>CM064328.1:153618207-158618207 GCA_032595735.1 Pelochelys cantorii
TGCATTTCTGCAGAATTTTGTGGTAGCTGTCCTTTGCCTGCTTCTGTACCCCTGAATGAAGTGAGTACTTCAAGGGTATCTATTCAGGGAACCAGAGGAGATTGAGAATTAGTTCATTTTATACTTGGTATCAGACCTGAAATGGGTAATATTTCAACGGAATAGGTGTGTTCAGAGGATGTAATATAGCAATGTATAGAGAGCTGGAAAGAGTTAGAAAACAGTATAGAAGAACTATATGCTGAAAGTATTCATCAAGATTGTATTTCCAGCTTCTGACATACAGAAGGTAGGACACTATCCTTGACCATCCTGGTTAATAGCCACTGATGGACCTATCCTCCATTAATGTATCTAGCTCTTTTCTGAACCTCATTATAGTCTTGTCTTTCACAACTTCCTCTGGCAAGAAGTTCCACAGGTTGACTGTGAATTATGTGAAGAAATACTTTTTAAAACCTATTTTAAATCTGACACCTATTAATTTAATGTGGTGACCCCTAGTTCTTGTATTATGGGAAGGAGTAAATAACTCTTCTTTATTCACTTTCTCCACACCAGTCATGATTTCATAGACCTCTATCATATCCCTCCTTAGATATCTCTTTTCTAAGATGAAAAGTTCCAGTCCTCATATGGCAGCCATTCTACATCCCTAATTATTTTTGTTGGCCTTTTCTGAACTTTCTCCAGTGCCAAGATATATTTTTGAGATGAAGTGACCACACCTGTACACAGAATTTAAGAGGTGGGTGTATCTCGGATTTATATAGAGACAATAAGATATCCTCTGCCTTCTCTATTCCTTTCTTAATGATTCACAACATTCTATTTGCTTTTTGGACTGCTGCTGCACATTGAATGGATGTTTTCAGATAATTGTCCACACTGACTCCAAGATCTCTCACTCGAGTGGTAATAGCTAATTCAGTGCCCATCATTTTGTATATATAGTAGGTATGATGTTTTCCAATGTGCATTACTTTGCATTTATCAACATTGAATTTCATTTGCTTTTTTGTTGCCCAGTCACCTAGTTTGGTGAGATCCATTTGAAGCTCTTTACAGTCTGCTTTGGACTTAACTATCTTGAGCAGTGTTGTGCCATCTGCAAATTTTGCCACCTCACTGTATACCCCTTTCTCCAGATCATCTCCCTGTATATTTTAGAAATGTGCATCTGTCTGTCTGTCCATCTGCGAGTTCAAGAACTCCTCCTAAATGGTAAGAGCTAGGACCATCATATTTGATAGGGAGCTTCCTCTTATCATAACTTAAAGCAAGATGATGTTTGGTTGTGCCAGGACAATGGGCTGTGCCTGAAATTTGATTGTTTCTCATACAATGGACAGGGAGGGGTCTGGCAGGGGGGACAGTTCTACTGCAGAATGACCACAGGGGTGCAGCAAGGGGCTAGAGATGGGGACCAAGACAACTATAACCCCACTGGGCCAACAGGGGGTAGGAGTGGAGAAAGGGACAGCTATCTACTATGTATTTCAGAGAATTTGTCTGTTTGTGTATCTGCTTATCTGTGTGTCTATCTGTGCCTCAGCCAGGAGACATGCATCCCTCCCCCAGCTGTGCCTTCTGCAGCTGCCATGGACAGACACTTCTCATCTGGCCCCAAGCTGCTGCGGTGAGAGAGGGCTGAGGTTGTCCTCTCTCCCCAGGGCAGCCTGCCTACTGAACCCCTCATCTCCAGCTCCACCACAGCACAATGATTTAAATGAAGAAAAACAAAACTTACTTGAGTTAAGAGCCTGAGCAGTGCTGGGTAAATCTTCTAGGTTATGAATATGTTGAATAGGATCGGTCCCAGTACAGAACCCTGCAAGGCACCACTAGTTACCTCTCTCCAGTCTGAAAACAGACCATTTATTCCTACCCTTTGTTTCCTGTCTTTTAACCAGTTCTCAGTCCATGAGAGGACCTTCCCTCTTATCCCATGACAACTTACTTTGCTTACGAACATTTGGTGAGGGACCTTGTCAACGGCTTTCTGAAAATCTAAGTACACTGTATCCACTGGATTCCATCTTCCACATATTTACTGACCACCTCAGAAGATTCTAGTAGGTTGGTGAAGCACGATTTCCCTTTATAGAAATCATGTTGATTCTTCTCCAACAAATTTTGTTAATCTATATTTGTGACTAATCTGTTCTACGCTTTCAACCAATTTTCCCAGTAATGAAGTTAGACTTACTGGCCTGTAATTGCCAGAATCACCTCTAGAGCCCTTTTTAAATATTGGTGTCACATTAACTATCTTCCAGTCATTTGGTACAGAAGCTGATTTAAAAGACAGGTTATAAACCACAGTTAGTAGTTCTGCAATTTCACATTTGAGTTCTTTCAGAACTCTTGGATGAATACCATCTGGTTCCAGTGACTTATTACTGTTTCGTTTATCAATTTGTCCAAATCCTTCTCTACTGACACCTTTATCTGGGACAGTTCCTCAGATTTGTCATGTAAAAAGAATGACTCAGGTTTGGGAATCTCCCTCACATCCTCAGCCATCATTCCTGATTTATATTGGTGCAAGAGAGAAGAAAATCAATGTACTACACTACATTTTATTTAACTCTTTTATTTGGCAAAGTGAAAGTATATGATTGTATGGTATCGTGTGTCCACAAATACCGTTCAGGTAAGCTGAGCTAATGTCAGCTGGCTTTACTTTTAAGTGAGGGAAATTATGGCTAATTTCATTTAAACCACATCTAAAAATGATCTAGAACAGCTTTTCTGTTTAAATATATCATGACTTTAAACTTCAGTGTCTCAACACATTCCAAGGCTAGGAGCAAGTGCTAGCTGTCACTCTGGAAAACTAGAAATCACCACTTTCCAGTGGTATAAATCACTCATTTCTAGTTCCAGGGGGTATGCCACATGTCTGGCTACAATCTACCTACAACTATATTTTATCTTCTACTAGACACACTGTGCTTTTGTTCCCTTTCTTGTTTGCTGCTGCTTGGGCTAGAACCAAAAAAATGAAAGAGAAACCAACTTGTCAACAAACAAACAAATATGTTGACTGGCTCAGAGTGAAGCCAAAAAGCTAGTGTAAAACCTAGGTACTGAAAGCTCTAGCCTCTGGTTTAAAAATGTATTTAAAAGAATGAAAGCTGATACCACTGTTAAAATAATCTAGAAATAAAATGTCTAATATAGCCACATAGTGCAGTCTATAAAAATCATCAGTAACATTTTACAAGTATAATAACAACATGTTTGCAGGCACATAATACTGAAAACAGTTCTTTTGAATGCATGTGGCCTGTAGCCTAATACCTCATACGGCTTCTGAAGAGAGTTTGCCTGTCATGGTATTCCTTACATAATTATTTCCCTAACTTAGCATTGTCTTTATTATTGTTCCTTCTCGTTATCCACCTAGGATTACTTAATGTGTGTGTAACAGGGAGAACAGTGAAAGTGGGATCAATGCCATCTTTTTCATAAAGAGATTGTTTTCATGCAAGAAACATCCCCACAAACAAGACAATGATAATTGTTCCCAGTCCTCCATGCATTCGCTGGTTAAGGCATTAAGAGAAATTGATTAAAATATAGTCTTTTTATGATTAATCTAGATAGGAGGAGTTGTAAATTATATCTAGACTTCAGGAAAAATGCATCCCTGCTCAAGAACCCATCTAGAAATCGATTGTTTCCTAATGATGGGAAGCAGGGATATGACTATAAAAGACAGAGTTGCTGGTAAGGGCCCAGGACTTCCACCAGGTGTTGAGAAGGACACAGAAGCTCCTGGGGAGAAAGCAACAGGAGTCTGAAAAGTTATGAAGGGACAATGGTAATCTGTGAGGTAGGGAAATATTATTTTCTCCATAGTATGGGGAGTGCAGCTAAAAATAGAGATGTTAAATGATTTGCCCAAGGCAACACAGCAAGTCAGCAGCAAAGTCAGAAAAAAAAAAGAACCCAAATCTCCTGATTCCTAGTCTGCTGTTCTACTTCTGAATCATGGCAAAGTATAGTTTAGTCTGGGGTAGGCAAAATCCAGCCCACCCAGCTAGTTATTAGAGCATGTATCATACTTACAGCCAGCAGCATGTATTCAGCGGCCCCTTCCCCCACCTTGCTCCAGTCTGCAGCTGAGCTGCTCCCAGGATTCTCCTGCTAGTTGTGCAGAGTTGGGGTGTGTGTGTGCTGAAGTCAGGGTGCTCCCTGCCCTCATACCCCATCTCTGCAGAGCCAGGGTCAGGGAGAGGGAGACACATGTGGAGCTGCTCCAGCTGAAGCATGGGTGGTAAGTGACTCAGAGGAGGGCTTGTCTTAAGAGGCAGTGCACTGTTCAATGCTTGTGCTCTCTCTCTCTCTCTCTCTCACACACACACACACACACACGCACACACTCCCCGCCACTCCATCTCTAAAGAGCAGGGAAGGGGAAGAGCAGGACAGCTTTCCCTGTCTTCAAGAGACAGAGTGCGCCTTCTCTCGGAAACTTACCCAGCAGCAGGCAGCACACCCACACTCTGTGTCCCATAACATACACCCAGCCTAAGCCACACTGCCTGTACCACACACAGTCATTGTCATAAACACACTGTCCCAGTCTCTGTGCCACACACACTCAACCTGTGTCACAAAGTCTGTGTGTCACACACAGAGTGGCTCTCCTTCACACTCCCACATTCTCTCTCTCTCTCTCTGTAGCCCCAGTCCCACCCCTTCTGCCCTGCCCCTTCCAGCTGGCCTAGTGCCAGCCCGTGACCATGTACCAAAATTCATGCAGTGCCCTTCCTCCCCCGTGAAAATTATTGCTCACCCCTGGTATAGTCCACTTCATTTAGTATTAAAAATAAGCAAGAGTTTGGCATGGGATACAGGGTCTCTTGTTTCAGAGTCTAAAACCGGCCCCTAACCAATGGTTCAGAGGACCATTCCCTTGGGATAGGCTATTCTGCAACTACCTTCTCCTTTGCAACATAGCACTTGGTATAGCTGCACTGTTGGTCTGTTCCAATTGAACAATTCCTATATGCCTGTGTTCCATGGCTGACATGCATGTATATGTTCTCTTCTTTTTAAGTTTGTATGTCCTGCTTCTCCTGCTGCAGAGATAACATATTGAGATGTGGTGGGCATCATGTCAGGTTACATGAGTTTGCCCATGCTTTCTAGCTAGGCCCATGATAACACATGTTAATGTAAGCTAGCTAATGGACTTTTAATTTCCTTACAATTTAGGGAGTTGTAAAGAGTAAGGAAAAAATGTGGTAGAAGAATAATAGGATATCACTATTCAGCAAGAATGCATTCATAATTTTAAAGCTTTATTTGAAAGAAAAGGTGAATTTGCACTCACAACAGATCAACATGATCAGTAAATTTTCTTTAAAAAATTTCTGTTTTACTGTGGATTTAATTTTTTGTACTAGAGAATTTCCTCTTTCTAAAGGCTCTTTGCTTTAAAAATACAGTTGTTTAGCTTGACAGAGTCCAGATCTTATTCACCTCAGGGCTGGTCTTCATTTACCCCAAGATCGACGCTCTGGAGATCCATCTCCCAGGGTTTGATTTAGTGGGCGAAGTAAGGCCCATTAAATCAATCACTGAGGGCACCATCATCCACCCGGTACTTCATTGAGTCATGAGGAATAAAGTAAAGCAACGCGAGAGTTTCTCCCGTCAACCTCCAGCAGTAGGGCACTACAGAAATTCATCTGAAGGTACTTCGATTCCAGCTACGCTAGTCTTGTAGCTGGAGTTGTGTGTCTTAGGTCAACTTTCTCTGGTAGTATAGACCTGGCCTTACTCATGACTGACCTCTTGACTGGTCAATGGGATTTCTTATGAGAGTTTGGAGAAAATAATTGGGTCATTATGAAATGGGAAAAAAACTAGCAATCTTGCAGGCAATGGGACACAAGACAGTTTGCATTTCATTGAAAACATTGATTTAAATCCAGCAGTGCATTTAAGGACATTCTTACCTTTAATTGACTTTAGTTGTACAGCTCAGACACTTAAAGTTAAGCAGGTTCTTAAGTACTTTGCTGGATGGGGACCACTGTGATTATTATACATAATAGGATTAGTTCTGATTATTATTTTTATTTTTATTTAGGGGTTTAACATAACTCTGCCTACTTAAGTCAAGTAAAATAAATGAATGCGTAAGTGCGTTAGTAGCAGTAATTTACCTTTAGAGTCCTTATCAAGTTCAGCATTAATTCAAAATATTCTTGCAGTCTACAGTCCAACATTTATTAATGCTGAACTTGATAAGAGCTGTCAGAACCTGAAAAAGGAGATCTGAAAGGCACCTTTGTAAAAAACAATTGATTTGCTTCATTTCATTGAAATGGCTAATGCTTTGATGGTTCATATTTACAATAGCTTGTCCTGTTCTTCAGTGGAGTTGATATGTTGGAGTCTTTAACACCATAAACTTGATCAAAACTTCCTGGGTAATAAACAGAGCGGATTTAAGATGTGAGCCCCCACCCCATCACACTACTGCAGCCCATCTGCGTGCCAATTTGTAGCTAAAGACATCAAGAAATGTGTTCTTCATGCTCAAATGCCTTTGGTAGTAGAAAATAGTCCTGGGAAACTCAATATGCAAAGGGGGTTCAGAGCTTGAAAGACTTTAGAGTGAAACATTTGACCTTCCATAGCAAAAACTGGGGCTTGACTAAGCCCTTTGCTGAGAAGACGCGTTTCACAATGCTCATAGTGCAGTCCATGGTATGTCTTTTCCCCAGTTTTGCAGGTGACTTTTTACTGAACTTTCAGCATGAAAGATTGAGGCACTAGCTGAGAGGTGCAGCTTTTCTCAAAAGTCAAACATTGACATGAAAATGACAATAAATTAGTCAAATGTAGACATATTTGGGCAGAAGACAATCCATGCCTGCTGAAGGAGAGGGGGAAATGGGCTTCAGCAGTGTTACTTGATCATGCTCAGTCCATGTGAGCATGCTCAGTCCAAGCCAACCAGCAAAATCGAGGGGGGGGGGGAAATGTGGCCATGCATGTGTCCCCCATTGCCACCACCCATGTCACCTCTGTATTTGGGCAAACAGATGATTTAAGGTGTTGGCTGTGGAAAAGGGAAACTTTCCCTTCTCAGACTGGTTGGAATCTATCTGAACTCAGCAGTGATTATAACTCTCCTCACCTAAAAACTGCTTGGTGGCTTATGTACGGTGATTTGCCTTACTCTAGCACTGAGTGGACAAATGTCCACATCAAAAGTTAGGGTTGCCAGGTGTCCAGTTTTGAACCAGACAGTATGATATTTGAGGGTTCTGCCCGGGTAAAAAATTAAGAAAATACCGGACATGTAAAATGTCCAGTATTTTCTAGTTAGGTAAGTTTTATTATTATTAGGAGTATCAGTACATAGTTGCATACTGCCTGGCTGGTAGGCACGTTCACACTGTGTGAGTGTGTCTACCAGCCAGGCAATACGCAACTACGCAAGGGGGGGGGCGGAGCAGGAGGGATGTCACCCTTTGTATATTATTCACATCCCCTGTCCACTTTGAATTGTGTTCCAAGAATTCAAAATAAAGAGTGAAAACCCCAAACATAATTGGCATGGTTCAAGGCATGCACCCTCAATAATACCCCTCAGTGGAGCCAACAGGGCATGTGCTCTCAGCTTTCCAGTGCCCCAGCTGTTGGCTCTGTTGGATGGGGATATGTATCCCTCTCCCTTCTGACTGGGGTATTTACATTTCCCTGTCTTCACTATGTTATTCCCAGAACAGATAGGTTACCCCAGGATACTGCTCCTTTTCTCCCCACAAATGGCTAACAGGCATAGCTGCTACGGTTATAAGATGTCACACAGTTTCCAGTGCATATGTCTTTTGTTCTTAAGGCAAAAAAGGATTACAGAGAAACCATATTAAAAAGAATAAAAAACCTGCGTGCGTGCTAATACACTTACCAGACTTCACCCCTGTGTTCTGGCAGGCCCAATCCTTCCATCCTTACCCTAAGGACTGGGCCTTCTGTCAGCCGGGCAGCCTGTCCATTTGACATATCAAAAAGAAGACCATGAGCCAGTTTAAAACTAAGCTATTTAACACAAACCACTCTTTGTGTCTGTTGGTTGCTGGAGAAATCAGTTTCAACTAGTGTATGCCAACCTCTCCCAGAGGACAACTTCAGGGGTCGATAAGGAGAAAATAACATTCATGTCCCCATCCCCCCATGTTACTAGAGAAGGTACATACAGTGCCACAATAACACTTACACAGTTGCACTTTTAATACAAGGTGCCCAAAATGTAAATAAGCTTTAACTTAATTCATTAAAGATAATCTTCATTCCAGAAGGTTTGTTCAGTAGCTTGACAGACTGTCACAATAATAACAAATTGCAAAGAGGTGCAGTCTATAACGTCTTTGGAGGGCCCAGCAGTGTGCCACAGAAAATACCCTCTTCCTCACCCAGATAGCCCCAGTGAATATTACCCATTCCCATCATGGCTGTCCTAGAAAGATGCAATGTTAGTATATGCTGCATCTTTTCAGAATGTTTTGATGGGTTATGGATTGCAGAACTATGATTTTGTTATATGATTCTTTGACTTAAAATCAGGCTGATGCATTGATGGGGATACATTCAACTTTTGTGCTAATAATGACAACTGTGGCTGGCTGGTGTTTGAGCCCTAACACATTCTGCTATTACCAATGGCTTTGAAAAAATCCACTGATTTTTATTAGACAGTTAGTAAATTACAAGTTTCCACCAGTTAGAAAAGCATGGATTAAATACCAACAATAATTATAGCTACAAAATTGTCACCAATCCAGAGAAAATATCTAATTTGCTTGAGTAGAAAAAAGGGTTAAAATATTGTGAGAAGTCAGAAAAGCTTAGATGACTTTGGAAACACCGATCAAAAACAAAGAGACTGGAAGTATAATTAACTCCATTACTGCTCAGTCAAATGAAAACAGCCATGACACCCCTTCTTATTTATGACAGCAGCAAATAGCTCTATTCCCTTGCTGGTTATTGCTGCAGGACAGCATTGGTTGTACAGCAGGTGAAATAGAAACAAGCTGCTAATATTTATGTCACTAGATTAGGTTATAGGTACAAGATTTATGCAAAAGTTCTATACAAAATTTCTAAGTAGCTTTTATGTCTTCACACAGCAAACCTTTTCCAACGGTAAACAAAATGGGCCTTCATTAAATAAGATTCCGTTTTCTGAGCACTGTTGTGAAGCAATGGCATAGTTAAGGTTATCGCTGTGTTTCCAGTTTAAGCTCAGCTTTGAGCACTCTCTGAAACTCACAAATATTGGCGTGTAGGTATCAAAATTGGTACATTTCTTTTAGGGGCAAGATAGAATTTTTCTATCAAATTTAAACTAAATGCTGAATAGAACAAGAGGGGTCTTGAATTATGACATCCTGATTGTAGAAGTATTCACCAGCATTCAAAAAGTCTTGGACATTGAATATAAAGCAAACACAGAAAGCAGGAGAAAAAGAGGAGAAATTTTCCACCAAAAGACTGTTTTATTAGTGAACTTTATTAACTTACATGTTCATCAACTCAATATGAAAGGCATGAGTGAGTTAAAAAGTCCCTAATACAAGATAGTATTCTGCAGAGTTAATCAATTTGGGTGCATCTACATAGCTGCATTATTTCTGAATAACGGCCGTTATTCAGAAATAACAATGTGAGAGTCTACACAGCAATTCCGCTATTTCAAAATAAATTCAAAATAACAGACAGCTTATTCCGACTTCTGTAAACCTCATTCCATGAGGAATAATGCCTATTCCAAAATAGCTATTTCGAAATAGCTGCAGTGCGGATGCTCTGCTGTTGCTATTTTGAAGTAGCTCCTCCCCAGGGCCATTCAAAGTAATTACTTCCTAGTGTTTCCTGGGGCTCTAAATCGAGGTAGTGCATCCACATTAGGGGAGCCTGCCTTGGACTAATTTTGAGGCTTCCCTGGAGTGTAGACGTGCTATTTAAAAATAAGTTATTTCAAAGTAGTTCTTCCAGAATAGCTTATTCTGAAATAAGTGTGCAGTGTAGACGTACCCTTTACATCCTATTCATCAGAACTTTCTTCTTATTCAGGCAAAACTCCTAGGCTACGTCTACACTATGGCTGTTTTTGCACAAAAACCTGGGAAGCGTCCACACCTCAAATGAGCTCTTGCACAATTAAATGGGCAGTTAAATGACAGAACAGAGGGCTTTTTCCACCGCAGGTAAACCACCTTTTCTGAGGCATAACTGCTTGTAGCGCTATAGCTATTGTGCAAGAAGGCAAGTGTAGATGCTCCAGAGGGGTTTCTAGTGCAAGAAAGCCCTATGGGAAAAAGCGCAGGTGTTCTGATGGCTATTCTGTGAATGGCCATCAGAGCTTTCTTGTGCAAGAGCCGTCCATGCAGTGTGGACGCTCTCTTGTGCAAAAGCACATCACTTTTGCAATGTGCTTTGAGGTGTGGACCTGCAAAAGTTTTTTGTGCAAAAACTCTTGCGCACAAGTCTTGCGCAAGAAGCATGTAGCACAGATGTAGCCCTATTGTGTAAGGACAGAGAAATAGACACCTTGAACAATAAAAAACAAACAAATCTAAGAGGGGGTTGCATACTTTGCTGCTTCTGTTGGCCAAGGTCACTGCATACACCCGGGCAGGAGCAGTGGAAGCACCCTAAAGGTGGGGCTGAGAGGAGTGACAGGCACCCGAACCATGTCCTTCCCCCTGAGGCCCCACATCCACACTGCCCCTTCCCCCAAACCCTCTCCTGGCACCCCCCTTTTCCTGAATCCTCGCCCTCATGCTGCCTCTTCCCCTTGAGGCCCTGTAGGATTGTTTTCACATATATGACATCACAAAGAATGGTTAAACATTTACAAAATCACAAAAGTTCAGTTGACCTTGACAGAGCTAGAATTGTACCTCATAAGCTTACAAGTGAGACTGCTAAATTGCATGATTGCATATTTAAAATCTGAGGTCTAGACCATCAGATGGTGTGAATTGCAGTAGCTCCACAGAAGTCAGTCCACCAGTCTCTGCACTTCTAAGAGGTGGATAGTCTACAATATCTTGAAAGAATGTACTTATGAATTGATTAACACAAGGAAATATGTGCAGGAGTTAATTCTCAGAGGTGGGAACATTTCCCAGTGTTTATATGCTCTGCTTCAAGGAAGCAAAACTATACAGAAACTGGTTTTTTGTCACCCAAAAAAACAAGTGAAAGGTGTTTAGCAATTACACTGTTCTATTGTGGGACTTTATTCAGGGGGTGACTTCTCCCTCCCCCGGTGCCCACACAAAACCTTCTATACCTTTCATGTTTGAACTGGAGCTTAAACGATTCATAAAGGCAGGTGAGGGCCCATCTGTACTGTGGGAAATTTCACTCCCTATTAGCCTGACACATGCTTTTAAAGCAAACATAGCCTATTTTTACTGCTCCTTCATTTAATTCTATCTATGTTCTTTTACTACTATTATGATTATTAGAATTGGTCAGAAAACAGAAAGGAAATTGAGAAATTGCCTTTCTATTTTTCTGTAGGAAAAATCCGTTATTGTAAAAATTGTGCAACCAGATCTAATTATTATTAATTGTTCTCATTGGGGTACTGTCCAAAGGCTCCAGTCAATATGGGGCATCAATTGTGCATATAGAAACACAATCCCAACCTAAAAAGCTTACCAAAAACAGAGGAAGGGTGGGTTAGATAGAGGACAACCAGCATATTAACATTGTGGAAACATTTTAAGCATATATGTTTATATATTTGTTGTCTTTCTATTACAAACTCTTACTTTTAGAGCAGCTTTTTTATTGTTTTATTATGGGAAGGCACCTGAGGCTGTAGTGCAGGAAAGGAACGATTGCTGGACAGAAGGAAATGGGCTAGGGGAGAGGGAAACAGTGAACAGAACGGTAGAAAAGTTAAGGAGGATGGGGAGAGAAGGGTGAGAAGTGCAGTGGATAAGGGACCATGAAGATGAAGGGCTGATGAGTTGCAATGATAAGAGAAGAACCACATGAAAAGGGTCCAGCCAATGGCAGGCAATTTATGTGCATGCATGCAAGCAAACCCATGACCAAGAGCTGGAGAGTGAGACTGATGCTGGCAGCCGTGTTTCTGACCCCTTAGACCCTCAGGCTATGTCTACACTACAGAGGTGTTTTTGGAAAAATGGCCATTTTTCTGAAAAAAACTTCACTTATGTCCACACTGAAATCGTGTTCTTTCGAAAGAAAATCGAAAGGATGGGGGAGGGGGTGTTCCGACATTGGTAAACCTCTTTCTACAAGGAAGAAGCCTTTTTGTGAAAGAGCTCTTTCAGAAAAAGGCATGTGTGGATGGGGAAGAGGGAGTTCTTTCACAAGAAGAGGAAAGAGGAAAAAGCACAGGTGCCCTGGTGGCCACTCCACCCATAGTAATCACAGCTTACATGAGAGATAGTGTCCATTCAGTGCGGATGCTGTCTTACGAAAAAGCAGATCGCTTTTTCCATGCACTTTGGCAGTGTGGACGCCCTCTTTCGGAAGAAGTTTTTTTGGAAGATCTCTTCTGGAAAAGCTTTTTCCAAAAGAAGCCTGCAATCTAGACATAGCCCCAGAGAGATGCCCTTCCTCTACAGCAGGTGTATGAAGGGTTGTGTTCTGCATGCAATCCCCTAGGCAAATTGAAACAGTAGACTCCCATGCAGATTATTCCATTTCTAGGAACAGACTGGCATGAGGGATTGGCTAAATGCCTCAGGCTGCTAATACCTGCAGCACAGTCACACACTAAAATGGGCTTTGTAGCATTTATATAGGTGCATTTGGGAAGAGTGTATTTACTCTGCTTTTGTCACATTCACCAGAATCTGGCACAGAGCCTACCAAAAGAAAATGCTTACAAAGTCAAGAAATACAGGCTACATTGGTACAACCTTATTGACTTGAATGGCATTTCAGACACGTAATCAAGAGCAGAATTTGATCTACAATGTAATGTATCATTTATGTGTTATGTCGTTACAGCTGTATGAAGGTATATGTGGTGTGATTCTATATGCTATATCAGGACAGTGAAAATAAAATACTTCCACTTTGATGACAGGAACAAGAAAAAAAAGATGAAATATACTATATTTTACTATATGACATCATGTACATGTGAACTTAGACAGCTGTACAGTAGCATTATTGACTTGTGTATTACTGCTGAGAAAAACCTACAATAGACTATTTTGATCTTATGAGGGTACAGTTGTATACTCCCTTGTTAGTCTTTTGTCCGCATCACTGAGATGGTAACAATAATTAAAAATCAGATAAGCTTTACAAAGCAAATCTGAGATTTAGAATATTTGAAAAGGCCTGTTTGAGGGGCAAGGTGGTGTACAGAATTTTTGTAAAAACCTCATCAATCTGTTTCTAAGCTGAGCTGTCATATGCCAAGTTTCAGAAAGTGTTTTTTTTTTAAAGACCCCTAAAACTGGGATTTCATGGAGACACTATAATTTACAATACTTCTGCAGTTTTCAATTATTCACATGTGGGTAGCCCAACAAATTGAATAATGAATAGAGTAATGAATTGAATCCTGACAAGATGATAACAGAAAATACTATGAGTAGTCAATACACAGAAAGATCCCTGAAAGAAATGAACTTGTTTGAAGGACACACTTTCTTTTCAAAGCACAACCACTCGCAGCAGGATAATGTGTGTAGGAGTTGCCACTAACAAATAACTATAAAGCATAAACCTGTAGAACAATATATTTCTGGTGACTAAACAGTGAATCATAATCATAAATAGGCCAGTTATATTTTCTTAGGATGTAGACACTGCATTTCATTATTGCTTTTTTTCCCCTCTTTAATGCCATAGAGAGAGAAAAAGAATGGCCATATAAATTCTTAAACACTTTGGCTTCAGGCTTAGCCTTGGAGATGTGATGATATTCCACAGATGCTAAAGCACATGAGTCTTAACAGTATTTAATACATTTGCATCAACACTGCAAGCCAGAAACATAAATATTACAAATGATAAACACACCATTCAAAACCTGTGTTAGGTAATTCATGTTTGTATCTCTGAGCTAACTCTTTAAAGGAACAGCATCTGCAGTCAGTAAGCCCCATATCAAAGAATACATTTTAACAGAACAAAATAAAAGTACATTTTATAAAGCCATGCCAAAATTCTGTTTAGAGATGAACCAGACATTCAAGTTCTCATCCCCCCGCCAAGAAAAACCTGAACCTTCACTGAAATTTCAGAGTGATCCTTTTGTGGAAGTTTGACAAAGGTTTGATTAGCTTTCAGAAAAATAAAATTCTCATTTTCATTTGAGCAAACCAGAACCCGAATTCTGGATCTGAACTCCCTCCAATGTACTTCTGTATCCATTTTCATATTGGAGTCCAAAACACTTGATCCAAAACAGCTGCAAACATTGGAAATATTCAGAGTGGACCTGCAGCTGAACTTTACGGCTCAAGACTATCTCTCATTATCACATATTTTCACATGTTCTGCTGACGGCCAGCAACAAAACCTGGAAGCTCCCAGAAACCCCACAAGTTCTGAGTGTCTTCCCAGACAATTTTCAAATTCAGGAAGTCTGCGTAACTCAGATTTTAGATGTTTCTCCAGAGTTAACATCTGGGTCTCTGAGATTTGTCCATCCATCACTAAGGTTGGATCAACATTAAGGTCCAGATTCTGGCCCTCTTGGTCATGATGAGGAGTCCCATTCTATAGGTCTATTTCAAGAATAAGGTACTGTTCAGTGCAGCAATGGGTGATAATTTGCCAGTAGCAACTTTTATGCACATTATCTTGCTATAAATACTTTTGCTTGGAAGAGAAAAATTGTCCTTCTTCTGACATTATGAAGGAAAAGAAAGACTGTGCCAGTCATCTGCCAGTCATCACATCTCATATTTCATTGGGTATCCCGAATACTCTGCATTAATTTGAGATGGTTGTGAGAGAGTAACACATTATGCAGTTTCTCTTGCATGGTATTTTATATTTGTTCTTTGTTGTTTCCTTTTATCTGACATGAATGTCATCTAAACTGAAAGTGTATGTTTTGCTCTATCTATGGGACGCATATGTGTGCACATCTGAAGTCAGAATTGTACCTATAAAGCCAAATTATGTTCTTGAATCCATTCTCACTGTGTCCACTGGTTTCAGTAGGAACCGCACAATATGCAAGGGCCAAATTCTGCCTGAGGTTACACTGGTGTGTATATGAAATCCACTCACTCTGGATTTTTAGTGATATAACAGAGAAGAGAATTGGGCCAAGAGATGAGCCTAGGTCCTTCAGAAGCTGAACAGAGCTTTTTTTTAGAAATAAAAGAACATTATGTACTTCTGTATATTGAGTATGTATAATGTATTTGATCTAGATGGTGCTTGGTCCTGCCGTGAGGCCAGGGGACTGGACTCGATGACCTCTCAAAGTCCCTTCCAGTTCTAGGATTCTAGGATTAATTTGGCCCGAAGCAGTTTACAGATATTAATTAATTAAGTTTCGTTATTCTCCTCTGAGTTAGGAAAGTATTATTATGGCCAATATACAGATGGGTACACGTAAGCACAGACTTGATAAAGGCCAGGTCTTGTAAGAGCTTAGGTTGCTCAGTGCTTTCCTGGGTACACTCAGCAGGTTGGAGGCCTGGAGCTGTAGTGATTTATCAGATATCACAGTCAGGCAGCAGCAGGACTTGGAACAGTACCGAGGAGTTCTGTGTCTCTCTCACCTGCCCTCCCCTTGGATGGCAGGGCTCAGGCTTTGGCTTCAGCCCTGGGTGGTAGGACTTAGGTTATAGCCTCCACCCACTCCCCAGGGCTACAGTCCCCCTCTCCTGGGGTCTTGTTGTAATTTTTGTTGTCAGAAAGGGGTTGTGGTGCATTGATGTCTGAGAACTGCTGGCATAGTATTTTTCACTAAATATGGCTTATAAATAATGCCCAATAGCAGTGCTTTCGTTTTTAGCTAATTATAATCAGATTTTTATTTCTTTTTAAAAACTGCAGTTTATCTGATGTGATTTTAGATGTAACACTTCTGTGTTATATGGTGTGAGCTCGTTTATACTGAACACACTTATTATTGTCTTTCTCTTTGGAAAAACATTGCAACTACGGCTGTCAATTAATTGTAGTTAACTCATGCAATTAATTCAAAAAATTAATCATGATTAATTGTACAGTTAAACAACAGAATACCTGAAATGGTGGTTGAAGCAAGAAGAGACATATGAATCTTTAGCACATCCATAACGTAAGTATCTTATCATGCCAGCTATAACAGTGCCATGGGAACACCTGTTCTCACTTTCAGGTGAGATTTTAAACAAGAAGCAGGCAGCATTATCCTCTACAAATTCTAACCAAACATGTTTGTCTGAGCAATTGGCTGAACAGGCACTAAAGTTTTCTATTGTTTTATTTTTAATGCAATTATTTTGTAAATAATTTTACATTTGTAAATTCAACTTTCATGATAAAGAGACTGTACTAAAGTACTTGTATTAGGCAAATTGAAAAATATTATTTTTACAGTGCAAATATTTGAAATAAAAATATAAAATGAGCACTGGAACTTTGTGTTCTGTGCTGTGGTTGAAATCAATATATCTGAAAATGCAGAAAATATCCAAACATAATTTAACAAATGGTATTCTATGTAATTGTTTAACAGCACAAATAATTTTTAATCACTTGGCAGCCCTAATTACAACAAATGAAATTTCCTTTTGTGAGATCTAAACATGACTGTCCTACAGTTGCTAACACTGTCCCAGCCCTGGGGATCATAGGCAACAGGCTTTTCAATATCAGTTTTCCCTTTCCTAATATGCTGTCACTGTATTCACTTACCCAATATAAGGCCTGACCCTGCAATGGGATCCATGCACAGACAAACCATTGTGTCCTACATGAGGCTTTTTGATTTGAGCTGGGAAAAGCTTCATTTGACTTCAGTGGGTACATCCACATGGCATTTTGAGTGAGCCTTGCAGCTTGGATCAACTTGGGTTTGCAGGGCTCATGGTAATGCTCTGAAAATAGCTATATCAGCAGCACTGGGAAGCTTCAGCTCAGGCTGGAGTTCAGACTCTGAAGTATAGGGTGGGGATGGATTTCAGAGCTTGACCTGGAGACGCTAACCTACATCTGTCAACCGAGACTGGGAGGCAAAGTGCTTGTGAAGACACATACAGTGGGATTTTACATGGGCATAAATGTCTCTCCACAGGGATCTCATTGAAGACCTCAGCCTAATACTGACAAATACGTAGCAGCGGACACACAGAGTATCCTAGCCATGCTTAGAATACGTGGACAAACCCTTTGGTTTTGAATAATAAAGTAAATAAGAAAAGGGGGAAGAGCTGCAGAATGTTCTTTCTGATCATTCATGTAAACCAAGTCCTTTCCACATTATAGAAAATTAGTAGTTTTTTAGAAAGGGCTTTTAATTGCTTAATCCAAGTAATGTGGACAATGGCATACGTGTTTTATTTTAGGGTCTATCTAGCCCACTCAGAAAATGTAATGGACCTAATTTTCATTTAGCATAGGTCTGTGCAGTTCCTAAAACATCTAAATGGCTATTAATTTAATCAGGTAATTTAACTATAGCTCTAGAAAAGGCCACCCGCTAGTTGTCACGCAGTGGTTATGAGGATGACATTTCTATCCCATGATGCCAGAGGCAGACTTTGATACATCATTTTCTTTTTGAAGGTTAAACTCAGATAACCTGCCTTTGGCATTTAATTAGCTACATATTAAACACTCTTTTAATAATAAAATGATTAAAAATTTTATTGCTTCTCAAATGAGGCCCTTTTAGATAGATTTAATGACTTGGTTAGAGCAGCGTAGTTTGTGAACCAAACCTTAGTTAGCCCAGTATGTAGTATAATGATATGCTTTACAGCTTGCAAAATCTGTATTTTATTCAGATGACTGCCATAATCATTTTGGATAAAACTTATAATGCTTTCATCTGTATTTTTAAGTCTAACTGTTAAATGTCATTGAAAAGTAACTGACAACCTATTGATTTCAGGATTTTCAAAAATGATCACATTCAAGCCTAAAACCATGAAAATTCAGTAGGATTAATGTACTATAGTTTATACACTAATTGTTTACCCCTTTAAAAAGTCATTTTTCACAGTCTAGTACCTGTAAAAAAATCACATCTGTCTAGCAGTGATGAAGCATGTGAAGTAGCTGACAATCTTGGTTCTTTATTTGGTATAAAAATATTAGCACTTTAATGAAAACTGACACAAAAAAGACAATATTTTCCCATGCCTGCATTATAATAACTGTGTAATCGCTGCAAAACAGCTGTGAAGACACAATGGCAATAATTGTGTGGGTCATGCTGATGGATTCAGTGCCAGTGGAAGTTGATGTGTGTGCCAGGCATTTCTAGAAAACTATTACCTACTTATTACCTAAATATCATAATAATTGTTCAAAGCTCAGCTGCTCATAGACAAAACCTTGTGCCACAACAAACAAACAAATACAAGCAACAACAAAAAGAACACACCATCTCTACAACTGGAACTAATGCATATCCTTGTAGGCAAACTCAGCAGAAAGGCCATGTATAGGAGATAACTTCCCACCTCTAAAAGCAGTCCCTCGGGAACAAGCCCATTAGTAGGTCACTTGAAAAGAGAGGACTTCATTTTCCATGCTTGTCACAATCTAGAGTCTTTCATGAGTACATCAGCTGAAAGGGGGAAATAAATAAATCAATGAACTGGTGAAAACTGAAAGACTGAACAACTTCCTACAATGTATCAATTGTACACACTTCCCCCCTCCAACACACACACACAGCAGTTCTTTGAAGAAATCCTAATCAACATGAACCATGCTGAGGAGGAAGGACTTTTGTCTATATCCAGTCAATCCCAGTAACCGCAAATTAATAACATAAATAAGAGAAAGGGGAAGCCATCAAGAAGTTGGCTATGGTCCCCTAATTTTCAAGCTGCATAAGGTCCTTGCCTTAACGTAAATTAGAGCAGCCTAGAGGTTGTTCCCATTTATCCCAGTGATGGTCCCAGCTGAGGAATACCCCTCCTCATCTTTTGTTATGCCCACTGTGCCAAGGCGGAATGAAGAGGAAACATTGGGCATAAGGGGCAGCTCTATCAGTTTGAAAGCACATGATCATTCCTCTCCACCAGAAGAATTATCAGCTTGCAATCTGTGATGCAGATTGGGTCATTTGCTCAGCTCGACCAGTGCCAAGGGTACAAAACTGAAGATGCGAATCTGGCCTACAGGTGTCTTTTTCATGAAAAGCATCATTCCCACCAAAACATTCTGCATAAAGCAAGGGAGAGCATTATAGATCGACAGCTCAGGTTGCTTTCAACCCCATTATCAGCAGCACTGAGCACCCCTAAATCCCATTCCAGGCAGTGGGCACAGCCACAAACTCCACTGCAACCAAGTGCCCCAGCCCCTTTGCAAAGCTGGCTTTTTATAGACAATGCAAAGAGCTTTTACTGCTAAAGAGCTAATTTAACTCTAGTTGGGGGCAGTCGTGCCCAAAGGTGTCGATCGCCTGATGGCTCCTTGGTAGGCTATATGAAGTAAGCTTGGTTCTCGTCCTAGTGGAGAAGTGTCAACATCACAAAAGAGCACAGCCACAATTAAGTGACCTTCTCAGGAGAGTGACCAGAAGCCATGCTCCATTGCCCTGCACCTTGTGCAGTTATTCATATCAGCACAAAGGGAGTGTACAGTAAATTTAAAATGGGGGATTCCAATCTGGCAGCGTTTCACACTGGCTTTGCACTGATGTGTTTGGCTGCAGCCTTCTGGGCAACCGAAAATCAGGCGTGAAAAACTGCAAAGATGTGGAGGCCGAGTTGCCTGCTCACACTTAAAGACGATTCCTTCCAGGATGGTCTATGGCACATGGTTGGGAAACCTGCATTGTCCTGGCTCCCCGATACTTCTCCTAAGGGGTGGAAAAGCAAACTTCATTGCTCAGATCTATTCACCAATAAACACTGAAGTCACTCAGAAACTCAGCATTTTGGAAGACATACATATCCGGGAGAGAAAGAGTGCACATCAGGAAATTTCACAGACATGAGAGCTACCAAACAATTCCTTATTCCAACCGTTTCAGCCTCCCTGCTATTACACCAATGGGACTTTCCTCACAATATGATGGACTACATCTTTAAAACATGCCTTATCACCGGCTCCACCTTTCTGATTCCTAGGGAAGCCGAACTCTTCCTTCCTGTACAATACTGCAGATTCTTCCTCTGTTCTTAATGTAACAATAAAGTGAGCCACAAATCTCTCACAAAATCCCAGTGCAAACTCCCTACAATCATGTTGTGTGAACCTGCCTACCATCTGCAAAAACGCTTAGGCAGCTTAGACAGCTTTTATATACTTGTTTTCCTTTGCAAGGGGGTAACTAAAACTTTTGTTATGTTATGCTTTTATGTTCAGCTATTCAAAGGAACCTCTACTGCACAAGTCAGGAACTTTCCTCCTGGTGATTAGGTTCCAGTGTGAGGAATGACAGCAGAGCAATTTTTGGCAGCCGCTGTTCATAAGTCGGCAGCTTTGGAAGCGTGGGTAGAAAGGACCTGGTTTTCCCTCAAAATCATGGGTAGGATGCTTCCTAGCAGCAGGAACCATGAAGAGCACTCTGTAGAGGTGACTGTGGGACATAAGGTCAGGGTGCAAGGTATGCGTGCTTATGTACCTATGCACATTGCCCTGACAACAGACTGCGCACAGCCCTACAGGTAAGTGATTGTTGCATCGGCATAGGTGACTGAGCAGGGAGCATCAGAAGCCAGTATTTAACCATTTCACCACTTTCTGCCTTTTTTTCCCTCCCACTTTTTGTCTCCGTTGTCTGTTTAGTTGGTAAGTGCTGTGGTGCTATGGCCCACTCCAACAGGAAGAGGCTTACAAGCAAGCCAAAGAAAACCTGTGCAAACCTGACCAATCAAAGCAAGGTGCAGTCAGTCAGTCAGGGCCAGGCTGGGCCCTATAAAAGGCTGCAGAGCTGAGAGGAGCTCACTCTTACTCTAACCAGAAAGGGAGAAGGAGCTGGGTCCCAGTAGGGAAGGGAGCCAGCGGTACTATGGAGTCCCAGTGCTGGGCAAGCTTAGGGAAGCTGGAGAGAAGCTCCAGCCTGATACCACCTGTGCTGTAGGCCTTGATACAAGGGGCCAAAAGGTGCAATGGTCAAAGGGAAGTAGCCCAGGGAACAGGAGCAGTAGAGGGGAGAGAAGAAGGGCAGGACATGGCTGCTGCCTGAAGGTCCCTGGATCGGGACACAGAGTAGTGGGTGGGCCTGAATCCTCCCTCCTTCCCCCTTGCACCACACCCTGTCACCATGGAGTGTGACCATTACAGACTACAGCTTGCCCTTGAGGCAAGGGGCTAGACTTTGGGGGCTACAGCTGGCTGCTCAGTTGGGTGTATGGACTGAGGACTGCTGAGACCCAGAGAGGGGAGAATGGAGTAGAAGGTACTTCCAGAGGGCAGTGTCCTGAAGCAGACACCACGGACCAAGGGAACAATGTAGGTTCAGGGTGGAGACAAGGAGAGTGGGGTGATGATAGGTGAGACACAGACCATCCGCACTCTTTAATGCCCAGTGTGACCAGCAGGAGGTTCTGTGGTGATGAGTAGACCCTGCTGGAGTAAGTCGGTTGGAGAAGGGCCAGTGCAGTGCTTAACACAACAGGGCCCTGACCTCGTATGAGGCCTCATTGTGCTACTTGGAATGCAAACACTACACCCACTTAGACCCATGCACATTAAGGCTGCATTTGCAGCATCCAGTTAATTAAATACATTGATCAGTCATTGTAGGCAAGTTTAAAATGTGGCCCATGGCATGCAAGCCTGTTACATTTAGTTGGATTCTGGAGTCTAATTTGTCTTTTATGCCAGTGAAAGAGCGATTGAAAAAGAAATGCTATAAAGTATAGAAGGCTGCTGAAATATTAAATGGCATTAAAATCTGGACAAAAATATCTAAGAGTAAATGCAATGCAAATCTATGTGATTTTATATTGCAGGTGAACTAGGGAGAAAAGGAGAGGTGCAGGGAGCCTTTTTCTCTTCTCCCCTAAACTCCTAAGAGGACCCAGGCAGCTTGCTGCTATTTGTACTGCCTGAATTCTAGGGGAGGGGCTGGCTAGTATGTCTGGTGCTCCAGAATCCAAATGCCACAACCAGCCAAGCCCTTCACCATTATGTGCCTGCTGCTAGCATTCAGCAGCATAAATTAATTGCAGCAGAAAGTGAGCGTGCTCCCTCAGCACTTCTTAAGCCAGTGTTTCCCAAATGGTGTTCCGCGGAAGCCTGGGGTTCCGTGCAGTGAAAATAAGGGTTCTGTGTTTAAATTCCATTACAACAACATTTTATGATTTAAAAAATTAATATTTAGAAATTTATGAATGTTATTGAAAACTGTTTTCATTTGTGTTTGCCACAATAAGTGTCCCTGTGCAATGACAGCTTAGCCAGAGAGTGGGGACGAAGATGTCACTACTCAGCGCTGCGCGCACAGTCAGTCAGTGGTGCGATCACCTGCAAGATTATGAAAACCTGATCGAAATCACTTTAGACGGCCAGTTAATACAAACATTTAAAGAAGTTTCTCTGATTACATTTTGGGGCGGCTTATGTCAAGAATATTCAGCTTTATCAAGACATGCAATTCGTCAGTTGTTACCCTTCACCAGCACATACTTGTGTGAAACTGGGTTCTCGAATTACGCAGCAACAAAAATGAAATACAGAAATTGACTGAATGCCATGCCAGATATGTGAATCCAACTTTCAGTATTAAACCAAACAGAAAAAGAATTTGCCAAGAAAAGACGAAAACCCACTCTTTACATTGAAAACTGCCAATATAATGCATATTCGTTTTTGAGCTTTATTTTTTGTACACATTAAATGTGATTTTTGTTTTTAAATATGTGCAATTAGACTAAATGTTGATCTCAAGACCTTGTTTATCATTTGTTTATTATTATCCTTACTTATTTGTGGTCTACTTTTTCAGCTCCATATATAAGACTGTTATTCGGGGTTCCGCAAAATTCTTTCGAGTTTAAAAGGGTTCTGTGGCCAAATAAAATTGGGAAATACTGTCTTAAGCAGTCTCTCTTCATCTGCCCCAGGCTAACAAAATGCCTGACACCAATTTTGCTCCGCTGTCACAGCTCTGCATCTCCTCCCCCAGCCAAAATTTGGTGCTCCATTTACAAAATAAGAGTGCCATATTTTATCCTTAAGGAAGGTCTGTAGAGCCCTGCAAACCCTTGGATACTTGCTTTTCCTGTGAAAGTGGCTGCGGATACAAATTTTGTACCTAGAACTCTGCAGATAACCGCTTTATATCCATGGATATCCTCATCCATAAATGTGGATCCAGATACCAATTTTGCATCTGCATAGGGCTCTAAAAGTCTGCTTCTTGTAACAAGGCCCACAAAGCCCATGTCACCTTTTTTGCTTCATTTAAAATCCTATTGCCTTAGCAGTTAGTTCAAAGCAGAAAAAATACAATAAATAAAAATGTTTTTGGGTTTATTTTTAAAGAGAATGATGATATTAGCATGGGTCAAAGGGGGCATATTATATCTACTGAACAGGTACAACATAAGCAGCAGCACTGTCAGCTTCCTCGCTCTGTCCTGTGCCTCTACCCTGGCTTGGAGAGGATGTCTCAGTGGTTGACAAGGAAATTCTATTTCCTTATTTGTCTGACCCTCCTGACATTATCCATTAGGACATTAGTTTTCAACCTGTGGTCCATGAACCCTGTGGGTCTGCGGACTATACCAAAGGTTTTCAAAAGGGCCATACCTCCATTCAAAAATGTTTAGGGTCTGCAAATGAAAATAAGCTGAAAATCACTGGACTGAGGATGCCAACTAATTCCACCAGTGATAGTGGCTTTGCTAAATGGATTTTTGTCCACTAGGAACACTGGTCTGAATCATTCTACATAACAATAGACCACAAACAGATATCAACTGACTTCACTGAAGTCAATGGTGAAACTCCATTGATATCCATGGGACCAGGATATCGCCTCAGATATTAAAATCTTTCAGCTAATACTGATCTGAGATAGATTGTAAATGGCAACCTAGAGTTGAAAGGCCCTTTATTCCATTCCCAATATAAATACAAATGGCAGTTTTTATGTATAAAAAAATGAGATAGCTTATTGTAAATTAAAGCCAAATTAAACAGTAAAACCTTTAGTTATTCTGCATCACCTATTTTAACACAGCAGCTACATGCAGAGGGGAACAAACTTGAAATTATGCTAGGAAATAATACATCCAAGAAGCAGAATCCACAGATGTTTGGGGTTGCTCAAAAAGCCAGCCCATCTCCAGTAGAAGGCTTGGAAAAAATGCTGTGCCCTCATCACAGGGCTGAGATGTGAACCCTGTAAGTAGTGGTGGAGGAAAGAATAATTTCCCAGCCTTACTTCAAGTGTATTACTCTACTGAATGCTTTGAATCAGGCCCTAAATTGGGAGTAACGCCACTGGACGTAGATTGATTCAGATTCCTGCTGGTGTAGTAATTAACTGACAGCAGAAACTGGCCCAGAGTCATCCGGGTCCAGCAATCAGAGTTGAACTTTGCTTAATTCCCATTGACTTCAACAGGACCAATATTTTGTCCATGATTTTTTTTTATACATTTGGATCTGCTCCTGGGAGTTAAAGATCTGCTCAGATTTCAGAAGTTGGCACATTGCATGGAAATGGGCAAAGGAAATAATACAGTTGTAAAGAATGTATTAATTGATTTACTTTTCATCTTTGGGAAGGGGTGACCTTATTAGCACCAGCAGGCAATGTCTGGAATGTCCCAGGTAATCTATTTCACCTGCCTCAAGGAAACAACATTTAAAACATATTTTCCTTTAAAGTGCTTGCATTTTGTGGCATCTTTTACAAAATAAAATCTGTTTGCTCTCTGAATTTTCTATTGAGAGTTAAAAACTCCTCCTCCTCCCAGTAAAATGTATAATACCTCGCACTTCCAGTATATAACACCTTTCATTCAAGGATCCTAAAGCATTTTACACAGTAGCCCTCATCCTGCAATTCATTCCCTGTAGATATCCGTATGTGCAGATATGATTGTAAGATAAGTGCTTAGGGACCTGACTCAGAGCCCACTGAAATCATGAGAAGCACCCAGTGGTTTGAATAGGCTTGGAGCAGTGCATGTATGAGATGGGCAGGTATTAATACACACATCTGATGAATGGGCAAACTGAGTGCAAGACGTTTTTGTTTTAGTTACACAAAGCCCCATGGAAATGTGGATCTGACTTTAAAAGAATTCTTTTTATAAGTTTTAAGAAACACAACTTAGTGAAACACACAGAATTTTAAACCAAGACACAATGAAGGATGATTGTCTTATAAGCAGAGACTTTCAGGGTTTCATGAAGCTAATAAGTGTAAAGATATTGCTAGTGGGACCTTATTATTGTGAGTATAAATGCTAATTTATTTCAAGATCCAAAATCTCTTTGAACTTCTGTCAGTTCAGTAACAGTGCCTGGTGCCCTGATTTACTGTAGCTGGAGAGTCAGAACATAAATTAGCAATGTGCCCGATGCCATCAGTTGTGGGGACTTCTAAGCTCTCACTTTCACATCATTAGAAGAATCAGCATTACTGTTTGGGCTAGATTGTGAAATTGTTTGCCACGTGGCTATTGTACTTGTGGAGATTTTGGTTTAGTGGACAATGTCAGAATGGGGCCTGTGTGTGGAGCTAGAAAGAAATGTAACAAAAGTCCAATGATAAGAAAAGAAACCCCTCGTGGAAGCTGGGTATTGTTTCTAGAGCAATCAAAGGAAAAACCAGCAAGCAAAGTCTCAGTCATTTCCTTGCATGCAGCTTAGCATCTCCAGGGTCACCCGAAAGAAGGCCAGCCTCTTTGTATGAATCTGAGCCTTATAGGTTCAATGACCTGTGATTTCCTCATGAGCTCACATATAGCTAGAGCTTCCACCAGCCATCCCAGCTCATGTGCTCATCCCTAGTGCAGAACTTCCGCTGCACTTTAACTTCAAAATGCCAGTGTCACTGCATAATGACTGCAGGGCTCCCACTGCTGGCGCATCAAAGAACCTGTACACCCTGTCACTGGGTGCCGTTGTTTGAGTGACGCCTACACTTAGCTTGATGGTTTGTGTCTGTCTGCGTGTAATGAGATGAGCTTTGAATACGGCATCTCATTCATTCCAAAACTGAAGGGAATGTGCTAGGCTTCAATGGGCCCTATTAATTGGGGGAGGGGCTCAGAAAACCAGGAGGAGGAAATAATGGACACACAGAGCTCTTTGTATCTGCTTAGTAGCCTTAACCAGATCTGTAGTTATAAGCAGAACAAAGAACTGGTTCGTGGCCACCATTAACACCTCTCAGCATAACATGGTCATCTCAGCTTTACCCGTGTCCCAGTGATGTTTACAATGCTGAGACCCTGAATGATTTATCTCCCAGACAGCAAGGAGTGAAATAATAGCAGGGGGAGCCAGGAGGAGAGGAGAGTGAAGGAGGCTTAATTCCTTCTTGCCTCCCCAGGGCACCAGTCATTTACCCCTCCCCTCCAATCTAGGGGGAGGAAAGGTACTTTGGAGTTGGAAGGGTGTGTGGGCGGAGGGGTCACTATGGTGGTTTCCTCCTACAGAAGGGGATGTGACTCAGGCCCTGGGATCCACAGATCTCTGAAGATGCCAGGCACATCCACAGAGGTGCCCTCTGACTTTGCACAGTGTCCTGGTCCCAATGGCAGCACAGCTTTTGCAAAAACCATGCTGCAGTGGTGCCTGCAGGTGCTCCTCGCTCTAACACCCACCCTCTGTTGCACATTATGATGGGGAATTTACATACAGTGCTGCTGATTGGGCCAGAGCTAATTTTGTCTGGGAAGTCCCATGGAATTGAGCAGGGGGGTGATGCCAGGAAGAACGGCCCTCCTCTCAGCTGCAGCGGCTTATCCCTGACTTTTGTGGAGGAGTCCAGAGTCAGTGAAATGGCAGCTCCTGCCTCTTCCTCGGACACCTCTCCCTCACCTGCTTCTCTTTTGCTTCTCTCCAGAACTGCAACCCCACCCATCTGTGTAACCTATAAAACCTCAAAACACCCATGAGATATGTATATGCTGCTCTCATTCGCTCCCAGGAGAGTTGTGGACAAGTATCTGGAATTTTCTCCCAATACAGGTTTCACCTCCAAAATCCAGGACTCTCTGGTCCAGCAACATCCATGGGCCTTGCCAGACCACAGATATTACTGGCCAGAGAGTCCCGGCAGTTGGGAATGGGGCCTGCTGGGAACTGGCAGGCCGGTTGCAGCGGGGTCAGTGCCAGGGGGACTGGTGATGGCCAGGAAGACCCCGGGCCAAGCTGGCTGCAGAGGGGCTGGCAACAGCTGGGAAGCCCTGGGTCAGATTGGCAGCAGGGGGCCTAGTCAGGCTGGCAACTGGGAGGCCAGAGCCAGGAAGCTGTAGCTGGGAACCCTGGCCAGGCAGGAAGGTGCAACCCCAGTCAGGGGCTGGGAGGGGAAGGAGGCAGTGGCCATGAGCCCTGATGAACTGGGGAGGAGCCCACAGCAGAGCTGATAGCCAACAAGGGAGATTTGACCTCTCCTGGTCCGACAAACTCTCTGGCTCAGGACCACCCAGATCCTGTGGGTGCTGGATCAGGGAGATCCAACCTGTCATAATATAAAGTGTAAATAATGTACAAGGGTAAAATTCTGGCCCTTGAAAAGTTAATGGGAGTTTTGCCATTGACAACAACGGGGCCAGGATTTCATCTCTGTTCTCTGAACAAAGTGTTTCCCAGAGATTTCTTAATCAGATGATTATAGAGTTATTGAAATTCTGACCATTTTTCAGAGTTTAGATTTGTTCTTTGAGTTACACTTCTTCGGAATTCTGAGAGATGAATTTTTCATATTTGGAAGCCAAAGCTCACCAAATATCGGAATATCGTTTTCCTTTGAGATCCCACTGTTAGGTTGGTGTCTGTAAACATGATTTACTTAGGATGTAGCCTAGTGATGGCTTTGTCCTAATACATCAGTGCTCATTCTTTTTCTCAATTCCTACTGACCAATAACTGGAGGTACCTGACAAGAGGTGGATGAGATAAGAAACCAGTTGTCTTTTTAAACATTTTTCATTTGTCTCATTTACAAGTGGCAGCTTGTCAACTGTGCTAAAATAAAAGTGGCAACCTCAACAACAGATTTCCAAACAATAAAAGATGTTTCATGATAGCAGCAGCCCTCAAATATTAGCATTTGGGGAATTTGTCAAACAAGCTGTCATGGGATAAGATGGAAGGTCTTCTCATGTATCAGTAAGTGGTTAAAATACAGGAAACAAAGGGTAAAAATAAATGGTCAGTTTTCAGAATGGAGAAAGGTAAATTGTGGTGTCCCCTTGGGGCCTGTACTGAAACCAATACTAGTGAACATATTCATAAATGATCTGGAAAAATGGTGAACAGTGAAATGGCAACACTTCCAGATAATATAAAACTACTCAAAATAGTTAAGTCCCAAGCAGACTGTGAAGAGCTACAAAAGGGTCTCAGAAAACTGGACAACAAAATGGCAGATGAAATTCCATGCTGATAAATGGAAATTAATGCATCTTGGAAAACTTAAACCCAATTATACATATCAAATGATGGGGTCTACATTAGCTGTAACCACACAAGAGAGAGGTCGTTGAGTCATTATGGATAGTTCTCTGAGAACATCCATTCAATGTGCAGTGACAGTCGAAAAAGTGAACAGAATAATGGGAATCATTGAGAATGAGATAGAGAATAGCCAAAAAAGAAATATAGGCATTTGAAAAGGCGCAGAAAAGGCCAACAAAAATAATTAGGGGTATGGAACAGCTTGAGACTTTTCACCTTGTAGAAGAGACAAGTAAGGGGCACAGGTGTCAATTTCCCTTCTAGCCAGGGGGTTCTCGACTCCCCCCCCCCATCACCCTCGGAGCTGCTCCCCCACTACCCTTTTCCCCAAATACCCACCTGCCTCTTCCCACCTCTGCTCTGCCCCACTGTGCCCTGCCCTCATCCAACCCAAGCCCCTGTCCCCACCCTGCCTCTTCCCAGCCTCCTTCCCCGAGCATCCTGCATCCGCATTTCTCTTCTTCCCTCCCAGAGTGTCCTGAACACAGCAAAACAGCTGTTTCACAGTGGGTGGGAGGCGCTGGCGGGAGAGGAAGGAGTTTTTTTAGCTGGTGGGTGAGAGGCAGAAGCTTGGCTGCCAGTGGGTGCTGAGCACCTGCTAATTTTCCCCAATGGTGCTCCAGCCCCAGAGCACCCATGGAGTTGGTTTCTATGCTAAGGAGGGATATGATAGTGGTCTATAAAATAATTACTGCTGTGGAGAAAGTAAATAAGGAAGTTTTATTTACTCCTTCATAACACAAGAACTAGAGTATCACCAAATTAATAGACAGCAGATTTAAAATGAAAAAAAAGGAAATATTTCTTCACACAGCACACAGTCAACCTGTAGAACTCCTTGCCAGAGGATGTTGTGAAGGCCAATATAATAACAGGGATCATAACAGCCCCAGATAAATTCATGGAGGAGAGGTCTATCAATGGTTATTAGCCAGGATGAGCAAGGAGGGTGTCCCTAGCCTCTGTTTGCCGAAAGGTCGGAATGGGTGAAAGGGAAAAATCACTTGGTGATTAACTGTTCTTTTCATTCCCTCTGGGGCACCTGACAATGGCCACTATAGGATGGCAGGATACTGGACTAGATGGACCTTTGGTCTGACCCAGTATGGCCATTCTTATGTTCTTATGCACTACCTGTTGGAAGTAGTTTTTCCATATGGCATGAATCAGTTGCATGCACTACACCTGCCTATTTATTTTTTTCCCAAGGAAATGGTCAGCATAATCCCCAGAAAGAAGACCATGGTGATGACTTTTCTGATCAACACTGAATTATCTTTGAACCTAGCTGCTGTGTACATTCAAGCAAGTCATGGAATGCCGTTCAGCTTTTGCTTCTGGGTCAAGGGGATTACCACTAATTTTCTCCTTTAAAGACCATTTCTATATTGTCAAAGTGATTCCTTACCAAAGAGCATCCAACATGACCAAAGATGTGTATAAAAGAAATAATAATTAACAATATCCATGCTAATTGTCCAATGGTACCAACATTGGACATGGATATGAATAGGACCCTTCCAAATTCACAGCTATGAAAAACACATCATGGACCATGAAATCTGGTCTTTTGTGTGTATTTTACCCTATACTATACAGATTTCATCAGGGAGACAAGAGTATCTCAAATAGGGGGTTCTGACCCAAAAGGGAGTTTCGGAAAAAGGTGTGTGTGGACAGGGAAGAAGCGGTTCTTTCGAAAGAAGAGGAAAAAAGCACAGGTGCCCTGGTGGCCACTCTATCCATAGTAATCACAGCTTACATGCGAGATAGCATCCATTCAGTGTGGACGCTATCTTTCAAAAAAGCAGATGGCTTTTTCGATGCGCTTTGGCAATGTGGACGCTCTCTTTCGGAAGAAGTTTTTTTGGAAGATCTCTTCCAGAAAAGCTTCTTCCAAAAGAAGCCTGCAGTCTAGACGTAGCCACCTGACAGGAAGTTTTTCCTAATGTGCAACCTAAACCCCCCCTTTCTGCAATTTAAGCCCATTGCTTCTTGTCCTATCCTCAGAGGCCAAGAGAGCAATTTTTCTCCCTCCTCCTTTTAACACCCTTTTAGGTACTTGAAAATGGTTATCATGCTGTTATCATGCTGCTTTTAGGAATTTGAAAACTGGGAGGGTGGACCACGGCACCTGTTAGCTGAGGGCCCAGCTCTGCAGGCAGCAGCACAGACGTAAGGGTGGCAATATCATACAGTGCCATTCTTCTGAGCTGCTTCTGCTGCTGCTGATGGCGACTATGCATTCAGAGCTGGGCTCGCAGCCTGAAATGCCCATACTCCAGCTGCTCAGCAGCAGCACTGCAATCTTGACACCCCCACCCATCCAACTCCTTTGGTCAGGGCCCCTACAAATACACCACCATGAAATTTCAAATTGAAATAGCTGAAATTATGACATTTATTATTTTTAAAATCCTTTGACCAAAATGGACCATGAATTTGGTCAGACTATAAATATGGAACGTATCTTCCATCCAGAACTCATGAGTAGGCGCTGTTCCTGTGGTATAAGGAACTAATACCAAATTGCCAAGTTTGATGAAGAATTGGGTACCTGTAAGAAGTACACCTGTATCAATTTCCCAGTCAAATCTACACAATTTATTTGGATGTTCATTCTTCTAATCAGTGCATTTGCTGTGACTCAAAGCCCAGCTTTCAGCACACAGATATTCATTTAGCAATTCCATAAGAACATAAGAATGGCCATTTTGGGTCACACCAAAGGTCTATCAAGACCAGAATCCTGTCTTCTGACAGTGGCCAATGCCAGGTGCCCCACAGGCAGAACAGTGATCTCTCCCCTGTCACCCATTCTCAGCTTCTCTAACCAGAGGCTACAGACAACATTCCTATATATGCTGGCTAATAGTCACTGATGGACCTATCTTCCATGAATTTATCTAGTTCTTTTTTGAACCCTGTTAAAGTCTTGGTCTTCCCAACATCCTCTGGCAAGGAGTTCCACAGGTTACTGTGCACTACATGAAACAAAGTTTGCTTTTGTTTGTTTTAAATCTACTACCTATTCCTTCTCCCATATAATCTGGTCTGACAAGATTGCCAGGAAAGGGGGTAATCTCTTGGTGCAGACCTTCAACCTAGCCCACTACAGGAATCTTCCAGGGTCTCTTTGCCTGGCAGGAGCTGTCAGAGAAGTTTTTGCAAAGTATCTGTTTTTCAATATTGTTATTTGTGATCAAAGCTGTATTGACACATGGACAACTGGGACAAAGGAACAGAGCATATTATTTTCCCATATAACGTTGCATCTTAATGGGAAGATGCATTAGTGGCAGTATCAGCTTAGCTTGGCAGGGAACTGATGAGTGTTCTATCAAAGCAGGGTATTAAGCCACATGCCTAAGTATCCCTTCTATCTTAACACAATAATTCTGAAGAAGAAATCCTTCTGCATCGATTATATATTCTCACTGTCACTACATATGGCATTCTGTAACCAACAAAATGTAGCAACACTTTTTCCTAATTGATGCTTTACCTATACCAGCCAGTTTTACATAAAAGCATGTTAAATGCCTCATGAAAGGGGACCTTGTTCTGCTCACTGAAGAACAAATTACATATGTAAATGTTCAGAATGAAAAAATTAAATTAAATTAAATCCCCCAAAATCCTCATCCCTAAAGAGTGTGTATCCTGCAGCTGGTTTGTATACAAAGAATCCATCAATAACAGCTGGAGCTGAATATGCAGAAGTGGTTAAGTATGACATACGTGAAGTTTTCAAGAGTTTTGTGAGATACATATAAAATTCATTTTCAGTGAACAACTCTTGTCTTGCAACATCTACATTGTAAAACACAGAAAATATCACATTCTTTTCTCTGTAAGATACACACAAAATTCCTAGACAAACTACAGATTCCTAGTTTCTTTCCATACTTGCTGTTCCCCAATCTCCACTCAAGTACAGCAGCCAGGCCTGTCTTGTAATTTATATGAAAATGTAATGCTTTGTGACTCTTTCATTCCCGCTGTGCAAAGTCAGCATTCTCCCCTCTGGAATTTAAAGCATATCCTGTGAAACTTGACAGGTATATTGAAGGGAGGAGGAGGAAGATCTAAGAGGTCCATGGAAGCAACTATAGTTTACAATGCCTAAAATCGTAAAATCTTATTAAATGTGTCAAGCAAGCCATGCCAGCAGCAGAGAGACCTAGACAGGGCTGTCCCTAAGCTCTTGAGATGACCCTCAATGGAAAACTGGATCAAAGAAAGTATCATTTTACTCTCCTGTTGCAGGAAGTCCTCTTTTTCCATGTTCCAGAGAGCTGTTCGATCTTCATCTCCCCATCCCTGTTTGTTACAATGGACAGATATGTGAAGTCTGAACTTCAATACACCATTACTCTGCATTGGCCCATCATGCTTTTTTATGGTCCCTTCCTGACCCCCACCCCGATGTGTATCAAATGGCCTCATTCTGTGGCTTCAGGGGCAGTTGAGCGCTCAGCATTTCACAGTAGGTCTCAGCACCTTACAGGACCAGACCCTAGCTTTCATGGAGCAGGACATGTGAAGGTCAGATAATCTAGAACAGAGTCCATACTATTTAAGGGTCCAATGCTCCCGATGCCCTTCCACAGAGCAGGACCAGACCCAAAATGCATATGATTTATTGGTATATGCTCTTCTCTTTTCCCTCTTTCTTGACTCCTTTCCCCATTTACATGGGTTGAAGGTGCTTGTTTTTTGCCACTCCTTCCAGGCTATCGCACAGGTTTGTAGGTCTGAGAGTTCTGCTCCATTTCCCTTCAAATTTCTCTTGACAGAGTCTTCCCATTGTACCTCAGTCTTCCATGTGCTTTCTTGCTATTCTCTTCTACCCACGTTTTCTTTGCTGATCATTCTTCTCCCATTCTCATCACATCTCTGGGCCTCCTCAACTGTGCACTGTACAGCCTACCTATCATGGATAGCCTGAAGCCCATCTTCCCCTGTATGTGGAGTGTCTGTCCCACTCTGGCAACAAAAGAGTTAAAAGCAGACTGGGAGGAGCCTGCGCAATCCCAGCCAATCAGGGCCAAGCTGGGCCCTATAAATAGGGTGGGGGGTAGGAGAGAGGAGCTGATTAGGAAGGGAGAAGGAACTGAGTCCCAGTTGGGGAGGGAGGCTGCAGTACCTTGGACAGAGCAGTGCTGGTCAGGCACAGGGGAGCAGCAGAGGGAAAGCTCCAACCTGATCCCTGCCAGTTTGTATCTTCTGATAAAAGGGGCAGAGAAGGTGCCAGGGCTACGGGGAATTGGCCCAGGGAATGCAGGCAGTGGAGGGGAGTGAAGGAGGGAAGTCTTGGGCTGTCACTAAAAAATCCCTGGGTCAGGACCCAGAGTAGTGGGCAGGCCTGGATTCCTTCCCCCGTTACACCCACCTTGCCATCGAGAAGCGTGGCTGACACGGACTAAGGCTTGCCCTGAGGGAAGGGGCTGGACTTTGGGATGCTGTTGGCCATGGAGGCAGGTGCAGACAGACTGCTGATACACCCCTGGAAGGAGAAGAAGGGAGTGGGGGGCACTGCTGGTGGGCAGTGTCCTGAAGAGGACGCTGCGATCCAGGGAGCGATGCAGGCCCAGAGATACACAGTAGAGCCAGGAGAGCCAAGTGGACGATGGATGAGACAAGGCCAGGAGACGGCGCCCTACTGACAGACTGAGCTAAATACCAGACTCACTGGCAGGAGACATTGCAGTGGTGAGTCCCACCCATTATGTTCCTCCTAACTTCTTCCATGCACACTCTGCCACCCTCCGCTTGCCTGCCATTCTCCCTAGTGTATTATTTTCTATTTTGTCTTTCTCTTCCATCTCTGTAAGACCCACCATTCCAAACCATTCAACAGGCAGGGACAAACACATGGAGAATATGGGTGTCCAGTTTGTTACTTAATTGCCAGTCTCACCGTATTCCTGCCATTATTTTCACTGCCACACTTGCACACTGGGTCCTTTTTCAGTTCTCCTGGCCTCTCTGATGGCACTAAGAGCACTTCCCAACTACACAAATTCTTTTTCCCAATTCAGCTTCTTTCCTGAAACTTAAATCAACGGCTCTTCTTCTTCCACCTTTCCTACATGAGTAACTTCCGATTTCTTTGTGTTTACTGTCAAACTATAGTCTTCGAATTTAAAAATCCACTCTGATACCACATTTACCAGCTCTTCCTTGCTGCCAGCTAAAAGGGCCAGATAATGAGCATATGTTAATTTTCTCTCTGTCTTCACAATCTTGGTTTTTTTCTGCTAATTAACTCCATAACTGGAATGGAGAGAAGTGGCTGAGCGTGTAGTCTTGTGTCAATGCCATGCTCAATTCAAAATTCTGTGACATTCCATGTACTGTTATTGGCTTCGTTCTTGCCCTCAATATAGCTCCTCAATCATCCCCACTTCTTTAAGTCCCCCTCTCATGCATCTCAGTACTCCAGACACCAGCTTCCATGAACCAAGTCATATGGTTTTGTCAAGCTCAAGAAAAGCTAAATAGTAGTTATGCCTTCCAATTTATTCTTCTTTTAAACTTTTGTGTCATTGCAGATATTGTATCTAAAGTCATGTTACTTCTCTCCTATACTTTCCTCCATCTTGCTCCTCAACCTTGCCTCCAAAACTCTCTCAAGTATTGTGAAAGGCTGACTTAAGAGGGTGATGGCCCTCATAAGTGTTTAGATAATTTGCATCACTCTTAACCTTCCAAACAGTCACCTGGTATCCTCGCTTGATCCCATCAAACACATACAAATCTATGAATCTGTTTTACACCAGTATTTCCAGCTGCCTTGGTCATATCAACAGTTTCTCATTTCCAACAGCTGCTTTACCATTCTTGACCTTATTCAGCCCTGCTTCTATCTCCTCTATACAAAGCAATACCTTTGGAGGCTCCCCAAATGTAATAGTACACATATTACATTCAGTTCCAGTGCTGTGAATTTCTTGTTATACTTTCCTCTTCAATTTCCTTAACTTTTCAACTATAAAATTTTGTAATCTGCTGTTTAGGTGAGGGAAAATATTCAGTCTTAATGGTAGTATCCAGCTTTCCAGCTCTCTGGTTTGATCTGAAAAACAATTGTTCAATAGAGATGAGCATGGCCTTACGTTACACACTGAAATATAAAATACAATTCCAGAGTTCTTAGAAGTCTTACTATAAATATATAAAAAGACAATCTCTATTTTTTCAAGGTGTGCATATTTCACTTCTAATCAACTGAAGATGTGACTATATTAATAAAAAACCTTGTTTTCCAGTATAGAAAGGCCTGCTAGTCAAGCATTTTTGAGTGATAATTCAATAGGATTAAATTACACTCATGTGACAGTTCAACTTCACTAATGAGGTACATTTCCGTAAACTGTTGACAGAACTGTCTAGAAGATTTCTTTAATTTACCAACATGTAACAACATGGGAAAAGCATTAGTCAACTAGATGAAGATGAATAAGTGGTGGGGTCTGGGGGCATTTTACATTAACACATGACAACCTGAAAGTGTTTTTGTCACTTGCTCTACTTAGCCCTAGGCAGTCATGGAATAAGTGGTGCCTGTTAGCATGATTGACTTACCAAAGCAACAGAAGGGATTATATTTAAGAATGCCTGAGTGGAAAACATGTCAGAGAAATTTCTCTCTCTTTTTTCTTATAAGAGAAAGCTTGTTTTGTGAGAGGATCTCTTCTCACTACAGTAAAGTGGACAGAATTCTTAAATAACTTCAAACAGACGGCTGCATTGACTCTTTCATTTTAAAAGCTCTTTGGGATTGCATTAAAAGTCTAGATAATGTATGCCTGTATATATTTCAGTATAGATGTTGACAAGCAATAATGTAACCTTTTACTAAACTGAATACATTTGTCTGGATAGAACAGGGAGAGAGTGGGAAACAAGAAAGATAGACAGAATTCATGCCATCTGATAAGACTTCCAAGCAATTTTCTTTCTTTCCATTTATATTTCTTGCTTTCTGTTGTCTATCTGATTTAGCACATTGAAGCACAGACTAGTAGACTTTTAAGACAGTATTGGTATAATTATAGATTGGCACACTAAATATTGCCAGAAAATTGAAAACACCTTCATGAATTCAGGGGCAAATGTAATGATAATGTCAAACTTGCAACTTCATTCAGGGGCAACTTAACCTGAAAATTAATGTAGGTAATTCTGAAGGTGTGATGAAAGATCTCTCACTATAATAAATTCAACTAAAGATTGCACGCAAGTAAAAGATTTTCTGTGACTTTGAAAATTATCTAACTAGAAACTTTTCAACATGTGTGCATAGCTTAAGGCAGGTACTGAAAGAATCATTTCACTCTTATTCTGGTGTGTGCCACTGATGGAAGAGGCAGTCTGTCAGCAATACTGCTGTCCTGCTCAGAGCTTGCACTGCAGGAAGAGGAGACTAACCAGCCAGAAGATAAGCCTTCCCCTATGGTAGAAATGAATGGATGGAATGAGAAAAAGATTTGGGATTAAGTTAGGGAGGTAGGGTGGACTCGCTTTACCAGAATAATTTCAACCATCTCTGAAAATGGGTATGTAGCTGACTATCCCCTAGGCTGCCTACTGCAGAGAGACAATGTGGATAGAAGGGAGGGAGGTGAGAACGCAGCATGAGTAAAGTTGGTGAGATTTGGAGATATATTTTTTGAGTCTTTTTAAAAGTCAGCCATGATTGGCTTGGGTTTTTTGCTGCTACTCCATGCTGCTAAAGGGGTAGAGGCAGCCACAGATAACGCTTATAAATGTAGGTTGTCCTAGCAAAACTCACCGATGGCCATGCCCTGCTCTTTCACTGGTCTGGATTGATGAACGATGGTTGTGTTGAAAGAGAGGAGGGCTACTGGTGCAACTGTGGCTATGTCTACACTATGGGATTTTTCCAGGATACTAGAGGTATCCTGGAAAAACTCCACCGCATCCAGGGAATGTGTCTGCTCTTCTGCTTTTTTTTTTTTTTTTTTTTTTTTTTACAGAAGAGCAGACACGCTCTTTTGGAAGCCCTGTCTTCCTCCTCCCAGGAGAAAGAAGGGCTCTTCTGAAAGAGGAGGCTTTTCCGATATTTGGCCCAGTGTAGACAGGCCAAATTTCAGAAAAGCCTCTTCCAAAAAAACTATCAGAAAAAGGTAAGCAAATTGCAGAGCGCAATTTGCGTACCTTTTTCCGATAGATCACTGTGTAGCGTAGACATAGCCTGTACGTTTAGTGTTTGGCGAGTCAAAAGAAAAGATGTTATGTACCATCTCCTTGTCTTTCTGCCCATTGTTCTTTCTTCTCAATTCCCGTCCCCACCCCCAACACAGAGGCCTAGTTCCCTTCCTTTGAGAAGGAGGCCTGCGGACGTTGGGATCCCAGTGTAACAAGGAAGTCAGAAGTGCTGAGTGCTCTGGAGATATGGGGTGTTCAGCACATCACAGGGTCAACTTCCTTCATGTGGAAAGTAGCTGATCTTCTGGCACCACAGAAGACAGTAACAAAATCACTGTCACCCACCTAATTAGTTTTCTCACCTCAGGTGACTTTTGAGACACTTCTTATCGTGGGTATGGGTGGGCGTTCCTCTATGGCAGGTGTCAGGAAGCCAAGCATTTTCACATATTGAAATTCAGTGTGTGGGTAAAATTCTTTTCCAAATGTATGGAGAAGTGTTTCAGATGGGGAATAACCTGGAATAAGAAGGGAAGGGGAAAGAAAGTTGTAATAGATAGAACAGCTCATTCCAAATGGTTTCTGAAGACCCCTGCACCTTGTAATCCCAGTGATGGCTGATTGAAAGCACTGATGCACTACTGCCATAACAGCACAGTAGAAAAATAGATCCATGCACTGATGATAATGTATCTTTTTGAACAGTGTGTGTCTCTTGGGCTAAGAAAGGCTGGTGCATGACTTCCTAGCTCTTCTGTTTTTTTTCTTTAGCTTAGATGCAAACCTGTTTATTTTGCACTGAACAGAGAACTCCGTAGTTATACAAGGAAGCTAATTACCTGATCACATTGTATTATCTTTATTTACTAACATCTTACAATCTTTAATTAATTTATCCTCATGATCTTCCTGCACAGTAGGGGAACACTATTATCTCCATTGTATATATGGCAGAAATGAAGCTTCCAGAGGCTAAATGATTTGCCCAAAGTTGCCTAGCTGGAGCAGGGACTTGAGTGCAAGTCATCCCATCCTAGTCTGTACCTTAACCACTGTACCTGCCTGCCACTCCTGAAGCCAATTGGTAATCAAGGGATCTGCTATGTTTTAGTTAAGGCACAGTTCTGAAAATTATTCTAGTTCATTTCTGTCAATATCTGCAGCTGCCTGATGATACCTTCATTGATATTCAAAAAACAGGAGTGACCATATTAAAAAGTTAATTTGTGGTCATCTTACCTGTCAACAATAAAACAGACTTACAATATTCACAGGGTTCAGCCAGCTAGGAAAGGATTTAAATAGGCAAATAAAATTGCCCAAGTATAATGTTCTGAAAACGAACTTTCATGTTATTTTTTGCAAGTTTTATAATCATCACCTTTACTAAATGTTGTAATTATTTTAAAGTAATTTAAAAAAACCCATATGCAATATGAATGTTTAAAGGGCAGGATTGAATTCTGTGGTTTTAGGCTGTATATGTATTAATGCATTCACAAAATTATACATTGTTCTGGATCCAGACTGAATAGATTTTACAAACCTACATGCTTGACTATTGTACCATGTGCCATATTATTTTGAGAGTTGGTATAATTTTTTGTATATCATTGTGCTTCAAATGAGTTATCCAGTCTCGGCTTTGATCCATTACAGAGTATGGTAGCTTCTGAGGTTAAGCCAAGAATGTTGTATTTAGATCTGTCTTAGGCTAGGGCAGGATTTGAAGCTGAATTAGGTTTAAGGTCTGTAGTCAATTACACCAAAATCTTGAGAAATGTTCTGCCAAAATCCAAACCAAAATGACAGAAATATTTTAAGTATAGTTGTTCGCATTAAATTTTTGTACCTCTGAATAGGTGAGACCTGATCTGGAACCAAATATGTAAGTGCAGATTTAGATCTGGAAACTGGAATCTGATCTACTCCACAAAATGAAAAGATGTTAGAGTTTCAGGAGCCAGTTTGAGCCTATGCCTCTTGAATTACTGGGGTAATCTGCAATTGGACCAATAGCAGTGGGTGGCCTTCTCACCTGAATTAAAGAGGATGCTGGGAACAGTGAGTGCAGTGGTGCCATGTAGTGTGTTCTGAGTCGGACTGGCTGTAGCAATGTTACATCCAACCCAGCAGCACGTTAATCAGCAGACAAGATTTCCTCTCTTGCACTTGCGGCAGTCACAGCTGTGACTTAATTCAGACCCTCCCCCCCCCACACACACAGCTTCCATTCATGCCTATGTATGAGGAACAAGAGCAGCATTTAGGGGGACTGCGCCTCCCTCAGTACAGCTACCGCTCAGTGAACACTAGGCATTCCAGCCCTCTGCCACCTCACCAGAGTCAGAGGGGCACCTGGCCGGCACCGGGCCTCATGCACCTTCCTTTGCCTTCTCCACATGGGAAAAAACAGCAGCAGCCAGGAAACCTTCACAGCCTCCTGATGGTGTCATCACTCAGTTCTGCATCTGGACTTCAGAGTGTTGGGTTTTCTCTTTTCCTGTCTTGCTATTGATGGTGGGTCACTCTTCATCCCACCCACTTCTACTGCAGCAGCAACCTATCCGTTCCTAGCCTCACACTGCTTACCTATTATGCTCCTCCTCTTTCCTGAACCTTCTCCTTTCCTTTCGTGCTCCTCTCTCTTTCCATTTCTTTCTTCCTTTTCCCATGCCTCTCTTACTCCACACTCACTCCATCTGCCAGAATGCAACCCTGGTGGGCCTCTCAAAAAACAAACCTAAAACGAGGTTTGAAGAATAAATAAAAAGAACTGTAAAAAACAGCATCGACACAGGGGTGCTAGCACGTGCCTGCTGTCACCCTGATCGCTTTGTGTGTGTGCTTTTACTCCACTTCTTGTCTGCTGTCATTATTTTTTTAATACTATAAGAGGTTTAGAGCAAGGACTGGTATCTGTATGTGTTTGTTCAACACCTGACACACTAGGGTCCCAATCCTGATTGGAGCAATATAAATAATAATAGTTAAAACCAATATTCTCCTTTCAGATCTATAGCACGCTCCTCCAACATTTTACATTCCCTTACACTTGGAGCATATTCAAGTAGGGAAGCAGGATATGAAGTTCCATCTTTCAGATCCAAGAGGAAAACTACCCTAAACTACCATTGTCCTGTTGTACCCACTTGGAAGGCTGACAGTTCTAAGGCTGCTGCCCTTCCCTTCTACAAGATCTGCCTGCCAAAAGATGACACACACGCCTTGTGACAAATTGCTTAATTACAAGTTTGGCAATTCATAATACTTTGTATTTGCTATTATCATCAAAGCAGAAGAAAACGAAAAATACATCCATTACCCCAAGGAAAAAAGTCGACTGTTACCATAAATTTCTGATAAAGAAATGAAGTAGGTTCAAGTTTAATCACACCGGCAGTAAATCAAATATCAAATTTAAAGCAATGAATTACAAAGAGCCTCCTTGCAGTCACTTAGCATTGATAAATTAGTAATGTAATATTAAATTATTCATTTCTTTTTTTCCTTAGGACTATAATGATATACTGTACACAGCACTGATAATTTACTTAGGCTGAGTCCATTCATTTAATTATGCTGCTAAACTTGGTAGGCCAATTGGTCATCATGAGAGTTTCCAGGCAAGCTAATCACAAATATATAGAACATGTCCCTTATTGTCCCCAGCGGCTAAGTGCTAAAATGCTATTTAGTGCTCAGAAGGTTAATGTCCTGCTTATGTAAATTGTCCAATTTAACATTCAGCAGCAGTATCATAAATTCTGGCTCCAGGATTTCATTAAACGTATGTTCAAACTAGTTGACCTTAAAGGTTAACAAGCACAAGTTAAACAGGACAATTATTTAACTCGCTTCTTATCAAGAGACTGAAGTGTTCTAGCCATTTAATAGTTATGCATACTTCACAATTAGAATTCTTAAAAGGTCCCTGATAAAGCTGCAGGTCGTGAATTTTCATAAGGATGTCAGATAATAACTATTTATCTGCGCTTGTTTTTCTTTCTTATAAACTTAAACTTTGATCTTAACATTCAATTAGAAATGATTCCACAGAGAAGGACTAGGTGACTCAAAGAACTTGGCCTGACATTAATTTGAATCTAAATTATGCTTTACAAATTTTGCATCCACGTTGTCTCCCATTGAAATTAATTCTCAGGTTAGAGGCCTGGTCATCACATAAAAAGCATCTGAGCTTTTCAGCTGTACCCAATCAAAAAAACATTTAGCTGCAAAATTATCTCAGGATGGTATTTTTATTTTTATATAAATTAGAGAAAAATGCCCATCTTTCTAATGCTAAGTGATTTGTATTACATACAGCAGAGCTGATGACATGTGCATCTTAATATGTTTAAAAAATAGTCACAACTTTCCAAGTGCCCTATTTTCCTCACCACATTTCCTTAGGCTTTGTGAATTATGAACAACGGCTTCTAGAAAAAGCTGCCACCGCCACTGCTACCTTTGTCAGCAGTGATGAATCGAGAGCACCCCTTGTGCTGACATGTCAAATCCCAGCCTCACAACTTCCAAATGCAACAGGCTCAAGTGATAGCTTTAGGGATGCATTAAAATAGTAAACATACATCAGAAATCTCAGGAGCAGACAATAACTATACTCCAGGAAAGTCACAGGAAACATTTTCTTCTTTTACATTTAACTGCATAAATTATATTTCATTTATCAGATATCCAAGCAGTTTCATGTTCATAAATCATGCACAGACTGCATTCCTGTTACATTCTAGCGAGGGGGAAAATACAGGGTGATTCTGCTTTTTGCAGAAATTCTTGGTTGATTTTTACTGCTGTAAAACCAGCATTGTACTTTCTATAATTCATTTTCTACTTTCTCAAAACTCACACTATAGCCTTGCAGATCTTTGCTAATCAGTATATTGATTTGCAAAACCACATCTAAAGGGTGCTTTGGATCTAGGTCTACTTTTATCATAATCTATCATAACCCATGTATGTTGCCAAGAGGCAATGGTTCTTTCCTTAAAGGATTCGGAGGCAATAAGCACATAAATTGGGTGAAGGTTTAAAGGTTTTACTACGCAAATATCCAGGTAAAGTACAACGCTTACCATCAGAGTAAAATACAATGCTTCATAGCAGAGTAAAGTCCAATGCTTAATATCAGAGTAAAGTACAATGCTTATTAAGCCTAAGCAAATCTCAAAATAAAATGCAATGTTTACTAAGAAAGTATAATGCTTATTAAGCCTAAGCAAATCTCAGAATAAAATGCAATGCTTATGTCCCTTCTGCTGTCAGGAACCCCCTGAAGAAGGACAGCGGACGGACCCCAGTGGCCGGTAGGAGGGAGCGGGGGAGGGATAGAGAAAGGAGCGGGGTCTAGAGCCGATTCAGTATTGTATCATTGAATGGGAATCCCTAGATATTGAACCAGCCCTGGATGCTGCCGGCTGCACCTGCCAGAAGGGTTACCTTTATTTTTAATAGCTGGTGGAAGCATAATGTATTATAGGCATTCACAGCGTATGTGATTAGCAGATTACATTGATTTGTCTGAGTTTGTTTCTTAAAGGCATTTTAATTTAATGATGGCAAAACAATAGTTGGAAAGTACTCACTTTTTCTCCAGAAAATTATTGCCAGACAATAATGGGGCTTTTTTTAAAGGATTCTGTAACATAAAGAATGTGACAGTGTTTTATAACCTCATGTGTTGCTCTTTTTCCAAACTTCATCTTTTTCATTCTGGCTTCAAATCCATCCTGAAAGAGGACATAAATAAAACTGAATGGTTAATGGACTAAAAACACTTATGATCAGGTTTTCATAACTAACATTATTGATAGCTTCCTTTGCACATGCACTCACATGGAGTGCAATATTCATTTCTAAAGTATGATTTAGAGCCCTTTTTGCAATAAAAAAGCTAACACATGCAAATAAAAAAAAAAGAGAAATTCCATTATATAGCTACATGCAATGGATTTCTATTAAGGGCCTACAGCAACTTCCTATTTTATAGGCAAAAGGGCTTCTGTAGAGGTTCCATTAGGGTTTCATGTGTGTCACCACCCTCACAGATACTCTGCAGGATAAATCCATCCAGTCCATAGAACAGTTCAGGGGCAGCCACCTCGGGCTTCCTGCTTCGGTGGACATGGGGCTCAGGGTGGCCTGGGGATTATTGGGGGGGGGAGGGCTGGCACTGGCACCAGGGACCAGGTTTGCCCCTGCACTCACCAGCAATGGCATGAATTGGAGCAACCCAGCCCCAGCCTGCTCTTCTCCGCCATCTCCCATACAAGTTGCCAAGCAATGCAGCTGGGAGTCAGGCTCAGGGGGAGTGCAGCAGACTGGAGCCAGATTGCTCCACTGCCCGCTGCCACAGTGCTTGTGGGGGCGGAGGGGGGCCTTACCCTTGCTGCCAGCACCAGCCTCCCCTCCCCTTGTAGTCCCCATAGTTGTCACTCGGGGGAGGAGGCTTAGGAATGCTTGGGAAGGGGTGCAATGGGGACAGGAGATATTGGTGCAGGCATGGGAAGAGACAGGCTGGGGATAGAGCAAGGGTGGGGGAGAAGGAATGGAGTGAGGGGAAGGGGGAGGGGAAGAAGCGGGGTACCTAGGGCAAAGGCAGGACAGCATGGTCTCAGTCCCTCCCCCGCAGAGTACCAGGATGCCAAGGCAGCACAGCCCCAGGCCCCGTGGCCCCAGAGCATCGGGTAGCCAGGCAGTGTGGCCCCAGAGTGCCAGGAGGCCCATCAGCATGGCCACAGCCTCCCTAGCCACAGAGCACTGGGATGATGTGCAGCGCAGCACCAACTGGGGCCATGATGACACAGGGGTGCCAGCTGTGGTGGCTGCCTGCAGAGCAGGAAACAGGAGGAGGACTGGGGCAGAATGTGGGTGGGGCCACACCTGGCCATTTGTGAAGACTTATCCTCCCCCAGCCCATGATACCCCCTAGTCATGCCCACATAGTTATGTCAGTCGGGGTGTAAAAAAAGGGTGTCATAAGGAGGAGGGAGGAAAATTGTTCTCCTTGGCCTCTGAGGATAGAACAAGAAGCAATGGGCTTAAACTGCAGCAAGGGAGGTTTAGGTTCGACATTAGGAAAAACTTCCTACCTGTCAGGGTGGTTAAACACTGGAATAAATTGCCTAGGGAGGTTGTGGAATCTCCATCTGTGGAGATATTTAAGAGAAGGTTAGACAGACACCTGTCAGGAATGGTCTCGATGGTACTGGGTCCTGCCATGAGGGCAGGGGACTGGGCTTGATGACCTCTCAAGGTCCCTTCCAGTTCTAGTGTTCTATGATTCTATGAAAATACCCCACCACCAACAACCCAGCTGACCAACCCCCCGCCCTGTGCGGGTATAGTTATGCTGACAAGAAGTGCACTGCAGATGGCAGTTGTTCCTACATTGGGAGTAGAATTCCTTCTGTGGGCATACTCTGACATAGCTATGCTGGCATACACTCTGTAGTGTAGACATAGCCTTCATCCTACAAAGGATTAGAGTAACCATGGAACTAACCATCTTCAGAATGCAAAATTAAGGGCTGGTCTTCACAAGACATTTAAGTGACCCAGCTACATTGCTTAGGGGTGTGAAAAGTCCATGCCCCTGAGTGACTTAGTTAAGCTTATCTAAGTCCTTGTATAAATGGCACTAGGTCAATGGAAAGATTCTTACATAGAGCTAGCTACCGTCTCTGAGGGAGAAGGATTTACTACAGAAACTGGAGAACCCATTCCATCACTGTAATGGGTGTCTACAGTGCCACTGTAGCATTTTAAGCACAGACATAGCCTAATTTCTTTGATTTAGTTTTCACTTTGTAAGTTCACACATCCAGACACTCAAAATAGGCAAACAAACATACAAAAATATAAACTAGTAATTATTTTTCTGTGGGTTAGGATGAAGCAATATAATGCTTTTGATAGTTGTTTTAATTTTTTTTAAACATTTAAACAAAAAACCTTTGGAGTTACTCATACAGTAACAAGGGGACTTAACTAAGAAGTTAGACAAATGACAGAGCTCCAGGAATTAAACCTCCATGGTTTCCTGGCCTCCCTGTGAGTTTTTAACTATAAAGAGGATGATATATTCTGAAAAGCTCTATTTTTCAGAAATTTTTAGGATTGATCATAATTTTCCATAGAAACTATTTTTGATGGAAAATTGGGAGTCAATGAAATTAATTTTCTTGTGAAAAGTGTCTGGTCTCCACAGAAAAAAATATTTTTAGTTGAAAATCCAAACACAAAAAAAAGATAGCTTTTTTTGCCAGAAGACGCAGAAGAAGAAGCAGAAAACTCTCCAATCACATTTGCACAGTCTATCCAGTACAACTCTTTAATGGTACAGTTCTTCATGAAATGGTCAGTCAGATAAGAAATGGGTTGTGGAAAATAATGGTGATGACCACATATGACTAAACTATGGTCTGTCAGTAACTCAATACATTTTCAAAGAAACTGCACCTTGTTTTCCTAAGTGAATGGTTCTGAAAGTTCATGTGGTAATGATCATTTCTGCAGGGAGCTGAGTAGAGATAGGGAAAGAACTTTCCTGAAGATTTATAAGGTAAATGAAATTCAGGTTTGATTAAGCTTTGCATTGAGATGAAGGTTTGAATTGGTAATGTTATCAGAATTGTGATAGAATAGAATTGGTAATTTTATTAGAATTGTGATAGATTCAGATTAATTTGTCCATTAATCACTCCGTCATTGTGACAAATGCATACCTTAAGTGCTCAAAATTTATAATCTAGGAAATGAAAATGAAGACTCTTACTAATTACAAAAGCTTTGAGTAAAATCCTGGCTCCATTGAAATCAGTGGGAGATTTGTTATTGATTTCAGTAGAACCTGGATTTTACCCATTGCTGTTGGTCTTTGACTTAAAGCAAAGACTCTCTTCAAACTTTATGAAAAAATAGCCTCATGGCTTTCTTTGAGGAGTCATATTGCATAAGTGCAGGGCAAAGACGACTTAATTACCACTGATACAGTTTTATTTCTGTTGACTGTACAGGTAAGTATTAATCTGGGATACAATTCAAATATCTAGTACACTGCATGTTGCTGAATGTATTTAGAAGAAGAACAAAATGAAAATGCCTTTACAAGTGTAACCCCCTTTTTCCTCCCCGGGTTACCTGGGGAGCAGGTCACACTCACAGGTGTGCCTGATGGTTTTAACATAAAAGGAGATTCTGAGTACCCCAGTGGTGATGTTGTTTAGTTGGGGATTCCCTGTCTACTCCCTTTGCTACAGTCCCTGGCTCATAAAGAATATGCAATGTTGGTGCCTCCACCTGGGTGGCCCTGTACACACTTAATGGTGTGTCTTGGGAGCCTCCAGGAGTAAAATTATTCCAGCAATAATCTGGATCTAACTCCAGAACAACAATTACAAATTATAAATAATATACATCTAATTGATTACATTAGAATGAACACACCTTTACTTAACTCAAAGACACAGGGTTTAGCAGATTAACAGTAAATAACATTAACAAAGTACACAGAAGTAATAGGAACTTATCTATCTGGCATTTGCACTGCCACCATTTATCCCACCCCAGAGCGTGCACTCCTCTGGACTCAAAGTCCCAGACGCTTGCGTGGGCGCGCTTGAAGATCTGCAGCTGGAGAGGAGGTTCTCTGTAGGTTGTGTGTGTCTTAGTCCAAGCTGAGCAGCCAGTGGCAAACTCCCTCTGCCACTGGAGCCGGCTCCACCAAATGCCAGCAGCTCTGGTTCACTGGGCTGGACACTCTGCCTCTCTTTGGACCCAGAGTTAGTCTACATCTCTGAGGTCTGTCCCAGGCAGCACTTTCCCAAAGAGCCCATTTACTTACAGCCTCCTCCTGTGTGCTGGTTTTTGTGTAGTCCGTCTCAGCCACAGGCACAGCTAGAGACTCTCCCCTCTATGGCAATCAGCAGCCTGCTAGATCCAAGCACCGCAGACTTTCAGTCCCAGGCTGTAACCATAACACAACAGCTCCTGGGTTAGGGTTGCCAGATGGTTTCAACAAAAATACCAGACACACTTGACATTACATCACAATCTACATTACATCTTATTTAGAAAATATCGGACATTTATATTTTCTCATTTGTATTTTCTCAATTTGTTTCCCGAATAGAAAACTCAAATACTGGACTGTCCAGTTCAAAACTGGACACCTGGCAACCTTATCCTGGGCTGGATATAAGGCTCTTCCACAGCAGTCTGGCTCCCCTCTCCCAAAATGGAGAGCCCCAGACTTCCTGAGGCCCTCTCTCTTCCTCAAGGGCTCATGGGAGTTGTAGAATCTATAGGGCTAGATTGCAGCACACAGGATTCTCCCAGAAAAAGTCAGAGGCACCTTTAGTAAGGGGACTACACAAGGAAATAGACTGGACCATACTTATCTCTACCTTAATGATGCCTAAATGTCATTTTCTATCCACATAGAATAATAGAATGTGGCTCAAGTCATATCCTCCTGCTTAAACAAGTTTTTACTACTATTAGTTCAATAGATCTCATTCCTCTAAAACAGATATCTGGTTTCCATTCTATTTAAACATATTTGCTATTTTTATGATGATGAAAGAGACATCAATGATATAATTTGATTTTCAGAAATAAATGAAGTTGCCCCTGTATTACTAAGCACAGACTTTAACTTCATATGTTTAATCGTAAGTGGCATTTCTGATGTTAATGCTGGCAGACTCCATCTTCCTAAAAAAAGTGTCACAGTTTGGAAGACTAATAGTAGGAATCCAATAGTAACCAGTTTCCATAATGCTTTTTAGATATTGGAAGAAAAAAAGCAGACCTATTTTTTTTCTACAAAACACCTTATAATATGATGAGTATCCATAATTAAATGCAGGTATAAAATTCCAGGCAAAACTAATTATGCGCCTATTCAGGCCCCAATTCAGCAAGATACTTAAGCCTTGCTTAACTTTAAAGACACAAGTAGTCCCATAGGGTTCAATAGCTTGTGCTAAAAATTAACAAGTACTTACTCTACCTTAATGTTTCAGGCTTCAGAAACCTGACTGTGGACTAGTATGACTCTAAGCCCAAAGAGACCACTCATTCAGTCAGGTAGGGTTGCCAGGTGTTCGGTATTGACCTGGACAGTCCGGTATTTTCACCTCCTGTCCGGTAAAAAAAATTCAGAAAATACCGGACACCTAAAATACCCAGTATTTTCTGATTTTTTTTCCCGGCCAGGAGGTGAAAATACCGGGCACCTGGCAACCCTAGCACCTGGGCCTGGGCCCGGGCCCGGGCCCTGCCCCTGGCCTCCTCCCCCCCAGGCCCCGACACCCCCAGCCCCCATGCTTATCTGGTTCCACAAGGAAGCTAACTTCTGGCTTGAACAAGAACACAAAATGGCCACCGGCAAAAAGCCTAAAGACCAAGAGGAAGCAATGCCTTCCCTGGGTCCTAGTGCTCAACCGCTCCCCTGTTCCTATCCCTATTCTAACTCTGCACTCATTCTCTCACTATGAAAGAGGCCATGATGTTTTAATGCTGTATTATTTATTTATTTATTTATTTATTTGCTTAATAAGTCTCGGAGTCCTTTTTTTTTTTTTTTTGCTCAATAGCTTTGGTCTCAAAGCTCTTTCTCCCTCAACGGAATTTTTTCCCCGGTGTTTTTTTTTGGGGGGAGGGGGTGTTCCGTATTTTTGGTTCAATCATCTGGCAACCCTACAGTCAGGTGCTGCTCAAAGTAAGAATGTCAGAATCAGGTCTTAAATGGGAAGTACATATAAGTGCAATTACTAGTATAACTCACTTTTGTCTCTGGAAGTAAAGTTCAGGTTCAGTTATCAATCAGGACTGTCATGTCTCATAGTTAAACAGAATGTGTAATTTTTAAAAAAACTTGAAATTATTTCAATGCTTATTATTCCTAACTTAAAGCAAAAAATATAGTTACTGAAACCTCTAATCTACTACCACAAAGAATTTTCACCTTCCACTGCCAATTCTTGCCTTGTAGCTATCATAGAATTTTGTCTAAACCTTCTGCATCTGTATTTAATAATGATGTTAATGATCTGTGCAAACCAACTGCAGTGAGGCTTTACCAGGTTTTATGAGGACGGCAGTAATTGCTAACAATGTTGATTCAGGAAGATTTTATAATTTAAGATAATAATTAGGCATATCTAGGAACGGTCCTGATGACAAATAAATCTTCTAACACAAATGTATATTAATCCTGTTAGACCTGGGATTTTAACTCCCCTGCAGCTGTTCTGAAACACTAAATAACCCATCCTTCATATAATCACTTTCTGTTGATAATATATTCCAGGAGTTTGTTAAGGTCACTGCATAACCGCTGAGATGTGCACACTGTTGGAATGACACAAATCTTTGTAGAATTTACAAGAATTGTCCTTGCAGCCTCTTCCTTGCATAGAAGCCATGCTACTGTCCTGTGACTCTTATTTCCTTGATTGTACACTTTATTCTAATATGGGCATTAAGTATTCAGCTGACCCGGTGCTAAAGAGGCATTTGAGCTGTAGTTGAGCTGTAAACTTGGTGTAGTTATTCTACATCAGGGTAAGCGAGAACAGAATTTGGCCTGTGGCAACTTTCTATAGAGCACTTTAATTTCACATTTTGTGATGTAAAATTAGCTTTCTATTTTTTTTTTACCAAATTGTCCCAAGAAACTTTGGCTGGTTTCAGATATACCAGTGTAAATCAGAAGTAATTCTAATTTAATTCACTGGAATTAGGCCAGCGTAAGTGAGAGCAGAATCTGACCTGCTGTGCCTAAATCAAGCTAGAAGCTGGATTATCAGCAGAAGCAGGTAAGAAACAGAACCAGTATGAGTCTGAGAGTCAGGTTATGATGTGGCTTTTTAAAAACTTGGTCATATGTTTACAATGCATTCTGGTATCTCTCTTGCATCTGCATACTGGTTGCACAATGAAAATGAGTGACTGTTATACTGATGAAATCAAATATACTTGACAAGTGACATAGAATTACGGGAGAGATTCAATCGCTAGAGCTAAGCAAGTAATTGACTGATACAATAAGATGGTGATTTGGTTCATTTGTTGAACCAAAAATACAAGAAAAACATCTGTCTGGGGTTGAGACAGAATGGACTTTTTTTACTGAAATAAAAAACCAAACAAAGTTTTGGGTTGAACTAAAAATGTTATTCATCCTCAAACAACTTGTATTGTGTGTTAGTGTTTTTAACTATTGTTTTTTTAATTTAAAAGTTGCTAAATTTCAAAATGAAAAGTTTAAGTGTTTAATTGGAAAATGTGAAAATGAAACAGTTCAATTTTGAATATTTATTTTGGCCAAAACTATGTGCCAAATAAGGTGGTTTGATGGGGAATTTGTGGGGTCCATAGGCTATGGGGGTGGGGGGTAGATGCTGGGCTGGGAGAGGCAGCAGGGGCCAGCGGTGATTGGGATGGATGGTGAGCCCCATGGCCAGAGCAGGGGAGGTTGGTGGCTGTGCGGCTGGGGTCAGTTCCTGTGGCCAGAGTCATGGACCAGAGATTGCAGCCATGTGCTCAGAACTGTGGCTCCATGCCCAGGGACAACACTTACAATTGTCACTGCTACATAGTTGGATCTAAAGATCGGAGGCCAGCAGTTGCAGTCAGAGCCTGCCACCATGGAGCTGCTCACTGCTGGGGATCTGCACCAGGGGCCGGTACCCACTGCAGCCCAAGGCTAGTGTCCTCTCCCACATGGCTGGGGCTAAGGATTGGCAACCAGAGGAGTCACCAACTGGGGTCAGCAGCCAGGGCTGAAGGCTGGTGCCTGCCACTATATGGCTCTTGCTCGCCAACATGGATCTGCATCTGAGTTCAGTGCTGCCACGTGGCTGTCGCTAGCCAACAGGGATCTACATCTGGGGTCAGTGGGAGAAAGTAAATCTCTTCTTTTCATGTACTCATGTATTTATGCCTGCCTCTGTAATTTCCACTCCAATCATCTGACAAAGTGGGTCTTTGCCCGCCAAAATGTATGCCCAAATAAATCTGTTAGTCTTTAAGATGCCACAGGATTCCTAATTGTTTTTGCAGACATAGACTAACATGGCATGGCTACCCCTGATACTTATAACCACTGCTGTTGCTCTTCTCTGAATTCCTTCCAATTTATCAAATTCTTTCTGATACAGAGGTTACCGAATTCAATTTGCTATCTTGTGTGCAATCTATATGATTGGGAGAGGGGGGGAGGAATGACAGAACATCATCTATTCAGAGAAAAGCATAAAATAATAGAAGTTTAGAAAATTAGCAGAAACTAAAAAGACTCATTTATAAAATATTATAATAAATAGTTAAGAATCAAACTATTCACACTGTTCAAAATGTAACATTTGTAGACCTATCTACTGCTATTTTAAGGCAATGATCAGTATGAAGGATTTTTAAGAACAGATTAGACAAACACCTGTTAGGGATGGTCTAGTTGTTGCTTAGACCTGTCTTGGGTGCAGGGGACAGGACTAGGTGACCTATTGAGATCCCTTCCAGGCCTATGCTTCTATGACTATTCGAGCTTTAGAATCTTAAAATGAATCATCCAGTCTAAGATCGTGTGTTGTATCTTGTCTAAAACTAGGTCCTGCTTAAAATCTAATCTGCACTGGTGGATCCAAAACCCACAGCAACACCCACTTACGTCAATGAGAGGGCTATCTCAGGTGCAATATCCCCTTATCTATTCCTTTTCTGATTTATTTTTCTATAACACTGAGGCCTATTTTCTTTTTACAGGATATTTCTGATGTAACCCTATTCAAAATAACACACGGACATATCATGACTAAAATGCTACATCTTTATATTTTGAAAAGGACACAGAAAATATTTTATTCATATTTTTATAGTTGATTCTCTGAGGCCTGGTGTACTCTAGACCAGGAAGGTTGGCTTAAGGTATGCAACCCCAGCTACGCTAAATGCACTGCTGTAGTTGGCTTACCTTGAACTGAGCTGTGGTGGCGTACACACAGCAGGAGGCCAATGGCAGCAAATGCAGAAGGAGGCGTACTGGATGACGCCAGGAGCTCTCCTCAGTGTTCAATTTAGGGGTCTATACTAGATCTGCTAAATCAAACACCAGAAGATCAATCTCCGGAGTGTCGATCTTCTGGTAAGGATAGCCATGCCCTGAGTGAATAGCAAGCAGAATAAGTCCACTTTCTCATTTTCCCTAAGGAGCGGAAACCTTTTAAACAGAAGTGAGCCAAACATGGGGCTAGCGTAACTCCTCAGATTACGATGATTTACAACAGAGAGGACTTTGGCCCATGATGTATTTGCACAGTGAATATGGAAATTAGCATGCAGTGTACTATGGTGTGTTAGTGTTATATTTATTGGATCTGTGGCATAGCAGCCTCTTGAAAATGTAACTACACGGTGACCCTGAAGTCACATTTCCCTATGATCTGCTGTATAAGATACATTATTTCCTGGCTAAATGGCTTGTTTTGAAATTAAGAAATATAATAATTAAAATTACACTGCTATTTTACAAGAAATCTGGAAGGTATAAAATGCAGAGGCCATGACACAAAAATGGTCTGATGCAAATCAGAGCCTCAGATGATGCATGTTGGTGCAATTCCACTGACTTCACTGAGACTATTACACTGTTGAGGATCTGACCCAAAAACCTGAATCAACTTTTACATTCTGCATGTTTTGAATTACTGGAACATATCAATATGCTTGGAAGTATCTCCGCTAACTTCTGTCTTGTTATGGAGTCTTGAAAGTATGTGTGAAACAGTGTTTCAGCCTTCTAGGGTGCAGTTACAATGGAAAAATTGGGAACCAGGATTCTTCCTGGGTGCATTACACTAGTCACTGAAAAATGGAGTTCATCATGTAGGTAAGGGGCTGGCACTTTTATCAATATAACTTGCACCATTGCTATCACCGGTGAGGGTTGCATAGATGGCAAATAATGGTGTTGAATTTTTTGCAGTGTAGGTGCACCTATATTGCTTAGATTAAAAGCAATGAGCAGGGCTCGTGTTTCCAGATGGAAATGCTAGGCTGCTACTAAGGTGGCATTTTGATTTCATTCGAAAGGTGGTTTGATGTTCTTAGCATTAACCCTGCTAGTTCAACAGGAATGAAGCACAGCTCAATTCTCCAGATCAAATTGACATGAGACTTGTATAAAGAGAGGGAAGATCTGATACAGTGATTGCCTTAAGAAAGCAATATTATATCACTAATGACCATAATATTTTGGCTTTAACCTTTCTACTAAAAGGCATACAGCAAATACCATGGTAAAGTCAAATACTGTGGCACAATAAGTTTTGATTGTCTAATTCCATGCAATGTACAGGGAAATGTACAGCTTTTATGACAGTGAAATTTAAACATGCATCGCTAGCAGCCATGTATTTCAGGAATGGGCCAAATTCTTTCAGCCTGGTCCAGATTCTCTGAACTTGCTGCATAGGACTGGAGAGCCTTTCTTTGGATGGAGGTACTCCAAAACAAAGAATACACAAATATTGTCTAATATCTGAACAAGAGCAGCAAATCTAAGCTGATCACTCTACTGTTTCCTATCACAGTGTTTGCTTAGTATTTCTCTGGAGCCTAACGTATTGATTTTTTTTTTTGAGACACTGAATACAACACTTTAAATGTGTCTGGTTTTGTAGCACAGAATTGATTCCTTTCCTGAAGAAATTCACAAGGTCTGTGGGGATGAGAGTACCAAGTGGAAGCACGTGCTTCCAGCACAGAAGATACAATAATAGATGTTATAAAACAATGCCTGATCCTAATATCGTCATGGCAAAGCTAAAGAGTCATAGTCTCTGCAGCAGGAACCCCAACTGGACCTTTTGGATTCCAAAACTATCTTTTTTGCAAGGTTTCATTGATCATTTTTGCCTGAGTGGCAGAAAAACTCCTGGCTGTTTTAGTTAGCAGAGTGTAGCCGCTAGTCAGTCTCAATATAAACATCTTCAAGATGCAAATATACGAAACCCAGAGGTCCCAGATCTTAAATGTCATAAATGTGGGAAAAGAAGCCTGGGGAGCCATAGTGTAGCTGCTATCAAGGACGCAATTGCCTGGGCTTGAAGAATCATTCTTAGTACCATAAATAAGGATTCTGCTATGACAAGCAACTCTCCACTTTTTTTTTCTCTCTTGCCTGGTCCTTCAAAACATCTTGGCAAATCTTGTCAACCTTGATGAATTCTATGTGAGAGGCTGCAACTCCCATGGTGAGGTGAGGATTCTTAATGGAAAGGTTTTATGCAAGGTGGAATATATCTCCTTGATGCCTGACAGTAGCCATCTCACTAATGTAGGCTTTGAGCCTGTGAGTCCAAGCATAATTTGTTCAAATCAAATAAAATGTATTAGTCTTGCCAACGTTCACATTGCTCAATATCAACCAGACCATGTAATCTATCCCTCTCTTGTTTACTAAGATGTTTCTTGTTTCAAGGCGGCCATGGAAATGAGAAGCTATTTTTAATACAAAGAACAGAGTCAGGACAGAAATAATCTGAGTACCAATATCACAGTTTATGGCAGAGTAGCCTGCAAGCAAGGTCTGCAGGTTTTTAGGAGGAAAAAGAAAGTTACTGCCTGGAATGCATTTCAAAAGAATTTTATTAAGGAATCAAACATTAATTCCATCATGAATCTGACTTAGTCCCATAAAGGGTCCCAGAAACTCATAGTATGGAAGTTCCTAGCTTTTGCTGTCTTTTTTACAAAGGATTATTTCCTTTTGAGAAAATAGCTGTAAGACCTACTGAACTGGAGGCTTTATTATAACATATTCCAAATATTTAAATCTGGGTGGGCTATTTGAATGTACCAGTTTATTCAACAAATCTAGCACTTTTGTTTCTGGATTGTTCAGAAACAGCTGATTGTTTGGGCAGATTTGTTCCTTCTTTGTAATTTTTCACAAACATTAAATAAGAGAAGTGTGCTCAGTAACATTGTGAGGTTGTGAGGCTGCACAGTGTGTGTGCGTGTGTGTAAATTTTGAACAAATTTTGAAATTATCTTCTAAAAGATGCCAGAGTACTCAGACCTATAAAGCAGCACAGAACACAGTAAGCTGTGAAGTTCAGGGCAGCAGGCAGTACGTTGACAAGCAACCAATATAAAAATGCAGACAAGGGTCAGTTTTGAACCAGACGCCAGAGAAAAGCTCCCACTCTTACAAAATGGACCAGAAGCACTTAAATGTTCACACAAGCTCATAGGTCTTTCAGAGCTTCAATGTGTCATGCATCTTGCATTCCTTTTTTATTTCATCTTGTCTTGCATAGATGACATCTAAGGCTACGATTCTTTCATGGAGGTCATGGAGTCTGATTTCCAGCATCCTCCGTGATTTCAGCCTGTGGCAGCCGGGAGCTGCAGAGTCTCCCCGCTGCCTAGAATGACTGGAAGTTGTGAGGTATCCCTGCCAACTCCTGGTGGTACCTTGGAAATCCCAGCTGCCATGGGTACCCGGGAGCTCCCAGCTACTGTGCGGAGTAGGGCCCCTAGGAGCTCTGGGCTGCCGCAGGTGGTGGGGCATGGTGAAGTCCCCAGCCCTAGCAAACAGGGGGATTGTACCCCAGAGTTTCCCTCCACTACAAACAATGGGGAGACCCTGGAGCTCTGTGCCCCCACAAGTGGAAGACAACTGCATTGGAGAGAATTTTTTATTTCAGAAGGCTGAGACAGTTACGGGGGGGGGAGGGGAAGCTGTTCTAGTTTTGATTTTAACAAATAAGGAGAAACTGGTTGAATATTTGAAAGTGGAAGGCAGCTTGGATGAAAGTGAGCATGAAATCAGAGTTGATGATCCTAAGGAATGGTAGAAGGGAGAACAGCAAAATAGAGACAATGGATTTCAGGAAGGCAGTTTTTAGTAAACTCAGAGATCTGGTAGGTAAGGTCCATGGGGAGCAAGACTAAGAGGAAAAACAACTGAAGACAGTTGGCAGTTTTTCAAAGGGACATTATTAAGAGCCCAAAAACAAACTATTCCACTGCATAGGAAAGACAGAAAGTGTGGCAAGAGACTACCTTGGCTTAGCCAAGAGAGCTTACATGATCTAAAAATCAGAAGAAGTCATATAAAAAGTGGAAACTAGGTCAAATTACAAAGATGAATATAAGCAAATAACGCAAGTATGCAGGGGCAAGATTAGAAAGGCAAAAGCACAAAGCGAGCTCAGTCTAGAGACATAAAGGGTATCAAGAAGACATTCTACAAATATATTAGAAGCAGCTCAGTGAAGAGGGAGAAACAATAACTGGAAACTTGGAAATGGCAGAGGTGCTTAATGACTCCTCTGTTTCAGTTTTCACCAAGAAGATTGATGGTGACGGGATGCCTAACCTAGTGAATGCTAGTGGAAATGGGGTAGGCTTAGAAGTTAAAATAAAAAAAGACCAAGTTAAAAAATAACATAAAAGTTAGATGTCTTCAAGTCACCAGGGCCTGAAGAAATGCATCCTAGAACACTCAAGGAGCTGCTAGAGGAGGTATCTGAGCCTGTAGCTATCATCTTTGAAAATCATGGAAGTTGGGAGAGATTCCAGAAGACTGGAAAAGGGCAAATATAGTGCCCATCTATAAAAAGGGAAATAAGATCAGTCAGTTTAACTTCTTTGCCAGGGAAGATAATGGAGCAAATAATTAAGGAATTCATCTGCAAACATCTGGAAGATAATAAGGTGATAGATAACAGCCAGCATGGATTTGTAAAGAACAAATCATGTCAAACAATCTGATAGCTTTCTTTGATAGGATAGCAAGTCTTGTGGATAAGCTAGAAACGGTGGATGTGGTATACCTAGACTTTAATATAGCATTTGAAACCGTCTGTCATGCCCTTCTTATCACTAGAAAAGTACAGCCTACTCTAAGGTGGATGCATAATGGGCTGGATAACCCTTCTCAGAGAGTAGTCATTAACGGTTCTCAGTCATGCTGGAAGGGTATAACAAGTGGGGTTCTGCAGGGGTCTGTTTTGGGATCGGTTCTGTTCAATATCTTCATCAGCAATTTAGATGATGGCATAGAGTACGCTTATTAAGTTTGCAGATGGTACCAAACTGGGAAGGGTTGCAAGTACTTTGGAAGAGAGAGTCATAATTCAAAATGATCTGGACAAACTGGAGAAATGGTCTGAGGTAAAGAAGATGAAGTTTAATAAGGAGAAATGCAAAGTACTACACTTAGGAAGGAACAATCTGTTTCACACATACAGAATGGGAAATGATTGTCCAGGAAGGAGTACTGCAGGATGGTTAAGCACTGCAATAAGTTGCCTAGCAAGGTTGCGAAATCTCCATCACTGGAGATATTTAAGAGCAGGTTGGATAAACATCTATCAGGGATGATCTACACCAAGGGTGGCCAATAATTTTAGATGGATGGGGTGAGGGGGAGCACTTCACTAATTTTTTAAGTGGCCCTAGGGTTGCCAGGTGGCCGGTATTGCGGCCTCTGTCTGGTAAAAAACCCAAAATACCGGACATGTAAAATGTCCGATATTTTCTGTTTTCTTGGACGGAAGGCCGCTTGGGACATTCTTCCCCTGCTGCATCTGGCGGGGGCAGAGGGAGCATGGATTGAAAGGTGCAGCAACTCTTTTTGGGGGGGGGGGTTTGCTCAACAACTTCGGTGTGCACCCTCCCCCCCCATTTTTTTCCTCAACTAATTTTTTTCTTGCTATGTTGGGTATTTTTTGTTAAAGTATCTGGCAACCTAACAGGTGGGGCCTATGGCAGAAGCGGCGAGGTCAGGACACTTCCTGCTCCCCCTCCCACAGACCCTGATTGGCCTGGGGATGGGGGAGCAGTGAAGTCTTTGCCCCTGACCCTGTCCCAACCCCCCCCTCTCATCAGTCAAGCTGCTTGGGTCAACGTGCAGCCCCGCACGGCGGAGCGTCCCATGTTGCCATGGACAGCGGCAGTGCAATCCGCAGGGAGCGGCCACCAGCACATTGTTCTTTAGGGCCCGGACTCCTGCTACACGTGCCCAGGAGAAAATCTTAGCTGCGGGAGCGGGCGGCTTCAGCGCCCTGGCTGCGCCTCCCACCCCCGCGGGAGCCGCTCTGGGAGCCTGGCGCTGTCAGCCCGCTCGCATCGCTTACGGGTGCCTCCCCGCTGCTCCCGCCGCACAGAGCGCCCCCGCTCGTACGCCCGATTGAAGACGGGGACCCCGCCCCCGGGACCCCGCCCCCGGCCCCGCCAGCCGGGCCCAGGCCGCGGCCGCTGCAAGAGAAGGGGTGTGCCCTTGATGACGTTCCCCCTGCGGCAGGTGCAATCCCAGCTCCGCCCCGCGAAGGCCGCTTCAGGACGTGGGGCCGCGGAACTCGTGTTCACAGCGGCAGCGGGGCCGCCCGGACGGGATTAGCGGGTACACGCGGCAATCAAGATGGCGGCCGCCATGGAAGGCCCACGTGGGGTCGGCGGCGCCGCCGCGGACTTGGCGGAGGAGAGCGGTAAGGGCTGGGGGGCACCGGCCGGGCGAGGTAGCGATGCCCTTTCCCAGCGCACAGAACCCCTGGCGCAGCTGCTGGGTTTCGCGGCGGCCTGGTGAGAGCGCCTCGCCCCCCCCCCCCCCCGCGCATTTACAGCCCACGGGTTCCGCGGCAAACTCGTCTGTGTCTTCTCCCCAAACCAACGCTCGGTGCCACCGGCCAGTTTCCTGGCACTTCCATTCTGCGGGCCGCCTCTTCCCCGCGTTTCCAAGCCTCTGTCCCTGTCCGCCCCTCAACCTTACCGCACTCTGGTCTTCCCAGAGCCGCGCCGCGTTCCCGGTCTCCTTCCCCGCTCCGCCCAGGCCCCAGCACCCGCTAAAGTTCTCTCCGTCGGGTAGGGGTGTTATAATTCCGGTTTTTTCGTAAACATCACTGCTATCCCGCGCTGCTTCCAGAGACAACAGCGCTGGGGGCGGCTCTTGCCGTGTCTCCCTCTCCGCGCTGCTGCCTCTGATGCGGGGGGAGATTGTGTATAACAGTAACGCCCAAGCTCCTCGTCTAACCATTGAAATGTGTATATTAGCACATCCTTAAGTTTGGGTCTCCCTGATGCTTAGAGGGAGTGGCAGGAAAAGACACCAGTAGGGTGCACAGGAGGAAGGCAGATAGTAATTGATGGGCGGGGGAGTTGTGCATCTCCTTGTGAAGTAACAGTCACTAATCTTCCCAAGAGGGGCCCCTAAGGAATGGGGATAGTCTTGGCCTGTGGCAGAGAAGGCCTGTCATAGCCTGAGTCCAAGATTCATGGAAGACCACCTGTGGGAGACTAGTGACTCCTTCTCTTGTGAGAAATAGCCCTTGTGGAGCTGCAGGAACATTAGTGTTTAATATGGAGTTTGTTGTGGGGTGGGGAGCTCATTTCCCTCTTCTCCTCTCCCCCCCCCCCCCCCCCATATGGTACAGGGTTGTCTGTGCATATTTGGTAAAGGTATTACTACCATGCTTCTGAAATGTCAGGATATAGTTCTTGTAGTTCAAGATAGAGCCCCAAGTACTTCTCTCGATAGAATTCAGTTGCTAAAGCTAAGCTCTCCAGTTTGGTTTAAAAGACAGGACTATGCAGCACTTTAAAGACTAACAAGATGGTTTATTAGGTGATGAGCTTTCGTGGGCCAGACCCACTTCCTCAGATCAAATTGTGGAAGAAAATTGGCATGACCATATATACACAGACATTAACCTCCCGCCCTCATCCCCCCTCTGTTCTGAAATTTGATTTGTCCTTTTTATATGAGTTCACTTTTTTTGACTGTATCCCTTTGGTATATATGGTCATGCCAATTTTCTTCCACAATTTGATTTGAGGAAGTGGGTCTGGCCCACAAAAGCTCATCACCTAATAAACCATCTTGTTAGTCTTTAAAGTGCTGCATAGTCCTGTCTTTTGTTTCAGCTAGACCAGACTAACACGGCTACATCTCTATTACTATTCAATTTGATTTAGTCTGTTCTACCTATGCTTTATCTTGCACTTTCAAGAGATGTTTCAAGATGCACACAATAATATATGGCAGTTGTTGAATATTTTTGTTGTGTTACCTGCCTGGTAAATAGTACTTGCCTTTCTTGTTACTGCTGTTGGCAATAGGAACATCTCTAAATTATCTGAAGAAGAAACTTCAGTTAGACTTCCATGGTACCAAATATGATTTTTAGCTATACTGTTCCCTTTGGCAATTTACATGTTTGTAGCAAAATGTGTTGTTATACCAATGCTCTGAAGCCTGTGTTGGCATAGCCTGCTTCTGTAGATGCTGAAGGAGTTTTCCTAGAAAGACTTGAGCTATGTTGACAGAACAACTCATCCATTGGCATGGCTGCATCTATGCTGTGGATTTTGTTGGCACAGAGCTGTGTTGGTCAAGGATGTGGGTTTTTTCACATCGCTGAATAATATAATATGCCGACAATATTTTAAGTGTAGACCAAGAACTTCAGGGTTGGGAGGAAAGGGAAAAATTACTAAATCAGCAGTTTCCAAACTTTATTGGTTCATGTGCAACCAATTTTAAAATTGTTTGATCATTGACTTCAAAACATCAAGCTCATGTATACCTATGACAGTTTGGGAAACCCTGAGCTCTTTGTCCTTTCCAAATGTTGCATCAAAACTCAAGCTCAGTGCTGCTTTGTATGTCTCTGTTGCAGTGGAAATAGTTTTTGTCTGAAGATAAACTTTGTTCTCAAACTAAACAAGGTGGAGTGTTTGGAGTTGTGACTCTTAGGGATGTTAATTGATAAGCATGAGGATCATGAGTTCGAGTCCCACCTACCTCCACCCCCACTCAGCTGGTCAGTGGGAACTTGTGGCCACTGCCCCTCATGGTTATTGTGGGACCGTGTGGCTGCTGTGGGGCTGGGCTGCAGGCCCTAAGTTAAAACAGTTAACCATTTTAAATCCTTAACTTTTAGACAGTTGTAAATTAAAATACAAATAGAAAGCTGCAAGGATAAAGCCAACAATGGATCTATTTTTTCCTGACTTCACAGTCAGCTTGACTCTACTTTGATTTTGCTTTTCTAAAACTAGTGCTTTTTAAAGTCTCTAGCACTGTTGCCAACCAGTCAACCAAGGTCAAAATTATCTAAAGATTAAAAAAATATTAATTTTGAGTTCATTTTGTTCTGGTTTCTGAGCCTTTAGGGTATGCTTGGCTGGTGTTCTCAAGCTTTTCTTCATAACCAGGAAGCCTGGAAGATTTTTTTTAATGAAAGCTGAGATTCTGACATAATCACATGAATTCAGGAGTTGGAACTTTTCCTTAGATCTCCCCAGATTCGTGGTCAGGTTGCAAGAGTTGGTAACACGAAGGCAGCGTGTAAGACTCCCAAATGTGTCTCATGCTAGCACTGCTTGCTCCATCTGACCTGTGATAAAAACATTTACATCTCTACCTCAGTTTCTCAATCTATAGATTAAAAATAATCCTAGTTTAGCTAATGCTAGTAAAGAGGTCCTCAGAATACAGGTCTTGTTTATATGAGAAAGTTGCACAGGTTTAATTAAAGGTTGGATTTTAAAACTAGTTTAGTTGAACCTATGCAAAAGGCTGTGAGGGCACTTTTAAACCAAAATAAATCTCGGTGGTGGTGTTTGCATTGGTTGAACAACATTGGTTTAAAAATCTGTATTCATTAAACTGGTTTAACTTTGTGGTATAGATAAAGCCTACAGCAGAGTGCTGAATAATTGGCAAATTCTTTGTTAGTAGGGAATAAACAACAGCTGTATGATTTCCCCACTCTCACATGTCCAAAAACCTGCTGGTGACTCAGAAAAGCAGGGTGTGAAGATGTCTCAGTAGCAAAGGGCAGTACAATTTATAGAAATTAACAAGTAAGGTGGGGTGAATGCAAAATAAGCATCTAATACGTCTTCCATTTTACCATTGCCAATACTAGCATTCATGAAGTTTTCCTGAGGGGTAATTTCTTATTTGCACAGGAGTGTGGTGGGTTGGGTTGATTTTGACTAGGGATGTAAAATCCTGTTTAATCAGTTCACCAGTTAAATGTTACATTTAACTGGTGAACTGATTAAGCTGGATCCAGTGGGTTGGGGGTTGCTCCAGCTCTGCTGGGGTGGAGCAGTCCCCATCTGTGGGCAGGGCCTCTGACCCCACAGGACTACCAGTTACCTGCTCACATCACTGATTCTGATTCTGAGATTAAATTAGTTCAGTTCTACAAAATCTTTCCCCCTCCTTCAGCTAGACATTCTGTAACTAAATATATTAACTAAACATGTTAAGCACTTGCTTGTATTAAAAGTGCATCTATAAACATTTCAGTTGCCTGCTTTGTTTGTCTCTGTTCTGACTGCTTTTTACCCCCTTAGGCATAACCCCTTTTATTGCTGTTCATTTAGAACTGTATATACTTGGGGGGGGGGGGAGGTAGTGTAGTGGTGGGGATTGTAGGTTGGGAAATGGAGAGTGAAAGAGGAGAGGAGATTAAGAAAGAGAGGAGGAAGGGGAACTGAAAATTCATTGCAGGGAATGGTTTTATGCAGAGACTCTTCTATGGTTCTTCCTGCTGTAGCCTCTGTAATGTGTGGGAAGAAAAATTGTGTTGTTGAGAGGGGGGTCTTCAGTCAAGAAGACATATTCTGGTGGTCTCATGAAACCAGTGATAAATTTTCAGAGTTTTTTTACAATTATAGATGATTTTCTAATACAAAAGATATTGCACCCAACATGAGATTACTCTATTTTGAATCTCATTGTGGGGAATAAATTACTTGAACTAGAAATTGATGGTTGCACAGGGCCCAATGATCATGCCCTGTTGATATTCAGTAAAGGCAAACAGAAGATGATCTTAACCAACGATAAATATTTTTGCTCCTTCAAAAAGCAGAGAAAAACTAGGAATGCAATTGACTGGGAGGAAAAAATTGTTCAGGAAAAATGTGAATGAAAACTGGGCTTTCTTTAAGAAGCCTTTTCATGTATTAAGAAAGAGGGTAATTTTGACTAAAAGCTGCTGCCTCTACTGTTTGTTTGCAGCCCGCGGTGCGGTTTGGGTTTATGCGGGGCTCAACACGTGGCCCGTGGGTGGGATCCTTTGAACATGGCCTCCACTGGGAACACGTTCCACAATGGCGAGTCAATATAATGGTCTTCTGTTGATATGCATTTTAGTAGTTAAATTCCTGGACTGTCATTGCTCATTAAAAGTGCTGTCATGGGTGGAAATTGCGTACATATTGCATTTTATTAATATCAGCAGAACTGACTTAAATGGGGCCTGCATGTTATATAGTCTTGCCTTAATCTTTGTATTCATGCCTGTCAGTGTGAAAGAAGTTATTTGCATATGTATGCAACCACACTTAAGTTGTGGCCCTCGGCACGTGCTGAGAGTATCATTGTGGCCCGCAGAGCTTCCACAGTTGGGTAGCCCTGGTTTCATTTCTGTGTAGACTTCCAGGCTCTAGGACCCTGCAAGGAGGGAGGGTCCCAGAGCTCAGGCTCCCCACTAAGCCTGAAAGTCTAGTCTTCAGTGAAACAGCCCAAGTCCCGGGAGCCTGAGTCAGCTTGCATAGGCCATCTGCAGGTTTCTTTTTGCTCTGTAGACATACCCACTCTGGCTTCCTCGGGCAGGCTACATTTTTTTCAGTGTGACCACAATATCCTCTCAGTCTTTCCAGAAACTGTCATGGAGTGTCCAGCTCTCTCGCTGACTACTTATGGAAGTTATTAATTTTGCTGTTTCCTTAGAGGCCCTGCCTAGTGGCTTGTTACTTTAACTGGGATTCATCAAAGCATTGAATTGGTTTATAGCAGTGGTCACCAAACAGTCGATCACGGAGGCACTGTCTCGACGTGGTGTTCCCACCTCCCCTTGTTCTCCCCCACCCGCAATGAGAAGCCTGCGCTTGTACTACAGCCTCCTGCCCCTTGCAAAATTGGAGCCAAAGCCAGATTCCTGAGGCGGGGGGTGGGGGTGGGGGCGGGCGCGGGCGAAGTCCCTCGGCTCCATGCCAGATCTGGCTTCTCAGGAGTGTGTGCACACTGCTCCTCCTCTCCCCAAAGCAACAAGCACACTTTCTTGTCTTGCCTTCCTTCCCCCATGCATCAGGGAGGCACGGTCGGGGGCAGGGAGGGGTTAAGGTGGCAGCGGAGGACCTGGAGCAGCTGGATTTCTTAAAGGAGCCACACGTGTGCTGCTTCCAGTGCTTCCTTCTCGAGAGAGACTCTGCTCTGGAGACCCCCAGGTACTGGCCAAGCTGCCCCTGCCACCTCTCTCCTGGCCAGACACCTACCCCCAGCTTGCTCCTGTACCCTACTTCGCACCCAGATTCTGCACCCCCATCCGAATCCCACTCACTGGCAGCTCTGTTCTGCACACTGGATCCCTCATTTTTTGCACCAATTCAGAGCCTAGGGGGGCCCCATGAAATCCAATAATCCTGGAATCCCAGAAGAGTTAATCTGACCTGATGTGGAGGGCCAGGGGAGGGAGATGTTTCATTTGGGGCCACATCAGTGAGGCTTGGGGGGATTTTGGAGGGGTTGATTTTTTGCATCTCAGTTGTGTGGCCCCCGACTGATTTTTCTGTGGTTCAATGGCCCCTGACTCAAAAGAGGTTCCCCACCCTGCTGTAAGGACAATGCTGAACTGTTTTGTGTTGGACCTAATATTTTATGTAAAAATGAAACTTGGCCAACAAGCTCCCAATTGGGTCCAAGCCCCCATCTAGCTGCAGCATCATAACACTCCTGCACCCCCCCCCCCACACCCCAACCCTGAGCCCATCATACATCTGAACCCCTTCCCTGAGCCCCTCACATCCCCAAACTCCTGCACCACCCACATCCCCAGTCTTGTGCCACAACACTCCTGCACTACCCACACACTGCAAACCTGTGCCATGAGCCCACCATACACCCAGCCTCCCTGCCCTGAGTCCCTCATACATCCCAACCCAAACTTCTGCTCCCTGATAGCCACAAGTCTGTGGCTTGTTCAGCCCCCACACTCTCCAGCCTGGTGCCTCCTTCCCCAGCCAGCATCCCCCTTCTCCATCTCCTTCTGCACCCAAATTCCCTCCCAGAGCTTGCATCTCTCACTTCTTCCCACACCCAAATCCTTCATTCCCACCCCAGAGCCTGCACCTCCTGTCTCAACCCAGAGAGAGTGAGTGAGGGCTGGGGACAGCAAGTGATGGAGAGGAGGTGAATGGAGAGGGCAGGTGGAGGGTCTTGATGGGGTAGATCTTGCTTGCCCTGACATTTAAAAAGTGATCTTGGGTGTAAAAAGATTGGAGACCACTGGTTTATAGTGAAAGTTAAACAAGTTTAACAAAAAGTCATGGGCTTACATATAAGAAAACCTGCCAATTTGAGCTGCTGGTGTGGTGTTTCTGGACCCAGGCCGCACACAGAGACCTGCTGCCCTCTGTCTCCAAGGGGCATGCATAGACATGGCAACTGCAGCTGACCCCTGGGACAAGTGTGGAGTCATGGTAGGGAAGAAGTTAGTCAGCCTGCCTGAACGCCCTGCTGCAATGCAAGCTGGTAGAAAAGTTAGACAGGCTGAATCCAGCCCGTGAGTCCTAATTTTGTGTATCCTTGGACTAGATGATTAATTGTTTCTCCTGGCCTTAAACTCTATAAATCCATGAAACAATGGCCCTGTGCAATAGCATAATACTGTCTCAGTTGTACAATGAACAACTGACGCACAGAAAAGAGACCCTTACTCTGTAGAGAAGTATTCCTCAAATAATCCCGCTAACTTCATTGTGTTACCCTTACTCATGCTGGGTAGCAACAAGTGTCTGGCCCTAAGTGACTTTCTGAAGGTGTCACACAAGTCTGTGGAAGAGAAGAATTAGTTCAAGCTTTCCTGAGTTGTAGACCAGTTCATTAACCACAGGGCAGACCTTTCTCTGAGGAGTCAAACACGATATGAGAACTAGAGTGCCTGAAGCAGCTGTTACCAAAGTCAGTGTAAAAGGTGAAGAGGTTGGTTAGCTATGCTCTGGAAGATCACACCTTGTTCCCAGGACAGGCTTCAACTCTGGTTGCATCTGGGGAGAACTGAAACACATTAAGAAGGGCAGGCCAGGAGGTAGCCAATAGAGCTGATGTCCCCAAAGCAGGCTTCATTAGTTTGGTTGAGGAAGGTGTGGACGCAAGGGGTTGGTGCACCTTTCTTCCCCCCCCTCCCCAAACACACACATTGCTGCTGTTTGTTTTCAAAAGTCAGTGTTACTTAGGTACAGAGAAAGAAGTAGATGTTTTCTTGTATGTCTCAGGTGAGGCGTAGGCATCTCTTTGTGACATAGGAGCTGAGTGTTCTGGCAGAGTCTGAGCAAGTGTTTTGGATCCTAGAGTCACTGAACCTACCTTCCAGATACCTTCTGTCTGCCCAGAAAATTGTGCTTGAATGCTTCTTGTGCGCTAATCTGAATAAGCTTTTAACTTAATCTGCCTGGTTCTATTTATTTAAACACTAGGTGTCAGTGTTGCTGTTTTAATATTTTACCAGAAAAGCTTTTTCTCAGAAATCTGCTGCTTTTAATCATCAAAATGTTCATTAATCCCATAATAAATTATCACAGCTCTCTTCTCTTCCCTCCCACCCCAACTTCTTAAATCATCACTCAGAGGAGCAAATGCTTACACAATGTACTTTGTAATAAATTCATTATAGTGATGTATGCTCCGTTGGATGTCTTCTTGAGGAATTAGTTGTAACAGGAAATGGTGCATGGTTCTTAACTCTTGTAACATTTCAGCTTGAGAGGAATTCTGGTAGTGGTAAGATATTATTAGAAGCAGGGAATCTGACATCTTTTTCTCTTTCTTCAGGTTCTGAGTGGAGTTCGGAGCTACCAGAAGACAGTTTCTCTTCAGAGGGCGAAGCTTTAGAAGCTGACAATGAGGATGAGGCGATGGCCCACGGCAATGTGGATGAAAATGAAGCAGAATCCCAAGCTGGCCCAAGTGCGGGTTGGGCGGATGCCATGGCCAAAGTGCTTAACAAAAAGATTCCCAAAAGTAAATCCACCATATTGGTTAAAAGTAAAGAACTGGAGAAGGAAAGAGAGAAAATAAAAGAAGAGAAGCTAGAGAAAAAGAGGCAGGTGAGAGAGACAGAGTGTGATATCTCTGTGCAGTACAGCAGCACTTAACGGGGGTTCCTGAGCTGGATCCTCCTGGTAGAGATGAGGAAGCTGCTGAGAGAGTGTTCTCCATAAGAACTCCTCAACTCAGAGCCATATTTGGACCCTGGGTGAGCAAGCATGTTTGCATCCCTTTGGGTTTTTCTCCTTCATTTCTCCTATTTTTCTTCCTCTGTGGCTGCCCAACCTAGTTATCACCTTCAGGATCCTTTCCCTCCTCTGATCTGAAATAGCCTCAATCTGCTGACATATAGAAGGCCTGTCTCTTTATCCACACAGGCTTTGGATTCAAAATAAGGTCTGGTGTTTGGCAATGGGAGTATTGTGATTGAATTAAGTATTTGCCATTGTAGATAGGGATGCAAACATGCAACCGTGCAAATGGTTAACCGATAAGCCTCATGTTATCCGTTTCTATTATGGTTACACACTGGCTCCTCAGGAGTGGCCATGAAGCTAGCTTTGCTGTGGGCTCTGCAGTATAAATTATATATTGCAGAGCGTGTAGCGAAGCTTCCCCAGGAGAGGGATCGGTAGGGGCTGTGGGCTCCACTCCCCGGAAGGATTCGCTGTATAGTGCTGTGCGTTTTTAGCAGTTATGTGGTTACGTTTTTAAACGACTCTTTTCATTTCTAATTGTGGGGATGAAAAGCATCTTCTGGGTCACAGTTTTAGCCTATTTTTGGTATGTGACATAAGTGTGTTTTGGAGTGTTACCAATAGAAATAAACATAAAGTTTCAGTGTCTTAGTAGTATAGAAGCTGGTGCCAAAAAAGCTGCCTTTGGCTAAACTCTGCTGTGACTTACACCATTTCATATCAGGGTGTAAATCAGAGTGGAACTTGATTACCTGTTCTTGAGAATCGTGCTGCCAGTTTTTAGTTTTTTCCCAATGGCTATTTTTTCATGTTCTGTCTATGGACATTTTAAAAGCCTCCAGTTGTATGCAGTTTTGAAATTGTCAGGTGACTAAATGGTGCAGCTGAGTAAGTAGGTTAGCTGCTTTTTCTATGAAGAATTGTGATAAAAATATAAAATTGATTTATCTTGGTGTTAAAAGTGCAGAATAGAAACACTTTAAATGTCTTGGCCTAACAATACTGTTTTAATGGGATGACCCAGTTACTAGTTTGGTTAGCCTGGGACATACTGTGGTGGCTGCAGCTCACCTTTTGAATACAGAGCACTGCATTAAGGAATCTAATCAGTTACTGCACACTGCTGAGTACCTGGTTTTATCCAATAAATATGCGGGGTACTGCAAATTAGTGGTGGGCTGCGAGGCTGTAAACTGATTTGTTCACCCTTACATAAACTTGAAAACAGTCTGCCTTTTATTAATTCCATGCTGATGGAAGTTAGAATAGGGTAATTCTTTTGATCAAAGACCAGAGCATGGTCATAAACTAATGAATTCATAGTAGTCTGCCTGGGATGATAAAGATAAGGACTCCATAATTTCATGAAAGAGTTTTTGTATCACACAGACTAAATGTAAGGATCACTGTGACTAGAACACAGTTAAATTGCTTTAAAAAATGCTGATAGCTTGTTCCTGAAATAAGGGTGGGGAGTGTAACCTTCCACTATTGTAGTGGAAATAAAAACACTATTTACTAGTAATGATAATGATGATAGCAGAAAATATGGTTAGGTTGGATTTTTACAATAGCGAGCTTCAAAAGAAAACTGAAATGTTTTAGGTCAGCTCTTTTCCAGTGGACACAATGTTCTCCCTCTTTGATCCGAATTCTTGCTGGACATTGCTGATCACAAAATACAATGCACTGTATAATAGTCTATTCAGTGGAGAACATTAAATTGTGTAGTCCCAAAACATGACACAGCTTTATTGGCAGGTTCTGAATATTTGAGTTTAAATTTTTTTACTCCTGTGCTGCCTGTGTAATAAAGAATACGATTTGGTGGATGTGGGGGGATTGGCAGAAGGATTCCTCTTTGAGCAATCCTCTCCATTTCCATGGGTTGGCCACTCCTTTACTGAAAAGGGATGGGCTGAGTTTCCTCCCAGACTTCATTAATCATTTTTGGTCACCCAGAAGATTTTCTCCAAGGGGAACTCTTGAGGGCTTTTACCTCCTGTGGTAGTGAGAGGTTGAGTGTGACTGGCATCCTTGTGTAACAATGTGACAAACCCCAGTACCTATTGTCCAGCCCCATAAAAGTAACATTTAGAAGTTCTACTTACTCTCAACCAAACAGAGTCCAAATGATTTATCATCTTTGTCATCTTACAGAATATCCTATCAAAGTATGTTACATTTTAAAATGCCTAATGTTTTTTCACACAACAATATTTATAACCTAGCTTGATAAAAAGCGGGAGTGGGAAATGATGTGCAGAGTGAAGCCAGATGTTGCCAAAGACAGAGAAACTGAGAGAAATTTTCAGAGAATTGCCACAAGGTAAGAAAGTGTTTTTATTTTTTTTTTTTTAAACCAGTATAAAAGTATGTGTGGGTAATCTGTTTCCAATCAAATTGAACTCTTAAGAAGCGACTAGTGGGAGCCAAGTGATTTATACCTAGGTTTACCTTGTATCGTATTGAGTTCAACAAAAGATTTCAGAAGTCTTATGAAAACGTAAGAGTATACATAAGAATATAATGTGTTTGCCCAGCATGAGTGCTGTGCTCGTGCTTATAGCTTTTTTAATTCGGCACTTTAAACATACATAATCAATCACATCTAAACACAAGAACCAAGACTGTTTCATGTTACCCTATGTAGTACCATGTGTCTCTGGCATAACACATTGTTGGTGTTGTCTCCATGTGTATTTTTATTTTGCCAGTGTCACTCTGATGCTCTTTCCCCTGTACACCCTGATAGGTGGGTGTAGCAGGAGATAAGTTTTGGAGGGTATGGAGCATTGTCCTGTAGTTGACTCCATCCTTAAGTACCTTGACATGCCTGATGAATAACCTGTTAAGAACTCTGGCTACTGCTAAGTTATGCATGTGAATAGTCCCATTGATTTCATTGGGACTATACATGTGCTTAAGTATCTTGCTGAACTGGGGCCTATAGTAGTAATGTCTGTTTGGTTTGCAGCAGTTGATGTGAAGGAAGAGTTGAATGCTGTAAGTCTGAGATGCATTATGATTACTTGCTCCTTAGCTGCGCTAGAGCCTTAAGTCAGTGTTTTTGAGAACAGAAGCTGTTTTTTAGTATTTACACGAGCACAGTGTTGTTTTATTGTGTGTACAGTTCTGTAATGACAACCTGATGCAAAATATTTCTCTTTAACCCTAGGGGTGTTGTGCAATTATTTAACGCTGTCCGGAAGCACCAAAAGAACATAGATGAGAAAGCGAAAGAAGCAGGGAATTCTAATCGGAAGCGTGCTAAACTGATGTCCTCTGTTTCTAAGAGAGACTTCATCAGTATTCTCAGAGGGAGTGAAGGAACTAAAAGAGAACAAAGTACTGCTGGGAAGACCTGGAAAAGCAAATTGGTAAGAATGGTGTATTTACACAAGAGGTTGTCTTAGTGTAACCATGTGTCCTGGTTTTATTTAATGGTGCATTAATACTTCTGCCCTTTAGCACAGTGGTTCTCCAAGTCTGATATTTGTGTGTGTGGACTATTTAGGAAGAGAGTGAATCTCTCTGGATCTTCCCCCTTCCTATCCTGATCTTTAGTTTAATCTGTGGAGCTCAAGGACGACTTTGGTGGTCCATTGATCATAGTGAGTGCATTTTGCTTGAGTGATATGTAAAAGTTAGTCTCATGCTTGGTACATAGTCAAAGATAGTAATAGAAAACATCGGGTTTTAATGGCTTTGAGATTTTATTTGAAGTCTCATTCAGTGTTAAATGTCTAGGACATTCCTGTGATAACATGTGCACAGTCTCTATGTGCTCTCTTGCTCGGAGATGACTATCAAACCTGAAAGTGAAGGGCTTTGACTCAGCTGTGAGGTGATTATTACTATGGAAAGAGACACTGTATTGACAGACATTCATAAGGATATTAAGAAAATTTACTGAAGATTAGTTGTCAGGGGTTTGTTCACTGAAATGTGTGCACTCTGTTAGCCAGGTTGCAGAGTTGTGTAGCACATTATGCATTTCTCTTTCCAAGAGTTATCAAACAAAATCACACGATCATTACAAACAGATACTGGAGTGACATGGTTGTGGGGTTTTTTTTTTTTTCTTTTTTGGATCTGTCAACCCTTGGACCAATCCTGTGAACCTTTCAAGTATCTGGGGTTTAATAACAAGTTGCATAGACATTTTTCTCTTGTTCTCTGAAATTTCAGAAGCTGGCCCATATTTGAGCATATTTGTGCTTGTGTTTGAACTTTATGCTGGGTAGTGGGTGGAATACTTCTCTTGGCCCAGATCCACACGAGCTAACTAAGTGCTTTTGTGTGCCAGGAAGAAATACTTTAATCAGTTGGGAGACAACAGTTTGTCATATGTTTTTTGTTTGTGTGCATTCAGGGAGCATGTTGAAACACTCCATGGCATGAAGAACGCTTAGAAATTTCACTCCAGTGTAGTATTAAAGTATTTTAAAAACTCTTTGGGTAATTAAAGCAAGTTAGCTTGGTGCTAACACTTAATTTTTCTTAAGATCTGTGTAGCTTGCTTGATTTCAAATAGCCGTGGGGGGGGGGAGAGAGAGCAAGAGAGAGAAAGCTGATCTAACAGCAATGTTGCTTTTGTTAAGGGTCTGGCAATATTATAACTTAGTGGTCAGGGGAGATTTGCCATCACCTGCAAATATATGGCAAGCTAAGATTGAGCCAGTTGTCGAGGAACTATTGAGAGTATTTTTATATCTGTCAGATTGTGGAGTGGCAGTTTTCTTCTAGTGACAAGGCCACAAAATGTAGGTTTCAAATACCTGTTTGTGTCCTTATATACAATAGAATGATTAATTTTGGATGACTCAGTGTGGGTGTCTTCATTTTCTGGTGCTTTGGAAAATCCAGTGTAACTCTTCAGATGCTGAATGGTGGTTTTGTCTTTTTTGTAGCTTTGTATCTGATGCTGTCTTTCTCCCCTGCCTGTACAAGTTTACAAAGTCCAGAACTTCCTGAGGTGCGACATGGAGCATGAAATTTGAGGGGTTTGCAGTTTGAGTTTTGGGCCAAATTTGCCCTTCTATAACAGCCATATCTTCCCTGTAGCTACCCCAGCTTTTCTCTTCCTGTCATTTCCTTTTGCCACCACAGTGCTTCAGCTAGGACTGAACCAAGTCAGGAACTTGTACAAGCTACTCTTAATCAGGGTTTGTTTTCTCTTGGTCACATAGCTCGCCTGCTATGGACATTCCCAGCCCCTATTAGTGAGTGTCTGAGGCAGGTATCTAAGTCTAGGTTTTCTCCTTAGTAAAATATGAATATTCTGCCACTGAACAGGACTAGTATCTTGAGACTCAGATCATACTTTACTGTTTGTTAGGGGATTTAGCTTGTGCGTAAGATCTGAAGGCAGGTTTTGGTAACAAGTTGCTGTGCATTTCAGAGTTGAGGCATTTATTCTTATTCAGTATAATCTAAAGGACTGTTTATTCAACATAATCTAAAGCACGCCAATCCCACACTATGGGCACCCTGCCATCAAGTAGAATACAGTCCACAACGATAAACTACCGTCCTCCCCCACATGCACGTAAAACAACCAGTCAGCAGAACAAAATGTCCCCATGAAAGCAAATCTTTCTTAAACCAATCCTTTTGCTATTGTAGATAGGTAGGCTGCACTGAGGAGTGTTATCTGCTGTAAAATTGAAATGAGGAGAACAGTGAAGTCTTCAACTACCATGTATCAGGGTGGGTACTAATTTTTATTCTCTCCAATATCCTGGTAACTGATCTTTGGAGAGGTGCTGATGGGAACTTTCAGGGACCATTAGTATCTGCTCTTTGTTGTGACTTGCTTATTAAGGCATCTGTGGTGCATGGATCTATGTTAACATTTGGAAACACACAAGTCCACCTGTGGAACTGGGGTTTATTTCAGTAGCATAACAGATGTATTGGAGCATAAGCTTTCGTGGGCAAAGACCCACTTCGTCAGATGCATCGTCTTTGCCCACAAAAGCTTATGCTCCAATACATCTGTTAGTCTATAAGGTGCTACAGGACTCCTCGTCGCTTTTGCAGATCCAGACTAACACGGCTACCCCTCTGATACTTCAGTTATCATAGGCACTGTTCTAATACTATTTGCAGTGTTTCTTCTTTATCCATTATAGTTTGGAATCTTTCTTAGAAGGAGGGATTGCTTGCACCTTTCCTAGAACTGTGTGTGTTGCATATGACCCTATATACTTGTTTTATATCCATCAGCCTAACATTTTTTCAGTTTTTTTCCCTTATACAAAAGGAGGATCCATAGGCTGCTGTTAAATATTTGCTCATATCATTTAAAACTGTTACCCTTTTGCAGGTTGTGTGTGCCCAGATGGGAATAATTACTTTTCTGAAGTGAAGCCAAGAGCTTTGCCTTTCATATCATTAACTGTTTATCAAGGTATTTCTTAATCCTTGCTGAGCCAGCTAACTTGTGTAATATTTTTCCCTGTTTTTTTTTTAACTAAGGTAATGTGTACAATACTTGTTTCTGGGCAAGATAATCTGATTCCCCATCTTATCTAAAAGCGTTTCTATGTGTGAGAAGAACATAGTCATTGAAAAGTACTCCAGTTGTTTTGAGCATTTCTTTTACCAAGCTCGGGCTGTTGCTACATTTTAAAGGCGGACTCATCAAATAGTCCAGTGGTCACCAACCAGTAGATCAGGATCTACTGGTAGATCTTGGAGCCTCTGACAGGTGATCCCAACTGGTTTGGCCAAGAGGCTCAAGTGCCAGCACTTCAGCTGCCCCTTCCCCCCCACTGCTGTGCATCTCCTGCACTTTGGCTTAGAGCTGCCCCTCCCCCTGGGAGCCTCTTGTTTTCTGTGCAGGGCAGGGGAGGAGGAGTGCTGATGTCAGGGTGCCCCCGTCCCACTCTGTTTCCTTTCTCCCCAGGGGGAGAGGGGGCACAGCAGGATTTGGGATGGAGTTTGCTGGCTGCTTTAGGGAGAGGGCCAGGGCAGGGGGGAGCCTGCCTTAGCCCCACTGCATCACCACCCAGGAGCCACCAGTAGTGCCCAGCTGGAGCCCACATCCCAAACTCCTACCCTAGTCATGAACCCCCTCCTGCACCCCAACCTTCTGCCCCAGCCTGTTGAAAGTGAGTGAGGATGGGCAAGAGAGGGAGGATGGAGTGAGCAGGGGCAAGCCTTGGAGAAGGGGTAGGAAGGAGGCAGGGCAAGGGAATTTATATTTGAGGTAGATCTTGAATTGCACCTAAATTCAAAAAATGATCTCGTGCTCAAAAAGGTTGGAGACCACTGAAATAGTCGATGCAAAATGCATTGACAATTCAGTTAGTCAATTACTTGCAATTTAACATCTGTACTCCATAGTGGTGTGCATAACAAAATTCATTCTGCACATGGATGATCTGTGATGGGTGGGGCTGAGGGGTTTAGAGTGTGGGAGGGAGTTCAGGGTTGCAGGTGGAGATGAGGCTCTGGCTGGGAGTGGGGATGAAGATGAGGCATTTGGGGCGTAGGAGGGGGATCCAGACTGGGGCCAAGGGGTTTGGAGTGCGGAGGATGGCTCAAAACAGGAGGTTGAGGTGAGGATGTACAGGGTCTGGGCAGGAGTTAGGGTGCAGGAGGATCTCAGGGTTGGTGTGTGGCATCTAGGCAGAGTGGAATAGGCTCATGGCTGGGGCTCTGGTTTGTGGTGGGGGGAGTTAGGACTTGCGTGCAGGGTCTTAGCAGGAATTAGGGAAGGCAGCTCAGGGCTGGGGCCAGTGGTTGGAGTACGGGGTGCTTATTTAGGGCATCTCCCATATGGCGGGGGGCTTCCCTGCGCTCACCTGCAAGCGCAGCTCCCATTTTTCATGATTCCCAGCCAATGGGAGTTGCGGGAGTGGAGCCTCCAGGCAAGGGCAGCTGGGGACAGTTTCCCAGTGCTCATGGCAACACTGCTGCAGCCCAGGGGGGAGAAGAGGAATGGCAGCATGCATTGCCGCTGCCTCCCTCGCCCCATCACCCTCAGGAATGGCTCATAACACGGGCTTTATGGGCTGCAGCCCTAAAGCTCCTTTCTTATCCAGCCCTGCTGCTAGGGCCAGAGGGGTGCATCTCTCCTCCAGCTGCAGCTGCCAGAGGAGTGCACCTCTTCCTTGGCTATAGCAGATTCCTCGTGCTGCTGGAGGAACACAGCTCTCCTCCAGCCCCAGAAGGAAGCAGCTGCAGCTGGGGGAGAGGAATCTTTCCCTTAGCCATGACGGAGTTGTATGGCAGCTCTGAACCCTTGGACAGGGCTCATTAGGCAGTTTTGCAGCCATGCTGCTTAGAGGGAACCCTGATAGTGAACAAGTGTCTGTCATAAAAGTACCCACAGGTGCTCTGAGACTACAGACTCCTTTCTCAGAAGCCTGCAGAACAAATATGTGCTAGTAGGGGCCTGGTCTGAATTAGCAGTGATGATCTGGAGGTAAATGGTAATGGGATACAGAAGCTGCATAGTTCCTCCTTAAGAAACTGTCCTCCTTTCCAAGATCCTTTAGCTAACAAAGAAACCTGTTTTGTGTTCCAAAGCCTCTTTTTAATGCTTACTTTTTAAGGATACACTTCAGAATGTGGTCTTAGTCCACGTTAGTGTCTCCATCAGGTCTAATTTGATGTAGGTTGAATTAAAATAGTTGAATCCATCTTTGTTAAAGGTCAGTGCAAAAAATTCAATGCGACTTGGATCAGATTCTTGCTAAGTAAGCTACATGCCAGGTGTCCTGAACACATTGTTATGAACTGTAAAGAACTCAGGTTTATTTCTATTTCTAGGACTAATTGAAGATTCCAATACTATTGTAGACTGATGAGATTTGTACTCAATAAGGTACATCAGCCAACACTAAGATACAAAATCAAGGAAATTCAGAATTAATATTCTCAGGCTGCCCAACTCTCATAGAATACTAGACCTGGAAGGGACCTCAAGAGATCATTCGGTCCAAGCATTGTCTGTATCATCCCTGATTGATGTCTATCTAACCTGCTCTTAAATATCTCCAGAGATGGAGATTCCACAACCTCTCTAGGCAATTTATTCCAGTGTTTAACCACCCTGACAGGAAGTTTTTTCTAATGTCCACCCTAAATCTCCCTTGCTACAGTTTAAGCCCATTGGTTCTTGTCCTATCAAGTAGAGGCCAAGAAGAATAATTTCCCCCCTCCTCTTTCTGATACCCTTTTAGATACTTGAAAACCGCTATCATGTCTTCTCTTTCTTTTCCAAACTAAACAAGCCCAATTCCTTCAGCCTTGCCTCATAGCTCATGTTTTCTAGACCTTTAATAATTTTTGTTGCTCTTCTCTGGACCTTCTCCAATTTCTCCATCTTTCTTGAAATGTGATGCCCAGAACTGGACACAGTATTCCAGTTGAGGCCTAATCAGTGCAGAGTAGAACGGAAGAATCACTTCTTGTGTCTTGCTCACAACACTCCTAATAATGCAAAAAAACCCCATGTTTGCTTTTTTTTGCAACATTGTCATGCTGTTGACTCCTATTTAGCCTGTGGTCCACAATGACCCCTAGATCCCTTCTGCAGTATTCCTTCCGAGACAGTTATTTCCCATTCTGTATGTGTGAAATTGTTTGTTCTTTTCTAAGTGCAGTACCTTGCATTTGTCATTACTAAACGTCATCCTATTTACCCCAGACCATTTCTCCAGTTTGTCCAGATCATTTTGAATTATAACCCATCCCTCTAAAGCGCTTGCAACTCTTCCCAGCTTGGTATTGTCTGCAAACTTTATAAGCGTACTTCCTATGCCATCATCTAAATAGTTGATGAAGATATGGAACAGAACCTGTCCCAGAACAGACCCCTGTGGAACCCCACTTGTTATACCCTTCCAGCATCACTGTGAACATTAATAACTACTTTCTGAGAAGGGTTATCCAGCCAGTTATGCACCCACCTTACAGTAGCCCCATCTAAGTTGTATTTGCCTAGCTTATTGATAAGAAGGTCATATGAGACCATATCAAATGTGTTACTAAAGTCTAGGTATACCACATCCGCTGCTTCTCCCTTATCAACAAGATTTGTCATCCTATCAGAGAAAGCTATCAGATTGGTTTGACATGATTTGTTCTTTACAAATCCATGCTGGCTGTTACCTATCACCTTATTTTTTTCCGGATGTTTGCAAATGAATTCCTTAATTATTTGCTCCATTATCTTTCCTGGCATAGAAGTTAAACTGGCTGGTCTGTAGTTTCCTGGGTTGTTCTTATTTTCCTTTTTATAGATGGGCACTATATTTGCCCTTTTCCATTTTTCTGGAATCTCTCCTGTCTTCCATGATTTTTCAAAGATAATCGCTAAAGGCTCAGATACCTCCTCTATCAGCTCCTTGAGTATTCTGGGATGCATTTCATTAGGCCCTGGTGACTTGAAGATATCTAACTTTTATAAGTAGTTTTAAACTTTTTTTTTTTATTATTTAAACTTCTAAGCCTACCTCATTTCCACTTGCATTCATTGTGTTAGGCATCCCTTCATCAAACTTCTTGGTGAAGAATGGAACAAGTCATTAAGCACCTCTGCCATTTCCAAGTTTCCTGTTGTTGTTTCTCCCTCCTCACTGAGCAATGGGCCTACCCTGTCCTTGGTCTTCCTCTTGCTTCTAATATATTTATAGAATGTTGTCTTGTTACCTTTTGTGTCTCTAGCTAGATTGAGCTCGTTTTGTGCCTTTGCCTTTCTAATTTTGCCCCTGCATACGTGTGGTGTTTGCTTATGTTCATATTTGTAATTTTACCTAGTTTCCACTTTTTATACGACTTCTTTTGATTTTTAGATCATGTAAGCTCTCCTGGCTAAGCTAAGCTAAGGTAGTCTCTTGCCATATTTTCTGTCTTTCCTATGCAGTGGAATAGTTTGCTTTTGGGCCCTTAATAATGTTCCTTTGAAAAACTGCCAACTGTTTTCAGTTGTTTTTCCTCTTAGTCTTGCTCCCCATGGACCTTACCTACCAGATCTCTGAGTTTACTAAAATCTGCCTTCCTGAAATCCATTCTCTGTTTTGCTTCTACCATTCCTTAGTATCCTTAACACTATGATTTCATGATCACTTTCACCCAAGTTGCCTTCTGCTTTCATATTTTCTATCGGTCCCTCCCTATTTGTTAAAATCATATCTAGAACAGCTTTCCCCCAGTAGCTTTCTTAACCTTTTGAAATAAAAAGTTGTCTCCAATGCTGTCCAATAACTTATTGGATCATCTGTGCCCTGCTGTGTTAGTTTCCCAACATATGTCTGGATAGTTGAAGTCCCCCATCGCCATCAAATCCTGTGCTTTGGATGATTTTGTGAGTTGTTTTAAAAAAAACCTTCTACACTTCTTCTGCCGGGGTAGTTGGTCTGATGTAGATCCCTAGCACAACACCCTTGTTTTCCACCCCTCCTAACCCAACCCAGAGACTCTCAAGAAGTCCCTCCCCTGTGTTCATCTCCACCTCAGTCCAAGTATATACATTTTTGATATAAGACAACACCTCCCCCTATTTTCCCCCACCTGTCCTTCCTTAATAAGCTGTACCCTTCTATACCAATATTCCAATGGTGTGTATTCCCTCACCAGGTTTCTGATACCAACTATGTCATAGTCGTGTTTATTAGCACTTCAAGTTCTTCTTGCTTATTCCCCATACTATTTGCATTTGTATATAGGCATCTAAGATACTGATTTGATTTTGCCTCCCAGTTCTGCCTTGTCCCTCCTTTATCTCTGCTATTATAGCCCATGCTCCCCCCCAGTTCTGACCCAGGTCTCTATTTTTCACTTACCTGTGAGCTTTGGTCACCTTTATCAGTTAGAGAAGTCTTTCATTATTTAATTGCAGCACAAGCATTGGGCTCTCTGGGACAGGTGATTAAACAATTTATTTGTAAGCACCTAGAAGATAATACGGTTTAAGAAATAGTCAGCATGGATTTGTCAAGAACAAATCCTACCAAACTAAGGTAATTTCTTTTGCTAGAGTTACTGGCTTGGTGAATATGGGGGAAGCAGTAGATGTGATATATCTTGATTTTAGTAAGACTTTTGACAGTCCCACATGATATTCTCATAAGATTAGAGAAATGAAATTACTGTAGATGAATGCACAGCTGGTTAAAGGACCATACTCAGAGTTATCAGCTGGTTCAGTGTTATGACCTCCCAGTTTATCGGGAGTTTTGCAGGAATCAGTCCTGGGTCCAGTTCTAGTCAATATTTTCACTGATGACTTGGATAATGAAGTGGAGAGTATGTTTATAAAATTTACAAATGACACTAGGCTGAGCTCAACCCAATGACATTTAATTTCTGAAAAATGAGGTGGTTAAGCAGAAACTAAAAGGCATGGTGCTAAAAGTGAAATCCCTGTAAGATATATGGAAACTTTTCAAGGACACCATAGTAGAGGCTCAACTTTAAATGTATAAACAAATTTGAAAAACAGTGCCACAGTGACTTGACTGAACCAAGTAAAAGATGCAATGAGAGATAAAAAGGCATCCTTTAAAAAGTGGAAGTTAAATCCTAGTGAGGAAAATAGAAAGGAGTATACATTCTGTCAAATGAAATGTTAAAAAAAAAAAAAAAACCCTAGGATAGCCAAAAAGGAAACTGAAGGATAGCTACTCTAAAAGTATATCAATTTTTTAAAGTACATCAGAATCAGGAAGGCTGCTAAACAATTAGTGGGACTGCTGGACAGCTGAGATGCTAAAAGAGCACTAAAGGACGATAAGGTCGTTGTGGAGAAAATAGATGAATTCTTTGCATTGGTCTTCACAGTTGAGGATGTGAGGGAGATTCCTAAACCTGAGCCATTCTTTTTAGGTGACAAAGGTGAGGAACTGTACCAGATTGAGGTGGTTTTGGAACAAATTGAAAAACTAAATAGTAATAAGTGACTAGGACCTAATGGCGCTCACCCAAGAATTCTAAAATAATTCAAATATGAAATTGCGGAACTATTAACTGTGGTTTGTAACATACCTTTAAATCATCTTCTGTACCAAATGGCTGGAGAATAGCTAATGTGATGCCAATTTTTAGAAAGCACTCCAGGGGTGATCCTGGCAATTACAGGCTGGTAAGTCTAACTTCAGTTACAGGCACATTGGTTGAAACTCTATTAAAGAATAGAATTGTCAGACCCATAGTTTGGAGTGCGGGGGAAGTCAACATTGTTTCTGCAAAGGGAAATCATGACTCACCGATAAACTAGAATTCTTTGAGGGGGGGTCAACAAGCATGTGGACAAAGGAGATCCAGAGGATATAGATTTCCTGAAAGCTTTTGACAAAATGCCTCACCAAAAGCTCCAAAGTAAAGTTAGTTGTCATGAGGTAAGAGGGAAGATCCTTTCATGGATTGATAACGAATTAAAAGATAGGAAATGGATAGGAATAAATTATCAGTTTTCAGAATGGAGAGAGGTGACTAGTGGTGTCCCTCATTGGTCCATACTTGGACCAATCCTATTCAAAATATTCATAAATGATCTGGAAAAAGGGGTAAACAGTGAAGTGGCAAAACTTGCAAATGTCACAAAATTGCTCAGGCTAGTGAAATCCAGAGCAGACTCTGAGGAACTTCACAAATCTCACAAAATTAGGTGACTGCAACAAAATGACACATACAGTTTAGTAATGCATATTGGAAAACATACGTAGATTATAACTAAATTAGCTGTTACCTTTCAAGGGGGAAACTTGGAATCATTGTGGATAGTGTATGGTGGCAGTCAAGAAAGCAATTAGAATGTTAGGAATCTTTAAGAAAAAGACAGAGAATATCTTACTGCCTCCATTTAAATCCATGATATGCCCACATCTTGAATATGGCATGCACTGGACGATGAGTTGTTTTTAAAGTTTTCTCATCTCAAAAATATATCTTGGCATTGGGATAAAATTCAGAAGAGGACAACAAAATTTATGCGGGATATAGAACAGCTGCCATATGAGGCGAGATTAATAAGACTGGGACTTTTCACGTTGGAAAAGAGATGACTAAGGGAGGATATGATAGAGATCTATAAAATTATGACTGGTGTGGAAAAAATGAATAAAGAAAAGTTATTTATTCCTTCCAATAACACAAGAACCAGAGGGCACCAAATAAAATTAAAAGGTAGTAGGTTTAAAACAAACAAAAGAAAGTACTTCTTCACACACAACACAGTCAAGCTGTGGAACTCCTTGTGAAGTCCAAGACTATAGCAGGATTCAGAAATTATATATATTAAATATAAAAAAGATTGCCTGTTCTGTTCATTCCCTCTGAGGCACCTGGTATTGGCCACTGTCAGAAGACAAAATATTGAACTAGATGGACCTTTAGTCTGACCCAGTGCGGCTGCTCTAATGAGAGGAGTTGCAAGTGTTTTGTTGGAGAACAAGGTTAGAATTCAAAATTACTTTGACAAATTAGAGAATTGGTCTGAAATCAGGATGGGAATTCAGTAAAGATAAGTGAGAAGTGCTACATTTTGGAATCAAATGCACAACTACAAAATGGGGATGATAGCATTGCTGAAAATGGTCAGAGTTATAGTGGCTCACTGAGTATGGATCAATGGTGTGGTGCAGTTGCAAAAAAGGCTAACTTTCTCACATATGTTGTAGGTAAGATAAAGAAGATAATTGTCCAGGTCTGCTCATCACTGGGAAGACCTCATCTGAGTACTATGGCCCTTTCCGGGCACCACACTTTAGGAGAGAGATGGACAAATTAGAGAGAGTCTAGAGGACAGCAACAAAAATGACAAAGTCTTAAAAAACTTGACCTATGAGAAAAGGTTTTAAAAAAACAAAAAACCCTGGGTATGTTTTAGTCTGGGGGTGGGGGTGGGGGAGACAGTGTGGAGAGATGGTAAGCCTTAAAATATGATTAGGAGTGTTTGAAAGAAGATGGGGATCAATTGTTCTTCATGTCCACTGAAGGTAGGACAAGAAATCTGCAACAAGGGAGGTTTAGGTTGGACTTCAGGAAAAACTTTTTCTAACTGTGTCAGGGTAGTTAACCACTGGAATAAATTGCCTATGGAGGTTGTGGAATCTCCATTCCTAGAGATTAAGAGCAGGGTTAGACAAAAAGGTGTCGAAGATGATCTAGATGGTGCTTGTTCCTGCCATTAGTAAAGGAGACTAGATTAGAAAACCTTTCAAAGTCCCTTCCAGCCCTACAGTTCTAAGATTTTGTGTTAGGGAAAGCTTTCTAATTTTAAGGGTAGTAAAAAAGCTCTGTAATAAGCTTTTAAGGGAGGTTGTTGTGGAATCCCCGTAATTGGAAATTTGAATAAAAGGTTAGACAAACTTTTGGTCTAAGGTTTACTTGGTTATACCTCAGCAGAGCAACTGGATTTGATAGCCTCTCATTTCTGTGATTCTTTGCATTTGTACTACTTCACAGTAAGGTGGTTTTGAGCGATGAGAAGTATCCCAGTGGTATGTAATTTACATGGGAGGTATTATACTTTGCAACAGGCTTAGTCTGTATCGGTCACCCTTATTTTGAGAGAATGGTTTCTTGGGTGTGATCATCTGAGTTTCATCTGCTTGCTCTAACCAACAGAACTACACTTTTACTGTAGCTTTTATTGCAGAGTTGTTAGAAAGGTGAGGCATGAACAAAGCTCTCTTCTGTCTTGTACATATTGAACTAAATTATACTAAATTGTTTTTCTATAAACTTTATTGATGACTATCCAAATCAGTAAAAAGTGTAATTTGAGTCTTAGACCAAAATGACTTTCCTATAGTAACAGATAGAAAAATCACTTTGGCCTCTAAACAGAATAAACTTGCAATGGCATACCAAAAAGTAAAAAACCACGTTGCTATTTCCAGCCATCTTTTGGCCACAACTGTAACTCTGTCCTGGATCTGGAGTAATATCAGGGGCCTCAGGAGATGGAAGAGCTTTGCTACCAAGGTTCCTTCTTTCTTTTGGAACTGAGATATGTTTTATGAATGCTCCTGGTATTTAGTAAGCAAGTCACAAGTACAGTTGATTGCAGAAGCAGAGTGCTGGGGGAGTCTAAAAAGCACACGCTTTGTTTTTGTTTGCCGTGTCCTGGTTTTTGAAAAGTTTTTATCCATAAACATGGAAGTTCTGAGCAATAGTTTCATTAGTATTTTCTTTTGCTTCTGAGAATGTTAGTTTGACCCTGTTGCCATGACCACATCACAAGTAGAGGCTGTATGTTGAGTGGTTTGTTTTTTTAAAATCAGGTTTGGGGAAAACAATCACATGACACTGGAAAAGCATTTTTTCAGATGAGAAGCCATATATTTTTTTTTAAGTGCAAAAAATGTGGGTTTGTTTTTGCTTTGGTTTGGGGATATTTTTTTATTAGTTACATAGCATTATGGGATTGTAACCATTGTTCAGGATCCTGATGGTACAGGTATGAACATAAGCGCCACATCCTGGCAACTTTTTAGAGTGGCAAGTATCTCTAGGGGAGGGGTGGCCAACCTGTTAGGGACGAAGAGCCAAAATAGCGGTGGATAGAGTGCGAAGAGCCATGTACGGGGGCGGGGGGGGGAGGAGTTGAGCAAAAAAAAAAAAAAAAAATCTGCTCCAGGGGAAAATAGGTGCCAGTACGCCATCCCGGGGCATACTATCACAAAAAAAGCATTGGGAAGGGGTGAGAGGTGCAAGTTCAGGAAGGGAATTTGGGTGCAGGAGGAAGTAGAGAAGAGGATGCTGGCTCATGGAGGGGGCTCCAGGCTGGAGAGTGTTGGGGTCAAGGGGAGGGTTGGGGTGCTGAGCAAGCCACAGGCTTGTGGCTGTGAGGGTGCAGGAGTTTGGGCTGGGTTGCATGAGGGGCTCAGGACAGGGAGGCTGGGAGTATGACAGGCTTAGGACAGATTTGCAGTGTGTGGATTGTGCAGGAGTGTTGTGGCAGAAGACTGGGGATGCAGGAGTTTGGGGATGAGAGCCTCAGGACAGGGGGTTCCAGTGTATGATAGGCTCAGGTTTGGAGTCTGGGGGCTGGTGCAGGAGTGTTATGATGCTGTGGCCAGATGCGGGCTTGGCCCCAATTGGCCAGGCTTCATTTTTAAATAAAATATTATGTCAAACACACAATGTTTCAGCATTGTCTTTATTTATGAGAGGGGCGGGGAACCTGTTTTGAGTCAGGGGTCACTGACCCACAGAAAAGTCAGTCGGGGCCACACAAGTGAGATGTAAAAAAACAACTGCTCCAACCCCCACCCCCAAGCCTCACTAATGTGGCCCCAGCTGTGCTGGTGGGGGCAGGTGACAGGGTGCGGGGGCAGGAGCCTGCAGCAGAGGACAGGGTGCCGGGGCAGGGTACTTGGGGGGCAGGGGACAGGGACCGGTACCTGGGGATCCTGCAGCTGCGCACCAAGGCCCAGGAAGTGCACGGGTTGCTCCCCCATCCCCGAAACAGTGGCGCGATACCTGAAACGCTGGTCTGTCACATGCCTGATGCCTTCCTGTATGGTGGGGAGGGGGAGTCCCGGACCGTGCCAGCAACAAATGCTCGGGCAGCGCGCACCTTGCTCCTCCGCTTCCCCGGCAGCACATGCTGACCGAGCAACTGGAGCTGGCACTCTGGGGACTTCATTCTCCCCTGCTGCCTTCCTGTGTGTGTGTGGGGGGGGGGGGGATGAAGAGTCCTGGACCGCACCAGCTCCAACTGCTTAGGCAGCACGTGCTGCCGTGGGGAGTGGAGGAGCAAGGGGCACGCTGCCCAAGTATTTGTTGTTGGTGTGGTCCAGGACTCCCCCCGCATGAGAAGGTAGCAGGGGAATGAAGTCCCCAGAACGCCGGCTTCAGCTGCTCGGGCAGCACGCGCCTTGCTCTCTGCTCCCCAGGGCAGCGTGAGCAGTCGGAGCCAGTGTGGTCCCAGACCCCACACCTCATCACCCGCACACAGGAAGGCAGCAGGGGAACAAAGTCCACAGTGTGCGATGGATCGGCATTTTAGGTACCGTGCCGGCTGTTGCGGGGGGTGGGGGAGAGCAGCCCACTTACTTCTGGGACCTGGCGCACAGCTGCAGAACTCGCCCTCTTGCCCTCTTCACCCCCCCCCCCCCAAAACCTTGCAGGAAGCCTGCACTACCTCCATTGTCTGTGGAGGTAGCATCAGCGCGGCGTTCATCTTGGGGGCAGCACCGGTGAGCGCAGAGGAGCCAGGGGCCATTTGGGTGGGGTGCAGGGGCGGCTTCACAAGCCTCACTTTTGGGGGGGAAGAGCCGCATGCTCTAGGGTTTTTGGGTGACGTAGTATCAGGTGTGTTGATGAAGACCTAAAATTTTGCTAGCAATCTGGTTGGGATGCACAAAACCTGCTTGTTACAACAGAAGGCAGAAATATTGCAGAGTCAAGTATGGTGCCAAATCACTTCTGTGGATGTTTGTACTGATGTTTTTTTCAGGGCTATAGCCAGTATGAACATTCACAGCTGTGATATTTTTTTTTCTGTGTCATGCAAGTGTAATGCAACTTTTATCGTGTAATGCAACTTTTATCGTGTAACACACTGGTCTTACAGAAAGCACTTTGAATATAAATCCAATGTAATAGGAATTAGTTGGGAATAAACAATTTGGCTGGATTTTCTGCAGCATGATATGACAGTAGCAAGAATTTATTGCGGAAGACTAGTATTTAAGGGGAGATCATGTTCAGTGGATGCCTCTTAAAAATCGGAGTTAGCACATTGAGTATTTGGCTTTATTGTGGTATTGACACTATTTCTTATATTGCAGATAGTAAATGCCACAGTAACATCCAATACCGCAACATAGTAAACCCATTGTGTTTTTAGAGGAGTGAGCCTAATTTTAGAATGTTTAATATTCGTGGAAAGTTACAGAGTATGCAGCTTGTCCAGGCAGTGAACGTTTCCCTTTGCCCAACTGACCATGCAAACCTGCTGCAGCAAACCTGGCGTAATCTGGCATTCCTGCAGTAAAGTGAAAATCTCTCTCATCATCCTAATCCAAGTGATGGTCCCAGTGTTAATATGTTAGGATTTTTCCTTATGAATTTTAGTTTAGGTTATACGGGTTGAACCTCTCTAATCCAGCACTCTCCGGTCTGGCTACATCCATGGTCTGGCATGATCTTAGTTAGCCGGATGTGCACTTATGGGTGTTGCCAAGTTTCCCGAGGTCCCATAAAGTTTGTTTACAGCCACCAGTCCTGGCTCTCAGTGTTCTATGCTGTTGTTTAGTTCTGATTTACACCTACATGTCTCCTAAGAGCCCAGTAAGCAGTGGAAGTGTTGGTAAGGTTTGGCACTGGTCAAGTCCTGAGAGTGTGGGACTACAGAGGTTCGACCTGTAGTATAAATCCTCTGTGTGTGTGTGTGTGTGTGTGTGTGTGTGTGTGTGTGTGTGTGTGTTTCTAGCTGCACATGTCATCTTTTATTATTGCTAGGCCACCTCACCTGCTGGATCATGTTTGATGCTTACTGACAGTTAAATCTAGGTTTTTGTTTTGGTCACAATGAAATCATGTAATTAAACACTGTATTATAATTCATAGGCACAACGGGGCTGAATTAGTTAACCTTAATTCTGGCATTTCCTAGCTTCTAAATGCTTGACTTTATAACTTTAGTGATCATGCATTTTCTTTGTGTGTAATTTCATGGGTTTTTTTTTTAAGCAAACTGGAAAAAATAAAATTCTGTCACGTGGGATCATATGACTTCCACATTGAGTTATTAGCAATATTCAGATGTTTACATCCACAATATGGTCCTCTGGCACTTGAGCAAATGGAGTAACTTGTAGCAGTGGAATGCTGTATTCTTATGTGTGAACCAGCCACTACGTAGGGAGGGAGAACAACTTTGCCATTTAGTTTTATAATGGTTTGCTAGAAACTAAGGAATATTCCAGATTCTGAAGGGTCATGTGATCTAGTGGTTACAAACTATTCTGTCCCTGTCCCCACCATCCTTGATCATCTTGAATTAGTTTCTCTTGTGGGAATGGTGCATGTGCTGTCTGATCTTGTCTCTGCTGTCTGATCTTTTGTGAGAGCTGTGAGGGATCAGAGCATGCTCAGTGAAGACAGACTATTTTGAGTTGCACTTTAATACATCTCTGCATGTGCAAACAGGGTTTTGTGTTTGTTTTTTCCCCAGAGGGTCATAACTTGGCCAAATATGAATGAATTATTTTCAGGAGATCAGCAAAAGGTGCATTTCTAGCAGCAGGGTGACCCCCTGCTAAATTACAAGTCTCTTCTCCAGAAGCATGGGGAGTCTGAGCTTAACAAGATGGTGGTTTAAAAAGTTTTCATAGGAACAACATTTTTCTCTAATCTCAAAAAGAGCAGAATTCTTTTACCTGAAACTTTGCTTTAAGTTGGACCTTTTTGGGAGACACCTGCATGGATGTCAGCCCAAAGGGTTTGTTTGGCAATATAAGCAGCTGAAGACAGGGTCTTGTTAGGCAACTTAAGTGTATGTAGTGCTATCAGCTCCACTTATAATATAAAGTATTTGAGTTATGTGCTTTGATATACATTCATTAGTAATGCAAAGGAGGCTCCAGTGTTACCTTATTTTCCCAGATGTTGCTGCCAGTTGGTTTTCAATGAAATTGTGTCTAAAACAGCCACAGAGAGGGGTACATTTGAACAATATGTGGTATACATATTCTTTTGATCTTCTGTAAATGCACAAACATCCAAAATGTCTAATCCTATTAGGACTGCTTTATTGAACTCTAAAATTGTGATCTCCAAAGCTGTTTTAATAGGAAATATGTCTTGAAGAACTCAAATTGAATGTCTGGTTGATTTGGCTGAGGCTTACCCATGATGTCATGATTGGCTTAATTGAAGCTTGTCCTTTTAATTTTCATCTTTTTTCCCTTGAATGCTCCTTGTTTGTTGTATTTGTTCCTTTTGTGGACAAATCACTAAGATCAACAGTTAGTTCTCCAGGGTTTTTTTTTTAGGACATTTGACTCTTTTTTTCTAAATTGCAGTTCTTTCAGTTAAGTTTGTTTAGGGACTTTCTCATTGGTCAGATAGCTCTTCTCTTTGCATCAAATGATCTTCTGACCACTGACTGAACTCTAATTGGCAATTAACTTTTTCTGGTCACTGCTTATATGCTCTGTTTACTGAAGCAGTGTAAAGCCAAGGAAGTTCAACATATTGACCCAAACTCTGGTGCTAAGCAAATCTAGAAAGGTTTGGCATATGGGTTCAGTTAGGGTTAAAAAAACCCCAGAAGCTGAACTGCTTGCATGGAGGCTTCACATCTGCAATATTGAGCTGTGAAAAGTTCACAAAAGCAAACTTTCCTTCCAAGGTTTCTGTCTTAGATCATAACAGTTATTAATTAGCAGGACTGTGTATGTGTATATATAAAAATAAACACTTTAGAACCATGGTGTCCAGCACACTAGCCACATGTGGCTATTTGGCCAATTGAGTGTGGCTAGTTCACTTGAGCAGTAGCCACCATAGCGGCTACTGCTTCAGAACTGGTTGGATGCCACGGCTTTAGAAGCTTTTTATGGAAAGATTTTATTCTGGAAAGAACTAAAGATTTAGTGTAGTTCTTTTATCTGAACTAGTTTGGTTTGCCACATCTGAGTGCTGTCTTTCATAGGTTATCTTGGGGAGCAGTTTCTTCAGCTCTGTATTACTTAGGTTTTTTTCAGTGTGACGTGTTCTGTTCTCTGTATATTATAAAAGAGCACATATGTATTATAAGTATGATCTCTAGGTGCACTCACTCTTTATGTGGATAAATAGAACAGCTTTAAGAATATAATAGATGGTAGGTCGAGCTGGAAGACAAATTGGAACATTGAGCTAAACATTTTCTTTCATGAAAGAGTTTGACCAATTTTTAATGATAGTTTCTGAAAAGGCCCTGATGGTAAAATATGAAATAGTGTACAGATTTTTTTAAAATGATTTTTTTAAGAAAACACCAAAGATCTTTCAACTGAAAGATTGGAGTGTAGTTCACCCTTTTCTAGTTTGTGTGAGCATGCGAGAGCATTCCATGTCAGTTTAATTTCTCCCCTTTATAGCCACTTCAGCGTTCCCTCTTTTGCAGGGTGAAAGACCAATACAAGAAAGAAACTTACCACCCCTCTCCCCTCAAAAAATGAACTCATGAGAATGGGGAGGAATAGTGGAACCAACTGGCAGCAACAAATGGGAGGCAAAATGGTTCTGGGCCTGGGATGGTAGCCTGGAACTCAAAAGGCCAGGGTTAAATTTCTTGTTCTGCTCCAGACTTCCTGTGTGACCTTGAGTGAGGCTCCTATTAGTAAAATGGGGATAATGGTGGATAATTTTTATTTCATGGGGGTGTTAGGATGATATACTAACGATGTGTGGCACTTGTATACTGTGTTAATGGTTAAATTAACCAGGGAGCATATTCTAAGATAGATAAGTGGAATATTTTGGGGTAAGGTATAGTGCCTGAAACTTAGTAACTTGTTTTTAAAAGTTGACTGAATTTCGAATCAACTGCATGCCGTTCAAACAAATCAAAGGCTTGCACTAGTCAGACATTTTTCTTTAAAGAAGGCGGCTTGTCTTCTATGTGCTTGGGATTAAAGATTACACTGTTGTAAGGCGTGCTGTGTTAGCTGCTGGGCTGTTGTAGAAATGCACTTCTGCTCAGTGCTAGTTTGAAGGCCTGTTTTCTCACAAAACACCAGGGCTAGATTGTTAGGGGTATCACCCTACCTTACCAGATGATGCTTGCTTGTCAGTCAATGGCTCAGCTGGGCTGGAGCGGGGGGGGGGGGGGGGGAGAGAAGAGAGGTGGCAGGTTGTTCCACCTGGGCTGGAGCAACCTGCTGGAGAAGCCTTTTTCTCCCTACTGCCCAGAGCACAGTACAGCAGGCTCTGCCTGAGCAGCTTCCCGCCCACAGTAGGTCCGCTTAGACCTCCCTTCCCCTCTCCTCTTCTTCCCCCCCCTCCCCCCCACTCCAGTGGGATCCCATTTAAGTTGTTAATTGGTTAAACATAACATTTAACCAGCTCACTGATTATTAGGGAGGTAAAATCACCTTTAGAGACACTTATTTGAAAATCTGGTTCTTTGAATTGTGAACCTGGAAAAATTCATGGTGGTGACGATTCTCTTGCATTTCTCTACACTTCCATTCCAAGCTGATTTTAATGGTTGCCATCTTGAGGACCATGAGAGCCAAAATGGAAAATGTCCAGATTTTCCACCTAACATGGAATGTGTAACTCCTGAATGTTGAGGCACTGACAGCTTTTATGATGATAGGAGCAGCATAGGATTGAAATAGAATGGCAAGCTTTGTTGGGAAAGGGAACTACAGCAATAATCCAAAAAAGCCACTATTTGTAGACTTTTAGGACATCCTGCCAAAACTATGTGCAGGAGGGGCCAGATGGAGTTTTGGGTGGAAAAGATTTGCACTGCTAATGAGATTCACTAATGAGTTTCAAAGTCATTCACTAACAAAGTTATTGAAACAATAAATTGGGTGATTTTTCACACTTGAAATTCCAATATTTTTTAACTTTAGACCAGCAAGCTCATTGCATGATCCATAAACTTAAGCATTTGCCCTGGACTGGTGATCAGAAAGGAGGACATTTTCTAAGCCTGTACCCACTTATTTGATAGATTTGTCATGTCACTTCATTACCTGAAATGTCAAAGAAGTGGCCTTATTTTAGTTTTTACTGATTAAGGCCCATCTATTTAGCCAGTCTGTCTGGGATAGACTCTTCTGTGTTTATTGGCCAGCCTTGTTAAAAATGGCAGTTATCATTTGCAGAGAGGTTTTGGTGTTTCTTTGGGTCCCCCCTCTCTATCCTTCTCCCCCCCCCCCCCCCATGCCAGTATTAATATTCAGATTTGTAGTAAAACCCTTCAGCCTTAACATTTTGGCCTCCCACAAAAATGAATACACCATGGGAACTCTATTTTTAAAAAGGGAAAAATAGATCTCATTTCTAAGCGATAATAGGACTGTTTTTAACCTGAGCTATGATCAACAGCAGCCATTAAAATTTAACTACTAACTTGTGTTATCAGGTTTATGAATTTCAATCAGATTTTCAGTTCCTCTGAGACTGCTTGCCTTACAGTTTGAGCTCCCTCAGATATAAAATGTTTTTCTTGTCTGCTTTTACAAATATCTGACTGAATGTTCAGTGTTTTCATTGCAGAACTGGTATGCTTGGTCAGTTCTTGAGCCTGTTCCTGCTGAAATCAGTGAAAAAACTCACATCTTATCCAACTATCAATGCAGCACTCAATCAGCGAAATAGTCTCACTTGAGGAGTAGACCCTCAGTTTCCAACAGCCACCTTTTCAAGTGGTGAATGTCTTCGATATAATTTGATAATTATTAATTTATCATCATCATAGGGAATGGAAACAAATGTATTCTCTAATCTCTACCTGTGAACTTTAAATTTATTTTAAAACACCCTTTGAATTATTTTAATTTCCACTGGTTAAATTCATCATCATAAAATTGTCTGAAGCTCTGCAGCTTGTGTGTTTCCTCTTAGTTGGATCTGGGTAATTCTTTTCTTGACGGTGCTCCTGTCCGACTCCCTTTTTCATACAAAGCTTGTACATTAGGGTTTCCGTAAATTTCTTGGCTCTCAGAATAATCAGATGGTGCCTGGATTGCACAATAGTTGACAAAACATATGACAAAATTCTAATCTGATTCTCTAATGTTTATCTAGGTAAGATTTAATGTTAAAAGCAATAGCTCTTATTTGTATGTGGTAGCATCTAGAACAGGGGTGGGCAATAATTTTTGACAAGGGGCCACTCCAAGATTTTGGAACGTGGTCGAGGGCCGCACTCTTCCATGATATTAATGGAGATGTGGGGTCTGGAATGGAGGTTGGGTGGAGAAGGGAGCTTGAGATAAGGGACTGGGGTGCAGGAGGGCTGTATTTTACCCAGGCCCGATCTAGAAGCTCTCGCCATGGATCAGGAAGGACACCTTTTTTCTTTTTACTCTTTTATATTCGTGTATAAAGTTTGAGTTCAGTGTCAGTTCTTGAACTCTTAATTCTGGCCTGACTTTTAACTATCACAGCAATCCTGTGTCATTTGATCCATGACATTTGGGTACACAGTAATGAGTGTGTTACACAGCATTAGTTGTAAATATTAACAGAAAATAGGTACTGTGATGCATCTTATATCTCTATACCTTTGCATTTCACTACCTGAGGTTTTCAAGTGTTTCTGCCTTGGGTACATGGGATTAATATAAAAGCCTGATTACATTTTGCTAGATAACTTTCAAATGACTTGCGGGCTATTCTGTGGGTAAATACAATGGTTTGTCATGGAAGAAAAGAGAATTACAAGATTATTCAACCTAAAATATAATTTAAAGAGGTAGCATCTTAAACACATCTTAATTTACTCAGTATTGTTACATGTAACACTTAATATGACTACAATTGAAAGAGATTGAGGAAATAGCATGTGTCCAATTTGTTTGATATATTTTACTAATTTTGTATATGGTCAGTTTCACAGTACTTACTCTCCTTTCCTTTTTTTCATAGTACCTCCTCTTTCTCCTTACAGCAAATTTGTGTGGGATTTTTAAACAGCAACACTGGGGAGAAAAACATGTTTAGAATAGGAAAAGTGACTGTAAAATCATGAATTTGCAGAAGGTATATTACCTGAAACAGCTTTAATTATTTTTTTTTACTGATGAGATTTCATGTTGATTATGTTCCTTTTTAAAAGTGCTATGCTCTCCAGACACATGTACATTGTGCATAATATAATCTGGAACCCAAATTTGTTTTTTTTCCTGGGCAGCTCCTAGTTACAGTACTCCCATTTCTTTTTTTTAGAGCACAAGGTTGCTGTTAGTTCGTGTTTTTCACTAAAACCCAGGTGAATGTTTATTTTCAGAATGTCTGTAATTTAATTCTTGGCTGTATTAGGTTAGTGTATATTCAAACCTCTGTGTACGCCACCTCCTGCATTCCTTCGCCTTCACATATCCACCATCAATATTGTCTAGCTACAGTACTAACACTTCCACTGCTTACTGGGCTCTTAGAAGACATGTGGGGTAAATTAGAGCTATTTAGCAGTGACACTGTGCGGGGGACCTCGCGTGAGTTGGGACTGTTCACAGCAGGAATCTGTATCTGTGAAGTACAGGTTGATCCTCTTAAATTCAGCAGTCTCTGGTCTGGCAACATCCATGGTCTGGCATGATTTTAGTTAGCCAGATGTCTGCGTATCATGGGTGTGGTGAAGTTTCCCATGGTCCCATAAAGCTGTGGTGGCATGGGGCCATCACAGAGCTGGTTACTACACCTGCCCCAAGGCATCCTGAAAAGTAGATGCCAAGGCCATAGTGCTGTTGTGCTGTGGAGAGTGACATATGTTAATGATTATATTCGCCTATTCTATCGGACTTTACTCATTTCTCCATACTTGGCTGGCAAGAGTCAGCTCACCCTGCCCTGGTACCACTCACTGTGGGTGAGCATTCACTGCCGAGTTAGCTCAAGTGATGGGCACTCACAGCTGGTCTACACTGGAAACTTACGTCAGTGTAGCTGCATACTCAGGGACGTGGAAAATCTATACCTCTTGGAGGTGAATGCATGCTGCCCTAACCCCAGCTGTTAACAGTGCTAGGTTGACTAATTGAAGAATTCTTCTGCCTAACTACTGCCTCTCAGGGTGATGGATTAACTGCATTGGTGAGAGAACCTTACCTGTTGGTTCAGGTAGCATCTACACCGAGAGCTACAGTGGCACAGCTGCTGCAGCAGCTTGTATGGGCATACCCTCGGACTCAGCTTAGCCCAGGTGGAGTGTAAAGCACTGCAAAGCCTATCCATGCCAGACTCCCGTGGTTGCATCCCACACCAGTAGTGTGCTCACACGTGAGGGGCTCTTTGAAAGATATGGAGGGGATTGGCTGGTTTTTAGGTTTTGCAGTTAACCATTCGTGCAACTGCTGTCCTGGTACAGAAGCCTATATGTTTTGGGAACAGAATAAGGTTAGTCTGAGTGCTTCGGTAAAAGAGGTCATCCCAGTGCACTAAGAACTGCTGACTTAGCTTGGTGTTGGTTATTACCCAGATTTATTGTTCTCAACTCTTCTAGACAGTGTGAACATTTATCTTGTTTACATGTCCAATATCTTTTATAACATGCTCATGTTGTATAAGTACATTTCCAGGAGATGCTGTGGATTAGATTGCCTTCATCAATTAATCCATGCAATCCTTCCGAATATTGGTGAAAATATAAGAAACCACCTATTATGAAATGCTCTCTAACCTCTTCTATCTTTTAAAGTGATAGATGGAATTAGCTATAGGGCCCCCATTGAAACTGTGGAATGAAACAAAAAATAGTTTGATCATCCCTAGGAAACAGCAACTCTTCAAACATATTAAATATACACATTGTTCTGGTCTCCTGAATGTCATAACTTGTTTGAAGAACAGTTTGCTCTAGACATGTATAAATCCTTGGCGCTTTATTCTAGCCTTTCCAAAACAATCTTTTTGTGTAGCACTGTACGCTAATGTTTACACACAGTTATTTGTTTTTATTTGGGGATGTTCAGAGGAGACTTCAATACCATAGTAAAATCTGGAAGATGTGGACGAACAGTTGAGCAAAAGCTCAAAGCAATCGTGTAATGAAAGCTGGTTTACTTGGCAAGTGCCAAGAATCCATTTGTTTTTACTTAGATGAAACTAGATTATGGTATTAACCCTAAGACATGAACATACTTGCATAGATAAAGCACGTGGTGAAATTAAACTTGAACTAACTGGTGTGTGTAACTAAATGCACTTAGATTTACTGCACATTTTCCTCAGACTTCATTTTGTTTGTGTAATACTACAACGCAAGTAGGTCTGCCTTAGGCATGTAACGGAGTAGTCGATTAGTCGACTGTCCGATAAGCCTAGACTTATTGGGTAGTGGAGTCGACCTCACTCCCCCCTCCCTTGCTGCCTCTATATCAGAAAATTGTATCGAGTACATAATTAGTCAGTTACCTGCTTCTTAACATCCTTAGTCTGCCTTGTATTTTCTTCATTCATTGACCCCTTTGCTTTTTCCTTCCTGCAGCAGAAGTAACCCAGCAATAACTGGGATGAGCATGGGTTTTCTCCTAATATTAAATATATTGATACACCACCTGAAAGCAAATGTTCATCTTCCAAATTGAAACTAGAGATTTTTAAAATGCGTTAATTTAGGTAGACATGTAACCAATGAAAATGTCAGTCATTGCATGTTTACATGCACAGGGACGGGTTGGGTGTGTAACCGTGAAGATTAACCGATGAACCTGGGATCATCGGTTAACCATGTACACATTTACATTTTCACAACCCAAATTGAGACCTGCTGCTGCTTTCTAACTCTTCAATGTTTGCACAAGTTTCTAATCAAACTAATTCATTCACACAAGACATAGCAGCTTTACTAAAGCTCAGCATCTGTTTTTTGTTGAAGTCCTGTTTTGATCCAGGTGTTGCTTTTCAGTTGTCTGAGACAAAGGAGGTCTGCTGGCTTGCTGAATGTCAAATGATACTAGATTTGAATCTGGGGCTTTCCTGGTTCCTAGCCCTCTGTTCTAATCCTCTAGAATTTACTGCTGCTGCTTCTTTTTAAATGCACTATGTATATTAAAATTTAGCAATTAGTTTGGAAGCTTTTTCTGTTGCATTTTTCTTTAGCAAAAGCAGCTTCTTAGGGGGGGAAAAAAAAAGGATTTTTCCAGTTGAGTATTTAGCTTTAGTTCAGTGCTGTGTCCAGATTATGTTGATTATTAAATGGGTTTAGGAAAGAAGAGTTTGAGTGTTTTCTTTAATCATTTTAGCCTCTCTTCCCTGACAGGGTAGGGGATGAGAGATAAAACAGCTGGGGCCCAGTCAAGCCCCAAATTATCTCAGCAACTATTTTTGGTTAAACTGTTTTTGTGCATTCTGGCTATCGACCAAAGGGAACACCACGCTGTCTTCTGCAAGCAGCCAGAGAGGAGCCCACCCTGCATGCAGACATGAGACTCCTGGTCTGGCTATTTGAGCCTTTTTTTTTTTTTTTTTAACACAGAGTTTACTGATGTCTGTAGCCTGGACTAAACATTTGGGAAATATGCACATTAGCTTTTCCCAACATGTGAACTGCTTTGAGTTAATTGGAAGCCATTGGGGGAAGGTGGAAGTCTAATGTAGACAGACTCCACAGTATGTGGATGTCAGGTGTGGTCTGCATGCAGTTTTTGTAGGACATGAGTGGCCATACTGGGTCAGACCAGAGGTCCCTCTAGCCCAGTATCCTGTTTTCTGATAATGGATCCTGTGTTGTGGGGGAAGCAGGTGTTGCCTATTGCCCTACTATACTGCAGCATGCAACTTCTGTGTGTGGTCAAGCTCTCCATGGAGCAAATCAACTTCTCTTGAGACCAGTGGCCATAAGAATAGGTGGAATTGGAGACACTGCTGTTGGAGAGGAGGATGTTGCTGATTCCATTGGAGCTGGAGGTGGAAGAACTACTCTTTGGAATAGGAAGTTGTAGAAGAGGCTGTAAAGGGCAGGTGAGGCATCTAAGCAGCAGATGCACAGGATAGTTTTCCCTGGATTTGGACTTTGGCAACTATTTTGAGGAGAAGGGAATAAAATAACCACTCTTATGAGAGGCATCTTTTTGATACAAGTGCAGGACAAGTTGTAATTCTAGATGAATGCTTCAGATTTTTTGACATCCATTAGCTTAAAGATCTCACTCTTTCTGGGCCAGTCAGTTTTGGATTCCCATAACTTATATTCATTACGGAGAAATCCTTTCCTGCTAGGCTTTTTTTGTACCTTTGCTCTATACCTAAGTTCTCCAGTCTCTTTTTCCCAGAGCACTTACCATCTCAGTTTGTTCTCTTCCTGAGATCACATCAAAGTAGGCTTATAGCTATTGTGTTCTGGAAATGCACGAGGACAAGAGAAGGCATGCATAAATGTGAAGAGACTATGCATCAGGCAGAACAACCACCATCAAGGTGTTTATCTCATAGTATTCCTGTTTCAATTAATTCCTTGTGAATAATTAATTCAATTTCAATAAGGCAACATTAGTCCTGACCTATCCCAAAGCATGTTACAACCATGTTATGTGCATGAGTTGTGCACACTGTACCGCATCACAGAAGTGCAAGTGCTTTTGGAGTTGCATTTTACTAGTCAGTGATAGTAATGAGATGGGTAGAGGATATTTTTAGTCAGGTACAGTGGGGAAAATACCTATTTTGTGTGTGTACAATCTTATCTCAAAAAGCCTTTAGTGGTAAACTGCATGCTCTATTCATCTTACTTTGGAAAGGTGAAGCACATATGGAACCATGTTGTTTCTCAAAACTTTTCACACTGGTTTTAGGTCACTCAACTACCACTCCAGTACATGGAATATTTGAGTGTTTAACTTCAGTAATAATATATAGGTATAAAATTCATATAAACTGTGTTGCTTCAGTTATTTCCACAAGGTGGAGCTGTTGCACTACATTAAATGATAAGCTAAACAAAACTCTTTGTCACCCTTCTTTTTATTATCCCCTGAGCCTTTAAAATATTGCCTCAATTAATCCATTTTCATGCAGAAGCAAATTTGGAATCAAAGTGCTGTTGGCTTGCTGACCATAGATCAAATTTCCACTTCTTTTAGAAGCATCTTTGCACCATATGCAGTCCCAGGTAGTGAAGCAATAATAACCCACATAAAGGGGATTTGGTTCACAAATCACAAAATATGTTAAATGTTACATTTGTTTTTTACAAAGGCTTTATTAAATCCATATTTGTGTTGCAGGAATGTGCCAGAAATGTTCTAATGAAGCAGCACCTGGGGGTTAATAAATGATATCATGAGTCCATATTGATTGCCAAAAGTGATTTTAATAAAGGAAGCCATGCCCAAGGTTGACTGTGTTTAGTCCATGAAAATAATTGTTTTGTTTCCATATTTCTTTTATTGCTTTGTCAAGTTTTTTATAATTTGCTTGCATGCTTGTTTTCACTGAAATCAAATCATGCCAGCCCTCAGTTTGTCTGTGTTTTTGCATGCATTGTAAAAGTGGGGTTTGGGAGGAGAGAAGGACGTATCGTGGAAGATGAGAATTCTTCATATTGTCTGGTTTCTGCATTCACCTTTTCTGTTTTCGTTTCATCCCATTCAGAGTCAAGTGAAATCTGATGAAGAACCAGCATGGAACATACTCCGTGATGATTTTATGATGGGAGCATCTATGAAAGACTGGGATAAAGAGAGTGACAGGGAAAGTAGCACTGGACAAGATGGTGGAGTCAGGCAGGATAGTGAAAGTGACTGATGGATGAAATGAAAGAACATTCAGGATGAAATGTTTGTTTACTTGGATAGAAACCTCTACATTCTGTGAATGCACAGCCTTGGGGGATTTGTAGAGATGCCTCTTTTTAAGGAAAGCAAAGACTTTTAGGTTTGGGTGGGGCCCTCTTTCCTCATCAGCTTCAAACTTTTATTTATCAAAACTTCACTCTACTGAAATCCTGAAATATTTTCCAAAACATGTATAATTTTCAACATATTTCCAAAACATTTTGTACAGTCAAAATAGTGGCACCTGTCCAACAAAAGATGTTTTGCCAAGGTCATTAAAAGTGAATACATTAGTCATGGCTCTTGACCTATTATTGTGCCTGCATTTCCAAAGCTAGGTTGCACCTTGAAAAGGTGTTACCAATTTGTAATAGAAATGTCTTACAATAAACATAAAAGTTCCAGCACCCTGTAAAATTATTGGTATCCTGTAGAGTCTGCAGTACTTTAGCCAAGAAAGATTTTATAGATAATAAAGAAAAGTAACCACTAATGTCATAGTAGAGGTCTTTGAGCATTGATTTGGTGGGAGACGATCATGAAAACTTAATTAAAAATAAAACAGCCCTGTGATTGGTCTCTTTATATTTCCCCCTTTTTTTTCTTCTTTCAGTTCTTAAGTTAATTACAACATGATAGTGGTGAGAGGAGAAAGAGTCTCCCCCTTTTATTTATTGTACAAACAAATAAAACTTTAGGGAACAGTGCTGAGATTCTGATATTCCACATTCAAAAAGGAACCTCGCCTGTGAGGTCTATGGCATGATTGTGGTAACAACTGTAGAGCTTTATTAACTATTGGTTTTATAAAGTGCTGTCTGTGTATGGTGTTGTCATGTCATGTCATCACTGCTCTGATTTGTTGTTAATATGAAGGTCAGATTCTCAGCTGGAGTAAATAAGCATTCCTCTGCTGGCATTCCTAACCAATTTACTCCATCTGGTGATCCGGTCCTTAAGGTACAATGAGTACTCTAATGTACATGTAAAAAGATGTTTGTGTGGATAAGGAAGAAAAATAAGAACCAGGGGACTGAACTCTTTCTCTCCCCACACGACCCTCTCCATAGACTTGCTGTGGGATCTTGCGTACCTCAGTTTTCCATTGTAGAATGAAGATACTTCATAGGTTTCCAGGCATAATTCAGTCATATTTTTACCCACTTTGAGATGATCTGGAGGGTGTTACACAACTGCCAAGTATTCTTGAATCAGCTGCTATGGATTTCTCATGCATGAAGCCATTTTTTTTTATCCTATTATATGCAGGACACTAAGGGTACATCTGCTCTGCAGCGCTGTTTCGGGATACTTCGGGTAGCCCAAAATAGCTATTCCACGTCTTGACAGCATGCCTGTTATTTCGAAATATCTTTCAAAATAACGGGCTCACTATTCCAACGTCCCTGTAAGCCTCATTCCATGAGGAGTAAGGGACATTTTGGAATAGCGGTTTATTTAGAAATTTGGCACTGTGTTGACGGCGCCAAATTACGAAATAAGCTATTTCGAAATACACTTGAAATAAGCTACGGGTGCAGTGTAGATGCACCCTAAGGGTATGTCTACACAGCAGGCAGTTATTTCAAAATAATGTTGAAATACAGTCAAGCTGGAGGACTTCTTACTCCGACTCCTGTAACACTCATTGTACAGGGAGTAAAGGAAATTGGAAGAAGAGTGCTCTATTTTGAAATAAGTGCTGTGTAAACACTCCCAATTTCGAAATAAGCTATGCAATTGACGTAGCTCAATTTGCGTAGCTTATTTTGAGTTATTGCTGTGTAGATGCATCCTAAAAAGTGCCTTTGCTAATTAAAGAATACTCTATTCCTTATTCAGCATCTAAGTGAAATTGTAGATGAGTTCATTGGTGTGATAGATGCAAACTATAAATGTGATATTGGACCAATGGATTTAAATTTCTTAGAGGTGTGGAGGGATTTAATATACATGTATGATTCGTAAAACCAGCCCCTAATAACTGGCAGTAGTTCTGCTGATATAGTATAGCCTGTTCATGCATCTGGTATATATTGTAGCATAATTCTTCAAGAAGAACTCAAAGCTAAGAGCAGAAATGTTTACGTTTTCAAGCTGGTTTGAGTGTTAAGTGTATTAGATATCTAAGGAGACATTAGCTTGTGGCTTGATGGTGATTATCACAAATGAAGGCATATATCCAAAATACAAAGCAGCAAAACCACAAAAGTGTGATGTACATTTATCCCAACTGCTGAGGATTTGGCAACTGGCATCTCATCAATGCAGTGTAAACAAATATTTTTATAGTAAGGCAAAATTTGAATTTTATAAAGTACCGTTATAGTCTCACATCACATTTCTTGATTTCTGCCAAGTTTTATTACTTTGTAATAAAACCTACATGGGCAGCCTTATTGAACAAAGGGGTTGATGATGCTGATTTGAATTTTGTCTGTAATGTGTTCTTAAGGCTAGGTACTGACTTGCATCCAACATACATGTTCTACTTGATATCAGCAGTATCCGGCTCTGGCCAGTGCCTCATTGGGATCAACTACTTTAAAAATATGATTTTTTTTTTCCCACCAGGAAGCTGCTTGAAAACTATAGTATATTTTGAAGTGATTAAATTTTATAGAAAATATTTGACAAACATTTCCATAATCTTTGTTTCCAGAACTTGTTTGTATGCACCTAAGCTTTTGCAGCAAAGTTGTGAATGACCAAAGCATTGAGTTACCATTTATAAGTGTTTTTAAGAAACACAGAGAGGAAGAATGCATGAAAGATAAGTTCTTAAAGAGCTACTAGGGGACTGCACCCCTTGCTTGCTGCGCTTGCCAACTCTCCTCTCACGGGGGCAAGCAACCCTGGCTCTCTTCCCCAGCCACTGGGGAGAGCTGGGTCCCTTCTCTGGTCCTCCCCTCCTCCTCCCACCACCAGCCCAGGTCCCATCTCCCCCATCCCTGCGAGCCAGGATCCCTTCTCCCTCTTCACTCATCAGTACCTGGGTGTATGTATAGGCTATTTGTTACTGCCTTTCAGATCCCGTAATAGTCAAAACTCTGACCTTTGTTACACACTACCTCACCGATTGCTTAACCAACCCTCTCGCTCTATAAAAGCCTACTTGCTTTTCCTTTGAGTTGTATAAAATATGCTGATGATAATTACAATCTAAATCCAAACCCTGATTGTTTTAAGTTAAACTTACATAGGTGCTTTACCTGGGCTGAAATCTAGAGAGCATTGTGACATTACTGCCGGTATTATTGCCTAGCTTTCAGTGAGTATGTATTTGTGATCTTCAATTATGCAAGTTCACTAGATTTGATCTTTTTTGTACAATGCTTAGAAGACAGACAAGCCCTTAACTCTTATTAAAAGGGTCCTGGAATCCTTAATCATTAGACTGAGAGTTATCAACTTAGCTTTCTTCCAGCCCTTGTAAACCGATCAATGACTCATCCAGGACTTGCTGCAAGGTCAGAGACAAGGGAAGGCTTGAAATGTCAGGAAACTTTGAGATCTTGTTAAACTTTGATCATAGAGCAAATGTGCATAGATCCTAAAGCCAAACAAAGGGCATATTAAATATCTAGACGACAAACAGATGCTTACAACCTTAGCCAGGGGCTTTGCATTCTGCAGCAGGTGGGAGGATGGTTTCCAAAAAGGCAGTTGAAAACCTGATGACTTCACTCCCTGCTTTCTGATATACAGGAAATGCCTGAAACAGAATGTTCTGCATAAGGATCTTAAGTCCTACCACAGGGCAAATACTGCAGTAAAGGTCAGACTTGTGGATGAGAGGGTATGGGCTAACTTCCTTAGCTGTCTTGGAACAGGTGGTTTGCTTTCAGAGGCAGTTGTTTCGTATTGCGCTTATCTTTGAGCACACTGACTGAATAGAGTTTGACTCTAAATGTGCAGCTTTAGCACTGAATAAAATACCTGCTTCATGCAACGTTTCAATCATTAGAATGAGTTTCACCCTAACACGCATGTAACTTGTATGCTGACATGCTTTAAGTTAAAAGGGACTTTTTCAAAAGCTAAGGGATTTAGCATCACATGACTTTCAATGGGATTCTAAATCTCTTAGGTGCTTTGGAAATCGTATAAATCAGCAATATTTGGTCATAGAACAACAGTTCAATCATTCCATTGAGATGACTTAAAGTTCTATTTTCAGCATCTATATTGATTGTAAAATTGCTTAATAGGTCTGGATCCCTTAAAAACTTACACCTAAGGGATCTCATTCTGTCACTTGCATGCATAAGTCTTTTCATGTAGGCTTACAACCCTGGTAACTTTAGAGAGAGATGCATTGGTTATATTTGATATTAAGATTCCATTTATAAATGGTTAGTACATGATCAATAGATGTTATAAGCATGTTACAAACAAGTATATATGATGCTTAAATACATGTAAATCTTAACTAATTTATTAGAAAAGTGCAGGCTAGCATTTAGAACAAGGGTCCAGAATTTCTAGCATTTGTTCCCAACTCTGCCACTAAAGCTACATCCACACTGTAACGCTATTTCGGGATAAAACATCTATTCTGTGTCTTTTGAGCACGCCTGTTATTTCGAAATGTAACAGGCTCACTATTCCGATGTCCCTGTAAACTTCATCCCATGAGGAGTAAGAAACATTTCAGAATAGTGATTTATTTCAAAATAAGTGCTGTGTAGACAGCACCAGATTTCAAAATAAGCTATTTTGAAATTGACTAGAAATAAGTTAGGCAATTTGCTCAATTAGCTCAAACTGCATAGTTTATTTCCAGTTACGGGTGCAGTGTAGCTGTACCCTAAGTGACATTCCCAAACATCTCAGAGGTGTTTTTAGAGACAAGAGCTTTCTCCATTCTGCTATCAGCGCTTCATGGGCAGATTCCTGCACCTGTGCTGAGCTTTTCCCTGTTGAGAGGGCTCTAATGTTTTTTAGATGCTTTTAGATTCAAGAATAAAAGACTCCATGTAACTGCAAGATGTTAATTCAGAAAATGTGCCTAGTATGCTTAGTATAATACATTTTTTTAAAAGACTGAATGAAATATTCAGTAACACCCTCTTAACCTCTGGATTACTTTTTATTTTGCAGGCTTATGACAATATTCTTTATAAAGCATCCAAAATTCCTTTAGGCTACTACTTTGCTATTGATTGATTAACATCATAGCACAGTAGGACCATGCTAATGCCAGTGACTTAAAACCATTCGGTCTGGTTCTCAGTTGCATTCAGACCTCTTCATACTATAACGACCCAGATAGTATAAGCCTGTCAGATGATAAAATATTTTAAAACAGGCAATGGTGAAGTAATGCATGAAAATTCAGTCTTGGAGCTTTGGGTAGCGAAGGCCCCAGTTCTCTTGCAAGGTCCCCTTCCCTCCCATGTAGCACCTTGCAGGATCATGTGCAAACCTGCCAACTCCACACCTGTTTGTCATCTCCATATCAGCTGAACAGAATTACACACTGTATTACACAGATACTTTTCTGTGATATTTAATTGCCTGGGGATTTTTTTGTTTTTACATTTTTGGTGCCAAAATGGAGGATTTAAAAAAAAAAACCTCAGTGAAATGTATTTAGTTTGTAAAGAATGTTCCTCACTATATTTAAGTTTTTAGATACATCAGATAGGAAAATCAACCTGGGTAAGCTTTTAAATTCAGTTCCCTTTAAAGATTGCTTTCTGTGAGGTAAAATTTGATTAGATGTCAGTATTACATATATAAGGCTGATGGTTTGATGCTGGTAGGTATACATCACCTGCAGCCTTCTTGGTTTCACTGAGTGTTGAAACATTCTACCGGATTGGGTACACTACACACAATCTAAACTTGGTCCAGGAGACAAATTGTTTTTCTTTGTAGGATCCCAGAATTCAATTTTGGGTTTGTATGGTGCCATACCTAATCCAAGGGATGATTTGTTCCCTTCCTACGTCATCTGACAGCATACAATACTGGTAGATGGCTATCCTATCATCCCTGATGGCCAATATTATGAGAGGGGCAATTAGTTAAGGTAAACTGATAGCAAGACTGACTTTGGAAACTTCTTGTGCCTGACTATAGCACGCTTCTTCCGACAGGTTGAATTTTGCCATCAGGATGTATGAATCTGGCTAACTGCCTGAAAATAAAAAAAAAAACCCAGAGACTGTCCCTCTGGCACTGGAACACGCACAATCCTTCTGAACTCTTGGTGATTCAGTAGGCCAAGTGTAGGGACAAACCATGATATGCCCTGCCAGTGATCATCACTGGTGAATAGAGCTTTATGGGACAGATGAGCTGTGGCCTAAGCCAGCTGTGGCCATCCCGCGGCTTGCGAGCCACCCCCCCAAAAGTGCGGCTCGCGAAGCTGCTCCTGCATGTGCGCCTCCCTTCCCACAACGGCTCCCACCCCCAGCTTCCCTTTGCTTACTGAGTCGGAGCTGTGCGGTTTTAAAAATGGTGCCCAAGATGGCGGCTGTCTTAAAGGGGCAGCCTCCTTAAAAAAAATTTTTTTTTGCTCGACAATTCTGTTCTGGGGGGGGTTGCTGTTTTGCCTTTCTTTGTTAAATAGATTGGCCACCCCGACCTAAGCTCAGGAAATGACACAGGCAAAGTCACTTCACTTCTCTGCCTTAATATCCTTCACAAGCAGCATGCAGTTAATACTGGGCCCTTTTTGTAAAGCAGTAAGGAACTGCATGGATCTAGAGGAGCTGAAATCCCAAAAATGTATTCAAAACTAAAATGAGGGTCTTTTTAAAAAAGTTGCTGATTCCAGCTCTGTTTTGAAGTGAAGGAGAGGGATGGGCATCTGAAAAGAAAAGGATTTAGCTCATGAAACATGCTGGAGCAGCAGTTCTATTGACAAGACTGTCCATTCACAACAGCAGAGGAGGCTTCTGCCATACGGCCCTGCTATTCAGTCTCCGTGCTGCATTCTGCTCAGACAACTTAACGTATATATGTATGGTAGGTAGTTCTGCCAGGTGGACATCTGTGCACTCAGACCATTAAGCTTATTACATGCAGGATGCTCAAACAACTATTAGCAGTTAATTCTAGCTACATGTGTTGCACTTTATCTTGTAACCTGCAAAAATCCATTTTAACTAGTTACCCAATATTTTCAAACATGATGAAAAAAATACTTGGAAGCATGCACCCTGATGCAACATAATATACTGATTCCAGCTGAAGTACTACTATTAACCTTTTACATCATCCTAACAAAGTTATCTGACCTGCTGCATACATATAATTCAGTTCCATCTGCTTCTCACTTAATACATGGTTTATAATTAAGTTTTAGACATTTTCCAACAGGAATACAAATCTTCTGGTCTACTAGATGTAAACTTTGTCAGCACTAGAGGGAAAAGGAAGGCAAAAACAAGTGAATAGGGTTTGGGTCAAGATTTGAATGAAGTGAAGAAAATTAAGAAAATTTTCTGAGCAACCTTAGTTCAGCTGCTGTGTACAATGTTGATTAGACCAACAGAAAAGATCCAAAAAAGAAAGGTAAAACTACCAGGGGGAAATGTCGATACAAGGAGGTCTGTCAGACAAATTCCTTAAGTCTAAACTTTCCATAAATTGGATCAGGAATGCTCCAGATATGAAGGAGATAAATTCCTATAATTAAATAATGGCTAAAGGGCAGATTATTTATTAGTGCAGAGCTTTTTTCATGGTATCTTGTGTCCTGGATCCCAGTGGTATAGATATCCAGTTTGCACAGAACTCCTCTGTAATTGCAATAAGTGCTGACAAATGTAGGCTTCACTATGTGGCAATTATTTTGGCATTTCTTATGGATTTAAAGACCTACAGGTCTCTAATCACACAACCTGATTGGGTGGAAGAGAGGCCTTGCCGAAACTTGGGGCTCCCAAGAGTATTTTATCTGACGAGGGCTTTAAACTGAGTGTGGCCGCAGCATAAACACTGGGAGCTCTCTGACAGGGGAGTAGCTAACAATGCTGGGCTGTAGCCTGGTTCACACTAGTGCTTTACAGTGCTGTAACTTGCTGTGCTGTGTGTAGGGGGTGGGTAGCTCACACCCCTGATCCAGAAAGTTAGAGTTGTAAAGTGCCAGTGTAGACTTGACTTCAACTTCAGTGCCTCTGTGTCAGGGTGTGTATATGCTTTGTTGTGGGAACTCCACCACTATTTCACAGGATGGTGTATGCATTCTCCCCCATGTTTGGTTTGAGTGTGTAGGTGTGTTTGTGTGTGTGAACGTGTACCACACAGCAAAATCTTCAGGGTCTCAGGGATAGATTGTAGCTGGTAGTGTGTAGTGGAAATGCAGAAGACGATTGTGAGGTTGAGGAAATTAGGTGGTGTACCACAATCATTCCTTTTATGCTTGCATCTCCTATCAGGCCTGGATGCTCTAGGCAGCCACTTATGCTTTTTGCTTCCTATTCTTCTTTTGTTAGTCTCAAAGAATTAGCTGTTTGCTCAAGATGGTACAGTGTAGGAATGCACTGTTGACTTTCAACAAGTTCTGGGACAGGTCCCAAGGCCATGCACCTGGTACGGGAGTGCAGGAGGGCTTGGGAAGATCACATAGCTATCTTTGCTGAATGTTTCCCACCTGATAATGCTAATTATTTGGCCTGGGAAAATATGCAAAGTATCAACAAGCTAATTATTGGATGTGGGAAAATATGCAATGTATCAACGATCTTGTTACGTTCTCAAAACAACGGGGGTGATTACCATAGATCCAACAGTATATAAGTGCCGGGGATATTCCTAACATTGGAACCTCGACGTAGACCAAAGCCGCAGAAGGTGCTACACACTGGCCACTGGAGTCCGTCCGCTGTCCTCCTTCAGGGGGTTCCCAGCAGCAGAAGGGACGTGGGCATTGCATTTTATTCTGAGGTTTGCTTAGGCTTAATAAGTATTGTATTTTATTCTAAGATTTGCTTTATTGTATTTTACTCTAATATTAAGCATTGTATTTTACCTTAATATTTGCTTAGTAAAATCTTTAAGCCTTCACCCAATTTGTGTGCTTATTGCCTCCGAATCCCTTAAGGGAAGAACCATTGCCTCTTGGCAATACACAGTGTGCAAGCAGTAGTGACTTCCTAGAGTCGTCCTCTCGTTCCTTAATACTCAAACCGTAGGTACCCATACAGAAATGGCCACCATCTTGCCCTCTGGATATTTTTGAAATTAATGGACTCCTACGGGTGCTAGACTAGAAAGCACTCTGTGACCAGACAGCTTAATTGCTATGTAGGTTTCCAGAGCTGCATGCATTTGCAGGCCTAAAAAATTGTAAGAAAACACCACGTGTGAGTTTCCATGGGCTGCAACACCAAAATAGAATACAGCGAAGGACACTGAGAAGGCAAGGAGGAAGCAGTAGCTGGGCCAGTCCTGCTCTTATTGAAGTCAATAGGAGATGGGATAGATAGAACCTGGAGTCCCTTAAAGTTTGCATTGATAAAGAATTTCATGCTTTAGTTGGAATATTTTTTTGTAACCTCTGTTCCTTGACTCTGCGCTTATGATGGAATAGGGCTACTGTAATAAAAGAAGTGGCACCAAACTCGTGTGGAACTCGGGCAAATGTGAGTTTAGAAACAAGGACAGCTGAGAGTTACATCCCTGTGTGTGGGTGGCCTTTGCAGCTACTAATCCATCCTAGGTCTGGCTTAGTTTGGAATGCTATAGACTTGCCTTTATGGGGTCAGAGATGAGCGCTAAGTGAATAAATGAAACAGCTGACTGGAAGTGCTTTATATGAAACCTCCAAAACTGCATACTAATGAAATCCAATTTGAGAGAGGTTATAGAAATGCAAGCATCTGTATATGACTGGAAAAGGTCTCCTGTATCAATCAGGGTACATCTGACATTTGAAATGACACTTGGCCTCAGCTAAAAGGCCCATGGATCAACTGTATCCAAACTACTGTATGCAGGTCCTACATCCCTTAGTAAACATAGTAATACTACTGGGCTATGTCTGCACTGGCGTGATCTTGCACAAAAACTCTTTAGTGCAAGAGTTCTTGAGTTAAAGTAGTTGTGCAAGAGAGCGTCTACACTGGCATGTGCTTTTGCGCAAGAGATGTGCCTTTGTGCAAGAGCATCCATGCCAGTGTAGACGCTCTCTTGCGTAAGAAAGCTCTGATGGCCATTTTAACCATCGGGCTTTCTTGCGCAAGAAATTCATGTTGCCTGTCTACACTGGCCTCTTGCACAAGAACAGTTGTGCAAAAGGGCTTATTCCTGAGCGGGAGTGTCAGAGTTCTGGTGCAAGAAGCCCTGATTTCATACATTAGAATGTCAATTTACTTGCGCAAGAACACGCGGCCAGTGTAGACAGGCAGCAAGTTTTTGCACAAGAGCAGCTGCTTTTGTGCGAAATCACGCCAGTGTAGACACAGCCCCCTGCAGTTTCTGAAAGATGCATTCTGGATGTGAGCAGGGGGATGGATGGCTTAGGAGACTAGTGATCAGAGCCCTGAACCTCTGGGTTGCTAGCATAGGTATAGTGACCAAAAGTGGCTGTCTAGTAGCCTTTGTGAAATCAGATTAGACTCAGATTGGTTTGTAGTGGGAATGTAAAGCAGAATCTCAAAGATACGAACACCAGAGTTACAGACTTGCGGGTCAACCAGACAGCCTGTGGAACCGGAAGGCCTCAATGAGGCAGCAATACAGACCAAAAAAGAAAAAGGAAAAAAAAAGAATGAAAGAAAAGAAATCCACCGGAAAATACTGTACTACATTAGGGTGTTTGCCCTGAGGCTCAGCTGTTCAGCTGGGGGGGTGATGAGGGGAGGAGATGGCTGCTGCAGCTGTAGGATTAGGGGAGATTCAGGGCTCCAGGAAGGAGGAAGGGCTTGGGACTTCTGACTTAAGAGTACCATGGTGCGTGGCTTTAGATGGGGGTGGGGGAGATGCGCTTGGGCTCTGGACTTCAACTCAATAGCTTTGCTTCTGGCTTAAGCCCTGCAGGGGATGCCAGGGTTTGGGGCTTTAGCTAAGAGAGGAATGCTGGTTTTAGACAGAATGCTCCCCCCAGCTATAGTTCTAAGCCCTAATGCACCTCCTCCCCACTAAAACCAGGAGCAGAGCTCTGAGTCGTCTCCCTCCCCCTCCCCCTATTCCCCAAGCTGAAGCCAGGAATGGAGCTGCGGAGCTGAAGCCGAGTCCTGGTGCCCCTGTGGGGCTGAAACTGGGAGTGGAGCTATGGGACATAAGCCACAAGCCCCAGCACTCTGTCCAGGTCTAAAGCACTGAGCTCTTGTGCTCCTGCGGGAGAGAAGCTCTGAGCCCCTCCTCCCCCAGGGGAGTCATGGCACCCCCAGGATCAGAAGCCCCCAACTCCCTATCCCCTGCCACCCTGCAGCTACAGCCCCAACCCCACTTCCACCATAACCTCTTCAGGATTACAGGCAGCCTCTGTTCCTAAGGTGTCTTAAGATTCTACTGTATCCACATCACAAAGATGCCAGCATAGTTGACACTCCTAATGGCAGGTTCAGCTGAGAGACCAGTGCAGGATTCTAGCTTCCAACAATGTCAATTCCTCTCACTTCATGGTTTGATTGTTTTAGGGAATGTTGTGAGAGGAACTGATATCAAACTGATAGTAAACCAAACTGGAATGACTGACGCATGAATGAAATAATCTAGTTCTGAGTCTCAGTGTAAACATTCTGGGAAACCAATGGTTTGGGTTTTTTTGAGCTATATAGAAACATTAATGACCATTCTTTCATGTGTCTGGATAATTGGCTGCACTTTATGCATTGAATGAAGCCTGCACTGATAGTAGACCAAGGACGCCCATTGTCACAGTGAACACAAGGAAACCTAGTGAGAGATGAAGTTTACTACCCTTACTCACTGAGGTGAAATTCACTCCTATGCAGAGGAACCACATGAGGTTTATGTAACTAAGGATGGTTAAAGGCATAGGATTTGTATACACACCCTGTACAGAGGCAAATCTTCAGTTTTACACCACCTCGTTTTAAAGCAATGTTTCTTAAACTTTTTAAGACCATGGAACACCAAACAATTTTTTTTCATGAGGAACACTAAGGATTTTTTGTTGAGGAAAAAAAAAGTCGGGGGGCAAAAACGATCAGGGGGAAAGTTATTGAGAAAAAAAAAGGGTTGGGGGAAGTTATTGAGCAAAAAAACCCACACAAAAAAAACAAAAAAAAAGTTGCCTTCCCCTTTAAGGGTGGCCATTTTGAATTCTGTTGTTCTCTGAGGCACACCTCTGACTGCCTCGTGGCACACCGGTGTGCTGGAACACAGTTTAAGAAACACTATTCTAAAGGGACCAGTCCTGCAAGCCCTTCTTGTGCAGCTCTTCTGTTGATTTCTGTTGATTTCAGTGGCCCAAACCTGGACAGTGGACTTGAAAATGTGTTTAAAAAAAAAACATTTAAAGAGGATCTCAGTCTTCCCTGCTGTGGTTGAAAATGAGCCATTTTGAGGATTTTACACTTGTAGGAATCCACTTTGTTTTATGTAAGGCCTTTCTTTGTGTGAGTGGCACCAACCGGCAGCTAGAAAAGCAAGAACCCTACAGTCTTTGTGAACTAAAAAATAACTGCTCCTGTGCAGCTGCAATACTCAGCTTAAGATATTACATTACAACAGGCCCATTTTTGAGGCTGCTGTCATTTACTTACTTAATATTGCTTTATAAACAACCCTCTTCTTAAAAACCCACCACAACTACGCCTGAATGCATATTTTCACTGAAGTTGTACAATTGAATTTCCTGAATATTGTCATATAGATGTTCTGCTAGAGCTACTAACAATTTCTACAATTATCGTTTGTCTTATTTATTGGCGCACAACCAACACTGTCTCTATGCAAATCTAAAATAGCATGCAATAAACCTTTAAGGCCTTGAAATACTATGAAAGAAATGCATACACCATGTAAAGCAGTGATTTATGAATTTATAATAGCTTATATTAGAGGTCCTGACCATTTTGGTCTTTATATGTCCTCTCCTGACAATTTTTGTAAGACTAGAGCCCCAAATTTTCCACAGCATCCTGTCACCACTGAGTAGTGGAGGGTTGTGCTATAAAGTTGCTGTTGTGGCTTCAAGATTGGCAGGGTCTTATCCACGTCAGCTAGTAATAGTTCCTAGAGTACTGTGCAATCTGGCCATACCTCCCCCCCGCCCCCCCCCTGCTCCCAGAATTCCTCCAACAGTTTCCAGGAGAAGTGGCCCAAGAGAGAATTATGTGAGCTCAGCACCTATGGGGATCTGCATACTCTGCCATTTAGAAAAATCTGTGGTTGATTTGGCCTTTGGTGTCTTAATGCTGGTATCCTGGTCACAGTCCATATTGTTCAGGTCTCCTCTGTCATCTCTTTGTCTCACCATTATAAGATACCACTTCTGCTCTAGAAATTGAACCATTGTGTGTGCTGTGTATGTGTGTGTGTGTGTGTGTATATATATATATAAAAATATATATAAATAAAGGAGAACTCAAAAGTTTCTTGTCTGGCACATCCCATCTGAACAGCTAAGATTCAACATGAGCACAGTAATTGCTGCAAAGTCCTGTGTATGCCACAAAGAATTAATTGTGCAATTGTCAGATGCTCGTCATCAACGTGAAGCTTATGAAATGTGCCTCTTAAATTTTAAAAGTTACTCCTTCTCCAACAATGTTCTTTAATTTATGAAATGTGGCCAGCCACTTTACTTAATGACCTGGCATCAGCAGTTTGAGAGAGATTATTGCCATTGTATTTCACACAACGCATTTGTGTATAACCAAAACAATCTAAAAAGAACCCACAAATTGTAAAATCCTGACCACATAATTTTTAAGTTACCAGGAAACATGAAAGCCTTATGTTCAGTGAGTGTTGTAACTTTCCAGGTCTCCCTGTTTTTGTAATAAACAGTTACTGTTTATTTAAAAAAATCAACATATAAAAAGACAGCATTGTATTGAACTGAAAGCACAAGAACAGATAAGTCCTGTTCATTCTCTGTGCTTTCTTTATTCACATTTGCATGCACAAGGTACACAGGATGGGGTCCATTTTAAAAATGTATATAGATCAAATCAAATTTAATGGCATTTGCATTTGGTAAATGTTTGCTATAGCAGTTTTTCACTCTAATTCACTGTTTGTAATGTAAAAAACACAACCAGACCCATCCCAAAATAAAATGCAAAGGATTACTTACAATAGGTTAGCCTATTAGATATGTGCAGAGTGAAAATAAAGTTATAACTCAAAAACTGAATTACCTGTATTGAAAGGGATGGTCTAGATGGTACTGGGTCGTGCCACGAGGGCAGGGGACTGGACTTGATGACCTCTCGAGGTCCCTTCCAGTTCTAGTGTTCTATGATTCTATGATAGGCATGTGTCATTGAATTCTGAAAGTATGTTTAGTTTATGGCACTTCCTCCAGCAGAATAGCATTGGACCATGCACCTAAAATGGCAAAAGTTATGGGGCCAAATCTTGATTGTCTTAATGCAATTGCTCATGTGATAAACAGAGATTAAGCCATAATTTCTTTGGGGTCCAAATGTGCATTACTTGTATATCCACAAGATACATGTGGGAGCAGAGTTTTGGGTGCACACAGAAAATAGGCTCAATGTGTCACAAGAGGGAGAATTCCATACTTTAAAAATGGAAATCTAGTTCTTGTGTGTTTTGCTATACTGTATAGTGTAATAAATTGGCTAGTATGTGCCATTATCCTCTACTAGGAAGAAACAAAATGCCTGACCTGGATGTTTCAGGCCCTATGTTATTGGTGGTAGGGGCTTAGCTCAAGTGGGAAGGGTCTGTGGTTTGAAATAGGAATCTACCTTCTATGCCTGCTGCCCCTGAAAGTTTCTGAAGGACAATAATTTGCGCCATAGTGATACCACAAAGCCATAGGTAGCAACAGATTCGTTACTGATGTCAAATTGAGAGCTGAAATGGGATTTGTCAGAGTAAGAAAGTGCGTAATGACCTGGGAGTGTACATGAGTACCATTGCATGCCTCTCTGCTGGGCAGCATAGGAACTGCTCTGTTATCAGTTATAATACTTATAGCAAGAGCTGGTTGGAAAAGTTCTGACACCACCTTCTTTTGGAATTTGCCAATTTTGAAATCACATTTCTTGGAGACCATTTGATTTTATTGACATTTTGCTGAAAAGCAGCCAGATTTTGAAACCTGCCCACTCAATTGCCTCACTCTCTAGCTCTCCACAGAGGGTCTGCAGCTCTAGAGCAACCCCCTAGACAGATTGCCTCAGAGACCTTAGGGATGGCAGGGTCCGCGGCTCCAGAGCTGCCCACCAGGTGGACTCCATTCCCTTTCACAGAGAAGATTGAAATTTTTGGTTTTCATTCCTAACTGCAACAAAACCATGTTTCAAAATATGAAAACCTGACAGCTACTGAAGAGTTTCTTTTAGCTATTAGTTTTTGGAGGAAATACATTAATTTCATTAGCCCATGTTCAGAAACATTCACATCTGAGAAACATTGGGTAGCAGGGCCAGATCTTTAGCTGGTCAGTTAAGTCAATATCAATTTATAGTAACAGAGGAAATGGCATTTTGTTTTTAAACAAGAATCTTATAGGAATAAAATCGAATGAATCTACTAGTTCAAGTTCATATCCCCTGATCCTGAAAACCATATTCTTTCTCAAATCATTGTCACTGTAACTGTACCTGCCAGGTCAATAAGAATAAGTGACACAGAAAACAATAAAAATATGGTGATGTGACCGAGAAACTTTCACTCAGCTCTTTGTAGGAATTTAAAGATGTTTAAATGGACAGCTGCTATCAGTGTGATATTCAGGACTTGTGCAACATCAGTTGTGTGGCTTCAAGTGCTGTCCATTTCTGCTGGTTTTTACACAAATTAAAGTAAACAAGTTTATTTTCAAACTATGGAAAAACTACTTTTCAAATATAAAGTATTCTCTTATCCTTTATCCATTAGGAAGGCTCTTCTTTGCTTGTAGCCATAGCAATGGGTTACTTGGTAACATCAGGTAACAGGGGGGCCTTGCCATTGCAAACAGCACACAGTTGGTCCAATACTGCTAGACCCTTTATCTCACCCTCTTCCTCAGCCCCCACTCTAACTGCTCTAAGGAAGTTGTTTTCCTTGTGGACAATCTTAATTTTAACCGAGGGGCTATCACTTTCAAGTGGCTAGGCAAGTCTTAGAAATACTTCCTAGAAACAGTAGATTGTGCTTAAAAGCTAGATCATCAGTTGGAATAAACAGGTGTATCTCTTTTGACTTCAATGGTTCAATATTAATTTACACCACCTAAGGATCTGAGCTTATATCTTTGGGATATTTGAGCCACCCTATCTGGCTTCCTCTGTACATTTTTTGTAGTTAGGAATTCTGTAACTGTGATCCTACTCCTTTATGTCCCTTATGTCATCATGCTGCAATCAACACTCCTACATCCCTATCTTGTATCATAGCAGGAGGTTTAGAAACAACTTTATCACTATGTAAGAGGGGGGCAAGATGATTTAGTAGAGGCTCCCAAATGATTCTCTTATCACATCCAATGAAAAATTATGACAATGGAATACTTAAGGGAATTTAGGGATAGACTAAGTGCTGTTAAAGGAACAAAGGCTACTTGATCATTTCATAAAGTTCATGCTGATGTACAGTACAGATGTGATAAATGGACTGTGACAGAAAAAGAAAAGACTTAGGGGATGAAGTTAAGAATGAGATCTCTTTGACTAGAATAATTTCTCAAGAGCATGGCCAGAATACAGTATGGGCAGAATGCATTTAGGTCAAACTACTAGCAATTCCCTAAGGGAATGTCTACACTGCAGGACAACTTCAGCTACGCTAATTGCATAGCTGAAGTCAAAATACTGTAACTTGACTTTTGGCGCTGTCCACACTGCAGGAAGTCGAAGGGAGAACACTCTTCCTTCCACTTCTCTTGCTCCTCGTAGGAGCAGGACTACCAGCGTCAACCGGAGTGCCCCTCTCAGTTTGAACTAGCTGTTTTAACTGGACCTCCTCATTTGAACCATGGACGATTGACAGCAGCAGCTTTGATCTTCTCTGTAGTATAGATGTACCCTAAGGAATGATCACACATTGGCACCAAGATGGACAAGGTAAACCCAAAAGGTTTTTCTATATATTACATCTAGGAGACTCTGTATTCCGTGGTGGATATAAGCAGTAATTGAGAGATCAGCTTAGAGAGAAATTAAAAAACTCCCTCCCTGAGCAATTGAGTGGCATAATACAAATGACAATGCACACACATTCTCGGGGTAGGATAAGACCTCTAACATGGTGAAATAGCCTGATCATGTGGGACTCCAAGGCGGAGGCAAGGGAGAATCATCATCACAGTCCTAATGAGTTTAATGATAACCAAGTAATCCTCCAGGGGGGAGATGAGAAAGCTACACTGCACATTTATTTCGGAATAAGCCATTCCAGAATACTTACTCTGAAATAGCTTATTTCAAAATACCACTTTTACACTGCAGGGAAGCCCCAGAATTAGTGCGAGGCAGGCTTCCCTAATGTAGACATGCTATCTTGATTTAGAGCCCCAGGAGGCACTGGGGAAGACTAACTTAGAATGGCCCTGGTGAAGGGCTATTTCAAAATAGCAACAGTGGACCATCTACAGAGCCCCTATTTCAAAATAGGTGTTATTCTTTGTAGAATGAGGTTTACAGAAGTCAAAATAAGCCTCCCGTTTTTTTGAAATAGCGCTATTTCTGTGTAGCTGCTGGTATAATAACTTGGCTGTGTAGACACACCCAGCATGTGTATGGAAGTCAAGTACAGGGGAATGTGTGGGGGGGGGGCAAAGCCAGAATGCCCTCTGCTGACTCTTAAAGCAACGTGCCAAATTTGGGGCATAACACAGTGAGCTCTAATTACTGTATATGCACATACTCTTCTCATGGAACTATCTCTCCGAGCTCCAAAAGAGGTGGGGAGGCAAGACCAGTCCCTCTCCTGCAACTGAGTTAAAAGCAGCGATGTGATTTGTCTCCAGGCCCTTAATAACAGGCTCAAGGAGCAGCAGCCCTCCCCGGCTCTAGCTTGGCAGGAGCTGTTTTGGACTTTCAGCTCGACCCCCCCTCCTCTTCCACCCTGCGCGGCGCGGCGCGGCGCGGCGCGGCACCTGGAAGCGGGCGAGCTGCTAACGCTGGCTGCGGGGGGACCCCTGGCGGGCGGCTGCTCAGAGGGACTCGGGAGCCGGGGCGAGGGAAAAGCGGGAGGAATCCTCTCTCCCGTGCAGCCCCACCACGTCATTTTGTTGGGCGGCAAGCACGTGGTGCAGGGAGAGCTTATAAATCTCCTGCTCCCCGCACGAGCGTGATGTTATCTGCTGGCAAAGGTCCCCGCTCAGCAAGGAAAGCAGCGGGGCGCAGAGCGGGCGGGAGGCCGGCGGGGAGAGCGGGGCTGGCGAGAAAGTGAAGCGGGAGCGGCGCAGCTCGGGACGGGGGAAGCCCCGCGGAGCGGGCCGTGCGTGGCGAGCGCAGAAGCCAAGCCAAGGGGCAGCGGCGCCCCGGAGGGAGGGCAGGGCAAAGCATCTTTTAACCAGTCCCCCTCCCTAGCTGGCGGTCTCGAGACCCACGGGAGGCGGCAGCAGCAGCGCCGGCGTGTTGGGCTGGCTTTTTTGGAGGCAGAGGAGGGCGCCGGCAAAGCTGCACCGCGAGAGAAGGGGGCTGGTCGGTGCCTGCGGCAGGCTCAGCGCCGGAGGCAGGAGAGAAGAGCGCTGAGATCTTTCCCCTCCCCCTCCCCACCCAGCCCCGGGGCGTCCCGGCCGGGCTCACACGTACACACACACACACACACACACACACACACCCACACACACACGTGGGCGCCTCTCGCGCGGCTCCCGGGTGTTCCTGCAGCAGCTCCGCAGCGCGGAGCCCGCCCGCCCCTGCCATCGCTCCGTGCGCGGCGCTGGAGCAGCCCAGCGCAGAAGCCCGGAGCTGAGTGTCCAGCGGCCACCCTGTCTCGCCCTCCGGCTGCAGGAGCGCCGCTTGCTCCCCAGCCCCGCCACCGGCCGGCTCTCCCTCCAGCGACTCGCTCCGCGGCGGGGGCCGCGTGAAGTCCCTCCCCGCTGCCCGGGATTTGCGCACTGGGCGCGCGGATGCAGAGGTAGCGCCTTGCTCTCCGTGCCACTCATCTGCGCCCCGCTGCCTTGCCCCGACAGCCCGCTCTGCATTTGCAGCCGCAGCGCCCCCCTTTGCTCCCCCGCCACCCCCGTTCTCCTTCAAGCCGCGTTGCCGGGGAGGCCGGGTCCGAAGCCGAGAATGCACTGCTATCTCCTGAGCCTGGTCCTCGCCCTCGATCTGGCCGCTGTGGCGCTCAGCCTCTCTACCTGCAGCACCCTCGACATGGATCAGTTCATGCGCAAGAGGATCGAGGCGATCCGAGGACAGATCCTGAGCAAACTGAAACTCACCAGCCCCCCCGAAGAGTACCCCGAGCCCGAGGAGGTGCCTCCGGAGGTCATCTCCATCTACAACAGCACCAGGGACCTGCTGCAGGAGAAAGCCAACCACCGAGCCGCCACTTGCGAAAGGGAGAGGAGCGATGAGGAGTATTATGCCAAAGAGGTGTATAAAATAGACATGCTGCCTTTTTTCCCCGAAAGTAAGTTCTATGTATGTGTGTGTGTGTGATTTCACCCCTAACGCCGCGGCAGTGCCCCTGTATCATAATCCCATTTTTCTGCCCACTTGACTCTGAGTTTGGTTCATACTTTTTGGACCGGAGCGGGGGTGAGGGGGAAGGAGGATTAGTTGCTTGCAGATCTGCTGTGTTTTGATCTTACCTCCTCTCTCGTTCAAACTCATTGCACAAGTCACGGTGTGTGCTCCCTGATACCTGAGATTCTTTCCACTGCTGTTCTTTCTCTTAACTTATCTCACTCTATCCCTGCGTTTGTCAAAAAAGGTATAAAAAAGAATCACAGGTTTTCTTTCCTTCCCCCTGCCAACTCCCCCCTCGTCCCCCCCGTCCCCAGATCATCCTTCTCAAGGTCTCTACTTAAAATTGGTACCCTAAGAAAGGACAGCTGTAGAGACCTCTCCCATACTTCCAATTAATGGTGCCTTTAATTTTAGGTCCAGAGAAGTTCCCCCTTCTCTTTAGTGTCAGTTCCCCGGATGCTTCTCATTTTTTTTTTTCTGTGCCTTGCTATTTTTTGAACGACACTTTTGATACTCATCTCATTCTGAATAAAAAGGGGGAAATGTTTTGTGCTGATATCATATCCCACCCATGATGATTAAAAATCATCACTAACATGCCTCTTTACTTTGGCAGTGGCAGTGGGTGTGCAGAAAAGCATAAAACTCCTTTAAAAAAAGCTAGCTACTCATGCCAAGGAAGGTTAAACACCAGTGAGAGAAAAAAATAACTTCACCCTCAGCATATCCCAAACTCCAGTGCCTAACGGTTTGATTTCCCTCCCTCTTCCCCACCTTCCACTTGATGCCCTATATATTTGCTGTCTGTTTTTGAAAAGTACATACCTCTCGCTTAAATAGATAATGGAGCCATCTTGGTAACTTTATCCTAGAGTTTCTAATTGCATTTTCTTTTTATTTATTTTTAGTTTTAACAAGTTGTAGCTTTAGGGCTTGCTGTGTCTTGCATGTGATAGTCCCATGATGCCAGCCAAAATGTCTGAACCCCACTCTTTGCAGCTGCCTTTTTCTTCTTTTACGGTTAAATGACACCATCAGGTACAGGACACCCTGGCAGTCAAAGCCATTTTATTACTGTAATTACAATAACAGCTAGGATAAATACACTCCACCCTTGTTACCCTCAGGGGAAGAAGATTTTTTTATATATGCTGGAGCCAAGTGGTTATGCGGAAAAGGTTCAGTGTAATTTGCAGTAATAACATTGAGACAGAATGTAGAAAAAATCGTGTCAGTTTCTCTTCAAAACATGTCTCCACCGCCCCCCACTCTTGCTGGTATTTTGATGTAAGTCAGAACTTTGTTTTGAGACCCAACATCTCCTCCCCTGAACGTGATCTCAGCTATTTACTAATAAAGGCCATGAAAATAGTTCCAATTCCTTGATATACGGCTATGAACTTGGAATAAAGCGTTTCTGAAGGCTAGATGCATTGATCCTGACCACAGATTTGCCCCCTTTTCCACAAAAGAAAATAACAAACACAAAGAGCTTCTACTATAAACCCCAGCCATATACTTTTCGGAACATTAAAATATCTGAGGTGTGTGACATCAAAGTTGACAAAAGAGAGTCTATTTTTAAAATAGTGTCAAAAGCCAGAGCAGCACTAAAGAATCAGCAGGGGGTTTGGCAGTGTAAAGTAGACTGCAGGTATCTACCAACAGAGTGCATCAGAAGTTTGGGATCAGAAGGCTGTTTAGCAACAGATCCCATACTACTGTGCAAGTGCTGTGGCTAACATCATAGCAAGTAGGTTAACTGTTTTTCCATTGCTCTCTAGTTATAGTAGATTGAGTGACCCTTTCTAAAAAAAGACAGCAAGGGAGGAATCGCTCCACCATATTTTAAACAAACAAATGAAAAGTGCAGCATTGGCTGTTATATACACTTTCTCCTGGACTTCACTGAATAATTTTCATAACTCTGCAGTTCCTGATCCCAGTGGGACCGTGATGAGGAAGGAGAAGGATATCATTATGAATGCATTGAAGGTCAAAAGCTGCTGAGATGAAGGCATGGGAAAGATCAGTGGTTCAGTTTTTAACCACAAAGTTGTTAGTGTTCAGTAACTGACTACAGCCCAAGTATTACAAATATACTCTAATTATACTCATAGTCAGCTATATATCACTGGAGAATGCTGATAGGTCTTTGTGGGGCATTTTATACAGTTCAGACTAAATATTTTTAGCAATGAGGAGATGTAAAAGGAAAACTATAAGAGATATTGTATATACTCTAAGGCATATTTTGTCTTAAATATTATCCTTGGCCAACTGTACTATATAAATACAGTAAATATGAATAGAACTGGCAAGTTGCCAATCTCCTGGGATGAATTTTAGTCAAGAAGGTATTTATGGGATATAAATAATACTGTGTCAACATTTAAAGAAGGGATCTGATTAGTTTTGAATTTATTCATATTAATCTTTTCACATGCTGTTAGTTTAAGGCTCAAAGTAAAGTTATGCTAAGGTTTCTGATAGTTTGCATTGAGGGAATAAGGGGGCATCTGGCTTCTGCTTGAGAGTCCATTTGAGGTTAAAGACACTTGTAGTCAGAATATATGTAGAAATTCAGAGTCAAAGAATAATAGACCCATAAAGATAATAGATTGCAAAATTAGTGGCAGGAAAATAATATCAAGAAGCTTTGGAAACTCAAAAAGCAGTTGAGCTTTTGTGCCATCAATCCCCATGTATTTATTAAAATTGGGTCATATTAGAAGATAATTCTGTCTAGGATAAAATTGCTGATTCTGAGACATGTTCTGATATTTAAACTGAATATCTATTTCAATTTAGTGATAGCAAACATTGCATTGTTGATGTGCACAAATGTAATATTGGTACAGTTACAGACAGAAAATAATAATCAGACATATTTGGGACATTTGTTATATATGCATATAATTAGCAAGGCAGATTTTTCAGGAATTTGGAAGGCTTATTTGTGTTAAACATATAAATGCTCAGTTCTGTTAATCTAAAACTCCTATTACAATTACAGTTAGTGAGTTAGTAAAAACAGAAGGATTGGACCCTATGAAAGTAAGTGATTACTTTGAGAATTCTATCATCTTTGGAGGAGGTGGGGCTGAAATATACAAAACCCTGAAAAATTAAAATTCCTTTGTTTGATAGTTGTTTCACTTTAATGTTATGCTAATTTTATAGAGACTTTCCCCCACCCTCACTAAGCCCAGTTTTTGACTATACATTAACTTTATGGGAACTATTGATATGACTTATATTTTAATGAACTCTATTGCATGAATATTATGTTACATAGACTACAGTTCTTCTATTTGCCTAATGAAAAAAAACCCTATATAAACTGGCTGGGTTCAAGGCTCTGCTTCTGCTTTATGAACAAGGAGTTGATTTACCAGTGATCAGAGGCATGTGGACTTCTTGTCTTCAGAATAACTGAATTACTAATACAGAAGTGGCCAAGCTGTATGCCTCCCCTTCACTGATTGCATCATTACCAAATGTTAACAACTACTGATGTGAGGCTCATGTGTGTTTTGCATTTACCGGTGCCCAGAATTTAATCATTCAGGGTTTTCTATTTTGTTAAAAACATGGAAGCATTCTCAAAAGGAGTGTATTATTTTAAACCTCCCAACTGTGTGGGCCCAGTGTTATAGGTGTGGGATCTGATTCTCCATTGTCTCTTACTTGTAAGGAATTTGGAGTACTGGTGGAGTCTTCTGGTGAGGTAGAGGGAAGGTTGTTGGAATGATGCCATGTGACTTAAATGTGGGTAGCATTCATGAATCCTCCTTTGCTCTTTAGAGCCAAGAAGTTGCACATGGATTTAGAAAGAGACACGATAATATTATGAACAACAATATCATTTGCAGTTATTCCTACTGAGTGGGGTAATCAAATTATTGGATCACAGAACTGGAAGGAACCTAGCAAGCTCATCAAGTCCAGTCCCGTGCACTCTTCGCAGGACCAAGCACCATCTACACCCGTGATGTCCAACCAGTTCTGAAGCAGTAGCCACTACTGCAATAGTGAACGAGCCACACACAACTGGCCAGATAGCCACATTATTCAAGCTATCTAGCCACGCTCAACCAGTCAGATAGCCACATGTGGCTAGTGGCTAGCATGGTGGACACCATGGATCTACACCATCCCTGACAGGTGTTTGTCTAACCTGCTCTTAACAGTCCCCAATGATGAGGAATACACAACCTGCCTAGGCAATTCATTCCAGTGTTTAACTAGTCTGACAGGAAGTTTTTTCTAATGTCCAACCTAAATCTACCTTGCCGCGGTTTATCCTCATTGCTGCTGGTCCTATCAGCAGAGGTTAAGGAGAATAATTGTTCTCCCTCCTCCTTGTAGCAGCCTTTTAGGTACTTGAAAGCTGTCTTGCTTCACTGCATATGCTGATCACCATAGGAGTCAGGAGGGAATCACTCCTCCTCCCACATGTACCCTCATCACATAAATGGCAAAGTGCATTCTGGGTGTTTTCACTTTCTTTTGAATCCTCAGGTATTGGCCACAGCCAATAGTAGAGTATCAGATTTGGGAGCTCAGTAACCTGATCTGGTGTGGTAAATTCTGTTACTCTATGACTTGAGGAGAGGGAAACTTAAAAAAAAAAAAAGAAAGCTGGAAGGAACGCTTTAGTGTGTTAGAGGGAATGATCATCCAGGATAACAAAAAACAAACAAATAAACCTCAAAACATCTAGGACTAAAATCCTGAAGCCCTATCTCAGTGTCTACTCAAGCAAAATGTTCCTTGATGTCTGTCTTAAAGAGATACCCTCATTGTGGAATCTAGTAAAGTTTTTAAAGAAATACATTTTCTGGTACTCCACCCAGCCCCTATTCTGCTGCCAGTTTGAGGTTTTACAGTTGCAGGTGATAATTTTTAGATGTTTTTCTGTCTTCTGCTTCTGTGGAGGAATAAATAATGGAGGAAACTGGCTGACTAAAGTACCCATCCTGCAAGTCACTGGATAGATGGAACCTGCACCCATATGAAGCTCCACTGGCTTCAGTCTGTTACAGGGTCAAGGCGCAAATGGCTGCAGAGGAGAAAGATCAGAACTGACTAGACTTAAAGTGCTGTCCAACACATACTAGTAAATACGCTGAAAAAATAGACCATTTACTTTGTCAGTCCTAGTCATTTTAGATGTCACTTGTGAGGACAATAGGTCACACATTTTCAGAGTGGGATTTTCATAGGTTGTTTTTATCATTTAAAATTGGGACTCTTACATGTGTAAGAACTGAGGAAAAGCTAAACAAGAACTCTAGAATTTGTTCTTCATTGAGGTCCTTATTCTGCAAGAAACACATGTACAGCTTTAAGTATGTGAAAGTCTCATTAACAATTAAAGATAAAGTAGCTTGCTGAACTGAGCCCTGATTTTGCAGGATATTAGCAGAGGTAGGAACAGAGTATTGGAGTCATGCAGCTTAAGAACCCTCATAGCACTTAGAAAATGTTTTGCTAAACATCAGTACCAGTAGCAGCCGTAAGGCTTGAAAAGTCTTTTTCCAGGGGAAAAAAAGTTCTCTGTTCAACATCTTTGTTATCCTGAAAAGTCTCTTCAAGTTGGACAGCTCGTCCTTTTGCTTACGTAAGTAGTTCTGTGCTAGAAATGCTTCCACATTAAAAATTAAGAGGAAACTCCCAATGCATCTTGACAAAACAAGTCATTAGTGAAGATGCACAAATGTTTCCATTTCCATTGTGCAACCATATGCTATACATTTAAACAGGCAGCATTTAGCCTGGGAATTATATGTTCTCCAGGTATTATTTTAATTTAATAATATGTTATGGATGCTGAACAGATTTGTTTAGACTAAAAAGTTTGCTTCAGTCATTTGTTTAGAGTAGATTTACATCCTGCCTACAACCACAAGCTGATGTTTGTTTCTTTTTAAATCTATGATATCCACAAGTAGGTACCTAACTGCATCTTTACTATCAATTTGCTTCCTGGAATGGTCTGGCTACAGTAGCTACTTTTCTTCTAGAAACAACTCCCCCAAGCCATTTACACCATCCTTGTTGCTGTTACATAATAACTGTGAGGGAAAACCCAGCAGTACAAAATTGCAGCTGAATGGTGCAGAAGGTAGGCAAGGAGGGGGGGAAAGGATACAAAGGCCATGACTCTGCAGAAGGGGGGTGGAAGCACATTCAGCACCAAGCCTAATATTGCCCCCTCCTTCCAATATATGCTGCAGCCTCTGTGGATGAATGAGTGAATGACGGTGTCCTTAAAGTGGCACAGCAGAGAAGAGACACGCTCTTACTAATTACTACAGGAGTTCTCCTTTAGCTCCAAAGACAGTGGATTGGGCTTTTGGATTTGAATGACTAGGTTTCCTGCCCTGGTTCCTTTGGGTATATACCTTTGAGTAATTGTTGAGAGATTTTTGTTACACATGACCAGGGCTCAACAAATAATGCAATCTAGTCACCCGTGGCGAGTAGATTACAACCCGGAAGAGCTGAGTTCGGGTGATCTGTGCATGCGCAGATCGCCGGACAGCGCAGCTGGTGAGTGAGGCTCGCCGCGGTTTGGCGAGCCCTGCACATGACAGATGTTCTGCAAATTGCTTCTGAACTGAGAAGCTCATTTTCTATGCAGAATGATGGCCTCCAAACCCAGCGGCGTTGCCAGTGGAAATCTGATTGGGCTTCCTCACTGATGTTCAAGTATTGACTTCCCCAAAGGGAAGAAGCCCATGACTGTTTCGGGAGCCATATAGTGTACCTGAGGGGAAGGATCTGACAAGTAGAGAAGATGGACTAGCTATTCTCTTTCGTACCCCACAGTCTAGGGAGACACACCTGTAATTTCCCTGTGTATTCACATGCAGTGTGAACATTGCACCCTAAATGCCTTCCTGGTGAATACCCCATGTTCCCACCCCTTGGGAGGAAAGCTCTGTAGCAACCTTCTGAGTTTGAACTGGTGGGTTTTTTCCCCAAAACATCTTTACCCATCATTCACATTTTCCTGCAGGAGGGAGAGGGAAGGTATACCCCTAGAAACAGAAATTTCCTATGACTGTGGCTGCATGATGCACTGAAACCATTCTAGATTTTTACTATAGACCTAATCTTACTCCCATTGATGTCAATGGAAGTTTTGCCGTCAGGATGAGCTCTTTGGAGCATGATTTGTCTCTTTGCTCACTTAGCACAATGGGTCCTGGTCTGTAACTGGGCCTCTTAGTCAGTACTGCAACACAAATAAATAACAGTATTAAATTGCACCTCATATCAAGGGCCAGGTCTATACCCGGGGAGAAAGTTGACCTAAGATACGCAACTCCAGCTATGGGAATAGTATAGCTAGAGTTGCACATATCTTAGGTCAAATTTCCATGGCATCCCAACTGCGGGAAGTTGATGGGAGACACTCTCCTATTGACTTCCCTCACTCCTTGTAACCCAGTGGAGTACTAGAGTCGATGGGGGAGCCATCAGCGGTCGATTTAGCAGGTCCTTACTACACCTGCTAAATTGAACCCTGGGAGACTGATCTTTGCAGAGTCAATCTCGGAGTAAGTAGAGATAAGCCCTAAGTCCCCTGTGATGCAAAAGTAATTGAAATAAATGTGAATCTGTCCATTGACTTCAGTGAGCTGTGGATGAGGCCTAATATGTTATGTTTTCCTTGTATTATAAAAACTACTAGATGATTTATCCAGTATTGCTCGGGCCCTTAACTCAAACAAAATTTGTTTTTCTTCATTTAAATCATCCTCTGTCACTGCAGCAGGTTGGGGCCAGGTGAAAAGTGCTTGTCCATAGCCACTGCAGCTGCAGTAGGCACAGCCAGAGGAGAGGTGCATGTCCTGGAACTGGGGGACAGACAGACACAAAGACAGACAAACTCTGAAGTATACAGTAGATAGCTGTCCCTTTCTCCATCCCTGCCCCCCTGCTGTCCCAGTGGGGGTATAGCTGTCCCAGTCCCCATCTCTGGCCCTTTGCTGCCCCCCTGTGATCATTCTGCAATATAACTGTCCCTCCTGCCAGATTCCCCCCTCCCCCTTTCCACTTTATAAGAAACCATCAAATTCCAGGCATTATCTTGGCACAACCAAATTCTGACCTTGCTTTAAGTTATGATAAGAGGGAGCTGCATACCAAATTTGGTGGTCCTAGCTCTTACTGTTTAAGAGAAGTTCTTGAACAAATGGACTCACATATGGACAGACAGACAGATTCATTTACTTTCCTTGCATAGAGAAAATACTGCTTTTCAGACAAAAATACATGACAGGCTGAGTGAAAATATTGACTAGTGCATTTTATTTCAGCAAACACTCTAGCAAAGAAAACAAAACAGGAAAAAAAACCCAGGAAAAAAGGAAAGAGAGAGAGAGAGAGAGAATATGTTGTGACTTTAACCTTGGCTCTGTTTGTTTGGCTCCTTCCCACCATATCTAACCCATACTACTCTGACAAATACTGCATCTGTCTTGACAGGCTAGATCACAAATAACCATTCATTCATAACTCAGGGCTGTTGTAAGAATCCCAGTTTGTTGCTTAATCTGATGATTGTGGATTCGAACATTGGCTTTGGAAGATGGACCCTGCAAAATGACCACAAGTCCAGTCTGACTGCAAAAACGAAGAGGGAGGTCTTGCTTAAAAGAAATACTATGCTTCAAAAAAATATATATACAAATATCTTTAAGAGTATTAAAACATCTGTTGTTGCCAAAGCCCGAATTGGAATGTTCTGGGAAAGATAATTTAATTTTAAACTGCTGTCCTTTTTCAGTGATAGTGATTTCAACACTTCCTGGGGAAAGTCGATCAGTGATTATTATATGCACAGCAAATGGAGCAGTAGATCTGTCATTCTTTCCATTTCACTTTTTTGCTCATATAAATTTGTGATTTTTCCTCATTTGGCCCGTGTCAGTATCTTGTGTTTTCACTGGCTTCTTTTCATTCAAACCCCCGCCTTGAATTTTAAAAGGCAAGCTAAGTGCCGCTGAAGTTTCCTTTTCTTATTTGTTTTTGTTTACATTCAGCCTTTGCAATTCAGTAGCTAGTTCAGCTAAAGCATAGTATTGGTAAAACTATAGAGACGACTGAGGAATCAAAACATGGGGGTTTATTCCTTTAAAAAAATGGGAATCAACTTTGGGCTCATCAAAGTGAGGAACTAGAAGCTCCATGTCTTGTTTTGTGTTTGTACAGCTCCTGGCACGGTGGGCCCTGATTCTGCCATATGAATGTTAAACAATAATAATAATGAGCTCAAGAGTCAGTGAGCAGCTGCTGTTTTAAGCTCTCCAGCCTACACATGTCTGCTAATGCATCCCAATCTGACCGACAATAGCCCTTGTTATTTCAAAGCTTGGCTGCTCCTGAGCAGACGCTGCCTAATGTGCTGTACGGATTGGTGACTTTGTGCTCTGGAAAAACAGGCACTAAGGATTAGTCTGAAACTGCCAAGAGTTTTAATAGGAAGAGCAACTCTGTAGCAGTTTGTCTTCAAAGCACCATGTAAATATTAAGGTGCAAATTTCCCCTCTTTCGGTACAGAGGGGTTGAAATACTGTCCAGAAGTATCTGGCAAGCCTGGAATGGTGAGAGAGGAAAATAAGTGACTACCAGTCATGAGAGCATAGAGGAAGCTGCTTGACCATTTTCAAACCCAACTTGCTCCTAAGAATGGGGCAGATCCACAAAGCCAAGAAACATTCCTGTGAGCATAGTGAATACAGCACCAGCTATTTCTCTTGTATCCTCTTTGCAGATTTAAGAGATTTTTCATACTGGAGTCAACTCCAGCTACCCCTAATGAACAGATAGTCAGTGAAATCTCTAGTGAGAGAGTTAGCTATATTCCCACATGTGAAGGTGGCAATTTGCACCCCTTGACTACACGCTGGCAGGGGCAGCTTCATTAGGAGGTATTCAGTCTTGAGGGAAGAAAGGCAGCTGCATTGCTGCCATCCTCCATCTAGATTGGCACTATTAAACTGAAACTGCATAGCAACTTGGCCAGTGGCTGTTGCCTAGGAGATGCATTGGATGAGTTCATGTCTTGGGTGTTTTGGTCCCACACCCTCAGTGGCTGATCCTGCCCAGTTTGTGAGCTACTGTATTGGCTCCAGAACTGTGGCATAGTAGCAATATAGGTGGCTTCCTTCCCTTCACTTCTTCCCTTCACTGAGTTCAAGTTCTTTGTGATATGGCCTTTAGAGACCGAGTAGTCACACAGAATCATAGGAACCTCAAGAGGTTATCGTGTCCAGTCGCCTGCGCTCATGGCAGGACCAAGGACTATTTAGACCATCCCTGGCAGGTGTTTGTCTAATGTGCTCCTAAAAATCTCTAATGAAAGAGATTCCAAAACCTCCCTAGGCAATTTATTCCAGTATTTAACCATCCTTACAGTTAGGAAGTTTTTCCTAATGTCCAAGCTTAACTTCCCTTCCTGCAATTTAAGCCCATTGCTCCTTTTCCTATCATCAGAGGGTAAAGGAGAACAATTTTTCTCCTGCCTCCTTGTAACAACCTTTTGGGTACTTGAAAGCTGTTATCATGCCCACTCTTGGGGTATGTCTACACAGCAGGGCTAAAGTCAAATTAAGCTGCACAACTTCAGCTATGTCCATTGCATAGCGTAAGTCGAAATCGCTTAATTCCACTTTTGGCGCTGTCTACACAGCAGGAAGTCGAAAGAAGAACACGCTCCCTTCGACTTCCCTTATTCCTCATGAAATGAAGGTTACCATGAGTCAGAGTAAGAAGTCCTCCAGCTTGACATTATTTTGAAATAAAGGCTTGTAGTGTCGATGCGCACTTTATTATTCCGAAATAACGCTGCTGTGTAGACGTACCCTCAGTCTTCTCTTTTCCAGACTAAACAAACTCAGTTCTTTCAGACTTCCCTCATAGGTCATGTTTTCTAGACCTTTAATAATTTTTTTTGTTCTTCTATGAACTTTCTCTAGTTTGTCCACATCTTTCCTGAAATGTGGCACCCAGAACTGGACACAACACTCCAGTTGAGGACTAATCAGTACATAGTAGAACAGAAGAATTACTTCTCAGTTCTTGCTCTCAACCCTCCTCTTAATGCTCTCAACCCCCCTCTTAATGCATCCCAGAAAGATTTTATTTTATTTTTTTGGTGCAACAGTATCACAGTGTTAACTCATTTAGCTTGGGTTGTGCAAATAGATGCTTGCACATTTTATTTTTTCCTCTTGTTGCATATTGACGTAATACAGAGTGACAGAATATTGCAACAAATAGCAGGTAAAACACTAGGTATGTGAGCCTTGGAATATGTTCCACCTTTCTTGAAGAAATTCACTCATCTGGTGATGTGTTATATTCAGGCTTATATTCGGGATCTACATTGTGGGCATTGGGGATCTAAATTAGCAGCCAGATGTCCTTATAGTGGATTTGTACCAAAATCCTGAGTTTAAGTTCTCTCAAAAGTTGAATTTGGATTCATACTTAGATTAGGTCCATCTTTATGTCTGGGAGTGAGTCAGAGTTGGAATTTTCACACACCCCTCCTTTCTTGTGTACAGAAGACCCTAAAAGAATGCAGAAAAAGATAGCTTTAAAAGATGGCCAATGATTCATAAGTGTTTTTTTGTTGAAGGGAACATTACACCCTTCCAAATCTGGGTCTTGTCTTAACCCACTTTATTGGGAAAGTTCTCTTCCTCTTGGTGGTAGGTATTTATTTTAATGGGGCTGGAAAGAATTCTGTCTAATCCACACTTACCACAAGACCAGCTGCACCTGGAACTTTCTGCTGTCACATGACTGTTGAGTCTGTACTACTGATTTAGGGCCTGATCCAAAGGTGGTGTCTTTCCATTGATTATAAAGGGCTCTGCATCAGGTCTATGACCTTTTGATTTAAAAAAATAACCACATTTCCAAGGTGTTTTAGACATATTTTTGTAACATGGCTCCTTACTTTTGATGAATTGCCATCAGAGATGTTCTTCTGTACAAGGCTTTGTTAAAAGCTTTAAAAATAAACTACATTGTAGCTTATTGGTAGCAGCATTGATAGCAGATGTCAGCTGGTAACAGCATATGGCAGCAATATGGCAAGAGCAGATGATTATAGAATACAGAGTAATAGGTATGAGTTCATGTCCTCTACCTCTCAGGTATCCCATATACCCCTCCCTTAAAGAAATGACAATGTGACCATGAGATCTTGCCAATAAACGTGCTGTGTAATATGTTACTATCATCCTCCCTAAATCCAGTTCTAGTCTAGAAACTAAGGGCTTCATATCTAAAAACTTCTCTGCAGACAACTGTACAAATCCTTAGTTTACTTATAGTTAGGATGATTCTAGAGGCTGCAAAGAAGAATCTGGCAACCCAGCAAGCAGTAGATTAGACAGAAAGGCCAGGACTAAGCCACATGGTCCTTGAATGTTATCTGCAAAATTTTAAAGTCAGTTCTCAATTAAGCTGGAGCTAGCAGAGTGACTGCTAAAAGCAGCTGTGATGATGTATGCTGAATTTACAGGCTGGAAAGCAAAGGAGTTTGGGAACAAGACCTGTGCTAATAAGATGGAAGTGAAAGTGATTTGATATAGTGTCTCTCTTGCTCAGTGTGTCTCAGAGTGCCTCACAGAGTAATGAGCTAAATATTAGAAGGTACATTCTAATCTCAGTTACACAGATAAAAACTTGGAGTAAATCCATTGTAATAAGAGTAGTCACTCAACATTTTCGCTAGAGTCCTGGAGGTCGGAGTCTGGTTAGTGATCAGTTCAGTAAATGGAGTAGTTGCTGTGGATGGGATTTTCAAAGGAGCCTAAGGGAGTTAGCTGTCTAGTTTTCATTGAGTTGCCATGAGATTTGGTTCTGTAGGCCCTCTTCATAAATAGCAGACCCATGTTGAGATGATAGATCAACAGAGGAACCTGCTTTACTAAGAGTTTATCCTACGCTCTTAAAAACACAACATCAGTGAGAGCCCAGTGGTCGGTCATCAATGGCAAAAAAGAAGGGGGGTTGGTATAACCTCGTGTCCAAAGGAAGCTCCACCCGGTTGCAGTACTTCCCATACCTGATCAGGGTCAGCCTTGGAGTATGTGCCCAAATATCTTGTAGTAGGATTTAATGCCAAGGGGCCAGATTCTCATTACATTGCCAGTCTGGTGCATGGTGCATAGGATGTGAATGGTTACCTGGGTAACCAGTAAGCATCACCCTTACCAGGAAATGCTTACTGGTTATGGTTAACCAGCAGGGGCTGAAGCAGGCTGCGGGCAGGGAGCTGTTCCAGCCTTGCAAGGCCCGCTGCAGGTGAGGGAGCTGCAGGTGGGGAGGCACTCTAGCCTGCCAGAGCAGGCCCCATTTGCTGCTGGTCCGGCCTGGTGCACCACAGGCAAGGACACTCCAGCCCAGCCAGAACAGCTACAGTCTGCATCTGGCCCAGCCCAGTGGGCCATGGACAGAGGCATTCCAGCTGTGGTTGGTGGAAAGGCTGGAGCAGTCCCCCCAGCCCCGTTTCAGTTAACCGGTTTACACAATTAAATGGTATTTTACATCCTTAGTGTGTAGGGGACTTGGTGTACATGACAGTCAGATGTACAATCCTCTATTTCAAAGGGTTGCTTTTAGTGGAGCCATAATGCATCTGGTGTGTGCATTTGGTACTGAGAAAGAGATTTGGCTTGGGACATACATTTCCAGATCTGTCTGGATTTTTAACTAACATGACTGTGTTGTAGTTGGAGTGAGGCTGTGTGTTGACCTAGGGTCCAGTAGAGTTAAGTGTATTGACCTAGCATATATCACAGCATATATATATATCAGTGCCTAGCATATATCATAGTAATTATGAATTTATGGAGTTTATCCTATTTTCCATGGATAAAATATTGAAGCGTACAAATAACTTAAAAGCCCCAAAATTCCAGTTTCAAAAGTGACTTAGGCACTTCAGCACCAAAGTTATGTTGGCTCATTATTGGAGGATATCATTAGGCAGGCTAATTTTGAATTCATTAGCTCATCTTGTTCATCTGCCTGCCTACAGGACAGTTGCTAGTGCTGTGTCCAAAGTAATGCTACATGGAAAGACACGGTGGTGGTATCCCAAACTGTTGTTGAAGAATAGATGTGATCTGAGACATGCTGCCCTCCAGAATATTTGCAGTGCAGAATGAAAGATGCATGTGGCATGGTGAATAAAATTTGACTCCAGGTTATGCGCTCAGGGGGCATTTTGAGAGCAGGGAAAACTTCCATTAACTTCAGCGGGACTTTTGTCTATAGAATGACTGCAGCATCAGTTGCTATATGGTTAGAACTCTACAGGTTGGTTTCCAAATCCTGAAATTAGGATCTTGTTCCTTTTTAATATCGGGGCAGAGGGTGGTGGTGCTGTGTGTAACTGTGTACACACGTACACGTTCACATACCTGATGGTAATAGTAAGTAATTTTTTTTGCATGCGGCTGAAAAATATGATAAACACAACAGCAGTGCTGAAATGGATATCCAATATTTTGTAAAGACTTAGAAGAAATAACATTCTGATTTTCTTTATTTCATTTCATGTTGCATACCTACAGGTATATTCCTAGTGCATGAATTTAGAAAATTCCCTGTAAAGCCCATGAGAGTTTTGTGTATAAATCCCTACTCAGACATAAAAGATGAATACACACTCCTTTGACAGCTATGCTGAGTTTTTATAGCGGAAACATAGCAGTGTTGGTATGAGCTAAATGCTGTCAGAAGAACCACAGATTCACTTTCTAAATTTTGTCTTGCATTTAATTCAGTGGTCACCAATCTTTTTATGCCCAAGATCACTTTTTAAATGTCTGGGCAACCCGGGATCTACCTCACCCTTCCCTGAGGCTCCGCTCACTCCATTTCCCCTTCTCTCCATCACTTGCTCTCCACCACCCTCTCTCACTTTCACTAGGCTGGGACAGGGGATTTAGAAGAAGGAAGGGGTGTGAGGTGCAAGTTCTAGGAGGGAATGTGAATGCAGGAGGGGACTCCAGACTGGAACAGAGTGTTCGGTTGTAGGCGAGAGCGCAGGGTGCTGTCTCAGGGAGGGGTTCCAAGTTAGGCAGAGTGTTGAAGTGCAGGTGGGAGTGTGGGGTGCTGAGCAAGCACCCAAGCCAAGGAGAAAACCCCTGATTGGCCCTCCCTCCTAGGATGGCATTGAGCTGCTCATAGTAGTGGCACATGTGTGGTGCCACCCCAGAGTATCCACTCGTCTCTGGCCTTGTTGTAAGCCTGCTGGAGCCCTTTTATTTTCCTCTGAACCTGGTTGAGGGTCCAGGTATGGCCTTTGGTGGCCAGGCTGGTGGCCATCCAGCTGTACACGTCCGCATTGTGTTTTCAGGTGTGGAGATCCTGGAGGTTGGTCTCCTCGCCCCAGACCTCAGTGAGGTCCAGGATCTCTGCACCAGTCCAGGCTGGTGCTCTCCTGCATCCCTGGCCAGGGGCAGCCGAGGGTGCGGCAGGAGCGCTGGCAGTTGTGGGGAGCACTGGGGTTTGCCATGGCTCCATCAGCTGCTGCTGTCAGGCACGGGGCTTGCCAAGCTGGCCATGTCCCACAAGCCCTTCTCCAGCAGCCTGCTGTTTTTCAGCTCCGCAGGAGAACGGGAGCAGTGGAGCTGGCAGGTGTGGTCAGAGCAGCCACAAGTGCAGCTGTGAGAGACCTCTGGAGGCCAATTATTTTGAATTAGCTGCACTGGATCATCCACACTAATGGTATTTTGAAATAACAATTTTGAAATAAGCGTTATCCCCGAGGAAAGCAGGAGTTGTTATTTCGAAATAATGGACTGGGTGGTGTGGATGCTCCACTTGTTATTTTGAAAAGAGGGGGTTTATTTTGAAATAACTCCCTAGTGTAGATCAGGGCTAACTGTGCTACTAGGCTGGAAAGAAACCCACGCCCATACTACTCTCTCCACTCATGGTTGCTTGGATATCACAAATAAGTCATAACAGACCCATGCTTCATGAATCCTAGATGCATACTGGTCTGATCTGATCATTATTTGTTTGTTCATTATTTGACTTGACAAAGAGCTCTGGACTCAGAAGCTTATCTCTTTCACCAACAGAAGTTGGTCCAATAAAGCATATTACCTCACCTTCCTTGTCTCTCTTGTATCTGGGGACCAACATGCCTACAACGCTGCAGATAAGTTTTCACTGACAGATCAAATGGCTGCTGGTTACTCAAGCATTAAATAATAGATGAAGGCCTGCCTGATATTTTTTGGTTACTAAATTGATACTTGAAGGCTTTAGACTATCTTTTCAAAATAACAAGTGGAGAATTAATCAAAGCATAGGACCAGTTCATTCAGCCACCTCACTCTAAAATTTTATAAAGTGTAGTCTCACCACTCCAGGAATTAATATCATTAATATTATCCAGTAATTTCTTCTGAGATTTCTTCCAGTGGACAATGCAAAATCATTCTGTGCATTTCCAGTCTAATTTTCAAGCATTGCATTCACTGTAATTATTGATGTGAGACAGAAAAGACATCAGAATTCCAATTCAGTTTAAAAACTTGCTATTTCTCCTGTCTTTGCCATTCACCTATTATCCATTAGCTGGAGTATCTTTCTCTTAACTATTTTAAATTGTATTGGTGAAGATTAGAATCTGTGAATTTCCACTTGATTGCAGTGCAAATCAAAATGTCCATTTTTCTTTTGATGTTCTTCCCCCTTCCTTCTATATTGCACAGTTTCTCTCTGAACATTTCCTGTTGGTTTTTTTGTCTCTAGAGCAAAAGGTTGGACTGTCCAACCTGCTTTTCTTGAAAATTACTTTCTTTCATTTCCTTCTACCGCCAGGGAATGGTTTAGAAATTCTTTTCTCTGGGCCCCTGGTTCAGCGTCAGAAGCCAACTAGCTTCAGGGCTTGCCAAAGGAGCAGGAATTCTTCCTGGCAGAGGTGGGGCTAGAGGAACAGGATCTAAACCGTGGGACTGACTTTCATCTCCTCTCTACAAACCAATGCAGACATTTACTGACTGATTTTAAATCTTTCAAGCAGTATAGATTAGCTGTGGGGCCCTCTGAAAAACAACATGTTTTGATAGGGCACATCTACACAGCAGGGCTAAAGCTGAAATAAGCTATGCAATTTCAGCTACGTCAATTGCATGGCTGAAGTCAAAATAGCTTATTTTGGCTTTTGGCACTGTCTACAGAGCAGGAAATCTGAGGAAGAGCACTCTTCTTCTGATTTTCCTTACTCCTCATAAAATGAGGGTTACAGGAGTCACAGTAAGAAGTCCTCCAGCTAGACATTATTTTGACATTATGTCGAAATAAGTGCTTGTAGTGTAGATGTGGACTATGTTAAATAACACTGCTGTGTGTAGATGTACCCATAGGTAGTAATTGAGTAAAAGGACAAGTTAGACTGTGCTACAGGAAGGCATCTATTATAAGAGTGAGTTACTGCATGTGGATTGTGATGCTGAACAATTGGTAAGGGCAAATGGACTATTCTAAGCAGATGGAGCTTATGTGAACTGCCCTGTTTTCAAATATACACATCTGCAGAGTTGTTCTAGGAGAATAGAATCTGTATTCTCCTTGCTGTTTGAACATATTTAGAGGCAGGGACAAGCCCTAACATTTAGAATCACATCGTTTTTTCCCCAAAATTCAGGGAAAATTCAGGGATGTGCTATTTTGGTTTGTGCCCATTGCTTTTTTGCAGTGGGAAAGTATCAATACTCAGAGTGCACCCTTCTGCTGGAAATATTGTATTGAGTAGTGATGATATTTCAAGATTATTATAGTCCTTTGCCAGTTGCAAGCAAATTATATCAGTAACAACTTTACAACTATGGTATATTTACAGAGTACTGATTAATAAGGTACAGAGTAATAAAAGGATGATGTGCATGGGTGCTAGCAAGAGACAACAGAACTGTTTTCTAATCTCACTCACTTGACCTATGTCAGGTTTACATGGGTCTGACGCAGTTTCAGGCATTGTGCCTTACCCACAGTACAATGAACCACTAATATGTGCCCGACCCATACTGTAGCTGGGACCATTCTGCTGCTAAGAAAGAGATAAGTAGTTGGGACATCCATCAGCATCTTACCTTCTGCTAGACCCCTCAGTTCATTGTATTAGGGTTTCAGATCAGGGCATAATATACAAATGGCCCTGAGGGAGAATCTTTCCCAAGGCTATTATCTGTCAGTTGATACTGCTAGATTTCTGTGTCTCAGTAATTGCACCCCTCCTCTTTAACTTCTTCCTGAGGCCACTCAGAGAGATCTTGAAATGTCACAGACTCAGCTGTTACCCAATGCCATTGTCGTCTTCAATGACTCAGACTCTGCCACCAGCAGGGTGCCCCAATGTCAACATGAAATCAGCAAAAGGTTGAGGAGTTGTTAGTTCAGTCTCAGCTTAGGAAAGACGGAACCAGTGCTGGTAGATAGTGGGAAGTGCTTTTAAGGAACTGACCAGTACACTAATATCGTCAGTAATCCAGAGAATCAAACCAAAGTAGTGCAAAGCCTCGAGGTCTTGCTATAATCCATACTCTCCCTCAACATGCAGCTTGCCACAGTGCCAAGAAATATCTTCTTTGGCCTCCACTACACCCGTCAGCTGTGTTCACTTCTCTCAGGGGAGGACCTAGCCAATGCAATCCAGGCTTTAAACTCCCCATGGTTGGAATATTGCAGCTCACTCTACTGAGGTAGGACACAACTGCTTCAAAAAGGCTGAAGCTGGTAGAGCATATCTTACTGATGGACATGTTCAGTGCAAATACATCCCATCTCTGCTTTGCCATTGTCACTGGTCCCACCCGTACCCCTAGTGGCTTCAGTGTAAAGATCAAATGCCTGGTTCTAATAGGCTGATATCTGTTTTAGAGACTGCTGTAGCCTCCAGGTGATCCCAAGACATCTACCCTTACTTTACAGGGATTGTGCAACAGGATAGGTCTAGGTTCCCAGAGTGAGCCAATGGCAGACAAAATGTTCTTGGTGGCAGGAATTGAAACTATGAAACTTCTAGGCAGAAAAGGTCAGACAAAATACAAATGAGCAGATCAAGGTACACTTTTTTTTTAAGTAAGGAATTGCTATTCTTAATAGTGCCCCAGAGAAAATAATCCAAATCTCTGTACAAGCAGTAATACTATGCTCTAGAAAAATTGAGGCAAAACCCTTTTTAGTCTGGGCTTTAATTCTTCTTAACTTTTTTAAGGTACCCCAGTAATAGTGGTTATATAACCTTGCCTTTGGAAAAAAAACCACCAGGCGTTACTATAGATTATTTTTATCCGCTATTGCCAAATCAGGAAATATGCATCCCTTCCTCCATAGTTTATGTCACTCTTCTTTGATGCTGTAAGGGGCCAAAATGAGAGGAACCAGTTTCCACACCATGTTGAAGTTGCTGGCTGAGGGTTTCCGGTGTATAGAACCACATGCCATCCAGAATTTGGCCATGTATTTAAGGGGCTCATTTCACTCCAAACCTAAATGCAGCCAACAGCCTGGTAGAAATATGCTGCCTCCATCTGTTGCTAACAACACTATCCAAGAGAGGCTTTCAGAGACAAAGTGCTTTAATGTTTGCGGTACAGAAGCCCTAACTGAGATCAGGCCTCTGTTATGCTAGGAACTCTCATATTCATGGTAAGGAACAGTTTCCACCCTAACAGGCTAGTAATTTAAATTGAGGAGCCAGTGGATGCTCCGTCATATAATCTTTTATCCTGAAGAAGAAACAAGCCTGGTCTAAGATGGAGACTTTCATATCAGCTCAAAGATTTCTTCATGGTGACCGTATTTGTCATCCAGCAGCTATTCCAGTCCAATGTACTAGTACTTATCTAGAGACCAATCCTATAGTAGAAACAGAGAATTGTATGTTAGAAATGTCACTTCTTATTCAGTGTTACTGCTTTTTGCAGGGGCCACTTTTTACTACTTCTTTATCAGTGGCCAAATAGCTTCTAGTGATTGTTATTTCTTGTCAGCCGCGTGTGAGGTTTGCAAAGAGAATTTAGAATCGAGAGTATATTTCCCCATCAGACTATAGCAGTTGCAATGTAGGTCAAACTTTTGGCTCAGACTGTTAGACTGTTTTGCTTTAGGCTTTTACTGCAGATCAGCAAAAGCAGGAAGTTCAGAATTAAGGATGAAATACCTACAATGACTCCAAAAAACACATAGTATAATGAACTCACTAGAACTCTGCCACCCTAACTGTGCTGAGCACAACCTTATTCTTTGAGTAATTTCAATGAAAGCAATAGGATTGCTCATGGATGAAAGTGCTACTCAACCTAGTGAGGGCAGGGTGGTAAATTCTGGGCTTATGGATCAGATGTCAGCTGGAATTTGGCATTGGTTTGCTTTTATCACAAACACATTATTGCAAAATAGTTTTTTTTTTAATTTTATTTATACTGAAGTTCTTTATTTCTCTGCATTAATATAAATGTAAGATAAAGATATCACATTATTCAACCAATATTCAACCAAATAACAAAAATATATGTTGGGGGGGAGGAAGGAGGGAGTGGGAGAGAGGGCGAGGGGGAGGAGGAGAGGGGGAAAAAAAAGAGAATATTTTTGAAAAGCTGCTATTGTTGGTAAGAGAGCTAGCTAGTTAGTCCTGGGGGAATTCTATACCAAATATTTAATCTTTTGATGCAGAATTTTAAAAATTCTGTACACAGTATTTTAAAATTCTGCATATTTATTCATCAAAATAATACAATATAATCCCACTAGTTTCAATTATTTTGGTGATTTATTTAAACTACAGTGCAGTGGGTAGGAAATGCGAGTAGAATTGGAGGAAATTCCAAACCTCCTTTGTCTAATTATAATGTAGTTAGCTTAAACCCTTTATTTCTAGTTATTAGTAAACAAATATATGCAGCCATATGTTCAGTGTCATAGGCAACTGAAGAGTGAGTGAGGCTTGGGGAATCACACTTACAATTTCTATTGGCTACTGACCATCTCCAGAAAGATCAGTAGCAAGCAGTTCCTGGAGCACATATTTCATAGGAATTTTTTTTAGTCCAAAAATTTAGACCAATTTAATTACTAAACCATGATAAGCATTTATAAGGCAATATTTTACACCACTCTGGCAATGTAAAGGAGCCTTAAAACTTTTATATCTCTGTTATACTCCTGGGAGAATTCACAAAGACAGTCGGTACAATTCATTAATCAGGCTGTTTGCTATATTTTGTTCTGTCTGAGGGACAGAGCCTGTCTCACACCTACCACGTGAGAAGCACTCCGAAGCCCTGCATCTCCACGCCAAGCGTACCACAATATAGAGCAAGGGGACCGACTGTCTCTCTGTCTCATATTCACAGCTGCCTAGACTCTTCCCATTACATTTATTTGTCTCTGCCAGCTGCTTTGGGCACCTGAATTGACATGTCTGTGCATCTGAGAAGGGATGTGTGTCTGTTCTTGCAGCTTCCTTTTGCTTCTCCATCAGAAGTCTTTTTTTCTGCGGGGAAGCAAAGAAATCTGCAGGGGACACAAATTCTGTGCATGAGCAGTGATGCAGAATTCCTCCAGGAATATCTAGACTAGTACTTGCAAATTTTATTTTAAATTGATTATTTATCCAGGACCTCTTACATACAGCTGAACTCCATTGGTTCTGCTGCCTCTTGGCCCATCTGTGTCTGCATAGAAGAGGAAGACTGGTATTAGAATTCTGCCTCGTAGTCATATATAACAAACAGTGACTTAGAATAAGAAGTTGCTGAGCATGAACAGCACCTGGTTTTTTAACATGAACAGCTTGACCAGCATCATTTTTAAAATGCCTTTCTGTAGTATAACACTTAGCAGTTTTTTAATATCTTTCATCCAAGGATCTCAAAAGCAGTTACAAATGCACATGGGACATTATGAGAAAGTGGGAGCAATTACCAGTCTTGTGATTTTTATCATTGTTTCCTCTTTGTTAAGAACTAAAGATCTGTCAAATGTCCTCTTGAGAAACTGAAGCTATTTCAGAATGATAGCACTGGTAAAAAAAAAAAAAAAAGACAAAAAGAGAATTCCTGCTTCTGACCTCAAAATGACCAAAAGAGTTCCTAAAATAATTAATTTTCACTTGTCTTCAGGAAATCAAGCCAAATCTAAGGAGAATCATCTTCCTGACCATATTCATTCAGCGTGCATCTACACAGCAGGGCTTAACTTGAAATAAGCTATGCAAATTGAGCTACATCAATTGCGAAGCTTATTTTGAAATTGGGAGCATCTACACAGCACTTATTTTGAAATAGAGCACTCTTCCTCTGACTTCCCTTACTCCTCGTACAACGAGGGTTACAAGAGTCGGAGTAAGAAGTCCTCCAGCTTGACAGTATTTCAACATTATTTCAAAATAACTGCCTGTTATATAGACGCGGACTAAGTTATTTTGAAATAATGTTGCTGTGAAGACATAGCCTCAGTGTGCAGTGCTGGCAAGGGTTGTCACGTTAAGTCATATCAGTAGGGATTAGCGGAGATGGAAAATGGCATCGCCTCAGATTTGTTCTTTGGCCGAGGACTATTTCAGTTATGTTTGTACAGTGCATCGCCCCGTGGGGTGCATGCACAGAAACACCACCCTCATTCGATGTTAGGCTTATTTTCTGATTTCCAAAACACTGTCTCACTAGTGCTCTTCTTTGGTGCCATGAATATCCCTTTGCTAGTGAACCTCCCTCTTTCACCTTTTTTTTTGCTTTCCTTCATCTTGCCCTCCATCTCTTTGTCTCCATCCAGTGTTCTCAACACTGCTGCACGTAAGCATTGTCTAGCCTCCCGCACGCTTCAGGTGGTTGACAGGGGAGAATGGTGTAGGCAAAGTAGCATATATTGAAGTAGCATTTTCCTAAGCATCAGTTGTGTATCTAATCTCTTAGAATTAATTGATATTAACTAAATATTTACATTTTGTTTTTTAAATCAAGTGCACACAGATTCTCAGCTGGTGTAAATTGGCATAGGCATGTCATACTTAATTCTGAAGACAAATATCATGATGTAGTGCTAATCCCTGGAAGACAAGGATTTATAAAGGCAATGTTATCATCTAATTATGACCAAATTCTGCCTTCAGAAAAGTGTGTGTAGCTTCCATTTGAATCCAAGGGCCCAATTTACCCTTCTGGAAGTATCACCAGTGTTGCTTTGATATCGTTTCAAGGAGATCATGCTGAATTCAACAACTTTTTAGTGTGCTAGCTGTTGACTCAACAGTCTGTAACACAGTGGGTTTTAACCTGCGGCCTGCAAGCAGCTTGCAGCCCAGTGAGCACAGAGGAGTGGCCCATGTTATATCCTCAGGGTTTGTCTACACTGCAGTGTTTTTTCTGGAAAAACGTCTGTTTTTCCAGAAAAACAATACTTGTGTCCACACTGCCACTGAGTTCTTTTGACAGAAAGTCAAAAGAATGGAGGAATTTTTCCGACGGCAGTAAACCTCATTCTATGAGGAAGAAGGCTTTTTCCAAAAAAGCTTTTTCGTAAAAAGGTGTGTGTGGATGCAGAAGAGAGAGTTCTTTCGAAAGAAGAGGCCTTCAGGAAATAACATAGGTGCCCTGGTGGCCACTCCATCCAGACTAATCACACCTTTAATGCGAGAGAGCATCCAATCAATGTGGACGCTATCTTTTGAAAAAGCACATTGCTTTTTCGTTGCGGTTTTGCTGTGTGGACTCTCTCTTTTGAAATAAGCTTTTCTGGAAGATCTCTTCTGAAAGAAGCTTGCAGTCTAGACGTAGCCTCAAAGTCATAGAGGTAGTATTGGATGTGGCCCACATAACACATTGTGGGCCGTATATGCGACCCTTGATAGTAAATAGGTTGAGAACCACTGCTCTAACTGAATATCAGGACTGGCCTGGAATTATCCATCATCCCAGAATTGAAGGCCTGAAATATTAACATTGTATTACCCACAGGCAGGTGTATATGTATTCCTCTGCATCGCTTCTCTAATCATGTTACTACAGCCCAATTTGGGCCCTGCTATAGTTTGCCTTCACTCTTTCACCTTAATGGCAGTTTTGTTTCCTTCTTCTACTCTGATTTATTATTACAAAGATCACACCTTTCTTTACAAAGGACTTATATTTCTTCCTGGAAAATCAGGAATGCTCTGTCACTAATTCTTTTAGCATTGATTATCATGTAAGTAGGAGATTTGGCCACTTCTGACAAAGTGTGCATTTATTTACTTGAAATGTCTAAGTGAGATGTAGGCGACAAGCAAGGTTGATACATACATTATGAAAAGAGTGCATTTAAAGATTTTTTTGGACTTGTTGCAATAGTTTTATTGGAATGCTTATAAACAGCAAATTGACTTATTAGGAAAGAATTATTGAAATAAAATATATAAGCACCTTTTATAATCCTAGCCATGTCAAAGAAGGAACAATTTTTGTAAGTGCCGTCATACACTGTCTTCTGTATCCAGTTTGAATTCTTAAATTGAGAGACTTCTTTAAAACAATATTTGCAGATTGTCTTCTGGTTTCTGCTCTTCTTAATATAATCAGGACCAAGGTAGGGCAGGGAAACGACAAAAAGTCCATCTTTTGTGGGAGTGAGTGAGTGTTGAGTGATGTAGGTACAAATTGTTTATCCCTTTCTTCTAGAAGGCGCTGAATATCCCTCTTGTTTATTTAAAGCAGAGCAGAGTTCAGATATATATGTAACAGAATATATAGATCAGAGAAGTTAAGGATAGAAAAAATCTAGTAGGTCAGGCAGTCCATGTCCCTGCCAGTGTTGGTGTGTGTTCACTTCAGTCTAATCTGGTGGTAACTGTCTGAACTAACAACTTTTCCTGGAGACTATGATTAAACATTTTCAGGCCGAAAGTGACTTAGTTACACATTGAAAGTTGATGGGACTTAGACTTTTATGTCACGTAAGTGCTTTTGAAAATTGTACCCAATATCTGGAGATACTAGATTTTCCTGATATTCAGCCTAACCCAACCCTAACCCTATGCTTTTCTCTTCTTTCTGCCTAACTGATCTGTCTATCTATTCTGTACTTACCACCATTGTATCTGAGTGCTTAAAAACACCTGATAATGTTTTTGGCACCTTGTTAATATTCACATGACAGAGCCAGAAGCTATTCTAACAACAAGGTGTGTTCCAGGGTAGTAATAATACTGCCCGAAATAAGCTCTCTTTTCTTGGCATTTAGATGCGTCAGCAGTTATTGAGACCCATTTTGCATATTTAGTTCTTCTCATTTTTCCTCATAAGCCAGATCCTCCAAGCCGCTAATCATTTTGGTGCTTTTCTCTGAATTCTCTCCAATTAGTCAGTATTTTGCATGTACTAGATGCCTGGAGCTGAATGCAATATTCTTGTTGTGGCTATAGTTGATTCACTTAAACTGATGTGACCTATGTCACTCAGAGTGACACAAGTTACAGCAACCCGTTGTCCACACTGGTGTGGGAGACACTCTCCCGCAGAGGTGGAATAATCATGCTGATGGCAATGCACTCTACCATCGCAATAATTCATTTTTGCCAGATGCACTACGGCAGTGCAGCTGCATGAAACCAGCTGTGCTGGAGTGTGGACTTGCCCATAGAAACAGCCTCCCTGCTCTGTGCTGGGATGCCTCTGGGCAAGCAGTCCAAAAGCAATTTTTTTTTTTCTGCTGCCATGTCAGATTGGGAATTCATCCCTAATCTGCTATCCACTGTCAACTCTATCTCTTGCTACTTCCCAGGACTCTCCCTCCAGCAGAACACCAGTATTTTGGGTTCCATCTCCCCAGACATATTAACTTTCAGTTTACATTTCATTGTTAAGTAGTCTGGTTCTACTCTTTCTAGGTTTCCATTAAGCCTTTTTATATGCAGGGGCACATGGGAGAACCTTCTGAAATATTTATGCATATTGAAAAATTGACAGATCTCCTTCATGTGTTGTATTACAAGGATCCCAGTGGCATTAGCTGTGGCCTGTATGTAAGTGCCATTCTACAGGTGTTGCATGATTCCTGTCATATGTCTCAAACTGAGTAAAGTGCATTCCACAACCATATGGACATGCTGGAATTCTGCTGTCCAGTTCTGCAGCCACCCTTAACCTAGGGAGTTGGCAGCTTTCCATCTTGATACCAGAGCAACCTCCAGCTGGGCAAAATATGGGCACCCCTGAAATATCTGTAAATATGCACGATGTGTCCTAATTAAAACATTCCATGTAACTCCATTTTAGAGTGTACACACTCAGAACTGTTTGCCCACAGGGAGCATAGCTACTCAGTTTTCTCATTTATGGGTCAGTCAGTTCCATGTTTCACATCCTAGTTTACAGAAGGGTGTTCCCTATTTTCTGTAAATCCCTTGCCAATTAAAACATTATATACTGTATTTAATAGCCCTCAGTATCCTGTGTAACTTGAACCAGAATCATATGACTAAATTAAATCAGTAAGATTACTTAGAGTTATGCTTCTTTAGATTTGATCAGTTAAATACCTGCACTCTCCTACTGATAACAACTGTAATCAGTAAAATATATCCATAATGTATCTACAACACAAAGCCGACAACTTGTTCTGAAAGGCGCTCTCAGTTGTTCTGTTGCTTTACACTAATGTGTTAATTAATAAATAGCTCCATAGGCTGTTCTTAGCAAGAGCAGATGCCTTGCTAGTCTGTTTTGATCTTTAAAGGTATTGTTACTCACACTGCTGTACATCTGTATTTTCTGAATCATCCTAGTGTATGAAGCAATCTGTAGAATATTACTCAGGTCACTGTCTGTGTTAGTTTTGGATTCTCTCTTTCTGTCTGAATGTATCCTGTTTTCCCAAGTGGGCTGTGCCCACGAAAGCTCATGATACCATCTACATGTTTTGTTAGTCTTTAAAGTGCTACCAAACCATTGGTTGTTTTTTTCTGTAACAGACTAACTCGACTACCCCCTGAAGCTCTACCATTTGTGTTTGTCTAGGATAACGGGAAGGGGGCTCCTGCAAAAATGACATGAGGGCTGCTTCAAGGATAATTTATTCTGGTGTTATTGTTAGGAAAAGAACAGCTTAAGCAACAAAAACAAAACAGGTGACACTTTAGGGACTAAAAGCATTGATCAAAATATGCAGAAATAAATATGGGCTTTTATTTTGATCTGTTCTTAAGCTTGGACATCATTTCAATATCTGTGGAGTTCTTAATGCCTGCTAATATGGTTTGTAGCTTGCATTCATACCCATTGCTATTGATACCGCTTTCAGCATTGTAGGGACATTCTGATGTGCAGGTTTTCTGTCACGCTTTCAACTTTTTGACACACCTTTCAGTAAGTGGAGGAGTTGATTTAAAAAAAAAATCTGAGCCTTACCAAGAAAAAAACCTCCAGTCCTTTGACAGTTTAGCAGAATGTGCGCTTTGAAACCTGTCCTTTGCCGATGAATGTAATGTAGCCAACATGCCATCTCTGTCAGTGATGGAAATTCAGTGTGTCTCAGTGAAAGACATTTGTCACATCCTTCAGTTAGATCCAACTAGCTTCATTTAGCATTTGCAGTCGCATCAAGGGAAACCAAAGCCTGCCTTCCAAAATAGGAAGTTCAATTGAGTATGGAAACCCCAGATGCAGACAAGACTTGTGTCTTCACTCCAGACTTAACTCATATTGATTACTTCCCTATCACCAGGAAAAGCAGCTGTACTGCAGGATAAGTGTCTCAGAGGGGTAGCTGTGTTAGTCTGTAACTGGAAAAACTTAAAAAACAATGAAGAAGTGGGTCGTGCCCATGAAAGCTCATGATACCATCTGTCTTTTTTGTTAAGTCTCTAAGGTGCTGCAGGACCATTCCTTGTTTTTTAAAGTTTTTGCAGAATAAGAGTTGAGCTGTAATGCCCTGCTTTCATACTGGTGCTCTACTATCTTGAGTTCAATGCTGAGATTTTTGGAGACATGCCCCACAGTTTGTAGTGTTGCAGTAATCTGTGCCATTCTGTGTTTTTGTTTGGTTTTGCACTTCTTCCATTCCAGCCACTGAAGAGTTAAAACAGCATAAGTGCACATTGACTATATTAAGTACTTTAGCCTTTCCCAGTCTGTATATGATATTGCTCCAGGCAAGGCATCTGTCTAGATCTACAATAACTAGTATTTGGCATAAGTCCATTTTAAGGTTCAGAAGATTGTCTAGGGCACAGTAGATTATGGTAGACAAATGTGTCACATAGATGTTCTATTTTTTTTTTCAAATAAAAAAACAATGACTAACCAAGTTTTGTAATAGCAATAACAACTGTATTGTAATTTGAAAACTTTGAATCCAAGTCTTTTTGGCAATATGCCATTTTTTACTTCTTCCTCTTTTTAATTCTGTTGGGTAAGCTCTCCATTGTTCACAAAAGGCCTTCCGGGTAATGGACAGCTAGACAGCTGTCAACAAAATGATCATATGTTTCAATATAAATCTCATGTTCATTGCAATGGGAGAATGCCTTAAACTTTTGTGCATGTCAACGATCCATTTCTCAGAGTTCTGGACCCACTCAAGCCATTTCCAGATCTTCTGAATCTGAGGAATTGCTTATATCAAAATATGTAAAACATATTTTTAGTGGAAACCAAAAGGAGCTGTGAAATCATTTATTTATACCAGTGCTTACAGCATTTCCAGGGATAATTTGGAATATCAAGAAATCTGGAACAGTAGCTCCCAAGGAACAACTGTTAGATCCTGCTTTAGTCCTGGAATTATATTACATAAATGTAGATTCTGAGTGTCAGTAGGATTTTCCCCCTTTTTGATTAAAAATTATTTCATTTGTTTGCATTTTATATAAGTGCTGAATGTAATGCTTACTTATATCTAGGCAACGCCATTGTGGGTCTCCTGCCACAGGTAAGGATAGAATGGAGAGCAATCAGCCAAAGATGTTCCATATTTCCCGTATGTCGTTCAACCCCCAATTGAAGCTCTTAGTACAGCTTGTATTTATTTTACACCTTTGTCAAAATCCTGGTGGGTTTTGCAGTGACTGTCTGGAAGCAGATTTGCTTTTCCACCTTTTAACAGAAGCCTGCTGAGAATAGATACCATGGAAAAACTTAACAGACTGCCAGACGACTGCAGTTGTATAAGCTAGAAATACATAATACAGTACAGTGCTCCCTTCAGCTGTTTTAACATTCTTCCTGATAAAATAAGGAGTACCCAGGAACCCTTTTGCTCTGTTTCATACTGATGGCCACAGCAGGCCACATCATGATTCTGTCTCATACTTCTTGGACACATGGCAGCCCATCTGTAATTGCTTTGTGCTACATATGACCTCTTTGCACATTCAAGCCTAATGGTGCAAAGATTCCTGTTTAGTATTTCATTAGAGAGAACAATACACACAGTAAGTCTGCCTCTCACACATGCATCTCTACAGGGAGGTGTCTTCTTTCTTCAGCCTCGATAAATATTCCTCCTTCCTCTTTTCAGTCCCCAGTGAGCAATTGATAAGAAGAGGTACTTTCATAATAAGCTTTTTGAGATAAGATCAGGTTTATGGTATGTTTAGAAAGCTCTAAAGTTTTAACAGTGTTAGATTTCTTGTGGCTACCATATAATCCATTCCTGCTCTAGCTGGATGTGTAAAATCTTATATTAAGATAGTTCCTTCAGTGAGTGTAGTAGTGGGGATACATTCCATTTCTGTAATCCATTATTACCTTTAAGCTATGTCTACACTGCACCTCTCTTGTGCAAAAGCCTATGCAAATGAAGTGCAGATTAGCATATTGCTGCTCTTCATTTGCATAATTAATTAGGGACCATTTTTGCACAAGTGGCTTTTGCGCAAAAAGGAGCTGTGTAGACGGCTCCTTTTTGTGCAAAACCCCCCTCTTGCACAAGAGCTGTTCTTCCTGAAAAAATGAGGATTACATGTCCAATATGCTAATCCGCACTTCATTTGCAAAGGCTTTTGTGCAAGAGAGGTGCTATGTAGACGTAGCCCTAGAGTGGAAATATCAGAGACTTCTAAAGTCAGGTATAGTATAAGTCCATTATTTGAATCTCCTGTTCCACACTACCAGCATAATGCGCTGTTTCAGTTCTCTCCAGGTGAACCATATAGTGGGGAGGTAATTCTATAAGTCATAATAAAAGGATAATCCTCCTACAGGTTAGGCTAGTGTCTCGTACCAGTAAGAAATTCTCAAGACTGTTGACTGCTATGGCAGAATAAGAAAGAATGGTATATTTCTTACCTATTGTTTGAGTTCTGTCCAGTTCTAGTTTTCTCCTCATCCCATCTATAATATTTCTTCAACTGTTCAGTGTTCTAGAAGCATGTGCAGTACATCCAACAAAAACATTCAGGGATGTGCTGTGAACTATCTCTGAATGTTGGATGTAAGGAAGCCAATCCCAAGCACATAGACGAGAAAGTGAAAATGCTAAGGATCGAATGGCCACTTTTGAAGCTTCTGTAATTCTAGCTGAAGCAAATGGGAATTACATTTGCTTAGCACTTCTCAAGGCTTGTCCCTAAATTAGCAGATAAGAAACGTGCTTTTTGTAAGCAGTGTGCAAGGATCCTTCCAGCCAGTCCATATTGTATGATACAGAAGGTAGTTGCCCATGACACTCACTTTTGTCACTCAGTAATGCTTGCTTATAAAGAGAAGATAGTTGAACCTGCTTACTGCACAGTACTTATATTTTCCTCCTTTAGCATCAACACTGTCTCCTAGGCAGCAGTCAGAAGCCTGCATAATGCATCCAAATAGGCGTTTTCAGCTACTGGGAGATACTGTAAACAAATATCTCCATCCTGGCTCTCCTAACTCATTAAGTACCACCCTTTGCAGACATCTAAGGCTAATTCTGTACTAGCAGAATGGTGGTCAAATGATTTAAAAATCCTGCATTCAGAAAACATTTTTACTTGGTTTAAGATCCTGCCCCCTGAGCTTTCTTGTAAAAAGTCATGAACCCCTGCACTTGCTGATGATCATGGCATTCCATGTGATGAGGTGGGGAAAGATTGTATGGGCGGGGAAGAGCATAACAAATCAGACCTGATCTTCCTTCCATTGTTCTATACTTATGAAGATAGTTCCAAAAACGTAAACATTTGTTCCTCTATCCAAAGCTGAAAGGTTTATTCAAGACAGGATACTCTTTAAGGTCTCTCTATAAGGCAAGTAGCACTTGTTTGTTTTCCTTAGGAAGGTATTTTTTAACTGTCACTTTGGCAAATAATCTGACTGTTTATATATCCCAAGATTTTTATACCTTTATTTGAATTGCATAAAGCCCACTGAATGCAGTTTGGCACTAGGCAACACAGTATATACATTTAGGTGCCAAGGAGAGACTATGCTGTGCTTGAGATGCTTCACATTCCAAACCAGTTACCTTGTAAGTGTAATATTTACCAGATTTCATTTCAGCTGGCGATGAAGAGCAGGCCTGTGCAGGAGGGGGAGCTAAGGAGAATTTGAGCTTGAGGAGGAAAAGCTTGAATGGATTGGTACAGCTTGCTAAATTCTTGCTGGGTAATTGACTTAGGTGAAGACATTGTAAAGAACAGAGTCACTCACTGGGCAGTTTATTCAGGCTAAAATCACTGTGCATGAAGGCAAAGATAAAAAAAAGAAGGGCAGAATTGAAAGAAACACTCTAGCTGTGGATGTAAAGCTCTCTAGGCTTTGTTGGAGGAGGCTAACCTCTTAACAAGCTTTGGGTTTAATTTCATTTGCCCATGTGGACTGGTTATTATGATGACACAATAGCAGTTTTAAGACATTTATCCCCTACATAGCTTTACTTTTGTATCAAGCCAGAATTTGCCTAGCCACGAGACTTCTTTCAGTCAGAGCGGATTTCAGTCAATTTCTCAATCAGTGTAGGAAAGCCTCTTGTTTATAGAGCTAATAAATAAGATAAAGCAAAATGGTTGGGGAGACGGGGTCCAATAAACAATTTTCTCCTAAGCAAATAATAAAATCCTGAGTCCGAGAGGAAACAAGATTGATTTGCAAAATCACCTACGTAATTTGTGTTCTCTACATGCCAGTGAAGAATGATTTCAAATGTTGTCCAATAAACTGAAATATTAAAAAGAAGCTGGATCCAGTTCAATTAGACCTCATTCTATTGTTTTTTTCATGCCCTTGCAGCTGAAAAAATGCTCCAATTCCAAATACAATGTGTTACAATTGTGCAAAATCCTTAATCCTATTTTCCATTCATTTTATGTAGTAATTAAAACCACAGCACTGGAAACTGCTTTCCTAGGCAATTTTCAATTGCAGAAGCCTATTTAACTTTACATGTATTACAATTATGCCTTTAATTTGACTGTCTTTCAGTTCCAAAAGATGCTGAAACTTGACAGTCTTACCTTAACTATAAATTCACCCATCCGTTTTCCTTCTGACATGTACAGAATTGTACTGTACAGAACATGACCACACAATTAGACCTTTTTTTTAAAAAAAATGGAGGGCATTGCAAAATGCTTCACTGAAAGAATACTTTATGAGCTTAAAGAGAAAGGAAAGTTTTAAGGGAATAATTAAGGAGGGGAAATGAGTCAGTGGCTTGAAGGAGGAAAATTATGGGAGAGTTCCAACTGAGATGGGGCAGCAAGAATGATGGAGCCACCACCAACTGTGGAGAGTCATGTTTGGGGAGGCACTCAGCAGCTCTCATGGTGGGAGCTATACATGTAGATGAAGAGATGGAGGGATAGCTTGGGAGGAGCAGCGCTGAAGGATCATGATTCATTCAGATGGCAACAGTTCAACAGTAAATCACAAATGGGTGCAGTGCCCATTTTCTAATGGGATCTCTATGCAGAGCATTGTCCATATAAGCTGGTCTTCTTGACAATTAAAGCAACATTTGCTTGTTGAGTTTTAAATTCCAACTTCCTATTTAAAATTTGATGCTTTTGTGGTACAGGGTGGCTCTGTCTAGACTGAAATACATTCCAGATGACTCTCACTCCAATAGGTAGTGAGATTCCCAGATAGTGTCAACCATGAATGGGGAATCTAATTGTCACCCCCCCCCCCAATTGGGAGCCTCAGAAGAGAGGAATGGTCATGGAGATGCTCTTACTTGTAGAGGTGGTCTCTTCAAAACAGGAATCAAGAACATTGGCAGGGCACTAAGAGGAACTCACATTGCCACAATCATAAATAGAAGGATTCAGTCATTAGGGTGGTCCATCCACCTCACACTATTTTCTCTTGCAGTTACAGGCTATAATTTAGGAGAGCTCTTAACCACATACTTAAGTCCAATCCTTTTCAGGAAAGCTCTTAAACTGACCTCAGCAGGATATAAGTTTAAAGTTAAATGCAGGCTAAAATGCTTTGAGTGAGACTTTATATCACTGCATTACAGAAGAATCAGACTGATTTTATCATTTATCCCACACATATTCTTTATTAATCCACAGGTTGGAACTCCCTGTGGATTAATAAAGGGGAAAGAGAGTGTTTTATGTGAAATCAATGATGCTATGAAACAAGAACGAAATGATTACAGTTGGTTTCCCCCTCTCTAAAGTAGAGATACATAAACACAACAATCTGACCAGCTCAAACTGAATTGGGAAATAGCCTGAGAATAACTTTTCACTGCCATTTCCTTGATTTCAACACCACTAAGTTTGTCATGTATGACGGCTTTGTGGTTGTTGTGACACTGTTGTAGAAAATTGGATTTAGGGAAAGCTTTCTTAGTAGTTTTCTTTAAGTAATTCACAGTGTTTCTGTTCCCCCTCTATCCCCACTCCCAGCACAGCTTGCTTCAGCAGTGGCATGTTTTTTGTATCATGTGATAGCACTGAGTCATGGTATCAATGTATAGCTGGGAGGTAACCTCAGAGGTTCCAGCCATTGTCCTGGGTTGTACAATAGCACTTGCAGTTACAAACCCCTTTCCACAGATGTGCAGGCGTGTGTTCAGAGAGGTAAAACACTGCCCTGGTAATTTAGCATATAAAGGTTTAACTCAGCTGTTTGAGACGTTGTGGAAGCTGTTTGTATTTGGGAGTTGTAAGGTTGACAGGGACCTGGCTTGATTTTAGGGACATAGAAATATTCAGGCCAATCACAGTTGATATTAAAAGGGGAGAGTAAGTCTTTATGGGAGACAGCCGTGAAAGTGTATTAAACCAGTTTTTAGTGTTGAAAGTTTGTAGCTGTGCTTTATTCTAAAGACCATGGGTTAGTCACAGTCCCTTTTACAATCATCTAGGCCTGGTTTCTGGTATCTCCCAAAAAACACACAGCCATGAATCCCTCCAGATCAAGGGGACTGCAAACCAATTTGTGGCTCAGGGGTGCCGCATGGGCTGCTGCTGCTGTTAGGGCAGCAACAGGCCTGCTGGCTGGGCTGGCTACCTGAACCCTCAGCATGGAAGAGTATATTATTAAATGGACTTAGCGTGGGGCTGAGACCTGAGGATCCCTGTATTCTAATCTCGGGAAAGTGAATTCTTTCTGGGGCTTAAGTCACTTAACCACTCTTTGTTTTTATGTAGTCCTATGTAAGATGGAGACAATGCTACATATCGCCACACCTACCTAATGTATGGAACGTGATGATTAAATAGTGAATTAATAATTGTAGGGCACTTTATGCATATGCTAGAACTCTTCAGATTATGCAACAGGGACAGAGGCCTAGTGCCTCAGAGTCCAGTCTCATTTGGAAAGTATCCTCTCAATAGTAAACATTTCTGACTATTGCAACCCTAGCATAAGCAGCTGGCCTCATCTTCTCTAGTGAAAGTCAGCATGAAGTTATGCTCCAGACCCTTTTTTTATAAAATGAAACTGGTAAGTTCGGGGTTCCCCACAGAATCACCATTTTGACCACCTAAACACCTCATCCTGGCTCTGAGAATCGTGCTGTGATCAGTGGGGAAGAGTTACTTCTATTTGGCAGGGGAACAGGGAGGACGACGGAAAAATGGCTCCATAGACCCACTCAGAAGTATTCAGGCCACATCTGAAAATGTCAAATAGTAAGGAGTCCATTGAAGTCAGAGAGAAATATCTCCAGCTGTGCAGTATGCCCACTTTGGGCTTTAGACGTAGCTGAAATAAGGCTACTTTCTTTTTCTGACTTATATTTATACTATTTAGTTTATTAACGAGCAATGGTAACAAATCTTTTTGCACTTGGTGCTGTCTATTGAAAACTGCATTCTTACTGCCTCCGAGCTGGCTTGAGCAGCCATATTGGCATCAGACCCCGTCTCCGAGTGCAGGTGCATCCTGTCCATCTGTGGCAGGTTCTCCTTGAAGTTGTTAAGATTCCACAATTCCCTTGTGCCTCTCCCTGACCTCACGCCTCAGCTTCAATACCTTGAGAAATCTTAGAGCCATGAAAAGAGTGATATGCACAGCAGGTGCAGCTAGGTGTAGCTATGCCAAGAGTCTCATATGTTGAAAAGAAGAATAGATTTGTAACAGAAGTAATGTTTGCAATAAGTCTGATGGATTCAGTAAAATGATGGACAATGGTTTTTTTTTTAAATGTAGCTCATTAGTAAATTAGCACCGAGATAATATCTCAAAGCCAGGTTTAATCCTGCTGTCAGTATAAATGAAATTTATGAGGTAAGTGCCAAAAAAGGACAGATTTAAAAATAATGAACATACACACAAACCCATCCCAATACTTAATTGCCTGTTGATAAGAAAATGAAAAACACTGTCTTTCATTAAAAACATTATTGGAGTTTATTATTATTATTTTTTATGTATTAATTAACCACCATCCTTAAGAAGTCTGAGTATAAAGCATAATAGTTTACAAGTAATAGAACTAGGCTTTTCATTGTATCTACACGTTTACTCTGCCAGTGGGGATGTCTCTTGTTACAGATCCCTTCTGAAAATGTTGTTTAAGTAGTCTGTAACTAAGAAAAGAAGTACGGAAAAGAAAATAAGAAAAGGCTTTTTGTTATGAAGAAGCCTGTGGTCAATCTTACACACATTGAAGGAGATGAATCTGATATGTTCTAGGCACCAACCTGCTCAGCTAACCCAATACAACAAATTCAGAGGGCCTCAACTTTGCCTGTTAAGAGGGTCAGCTTGTGTGTCCTAATCAGTTTCTTAAATAGAGATGGGTAGTAGCGCCTATGATTCCATGGAAAGAGATGGAGAGAGATGAAAGGCACGTTGGGTATTTTTCTTACATTCCAGTATAAGCATAATAGCAAAGTGCATACCTGAGAATTTTCCAAAGACAACACACATCTATTTACATATTTGATTTCAGTGGTGATACATGATAACCTGGGATTTCATTCAAAGGATTCTGATGGTGATTTGGAAAGGTTCTCCTTCCTCAGACATTCAGAAAATAGCTGGCAAAAGCTTGAAGTACCTTTGTTGGCAACCTGAATCAGGAGAGAACATGAGGCAGAGCATGTGAAGACTGCCATCTTGTGCCGAAAAACTCTTCCATTGTTACACTAGACTGCTGTGCATGTAGGATGAAATCCTGGCCTTATTGAAGTCAGTGGGATTGACGTCAGTTGGCCCACAATTTTACTATAGAGCTTTAAAGTGACACTGCTGGGCCTCATGGGAAGACTTGCACTGGTGACATGCTTCAAGCTAGCAAACTAAAGATAGCTATGTGGACTTTCCAAGGCAAAAGCTTGAAAGCTTGAGTTCCATCCTGAGCCAGAACATCAATATTGCTATTTTTAGCATACTTTCTTGAGCTCCACTATGTTGAGTCTGTCTACCTAAGCTGTGAGGCCTACTCCGAGTTGTAGTGTAGACCTTCTCTATGAGAGTTTGGCTAACCTTATGGCTTGCCTAGATGCCTTGCTGAAGGCTGCAGCAGCCTCACCCATTGCAGATCAAGCCTCTCTAGTCCAGCACCTTTGAGACCTGACCAGTGCCGAACCAGAGAATTTGCCGAACCATGGAAGGTCAATATTATCTATCCGCATTACCAACACTTCCACTGCTTACTTGGCTCTTAGAAGACATTTAGGGTAAATTAGAGCTAAATAATAGCACAGAACACTGACAGCCAGGACTGGTGGCTCTAAAAAAGTCTTATGGGATCAGTGGAAACTTGGCCACACTCATGATAAATGGACATCCAGCTAACTAAAATCATGCTGGATCACAGATGATGCTAGACTACAGAGTGCCAGACTAGAGAGGTTCAACCTGTAGTATTCTGAAGTATCTGAAGAAGTGGGCTGTTCTCACAAAAGCTCATGATCCCATCTACATGTTTTGTTAGTCTATAAAGTGCTACCAGACCATTTGTTGTTTTTTAAGTTTATCCTGTACAGACTAACTCGGCTACCCCCTGAAGCTTCTGTAGTATTTTGTGCTTCTTCTCAGTAGAAAGGGTTCTGCCAATTCTCATCAGGAGTAGAAAATCATGAGGCTGTGTGACTGCAGTAATGGCATGAGACCCGAAGGAAGAGCACAAAAGACTTCACTGTTCATTTAGCTAGAGTTGTATGGATGTGTCATAATTGTAGAGCATTCTGAAGGATAGCCATCATTAAGCCTCGAGGATATGTGTGTGTCCATTACTAATTTAAAAAAGTAATTAAAGGCTCTGATTCTCATTTACATTCCTTTAAAGGCCCTTTTACTCTAATAGAGGGGTGTAAAGAGGCCTTCATGTAAATGAGGTTCAGTTTCATATCTTTTAATATTTTTAATTTGTGTACGACTTAAAGATGGCCTAGGATGGAAAGCCAACTGGTATAGGTTGAACCTCTCTAATCCAGCACCCTTGCTACCTGACCGGTTCCAAACGAGAGAATTTTCCAGACCATGGGAGGACAGTATTGTCTAGCAGCATTTCCAACATTTCCATTGCTTGCTGGGTTATTAGAAGACATTTAGGGCTAAGTTAGAGCCAAATAGCATAGAACACTGAGAGCCAGGACTGGTGGTTGTAAACAAACTTTATGGAACTGTGGGAAATTTGGCTACACCCATGAAAAGTGGACATCCAGCTAACTAAAATCATTCCAGATGACAGATGTTTCTGGACCAGAGAGTTCTGGACTAGAGAGGTTCAACCTGTACCACCAAAGTACTCTTGGTGAACATGGTTACCCTGTTAAGCAGTCCAAAGCAATTGTTCAGCAGCCTGAAATCTGACTTGAAAATAGCTCTCTTGATATGCACTAAGTGTTATCACCAGTGCTCAACTCCTGTGTCCCAGCATGGGAGAGGAAAAGCAGCATAGCAGCACAAAAAGATATAAATAAAGCTGAGGGAAGGAATGAGACGAGTGACTGTGTGCCATGGAATTTCTCCTGAATGGATTCATTTCCAAGCAATCTTAGAGGCAGCAGCAGAATGCATATAATAAAACGGAACACATCTGTGAAAAACTTGCAGGTGTTTACGTGCTGTTTGCTGGCTGGCCTGATTTTTTATTTTTTTATTTTTGCAAAGGGGTGAGTGTCAGATCTTCCAGAGAGAGAAAGAGAGTAAATGATTACTAGTCTTTCCCATTTCAGTGCTGCCTGTTCTGCTTCATCCTGTTAAGTATAGTTTAGAGGGGCAGAATCATAACCTGGGAAGGGTTCCATATTAATTTCTAAGAAAGTGAAGCATTCAGCACTGGTCACACTAAGTATTTCTTCGGTCTGTCACTGTGCCACCAGCAGTGATTGCTTTGTCCCATCTGGATTCTCTGTGGTCTGGGCAGGAATATATCACTTCATTTATCATTTCATAATCCTAGAGATGTAATGTCATACAGCACTCACACAGCAAATATCATCGTCTAGTACAGCCGTGAAGAAAGATGAGCACTGAGTGCACATTAGATGACAGAAAAAGTAATAGTTTTCCTAGAGGAGGTCACAGACAACTACCCCCTTCTTACTCTTGCAGAGGTTTCAGCCATTTGAATATAGCTTTTGAATACCTCTGTAGCTGAGAAATATTTGGATCAGTATTTTGATTCAGGGCTTTGTGTTTAATCCTAATGCAATAAAATGTTTTACTCTGTATTCTTAGACTTTTTCCCTGTAGCGAAACCGCCCTTCTGTATAATCCAGGACCTTTCCAGTTCCACTCTCTCGTGCATAGAGATGTGCCTTTTTTTACAGGAACTCTCTGAGTCAGTGGAACGTACCGTCAAGACAGGAGGAATTTTAAAGGGCCAGGATCATGGCTTGTGTTTGACTAAACAGCAGTGTCTGACCATGAAGTAATGATAATAAAACGCCCTCATAATGTATATGGTAATGCACACTATTTAAACATGTATGTCTGATTACACAGTATCTAGTCTTTGTTCTGTAGTCACTACCACTAGTTTTCCATGGTCATTTCCTTTTCAATCTAGGTGGATGTTAGAAGCACACATACTTTGTGATGGTGTGTACAGGCGTGACTGGTGCTTGCGAGAGAAGGGGGTACAGGGAGTGCTATCCAGAGAGTCAGGGCATATGGGGACACCCCATTTAGCAATTAAAATTTGGCAGGGACACAGGGAGTGATGCACCTCCCAAGAGCTACCACAAGTCACGTAAGGGGGTGTATGTATTTAACTGTTTTACTCTCACTTTCCTTCTAGCCATGAGTCACAATCAGATCCCCCTTTTTGCGAAGGGTGATCCTGCAACACTTTGTTGCGGTTAAATTCAACAGTCAAAGGTGCTAATAATATAGAAGGTCTCGCTGTCTCCAAAAACAAATGTGTTCTGATTTGTGCTGTGACTTGTTTCTCTTTGTGGGAACCTCTTAGATCCCACATAATGTCATCATTGGCATGTGTCCTGCAATGCAGAAAGCCTGGGTTAGTAAGAGCAGACTGACATACAGGTAATTATTTTACAGCTGGCCTTTTTAAACAGCAGCTGTTGAAAAAAACTAGCTTTTGTTATCCACTAGCCTTAAATATGGTCACTTTTCTCTATCAGGGCCATTTCCTCTCACCTCACTCACCAGCCATCCACACTGTTTCACTATCGCTTTCTATTTTGGTAAAATTCTCCTGCAGTGGATGGCAGCGTGTGTGGGCTGGAATGAAGCAGGCATGCGTAGTATCTCTTTCTCCAAACTATTTAGCTCTTGCTGTCTCTGCTTTGACAGCACTGAGTGTTTGGTCTTGTTTTTTGTTCTTTTTAATAGTTCATTCATCTGCAGGAAAGGAAGAAGGAATGGGTGCCCTTGATGCTGTACAGCATCCAGTGATACATTAGCATTGGATGTTAACTGCAAATGATAGGCAGCATCAAGAGAAAGAAAGAGGTAAAGAGAGGATATGCAGATGTTTTTTTCATAACATTCTTGCCTTTTTGTTTAAGCCATGCCCAGTGTGTTACTTTATAGCCTATTGTGTGGCTTTCTGATCATACAGACAGTAGTGTTCCACAGTTGTTTGCATGTTTTTTGGAGTCTGTCTATCACACATTTGACACCATTACCCAGTGGTTTTCAAACTTCTTTTCTCATGACCAGTTGAAGAAAATTGTTAATGGCCGTGACCCAGTATAATTTAAATAGAGTGTGGGCTCCAGGGTGGGGCTGAGGATCAGAGTTTTGGGGTGTAGGAGGGGGCTCCGGGTTTGCCCAGGCTTGGGCAGGAAGGGTTTACTTTAAGCAGCTCCCAGTCAGCGGTGCAGCAGGGGTGTTAAGGCAGCTTCCTGCCTGTCCTGGCACTGCAGACCATGCTGCACCCCAGAAGTAGCCAGGTTCCCAGCCAATGGGAGTGCGGAGCTAGTGCTTGGGGCAGGGGCAGAGCCCTCTCCCACTAGGAGCCAATCCTGTTGCTGGCCGCTTCTGTGGCACAGCACAGTCTGTGGTGCCAGGACAGACAGGTACCCTGCCATAGCACCCCCACTGATCACCTGATCACCCTGCAGCAACGAGACCGAGTGCCCGACATTCCACAAGCCAGAACTGGGTCATTACCCATAGTTTCAAAACCATTGCCTGTAGCAACCAGCAGGGACTGGAAGAAAGTTTTTTGCTTTATGCCTTTTGGTTTGGTAAAGATTTAGGCTCAGATTTTCAATAGGTCTCACCACCCACAAATGGGGCTAGGTATCCAGCCATACTCTTTCCCCATTTCAGTACCAGAATACATGTGAATACAGTGGGGCTGCTGCTTTCCGGGAGGGGAACATAGCACAAGCTATGTGAGTGCTTTTGAAAATCAGGCCACAAGTGTCACAGTAGCAACTATTGGGTGGTATGGCCTTTGCAAAATCTGACCTTTATTCCGGTATCTCTCTGGGAACCGAGCAGTTTTGAAAACCTATCCCAAATTATGGGTGCCAAGCACTTGAAAATCTGGTCTTCCTAGTCTTGGTTTAAAGCACCAGAAGAGAATCCACTTCTGTCAAAAATACGCTAGCATTAGTTTCACAGTTTGCAAATGGGCCCTGGGTCTCTTTGGGCCAGTGTGGGTTCCAAGCCTGAATTAACTCACTGTCATTGTGACTACAGTCTACCAGAAAGCAGTGGCTATATGTGTCTGAAGAAAGGGGTGATAATGTCAACTATAGCTGAGACTTTGGCTGTCACTAGACACAAACCATCTTTTCAGATAAGCCAGCTATGCACCTATATGTCCTGTAACTTTACTGTTTGGTGTGAAGTTGCACCATCCTCCCCCACATTTTGAGGGAGTGAAGTGGCTGTTATCCTTTCTGATGGTCTCCTCCTCAGTGATGGGGTATGTTTTGGTACCAGGGTTAGCTGTTCCTGTCTCGGGGCACAGAAAATGGACAGGCATTCTTGTTATCTTGCCCGGCAGCCCTTCTCCACCTGATAGCACACAGTAAGTGGGAGAGGAAAGAAGGGAGAGCCAGAATTGACTGTGTTCAGTAGGGTCACTGGTTTGCAGCCTGTATCGGTGGTCTGGGGTGATATTGGAGTGATACTCTGCTAGCTCAGGTGTGGGTAAAGATCTTGAGGGGCCTGCAGAGCAGCATGTGAGTGTGCTGAGTAGCTGGAGTGGGTGTCTAGCCTTTTACTGCCTTCTTTGTTTCCCAGACTGAATTGTGTTTTAAACTGAGACCACAAAGGTTAGTAGCTGAATGGGAGGGAGACTGTCAGAAGCAACATATGTGTGAAGGGTTGACAATGGGGTCATGTGACACCCTCTCCCCCCAATTTCTGTGAGGACTACTGCGGGGTCACCACTGGGCACCTGTCCCACCAGTATTTATATGGGTCTTACACTAGAACCCCTGGGTGATTTAATTAGGGCCACTGAGGTGGCTAATGGACAGGAGCCCCCTCCCAGGGGAGGGCAGGGCTTGGACACCACGGCTGGAAGGAGGGTGGCTAGGGCTGCCCCATTCCTGTGCTTCTATTTCAGTGTTGACTCAGAGGTGGCCTGGCTCAGTCCCATTGCACTGTCGGGCCCTAGTCCTACATGGCAAGTAGTGGAGCTGAACCAGTCAAGTGACCATGGAAGCCAGGCAATCTGCCCTGCCAGCTGCACCCGGCAGGAGAGGCAGGAGCAATAGCTGCTGCTCTCCAGGAGGGGAGCTTGAGGATAAAGGGGAGGCTGCTGAAGGGATGGCAGTGACTTAAGCTCTTGGGTGGGGGGGGGGGTCAAACCTTGAAACTGTGCCCTCCCACTATCAACAGTTATGTGTCATCTCTGTTGGAAAATTCCATCTTTTTCTAACTGTGGCCAGCTTTCCAAGCAGATCCACATATTTTTTTTCTTTCCATATTGCACTGTAGATTTTTTACAGAGGAACAGCAGTTCAACAGTGGAACATTAAGCACAAAGTTGGTAATTATCATCTTGTAAATCCATGACCTCCTAGAACGGGACGGCTGTCTTTGCCTGTGCACTGTGTGGCTATGTGGAGCTTTACAGGCACAGCGTGGACAGAACTCACATTCTCCCGAGAACTTGTGTTTCAGCATAGGTAATAATCAGACTGCGAGCTTGTACCATTTCAGCTGAGATAATAATCAGTTCATGACTAGAAGAACAAGGCCTGTGACTCCTTACAGGCAGTTCATGAAAATATAAAGAGAAAATTACACAGATTCTCTACAGGTAAGCATCAGCCATAAATACTCTTCCTTAGAAGTTCATTATCTAATATGGAAAGAAGTTAATTACATAAAGAGACCTTGTCAATATTGGTTTGTGTAGATATAACTGATGGGCAAAAAAGCCAGCTTTTTGAATAACTAGAGTAGGCGTCCCATGTAGGCCTAGGGTTTGGGGTTTTTTACATAGCAAGTGTGACCCCCCTCTTTCCTCCCGTGGTTACTCGGGAGCAGGCTACACTCACCTGTGTGCCTGGGTGCCTGATGTGTTTAACATAAAAGGAGATCCTGAGTAGCCCAGTGGTGATGTTGTTTAGTTGGGGATTCCATAACCACCCCCTTGCTGCAGTCCCTTGCTCCTAAAGGTATATACAATGGCGGTGCCTCCACCTGGCTGGCCCTATACACACTTAATGGTGTGCCTGGGGAGCCTCCAGGAATCAAATTATTCCAGTAATAATCTGGATCTAACTCCAACACAACAATTATAAATAATATACATCTAATTGATTAAATTAGGATTAATGCTCCTTTACTTAACAAACTTAAAGAAAAAGGGTTTAACAGACTAAAAGTGAATAAAAGCAATTAATAAAGTAGACAGAAAGAAAGAAAACTGAACTATCTGGCATTTACACTGCCACCATTTATCTCATCCCAGAGTGTGCCCTCCTCTGGATTCACTTGCTTGCAATGGGTGTGCTTGGAGGTCTGCAGCTGGAGTGGAGACAGCACTGTGCAGGTCCTGTGTGTGTCAATCCAGCCTAAGCAGCCAGCTGCAAAATCCCTCTGCTGCTGGAGCCAGCTCCACCTAATGCCAGCAGCTCTGGTTCACTGGGCTGGTCACTCTGCCTCCCTTTGTACCCAGAGTCAGTCTATTTTCTGTGCTCTGTCCCAAGCAGCACTTTCCCAAACAGCCATAGTTACACGCAGTACCTTCTATACAGGGTTACGCAGGCCTTTCTCAGCCACGGGCACAGCCAAAGTCTCTCCCCTCCAGGGACAATTGCTCTATCAGCCCTTGAAGCAGCCTGCTAGCTCCAAGCCCCAGCAGCCTCTCAGCAGCAGGTTCTAGCTTCCAGCAGTGGCTCCTGGGCTGGAAAAAGGCTCCACACCAGCAGTCTGGCTTCTCTCTCCAAAATGCACCCCACCAACTCTCTCTCTCCTTGCCCGGAAGAGCCACCATCCCCTCCTTTTTCCCAGGGGCTCATGGGAGTTGTAGTCTCTAGGGCTAGACTGCAGCACAAAGGATCCTTCCAGTAAACGTCAGAGGTTCCTGTAGTAAAAGGGAGCCTACACAAGGATTTGGACTTGACAGTCCAATGGTGGTGTACAGGCTTTACCTTTCTTCTGGGTTGACCATTCTAACCATCAGTATCAGTGGTACAGCAGCTGATTTGATGTCACTTGTCATCAATCCTCAGCTCTCCCATGGTTTCAGCAGTATATTCAGCGAATTGTGTCCCAAACTTTTGCTCTTTCTTATTGCCTTTATGCCAGGGAAATGTCTCTTCCTTTCTTTCTCGGAATCTACTGTTTTGCTTTGGCTCTCCAGAACATGTTTTTAAAGATATTTGCTGCACTCAGCGTTGAAATTTCTAACTAACTCAGGAGCCGCAGTCTCATTTTCAAAAGGATTGAGGCACTCAGGATCCAAAGTCTCATTGATAATCAATGCAATTTAGGCTCCTTGAGTACCTAAATCCCTTTTGAAAACAAAACTTAAATTCTTAAATAAGAGATGAATTGCATCAACACCTAGATGCCTTTACAAATCTGGACCTCCCGCAAGCTACAAATGGGTGTGTCTTGCATTATGCTCTGAAAGAGGCAAGACACAAACGTATCCTGCTCTGTGATGAAAGGGAATTCCATTGCCAGGAGCCCTCGGCTGAAAACTCCCTGCTGTACACTCCCAAGAATATCATCCTTAGCTCCATCAGCCCCGGTGTCCCTGTTGGATGGTGGTGTTAGCGGAGGACTGTGGGCAGAGAAGTGGTTGTTGAAGGACTCAGGTAACAACCCATTCACAACTGTGAAGATGAAAAAGTGGGATGTTAAAGCAGAATCAGACTGGGAATCACTGGAGAGTTGGAGTAATACTTTCTGAGTTTGTGACATCAGTACAGGAAGTGGGGAGTGGTATCTGCAACTGCTCCAAATTACTGACACAGTGTGATCCATCTAGGTCCAAGGCACTGGAATAGCAGATGGTTGTCTTCAGACAGACACCTTTTATCACAGAGGGAAAAGCTTATCATAGGGTGACTATGTATATCTGAGCTGCCCATTTGGGCCTCTGAACACTTGAATGTTAGACTCCTGAAAACATGAATGTAGCCCATATGCATGATATGGCTCTGTATATTTCCATATAGGCAGCTCGCTGCATTCTGGAGACTGCTTCTTGCAGGATTCTGCAGTCACATTGGAATCACAAGGGGTGAGGGGGACAATTAGCTATGAGTTTTTGGAATCCAGATGTGTTGGATAACTGTCTAATTCTTGGAGAGGTTTTCACTGGAAGAGAGCGTCTGACAGCAAGGATAGGATCCTGCTGGAAAGTTACTCAGTAATAGATTACAAGTTGCCTTTTCCTCCATCTCCTAGTACATAAAACTTAAGTTGTCACATGCCATTGGTGTTAAAGGGGGGGTTGCTCTGCACAGGAATCCATATGAAGGGCCAGGTATGAAATCTACACAGGAGGTGGGAAGAAACAATATCATGTTATGCATAAGTGACTGCTGCCTATTTTTTTAAAAAGGTAGGTTATTGCTATCACTAAGCTGCAATCTAAACTCACTAAACAGTTCTAAGAGAGAGCGAGGGACCTCTTCCAGAGTATAGAAAGCATAACAACTGCATTTAATAATAATCAAGCAACTCTTATAAATATTTGCATATGCTTCTTCAAAGCCTACTACATGGCCATTCATATAATTCAGTTAAGAAGAATAAAAAGGAGAAGGGGAAAAAGGGACCTCATGTTTTGTAACTGTCATAATGAAGAACGGGCAGAGCACCAGAATGAAAAGGAGAAGGAGGGAAAAATAAAAAGCAAAGAAAATCCTCCAAAGTTTAATAAACACAAAAGGGAATAAAAATAAATCTTTGGAGCATTTATTACCAGCCCTTGATGGAAGGATTAGATGGAAGTTCTCAGCCTTTCCAGTGTGGGTGGATGTGTGAAGTCAGTCCTTATGGTTTCTACCAATGAGAAAAGAAAAGTTGTTTACATTTCCTAACAACAGGAAACATATTGAATTAGTTCCACTTATTTGTGATGCTCTTTCAAAGAATGTTTCAGGCTTCTGCTCTCTAACAATGAAACTGTGCTTGGAAACTACATGGGACAGACTCATCCCTGGTGTAAATACATTGAAATTATTGGGCCAGAGTCAAAGGGGAGTTGATGGGAGTCCAACTGTGCCTAATTTGATACAATTTGTATGCTAAGGAGAGGATCAGAAGAAGGTACAAATTACAAGTCACTTGAGGCCAAATCCAACTCTTTTTAAAGTCAGTGGGAGTCTTTCGGCAGTCATAGTGATTCTGCAGTTATTTGTAAGGATTTTGTAACATAAATAACCCGTCCTCCATTATTACCAAATCTTTGATGTCCCTACACCTTTCATGTAACGGATATTTGAATTCTATTTCATTTGGCAATGAAAAAATGATAAAATAAATAGAGAAAAATATTGATTTTGTTCAGAAAAAATGTATTGGGGTGGTGCATTACTGGCAGACCCTTCAGGAATGCCTTCATGGATTCATGAATAGGCTGTATCTAAAATTTAAAAAAAATCAGAAAGGGGACATGGAAGTATAGTTTCTACAAACAACACTGAGCAACCTGTAGGATGCCCTTGTTAGATCTTATTCAGAAGAAATATGTGGAAATACAGTAGAACTTAATTCTGACACAGAATTTGCCTATGTGTAATGGAGGAGTAGCACTTTCCTAACTTGGTTTATCCACAGGGAATAAAATTGTAGGCTGATATCTTAACTAACTGACAAGGAAGGACAATTTACAGTTAATCCTAAAGACATCAGTGATACATTTATGCATTTTTAGCCAAAAATATATTCCTCCCATGATGTGAAATCTGAGGCTTCTTACTGAAGATTTTCCTTTCCTAGTAGTGGGACACGATTTGGACAACGGACAGGTTGTACTCTTGGCGTTCTCTATAACTGAAAAAGAAATCAAGCAGGCTGTTTCTGCTCTCAGCGGAGATTTACCCCCTGCTTTTCATAGAATTTCTCAAAAGTATTGAGACTAAATGTTGTGTGATAGTGTAAAGGGAAGCTTTTAGGAAAGGTAATTCCCTAGTACTCTGAGAGAGACCATGACCACTGTATGACTCAAGATAAGACCTTCTGTTAGTGAGGCTTTATAGACCAAATTCTCTTTCAAATTCTTATTTTAAGATTATTGCAAAAAAAATTAGCCAGTTGGGTGGCAAGGATGTTGCCCAGCAGCGTGATCAGCAGGAGTTTGTTTTAGGATGTGGTATATTTGCTAATTTGAGAGAGGTTTTTTTTTTTTAAATTGATGGTACCAGTAAGAAAGACTGGTCAACCAATGTGCTAACTGCAGTAGGTGTGAGGAAGGCATTTGACTATATTGAGTGGAGCTTTATTTTGGGAGTCCTCTTTTATGTGGACTTTGGCACATATTCTGAGAATTGGTAATCTACTGCATGCAGTGGAGCCAAACTGTGGTCTAAATCTGTTCTTTGTCATCTGAAATTTTCCTCTTGTTAAGAATTACTTTTCAGAAGTATTCATTTTCCAGTTGTTAATGAGATTTTAGGTTGGTTTAACCTTATGAAAGCCATAAGGACAATAGAAATATATGATTTCACTCTTTGCTGATGGTGCACTTCCCTTTCCTGCGTTGATATATGCCTTGTATTTATTGTTTATTATATTCAGGTCCAGACAGAATGCATAAAATAGATGTAATGCATTGTGACAGGTGTACTAATTGTAAAAGTGAGTTTGGTGCCTTTTTGCAAATTATCTAGAACTGCTGGATTGTTCAGATAACAGTGGGAAAACACCTTAAAGACACTGTAGAAATGCAGCATGTTCTTTGTTGATTTACATGGTCAATCATCCTCTACTAGTAGTGGCTTAGAAATAGATTCACACTTATTGGACTTGCTTTTTCTATAGCTAGTAATTGTATAATACACCACAGAAGAAGAAACCCTATTCCATCAGTAGGAGAAAAGTCAAAATACAGGGAAAGGGTTTGAGCAAGAGTCTCCTCCAGGACATTTGAAAAAGCTCAAGAGTCACACGTGGGGTTTAATTGTCCAGAGGCTCAATCCTGTAACACTCTGGGTACCAACGGCTTCCACTGCATGACAATTGAATTGTGTGAAATGTGGGGAGAATGCTGTGTTTTAAAGATGATGGCTCAAATTTTCAGCTGGCATAACTTTGCTAAAGCTCAATAGGGAGAGGATTTAGCCCATTTTGTCTATTTTTAATGTTCCCCCCAGTATGTGTTTTTCATCTTTGTTTCTCTTCTATACAGTTTTCAAGTTGAAAAAAATGTAAAAGAAAAAACAGTCTTCATCTTATTTTTAGTGGGAGTTGTATCAGGCCCCTAGAGCCACTCAGGTTCATCTCTGCATTTGGCTTACTTACCCCACCCACTTCACAACTGGAGGACTTCTTGCCAAACAGCATGGTGTGGAAAATTGTCACACATGCAAAGCACGTGTTCAGCAGCACGATATATGGATTGCTGTTTGTGTTCCTGGATAAAATTAGGTAGACCAGCTTATGATGATTGCTGAACCCATTATGTTATATGGAGTTGGGTGTAAGTGCTTGCCATGGGAACCTCAGATAAGATTTAGGAGAGGAAAACCCTTTGAAATTTAAACTGATGATTTTTGTAACTGTGAGATTTTGTTCCAGCTTTCCTAAATGTTCAAATAGTACCTGAGCTTTTGCCCAACCCTCTCCAGTGCACAGCAGATGCATTTTAATATACATGATCAGGTATCATTGACAGTTGATCACTGTGCATATAGTTTTCTTTTTGTACATGCTTGTCCATCCCTTTTCCCTTCTAATTATTTTTGCAGTTAAATACAGTCAGAATATGTAAAACAGAAAACACACTGTACAGGGCTGGATATTTTTACTCTGGGCTTTGAAATAATGAACCTATATGGGGCAAAGTGCTTACATTAAATTCTGTTTTCTTGGAAAATACAATTAAGCCTATGCAAGTCTGAAGTCATTTGCCAGATATCAACTGTCACGGACTTGCTCCAGTTTATAAGCATCCAGGATTTTCCACTGTTACTTTCAAAGAACAGGGTTAAACGCATGCCCTGAAATAGAATTTGAAATGGCTAGTTAATCTCTATTAATCTGCTATTCCTCTAGTCTAACACGTGTTTATTTTTCTGGTTAAATTCTTAATGATATTAAATTGGCCGTCGGAAACTGAATCATGCTGCACACATTTCCCTTACTGTTTCTCGAGGCTTGTGGTCTTTGAAAGAACAATGTATTTTATCATTTTAAAAGATTACACTAACTTCTTGCAGATGCCATCCCACCAAACTATTACAGCCTTTACTACAGAATCGTCAGATTTGATGTCTCAGCGATGGAGAAAAATGCTTCCAACTTGGTGAAGGCAGAGTTTAGAGTTTTTCGTTTGCAGAATTCAAAGGCACGGGTATCTGAGCAGCGAATAGAACTGTATCAGGTAAAGCTCTCACTATTACTGTGGATTATTGTACTGAGTCCTTACGATAACATTCCATGCACCTGATTCTTTGCTGTCTCACTTTGGATTGCCCTCCAGTGTCTCCACTGACTTCGGTGGAGGTATTCCAAATTTACACTTATATAAGCAAGGAGGGACTCAGGCTTCATGTGCTCAAAATCTTAACTGAAAAACTAATGTTGAGTGTTTTCACAGTTCAAGATAGTAAATTAATAATAAAAAATTGTTCCTCTACCTCTCCTTTCATTGCAAGATCTCAATGTACTTCACAAATATTAATTCACTAATTAGGTCTTATAGCACCTTTCTGAAGTAAACACAGTTTATTATCCCAACTTAAACAAATGGAACTAAATGAGGCAGAAGCTAAGTCTACACTTACAACATTAAGGTGCTTTAAAGAGAAAGTGTATCACCAGCACTCTATGCAAACTATCTAAGGAGCGTAGCTCCCAGAGCTGGGTTTCTGTTTACACTAGTGCTTTCAGAGAATCATAGAGGTCATCGAGTCCTGTCCCCTGCCCTCACAGCAGGACCAAGCACCATCTAGGCCATCCCTGATAGATATCTAATAACACTGTACCTTGCTGTGCTAGGGGGGTGGGATTTCACACCTCTGAGTGAGAAAGTTGCAGCACAGTAAAGTGGCCAGACATGTCCAGAAAGAGGTGAAGAACCGCTTTTCAAAAGCACACTCTAATTTTGAGTGGTCAGCAACTTCAGTTGATATCAATGGGAGCTGTAATGTGCTCAGTAGAAAATCAGATCTTAGGTGTCTAAAGCTGGGCATGCAACATTGGAGGGTGCTTATGAAACTGGACCCTACATGATCTGCTTCAACTAACACATTGAGTCCACGGCAAGAGCAAGGAACAGAATCCAGGACCCTAACTCTCCATCTCTTGATCTAATCACTGCTTTACATGTGACAGGGGCGCAGCCATAGATGGGCCTGAGTGGGCTATGACCTGCCCACTTTGCATCCAGGCCCATCCCCACCGATCCCCACAGCCCTCCTTGTGCTCCAGCGCTTGCCCTGCTCTGCCTGCCTGTCCAGAGCTCCAACTGGGGAACCGGCTCAGAGGCTCATCCAGCTCTGCCTGCCTGGCATTCCAACCAAGGAGCATGGCTGCAGCTTAGGGGTTAACTCCAGCTCTGCCAGGTGCTCCAGCTGGGGAGCAGGAGGAGCAGGGCTAGAACCCACACTCAGACTCTGCTCTTGGGCTGGAGCACCTGGCTGGCAGGCAGAATAGGGCAAGCTCCTTCATGTAGACCCTGCTCTCCAGCTGTGTCCCTGAGCTTGGAGTCCGCTGACCAGGATGTCCACACACACACGCCCTCCCTGACCAGTTGTGGGGGAGGCAGCCCAATCCCCTCTGAAACACTGCCCACCCACCCAAAGTCAGGGCCCACCCAAGTGTCCCCTTCTGGCTACACCACTGACGTGAGAAATGGGACTATTGTTCTCAGGCCTAATCATTAGAGCGTTTCAAAGCAAGATAGCAATTTGAGGCTTCGTTCATTGTACGCTCTAGTGGTTTCTGTATGGAAGCCACCTGGGTAAAAGAGAAAAGAGGGAGCAGAAGATGCACTTAGTTCTGGGATTAAGGAAAGAAACAGAGATGCAGAGTTACATGATCCCATCTCTCTTCCCTCTGTCCTGAGGCTACTTGTTTGTGTTTTAATAAAATGGTTTTTGTTGGTTACATTGAAACATCACCAGACACTTCAGCTAATAATAGGGAAACTTATGAGTTCAGCTCCCCGGAATTCTCATACAGGTGTTACAGGAACCACATGACACTAGTGGAGCAATGTCTCTCTGCTAGGCATTGTGCCCTGGGTCACAGCTAGTAAACCCCAATAAAGTACACAGGGCAGGCTCTGGAGATAGTACCATTGACTTCAGTGAGGCCACTTGTGGAGTAGGGTACAGCTCAGTGGACTAAGGGTATTACAATTTGCCTGAAGGGTTTGTGCTGCTTTCTCGAAACTGGAGCTCTGCTGCCAGCCTCCCTGAGGAGCTGCCCTGAGAATTATGCATTGCAGGCATCATTTCGACTAGGGAGATGTGGAATTGTGTTTAGGTTCTGCTGGGCAGGCAGCCAGCTTGCAAACCAAACGATTTCAGAATTGTCCTAGCAGTCAGCAGCAGGAGTACAGATGTGCAGAGCAGGTGCATACAAATTAATGAGCACTCTAGATATAGTGGCCCCAGCATTCACAGTAGACTATGACTCCTCTACAGATCAGCGGCTGGCTGTAGATGGAAACCTGGCTTTTTTATACCCAGGATAGAGTGGGAGGTAAGTTCAAATATATATGATATGATTTTGAAGTTTCTATAACATTCGTTAAAACAAAATGAGTGTCTTTGGTGAAAGTGACTAACGCCCTCTGTTTGTAAACAAGATTGGCAGCTCATAGTGGAGTGACATTGCAAGCTAGCCCATGCAGTCACCCCAGTGTGCCTTGTTCAGGCTGTGTACTGACAGGCTCTCTACTGAGACTTCCTCTAAGGCAGTGGTCACCAACCAGTAGATCTTGGAGCCTCTGACAGGGGATCCTGACTGGTTTGGCCAGGAAGCTCTCAAGCACTGGCACTTCAGTTGCCCTCTACACACTGTCATGCTGCTCCTGCCCTCTGCCTTGGAGCTGCCCCCCTGGGAGCCTCCTGCTTGCTGTGCAGGGTGTGAGAGGGAGAAGGGGGGGCACTGATGTTAGGGTGTCCTTCCTTCCCCTACTTGGGTACCCCATCTCCACACAGAGAGAAGGGCATGGAGGGAGCTTGGCAATGCAAATCTCTGACAGACAGACACACACACACACGACATGAGTGACAGTCTCACAAACACACACTGTCATTCACTCTCATCTCTGACCCAACACATACATGGGGGGTTGTTATTACTATTGTTACTGCTTGCAAAGTGGATTCGTTTTGGTTTTTGACCAGCCTGTGCATTTCATCATTTTAATTTCTCTCTTACGCTCAAATTTAATTCTTTGAGTAGTGAGTTCATGCCTAACCTGCCGTGGCTGGAGTCATTATCCTTGTGGTAACTGCTGCTCCTGGAAATGGCTGGCATCTCCCTACAGCCCCTGAGAAAGGCAGAGCAGGGGGTGTCCACATGTCCTTGCCTGCAGACACCACTACTGCAGCTCCCATTGATCAATAATAGAGAACCATGTCCAGTAGAAGCTGTGGGCTCAGTGCCTGTGGATGAGAGGCAGCACATGGCACCATGGAGCCATTGCTGTACATACCAGCTGCTTTCAGGAGTGGTGCAGGGCCAGGGCAGGAGTAAGCCTGCCTTAACCCTACTGCTCCACCTGGAAACTATCTCAGTTAAATGGTCACCAACCAGAGCCTGCATCCTGAACCCTTGTCCCAGCCCTGAACCTCGTCCTGCATGCAACCTCCTGCCCCAGACATGAGTCCCCCTGCACCAAAACTCCTTTCCAGAGCTTGAACCCTGAAACCCCTCCTGGACTCCAATCCCCTACCCTGGGCTAAGCCCAAAGCCCCTCCCTTGGCCCAAGACCAGGGCCTGCACCCCAAGTCCCTACCCTAGCCTGGTGAAAGCGAGTGAGGATGGGAGAGAAAAGAAGGGGGATGGAGTGAGCAGGATGAGGCCTTGGAGAAAGGTGGAGCAGGGATGGGGTTTCGGAGGGGGGGGGAGGAAGGGTATTTGGGTTGGAGGTAGATCTTACATTGCACTTAAACTGAAAAAGTGATCTTGTGGCTAAAAAGGTTGGAGACTACTGCTCTAAGGGCCCAGCTCCTCAGTGTTACGTAGGCACCTGGCTCCCATCAACAGGAGTTACAGTCAGAGTGCTTCTGTGGTAGCTAATCAGCATCCTGAAGGGTATGTACTTGGGGCAGCTTGTGCTAAACCCACTGAATTTCATTTGGGTTGTGATGGACGTTGAAGGTTAAAAAAGTGCCTTTTCTTAACTCAGTAGCTGACTGGTAATGAAGGCCAGCTGGAGATTATTCTGAGGGAGGTATGGGTTGGAGCAAGTTTATGCCATTGGTAAAGTATAGACACCTGGGAAGGACAGTTACCTTGGCCCTATATATTGTTGTTGGGGGGAGGGCTGCCTGCTTTTTTGTGTTGGGCAGGGAGTAATGAGGGATTGTTTTATACCAATACTAAATCCAGACTAGAGTGAAATCAAATCAGACCTCTTCAAAGAAACAGGAGGTGAAAGCCACCTAGCTGTGTGTGTTCATGTATAAAAAGCATAGGTTGTACTTATTCTGTTACTCTGACTTATTAAAGACACTATGGCTACGTCTACACTGCAGGCTTCTTGCGCAAGAACTGTTTTGCGCAAGAGTTCTTGTGCAAAAGCTCTTGCGCAAGAGTGCGTCCACACTGCCATGTGCTTTTGCGCAAGAGATGTGCTTTTGCGCAAAAGTGTCCATGGCAGTGTGGATGCTCTCTTGCGCAAGAAAGCTCTGATGGCCATTTTAGCCATAGTGGTTTCTTGCAGAAGAAACCCCTGTTGCCCGTCCACACTGCCTGCTTGCTCAAGAACTCTTGCGTAAGAGGGCTTATTCCTTGTGGGGAGAGAAATAACTCTTGCGCAAGAAGCCCTCTTTTCCGACGCTTTACTCTAAATTTGCTTGTGCAAGAACACGTGTGCAGTGTAGACGCGCCGCAAGTTTTTGCGCAAGAACAAGTGTTCTTGCGCAAAAAGCCTGCAGTGTAGATGTAGCCTATGGCTGGCAGTGTAATAGAGGCTTAGATTCCCCAGTGTGCTAAACTGAATTTTTTTGCAACATTGTCTCTTCTGTTCACCTATTGGAGTGATGGTGGTTTTGTGGCCACTAGTCCCCTGGGTACTAAAGTAAGATGCTCTTATTCACTTCTTAAAGGCTCACTTCTTAAAAACCCAGTTGGTTGTTTAATCCTAACATGGCAATATAGAAGGGAATGGAGCGTGCATGGCAGTACTGGGTCTTAGTGTTCAGAGTTAGTGTCCTGGTTTTGTCCTGAGAACAGTTACAGTCAAAAATACAAAGGTGGGAAAGAGAGAGACTAGAAAACTAGCATGTGACAGCTATCACAGTGATAAACTTTCCTTGCATTCTCCTCTAGTTCTCCAGGTACCTGGGCCCCTCACCTTACTCTTCTAGCTGAAAAAAATAGGGAAGCAAAGATGCTGCCTTCTGAGCTCTTTTGTTGTCAGTACTCACCTATTCCTTTGGGGCCTCATCAGAAAATGAGTGCACTGGTTTTTGCTAAGGCACTAACTCTAGGACTCCTTTAAGGCAGTCAAGGGTCTAATTGCACCATAATGCAACCCCTCCAGGTCTCCAGCACCCTGTTTGATGTGATTATGCCAGCATCTTCTTTACCAGAGAGTAGCATAGTAGCATGGAGTCCCATTCTCACTCCAAGAACAGTAACAAGAATATTCTTTCCCTAAGGGACAGCAGATGAGTCCCCTTTCTCCATTCCCAGAGAGGAACAGTTGGCAGCAAGGAGGCCTCTGGTTACCCCAGTAATCAGAGTGTAGCTGTTTGAGGGGTTGGCCCAGACCTGCTGCACTTCTCTCCTCTGTCACATAATAGATCTCAGTTAACACCCCATTGAGATGCACGGGGAATTTACACTTCTCAGAGCTATTGTTTCTGTCTCCCTATGGACTCAGGCAGCCGTGACTGCATTGGTTACATTGGGGGCATCTAATCAAGATTTTCTTTACAGTCATGATGGTTAAAACATAAAATTAAAGCTTATTTCTGAGACAATTACATGATTCCACAAGCTGCCCCCAGACATGCCTGAATCTGGTCATGATTGACTCCATTCTGCCAACGGTATTCCCTCTTCTGCATGTGGAGGGGCCACTGTAGGTACCAGGGGCTTTATTCTAATTGTGGCTCTGCCACTGACTTGCTGTATGACCATGAGCAAGTCATTTTGTGTCCTTTGTATCAGATTCTGGTATCTTTTACATGAGTGTAAATTCTCGGTATATTTCCACTTTGAAATCAATGCCTGAGTAGTGGAACTGAGATCTGAATCAGACCCTGTACAGTGTTTTTGTTTCCCCTTCTGTCAAAGAAGCATAATAATACTTACCTACCAGACAGTGGCATTCTGAGGATCAGTTAGTGGATGCCTGAAAAGCCCTGTGCAGATATGAAGTTCTGTGTAGATGCTAACTCTTTCATCCTTATCAAAGGAAGGCTCTCAAGAGTAGGAAACAACTTTTTTCTGTATTACACAGATGCTACTATCTTTCGAAGCCTGTAACCAGTGGTCAGCCCCACAGAGATTTAAACTTGTCAGAAGAGCTATAATTTCTGTTCCTTTTCCTCCCTGAACCCTCCCTTTAATTAGTTCATGGTGGCTGCTGAACATCAGCACTCTGGAGAGTGGGATGCTGGAAAGAAATAAAACAGCACAGCCCCAAACACCAGAGAATGATCTTTCCTGCTCCCTCACTAGCCATTAGCTTGAGAGCATTTCATGTGATGCAGTTTTGAATATACACTAAGATTTTTAGAGAATATTAGGAGGATAAAGTACTTTTGGAGGAGGAATAAGATTAAATAAACAAGTCCTAGCATCCTCCAGTGGTCTTTGCTATGTTTTTACAGATTTATGCCAAATGCAAGCTTTATTAGAATTTGATCAGATAAAGCTCGGATGTTATGGGAATGCCTTTGTTCATCAGTGCTCTTGTCTGCTTTGAAGACTTCAGCACATCTTTCTTTTATTAAGGTGCTTCTGTATTTATGAATAAAGCCTCTGCACTCTTCTGAAAAGACCCAACTTTGGTGCTTAACTATTCCAAAAATAAAAAGGCAACTTAGCAAAGCTGGACAAGGGAAAAGCGCCGAGCAGGATAGATTCCTATCCGCTCTAGTTGTTCCGAGAGGTATTGTTTTTAAGGTAGCTTTATTAAGGTACAGACTGTCAAACAATAATATGTTAAAATGGCTTCCTGTGGAACCGGCGCCATGTTTTGGTAACACATCATAAAGCATTGTGAAACATGCAGTTGAAACGCTGGTTTTACTGTGGCTGCTATCTGAGGCTGCTATATATATGGGTACCTGATAGGCTAGTGGAAGAGAGGAATGCACCACATGAAACATTAGAGGAAGAAATAGTTAAGCTGAAATAAGCACGCAGCACCAGGGTAGAGCCCAAGGGGGACATCAAATTACAATGAAGAATTTGAAGAAACAGGGAGCAGAATTTTACCCTTTGTGTCTCAGGACCCACTGCGAAAGTTCAGTGGCATTGGATAGGCCCCTAAGAGCTGAACAGTAGAGTCTGTGCTTCGGATGAAGTTACCTCAAAAATGTTAAGGGCATCCTTTTGAGGTGTAGAATGAAGATACCATCAATTACATCACCCCATTATGAGTCAGATTTAAATATAAGGCACAGCCAGTGTTCCAAATATTTACAATTCAGACAGCTTCTTGTCTTGTTTTCAGTCAGGGAGTTCAGTTAGAACGAGATAAGAAAAGCTTGGGCCAAGTTACATTGGTGTAAATTTGAAGTAATTACGTTGACTTCAGTAGATCTACCTCAGATTAATCCTACTGTAATTGAGAACAGAACGGGGAGGATGGGCTCATTTTTATTTTGAATGAGAATTCCAATTGATTCATTGGGCTTACTAAGTAATGCTTTTTTCATGCCATGGAAAATACTGGTCAGAGAGGCTGGATTTGGGAATCTGAACCAGGAAAATCTGTCTTTATTATAAACTTCACCTGAGGCATTTGACCTCACTTGTCTGGTTTTGCAATAGACTACGTATAAAACAGCTTATTTTGATAGTTATCACAATTTACATGGTATTTTCCAGAAATTATAGTCTTACAATCTGAAATTTAGCTCTCACTAACGTCAAATACACTGCGTGCTGTGAAACTACAGACTTTGTACAATATGTGGACATAACAGCTTTCTTCACTGCAAAAGGAAAACAAATGAATTGCTGATGCTTGGCAGATTAGTGTGAAGTGTACATCCTGGGTACATGTGATATATTTCTGCCTAACTATTTTGTATTCGTACTATAATCTTTGTTCCAAATACTACTTCTCTTGAGAAATCTAACACACACCAGACACTGTATCGATTACCTCTGGCTAATAATGCATATTAGGGATGTTAAATATCGGTTAACTGAATAGTTGAGTAACCTCATGAATCCTTATTGAATACTCGACTAGTCTGTAGTCCTGGGGGTGGGGCTGGCAGCCCGTGTACTCCAGCTTCACTCCCAAGGAGTCCCCTGCCATTCCACGTGGGGTGCCAAGCAGGAGCTGGTCCATGAGGAGAGTTAGTTTAAAAATCAGCTCCCCTTGCAGACCAGCTGCCTGTCACCCTGTGCTGCTGCCTCTGATACAGACGCAGCAGCTCAGGGTGACAGTCTGTCCGGCGGGGGAGGGAGAGAGGGAGGAAAATGCGTGTAGTCTATAGCATTAACCTATAAGCTTTTGCTTATCAGATAATTGATTAATCAGCTGCACTATTATATCCCTAATGCATATCAGTTGAATAGGGAAGAGTCTCGTTTTTAAAAATCTTATTTGTAACTATGCATTGTGCTTTTGGGAACTTGCCTCACCTACTGAAGTGTGGCTACCTTTTGGCTGGAATGCAGCAGCTGTTGGGGACAGGGCGTGGGAATCAATCAATATCCTATGCATAGAAATATAGACCACTGACTGACAGAGGTTATTTGCAATTTGTGGCAAGTATGCCTTTTAAAACAACACAGTGTCAGAGTGACTGACTACAGTATAATATCTGGATACATCTTATGATTTAGCAGTTATTACCTTGTGGGCTGGGCTGGGTTCTTACCCCCAGTCTAGCAGGAGATGGGAGTGTTGTGGAGGGAAGAGCTTCCATTTTGGGCAGGAGTAATAAAAAAAAACAAAAACCTTTGAGCTGTTGGAAGTCATCCTTTTGGCTGATTTAAGGAACAGAGGTGACTGAGTTGGAGAGGGGGAGTTTAATAAATCTTGGCTCAGACCACCATAGTATTACAGTGCTTTTTGGACATGGACAGGAGTGTGGTGGTCCCTTGGCAAAAGGACTGATACTTGGCTCTGATTATTATTCACACAGGATTCCTCTGCCACTCTGAGGAAAAATGGCTTCTGCCGCACAGCTCTGTATCGGGAGCTAGAATAATCTGTAAAAGGGACCCAGGCATAAGATAAAAATAAGGGATGAGTTTAGCAGAGCACAGAGACCCCTTCTGTGCTAAAAGAAGAGAGAAAGGTACCACCTTTTATTAGCTAGTGTGCAGGAACACATCTCCCCAAGTTCCCCCTTCTCCCATGAAATGAGAACTCCCTAGGAAGGGAAATCTGAAGAAGTTTCAGTTGGAAGAGCAGGTTCCTGGCAGGGAGAATTTGGTAGCGTTTTAGTCTTCCTATCTGTAGATGGAGCAGCATTTATGCTCAACAGAGCAGAAGAGGTGACCCCCTGAATATAAGATTCCTCCCTCTTCTTCATAGCATCAAAAGGATTGACGAAGAGATGCTCTGTCATTTAGCTCTCCGTGCTATCTTGGGACAGAAGATCCTAGGGCAAAAACATGGCACCTTAAATTGCACACTTCTGCTGGCACTCCACAGTGTGTGCACAGGGAAGCAGTGATCAGTAAAGGGGCCAGACAAATGAGTGGAAAAGGTGTGAGGGCGGATGGCAGAGGAAGGAAAAGGAAAAGTCAAGGGGGCAGATTGAAGATTTGGATGAGAGGGAAGTTAATCATATGGAAAACAAGGCAAACTGAGAGATGGAAAGGAGCAAAGAGGAGAGGGACACAGGATCTCAGGAGATGTAGTAAGTAAAAAATTTAAAACTGGATAATAATTGTGATGCCAAAGTATTCCAATAAAAATGCGCATGGATATGAACTATAAATGTCAGGGGACATGACTGTAGGAGAAGCAGGAAAGACCTATTTTAGATGGGAGATGAGCACATGATCACCCAGGACTCCAAGAATAGGGATAGGAGTGTGGAAAACCCATTCTTGCTTTGTTGATTTTGACTGCTAGTTATTGTTACCTTAATAAAACATAACTTGCCTCTGGCAAGCTGCAGTTAAATGGCTAGATATATGTACAGGATTTTTTTGTTTGGCTTCATGTTGATCTTGCTTCTGAGATCTTATAAACTTCAGGAAACTGTGTTATTTCAAAATCTTCCAGGAGAAGGCTCCCTAGGCATCCTTTCTTGTTTGTTGCATACACAATGTGAACTCCCACTCCTGTTAAAATATACAACATGAATTTAAAGAAAAGCTGAGGAAAATCAGCGATGTCTCCCCAGTGCCTCACATTGTACCCACTCATGCATAACCTTCATTTGGTTGGCTCGGGTCTTGCTTGGGGGATGGGGATGCCTTTGGCCTGGCTTGTCCCTTCGCCACAAGATGATGATGCAGTACTGTATCATCACATTTAGAGACCTGTCCAAGATGACCACTTGAACGGGTCAGCTTCCTTTGTGATCTTCTTTAACCACTCCCTCAATCCTCCTCCAGACCTTCAAAGCAACTAGCTGCCCGATGCAGGTAGCAGTTATTGTGCTCAGTGCAGCTGCATTGCATCTAGATGCAAAGTGGCTTTGGGTCTGTGAGCAGTATGTTCTCTGTATTTGGAAGCTTGTCTGAAGACCATGTCTGTCAAGTTCCAAGCACATGCCCAGCAGAGCCATAGACCTTAAAAACATTTTGGCAAATACTTTATACTTTTGTATCTTGGTACTTTATACTTTGTATCTGCACCTCATGTGTTAGTTTCTGTGGACCAAATTCTGCCCTCAGAGCCTATCCAAAGCCCACTAAGTCAGTGGAAAGACCCTCATTTTGTATCTGGGCCCTAAATCCTTATAGCTCTGTAACATTGCATAGGGTTGTATTGATCTGAGAGCAGACTCTGAATAATTTGCAAAACCTGCTCCACAAAAATCTTGAAAATTCAAGCAGCAAAACTTATAGAAAATAAATGGTTGATCTCTTGTGCCAATGGTAAAGAATAGAATCTTCAGCTGGTAGGTATCTTGTAAACTGCTGCAAAAAGTTTTCACAACTAATTCGCCATATGAACTTTTACACAGAATCATTGCAAAAAAGGAGACGATCAGACATGATGTGGTTTGCAACAAACATACAGATTTGTTTCTTGTTAGAGTGCAAGATTTTAATCCCAGTTCCTGAGTTTGGCAGGAGAGAGTCTAATTTCTCTTCAGTCTAGGGGGTTGGTTTCTCAATCTTACTCCATGGAAAGGATGGGGTGAAGTCAAAGATGATTGTCTGAGAATATCAGTGAAATCTGGGCGCTGACAGGGAATGAATCTCTTATTCACCAGAGCAAGTGGCACATACTTCACAGGAACTAATAGCTGTGTATGTCAAAACCTGGAAATCTTTTCAATTATATTGTACAGGATGAAATTGCATCTAGCAACTCTTGCCATCTTGCATGTGAACTGTAAAAGAGGTTATCCTGAATGACCATTTATAGCCATGATGTTGTGCATAATTATCTTATCTCTCATGCTCTTCCCTTGACCAATTTGTCATTGTTTAGGGTTGTTCGGTACAAGGGATAAAAAGTTGAAAGATGGTTATTTGCATTATTGACAAAGGACCATTAAGTTCTCATGGAAATAAAGGCTGTTGAGTGACAAGGAAAGGAAGAATTAGTGAGTCTGTGGAGGTGCTGAAATACAAAACAGTCTAAGAGATCTAAAGCGAAGAGAAGAGGACTGAAGGAAGGAAGTTATAAATGAGTCAAAAGTATCTGGAAAGTGGAGATCAGAGAGCCCAGAGTTATTGGAGAAGGGAAACAGATTGCTGACACGTTTTTACAAGAGATGAATAGCCCTTGTGGCTATTTCAAAAAAATGGCTAAATCCCATCTTAACTGAGTATAGTTGCAAGCCTATTTAGGGAAGTGATATAACAGACAAGATAGTTACTTTAAGGCTGACATTTGATTTTTGTGTTTTGAAAGTTATTGAAAATTTTTAAGGAAAGGGTAATTTGTTGAAAATGTTTTCTTGTACTTAATGACTGTAATACCCAATCCCAGATATAAAATACTCTCATTATTGTTAAATCTTGGCCTTTGATGTGTGCCCAGAGTTTTCTTGGCTCTAATTGATGTGCATAAATACAATATCAGCCTGTTATTTGTATATGGTCATTGCTGAACTTCAGTTGGGTTTTTTGTTTGTTTTTGTTAAGCAGGCGATGGATTTCTTAGCCAAAATTACCTAGTAATTAATTACAAGATTCCTGGAACACTTGTTTATAGTTTTTCTGTTCTTTGATTTCTTATTGTAGTAGCTATAAGAATACTAGTACAGGTGAATAGTCCAATTGAATTTCAGGACTATCTATATATATATACAGTTATTCAGATGAGCGAGTGTTTGCAGGATCAGAGTCGAGTTTGCAGCTTTACTAAATGTACTTTTAAAAAGTTGCTTTTGGAGCTCTAATTATTCAAAGAGAGGTTGAATCTGTCTTTCTGTGGGATCCTTTTTTTTTTTTAAGAGAGGGAATGGGATATGCTGGTTTAGGTGGTTATTATCTTAGACCTCATTCAGTCATCTTGCCATTTGTGTGTGAAAGAACCAGTGGAAAGGTTAAAACAGCATTTCTGTATTTTCACTCTTTAAAAACTTGGACATTCAGATCCTCAGCTGGTGGAAATCAGCATAACTCCTCTAAAGTGAAACAGATTCACTCTGCTTTTACAAGCCCTTAGGAGCTAGCCTATCTTGGGAAACAAAGGACTGTGTTTCTGCTAGTTTCAGAAACTCTCTAGTCTTGTTGAGTTGATTATTGTGTAAAAAGCCAGGTTAGTGTACACAGTGCTTTATAAAGCACAGAATAAGACAATCCATGCCTCTAGTAGCAGATGTGTTTTGCCTAGTTATTTACTAAAACATGCAGTGCTCTTTTGGGAGTGAGCAGCCATGTATTACACTAAGCAGGTATTTTAATGATTTCAGCTAATTGTCCTGTTCTCTTAAGTTTTTAAAATCATGTCTTTTTCAAGCAAATGCGTGGTTATGTCCATGAACAATAAAATGGAACAAGTAGCAACAGCAGCCTGTGCTAGAAACACATTTGTAGTTTCTTTTAACATCTATTTGTGATCAGATCTGAACTCCCTTCACTACTGAACATAGTGACCCTACATACATCTATCCCTCCTTGCTGAGCAGAGAATGCACCCCCTTGAGCTTCAGGGTTACTTCATAATTCTTCAAACTTTATAGTGAGTCCCTTTAAGAATTAGTAAAGAGCCATGTGTATGGTGAGACAGAACAGAATGAGGAATGACCGAGAAGAGGGAGGGGGAAATGCTACCACCGCTGAAAAATTTCAACATAAGATATAATACTTTGGGCCTTGCAGGCATTAAGCAGCAAAAATGTGAATGCCCCCATTTGTTTACCATGCTTTGGGTGTTTTCTGCAAAGATGCACTGGTGTCATTTGCAAAGGACTAGGTGGTGGAACCTTTACTTGCATCCATGAGGATTTAATCCTGTGAGTAGCCCCTTTGAGGTCCCCATGACTATTCCTGAGAATATTCATCAGCGTGCATTTATTATTGGGTTCAATATTGTGCAGGCAAATAAGAACATAATGGCACATCTACACAGCAGCGTTATTTCAGAATAACTAATGTTATTCTGAAATAACATAGTGCGCGTCTACACTACAAGCCATTATTTTGAAATAATGTCGAGCTGGAGGACTTCTTACTCGGACTCCTATAACCCTCATTTCACGAGGAGTAAGGGAAGTCAAAGGGAGCATGTTCTTCCTTCAGCTTCCTGCTGTGTAGACAGTGCCAAAAGTCGAATTAAGCTATTTCGACTTCAGCTATGCAATTGACGTAGCTGAAGTCGCGTAGCTTAATTCAACTTTAGCCCTGCTGTGCAGATGTACCGTAAGGTCTTATATATCTTTCTGTAGACGCTGCTTTATCAGCCTCTCCAAATAAACTACAGTATGTGTTTGTATGTTTCTTTCATAGGGTCTTGATACTAGATGATGTAAAGCATAGGAAACAGATCATTATGGGTGCGTCTACACAGCACCCTTAGCTCAAAATAAGCTACACAATTTGCACTATGCAATTTTCACTACGCAAATTGCATAGCTTATTTCAAGTGTATTTTGAAATAGCTTATTTTGTAATTTAGCACTGTCTACACAGCACCTAATTTCAAAATAACTCACTATTCCAAAATTCCCCTTAACCCTCATGGAACGAGGGTTACCGGGACATTGGAATAAGCCACCTATTATTTTGAAATCTATTTCAAAATAATGAGCTGCTTCAGTAGACACGGAATAGCTATTTCAGGTACTTCCAGTATCCCAAAATATCTCCGCAGAGTAGATGTTCCCTATGAGGTTTTTTTGTGTGTTTCCAAGTCATGAGTTAGTAAAAAGAAACTTGGTCCAAAATATTTAGCAGTACTGTATCTTTTAGAAGTGCCATAGAAAATATGCCCTTGAAGGCATGGTCTAAGCAGCAAAATAAGTCTTAGGAATCTCTATACAAGAACAATCCCATCTTCTAAAGATAAACACATTAAAGATACTTCAGTGGTGGAGATCGCAGAGAAATGAACAAGGATATTTCTGCCAGGCATTGCTTTTACAGAGGTGTACTGTAAACAGAAAGAGAGCAGGGAAAAAGCAAGAAATTGCTCTGACTTCAAACCAGTGCTACCAAATAAAAGTGATACTGTGTGTAATTGTTCAGAACTTTACTGGATATAGTCCTTTTGCCTGGGTGACCTTTCCGTCCTTGGACCACATACTTGCATAACTGTGCTACTGTTCCGTAATCCTTTTTAAAGTCACATAATTGTGCAAGCCTGCTGGAAAGCTAGATACAAAAGCACTTTATATACACACAAGATCGTTCATGCCTCTATAGTTGCAGCTATTTCACACACCTTTCGCCTTCCTTTTGTTAAACTTGGGCCTGATTTTCAAAGGCAGCCTTCACTCATACACCAATAAAACTATGTATGCATGGACCTGTGTGTGGCTGCTTTTGGACATGCTGCCTACTCATGTGGGCAGGTGACCAAATGTATTACCGGCATGTGTGAGTGATGAGGGTTTGTACATGTAAATTCTATCTCCTAAGCCTGCATGTGATTCAGTGTGTCACTTTCACACACGTGATAATGCTCAAAAAAATCAGGTCTGGGATCCAAATGAAAACCAGACTCTTTGTAGCTGTTAAAGTGGAAGGATTAGAAGAGGTGCGAGAAGGACATGTGAAGTGATTGCTTTGCAAAGTGGGGATTTTACCTTAATGCCTTTCTCAACACCATCCAGAGTCATTTATGCTTTTCTCGGTATACTTATTTTCTTCTGTCCCCCATTAGTTTGTTATTGCACTGGAAGTGTCCACGGGGCTTTACAGATCATTTAAACAGGCAAGGTCCCTGCTCCAAAAACACAGTCTCTAACTCATGCAAATGCAAGTCACCAGACAATATTTCCAGTCAGAGAGAGGGCAGAGACATTGTCAGAGGGGAGAGCAGCATAGAAAATATGCATCACAAAAGGAATGGGCATGTGATAGAGATGGGGCTAGTGTACGGGAGAGGTTGTTGCAAGGGCAGGGAATGATCAGAAACAAAGAAGGACACCAGGGAAGGCAGGAGAGAGGATGTGGGGTGTTATCTCGATTAATTTACAGAGCACCTTTTACTTGTAAGGATTCCAAATCACTCTGTAGAAGGAGGAGTCTCCCACGGGGCAGCTGCCTCAGACTTCAAAACAACTTTATGTTGTCGTGGAGGAAAGGAAGTGAAAAATACTTGATCTAATTTGAAAGTGCAGGAGGAATATAGATCAGTAGATTGTAACTATCTATCCTGGTGTTTGGCTGGCCCGCTGGTACTAGTGTGCCCCTGCCTCTCTGGGGAAAAAAATGTCATGGAGCGTTTCTGGATCGCCTGCAGTCTGGAGACTGATTTTATGTATCACCTAACACTGTATTGGGGGGAAGGGGGTGCTGATTCAGCCAAGAATGAAGAGAGAAACACTCCTGCTGTGTATGGAATAAGGAGATAGGTCTCCTGATCAAATAATGTAATAATGGTCATTGTAACCTGCATATCTCTTCTAACAGACTAAATTAATCCTGTTCTGCTGTTTCTACTGATTCACTCGGGCACAGTTGAGGAATGGGAACCTTTTTGCTGCCTTCCTTCTCTTGCTCCAGAGTTTTGTGAACACTTAGTGAAGAATGTGTTGTAAATAAAGAGTCCCCAGTTCTGAGAGGTGCCAAATAGGAACTATGCCCATTGAGGAATAGAAGGAGTTCACCTGTTTCTGGAAGGGGCTCAGCAGCTTGCAGGACTGAATCAATCACATCTTCTGTCTCCCCTCACTCCCAGTCCCGCAGTAGAAATCTGGGGGAGGAAGAAATGCTTCTTCCTTGGAGTATGAAATTACCATTTTGTTGTTCTTGTCAAGAGCCAAGTTCAGTTCAAGGAAGGAGAAATCCAATTAAAATTCTCTGATATATTCAGAACCTCCACTGAAATAATGAAGAAATACTGCATCTGGGACAGGATCTGACCTGAAGAGTGTCACTTAATTCCCTCGTATTTTCATGATAAAAAACGTATTTCAACCATATGGCTTACTTTCATATCTGTTGTCCATGATTTTTTCGGGTGAATTTTACCACCTCATTTGCTGATTATAAACCAACAAATTGCTGATGATGGGTTGAGAACACTGTTGGTCATTGATTTAGAGATGGACTTGGACTGTGAAAAACAACATGAATTCAGAGAGCTGGCGTAGTTAGGATTGGTCCTGTTTTGGGCAGGGGGCTGGACTCTATGACCTCCTGAGGTCTCTTCCAGCGCTAGGATTCTATGATTCTATACCAATAGGGCAAACCTCTGTTGTTATTAGATCTTAGTTAATGTCCTTAATATGGCATGGCATTCCAGCTTCCAAAATCACAAAAGCATCAATGTGGGGAACTGGGATTTGGTTCCACAGATAGTATACGTCAGTCTACATCTAGAAAGGAAAATGTGAAATCTGTGATTGCATGCAAAGAAGTAATTGCTCAGTTGTTTGGAAATAAGGAGAAGAATTTGTTGCATTGCAGAATCTGGAAGTGTGCTGCCTCATATTGGTAAAAAAAAAATCTTATAGCACTCAGTACTAGGCTTTGATAAACCTGTTGATATAAAATACAAACTAAGGTGGAATGAAATTTGGGGTAAAAAAAAAAGCATTCTCAGCAGTAACAATGAGAAGTCCTCTGGCACCTTGCCACTACATGCATCTGACGAAGTGGGTCTTTGCCCACGAAAGCTTATGCGCCAATAAATCTGTTAGTCTATAAGGTGCCACAGGACTTCTCGTTGTTTATGCAGATTCAGACTAATACGGCTACACCTCTGATAATTCTCAGCAGTATAAATAAATAGCTATGTTCAAGTAGGATTTATCCTGCTTTATTCTGCTGCACCTCTACAATTAGCTACATAGTGTCCATTTTGATAAAAGTCTGCAAAATTGCAATCTACACAAAGTCTTGACTTGTCTTCTGTTTCTTGCAGGTTGTTAAATCCAAAGAACTCCCTTCTCCAGGACAGCGTTACATTGATAGCAAGGTGGTTAAAACAAGAGCTGAAGGGGAGTGGCTGTCTTTTGATGTCACTGAAACTGTGCACGAATGGCTCCATCACAAAGGTGATGACTCGTGCTCTTCCCTCTTGATTCCCACCCAAACTTTAACTCCATTACCTGAATTATTTCAGGGTCCCTCCAGAGGTAAAAATGATTCCCTTCGCCTTCATGTTTTACAGAGAGGAACTTTGGATTTAAGATAAGTTTACACTGTCCATGCTGCACCTTCGTGCCTTCAAATAATTATATCATCCCAAATAAAAGTGAAGAGCTAGAAGCAAGATTTGCAGGTAATGAAACAATAAAATAGGGGTGGGGATTGTACAGAGGGCACTGATGTTTGCTGATTACGAGATATAAATATAAAAATACAGTTAATGTGGGAGCATGATGAAGAACTAGAGAGTTTGGCTGTTTGTTGGAGGGAATGGGATGATTGAGGACACACAGGAGAAGCCATGGCAATGCTATAAAATAGGACTGTTCTGCAACTGAATCAATAATGCACAAATGGTTCAGTGCATCCACACTAGCCTGTTCCATACCATTTTCATTTCAGTGCCAATCATTATTGATCTCACAGCTCAAGGAGCAGCTACTCCCAAAGTAGTGGATTCTGGGAGATCTTTAAAGGTCACCAGTGCACTATGGGTCATAAATGAGTTGACAGTATTGACTGAACTGCTTCAGTTTAAACGATTCTATTGCTGCCCACACTGGCACTAACATGGTACAGGTTACAATAATGCAGAGTCAACTGTTGATTATAGTGCTGGTGTAGGCAGGTATAATCCAGACAGTATTTGCAGCACTGTTGTCTGTGATGTGTTCTAGAGGGACTAAGCAGTTCTCAGCATGGTAAATTTCTCTCATATAGTCAGGGCAGTAGTCAAGTGTTTTTGCTTTCCATTCCCCAAATAAATAAGTAATGTCTTCAGCTTGGAGGACAGAAGCCACTTACATGACATGAAGAATATCATGATGCCAGACACTGGCTGATCACAAGATACCATTTTTTGGAAGAGTAATGATTCTATGGCTGCTGTAAAAACCACATCAAATGCTTCTAAAGTCCCCATTGCCATTATGTACCAGATGAAGGGGCTGGAAGGACTGATTTATGAGGGAAGATCACCTGAACAAAATAATATGTATTGGTTAATGACATGGAAGGCTCTGGGAGATGAGAATGTATAAGCATTTGTAAGATGTAAATATGAAGGAGGAAGATGAATTGCTCAGGTGGTGTAATAGGCTAAAATAGGAATAATAAAATTAAATTAAGCAAAGGAAACTGTAGCTGAAATGTCAAAAGATGATCTAATGATGCCTTCTGGCCTTAAAAGCTATGAATCTCATTCTATTGGGGTACGTCTACACTGCCACCCTAGTTCGAACTAGGGTGGCTAATGTAGGCATTCGAACTTGCAAATGAAGCCCGGGATTTAAATATCCCGGGCTTTATTTGCATGTTCCCGGGCACCACCATTTTTAAATGCCCCGTAGTTCGAACTCCCTGCCCGTGGCTACACACGGCACGGACTAGGTAGTTCGAATTAAAGCTCCTAATTCAAACTACTGTTACTCCTCCTGCAATGAGGAGTAACGGTAGTTTGAATTAGGAGCTTTAATTCGAACTACCTAGTCTGTGCTGCGTGTAGCCGTGGGCAGGGAGTTCGAACTACGGGGCATTTAAAAATGGCGGCGCCCGGGAACATGCAAATAAAGCCGGGGATATTTAAATCCCAGGCTTCATTTGCAAGTTCGAATGCCTACATTAGCCACCCTAGTTCGAATTAGGTTGGCAGTGTAGACATACCCTTGGATTGGTCTCCCACACAAAGTGGCAAAAGCATCATCATGTAGATCGTTTAAAACTAGCATAGACCAAGTGGACTTTCCCACATGGATGGGTGAGCCAATAGGCCTTTTCCATCACTAATGTTGATAGATCTATTAGGTGCCTTCAAAAAGCCATTCAGATAGCTTATCATTGGGGGAAGGCCAATACAATGTAAACATGAAGGTACATGACACTGTATATACCTTAATGCAGAGATCTCAGATTGTGATCCCCTGCCCCCGTGATACACCCAGATGATGTCCTCACCACCAGTTTTCTAAGACAGATTTTTTTAAAGAGATGGTTTATATAATTTGTGAAGAAAAAGCAACACAATGTTTATCACCAAAATGTATTTTTTGAAGGTATTGATGACTCCTACATATATTCCAGTGGTGATGGGAAAGCTTTCAGGTCCAGTAGGAAAAAATACAGTGGGAAGACCCCACATCTTCTGCTAATGTTATTACCCTCCTACAGACTTGAGTCGCAACAACCCAGTCGGCGGAAGAAGCGTGCTCTAGATGCTGCCTATTGTTTTAGGTAAATACATGTGTATATAGTCAACTTACTTATACTTACTCCTACATGCCTAAAAGCGTAACTTGGGTGGTTCGTAATATGATTTGCTAAATTTCTTTTCACTAGATATTCACACAAAACTCTGCCCCATGTTCTCAAACAGGTTAGGTTAGTTTGTAATAAAACTGACATGTCCATGTGGGATCTGCATGTAATAGGAGGTGCATGCTCACCTTCCGTTGAAGTTGAGGAGAACTGAGAGTGCCCATGACCATTAGAAAACAAGAAATCAAGATCCACCAGTACTAGTCCCCAACCACACCCGATATGTAATTGCAGGAAATAGATCATGTAAGGATGCTAATCTCCCCAGAGGAAGTTTACCCTGGCAACGGAGCATAGCTGGGGGTGGGGAATGTTCCTAATTTTAAGTCTGGCAAACAATTGTATGTGTGAACAGAGCAAAATTGTGGTTAAGCGTTGTATTGTGTATACTCTGAGGTTGTATTGTTTTCCAAGTAATTGCCTCTTTTTCTTCTTGAACCTCATAAGTGTAGATTCTGCCAGTATCTCATGGTTTAAAGAGCTACAGCTGAGTCACATAATGCCGTAGGGATTGGTCAATTGCCCTGCATATTTCTTCATTGCAGGGCCACAAAATCTTAAGTCTCCCAGGTACTATTGTTTCCACAAGGAGACAACTATAATTTCTCAAATATATGCCTCCAATTCATCATGGGTAGACTCAAGTCTGATTAGTGCTTCCTTTGTACATGGGATAACTTGTCTAATTGTATCTTAACATCAGTAGTGAGGCAACTATGGGTCTAACTTTGGTGGGCTCAGGATTTGGTCCTTAGTGCTTGGAGTTGAAATAATTGCTTAGGCACAGTATGGAATCTTACAGTGTAAATTAATATGAAAGTCAGGGTTAAGGTCACCTGATAAGCATTATGCAGGAAGCAATTACATGTCCCCCTTCTCCTCCCCCCCCCGACACACACACACACACACACACACTCTCTCTCTCTCTCTCTCTCTCTCTCTCTGTGCTTCTGACCAATGCATTTGTCTGTATTTTTATTTCCAGAAATGTGCAGGATAATTGCTGCCTGCGTCCACTTTATATTGACTTCAAGAGGGATCTTGGCTGGAAATGGATTCATGAACCTAAAGGGTATCATGCTAATTTTTGTGCAGGGGCCTGCCCATATTTATGGAGCTCAGATACTCAGCACAGCAGAGTAAGTCTTGCCTTTTGAGAACTTTGATTCCTGTGACTTTTATTAGAACAACTGTGTTAAAATCTTGGGTAGAGTGATATTCTCATTGCCACCAAATACCAAAAGCTTTCATAGTTCAAGACTGACAGGTGAAATGCATCCGTGTACAGGGGATCAGCACAAGGCCTCAGCTGAGAGATTAAGTGGGTCATATATGACCTTGTGCTGGCCCTCTGCATAGGAGTGAATTTCATTTTAATAGTTAGCCCATCACTAAGACATATGGATGCATCACATATGTCCTAAACATCACGAAGTGAGTGCTTTAGCTTTGCCACTCGCACAGTCGACACGCTGAGCCTTGTCTTGCTGTGTCTGGAAGTTAACACATTCTAGTTTTGCAAGGCTACTTCAGAAAATGTAGGTTCCATTAAGGATTCCCTTTCTTTCACCTACAAGAGCACTGTATCCATGTAGAGAAGCTTTTGCTGTCACTGCCTGGATCTTACTTGTTTGGATAACTAGAGGGTTTTGGTTTCAACTCTTGATATGCCATCTTTCACAGGTTTCCTGAAAACTGAGTAGATGTGATTTATTCCCTAGTTTGGGGTCTACTTGTAAGAGTCAGTAAATGTGAAAAGTTAAACTTGGCTCTGTAGCATTGCACGCTGGAATCTGCAGCTGGATTCAAACCAAGAATGATGGCTCCCATTCCTCAAGCTGCCTTCAAAATATCAGTAGTCCTGTGGCACTTCAGAAATGAACAAATACATTCACTCATGAGCTTTTGTGGGTAAAACCCATATCAGACTACAGACTAACTCAGCTACCCCTCTGAGACTTTTTTAAAATATCAGATTAGTATTAGCAAGCAATTGGATTTCAGCACATTGAAGAGTAATCTTGCTTTCTCTAGTATGAGAAAATCTTATCGTCCAGGCCTGTGTTTTTCTTGAATGGAAACAGTTCAGCATACGTGCATTGCATATATGTGGCTGGCTGGCTGCGTCAGTATATTCCAGTGGTGTCAACAGGCATAGATGCAAGAGAGATGTATAAATTCCTTCTTATACACAGTAGTAGTATGCAAAGTTTGGAGCAGCACTTGTTTTTTAAGGAAAAAGGAAGAATAACTGTCATGGTCACAAATATGTGGTTTGGATAGTTCCCCAACAAGTCAGAGGTTGCTTAATAAAGTAGTTAGTGTTGCTGTACTGAACAGGACTTCTGTCTCCACTGCAAATGCTATGCTGAAGCTCTGGGAAAAGATCTCTTAGTATTTAACTAACACATTAATGGCATCCTCGGAAATACCTATGTATCATCAGTGGCTAACTTACATACTTCCCTTAGAGAAAACCATTCTGCATGTGAATCTAGTATGGCATGAACTACTAACTTGGCCATAGCTGGTTCCAGGCAAGTGTTTTGCTATCAGAGTCACAATGAATCCATAGCAGCAACAATGGACGTAGCCGCATGGGAGAAAAACAAATAGCTTCTCCCTTTGATGCATTTGCCAAACCTACATCAGTAAGCAGTCAACTAAAATCTGAAAGCATGAATATAGCTCTTTTGAGGCTACCATGTTAACAAAATGTGCAGCTAATAAAAGGTGATCTTAAGGGCTGAATTTCCAAGGTAGTCTCTCATGGAGATCCCTAGAATAATATCCATAAGTCCATTGTGCCCTCAACCCTCCTCCCTCCCCCCCCCCCATCTGTGCACAAATCAGGTCAATGTAGATACAAATAAAATAGTTTAAAATAATTTCCTTTCCAAACTCACCTGCCAAGATCTGATTTCAGCAATCAATTACTGTATATCACTGATACTTTAAAAAGGTGTTTCTCCAAGTGGGCCATGGGTCTGCTTTGGGGAAACTGCCGGTGGGTCCACGCTGCCTTGTTTACTTAAAGGCTCCAGAGCCACGGCACCTCATGGCTCCCATTGGCTCTGGTTCACCATTTCCAGCCAAGGGGAGCTGCGGGAAGCAGGGCGGCTCAGGCCATTTGGCTGGAAACGGCGAACTGGGGCCAATGGGAGCCATGAGGCTCCGTGGTTACAGAGCCGTTAGGTAAACAAAGCAGCACATGCCTGCTAGTGGCTTTCCCAAAGCGGGCCCATGGCCCACTTTGAGAAACACTGCTTTAACACATTGTAGAGAGTGAACTCAGCTCAGTCTTGGCAGATACAAAACCTTTCCATTCAACTCTGACTAAGCTTATTTACCATTAACAGAAGTTTTGCACACACACATTATCATTTACTTTTATCATTATGTTGCCTAGTGTTTTGCAGCCAAGTTAGAGGACAAGGCCTCTGGCCCAAGAAGCTAACTCTCTAAATAAAGAGGTCAGTAACTGAAGGGCATAAGAGATCCCCAAAGCAAATGAATGCTGAACATCAGCACCAGTTGTATTATCCATTGCAATTTGTGCAGCCCTGAGGACACAAAGTATTGTACAGTGAATTGTCTGTGACAGAGATGGTTTACCAGCTAGCATCACTCAGTACCATCTAGAAATAGCACGTGCTAGGGAACAGGTTTTTAGGAGGCTTTTGAAGCAGGAAAGGATATCTCAGTGTATATTGGCGTCTGTTGCTAATGGGTACACAGTGGGTGAGGTAGAAGGCATGAAGTTGTATTGGGGAGAGACAGTGGGTGTGTCTAGACTACAGGGCTTTTTCGAAAAAACTTCCCCTGTGTCTAGATTGCCACCACGTTCTTTCAAAATTAAATCGAAAGAACGTGGCGTTTTTTTTGACAGCAATAAATCTCATTTTACGAGGAAGAATGCCTTTTTTCGAAAGTGCTCTTTCAAAAAAAGGTGTTCTTGAATGCAAGCAGGGCTTTTTCAAAAGAGAGCATCCAGACTGCCTGGGTGCTCTCTTTCGAAAAAGCGGCTCGCTTTTTTGAAAGAAGTGGTTGTAGTCTAGACGCTCTTTTTCTAAAGAGGCTTGTAGTCTAGACGTAGCCACAGGGATGACATGTACTCTTAAAGTGTAAAGCATGATCAGGCCTGATCCAAAGCATGCAGGAGTCAAGGGAAGTCTGTCCACTGACTTCACTGGACTTTGGCTCAAACTTTTGCTCATCCTATCAGAGCAAGTGATGCTAGAGATGGAGATAGCCGTCGATTTTTTTGGCACAGTTATAAGTGTTTTCATCCCAATTTTTTTCTTTCTTCTTCTAGGTACTCAGTTTGTATAATACCATAAATCCAGAAGCATCTGCCTCGCCATGCTGTGTGTCCCAGGATTTAGAACCCCTCACCATCCTGTACTACATTGGCAAAACACCCAAAATTGAACAACTTTCCAACATGATTGTAAAATCTTGCAAGTGCAGCTAAAAGATATCCCTGTACAGCAATAATAAAATGCATAAAAATAACCAAGGAAGGAAGAGATTAAGAAGAAAAAAGAAAACTTAGGTTCATCAGTGTTAAAAAAAAAAACCTAAAAAGAAGAAGAAAGTGGTATTAGTCTGAACTGTTTGAAAGTTTGTTTTGTTTTTTAAAACTTGCATCTTTGAAACAAAACATTGATGGCCTTTATCCTACATTTCACCTGCTCAGTTAGTGAGATAAACAAGAAGCAAACAAAAACCAAAATCAACAACAACAACAAAAAGAACCACACCTTTTAAAAATAAACACTGGAAGAATGTGTTAGTGTTACTATGTGAAAGGAAAAAAACAGGAAAATCCCATTAAGTGGAGTTGCTGTATCTGTCCCTTGCCTTACTTGATCTCTCTGTATTGTTATGCGATAGACATCCTCCCCATTCTTTTTAGTTTTAGCATTAACAGTGCATTATTTATTTGTATGTAAAAACTATCAAATGAACATTTCTTCGCCATTGGGAAAAAAAAAGAAACAAATGTGGACAATGTGGAGACCAAATAAACTGCCAGAAATATGTTTAATGCTTAGGGGAACTCAAGCTCAAAAGATCCTGAAAATAATGGTTAGTTTAGTTCCATTGAAATAGAAGTCAGGTATTACATTATTGAGAAAATCTGCCTTAAAAATGCCTTATTTTACATGCCAGTGGCCTAGGGAGGCTTCTTGTAAGGTCTCAAACCCTTGTTTTTAAATCCTGAAAAAATTACTAATAAAGGACATTCTATTTCAGTCTCAAAGACAAGTCTATAAGATTTTTTTTTTTTTTTTTTTTTTTACTGTAAATGGTTAAAATGTCAGTTTAGTAAACCAGTGAAATATTTAACACGTATTGGTCTAATCTTCAGACCTTAATATGTTGCTATATAGCTATGCTATGGGATGTTTTGTTCCTTTGATATTACAATAGGTGGGTAGTAAAAGTATTACAATAGGTATTACAGTAATACAATATAGTATTACAATAGGTGGGTAGTAAAAGCCAGCTTAATTGGAAACATATCTGTAGATCTCTATTGTAAACTATTAAAGAAATTAAGTACTTTATGTGTAATGTGTAAAATTTCCACCATATTTTTGTATTCTGTAATACTGTCAACTCTCATGAGTTTGAATTTGAATTGGGGGCTCTTTTTTTGATCACTCAGTCATGTTTCCCTCTAGCTGGCCAGTATGAGCAGAGTCCCTATATTTTGACTTGCACTACAAATACATGTTTTATAATAATTTGCTATACATGTGCTTTGTATATTGTTCATCATTATGACATAAGCTACCTGACTCCATTTGTGTTTTGTTTTACAAAAAGAGTAGATTAAAATATTCTCCTCCTCCCTTTCCCCTCATCCTAGTTCATCCACATTTGTAGCAGTGAATTGCAATGCGACTCAAAGTTTTAAACCCAGTTTTGGTTTATTTTCTTGGCTAAAGACAGTCAAAGAGATGGATAAGGAAACAATATTTTCAGGACACGCTGTCACAGCCTAACTGATCTGAGGCTAGGGCTCAGCCCTACAAACCTTCACACAGAGGGAAGAAGGCCTGCACATGCATCACTAATGCCCTCAAAACAAGGTTTGTGTGGAACTTAGTTTACAAGCCTTGTGTTGCCCTTTGGCATAGCAGTGATTTTTTTCACCCGCAGTTAGTCTATGGGAATGATCCTGCTCCCAAAGAGGTCAATGGCAAAACTTCTGTCGACCGCTGTAGCAGCAGATGAGGCCTATTGAGATTCTCGGCAGGTGGAAAGATTTGGTGGATCCAGCCCTGTGTCTGTAAATTTTGTCTAACTTTGTTTATTTTTTTTTTCTTCAGATAACACCTTCTTTTCTTTTCTACAAAAGGAACATAAGGCTTCTAGGAAATTGCTTTGGGCCTTAACAATCTTCAGAGTACTCTAGAGGAAGTAAAAAAGTTCTACATTGAACGTGTTGTTTAAAAATCAGTGAATAGCAAGAGATCCCTAAACTAGACAAAGATGTATGAAAACATTAAAAGAAACCGTTTGGTTGAGTTCATACTATAAATAGTTATGAGTGGGAAAGCTTGAAGACTGTGCATGGAAATATGACAATTAAACATAATGGGCACGTTCCCTCAAATACAAGACAGAGGGTGAGATCCTAGCTCCATTGAACTCACTGGGAGTTGACTAAAATGTGGCCAGGATTTTATCCCTGAAGCTTTCAAACAAAACACAATCTTCACTATGTTAATTTGAATTTAGGATAGTGTGACTCCGGTCACTTCAGCAGAGCAACACTGCTGTAAAACTGAAGTAACCCCATGGAGCATCAGGCTGAAGGTCTGGATTTTGCTCCTTTGATTTACACAGACGTTGACTGAGATAAAAATGTAGCCCTGTGAATAATCTGACTGTGCCAATTGTCTCAGTGGAGAGGAGGTATATGAGGCTTTGTATGAGTGTGTGGTTCTTTTATTATTTACCAAATTGAAGTTAACAAATGAAGGGTCCAGTCCTTGCAGGAGCTATATTTATTCTCCTGAAGAGACCTGTGGAAATCAATGAAACACTCTTGAGACAGAAAGTACTGTGACTGCTGGCATTTGCAGTATTTAGCCCTAATCTGTTTCATGAGCTTCAATATCCAAATTCTATGGGTGGAGAGGAGGGGTCAAGGGCAACTTAAAAAAACACCCAACTTGACTTTTATCAATTAATCACGGCAAAAGTCTAGTTTGGAAGCTTTCTGATTTGAAGGAGCAGGATCTGAGATGCCGTTCGTGTGCAACTGCACTCAATATGCGCTGGACGCAATCGAAAGTTAGAGCTTGGGAGTGAGGGGTATGTTTTTTCAAATCTATGTATAATGCCTTATAATTGTGTTATAATAGGTCATTTCCCCCAAATTGGATGAGGTTTTGTTTTGTATTTTTTTTCCTCAGAAATGCACTGATAGTATTTGAAATGTTCTATTTGACAGCTCCTAAATCTTTTCTTTTTTTGGTTTGTTTTTAGACATATATTTCCTGGTAGTGAATAAGGACGTTGGGCCTGATCCTACAAAGTGCAGACAGAGCTTCTGTGGGGTGAAAGTCACCCCCATGCAGAGAGGGAGTGGGGGGGGAGGGCAGGCATAATGTAAGTCCTGAGCAAAGCCTCTGAATGAGGTATAAGTCGAAATAAAGAGGTGCGTATTGTAGGACTCCTCTATGAGGTGCTGACCCCCTCTGCTTGCATTGAAGACAGTGGGAATTAAAGATACTCAGCACTGGGCAGGAGATACTCAGTACCTCACAGGATCAGATTCGGGGGGGAGGGGGGCTGAATAACAAAGCACTTAGCTGGTTGGGTTAGGACAGTATTTTTTTGTGTGTTTAAAGCAATACAATTGTATGGACAGCATATTTTTTAAAAAAAAGAAACATAAGAACAGCTGTGTTGTATTTTGATGACCGATTACCTTGTATCTTAACACAGTGTATGTCTGTTTTTGTGGTGCTCTAGTGGTAAATAAATTATTTCAATTATATGCTTATGTCACATTCGTATGGCAGTCTTCTTCTGACATAAGAAATCCCCCAGTTCAGTACTATGTGCCTGAGCCTAGTGTGGGAAGTAATTTTTGTATACTTGTTTTCTGTGGTCTAAATCTAACAAAAATTCCTCTGAATGGATGTATCACATCTTTGCATGACTTTAGTGCAAAGATTACAGAATCCATGCCATGTTTTTTTCTTTCATTGCAGTATAAATACAGGCATATCGATTGACAGAATATTGTTTCAGGTGAATGTAGTACCAGCAAAAGGTGTTCTGGATTGACAGTCCTGAAGGGTGAAATCTGCTGCCTTCAGAGAACAGTTACAACATAGGCAGTGGCACTGCAAACCTCTTTTACACCTCCTCATCACTGTGTCCAGACCCTGATCTGCACAGTCTAGACCCTCCCTATGGAGACTGGCATCAGTCATTAGTTTGGGGGGGAGGGGTGTTTCCCTGCTAGGTCATGGGTTTAAATCCAGACCAAGTCAACCTAGCTGTGACAAAGTAATTTCTATTTAGATTAGTTCAGCTGTGCTAGGGGAAGTGAGAAGAGATCTAATCCACTTCTTGATCCATTTGACAAATGCTCGCACCCAGCTCAGACCTCTAGGTAGAACTCATTGAAATTGTACAATGTTCACATGGATGAGCCACATAGTCATTGTGAACTCCTGCTTTGTGCAGTTTCCCACACAGTCTCATAAGAGGTCACACTCCGGCCTGCTCTTACCTCTGTCATCTGTTGGCTAAGTGCTATACTCTACTTACAAACCACTGTGTTTATAGTGGTTTGTTCAGAGCAGAGAAATAGTTACATGGCTCTATTGCTCTTGACAAGTAATCTGATTCCGCTGTTTGTTATGAGAAGAGTCTTTCCCAACCCATTCTGCAATTTGCAATCACATCATCTGAGCAAATAAGAATGAAAGGGGCCCAATACCACAACTTTGCTTCACCAGCCTTAGTCACTTGAATACACGTCACTCAGGTGAGGGATGGTCCCAGGACTAGACAGCAATGTTTTAAGATGAATTTATTAACATTGCATATTAAAAAGTGTTTTCCAGCATAGAAGCTGACCCTAAGAAGTGAAAAGCAAGTGTAATTGCTGTTGATTTCAGTGGGAGTCAAGGAACTAGCCAGGACATATTATGCACCCCTAGATGTTGAAGGAAAAACCCACCTGTTTGTACCTGGTTATGTATCACACTTTGCTAATAATAACACATGGACCTCAAGGATTGTGACTATCTAAAAAATCAGGTTTGGGATAAACATTACTTATTGGGGTGAGTCTATATTTTACACTGGTTGATTTTCATTAATTTCAGTGGTGTTACACTCACATAAAACTGCAGTAATGTAAAACTATCAGGCCTTTAATTTTCATTTTACCCATTTATATGAAGGTCTGCTGAAAGATGCTGCTTCTGATGTAAGAGTGTCAATAATAGGATCTTCCAATCACATTCTTACCAAAAAAGTAACCCATATACATTCTTACAGAGCACCTGTTGGCTAAAACACTTTGAAGTCCTGGTTTCTCTCTTTCTTCCAGTGAAGAATATCTCCTGGGCTGGGGGTGGGGAAATAATGGGGAATTTTAGTTGGAAATAAGTATACTGACGGTGCGTGTAATTAGAAGGAAACAAAGTAGACAGAACAGAATGTCCTGAGAAAACATTTTATGATGTGGGGCTGAAAAGTGAGACCTGCCCCTTCAGAAAGAGATGTAATCAAACAGCTATGCAGAATTAAAGATAAATCGTTTGTGCAAGATATTATTGTGTGTTGCGCTTGCTTTTTCCCTTTACTAATACAGCTTACCCAGACTTGATCAGAGATACACACTGCTCTGCTTGAATCAAAATGTGGTTAATAAATAGAGAATATTAAATATAAGGGGAAAAAAGCCCCAAACAGTGGAACTGCCTTGAAAACCAACTTTTAGGCCAAAATCTGCCTCTTAGATCAGACGGAATAGATTCTATGAGGAGTCATGAGTTCTGGGGGAAAATAAACCAAGAGGTTATGTAATTATATGTGGTTATAAAGTAGATGTGAAGTAATGTAGTTGGCTTGTCAGTGGGTATGGGTGTAACAGTAATTTCTTCATCTGTATAAAAATAAAATTAAACGGAACAGAAAGCTGATGAGAACTCCCACTCAAATTTGATATGCTCGTTTAATGAAGTAACCTGTTGGAATCTAATACTGAGCCCCATGGGCATAAAACTTTCTTAAAACATATTGTGGTGGTCCAAGAAACGAACATTGCTTTTTTGTTGTTGTTTTAATCCAAACCAAAATGTTGGCAGGAGTGGGGAAGGGTCAGTGATCATTGGGTTTCTGTAATGTTTGCACATACTATAGGCTGAGCCCAATAAAACTTTTTAGGTGTGAGTTGCTTGGATTGTTTTGTCATAATAAAGATGCAAGTGGCCAATAGGACTTGAAGTGTATTTTATGCTTTGAAACACAGTGTGGGATTCAGAGCATTGCTCTTGTACACCATTTTCATGCAGCTAATTAGAGGTGAGTGAAAGCCAAGAAGTTCAGATCCGGGGCCAAATTTTTCCAAATTCTGAGGTCAGTTACTTAGTTCAAATCTGGATCCACATGTCACCAATGTTTGGAGCTTTGGTTCTGAAGCTGATGTATAACAAGTTTTTATGGCTAAATTCACTGCTGGAGTATGAGAGGGGAGCTCCATTGACTTTAGTAGACCCCACTTACATTAGAGGGGGTGAAGTTCACCACTGTGCAAAACTTACACTCACCCAAGAACTATCCACTCATTTAAGTGGTGACTAGAGTAAATGTAGCCTCTAGACTCTTAGGCCTTTATGTGCCATGAGCTCCTACTCTTGCAGAACTGTCAGTACTCCAGCTTCCAATCTCACTTAGGGTGTGTCTACACTACGAAATAATTTTGAAAGAAGTAAAATCAGAATAACTCCTGAAATAACAAAATCAAAATAGCATGTCCCCACTATGGGGGGAGCAATAAAACAGCTCAGAATTAGTTCAAAACAGCGTGTCCACATCGAGTGGAGCCTGAATCAGCACTTGGGGGAGGGCCCTAGGAGGGCAGACAGTTCCTGTAGCTGCTTGCTGAGGCTGGCTGAGACACGTACTTACAGGGGCTCTTCTCTACAGCCGTGTCTCACACAATGCTCCTCCACTGCCTCCCCCTTGCGGGACACCAAACACGCCGTGTGCACTGGTTGCCCTTGCAGACAGCACAGCACTGATGTCATGGAGCCGGAGCTGCCAGGCTCATGGGTCTCGTGCTGAGCCTCATGGCGCAGTTCATCCAAACTGCCCACGTGCTCCTCCAGCACGATGACAAGCAGCCAGAACCAGAGGACCCCTTTACCCAGGTCCTGGCATTCCTGTTGCTGCAAAGGACCCTCAATTCCCTGGCGCAGAATGTTGCTTCTGGCGGCGGGAAACCAGTTTGGACTGGTGGGACTGCATTGTCCTGCAGTGATGGGACGACCAGCAGTGGCTTGAGAATTTCTGCGTGCAGAAGGCCCCCTTCCTGGAGCTCTGCGAGTGGCTCACCCCTGCCCTCAGGTGACAGGTCACCCCGCCCCCCTACAGAATCATGTTGCCATTGCACTCTGGAAACTCGCCATGGCGGACAGCTACTGCTCTGTCAGGAACCAGTTCAGTGTGGGGAAATCCATGGTCAGGGCTATGCTCCTGCAGGTAGTCAAGGCCATCAATAACATCTTGCTGCAGATGGTTGTTGCTCCGGGGAACGTTGACACCATTGTTGATGGCTTTGCTACCACGGGCTTCCCTAACTAAGGGGAGCCATAGATGGCACTCGTATCCCCATCCAGGCACCCAACCTCCTCGGACTATATAAACAGAAAGGGGTACTTCTCTATTGTGCTACAGGCACTGGTGGACCACAAGACACATTTCACCAACACCAACGTCGACTGGCTGGGGAAGACACACGACGCCCGCATCTTCTGGAGCTCATGCCTGTTCTGAAAGATGCACGACAATATTTTTTCCCCCAATCATACCATCAGGGTTGGGGATGTGGACGTGTCCATCTGCATCCCCCTTGCTTTCCTGGCTTATGAAGCCCTACACGGGCAGCCAGGACCTCATCAAGAAGAACTTTAACACCATGCTGAGCAGGTGCTGCATGGTTGTGGAGTGTGTGTTTGGCCATCTAAAAGGGAGGTTCAGCAGTCTCCTCAGTGAGTGCAACATCCCCTATGTGGTGGCAGCCTGCTGTGCGCTCCACAACATATTGAGAGCTATGGGAAGACCTTCCTGCCAGGGTGGGGGGCAGAGGCTGAATGACTGGCCAGGGTATATGAGCAGCTGGACACAAGCACCCTTTGAGCAAGGGGCCGTGCTCATCCGGGAGGCCTTGAGGGAGAGTTTCAGTCAGGGCCACCCGTGAGACTCTCCCCCATGCCTCTCCATAAAGGCACCCCTGCAATCCCAATATGTGCCTTTCCCCCCACCCCTCCCTTCCTCTCCCTTCCCTTTTCACCTTTCCCCCTCCCCTACAGAGCAAATAAAGAAGCCCTTTAAAAAAACAACTTGTTTATTTGGGGGATATACAACAGGGGAGGGACAAGGTAAAGAACCTGGAATAAGGGAAAGGGGAGGAGGGGGGAGGGAGGCTTAGGGATGGGGCTGGCACTGGCACCTGCCTCAGATAGTTCAGGAGGCTTCTGCTGCCTGAGAGTTCCCACCACCACATGTTCAGAGGCCCCAGCAGCCCCTTGGGAGGGTAAGAGGGAAAGCCAGGAGGGGGCGGGGTGGATGTGGGTAGTTGGGCTGGCGGAAGATGGGGAGTGGGGAGGTGGCTAGTTGCCCGCTCCATGGATGTGGCCACGCATTCCATCACAGAGGTGAGGGAGGCTGGACTCACTGACAATGTAGGGGGGAGGTGACTGGCCCCCTTTCAGGATGGCATCAAGCTGCTTGTAATAGTGGATCTGGTCAAAGGTCCGTGTGTGCCTCCTCTCGGCTAGGCAGCCACCCATCTGGCTGTAGACTTTGGCATTTCTCCTCCTGGTGCGGACATCCTGGAGGTTGGTCTCCTCACCCCAGACCTCAATGAGGTCCAGTATCTCCACACCAGTCCAGGCTGGTGCCCTCTTTCATCCCTGGCGAGGGGCAGCCGAGGATGCTGTGGGAGTGCTGGCAGCCGTGGGGGTCACAAGGAGTGCTGGGCTCTGCCATGGCTCCTGGGATGGGTGCTGTGTGGCATGGGGCCATGAAAGGTCCACATGTGACACAAGCCCTTTTCCTTCAGCCTGCTGCTTTAAGACCTGCAGGAGAAGGGGAGCAGTGGAGCTGACAGGTGTAGCCAGAGCGGCCACAAGTGCAGCTGTGAGAAGCCTGTGGAAGCCAATTATTTTGAAATAGCAGCAGTTCAGCATCCACACTCACGCTATTTCCAAATAACAATTTCAAAATGAACATGATTCCTCATGGAAACCAGGAGTTATTATTTCAAAATAACCAGCCTGTTATTTTGAAATAACAGGTTTGGTAGTGTGGACGCTCCGCTTGTTATTTCAAAATAAGGGGGGTCATTTAGAAATAACTCCCTAGTGTAGACCAGGACTCACGGATCTAATCACCTGAATGACCATTTGCTAAAATAGTAGTTACAGGACCTCTGTTTCACTTAGGGTACATCTACACTGCAACACTATTTTGAAATAACTAGCTCTATTCTGAAATAATTTAGTCCGCATCTACATAGCAGGCAGTTATTTCAAAATAATGTGAAAATACTGTCAAGCTGGAGGACTTCTTACTCTGACTCCTGTAACCCTCACTGTACGAGGAGTAAGGGAAGTCCGAGGAAGAGTGCTCTATTTCAAAATAAGTGCTGTGTAGATGCTCCCTATTTCAAAATAAACAACACAATTAATGTAGCTCACTTTGCATAGCTTATTTCGAGTTAAGCCCTGCAGTAGAGACGCACCCTGTGTGATAGAAATCCCAGCAACATGCTGCAGAACCAACAATGTCATTGCTATCTGAAATGGCACGCAAATGAATTGGTGGCCCCAGTGCCTAGTGTAAACTTGTTGGCCATCTCAGCAGAGTGCAGATTTATCTCATCCCTCCAAAGCAGAAAGTATCTTTATCTGGACGAAAACGGCTCCCCCACTCTCCAGTTGGGAAAATGTAAATATGAAGTGCAAAATATGCGGCAGTTCACGGTCAAGTTATGCATTCCATTGCAGTGTGTAACCTGTTATCGTAGAGGTGGTCTGGATCAATTTAAGAAGATTTGGAAGCTGCATCTGTGTTCAGATAGGTTATAAAATATGTTGCTTCCCTCAGTTTTGTGAGAAAACTTAAATAAGTTTTCAAAATATAATAAATGAGCATTTTTTTTAACAAACCCAAACTCCTATATGTGCAATGCAGGAGATTAATCATTGCAGATGTCTGGTGTGAGCTAAAGCCAATTCATGTATGAGGAGACAGGTGCACATAAATCAGGAGCACTGAGTATGTGCAAGGAACATCTGTAGAGAGGGTGGATTGTGTGAACATAAAGCACTGTAAGAGAAGAGAGAAACAAGCACATTGTGTTTTGTGGGGCGGGTTGTGTTTTGCTTTTGTCTTTCTTATTGTATTTATTGAACTTGCACCTGGTTGTCTTACATTCCTACTCCTTCGTCTTGGCATAGAGAACCCTTTCAACAGGCAATAATTTACCTCGCTGTAACTGCAGACCTAGATATATTCAACGCCTTTATCAGCCACCTAGTTCATGGACAGACTCTCAGGGTAATTAAAAGAGCAATTAAGAATCACATGTGGTTAATTAATCACAGCATCTATACCGGGCACAAAATCCCAGACAGGTAGCACACAATGGTTATGGGATGCTGCAAGTTTGGCAAACACACTGGGAATTGCCCTGGAGACCACTAGACCTCAGAGCATGAGTTCCTACAACTTGAGAAGATCAACCCAGGCTCTCAGAGGCTTTGTCTACACTGCTGTCTTTTGCAGGGAGAGAGTATGCAAATGAAGTGCCGATTAACATTTTGTTGCGCTTCATTTGCATAATCTATTCGAGCCATTTGTGCACAAGGGGTTTTTACACAAAAACAGTCAGTGTGGTCATGGCCGTTTTGCACAAAAGCCCCTTTTTCCGCAAGATCCTTATTCCTGTCTCGGAGAGGCATAAGGATCTTGTGCAAAAGGGGGTTTTGCGAAAAAAGGAAACATCCACACTGCTTGTTTTTTGCACAAAAACCCCTTGCTCAAAAATGGCTTGAATAGATTATGCAAATGAAGGGTGACAAAATGCTAATCAGCGCTTCGTTTGCATACTCTCTGCTGGCAAAAGCCAGCAGTGTAGACATAGCCTAAGGGTGTGTCTACACAGCAGGGCTTAACATGAAATAAGCTATGCAAACTGAGCTACATCAATAGATTATTTTGAAATAGGGAGTGTCTACACAGCACTTATTTCGAAACAGAGAACTCTTCCTCCCACTTCCCTTGCTCCTCATAAAATGAGGCTTACAGGAGTCAGAGTAAGAAGTCCTCCAGCTTAACAGTATTTAACACTATTTCAAAATAACTGTCTTCTGTGTAGACACAGACTGCATTATTTTGGAATAGTGTTGCAGTGCAGACATACCCTAAGTGATGCTGGAGCACTCATGGCCTCTCCACCCTTGCTGGCTGCACTGCATTACCCCATCACCTGTGTGGGCTGCCAGCTAACTATGTGCATCCTACTTGGGCTTTGGGTGGCCATATTTCCCATTTTGGCTTGGAGAAAAATCCCTTTTTTAGGCCCTTTCTCAGCTGCCACAAGTTTCCAACTGAATATATTGGTAAGAGCATAACCACGCACTTTTGCCAAAGCATGACGTGTGGAGGAATGTACTGGGGGAAGGGAAGCAACAATGTCAGCCCTGCGCAGGGGGCAGGCAGGGTTCAGGTGAGCAGGGATTCCAGTGGCAGCCCCACATGGAAGGTGTGGGCAGGGGGACATGGACGAGTGTCTTAGGCCGGTGCTGTGCAGAGGCAGGAGGAGGGCTCAGGCTAGCCCCACACAGTCTCCCTGTTACAAACCATGTTTCTGATATGATAATCTGACCTGGATTATGCAGAAATAGCTGAATTGTAGGTTTAAAACTGCAGTATGCATTTGGGTTACTCTCCTCTGTTAAAATGCACTCCTGTCTCTTCATCTTGATATATTCCTTTGAAACGCTCTGCCAGAAATAATCTCTCACAGTACCTGCTTGTACACTGAGATGAAAAACAGCGAACGGCTAAATAAAAAGGAAAGGTCAGCCAAACTCTTCAGCAGCCTTTCTGTATGAATCACTGTTGCATCTGTATTTCCTGCTGGAACCATTAGTGAATGAATCTGGGAGACAGTGATTCTATTGCTTGTACCCAATTATGTGATAAGACACTGGAGGTTCGTCTATCAATTACACATAGTGGCAATTCCTCATCTGTACTAATTAGTCTGGCCATTGATCACTTCCATTTTCTTACCCACAAACACCTCACAGCGAAGGAATACCCAACAAGGCTAACAGATGTCTCTCTTTTATCCAATGAAATCCTACCATGTGATCAGCCACAGAGACAGCTCCCACACTCAACACTCTGTCAGGACACATATACTCTATGCGGAAGATCGATGCTGCCATGGTGGATCTTCTGGTGTTCAATTTAGCGAGTCTAGTAAAGACCTGCTAAATCAAAATCAAAGGGCACCCCCATTGGCATTGGTACTCTGGCTCCTCCCAAGGAGTAAGGGAAGCCAATGGAAGCGTTTGCTCCTGTCGACCTCCCACTGTGTGGACAGTGTGGAAACATGATTTAAGATACATTGATGCCAGCTACATAATTAATGTAGCTGGAGTTGTGTATCTTAATTCGACCTTCTGCTGTAGTGTAGACCAGACCTGAGTGTTGTTCAACTCTCTTCAAGGGAGAACTCTTCCAGAGGCTAATAGGAAATCCCAATCTTGATGTTTACTCCATTGATGGCTGCTATACTGAGATTGTCCACAAGCCTACCAGTCATAATTATGGGAATTTTGTTTTTGATGTGGACATTTGTTCACAAGCTTCAGGGGGTAGCTGAGTTAGTCTGTTACAGAAAAAAACAAGAAGTGGTCTGGTAGCACTTTATAGACTAACAAAACATGTAGATGGTATCATGAGCTTTCGTGGGCACAGCCCACTTCTTCAGATGACCGGTCATCTGAAGAGGTGGGCTGTGCCCACAAAAGCTCATGATCCCATCTACATGTTTTGTTAGTCTATAAAGTGCTACCAGACCACTTCTTGTTTGATTTGTCCACAAGGAATTGTATTGAGCCCACCACTTCTTTACACAGACCAGCAAATAGCCATGAGATACAATGACTTTGAGTGGAGAGGATTGGATTCAACTCAGTGGCCTAGAAGTGAAAGACCCATTACCAAACCCGTGAGCAGGGCTTTGGACTCCAAGTTTTCAGAGTATTTCCTGGATTTATGTTCATGACACCCCTTCAGAAATCTGCCCATTAGAAAACCAAACAGACTCCTGAAAGGGTCTTTAATGATGGAAACTAAGGAGGAAGTTCAGAAAGCCCTTAGAACGTTTTATTGGCCTGGCAGCCTCTCTATTCTCATAACAAAACAAAATGATCAAATAGAACAAAGCTCCCACTGTTCTGAATGGCAAATAACACATCTCAGAAGTCATGATACAAAAGATCTGTGTTGAAACAGGAGCTAAAATGGTATCCCAAAACATAGTAATACATGGAGACTGCTAGGGATGCTGAACACCTATCAAATTTCCACCATTCAGCTTTACATCTTATTTGTCTGATAATATTTTTATAGTATAAAACATAGTTTTATTATCGCTCAGTCTTCAAACTCAACATCAGTACCGAGTGTAAATGAGAGCTTTAATCTGACTAGTTAATATACCAAGAGAACAGAGATCAAAGTATCTTGAGAACTGCATCTAATTGTAATTGCCTTAGCACATACTAGAGTGAAATGTGACTTTCATAACAGAAAACACTGTAAAACAATATTATGCAGTTTACAAATTCCATCAAACCACTGTACAAATAAACAATGCTACTGAATCACACAACAAATCATCCTACAATTAGGCCACACAAGATCATCTGGTTTACAAACTAGTCTACAAGCCAAAGAGGAAAACTTTGAAGATAAATATTGCCATATGTGGAAGGCCAGGGAAAAAATTGCTAGCATGGAGCATCATTCTGAAATGTAATTCTCTGTGGGAATCAAAGATTTCATATTGAGGCTGATGTGTTTTTTCAAGAAACCTCAGACAACGGAGGGGCCTGGAGTTAGACAGGATTGGCGACCATAAAGGAATAAGATAACTGGCAGAGTTGTTGGATTCCGTTTCTTAATTTGTTTTCTAATCAAGTGCATTTGTTGATAATTTTGATAACTCACAAGGTAACTTGAGAGCTTTAACATTTTTTCTGATCTAGGAATGTATATTTGTGAAAATTTTTCTGCTCTTTCTTATTCAAAGTGACATTGGTAGCAGTAGCAAATGTATTCAGTCTATGCAAGCATTTTAAAGGCTAAAGCTACATTGGTGATGCTCTTTTTTTACTAACTCAATATGCAGAGGATCCGAACATACCTGTCACTGTGTCTAGGAACATCTAATGACTTAAAGCAAAGCTTTCCAAAAGTGACTGGGGATTCTGGGGCTCCCACCTTCAGATACTTTCAAAAAGCCTGATTTTTTTAGAGGGAGAGTGGTCAGCATTTTCTGAAAATCAGGTCTCTTTGAAATGGCTGAAATGGAATGCCCAAAACTGAGGCATCCAAAATCACTCATCACCTTTGAAAATGTTGATCTATGGGTATGCTCCCACTACAGCAAGTGGTAAGATTCCCATTGACTCCAGTAATACAGGATGAGGCCCTAAACTAATAATTTCATGGCCCTAAACCTGGATGAATCAAGTTTAAAAGGCAGTTAAACAAAAATAAACAAGCACACCATTTATTAGTCCCAACCCCAAGGCTCTTGATTGAAACATGACACAAACTTATGAGACAGAAAAATGCTTGATGTACTGGTGATATATACAGGGCAGGAGCACTGCTGTGAGTATGGTCATACTTTGTCCTGCCATAGCCCAAAAGCATTGTGAGATACTTGGGAGGCTGTATATTTATTTTTATTTTTTTTTATTTAGTTTGCTGACAAACAATAAAAAATGTGCCAGAGAAATATTATGTTTCAGAACTTATGTATTTAAACGTTCGCCCTCTGCAACTACTGGTTTTGAAATATAAAATCATTGCTTGAAAGCTTGAAACTCAGCTTTGTTTTACTCAGTGGTTTTTTGTTTGGTTGTTTTCATTCTATCACTGGTAGGTCGTTGTCAGGTTGCTTATGGTTTCTAGCACTCTGCACACTAGCAGGTTTGTTGTAGGGTGAGCATTGAGCACTGAGCTCAGGCAAACACTGTATTGTTACTGTAGGGTTGCTAAGAAGTGCTGGCTCCTGATTTTGAGGTGGTTCTTCTGTTCTGAGCATAGTTTAGGAAAAATCAGCAGTGGAACATTTGTTATGAAATGAGAGAACACGTAAATCTTTGTCACAGCAACATAATGCATTCTAAAACAAAAGAAGATCAAAATCTGGGCCTAACGTTGGTAACATCCCAACAGGTAAGCACAATTTGAACTTCTTGGAAGCTGTTGCATCCAATGCCTTATCCTTTAAGTCTTGAAAAATAAAAAGTGTGGCTATCAGTGGCTTAAAGCAAAGGCTCACAAAGAAGTTTCAAAATGGACAAGATATGTCAAAATGTTTTGTGGACGATACATGTAACTCCACTGATGTCAATGGAGGATCTCCTGATTTGCACCATTGCCAAATGAATGCTGATTTGGGGCTTATGGAAGCAGTACAGGAAATAAGAATGACCTTGGCTTAGCCTCAGGCCATAGTAACTCCTGGGTCAATAATTTTGTTCTTGTTTTTCAGCTTAAATTTAGCAGCTGATAAATATCACAGGAAAACAGTATAACAGTCTGCATCTTGCTGCCTCCTGGCATTACTGTACTTGAGTGTAGCCTATTTAAAGCTTCTTCAAGATTGTCTGAACTCAGAGGGAGAAAATAGTTTGGTCCTCTACAATCTAGCCTATTATTTTTTCCCCCCCCCCATATTCACTCATTGATTTACTTCTTTCTTTCAGGACCACATCTTGCACTTTGAATCTAGCCTGAGTAACTGGGCCAATGCACAATGAAAGAAATCTTTCCCCAGTGTCATTTAGCAGCTGTGTTTGTCTCTGTGTAGGCATACATAACATCTTCAGACTGATCCTAATTTTGTTAGAGGCACATCTACAGCAGAGTTGACTGGAGCAGTCAGCAAGTGGGTGAGAAGATTTCAATTCATGACCTTCTAAATATCAGCCACTTTCTATGCCCATGAGGCCCTGAGGCAATTAGTTATTTATTATTTGCTAAGTATTGACAAAGTACTTGGCACTGAACAAAGCACAGAGGAAGATAGGCTCCTCGCCTTAGGAAGTTTTCATTTTAAAACAGATGGACAGAATAAACTGCACGAGGAAGCCAAGATTCTAATTTAGGAAGGTGTAGCTCCTCAGCTCAGGTGCAAATTGTCCACTGGCTTCAACAAGTGAAATCGCCTTGGAGTATTGGCTTGAATGGAGCAATCTGTTGCGGATCTGCCTATCTGCATTCATTTTCTCTCTCCTCGTATCGTGGCTGTGGGCTGGCATTTTTACTGAGGTGGGCTAATGGTTTGGGACTCCACAAAGAAATGAGTTTGTAGGAGGAGGAATTGGAAGGAGGAGCATCTAGACAGCTTGCACTCTGGGATGGAGGGAGTTTCAGATACAGAGACAGCATGGAAAAATATACAGAGAGACCTCTGAGTGTGATGAAATGCTCCTTTCTCACAACTACTGGCTTCACTCTGATGATATTTCCATCATGCCCCAGGCATATAGTTCTCTTTTAACACCAGATTCTGGGCAATATATACATGGAGGATGAAACTTTTATGGACTCTGTGGAAGCTTGTCTTTATTCAGTAGCATTATTATCTCCTTTGTTGCAACACAGGAATGTCATTGACTTTCTGAGGCCAACGAGTCCCTTTTCTGATATTCAGTGTCTTGTTCCTTTTTATTTTGTTTGATTACCTCTCTTTTGTCTGGGAGACTTTCTCTTCTTCTCTTCATAAATTCAGATCTTTTCTCTAGCTCCTGCCCAATGTCAAAGCATCATTTCAATAGAAAACTTCTTTGGTTAGGTTAGGGGGCTGGTTCCTGTCTTAGCTGAAGGAAGACGGACAGATAGCATGGGAGCTCCTGTTAGAAGCGGCACATGCTGGACCTGACATATGGCAGTGTTCCTTGGTGAGAATGGGAAAGGTTTAATGGTGTAGAATCATAGGACACTAGAACTGGAAGGGACCTTGAGAGGTCATCGAGTCCAGTCCCCTGCCCTCACGGCAGGACCCAGTACCATCCAGACCATCCCTGATAGACATCTATCCAACCTGCTCTTAAATAACTCCAGAGATGGAAATTCCACAACCTCCCTAGGCAATTTATTCCAGTGTTAAACCTGACAGGAAGTTTTTCCTAATGTTGAACCTGAACCTCCGTTGCTGCAGTTTAAGCCCATTGCTTCTTGTCCTATCCTCAGAGGCCAAGGGGTATGTCTACACTACAAAGTTAATTCGAACTAACAGCCGTTAGTTCGAATTAACTTTCATAGGCGCTACACATGCAAACTGCTAGTTCGAACTTAATTCGAACTAGCAGAGCGCTTAATTCGAACTAGGTAAACCTCATTCTATGAGGACTAATGCCTAGTTCGAATTAAGTAGTTCGAATTAAGGGCTGTGTAGCCACTTAATTCGAACTAGTTGGAGGCTAGCCCTTCCAAGCTTGCCCTGGTGGCCACTCTGGGCCAAGCCAGGGAAACTCTTCTGCCCCCCTCCCAGTCCCGGAGCCCTTAAAGGGGCACGATCTGGCTACAGTGCCCATGCCAGGTGCAAGCCTGCCAGCAGCCAGCCAGCAGACCCTGCACCAGGCACGGCATGAGCCAGCCACCCGCTGCCACCCAGCCCTCCGCCTCTTCCCAGGATCAGGCTGGCGGCTCCCAGGAGCCTGCCCAGGGCCACAAGAGGCGGGCGCCCGCTTGGTCTAGTGCGGAGATCGTGGACCTCATCCAGGTTTGCGGGGAGGCCTCCAACGTCCACAATCTCCGCACTTGGCACAGGAATGAGGCCATCTAGGGCAGGATAGCTGCCAGCCTGGCCACCAAAGGCCACATGCGAACCCAGGAGCAGGTCTGCATGAAAATCAAGTCGGTCCAGTGAGACCCCCAACCCTGAGCTTAGAACATAAGAACGGCCGTACTGGGTCAGACCAAAGGTCCATCTAGCCCAGTAGCCTGTCTGCCGACAGTGGCCAACACCAGGTACCCCGGAGTGGATGGACCAAAGACAATGACCAAGCCATTTGTCTTGTGCCATCCATCTCCAGCCTTCCACAAACAGAGGCCAGGGACACCATTCCTACCCCCTGGCTAATAGCACTCCATGGACCCAACCTCCATGACTTTATCTAACTTCTCTTTAAACTCTGTTATAGTTCTAGCCTTCACAGCCTCCTGTGGCAAGGAGTTCCACAGGTTGACTATTTGCTTTGTGAAGAAGAACTTTCTTTTATTAGTTTGAAGCCTGCTACCCATTCATTTCATTTGGTGTCCTCTAGTCCTTCTATTATGGGAACTAATGAAGAACTTTTCTTTATTCACCCTCTCCATACCACTCATGCTTTTATAGACCTCTATCATATTCCCCATAGTCTCCTCTTTTCTAAGCTGAAAAGTCCCAGTCTCTTTTGCCTCTCTTCATATGGGACCTATTCCAAACCCCTCATCATTTTAGTTGCCCTTTTCTGAACCCTTTCCAAGGCCAAAATATCTTCTGTGAGGTGAGGAGACCACATCTCTATACAATACTGAAGATATGGCATACCATAGTTTTATACTTCCCCTCCTCCTTCTTCCCCTGGCTTCCCCCTTCCAGCTCCCTCCTCCCAGGTTTCCACCTCCCCTCTCCCACCCTCTCTCTTCCCCTCTCCCACCTCCTTTTCCCAGTCTCCCCAGAGGTTAATCCCCCCACCCCCAGTTTTGTTAAATAAAGAGAGTTTCTATTTTTGAACACACGTGTCCTTTATTTTTTACATCAGGAAGGGGGGCTAAGGAAGGGTAAGTGGAAGGAGGTGAGGGAGGAATGGGGCACGAGCCCCTGATGGGGAGGACTGGGGTGGCTCTGCGGGCTCCTCGGGGTGGAAGCTCTCCTGCAGGGCCTCCTGGATCCTGACAGCCCCCCGAATGACCCCCCCCCCCCGCGGATGGCAGCCTGTGGCAAGTGCAGCCGGGCTGGTGGCTGAGTGCTCTGATGTGCCAAGCGTGGGCACTCAGGGCACTCCAAGACAGGACTGCTTTGCTGTCCCTCATCGAGGTAGACAAGCAAGCGGGGAACCCTGAGAACTGTCTGTCCGGGGTGGGGGTCGGGTCCCTTTAAGCACAGCCCTCGGCTAGCCTGAGGCAGCAGCTCCATGCTCTAAGTCCTAACCTGATGCCCTGCTGGCACTGATTCCGGCCAGCCTTAACTTCGGTTCAGGGTCCACTCAATGTGGACATGCTAGTTCGAATTAGCAAAACGCTAATTCGAATTAGTTTTTAGGTCTAGATGCACTAGTTCGAATTAGCTTAGTTCGAATTAACTAATTCAAATTAAGTTAGTTCGAATTAGTGCTGTAGTGTAGACATACCCAAGGAGAACAATTTTTCTCCCTCCTCCTTGTGACACCCTTTTAGATACTGGAAAACTGCTATCATGTCCCCTCTCGGTCTTCTCTTTTCCAAACTAAACAAGCCCAATTCCTTCAGTCTTCCTTCATAGGTCATGTTTTCTAAACCTTTAATCATTCTTGTTGCTCTTCTCTGGATCTTCTCCAATTTCTTTGATGCCCAGAACTGGACATAATACTTCAACTGAGGCCTCATCAGCGCAGAGTAGAGCGGAAGAATGACTTCTTGTGTCTTGCTCACAACACACCTGTTAATGCATCCCAGAATCACATTTGCTTTTTTTTGCAACAGCATCACACTGTTGGCTCATATATAGCTTGTGGTTCACTATGACCCCTAGATCCCTTTCTGCATTACTCATTCCTCGACAGTTGCTTCCCATTCTGTATGTGTGAAACTGATCCTTCCTAAGTGGAGTACTTTGTATTTGTTGTTATTAAACTTCATCCTATTTACCTCAGACCACTTCTCCAGTTTGTCCAGATCATTTTGAATTCTGACTCTATCCTCCAAAGCAGTTGCAGCCCCTTCCAGCTTTGTATCATCAGTGTAAGTTCTAGCCAGCTCATACAGCTGTCTAGTCAAAGCTTTCTACCCACTGGTAGTGCTGGATTCTGTTCCCCAAAAGGACTCTGCTCTCTAGGGGTAGTGGAGAATATATCACAGAAGGAAACAAAAGGACAGTTTTGTGGGGCTTTGAGAAGCTTTGCCAGAATTCAGGGTGAACCCAAAAGTGCTCTGCATGTTGGCTTTAATTATGACTATAGCTGCACCTGTTTGCTTAGATATGTGCGATATTGGTGTCTGAGAGCTAGCTGGAAGCCAGTGTGTGTAATTCAGCGAGCACCTCAATGGCTCTGCTCTGATTAATGGTAGCAGAGGACCTGGGTCTAGCTATAACTACACTTGTGTACTTGTAACTCTCTGTCTATCACCCACATCTAGAGCAGCCATCTTCATGTACGCACAGAGTCAAATTGCAGCTGTACAAGGTGTTGGGGTGCTGCAAGGAGCAGATACTACATCCATTTAAAGGATGGTCCTTTGGGGCCAGTTGTTCCTTAGAGGCATAGTTTAGCCTACTGAGAGACAGTAGAACTTAATTACATTTTTTCAGGGGTCTAAAGCTCCTCATATGGTTGCATACGATATGGTCTTACTGTTAAAAAAGGGAGAATTAAATGTTCACCATCCATTTCAAACAGTGTCCAGAAAGCTTGTCAGAATCCTGCTGGAATCCTTCCAGGCAGGTATTCATTACATAGATTTGACTTTTAAAATACGATAGAAATGAGAACTGCAAACTTAATATGTTTTTCTTCTTATGTGGTAAGGGGGTAGAAGGAGGGGAATAGCATTTACCTCATAATTTCCCTTTCTTTTCCCCCCTCTGTGTAAGACACATTATTCTCTCTGCAAAGGTACTTGCTAACATTTTCCCTCACGCTTGAAATTTACTTACCCCGGGTAACAGGAAATGTGGAGCCTTGCGATGTAGATTGTTATACCAGATGGTAATCTTAGCACATGCTATTTGTGTAGATCAGTGGTGCAAGTGAGTCATCCTTTGTAGCTGGCCATAGCTGCTGTGAAAATGGTCCTTTCAATAATAATAATAAATAATCATAATAATTAATAACAAGGTCTCAGCATTGTTTAGGCCCACACTCCCCTCAAGATAATTTTCCATTTTTCAGCTGCGGAAGATGAGATTTTTTCATCTCCAGGGAGCCCAGTGACAAATCATCAGGGACCAGATCCAAAACTCATTGGGAGTCCCTGGGGTCCCAGTTTTTATTGCATCCTGCTTCTGGACAGCAACCCTCCTCCTGCTGCTCCACATTCCACAGGGTACAGGACATGACTGTGCACCTTATTTGACATATGAAGTGCAACTGCATGAAACCCCCCCACCTCAGATGATTGTATTGTGCTCTTCTCACCTCGGGTACAGGTTCTAAATTCTCCTCATTGGGCTAAATTCAGAAAAAGTAGCAGAGCGGGGGGATAAATTACATCTTTGTTCCCTAGCTGAGACCCCCACACACACACATCCTAGGAGAGGGATTCACCCTGATGTTGGCAGATGGTGTCGACCACTCTCATTTGGGGCTTTAACTTTTGCAGAAAGCAGTAACACCATATCTTTATCATGTTTCTCTAGCACCTTGTGCATGACACTTTACAGATAATTGTGAATACATGTTCCTGTCCCAAAGAGTTTGTAACCTAAGACTCTGATTCAGAAAAAAACTTGTGTATGAGCTCGGTTTTGCACAGCTTTGGGGCCTACATTGCAATTACGGTTGCTACCACTGCTCACAAGACTATCCAGTCCTGCAATGAGGTGTCCACCCCTACACAAAGCCTGGGTGAGTAGAAAGGGTCAATTGACCCCATGCCAGGCTACACCTGCAGAACAATCAGAGCTGATATGCTCTCACTGATGATGAAGCCCAGCTGGGCAGAGGTGTGCTGAGCTGGTATAAAACCATGCAGTGTAGCAGACAAAAGAGTAATAGGGAAGAACTTTTCAGTCACTTTCTAGAGTGGTAGAAGAAGGCTGTGTTGGGAGTGAGTAAACTCTGGGATACTACATAGGAATACAAATTCTAGCAAGAACCTGAGAGTGAGTGAAGTAGCTTCCAGGGCTGGCTCAGAAGACCAGTGGGTAGGAAAGAATGTAGGAGAACAGGGGCAGGGTCTGTGCTTAAGTAAACTGGTTGCTGAGGTATAGGGGAAACCTAGGGATTCTATCCCCCACTGGGGAAACAGCACAGTCAGGACAAAGGCTGCCTGAAGTACTTCATCCAGCTGCCTGAGTCTCTAGGAGGGGAACACTAGACCTGGCTGGAGGGTTAAGCTGTGGAGAGGGAGCAATGAAGTCCAAAAGGAGAGAGACAAGTCCTCCAACTGAAGGAGGAGGCATCAGACTCGAGCGCTGATCCTCAGAGGTGGCTTGTAGATTTCCCCCTCCCCCCCCAATCTCTTCAAAAGCATCTGGTGGTCTGGCTTTGATCTGCTCTCTGCCTGTTGACTACTTTGAGCTAGCCTCTATCCAAAGTTCACTGAAGTCAGTGGCTTGACTCCCATTGATGTCAGTGGACTTAAGTCAGGCTCTTGGTGACTCGTTTCATTATTCGGCTAAACTGCTTCCTCAACCAGAAGTTTTGTTTTCCAGAGCTGAACAGTAACTATCCCTGAGAAAGGGGAGCACCAGGGGCTACTATGTTAATCTTAAACTTACTCTGTGGCTTTCAACAGCTTTGAAGGTGGCTATTGGAAGGCAGGCTATGAAGAGGTGTGAACTTTTTTACTTGGGAGAAAATACATTTTTGGAAGGAGCTGTGGCTTTGTGCTGCCTGACTAATCGCTATCTTCCAAGACAATGTTAAACTTGTTGCACCTTCCTGCTGCTAGCTGAGTAAAATATCTTTCAAGCTGAACTGTGTTCTTGCTCTGATGCTCAGTGTGTGCAATTGTAACACACCTAGGCTGTGTCTACACTGGTGCAATCTTGCGCAAAAGCGGCCGCTCTTGCACAGAACACGTGGCCAGTGTAGACAGGCAGCATGTTCTTGCACAAGTAAACTGATGTTCTAATGTATGAAATCAGGGCTTCTTGCACAAGGAGGCATCAGCAGGAGCGGGAGCGTCAATAAGTCCTCTTGTGCAACTGTCCTTGCACAAGAGGCCACTGTAGACAGGCAACATGAATTTCTTGCGCAAGAAAGCCCTATGGTTAAAATGGCCATCAGAGCTTTCTTGCGCAAGAGAGTGTCTACACAGGCATGGATGCTCTTGTGCAAAAGCACGTGCCAGTGTAGATGCTCTCTTGCACAACTACTTTAGCACAAGAAGTCTTGAGTTAAGAGTTTTTGCGTAAGATCACACCAGTGTAGATGTAGCCCTAGGCTACATCTATACTTGTGGCTTCTTGTGTGAGAAATAAGCAAATGAGGCTAAGCATGGAATATGCTGAGCCTCATTTGAATTTCTAATGAGCCACCATTTTTTGCAGAAGATGCTCTTGCACCAGAAGGAGCGGTCTACACTGCCCCTTTTTGTGCAAGAAAAACCCTCTTGTGCAATGCTGTTATTCCTGAAAATAATTGGTGTAACAGCATTGTGCAAGAGGGTTTTTCTTGCACAAAAAGGGGCAGTGTAGACCGCTCCTTCTGGTGCAAGAGCATCTTCTGCAAAAATGGTGGCTCACTAGGTATGCAAATGAGGCTGTGATATTCCACACTTAACCTCATTTGCATATTTCTTGCGCAAGCAGCCATGAGTGTAGACTTAGCCCTAATGTAGTTCACTGTCCCATACAGTAGTACCTAGACCACAGCAACAACTAAGAACAAGAGACCTCTGCAGCATCGGCTGAGAGGCCCCTGCCTTTTAGCTCAAAGGGTAGAAGCTCATACACTAAGTTCCAGACATCCTAGGTTCAAATCTGCCTGGTGGTGGTTACACAATCCTTACAAAAGGCAGAAAAAAAATCCTGATGTTAGTGCTTATGTCAATATCTTTTTGGTGCCAAAGCAGACTGAAAATGTCTGTGCTCCTCTGGAACTCTGAGGGGAATAAAGTTGTTTCTAAGGGGATAAATGTCTCATTTCCTATCCTGTTTTGTTGGTTACTGTAACTTTCAAACATTCCTAGCACTTTGCAGGAAATAAAAGCAGGCAGACTCCCTACAGGAGGTTTTCCAGGCCAACCCTGCTTGTGTAACACAGGTGCAAGGAGTAGAGACAGGCCTAAGCCATGGTGCACCAACCTAGCTGGGATGGTGCCACAGCTGTTTTGCTCACTGCCAAAACCACTCTGAAATTAGGGAGAGGTGTGGGGAGAGGGGGAAGACAGGTGAAAACTGTGTAAGCCAGATTCATACTAAGCAGTAGCTGACTGAGAAGAAAAGCTACGGGGAGGGGCTACTCTGAGAATAAGGTACTATTCAACAGGAGCTGGGGAAGAAGCTGGCCTTGAATAAATGACAGTGCTTGAAAAGTACATTTATAAGAACTCCATTCTGTTCGCATTTGTTTTGTGACAAAACTCTCACTGAGTTTGGGGGCAGCAGCCATGAAGTGTTTTTTCTTCCCGCAACACTTTGTCCTTTCTGTAAGTGTCATATCTAAGTTCTATCCAAAGGCCAGATTAAGCCTTAGCAAAAGGTGGTGCATAAGCATTGCTGTCCTGGATAACTTCTGTACCTCAGACGCTCCTCTTCTGAGGCTCAGTTCTTGCTCAGCGGAGGGTCGGTATCAACTACTGCTATTTAAAGAGTACTGCATGCTCCTTACAGCCAGCCAGCCCCATCTATTCTCACCCTTTCCTGCAAAACTGCTTTCGAAGGAGCATTAGTCAGGCAGAACTTTCATTCCTCCCTCCCCACCTGGTATGTTCTTGACAAGCATGTCCATCCAAGGAGTTTGTTGTGGAGAAGAAAGGGGCTACTTGTCCCCTTCCCCACATATGCCTGCATAATAGCAGAGCACTAGGTGGCCAGCATAATACATTGGTTTCAACAGAGCTAAAATTTTACCTGATGGTAGTTTTGCCCTTGATTTTTATAGGACCAGGTTTTCACTCTTTTTAAACCTTATAGTTACGTATTTGGTATGCTTTCTGGCTCCACATGGTACAATTGGTTCATCTAAATAGTTTACCTCTAAAGTCATAGATTACAATCTTTCTACAAGAGTTTGTTACTGACTTGGAGCTGCTCCGTCATGTAGCTGAGTGCCTATTTCAGTGCCAAACTGAACTATGGTAATGAGGATAGCAGTGATGCCACTATCACATCATCAGTGAAGTTTAAAACCCCAGGGAGATGGAGCAGTTTGTACAGAAAGACAGGCCATAAACTGCAGCGTAAAGACCCCAATAATCCTCCTATTGCATTTTCCTGCCGAAAAAGTCATAAAATGGCTGTTGTCATCCCATAACTTTAAGGTAAACTCTGAAGGTGGACAATGAAATGCAAAGCCAAGTGGAATATCAGCATATAACACAAGCTGCCTTTTATAGAGATTTAAATGTACTCTAATTGCACTACCGCACACCCGGGTGTGGTGCTAGCTCTTGGCAAGGTAAGTATTGTTTTGCATATGGCTCTTTCCAGGTTCTTTCCAGTGATTCCTTTTGATCTTTCTGAATAGGCTAACATCTGCCTCTCTACACACAGATCAGTGCAGTGTGAGCCTTATTAGTTGGTGTTTGCTGAAAAATGTCTTTATGTTTGTTAATGAGTCACTCTAGTCCTGCACACTGTAGACAGACTGTACAGTATTTCATTTACTTATATATCATGGGAGTTCTTCAACAATGTAACTCACTAGTGTCATTGCAGTAGTCTCAATTTAAAAGCATATTTTGTTTCCACCTTGCATTATGTGTCTCTTTGCATCTTTTTCACCGCAGCTTTTTCTTACATCAAATTGCCAAGCAATTCATTATTTATTTTCCTTCTACTATTTATCAAAGGAGAAAAGTAATTCACATATTCCATATTTCACCTGTGGCTGAAATATCTACAGTCGCCACAACCTCTAACGTGCCTCATTGGTCTGTCACTAATAGCTAAGACATTTTTTTCAAATACACCATTTTTCTTGTGACTTATTTACTCAGTTCAGCTCAATTCAGAGACACCATCTGGTTTTCGGTGGAATCCAGTCTTACAGCTGGACTGACTGAGGCCCAAAAAAGTCAAGTGCATTGCCTGAGGTGATACTCCAGTTCTCCTTGGAATGCAGAAGGACCTTCCTGCCTCCCAGACATTATACTGTAACAGGCCACACTGTCCTCCAATTCACATCTGCCAAATGAGATTTTCTCAGGACCCGATTATTCTCTTTATTGCACTCATCATCTGGCTCATTTTATCTCTTTATCAGTTGCATCAGTTTGTCCAGACCATATTAAGAAACCACTGTTTCACATTCAAGTTTGGCTTTGGATTTGCTTCTGAATCATACAGTAGGGCAAACTTTGAAAAACTCATCCAAGACCCAGATAAATTATGCATATGGCTTTACAATGTCTTTCAAACAAAAAAGTAAAAATCCAATAGCTTTTTATTCCCTACGTATATCTGGGACCAACATAAGTTGTCATCTTAGTTTGTTTTGTGAATTCATGTTCTGGTATGAAGCTGTTCAAGCCATGTAGAATCTACTAAAAAAAAAAAAAACCCAAAACCATCCCATTCTAAAGAACATGAAAAATCCAAGTACTGTCCCATACCATTGTTTCTCTGCTAATTAAAAATCTCTGAGCAGCCAGCGTCAGAATCATGTAAACTCTCTAATAAATATGTAATGAAGGAAATATTCAAAAATTTAGTGATTAATGAGCAGATGTTAACAGGCAATGCAAACTTATGGGAAACTATTTCTAATAGTGATGTCAACAGAGAACAATTCACAGACATAATTACTAAAAAATTATCAGAGACTTCCTTGTCAAGTATTTTGTATGTTTATAAAGCTGTTGGTGACTCATTTTTAAGCAGTCTGGGAGACTTATTTGATTTGGAATCGGGGTTTTATTATAGCTTAGCTGTTATGTAATAGTTTACTCAGACTATTCTTCCATGTCAACATATTCCTTATGTGTGCCCTGAGATTCCTTGTAATTCTTTCTACAAATCGTATCTAAATGCTTTTCCACACTTCCAGCTTTGGAATATAGTCACCATTTAAAGCTGAGTGGAAGAATGGGTCTGTGCTTAATTATTCGTGGGATTGCCTGCTAATTCTAGCACAGGAATACTAATAACCTGTACTGTTAAGTTGGTTGGGTCATGTGGTGCAAGTATCATTAAGATGCAAATAGACAAAAGTAGTTTTTGCCTGTATGTATATTAGAGGTGTTTTTATTGCAGAACATTGTCCTTACTGCAGGGCAAGCATGCTCATTGATTTGCTAGGCTACGGTATGAACACTAATTGGCATTGCTGGCTTCTCCAATGTCACTAATGTTGAAAGCAAAATAATCTGGGTATAATTTAAATATCGGTACTCAGAGTATTTTAGCAATTCTGTTAGTTGTTTCCCCCCAAATATTGCAGTACCACCAGATATATTTTACCTCTCTCTTTAGATTTACCCAGCATTTGAGAGCATTTGCCACCCTTGTTAATATTGTGTAGAAGGCACAAGAGTATTTCTGAGTATATCTATGTCTTGTCACATGCTACAATATCAGATCATGTACAGCTTAACAGGATCCTACATACCTTTCACCTGTGATTAGGATGTGGTCAGTCCTTCCATGGACCAAATCACACCTTCCCAGGCAACCAGCTGTCTACACAAACATGAAGGCACGTCAGTGCAAATATGCTTTCCAATTCCTCCTTCGATTGCCAAGTCTGTGGGACAGGGATTGTTTGTTCATTATAGATATGTACAGCACCAAGCACAATAGAGCCCTGATCTCTGATTGGAGCCTAGGCTAACAATACATGAGTCAAAAATGAGCAGCTTAGCTTCACCAAAGTATTCTCAAATGCTGTCTCAGTGCCAAGTGCAGAAAAACCAGCTCTGAATCTTTGGGGTTGGAGGGAATGGAATTCTCCCTCTGCTATGGAGGATTAGAACAGTAGTGAGCCCTTTGGCTGCTGCATGCAAGCATCCTGTCCACCTTCCCTGATGGGAAATGGCCAGTGGACGCATGGAGTCATTGCCCCCCCAACTTCCTGCACCTCAGAGTGCAGCAGGAAGTCCTTAAAGAACAGTGTTTTGTGACATGGATGGGCTGCTCGCTCCTTGTGTGAGCCTCTCCAATCCTGCTATTCTGCCCGCATGCTAGAGCTGCATTCCAGACACTCCTCGGCCCATCCAAAGACTTCTGGGGTTTGACTGTAGGAAAATATCCTCTTGAATAGAGCTGTGGGGAGTCTTCCAAAGGAAGTGAGTTTGAGCAGAAAAGATCGGTACAACCTTTGAAATGTTCTGTGGTCATATATTGGCTTTGATTAACCTGCATCCAACCCCCCAGGAGGGTCATCGGAAACCAACACACCTGTTCCTGGTCTACAGGCTGCTGCTTTGTGACTTGGTGCCAGGCCACAGTGCCAAGGTGAATCTGGCTCTGACCGGGTCTCCCTGGTATAATAGAGAGGGTGTCAGACAGCAAACTGCCACAGTAAGGGCTTCCCCTGTATGGCACTGATCCCCAGCCATTGTAACTTGTGTCCAGGAAATAGGGTAATGCAGAGAGGCCCTGGGATTGGGGAGTGCAAAGGGCACCTCAGTGTTGCCAAATGTTCCTCAGCCTCAGCCAGTGGTCATGCCCAGTGCAGTTATCCAGGATCAGTGAGAGAACACTTTTGTCTAGTGTGACTGAAGGCACTCAGATCTTCCTGGGAGCAGGCCCTTACACTGACAAGCCAGTCCCAGAGGACAAACATATCTTCTGTGAGTGTCCATCTCTAGGAGTTTACCACCTCCACCTCTGGCCCACTAAACTTGTAATCCAATAGGGCATTCCACATGGGCTTCAATTAGGAGACCCGCCCCCCCACACACACACCCAACATTGAGGAGCTCTGTGTACAGTCTCTTCCTGGTTTCATTGTCATATGTCATGTGAAAAAGAAATCCTTTGTAGAAGCTGTTGACTGCATGCTCTGTGGTGATGGGTAGATTTTCCCCATTCACATGTCCCCCTCTGCTGACTTCATCCATTTAAAAACATAGCAAAGAATATTGGAGGCAGCAGAGAAAGTGACCCTTGGCCCTCAAAGCCTGCACGCTGTATCCAATGGTCTGCATTCTAGCCAGCCCCCATGTGTTGAGAAAAGGGCGTTCTCCCCACACCATGTTCAGGTTGCTGCCTGCCACTTGGCTGGCGACAGCTTGTTCTAGCCTATCCATGTGACTGGGAGTGTTTTGGTCTTCCTCTTAAGTTGCAGTGAATTCATCAGAGCCACGGTATGGGTGATGAGGACAGACATAAACAGCCCCCTCTCTGTGCTGATGCTGCTTGTATCCTCTGCGGTGTCACTGGGGAACTGCTGTTCCTCTAAAGAACGACTATCCTGGAAAACAGGATAGGCCAGTGCTGGCTGTCAACCTGGAAAAAATCTATTCTAGTTCTGAGTGGTTACGGCCGTCTTTCTGTTCTCACAAAGGCTGGAGATTTTCAAAGTCATTGTGCGGGGGTCGAGCAATGGCTGTGCTCATAGAAACACTGTTTCAGTCTTCCAAAATTCTAATCAATATCAACAATGGAATGTGCCATATCGTATTCATCCAACCCCTTTTGCCTTTCTCAGATACTGAGCTCAGTTTCCTGGGACTCGGACACCATGAGAGTGGAATTTACACTTTGAAACACTATTGGCAAAACAGAAGCTCTCCCTGGGCAAAATTCATTCCTGTGCAAAAGGCCAGCATGGGACCGGTGCATTACTTAACATCCCACATAAGCTGTCAAAATGGAGGTTTAGCAGAGTCTTCAGTGGTGCATAGTTCTCACACGCAAGGTGACTTTTATCCAGTGAGGGGTGCTTGCACCATCTGGCTTGGGCAAAATTGAAACTGAAGCAAATATTTCTAAAGCTTGAAAAGTTATTTTTGGTGTACAGTTTGTGTGTGTGTGTTCATGTAGGCAACCACCTAAGAGATCCTGATTTCTGGCTCAGCCCATCAAAGCACTTATGCCCATGCCGAACTTGAAGCATGCAAGGAGTCTAATTGGCTTCAGTGGGACTGCTTACCTCCTTAAAGCTGTGTAAATACTTGAATGCTTTTCTCAGCTGATGCTCCTGTACATCGAACTCAGTGTGAGGTATGCCACTGACTTTAAGAAGAACAGGATCAGAGCTGGAACACTTGGGTATACTAGAAATAATCTTGGATGGTGGGTGAACGCCCAGCTGGGGAAGGCAAGCCCCCCCGTTCCATGGCCTCGCCCCAGAGTCAAGACTGGCCCCATGGCAGCAGTCTAGACTGTACCCCGAGTTACTGCCCCCAGCCACTGAATATTCCCAAGCCTCTTACTCTGATCCATCCCAGCAGGTGGCTTGGCCCCACCCGTCCTAGTTGGCTGGTGTGCCAGGTGGCTGGAGACCTGAACAGCCACCCCACAGCCCCATTCTTCCTGGCCAGCAGGAGAGCCAGGCAGCTGCACCGTGGCCACAGAGCCAGGCAGTGGGAGTGTGAACGGTTTTGGGACAGCCGTGCTTTTCCTTGTGTACTTTACCCACTGCCCATGGAGATAATCATTGCAGTTTTCCTTTCAAGTGCTAATGATTGCTCTTGTCTGAGGAGAAGGCAAGTGAAAATGGTAGCTCAGTGTCAAAGGGGTAATGGGGGAGAGAGATGGAAAAAGTGGAAAGAGAGTTAAAGTGGAAGAGAGAGAGCTAAATCTACTGCTGTACATTTGAGGCTACTTCACTTGATGGCTAGAATTTGAAATGTGGAGGTTGTTTCCCTTCCAAACCGACATAAAAACAGATCCATATTCTATTTTTCTCGCAATATAGACACAATTTTATTGAGCAGAAATGTCTGTTTAGCAAAAACTTTCTACAGACAACTTCCAAATTGCTTGTCAACATTTTAAACTTGTGGAAACGTGTATGTTTTGTTGAAAAATAGTGTTGATGATAAAAAAGGGGGGGACAGGAAGAGGGGTAATGATGTTTTCAATAAGCATTTTGATTAAGTGAAGCGTCACTCAAATTGTGTCATGTGAAAAAAGCAAGGTTTTTTTTGCCATAAAGGGGGGAGGGCAATTTTTGGACAAAAATAGCATTTTTTTTTCAAAGAAAATATTCCTGTCTAAAAAATGGTGATCAGTTCCAATAGCATGGGAGATGGTGTGTGTGAGCGGGGTGGGGGTGAGAGTCACTGTAAAGAAGCTTTGCAAAATGCCACACTACTGTAACTGCAGTTACTTTCAGGCAGCAGCCCTTTTGCTATTCATAGGATAGGGATGGCAGGCAAAAGAGCAACAGATCCAGCACATAAATTGTGCGTTGGTCTCTCAGTGCCTGTCTGGAGAACAAAGATGGGACAATGGAGATGCTGTGATTAAGGGCAGGCTGGGCCTTTTAAAATGGAGAAGGAAAAGAGAGGCTTTTGGATCATCCTGCTCCACCAAAGGGTGTGTGTATGTACTGAATGCGTCTGTATATTTATGTGCAGTGTGTGGGTGAGAGATAGGATCCTGGAAGCAAAGAATGAATGAGAGACATGGTCCTGGAAAGAGAAAGCAAGAGAGAGGCCAAAGAGCATTGCTGAGCTGGATCCAACCCTGGGACACTGCTCCAGCCAAGGAAACTGTTAGAGAGTGGGTTTTTTTTTTCATGCACATTTTTTTTAACATTTAGAGTAATTTCCCACAACATTCCACATTTCTAAGCTCTTTTCAGAAGGAGAAGGAGAAACATCCATTTTTTGAGAAATTCCAGAACTCTCTTCTCCCTAGTTCTAAAAAAGAGCAATGATGAAATAGCCTTAAAGAAAAAGCATCAGCTACTCAGGGAGAAGAATCTCAGCTGGTGTCAACTGACCACATCAACAGTTAGGACTATTAACAGCAACTAAGGAATCAATGATAATACATCTGAATAGCACCTTTCACCCATTATTGTAATTGGGGGGGGGGAGGATTATTGTCTATTTTCTAGGATGAGGAAGCAGGGTGGAGAGGGTTTAGTTGAGTACTTACAATCACATAGTAGCACAGCTAGAAAGAGAACTGAGGCTTCCAGCCTCTTGCTATAACCACAGGCCCCCTTTTTCCCCCAGCCCAATTCAGTTTCAATGGGGAACTGACCAAAACCTTGTAAACAGCTGCCAGTATAAGTCATGACTTTGGCTGAGTTAGATAGAGAAAGCTGCAAGATCATGTCATTCTAAAGCTTACCCTGGAAAGATTCTAAAACAATAGCCTTTCATGCACAAATGTTCATGGGTTTTGCTACTAGTGGTCTGCCTTTTCTTCAGTTTACCTTGACCATTATCACATCTCAAAGTAGTGCAGGCCAGCTTGCCTGTGGACTAGTTTGCAGACTGATTGTGATGAAGGTTTCTAACTCACTAACGAATCTCTGAATACGGTGGGAAATGCATACTCACATCATAACATTTTTATGGCAAATGTACTGCTCAGCTCCTCTGGAATAAGCTGTGAGAGCTGCCCTACAGGAAGCTGTCAGGGTTACTGACAATTTTTTATTCTCTTTGGAGAATAAGAAAACATAGGCTTCTGTCCTCAGTGGATAGTGTGATTTGTGAAGCACTGAAAGAGATCAGATTACTGCAGAAAAGGAATATCTAATGGGGGAGTATTTGTGCCAATTCCAGTTCAAACATAAGTTTTCTAATACAAATAGTTCATGGCAAAGCAAGAGGTTTAAAGGGGAGGTGAGCTGTAACCAGAGCAGAGGGATTGCTAATAGTTTGTTCTGATCAGGAAGAACTTTTATAACCAGTCTTTAGAATGGGAATCTAGAAGTTCTGGAACAAAACTATGGTTTATTTTTGTTATGGTTTGAAACTTCATCCTAGTAGAAGAGCTCGGCCTTCCTTGCTGTGCAGGAAAAAAGTCCCCTTTTCCAGGTGGACTAAGCTAGGTATTTTATGCACTGTTCTGTGTTTGGAGCACAGTGAATCCATCCCATCTCAAGAAGAGAACCAGGCATTCTGCCTCTGAGGCGATGTCTACACTGCACAGTTATTTCAGAATAAGCTATTCCAGAATAGTTATTTCAAAATAGCACATCTACACTGCAGGGAAGCCTCAACATTAGTCTGAGGCAGGCTCCCCTAATAACTTAGCCCGTCACCAGAGCCATTCTATTTCAAAATAGCAGAAGTGAAGTGTCTACATATGCCTTATTTCAAAATAGTTATTTTGGAGGAGGCATTATTCCTTGTAGAAAAAGGTTTACAGAAGTCGGAATAAGCCATCCGCTATTTTGAAATAATGGAACTGCTGTGTAGACGCTCGCAGTTATTTCAGAATAACGGCCATTATTCCAAAATAACTTTGCGGTGTAGACACACCCTGAGAGACCCTTCAGAGACACAGTGCCTGCTAGGATGAGTGTGTGTGTGGGGGAAAGGCTGTGGAGGAACTTATTACTTCCTTTAAAGAGGTATTCTCCTCTGCGGCACAGAGCCCAGGTGAGGTAGCTCTGGAGCCGTGCCTCCTCTCAGCTCCTGCTGCCTCCCCCCTAAAGAGTTGCCCCCTGTGCTCCCTCAAACAAAGAGCCTGTGATTCTTGCTTCCTTTATATTGATTTGTGGGGTCAGAGAAAAATCATTGCTTCCTCCTCATGCATTGCACAGCCAAGTTACGTCAGAGCATCATCTTGCTCAATATTTGTAATTTGGTTGATGGGATCTGTTTCCCATTGAACAAAGAAAGATACTCAAGTGGGTAATAAACATTTAGACACCGGCCAACTGAGCAGCTTTGATGACACAGGATACGTGTACTGTAACCATACATTCAATAGGGGGAAAGGCACAACACTGGACTCAAGAGATTCAAGTTCTAGTCTCGACAGAGCCACAAATTTCCTGTGTGCCCATGGATATGGTACTCAATGGCTACATTTACTTATTACTGTTGTTTTAATAGCTAGTTCGCATATAGCGCCTTTCATCTGCAGATCACAAAGTGTTTTACAAGGGAAGTGCATTCCATTATCACCCATTTTACAAATAAATCCCAGTTGTAAAGGAGGAATATAAAGAATGCTCCTAGTGTTTAGTGGCATTTTGAGGCTTCACTGTTAAAAACATGAATGTTTCATTTTTATTTTTTATTTTTTTAATAAATGGTTGACTCACAAGGCTGAGTGGGATACATTTCTGACTTGCTTTCAGTCTGTAATATTTAAATATATATTTTTTCAAAACTCTCCATTAAAACAAATTTGCACTTGAAGATGTTTGTATTTAGCACACTGTTAATGGATTTCCATGTTGCAACAGTGATGTGGTGGTGGTGGTGGTGGTGTTTGTTGTGGAATGCCTTGAGGAGTTGGATTGCATATCTCATGGTATGCTGCTGTAGCACTTCAGCAGACTGAACTGAGCTTCCAATAATAAACAGTGACATTAACATAAATATTTGTGGTTATGCTTTCCATTTTTTCCTTATAGGAAACAAGTTAAACTTTTGAAATACTTTGGGGATGTGATCAGTGGACAGTAGTGGGAAAGAATTTCTCCAAAACTTGACTTGTAATCAAAATAAGGAAGGAAGAGCTGAAAGACTAGAGAATATTTTTGTTAATCAGGATATGGTGCTTTCCAACATCTGGATGTCAAAACAAGTGTTTTGAATTCAATACTATTAACATGTGTCACTTTAATGATTTTTTTCCTTTTGAGCCTTTTGGGTGGTTACACTTTTTTGGCAATGGTTTTGTAGTCTGGTGCTTACATTACCTGACCCATGGTCTATTTTTCTTACAATAGCTGTGGGAAAAAAAAATACCCAAAAAGAACTCAGAACCTGGAAAAAGCTCTAGAACTGAGCCTCATTCTCTAAGAGAACCATTTCAAATGGAAGGCAACCTCATGGGAATTGCATTGTTTTTTCCCATGACATCATATAAAACCAACTGAAGATGTCTCCATTTCCCCTGCATATCAAAGAGACACGATAAAAGGAAATACGTCGGGAGGGGGCTCGACAGAAAATCAAAATAAGAGGTCAGCAAAAGATCGAGTGTCGACATTCACTTCCAGCAAATTGATAAAACTAACAAGGGGTGACTCAGCTTCCCTTGATCATAAAGCTCCTTTCTCTGGAGTAAAAATAATAAGCCACTATGTATTCTTTAAAATCCCACACTGGAACATCAGCCCACGCTGGAAAATGAAATACCTCCACATGGCATCTCCTTTCTGGTCACAGCCTTGTCACTGATATTTAAATGGATTCATTCTGTAACAGAGACACTTTGGCTGACACAACAGGTGCTAACATAGGAGGGCGCAGAAAGACTGTGGACTGTGACCCAGGGAGACGGGGGCGGGGAGGGGAAATGTTTCAAATCAGCTTTAAATCCATTTCAGCAGCTCCTTTGAATGACCAGTATCCCAATCCAGAAGAGAGGTAGCCAAATGTGGTATTGGAAGGAGAAAACAACTGAACCCAACTAAAAACTCCTCCAAACTAGAATTTGTCTTTTTTTTCTGAATAACTTGTATGGAAGAGTAAAAGGTTGGTATGCTTGCCAGGTCCCTGGGCAGCCGTATTTTATAGCTACAATGAACAAGCATGCATCTCGGTGTGTGAATGCTCAAATTTTCCTTTCACATCAGAATTATAGGGCTCAAACAGTAAAGCTTTTGAATGCTTTAATTAGTACCCCGGAAAGCTATGAAAATGTTTAAAATTTCTGTGCATCATAAAAGGACTGGCAAACAACACTTGCAAAGTCTAGATCAGGGCTACTCAACTTTGGAATCCCCGGGGGCCACAATGATACTCACAGCACATGCTAAGGGCTTCAACTTAAGTGTGATTGCATATATATGTGTGTGTATATATATGTGTATGTGTATATATATATATGCAAATAGCTTCTTTCACACTGACTGGTATGAATACAAAGCACTTCTCACAGGACCCTGGCACTCCCAGCACCTCCTCCCTTGGGGGCTTGAAATGCTCACATCCTGTACCCATCTGTTCCAGCCAGCCTGTCCGCTTGCGTCTTTTAGTACTCACCCTGCCTGGGAGACACCTCGCCATTGTGGAGCGTGTTCCCAGTGGAGGCCATGTTCAAAGGATCCCACCTGAGGGCTGCATGTTGAGTCCTGTGTAAACCCAAACTGCATCGCAGGTCACAAATGAACGGGCTGAGGGCCATATGCGACCCGCAGGCTATGTGTTGGGTGGCCCTGGTCTAGATGTTCATAAATGATGTTTAAAGTGAACCAATTGTATTTGTTTGGGGCTTCAAATTGAAGGTACACTTGACTGCATGTGCTGGGTGCCAAATACTAAAATGCTTATACACAACACATTTTGGCCCCCAGTATATTCGGTGTACTTTCGGATTCACATTTGTTCTGTGCTTATGTGGTGGTAGACCTTGGCAGAGGAGTTAGTTAAAACATTGTCTTAAAGACAGAGAGGCAATATATAGGAAAGGATGGATGCAACATAGAAAGGAACAGTGGAGTGGACTGGAAAGAAAATGGGAAGACATTATTCATCACACACACAGCTTTCTATATCCCACCCCGACTCCCCCACTTTTGCCACAGAAAATCTGTCATGGCTTCTGGGTATAAGAGGCCCTATCTGGAAATATTTTGGAAAAATATTCATTCCCTAGGTAAAAAAGGAAAATGTGTCCTGTGTAAGCAGTGCAAGAAGATGCAGGGTCTAGTTGTAGGAATGAACCATCATAAGGAAAATTGATTATTGGAAGAAAATGTTGTGGATGAAGACGTAGACGTGACTGAGCGGATCCACTGTCTAGTAACTTACACAATTCACTTTGCAATGCATCATTCTTCAAGACTCTCTCCATGCCTTTTAGTACAAGTGTGATTTGACAAGTAAACTCCCAAGCTGTTTGCTGTGTTGGATGTTGCTAGGGGAAAAAATTGTTTAGATTAGCTAATCCTTATGGGTGGTTTAATTAGTTAACTAGGTTTAGAATCTATCACTCAAGTATATAGTACAGAAAGCTGCAGTAAGAGAAATCTAGAGCTGCTAGTTGCCTCTGAGTGTCATTTTCTTACTTTATACTACATAATACATGTCCCTTATTTTGGAAAATCATGGTCACAGACCATAATGGTGACAACATAAGTCTCATAAGCCTTTTCCCTGTTTTACTTCAGCATCGTTCAGCTTTTCCAAGGGAATCTCATCCCATACTTCTTTTCTCAGAAAACAGAAGTGTCAGTGAGTCCAATGCTCCAATACGTCTGTTAGTCTATAACGTGCTACAGGACTCCGTGTCGCTTTTGCAGATCCAGACTAACACGGCAACCCCTCTGATACTTGACACAGTGAGTTCAATGAGGCTTACTCCAAAATTAAGGGTACTCTAAGCCCAGTCAGGGTGTGTCTACACTGCACCCATAGCTCGCAATAAGCTATACGATTTGATTTATGCAAATTGCATAGCTTATTTTGAGTATATTTCAAAATAGCTTGTTAAAAAATTTGGCGCTGTCTACACAGCACCAAATTTTGAAATAGAATGCTATTCCAAAACATTCCTTAATCCTCGTGGAATCTCTCTCTCTCTCTCGCTTTCTTTAATCAGACCTACACAGCAAACTACCTGACACTAACCAACCAATTTGCTTCAATCTGAGTCCACACCTTGGGGGTGGTTTGTGTCAGACTTCTTCACTTCAAGGCCTATTAACTACTTAGCTGCTAGTTGCAAAATTTTGGTTTTTGTGATTTGGATACTTGTGCACTGAGGCCAGGGGCTGAGTATGCTGCCTTTCTAGTACTCATAGACCCGCAATAACCTGGAGCCAGAACCTATGAGACGCTGTTGATTTTCTGCACAAAGCTTCTGTTTAGCCCCTGATAGCAGTGGCTCTCCACCTTTCCACACTACTGCCTCCATTTCAGAAGTCTGATTTGTCATGCGGAACCCCAGTTTCACCTCACTGGTTACAAAATCAGACATAAAAGTACAAATATGTCACGGCACATTATTGTTGAAAAATTGCATACTTTTTTATTTTTCTGCGTAATTATAAAATCAACTGGAATATTAATATTGTACTGATATTTAAGTGTATACTGAGAAGTATAAATAAGTGATTGTATGAGATTTTAGTTTCTGCTGATTTCACTAGTGCTTTTTATGCAGCCTTTTGTAAAACTAGGCACATAGGGTATGTCTACACTACAGCACTATTTCGAATTAACTTAATTTGAAATAGTTAATTTGAATTAAGCTAATTCGAAATAACGCATCTACACACAAAACCTATTTCGAAATAGCGCGTCCACACTGAGTGGACCCTGAACCAAAGTTAAGGCTGGCTGGAACCAGTGCCGGCAGGGCATTAGGTTAGGACAGACAGTTCTCAGGGTTCCCCGCTTGCTTGTCTACCTTGATGAGGGACAGCAAAGCAGTCCTGTCTTGGAGTGCCCTGAGTGCCCGCACTTGGGACACCACAGCACTTGGCCATATGGAGCCAGAGCTGCCCCTGGGCATGCCGGTGCATCTCATGGGGTTGTTGCCATCAGCCCGGCTGCACTTGCTGCAGGCTGCCATCCGGAGGGGTCCATCAGGGGGCTGTCAGGATCCAGGAGGCCTTGAGGGAGAGTGTCCACCCCAAGGAGCCCTCGGAGCCTCCCCGGTCCTCGCCACCGGGGTCTCGTGCCCCATTCCTCCCTCATGTCCTTCCACTTACCCCTCCCTAGCCCCCCTTCCTGATGTCAAATAAAAGACATGTATGTTCAAAAATAGAAACTGGGTTTATTGAACAAAACTGGGGAGGGGGAATGGACCTCTGGAGAGACTGGGAAAAGGAGGTGGGAGAGGGGAAGAGAGAGGGTGGGAGAGGGGAGGGGAAACCCTGGAAGGAGGGAGCTGGAAGAGGGAAGCAAGGGGAAGAAGAGGGAGGGGAAGCTCAGGGCTCAGGGTTGAGGGTCTCACCGGACCAACCTGACTTTCATGCAAACCTGCTCCTGGTTCGCATGTGGCCTTTGGTGGCCAGGCTGGCATCTATCCTACCATAGATAGCCGTGTTCCTCCGTCTAGGGCTGAGATCGTGGAAGTTGGGGGCATCCCCCCCAAACCTGAATAAGGTCCATGATCTCCACCCTGGACCAGGAAGGCTCCTACCTCCTCTAGCCCCTGTCAGGCTCCTGGGAGCTGGCAGACTGCTCCTGGGGAGTGGTGGAGGGCTGGCTGCCAATGGCTTGCTGGCTCGTGTTTTGGGGCCACTGGGTCAGGGGCCCCGGTGGCCACTGCTGGCTCTGGGCTGGTGGGTGTGGAGTTGGCACAGGCACTGTGGCCAGAGTCTACCCCTTTAATGGCTCCGGGGCTGGGGGAGAGGAGAGTAAGTTTTCCTGGTTGTGCCCAGAGTGGCCACCAGGGCTCCCAGGGAAGGGCTGGAGGCCCCCTATTTCGAATTAAGTGTCTGCACAGCAGTTAATTCAAAATAGCTATTTCGAATTTGGGGTTACTCCTCATAGAATGAGGTTTACCAAATAGGGGCTCCACTATTTCGAATTTATTTCGAAATAGCGGTTTGCCTGTGTATCCGCTATTAAAGTTAATTTGAAATAACTGCTGTTATTAACTTTGTAGTGTAGACATACCTATATAGACCTCTGTGCCAAGAGTACATATATTACTGGTTGAGAACCACCGCCTTATAGGATTGGGCCGCTGGAGCGTAAAGAAGCCCCTTCTGAACCAGAACTTGGATCCCTAACATGGCTGACAGACATACTGTCCTGTTATTGTACAGCCAGGCTAGCCCAGGAAATTATTCTTGACATTGTTCTAAAAAAAAAGTTGATATAAAAAGGCATCCTAACAATAACAATTAATATTAAATTATTTTATTTTATTATTCTATTAACAACTTAAGTCTGAAATTAGATGGGAAAAGTAAGTTTCTAAGATTCTAGCTCACATTTTGGTTGAAATTGAACTAAATAAACATTTAAATGCTTGTCTCTATATGGTCCTTTTCTTCTCTTTTTATGTTCAGATGCTCTATGAGACCACAACTAAAAACAGTGACTGGGGATGAAGATATAAAATGTCAGGCACTAAAGGGACTAGAAAGATTACAGAATGAAATGTGAAAAACAGCCAGAGGTGGGGCACTGAAAGCACAACAAGTACTGATATAAAATAAGACATGTCCCAAGAGCATAAGGATTAAGATTTCAGTCAAGACATAGTGTGAAAGTCACAGCTGAGGTGATTCACCGAGAGGTTATTTTGCACTTGGATAGATAGTGGGTTGTAAAAATTGAATTTTATTTGAGGCAAGTGGACTGCAAGACTAAAAAAAAAAGACAAAAAAAAAAACCGACCTAACCCAACCCTGTGTACTGCTCTGAAATTATAGTTAATATAATTTTATTTGCTTCAGGGGATAGCCGAGTTAGTCTGTTACAGAAAAAAACAACAAATGGTCTGGTAGCACTTTATAGACTAACAAAACATGTAGATGGTATCATGAGCTTTCGTGGGCACAGCCCACTTCTTCAGATAACTCCGATCATAACTCCGGTCATCTGAAGAAGTGGGCTGTGCCCATGAAAGCTCATGATACCATGTACATGTTTTGTTAGTCTATAAAATGCTACCAGACCATTTGTTATAATTTTATTTGTTGGTGAAAAAACTAGACATTTCCTATTCTACAAATAATTTTGTTCAAACGGTGTTTGTTTGCCTGTTGCAGGGTGGGGTCCCAGAACATGCCACCGCATTGTTCTGAAATAACATTTTCCCTTTGGGGTATGATTTATTAAATTCTCAAGAAACAAATACAGTTCATCCAACCTTACTAGGATCAAACCCTCAGGGCTTCCAATTTATCCTTGTTTCAGGATTTCACGTTCCATTTCTCTCTCAGCTCCCTCAGTTTCTTCACTATGGGGAAGCTCTTCTGGTCTTACTCCATTCTTCTGAGACCTTCTACCTGGTCTCTTCCCAGTCTGGTCCTTTCTGCCCTTGGGGCAGGGCCTCCGCAGCAATCTTTCTTAAGGTTGTGCTCCAATCTTGGCAGACTGCCTCAGTCCACCATTATCTATGTTCTGTCCCAAGAGTCTCACTCTGCAGGTTTCTTATGACTCCCCCTTTACTGAGATAAGAGCTCTCCTTTATAATCTTCAGCACGCGGTCATGTGGCTCATGCACCTGAGTCCTCCCCCGTGACACCCTGACCAGCTCATCTGCCCAAGAAGGAATCATGCAGTTCTGACTGACTCTGAGGGATGTTATTACCTTTAAGGGGGAGGACCACCTTCTTGCAAAGTCATTTACTAATGTTGAAGCATTCACTCTTTGAAAGTCAGCAGGTACCATAGGGTGTGTCTAGACTACAGAATTTTTGTCGACAAAAGTGGACTTTTGTCGACAAAACTAAACCTGTGTCCACGCTGCCTTTGAGTTATGTCAACATAACGTCAACATACCTCAGGAGTTTTGTCGACGGCCGTAAACCTCATTCCATGAGGAATAATTCCTTTGTTGACATAGTTATGTCGACAAAAGGGCAGTGTGGATGCAGGGGAAAAGTTATGTCGACAGAAAAAGCCTCCAGGAAGGACCCCTGGTGGACACTCCTGCCACAGCTTGCAACTCTATTGTTCCTGCCTGCAGCCATCTTTAAAAGGCACAGGCACCCAGAATCAGCAGTTTGGCTGCAAGACAGCTCCAGCCAGGATCCTGACTACGCAGCTCTTCCTGGTAGGGGCAGTTGGGAGACATGTCGCAGGGACAAGCCCCCCTGGAACCTCCCAGCCCTTCCAGGGAAACATCCCCCCAGGAACCCCGGGGCACTAAACGGCGGGCACCCTCCTGGTCTGGCCCCGAGATTAAAGCCCTTTTGGAGCTGTTGGCTGAGGAGGAGGCACTTCAGCTCCCACAGGCCAGGCACAGGAACGTGGACATTTACTCCAGAATGGCAGATGGCCTGGCCAGGAAAGGCCCCCACCCCCGTGCAGCACCGCAGGTCAGAGCCAAGGTGAAGGAGCTGAGGCAGGGGTACGTCAGGGTCCGTGAGTGCAGCTCCCGCTCTGGGGAAAAGGCCACACTCTTGCACCTACTACGAGGACCTGGACAGGATCCTGGGGGCAGGGGAACCCTTGCCTCCCGAGAGGCTTGTGGAGTCTGCCATGGAGACCCTCTGCAGCAGTGGCCACAACTCCTGCCAGACGACCCGGAGCTCCAAGAGGAGGAGGAGGAGAAGGAGGAGGGGGACAGCACCCGGAGCACCCAGGAGCCAGATGCCCAGATGCAGGAGGCTTCCCAGGAAACTTCGGACACTAGGGAGGGAATGTCAGTTGAGTGCTGTGAGGGTCCAACACGCACAGGGCAGGGCAGGCGGGAGCAAAGTGCACGGTGCAGTACTGTGACATGTCATGCTGATCACAGACCAGGGGGAAGGGGGACACACACATGGCCGCCCTCAGGGAGGGCCATCACACCCCTGCACCCTCACGGCTGCTAGGCACCAACTGCTCCTGCAGGCACTGATGCCAGGGGCAGGCATGGGTCGGGGATGCCGGGATTGCCTCACAGCTGCAGGCCTCTCAGCAACCTGCAGGAACCCCAACCATGGCCTGACACTTGTCTGTGCTGCTCGGCCATGGGTTGTGTGCGAGGGGGGGCAGGATAGTGGCCTGCACACCTTCTGGGCTCGAGGGAGGCCAGGCCACACCATGCCTTACTGAGATGCACATGAGCAGCCTCTGATCCTAGGACAGGCACTGCCTGCTGAGAAGAAGGAGGGCATGCCCTCCCAGGGAAAGGGTGAGCATGCATGACTGATGACTTTTCCCTCTTGTGCTCCACAGCCGGACCAGCTGACCAGGAGGGGGGGCGCCACACCTGCCCCACCAGCCAGACGGCCACAGGGAACCCAGCGGCACTGGCGCACCTATCTGGACCTGGTGTGCCAGCACGTAGGAGTCCTGCAAAGGATGCAGGACTCCATGGAGAGGAGGCTGGAGGCAGAGGCCGAGTGGCGCCAGCAGTTGCTGGCTGAATTCACTCAGCAGCGCAGGGACATCTGCGCAGCAATCAGGGAGGCCATGGCCTTCCCCAGTCCTGTGCCTGGTCCTGTCCCCCCCCTCCCCCCAGACCCTGCCCTCCCTCAGCCCCTGCCATCCCAGACCCAGGTACAGCCCCACCTCCTGCCCAGCCCCCTACTGTCCTAGCCCGCACGCGCAGCCAGGTGCAAGAAGGCCTCCACAGCCAAAGTGCCAGGGGCTCTTCCTCTAGGCAGCCCCCTCAGCCCTGAGCCTCCCTCCCCCCTTCCAAGTTGACATTCCCCCTTCCCACCTGGGAGAGTCACTGAGGGAAGCACTTTAGTTTGTTTACAAACACTTTATTTGGTTTGAACAGAAGTTTTATATTGTCTCTGAACAAAAGAGTATTTTATTTTCTCTGAACAAAAGAGTTTTATATGTTAGTTTTTCAACAAAGGAACAGTGCAATAAACAGTTCAAATGTTTTCACCAACCCCTGTCTCTGTTCTCAGTGTGTGAATGGGCTTTGGGGAGGAAGGCACCGGGGGCATGGGGCAATCCCCCACATTTGGAAGACTCTGGGGAAACTCATTGGCCCCCATGGGAGAATTGCTCTCTCAGGGCTTCTCAAATGTGCAAGCCCAGCTGGTGGGCTTGCTGGACGGCAGCTGTCTGGGGCTGCTCTAAGTGTCCCCCCCTCCACATCAGCCCGTGTCTCCCATGCAGGGAGGAAGGCCTTCCCTTTCCTCTCTACCAGGTTGTGCAGCACACAGCATGCTGCAACCACAACACGGATGTTGTGTTCCCCCATGTCCAGCTGCGTGAGCAGGCACCTAAATCTGCCCTTCAGACGGCCGAAGGCGCATTCCACCTGGAGGTCAGTCCTACTGAGGTGGGAATTGAACAGTTCCCTGCTCGCATCGGCCACGATACACGTAGGCATCTGCACATTCCCGACTGCCAGGTTCCTCTCTGGGAAGAATGCTCCAGCCTGCAGCCTGCGGTACAGGTACGAGTTCCTGAACACGCGGGTATCGTGTGCCCGGCCTGACCACCCGACACAAACGTCAGTGAACTGTCCCTTGTGGTCGACCAGGGCCTGCAGCACCATGGAGAAATGGCCCTTCCTGTTGATGTACTATGCTGCTTGATGGGGCGGGGCGCGGATGGGGACGTGGGTCCCGTCAAGTGCTCCACCGCAGTTTGGGAACCCCAGCCCTGCAAATCCGGCCAGGATGGTCTGCAGGTCTCTGAGGTGGACGGTCCCGTGGAGCAGCTCGGAATTGATGGCCGTCACCACCTGCAGAAAGGGACAAATAGAAACACACAGAACAGGACATTAGAGAGGTTGGCTCAGCTGCTGAGGGGTGCTCCCCTCTTCCCCCCCAGACACCAACAGCTCCCCCAGACAATCCCTCCCCCACCCCCTACCCCCACACCATGGCAGGGTGAGACTGAGAGGGCTTCTACCTCTGCCGCCCCTTCCCCAATTCCCTGTGTCTGGTCCTGACTGCCACCCTGGAGTGTCCCCTGAGAGTGACTTACCTCCATCAAGATGGCCCCGACGGTAGACTTCCCCATGCCAAACTGATGCCCCACGGAGCAGTAGCTGTCAGGGGTGGCCAGCTTCCACAGCGCAATGGCGACGCGCTTCTCCAGGGGGATGGCAGGCCACAAGCGGGTGTCCTGGCATTGCAGGGCAGGGGTGAGCCAGACACAGAGCTCCTGGAAGGTGGCCTTCCACATCCGGAAGTTCTGGAGCCACTGGTCATCATCCCACTAGCTGGTCCCACCAGTCGGAACTGGTGTCCAGCCTCCAAACTCGCCTCTCCAGGAATAAGTTGGGGGGCAAGAGCAGCAGGGCTGCAGCCTGAACGAGGGGCTCAAAGCTGGGCTCAGAATCCAGCTCTGCTGCCAAGGTCACCATGCTCTCCTGAGCATGCAGCAGAGCTTCCATCAACACGGTGTGGGGCCATCGCCTGCCCAGGGGCAGCTCAGGCTCCATGGCTAAAAAAGCCAAATTAACATACAAACAAAAGAAAAAAAGAAAAAAACAAACAGACGAAAATACAAACAAAGAAACAAAAAACCAAAAAAGCCAAAACCCAAACAAACAAGCAAACAAACACACAAGCAAACACAGAAGCAAACACACAAACAGACAAACCAGAAAATAAGCAGTTGTGGTGTCCGACAAAGCAGGGGAACCAGAGCCAGAAAAACTGCAGCAGCTTTGCTTTCTCTGTATAAGGCAGGCAAGCCAGAAGCAGGAGCAGAGCTGCGGCTGTCCAGGAGTATCCCTTTAAGCACGCGTCTCTGCAGAGAGCATGCAGCAGTGCCTGGGCTTTATGGCTGCCCCTGTGACCTTCCAGAAGCACTTCCGGGTGCCTTCTTCTGTCGACAGAGCGTCCCGCAGTCTGGACGCTCTTTGTCAACAAAACTCATTGCTTTGTTGACAAAGTGATGTAGTCTGGACGCTTTATGTTGACATAAGTTTTGTCAACAGAATCTGTCGACAAAACTTATGTCGATGTAAGCCTGTAGTCAAGACATACCCATGGAGTTACCACCACAGCTGGTTCCTGTGTTCTATTGATAACTGTTGACTTTATTATGGTGACCTCTGTCGTTCTGCTTTCCAGGTCTTTTGGCTCTAACAACTGGCCTGGCAATCTCAGTATTTCTTGTAGTATTTCTGTCATCATTCAACACTGAATTTTAGCAAGGTCTCAAATGTTCTTCCCCATGACCTTTGGATAATCAGACAAGTTCAATGCAAATAACCCAAACTCCCTGTGTCATTCATTGCAGGAGCAGAACTTAAGTGATACCGGTGTTCTTTTCTCCAGCTTGCCATGGTGGTGATGGTCCACTGTGAGTATGACAAACCTGAAGTGCAGAGAAGCAGATACCTTGTTAGCTGGCTTCCCTACAGCCCAGCCGCTGTGGCTGTAATCCCCAGTGCATGTAACCATTCTTCAGATGGCCAGGACTATTGCTCACCCATGGTTTTGTTAATAAGTTTACACTGTACCAGGGGTGGGCAAAGGGGCCTCTGCAGGCTGAATCTGGCCCACCAAGCAGGTCGATCCGGCCCTCAGAGGTCCTGCCACTCCCTTGCCCCCAGGCCAATCAGGGACTAGGGACGGGCGAGCGTGCGGCGCATAGATTCAACCCTGGCAGTTGACTGTAAGTGCCATGTGCCCAACGGCAGGGAGTGAGAGCCTTTGTGCTCCTCCTGCCCCAGGCCAATCAGGAACTGGGGGTGGGGGGGGGGGCCAGCATGTGAAGTCTCCTCCTGCCATGCCCCTGCCTTGCAAGGAGTGTGCAGAGCTTAGATGGGGGCAGGGTGGGAGGAGACATCACGTGCTCCCCTTACCCCCAAGCCCTGTGTGGCTCGGGGGTGGGGGCAGCGCACAAAGTCTCCTCCCACCCTGTAAGGGGCTTGGCACTTAGAGTCAATTGCCAGCTGCTGCTCAGCTGGTGGGTGACTCTAAGTGCGGTGCTCCCTTGCAGGGCGGGGGCAGACTGTGTGCTACTCCCACCCCCAGACCCTGATTGATCTGGGGACAGAGGGGGAGCTCATGAATTCTCCTCCCACTGCCAAGGGCGCAGGCACCTAGAGGTAACTGCCAGCTGTTCAGAATAGCTGGTTTTCCTTGGGAGGGGAGGGGGGTGTGGGCAAAGACTTCAAGCGCTCCTCCAACCCCAGACCAATCAGGGTGTGTGGGTGGGGAAGCATGAAAGTGTCCTGGCCCCGCCCCTTCCAGGGTGGTCGAGGGCCATTTAAAAAATTTCTGAAGTGGCCCCTAGTCAAAAATTATTGCCCATCCCTGCACTGTACTGTCTATCTCCTATGTATGCAGGAAATACTGTCAGAGAACAAACTTTCTTGTAGTATTTTGATACCTCTGTTTCCTGACCAGTCTGGAACCAGGAACTGCAAAGACAAATGAAAAGGACTAAGATTAGTTTAGATTTAAAACAAAAGTTTATATTTAAATCTCAGATAAAGTTCAGTTCAAATTTTGCTTGAAGGCTCAAATCAATTCTAGATCTTATTGAAATTTGTGAGTTCAAACTTCTAAGTAAGGGAAAGTTGGTTTTGGGCAAGTTGCTTGCTATCTGAATTCTAATGAAATCCCCAAAACACCGCCTATGTAGTGACTTGCAGCATTATGCCTACCAAGAAGCACGTATACTACTTACCTCCACAATAGCGAGAACAATTACCACACCTCCACCAGTGCTTTACTCCAGTGGTAGCTGTTCCTACCCTAGCCAGACACATTCTTCTGAGGTGTTCATTGCTAGTGATCCCCCTTTTTTCCACCACTCCATGAAAGTGAAAACAGCAAAGATGCACAGGGTCAGTGGGGAAGGAGAAGTCAGAGGGTCTGCTTGTGCTTTAATCTGTTCTTTTTTATCTGTTCACAGCATCCATAACAGTGAGTTTATTTTGTTGGTTTTGGGGGTTTTTTTGTTTTTTGTTTTTTTGTTTTTTTGCTTTGCTTTTATTTTTTTAAAGTTTTACTGGAAAACTACCAGCACTAAGGACGGTGGAGATGGTATATGGAGAATAAGGGAATGAAATTGTTCCCCTAAGAAATATAGCCCAGTGACAGCATTGTTGTGAGAGACAGCCGTTTAACAATAAATGCTTGTAGACTGAATCATAACAAAAAAGAGAGAGTGGCTAGATATCAAAGTGTGCAGGAGCCATAGATGGAACAAAGGGTAACAAAATGAAAACAGATAGCATGTTAAAAACTGGTTTCCTTTTGGAGTTTCGACTCGTATCTGGGGGCCAGCAATGGGGATACCACATCAGAGACCCTTTTCACCTTGCCTGGAGTGATGAGCTCATGTTTGCAGATTGTCTAACACTTTGTTTGCAAGCCAGCAGTATCAGATTACATTCCTGTAACCAATTGTTACAATCTGGGAAGAGGTTACGGACAAAGTACAAATCTGTGGGACACTTTAACCATCTTCAGTTGTGTCCTAGTTAGATCATGAGACAGAAAAGAGCTGGTTGCAAGAGCTGTACTTCCTACTAAAGGGTAAGATGAAACAATGTGGTGTCTTTCTGTGGTATTTCAAGACATATTGTGTTAATATGGTATAACTAAGCATACATTTAAAAATGCTTGGGCATATCCTAAAGAAACACAGTGGGTGAGGTAATATCTTTTATTGGACCAACGTGTGGGGGTGGAAGACAACTTTTGAGCTTACACAGAGCTCTTCTTCAGAGCTCAGGCCTGAAGAGAGCTAGCGTGTCCTCCACCTCCAGAAGTTGGTCCTATAACAGACATTACCTCACCCACTTTGCCTCTTATCTCCCGGGACCAATGTGCATACAGCTACAGTGGAATACTGAGCATATCTTGATTTACAGACTGACAATGCTAATAAGATCTCACTTTCACCTGAAGACAACAATGTTTTGAATCTCATTGATCTTGGTGAGGATGGGGGGTGAAATTTGGCAGCTTTCTTTCAAAACTGGAGCTTTGTTTCTTGGCTGGGTGAGTTGCTGAAAACAAACCAGAGTCAGTTGGGCTTCTTGAGTTGCTTGCAGTCACAAGCACATGGACATAACACATGTCCAGCCCTTTAATCTGGCTATTTCATCCTGGATTTCACTCCGACCTTTGCCAAAATGGGACCAGGATTAAATAATGTGAAAGAAGGATTTGGGCTCTTATTTGTTCAAGATATAACAACTTATCGTGAATCCCATTGAAAAACTCAGTATTTAGTAACTCAATGTATCTGCAGAATCTCCTCAGAACATTATTATTCCATCATGCCTAGGAGCCTAGACATGATTTTACACCTCACTGTTCCAGATGCTGTACAAATGCAGAACAAAAGGAAAGTCCCTGTGTAGCGAGTCTGTCAGACGCTGAGCTCCCCTGCCCAGAGTTTGGGTGGTGGCCCAGCACTCTGCCCGCCTTACGTTCCCCCAAAACGCGTGCGTTCTCCGCTCCCTTGTCCCCTCTGCAGTACAATACTCATGAGAGTAGCACTATGGCTGCCGCAGCAGCATACTGGCTGACCTGGCCAACCACCTCGAAGGGAGGGGGAAGGGGGACGGACCCGGGCCCTCCCTCACCACCAGGTCCCAGCCCGGGGCCCTAAGTGTAGGGATCTACAGCTCCCTACCCGGCTGACGGAGTGTCCCCCTGAAACTCGTCAGCTCACGGGCACCAGAATGGCTCTGCCCCGGGCTGCTTCCTTCCCCTCCCACTGTCCGGCATCTCCAGACCTCTAACCCCTGTTCCTACCGGGCTCCTCGCCGGACCATCCTCTGTGTGGCTGTCGATGTTTGTCCCGAGCCTCCCTCCTCTCAGGTCCGCTCCAGCTTGTCCTCTCCAGCCACTCCTTCGGAAGGTCCTCCCAAATCGCGGGCCTCCCGTCCTTGCTGGCTGAGTGTCCTTTTGAAAGGGACCACTGGCTTTTGTGCCATCTTGGCGCTGCCCTTCATCGGCATCCTGATGTGGGCTGGCATCCTGACATGGGCTGGCCTTGCCCCCTGGACGTCTCACCCCCTCTCCTCCACCCCTGCTTGCAGGCTGGCAGCTGGGCTTCCCCCACTGGCCTGTTCCTGGCAGCAGGGCAGGGTTTCCCCCGTTTCCCTGCAAAGCAGCAGGGGGTTCGCTGCTCACCGCGCCTCTCCTCACTGACTCCTCCCCACCCCCATCCCTGCTGGACGCGGTGTGGGTCCCAGCAGACCCGTCACACCCTGCCTCAAACAGCTTGTAGTCTAGGTAGTTGCCATGGTAGCCCATGGTAGCCTAGTCACTGTGGAGGGGCAAAAGGCCAGGACTAAATTTTTAAAAGTATCCACTACTCCTGCAACAACTTCTTCACCCCTGATGTCATCACAAGCATTTTGGACAGCAAGTCTGAGGAACTGGCTACAGTAGTGATTTAGCATTTCATTCTGCAAGCATTTATTGTCATACCTATCCATTCTCACTTGTGTGTACTGAGATCCATCCTTTCTAATCTTTTCCTTACCTCATGAAATCCCCCTTTTTTTATTACCAATTGAGGATATCGTGGCAGAAATCCATTCTTGAAAATTGGACTCCTGTCCTTCATTTTATAGTTAGAAAAATTAATCTTTGGCCCTGGCTGAGAGAAGCATAAAAATTATTCTGCTGCTGTTTGGGGTCAGTATTTGGGCCATATTGAAGCTTTTTCCTTTCTCTGATGTCCTATTAAACAGAAAAAAAAAATCCTGGCTAAAATGCCACACTTGAAGAGAGCTCTCCAAAGTCAGGTCCTTCCAAAAGGCTAGGGATACGAATCCCCTTGCCACACCTTCTTCCTGTTTTCAATCCTCGGGGGTCTCCGTAGACAAAGATAAAAGCACTTTGAATATCCAGCAAAGTGTCTGTGCCTGATTTTACGGAGAGGGAGAACATGAGAGAAACCAGACTCCACTGTGGCTGCCATTTAGATTAGCTATAAAAAAAAGTGTGATGACAGTCTTTGCTAATTTATAAATCATTATTACAATTTTAATATATTCCTATTCCCACTCCATTGAAAAACCTAGAAAATCCCTTAGATTACTGTACAAGCCAAATGCTGCTTTACTGTAAGTCATTCACCAGATGCTTTCCTTCTGTTAGCAATATTCTTCAGGAGACAATTTAAAGTCTCAGAGGAAAAAATATATATTTCTACTGTCCTGCAATAAAAGACAGAATTTGGGAAAATTTCCTGAATTTAGAGTTGTTGCTGCAGCTTCAGGAGACCTTTTCATTTTACAGCTGAACTGGCTTTGTTACCATTGCTAATAGAAAAGTGGCAATTATTATTATCTATATGACAGCACCCAACGTGTGAGGTACTGTTATGAGCATTAAAAAAAGAGTGAAACCCTGCCCCAAATGGCTATTTTAAGGACTGGTGAAAAAAAAAAGAGATGTCACACTGTGATTGGGTAGCACTTCCCATTGCAAAATATCCATCCTATGCTGAAACCTCTGACTGTCCTGTTACTCCCCATGTCCCCTCTCCAGCTGCACTCCCATTCTTGCTGAGTCAGCAGTATCTGAGATCTTTTTGAGGTAACCCAATTTGTAATGTTAAGTAAGTTTTAGAGTGTTGTCATACACCTCATCAGGCTCCATTCCTTTTGGGGACCTTGGCAACAAATAGCCATTTAGTGAGACACATTATTTACTGGTGTAAATGGGTACAACACTGCTGACTTCAGTGAAAGACTTGCCCATTTATCACAGCAGAGAATTTAGACCCATGTGGGACCACAAAGCATCGTTTAGTCAACGTTAAATGACAGATGCTGCCTTCTATCCCAGAGGGGGTTTCATCTCACTTGGGGGGGGGGGAATTCCTTTGCATAAATGTCTGTGTACACATATTAAGTGATACTCAAGTGACTAGTGAAAGCTGGTTACTCTGTAGACATATTTTTTGTTACAGGTTTAACATAATTACACTGGAAATCATATGGTTACTTCAAAGCAGTAATTGAAGGATAGAAGTTACATTCTAGGGGCCAAAAGCCATAAAGCATATGGGTAAGTGCTTTACTAAACTGAGATCTGAAGATGTCCCTTAGTGTTGGTTATGAGAGAGGTAGAGAGCAAGGTGCAGGCCAGGGGCTTATTTTCCTCTCTCATTCATTGGGGAATATTAAGAGTTAATTTATGAGGGCAATGAAATTAGTACAGTAAAACTGGTCTGCAGAATCTCCTGCAGAATCTGGTCTGAGGCAAATAAGGCTGAGTTTCCAAAGCGTGTAGAGGAATCTGTCAGAGTTAACATCCCCATGTAAATGAAACATAGTATTTATGATAATCATACATTTATAATTGTCCATTCTCAGCTCTATTTATAATGTTTAACAGGGGATGGATCATTTGATGATTCCCTTTCTGTTCATCTCTTCTGGGGCACCTGGCACTGGCCACCGTCAGAAGACAGGACAGATGGACTTTTGGTCTGACCCAGTATGGTCATTCTTATATGACGACAATGCAGTTGGTGTTCCCAACTCCACAGCTTTCTGGGAAAACAGGACATTGCACGCTGGTGGTAATTTGTACTTTCAAGAAAAAAACATCCTCCCGAAATCCTGGGCCTCTCTACCTTCTCTTTCTACTCCTCATTTATTCAGAGGGACCCGAATCCTTGAGAAAGAAATGGCTTGGCTCCTCTTTAGCTGAATTCCCTAAAACATATCTGGCTAATAAATCTACCACCCCTAAGATATTTTTCCATATAAACTTTTCCGGGATGATATAAAAATCCTGCAGCTTAATGGCAAAATAACTGGAATATTCTAAACGAGAAGAAAAAGAATTGAATTAATCCATAAGGATAAATAACTTATTTTAAGGGACATTTCAAATAGAAGTTCTTATGGTATGGGGAGTAAATTAATATACCATGTTGTTTCTGGGGAAAATGGCCCCAGTATCATAAAGCCACAGGAAATAATGTCCATACAGAGAAATTATTCCCATTTTGTTCCATCAGTAATAAAATAGCATCACATGAATTATAATCAGTCTGTAACGTTATCCACATGATGCCTCGGCCTTTGTTCTTCTTTCATGGACTCTGGCTGGATAGACTTCACTGTTCCTTTGGGAGAAGAGACAAAAAGCACAAGCTTTGTACTTTTTCAGCTATTTGAAAATATATCTTCACTGGTTTCCCTTCCTCCCCCTAACAGGGCTTAGTTGGTTCCTGTTCTTAACCCCAAAAGAGAACCACAATGATAGCTGCTCTTTCATCTCTTATATAATAGAATCACTATCTTAATTTTCAAGGATTTTCTGCTGTAAGTAGTTCAGGGATTTTATTATGATTTCATAAGAAGGTAACTTTAGCAGTAGAACCCTCCTCATCCAACAGTGAAGTATACGGCTTTTTAACAAATCATATACAATAGGTTTCTTTACTGAGGCTATGTCTACACTACAGAGCTTTTTCAGAAAAAAGGCTGCTTTTCCAAAAAAAACTTCACTTACATCCACACTGCAATTGCGTTCTTTCAAAACAAAATTGAAAGAACAGAGGGGTTTTTCCGACATTGGTAAACTTCTTTCTATGAGGAAGAAACCTTTTCCAGAAGAGCTCTTTTGCAAAAAGGTGTGTGTGGACAGGGAAGAGGGAATTCTTTCAAAAGAAGAGGAAAGAGGAAAAAGCACAGGTGCCCTGGTGGCCACGCCGTCCATAGTAATCACAGCTTAAATGCAATATAGCGTCCATTCAGTGTGGATGCTATCTTTCAAAAAAGCAGATCACTTTTTCGATGAGCTTTGGCAGTGTGGACACACTGTTTCAGAAGAAGTTTTTTCAGAAGATTTCTTCCAGAAAAGCTTCTTTCGAAACAAGCCTACAGTCTAGACGTATCCTGAGATATAAACTTAAGATCTTCTGTCTCCAAGCATGAGAACTGCAGATTGATTATATATATAATGTATATAAAATCCAGGGCCTCTCAAAAGGATTAGAAAAGTACCCCAGATGGAAAATGTTATGAGCACAGGACAAAATGTGAGAGTGAAATATCAGTGTCATAAAATAACAGGAACTATGGTAACTTATGTGCTTGAGAAAATTGTCAGTTTTAGAATTGCCTTGAAGTTAGCAGAGTTGCACCCGTTTGCTCCCCGGCTAAACCTGACCACAGAGCCTTAAAAGTGTATGGAAAGAGATTAAGTATAATCCAGAGCCATAAATACAAAAGGGAATTCAAGTGATCTGTTCAGAAAAAGCTTCAGGAGGTTGGGAGTGCACCTCAGCAGTATCTAAGTCTCTAACATCAAGTGGTTTAGATTACACTAGCTAAATTAAATTCTATTCTGCAAGATGTCTAGCTAAGGTCTCCAATTCAGGAAACCATTCTGTAACAGGGCAGGCTTCAGTCCTGTCCTGAGATCTCACACAAATGGTCTTGCTGTTAGTTAGTGCCTTTCTGAGTTTTATTTTGTGTTACCTCCAACAAACCACCATCGTGTGATCCCAGGTAGCATCGCGATCCCACCCCTAGTCTTAGTCCTTGGCCTCTTGTCCCGGGACATAGCTCATCAGTTTCTTCCTTCCTTTCGGCCCTGCTAACCTTCCCCCGGGCCCTTTCCTCCATTGCTTTTTCGCTCACCTCTGAGTTCTCCGCTCCCTTGTCCCCTCTGAAGTACAATACTTGTGAGAGTAGCACTATGGCTGCCGCAGCAGCATACCGGCTGACCTGGCCAACCACCTCGAAGGGAGGGGGAAGGGGGACGGACCCGGGCCCTCCCTCACCACCAGGTCCCAGCTCGGGGCCCTAAGGTGTAGGGATCTGCAGCTCCCTACCCAGCTGACGGGGGAACGTAAGGCGGGCAGAGCTCTGGACCACCACCCAAACTCTGGGCAGGGGAGCTCAGCAGGTCTCCATGTGCAACACTACCATTGACATAGCGCTTTTTGCACCAAGGGTTAGGTTGGTATAAGTCCGTTGCTCAGGGGTGTGGATTGTTCACATCCCTGAATGATGATGTTTCACCAATGGAAGTCTGTATAGACCAGGCCTTAGCTCATCAGCTCCCCTCCCCTAGTGTGATTAGGTAATTAAGTACTCCACTCTCCACCAGGCCTTTTCTGGGAGGAGGCATGAATTAATGCTTAAGTGATCAGAGTGCTGGGTCAAGTACTGGCTCTCAGCACCCTATCATGCAGCTCTATGCAGAAAGAGTGCTTAAGCATGACCCAATTACAATCAATTAGCTTTAAGCATAGGCTTAAGTCGCAGCACATGCATATGTGCTTTCCTGAATCTCACCCTCAGTCACTTAGTGCCTTATTTTGCACTTTTATAGCTCCTCCTACTTGATGGTCTGAACACGTTACACATATTAGTGAATTACAACCCGAACACAAGAATGGCCGTACTGGGTCAGTCCAAAGGTCCATCCAGCCCAGTATCCTGTCTGCCAACAGTGGCCAATGCCAGATGCCCCAGAGGAAGTGAACAGAAACAAGTAATCATCATGCGATCCCTCCCTTGTCATTTGTTTCCAGCCCCTGACAAACAGAGACGAGGGACACCATTCCTTACCCATCCTGGATAATAAGTATTGATGGACCTAACCTCCATGAATGTATCTAGTTCTTATTTGAACCCTGAACTCTTCTAGCAGCAGTGCAGCAATGCCCCCCCTCCCAAAGGGCACTGAGTAAAGATGCGATGTAGCCCTGGGTGATCCTGCGGTGGTCAGCAGCTGCTGCTATTTATGACATCGTGGTGGCTGAGATACCTCAGCTACTTTTTGTTCTAAGTATAGTGGGAAGCTGTGATGAGTCTCATACTACAGTCTAGATATTGCTGGTGAATGATGACATTTAAGGCTGACCAGGGAAAATGGTGCCTGTCATTGGAAGCCATTTGTTAAGCTTATTCCAACTTCCTCACTTTCTCAGTAGCTTTAGGGTGTGTTAGGGACAGATCATTTCCCCATTTTTATCCTGATGTTTGGGTAATTTTAGCATCTGCATTTTGACAAATACAACCCTATATTTTTGGCTAACCCCTAGGGTATGTCAAACAGAACAGGAAAAGTCCAGGTAGGAGAGAACCCAATTATTTCAGAAGAACAAACAGACCTTTTAAAACAATGCAGCACCAATGGCCTTATCAACATTTTTTTTTTTTTTTTTTTTGTATGAGCCAGGCATTTCTTTTCTATGGGAAGAGGGAGATCACTTAGTCAATTCTCTGTCATAGTTTTCTGCTATTAACTGCTGGCAATGAGCTATATGATACTAGGCTTCTTGGATATTATGCTTGCAGGGGTTAGCTGTTTTGTACTGTGCTGATGTATTATCCTCCCCCCAACTACAGAATTCCAATAGACCCGGTAAAAGCAATTGGCATGAAAGGAGAGGAAAAGAAACTGTTCTAGCATTCACAGAACATTATTGCTGAGTTGCAATGAGCAGGATGAGATCAGACAATTACCAAGAACTGAAAACAAGAAGAAATAATGAATAATTCAGGAAACTTAAGCAGTTCTACAAGTGCTACGAGATGGAGACTGACTTATTTTTTGTGTTGTGACCTTTCTCCACATTGTAATTTTGACTGCAGAGCTTTACAGACGAGATGGCACCAACTAAACCTAAAAAATGACTAGCAGCCAAGATAATTCAAAGAATAATGAGGTTACAACAACTGTGAAGACACACAGAAAATGATGTCAGTTATCTCCTCACTGAGCTCAGCAGGAAGGACTAAAGTGCTTTGGCTTTAATGCTAATGGATGGTAGAAGACTAGCTCTCAGTTCTGTTTATCAGGACTTGCTTTTACATGTTGGATTATTAAGAGGTTTGGATTTTTCTGTGAGCAAAGTAATGTGGAGTAGCCTTGGCTTATATTTTTTATCTGTTTTTTTTTTGTTTGTCCTCCACACAGAGAATTGCATTCACACCTACAGAAATAATTCTACTTTTTTCAGAATGTACTTGAATATATTTATTTTTTTAAAGAAATACCAATCTTCAGCTTTGGCATAAAGCAATTAAAGGGAGGTCTACACTGCAGTTAGACACCTGTGGCCAGCATATCTGAATTGACATGGACTTGTGGGCATCAGGGTAAGGGGCTGTTTAATTGTGGTATAGACTGGCTCAGACTGCAGCCCAGCCTCTGGGTCCCTCCCACCTCACAGGGTTGTACACCCCAGGCCAAGCCCAAACATGTACATTGCATTTAAACTGCCCCTTAGCCCAAGTCTGTTGGCACAGCCCAGCCAGAATTTGCAGGCATCATAGACAAACTCTCTGCCTGCATGACTACACAAGGGACTAAGAGAAGTACGAACTCTCTTTACACATCACTATGAACAGTACCCAGATCACATGTCTAGGCAAGAAGTAATTGGGTCTTTCACCATCCATCTGCTCTGGAGAGAGAGCAGCAGGCAAGGGAAGAGAGTTGGCAATACATCTGTGTTTCCCTCTATATTCAGGTTTCCCCCCCCCCCCCCCGGTGGTTTGATTGGAATTGCCAATCACTCTCATGCCAACTTTAACTCCAGTGGACTTTCCTCAGTAGGACCATTGGGTCAGAGATGGGAAAAATAAGTCCTACTAGACCCAAGTAAGTGACTATACCACCTCTAATCCTAGCCAAAAAGCTTAGAAAAAAATAAAACAGAAGACTTTGGCCTGCTATTAAAACACTGGAATTTCCTCAAACCCTTTACCCTGTATTATGTTAGGACCTCCCCCCAGCAGCTTTATATGTGCAGTATCCTAATAATATCATGGAAGAGCCTGGCTTTTAATAAGTTACAGTCAGAATCACCTAATACATAACTGACTCCCATGCACTGAATCATGTGCATATCTTGTTTTGAATTAGCTACATTCTGTTTGGCTGATGTTACTGTTTTGTGTTTTTGCTACAGCAGCTATTACATAGTAGTTATTATTCATTGGGTCTGAAGGCACACTACTTTTGGTGTTAGAATCCTGTAAATGCTCCTTTGGGATCTGGCCCTACAAGGTTTTGCATACCATCAACTGCCACGAATGTTAGGGGTAATGCAGGACATTCTGCACTTCCCAGGAGTACTCAGTTCCTTGCAGGATTAGTCCTGGGTGCAGACAGTATAGGGCATTATTGGGATACAGAAACAGTATCAGATGCCTCCTTCTAGGTATTACATTGCACCCAGTTGTCTCAGTCAGAACACACAAACAGTTGCAATTCATCTGTGTTTAGAACCAGAATGAAAGGAGCATTGATGTTTTCCTGTTTGCTTGGTTGTATAAACTGACAAACAGAGAATAAATGTAGTGCAGTCACTGGCTCTCTGTTGGTATCCAAAAAAGAAAATAGTTGTGGCTAAAATTTCATAATGATCATATAGTACATCTTTAAAAATCTAGAAGCTGGTCTGTTACTAACCCATTATTCCCTGAATTTACTACTTAACAGACTATTAATAAGCCCTGTATTGCAAGCACAGCGTGTTTGTCTGTTCATTAAGAGATTAACTTTCAGTAAGATTTAAGGCAAGGATTTCACATGCCAGATGTGCATGTGTGAAAATCCCAGTTTGTGCCTGTGCCCATAGCGAGAAAGATATAAACATGCAAATACAAGAATATGTCTACATAGCAGCTGGGAGGGTGTTTCCCAGCCCAGTGAGACAGACAAAAGCCAGCTCTGCTCAAGGTGGCTGGGGCAGTGGCCGTGGCAGGGTGATGCAACAGGGTGAGCCATCCAACTACAGTCACACCTCACCTTGGGTACATATTTGGGGCATATCTACACTAGGAAACTATTTCAAAATTACTAAAATTGACTTAACTTCCAATTTAACAAAATTGAAATAGCAAGTCCCCACTATGGGGAAGCACTGAAATTAGTTAGCATTATTCCAAAAAATAGCACATTCACATTGCTTGGAGCTTGTCTTGAACTCAGAGCCCCCGGAAGCCGTGCTTTTTTTGTGATGGTACTGCCCGGTACGCAGTACTGACACCTCCAGAGGCAGTACTGGCATCTCCAGTCAGAGCTCAACAACTTTTCCCCTGGAGCACCGGTACCTTTTCCCCAGGAGCACCAGCACCTTTTTTTTTTTAAAAACAAAAAATGCACTGCCCAGAAGCATTCTGGGGAGAGCACTGGGAGAGCGGATTGGTGAGGGAAGCTGCAGCGTGTGCTTTCAGGGGGCTCCTCTCCATGGCCGCATCTCACAAGCCGCTCCTCCACTGCCTGCCCCCTCACAGGACACAAAAGAGATGCAGTGGGCATGTGCCTCTTGTTCTCAGGTTGCCCTTGCAGATGCCACAGCTCTCACAGCATGCAGCCAGAGATGCTGCAGAGCATGCCAGGCTCATGGGCCTCATGCTGTGCCTCATGGCACTATACTTCCAGACTGCCCTCATGTTGCTCTAGCAGGATGAGGACCAGGAACTGCAGGACCAACCCCAGCATGGACTGCAGGCCCTGATCACACAGTCCCTGGTGCTCCTGCTGCTGTGCATGCCCCTCAATCCCCTGGACACCGTCAAATGCCACTTCTGGCAGTGGGAGATGAGCTCGGACTGGTGGGACAGCATTGTCCTGCAGCAATGGGACAAGCAGCAGTGGATGCAGAATGTGAGTGGCTCGCCCCTACCCTAAGGTGACAGGACACCCAACTGTGACCTGCCATCCCTGTGCAGAAGCGCATGAGAGATGAAAGCTCTCCATGCTGGACAGCTACCATTCCATCAGGAACCAGTTCAGTGTGGGGAAATCCACAATCGGGGCCCTGCTCATACAAATAGTGAAGGTCATGAACCACACGCTGCTATGGAAGGTCATCACACTGAGGAACATGGACAGCATTGTGGATGGCTTTGTTGCCATGGGCTTCCCCAGCTATGGGGCATAGATAGCATGCACATCCCCATCCTGACCCGATCCTGGGTAGTGGTAGGGAAGGGGCTGGTGGCCTGCTTCATGCACAATGCCATGCACTCCACCACTGAGGTGAGTGAGGAGCACATGGTGTCATGCTGGTGTGCCAGCAGGTCCCAGGTGGCCTTCCTTTCCTCCTGCTCATCTTGGCACTCTTCCTGATCAGCCCAGCACTTCTCCTGGTTGAGGCCTATTCCTGGTGTTTGTCTTCAAGCCCCCAGATGAGGAACTGCGGGCAGGCCATCTCCTCTCTTATGAGGTCCTCCGGGGTGTGTTTCCTTCTGTGAATCCCACGGAGTCAGGTAGATGGCTTTGTAGGTGGAGGACACGCCAAGCTCGCAGTTGTCCCAGCTTTGAAGAAAATGTAGGGCAGTCATCCCAGAAGACACTGTGCATGAAGCCTAGCCCTCATCTCTGAGCTGACACAGAAGATCTCGGTTCAGATGATGGCGATATGCCTTGAGCAAGGCCACGTGTTGCCTAGACAGCAGGCACTTTCCAGAAGGGCCATAGATGTCTCCAGGAAGCATCACAACACTCATAGCCCAGGGACAAGCAGTCATGGGAAGGTGCTGGCCAGGTTAGGAGCCTGAGGGTGGGAGAGGGGGACAGGGTGGCTCAGCTTCTTTCTGTGTCCTGCACATGCCAGGTCTGGCATTGGTGGTGTCCTTCAGAGAGAAAATTTCTATCCCTGCCTGCTGGAGTGGGGGGTGATTTGGGGGGAGATGTGGTTGAGTGGCAGTCGCCACTTGCTGGAGAGAGTGCTACTGGGTCTCTCTTCTTCCTCCGTCTAGCAGGTTCCCATGCATGGGATCAGTCTCCTCTGCATCACTGCGCTTGACTGGGAGAACATAAGAACGGCCATACTGGGTCAGACCAAAGGTCCATCCAGCCCAGTATCCTGTCTGCTGACAGTGGCCAATACCAGGTGCCCCAGAGAGAGGAAACACAGCAGGTAATCCTTACATGATCCCTCTCTTGTCACCCATTTCCAGACAAACAGAGGCTAGGGATGGCATTCCTACCCATCCTGGCTATTAGCTCTTGATAAACCTAACCTCCATGAATCTATCAAGAGCGGATTTTGCCTGAGAGCGGGCATGGCCCTGTGCTGTGTGAGGCCCTGCTCTGTGGTTCCATGACTTCAGCTTTCTTAGTGGTCGCTTGTCGTGGGAAGGTGTCCTACCACGGAGAGCTCCAGGAACCTTGTGACAAGGATCGAGGGGTTCCTGTTTGGTAGCATCATGGGAATGAATGCTCCAGACTAGCGCTCCATGTTCACACCCATGCACAGGCTCTTGTGCAACCCCCAAGCTGAGTAGATCAAGAGAGGAGCATGCAGCCTAGCAGCCTGTCACTTGCCCCCATGTGTAGCTAGGGAAAATTACAGAACTCACCTGGGTTCCTTCAAAGCCTGGGAGACATCCTGGGATGGGGGGACTAGCTCCAAGGAGAGGAGCAGTTCCTGGCTGGTGGGCATGGTCACCTGGCTGGCCACTGCCTCCTCCTCCTCCGCTTTGCTGTCATTCTCCGCCACCTCACCCTCCTGGAAGCTGACACTGGATGTGTCCTGGCTGGACTTGACAACGGTGGCAGGGGGACATTACCCTCCCAAGATGGCACCCAACCTCTTGTAGTACCAGTGGAGGCTACGTCTACATTGTGCTCTCTTGCACAAGAACATATGCAAATGAGGTTCAGCGATGAATATCACTGCACCTCATTTGCATGCTTAATGAGCCACCATTTTTGCACAAGGGAGTCTACAGTGCTCCTTCTTGCGCAAAAACCCCTTCTTACGCAAGAGCCGTTCTGCCGCTTACTTTCACGCAGAACAGCTCTTGAGGAAGAGTGGGTTTTTGTGCAAGAAGGAGCATGTAGACTGCTCCGTCTTGCACAAAAGCCGCTTGCACAAAAATGGTGGCTCATTAAGTATGTAAATGAGGCACAGCAATATTCATCGCTGCCCCTCATTTGCATATGTTCTTGCACAAGACTGGCCAGTGTAGATGTAGCCTGGCTGTGTGGTACTACCCCGGAGGGTCCACTCTGCTCCCTGGCCTTTTGGTAGGCCTGCTGGAGCACTTTTATTTTCATCCAGAACTGGCTGAGTGTCCGGGTGTGCCCTTTGTTGGCCAGGCTGGCCGTGACCCAGCCATAGACTTTGGCATTCCTCTTTCTGATGTGGAGATCCCAGAGGTTGGTATCCTCCCCCCAGAACTTGATGAAGTCCACGATCTCTGCACCTGTCTGATGCTGGAGCTCTCCTGCATCCCTGGCCAGGGGCAGCTGAGGGAGCAGCAGGAGTGCTGGCAGTCATGGAAGGCTCTAAAGGAATGTTGGGGTTGCTCATGGTTGCCGCGGTTGCTGCTGTGTCCAACGGGGCTTTCGCAGCTTGCCATTCTCTTGCTGCCAGGACTTTTAAGCTCAGGAGGAGGAGGGGAGCAGGGGAGATGCCAAGTGTGACCAGAGCAGTCACAGCTGCAGCTGCACGAGGCCTCCGGAGGCCAATTATTTTGAATTAGCAGCATCAGAGCATCCACACTAATGCTATTTCGAAATAACTATTTCTAAATTAGCATTATTCCCCAAGGAAAGCAGGAGTACAAATTTTGAAATTACCAGCCTGTTATTTTGAAATAATGGGCTAGTTATTTTGAAATCTGTACTCCTGTTCTCCTCGGGGAATAACGTTATTTTGATATAACGGGTTTGGTAGTCTGGATGCTTGGTTTATAAATTCGACCTAAGTGGGATTATTTTGAAATAATGCCCTAGTTTAGACCCAGGCTTAGGGGGCTAGCCTGGGCTGCTATGCATGCTGCCATAATCACATTGCTATTTTTAGTTCACTAACTTGAGCACAATTGGCTCTTGTCTGTTGACCTGGCATACTCCTACCAGCTGTCTAGACACATCCTGAGAGGCAAGGCACTTTTTGCATGCTAATATGGGTACAGACAGGTCAGTCTATTTACGAGCACATGCATACACCACCCAGTATTGTGCACCTGGTTCAGTGGCTGATTTTGATCCAACCACTAAGAGAACTGTGCCCTTAGGGAACAAGAAGCTAGTTTTTGGCATTTGCATAGGCCCCTGCATGGGAGCATAACAAAAAGACATAAGAACAGCCATATTGGGTCAGAACAAAGGTCTAGCCCAGTATCCTGTCTGCCGACAGTGGCCAATGCCAGGTGACCCAGAGGGAGTGAACAGGACAGGTAATCATCAAATGATTTTCCCCCTCTCTCCTCATCACCCGTTCCCACCTGAGAAACAGAGACTAGCACGTGGAGATCTGTGCCTTGGAAAAAAGTTGGACTGTCACCCCTCTTGGCAAGCAAACTCTTCAACCATACAAAAACCCTGTCTGCTTGAGAAGTATCTCTCTCTTTTTAAAAATATTTTCTCCCTTCCTCCCTTATATGGTGCATCTCACATCACAATGAGTTGCTAAGAATGGTTTGGCTATGTCCTCGCTCTTCAAGTGAAGAAACTTAAGGGCCACTTGGGAAAGCTATTAGATGCATTGGGCCTAAACTAAAGCCATTATGTGAACTATGTTGATGGATCACTATCTGGCAGCTAGCTGAAGGAATGAAGAAAAGCAAGACAACAGCTGGAAGTTAGTAGTGACTTGGTCCCTGTAAAAACCATCTCAGGATAGTAGGAAGGCAGATAATGGTTAGCCAGTCTGAGTGGTGCAAATCACCTGTCATATGGGGGAATGACTCTTCATGCTTGGCCCAGTCAAAGGATGTGAAGGGACTCAGAAAGCTGGTGGGTGAAAATGTTTTACAGATGTGCTACGGAGATGGCTGACCATACAGTAGAAGAACAGCACAAGTGAAGAGAAAGAAAGTGCTCATAATCAGAGTGCCTTTGAGTTAGGATAAAACCAATGATGTTTATATAGCAAATGCTCCCTTATTCCTATAATACATAGTCAGTTGTGGTTTGATCTTCATCCCTCTTCAAGGCTAACCTTCAGTTTCTATAAAAGGGGATAAATTGATGAAGTTATATTTACATAGCCTGCTCTCCCATGTATAGCTTATGCCCCTTCTGATACTACCAGAATTGAAGTCCCCACGGGCTGTAGTTTCAGGCTAATACTGCTTGATTCTCCCAGATGACACACATTGTGAAAGAAAGTTAAACTGATACTCGTAAAATTAAAACCAACTAGCTCACCTATTGGGGTATTATAATCTGCTTTGGTGTGGTTGTGTGATGGAAGACAAGATAGGTCATTTCCATTTTGTGGTAATATGCCCAATTTTTATCCCTAGCTTGAAAAGATTTGAGGTTAAAAAAAAGTTGTGTGAATAATTTTTCCAAAATTATTTTCATTTTGTGCTTGATGAAGACGATTACTCGACGATTACTGAAAGGTCTGATCCTGCCACCACTGTAGTCAGTGGAAATCTTTTCCAAAACATAGATGTTCCACTCTACTACAACAAGGGCTAGCTTAGTAGTATTTATTTTGTAACTGAGGGGAAAGTACCAGAACTTCTAAAAGAAATATTGTTCTTATGAAATTTCCACCCCAGTTTTGCAAATCAAACAGGTATAGGAAGATCATTTGAATAAAGTTAAAATAATCAAATGAGCACATCTGATCCAAACACTGACCCCTTGGAGGTTTACTCATCATTAGTTAAAATGCATGAGCAGCAGTGGAAACTTTTCATCTTGGTTTTAGCCTAAAATCCAAGATTCAATGAATTTTGGTGTTTAAGTGAAACTTTTTATGCTGTTCTCCCACCAAGTCCCAAAACAGTTTTGGTAATAATGTTGTAAAAAATTATAGAAATAGGCACACACCTTCGTGCCTTTACTGGTCACATGGTGCCTCCAAGTCAAAACATTATATGCATTAATACATGCCTCTGAACTATATGAAATTCTGTGAGTACCAGTAGACATTGTTGTATCTTTGTCTTGTGTGGTTCTATTTCTGGCAGCCAGAAGTAAATTAACATCTAAGTAGAACTCTGCAAAAATTAAGCTTCCCTCTAGTTATCTTTAATCTTTAGCACGTAGGACTGCTTGGGGGAGCTGCAGAAATCCATACAGTAGGTAGAAGGGGGGTGGTCCATTTTTCTTTCATTCACCAAAGTCCCAGCCTTTGGGCCACCACCTTGTCTCTGCTTTGTGTACTCACAAATCACTTTACTTCATTGGATTGTACAATAACCACTTCATTTTCTATCATGCGCCCATAGAAAGACAATGCTGAAAGCCTACAATAAAATGGCATAGCTACATTTCCCCTATCTCTTGGGGTACATCTACACTGCACAGCTATTTTGGGATACCGGAGGTATCCAGAAATAGCTACCCCGTGTCTACACAAGCCACCCGTTATTTCAAAATATTTTTCGAAATAACAGGTGTGCTATTTTGCCATCCCAATAAACCTCATTGCATGAGGGTTAAGGGATGGCTGTGCAGACATGCCAAACTTCAAAATAAGCTATTTTAAAATAGATTCGAGATAAGATACGCAACTTGCATAGCTCAAATTGCATATCTTGTTTCGAGTTTAGAATGCAGTGTAGACGCACCCTTGGACGATCTGCAAATTAAGGCCATGACTTCTAACAAGATTATTACATGATCCCGTGGTAAATTTTCATCACATTTTAAAAATCTCATTATTTCCAGCCCACTTGCTGGTCCAATAGTGGATGATATGATCTACACATATGCATAGAGTTTGTTAGGGCTTTGAGAATCCTTCAGTCTGATGGTACTATTAGTCTGCCCTTGGATGCTTATGCAAGGTACAGCATAGTAAGTTGTTATAATATATTATCCATGAGCAACACTCAGAAATCAGGAAAGAGAAGATTGCTCAATATTCTTTACAGCCCAAGATTGCTATGCTTTGGTTATTTTAGTGGGGCCTGGTCCAACAACACTTACTGTGCAACTGGTCTTATTTTAGCCAATGGAGCTACTCACACAAGCGTATATTGAACATAAGTAACAGTTTAAAGACTGGATCCTAAATCTGTAATGTAACTTCAGATTTTTGCCTATAAATTTGTATAAAAGAATTCTTTGATTTCAGTGGGTGGCATTCTGCATACAGCCTATCAATGCAAATGGTATTTATCTTTCCAATCAGATCAGTTATGATTATCTGACTTTAAAGAAAAGCCAAAAGTCTCTGATTTAAAATCATAATATTCATAACTTTTTTTTCACAAATCACATTTCATGTTGCCAGACTGTCTTTCAAATGGATTGTTTTGTGAGGCCTAAGCACATAACAGCTAATTTATAATATTTAAAGAGTACAAAAGCAATATACACAAAGACCTATGTCTAGAATCTGCCAGACAATTGAAGAGATTGGCATTCTAGCTAAAGATGAGTGGGAAAATTGCCAAATAACATTTAATAAATAATCGCTTTGCACTATTAACCCTTTTTTGATGAGTTATAAAATATTTTTAAAATGGTTAATAGCTTAGTGGTTCATAAAATAACAATAATGTATTTTTCTTAATAATGGTGCCACAGGTGCCTTTTGTTATAAGAGCCGATTGCCTCATAGTATTCTGCAGACCACTAAATTATTTAAGGTATTAAAGGACCATATGCTAAAGCACAAGATGAATGTCAGCTGTCTGAGGGCATACTAAAATAAGTGGATAGCACCCACAATGTTCAGAATAATATGCCTTCTAGCCATAGCTGCTAGTTACCCAAGGTGGGTCATGGTGGTTGTTTGGTGATTCATGAAGTAACACTCGTCTCTCTGTGTCCATGTTGAATGATTGCCAGCATGGCATTAGGGGCCACTGTACTGCGAGATGTGCTAAGGATAAAATGTAAAACTTAAGTCCTGATCAGGAATGGTTACTAAGCATATCATGACACTTTTCATAAGAGTAAGGATAGGGTGTCCTTACTGAGCACCTAGGAACTTCACCGTGTCCCTTGTGCTATCCATCATATCAACTTCACAGCAACACGTGGGAAAGAATTCAGATTATCTTGCTCCAAAAATTAAGGCCTCTAGTACTGGTGTTGAAGGAAAGTCTCCATTAGCTGTTAGCAGTATGGGGCTTATGAAACAAAATGGAGCCGTTCTAATTGTATCCAGTAGAGGGAAGAAGGGCACAAACACATCACTCTTCTCATTACAGCATTCTGAGGAGTTCTGAGGGGTGTGTATATTTCCATACATACAGAAAATCTGTACAAGATGTTTGAAGATGATGGGTTCTATCTGGACCTAAGGCACAGTTTTCTGAACAACTCTCCACTATAAGTTCTTCATTAGAAATGCCTATGAAAGGGATTTCTAAAAGTCAGCTGATCTTCATATCACAACCTATTTTCATTTGAAATAGACATTAAGTCAGTCTTTGATTACATGCAGGAAAATTCGCTACAACCTCCTAAGGCTAAAATGATTTTCAGTGGGGACTGGCATATTTTTGAGTGTGTTTCAAGCAAAGAATTTCCAACATTAGGTGACATTTTGGCTTTGGATTTTTGTATGACTGATGCTTAAAGAAATAGGAGTTGAAAAGGAGATTAAGACATTCCTGCAACAATATAGAGCCCAAATTTTGCAGTCTTCCCTGAATATTTTTGCATATCCATCGACTTTGTAAACAGAGTTAGTAACTTACTTTGGACAAAGTATACATTCTAGCTAAGAAATTGAGGCTATAAGATTGTAAATCAAAGCTAACACCTTAAATTAAAAATGAAATCAGTGCCAAGTATGTTTGTCAGTAGATGTCTAATTTTGCTTGTCTTGCTTGTAGATGATTTAGTGCGTTACATAAACCATGATGCCTTAAGTAATGAAATGATGATTATCCAATTACCTGACAGCACAAAAATCTTTCAGCATTTTGAGGTACTGGGACATGCCACAGGTTGTTCTTGTATTAATGTATAAAATACACAGACACCAATCAAATTTACCTTAAAATAAGAGGCTCAGGAGAGCTGAGTGGCAGGAACTCATCGCTTACAAGTGAGTTCCACAGTCTCCATTGTCTGTCAGCTGAAGACAGGATCCATTTCAAGAGTTTCCTTCCTCATCTACAAAGCCCTGACTAGGTAAAAGTCCCAGTTATCTCAATGACTGCATCTGCTAAGCATCATAAGGACTCTTTAGTTGATGGAACTCGGTTTCAACTTGTGACAATCAGAGGCGGTCAGTGGGCAGGCTGCGATTATTAATGTGATTCTCTAGTTCAGGCTAATTTTATCTCTCTCTACTTCTAGAGGGAGCTATCGTTTCACTATAATTTGTATTGCTTGTATTATGGTTAGAGCCCTACCAAATTCATGGTCCATTTCAGTCAGTTTCATGACCTGAAGGTTTTTAAATTAGTCCATTTCATAGATACTGATGTTTATATCTGAAATGTGATGGTGGTGTAACTGTGGGAGTCCTGACCCAAAGAGGAGTTATGGGGAGTTGTACAGCTGTTGTATGGGGGTCAAGGGATTACCACCCTCACATCTGCCCTGCCTTCAGAACTGGGCTGTGAAGGAAGCCACTGCGAAGCTTCTTGCAGTGGGGGAGGTAACTGGAAGTGGGTCTGATCTCCCACCTGAAAGCGGCTACGCTAGGCAAGAGGAAGTCCCATTCCTCCCCAGCCTAGAGGGGCCTGGAGCCTGGTACACAGTAGATGGGGTGTCCTTAGCCTGCCCCTGCCCCTTTGCCTCCACTAGTTAGATTTTGCAAACCATGACATGTTTCTGAAAGCCATGAATTTGTTAAGGCCCTAATTATAGTAGTGCCTCAGGGTCCCTTGAACTTGGAACTGTCCAAACAGATAATGAGACATTCCTTGCCCCAAAAAAGAATACATGTGAAAGAGACAAGAGAAAGGATAGCAGAGGAAGCAGAGCCACAAAGAAATGAAATGACATACCCAGAGAGTTAGTGACTAGAAACCTGATACTAAGTCCAGAGCCCTAAGCAATAGACCATGCTGCCTCTTTTGTTTCAGCAAACATGTCCATAAACCAGCTGCGAAGGAATCACCATGCAGTACCTAATCATGATAAGAAATTAACTTAAAGCAACTGGGAGGAAAATTCTACCTACTAGAGTTACTGTGAGGTATCTTGAATCTGAGAGAGCATTACAGTGAGTGACAGTTGCACAGGCACTCATGCACACTTGTATTATTCTAAAGAAATAAAACTGTATTGTAAATAATATTATGCCACCGAGAACTCTCACTCTGATGCTATATCCTTGTGTCCCTTTAACTGGTTTTTATTATTATCCTTACTTTTGTATTCATCACCATTTCCACTCTTTTCCTAAGAATGGCCATGATAAAATAATAGTCCCATGCACAACTCATGTAATAGCCTGCAGAGTATCAAAGTTGAGTGGTATCCCTTTAGGGGTGTGTCTAGACTGCAGGGTTTTGTTGACAAAACTATACCTGCGTCTACACTACTGCTGTGTTCTGTTGACAGTAAGTCAACAGAACGCGGCAGTTTTGTCGACAGTGGTAAACCTCATTCTACGAGGATTAATGCCTTTGTCGACAGAGTTCTGTTGACAAAAGGGTGTGTGTGGATGCAGGGAGCCAGTTTTGTTGACAAAAAAGGCCTCCAGGAAGAAGCTCTGGTGGACAGTCCATCTGCATGCCTGGCACCTCTATTGTTTCTGTCTGCAGCCATCTTTTAAAGGGATAGGCACTCTGAATTAGTGGCAGGAAACCAGCCACAGCACACGTCCATTCCTCTCCCACAGGATCACAGGCATGTCCCAGCCCCAAGACCATCCTGGCCCTTCCAGGGACCCTTCTGAGGACCCACCCAGGGGTTCCAAACTCCAGGCACCGGCATGGTCTGGGTCAGAAATAAAGAGCCTCCTCAAGGTGTGGTCCAAGGAGGAGTCCTTACAAGCCCTCGACACACGCCGCAGGAATGAAGAAATTTATAGCCACATGGCCCAGGGACTGGCCAGGAGAGGGCACCACCCCCGCCCTGGAGCAAGTGTGGGCCAAAGTTAAAGAGTTGCACCAAGGGTATGTTAAGGCCCGAGATGAGAGCTCCTGCTCTGGGGCAGCCCCACACTACTGCCCGTACTACGTGGAGCTGGCACACATTCTCGGCAGTGGGGAAGCCCGGACACTGCTGCGTCTCATGCAGTCTGGGTTATCGGAGACTGTGGTGGATGAACCAGAGCAGGAGCATGAGCAGTCCAGGGAATCTGGAGAGCGAGACCTGTTGCTGGAGGAGGAGGATGATGACAACACTGTGACCCTCACCCTGGAACTGGTCACCCAGACCCCAGAGGCCTCCCCAGTGTCTTCGGATGTCGGGGAAGAACCAGCAGGTGAGTGCTGTGAGGTTGTGCCACACACAGGGTGGGGGAGGTGGGTGCACAGTGGGTGATGCACAAGGGAAACTTGTCATGCTCAGCCTGGACATCATGCAGCTGGTTGTGCATATGCAAACACGGGCAGTGGTAGAGTGTGACATGCGGGTGTGTGCCACATGGTGCCAGGAGCCATTTCCACAACACACACAGGTGGGTTGGCAGCATGAGGGGGCATATGGTCCCACTGGCACTTTGGGGCCCATGTGATGCTCAAGCTAATGCCCAGCTCACACATGGTGTTACTTTCAGAACCTCTGAGTCCCCTGTCTGAAGGAGAGTCCCTTACAGCGAGGTCATGCCCTCAGGGACAGCTGTTGCATGCATGACTGATTGTCTCTTCCTCTTTTCCTCCACAGCCGGACCATCTGTGCAAGAGGGCCACAGCACCCCAGCTCCACCTCCATCTCGGGGACACGGGAGCCACAGGCACTGGCGTGCTTATACAGAGGTTCTGAAGATGCATGTGGCGGCTCTGCAGGATCTCAACAAGACCCTGAAAGAGAGGACAGAGGCAGAGGCTCTGTGGCATGATCGCCTGCTGGAAGAGCTTGTACAGCAGCGTACTTCCATTTGTGCCACAATCCGTGAGGTCTGCGGCTTGCCTGCTCCCGACCCTGGTACCACTCCTCCAGCATGCCATGACCCTGCCCCACCAAACCCCCCTTCCCCACCACCACCCCCTTCTCCCTTTGCACCTCCTTCTGCCCCAGCCCTGCCATGCCCCAGCCCTCCTCTCCCCCAGTCCCCCCTTTGCCCCAGCCCTCCCAGACCCAAGTGTGACTCCCCTCTTCTGTCCAGCACTCTGTCAGTCGCCCCACCCGACACTGAGGCCATGGTGGTTCCTGCACACAAGGCAGTAGGAGCTTGCGAGAAGGGAAGCGCCATCCCACCTGAACCCCCTTCCCCTCCAGGTTTTAAGCCCCCTCCAGGTTCTAAACCCCCTCCCTCCTCCAGGTTTTAAGACCCTCGGGAGACTCAGTGGGCTCCTTCAGAGAATTGCTCCCTAAGGGCCTCCCGGATGCGAACTCCAGACTGGTGAGCCTGGCACATGGCAGCTGTCCGGGGCTGGTCAAAGTGCCTCTCCGTGCCATCAGCACCTGTACCCCACCCTGGGAGGAAGGCCTCCCCTTTTCTCTCCACAAGATTATGGAGAATGCAACACGTGGCCACCACCTCAGGGATGTTGCGTTCCCCCATTTCTAGCCATGTGAGCAAGCAACGGAATCTCCCTTTTAAACATCCGAATGTGCATTCCACCTGGATGCAAGCTCGGCTAAGATGAGCATTAAACTGCTCCTTGCTCACATCCAGGTGGCTGGTGTAGACCTTCATCAGCCATGGCATCAAGGGGTAGGCGGCATCAGCCACAATGCACACTGGCATGTGCATGTCCCCAAGGGCAAGGTTCCGATACGGGAAAAATGTTCCTGCCTGCAGCCTCCGGTAGAGGTAGGAGTTCCTGAAGATGCAGGCATCATGTGCCCGCCCCGACCACCCAACACAAATGTCAGTAAACTGTCCCCGGTGGTTGATAAGAGCCTGGAGCACCATTGAAAAGTAGCCCTTCCTATTAATGAATTGGGCTGCTCGATGGGGCGGTGCACGGATTGGGATGTGTGTCCCATCGAGCGCTCCTCCATAGTTCGCGAAGCCAAGGGCAGCGAAGCCGGCCACAACAGTGTCCCGGTTTCCCAGATGGACGAGCCTCTTCAGCAGCTCGGAATTGATGGCCCTCACCACCTGCCGAAAGAGACAAATAGACAGACAAGAAAAATGTTAGATGGGGTGCCTGAGCCCTTGGGAGGAGAATACCCCCAACCTGTTCCCCAAAACACCCTGGGAATCCCCTGCTCAGTACTCCCTCCCCCGCCCGCTCTCCAGCAGCAGCGCAGGGTGAGTGGAGGAGCTCCCTCCCACTCTCACTCCACCCCATCCCCTACTCCTCCTTACCCTTTCCTGACAGTCCCACTTTTTCACCCCTCCAGCAGTGACTGTTCCCCTAGAATGACTTACCTCCATCAAGACGGAACCGACAGTAGACCTGCCCACTCTAAACTGGTGTCCCATGGAGCGGTAGCTGTGAGCTTCCAGAGGGCATTAGTGACCCTCTTTTCCAGGGGGATGGTGAGGCGCAGGTGCGTGTCCTGTTGTTGGAAAGCAGGGGCGAGCCAGGCACACAGCTCCTGGAATGTGGCCTTCTGCATCCGGAAGTTGCGGAGCCACTGCTGGTCGTCCCATAACTCCATAACAAGCCGGTCCCACCAGTCGGAGCTGGTGTCAAGCCTCCAAAAATGCCTGTCCAGGAAGAAGTTTGGAGGCAAAGGCATTGGTCTTGCATCCCAGGCAAAGCTTTCAAATCTCTGGTCTGGGTCCAGATGGGGAAGGAGCATCATGGCTGTGTCATGCAGATGCAGCAGAACTTGCAGAATGATGATGTGGGCCCATCGCCTGCCCAGGGGCAGCTCTGGCTCCATGGCAAAAAAAGGGATCAAAATGAGAAAAACCTCCAAAAAACCCCCAAACTGCTGTGGTGTCCCAGGAAGCAGGGCACTCACAGCAAGCACTGCAAAACCTTTGCTGTCCCTCTAGGAGATAAGCAAGGCAGCTGCAGGAGCAGAGCAATGGCTGTTCAGGGGGCTCCCTTTAAGCACACATCTCTGCAAAGGGCAGGCAGCAGCACCAGGAAGTAAATGTTGCCCCCATGCCCTGCCAGAAGCGGTTCCGGGTGCCTTCTTTTGTTGACAGAGCATCCACTAGTCTGGACGCTCTTTGTTGACAAAGCAGATCGATTTTTCGATCCCCGTAATGCAGTCTAGATGCTCTTTGTTGACAGAGGCTTTGTCGACTGTATCTGTCGACAAAGCCTCTGTCAACAAAAGCCTGTAGTCTAGATGTAACCCAAATAGTTTGTGAGCCCTCTAGTGGCCCTCCCTGCCTTTTGTTTCAGAAACTACTTGAACCCTGCCAGAACAGCAGCGTGTGTACGTAGCTGGGCCTTGTATGATATTTAGACCCAACTGTGCCCTGGTGGTTCCTTCCTGTGACACTGACTGAGTAAAGAGCAAAAGACTCAACATAGCCATGAGTGTCTGCCATTCCCATCGTCTCCCAACAGTTAGAAAATTTAGATTTGCAGGGACGTTTGGACTTAATATTATTTTAGAAATCCTCTCCTGGCCTCTCGTTCTGGTTGCAGCTTTTCTGAAGCACGTGTAATCTCAATTTTCTTCACCCGAGTTGCCTGACAATCCGATGAAGTAAGACAAGCAATTCCCTTTTGCACCTGGAAATGATCGCTCTTTTCAGTCCAACATTTGTCGTGTGTCTAACTAAATTGGTAATTACGATTGTTAGTGGTGTTGTGCTTTCCTAAGACCCAATTTTAATAGCAGGCAATCATAAAAAATATTACACATGCCATTGCGAGTTATATTCTGTTTTTTAATTAGCCAATTGTGCTGTCACTGAGCTGAAGTGTAAGGAAAACATTTGAGAACCTTTGACAAGCTGGGAGTGCCATGTAAACAGACATATATGGGCACTCGGTACCTCGCAAAGGAATGCCAGATTTATAGTTCCACAACATTATGATTCATGATTACTGAAATATGCATGATGGAAGAAAGGCAGAATGTTTTCTTAACTTAATCAGAAATATTTAACTATTTAAATACCACTTTCCTCTGGGAGTACTGGGTATTTTTCATGGTTTTGATACAGAGGATTGATCTTTCCATTTCCTCTTTTTTAATTTCAACTTGAAGGCATCAGTGATAGTAACCATCTTTCCAGCCATGAGCTTGGATAAGATTTCCTTCCAACTCATCTGTCTGTGAATTTTTCAAGTCCATAATCATGGTAGTATCTAATCAGTTCACAGTTTTGAGGTCAAGTGAAGCTCTCCCTTCTCTTAAAGGGGAATTGTGATTCATCCTCCTTAAAGCAAACTGAGCTCTTAGATGTATGGGTTTCGTAAAGCTATATTTATTTATATAAGGAGTTTTTATTAAATGAAATATGACCCAGTACGTGTCCTTATATATGATTTATCTTATAGGGGTTCTTTTCTTAGCAACTGTGACTTTTGGGAAATGACTTTCAGCCTGATTTTATGATTTTAAAAGGATTGGACTACGGCTGTGTCAGGGACCCGCTCACAATATAATCAGACTTTGGTGACTGATATTTGCAAGAGGCTGTGCACTAATGCTCACTTCCACAGCTGGGCTCTTACAGAGCCAAATGCTCATTCAGGAAGCAACAGAAAATGTCCCAGCACTGGACCAAAGCACAGGATTTCTAGACTTTGTCAACACCACTCTGCCTTCTGCAGAACTACAGCCCGCTCCTATGCCCAGGATGGTACGGTATATATTAATGAAAAATCCCACAGTGATAATGTAAGCCTGGTGAAACTGATCACATTTGGAGAGAAAAAGGACACAAGAGGACAGAGTCTGCTCAGCCTGCTGCCTGTTAGCATCAGAAAAGGAGACCGGCCTTAATGAGAAATGCAGGATTTGAGCATATGTCTGCCTTTGCTAAGACCACAAGCACTTACAGGCTTTGAATCATAGGGCTTACATCCAGCTGGCCTAGCTTTATTCTATACAGGTCTGAAGTGTGCCAAAGGGACACAGGATATACCTCTGGCTGTTTTTCCATACAAAAATTAGGGGCAGGTCAGTAGCACAACAAACAGCTGTGAAGGCTGTCCTTGCCCTTACAGGAAACAACTGAATGAATGTTCATCTGTGCACTGTAGCTATGCCTCTTTAAGCTAGTGCATTATCCTTGCTATCAAATGCATAGCTTCCTCCCACACCTAAGCCATATGCAGTGAGCTTTTATTTGTTTATTGGCTTTATTACCTCCTCTTTGTGTCCCTACCAACAGGGAAGGGGCCTCAGATATGGAAGGAGTGGAAGCTAACACAACCCTCCTATCTCTGCCTAAGATTTACTTTCCCCATCTGGCAGGGAATTTTTCCTTGGTAGCTACATTGAAAAAACAAAATGAAACAGGGAAAAGGCTGACAGTGCTTAACAGTTGTGTGGAGGTACGTAGCCTCTTCCACACCCAGCAATAACATATGTCTGACCCTAATGAAAACCACTCATAGTTCTCTGGAGTGCCATAACACCAGTCCCTTTTCCACCCTATTTTCCACTGTTCCAGCTTCTTCTACCCCATGACAATACTGTAGAGTATAGACTCATTTTCAACTATTTACTTGACAACAAAGAAGAGTTTGAACTATCTGCTTCTAGGAGGATCTAGGCTTGGCATGGTACTTTCTACATTTTCATGAGCCTCATCAGGCCAAAGGCTGTATCCTGGAATTTGCGAGGAAGAAGACAGAAGATTTTACTAAAGATGGTAGGTCCAAAATCTTAAGAAACTACTGTCCATAAATACCAGCTCTACAGGCAGATCTAAATTACTGTAGTTCATAGGAGTCCCAATTAGGGGCCAAAGCCTCATTGCGCTAGATATCGAACAAACATGTAGTAAGGACACAAAGAGTATAGGAAGTGTTTTCCCCATTCACTGTATTTCTATGAGCTGTTAAGGAACTTCCTGTGAGTACCTTCCAACAGGTTGTAAAGGGTAATTTCCTCTTTTAGGTTTTTTATTTGTACCACAAATAGAGGACAACTTGTGCCCACTCAAACTCCACCACTGGGGAGTCTGTGCCTGGCTGCCTCAGGAAGAGGAAGGAGCTTTCAATATCATCCATGAGCCCCTATTATAAGTGATAACCATAAGCCTGAGAAGAAGACATTGGCACATCCTCAAATTTTTTTCCCCCTAGGGCCTTTTTTTTTTCTAACCAGAATAGAGTTCTAAGGCATTGTGCTTGATACTATATCCACCCACCTGCCATTTTACACCTCAAGGGGTTCATTGTCATGAACAACAGAGAGCTAATTATTTCAGCTTTGTGGGAAGGAAAGTTTTCTGTTGTGTATCAGCCTGCCTGACATTCAGTTGTCTGTAATGCATCCTTTGGAATGTTTTGCTTAAATGCATGTCAGTATCTGGAGACATGAAGCCTAAGGCTTCTATTGTCTGCGAATGTGTGGTGCAACACTATAATGTCTCTTTGTGTTGTTACTGCTTTCTTCTCAGCTGCTGCAAGAACATCTGTTGCAGGATGCCAACAGCCCCAACACAAAGGATCTGCTGCTTCTATGCTTGTGGTCCTTAAATCCAAGGTCCTTCTGTAAGTACTATTCATTATTTATATTACAGTAGTGCCCATAGTGTGCTAAGTGCTTCCTAAGCACAGAGGAAGATTAAGACACCTTATGCCAGATAGCTTGCCATCCAACACAAGAGAGATGGGAAAAGGATGAAACACAGAGTGGTAAGGGTGATGGTAAGCACATATGTTATTAGTTAGAAGTTTGCTAATTATAGAGACTTCATTAACATCTTCAGGGAGATAAATATCATCCCTTTGATACCATGGTGTAGTTGTTTGGTGTGGGCATCAAAGGGCACATCTACACAGCAGGGCAAAAGTCGAATTAAGCTACACAACTTCAGCCACAGCAACTGCGTAGCTGAAGTCAAAATAGCTTAATTTGGCTTTTGGCGCTGTCTACACAGCAGGAAGTCGAAGGAGGAACACTCTTTCTTCAACTTCCCTTACTCTTTGTGAAATGAGGGTTACAGGAATTGGAGTAAGAAGTCCTCCAGCTCGACATTATTTTGAAATAATGGCTCACTGTGTAGACACACTCTTTGTTATTTCAGAATAATGGCATTTATTCCAAAATAATGCTGCTGTGTAGACATACCCAAAAAGATGAAAGGAGCTCCTGAAAACATTAATGCCAAACAATGAGAGTTTATGGAAAATAGAATCTGTCCACTGAACTTTTTCTGATGAGATCACAAGTTACACGTTTACAAGAATATGCCTTGGATAGACTCTTGGAATTGCTTTTTCTTGGGGAAGGAAGGGGTTCTACAGCCTGTGTTATACATTGGGACCCTGTTATGTTGGGCTCTGTATAATGAAAGAGTGCTCTTGCCACAAAAAGCCTACAGTAAATAGTCTAGGTAAGGGGTGGGCAATAATGTTGGGAAAGTGGCCAAAGGCCACACTTTTCTGTGGAGAGGGTGCGGGGTCTACAATGGTGCAGAAGGGTGCATGGAGTAAGGGACTGAGGTTCAGGAGATGGTGTGAAGTCTGAGAAAGAGTTTGGGTGAACGAGGGGGTTGTGATGTGGGTCAGAGGATTGGAGTATAGGGTCAGGGAGGGAGTGTGGGTGCAGGAGAGAATTCTGGCCTGGGGCAGGGGTGTAGGAAGGGGGTACAGCATCTGGGAGAGAGTTGTGACCGGCGGTACATGGGTGCAGAGGATTTGGATGCTGACCTGGGGGAGAGAGTAAAGGTGTGAGAGGGGCAGCGGTGCCAGAGGCAGGGCTGGGAGGAGCTTATCTAAGTGTCTCCCAGCCAGCAGCCTTGCAGCACCCCCAAAGCAGGCTGGGCTCCCTGCCTGCTGCAGCTCCAGACTGCTTGAAAATGCAGGCTGTTCCCTCTTTGTGGCTCTCAGCTCTCGGAAAGGGAGAGGCTTGCACTGCCCCCCGTCTCAGGCCAATCTCTTAGCTCCTATTGGCTAGATGTTTCCAGCCAATAGGAGCTGAGAGATTGGCTGAGGTCAGTTCCTATTGGCCAATTGTTTCTGGCCAATAGTAACTGAGGATTGGGCTGAGAGCAGGCAGATCTCACAAAGCCTCCATCTAGAGCAGGGAGGCACATGGAGCAGCCCTGCGCTTGAAACAGTGGCTGCTGCATGGCTCAGGGATCTGGAAGGGTGCCCTATAGAACCTTGAGCCCTATGTCTCTATCTTGATTTTCTGAAACATTTTGTTTGGGATGCACATTTTTACCAGTTATATAGATGTTCCCTAGTGTAAGAAGTCTCAATCCTATCATCTCTTTCTAAGGGGAAGAAACTTTTTACATGACACCACCATAGGAACTTCATGTACATTTGTGATGAACAGGAGTGCTGTTCAGCACCCGGTGACTAAGGGATTAACTCAGGTACCTACCAAAGGTGTTGGCCGGGGGGGGGCCGAGAACCAATTGAGATAGAGGGTTGAAATTTGAATTGGATATACATTCCCTGCCTGCTTTCTTTATGTGGGAGAGTTAAACCAGGAGATGAGAGAGACAGAATGATTTTAACCCAAGCAGGCAGGGTCGGACCGAGCCATTACAGCGCCCCGGGCAGACAGTTTAATTGTGCCCCGGGTTGGAGGAGCGGTCATGCATGGCCCCGCCCCCACGCTGGCATGTGGGGGAGGGCACATGCGCGGCCCCCGCACCGGCACATAGGGGAGGGAACGCGGAGCTGGCAGCGGCAGGACGCATGTGCCCGGCCCGGCCCAGCCCAGCTACTGCTGCTGGCGCGGAGCCCGGGGCTGCCCAGGGTGGGCCGAGCCTGGCCATGCAGGGCCCCACAGCCACGGGGGGAAGGGCGCTGCTGGCCGGTGCTGCGGGGGTTAACGCAGCCCCCACTCCGGGCGGCCGCTGCAGGGTGCCCCCCGGGAGCTGCTGTAGCCCACAATCCGGGAGCCGGGCGCGCGGCGCCTGATGGCAGCTATAAGGGGCGCTGCGCGCCTCTTACAACTGCCATCAGGCGCCCCCCATAGGTTGGCACCCTGGGCAGCTGCCCAACTAGCCCATGCCTTAATCCAGCCCAGCAAGCAGGGTTACCATGGCCCCCACCCCCCCACACACACACAGAATTCAGGGCATGGGAGCAGACCGAACAAAGAGAAAATTAGAAGTGAGTACCAGGGAAATGCAAGTCCAGTCGTGTTCAGGGTAATTTTTCTTTATTTCGTGGTTTGGTTTGAACTGCTCTGTGTGAATCTCTGCCTCCCCTCCCCATTTACTACCATGTAAGCATTGTGCCGAGACTTTTCTGTTTTTTTAATTTGTTTTCCTTAGTTGCTCTGTACATCTAGCAACCAGGTATGCTTTATCAAGGTTATCTTTTGTTTTGTAATAAAAATCACTTATTTTAAGGTGATGTGTTGATTCTTGTGTCCTGGAAGGTCTGTCTGTGTGTATCTGCATGCCTCTGACTGAGGCGTCACCTACCAGAGACTACAGTTTGTTTTTCTCTTTTCTTTTTCAAAACCTTTTTGGGCAAAGGAGCTTGGGGTACCCCGGCATGATTTCAAGAGTTCACCCCTGACTTTTTTAGGGATCAAAGTACTTGATGGTGGCAGCAAATTCCCCAAAATCTGTTCTAGGATTCTGTGGGGAGGGTTTTGTAACCAGCGCCTCTAGAGGCAAGGTTTTGAAGCTCTCTACTGGGCCTTCACCTTATGCATTTGGAGTGCCAGAGTGGGGAACAGCCTTGACAGCATTAAATTTACTATTATATTTTTAACACCACCTAAGAAAGTGCTAGATAACAATATTAAGATTAAATAAGATATAAGCATTTCTTGGTGTTCATTTTAGAAGCTGAGGTATTTGGATACTGTTAAGTAAGAAAAATGGTTCTAGAAAATCCTTATAACAATCATCAGCATCCCCACTGCGTTCCTGAAGCTTGAGTCTTACAGATACCATATCATAGAATTAGAGAAATGTAGGGCTGGAAGGGACCTCAAGAAATCATCAAGTCCAGACCCCTGTGTTATGGCAGGACCAAGTAAACCTAGATCATCAGATCCCCCCAGATCCTTTTCAGTAATACTATCACTCACTCAGTTATCCCTCATTTTGTAGTTGTGCATTTAATTTTTCCTTCCTAAGTGAAGTACTTTGCACTTATCTTTACTGAATTCAGACCAAAATCTTCAATTTTTCAAGGTGATTTTGAATTCTTATCCTGTCCACCAAAGTTAGTCTGACTACCCTGTAATATCTGGGTTCTCTTTGTTCCACTTTTTAAAGATAGGTACTATGTTTGCCCTTCTCCAGTCTTCTGGGACCTCACCCATCCTCATGGAGTTTTCAAAAGATATTTGCTCACAGTTTTGTGATTGTCAGCCAGTTCCTTAAGTACCCTAGGGTGAATTTCATCAGAGCCTGGCAACTTAAATACATCCAAATTACTTGAATGTTATTTAACATGTTCTTCTCTTCTGTTGGCTTGTATTCCTTCCTCCTTTTTGTTAATATACTTGTGTTGAATATTTAGTTGCCATTAACCTTTTCAGTGAAGACTTGCACAAAATAGACTTTAAACATCTAAGCATTTTCATCATCAGTTATTACCTTTACTTCCCCACAATGTGGAGGATCTACATTATTCTTTATCTTTCTTACTCATATATTTACAGAACCTCCTCATTGCCCTTTATGTACCTTGCTATGCGTAATTTATTTTGCGCCTTCTGATTTTGTTCCTACATGCTTATCCTATTATTTTATATTTCTCTCTTTCCTTATATCTTCTGAAGCTCAGTGACTTTATTTCAAGAGATGGGATGACCTCATGCTGTTCTTCCCATGAGCTTGCCATCTCCCTGTATTTAAATGGTGCTTCCATTGTTTTGATTCACCCATACTTATTTTTATGGAGGAGACAGGTTCCCCTCCAGAGAGGAGAGAAGAAAACTATTTACCTGTTTCTCCTTGTTTGGTCACAGCCTTTAAAACATAACATTAAGCATCCATATTTCCTCATGTTATGTTAGTACATACAATTCAAGGTAACACCAGTGTGCCCTTAGCTTTCAGAAAAGACCTCACTCTATATGCTTTTGTAGTACAATAATGTAGTATAGAATCAATTGATTTATTTGTTTTCACTTGAAGTTCTGTCCTTTCCCTGTACAGATCAGTAAACCTTTTGCAATGTATTCTTTGAAAAGTAAAACTCAGACTCAATGGGCTTTCTCCTACAGCATATTAATGTCATGCTGTCTTTTCCCCAATTATTGGTGCAAGCTTGTCTCCATCCCTCCTTTGCTCAATATGATATGTAAATACATTCTCTTTGTCTTTCAAAGTACTTTAAAGTACTTGCCAGGTGGGAGTTAACACACTCCTTTGTCCAGGGCAACTCCCCTCTGCATACCTGGTTTAAACGCACTTTAGCCATAGAACTCTCAATAGCCACAGAAGCATACAGAGACATCACACAAGACTATCAAAGATCAGAGAGAGAGTAGTTTTCAAAGGATACTTCACATGGCATATTTGGTACAAAGATTATTACAATAGTGTATGATGTGTGAATACAGGGATGCAAAGCCTTATCTAATTACCTATGTCGTCTATCTATTTCAGCTATGCAAATAGTGCAGCTGAAATCGACATACTGTGGCATGTTCTCTCCTTGATAGAGTACCAGCATCCACAGGAGTGCTCTTGGTAGGGTTGCCAGATGGTTTAACAAAAAATACCGAACCGCACCCCTCAAAAATGGAAAAAATTCTGAAAAAAAAAGGGGGAGACCAAAGTTGTTAAGCAAAAAAAAAAAAAAAAAACGGGGGGGGGGCACTGCACCTTTAAATGGCCCTGCCCTCCTCATTCCCCGCCCCCGCCAGACACAGCAGGGGAAAATTGCCCTCGGCTTCCGTCCGAGGGAAACAGGAAATACCAGACATTTCACATGTCCAGTATTTTCTGCTTTTTTTTTACCGGATGGGGGACCCAAATAATGGGTGAAAACCAGACACCTGGCAAGCCTAGCTCTTGGAGATCAATTTATCGTGTCTACAGCAGATGTGACAAATCGATCACTGCAGAGTCAATCCATCATGAAGCGTAGGCAAGGGCTTAGTTTCCCCAGCCACTAGAAAACTGCATGCTTTTTAAAGTCCCGGCCTCTCTCTCAGCTGGAGTGGGTGACTCAAGCCCTCTCATTCAGATGCCTCTAATTGCTGGCCTAAACAATCGCTAGCTGCGCTGCTCTCATGTCAAAGGAGCCCCTGCTACAAATCAGGCACTAATGCAGCTAACTGTTGTTGTTCCAAAACACAGCACCAGCCCAGATTCTTGCCAAACTCAAGAGCGAGTTCCTAGCACAGACAGTGCTCCTCTTCTTCCCCTGACCTTCCTCCTGAGTTAATATCAATAAAATAGAAGTGCCTCAGAAATAAGGCTAGCCTCCTTCATCTTCCAACTGTTTTAGTTTTACCAGCAATGTGTCATCTTAGCCACTGGAAGCCTGCTTGCTTTTTAAAATCTGAGCCCTACACATAGCTGGAATGTGGGCCCCCCTCACACAGCCTTATGTGATCTGTACCTATTGGGAAGCTGTGTTGGTGCTATAGTTTGAGCCAAAAATGTTTAGTACAAACAGTATGGTGTATGCACATCTTCGGACATTCTCCAAAAGCTGTGCCTAAAATGCACTTCAGATATTACTTACTCTCCTCCTCCCCCTTCATCTCCTTAGTAAACACAAAAAGAAAGGAAATAGCCTATGAAGTCTATGACTTCAGTGTTAAAACCATATTGTACTAACATTTATTCTTGTCCACTGTAAGAGTTAATGCATCTTGAAAATCATTTAAGTGAAATGTAGTAAAACATGGGAATATCTGACAGTAGACATGTGAGATTTGCTCATATACAAATCACAACGAATCATAAAATAGCCACTGAAACATTTTTCCACTTCTCTGAAAAAGGACAAATCCAAAGACCTACAGCAGGAATATAGATGCAAACTTGTACTTTTCTTCATGCTCTGGGGACATTTCTGGCTTTCAGATTTTTGCTTCTCAGCTTCCAAACACCAAAGCCAAACACATTGCTAAGGCTTTAGACACATGTTCGGCAATAAAATATTTTATAAAATAGATCCTACAAACACTGAATGTTTGCCAAGTTGCCAATTAATTATCTTATGTTCTTGCTGAGCAATGAAATACTGTATTTTAATAAAGAATAAATTAGTACTATGAAGACCATCATTCAGCTTTCAATTAATATGAAACATCATAATTAAAAATGAGGAGATCTAATTCTGTATGTTTATTATGTCATTCTTCAAATAAAATCACACTCAGTAACAAAGATTTCCTGTGAACATTTTTCAGGAGGTATGTTTCTGATTTCATTTTCACCAAAGTAAATCAGGAATAACTATATCATGGAGCTATAATGGTATAAGGTCAAAATCAGGCTTCACAGAATGTGTGGGGTTATTGTTGGAAAGAGGCAGGTCATACACAAGCACACTTCCCTCCTCTCCCCGTCCACCAGATGTAGGAGTTATTTCATTTATTTACACTGTTCGTTCATCCCTGAACGCAGTTCACTGAAGAATCAATGTTGTTTGCAGGCAAAGTACTAGTGTGTTAATCCCAGTGCATAGAGAAGCTATAAGTTAGAACTCTAATATTGGCATCCACAATTTCTAACATCAGGCCTAAGTGAAGGTGATATTTTATACTTCAGGGAACTTTTGTTTTATAGAAAGAAGGAAACACTGGATGTGATAGTTTTAGCACTCTTGACCCAGTCCCTAAAGTCAGACCAAACCTGGCACTGCAAAGTTGTCTGATAGTATGCCGTGTTCCAGATGAGCATTTCCTAGTTTGGATTTGAATTTGATCCACCTTAAAATGATGTTGAATTGTATCAGATCATAGGCTGGGAGTCATATTTCTGCTTAAAAGCTTCAGAGGGGTAGCTGTGTTAGTCTGTAACTGGAAAAACTTAAAAAACAATGAATCACCTTAGGGTACGTCTACACTGCACACTTATTTTGAAATAAGCTATTCCGGAATAGTTATTCTGAAATAGCTTATTTTGAAATAGCACATCTACACTGCAGGGAAGCCTCAAAATTAGTCTGAGGCGAGCTTCCCTAATGTAGACGTGCTATCTCGATTTAGAGTCCCAGGTAGCATTGGGGAGGAATAACTTAGAATGGCCTTGGGGAGGGGCTATTTTGAAATAGCATAAGTGGAGCGTCTACACACCTTATTTTGAAATAGCTATTTTGGAATAGGTGTTATTCCTCATAGAATGAGGTTTACAGATTTCGGAATAAGCCATCCGTTATTTCGAAATTATTTTGAAATAACGGAATGGCTGTGTAGACACTCGCATTGTTATTTTAAAATAATGGTGCCATGTAGATGCACCCTTAGGATATGTCTACACAGCAAAGTTAATTCGAAATAACAGCCCTTATTTCAAATTAACTTTAATAGCGTCTATACAGGCAAACCGCTATTTTGAAATAAAATCAAAATAGCGGGGCACTTAATTCGAATTAGTTAAACCTCATTCTATGAGGAATAACGCCAAATTCGAAATAGCTAAATCAAAATAAGCACTGTGTAGATGCTTATTTCGATATAGGGGGCCTCCAGCCCTTCCCAGTTTCCCCTGGTGGCCACTCTGGGCCAAACCAGGAAAACTCTTCTCCTCTCCTCCAGCCCCAGAACCCTTAAAGGGATAGACTCTGGCCACACTGCACATGCCAGATCCAGGCCTGCCAGCAGTTGCTGCTCGTGACAAAGTGGCCCCAGGATGAGCCGGGCAGCCAGAGCCAGCCAGCAGTCCCCCGCCCAGTCCCCCAGCACCCAGGAGCCAGCCAGGGCCGTAGATGGTGGGCGCCCTCCTGGACTAGTGTGGAGATCATGGACCTCATTGAGGTTTGGGGGCAGGCCCCCAATGTCCATGGTCTCTGCACTAGATGGAGGAATGCAGCCGTCTACAGCAGCATAGCTGCCACCATGGGCAACAAAGGCTACGGGCGCGCCCAGGAGCAGGTGCGCCTCAAGATAAAAGAGCTGTGGCAGGCGTACGCCAGGGCCACTTGGGGCAGCTCCGCAGCAGGGGCAGACACCTGCTGCTACTTCACCGCCCTGGACTGCATCCTGGGGGGCAGTGTGGTCCGTGCCACCCCAGGGGGCAGCGAGCTGGCACTGGAGGGCCCTGACCAGGGCGCAGAGGAGGAGCCACCACGCCAGCAGGACCCCCGAGCAGTCCCAGGAGAGGAGTCAGCAGGGTCGTCTGTGGAGGCCACACCATGTAAGTGCCATCACTGTCCCCTTCCCAGGGGTGGGGGGGGGGGGGGGGGAGGGAGACCAGGGACTGCACGCGTGGGCCTTGCTTACCATGCATCACGCAGCAACCTGTGCACGTGCGAGCACGTGCCGTGCCACCCCTGGGCAGGTGGCTCCAACTGCCTGCCACACAGGGGCCATGGCCTGATAGCCACATGCATGTGTGAAGAGACCTGACATGCTCCTGAGCCCAGGGCGGGACACAGCAGGACACCCTCCCTTCATAAGCCCCTTCTAACATCTCCCCCACACCTCAGCCTCACTATACACAGCACAGGGGCCTGGGTGCGGTCTCGGGGCAGCTTCCACTCCCAGGGATAGCCGGACATTCCGACCATGTCCTCTGTGCAAGCACAGCGGCTCTGATGGTGTAGGGCACGGTCATCCTCACTTTGCAGAGGGAGGCTGGGATTCACCCACTGTGTCCCCAGGGAGAACTGACCACTTCTCTTGTTTCACCGCAGCCACACCAGCTTCACATGCAGGGTGCACCACCCCGCCCGGGACATCCTCCCGCACCCGAGGGCTCAGCAGGTCCACCTGAACGCTGCAGGGGTACGGAGACCAGCAGCTGGGAGCCCTGCGAGCCCTGCACTGCACCATGGAGCAGTAGGTGAAGGACGAATGGGAGTTCCGGCAGGAACTGCTTGCCCAGGGTCGTGCCATCTGTGCCCATCAGCAGACCCTGGTGCAGAGCGTGCTGCCTCATGTCGCTCCAGCGCCTGCTGCCTCCCCAGCTCCCGCTCCTCCTCCCACTCCTTCTCCCCCTCCCGCCTCAACCTCCACACCCTCCTCCCCATCCCCCCGGGGACGCCAAGGCCCCCGCACCCACCGTGCTGGGGAACAGTTGACCCTGCGAGACCCTCACCCCTGAGCCCTGAGCTTCCCCTCCCCCTTCTTCCCCTTGTTTCCCCCGTCCAGCTCCCTCCTCCCAGTTTTCCCCCTCCCCTCTCCCACCCTCTCTTCTCCCCTCTCCTGCCTCCTTTCCCTAGTCTCCCCAGAGTTTCATCCCCCCCCAGTTTTGTTAAATAAAGAGAGTTTATATTTTTGAAAATACGTGTATTTTATTTGACATCAGGAAGGGGGGTTAGGAAGGGATATGTGGAAGGCAGGCAAGCAAGCAGGGACACCTGAGAACCAGCTGCCTGGGGGGGGAGGGGTGTCCCTTTAAGCACAGACCTCAGATAGCCTCAGGCAACAGCCACACAAAGACACTCCTTATCTGATGCCCTAACCCTGACCTGGTTCCGGCCAGCCTTAACTCCAAATCAGTGTCCACTCAGTGTGGATGCATTATTTCGAAATAGCAAAATGCTATTTCAAAATGCATTTTGTGTGTAGATGCGTTATTTCGAAATAACTTATTTCTAATTGACTATTTTGAAATAAGATATTTCGAAATAACGCTGTAGTGTTGACATACCCTTAGAGACTAACAAAACATGTAGATGGATGGTATCATGAGCTTTTGTGAGCACAACTCACTTCTTCAGCTGAAGTTGTACCCACAAAAGCTCATGATGCCATCTACATGTTTTATTAGTCTCTAAGGTGCTGATAGACTATTTGTTGGTTTTTAAGTTTCTACATGTTTCGGTTTAGTTAGTTAGGGTGAGATTTGCATTAGGATTCAGTGCTGGCTGAACTCTGCTCCCACTGTTGTCAATATGAATGCTGACAGTTTTGCAATTTCCTCCCTTAATAATTATTAATAAAATCTGAGGGCAGGAGAGGCGAAAAGGTCATTTTTTCATTGTAGTTGCTATCCAGAAAAGCTTGTGTTGACTTCTTACATTTTGCCCATAAGCCTTGACACTTTTCATGGTGCCCTATGGGGTCTTTAAGCCCAAGATATGGAATGCACATTTTATCTGTAAAGGACTCCATCTTCCTCCTCTGCTTTATGTATTGAGTGTCTGGTGTTGTGCCAGATGCCCTTAAAACAAATAAAAAGAGAGCACTGTACCACAGACCATGCCATCTTGGTTTGACATAACTCAACAAATGAGCTGAATAGAGAGGTTAAAAAGAGGGGGGGAGGGCAGGGAGGAAGCAGAGGGTGATGGAGGTTGCCAGCAATAAGATCATGTGGTTACTGGGTGAGGATTTCCCACATACTGATGGTTATGTTACTTTTTTTTTCTTTTTGAGGGTCTAACCTTCCCTCCCCTGACTTCTCCTCCACGAAAGAGCAGCAGAGATATTTTATGAGTCCATTAAACATAGTGAGTGAGTTGACTTTGCACATAAATTCAGCATTATGGTTAGCATAGAAGAAGATGCAGAGGTATCTCTGTGTTAAGGAGATGAAGGAAGTATTGAGGCTCTGATTATTGGTTGAGCAGGTGGGCAGGGAATATACAAATACAAAGTTCAAGTTAGAAAGATCACTAAATTTTGTCATCACACATACAACCCCATAGAACCCATTCATACCACAGGTGTGGGCAAAGTTGGGCATCTATCATAGATATGTTGCCTAGGCTGAACTTTCAATTGATATTTACTTATTCTTTTCTGTGGTATTTGTCAATCACAGTTGCTAAATTGGTGCCTGTTATGTTTAATGGAAAAAAATGATGAGGGAGACCATGTGCATATACATAGTGTGTATGTAACCCATGCACACACACACACACACACACACACACACCATGTCTTTTTTGGGGGGGGAAAAGGGGGAGGGAGTTGTTTGCAAATCAGTCTGATTTCTTCAAATATCTTAACTCTTTGTATGCAGTCACCAAATAATCCGGACTAACATTTTTCAGCACGGGGGTTGTCTGCAAACTGTTCATATTGATTATTTGCTAATAATTTAAAACCTATTTTAAACTATATTTAGATTTCTTCCTAAAGGAAGAGCAGTTCACCTTGTTATGGGTCAAATGTAAAGAAACAGTTACACATATGCAACACACTTGGAAAGTGCATATTTTTCTGTGCCTCCCTGAGAGATACCTATTTTTAACAGCTGTGCAGAGATTGAAAATAGACTGAGCTGCAGGTAGAACTTAGGCCTGGCAAGATGGTAGACCCAGATTTAGTATGAACGCACAGCCCAGAGGTTTGAAAAAAGTACGGTAGGCTACCTTAATGCTAGGCAATCTGAAGGCCAGAGGCTTGCCACGATACCTTACTTTTGTTTTGAGAATTACTCCTCTGCACCCATCATTCTCCCCCAAGTCCTAGAAGTCCCCACTGCAATCAAAGCATCAGTTGATTTCTCTTTGCTCTACTGGAACATACCGGGAATGATAAATAAATAAAACCTTGCTAATAAATGTCAGCAGCGTTAACTAGTATCAACCATCTGAACAATAAACTATTAACGTTGAACATTAACCCAGTCAATCGCTGTGTTTACACTTACGTGACCCAGGGGTGATGCTGTGGTCTGGGAGCCACCTCGGGGTCACATTCCAGATGTCAGAACTCTGCAAGAACAAGCAGGAGAAAGACTGTTTAGACTGTTAGCTCTTTGAGGTAAAGGGTAGTTTATGTTCAGTGCCTTGTACAATGCTGGGCCTATGGCTGATACTTAATAAATAAGATCTATAAAAGGCCCTTAATGAATTTGTAAACAGCAGTCGACCTACAGAGGGATAGAAGTGTGGATGGAGTATTTTGAGCTGCCCCCACCTCCATCTCAAATTAAACATCTCACCTTAGCTTTTCTTGATATTTCTAGGTCTGCTCTTGTACACCTATAATGGGGCTTTGGTCCACAAAAATTGGACCTTATATCTGTCACAGGTGAAAAAAAAATGGCTTCCGTGGCTAGTTTATGGAGACAGTTTTATTTGGAGAGTCATATACATCCACAGATCATCCTGAATGTCCCACTTTGCATTTAGCACTCTGAGCAGAAAGAACAGGTCAATAGTTTTTCATACAAAAACTATTTTTGGGGGGCTAGGGGAGGATGAAAAATGGCTTTTTTATTAAATTGATTTTTATGAGAATTTCTGTTTTTTTTGAGGTTTCATTGGTTTTTGTCAAAAACCTAAACAATTGTGAGTTTAAAATGTTTTCAAAGATTCAGTTTTTCCTTTTTTGTTGATGAAAATGTAAAAAAGTCAAATTGATGAAAAAGAAAATTTTGGTTTTCTTCCAAAGTTTTTGCAGACTATAAAATACAAAACAGAAAAAGCTTTCATAAAAACATGTTATCAAAACTAAGCAGCCAGCTGCTTAGTTATTATCTGTCTTCAGAGGCACTGGCATTCTAATAAGGGTATAGATTGTGGAATAAATTTCACTCAAGAAATTTGATCTAGATAATCCTGTTTCAGACAGTTTGACAAACTTGTAGATTATGATAACTCATTTCAGTTTTGGCCAAATCCATGTTCCTGTTTCCTAAGGTGATTTAACAAATATGGAAGATGTGGATCTGAAGACTGACATGATTGAGAAGATGACAGAATTATTTTTTATCAGAATTAAACAGGTGGGATGTTGCCTCAAATACAAAAAATTATTTAAAATATCAGTGGCGTGCGGAGTGGAAAGGAGGTTAAAAATGAATCTAGCCCTTTCTGTAACTTTATTAATAAGGCAATGTGCTGGTTCTGAAAGTTAGTAACCTTTTCTGATCTCACAAAAGGATCAGTTTCACAGAGAGTAGAGGTAGCTTTTGGGATAAGGAAATTTGTGCCTGTGACTTAGAATTAAAAATACAAAGAAGAATTTTAGCGTTCATGTTAAAACAAAGTAAATTTGTATCCCTTTTATTTGCAAAAGCAGCTTTGAAAAGGTAAATTAATGTAAACTAATAGTTTATGATGAAGGGACCAGCATCCGGGTAACACTTTTGCAGCCAGAGAGACTTGGAAATGGAGAAATCAAGTGTCCCTTCTTCCATCCTCAGCTCCACTTCTTTCAAAAAGATTCTAAGGCCAGAAGGGACCAGTATAATCCTATAGTCTGACCTCCTGAATAAGACAGGCCATAGGACTCCCCTGGATTAATTCCTGTCTAAACTAGGGCATGTCTTTTAGAAACACATCCAGGCTTGTTTTAAAAATAGCCAGTGATGAAGAATCTTCCACAACCCTGAGTTAATTGTTCCAGTGGATAATTCCCCTCACTTTAAAAATAAGTACCTTCTTTCTAGTCTTGATTTGCCTAGCTTCAACTTCCAGCCCTTGAATAAGGCTGGCTAGAAAACAAGAATTCTGTTTTGTGAAAAAAAGTGAGGTTTTGACATTTGTTTTCATTCTACATTGGAACAAAACTCAAACCTTTTAAAATACTTCATGAAAAGCATATATGTGTGTGTATGAGAGAGAGCAAGAGCTGTGCTATTTTGTATAAATAACTAAAACTCATTGGCCAGAATATGAGGGAGAGAGAGACTGTCTCTACAGCTCAGTGATTGGGGCACTCCAAATCAGGCAGAGAAGGGACTCGAGAGACCAAGTGTTCTATGTCTGAGGTCAGGAGAGCAGACAGACTCATCAGGTCCCGGGTAAGGTGGGGGCAGGGCTCGCTCTGCATTCCTGGAAGGGGCGGGGTCCTGGCTGGAAGGGGTGGGGCTGGAGCAGTTGGTCCTCAGTGCTGCCCAGAACCCCCCCCACCCCCCATTTAAAGGGCCTGCAGCTCCAGCTGCTGCTGCCTCCAGGAGCCCCAGCACCCTTTGAATTGTGGGACCCTGGGGCAGGTGTCTTCTCCTCTTCCATCCCCCCCTGCTCTGAGGTAACTGCTCTTATCAGTGAGGTGTTGGCTATTCTGGGAGTCTGCCTTTTTACCAACAAAATGTAAATGACAATGATATGTGACAAAGTTTCTATTGGCATTTATTTTCTTCCACCCGCAAAGTTCAGGGGCATTCCAATTCACAGTATTGGGCTGAGGCCCATGGCCTAATAAAATATTTAAAATGGCTCATTTTTCACAACATTCATAGTAGATTAAGCAACATGGATTGATTGGATTCTCCTCCCAATGTGACAGCATTGGCGAATGGGGGAGCAGAGGCCTCAGGAAGCAGCTATAGAGATTCTTCCATCTTTGTGCAGTGGACAGCTCCTCTAGAGAGGGGGAAATTTCTGGCCATTCTGGCCAGTTTAGATTTACACAGCACTGCATGAGCAACACAAGGTGGATTTGGTGGACTAGAGGCCCCTGTGTTTTCAATGCAAACTGTAGGACAGGATGCTGTAGGCATGTTGAGCCAGATTCTTAGTCAGTGGAACTAAACTGATTTACACTAGGTGAGGATCTGAGTCTGAGTAACTATATTAAACTTGCAGGACTGCAAGTGTAGTCTAAGTTGAAGTAAACATGGCTTGGCATTAACTCCAAATCATATACACAGATAGGCAGGGAAGTCAAGGTGTGGGGGCTGCTGCAGCAATCCCTCCCAAATTTTGTACTCTGTGCTGGGGTCCTGGTCGCCAGCTCTCTGTCTGGGGGCCCCACTGCTTCCTGGAGTCTCAGGTGCCAGCTTCAGGGGGTCCTGGTTGCTGGCCCCACAGGCTCTGCTGCTGCCCCGGGGGCCAATCATCAGCCTGACACCCAGGGCTCCATAGCTGTAGCCCCAGCCTGAGATGGTGAAGGGCACGGACACAGTAAGGAGGGGAGGAGGGGGCACCTCAGCACCCCTACCCTAAAAATTGTTTCAGTGCCATTGTACCCACCTGGATCCAATTGCAAGATTCAGGCCTGACCTACTAACTAAGGTCCTAGACAATGCAGCATCAGGAATGCAGCCCTCCAGGCAGTCCAATGCTACATTCACAGGCTCCGCCTAGAGACCTAAACATATCAAATTGGAACTGGTTCAAAATGCTTTTCTGCCTCAGCTCCGCATAAGAAAAGATGCAATTGCAGGAGCAAGTCTTGAAAAATAGCTTGTCATTTAGAAATCTTTTTTATAAAGTCATTGATAATCCACTGCAGTTTTGTCTCATGGGCCTTAAAACCCAGCTAATACTCTCTGAACATAAAACCTCCACTCTCTGTTGAAAGGACAATGTCAGTCTCAGCCAAATTGAAATTTTCAAGCTTTGCCCTTTGAAGTGAAACTTGAAGTTAATGGCCTGGGCATGCCCCGATACAGGATACGCGGCAACATACCTTGGTTGAATCATAGAAGTTAGAGATGGAAAAGACCTATTAGATCATCTTTTCCATCTCCCTGCCAATGTAGGATTGTTCGCTGCCAATTCAGGATTATTCTCGAATGTTTTCTCCTGTCTAGTTTTAAATGACTCAGGGAACAGGGCTTCCTCCGCTTCTCCTGAGAGGCGGTTCCATAGCTCTAGTAGACCTTACTGTTAGGAAATTTTTCCTGATATTCAGCCTACATTTCCATTTCATCCCCATGTTCCTTCTTATAACTACATTGTATTACTCTTAATGATTCCTCCCTTATTTGGAGTTTGATTATTTAAACTATATAGGTGGTTTCATAAATCCCCACTGGGGAGCATGTTATGGACTAATATATATATGCACTACACAAAATACATGTAATATTATTTCTGTTAATATTCTTAACCTAGATTATTATTTTACTGTAGTGCTGGGACACCCTTTAACCTAAATTAGGACCTAAATTTCAGTGTGTAGATATTGAGGAAGGTATTGTGGAACAGCAATGCCCAGCTGAGGACAATGGATCCCAAATGATCTGCACAGAACTGGTCGGCCACATGATGCTGGTTTTCCCATTACCAGCTGGTAATTCATCGTAAAAGAAGGCTAAAAAGCGATGAAATCTATGATTTTCCACATAAACAGAGCTGACCTGTGGCTGTTGTGTGATCATGAAGTGGAGAGAAAGTGTGCTATACAGTCACAAATAGGGAGGTAGATCATTCTAAGATAGTTCACAGATTAAGACCTCCTAGTATAGATGAAGTTGGGATAAAAAGAAAGATTATGTCCAGTAGAAACAATAATATCACTTTTCAAACAGATCTAAGTGTAACCCCTTTTTCCTCCCTGGGTTACTCGGGAGCAGGTCACACTCACATGTGTGCCTGGGCGCCTGATGTTTTTAACATAAAAGGAGATTCTGAGTAGCCCAGTGGTGATGTTGTTTAGTTGGGGATTCTCTGTCCACCCCCTTTGCTGCAGTCCCTTGCTCCCTAAGAATGTACAATGGTGGCGCCTCCACCTGGCTGGCCCTGTACACACTCAATGGTGTGCCTGGGGAGCCTCCAGGAATAAAATTATTCCAGCAGTAATCTGGAACTAACCCCAGGACAACAATATAAATAATATACATCTAATTGATTACATTAGGATTAACACGCCTTTACTTAACTTAAAGAAACAGGGTTTAATAGGTTAACAGTGAATAAAATCAATTAACAAAGTACACAGAAATAATAGGAACTTATCTATCTGGCATTTGCACTGCCACCATTTATCCCACCCCAGAGTGTGCACTCCTCTAAAGTCAGAGTCCCAGATGCTTGCATGGGGTGCGCTTGGAGGTCTGCACCTGGAGTGGAGACAGCACTGTGCAGGTCCTGTGTGTGTTAGTCCAAGCTGAGCAGCCAGCTGCCAACTCCCTCTGCTGCTGGAGAAGGCGCCACCAAATGCCAGCAGCTCCGGTTCACTGCGCTGGTCATTCTGCCTTCCTTTGGACCCAGGAAAAAACAACATATGGTCTGGTAGCACTTTATAGACTAACAAAACTATCAAAGAAAGCTGATAGCTTTCTTTGATAGGATAACGAGTCTTGTGGATAAGGGAGAAGCGGCGGATGTGGTATACCAAGACTTTAGTAAGGCATTTGATACAGTCTCACATGATATTCTTATCAATAAACTAGGCAAATACAACTTAGATGGGGCTACTATAAGGTGGGTGCATAACTGGCTGGATAACCATACTCAGAGTAGTTTTTAATGGTTCTCAATCCTGCTGGAAAGGTATAACAAGTGGGGTTCCGCAGGGGTCTGTTTTGGGACTGGCTCTGTTCAATATCTTCATCAACGATTTAGATATTGGCATAGAAAGTATGCTTATTAAGTTTGCAGATGATACCAAGCTGGGAGGGGTTGAGACTGCTTTGGAGGTTAGGGTCATAATTCAAAATGATCTGGACAAATTGGAGAAATGGTCTGAGGTAAACAGGATGAAGTTTAATAAAGACAAATGCAAAGTGCTCCACTTAGGAAGGAACAATCAGTTTCACACATACAGAATGGGAATCTGAACAACTGTCTAGGAAGGAGTACGGCAGAAAGGGATCTAGGGGTTATAGTGGAGCACAAGCTAAATATGAGTCAACAGTGTGATGCTGTCGCAAAAAAAGCAAACATGATTCTGGGATGTATTAGCAGGTGTGTTGTGAGCAAGACACGAGAAGTCATTCTTCCGCTCTACTCTGCGTTGGTTAGTCCTCAGTTGGAGTATTGTGTCCAGTTCTGGGCACTGCATTTCAACAAAGATGTGGAGAAATTGGAGAGGGTCCAGAGAAGAGCAATAAGAATGATTAAAGGTCTAGAGAACATGACCTATGAAGGAAGGCTGAAAGAACTGGGTTTGTTTAGTTTAGAAAAGAGAAGATTGAGGGGGGGACATGATAGCAGTTTTCAGGTATCTAAAAGGGTGTCATGAGGAGGAGGGAGAAAACTTGTTCATCTTGGCCTCTGAGGATAGAACAAGAAGCAATGGGCTTAAACTGCAGCAAGGGAGGTTTAAGTTGGACATTAGGAAAAAGTTCCTAACTGTCAGGGTGGTCAAACACTGGAATAAATTGCCCAGGGAGGTTGTGGAATCTCCATCTCTGGAGATATTTAAGAGTAGGTTAGATAAATGTCTATCAGGGATAGTCTAGTCAGTACTTGGTCCTGCCATGAGGGCAGGGGACTGGACTCGATGACCTCTCAAGGTCCCTTCCAGTCCTAGTATTCTATGAAAACATGTAGATGGTATCATGAGCTTTCGTGGGCACAAAGCACTTCTTCAGATGACCGGAGTTTTGAGTTTAGGGTGTGCAGTCCCAAAATAAATAGGAGAGCAGGAGGGTGCGGGAAGAAAAAAAGGAGGAGGGTGGGAGACAGGGAGCAGAGGGTATGGAAAAATCAAAGGGAAAAACAGGAAGGCAGAGCTGAGAATCGGTAAGCACCTGAAGACTGGGTAGTTAAAATGAAGCAGATAAGTCTTGTTTTTCCCTTTGATTTTCCATACCCTCTGCTCCCTGTCTCTCAACCCCCTCTTTTTTCCTTCCCCCTCCTTCTCTCCTATTTAGTTTGGGTCTACACATCCTAAACTCAAAACTCCGGTCATCTGAAGAAGTGGGCTGTGCCCACGAAAGCTCATGATACCATCTACATGTTTTGTTAGTCTATAAAGTGCTACCAGACCATTTGTTGTTTTTTCCTGTACAGACTAACTCAGCTACCCCCTGAAGCTTTGGACCCAGAGTTAGTCTATATCTTTGAGGTCTGTCCCAGGTGGCATTTTCCCAAAGAGCTCAGTTACTTACAGTGTCCTCCTGTGGACTACATTAGAAATAACCTAAGAGAGGGGCAGCATGGACAGCGAATTGTCACTCTGAGAGTCACAGTTAATTTGGTTGTTCTCCCTTATGGCAAGGCGAAGTAATCTGCTAAAACCCTTGTCCAGCAGCACATTATTTATCCCTCCCGACTGACTTAACTCTGCCAGATGGGGCATGTTGGAAAAGAAGTTGAGATTCTGACCCTTCCTCACACCTGCCTGCTCACTCCTGCCTGCCTCTGTGAGAGGGAGTAACAGCCCTTCTCTCCCCATCATCATGGAGAGGAAGAGTTACTGGCCCTGGATCCTAACTGACATGCCAAGGTAACTTACAGGCCCAGCATAGCCTGCACTTACGTGTCCCAAACCCAGAGAAGCATAGCACCACGTTCATGGAATGCGAGTTGGCTTTCTAAAGCAGGACAAGGTATCTCTGCTCAGTCATTCTCTGAGGCAAGAAGATAAGTAGCAGAGAACCCTGATCTTAATGTGGGCCACAGACTTACCACAGAGGGAGGAATTAGTGGATGCTATCACTCTGGGTAACCAGGAACATTGTAGAATAGGGCTATGTAAGTGTGACTACATCACTGTGTGATTTCACTTTGAGTCTTGCTTTTCAGAAAGTATATCCAGTCAAATTATGGCTGATATAGAATGAGTGGGGTCTGCAGAGGAGACCATTATCATTTGGCCGGTTGATTTGCCAAAGCTCAAGAGGTGAGTTCTGGTCCTCATTGACCTAGAATGAGCGTGTCATACGTCTTGCTGAGGCTATGGTCTTGTACCCTCCTCAGCCCCAAACACAAAATGCTGGTCATGAGACTGACTTAGGGTAATAGGAACAAAGCCTGGAGCTCTACCTACGGGTGAAGTCTTTCAAAAATGTGAGCAAAATCCTTTCAGTTACTCCAGTCTTACGACAGAATAAAACAATATTCCCATGGTAAAAAAAATATTCTAACCAGGATAGTTCTGCTGGGATGCCTCAAAAATTGTTGAACTTTGAAACTTTAAACCCAGAGTACTTAAAGACATTGTGTCTGCCTCTAAACAGTAAAAGACTTTTTTTACATGATGAAAAGGCTTCCTAACACCTGAGCTGCACAATCCCAGTAATATTTCCACAGAATGTTTCTGCAGTGGTGAATTAGGGAAAAAAAGTTAATGTGGTCACAAAATGTAAGAAGTGTGTCAGTTCGGCAAGCCTGTGGGCTTGCACGCATCGAACATCTGTGTCTGCAGTGTGGTTACCTTTCTAGCTTCTCCACAGAGGTCAATAACTCACCAACACGCTCTCTTTATGCTGAGTTGTGTGTGCGCACTTAGAGCCCATAAAACACATGTACAGAGCTTTCACATGCTCCTAGCACTTTTGGACCATCTGTTTGAGCGAGAGAATTGTGTCATCAAGAAGAGCTGAGATACAGCATCATCTTTACTATAGTAAAGACCGTGCATCTTGTTTGGTATGAGGCTAGCAAACTGTGGGCCAGATTCCCTATTGTGATACTGTTTACAGATGGCTGGCAGGAAGTTCCCTTAGTGTAGGTAGGGGAACATCCTGCTGATATAAATGTGCTGAATCTGGGTCCTATTCTAGCTGCCCTCTTTCCTCCCTGACCCTCAGTGTAAGGGGTGTGAGTGTCTGAGAAAGGAGGGGGCAAGCAGAACTGGAGAAGAGCGGTGGAGGAGTGGAGCTAGAAGTATGCAAATTCATTAGTGGCATATGGCCTAGTACTACAGAAATCATGCAACTTAGAGCAGCTTAGCAAGTGCATTAAGCATCACCAAGACAGGCACTAACCAACCCTCAGGACTGGGTCTTTGATACCTCCATATTTGGCCCAGGAAAGAATCTTGCTCAGGTTCTACATTGGGAGGTTGAGCAGAATATTAATGGCTGTGTGGAGCTGTGCATATAACTGATTATTCAGTTCTGGGGCCTAAGCAACAAAACAAAACAAATCAATTTTAGGTTGAACAAAAATATTTCCATTAATCCCAAATACAATGTAACTTTTCCTTTTGAGTTTTTTCTCTAAATAAAAGTGAAATAAAATTGGAAACAAAACATAATTGAGTAAAAAAAAAAAAAAAAAAAAATCAAGATGCTCCATTTTAATATCCTCTGAATGACATATCTTTTTTTGATGGAAAGCATTTGGTGAATTGGACATGAATTTGTTAACTGAAGGTCTACAGTTCAATGAAACACCAATGGACTGGCCTATGCCAGTTGGCATGGGCTTAGGGGTTGTTTGAGTGCAGGAGAGAGATTTGAGCTTGTACTGGAGCCCAGGCTCTGGGACCCAGCAAGGAAAGAGGGTCCCAGAGCCCGACTACCTCGATCACAACTAAAGTGAGGGGTACTGAAAGCCAGCTAAGGAAACTGTAAAGCATTGGTCTCCAAACTTCTTACCTTGTTCCCGCCGATCCCGTGCCTATGTCCCCACATTCCCCAGAGTGGTGGTTTCTGGGGGCGGGGGGGCATGGACGAGGTAATGGAGGCCAAAGCTATGGCTACAAATGTGGGTGGGGCTGACAGGTGAGACCCCGGACACAGGCCTAGGAACAGAGCCCTGGGCATGATACCAGGAGCAGAGCCCTGGTATGAGGATGGCAGCCAGGGGCTGGGAGCAGAAACCTGTTTGATGGGTTGGCAGCTGGACCTTCGGTGCGGGGCCAGGAGCAGAGCCCCAGTTGCAGGCTGGGAGTGCTGGAGCACCCCTAGTTCTTATGCACACCCCTGCACCAGATAACCACAGCAAGAGAAGTGACACAGGCTTGGCAAAGTCACTCTGTTGTGTCCATACACGAATGGGTAAAAAAAGAAGAGCATGGTAGAGCCAAAGCTCCTGGCATTGTAATGATGCTTCCTCACAAAGAAGTGTGTGATGGTTATAGACCTAGCAACACATTCTCCCTTCCCAGAGCAGTGTGGGGATTGGAATGCTCCAACACACTGTCTCTGCACTTAAAACTGGGGGCATTGTAAATAAGGAAGAGGACAGGTGACTCATTCAGAGCAATCTGGATCACTTGGCAAGCTGGGCCCAAGCAAATCCCAACAGATGTGTTAGTTTGGCATTCACAGCATGGGCTACTCTAACCTGGCAAGCCATGGTTCAGAAAAAGATGAGGCGAGGGATGTTATAGATAGTCACTGAACGTGAGCTCCCATGGTGATGTGTGGGCCCAAAAGGACTAATGCAAATCTCAAGTATGAGTAGGGAGGTTATTTTACCTCTGTATTTGGCATGGGTGCCACCATTGTTAAAAATACGGTGTTGTGTCCATAATACAAGAAGAATATTGATCAACTGGAAGGGGTTCAGAGAAGAGCCATGGGAGCGATTAGAAGGATTTGGAAACATGTCTTATAGTGCTCCATCTATTTAGCTTAATGAAGAGAAGGTTAAGGTAACGTTTCTCACACTGGGGGTCCATGAAGGAACTCCAGGAGGTCCATGGGCCTTGCTGATCAACTCTTCCCTCTTTGCTTTGTTCCTTCCCTCCCTAAGCTTTTCTCCTCCTGAGGCTAAGGCAGGTTCCCTACCTCCCCTGGTTCCACATGGCTCCCAAAAGCAGCTACCAGGTACCTGTGGTCCTAGGAGTCTGAGCAGCCAGGGAAGCTTTGTGTACTGTCTCCACTTCAGTAGCAGCTCTGCAGCTCCCGTTGGCTGGGAACCATAACCCATGGGACCGGCAGGAGCTGCACCCGTGGAACCTCTCTGGCTGCCCATGCACCTAGGGGCCACAGGGACCTGGCAGCCACTTCCTGGGATCAGCAGTAACAGGAACCCCCTTCTGCACACCTCACCAGTGTGGAGTCCTATCCTGCACCTCCCCAACACTCCAACTCCCTTCCACAGCCTGGAGCCCCCTCCTGTACCCCAAACCTTTCTTTACTGGCCCCAGCCCAGAGCCCATAACCCCCAGCTGGAGCCCTCACCCTCGCCAACCTTCTGCCCCAGCCAGATGAAATGAGTGACAAAGGGAGGGGTGGGGTCTCCGAGAAGCAGCGGGACAGGGGGTTCCTGAAAAAATTTAAATCAAAATTGGAATCCTTGAGTTTCTAAAGTTTGAGAATTGCTGGTAAAGGGGTGACTTGATTACAGTCTGTAAGTACTTGCATGGGTAACAAATGTTTGATAATGGGCTCTTCAATCTAACAGAGAAAAGTATAAGAGAATCCAAAGGTGGGCAGTTGCAACTAAACAAATTTAGCCTGTAAATAAGGCATACATTTTTAACAGTGAGAGTAATTAACCAATTGACCCTGAGCTGCAGTGGATTCTTCACCAATGGCAATTTTTAAATCAAGATTGAGTATGTTTCTAATAGTCCAGGAATTATTTTGGGAATGTCTATGGCCTGTGTTCTACAGGGAGGTCAAACAATATGATCACAATGGCACCTTCTGGTCTTGGAACCTATAAACTTATTATGCACTGGGATGAATGCAGAGTTTGTGGAAAAGCTAGAATCAATTAATTTTAATGGGTGGGTGGAACAAGGGAAAAACCACAAATAAGGGCATCAGAATCTGGCCCCAGCGATGTAGCACTAGATTCTAATGCCCTTAAATTCAATAGTACCTTACTCCACAATCTGTTCCGTTGAGATCACTGAAGCTATTTGCAGAGTAAGGTTTTATTAAATCAGAAAGAGTACCAGAATCTGACTTGTATTTCTGAACATCTGCATTAGGCAACTACTGCAAATCTAAAGGAGAATGAGAGTAAGGAGAAAGGCCCAGCTCTTGTGTTTCTATTTTCCTCAATGAAATGTATTTTAGGACCTTAAGGGAAAACTCACTCATTTTTACTGCCCAATACAAGAAGCCAGTTGAACTGTGTCCCTCCCACCAACACAACAACAGAAGTGAAGTGGGAAGACTCTGTAATTGCTTGTTTATTGAACTGAACAGATTATTAAAAGGTGCAATTAAAGATTAGGAAAGTATCGAGTGTCAAAGCAGTTAAACGCATAAGCATCCCTACTGACCACTTTTAAGGCGTTGCTATTCAATACAAAAACAAACGGCACTAGATTAAGTGCTGGGCACTCACATTACAAATGATACTAGTAATCTGGATTTCTCATTATAGAACCTCTGCCAAGTTCAGCCTATTGCCAAGGATGATTTAACTATTCGGAGTGTAAAACTGACCTTGGGGCTCAGGGAAAAAGAACCTTAATTGCAATTTCATTGTTTTTTTCTTTTCATGAAAAACTTGAATATTAGGCAGTCTTTCAAACCTTCGGGGGATAGGTAAAATCTTTTCCATTAGCAGCTAAGTGTATATGAAAAAGTAATATATATTATATGCTGTAGTTCTATAAAGGCCAGACTCTGCCACCTGTACTCTGAGTAGTAGCTTACTCCATAAATCGTTCCATTGAAATCACGCATATTAATCCAAGAATAAGGTACTGCTGACCCTGAATAGGGGCAGCAGTATCTGTCTCAAGGGACATGAATTTCCAACACCTGGTTAAGATATAAGTATTCTCTTTTGTTATCAATTATGTTCTGAAGCAAATGGACTTTTACAACATGCAAACTGGCAGGAGAGACATAAGGAAAAAAAGGGTATGGACGATAGTGTTAACAAAATGGAATTGCTGAACTGAATTATCTGATTGCAATTTTTCTTGATAATATTTTAATGTACACTACATCAAAAACACCAAGTGAGAGACCCTCATACACCTGGCACAGGTCAGCATATGTTTTATACCTATCAATGCATTTTTTTAAAAAGAAAGGCATTTTAAATCAACCTTTAGTTGAAGTATTTGTATATGTTAAGTTAAAGCTGTACATCTGTTCTTGAAATTGTTTTTATAGCAATAATATAAAAAGCCTTTTAAATCTTCATTGAAAGGATGAAAAAAAGAGGTATGCTGCTTGTTACTGGAACTTTGTGTTTCAGATTTTCCTCCTATGGCTGACTAGAACTGTATGCTGTGATTACTCCTGAGGGTTTTGTAAAATGCTATGGAAACAATTTGATATGCACAGTTTATGATTAATGCTGTATTCACTGGTAAAGCTCATCTGGTGCTGAGACTCCAACAACAGATTTAGATTGCTTAAAGCATTGCTTATATAGAATTTCAATAGCACAAGCAGGCAAACAACTGCTTATAATAATTTAAAATTGATTTTTCACTTAAATATTTTAATCATTCAGTTGTCAAGTACACAGCTAGTTTAAATGTATAGATTAAAACTAGGATCATTAGCTTCTGCCAATTAAATTTGCAGGGCTACTCTGGAATTTAGTATCATAGGTTACATTGTTGCAAGCTTTCTTTGTTATAAATATAGTTTCAAATTACATTGGGCCAAAGTTGCTACTTATCTCTGCTGAAGTCAGTGGAGTCCCACCAGCTGAGAATTTGGCCACCTGATTTGTGATTATTGATATGATTATTGAAAACAGAGGTAGAATGTTGGGTTGATTTCCATGTGCATAGCTCTACAAAGATGCACAAAGAGGAAGGATGCTCACTCATTTATGGTAAACCATAAATGTTAGCAACAAAAAGACCTACCAGGTCTACCCCTGGATTCGGTAGTGTCCCGTAAAAAAACAAAGAGTGGAATAACAATAATCCTACTATTATTATTTTATTTATGAAGTGTCAGAAGTATGCTAAGTGCTTTACAGGAAGTAAGAGAAAAAGGTCCCAGAAGAACCTATGGCCTGAATGGAACACAAGTAGACCAAGAAAGAAGACAGACTGAGATATAAAGGAGTGATGCATAATAGTGCATGTCCTGTTCGACGCATCATTCTATCAGAAATTGTATATTCTTTCCTGTTTCCTTCCTATTATGAACAACATTTGGCTGCAGGATGAGAGCAAAGGTTTAAAGGGCTGGTGGAGATGAATGTGTTTTCAGGAAAGATTTGAAAGAGGAAGGGGGTAAAGGTGTATCAGACGAGGTCAGGAAAAAGGATCCCTATCTAAAGGGGTCAAGTGGAAACTCCTGGAAAAGTCAGCAGTGATAACAGGAATTACAAGATGTCAGTTCGTTGATATTGTATTTTTATTTCCACAGAAGAGCCACATTCTAGTGGCAGTCCTGGCATGAGCAGTATCAAAATAGGCAGGGATTAGTGCACCAAAATTTACATTGGATAATGATACTATTACTTAATAATTCAATCTACATGGTATATTATTATTATAATATACCATGAGATTTCCTTACTCATGTTGGGCATTGCTTTATTCCACAATTATCATGTTCCTCCTGGGGCTTTCATGGTGCTAGGTACTATTCAGTGTGACTATGGTCATCTTGGTCCCAGAACATTATTTCTTCTTATTATTACTATTAGCCTTTGTAAGGTTTCCAAGGGTTAATGAAGAAACAAAACAAGAAAAAAAACCAACCAACCAACAGGCCCTATAAAAACACCAAGGAGAGTGAGAGAGGGACAGATGCCAAAGAGAGAATATTTGATGCAAGGACAGGTGCAGTAATAGTATCATATGCCCACACCAGCCACTGCAAGTATTTGCTATTGTACTTAAACCCCACATTAACAACTTGTGCTTTGGCCAGTGACTCTAGGCTCAGAGCCACAGGGATCCTTTTTCTCATACTGTACCTCTCCTGAGCCAGCCTGGTAAAATCCAGTGATTAGTAGCAGTGCTAGTGCAGCTGTTGCGGAGGGAGACTATCATAATGATATTGATGACATGGCTCATTTCTCCTGTAGGCTTAGAAATGGAATGAGGATTTGCCTTTCATCATTGCATCATCCATCTTATGTAGTCTGCTCTGGGTGCTGGCATTAAGCATGCTGCTACTAAGTTTGTTGTCTCGATCTCTTTTTGCTTCAGCTGCTTGACTAAAAAAAATGTTAATTTATGACAGTATTGATTTTTAAAAGTTTTGCTAATGTTAAAGGGGGGCTTCCTTAGCCGACAGAATCAAATCCTCTAGAGCAGGTGTGGGGAACCTATGGCCTGCGGACCAGATCCAAAACATTGCTTGATTTCATCTGGCCCGCGGTGGCTTCCCATGGGGCTGAAGCCATGAGTGCTGGTTTGCACAAATTCACGGGAAAGCTATAATCCTCCATACACACTCTAGGGCTTGAGCCATGAGCACCAGCTCACCCTGGTGCAGGGAGGAAGGGGGATGAAAGGAGAGGGGAGCCCTAAGCCTCCGCACCCCGCCTTGCGCAGGTGAGTGACCCTCGACTGATTTTTCTGCAAGGCAATAGTCCGTGACAGAAAAAAAAGGTTCAGCCCCCCCGCCCACGAGTGCTGCCAGTTGCCATTTTGCTTGGTTAGCATTTGCTGTTTTTAAAGAGCAATTTCTTACACATTTCTAACTCTTTAATATAATGTACTGATAATTCAGTAAACAATGCATTTGCCTTGTGAGTTTATTTGTGGTTGTACGGTGTGTTCTAAAATAATATATAAGGCTTGAATAGATAAGAAATAAGATTTCAAAATTATTTTTAGGCCTTCTTGGCCAAACAATGTTAGAAATCCATGTAGCTCTGATGGACTTTCATCTGTATTTTAACCCAGATTTTAAACTTGTTTGTTACACTACTATAGAGGTGGCCTAAACTTCCAGAGAAGAATAAAAAAAAACCCAACTGTTTTTTATTAAGAGTGTGGGTTTAAATCAACTCACTGGACCTGAAATTACATGAGTGGGTGGGGCAAAATTCCAGTTCATCTTAGTTCCAAGATATTTCTTCTCACACTGAAGCACCACAGCAGGACAGGAAATCACAAACATCACAGCAAAACAAATGCTCATTGCCTGACCATGAACACAGGACACTGTAATCTAGTAACCACCAAGAGCTTCTGGTTTTTTATAATGAATGAACTCTTGTACGGGATGTCACTTACTTTACACCAAACCTAAAAATAAAATAAAATTAAAAATCCAAGTATACAGAAATTGTAACTGTAATAAGTAAACGTGGGTGAATAATGCAGATTATATTCTTGAAAAAAGGCTTCAGTAAGCATTCCGTCATGTCCTTAGCTTTAAGAATTTGAGTAGTCTGATCCTTATTCATCAAAACATTTAAGCATCTGATTAAAGTTAAGCACATACTTAAGCACGCTGTTGAACTTGGGCCACGGTGACTTACATTTTTCAATCAATCCCCAGGAGCCATACTCAACATCTCTTTTGTGATAGTTTGCTCTGAATATCGAAGTAATTGGTTCTTATGGCCACAAAAACTGACAGACAGAATTCCAAAGGTGCATGGGTGGCAGGCAATTTTTACATTATTTGCATGTGCAATTAATTGCAATGGAAGTACTTGTGCATGAGTCCAGTTAGGAAATTGAAATAATATCATATGTTGGATCTGCCCAGTGATGTCTGTGCAACATGGCTTGGCTTGCATGTATGTTGATTCCTAAAATAATTATAATACAAAAATAGAAACAGTTCAAACAGTAAATAAATTTGAGGAAGCTGTGATCTGCCATTAGAAATGCCAGCAGAAAAGTGATGTGTTGTGAGTTATTTGCTCTCTTCCTGTTACCAGTTACTTAACAGTTGCGTGTGCTTGACATGGTTACATGGGGTATTGATTCTAAGTGAAAGTTGCCAAACTAGTCTTATTTTATTGTTACTGTTCTCTTTTGTTGTTTGTGCCTTTTGTTGTTGGTTTCAATATACTTGATGCTGGGTGTGGTGAGCTGAAGATCTCCCCCTCAGAGAGGAATTCTCTTTGTCCCTTAGGTTACCAGCAGTGGTTACTACTGTTTTCCCCAATGCCACATGAGTACTTTTATGCTGCTTATGTATTTAAGGCTGTTGTGCAAAAATAACATCAGGAGAGTGGACTGCACCATCCAAATCCTGCTTAGCTCAGCTTCATCAATTTGTTGTTGTTTGTGTTGCTTAGGGTACCAAGGCGTTGCTGCTGCGGGCTTTGCCTTTCTGAGAGGCTCTAAAATCTGCTATCCACTCCCCCCTTTCCCCAGTTGTAATATAGTACATAGAAACTAAATGAATTATTACCAGATGACCCAAGAAGACTTGCTAACATATCTACAGGGTATTCTATTCCTCCCACCCAAATGCCTTCTGTAGACTAACAGAAACTACATAAGGAACATCAACAAAACATTTGCATCTGTACTTACATGTGTGTTCAGTTCATGTTATCAATAATGACCCAGCACAGGACATGACCTTGGGGTGAATTGATGAAGAAAATGTTGCAGCTTATGGCATCAGCTCCTTCCAGCTAGTACTTAATCCTCAGGAACTGCCCTGAGGACTTGCATGTTCAGTTGTGAAAATGATTGCCAATCACTATACTTTGTACAATATGACTTAGTCTGCTTAGCAACATGATCACCAGATCCCATTTAAAGTTAAAAGGAGCTTTGCAATTGACTTCAGTACCCATAGGATCAAGCCCCAGGTGCTAGAGATGTGCACATAAATGCATAAAGTAATTAGCTTAATTATATATTTTACAAATATTTTAGAAGCTTGTTAAAATCACCACTGAACTTGAGTCAGAGTGCTGAGTGTCTAGATACTTCAGGTATAGCTGTTTTCTTTAGAATTGCTTCCTGAGAGATCTGTAAGTTATAGAAATATGTTCAGATTAGGAATATAAAATCCATTTCAATTGGTTAAATGTTTAAACACAGTGCTATGGTTAAACTCCAGCAGGGGGCTGGGAGTAGCTGGACAGGAGTGCCCTCCCCTCCAGCCGCTGGGGTCAGGCTGGAGTGGCTTCCAATGCAGGCAGGAACTGCTTCAGCCCAGCTGCTCCCAGACCCACATGGGGGCTGCCACCATGGCTCCTGGACCCCCCGCCCCCACTCACCCCCCTCCCCCCCACAGGGGCTGCTACTGTGGGGGCCTGCGGGGCTGGTCCCGGTACTGGTTAACTGTTATCAATAATCACCAATAAGGGTGATGCTTACTGGGTAACCCTTTAACCGGGTATCCATTAACATCCCTAGTCCAGATTTAGATCTTTTTGAATTTGCTCAAAACATTTTTAATTACTCAAAACTCCACATTTTCTGTGCCATAAAAATAAATTGAGCCAGCTCCTTAGCTAATGGAGATTGGCACAGTTCCATTGATTTCAATGGAGTCATGTCGATTTATACCAGGTGTCAATTTATACCAGGTGGCTGACTGTATATTACTAAGGTCTACACTGTGTCAGGTAGCCACAGCTCTGAGTAGGTGACAGATTAGCACAGCCCTTGAGGAGGGTGGGGATGGACTGTGCTTGCAGAAGACAAAATCCCTATCCACGCTTCTCAGTACACATGAGGAGTGCAACACAGACAGTACCATCACCTTGCATGGAGCACTCCAGAAGCTTGATCCACAGTTGTTACTGGAAAAGTTCCCATTGACTTCAGTAGTTATTGGATCAGGCCCAATGTGTCTTTTCACTTTCTCCACCCTTTGTGTCACATGTCAGGGACTTTGTTATTTATTTCCTAAATGAACAGCAGAAGTCAGCTATCACTTTGTAGTCAATATTACAACGAGAGGCCGGAGTTAGTTATATTATTAGAATGTTGCAAACATGCCTCTACGCTATATGGGATAATCAGCATTTTTGGGGTTCCTGGGCACTTTTAGTTTGAAAGATACCCAAAATGTTAAAGCAACATTCTAAACAGAGTAGCCCACAGACATTTTTTGGAACATGAAGCTTTATACTCCCAAGGAAGGCCTTTTAAAATGTGTTTTCATAATAAATATCATCCTCCTTAAAATTCTCAGATGTAATCAGATAGACAAAGCTACTGAAAAGCAGCTGCTCAGTATAATTGACAAATTAAGCCTAGGCATGCTGTAGTGCTATTTTTCCCCCAGTGACATGTTTCACTATCTCTTATTTTAGCTTCTTCAGGTTTGTTTTCCATTCTTTCATGGAGAGAGCACCACCAGAGAATCATCAACTGCAGATGCATGTGGTTAACATGCATTTGTTCCACTTTTACAAGACACTTATGACTGAAAACAGATTGTGATTCCTAGATACTCTTTGACTCACTGAAATCTCAATAAAACTGAAAACTTTTGTTTGCACATTCTTTTTCCTGAGCCCATTATCTTTACACCAGCACATTATTTTTACTACTGAGCTCTGCTAGAGGACAGTTAGCCACTACTTGCTGAGATTAGTCTTTCAGATAAAAAAATTGGTTATTCATACCAAACTTTGTTATAGAACCTTAAAGGCAAAGGACACCGTTCATTGCCTCATTTCTCTTAAGAAAAGCATCCTTTGCACAGGCTTATATCCCACTTTATATCCAATATCTAAAATGAACAAATGAGGGGAAATTTGAAATGAGGGGCACCTATGTGGTTTGGGTAGAAAAGCACAGTATTTGTAAAATAAAATAAGTTCTCTAACTCTTTCAATGCTGATGTTTTCTTGAAATGAATATTTAGAAAAATTATGGCCAGAGTCAATACTTAAAGTAGAACTGGAGTTGTTTTGATGGTTATAATTTTGTCAAAACTTTGTCTTTTGGATGGAAAGTGGTTTTTTCAGCCTAGTTTTATATTCTTGAGAATTAGTAGATCGTGATATTACAGACACTGTAATAAGGACTAGTTAGTTAACTGAATGTATAAGTAACAAGAACTTGGAGAAATATTTACTTTTAATTGTGGTCACTTTCTTGAATGTTGTGGCATTAAAAACTTCATTCTCTTCCCTTCTTTCTTTCCCCTCTTTGAGTCTCATATTGAATAATTACATAAGTACAGAGCTGCTGCCTACATGATATATTTATGCAAGCAGAACAAAAACCGTTGCCTATTAAATGCTTAAGAAAAGGCATCTGGCCAATAATATGGACTTTGGCATAGAATGCTACTAAGGATAAACAGGGAACACTTCATGAAAATCAATGTGTTGCCATGAAACATTTTTGCTTCTATGAAACAGTATATTTCAATGAAAAAAAATCAAGATATTCCCACATTCTCTAGCGATTTACATAAAGTTCTGCAAGCCATGCCAGTTTCACTATGATACACACATTTCAGGATATACTATTTTTTTATTTAATGTATGTATTAAATATTAGACATTTTGAATACTGTCCCCAATCATGACAGTAGTTTCATAAAGCATGTGTTATAGGGCAGGCTGTCGTAGGGCACCCCTTTGTGGTCAGGAGTGGCACCACAGGTGAATCCTACCTTGATTTCCCTCACCAGCATATAAACAAGTCTAGACAGACCTTCACATGCCAAACAAAAAGGCCAAACACAAAATACAATCCAAACCTTCATCCCTATATCCTAGCTGAGAGACAGAACCAGTCTTAAATTACCTTTCTCTCCTGAGTCCAGTGTTAGTCTCTATCCAGGCCCTTTACCAGCAGGTTTCTCTGAACTCAGATTCTTTACCCTGGAGTCAGGTCTCTTCCCATTATCTGGATGGATAGAATACTTATTTGGAGCCAGAGTTCTGAAAAGATCTGTCAACTGCAGCATATTCCCAGGTCATTACATAATTCCTAGCTGGTTGGCGTCCTGCCACCGTTTGGAAGATCTGTTTGCAGAGACTAGACTTTCCTGGATGCTCGCCTTCTGCAGCATTTCCATTAGGATTCTCTCTCTAGGTCAGGGGTGGGGAACCTTTTTTGGGTTGGGGGCTGCTGAGCCACAGAAAAATCAGTTGAGGGTGGGGGCGGGACTGGAGTGCCAGCACAGGCTCTCCAATGCCGGGGGAGGCCCTATGATCTGAGGCCAGATCCAGGCAACCTAGGGGCTGCATCTGTCCCCCAGGCCTTAGGTTTCCCACCCCTGCTCTAGAAGAAACTCCTAGATTCCCTGCTGTGGTGCGCTTTCTGGAGAGTTATCAGTCTCTAAGAGCACACCCTCTAGGACCAGCCATTGCTCCAGGAGCACACTTTCCAAGCTTCTCATTCTGGTGAGCTCTCCTGATCAGCTCTCCTTCAGAGCTTCCTGTCTCCCTGGGAGTGCCTTCTGTAAGCGATCTCAGTCAAGCTTTTTACTAGGTCCAGGTGCTCATTTATTCATTTACCGTTAAGCAGCCATTTGGGGCAGTTAAATTCCAGGTGGGCCTTCAGAAGGCAATGGTGGGCAGACTGGGCCCTGATTCCTCTTAAAGGGGCCATTTTTCCCAAGACTATCAAATTTTGAAGTAAAACATGTGACAATAGATGTACTGTTTCTTTGAATCTGTAACAGGAATATTTTGTATCCATAGCAGGAAAAGGCTGGGGAAGGAGATAGATGGAAATTTTACAGTGAAAGAGAGAGAGAAAAAGAGAGACTGAGAAAGAGACGCTTTTGGGAGAACAACGTTGCCTCCTTCTTAAATCAATTCAGTTAGGTGGATGATTCTGATTCTTTACCATTTTCATTTGACATAAAGTACTGGAAGATGCATAGTGGCACGTAGCTGTATAATCCCAATCACCCACATATTGCTATGTAGTTCTACAGTGCATCACTTCCATGCTTGAGCTGTGAAGCAGTCCTTCTGATGAAAAATATTTTCTCTGTTAACTTCCTATTGGAGATGTAACCTACATTAAAAGTAGCCTATTTTCACTGCTGGCTAATTGGGAATCTGTTTTATAGTGAGGTCTGGAAAGAGGTGAGAAATATTAAGAAAGCTTTCATAAAAAGAATCCTTTAAAATATTTATAACTCATAGCTAATTAGCTGTTTTACTTGTAAAAATTCTCAAGAAAATGCATTCAGTGCTCAAAGAGTAAGTGCTGTAACTTTGAGGTGGCTATATTATCAGACACAGCAAAGAGATTTAGTCCCTACTTCAATTTCAAAACTTAAATGAACCTTAACTATGGAGCCTTTGTAATAAAAATCAACTTGGAACAACTTCCAGTCTCTTTAAACTTTGGAATCGGAGCAACTGTACTTAATTTATAGACTGATCATTCTGAAATATTTAAACAAAGATTCTCATCACCACAACAGACGTAGTGAGAAATTCATTCCTGGTGTAACTCCATTGATTCCAATTTTTCCTCCTCACTAATGCTAAACAGCATTAGAGTTAAAGAATACAAATTTACTCTTGTGCATATTGATATTACATCACTTGATTCCATCAAACTACCCTCAAAAAATAAATGCAGACCTAAAGAAGCATGTCCTTCGGAATAGAGGTTCATATATCAATTTCTGAGATTTTCAGGAGTTTTTCACAGACAAACTAGTCTTACTGTGATATGTAAAATACAAAAGCATTCAGTGGTATTTACTTCTCTGATGAATCTGTTTAAAGGCCATCCCGTGGGACAAAGTTGTTTAACAGAAGGCAAAATGTTTAAAATTAAATTCTGGGGAATGAAGAACTTCCTTAAGTCCTTTCACCAGTGAAAATCAAATGGAAAATTGAAATTAAAGGACAATAAGAATTGATAGATAGCAGGAAATTATGACAGGATAGGCAGGAAATTAAGTTTGGGGGGGGGGGGGTTGAGTCACAGAGAGCTCCTGGTTAAGGGTATTTAAAAAGGCCTTCGTAATGGCAATGCTATTTAATGTCCTTTATATTTTAATATTATTTATTGCTTTATATAGTTCCATATCAATTTTTTTAAAAGTCCTATCAATCAATAAATGGAAGGAAAACCTGACTTCAGCAAGTAACTCAGGCCTCTGATGATAAACCAATCAATAACTCAAAGACTATCTCATTCTCTTTACAGGGACATCCCTCCCCAAACATCTAATCTATTCAGGACACCCAACCTTCCCCCAAAACCTGAGAAAATAGTTGGGCTTTTCAGCATGCCCTGAATATGAATATATTCAGGTAACTTTAAACTGGCGATGGGAATGAGTTAAAAAGCCAGAGCCAAAAGCTGTCAGAAGCTCATTCTCCTGTAAACCATGGGGTCTCTTTTGCTATCTATAGCTCAGGTGGCTAGATACTGTGAGATTTATCTGACCACACTAACTCTATCCAAAAATTACTCGGTAATTAGCTGGATTGTCTGTGTCAAGTCGTAGTATCTTGAGCAAAGACCAAACACAAAGAGAAGAAATGATCTTCCTTGGCAACTCCATTACCATAGCATCACAATTGCCAATTTTACCTCATAAAATCTCACAAGATAGGGAAGCACTATTATTATTCCCATTTTACACAGGAGGAACGGAGGCGCAGAGAGACTATGTGACTTCCCCAAAGTCACACAAGGAATCTGTGGCAGAGTGGCAAATTTAACCCAAGTTTCTCAAGATCCACATTAATTACCAAACCATGGAACCAACTTTCCTTTCAAGAGGCATTTGAGGGCAAATGGGGCTAAATCCCATCTGTTAAATGACCTCTCCTTTATTTCTTTAAATATGCAAATTCCCCTCACGGCAGATGCCTTGTTCTTCTCCTCTCTCTCCACCAGCACAGTAAAGAGAACAGCAGGTGCATGGTTGGAGAGGAGAGAAGGAATTTAGTCCTTCTGAAGCAGGACTATATTATATATATATATATATATATATATATATAGATAGATAGATATAGATATATATAGTCAATGGGACTATTTGTGGAGTTAGGTAGTGTGGCAGATTCTCTCATTCATAGTCTGTTTGAATAATCAAGGTGGAGGATTCATTCTTTTTCCATCATTTGCTGTCATCTGTGAGATTTTTTGAAGTAATTTTCTACAATTTGGACTTTTCTTGTGTAGTCTCTGTATACTATTTCCATATTAATAGAGGGAACCTGGAAACTCAATCTTATCTAAGAAAGGACTTAGAGCAGCAATTGTTCTGCTGTTAGAATCTTGCATCTTTACATACTTTACATACAGTGCTGCCAAACAAATTCCAATTCTATTTTCTGAGAGTGTTTCTGGTTTACTGCCAGCAAGAGACAGACAATACCATGTGCAGGTCCATTTCTTTGGGGTTTGTCCTGTAAAACTTTACCCATTTCTAGTGGTGACTGTTGATTTTTTTGACAGGTGAGACACACATCACAAAATAGTTATTTCCACCACTACCCAATGTAAAATTCAATAGTTATTAATAGTATACATTATTTATGGCAGACCAAGGACCTGGAGCTACTACTATAGGCTCTTTCCATACTCAAGAGGACTGAAGAGGTACAGGAAACAGGCTTACCACTGCCCCCAGCCAAATCCTGGCAGTGGGAGCTTGGCTTTCCTGAATTCTAAGCCTGACCTTTCATGAACATATGGCTTATTTGCACATGCATTAGTCTGAACCTAGGGATTGTAAGTTCTAATGCACACTAGAGTGTCTTCTATAAACTGGCCTGTGTGGCACACACTAACCTGCTGCACATTAACACTGGAAGGGGGTTACATTAATGAGCACTATGGAAGTATTGGTGCATGCCAGCAGAACCCATATCAGACTAGTCTAGAAAGGATGACTCTGATCATCTTCTCTCATTTCCTGCATAACACAGGGCATAGACTTCGTTGAATTAATTCCTGTTTGAACTAGGATATACATTTAGAAAAACATCCAAGTTTGATTTAAAAATTTCTGGTGATGGATAATCCACCACAGTCCATGGCAAATTGTTCCAATGGTTAATTATGCTCACTGTGAAAAATTTGCAGCTTATTTCTAGTCTAAATTTGTCTAAATTTCCAGACCCTGGATTTTGTTATACCTTTGTCTGCTAGATTGAATGGTGCTTGATGATCAGATTTCTATTCCCTGGGTAGGTACTCAAAGTGTTGCAGACGTATGAGAGTGCTAAGTAGTAGGAAATCAGACCAGTAAAAATCCTGTAGTTCATCAAGTTGAGTATCCTTTCTCCAACATTGGCTAGTACCAGATGTTTCAGATGACTGTGCAATGATCTGAAAGTGGACAATTTTGGAATAACTTGCCTATAGGAAATTTCTTCCTAATCCCACCCACTAGCCCCTTGTCTACATTACAGGATAAATTCGAATTAAGATATGCAACTTCAGCTACGTTAATTGTGTAGTTTAAGTTGAAGTATCTTAACTCAAATTTTGGTGCCGACCACACTACGGGAAGTCGAAGGGAGCACATTCTCCCTTTGACTTTCCTTACTCCTCATAGAAGCAGGACTACTGGCATTGATAGGAGTGCCCCTTTCAGTTTGAATCAGTGTGTTATCACTAGGCCAACTAATTCAAACCCTGGAAGATTGACTGCAATTGCTTCGATCTTATCTGTAATGTAGACATGGCCCTAGAGGTTGGTTTGTGTCAGAAGGCAGTTGGGTTTATATATCTTCCAAATTTATTAATGTAACCCTGTCTAATGTCACTATGGATGTACTCATCTATATAAATGGTCAATCATTTCTTACATCCTTTAGGAAATCTATATATTCAACAATACACTCTGGCCATGGGTTACCTGAGCCTATTATATGCTGAAAAGAATGGTTTTTTTTCATTTATTTTTAATTTTGCTGCCTTTCAATTTCATTTGTCTCCTAAATTGTGCATTATAGGAAAAGGTAGCTATACACACCCATTTACCTCCTTTGAACCATACATTATTTTACAATTTTCTGCCATGCTCTGCCTCATTTGTTGTACAGTTTTGAATAATATAAGGTCTTTTGAACCCCAAACTCTTAATTTTTCTAGAATTGCTCTCAGTCCGAAGAGTTCTACACTTCTGAACCATCTAATGTGTTTTATCCCCACTTCTGGTTTCCATTTAGAACAGGAATTGTTCATGCAGAAGGCTGTTTAGATTGCCATAACAGGAAGTAGGAGTGCTGGAAATGGCACAAGACAGTTTGTTCTCACAAGATTTCCAGCTCAGATGAGCACACTCGAGGTTACTTTGAATAGCTCAGATGCACTTCAGATAAACATCCAAACTTTGGGATACTTACTAAACTGAGTATGAGCACTTTGAGGTTGGCCTGGCACTGATACCGTAGTGCTGAGAAATCTAAGCAAAATGACACCAGCTTCCATGGAAGAATGTCTCTTGGACTGAAGCTCATTTGAATCAAGAGTAACACTAAGGAGATCATTGGGATGACACTGGTATGAAACTGGTGTGCAATCAAAATTGGGTCCCATGTGTCCGAGTGACAAGGTGTATTGGTGTGACATCATGTGGGAGAATTCACTTTCATGTAGATTGTCCCAACCTGTACTTGGCCACATAGGGATTAAAGGTTTCCTTCACTTCAGCTTCTCTCTTGCTTGATTCTGCACAGATTGTTACTCTGGCCATGGGGAAGAGAGCAGGGGTTACTTGCCTAAGACACACCACTCCAAGCAAGTGCAGGCATGAAGGGAAGAGAAAGAGGTAAGGAATGTGAGGGCTTTTGTCAACCAGAATATCTGGCTGAGTACACACATGGGAGCAAACTGCCCTGTGAACAGTATGAAGTAACTTCATCCTTCCCCATATTCAGAAAGGAGAAAGAGGAACAACAACTTAGACACTTTATTTTCTGGCCTGCTCCTGCAATGGAGAAATACCACATGACCCCTTTGCTCAGGGCATATGGTAAACTGATGATCTTGCCCTAAAAAAAATTTCTGTTCTGTCAGGACTGAATTGATATTTCCCCTCTTGGTCATTGCTCAACTCTGGGAATGCAGCATCAGGACACACTCCCACTCTCAATCCTGCTTCATTTCACAGGAAAGGACAGGAGACTAACTCCTCATCAGAAGCCTGATCCAAAACCCACTGAAGTCCATTGAAGACTATGGTCCAAGCTTCTGGTGCAAGATGTCATAGCTTCAGAGAAGTGCTTGGGTTGGAGTGGCTGTAGTTTTTTCCAGATGTGCCTTGATATCTCCATTTCCCTTAGACCTAAGGCCAGACATCTGATTTTATTCATATGTCTCCTTAGCTTTATGACTGTCACAGGGATGGACAAACAGATTCATATAAGACAAGAATCAGCCTACACCCGTGTCTAAAACTTGAACAGAACTACAACTAGTTCTTACGTAGAATTTTAAAAGGTTATCTGCTTAGAAACAAAAATTGTTGATGCTTGTGTATCCTCTGCAGTTCTTCACTCCAAAACAGACAAAATATGGAAGCGCAGCTTTATCATGGGGATGACTGTTCTTGTGACATTTTTTGGCACCACTGGAATTAGAAAGTACTCATGAGAGGCTGATTACAGGAGATTTCAAGACCATTTATGATTGGTTAAGTGTTTAGGTCTTACTTCTCCTACAAAGTCAGTGGAATGATACCCATAGACATCTGATAAAAATGAGATCGCGATCAGGCCTCTACACTTTTTAGGTGATTGTCAACTAAGCCTCTTAATCTCTGTCACTCACCCATTCCCCTTTGCAATATATTTATGACCTCAAAGAAGAGGCTCATACTCACTTGGAGACTGGTATAGATAAGCACACAGGGAGTAAACCAGGGGTGTGTGCAACAATGGCTTAAAGCTCAGCATAGCATTGCACTGATCCTGTTGCAGCCATTGCATAGGACTTTTCCCACTGAGCCGTAATAGAGCATCTTCTACTCTAAGGATTTGCCTACAAGTACGATTGCAACACGGGTTGACACACCTCCACTAGCTTTCCTCACTCCAGCATGGCTCAGAATAGCAGAGTAGCTCTGACAGCACTGAGTAGTGCTATTCAGGCTGCAATCACACATCAGAATACACTACAGACATACCCTGATGCTGATCTACAAATGGCCACAGAGAACTGAAAATGTAGCCAATTGTATGCCTCCTTTTCCCAGTTATACCCTTTTTTCCCAGAATGCCAGTTGTAGGGAGGCATAAAAGCCTGCAACAACCAGGGTCAAATAACACTGCTGATGTGGTCCCAGTGTTTTGCAGAACCTGGCCTTGTATATTTTAATTCCTACAAAGGAATTGTAATTAAAAATGCTTTGTTTCATGTGAGTTTAAAATAGTCTAAACTGAAATAACTCATCCTATTAAACTATTAAGATGGATTTTTGTTTGAATAGAAGAACTGAGATGATGCAGTCTACATGGAATGCAAACCATGCCACTAAATGGCAAATTATATGGGAATATGCCTTTCATCTTAATTATAGGCTGGACAGGGGAATGCACTATATTCTCTCATACATACAAGCAAACTTTCCCAGGGTATTTTTCTTTTACATTTCTGACTCTTATTTGGTTGAAAACTTACCCATGTGATCAAGCACTGTTTGACTTTCCACAAGGCTGAAAATATGTAGGAAAAATTTTCTTCAGCATTGCCAGAAAAGGTCTAACATGAACTGGGACATTAAAAGTCACAGCTTTCTATTTCTTCTTCACCTTTGTCCACGGTTCCATTATTGTATTAGTCTCTTGATTTTAAGTTAATTATGGCAAAATTCTCCTATGTAAGTAAATGTAGAGATTTAACTTGTAATTCTCATGCGCATGACTGCTGCTTTAGAAGCTTTAGTTGTCTTGTATCATAGAATTTGTCTTTTGGTTTTGAATTAAAACCAACATCTTGAGCTTGGAACGAACCCTGCTCATCTAAAGTTCTGAAGCAACTGGGAGTCTTTATTCTTGCATCCCGGACTAATTCCATTTAAGAAACATTTTGACCCTTAAAATTCTCCCTACAGCTTCAGTTGGATAGCATACCATTTAGTTTTAAAATGTTGTAGACCGACAAGGTGCAGTGTTAAATAGTTGCAGACTCCCAGGTAACTATATTTTGGTGGCGGATGAAAATATTTGTTCAGTTACATGCTTTTGGATCCTTTATGAGGATAGGTTAGGTGTTATATTTCTATTAAATTATTATTCCAAAATACATTTTGTATACAATAGCCAACATACACACAATACTTCTCTTCATGGACTATAGTTCCAGGATTAAAGGGTGTTAGGAATATTGGGCCAGGTTTTCAAAACAGTTCAGCACCCAAACTCTCTGTTAGGGATCTCAATAAGCCAACAACTCCTATTGTTCTTAATTGTTTCCCCTTCATTTAAATGCCTGAATGGGAACTGAGAGCATTGAAAATCCGGCCCTAGTTGTAGGCGCTAAGCACTTCTGGAAATCTGTCCCATTCCATTTTCATTTTTCAAAGGGGAAGGAGGCTGTGTGTGACTGGCGCCTCAATTTTACATTTGTCTTATGATAGCAGAGTTCATTTCACTGCTTTACATGGAATCTACCAGTTAGTCCAGCGGCATCCAAAAAAGCTATTGGAAAAGATATAGTTTTTAAGGTGACTAACATATATAAATAATGTTTTAGGTGGGTAATTAAAGCAAAATCTTTAGAGCTGAATAGAATGCTAACAGTAGATGCAAATCAAAAAGTGAGGAACACTGAATCTTAGCTCAGCAGGATTTAGATCATTTCAGATGATCTGAGCCAGCAGGTGGTAAATACAGTTCAATATGAACACATAAAAAGTAATTTGTCTGTGAGCAAGAAACTGATGCAGTGAATAGTGTGTGTGCTAAATTAAACAGTCATCCAACATAATGCTCTGGAAAAAGACCTGGGAGTTATTGAGGGAAAATAATTGAATCCAGCAGCACAGCTGTAGTTAAAAAAAAAAAAAAAAAAAGGCAAACAAGATGCCAGGTTGTATTAGTTAAGAGAGAGAAGGCAAAAGCAACACTGTTTGTTGTACCCTATCTAGTGCCCTAGTCATTGTGCTACAGAAAATATATTATTGCCTTGGAAAGGGGAGGAAAGATGAGACCAGATCTATAGAATGTAAGGAATGGTTAAAGGTGGAAAAGAAGATTTTTTTTTTCTTAAAAGCAGGCTCTATTAGAAGAGTACAAAACTCCCAGCTGTGTGACTGCAAGTCAACTGAGAAGTTGTTCTGAGGCTCAGAAGTCAATAGCAGTTAGTGATGCAACCAGGAAACACGGCTGCAATTTCTAGGTGTAATAATGCAAGTCTACAGGGTCAACCCATCTGTGGAAAGAAAGGAAAATATATTGTTGATTCAGGGATGTGGTTAACACTTTAGGTAAAGACTGACCGACAATGATTTATAACTTCAAATTCCTTTTCACACTTGCATGAGAAACTGAACCAAACAAAATACAGATGTTTAATATTGTCCAGGATATAGTGTTTTCAAGGAACTCTTGAATATTGGGTCCCAGAGTTCCACAGGGCTACGATATAGGGATTTAGCATAACAAAGCAACCTCTAAAAGAGAGAGATATAGGATGGTCTTGTAGAAGCACAAGACTGGGAGTCAAAAGATCTTTTCCCAGATCTACCACAGACTTTCTGTCTGATCTTGGGAAGTCACTTAGGCCTAGATACAGCAAGATTCTTGAGCATTTGCAGAGCTTTAATTACATGAGTAGCCTCATGGACTTCCCTGGGATTGCTCACCTACTTAAAGTTACACATGGTTCATCTTGCTGATTGAGGGCTGTAACTTCTATAGCTTCATATTTACTATCTGCAAAATTGAGATAATTATTTACTATTGTGAGGTTTACTTTATCAATGTATGTAAAGAACATTGAACTCCACAGATGAAGTAAAAAACAAACAAAAAAACAAAATAATAAGAATAAATGTACCCAATGTTATATATGAAATTATGAGGTAAAATAAAGTAAAAAAAAAAACTGAGTTAAGCTATGAAATAAAGCTTACTCAGTTATGCCATTCTGCTTAGGTACTAAAGTCACAGTTACATCCCAGATAGATATTGAATTTAGTATAGACTATTCACATACAAGCCCTCTCATAGGTCCAAAGAGGCCCAGGCTACTTCCACCTTTTGAGGCACCTAGCCATAATAAAAATAAAAAATGATGACACATGAAAACAAAATAAGGCACCAAAAAAGACTGAGACATAATTTGATTTTTTTTATTTAACAAATGCTTTTCTCACCTTTTTCTGTGGAACTGCACTAATTATTGAGGAAAATCTAGTTTTCAATTAACAAGTATCTAAATTTGAGGCCCCCCTTTTGAGCTTGAGGCCCAGGCCAAATGGCCTCCTGGTCACCCCTCTGATTGTCCCATCACATACATTTATTTTAGTCAGGCTATGTCTACACTGCAGGCTTTCTGTGCAAGAACAACTGTTCTTGCACAAAAACTTGCAGAGAGTCTACACTGTACGCGCATTCTTGAGCAAGTAAATTTACAGTAAAGCATGAGAAAAGAGGGCTTCTTGTGCAAGAATTATTCCTCTCCCCACGAGGAATAAGCCCTCTTGCACCAGAGCTCTTGCTCAAGAAGGCAGCGTGGACAGGCAACAGGGGTTTATTGTGCAAGAAACCCCTATGGCTAAAATGGCCATCAGAGCTTTCTTGCGCAAGAGAACGTCCGCACCGCCATGGATGCTCTTGCGCAAAAGCACATCTCTTGCGCAAATGCACATGGCAGTGTGGATGTGCTCTTGCTCAAGACCTTTTGCACAAGAACTCTTGCGCAAAACAGTTCTTGTACACAGGAGCGGCCCTAGACGAGCTGCCAGCAACTGGCACCCTAGGCGAAACGCGCAATCGGTGCGCGATCGGTGCCCCCGCCTCCAAACCCCTCAACGGCCATTTAATTTGGTGCCCTAGGCGACCGCCTAGTTTGCGCCTATGGACGGGCCGCCGCCACTGCTTGTTCAAGAAGCCTGCAGTATAGACGTAGCCTCAGGCTATATCTATACTGCAAAGCTATTTCAGGATACCGGAGTGTCCCAAAATAGCTATCCCGCATCTTCACAGCAAGCCCTTTATTTCAGACTTGCTATTCCGAGGTCCCTGTAAACCTCATTTCATGAGGAGTAAGGGACGTTTCGGAAGAGTGCTTTATTTCCAAATTTGCCTCTGTGTAGACAGCGCCAAATGACGAAATAAGGTAGTTTGAAATAGCATCAAAATAAGATACACAATTTGCATACCTCAAATTGCGTATCTTATTTTGAGTTATGGTGCAGTGTAGAGGCACCCTCATAGTCTTACATTGTAAACATAGTAAGCCAAGACTCGCTCTGGCTATGTCTACACTGCACTGGTTTGCGCAAGAAATATGCAAATGAGGCTAAGCGTGGAATAGCAGCGAGCCTCATTTGCATAATTAATGAGAGGCCACTTTTTGCACAAGAGGCTTTTGCACAAAAAGGAGCCATCTACACTGCTCCTTCTTGTGCAAAAACCTGCTCTTGCGCAAGAGCCGTTTTTCCAGAAAAAAGTGGAAAAATGGCTCGTGTGAAAGAGGGGGGTTTTGTGCAAGAAGGAGCTGTGTAGACAGCTCCTTTTTGCGCAAAAGCCTCTTGTGCAAAAAGCGGCCTCTCATTAATTATGCAAATGAGGTTTGGCGATATTCCACGCTTAGCTTCATTTGCATAGTTCTTGCGTAAAACCAGCACAGTGTAGACAGAGCCTCTGGGACTTTCAGTGTATTGTAGCAGTGCCCATATGGATGTAACTGCACAGCAAGCTGAGTACTATAGATTCACTCTTGTCACACAGCAACTTGCCATGTGCAGAAGCACTTAACATGGGGATTCACAAGTCACTAGCTAGAAAAGTGCAAATATTCATATATAGGTGAGAAGTGTATTAGTACTGTTGCAATGAGACATTTGATAACCTACAAATAATCATAATTTGCAGGCCAAAGAATTGCTGAAGGAAGATGCTGCCCACATTTGGGAATTGCACCACTGAGGGGAAATTTGATTTCCCTATTTAATCTGAATCAGTTCTAATATATTTTAAAAATATAGTTACATGTGCTCAGCTGAAACGTTAAGGTGGGAATATCCCCTGTCTGGCAAGGGAATTAAATAAAAGGAATGTAAGCTTATATATTCTTGGATCATTGTGCTGTTGATATAAATAATATCATGGCACTAATGCTGTACTTCATGTTACTTGCCATATGCTACAGCAGGTGAAAACCATAAATCTAACATTAAAACAATGTATTTTGTCACTCAACAAATAGTAATTCTAACATCTTCCAAAATGTTTACAAGGAATTTCCATGTTTTTCAGCCTTGCAATTCCCCATCTGTTCCTAGGTCTGCAATGCTCCTAAGTGCTTCTAACCAGCTGTTCAGTAAAATATTATGTAGTTTGGTCATTTTAGCATTAGGTCTCCTGTCCTCCTTCCTATCCCCATATCAGCCACATAAAGGAACCATTTCATCTTTTCCTTTAAGAACCTTGGTAATTTGCACGATGTGTAATTTGCAGATGCACACATTTAATCTCTGATCACTTCTCAGCAAAGGTTTGTTAGCAGCTGCTTCAGGAAAGTCTTTTGTGACAGAGATGTAATTGTTAGAATATATACCAAACCATGGTAATTTATGATTACATTATGAGTTGTCATGAATAATTAAAACCAATCTAGCATTTTTAACTATGTTTGCAGACTGCATTGCTCTAATACAGTATCTTTGCTTTTTTGTTGTTCGTTCATTTGCTGATTCACAAATTATGGCTATTTAAAATGATTTATTATGCTAGCGATAAGTGACACCCATCAGGATTAGTGCTCCACTGTTCTAGGTACTATATACAAGTACAAAATAAGAAACAGTATCTGCCCCACACGATTTACCTTCTAAACAAACATGATAGATAGAGCAAGTGGGAGCACAGGAATATTTTACTTATGGGGAATTGAAGCAGAGAGAAACTATCTAAGATGTTGCCCAGGGTCACAGAGGCGTTGTGTGGCATCACACAACTTACCCACAACTCACCATGAATCTCCCAGGCATTAGTATGAAGTAGTGAGATTGTTATCATGTAGCAAAACTTTGTGTCAAGCTGCATTTGAAATGGTAACACTGCTGGGTTAACAATAATGGGTGGGGAAAAGAAAATCAGGAGTATGAACAAGATATAGGCCATTAGCACCAGATATCAAAAGCTATTTTTCTTGAGCTTTAAAATGGCTGGCTCAGTAGTAACAATGAATGCACTGTGGGGTCTGAAGAGTGACTCAGTTCAGTACTCTGCCGACAGAGGCCTGGTGTGTTGAGACTGACATGGTGATGTTTTCTCTCTCATAAGGTTGACTTTACCTCCCTCAGAGGTAGGTGAATGGGATGGAGATGGCTGGTGCCTGTTGTTGATGAGTTGGAGTTTCTGGAAAATATTTTGGGGACAAAATGAGTGGTTTCCAGAGTGTTGAGCTGCACTTCCAAGCATGTAAAAAGTCCAATACCAGGAAAACCCCCGAGAGCAACAAGTCACTGCAGTTCAGTCGAACCTTTCCAAAGCCACATCATTGTATTATCTAGCAAGTTTGAAACACAGGCATCTAATTCAAGGTCTAACTGTAATGTCAGACGTTCTCTTTTGAAATAGCATAGGAGAAATGGACTTTTCCCTGAAAATCTTTTTCATTCCACTGAAGGGCATTTCACAAATCTCATAGGCCACTTCTTTCATTTATTGGCCCACTGGCAGCATACACCTCCTCCCCCTAGTTTTGGTGATGCCGGAGATAACAGAGGAATTGTATACGCTGCTTCCTTGTACATGTCTAATGTGCTTTTTTTAGCCTGATGGCCAGAATCTCCTTAAATGCCGTTGAGCTCATTCAGGGGAGGCCTGGAGTTCTTAGGCCTTGATGTCAGTGTGTGCAAGCACGGAGGACACTATGCTGGCCCATGACTCATTTTTAAGCTGCATGCTCTCGCCGCATTCTCCAGCCAGCCGCCGGCCCATAGGAACGCTCTCTTCTCTTATCAGTCATTTCCGAGAATGTGGATGCAGCAATTACTCTACTCTGTAAGCCTCTTGTGGTTTCCGTGCATGGCATTCCTTCAAACTGCAGCCAGGGTGACACAAACCAGAGCCGTGGCATTCACAATTAAAATAATAATAATAATTTCTTAAGTGAACAGGAGATACTAAAAATACTTTGGTGTTTCTGGGTGGTTGTGTTTCTTTAGTCAATGAAGTACCTGCCTGCTAGTGCTGCAGGCTGGGAAGACGATATAAATGACTGAGGAACAAAATGAGCCTGATAGATCGTATTAGGGGAGTCCATGTGTAGCAGGCTGGTCTGTCTCTTTAAGGACCAGAGGGACTGTGGCCACATAGTGCTGTTCTATGGTGGAGCTCGGTTATGAGCAGGTTGGGGCTGGATAGTTTGCAAGGGGTCAGGTGATTGTCTGATGAGCTCCTGATTCCTTTAAGGGCTAGAAGAGCTCAGATGGGGAGGGGAGCTCTAGGAAACATGTTGGCAGCCGTGGTAGGGCCCGGAGCAGGGTGGCTCAGGTGGGAAGCCCATGGGTCAGAGGAAAGGATATGGTTTACCTCTTAGAGTCATGTTGATCTGTTTCTCTCTCATATTAAGGAAATATGGATTGGATAAATGGACTGTAAGGTAGACAGAAAACTGGCTAGATTGTCGGGCTCAATGGGTAGTGATCAACAGCTCAATGTCAGGTTGGTGGTCAGTTTCAAGTGGCGTGCCCCAAGGATCAGTTCTAGGGCCCGTTTTATTCAACATCTTTATTAATGACCTGGATGAGGGGGTGGATTACACCCTCAGCAAGTTTGCCGATGACACTAAGCTAGGGGGAGAGGTAGATATGTTGGAGGATAGGAAGAGGGTCCAGAGTGACTTAGCCACATTAGAGGATTGGGCCAAAAGAAATCTGATGAGGTTCAACAAGGAGAAGTGCAGAGTCCTGCACTTGGGATGGAAGAAGCCCAAGCACTGTTACAGGCTGGGGACCAACTGGCTAAACAGCAGTTCGGCAGAACATGACCTGGGGATTACAGCGATTGAGAAGCTGGATATGAGTCGACAGTGTGTCCTTGTAGCCAAGAAGGCTAATGGCATATTAGGGTGCATAAGAAGGGGCATTGCCAGCAGATCTAGAGAAGTGATTATTCCCCTTTATTTGGCACTAGTGAGGCCACATCTGGAGTACTGCATCCAGTTTTGCACCCCCCATTACAGAAAGGGTATCGACACATTGGAGAGGGTCCAGTGGAGGGCAACCAAAATGATTAGGGGTCTGGAGCACTTGACCTACGAGGAGAGGCTGAGGGATTTGGGCTTATTTAATCTGCAGAAGCGAAGAGTGAGGGGGGATTTGACAGCAGCCTTCAACTTCAGCTGAAGGGAGGTTCCAAAGAGGATGGAGAGAGGCTGTTCTCTATAGTACCGGATGGCAGAACAAGGAGCAATGGTCTCAAGTTGCAGTGGGGAGGTCTAGGTTGGATATTAGGAAAAACTATTTCACTTGGAGGGTAGTAAAGCACTGGAATGGGTTCCCTAGGGAGGTGGTGGAATCTCCATCCCTAGAGGTTTTTAAGTCGGCTTGACAAAGCCCTGGCTGGGATGATTTAGTTGAGTTTGATCCTGCTTTGGGCAGGGGGCTGGACTTGATGACCTCCTGAAGTCTCTTCCAGCCCTGTGATTCTATGAATCTATGATCTTGGGGCTTTGTTGGTGATTGGTGGTACCACTAATAAAGCTGAAACATGAAGAAAAATGCTGAAACAGTGGGTGCATGGCCACTAGGTCTTTCCTGGGCTGGGGAGACAGGTCAGCAGACTATTCTGTGTATTGAAGAAGGGGGGATAGTTAATGATGAGGACCCCTATAATTTCACTTCCCTGTCTAATGGAGCTCAGCCTTTGTGTGTTTTTGAGTGGAACAAAACCACTCCTCTTCTTCACCCTAATGCAGGGCTATCCGTTTGTTTGCGGCCTGTGGTGTGGTTTGGGTTTACGCGGGGCTCAACACATGGCTTGTGGGTCGGATCCTTTTTACATGGCCTCCACTGGGAACATTCTCCGCAATGGCGAGGTGTCTCTCAGGCAGGGTGAGAATTGAAAGGCGCAAGCAGAAGGGCTGTCTGGAACAGATGGGTACAGGATGTCAGCATTTCTAGCCCCCAGGGAGGAGGTGCCAGGAGTACTGGGGGATTGTGGGAACTGCTTTGTATACATGCCTGTCAGTGTGAAAGAAGCTATTTGTGTATATTTATATATATATATATTTGCATGTATATGCAACCACACTTAAGTTGCGGCCCTCAGCATTTGCTGTGAGTGTCATTGTGGCTCCCTGGGACTTCCAAAGTTGAGTAGCCCTGCCCTAATGTGTTCTTCTGGCTGGTAAGGGCCTGTGCTTCAAAGGACAATTGAGACCATCCTCATTAGTTGACACCTGGCTGTGAAAGGAAAGTTGTGAAACCATCAGCCATAGATGTCTTTACTAGTGCTCCATTGCCACCTTCCGGCATTTCAAGTCTGCAGAGTTCTTTGTCTTCATTATGTTCCCACATCGCTGACATGTTTACACTGAGGAATGCAAGATCAGTGAGCATGTTTCAAATTAAATATAACCACTGTCACAAACTGTGGGGGGAAATGGAGTCAACACCCATGTAGACCTGCAGGTTTTTTTAAAAAGTTCAGTGGGAAAACAAGACATCAAATCACACAGGCTACACCCAGCACACTTCAAAGAACAGCAGGGCCATTAAAAAATAAGTTTGTGGTGTTGATTTTATTCAGCATATTGAACAATCTTCATGCAGCAACTTGTGTCTTCCATCTGCCTATAATTCCCAGTGACTAAAAACATATCCCAGCATGAAAAAGAACTTGTCAAGCTAAGCATATTCAGCCATGGAAATAGCGTTGGTCAGATTTTTTTCCCTGTAGAAAATTGTATTAAAATCTTTATATTTTTTCAACAAAAAGTTGGAATATATTCGTGGAATGCAGAAACTTGTGTGGAAAATTTTGTTCAGAAGAAAAAGCTAATTTTCCATCCCAATACAGGTTAGATGGAACATTTTTGACCAAGATTGCCTGTGCTTAAGTTCATAACAATAGGTATTATGGTACTGAACCAGCAAGTGGAACTATTCGCTTGCTTAAAGGTAAGGCTGTGTATAAGTGCCCTGCTAGATCAAGGACTCTATGATAACCCTAGGTTGTATGGTAGATCAAGGGCTCTATGATAACTATAGGTTGTATACAAAGATAGATGCCAGAACTTTGATAAGCATAATGAAAGGTGTGGCTTAGGCAGGAGTGTTAGGAAGTGAAAGATCACAGAATTCAGTAAGGCATGGGTTCTTGTGTCTCATTTTGTCCATTTGTAAACTATGGTAAAACTCAAACAATTCAAGCATGAATCTATTTGACTAGATTGAATTTTTAAAAGTCAGTTGCTATGTTATAGCTACAGAATATGCACACGCATGCAATTTTATGTGTGTAAAACATGCATTTGTATATCTAATCATAGAGCCATAGAATCATAGGACTGGAAGGGACCTCTAGGGGTATTTTAATCTAATCCCCTGCACTGATGGCAGGACAGAGTATTATATAGACAATTCCTGACAGGTGTTTGTCTAACTAGCTCTTAAAAATCTCCAATGATGGAGATTCTACAACCTCCCTAGGTAATTTATTTTAGCGATTAACTATCCTGACAGGAAGGTTTTCCTAGGGAGCATCTACACTGCACCCTTACCTTGAAATAAGCTATGCAATTTGCACTATGCAAATTGCATAGCTTATTTTGAGGTAATTTTGAAATAGCTTATTTTTAAATTTGGCACTGTCTACACAGTGTCAAATTTTGAAATAAAGCACTATTCTGAAACATTCCTTAGCCCTCATGGAACAAGGGTTACAGGGATGCCGGAACAGTGAGCCTGTTATTTCGAAAGGTATTTCGAAATAACGGGCTGCTTTAAAGATGCGGAATAACTATTTCAGGATGCTTCCAGCATCCTGAAATAGCTCCACAGTGTAGATGTGGCCCCAATGTCCAACCACAATCACTCTTGCTGCAGTTTAAGCTCATTGTTTGTTGTCCTAGCTTCAGAGGTTAAAGATTTTTTTTCTGCCTCCTCCTTGTAACAACTTTTATGCACTTCAAACTGTTATCATGCACCTCCTCAGTCTTTGCCACACTAAATAAACCCATTTTTCAATTATCCCTCAGATCATATTTTCTAGATCTTTAATCATTTTTGTTGCTCTTCTCTGGACTTTCTCCAATTTGTCCACATCTTTTCTGAAATGTGGCACCCAGAACTAAGCACAATACTCCAGCTGAGAACTAATCAGTGTAGAATACAGTAGAAGAATTACACCTTTTGTTTTGCTTACACCATTGCTGCTAATACATTGCGGAATAACCTTAGGTTGTTTTTGCACTGTTGACTCCTATTTAGCTTGTGATCCACTATGACCCCTTGGTTCCTTTCTGCAGTACTCCTTCCTAGGCAGTCATTTCCCAATTTTTATGTGTGCTTCTGATTGTTCCTCCCTAAGTTGAATAATTTTGCATTTGTCCTTATTGAATTTCATTCTGTTTACTTCAGACCATTTCAACAGTTTGTCCAGATCATTTTGAATTTTAATTCTATCCTCCAAAGCACTTTCATTCCCTCCCAGCTTAGTATCATCCGCAAATCTTGTATGCCAAAATATCCATTAGTACTTGCAATTATGTATTGGCTTGCAAGCCTAGGAACTGATTAATATTTTATCTATCTATTGCTATGATTTATCACCACTGAAAAGCAAATTAGGCATTGTGTGCCTTTAGAGGGTAAAACATGTAATCTCCTACCATTTTCATATTTGAACTAGACAACTGAGACTTTGGCTGAGTTCTAGCTGGCCCATTGCTGGTCATTGTTACTTCATGTACATTGGTACTTAGGATCTTATTTACAAGACGTGGAGAGAGAGAGAGAGAGACGCTCATAGAAGTTTGCTTTGGGCTGAAATTTGACATGATCCACAGGACTGTTACAAATAAAATGTAGTACTTTTGGATGATTTAAAAAAAAAAAATCCTCTCGTATGGTTCCAAAGTGAGCAATGAACTGAAGAAATACTTGAGTCCTATTATAACTTTCAGTGTATCCAATTCCATATTTACCACCACATTGGCAAATATGGATCTTTATTTTTGTTGTAACCATCTTTAAATATTAATAACCTTAGATGCTTTTATTAAAAACCACACACGCAAAAGAAAAGAAATCCAAACTGACACACAACACCTTGAGCTACATTGTTGGGCTAAAGGGCTGCAAAATTTAATTTAACAAAAGGCAATTCCTCTAAATGTTTTCTGTGAACGTTTAAGTGACAAATTTTCCCCCCACAGACTGTATTTCCCTTTTTATAATTGTAAGATAAATGATCAATTTTTAAAATTGCCATTTTCATTTTTAAAACTATATTTCTGTTGTTTGGTCTTTTAAAGAATGTATTTGTATCTCACCTTGTTGGGCGTAGGGGGAAGGGGGGGAGGGGATGAAGATCTTAGCTATGGCCTGAGCTAAAGCTCTGGATATCAATGTCCTCAGACTTCATAAACTTTGGGTGAAATCCTAGCACCAAGGGTACCAATGACAAAACTCCCATTGATTTCAATGGGGTCTTGGATACCTAAAATTTATTTTAAGCTCCTGAATCTTTGGAGGGTATTTCTGTGTTAAGGATCTGCTTCAAAGGCCGTGATCCATTCCATTAACTTCTGCAGGTTCCAGTTAGCCCCTTCACATGCATTTCATGTGGAACTTAAGACTAATTCCCTCTCTCCATTCTCCATCGGCCTTCAGCAGGACTCTTCAATGCAGAGGTTAAAACTAGCAAAGTTGTTGCTAAGAAGTTTTCTACTTCTCCCTTCCTAGAACTGCAGAGTCAAAAGGCTTCCTGAACTGGTCTCTCTGGAATGTCGTCCCTCTTGACAGGAGCGTGTTATTTTCAGTCCTGTCAATAATAGTTGCATGTGCATCTAGACAGGAGACAAGACCTCTGTAGAGCCTAACAAAAGAGATGAAAGGAGGGCCTTCTTAATTTATCTTGCACCTTGTGCATCTCTAAGAAGACTGTATATAAATAGCACCATACATTTTGCACTTGCTGCCACTTGAGCACACTATAAGCAGCAACAGGTGGAAGGCGTGTATTAACAATTGAACTGGTTACAATAACTGTGTTTAGTAGATCTAATATAGATCTATGCTGCATTTTGTATGTATATTTGGTATTTCAAATGCACGGGCATTGCTGAGTGGCTTAGGGACTGCAAGAGAGGTTATGGAATGCGAATTTAAAAAAAAAGGAAAAAAGATTTTGTTTAATGTCGGGGGGTGGGAGGGAAGAAACCCCAACCACAGAACTACTTTGTTCAAGAAAAAAATGGTGGGCAGCTACAATGTTCACACAATGAATTTCATGTGGGCTTAAATCTGCACTAAATAGCCGTTCTCCCCACACTTCCATCCCAGAACTGCATGGTACTGTAGAATGTAAAAGGAAAACTAAGTTTAGAATTAGGATATAAAAGGAAAAAAATGCAAATAGGTTTTTGGCACTGGATTATGTATGAAATCCAGGCCAAGAGTACTTTGCATTTTGTAAAGATATTTGGAAGTGAATTGAAATTACAGAAATGCCTACCTCTGGGAACCAGAGAACATGGCAAAAGAATCTGGAGAACTGGGAGGAAAAAAAGAAAAGAAAAGATTAGAGCCAATAATATCAAGTTGTCCAGCACTTGGTGGTATAATGCTGCCCGGCAGGACAGAAATAACAGTCACTATACCACAGACCTCATTATGAGCCAGGCAGAAATATTATTGTCTACAGTGCCTTTCCCTGTAAATGATGAAGTAAGTGAGGGGAGCTGTGTTTGCTTTTGGAAAATTAGATTATTCATTAATTATATCTTTTAGTTTCTGAAATGGAAACATATTTTATAGAAGAACATTATTAGATTTGAGAAAATATATAGTTTATTCACTCCGGGTATGTCTACACATCAAAGTTAATTAGAAATAACAGCCATTATTTTGAATTAACTTTAATAGCATCTACACAGGCAAACCGCTATTTCAAAATAAATTCGAAATAGCGGCATGCTTATTTTGAATTTGGTAAATCTCATTCCACGAGGAATAACGCCAAATTTGAAATAGCTAAATCAAAATAAGCGTGCCTCCAGCCCTTCCCAGGGTGCCCTGGTGGCCACTCTGGGCCAAACCAGGAAAACTCTTCTGCTTCCTCCCCAGCCCTGGAGGGCCCTTAAAGGTGTAGAGTCTGTTTGGTCACAGGGCCTGTGCCAGCTCCAGGTCTGCCAGCCCAGAGCCTGCAGGCACTGCCCCTGATCCAGTTGCCAGCATGAGTGCCAGCCAGCCCTCCACCGCTCACCAGGAGCAGTCTGGCTGCTCCCAGGAGTGTGCCAGGGGCCGGAAAAGGCAGGCGCCTTCCTGGTCCAGTGCAGAGATCATGGACCTCATTGAGGTTTGGGGGGAATCCTCCAACGTCCATGATCTCCACACTAGACACAGGAAAGCAGCCGTCTACAGGCAGATGGCTGACAGCCTGGCCACCAAAGGCCACATGCGCACCCAGGAGCAGGTGCGCATGAAGATAAAAGAGCTGAGGCAGGCCTATGCCAGGGCCACAGGGGGCAGCTCCCAACCAGGGGCAGACCCAGACCCCTGCCCCTACTTTGAGGCCCTGGACCGCATCTTGGGGGCTGGACGGTCTGTGCCCCCCAGGTGGTCATCGACCCTGGGGCAGAGGGCCCTGACCAGGGCACGGAGCAGGAGAAGAAGGAGGACGACGACAGCCAGGAGTCGCAGGAGCCTGGAGGGAGCGTGGCACTCACCCTGAATCCCTGAGGCATACCAGCAGCACGATCACTGCTGCTTTCCGAGGCTGGGGAGGCCTCGACATGTGAGTGCCATCACTGTCCCCTTATGCGGGGTGGGGGTGGGGGGCGAGGGAGCTCAGGGACCACACGTGTGGGCCTTGCTGAGCACAGATCATGCAGCAACCTGTGCATGTGGCCCCGGCTGGCTGCCATACAGGGACCCTGGCCCGTTACCCACACACGTATGTATGAAGGCACATGACATGCTCCGTACCCCAGGGAGGGACACTGCATGATGCCCTCCCTCCACAAGCCCCCTCTACAAAGAGGCAGGCCACATCCTCCTCCCCCCACACCCACACTATATACAGCAGAGGGGCATGGGTACAGTAACCAGGGCCGTGCCATCTGCGACCACCTGCAGACCATGACGCAGAGATTGCTGCCTGCTGCCGCTCCAGTCCCTGCTGCCGCTCCAGCTATTGCTCCTCCTTCCACTCCTACTCCCCCTCCTGCTTCTTCCTGCCCCCTGCTCCCATACTCGCTCCCCCCCGGGGATGCCGAGGCCCCAGCACCCACAGTGGTGGGAGACAGATGGGCCAGCAAGACCCCCAACTTGGAGCTTCTCCTCCCCCTTCCTCCCTTTGCCTCCCCCTTCCAGCTCCCTGCTCCCAGGTTTCCCCCTCCCCTCTCCCACCCTCATCCCCCCTCCGCAGTTATGGTCAATAAAGAGAGTTTGTTTTTGGCAACACGTGTTTCTGTTTGACATCAGGAAGGGGGGTTAGGGAGGGGAACGTGGAAGGACGTGAGGATGGAATAAGGCACAAGGCCCCAGTGGGGCACGCCAGGGAGACTTCACTCCTCCACTGTCTGGAAGCTTTCCCGCAGGGCTTCCCGGATACCGGTAGCCCCCCGATGGGCCTCCTGGCTGGCAGCCATGCAGGGTTGCACGTATAGGCCAGCCAAGTGGTCGGCCTCTGCCATCCAGCCTGGCTGGAAAGCCTCCCCCTTCCGCTCACACAAATTGTGCAGCACACAGCACGCCGCCACCACATGCAGAATATTCCTCTCAGAGAGGTCGAGGCGGTGAGGAGGCATCAAAATTGGGCCTTCGGCCAGCCAAAGGCCCCCTCCACCACAATGTGGGCCCTGCTGAGCCTGGCATTAAAGGCCTGCGAGGAGGGGTTGAGATGTCCCATGTAGGGCTTCATGAGCCAGGGTTGCAGCGGGTAGGCTGCATCCCCCACCAGGCAGACAGGCATGTCCACGTCTCTGACCCGGATGTGGTGGTCGGGGAAGAAGGTCCCGGCGTGCAGCCTCTGGCACACGGAGGAGTTGCGGTAAACCTGCACGTCATGTGCTTTGCCAGACCATCCCACATTGATGTCCAGGAAGTGGCCTTGGTGGTCAGACACATCCTGCAGGATGACCGAGAAGTACCCCTTCCGGTTAATGTAGAGGGAGGCCTGGTGTTCCGGGCCACGGATGGGGATGTGCGTCCCATCGATTGCTCCCCGACAGTTGGAGAAGCCCAGGGTGTCAAATCCCTCGATGACCGCGTCCACATCGGTGAGGTGGATGACTCTGTGGAGCAGCATTGTGTTGATGGCCTTGACTACCTGCAGAGGGACACATAAAACCACCAAGAGTCACTGGGGTGCCAGGGTGACTGAGAGTGCTCCTTCCCCACCACTGCCCCGTGCCCCCTTCCCAGGAGTAACCCCCCCTGCAATCCTGGCCACTGTGGGCAGTCTGTAGTGCGGCTGGGACAGACCAAACCCTCCTGTGAAGGGGACTTGCACCTCCTGCCCCCCTTTTCCCTAGGGCAGCCCATCCCCTCCTCGCACCCTGCCCCCTGCCACAGTGGCCGGAGACTGCCATACCTGCATGAGCACTGCTCCGACAGTGGATCTCCCCATGCCGAACTGGTTCACCACGGATCGGTAGCTATCTGGCGTGGAGAGCTTCCATAGGGCAATGGCCACACTCTTCTGGAGGGGAATGGCGGGCCTCATGTGCGTGTCCCATCACTGCAGAGCAGGGGCGAGCCACTCACAGAGCTCAAGGAAGGTGTCCTTCTTCATCCTGAAGTTCTGGGTCCACTGTTGGTCTCCCCAGAGCTCCAGGATGATGTGGTCCCACCAGTCACTGCTGGTGTCCAGGTACCAGATGCAGCGGGGCACGCTGGCATCTGGCTGCTGCTCCTCCACGGCCCCCAGGCAGGTCCGGAAGAGAACCTGGGGGTTGAGCTGCCACAGAAGCTGCCAGGCAGTCTCCAGCGCTTGCTGCCAGGCTTGCAGCAAGACATTGGGTACTCAGGCTTTGATTTTGCACAATAGAAATCAGACAGCAGGAGTTTTGTTGTTGACTTCTATGAGAGCAGGTTCAAGCCATCAGATACCACATTGATGGGTACATTAGAAAAAAAAAATTCTGGACAGACAGATTAGCTGGAGGCAGGACAATCCTTAGGGCTAGACTGTAGGTCTAGGGATGTTGCTAGAGAGTAGGCAGGGAAAGTGGGAATCTCGTACATCCATTGATATGCATCACTAATTATATGACAAGGCATTTGGCTTCATTTGTATAGACGTGACTATCTGCCCTTTTCTGGTTACTTTTTGTGGCCAGTCCACAGACAAGTCCAGTAAAACTATACAATTTAATATAGGATAGTAATACAGTAATCCAAATAAATAAGTATTTATTGAAATAAATTAAGACCATTATATACTAAAATGACAAGTAAATATGTAGCGATGGATATAAAGGTACTGTCAACCAATAATCCATGAAAATTAAAATTAAAATATGGAGAAATGCATATAATTTATATGTCTGTAGGATACACTGAATGGGGCTCCGGGATCACTACTTGTCACAGACCATAGCCATCATATTGGCAGTGGTATAGATCACTAGTCGACAAATATTTTCCTTAAAGTTCTTCCCTCTCCCAATTCATAGGAGCTTTGCAAATCATCATTGTCTTTGCTACATTTGGCATCAGCCTTGATAGTGAGGCCAAAAAATTACTCCTGAATAACTTCATGATGTCTTCCTTCAATTCAGAGTAATATGTTATGTTTTCTCTGTGAGCTTTTCCCAAACTTTCAGAATTATCTTCCCAACAGATAGTAACATCAACCACTACAATATCTCCCCTAACAAAAATAATCTTGAGGTTTTGCCTCCTCCATTGTCTCCTCCATTACTTAATTGAGATTCAGCTATCACTTTACATCCAAATTTACTCACATTATCAATCTCCGCAGCCTAGAAGATATCTTCTAATCTGTGCATCTTTGGTTTTAATTCCATATATATATGGAATTAAATGTTATGTCTATCTGTTTGCCTATTCACACAAGTACTCAATTCCTCCCTTTAGCTAATGTCTCTCTAGATGGAAATACATTTGCTCTTAACAACGATTAGCAAAGAAGATTTATCCATATAAGGTCTTTTCAAGAATTAATGACTAATATTTAATTCTAGTCCCCTGACATCTCAAATTGCACCAACTTTCAAACTCCTCCTCGCTACATTTCTTTGGATTTGGGGTGTCTGCATTGTATATCATCTTCTTGTCAACTAAGTTTTTCTCCAGTATGTAAATCAGTCCAATTATCCTTGGAGACAATATGTCTCCTCTGCTTTGGAATTAATATATTTGAAATTTGAACACTATTCTTAACCAACGCAAGGCCACCATCTCTTCCCCTAGCATAAAATAACCCATCTGTTCTGATTTGTGAAAGATGTAAAATCATCTTAACAACCTTCCTAACTGAAACATTGAGCTCACTTAAAATATAAAGGGGATCAACCTAAACCAAACTATAAAATAGGCTGGGTAAAATATATGTCTGCAAAATCATCAATTTGTGGGCAGTTTTCAAAGGTGCTCCACACGTTCTATATAATCATTTGGTCAATTTATCCTTGAGTGATGAACCACACACCCTTATCCAAGGGTCTATTAGTGCTCCTAAATACTTTTCAAATTGCCCAAATTGTACATAGTCTCATCATATGACTTCCTGTACTTCCTAGGGATACTCACATATGTTATATACTTAGACACTAGGGCTGTGTCTAGACTACATCCCTCTTTTGACAGAGGGATGTAAATTTGACACTTCGAAATTGCAAATGAAGCAGGGATTTGAATTGCCTGGGCTTCATTTGCATAATCGCGTCATGGCGCTCTTTCGAAAAAGTGCCATTTTGAAAGTAAAACCGTGGTCTAGACGCAGTTCTGTCGAAAACGGCAGGCTTTTTTGAACAATCCTGTACTCCGACACAGTCTAGACACAGCCTATGTGAAATCCTTTAGTCTTTCTAGCAATAACTTTGAAACTGATATTCCTCCAAAAACAGTCTAAAAATCCCATCATTTCTCATCATTTCTTGATAAGATCCAATTAAAATTGCCACATCAGCAAAAGCCAGTGACCTAATACTCTTTCCCTGTACATAAAATCTTGAATCCTCTGACTCTAATGTACACAAAAAAGGATCAATAGTTATATTAAACAATATTGGAAATAAGGGATAACTTTGTTTAACCCCACTTTGTATATCAATGGACTCAGTACATTTATCATCCACCCACACCCTAGTAGTGCACTTACTATGTAGGTCCCTAACAATATCTATAAATCATTCATCAATCAATCCCAAATCTCCTAAGCCCAGACATAATATGTCCATGCCCAACTGAATTAGAGGCCTTAGCCAAATCTACAAAAAACAATAACTAATTCCTTTCCATTCTGTTTAGCTCCTCTAATTAAATGATCTAATATAGAGATATAGTCTCTTCATATCCTGGAGCCAAAATAAAACCCTTCTGTCTCCTACAAATATTAACTGTAGTCATGAGTCTTTTAGCTAAAATTTTCATATATAATCTTACCCAAATGGATCCAATTGTCAATGATCTCCATGAGGACAGTTTAACCAATTCATGCAATTTTGGGATTAAAATTAGTTCTGTTTTCCTTAACATTATCTAGGATATGTTTATTTAAAACCATATACTAACATTTTAAAATAAGAGAGTCCAAATTAAAAATTTCCCATAGATCCTTGATAGTAGCCTTATCAGAGTCCTGGTCACTATCTTTATGAATCTTTCTCAAAGCTTTCCTAACTTCCTCCTCTGAGATTGGACTCAGTAATATATCATTATCCTCAATCTCAATAGCAGGAGGCCATTCTAGTATACTTCCATGACCAATTTTACCTAATATCTCCACATAATATACTTCAGTCTCACTAAGGGGCATATTACATTTTGCTCTATCTGGCTGTCCCATAATAATATGTGCTAATCTTTTTCGTACAATTGCTGGTAACATTTATATCAAGCTTTCTTTGTGGCATACTGTCAAATAGAAGACTGCTTCTTTTAGCCTTCTTTCCTTTATCCCTACTTCTATTATTACTCTTCTTCCCTTTATCCCTACTTATATCAATTTCTGCCAATGAATTACATACCTTCTCTATCATTGCCCCTCCCACTGGGGCCATATGATCATCTTTGAGCATCAATTCAATCTCATCCAGACTATTTAAAATTTGTCAAGCCTTCTTGTTTAGTCCATCTTCCCTCTGATTGTTTCTCATAAAATAGAAATGGAGGGGGTCTGGAAGAGTGACAGTTATACTATAGAATAGCCATAGGGGGCAGCAAGGGGCCAGAGATGGGGACAGCTATAACCCCATTGGGCCAGCTATAACCCCATTGGGCCAGCAGGGGAACAGGGATGGAGAAAGGGACAGCTATCTACTGTATATTTCAGAGAGTTTGCCTGTGTGTCTGTCTGTCCCTCACCAGGGGACTTGTACACCTCCCCTGGTTTCATCTGCTGCAGCTGCAGCAGCCATGGAGAGTCACTTCTCACCTGGCCCCAAGCTATTGAAGTGACAGAGGGCTGGGGTAGTTCTCTCTTCCTGCATACAACCTGCATTACCTAAATGGTAAGAGCTAGAACTGTCAAGTTTGGTATGCAGCTTCCTCTTATCATACCTTAAAGTTAGGTCAGGGATAGTGTCGAATCCAAGACTGTTTCTTTCTACCCTCTTTCCTACCTTTCTATGCTTATTCTTAATCTCCTGATCCTCATGCTCCTTACCTAACTCAATGGCTACTACTGTAGACCAAATTTTCTCCATCATTGCCTGTCCAACTGAAGCCATGTGTGCATCTTTTACCATCATTTCAATCTCATCCAGATTATTTAAAGTTTGTCCAGCTCTTTTATTCCTTCCATCTTCTCTACTCAATATCCCCATCTCATCAACAAATAAATGCCTTTTTAATAGTTTCCTATGTTTCCTAGGAGGAGGAACCTCTCACGTGCACTCCGAACCTATTACCTCAGCTATCAATTCATCAACAATCACATCTTTCCTAATTCTTTTCTTAGCCAATTCACTTCACTTATCTGCAGTGTGTTTGTTGGCCTTTGTCCTTAATTCATCTTCAATACATTTATTTATATTCCGTTTCCCTGTGTGTTTGTGCTCTATGGGTAAGCAATTTAACTTCTTGTTCTCTCCAACTACGAGCCCTGTTAGATTCTTTATTCTCTGTCCTAATCTTCTGGTCCTCCTTTCTCTGTTCATTTTGAACAGCAGGATGTCTGCATCTAATATGTTGTCTCATTCCTGATTTAATACACAAACTTAGCCCACAAATCGAGTAAGCAGTCACTCCCATTTCAGGACTGACCCCATCTTTGGGCTCAAATTTGGGGTAGTGGCAATCTATCTTATGAAACTGAGATAATTTGCCACATTTTTTACGAGACACGCTTATAGCCTTACTCTTGTGGACCTCATTTATATGTTTCACTCACTTTCCAAATGAGGCTAAAACTTGTAGGCAAATGGGACAATTAAAACATTCACAGGATATTCCAAATAAAAATCCCATTCTTCCATGAACTGCTATTTGTAAAATTAACCCTATTATTAAAAGCAGCAGTTAAAATAGAATTAAAATGTGCACCTTCGCTAAAATATGGGTCATCCAAGGTGTCTAAATACTTAAATTGTCAAAATTGGAAAAAAAAAACAGAGGAAAAAATGACAAATCATCCATCCAGTCCTTTCCTAACACTTGAAATACCTCAACTCCCATGTACTGCCAATAGGGAGGTCATCCATTTTAATTCTGAGCACTGGGCAGAAATCACATTGCGTCAGCACCCACTGTGGTCCTTCGCAATGCTTTGTTTTAATTAAACAGGTGGATTCCTCTAGTCCACACCAGTTCTAAGTCAGCTGATAGACGCTGGCCAAGACAGAATTCAGGCCAGGCCAACCCCCAGCGCCTTGGAGCGGGAGAGGCAAGTGATGCCCACCACTGCTAGGGCGATCCACAAGAAGGGCCCAGCTTCAGTCCAGAGTTGCCGCTGCCCCCTAGAAGATGATGACATTTCATTCAGCTGTGGCTCATGCCAAGACCAGTTTAGTGCCCCAGCTTGACTGACCCGGCGCTGTTCACCTTGGAGACCTGCTACTGATAAGAGTATGGCCTGGTGAGAGTTTTACATCATTTCTCTCAGATTTTCAAGGGCCAGCGAGAGCTAACTGGATGCTCCTGAAACCATGACACTTTCCAAGGCTCGGTCTCCTCTCTTGGTGTGAACCCATTTCAGGGCACCCTTCTCTTCACAAATTAAAGAGAACTCTCCCCAGGGCTCCTGATGGCTTCTCCAGGATCGGTTGTGTTACCATACTGGATGCCTTGCAGTGCCCATCCTCCCCCCTGCAGCTAATCCCTTGGACTGCCCTGGGCTCCACAGACCTCTCCAAAGTGCAGGGCTTGGGGCAGTTTCCTTGAACCATCCTATGGATATCACAGCTCTGGCTAGAGGACCATGGTTTGATGAAAGTGTTCTCATATGCTTATCTGCATAAACATGTGAACCACATTCTCTGCTTGCTAGCTTCAGGGGGTAGCTGAGTTAGTCTGTGCAGGATAAACTTAAAAAACAACAAATAGTCTGGTAGCACTTTAAATATCTAACCTGGACCTCCCACACTGCAACTTGAGACCATTGCTCCTTGTTCTGCTCTTCATCACTACTGAGAACAGCCTTTCTCCATCCTTTTTGAAATCTCCCTTCAGGTAGTAAAAGGCTGCTATCAAATCCCCCCTCACTCTTCTCTTCTGCAGACTAAATAAGCCCAAATCCCTCAGCCTCTCCTCGTAGGTCAAGTGCCCCTAATCATTTTGGTTGCCCTCCACTGGACTTTCTCCAGTGTGTCCACATCCTTTCTGTAATGGGGGGCCCAGAACTGGACACAATACTCCAGATGTGGCCTCACCAGTGCTGAATAAAGTGGAATAATTCCTCTCTAGATCAGCTTGCAATGCTCCTCCTAATGCAACCTAATATGTCATTAGCCTTCTTGGCTACAGGGCACACTGTTGACTCATATTCAGCTTCTCAATCACTGTAATCCCCAGGTCATGTTCTGCAGAACTGCTGCTTAGCCAGTTGGTCCCCAGACTTTAGCAGTGCTTGGGATTCTTCCGTCATTGAGCCATTGATCACTGCTCATTGAGCCCAACAATCTAGCCAGTTTTCTGTCCACCTTGCAGTCCATTTATCCAATCCATACTACAGGCAAGAATACTGTCAGACGTGTGTGTGTAGAGTGTGCATGCACGCACGTGTATGTGTGATTTATAGTTCTGTTGGCAGTACTCGATAGAGAATTGTTTTGTAACTGTATCTCTGTCAGTAAGCACAGAACATGTTTGATGGTGATCTTTACGCAATAATGTACATCTAAAAGCATAACCTCTTAATGTGTGTCTTTCATTTGTGTTAATGATAGTTAAGCCTGTGCCTGGACGGGAGAAACCTAAGGCAAGTGGATAGGTGTGTCTATATACTCACATCCTGCTATAAATATATAAATACAGAGGGTCATAATCTATGCCGGTGTCCATCAGTGTAGCTCCTTAGTCTTCAATGAAGTTATGCTGATTTACATCAGCTGAGAAGATGGCCCTTGGTATATAACTTTATAGTAATGTATCAGTATATCATATGAAAATGTATATTTAGCTCCCTTCTTACCTAGTAACTCAAAGCTAAGCTAAAGGGTTAAATTAAGAAGTAAATTAACTGTTAATTTGGAAGGACACCTTCCCTTACCTTTTTTTTTAAATGGCAAAGTTTAGCTCTAAAGCTGTATAATTGTGTCTTAAAGCTAGAAATGTACTGAGCTACCAGGATTATTGGCTAGTACATGAGTTAGATGGTTCCTGGGTGGGCAGCATGGAGCAAAGTATTATGAAACATTTGCAGGACATATTTTGTTTGGTTTGGGAGAACCATGTAGAGGGCCTGATCCTTGGGACACTTGGGTATACAGGGCACAAGAGTACTGCTCAAGAAATGAGCACACAGACTGGACCTGCAACCCTGAGGCAGGAATAGCCTGGCCATCCAGGAGATGGAGAACCCAATATGCCTTTCGAGAAGTAATCTCTATAAACACTCTCCATTATCCTTTGAATGTCTTTCAGAAATAATTGGCTTAACAAGGGTGGGAAGACATCAATTCCCAGTGTGCGATCTAGCAGTGAAAAGATAAAATGTCAGGCTGTTTGCTGAGTCCTTCTTTATTTATAGTATATTGAAAGCTAAACATAATGCTTTCTCAGTTGAAACCTGTTCCCACATTCCTGTAAGATCCTTGACTACAAGAATTATATTCGGTGATTGACTACTTAAAGCAATGTTCTATTATTAACTAATGTGTAATTAGTTCATTAAAAAATACCTCTGCTGAATACAGTGTAACATAATACAGCTTAGTAGAAGAACGGGGAGATTTCAGGTGCTGCACAAATGGAAGTGAAATTACAGTGCAAAGACGTGGAAAGAGATGGTGCCAGCTGGCAGGGTATGGAGTGTTTCAAATTACTGTATGCTTATGACCTCTGTGTTCTTTAAAAAAATTAATTAGATTATTCCATTTAGCATCTTGAAATGCAATTGCTCTATGCCAGGCTTATCTGAACCACTCAGCTCAAGTTTAATTAAGACGTTTCAAATGTTTCTGGTTATTTTTATTACATTTAATTTATATATTATCAAAAAACTATAAAAACTGGAGGAACTCATAAATAACATTTCCAAGAACATTGACGTGGACTCAGGATACCAGCTTTGCTTAATAGGACTTGAATGTCATTTGCAGCTTGTTCTCAACTGAGTCTGCTATTGTCAGTTATGGCTAACAGCACTATTTGTTGTAGCAAAACCACCTCACATTAATATAGTTCTTGATATGATCAAAGAGCTGGTCAGATGTGAAGAACCCAAATCAGCAATACACCACATAGCACCAATGACATCAGAACTTTAAGTAACAAGCTTAAGTACCTTGCTGAATTGGGGCTTAACTATTCTTTGCAACACCCCTTATCATTATTCCTGTTTTGAAGAGGGGGAAATGGAGCCATTAATGCGCCTGCCACCCACAGTTAGCAGAGGAGCCTGAATTGGAAGGGATGCCCTGAGGACATCCAGCACTGCACTTAGTACTCTAGAGCACACTGCCTTAAAAAAGATACCATTACAATTATTTATATTCATTCTCTCCAATATATTAAAAGACTGAATAGTGATGACTTTAAAAGGCCAATTTGGCATAAGATCAGTAGCTCTGATTACAGCAGTATTGCCTAGTACTGGCTTCAGGGATACCGCTTCATAAATAATGAACATTGTAAGGTTGCCTAGTAGCGAATATTTACTTTATCAACTGCAATTGTCAAATTTTAAAGGGTCCCTATTGTAACAATTAGTCATTTAAAATCTTTCATCATACATATTCTTGAAACAGCTGGGTATTTTCTCCAGGACATGGTTCATAATGCGTTTTCTGAAAACACATATTTGATACATGTTGTTGAATCAGATTAAACCATTTTAATAATCTAATGCCCTGTGATGGGGTCTATAGGCCTCACACTGAACCAGGGCAAGGAGTAGAGCTGTGCTGGATGAGGTAGGTTCCACCCCTAAAGAAGAGCAAGGTAGGTCTACCAGGGAGGGACAATTTAAGAAGACATTGATACTCCAGAGAAGGGAGAATGAGTTCCATGCAGTACTAGGAAATAAGGTTGATATGCAGCACTATGCAGGTAGTGGTAACAGCTTTGTGAAGGCTGCTTTAGCACCAGGGATTTGGGTTCCCCCTCACTTTAAAAGTTAACAACCTTGAGAGAGATTGACTAGCTGAACTGGACACAGCAGGCTCTCTTCAGTCTCTCAAACATTGTGATAATGCCCCAAAGTGAGTCACTCTAGATTGGTAGGAAATGACCTAGGGGGCAACATAATTTGGAGTTGCTTAGTGACTGAGTTGGATACTTTGAGAGACTCGTTGGGCCCTGGGTTGGGCCCTGGAGGAGTGGTTGGACCCAATTCTTCAACCTCAAGTCCTCCTTTATTTATATGCAGGTGAGCCAACAGACTTGCTGAGTTTCCGGGCAAACCGGGGCAGCTCCGCACTCTTAGAAAGGGTGAGGTCTGTGAGGAAGATGCAGGGCCGGGCAGCCAGCCATCCGGACTGCATCCCATCAAATGCCATCCAGAGAGTGCTGCCCAGGGTTCCAGCAGCAATTTAAAGGGCCCAGGGCTCCAGCTGTGGCCACTGCTGCAGTAGTGCATTGGTCGAGAACCCTGGGCCCCTTTGATTCGCCAAGTCCCGGGACAACTACTCTCCCTCCATTGGTGGGCCTGTTTATATGCTAGCATTTGGACAACTCCTGAGACTAAGTTCTGCTTTTTCTTGAGGGTGTTTGCAGTTTCTGAAGCTGGAGGATATGATAATTTTTAACTATGCCTCATGTTGGTCAAATATGGACATCTTGTATGAAATGTACTTAAAGACTCGTCCTTGCAAATGTTATTTTTGGAATCCAGTCCCAAAGGAAAAAGAGTCATGAAGGATCAGAAGACATGTTAAGCAATACTGGAATGGCAGCGCTACCACAAATCTGTAGGGGTCCCATACTTCCAGTGGTAAAGAAAAATAAAATAACATTGGAATGACCTCCATACATACACAACCTCCAGATTCAGAAAACTGAGGAGTGAAAATCAATGTACTACCATATGGTCTCTATACATTTCCCAAGTCACTTTGGTCACTTGTCCATGCTCTTGCAAACATGCATTTTTCACTTTCCTCCCTAAGAAGCTGTGTATTGTTGCTCTAGACTGTTAAAGAAGTCCTGTGCTTCACCCTAGACTGTGTAGTAAGCTATTAAGGAGCTCAATGGCTTCTGTATATTACTGTGTACAATACAGAATTAAACTCCTTACATACAGAAGAGCTCCTTAATAAGCAGTGTGACTCATTGTGCCCTCTCTATTGCAAGGACAAAACTACGGCCTGTGCAACTGTTGATTATATATTGCTATCTATATAAATAAAGGTGAAAGGAAGGAGGTGTGCCCTGGCATGCAGCTCCGGCAAGAGCTGACTGAGTTGCAGCAAAAGCCAGCAGGGAGCTATTTAAAGAGCTGGCAGGGACCCGGGTTGCAGTAGTACCTGTAAGAAATTTTAAGTTACTTTCACTGCTGTATATAAGTCTATATTCCTCTATACCCCACAGCAAGCAATGAGTTCAGCCTCATTACAGATGACATGGCTTGTGATAACCAGGATGAGGGAATCTGCTAAATTCATAACATTTTATGAAACAAGCAAGGCTCTAAAATGAATGAGAAAATATATACATTTTTTTTTCTAAATAGGGCCTGCTCTTGTGTCCTCCAAGCCCAGAGGCTTTGGGGAGAGCTGAGGGCACACAGCCTTTTGCTGGGGTGGGGGTAATCAGGATGATATTTTAGAACACTAAATAGTAAAAGTTCATGAATGAACCTGAGGGACATACTGAATCTACCCAGAATGGTGTGTTTACAAGACACAGTGCATAGGTGGGTGTCTGAGTGTGTTCACGCATGTATTTATATATGATCGTATGCCTGCTTTTCAAAACCCTCAGGACATTTTAATTTTAAGTACACCTTTAAATGAGGGTGGATTCTAGCCTTAGTTACACCAGAATAAACCCGGGAGGCCAGATCTCATCCCAGGGTACTGCACTCTAGCAACACCAAGGAAACTTAAAGCTCCTCTATGAGGCTAGCCCATAGCTCTAGTTGATTATTATGAGTCATGTATGCTCACTAGTGATTTCCACTGATCATTTATTGCTCTGTTAAGGAGTTGGCACATTCATTGCTGGCAGTGTTAGTACAATACCAAAGCCTTGCTCAACAGGGTCCTTTTGTGCTTGTCTTCCATTCTGCTAGCTAGAAGGCAGCCTGGGCTTAGTAGTAGAAACTACTTCAGACTAACATGAAAAACGTGACTGTGACTGGCTCATGGAATGAAGAGGAGAGTGAGGCAAATCAGAGTGGCTGGTGCCTGGGAGTCAGCTGAATGCTCTATCTCTGTGTAGATTTGAGTAAGTTGTTTAACCTCACTCTCATTGCCCCATCTAGTCAGCGGAGACAACAGCATTTACTGCACCATCCCTGATCATTTGCTCCCATGGAAATCCATATGAGGCAGAGGAAATATCCATGAACATCTCGCTGACATAGTCTCTATGGGGTCCTGGGCTTGCCCTGGCTTTATAGGCCTCAGGGCTTGCTGTAAATTAAACAGATCCACTATGAGCTGTGGGAGGTCAGTGTTTGTCCTAGGCTAGGATCCCTGTGGCTCCCAGGAAGTGCAGCTCCAGTGGATCCACACTACCATGGACTTCCTCTCGGCACAGTTATCCCAGGACCTCTAAGAGCAACTCCCAAAATATCCTGAGCAGGCCTGCCCCAGGGCCCGGCAATTCTAAAAGGCCATTGCTGCTACTGCAGCGTGGCCAGAGCCCCCAGTTCCTTAGAATCATCATGCAAGCACCGGGTGGCGTGCTGCAGAGCCCCACCACGATAGTCTCTGAGGGCCAGCGGGAGGTTGGGAGAGACTGCACTGTCCAGGCAGCTTTGAGGGCTAGCTGCCCCAGCCCCACCCCTTTTACCTAAGACCCTGCCCCTTCTGGAAGCATGGACCTATCCCCTCCTCACATTGCTCAGGAGCCTGGCAATCTTGTTTGCTCCCCTGATCCTGAGCCACACTTCTGCCCATATCCTTTTATTTAATCAATTAATTTATTTATTGTATTTATTCTTTTTTTGCACTTGAGCGCCAATGAAAAAGTGAATTTAATAGACTCCATTGGTAGATGTTAGCAGCATGCGCATGAGTTTTGGATGTGTAAATCTGGTCATTTGTGTTCTCAAGCGAGTCCATGAAAATTAGCTATGCAAGTGATTTGCATGCGCACCCACAAAGGGTTGATAGAGGCCACTTTGAATATTTTGCCTATACTCTAAAGATATTTTTCGGATGTTCAGTGATAGATATTAAGATTAGGTCCATCTTGGTCCACCCATTTAGAAACACACAATGTTCAAGGGCAGTGCGGCTGACCTAAGAAAATCACCTTCAACGTGATAGTGTTGAACAATATCAACCCTCCCCCGCCCCACCTCCTCTTATTGAAAGAACAATCCAAAGCTGCAGAAAACCTAGCAGCTGCTAGTGACCTTGAAGTTGGTAGAACCACCTGTTTCTATTAAATTTCAGTCCAAATTATTCCCTACGCTGAGCTTAGTTTTGAAAAATCCCATGAGGGCAGGATGCACAGCCATTGGTATCTGCATACCTATATAGAGTGGTAACCATCTCTACCCTACTGATTAATATTTAGTATTTGATTATCTTAATTTTGATAGGTCCCTGCTGAGATCAAGGCCCCATTGTGCTAGCTGCTGTACAAACACATAATATAGTTATGCCTCTGCTCAAACAAACTAATAATCTAAATAGATGAGAGAAGTAGATTTTGTAGAGAGGGAACAGAGGTTCAGAAAGATTAAATGGCTTACCCAAGGCTACACAGGAAGTCTATGAAAGAGCCAGGAATTGAATTTAGTTGGCTCAAGGCCCAGTCCTTACATTAACCTCTGTTATTTTTCAGTTGTATCACATTACAACACTAAGTCGAACCTGAAATTTCATCAAGACCACAAATGGGATGAATTTTTTAAGGTAATGATATTGAGTGATTTAACCCACTTCTATTAAGTAATTCTAAGTTGAGTAGACTTTTTCCTTGACTTCTTTAACCTATAAAATGGGCACAACCCATTCCTAGAAATGAAGGTTTTAGATAGATTCCTAAGCAATTCAATATGATATGAGATACTGAGCACTTTGGAGGATCAGTTCCAGAGGTTTCAACCGAGCACCTCCTAGCATTTTGCTTTTTTGGTAGTATTTCAATTATTTGCTACATCAATTAAAGTCAGAGCAGCATTCAAAGTAAAGCTGCTGATGGTGATTGTGGCAAAGTTTTTTGATTTCCGGGGCTGGTCTATCCCCTTTCTGGATGCAGATAATCTCTGCTGCCAGAAATCAATTTTATCTTTGAGCATAAAGGTCCTTTTGAAGAACAAAATTTTGCCTTTCGGGATACACCTGATTGCATCCAATCATCCTTACATTTTCCTAAATATATATATACACAGGGGGAATACTTTAACCCTTTTCAAGGTGTTCAATCTTTCTATCCCCAACCCAGTTCAGACACTGAGCATTACTCTGACTATATTTTCCAGCCTGAATCTATGAAATGTCACAATTTCCTCACTATTGGAAGAGGATGGATGAACCATGAAAAAAACTGGACTTCTATATATTTACTGAGAACAATATAAGATTGTTAGTAGATATGGTCTCGGAACACTGTTAACAGGCATTGTGCAGATGTTCTATGCACTTGTTCAGCATGGGCATGGACACAATTTAAAACCCACTAAGTAATGTTAAACAGTTGTAGTTAAAAGACCTGCAGCAAGTTGTTCATCAGCGGCCCCATCTGGGAAATACTCTTCCGTGATGGGCTGACAATATCCCAAACAAATCTTATGGACTGAAGATAAACTTTATTGAACTAAATTAAATTTAATGATTTAGGATTAAGTCCTTTGTCATTCATTGTATTACAAATGCAAATTTTTTTTGCTTAAAGACAAGCTTAATGAACTCTCTGGAAGGTATGAGGAAGTTCAAAGGTCTTTTTAGAACAATATGTTTGAGGTGGACTTCTTTAGGAAATACCTTAAGGTGAGGGAATGCAAATTCTCCTCCTCCAAAGCCAGCCTTCTGAAGATATGCTCTGGAGAGAAAAACCCCATGTATACTATCTACTTTAGGAAAGTCCAGTTCAGAGACCCTTGAATTGTATGAAAAGGGTAATGAACATATTATGAGTGAGATGAAGCGCTGATGTCCCTGAGGAGATGTATTGATTAAAAGATTGCACTTGTCAGAGCCCATGTGAGCATTGAGATGAATTCTGGTAAGCTTATTAGCATGCATATAGGTACTTTCATTGGTTTTATTATGCTTTTTCCTTAAGAGTAAAGTAGGCTAGCCTAGAAAGAGCTGCATGGTAACTATTCCTAAAACAATCTTGCTGTACTCTAGCTATTCCTAAAACAATCTTGCTGTACTCAGAATGACACAATGATGAAGATTGGAAGAGCTAGGAACTGACGCTACGTTTCTGAGTCTGAGGCTTTATTTCAACATTACCAGTGGCACTTTACCTGCTAACTTTCTGCATTAACCAACTGGGCTATGCCCAGACACTGCTTATTTGGTGTGGTCCAGAGTTTGGATACAAACATCTACGTGCCCAAGTAAGCCCTTGGAATTTTTTTTCCCCTTTCCCATTACTAACCAACTCTGTTAGTTATTAAAAATAAATGTTAGACAATTGTTTAGTATTTTGCATTGTTACTTTAGATATGTGACGAATACCATGTGTAAATGTATATAGTTCCATGTGGCCAATTGGCTATAATTTATATCTTCAATCCCTGAGGCTAAATACCCTTTTGTTTCCAGTCACATCTGCTGCTGTAGTATCCAATATCCCCCCACAGTTATACATCTTAAGGAGTAGACTAGACAGCAAAATGTGATACTGTAATGATGTCATTAATATTGGTCCAGACAAAAAGGCTAAAGTGGCTGCATAGCCAGGGCATTGAGGGTTTCTGACAGTTTACTCAAGGACAAAACAAATAAGATAGCAGCTGCCAAGGTCAAGGAGAATGAAGAACAGGAAGACAAAGAAAAATGTAACAGGGGGATTGTACTAATCATTGTCACATAACTCAAATCAATTTGGTTCTGGAATGGGGCCTCTGCCCCACACTGATCCCTTAAGGCTAAAACCCAGCCCTGGGAGAGGGTTGAGAGCAAAGCCCACAGCAGAGACTGATATTGCCAATTAGGGCTATATAAGTAAGAGCTCCAGGAGGGAGGAAGGGAGAGACTTTTGCTCTAAATGGGGAGCAGGAGGGACCTGGCTGCCAGGGAAGCTGGGGGCTTCCTGAGACAGAGCAGGGCTGGGGAGCCCTGGTCTGGTCTCATTCCCAGGCTGCAGGGCCTGAGACAAGGCCTGAGAATACTAGCACTGCACAGGGGCAGCCAGGATAGGAAAAGGCAGCAGGTTCGCACCCCCCTGCCAGTGGTGAGTGGCCATTACAGACTGTAGCTTGTCCCTGTGGCAGGGGCTAGATGAAGACTGGCAGTGGGTCACTGAGGCAAGGTGCGTACAGGAGGATTGGGGGTTCCCTGGGAGGGGAGGACCCCAGAGTGTGGTGACCGATAAACATGCCCCTGGAAGGGGGCCAACAGACACTGGAGTGGGCACTGCTAGAGGTCAGTGTCCTGAAGGGGATGCCGTGGTCTGGGAGTGACATGGGTCTGGAATGGAGAGTGTGGAGTGAGGACATGGGGAGACATCAGCCAGAGGGAGGCACCCTGTGGGCTAACAAGCTAATTCCCAGGGTTACTGGCAGGAGGTGCAATGGTGGTGAGTCCACCCCTCGACAGGTTCAAATGCCAAATTAGAAATAACTAGCACTGGCGGGAAGATCAGGGTTGGATGGTTAGCCAAAAGCAGTACGTGCTCAAGAGAAACTGGAAGGATGAAGAAGCTGTTCCTAGACCATGCATGCCCCATTTAAAAAGGCTTGTCATTGGGAGTGGGAGAATGAGACAAACAGAACACTGAGAGACTCAGGCTGTTGTTTTAATACCAAAAATGATCTACTCCATCAACTTTCATTTTTATTAAAATCACACATTTTATGGAGGATCATACCACAGGCTCTGATCTTCTGCTTCCACTCACTTGAATATCTGTTCTTTGACCCCAAATGTGAGCTACATTAAGCCTTTAGCCCTCGCTTATATACCTCACCTGAGGAGCAGCCTAAAGATGTAATTATAACCCACAGAGGGACAATTCCTCCTCGTATTCCTCTCTGATGCTGGGGAGGAGGAAAGACGCATGTAATTTCACTCCTTTTTGATGTGTATGATTGTCTGCCCTTCTCCTCAACCATCTCCACTGATCAGAGCATGGGATGGGGGCAAATGTGGCTCCATCTACTTCCTGCCCCTTCCTGACTACTCCAGCCATACCTGTTAGCAGAGGGGGAATTTCAGGTCTCCCTTCTGTACGTGGGCCCAAGATTCTAGTAGGGCATACATTTTCACACACAAAGTGGATGGGAGGGTCCTTTCTCCCCCGTGGAACCATGTTGGAAGAGGACACAGTCTAACCATAGACTTGATCTTGTTCAAACTTTTGTGACCTGTTTAATGATGCAAACATTTCTTTTAGTCTGGTATACTTCATAAGATGCAACGCCACCTAATAGGTAGGACATGGAAGATGAAACGCAGGCAGGATTTTAATATACATTTTAGAGCTTCTCACCCTCAGTATAATAGCCTATTATTCTGTGTTCCTGATTCTGGAAAGAACTGCCAAAATGTGGAGTGTGAAATAGGATTTTGCATATATTTATTACGGAACATGGCTAAATGCAATGGAAAAGAAGTCTGAGTACACATGGATAGGGTATCTGGGTGGTCAAAGAGAAAGCAGGGTTGTAAACAAGAGCTCCTCTAGGAGCAGCTGCTAGAGAACTATTCTAAGTTAGTTTCAAACAGTAAGGCACAAATGTAGCAGGATTTTAGGATTTGCCTGCAATGACTGAGGGTACAGGTGGCTAAGTTTAAAAGGGGCTCACACAGCCAAAGTTCATCTTATTATCTTTAAACTTAAGGATCTACTAACCCCCTAATTATTATTACATACATTCTTCTAAAAAATTGTATAATTTAAGATTACATTTGTAAACATGCAGCTCCTCTCTCTGTTTCCTGTTGGATGCAGAAGCTGCTGGCATTGGTCCCAGTACATGGGAGGAGTCACCCAAGTAGCAACAGGGGGCAATTTGGCTGGGAGTCAAGAGACCTGTGTTCTGTTCTGGGCTTTCTCACAGATTTCCTGTGGACCTAAGGTAAATTACATCATCTCTTTCCTCAGTGTCTTCTTTTGTAAAATAGTTATAAAAATAATTGCCTATTTAATGTGGGAGTTGTGAGGTTAAGTGAATTAATATAGAGAGAGTACTATGTATTGGCATCTATGAGTGAAAGCCTCAAAAGAGAAGATTATTATTATGTGAATACTGCAAAAAGACATAAAATCTTCACTTGACTTTTTAACTGGATTCACTGTGAAAGGGTTCGTGTTCCATGAGCAGTCCAGTGAGTGAGCACGCTCATAAGAATATTCACCAAACAACTCCCTTTAAACCAGTATTTCATATTCATGGAAATGGAATCATGAATTTGTAGTTTACACTGAAAACCTGATTACGAGATGCATGTTCATCCAGACAAGTACATACGGTACTAGCAGATTTATTCAGTATTGCTTGGGAGTGTAACTCAAGAAATGGTTGGTTGAGTTTTGTTGGGAAATAAAAGGAAAAGGCAGATGTGATATGTAAATGATTGTAATTTTCAAAAAAGAAGGAAAAAGACAAGTTTGTGTTAAATAAAAGAATGAAAGTGAATCAAACAGTAGATAGAGTTTGTTGGTAGACAATATTTCCAGTTTTCCTGCCTTGCTAAAATAAACAAATGTTTGGCACTTCCCACTCTCCATGTAGCAAATATAGTTACCGGTGTGCAAAGTAATCTGGTCCCAAAGCCACTCCTGTAAGTATGAAGAACTGGCCCTGTGCTATGTTAATTGTTATTGCAAAAGTGAGTCAGACTGGGAATTGGAGATGTTTAAACTGAAATGGGTTATCTGTAGATATCAATGGACTCTGTGGTCTAAAGTTATCCTGCACTTTGGTAAATCCAGCTGAAATGGTAACTTTGATGGTGTAAGCTTCGAAGATTTAATGCAGTCTTGTGCCATTGCAAAGTCTTGGAGCATCTAAGTTTCTTAAGAGCATGACTGGACATCCAACTTTCAACATCCCTAGGCCCCTGAGGAGCTCTGTGGGGTAAGGAGGGCATCCCTAGGTCCCATGAGGAGCTGCATGGGAGGGGAGGGAATCCCCAGACCGTGGGTGAAGCGGTGCCGAGAGGAGAGGGCAGAAGAGAATCTCCAGGCTCTGGAGGCAGGGAGCGTGAAGGGAATCCCCATGCTCCAGGTGAAATGGCAAGAGGGAGGGGGAAATCGCTAGACCCTGTAGGAGCCTCACAGCAGGGATGGGGAATCTCCCCATGCCCATGTGGCGTGGCAGGGGAGAGGGAAGTATGCATGCCCCGGGAGGGAGGGGGGAAATTCCAGGCCCCGTAGAAAAGTGGGAAGTAATGCCCAGACCCAGTAGCAGTGAGGGGAATCTTACCCATAGGAGGTGGCTTAGCCAGCAACATGCAGAGCCCCATCCACAGCTGGTCAGTCCCGTGCTGGTGTGGCTGTCCCCAGTGCTCACACTGCAGTATCCCTTCCCCACTTGCTGCCCCCAGTAGTGAGTGTGAGGATCCTGTCCCTTCTCTCTCTGCCCCTCCCTTTCCATGTTGTGGCAAGAAAGGGGCTGTTTCCTACTCCCCATGTGCCTGGCACAACCAAACCCTGACCTTGCTCTAAGTTAGGGTAGGCCTGCCAGACTTGGTGGCTTTAGCTGTTACTGTTCAGGAGGAGTTCTTTCCCAAACAGATGGACATTTCATTTCTAATAGACAAGCTAAATACATGGAAATTCAGCTATTAATGCTCACAGTTAGCTGCTTGTGAACAAGCTAGTGAAGCGAAACTAGTGAAGTGAAGAATTATGTTTAGAAAGCATTAGAATATCAAAATCATTTTCAGATACCAAATGCATTATAAAATCCATTATTTGTTTATGGACAAATCAGCAGAAAAAGATGTATTAATCTTCTAAAATTAATGATCTTTGAAGAATGATTTCTTTAGCTCAAATATTTATTTACAACTAAAGTATTTAACTCAAAACTTAATTTTTATTCACCCTATTTTTGTCCTCATAACATTTTTCTTTTTACAATGAAGCGTGTGTATCAGAACAGATAACCTGCTGGAATTCTCATGTATTAATATATTATAAAGGCTTATATTTACGTTTCAAGATGACTTGGCTAAACTTGATTAATAGCTTTGATATATGATAATCCTTAATATATTCCCACTGCCTTGGAATTAAAATTAAACAGGCTGGATATTCAAACCCTAGACTCAGTCACCGATACACTTTGCAGTACATGAACACTTGTTAGGACCAGTGGCACGTTCAAGAATATTAGCCGCTCCACTGACCTGCTCACATACAAAACTCTTGAGTGTTTTGCAGATGTTAGTTTCTGCTTTTTGATGTCCAGATACATTAACCTGCCTGTTATCCAAACAATAAAAGGCAAGCTTTTTGGAATAAAAACAATCAAGGAGAGAGAGAGAGTGAGAACCTGTTCTAAATACAAAAAAAGGGATTGAAGGAGATCCCCCCCGAGAGAGAGAATGGAAAAGCAGATGCGCAGCCCAGCTAAGTAGGTCCTTCATGGTATTTCAAGGCAATATATGTCTTTGTTGTACTATACTCATAATATTTACAGCCTCCTTCATTTCTAAAGAACTCTGGGGGTTTTGTTACAATTGAGGTTGCCTGGATTTTCCCCTCATCTTTTCATGATCTGCTGACAGTCAATACTCTCCCTGTGTCAGTAGAACGTCTGACAGCAGAGATATTACGTTCTTTCCTTTTAAAATCGAGCACTAAAGAGAACTTTGGTGGAAATCTATTTTGAATTCTCTTTACAGTTTTTTAATGAAACTTGCAATGAAAAGTTCATACTTACTGCTTCCTGAGAGTTTGGGAGTGGAGTTATTCTGCCCAGAGAGAGAGACAGAGTGCCTGCAGCTGTCAGTGCAGAGCTCAGTGGAATATGCCAACATTTTTACAATGAAAGAGCAGATGTGGTTGAAATTGTTGACATGAAACAAGGGAACAAGGTCAAATGCAGATTTTCCATATCAGTTTTTCAGATGTCTTTTCCAATTAAAGCAAGTGTGGTACTTGGCTAGGGACCGTTATACAAATCTTGTGAAAACCATAATGCCTGTCAGGGATGGTCTAGGTCAGTGGTTTTCAACATGCAGTCCATGGACCCGTGGGGATCCTCAGACAATATCAAAGAAGTGCATGAAATGTTGTCGTCATCAACGTAGAACAGTAGGTCTTAACCTGTGGTCTGCGGACCCCTGGAAGTCTGCTGACTATGTCTAAGATTTCCAAAGGGGCCTGCACCTCCATTTGAAATTTTTAGGGGTTTGCAAATGAAAAAAAAGGTTGACAACCATTGGTCTAAGTTTACTTGTTTTTGCCTCAGTGCCAGGGTCTGGATTTTATGACCACTCAAGGGCCCTTTGAGCCCTACATTTCTCTGACTCTATGATAATTGGTCAGGAGACAAAAGTACCATAAAGGACTGCAGCTTGTCACAATATTACATGCTGCACAATGCTTGGTTCAATTCTTATTTTGCTTTTTAAATGTGATGGATGAATGCAGTGAGGTTTACTCTTTGTTCTGTGCATGTATATACATACTCATTAACTCTATGCCTGGAAAATGTAGGCCCTCCCATGTTTGCCTGGCAAGATAGATCAAGATATCCCCGTAGGGCCTCCTGCTTGAATCGGGGCTTTAGATTTCTGCCACTTTTCCATTAGGAGTTTCATATAAACAATTGTGACATGTGACATAATTATTGGTCAACGAAGAAGTGTATCAGACTTACTAATAAGCCAACAGATTTGCACTGTCCTGAGAATTGCCAGCCCCAAGCATTCAAAAACCATGAGTCAGGCCTCCCACAACCATGAGATTGGTTTAAAAATCAGGAGATTTAAAAAAAAAATAGTTTAATTCTTTTTATCTGGGTTTTGAGCCTTTACGGTGCACACATGCCACATTTTAAAGCTTTTAACTACATCCCGAGGGCTAGAAACCTAGCATGCTTTTTAATGAAAGCTGAGATTTTCTTGTAATCACAGGATTCCAAGAGCTGGAGCTTTAAGAAAATCTTTAAATGTTGTGATAAAATGACAGGTGCTGGCAACACTGTGTCCTTGTTTACTGTTAAGAGAAACCACATTCCTAGCCCCTATTCCTGCATCCTGGGGGCTAGTCTCCTATGTACCAGGTAAAATCCATTGAGCTACATTAGTATGATACTAGACCAATGCAGTAGTGAACAAAGCTCCTACTTTTATTGTATTTTCAGGCAAACTGTCAGGTGGCAGAAGAACTTAGATTTAAAACATAAAAAGCTGCTTTAAAAGCATAAGGGTGTAACAGTGTAGTTTTCCTTGAGGATTTAGAATGGCTCTTTGCACTCTGCCAACCACCAGATGCAGTGTGGGCTATCTTTGGCCAGAAGAGCCATGAGGGGTGTGGTGATGGAAGGAAACTGGGGAATGAAGCATTGGTAGTACCTGGCTAGGCCCAGAAATTGTCACACCTGCCACTTCGTGGAGGGTGCAGGATAATTCTGTAGCTCTTGAATTTTTCCTACGAGTGGGCATACTAGGCCACATTCCACGTGGTACCCAAGGTAGGTAGTCTCCTGCCAGCTGATCCAGCATTTCTTTAGGTTGGTCATAAGAAGACACTGGGCGTAGAGGGATGTGTTCCCAGGCCTCCCTCATCAAGCCCAGGACCCCATGGGACTCTCAGCCATACAGGCCTTCAAAGGGAGAGAAAAGGGTGGGCAACTGGGGTACATCCTGGATAGCCAGTAGCAAGAGCGGAAACTACTGGTCCCACTGTTGCAATTCAGAAGGGGGAAATTTCCTCAGCATACCCTTTAGTATCCCATTGAAGCACTCAGCCAGCCTGTCTGTCTGTGGGTGGTACACAGACATTTGCAGTTTTCGAATACCTAGCAGGGCACACACCTGATGGAACAGTTGGGAAGTGAAATTAGTCACTTAGGCTACATCTAGACTACACCCCTCTGTCGGCAGAGGGATGTAAATTAGACATTTCAAAAGTGCAAATGAAGCGGGGATTTAAATATCCCACTCTTCATTTGCATAATCGCGTTATGGCACTGTTTTGAACAAGCGCCATTTTGAAAGTGAAACCACGGTTTAGATGTGGTTCTTTTGACAACGGGGTGCTTTTTTGAAAGATCCTGTACTCCTCATTTGATCTTTCAAAAAAGCGCCGTGTAGTTGAAAGAACTGCATCTATACCGCGGTTTCACTTTCAAAATGGTGCTTGTTCGAAACAGCGCCATGACGTGATTATGCAAGTGAAGCGCGGGATATTTAAATCCCCGCTTCATTTGCACTTTCGAAACATCTAATTTACATCCGTCTGCCGACAGAGGGGTGTAGTCTAGATGTAGCCTTAGTAAGAAGTTCCCTAGTAAGCCCCACCTAGGCAAAGAACTTTACTAGTTCAGCTGCAACAGTGCAAGTACTGCTGTTCTGGAGGGGAGTGGCGGTAGCATAGTACATTAGGACAAGGATACGCCGGAACCCAGGCTTACTCACTGGCAGGGGCTCCACCAGGTTGAGTGAAACATGCTCAAAAGGGATATCAACCATGGGCAAAAGGAACAGGGGAGCTAGCCCTGGGTCGGTGGCTAGCTGGCACTCAGGGCATGAATGGCAATAGTTCTTTACCTCCTGATAGACTCCTGGTCAATAAAAATGGGATAAAACCCATGCCAGGGTCCTGTCCTGCTCCAGATGTCCAGCTGCTGGGATGTCATGTGCAAGTCGTAAGACTGCCTTCTGATGACAGCAGGAGATAACTAAATGGGTCTGGACCTCATGGATTTGTGGATTCTGTTCTACCTGGTAGAAGTGATTCACTGCTAGCTTGAAGTGGGGCAATTGCTTTGCCTTCAGTGGATCTGTCACAGCTCTGTTGATCCAGGTTACTTGGTCATAAGCATATCTGAGTGTAGCATCTCCCCGCTGGTCTCGAGGGAAGTCAGATAGGCAGACTGTCATGAGTTCTTCGTTGGGGGAATTGGGGGACAGGTTTGGGGCATCAGGTTCCTCAGGTTCTTCAGGTCCCACCAACATCTCTTCCCTTTCACCAGGGGAGTCCCCATCACTGGCCTCAGGGTTGTGGCTTCCAACAGGGTCTCCCTGTACGTGTCTGCAGTAATTGGTGTCCCACATAAACACATTAAATCCTGGCCTATCCTGGCCAAATATGATTGAATAGGTTAGGTTAGGGTAGGGGCCAGCTCCACTATCATTTCTTCCATTACCCTATTTATGGTCAGGAGTACCCTGATGCAGGGGTATGTCTTTACATTCCCATTAATGCACTGAAGCCAGACCTCCCACTCTGTCACCCTAGAGTCAGGGATGACTCCCCTCCAGATGAGGGTCTATCCACACCCTGAGTCCACTTGCTGGGGACCTATCCCCCCAGCGTGGATGTCATCAGTTTTGGTGGGGATGGCTTGTGGGCCCAGGATTCTGTGGTATAACCTGGCCAAAGCTGCAGTCCATCTCTGGATAGTCCCATTGCAGATCCTAATGCAACCACAAGCAAAGCAAGATCCCAGCTCTGAATGGGCTGGTTGAGGCCCAGCTGGAGGAGGACTTTGTCTGTTCTCTCAACCCACTGGACTGGGGACCTTTAGAATCTCACAAACTATGGGTGAAGATGGTTGAGGAGCATACCAAGCCTGACCTTTGGTCAGGTGCAAAGCTAAGTGCAGGTCAGGCCTGGATCTGGGTTTCTGCGTTGGTGGTGAGGCCAAAAGTTTGTATACAGCAAGGTGGGTGCAGACCCCGGGCCTGATTGGGGATTCTACAGCCAGGAAGCCCTCCATCAGGTGACACCTGCACTTAGGGTTGTTGGGCACTGTCAAAGTACCCACGTCCAACCATGGGGTGGAAGAACCTGGGTAAAGTGTTCTAGGGTGATCTGCTTGGTGATCTCAATTGCAGAACACTGTTTCAGTGCCATAAAAGATCTTTATCTCACGTGCTACGACTTGGAGCTGAGCTCCAGATGGGTAGTTTATTGTCTGGAGCTGTCAGTGGAAGGTCTTTGGCATAATGTCGAGGGCATCTAATATGGCTAAATAGGTTGCCAAGAGGGTGGCCCACTGCTCCTGGGGCCACCCTGCAACCACAGCAACCCACTCAAAGGTCTTCAAGAAGTCCTCTGGGTCATCTTCAGGCCTTATCTTGGAGAGTCGGATGGGTATGGTGGGGGCTGATGGCAGGGGTGGCTGGTATCATAGGCAGGGGAAGGCATTGCCTTCCCAAACTGCCAGGCATGGCCCCACCCATACTGCACCTCCAGAATGCCTCCAGGCTAGGGAGGTTGGGGCCACACGTTGCCCTATCTCCCCGTGGTGCTGGAGGGTGCGGTCTGGGCAGAAAGTGCAGGGCTGGGGGCTTGCTTCCCCCAGTCCTACCTTCACTTCTGCCTATGTCTGGCAGGTCTCCCACTGCTCTGGGTGGAAGTCTGCTGGGTTGGGGTAAGAGGATTGTAAGTTGCTGAAAGCATTGTAGCTATAGCTCCCGGTGCTGGGTCCCTAACTGCTGGTGGAATTCCTGCTGGTGGGCACCCAGCTGCTGCACCAACTGCTGCTTCTGGCTCTCCACCAGATACTTTAGGAACTTTTTCCTATCCATTGGTCTTGTTTCTTCTCTCTCCTTTTTTTTTTTCTTGAAAGGTGAGTACAGGACCACTTCCTTCAGGGATTGGGCCGCTGCCTATGTTCTCCACCATGTGTAATCCTGTTGGGGGTGGGAATCTGCCCATCAGATCTCAGGGAGGAGTTCTTTCCCCTCCACATTAGTGGGCAGCCACTCCACCTACCCACACACCTGGTTCAGTAGCACAGTGTCACAGTAGTTCAGTGTCACATGTGTGGCCCTGTGACCAGGGCCCTCTCCACCAACAGAGTCAGCACGCCCATGCCCTGTGGTCAGGGCAGACAGCAATAGTTCAGGGCCTTGGGCCTATGGTCAGACTGAGAAAACAGTCAATTAGGCCCTCAATTAGGGTGGGGCAACAAATAGTCAGGTCTCCTAGCTCTGGTAGAGAGCCGACAAGTGCAGGCATTTTGCATAGAGATTGCCACCCACAGATTGAAGTGGCAGGGGGGATGCAGGCCCACCTGCTCCACTGTGTCTCACCCCAGGAAAAATATGAAAGCAATAACTTATTTGATGAATTTAGCCTCATTTTCTCCCCATGCAGATTGCAGTTTCCCTACATTCATTCATGATTCTTATTTATTTTGAATGTTTTCTGTTTTTTTAAAACACTGGATTGAGGGCAAATATATGAGACTTGAGATATGTTTGTTCGTTATTATCAGGTAGGTTGACCTGGGCTGCTAACTCAGTCACATGACTCATCTCTCAGGCATGCTGCTGCAGCCTATTCTTCAGTAGGGCCTGGGTCAGATGGTAACTGGTATTTCACCCTTGCTGCTATAGTTGCAAGTTAGTGTATGCAACAGCACCACTTGGCTAGGAATCTTCCGGTGCCTCATGGTGTAAAAGACTCCCCAGGTTCCAGACAGTTCTGGAACCTGCCCTGGTTCCTGACCAGCCTTGCCCAAGCTTTGTTCCAGCCTGCTTCAGCCTTGTCCATTGTCCTGTTCTGACCATGCTCTTGATCACTCTTGACCTGCACCCACCTCTTGAGCCCCAAATAATCCTGGGACTGATTCCAACCCAGCTTTGACTTTGGCCTGCTTCGTGACTCTGACTACAATCTGATTTTGCTTGTCTACAGAATCTGACCCTGGTTCTCCCTCACAGCTTGTGCCTGGGTCCCCAGGTTTCAGTACTGTCCTCTGCCCCATCCTAACTCTATGTTCAGCTTCAACCACAGCTCCAGACACTAGGCCAGACTACCTAGAACCCAGAGCCTTACTGTAAATCTCACGGAATTGTTTTTGTTCCTTGAGTAGATGAGCAGGCAGCCATTACTTCTCTGAATGGCATATGCAAAACTAGGATTTCATTTTGAAAAGTATTCATTTGAGGTGTCTTCAGCAAACTCTTATGTCAGTACAAGTCAGTCACTCAAACGTTCACAGACAGCAAAAACAATATAAACATGACCACAGTATCTACATACAACAACTCAAGCAAATAATTGAGTAGTGAAGACATCACTGATATACAGTGTGTTGAAAAATCTATTTTCTAACCTGTCTGGTGTTAATAATTGTGCGTAGAGTACAATAAATGAGTAAATTCTACAAAAAGGCATTTATGTTTTCGAGTTCCAAAATTCAACCTACCAAACCAAAGATTTGATAAACTGTGGAGATCTCTCCAGCTATGTTAGCATTTGTAGGACAGTTCCTTGTCTCAAAGGCAGAAAAAAATGGTGATGCGTATTTTAAAAGATGTATCAAAAACCTCAGGTTCTCTTATACGAGATCCTCCTGGCTGCATTTAAACAAAAACAGGCTCCTGCGTCTACCTGCCCAATAGTCTCACACTAAGGCTATGTCTACACTACATGCTTCTTGCTTGCTTGCAAGAAGCCTTTTGCGCAAGAGTTTTTGCTTCTTGCACAAGAGCACGTACACACCTCAGTGATGTGCTTTTACACAAGAGAACGTCCACACTGCATGGACACCCTTGCACAAGAAAGCTCTGATGGCCATTCACAGAATGGCCATCAGAGCACCTGTGCTTTTTCCCACTTGCCTTTTTGCACAAGAGCATCCACACTTGCCTTTTTGCGCAAGAACTCTCTGCCGGAAAAAGCCCTCTGTTCTGCCATTTTACTCTTGATTTCCTTGCACAAAAGCACATTTGAGGCGTGGATGCTCCATGGGTTTTTGCGCAAAAACCTTGCAGTGTAGACGTAGCATAAGTGTATAAAGGTCTAAACTCAAATTATCAGAAATATTTCTATCAAGAGTTGTGACCCTCAACTGTAAGTTAATGGAGCCAACTGGTGATGGTGGTGAGGCTACTTCAAGCACATGGCACTTTCTAAGCCACGTCTACACTGCAGGCTTTTGCTGGCAGAGAGTATGCTAATGAAGTGCTCATTAGCATTTGTCACACTGTCAGTTGCATAGTCTCTGCCTGAGGCTTTTTGCGCAAGAGGTTTTTGCACAAAAACAAGCAATGTAGTTGGATCTGTTTTGTGCAAAAACCCCTTTTTGCGCAAGATCTGTATACCTCCTTTTTTGAGGCATAAGGATCTTGTGCAAAAGGGGGGGGGGCTTGTGCAAAACGGACCTGTCTACACTGCTTGTTTTTGCACAAAAACCTCTTGCGCAAAAAGTCTTGGGCAGAGAATATGCATTTGTCGTGCTGTCATTTGCTAATGAGCGCTTCAGTAGCATACTCTCTGCTGGCAAAAGCCTGCAGTGTAGATGTAGCCTAAGAAAATAACAGGGGAACAAACTGGTGTATGAAGATGCCACCATTGATGGGAGAAAAATACCAGAGGTTGGAAGCAAAGAAAGCGAGGAGGTTGGAGAGAGAAGAGGTAATGATTTATTACTCGGGATTGTCCCGAAGATAGGTGCTCAACACATGGGAGTCCAACATTGGGTTGTCAGTTTTTGTCAACTAAGCACTTCATACAGTTGCACAGCTGTGCACTTCATACAGTTTTCTGGATGGTGATGGCTTCTTGCTCTTTGCCAGCCTTTGGAATGGGAAAAAGGAAAGGGGTGGGTTTCTCTCAGCACTACAGCCTTTTACCCTGTAAACAAAAAGGCATCTGGCACTTTGTGATCTAACCACAGAGCAGCATATATGTTCCAGAATGCTGCTATGTGCTGAAATAATTTATGTCTGGAGGATGGAACAGCTCATCATTGCAAGAGCAATGTTGGAAAGAAACTCCCTGATTTATATCCTTGTAGCACATCACGTGCCTCCTGGGAGGGCAAATGAAGGTAAAGCCAGAAGAGTAAGGGGGGGGGAGAATCTGGGAAAGGACCACCTCTAAGTTTCACTGTGGCAACACACTGGTGAAGAAAAAGAATGTGAAGGCCAGAAGATAATATAACAGGTTAAGAGGGTGAAACACTATTGTATGTGTCTCTCAACAGAGAAAACACAAAGACAAACTCAGCAGGGGCTGAAACCTGTGGGTCATAGATCGCGTCTCCCTATGTGTATGAATAGCAGCTAGCAGAATCGGGCCCCAATCCTGCTTGAGGCCTCTGGACATAGCTATGTTATAAATATTGAATAACAGTACCAATAAAAGCACAGATGCACAAACTTGAAAAATGAGGGGGAATGATTTAAGAGTTCAAAAAAGAGTTTGAATCGTGGGCAAAAAGTTTTACTGGGGAGTGGGAGCAGAGACCTTCTGGTGTCTTTTTCTTGGTTTACTGATTTAAACATCCCCTTTTTTTTCAATGTCAAATGATTTTAAGCAGACAGGGGTGGCCTCACTACAGCCTCTGTTCATATCAGCTTTGTTCAACAGACACCAAACATTCATGGGGAGGAAGAGTGGCTTGGAGTCGCGGCATTGGCAGAGTACTCTGGAAATGTGGGTTCAAGACATGCCTCTGCCATGAGCATCTTAAGCAGTGTTTCTTAAACTTTTTAAGACTGATTTTTAAATCAGGATTTTTTGTTGAACAAAAAACAAACAAACAAACAAAAAAAGGTTCCGGGGGAGGGAGGGAGAGGGAGTTCTTGAGGAAAAAAACAATAAGAACAAAGAGCAGCCATTCTGAACTCTTTTGTTCTCCATGGCACACCTCCGACTGCCTCGCAGCACACTAGTGCCATGGAACACAGTTTAAGAAACACTGGTCTTAAGTAACCTAGTCCTAGGGCAAGTCACCAAATTGCATTTTGCCTCAATTCTCCATCAGTAAACTATAGGAAATGTTTTCTTTGTCCTTCATTTTCTCTGTTTTGTCCAGTTAGATTGCAAGCTCTTCCAAGTAGGGACTGTTTCTTATTGCGTGTTTGTGTGTGTGTCCTTACTGTTGTTAGCATGTTGGGGCCTCGTGCTTCTGTAATATAAACAGACACAACTAGAGCTGTATGCGATTTTTTTATCTAACTTTTTTGAAGAAAAATGCTGATTGAAATCAAAACCACAGTGTCAGCTATGATTAAGCACCCAACTTTTAAAAATGTTGATATAAAATGTAGAGATTATCAAAGGATCCCAATTTAGCGCTGAACCAGAAAGTTTTGATATTTCAAGTAAAAAGCAACTTTTCATTTCAAAATGTTAGTAATTTTACACTAAAAGGGTAAAAGGGGAGAAGGCCAAACACAAAATGAATCATTTCAAAATTAGTGAAACAAATGTTTTGATTGACCTGAACTCAATTTTTTTCCTCAAATTTGTGGTTTGCAAAAATTGACATTTTCACATTTTTATCCCAATGTGAAATGGGACAATTTTGGGAACATCCAAATTTCTCATGAGATGCAGGGTTAAAACCAGTTTTTCCATTCTTCAGTGCTGCGTCTTTTTAATTTTTGTGTCTTAGAATGGATGGCATTAAAACAAGCAGCGGAGGTAGTTAGTTGCAATCTTTCAAATGACCTTTTTAAGGAGAACCCAGATTTAAAATGTTTTTGTTCAGCTCGATGGGCTATCTTGCTTCAGTGAAATTTTCCATATAATCATTTCATTATTTGCAGTAGGCATTATTCAGGGCAAAAATAGAGATCCTGAAGGAAAAGGCTGTTTATATGACTCCAGGAGACATAAGAGGAGGAACCCCTCTACTTGCAAACACGCGCCAACGTTACCAAGAGTTTTGTAGACTTGTTAGGTGCCTGTTTTCTAACTAGGTATTGACTTTCCTAGACATTCTATCTCACTAAATAGATGAAGACAATTGTTCTAAATTTAACAGATGGGAAACAGGAAGAAAGTTGGCTGAGTACATTGTATGAAAGGCCTGTAATCTATGAAGGGTACAAAAGGGCATTTACTAACTGCACATTCTCAATGCTGTTTTTAAGAGCTGTGGCTCTTTAGAATATACAAAGAAACAGTTTACAAAGTCCCAAGGCTAAGGAGTACCCTGTTTCAGTATAATTTACCGACAAACACAATGATGGAGTTTAGTTTGTGCCCTGAACTGGGGGGAAAACAAATCCATCAATGTGGTGCTAAAATAACTGGCACATGGAACAGTGAGAAATGTGCGTGTTTGTTGTTTCAGTAGTTCAAAGCATCATGACACCGAGTCCGCCTGCCAGACTGTTAATGTATGGGACTGTCTGTGTTAACTGAATACACCATTTGTGAACTGAAATTATTACTCCTCAAGCAGCTTTCATTTATTACAGCATTTGATGGCAATCTCAAGAGAGGGGAGAGGGAGGGAGTGGTGGACCATGATGATAGAGCTGTTTTCATCTCCTTTACTGCATCTAGTTATGAGCCACCCACAGACTCATTCATTCCCTCCCGTTTCACCATGTTTGTCAATCTATCACATGCACAATTTTCCAAAACTAGAGATGTAGGATTAACAATGTTTAGAGTGCCTCATGGTGGTATGTCTACACTGCAATAAAACACCTGCACACCTGTGGCCTCATACCCTGGGCCCTCCCACTTCTTGCCTCTTGACCCTAAGGCCCCCCTGACCATGGCACCATAGGCAGTTGTCCACACTGGCCTCCCGTAAGGCTGGTCCTACACCTGTGCTGGCTTGTGTCAGCTGCAATTGGGCTTGTGTTCTGGGTCTATAAAACTGCAGTGTAGACACTTGGGCCCGGGCTCTGGGACCCTGTAGGATCAGCCTGCAGGTGTTTTATTGCAGCATAGATATACCCCGGGTGATGGAAGAGTCTACGTTTCATTGGCTTCCAAGAGTCTGGGTTGTTTGTTTGTATTGGAATATAAATCAGGACTCCTGTACTGTTTAGAAGGTTATCAAAATAAATTTGTAACACTTGGTCCTTTCTTATTAGACTGCCTGGAAATTCAACCCAGTTCTGCCAAAGGACTCATGAGGACTCCTCATGGGTGAAGAGTTAGTGCTAACAGAAACAATTGAATAGGATGGGGTCTTAGAGTGTAATCGCCTCAGGACAGGGACATTTTGGAAGCGAGAACACCCCAACAGCACACATTCAGCAATTAGTCCTTCTAAAAAGGAAGCCATAAGTAAGTAATTTAATGCTACACACAGTTAGTGATAAAGCCAGGATTAACCCTATGCTCAGTCCTCCTTTAACAGAGACGATATAACTCTCTCACTGCCCCAGATTCTGCCACCACTAGCCTCCTGACCCACACTGCCTAGAAATGGGCATGTGCCAATAAGCCCAAGATCAAACTGTATCCAAACATTGTCAAGGTTTGTAGATGTTCCTGTCTGTGGCTTTCTTCAAGCCCATCTCTCACCTGCTCAACTTCCTCCAGCATCTGCAAGCCCATTCCTAACCCTGACTGAACTTCTTCCAATTTGTCTGCAAAGCAGCCCATAGAAATAGCAATGTTCTCTTGTGCTACTGAAATCTGAAAGAGAACACAGATGAAAATGATTTTAACAATCTGTAAAATACAAGGGGACAATGTTAGATACTATAAAGATGGGGGACCTGAGGCAGAGGGGTTGAATGACTAGCCCAGGATCTCAAACACAGTCAGTGTCTGAGCTGGGAGTAAAGCACAGGAGTTGTTGGGCCCCCCACTGGTGCTCAGACCATTTGACCACCAGTCTCTTGAGGAGAAGGATGGCCTCACTGTGAGCAAGGAAGTTTGTGAGCACTGTGGAATGTATTAAAGAGAAGAAGGGCAACTCTGGGAGAACAGAGGAGCAGAGGTTGAATGGGGTTCTCTGGATGAGAAAGGATTATATTAGGTCTGGTCTGCACTTATGCTGTAAATCAGTCTAAGTTATGGAAACAACATAACATAAGTCAATGTACCTTAGGTAGACTTACAGAAGAATCTACACTACATTATGTTGATGGGAGATACACTCCCAATGACATAGCTTCCACCCCTTGTTGAGGTGTGTGACGGGGCAGCCCCACCCCGCACTATAAGCGAGCCTATGGGCAGAGCCCAGCTGGCTGAGAGGATCCAGCTGGCGGAGATTGCCCCTCCCCCACGGCCTTGCAAGGAATGCTCTCTGGTGAGTCGCACCATAAAAGGCCCTGAGCCCACTCACTCGGGGCTGATAGCCAAAGGGGAAGGACTGACGAGGCCAGCTCCTAACCCAGAGGAGTCCCCGCCACCAGGACCGATGCGACCGCCCCAATTGCTGTGCCAACCCGGGACCCAGGGACTGTGGAGAGGTATGACCGCGGGGGAAAGGTGGGGAGGTAGGGAGCAGCCTAGGGCAGGGAGTAACAGAACCCAGAGTGCTCAGCGGGTTACAGGGAGGAGCCCCTTGCTGAGCAGGCAGTGGACCAAGCTACTGCCATCAGGGCCCTGGGCTGGGACCCGGTGGAGCAGGAGGGCCCGCGTCCCCCTATCCTCCCCCTCTGCATCGCCCCAGAATCCAGGAGGGCCAACAGGCCTGAGGACTAGGCCACAAGGCCGTATTTACCCCAAGAGAGGGGGACTCTACAGACTGTGCCAAGAGGCCGTATTGACCCCAAGAGAGGGGGACTCTAAAGACTGCGCCAATAGGCTGTATTGACCCCAAGAGAGGGGACTTCTAAAGACTGTGCCAAGAGACCATATTTCCCTCAAAAGGGGAGGACTTTAAAGACTGAGCCATTGGTCCAGTATGGGGGAGGTTCTGTCCGAGGGGAGGTGCCCCTCGACACAGTGGATTACAGATGTCGAGGGGAACCATCTCTCCCATTGACTTAGTGTGCCTTCACCAGACCCACTAAATTGACACTGCTTCATTGATTGCAGAAGCACCGATTTAGCATCGAGAAAGCCAAGGGGAGAATATGCATAGTTGAGCTAGTTAGAAAATAAGTATTTTTTTCTTTGGAAAATATTGGTGAAGGCAAAAAACGAAATTAACCCCCCCAAACCAATCTTTGAGGGCCAGAACCCCCATATTTTCAACAGAAAGTTCTATTTTTTCAGCCAAAAGTTTGGGGATTTGACTGAAAATGAAAACTTTTTTTTCAGATATTTCATTTTTCTATGAAAATCGTAGGTATGTTATGAGGTTTTTGAGTATTTTGTTTTTGTTTGTGGAAAGGACACATTTTTCAAAAGGAATTGTTTAGTCAAACAAGTTGTTTCCTCCAACACTCAATTTTCCATCAGACAGGGTAGATGGAAAATTTTCAGCCAGGCCCAGTGCAGTGGGCAGTAAAGGGAATGGGAATCCTCTAATAGGACATGACTGTGCAACATGATAAGCCTCTACTGTGCAGTGCTCAGTCAGCCCTTACAGCACACTGAAGTCAAGGGGTGCTGAAACTACTGCTCATCAGAAGGCCCAAAAGCCATTGAAACAAATAGAAGAACTTGCATTGATTTCAGGGGAATTTAGACCCAGAATCCAGCCCTGTGATGAGGAAATCTGTTAATGGAAGTAGATGGGATCTTGGATAGGAGACTGTACTGCTGGGTCTAAAGAGACCCTGTTCCTTTGTTTCTGTATGGTCGGCTCCATGAAGAATCTCTCAGTGGCTGTGAACAGCCATTGGGAGAGTCCAGAAGCAGTGAATCAAAACATACTTTTGCTTATTTTCTGTGTTGCAATAGTGAATTCACCCATTGTTTTTGTAATACAAGGTTTCCTTGGCAACTGATCCTATACATTTTGCTGCTTTTGCAACTGGTTATTGACGAGTGAAGATTTTGTGGCTCCATGGCGAAGATGCATGTAATCTGAACATTTCATAGATCTTAATGCAAAACATTTGGCATAAAGAAGAAGGCTGGCATAGGATGCCTTTTATTTCTTTTAGAGCTGTGCTAGCTTTCAGTCATGGTTCTTAGTCATTTAAAGAAATCTATAGATACAACCTGTTAATATGCATTCTAAACAAGTTAACTCGGAACTTTCTTGATAACGTTTTAGTTTTTAAAAAGAATTTACAGCATATTTTATGGACTTTGGCTGTTTCTCAGCAGCTGGTGTCCAGTATGGTCAATCTGAGGGATGGTGGGGTTTTTTTGGTATAGCCTGTTATTGTTTACTATTATTCTTAACATCTCTTTTAACATAGCACACATGCTGTAGCCAGTCTTCAATGTTTGTCATTGGCAACGGATTTTGGGGCCAAGATTTTCCAATGGGAGAGTCCAAAGTTAGTTTCATACATCCATATGTAACCACTAAAATAAAAGCTGCTGAGTACTAACAGATCCGATTGACTTCACTGTGATTTGTGGGTGCTCAGCACTTCTGATAACCAGCCCACTTACATTTAGAAGCCTAAATGTGGATTTAGATGCCTAAGTATAAGCCCTGAGGTTTGGAAATGAGTTTGGTATGTTTGGGGGGGGGGGGGGAGGGAGAATTGCAGTCTGCTTTTTGTTGTTATGATAAAATATAGGTGACAGACCTAAGCCAGCAGCCTGCCACACTCTGGTGGAAGGCAGATATACAGGGCACTGGATAAGTGGTTTTCTCTTTCCAGAGTAAACTACTAGAACCGGTTGCAATAAAATGAAGGTAGGAAAACACCTGAGGATAATTAACTAGATTACTCCCTCAGGCAAGTCACTCATCACCTGCAGCCAATTACAGCCAGTGGAGTTGCTTTAAAAGGCCTCCCCTAGGTAAGGAGCAGGGGGAAGACAAAGAATGTCAGATGGGAAGGAGAAAAGGTTGGAACAAGAAGCAGCTATATGTGAAATGAGAGCTGGTTAACAGGTACCAGAGAGAGACATTCTGGAGGAGTAGTGGGTGGACCTAGGTTCCCTCTGAACCTTCCCCCACACCAACACAGAGCCTGTCCCAAGAAGAGAGACCAGGACTAACAGGGGGGTTTCACCCCCAAACCATGGCCTAGCCTGTGATGAACAGGGCTCACTATGCTGTGGAACCTGCCTCCTGTAAAAAGAAAGGTGTGTGTGTATAGGACCACAGCGAGTCTCTGAGGCTAATGTTATTCACCAGTAGTGTGAGACCCATGGGGCATGGCCAGAACTTTGTCACATGTAAGACAACTCTTGCATAATACCAAATACCATATAGTGTGCAGTTAGTTTGCAGAATTACCACGCGTCTCCACAATGCTGCTTGAAAAGCCATTGAATAGCCTGGAACTGATGTCAGCCAGCAAACTGCGGATTAAACAGAAAAGGCAGATGCTTAAAAGGGAAAGATTACAGCTTTAGCAGACTGCACCCAGAATGCTGCAGATTTTTATTTCACCTGTTGAGTCAAACATTGTAAATCTCCACAACCTCTATGTCTCTCTTTCAAAGAAGCATCTGATTCTCATGGACACACTGTGCTAACCATTTCAGGGTCAGGTAGCTTTTATGATTAATCTGAAAGTCTTATCCCACAGTCCTTACTTGAACATAGTGCTCTGCAAAGAGACTCTAATAATGCCATTGAAGGGATATAACACAAAGACCCTTTGGCAATGGGTCCTCTCATCTTTTCAAGCAACTCTCATCTCAGACCTGTGAAGCTCAATGCACCAAACATCTTGTAGGGTATTTACTGATAAGGGGCAACATGTGGGTATCTACAGATAGCTTATAACTTACCAAGACTCATAATCATTGCAAGATGTATGTGTGGGTAATATTTAAGGAATTATGCTATTATATGGAAAGTATGCTTTATGGTCTTGGAATAAAAATTAGTCACCAGGGGATAATATGTCTTGGTGATGGTCCATTCAAGCAGAAGGGAGTTGTCATCCCTCTCTGGTTAGCTGGTGATGTAATGTGAGCCTCAATTGTCTGGTCTTGTTCTATTCCAAGACTATCACTGGAAAACCATCAAAGACAATTGCGAACAATCAAAACAACTTGGAGGTAAAAAAAGGGAACATTACAACAAACAGAGGATTGTTCTGTCTATGAATATAGACGAAAGACTGTTTCATCTGTTCACTGAGGAAACATGTTGTGGAGTAGGAAAATTGTCACGAAAATTTGGATCCTGTCAAGCTAGCTAGCTCTGCATCATACTGAATTTTGGTGGGAAACCTGCATTTTAGAGTGGAAAGGTAACAGACCTTAGTTTGCATTTTCTGATTTTTTATTTCTATTGTAGCCATTTGTTTCCACCACACTCTCTTGCCTCTAGTTTCTTGTTCTATTCTTTTCTAAATAAATCTACATTTGGTTTTATTCTAAATGTTCACAAGTCCAGTATGTTATATGGGAATGGTGGTTTTTAGGGTAAAACTAATACATCGGGGATACACTGCTCCTCTGGAAGTGGATGGTCTGGGATTTCTGTGAGTAGCCAGCTTCAGAGGGATTCAGGTATGGGGTGCACCTTTTGTTAAGCTGCAAAACAGAGAGAAAAAGTGATCGATTTATTGACGCCGACACCCAGCTACCACAGGCAACACTACCTCACAGTTTGAGGCTCTCTGAGGCTATGTCTAGACTGCAGGCTTCTTTCGGAAGAAGCTTTTCTGGAAGAGATCTTCCGGAAAAACTTCTTCCGAAGGAGAGTGTCCACACTGCCAAAGCACATTGAAAAAGCCATCTGCTTTTTCGAAAGATAGCATCCACATTAATTGGACGCTATCTTGCATTTCAGCTGTGATTACTATGGATGGAGTGGCCACCAGGGCACCTGTGCTTTTTCCTCTTTCCTCTTCTTTTGAAAGAACTCCCTCTTCCCTGTCCACACACGCCTTTTTCCAAAAGAGGTCTTTTGGAAAAAGGCTTCTTCCTCGTAAAAATGTCGGAAAAACCCCTCTGTTCTTTCAATCTTTTTTTGAAAGAGGCGATTGCAGTGTGGACGTAAGTTGAAGTTTTTCTGAAAAAACTCTAGTGTAGATATAGCCCGAGAACTGTAATGGGGGGTTCTGCCTTTATTGTCTCTCTGACTTTTACATCAAATGTGCTTTATTTGTTAGCCATATATATATATATATATATATTTCCTCCTAAATACCGGCCCAGCACAGTAGCCCAAGTCAAGCTGAGTTCTTTCTGTATCATGCATCATGACTTTCAATAAAAACTTTGCAGGCCAAATTCGGGGCCAAGTTCCACTTATAGTACCATGTCAATGGGTTTGCACAGGTGTAGATTGAAATCTAGGAACCAGTTCTATTGGTAATGCTCAAGAAAGAAGAGACTCCGGCTCACTCTTTGTTAGCTACATTACCCTGCAATGTGAATTGGAAAAGCAGTGTTGTCTAGTGGATAGAGCAATGGACATGCATACATAAGAGATAGGTTCTACTCCTATTGGTTTTAACAGGCTATGTAAGATTGAATTGTTGCTATTAGAATTAGGGTTGCCAGGTGTCCCGTTTTGAACCAGACAGTCCAGTATTTGAGCTTTCCATTTGGGAAACAAATTGAGAAAATATAAATGAGAAAATACAGTATAAATGTCCGGTATTTTCTAAATAAGACATAATGTAGATTGTGATGCAATGTCAAGTGTGTCCAGTATTTTTGTTGAAACCATCTGGTAACCCTAATTAGAATAGTTAGAAACAATATATATTTTTGCCACTGCAGTCAGCAGATGTATTGAATGCATGCTGGGATGAGAGCTACTGAGTAAAAAGAGGCCATTGATCTGAATCTGAGGCAAAACTAAGTAAGAGTTTTGCCTGAGGAAGGACTCAGACCCAGGTCCTGAGATTAGTAATATAAGTGATAACCAGGATATGCAAGGGTTTTCTCAGCATGAGAGCTGCAGTTAGTGGAGAACCCAGAATTGTGTCTCTAGCGACTCAAGTTGTGGGCTTGTCTTGGCTTCCCACAAAATGTGGCTAGTAAGCTCAAAATATTGATTCTTACCTTCCTGGTTCTTAAATGAGCCAGTATACCTAACACTGCCTCAGAATCCAGGCCTAGGAAGACAACTGATGTCTCCATTTCTCTGGCACAATGGGGCTGACTAAGGCAGGAATTCAACTTGTATCCAGAAGACAGAACTGTATCAAGGATGGGTCTAATACTGTGACATTCACACCCCAGAGAGCTTAAGAACCATCTCACAATTTTTCTTATTCTTTGCTCTCGCCTGCACTAGTGAAAAGATATAACACTTCACATACAAATAAAAATTAATGTATGGCATGTCATTTCTTCTCAGAGGAATGACAAAAGAGCCACACGTGACAGATAAAGACACACCACTTACCACACTGCTGGAAGGCACTGCTTGGGAAGGTATAAGAACCTTGATAGGGTAGAATAGTGTAAAATGTTGTTTATGCAATTTAGGTTCAGTTTTTATTAAAGTGTTTGTATATAATAGTCTTACATTCATTTGGTTTTCTTAGCTCAAGAAATTGCTGAGCATTATGTGGTCAGTTTGGATGGAAATGGCGGAAACAAGTCAATTGTGATTTCCATGGGCATGTTTTGAAAACATTCTCTTCTTGGGTCTCGTAGTTCGGTGTCCTATCTGTAAAACGACTGTTTCTACTGGCACTGAGTTTCAGTAGAGACCAAGAATTTAATTGTCATGGAATATCCTCTTACCCAAAGAGAGAGACAGCTGGGGAAAGCTCACTTCTCTTGTGCTTGGGGGAAAGGAGGAGGGAGAATAGAGGAATGTATATGTTTAGAGCAATCAAATTGACAATGTTTATAAGAGCTAAATTCACTTAAAATAAATAAAACCAAAATTGTGGTGGCTTCTTGATCATTCAATGTCTTACTAACTTTAAATAATTAAATTGTCACTTAGTCATTTAGTATTTTTCATGGTATGCCATGCCACAGTTTAATAGCTTTTACGTCTGAATTTCTGTTTTTCACTGTTCAGATCTGTGTGTGTGTGTAAAATTGAAGGTCCACTGCATAGCATGCATGTCACAAAATGCAGAGTTCTTATTCTAATACTAGCAGCCTGTTGTTAACACTCTACTGAACTCACCTATCCCCACTAGCCAAAATAGGTAGAAAACATTGGGAGTAATGAGGCAGCATCGCTGGCTGTGGATTCAGATAGAAGCCAAGAGTTTAAAGCAGGGAGCTGCATAAAAACAGCTCTGTAGGAATCAGAGAAAGAAAGAAGGAAGTGTTACCAGGAGTAGTTAGGGTAGCTACAGTTATTAAGAAAAGGCAAATAAATATTCAGCCTACAGTGTTAGAGCTAGTTATTTCTCTATCTTGACTTATCCTTAAAGGACTTATCCTTCTTGTATTTCATTTAGGTTTCAGAAAAACTGAAGCTGAGATGCAAAAATCATTACCATTGTTTGGGAACAATTTAGAGAGATTTGTTATGTGTTTGTTCTCCTACTGCAAAAATAATATTTTAAAGGACAGTGATTAGCACTGTGAACACTTAGTGCATTCCATCCAGCAGCAGCAGGGGAAATAAAACCTTTTATTTTCTAGGAAAGCGTCTGTACCTTAATTATGGTTGAAAAACTAAAGGAAAGCAAAAAGTAAAGTATAGTCTAAGAATAAACATCAGGTCCCATGGACACAGTAGTTCTTTGTTAAACTAAGATCTTCCAGAAACATTCAATTTGTTCAAGATTGTGAAATACCTAACTTAATGAGAAACAAACATGCTGCCAAGTGCTCTAAATGGACAGTAACCAGCAAGTGGTGTCTTCTGATAGCACCATCAATAAGCACACAATAAGCTGTGACTCAATACATTTTTGGGGGGTCAGGAAGTCTGAAGATAAAATTATATCAAAATATTGGTTGGAAATAAATTGCCTAAGAGATTAGTTTAAGAAAAAATGCACTGTTTGCTGATTACGTTTTGCAGCATTACCGCCTCATTGCTTGTTTAGGGTTTAAGAGTTTCCAGCCTTCTGAAACACTCTTTGCAAAGTGTGGTGAACTCAGAAACCCTGAGGAGCGATAGGTTTCTGAGAGGTAGCTGTGTAAGTCTGGTTCAGCAAAACCACCCTGGCACTTTAAAGACCAATACATTTATTAGCGTATTGGAGCATAAGCTATAGTGAGCTACAACTCACTTCCTCAGATGCTGAAGAGAAAAAGAGATTTTTTTTCTTTGTCATTCTTTCTAATACCCTAATACATTTGTTAGTCTTTAAAGTGCCACCAGACTCCTTGTTTTTTCCTGAGGAAAGACTGCCTTGGGAGAGGCTAAGCCATATTCTTCAATATCTATATTAGGACATATATGGTTACTTGCTTGTTTACAGTGGACTAGATTTTTGCCATCCGGGGGGAGAGGTATTTATGGGGTAAGGTCATGCTCAATATGAGTAATGTTGCTAGAATCTCACCCATGGGTGTCAAATCTGCCCATCTCTTGAACCAACAATCATGTGCTGTATGGAAAAAGTTGGCCTATCACGAGTCAGTGGCACTAACCCCACATCCAAGCGATTTGGTAGGATTTTAGCCTAAATAGAATGGTGGGGCAAAGCAATTCTGGATTTTTGAGAGGGCATCAAAATGAAAGCCTGGGTCATTAAGTGCTCTTCTTCAGTGAGGCAAGAGGCATTCTGTTTATATCTGGGTAAAAGCACCTGTCAGCCTTTTTTAGCGATCCCATGATCCTAAACAAGACGATAACCAAGATAATGATAGGAAAAGTATTTGCTTGAATAAGGTTTTGCAAGATTGGGCCCAGAAAGTTTAGTTTATAAAGTATTTCTCTTTAAAGTTAATACTGTGTGTGTCTTCTGCTCATAAGACATAGTGCAAACCTAGAGTGCTGTTCTTGGTGCACCAAGTGGTCAGCCCTGGGGGAATTCTGCAATTTGACTATGGCTCCAAATGCAACAATTGCAGAATTTCCCCAGGACTAAGTGGAGGGCGATCAAGTTACCTTTATGCCACCTTGGTGCCTCCCCATCTGTTAGTCTTATTTGGGGGCCAGCTGAATGCCTGGCATAAATCAGAGAAGTCTAAGAGCTGTTCTAACTAATGCTTGTCTGCCCACAGCACATTGGGATTGCTGAAGCCAATGAAAATACCCAGGGCACAGTGGCGACCTCTGCTTCCTTCAGACATAGCTCCCGCATCCTTCTCTCTATGCTAGAATTGGCAAAAGGTAGAACAGGAGTGTGATGGGAACTCTCTGCCAGGTGTCCAAGCACATACAGTGGGAAGCAGCTTCGCTGTTGTCATGGCTCTTTCAATATTTTTATGAAATTGGGTTTTTTTCTATTTTTTGACTAGTGCTAACCCCTGGCTGTTTCAGTCCTGTCAGCATTCACACTGACTCCCAATAGCCTTTCTGTGGCATTCTTTAAGTAAGCAGACTGCAATCCGGATGCCTGTAGGGTTGCCAGACACTTTCACAAAAAATCCCGAATATGGGGGGGGGGGGGGGGGGGGGGGAAGGGAGACCAAACTTGTTGAGGAAAAAAAAAACCCAACCTGGCAACCCTAGATACCTGAGAGCTTGGATTCCTGTAGTTCTCTAATCCTTTTTCTGTCTCCTTTGTTTAGTGCACTTACTGGAAGGTGCTTAGATAGTACATTGATCATAGTATAAGAATTTATATGGAATAGAAAAGCAGGCAGAATAGACTGATACCTCTCAAGCAACTGATTCAGTTTACAGTGAGCTACTTTGTTTAATTTAAGCAAAAGAGAATTTCTTATGCAATTTTTTTAGAAATAAGAATTTATAAAAAAGTATATGTGGAAATAAATACACACACTAGGAATGCTAAGGAAAGCATTACTAGACTGGAACTAAGGGTCATTTCAGAGTATGGTAATATTACCCAGATCTCTGCAGTGCAGAAAACTATCCTTTTTCATTGAGTTAAAACATTTTCACAGAAAATATTTACCACTTTCCTGCCAGAGCTACATAAAACTAAATAACATTTTTAGTTGAGATGATCAAGGGAGGAGAATTTATTCTTGATAATATTTCCGTTGTCCTTTTGCATATTTTACTCTCACCTTAATCCTTCCTTCCTGAATTTCAGATATTTTAGAATTTTAGGTATAAGAATTTTAGACACATTTTTGAACCATCTTTTTGTGCTATGGTAGTGCCTAAATGTCTACCTTATGAGAGCATACATAAAATTTGGCACACATATTTAAGAGTCATACAACAAACTCCTTAATAAAGTTAACAATGTGGTAAAATGGCTATATCATGCTGGCTGGATATTTTCTATTGTAAAGGCAGAGAAAGTTGTTCGTGGTGCATCTTGGGTGGGGCATAAGAAGCAGAGCAAGGGAGTAGGAGGGAAATGCTGCCAGAAATGTTGGAAAGTGAATGCTGGAGAAAATAATAATAATAAAAAACAGCCAAGAGATTTAAGAAAGGAAGAAATACCAGTGCCTAGGTGATGTTAGTGAATTATCTAGATGAAAGGAAAGGAAATTGTGCACTTTGAACAGTATCTAAAAATGAATTATGCAAGTAGGATTAAGATAAAACTGTAACCAATGCGAGTTAGGGCAAATAAGATGAAAGTTGACATAATGTTTTTCACTGGCACCAAATGGAACTAAATGTGTTAATCAGGTAATATAATTGTCTTAGCCAATATATGAAGCCAGCTTCTGTCTCACAGGATATGTAAATTAGGAATTAATCATACCTAAATGCTGTACTAGTAAACCGTATTGGTGTGGAATGTACTGGACTCACATCTGTGGAAACCGTAGTCCTCTGTTCATCCACAAGACTGCAACAATCAGGAGTGGCTTAAATTCACTGCCACAATATGCCTCTGCCTTGACCCGGACTTGGAGGGATCACATTCAGGATTAAAATAAGCTGCTTTCTCTGTCTGTTCAAGCTTTTGGTCTGGTGGCACAAGTCTGGGTTATGGAACAGAAGCGCCCAAGTTCTTTCTATTACAGGGTATCCAGGGGTTTATACCTCCACCGTAGTGACAATAACCTCAAACCTTGATGGCACTTTTTGTGATGTGATGGACATTTAAGAACTGGACTCAAACCATCAGATTTCATTAGCCAGTGAAAAAGCCACCTAATAGTAACAGGTTTCAGCATTGACTTAACTGATCTCACATTTATACTCGGAGTGTAGGGCTAGATTGTGCATGTAGTCACAGTCCTGAGAAAGCAGCAGCACAGAGCTGAACCACCCAGGACCACAACCCCTCCCAGGATTCCTAAGGTCATTCTGCCTTGGTACTAAGATGTGCGTTGGAATGTGCTGTCCACCTCAGACCTTCTCCTTGGTGCAGTGCAGTGCATCATGGGACAGACCAGCTCTTCCCCTTATTGGTGATGTTGCACCCCTGGGAGTATCAGGCAGAACAGATTGTGCTCCCCCTAAACTAGGGACTGTGATTCTGACTATATGAGGTGTACAAAGAAAAGAGACTCCTTGTGCCCTCCACCCACATGTTCAAGGGCTCATCACAAGGCAGACTGATCAAAAGGGAAATGATGGTTCTTGCACTGTTGTAGTCCTGGCTGGAAGGAGGAAGTGTAGCAGAAAGACCCCATTCACATGCAAATTCCAAACTAGTTTTGCACATGTAGGTGGTGCAGAGAGTTCATATAAGCATCCAGACATTCCAGGGCTTATCTGATCTCTCTGTCCGACCCTTTTGATGTTTGCTGTACACACAATGCTTCTCAGAATGTCCTCTGACACTGTGAAGCATCAAACAAGACCTTTCCCAAGTCTGCAGTAAAAATGGTTTTAACAGTTTCATCACTGTCATTTAGCATATTTGTCCAGATCACCAAAATAACATTTGGTTCGATGTGATACTGTGCTGGTGACGGGTTTATGGATTTGAGCATTGTGTTGCAGAAAGATGGTACCATAGTAGGCATCTAGTTCTGGGTGTCCCCAATACTCACCCCACATATTGTTAAATACTGTGTCTAGCCAGATTTTTTTCAATAATCACCTTTGTAATGGTTTAATTTTAGTTTCTAGGTAACATTTTGAACAATGCCAAAGTAATAGAGGCCCAAATCCCATTTTCAGAGTGACTTAGGCACTTAACCTAAATCCCATTGCCTGAGGAGAAGGGAGGTTATTTCGGCCCTTCCCCAGATTGGGGGGTTCACCTAACCAGTGGCTCCTTGGGTCTTCCTCATCAGTTGCCCTTGTTTAGGACCATAAAGGTCTAAGACATATGAAATATTGAAAATTTCAATTTAGACTAATTGCATTGTCCACTCATGGAAAGAAAATAACCTGGGTCAAAACTTGAAGACACTACTCAGTTTTCATGCTGTTCTTGTGGAGGCAAAAACTCTCACTGAAACTAAGTTAAATTTGAGGTCCAAATCCTCAGCTAAATAGAGGCAGATCTTTGCCTCCTGACTCTAAATATATTGGGGGAGGGGAAGAGGCAACAGCTTTCATGGGCCCCCCAGTCAAAGTATGGGGGAAGTAGTTCTGCGCCCCAGATGGGGCAGGTCCAGGACAGCCAGCCTTCTGCCATCCTCAGAGCCATGTGGAGCATGCGGTGTGGTGCACTAGCAGCAATTTAAACGGGCCTGGGGCTCCAGTCGAATAACAGTGGTGGTGGCCGGGAGCCCCAGGCCACTTTTGGACCCCCTGTTGGTGGGACTGTATATTAAATATTAATCCCATAAAAAAGTCTGGCTGTGATGGGTGTTATTAGATTAAAATATTTCCATTTAATCGCTGTCCCTATGAGCGCTTTGGATCAGGGATTGCCCAGAAAACACACAGGTGATTTGAAGCATTTGGATATTTTTACCATGGCTGTGACAGAAAGATTTGAGCCATTCTGCATAGCAACCCAGGTTTTTTGGTGGGCATTAGTGGCAAATAAAACAATTTATGCCATTTAAAGAACTGACAGTGGGTTTATTCCAGCTCTTTTAGAGCTTAGTGGTGAAGGTTCTCCAGGAAGCATTTTCCAAAACTATCCACATTTATTTGCATCATAGGTCTGCTGGGCACACACAAGTCAAATTATTCCCTATTTGTTTTGAGTTACAGCACCACACTAGCTCTCCTCTGCTTGCCACGGATCTGTGTTAGGTAGATGCTAAACAGGTTCTGTAAACCAAAAGGTGTAGCCAGAGAACACTTCACATGGCTACAAAAATCCAGTCTCTGTTTCTTCTCTAATGGCCAACTCCAGTATGAGTTTATAAAATCTATATTAGCATCAAACCAGTGGTGCTAATTTTCAATCCTACATTTTCAGTTCACTAAACAGCAAAGAGAGCATGATTTCTGTGTTCATTTACAAGGAAACACTTGCTACACCAACCCCAGAACTGGCCATTAGAAATGGATAAACACTGGTACTGTGAGTGTGAGACAGCATCTTCTTCAGCCTTTGTCCCAAAATTGCTCTGTCCTCACTACTGGTTTGCCAGCAAAAAACATTCCTCAACATCTGAAAAAGCAACACTCTGCATGTCTTACACTCATGAATTGGCATGTGCTACCCTTATGAATGGGCATAGATGCAGGCAGGGTACAGATACAAAGTGTACAGGGTACAGATACAAAGATACCTCAAGCACACTTCTTGAACTCTTCAACCTCTCCTCAGTTCCTCTAACTCAGTGTTTCCCAATTTTATTTGGCCACGGAACCCTTTTAAACTCAAAAGAATTTTGTGGAACCCCCTAATAACAGTCTTATATGTGGTCAACTGGTTTGACAGCTGAAGCTTTGACTTTGTCCGACGCGGCGCTAATATATTCGTATTCAGTCACCCATGTGATCCACGCTCCCTGAGAGTCAGTACGGGGATTTACGGTGGTATATAACAGGTGATCACACCACTGACTGACTGCATGCGCGGCACTGAGTAGGGACATCATCGTCCCCACTCTGGCTAAGCTGGCATTACACAGGGACACTTATCGTGGCAAACACAAATGAAAATTGTTTTCAATAAAATTCATAAATGTGTAAATATTAATTATTATTTTTAAAAAATCATAAAATGTTATTGTAATGGAATTTTCTTGCGGAACTCTTATTTTCACTTCGCGGAACCCCGGGGTTCTGCGGAACACCATTTGGGAAACACTGCTCTAACTCATTCACTGAATGGATCACCTTTGTCTGGTATAACCTAACAAGATGAACAAGCCCTAATGACGTTGCATGTCACAGCCTAGCTAGCTTATGGTTTGCTTCATCACTTTTAAAATATCCAGCATTGAAACCAAGTCTGTAAACTGATGAGCACTTTCAATTTCCACTAGCTACAGTGTAATGCTGACAGGCAGAACCTAATCCAAGATTGCTGGAGCTTAGTGCATGAACCCTCTACAGCTTGAGCTAAAAGCCAGCTGCCTCTCAGGTAAGGCTGTAAAGCAAACTTATTCTTTCTCTCTGTAAGGGTACATCTATACAGTGGCGTTGCTTCAGGATAATGTCCGTTATCCCAAAATAGCATTGTGTGCATCTTAACAGGACTCCCATTATTTTGAAATAGATTGAAAATGATGGGCGTCTTATTCCAGCTTCCTGTAAACCTCGTTGCACGAGGAATAAGGAAGACACCCAAATAGCACTCTATTTCGAAATTTGGTGCTTGTGTAGACAGCGCCAAATTTTGAAATAGGCTGCCTTGAAATTAGCTACACAATTTGTGTAACTCAGATTGCATAGCTTATTTAGAGCTATGTGCGACTGTGTAGACATACCCTAAGTGATCTAAGTACCACTACATGGGACAGTGAACCACACCCAGATGGTGTTTGGATTAAAACTGCACATTACACAATGGGACCTAATGATTACAGGTTTCATTCCATCTTTCCATGTGAATTAATCAGGGACAGCAATCAAAGCAAAGAGGTAGACAGGGAGAAGCATCCAAAAATGGGTCCCAAAAGTCAGGATGATTTTCTGGGCATTCTGTAGGCTTTGATACTCAGGTGAGAGATGAGTTAGAAACATTTAAAATCAATTTTAAGGCCAGATTCCTAGCCAATGTAAACTGGCACAGTTCCTCTGAAGTCAAGGATCTGGCCTATGCTTTCTAAACTTGTCATCTTTAAAACTGACGTCTTGTGAGCAGAGCTTTTGCTGTGAGATTTTCAGTAGTGAAAGCTTTCATCAGAGCTGCAAGAACATCCTTCCTTACAGTATTTTGGCACTTTTCATTCTAATCCTGGCCAGAATCAAAATGAATGTGAAAATGACAAAATAATTTTTAAGTCACTGGAAATGGTCTGTGCTTCAAAAAAGCAATTGGGCTAATGTTTAGCTTGGGGCCAAAATTCTAATCATTATTGTTTTTATCTCTGGTGTTTCATATATCTCCAGTACTGAACTATTTGAAAGATACTATGTTTGAATTCCCATCTATCCCTCTTAAAGGGGAAAAATAATGTTTGAGTAAAGGCACAGAACTGTGAGTCAAGACATCTGGATCTGCAACACATTATCTTGTGATTTGGGGCAATTCACTTGGGCCTAGCAAAGTAGTTAAGTAACTTTAAGTATGAGAGAGGTCCTATTGCATTCAGTAGCACTATAAGATCTTGGACTTTGCTAAACAATTGTGATGGATCTGCAAAGCAAGAGACTACAACTCCCATCAGCCTCAGCCCCACTCCACTTCTTTTCCCTAAACCAGGATGTGGGTGGGCTCTCTTTGTGAGTGAGATACTTGGCAGGAGAGCCCTGGAGAGAAGCCCCAGGAACTTCAGAGAGAGGCCCATGTGGCACCCCAGGTGAGTGAGGGCTGGACATCACAAATGGGTGCAGATCTGTATGGGACTTATGGGGGAACAGCAGCAGCTAGGCAGGGAGCAGTGCTGTGGGGCCCCTATGAGAGGCATTAGTTGAGCTTGGCCTGGAAACCTGGAAGCTCCTGTTTGCTTGAATAGAGACTGGACTGGAGAGGGCACCCCAAGCACAAGGACTGAAGAACTCTGACTCTCAGTTGGACTGTCCCAGGGATCTAGACAAGAACTGTCATTATTCACCTGATCCATAACTTTTAAGCCTCTCTACCTAGGATATTGGCCATCCTTTTCCTTTCTTGCCCACCCTAGTAAATTAAGCTTTCCCTTAGCCATGTGTCTGAGTGGTTATTGGGATCCACAAGAACTAGTGCCTCCCAAAAGGGTCTACAGTCCTTGTCTCTGAGACAGTAGTCTCGGGGTGCTACTTGCAGACTAGGGGATCTCTGTAGCTACAATAATGGCACATTTTTGCCAGTAATTAGCATTCAGTTGTTACTTTTCATGCTGTGGGTCCAAGCTTTGGAAAACAGCAAGTGATGTGTACAGGGCCACATCACAATGCCAAGCATAAAGCAGAGCATTGAAAGAACACTGAGAACACACATGCTATCAGTCCTCATACAGACAAAACTCACCTGGGTCAGGGCTTCAGGATGTAGCCTTAGGAAAATATTTCTGGTGAATGTTTTGTCGTTCCAATTAAGTGGCTTAAATAGCTCCCAAAACGTGTAAAACAGTATGCCCAAAATGCTTAGAAGACAGCTATAGGGAGCAGTTCTCTGAGGAAAATGTATTTTAGGAGTCTCTTGGACAGGGTCTTGAATTTCATAAACACAGTTTCTGGTTGTCAGGACATCCTCCTTAACATACTGTAAACATTTTTATGTAGAGCTGAATAATAAGGCACAGGAGTGTGTGCATATTATCAATCACTCTGGTTTATTAGGCTGCTGAGGATCTGTAATAGTTAGTGTGAATTATGTTGTTTCTCTTAGCAGAGCAGAAACTCTATACATGGGAAAATCATAATGTATTGTGCCATCAGATAAATATACTAAAAATCAAATATTGTAGGGTAAGGTTGTGCTGTTCATGTGCAGCCCAAGATAAGAGGTGGCTGCCCAGTTGTGAATAGGGTGGGAGCTAATTTGTAATATCCCTTTCTGTAGTAAAGCATTCTCCCCATGTGTCCAGCTGCCCAGCACATGGGGGATGGATGCTTTAAACTCTGTCCTGTTCCTGCCTTTCTTGCCCAGTTGCTCCTAGGGAGAAGCATCTGGGGACACAGCTCCTTGTCTTCTATGTATGCTAGGACTGCAAATGTAACTGGCCTTTATAGGGATGCACAAGGATTGATACTTACTTCCTCTCCTCCCCTGTGCACCTGCATAAGGGCCAGGAATTATCTAGCCAACAATGGCCATTGTGTGCCCATTGCTATGGTCCTGAACAGGAGAGTAAGGGGATTAAAAAGAGCTTCCTTCCTTCCTTCCTTCCGTGTGGGTTACTTGCATCACAAAAGACAGCAGCCTCCATGGGGGCCTCTACTCCCTGCCCACACATTTGGACAGGGAATGGAAGGGGCTGGGGTTTCTCTCCATCCCCTCAGGCCTCCATGCTTCAGGGGAAGTAATGTGCATCAGATACAGGTCTAGCACAGACTATGTCCCTCTATTGGAGCAAAGGGAGAAACCAGACACTGCCTCTGTATCACATTTGTGTGACACTAAGCTCCCCGGCCTGCATGCAAACCCTACACATGATTGTAGTAATCTTTAAACAGAATACGCTTTGCATCATCCGATGACTTATAACTCACTGCCCATTAATTTTCATAGAGATGCAGCCGTGTTAGTCTGGTCTAGCTGAAACAAAAGACAGGACTATGCAGCACTTTAAAGACTAAACATCTTGTTAGTCTTTAAAGTGCTGCATTCATTTTCATGTGTGATATATGCACATTGTGCATATTGAGGTTTATAAATATATCTTGGAATTATAATTAAAATGTGTGTACATCAGAGAGAGCTGTTAAACTGGTCTATCTTAAACAAAGGAATGTGTGTTTTACCTCAGTTTACATATTAGCGGTAAACAGACCCAGGAAGCCAAACTCATGCCCAGCAGGGGAGAAAAGCTTCGACTGGGTTTTACTTTTCAGAAAAATCCGTTTGAAAGGTTTATTGATCTATAGAGACGGGACTGAACCTCAAGCAACAAGAAATGGTTTGTATACTACATTATGTATTGTAAAAATATATAGAGTTATGTCTTGATTAATATCATTGTGAAATGTATATATTAATACTTATAAGAACACTCTTTTATATACTAGACTCAACCATCTGCCCAGACAGAAGGGAATGTCACAACTATGAACTGATCTACACTACAAGTTATTTTGAAATAACTGATATTATTTCAAAATAACAATGCGAGCGTCTACACAGCAATTCCGTTATTTTGAAATAATTTCAAAATAACGGACAGCTTATTTCAAAATCTGTAAACCTCATTCTGTGAGGAATAATGCTTATTCCAAAATAGCTATTTCGGAATAGCAGTAGTGTGGACGCTCCACTGCTGCTATTTCAAAATAGCTCCTCCCCAGGGCCATTCAAAGTAATTACTCCCCAGTGCCTCCTGGGGCTCTAAATCGAGGTAGCACATCCACATTAGGGAAGCCTGCCTTGGACTAATTTTGAGGCTTCCCTGTAGTGTAGACGTGCTATTTTGGAAAAACAATGCCAAAACAGCTTATTTTGAAATAAGTGTGCTGTATAGACTAAGTGTCTATACTAAAAGTTTGCTTCTATTCCACCTAGAGTCGATGTTGATGTAGTTAGGTCAATGAAGTGTCAGTGTACAAGTCTTAAAGGAGTAGCCATATTAGTCTGTATCTGGAAAAAAAAAACCAAACCCCAAAACAACAATAACACACAAAACAAAAAACAAAAAAGGAGTCTTGTGGCACCTTGAAGACTAACAGATTTATTTGGGCATAAGTTTTCATGGGTAAAAACCACTTCATCAAGTGTGCGTATGTATAGTGTCAGTGTAGACACTCTATTGCTTATATTGATTTTTACTGGTTTTCAGAAGCTGTCCCACAATGCCCCACACTGACAAAACACTCGGTATAAGCATCCCAGATGAGGATGCCTGTTGCCAACACCAGGAATGTGAGCACACAAAGTGTGATTTAATTACTGCAGAGGCTCTATGCCAGCGTAACTTTGGCATAATTTTGTAGTGTAGACATGCCTTAAACACTTGTCTTCGGTGAGTTTAAACAAAGTGTCCAAAAACAATGAAAGCCCCATTTACATACAAATTAGCAAGAGGATAGGAAATCCCCAGGAAGGGAAGAAGAGCCTGAGGTCATCCTGCCTCTTGAAACTAGTTAACTAAACTTTGAAGATAGAAGCAAGGATAGAAGCCATCTTTGGTATCCAGAGCTAGACAGACATATGAGGCTAGAGCTTTTGCAAGATGAGAAAGATGGGCCCTCCCACGAAGATGGGGATGGAAATGTCTGGAATTAAATATGTGGGAAACCTGTTTAGGCAAAGATCTTTCACCTAGGACAATAAAGGAAGCTAGCACCTTGACTTTCATGGAAGGTCCTGACTGAGGGAACGTTAACCATGACAGGGAAGAAGAATGGCTGGTGAGAGACACCATTTTGAACAATGGCTATATCTTGCTAGACTAGTTTTAGAACTTAACTTCTCTGTGCTTTAAATTCCCATCTCAAATAATACAGGTGTGTTGTGAGGCTAAATGAATTAAACATTGTGAGCCAGTCAGATACCATAGCACCGGGCGCTATCTTAACAACCAGAAGTTCTGTGACACTTGAAAGACTAACAGATTTATTTGGGCATAAGCTTTTGTGGGCAAAGATCTACTCTGTCAGATGCATCTGACGAAGTGAGTCTTTGCCTGTGAAACGGAACAAGACTCCTCATTGTTTTTGCAGATACAGACTAGCACAGCTATGCCTCTGGCACTGTCTCAATGCAGTGGTTATATTGGTACCAAAGATAGATATTGATTCTCAGAGCTTGTGTGTCACTGACAATCGGACTTTGATTGCTCTACTAGGCTTGCAACAATACTACAAGTAAAAATGCAAGTCCATACTTTAAAACAAGCAAACAAACAAACCACCCTAGAACTGAATTTATTTCCTTTACATTTGTATTCTATTGATGCAATATGTTTCATTCAACATGGCTGGAACACAAAATCAGCATGCAAAAAGACTCCGTAGGGGTCTCAGTAGCTTTGTTGGTCCCCAGGATCATCATTCTCAGCATGACCAGTCTGAGGAGGTTCAAGGCTCTAATTTTGATGTTAGTTTTGGAAATGGCTTGGGTCTCTGCAGTTTTGGCTTTAAAGTAAGATTGGAGTCATGCTTTTCAGACCCCACTGCCAAGCTAAACTTTTCCCTTGGTGTGAAAACACGTGTTTACCCGTGTGCAAACTAAACTACAGTGTCTTGCTGTAATTGCATTTGTAAAATCTCTTCCTAAAATATTAGCTCTTTTCTTCCAAGGAAAAAATAAAAAGAACAACATGTTAAGCTTTTGTCCATCTGCACTGGAGGGGGAAGAGTTTAAAAGTTGCATGCACAGTATGGGCTACCTTCCTTAGAATTAAAATAACACAGGACATCAGATGTTTTCTTTTGTTCCTTTAATTCATTGCCCTACAGTATCTGCTCCTGTGTTACTTGATAAAATTTCACATCTCCTATTCATTACAGCAAATGCTTTTCCAAACACTTTGCATAATTCAAGCTTTAGCTAGCTCACAATATTCACATGAATAATGATATTGTGTAAGGCAGCGGAAGGCTAGACACTTAAAACAAACACTCAGTGCCGCAGCAACATAAATTCAATAAGCAATAACGAGCATAAGTCACATTACAAGACGCAACACTGAGTTCTTATAAAATCATGCTTCTGGTGCTGGATATTAAATTTACTGAGTAGTTTGAAAAGCCCATTCTAATTCTGCATACTCATGTAAGTGGTCTTGCTGGTCTTTTAGTAGATCATAAAGGTAGATTGAACCAAGACTACTTCATACAAATGCTACCCAGCACACTAATTTCGTGTAGCCATGTGAAATCCAAAGAGGGTTGAATGAACTTTTCTTAAATAAGGACCGAACAGCTTTTTCTCAGATTTCACCCCAAACTCCTTTGAGCTACAGGGAAAAAAAAAAATCTGAATGCTGTCTTAGCCCTAGATGGCCATAGAGTCTTGCTGTTTGCACTGCTGCCCTTCCTTAGAGATTTCACAAGACTGGAGCAGCTCTAGTTTCTGCTCAGGGCTCCACCAAAACCCTGCTAGGGAAGGGTACAGCTGATTGAAATAATGCACTGACTCCTTACGGGTTCTCCAACAAAAAGAGAAGTTGTTGCTTTGTGCTCCACAATCTTCATCACTTGGACTGTCCTCCACCCAGGCCCCAGTACTCTTGCTTATGTCTGTAGACACCTGAGTAATCCAGCAGTGCATTTAACTTATTCATTTTCATTCACACATCTGCATTCAAGCTGATAGCGGCAATGCATAAATAATGCAAGACAGTCCTTTCACTTTTGGCTGGAAGAGAAACAGGACACACAAGGAAATCTCAAGAGAGAGATTGTTCCCACGAGCTTTCTACCTTGCAGAGCCCCAAGCTCTAATAAGTATCCAAACTTTTAAGTACTCACCTGGACAAAACACTGAACCTACTGAGGTTCATCATCGGGTGTCATTAAACTCTTCTGACTTTATCACCCCCTTGAGCAAGTAAATCCATCATCTCAGCCCGCAGCACTCTCCTGGAGAGTTACATTTACAGAGTGTATCTTTACTAAGAGTTTTAACAAGTCTTGAGCAAACAAATCTATGAAACAACCATTGCGAGGAGATTAATGGGAGGGCTGGCTCCCTATTCAGGCTGTTGGCAGGCATCCATGGAAGCAAACACACATTGTGATACCCTTAAGAAGGAAAAACAAAAATATCCCCGTGTGTTTCTTGTTCAGTTCAAGAGCCCAAAAGCCATGTCCATGGATGGTTATGGACAAGCACTTTAGCACTATGATTAGCACATTTTCTTACCACATTTCATAACATTGGCGGCTAACACTTAATGATTTAGACTGGTTCTACACATTCAAAGCTCTGTGCTAGCATTTATTTGTCCAAGGGTAGAGTTACACTACAATCAAAGAACGTGATTGCAGTTCATGTAGACAAGCTTGAACTAGCTAGATGGCTTGGGTACCGGAGCAGGGAATCAGGCTTTAGTGTGGGCTGTAGGAGCCAGCGCAGAACACTGAGGAATTACTTGGGTTAATAGTCTTTCACCACAAGGAATCCCAGGCTGCTGTAGCCTCCCTGCTTTGGTACATGAGCTATCTACACAAAAGCTAGCTTGGGGATGTATATACTAGCTACAGTCACATCTGGTGACTGCAGAATGGAGAAGGGAGGTTAAAATGTGTTGATTTCTGTAAAGGTGTAACCGCTGATGTTTTCAGCAGTTAAACGTTTACACACGGGGGGCAAGGGGAGGCAGGAGCCAGTGTTTGTAGGGCTGGCTTCTAAGCTGGCTCCCCATGAGCACCGGCTCCCATTTCCCTCCTGACCCATGCTGCTGCCTCTGTATTAGAGGCAGCAAGCATGGGGGATGGGGGAGCAGGCAGGACCTGCAAGCACCAGCTCCCATTCTGCCCTCCCCCCCCAGCACAGGCAGGCAGGTGGCTCCACAGGAGGCAGCAGGGAGGTGGCTTTATGGGAGGCAGCTCAGGCAGGCACGTGGCTCCACAGGAGGCAGCAGGGTGGAGGGGAAGTGTCTCCACAGGAGCCGGCACAAGTGTGTGGGGGCTGCATGTAATTGTGAGGGTTCACCGATGAGCCAAGGCTCACTGGTTAACTGTGTACGTGGATATATGTTCACACCCCTAGTATGGACATATTCTAAGTTTAGTCTTTGGCTTTGCTGGGATTCCTTTTTTCACAGGCAGATTATGAATGGCAGGGGAAGGTCCAGAAGACAAGTTGTACCTTCAAAAGAAATGCCATAAGAGAATGCAACCTGCTTCCCTCATGTCGGTGTACATATTCATTCTTGCTTATGTACTTGGGTCTTTTGCCACTTGTGTATTTTTACATAAGGAAATGTTCATAAAACCCTGTCAGGAAAGAATAATGTGGAATCCAGTTGTGAATGAGAAATAATGGCATGCAGCTGCAAGCAAAGTTTTTAAAAAAATCTTGTGAAAAATCCTAATGTGCCTTTTTAATAGATACTGTCAAAACATAATACATAAAGGGAACAGTTCTGACAGTTCTGAATTTTGAGGCCTCCAAATTTCTGCGTGTTTGAATCCAGCATATCATGTCAGTAGTTGTGAATTTTGAGTCTGTGTTAGAATTTCAAGCTCTACTTTTCAGAGGTGTTTCGATCAGACTGTGTTGAGTCAAGTAAGTCCAAGGAAAGTGTTCACAACACGGAACAATGGGAAACGCATCTGATTTCATATTTTCTTCTTTTCGCAAATCTCAGACTGGGTACATCAAAGGTTTAACTTAGGTTTATATATGTATTGAACAAACTGGTGAAGATTTTTGGTTTCACATGATTTGATATGAACTAAATGAAAGTGCATGTTTTGACTTTAGGTCTTGGGTATGAATACAGAATTTAAAACAAAATTTTAAGGGGATTGTATATTAAAACTGATGGCCTGAACTTAATCTTCAGGGCTAGTCAATCCCTAATATTTATTTTATAAAGGAATCTATATGTGCCCCCATTTAGCTTCACAACACCCTTATGAAGTAGGATAGTACTATTTCATAGAGGAAACTGAGGCACAGAAAAACTAAGGGTCTACAAAGCACCCTAAACTCAAAATAAGATATGCAATTTGTGCTATGCAAATTACATATCTTATTTTGATTCTATTTTGAAATTTGGCACATCTACATAGCACCAAATTTTGAAATAACACACTATTTCAAGACATCCCTTAACACTTATGGAATGAGGGCTACAGGGATGCCAAAATAATGCACCCTTTATTTAAAAAAATATTAGAAAATCTGGGACAAATGATCGGCGTACCCACTGCATGGGGGAGGAAGGGGGACTGAGTTTGAGCTACAGACCACCTGGGAGATGGAGTGGTCTGCAGACCACACTTTGAGAACCACTGCTGTAATAGTATGGGACCAGGGACATAGTGTGCATATGCTGTACACTGTATTATTCTTGAAATGTTCTGTATGTTCGCATTTTCTGAATCTCAGGAGTTTCTTCTGTAGACAATGGTAATAAAACTATAACAAATTGAATGTTTTTCTAATTTATTTCAGAAATTTGACCAGGTTTATATAAGCGCAAAAAAACCCCCCACCAGCAGCAAAATATTTTGTCTGCGTTTTGGAGGGGGAGGTTTTCAAAGAAAAATGTCACAAAAATAAATTTGAAAAATTTCAACCAACTCTACTTTCTTGCCTTTTTTTTGTTTATATCTTTGTTTTTATTCTTTCCGATCCCATCTTTACTACTTTCCCTGTCCATTTACTGCTTTTACCATCCCACGCTCACTCTTTCATTCATATCTGTGCCCTTTAAATCCATCTTCTTTTTTTTCCGATCCACATTTCATAGTATTTGAACCTTAGAGTGGAAGAGTGGTGTCCTGGCTAGGCTAGGAGAATGGGAGGCCAGGGCTCCAAGGTTCAATTGTTAGATAAATACTTTTAGACAAGTTTTTTAACCTCCCTGTGCCTCAATTTAATTAATTCGTGTTTATAAAGTGTATTGAGATTCCCCGAAGAGAGGCACTATATGAATCTCATCCAGCACCAATGAAGTCAGTGTCAAATTTGATGTTAATTTTTACTAGAGCAGGATCATCTGTGGTTAATCTAAAGCATTATTATCATTTTAAAGTCTTCCAGCTTTGTGCTGTTTCTCCCAATCCTGCACCTCCCAAGCTCTGATAAAATGGCTTCTCAGACAGGACTAGTCAGCGTCTCTTCAATTTAAAGTTGGATTCAGGTAGGGGGAGTGGATTAGTAATGGCAGTGGGAATGCTAAGACTGAGCAGGTGGCAAAAACTTGGTGAGTTAAGGCATGCAGAACAGGTCATAGCCAAATTGAGCTGAAAAGAAAAATCCCCACACTATTTTGGTTTTGTATTTGGTTTGCAAACAGTCTTCTTTAGCCACATTTGAAATGCACGTGCCTAATCTAGACATGGAAGTTTCTGAGACAATAAAGAAAATGCAACTGGAGAATACTAAACCACAAATATTGGTGTCATGATGACTTTACAGTTTGTATAGCTATAAACTAATTAACATTCTTCAATAAAAGTCTTGGAAAAGGCCCAACAACATACAATTTTCTTTGGCAAAAAGCTCCCTGCTTTAAACACAGTGAAAAGACTTATATGGGTTCAAAAAGGGTGACAAAGGCACTGTTTTGCTATCATTGGACCACTATCAAATTATGTGTCCAAAACAAATGAATCTGGATGGAAGTAGTTAAAATACTGAAGTAAACCAGTCCAATTCTTTTACAGATATTATTGCTAGCTGTAGCCTCCCCCATTCAAAATCTGTACTGGGAGATAGGGACCCACTTCAAGTAAATGAGTCACTTTTGCTTCCTCGCCAGAACAACTAAACGTTTTGTATAAAACATGACCTGAAGCCTGCCCTTCCCCACATCTTCCCTCCCCAAACTCCCAGAGGTCATCTCTGACATTTAACAGCTTACAAATTCAGTTGCTTAGCTTCTGGGGCCAATTTCAGGCTTTTAAAACTAAAATTAGGTTATTGGGATTTTTTTAAAACAAAAATCATATAGCCTGTTGTTAGCTCAGCTTCCATAGTGTCCAACTGTCCTGCTATCATTCTGCAGAGGGAACATGTGTTTACTACCTTTTACCAAGCCACTCCGAATTGCATAGGAACATACCGTCTCAATGAACATGCTGCAGCCCTGGGGCCAAGGTGCGAGCCTGCCTTATAAAACTTCACTGAATATAGAATAGAAAGGAGTCAAAGAATAGTTAATGCATTTTGCAACTTGGTGCTGCTTTATTGCTAGCAGCTGAGTAGTTTGGGGTGGGTTTTTTTTCCCTCGGTCCTTATTGATCTCTTGCCATATTGTGCATGCAATCCCCGAACAACATTAGCTCATTTCTACTCCAGTCTCAAAGATTAGCTCATCTGGATTATGCACTCTGGTGTGTAGGTGTTGAGTGCTAAATACAATTTAATTTTTCATTTCTAAAAGGCATTCCTAACAATAACAGCTACTTAATTAGTTTGATCTTTTGATCTATCGGACAAGATGCAAATCAGAGTTTCCTTCTTCTGGTATTGCTAAGGACAATGGGGGACGGGTTTTATGTTATCTATAGTCATTTTTTCCCCTCAAGAACTCCCCCAGTTTTCTGGAATATTTCTTTTACAGTGCTACTATGAATGCTGTCATTTAGTTCTATCAAGGGCCATAATTCAGGGCTTCCATAATTTGCAATTAATAAAGATAAACAGTTTTTACTCTTTTAAAACCACCTACACTTTGTATTTCAAACAGGGCTCCTCCTAGGAAGCCTTTCAAGAGCCTCAAATCATTACATGGGCTAGGTGAAGCTCAACCAGAAGCTGAATGACCATTGTGAGGACTATCCCAAGTTTCTTCAGTTCATGTCCATTTCCTTCCTGTGTGGAACCACGCACACACAGAAACCAGACTCCCCTTTCACAAATCTCTCCTCAAAATGCCTTGTCCATGCTGCCCACAGGAACTGAATTAATAACAAGCACATTTCTGTTTTAAAGAGACCTCAAATTCTCCCCTCCTCTCCATCTTCAAGGCCTTCTTTTCATCTTTGTGTCTGTCTATTAGACCCTGAATCTACAAATGCTCAGTGTAGAGAGATCCCTGCACTCGGGAGGAGATCCACTGAAGTCAACATAATTTCACACAGGTCTGGAGATATGTGTGCCATGGATCTGACGATAAGCCTGCTGGAGCAGGGACTGTCTTTCTTTTTATGCCTTGTTCTCATGTTTAACATTAACCACACAAATAATGATAACCATATAGCATGCTCCATTACAGATTGTCACACCCCATTGTAAAGATGGCCACCAATGCATTACAAAATGAATCCAATAGCTCCCCAGAGAATTTCACAAAGTGGTAGCATTTAGAGATGATGAAGTCCCATTACATTATTCATTTAGGAAATTAGACAAAAGATTAAGATTTTTTTGTTTGATTATAGGGTGGTTTATTTTTATTTTTTGCTCATTGCCTCTTGAAATCTTATGGGCTGGCTTCCAAATTCACTGACCTCCTGCCAGTCGGTTAACTTCCATGGGAAACAAGGGTGCCCAGCACTTCTGAAAATCAGACCATTAGTGCTTGATCCTGTTTGAGCCCCTTTAGCTCTCCTTGGAGGTCAGTGGGAATGGAAAACACACAGTATTTGTCATGAATGCACATGCCCTTGAAGGATCAGGCTCTTATATAGGAGCTCTTTTTCAGAAAGCACATATACCTGAAAGGGAAATTAGTGATGTTTCAGGGGTCTAAAGCAATGAGGAGCAACCTAGGCTAGTGAGAGGGCAACATGAGTGGCCCTCCTTCATTTCAGTGGGCTGCAAGATTGTCATAACCAAGATGGTCTCCCGGGAGAGGGTAGTTTTGCTAAGTGTGCTTGTGTACCTAGAATTTGCAGTGTGCACCAATTGAACCACAGCAGTGCTTTGATTGGATGTAGAGAGAGCACATGACTCTCACAACATTGTGTGCAGTCAGCACACACCTCACTTCATGTGCCCTTGCTTTAAGTGTCCATCACTTTTGTAATACAGGTAGGAAAGAAACTATCTGGACAAAAACCAGCAGAATCTAGCAACCCTGCACGTGGGCAACGGTAAACAAAATGTTCCATGGGACCATGCATAGAACTCCAAAGGGCTGCATGGGGCCGCAGGTTGCTCACCACTGGTCTAAAGTGTAAGAGAGGTGCTGCGACTGAGTGAGGCCATCAGTGGAATAACTCCAGGTTTTAAACTGCCCCCCCCCCTGTATTTTTAATTCAACAGCCGAAACTAAAGGACAGTGCAGGTCAATAGAAGTAGGAGGTGGCAGTTTGAAAGTAGGCCAGATTAACCCAGACTTCTGTGTTTGGAATAAGGAAAGAGTTCTAAGCCCTTCATAGGGCTTACCAGATGCAATACTGATTAAAACACTTACAACAACAACAACGACCCCCTTGTGTATTTCATTTTAGACATAATGTAGATTAAGTCAAATTCTTGTCTAGTTTTCAAAGTACTGTTGCTTAGTGGTGTTAAATGAATATAGATGTAGCATTCTGTTTCACGACATGCAATAAAAATTGGGCTTTAGAATTAATTTGTTTCATATGTATGCACCCTACAAATTACCCATTAGCTTTAATATTACATTATAAAAAAGCCCAACACACCAGACAGTTCTAAATTATATTCTACTCTGGGGCTATCTTTAAGTATTTGAGTTTAATTTCTTATTCTGACCAACCTATTGCAATTAAATTATATTTCTACCTCCAGAATAAAATTAGTTAAATAAAAAGTGAGACCTAATTAAGTGCTAATTTAATGTGTGTGTTTTTTATTCAATTGTTGCATTTCCTCGGGCTACCACATATTACACACTGTGAATCAGACAGGAATGATCTTATACAGTTGGTTTAGCTGCTGTAAATATTCCTGTTTTCCCACAGGAATTCCAGTGCAGTTTATTTAGATTTCAGCGTAAAAGAAACCCCACCCCAAGGGGCAAGTTTCCAAAGCTCTAGGTGCCCTTGGCGTACATTTAAAAACACGATCACATTGAAGTTAAAAAATATAAATAATCCAGAGCAGTGTTAGCACTTTTCCTTCCTGTCATCAGCACAATATGACTTAACCTACTCACCTCACTGCAGTTGTTCACCAGAGAGAAACCTCACCCTGAACGGCCTCAGCCCTGTGCCAAGGCAGGCTTAAACAGATGGGTTTTGTAGTGTGTCTGGGAGGTCAGTAAATTCAGGCCATTTACCAGAATGGTTCATGGAGCTCTTATTTCTTTGGAGAAATAACAACATGGCATTCTTCATGGGAGAGAAGAGATGTGAGTCAACAGTGGCGGAATTGGGAGATCCAGGCCCCAGCCAGAGGGCCTGATTGGAGCCTGACATTTGACCCAACCACCCCTCTATCATGATGGGGGAATAAACTGGCCCAAATCTGATTAGTGATGCAATCCTGCGCACCAGATCCAGAACGCCACTTACTCAAATTTTGCCTAGCTGCCCCTCTGTCAGGATGAAGGGGTAGCGGGGCCAAATTTAAGTGGCATTGTGACCCCAGTACATCTGCTTGGCCTCTTTCCTTTGCAGTCATTCCAGTGTTCTAGTCCCCAGGGAGAAGCTTCAACCCCCCTCTCCAAGGACAGGAATATCCAGTCCTTGGAGAGGGGGGGTTGAAGAAAGAAGATTGGATCTAAACTATTGGTGCTTCTGGAGGAAGCAGACATGTAGGAAGATGGAGTCTGAATGGAGCCTGGCCCCTATAAGGGATGGTGCTCTTCTGTCTGCCCAGCTAGTGTTCAGATCAGGGTGCAGGGCTGTGTGGGGGGAAGAGCTCAGGGCTGGGTGAGGGGCAAGCAAAAACTTGGAGCTGGGTGCAGGTTAACATTGGGGAGGAGTGTGGGAGAAGTGTGTGTGTATAGCTGCATGCAGGGGAGAGTGCAGAGGCAGCTGGGGGAGAGTGTGAGGCTGGGTGCAGGGGGAGAGGAAAGGGGACAGTCTGGATCTGGGTGCAGGGCAGGGGAGGGAGAGTTCTGGGTCCCCATCTGGTGAAAATTCTGGTTGCACCCCAGCTCAGTTCTAATTAGAACTAGTCAAAAATTGCTCCCCCCCAGGGTTTTTAACAGAAAATTGGGTTTTCAGCTGCATCGGGGTGCTGTAGTTGAGCTGTGTGACTCCCCGTTGTCCTTTTGGGTCAAGCTCTCCAGCGAAACTCTATCTCCTAATATGGAGTCTGGTGATGCACCACTGCTCTTGTCCAACAGGGGAATGTAAAGTGTCACCATTCAGGGCAGCCGCCCTGTATTCTCCTCAGTGGTTCAGCGAGGGCACCTGCCCCTCAGGTTTCCAGTTCCATGGGTATTAGACAGCCGGCTTAGAAAGACCTGCCTACTTTCTTCCACAGAGACTGACAAGAGAGTGGTTCCTACAGATTTAAGTTATCACACAGAGTTTTCTAAGTGAGACTACTTTATTCTTGAGTTGAAAGCATTATAGTGAAAACATATGTATTGGAGTTTATCCCAGCTCTCGCATGGTCTCAAGGGAGCACAGTCCTTCAACACTCTGCCCTGTGGGCTTCCTTGTAGTCACAAGCTCAACAGAGCTTCAGCTCAGAAGAGGCACATGCAGTCTTATGAGACCTCAAAATTGGGTCCCTCCCTGATCCAGGAGTCCTGTCCGTTTGCTGGCTCAGGAAGAAAGCCCTGAGTCAATCTAATTTTCTCTTTTCTTAATCAGTCTTTGGAGAATTCACTTTTGAACCAATACATGCCTGTCTCTCACCCTTACCTAGAAATAAGCTATGCAATTTGAGCTATACAAATTGTGTATCTTATTTCAATGTTATTTCAAAGTAGCTTATTTTGAAATGTCCCTTAACCCTCATGCAATGAGGTTTACAGGGATGTAGGAATAGCGAGCCTGTTATATTTCGATATAATGGCCGTGCTCTTAAGACGTGGAATAGCTATTTTGAGATACCGGAGGTATCCCGAAATAGCTCTGCTGTGTAGACGTAGCCTAGAGAGCTTCAGAGGTTGATAAATGAGGAAGTTCATTAGCCTCTCCCCCTCCTTACTAGAGAAAGTACATACAATGCCACAATAACATATATACAATTGCATTGTAATACAATGGACCCCTAAAGGTATTTAACCCTAATTCAATAAGGTTTAACTTAACTCACTAAAGGTTTTTCTTTCATTCCATACATTTTGTTCCATGCATTACAGGATATTGTCAGTCTGTCATGGTGCATCATGAGAAATGTGGGTCAACCATTAGGTGAGAATGGGCACCGCATTTCCAAATCAAAATATGTCAGTTTCTGGCCAAAATCTTTCAGTTTTGGATGAATTTTTCCATTTTTTGAATTTCTACCAGAAAGTTGAATTTTTCCACATGGGAAAAAGATTTTTCATTTTTACCAGCTCTAATTGTAATTAGCATTAAAGGAATTTTTTACTGAGGCCACTGATGGAAGCATAACCCTATATTTTCTCTGGCTTGTTTGCTCCCAGACTAACACAGCTATCTAGTGCCACCATACTTGGGCTCCCTAACTCTAGACCAGGAACAGGCAATCTAATGAACAATTAATAAATATTTTATTCTGAAGAACAACTTTGGACCTCTTTTAGAAGCTATATGTAGAAGTTCATTGCAGGTTTGCACAGTTGCCCTGTTCCCCCTCTGTCATCCAGCGGGGCACCCACTCTTAGGCTTTCAATTTCCCAGCTGTCACCTCTTCTGGGCAGAGACATACATGTCTCTCCCTCCTGACTGGGTATTTCCAGAGTGTATGGCTCCTTGCCTACTCTGTGAGTTCCCCAGCAAAATAAGACTGCCTAAGCAGACCTGCTGTACTTTTCTCCACAGGTGGTAAACAGAGTAATTGCCACAGTTATTACACAGCTCTTTCTAAGCAAGCACTTTTATTCTTAAGGTAAATGAATTATAGAAAAACATATTCAAAACAATGAAATAATCTACATGCATGATAATAAGCTTACCACAGATCACCCCTTCCCCACATTTCCACATGAGCTCAGTGCCAAGATTGGGATCCTTCCCTTGGACAGGGAGTCTTGTCCATTTGCTGCATTAAAATGAAGGCCCTGATAATTTAACTCAGGTTATTTATTCAATAGTCCTTTCTTTGTCTGTTGGTCCCCAGAGAATTCATTCTGAGCCAGCATATGTGAGTTTCTCTGGGTGATGGTGGCTCATTGGAGATGTTTCAACATGAGTGAATTCACTTAACCCTTCTACTATTCTTAGTTCCTGGAGGGGCTGTGGTTACTCTTCCACATGGAATTACATACATTCCCTGACCCATGATAATATGTAAATGTAATACTGTAAGATCTCCCCAAATAATACTCATGACAGGCATATCAATTTCCTGTAAATCTTGTGAAATTTCCAGAAGCAGGTTTTCTTGAAGACTTACTATACAATCTGTGCAGGTCACCTTCTGAAGTTCAAGAAGTGGAAGTTCAAGCACTTATGGAAACAACACAGCACAATAGTACCTTTGAACATCAGAGGACAGATTTGGCAAGACATTAGTGTTTTACATGATCCGTTCATATTCTAATAGCCATACCTTTTCATTAAGAATTAATCTAATCCACAAGCTACGTTCTGAATGGTCCCAGACTTTGGAGGCAGCTCAAAATATGATTCTGGTTCTGGATGCAAATGTAAATGTTTCTCCATAACATGAACCAAAATCCCAGGACCTCTGAACTTTACCAAGTTTGGAAATCAGACTCGGAATGAACTTTGCAGCTTGGGCCCATCAATACTTTTGATGACTTATGATGACAGAATTTGTGTTGTAGGTGGACATCTTTATAGTGTCAGTGGTGGCTCAGTGGAGAGTCTCAGAAGCATCTATGGAGCTATTAAAGTAAGTGGATTAAGTTAATGTCAAATCCCATACCTAGCTGATGAAGAGCTTTAGGAAAGAGCCTGTCCTAACTATCTTAAGAAAGTCCATGAAAATACTGAGGTAGTGAAGTGATTTGACTTCTTTGTCTTCCTATGGGCATGAAATGTAGGCCTCCTCTAACACCATCAAGAAGTCTTTTCCAGATGCCTTCTACCTAAACCTATTAGACTTTTTTTAACAGAGACTCGATCCAAATTCCTGTCTGTCCCACTGTAACATCTATGAATGGATTACTGCAGTGTCAGTAACATAGTAATGGTCCGGGGTTAAGAAAGGGACAGGAAAGGGAGAATGCAGCATTCTGGGGTTATTTATATGATATGCTCTCCTTTTTCATGGTGCGGCAAATCTTGCATCTTCTGAGGAATAAACATAAATCTCCTCTTCAGCATCTTTAGATACCAAGTTTTACTATCTTTGGGTGCGTCTACACAGAACAGTTATTTAGAAATAAATGACGTTATTTCGAAATAACAATTCAAACATCTACACAGCAATTCCGTTATTTTGAAATAAATTCGAAATAACGGACAGCCTATTCTGACTTCTGTAAACCTCATTCCATGAGGAATAATGCCTATTCCATTTCGAAATAGCTATAGTGTGGACACTCCACTGCTGCTATTTCGAAATAGCTCCTTCCCAGGGCTGTTCAAACTAATTACTCCCCAGTGCCTCCTTGGGCTCTAAATTGAGGTAGCACGTCCACATTAGAGAAGCCTGCCTCGGATTAATATTGAGGCTTCTCTGTAGTGTAGACGTGCTATTTCAAAATAAGCTCTCTCGTGTATTTCTTCTGGAATAGCTTATTTTGAAATAAGTGTGCAGTGTAGACCTACCCTTAGAGATCAATGGACCAGTTGCAATGACTGCTTAAGTTTGGGCTTATTCCCCTTAAAGCCATATAACCAACACATCCCAGGATTTTGGCTCAGAATGTGAGACACCACAAACATTGGTTACAGAAGTCCACTGGTCTCTGACTGGAAGGGTAAGACCAAAACCTGATGAAGAGTTTAGCAAACATCCAAACAAATCCCTCCATGTCAGCAAACAGGATTTTTCATTCCAGATCAGACTGTTTGTTCAATTAGTCTGGTTTCTGGCCTCCAACAGAGATCAGCACTTGATGCTGGAGTACCTGATTTTTCCCTGGGGAAATAATTAAAATCCCATGATGCTCATAGCCTGCAGGGCAATGCTATTAATGGGGAGGAAATTCCTTCTGAAACTCTGCATGTCCTCAATTTACTCACTGTCCTAGAGGACGGGACTGATTTCTTTAAGTATTTTAGCTTGCATACAGACACAAAACCTTACAAAATTAGCACTCTTCCATTGATCTCCATCTCTACAATTATTAGAGAATCCAGAATAATAAAAGGACAGTGAATTGAAGCTCTGGAGTATTTTTCCTTCTATTTTATTTAAGATACCTTGGGGGAAAATCCCAACTGTTCTATGAGAATTGGGATCCAACAAATTGAGTCTAGGATTTTTGCCTGTTAGTTGGATTTTCAAGAATGTTTGGAAATGTTGCCTTTCTTCTTCATCTTTTTATTGCAGCATGCTTCATTTGCCCAATTCATTTCAAGCTCTGAATTTTCAGGTCAAAAATTAAGCTCTTTGAAGACCTTAAATAGATTAGTAACCAGTGGAACTACTCATGGATATAAAGTTACTTGTGCAGGAACAGGGCCTATATTCATTTCTCAGCTATTTGTTTTGCTTATAAAACAAGAGGAAGGATCATTTTGTGGTCCAAGCACTGATGTGGGACTCAGAATATCTGGGTACTTTTTCTGTCTAGTCTAGTTAGACCGCATGCTTTTTGAGGTAGAGGCTGCTTTGTACAATTTGTATAGCACCTACATCAACAGAGTCCTTTTCTACTGCAGTACAAAGATTAACATAATATAATGTCTACATGATTATTATTGTTTATTTATTGGTTTTGCAGGTGTACCTAGAGGTTCCAGTCAGGGCTCCGAGCCCTTTCGTGCGAAGTGTTCTCCAGACATAAATAAGACAACATAAATTTATAAAACTTATAAATAAGCAAACTTAGCAGGACATTTTAAAATTGGATGGCGGCCCTTTGCAGCCCCGCATACATGCACAAAACCACAATTAATAAAGCATGCGATTCTTGTCACCAAAGAACAGATCTAACGATTCCATAAAATCAAAGGTTTCAACCAATGTCCTTGCAGAGACTACTTTAAAAAACTGAAATACAAAATAATTAAGGTATGAAAGAGAAAAAAAAAAAAAAAAGTGAGACACAAAAAGAGGTACCCATTTTATCCCTCTTCCTAAGCCAAGCCATTAGCCTATGGGATCTTGTTTTGCAGAACTTTGGATAAGAATCAAGGATTTTGTTTCTTCAGTTTTAAGAACTTTTCATCACTTTTTCCTTCTAGCATGAAAATACAACCTTAACTGCTTTTGCAGGGGAAGCTTTGGCGTTCGAAAAATAATTTCTTTCTGTGCCAACGTCTGCAATTCAAATCAGCGTCAATCCTGATTCAGCTGTGACTCTCATAGCAGAATATTCATTTTCACCAGGAATTTTTGTTATTTAGAGGTACACCTTTGCACAGCATTCAAGAGAAATTTGTGTTTCTGTGTTCATCCTTCTGCGCTGCCCTAACACTCTGACTTCTTGGATTTGTTTCACACCCTGGATTAGTCATCAAAGAATAAAGAATATGACCTAATAAAGGGGGGAAAGTCATTTGTGAGAAACCTATATTAATGTGATTATTGTGTTGCAAGCAGGCATGCATGTGACTACCTTGTGTAGTAGTTTGGAACATAGGATTTGCCATACCAGATCACACCACAGCTCCATCAAGCTCAGTATCCTGTGTCTGGTAGTTTCCAATACTTGATGCATCTTAGAAAAAACACAATAATGCTCCCAACCTGTTGTGCAATGTTGATGGGGGAGGAATGGTGTGATATTCCTTTCTGGCCTCCTAGAGTGAAGAAATAATGAATTTTGTTTACTTTTATTGCTATCATAGCTCCCCTAGCCACACGTATTATTATTGATTATAAAACAGGCTAGTCCGGCTCTCAGTTCTGCCTGAAATTCCTTTTGTGCCCATGTGCACCTAGTTTTTCAGTGGCTATTCAATATGGAGAATATTTTATTTGACATTAATTCTGTACCTTAAAATAATATTTCTAATAGCGACAATATTCAGACTTAAAGTTTCTTCTTTCTCACCTTACCTGTGCTGCTGCTGCTGCTTAAATCACTATACTTACTACACTTCCCCACTGACAGGCACTTCTCACAGCCACAAAGCAATTACAGAAGGACATTGCACAGCAGAATTCCGTCATGACCTTGTGCGTAGGTATGTGGTGCCCTGGAGACATTGCCAGGTGCGACCAGCGCACAAGATTTCAGCCACAGGGTGAGTCTCAGTATGCAAAAGGAAATATTTTATCTTAGCTCCTCCCATTTTACCGATGTAATCCTAGCTCTGTGTCCTAAACAGGGCCACAGATGTGCAGAGGGGACAGCAATTAAAAAGGACTCAGGCCCCCACTTCTACCTTAGCAGCAGTAGCAGCTGGAGCCCCAGGCCCTTTTAAATCCCCGTCAGAGCCACCGGCAGCATGTGCCCTGCAGCCCTGATGGTGCTGAAGAGCTGGCTGGGGGAGATTAGCTCCAGCCCCACACCTTCTGCCCGAGATGCCTGCCCGTGTCATGGGGGCCCGAAGACAGCTCCCCCAAGGGCCAGTAAAGCATCAGCCCTGGCCCCAAACATAAGCACTCGAAACAGCCATTTGAATCTATGGCTACATCTACACTTGGTGCTAGAGGTGTGATTCCCAGTTTGTATAGACACGCTGGTACTTGCTCTTGTCACGTTAGCTCACCAGAAATAGTAGAGAAGCTGTGTGGCAGCACAGGTGTGAGGGAGTAGTGGCATGGGATAGTGATAGCCACCCCAAGTATGTACCCATGGGGACCAAAAGAAAGTTTACGCATTCAGATTCTAGCCTATGAGATGCTTGCAAACTTTGTCATTGACTATTAGTTGTCCACCACTGGTTCCTATTTGTAATTGGTCACCTCAAGTCACAAATCTTAGACATTTTTGCCTCCAAATAGATGCATGAAATACAAGAAGTGACTGAAGAAGGACGAATAACAAATAATACACTCCTGGTATGATTTTCCAGAGGACTCATTATTTATGCTAAAATTTGTGAAACTTTTAGGATTTGTAAATATATTCAAGAATAAACTGGGGTTTATCTGACTAGTTTAAATAACAGAAAATATTTCCTAACAATAACAAAGAATGATGCAAACTCCCTGGGATTATTTGTAAAAAAAATTGACAAATATATTGAATATTTACATTTTTAACTGCTCTAATTTTTTCTAGCAGGAGAAAACTTATGTTGCCACCAAAATTCCCTCTAGAAGAGCCTGAACCAAAGCCCATTAAAGTCAATGGGACTCTTTCTGTTGACTTTTCAATGTTTTAAAAGTTAAACACTATTATTTTCATCCCATTTAAATGCTACAGGACTTTAACCTAAGAACAGAGCTGTGCTTTGGGGTAAAAACTTGCCAAATCCTCCTTTACTCTAAAATGCTGTTGGTAAGGCAAAAGCTTGAGATACGGTCATTTTGTTGCTTGGTTTCTGCTATTGCTAGACCTCAACAACTTTATTTCCATCTTGAAACATTGAACTTTCTGCATTGTTCAGTAATTGGTGGCAGAAGCCACTCCGCACTACTAATCCAGTTTGGTTTCACTCCACAATTGCTTTACTTCTTTTCTTTAAAGTTAGGTGTAACTAGAAAAGCTTAACCAGGCATGTACATAGGAACGGAATAATCATTAAATAATAATTGTGTGAGGGAGAAAATGGAAGGTTTATTAGGCCCCTAAATGACAGCTAAGTTACAGGGAGCTCACACACCATGACTTGAAGCTTTATAGAGAGGAAGCACTTGAGATCAGGATGCTATCTGGTCACTGATGCTGGATTAACTGCCACTACTGGTCGCACATATTGTGTCATTGTGGAAGGACGTAAGAACAGTGTGTGTCTTTTCATGAGAAACATGCCTGTCCTGCTCTAGAAGATAACCTTACATTCAGGAGAATCAATATGTTTCAGTATCAATATCTCACCTGGACAAACATACCCATCTCTCGCTCCATGCAATGTGTGTTCCTCACAAGTTAGGCAAGTGATTATGGCATTGATTCCTCTTGTTATGCCCATTTACTTATAAATTGGCCCAGAGGCACTCTGGAGCCTAGGAGAAGGAGAGAGTGTTCAGCTGGCAAGGAACATGAGGTGCTAGTCAACTCCCATCTGTTCTTGTAAAAACTCAGATTCATTAACCACAGCATCAGCAATCACCTGGATTTGTGGGGATGTCACAGGCCATGGAGGTTTGATTAGGGGGAGAGTTACCCACTTCCAGCTTGGTGCCTCCTTGTCTGTGGACACATTGTACCACAGAAAGAAAGCCATTTGAATTCAAGTGCTGCCAGTGACTCTCCAAGACATGGGAAAAACTTAAAAAACCAATGAATAGTCTAGCAGCACCTTAGAGACCAACCCTATTCTCTGCCTACCAGAATGGAGGGAGGAGAGCTAGGGGCTTTCTCCCTGTGGTGGAGCAATGGGGCTAGGGGCTTCAGCCTGGCAAGATTCATCTGCTGGGGCTCAGGGCTTCAGCCCCCCAGGGCACACCTGCTGGGATTGGATGCTTTGGCAGGACCAGGGCTACAGTCCAGAGCCCTGGCAGGTATCTCCTGTGGGGCTGAAACCCCGAGAACCCTCCCTCCTTCCCTGTAGGGCAGAAGGCTCTAGCCCCACCTCCCCACCACAGGGTAGATGCCTCGGCAGGCAGACTTCGCAGAGCTGAAGCCTCTGAACATTATCATATGCACCTTGGAGAGTGAGAAAGTTTGGCCACTCCTGGTCTATTATTTCATCTGCTACAATTACACATTCACTAGCCAGAAATTATTTATATATTTATTCACTATTCACCAAGGCTACGTCTAGACTGGCATGATTTTCCGCAAATGCTTTTAACGGAAAAGTTTTTCTGTTAAAAGCATTTGCGGAAAAGAGCGTCTAGATTGGCACGGACGCTTTTGCGCAAAAGCACTTTTTGCGGAAAAGGGTCCGTGCCAATCTAGACGCGGTTTTGTGCAAGAAAGCCCCGATCGCCGTTTTAGCCATCGGGGCTTTTTTGCGCAAAACACTTTTTAGCTGTCTACACTGGCCCTCTTGCGCAAATACATTTGCGCAAGAGGGCTTTTGCCCGAACGGGAGCGTCATTGTATTTCTGCAAGAACATTGACAATCTTACATGAGATCGTCAGTGTTCTTGCGGAAATTCAAGTGGCCAGTGTAGACAGCTGGCAAGTTTTTCCGGAAAAGCGGCTGATTTTCCAGAAAAACTGGCCAGTCTAGATACATCCCAAGGGTATGTCTACACTTGCACCCTCATTCAAACTAGGGATGCAAATGCAGGCATTCAAAATAGTCAATGAAGTGAGGATTTAAATATGCTGCGCTTCATTAGCATGATCTCACTGGCGCGTTACTCTAAATGGAGCTGTTTGAAAGTGAAAGTGCACGCTGGGAGTAATGTTAGTTCAAATGAGGAGTAATGTTAGTTCGAACCAAGGGGTTTGGTTCGAAAGAATGCATCCTGGCGCGCACTTTCACTTTCGAAACAGCTGGCATTTGGAGTAACACACCAGCGAGATCATGCTAATGAAGCGCGGGATATTTAAATCCCTGCTTCACTGACTATTTTGAATGCCTACATTTGCATCCCTAGTTCGAACTAGGGTGCAAGTGTAAACATACCCTCATTCACTATTGTCCTACACCTTGTGCTGTCATTTACATCAGCACAGAGTCAGGGAAACAAGGCACCAGATAAAAATGGTATCAATTTGTACATGATTTTTGGACTTAAGGTGCAGCACAACTGTGTGTTCATCTGACTGTGTCCAAAATGGTGCTATGCATTTTACATAATAAGAAAGAAAGGAAGAAAGAAAGAAAGAAAGAATGGAAAACAAACATTTGACTGTTTTCTGTTTATAATTGTGGCATTATTTATTTTCATTCCTTTCTTGGATTATTCCTTTCCAATCCCATGTATATAAAAACCCCTAACAACTTCCAAGGAGAATTGTTTTTGATTTTACCATCCCTACAAAGATAGTGAGAGAAGATTTAAGTGAAGTTGCTTGTTATGGTGCCAGACAGGAATTATTATTACAAAGCCTTTGGCTGTTAGGGTAACAAAGTGGGGTTTGGATTAGTGTTGTCCAAAGCAGCCTTTAATGGAAAAAGCCCAGCCTTATAATGTCTCCTGAATTTAAGAGATGCAAAAAACAATGATAAGACAGACCACACAACTTAACACTGACTGCAGAGCTACAAAATGTTAGCAAATGAAGGCTTTACAAAGCAAATCCTGAGGTAAATTCTTCTAAATTAAAAAAGACTTAATTTATTATTTTAAAGAATGGCCTTCTCTTTGACAAGTAATTAGTACTTAAAGCAGAGGCTTTAAATAGCTATATGATCACAGAAGTTCACATTTTCAGTTAATTACAGCTCCTATGAAAGCTAAAGAAAAAATTAAAAGTATTCCTCTTTAAATTTAAACCTAAGCAACAATTTCCTCTATAACCTATACTGGCCCTTTCTGTACAAAAAAGGACAGATTCTGTCACACTTTCTCATATTGTGCACCTTATTCTTTGAGCAGATCTACTCTACATCAGAAATGCAAGCAGAACCTGACACTCATTTCAGATTTGAAGCATTTATGGTTATGAAGTAAATAACAAACCAACAATCCAAAGATCCCACAGATAATATTAAAACCAAAAATTCCAAAGACACTGTAGAGACTGAATGCCCCAAACCTAAAATATTTAATCAAAATTGGAATGTTTTTATTTGAAAATGCTGCTATGGTGCATCAGAGATGAGAGTCCATAGTGTATCATGGGAGATGTAGTCTGATCAAGGAACATAGCCACAAAGCTGAATGGGAGCATAAAGCACCCAAACTACAACTCCCGTGAGACACCAAAGCAGTATTTCCAAATTGAAATATTTTGTTTGGGGGCAGAATATTTCCTATTTAATTTCTGCCAAAATCATTTTTTCTCTGCATAATAATTTAATCCACTCTATCTGTGACACTAGCCAGATCCACCTCCCCCTCCGCACTCCATTGATGATCTGATCCTATGCATGTTAATGATACAAATGTTGTTTTAGGAGTTTCTCTCATTAGAAAGGGCTGTGATATTAGAGCCATGAAATAGGCACCTCTGATGGCATCATAAAGGGACGAGGTACTTTGAGGGTAGGGTGATGATTGCGCTAGAAATATACAACAAAATGGATGGATGGAGAGACTATCTTCCCACAGAATTGAATTCTTTTGCACCTAATAATTTCATTCTCTTTGCTGCTGGTAGTAGCTTATTCCTTTTTAATATGCATTGCATTGTGCTTCTAGCTGATGCATTTGCCCAAATAGCAGTGTGTAGATTATTTAAACCCATGATGGGAAAACTGGAGCTGGCTCTGAACATCTTGGCATCTTCCTGCTTTTTTTCCCCCTTGTTATCATATTTTCATACATTCTTTGCAGAATTTGAGCTGAGAAGCCCTTTTTAATTAGACTAGTGTAAGCTGATCACCACAGGGCTCAGGAAGGAATTTTTTCCCTGGTGGGCAGAATTGCACAATCGGCTAAAGTGGATAATGTTTATTTTGTTTTTACCTTCCTCTGACACATCAGGTGCTAGATGCAGGATACAAGATTTCATGGGCCAGTGCTCTGATGTGGTAGGGCAAATCGTATGTTCCTATTTATATTGCGTGAATAGGATTTGACTTATATCATTAAAATGCACTTTAGCCTGAAACACACGAGGCTTCTTGAATACACGCTGTTAACTTTTTTTTTTTGGTAATAAAAGCCTTTAATCAGGGCTCAGTGAACAAAAGGAATGCCAGTATGAATCAGATGGTCAGGACACATGCAATGTGGCAATAAAAGAGAAACCCCTCTTTAGAGATGAAGTAGCTGATCAAATAAAGGGCAGTCTTCCCAGACGCCTGTGAAGTTGACAGAAGAGTCTTTGTAGTACTATAGCCATCACCTCCTGCATGGGACAACCTCAAAACATTTCTGAATCATTTTTGGGATACATAAAAGCCAAAGGTTGATAAAGAGATGAGTCAGAACTTCCTTGGGGAAGGGGGGAGAAAAGTGGGAGCTTTTTCTGACCTTTTGTAAGTCTGAGGTTTTATCTCCCAGGGGTAGCCTTGGTGAAAGGAGAGACCTTTGCAACTGTAGTTGCAATCAGTTTTAAAAGAAAATCTGGCATCTTTTTATTTAGAGCCAAAAGTTTATAAGCTGATTTACAGGAACCTTCCAGCGAAGGAGAAAAACATCAGCTGATGAATGGAAGTCTGTAGTCTCTAAAGTGAGGCTAACAGTAATTTAATGGAATTTGTGAAACCATCCCACCCATGTATTTTAATTTTGTTGGATGCAGGCTTAAGTTGACTTATTTGCTCTTCTTTCTGCACCTGCAGACATATAACTACATGGGCAGAGGTCCTCACATCTGACCAGGGGATTCAGCCATTTAATCGGAACTGGCTAATTATATCCTCTCCTCAGCTTTGAAAGTCAGGAGCTGTGTGGCTAAAAATCCCTAGCTGGCTTTGAAAATCTTAACCGGCATGTCTCAGTGCTAACAACTAGCCCTCCATCTTTATAGCTATGTCTGTGCTGCAGCTGGGACCGTGCCTCCTAACCCAGGTAGACAGACACGAGCTAGCACGTTACAAAGAGCAGCGTGGATGCTGATGGCTTGTGAGGTGGCATAGGCTAGCTACTGGAATACAACTGCAGAACATAATTGCTGACCACTAATGTTTTAACAAAACTCTTATAGTTGAATCTGGGAAGAGAGAGCTGGCCCCAGTGTTTGCCAGTTTAAGATTACTGCAGTGGCGTACCAGTGTCAGACTTAGTAGGGGAAGTAGAAGTGGGTGACAACCTGGGAAGCAGTGATCATGAGGTGGTAGATTTTAGGATCCTGACTAAAGGAAGAAAGGAGAGTAGCAAAATACACACCCTGGACTTCAGAAAAGCAGACTTTGACTCCCTCAGAGAACTGATGGGCAGGATTCCCTGGGATGCTAACATGAAGGGGAAAGGAGTCCAGGAGAGCTGGAAGTATTTTAAAGAAGACTTATTGAAGGCACAGGAAGAAACCATCCCAATGCTCAGCAAGAAAAGCAAATATGGTAGGCGACCAGATTGGCTTACCAGGGACATCCTTGGTGAGCTTAAACACAAAAAGGAAGCTTACAAGAAGTGGAAAATTGGACAGATGACTAGGGTGGAGTTTAAATATATTGCTTGAGAATGCAGGGGAGTTATCAGGAAGGCGAAAGCACAGCAAGGGATGTGAAGGGTAACAAGAAAGGTTTCTACAAGCATGTTAGCAAGAAGAGGGTGATCAGAGAGGGTGTGGGGCCCTTACTGGATGAGGGAGGTAATCGAGTGACAGACAATGTGAGAAAAGCTGAAGTACTCAATGCGTTCTTTGCCTCTGTCTTCACGGACAAGGTCAGCTCCCACACAAATGCACTAGACAACACAGTAGGGGAAGGAGGTGGACAGCTCTTGGTGGGGAAAGAACACGTTAGGAACTATTTAGAAAAGCTAGACATACACAAATCCATGGGTCTGGATTTAATGCATCCAAGGGCACTGAGGGAGTTGGCAAATGTCATAGCGGAATCTTTGGCCATTATCTTTGAAAACTCATGAAGATCGGGAAAGATCCCAGATGATTGGAAAAAGGCAAATGTAGTGCCCATCTTTAAAAAAGGGAGGAAGGACGATCCAGGGAACTACAGACCAGTCAGCCTTACCTCAGTCTCTGGAAAAATCATGGAGGACACCCTCAAGGAATCCATTTTGAGGCTCTTGGAAGAGGGGAAAGTGATCGGGAATAGTCAACATGGATTCACGAAGGGCAAGTCATGCCTGACCAATCTGATTAGCTTCTATGATGAGGTAACTGGCTCTGTGGATATAGGAAAGTCAGTGGATGTGATATACCTTGACTTCAGCAAAGTTTTTGAGACAGTCTCCCACAATATTTTAGCCAGCAAGTTAAGGGAGTATGGATTGGATAAATGGACTGTAAGATGGATAGAAAGCTGGCTAGACTGTTGGGCCCAACGGGTAGTGATCAATAGCTTGATGTCAGGTTGGTGGTCGGTTTCTAGCAGAGTGCCCCAAGGATCAATTCTAGGGCTGGGTTTTTTCAACATTTTTATTAATGACCTAAGTGAAGGGATGGATTGCACCCTCTGAAAGTTTGCAGATGACACTAAGCTAGAGGGAGCGGGAAATACACTGGAGGGCAGGGATAGGGTCCAGAGTGACCTAGACAGATTAGAACAGGGGTTCCCAACCTGGGGTACACGTACCCCCAGGGGGTACAAGAAGCTTGTCAAGGGGGTATGGGGAATATTTGGTAAATAACTAGATTATCCTAATTGAAATATTCCAAAAGTAGTAGTGTTAGTGAAAAAAGTTGTGGATTCTAGAGTCTAGAATTTATTTCCTTTCATATTGAATAGGAGGTACGGGAAGGTTTACTAAAAGCCAAGGGGGTGCAAGGACTGAAAAAGGTTGGGAACCCCTGGATTAGAGGATTGGGCCAAAAGAAATCTGATGAGGTTCAACAAGGACAAGTGTAGAGTGCTGCACTTGGACAGAAGAATCCCAAGGCTGTTACAGGCTGGGGACCGAATGGCTAAGTAGCAGTTCTGCAGAAAAGGACCTGGGGATTACAGTGGATCAGAAGCTGGATATGAGTCAACAGTGTGCTTTGTAGCCAAGAAGGCTAATAGCATATTAGGGTGCATTAGGAAGAGCATTGCCAGCAGATCTAGAGAAGTGATTATTCCCCTTTATTCGGCTCTGGTGAGGCCACACCTGGAGTATTGTGTCCAGTTCTGGGCCCCCCACTATAGAAAGGATGTGGATGCATTGGAGAGGGTCCAGCAGAGGTCTGGAGCGCATGACCTATAAGGAGATACTGAGGGATCTGGGTTTGTTTAGTCTGCAGAAGAGAAGAGTGAGGGGGGATTTGACAGCAGCCTTCAATTTCCTCAAGGGAGGTTCCAAAGAGGATGGGGAAAGGCTGTTCACAGTAGTGATGGATGGCAGAACAAGGAGCAATGGTCTCAAGTTACAGTGGGAGAGGTCTAGGTTGGACATTAGGAAAAACTATTTCACTAGGAGGGTGGTGAAGTACTGAAATGGGTTACCTAGCAAGGTGGTGGAATCTCTATCCCTGGATGTTTTTAAGTCTGGGCTTGACAGGGCCCTGGCTGGGTTGATTTAGTTGGGATTGGTCCTGCCTTGGGCAGGGGGCTGGACTTGATGACCTCCTGAGGTCTCTTCCAGCTCTAGGATTCTATAATTCTATGATCCAGAACATCAATGATATTGGGTCTGGTTAGTGTATACATTTCCAGTTGCTAGGCACAGGAGACCTGGATTTTGTCACTCCTGCAGAGTGGCATTGCACCTGCAGACTGCATACACTCTGTAATGCCTGTTTAGTGACTAATCTTCATAGCGGCAAGTGCTATGAGTTCTGCAGCATAGATCTAAAAAGTTCTGTCAGTAGAGCCCTTCACAAAGTATTAAGATACACAACTCCAGCTATGTGAATAGTGTAGCTGGATTTGACATACCTTAGCTCGACTTACTGTGGCATCCCCACTGTAGGTGGTCAACCGGAGAAACTCTCCCATCTACTTCCCTTACTCCTAATGACCCCATAGAGTACTGGGGTTGATAGCAGTCAATTTAGCAGGTCCTTACTAGATTTACTAAATTGAACCCTGGAAGATTGATCTCCAGAGCGTCCATGTCCAGGTAAGTATAGACAAGGCCCCATATGGCAAATGGAAGTTTATAATATCAACTCTTAAGCTACGTCTACACTGCACCGTAGTTTGAAATAAGATACGCAATTTGAGCTACGCAAATTGCGTATCTTATTTCAAAATAACTTATTTTGTACTTTGGCTCTGTCTACATAGAACCAAATTTTGAAATAACCCACTATTCCAAAACGTCCCTTCCTCCTTGTGGAATGAGGTTTATAGGGATGTCGGAATAGTGAGCTCGAAATAATGGGCTTGCTGTGAAGACGTGGGATAGCTATTTCGGGATACTCCGGTATCCCGAAATAGTGTTGCAGTGTAGACATAGCCCCAGAGATATAAATTTCTATAACTAATAAAACCCTATTTTCAGCCCAATGTTATAAACTATGTACCAGTTCTTATTGAGGACTGAAGTTAAAAAGAAAAAAAATCATTTGGAGAGCATTTTATATGCACTGTTGGGAAATTGACTGTCCCAGAAAAAGTTTGAAGGCTAGTTTAAAGGCTTTTCCAAAAGTGAAAAACATCCTCTTCAAAAATCCCGCAGTTCAAATATGCCTTGTCTGAGTAACCTCAAACCATCCTCAAACTCTTCTCTGGTTAGAGACCACACACCAGAAATTTCAGACAGAAAGGAATTTTTTACAGAACGTTAGAATGTAGATTGGTTTAGGGGAACCAAAACTGAATTTATGATGGAAACTTCTATAACTTTAACTATGGGGCAGTTACTAGTGACTGTATAGTACAGTAAAATGAGAGATCTCTGCAGCTTATCAATATTATTAGACAGCAAATCACTACTACCAAACATTTGTCCCTTACTAATACTTCGTAAGGTTTAGTACATAAATGCCTTCTGACTCCAGGGTCAATTAGAATGACTTTCGCGTATTACTGTATTTTAATAATATTTCAGCCAACACTGAGAAATGTGGCCTACTCATTTAATAGTATCCATAATGTGATTTTCAGGGAAGAGATTTTAGACATAGGCTAAAACTAAAAATGCTCACTGCTTGTACTTTGTATTAGCCCAGCTCTTACACTTGTTGCTGTGGTGCCAAAAAATTGGCAGCACCCAATCTCTGCCTTTTTCTGAGAGGCAGATGGACAGAACTCCCACTGCTCTGCCCAAAGGACATGAGAGGACAGGGTGGGGCAAAAATGTCTTTTTTAGGAGGCAAATTGAGAGAGGGGAAGGAGGCTCATCCCCTGAGCAGCAGTGCCGGGGGGGAGGGGGTGCACAAGCTGTACAGCCATCCCACTGCACAGAGTGGATGGTTCCATGGCTCAGACCTCACTTAGACATGCTCATACTGATGCAACCAGTGTGCCAGTCCTTTAGCTTTGTAGAGTTGTCGCTAAATTATGCTCCTGGTAAGACAGTACTTGAGCAGGCATAGTTTTGTTCTAGTCAAACCGGTATTCTAGTTTTCTGTGTTTACCTGGTGGTGGTGGGGCACGGTGGAGGAAAAGGTGGTCCTATTTGCTCGTTCTCTGTGTGGTTAACAGCACCTCCTGTTCACTGTTCTCATGATGCAAAAATCCCATTAATAAGATTTTTCACTGACTACTGTGAAAAAGAGCATTAAAAGAGAGAGAGAGAGAGAGAGAGAGAGAGGGTTCAAGGTTCTGAATTCTATTTAGGAACTCTCCAGAGAGGAGCAGAAAGAACCAACATGAATAACTGCTCACGACTTTCTCGTTAATTAAAATCTGACAAGCAGCTGGCAGCTGAAAGGGGGAGCTGTAGGTGGGGGAATCCTGTGGTTCACCACCACATTCCTTACATTCATAAAAGCTACGGAATATTCACTATAGGCTTGCCAGAAATGTACATGAAAATGTGAATTAAAAGAAAGAGCTTCTTTGAGGTGACAGGGATGCTGGAAGTGGCCAAGATAATCCACAGAGTGAAATATCTGAAGGCTTAGTGACACGTAGGATGCAGCTCCTGTAAAGAGCATTCCTTTTTTAAGAGCAAGGTAATCGAAGTCAAGGGATGGTTTGGCTAGCAGGGCAAGCACATGAAATTATGGTAATGTAGGGCTGGAAGGGACCTTGAGAGGTCATCTAATCCAACTCCCGGCACTGAAGCAGGACCAAGTAAACCTACATAATCCCTGACAGGGGTTTGTCTAAGATGTTCTTAAAACCCTCCAGTGACAGGGATTCCACAACCACCCTTGGAAGCATATAGCAATGTTTAACTAGTCATAAAGTTACAAAGCTTTTCCTAGTAGCTAACCTAAATCTCCTTTGCTGCAAATTAATCCATTACTTCTTGTCCTGACTTCAGTGGACACAGAAAACAATCGATCACCCATCTCTTTAGAGCAGCCCTCATATTTTAAGACTGTTATCAGGTCTCCGCTCAGTCTTCTTTTCTCAGGACCCAACATACCCAATTTTTTAACCTTCCCTCACAGGTCAGATTTTTTAACCCTTTTATCATTTTTATTGTTCCGCTCTGGACTCTCTTCAATTTGTGCATCTCTCTCTTTGTGTGGCTGAACTGGATCAAGCACGCCATCTCATGTCTCACCAGTGCTGAACAGAGCAGGGCCGTTTTCTCCCGTGTCTTGCCCTGTCCTGGTGATGCAACCGACAGTGAAATTAGTCATTTGTTGCAGCTGCATCACATTGTTAACTTCTGTTAATTCTGTGATGCCCGCAGGTCCTTTTCAGCAGTACTACTGCCTACAGGTTAAACCTTTCTAGTCCTGGCACTCTCGGTTAGGATCAAAGGGATGTATTGCCTTTAGACATGATAGGCACCTTAAAATTCTTTATAATAGATTATCTACAGGAGAAATTGCAGGATGAGTCTGGCTACACCAATTCCAACACCAATTAATTCTTAAAACCAAACTGCGACACACAGGCTAGTAGCCCGATGCATATCTCCACTACAGTTTTTAATCCTCAGTAGAAGTGTCATTCTTAAGTAACTGATTAGGGCCATCCCTAAGTATAGTGCAAAGTAATATGTCTGAACATTATTCACTTTAGCAGCTGTCACACAGGCACTGAAGGGAGGTTCTTGATTACAAATTGTATCCATAACAGCTATTAGATCCAACAGGATAGCCACATTTACTACTTTGGCAGCTTGACAGGAGAAGAATGCCCTTTTTCCTGTGGTTCCTGATGGGTTTTCAAACAGGAGCGCCGTTTGCAGTTGCCTCCCTTAGCCCCTCGCCAGGTGATACTGCAGTGCCCCCCTCTGCCCCTCCGCCCCCAAGCTGAATCATTGGCATTGCCAGACCTCAAATCCCCATCTATTCTGGACAGGAATTCCAAGTGGTTGACCACTGCAGCTATCACTTGGTCATTAAACATTGGCTTCAAGGGGAGTGTAGACCAAGTGAGGACTAAAGCTCTGCACTCCGCATTGAAAAGAATGCTGAAACACCCTTCTGGGTGCAGGATCGGGCCATATAAAAGCTAGATCTAAATGCTTATGTACATATGATGGGGCCTGGAATTTAGTGTTTTTATCATGATAATATTGTGGAGTTTTTGATAGAGAAATAAATTTTGCTCACTTTCATACAAGCTTCTTTAATTTCTCATACCAGTACTCATAGGCTAGGCATATAGAAATACATATAGCTCTAATTAAATACACACAGACTATGTGCCTGTCTTCACTATGGCAGTCGAATGACACCAGGAAGTATTTCAAAAGGTCATATTCACCTCCCTGTGACACGTTTCTAAATTAAACTCTGGTAAGGTTCAGCTATTACTTATTCACCTACCTCTATCATCCAGCACCCATGCTTTTCTTTAGTCTCTGTGTGTGGCATAGATGGATGAAAACAGTCCAGCAGACTGTATTACACAACCTAACATTTTAGTGATAGACATGGTTTCTGCAAAATTTGAAAAGCAGCCAAAATAAGACTGACCAGGATTATTCATTCTGATGTTGCTGGACTCATTCATTATAAAGGTGGCAGCTTTTTCTTTCTATCACTTGTTAAAAGCATATTTATATTGTACAGGTTGAACCTCTTTAGTCTGATACTCTCTGGTCCAGCAACATCCATGGTTAGCTTACAAGAAGTGAAAACTTGGACAGATGCTTAGGGAGGAGTATAAATATATTGTTCGAGCATGCAAGGGTATAATCAGGAAGGCCAAAGTGCAATTGGAACTGCAGCTAGCAAGGGATGTAAAGGGCAACAAGAAAGGTTTCTACAGCCATGTTAGCAATAAAAGAGTTATCAGGGAGGATGTGGGACCATTACTGGATGAGGGAGGTAACCTAGTGACAGGTGATGTGGGAAAAGCTGAAGTACTCAATACTTTTTTTGCCTCTGTCTTCACAGACAATGTCAGCTCCCAGACTACTGCACTAGGCAACACAGTATGGGAAGGAAGTGGGCAGCCATCCGTGGAGAAAGAACAGGTTAGGAACTATTTAGAAAAGCTAGACGTACACAAATCCATGGTGCATCCAAGGGTACTGAGGGAGTTGGCAAATGTCATTGCAGAGCCTTTGGCATTATCTTTGAAAACTTGTGGAGATTGGGAGGGGTCCCAGATGATTGAAAAAAAAAAAGCAAATATAATGCCCATCTTTAAAAAAAGGGAAGAAGGACAATCCAGGGAACTACAGACTGGTCAGCCTTACCTCAGTTCCCAGAAAAATCATGGAGGGGATCCTCAAGGAATCCATTTTAAAGCACTTGGAAGAAAGGAAAATGATCAGGAATAGTCAACATGGATTCACCAAGGGCAAGTCATGCCTGACCAATCTGATTGCCTTCTATGATGAGGTAACTGGCTCTCTGGACATGGGGAAGTTGGTGGATGTGATATACCTTGACTTTAGCAAAGCTTTTGATACGGTCTCCCACAATAATCTTACCAGCAAGTTAAGGAAATATGGATTGGATAAATGGACTGTAAGGTGGATAGAAAGATGGCTAGATTATTGGGCCCAATGGGTAGTGATCAACGGCTTGATGTCTGGTTGGCAGGTGGTTTCAAGTGGATGACACCAAACTAGGGGAGAGGTAGATACAATGGAGGGTAGGGACAGGGCCCAGAGTGACCTAGACAAATTGGAGGATTGGACCGAAAGAAATCTCATGAGGTTCAACAAGGATAAGTGCAGAGTCCTGCACTTGGGACAGAAGAATCTCAAGCACTGTTACAGGCTGGGTACTGACCAGCTAAGCAGTTGTTTGGCAGAAAGGACCTGGAGATTACAGTGGATCAGAAGCTGGATATGAGTCAACAGTAGCCAAGAAGGCTAATGGCATATTAAGGTGCATTAGGAGGAGCATTTCCAGCAGATCTAGAGAGTGATTATTCCACTTTATTCGGCCCTGGTGGGGCCATATCTGGTGTATTGCATCCAGTTCTGCCCCTTCCCCCCGCATTACAGAAATGATGTGGACACACTGGAGAAGGTCCAGAGGAGGGCAACCAAAATTATGAGGGGGCTGGAACACATGACTTATGAGGAGAGGCTGAGGAATTTGGGTTTTAGTCTGCAGAAGAGAAGAGTGAGGGAGGATTTGATAGCCTTTAACTACCTGAAGGGAGGTTCCAAAGAGGATGGAGAGAGGCTGTCCTCAGTAGTGACAGAGGGCAGAATGAGGAGCAAAGGTCTCAAGTTACAGTGAGGGAGGTCTAGGTTGGATATTAGGAAAACTATTTCACTAGAAGGGTACTGGAATGGGTTACCTAGGGAGGTGGTGGAATCTTTTTTTTTTTTTTTTTTTTTTTTAAGGTTTTTAAGGCCCTGGCTGGGATATTTAGTTGGGCTTCGTCCTGCTTTGGGCTGGAGGCTGGACTCGATGACCTCCTGAGGTCTCTTCCAGCCCTGTAAACCTATGATTTTAGTTTGCTGGGTGTCCACTTATCCTGGGTGTGGCCATGTTTCCTATGGTCCCATAATGTTTGTTTACAGCCACCAGTCCTGGTTCTCTGTTCCATGCTATTATTTAGCTCTAATTTACCCCAAATATCTTCTCAGAGTCCAGTGCCAGCAATGCCCCTCTGCCATGTATATTGGCCAATCTGGATAGTCTCTACAACAAAGGATTAATGGACACGAATCAGATATTCAAAATGGTTACACACAGAAATGTGTTGGGAAACATTTTACTCTGCCCAGGCACTCATTAATGGATTTAAAAGTGGCCATTCTCTTGCATAGTAATTTCAGGAACCAACTAGAGAGAGAGACTGCAGAACTGGCCTCCATATGCAAATTTGACACATTTACCCAGGGACTGAACATTTCCTGGATGGGTCATGTAGCCAGTTAGGGCTCCCAGAGGGGTTCCTCCCTGACCCCGTCCAGGTCAGTGTGCAGCCACTCCACCCACTACTGCGGGCACGAAACAAACTCCCAGTTCAGTAGCACAGGCCCAGGTCTTGGGTGGGCAACAACAAAGCGAGGCAAATCAATAATACAGTAACCCCGGCCTTTGTTCAAGGTGGAGTGACAGGTAAACCGTTCGGAGCCTGGCCTTGGTTCAGGGTGGGGGGTTAACAAACAGAGGCAAAGTAGGAGTTGAATAGCCTAGGCTTTAGTTCCAGGCGGGGCAATAACAAACAGTATCAAGCCATAGTTCTGTAGCCCAGGCCTTTGTTCAAGGTGGGCAGTAACAAACAGTAGCAAGTAGTTCGGTCTCCTTGTTCAGGAGAAGCTCAGGCGATTCACCTGTGGTGGCAGGGGGGGAGGCTGCCATGCGGCAATTGGGAGGCAGGGGGATGCAGGCCCACCCACTCCACTGCATCCCAGGCCATGGTCCTAAAAGGGGCAGCGGGAGCTGCTGCTGGGTCAGCAGAGATCCGTACTGCAACACGCTGATCCCGGTGCAGTTAACTGCGCTTGGTGTTCCCTGGGCTACTTCCCTTCTCCCCCCTGCACATACCTGGGTTTCAGGCTGGTCTCTCAGGGGGGTTGAGGCTTATCAGGCCCAGCTGGGGTTCAAGTGGTCCAGGCCAGTCCTCGGCCTCTTGCAGGTCCAGTGGTCCCAGCCAGTCCTAAGGCGCTGGCTGGCACAGGCGTTTAGGCCGGTCCTCCAGGTCAGGCATAGCTGATGGTCCAGGCCAATCTTTGGGTGCGGGCCAGCACGGGGGTCCAGGCCAGTCCTCAGGGTCAGACACACCTGGTGATCTAGGTCTGTCCTCAGCTTCCTAGGTGGGGAGCATCGGGCAGACCTCTGGCTCCTCTGGAGGCTGGGCTCTGACTGAGCTCTCAGGCTGGGCTTTTATAGTCCTGGCCACGCCTCCTGGCTTCCAGTCCAGTGACTGGGCGGGGTCAGGCTCTACCCAAAAAGGTCTCCCGGAGGGGCTCCTCCCCATCTGGGTCAGTGGGTGGCCACTCCACCCCACTACAGGTTATTGTATTCAACAGCCAAATGACATCAACAGCTAAGTATCAGACTTACAGCCCACTCTATTAGCCTCGTTTAGCATGGGCACTATAATGGACAGGATTTTTTTTCTTTTTCTTTTCTTCGCCCCTCTTTTTCTGCTTTAAATTTGTCCCTCTGTGCCTCTTACTCCACTCATTGCAGGAGGAGTAACAGTTAATCCGAACTAAGGACTTAGTTCGGATTAACTTCTGACTGCCGCGTGTAGCCGCGGCCAATCAGTTCGAACTAAGGGGATTTAAAAATGGTGCCCACCCAGGAACATGCAAATGAAGCCCGGGATATTTAAATCCCGGGCTTCATTTGCAAGTTCAAATGCCTACATTAGCCACCCTAGTTCGAACTAGGGGGCTAGTGTAGACATACCCTAAGGTGCTACAGGCCCACTCGTTTTTTAAGTTTTTTTCTCAGAGCCCAGTAAGCAATGGCAGGGTTGATAATGCTGCTAGACAAAATTGACCTCCCATGGTTTGGCAAATCCTCTGGTTCAGCACCGGTCAGGTTCCAAAGGTGCCGGACTAGAGAGGTTCAACCTGGTATTCTGCAAATTGAGGTCCAGAGGACACGATCTCACCCCCATTGAAGTCAATGGAAAGAGTAGCCTACAGATCAGTGAGAAATGAATTAGCGAAGAGGTGCTTAGAGTAGGATGTCTCACTTACCTGCACACCCAGGACATGTCCAAGTCTTGCTACTTTTGCCTGACTGACATTTCAAAGATTCAGACCTTTTTTTTTTTTTTTGTCTATTCAGACTACCAAGGCTTGTCCAGGCTGTCCTCAACTCATTTTGCCAGGACTAAAATCACCTCTTTCACGGGCAATGTGTATTGCTCAGTTCTGTTTGTGTTATTACCTCATTTCCAAAAACAAGTCTCACCCTGTTTGGCTGATCTGTCTACCAGTGGTACCTTGCCATCTTGAATGTGAGCTCTCTGGGGCAAGGATTATCTTCTCAGTTACTTGTCTGTACAGCACCTGGTACACTGGGAACATTTTGGCACTAGTAACTTTCCCAAAGTCTTACAATGGGTCAGGAGTCTGGCCAAGAATAGAACTCAGATCTCTGGATTCCCAATCCCATGCTATAAATCAGCCCATGCACCCTTCTTATAAATGTGCAAGATAAACAAAAGTGTAAACAAAAGGCCTGATTTTGAAAGACACAATCTCACCTTCATCTTCCATTGATTGCAGTAGATATTAAGGGGTGGTCAGTACCCCTCTGAAGGGATTCTGCTCTTCTCCAGATTGGACTCACAGGGACTTCAGGGTGTGCTACAGCTTGCAGGGCCCAGAAAAGGGCAACACTCCCAAAATAATAGAGTAAAACCTGGTGAGCAGTCGGGATGCAACTGTATATTCATAGAGGGCAGAGAAGGAAATAAACTATATAGAATCATAAAACTGTAGGTCACCTAGGTCAGTGGTTCTCAATCTGTGGGCTGCAGACCTCTGGGGGCTCACAGTTTATGTCTAAGACCATGTTCTCTCTAAGCTGCGGGGCAGCACATCTTCATAGAATCATAGAATACTAGGACTGGAAGGGACCTTGAGAGGTCATTGAGTCCAGTCCCCTGCCCTCATGGCAGGACCAAATACTGTCTAGACCATCCCTGATAGACATTTATCTAACCTACTCTTAAATATCTCCAGAGATGGAGATTCCACAACCTCCCTGGGCAATTTATTCCACTGTTTGACTACCCTGACAGTTAGCAACTTTTTCCTAATGTCCAACTTAAACCTCCCTTGTTGCAGTTTAAGCCCATTGCTTCTTGTTCTATCCTCAGAGGCCAAGATGAACAAGTTTTCTCCCTGCTCCTTATGGCACCCTTTTAGATACCTGAAAACTGCTATCATGTCCCCCCTCAATCTTCTCTTTTCGAAACTAAACAAACCCAATTCTTTCAGCCTTCCTTCATAGGTCATGCTCTCTAGACCTTTAATTGTTCTTGTTGCTCTTCTCTGGACCCTCTCCAATTTCTCCACATCCTCCTTGAAATGCGGTGCCCAGAACTGGACACAATACTCCAACTGAGGCCTAACTAGCGCAGAGTAGAGAGGAAGAATGACTTCTCGTGTCTTGCTCACAACACACCTGTTAACGCATCCCAGAATCATGTTTGCTTTTTTTGCAACAGCATCACACTGCTAACTCATATTCAGCTTGTGGTCCACTATAACCCCTAGATCCCTTTCTGCCGTACTCCTTCGTAGACAGTCGCTTCCCATTCTGTATGTATGAAACTGATTGTTCCTTCCAAAGTGGAGCACTTTGCATTTGTCTTTATTAAACTTCATCCTGTTTACCTCAGACCATTTCTCCAATTTGTCCAGATCATTTTGAATTATGACCCTATCCTTCAGATTAGTTGCAACCCCTCCCAGCTTGGTATCATCTGCAAACTTAATAAGCGTACTTCCTATGCCAATATCTAAATTGTTGATGAAGATATTGAAGAGAGCCGGTCCCAAAACAGACCCCTGCGGAACCCCACTTGTTATACCTTTCCAGCAGTATTGTGAACCATTAATAACTACTCTCTGAGTACAGTTATCCAGCCAGTTATGCACCCACCTTATAGTAGCCCCATCTAAGTTGTATTTGCCTAGTTTATTGGTAAGAATATAAGAACATAAGAACATAAGAATGGCTGTACTGGGTCAGACCAAAGGTCCATCTAGCCTAGTATCCTGTCTGCCGACAGTGGCCAGCACCAGGTGCCCCAGAGAGGGTGGACCGAAGACAATGATCAAGCGATTTGTCTCCTGCCATCCCTCTCCAGCCTCTGACAAACAGAGGCCAGGGACACCATTTTATCCCCTGGCTAATAGCCTTTTATGGACCTAATCTCCATGAAATTATCTAGCTTCTCTTTAAACTCTATTATAGTCCTAGCCTTCACAGCCTCCTCTGGCAAGGAGTTCCACAGGCTGACTACACGCTGTGTGAAGAAGAACTTTCTTTTATTAGTTTTAAACCTGCTACCCATTAATTTCATTTGGTGTCCTCTAGTTCTTCTATTTAGGGAACTAATAAATAACTTTTCTTTATCGGCCCTCTCCACACCACTCATGGTTTTATATACCTCTATCATATCCCCCCTCAGTCTCCTCTTTTCTAAACTGAAAAGTCCCAGTCGCTTTAACCTCTCCTCATATGGGACCCGTTCCAAACCCCTAATCATTTTAGTTGCCCTTTTCTGAACCCTTTCCAAGGCCAAAATATCTTTTTTGAGGTGAGGAGACCACATCTGTACACAGTATTCAAGATGTGGGCGTACCATAGTTTTATACAGGGGCAGTAAGATATTCTGGGTCTTATTTTCTATCCCTTTCTTAATAATTCCTAGCATCCTATTTGCCTTTTTGACCGCCGCTGCACACTGCGTGGAAGTTTTCAGAGAACTGTCCACGATAACTCCAAGATCGCTTTCCTGATTTGTCGTAGCCAAATTAGCCCCCATCATACTGTACGTATAGTTGGGGTTATTTTTTCCAATGTGCATTACTTTACACTTATCCACATTAAATTTCATTTGCCATTTTGTTGCCCAATCACTCAGTTTGGTGAGATCTTTTTGGAGTCCCTCACAGTCTGCTTCTGTCTTGACTATCCTAAACAGTTTGGTATCATCTGCAAACTTTACCACCTCACTGCTTACCCTTTTCTCCAGATCATTTATGAATAAGTTGAACAGGATTGGTCCCAGGACTGACCCTTGGGGGACACCACTAGTTACCCCTCTCCATTCTGAAAATTTACCATTTATTCCTACCCTTTGTTTCCTGTCTTTTAACCAGTTCTCAATCCAAGAAAGGACCTTCCCTCTTATCCTATGGCCATGTAATTTACACAAAAGCCTTTGGTGAGGGACCTTGTCAAAGGCTTTCTGAAAATCTAAGTATACTATATCTACTGGATCCCCCTTGTCCGCATGTTTGTTAACCCCTTCAAAGAACTCTAATAGATTAGTAAGACAGGATTTCCCTTTACAGAAACCATGTTGACTTTTGTCCAACAAATTATGTTCTTCTACATGCTTCACAATTTTATTCTTTACTATTGTTTCGACTAATTTGCCTGGTACTGAAGTTAGACTTACCCGTCTGTAATTGCCCGGATCGCCTCTAGAGCCCTTTTTAAATATTGGTGTCACGTTGGCTACCTTCCAGTCATTAGGTACGGAAGCCGATTTAAGGGATAGGTTACAAACCACAGATAATAGTTCAGCAATTTCCCATTTGAGTTCTTTTAGAACCTTTGGATGAATGCCATCCGGTCCTGGAGATTTGTTAACATTAAGTTTTTCTATTTGTTCCAAAACCTCCTCTAATGACACTTCAATCCGGGACAGTTCCTCAGATTCATCACCCACAAAGGACGGTGCAGATTTGGGAATCTCCCCAACATCCTCAGCCGTGAAGACTGAAGCAAAGAAATCATTTAGTTTCTCCGCAATGGCTTTATCGTCCTTGATTGAGCCTTTTATAGTTCGATCGTCTAGGGGACCCCAGGTTTTTTAGCAGGCTTCCTGCTTCTAATGTACTTAAAAAACATTTTGTTATTTCTTTTTGAGTTTTTGGCTAGCTGTTCCTCAAAATCTTTTTTCGCTTTTCTTATTACATTTTTCCATGATATCATGCGAGACCGTATCAAACGCCTTACTAAAGTCTAGGTATACCACATCCACCGCTTCTCCCTTATCCACAAGACTCGTTATCCTATCAAAGAAAGCTATCAGATTGGTTTGACACGATTTGTTCTTTACAAACCCATGCTGGCTGTTCCCTATCACCTTGCCACGTTCCAGGTGTTTACAGATGATTTCCAAGCAGGGAGCCCTGAGCCTCTGACTGGGCAGGGCTGATTAATCACCCGTGAAGCTGTGCTGCTCTGCAGCTTAGAGGAAAAACTGGTCTAGAAGGTCTGCAAAGGATTGTCAATACCACAGAACAGTGATTTTCACCGGTGATCCATCGACTCCTTCGGGCCTGCAGACTATGTCTAAGATTTCCTAAAGGATTCTCCACCTCTATCTGAATTTTTTAGGCATCCACCAATGAAAGAAGGTTCAGAACCACTGACCTACTCCATCCTCCCTGCCAAAGTAGGATCAAGTATACCTAGACCATCCCTGACAGGTGTTTGGCTAACATGTGCCTAAAAGCGCCAGTGATGGGGATTCCACAACCTGCCCTGGGGTGCATCTACACTGCACCGTTATTTTGAGATAACTAGTGTTATTTTGAAATAACAATGTGAGCATCTACACAACCATTCTGTTATTTCAAAATAATTTCGAAATAACGGATGGCTTATTCCAAAATCGGCAAACCTCATTCTGTGATGAATAATGACTATTCTGAAATAGGTATTTCAAAATAAGATGTGTGTAGACGCTCCACTGTTGCTATTTCAAAATAGCTCCTCACCGGGGCCATTCTAAGTTATTCCTTCTCATTGCCTCCTGGGGCTCTAAATCGAGATAGCACGTCTACATTAGAGAAGCCTACCATGGACTAATTTTGAGGCTTCCCTGCAGTGTAGACATGCTATTTTGAAATAAGCTATATCGGAATAACTATTCCAGAATAGCTTATTTCAAAATAAGCGTGCAATGTAGACATACCCTTGGTAACCTATTCCAGTGCTTAATTCCTTATAGTTAGAAAGTTTTTCCTAATGTCTAACATAAATCTCCCTTTGCCGTAGATTAAATCAATTATTTCTTGTCCTACCTTCAGTAGACATAGAGAAAAATTGATCACCATCCTCTTTAGAACAGCCCTTAACAGATTCAAAGATCGCTATCTCAGTCATCTTGTCTCAAGACTGAGTATGTCCAGCTTTGTAAAGCAGTTAAATTTTTAACTAAACAAATAAACTCAAATAAACTCTCATCCACATCTATATTTTTCTAAAAATGTACTTCCTGCTTCCAGGCAACTCCTGCCCCTGACTCTCTTCTCTAGGCTTCTTATTCAGCTCTGCTTCTATTCCCATAGGGCACATCTACATAGCAGGGCTAAAACTGAATTAAGCTACGCAACTTGAGCTATGTCAATTGCGTAGCTTAAGTCAAAATAGCTTATTTTGGCTTTTGGCGCTGTTTACACAGCAGGAAGTCCGAGAAAGAGCACTCTTCCTCCGACTTCCCTTACTCCTCATGAAATGAGGGTTACAGGAGTCAGACAGAGTAAGAAGTCCTTCAGCTCACCATTATTTTGGCTTTATGTCAAAAGAACTGTTTGTAGTGTAGATGTGCACTGTGTTATTTCAGAATAACATCAGTTATGCCAAAATAACGCTGATGTGTAGACGTACCCATAGAGAGAATAAAAAACCTTGGCATATCTCCTACAATGGTCCAGAGTGTTTCCTGCAGTGTTCTAATCACTCTCCGCTTCTGCTGTAATTTGTGGGAATTGAGGGAACTTTGTATGGGAGGTACGTGATGCTCAGGAACCTGTAATATACAATCCTAGTCCATTTGAAAAATAGAGAATTTCTGGAATGCTGGCATTTATATTTTTTTAAATAAACAACTGTATATTTCAGTGCTCTAAGATATGCAAGTATTTTGTAAAATATGGCCCTGTGTCTTCACATTTGAACACACGCAGGAAAATGCATTTCAGTTGCCTTATGGTTTTATCATCAAATGTAGAAATAATCTTAAACACTCCAGTCAGACTGTGCTCAGTGGGTGGTCTAAAACTCCTATCTCTCCTCTCTATAGCAGAAAAGGAAACTCAATATCAAGTCTTTGTGGCAGAGAGCAGTGTGTGGCTACAAGATCAGATAATTATTGTAAGATTTACACTAATATGACCATTAATCTTTTTATTTTTTAAGGTTCACATGCTTGAGAACTTTTAATCAGTAATTTGAGGTTTGAAGATGTGGGTGGCCAATTAATTTGTTCACAATCAATTTAATGATATGCCATGGATACTGAAAAGGGAAGAGAGATTTGGTATTTTTACTGCTGCAGGCAAAGGCAAGTTCTGCCCTTCCAGTAGATGGATTTTCATTTGAGCCACATGAAATACCAAAAACAATAGATGTGCCCACTAAGAAAAAGGCAGGAAAAGCATTTGTGCATAAAAATGTGTGACCTTTGCTGTGTGGCCACATTGGTCAGGCAATGGAATTTTGCTAACATTTTATACTACAGCATTTTATACTACAGCATAGGATTATAGATGGATTTAATCTTCCAATCTGAATTTTGCAACTTAGTTCTGTCACTGTAAATGGAGCCACATGGAAACATTACATCTGAACCTCCTTGAAGATCAGGGAAGCATGGGTTTGGACTTGCACTTTGTGCTTCAGTCATTAATTTATTTCTTCAAATTATTCCATGTGAGTAGATTTTTGCACCCATTAATTGACTTCAACAGGGGTCCAGGTAAGTGCAGAATAGCTTGCAGGACTCGGGCCCTAATTAGGATTCAATTAGCCAAATTTTGCTCTCAGTTTCACTAAGCAACATAGGATTTATGCTAGGGATGTTAAATATCGGTTAATTGAATAGTTGACTAACTTCATGAATTCTTATTGGTTACTGGACTATTCTATAGTCTCTGGGGGCGGGGCTGGCAGCCAGTGCGCTCTGGCTCCACTCCCGAGGAGCCCCCTGCCACTCTGCTCTGCTGCCTCTGTATTAGAGGCAGTAGCGCAGGATGCCAGGCAGGAGCTGGTCCGTGAGGGGAGCCAGTTTAAAAACCAGCTTCCCGCACAGACCGGCTGCCTGCTGCCCCATGCTGCTGCCTCTGATACAGAGGCAGCACTGCAGGGTGACAGCAGCCCCCATTCAGGGTTGGTGCACAGCTCCCAGACCTAGAGCGAGCTGGAACTGAGCTGGGTTGCCTGCCCGCCTGGTTCCTAATACACTTTAAATGGCAGAGCCACAGTGGGGGTAGTTCCTGGACCCAGTGTAAGTCAGAACTGAGCCAGGCTGCTGGCCAGAATGCTAAAAAATTTACTGGTGGGGAGGAGGGAGAGGAAGAGGAATGCATGTAGTCTATAGTATTAACCTATAAGCTTTTGCTTATCGATTAATCAGTTAATCGACTACACTATTACATCCCTAATTTATACCATTGTAGCTAAGCAGAATTTGACTTAGACTATTACCGTACATCAAGTAGCCAGTTTTGCCAGCACAAGCTTCTGTTTGGCTAGAAAAACATATTACTTTGTTGTTGTTTCTTAATCCAAGTCATTGCTAGAAATAAACTGCTGGAAATAAAATGACAGGAAAAATGTTTGCAAACTCAAATTATTTTTGCAAACTGAAAACAATATTTCAGCTAAACTCTGTGAGATTTCTTCTATCTCAGTTAATTACATTTTAGATTATTGAAAATGAAAGCAATTTAATATGTTTTCTTTTCACTAGTGCTGTTGTCCCCCCCCCCCCCCGGTTTATTTCTTTGGGGAGAGAAGGAGTTGGTACATTCTGAATTTGGATAGTCAAAAATGGACTATTCAGTTCCTTGAGAATTTCACTTTTTGGTGGTTATGAACTAACACCCTGTTCTTGTGTCTGGGATGCAAACACTGGGGAATGTTTTAGAGAGAATACTGATTGATTCTTTTAAAAATATTGGTCTTTTAAAATTAATATTAGGTGTGCAAATCATCTTTGCTTCTCCACCAAAACCTAAAAGTTTGAATCTAAACTACCTGACAGTCTCCCTTTCAAAGACCAAAATAAAACCTGTAACTTTTCAGTGGTTGCCTCAGGAACTGAAAATAAATGGAAGCAATACAGAAAATTGCTGTAAGTTTACTGTTATGTCTCTATGGCATCCATATAGAAAAGTTAACTACTGTTTTCACTGGAGTTACAATAAATACACTTGAAGGTACCCAGTTGCTAAGGCCTCTGAATGCCTTAAAGAATAACTGGAAACATGATGGAGCAAAGGCATGACGTGGCTAAAGGGGAAAGTTTAGATATGCAGATAGAAGCAGGATCAAGCCCCTTAGAGGGGGGACTGCTGGGTGAAGAAAATGGACAGTGGAAGCATGTGACTAAGAGAACCAGGCAGAGGAAAAGATGGGTTAGTGAAGGAAAAATAGAGCTTAAGAATAGGTATGTGGAGTTGGAGAATGAAGGAGGGGTACAACAGGCAGATAATGAAGATGGAAGGGTAAGGAAGAAGAGAAGAGTGGCTAGCCCTATAGATAAAGGGGAAGAGTTAATGGAAACAGCACCAATAATGAGTATTAGGAAGATACAGGATGGGTTAAAGAGGATTACAAGGGAAGACAGGAATGGCAAGGACTTGCAGCTAGAGGAAGCTAGAGATAGACCAGGCAATCACACTGTCACTAGGAAAAGGCAGGTCTATGTGATTGGGGACTCCTTATTGAGAAGAATAGATAGGCCTGTAACCAGAGCTGATCCAGAGAATAGAAGGGTGTGTTGTCTGCCAGGTGCTAAGATACGGGATGTGGAACTGAGGTTGAAGAGTATTATTAAGGGAGCAGGAAGGAATCCGTTGATCATCTTTCATGTAGGAACAAATGATACGGCTAGATTTTCGCTGGAACGAATTAAGGGCGACTATGCTAGGCTAGGGAGGATGCTCAAGGAAATTGAGGCTCAGGTGATCTTTAGTGGCATCCTGCCTGTTCCTAGAGAAGGGCAACTAAGATGTGACAGGATTATGATGATCAATAATTGGCTTAGGCAGTGGTGCTATAAGGAGGGCTTTGGGATGTATGGCCACTGGGAGGCATTTATGGACAGAGGACTGTTCTCTCGGGATGGACTTCATCTAAGTAGGGAGGGAAATAGACTTCTAGGATGGAGGTTGGCTCAACTGATAAAGAGAGCTTTAAACTAGGAATTTGGGGGAGATGGTTGGGAGATGTTCAGGTAATCTCTACGCCAGATTTTAACACTGAGGGGGAGGCAAACGAAGTAAAGGATATAGCTGGGGGTAGGAGAATGTACATGAGGAAGGGTAGGGTGGATACTAGTCTAACAGGTCATATTGGAGGTACAACGTCCGTGCCAAATTGGGTAAAGAATGTGAGTGAGGCCAAACAGCAAAAATTAAGATGTTTGTACACCAATGCGAGGAGCTTGGGTAACAAAATGGAGGAACTAGAGTTAATGGTCCAGGAAGTGAAACCAGATATTATAGGAATAACAGAAACATGGTGGAATACTAGGCATGATTGGAGTACAGGTATTGAAGGGTATGTGCTGTTTAGGAAAGACAGAAATAAGGGTAAAGGTGGTGGAGTCGCATTGTATATCAAAGATGAGGTAGATTGTAAAGAAATAAAAAGTGATGGAATGGAGAAGACAGAGTCTGTTTGGGCAAAAATCACATTGGGGAAGAAAACTATCAGATCCTCCCCTGGGATAGTGCTTGGGGTGTGTTATAGACCACCAGGATCCACTTTGGATATGGATAGAGACCTCTTTAATGTTTTTAATGAAGTAAATACTCGTGGAAACTGCGTAATCATGGGAGATTTCAACTTTCCAGATATAGATTGGAGAACAAGTGCTAGTAATAATAGGGCTCAGATTTTCCTAGATGTGATAGCTGATGAATTCCTTCATCAAGTAGTTGCTGAACCTACAAGGGGGGATGCTATTTTAGATTTGGTTTTGGTGAGTAGCGAGGACCTCATAGATGAAATGGTTGTAGGGGATAATCTTGGCTCGAGTGATCATGAGCTAATACAGTTCAAATTGAATGGAAGGATAAACAAAAATAAATCTGAGACTAGGGTTTTTGATTTCAAAAGGGCTAACTTTAATAAATTAAGGAAATTAGTTAGGGAAGTTGATTGGTCTAAAGAAATTATGGATCTTGAGGTGGAGGAGGCCTGGGATTATTTTAAGTTAAAGTTGCAGAAACTGTCAGAAGCCTGTATCCCAAGAAAAGGGAAAAAAATTATAGGCAGGTGTGTTAGACCAAGCTGGATGAGCAGGCATCTTAGAAAGGTGATTAAGAAAAAGCAGAAAGCATATAAGGAGTGGAAGATGGGAAGGATAAGTAAAGAAAGTTACCTTATTGAGGTTAGAGCATGTAGGGACAAAGTGAGAGAGGCTAAAAGGCAGGTAGAGTTGGACCTTGCAAAGGGAATTAAAACCAATAGTAAAAGGTTTTATAGCCATATAAATAGGAAAAAAACAAAAAAAGAAGAAGTAGGACCGCTAATTACTAAGGATGGAGTGGAGGTTAAGGATAATTTAGGAATGGCCCAATATCTAAACAAATACTTTGCTTCAGTCTTTAATGAGGCTAGTGAAGAGCTTAGGGATAATGGTAATATAACAAATGGGACTAAGGATATAGAGGTAGATATTACCATATCTGAGGTAAAAGCCAAACTTGAACAGCTTAATGGGAGTAAATCGGGGGGCCCAGATAATCTTCATCCAAGAATATTAAAGGAACTGGCACATGAAATTGCAGGTCCATTAGCAAAAATTTTTAATAAATCTCTAAACTTAGGGGTTGTACCATTTGATTGGAGAATTGCTAATATAGTTCCTATTTTTAAGAGAGGAAAAAAAAGTGACCCGGGTAACTATAGGCCTGTTAGTTTGACATCTGTAGCATGCAAGATCTTGGAAAAAATTTTGAAGGAGAAAGTAGTTAGAGACATTGAGGTTAATGGCAATTGGGATAAGTTGCAACATGGTTTTACAAAAGGTAGATCGTGCCAAACCAATCTGATCTCTTTTTTTGAGAAAGTAACAGATTTTTTAGATAAAGGAAATGCAGTGGATTTAATCTACCTCGATTTTAGTAAGGCATTTGATACAGTACCACATGGGGAATTATTGGTTAAATTGGAAAAAATAGGGATTAATATGAAAGTTGAGAGGTGGATAAGCAACTGGTTAAAGGGGAGACTACAGCGGGTCATATTGAAAGGGGAACTGTCAGGTTGGAGGAAGGTTACTAGCGGAGTTCCTCAGGGATCAGTTTTGGGGCCAATTTTATTTAATCTTTTTATTGCTGACCTTGGCACCAAAAGTGGAAGTGTCCTGATAAAATTTGCAGATGACACAAAGTTGGGAGGTATTGCTAATTCAGAAAAGGATCGGGATATCATACAGAAAGATTTGGATGACCTTGTAAATTGGAGTGATAGCAATAGGATGAAATTTAACAGTGAGAAGTGTAAGGTTATGCATTTAGGCATTAATAACAAGAATTTTAGTTATGAGCTGGGGACACATCAGTTGGAAGTAACGGAGGAGGAGAAGGACCTCGGAGTCCTGGTTGATTATAGGATGACTATGAGCCGCCACTGTGACATGGCTGTGAAAAAGGCTAATATGGTCTTGGGATGTATTAGGCGAGGTATTTCCAGTAGGGATAAGGAGGTGTTAGTGCCATTATACAAGGCATTGGTGAGACCTCATTTGGAATACTGTGTGCAGTTCTGGTCTCCCATGTTTAAGAAGGATGAATTCAAATTAGAACAGGTACAAAGAAGGGCCACTAGGATGATTCGAGGAATGGAGAACCTGTCTTATGAAAGGAGACTCAGGGAGCTTGGCTTGTTTACCTTAACCAAAAGAAGGCTGAGGGGGATATGATTGCACTCTTTAAATATATTAGAGGGATAAATACTAGGGAGGGAGAGGAATTATTTAAGTTTAATACTAATGTGGACACAAGAACAAATGGATATAAGCTGGCTAGTAGGAAGTTTAGACTTGAGATTAGACGAAGGTTTCTAACCATTAGAGGAGTGAGGTTCTGGAATGGCCTTCCAAGGGAAGTAGTGGGGGCAAAAGATCTACCTGGCTTCAAAATTAAACTAGATGGGTTTATGAAGGGGATGGTTTGACAAGATAACATGGTCTTGGTAACTAATTGACTAGTCATTATCAGTGGTAAAGAGGTCAATGGAGGGATGATAGGGGTTATTATAAAGAACTTTCTGGGTGTCTGGCTGGGGAGTCTTGCCCACATGCTCAGGGTTTAGCTGATCGCCATATTTGGGGTCGGGAAGGAATTTTCCTCCAGGGTAGATTGGCAGAGGCCCTGGAGGTTTTTCGCCTTCCTCTGTAGCATGGGGTACAGATCACAGCTGGAGGATTCTCAGCATCTTGGGGTCTTCAAACTATTTGAGGGCTTCAATATCTGAGATATAGGGGTGAGGATTATTCTAGGAGTGGGTGGGTGAGATTATGCGGCCTGCATTGTGCGGGGGGTCAGACTAGATGATCATAATGGTCCCTTCTGACCTTAAAGTCTATGAGTCTATGAGTCTATGATTGGCCAGATACAGGGCAATATGCCCAAATAATACTGTGCATCTCAACAGAAACTTAAGAAAACATGTTTCACCAGAGAGATGTCTCAGCTCTGCTCTGAGGAATACTGAGGAGAGAAAGTTTCTATAGTTGTGATGTCTGGAAAGGGCACCCAGATGCCAGTCCCTTCTGAGGTGAAAAGGAAATATTGGGTATGCATCTACATATATTCTAAGTGGGGTTGGTAACACCACCTTATACTAAATGTAACTAACACTACCCATTATAAGACTTGTTTTCAGTTGCTTATAACTTTGTGAAACATTAATCATTTGGGCTGAAGTCATCCACACTGGATAGCTGTATCATGTTCAATATTTTGGGGAAATTTCAACCAATATGACTCAGCCATTTCCAAGAATGAGGCTAAGCAAAAATGCAAAGTTTTGCCCAGGTTAAAAAAAAAAACCACAGTCAGCGTTTCCTTGGAAATGTTCTCACTCTCCTAGGCTTTAGAACAGGAATTTGAAATTTGCCTAGGCGGTGGTCTTTGTGTCAGCCTTTGAAAATTGCAGTTTGCACATTCTCTGTGGTAACGTCATAAATTTTAACAGCTAAATTTCCTCCAGAGTCCTTCCTCACTGAGGGTGTCTCAGCTCTTAGTGCTGACCAGACTGTGTGTGCACCACCTCCGCAGAGCAACCGAGCATGTTGCATCCCAGCAAAGCTGAACTTTCCTTGCAATTGTTGCCTCCAGCTGCAGTAGCCTGGGGTGGGCCCACGCACTGGAACTGAGAGCAGTGTATGATGCTACATCTAGACTATGCAGTGGCGTAGCGAGGGGGGGCGGGAGGGGGCAGTTGCCCCCGGGCACCATTCTAGGGAGGCATCAAGTTAGTCCCCCTCCGCTTCCCCTGTCATCCCTTGTAAGCTCCCCCCTCCTCCTCTCAGAATCGGGCTCAGCCGTGCTCTAGGTTCAGGGCCCCGCCGTATGGCGGTGGCAGGAAGGTAGGGGGAAGAGCACAAATTTTGCCTTTGCTCCTGGGCGCATAACACCCTGGCTATACCTCTGACACTACGTACAGTGGTGTATGGGATACCTGTACATCCACCCCCCAGTGAAAACAGCCAGATGCACCAACTCTTATGGGGTGCAGCTACGGGTGTCATTTGGAAAGGGAAGCTGTGGGGAAAGCAGGTCCATCCTGCCAGGCATCATATGAGAAAAATATGTTATCGTGTCAGTTAAGACTGTGTCCGAATGCATATGCATGGGGAGGGGGACAAATTAAGGTTGCACACGTATTTCCCAACTTCTCGGTGCTTCACTTTGCAATCTCAATAATGTTCTTTTAAGCTACTTTTTGTGGGGGTAATCTATCTATAGCTATAGACAACTGCAATGTAGGATAACAAAGGAGAGGTTTTCAAAGGTGCAAATGGAATTTAAACAACAGCACACATTGACTTTCAGTGTTTGCCTCGGGAACTGCAAATGAAGTTAAATGTATTCTTTGAGGCTTTTAAAGGGTTACTGTCAGGAAGGCATTGATGTCATTTGGTTGTTTAAGTACCTAGGTTATAGCACGCTCAGTCTGTTGAAAATCAGTTGTGTCTCAAAAGAAAGACTTTTGCCCTCCCTTCACTCCCCCAAAAAAGGGCCACGCATAGGCCCCATTAAAAATCACGTATTTAATTTGTTGTCCTGGAAGTTCAGGTCTTCTAGTAATCAAGGAGTTAATGTATTTCCAGGGGAAGATTATTTTAGACTTTCTAAAATTTGCATTTCAAATGTAACTATCTTAAATGAAATTTGGGATTACAATGTTCTCATTCTCCAAATTAAACCAAGCTGAAAGTTGTTTCAGGTCAGTAAACACATGCTTCCCATTCATGCAACAATGGCCAAATTATTTTCTTTCGCCTCTTGTTCCAAAAGTGTGAACCTCTCCTCTTTGAATCCCTCCACAAACTTCCCTTTATCCCTGAATTTCTAGTGTTGTTTTTTAAGGCTCTTCAAAACTCTGCCCTGGCCTCTCACATCATGTCTCTTTTGGCATTCCCTGATTCCTCACTCACTTCACCAAAGATGCCAATACTGTGTTTTTTTCCTCCTTCCTGCCCATGTGCTTTTTCCACCCCACTCACTATACCTGGTATGTCCTCTTCATCCAAATTCACAAAGCCAGCTCTCTCTCCTCATTAATCCCAGCTAAAATCTCATTTCTTCCACTTCTTTGGATTTCCCATCCTGTTTTCTCCACTGCATTTGTGCGTGGCCCCATCCTGCAAACACCTACCACCAGACATACCAACTGTGAGTCAATAGTACTACCCATAGACCAGGCACAGTACTTAGTCGTGTTTGCAGGATGGGGCTTTTATAGTGTAAACTATCCAGGGCAGAGACTTTCTTCTTTTTTCGGCACTGATCCTGCAAAGACTTATGCATTCAAGTGCTTAACTTTAGACATCTGAGTAGTTCCACTAAGCTACATACAGAAATGCTATAGGTATAAGTATGTAAATAAGGAAATCTACATTTTATAGCTACTTTTTCTCCCGTGTCTTGTTTGGCTGTTTTTTCCAGACTCTTCTGGCTTCTCCCTCGTAGTGTCTTCACCTTAGCTTCACTCCCACTTGCTCCATTGCCTTTATCTTTCATTCCCTGCCCAATTCTCTCAATCCCCACCAGTCAGTCTCACCTCTTCCTTCCTCTGGCTTTCTATTTAGTGTCATCTCTTCCAATTAATCTTACTCCCCCCTGAAACATGGTAGTAACATGAGGCTTGCCAATCATTGCATTATTTGCTTTGCTTTGTTATACATTATGCATTCCGCTGTTTTATTCCTCTTTCCCCTGTGCTGCACCTGTCCTACCTATTTAAATTGTGTGGTGACCTTTTATTACTGTGTTTGCACAGTGTCTAGCACAGGGGTCAGCAACCTTTCTGAAGTGTTGTGCCAAGATTTAACGTTCTGCCCTAGGCCCTACCATTCTCTGGGGAGCGGGAGAGGGCTCTCTCCACTGCGCACCCCAGGGACCACCTGGGTCAATGCAAACCTTTCCGCAAACCAGTTGCTAATGGAAACTCACCATTAATTACAGAATTACGCCAGAGCCATTTTGCTAGTTCCGCAGCTGGGGAGAACGGTTTAATTGTAATTATTAAACACATTAAGCATTTTAACTTTCTCAAGATAGTTTATCAAACTTCATATTAAATAAAGTAAAATATTATGTCCAACACAAAAGGTTTCAATGTTTTCTTTATTTATGGCAGGGGTGGGGAACCTTTTTTGGGTCAGGGGTCACTGATCCACATTAAAATCAGTTGGGACCACACAAGTGAGAAGTAAAAAACTTCTCCCAAAACCCCCAACACTCACTGGTGTGCCCCCCAACTGAGACACCTCACCCTTCTGGCACTCCAGCCCCACAGGGTGAGGGGAAGGGACAGGGAGGACTGAGGTTCAGGGCTTCCCATAGGCCAGATTTACTTTTCTGGGATTCCAGAGTTAGTAGATATTGTGGACTCCCTTAGGCTCTGGGGTGGGAACAAAAATGAGGGGTTCAATGTGCGGGACAAGGCCGCCAGTGAGTGGGATAGGGATGCAGGATCTGGGTGGGAGGTGGTTGCAGGATGAGGTGAGGAGGGCAGGGTCTGGAAGGGAGTTTGGCAGCAGGAGAGGGTGTGAGGTGGGGGAACGAGAGGGAGTTTGGGGGCCAAAGGAGGGAGTAATGCAGAAAAGGTGAGAGGGAGAGAAAGCAGCCAAACTGGGGAGGGAGGCAAATAAATGGGGAGTAAAGGAAAGGGAAGCTTCTGCAAAGTAAAATTGTATCTCCTCCCCCTCACATCTTCCCTCTGCTCCAGCCTTGCTCCCCTCAGCCCCATGAACCCCCCCGCCTGATCCCCTGCATTGCCCCATGCCCCTAAGTACAACCCCTACCCCTTCCCATCCTGCCCCCACAGCCTGATAACCTGCACTGCTCCATGCCCCTCAGTAGAACCCCTGCCCCCTCCCATCCTACCCCCACATCCCCGTGCCCCCAGCACACTCACCAGCAGGACAGCAGTGCTGGGATGTGCAGCCTCCCGGGAGCAGTGCTGGGGCGAGGAGAGGTGGGGGGCTGGGGTTGGGGAGAGTCTCTTCCCTGCCCAGCCCTTTGCCTGTAGGCTGCAGCTCCAAGGCTGGGGCAGGCAGAGGCCAGGGCTGCCCAGGGCTGGCTCCAACCCTGCCGGGCACAGTAGGGCACTGGGGAAGGGACTCCCTTCCCGTGCACACAGCCCGTAGGGAGCAGCATGGCACAGCCCAGGCCCTGGCATGCCACGTGTGCCGGCCACACAGCCCTGGCTCTGTGGAGCAGGCCCAGCTTTTCCCCCTCCCAGGGGCGTGCAGATCCAAGGATGCACACACGTGCATGCATGCCTTTATCGCCCCCTACTCCCAACAGGAAGCCAGAGCTGGTCTCCTGCCTCACATGCCATTTGTGACACACATGCCGGGGGTTGCCAACCCCTGGTCTCGCACTATGGGACCCCATCCTTTGTTAATCCTTAGGCATTAACATAATGCACATGTGATAATTTTTCAGACTATGTGTAATGACAGCAAAGTGCTATTTGGCCAGGAGAAGAACAGATGATACTCACAAATTACAGCTTTATTAGCAAGAGGAGCCATCAAGTTCTCAATATTTACACTGACATTTTAAAAACATGCTAATTCAGTGATCAGGGCTCTTGGTTCTGTCCCCTGGACATTCCTCTGGCAGCACAAATGGAACAGAGAACAGCCCTAGTGTATGGCACAAAATTGATCTACCTGGCTAAACACAAGGTTAAGGCATTCTGAGATGTGCTGAGGCAGGACAACTAGGGTCAGAATGTTTTGCCCTCCAGTGATACCTGACCGACATGGAGCACCATGCTAACTGGTATAATTTAGAACAACCTGTAGGCTGCTCTTAATTATGCTAGAGTTTTGTCCTCAGAGGCACATCGTGAAGGAAGTTGATTTATAGCCACCTTTCTCTCTGCATCCTGCACAGAGTGCCTCTTACCTAGACCCCAGCAGTCTGCCCCTCAGATTTTCAATAACTTTTCCTCTAAAGCAGAGTCTCTTGTCTCTCATGCTTAGGAAGGGGAGAAAATGCCATGTAGATGGCTAGTTAAGCACTTGAAAAATAGTTTTGATATTTGCCAATCTGAGTGTGAAATATGCTTTGGGAAAACACCACAGGACTGGTCATGGGCCTTAATGCTTAACTGCTGCATCGTTTGTGAACAAGAGACATCAATGTTCAGAACTTTATAGAAGCTTCATCAACTGTGGTTTCTGGGCAAGGTGGCTATGTCTAGACTACACCTCTCTGTCGACAGAGAGATATAGATTAGGCATGTCGAAATTGCTAATGAAGCAGGGATTTAAATATCCCACTCTTTATTAGCATAAACATGGCTGACGCTTTTTTTCGACACGGAGCTTTTTCGGAAAAAAACGGCACTCTACATGGAGATCTGTCAAAAAATAAACCCTTTTTTGACAGATCCTGTATTCCTCAAAAAATGAGGTTCACAGGATCTGTCGAAAAAGGGTTTATTTTTCGACAGATCCCCGTCTAGACTGCTGGGTTTTTTTTTCAAAAAAGCTCCATGTCAAAAAAAAGCGGCGGCCATGTTTATGCAAATGAAGCATGGGATATTTAAATCCCTGCTTCATTAGCAATTTCGATGTGCCTAATCTACATCTCTCTGTCGACAAAGAGGTGTAGTCTAGACACAGCTGGTGTGTTCAGTTATTTTCTAATCCCTTTGTGCAGATGGTCACAGACTAGGCTATGTGCACTTGGCACTGCACCATCATGGCTATATTTGTGTTTCTTGTTTCTGGCACATTTTGGAGTCTGTTTTTTTCCGGGTGTGCTTTTTACACCAGAGTGGTCAGTCAGATGCATAGATCTGTCCCCTCTCTTAATACTTCCTTCCTCCAGCATGTGATTTCATGTGCTGCAGGAATAAGGAAGTATGGCATTGTGCTCTTCTGCAAAAAAAAGGCACTGCCTCCCTCCAAAACAGGTAGGATTTTCAGCTCCAGGACCCTGTGTGTGCGTTTTCTCTGCTAACATATTGGCTCATTTCTTCCTGACTTGTTTAAAAAGGAAATTAACTCACTAATGTCTTCATGATAATTTAATTCCACTATTCCCATGGAGCATGGCTTGGGTGCTAACCTGGTAATTTTAAGTATTTTAGCACCTACTAATTGAAATAAAGATGTCATTCGGGAACAATTCATTTGCATGATTATTCTGCAAACCCAGAAGCAGGAAAAATGAGCATTTCGTGTATCCAAGGGATTTAATAAATTCTTTCATGATTATTTTGGATGACTGCTCATTTGCTCTTCAAACATGCTGAACTCTTCAATGGCACTGGCAAGTGGTTAGCATCTTCGAAAATCTGGTGACATTTCACATAAATTTCTTACCCACAGGAGCAAAGGCAGACTGATTCCTTCCTTCGCTTTTACTCCTTCCTTTGCTTTGTCCATCCATTCTGAGCTTTTCATCTAGAACAGCAATGGGGAAACCTAGACTAGTGAGTGGATTGCATGAGTGGCCCTCCTGCCTCTCAGTGGGCTGCAAGATTCTTATGAGCAAGACAGTCTCCCAAGATAGGGTATTTTCTAACTGCGCTTGAGTACCTAGAATTTGCTGGGTGCTGACTGAACTGTAGCAGTGCTTTGATTGGAGGGAGGGGGAGCGCACAGCTCTCACTGTCAATGTTCTCTGCAATCGAGATGCACCTCACTTCCTGTGCCCTTGCTTTACATGCATGTCAGTTTAGTAATGCCAGTAGGGAAAAAACTACGTGGACAGAAATGGACAGAAACTAGCAGGATCTGGCAACTCTGCATGTGGGCAACGATAAACAAAATGTCTCATGGTCCACACAGAGAACCCTGTTGGGTAGCATGTGCCCCACAGGCTGGAAGCTGCCCACCGCTGATCTAGAAGCTCTGCAGACTTAGATTGGGTCCTTTTTTTTCTCAACTGTAAATTCAGATGCTTCTTAAAGAGAATAAGTATTTGAATGTTGAAATCTATAAAAGTTTCATTGAAATACAATAACAATGGGGGCGGACTGAACTTTTGCTCAGTGCCCAGAGCATGGGGCAGAGCAGCATAGGGAGGAAATTGTGACTCCTTCTTTGTTCCCAGCTTGCTCCCAGGAGAAAGTATTCACTGCTTGTAAGGTCAAATTCCTCCCCACTCTGTAGTGCCAGCTCACCTCTGCACTTTCTCAGCCCACCTCGTTATGTAGTTGGGGAAAGAGTGCTGGGTACTTTGCCCTGCCTCCAGGCTCATGATCCAAGGAGACCACACCGGTGCAATACAGGATCTTAGTTCCCCTTATGTTCCCCCATGAACACATTCGGGTTAGTCATGAAGTGGCCAGAATAAATAACTGTTCTCATGAGTGATTGGTGACCTGGCCCTTGAGCCTGAGGCCCTGTCCGTCCCTTCCCTGCAAAAACCCAGAGCACCCCCACCTCAGTCCCCAGCTGTAGCACTGAGTGGCAAGAGGGTGAGGCCCCAGCCCTGGTGTGGTGGTGTTGCAGCCTTCACAGTGCAGGCCATGGTGCTCTGGGCAGCCACCTTCAGAGAGCTGGGTGACATAGTCTGAGTGCCAGGAGAGGGGGGCAGTGGGGTCTCATATCAGCTGCCCTGAAATCCCTGTTGGAGATGGGCTGACCAGCCCCAGTTAGCTTGGGTCAGCCAGGGCAGAGCTCTGTGAATAGCAGGAGGGGGCCTGGCCTGGGGGCAGAGCATGGGTGGGGCCATGGTAGACTGTTTGGGATGGTATATCCTCCTGCTGCCCACGATACCTGCCTCCTGTGAGTGCTCTATTAACAAAGCTCCATTATAAAGGGACCAAAAAACCAAACAAAGCAAATACCATGTTTCAGGAGACTTCTCATCTGCGTTCCAGTGCCCACATTGAACATTTCCACTCACACGCTCCATCTCGACAAAAAACTTCCTTCTGCTTCAAAATGATAATGTAGCAGACCTCATTCATCCCACAGTGCCATGCAAAACCTTCATTTCAACTTCAGCAATTTCAACAAAAAGAATCAGGCTTGCCACTTGCATGGGTTGAGCTCGTGGTGTGGTATACATTTGTGGAAGAAGCACGAGGCTGTAATTAAGTTGTTTTCTTTTGAAACCCAGTGAAGGGATGCAGTGTATTTGCTTTTGTTGCTATCACTAAAGTTCAACACTTCCGAATCATCTGTCAAAACAGAAATAATGCTCAGTACAAGATTTCTAGCCTCACTGGTAAATTTACAGTGTGCTCTATGAATTCTGAGAGCAGTTGTCTGCCACATAAAAGCAGCAATTTTGATCTTACATATACATGGCGTCTTTCATCCATGTTGATTCAGAATTCTGACCAAACTCTGAGACAGGCTGCAATGTATATTTAATCCACCACCAAAGCATAATACATCTGTGTTGGAATGTAGCAGCTGTTCAACACCGCAGAGTGAAATTATATAACAGCTTAGTGACAAAATGATTCAGAAAATTGTGTCCAACTAAGAATGTAGGGGATACTTAGGCCTGATTAAGCAAACCTTTTAAGTATGTGCCTAACTTTTATCCATCCCTATTCAGAATAGTTCTTAATACCATTCATGTCAAGTATGTTCTTAAGTGCTCTGGTGAATAGAAACGGCTATAAGCATCTGCTTTAATCTTTCAAAAGACTGCTGATAATATCCATCACAAAGGCTGTCAAAGAACTGAAGTAATCACAGGGTGAGAGGTAAATTCAGGAATGAAAACCTGAGACAGAAAGTAGAATTGTTCAAACTATTTTGGTTTTGTTAAAAAGAGTAATGATTTTTCTTCTTTTGGTAGAAAAATAGCTCAATGAAATTTCATTTTGATGGTAAAAAAGCTCCCAACACATTTGCTCATTTTCCACCTTCTTCCTCATTTTTCCCATGTGGGGAGGAGGAAGGATAGACATATAGGAAAATAGAAATTTGTTTTACCATTTTTTTCAATTTACATTGAAAAATGGTGAAAATAACATTTTTTCTGTGACTATTTTGGTTGAATACTTTTACCAGCTGTAAAAGAAAACCAAGCATAGCCTTGTGAACACTGAGTGTGGAAAGACGTTAATAGCAAAATGCTCCCGGGATCAATACTGAGACAATGTTTGACATATTTAACAACAGTCCAGATAAGGGGGATCATAATGAGATGGAAGTATTTGCTTACAGCATGTATTATTTAGGTTGGCAAAGGATTTGGGAAAACTCCGAAGTACTTCAAAGGAAATGGGCAATATTATTAATACTGAGCACTAACAGTGTTTTGGCATTAAACAATACAAACAGCAGGAGATTAAAGTCTCTGCCCCAAATGACTGAATAATCTAACAATCAGACTAATACTTTACTCTGCAAGTAATACTACTGGGGTGCTTAGCAACCTGCAGATTCAGTAAGGGAAATGTAATCAGGCCTTACGTTAGATTGACAAATACATAATACTCCAGCTAGCTGAATGATTGTCCAAACTTTAAAAAACATACATGTTTTTGTAAAGATTTTTTTTCTGCAGTAGTAGTTGAAATGGCAAATGAAGTTCAATGCAGATTCAGCAAGTGAAAGGTAATGCAGATTGGAAGAAACAGTGTAAATTGTATCCTTTCACCAGGAGGTTCTGGTTTAACTCTAAATTTCTTGATAAAGATGCCGAGGTCCCTGTAAGCAGGTCAGCAGAGATGTCTGCTCCATGCACAGTGGCAGTCAAAAAAAAAAAGCAGAACATATTCACATTCCATTATACAATGTATGGTTATATTGTCATTGCACCTACGTTCTGGTTAGTTTATCTTGAGAACGCAAATTAAGAAATGGCATTCATTTGAGGAAAAATGAAAGAGACTATGATTATTGACTTTGAAAATCAGTTTGAGAGAAGATAGGATAAAAATGTATAAACAGGGTAAAAGGCTGTTCATTTACCCCTTGTCGTCTACTGCTAAAACAGGACAAGATTTGACACAATTAAAAGGACATTGATTTAAAATGGACGAAAGGAAATAAATAGTTAAAACAATTCACAGTTAAGCTGTGGAACTTACTTTTGCAGGATATTACTGAGGTAAATATTTGAATAAGATTTTAAGCGAGTGTTAGACATGTATGATTAAGATTATACAATGCAATAATAATATAATGTAATTATTATTATTCCTAAATAACTATATGGTGCTGCAAATGTATATTGTGCTTTCCAAAAGGTAAATTAAGATATGTTTGCAGCCCTGAAGAGTTTGCTAGGAGAGATGAAACTACAGGTTGGGTAAGGGGCCATGGAGATGGGATGGTGAGCAATACAAAGTAGGAAGGATTTCTGAAAGAAATGTGTTTTGAAGGAGAGAGGCTATTTGGAAAAAGAGGTCTGGGACAAATGTTCCAAGTGTAATGGAGAATATGAAAGAAGGTCCAAACTTAAGAGGGGAGAAGGGTATAAAGAAAAGAACAAAGAAGTTTTGGAGGATTGTAGAGGAAGGGAATAGAGGGAAATAGGAGTTGCTACGTAGGTGGGAGATGATTAATGTAGGCCCCTGAAGATAAAGACAAGAAGTCTTGGTATAATGAGGTAACACACAGTAACCCAGCCAAAGGAACTCCTTTGGGAGGGCAACATAGAACAAACAGCAAGAGAGAACGATGAACATTAATATATTGAAAGGGAGCTCCTGTAAATTAGAAGACCTATCAGTTCCCATGTTATAAGATATTGAAGGATCCCCAGCTGGAGTCTAGAAGAAATTTCCCTTTATGGAAAAGTAATGGAAAAATGGTATGTTAGGGTGGTTTATAAAGTGATTTACACCTTCTTCAGAAGCAGCTATTATGGACTTCTGCTGAAGTCAGAGTACAGGACTAGACAGGTCATTGCTTCTACAGCTGTCTCTCACTGTGGTTAGTAGAAGCAGAAGCAATGGCAGTAGTAGTAGTAGATGATGCAGTCTTAGCACTACAGTAGCACTTAAACCAGGATCATTTTGGGCAAAGTATGCATAGACCTATAATAAAAGACAATCTCTGCCGCAGATAGCTTTCAGTCTTAGTTAAAAACAAGATGCAACCAGTGGGGGAAACAAATATAAAATAGGGTATTGTAGCAGTGTATTTTCATAGACTTGCTGTGTCTGGAGTTTATAGGAAAAGAGGGTTTCATTTTTTTTCTTTTATTAAGGTAGAGGCCAACCCCACCTCCTCCAAAACAGGTCACAAGAAGTAATCCCAGCTTGCCACCTGCATAGCCCTTATCTGTAGATAATGTTCTGTAGACATCCAGGTAGAAATGAGCCCTAAAGAGAGATTTAAGAGAGAAGAGGGTGGAAGCTTTCAGATACGTTTTCTGGCAGGCAGGTTAATCTATTCACCAGGGGCGGCATGGAAGAAAAGATACAGGTGCTTCGGGGAGAAACATACAGACAAGCAGCGAAGAGTAGGATCGTTATTAGAATGAGAGGGAAAGTTGATGATGTGATTAGATAATAGAATGAGCAGGTTGTGGGGACCAAATTTGGGAAGGTCCTGAAGATAAGTACAAGAAGTCTGTATACAGGGAGAGGGGGTGGCATGGCTGGAACAATGGGACAATAAGTTGATCATAGCAGCAGCATTTTGAATGGACTGGAGGAGGCAAGATTGAAGAGAAGAAGAGTTTAGAGATGTCAAGATGAAAGTTCTGGTGGGTGAGAACAGAGAAGAAAGGCCAAATCCCTGATGTGTTAGATAGGAAGGAATGACAAAGTCCAACACTGCAAAATTATGAGATAAACAGAGCCTGGAAATAGTTTGAATAATAATCGTTTCATAGTTTTAATGATAGAGCTTCTCTCCAGCATCCCCCTCCACTGATACAAACCCCATAATCTTTGCAGTGGAGTACGGGGGAGGGTAGCTCTCCCTTCTGAAACCCTTGGGACAGGCATTCCACAGAGAGGGCCTCTGCCAACAGCCAGGGAAGCCCCATGGCAAACTGGCCTCTGTTCCAGGATCCAACAGGCCATTGGAGATTACTGCCCTTTACTATTACCCAAGCTAATGAGGAGAGAAACAGAAAGGGAGCATCCCTATACGGCTACTCAAAAGATTTGAACTGAAGGAGTGGAAGTGAGAAACAGTACAACTCTGCCTTATTCTCCAGACTAGTCCCTCTCTCACCCATGTTCCCCTGCTTAGTGTGTAGCCTCATCTCTGCAGAGGCAAGGTAGGGATACAAAATGAATTTCCCTAAGAAATAAATAGGGAGGCTGTATGAACTGTTGGCCAAACTGTAATGTTCCATTTGAACATTAAAATACATAGATCCAGGGTGTGACTTTTCAAAAGCCATTTAGGAACATAAATCCCACAGATTTTCGCGTTAGAAAACTCCACCCTTAAGTGCAGTTTTACAATATTCACCCATTCCCTGAGTGTCTTTGCTTACAATGCTCTGCTTGGGAAAGAATGGATATAAGCACAAGGTCAAGGCAGTATGCCCGATGGTCTTGCCAGACAGGGCCAAGGGTAGTGTATTGTCTAAGCAAAGTAGAGAAGTCTGTATGACTGGAGTGGGTGTGCTGCTGTTCTCTATACAGTCGTAGCTCCTGGGTGAGAATGATGGGAAAGCTGCCCTTTGCGGATTCATTTTATTTTCTATCTTTTGCCAGTTTTCAAACAAATTCCCTGGTTTGTTTTTGGATTCACAACCTATAAAAAGTGGCTAAAGACTCGCTGGGCTGTCAAGAATCAATAGATTCTTTACATAACTAGGAGAGACTCCAGCGTATCAGAGGATTCTGCTAGTAGCTTCGCTACCACATATATATGTGGTATTGTCTTCACCATAGTTCTGCAAAACTGTGGAGAGTTCTTCCTTTTCTCTCCCTGCTTCTTCGGTCCTATTGGATTCTTCCAAAGATTCTTCCAACACATGCTGCTGTTGCCTTGCTAAAATGGTTACCACCTGCTAGCTTAGTGGCTGAAAAATTGTATGGTGGCTCAAAAATGTACACAATATGTGTTGTTCATTCACAGTCTCAATGCAATCATAATCTCCTAGTAGGCAGTATGGGTGTGTCTAGACTACAGGGTTTTGTCAACAAAAGTGGACTTTTGTCGACAAAACTATACCTGCATCTACACTGCCGCTGAGTTCTGTCAACATAACGTCGACAGAACTCAGCAGTTTTGTCGACGGCTGTAAACCTCATTCTACGAGGAATAACGCCTTTTGTCAACAGAGTGCTGTCGACAGAAGGCGTTATGGCATCTACACTGTCCTTTGCGTCTACACTGTCATGCCCACAAAGCGGCCTGCTTTGTCGACAGGACTGGATGTAGTCTAGACGCTCTTTGTCGACAGAAGCTTTGTCGACAGTATCTGTCAACAAAACTTCTGTCAACAAAAGCCTGTAGTCTAGACATACCCTATGAGTCTTCAGCACTACTAAAACAAATCAGTTTTTAGGTATATGCTGGGCACCCAATCACTGAGACTTGTGAATGCTTCTGAAAATTGTGGCATTCACACATTGGAGGAAATTGGGCTCATTATATACAACCTGCAATGCTCAGATATGGGGTACCATAGTTTGAAGGCCACAGTTCCGTTAGGTGAGCCTAAATGGGAAATCCTGCTTTAAATAAGTCAGTAGGTGCTCTTCTAACTAGCTGTCTCCAGCTGGAAGTCACTTTTTTCATATTTACTATGTCTTTGCTTGTAACTATGCTCTATGATTAAACTCTAGTACTTTGTGTTCCCAAGCAGGATCTCAAAAAATTGAGCCTCACAATGGAACCAAGAGATAGGTAAGCCCAACTGTATTCTTCTAGTCAGAGAGAATATTCGTGTAGACAGACAGTACTGAATTCCCAACTGGTGATGCACGTAAATAGCACCTAAGTAAAATTTCATCCACTCTTCATTATGTACAGATTTGCAGATTGCATTGATGGAGTGGAGGATTTCCTTTTAGATTTTCTTGGCCTTACTTCTTACAGGAAGCAAGAAAGATTGACGGGAGAGGGTAAAAAATGAACTGAAATTACAAGTGAAAATTTTCAACATGTTCTTGCAAGCCAGTAATTGTTAGTTATAATGGAAATACCAACACTGAAAATCACAGGCAGTAATAAGTTCCTATGAGAGCTGTTTTTTCAAGCTTAGTGCTCTTTTAACAGGTTTTCCCATAACTGGGAGTGACAGTATCTTCTCTTTTAATGGATTACTCCCAGATTTAATATTTCACATTTCTTTACCTTAAATTGCATTTTCCACAGACTAGCCCAGTTCTCAGAAAGACCTAAATTCCCCTAAATCTGATGGTATTGTTCCTAATTATTGGTTCAGTAACTTTGGTAACTATGATATGTTGCTACCAATTAGTTATTCATCATCATTATTAATAATACAAATAAAATAATTTCTTAGAGACACTGCTCCTCAAAGACATTTGAGTGTCTTAAAAAATGTAGCTAGAACCAGTAGTTACCAAATAAAAACATTATATATTAAAATATACTTTAAAAATGAATGTCAATATTTAGGACATAATGTTGCATTCACAGTTTAAATGAAGGTACAAAACTGCACCTGCAAAACAGCTACTTTGGCAAATAAATGGGTACAAGCGCAGGGACCATTATTTGGACTGGCATTAAATTTCAGGCACTGCTGATTATTGGAGGGGCTCATTTGACACCTGCCCCAAATCTGACCCAAAGTACAGGCGACCCCCACACTTGCGACCTAATTGGTTCCTGGGGAACCGTCGTATGTCAAGCCGTTGTAAGTCAAACCCTTATTTCCCATAGGCGCAATTACTGTCGTAAATGCGAGCTGCAGACGTAAATTGGGGGGTTTAAGGAGCTACCTCACATGAAAAAAATGGTCGTAAATGCAGGGGGTAATAAGTCGAGCAGTCGTAAGTCGGGGGTCGCCTGTATATTTTTGGTGTATGGAGAGAAAATTCACCAGTGCAAACCCCATAAATAATTTGGCTTTTGCATTCCCAGATACTGACAAGGAAATAAAATGGTCTTTTCATCAGAGGGATTCCAAACATGAATATAACTAAGGATACGTCTAGACTGCAAGCCTCTTTCGAAAGAGGCTTTTTCGAAAGATACTTTCAAAAAAGCCTCTTTCGAAAAAGAGTGTCTAGACTACAACCAGTACTTTTGAAAAAGCAAGCCGCTTTTTCGAAAGAGAGCACCCAGGCAGTCTCTTGCATTACATAGCGCATTGTTTGCATTACATAGTGTCTTTTTTTGAAAGAGCACTTTCGAAAAAAGGCATTTTTCCTCGTAAAATAAGGTTTTCCGCAGTCAAAAAAACTGCCACATTCTTTCAATTTACTTTCGAAAGAACATGGCAGCAGTCTAGACGCAGGGGAAGTCTTTTCAAAAAAAGGCCACTTTTTTCAAAAAAAACCCCTGTAGTCTAGACACACCCAAAGAGTAGAATGTTCCAACACGGAGCGCTCCCAACAGAGAAAGCCTTGCATTCTATTGAGAAATTCCAGCATGACCAATCTCAAATACTGTGATGAGAAGAGACTTAGGAGATGTCCCTAAGCTAGACTGATACTGTCTTACTTAAAGCTTTATATTTTCAAAGGGTACGTCTATCCTAGCCCCCTAATTCGAACTAGGGAGGCTAATGAGGGCGACCGAAGTTGCTAATGAAGTGCGGGATTTAACTATCCCACGCTTGATTAGCATAATCCCAGACGGTCGCCATTTTGGAAACTGACTAGCCCGAAGTATACGTGGCAGAGAAGCGGGATTCCAAGATAAACCCCTTAGTTAGAATTAACTGTTACTCCTTGTGGAATGAGGTTTAACAGTTAATTTGAACTAAGGGGTTTATCTTGGAATCCCTTAGTTCCAATTAACTGTTAAACCTCATTCCACGAGGAGTAACAGTTAATTATCTGTCGCTTATAGATGCGGGTAGTTACTTCGGGCTAGTCAGTTTCCAAAATGGTGACCAGCCGGGATTATGCTAATCAAGCGCGGGATATTTAAATCCCGTGCTTCATTAGCAACTTCGGTCGCACTCATTAGCCTCCCTAGTTCGAACTAGGGGGCTAGTGTAGATGTACCCAAAGAGTAAAAACCTTTTGCACCCTTGCTGACCTAAGGGACAATAGGTGCCTGTGATTCTCTTATCTATAGGAAATGTGTGTCTTCCTACAGGCCTAATTCAACAACAGAGATTAGTGATGATTCTATGTGACTTCAGCACATGCTTAAAATTAACCATGTGCTTTAGTGCTGTGCTGAATTGGAGAATAAATGAAAGGTGCTTTTTAGTATTTGCTATGTATATGCTCTAGTGACATTGTTTGTGAAAAGTATAGTCTCTGATTAGTCTCCATCATCTGTCTATGCTATGTGAGTCTGTCAAGTCCTGCTATGTGTCCTTTTAAGAATGGGGTGGAGGGGTTTTAGTAAAAATATGATCTGAGAAAATATTCTGATGTAATGTTTAATAGCCAAAATTGAATATCCACTCCATTTTATTCAGGGCTCATGTTTGGCCTTTCAAAGTCCTCATTTCCAGAACCGCTTGCATTTTCTGCCCCATGAGTTCTTAATGATTTCCAGTTGAAAGTGTTATAGTGCCATATCTGGGTCATAAAAACTTCCTGAAAGATACCGTATGGCTTTCCCCAAACTACCATTTCTTCTTTCTGATAGAACCTCTTTCTTTTTCCCTTTGTAAATGTTGGAAAATATGCTAGCTGTCAAGCCAACCTGATACGTTTTAAAATCCTTTTAATCCTCTTTACTGTAACAGAAACATTTGAGACTGATCTTTGAAGATGTGGTACAGTGAAGAACACCTGCAGCTTAGTGCTCTGTGTTAACAAACACTCAGTGTGCGTCTAATGCCCTCTGGCATGTAGGAGCACTGTTGCAGAACACTGGTGTAATAACGAGTCCCTACCTTAACCTTAGACCCTTTACCTCTAGGTCTAAACCTTCAAATGACATACTACTCCTTTTGACCCCCAAACACCTCAGTACATCATGTAAGTGTCAAAGGAAATGATTTACTGTGCTGCCTGAAAGTTGAAAGCATGGACATGTATTACTGTACATAGCTGAGAGTCTATGGTCAGCAAACGAGTATCTTTTTTTAACTACTCTATCTCAGGATGACTAAGCTTGGTTAACGTGAACGAAAAGTTGGCTTCCATATGCATTCATAAAAACTACACATTGCACAAACAGAAGCCTGGAACACCTGTGACTTTAAAGATGACTCTGGAAGAAATGAACATGTTTGTGGTTACAATGAATTTGGTAATAATTAGATGTGCCAGGGAATTTTTCACTGAATTTTTAGGAAACTACAATAAAAGAGTCATCAAATATTTCCTTATGCTTCTCTATTCTCTTTCATCCTTCCCCATTAGTATTCTGTCTCTGCATATTTTTAAAATAGAGCTGCAGTTGGTCAGATAATATCTTTGGTTCTTGAAATAGACAAACTTTTGAACGACACCAAGTTCTTCTGGAAGAAGAATGTGAAGAAGGCTTATCTTGGAAAGTTTGTGTCCTTCACTGACAAATATTACCTTACCCACCTTGTGTCTTCTCATATCCTGGGATGAACACAACTACAACAATGCCGCAAACAGCAATGGAAGATATGTTTAAAATGGTGTTTTTCTTTTGATTGGATTCTAGCCTGCCAATCTATGTACTTATAAAAGTATTGTCCAGAAAATTCTGCTTTGATAAGAATATAAAGAGGTGGAGTCTGAACTTAATGAAGAGCAACCACGTGTATTGGTACATAAAACCTCACTTAAATAATGAAACACACCCAGTTATCTTATAACCACTAAGGCTACGTCTACACTACAAAGAAAAAAGATGCACAAATTACGAACCGCAATTTGTGTATCTCTTTTCCCGCTTTTCTTTCAAAAGAGGCTTTTCTGAAATTTGACGCGTCTACACGGTGCCAAATTTAGGAAAAACCCGCTCTCTTGAGCCATCTCTTTTTCCTCATGAAACGAGGGATGGTGAAAGAACGCGTCCACTTTTTCCAAAAAAATTTCAGAAAAGCAGACACTTTCCTTGGATGAGATAAAGAGCTGCAGTCTAGACATAGCCTATCTGCGTGGCCTAGGGTCTCACTACTCACAACAGGAGCAGTGCTACTGAGGGGTCTGTGGAGACTAGAACCACTGCTATGGAGGTTAGAGCAGGAGACCTGGAAGGTCTACATTTCTATTTCTGCTTTGATTTATTGCATGATCAGCAAAAATCATTTAACTGTTCTAACAATCATCTCTAAATCAAGAATAATAATATTTTACAGACATACGGCGAGGCTAATTAATCATTAATGTTTATAGAGTGTTTTGAAATCATCAGGTGAAAGGTACTTGTAGAAGTGCTGGCTATCACATGCTTATAGCATTGGTCCAGATCCTGAGTTAGTGTGACTTGGCACTGCTCTATTGACTTAAATGCTCTTTAGACCAGCTGAGGATATAACTCATTTTGGTGTGGATCAGACAGGAGAAAAATTATTTATCCTAAAAGCATAGAGCACATGTATATAACAAGGTTTTGTCTACACTTAAAGTGCTGCAGCAATGTCACTATTTCTTCCACGTTACCCTCTTCAAGGGCATGTCTACACAGCAGGGCTAAACTCAAAATAAGCTACGCAATTTGAGCTACGCTAATTACGTAGCTTAAGTCGAAATAGCTTATTTCAACTTTTGGTGCTGTCTACACAGTAGTTATTTTGAGAGAGAGCACTCTTCCCCAGACTTCCCTTACTCCTCGTACAATGAGGTTTACAGGAGTGAGAGTAAGAAGCCCATTATTTCAAATGTATTTCAAAATAACAGGCTTGCTGTGTAGACGTGCACTACGTTATTTCAGAATAATGCTGCTGTGTAGACATAGCCTAAGAGTCAGAGAGAGCATGTGTTTAGATAGCTAACACTTCACCCTGAGCATGAATTTTCATTATAGATTGAATATCTCAAGAAATGATTTTTTTCAAGTGAGGAACAGAGACAAAATGATGCTTTTATTTGGTCTGATAGGATCCCAGTTCATGAATACATAATAATAATTTTATTGAGAAAGACCCCACAGGCAAGATCTGTTAAATATTTCTCTCTGGCCCTAAATTAATTCTGAACAGAAAAAGTTAGAAAACTCAAAATAAAATGGTGAAATAGAACTATAGAGTAAATTATGCTCCTATTTATACTTGTGTAAATTAAGAGTTATGCTGCCAAATTGGATTTACACTAGCCCTCATCTTCTTCTCTAAAAGAGAAACTCAGCGCTGCAGATGCCTTTTCGGGCAAATGAATTCCCACCAAATCAACTTTCAGATGACAAAATACAAGGTGAGTCTTTCAATGTTTAGGGGACATGACAAGGCATTTGCTTCTCCTATACCTGAAACTCATTTCCAGGAAATAGGGTGGGTCTGCTTACTTTTGAACTTCTGAGACCTTCTGTTATTGGGTGTGGCCCTTTGGGGAGGGTCTAAAATTTCCACTAGAAATGTTCAAAGATTATCCTGTAAAGTGCACATCTGTGGGCCCACTTTTTGTAGTTTTCAAAACTTTTCATGGGGGCCTGAATTAATTTTTTTAAGGCAAGCAACATTTAGAAGGTATTTTTTTAACATTTGTAATTTGTATCACCTGGGGCCATATAGGGTATGTCTAGACTACATGCCTCTGATGACAGAGGCATGTAGATTAGGCTACCCGGCACAGGAAAATGAAGCGGCGATTTAAATAATCGCCATTTCATTTAAATTTAAATGGCTGCCGCGCTGAGCTGATCAGCTGTTTGTCGGCTCAGCGCTGTAGTCTGGACGCTCCATGGTCGACATCAAAGGCACTTGTCGACCTCCCCGGTAAACCTCATCCCACGAGGCATACCGGGAGGTCGACAAATGCCTTTGATGTCGACCGCGGAGCGTCCAGACTACAGCGCTGAGCCGACAAACAGCTGATCGGCTCAGCGCGGCAGCCATTTAAATTTAAATGAAGCAGCGATTATTTAAATCGCCGCTTCATTTTCCTATGCCGGGTAGCCTAATCTACATGCCTCTGTCGCCAGAGGCATGTAGTCTAGACATACCCATATTTCTTAAGTAAGGCACGGCTACACTAGAGAGTTTACAATGGCAGAACCACAGGAATGAGTTGCTGTAAGCTCTCTAATGTAGCTGCTCCAAGCTAACAGGAGGACCGCTCCTATTAGCTTAACTGCTCCAGCCCCAGTGAGCAGTGGTAGCGCTGTCCACACCAGAACTTATGTCGGTGAAAATTATGTCACTCGGGGGTAATTTATTCACCCTGCTCTTGACATATGTTATGCTGACAAGTTGTAATGTAGACACAGCCTTAGCATCTAATTTTCTGAGGTCCTTTTTTTTAAACCCAGTCTGCTATTTGAATTGAGTGAGACTTAACAAAACCAAGTGACTGCCTGATACCATGCAATGTGTCACTGGCTCCATCATATCGGACGCTTCTCATTGGTGCACCATACCCCTTCTCTTCCTCCCCACTTTGATCTCAACCAGCCATTAGCCTTGAACATCCAGGATGATATAATCTCTGGTGCAGAGGGCCAGTGCAAAGCACCACTGAAATCCCACATAAATTCTCAAAATAGGATTTAAGAGGTACAGATGTTTTTGGCAAACCCTCTGTAAGAGGGTGAGTTTTATCCTGAGAGAACTTCTAACTTGAAAAACAAAACAAAACAGCCAAGTGCTCGCCAATATTCCAAAATGATGATGAGGTGATTTTCTGATGAACCAGATGTGAGCAACTGATTAGATATGTGGGAATAGAATTTTTCAGTGCCCAAACAATGGGAGTAGGGAGTGGATGGGAAAAGATAAGAAAACAGTTCATTCTCTTTATCCCTATCCTTTTATTCCCTTCTTTTCCAGTCCTTTACTTTCAATCTCCCCCCTTACCTTATTTTCCCTCTTTCTCTCTCAATTATCTTTTTTCTCTACCCTGCTTAGAGTGTCTGCATAAGGTTATGTCCTTGTATCTATGCCAAGAAGCAGATCTTCAGGGTCCTTTAATGTCTTCCTTTGCTCGCTCTGTGGGGTGCTCCTGCCCTACCAGCAGAGTGGTTCCCCTGTAGGCACTGCAATGTCCTGCCAGGTCAAACACAAGGGTAATATTATATCTTATTTTTCTTTAAATCCCCCACTTAATGCAGCTGTGATACCTTTTAGAACCCCAGGAATGCCACTCTCGCAACCTCCTTTCCACATGCTGCTCGTGTGGTCCATGAGGAAGGAGCTGAGGGTAAAAATGGTAAGACACCTATGTGTCTTTTCTTAAAAGATTGTAATGCACTCCATGCAGCAAGAGGCTGGCTATGGTGAATTCGGTTCCTTCAAGGGTAACATTATCAGTCACCATTTTCTTCTCAAAGGGTGGCCAACACTTGGGACACACAACAGTTTGAAGATATGGGATGGAAAAGAAAGCTGGCTTTCAAGTAGCTGCAGAAAAGACCCAGCCATGCACGCCAGAGCAATGTTTCTGAATGTTTCTGACCATTGCCCCACATGTTGCTGAGTGAAGGGGTTTGGCAAGATCTAGAAGTGGACAAAACACATGTGCCCTGCTGTTAAAACTGAAGAACCAATTTGGAATTTTGCTATACCCAAAACTTGCTGAATTGTGCTTACAGGACTGGGTGGCAATTTGAGAGGAAACTGACTGGGTTCTAAGCTAGCAGATAGCGATCCCCTGGAAGAGGAACAGAGAATCACAGAAAACATCTTCCCACCTAACAACTTCTCTTACATCACCAGAAAGTCTGTCCCTGTGTCCAGAAAACAGCACTGTGAACGGAACAGGGAAATAGAGTGGCTCCAGAAGTGCATTTTCTTCCCTGAGGCTATTATGGGGATAATGGCTTTGTAAAGCACCTTGAGCTCTCTATATAAAAGAAAACTACTACTACTACAAAAGAGAAAAATAACATGTGTAGCAGTGCTTTAACTCCCTTCTGAGGAGCTTCACAAGAACTAAACTAAACACATGCATAGATATTCCTGAAGTTGGCTAAGAAACAGAAGTGGAACTTACAGTTAAATACTTTGTTAACCTTCTTACCAGCCATCTGAGGACTGGTATCCAGAAAGGTATCCGATTAAACAGAAACTCAGGCTATGTCTACACTACGGGGCTAAATCGGAAAAAGATACACAAATTGCGGAGCACAATTTGCATACCTTTTTCCTTGAAGGTACCTTTTTCCGATTTTTTTTCAGAAGAGGCTTTTCCAAAATTTGGCCTAAATTTTGGAAAAAAACCCTCTTTCGGAAGAGCCCTTATTCCTCATGGGAGGAGGAAGATAGGGCTTCTGAAAGAGCGCATCTGCTCTTTCACAAAAAAAAGCAGAAGAGCAGACATGTTCTCTGGACACAGTGGAGTTTCTGGGATACCTCTGGTATCCCAGAAAAACCCCGTAGTCTAGACATAGCCCCACAGATAACCCCAATGCTTCTGTATTTGTATGAATTCCAAAAACAAACTTGCACGTGAACTCAAACCTATGTGAAGATTTTTATGTTTTGCCAGTGAGCAAATTGTTTCACTGGCTATTGCATTTCATTCTGCCAGGGCAACATTCATTCTAATTGTTTTACATGTTACAGCTTAGGAGGTGCCAAGACCAAAATAAAGCCTACTGTACATACTTCGTACTGTGAAATCTTAAGACAGAGGCTCCAGGGAGCAGTTGTAGTTCCTTTCTACGAACGCAAACTTGTAAAAGAAAACTCTTTGGATCCTTTTCCTGTCCCACACAGATACCTATACAAACAACATACAGCAAGGTATTTATGCATCTTCACAAAAAATATTTAGTGCTCCCAGCAGTCCCCTGTCTCACCCATCAAATTGGAGGATGACTTTTGGTCTCCATGGCCACACTCCATGATGTTAGCCAGCATGGATAGGAATGACAGATATTAAAATTATGTGCAGGAGGGAGAAGGATCAAGGCAGTGATTCTGTTCTGCCAACCCACAAACTGTACCACTCAATCTGCATGAAGGGCACAGATAGGTAAACACTGCACAAAACTCATCAATTTTCAGATTAATGCTATTCAACTACTGTCTTCCACTGGTGTTCACTTTTCACATGTGTTCTGGTGAATGAGCTTTGCATGCATGAATTCTCCCAAAAAGCAAATTTTAGAGATGACATGATCTTATATTCTCCAAAAGCAGATTTCAAACTGAAGAACCAAACATCAGAAATGGATTTTATACTTATTTAAGCAATTCAAACTCTATACTGTCCTTGGTAAGTTATATCAGCTATCCCACTAGGGAAGAGAAATAGGACTACATAAATAAACAACTCAGGTCAAATTTAGAATCTTCATCCTCACTGTTTTCAACCTACATCCAGAAGTGTTTCACTAAAGAAATTTGCAAATAATATTTCAAAACCATATACATGTTGCCATCTCTTACAGTTAATTTGTGAATCAAAAGCAAATTCCAGCTGATAAATTGTTATTAATTTGCACAGCTTTAATAAAGAATCCCTTTAATCATCAGTACTGGTCGATTGTGTTAGGTGTTCTCCACTTTCACAAGAAATGGATATTTGGTCAAGAGGACCCATTTTGATAACAGATCTGAATATCTCCATGGTTTCTGGGAGCAACATACCCAGAGCTTCAGGCCCTTCCTGAATAAGAACATTAAAAAAAAATCCCAGCCATAAATATAAAAAGCCATCAAGTAACATAAATAATATATTAAAGCAACACAAGAGGTCTGCTCTAATCCCACAAGTATGAGAAAATCAGAGTTACAGGAAGAGAAATCCCAGCTTTGATAATGAGTTGCTGTGTGGTCTTGGACAGATCGCAAAGGGCCAAAATATGAATGTCTTACTCACATGGGTAAGTACTTTGAAAATAGGTCTTCTGTGGGACTACTTGTGTGAGTGAAGTTTCACAGTATGGCTTTGAAACTCCCTGTACCTCAGTTTATCCATGTGTGAAACACTGATAATAATACTTATCTAAGTACCAAGAGAGTTGGGAATGCTACTTTGAAAGTATGCTGGTGAACATTTTAGTTTGAATTCTGAACTTTCTATAATTTTCAGAGCTGCTACACTATGACTTTTAATATTCAAGACTAACTGCTGAAATAGCCTTAATTTAATTGCCGGACATTAAATTCACACATTCTGGGTCAGACTCTGATTTCATCTATACTGGTGTAAATCAAGAGTAACTCCATTGAGACCCTGAATTTGCCTTGGTATACACATGGTGAGAGATGATAGGGTCATTTCTCTAGTAGTACTTGTGTGTCTATTACAGGGTGACGTATATGCTATTATAAATTGTCATTTGTTTTTACTGCTGTGTTAATCAAGAGAACAGCTTGCCACAAATCAGGGGTATTGCTCTACATGTGTGTGTTGTATATAACACAGCACCATTACTAAATATTGTAGGTTCAACTGTGGTACATTTCACATATTGAGACCAAATCTTTTCCATATATTTGGCAATGTCCGCCTTAGTTCCTAACATTTTGCTCCACCTTTCTTGTTTTCCTAATATTTTTAATTCTAGCCAGCTGTTTGTGGGCAGCCTTGAAAACTGTAACTAAAGTAGCATTTCTGCTGAAACTAATTCCCTGCGTATATATTCTCCACATTACCAGTATATTCTCTGCATTTCTTGACATTCAAATATGCTTTAACTTTTATAGTCATGTGAAAAAATGTGAGTTAGACCTGAAGAAAAAAACCCTGGCCCCAACAGCCCCCTGGACTTTGGGAAAGTTTAGATCCAGCTTGGATCTGAAACATGTGAATCAGTCCCATCTCTAATAAAAGCCTGTTCATCCACAAAAACATATGTACCATAATGTACAGTATGTACAGCGCAGCGATGCGAATGCAAACAAAGTCCATTTCTCTAACAGTGATTCAGAAATGCAAGTTCAGTATTAGTGTGACCCTTCTGCCAGGTGGAGCCAGCAGCCAGGGCTGGTTTCAATATCTAGGAGTTCCTTTCCATTGATACAAAACAGAACTGGCTCAAGGGCCACCCAATAACCTGGGAAATTGACATACCAATGCAAGGCAATGCTTCCCCTCTTGCAAGCACAGAGTCTGAGTTTAGAAAAGAAACTTTTAATACAAGGAGGGAAGTAACCTGGTGTTAATCTGGGAAAAAAATCACAGACAAGTATCGGAGGGGTAACCGTGTTAGTCTGAATCTGCATAAACAACAAGAAGTCCTGTGGCGCCTTATAGACTAACAGATTCATTGGAGCATAAGCTTTTGTGAGCAAAGACCCACTTCATCAGATGCATGTAGTGGAAATTCCAGAGGCAGGTATAAATATAAAGGCACATGAAAAGAAAAGAGTACGAACTACAAAAGCAGTTTCTCCTTTCTTGGTGTTTATACCTCCACATCAGCTGCTAGAAGTGGGCCTCATCCTCCCTGACTGAATTGACCTTGTTATCTCTGGCCTTCCTCCTGACTGGTACTCCTTTCTTTTCATGTGCCTGTATATTTATACCTGCCTCTGGAATTTCCACTCCATGCATCTGACGAAGTGGGTCTTTGCCCACGGAAGCTTATGCTCCAATAAATCTGTTAATCTATAAGGTGCTACAGGACTTCTCATTGTTTATCACAAACAAGGTTGATAGACCTAAACTGTGACTAAAAGACCCACCCCCAAGTAGGTTGGGCAGGGTCCTTTTCCTCTCAGGTTCTTAAGTCCGGCAATGCAAAAGTCCCTTTCCCATGCCTGACCCTTCTCTGTACCCCACTTACAGTTGCAGTCCTTGGTCAGTGCAGACCAATAGTTCCCAGATGCATCTGCAGAGTTTACCTTCCTCCCTGGGTAGGGGTAGGGATACAGAGGCCCCTTATTTGTTCCACTGCTCAGGCACTTGCTCACTGCCCCCCTCTACCAGCCACCCTGTTGGCTGCAATTTGGCTACCCCTGCTGGCTGATTGTTTACCTCTTTCACCGTGCTTCTCCACCAGCTACCTCGTCGCCGTGCTTCTCCACCAGCCACCTGCTTTGCTCATCGTGCCTCTCTGCTGCCACCCTGCTGGCCACTTGTTGTGCCTCTCTGCCACAACAATCAACCCTCAGTTGCCCTCTGCTGCCACCTGCCTCTCTACTGGGACCTCTGCACATAAGTCTCCCGGGGCATGTCTACACAGCAGGGGAAAACTGGAATTAAGCTACACAATTTCAGTGACATCAATTGCATAGCTCAATTCCAAATAGCTTCATTTGGCTTTTGGTGCTGTCTCCAAAGCAGGAAGTTGAAGGAAGAGTGTTCCTTACTCCTTGTGAAATGAGGGTTACAGGAGTTGGAGCAAGAAGTCCTCCAGCTTGACATTATTTTGAAATAACGGCTTGCAGTGTAGACATACTCTTTGTTATTTCGGGATAATGTCAGTTATTCCAAAACAACGCTGCTGTGTAGATGTAGCCTTAGAAATTTTCAGCTCTCAGCCAGCAGGACAGAAATTCTGCCCCATCTCAAGTGATTTCAGCTCTGATTGAACATTGAGAAAAAAAAACCAGACTCCTAATGAAGCCAGTTTAGCTTTTTCTTTGAACAGTGGGGAGGGACAAGTTAAATCAGTCCAGGGAGGACCCTTGGGGAGGGCTTGCAGCCTCCTGACTGGGACACCTGTCCCAACCCCTCTTACTTTCACAGGGCTCTGGCATTTAAACCGCTAGCTTAATGAGGTTCTTTCAGCTGAGTGTGACCCTCCTCATTTGTGGCAGGGTAAGCACAGTCCTGCTTCCCTGTATTTCTAAAATAATTACAACATTGGTAACTATTTCACTACCTCTGCATTCAGTAACTTTGTAAGAGGTGCTCAGCACTGTGCAAGTTCAGGCTCTCATGGATATATAGGTATTTCAGTAACATCATAGTGTCTGAGTTTTGGATTTCCTTGAAAAGCATCATTTTAAAAAAAATCTAGTTTGTTTTCATCCTACATTATTTGCATATTATTACATGTAAAGAGGTTGCATTTCTGCAGAAATCAAATTATTATTCAGTTTCCTCAAAGTTCTGCTGCCTTTGCAACGATATTAGCTATGTTAGAGACAGAGAGTTGAACTTCATTCAGCAGACGTGTTCACCTCTTCTGTGCTTGATTAATGTGAAATGTTTCCCTGATTTTTACTATAAATCTGGAGAGAGCAAATTGTCTTTCTTTCTCTTCACAGAAAACCTTAAAACCATGGTGAATAAGTGCTCCATCCCCTAATGTGTCCTTGAGGGGGCAAAGACGTGAGTCAGCCAAATGCATTTTTTGTAGGGACTGAATTCCTGGCTTCAAAACAGCAACGTAACAGTGGGAGGAGGGACTGAAAACCCATTTCTAAAAGACAAATCAGTCTCCTTACAAACTCTTCTACCTGACACTCATTGTTTCTGGCCCAATTCAGCAAAGCACTTGAGCTCATGTCAAGATTAAGCCTATGAATAACCTCATTGATTTTAATGGGTTTGCATGTGTGCTTCAAGTTCAGAACTAGTTTAAGTGGTTTGCTGAACCAGATTCCAAATACTTCCCCTGTCATCAGCAAGTGAATGCGTTTACCAGCATCTGTGGTATTAAGGGGCAGATTCTCCATTTTAGCCACTGACTGTGATTTGCTTGGCTGTGAAAAGGAGCTTCTCAAGCAGATGTTGGGGCAGCAGCCATCACAACTGTGCCTGGTGGAAGATGCTCCTCAGCTCTGGCCCTTGCAAACAAAAATAGAATCATGAACCTGGATTTCCTCTGTGCTTCCTCCCTCCGGGGAGATTGTAGTTGTGGCTGGCTACCCTGGCCAGCCAGATGAAATTTCTTGTTCCTTTTTTGGCCTGTGCATGACTAGACATTCAGGCTACGTATAGACTACAGGCTTCTTTCGGAAGAAGCTTTTCCAGAAGAGATCTTCCAAAAAAACTTCTTCTGAAAGCACGCGTCCACACTGTCAAAGTGCATCGAAAAAGTGATCTGCTTTTTCGACAGATAGCATCCACGCTAAATGGACGCTATCTCACATCAAACTGTGATTACTATGGATGGAGTGGCCACCAGGACACCTGTGCTTTTTCCTCTTTCCTCTTCTTTCAAAAGAACTCCCTCTTCCCCGCCTACACACGCCTTTTTCTGAAAGAGCTCTATCGTAAAAAGGCTTCTTCCTCGTAGAAAGAGGATTACCAATGTCGGAAGCCCCCCTCCCCCTATTCTTTCAATTTTCTTTGGAAAGAACATGATTGCAATGTGGACGTAATTGAAGTTTTTTTGGAAAAATGGCTGTTTTTCAAAAAAAAACCCTGTAGTGTAGACATACCCTCCACATATCATTACAGTGTAAGAACGAGAACAATATTTAAGAGAGATGTCCTCAGTGATTTAAGCAGGGTGTTACATGGAGGTTTTTGGGGTTGGTCACCACGGTTTATTAGTGTTACCCCCCTTCACCAATAGAGCTCGACCTGTAACCCTTAGGTCCGGACCTTAGGTCCTTTAGGTCCAGAGCCCAGCCATCCCGTCCAGATGGGCAGCCTTCAGCTCCCCCAAAGTCACCCACTCTTGTCCTGCAAACGCTACCCTTTTGGGCCCCTCCACCAATCAGAGTCCCTCTTGGTCCATCTGCATACCAGCATCCCTTTTAGTCTTTCCACAGTTCAGAATCCCCACTTGTCTTTGATTGTTGGCCTCAGGCTGTCAGTGACAGAGTAGGGGGACCTGGGCCCTCCCTCTCCTCTGGGTCCCAGTCCAGGGACCTAAGGCAGGGTCACAGCTGCTCCCCTGCTTGGTTGACGGGGAAGCCTCCCAAAGCACGCCAACCCACGGGCCATACGCCCCACCCTGGGCCACTTCCTACTCCGGGCCCCTGCCTCGGGGCTCCAGTGATTCGCAAACGGGAACCAGTCTTACCGTCTGACCCTCCGTCACGCAGCTTGGCATGGTATTGGTCCTGGAGTCGCTCGTTCCTCTCCTCCCCGTTCATTCACCTGGAGGGTCACCTAATCTGGTGGCTCCTCTCCCCGGGCTCCCGTGTCAGCCTCTGCTATCTCCACGGCATTCCTTGGGTCGCACTCACCCCCCTGGACCTTGGCTCAGGCCCTCTGGTGTGGCGCTAGCAGCGCGCCGAGGCTCTCCCCTTTCCCAGCATCCGGTGGGTTTTAAATCTTCCCGCCGGCAGATACTCTGGGGTTGCGGTGTGACGTCACCAATGTGCGCCACGGCATGCATTTCTAGCTCCTGCTTTGGGAGCTCTCCATCCCCGCCAGCCGCCCTCGAGCAGGTGCCGCACCGCTTCTGCCCTCCGGGCGGCGCTCTCCAGAGCTACGGGACAAACCCAGCTGGAGTGCGGGGCGCAAGCGACCCATCGCAGCGGGGCTCAAGTGCTCCGTCACACGGGAAAATGCAGGCTAATCCTGATGGTAGGGATAATTGTACAGAAGTGGTCACAATGGGGTTAACTGAGTTACCCAGAGTATTATGAGAGAGAAACATGCTCCTTCCATTCTTACTTCCTGTTGTGTAAATGTACACTTGCACACACACACAGTAAATGTCATTGAATAAAGCAGCAAGTTCCCAGTACTGTGAGCAGACTTTTTATTGCACCTTCACAAGCAAAATACTATTTTAAGGGGAGGAATACATTTGGAAAGCAGTAGTACTGAAAGGGACCTAATAATTAACAAATTAGATGTGAGCTTTCCATCTGGTAAAAAGTTCCGTACAATCAGAGGAAATTAACACAAATGAATAAAAGGCTGTAGGAACTGGTTTATAAGAGTAAAATGACTAAATATTTATTAAAGGAATGCTACAGGTTCAACAGTCAGCCCCTACGTGTCGACCAGTCAGTGTCTAGTTTGGCTTAGCCTTAATTAATTGATCCCAGCAAAGTTCACATACCCCTAATACCTGAATGAAATATGTTCCAGCACAGGGGACCTGCCCTACAGAACTGAGAAGGTTCAGAATAGAGCTTGTTTTCATTAATGTTTTCAGTGAAAATTTTTGACTTGATGAAAAAAACTGAAAACCCCCAACATTATTGCTGACAGCCTGAGGAGAGAGAATGAAGACCCCAAATTTTGGTAGACCAGTGCTGAAAAATAAAAGGGTTTTGGTTTTGGCTGAAATTGAGAAGGAGAGGGTTCCATTTTTTATTATCTGATGAAAACCCAAAAGATGTCCAGGAAAAACAGACATTCTGTAAAACTTTTGATTTAATTGCAAACCCAATGTCCCATCAAAATAAGCTCAACGGAAATTTTTTGATCTTAGTCCAGAACTATACATCACGGTGCACTCTCAGGGGTTCATTTCCTGGAAGCATTTATGGGGCATAAGTAGTGAGGGTTTTGTGAGGTCTCCATGCATGGGGTGAATTTAACCCTCATCCACATTCTTTAGCATACAGTGCTTTTTGGATTCACTCTCTTCTTCAGTAGCAGGACAGAAGAGAAAGGGAGGCGACAACTATGTCTACAAATGTAACATGAAAAAGCAATTCTTCATTTTTCATATTTTTTCACCAAGCATTTGATGATCAATACAACATAACCTCAATACAATACAACCTTGAATGATAACCAGCTTGTTTTTCTGTACAAACTATACAATATTTCTTTCTTTCCCAAGATCTGGGTTATATGTTTCCTTTCACATAATTCAAAACTGCCACTGGTTTGATGGCTTGACGCCACGATTTTCTGGTTGGACTTAGACGCTGGATCCTTTGTGGATTTATTGAATCACCTTGTATGTTTGGGTGACATTTATTTGGCATACCTTTCAGTGGGAATTGTTTGTCTTTTCTATGCAGTATTTGAAAATAAAATTCTTATGTAAATGGGTCCCATACCCTATGTGCTCCATTTACTTCAATTTGCACTTAGGATTTCAGGGTTTCTGTACTATACACCATATCTCAGTTTCTTTGCGTTGCATAAGAATCCAAAATTTGCTGTAAGTATAGGATTTTGAATTAATTGAGCACAAACATTCCTTTGATGTGTGCAATTTTATTGTTTTTTCAAAATAAAAGACTGCACTGCACCTTTGAATATCATCAAAAGAATCTATTGTGTTCCTTTTTACCCATTACAAAGGGAAGAAATAACCCATATAAGTTTATGCTTCTTTGTATTTCACCTTATCTTTATGACTGCATATTGTTCTGCTTCATCTGTGATGTACTGAAATGGCTATTTTGAGAACAGTGTCTTCTGTTGAATAGAATCAAACTATTCAGCTGTGGGTCATAAAACCTACGCAGCTAAAAGCTTAAGTAAAATCTCCTTTAGCTCAAACAGGTAGGGATCTTGTGCTTTTGCAACAGAAATGGCCTAGGAAAGTGGTGAGAGGTCCATCCATGTAGACATTTAAATATATACTAGGAAAAGTATTAGAAAACATACTCTAGAGGGATGATTTAAAGAGGACATTAAGTGTCTATATGTCTTTTCCACGTCTACAAGGTTTAATTTGTCTGATGGTGTAAACTGGCACAACTCTATTGACTTCAATGGAACTGAATCCGTTTATAACAGCAGAGAAGTTAGCCCAGTGTTTTCTATAACTACAGTATGAGGGCTGGGGGAACTATAAAGGAAAGAGAAGGGAAATGTATTTCTGATATTATTGCTTACCTATATATAGGCTGTTAGGCCATAAGGACACACAATCCATTGCCTAATGCAAAAGGCAGCCTGAATGTAGAGACCTTATTTTTCTGACTCTTTCCGCAACTAGGATTTCAATCCAAAACTGAAGGTTGTAACCTATGTTCTAATTAAATTTGCACTTGCCCTACTAATTACATAAGTTATCACAGGATACACTGCTCACTAATAGGAAATAATAACTAACCACAGCAATGCCAAACTGTTTCCTGTGCTGTTAATTACACTAGAGGACACTTCCAGAGAAAGGAAATGAGAGCAATATTCGAAGAGCATTAATGTTTCTGGTATTATTTCATGGTTAGCTTAGTTATGTCAGGAAAAAAGGCACTCCTAGAGGAAATGGGGAAAGAATTTCTAAGGTGGAGTTTTCAAATATGAGGAAACAGAATTAGTTAGCTAATAGGATTTTCCTAGGTGACCTAGCAGATTTCTGTCAGATTTCTGGAAGGGATATGCAGAAATACTGACTGGGTTCTAAGATGAAAATATAGAAAAATAATATAAGTGATTATTTTTAACAATGTAATGATAGTTCTTCAAGTGCTTTCTTATGTTCATTTCACCTAGGTGTGCGTGTGCCACATGTACAAGTTCTGGAAGCTTTTTGCCCTTAGCGGTATCCATTGGGCCAGCCATGGAGCCCCCTGGAGTGGCAGCATTATGTCTGCCCATATATACCCCTGCTGGCCCTCCACCTCCTCAGTTTCTTCTTACCGCCCCTGATGGTTGCTGGAACACTTTCCTTGTTCTTTTGCAAGTGCGCCCTTAGCCTTTCTTATCTCACCTCTTGTAAATAGTTCTGTAAATAGTTGTCATTAGAGTAGTTGTTAACATTAGTTTACATTAGAGTTGTTAATTCTCACCTCTTTCTCCCCCTGCAGGGAATGCCGAAGGGGGGGGGCTCATGGCTTCAAGTCCTGTGCGCAGTGCCAGATGCCCATGCCATGCAGGGATCCTTACAAAGAGTGCCTTAAGTGCCTAGGAGAGGGTCACTTGACCAACTCTTGCAAGATCTGTAGGTCATTCAAGTCTAGAGCCAAGCATGAGTGTGACTCTAGGCTGAAATTATTGCTGATGGAGTCAGTGCTTCAGCCCATGGCACTGGGCCCTGCACCATCTGTGAGGAGTGCACCAGTGTCAGGTTGTGTGAAGCAGGTGCCAGATTGCTCATCGGCACCGCAGCACTGGTCCCAGTCTCCAGCACCGGGGACCTCCAAGAAGGCACAGAGAGAAAGATCTCCATGGAGAGGAGGGCATGGGGTGCATCCGCATGGGGGACACCCAAAGGCTCCTTCCTCGACAATGCACAACATTTCTCCCATGCCATGTAGGCGTAGGTTGAGCTCCATGCAGGTGAGCAGTCCAGAGGTCCAGGACCCGTCGGTGGAAGAGGTCCCAGAACCGTCGACCCCAGGCACATTCTGATTGAGCTCACAACTTCACTGGGCCCGGCCCCATGTGGTAGAGACTCCCACATGCAACCCCATCTAGAGCAGCAGATGGTGTCAAAGCCTCTGGCACTGAGGGGTTCACTTACGGCACTGACCACTCAGCCTGCATTGACCTGCGGCACACGCCTGGCACTGGCCTCTGTGGCAGGCCCACCTCCGACAGTGCAGGCGTCGAATGTGGCTCAGAGTGAGGCCCATCTGGTACCGACAGCGCCATGCCCTCAGCTGGAGCCGGCACCAGGGCATGGTAGCATGCCCTCGCCGGCACCACACCAGGAGAAACATGCAGTGATGGTGCACCACAGCCAGCACTGGGCTCCATTGTCACCTGCAGCACCGCTATGGTTGACACTGGAGTACTTATCGGAGTCAGAGGCAGAATCCATAGTGTTGAGGGCTTCCTTGCATCAGTCCTCCAGGTCCCAACGGTCCCACTCACCACACCAACCTCTTTCACAGCACCAATCTCAATTGGATCACCGCTCCAGGCATGCCAGCCCGCTGCCTCAATGGCAACCACCGGCCTGGTGGCCCTTTTGGACCCCATGGGCATACCACCAGGCCCAGGGACAGGGGGTACCAAGGTCAGCCTCGGCCTCAGCGTTGCTGCACTCGGGGCATAGGGGGACCCATCGGCCATACTACATACCCGTGCACAACTTCGAGTCCAGGGCTAGCCCATCAGGGACAGCCAGTCCCTCCTCAGCCACAACAGCCTCAGGTTCAGCAGATGACACCCCCTGAGGAATTGGCAATGATGAGGGACTCTTCGTCTCTTCCTTGATGAGGCATTGGCTGACCCGTCTCTGGCTATGCCTGCCATGGACATGCACACCCACCAGGAGCTCCTTAGGAGGCTGGCCCTAAACCTGGGGGTGCAGGTGGAGGAGGTGGCAGAGGAGTCCGACCTGATGGTGGACATCCTGATGGCAGATACCCTGCCTAGGATTGCCCTACTTCTCAATAAGACGTTGGCCAAAATTACAAAAACCCTTTGGCAGACACCAGCATCCATCCCACTGATGCAGAAGGGGGTAGAGAGGTGTTAGTTAGTGCCACACTCAAGGCATGAATACCTCTTTGCCCACCTGCCCCCCAGCTCAGTTTTGGTGCAGGCTGCATACCAGAGGGAGAGGCAGGGCCAGCTTGGGCCCACTCCCAAGAGTAAAGAACTTAGAGAGCTCGATCTCTTGGGGAGGAAGGCCTAGTCACTGCAGGCTTGCAGCTCAGGATTGCGAATCAACAGGCAATGCTCAGCAGATACACCTACAACTCCTGGGTGGCGGTCGAGAAATTAGAGACCAACTCCCCCAGGGAATCACAACAGGAGTTTGGGGCCCTTACAGAGGAAGGCAGAGTGGTGTCTCACACTGCCCTCCAGGACACACTGGATGCTGCTGACTTGGCAGCGTGGTCAATGGCTATGGGCATAGTGATGCACGGGAACTTGTGGCTCCAGGTATTGGATATCCATCTAGCCCTCTAGGACCTCTGCATCAAACAGGGGATCTACCTCTAGGCCACCTACCTACTAGGTACTCACAACACCCTGACGGACCAGCTCAGCAGGGCATTTTCCACACACGAGTGGAGTGGTCCCTCAGGGAGGATGTGGCCCACCATCTTTTCCGCAGGTGGAGAACTCCCCACCTAGACCTGTTTGCCTCAGATACCAACAAGAAATGCAACTGGTTCTGCTCCTACCTGAACCATTTCCTAGGGTCAGTGGGAAATGCCATGTTTATGAGTTGGCCCCCTTGTCTCCTGTATGCTTTCCCACCATTCCCACTCTTACACAAGGCCCTCCAGAGGGTGTGGAGATGCAGGTTGTCAGTGATTCTGGTGGCCCCGGCACTGCTGCGGCACTGCTCGTATACCACTCTGATGTCACTATCAGTGGAGGACCCCATCACTCTGCTGCTGCTACCAGACCTGCTGATGCAGGAGTTGGATCAGAGTCACCTGTGCCACCCGAACCTGCAATCCCTCCACCTCATGGCCTGGAAGATCCGTGGTTGGGCGGTGGGGAGCTTCTCTGTTTGGACCCGGTCAGATGCATACTGATGGAGAGTAGGAAGCCCTCCATAAGGGCAACCTATAGGGCCAAATGGAAGTGATTCTTAACCTGGATAGCCCAGAAGGAAGTAGATCTCCTTCAGGCCCCTATTCCTCTGATTCTGGATTACCTCCTCAAGGTTAGGTGGCAGGGCTTGTTCATCTCCTCATTGAGGGTACACTTGGCCACCATTGCGGCCTTTCACCCTGAGGATAGGGGAGGGTCTGTGTTCGTCAACATGATGGTTAAGTGTTTCCTGAAGAGTTTGAACAGACTCTATCCCCAGATTAGATAGCAGGTTCCCTGGTGGGACATGAATCTCATGCTCAAGGGGCTCATGTGCCCCCCATTTGAGCGCATAGCCATGTGTTCGCTCTCCCCTCTCTCATGGAAGGTGGCCTTCCTTGTAGCTATCATATTGGCCAGAAAGGTCTCTGAGTTGACAGCCCTTGTGTCAGAGCCCCCATACACCATGTTCTACAAGGACAAGGTGATGCTGTGCCCACACCTGGCCTTTCTGCCCAAGGTGGTGTCCCCATTCCATATGTCTCAGGACATTTTCTTACCGGTCTTCTACCCCAAACCCCATGCAGACCAGAAGGAACAGGCACTACACTCGTTGGATATAAGGAGAGCTCTTGCATTTTATGTAGTCAGGACAAAGCCGTTTCATAGGTCTATGCTTCATCTCCATAGCAGATAGGATGAAGGGCCTCCCGGTGTCGGTCCAGTGTCTCAACGGTAAAAAGCTTCCGGAACTCATGCACGCAATCAGCCTAAACATGCACAGTATGGTCCAACTGGGCTTACTAGCAGGTAATGGGTATTCAATGCATCTCACCATCCCTTCCAGATGTCATACTTTTTCAGTCCCTCCTCTATGCCATACTCTCAGATCTAGCCTCCTGTTTCCTTTCCATCAGCCAGCCACAGCACACCATGCTTTGCCATGCCACATGTTCACCCTCATGCAAACACATCCAGACTATCGGTCCTAGGAAAGGCCACCTTGATTTGGCTTCCATACGCTAATCCCACTCTGAATCAGTGTTGGAAGACGCATGTGAACACTCACTCGGGTCCTATTTCTCTTATTCCTTACACTGAGGTAATTTAGGAGTGGCTCCACTGAAGTTAATTGAATTACCCTTGTGGGAAATTGATATGAACGAGGGGTGCATTAAGTCTGTACAGTTTAACTTTGTTCCAGTGAAATGTGGTTTGTTTGCTTTTTTAAAATGAAATGGGGTTTCAAGGACGTGTTCTTTCCTGGATATCACATGCACATTGCCAGTAGCAATAGTTATGTGGGTACATCAATTAGAGTGCACAGACGCCTTAGAATTTTTATAATTACTCAACTAATTTTGAGAGAGATCTGAACAGCAACAAAATAACTCCCTATATTAGTTTGCAAAGATTGATTCAAATGGAGATTCAGAAAACAGGGAACTGGATGGAAAATGTAACTGAGCAGCTGACAATTATATTTAGTTTAAACAAGAGCAGGTAAAATCTCATAATGTATGGACTCCTTTTGGCACTGCTTAGCACTGCTATCCCGGACCCATTGCATTATGCCTATCAACAAGTCAGTTCATCTAACAGCACAAAGTGGAACGGCCTGACCCTTCATATCCTTGTTACTCACTTTAAATAATCTCTCTTAGGAGACTAATGATTCATATACTACAGCCAAAGACAGGGTCAAGCTGTGAACTGGTCTTCCGCCAATGATAGGTAAAATCAGGGAGTGAAGATGAAGGCAGGATCTATCAGGATATTACCATGGCTTGACTTTTTAATTGCCTGTAAAAGTTTCTAAGGCCAGTTCTAACAACATAAGGCTTTATGATCAGTTTTTTTCAAGACGGCTCCACGCAGCTGTTCTGTTTCTTTTCCTGTTTAAAATAAGAGATCTTTAGGAATCATCTCTCCCCTGAGCAGCTAGGAGAAGTTTTATATCTCTAGAATGCCCACACCATTACCTTTTGAAAAAATCACTATAACCAATGACTCTATGTGGGGCAAAGACTAAATAAGAAATTGAGGCCCTCTATCATTCAAAGGTGTACTGTTCCATCTCCTATTTCTGTTCTTCAGTCTTAAGGCCTAATCCTGTTATATGATGCTGAGCATCTGCAGTAGGAATTTTAGGAGCGGGCTGTCATTCATACGTGGGCCGTTGGTAAGTACATGTTTTGAAGGGGGATCTCTCCTCTGCACACTTGTTTCATGTTCTGGGAGCTGAAATCTTGCCACCGACTATGCTATGTGTGGTTTCTAACCTTATCAACACAGCAAGGAATTGAATTATATTTCCTAAGGAAAGAAGAAAGATGGGAATAGGCACAGAGTAAGTAGGAAGAGCATTACTACTAGTCCCCTTAGCAAGTCTTTGCCAGCCATAATCACAACTATACGTATAAAATGATGGGGACTAAATTAGCTGTTACCACTCAAGAGAAAGATCTCGGAGTCACTGTGGATAGTTCTCTGAAAACATGCACTCAGTGTGCAGCAGCAGTCAAAAAAAGCAACTAATGTTAGGAATAATTTAAAAAGGGATAGAGAATAAGACAGAGAATATCTTATTGCCCCTCTGAATAAGTCCATGATACACCCACATCTTGAATACTGCATGCAGATGTGGTTGCCTCATCTCAAAAAAAATATCTTGGCATCGGAAAAAGTTCAGAAAAGGGCAACAAAAATAATTAGGGGTTTGGACGGCTGCCATATGAGGAGAGATTAATAAAACTGGGACTCTTCAACTTGGAAAAGAGCAGACTCAGGAGGGATATGATAGAGGTCTATAAAATGATGACCAGTGTGGACAAAACAGATAAGGAAAAATTATTTATTTGCTCCCATAATACAGGAACTAGGGGCCATCAAATGAAATTAATAGGGAGCAGATTTAAAACAAAAAGAAAAAGGAAGTATTTCTTCACACAACACACAGGGTGTGTCTAGATGACGGGGTTTTTTCGAAAAAAGTGTCCTTTTTTTGAAAAAACTTCCCCTGCGTCTAGACTGCTGCCATGTTCTTTCGAAAGTAAATCGAAAGAACGTGGCAGTTTTTCAACCACGGGAAACCTCGCTTTACGAGGAAGAACGCCTTTTTTTGAAAGTGCTCTTTCGAAAAAAGGCACTATTTAATGCAAACTGTGCTTTTTCGAAAGAGAGCATCCAGACTGCCTGAGTGCTCCCTTTCAAAAAGTGGCTTGCTTTTTTCAAAAGTACTGGTTGTAGTCTAGATGCTCTTTTTCGAAAGAGGCTTGCAGTCTAGATGTAGCCACAGTCAACCTGTGGAACACCTTGCCAGGGGATGCTGTGAAGACCAGTATTTTAACAAGGTTCAAAAAATAACTACATAAAGTCATGGTGTATAGGCCCATCAATGGCTATTAACCAGAATAGGTGGGAATTGTGCCTATAGCCTCTGTTTGTCAGAAGCTGGAAATGGGAGACAAGGGAAGGATCACTTGATAATTACCTGTTCTGTTCATTCCCCCTGGGGTACCTGGCACTGGCCACTGTCAGAAGACAGAATATTGGGCTAGATGGACCTCCAGGATAACTGTTCTTATATTTTCATGTTCTAACAAAGTTCTGCTTAATAGTGTAGTTGATAGAATAGTAAAACAATGGTTGGCCCAGTTATTCATTAATCAGAGCTCCAATATCTTACCTTTTAGGTATCTTATTATTGATTAATTATGAGTATTTGGAAAAAACACTGGTTCAGAAAAAACATTCACAAATCCTGAACAATTCCCACATTTTAATACAAATTATTATTTCTTCTGAAACTGTGTACTGGAAGTTTGAAAAGAGTTTAATAACAGATCATGAATTACAAACAGCAAACACCCAAATAGGAAGTAAGACCATGTGACTTTAAAAAAGCAACTATACGATATGACTAATGGTGCATCTACACTGCAACACTATTTTGAAATAACTGGTGCTATTCCGAAATAATTTAGTCCGTGTCTACACAGAAGGCAGTTATTTTGAAATTGTGTCAAAATACTGCCAAGCTGGAGGACTTCTTACTCCGACTCCTGTAACCCTCATTGTATGAGCAGTAAGGGCAGTCGGAGGAAGAGTGCTCTATTTCGAAATAAGTGCTGTGTAGACACTCCCAATTTTGAAATTAGCTACACAATTGACGTAGCTCAATTTGTGTAGCTAATTTCAAGTTAAGCCCTGCAGTGTAGATGCACCCTCTGAGTCCAAATGTTAGACAGATACATTAGATGTATTGTTAGTTAATCCATTTAGGAGAAATATGTCTCAGTACAGCATATAGTAATCCCACACTCTTATCCATGCTTGAGTTACTTCATTTGATAGGATTACATACAATGAAAATTGTGTTCAAGTGGCCATGGCTTGGTTTTTTGTGTTTTTTTTGGGGGGGGGGGAGGGGCGCATATTTGTCTTCCTATCATAAAGATTTAACATGTTTAGAATGAAATTACCATCGTTTCTTCAATTTTAATATCTTTTCCAGCAATATCTTTGAAAAAGTTATTTGAATTCAGTTTAAGTATCTTTGGGGCCCATAGTACTAAACGCAAAGGATATGTATTATTGTGGGTTGGCATTGTATGTACCCTTTCTAAGGATAAGATGTGAGTAATCAAAATACTGTATTAAACAATGTTCACGATTAAACTTTTGGGATAATATTAAGAGTTTTCCTGAGAAATACCTAGGTTGATGCAAATTCCCCACCTCTGGTTTTGCCTTTTGAAGCTATGCCCTGAGGGGAGAGTCTTTGTCTTCTGAGTATCTGTTCCCAGAGACTGGACATGAAAGGACAGAGCTGTATAATCAAATGGATGAGGAGTAACAGTAGTTCGAATTAGGAGCTTTAATTCAAACTACCTCGTCCGTGCCGCATGTAGCCGCGGGCAGGGAGTTCGAACTACGGGGCATTTAAAAATGGCGGCGCCCGGGAACATGCAAATGAAGCCCGGGATATTTAAATCCCGGGCTTCATTTGCAAGTTCGAATGCCTACATTCGAGGTATGTGTAGACATACCCTGAGACAGTTATAATGTAAAACCATAGGGAAAACCCAGTTATGGGTTTCAAAGCACTGACACCTACGCCAGCCCAAGGCTGCAGTTTGGGGTGACGTTTGGTAAAACTTTTAGCATGTGTGTAGGTTCTTTTATTGGTTATAATATATTTCTCTGTAGTGCTTTTACCTCAAAAATAAATGCTTGCTTACAAAGAGCTGTGTGGTAATTTATAACTGCAAGCCATTATGCTGTCCATAGCCTCTGGAGAGAAAGCAAAGCACAGTTGGTGGTTAGATAGTTTGGCTTGGGGAGTATCATAGTGGAGGCAGGAACTGTACAGCTGGGAAAAACCCCTGTCAAGAAGGGGAGAGATGCAGGTCTCTACCCAAGAGAGGTGATGGCTGAGAAGCCGGGTACCCTTGGTGGCCCAGTTGGGGGCAGGGCAGAATACAGGTACTGTTGCCTAGAACTGGGATGGTTAGTTCTCCGTGCCCACTGTTAGTTCTTGTCAAAGTCCTGTGTCTAACTCAATAAAGATCCAGGGGGTCTGATCTGCATCTGGCATAGCTATACATTGATCCATTGATGTCAAGTCCGCAGAGCCACACTGACATACACTGGATGAGGTTTTGGCTCCTGGAATTTTGCTAAACCATGCAATGCCCTGTGAAATATTTTCAATTGACTTGAACATCTGTATCTCCAACACCTCTGCTCAAGAGCCTGGATAATCTCTATAAGCAAGCCTGGGATACTTTACTTCCTGAGAAGCTGACACAGGGTGATAGCGTGGCTTTTTTAAGGTCTGGGACACATATGGAAACCACTTTGGCATACTCCCAGTTCTTTGTAAGTATCTAGTGCTGAATGAAAATCTGTTCTGTAGCAGGATGTTGAAGATTCTGTATTCTCTCATGAAAATATTCTGCAGAAACTTGAGTTCTCTTCTGCAGCACTTTGCTCACCATGGGAATGCACAAAAAGCAAGCCCCTACAAAACATTCCCATCAAATACTGTAGGAAATATGCCTGTTTATTTTATTAGCTGTATTTTAAGAGTTTGACAAGGGCACCCAGAGCTTGGGATGAACATTATGTTATTTACTGTGCTATAAGTTTAAAGAAAAATACACAAAGGCAATAATAAATTATCCACTATGATTTTACTAAACTGAAGACCGTTCCTCTTCATTCAGTCAGGATAACTGGTAATTTTTTGGAACAATTTTTTATTCCAACCCTGGGTTCTGTCATGGGGCAAAATTCATCCACTGAACAGGGTGGAGGGTGGGGTGCTATAAGGCTTTAATTCCCAGGTTTATGTGGGACATAAGGGATGAATAGGTCTTGGGTTTTCTACTGTTGCCACCTTCTTCTACTTCCCCTAGCACTAGTTGTCTCCAACATTCTCCAGAACTTGTATTAGTTCACATAAGTTAGCCCCATTCTTCACAACTTCAATCACTTTTTTACTTCAGTTGGGTGGAAGGGATTGGCTAAATTTAATGTAAGTAATATTCTACTCTGCCACAGGGTTTGGGATGGGGAAAGAAAGTTTTTCCAAGCTTATTAAAAGAATTACAGTTATACCATTGTGGAACAATGTGATGTAGAGGACAAGTTGGCCTATTGTTAGTAAGTACCATTATTAACAGTTCATGCAAATGAAAGATTAAATTATTCTTATAACTTAAGTTCATTCACCATTGCATAAATTATTCACTTTGAAACCACATATAGCAAAACTGAACTGTCTGAATTATTATTTTTACTTTATTTACTCTTTTTTTTTAATTTAGAAAAAACAAAAAAGAGCATGTTATATGCTCTGGGCACCTTACACAATCTCCATACCCAATAAAATTACTTCACTGAAGTATCTTGGAACAGCTTTTCCTTTTGGGTTTTGCTTCTTTGCACATACGGTCCTCTTCTATCTTTTTGGAATCGAATGAAAAAAAAAATCAACACTTTTATAGAGACATGCAACATTTCTCTTCCAAAAAGTCATTGTATCAAAGTCTGAGCTTAAAACATAACAAAAGAATATGTTTTGAAGTTTCTGATCTTAATGTGAACTTTGAAGCTCACTGCGTGATGAATTCATTAAAAAAGATGCCAGAATATAAGACATGGGTCTGAAATTTATGGTGTTTAGAGCAGCCTCCCATTCCAGAAGAAAATGCATCACTGACCTCAACATCAGACATTAACCTGAACCATCTCCTATTAACAGTAGCTTCTCTAATATTGAACAGTGAATATTTAAAGCCTACTTCAATGAAAACAAAGGGTATTTTTTACAGAGGTTCTGTGTTTTTCCAGACCTTGTTCATGGCAGTCAGGTTATGCAATGCATGTGTGATTCAACTCAGAATTTCCATTGTACTCAACTAGAAACATGTGATGCAAATTAAGAGCGGGCAAATCAGATAAAAAAGAACTGACCTGAACTTTCACCTCAGATTCAAAATGACTCCAACTGAAAGCTCAACTAGAAGCCCAATTTAAAATATATGTATATTGTTTCATTTTTGTGTATCTTTGCACTTCCTCATTCTGATTAGAACAAGAAGTGCAAGAGACAAAGTATCACCACAAAGGCTGCTCTGATGAGGCATCCAACACTTGTTTCTTTCCTGGGACCCCACCTTTTGCTCATGAAAGCATCACAATCCCATTCATTTCTTTTTCCCGCGCCTGTCTCAGTGCCTTCTTCGCATCTGGAACAACTTCAGGATTCTGGTAGGTCAGGCTCCCAGCCTCTCCTATTCAAACCCTCATTTTGCAATTTTCAAACAACCCTTAATCATTCATGCTGGGATTTTCAAGGGAGCTAGATGCCATTAAGAATTAGGTACCTAATGATCTTTAAAGCATTTGAAAATCCTTGACTCACTTCTTCCAAACTCTTAGCCATGCCTTTTTTCCCTATTCTGTTCTCTTTAGATTCTTAAACCATCCTCATCACCATGGTGTATGAGCACCTGCCAGCAGCTCATTATGCAACACAATTAGCATCTGGTTTGCACATGGCTCATCCTTTCTTCTGACCTCTCCCTAAGGAGAAAATTGTGTGAGAAAGATTATGGTGTTTTTTTAATGTAAATTTTGTGTGCTTACATTTGAGAAGGTCAGGTTGAAGAAGAACACTTTGTACTCAGAATGGTGGAGGGGGGGGAGGCTTGTGATGGTTCATAGTTCCTGTGGACATTTGTGCTACAGCCCTGTGACAACTCCATTTCCTGCACTGACATGGTTTACCCTCATTGTTTACCCTCACGGGCTCGATGAGCACAGCTGAAGTCCAGCACCTGGAAGTTCCTAGTAGAAAACGCACTCATTTATGTTGAACTTGCATATTTCCCAGGAAGTTTGATCTGGATCTGTGGTGCAGTCAATCAGTCTGAGAGCCTTCCCCATGTATTGCTATCAACAGTTTCTTTGCAGGCACTCACTTAAACGTCCTGATATGGGCCAGCCAATTGCCACGTGTGAACTTAGTGTAAGGGATATCTGGCATTGAATAGCAAACTGGAGACATGATTCCGACCTCCTTTACACCATTTTTCCTACAATGTAAACCTATTGACTTTAACAAAATTGCCCTCCCCCCCTTTTTACACCATTGCTAGTGAAAACTGAATCAGGCCAAGAAGAGTACAAGGCATCCTTAAAAATCCAAGTTCTGAGGGTCTAAAAAATATTAGCTGTTAAATAATAATTAGCTTTTGTGACTACTGATCCAAATGAGCATTTAAGAACTGTACCAAACTTTGAAATGTTAGTTCATTAGGGCCCTGTGGTAGATATTATTTTAAAGAAAGAAACAAGTAAAAGGTACAAAAAGGAAAGAGAACACTCTTCCTAGAAACCGTAAGTAGTTATAATAATTAGTTAAGTATATGGAAAAAATATGCCTTGGAATATATTCAAGGGTAAATTTCCAAAGTTCTGCGTGAAGCCTTAACTGCCTAGCTCCCTGTTTGTCCTAATTCCATATCCCTTCACCTTATGGAATAGTAATAGCTCACATGAGTTAACTCCATTCTTCATAGCTTCAATTACTTTTTTTACTTTGTTGGGTGAATGGGGTGTGGAATTGGCTATGTTTAATGCAAATAATAATATACAAGCCAAGCCCCAGGTAACCTTTGAAAAGGTAGGAGCAGATTCTTCCCTTTTTTTACAGTGGAGTTACTCCAGAGTTCCTCAGCAGAGGAGAAAAATATGGCACCGAATATTTAACTTCCAAAAAATCCCAACAGAAATACCTCAGAAGTTGATACTTCCCAGCAACAAATGCAGCCTGTGTCACACAAGCATTCTGTACTGTTGAGGTAGTGACCACATGATACAGGGAGATGCTCTGGAAACCAGATTAAAGTACTGAACAAAATGCACACAGATGACCACAGCACACATTGCCAATAGTATAGCCGTATTCAGCTTGAATGTGCAATGTGTTGCTCCCCTGATAACATTTCGTTTCTTCTTTAAAGTACACTACTGCATATTCTGTATAGCTTTTCCTTCCAAGCCAGTTATTCCTTTCCTTTTCATGTGACTCCAACTCTGTTGATGGGTAGACTCCAGTGAGACAGAGTAGAAATTACACCACATGCAAACAGATGAGATGGGTTATCTAACTCAAAATAAAGCACATAAGTTACTCAGGTTTAGGGGAAGTATTTAGTGGGATGGGGAATGCTACTTTCAGTCATGTTCATCCAAATACAGGGAGTGATTGTTTTATGTAAAAGATCATATGTCTGTCTTGATAGGAACTCAAAGAAATCCTCCCCTATCTGTGCCCAAGCAATCAGTACACATACAGCCATGGAAGAGCAATAAATTCAGATAACCATGATTGAATAATTACACACACACACACACTTCAGATCTCAGTGCTGTGAAAATTTCTCACTGCCACAAACCTGGCAAAAAAACCAAAATTCCAGAGGTTTGGAATACAGCAAACATTTTTCATCCTCACCTCAAATGTTCTGGTGAAAATAAAAGGCATTTTTCATAGACTGAATGCTGCTATTTGAACACATGAATGTTCTCAAAAGGTGAAGTTCAATCCTGTGCAAGAGAGCTATATCAATAAATTCCAAGGCCAGAAGGGATCATTGTGATCATCTGGTCTGACTTCCTGCATTACACAGGCCATAGGACTTCCTCAAAATAATTTTTCTTCACATTAGAATATGTCTTTCTTAAAAAAAAATTCTAATCTTGATTCAACAACCCTTCCCAGATTGTTCCAGTGGTTAATTACACTCCTTTTTAAAAATGTACACATTATTTTCAGCCTGAATTTGTCTAGCTTCAGCTTCAAACCATGGGATTATGTTGTACCTTTCTCTGCTGGACTGAAGAGTCCATTATCAAATATTTTTTCCTCATATAGCAATTTAAAGATTGTGATCAAGTGACCCTTTAACCTTCTCTTTAGTAAACTAAACCAGTGGCTCTCAATCAGTGGTACACAGAGGTCTTCCAAGGGATACATCATCTAGACATTTGCCTACTTGTACATAAAAAGCATTGGAGAAGTCAGTACAAACTAAAATGTCATACAAATTATGACTTATTTTCTCCTGCTCTATATACTATACACTGAGCACAGTAATTATGTCCTAATTGATTTATTTTATAATTGTACGGTAGAAATGAGAAAGTAAGCAATGTTTACTTGTAGTGTGCTGTGACTCTTTTATATTTTTTGTCTGACACAGCAAGTAGTTTTTCAGTGTAGTGAAACCTGGGGTATGCAAAACAAACCAGACTCCTGAGAAGGGTACAGTAGTCTATGGAAAGGTTTCAGAGGGGTAGCCGTGTTAGTCTGTAACTGAACCCTCCCCCCCCCCAAATAGTCTTGTAGCACCTTAGAGACTAACAAAAACCAAAGATGGTATCATGTGCTTTCATGAATACACCCCATTTCTTCAGATGAATGGGGTTAAGGAGTCCAGTTTCCAAATAAATAGCAGCAAAAGAGAGGGCATTGGGTGAAGGGAGAAAGAAAAGGAAAAAAAGTTGTCAGTTAGAATGTCCATGCTAAATGAAGTTGACAGAATGGGTACTAAGTGCTCTTAAGAGCCCTGTGCTTGTTTTTTTATGTCATTAGGGTGTGGAATGTAGCAGGCCATCCAAGCAAGGTCTTTGTTTAGACCTCTGTTGCAGGTATCAAACTTGTAAATTTAATTAAGTTCTGCAGCCTCCCTTTCAAGCTGGCTTTAGAAATTGGCTTGCAATAATATGGTAACTTTGAGATCCATTAATGAGTGTCCGGGCAAGTTAAAATGTTCCCCAATGGGTTTCTGTGTGTTTTCCAATATCTGATTTGTATCCATTAATCCTTTCTCGTAGAGACTGTCCAATTTAGCCAATATACATGACAGAGGGGCATTGCTGGCACTTGGTGGCATAGATCACATTGGTGGATGTGCAGTTATATGAGCCTCTGATGTGGTGGTTTATGTGGTTACGTCCTGTGATGATGTCGCTTGTATAGATGTATGGACAGAGTTGGCACTGGAGTTGATTGCAGGGGTGGGTTCCTGGATGATTATGATGGAGGTGTGCTGTGTGGTTACTGGAAAGAATTTGTTTGAGGTTAGGGGGTTGTCTTTAGGCAATGATTGGTTTGTCCCCCAAGGCTTGTGAGAGTGAGGGGTCATTTTCCAGGATAGGTTGTAGATTGCTGATAATGTGTTGGAGGGGTTTAAGTTGGGGGCTGTAGGTGATGACAAGTGGTATCCTCTTGTTTTCTTTGTTAGGCCTACCTTGAAGTAGCTGATCCTTGGGTACTTGTCTAGCTCTGTTGATCTCTTTTTTTCACTTCTCCGGGTGGGTATTTTAGTTTTAAGAATGTTTATCCTGTAGGTGTTTGTCTCCGTCTGTGGGATTAGAGCAAATCCAGTTGTATTTTAGGGCCTGGCTGTAAACAACGATTGGGAAATGTGTCTTGGATGGAAGCTAGAGGCATGTAGGTAAGTGTAACAGTCGGTAGGTTTCCAGTATAGGGTGGTGGAAATGTGTCTGTCATATAATTGTACTGCAGTGTCAAGGAAGTGGATCTCTTTTGTGGACCTGTCCAGCCTAAGGTTGATGGTGGGGTGGAAGTTATTGAAATCCCTGTGAAATTTTTCAAGGGTCTCCTTCCCAAGGGTCCATATGATGAAACTGTAGTCAATGTAGCCTAAGGGTGCTAGGGGGTAAGAGCTGAGGAAACGTGATTCAAGGTCAACCATAAAGATGTTGGCATACTGTGGGGCCATGTGGCTGCCCATAGCTGTGCCGCTGACTTGAAGATATAAATTGTCTCCAAATTGGTAATAGTTGTCGGTGAGGACAAAATCACAGAGCTCTGTAACCAGGTGTGCAGTGGCATCATCGGGGAACACTATCTGGTTAGATTTGATTGTAAGTTATCTGGACTGACTGACTTAAACATTTCTAATTTTAGTAACTGCTGCCTAACATCCTTCTGAGTTACTGTGAAAATAGAAAATGTTTCATCATCTGCCTTCACTTCCTTACTAACCCAGGTTGTATTTGTAACGAGTGCAGCTTTCTCTTGCAATTGTGGCTTTTCAGGCATCTAGAAAATTGTTCTTAAATAATACCCAATTATCGTTCCTGAGGGCTTTAGTGGGACTTAAGTGCTGCATAGACCTTATTCTGGTCTTCCTCTCAGGGGTGAATTTCATCCAAAAGCAAAAAGGGGGTTTACGCAGCTCTGTTCCGGAAACTGGAGTGTAGCTAACTAATGAAATATGCTCAAGTTTTGTTTAGTTTTGGGGTTTTGTTTTGTTGGTTGGTATATTGGCTAGTTTTAAGTTGTTTTTCTTTCAATTAGGCCAATTACCATTAGCACATTTTCATTCTTTGTGTTTGCTCACTCTCTCTTGAAAAGTATATTTTTCTATCCATTACAATTCATAGTGTCTTGCCAATGACTTTGCTGGTTTGAGTTTTCACTAGAATTTAACACAGCACACATTCTTCTGTAGCACAGTATGTACAGTCTGATAACAAAAAACCTTCTCAGCATTTCGAAAATGCAGTTCCACCAAGTGCCAGAGATGAACAGTTATCTCCACTTTATGGACCTAAGTAGTCCTTTATTTATTATTATGGTAATTCTTGAACATGGTTGTTTCATTAACATTTTCAAGTTCATTGAATTTTCTTTAGTAGACAGGACTTATGTAATTCCTTTTATCACAACCACCACCACCACTAAATATGATTAATAGTATGATTAACAGATTCATCAATTTTATGGCCAAAAGGGACTATTTGATCATCTAATTCTGACCTGAATAATATAGACATGAGAATTTCACCCTGTTACTTCTGTACTTGACCCCAATGACTAGTCTTGCAGAAATGCATTCAGTCTTGATTGGAAGATATTAAGACAGGGGTTCTCAAACTTGTGATACCGTGACCCCCCCCCCAGTTGCTCGCGACCCCCCTCTCCATTGCTGCAACCACTCTCTCAATTGCTCGTGACCCCCTCTAAGTTGTTCGTGACCCCCCTCTAAGTTGCTCGTGACCCCCCAGGGGGTCGGGACCCACAGTTTGAGAAATGCTGCATTAAGAGTTGGAGAATCCACTATGCCCCTTTGTAGTTTGTTCCATTAGTAAATCACCCTTACTGCATAAAGTTATGCTAATTCAGAAAACCCATTTCATATGTGATGTGTTTTCATATTTTGAGAAGATTCCATCTAGCATATAACATGTGAACCAAAAGGCTTACTGCAATTTTGGATGCTTCAGAGTATTTTCAACTCCTTAAAATAAGGAGGAGCTCCATTGATATTTCTGAATGACATTATTGTGACTTTATTGTTTGTAGTGGTCTGAGTTCTATATCTTATAATCATGTAGGCCCATTGAAATAATGGGAGCTAAGCCCTAAATACCAGTACCTTAGAGGATCTGGGTTTAAGTTGCAGATAGCATTTGTATTCATGTCCTTCCAATAGGGGGACTCCACCATGGTGTTCAATAGATGGTGTCCAATACTCTGTGTGTGTGTGTGTGTGTGTGACCTTCCTCATCTATTGTGTTATAAATGAACACCATATAGATAAGTATATATAAATTAATATTTATAAACTCAAGATAAAAATCATACCTCTGGCATAAAAAGGGTTTTTTAACAATGCTTTCATAAATACTTTTTGAGAACAGTTGGTTTAAATTTCCATATAACCCTCATTTCCAAAGGACAGTATCAAAACACATGCAAAAAATAAGTCTAAATAAAGCACAATAAATTATTTCACTGCTTAAGTATTGGATTTCAAAGAGAGAAAAGAGGACGCACAAGGATATTAGAGTGGACTATATTGGATCTTTGGGAATTGCTGTCAAATATTGATGAAAACAGAGAGCCTGTAGGAGATCAGATAAAAGAAAGAAATGATTACATTTGGAATAACAATGTGAAATGCACGGCCAACAGAGATTTCGCTGTAAACTAATAGCAATCCACCATAGAACAAAGCTAGAGGAAGTCCCACACATTTAACCACATTTACAATCAGTCAACATATCTAAAATTTTTATGTTGCATTTTCCTTCATTTTGAAATTCACAAAGTACAGTGTATAATGGATTTGACTGTGTCAGACAGTTACTGCTTATTCACAGACATTGGAATGCCAAAAAGAGAGGAGAGACATTCATTTTAGTCACGTTGCCATAATTCATGCTCTTCTAAGTGCTAGCCTATCTTTTAGCCTTAGACCTTAATTAACAGCTATGAAATGTATGACACTTATTGCTCTATTTCACATCCTTGGGAGATGTGGTGAAGTTTTAGATTTTCTTTCTCGGAGTATCATAGTATCTGAATCTGGGACACAGAATGTGCTGTTTAGAAATAGCCATAGTGTAAAGTAAAGGCTATGGTGGGAGTGCACTGTTAGCACATCAAAGACTATCCACAGTGACTCCAAGATCTCTTTCTTGAGTGGTAACAGCTATTTATTTTGAAGGTATAGTTGGGACTATGTTTTTAGGTATATTTTGTAGGTATAGTTGGGACTATGTTTTTAGGTATATTTTGTAGGTATAGTTGGGACTATGTTTTCCATTATGCATTACTTTGATCTTATCAAGACGGAATTTCATCTCACATTTTCATCTCCCAGTTTTGAGAGATCCTTTTGTAACTCTTTGCTTTCTACTTTGGACTTAACTATCTTGAGTACTTTTTTTATCTTCTGCAAACTTTGCCATCTCATTATTTATTCATTTTTCCATATTATTTATGAATAAGTTTAACAGCACTGGTCCCAGTATAGATCATTGGGAGAGTCTACTATTTACTTCTCTCCCTTCTGAAAACTGACTGTTCCTACTTTATGTTTCCAGCTGTTTAAGCAGTTATTGGTCCATGGAGGACCTTCCTTTTTTTTTTAATCTCATGACTGCCTAAGAGCCTTTGGTCAAACGCTTTCAGAAATTTCAAAAAACACTTTATCCACTGAATCATCCCTGTCCACATATTTGTTGATTGCATCAAAAAAATCTAATAGATCGGTGAAGTATGATTTCCCTTTACAGAAAGCATGTTGACACTTTCCCAGCAAATCATCCTCATCTATGTGTCTGATAATTCTGATCTTTACTACAGTTTCAACCATCACTCTCATGGATTGAGAAAACACTGTTCCAATTAGGTAAATCATCAAGGGGTAAAAAGACAAGATAATGGCATAATATCTAAAGGGAAATAATTACATTAGCTATGAGACTGCTGCATTCACATCTGAAAAACCCTGGTAAACATCATTCAGAATAAGATTCAACTATGATGCTGTTCACTAGCATAAACTACAAGAATACACATTTCCTGTAAATCAACTAATTTATTCCTAATTGGACTCCAGCATTTCTCAGCCATGTACAGAGCCTTGCAAGGATTTGAGGATTGGCACTCTCCATGTCATATCACATCTTGGCACCACACACATAAGCCACTTCTTTTATACCAAAGCAGTGTTATTTTATTAAATGAAATTCAAAAAGAAAACATTATTTCACTTCACCTTTTAGAAAGCCATGCAAATAGATCTTTAACCAAGCACAGAGGCTCATTTTTATAGACATGCTCGTAGGCTGAGATACAAAGTTAAATTTTATACCCTTGACCCTTCTCAAGAACAGAAGCACACACAAAAATGAGCTAATGAACTGTTCATTATCTTTTATTATACTGTAGTTTATTTATTTAAAATAAACAATTTTATTATATAGGCATTAATTGGTGTACTAGAACTGCCTGTCTTTCATGACAAGCATAATGATAGATAGATTAAATGTGGTCTTGACAAAAATTATAAATTTGGACTTTTAATACTCTAGTCATCTGAAGAAGTGGGTTGTATCCACAAAAGCTCGTGATACCATCTACATGTTTCCTTAGTCTTTAAGGTACTGTTCGTCATTTTTTAAGTTTTTCCCATTATAGACTAATCCTCTGAAGCTTTTGACAAAAATTAATTAGGCCCAAATTTATGCTTACTTACACCCAATGAATTCAAAGGAGTTGCATAAATCAGAGCAGAACTGGGCCCTTTGTTTCTAAACCCAGAACACACTACAGACAGTTTAACAGAAATCTCTATTATGTGAATCTGTCAGGAAGCAGTCGCATTATAGTGTAAGGTCACAAAAGTCTTCACCTGTGGCAACACCTTTCAATTTGCAGCCAATTGTTTTCCATTTTCTGTTCAACTTTTATAGGTCTTGGATATAAAAGACTCACCTAAATAACACAATATTGCTTCTCCTGTCTGATTGGCTGATTGAAATGTTGATTACCAGAGAGAAGCCAAAATGATTATGACCTTTGGCATAAATGTTTCACAAGACTTTCACTCTCGGTAAATATTCTTCTGAACAAACCATAAATTAGAAGAGAGTCACGAATGCTGCTCATTAGAGCAAACCCCAAGAGGAATACAGATAGAGTACTACTTGGATAGTTTGTGCATTTTTAATTACTGTTGCATTGTGGATATTCTTAGGAGTTAGGGTCATCTTGTACCTTGAGCTGTTAGGCTGTATGCCAACCACAGCTTTGTCCCATGAAGTAATAAACACCTTGGTTTTATGGAGAAAAAAATCCCTTTCCTTCTCTGCTCTCCATTATCCCCCCACTTCTGCATTGGGCAAGAGCATCTTGCCGCTGCTGCAGATTGTGCTAAAATGTGTGCTCAGAGATGGGGAGCTGATATAAATGAAATACAAATGCATCCCTTATGCATATCAATCCAGAGCATGGATTGCAGACAGAAAGAGCTTTCAAGAGGCTCCACAAAGTCAGTCTCTATGGAAATGTCTCAGGACGTTAAGCTGTAGTTGGAGCAGCTCTGTATGTAGCTGATTTAATAAAGCTTGATTGGAGAATGGAGTCCTCTCAAGTTATAACCCAGCACACGGTAAGTGAAACATGTCATTTAAATACAATTAAGGCTGTGACGCAAACTGGCAAAAGTCAGAACATTCTAAGTAAAGGCTTACACTTCATCCCTTGCTTTGAATTTCTGGGCTTGTCTTGGTTTATATCATGGTCTTAATGTTATTTAAATATGGCTTCTAATTTAATTTCCTGTTTTGTTTATTTAAGACAGAAAAAATCTGTCATGAAAGTTTATAAAATACACAGTTTTCACCCCAGAGACTGGTACAATGCCTTCAGAGGTGAATCATTTGCCAGGTCTTATTTTTATTACTTTTAAACAAAAGTTGCAGGAATGTTTCAATGATTTTGAAAAAATGAACATAATGGGCCAAAGCCTATTCTCAGTAACATGTATGCAACTCAACTGACTTTGATGAGACTGTATGCGTATAATTGAAAGCAGAATGTGGCACTCTCTCCTTTACAGTGAGTATCTGCAAACATAAAACTGTGTTATATATTGCCACAGCTGGAACCAAAACCTATAATTTCCCCACAGATCAAGGTGTAGATTAGGAAGTCCGTGATAGCATGTCCATAACATGGAGCCCAACGGCCTGAAACTTTATATTCTAGGTTTCAGCCCAAAATAAATGTGTACTTCTGAGTTATAAATCCTTGGAAACACAGGGTTACAATGGAAACACTACAATGACCCCAGTGATAGTGGCATACCTACATCCTTAGGGCCGAGAGCATGTGAGTTCCTGTCAGCTGATCTTGGAGCAGTGTTGCTGGCCCTTTCCACGTCAAAAAGAAGGTTGTCACAATAGGAGGTTGTGGTAAAAGACAAGCGAGGGTGAGAAGATGACTGCAAGCCAAAAAGGCACCAGAAATGAACAACATTGGGTGTCTGAAACTTAGTTGGTCATGTTTTCGGTTTGCAAAATCAAAATTGGGGTGAGTTAGATCAAAGGGACACTTGTATTCAAGTCTTCAAAGTTCAAGTGTGTGGAGGATGAACAGATTTCTCATTTTAGTCCATCTCTAAAGCCCCATCTTTATTAAAAAAAAATCTCACCAGTGCTATCACCAGTGTAAGGCCTAGTAGTTATACAGCGATGTGCTGGAGAGAATTTAAAGTGTCCTTTCTCTACCAACATATCTGGGTTACAAATGAAGGGCAAATATGGGGTAGTAAACTCCTGGATTACCACAGCTGTCACTTCCCCATATGGCCAGCCAACTACTTATACCTTTCAAATACTACGTGTAAGCTTACAAAGTTTTCTTCAAGGAACCAGCAACAGAATTTAGATGTATGTGTACTGTAGCTGGGAAGGTCTGATCACACTGAATTAATGACTTGTCATAGATCTGGGAACAGAATGCTGGGCAGAAAAAAATTAAAGGAATCTGTAAGTTGTTCTAGATGATGGTACATTGAGTTATCATGCAAGTATAAGGCTAACTATATTTATTTGGGAAAGTCCTGCTACGTGTGGCTCAGGAGAATGAGTTAACTTTATTCATCCAAGGTGAAATATCTGAGCACCTTTTCGAAAGATAGAGAGCACGTGTTTCCCAGACAGAGAGCTCTCCTTCCACCACTGGAGGCACAAGGCGTGGTTCTGTCCCATGCAAGGAAAATACCTTCAGCCAACTACTTGGGTAATACACTGTCTTCTTCCTCCGCAGTGGAATTGTGACTCTAGAAACCTTAATTTTTTTGGTGACTAATTAAATATCTTCACTTTTGATCTGGAAACTTGAAGGGTTCTGGGTCTAGAAGATCAATGACTTACTGATGCCCACAAAAATATCCATAGCCTCACCCTATGATGTCTCTTGCAAGACATCCTAACACATCCTATTTACCTCATTCAAAAGAGGAGATTGGGACTTAGCAGAACACCTGGATTTCTCACATGGAACCACATATTACTAAACACGAGTCTACACAGATGAACCCACAACCTTCTTCTTTCCTTGGAGAATCCTTATGATTAGTGCATCAAGTCTCAATGTTTTGCATGTTGGTACAATGCACTAATCACTAAGATTGTTCTGGGAGTGGCATTAGAGCAAGAGCCACATTTCAAGTGCCAGAAGATCATTCCCACAAAGTGCCTCTGTACTATGAAGGAAAAACAGAGTTGCCCACCAGGGATTCCTGATGACTCTAGGTCCATACCTTGATGCTAGCAGATGAGGTGCCACCTCATGCCAAGATCTCCATCTCTCAACTGAACACTGACAAATCAATAGCAGAAACGAGTCTGTCTCACCTGTGTATTTGTATTGTTAAAACAGGCATTAGAATTTTAAGAATGTGTTTTATGTTTAGACTTTATGGAATACTTGTGAGCTGCTGCACTGCATTAAACTCACTTATATTGTCTGTATCCCACACTGTAAGGCAATATTACAACATTTGTCTTGTAAGTCTCTGTGGGTATGTCTACACTAGCCCCCTAGTTCGAACTAGGGAGGCTAATGTAGGCATTTGAACTTGCAAATGAAGCCCGGGATTTAAATATCCCAGGCTTCATTTGCATGTTCCCGGGCGGGCGCCATTTTTAAATCCCCCTAGTCCGAACTAACTGCCCGCGGCTGCACGCGGCAGTTAAAAGTTAATTCGAACTAAGTCCTTAGTTCAAATTAACTGTTACACCTCATTCCATGAGGACTTAGTTCGAATTAACTTTTAACTGCTGCGTGCAGCCGCGGGCAGTTAGTTCGGACTAGGGGGATTTTAAAATGGTGCCCGCCCGGGAACATGCAAATGAAGCCCGGGATATTTAAATCCCGGGCTTCATTTGCAAGTTCGAATGCCTACTTTAGCCTCCCTAGTTTGAACTAGGGGGCTAGTGTAGACATACCCTGTGACGCTGGAAATCAGGAAACAGGAAAGACACATTAACTAATGTAAAGTGCTGGTCTCCAACAGAAGGTGATCCATGGAGTGAGTGTCCATGAATATCCCTGGACAAGGAAGGCCTATTGACACCAGATGGACTATTGTAGAACATTAAAGAGGATTAAACATTTTGTTGCTCTTCTTCCCCACCACATGAAGATGTCATGCAAGTGGATTCCTCTCATCAGCTGAGTTCATGATTCAGCGCACATGGGGGAAATGGAATAAAAACCCATAACAAGAAGGTGTTGCATCTCTATGCTGCTTAGAGGGGCAATGTTTCTAGGTATAGGCAAGAGATCCACAGCTGCTTACCCTGGGTTATCTCTAAAGGACACATAGTGCTGGCTTATTATAGAAGCTTCCATTACTTTGAAAACTTAAGACTGTAACTCAGTTGTGTATATCAATTTACTTCTTTAACCTTGTAAATAACTCCCTTGTTCCCTTCTTGTATGAATAAATCTGTATACAGTTTATTATAGGATTGGCTACCGGCACTATCTTCGGTATGAAATCTAAGGTGCAATTGACTTGGGGTAAGGGACTGATCCTTTGAGACTGGGAATAACTTGAATTTTGCTGCTTGATATAAGGGACCATCGATCACAAGCATAAACTCGTCTGGGCGGAGACTATCTATTTCTCCATGTTAGGGTGGTTATGGTGCCTGAAGACAATTTACACTTGACAATTGATTGGGGACCTCACGACCAGTTTGGGGTTTGTATCCTGCTTCCTACAGTCTGTTCTGTAGGTGGCACTCATGCTCTTGAGGCACCCCAAGACAGCTTTACACATACATCCCGAACGCTAGAATAGATCTTGTTATATACATTCAGCTGTAGTGAAAACAGACAAGCTTACTGTTTTTCATTTGAAATAAGGTGAGTAAAGCTTTAGAAAATAGGCAGAATTACAAGCCCTGGCATGAGCTAGTGGAGCTGCCTGGCACAGAGATGGCAAATATGCTGCACCATCTGCCCTCAGTTCTTTGGGGACCTTGGGCAGGGATTGGGCACAGTCTTCCCCAAAGCACCCAGTATAATTCCACCTCATCCCTGATGTGGTTGCCTTAATGTCTGACCAGAAGCATTTGAAACTTTCCACATGTATAGAAGGGATTGCCGTGTGAAAGAATGAGTTGTTGTCCAGACCAGCTGTTAAGAACTGTTTACTCCTATAGGCAGGGCTCACCAAGCGGCGGCGAGCCCCACTCGCCAGCCGCGCGGTTTTGCGCGGTTCTGCGTTCTGCGCATGCGCAGATCGCTCTGCGCCAGCTCTTCCGGGTTGTAATCTACTCGCCATGGGCGAGTAGATTACATTATTTGTCGAGCCCTGCCTATAGGAGTAGTTTGTCAGAATCTAAAATGCACGTTAAATTAAATGACTTATAGATTAACTTTTTCAACAACATCTGTATTGTAAACCCAGAGTAGTTATCTGTTGTGGTGGCAATAAATCCTCACAACAAAGCTGAAGATACCATAAGAGCAAAAGAGTTTATGTAATGATTATGCTACCAAAAATAGTCTTTCTTCTGGAAGAAAGACATAAAACACAAATTTCTGCCTGAGCATACTCTTTATTGTTTGCAGTATAAAATGCAAAGCTAAATCTGCACTAAGTAACATTTTAAGGGATTTGCAAAGTAACTTTAAATAGTTACTAGTGTCAAAAGATTATTCCACAAAAATGCATGCACTAAAACCTTCAGCACGAATTAAATCATTCTTACATGTTGGCAATGTCAGAAAACAGGCTTGGTCATAAAATTGGTGATTCATTAGTGCTAATTAGCGCATTTTCCTAGCTAGTAACAAACTAGAGACACAGACTTTTTTCCTCCCTGGATTAATCATTCCACAATTCCAGTAAAAGTGTGATTTATGTATCAGCCACTTCAGGATTTGATTGCATGTATTTTAGAACGAGCTTTAAGTGGTTTGAAGATGCATATGTTAAAAAACAAAAACAACTTATAAAACTGAAACAAGCTCAATGTTAATAGCAGATCCTGAAGAACAGTGTTTTTCAACAGCAGCCAGTATTAGGGCTGAACAAACAGGTTTGGATGAAATAAGAAACAACTGTGAACCTTACCTCACAACTTGAATGCCAGCTAGGAAGAGGCAGGTGTTAGTAGTGGGTGATTCAATTGTTAGAAACATAGATAGTTGGGTTTGTGATGACCGGGAGAACCATATGGTCACTTGCCTGCCTGGTGCAAAGGTTGCGGATCTCTCGAGGCATCTAGATAGACTTATGTGTAGTGCTGGGGAGGAGCCAGTGGTCGTGGTACATGTAGATACCAATGACGTAGGGAAGGATAGGAGAGATGTCCTGGAGGCCAAATTTAGGCTGCTAGGAAAGAGACTGAAATCCAGGACCTCTATGGTGGCATTCTCGGAAATGCTTCCAGTTCCACGCGCAGGGCCAGGTAGGCAGGCAGAGCTTCAGAGTCTCAATGCGTGGATGAGACGATGGTGTAGGGAAGAGGGGTTTGGATTTATTAGGAACTGGGGACACTTTTGGGAGAGGGGGAGCCTATACGGGAAGGATGGGCTCCACCTAAACCAGGGTGGAACCAGACTGCTGGCACTAAACATTAAAAAGGCTGTAAAGCGGTTTTTAAACTAAGAGATGGGGGAAAGCCGATTGGTGTGGAGATGCACGTAAATGGGAGGGAGACTTCTCTTAGAGGAGAATCCATTGATAGAGATTCTCTAAGCTGTAGTCAGAAAGAGATGAGGGGAGAGGGCAAACCATGGGCCAGAGCAGACAAACAAAACGCATACAAAGGAATCCAATGCACCAGGAAAGGGCAGACAAATAAGCAGTGGCAAATTTTTAAAGTGCTTCTACACAAATGCTAGGAGTCTGACTAATAAGATGGGTGAACTAGAGTACCTAGTATTAAATGAGGAGATTGACATAATAGGCATCACTGGAACCTGGTGGAATGAGGAAAATCTGTGGGACACAATCATACCGGGATATAAAATATATCGAAAGGATAGAGCAGGCCAGGTGGGTGGTGGAGTGGCACTGTATGTGAAAGATAATATAGAATCAAATGAAATAAAAATAAGTGAATCAACATGTTCAATAGAATCGCTATGGATAGTAATTACATGCTCCAATAATAAGAAATTAGCAGTAGGGATATATTACTGACCACCGGACCAGGACAGTGATACTGACATTGAAATGCTGAGGGAGATTAGAGAGGCTACCAAAATAAAGAACTCTATAATAATGGGGGATTTTAATTATCCCCATATTGACTGGGTCTATGTGACCTCAGGAAGAGAAGCAGAGAGAAAATTTCTCAATGGCCTAAATGACTGCTTCTTGGAGCAGCTGGTGCAGGAACCCACAAGGGGAGAGGCAATTCTCGATTTAGTCTTGAGTGGAGTGCAGGATCAGGTCCAGGAAATAACCGTTACAGGACCGCTTGGGAACAGTGACCATAATATAATAACATTTAACATTCCTGTGGTGGGTAGAACACCTCAGCAGTCCAGCACCCTGGCATTTAATTTCAAAAAGGGGAATTACACAAAAATGAGGAGGCTAGTTAAACAGAAATTAAAAGGCACAGTGACTAGAGCCAAATCCCTGCAAGCTGCATGGAAACTTTTTAAAGACACCATAATAGAGGCCCAACTTAAATGTATACCCCAAATTAAAAAACATAGCAAGAGACCTAAAAAAGTGTCACCGTGGCTTAACCACCATGTAAAAGAAGCAGTGAGGGACAAAAAGGCATCTTTTAAGAAGTGGAAGTCCAATCCTAGTGAGATAAATAGAAAGGAACATAAACACTGTCAAATCAAGTGTAAAAATGTAATAAGAAAAGCAAAAAAAGATTTTGAGGAACAGCTAGCCAAAAACTCAAAAAGAAATAACAAAATGTTTTTTAAGTACATTAGAAGCAGGAAGCCTGCTAAAAAACCTGTGGGTCCCCTAGACGATCGAACTATAAAAGGCGCAATCAAGGACAATAAAGCCATTGCGGAGAAACTAAATGATTTCTTTGCTTCAGTCTTCACGGCTGAGGACGTTGGGGAGATTCTCAAATCTGCACCGTCCTTTGTGGGTGATGAATCTGAGGAACTGTCCCGGATTGAAGTGTCATTAGAGGAGGTTTTGGAACAAATAGAAAAACTTAATGTTAACAAATCTCCAGGACCAGATGGCATTCATCCAAGGGTTCTAAAAGAACTCAAATGGGAAATTGCTGAACTATTATCTGTGGTTTGTAACCTATCCCTTAAATCGGCTTCCGTACCTAATGACTGAAAGGTAGCCAACGTGACACCAATATTTAAAAAGGGCTCTAGAGGCGATCCGGGCAATTACAGACCAGTAAGTCTAACTTCAGTACCAGGCAAATTAGTCGAAACAATAGTAAAGAATAAAATTGTGAAGCATGTAGAAGTACATGATTTGTTGGACAAAAGTCAACATGGTTTCTGTAAAAGGAAATCCTGTCTTACTAATCTATTAGAGTTCTTTGAAGGGGTTAACAAACATGCGGACAAGGGGGATCCAGTAGATATAGTATACTTAGATTTTCAGAAAGCCTTTGACAAGGTCCCTCACCAAAGGCTCTTGTGCAAATTACATGGCCATGGGATAAGAGGGAAGGTCCTTTCTTGGATTGAGAACTGGTTAAAAGACAGGGAACAAAGGGTAGGAATAAATGGTAAATTTTCAGAATGGAGGGGGTAACTAGTGGTGTCCCCCAAGGGTCAGTCCTGGGACCAATCCTGTTCAACTTATTCATAAATGATCTGGAGAAAGGGGTAAGCAGTGAGGTGGTAAAGTTTGCAGATGATACCAAACTGTTTAGGATAGTCAAGACAGAAGCAGACTGTGAGGGACTCCAAGAAGATCTCACCAAACTGAGTGATTGGGCAACAAAATGGCAAATGAAATTTAATGTGGATAAGTGTAAAGTAATGCACATTGGGAAAAATAACCCCAACTATACGTATAGTATGATGGGGGCTAATTTGGCTACGACAAATCAGGAAAGAGATCTTGGAGTTATCGTGGACAGTTCTCTGAAAACTTCCACACAGTGTGCAGCGGCAGTCAAAAAGGTAAATAGGATGCTCGGAATTATTAAGAAAGGGATAGAAAATAAGACCCAGAATATCTTACTGCCCCTGTATAAAACTATGGTACGCCCACATCTTGAATACTGTGTACAGATGTGGTCTCCTCACCTCAAAAAAGATATTTTGGCCTTGGAAAGGGTTCAGAAAAGGGCAACTAAAATGATTAGGGGTTTGGAACGGGTCCCATATGAGGAGAGGTTAAAGCGACTGGGACTTTTCAGTTTAGAAAAGAGGAGACTGAGGGGGGATATGATAGAGGTATATAAAATCATGAGTGGTGTGGAGAGGGCCGATAAAGAGAAGTTATTTATTAGTTCCCTAAATAGAAGAACTAGAGGACACCAAATGAAATTAATGGGTAGCAGGTTTAAAACTAATAAAAGAAAGTTCTTCTTCACACAGCGTGTAGTCAGCCTGTGGAACTCCTTGCCAGAGGAGGCTGTGAAGGCTAGGACTATAATAGAGTTTAAAGAGAAGCTAGATAATTTCATGGAGGTTAGGTCCATAAAAGGCTATTAGCCAGGGGATAAAATGGTGTCCTTGGCCTCTGTTTGTCAGAGGCTGGAGAGGGACGGCAGGAGACAAATCGCTTGATCATTGTCTTCGGTCCACCCTCTCTGGGGCACCTGGTGCTGGCCACTGTCGGCAGACAGGATACTGGGGTAGGTGGACCTTTGGTCTGACCCAGTACGGCCATTCTTATGTTCTTATGTTCTAACTCTTGTGTATGGTTACAAAACATTTGATTACCTTTCTTATACACCCATCTCTGCACTCACTAAATCTGGGCAGGATCAGGCAGATGTAATATGGATAGTATTTTGGGCCCAATTAGAAGCAGGAAATAGCAGAAATCTTGTGAGTGAGCCTGGTTTTGGTGATATCTTAGTTGTGGAAACACCCCAAAAAGTATCGTCACAGGATAACCAGCCCTGTTAGTAGGGGGCAGGTTCCAGTGCCCCTGGACAGACCACCTACTTCCCAATAAAACTTAAAGGAAGACATCTGTGTATTATTATAAAGGGGGATATGGGATTAGCAGTAGCTTCCTGCAGGGCTCTGAGTCAGTAGATACTAGTAGGAAAAGCCTATAAAAAAGGCTCAACTCCAGGCAAGACTTGCTGTGAGATAAGGAAGACAGACTCTACAGGGTTTTTTTGAAAAAAGTGGCCTTTTTTCGAAAAAAACTTTACCTGCATCTAGACTACCGCCACATTCTGTTGACAATAAATCGAAAGAACGTGGCGGTTTTGTTGACAGCGGTAAACCTCATTCTATGAGAAAAAAGGCGCTATTGCATGAAAACAGGGCTTTTTCTAAAGAGAGCATCTAGACTCTCTTTCGAAAAAGTGAGCCGCTTTTTCGAAAAATCTTCTTGTCTAGACACTCTTTTTCGAAAGAGGCTTTTTCGAAAGATGCTTGCAGTCTAGACATAGCCTCAGGGAACAGAGTGTGGGCCCAGCTTTGAGTGGGATGAAAGAAAACAATTATAAAGAGAGAACAGATTTTTGGGGGTGGGGTGGGGGAAGCTGGGCCCAGCTTTCACTCGGCTGAGTGGAGGAGGAATTGAGGTGGGCCTCAGCAGAGGCATGCTTAGAATTGGTGGAGTGTGCTGGTTGAACCAGAGTAGCGCTCTGATTGATGCAGAGGGAGTACCCGGCTCTCACAGTGTTGTGTGCAATCAGCAGGCACCTCACTTCATGTGGCTTTGCTTTAAGTGTGTATCACTTTAGTAATACAGGTAGGAAAAAAAACTATGCAGATAAAAACCAGTGGAATCTGGCAACCCTGTACCTGGGCAACGGTAAACAAAATGACACGTGGCCACACGTAGAACCCCAATGGGCTGAAATGTGGCCCACCACTTCTCTTGCTAGTTCTCAGAGCTACATGGCAGACTTGGAGGCCAGTACTTTGTTCTCTATGTAGAGAGCCATATGCGCCAGCAACTGCATGAGATGTGTAAATGCCAAACAATATGTTACTATTTCCTCTTAGTCTGGTGCCTATTTCAGTAGTTAGGCTGAAGGCATTCACTGCAGCTAGAACTTTATTTTCATTTCAGTTTTCGCTTGCTGTTTTCTTTTGTGTTTGAAAGATTCTTTGGTGCTCATGAAATATGCCCCTTATTTACCCACAGACCCAGCATACAATAACAATGGCGGTGCTCTTCCCTGCTAATAATCTTCAGCATTAGCAACCAAGTGATTGTCTGTGTAGCTGAGAAGGTATTTCAGGCTCTTGACATTGGGCAGCTACAACTCCAGTGCTGTAGATCTCTTTCTGTGAAGAGTGGACTGACATCACTATTGCATTTTCCATGTGACACCAGCCTGCCTTCTGACAGATGGGAACAGCCTTCTTACACTAATGACTGGAAACGAAATACAGTAGGGCAAGAGAGGTGAAAGTAAAGTAATTTCTTTTTTTTAAGGGAGGGTGGTTTCAGGTGTGTGTGCATACAAGTTAGTACTGTAGCTGTGTGCTCAACTATTAATGAATATAGGATCAAATGGCTTCCATCTGAATAAAAGAGTAAACCTCAGTAGTCTTTTAGGAAAGCCAAGTAGTCTTTTAGGAAAGCCAGGGGATACTAACCATTCTTTAAATTGATATATGAGCTCATGTAGAAAACCATTTGTACTCCCTAAGCGCTAAATATGTTAACGATGAAAATACCAGCTTTCCATTATGTTAAATGCAGATGTGCACTAGTAATGAAATACTACCTCTTTCAAAAACCAAATCAAATCTCTTTGCAAGTACAATGCTTTTGAATGGTACACAGCTGAAAACTGAATTCTGCTGTTTGATTTCATTAAGAAAACAAAACACATTTTAATTGCTTTATTACAGAAAAAAAGCTTTTAGCAGGTATTCCTTTAAGAGGGCTAATATTCCAATGACTCTTAGCATAAGCAGACAAAGGCGACTCCTAATATTTTTCATATTTGAGTCACTGAAAGTTTACTGCCTTACCAAATGATCACACACTATGCTTTCAGGTTAGAGAAGTAATTTGTGTTAGCACTCTGTATACATCACCAATCTTCCTCACTCGGCCACTGATCCAATCTCCCAGCATTGCATTTAAGGGAACTATATTGCTGGAAGAGTCCTATTTAGCAAACAACAGAGCCAGAACATTAACATTTGAAAAGATTTAATGCTTCCAGAGAGTTATTAAAAATGTAAAAGTGTTATATTGGTCTCTTTCTGAAAAGAATAAACTAGGTGCAGCAATGACAATGGGTGTCAGTTGGTCGCAAAAAGGGGATCTATGAGGAAATGTCATTTGCACTGGTGTGGCACAAAGTGAATAAGAAATGTAACTTGTACACAGAGGGGGCTGAAGGGCAACTCAGAAGGAGCACACCTGCTGTAGCATCTCTTAAGATGATGCCTGTTTTTTCCCTTGGCCAGCTCCACCAGAAGGTGTGCAGGAGATGGGATGGCCCTGTTCTACCCCATTCTAGCTGGCTTGTAAATGAAGGAGCAATAAGAAGTGAAGCTTTTGACACCTTTGCTCTACAACCATGTGCACCCATAACTTAGTGACAGGAAATGATTTGGTACTCAATCAGGACACGGAGGGTCAAGCTTGGTGCTTTCACACTTGTGCATCATCACCAGTGATAAAGGGTCTCCTGGTCAGTGGCAACTGTGCATTGCTAGTGGCTTTTCACAAGTGTAATTGATTACAATGGTAGTAATCAGTTCTTTTGATGCAGAGGATGAATTAGAATCCAGTTCATTCTCCCATAGCTGTCCTAGCTGTTCAGGGCTAACAAGATTAAAATGCAGTGAAGACTTATTTTGGTCACAGAAGGAAGGAAATATGATTCCCAATACATATAAAGAACACTTCATAAATGAATAAGGGCCATTTTCAGAATAGAACAGCTGTGAATTACCTGCCTTTCAAATATTTTATTTTAAAGTAACAAATGTTCCAGATGAATCTGTGTGTATTTACATCTTTAACTTGGTCTTAAAGAAGCTTTTTGTCTGGAATTTTGCACATAAGTCATCAGTAGCAGCATTCTCACTGTATGGCCTCTTGAAACTGATAGCTCAGACAAAACTTTATCCCAAGCTGAAAAACCCATAGTGAGCGAGGATATGTATTTCCAAATTACACATAAAGGGAAGAAATTGAGTTATTTACTAGATTATATTTGTGCTCATAAATCTAAAACTTTCATTTTAAAACATTGGCAACCATCTAGACCATGTAATGTTGCTGAATCAACTCTGGTATTTTCAACAACAACAAAAATAAAACCAGATGAGAGATTCAGGTTTTCTGACTGGGTCCTCCAAAGAGAGATACATTTGTCTGTATTTCTTCCAAATCAATATTGACTTTATTGATAGCATGTGTAGACACAGAATTACAATACAGGTGAGAGGGAGCTGGTTTTGTCTGCCAGGCATGTTAGATAAAATAGGCCCTCCTGTACAGAGGTCTAGTGTCAGATCTATGAATCACTCAGATATTCAAAATAGAGCTTAAGTAGTAGATAGACCTCCTGCTGACCTTCTGTACAGGGATGAATTCCACCAAGAATCTCACAGGAGGGAACATAATACAATCAAACCTCTGCAAGCTTCTGCTGGTGTCTTAAGGGAGGCTTCTGCAGCCACAGCTGAGGCTATGTCTAGACTGCTGCTTTTTTTCGGGAACAGGTATGCAAATTGCACGCCGCAATTTCCGTACCTTTTTCCAATTGTTTTTTTTTGGAAGAAGCTTTTCTGAAATTTGGCCCATCTATACTGGGCCAAATTTTGAAAAAACCTCCTCTTTCGCAAGAGCCCTTATTCCTCATAAAATGAGGAAGACAGGGCTTCCGAAAGAGTGCGTCTGCTCTTCCTCAAAAAATGTCTGAAGAGCAGACACGTTCCCCTCCATAGTCTAGACCTAGCCTGAAAGTTGGTCTGAACACCACATAGAGCCAGAGATCAGGGTGAAATCTAGTCCCTATTCTGTGACCAACCCCCTTCACTTGCCGAAGGGCTCACCCAGAAGCTATGCTATTGGTGGTCTCTGTGACTGATTTTCGTAACCTACTCTGTCAGGATGGGAAAGCAGGAAACAGAAATTAATTCTGCTACTTGATGAGTAGCATTAACTTATCTGCCTTTGCCTGGGCTAGTCCACCAGGTTGACCTAGGCACTTGAAACCCAGGGTCTGCTCCCCATCTTCCCCACCTTGCCATGAGATAGCACACAGCCCCAGTCACACAATGGGAATGCTGTAAACTTTTGGAAGGGCAAGTGGAGTGTGTCTCGAGGGTCAGGCTGTCATAGCCCTTACTTATACAGGCAGGACAGTAAGGTTCCCCACTTACTCTATTACTCAGCCTTGCTCCTAGTGGCTTGGGGAGGATAGCAAAGACTATTTACCCAATGCTGCTCACTTCAAGCAGATGGGCAGAAAAGAAGCAAGGAGTGAGAAAAATGCCAGCTTTGCCCCTCCCGCTTCTATAACAAGAATTCTACTCAGCTGTAGTACCACAGGTACAGGCTGAATGTCTCTAGTTCAACACCCTTGGGACCTGACCAGTGCCAAAACAAAGAATTTGCCAAACCATGGGCGTCAATGTTGCCTAGCAGCATTACTAACACTTTCCCTGTTTACTGGGCTCTTAAAAGATATTCAGGGGTAAACTGGAGCTAAATAGCAGCACAGAACACTGAGAGCTAGGGCTGGTGGCTGTAAACAAACTTTATGGGATCATGGGAAAGTTGGTCAAACCCATGTTAAGTGGACATTCAGCAAACTAAAACCATGCTGGGCCACAGATGTTGCTGGACCAGAAAGAACCGGACTTGAGAGGTTCAACCTGTATTAGCATTCTACAATCAAAGCCAGAAATTCTGCATTCTAGGGAGACACTTTTTTCCAGTTATTCTTGGTACTGGGTCTCTTCCTTTTGCTTATTCATACATTTTAAAGAATTAAAATATGGGGAAGTAAATGCCTATCAGAGCACAAGACCATAGACTTTGACATTACAGAAAGCTGAGAAGTGAAAGGAAAAAACTATCTTCTGAAAGACTGAGTCACCTCAGATTTAGAAAACACTACAGAGATTATATTGATTATAAGAATAACATTTAGTTCTGGGATAGCATATCTGAAAATAGGTGCTTATTCCTATATGAAATTAGTAGCCCTGGAACATGATATACTGTATATATCTACAAACTGTGCTACTTATACAGTAAACTGCATATATATATATATATATATATATATATATTTTTTTTTACTTTGCACACAGTGACTTTTTATTAATAAAAGTTCACTTGTGAACAATGTTCCCTTCTCTTCCACAGTGTTGAGTTTTATACACAATGGTGGCTGCAATTCTTCCCTCATTACTGGCATATTTCCTTAATTCCCATGTTAATATAGACTACATGACTAAGACAGAAGCAGAATTCTCATTTAGCTTCAACACATTGTATACAGCCAGGGATTCTGAACTTTGGCAGGCCTTGCTAAACATCTCAGAGGCTGTAGCAGGCTGAAAGTGTTATTTGCTTTTCAATAAACATGTTTGGAAGCTGTTAATTGAAAACCTTTGTTACATGGCAGGACTGGCTGTAATTTAAATACACCTTCCTGCTGCTTTGTCTGAGAGAAGGAGAAATCGGAGCCAGACTTTGATGTGTACTAAGATTTTGTCAGTCAGGAGTACTCTATCTTGATTAACACTGGCGGAGCTGAGATCAGAATCGGATCGTATGTTTCCATAATAATATCCATTCAGTAGAGGTTGGAAGACAGATCTGGAAAAGATCGGAATACTGCCATGGTCCAACCATCAAGTCTTTCCTTAATCAAAATCAAAACAAAAAACAAATGTTTCAGAATCCTCAAAAATATGATTTAACTTCTTATTTTCTGTTTGGCACCCAAAGGGCTGGACGAGCATGAGAACGGCTATTCTTGCGATATTTCTGATACAAGTAGAATGGATATGCCCATAAATCTCATACACAAAAATCTCAGTTCTGTGGACTCAGAGGTCAAATTCTAACATACGGTAACTCCAACATACGGTAACTCCACTGGGCTTGATGCTGCTCTTTCATTAATCTAATGTCCTTGGCTGCGGGATTTAGTCCAGTCTTTCAGTGGTGCAAATCACAGGAGAATGAGGTCCATTAACTTCAGAGGAGCTGTACCAGGGGATGGAGTTGGCCTATGAGGTTCAGATAATCTGAATCAGCATCAGACAAACATTTGAACTCTTGGGTGGTTTTCCAAATCAAAACCATGCTATAGCCCTCTGGCGCTTTTCCATTTACAAATTCATAGCTGAAAAATGGACATATACTTGGATGACACAAGATATTGAAGAATGAGAAATATTTGAAAGGCTGCATAAACTAAACTGGAAAGGGAACTGCAGGAGTTTATACAATTCTTTTCTTTGGTTGACTGGTGTTGATTTATTCACCTCTCAATCTGCATGCTAAGGGCTTGATCCTACACACAATAAAACATGACCATACATTGCCATGTATTTTATGAAGGGCTACCATGCCTGTGTACTGACGTGCAATGCTTAATTCTGTTGTTACATGTGCCCCGTGTCTACTTCCTCCTGATGAGTATGTCCTTCACTTTACCCTCAAATTTATCACCATCCAACATCAATGAGATGTTGATCTCATCTCTATTACTATAAATTATTTATACTATAGGCTTGATCCCACCATCCATGCCTGCACAGAGCTCCCGTTCTGGTTAGTTCCTGCTCTCATATGCAATGTTCTGCAGGGATTATTCTTGTCCCCCTCCTATTTTAACATGGGTCAGACCAGTTGTGTGACTCCATTGTCTTCAGCATGTCACTCTAGAACCATAGAGCTGGAAGAGACCTCAGGCGGTCATCAAGTCCAGCCCCCTGCCCAAAGCAGGACCAACTCCAACTAAATCATCCCAGCCAGGGCTTTGTCAAGCCAAGATTTAAAAACCTCTAGGGAACCCATTCCCGTGCTTCACCATCCTCCATCCAGGGGGGAGAGACTCACTGCTCTGTCCTCAGAAAGGAGTTACTGTTGTAGCTGAGAGAGACGTGCCCCTTCCCCAGCCAGCTAGCTCCGTGCACAGAACCCTGAACCCCTGGCTGGGCAGGGCTCATTAAGTAGCTGTGGGGTCGTGCTGCTACACAGCTTAGAGGGAACCTTGATCGTGATGGAAGATTACTGAAAACATATATAGCAGAGATTGACTGATTTCCTTGATACAGTATTGACCGATTAATTGGCAAACTGAAGGATAATTTCTGGTTCTATTGGCAAAATCGGAAAATGTTAGTGCGAGTAAAAGCCTAACACCAGTTAGGCACCAGTCCTTGCAGTTGCAACTGTTAAAAGCACAAAAATGCAGAGGACAAATAACACTGATCCAATAGTGCTCGCACAGATTTCAGTGAGTTCAGGGTCTTGTTTTAAAACTCAGGGTACGTCTACACTACAGAGTTTTGTTGGAAAAATGGCCATTTTTCTGACAAAACCTGCTTTACTTCCACACTGAAATTGTGTTCTTCCAAAAGAAAATTGAAAGAACAGAGGGCTTTTTCTGGTGCTGGTAATCCTCTTTCTATGAGGATTTTGCAAAAGAGCTCTTTCGGAAAAAGGCGTGTGTGGACGGGGAAGAGGGAGTTCTTTTGAAAGAGGAGGAAAGAGGAAAAAGCACAAGTGTCGTGGTGGCCACTCTGTCCATAGTAATCACAGCCTAAATGCTAGATAGTGTCCATTCATTGTGGACGCTATCTTTCGAAAAAGCAGATCACTTTTTTGATGTGCTTTTGTGTGTGGATGCTCTCTTTTGGAAGTTGTTTTGGAAGATCTCTTCCGAAAAAAGATTCTTCTGAAAGAAGCCTGCAGTCTAGTCATAGCCTCAGAGTGTACTGTAGATGCAATGCTGCTCTCAGTTACACCCGTTTAACTCCTTTAAAATAAATTGGGTGTAAGCCTTCTGAACATATAGCAGCTGGCTTTCAGAATATCTGTACAGTTCCTCACCTATAGTCTATGCTCAGTTATGCTCATGCAACCCCTCTGAAATCAGTGACATTGCAAAAGGGGCAGAATTCACATTTTAATCCTTTTTCTTTTAGAAGGCATGATACATAAATCCCTGTAGTAACTTAATACAGTTGCAATATTACCCAAAGCTCAGTTTAAATAGCAATCTTCTTGTCATCACTCTAAGGTATTTAAAGCCCCCTACACAAAGACTTACAAATTAAATCTTTCTAATGTCCTAAATCCTCTCGTTCAGCCTTTAAAGCTCTGACTTTTCTCTTATAGTCTCCTAATAATCTTTTAAAATACATTTAGATGGCAGCATCTAACAAATCCTTCAAAGGAGTCTTTAGTTAAGCACAAGATCCATTGCTCTTTCTTTCTTTCTTTCTTTCTTACCAAATTATGCCATTGATTTACAAAGCATCCACTATCATTTTTTTTCTCTTTTTCTTTTTTCTTCATCCTTTTCCTCCAAGGGAATTCCTTCAAAATAGAATTTTAGACAAAGGAAGACAGAAGACCCATGGCTTCCTCTGGACAAAATGGAAAATATTGAAAAGCCCTCTTCTCTTTTTAAAGAGCACATAAAAAATGTCACTGCTTGCTGATCTGAATGGATTTATTTGCATACGACAGAAATTCGGGGGGCTGAGACTGGAGGGTATTTCTGAGCGAGGCAGGTAAGATAATTCCTATGAAGGAATCTCACATAAAAACAATCAGAGACTTTCAGAACAAACAAACAAATAAACAAACCAAGTTCCATGCTATAGATATGGGGTTTCACTTCTCAAATGAGCATATTTTATGTTTTGATCTACATTTTCCTTCTGATCGCAGGAGGCACTAGACACTATATAGAGAAAGTTTGTCTTTACATTGCAAGCTTTGCAGCTCTTGTGCAGTATAACTGAAGAGAAACTTTTGCTTATTTCCACACTACTAACTACAACTGATCTATGCAATTCTGCCCCAGATGCACGGGGCCTGCAGCAGGAGTCAGAATCTGTGCTGCCCAGGGAGCTGGCAGCAGCTGGGCAAGCAGCCCAGCTAGGTTGTTGGGGGGGAAGCAGGGCACCTGCGGGCCAGCCTGTCAGCAGCAGGCAATGGGCTTCAGGGCCAGTGGCAGAAGACCTCTCCTGGTCCAGCAAATTCTCTCATTTTGGACTGGTCAGGTCCATATGGTGCTGGACCAGGGAGGTCCAACCTGTAGAATCTTGGCTTCACTGTCACTTTATGAAGAGCTGTCGATGCCAGATCTGGCCCATTTGCATTGTAATGAAAAATTACCATGGACCTCAAAATTTTTACCACAGACATGTTGCCAACCCAAGTTCATGGACACTTAGTATGTCACAGATGTCACTGAGATGCATGCTGTAGCTATTCATATACATATATCTACATCTATATCTATATCTATATATATCATGGTGACAACAGGAAAAAATCCCCCCTCATGCCATTGAGGGGAAGGGGGAAATGTGTACAACATGGCACTGAATTTATATATATAAAAAAAGAATGTTCAACACCATTTGGGAAAAAGAATATTTTCTCTTTCAATAACCCATAGATTGTTTTGTGGAGTGTGGAAGATGTGGCCAAATAAGTCAACTGTACCTTGCAGCCATTCTGAGAAGCGGTTCAAAAAAATCTCCAAGCTTCAAACATGTCAAGTGAAGGGAATGACAAATTCAATGAGGTCAAAGCAAAAACAGGAAATGAGGTAAAATCAATTACCAATTTCTTAACCAGCATATCAAAGATGCACAAAATAATCTTTGCCTTGCCTACAATTTAGCAAAAGCCAAATTACCATGTGAAGCCGGGGTTGTCACACATTTTCCAGGGAAATGATGGAAGCTCCACTGCCTGGAACATTTAACACTAGATTCAGCACAAAGTTTACAAATAAGTAGATAATCAGGTCCTGAAGCTGGTGTGAATATGGAAGACCTAGAGAGCAGTAGATGCACAGTAGATCTCAGGGTAATTTATGGGTGAGGATCCAGGAAGGTACCAGTCTGTAAATTATGACTTCTTATCTTTATACTCTAAAGGACCATCAATATTCCTTTTGGAGAAGTATGACTTGCTTGTGTGTCATATGTTACCAAATATATGGGAAAGAATTTGGTGCTGTACCATGCTATTATTGCTAAAGCTCCTTCATTTTATTCTATGCACAATGTACCTCAGGTGGCACATGTCCAGGATTCATCATAGAATTTGGTCCACTGGTTGGATCCTTAGCATCCCTGGCCTTTGCTGCGTGAACGTAAATGCTGATCCATGTCCCCCCAGCTCCTTTATGAAAACCACTCGTTACATCTTTCAAAAACAGAGTAAACAGTTATGGAAAATATTAGTAACACAGCCTCCATGGAAAATGGACGTATCTATTTAACGTTACATATTAATGTACACAGACAATGTCGCATAAATAAATATTAGTATTTGTTTTAACATTGCAATGAAAGTAAAACTAGGGGAAATTCAAAGCAGACCATTTTTACTGGACCTCAGGAGGAAAAGAACAACAAAATATTCATAAAAAAGTCTATTGCTTTGTGATGTCAACACCAGGGCCTTGAATGCAGAACCATCTTTTTAATTGTGCATTAGAGAGGAATATAGTGTTATAGAAAGCATTTGGTAACTCGGTGTAATCTAGTTTCTTCTACTGTTTATGGATAGCTGTCTTTCTCTGATTTTGAAGTATGCTTTACACTTTACTCCTTAGGAAAGAGGTAACAAGGTTTAGAATAACTCATTCTTTGTCCTTTACTACCAAATGCTACATAGATAGACACTTCATATTGTCAATCCAGATATAGGTCATGGCACTTAGCTGCAGCCCTGAGAAAGGCGCAGTGCAAAGCCTCATGGTGATGTTCTGGAGGAGGAATCATTCCTCAGCTTCCTGGCCTGAGGAGAGCATGTGCAAGCTACAACCTGCTGTTCTGTCGCTTCCCCTCCCCCGCCCCCAATAAATTTGATTGGCTCTTGAGGGTGCGGCATGGGGGGATTTGTGTCCCTGGGGACTTTCCAGGATCAAATACGAAGCCCATTAAAATCAATAGGAGTCATTGACTTCAGAGGAGTATGGATCAAGCTCCCAGGGAGAATTCCTAAATACAGGGATTTCAGTGGTACCTGGCACTTGTGCAGGATGCTGAAGGGCGAGAGAAGCATAAAAGAGTCTGACCTTTGCCCCCACTCCTGCAGCCCTATGCTAGGGCCAGGTATAATCTGGCCCACTTCAAAACTCCATGTGTAAAAAGGTGAGAGGAGAGCACAACCATTGTTGATTTGAAAACTGGAGTGCAGACAAGTGAAGTGTTCAGAGCAGGGCCAGGTACTGGGTGGTGAACTGCAATGGTCAATAATAATATCTGGGTTGGTTCACCACACAGGTGCTGCCTTACTTCTTTCCAGGTTTGTGCTCCACCCCCATTTCGCCGTGAGGCCCAGCCCCCACCCCACTCTTTTCCCCAAGGCCCCACCTTTTCTCCACCTCTTGCCTCCTCCCCTGAGGCCCTGGTCCACCCCTTCCTACCCCCTCTCCACACCTTCCTCCCTAAGTGCATCCCCCCCCTTACTTCATCTCTTCTAAACCCAACTCTGCTCCCTACCCTCAGCATCTCCTACCCACTGCCAAAGAGCTGATTGATGTGGTCCATCCAACCGCCAGTGAGCTGGGCCCACCAAGCAGCTGATGGATAGGTGGCTGATGGGTGCTGAGCACCAGGGTTCCTTGTAACCAGAGTGCTTGGGTGGCCACCCAGGAGAGATTCAAATGCCGCCCAACTGATTAGCAGAGTGCCCACAGCCAGCAGCATATGTTTCTACTGGTGGTGCACACCCTCACCTGTCTCGGTGCACATATCAAAATGTATTCTGCACATGGATGGAAAAAATTAGAGGGAACATTGTTGAGCTCCTGTTATTTTTTTCCATAGGTGGTCCAGCCCCAGAGCAATAAGGACTCAGGGTCTACGGTTTACCATGTTTACAAATGGCCTTAAGGAGTGTGAGAGTACAACTTTGAAAGCTACATTTGCTGATGACACAAGATCAATTCATAGTGGGAAGCCCAAAAAAAGAGAAAAAAATCTCTGGGCTGATACTGGCTCAGGCATTTCAGTATGATAATTAAACACGAACACAAAAATCAAGAGATCTTATCTTCCCCACTCCCCATAAAAATAATGGGCCAGCTTATGTAATCAACATAGCTTTAAAATAAAGGGTCAAGGACTGAACCAAAGTTGTGCAGTTGAAATACAAGTCATAATTCCTAGATTTATCACTGCAGGTATTCATCGTTCACAGCTTTTCTTCTGGGACCTGGTTAGCACATCAGTTGTTGGAGCTTCCGGGGAGCAATGTATATACAATGGAGGAGATAATGAGGGCCCTTGATTTTAAAAATATCATATGATATGCAAAGCGGGAGCTTTAAAATAGCGAGGAAATGTAATTTAATTAGTGTGTGTATTTTCAGAGTTAATGAAGAGTAGTAGGTGGGCACCCTGGAGATGGGTGCTGGAACAAGTCTAATAGTGAGGGCTCTGAGAGTCATTGAACCAAACTCTAAACCCTGTTTATGATGAAACTGCTCAAGTAGTCACTCTTAGTTCTAGCACCTATGCCTGGAGAATAATGTGCTCTTTTCATGGAGCAGATGTGAACTAGGGCAGGCCTGCACAACTCAGAAAGTGGCGAGGGCCATATTACTCCAAAGAAAACAGCTGCGGGCCGCAAGTAGGGTTGCCAGATGCTCTCCCAAAAAATACCAAACATGCAGGCTAAAAATTTTTGTCGAGCCAAAAAAAAAAAAAACACCACACGTGTCAAGATTTTGTTGAATAAATTCACACACAAGGGAAAGACTCACAGTCACACACAAAGAGAAGAAATAACTCTGATACACGTTATAATATCGACGGGGCATAGATTTTACCAGCTGGTGAGCTGTGACGGGGCAGGGCCGCCCCGCGGCGGCGAGAGTGACCCGCCCTGCACTCCAACAAAGCCGACCCCCGTGCTGCATGGGGAGCGCAGTGTTCTGACAGAGGTCTGCACCACGCAAACAGCCGCCCAGCTGAGCGGCATGCAGGAGGGACGGGAGCTGGAAGCGGGGGCAGGGCCACATGCGGGCATAGGGCGGGGCCAGAGTGTGTGTGCGTCCCTGACATCGGGGGAGAGGCACCGGCACAAGAGAGAGCTGCATTCAAAAGGGGAGTAGAGGAGAGTGGAAGAGAGGAGGGAGGCAGAGGAGAGTGAAAGTTATTTCCGAAAGTCATCGCGGGCCGCACAGTGAGCCCCTTCGGGCCGTATGTTGTGCAGGCCTGAAATAGGGCTATAGAACTGTAGGTTTTCCATGCTCTTTTGCCAGTGTACCTCAGTCCAAATGTGGCAGATAAGATAATTCCATCTCTGTTACCATTTACTGCTTGGCAGCTCTGCTGGGGCTGTGTGACAGGGTGGACCAGGCCCTGAGGCCCCCTGCCAGAGGTCCTGTGGTCCTGCTACACCCCATCCCAGAGAAGCCATAGAGAAGTCCTCCTGGCAGGCTAGAGTAGCTACAGGAGAAGTGTCCAATCAGGGGCCAGGAAGGCCCTATAAAAGGAGCTGCAGGATCAGAGTCAGTTCAGTGCCTCTGGAGACCTTGAGGGGTGAAGACTTGGGGACTGGCTGACAGAGTGGCAGCACCACGGACAGTTCCATGTGGAAAGCTTATTAGAGACTGATGGACTATGTTGGGACTCTAAGATAAACCCCTGAGATAGGGGCAAGGACACTGCCTCCAGGAGGGGAAGCCCTGAGGGCACCACTCTCTGCCAGAGTGGAGAAGAGAGTCAGAAACCCTACAAAGGGCACCAAGATGAGTGCCTGGTAGATGTGTGCCCCAGAAGGAGTTTGTTTGATTTGCACACAGAGCATATATGACTTGGCCGGAGGGCTGAGTTGCCAAAGAGGTTTTGAAAGGGGGTTGGGGGGGAAGTAGGCACACACACTCAGCCAGAGGGGACATTCTCAAGAGGTGAGTGCTACCCCATTCCAGGCTGCCAGCAAGGGTACCAAGTCTTGTGGCTTGGGTTTCTCCACAAGGGATGGACTGAAACCATGAATGTAACATATTCCACTTCACAGGCAGGCAGACAGTAACAACTTGCCTGTGCTACTGACCTGAGGCTTAATCCTTCAAGGTGTTCTCAGTTCCCTCCAACTCAGTGGAAGATGCTCAGCCCTTGAGTTGGAATTTGGCCAGGGACATACAGGGGAAAGGTTACCAATATCCTGAGTAGATATTCTCTCAAGATGTACATTTTTATATACAATAGAAAAAATACAGCAAAGAGTGTTTCTAGAGTTAAAGGGGAAAATTTGAATAAGGTGTACCTGTTTCCACATTAGGTTTTATCACTTTATTTCAGTAAATGCTGGTTAAGATTATATTTACAAAGCCAACATTTATATTCCATAATATAGCAAAGGCTGAGAAGAGACTCCGATCCTAGCATTACAGTTATACCAGGGCTATTCAACTTTGGAAGCCCCAGGGGCCACAGTGATACTCACAGCACGTGCTGAGGGTTGCAATTTAAGTGTAGTTGCATATATATGCAAATAGCTTATTTCATACTGATGGGCATGAATACAAAGATTAAGGCAAGAGTACACAACACACAGACTTCATTTAAGTCAGTTTTGCAGATATTAATAAAATGCAATATTTACCCCATTTCCACCCATAGGACAGCACTTTTAATGAGCAATGACAGGCCAGGAATTTAACTACTAAAATGCATATCAACAGAAGACCATTATATTGACTACTTTTTTGTTTGGGCTCCCACCCATGGGCTGTCTGTTGAGCCCCGTGTAAACCCAAACTGCACCGCAGGCCACAAACAAATGGGTCATGGGCCGCATGCTGCCCACAGGCCATGTGTTGAGTTTTGCATCCAGGAATAAAGCATCTGTTTTAAAAAATATTTCTGAATTAGAAAACATGTACAATTTTATACTGACCAATCAATAGGCAATTTTGTTTCTTGGTAAAAGGCAGTAAAATAGATTATGCCTCACTGGAGACCCTTGTATACAGTTCTTTTCTGACTGATCAACAGTAATGCATTAAATTGTATTACGGACATTGGAGTTCATCTCTAAAGATTGTTTTTCCCACCATTGTTCCGTTGCTGTACAGCTGATCTGGGGGGTTTAGACTTTCCCAGTGAATTAATTATCTGAAATGTTCCTAGTGCTACATCACCCTTCATTTTCATCCTGGTGGAACAAACTTATATAGCTCTTCTTCATTTAATACCCATTTGTTTTAGAACATGAGGGAGAAAATCATCCTGACTTCAAGTTTTCATATATTTGGGGGAAATATTCCTTCAAAGATTTCCTGTTGGGGTTGTTACCCTCGACATGTAATATGAGTTCTTTTAAAAGTCACTATCTATTGCCTACTGTCCCTTTCAGTGTAGGTACCCATCTTTCAAAAATTTCAGCTGGGCCATAGAAAATATTTCCAGATACTGCGTGTGTGTATGTGTGTGCATAGTAAGTGAGGAAGTTCTTTTCTGGTGAGTCATCCAGCTAAATAATTTCCCTTAGAAGTCTCCTTAAAAAATGTTTCATGAATGGCTCACATTGGGAAATACCTGCTGAAGACTGCCATCCCAGGAGAAATCCTAAAGAATCTCTCTCTAGAAATCCCTATGGAGGATAGCTCATTTTTGGCCCTCTTACTTGGGTTTAATTTATATCCACTTATGTACTCCTTTTTGCTACACCCAGGGGAATTCACCCATGGGAGGGCCTGTGCCAGTATTCTTGGGGGCTTCTGCTAGGAGAATACAGTTTAAATCTTCACAAAAGTCTCTGCAAGAACACCATCAACAGAAACTTTCTAAGGGATGTGCTAAATCAAACACACACAGAAAGAGCCAGAATTGGACACTTTTAGGGTAACAAAGACTCTCTGACAGAGGGGCAGTATCAAGCACCTTCCAGATTTTCTGTGACAGGTCCTACCCTGTGCTGTGTGCCAGTAGTGCCTAGAGAAGACCCTGAATGAAACTGCCCACCTTGACTTCAAAGGAGTGAAGAATCCTTTTTTCACACCTCTGTCCCATCATACAGCATGTGTGCAGGGCTGGGCCCAAACACTTCATAAAAACTAAATCCTGGACAGCTACACCACTTCCCACATCATCTCCCTAGTGGACAGCATGTTCTTCTCACACACACATCTGTGCTTTCCTTCATATGTCATACAAAAGTCTTTCGTCTTATTTGCACTTTTCATTGGTGTATGGGTGAAGTGTGCAGAAAAATCATGGTGGGTGTGCACTGAAGGGACATCTGACATTTCATTCAAAATTCAATTTAAGGCCTAGTTGTTGTCCTTTTCACTGTGGGCTTTGAGGGGATATATGCCAATGTATATAAACCTTATTAAACCTCTAACATGAGTATGTGAAGGACAATGCCTACCCAGCTTATGTTACTGATTCTGTTATCTTGTTTTTACATGGAATAGCAATAGCAGTACATTATACACTAGAACTTTTTCCACTTAAAGAAACCCACACCTGATTTTCTGTGTTGTCAATGTGTTGTCAATATCTCAGTGTTGCTGCAGCCCTTTTGTATTTGTCTGATGCCAGTGGTAATATATTTGGTGGATCCAGCCAGTTACAGAATTTCTGCATGTTGGGAAATGTCTCCATCATACATGGCTGTTGTGAGAGTTCTCAAACCATGCCCCAGTCTATCCCAGCATAAGATAATAGAATCATAGAACACTAGAACTGGAAGGGACCTGAAGAGACCATCAAGTCCAGTCCCCTGCCCTCATGGCAGGACCCAGTACTGTTTAGACCATCCCTGATAAATATCTATCTAACCTGCTCTTAAATATATCAAGAGATGGAGATTGCACAACCTCCCTAAGCAACTTATTCCAGTGTTTAACCACCCAGACAGGTAGGAAGTTTTTCCTAATGTTGAACCTAAACCTCCCTTGCTGCAGTTTAAGCCCATTGCTTCTTGTCTTATCCTCAGCAGCCAAGGAGAACAATTTTTTTCCCCTCCTCCTTGTGACACCCTTTTAGATACCTTAAAACCACTATCATGTCCCCTCTCTGTTTTCTCCTTTCCAAATTAAACAAGCCCAATTCTTTCAGTCTTCCTTCATAGGTCACGTTCTCTAGTCCTTTAATCATTCTTGTTGCTCTTCTCTGGACCTTCTCCAATTTCTCCACATTTTTCATGAAGTGTGGTGCCCAGAACTGGACACAATACTCCAAATGAGGCCTAATCAGGGCAGAGTAGAGCGGAAGAATGACTTCTCGTGTCTTGCTCACTCCTGTTAATGCATCCCAGAATCATGTTTGCTTTTTTTGCAACAGCATCACACTGTTGACTCATGTTTAACTTGTGGTCCACTATGACCCCTAGATCCTTTTCTGCAGTACTCCTTCCTAGACAGTCGCTTCCCCTTCTGTAAGTGTGAAACTGATTGTTCCTTCCTAAGTGAAGTACTTTGCATTTGTCCTTATTAAACTTCATCCTACTTACCTCAGACCATTTCTCCAGTTTGTCCAGATCGTTTTGAATTATGACCCTATCCTCCAAAGCAGTTGCAACCCCTCCCGGCTTGGTGTCATCTGCAAACTTAATAAGCGTACTCTCTATGCCAGTATCTATTCTAAATCATTGATGAAGATATTGAACAGAACCGGTCCCAAAACAGACCCTGGTGGAACCCCACTTGTTATGCCCTTCCAGCAGGATTGTGAACCGTTAATAATTACTCTCTGAGAATGGTTATCCAGCCAGTTATGCAAACACCTTACAGTAGCCCCATCTAAGTTGTATTTGTCTAGTTTATTGATAAGAAGATCATGCGAGACCATATCAAATGCCTTACTAAACTCTAGGTGTACCACATCCACTGCTTCTCCCTTATCCACAAGACTCATTATCCTAACATAGAAAGCTATCATATTGGTTTGACATGATTTGTTCTTTACAAATCCATGCTGGCTGTTACCAATCACCTTATTATCTTCCAGATGAATTCCTTAATTACTTGCTCCATAATCTTCCGTGGCACAGAAGTTAAACTGACTCGTCTGTAGTTTCCTGGGTTGTTCTTATTTTCTTTGGTGGGGAAGTGCAATCCCTGGCAATCAGATCAGTGGCTTGACAGTCCAGGACAGAGGAATGCAAAAGCCACCTTAATTCCTCTATTCCTGAACTGAATGAACAGCAGCTCAGACACCAGGGCCCAGCATGTGGCCTATGGAATCTACAAGCGACCTATTTAAGCTATACAGTGTCTCTTTGCTGGTTGCAACAAAGTGATTTTAGTAGGTTATTTCCAGTGTCAGTCACAAACTCCCCAGTGAGAAACTAACTAAGCTGCATGCAGCATGGATAACTAGCAAGACAGCTAAAGGATGGGAAATATATAAAGGATGCAAGTAGTACAGCAATTCAGATCTCAGGTGTACTGACTAGAACAACTCTCTTGTTGTTCACTGCTTTTAAGATGCCACAGAAAGCAATGCTTCTCTGCAGTGTGAAAGGGGAGTGCCCAGTTTTGCTCTATGGAGACTTCAACAGCATGTAACAGAATTAACAACATGCCATGTTTTACACTGAGATGTAATTTTATTAGTTATAACTGAAATTGCTCTGTGAAAAAAAAAAAAGTTCTTCTCTTGTTAGAAGTAATGGATCAACACTAACTATGAATTTGACCTGCTGTGTTATCAGGTGATTTCCTTGAAGCTGTAAATTAGCCTCCTGAATATTTTTTATGGTACAATAGGAGCAAAAATGAGCTAATTCTCTGCCATACGATGAATTGTGGGATATTTTTTCCACATTTGCAAGCATTTGCAAGTCTCTCTAAGCAAATCAGGGTCCTGAACACGGTAAATAGATGAGAAAGTTCCCAAGGGAAAAACTAGTGAGCTCATAGTCCAAAATTGATGTAATCAGAGTACTTTAAAATACTCACACTTTCCACTATGATAAAACCAGAAGCAAGCATTAGCATAAGTAGTTTTTGACATCCATTGTTCAATGTCACTAGTGTTTTCCCCTATATAGCAGAACAGTGGTTTATTCATAGCTCCTGGGATTTTTTCAAAAACTTAAATTATTATAGGGCTTTTTTTCCCCTATATCAATCAGTGGCTTGTGAAAACCCACAGGAATGAATAAGGCACACAAGCTGGCAAGTAGTTTTAGTGGAGTTTAAACAACTGTGGTAGTTATAAACAGTAAACAAAACATAGTAACCAGTTTAAACACAAGAGATTGTTGGATCATAGGAGCATAAATCATTAACTTAATCATTTCAGCAACAGTGACTCAAAAGTAAAATTAAGCCAACAGTTCCCCCTGTAGCAATAATGAAGTACTGTATTTCTAAAGAGAAAATACATAATTGCAATTCATAATTACAACTTGGAAATCCCTGCAAGAGAATACCTCAGAAGAGAGACCTGTAATTCCCTGTTATACAAGGTGCTTATGTAAATTGTTGTGATTCCAAGCATATATTCTTAAAAATAATCCTAAAACTATGACTAGGATTTGAAAGAAGCTACTGCTAGGGTATTTGTGGAAAGGGTCTAGATTTAAAAGTGATGACAGCTCATTGCTGATATGGTGACAGTATTATGCTTTGAGGTAGTCATGGATTGCTAGCTCAAGTTTCCTCAAGCAACATAGCCAACAAATGTCACATAATAGGAGACAGAACAATGGTACAGTCTACCTCACTGAGTTTAAATTCCCTTTGAGAGAGGCCTACAGGATCAGGTTTTAAATATAATAGCTGGCCCCATAGATGGCATTGAAGCAGTCGCGTGCATTTCACAAAACACCGAAGCAATGCTTAATTTTCTAGGCTCCTACTTCCTCTCCAGCCTAGCAAGGCTTTGTATCATGAGCAACGTGAAGAAACTGAATAGGGAAATGTTATTTACCATATCATGTAGCACAAGAACCAGGGATCAAATACTGAAATTAATAGGCAGCAGGTTTAAAATTAACAAAAAGGACAGGCCAGAAGTATAACAGGATTCAAAAAAGAATTAGGTAAGTTCACGGAGGATAGGTATTATCAATGACTAGTAGCCAGATGGTCAGGGATGCAACCCATTGCTCAAAATATCCTTAAACCTGCAGCTGCTAGAAGCTGGGTCTGAACAACAGGGGACGGATCACTTGAAATTGCCCTGTTCTGTTCATTCTCTCTGAAGCATCTGCCTCTGGCCATTGACAGAGTTGGGATACTGAGCTTGATAGACCATTGATCTGACTTTGTATGTCCGGTATTATGCTCTGAAGAGAGTTACAGAGGTAGATGCTGCTGAGCATGAACAATCTTAGCTATGCTCTACATATATTGGTGTATGCTGCAATAATGTGTAGATGGTTTGAAAACTGTTCTAGGAATTGGGGGTGATCAGTCTGTGTGACTTCCTTTCCATTTTGTATGATCCCTTGCAGTTTTGCTTCCTTCTGTGTTGAATAGCCTTGGGGAGCATAGAGGCTTTAATAATCTAATAATGAGGGATAATATTAGGGACAGAAAGAGACACCCTTCCTTTCCTGAAGTACCTTCCATCTGAGGATGTTAAAGTTATCAATTCACCCATCAGGGTTTGCTGTATGAAAGAAATCTAAGCTGAACCTTGGGATTTCAGCCAAATGTTGGCCGGAATACTCTTGGACAATATCCCGTATTGGAAAAAGGGATGTATTAGTATGAATAAGCCCAAGAAGCCAGTTTCGATTCTAAACCTCTCTTGAATCCACAGTTGTAGTCACACATTGTCCTCCATTTCCAGCTTTAAAAAAAAACAAAACACGATGATTATGGCTTCATTTTGAAATGTGTAAAAATATAGAATAGATGAAAATTAGATAAAAATGCCAGAAAAAAGGATTCAAACAATGAGAACAAGATTTATTACAGTAGGAGTCAGGCAGAAGTTCTAACCTCCCTACAATTTATTAATCATATTGGCCATATCTATATACATGTCCTACCACATATTATGCATGTAAAAATCTGATCTGTCAAAAATCACACTGGAATTAGTTTATGAGTCCTTATTTCTCCACCCAACAGATCTGAGGATGATATCTGGTCTTTATTTGAATGCTTGTGATGAAGATAAACAACATTTCACAGAGCTATTGTAGATTCAAGATACAAGTCTGATATGTTCATTAATGAAGCCCCAACTCCTGTCTATTTGTCCCCATCTGCTGTCTCTTGGCTTATGATCAGAGTATAAGTGGTGATGGACTGGGATCAGAGTAACTTTTACTTGCTCCCCAGTTGATGTTGAAAAATGCTGATTCTGAACATATACATTAATAACAGGCATTTAAATTATGTAATTGGCATGCCAGCTGGACAAGGATTAGAGTCCCTTGGCTTCAATGCATCAGATCTTTGCTAAAATCAATGTAAGTGCAAATCAATGATGTTGCTCCTGATTTACATCCACTTACTTCCCACTTACTGACATATAACCTAGAGTGAGGGCATTTGATTTTAAGTTTGGACTGGTAAACACCAATAAAACACCACTGATGCAAATGAATCAATCAGTGTTTATTCAATAAACAACAAAAAAGCCACCAAAAATGGTTATTTGTATCTAAGGGCTTGTCTACATGGAGCAGTAATAGAGACTTGGGGGCTGTGATTGCTAATGCACACTAATGGTTGTGTATTAATAGGTCCGTGCAGACCTTGCTGGTGCACCCCAAGGACCAATACAAAGCAACTGCTCATTGCAGCACATATCAATGCCTCCCGCAAAACCCTGATTTAAAAACATCTCAGTAAAATTCAAAAATATCTAAAAATACCCCCCCACCACCAAATTAAATTAACAAACCTCCCAAAACAGAAGCCCTATCTACACTACTGCACCATCAACCCTTTCCTCTGAACCAGGCCCTGTACCTGCAGTGTAGGAGTCGGGATATGCTAGGCTGAGAGGGAAAAAACAATTCATATGAATGCAGAAAATAAATTCTAAGAACATTGCTTTCGGGCATAGATATTTTCTCCTTTCAAGTTTGCCCCAGTCTTTGCTGAAAAGCATTCAAGGAACAACAGAAGCCAAGAAAACCCTGACAACAGCCAACTATGGCTGATGCCAAAATGACAATTAATAACACGTTTAACCAAAAGTAGAAAGTGGAAAAACGTTCTATAGCTTAAATATTTGTCAGATAGGACGCTGCTCATTGCCCCAAAATGCTTTGGCCCTTTACATGAAAAAATAATAGTGGTCATTCACTGGGAGTGAAATCCATTATCTAGAAGATTATGCAGAAAGATGAACCGTCAATTTACAATCCAGTTTTAGCTACTCTCACTTAACTTCTTAATGGGAAAGAGGCCATGTGCATCTGCATGTGGGGCAGGCCATGATCTTGGACTTGATCTCATTCAAAGACATAGTGGAGCCATAGTGGGATTGGCCAAAGCTCCACTTCCTAGTGTCCCTTCTGTTCCACCTGGCATTCTGAGAGCAAACAAAATGCACCCTTCAACAGAGGTTTGCCATTCCTCTAGGTGGGTGTGTGCTCCATGAAAGATTGGATCCTGTTCTGTTAGAGTAAATAGGAGGTTTGCCACAGATTCCAGGAGAAGGAGAAACAAATTCAAAGCTTTTAGCAATTGACCCAGGTGGAGCAGAATAAATATTTCTCTTCAAAAATCATTTAAAAAACCAAGTCACTTAGGTGGACACTGGAAAAGTAATGGAGCTTTGTTCGTTGTAAACAGTCAACAAAGATCTTCTGTCTAAAAAAGTAATTGGGTGGTTGAGTCAACTGTCACCATCTGTTATGAGTAGTGCATGTCTATGTGATGAAGAAATGCTGACCATCTGAGTTTACTCTCAAAATTAGAGTTTCAGCCAAAGTTGCTAGAAGTTACTTAATGTGTGTGAACAACATAAACTGTAAACAAACCTACATGAGGAACTGGTCCCTGAACTACAGAAACCACCCTCTGAGGTCTCAGAGATTAAGTCAGCAATAATCTTACCATTGGTCTCCCCCGAGTAATAGTGACATATGCTGCCTAAGAACATGTAACAAGTAAGTGATGTGAATTAGTGTCTACCAGAGGCTCTGCTGAGAGCTGTAAATGAATTCCAAGTATAACAAGACAGAGTTGCTATGAGACAAGGTTTCAGAGTTCCAGTCAACAATCTGGGTGGTATGAGAGAGGGAAAAACACTATTTTTCACCTTGACTAAAGCAATATCAAGGGATTTGGAATAGGTTCTGTCTACTCTGTTGCAATGTGCCATGGAGGCTGGTTACCTATTAGATTTTTACCAATCCAGGGAACAAGACAAAAAGAGAAATGGTTATATATGCAGAACAAAATAGTTAGGCTCAAGACTATTAATAACAATCAGCCTTTGCGTTATGTTTCATTTACAGAATGCTTTACAAACAAGGGTGGAATTTTGGGTGGGTGGAGGGGGGGAGCAGCCATGCACTCTGGGACGCAGCTTGCTTTTCATCCCTTGCCCCAGATGCTAAGGGAGTGAGGGGAAAGTGCATTCCGTGCATGCCTCTCACACCTGGCTGGTGAAGGAAGCTCACCAGCCAGGTGTGAGAGGCATGCACAGAATGCAAGCACTTTCCCCTCACTCCCTTAGCATCCTGGGAATGGGATGAAAAGTAACGCGTCCCGGAGGGCACGGCTGCTTCTCTCCCCCCTGCCCTGCACCCACCTGAAATTCCACCCTTGTTTACAAACACGAACTAAGCACATTAATTAATAGTTCCAGACAACAGTAGATGTGCCATAAGACATAGTAGTGTTGACATCTCGGGAAAAGGCAATTATTTTTATGCGTGTTCCTAAAACGACACCCTTGGTACTCTTGCAGAAGTTCATCCCGCCACCGTTCCTTTTTCTTTTCAGAGAACCTAGAGTCAATTTCATCCATAATGACAAGTTCTACTTTACAGTAATTCCACTGATGAACTGCTTGTAAGAACCTTTGCTGGCACCTGTTCTTTGTTGGCAAAAGCATTGCTCAGAGCAGCTGGAAACATGGCTCAGAATCAGGAAAGGATGAAAAAAATATCAATTGTAAATAACACACACTCAGCCTCTTGGTTCCATGAATATATGAATAATCTGCTGCAATATACTCTTCTATTTTTAGGCATATCACTAGTTATCCTGTAAATGTCACTGTATTGCCACGACTGTGACTCATACGCATCACAAAAAACTATACAAACATAGGCAACTCTCAATAATGACTCCAGGTCAGAGTGAAGCAGATATACCAATGGCTGGTCACATGGATGGAATGGACCCCATAATCAGATATCCTGAAAAATGGTTACTAATGAGGGAGAAGAGCTCTATGGATGTTGCCAAGATACGATTTAGAAGGTCTTCACTAGACCTGAATTTGATTTAGAAGGTCTTCACTAGACCTGCTAAATCAAACCCCAGAAAATCGACTGTGGCAGTGTCAATCTTCCACATAGTGAAGACATGGCCTTAAATGGTTAGACTGCCTTCTCCATGAACTTTCTGGGACTGCCTAATGCCTCGATACCAGGGTGAAGGGCATTTGATAGATTGATGAAGAGAAAAAGGACAATAAAACAATATCTGAAAAGGTTCAGAAAAGGGCAACAAAAATGATTAGGGGTTTGAAATGGCTGCCATATGAAGAGAGATTAAAAAGACTGGGACTTTTCAGCTTAGAACAGAGGAGACTAAGGAGGGATATAATAGAGGTCTGTAAAAACCATGACAGATATGGAGAAAGTGAATAAGGAAAAGTTATTTACTTGTTCCATAACATAAGAACTAGAAGTCACCAAATTAAATTAATAGGTAGCAGGTTTTAAACACCCAAAAGGAAGTATTTCTTCACCCAGGGCACAATCAGCCTGTGGAACTCCTTTCCAGATGATTTTGTGAAGACCAGGACTTTAACAGGGTTCAAAAAAGAACTAGATAAATTCATGGAGGATAGGCCCATCAATACTTATTAGCCAGGATAGGTAGGAATGGTGTCCCTTGCCTCTGTTTGTCAGAGGCTAGAAATGGGTGACAGGAGACGGATCACTTGATGATTATCTGTTCTGTTCATTCGCTCTGGGGCATCTGGCATTGGCTACTGTCAGAAGACAGTGCTCGATAGACTTTTGGTCTGACCCAGTATGGCCATTTTTATGTTCTTATTTAATATCCTTATTCCAGAACACTAATTTATTGATCCCATATCCTGCATTATGTTTGTGATGTACCAAAAATCCTCTCCATGTTACATTCTGAATTGTAACTGCACACACATTGTTTGAAGAAAAAGGGAGTTGGCCTGATAATCATTTGAGAAATTAATTCTGTCATTAGGTTGATGAGTCACTCCTGTGCAAATTATCTATTCCAAATAATTATGTATCTCAAGAGTTATTTGCGTCTGTGTGTATTATCATTAAAGTCTCCCACACATCCTGAAAGGTCCACTTTATTCTTCAGTCTCTTCATTTACTCTATAGCTGTTTTGTATGTTAGTGTCACGATCCATTACATTTCTAAGGCTAGGCAACTGTCTTTCCACTGCCTTAATATGAGCAGTGACTGTTTCATGCTTGAATTCTTAACTTGAAGAGGACTGAGGGGGACTAGATGGTAAAGGGCACATAGAAACTTTCAGCTCTAAGTCACTCCCTGGTTCAAATCAAGTCCACGTGGATCCTGACTCAGAGCACCCACTATCTGAGGGCAGGATTCTACAGCCCTGAATGAGGTTGTATAGTACTTACTCATCTGAATAGTCCCATGGATTCAGATGATATCCTTCATACCATGAACCCCAAAGACAAAAAACAAGGCCAGAAAAAAAAAAACCTTCTCACCAAATTTTGACTTAAAAATCATGAGGTCTGATTCCTGACTCTGAACACTTGGGGTGCGTCTACACAGCAGGGCTTGACTCGAAATAAGCTACGCAAATTGAGCTACATCAATTGCATAGCTTATTTCAAAATAGGGAGCAACTACACAGCACTTTTTTTCAAAATAAAGCACTCTTCCTTCAACTTCCCTTACTCCGCACGCAATGAGGGTTACAGGAGTCAGAGTAAGAAGTCCTCCAGCTTGAGAGTATTTCGACATTATTTTGAAATAACTGCCTGCTGTGTAGATGCGGACTAAGTTATTTCAAAATAACACTAGTTATTTCAAAATAATGTTGCTGTGTAGACGCACCCTTGGAGTTAGAAGTACCAGTCCCCTTTTCACTGGGGTAATCTTCATTGGACTGGTTACATGAGATTGCCACATAGCCCCACCACTGTAGATCAGGCTTCATGTGGCCAACCTGGTCTTTGGCTAAAATACAGGACATAGTTCTTTGGAACTGTCAATCAAGTCTCCCTCCCCAGTACTCAAATTATTTAAAAATAAGACCTCCCCCTAAAAAAGCAGAAAATGTAGAACAATTTACCAGGATCATAATGCAAAATTATTCATTTTAAATTCAAGAAAAGCTTCTGACAGCAGAGACTAATTTATAGTCAGAGACAAAAGGTGTTTGGATCTATAAAATCAAATTAAACCAGAGGTGAATATGGTCTATACTTTGTTAATGGGTTAAATTTTCTGTTTGGAAATTGTTCATGTAACTGTCAAGCATCTTCTTTTGAATGTTTTAACTCAATAAACTCTTGAAGTTATAGATCAGATCCTGGTGTAAATGGCTGTAGCACCACTGAAAGTCAAGCGAGCTACTTGGACTTATGTTAGCTGAGAGTCCTAACCTCTGATTTCAATAGTGTCACTCATCTGCTGTTCCCACTGAACAAGTATACAAGTATTTCATTACTTTTAGGTATCCAGCAGTCTTCTCTCTTCTCTAATGGAAGCTAGTTAGCACTGTGCACTTTTGAAAATCCATCCACTTCACTTGGAAAATCTGGCTTTATTGTTCAAATTAACTTGTTGTCTTTATAGCTACACATGTCAGATTTCTTTTGTCATCCCCCAGTCACAGAACAAAGCTGCATGTGGTGATATGTTTATTTTCCAGTTCAGGTAGTTTCATGCATGGGAAATTTAACTTTGAAGAAATAATATCTATAAAAAGATCATCTTAAATCTACCGACTTTAAAGTGAAGAGGAAAAAAATTCAGCACACATGATTAACTGTCATAAGCACAGTACATACCATCAGAGGGGCCAAAGCCCAGCCTGGAAGGTTTGAAATGTTTCAAGCTGTGCAAGCATGCATTTCTTCCAACAGGCAGAACCAATTATGATGATCACAGGCAAAACCTTAGTTAAACAGAGTATGTACAATTTTTGTAAATCATTATGCGGCGATTAATAGCTATTGAAATAAATGGGCCTGAATGTTTATTAGCTTTAGAATTAGTTTTCTCTCTGTTTCCCTACAACTGAAAAAGAAAAAGAAGGGAGGCTGCAGGTGGCAGGGAGGATTTTTGTTGTCTGTCAGAGCCGGGCAATGGGGCTCACATGAAATACAATCTGTTCTTAACTCAAGCTGAGCATTCCCAGGCTTTAAAAAAATTGGTAAACCTGTGTGTTTTCCATTTCTGCGCATCCTGCGCTACCTGATTTTAGTCAGGCCCAAATTGTTCTGAAGGAATTTCCTGCAATGTTATTATTTAATATTTATAAGTTCTAATAGTCCCCAGAATGAAAATCAGCTCCACTTTGGCTCAGAGTGGCACAAACATAGAGGAAGAGATAAAAGCAAGAACTATGGGAAATCCTGAAACAAGAATGTTGTCATGGTCTTTATAAATTAGTTTTACAGACTCAGGTCAGGATCTACAAAGATTTTTAAGAGCCTAACTTCCATTGATTTCAGGGGGAGTTAGACACCTAAATACTTTTGACGATCAGGGCCTATGGTCTTGTCCTCAAAGCCTGCAAAGGTGTCAATAAAGGAATTTTTTTTAAATTGAGTGAATTAAATTGGTGAACACTTCTGTGTTGACACTCTTCAGTCTATTTGATCACTCTAAAGAAGGTTTAAATCAAACTAAGAATGGCCACAGAGGGTTTTGCTAATTATGTTGATTTCAAAGCACATCTTTCCTTAAAACAGTGTGACTTTAAACAGGCTCTGATAGTGCAATCTGATCATGCAGGCAGGGCCTGATACTACAAAGAACCCTACTGACTTCTTCTGGAGCCCATTTGGAGGGAGGGTCTGCCTGGACAGATCATATTGAGGTTAGTTTATTCAGCTAAAAGCTTGAAAGCTTATCTGAACTCTAATGCTCAATACCAGAGATTATCAATACATCATATATTGTATAGGAGAGAGTATGATGATCCAGACATGATGAACATTAATGTAAAGATTTTCAAAACTTTTCATGTTTGGTGCTCCAACTTGAAACACCTTAATGAAAACTGTGATCTCTATGATTAGCACCCATCCTGTCCCTATTAGTAAAGTCTCCTATTGGGCGCCCCAAAACTGAGGCACCCAAAACCACTAGTCACTATTGAAAATTTGGGCCTCATGTTACTTAGGTAAGAGTCACCAGAGTACCATCTAGAATAAAAGGGGGCAGATTATCAGCTGAGGTACATTGGCATCTCTCCATTGAAGTCAATGTAGCTTGTGCCAGTTTGCTCCAGCTGACGACTTGGCCCAAAGTCTTATTTTACAATCACATTGTTGCATAATGGTGTATGAAAAGCCCCCCTCCAGATTAGCACATTATAACTGTTAAATACTTAAAAGAGAAAAAGTAATTCATAGGTGGAATAGGTGGAATGTCACAGATGTAAATAATTACATTCTGTCCGTTACTACACACCACACTCTACCAAAATCTTTGCACGGCAGCCAGTATTAAAATAGCTCTGCTGTCTGTGTCTTCAGAGAGAGATGATTCAAAGAGCACCTGCAGCAGCCATCCATTCAGACAAAGCACAGCAGAGTAACTCTACTGCTCAAGTAATATAGGCAGCAATTACTCTACTTTATTACATGTAGATTTAATAAAGCATTCTAAGCAAATGCCAGTGTTTTGTACTTAATATAATAAAATATTTATTCAGATCTATGGAGTGCTTTCCATCTAATGATCTCAAAGCAGCATTTGGGTCCTGGTTAAGGAAAACGTTCTTATCCTGGTAACATAAACATTTGCTTAACTTTAAGCACATATGTAAGGATTACTGAAGTTGGTGGGGCTTAACACACTTCCAGCTAAGGAAGTCCTTAGGTATTGTCCAGAGTAATCATGTGTTTAAATATTTTCCTGGCTCCGGGTCCCTACAAATTTAGGTTCAAAGTACCTCGATGAAGCTGGTATTGTTATGTCCATTTTACATATCACAGCAATTGCCAAGGGCGACACAGACAAGCAGCTGCAGAGTTGTGTGTACAACTAAAATCTCCTGACTACCGTGCTTGAGTCTTAACCATAGAATCATTCTTCTTTTGTTGCTTGAAATATAACACAACACAAGAGCAGTAACTGAAAGCAACTTCACTATCCAGGGATTCATGCCTGTCCTTAAGTCCATATGTCCTTAAGTTTCACATGCTGACTCCTCTAAAATTTCTTCTGTTCCAAAACTGCAGGCCCCTACCCAGCTATGGAAGAGTACCTTTCGCTACCCTAATACGTGTGTTAGTCTTTAAACGGCCACCGAACTCCTTGTTGTTTTCAATATAGGGCCTATGACTCCTAGTGGTGCAGTTTGGATTCTCTGCTCTAGATAGCAGTGGTAAATGTGCACACAGGGGTGGGGTTTCTTATTTTTTATTGTGCCCTGGCATCTTCTTTTCATTTTTAATAGAAAGGTCAGTGTTGGTCACTAAAGCACGCATCTTCTACAGTTGCATACGCGCTGCAGATCGTCAGGTGATTTTGGGTGGGGCTGCCCTTGCATCAGCCTAGTTATTTTGACAGTGTTTTAGCATTAGTGTGAGAGAAATAATTGGGGGATGGACAAAAGGCTCCCTGGAGGCTGGTTTCAGAAAGCAGTGTGAGTTAAGGGAGCTGTGGAGAAATGCCATTGAGTTGGGGCACTGCATGGGAGCAGAAGTGTGTACTTACCCCACACTGGTTCCATAGGGGTTAAGCACATGCTGTCCCCAACTTCAGGGGACAGGGTGTCATGGGGCAGGAGAAGGCGGGATGATCATGGGAAGGGGCAGCGCTTGGGGTCCGGTAATAGAGAGGCACCCCTTGGCCTACAGGGAGTCCCGGCCAAATTGTGCAATAGCTCTGGCCAGGACTGACCCATGGGATGGAAGTTTAGGACTCCTGTCTTACTGACTCAGCCTTTCTGCCCAACACCAAAGGGCTGTTGCATGGACTCTGATCATTAGGCCACACTGCCCTAGGAGCCAGGACTGCTGAGGCAATATGGAAGACTAGATCACTTAGGCTCCCTGGAGTTCTACTTTAATTCCCCTACAACCCAGCACTCCCGGATGGGCTGACCCTAACCCAAAATAAGAAGAAAGAAAATAAATAACAAATGAGGTTGGGATAGTGACCAGAGTTTTATCTCTGGTGTAATGTGGTATAGCTCCATTACTTCCATTTTTACTTCATTGGAATTGCTCCTGTTTAAACCAGTTGCAAATCTGGCCCAATACTTTTGAGGGTGAGAGTGCTCAGCATCTCCTTAGACCATGTCCTTGGAGAGGTGTCATGGCTGAGGGGAATGGTTAAAGTGCGAGGAATCAGAAAATCTGGAGTCAAGTAACTCCAACCCTCTGCTCCAGTTTCTCCTTCTGTAAATGAATATAAAGACAGTTTCATTACAAAGTAGAGTAATATAAAATCACCACGGCACATGGATTAAAAGCTGCCTAACAGATGGCTCTCAAAATGTAATTGTACGTGTGGAGTCAGCAGCAAATGGGTGTGCTCCCAGTGGGGTTCCCCAGAGATCATTTCATGGCCCTATACTATTTAACATTTTTATCCATGACTTGGAAGCAATCGTAAAATAATCACTGATAAAGATTGCAGATGAGTCAAAGAGTTGAGGAGTCGCTGGCTGCAAGGAAACAATGTGTTTTAGTATGGCTAAATATACATGCATACATGTAGGGACAAAAATGAGTGGGGGGAAACAATGATGCTGAAAAAACTTTGGATGGAGGGTGGATAATCAGCTCCCTGTGAAACACTATTAGACAAAAAGGCAAATATTTTCCTGGAATGCATAAAGAAGGGAATCATGAGTAGGAGTAGAGCAGTTATTTCACCTTATAATTGGCACTGGTGTGATTGCTGCTGGAATACTGTGTCCAGTTCTAGTGTCCACAGCTCAAGAGGGAAGTTGATAAATTGGCAAGGGTTCAAAGACGAGCTGTGGAAATTATTAAAGGGTTAGAAAACCTGCCTTGTAGTGACAGCCACAGGAAGCTCAATCTATTTAGCTTAACAAAGTGCAGGTAAAGGAGTGACTTGATTACAATCTATAGGGACCTACATCGAAATAAAAATCTGCTAAGGGCCACAGTGGATTCTTCATCATCACTGTCAGTTTTAAGTAAACATTGAATGTTTTCTCACAGATATGCTGGAGGAATTATTCTGGGGATGTTCTATGGCAGTGGTAGGCAACTTGCTACACACGGCTCATCACTGTTAGTGAGGCCAACCTCCTTGTCCTCAGGGAGTTCCTCATCCCCTATGTCAGAGACCGTTTTGTGGGTCCAAGGATAATTGACTGTTGGGCTAATGTGGATGGACCCCTGTGAGGGTGTCTATAGTTTGCCCAGAGTCCCATGGTGGCCAGTGCATGGGATAAGGCTGTTGTAGGTATGGCTAAGGTTGTCCATACCAGGGTTGCATTGACTCCCTCCTGTGTAGTCTTTGTGTGGCCGAATTCCCAAGAGGTCTCCTTTGAGTGGGCGAGGAGTGCTGGGATGAGAACCTGCTGTCATGCCCGCTAGCTCCCATTTTTGCTATGTGTGAGGGAGGAGGGGCAGGAGATAGAGGTGGATGGTCTGCCCTTCAGGTTGGTGAATGGTCTGTGCTGAGGAGCGGGCATTTTGGTACTGATGCAATCACTATATCCTTCAGCTAGAGGAATTGCATTGGTGCCAACTGTTGTCTGGGTGTTGTATGTTTCTTTGCCAGCTTACAGGTGATGGCCAGTGCTGGTTGTGATTTATTTGCTGCTACTGAGGTCTGGGTCGGTGCCGGTAGGGGTGGCATGTCCGAGTGCATCAACTTTAGTGCTGGTTTGCGAATTGGCATTGGCGGTGCCATGAAGGTTGCATCTTGGCTCCAATTTGGCACATTTTGGGCCCTAGGCATCTGTCCTGCAGCAGTACCACAGAAGCCTGGTATTTCAGTGGTGCTCACTTTCAAGAAGCTCAGCATCAAGGGCAGGGATCTCATCGGGGAAGCTCTCATCTTGCGAGAGTCCCAGTGAGGAGATGAAAAAGCTCGTTTCCTGGAATTGCTGGAGGTTTGGGCCTTGTCTTTGCTGGAAGGTTTATGGGCGCCCGTGGAGGGGGTCTCTTTAGTGGGCTGTAGTGGCTTCTTGAGGAGTATCATTTTGTGGTGCAGCTCTCTGTCACACCTCGCTCTCACCCTAAGATTGTGGCAGCGTGAGCACTACCAGGATACATGGCCCCCACCAGGCATCAGACACGGGAAGAGTGTCCATCGGAGACTGGCATGGCATTTCTTGAACCTGTGAGTGCCTGGCATGATGACTGTTGTTGAATGGGATCGCAACTCTGTGGGGAGGGGTTCAGATAAGAAGGGGGTCTAAGGAAAAAAATATTTTTTTTAAATAAGGAAGTTAGGGTTATGGGGTTAAGTGAAGGAAATAAGCAGTTTTAACATTGTTTTTCTTAATTTTCATGGAGAAGGAGTCAACACTGCAAGGAGCTCTGTCTGCTGCCAAGGACAGTAGGGAACAAATTTAGGGGGTCACACCGGGAATGCGAGAAATGGGTGCCAATAGCACCACGAGATGACAAGTTCACATGCATGGTGCAGCCAGGTACTGCTAGGACAAATCTCTGATCACTGGCACATGGACACACTGACACTGAGGGTGCGTCTACACAGCAGGGCCTAACTCGTAATAAGCTATGCAAATTGACTTACATCAATTGTGTGCCTTATTTTGAAATAGCTTATTTCAAAATTGGGAGCATCAACGCAGCACTTATTTCAAAATAAAGCACTCTTCCCCCAACTTTCCTTACTCCTCATACAATGAGGGTTACAGGAGTTGGAGTAAGAGGTCCTTCAACTTGACAGTATTTCCACTTTATTTCAAAATAACTGCCTGCTGTGTAGTTTCGGACTAAGTTATTTCAAAATAAGACGAGTTATTTCAAAATAATGTTGCTGTGTAGACGTACCATTAGAGTGGAACACCCATAGGGACAGCACTTGAAGAAGACTCGATGGATTTACACCAACAGAAAACTGGAGCACAGCAGTGAAGAATTATCCCTAATGTGTTTACCTTTCATGTGTGATTAGCTAATGTGTCTTAAGTGCTTTGAAGGTATACAATTCCAAGGATCCTTACTACTTTAGGAATCCTTTCTAAACTTCCACAATGTGGGGAGCCGCAACATTTTTTGAGATTAACAAAAGGGTAAGTAAAGGTCTAACCAATTTTCAAAATAGCATATCTACGGGTTAGTGCTTTCTACCCAGAGACAAAGTGCTCTGCAACATCTATTTAGAAATAAGAGCACAGGGCCTGAAGCAACCAGATTATGCTACACATTCTTTTCAAGGCCTAAAAAATGACTTCTTTCCCCTGCCCTCTAGAAAAACAAGTGGTGGGTTGTGTCGCTATCCAGAGCTCAGACCAAAAATGCACCTGGAGTCTGGGAATTCCCCTCAGATAGAACATATGTCTAATTTCAGATGTCTACCCATCCTACTGGTGATTTTGTTACATTGGGAAAATCTCAGACCCATGGTTAAAAGAAAAAAGGAGGGAAGGGAGTGTTTTGCCATGGAAGGATATAAAGAGCATCTCCTGCCAAGAAGAAAGAGGGGGAAATATAAACATTTTTTTAAATCATGTCTTGAAAATACATTAAATGGCTAGATAATTTCAAGAATGAGTACAGAATATTACTGGAAGGAATAACAGAAACAAAGTAGCTGATTTTGAAAGAAAGTGGAAAGTACTTCTGACTGGACTTCTACTAACTGTGGGAAAGCTATTAGAAAAAAAGTGGGAAATGTTTAAGCAACTCTTGGAGAAAGTGCAGCTGAAATTCTTCCCAGTTAAATCTAAACAGGGGAAAGTGCAACATGGGCCATTGTGGTTAGGTAAGAAATGAGATGCAAAGAGTTTTACAAGCAGTAAGCTGAAAGCTTTTTACAAATATATAAACAAATCTGGTGTGGAGAACTTGGAAGTACTTTGTGTAAAATAAGCAGAAGTAAGTTAAAGGATCAAATCAAAAGAGCCAAATGGAATTATTGAATGCTAAATTGCATAAAAAATCAGCTGACAACAATGGACTCTTTAGATATGTTTACATTACAGAACAAGGAAAAAATAATAGTGGTCTTCTAAAAACACAAAAAAAAGAGAAGTGAGGGAAAGGAATGGAACTAATAATAATAGAGAGGGAAGGGGGAAACAAGTATTATGTTACAATGTCTGATTTATCTCCTATATGCATTGAAGTATATCACAAAACTCTCAGTAGGACAGATCCCTAGCTGCCCAAATAGCAGAAGGGACAGACGTGGTGAAATGCCACCTTTACAGTCTCTCTCAATAACAGTCTAGCTTTAATGATCCTGAAGGGACTGAGTTACATCTGTTCTCTGCTCACCTGCCTCATGGCCCCTTGCTGTGGTCTGACAGTGAGAGTGGAACAGAACCATGATGGAAGCTCGGTGCCACTTGGGGATTCCCATTACAGGAACAGAATTCCATGGTAGCCTACTGGTAGCGAAATCAGCATCCTAGGTGTTTTGCTTACCTTAAGCATTGTGCCAATAAATGGAAGAGAGGAGGTATAGAATATATGTTGTATCACTAAGCTGAAGTGTCTTGTAGTCTACTGACTAAGTTATACATTTGTTAATTATATTATTAATAACCCTTTGTTTGGTTTGCGGTATGTGCAGTACACCAGACAGTTTCTGAACATATCATAAGATCCAGTCCCTGCCCTAAAAAGTTCAAATGCCAAGAAGAGAAACAAAATACAAAGGGGATGGAGTAGTGTAGAGAAAATTCAATGGGAGAGCATGAAGTATATGCATAACTGTTGGGCCTGCAAAACCTACGTTCTTTGGGGGATCCATTGGGCCCACCTTTGAAAATCTAGGCCTAAAAGTCCGTATTTTCAGAACGTCTATTAAGCTTATTTTCAATGAAGATGAGAAGATTTTAGGATGACCAAAAAGACATCTTCAGAACAACAAAGAAGCTGATAATAAAACACAAGATAAACCATTCTCTAAGTTGAGAGTCTCAACAACCATGAAACTTAAGCCAACAATTATAAACATAAGAGTAAACAGAGAATATAGTGACAACTTTTTTCTTCAAGGTCAGTCAACACATAGGATAAGTTGCCAAGTTAGGCTATAAAAGCACATTTGCATGAATGATTTAAGCAGTTTTTTGGAGAAGGTCAAGAAACATTAAAAAGCTAGAAGATGGAAGTGAGATAAATGTAATTGGGAGCAAAAGGATGTTACTTGATCAACATGCAGGCTGTACGTGGACTATAAAGATTGCTATAAACAGACAATTAAAGTAATTGTATTTTATTAATGCTTAGTATTTATTTGTTTGAATGGAGCCAAATGAAATAGCAGATGCTTAAAATAGAATTATCAGTAAGGGTTTGTTTGCAAGGTCTATAAGAATGAGAACAATTTCCTTTATTAACCATTGCAATAAAGGCCTTATTAGTGGAAATAATGGATCAGACCAAAGAAGCAAGGGTGCTTACTACCTTCCAGGAATAGATCCAGTATTACTAACATTAGCTTTTAATTAGCAGAACCTTCTTGTCCCCATAGAACCGTCTAGCTCTATTTAAAATTAAGCCTGAATCCAAATTTTGGAACAGTTCTGATATGTCCTTGCACTTGGTTGCTCAGCACTATTTCTGGGTCAGCTCCTCTGCTCATGTAAATCAGTGTAACTTCATTGATTTCAGTTGTTCTATACCAGTTTACACCAGCTCTATGACAGTTTACCCTATGTTTTTAATTCCAAAACGTGCAGAGCCAAAAATCCTTTGATCCAACTGCGTCTCTACACCAGTTCCTTAAAACTGTATCTAAAGCCCATGCTAAAAAAGTAAATGCCAGTGAGTAACACGGCACAATTCACTGCCACGGGCGCCTCCTGCTGGGAATTAGCCTTTCAACACTGGAGCGCACCCTTTCAGCTGGTGTCTCGCCCACTGTTTTTTCTGAACTGCTATGTATTAGGACCCACATCCCTCCTAGACTGTGGTGCCCTTCCATCCTGGGTACTGCCCTACCACAGTGCCCCCACACTCTAGGGTCCTCCCCATCTAGGAACCCCCAATCCTCTATGCCCATCTTACTTCAGTGATCAACTGCCAGTCTTCATCTAGCCCCTTACCTCAGGAGCAAATTACAGCCTGAAATGGCCACTCATCATTGGCAAGAGGGTGTAGACCTGCTACCTTTGCCTAACCTGGGGCCCTAGCCTGGGGGCTTTCCTGGCCAGAGCTTCCCCAACTCTGCCTGCCTATCCCCAGCCCTGCTCTGCTCTAAGTCAGGAAGCCTCCAGCTTCCCTGGCAGCCAGATCCCTCCTGCTCCACAGCCAGAGTGAGTCTGTGTCTTTCCTCCCCTCCAGAAGCCCTTATTTATATTGCCCTCAGCTGGGCCCTAACTGGCTAATTCCTGCGACAGCTGCTGGCTCCACCGCTCCAGCCCTCTCCCAGGGCTGGGTTTAACTCTTAAAGGGCCAGTGCAGGGCAGGTGTCCATCACACAGTGGAATATGATTATTACTATTACTTCACATGACATTTGTCCTTCCGTTTCCTCACAACCGCCTCTCTAGCTGCCTCCTTCTTGGTCAGATTTGCCCTAAGGCATGATGTTCATACTTCAGCATTTTTGTTTCAAGTAAATTTAATGCACATGAATGTTGCTGAATTGACAGCACTGGAGACTGTAGTCCTGCTCTATTGATACATATGACAGGTATCAATACAAACTTCTTCTTTGCTACCCTGACAACAAGTCTCAGTGTTGTTCTTCAGAGCTTGCCTCTAGGCATGAGATGGACCCTTGTCTCTGCTCTCTAGCCAGTCCTTTGCCTCTTTGCTGAGGGTACAAATTATTGACCATTGTGACTATGTGTTTTTCACAACATGATCATTTGTCCATTGAAATTAGATTGAAGCCACCAACTAATTTCTTATAGTTTGTCAGTCGCAAGACAGCGAGGAGTATCAATTACTACTACTGTTGGCTGGTTTCAAGGCAGTCACCTACAAGCTGTATCCCACTACCAATCCCTCTTGAGTGTCGAATCAGGTTAGCATAGAAAATGACTAGTTCAAAATGCATTATTCCAATGAAAACACCTGGATGCCCTTAGGGAATAAATATAACAACTCTATTATTGTACTGAGAAAAAATCATCACTTAAGAATTTTTAAAGGGAGAAATAATTGGAAGTCATCTTATTGCTTTTCTATATCAGAAACAGGTTGGTAAAACAGCTCATTTTCAGTATTATTGAACGTGCTGACACATGCATGGCATGAGCAAAGCACAGGTTTCCTGTCCAGCTAAAATATCCAGGTACAACATTGTTCATTGTGCTGCCTGGTTCAGCTTTAAAATTAGAAGCCTTGATAAATGATTCCTCCTAAGCTGTGACCAAAAAAATAAAATAAAATAAAATAAAAATCCCACTTACAGTAGTTATGAATGTTATTTTTTGCTTCCTAAAAATGCTACTGAATTAGGAACTGAATCTGAAACTCCTACTCAAAAAAAGGAGCACATACTGACATGAATAACAACTGCTGCTTGACATACATAAGAGTTGAACTTGGCCCTAAAACTGAAGGAACTTTCACTCATCTTTTTTGCTTCTCTCTTACTGAAATGTGATAATTTTGGATGGTTTTGGATGGTATATAAGTGCCAGTCCTGTGGATTGACAGGAGAATGAGGCACTTGGCAACTCACAGATCCAGGCCTAGAGACTTTTTAAGCCATAACCACAAAGACACTAATGCTAGTACTCTCCAACATACAGAAAAAACTCCCTTCCGATCTTGTAGGGCACATTGCCTGGATTAGCAGTAGGCAACCTGGAGCCCACGGGCTGCACATGGGTCATAAGGGCAGAGGTGGGAAAATAAAAAAAAGGCAGTCCTCCAGGGTTAGTCCCTGGTGGGCTGCTGCCACAATGTTTACTTGCGCCTCTGCAGGTATCGGACGATCATAGCTCTTGTTGGCCGCGGATCACCATTCACAGCCAATGTGAGTGGCAGGTCCATGCCGCTTCCTGCCACTTGCATGGGCTGCGAACAGCAATCCGCGGCCAACAAGAGCTGCGATCGTCTGGAACCTGCAGAGGCACAAGTAAACATAGTAGCGGCAGCCCACCAGGGACTAACTCTGTGGACCGGATCCAGCCAGTAAGCCGGAATTTGCCCAACCCTGCGTTAGGGTAAGTGGCTGGTGGGCCACCAGACAGGTTATTTACTTTGTGTCCACAAGTACGGTTGCCCGCAGCTCCATTGGCCACAGTTTGCTGTTCCCAGCCAATAGGAGCTGTGGGTGACTGTATCTGTGGTCACAAGATAAACAACCTATCTGGCATCCCGCCAGCAGCTTACCCAGATGAGCCATGTGTGGCCTGCAGGCTGCAGTTTGCCTACCACTGGCCTAGACTTTATTGTTGTAGGCCTTCTTAAACTGTGGTTCAGAATTGAAAGTGAATTTCATTGCTGTGCTCTCGGTCTATGCACCAGTTAAACCCTATTTTGAAGTATTAAGTGGGAATTAAGTGGGACTTAGCAATACAGAGGTTTTGTCCAATATCTCTCCACAGGAATGAATTTTATCCCAAGAGTGCTATACAAATGGATATACGTGTCATTTTTATTAACTAGAAATCTATTTTGCACTTAAGTCTGGGCCTCTGAGACAAAAGAATTGCTTGTTAATGGGGTGCCTTTGAGACTCCAGCTACATATCGCTCATGGTATGTACACACTTGATTTGGTTTCCTAAGTTCTGATGACATGGATTAAACTGGAACCTTGAATGTAAAATACTTGAACATTGGGGAACATCTGATAAAGAAGAAACTTGAATTAATCCAACCCTGATTCTCCAAGAGTAAATTCTAGTTTTGTTCCTTTTAGAGATGGTCCACAACAGAAATTTATTCTCAGAACCACTTTGAACTTTGCTTCAAATTAAACAGAACTTATAAGAACAGCATGTAAGCCACCTCGAGTTTCAGTTTGGCTTTACTTAATAAATAAGCTGATGTGAAAAATACTCCACCCAGAACCCCTCTTTCTTCTCTTAAAAAACCCCAATCCAAAACAAAACACATTTTCATCTCTTCCTCTGTGCTAGCAAAGACAGATTATTGTAGATTGTATGACGGGATTTATCAAGATAATTGGGGGATAATTTTCTCAGCCATTTTCATCATCATTTTTAAAAGGCAGGGATAATTATGTTTTTCTTTCACCCATCTGGGAAAACACACTGTGTGATTATGTAATTTGAACATTTCAGCAAGGATGTGAGCCCATCAGTTTGGACTCTGGCTCAGCCCTTAGATCGTCCTCTTCTGGGGTTTGATTTTTCTTACTAATAATTGTTAACACTATCTCTCTTTCAGAAATGATTAGCAACCACTTCAGTTTCTTTCCTTTCTCCTTGGCACACATCTAGTCACTTTCAAATCCAAATTTCCTTGTGACTGCTTATAAAATACTTTTAAAATTAATTGACGCCCGATGAAAAACATTTCAACATATGTAGTACACATTTTATATTTCTTTTAGCTCACTAGGAATATTTGCTTCAAAACAGGTTCTTATTTCCTTGAACTACATCAAAATTAAGATACATGTCTCCATCTATAAAGCTCAATACAACCTTACTCTTGACTCCAGATGGATTCTCTTCTCATCTACACCAATTTTCTATCAGTGTAACTTCATTGTTTTAAATGGAATTTGATTTAAACTTAGTGTGAGAAGAGAATCACCCAAGTTGCTCTTCACTGACCACTTTTCACACCTTCCCTGGTGTGTTCTACCTAATTTTGATGACTCTGGCATCTATTACCATAATAAGCCTCCTTAAGTTGAAATAGAATCCCTTAGCTGCAGTCCCATGTGTTTTCAAGACCCATCATGTTGACCATCTATGTTGATGAGGTCATTTGTATTTGGATCTACTTTAACTATGGAGAATGGGTTTATATCCAGATATTTGAACCTAATATCTTTATGGTCCGTGACATTTGAAAGGATTTATATTTGAGGTCTCCATTTTTGCTATCCTTAGTATTAATATAAAACAAGAAAACTTGGAAATTTTCATAATAAATTTGTCCTGTTAGTAGTTTGAATCCTAATTTCTATATGGCTTCTTGGTTGATAAGGATAACCCATGTCCACTGAACATAAAATTAGCATGGATTTTTAACCAAAACGTATGTAAGGGTTTCAGGAGCAAAGAAGTCCTCACTAGACCCTCTTTGCAATGTGTATAAAGTATTGTTCATGTACTTTGTTGGCTATACCCAGACATTTTATAAATGGAACCCAACTTGCACTGCCCTTTGCTCATGCTCTGTGCTGTTTTAAACTTCAGCAAACTCCATCTCTCCTGGCCCTTCTTACTAACAAAATAAATCTTCCCAGGTAAGCTGATTAAAAATCATCACCATGAGTTAAAATAAAATTTAAGTCAATAATAAAAAAGCTTTGAAAAACAAGATCATAATGTTGATTTCTAGTTAGCTAAGCAGGAATTTTGTAGGAGGATTATGAAGATCTTTTGAAATGCAATGTAAATTATTCATTATCTGGAATGTTCAAAGGACTACAACATTCTACCCTGAGTTTGTCTGACCTGATTGGCAGCAAAATAAATATAATGGGTGGTCTGTTTAAGGCACCTGTCCAAGTCCAATCACATTACATTTTCATAATATCAACATTTGAAAACACTATAGCTGTTGCATCAACAAAATGCATGGGAATATCTCCAAAGCAGATGGCAACTAGCACATCACAAAAACATGCAGATCCCTGAGCCAATTTCTATAGTTAAACAGCATCTACCACAGAGCAAAGGAAGGAGAAATGATCATATCTGGACTTTCAGAATTTCCCAACATCAGATGTACAGAGGGAACAGTAAAAGAGTAATTGCTCCCATGTAATATGTGCTTTCATTAGACCAGGTCCAATTTGCAAAGGAGATTACTGTGCTAAAGGATGCCCTTTGAATCTGAGCCACTCTGCATGTCTATTTGAAAATACAGGCTAACTGTAGCATAAAAATCTAAGCAAAGGTCTTCATATTACAAACATTTGAATGCTTGGACCTACTAATTCTTCATGGGCATATTGATCTTCGCATCTTGTTAACATACCCATTTCTATTACAATTATATCGGTATATAGCTAATAAAAGCCACATTTTCAGACATTGGTGTTCAATTTGCACCTAAAAATATTCACATTTTTCACACAGCACATGATGTGTACATGTCAGTTATAAATGTTTCTTACATACCAAATTATGCTCTGAATTGCTCCAGTGTGTAAAGCCTGACTTCAGTAGACTTATGAATTTGCACTGATTTAACTGCAATTTTGCAAATTGTCTGAAAACCTAACCCTGTTAGTACAGTAGTGCTGGCTGGTTCATTGTCACCAAAATGTTTTATTTTTAGAGTATCTTTGAATGAACTAGGTTTTGGTTAAAGGTATCAGACTGATGCAGAATGCATTTCTCCAGATATTTATAGGAGACCTGATTGTGCAACCCTTACACACACGGCTGAGGGCTTACATGAGTAGAAGAATAATGGTGGCACACTCAGGTTCAGAAAAGTTACAACATTAAAGATGCTTCTTTTAGTTTCCCTGCATTGACCTGCTAATATTCCTCATTTTTCTTTAGCCTCTCTGCTGAAGGTGACAAGAGTTTTTGCTATAGCTGACTATGATAATAGTTTGTACGATATGAATAAATGCCCAGTACTAACAGAGCTGAGGACACTAGTTCATTTCACATTCCCATTAGAAAATGACTGCTACAAGTCACTTGAATCAGTTCTCTAAGACATCCAGATCTCAGATTTCTCAAGATACTAATTGGTCAAAATACTAATTGGTCACTATGGCCATGACCTGAAGGCCAACAGAAGGTTAAAAACAGAAACATAAATTCAAGAAAATAAAATCAATAGAGAAAAATCATCTTATTACATTTGGCATTTATTGCTGCATGTGCCTTGCACAGTACCTCTGGGCCTTATCTTTTCATAAGATATGAAATCTGCAGTTTTGGGATAAAGTATAAGGCTATTAAAACAATAATAAAAGGTAACTTAGTAAGCGTAAACATTATACTGACTCTCACCACTGAATGCAAATATTATTTTTATAAAAATTCATTGTACACTCCTTTAATATTTTACATTTTACAAGAAAAAGATAAGTTACAATGTAGTTACCTTATCTTGAATGTTTATACTGCAATCAGCCAATACAGTCAATGTTTCTCAACTGGAAACATGTATTTGAACACTTTCTCTGTTGGAGCAATTTGCTACATTTTGTGGTAGCAAACACACGATATTTAAGTCATATTCTTTTCTAATAACTGTTTCCTTTTGCCTACTGCACTATGTATCAATTTTCTTATAATACCCTATATTTTTCAGCATTAAAAATGGTTGAGTTGATCTTGTCAAATAATCACAAAATCTCATTGTAAATGTGAACAAGATACTTATTTTCCCAGATGAAATGCTATAAATTTAGGCCAATATAAACTTGTCAGAATTATGCCTCTAAATTTCACACCGGGGTGTGGTGCTGCACAGCTGGGGAGCTGAGCTAATAAGTGCTGAAAAATGAAAAATGCTGTTTTATGGCATCACATAAATTGGCAAAAATATACTTACACCTACGCCCCACTTTTGAAAAATAAATGCCAAAATGTGGAATCCATAAGAATGAGCTCCCAGTAGTATAACAGTGGGAGGAGGGCAATAAGTAGGGAATTCTTTATTTAACATATCAGGGAGTTCTTTATTTAACATATGTTTGTTAAACTGACACAAATTTGTAGAACATTTTACCTGTTGGATCCCAGAATGGGCAAATTTAACAAAATACTGTTAAACAATTGTGAACATAGGCATGACTGTCACAGTTTTACCATATGAAATAAAAATGTGCTTTCTGTAGCTACAATACCACGGACATTCTAATAGTATTAGAGAGTAAGTCCAAAAGACATCCCCCAGATTACCATCTGTGTTACAATCTGATATCTCTGTTGTCAGCCTGCATTAGGGATGTGAACAAATAGTCGGCTAGTCGCTTCCTGCCCCCTTGCTGCCTCTGTTAGAAAGAGGCAGCAAGGGGGGTGGAAGAGAAAGGAGTGCTTCAAAGTGGCAGCACCACGTGGAACCCAAAGCCAGACTCTGGGCTCCACGCAGCACTGCCACTTTGAAACACCGTGTGCAGCCCGGGGCCAGCTGGGAACTCCCACTGACCTGGGCTCCATGCAGCGCTGCTGCTTTGAAACACCGTGTGGAGCCTGACGCTGGGCTCCTTGCGGCGTTTCAAAGCGGCATTGCTGCAAGGAGCCTGGAGTCAGCTGGGGACTGCTTGAGTCTCCCACTGGCCCATGCTCCCCATAGTGCTTTCGCCTTTGAAGTGTAGCAACAGCCCTGGGGTGCCCTTATCGACTAATTGAATAGTCAATGCAAAGTCCATCAACTATTCAATTAGCCAATTAATCTAAATTTAACATCCCTGGCCTGCATTATTCCAAGTTGATGGTGGAGAAATAACTGACATCGGACTCCAGGACTAAAAAAAACCCAGACTTTGTAAAAATGTAAAATCTGCTGCATCACATAGTGCTATATTCTCATTGGATCAGTACTGTCAACCCGAAGCATTCAAATAGTGTGTCAGGTCTCAAATAATCCTGAGATTGGCAGAGAAACACTGAGCTTTAAAAACAGAAAACATCAGAATGCTTTTCATTTGCCTTCTTGGTTTAGAACTTTTAGGGTTCATATTTTCCAATTTTTCTCTGCACTCAAGAGTGCTAGAAACTTATTTTCTCTTAAACGCAAAAATGATAATAATGTGATCCCTCTTCCTATCCCTAGTTTGACTGTTCTTGAGGGGTCCTACAGCAGGCTATTGCTGCTTGTAGACTGGTGATTCTTCCACCAAAGTGGATCTCTTAAGTTAAAAATGAAAAGCCTTCCAGCTTGCCAGACCTATTAACATAACACTGAACCTGTGAAAGACCCATTAAGTGGAAATGAAATGGTTTAATAGACATGTGCCAACTCTGAATTTACTGACAAAAACAGTTGTGCATTACTATGTCTACTGGACCCTAATTGCTTTAAATATTTTGTTAGTTTGTTGCTCAAGATTATAAAATCACATCTCTAAAAAAACCCGAATAATACTGTGGCAGCTTAGAGACAGGCTGCTAGGGGACGGGAGCTGAGGAAACATTGTTCTACATCAGCCATAAAAATGCTGTCATATTGTCACAGAACATCTGGTGTCTGAGCTATGTGATTTTGTCTTCACCCACAACGATTTCCAATTTAGGGACAATTTATATCTTCAAGTTAGCAGCACTGCTATGGGTACCTGCATGGCCCCACAATATGCCAACATTTTTATGGCTGACCTAGGATATCATTTCCTCCGCTCCCTTCCTCTGCTTACGCTACATTGATGACATCTTTATCTTATGGATCCACAGGAAGGAGACTCCTGAAGAAGTCCACAGGGATTTCAACAATTTTCACCCATCAATCTCAGCCTGGACCAGTCCACCTAAGAGATCCACTTTCTTGACACTACAGTACAGATAAATACCAACCTATACCAGAAGCATACTGACTGCTATTCTTACATACATGGCTCCATCCAGGACACATCACGTGATCAGTTGTCTCCAGCTAAGCCCTAAGATACAACCAGATTTGCTCTAATACCACGGACAGAAACAAACACCTACAAGATCTTTATCAAGCTTTCTTAAAACTTAAATATCCTCCTAGGGAAATGAGGAAACAGAATGACGGAGCCAGATAAGTATTCAGAAGTCACCTACTTCAAAACAAGACCTACAAGGAAAATAACAGAACATCACTGGTCATCACTTACAGCCCCCCTCTTAAACTCCTAGTGCATCATTGACAATCTACAATGTATCCTGGAATATGATCCATCACTCTCACAGACTGTGGGAGACAGACCAATCCTTGCCTATAGACAACCCCTCAACCTGAAGCAAATACTTACCAGCTGCCATACACCATACCTCAGATACACTCACCCAGGAACTTACCCTTACAACAAATCCCATTGCCAATTCTATCTATATATCTGTACAAGTGATACTATCACAGGACCTAACCACATAAGCCACAACACCAGGGGCTCATACAGCTGCACATCCTCCAATGTGATAGATGCCAAATGGGACAGTCTCTGTGACATTTTAGCCAGGAGCTGCTTCTGACTTCCTCTGTAGCCCAGAGGTTTGGCTGTGGGCTTGGACTATGGCAGGTGTGGGTTGGGGTCTGCCCTGGTGCCTCTACCTGCCCCCTCTTTCATAATAACGTTGGGCTTGATGCTCTCTTGTCTGCTGAAGCTGGTTCCATTTGAGTTAAATGTGCTTTGGGCCAAGCTCAAAGCTACCTCTAGTCTGGTTGCTTAAACAAGACAGCTAGAGACATTTCATATGTTTTGTGAACCAACTGATGGGCATTTTTGACAGTTTGATTTTTATCAGATATAGGAATGGATTATTGAGAACTGGCCTTGAGAGGATTGATGTCCTCATTGGTCACTGGCAGCTGGAATTTTTTGGTCAGATACCCTGCCTCAGAAATAAAGTCCCTGCACATGGAACCCTGAAGACTGGACAAAAGGTCAGGAGGAAATGTTGCCCAGCCATGGACAGGTGACAGCCTTGTAGTCAGCCATGATTAATTTGGCTTTACCAGATCAGTAATAACTTTGTGGAGCTTTTAAATGCCTGGAATAAAACCACACAGTGTGGCCATGAACATTCAGTGCTAAGAACCCACGCTGCCAAACAAAAAACCCTTGGGTACACTGAAAGAGTCATAGAACTTTCAAGCAAGCCAGAGTTGTTTTAAGGTTTTCCATGAGAACCAAACAAAATCCCCCATTTCCAGACAGTTTCACACTTTCATCTGTTTTTGTTTGATATTTTGGATTAATTCTAACATGAAACGTAAGGTAAAATGTGTGTGTATGCGTGTGTGTGCATGTGTGTGTGCGTGCATTCTCCTTTCCATTCTGAACAAGTATTGGCTTTAGTTCTGGCCTTCTTTGAAGGCTCTTATACAATGAGATCATAGAGACTCTAGGAGTTTCTGTAATCCATGTATGCTTATACAATGTTTTTTATCTTATTTATATAAGCTGAAAATCTCTTAAACAGATGTTGTGATGCTAGTCGCCAGCTCATGCCAAGGTCTCTGTGTCTCAGCGGGACACTGACAGACACATACTGGAATCTGTCTGGCTCATTTATGGGTTAATACTGTACTGTATTGACAGAATAGCTTGGATGGCAGGTATTGTAAGGAGAGACAGGCTGAACATCCCCAAACAGCCTCCTGTGGTCCCTGCCCCAGGCCAGTGCACTTCTTGCCAGGAGTTGGGGTTTTATGTGTTGCCTGCCCAGTGCTCTGGGGCCTGGAGCCCTGGGACTGTAGGTGCAGTGGCCAGTGTAGCTGGACATCCCCCTCCCCCAATTTGCTCTTTCAGGAGCAGTCAGAATAGTTTCCTGTTATGCCAAGCAGTGGAAACTCCCCAATAATGTTAGATGCTTGCATAAATCCATATTGCACTATAGAGTCAATTGTATTAATGCTTATGAATATGTAACCTGTCAATGTATGAAGTACATGAGGATGTGTGAGTGAGAAGCCACCAATCATAAAGCAGCGAAGCATATATTACCTTTTATGGCTATAAGGAAGAATCCTGCAAATTGTATAAATTGATATAATGGGCAGCTAGGTGTAGCTCTCCTTGGAAAAGATGTAACAGCATGTCATATTCAGGACTGGACCGGAAGCAGTAGAGCCCTCCCGTGGAGCCAAAAGGACTCTGGGGACTCTTGTTGCCTTGCAGCTGAACTCTGGGTAGCTGTAGCCTGGCCAGCCTCAGTTGCCTGCAAAATCAAAAGTAATCTATGTTGTGCCCATAGCCTGCCTCCAAACTGCCAGCATGAATGTGATGTGTGTGTGAGTATTGCCGTACCATTAAGAATCTGTACTAATAAACAAACCTCAGTGCGGCTCTAGTTCACCCTTTGTCTAGGCTTACTCCTTGGTTGGTTCCAAGGGCAGGTAGCAGCCAGGAGCTGCCCAGGAGCCCACGGCATTGAAGCTGTGGCATACTAGGGCTGGGACCTTGCCTCCCTGCCCCCAGCCAAGCAGTGTGGGAGTGGTGAGCATGCTTTGGGCTCCTGCATGGGTGAGTGGGAGTTAGAAGAGGGGGGCACAAAGGGAGGAGCCTGAGTTACTAGAATACTCTGGTGGAGAACTAGAATAAGTAGTTGATTTAGTGGGACTTCACAGTGTTGTGAAGTGGATACGTACCCAAGGAGAAGAACATTTATCAATACCATGACAGCTGTTTATTTGCAATGGGAAAAATAGAAACTTAATTTTTTTTTGTAATAAAAGATCAGAATTCGCAGGGTATTTCAGAGTGTAGCCAAAAATGGGGAGATAAATTAAAAATCACAAATCTCTGATTTGTGTGTGTGTGTGTGTGTCGGAAGGGGTGACTTTTTCCTATCCCTGATATTAAGGTGGTTTTAAGGGATTTTGCTATGTGTGCTTCAGTGAGAAAAGTATAATCTCCCTCATTCAAATTATCCCAAGTGTCTGACAGTAGTAGCTTCTTGACCTGTCTCTGGGAAGAGAAAACCTACAGCAGGGGTGGGAACCTTAGGGGCCGGGGCCCGGATGCGGCCCCCAGCTTGCTTGGATCTGGCCTCTGAGTCTCTGCCCCTCTCCCCAGCATTGGGAAACCTGTGCAGGCACTCCAGCTCCCCGCTGCCCCACCAGGGGGCAGGACCACACAAAATCTACCAGGCTGGACACTCCTAGGCTCTGGTGTGCAAGGAGAATGTGGGGAGTGTCTTTCTCCTTCTCAGTCGGGGGCCACGTAAGTGAGGGTGGGTTTTTGTTTTGGTTTGGTTTTTTTGCTTCTCACTTGTGTGTGGCCCCGACTGATTTTTCTGTGAGTCAGTGGCCCCCGACCCAAAAAAGGTTCCCCACTCTTGACCTACAGTATGACACAAGGGAAAAGAGGAGTTCTGATTGAGCTCTGCTAAAATATTAGTTCACCTCCATTGAACATTCTCAGAGGCAGGGGCGGATGAAGGTTTTGCGGGGCCCCGGGCAGCCCAATTTCGCGGGGCCCCCCCTTTTGACACGGCGCATGCACGGGGCCTCTGGAAGCGCGGGGCCCGGGGCGGCCGCCCTGCTCGCCCTGCCCTATATCCGCCACTGCTCAGAAGTGATTTTTCAATTATTCATATTTTTTGCCTTCCTTACTCAAAACTTAGGGAAGATTATGCTCCTTTAGGACGTTTCCAAGGTTCATACTTTGGCCATTATTGTTTACCCTGCAAAAAATAAGCAAGGTATTATTTTACTATGGGTAAAGTGGGTTTTTTTCTGCTTTCCCAGAACTCAACACTTGCTGAAGGAATTCTATACAAACATTAAAAAATAAATCACCTTCAGGAAGAAAGAAATCATAGCACATTTCAACCCTAAAGGAGAATGTTCCAGAACAAATGTGTCACCGCATTCCTTTTCTTTGAATTTGTTTTGGGAATGCAAAGTTCAGGAGGCAGTTTATTTGTGTCTAATCATTGTAAATGGCATGGTGGCCTTCACAAGAAGAATGAACAGTCAAAAACTGAGGCAAGGATGAGAGGAGGAAGGAAAAATAGGAAAGGATCAGAGAGATTTGGCATTTATTTCTGACACCTTCTGTTCTAGAAAAAAAGCTATTAAATGATATCTATTGTTGTTCTGCTTCCCTGGATGAACACCAGATGCTAATCATGGAACCTACAAGTGGTTATAGTGGCAGGGCCAATGTCTAAACATACACTTTGTGCTTAATTTCCATACCAGAATCCCTGCTTGTATCAACTCCATCTGCAAGGAAACATAGACGCATTATAAATAAAAATCTATAGAGCAGCTGTGGGCCAACTAACTCATAAAAAAAAAGGAAAAAGTTGAATGAATGCAAGCTGATTTTTTCAATAAATAGAGCCTTTCCATTTTTATTTAGATTTCTATAGGTGAGAATAAAGGGGGGTGAGGGGAAAGCGAGCTTCAGATCCCAGTATGTAATTATGGCAGGTTAGATGTTATATACTCTGAACATAAAAAATGTTATGCAACATATTGTTTTCAACTAATATTAACTTTGAAGTGCAAAACTACTTTAAATGAAAAAAAAATTAAAAAGCTGGTGGATCAAACTCTTGTAGAGACTAGGATGAAGATTAGTACATATATAACAGAAAATATAATAAATGGCAGTTGATACTGAGAAGGAAAATAATGAAAGTGAATAGTAATTTTAAGCTATGACCAAAAACCAAATATTCCACAAAGTTTGTCTAGAGTTTGTTTTAAGACAAAAATGTAACACCTATTTTGTGTACATTCAGTGAAAGTAAAACCCCCAGAAAAGATGTGGTTTTCAATGGTTTAGGGAGGAATTATTTTTATTGACGCTGAAGGGTACAATAAACCCTCTGGAGATATATTACACATTTGTGATGAGTGACTTGTAAAAAAAACATAACTATCAGAACATGTAGTATAAATTGCTCAGTCTTACAGATTTTGCAAACTACTACCTCAGTGGCTATAATTGTCTAGCATTATTATTTTACTGTTAAAATGGTCTGTTCAGATTTAACCTTCTCCTGATAGTAAAGCTGTATGCTTGCAATGGCCATAATTTCAATGATAAAACCATGGGTTATAGAATTCTTCCATGTACCTAGTGCTGTGCATGCTGGGTCACCTTAGGTCTGCTTGAATGCAGTTGAGTGGAGGAGAGGAAGAGTAGAAGCATGTCATAGGGAGCTAGTTACACTCACATCCTCCTCCATGTCTTGTGTTGTCCATTTTTAATGTTTGAAAGGTATTAAAGCCTCCCCATTGATGTCATAGATATCCTTCCATTGACTTCAAGGAAAGGTAATGACAGCCTTTAATTGGTTTTTAATACAAATAAACCATTAAACCATGTGCCACACCTCTTCCTCCTTCTCCCCTCACTTTTTTAATAATTTAAAAACATGAAAAATAATACATTGCCAAACAAAGCCACAAGTTATGTGATTGTTTTTATTTTCAGTTTGGCTCTGGCATCTAGTCGTACTGATTGACATCAAATAACTCTCTACCTTTAAAGGTAACTGAACTTGCCACTATACTCTGAAATTCAGACAAAATCAAAATAAGAGGCAGAGACTGGCAATGCAGGCCTTTATAAAGCCTGGATTATGGTGCTTTGATATATCTGTACAGAAAACACAATTGTCAGACCTCAATATCCTATTTTTGCCAATGGTAGTCCCTCACTTTTATGAACACTTTACTTACCCACAAACAGAATAATACATTGTGGAGTAAAGCTATTAATAAATAAGCAGAATTTAAAAGTGTGACTATGTCTTATGATAATGATTGATGTTTCCTTGTTAACTCATTTAAAAAGTCAACATTTATCAACATTGTGAATAGGAGAGATACCGGAGTTATTTCTTTGTTCTCTGAACAGAAGAAAACTAGTACCTGAGATACTAACTGCTAGCAAATGTTTACTTTTCATGATGATCACCTAATTTGCCTCTTGGTGACCACTACTTTGCTGGAATTTTGAATTCTTTGCATTCTTGTGACCTTATAAAGCTTAACAAACAGCTGAATTCTCTCTTCCACCCATTAAAGTAAATTCACTCTATTTTCACTAAATTCAGAAAGGTGGTTTTTAAAAAATATTTACTTCTTGAACACGTGTCCAGAGCTAAGCCTGATTTTCTTAAAGTATAAAATTATTTGGAGCAGTACCTCTTAGAACAACATAATACTTCTGGATCCACAGTGAAAGTATTTGCATACATCTTAAATACAGGTACATGGACCACTGCAAGTCACATATACATATGCTACTTCAAATGATAATGATCCCCAAGGATTTGAGGATGTAGGCACACGAGGAAATAGTACTGCAAGTTGGTAAAAGAAAGAGTAAGTCAAACAGAAATATGAGCACAACATGTTCTTCATATTACACATACACTGATATTTCACCTACATAACTCTCAGCCATTGTTAAGGTAATAACACACTACCTCAAGGGGTTAAGGTTTCATTACATTTTTGAAGACTAACAGGTGTACCCCCATAGCTTGCCAAATACTTCATGATGAAATGCACAACTAAACTGTAAATGTATTATTCACCCCCTGGATCACACCGCACCTGGCCAGTGAAATGGCAGTATTGGGATTTATTGAGTTGCCCTTACTTGAACACTATGGACCTCAAATCACCCAGGCAGTGATTTATTACACAACACCAAAATATCCGTATGGACTTGATGGAAGCATACATGGTACATAAAAGTGTGCAAGGGACATAATGTAATACATGAGAATGCCTGTGCCATCTCAAAAGGTACCCAGGCCCATAGAACAGTGAGAGCTATTAAAAGCATCCAAGTTGTTATGTACAGGGATGGATTTAATGACCCTAACATCTCTTAGGCCTTTTGCTGTGTTGGATCTGTCTAGGCACCTTACTTTGTGAGATGCCAAGAAGAATTCCTAATCAAAGCCTCTGCCACCTGGACTCCCTCAGTTCATTTGCCATCTGGACCTTTATCTGAAAAATCTACACCTGGTCACATTGAAAATTAATTACATTTCCAGACGTGTATGGCTACATGAAAGGAACAATCCTCCTTTACTGTTTGCTCCATAGTTTGCCTACCATATGGCATTTCTAAATATAGAAAATACAACTCTCAAGTTTATTCTATAAACAGATGATGAAGACAGAGGAAAGGGTACAACAGTGAAAGTGTCTGAGCCAGTCTGAAATAGGAGGAAGTGACAGGAGTTTGATTTGTGCTCATAGCAAATGTGGGTTCAGATCAACTGCTGTAGTTTGGCAGTAGCTGCACCTTTGACCTCCTCTGGTTTCTCTGAGTGTACCCTCAGGTGACAGGCCTCCTGCTTTCTCACAAATGGAATTCTCCCATTCACAGACAAGGACATGGGCTCAGCTCCCTGTGGAGCAACCACAATGGTTCAGCAAGCCAGACTGAGTTCAGCATCTCCAGTTCTTTCCATTGACCGGTAGTGAATACAGCAGCAATGGGCATCCAATGGCCACTTGAGTGGCCTTCATCTCAGCGGGTTGCAGCAGCCTGCAGCTCATCGGGGCTCCACCTGTGGCCCATGGACTCCCTGTCTGTCCCCTCCCCCATGCACATCTCGCACACTGGGGCACTGGAGCCCCACACTTCCTTCTCCTCCTCCTTGGTGCTTTTGGAGCACCATGAATCACCTGATTCGCTCTCCGTCCCGCTCCCCACCTCCACCCCCCAGTCCTTCCAGAGCTTGAACAGCCATGAACAGCTGATTCACAGCATTCAAGCCCTGGGAGGGAGAAGGGGGAGTGGGGACAGAGCATAAATCAGTGGATCATGGTGCTCCGAAAGTGCTGGGAGGGAGGGGGAGAAGTACCAAGTATGGGGCTCCAGTGCAGGTGAGGTATATGGGGGAGAGGGGCAGACAGGGGCTCCGTGAGCCATAGGTGGAGCCCCAAGGGGCCGTATGTGCCCCTCAGACTGCAGGTGGCCCACCACTGGAATACAATGATCCAAAACAGCCTTCTTAAAACTGAGTATTGTTTGATTGTAACAACAGGAACACAGAATAGCGATAGAAAAAAATTTTAAAACAAGAAAATGTTTATCTTACTTAAAATCTGGCCATCCTGAAACGAAGACTGAGGCAAGCAAAGCTGCCGCATGCATCCCAGGGAGTCTGGTGGTGAGTTTCCCGCCCTTAGCCTTCTGACCCCACCAATAGCGGCCATACAGTATTTTTAAATCCTCCCCCATCTTTTGATCCCCCCACTTTCATGAAAGTGTATTTGTGTGATTGAGTCCTAGGAAAGTCCGTCTGGCAAGCCCACCAAGGGGTAGAAGGAGAATATTACAGTTAATAATCCTTGGTATTGCCACAGAGCTCCTGTGTGGGGTTATGGGGTCCTTGGGTCCATTTCCTGACCACCCAGATATCGAATTAACCCAATATATGCACGAAGCAAACATTTTTACAATATTGAGACCAACATACCAAGAACATAATTGTGAGGGAAGTGGGGGATGAATTATTTTATATATTCACGTTTGATTGTTATTGTGTGGTTTACTATATAGTTACAAGGGGTGAATTCCAACAAGAGTGGAAAGAATTTGAGCTAGACAGCAGACAGCACTCGCAGGTAGGTCCATTGGCTGATATACAGAGGTTTATTGCAGAGCAACAATTGTTTTGTAGTATATGCCTCTCTCTCCCATCCCACCTTCCGAGGGGGCTACATAAAGAAGTGTAACCACATTCAAGAGGCACAGGAAATGACAAACTATAGAAGATACCTCCAGACCAAGAAGTGGGGTACCTAAGATAAACCAGCCTTACCTAAACATAAGGTAAGACAGATAAAGATTTAAACTATTTATTGAATTAAAAATCTTTTTATGTTTTGATGATGCTTTGTTTCAATTTAGATTAAACAATACTTTGTTTTAAGGTGATTATGGTTTGAGTCACTGTATTGACCAGCTCCTCAAGGGAAGAACTGAATTTGGTAACAGCAATATGTGTTATTACTGAACCTATTCAGGCCCACTGTGCACTTCTGCTTGGTCCCGGGGAGGCTGTACTCCAACACCCATTTTAAGGCCAGATAAACACTAAAAAGATTGGTTGGCCCAGCTATGTTCCGCAAAGGTGTGAAAAATCCACAGCCTAGCAACATAGTTAGGCTGACCCTGCATAGATAGCACTAGGCTGATAGAAGAATTCTTCTGTTAACTAGCAAAGAGCTCTGAAGAAGATGGATAAACTATAGCACTGTGAGAACCACTCCCATCACCGTAAGGAGTGTCTCCCCTGAAGCACTACAGCAGGACTGCTGCAGAGTTTCTAGTGGATGACCCAACCTATGAGTGGGAAAATCATGGAAGTACTGAAGTGACAATATGATGGCTATTAACTGGAGGTAGTGCACTTAAAACAGAGAGAGGGATCAGCAATGCCCTGACTTGTGACTATAGTATTATAACTAGCTAAAAATAATAGCTAGCACTTTAAGCATCCCAGTTTGGAGTGTTTTCCTGCTCATCCTTGTTCTATATAATGTGTCTGGGCTGATCTTGGGGACTTGTTTTGCAACATAAAACTTTATGTAGCAGAAGCTGAGGTTGCTGCCTCATGAGAAGGAGCTCTCCTGGCGTAGCAGCAGTAAGGATACCCAGTACATCAGCTCGCCAGTTGTAAGGGACAGGCTCGACCCTGCTGGCTGAGGTTTTTGTGTTGCAACTCAGCAAGCGTACGAGGGTCCCCTTGTCGCTTAGTGCGGCTGTAACTCAGCTCCAAGCAGGGCGATAAGCACGGCTGCCTAGAGGGCGGCCTGTGAGGAGAGCACTTGGGAAGGGGACGCCAGGAGGCCGCGTACGGAAGTGGCTCACCCCATTTCTCCCCAGACCCGCCCCGCGGACAGCCCGGCGCACGGCCGCCCCGCCCCGCCGCGCAGGCTCCCAGCCACCTACGGCCCCAGGAGCGAGGCGCGCCGGCGCGGGAAGGGAGCTGTCGGGGAAGCTGCTGGGCCCGTCCTGCGCTTGGCGGGGGGAGCCGAGGTCATGGCGGTCTCGGCCGCGCTGCAGCGGAGCGTGGTGTCCCCGGCGGGCAGGCACAGCGCCTCGGTCGTCTTGCTGCACGGCTCAGGTGCGGCCTCCAAGCCTTGCGCCCACGGCACGTGCAGGGGGCCGGGACCCCGCCCCATTCTGCAGCGGGGAGCTGGGCTGGGGTCCGCCCGGGACCCTGCTCCACTCTGCCGGGGGTCACTGATTTGGGGCCTTAGGGGTGCGTGGTAGTGGTTATTGCACAGGTATGGACCATCCTGAATTTAGGCTGAAAGCTCAGGTCTGTACTGATGTGAGTAGCACCTTTACCTTTAATGGGCTGATTCCTGTGAGTAAGGGCTCAAAATCAGACTGTTATCTTCACCAAGTCCACTTGTGAGCATCAGGGGGACAGAGTCTGCATGCCAATAACAGGCAAAGTAATACTAGAAATCCTACAAACACTTAGGCCATGTTTAGAATAAGATAAAAGAGGTGGTAGCTAACACATCCGAACTGATGCATTTTAAGCCTAGTGTAGACAAGGGAGGATGTACTTTAACATACATACATGAAATTCAGTCTTCTCAGCTTTAATTTGACCAGTTCAATGTATGTTAAAGGCATGTGTTAATTAACATAATGTGTATCCTAGTCTAGAAAAGGCTTTAAGTACATGGATAACTGAATTCATGCAGTGGATTACCTTCCTAAGTAAAAAATAATTGAGGGCATATACATTTACAGGATTGGGGTGAGATTTTTTCAGAAGTGCCTAAATGATGGGAGTATTGCTCCTGTATTGTGTAAATACTTTTGAAATTCTTAATCCAGGCCTGACCTGACCATACAAGTGAAACAGTGAAACTGTGTGTAATTAACAGCATTTTTTCATAAAATGAACAAATCAGAATAAAATTTTTTCCGTTATAAAGTACAGTCATCGTAGGTGTTGCTTTTAACAACGTTACGTTAAAAATAACATCAAGTGGAAGTGTAATCTTTAAATTGACACTGTCTCCTTACTTAAGGATATACATAAGTGCTTGCTAGATTGAGGCTTTGTGATTTCTTTCTGTTGTGCTGCCTGTAAGCAACTGTCAGTGCTGGAATTAGTTCTCATAATTTATGTTACTGATAGGTATAAAAACATGACGTTTATATTTGATTTGACAGAGTATTCATATGTGTTTTTATAATCCAGTTTGAATTTAGTTTATTAAACCAGGACACTCAAAGCTGTTTGAATTCACAAAGCACACAACTGAAGGGGAGTTAGTACAATATAGTCAGCTTCTCCTGTTAACTCTAATTGGAGTAAATAATTTCTTCTTATTTTGTAGAGATGGGGGAAGATTATGGTTAGAGGATGATTCCACAAGTGGTTTAAGTATGTCACAATTTTTCTTTTTTGTTATAACTCTACTCATAATATTTACAGTGGAGCTGTCAGGAAAAGTAAGAGTCCTCTTCTATCTGGTTTTGTTTAACAGTTTGGTGTGTGTGGGGGGGGAGGGTGTTTCCAAAGCACGGGGTAGCAAGTTAGTGCAGGCTGACACGTTATGTCTTTTGATGCCCTCTGGACAGCAGTTGTAAGGCAGAGCAAAACTGAGTGGCAATCCCATTAATCTATTTTTTTTCCCTTAACATTTGCCACCACTTAATTGTAACAAAACAATGTGTTGAACCCAGATTGAATGGGAAAGTAATGGGGTTATTGCTCATGCACTACATCCAGTATTAGTGTGAAACAATGTAGTAGTTCAGCTAGAAAAGCAGTGGCCTTAAGACAGTGGAGTCAGTCCTTAAATCTGTAATTGTTTTGTAGACACTCAGCTCCATGTACGTGCTTGAGAGAAACATGGAGGGTCAGAGGGAGAAGTTTGGCCACTCATGGGTGAAAAGGAAATTAAAAGTTTTTATTTTAAAAGGACTAGCAGCAAGCAGTGCCACATTTAGCTAATTTTAGCCACAGGCTTTGAAATAAGTCCCTAAAAAAAATTGGTTTTGCATTATTTGTCCTTAGTACCATTCAGGAGACAAAATAATTCTAAAATAGCTTGTAAAACCTTTTGATGTTATTTTTATTTAACTGAAATTAATTGCATCTAAATAGGAGCCCTGGTAATCACACTTAGGGTGCTGACAGTTGGTACATGAGAGTCAAAGTCTCTTAACTAATGAGTCTTCTTTCTGCAAGCTGTTCAGACAGAATAAGCTATATTAGAAGCTCTCCAGCTGCTTGTCTTCACTAGAATATAGTCTCTGCTGCTGCGAGAGAGCTCATCCATCGGCATATTTAAACCATTTCTGTGAGAGGCAGAAGCTGTGTTGGTGGGAGAAGTTCTCCTGTTGGCATAGCACTGTCCACACTGGAGCGTAGGTCATTGTGACTTATGTCCTTGGAGAGTGGATTATTCACACCTCAGAGACCATGTCTTCATTCCTCCTTTACTTCCGGAGTTTGATTTAGTCGGTCTAATTAAGATGCGCTAAATTGAACTCAGAGGGTGTCCCCTTTGGCGGTGGCATTCCTGCCAGGTGTAAGGGAAGCTCACGGGAGCGTTGAGTCTTGTCGGCCTCCCGCTGTGGAGACTGTGGGGAAACGTGAGTCAAGGCACGTAATTAACATAGCTGGAGCTGAGTATCTTTATTCGACCTTCCCCTTTAGTGTTGATGTGGCCTGATCCACTTAAGTTATACTGATATAAGTGGTAGTGTGTACGAGCCCTAGTTCCTAACTTTATGCATGCTCCTGTTGACACTCAGAGCTCATGAAATGTCAGCAAAGAAAGAGAAGATGTGATGTCACAAAGAAAACATGTATGGCCCCAATCCTGCCTGCAAATACTTATAAGCATGCACACTTAACTTTGATTTGCAGAATCAAGGCTTGTGTTTCCTAACTAAAGAAAGATATGTGTAGAGAAAAGAATTTTATTTTTTAAACGTTTAAAAGTATTTTGTTAATAGTTTCTCTTAGAAAACCTATGTGTTCCAAATTTGACTGATGAGAACAAGATCTGCTTCGATACCAGCCTAAAGTAGTCACACAAGCAAAGTTACTCAGCATGTTTGCAAGAATAAATTCACAATGGATTCCTAGTTATGCCTTTAATTTGTGTATAGATTTTTTTTAATGGTAAAGTCACAATAAACAGTGTACAACTTTTGGGCCCAATCCTGGAAAGACTTACTGTGGAGACTAGTACTACTACTGTGAATTATTTGTGATTCAACATAAATAAGGCCATTCATGGTGTAGTACATTTTGTGCTTGGCAGTAAGCACTGGCAGGACAGAGTCCTTTTACCTTCCATTCATTAACTGAAGCATAATCCCAGTAGTATTTATTTACATTTTATTTGTAAATGATATCTTGGGGCTTTCTTTGTTGAAATCTAAAGCAACAAAAAATACAAAGTAAAGTCTTTTCCACCTAAGGGCTTGTCTTCACTACAGTAGTTACCTTGATTCAAAACACTTGAGTTACTCCACTCAGGTTAGTCTGGCTCTGTTGTGTGACTATGCTGAGGAACAATTCTTCAACTATACATATGTTTTATTAGTCTATAAAGTGCTACCAGACCATTTGTTGTTTTTTCAGCTATACAGTGATTTGTATCAATAGCACAGAGTGATTGGATTAGCTGCTGATTAGTTGCTGTAACTCAGTATGCTGTTTCACCACTGCTTTAGCTGCTGGATTGTCAGTAGCACTAGAGCTTCAACCCACTTCCCTGACGGGCCAGCTAGCTCCAATTTAAAGAAACACTTAACTGAGTTAGACATTTTTGCGTGTATGGATGAAATTAGGTGAGGTAGGGGAAAAACATGACTTATACATTGAGAACACTGCAGATGTTCACTGAAGATAAGACCTTTAAAAGGGAAGTGAATTAATGTGTATTTTGTAAGGCACTTTGGAAACATTGGATCTGCAAGGATCTACACATGTGAACCTGCTTGTAGGATCATGGACTAAACTGCTGTTGGATGAGGATCACAGTCACAAAAATCAGGCTTGATCTCTGCCAACTCTCAAGAAAGGGCCTGTTTGAATTTAGTATTTTGAACAGCCTGTCCTAATTCTAGGAGCCAAAGTTTGGATCCGAGTTTTGAACTTTTTTTTTTTTACCAAAAACTCAGGGAGTTTGGATCTGAGACTTTCGTTAAGGTCTGTTTCTAATAAAAACATTACATTTAATTAAATTTTTATTTTCAGCAAAATTTTTGGGACTTCTAATTTAAGCATTTGTACTGTTAAAAAAATGAAAACAATAAAATGAATTTTTATAAAAATGAGGACTCAAGCTGAAAGTCATTTTGGTTTCTGTTTTACTTTGTATTTTTTTGCATTTTTATCACTTTGCTATCAATGGCTAATAATCTAGGTTATAAGAAGGACACAAGATTTTTGTGATTAATTGGGAAATCGATAGCAGTAGTGCTGTAACAAAATGTTTATAAAAGCAACAGTATGTGTGATCAGAGGGGTGTCGAGTACATGCTGATTTCAAAGAGGCCTGAGGGTGCTTAGTACTTCTAGAAATTGCTTGGAAGTTTGCAGGATCAAGCTTGTAAATGAAGTAAGTTTCAAGTATAAATAGTTTTGGCATTGTATGGTTCTTTCTATACATATGTGGAATTAAATTTCCTGTGTGTTTGTGTTATGCAGGTGACACTGGTCCAGGAATAAGAGCATGGATCAAACAAGTTCTGAATCAGGATTTAGCTTTCCAGCATATAAAAGTAATTTATCCAACAGCTCCTGCCAGGTATCGTTCAATGCCTTTTACTACTAAGACTAAATTCCTCTACTCTTCTGACAAAATCGTTGTGAAAATATTCTTATGCCTCTGAGTAGAGGTAGTGCTTTGTGTTTTGCAATTCTTTCTGTTTATTTAGTGGTGATATTTGGAGCTCAATAATGTTTTGCAACCACAGGATCTTATTTTTAAATGCATGAGATTTTATGTAGGATACTTTCTTCTAATTCACATTAAAAGCCTGTCCGCATTACTGTTGAATTTTTCACAAGGCTAGTATAGATAGGGATTTTTCTGTGACATGTATTGTGACCATGTTATTAAATTATTCTTTAAGCCACCTCCCTACCTCTAATTGTTCCCATAAATCTATGACCAGAATTAACCAAACACTTTGCTATAGATAATATCAAATTTTGCTTCTGACTGCTTCTAACTATAGTCCGGTGTGACTGGTAGGAATATTTGCCTTGTAGTAAATATTAGGGATGTAAAATCCTGATTAATCAGTTAACTGGTTAAATGTTAGGCTGGCCTAATGTTTAACTGATTAAGCGGGATCCAGGTGCTGGAGCAGCCCTCAGCCTGCCGGGGCTCCCACTCCCAGCTCCATGCTGGGGCTGGCTCCCAGTTCCCAGTGCCCTCCGGAGCAGCCCCTCACTGCAGGGTGCCCAGGACCACCGCAGACTGGGGCTGCTTCAGATGCGGTGGACCCCTTGTGGGCCTGGGGCAGCCCCCCGTGCATTGCACGTGGAGATCAGCTCCAGCTTTCACCAGTTACTGGTTAATCTTTTACATCCCTAGTAAATATATAGTTAGGGATAATGCAAGGATCATCTTCAACTATTTGTGACAGCTCTGGATGTTAAAACATTTGAATTACAAGGTTGCTTTGGTTTTTAATTTCAAACAACTGGGCACATAATAAAAATTGAGTCCTGCTTCCTCATCACAGATGCTGTACCTAATGACTGGAAGGTAGCTAACGTGACACCAATATTTAAAAAGGGCTCTAGAGGCGATCCTGGCAATTACAGACCAGTAAGTCTAACTTCAGTACCGGGCAAATTAGTCGAAACAATAGTAAAGAATAAAATTGTGAGGCACGTAGAAAACATAATTTGTTGGGCAAACGTCAACATGGTTTCTGTAAAGGGAAATCATGTCTTACTAATCTATTAGAGTTTTTTGAAGGAGTTAACAAACATGTAGACGAGATATAGTAGACTTAGATTTTCAGAAAGCCTTTGACAAGATCCCTCACCAAAGGCTCTTGTGTAAATTACATTGCCATGGGATAAGAGGGAAGGTCCTTTCATGGATTGAGAACTGGTTAAAAGACAGGAAAGAAAGGGAAGGAATAAATGGTAAATTTTCAGAATGGAGATGGGTAACTAGTGGTGTCCCCCAAGGGTCAGTCTTGGGACCAATCCTGTTCAACTTATTCATAAATGATCTGGAGAAAGGGGTAAGCAGTGAGGTGGTAAAGTTTGCAGATGATACCAAACTGTTTAGGATAGTCAAGACAGAAGCAGACTGTGAGGGACTCCAAAAAGATCTCACCAAACTGAGTGATTGGGCAACAAAATGGCAAATGAAATTTAATGTGGATAAGTGTAAAGTAATGCACGTTGGAAAAAATAACCCCAACTACACATACAGTATGATGGGGGCTAATTTGGCTATGACAAATCAGGAAAGAGATCTTGGAGTTATCGTGGACAGTTCCCTGAAAACTTCCACACAGTGTGCAGTGGCGGTCAAAAAGGCAAATAGGATGCTAGCAATTATTAAGAAAGGAATAGAAAATAAGACACAGAATATCTTACTGCCCCTATATAAAACTATGGTACGCCCACATCCTGAATACTGTGTACAGATGTGGTCTCCTCACCTCAAAAAAGATATTTTGGCCTTGGAAAGGGTTCAGAAAAGGGCAACTAAAATGATTAGGGGTTTGGAACGGGTCCCATATGAGGAGAGGTTAAAACGTCTGGGACTTTTCAGTTTAGAAAAGAGGAGACTGAGGGGGGATATGATAGAGGTATATAAAATCATGAGTGGTGTGGAGAGGGTGAATAAAGAAAAGTTATTTATTAGTTCCCATAATAGAAGAACTAGAGGACACCAAATGAAGTTAATGGGTAGCAGGTTTAAAACTAATAAAAGAAAGTTCTTCTTCACACAGCATGTAGTCAACCTGTGGAACTCCTTGCCAGAGGAGGCTGTAAAGACTAGGACTATAACAGAATTTAAAGAGAAGCTAGATAATTTCATGGAGGTTAGGTCCATAAAAGGCTATTAGCCAGGGGATAGAAATGGTGTCCCTGGCCTCTGTTTGTCAGAGGCTGGAGAGGGATGGCAGGAGACAAATCACTTGATCGTTGTCTTCGGTCCACCCTCTCTGGGGCACCTGGTGCTGGCCACTGTCGGCAGACAGGCTACTGGGCTAGATGGACCTTTGGTCTGACCCAGTATGGCCATTCTTATGTTCTTATGCTAGCATTTGAAGCCCCATTATTATATCTTTAATCATAATAAAGTGCCACAGTGTGCTTTATGGTATATAGGAAATAGACCCAGGGTGTCCAACCAGTTCTGAAGCTGACTAAAGTTCTGAACTAACCACACTCAGCCAGCCAAATAGCCATATTATTCAAGCCAACTAGCCACACTCAACTGGCCACATAGCCGCTAGTGGCTAGCATGTTGGAGACCATGGAAATAGAGATAGCTTGTGGTACTTGCCCCAAGGAGTTTACAAGCTATGGCCAGTATTTTCAGACTGGATGCCTAAAGCGAGGTGCTTAAATCCATATTTAACTATCCAAATAAATGGCCTGGTTTTCAGCCACAAGCCAAGCGCCTCTGAAAAAACAGGCTGCTTATTTGAGTTTTGCTTGCAACATAACTAACTCATTGTACATAGATGAGAGCAATTCAGGGTTGTGAGGAAAACTTTGAAAATCTTTTTGGAAGAAGTGTGTTTTGTGGAGGGATTGAAGGGAAATAGTGGAGTTGATCTACTGCACCATGGGAATTATTTTATTCAAACAACATACTGCTCCGTTGACCACTAGGTTAAGTGTGCAGCTAGCATGATCCGTGGCATTCATTGGGGCCCAAAAAGCTCCATCCTCTACATGAATACTGACAGTAGATGACGGTTTGCCATAACATTTGTAACCTTCAACCTTCCTGCGTATGTCCGATGTGGGTAAAATGCCTCAGGCCACATCTCTTCAGCCACTTTCCCATTCCATTGTGTCCAAATCCACAATCTTGTCCTTTGATTTTATTTTTTGTAGATAACTATAGCAAAGGGCAATATTATAAATGAGGCTCTACCAAATTCAAGGTCTATTTTAGTCAATTTCTCAGTCATAGGATTCTAAGAATAAGAAATATGTGATTTCAGCAATTTAAATCTAAAATGTCATGGTGGTGTAATTGTAGGGGTCCTGACCAAAATGGAGAGGGGAGTCACCAGATTATTTTAGGGAGGGAGTTATAGTACTACTACTCTTACTTCTGTGCTGCTGCTGGTGACAGCACTTCCTTCAGAGCTTGGCAGCTGGAGAGAGGTGACTATGGCCGTGGTCCTAGCTCTGAAGACCAAGTCAACAGCAGCACAGCAGCAAGGATGGTATGGCATTGCCACCCTTATTTCTGCTGTGCTGTCAGTCAGCAGCTGCCATTCTCGAGCCATCTAGCTCTGAAGCCAGTGCAGAAATAAGAGTGGCAATATTGTGACACTCGCTCCAATAACCTTCCAATTCCCTTGCAACTCCCTTTTAGGACAGGAACACCAATTTGAGAAATGCTGGTCTCCCCTGTGAAATTTGTGTAGTGTAAGGTTAAAAGCATATAAAAGACCAGATTTCATGGGAGGAGACTAGATTTCATGGTTCGTGATACATTTTTCATGGCTGTGAATTTGATAGGACCATAAATATAAATGATGAAATCAGTATTTATGATTTATCAAGGAGCTTTTTTGATTCTTACACAGACTGTAAGATATCAATAAAGACTGCAGGTAAAGAAAAATACTACATTGTAATGTAAAACGTGTGACTAAACAGTTGCCCTGTTTCAGGGTATGTCTACACTACAAAGTTAATTCGAAATAACAGCAGTTATTTCGAATTAACTTTAAAAGCGGATACACAGGCAAACCGCTATTTCGAAATAAATTCGAAATAGTGGAGCCCTTATTTCAAATTTGGTAAACCTCATTCTGCGAGGAGTAACACCAAATTCGAAATAGCTATTTCGAATTAAGTGCTGTGTAGACACTTGATTTGAAATAGGGGGCCTCCAGCCCTTCCCAGGGAGCACTGGTGGCCACTCTGGGCACAACCAGGAAAACTTACTTTCCTCTCCCCCAGCCCCGGAGCCATTAAAGGGGTAGACCCTGGCCACAGTGCCTGTGCCAGTTCCAAGCCTGCCAGCCCAGAGCCAGCAGTGGCCACCGGGGCCCCTGACCCAGTGGCTCCAAAACATGAGCCAGCAAGCCATTGGCAGCCAGCCCTCCACCACTCCTCAGGAGCAGTCTGCCAGCTCCCAGGAGCCTGACAGGGGCTGGAGAAGGCAGGCGCTTTCCTGGTCCAGAATGGAGATCATGGACCTTATTCAGGTTGGGGGGAGATGCCCCCAACGTCCATGATCTCCGCACTAGAGGGAGGAATGTGGCTGTCTATGGCAGGATAGCTGCCAACCTGGCCACCAAAGGCCACATGCGAACCCAGGAGCAGGTTAGCATGAAAGTCTAGTTGGTCTGGCGAGACCCTGAGCCCTGAGCTTCCCCTCCCCCTTCTTCCCCTTGCTTCCCCCTTCCAGCTCCCTCCTCCCAGGTTTCCCCCACCCCTCTTCCACCCTCTCTCTTCACCTCTCCCACCTCCTTTTCCCAGTCTCCCCAGAGGTTCATCCCCCCCCCCAGTTTTGTTCAATAAACCCAGTTTCTGTTTTTGAATATCCGTGTCTTTTATTTGACATCAGGAAGGGGGGCTAGGGAGGGGTAAGTGGAAGGACGTGAGGGAGGAATGGGGCACGAGGCCCCGGTGGGGAGGACCGGGGAGGCTCTGAGGGCTCCTCAGGGTGGACGCTCGCCCTCAGGGCCTCCTGGATCCTGAAAGCCCCCCCAATGGACCCCCCGGATGGCAGCCTGCAGCAAGTGCAGCCGGGCTGATGGCAATGAGACGCACCGGTGTGCCCAGGGGCAGCTCTGGCTCCATGTGGCCAAGTGCTGTGGTGTCCCGAGTGTGGGCATTCAGGGCACTCCAAGACAGGACTGCTTTGCTGTCCCTCATCGAGGTAGACAAGCAAGCGGGGAACCCTGAGAACTGTCTGTCCAGGGTGGGGGTAGGGTCCCTTTAAGCATGGAGCTCAGTTAGCCTCAAGCAGCAGCCCCACACACTAAGTCCTAACCTGATGCCCTGCCGGCACTGGTTCCGGCCAGCCTTAACTTCATTTCAGGGTCCACTCAGTGTGGACGTGCTATTTCGAAATAGCAAAATGCTATTTTGAAATAGTTTTTGTATATAGATGCGTTATTTCGAATTAGCTTAATTCGAATTAACTATTTTGAATTAAGTTAATTCGAAATAGCGCTGTAGTGTAGACATACCCTCGGTCAAATTTATTCTCGTAATTCTTTTCCAAAGCAAAGCAAGATAAAGCATGATTTGATTCTTGCAGCTGTTAGCAGGATTTTTCCATCCTGTTCCCCTGGTGTGAAAGGGGTATATCCAAAGAAAAATACCTGTAGTGCATTTGTCTTTGACTGGCGACTGAGAAGTACATTATGGAATATTGCTTTACAGCCTCCTTGTTCCTGATAAGCATCATTAACTGACATAGTGAAATAAAACAGATGCACTTAAGCACTGTAATGCTTGCCACTGTTTGGAGCTATACGCAAACAAAGGAAGTTTGTAAAGATATGTTTTACTGGTTGTACTGTAAATAGTTTTTGCTTGGCCAGTATAGGTTTTTGTTATTTTAGTATTTGAATCTAATGGATGTTATACACTTTGTAAAGTCTGTAATGATTTCTCTTCCCTTTTTTCATAGAAAAGAAAAACCAAAAATGTCAAATTGGAGTGACAAATGTTAGGATCCTAAATATTGTATATTGCTTGATATCTCCCCCCCCCCCCCATGGTATAGAGCATCAGTTAAAGTTTTCAATACCTCTGAAAATCAGGCCTTAAATTACCCAAAAGTAGGTGTCTAGGTATACTAAGGCCCTGACCCTGTGATTGATAAAATATCAAGGGCTTGCTGTGTGTTTGAGTAGAACCTGTGTAGGTTAGAAATCTGCAGTTGTTCCTCACAGCCTGATTACAAAGCAGTTTTGATTCTAATGAATAAAAGCAAAGAGAAGCTTCAGAAATTAGGCATCATATGAATGTTTGAATTTTTAATGGATCGGACAAGTAGTAGAACTTGTGTAATTTTATCATGCTGTGTTAGAAAAATGTTTTAAATTGTTTTATTCCAGCACTAAAATAATTCTGTTTTTATTTCCTATAAGACATACTGGAGCTTAACTCACCAACTATCCTAGATAGAGCTCTTTTGGATCAATCAGAGAACAAACTCCAGAATAAAATCGCTAAAAATATATATTCATCCTGCTTGATTAGCTTTTAAAATATAAAATGATTTGGTGTTGATTGAGGAATGATATAAGTCGAATTCTACTCCTGAGGGAATTCAGCCTCTCGCCCCAATTAAAAACTCTGTGCCCAATATTTAAAGTTCTGCAAAACCCTGCACATTTTATTTGTCAAAATAACACAATATAATCACACAATTTTCAGTTATTTGCTGACAAGTATTTTCAAATAAATTACCAAATAATTGAAAATGCTGTGATTGCATTGTGGTATTTGACAGAATATGCAGAATTTTGCAGAATTTTACAATTTTTAAAAAAATTTTTGGGTGCATATTTCCCTCAAGAATACCAGCTTTCTGTGTGGCACAGTGTGGATGCAGCTCAGTGGGAGGTCTGGGTACATGAAGGAATCCCGATGCAAAGGCTGGGGTGAGGTTCTGGGTGCAGGAGAAATGAAACTCTGCAGGGGAGTCCAAGTAAAATGAATAGGGCTCCATGGGGGCTAATATCCCTAGGGGACCAGGATATCCTCAGACCTCCTTCACCCCAGTGGCTTACCTCTCTCCCAGCTGTCGAAACAGACGTGTCTGACCTACCAGGAAGCAGTGAGTGAGCACTAATGCAGCTTTTCTTTGCTACCCCGAAGACACCATTTTCTGCAGAAAGTAAAGAGACTCGGAGGGGAGAGGAAGGAGGGAGGCATTCTTCTGTTGCATTGCAGTGGTGCAGAATTCCCCCAGGAATAAAAATCTTGTGGAACGAGCCTTATACAATAGGGATGAAAGCAGTAAACAGCTACATAAATTTTATCACTTTTTATAGTTGTTTTCAGCCATTCGGTTGAAGAGTGTAATTCTGTTATTTTGTAGAAGGTTTAAAAACCCTAGAGAAAGGATTATATTTTTTATTACACTCTTCTGTAATGGAAGCTGGTTGCTTTTAAAAAAAAAAATCTGCAAAATATGGTTGGCACTCAGTTGCTAAAAACAAAGTATAATTTTGACTAGGTTAACCACCCTGGAGATTGAAGACCTTCTGTCCCCAGAACAGACTTACTTTTTGTAAGTTAGGGTATGTCTACACTAGCCCCCTAGTTCAAACTAGGGAGGCTAATGTAGGCATTCAAACTTGTAAATGAAGCCCGGGATTTAAATATCCTGGGCTTCATTTGCATCTTGTCGGGTGCCGCCATTTTTAAATCCCCTTAGGTCGAACTCCGTGCCCGCGGCTACACGCGGCACGGAGTAGGTAGTTCGAATTAGGATCTCTAATTCGAACTACCATTACTCCTCGTGGAACGAGGTGTACCGATAGTTCGAATTAGAGATCCTAATTCGAACTACCTACTCCATGCCGCGTGTAGCCGCGGGCACGGAGTTCGACCTAAGGGGATTTAAAAATGGCACCCGCCCGGCAAGATGCAAATGAAGCCCGGGATATTTAAATCCCGGGCTTCATTTGCAACTTTGAATGCCTAAATTAGCCACCCTAGTTCGAACTAGGGTGGTAGTGTAGATATACCCTTACAGACTAACATGGCTACCCCTCTGAGACATGGAAAACCTTGTACATCCTTACCGATGTCTCTGCTGGGTATTTCACTTTGAGAGCCTGAACTGCGTTTTGGCTTCTGATGTCGATAGACATGTTGGTATCAGAAGATGATTAAATAAAGAAGTAATTTGAATGAAGCTGACTGAAGACACCAGTTGAAAGCACTGAGCACCTTGCAGGATTTGGCCCCCATTCCCTGATGTGTCTGTTATGACTACCAGTTAGTGCCCTGGTAGATTTTTTTAGGTCATTTGTCCTTTGTGAAGTGGGAATGTACTATCAAACTCATTGGCCACCAAACTGGTATCTACTTTTATCTTCAGTCATTACTTGATGTGGCATCAGATTTTGGTTTATCACCAATCTTCAGAGCCATCCAGTACCTCAATGGTTTTTTTTTTAAAAAACAAAACAAGCCCTTCCAGTGACAAGTTCTTCAGTGGTGTACCTCTACAGTTTTTATTCTTGACATTAAATTGCACCAAATGTTACAAAGGCAGTGCAATAGCTTGCTCTGAGACCTAGCAGCTATGTACTCCATGGTCAGTCTACAACTTCAGTCTGTTCTTGGCATTATTCCTATTCAAAAGATGAAAATATTTGTACATATGTAGAGCTAAACCTACTTTCTAATGTCTCTGTAACCAGATTTAAATTGTTTAATGGAATTAGGCTTCCTTCCCCAATAATGTTGATGCACACCTTTTTTTCTTTTTATTTGTGTCAGAACTGCTGCTTCTTTAAATACTGTTTCTCCTGCTACCACTGTTTCTTAAACATTCCGTTTCTATTGAATGGCTAAATCAGGAAACTGAATACTACCCAATTTAGAGTTTCTACCAAAAAAAACCAAAAAACCAAACCCATAGTTTAAATTGGCATTGGAGCAGCTAATGTGGAAAAGTTAAAACCATTGAGTCTCCAATTATTTTTAATAAATAGATACTTTACCTTTATAATTCTCTTGAAAAATCTAGGTCAAAGATTTGTTATACTATCTAGCAATCCCTTCTGACAGCCTTTCCCATTATAAGTCAGAAAGTAAACTATAAATACACAATTTGGACCATTTTGTGGATATTTTTTACCTCTAGTATTATATCTTCTCATGGCCAACAGACCATAGTTTGAGTGTTACATATTTTGCAAAATATCCTGTCCTTCCTCTGTTGTAAATATATGCCTGCTAGAGGCTGTTGAATAGGGTAGACTGACATTCCAGCCTTTCACCTGAGTTCAAATCTTCACTTAATTCTTGAGTGGAGGTGAGTTTCATTTCATACTAATCTCCATTTGGCCACATCACAAAAACGCCAGACAGTTTGGCACATTCAACTACATTGGCTGCAGCATCTGCTCATGAGAGGCCTAGGATTGGAAAAGCAGCAGGAATATTGCAGGTCAAGATTTAGATGGATTGGCAGAGCTGTGTGAGGGAGCCTGCACTGTGCCTATCCGTACTATGTTGGGCTCAAGCAAATGTTGTTAATCCCTCAGTTTCATGCCCCCTAACCTCATTCATAACTTTTAAAACAAAGTAGCTGTGTAGAAGTGGGATTTTACTGGACACCTAGATGGATTTCAGATATTGTCAAGCTGTTTCTCTTTGTTCTGATCACATAAATGTGGAAAGTTATCTTAGAATTTACACCATACCAATATTCTGCAGCATGGAGAAAGTATGTTTGTATAAATTTAATGTCTTTTCTTTAGGGATGTGAAAGTTTAACCTGTAAGCATCACCCTTAACCGGTGATGATTAACCAGTTCCAATTAACTAGTGGGGGCTGGAGCAGTTGCCTGGTGGGGGCAAGTGGCTGCTCCAGCCCGATGGGAGCACCACTGTGGACAGGGGCTGCACCAGTAGTCAAGAGCAGCTCCTGCCTGTGATGTGCCTGGGCCCGCCACTTGCAAGTCTGGAGCAGCTCCTGCCTATAACATGCTACTGACTCTAAATAGAGTTTCTGGTATGCCCCTGGCCATTTTTATTCAGCAAAGCAATAGTGGGTCTGCAGCCACTAATAGCAGGACACTTGGGAGGAGATAGTTTGTAAGGCCTTTTGAACTCAAATATTAAATTCTATAGTTGTGTAGAAGTTTTTAAAAACTGATGTGCTTTGGAGACAGAAATACTCAAAACAGTAAAATAATATGATGATATAAAATTCACTGGGCTGAATACTGTTCTGTTGCAGTGAAATCCATAGTAATGCCAGTGTAGCCTCTTGTAGTTTTAATCCATTTTTCCACTATCTCTAAGAGATGCTACAGTGGAGTTATTTGAATTTGGTCTAACTAAAAACAGATATTGGCCCACTAATTCCCACTAAACCACATAACTCTTGCCAAAAATTCTAATGGTCTCACCTCACTTACCAGTAAATATTTAAAGGTTAATTCACCACTTTGCCTGTATGAGGTCTGTGTAGCACCACTTAAAGTCCCACTTACACTTTATTTTGAGGTTTGAGTGACACCTGTGTGGTATATCGGTCTGTGTTATAGAATTAAAGCAATGTAGGGCTAGAAGGGACATTGAGATGTCATCTAGGCCAGGGGCTCTCAAAATTTTTCCTTAAACTTCATGGCCCAGCTGTACCACAGCAACTGGTTTTCTGCATATTAAAGCCAGAGTTGAGGTTAGGGGATAGCAAGCAGGAAAATTGGGGCCCCATGTCCCAGGTTCCCTGCAAAGCTAAGTTGCCTCATACTTTGACTTCAGCCCCAGGTGGCTGGGCTCAGCACCCCAAACTTCAGCCCCATGCTGTGGGATTTCAGCTTTCTTCCATGGGCCCCAACAAGTCTAACTCTAGTCATGCTTGGAGGACCCCAGGAAATCTGCTAGTGAGCCCTACAGGAGCCCCAGACCGCTGATTGAGAACCACTGATGTAGTCCTTTACCTTGTGCTGAGGAAAGATCAAGTACACTAGACCATCCCTGACAGGTATTTCTCTAACCCAGGGGTGGGCAAAATTGGGCCCGCAAGCATTTGTCTCCTGATCCACCCAGGTGATTAGCAGAGTGCATACTTGTAGCCGGCAGCATCAGTTGCCCCTCCCGTTGCTCCATCCTGCAGCCGAGCTGCTCCCAGGATTCTACTGCTAGCTGTTCAGAGAGGGTGGGAGAGGGAGCCCTGAAGTCAGAGTTTCCCCCATCTCTGCAGAGCAGGGGTGAGGGAGAGGGAGACACACAGTGGGGCTGCTCCAGCTGAAGCATGGATGGTAAATGACTCAGAGGAGTGCCTGTCTTAAGAAGCAGTGCACTGTTTCTAAGAGTTTAGTATTCATGCTCTCACACACACACACACACACACACACACACACACATGCACACACACACATGCACACAATCCCCCCCCATACCCCACCTCTGCAGAGCGGGGGTGGGGGAGATGACAGAGTAGGACAGCTTTTCCTGTCTTAGAGAGGGCTTCTCTCAGAAACTTAACCAGCAGCAGCTAGTGCACAGACTGTGTCATCACTCTCACACACCAAGTCTGTGCCACATACGCACCCCCATCTCTGTGCCACACACTCAATCTGTGTCACAAGTCTCTCTCTCACATGCTGTCTCTGTAGCCATGCCCACGTACCAAAATTCATGAAGTGGCTCCCTGCGAAAATTATCACCCACCCCTGGATTAACCTCCTGTTAAAAACTGTCATTGACAAGGATCCATTGGAAACCTACCAAGTGTTCATCCTGAAGTAAAACATTTTTCCTCATATTTTCCTCATATTTAAGCTAAATCTCCCTTGCTGCCAATTAAGCTTATTACTTCTTGGCCTACTTCCAGGGGACATGAACAATTGATCTCAGTCCTCTTTATAATGGCCTTTCACGTAGGTGAAGATTGTTCTCTGGTCCCGTCTGTCGTCTTTCTCAAGATTAAACAGTGCCCAGTTTGTTAACCTTTCCTTGTGTCAGGTTTTCTAAACTTTTTATCATTTTTATTGCTTTCCTCTGGACACTCTTGAGTTTGTCTTCATTTTTCATAGTGTGTGATAACCAGAACTGGACACAGGCTGAGACCTCACGAGTAGCTTGGGACATTGCTTCCCATGTCTGTCTTACAACACTCCTGTTAATACATCCCAGAGTCATATTAGCTTCTTTTTTTTCCTGCATCACATTGTTGATTAATTCATCTCTAACCTCCAGGTACTTTTCAGCAGTAGTACAAGTTATTCTCCTTTTTGCAGTTGTACCTTTGATTTTTCCTTCCTAAGGATATTCTGTTCTGACTTCAAATGGAGTTTCCTTAGCATCCCAGTAAAGCTTCAAACTATTGTTTGTCACACTTTTACTACACTGTCAAACATTTACTGGTAGGCTAAGAAGGTTTTTCATACAATTACAGCTAAACAATTTTATGTACTAACCTTGACTTAAAAACATTACTAATTCACAGTATTAATTAATGTGCAGAGGATCTTCCAATCATTAGCAGAGATTAAATGTGAAACAGCAAATAAGATTAAGGGCTTTTTCCATCCTTTTTCAATTTTGTGTGATAGCTAGTCTAAAATAATGTGTATATGTCCACTTGCTCTTAGGCAAATATTATACCCAGTGGAAAAAAAGATCCAATAGCCAGAAGTGTCTGGAGTTGTGTATAAAGTAATGGGATTTCTCCTCTCCCCCAAAAAAGTCCCATTGCTGTATGACTTCTAAATTCTTGCTACATGACTACTCCTATCGATCCATTCAGTTCACATTTACACTGGTGTGAATCCAGAGTAATTGCAGCATATTTGCACTGATGTAAGTGATCAAAATCTGGCCTACTGAGTTCCGTGGAACAACGTGCATGAATCAGGGTTAATGGCAAGAAGTCCTAGTTTAGAAATGCTTGAAAATTGGATACGTATATAGACAATCTCCCCCCCACACACACACTTTAGTTTAAGTATACTTTCAAGTGTAATTTACTGGAACTTCTCCTGACGCGTATCTAATATAGTAACTATTGGTGCAGTATGACACTATAAGGCTGTCCTGTTAAAAATAGTATGTTTGTGTCCATGTTCCTAAAATGAAATCCTATTTTGAGGGGCTTATATATTCCACAGAAAATGTATCCTGGGCTAAAACTTGGCATTAGGATTTTGATACAGGAATAATGTGGGATATTAAATAAGTTTATTAAAGAGTCTGATCTTGCAAACCTTTATATATTGAGTGCCTTTATTCTTGAGTGTAAGGATTTGCCCAACTCATCTTAAATCATTTAAAAAGTTAAACTGGGGGGAAAAAGCAGTAAAGAGATTTTTTTTCTTTTCTCATAAATTTATTCATCTTAAGGTTGAAATAGACTAAATTTAAATAAATAAAAATAAACAGAAAAAATTATGTGCTAAATTCTCTGCTGCTGGAAATTACTGCAATGGGTCATACTGCACCAGCAAAAAATTGGCACTTGGGTTGAAAATCTGGCTCCAGGAAATCAATAGGGAAACATCCATTGACTTCAACACGTCCCGATTTTCACCCTAGAACTTCAAACATTTTCATCTGTCACCTTGCTCTGTTGCTTGATACAAATGATCTTTCCTGAATATAAATGTAAACCAATAAAAATCCACCGTTAGAATATCTTGTACAGAACTGCAGTTAGAATATGGGGGGGTGGGGTAAGGAAAGTAACATTAACTTTCAGTTTTTCTTTCTTTGTACAGGTCTGCTAGCTCCACCACAGATTCCCAGCTGTCATGCCATGTGGCATCTCAGCAAGCAGTATAACATCTTAAAAACCTCTTTCCAGGCCAGCTTCAGTTTTCTAGCTGGGTTTGCAGCATGTGTGTTTTCAGCAGCAGAGGGCTAGTCACACAAAGAGTGTAGCTGGCAATCCATAGCTGGACTACACTTTTGTAGCAGCAGAAAGAACGAACATTTAAAATTAGTGATATGCTGTTTGCTCCAGTTACTTTGCTTATATGAGGCAGTCAGCTTTTTGCTATTACGAGGCTTTTGCTGATTAACATTTTCAAGTTATATTGTAGGAATGCAAGTACAACTTTTTATTAAATAATCAGTACAGTACCAATAATACTGAGTTGTTTTTATGTTAAAATATTTCCAGAATGACATTTTGCAGGACCAATTTAAAGGTGATGCCTAAATTGGCATAAATTAGACTTCCCCTCCATTGATTTAAACTCATTTAGACCTATTTAAATCAAGTTAGCTTAGGTGTAAGAGTCTAAAATGGTATAACTTACTCTCTAGAGAGCTGGAAAAGGTGTAAATTACCTCTCTGCTTCCATTTGTTTTCCACATTGGTGTATAAATTATACCATCTTAGATTTACGTGTTATTAAAGTGCTTCTAAATTACCTAAAGTATCTCTAATTTACGCTTCTTCATGCATTACCTCTGAATCTGGCCCTTAATCTATCATGACAGCTATCTTTGTATTTAAATAAAAATGTAAATAATTGAAATGAGTAGCTGTCGTACAATCAGTCACTGATTTTCATAATACATGCCAGATTTTTTTAATACACATGTTCGGATTCCTGGATCCATAAGTTCTATTGTGAATTTTTATCTTGAAATTATAGATTGAGTCCCTAACACATTCCCTTGAACAAGCGATTATAATAAAAATGCATAGTTTAAAAAAATCTCTTAATTCAGTCAGACAAACAATGAAGGCTAGATGTGAAGTCCTTTGGAAGCACTTTAAAGATTCCATTTACAGGGTGCCTGGTGTTCCTTCGCATGTTTATCTGTCTCCCAATTTTTTTAGTATTTAGAATTAGTTTGGCTTTTATAATGTTGCATTTCTAATGCTTGAGGAGGAGGAGGAGGAGGAGGAGGAGGAGGCTATGTTTTTTAAACAAGCCAGAGTTTTGAGGTTGGATTGATCAGACAGAAGGCTTTTTTTTTTTCTTTTAAAAGGCTGAGTCTTTCATATTCTCCAAACTAGTTCATATAACTTCTGTTTAAAAAAAAAAAAAATCAGTGCAGAAAGTTAATCCACATTTTAAAACACATTTTGCTAGTGGACCATAAATTTGTAGTCAGTCGAAAATAGCGATTATAGGGAGATGGGGCCTTTTCTTTTAAAACCATTAAAAAAACTGAACCACAAAAATCTATTGGAGTAATAGTAAGGGTTTGATTTAAACTCACAAAGGGCAAGATGGTCTAAATTTAAGACAGAGGCCATGTCTGTGCTGGCAGATGTAAATCACTGGCAGTTACAATGCTGCTCATGGAAAACAACTTTGTGCAGCGAAAACAACTGTGGGGTATCCATACTGTCAGCCGCTAGCGTTAGCATGGCCACACTTGTGGCACTGAAAGGTGGCAGCACCTTTCAGATCAATGAATACTGGGCACCTATCCCACTGGTTTCAGGAGAGGTACAGGGCAATCTGGGTGGGCTTCTGTCCACATTTGGCACCATCTCTTTTAACTGCTTCTATGTGTATGGGAATGGACTCCCAGTTGTTGACAAAAAATGCTGACAGGTCTCGCTCACACATTGTGCATGGCAGTTGAGTTATTCCTGCAAAGCATGATGAAGAGTCTTAACAGTGCTCAAACACTATGAGATTCCTTGTGGCCTTCACAGAGGTGCTGACCACAGTGGAACATCACTTTTGGGCTTGGGAAACAAGCACTGAGTGGTGGGATCACATCATCATGCAAGCCGGGGATGATGAGCAGTAGTATCAGAACTTTTGGATGAGGAAAAGTGTCGGTGGAAAGTGTGTGGCTATCGCACTGTGAAAGCTGGCTACTCCAGACAATTTTTGCTTGGTTGCAAATAATTTAAGAGTGGGAAAGTCAACCATCGGACTCATGCTGATGGAAGTCTGCAGGACCATAATCACAACCTTCTCCGAAAGATCATGACTCTGGGCAATGTGCATTAAATGTGGATGGCTTTGGCTTCGTATAGCTGGGCAGGAGAAAGGGCAGGGGAACCCCTTGCTGCAGAATCCCTTGGTGCAGCCAGACAGGGTGCCAGAGAGCAGGGGTTACCCTTTACGCATGGCCATACTGTGTTTTGGGCAGGTATGAATGGGGGGGAGCAAAAATTTTAGGAAGGGCCACTCATTTCCACAGGCTGTGTTCACCCTGGAAAACATTTCGCTGTTGGAGTGACCAGGGAAGCGAAGTAGGGTCTTTTACTCAACTAAGCTTTCCGCCTGGGACCGTACATGGCTTGTCTTTGTGCAGCCGTGCTCCCCTCTCCCCAGGTGCTGGCACAGTGGCAAGGAACTGTCAGCCTACAGTTGGTCAGGGGGTCAAATGCCACATTTGCTTTGCTAGCTAATCTGAGGAGAAGGGTGGCACAACAACTGCATGAAGCTTTCGATGAGGTCTGAGAGGTGGATTACCGAGACATAAGAGATTGCATCAATAGTCCGCCATCTGACCTACCCGCTGCTGGTTGCAGCATTACATCGAATCCAGCCTCTGTTCTGAAACCCTCCCGCTCCCAAGAAGTTGCTGAGTACTTCCCAACCCATTTACCCGTCGCAACATCTGTAGCCTCTGAGGGCTGCGAGTGGCTCACTTCTTCAGGGGTACAAAACAGCTCCTGTCTGCAAGCCTCTACAGATGCAGAGTCCTTCTCTGTCTCTGGGTTCCTCTTACTCCTCAGCACACTCAGCCACAACTTCCCCCTCTTGTCTCAGTCCACTGCTGGGTGCCCCCGAACCTTCAGGGCATCCACGGGGGTCTTTGGAGTGGAGATGTGGTGGCCTCCAAGTATATCTTCCAGCTCTTTGTATTATCTGCAGTTCATGGGTACGGTACCAGGGTGGCAGTTTGCTTTCTGCACCTTGTAGTAGGCATTTCACAGCTCCTTCATTTTGGCCCTACTCTGCCGTGTGTCCTGGCCATGACCCCTTTTGGTCAGGCACCTAGAGATGTGCCTGTAGATATCGGAATTCCTACAGCTAGAGTGCAGCTGAGATTGGACTGCCTCCTCTCCCCCAAACATTTATGAAGTCTAGAACCTCAGCATGGCCCCAACAGGGGATTTCCTGGTGTGTGGAGCAGGCATGACCAGCTGGAGAAATGTGCTGAGAGCACACCACGTGCCACCGAGCAAACAGGAAGGGGACTTTCAAATTTCAAAAAGAACGCTTGGGTCAGTGTTGGTCACCTGAGCAGGGCAGTAGATTTCAAAGAGATGACAAGAGAGGCCAGACCAGGCATTGTGGGAAGGGTACCAGAGGTCAGCCAAGACAAAGTGCTACACCACAGTGTCCACGCTGGCACAGAAGGCTCTATAGAGCTCTGTGCGGATACAAAAATTTGTTTCCGCATCTGTAGCCATGAAAATGAACTTCAGATATCCGCATCCTCAATCCTGGACATGGGTACCTGTGGATATCTGCAGGGCTCTGAAGCTCAACGCTCTGAAGCTCAACACCGAGGTGGTGTACTTAGAACGCACTAATTGGGGAGCCTAGTGCATGCTAAATGCCTTGCCAGTGTGAACACCGTGAAAGTTACATGTCTGCCCAGTAACTTGTCAGTGTAGACTTGGCCCGACAATGTGATCTGATGCTGTCCTTAACTGACCACCCAGAGCTTGTGGGCATGGAGCTGCTTTGCTTCAGAGCCTTGTTGCGGTGATGTCAGATGAGGATCAGTGTTAAATTGAATTTTCAGTGCACTTTAAATTGCCTTGCTTTTTTGGGATGTTTCAGACCAACCTCCTCATGTCACTGTAACATAGGGGTCTTTTTTCATACACTTAAACCACAAAGAAAAAGAAATTGTGCTCTGTTCTTGGAGCTGTGCAGATAATTCCATGCCAAACATATTTGTTTACCGTGGTAATGTCTGAGTTGTATTAAACTGGTTAATAAAGGGATTTGTTTAAGGAACAAGGTAAATGACTAAAACAGATGGGGCAGGAAGATGTACGGCTAAAGCTGAAAAGTAAGGTTCTTTTTGGAGTTTTTGTATTGTATTTCTGAGAAATTAAATTTAGTTGTGAGAACATCTTTGTGACAACTGAAAGTATCCTGGCAACCTGTTTGAGGTCTGTTCCTATGCTCTTTAAATGGATCAATCTCCCATCTCCTTCATTAGGGATTTATAAAGATTGCAGTTTAAGACCCTTCATTCCCAGGTTTGATCACTGCAAGATCATATTACAAAATGGATTTTACTATGACTTTAATTTTAAATCCATCTTTGGTTGTAACATATATACACACACTAAAGATATTTCATTGTTAATACTTCCACATCAGTCTGCCTATCTCCGTCTCTTGTCTCGAGTCCTATTCTTAGATTGTAAACTCTCTTGGTGCTGTGCATACAAAGAACATAGCTCAGTGGGGCACTGGATTGTGACCCTTAGGCACTATGATAAGAAAATTAGTAATATTGCATTTGTTTTTACCATTCTGCCAATGTCTTCAGACTATGGTTTTGTACTTACACATTAGCACAATAATTGTAAAAAGTTTAAAATGGAGTGGCTTATAAATATGAGACAGATTTCTCATGGTTATTCACATTTCAGTAAATGACATAATCAAAATTGGGACTTTTGAGGCAGCATGGAGAAATAATGAATGCTTTGCATCTATAGTACCTTCCATTTCAGGATCTCAGTGTTCATTTCCTCAAAGATCAGCTAATTTAGCCTGTTAAATCACAATATCTTAACGCCCGAGATTGGGTGATAACAGCATAGAGCTTCAGCGAGTTGCCCATGGTCACCCAGATAATGTGGCAGAATCTAGACTAGAATCCCACTTTCCTGATTCATAACCACCACTCTCTAGCCACAAGGCTGTCATTCCTGATTAGTAAGTGTGATTAGTGGCCTCCCTCCAGACTTGAGAATGAGGGATCACTAGATTGCCTGGTGGGAGGAGCCAAGTTATTCCTGCCCTGCCTCCTTTACAGGTATGGGGGCAGGGCAGGAAGTATAAAGTTGAGGGGGAGCAATAAAAGGAGGCAGATGTCTCCAGCCTGCTGCAACAATTGAAACTTCGCTATGCAGCACCCTTCCCCTCAGACTAACCCTGAACAGGAGTTGCCAGGACTGCCATCAACCCTGTGCCTGGAGGAGATGGAGGACCCTTGGACTACAGAACCCTGCACCTGGAATGGGTTGGGAAGGAGTCCAGGGAAACTAGGCCTCACTCCACTTTGCCACTGTTATGGCCCTTGGCTGTCCTCTGAAGTGCTTATAATCCCTCCGAATTTGGTATCAGCACAGATTTTTTAAATATATTTTCCACTCCATTATCCACATTGTTAATTAAAATCTTGACTTTTATAGGATGGCGAACAGACCCTTCTGGGACCCCATTAAATATGTGCTCCCAGTTAAACAACAAACCATTGATTACTACTCTCTGTGTATGGTTTTTAACCAGTTCTATGCACCACATTATAGTAATTTCATCTACACCACATTTTGTAAGTGTGTGTTTGTGGGGGGGGGGGGACGGTGTCAAAAGCTTTACTATAATCAAGATAAATCATGTTTGCTTGCCTCCTCCTTCCCCACTCCCACACTACGCAAGTAACCTTCTTAAAGGAAGAAAATAAGTTGGTTTGGCATGATCTGTTCTTGAGAAATCCATGTTAGCTATTATCACCCTCCTATCATCTAAGTCTTTTTCTTCTGTGTTTATATAATGGCTAGCACAACGGCATCCTGATCATAACTGTGGCCACAGTCATACAAATAATATTAACTGCCGCCCTGTATGTTCTGAGATGCGGTGGTTTTTCTGGTTTATAACTAGACCCTTGTGCTTCACACATGTGCAAGCCCAATGATATAAATAAGGTCAGAATTTGTCCCTTTTAGTAAGTATATTTGGGATTGTTAGTGGCTTTCTTGTTCTGGCTTAGTAGTATTTTGTTTAAACCGTAGTAGTGAGAAAACACAGATTAGAAGACTGTGAAGGCTTCATTTTTATTTTCAGTGGGTTCCCAAGCCAGACAAATTTATCAAAAGCTGTCTGTTTGTAGGCAACTATTGTAATCTGATCTGAGCTTTTCTGAGTTTAAGTTTAGAGTGAAAAATGTGCCCCTTGATTAAACACAGCAATTAAGGATTTTAGGGGTCTTGGTTTTGACCCATTTTAGATGAAGCACTGACCTCAGTGCAGTAGATTCAGTACTGAGTTATGTTACCATTGTAAGACAATTAGATCATCTTTCTGGAGATTTTAGGGGACCAATTCATCATCATCATAAAAAAAAGTCTTTTCTCCTTTGAACCGCAACTTTTCTTTGAGTTTTGGATGCTATGTAGGGTATTTGTAATATTAATCTGATACTACAGTCTTACAAAGAAAAGCAGAATTACATCTCTAATTTCAACTTGCACACTGACCAAATTAAGTGAATTTGTTTTTTAATCTTATTATGAAAGTAACTTAGATTAAGATAAACACTCTCTCACCATGCACTCACTTTCTGTCTCATAAGCACACTCACACAGACTGAAATGTCCATAGGTGCCTAGAATATTTTTTAAAAACCCCACCCCTCTCCCATCAATTTCAATGGGAATTATGTCTTTGAATCCCCAGGGTGGCTTTGAAAAAACATCACACTTAATTCCAGATACAAATTCAGGACTCCTTTGCCCTCCTCCTCAAGATACACACACTATGTAACTTGATATTGTTGTAACCCATAGAAAATAGATCAGCATATTTATTTCAACAGGACGTATGCTCAGGAATCAGAGTCACACCTGCAGAGATTTGTTGGCAAGGCTGGACTCTAAAAGACTTTCTGTATGAAATTAGTCCATGATCTTCTGCTGATTTAAATTTGCATTTATATTTTAAACAGTTTTGTAAACGTCCTCACCCTTTAAGGATGGCTGTTGATGTACAAGACTTTGTATAAACCAGTGGTGAATAACGTTTAAAGTAGACCCATTTAGAATTCAGAGACAATGAATTGGTTCCTTATCTCCTTTTTCAGTCAGTCACCAAATTCTGTTATTTGCCATGATTGTACAGACTTCTTTTGTTTTCATACATTTTTAAATCAATCTTTCTTTTCTTTTCCCCCAGACCATATACACCTATGAGAGGGGCCCTCTCCACTGTGTGGTTTGACAGATGGAAGATCTCTAATGAGGGTCCAGAACACATTGAAACCATTGATTCAATGTGTCAGGTACTTACAGACTTGATTGATGACGAGGTTAAATACGGCATTAGCAAGAATAGGATAATCTTAGGTAAGTGGGGTTTTTTGGGGGTTTTTTGGGTTTTTTATTAAGGTTTATACCTTTACTAGAAGATTTACCCGGTGTTGCTCGGGTCCTTACCTCAAATAGGTTTTGTTTTTCTTCTTCATTTAAATCTTCTGGGGTGGGGCTTGGGATGAGGGGTTCAGTAGATAGACTGCCCCAGAGAGAGAGGACAACCCCAGCCCTCTGTCACTGCAGCAGCTTGGGGCCAGGTGAGAAGCACTTGCCCATGACTGTGGCAGCGGGTTCAGCCAGAGGAGTGCATGTCCCCTGGCTGGGAGACAGACAGACAGACACAAACTCTCTGAAATATATAGTGGATAGCTGTCCCTTTCTCCACACCTAGCCCCTGCTGGCCCAGTGGAGCTATAGCTGTCCCAGTCCCCATCTCTGGCCCCTTGCTACCATCCCTGCAGTCATTCTGCAGTAACTATCCCTCCTCCCAGACCCCTCCCTTTCCCATTGTATGAGACACAATTGAATTCCAGGCATAGTCCATTGTCCTGACACAACCAAACCCAGACCTTGCTTTAAGTTATAAGAGGAAGCTGCCTACCCAATGTGGTGGTCCTAGCTCTTACTGTTTAGGGGGAGTTCTTGAACAGACAGACGGTTGCACATTTCTAAAATATATAGTAAGAAAATGAGAGAGCATCTTACTGTGGGTTCCCATTGGAGTCCGTTGACATGTGCTAAGCAGCCCAGGTCTCACTGACATTCTTCAGAGTTGAGAGCACTTGGTGCCTTTCAGGATCTAGCTATTAGTGGGGTCAAATGTGGCTGTTATATACACCCTTAAAATGAGGTGCTGTGGGTGCAAACATATACAGAATTTGCCTCACCTAGTATACTGTCCCATCAAATCAAACATAAGCTTTTGGTTTGTTTGTTTGTTTGTTGAACTGCTCATTTATCCTTGGAATTTAAATACCAATCAACAGTGTCTAGCCTGTTTTTACTTTGCTATTTGTATCTGGCGTCTTCATATTTAGAGGGCTTCTGAAGAATGTAAATCTTGAGTTCTCTCAAAGGCAATGTAGTTTCTTATTTCAATAGGCATTGAGACAACACAAATTGTTGCACATTGTATCCCCTCTAATGCTATAGTTGCTTCAGAGAAGTTCTGTCATGAAAAAAACAAAAATCTTATGAAATATTCAGTAGTGTTAGATCTTGGTAACAAATGCATTTACTCATCATACTTAGTGCTTAGCTCAGTAGATCTTCAGAATACTATACAAATATCGGCTAGTCTTTAAGCACTCTCAAGGCACATGGGGTATCACACCTATTTTATAAGTGAGGAAATGGAAGCAGAAGGTTTGAGGGCAAGAATGTGAATACTCAGCTGGTTAACCCACCATGAAGGCCCACCACAGGCAGGGGCTGCTCTGGCAGGCCCAGCCTGGGCAGCGTGCTACAGGCAGGAGCTGCTTCAGCCAGCCAGAGCAGCCCTTATCTGGGGTGAGAGGGCTGTGCCAGCCTGGCTGTGGCCTACTTGTCTACCCCACTTTTAACATATTTAACTGGTTAACCAATTAAATGGGATTTTACATCCCTAGTGGAGGGCACAGAAATAGCATAAGTCAGAGGTGAGTGATAGGAGTGCCTGACTCTTCGATCTGTGTTTACAGCACTAAATATTTCAGGTTGGAAGAAAAAAACCTTTTAATGTGGGAACTTCTGCCATCATGGCCAATTGACTCTTGTCATTGAACTCCTGAATGGTGGAGCCCGGACGATTCGGCCTTTGTTTTCTCTTACCCCAGTCCTGTGTGGCTCTTTAAAGGACACTGTTTATTTTTTCTTGATTGTTCATTGTCCTGGCTGCATTGTTTTAAGTGGGTAGTCAGCACAGTCTCTTTGAACTGGCTTTCCCATGTTATACCTGCAGGCATGGACACAGTTGAAGAAGAACAAGTGCTTTTTTCTGGGACTGGGGAGAGATGTTCCATATACAGACTCGTTCTGCTGCTAGATTTTCCCTTTGACCTCAGGAAAATAAAAGTAGTGAGATTGCAGGGCCTGATACAAACTTTAAAACTGGGAAACCCTCTAAGGGAGTAATAGATCTTCCTTGTCTCCATCCCTTAGTCTCTTTTGAAAGTCTCAGCTTCTGTGTTTAAATTCTCTATCTCTAAATTGAGGCATGTCTTTTCTCACACCTGCGGGCCAGAATTTCCCCTCCCCTGTTTTAAAGGATTCATCCAGCTGCTTCCAGCTTCAAGGTAGAACCTGGGTAGAACCTGCCGCTCCTCTCCCTTCATATCAAACTAATTCCTCTAGACCAGAAGAACACCTTCCTTAATATTATCACATCTTTGTTTTCAAATACACAGTCTAAATTTAATAGTCTTTTAATATACTTGATGTAAGGTGTAAATTGTGCTATAAGTTTGGTGTGCTATAAGTTTGGTGTGCATTGAATGAAGGCAGTATACAGCCCGTAGTTCTTAAGAAAAGCTTTTAGAAGTGGTTCTCAAGGCATCATAGAAAGTCTTACAAAGGTACAAGAACTTAAAGAGCACCATCAAGGAATTTTCTCATAACTCAAAAATGAAAGCCTTTTTCTTGCTAAATGTTCCCTACCTCCTTCTCCCTCCACCTTTCAGTTGTGTACATGTTGGTTTTGGGCCTTGCTATAACTGGTTAAGAATAGCCTTAGAAGTAGTAGTAGTAGTATATGAATATTAAAGGAATGTTAAGACTGGTCAGATTTGACTTAAACTTCTGTGTTTAATGCCAAATTAGGCAGATCCTAAAATACCCAAATGATGCTGAAATTTTAGAACATTTGAGAATTTTTATTCTGTTCATATGTAGGTTTTTATACTGCACTGACCATTATAGTATAAGCATTCTGGTTATGTGTGAATTCCAAATAAGAAGCTTGGATTTAAAAATAAGGTGTCAATTACTATTGAAGCCTGCTGTAATGTTCGGTTATGATATTTGGATACCTAAGCAAAAGCTGACTTTTTCCTCATTTTTCCCCCTTGATTTACTACTGCTTTCCTAGTTTTACAGGTCACTTTTGTATACCGCAGAAATGCTGATCCAAGCATATTGGTCATTGCCACCTGTAGTTACTTGTATAAGCAGCCAGTGAAAATAAACTTTCAATAGCAGTCCTGTAGACTTGATGATGTGCCAAAAAACACATGCATGATTCCTGACCCCTTGTACTATAACAATAACATGACACACTACCACTTTTTTGTTTATTGCTAGACTTCTTACATAGCTACTGGACCATGGTGGAAGTAACATGAAAGGGCTGAGTCTCTTGTAAATATTGGCCTAGTCATCCCTCTCAGTATGTGTGAAGATGGGATGGGGGAGGAAATATCTTGGCACTTGACATCCCAGAGAAAGAAGGCATTGTAAGTACTGAGAGATGAAAAATCAACAATAAATCATTAAAGCAGGCTGGGCAAACAACTTCATCTACAGCCATGGTTTTTTTATGTCTCTAACCTCAAAGTCCTCTCATCTTGCATCTTTCGTAATTATTGGAAGATGAAGTACATTGTCTTTCATGTAAGGGAACTGATTACAGAGCTCTCCAAAGGTAATTTTAGGGATTATGCTACAACCCATTCCTTTTGTGTCTGACAGTTAAGAGGATGAAGTAGGATTTTGTGTGTGCGTGGGTTTGTGTGTGCATGTGTGCAGCGCCCAGGATGCGGTTGTGTAGATTATCTAAATCCCTAACCCTAGGCTTATCGGGTAGTCGAGTCAACTACTCACATTCCTGTATCCTGCAGCCCCTATATCAGAGGCAGCAAGGTTGGGGGGAGGAAGGGGGAGCAAGAGCCAGTGCTGGTGGGAGCTGGCTTCAAAGCCGGTTCCCTGCAGCACCGTCTCCACAGTGCCGCTTATGCCCACCCCCCATGGCTGCCCACCCCCACTAATAGGGACAGCAGTGCAGAGGGCTCAGGGGAGGCTGCTCCGGCAGCAGCTCCTTTCCATGGGAGATCCCAGCGGGGAGTTGGGACCCTCCACAGACAGGAGCAGCTTTGCCACAGCAGCTCCCTGCTGGGACCTGCTGCAGACAGGGGCTGCTGCATCAGGACTCAGCAAGCCTGACTCAGTCCCAGCTTGTGCCAGGTCCAGAAGCTACCCCACTGTGGCTCTGCAATTTAAATGTAGTAGGAGCCGGGCTACCTGCGCGCCTGGCTCTTACTACATTTAAACTGCAGAGCTGCAGTGGGGGTAGTGCCTTCTCTTATCGGGTAATCATGTAATCGATACAATTTGTATCGATTACATATCGACTACATGATTACCCAGTTGCCTGCCTCTTAACATCCTTACTTAAGAAACAGGTGACTCAAACCAGAACTATCAGTCCTTCTTCCCAATAAGTGAACTTATTTTGTTGCTGTAATATATGTGTCAAATTTGGTAAGTGTTGATTTGAATTACACTTTCACTTATATTTTGGGGTGAAGGTTTTTGTGATCCAGCTTTTATATTGGTCACTGGTCATACTCCCACGCCTTCCTAGTCTTCTCTCCTCTTTGTATCTGTGTGAACAGGAGAAATGTCAAATGGATATGTCAGCAGTGGGTCGATATCGCTAATAATGTCTGCCACAAGATCATATACTTCAGTTTCTTTGTCTTTGCTGATGGTTTTATTTTTACAGCACCCAAAACTCTTCTAGTTGTCTTGCAGCACACACACAAAGACTTAGGTCTTGAAAGAGTTGGATTATAATTAGCTATTAATGATACAGGAACGAGGCTTAAAAAACAGTAGGGAAGGGTTGGAGTAAACAAGGATTATAGCAATAACATCAGCAGTAACTCAGTTTAGGTATGTTCATGTCTTTATAATGCAGATAAATGCCACCCCCAGCACAAATCTCTCACCTCCCATTGGCCAGAAACCAGAAGGCCCCTCCCTCACTCAAATTAGGGATTTTAATGGTTAACTGGTAAGCCTCATCCTTAATGGAGTTAAGCGGTGGGGACTGGAACAGCCCACTGCATGCTGGAACTGCTACAGACTCTCGGGCCCTACCATGGTCAGGGCATGGCCCCCCTCTCTAATCAGTTAACCAGTCAAACTTAACTGTAACCAGTTAACTAACTAAACGGGATTTTACATGCGTTATCCAAACTTGCTCCCAGATGCCACACCTTCTCCTGTACCTCAATCCTCTGCCCCAGCCTCCCCGGGAGTGGGGCCAGGAGCAAACTAGCTGCCGGCTCTGTCCACAGGGGCTATCGAATAATTGTGTAAGTGCTAAGATTTGGTGCAATTACACTGTTATTAAATTACACAATATATAACATCCATAGTTTGGAGACGCAGTATGTTGGAAAGGTAGACATAAATGGAGGTAATCAAATCTGTTAGGACTGTGATTCCCAACCTTTTTCCCATGGAGGAACCCCTAAAATAATTTTTCATATCCCGAGGAACTCCTACCTATGAAAACGTTTGCTTGGCCAGAAAAAGTTGACAGCGGGGAGCGCAATTCAATTACTGCTAAATTATTGTCAAGAAAATGTATTTGTAAAGAGTTGTTTATATATATATATATATATATATATATACACACACACACACACACAGAGAGAGAGAGAGAGAGAGAGAGAGAGAGAGAGAGAGAGGAGAGAAAATTGGAGCATTTTTCCTATGTATTATCTAATCATAGAACCATAGAGCTGAAAGAGACCTCAGAAGGTCATCAAATCCAGCCCCCTGCTCTAGGCGGGACCAATCCCAACTAAATCAACCCAGCCAGGGCTTGGTCAAGCTGAGACTTAAACACTTCTAGGGATGGAGACTCCACTACTTCCCTAGGTAACCCATTCCAGTGCTTCACTACCCTCCTAGTGAAATAGTTTTTCCTAATATCCCACCTGGACCTCTCCCACCACAACTTGAGACCATTGCTCCTTGTTCTGCCATCTGTCACTACTGAGAACAGCCTCTCTCCATCTTCTTTGGAACCTCCCTTCAGGAAGTTGAAGGCTGCTATCAAATCCCCACTCACTCAATCTTTTTTTTTTTTTTTTTTTTTTTTTTTTTTTTTTTTTTTTTTCAAATATCAAAATATCAAATCCAAATAAAGTTTACTTAAACATCAAAATAAAGTTCACATTCAAAGTCAATATAAAGTTTACTTTCAGTGTGACACTTGGGCTTGTTTCTTTTTGCACAAATGTTGAATTCTTGGCCGAATTTTTGACAAACACACTCACAGTTCTTCCTCAACAGACAGCAGACGATTTCTTTCTTTGTTTTTAATGTTTGTAAGACATGAGAGAGCTTGTTCACGGAGGTAAGATGTTGAAAACTGGAGTAAGATGTTCACTGCTTTTGCTGAGATCACGGGATACTCTCTTCTTATTGAAATCCAAAACACATCAAGTGGCACTTTATTGAATTTTATCTTCAAAGTTCGATCGCATTGTAGTTCAGTCAGTTGTTCTTCTTCTTGCAGACTGCGTAAATTTTGTGGGAACTCAACAAAAGGCTTTTCTGTGAATCCAAAAGTCATTGAAAGTAATCAACTGTTTTATTTGACAAGTGGCCGTGATTAGTAGTGAAGTGTCAATTTAACTTGGCCGGGGCCATAGCTGTGTGTGTTAGCTTTTTCCCGCAAACAATGCACAATGGAACTGGGCAGTTTTTGTCTCCAGTCCATGTAAAACCCATGGCCAAGTAACTGTCATTGTAAAGGCAAATTTTTTTAATATCAGTCACTTCTCTTCCTGTTTCACTCGTACTTGGCTCTGATAATTTTGATTCATTTTCACTGTCCTCTCCTTCACTGATGCACCTTCTTTTCATATACTTCCACATTTTTTTTATTTTCGACGGCCGTATGAAAATACTGTTATGTAGGTGAGATTTTAGATACACGAAAACAACCATAGTTTCAGTAAAAATGTTAATTACAAAACTGCGCAAAGACTACAAATCTACAAAATAGCGAACAACTGTAACATGCACTAGAAAAGACTAGAAATGCGGAGAATTCTGGGAAGCAGAAGGTCAGGTACAATACAACTAAATATAACCTTAGATATGAACTGACCAAAACAAAATAAAGAGGCAGTTGGTAGAGTATGAAGATTACTCCAGTATTGCCAATTGCCGGATAAAAATTCCCGTGATATTTCAAGGGATATTTGGAATTGTTTGCAGTATTTCAAAATTTTTATTTATTTATTTCACGATTTCTCGCGGAACCCCTGACGATGGTCTACGGAACCCCAGGGTTCCCCGGAACCCTGCTTGGGAAACACTGTGTTAGGACCTCAAAAACCTCACTTGGTAATATTGTTCCATTGTTTAAAATTCCTGTGAACCAAAGAATTTGTTCTTTTTATAGCTGCAGAGCATTGCTAGGCCAAGTCCACGTGAGAAACTTTGCCAGTGTAATATGCAGTGGGGGCACTAGGTAGGCACTAGTGTATTTGGGGATATTTTTTTTAAATAATGCTTTTATACCGGAAAAAGTTCAAGTATACATGCAGTTATACTAGGGGAAAAAGTTATTTTTTTCCAGTATAGATTATTTCATTTGGGGAGCTGGGATAAACTGTACCAGCAAAAGCACATTGAATTAACTGTTACAAAACTAAACCTCAATCCTGCCAGCCAATCAGTGAGAGCAGATCTACAAGGGTGCCATTTCAGGAGGGTTGGGGAGGGGCAGCAACCATGCGCTCAGGGACACGGATTGCTTTTCATTCCATTCTCCGAACACTAAGGGAGTGAGAGGAAAGTGCTTACAATCCATGCATGCCTCTCTCACCTGGCTGGTAATCTTGATATGTTTGACAGATATCTTCTCAGCACTGTGCTTTCATCTTCATAAAGGCATACAGAAATAGGGCTTAAATCATAGTTGTAATAAGGTGTTCAGATGAAAGATGAATTGATATTTTCTTGCTAGTCTTTACTTTCCTGCCAGTGAACGTTAAAAATTGCAGGTTTTTTGAAAATGCATTTTTATATCAAATTAGATGTGGCAAAATTGGAGTTCCAACATGAAACAATACATACAGCTGAAAAGTGTCACATTTCCAATAAAAATGTCGAATGTGTGCCACTTAGTTGTTTGTTGAAAACATGTCATGTTGCCTGAGTGTTTAGTCAGGAGAGAAACCTGGACAGCAAATTCATTCGTGCTCCCAGTTTTTAAAAAGAGAAAAGTACCTGACTACTAAAAGGAAGCTGCCTTTATCCTTATAAAGGCTTGAAGATATCACTGAACAGAGGAAGGAACTAAATGATGCATTTCAGTGTTGCTAGGGATAAGGATGGGAGTTTGGTAGCAGTGCTTTCAAGATAAATGAGGAGACAGGGTTTTTGCTCCGAGGAAATTACAAAGGACCGTAATGGTCATGGAGTTCTTTGTATGGAATAGATAAAGAAAATGTTCTATGTCATTAACATTCATCCACTGTTGTAATATTCATTTAGTTCCGGGACACAGTAACTGTTCACACATACAATAAAAGGCTATTGTTATGTTGTCTTATAAAAACACTCTTTCTCCTGCCTCGCCTACTCTTGCAGTTCAGCTAGATGCATGCTTTTGTATTTTGTGCATGTTTGATATTTGCTCTTCCGCTCAATGCAAACCCTTAACAGGTTGAGGGGTGGTGTCAAGTTGGGATACTGTAGTGTGTTCATGCTTATGAAAATACTGATCTGAAAGAAGTAAGTAAAGAGCACTTGGCTCTCTTTGCAGGTCTCTTGTTGGGATATTTTGTTGCATTCACCATTGGGGAAAGAGAAATTGGACAAATCGTCCCTAGAGAGGGCAGAAAGATGAGCAGAAAATAACAAAAAGAGTCATCTTGGAAACACACAAGAGAATACTTCTGAGTAATAATTATCCTATATTCAGGTATTCAATAGAAAGATTTAATTTGGGAATCAGTAATGCTGAAAGAATAGACAGAAAATTAGACCTGAATATAGGGCATCATGGCAGTAAAATGGGCTAGAAGGTAATTTTCTCTCTTCATGCCATACTGGTGGACTACATATGGTATATTATGTTCATTTCTGGCTACTTCATGATCAGAAATGTATTGATAAACTTGAAAGAAATTCAGGGAAGAGTAGGAAAAATTATCGAAGAAGGAACTGACAAATGAGGAAAGATTCTAAAAAGCTGACACTGTATCATTTGGCTAATTGATGATTAAGGGCCTGAGTCTCCTCTTGCTTAGATCAAATGAGCTACACCACCATGATTATGACTCAGTGAAGCAACTCATGATTCACACCATAGTCAGAGAGATGAATCTAAGCTTTAGTGCTGCAGAGCACTAAACACTAAGGAGAAAAGGTGGAATTATTTATGGAGCTACCTTGTGAAATTAAGAAAGGGCATGTTTAAGTTGGATATTAGGGAAGTCTTTCTTATGGGGTGAGCTGTTGGTCTGTAGAATTGTGTCCTTGGACACTTTAAATCTAGATGGAAAAGCCTAACTTCCCATCTAGTTCATTCTACCATAAATCTAAGATTATTCTCTATAGCAGATTTACTAGTAAATGATTTCAGAAAACCAGACTGCAGTCTAAGACACACAGAACTAGACATTTAGAAGTCAGGGATAGGAAATCAAACTGATTGTTACAAGGGAAATTAGAAGATCAATTGTTAATATGCTGCCTGGTATTCAGAGCACTTCTAAGAGAGACCTTAGATAAAGCATCCTCCATTCTGGGTAAAGAAATTACGTGTTCATTTACACATATAAGACCCAAGCCATTGTTTGAGTGAAAAATAGTGGGTTGTGAGTAATGCAGAGAAATTAATATAATTGAAGTATGATAGCAAATTTGTCGATTGCTGGGTTTAAGTATCATGGTTGAAACAACAGATTTTGCTTCGCATAGGTTCTGATTCTCATTCAAAAACGTCAATTTGGAGTAGCCTCAGTGAAATGTAAATGTATAAGGATAATCAAGCTTTACATTTATATAGAACATCCCATCATGAAAAATCCTAAAGCCCTTTTATAAACTTTATATGGAAGAATTTATTTACTTGCCACTGAAACATGGCAGCAGTTATTGGAATTTTAATCTTCCTTAAGAGGGAATAAAATGTTTATGGGAAATGCAAGTCTAGTCTACACTACCACAGGCCATCAATCTAAGTTACTCAACTTCAGCTACATGAATAATGTGGCTGAAGTTGACACACTTCTGCTCTGCATTTAAATTGTATTAGGAACCAGGCGGGCAGGCAGCCCGGCTCAATTCCAGCTCACATCGGATCCGGGAGCTCCCCTCCCACACACTCTGGACAGGGCCTGCTGCTACCCCGTGCTGCTGCCTCTGTAGCAGAGGCAGGAGTGGGGGCAACAGGTAGCCAGACTGTGAGAGGAGCTGGTTTTTAAACTGGCTCCCCTCCCGGACCAGTTTCCGCCTGGTACCCCACTCTGCTGCCTCTCATGCTAACTCTCTGTAAAATTTTCCATGCGTGATGTACCCAAATACTTGTTCACTAATACCTAAAATGTACTGTTAAACTTGCACACCTAAATCTGGACCAATGCTGATTATGTACTATATGTATCCATATGTGACTTTTTAAGCAAAACTTTCAATGTTAGATAATCCAAGCATGACTCCCAGATGCACAGATACTGTTTTCTTAACCTGTGTATCATGACAATCTTTATTTCAAACATGAGCTTGAATAAAAATTTCAGTTTCAGGTGCTTGATTCGGAGAAGTCTTGATGAATTGGGGCCTAATAGGTGTTAGAGATGACTCATATGGTTAAAATTAAGCTTTCACAGCAATCCAATTACTGGCAAGCTGAAAACTAGGGCACACAGTTAAGTACTTTGATCAATCAGGATCACATGGGAGTATATTGGGGATTTTTTTTATCACGGTCTTTGACATGCAGCAGAATCCATTATAAAACCAATATTTACTAACAATTACAAAGCACTAACCACAGATCTCTCAAATTATAATTATAAGGGAAAATCTGTGATATCTGCACCTATTTTGCTGTAGAACCTATTCACATATTCAGATATTTCAATTGCATCCCTTCTACTACTAGGGAGTGGAATGGTCTTGAATATATCAGCTGTCTGCATGTCTAAGATTAAAACAGCTGAACTTGCATCATTGATCTTGATGGATGCTCACGACAGAATCTGGTTAGTAATGATGTAACTCTTGCTTTCCTTACACTGAGATAATTGGTACTTAAACCTCCATGTAATTATCAGCTACATTTGCTTGTATCCTGTAAGTTGTAGGTTACAAGATCTTATTTTATGTAACAACTATGTGTATATCTTATTTTTTCATTTTCATATTTCAGATCTTTTAAAAAATAATTCCTTCAGTGAACATATGTTTTATGCATTATGTCAAACTTAGACCTACATTGAAATATTATCCTTTGGAATCATAACATTTTGCCCTTGTATATAAATATTCATTGAAATCACTGTCTGCAAAGCATTTACTATATAGTATTTACCCAGACGCTACTGTGGTATTGAGTGATAAAGTGCAGATTTTCCCATGGAAAACTTAATTCAAAGAAGTAGTCCTTTGTATTACATTTTGTCATAGTAGTACATGCCACATGAAAGCACCATTACCTAATACTCTTCTACACAGAAGGTGATTGCATTGTCAAAGACTGCGGCTGAGTAATTGCAGATCGCCTTGCCAGAGTGTGACTAACCGGGTGCAAAATTTTAGATTAAATCACTTACAAACTAGTAATGAGTTTTCAATGTACACGTTTGTCTCGATTCTAAAACATAAAAATGTGCTTGCATTTACACATGGACAGTGCACACCTGTCTGTTCAGTGTATGTGTTTATACATACATATGGATGTAAACATATAACCTTTTGGGGTGTAATACACTATATTTTTATGAGTTAGGAAGAGAGCATGCCTTAGTGGCATGAGGAAGTGGGTGAGAAAGCGATTGGATCTCAGTAGAGAGAATAAAGCATACTTCAGCAAAGACAGATTGTTGTTTCACAGAAGTGAATTTTGAATAGCTGTAACATCTATATGTTCAGAGGGCATCTCTCTCTCCCTCTGTCCATACACACCTGCATTTCCAGTTGAGGGATTTTCTGTTTTGTCTTTTGAGTTTTCTGTGTTGCCTTTGAACTTCAGCATTGTGTGTGATAATCCAAGTGAAAAACATGGAGACCTGAGAGATGGGTCTCAAGTTGGAAATTAAAAGCATAGGCTTTTAAAAGCAAGGATTAAAGGGGAGCCAATGCAGAACGGGGTGGTAGCAAAATCAAATCAGTATCTTAGTTGTATACAAATGCAAGGAGTATGGGAAATGAGCAGGGATAATTTGAAAAACTAGTAAATAACATAGTTGGTTACTAGTAAATGACATAGTTGGTATCACAGGTAATATCCATGATTGGAATAGAAGGGTACAGCTTGCTCAGGGACGATAGGCAGGAAAAAATGGAGGAGCCATTGCCTTATGTATTAAAAATGTATATACTTGGACTGGAGGTTGAGATAGGCATAGAAAACAGATTTAAGAGTCTGTTGATAAGGTTAAAAGGGATAAAACACAAGAGTGATATTATGGTAGCAGTCTGTTACAGACCACCTAACCAGGAAGAAGAAGTGGATGAGTTTTCTTTTAAACAATTAAAAAAATCATCCAAAGCACAGGACCTGGTGGTGATGGGGGACATCAACAAGTTCTTAGTTTATTTCAGAAGGTGGAGAAAGCTACTGGGGGGAGGCTGTTCTAGATTTGATTTTAACAAATCAGGAAGGACTGGTTGAGAATTTGAAAATTGAAGGAAGCTTGGGTGAAAGTGATCATAAAATGATAGAGTTCATGATTCCAAGGAATGGTAGAAGGGAGAACAGCAAAATAAGGACAATGGATTTCAAGAAGGCTTTAGTAAACTCAGGGAGCTGGTAGGTAAGGTCCCGTAGGAAGCAGGACTAAGAGGGAAAACAATTGAAGACAGTTGACAGTTTTTCATAGGGACATTACTAAGGTTGCAAGAGAAAACTGTTCCGCTGCATAGGAAATATAGGAAGTATGGCAAGAGACCATTCTGTCTTAACCAGGGGATGTTGAATGACCTAAAAATCAAAAAGAAGTCATATGAAAAGTGGAAACTAGGTCAAAGTACAGAGGATGAATATAAGTAAATGACAAAAGTAGGAAGGTGCAACATTAGAAAGGCAAAGGTATAAAATGAGCTCAGTATAGCTAGAGACATAAAATGTAACAAGCAAACATTCTATAAATACATCAGAAGTAAGAGGAAGACCAAGGACACGGTAGGCCCATTGCTCAATGAAGAAGGAAAAAAAGATATCAGAAAATATGGAAATGGGAAAGGTGCTTAACTTCTTTGTTGCTTTTCACTAAGAAGGTTGGTGGCAATTGGATGTCTAACATAGTGAATGCCAGTGAAAATAGGGTAGGTTCAGAAGTTTAAATAGGAAAAGAAGTTTAAAATTGTTTAGAGAAGTTAGAGATCTTCAAGTCACCAGCACCTGATGAAATGCATCCTAGAATACTCAAGGCGCTAACTGAGGAGGTATCTGAGGCATCAGCCATCATATTTGAAAAGCCATGGGAGATGGGAGAGATTCCAGAAGACTGGAAAAGGGAAAATATAGTGCCCATCTATAAAAAGGGAAAGAAGGTCAGCTCAGGAAACTGTAGACCATTTATCTTAACTTCTGGGCCAGGAGAGATAATGAAGAAAATAATTAAGGAATTCATCTGCAACCATCTGGAAGATAATAAGGTGATAGGTAATAGCCAGCAAGGATTTGTAAACAACAAATCATGTCAAATCAACCTGAAAACTTTCTTTCATAGGTTAACAAACTGCCTGGACAAGGGGAAGTGGTAGACATGGTATATGTAGACTTTAGTAAAGCATTTAATACAGTCTCACATAACCTTCTTATCAATAAACTAGAGAAATACAATGTAGATAGGTGGTGGATGTGTAATTGGTTGGATAACTGTTTTCAGAAAGTAGTTATCAATGGTCATGCTGGAAGGGCATAACATGCGATCATTTTTTGTGATTGATTCTGTTCAATATCTTCATCAACTATTTAGATAATGACATAGAGAGTATGCTTATAATGTTTGCAAATGATACCAAGCTGGGAGGGGATGCAAATGCTTTGGAGGGTAGGGTCATAATTCAAAATGATCTGGACAAACTGGAGAAAGGATTTGAGATAAATAGGATGAAGTTCAATAAGGACAAATGCAAAATAGTACAGTTAGGAAGGAACTATCAGTTTTACATGTACATAATGGGAAGTGACTTTCTAGGAAGGTGTACTGCAGAAAAGGATCAGGATCATAGTGGACCACAAGCTAAATATGAATCAACAGTGTGACACTGTTGCGAAAAAAAGCAAACATGATTCTGGGATGCATTTACAGGTGTGTGGTGAGCAAGACACGAGAAGTCATTCTTCTGCTCTGCTCTGCACTCATGAGGCCTCAACTGAAGGATTGTGTCCAATTCTGGGCACCATATTTCAGGAAAGATGTGGAGAAATTGGAGAAAGTCCAGAGAAGAGCAACAAAAATGATTAAAAGTCTAGAAAACATGACCTGAGAGGGAGACTGAAAGAATTGGGTTTACTTAGTAGGGATGTAAAATCCCAATGAATCAGTTAACTGATTAGCTGACTTAGTGGGATCCTGGTGCTGGTTCTGCTGCTGTTACGGGCAGGCCGGCTCCTGGCCCTGGGGCTATTGCTGCCACCAGTGACAAGAGGCGGGCCCCCCGGGGCTGAGGCTTCTTCTGCCGCTACTGGCAGTAGGCGGATCTTGGCCTACCTGCTCCCAGTGCTAGGGCTGCCCCTGATGGCAAGAGACTGCCAGTCCTGGGGGGCTGTTTGTGGCTCCTAATCCTGCTGGGCCAGTCCTCCACCAGCAGCCTGCAGTGTGTGAAGGGCTACTCCCGAGCATCGGTACCTGGTAAACATCAGCCAATAAACCAGTTACCTGTTCACATTTGTATAGTTTAGTTTGGAAAAGAGAAGACTGAGAGGGGTCATGATAGTAGCTTTCAAGTATCTAAAAGGGTATTACAAGGAGGCGAGAAAAAAATTATTCTCCTTCACTTCTGTTGATAGGACAAGAAGCAATGAGCTTAAACTGCAGCAAGGGAGGTTTAGGTTGGACATTAGGAATAACTTCCTGCCTGACAGGGTGGTTAAACACTGCAATAAGTTGCCTAGGGAGGTTGTGGAATCTCCATCACTGGAGATATTTAAAAGCAGGTTAGACAGACACCTGTCAGGGATGATGTAGAAGGTGCTCGGTCCTGCCGTGAAAGCAGGGGACTGGACTTGATGACCTCTCAAGGTCCCTCTCAGTTCTAGTGTTCTATGGGTATGTCTGCGCAGCAGGGCTAAAGTTGAACTAAGCTACACAACTTCAGCTAGGTCAGTTGTGTAGCTTAATTGAAATAACTTAACTCGGCTTTTGGCGCTGTCTACACAGCACAGGAAGAACACTCTTCCATTGACTTCCCTTACTCCTCATGAAATGAGGGTTACCGTGAGTTGGAGTCCTCCAGCTCAACATTATTTCGAAATAAAGACTTGTAGTGTAGGCGTGCACTATGTTATTTCGGAATAACATGAGTTATTCCAAAATAACACTGCTTCATAGACGTACCTGATGATTCTCTAAACAAATAAAGGAGCCCCAGTCAAAATTATAATGCATTTCATCTGTATTTCTTTTCCCTCTAATCTATATTCAGCACCTTTTTTGTTTAAAAAGTCCAGAACAGAGAATTTCACATTTACTTTTAGCACCAGTTAACTATTTGGTGAAAACCAAATGTATTGCCAAATCAGCGAACTATGTAAAAGTACTGTTCAAATTAAGTGTAAGTCATAACTATTTTCTGTCAGTTTACAGTTTATGTCTATGCACAGGGAGAGATTTCAACAGGACAATCATTGCAGCTAAGTGCTTCACTTTTAATGTCATCTTTAAGCTACATATAATAATAAAACACCTTCTACATTGTGTACATGGAAAGGAGTGTGATGGTCAGAGAGCCTGTTTCCAAACAGGCAAGTGTCTAGCATTATTTTAAAAAAAAATCGGCAGCCTCGTTTATTGTTTTCAAAAGGTAGACCGGTGGTTGAATGGGTAAAGAGAGTAATCAATTCTCTTACCCTTCCAAGTGATCCATGTAGAACTGGAGTGGGACACATATGGGGGGGAGTGTTTCAGTTTGCCAAGCTTCACCACCTGTGCTACTTCTCTAATGTGAAAAAAAAAAAGAAGAATTCTACTTTGCCGGGCATGATGGTCCAGTGGTGTGAATGTTGATTTTGTACAGTGATGGTAATATGCTGGCATCCTTCATGAGTGCTAGACTGACAACATATGAAATAAGTCACCTGATGCACTGGATTGACAGCCCTGTCCACAGCATGGAATTCTGCTTTGCATTGTCTATAAAATGCATACCTTTAGGTTGAACATTAGGAAAAACTTCCTAACTGTCAGAGTGGTTAAATACTGGAGTAAATTGTTTAGGGAGGTTGTGGAATCTCCATCTCTGGAGATATTTAAGAGCAGGTTAGATAGACGTCTGTCAGGGATGGTCTAGACGGTACTGGGTCCTGCTGTGAGGGCAGGGGACTGGATTTGATGGTCTCTCCAGGTCCCTTCCAGTTATAGTGTTCTATGATTCTGTGACCTACAATGCCCAAACAAGTGTGGAAACCATTGAACAAGAGGATTATGAAATAGTACCATTCTGCTTTAGTGTGTGTATGGGTATAGCTATATATGCCAGATGTTAGATTACCGAAACATAACTAAATTCCGTCTTTTTTTTTTTATCATGTTTTAGGAGGTTTTTCAATGGGAGGTGGTATGGCAATGCATTTAGCATACAGGTATCATCAAGAAGTGGCTGGAGTATTTGCTCTTTCTAGCTTTCTCAATAAGACATCTGCTGTTTACCAGGTGAGTGAATGCCCGTGGCGTACATACAGTTTCCAACTAAAAAGATAAACTGATAATTAGGCAAAGACAACTGAAACACAGTATTTCACAGGCAGTGGAATTGATTAACTTCATTAATCCCCAGGGAATATCCTGCGCTGACAACATTAAGCAACATATCAAGGAATACAAATTTGAAAACTTTTTTCTTTACATATTATTTGCTTACTTTTTCAGTCTCACTGCTATAGCACTGTGCAAAGTATGCCAAGGTGCGTAGCACATTAGACAAATTATTTAGTAAAAACTTAAAAAACAACAAATAGTCTGGTAGCACTTTAAAGACTAATAAAACATGTAGATGGTAGCATGAGCTTTCGTGGGCACAGCCCACTTCGTGTCATTTCATTTACATTGCTTACATGACATTTTTCATTACTGTATTGGTCTTCGAGAATGCCTGGCAGAGCATAAAGGTCATGGGCTCCATTCTGCTGTATTCAGGTCAACATGAGTCTTTCTGTTCATGTTCTATAGAGCAGGATCAAATGCTACATGTAGATTTTTGTTCAGCTGTAAGTGGATCTTGTTTAGCATATTGGAATTTTAGGTACAGACTTTTCATATATTTGTTCAACATTAGCATCTTCTAAAATCCTTATTTGAACTCTTTTTCTCCTCTCCTCCTCCCCCATATAGGCTTTACAGAAGAATGAAAGTGTCCTTCCTGAATTATTTCAGTGTCATGGAACAGCTGATGAGTTAGTTCTGCACTCCTGGGGTGAAGAGACCAACAAGATGTTAAAATCATTGGGCGTAGCAACATCTTTTCATAGTTTTCCAAATCTTAATCATGAGTTACACAAAACTGAACTTGAAAAATTGAGGTCCTGGATTGTAAAGATGTTGCCGGAGGAGATAGCAGTGTCAAATGGATAAATGAAATTAATGTTTATTTACAGCAAGGACTTGTCTACATTAACAGTTAATGCACAGCAGACTAGTGTGCAGTAAATATACAACCCAGCTTGCCATGCACCAAATGTCCATGTGGATCCTGCTGCCTCACTAGTTCCCCAGGGCACTTTGGTCTACCCTGCTTTGAAACAGCATAGATCAAAGGGCATAGAGAATGATTAGTGCATGGTGGCACAATCCATATGAACAGTTAGTGCACAGAAAACTGGGGTGAATGTCTACTGCACACTAATCTGCATCACGCTAGCTGTTCTTATAAATGAGTCCTAAGAGTGTGCATCATCTATTTCATAAGTATAAATACAACTTCATATAGACCCTTGTTGCATACAACTTGCTTACAACCTAGTCAGGATGATGTTAAACTACTGATAAATCTGTTTTTACTTATACTGTTCGTTGAGTATGCAAAATATGAAATCCACCACATTCTGTGGAAGATACAGAGTGTATTAAAACCATTTTAAGTGGCCCAAAGTATTTTCAGAACTTTAATATACATTGTTTCATGATTTTCCAGACGATCTTTTGTTCCAAGATGGAAAAATCTGTAATACAATTTTTTTAAGTATAAAAATAGCTTTGTAGACTGTAAATGTAGTAGTGTGTAATACAAGGCAAGGTACATTTTGAAGAAAAAATCATGGTGCCGCTCCTGCAAAGACTTAAGTGTGCACTTAACTTTATGTACTGAGTAGTCCCATTGTCGTCAAATGAATATACAGTATTTAAAGTTAAACTCACTATGTACAAGTTTGTATTCCATTTTACAAATGGTATTGATATTTGTGTTAATTATATTTAAGGAAGTTATAACTGGCTGTCTTTGGCTTCAGCACTGATGCTTGTTATGTGCTGTAATTTTGGTGATATTTAGGGATTCATTTTGAATAGCTGTTAAAGCCATGTTTGCTTTTTTTGTTTGTTTGAGGGTGTTTAGGAATAGGGCCTAATAAAGTGAAAGATGCCATGATGGTTCTTACCCTGTTGCTGGGGGGAAAATTGTTCTATAGGATGACTGTATGTAGAGATTTATATTTTTGTTAACAATTGTATTTTAAGACATAATCCTGCAGGCTCTAAACTAAAAAATGAGGACACTTGAGTCTGACTGTGTACATTTAAAAGAGCTGTAAATAACAATGATTGTGATGATAAACAAACCTCATGTCCCCATTATTTTATGTTGAATGAGTCAATCCTGTTTCAGTGTTTGATAAATCTATTCTCGTTTCATTTTTTTCCTTTGTATTTTTTCCCTTTGCCCCAATTCTCCCTCCTCAAATTTTAAACTTTATTGGCATGACAAGTTATTTGTGTTGCCAAAGTCAATACATCCAAGTCTCTTGCTTAATCTCCTCCTTCTCCCTTTGTTGAAGAGCAGATTTAAGACACTGTTGTATACTCTGTCACAGTAATCACTGCCAGGATTGGCTATGACTTCAGTGGGGTCAGCCAACTCCATGGGGCTGAGAAGTTTCTTTCTACCCATGTGTGTTGAGCCTTAAGCCAGCTTTTACCTATCTTGAAGAGTAAGTAAAGGAAAAAAGTGTCAGTATTGAAGTACAAGGCATGTAATTGGCAGTAGCAAGTAACAACTTCCTGCTGCTAAAAATATTTTGTGTTATTTCATTTCATTGGCATTAGCAAGTCAGCAGTCTGTTCTGAAAAACAGAACTTTTAAATGGCACACAAATTTTGCTATTTGACATAGTAACTGAAAAGTTTTTTCTTTGCTGCCCCATGTTTCCTAATTGTCACAGATTAAGTTGAAACAGGTGTGCGTTGAAGCAGCTGAGCTAACATTGCGTTAGCAGAACCATAATTGCAATCTGTGATAAGTAGTCTCTTAAAAGTGTAATGACGATGCATCAGTTTTATTTTTCTACCGTTTTCTGCTCTTACTACAGTTGCTGTCGTGGGAATTTGTTAAGCACTAACATTGGGTGGTAACTCATTCTGGTGACAGGTGCAATGAGACGAAGAGAGATAACAGGCTCTTTTCATCCTGGCATTATGGCTTTTTGATGACATCTGAGAGCAACTCAAAGAAATCGTAACAAATATTATGGTGAGAATAGGAATAGTTACAACAGGAATGGGAAGCCTATGGGCTGGATTTGGGCCATTGCTTAATTTCATCTGGCCCACGGCAAATGTTGGCACTCCCCGTGGGGTTGGAACAGCAAGCGCCAGCTTGCCCCACTCAGCAGGGAAGCTCCATGCCTCCTGCCCAGATGGATGAGTTGAATGTTTTCTCTCTCTCTCTCTCTCTCTCTCTTTCTCAAAGAAAAAGAAAACCTAAATTAAGTTCCTTTTTTTACTTGTTTGTGGCCTGCAATTTACTTTTTGTGCAGGTCAGTGTCTCATGGTAGAATAAGGTTCCCCACTACTGAATTACAAGTCCTGGTTTGTGTGACCATCCTTTCTTTGTAATATCAATGGACTACTTCGGTTCCCTTTATTAAACACCATATTGGATCTGGAGTTTTGTTTAATCCCATTATATAGATTAGAGACCAGCTGTGAAGGTCAGATCAAGATCTGGATTTTGGAAGATGCGTGGGTATAGGTTTTTTGCCCATTTCGACTCCTTAATTAGCATCACACCTATAAAGTAGATAAGTATTATTTAACTCCAGAATAGATATGTTATGATTTTACACACAACCTGGAAATGGTTTTATTCTAATCAGTCTTCATTGTACAAAAAGATCATGAATCATCCAGTGATCTCAAAACTCTGAATGATATGAATCTTCAGAAAATCTATATGGAACAGGTGCTCTAAGAAAAATTTCCTGAAGTTTGCAGACGATTAAACTGGGATATGAGTATCATGTTTGAAGATTTTGACATACAATGTGGTTAGTCCCCCAGCCACTATCTAGTTGAGTTTAGGAATGAAACGAGAGCGAGCAAGACTGCCATGGTGATCGTGGGTTGCAGCCAGAGGAAATGGCAGAGGTCTTATCAGACACCATGGGATGATTTTCTGCTATTTGATGACCATATTATAGTGGTAATCATGTTAGCTTTTTGCCAGCTGCCCTGGTTGTGATCTTGCCTTTCAACTGCAGACTTTGCCCTGGTTTTGTAACTTCCTGCTTAGACTGCTGCAGTGCACTCTTTAGATATGTCTACACAACAGGGCTAATGGTGAATTAAGCTACTCAACTTCAGCTGTGTCAATTGCAAAGCTTAAGTTGAAATAGCTTAATTCGGCTTTTGGCGCTGTCTACACAGCAGGAAGTCGAAGGAAAAACACTCTTCCTTTGACTTCCCTTACTGCTCGTGAAATGAGGGTTACCACAAGTCGGAGTAAGAAGTCTTCCACCTCACCATTATTTCAAAATAAAGGGTTGTAGTGTAGATGCGCGCTGTGTTATTTCGGAATAACGTTAGTTATTCCAACATAACGCTGCTGTGTAGACATACCCTAAGTGGGGCTACTCTTTAAAACCGTTCACTTGCTTGTTTCATATGAGGGACATCTCATATGAAACCAGAGTCTGGGATCTCCTCTGGCCGCCTCTTGGTCTCTGGGTGGAGTTTAAAGACGTGCTTCCCTGAGGCACCAGAGTTCTTCGTTGAATAATTAATGCTGTGCGGATGGTGTTGTTCATCAGGGTAGATAGAGCTTTGCACAGGAGGCTCATTTTAAATCAAAATAAATGAAACAATTATTCATAGTAGGAATGGAATCCAGCAGTTCCAGTTCTCAGTCCTTGACTTCCAAATATCCATGCACGACTGCCTTTCATCTGAAGATTTTCAGATGTCGTTGGGCCAAGTGCACTTTGAAGGCAATAGGGACGTGGCAGGGAAATATTTGGCAAACTAGATTTTTTATTATTGTGTATGCTCATGTCTGTTTTTTCAGGTGCATTCTCCTGAGAGAGAGGGATAGAAAATATATTTAATGATACACTAGCATAGGTTATAAGAAGGAATAAAATGCATAACCTTCAGCTTGCAAGGACAAGAGTAACACCATTAGTTTATAAGAATAGTAGGATCTTACCCTTTTACGTGGATTAGTCACTGAAGAACACAACACAATTAGACAGCTTGTAACATAAGTTATCAGCAGCCCTTCCAAATACCACTATAACTTTTTTCAAAGTTAGCTAATCAGCTATTGCTCTTTTAGGCTTGAAGGCCATTTGGCATATATGAGAAATGACTAACTGTTCGGGTTCCTGATACCTGCTGGAGCTTGCTACTATTTTGGTAAGGTTCATCATTCAGTGAGCAAAAGAAAATGAGTTCAAACTAGGCTTAGTCTCTTGAGCTTAGTTTTCTGTGCTATTTGGAAATAAAGTGCAAGTGTGTTTTGGGGTTTTTTTTAATCTTCTTATAAATTTGTATATAAAAGATTATAAATTTTGCAAATAGACTGGTGCTACGAAGTGCAGTCCTTCCTGACATGCTACTGTAGATGCTTGGAGCCAGAGAACAGTTGCAAATAAACCTGATATCAGCTGATCAGCCTGGGAAGCAAAACATGACTAATATAATTTCAATATTAAAATGAAATGTTCTGTACTTGTATTAATCTTGCCTCCTATTAAACCGTAAAGCTCAAGGTTTGGAAGTAAATCATCTTTAAAACCAGCTAACAAGTCTGTGCAGTTAAAGGGAGCCAAGTAGGTGAATAGAACTTCCATGCACCAAGCTGAGATCCAGATGGCAAAGCATGTAAATGGGGGCTGTTGGAATTATATTAGCCAGAAAACTGTTAAGACCTGGGATGGAGGAAGGTAGTAGGTATCTGTTTTCTGGTTTAAAAAAAATCATTCCCTAGGACAGCTGGGAGAAAATGTCCTGCATGAAGAGAAATTGTACTTTCCCTTTTCTGGGATAGTTCTCTCTGGCTACATCTACACTGCAGGCTTCTTGCGCAAGAACTGTTTTACGCAAGAATTCTTATGCAAAAGGTCTTCCACAAGAGTGCGTCCTCACTGCCATGTGTTTTTGTGGAAGAGATGTGCTTTTGCGCAAGAGTGTCCATGGCAGTGTGGACGCTCTCTTGCGTAAGAAAGCTCTGATGGCCATTTTAGCCATAGGGCTTTCTTGCGCAAGAAACCCTGTTGCCTGTCTACACTGCCTTCTTGTGGAAGAGCTCTTGCGCAAGAGGGCTTATTCCTTGTGGGAGAGGAATAACTCTTGCGCAAGAAGCCCTGTTTTCCGACACTTTACTGTAAATTTACTTGCGCAAGAATGTGCATGCAGTGTAGATGCTCTGTAAGTTTTTGGAGCCTGCAGTGTAGATATAGCCTCAGTGTCTAAAATTAACTCAGGCTACCCGACGTTCATGAGATGGCTACATAGGGCTTCATATTCGGACTGGAAAGGAAACCCCAGAAGTGCCGTTCATGCAGTTTCTGGACAGTTTGCCCAACAGATTCTGGTGGTTCTATTGTCAATTTGCGGATTCCCTAATATCTTCACAAATGCCCCTTGTATATGCTACTGCCCGTCCCACTCCCTCATGTCTGTCCACACAGAGCACAATCCTGCAGGAGCTATGCATCCAGTGGGTCCCCTTCAGTGCAGAATAGAAGGAAAGAGCAGGACCAATGCTAATAAGCTACGCTTTCCCTGACATTGAAGGGATGACTAGCCCAACCAACTGCCCAATGTAGATGTTTGAAATAGCTCCCATAAGAGAAGCACTACCATTCAGGATGCTTGCATTTTAAAGGATTACAGTCTGGCTCAGGGTATGCTGATGGTTCTAAGCAATGCTCTAATTAGGCAGTTAAGTTTTTTTGGTGATGTCCAAGCCAGACACCAAAGCCCAATGATGCATAACTAGCACCTTGGTTAAGGAAAGTAGATACAACTTTTTTTAACAGGCCGTGTGTTTTAGATGTGACTCCCTTATCTTCTGCCCTACCTACTCCTCAAGAGTCGCTAACATCAGCTGGATTGGAATAGGAAGCGTCTGCTTCCCTTTTGGAACACAACTCTGAGCTTCTCTCATGCAGCATTTTAAAGGGGTGGGGCAGAGCGAGGCGAGAGAAAATGAATAAAAAATAAACTTGGGAAACCAATAGCAGGGAATTTCAAAGGTGCCAAAGTGAATTATGTGCCCAGATCCCACTGAAATGGGATAGGATTTGGAAACTTATCTGGGATAGGCTCCTTTGAAATCCCAGCCTACACTGGCTGCTGTCTTTTATTATTGATTGTGAGAAAGCAAGACAGTGAAAATTAAGCATCTCTGTTGGGCCACAAGTAGCTTCTGTAAAGGTAGTCAGTCCTGGGAACAAACACTGGAAGAGCAGATTCTAACAGGCCAGGTAACCTGGGATTACAAATAATAATAAATTGTAAAATGCATGGACTAGAGTTAAAATAGGTGAATATATTTGACCTTTTCACTGATTTGAACAAGGAGCGGGATGGTGCTGTATTTTGTAGGCTGTATTGCATAAGCTCCTTAAAACGGCTTTTTATTTTAAACGATGCAAAGATATGAAAAGATAACCTAGTATAAGGACAATTAAGCACCTATTGGTATACTTGTTAATGTAGTTGACGGCACTTGGGAAAGTGTAAGACGATGCCTATACTGCTTAGTCTGTGTAGGTTTTTATATAACACTTGTCACCATAGTATCCGAGTGCCTTCCATTAAGCCACTACACTTCTATCACCTGGGCTTCGTCTACACTGCCAGGTTTGCCGGCAGTAAGTATGCAAATGAGGTGCAGATTAGCATATTGCTGCACTTCATTTGCATAATTTATGCACGCTGGTTTTGTACAAAGGGTTTTTGCAGAAAAAAAAAGTCCACACTACTTTTTTTCTGCAAAAATGGTGTGCATAAATTATGCAAATGAGACACTGTGATATGCTAATCTGCATCTCATTTGCATACTCTCTGCCAGCAAAACCAGCAGTGTAGACATAGCCATGGTGTTTGCTCTCTCATCCTCTCCCCCAAGGAAAAAGCATATGCAGTGGTGTGACTTGTTTTGGTAGTTGTGTATATTTTGAAGGTTTTTTTAATACAGTATAAATATACTTGTTGCTATAACTTTGTTAGAGAAGGACAGATCAAAGGAACTCGCCACACAAGGTATGAGCTTTGTGTAATGACTCTTAGTCCTTGGAGTATATTCTACAATGTCAGACCAGCCCCTGAGAAAGTGTCTCCTGAGCAATCGAGCTTTACTCATTGTGCCGGAGGAATTGTTCTGTTTATTGCTATCTTAATCCTGGAGCTTCAGACAATCCGATGGCAGTATGAATTGACAAGCAGTGACAAGGCGTAATTGTCACACAAAGTTTGAGAAGCCATGTGAACCATGCACATTCCTTCTCTAGTGTAGACCATGTCTATGCTAGAGAATCGTATTAACAGATTCCCACTGGTTTTGATGCCTGGAACCAGAGGGAGCCCCAGTCTAGATAAGCCAGCCTAGGTTTTACCTCCATGATACTTAAGCCTGCTGCTCTGTTGCAAGCCCCTACTGCTCTAAATCCTGCCCACAGCACCCAGAATCAGTTAAGACTTGATCCTTCCCCATTAAAGTTAATAAGAGTTTTTCTATTGACTTATATGGAACCAGGATCAAATCCTCACTCAGTTGAGTATTGGGACTGAAGAGAACCAGAATTGTTTTCTTCTAGGCTGCGCAGTTGGACCGGCGCATGTCATAGCCACAACTATAGCTCAGGGAGCTGGACGTGCCGCTCTGGCCCTCATAGTTCCCTGCATGTTAGGGGAGAAAGGAAAGGATTGGAGGCCTCATTTAGAAAAAGGCCCTCCATGCCAGCCAAACCTTGAAAATGCTGCTGTGCACAGCCACACTTGGTGACATTAGGTAGCCATGGAACACCACTCTGCATAGGTTCCTGGCATCAGCCCCTTTCCATCTGTGCGCTTTTTTTGGGCAACTGTGGTGGTTTTCCTTTGCTGTGAGACATTGTAGGTATCCTTCAGACCTTCCATGTACACTGCAATAGAACATCTGGCTGGCCCATGTCAGATGACTTGGGTTCACATGGCTTGGGCTGTGGGGCTATAATATTGCATAGTAGGCTCTAACCCAAGCCTAAACATCTACACTGCAACTTTATAGCTCTGCAGCCTGAGCTGTGTGAGCCTGAGTTAGCTGACATGGGCCAGCCCTGGCTGTTTTATTACAGTGTAGACATGCCTTATCTTATAATGCCAGTGAGGATAAACCTGTCAGATACATTCAGTGACAATGCAGGTAGCCCCACTGCTCACTTCAAATAAATTCAGTGGGAGTTGACCTGACTGAGAGAAAAGGAAGAGACTGTCAGTTTCTTTTAATACTGTGCTGACACACATTTCTTCGGAAACAATGTGTTCTCTGATTCCATTTGTCCTTATAATTTAGTGCCAGAAGTCAGAACCGTCTTGATGAAAAGAAAAGACTGATAATACCACGGTTACAAATGCCAAAACACATTTGTATGCAGAAGTCTAACTCCAAAAAAACACAATTTGCCGAGGTATGAGTAAGTGCATCATTAAATCATCTTTGGCTCTTACTCAAATGTGTTTTTGAAAAAGATGCTTCTGTAAGGAAAAATGTGCACATCTAAAAACACTGAAGGTGACTTTCTTGGAAGAACAGCACTTTCCTCACTGAGGAAATACAGTTTCTGAAGGCATCTGATTAATACCAGACCACATGGAATTAGTGAGTGAAATCCAAAAGATGTGCTATTATTTTTATAGCACAATTCAGTCACTAATTTATTTGTATATATGTAAGTACTTGGCAGTCTTCTTGGCAAGATAGGGTATGGCATGTGGATTTCTGGATTATATAAATGCCCCTCATTTTCACATCTCAAAATTGGTGTGTTGATGTTCAGTCCATACCAGCAGTGACTCCAGAAATCATGTAGACAGAGTGTCATGATAGAAGAGACATGGTCGAGAGCACAAGAGAACTGGACACACACATTAGATTTTCTTTAAAAATATTCTCAGAGCCAGCGGGCTCCCAAGGCTATAATTGTTTGTAGTTCCCCTGACTCCGAGAACCTTTCTTTGCCAATAGAGAGATTAGGTAAAATCTACCTGTATTATAAACAAATTTAGTGGCTCATCTTACTACATTTAGCATGTGCAGATTGGATAAATTCTTGTTCTGAATAAGGATGTTAAGAGGTGGGTAATTCACTAATCGTGTAGTCAATAGAATTTTTATCAACTACACGATTAGTTGATAAGGGAAGAAGTGCTCATTTTCAGTTCGCGCCGGTTCCAGGACCTACCCCTGCTGCAACTCTTCAGTTTAAATGTATTAGGAGCTGGGCTGCCTGCCCACCTGGCTCCTACTGCTTTTAAACTGTAGACCCTCAGCAAAGGTAGTTCCTGTGCCAGGCTGCCTGCCAGCCAGAGAAGCCCCTGTCCGTGGAGAGACCGAGCAATGAGCTGGGACTCCCCGCGGGTAAGAGCTGCTGCTGGAGCAAACTCTGCCCATGGCCAACTCGGGCTGTTGTGGACAGGGGCTGCTCCATGGTGAGCCTGGGCCCAGTGCAGGCAGAGGCTGTTTCACGGCAGCCTCCCCTGCCTACCCTTCCCCCCTTTTTGTCCCCCCGCTGCCTCTGATAGGCGGCACCACAGAGATGGTGCTGGATAGAACCGGCTTTTAAGCACCAGCTCCTGCCCCCTCCCACACACACACACACTTGCTGCCTCTGATACAGAGGCAGCAAGGTGGGGGGGGAATGTGAGTAGTCAACTCCAATAGTTGACTACTCACTTACATCCCTAGTTCTGAAGACTATCAGTATTAAGATACTGTAAAGCTATCAGTATGCATTTGTTCATAGTTTAGAAAATATTGTTTTCATTAGAGTAAACTTATGTAGAGATTGCAATATTCTTAGCAAAGAAATGAGTCCTCACGTGAACACAATATGAACAAATTTGTGTTGCTGAATAACAGTAGCATTAATGTAACTTGGTTTCTTTCCAAAAAAACATACATATCCTTAAATGTTTTTCCCCTGTGGCTTCATCAAAGTCCACCACTAAGATTTGCTGAATTCCTTTCCAGCCTTTCAAGCTGGCTGTCCTTATTGCATGAGGTTTTGAAATGTGACAAGTAGAGTTGGTTGAAATATTTTTTAATCAAAATAATTTTCAATGAAAAAATAGCTCTCTAGATAACATGGAAATTTTGCCAGAGAATATTTAGTTTTATCACAATTTTAGTTTTTCAGAGGAAAAATACTTTTTTGTCCTTTTGAAAATCAAAACCAGATTTTTTTTTCTTCTCTCTCTCTACCTTCATCCTCTCCCTATCCTTTTTCCTTCTTTCCACTTTCTTTTTTTCTCTTTTACCACTGGCAGTGAACAAAGGGGGGAATTGTTTTTGTTAAATAAAATACACATACAATTAGTTTTTTACAAAAATGTTTACAGAAAATGCTTCAAATTTTTCAACCAACTCTGAAAAGCTGCTCTTTTCCCTTGGTCAGAAGAAATTCAGGGAAAATGTTCTCAGAGGGGTAGCCGTGTTAGTCTGTAACTTTAAATACAGTGAGTTAGTCCTGTGGTCCCTTAGGACACATCTACACAGCAGGGGTAAAGCGGAAATAAGATATTGAGCTACATCAATTGCGTAGCTTAAGTCGAAATAGCTTATTTCAGCTTTTGGCGCGGTCTACACAGCAGGAAGTCCAAGAGAGCACACTATTCCTCCGACTTCCCTTACTCCTTGTAAAATGAGGGTTACAGGAGTTGGAGTAAGTAATCCTCCAGCTCGACATTATGTTGACATTATGTCGAAATAACTTCTTGCTGTGTGGATGCAGACTATGTTGTTTCGAAATAACGTCAGTTGTTCCGAAATAGCGCTGCTGTGTAGACATAACTATAGAGACTAACAAATAGGATCACATAGACATCATTACACATGAAACAGAAGTAATAGTAACATAGTCCCTGATCCTGCAAACACATATACTGGCAATTAATCTTGTTTATTGTTAATAGTCTTATTGAAATGAATAGAACTACTCCTAGTAGGGGGAGAATGAAAGATGGTCAGTCTTTGTACAGCCCATGCTGCGTGAAATAGGAAAAAAAGTAAGTAGACCACATAATTGGTGCAATGCAGTTGTGACAAATATGACAATATCATGGACAACCCTTATTAAATTCACTTAAAAATTACTAACTAAAGCACTTTAGGCATCCATTGTATTAAATGAAAAAATTATGTACTGTTGTGAGATTGTATGGAATTTATTTAGGAGGAAGACAGGATTAATGCAATCTAAAAAGTATTAGGAACTTCAAAGGATTTTTGGGGGGATAGTACATGTGAAAGGGGTTTTCTAGGAAATACTTAGGGAATGCAAATAATCCACTGCTGAATCCATTCTTTTAAAGCTGAGCCATGAGCAGAAAACCATTGTCTGTCTGGTTATCTATTTGTGGTCTCTTCAGAGGCCCAAACTGGATAAATGAAGACTCAGAGTCATAATGGTTTTTGTTTTGGGCAAAGGGTATTATGAACTTAAAGCCATGTAAAAACCCCTGTAGGGGATTTTGAAGGCCTGCTTCCTGGCCAGAACCCATGTAGATAGGAGTTAATGTAATCTTTGGTCAGATTATTAGCATGTGTACGTGTTCATGTGTTGGTTTTAGTATGTGTTCTCTGTCATGTTACCGAAGAATAAAATGGGCTTGGTTTACAAAAAGCTGTGCGGTGATTTGTAAGTGTGTCAATTACACTGTCTACCATCTCTGAAGAGCAGGCCAAAGAAGCTTGCTTAGGCATCTTTTCTTTTGCTGGGGATATTACAGTCCAATCAAGGAACTGTGAAGCCTGGACACAACCTGGGTCAGAAGCCTAAATGGTGCATCTCCATCCAGGAGAGGCCATGACTGGGTAGTGAGAAGAGTAAGAGTGGTTGCCCTGAACTTTGAGAGCCTTGTGAACAGCTCTCATAGTTTCCATGCAATGGTTGAAATATTTAATGTGTTTCTTAAAGCCTATACTCCTAACATCACAGGAATATATAAGAATCACAGCTTTCCTTTATTTAAAAAAAAAACCTATCTGTGATGCTTGTAGAGAAAAGCTTGAAAAAAATGACCTGAGTCCAGACTTAAAGGCTCAAAACCAGGAGACAAATAGGAAGCCAAAATGTAGACTTTTAAAACAAAAAAACTCCCCGACTTTAAAGCCAATCTCATAATTTTAGGGGGCTGACTTACATTTTTAAACAATAGATTGCAAAAATTATTTCATTTTTAACCATCCACAAGTGGATGAGATTCTGATATGCTAATGCATGTAGAGTAGCACTTTATTCCACAGTGGTTCCATTGACTTTGGTGGGACTGCTTGAGAACTTGGGTACTGTTCAGTCTGAGTAAGAGTGTCAGAATTTATTTCATTGCTTGTAATTTAAATGCAGCAGGTTTTTTTCACAGTAATATGTTGATGTTTACAGCAAACGACTACCCAACTTCAAGAGAACTGTGCACCAGGTATTGTAACCAGATGAAATCAAAAGGTCAGGCTAAGTGAGCTTATGATGTTTTTTGGACAAGAGAATCTCTTATTCATGCATTTGGAAACAGTTTGGGCCAAGTGTCTTGAACGTAATGCATAAAGAGAGGAAGCCAGTAAAGGAATTTGATTAGAAGAGTAACATGATCCAAGCAGCAGATGATTTTTTTTCAGCTTTTTGGAAGGTCTTGACAGTGAGGTCAGAAAGAGGTTGAAGTAGTCAAAATGAGAGATGGCCAGAGGCATGTACAAGAGTTTCAGTAGTAAGAATGGAGAGGGAAGGATACATTTTAGGAGTCTAACAGGAAAAAACTTGGGACCAGATTTATTAGGTAAACTCCAGCTACTTTGTGCTTCTTTAGTGATACAAACTGCTTAAACAACCTGTTAAGATGGTTTTACGCCTTTATGTTGTCAGAGGCACAAAGCAGGTGCAATTTCACAGTAAATCTGGCTCTTGGTTCTACTTTTTATATATTTTTTCCTTTGATTTAGAATAATAAAAAGTATGCAGTCACTTACTTCCTGTCTACCATGCGGACCAATATTATTTCAGTTTTCTAATAGCCATGATGGACCTAACCTCCATGAATTGTCTAGCTCTTTTTTGACCCCTGTTATAGTCCTATACTTCAGTTCCTCCATGTCTTTTCTAAGACTAAGGCTGCCACTGCAAACTATAGTGTAGACATAGCTCCAGTGAAACAAATCAGCCATGCAGCTTGTGCTGAGAAATAAAGCTGTTCCCCTTATGGAGAGAATTCCCTGTCACTAACCCCTCTCTTATATTAAGGGGTGGCATTACTGCTGTCCAAGCCTGCAACATTATTTGGGGATTGGGGGGTAGAAGAGGGGGAGGGAAAGGCAGTCTCTCAGTGAAACCATTAAATGTGATTAAAAGGACGTAGCAAACAGACATGGGTTGCTTTAAAAAACTTAGCTAAAACCAGTATCAGGCACTACATCTTCGCTTATTATTTTTCACTCACTCGGCTTAAAAATAAGTAAATTTAATTTGCTCTCACTTTCCCCTGCCCCCCAGGAAAAAAAAACAAACAAACATTTTTACTGGGGGAAATTAGCTTTGAGTTTCATCCCAAAAGCAATTTTTTATGGCAGTTATAAACTCCAGAAAATTGCAGCTTATAATGGAAATGTTGGCAGACCCTGAACAGCCCCGCTGTAATGCAGTATGAAGCTTTAAGTTTTTCCATTTTTTAGACTTCAGAATAAAACTAAATTGTAATACTCTCCCTGCAGGCATTTAATTCCCCCCCGCCCAGTAAATGTTGCTGGTTGTGTCTAGTGTTTTCTGACTTACATTGCCATTGGACCTTTTCTATAGACGAGACAGTTAGTCGTGTTCTGTCAATAGCTCTCCTGAAAGAGCTCATGCAAAGCATTGTTCGTCTGAGAGAAAGGAAACCATACTAATCAGGGAGAGGTTACTAAACATGGGAGAAGTCTACACCAAATAACTCCAGCGCTCACTGCATTATGTGACTGGTAAAACCCATACAATGACAAAGGCTGTGATTGCTTTGTGCTTGAGAATTTAAGCATTCTTGCAAACTCCATACCACACTTCTTACCCACTTCCATACCAGCTAACAGAGAATACCATCTACATGTTTTGTTAATCTTTAAAGTGCTACCATACTATTTGTTTTTTTTTAAGTTTATTAGAGAATACAATGGCACTTTCCCCAGAGACCACACTGGTAGCTTTAAGAGGGAGTGTGTCTTGGTAATGCAGATCTTCCTTTCCCAAGTCAGAAGAAATAGAGCAGCAATATGATTAACTGGACTCATCTTGTTTTATGCTGTGGTAGGAGGTGTTTTGGAGGGAACCCTGGAGCTAGCTCCTACCTCTCTTCTTGTTACCAGGAGTAATTTTGTTGTGAAGTGGATGTAAAAGCAAAGAAGTCCGAAAGGTTTGTTCTAGAAGTCTTCCTGGAGTAATTTTTCATACTGGAGTAGGTTGAAGCCAAAGCTCAACATGTGGGTTGTTTATAGCCATTTTGTAAGTGATAGCGTTGCAAATGATTTGTTTAGCTGCTGCACTCCTTAGGGCAGGAGTTGCAATGCCATTCAGTTGATCTATTGTGTTCCTCACCGAGGTGACAGAAGCCAGAAAGAGAATTTTGCAGTGGTCTGAACTCTAGCCTGGGAGGCAGTATCAACTCATTTCCTCATTCCAGATCTGACACAGCTACCGTCTTGGTTTAAATCACTTCTCTGCCTTGTTTTCCCATTTGGAAAGTCCTCTAAAGTTGAAAAGTTTTATTATTTTCACAACCATGTTCACATCTAAGATGTTTTCTGGCTTGGATAAAAGAGCTCTGTGGTTTTGTGTTTTCTTAGCTGTTAAAATTCTGTAATTGGGAGCAGATTCTGCCATCTTTATCGTTATTGAGTAACGCTTTCTCTCTTGAGTAGTAGTCCTACTGAAATCCATGGCAGATAGTTTCAGAAAAAGTTGCTATTCCTTGTGATTAAGAGTAACAGAACCTGGCTTTCAAAGAGATAGCTAATTGTATTGAAATCTTCAATAAATGGCAAACCCAACATGTCCTTCCTTTGGGCTATTGTTAAAAAACCTCAAACTTTTTAAGAGTTTTGGAAGTTTTTATCATATGACAGTTGTCCAGCTCAGGCACCAAAGCTAATCATCTAATTCTTATTATGATAAGAAAAATATTTGTTCACCTGCCAAAACCATTATTCACCTGAGACATTTAGTATTCATAGCTAATATAGGTAAGACACGCATGTAAAGATATTTGAAGCCAGCAGTTCAGAATCTTTGTGGCTGTGCACACAGTAATCAGGAGCATACTCACCTGCATGTAGGGGACCACAACATAGAATGTGCTATTTTATGTAGTTCTGGTTGGAATTTCATCCTTATGCAGAGGACAAGTACAAGACCTATGCATCCATTAACTTTTACTCCAGACCTCAAAAAAGGACTTCTTTAGGATTTCAGAAGGTCCATAGCTTGTGCTGGTCCTTGGCATACTGGTGAATTTCATCCTTTGTGCTTGCAAATAGGTGCACTTCTTTCAGGCACAGTTAAGGAATCTCTGCTGCAGGGGTGGGCAATAATTTTTTGCAGGGGGCCACTTCAGAAACTTTTGAAGTGGCCCTGGGCTGCACCAGAAGGGTGGGGCCAGGATACTTCCCTGCTTCCACTCCCACAGACCATGATTGGTCTGGGGGTGGGGGAGCGCCTTTGCCCCCTGCAGAGGTTCCCCTTAGGAGCCCATGCTCCTGGTGGTGGGAGGAGACTTCACACGCTCCCCCTTCTGCCCCCAGGCCAATCAGGGTTTGGGGCAGGTGAGCGCACTAAGTCTCCTTCCACCCTGCCAGGAGCGGGTGGCACTTTTAAGCGCCACACACTCCTTGAAGGGCGGAGGCAGGACAGAGGAAATTTCATGCACTTCCCCCGCTCCCTCCAGGCCCCTGATTGGCCTGGGGGCGGGGGAGTGGCAGGGCCTCCGTGGGCTGGATCAACGCGCTTGGCGGGCCAGTTCCAGCCCATGGAGGCCCTTTTGCCCACCCCTGCTCTACTGGAAACATGTTCCTTCAAATTGTGTGCTTTATGGATTTCTTTGTAAATAGTGGAAATCAATATTTATCTATCTGAGGTATTTATATGGCTCCCCTTTACAACAGCATCTGAGTATTTTAACATTTGTTACTGTATTTATCCCCAATTTCCAAAGGGGAAACTGGGGTACAGAGAGACTAAGAGCTTGTCTGTTCTTCGTGGAAAATTGACACTGCCACGCCAATCTTCCAGCATTCAAATTAGTGGGTCTAGTGAAGACCCACTAATTTGAACTGAAAGGGAACTCTCGTTGGAGCCAGTAGTCCTGCTCCAGACGAGGAGTGAGGGAAGTCGACGGGAGCATTGACAAAGAGAAACTGTACCTGGTCTCCTGAGTCCAGGGTTAGCACCTTCACCACACAACCGTAAAAATGTTTTATTTTACTAGAATTACTATAAACATGGAAAATTTTAAAATTACTTGAAATATTTAGAATCCTAAAAGCAGAAAAGCACATGTCTCAAGTGACCAAACAGGGTCCCAGTTATCCATTTCGTAATAGTTTATTTTCCTCTAAAATATGGAAAATGCAAGTAAGACGCTTCTGTTGAGGCTTCCATTTTATTTACAGAGAAACCCTTTGAGAAATGTTTAAAAACAGCTCTTAAAAAACCCAAAACTCAATAGTTAAAAACAGAAGTCTAGCATGGTAATATTTTTTCTCAGGAGCATCGGATATTAATGGAGAAAGCTCTATTTTCATAGCAAAGCAAAAAGAACACTACTCAAAAGCATTTATTTCTTAATATTCATCTAAAGTTTCAAAGTTAGTCAAATTTTCCAAATTAGAATGATGCATTACTTCATGTTTCCCTAGTTTTCAGTCACTCATTGTATATATTGTTGGATTATAAAATCAAATGCTCTGAATTCAGTGTCAGTTGAGTATATGAGATAAATACTAGTGCTTAAATGTGTTCTGAAGTATGGAGGAGAGAATAAAATAATACTTTAAACTGCTTTTTAATTTTGAGGAACCCTCTGCTTCAGCTAATGTGCAATGTAGACAAAAGGGAATATGCAAAACTGGATTATTAATATTATTTATTAATTATATTCTGTTAATGCCAAAGCACCCAACCACGATCAGGTCCTGTTGCGCTGCAAACTACAAACACACAAGAAAGAGCGTGTTCCTGCACTGAGAAATTATAATCTAAATAGTGAAGGAGTTCCTGTTATCCCCAGAGATGTGAAACAGCCACAAAGATTCAGTGACTTGCCAAAGGCCACACAGGAAGTGTAATGGCAGACTGATACCTTAAACATTGTCCTTTTTGGCATGTTAGCTCCCTGTTGTTACCTCAATTTTTTTTTAAATGTTTACTGTTCGCACCAATCCAGCTTCAGTTTTGGATTCCCTTGCATCCTGTTGCTCGCCATTAAAATCCAGTTAAATTCTCATGAACATATTCAGGTCTCAGTGGTGATACTCTGAAAGATCAACTTTTGACTTTAAACTATGTGTATTTGATATGAAATATGAGAGACAATAAATAATATGGAACCCCACTATGCTGTTTCTACAAGCTCTCTTCTGGCAATAGCTGCCCGCTGAGCTTTTTGTTTTTGAAGATTTCTAGGTTTATATTACAGAAGGCCCAAGCTGTGATAAAGGTGTAAAACACATGAGTGCTGGTAAGAGACTGAACTTTTATTTCCTGTCCTGAGGCACATGGGTCAGGATGCAGTAGCCACTCACACCCGTGGCCTCTCTCTCATGTATTAGGTTCATGTTACTTTAGGGTTTGCAGAGTTGGAGCGTGGGGAAAGGGATAGGTTAATTTTTGTGTCTCGGACAATTTTTCACAGACTTCTTCCTAAGACAGTAATACATATTTTGTTATTAAGCCAGTCAGGAGCAGATAAATCAGACTAGTTTAGTTCTGTTGTTTTCCTCTTCTTTGTTTATAAAAAGTTAGTGTGAACAACTTCAGTGCTTTCTACTGTTTTCATTTTACATTTTATAGTGCTTGTATGATCTCAGTGAGGGAGCACATTTATTGTGCATGTCATTCAGTTTAGATTCTACTGTAGCACATGATTACAGCAACTTAGAGGAAAAAACTGGAAAATAAGTCCCTGATGTAAAACTGGTAACTGAGCCAAAACAGTAGTGCCAGTTATGATTTCAGCGCCTTACACACATTGATTTATGAATTCACTATAAATATAGTTAGCAATATATTAGGACAATTGAGCATATTCATCAATTCCCTCTAAAAGCCCAACTTAACGTTCTTTTGGAGCCATTTTTCCTTGTCCTTTTAATATTTTAAGGAGACATGTTATAGATTGTAATTCTAGCAGGAGGGGAAGGGAAACACAAGAGAGAGTCCATGTGCATATTTCATTCATTCAGGCATCTTCTCAGCCTCAACTTATCTAAAACTGTTTGCATTTTGTTTCCCAGCTGCAGAAATTCAAGTTTCTAGAGGCATAGCAGGTTGGAAGGTAGAGGGGAGCAAGCAGAAACCAGATTACTATCAGGGCAAACCTATTGCCCAACTTCCGGACCCCATGACTAGGTCCCAGTTCTGATCTCTCATCTGGATTTCACTTCATGACTCAGGAAAGACATGCCTATAACCCTAGAAATAACATTTAACTCCCTCCACTGGCCAGGGGAGACACTCCTTAAGTTAACTATTGCAGCCTACAAATCCAGAAGATTCACCTAGCCTTTGGGATAACACTTACTGCTCTGATTTTGGCCAGCGACAAAGTAATTACACCCACAGTCAACTTGCTGGGCTGGGGTTCTGTAGATCACCCTCAACTTTCAATCCCACAAGCTCTCCCCTTTATATAACATCCATATGAAGTGGTTGGAAATGTTGGGGAGACAACATGGGATGAGATGGCAGCAGCATACAGCCAACCCCCAGATGTTCCTTTGGGTACCTGGTAGCACTAGAGCAAGTGTTGGCTGAGGATTACAGCAAGAGACTGGGCATCAGGACTGAATGTCAGTATTTTGGAGCCCATAGGAGTGAGCCTCCCAGCCTAGGACTACAGATTGGAGTAGCAGGGTTTGCATTAGCGCTCTAAAAATAGCTTTGTAGACAGCGCTTTGAAGTTGTGGCTCAAGCATGGGTGGTGGGGTGCTTATAAAGCTCTGTCTGTGCAGCTATTTTTAGAATGCTAGTGAGGCCCATGACATTCAGTCTAGGAGGCTCACTCCCGCAGGGCTCCCTTTCTCACTCACTCAGGAACCTCAGTCAAGTCCTTTAGCTGCTCATTGCCACTGGTTAGTAGTGTACTTATTACACAAGAGTGTTGTGATGTGCCTTGAGCGATTTGGATGAAATGCACTTTTGAAGGTTAAATTAATAATACCACATTTTGTTCATGACTACCAGGTCAGGTACTTCAATACTGTCCCATTTCTATTTTTAAAAAACTATTTTTGTAACCTCCAGGTAGATCACCCAAAGCACATTTATTCCTTTACAATGAGGTCATTTTTCTGGATAATTTGTTCTGTGTTTTCACAGTGCCTAGCATAGTGGTGTCCTGGTCCGTGGCTGAAGCTCCTGGCTTTATGGTAATGCAAAGAAATAAGTTGCAAGATTCCCTTTAACAGACCAGTATAAAATAATCGCTCATAGGGACATTTCTTCCAATCCCCGTGACATTAGGGTTTGGTATCTGCTGTAAAGTATGAGTTTACATCCTTTTTATATAATTGTGATTGATGTTATTATCCATAAGTGCATAATCCATTTTTAATACTGCTAAAATTCAGTGATCCCTCCTCAAACACAAACTACTTCTCTTCTTTCTAAATCAGCTATTTATCCTCTTACATGTGATGGTGTCACTGTGCCCTGCCTAAGCTCTGCCAATGATACCAGTCCAGTTGTCCCCAAAACACCTTCACATTTTCTCCAATACTTCTCCTTATGGAGTTCCCCATAAACATCCACAAAACCACTGTAATATCCTCCTTCACATGCCACAACATATTTGACAGTAGTTAGGCACCTGAGGTGTCAAGACTGCTGCTTTTTACCTTGTAATCTTAATCTGATCAGCTCACTGCTACTTCATGTTTCCTTCATTTGTTTCTTTTATCCGGTTCTTGCTTCTCGGCATATATGTAACATGAAATCTTTGGGGCTGGGGCTATCTTTTTGTTATCTGTGCACAAAGTGCCTAGCATAATGGGGGACCCAACCGCGCGCTGGAGCCTTGGGGCAGTATCGCAATGCAAGTAAATAATAATAATGAAGTCATAAAGGCAGTAAAGGAAGGTGACTGCATTCCTCTTTTGAGAGAGGAATGCAAATGCAGCCAAACGAAATTGCAAATGAAATGCGGATTTGAATTTTCTGTGCTTCATTTGCATAATCGCGTCCAGCCGCTATTTCGAAATACCCCATTTTGAGATAAAAAACGCTGTGTAGACGTGGTTATTTTGAAAGAAACCCCTTCTTTCGAAATAACCCTTACTCCTTAAAAAATGAGGTTTAATGGTTATTTCGAAAGAAGGGGTTTCTTTCAAAATAACCGCATCTACACGGCGTTTTTTATCTCGAAATAGGGTATTTAGAAATAGCGGCCGGATGCGATTATGCAAATGACGCACGGGAAATTCAAATCTGCGCTTCATTTGCAATTTCACTTGGCTGCATTTGCATTCCTCTCTCAAAAGAGGAATGCAGTGTAGACATACCCTAAGTGTGAGATCACCGTGACCCCAGTAAAATTCATGTGGCAAAATGTCTTTTGCCAGCATTTAGTAAAAACTTGAATGTGGGGGGGGGGGTAGGAAAGGAGATATAAAAGTTGATTATGACACAAAGACTAAGCCCTGCATGATGGAGAAGATAGCAGAATTATTAGCCGCACCAGAGGGGTAATGGAGGAAATTTAAGAGGAAAGGAGAGGAGCTGGTTTTTCACTATGTTGAGTATGAACTGGAGCAAAGAAATCCAAGATGAGATGTTGCAAAGACAGGGATGATAGGGCAGGAAATTTCATTTGGCTGCCACAGCAGCTGAAGTCATGAGTGTATGTGTCACCCATGAATAGAGAACCAGGAGACAACAGGGGAGGATCAGAGATAGATCTCTGAGAGAGACCCACAGAGCAAGAGGAGCTGAGGGAAGACTGATGAAGCAGCTATCTGATTATTGGTTGGAATGCTCTTGTGATATTTTGTAGGACTTTGCTCCCTTACCTCTTATCCTGCTGTGGCACATAAATGTCTAAATAGTCAGTGCTGACTGGTTTCTTGTTATTTGGAAATATTTGGCTTCCCAGTTGTGTCTGAAAAGTTGTTCATTTGCATATTTTAATGGAACATCAAGAATGAGATTGAAGAACATTCTTTTGGAAGAGCTGAACCTGTGGAGTCAGTAAAACGTGTGTGAATGCCTTGGCTGGATGGGTAGCAGAATCCTCATGTATATTTTCCTGAAGTATGAGCAATATGCTGTAGACAAAATGAACTTGTGTTGCCCTTACAAATAGTTGATTGCACACACCATTTTCCTACCCCTCCAGGCTTTTATCAGTTCCATACACTCTTTTTTAAAACCTTAATAAAACTTGCCCTTGTATCAGTGGCTACTTGGTGGGACAAGGAAAAGAAATCTAACGCACTGCTGCAGAAAATGAGTGTGTAATGATTTCACATCTGTTAAATTGAGGTCTGCTTGTTCTGAAGGTCAGTAGCACACTCAGCATTATTCTGACTTAAATAGAACAGCAAAGGAAATCAGATTGTGCATTTGCTAATGACTCCTGTTTTTAAAACCAGACTGACAAGTAAGTAGTGCAGATTACACAATAGCTTCCATTGTGTGGGTTCTCATCAAGCTAAGGATAAATTAACCAAAAACCAACTCTACGAGAGAGAACGAGGAAGGGTCACTGTAGAGCTAATGCATATGTTCCAGCGTTGTATCCTGGGAGACCAAAAAGTATACATGTCCAGATTTGCTAAATATGTAGCTATATGATCTCTTAGGCCTGTAGGGTAAATAAACAAAGAATGACAAATAAGATTGATTTTTGTATTCAGCTGGGGTCGAGTTGCATGGCAGATAGGGAATCTAGCACTATTTCACTTGTATATGGCAGCTAGATTTCTCTGTTTAAAAAATACCATGTACATGCTGACCTACATTTAGATAAATGGCGACTTCAGCTGCAAAAAACGACAGGCTGCCCAGCCCTGGCTATTATCCTAGTAACATGATAGTGTGCTGCAGGCTGTGGTACCCATCAACACCCAGGGCACCAAGTTATGCATCAGACTGCAATCGTCATGTGTGCCTCTGAATTTTTACTGGGAGTGCTGACACTGGGTGTAATTTAAAGTGAGTGCACTGCTTGGGAATAGTGTCAGAAGGACAGCTTTGGACAGGGAGTCCTCGAGTTAGCCACTGAAGAGTTACAGAACAGCAGTGCAAGCTTCCACACATTCTAAAGACCTTGTCCACACACCCCAATTGTGCCGCTTTGATTATAGTGGTGTGAGAGTGTATATGCAGTATAGCCATTCCTGTGTGGAATGAAGAAATAAGCTATGCTGATATAAACACACTAATAGAGTTTTGTCCACACTAACAGTTTTTAACTACTTTAACTGGTTAAAAAAATCATATCCCTAAAAAAATTTTTTTACCAATACAAAAAGGTCTGATTCATATACAGCAGTATTTTACAATCACAGGCTACGTCTAGACTACAAGCCTCTTTCTAAAGAGGCTCTTTCAAAAGAATCTTTCAAAAAAGCTTCTTTCGAAAGAGAGTGTCTAGAGTGCAACCACTTCTTTTGAAAAAGCGAGCTGCTTTTTTAAAAGAGAGCACCCAGGCAGTCTGGATGCTCTCTTTCCAAAAGCTCTGTTTGCATTCAAGAACACCTGTTTTTGAAAGAGCACTTTCGAAAAAGGTGTTCTTCCTTGTAAAATAAGGTTTACCGTGGTCGAAAAAACCGCCACGTTCTTTCGATTTAATTTCGAAAGAACACAGCAGCAGTCTAGACACAGGGGAAGTTTTTTCGAAAAAAGGCCTTTTTTTTTTTTTTTCCAAAAAAACCCTGTAGTCTAGACATACCCATAGTATGTTTACTGTCATCAGTGGTACAACTGAGAAAAACAGAATATAGGACTTGAAGCAGATTTAAGCCAGTGCGGAGTACTTTTGTAAATCCCATTTCGATTTTTAGCTCTTCCAGTCCTCTTTTCCTTACCATCTTCTTCTCTTTCAAATCCTTCATCAAGACCCACTTCTGTGATTCCAAAAGAAATAAGCCACCCAATCATGGGTATGGTAATGAGTGTCGATGAGGTAAATGTGTTATCATGTTACAGTTATCTCACTTGTCTTGTTTCAGCTTGGATTATAAACACTTCAGGACAAAGGCCATGTCTTCAGGGTTTGTATGCTTTGTTGCCTAAGAAGGCTAAATCAGCTGAACTGAAGGCATTTTAAAGTTTGCACAATAAAAATACCATAAATTAGTGAATATAACCTGCATCCATGTATAACACGCACTTGTGTATTACCCGCAGTTTTTCTATCACGTGTAAAATAAATATTAGATTACCCACGGATGTATATAACCCACAGAGACTTCTGCCGCCTTCATAAAAGGTGGTCTTTGATGCCGCAGTGGGAGATGTGGCGGCAGCGGAAGTGCTGCTGCTTGGGCCAGTGCAGCAGCCCCAGGCACTTGAGCAGCAGCGCCGAGGTGAGGAGGTAGCAGCCACCCAGCGTAGAGAGCAGACACAGGGCAATGGCCATCCTGCTGCCAGCGAGCCACCCGGCCTGCGGGAGGGGAGCCACGCTCACGCCCAGGCCCACCCTGCACAGCCGCAGCCAGGCGCCACCCACCTTCCTCCGGGCAGGGGGAATGGAGAGCACAGCGCAGGCACGCTGGAAGCTCGTTGGGCCCTCCCCACCCCCTGCAGCGGAGCTGACCCAGTTCTAGTGGGGGGAGGGGCGGTGGGCAGAGCCACTTAGGGGAACTGATGCTCCCAGGGGGACTCCAAGGAGTAAAAATCAACTTGTATAAGATGCGGACATGTATACCACACGGGGAGGGGGGTGCGGGGGTTTGTAAAAACGTGTATAACCCACGGGTTATATTCGCTAATTTACGGTAATGATAATTCTTTGAGTGCTTGCTCATGTCGATTCCATTCCAGGTGTGCGCATTCCATTCCAGGTGGGTACTTGGAGATTTTTGCCTTAGAAGTATTCAGAGGGTTGGATGTGGCATGCTTTGAGTGCTGCACTCACACAGTGAATATATCAGGTGCTGCCATCCCTATGCCCTCTCAGTTCCTTCTTACCGCCCAGAGGGCTCATCTAGACTAAGCGGAAGATTCGAAAGAGGATATGCAAATTCTTGCGGAATTTGCATATCCCCTTTCGAATCTTCCGCTTAGTCTAGATGAGCCCATAGTGGTTAGTTGAAGTACCTTTCCTTGCATTATCAGGGGCTAGTGATCTTTGTCTCTTACATCAAGCCGTAGGGACTTCGAAATAGTTGTGTGTAGTTAGTGTTAAGTAGTTAAGTGTAATTAGCAGTTAAGAGTTCCAGTGGGGAGTTTGCCCCAGGTGGGGAATGTTCCAGTCTGTAGAGCAGGGGTGGACAAAAGGGCCTCTGTGGGCCAGATCCAGCCCGAAAAGCGGGTTGATCCGGCCTGTGGAGGCTCTGCCGCTTCCTCACCCCCAGGCCGATTAGAGTCTAGGGGTCGTGGGGGGAAGTGCATGAAGTTTCCTCTGCCCTGCCAGGAGCGCACAGCTCCTGGCAGGGTGGGAAGAGACTTTGTGCACTCCCCCACCCCCAAGCCCTGATTGGCCCGGGGTCAGGGAGAGCATGTAAAGTTTTCTCCACCTTGCCCCCACCCTGCAAGGAGTGTGCGGCGCTTAGAAGCGCCACACACTCCTGACAGGGTGTAAGGAGACTTCCTGCGCTCCCCCAACCCCAAGCCCTGATTGGCCTGGGGGCAGAAGTGGGAGCGTGCGAAGTCTCCTCCCACCGCCAGGGGCATAGGTGCCTAGGGGGACTCTCTGGGTGAGGCAAAGGCACTCCCCCACCCCCACACCAGTCATGGTCTGTGGGTGAGGAAGCAGGGAAGTATCCTGACCCCGTCTCTTCTGCTCGAGGTCCCGCCCCTTCCAGTGCAGCCCGGGGCCACTTCAAAAATTTCTGACGTGGCTTCCAGCAAAAAATTATTGCCCACCCCAGCTCTAGAGTTTATGCCCTGCGTGGACTGTAAGAGGCCTGTTCCCGTGACTCCCACAGCAGCTGCCTCAAATGCTTGGGTGAATCATATGTGAAGGACAACTATCGTATTTGTAAAAAATTTCTGACCCAGGACTTAGAAAGAGCAGGGTATTCCTTTGAGGGCTCTTGCATGGCGGCTGCCCACCATCTGGCTTCTGAACTGAACTGCCAAGACTCAACTCCTAGTATATTGGCCTTAGCACATAGCACACCTCTGGCACAGAAAGAAATCTAAAAAGCACAGCTCCTCAGTATTGGGCAAAAAAGGTTATGTGACACTGGGCAAAGGATCCAATTTGAGCTGTCCACCCACTCCAGAGCCATGTGGACATGTCTCCTTGGTTCTGGCCCTTAGCCCCTTAAAAGATCTATCACTGTCTCCCAGGAGTGGAAGGGGACCCAAACCTGTCGCAGCATCAACACTTTTCCAAGTGCCCCAGCACTGAGAGATGAGAGACCTCCCTTTGTGCCACTGGTGCTGCAGGAAGCAGCAAAGATAGTTATGAGGGCAAGACAGCCACTAAGACCCTCTTGGGGCCCTCCAAGCCAACACTCTCTGTTTCTAAGCTACAGATATCCAGCATTACAGCCGGATCCTCTGGGGCATGTCTTCAGTCACTGGTACTGAGTTCATGGTCCCAACCATCTCGACACAGGTCACCTAGGGAGAGACACCAGTCTCTGTACCACCAGCATCATTCACCTTCCTGCCAGTTGCCCTCTGAGTGCAGATCTCTGTTGTCTGCCTTGTGGGAGCACTCCCCATCATGATAACAATCCCCTTGACCCCAGCATCAGTCTTCCCACACCTATTTCCCTACTCCAGTAGGCAGACATGGGCATCAACAGTCTCACTTTTGACACCGGAGGGTGATTCCTCGGGCATGGAAGAGCAGTTTAGCACCTTGCTGAGATTCCATCTGTGTCATTGGACACCCAGGCTGCACTGACATCTACGGCCCTGCCTTAGCAGTGGCCAATGCAGTGGCCTTATTGGAGTGTGTGGGGCATGCTCATGATGACTATGCCCCTTGGCACTGCTCATGTGCTGCCATCTCAATGCCATGCTTGGCAGCACCAGACTCGGTGCATGAAACATGCTCAGAGATCAGGACGAAGGAGACTGGTCCCACCTCCAAACTGCCTTCACCCATGGGGTTATGCCCCAGGGCCTCCTCTGGCAGTACAGTGATCCTCCTCAGCCCCAGATGAGGTGGCCGTGTGACCCTTATGGGCCAGCCCACTTTAATGGACTACTTTAAAGAACACCAAGCCCTGCTTAGACAGATGGCTGAGACCTTGAGCCTAGAGGTGGAGGAAATGCGTAAACAAGCAGACACTTTGTTCAGTGTGCTCTCAGCAGCTATCTTTGCCCGCTTTGCACTACCAGTGCATGATGGGGCTTTAAAAATTGCCAAGGACCTCTTGTAAACCCTGTTGTCTATCCATCTCTCCTCCAAAAGGGCCAAAAAGAAGTACTTCATCCCGCCCATCTCTAGGCTCACTGGTTATCTTTGTGGCCAATGAGAAGAACACACAGGGGCACACTAGTACATCTCCCAAAAATAAAGAGGCCAAAAGATAGGACCTTTCTAGGAGATAAATTTATATGACAGCCAACCTGCAATTTCGTGTGGCAAAATAGGGCAGGTACTATTTTAACTACCTCTGTAAGTTCAACGAATCTCACCCTCAAGGTCTGACCAAGAATTCAGCATCCTGGTGGAGGATTATATTGTGACAGCCAGGTGCTCTCTCCAAATGCCATGGACATGTCAGCCTTGATAACTTCAGAGGTCACTTAGGCAGTGGCCATGAGGCACAGCTCCTGATTTAGATGATGGTGTGTCCCAAGAAACAGAGCAAAACAAACAGGAGACTACATGAGTTGAAGGACATTCAGGTTGTCCTTTGCTCACTGGGTATGCATACATCACAGACTGCAGGGAAGCAATTCTGGCTGCCCCCACTGTCAAGATCATTGCAGACTTGCCCAGAGTTTGCGAGGAGAAGGAAGAGATACACAATGTTTAGTTATCACCGCCTTTCCTCCTCCTGCTTACCCATGCAGCCTGGCCTGGTAAAGCATCCTGGGAACCAGAAGCACTCATTTTGAAGGTACGCTGAAGAGCGATGCCCCAATCAACTCCCTGTATCCACCTTGTTCTTTTCTCAACTGTATTTATCCCTACTGTTCAGCCTGGTCACAGGTCACCTTGGACTGCTGGGTACTGAACACAGTATCCAGGGCAATGCCCTCCCATCTCCCCTCATCTCCATCCCTCTTCAGGGACCCTTCTCATGAGCAACTCTTCATTTAAGAGGCTGAGAATTTTCTGTACCTGAGCACAGTGAAATAGGTTCCTTCAGGACATGAAAAGAAAGAGGGTTCTATTCCTGCTACTTCCTCATTCCAAAAACAAAAGAGAGTTTTCTACCCATTCTGGGCCTGCATCACCTCAACGAATCTCTGAGAAAGGTAAAGTTTCGCTTGGCCTCTATTATCACCTCCCTGGATCCCTTGACTTGAAGGATATTTATTTTCATATTTCAAGGTCTCAGACGTTCCCTCCGTGGGTGGGCTCCATTTTCAATTCTTGGTGCAGCATGGTGCCAGCAGATGCTTACCTGAGATGTCAAGGAATCTTCCCATGTCTTGACAAATAGTTAATCAATTGTAGATTTTGGGAACAAGTGCAGAGGAGCCTTGATTTGGTACATTCTACCTGCTGTAAACTGGGCCTGTTAATAAATGAGAAAAAAGTCCACCTTGACAGGGATCCAATGAATAGAGTTCACTGGGGCAGATCTCAACTCCACATGAGCCAGAGCCTTCCTTCCAGAAGTTCATTTGCAGTTCTGCTGGACCTGATCTCCCATATGAAGGACCATCTGCTCACCATGGCCACCATCTGCCTTTAGTTGTTGAGCCACATGGCTGCACGCACATACATGGTCAGTCATGCCTGGCTCAATCTCTGGCCTCAGAAAGTGTGGCTGGTGTCAGTCTACATCTTCAAAAAGCATGACCTAGACTGGGTAGTCATGGGTCCAGATCACATCTGGTCATTCCTTGTTTGGTGGTTGACCCTAGGACAGTGTTAGAGGGAGTTCCCCCATAGCCTGGTCTCTGATGTTTCAGACCTGGGCTGGGGAGCCCACAGGGGTAACCTAAGCACCCAGGGGTACTAGCAGTGGGATATATGGCCCTCCATATCAATATCAGGGAGCTCAGAGGGGTTTGTCTGGCTTTTTTCTCAGGCCTGAAGGGCAAGGTAATACAGATCCTGGTGGACAGTACCACCACAGGCAGGGTGGAGCCAGGTTGTCAGCCCTTTGCCAAGAAGCTTTCTGACATGAGCAAGCACTCATAAAAGAAAAATGGTTATTTACAGGTACATCTACACAGTAGCACATAGCTTGAAATAAATGATGCAATTTGAGCTACGTAAATTGTGTAGCTTATTTTGGGATAGCCCATTTTGAAATTTGGCACCGTCTATACAGCACTAATTTTGAAATAGAGAGCTATTCTGATGAGTGACTTAATCCTCGTGCAACGAGGTTTATGGGACGTCAGAATAACAAGCCCGTTATTTCGAATGTGTTTGAAATAATGAGCTTGCTGTTAAGACATACAGAACACTACTTCGGGATAACGGACATATCCCTAAATAGCACTGCTGTGTAGAAGACGTACCTACCTTTTCATAACTGTTCTTTGAGATACGTTACTTGTGTCCATTCCATTAATCTGTCAGAGTTTCTGGCAAGAAGGAACTGAGAGGGCATAGGACTGGCAGCACCTGATGTACCAGTGCATGAGTGTGGCACTCTGGGGCACCACAACTGACCCTAGGGATGCTGCTAAGGCAAAAAATCTCTGACTGTAAACATGGACATGAGCACACCTAGAATGGAATGGACACAAGCAACACATCTTGAAGAACAACAATTACAACATTGTGAGATGTTAATTAATTAATTAATCAATTAGTTAATTAATTCACCAAATAATTAATGCCCACAAATCAGACATCAGACATCTTCACAAGGAAAAACCAGTTGCTTTTCATTTCAACTTACCTGGACATAATCTTAACGACCTTACTTCATGCATCTTACTTCAAAGAGACTTTAACACTAGATTACAGAGGGAAACTTCAGAACTTTCTTTCATGCTTAAATTTGACACTTTACAACTGGGCCTTAACAAAGATGCTAATTACCTTAACCATTACAAAGATAGCTTCCCCACTTATCACCCCTGATTAGCCATTCATTGACTCATAAACAGCTATTCCCTCCCTCCCTCTCCCTCACCCCACCTTCTGTACTAAATCTGATTTGTCAGTTTAATAATGTGTTCACTTTTTTCATTGTATTCCTTTGGTATATATGGTCATGCCAATTCTCTTCCAGAATATGATCTGAGGAAGTAGGTCTGGCCCACAAAAGCTCATCACATATTAAACCATCTTGTTAGTCTTTAAAGTGCTACATAGTTTTTCCTTTAACATTGAAAAGAATCGTTTTTATGCCCTCATTACAGCTGAATGAGAACTGAAATTTTTGTCCTGTGGGAAATTTCACATTTCCACAAAAAATTCATACTGATTGGGGAGCCCTGTAGTACTGGGGTCCTGCCTCCATAGCGCCTACTTGCTGAAATTCAAACCTTGAAAAGGTGGTTGCAACAAAGCAGCATTTGCTGATTGAAAAGTGGTCTAACAGAAAATTCCTGACCAGAAGTAGCCCAATCAAGTTGATCTTTCAAAAGAAAATCAATGTATTGTTTCTCTTTTGCTGAGCAAAAGCAGAATTTGGGGCTTTGCAGGTGAGTGCCCCATTTGGAACAGAAATCAATGGTACAGAATTAGCTAGTTTCTTACTGTAATTTATTTTTAAATGTACACAACTTCTGTTCCTTTGAACACGGGTCATAACAAACAGTATATATGCAGTTTGCGCTTGTAGAAACCTCAGGTCAGGCACCTCTGCTCTGTTCCCAGAAGCAGCTTTCTTGGGCATCTGTCTTTCTCCAGGGTCCTCCTCATACTCTGTGTCTGACCTTTCTGTTTAAATTGTAAGCTCTGTGGAGCTGGTACCATCTACTACTTTGCTTGTACAGTGCCTAGCACAATGGGGTCCCTCACTGATTGACTCAGGCATTGTTGTAATAAACATATTATACTATGGCCCCATTATGGATATTTTTAAATGAAAGCACACTTGTGCTTTGTAATAACCCTTTTGAAATAAGATCACTAGAGCAGAATTCATCCCTTATAAGCACGTGATTCAGACTGTCTTCTGTTTGAATCATCACAGCTATGATTTATATTGTGATGTATTTAGTTAAGACTACGTTGATGTCTAGGGAAAAGTCGTCATAGATCATGATCTAAGTTAGCCACACTGGAAAAAAAGAATCCAGAATATGGGTGTGTGGGGAAGGGGATTAAATAAGTATTACAAAAATCATTACAGTTGTTTAATCCTGCTTTCAGTTACCACAATTGGAGGTCAGTCTAATTATCTCACCTTCTACCAGAACTACAATTTGAATTCACACAGACTCCCTACAGCTATGTGGCTTCTACACCTATAGCTGAGCAAGTGGTCTTTCAAATTCTACAGTCGCTGATACTCTAAGGAACTATGTGCTGAAAGCGCCAATGGATCTAAGCTCTCACACCTGTCAATGACATGCCATACTAATAGATTTTTAAGCTGCAGGAACCCATTTTACATACTAAACATATTTTCGTCTCACACCAATAATCCTAAGAAGGTTCTCTGCTAGAAATGGAGCTGTTATATAATAAGTTTATGAATTCTATAGGCGTTGCTGTGTAAGAATACTGAGAAGTGAGATTGTATAACTACATTGGAGTAGTGAAATGTTTATTATATGACAGAATGGTTGACTTCAGTGTGGAGAACGAACAGAGAAGCTGCACAATAGCTTCCCAAATAAAATCACTTCAAGAAGATGGGTCAGGCAGTTAGCTATGAGGATCTTGTCTCCATTGAGTTTCAAACCTTGTTTCACCAGGCTGGAGGCCAGTGTCTAAAAGAAGGCTAAAGAATTTAAATGTTTAAAAGTCATTTTGAAGGGGGCAAACGTATCAGAAACTGTCTGCAGAGACACGTAGTGTCAGAAAAGAGAGATTCTGTAAGGGAGTGTAAAATAGCTGGGCCTTTCCGAACCCAGAGAATGGTAAGTCTTATGGAAAAGTTCATACAGTTACAGCAATAGTCTGCTTTATTGATTTTAAAATATATTTTACTGTGATGTACTTTTGTTCTAATCAAATAATACTTTCAGGGGGTTGTTTGATTACCACTGTCATTGCCTGGGATGCAGGACAAAATGCAGGGTGCAAACATAAGTCAGACCTGCTGTGGTGATTCTGATTGAAATGGGGAACAGGATCCCAGCCCTTAGTATGAGAGTCAGGAGGAATCACATGAATCCATCATGAAAGAGTTGACAGTCCAAGGCATGAGACCCAGTGGGATGTACTCAGAGACTAGAAGGAGTCAGAAGTGAAGTTCACCTATAAATGAGACAAAAACAACTTGTTCTTTCTTCTTCTTCTTCTTCTTAATAATAATAATAATAGTAATATTCTTTATTTTATTCATTAGCATAGTGTTAGCATAGAGAGACGATGTTTAAGATGTTGCCATCTAAACAGATCTTGTAAAGTCAAAAGCTGGGAGAATGGGATGGTAGAACTGATGTAGTTGAATGTGCATCTTGTTAGTTTCTGGATTTGCCCTTTATGCATTGGGCCTGGGGAAGGGCCAGGTAGGCTGTGTTCCCTATGGGAAATGGTACATTTTAAAGGTAACCTTCTAAATATTTTTTTAAATTGGGAATGTGTCTTTGTTGCTTCTTTATAATGTAGACATGAAGGAGACTGTTGTGTGCTGTGTGGCATTTTCTTTTTAAGAATCTGCAAAATTACAAAGAAAGCAAAGTCTGCACTTCCCTAGCATTCTCGGGAGACACATGGAAGTAACAGGAGAGTTTATTGCAGGTATTTAACACCACAGTTGAAAAGGTAAAAATGTTGAATCTTTAACAAAAGCTCCTTTATCAAAAATATTTATTAGCTGTTGAAAATAAATTCATTTTAGATGTCCAGACTCAAAAGCTTTTCCCTGATCTAAAACTAATTACATTCGTTTTCTAATTATTGAGTTTTCCAGTTTAGAAAAGACCCAAATTTCTAATGCAGTTATCAAACAGGGGGTAAAGGGGAAGGAAGATTTAAAGAAAACCTTTTATTTCTCCTTTATAGATTAGAAAGCAGCAAAATAACAGGGCACAAGCCCATATTCCCCACCTTTTTGTAAGTCAGCTTTGAGAGACTTGCAGGAAGAGCAAGAAGGGATAGCAGACCAGGACAGAGAGGGGTTTAAAATATCCATTTAATAATAATCATTGGGCAGAAGGAGCATTGCTTTCTGTATCAATTTCTCTCAGTGCCCCTTCAAGGCTGACCCATAGGCTGACTCCAGAGTTTTGTAAAACCTAGGTTCCTATGTGTCAAGAAACCAGACAGAAAAATCACCGTTTTGAACAAGCTGCTCTTATTTCTTTTCACAGTTATCGAAAGCCCATGTTAACAAGTCATTTATTACAACACACGAAGATACTTATTTAGTCTAGTGAGAGCACATTGGTTAATTCTAACACACGTCCTGTAACAAATAATCTTCCCTGAAAATGTTCCAGTTAATTTGTAAGCCGTTGATTCCATTGCAAACAGTATATGATTTATTTCAAGGCTAGAACACCAACCAAATATTGAGGGGAAATGACCCATCAGCTTTTAGGGAGCAGAGGCAAAATTTGTTCAGATTAACTAAGAGATCAGATTAGATGATCACTATATGGTCCCTTTGAGCCCAATAATCTAGGAGTCTAAAACCTATAGCCTTTAAGAAGATAGCAATGTCTTAATTCAGTGAACCGGATACAATTCTTTATATCACTGAGGCAGTATAAAGACGACAAGCTCTGTTTGTAAATGTCTAGCAAATAATTCTCTTCCCAGAACTCCTCTACATTGATCCTTCACTGCTGTACAGTTTCTTCAGTACCTTGCATGGGCAGACCCAACCACCAAGGGAGGTGTGCCCCCACCGCTCCCCTTGTGCTCTCCTCTTCTATCCCCCTCACACCCACAGGAGCCCAGAGCATGCCCACTGCAGCCCATGAGTCTAGCACTGCTGGGCTGGGGGCAGGGAGGCAAGGCCCCAGCCCTGGTGTGCTTCAGCTTCAGCACCCACAACTTCTAGGCAGTGCAGCCACTGCACCCACAGCCACAGGGCTCCATCCCCCAGAGTGCCAGGCAGGCAACGTGTCCAACCATAACTCCTGGCAGTGCACTGGCCTGGGACAGGGGCCATACTCGGTTGTTCGGAGATGCCCAGCCTCCCGCTGCCTACAATACCTGGCACCCAAGTTGCTCTAGCAATGCTGTATTAACCCATAAATGAGCCAAGCAGATTCCAGTGATGTGTCTGTCAGTGTCCTGCTGAGACACAGAGACCTTGGCACGAGCTGGCAACTGGCATCATAATATCTACTTAAGGGGAGATTTTCAGCTTACATAAATAAGGCCAATCAAAGTATGCACGGAAAGCCTTAAAACACCTCAGGCTCACTTGAAAGTTCTACGAATCTGTCATTGTACCCAAGGGCTATTTCATAACAACAGCAATATGCTTGGCAATGTGGGTCCATAGCGCTGACTGTCCATGGCCACACTATATGGCTTTATTTCAGGAGTTTAAAAGATCCACAAAGTTATTACTGATCTGGTACATCCAATTTAATCATGGCTGACCACGAGGATGCCACCTGTTCATGGCTGGGCAGTAGAGTTGCCAGGTGTCCAGTACTTTCGCCTCCTTTCCAGTAAAAAAATTCAGAAAACACCGGACACCTGAAATGTCTAGTATTTTCTGGGTTTTTTCCCTGCCAGGAGGCAAAAATACCGGACACCTAAGACTTACTCAGCAACTGGGCCCAACCCCCGGGTCACTGGCCCCAGCCCCCCTGCTTACCTGGGGGGCTTGATCAAGAAAATAAGATGGCCACCGGCACAAAAACTGGAAGCAAGGGGAAGCAGTGCCTTCCCTGGGTCTTAGTGCTCCAGTCTCACACTTAAGGGGGCCATGCTGTTTTATTTTATTTTATTTTATTTTTTATTTGCTTAATAACTCTCGGGGTCCTTTTTCTTTACTCAACAACTTTGGTCTCCCCCCTTTTTTTTCCCCCTCAACAGAATTTTTTCCCCGGTATTTTTTTGGGGGGGGAGGGGAAGGAGGAGTGTTTGGTATTTTTGGTTAAACCATCTGGCAACCCTACTGGGCAATGTTTCGTCCTGACCTTACTTCCAATCTTTAGGGCTCAGTGTGCATGGACTTTAACTCTGAGGCAGGCTATGTGACCAAAAATTTCCAGCTGGCAGTGACCAATGTGTATATCAGTTCTCTTGAGGCCAGTTCTCAATAAATACATCCCTATTACTTACAAAAATCAAACTGTGAAATGCCTCCAATCTCCTGCTGCCTTGCTTAAGCAACCAGATTAGAGAGTGACGGTAGGTAGCTGGGAGCCTGACCCAAAGACATTTAACTCAAGTGGAAGAGCTTCAACAGACCAGAGAGCAGCAAGACCAGAGCTCTGTGCAAACTGCATATCTTGTTTCAATCTTATTTTGAAATAAAGAGCTATTCCAAAACTTTCCCTACTCCTTGTGGAATGAGGTTTACAGGGACATAGGAATAGCAAGCCCAGATTAATGGGCTTGCTGTTAAGACATGGGCTAGATACAGCTTTACAGAGCAAGGCAGACTCAAACTCCCACCTGCCACGGTCCAAGCCCAATTGCTAGGGTACAGAGAGTGTTGGAAGTCCTGTGATGTATTTAGTGATGTAGTTGCTACTGACTTTTCCTGTATACCACATCTTTTAATCTCTGTTGTTGGGAGAGACAAGAAGCCATTTGAGAATCAGAATTACAACAGTTTGTTATAGAGGGAACAAACACACTGTATTCTCTGTCACAGAGATGTTACTTTTGTGTTCTCTCATTTTTTCTTGTTGCTTCCTCTAATTAGTAAATAATTCATGCTGAAAGGATACAGTATGAGGACTTTCACAGATGTAAAAGTCTGTTGGGTCCCTGAACTGAGTAACTATGTTTTATTAACTGATCTCTGGTAAAAATGTTAAATAGCATCTAAGTCCCATTTTCCAAACTGACTTAGGTCTAGATCCTTAAAGATGCTAGGTATATTCCCAGACTTCAGCAGCTACATTATTTTTTTAAACTAGAGTATACATTATTACTTAGGAATGATCGGTAATTGTCGAAGAATCTGGCTAAACATTGTAGCTTGCTAGCTGGGAAGTCCTCTTTCTCTACGGACACTAAAAATGATGACCAGATTTCTAAATACTTATCCTCTTTTGGCATGACTCATATGTATGTACTTGGAGTGGAAACTTCCATTTAAGAGCGTCAACAGTTTATTATACAAAAATTCCATAGGACCAGTCACATTTTTCCAATAATATGTGGGATAAAGTCATGTTGCTATATTCTCTATTTAGCCTGGTTGCTCAATCAAAGCTAATATGACTAGGTCTCAAGCTGGAATTTATACCTTCCAGCTTGCAGTATAGATGTGCCTTCAGTCAGTGAAAGTCAAAGGGACTTTTAGGGTAGGGCTGGGCAAAATTCTTCTATCAAAACTGGTTTCTGTAGAAAATTTAAACTTTTGTCCCAAAAATAAAGTTTTTAGGCTTTTGATGGAAAAAAATTCTGAGCAGGTCCACTTTTAGGTTTCTCAAGGTCAGATTTTAAAAGATTTAAAGAAAAACATACAAAATAGGCACCCAGTGGGATTTTCAAAAGCAGGTAGAAACCTAACTCCTTTGTATTCAACACCGAGGAGCTTCTGAAAATTTCACCAGGTGCCTATTGGCATCTTTTGATACTTAAATTCATTTGACTCTGACCACCTATTGCTGCAATTAGAGGCATCTGCGTAGAGATCAGGAAATAAATTTGGCTCCCATCAGCAACACTAAATTCATTGAAGAAATAATAATTTTTCCATCTCACCAGAAAATCATGAGGCCTGCCACCCTGTCAGCTTCCCTAATGGAGACTGCACCCAAACACCTTTGGTAGACCCCACCCTTTCTGCTGCTGAAATGTTCCTACTACTGGAAATGCATGTGCTGATGCTGCAGTTGCCTCAAAGGCTTTTTAAAAATCCACATCCCTTTTATTCATGCTGCTGTGAAAGCCTTGACAGGAGTTTAATTCCAAAGTCTTCCTGGTGATGGATTCTTCTTAAATATTCTATTTAAATGAGAAATGGAATTCTCAGTATTTAGTATTGCATATTGTACAGTATGCAGCCCGTGGAATATCTCAAAATGTAAAGGCTGAGACCGATCACAATATTAAACCATTATTTTTTTAAGAGCAATCTTCTTTTGGCAACATTTGGCCTTTTATTTTCTTTGGCTTACCCTGCTCTCTCTCTGCTGCAGTTGCGCTTCCTAAGGGCAGTGACCAAGAGGAATCCTCTTATTGGTAGGTCAAGGTTTAACAAGAATGGAGTTAGTGAATTATCAAAATGAATTCTTGATGTGGAAATCTGAGACTTGCACATGCTGTCTCCAGAGAATTACAGAGGCAGAGTGTAGGATTTGGCACCTATGTAAGTATGTGAATGAATTACCATAGGCAGGAGCAGGATTGGATTGGGGACTGGAATTTATTGCCTCTGAAAGTCTAACTCCTAATCCCTCTTTGCTGCGGGATATTTTTAAAGTAACTGGTGAATGCAATGGAAAGGAACGTCAAAACATTGCAGTCAGTCATCCAAAAAGTGTGTCCATTGAGGTCTCGCTCTTTCTGTTGTCAGTTTCTGTTAACATGTTCATGTGCATTTAGTCATTTGCTGTTTATCAGTCTGGTTTGCGAGGCAAACTATATGTCCAGATTCCTAGGTCCAAGTTCTCTTTGTCCAATGGTGCAGTATTGATATATTTAACTACATTATAAAATCTCCAGGAACAGTGTCCTCTTTTACTGTGTTTGTCCAGTACATAATACACAGAGGGCAGAGGCTTCAGTCCTGATAGGTGCCTCTAGATTGGAAATTTTCATTCCCAGTGTCCTCATATGTGTCCTAGATTGTCTCAAACTCTAGTAAGTCATATGGGGCATAGGGGAGGTGAACCCGTTGCTCCTCCAGTTCCTTGTCAAGGAAGGAAGTCCAGGAAGGGACTCAGAGGCAGAGAGAAAAGAAGGGCAGGTAGTGGTGCAACCAAAGGGAGATGCATCTCAAAGAATTCTAGTTACTGTACAACGTAAATCACCTCCCCTTCGAGTAGTGTTCCTGTGGGTGCTCCATGTCAGGAGTGGTACCTCAATTATGCATGGGGTTGCTGAGAAGGGGAATTCAGTACAGATAATAGAACAATGTCACTGAAAGCACATCACCTGGGAAAATATGTGCACTGAAGAGCAGGTGGCTGCCCTGCAGATGCTTAAGATAAATATGTATACAGTATTCAGTAGATGTAGTCAGCCCTGGTGGACCCTGTAGAACTGAACTCCATAATGTGTCCACGAGTTTCAGTAAGCCACAGTGGTGGGGCATAAGTAAAGGGGGCTGGGACCCATAGTTTAACATGCTAGGGTAGCCAGGTGTATCTCCTGCTGGGAGTTTCCTGCGTTGGCTGTTCCTCAAGGAGGAGAGGCTGAACTTGGAAGTTGTAGGAATCTTCTATAGGCTTCTCAGAATTGGATGACATGTCATGCCAGAGGGACAAGTGACACCTGTACTGATGGTTGAGATAGGGCCTAGGGCACCAAATGGTCCTGTGACAGTCGGACCCAGAGATCAATACTTGGTTGGCTGGTGAAATGGTACCAGAGGACATTTTGATATCAGCTAGAAATGTCTCTTGGTAAGTTCAAAGAGTTTGTGTGGGGCTGGTGCCCATACTGCTGCTGGAGGACAAGTTGCTGTTGGAGATGGTAGGATCGGAGGGTAAGTGGAGTCCAGGAGGTAAGTTGGTACTGGCAGAGTCTCTCTCAGTATCCCTCACTAGTGGTGATTCAGGCTCTTCCAGGATTCAGAAGTCCTTATGGACTTGGCTGGTACCAGGGACTTTGGACAGGGGCCCTCGGGAGCCCGCAGGAGACAGTATGTCAGGTGGTACTGGAGGAGATACTGAAGTGTGATCAGTGCGCCCCTTTTGGCTGGCTACAGAAAACAGTATCAATGATTAGTTCAGCAAGGCTCTGGAGTTCTTGTGTTTCAAAACTCACTGAGGCCAATGCTGATACTAGTGCTACTCTAGGTTGCTTCTCTTAGGGCACGTCTACACAGCACGGCTAAAGCCGAAATAAACTACACAACTTGAGCTATGTCAATTGCCTAGCTTAAGTCAAAAGAGCTTATTTCGGCTTTTGGCGCTGTCCATTTTTCCTCTTCTCTTATCCTGTTTGGTAGAATGGGGTCTTTTTTTTTCTTTGAAAAACTGGATGATTTTTTAAGGTTTATCATCTCAGTGGGGACAGATGCTAGTGCACTCTGAGCAGATGGATCCAAGGTACAGGGCAGTGAATCAGACCCCAGAGGTCTCAGCATTCCATCAGCAGGAGTTTTTGTTTATCCTCCCTCAGTTGCTTATATCGACTTTTCAATGCCAAGCAGATCTGGCATGGAGGTGGTGTAAGTCCCTCTCCCAGGCAGTGGTGGCTGAATTTGAAGCCCGTAGTCATGGTCATAACCCATTGTCAAGGTCATAGACTGAGACTAGGGAAAAAATCCAAAGTCTCAGATCAGGCAAACAAAAAGGGTGGTTGTGGGGACACCATTCCATGCACAATCTATACTTACAGACAAAATAGAGGAACATCCCAAAAGAAAAGAAACAAAATGAAACAAGAGAGGTTGCGAGCCACATGGCTAGCTAACAGATATCACAGTACACTCTCAAGCTGCAGGCAGTTAAAAAGGAACTAGAGTGGTGTTGGATTCATTCCCTCCCAGACTTGTTTTACCAGAACACAGGGCTATCTACAGTGTAAACATAGACTCACAGACACTACTGACGAAAATCTGTGATCAAGAGTGCACAGGCATGCCCCCATGCTGATGTGGAGCAACCTCAGGGCCACTATTCAAACAAGAACTAGTGTAACATATATAGGTGGCATATATCAGAAGGGCAGAATTTTCACAGCCAGCCTGATTCCTTTTCCATTGCTGTTGGTGGCAGTCCAGGAACAGGCCAGTGCCTGACAGTAGTGGAGTAGAATGAAAGGGATAAGTTGGCGCGAGCATGAGGATTAACCAGAGGGAAACTAGTGGACCTGGGCTGATTTTCCCCCTCTTCCTTCCACCCCCACAAAAATTCTCAATGAAAATGAAAACATTTGTGTTTGTCTCAAAATTTTCCATGCAAATGTTTGAGTTTTCAACCAAAGCAGCTCAGCAGAAAACTGGAGCTGTACCACCTTATGGGAGTTGTAGTTTGCTTTTCCTTTCTCCCATTCTCCTCTATGGGCCAGGATCTCCAGCAGAACTGAATTTCCTATAATGCACCTTTGCCAGGGACTCCATGTTGCACAGCTTCCCGTCTCCAACTCTCTGTTGGAAAACAGTTTAGAAGCAAAATTTTTCAAGCATCTCTAGAAATTCCAGCAATAGAAATTATTGATCTCTGGGTTCTAACCCCGCCCTCTTTTCCAGAGCCATCTCACATTAGTCCCATATAATAGTTACAGGCCAAAAGAAGCAATGTATCTCAGTGTATGATTTGAAGAAAGTCATGGAATTAATTTAACACAGTGAATTTGTTCCAAATAATGACATTGAGGAGGAGGGTGGGGTCATGGGAGAGAAGAATGGCAATGAATATTGATGGACAAATGGAGAAAGACAGCAAAAGGGGATAGAAAGATGCCCTTCCTGGAATGGGAGGAAGGGATGAAGAAGAACAAGGTTGCATAAAGTAACAAAAATGGGAAAAGGGCAAGCCCCAAGGAGAATTTTGAAGATGACGATAGTATGTGGTTCCAGAAATGGGCATGAGGCCAAAGAAGAATTCCAAGGATCAAGATGATATGTTTCTGCTCCCAGTGAATGGATGAAAAGATGAGCCACCATATTTTGGATACCTTAAATTAGGGAACCATCTGACAGACAAATCTCAAGCCAAACAATTACATAAAAAAATCTGCATTTTTAAGAATGCAGAATAGATGATTTTACAGACTTCTCTCTTTTATGCTTCTGCTTCCATTATAATACCTAATGCTGCCAGATATGCAAACTTCCAGCTGAGAGAAGCTTAGCTCCTATGGCTTTTTGGCTCAATTAAATCTAGTACCTATGGATGTTTAGAACTTTCTCCCTCTCCAGATTTTTAATAGCTTGAGTTTGCTCACCTTTTGAGAGAGTTGCAAAATCTGCTTTTGCTCCCTTGCGTATAAGCAAATGGGTGTTGAGTAGGGCCCGGTTGCAATGGCATAAAATCAGGTGGAGGTTCTAGTCATTTCTTGCTATATTCATGTTTCTGCTGAATTTTGTAATCTAATTTGATTAAAAGAAATGGAAGTATCTGTTTATTCAACAGTGTAATTTTGAAAGCTATCAAGTACACATGGTTTATTGGATGGGTACTCTTTTTTGGAGGTTTGTGAAAGTCCAAATAATAAAATACATAAAAGGACCATGAGAGTCGCTAATCAAGTCTCAGTCATGATAAGGTGCAACATACAAACTGAGGGTATGTCTACACAGCAAAGTTATTTCGAAATAACAGCCGTTATTGCGAAATAACTATCCTAGCATCTACACAGCCATTCCGTTATTTCAAAATTAAATCGAAATAGCAGAGGGCTTATTTCAAAATTGGTAAACCTCATTCCACAAGGAATAACGCCAATTTCGAAATTGCTATTTCGAAAAAAATGCTGTGTAGACACTTATTTCGAAATAGGGGTCCTCCTGCCTTCCCAGGGTGCCCTGGTGGCCAATCTGGCCTCAGCCAAGAACACTCCTCTCCCTCCCCCGCCCCTCCCAGAGCCCTTAAAGGGGTAGACTCTGGCCACAGTGCCTGTGCCAGCTCCAAGCCTGCCAGCCCAGAGCCAGCAGTTACTGCCCCTGACCCAGTGGCCCCAAAACATGAGCCAGCAAGCCACTGTCAGCCAGCCCTCCACCACTCCCCAGGAGCAGTCTGCCAGCTCCCAGGAACCTGCCAGGGCCCAGAGAAGGCAGGCGCCTTCCTGGTCCAGGGTGGAGATCATGGACCTTATTCAGGTTTGGGGGGGATGCCTCCAGTGTCCGTGATCTCTGCACTAGACGGAGGAACGTGGCCGTCTATGGCAGGATAGCTGCCAGCCTGGCCACCAAAGGCCACATGCAAACCCAGGAGCAGGTTCTCAGAAAAATCAAGTTGATCCAGCGAGACCCCCACCCCTGAGCCCTGAGCTTCCCCACCCGCTTCTTCCCCTTGCTCCCCACTTCCAGCTCCCTCCTCCCAGGCTTCCCCCTCCCCTCTCCCACCCTCTCTCTTCCCCTCTCCCGCCTCCTTTCCCCAGTCTCACCAGAGTTTCACCCCCCCCCCAGTTTTGTTAAATAAAGAGAGTTTGTGTTCATGAAAATACGTGTATTTTATTTGACATCAGGAAGGGGGGTTAGGGAGGGGTAAGTGGAAGGATGTGAGGGAGGAATGAGGCACAAGCCCCCAGTGGGGCAGACCAGGGAGGCTCTTAGTGCTCCTCAGGGTGGAAGCTCTCCCGCAGGGCCTCTTGGATACTGACAACCCCCCCCCGAAGGACCTCCCAGATGGCAGCCTGCAGAAAGTGCAGCCAGGCTCACACCAATGCGTCCAAGAGAAGCACCAGAGTGCTCAGGGGCAGCTCTGGCTCCATGTTGCAGAGTGCTGTGGTATCCCAAGTGAGGGCAACCAGAGCACGCAGAGACAAAATGCTTTGCTGTCCCTCATCGAGATAGGCAAGCAAGCAGGGAAAGCTGAGAACCAGCTGTCCAGGGGGGGGGTCCCTTTAAGCACAGGCCTCAGATAGCCTCAGGCAGCAGCCACACAAAGTAACTCCTGACCTGATGCCCCGCCGGACCTGGTTCCGGCTGGCCTTAAATGCGATTCAGTGTCCACTCAGTGTGGATGCGCTATTTCGAAATAGCAAAACGCTATTTCAAAATGCATCTTGTGTGTAGACGCATTATTTCATAATAAGCTATTTCAAAATAATTATTTCTCAATTAGATATTTCAAAATAATGCTGTAGTATAGACATACCCAGAGTCAGTTCATCCTCCACAGAAAGGTTTCTGCTTAGGGTACATCTACACTGCGACACTATTTTAAATAACTAGCTCTATTCCGAAATAACTTAGTCCACATCTACACAGCAGGCAGTTATTTCGAAATAGTGTCAAAATACTGCCAAGCTGGAAGACTTCTTAGTCTGACTCCTGCAAACCTCATTGTACGAGGAATAAGGGAAGTCAGAGGAAGAGTGCTCTATTTCAAAATAAGTGCTGTGTAAACGCTCCCAATTTTGAAATAAGCTATTTCAAAATAAGCTACACAATTGATGGAGCTCAATTTGCGTAGCTTATTTCGAGTTAAGCCCTGCCGTGTAGATGCACCCTAAGGAGCTACATCCACTCTAGTGTATCGGCAGTCACATCAGTACCAAGAAGATATAAAGAACTGTTTTGGCAGCTAATGACTGATATGCTTAGGTTGCTGGCAGATGTTGGATACAGGATAATGCATTGACTACATCCACCCCCTTTTTTTAAATACTCTGTCTATGTGATTTCTACAAAAGAAGTATACAGTAAGTCAGATACACACATACAGTAGAAGTTCAAAAAAATGAGGAGGAAAAACACATTCTGAACAACTAATAAAACTGAATAAAACCAAAGCACCTGCGAATAGCTTTTGAATCTTTATTTATCACTTTCATACAACCTGTCTTGCACTAAACAATTACACAAGCAAGAAAAAAAGAAAGAAGAAATTCAAACATCCCAAGAAGGGAATTCTGTGCATAGTTCATACATTAGTTAATTATTTGCTGCAAAATCATATGTTACAACAAAATTAAACTCTCTGGCACTAATGCAGGCTAGTCTGGCCCACTAAGTTAATAAATTTGTTACTACACATCATTCATAACTCTTGTTTTTCCTCCAGAGTAGCTAAAGCTATGACCCTTTTGTCTTATGTATTTCTTGAACCTTCCTCTATGGAAAGTCCTGTGAAGTCAGTATGTTGTCAAAATGCACTCACTAAAAATGCCCACTAATGACCTGGGAAAGTAAAACAGCCCTTAGAATGGTTGAGGTGTATATGCAGGAATTCCTGCATGCAAAGTTGGGCACCATAAGAGAAAAATGCTTTCAAGTCAAACTGTTGTTTACTTTGGAGCCCATTTTTCTTTCTGCTTTCCTGGTGACCTAGGAATGAGCTCACAATTGGAAGCAAATCTGTCTTCGGTTTCCACTCCTAAAGAATTACCTACTCTCTGAAAGCTCACAGGATTTGCACCAAAAATACGATTTGGAATCTGATGGAAAACAAATGCATGCACACACACGTGTGTATGTGTGTATGTACGACATGGACTGATTTAAGTTTAAAAAAAACAAAACTTTTCAAGAATTACAGTGAAAGTGATTGAATTCCTAGCAAATAGAGAGTTTCCCATATTTACAAATGCTTTGCTTTGTGCTTGAAAATGAGACTATTTCATTAGCATAACTATACAAGACAGCAAAACATGCTGTTTTGTAATGTGTGTATAATGTTCCTATTGTTTGGCAGCATTTCAAACTGAGATCCAATTAATAAACAAACTTTACTCTGGCTTTGCGTGTGGTTGTTGTAATATGGTTTTCTACAAGTGAGTACTTTGGGCTACTGATTGCAGTTACAATGTGGATGACATGAACCAAAGCACTGTTTTTGCCTACCTAGCTCAGCTCTCCACCACACCCACACATAGAGTCTGAGGACCCATCCTAAAGGACTATATCACCAAGGCCAAATCTCGCTTGCCTCTCTTTTGTCAGCCTCCCACAGGGGATTTGCAGGAAAGATTTTACTCCAGCAGGGTTAGCATTAGGTATCAACCTCTCTGACAACCACCTAGGGCAGGAGTAGTCAATAGGTAGACAGACCATGGGCCAAATCCCAACTATCAGGACAGACCACATCTTTTGATTTACTTATTGTTAGTATGGTGTGTAGTCTTGACCTTTGACTATATCTTCACCAAGAAATTTGGACGTTGACAAAAAAATAATTGATGACCCCAATATACAGTGTTGATTTTTCAAGGGCATAGCCAGCTTACTCGTCTACCCCACAGAGCTTATGTAGTGTCTTCCTTTGTAAAAAGCACCCTGTCTTCTGTCCAATCCCCCACACAACAGCAGCTAGGGCTGGGGGGCCACTGCCCAAATGCAGCTTCAACTCAGCCATTCCGGCATCAGCCCCAGTTTTCAGGGGAAACCTGCCTACGGTGGCTTATTACTTAGCTCCAGCTGGCCCTGAGGAGGCAGATGAGGAAATTTGTTTAAATACGAACTAAACTTGAGAAAGTTCTGCCTGCATTTTTCTTTTGCAACCATCAGCCTATTAAAATAAATCCTGACAGGAAGACTGATACCCCAGTGATGGGCATGCTGTGAATTGACTAGAAACAGGAGAACGGGCTATAACTACTGTATTTAGGAAATGCGTCATCCTGCTCCACTTACCTCCAAAATCCCTGGAAAATTCTGTGCTAGCTGAATTTTTAAAGTTTCCTTTGGTTCCTCCTCATACCCACCTCTCCTTCCCCCCTTCTCATTATGCCTTCATCCTTCCTTTAGAAGGAAGAATTATAAAACACAAAACCCACCATAAACCCAAAGCTACAGATGCAGGAGAGACTCCTCTTAAGTCATTCTTTCTCTTTTTTTCACTGATGTATTCTCTCAAGAGTGATAATAATCTTTTTTGAAATGCAGGTCTAAGACGGAAGGAATTTTTATCTGGAAGAGTAATATAAATTAGCTTTGACTGCCAGTTTCCACTGATTATTACTTTCCAGGCGGAATTCCTACAAATTCTTGAGGCATGACCTCTGATGAAAAAATAAACCCCTTTAAAACTTGTTGAGAAATTCCAGATAACTTTCACAAGCGATTTAATTTTAGAGCATTAACACAATCTTGGTTGGAAAGATAAAACTACAATGCAGTTATTTGGTAGGAGTCATTACTGAACAGTGAAGTCATTTGAGCTTATTTTACTGTGCTTAACTTTTTTTCCCTCTCTTTTTTTCCCTCAAGCTAATTTTATTGTGCATTACTTAATGCACTTTGGATTCACCCTCATAAAAGGATAAAGTATCTCAGCAGATAACCAGTCTTATACAGTCAGTTTGAGAGTAAACTCAGGAGTGCTAGCTATCTACCACCATAAAGTCAGAGCCCAAAGTATCATCTACATAGTGTCAGTTAGCATTCATTAGCTTATAAATCTTGGTTTTTGTGAGGAAAGGTACAAGCTGCCATAGATAGAATGGAGCTGTTTGAAAAACGTGTGCCAAGCAGTTACTAATGGCAACTACAACTTAGAATCCTACTTCAGCTCTCCTAAGCAAATAAATAAATAAATGCAAACCAAGAAAGCAGCACTATTTGTTCGGCAGACACATGACAAAGTGAGAAACAAAGGCTGGAAGATGTTTATATTTTAATCATTGTTAATAGATTTAAATACTTTGGCCTTGAGCATATGATCCTTTGCAGGCAAAGCTTCCGTAGGCTTCAGCGAGAATTGCACGGATGGGTTCTGGTTCTGCAAGTGCCTTATGCAGGCAGATCTTGCAAGGAGCCACATTCTCGTTTTGACCCAAATAGGAATACTGATTTAACTCTTTCTAAAATGACTGGGATTTTTAAAAGTGACCAAGGAAATTAGGTACCCAGGCCCATATTCACAAGGGTAATTAAACTTCTAATTCCCATTCTATCCAATGGGCATTAGGCTCCTAAATACCTGTGTGCATGCAGACCTCAATTCCAATTGACTTTCAATAGGAGCTGGGTGCTAGGCTTTCTTAGGCCCCTGCAAATCCCATCACCTTCAGGTATATTTATTCTTTTTTTCCCCCATGTTATTTCCATCTTCATATATTCCGGGGAAAACCTGCTCTGTTCTACACACGCTAGAATCTCCAGTAATATTCTGACCCCCCTTTCCCTCACATCCTATTCACCAGGGCCATGTCCTCCCAAGAGATGCATGCAGATGCATCCCTCTGCTCATTCAGAGACCCACTGAAGTCTGTGTACTTCACTTTGCAGGATTAGGGCCTCGTTGGAGACCCTGTAGGTCAATCAGAACTGAATTGTTTCTCTTGTGGGTAAATATTTATTTAAAATAAAGTCCCTCCCTTTCCCTTCCCAAAAGCTGCCTACAGCATTCTACCAGTTGAGCTATTTCACCAAGGAGATAACATATGCTACTTTAGTAGAGGATGGCCCAGCAATTTGAAGCATGGGAATTCCTGACTGAAATCTTTGGTGATACAAGACCTGTAGCACCTTGGGTCAGTGATCTGAAAGTGATGCAGTTAGAACAAGAAGTGGTGTGTCCTCAAATTCCCAGCCCTGGCGTGAGGCTCCCCACCAGCAGTACGGATTGAAATGTTTCACATAAAATCTTTTGGGGCCCAAAGTGATCTTTTTCAAAGGGAACATTTTTCCCAAATATTTTTTTTCTTAAACTTTCCTGTTTCTCCCTGCAAAACAGGAAGATCAAAGTTTTCCATTCAGTGATTGGAGCTGTAATTTTGCTCATCTTTTTCCCCCCACCTGGTTCCTTTTTCACTGACAAAATGGAAAGGGGGTGGAAGGAGAAGCAACCTAGCCCTGCTTCATTATTACCAAGCTGTGTGCAAGGAATCCACTCGTGGCCGCGGTTCACTCCTGCTTTCCCTCAGTCCTAATACATTCTGTTAACTTCTCCTCTCCTCATTGCATTACTGCCCCCTTCAGCAGCTACTGCCTAGCCTCAACTCCTAGCCCCTTCCAGATGGGGATCTTTGCCCTTCTCACATCATTCCCAGCAAAAACTTTGCTGAATAGATAGCAAATTTGGACTTGGTTTGGGCTTATTCTGAGACTAGACAAGAGAGAGTAAGTGGAGCCCTGATCAATCCACTTCAGATGGAAGATTACAGATGAATGCAACACCCTCTTAGTCGGGAAGGAGTTTTGTCCAGCAGTGTAGGAGCATCTAGCAGCTCCTCCGGGTACACCCTCAGTAAACCTCTGTGCTCGTAGAGGTACGGAATAAGAGACCATTTCCTAAACTCTCAGGGTCCGGAAAGCAGCTGGATTTCATCTGGTGTGGGGAATTCCCCAGCTGCGATAAATTCTGCAGAGCTGGCTCCTATACCACCTTCCTTCCAGTGCATCCAATGGAGCCTGGCACAGGGTGAATTTCATCCTTTACTAGTGCAACTGAAGTTTGCACGGTTTCTGCTGTATTAAGCACAAGAGCTCAGGCATCAGTGCTTTCCGTCAGGAGCTTTTCACAAGAACTAAATTCACTTTCAAATACAATTTCTCCCTTTTTTTAAAGTCCCTAATTTTCCAACAGAGTCATTTCAGAGCTGAAAAGTTCTCTGTTTTATGGGTATCTCCAAACGACACCTATTGGAGCTGACCCATTCCGGAACTCAACCAACTCATTAACCAGAATTGGACGGTAACTAGTTCCTATGAGAAATGTAGGCTTGTGGTTTTAATAAAACATGTGGGCCAAATTAGAACGTAAATAAATGAATGACTCTCAAAGAATCCCAGATAGCATTTGCTGAGCAATGGGTCAGGCTAGATTTAATCTAAAAATCTTTCTGCTGCGTGTAAATGATTATGTCACAGCATTTGTCTTTAATTATTAAACTCTTTCCAAAAGCCTGACTCATAGCATGTTTCTCGGTTAACCACATAAACTTGTACTACAAGATTTGTCATATAGATTTTTTTTTCCTACAGCACTGTTAAATCCTGGCTCCTGAACAAGGAAAGTAGTGATCTCTCAGAGATACACACTTGATCTTTACAGTAGTGGCTGTGGGGGGTTTTGTTTTTTTGTTTTTTATAAAGTTTCCATATAAAGAAAAAATTACACCACTCAACTTTTGGCTCATGAGGTATAGTGTAATATGCTTAATACTAATATAAAGCTGCAACAATGAAAGTGTTTCATCAAATAAATCTAGTTAAATATGGTGCAACCTATAAAACAAAAGTCAAGAGAACTGCCTTATAAATCCAAATGCAAGGATTGTTGTACCATGTCTGGCAATTGGCCCACATACTCCAATCTCCATAGCAGCCAATACCAAACACTTCAGAAAAAAGGTGCAGATTCCCACGATATCCATAATTGTGTGATCTACCTGGCACTTGGGGAAAATTTCTTGTGATACCATTTCACATCACTATCCCTTATATCAGGGATCTCAAACTCCTGGCCTGCAGGCCAGTCTCTGCCAGAGCAATTGTGCACTCTATCCTGAGACTCCCAGCGGGCTGGGTGGGGGAGGGGGGCGTGGACACCCTGTCCATTTCCAGCCCCTTCCTGCTATTGCCCCACCTTCCCCCTCATGACACCCCATCCCCCTGGGCATGCAGCTTTGCAGATCACCTGGGGGCCTGGGGTCACATGGCGGTAGTGGTTGCCCCTCCAACTCCCCTAAGTAGCGGGAGCCATGGGGAAGCGGAATGCTCTGGGACTGGCCTGCAGACCAGGAGTTTGAGACCCCTGCTTTATATGAACACAGGGAACTGGTTGAAAAAAATTGAAACTGAAATTACAGTAAAGAAAACAGGACAATATCGTCACAGGTATTCTGACATGTTTTTCACCCAACTCTAATAGGAACATGATTTGATAACTGGGTTTGAGATTCGCAACAAGAGCATTGGGGGAAGAAGATGACAAGGAAAACAGCAACAGGAAAACAAGTTTGCATAGATTAACTGGAAACTTTCATTGGTTTCAACCTATATCCTGATAATTTGGGCTTAATTCTGTGAGGGTCTGGTCACTGGTCCATCAGACTGGCAGGCAGTCAGCACAGATTAAAACCAGGAGTTCTTTATTTTAAACGAAAGGACCACAATGGGTGGAGGCGGTCAGGAATAATAAAAGGACTACAAGGCACTTTCAGGTGATCTATTTACCTCTCTTGCACAATGAATTCTAGTGTTGCATGTGACAAAGATACAAAGGTTTTAAGAATATTGTTACCCTAGCTGCTGTTTGTCCTGATTACAGGACTGACTCTCATCTAGTCAGTGAACAGGAAAAGTACCAGTGCAACGTGTGTATGTGACTCATCACAACTCAACACAGCTCAGATATCAAATAACTAGCACTTAATGTTCCCAGTTAGCTTCTTTCGACCAACTTGTAAAGTAAAAAACTTTTGGGAAGAAAACATTTTCAGCGGCAATTAAAAAAAATACACGTGGATAAATTGCCATCTGTTCACGGACATCCCTGGAGCATGGCTAGATGCATCATGTAAATTATTCACCACACGTTTTTTGTTTAGCTCTAAAGTTCAGAGAGAGGTTCAGGCAAAGCTGGAAGGAGAGCAGGAGAAAATGAGAGCAGAGAAAGAAGCCCTGGCAGCTGACTGAATAGGAGACATTACTGGGCATGGTTCTCTGTTTTTTCACTCTTTCTTTTCTTGTCACTCTGCCTGTAGGAATCTCTCTCTGCCTTGTACTCTTTGCTTTCTGTCTTTCACTCGCTGGAAAATGTGCTGTAGGAAATAAGCTTGCACTGGTAGGGGATGGACTTTGCTTGATGACTTAGCAGGACTTTCTATACTAAGTTCTACTATTCTCTCTGAGCAGTCTGACCTGCCCTATCTGCTGCCAGGCCAGTTCCTTTCTCTTTCTTTCATTTATGAAATGATTCCTCTATATTTCTAGATCATGTCCATGTCCTTACCTTCTAGAATTACTGACTCCTTTTCTTGTCAAAGCTCCACATTCTCTATGCAGTCCTCTCTATTCCTCACAACTTTCTTTCATCCCACCCTTCCTCCCACCCCTTCTCAAGAGTACTCAGCTGTCTATGTCGTGGTGTTCTCAGCACTATTGTCACTCAAACTTCAGCTGCTCTTTCTCACCCCCCACCATGTCTCAAGGGCCAGGACATTAAGAGTACGGCTACACTGAAAGCTTCTTTTGGAATAAGTTTGACATGCATCTGATGAAGTGGGTCTTTGCCCATGAAAGCTTATGCTCCAATGAATCTGTTAGTCTAAAGTGCCATAGGACTTCTCGTTGTTTTTCTGGAAGGTACCTTCTGGAAAAGCTTATTTCGAAGTACAGCGTCCACACTACAGGGAAGCCTCAAAATTAGTCCGAGGCAGGCTCCCTTACTGTGGACACGCTATCTCGACTTAGCTCCTCACTAGGGCCATTCTAAAATTATTCCTCCCCAGTGCCTCCTGGGGCTCTCTTTCAACATAGCAGCAGTGGAGCATCCACGTGCACCCTCTTCCGAAAAGCTTTTTCAGAAAAGGGCTTATTCCTCGTGGAATGAAGTTTACCACCGTCTGAAAAAGCTCTCCATTATTTTGACACTTGTCAAAATAACGCAATTGTAGTGTGGAAACTAGTATTGTTTTTCTGGAATAACAGCCGTTATTCCAGAAAAACAGTGTCGTGTAGATGCACCCAAACAGAACATGGACTCATCTCTCCCCAGGAAATCCCTTAAAACCTTTGGGGGCAGATTCTGTCCTACACCAGTGTATCACTTTGCCTGCAAGTTGGGGTGGGCATCAGGCAACTGGTGGCAGCTCACTGATTCTGGGGCTGATCCTACACCGCTCAGAGCTGGTGTGGGGCAACTCTAAATTGTAAGAGTGACATAGACTCCTTCATGGACCTTGCACCTTGTGTCGCAAACAGAACTATGTCATACCACTTTTCTGAACCCCAAACATCTATTCCCATGACGTGCCCATATGCCAGAGTAAAGAGGAAGAGGCAAAGACCCATATTAGGCACAGTTACTCCCAGCACTCCACACAGTTACTCCCAGCACTCCACACTGTGCTTGGAATTGGTATATAGATTGAGGTGTCTTTATCTCATGTGAATGATGCAAAACAAATCAATCAACCAGCCCTGGTGAGGGAAGCTGGCCAATTACATTCAAGTGCATAAAAGCTTTCTCCAAAAATATTCCTTTAATCTTAATCCCAACTCCTTGCTTTGTTACTCTTGCCCTCATAAAAAAAAGCAATAAATTGTCATTTCACGCGGTAAGCAGAAGCAGACAAGTGGCAGGATTCTTCATGAGGACAGAGTAACTGACCTGCACATGAAGTACCACAGAAACATGTTGGTTTGAGATCCTGCGCTAGTTTGAGCAGACTGAATAATAAAAAGTGAGAGTCCTGAGAGAAAAATTAAACTTTCCATTCACAGAAGGTTGTTGCATGCTCACTAAACTCACAAATCCTGGCTGCTGTTTTGGCAAACTTAGTAAGACACAGAAAATTAATTTCATGTCTCAGTGACATTACTTTCTGGAATTTTCTATTGACATAACCTGTGGCGTAAGGGTGAGATCCAATAGACAATTGATATGAAATCATTACTCCAACAGAAAATAGTTTACATGTGCGCAGGGACACCAATAGGATTATCATGACATGGTAGTGAAAAAGTTAGAACAGGGACTATCCCAACAGCCCTTAAAATGCTAATAGTTCCATTGCAAGACACAATAAATGAAATACTGAATTATATGTTTATACGTCTGTGTCATGGGGGGGCATCCTCGTGCCCAGGACACCCCTTGCCAGTCCTTCCAAAGTACAGTTTCTACTGTTAGGGCAAGTACGGCCTCACAGGTCTAGGCCCAACGTCCAGTTCACCCCCACTAGGGTAAATACGGCCACTCTGGCCTAGTTCTAAAGTCTAGTTCACTCCTTCTAGGGTAAATACAGGCACTCAGGCCTAGTCAGGTGGTAAGCTCCCAAGGGCCTGTGAGCGGTGTTACTGTGCGGTTGGGGGGATGGTCGGGGGACCCAGGCCCTCCCTCTCCACCGGTCCCAGCCCCGGGCCCTGTTGGCCAGGAAAGATTCCATGGCCGGCTCAGCGGGGCCTCCAGCTGCAGTGCGCTGAGCTCCTGGAGGACAATCCTCTGCCCTGGGCCACTTCCTACTGTTCCCTGAGGGCTGTGCGGACCTCATGGGTTTGGTCGGCGAGTTAGTGTCCTGTGGATGGCCTTATTGACTGGGGCTACTGCGGAGGCTGGGGCAGCTGTGACTACAACTGCTCACGAGCTTGGTCCTGAGCTCCTTCTCTCCCAGCCGCCCACCCCAACTGAGCTGAGTAGCTCTCTTTTATCCTAGAGCAGCTGGAGCATGGCCAGTAAGCTAAAGGGGGTGTGGCCTCCCCTGCCCTCCGGGTTGGGTTAACCCCCATCTGAACAGTGTGGGGGGGGGGGGGTAAACACTCTGTCACTGTCTGATAAAATACACGTCCAAGGAGAACCAATGTTTCATTTCTGAGTGAATTACAATATTTGTCAGACAAAATTTGACATAATTACTGTATACATGTCTTCTCTCACATATCTAGAGTGGGCATGAGTGTCCCATTCTTTCCTAAGTAGAACTCTCCAGTGGAGTTAATAAAGAAATCTGATTAAAAATGGATGGGATGATACAATACAGTGGTATCTAAGGTACCACAACTATCCTTTAAGTATAGAGAAATGCTGCCTCTTATTTCTAATATGTAAGGTGCTTGTAACTGTGGTATCAGGATAGTCTTTAGTACAAAGACTGAGCAAATATCACCGTTTGCTCATTAAAAACCCTGCCAGGAGGCTGAGGTGAAGTGCGTGAGGGTAGACTTCCTCAGGTACAACCTGGAAAGGTGAAGTTTAGTAGGTTCGTGGCTCGTAGAAGGCAAGGACATCTTCCCAGGAAGTGAGGCAGCAGTTCAGGAAGCCCCTCTCTGTCATCAGACCGCTGCTGTGGCTCAGACTCAAAGGAGGGTTGCAAGGAGGGAGATTTGGCTAATAGCAGAGAAGTTTCTACATCACTGAACTGAACTCCCTAACCAAGCTGTAATTACTCACACTGAGACTGAAGGTAATGAAGTCCCCCAAAGCCAGGACATTTTACGTGCCTCTTCCAAGAAGCCTGAAATGCAGGCCATGTTGGAATGGAGCAAAACCTCAGAGTGCAACCACACATAAAGGGCACGTCTACACAGCAGAGCTAACCTCGAAATAAGCTATGCAACTTGAGCAACACTAATTGCATAGCTGAATTTGAAATAGCTTATTTCGGCTTTTGGCACTGTCTACACAGCACTTATTCTGAAATAGAGCACTCTTCCTCTGACTTCCCTTACTTCTTATATAATGGGGGTTACAGGAGTTGGAGTAAGAAGCCCGTTATTTCAAATTTATTTAGAAATAACGGGCTTGCTGTGTAGACATAGTCTAATAGACATTACACAGAACACAATCATACATGACTTTAAGAATGAAGCAAGCCCTGTGTATTGTATGGAATTCAAACTTTTGGCACCAGACTTTGCCCTCACCTGACAACATCTTAAAGGCAGAGGAGATTACCCAATAATAGAAACATAAATCTAAAATTATTCCATGAGGTATAAATTGACATCTTACAGTTTATGAGTATTTTACTATAATTTACAAACTGCATTCTATCATTCATTGTATATGTAAACGGAACACTTGGCTCTGACCCAAGCAAATTTTGGCACGTGTCAATGGCCTACAAGCCTCTAGGACGCTCACAAAAATGTGAGTCTATATTTTATGTGGCTGTGTACTGATGAATGGAATGTTTTAAAAAAGAGCAAGTTGAGTCACGTAGCCATGAATCAACAAATAAAATGTCCTGAGGCAGGTCCCAAATGGGAATCCCCTCAATTTATGACCATGTACTGCAGGACACTCATGTTTTGAAGGGATCTCAGGGGTCTCTGAGATGAAGACTGGTAACACAGCAGACAACTGCCTCTCCTTCTCAGCTCTTAAAGGGGAGCTGCTCACTAGGGCAGTGAGGAACACATTTGTATTGACTCTGGAACCAAGTCAATTCAGCCTGGATTCAAGATTCAGAACATTCATTGGAGAGCGATTATGTTAAGTATATGGGCCAGGGTTACATAACTCACAGGGTCCTCCGTATTTTCCAACAAGAACCACGGATTTGCATTTTTCATCATTTTAAAATATGCTTCATCTGTTGTGGACAGCACATTGGTTTGTTATTACCAGGTGCTAACGACTGCACTGATATATTAATTGTCAATAATTATACTGAGAGCCGTTTTAAGCAAAATCTCATATCTCAGTAGGTTCCTCTTACCTATTCTTTGTGCCACAGAAATTTAATGGGTTATTTATTCTTTCTGTTCACACCGTATTGAACCAGCCTTACAATCCATAAACAGTTTAATAACCTTCCTTTTACGGCATGGAATTCGCAAACTATTTTTGCCACAGACTTTTTGGTGTTTCCCCCAACAGCCATTCATTTTATCTTTAAACAGGGGAGACTGACACTATGAATTAGGAATGGAAGAACTGCCCCGCCTATCAAAACCAGCGAGTCTAGCAGAAGCGTATCCAATTCATGATACGTCTGTAACTATCTGCCTTTCTATAAATCAACAAGAGTTCACTGGGAAAATCTCATTCCACAAAACTGAAATCTTCAATTTGAAAAATCAAACTGAAAGATTTTGTTTCTTGCCAAGCCAAATCAAAATATTTCAGTTTGTCAAACCAAATCTAAACACCTTATTTTGGGGACCAGGATGTCAGTCTGACAATCTGGCTACATCTAGACTTCAAGCTTCCGGAAAAGCGTATTTAGAAAGAGAGCGTCCACACAGCAAAAGTGCAACGAAAAAGCAATATGCTTTTTTGAAATATAGCATCCACATTGATTGGATGCTATCTTGCGTTTAAGTTGTGATTAGTCTGGATGGAGTGGCCACCAGGGCACCTGTGTTATTTCCTGGAGGCCTCTTCTTTCAAAAGAACTCCCTCTTCTGCGTCCACACACGCCTTTTTCCAAAAAAGCTTTTTCAGTAAAAGGCTTTTTCTTCGTAGAATGAGGTTTACTACCATTGGAAAAAAACCCTCTGTTCTTTTGACTTTCTGTCGAAAGAAGTCAATGGCAGTGTGGCTACAAGTATTGTTTTTCTGGAAAAACAGCCATTTTTCTGGAAAAATGCTGCATGTAGATGTCCCCTCTGTGTTCACCTGACCTTCTATAATATTTCCTCGGAGCTGTAATTTAGAGCCTCATGATGCTATTTTCCCTTAGAGAGTGGGCTCCCTTGTTGGGTTACATTTTCCACAATGCACCATCCAAAAAACATTTGGATGGGAATTTTTTAACCAGCCTCACCTCTCAACAGAAGATGAAATCCTGCCCTTACTGATGTGATCCTGGGACTGAGGAAGGGGGAATGAACATTTGGCTAAGCATAAAAACCATATTGCCAATGCAGTGCAGAATTGCTCAGAGTGTGCCTGAAATAACATGTTGATGCTCTATGAAGGAGCTGTGTTCAACATTGGCTAATGTATGTTTCCAACTAAGGCCAGGTCTACACTAAAAAGGAACATCGAATCAAGATACATAACTCCAGCCACATTCATTACATAGCTGGAGTCGACATACCTTGATTTGAGTTTCCCCACCATCCCCAGAGTGGGAGGCCAATAGGAGCAAATGTTCCTGCCAGCTTCCCTTGCTACTCACACAAGTGGGAGTACTGGACACCAGCAGGGATGCCCTCTGACTTCAATTTAGTGAGTCTTAACTCGACTTGCTAAATCAAACTCTGGAAGATTGATCGTAGCAGTGTAGATCTTCTGTTGACAGAAGACGTGTCCTGATAGTGCGAGCTGGTAAGCCAGCCATGTCCTTTAGCTGGCAGACTCATGGCCATGCTGTTCTGGCAGGCAGTAGATGTATTTATCATTACTGCATCCCTTTTGTACAATGGGATGGGGAAGGAGCTATGTGTTCTCTTTGCCCCTAAGTACATGGATCATGTCTGGATGAGGCAATCCATGGAATGAGCAATTAATCCAAGTTTAATGCAAGACACACGAAAGGACCATGCCTCACTAAAGACACTGTTACATATTTCATACATCATATATGTGTGAACCTTGCATTTTTGCTAGTATGAAGGCATCTACTGAATCCATTAAATACAGGGCAGGATTCGGCCTGTAGCTTTCTAAATCAAAACAGTAATTCCACTGAGAAGTCCAGACTTGAGCATTCAAGGCAAAACTTTTGAAAGAAGCTTTTTCTAGTGCAGTTTGGAGAATAAGGTATCACACACATGAGCAAATTCCACTTTTTTTGTTGTTGTTTACAAAAGACCCTTTTGCCTACATACATATGATACTGCAAACCCTTCACAACTTCCCTGGAGGCTGCAGTCAAACCTCAAAATGGGTCAAAATATATGAAGCAGCGCTATCCTCTGCTCCAAAAAGCAAACAAAGAATATTCCACTCTTTTTTTTTTTCAGGTGGCGTTGCTGAAGTTGCAGTAATTAAAGCAGGCTGGAAGCAGCTGGCACACTGGGTAATTATGTGGATTTTCACTCCATCATTTGCTCTTTAAAAACAAAACTACTTTATATCCACTAGCATCCCCTGCCTTAGGGGGTAATCTATGTAGTTGTGTCTATTAAAAATCCTAATGTCAGTGAGACACATTTGATAAATTTAAGAGCTGCATAATGTCTGCCCCATAGGTCGTTTGCTGCTAGAGGAGGTCAGCAGTGAAATTATTGTGTTGGACCTGATGCCCTCCACCACTAGTATGTGAGCTAAAGCTCACTGAAGATATGGGAGTCTTTCAGTTGACTCCAATGGGCTTTGTATCAGGCTCCCAATATTTTCTCTCCTTTGGCTTCTGGTTGGGATAGAATATGATTATGCTTTCAGTCTTCTTCTGGGGCTGGCTCCAGATTTAAAAGCTCTTTGTTTCCCTCATTTCCCAGAGTGTAATTTTATGTCAGAATGGATTGAAATGTCTCTTGAAATAGGAGAAACTGAAGGTGGCGGTGGATCGCTCCTGAAGGATGGCAGTCATTGAATGTGACACCCACTCTGCACCAGTTGTAATGGCTGTCACAGTGGGAAACATTGGTCTGCATGCAAGGGGCCCTTCCTCAAGTGATGATCCATTGTGTCTCTTCACCTCTTTCTTCTGACCTCTTTACTGCTTCCTATTCGACTTTTCCTAGTTCCCGCTCCATTGTGTCTTCCTGTTTTCTTTCCTCCCCCATTCTGTGTTTCCTTTCCTTTCCATTTGCTCTTCTTTTTTCTCCCCTTCCCTTTCCTTATTCTCCTTTCACTTTTCTCCTCCCCTTCCCCGTCTCCTTTCTATTTTGGAATTCTACCCCCCCCCATCCCCTCCTCTTTTTCTTTTAAAATAACTCTTGTTCATTCTCTTTTGCTCTATTTTTATATACATGTTACAATCCTGAGATAGAGAGAAATCAGAGAGCAAGGTTATAAACCAGTCCTCTGCACCATAAGCTGAACTTGTTCCCCATGTTTGAAAGGAATGACTGAGAAATATTCTAGATTTTGTCAGCGCCTTTAATAAAAGTGGTTTTTGATATTCATATCAGTTCAGATGCTGACTGGTGCTCATGTTTTTCCTTTTATTGGATTTGACATAAACATCCACAACCGCAACTCTTGCCAGCGTTTGTTTTCCCTTTTGTACCAAATGAAGAACACAATAATTTTGCCAGTAGATTTTGTGATCTGCAAAGTATTTGTACTGCCTAATTTATTTTTTTAAACAAAAAGAGGTGGGGCTAGAATGATTCAAAGAACCCATTACACACTTGCCTCTCGGTTCTCCTGCAGTCTCCCATGAAGTCAGTGAAATGGCCTTCGTTTTACCCCAAGGACCATGTCACTGAAAGCAGCAGGTCTCTTTGGTGCACAAAACACAGTTTCCCTGGCTATGTATTTCACAAAGGATCCAGGGCTTCCCACTGATGCCCAGTTAAAAAGAAATCACTACGTCTGTGAGCTGTCTCTTAGGATACAGATAAAGTAAAAGCATTAATAAAAATATCATTTGGCAGGGACCAAACCCTCCTGTTTCACACACAAAAGGAAGAAAATCCCTTTTATTGTATGGCTGAGGCACACTTGGTTCCCAGGAGAAATGTTCCATATTGTTGAGTATGGGTATGTGATATAGCAATTACCACTGTTAATAAATGGCAATCTGCAAATACCACAATCAAGTGAAATATCAATCAGGGTAGAGTGCAAGTTAGGGGTCAAACTGTGCCCAGAGGCCTCTCTAGCCCTGAGGTGAGCAGCTGTGCTGGATGAGCAGAGGTAACCTGAACTTGGTACAACTGCAACGCAAGCAGAGCGCCATGAAGATGGGAGGCTGGGAATAACAGCTGGGGATGCACATTAATCCTTAGTGCTTAGCACTGCTCACTTACAGCGCTCCAGGGTGCACTTGTCTGCACACTTGCTGCTTGCTGCTAAAAGGCATGAAGCAGGGTGGGACGCAGACGCAGTTGGACAAGCCATACTGCGTCCATATAGTGCCGATGGCTGCACTAGCTGCTCCTTTGTTGTGCTCGGAGAGCATTAAGGAAGCACACCGTGCAAGTCCTGCCTGGCAGGATATGGGCCAGGGTGGTGGTGGTGGGGGGGGAAGAAGATTCTGTGCTCATTTATCTCACTTACTGTATGGGGGTGTGCAAGAGCCACAAGTTGTCCCTAGCTATGGACATATTGGTGTCTTGTCCTGTTCCTCCACCCGGATGTGGCTATATGGCATCTCCTTACTCCCCTGTGTGGGCTACCCATTTTGCAGGTCAGAGTGTGGGTGGGCAGGGAGTAGGCCAAGCTTTTAAAGCTCCCCCTACATGATGGTCTCTGCAGCTGAACTGGCCCGGGCATAAGTGACCTGGTACCTGCTTAAAGGCTGAGTCCCACTCTGGTACCTGATGTGCTCCCAGAGCAGTCCACCTATGTGCTGTCCTTTCCACCAGGCCTTAGGATACAGCCACAATCTCCACCTGCGAGAGTCTTATCTAGGATTTTATCCAAAGCCCAGTGAAATCAATTGAGACACTCTCTGACTTTAATGGGCTTTGGATCAGGTTCCTATTCACTTCGGGTTTTGCAGTGGAGCTTTGTTGCAGTGCACACAGTGAGGACGTGGGGCTATCTTGGGGGCAGAGTCTATTTCGTTACTATCAATGAGCTGTGCATTTTTACGAGCCCTTGAAGCCTGAAGAATAATTGCATTTTATAAATAAAATAATTAAATTTAAAAAATGTTCCTGGCAACAATGCGTCCTGTTGTCTAACATGCCAAGGATGTCTGCACAGAGGTACTGTATGTTCTGACATTCTATTGATTTCTTTTTCAACAGACCATCACTAGGACAAAGTAACACAACTGCTGCAATGGAGTACAGCACAGGGGTATTGTGCTTGGGCAAAAGAAAAGCTGTTTGTAGATTAGAGAGGGACACAAAACCTCTAGTGAAAAATAATCCATCTTCTTCCCCTCCCACACCATAAAAATGATTTAAAGTTATTCTGAGCCTGATTCTTGGGACTTAAAAACTGCTTCTCTGACCTTCCCGTGGCCACAGTGCTTATAGTCCTAATGCTGGTATCAATGTCTTTGCTTGCTAGTTAAGCCAAATGCTGCCTGTCTTGAAAAAGGCTCCCTGTTGATTTGGCTGCCCTGCCAAATGTAGCAAAGCAAGGCATAGAGGGAGGAGTCCTTCAGGGTCCTTTCATTCCATTACTCCTTGCAATAACTAGAGTTGTTCCAAAAAAATGGGTTCTTTCCAGCTGACTATTTTCATTTTTTGTAAGAACCCTCCTGCCAAAAAAAAGAATGTTTTAGAAAACTAATGAAAAACCAAAAATTTTTCAGTTTTTTGGTTCTTCAAGAAAAATTGGAAATTGCTTCTCCACTGCTAGCCTTGTTCACCTTCTCCTCACTGCTTCTCTCCAGCCTGTCCTCCCAACTCAGCCCCATATTTCACTTCCCTGTCTTCCTTTCCTCCCCCTCTCAATGTCAGTTGCCTTCTTTCCTATTTCCTTACCCACAATCACTCCCTAATTTACATAAATGAAAAAGAAGGGGAAATGAGGCCAGGAGAATGTGCCCATCATCCTAGTCACTTTGCTTTTGTGTTATGTGCCTCTACACTCATCCACCTGGGCTTGGTGTGTGTTGGGGGTGAGTTGTTTGATTTAGTATGGGGACAGGGTTTGCATGTGGGGGGGGGGGGTCGTCTTCGCCTGTGAGCAATTTGGGACAGGGACTGAGCCTTCTGATGGGCACCAGAAAATATGAAGATGATGAAATAAACGTTGATCCCACCAACTATTAGCCATCCCCCATCCAAAAGCCTTGGAGAAAAAGATGGGATGTGAACTAAGGAGGCCCATGCGCGAGTTGCAGAAGCAAGGATTACTCCTGAAGACTCCTCTGGCAGCAGCCACCTTCCGTTCCCAAAGAGGGAGCGCCAGCGTGGGTGCCACCTCTGATCACACCAGCAGCAATGTGAGCCAGAGGGAGAGGTAGACTCTCAAGTAACCAGACCTCATACCCTTTAGATCTTTATATATGTGGCATGAGCAAGAGGAAAACACTCTTCTCAAAAGCAACCTCTTAGCTATAAGCCCCTCAGTCAAGTCTTCCCATAGCATATGCTGCTCCTCTCTGGAAACTAGAGGATCCAAGGATCATTTTTTGAGGAAGAACGGCTCTTGCGCAAAAGGGGTTTTTTGCACAAAAAGGAGCCAGGTCTTTTTTGCGCAAAAACCTCTTGCACAAAAGGGATCCGAAGAGGAAATGCAAATGAGTGCACGACATATGCAAATGAGCGCTCCATTTGCATTTCCTCTTGTGGACGAGGCTTGTAGCATAGACGTTGCCTGTGTGTTTTCAATTCCACAACAGGTTGACCTCAAATGCCAGCTGGAAACCTATTGTTAGGGAACATGGATTCTGGAAGGCTGACTTGATAGGCTCTCAACTCCATTTAATGGTATTCTATCCTAGATTCAGTTTCTGGCATAGTTCCAGAGAAAACACACCACCATAGCCTAAGGTGTGTCTAGACTACATGGCTCCGTCAACGGAGCCATGTAGATGAGTTTACTCAGCAAAGGGAAATGAAGCGGCGATTTAAATAATCGCCGCTTCATTTACATCAAAATGGCCGCCACGCTGTGCCGATCAGCTGATTGTTGGCACAGCGCGGTAGTCTAGACGGGGATCTGCCGACCCCAGAACCCTTTGTCGTCAGATCCTTTAAGCCTTGTTTCACGAGGCATAAAGGATCTGACGACAAAGGGTAGTCTAGACACACCCCTAGAGTTAGCCCCAAAGGGACAACCCAGGATGTAATCACACACCAAAGTTACAGGGGATGGTTGCACTTCTTCAGTCACCGTGTCACCCATTTATGTTCTGCCAACTCTTTTGGCTGCTTCCTCCAGTCCAAGAGCATTATCCCTCTCTTGCCAAGATTGAGACATAGCCAGCTCGTCAGCCTACAAGATCCAAGTGCTATTATAGACAGTGGTTTAAACAGGTGCTTTTCCCCAAGCTACTCTAAAACATCGTCTGCAGAAGGTTTGGTTTTATTAACAAAGAAATTAGCAATAACATGACATTCACCCCAAGCCTTCTACCCAGGTTTGGCTACCCTCAAAGTCCTAACTTCAAGACAGCTCAGTCTACATGTTAGATCCTGAGTCCTTACAAAGCTGACCCCTCTCCTATGTCCAGCTGAGATAACTGACCATCTTCCTCAATAAGTCAATAAGACCCACTTCACCCTTTCCAGCAGGATCAACACCTAGTAACAGAACAGGGCATGTCAGATAAACCCTGCCAACCTCTTACTACAGGGATATTTGTCTCACTCCTCCAGCAATGCTAACATGAGCGAGATGCAGAGGTTAATGTCATTGGAATACTGAATACATCTCAGGTTGGCCCGCACAATGACTTCCTACATAATGTACACACTGAATAGAAGGCATGAGTGTATACCCCTCTGGCACCTTGCAGAAGAGAACTCTTGGAAAGATGGAACAGATAGATGTTCCCAGATAGGGTTGCCAACCCTCCAAGATTGTCCAGGAATTAAAGATTGTGTCATGTGATGAAACCTCCAGGAATGTATCCAATCAAAATTGACAATCCTATCCTAGCTTTCATTTGAGTTCTTCTAGAATTATTAAAATGGAGCCACTCAAGCAAACATCAATTTGCTCATGCTACAGTCTACAGATGAGTCAACAGACCCTCATGGTCAGTGTGTCCAAAGCTGCTGGAAGATACAAAATGAGCATTTATTAGGGCAGGCAACACATTAGAGGATTGAGCCCTCTATTAAAAGTGGGGTGAGATGCTGCCTTTTGAACAGAATGAATTCATCACAGATACAAGCCAGTAGGAGAAAAACATCCAAATCCTGGACAACATTACATACCCCACATAAATCATAATAGGGGATTTTCCAGTGGAAGAAACGTTACCTCATACTTATGAAACTAGTAGTTGACCTGTCTTCTTATTGTACTAAGAGTAAATGTAATTGCAAGGATTTTGTTCTGCATTTTTTGCTTGCATGTTTGGCTAATTCTTAGTCATTTGTTATAATAAGAGCTGCGAATTTATTCCATAACAGTGTCCTAACCTCAGCATTAAGTTAGTACTTTAGATGTTTAAAATCAACGTCTTACAAGACTCACTGTTTCCATAGGACAATACATTTTCCTCTCACAATTATTCCTCATGTTTTACCTATTATTGAACATTTTATGAAATTCCTCAGAGAATAAAATAGCAGCTTTATTTATGAACAAGTGACGTCTGACGCAAAGGGGAAAATAAGGGTTATATAAGAAAAAAATCCATACACCAGACACAAATATTTCCTGTATTTGGAAAAACAACACCACTCACCAGATTTTACATCTGAAGCTCTCTAGCTAAAGATTTCATGGTTTCATGTTAATGGCCTGCTTCTGACAACTAAACACAGAAGGCATAAGCACTTCTGTACCATGTCAGGTCAGGTGGAAAAATCATTTGCAGACATACAAAAGATACTGAAGTTTGACTGAAGGGATAAAGTGTGTGTGTGTGTGTGTGTGTGTTTGTTAGAGAGAGAGAGAGAGAGAGAGAGAGAGAGAGTTCCAAAATATGTTGTGTATAACATTCCTGAAAACAAAACAGTCATTTTAAAGGAAAATGATCTGTATCAGAAATCTGTATAATATTAGATAAATAAGTTAGGAATATTATGTAATGTATCTATTGACTTGCAACATGCCAGTTAGACATGTGTTTGTTTGATGTTTTATGAAGTATTTATAACTTTCCATTGCTGAGCATTGGTGATGGCCTGAAAAAAACTGGGTTTTAGTTTATGCAAAACTTCTTTGGTCCAAGTTGTAGATTTACAGACCCAGCAACAGTGACTCTTCTCATCCCAGTTCAATTTCTTCTGAACAAACCAAAGTCTGTGGGGAAGAGGAGATGGTTGGATAAAACCAGATCACCCTGAACTGCTGCTCCATCAAGATCCAAAGTGGGGGGAGGGACATTGTTAGCTTCAGATGCAGCTCCTCTATGCAAGTTACTGCAGTATTTTACCAGCTGATCATGTTTCCCAAAGAACTACCAGCCAGACAAGAATAGGAGGAGTGCACTGTTCTCTGTTCCTGACATGCCCCCAGACTGGTGTGAGAGGCAGTGGTCACAGCAGCTGGATATGCTGGCTTTATGCAGGTGACCAAATATAGCCATATTCTGTCCCCTTTTACACCACCAGAGTGACACAGAGGAGCTTGTCATGGGGCAAGGGGACTGGAATCTAGTCCACAAAGTTCAGATCAAAATCTGATCTTCTGTAAAGTACAGTAACACTGAGGGCGAGTTTGGCAAAAGCAGAGAGATACCTGAGCCACAAAAGTTCAGGTCACTTCCCCAAATGCTGTGAGAGCTCAGATTAAGGTCCATTTCTAGATAAATGACTCCAGTTTTGGCTCATCTTCATTAAAAATAGTCCTTATTCTGCTTTGGCCCTCGAAAAAGAAAATTAGCCTAAGTGTTCTGGTTGCTATTCCAGCATTGACAAGATGGTAGCTGATGTTTGGATAAGAATGTACTACTTGGCCTCATTTTGGGTCTTTGCAGACCATCATGTCAGCACTGCACATCTTTTGTGATTATTGACAGTGTCACCTTTCTCTATCAGGTAGGATGTGATAAAAGGACTGCTTCAGGAGGCTGCCCTTGATTCCAATAAGAATAGCACTGGGCTCAGAAAATTGCCCTGATTCATTAAAGATATTTTTCCTTTTTTTAGTTTATACTTTTGTCCTAAAGGGAAGACAGAGGGAAACAAGTGGGGGAAAGAGGAGAACATTTCCTGGAAATACAACTATCTATAAACTATCTGCTACAGAGGCCATATTTTGCCATAGAGTAGACAGGTTGGACCTCCCTGATCTGGCACCCTCGGGACTTGATGAGGGAATTTGCTGGACCAGGGAAGGACATTTCTGGCTCCCCCTATCCCTGGCCCCCTTCAGTACTGGCCAGCCTTCTGCCTGGCTCCCCATCCGCTGCTGGCCCCGCTGCCTTGCCAATCCTGCTGGGCAGCCACATGCCAGGGGCCCCAGACCTGCGAAGCAGCCATGCACCATGGCTTCGGGCCCTGCCGGACAGCCCTGCTGCTGTACGCTGGACAGCCCTGCTGGCATCTCTCTGCAGGCAACCCATTGTCCTGCTAGCCCCACAGGGCTTATTGCTGCTGGCTCTCCACTGGGATTCAGGTCCTGCAACATCCATGCTGGACCTTGGATGTTGCCAGACCAGAGTCCCGGTTTGGAGAGTTTCAACCTGTACTAATTATATAATTTATAGTCAACACATTCAAACTTCTCTAAAAATCAAGCAAAATAATAGAAATGTATCCTTATTATACCTTCACTAAAGCAGGGTAATTTAGGCCCTGTATTCCTAAATATATGGACGTTGTCATTGATTTGGAAGAATATTTCCCAAGTTAGCTAGATCATTGTAATCGCCATATAGTACTACCTCAGTGTATGATAAGGCCTTTCATACTTTTCCAATTTTTTTTCAATAGTCATGTTTATAGTCCCTGGCCTATATAGAAGTTGTATATATGATTTACATTCAATAATGTTCCATAGAATTTGCAATGACACTCTTATTTGAGAACAATAAGGATTCCCTGTTGTAAATGAGGGAATAGTTTAGCCTATAAAAATCACTGTTAATGTGATGCATGAAAAAGAAAGAATCCAGCTTGATTTTAAGCCTAGGTTGTGTTTGCTGAACTGGCGGTTAAAGAAAATATAATTTTAATGTAAATAATTGAATTTTTTTATATTGAAACAATGACAATGAAGTGGTACCCTGCAGTGCCAATTTTTACTGTCACTTTTCAGAGCAGAACCACACCTTATGATCCTATCTGGGCGTTAGTAATTAGCAGGGCAAGTAGATTCCCAAGGCAATGGCCCTCTTCTGAAAACACCTTGATACTGCTAATGGACAATTCAGATCCATGAACCAAAATCAAGAGATGCCCAAGATCAGAGACAGCACAAGAATCTCAATCAATCTTCGCTCCACAGAAGATTGACATTTCTGCAATCTATTTTCCAGAGTTCGATTTAGTGAGTCTAGTTAAGATTCACTAATTGAACTCAGAGGGTGTCCCCACTGGCATCCAGTGCTCCTGCTTTTGCAAGGAAGGGAAGCTGACAGGAGTGTTTGCTCCCACTGACTGGCCTCCTACTGTGGGGATGCTGCCAAGCTCGGCTTAAGGTAAGTCAACTCCAGTTATGTATTTTAAGCAGCTGGAGGCGTATACCGTAAGCCGAGCTGCTGGGTCTAGTGTAGCCTTAAAGAACCCAAGATGACATTCAGCCTTAGACCCACAAATTGTTTAGTTTCAGAAATGTTCTTGAACTTCAGGGCTTGAATGTAACAGGTAATGTATATTAGCCCAGTAGAAGAAAAATTCTGTCTTGGGGTAAATATGTGGGAAGTTAATGCCTCTGAATCTTTAATATACATTTCCTGTTAATTCACCTATTCTGACCTTTCTATATCATGCCTATTCCAGAATCTGTATTCTCTTTTCTGACTCTCCATCAATCTTAGCTTATTAATTTTTGTGTAAATCTAGTTATGTTAAATGTAAGTAGTAACTTGCCAATTGGATTTTCTTCATAAAAATATACACAGACACTCCCTTTTGATCAGATCCTTTGGCTTTGTAAACTGTTGGCAACAACCTTCTGCCAACACGCTGCTGGAAATGGGAAACAGAAAAAAAAATAAGTGCAATATTACTGACCAGGTAATAGGATACAGATGGCTATCTCAAAGTATAGATGGTTTTGGATATTTCCACAAATACAGACCACCCTGAAGAATGATAAATCTATCATTTAAACGTGTTTTCCAAAGGTGTTGTGTACCTGCAGCTCTCAATGATATCGGGGTACTCAGGATGTCTGAAAATCAGATCCAGGCGTGGTATTACTGTTGGCTACAATAATACAACAGGACAATTCATTATGATTTGTTGGTTCAGATATTTACATTTTGCAACATAGATTCATATTCTGCGTACAGGGACATTTGGGTTTTTCTTGATTTTAATTCTTCTTAATCTTAATTTTTTTCTTTTATGATTGTTTCCTGTATTATGTCTGTTTCTGCCCTTCAAACTGTTGTTCTGACCCTTGAATTGGGGGAGGCAGACTAAAATCCCTAAGACACGGGAGTCTGGGTTTCATGAGGCTTATATGAAATGAGCTGGTGGCAGCAGTCCAATTTCTAGTGCCAATTATGAGGTTTGTTATGATAGCAAGAGTTCCTGTCAACACTACCTGGCACTGAGCTGAGAGCACCACCTCCTTTCATATGGGCTACGGAAAAACCTCAGTTGGTAATCACTCAGGATAACCCAGGCTGGGTTCAAGCTGGTGACCTAGATGTGAAAAATCTCCTTATCCTTTTACAGTTTCCTGCACTTGTCTTTATTTGAAGTGTACAGCTGCATCCCTTCTGTCTTGATGTCAGCGGGCATATGCTGTCCAAGAACTTGAACTGGGCAGAGAAAGCAAGGTTCTGAATGAGGGAATAGTTAATGTGTTTCTGTTCACTCTGACCAGAACAGCAGGCAGCTTTTAGACATGCAGTATGTGCTAAAATTTGGTTTGGGATTGGTTTGTTTGTAAGAAGGAATTAGGAACGTGACAGAAGTTGGATGATATCAGAGGGAGGATAAGCTTACAGAAATTGGAAACGCACCCAAAAGCATAATTTCTCCCTCGCTCGCTCTATACAACAGCAAGACTGCCACCCCCAGGCCAGAAAGATGCACATTAGCATCACTTCCCTTCCCTGGAAAAAAACCACTTGTTCTCAAGTATGTCTTGTTTTCAGGAGCCGGAAAGATTCAGGTTACCGAGTTCTTTAAGTCACATCCATTCGCATGCTCCTCTTTATTATTAATTATTATTATTATTATTATTATTACAGAATGACTTTGTGTTACTTGCAGCAGGTCACAGACATCCATGGTGCTTCATAAAACAAATAGAAATGGAGTCCCTGCTCCAAAGATCCTAAACATTTCTTCACGCTGCAGGGCCTGTAAAAAAGCTTTTCCCAACTGCAATGCCTGGGGTCCTCCTTGTGTGCCCTCCCCTGTCACATGGCTTCCCACTGGGGATGGAAATGGGCAAGAAGCCATTCCTACCTTGCAGCCTGAACAATCCTTCTGTGCAGCTCAGAGAGAACTCCCCAAAGTACAGACTTTCCCTGAAGTCACCTGGAACAGTGCAATGCTACCCTTTTCCTACTTAGGCCCGTGGGGAGCAAAGTGTGGGTTTGAGACCCAGAAGCTGTTTGGGAAAGTAATACATGCACCTCATGGGTTTTTTGGTTTTTAAATATGAAATATCATAGATTTAGCGCCCCCTCGGAGAAGAGAAATTTGAGGAGGGACATGAAGGAAGAGGAGGAGGTATGGAAAATGGGGCCCAGAAGGGTTTTGTAGGAATAAAGAACGACATGAAAGAAGGTACCAAAGTGACTCATATAGGCGGTATTTTTATGGCACAATATGTACATCCTGTTCTTTGAAGACAGTTTTCACACAGCAGGAGTGACAAGTTTTTCCAGATACATAAAGCAGTGGAGTAGGGTACACCCTGTACTGTAAAATTCACCCTGTCAAATAACAGAGGAGAAGAGTTTGGGGGGGGGGGGGAAGAGGGTCCTTTAAAAATAAGTAAGGGGTTGGGATTCTCAGAAACTATAATAAATATGATATAAAATAAAATATAATACTTCCCTACCTTCAGGGCATCCCTTGATCTGCCTTTCTAATGTGGGGCAACTAGTATTGACTGCCTGGCCACTGCCTGAGTGGGCAGAAGTGGGTGGGACTCCAGCCCACCACCCTGTGCTCCAGACGCTGATGCCCTTATCCTGCTTTCCTACCAATGTGGGAGCCAGCTCTATCCCTGGGGCAGCCTGTGTGGGCTGTCTGGTCACTCTCAGGATTGGTGGAGGAGGTGGAAAGTGGGACTTGAACACATATATAAAATCCACCATGGAATGAAGGGGCTGCATGCACCACTTTAAGCACATAAATATTCCTATTGCAGATATACAAGTGCACACAGTTTAAAGTTCACAAGCTAATATGTATTGCTGGATCAGAACCTTAGGAAAAATACATGGCAATGAGATATCGGAAAAAACCCAAAGCATAAAATAGTCCGCTGGAGGATAGTTGTTGGTATGGCATTAGATATAGTGCAACTTATTCCAGCCTTTCAGAGCCAGTGAACCCCTTCTAGACAAAAAATAAAGTATTTTGTGATCATCTCTGCTAAGATTTCTAACTCTAAGTGAACAGCATCTTACATTAAAGCATTGGTGAGCCACTTCTTCCCCCTATGTGGGTTATAGGAAAGTCAGTCAGCCTTTGTGTATCTAAGTATACCAATTTGTAAAATGGGAATAATATTTCTTCACTACCTTTGTAAAGCGCTTTGAGAACAATGGCTACAAAGTGTTGTATGTAAGCAGTCAGCATTCTAATTGCTAAGCATTTTATACTTTTTAATTTAGGGGATTTTCTTTTCTTGCTTTGAAATATTTCAGAGGGTCAAAGTATTTTTCCCCTTTGACTAAAGCTGTCTCTTTCCATTTGCCTTGTCATTGATTTTATTTTCCCTGCCTGTGATTTGAATGAAGCTGAAATTAACACAATTGTAATGGTGAGCAACAACTGCAATGAACTGCACATTGTGCTTTTGTGGTTTCATATTACTGTGCATTCGACTTGATGCTAATGTATAGTTTTCACAAAAAAACATTTGTTAGTCATTTGCAAGCACAAAGCCAGCCTAAGCATTCAAAACATAACAGTACTATACAAAACAAAACAGTCAGTAATACTGCCAACCGGAAGTGTTCAAAACTCATGAGGCGGGAACAAAAAATCATGAGATTGGCTTAAAATTATGAAATCTGAAAGACAATACATTTTGCATTCCCTTTTATTTGTTTTCTGGTGTTAGCACATGTAGAATTCAGATTTTCACATTTTCCTCTATCAATACAAGGGCTAAGAACTTGCTAGTTTTTAAACAAAAGCTGAGGTTTTTCTGGTACCAACCTGGTTTCAGCAGCTGGGGCTTTCAGAAAAATATCAACTAAGGAGGAAACGAATGATAAAATCCTGGGTCAGATCCTCAATGGAGATATGACAATTTTATTCCAACTGGGGGCCTGGCCTTTCAAATTGGAGTGGCCCAGGAGGTCAGTTGTTTTCTTTTAATTTCTTTGTAAATAAAATAATTCCTCTTTTTATAAAACCATACTGCATTTCCCAGGGAACTTTAAACCTCTGAACAGTGAATTGGGTCTAATATGAGATTCTTTATCTTGACAATGTCCCTTTGAGCTGGCATTATAATATTCCTACATTGATTACAGCAGAACCAATTGTCAGCACCAGCATCATGGTTAGTAGAAACTGAGATGTATGGAGGACCAGCACTGAAACTGCTTCTATGATACCCAGACCTCCAAACCAGTTCTACTAGTAAAGGATGAAACCTGGTGTTCCCTACTCCTCAGTCCCATCTTGCAATGGTAAATGGCACCTGAAAATAGACATCCAGCCTGCCAAATGCAGAACTTTAGGTAGGTCAAAGTTGCCCTATCAAAATTGTTGCTTGACAGAAAATTAGGGTTTCAATGAAACAATCTTTTTGTGAAAAGTGTCTGCTTCCTGTGGAAAATTTCAACATTTCATCAAAAACTGAACACCAAATAACTCATCAAATAAAAAAAAATGAATTTGTATCTTGGGAGCTTCATGCTTTATTTTCATTGGTGGATCAGGCTCCCCAACCAGACCTATCTCCCATGATGCATGATAGTTAAGGTGCATTGCAGTAGTTCAGCACAGAGGAGACGCAGAAGGCATGATGGGAGATGTAATCTGGCCAGGAAGCCCAAACTAAAGAGGAGAACAGGGCAAGAGGTACCCAAACTAAATTCCCCATAGGCATTGCAGTTGCATTTCCTAATTAACATTTTTTGGTTTTCAACCAAAAATATCTGGTTTTCACCAGAAAGTTGACATTTTTTGAGGAAAATTTTCACAAAAGTTTTTTTTTTCAATGTTCTATGAGATCAAAACATTTTTGGGCCTTCTCTAAGTTGGGACCTGATACAAAGCCCACTGAAGAGAAGGGGAAGTTTATCAATCCTAAGCTTTGGATCAGACCTTAACTGCATGTACTGCATATCATGCTGCTCTCCTCATTCAGATAAGCATGATAAGGACAGATATATTCACCCTTCCATTAATGTAGTTACCTCTTTATAAAATACAAACTTGTATCACTGAAATTCAAAAGTGGATACTTTACCATGTAAAAAGTTTGGATTTTTCTGAATTCCCTACATATCTGAGAGAGTTTGTCTGTCTGTGAGCGAGTGAGTCTGTCCTGTTTGTTCAAGAACCCCTCCTAAATGGTAAGAGCTAGCACCACCAAATTTGGTAGGCAGCTTCTTCTTATCATAACTTAAAGCAAAGTCAGGGTTTGGTTGTGCCAGGACAATGGAAAGTTCCTGGAATGTGATTGTTTTTCATATCATGGAAAGGTAGGGGGCTGCTAGTAGGGACAGTTATACTGTATAATGACCACATGGGGCAGCAAGGGGCCAGAGATGGGGCTCAGGACAGCAGTAACCCCACTGGGGCAGCAAGGAGGTAAGGTTGGAGAAAGGGACAGCTATCGTCTACGTATTTGAGAGTTTGTCTGTTTGTGTGTCTGTCTCCCAGTGGGGGACATGCACCCTCCCTCGGCTGTGCCCCACTGCAGCTGCAGCAGCCATGGAAAGCTGCTTCTCACCTGGCCTCAAGCTGCTTCAGTGAGAAAGGGCTGGGATTGTCCTCTCCCTGGGGCAGCCTTCATACTGAAACTCTCATCCCCAGAATCCCACCCCAGAGCAATGACTTAAATAAAGGAAAACAAAACGGATTTGAGTTAAGGACCCAAGCAACACCAGGTAAATCTTCTAGTACAAAGGAAAGGGTGTCTATATCTTGAACTAGTGGTTATGGAGGGGAAAACAGGTGAGAACTGATGACCTTAGGGCTGGCTTCACTAGGGGTATTGAAGGACTTCATGACTGGATCTTTATAACATGTTCCTTGTTCTCTCTGTTGATCCACTCTCAAAAAAGATTCTTCACTCTTTTTAATGTCAATTATTTTCAACGCACAATAGCCTAGTCTAATCCTGGTTTTCTTTAGAGATTATTTGATTAAAATATTATGAGGGCCACTATATGTACATTTTGCTGTCTCATATCTTACACCTTACGCTAAAAAAGCTTAGCAACATTTGGCATCTAACTACTTTTTAACATAACACATATCCATGCTTCTGTTCACACTGTAAAAGGTGATGTTTGAATGGCTGAAGCATCTGGATTTTATTATGGAAAAGTATAGCACTAAAAATGGATTTTTATATGTATATTATATATATGGGTGGAATTCCAGCAGCTGCCTGAACCACCCTTAGGCCTAGATTTTTAGCTTTTTTCAGAAGGCTTTGGTGCCAGCTGAAGTCAAAAATGAAAAAAAAAAAAATCCCCCAAAACCCCACCTTGCAATTTCTTTTGGAAGAACATTAAAAACAGTAAAACAACACAAATATTTCTGCCTTCAGATTTTTACTAAATGTTATTGTAGTAAGTATTAAAACTACACAAAGTCTTTTCCTTGTGTGGTCAAGAACTGTTTCCACTTTCTTGTCTGTTTACATAACTTTAGTTTTACAATGCTGTAGTTTACAAATCAAATGGTTTCTCTTAGTGATAGTGTATTTTTATTCCATTGGCCCATTTAAAATAGTCCAAACTTCTGTGGTTTTGTCATTAAAAATCTGATTGGCAGAGATATACTGAATCTTTATGTTTTCCAGCTGGGCCACTACCAGTTATACACACTCATTATTATCTATATGATCACTTAGGATTCATAACAACTGTGGATGATCATTTCAAATTTCACTGGCCTCTAGATCCAATGTTCATTGATCTACAGAAGAAATTGTCTAGAAAGCCTTGGAATTGGATATCCCTCAATTTTGAACACAGTTTGATTTAGATACGAGAGTCATGACCTGCCCTTTTCTCTCTAATGGAACTAAAACCCTAGCCAAGATTTCCAGTGGTGACTAGTGCTTCCCAGTGCCTTCCCAGTACAAGCCCACCTGGGACACTGACTCAAGTGGTTGGTTTGTCCATGTTGCCACCTATGGCTTCTGCTATCTAAATCAAAGCTGACTCCGGTATGTCTACATCCGCTGCAGTTGCACTGCTTTTTGAAGTGTAGACATGCTCTTATACCAATTTTACCACAGTGTCATTCCATTAGCTTCACTAGAGTTATACTGGTGTGAAAGCAGAATCAGACTTCAAAGCTACCACAGTATATTATGGATGTGCAGAGTTCCGTATTTTAAATCAAAGAGTTTTCATTTGATAAAAAGGTGAAGCTCTGCAAATCTGCTTTTCCTCCCTTTCTGGACTTGCAATGGCCACACAAAGAATAGTCACTCCTGGACTGAGATTTTTACATGCCAGGTAATAAACCCCTGAAGCATGCAACAAAAGGTGAGCAGAGCCTAACTACAGCAGTTCTCTCAGTGTACGTCTACACTTGTTCCCTAGTTCGAACTAGGGATGCAAATGTAGCCGACCGAAATTGCTAATGAAGCGGGGGATTTAAATATCCTGTGCTTCATTAGCATAATCTCACCCACGCGCTATTCCACTCACCAGCTGATTCGAACCAGGAAGTGCGCTCCCGGACGCGTTAGTTCGAATCAAACCCCTTGGTTCGAACTAATGTTACTCCTCATTTTAACCACCTGGAGCAGCTGGTACTAACTTTTCTGCTTAGTCACTTTCTTAGGGTGCATCTACACAGCACCCTAAACTCAAAATAAGATCCACAATTTGCGCTTTGCAAATTGCATATCTTGTTTCAAAACTATTTTGAAATAGCTTATTTTGAAATGTGGCACATCTACACAGCACCAATTTTCGAAATAACATGCTATTTTGAGCCATCCCTTATCCCTCATGCAACCAGGTTTACTGGGATGCCGAAATAGTGTTCCTGTTATTTCAAAAAATATTTTGAAATAATGGGTGGCTTGTGTAGGTGCAGGGTAGCTATTGCGGGGTACCTCCGGTATCCCAAAATAACCTCATTAGTATTCATATTGTGACATGAAAACCATGTCTGAGCAATCCATGAAGCATGGACATATTAAAAACCCTAGTTTTGGAGCTATTACTGATTTTATCTCCATTTTTTTGTGGTAGGAGAAAGAAGGTTATCGCATGTAGAAAAAGGAGAGGGGAAGCATATTACAGCAATATTACGGGCACTATTCTGGCATGTTATTCTGCTGCAGGAAAACAGGGAAGGAAGCTTCTTCCCTTCCAAATGCATCCAGGACCAAGTTCTACAAGCACTTTAAAGTCTGACATATGCTTAAGTACCTTGCTGAATCAGTGTCCCATGCAGGAGCAGGGCAGGATGCAGATGTCAATAAGTCCCAGTGAGCACCAGATTTAAGGATCTTTTTGCTCACTTATTGCTACACTCCTTCCTGACTGCAGCCTACCTCATGCTTGCAGGGGGCAAAATTATGAGGAATTTGGTTGGATAATTATTAGCTACAATCATTAAAGTATCATCATTTTGCTTCCAGTTCAAATGCATGATTGTACTTTAGATCAACATACTGTAGTGGGTGTTCTCAATTCAGAAAAATGTACAAGACATTTCTGATGGAGTTCTTGGCAATTACATTCCCTGATATTCAACAGATGTTGGCAGCCCACATGGCAAACAGATCCATCCAGTCAGTAGTTCACTATAATGTTTGATATGACGGAATCATATATAATATTTAATAAAAATGAACTCTTGTGTGTCTAGCATTCCCACAGCTTAGCGCTGTGCAAAAATTGTCTCTTTGGAATAGTTTGTAGCACAGGACCAAGTCAATTTGTATTCCTCATCAGTTTTCAACTAAATCATTGGGCAGTTCAGTTTCAGAGTCCTTGGGAATTTATGGAAAGGGAAATGATTTAGACTATTATTTCTGCTTGCATATAGGTTAATCACCCTACAGCAACCACCAGTGGAATTTTTAGTCATATCTTTCATTTGAAATTTAAAAGTTAGGTCCTGACTAGAGCTGGGCAAGCAGTGAGAAATATGATCCACAAACATTTCAGTGCCTTCTACATAGATTTTTCACCTCAGCTACATCATTTGCAGCCCTTTTTGTTGTGGACATATAAGGTAGGCCAAGAAAGATTTTGAGACTTGCCTAAGACTCAGAGCAAGACTCCCATGATTCTTCATTGTTCAGATTAAGCTAACTTTAGAGAGAGCAGAGTTTACCAGTTACCCTTAGGATACTTTGCAAATTGTTTAAGAGAGATCTTACCAAAGCATTAATGGCAAGATATGAAATGAACTGCAGTGGAACTTTATAAATAGCCTAAGATGTGGAGTTTGTACCAAAAAAAGAAGTAGATAAGGACCAGAATAATGCACAGAAAAGGTAACGATGGTATAATTGTTCCTAAAACACAGGAGAAATAAGAATAGTGATAGAGATGCAGCCATGTTAGTCTGGTCTAGCTGAAACAAAAGACAGGACTATGCAGCAGTTTAAAGACTAACAAGATGGTTTATTAGGTGATGAGCTCTCCTGGGCCAGACCCACTTCCTCGGATCAATTTGTGGAAGAAAATTGGCACGACCATATATACCAAAGTGATACAATCAAAAAAAAGTGAACACATATAAAATTGACAAATCAAATTTTAGAACAGAGTGGGGGTGAGGGGGGAAGGTTAGTGTCTGTGAGGTAATGAAATTAGGGGTGATAATTGGGGAAACTGTCTTTGTAATGGATGAGATAATTAGCATCTTTGTTGAGACCCATACATAAAGTATCAAATTTAAGCATGAATGACAGTTCTGAGGCTTCTCTTTGAAGTCTGGAGTTAAAATGTCTTTGAAGCAATATGCATGTTTTAAGGTCATTGAAAGAATGGTCAGTCTGGTTAAAATGACAAGCAACAGTTTTCTCTCTGTGAGAGAGCCTGATGTCTGTTTTATGTGCATTGATTCTTTGGCGAAGTGTCTGAGAAGTTAGTCCAATATACATAGCAGACGGACACTTTAGGCACATGATGGCATAAATTATATTTCTGGATGAACAGGAATATGTGTTCTTGATCTTGTAAGTGGCATATTAGGTCCAATAATGGTGTCAGCAGAGTAAATATGTGGACAAAGCTGGCACTGGGGTTTGTTGCAAGGGAAAGTTCCAGGGTTGGTATTAGTGTGGTATGTCCTGTAGTTTTTGGTAAGAATCATCCTGAGGTTAGGTGGTTGTCTATAGGAAACTATGGGTCTGTCTCCCAGAGCCTCTCGGAGGGTAGTATCCTGTTCCAGTATAGGTTGTAGTTTATTGATAATGCGTTAGATGGGTTTAAGTTGGGGGCTATAGGTGATGACAAGTGGTGTTCTATTGTTGGTTTTCTTGGGTCTGTTTTAAAGTAGATGGTTTCTGGGTATTCGTCTGACTCTTTCAATTTGTTTTTTTATTTCTCCGGGTGGGTAAGTGAGGTTTATAAATGCTTGGTAGAGATCCTGAAGTTTCTGGTCTCTGTCAGTGGGATTAGAGCAGATGTGATTGTATCTAAGGGCTTGGCTATAGACGATGGATCGTATGGTGTGTCCTGGATGGGAGCTGGAGGCATGTAGGTAACTGTAGGAGTCAGTGGGTTTTCTGTAGAGAGTGGTGTCTAATTTACCATTGGTGATTTGTACTGTGGTGTCCAGGAAATGGATCTCTCGTGTAGAATGGTCCAGGCTGAGATTGATGGTGGGGTGTAGGTTGTTAAAGTCTCTGTGAGAGAAGGGGTAAAAGGGGACGGGATCTGAGGAAACGCCAACATCCCACATGAAGATGGATTACAAGCAATTAGAAACACTATCCCAGAGGATACCACTGCCAATCTGGTAGCAGATCTATGTAACTTTGTTCTCACCCATAATTATTTCCAATTTGGGGACAACTTATACCTCCAGATCAGCGGCACAGCCATGGGTACCCGCATGGCCCCACAGTATGCTAACATCTTTATGGCTGACTTAGAACAACGTTTCCTCAGATCCCGTCCCCTTTTACCCCTTCTCTACTTACGCTACATCGATGACATCTTTATGATCTGGACCCATGGCCAAGAAACACTGGATGCATTCCACAGAGACCAGAAACTGACACCATTATTGTACCTAACCATGCCACTTACAAGATCAAGAACACATATTCCTGTTCATCCAGAAATATAATTTATGCCATCATGTGCCTAAAGTGTCCGTCTGCTATGTATATTGGACAAACTTCTCAGACGCTTCGCCAACGCATCAGTGCACATAAAACAGACATCAGGCTCCCTCACAGAGAGAAAACTGTTGCTTGCCATTTTAACCAGACTGACCATTCTCTCAATGACCTTAAAACATGCATATTGCTTCAAAGACATTTTAACTCCAGACTTCAAAGAGAAGCCTCAGAACTGTCATTCATGCTTAAATTTGACACTTTATGTATGGGTCTCAACAAAGATGCTAATTATCTCATCCATTACAAAGACAGCTTCCCCAATTATCACCCCTAATGTCATTACCTCACAGACACTAACCTTTCCCCCTCACCCCCCACTCTGTTCTAAAATTTGATTTGTCAGTTTTATATGTGTACACTTTTTTTTGATTGTATCACTTTGGTATATATGGTTGTGCCAATTTTCTTCCACAAATTGATCCGAGGAAGTGGGTCTGGCCCAGGAAAGCTCATCACCTAATAAACCATCTTGTTAGCTTTAAAGTGCTGCATAGTCCTGTCTTTTGTTTCAGGAGAAATAAGACTATCTGCAGGCTGCATGCAAGCTGCCAGAAAACTACAGAGAAGGCCTTTCACAGGTGATGGTAATTGTGCAGGGAGCGGAACCATGCAGCCCTGCAGGCCCACAGTGTCCCCGCCTTCCATGCCCCAGCATCCAGCTGCACCCCACAGCCTGCCAGTTTGCCAATGCTCTGGTAAGTGCTCCCCGATTAGGTGGGGCTTCTGGGATGTCGACCTCTTATGTGGGCATGGGGTCCCTGGGTGTAGGCAGCTTTGCAGCGCTACAGCTGCCAAAGCAAATGCTGGGACATGCCGAGCACTGGCTGCAGCCGGGTTTCCAGGGCTACAGCCAGGGAAGACAATTCCCTGAATGCACCCCTGGAAACTTGCCTGCAGCGGGGGCCTTTCTTCCCCCACAATGTTCTCAATAAGTGGCATGGTGTTGCCCATATCTGAATCCCATTAACATTTAAGACAATGGGACAGGATTGCTTCCCAGCAAGATGTTGCTAATAACTGGCAGTTGTTAATGTCAGGATTGCTATTAAGCGAAATCTACTCTATTTGCCCAGTAGAAGCCATGCAGACAAAGCCACTTCCATTTCACAGAGGATTTCAGTGCTTCAAAACGTCTTTGTTCTGATTTGTGAACAACCCCTCAGATTCCCTAAATTCTCTGTGAAAGGGAATAAAGCCCTGTTGTTAGAGCAGTCCACCTTGTGGGCTGCCCTGAGCTATAGACCAGGACACCTTAGAGTCCCTGGTCAGGTGCAGACAACATAGCACATGTCTCAGAGCCATGAATCCTGGGAGCCCTAAGAGTCTGCCTTTCATCCTGACTGATGGGCTGAAGGGGATCTGTGAACCTGGAAGCCCTGAGATCCCCACCCTGTGGCAGCCCATAAAGTGAAGGAGTCAAGCAACCTGAGACCTTATGAATTGGGAGACTTTCAGGTTCTCAGCTCCCTACCAGGTGGGCTGCCATAGAGGAGAGAGCCTAGAAGTTTGGGCTTCCAAGAAGCCCACGAGATAGGCTGATGAAAAGTCAGTCAAGTGAGCTAGCAGGAAATCAGGAAGGTTCCTTGAGTTCTGTCACAACTTCATGAAGATCAACCCATCTCTGAGAAGTGTTTCAATTGCAATGAAGCAGCATTGTCCAACAGAACAATGTTCAAACAGCTCTACTGGAATATAGCTAGTAAACACGGCTACCTGGACCCCATTCTCCCGGTGATATTTCTTCATATTAGCTTTGTTGTGTAAGGAGTGAAAGGCAACACAGGCCTTCAGCCAATATTGTTTAATTGGGACTCATAATTCTGTTTTTAAACAGGTGAAATTCATTTTGGGAGGGAATGGAAATCATCTGCAGGGCAAAGTCATGGAATCAGGTAACAGAAACACCACCATGAGACTAAGCTGCCCACTCAGACAGCTCAGGCATTGAATCACAAATAGAAAACACTTAAGAGATACTCACAGCAAACAGTTTTTGAAAAACCCAGAAAGAGTATATCACTGGCACAAACAATTGAAAATATAGAACAATGATGAATGCTGAAATACAAAGTTCAGTCTCTTAACAGACAGTTCATGAATATGAAAACAAACATTGTTGGAGCTGATTGATAAGATCAACCCAATAGGTATGGAGCTAACTATATAAGAAAATTACATCCCTGACCAGATTGCACTATCTGCCTAAGTTTGGCTCCTCTAGATAGCTTTAGTGGCACAAAAAGACAACCTCCTCATGAACAAAGAGACAGGGAAGCTCTCCATGGTCTCACCATTGGACCTCTCTACAGCCTTGGACATGCTGAACTGCTGAGTATTAATAACACACTTACAAGATAGAGCAGGAAGAGATGAGCCAGCACTGCAGTGTCCCCAGTCATTCTGCTCAAGCAGAACTCAGAGTGGTAATAGGCAATTGCTTCTCTTCTCCAAGGTCATCATCTAATTTTTAAGCCAGTTTTCAGTTAGTGCATTCTCATTTTGACTACTTAAATTTACCAGTGATTTTACTGGGTCCCCCCCCACCCTGTCTCCGCCTCTTTCCTATCCTAGATACAGTAAGAACTCTGTTATCCAGCACTCAATTAACCGGCATTTCTGATATCTCCCAATATAAATGTTCAATCTAGTAACCACCAGGACTAGCATACTGCCTTGCCCATTATGCAGTTGTGCATTCTGCACTCACTTTTATGCAAGAGAGGCAGAAGACAAATAAGCAAGTTGAAATCAGGGATTTATTCAAATAAGCAGCTTCCAGGGTGTGTCATAGGGTCATTACTGATCCAGCCTATCTCCTATACCAGTGGTTCCCAAACTTTTCAGCATCACACCCCCTTTTTGATTTTTGAGAAAACCTCACGCCCCTCCTCCCCCCCAAAAAATAGCAGCAAAACTTGTTGAGGGGGAAAAAAAAGGAACTGACCGGGGACAAGAAACAAAAATAGCAGCAAAACTTGGGAGGGGGGGAATTGATGGGGCAGTCTGGGTCGCCTTGTGCCCCCCCTGGAATTTCTTCACGCCCCTCCCAGGGGGGCATGCCCCCCAGTTTGGGAACCCATGTCCTATACCTTCTACTTCTAGGCTATGTCTAGAGATCTTCCGAAAAAACTTCTTCCGAAAGAGAGCATCTACACAGCAAAAGCTCATCGAAAAAGCGATCTGCTTTTTCGAAAGATAGCGGCCACGTTGATTGGACTCTATCTCGCATTTAAGCTGTGATTACTATGGACAGAGTGGCTACCAGGGCACCTGTGCTTTTTCCTCTTTCCTCTTCTTTCGAAAGAACTCCCTCTTCCCCATCCACACGTGCCTTTTTCTGAAAGAGCTCTTTCACAAAAAGGCTTCTTCCTTGTAGAAAGAGGTTTACCAGTGTCAGGAAACCTCTCTGTCCTATCAATTTTTTTCCAAAGAATGCGATTGCAGTGTGGATGTAAATGAAGAAAAAATTCTGCAGTGTAGACATAACTCTGCAATGGTAATTGATGTTAATAATGATGACCCCGAGGTTCTGCAAGATCCTGAAACACCTTCTGAAATCATCAAAGAAAGATTAAATTATATTTAGTACAGTTTTAGTGTTAAGTATATTTTTAGTGATCTCAGTGTATACTGGACTCTGCCTGTGTTGATATGCAGTGTCATAAAATAACCTACTGTACAGAACATGTTGCCTTGGTACACTTAAGTGTTTCAAGAAACCAACCACTCTGCGGTGAAGTGCTACTCCTGGTTTGATGAGTACCTGTGTACAATTTTACAGTTTATTCATTTTATTGTATTCTAATTCTTTGAAAATTGGTATTCCCTTGGTAAAGTATAACTCTCAGTTAACCAGAATATCTGATTAACTGTTGCCTCCTAGTTCCCTGTCATGCCAGGGTTTTTACTGTAGTTGTTTCATATCTGATATTCAGTATCAGTTGGAATTGTTGATGATTCTCAGATAACAATAGTATGGTAACTGTTGGCAAAAGGTACTTTTGAATAGCAACCTCTCCGTGGTCAGTTTCTTATTTGACTGTTTGGGGGTTTTTTAATGACGTACACTTGAATTGTGTGTGTCATAAGCTGGCGCACTTAGAGACACAGAACCACTGAAGAACGTTTTAAAGTAAGCTGACTTTGAAAATAAATCATACAAAAGAAAGACTTGGAAGTTTGATTGTTTCAATATGGCAGAACCCATGCCAAAAGGCTCCAGTTTTTCTGACAACAAAATAATTCAAGAGCTCACCAAATATCTTTCTAAACTTATAGAAGTCAAAGATGAAAAATGTTCTAATATTCTTAAGGAACTTTGGTGAAAATTTTGTGAGCATACCTTAGAGTTTTCATTAACTGAGCAGAAGTCACAAGGTAAAACATACTCCGAGACTTGAGGAGACAAACTAATACAACTATAGTACAGTTTAATGAACAGGTGAATGAGAAAGCACATCCATATGTAAATTTCAGAGAGATGTTCACACAGATATCCCAGCTACCTAAAGGCTCATATTTATTTATCACACATAATTTCTTACTAGAAACTGTCCTACAGTGTGGTAGTTGTCAGCAATGGCTAGCTTTTTCATGGTGACATTAAAACTCAATCAATAGGTTTTATGCACTTTTGTGATGTTACATGGCAGAGCGCGTAAACTTGGCTAAATGTTCTAAAGAAAACTAGCATTTTCTGAATCATTGTCTAATGAAGAGTTGATAAAAAAATCAAAATTTGCAATGAATTGTTTCTTAGAGATGTTTTTGTTTTCTGGAGATAGTATAAATAAAAAACGTATTTCATTTGAACTTCATTTCTAACAGCCAATACAGTCAAATACAATTGGGTATGTCTACACTAGCCACCCTAGTTCGAACTAGGGTGGCTAATGTAATCATTCGAACTTGCAAGTGAAGCCTGGGATTAAAATATCCCGGGCTTTATTTGCATGTTCCCGGGCGCCGCCATTTTTAAATGCCCGGTAGTTTGAACTCCCTGCCCGCGGCTACACGTGGCACGGGCTAGGTAGTTCGAACTAAAGCCCCTAATTTGGACTACTGTTACTCCTCATTGCAGGAGTAATGGTAGTCCGAATTAGGGGCTTTAGTTCGAACTACCTAGCCCGTGCCACGTGTAGCCGCAGGCAGGGAGTTCAAACTACCGGGCATTTAAAAATGGCGGCGCCCGGGAACATGCAAATAAAGCCTGGGATATTTTAATCCCGGGCTTCACTTGCAAGTTCGAATGACTACATTAGCCACCCTAATTCGAACTAGGGTGGCTAGAGTAGACATACCCATTCTGATGCTGAACAAGATCAACCGGCTGATGAACTCTTAAGATACGTTAGCATTATAAAGAGGGCTTATCTTAAGACTTGGAATGTATTCAGACTACATACTAATAACTAACTCCATCATTTTGATCAGCTCCTCTAGTCATCTCCATTTTGGTACTTTGGCAGAAGCTGAGTGGCAGAAACAAAAAGTTCGAATTTATTCCTGCTGTTACTCTGTTTTCTCCATTTATTAAATCACATCAGTGATAGAATTTGGCCAATTATTTCAGAATGAACAAATGAAGAAATTCATATTTCTCCAGTACTAAGGGCTCAAGATACGGCTTGTGCACAGCCTGTGCACACAATGAATTTCTATTAATGAATCTTTAGGATGAGGGTGTTTGACAAGTATAATTTAAATGCAGCTTTGTCATTTCTTTAGCATCCTACCTAGCTGGTATCATGGATTATTTTTCAATCAGCACTGAGTCGGGATCTCAGTTTTCCTTTCTCTCTAAAAGAAAGCACTCCTAGTCTCCTACTTATCAGTATTCACATAAGGCCTTATCCAACACCACCCCTCCCCCCCAAACACAAAAATGCTGAAACCCGCAAAAAGAGACTGATTGACTAACTTCAGAGGTCTTTGGATGAGGTCCCCACTGTTGGGATGTTTAATTTTTATATGTATTTGTGCTGGAAGGCGAGCATAAGTCATTTGCACATAGAGAATCACAGAAATGTAATTTGAAAGGGATCTTGAGAACTTATCATGTCTAGTCCCCTGAACAGTGGCAGGACCAAGTAAATCTAGACTATCCTTGACAGGTGTTTATCCAACTTGTTTTAAAAAGCTTCCAGTGATGGGGAGTCCACAACCTCTCTTGGAAGCTTATTCCAGAGTTTAACTATCCTTATGGTTAGCAAGTTTTTCCTAATATGTAACTAAGTCTCCCTTGCTGTAGATTAAGCCCCGATTACTATAGGCTGGACCTCCCAGATCTGGCACCATGGGGACCTGACATGTCCTGAACCCAGAGAGTTTACTGGACCAAGGGAGGTCAATGCTGGCCCTTCTGCTGCTGATCTCTGGGCTCTCATAGGGGGTCACCAGCCTCCCAGCCACCAGTCCCTACTCTCAGGTTCCCCTTCCTGGTGCAGACTCCGTTCCTGGCCCTGGACTGACTCCCTGCTGCCGGCCTGACTCTGCTCCTGGTCCAGGTTGGATACCTGGCTGCCAGCCCCCTACCACTGGTTTGGCTCTGTTCCTGACCTGGCCAGGCTCCTGGTTGCTGGCTTCCCTGTTGCTGACCCCCCTCCCAGACACCCAGGCTCTCTAATTCAGCAACATCTGGATTAGAGAGGTTCAACGTGTATCTGTTGCTCTTTCTTTTAATTGAAATTTGTCTGTATAAAAGAACCAGTTTGCATGAAATATATCCAGCCATCATAAAATGCATACCAATCAGAATCCTTAGACATGATGGTTTATGAGTCGAGGTATTACATATGGGTATTGAATTTGATGTCTACAAATATTTCTATAGTCATCAGGGGAAGGAAAAAAAGTAATGATCTCCAGTTCATTCTGTATCAGTATTTTGGCATCAGCTACAGTACCGGGGCACAGTAATGGAACACTAATTACAGTTTCTTCTCTTGAGTCATTTTTAAAAAGGCTAATCTTGTAACCAGAACACTTTTATGGCCTGACAGTAACATAAGCAATGAAACACAGAGGCATTTGTTTCTTGACATTCGCAACTTGAGACAGGCAGCTTTTCCCCAGTTCTGTTTGCTATTGAAGATGACTGGTACATCCTATGGGTAATATAATATTGCATTTGTATAAACTTATTAAACACAGATATTTTTATGGTTTACATTTAGCACTTTTTGCCAGTCTTTGTCTTTGCTATTTATGCCGCCTACCCCCATTCTCTCTTCTAAACATGTTTGGCTACTTGATTTTCTTGGGATCACACTTAGAACATTGTGAAAGGTCAAGGGCAAATGTTTGAGCAGTTTGGTCATTATTAGCCACAGTTCTTTATTAGCAATTCAGAAGCTTAAAATACATAGCACATTAATCAAATGTCATAACAGAAAGTACATAAGGAATTCTGTGTTAATGAAACCATATTTCACGCTGATTTTTTTTTTTCAAAATAGACCAATCCTCTAGGGAGATGTTTGTAGGACTTTTGTGGTCTACTCTTTGTACTACCCATTTTCATTCCTGGTTGTAAATGCGACAGAATAACTCCATTTTGACCTCTCATAGTCAGTAAGCACTTTATCAAGCATGTTGTCAATTTTAAATACAGTGGTGTGGATCAGGTCAGAGGTGGTGAATCACTGTGCTCTATTTATTAACGGTGAACTACAATACAGTGTTGCATCCTGATCCTGTACTCACTGACATCAATAGCAAAGCCCCATATATGCTTAGATGTTGTGTGAAGGGTCACCTTATATATCACAATGGGCATATGAAATAGGGACACTGCCAACGAACAGATTCCAGAAATAGTTCCCAAGCTCCTAGCTGCTTATATCCTGTTCAGACAGAGGTGCTCACATTGCTATGCATGTTGTAGAGAAAGTTTGGGAACTCGTGAGAGAGAGGGCAAGATATTGTAAACTCATCAGGCCACAGACCAAGGATGAGGATTGAGTCCCATTGATATCTCCATCTGTCTGTTTACACACACACACACACACACACACACACACACACACACACAGAGAGAGAGAGAGAGAGAGAGTGTATGTGTGTTTATACAGCACCTAGAGCTTGATCTTGCCCCCACTGAAATCAATGTGATTTTTTGCATTCACTTGCATGGGAGTAGGATGAGACAAGATCCCGATTCGAACCTCTAAGTGCTATTGCAATACAAACACTGAATATTGCTAATAAGGGGCAAAGGGATGGGGGGTTAAGGACGTCAAAGAGGCTAACTAGTCACGCCAAAATAACTACTCTTTTGTAGACATTGCCCTATGCCCAGCCCCAGCTAAAGTCAGGGAAAAAAATACTAGCAGAACACAAGCAATACGGTCTTCTCCAGATATAAAGAACAAACCCAAGACTGTAGTGGTGGTTATTGCTATTCAATGAAAGCAAGACAGTCAGCTGCTACTGACAGAAAGCTCACTCATAGGGGCCTGCAATAAAACAAGGTCCAAAATGATCTCACCTTCTCAGAAATCAATGACACTCACCCAGAAGTGGCCAAGGAGTCCACAAGATGACACGTCCCTTAGGTATCTCTATGGAGGCCCTCCTGCAAATTAGATTGCTCTTCTAACAGAATCAGCTAACAGAGGACCTCTCATAGTCAGTAAGCACATGTAAGTACACATGTTCCCTGAATTCCCTTAGAGTGACCCACTCCCCCCCCCCACAGCACATCTGCACCTGCTAGCACAGTTGACCAAGAGTAGTGGAGTTAATCCTGTGTGGTATATTGGTAACATCAGAATGAAATATCACTTAAAGCCTGAACAGAATTTAATACAGATTAATTTTTAATATGCAGTTGCTTATGAGGCATCATGTTAATTGGCACTTGGAGATCCCTTAAAGGAATACTTTATTTACACTCAGTTCCACATATGCTTTATATTTGAGGCATGTCCTTAGTTGTTGTAATGTGATCTTGTTACCCATGTTATACAGTATACCTTTAAAGTTATGAGGAAGAAACTTTCAAAAATTACCCAGGCTATGTCTAGACTACAATGATTTATCGGAAAAAGGTACGCAAATTGCTGAGCGCAATTTGCGTACCTTTTTCCGTTAGGTTTTTTGGAAGAGGCTTTTCTGAAATTTGGCCTGTCTACCCTGGGCCAAATTTTGGAAAAACCTCCTCTTTCAGAAGAGCCCTTCTTCCTTGTAGGAGGAGAAGACAGGGTTTCCGAAAGAGCATGTGTGCTCTTCCACACAAAAAAAGGAAGAGCAGATGCATTCCCTGGATGTGGAGGAGTTTTTCCAGGATACCAGAGGAATCCTGGAAACACCCCATAGTGTAGACATAGCCCCAGATGAAACAAAGTTGTATTTTTTTCCTGTTTCCTAGGTTTTCGCAGACATTTTCTCTGGAGTACAAGGAGCAAATTAAACAATTTTTTTTTTTTTTGCATTCACACTGATAGGATATTGTCTGTCCTCTAGCAGCAGTAAAAATGAATTACTAAGTCGTGCTGTTAGCTATTAAAATACCACAGTGATAGGTGTGGAATAATAACCTAGAGGGACAGACAATGGACATTTTATGCTATAGTAACCAGTCTGCACAAATTCCTGAGCTGATATCCAGCCCCTTTGGGCTGCTCTGGTGGTGAAAAGGGGCTAGACTGCAACCAAATTTGCCAGGCTCTTCTGCATGTGAATGTTACCCATCCACTCCCTCTCATGCTGGAGAGATGAATGCTAGGGATTAACCTGAACCTCCAGCTTCATTTTCCACATGAGCTGCTGTGCAGCTTTGCTGTGAACTTAAACAGTTGCCATGTTTCATTCCAGACGTGAATGCCCTTCACTGGTGAATGGCAGGATCCCTTCTGTATTGTAGACACTGAGTAAGTTTGATGAAGCACTTCGGGATTAATCAACATGAAAGGCCCCGTGTAACTCTAATAGGCTGTGTCTAAACTACATCCCTCTTTCGACAGAGGGATGTAAATTAGAAACTTTGAAATTGCAAATGAAGCAGGGATTTAAATATCGCATGCTTCATTTGCATAATCACATCATGGCGATCTTTCGAAAAAGCACCATTTTGAAAGTAAAACCGCGGTCTAGACAGCAGGCTTTTTCGAAAGATCTTGTACAAAAAATGAGTACAGGATCTTTCGAAAAAACCACATCTAGACCACAGTTTTACTTTCGAAATGACACTTTTTCAAAATTGCGCCATGACGTGATTATGCAAATGAAGCGTGAGATATTTAAATCCCCGCTTCATTTGCAATTTCGAAGTGTCTAATTTATACCCCTCTGTCGAAAGGGGGATGTAGTCTAGACACAGCCATACTGTTACCATCATCTCTTCCGTTGTGGCCTTTCTTCATTGCTTTCTTATCTTAAATCCTGAGCAAGCGCTCTGTGCTTCTTACAGAATAATCTTGAAACCTAATGTGAACGGCTTGGGTAAGGTCTCAGCAAATGCCTTAGAAAATAGACTATTGTGATGACTACTGTTCAGAGTTTGCTACGGCAGATTTTAGACATGATGACTCTTAGTAATCTCTCAGTATCACATATCTATGTCCACAAGGATCATATGAGTGCACCTTACTTTCATACCATGAAAGCTAAAAGGTTTTTTAGTCCTTTCTGTTAAATAGATATAAACATTGACATAATTTCTTCTCTGTGTTTGTTGTATCCTCACTGATTACAATGGGGTTAGAAGTGGAAGCAAACCAGATAAATCTGGATGCTGTTTTCCTGCCAGGTAAATGCAGAATTCGAGGTCTTGAGGATGACCCATTTTTTTAGTAACTGATTTTTCTTCATGTCCAGCATGCCAGGCGCAATGTATGGGGCTGCTTCTGTGATAGGTGTTAGGATAGAACTGACAAAGATTTGGAGGATCTTTGGCTATAGAATTCATATCTACTTGAGATCAGGTTGACACCAATATATGAACCATCCAGTCATGCGTGGCTTATTTTAATGGAGTTGAGGTCTCCAGGCAATGCTCTCCTGAGGCATACACCTTGATGTGCATAGAATCATAGAACACTAGAACTGGAAGGGACCTCGAGAGGTCATCAAATCCAGTCCCCTGCCCTCACGGCAGGACCCAGGACCTAAACTATCCCTGATGTCTATCTAACCTGCTCTTAAATATCTCCAGAGATGGAGATTCCACAACCTCCCTAGGCAACTTATTCCAGTGTTTAACCACCCTGACAGTTAGGAAGTTTTCCCTAATGTCCAACCTAAACCTCCCTTGCTGCAGTTTAAGCCCATTGCTTCTTGTCCTAAAGAATGGGCTGTCCTTCTTGCCATGGCCATCTCTGCTGGAAAGAGGTATGACCTAATGATAAATGGAGCATGGGAGTCAGGTCTCCTGGGCTCTCTTCTGCTGGCAGTGTAGATATGGAATGTAAGTACAGTAAAACTACAATTGTCCGGCATCCAGTGGTCCAGCACTCCTCATAGTCCGGCACCAACTGGAACCCAGAAGTGCTCCAGCCAGCCGGACAATTGGCGCTCCTGTGAGCCCCGGTCAAGGGCCGGGAAAGGGAAGGGGAGGAGAGGGAAAGGGGTCCCTGTGACGGGTCTGCCGGACCCGCACTCCTGCCGGCCAGGGGTCGGGGTCGGCGGGGAATGGCGCAGCGAGGGGCGAACCCTCCATCGTTTTGCAGGGAGGCAGGGGAAAGCCCCACACAGCCGCCTGCTACAGGCCAGCTGGGGCTGCAAGCGGCGGTGGAGGAGAGGGGGCGAGGAGGGACCAATCCAGCAAGCACCCCAGCTGCTCTGCCCCGCCGCTTCCCCAAGTCCACCGTTCGTCAGTTTCAGCAGCGGCGGACTTGGGGAAGCGGCGGGGCAGAGCAGCTGGGGTGCTGCTGGGTTGGTCCCGCAGTGCCGCCCCTCACCTGAGCGGTGCTGCAGGACCAACCCGGCAGCACCCCAGCTGCTCTGCCCGCCGCTTCCCCAAGTCCGCCGCTGCCGCTTGCAGCCCCAGCTGGCCTGTCGCCGACGGCTGTGCGGGGCTTCCCCCGCCTCCCGGCAAAACGGCAGAGGGTTTGCCCCTTGCCGCGCCGTTCCCCGCCGAACCCCCCCCCCCCCCCGCAGGAGTACCTCCTGATACTCTGGCATATCCGATAATCCGGCACCCCCTGGGTCCCAAAGGTGCCGGATTATTGGAAGTCTACTGTAGTTAGCAGAGAGGTGCCTTCTTAACAAGGCACATGTATGTAGGCTGTCTTTGTTTTCATATTGCTTATCTCCATCTGGACTCATACCATCTCTATGCTTTGCTTGGTTCTATCCCATACCTTTACTCCTTTACTTTTCTGAGTGGTATTATGTTTCTAAGACCATTGTATGCATTCATTTGTGTGCACAACTTGTATTGGCACATGAACCAAAGTGCCATAGTCTTTCAAACAAATTTTGCTTTTGATTTTATTATAGGGTGTGAAAAATATTTAATAATATATTACTGACAAATAAGTTTTATTGGCAACATTGTCTTCCAGGAATGGCATGTTCAGCAAATTAAGCCAGAAGCTAGCATGTAATTTTTATTTCAAGGAATACCATGCTTTGCAAGTGTCGTTTTTTAATCATTCATGCTTTGCGAGGTTGGGAAAAAATGAAAATGGGAAGGAAGAAAAATACAAAATTAGATCTTTTTCAGCTCTGTGAGTTTAAGCTTTGTTCTGTGATTTCTATTTCTGTTTGGAAAATGTCAAATACCAATCTTTTATGCAATGAGGTCTGTCAGAAAGACGCCAGACTATGCATCATCTTTAATGCTAGCTAAAAATCTTTACCTTTCAGCTACAGACTAATATGAAATGATGGTTTTATCATATATTTCAAGCCCTCAATGGTCTGAGCATTTTACCAAAAATTAGGACAAGATTTCTCTAAGTGTATTGAGTTATTTACACATCTGAAAGTTTGTATTTTATTTAGGGGCACAAAAAAATCTAAAATGTACAGAAGATCCAGAAATGCATGAAATAGAAAAACACATAATTCTCCAACAACCGCCACTCCTCTCAAAATGGATGCAAGTTCAGGAGTTCAGCAGGTTCAGGAGTTTTAGACAAAGGAGGAGCAAATTCCAGAGCCAAAGAGCACTCAAAGAGAACATGCTATTAGCAGTTTCCTTATGAAAGGGGCTCTTATTAGAAGGCTTCTGCTAGCACAAAAAACAAAACCACTTGTTCATTTCAGGATCTTATTAAAACAAAGGCAGAGATTCTACAGTTTGTCTAGATATGGGCTAGCATACAGCATGGTTTAGATCAGTTGGTCCAATCCAGTGCAGAGAAATGCTTCAGTCAAGATATCTGATTTGGATCAGGATTCAAATTTCAAAAGACTTTGAGGATATTCAAGTCAAGAGTTTTGTTTCAGACCCATCTCTGTGCTTATCAGATTCATTATTTACAAATAAGCAATACAGGATAACACATTTGAACTACAATAAAACAATGCTAATAAAAAAGTAAGCAGACATTTATCTCCATTGTCCTCTGTTTGTTTTGTTATGTGATCCTTTAATTTAATAGCTGGGAGGGTTAATTCCAACTATGCCCTCTGCTTGCTTTAGCTCTGTCCCACCACACAGCACGAAGTAAACGAACACTCAACTTTTTTACTTACTGTCTTGAGTGATTCCTCTCAAAGAGGAACCAATGTAAAAATGAATTGAGATAAATGTAACCAAACTCCATGACAACAAATCCTTCCATGAACCTGTGCCATCTTCTGGGAAGTAAATACTGTAACACAGATAGGAACTTGTCTATAGCTATCTTATTTGCAAGGTTCTAAGGACTTGTTTCCTTATGTATTGCTAGTAATGACAGAATCTAATAGCGGTGAAGGAATTTCTCAGGCTGTGATGACCAGTCGAGTGGGAAAGGAATTCTTCAATGAAATATTTTCAATAAATCCCAGTTCATGGAAACTGAAACTTCCTGCAGGAATCATGTCGGGTTTGACTATTTTACTTTATTTGAAAATAAAAAAATTAAAATGTTATAGTGCCCCATTTCAACATTTTTGGAACAAAACCTTTTGATTTTTCAGTTAGGAACAACTTTTTGTTTCAAAATGTATACTTTATATTTTTGAAGAGTAAAGATGCTTTATATTTTTAAAGAGTAAAATCTGAAGCAAAACATTTTGAATGTATCAAATCAAAATGTTACAACTGACCTCAAATTATTTTTTTCAGCTCAAAAAAGCGTTAAGATATTAGCTTTTTTTACTGATTCACAGTGGGATGTTTAAAATTGCAAAATTTTGGAGAGGATGGGAAATCTGTTTTCTGACCAACTTTCATCAGCTTCAGTTGAAATCCACTCTCTCCAATGACTAGCTTCCCACTTTTCCTTGGTCCACTGAAATAGTCTCTGTTCTGCAAGAACATTCTTAATATCAAGCTTTTGTTATTCCTGAGGGGAAATCAAAATTTGATCTTGTTGAATGTAAATAGATTTCAACATTGTTTCCACTAAAACTAGTTGATCTGTAGAAATATACACAAATAGAAGCCATCAAAGATCTTTCCAAACAAAGCAATATGCAGTTCACACCAATCATGATATATTGCAATAGTCTAAGGACAGGTTTGTAGGGGTCTTTAAACCTTTGTAGGGGTTTGAAGGCAAGAGTTCTGCCATTTAAGCTAATATAGCATTTTCTTGTTGGGTCAGACTAGTAGACAGCATTTATATCTTTACCTTCAGCTCCCTATACAGAGTTGCCTTTCACTTGTGTAACTGAAGAATTCTCAATGGAGCCTTCTCTGAAACATTAACATTCTCCAAGAAGTTCCCGGAACAGCACATTACTATAACTTGACACCAAGTTAGAAGCTGCCCAATAAATGTTTGCAAGACTGCAATAAACTCTGTCTCTAAAAGTGTGCTTCATGCTGTGCTAGCAAAGTGCAGAGGAAATGACCAAGCGGAAAGCTCATATACTGTACTCTAAAACGGTACCAGCAGCGTTTCAAGTATAGTACCTCTCAGTAGATTCTGACTCTCTGCTTATTCTTTTCCACAGTGAATATTTTGGTCAGTTTACCTAACTGTGAAGTGCACAGAACTCGAATAGAATGCTGAAACATTCCACGAGGCAAATTTGCAGCAGTTGCACTATTTGTTGTAGTTTAGGATGGATTTTTAGTGACTGGAGTTGGTTTTTGTAGGTTAGAAAAATTTAAGGTCCTCAAAAGGCCATAAAAGTTCTATAAAAAGTTTTTTTTTTTTCCTGAGTCCCTCTTGAAAGGACTGTGCACTCCCTGTGAAGTGAGCCTAACTAGGCTATTAGGCCATTTAGTTTCCCAAATAGTTTCCTATCTGCATTCTGATCCTGCAAAGTGAACCATATACAGTACCCTTTTATGGAGACACTTTGAAATCAATAGCTCAACCAGGGCTCTGCATGGGCACAGAAGTCTTCCCACACAAAGCTCAGCTGACTCTAGCAAAGGCACCTCACTGGCACTGGGTTCATCTGCACATTTCACTTTGCAGAACTAAGGCCAAATACAGTTTCTCAACAGTGTGATCTCTGAGCACCTCATAATTATTAGCTAACTCATTTCCCTGTTTAGGTATCAGTCACTTACAAATTCCATAAAAAAGGCACTCATCCAAAGTTCTGGCACTCTTAGCCTTCAAATTAAAAAACAATCCAAGTGGGGGGAGGGGAGGCAAAATGGAGCCAAAACTTTTCAGGGTGGATGCTCTGAGCTCAGGGCAGTAGGCTCAGGCAGTGTCTCCCAACCCTTCCAAGTAGGGACAAAATCAGAAAGGCTAAGGCACAAAACAAGTTACAACAGGCAACATACACAAAAGGCAGTAAGAAGAGATTCTTTAAATGCATTAGGAGCAGGAGAAAGGTGAAGGAAAGCATGGGTCATTCGCTTAACAGAGAAGGTGAACTAATAATTGATGACATCGGAAAGGCTGAGGTATTTAATGCCTATTTTGCTTCCGTCTTCTAAAAAGGTTAATGGTGACCAGATACTTAACACAACAATCAGAACAAGGGAGAAGGAGCACAAGCCAAAACAAAGAAAGAACATTTGAAGAATATTTAGGTAAGTTAGATGTAATCAAGTCAGCAGCCTTGAAGAAATTCATCCTAGGGCACTTTGAAGCTAGCTGAAGTAATCTTGAAACTATTAGCAATTACAGAAGGCCCCCGACTTGCGACCCCCCTAATTCTGACCCCCTGCACTTACAACCATTTTTGTAAGTGCAGAAGGGGCTGAAAACCCCCAACTTACATCCTTGGCCTGCATTTACAACGGCATATGGCACCTATTGTAAATGAGGGTTCGAGTTATGATGCCCCCGACTTGCGACGCTTCCCCCAGAACCAATCGCATCGCAAGTTGGGGGGCCTCCTATACCTTTGTGAACTCCAGAGGACAGGAAAAAGGAAGACCATAATACCTGTATTAAAAAAAGGAGAACAAATTGGATATGGAAAATTATAAACCAATCAGGCTACCTTCAATCCCTGAAAGTCTTCTGGAATAAATTAGTAAATAATCAACTTGTAAACAGGGCTATAAGGAATAACTAGCAAGGATTTGTCAAGAACAAATCATGTCAAACCAACCTAATTTCCTTCTTTGAGAGGGTTACTGTGCTAGTGGCTAGAGGGGCAGCAATAGACTTCATATATTTTAATTTTAGTTAGGCTTTTGACACAGTTCCACATGACATTCTCATAAACTAATTAGGGAAATGTGAAATTTCACGAGGCATAAAGGATCTGCCGACGAAGGGTTCTGGGGTCGGCAGATCCCCATCTAGACTGCTGCACTGTGCCAACAATCAGCTGATCGGCACAGCGTGGTGGCCATTTTGATTTAAATGAAGTGGCGATTATTTAAATTGCCGCTTCATTTCCCTTTTTCATGTAAACTAATTTACATGGCTCCGTTGACGGAGCCATGTAGTTTAGACGTACTCTAGGAGACCCACATGCATCAATCCTGGGTAAGTGCTATGAAATATTTTCATTAACAGCTTAGATAATGGAGTGGACAGTATGTTTATAATGTTTGCAGTTGACATTAAACTGAAAGGGTTGCAAGCACTTTGGAGGACAGGATTAGAATTAAAAACAAATTGGACAGCAAGACTGAATTTAAGAAATGAAATTCAATAAGGGTAAATACAAAGGTATTTCACATAGGAAGGAAAAATCAAATGCACAACTACAAAACAGGCAACATGAGACAGTAGCAGTTATAGGGGATTACAAATTGTATATTAATGTCATTCTGGAACGCATTAACAGGGGTGTTTGGACGTGATACACAGGAGGTAACTGTCCTGATCTGTTCACAGCTGCTGAAGCTCAGCTATAGTATTGTGTCCAATTCTGGGTACCACCCTTCAGAAAAGACATGCACAGATGCGAGAGTGGAGAGTAGAGCAACAAGAATGATAAAAGTGTTTAAAAACTGACCTGTGGGGAAAGGTTAAAAAACTGGGCATGGTTGGTCTTGAGAAAAGAAGACTTAGGAAGGACCTGAGAACAGTCTTCAAAAATGTTTAGGACTCTTCTAAAGAGGATCAGTTGTGCTGGTGCCCAATGTAGGTGGGACAAGAAGGAAAGGTTTTAATCTGCAGCAAGGGAGGAAAAACTTGATATTAGGAAAAACCTGCAAACTAGTTAAGCTACTTAAGATCTGGAATACCGTAAAGTTGCGAGTATAGTGCGCACTTTTTTCCCGTTTTTTTAACGTCAAAGTCGGGGTGCGCATTATCCATAGGAGTTTTTTTTCAAAGTTTTCATTTGGCGGTTCCGTGGCACTTAATTAATCACTGGACACCAGAGGTTAAGTTGATTTTTATTAGCATCGACAAGCAACTATATACCCAGTTTCAAAAAGGTAAGTTAAACAAATGAAATCAACACTGCAGCTCAAACAAGCAAATACCATATGTTAATTGATCTTCTACTCATCTTCGAAGCCCTTAAATTCGCGTTTGTTAGAATCTTCCTCGAACAGACTAGCAATATCTTCCGGGGTATAGCCCTCGACATCTTCATCTAGGTAATACAAATCATTGTCATCTTCGCATACCGGTAATTCGCCCTCAGACAATTCATCGTCGCTCGGATCCATTCACAGGGCATCATCCTCGCTGCCATCCATAGCATTAGAGATGCTGCATTTCAGAAACCCCTTCCTTATGATAGCGGGATCAAGTTCAACCCAGACATCCGCTATCCACTGGGTAACATCTTGCAGCGTCGATATTCGCATACGTCCACCTGCAGTAAATGTATGTTCACCTTCCAACAACCAGGTGTTCCATTTCCTGCATAGTGCATCTTTCATTGGCTTGTTAACTGTCACGTCAAGCAGCTGCAACATTTTGGTCATTCCACCAGGAATAATTGCCAAGTCTGTTTTATCCTGCTGAAGCCTTTTCTTGACAGTTGGCATACGATGACACCGAAATGCATCCAAAACTATTAGAGACCGCTTTCTCATAAGTCCACCTGGCCGCTTTGCCCAAACCGTCTGTAGCCAATCAAGCATTAAAGCTTCATCAATCCAGCCTTTAGGGTGAACACGCACATGAACGGTGTTTGGGAATATAACATTCTTTGGCATTGTCTTGAGCTGGAACACAATATAAGGAGGCAGCTTCGTTCCATCGGCCATGCAAGCAAGCATTATGGTAAACCTAGACTTTTCATGGCCTGTGGGAGCAATGGAGACAGTCTTGGCACCTTTCACTTCAAGCGTTCTGTTGTAGGGATTATCGAAATTTAATGGTGTCTGATCTGCATTACCAATTAATGAAAGGTCATAGCAGTGCTGCTTGCATAGTTTTATGATAAACTTTTGGAACTGTAGTAGCTTGGTGTCTGAGTTCATGGGTAGCTTCTGTGCGATTGTTGTTCGGCGTCGGACCGATAGGCTATGGCGATTCATGAACCGATTGCCCCAGCCATGCGAAGCTTTAAACCCGGCTGTGTTAGCGCACGTTTTGGCAATGGTCAAAGCCTTCATTCTAACCTCCGCAATGCTAACACCACCGCCTTGCTGTCTACGCTCAGCAATCCATTCAACCAGCTTGGCCTCCGACTCAGGATATGCAGCGCTTTTAGCTCACTCAGCCATCTTCATCTGAGGCAGCGCTTGCAGGCGCTCTTTCTGCCATCTCCAAAGCCGAATGTTAGACTCTGCTATGCCATCAAATTCACGGCTGGAAGCTCTGTTGCCATGAGCCTCAGCATAGCTAACAACTTTAAGTTTTTCAGCAGTCGTGTAAGTTCGCCAACAACTCATGGCATCCCAAAGAGAGCATGGAAATGCTGCACACTGTATACTCGTGCGCTTTCGCGTGATAACCCAGCAATACAAAAAGGCAAGACAAGACAAAACAAAATACGGCAAGACAAAATACGGCAAAGTTGGGGTGCGCATTATAGATAGGAGCTCAGTTTATGCCGGAATTCTCATGTTTAAAAGGTAGGTGCGCATTATGCATAGGTGCGCATTATAGTCGGGATTTTATGGTAGGCTTCCTATGGAATCCCCATCATGGAGGTTTACAAGAACAAGTTGGACAAACAGCTGTCAGGGATCGCCAAAGTCTATTTGGTCCTTTCTCAGCACTGGGGACTGAACTTGATGACTTTTCAAGTTCCCTTCATGTCCCACATTTCTATTATTCCATATGGCTTTGGGGGAATGCTATAGGGAAAGCTAGCCAGAGACTCCAGCTGGTGGGAGCATGAGCCAGATACAGGATCTTTGGACATTTAGTGAACTTGTGACACTTTTGACTGAACTTGTATGCTGATCAGATGGATTCTCCAACCGTCGAGGGGTACAGCCCCTCGGTCGGGATATCCCTCATTTTGGCCCTGCGGCTCAGTCTTTACTTAGTTCCCCCACTTGGGGTCACTACAGCCTTGCGGCACAGTCTCCATCCGGTTCCCCTCTTGGGGTATCTGCGGCCCTGTGGCACAGTCTTTATAGGCTCCCTTCCTGGGGTAAATACAGCCTTGCGGCACGGTCTTTTAGGCTCCCCTCTTGGGGTAAATATGGCCTTGCGGCCTAGTCCTCCAGCTGTGGGCCTTCTCCTGCTTCAGAGTGCCGCAGCGGGGGAGGGGAGGATAGGGGGACCCGGGCCCTCCACCGGGTCTCAGCTCAGGGCCCTATTGACAGTGGAACACTCCACTGCTTGCTCAGCAAGGGGGCTTCTCCCCTCAATTGGCCGAGCATTCCGGAGATTATCACTCCCTCCCCTGGAGTGCTTCCTACCTCCCCACGGCATTGGCTCAGGCTGTGTGGACTCCTCTGACTCAGGAACTAGCTCTGCAGGTCCTTCCCCTTCAGCTGTCAGCCCCGAGTGAGCTGGCTCAGGGCCTTTTATAGTACGGCTCACCAGGGAGCATGCCTGGCAAGGCCATGGGGGAGGAGCGCTCTCAGCCAGCTGGACCTTCTCAGCCAGCAGGGCCCTGCCCACAGGTTGATTTATAGTGTGGGGCCGGAACGCCCCATCACACCAGCCCTACCCCTTTCCCCTCTCCTTCCTCACAGTCTATTTACCTCAGGTTCGCTCCACACTTACCTTTCTTATGCTCTTCTCATTGCCCTGCCCCCTCACTCCCTTTCCCATTCTTTCCATTTAGTTGATACTCTCCTAACTAAACCCACCAAAAAAAATTGTGGCGCTATCATCACACTATCTGCCATTACCCTGTTACGTCTGCTTGTGTATTCTGCCCTTGCCCCCACCTTTTCTGTCTTGTCTATTCAGATTAACAACTTGTTGGGGGCAGGGACCAACCACATGTGACTGTTTGTTTATTACCTAGGCTTAGTTGGCCCTTAGAAGCTACATTACTAAATATGATAAATACTAACAATTCTCTCATACATCACCTGATCCCAGTCACATGACCTGTAATGCTTAACCAGCCCATCCTCTCCCATTGCACAATTCACCGCTGCCTCAGCTCACCATGAATTGCCTATAAGGCCCACAACTGGGGGAGCAGAGCATTCTAAAAGAAAAGAGCCATTAATCAATGAATTAAGCCTCACAATGGCTCAATGAGGCAAGAGCGTGTTATGTTCCTTTTACAGATGAGGAACTGAGCCACAGCGTGGAGTTCTACACAGGGGTTTTAAAAACCATGGCAGTGAGTCTCAGAGCCCCACTTGAGCTCATGCTATGGCACTAAAAGCAGCCATGTAAACATGTGGGCTTGTCTACTTATGCTGGAGCTTAGGCGCTGAAGCTCAGGGAAGGAGCTGGGTTTCAGACCCTGAGCCACAAAATAGCTACCTGCCTCTTTTTAGTGTCATAGCATGAGCCTGAGTCTGTCGACCTGGACTCCAAGATGTGCTGCCATGAGGTGGGGCAAAATTGCCAGGTAGACATGCCCTGAACTGACTGAAATTTGCTGTACAGGTTGGACCTCCCTGGTACAGCACTCTTGGGACCTGACCAGTCCCGAACGAGGGGATTTACTGGACCAGAGGAAGTCCCTCCACTCATAGCCATTGCTAAACCTCTGCTCCCATCTAGGGCTCCAGCCCAGCCCCACTGCTGCCTGCTGGACCATGACTCCCCTCCAGCCAGAGCCCCACGAATGCTGCCACCCACCCCCCCTACCACCTTACCACTGGAACCCAAACACCCCACTGCATCGCTGGACCACAGATGTTGCTGGGATCAGAGAGTCCTGGTTAAGGGAGGTACAACCTGAAGTGAGGTATACACATACCTAATGGCATTAAATGATTCCACAGACTTGACCCCATCCAGAATCACTGGGTAGTGTCCATCCTTCATTCCTCTCAACCAAATGATCAGTTTCAAGCTGTCCCCTTTCTTTATTGTTAATAAAAACCCATTAAACCTTTAAAATAATTTAGAAATTAAAAAAGCGATTACACAATATCTATCTCTTCAGCTGAAGCCAGCACATTCAAAAATCAGTTTGAATTATTTTAATAAAATTAAAAATAGAGACACCCCCCCCTTCTATTCAAGAAAGTGAAGCTCTGAAAAAGACAGAAATTGGAACATTTTAGCCTGGTTGTAGAGCTTACAAAAACAAACTGCACATGACTCCGTACAGTTCATCTGTGTCCAGAGGTATGCATCAGTCAAAGTCAAATGACTTTGCTTCACATTCATGCATGATACATTTCTGCTTCAGTAATTATGTTAAATAAGTTTAAGCAACAGGACTACCGTGGCCTATATTCTTGCTTTGAAAAATACCCCAGCCGTCATACAGCATATTTTCAGTTAAAACAAAAAAACAAGAACTTTTTTTAAAAAGACCATTGATTAGAGTTTGGCTAGAAGCATCATTCATTGGATATTTTAAATGAAAACAATGCTAACTGATTTCTTCTTTAGTACAATCAATGAAATATACTCTTAAAGATTATCACTGGTGTTTACAAAAGTGGATCATGGAGAACAAGTTAATAGGCCAAGTATTTAGGCACCTAAAGATGCAGATGTACAATCCAACTGAGGATTAAGTGTTTTTGATCAAGGTGGTTTTGCTTTAATTTCTTGGTAAATTTGCCTTTCTAACTCGGAGCCTGAGCACTAAATGGGCATGAAGAATAATCTGATTAATGTAGTTGTTGTAAAGACACTATACATTGAGCAACTCCTTATCCTGCGAGTAAGACGTATGGTTAGGGCTTTGTATCTGTCACAGAGCTCACGGAAGTCACAGATTCTGTGACCTCTGCAGTGGCTGACTCCAGGGCTGCCCAAGTAGTTGGCCCTGGGGACAGCCACGGCCGCTGCTGCTGGAACGGCTGTGCAGCCAGTCACACCGGTGCTGCTGAAGGGGGGTAAGGAGGGAATGGTGGCCCTAGGCCAGCTCACCGGCCTTGCTGGAGTGGCCCAAGGACCCAGCTGCACCAACTGCTGCTCAGGCAGGTCCAGGTAGCTGGCCCTGGAAACTGACCAAGCATCAGCCAGTGTGCCCAGTCCCAGGGAGGGCCTGAGCAGAGGTCGCAAGGGCGGCAGGAGCAGCTGTTGCTCGGTGGCCCCCCAGCAGCAGATGCTGCTAGCTTCTGCCCCTCTAGCAATCCCCCCTGCTTCCCTGGGCAGCAACTCCCTCAGCCCCCAGCTGACTTAGTCGGGGGTATATAGTACAAAACATAGGCTGTAAATTGCTTATTGAACGTGATCTGTTCATGACTTTCACTAAAAATACCCATGGCAAAATCTTAGCCTTACATATGGTTAAGCAGTTGTCCCTGACCAACTTCCAATACAATTCTATTTTGTAGTATAGATGAGCCTTAACCATATTCCATAACGAAGGCTATCATCCTCAGCACATCCTAACTGGAACACTGTCCCTCTACAAGATGGTATCTATTGTAACCAGAACACAGGACAACATTTTGTAACTGATCCCTTGACACTGGTGGATTTGCATTGTAGTTATACCATTACAGTATTTCTCATACCTAAACAACTCTTTTTCCAAGTTTTCAGAGCTCATCATACAGATAACTACATTTTGTAATGAAGACCCTACATTTTGTAATGAAGTATTTTTAAGAGCACTAGAAAGCATCGTAGCTTCCAAATGAATATACAGTCGAACCCTCAGTTTTGAGCTGACCAGTCAATGCACAGCTCACTTGGAACCAGAATTATGCAAACAAATAGCAGCAGAGACCAAAAGAGAGAGAGAGAGACAGACAGACAGACAGACACAGAGAGAGAGAGTAAATACGGTACAATGCTGTGTTAAATGTAAACTGCAAAAAAACAAAGGAAAAGTTAAAAAAAGATTTGACAAGGTAAGGAATATGTTTCTGTGCTTGTTTCATTTAAATTCTGATGGTTAAAAGCAGAATTTTTCCTCTGCATAATAAAGTTTTAAAGCTGTATTAGGACAATCTTCAGTTGTAAAGATTTGGAGGAACAATCAAGTTTTGTTTAGCGCAGGGATCAGCAACCTGTGAGAGGTCGAATGCCGAGATTTGACTAAGGCATGTCTAAACTACATCCCTCTTTTGAAAGAGGGATGTAAATTAGACAGATCGAAATTGCAAATGAAGCCAGGAATTGAATGAGGAGAACAGGATCTTTCGAAAAAGGTTGTTTTTTTTTTAAAGAACCGCGTCTAGACAGTGGTTTCACTTTCAAAATACCCATTTTCGAAAGAACGTGCGGCCGCCATTATGCAAATGAAGCATGGGAAATTCAAATCCCAGCTTCATTTGCAATTTTGATCTGTCTAATTTACATCCCTCTTTCAAAAGAGGGATGTAGTTTAGACATAGCCTTATTCACCTCTATGTACGGGTCTGAGTGCCGGTGATACTTTTAAAAGTCAATAATAGTCCTACTTACAGCAGCTTCATTAATAAATAAATTAAGATTCAGATCTTACTTTTTACTGTGATCCATGGCCTTGCTTTGCCTCGCTGAGTTCTCTGATCTCGGGCTCGTATTCTGATAGTTTAAGCAGCACACAAGCCTCTGAGCGTTCAGTCGTTAACTGGCTCCAGGATGGACAAAGAATGGTCTTCATATGTGAAACTATCTGTTCACAGAGATATGTAGATCCAAAGGCTGAGAGCAGTGAAAATGCCAATTTCTAAATTTCACAGGCAGGGAATTCCAACAGACTATGATAGAGACCCCGTGATCTGTCTTGGTAGCCTCAAGTGCGACTCAGATCCCTAAACTTTGAGGTCCATAAGCCTGAGCATTGCAATTCAATGAGCTGCATTTAGAAATCCTCAATACCCATCCACTGAAATACTGTTGAATCAATGTTGCTGGCAGCAAAGTTGTCTGGTGTGATTAGAAAGGAAAATATCGGGCCAAAAAGTTGAAAATCTTGAAATCTGACAGAAAATTCTGATGCAAGTTCTTGCATGTACATTTTAATCTCAGCAACGCTGAACGTGCGACGTTTCAATAGTTCTTTAAGATGTTGGAAATAGCAGAAAGTTGCAGTGTCAATGTCCTGAGAAAAAATTGAAAGTATCGCAACAAATGCCTTCCATATTTTCAAAAAGACCCACAACAGTTTGGTCTGCACCAGGCAGATGGAAGTTGAGTTCCTTTAGATGCATGGTGATGTCACTTAGAAACATTAGTTGCATCAGCCATTTATCATCATCCAGTTTGAGGTAGTTTTGACCTTTTTCTGACAAAAAGATCTTGATTGCATCAAGACAGTCCACAAAGCGTGTCAAAACCTCCCCACGGCTTAGCCAATGAACATTGCTGGGAAGTGGAATGTCCTTGTATGCACTGTCCATCTCCTCAAGCAAAGCTTGAATCTGCCGATGTGTCAAGGCAGATTGAACAACAAGAAAATTCATGATCTTCAATGCTGTAGTCACCACATTATTAAGCTCAGAGTTAGAAATCGTGGCACAAAGATTTTTTTGGTAAATAATACAATGAAAATTTGCCGTCGGGTGGCCAATGTGATCCTCAATGATCCTTACAAATCTCTTCCGTTTTCCGACCATAGCAGGGGCACCACTGAACAAAACATCCAAACAACTGAGAAAAGCCTCTTTTATATAATCTCTGTCTGTAAATGGCTTTCCATGTTTTGAAACACAATGTATGTTTTTGTAACTTCCCTTTATGGCTTGATTTTTAGTGACAGAGAAGTTAGTGAAGACACCGCTTTGCTTTTTGTACCTCATGATGGCCCGTTTGATTGACTCAGCCTTGTCCGCCTCATCCTTGAAGTGTTTCTCATGCTTTATCTGAATATGTCATTGGAGACTTGATGTGCGGCAAACAACGCTCTCACAACACAGAGCACAAACAGCACCATCTTTATGTTGAACAAATCCATATTTGTCTGTCCAAGAAGACTGAAATGAGTGGACATCTAACTTTGCTTTCTTAGGAACAGCCATTAGTTGCTGAGAATCAATTCTTCCTGCTGTCAGGATCTTTGTAATTTTTTTTTTAATTTACTATTTTAATGGCTTTGCTTCTTCCCTCCCTCTGGCTTTGGCTGCCTCAGAATAACACAAGGCTAGTGCATGTGGGGGAAGTAAGAGACCGTCAAAGAGCAATAGTTTTTCCAGTCAGTACTATGCATATGCAAACAGCATCGTTTTTTCAGGATATGCAATTCATATCCAACCCCCGGCTTCGACCCCTGATTGCAGCAACTCGCACACTCGCAGCTCCAACACTCCACCTCTGGTCCCCAGATTTCTCATGGCTTCAGTACCCCCTGGTCCTCAACCTGCCTGCCTGCAACTTCAACATGCCATGGCAGCAACTCACCCAGCCGCCACAAGTTATAGGCCTGAACTGCCATCTGCCCCACAATGCATCCTCAGCCCCAGTGGCAGCCAGCCCCCAACATGGCACTGGCTGCCTGTGGCTTCAACATCCCCCACTTCGGTCCCTAAGCCACCCATGGCTTCAACAACCCCCCCGCCTCCAGTCCCCAAGCCACCCATGGATTCAACAACCCCTTGCCTCTGGTTCCCAACCCACCTGTGGCTTCAACACCCCCCCTCTCTGGTCCCCAGGCCGCCCGTAGCTTCAACACCCCCAGTCTGCAACCCACCTGCCCGGGGCTTCAACATGCCGCGGTGGCAACTTGCCCGGCTGCCACATGTTCAAGGCCTGAATCACCATCCACCCCACAATGCAGCTTCAGCCCCAGTGGCAGTTGGCCCTCAACATGGCACTGGCTGCCTGCATCTTCAAAACACACACCCCTCCAGTCCCCAGGCCACCTGTGGCTTCAACAATGGCATTGGAAAAGGTTCAGAAAAGGGCAACAAAATGATTAGGGGTTTGGAGTGGGTCCTATATGAAGAGAAATTAAAAAGACTGGACTTTTTAGCTTAGAAAAGAGGAGACTAAGGGGGGATATGATAGAGGTCTATAAAATTATGACTGGTGTAGAAAAAGTGAATAAGGAAAAGTTATTTACTTATTCCCTCAATATAAGAACTAGGAGTCACCAAATGAAATTAGTAGGCAGCAGGTTTAAAACAAACAAAAGGAAGTTTTTCTTCACTCAGCACACAGTCAACCTGTGAAACTCCTTGCAAGAGAATGTTGTAAAGACTAGGAGACTTTAACAGGGTTCAAAAAAGAGCTTGATAGATTCATGGAGTTTAGGTCCATTGATGGCTATTAGCCAGGATGGGTAGGAATGGTATCCCTAGCTTCTGTTTCTCTGGAAATGGGTGACATGTGATGATTACCTGTTGTGTTCTCTCCCTCTGGGGCATCTGATATTGACCACTTCAGCACATAGGATACTGGGCTAGATGGATTGTTGGTCTGACCCAGTATAACAGTTCTTACATAACACCTCCCCCACCCCTGCTTCTCAGGCTGCCCACAGCTTCAACACCCCCCTCTAGTCCCTAAGTCACCCGTGGCTTCAATAACTCCCCCCTGGGGTCCCCAAGCCACCTGTGGCTTCAACACTCCCCCCCCTCCGGTCCCCAAACCACCCACCTGCTGCTTCAACACCCCCCCGGGTCCTTGTCCCCACACTCACCCCCATCAGCGGGAGCAGCCATGACACTCACCTTCCAGGAGCAAGAGCAAAGTGAGTGCTGCTGTGTAGACAGGCAGGCTTAGAATTTTTGTGCGTTTCCGCATATGTGCGCATGGTAAAAGAACAGTGGCATAGGCTCCCGGCTGCCGAGGGAGGAGAGGGAGGAGCAGAGCTCCCGCCTCACGTGCCAAGGAAAAAGCTGCATGCATGCTGGGGGTTGCCGACCCCTGGTTTAAAGTTATGAACATTTTAGAGTTACAACCAACCTCCATTCCCAAGGGTCTGTAGTTCTAACTGTATATTTTTCAGAGTTAATCCTGGAATATTTGTCTGGTTTAATTCAACACGCATCAGAATACAAAGTAGCCCACATTGTCTCCCCGGAAGTAAACTATACATAGCAGACTTATAAAAGGTTCCACTTACAGAGTTTCATTATAGATTCTTTTGTTTACATAGCTCTGTTACATTACTATGTAATGTAATTCATGTGCAAAATATGTGTTCAATTAATATCAGTTACTGCCTGTGAAGTCAGGTTAGAGAATTTCACTTGCAAGATCTCCTCTGAACGTAAACCCCCAAGCCATTAGCCTCGTACTTGTAATGTGTCCAATTGCTACTCTTTGCCAGGCCACTAGCTGGTATCTGATTGAGTTGATGAGGAAAATAAACTAGGGGAAATTTCGCCAGACTAGATGATTCATCTTTAATAGTTTTATTGCGTGAAAAATAAGTGCATAGCCACTTTTTTCTTTACAGTTCCACTCAAACAACTATGATGCAATTGTTCATACAACCTTCATTGTGATTAGAACTTTAAAATTGAGCATTTTCACTTCTGCCATTTTAAAACTGGACTCAGTTTTGAGAGGCTCCATTCGCTAATGGAGCACACCGTTAGTGGAATTGGGTGTTTTTTAAAAGAAACATTATTTTGCGGAAAAGCGTCCGTGCCAATCTAGATGCTCTTTTCCGCAAATGCTTTTAACGGAAAACTTTTCCATTAAAAGCATTTGCGGAAAATCATGCCAGTCTAGACACAGCCATAGAGTCCCCTCAAATCCTTCTTATAATCTCTTAGCTCTAGTCTACTCCAGGGAGTTATTTCAAAATAACTCCCCGTATTTCGAAATAACAAGTGGAGCGTCCACACTACTAAGCCCGTTATTTTGAAATAACAACTCCTGCTTTCCACAAGGAAAAATGCTTATTTCAAAATAGTTATTTTGAAGAAACAGCAGTATGGACGCTCCTCTGCTGCTATTTTGAAATAACTACTCCCGAGTCATTCAGAGTAATTACTCCCCAGTGCTTCCTGGAGCCCTAAGTCGAGGTAGCACATCCACATAAGAGAGCCTGCCTCGGACTAATTTCGAGCCTTCCCTGTAGTGTGGACATGCTATTTTGAAATAGTTATTTTGGGAGTTATTTATTTCAAAATCATTTCCTAGTGTAGACATGCCCTTAGGGTGAAATTCACCCTTAGGCAGAGGTCTGGCACAGAACTACTTACCATTTAAGTCCCACTCAGTCTTGCAGCTGGCCCTTTTATAGGAGTGAATTTCACCCTTAGCAATTTGTCAGGCTTTCCTCTTTTCAGTGGTCTCGCAGACTCAGGTAGGGTAGAGTGAGAAACTCTCCACTAGCTTGGGAAAGTCAATCAGAATACTATTATCAGCACCATAAGAACATAAGAACATAAGAATGGCCATACTGGGTCAGACCAAAGGTCCATCGAGCCCAGCATCCCATCTGCCGACGGTGGCCAATGCCAGGTGCCCCAGAGAAGGAGAACAGAAGACAATGATCAAGTGATTTATCTCCTGCCATCCATCTCCTGCCCTTGTTATGAAGGCTAGGGCACTATACTTTATCCCTGGCTAATAGCCATTTATGGACCTAACCTGCAAAAATTTATCAAGCTCTTTTTTAAACCCTAATAGAGTCCTGGCCTTCACAGCCTCCTCGGGCAAGGAGTTCCACAGGTTGACTGTGCGCTGTGTGAAGAAAAATTTCCTTTTATTAGTTTTGAACCTACTACCCATCAATTTCATTTGGTGTCCCCTAGTTCTTGTATTATGGGAAAAGGTAAATAATTTTTCTATAATCACTTTCTCCACACCATTCATGATTTTATATACCTCTATCATATCGCCCCTCAATCGCCTTTTTTCCAAACTGAAAAGTCCCAGTCTCTCTAGCCTCTCCCCATATGGGACCCTTTCCAAGCCCCTAATCATCTTAGTCGCCCTTTTCTGAACCTTTTCTAATGCCAATATATCTTTTTTGAGGTGAGGAGACCACATCTGCACGCAGTACTCGAGATGTGGGCGTACCATAGTTTTATATAGGGGAAGTATGATATCTTTTGTCTTATTATCTATCCCTTTTTTAATAATTCCTAACATCCTATTTGCCTTACTAACTGCCGCTGCACACTGCGTGGATGTCTTCATAGAACTATCCACTATAACTCCAAGATCCCTTTCCTGATCTGTCGTAGCTAAATTTGACCCCATCATGTAGTACGTGTAATTTGGGTTATTTTTTCCAACATGCATTACCTTACACTTACCCACATTAAATTTCATTTGCCATTTTGCTGCCCAATCACTCAGTTTGCTGAGATCTTTTTGTAGTTCTTCACAATCCCTTTTGCTTTTGACTGTCCTGAACAACTTTGTGTCATCTGCAAACTTGGCCACCTCACTGCTTACCTCATTTTCTAGATCATTGATGAACAAGTTGAACAGGATTGGTCCCAGTGCTGACCCCTGGGGAATACCACTAGTTACCCTCCTCCATTGTGAAAATTTACCATTTATTCCCACCCTTTGTTTTCTGTCTTTTAACCAATTCTTGATCCATGAAAGGACCTTTCCTCCTATCCCATGACCACCTAATTTACGTAAAAGCCTTTGGTGTGGGACCGTGTCAAAGGCTTTCTGGAAATCTAGGTATATTATATCCACTGGGTGCCCCTTGTCCGCATGTTTATTAACCCCTTCAAAGAATTCTAACAGATTAGTTAGACACGACTTCCCTCTGCAGAAACCATGCTGACTTTTGCCCAACAATTCGTGCTCTTCTATGTGCCTTGCAATTTTACTCTTTACTAGTGTTTCTACTAATTTGCCTGGTACTGATGTTAAACTTATCGGTCTATAATTGCCAGGATCTCCTCTAGAGCCTTTTTTAAATATTGGTGTTATATTGGCCATCTTCCAGTCATTTGGTACCAAAGTGGATTTAAAGGATAGGTTACAAACCACTGTTAATAACTCCGCAATTTCACATATGAGTTCTTTCAGAACCCTTGGGTGAATGCCGTCTGGTCCCGGAGACTTGTTACTATTCAGCTTATCAATTAATTCCATAACCTCCTCTAATGTCACTTCAATCTGAGTGAGTTCCTCAGATTTGTCACCTAAAAAGGCTGGCTCAGATTTAGGAACCTCTGTAACATCCTCAGCCATGAAGACTGAAGCAAAGAAATCATTTAATCGCTCCGCAATGGCACTGTCTTCCTTGATCGCTCCTTTTATATCTTTATCATCCAAGGGCCCCACTGCTTTTTTAGCAGGCTTCCTGCTTCTAATGTATTTAAAAAACATTTTACTATCATTTTTTGAATTTTTGGCTAGCTGTTCCTCAAACTCTTTTTTGGCTTTTCTTACTACATTATGACACTTAATTTGGGAGTGTTTATGTTCCTTTCTATTTTCCTCACTAGGATTTGACTTCCACTTTTTAAAAGCTGCCCTTTTCTCTCTCACTGCCTTTTTAACATGGCTGTTTAGCCATGGTGGTTCTTTGTTAGGTCTCTTACTGTGTTTTTTTATTTGGGGTATACATTTAAGTTGGGCCTCTAGTATGGTGTCTTTAAACAGTTCCCATGCAGCTTCCAGGGATTTTAGTTTAATTACTCTCCCTTTTAGTTTCTGTTTAACTAGTTTCCTCATTTTAGTGTAATTCCCCTTTTTGAAATTAAATGCCAGAGTGTTTGACCGCTGCGGTGTTCTTCCCAACACAGGAATATTAAAAGTTATTATATTGTGGTCACTATTTCCAAGCGGTCCAGTAACAGTTACCTCTTGGACCAGATCCTGCGTTCCAGTCAAGACTAGGTCGAGAATCGACTCTCCCCTTGTGGGTTCCTGTACTAGCTGCTCCAAGAAGCAGTCATTTAAGGCATCAAGAAATTTAATCTCTGAATCCCGTCCTGAGGTGACATGCACCCAATCAATATGGGGATAATTGAAATCTCCTATTATTACTGTGTTTTTTATTTTGGTAGCCTCTCTAATCTCCCTTATCATTTCAGCATCACTATCACTGTCCTGGTTAGGTGGTCGGTAATATATTCCTAATGCCATATTCATATTAGAGGAATGAATTGTTATCCATAATGATTCTATGGAACATTTTGATTCCTTTAGGATTTTTACTTCATTTGATTCTATATTATCCTTCACATATAGTACCACTCCGCCACCCGCACGACCTGTTCTGTCTTTCCGATATAATTTATATCCCGGTATGATAGTGTCCCACTGATTGTCCTCATTCCACCATGTTTCTGAGATGCCTATTATGTCAACTTCCTCCTTTGATACGAGGTACTCCAGTTCACCCATCTTATTAGACAGACTCCTAGCATTAGTGTAAAAGCATGTTAGAAAACTACCACTATTTATATGTCCGCCTTTCACAGACACATTGGATTTTTTTATGCACGATTGTTTCACATCTGATCTTGCCCATATATTATTTCCCACGTTCCCTATCTGACTAACTTCTAGGGAATCCCTATCTATGGAGCCTCGTGTAAGAGAAGTCTCCGTCCGATCCAGGTGCTCCCCCGCACCAATCGGCTTTCCCCCACCTCTTAGTTTAAAAACTGCTCTACGACCTTTTTAATGTTTAATGCCAGCAGTCTGGATCCACCTTGATTTAGGTGGAGCCCATCATTCCTGTATAGGCTCCCCCTACCCCAAAAGTGTCCCCAGTTCCTAATAAATCTAAACCCCTCTTCCCTGCACCATCGTCTCATCCACGCATTGAGACTCTGAAGTTCTGCCTGTCTATCTGGCCCTGCGCGTGGAACTGGAAGCATTTCAGAGAATGCCACCAAAGATGTTCTGGATTTCAGTCTCTTTCCTAGTAACCTAAATTTGGCCTCCAGAACATCTCTTCTACCCTTCCCTATGTCATTGGTACCAACATGTACCACGACGACCGGCTCCTCCCCAGCACTGCCCATAAGTCTGTCTAGATGCCTCGAGAGATCCGCAACCTTCGCACCAGGCAGGCAAGTAACCATACGGTTCTCCCGGTCATCACAAACCCAACTATCTATATTTCTAATGATCGAATCCCCCACTACTAAAACCTGCTTCTTCCTAACAGCTGGAGCTCCCTCCCCCGGAGAAGTATCCTCGGCACGAGAGGATACAACATCACCCTCTGGAAGGAGGGTCCCAACTATGGGATGGTTTCCCTCTGCTCCCACTGACTGCTCTCCTTCCCTGAGCCTTTCATCCTCCGTAACAGCATCAGGACTGTCAGATTGGAGGTGGGACAGCCCTACTATGTCCCGGAAAGTCTCATCCACAAACACCTCTGCCTTCCTTAGCTCCTCCAGTTCAGCCACCCTGACCTCCAAAGCACGCACTCGGTCTCTGAGGGCCAGGAGCTCCTTGCATCGAGCGCACACATACGCCACCCACCCACAGGATAGGTAGTCATACATACTGCACTCGACACAATAAACAGGATAGCCCCCACTCTGCTGCTGGGCTTCTGCCTCCATTTCCTACTCTAATTATATATGAGGGTTAATTAAATGTTTCAGATAGAGGTTGTTATAAAGGATTTAGTTTAAGGGCAATAGAAGTCACTGGCTCCCCCCAAGCTCCCCTCTCAAAACTCCCTCCTGTTAGCACTCACCCTGTTCGCGAGCACCCGGTCGCAAAGCTCCCTGGTCGCTTACCAGCAGGGTTTAAGTGCTCGGCCTCCCTGATAGCTCCTCCCTCTGCCTACAGCTCAGTCAATCAGCACACGGTGTTTCAATTCAAACCTAATCAGCTTCCAACTGCCTGCCTGCCTGCCTGAGCACACGTCCTTTCAAACAAACAAACAAACACACTCAGCTCAGCACTCCAAACGCTCCAAACAAACAAACAAACTCCAAACAAACAAACTCCAAACAAACACACACAAGCCCAAAACCTCCAAATATAAGCAGCCACTTACCCCAAGGTGCTTTAGTTTGCTCCTTCCTTCTCCTCCTCCAGGAGAGCCTCTCAAAACTCCCTCCTGTTAGCACTCACCCTGTTCGCGAGCCCGTACGGGCTTCTCTTTCTTCGGAGAGGCCGGGGCCGGCCTATTGGCATTTCAATAACAGCCTGCTGGAGGACGTGGGCTTCGTAGCGTCCTTCCGGGAGTTCTGTCTGGCCTGGCGCGGGCGGCGGTGCGCCTTTCTCTCGGCGCGGCGGTGGTGGGATGTGGGGAAGGTGCGCACGCGGCTCTTCTGCCGTGACTACGCCCGGGGGGCCAGCCGGCGGAGGGATGCGGCGATAGAGCAGTTGGAACGGGAGGTTTTAGAGCTAGAGAAGCGGCTGGCCACCGGCCCCGAGGATCCGCCCCTCTGCGGAGCGTATCGGGAGAAGCGAGAGGAGCTCCGGGCCCTCGAGGACCTTCAAGCCCGGGGTGCCTTTGTTCGTTCTCGTATCCGTCTCCTTCGGGAGATGGATCGAGGCTCCCGCTTCTTCTACACCCTGGAGAAAAAGAGGGGGGCCAAAAAACACGTCCTCTGCCTTCTGGCGGAGGACGGCACCCCCCTCACGGATCCGGTGGAGATGCGCGAGAGGGCTCGCGCCTTCTACGCCTCTCTCTTCTCCCCGGATCCGACCGACGCCGACGCCCGCAGGGTTCTCTGGAACGAACTCCCGACGGTCAGCGCGGGCGACCGGGACCGGCTAGAGCTGCCTCTCTCTCTGGCCGAGTTCTCGGAAGCCCTCCGTCTCATGCCCACCAATAAATCTCTGGGCATGGACGGGCTGACCGTGGAGTTCTACCGCGTGTTCTGGGACGTCCTCGGCCCGGACCTTGCTAGCATCTGGGCCGAGTCCTTGGAGAGCGGGGTCCTCCCTGTATCGTGCAGGCGAGCCATGATCGCCTTGCTGCCCAAGAAGGGGGACCTCCGTGATCTGAGGAATTGGCGTCCCGTCTCGCTCCTCAGCACGGACTATAAAATTGTCGCTAAAGCCATCTCCCTAAGGTTGAAGTCCGTGCTGGCGGACGTGGTCCATCCAGACCAGACCTACACCGTCCCGGGCCGAACCATCTTCGACAACCTCTTTCTGGTCCGGGATCTCTTAGAGCTTGGGTGTAGGGACGGTCTGTCGTTCGCCCTCCTGTCCTTGGATCAGGAGAAGGCGTTCGACCGGATGGACCACGGGTACCTCCTGGGCACCCTGCGGGCCTTCGGCTTCGGGCCCCATTTTGTGGGGTTTCTCCAGGTGCTGTACGCCTCCGCAGAGTGCTTGGTCAAGCTCAACTGGACCCTGACCGCACCGGTCAGCTTCGGGCGGGGAGTACGTCAAGGCTGTCCGCTGTCGGGCCAGCTGTACGCTCTGGCCATAGAGCCCTTCCTCCGTCTCCTTCGCAAGAGGTTGACGGGGTTGGCGCTCCGTGAGCCGGAGACGAGGCTGGTCCTGTCGGCGTATGCCGACGACGTGCTCCTCGTGGTCCAGGACCCGGGAGACCTGGCGCGGGTGGAGGCTTGCCAAGCCGTCTACTCGGCGGCCTCCTCCGCCCAGGTCAACTGGGTCAAGAGCTCTGGCCTGGTGGTAGGGGCCGGGTGGCAGGCGGGCTCCCTCCCACCCGTGCTTCAGGCCATCAGGTGGAGCGCGGGTCCGCTGCTCTATCTCGGCGTTTTTCTTTCTGCCACGCATCCCTCCCCGCCGGAGAACTGGCAAGGTTTAGAGGCCAGGGTGGTCGAGCGGTTGCAGAGATGGACGGGACTGCTCCGGTGCCTCTCCCTGCATGGGAGGGTACTGGTACTCAACCAATTGGTCCTGTCCATGCTCTGGCACCGCCTCAGCACCCTGGCCCCGCCCCCGGGCCTCCTGGTCCATATCCAGCAGCTCATGCTGCGGTTCATCTGGCCAGGACTGCATTGGGTCTCTGCAGGGGTTCTCCATCTCCCCCCGGAGGAGGGAGGGCAGGGCCTGACGTGTTTGCGCACGCGGGTTCACGTCCTCCGCCTCCGGGCCCTGCAGAGACTCCTATTTGATGCAGGTAGTCCGGCATGGAGCACGCTTGCGCACGCTTTCCTTCGCCGCCTCCGAGGGCTCCGATACGACCGGCAGCTCCTTTATCTGAGAGGTCTTCCGCGAGACCTCTCCGGGCTGCCGGCCTTCTACCAGGACCTCCTCCGGACCTGGAAGCTGCTTGCAGCGACCAGGTCCTTGGGAGCCACCGTGGGGGCAGACCTCCTCGCGGAGCCCCTGCTACACAATCCCCATCTACGTGTGCAGGCGGCGGAGTCCCCCTTGGTGCGCCAGAGGTTGGTCCTGGCAGAAGTCACCAGAGTCGGAGACCTCCTGGACTACGACCGGGGAGACTGGGTGGATCCTCAGGCGCTCGCCCAGCGCATGGGGCTCTCCACCCTACGTACTCCCCGGCGCGTACTTCAGGAGGTGAAGGACGCTTTGCCGCCCACTGCTCGGGTGTACCTAAACAAAGTCCTGCGAGAGGGTGCACCCCGCCCACCCCTTACCCCCGGCCCTCCCGATCTCTCCATCGGCCCCCAGCCCCGCGTACCTTCCCGACCTCCTCCCCTTCGTCACCTGAGCCGGCTGCACTCGCTGCAGCCAGTCCCCTTCCGAACTGCGCCAAAGAGTCACCTGTACACGCTCGTACTTCACACGCTCCACTTCCCCACCCTCGTGTCCCGCCCAGAAACCAAGTGGCGGGACCTCCTACCATCAATAGAGGGTGGGGAGCCCCGGTGGGCCAGCCTCTATTCGACCTTGGTTCCACGACCCACCGGGGACATCTGTTGGAGAGTCCTGCACGGCGCGGTGAGCACGGGCGTGTACTTGGCACGGTTCACCCCCACCCCCGAAACGTGCCTCTTCTGTGGCGTGAGGGAGACCCTGGTGCACATCTACCTCGAGTGCGCCAGGTTACAGCCCCTCTTTCGGCTCCTCCAGAACCTCCTGTTGAGGTTCTGGCTGCATTTTTCCCCCCACTTGTTAATTTACGCACACCCCATCCGTGGCCCCACAAAGTCGCGGGACCTCCTGGTCAACCTCCTCCTGGCAATTGCCAAATTGGCAATCTATAAAACCAGGGAAAAGAGGTTGGCCGGGGGAGGGGCCTGCGACTGTGGGGCCTATTTCCGTTGCTGTATCCGCTCACGTATCCGGGCAGAGTTCCAATGGGCAGCGTCCGCTGGCTCTCTCGAGACCTTCGGGGAGCAGTGGGCGCTGTCCGGGGTTCTCTGCTCGGTATCCCCATCCGGCTCCCTCGTTTTAGCCCTTTGACCCTCACACCCGTCCCTGTTTTTTCATTATTTGTCCCCAGTAATTAGTTGGTTCTCCTGGGTTCTGTGGTCCTCCCCGCAGGCTGGGGGGAGGTCCTTTTGATGTGGGCGGGCTAACGCCCGCCCACCTCCCGGACACCAAATAGTGCCTGAGCACACGTCCTTTCAAACAAACAAACAAACACACTCAGCTCAGCACTCCAAACGCTCCAAACAAACAAACAAACTCCAAACAAACAAACTCCAAACAAACACACACAAGCCCAAAACCTCCAAATATAAGCAGCCACTTACCCCAAGGTGCTTTAGTTTGCTCCTTCCTTCTCCTCCTCCAGGAGAGCCTCTCAAAACTCCCTCCTGTTAGCATCATGATTCATTTCACTTACTGTAAAAAGAATCAGTCATCAAATGACCATGACTGTGCAGAACAGTTTACCAGAAATTCACATAGTGACTGTCGCATGTTGGAAATAATTATTACCAGAGGTGGTTTCAGCTTGGCAGGAATTCTTGGCAGAGACACTCCAGGGTATTTTCTTTCAGAGTTTGGTTGGGTCTCACTCTTAGCCCTTCAGTCCTCTGACTATGCATCCAAACTGACATTTGGAGTAGGCTGGGAAAAATGAATAATAAATTATCTGAACGCGAAATGCTGTTCAGCCAAGTGAACATTTCTCAGTCGTCATATAGGTGATAGCCAATAGCACACCGGCTTCTGGAAATTCTCCACAGGATATCTCTGTGATAAACAACCCATTCACCTGGTAGGCTTAGAATGAGAAGCAAGTGAAATGGCCATAGTGAATAATTATCTTCACAAATGCTGCTTTTTTTCTTTTTGGCAAATGATCCAACAGCGTGTTACTCCATTTTAAAGGGTTGTTATTCTGTTCTTTGTATTTCTTTTTCCATGAAAATTCACCAGAGTGATTTTATTTTGTTCACAGCATGAAAATCTCACAGATTTGTGTGGGAGCATATACACAGGAAGTGTAAATATTCACCCTGGAAGTGCTTATGAAGCCATCTTGAAAGCTCCTCTGAGTTATCAAAGTATCAGTTATCCAATCTGGGGGCAAAAGCACCATGTGAGTCAGATGGCTGGTTTCATACTATATATAAGAAAAGGTGAGAAAGTTAATGAACACTAGTCTGAAATATTATTCAATAGTTGTATTTAGGGTTGTCAATGCTCCCAATCCCAAACCAGACACCGTTGCCACAAATGACCTCCAGTCCATCCAACTGGGAGAGTTGGCACCCCTAGTTACATTTAGAACTTCTTTGATTTTCAGCTGGAATTTGTTTAGTTTTCAGGAGTTCAGTTTTCAACAAAAAAAAATCAAACTCTTCCTGTGGCAAATAGATACTTTTAATGAAAAAATCATGTTGTTGAAAACCCAATTTTCTGCCAAAAACAGTTTCTATGGAAACATTTAGAGGCCCATCAGGTGCTAACCACTTTTAAAATGCTTTTAATGATGTGGTATCTTCCATAAAGAGCAATATGTTCCCATAAACATGTATGCCGAACAGTTTCACATAACAAATAAACACATAAGACTCAAAAGGGCATGATTTATCACTGTGTTACTCCAGTGATATCTTGTGTTGACTTTGGTGATTTCAGGGTGGAGCAGTGTGTGTGTGTGTATGGGGGCCAGACAGTGGGATATTTCTGTAAGCCAGGGGTCTGAAGGATTGCTTGCAATGCAGTCAGATGAAGTTGTTTAGCTCTGCAAGACAATCAACTGTTGATATGTAAATACAGCTCATGCTGGGATGGGGAAAGAATCCGGGGTGTGGTTATGTAAATCCAATTCAGCCAGGGCTGATGGAGGATCAGTTGTTAGAATGGAATGTGATGTATTGTAACTAATTTGGGCTGTTGTGGGGTCACAAACCATGCTACCCCTAAATGTAGGAACTGTAAAATATGACACCAGTGCTTGCAGGAAAGACACCATCATTGTAAGTAGTCTCAGATAAACAAGCCTCCCCCTTCCAGAGTTGAGTGAACTGAGTTGGGGGGAAAGGGCTTGAGCCAGCCTGCTTCATGCCTGCCAGGTGTGAGCTGTAAGACTGGTTCAACCTGTCTCTTTCCCCTTTGTTTTTAGAATAGACCTAAAGCAGACTTCATCAGGAGTCTTTTTGCTGGTCAGTAGAAGCTGGAATCTTTTGCCAGCCTAGGTGGCGACTAAAGAGTTGAAATCACTAAGAGCTGAAGTCACTGGTTTGGCCTGGAGCCAGCTGCATTGCAGCCAGCAAGATCGCTGGTGGGAACAACTGGCGGGCGGCTGGTAGGAGTGGTGGCAGGCAGCCAGTGGAGTGGCTGGCGGCAGCAGCAGCAGGTGGCCAGCAGAGTGGCTGGTGGGAACGACCCGGTAGAAGCGGCGGCAGGTGGCCAGCGGAGCGGCTGGTGGGAACAACCGGCAGGCAGCACAAGTGGACCACAGGAGCAGCACAAAGGTGGCATGGCCTCAGGCTCCATGAGTGGAGTCATCAGGGTGATGTGTCAGGGTCCACACTGACTGGACAGAGCTGTAAGTGAGGCATTTGAAGTGGGGTACAGAGAAAGTTTGAGTAAATGAATGGAACACTTACATTGGACTAGGGATTCTGAGGGGCAAAGGACATTGCTCGATCCATTTGAGCTGGGACGGTTACTCGTGGGGGGGTGGGGGTAGGAACTATATTTGTGGTATTTTTCCAAGCTAATGCCATGTAACGTCTCTCCCTCTGTCATTAAAAGTTTCTTTTCTACACTGAGACTCTGTGCTTGCAAGTGAGGAAGCATTGCCTCTCAGAGGCGCCCAGGGGTGTGTGATTTTTCCCAAGCTACTGGGCGGGGGCTTGAGCCGGTTCTGTGTGAGATGGATGAAAAGGGACCCCTAGATATTAAACCCAGCCCTAGCTGCTGCTGGCACTACCTGGCAGAAGGGTTACATTTCAGTAGTAGCCAAGAGACAAATTTGAGAGTAATCAGCACAGAGTGAATTCTTGAAGCTGTGTCAGTGGAAAAGTAGCCTGAAAGGAGGTTGTGAAGAGAAATGGCCAAATAAGAACAGAGCCCCGGGCTACCCATCAGGCAATGGAAGAGGAAGAGGCAGACCCACAATATGAATTTTGGAGTAGTGACAGGAGAGTCTCAAAATCTCAGTGAGAACAAGGTGTAAAGCAGGGCTATTCAACATGCGGCCCATGGGCCACATGCAGCCCACAGCCTGTTTGTTTGCGGCCCATGGTGTGGTTTGGGTTTACACAGGGCTCAGCCCACAGGTGGGACGGCAAGTCAATATAATGGTCTTCTGTTGATATGCGTTTTAGTAGTTAAATTCCTGGACTGTCATTGCTCATTAAAAGTGCTGTCATATGAGTGGAAATCAGGTAAATATTGCATTGTGTTAATATCAGCAAAACAGACTTAAATGGGACCTGCTTGTTGTGTAGTTGTGCCTTAATCTTTGTATTCATGCTGGTCAGTGTGAAAGAAGCTATTTGCATATATTTGCATATATATTCAACTTAAGTTGTGGCCCTCAGCATGTGCTGTGAGTATCACTGTGGCCCCTGGGGCTTCCAAAATTGAGTAGCCCCAGTGTAAAGGACAGGAAGGCCAACTTTGTCAGACAAAGTTGTGGAGGCTGTGATAGGCAGGTTTGTATAACGTACGGGATTTGGGAGGACAAGGAATGATCAGCATCAAAGAATGAGGCCAATGTCATAGACAGAGGAGGCTAAAGGTACATCTCAGTCAAAGAAGGAGAAATATAAGATGGAGTCATGTATAAGGATGTCCCTCCTGTCCAGCAGCAGCATCTCTGTCTTCGAGACATTTAACTGCAGGAAGATGAGATGAAGACTCAGGGTATGGCTAGACTGCAGGAGGGTTTCGGGATACTGGAGGTATCCCAAAAAAACTTTGCCACATCCAGGGAATGCATTTGCTCTTCTGCTTTTTTTAGCAGAAGAGCAAACACACTCTTTCTGAAGCCCCTGTATTCCTTGTTCTACGAGGAAGAAGGGGGCTTCTGAAAGGGTTTTTTTCCCGACATTTGGCCCAGTATAGACAGGCCAAATGTCGGAAAAACCTCTTCTAGCAAAAGAATCAGAAAAAGGTATGCAAAATGCGAAGCGCATTTTGTGTACCTTTTTCCGACAAAAACTTGTAGCCTAGCCATACCCTCAGTTCAAGATATTCAGTCTTGGAGTGTGAACATCATTCAGTTGCATAAATAAATGCCTGAAACTTAGCAGCTTACTTATGAGCAGCACTTTATCATTCAGACTCACTAGTGGTTCCAAAATACCACGCAACAAGGTATGAATGTGATGAAGTAGTAGAAAAAGTTGTTGGAGTGGATTGATTCCAGCACGTCAGCCTTTGACTCATTTGACCTTCCCCCAATGTTATTTTAATGTCATTTGCTGCTGTTGAATATGCATTACTGTTATACAATGCTTACTAAGTTGGTTATGTAAAATTCTGGAGATAAAACCTCAATCCAAGGCCCCCTCTTAAGATTTCTGAACTTCCTGAGGGTTCTGGGAGCACATCCAAGGGTTTTTATTGTTCCCAGAAGATATGTGGAGATTATCTATCATTTGGAGAATGCGTGTTTTGGGGGAGAAGGGGAGCATAGTATATTATTCCTTTCCTGGATAAGAAAGTGGGATTCAAGGTTGACCTAAAACAGATGTCAAAAAGGGAGGAAAACTAGTAAATAAACAAAGAGAAACCCCTGAAATATGCTGAAGGATTACTAACCATATTGTGCATTTTATAATGGTGCCATCAATATTATCCATCCACAATAAGTTCTCTTAGATCTTATAGGATTTCTCTTAGTTGCACATATTAACAATACAGCAGCATGGAGCCGACATTCATCTTCCATACTGAGCAAGGTTTTATGGCTTTTTTTCCTAGATGAGGTGACAGGTAGGAAAACTCTAAGTTTTACACTAAACAGTAAATTCCTTGGTATAGATACTGTCAATTAATTACTTATAGTTTTTTTTTAAATTATACAAATGTTTAGGGCCTGATTTTTAGGTCTTATTTTGCTTTTTGAATCCACAGAATTACAGAGGCAAATACTGAAAGTCTGGTCCCACTGAATTTAATGGGAATTTTGTCATTGACTTAGATGTCAGGTCACATTAACGTACAACTGCCCCAACAAGTACTGTGTCTGCAAACTGTGGGTACAAAAAGGAAGCTAGATAGTTAAAAATCCTTCACTGCTTCTATTTATGATGCTCTCTTAGGAGCTCATAAGCAACATTTTTCTTTCTGGGGTTTGGTCCTTTTTTATGCAACAAATATTGATTTAATCTCACTGTTTGTTCTGGAGCACAGGCCAACATGACTTTCCCCCAGTTACTACATTGATGCAATGGATATAAATCCATATCAGCAGCAACACCACACCAGTTTGGAGACTTAGAGTTTGCTATTTAGCTCCCCTGTTAGCTAGATAGCTGCTTCTCAGATATAGCCTATGAATGCTGGATCAACAAATAAAAAGAAGGTGCAGGGTTTTAATGAATTTATCAGCGGTAAAATGATAATTTTTGTTTTGAATGGATAAATTTTGAAACTGAAAGACTATGGGACACACATTTTAATCATTTCAAGACTTTTGGCTTGACCAACTTTCTAACATCCCATAAGATGCTACAAATGCTATGAAGAGCCACAAAAGGATCTGTCAAAGCTGGGTGATGGGGCAACAAAATGGCAGATGAAATGTAATGTTGATAAATGTCAAGTAATGCAGATTGGAAAAAGTAAACCCAACTTCACATATAAAATGGAGAGGGGCGGTGGCAGATCACAACCTCTCTTCTCTGAATCATTTTCTATATTTGGGACAATGCTTGGGACACAGAAGCTTCATGAAAACAGATATTGGTGCATTGGCTGGGATTTCTGGAAGGGGGGACTGCCTGCAGAGAGAGAGAGAGAGAGAGAGAAAGAACATAAAATACACTTAGATGGAACACACAAAGACTTCAGTCAAACTGATCTCTCCTCTATTGAGAAGCAAGTGAATAAGGCTTCAGAGTTTGGCTGCTGGTCAGCAGTGAAGCAATGCTGTCATCAGAAACAGAATGCTAATGTTGAAAGGACACATTAGTCTAAACATCCGATCTTACAAAAAATAAACATTTATAGCGTGATAAGATACACGCTTAACTTTACATACATGAATAACTCCAGTGACCTCATCAGAATTACTCAGGTATATACAGTTGTTGACCACTGACTCCTACCTAATCCTGAAAGGAGTGTTATGTAGTTTCTCAGTATTCTAAAGTAAAGGACTTGTTATGAAAAATTAGAGTACCATATGTAGATAATGGGCAGGTATTAATCTCAGTATGGTCATGAAAATTAATCAGATATGGTTGTGTATCTGATAATGTACGTATGCATAAGTGTTTGCAGGATGTGATACATGGTATCCAACTTTCTCCTCTGAAAGACAAAAATGCTATTCACTGTGAATGTCAAGTGAATGTTCAAATATTGTAACTTTTAGAACACTGTAAACTGCTTTACAACATTTGGCTCTTACAGAATCATTCAAGAATGCTGGGTAACAATGGAGATTTCTGATTGGCTGACAGTGATGTAATACATGTGTTAATATTTCCTACTGAAAGCACAGGTATGACCTTTTTACCTTGGCGTTTCCATATCATAATAACTATGAGGCACTCATAGTTAATAGATTTCTGAGGGATTATTGCACTTTGTGAGTAGCTGAAGTCACTTGACTTTTGGCTGGTGCCTCATGCTGCACCTGAGGTGTGTGATAATCCCCCAGAAATGCACTGCTTGTTGAGTCTCATGGCTTAATTATTAACATTAACTGAAGTTGGCTATAGAATAACTGGCCTACCCAGATGTTTCTGTGCATGATGGATGGATGTGATGACTGATGAAAAGAAATCCAAATCATGGAGAAACCCAGTCCTGAAGAGTTCTTCTGTCATAGTGAGAGAGAGAGAGAACGTGCAAAGTGACAACAGAGATCTTCCCGCTGTGTCCAGTGTAATAAATAGCCAATTTAACACTGATTATTCCATTGCTAGGGGGTTGTGAAAGGGTTATACAAAATACACTCGACCTTCTAGATTAAAAAGCTTTAGGCCCAATCATGGCACTGTTGAAGCCACTTACACACAATGATCCCCCTCCTAAAGCTCTTCTCCTGATGATGTAGGGAGGCCTGCGGCAATGGAACCCTGCTCCTACACAACCTGTAAGGTCACCAAAGGCCAAAGTGGCTTCTGAGGGAGATGTCCTTTTCCATAGATTCCAAAGGTCCTCAGGAGAGAAATTTGTTCCTCTTCTGCACACGTAGGAGAAGACATGTCAGTGGAATGTGTTAGCTTTCTGTAGAGTTTAATAAAACCAAATCAATAATAATAAAGTTACATTGGGAAAGCTATTCTGGTGCAAAGGAGATAGGGAAAGAGCAATAAATAAATAAAATACTAAAGGAAGAAAAAAAATTACAAGTTTAAAACTATAGGTAACTGATAAAGGAAGCCAAAGGAATCAATGAAATACCAGTGGTCAGTAGGGTTAGAGATGTCATTTTAAAAAACATATTAGGAACAAGAAATAACTAAACTCGGATATATGTCAATTGCTAGATGCAGATGCTAAAATAGTAAGTGGTGATGTACAGAAGGCAGGAATGTTCAACAAAAATTTCTGTTGTGTATTTGGAATGAAGCGGGAGGATGTATCTAAAAACAGAAAGTTTATCATCTCTTTAAAAAAAGATGTGAAGCAGCATCTGCTAAAATTAAACATTTTCAAAACAGATCCAGCTAACTTACACCAAGAATCTTATAGGAACTAGCTGAGGAGTTGTCCAAATCACTAAATGTTAATGTTTAACAAAACTCGGAGGACATTCAATGTAGTTCTAATATTTTAAAATAGTAAAAGGGTTGATGCAGGAAATAATAGACTGATTAGCTTGACATTGATCCCATGTAAAATAATTGCATGGTTCATTCAAGATTCTAACAAAAAATTAGATGCTAAAAAATATAATTCATGCAAGTCAACATGGGTTTCATGGAAAGTCAGTCTTGTCAAGCAACTCTGTGGATGTTTGTTCATTTGAACGAACACAGGATTATAGGTGTGGTTAATAAAGATGACTGTGAAAATACAGAGTGCTTGGTTACTCCAATTCATGGAACACCACATTTCTCCATGCCTTATTAATGCATGACTTTTTGATAGAAAGCCTGCATTAAATGTACATCAGAGGACGCACATTAGATGGACTAAAAATGGTTCAATGACAGATCTCAAATGTAGTTGTTAATGTGCAGAGGTCAATGAACAGGACTCCCCAGGTTCCTGGTTCAGTTCTTGCTCCAACACTATTTAATATTTTTTTATAAATCATCTAATTAAGGATGTAAAATCTTTGCTGGTGAAGTTTGTAGCTGACACAAAATATTGGTGGAGTAGTAAATAACGAGGAGAGAAAAGACCACAGAAGGATCCCAATCATCTAGTTAAATGGTCATAATCCAACAAAATATGTTTTAATACTACTAAATGCAAGGTAATACATCTGGGAGCTAAGAATGCATGTTATATCTCCAGGGTGAGAGACTGTACTGGAAAGTAATGACATAGAGAAGGTCTTGGAGTCAGCACAGAAAATGGCATTAAACTGAGAGCTCATGTTGGGGCAGTTTCAAAGAGGGCAACATTATACTTGGGTCTACAGAAAGAGGAATATGAAATAGAAGGAAGTAATCTTGCGTCTAAACATGGCATTGGTAAGACCGCTACTAGAATACTGGATCTGGTTTGGTCCCTACACTTCAGAAAAGATGTGGAAATAATGGAGAACATTTAAAGGAGGGCCACAAAAATGAGTCTTATAGAGAGGCTTAAGGAGCTCAATTTATTCAACTTGAGAGAAGTTGAGAAGTGACTTGATCATGAGTCTAGGTACCTACACATGGAAAAGATACCTGATAGTGGAGATGCTTTTCAACCTTGCTGAAAAAGGCATAACAAGATCCAGTGAAAATTGAAGTTAGATGAATTCAGTCTTCAAAAAGACAATTTCTTAGATGTCAGGGTGATTAAATATTGCTTAGAACAGTGGTAGAGTAATCATCACCTGAAGTCTTTAAAACAAGATTAGGTAAGTAGATTCAAAAAAGAATTAGTCATTTCAGAGAAGCTAAATGAATTCTTTGCTTCAGTCTTCACAGTTGAGGATATTGGGGAGATTCCCAAACCTGAGCCATTTTTTTTAAGTGACAAATCTGAGGAATTGTCCCAGATTGAAGTGTCATTAAGAGGAGGTTTTGGAACAAATTGATAAATTTAACAGTAACAAGGAGTGGAGGGGCGGCTGTTGGTCTGCTCTGTGGCAGCAACCCGCATGCGGTCCATGGCAGCCGTGTATGTGATGCACAAACTGCGGGCCTCTTGGGCTAGCTCCTGCCAGGTGTTGCGGCACAGCTCCTGGTCTGCTTCCCACTGCTAGTCCTGCCAGTCCAGAGAGTGCTGGAGGCCACGTAGGCAGGCAGCATGTTCCCGCTCAAGGTCCTCACAGGCTCGTCTGTGGTGGCAGCTCCCACGCTGTCGGGAGGCTGGCGCAGGTGGTGTTGCAGGCACTTCACTCGCAGCTGGTCCAGCTGTAAAGAACAAAGAGAAGCAGTCATCCTAAAGCCTTTCTGCCATCTTCTGTTCCTCCAATCCTGGCGCTGACTGGGGCCTAACAGCTGCTTGAGGTTCCACTGGCTGTGGCACTTCCTTTGCTGCTGCACTACTCCACCAAATGATCCTTGGCCAGTGCTGAGTGTACCAACAATCTGCCTCCAAGAACTTTCCAGCTGCAAAGCACAAAATGGGTGGAACAGATCTAGTCCTAACTGTGGCAACTTTGGTTTCAATTAATATTTGTTTTCATGCCTAATTAAACACAGCCTTACCTAGAGAGCTGCAATCCGTGCCTCTGTAATAATACAAATACGCCTAGTTATACAGCCCGGATTAAACTTTTATTAAGGGACACACATCCTCATGTTTCCAAGTATAAACCAACCGCTAGCTGTCTCAAGTTAGGAAGAAATATTCCCCACAGGCATTTCATTGCACAGTTGTCCCAAAAAAGGGTACTTACATTTTCTTCACAAGCATAGCTCCTTTTGAAACAGGATATGAACGAAATAAAAACCACAAGCCTGAGCTGATAAAGCAAATCTTATGCCTCTTTGGTCCTACAGGTCTGCTTTAATAGCACAAACTAGAGCACAGTGTTTGGAAAACACTGCCATGGGGCACACGTGAGATGTGTTACCTTTCACATTTTAACAAACAGCATGATCCAAATTCATACCTGGTGGATTGTCATTGCCCTTTAGTGGGGGGATAACAAAAGGGATGAAATCTGCCCCCTAGCATTTTGAATAAAGGGACCATACACTGTTTTTTTCCTTAACGAAGCAGCATAAAGGGTATTTGGGAAGTTGAAGAGCTAGTTGTATTTCACAGCATGAGAAAACGGAGAAAGAGTGCAGTACAAATTCAGTACTTTCTGTGTTTCATAAAGGGAAGAAAGTCAGTGTTCCGTCTTACCTGGACTGGATCAGACAGAGTAGCCTGAGGCAGTGGATGGTAACAGAGCTAGATTGAAGAACAACAATTTGCATGTTTCTCTCTGCCCCTGCAGACAGTGATTGGATTCCTGATATCACGGAATGAGGAGCTATTAAAGGAAGCATGCCATAACCATAACCACAGGATGGACCTTTCTTTTATTGCATGTTTCTTTGAGGGGTTTACAATATGCAGTGGGTAGCTGACCTCATGGGCATGCTACAAGATTTATTCCGTGTTTACCTTTGAACTTGAGTGGTGACACATACTTGGAGAAATTGTTATGCAGCAAGTTTCATTCCCCAGGGCTGTTCAGCTTCCTGATTCAGAAGTATTCCTTTGGGTGCCTGGAGTTCCTTCCCTCTCACAGGGGGAAGAAATCTCGGCAGGGGGTTCCTCCTGCATTGTTTCACTAAAGCAGGGGGCACCGCTGAGGGAGTCAGCTCAAGGCAAATTGCTCAAAACCAGGGCTACATACAGCCCTCGACTGGAGATCTTTCCCAAATAGGCCACAAACCAGTCACACAGAGCACTTCAGCTGCCAATCTGGCCAGCAGGAAGCCTTACAAGCAAAACCCCTTAAACACCGCAGCATTCCCTGTGCCAGAACCAGACCTTACACAGGTGATAGGGTTTTATAACCTATCTCACCAATTCTGAACAGATCCTCCTGATCCCAAAGGACCAGCCAAAGTCCCAGGCCAATTTACATTTTAGATCTTACCCACAAGAGCATGCTGAGCCAATCCTTTAGAGTCTAAAATCTAAAGGTGTATTAATAAAAGAAAGAAAAGGTTGAGAGTGGATTGTTAAAGGGAATACGTTACATACATCAATCACCAAATTCTTGATGCGGGCTCTTAGCGGAGATGTTACAAAGTGCTAGCTTAAAAGTCACTGGTGTACATCCTATGGACAGCAAATCCGTCCCGGCTCTCTGTCCCTACCAAGGATGCATCTGGAATCAGGAGCAGGATTGAAGACAAAATGAAAATGGCCTCATGGGATTTTTATATTCCTGGTGCCTCCCATACTGGAGCTGGTCACATGATCACATGACCTGTCTTTCACATGCAAGTAGCCATTTTGCACTGGCTAGTCTGCAGGTTTCCAGACGTATTCCTCAGGTGTGTATTGGCCACTCTGAGAGCCATTGTCCATGGAGTCGTGCTAGTTACCACAGCCATTCACTGAACAATCCTTCCTCAGAATCGGCAGTCCAGGCCCATTGCTCCCTCCCAGACAGAGAACAGAACCCACATTCATAACTTCACATACAAAATTCATATAAGAACATGAGTAGCAAACATAGGATCAGCAGAGCCTAAGCCTTCATTTGACACCTCACATGGCCCACATTCTACAGACTTTGGGGCAAACACCCACTAATGGGTGCAACAATGACCTGCCCGCTCATATTAAACTCCGATAACGTGACTGTGATGGGTTCTCTGATTGCGATCGCCCCCTCTCAGTCGAGCAGGGGGGTTCAGCGGACCCACCGTCAGACTTAGTGTACAGTTATAGGGTGGGGTTACAGGGTCCTCTCCCCTTGGGGTTAGGGCCCCCCCCCCAAGGGCAGTGTCCACTTGTCTTGATTTCCAGGGCCTGCCAATTACAGCGTGCACCGGCGTACCAGTGAGGACGGATTTGGGTAGGGGAAAGGGGAAGGGAGACCCGGGCCCGCCCTCTCCATCGGGTCCCATCCCGGGGCCCTAAGTGCAGGGGTCAACACTCTCCCTGCACGACAGACAGGGATTTAGTCCCAAAACACGTCTGTCCACGGGCGCCAGAAGCGCCCTGCCCCGGGCTGCTTTCCTGTCCTCCGGCCCAGTCAGGAAACCCCGGGGGGCTTACCCATCCGAAGACCTCCTTACACTTGCTCAGCCGTGGGGGCATCCTGGTGTCCTCCTGCCGAGTCCTCCAGCGAGGGGGGGATGTCCTGCTGCCTGGGGTGGAATCAGCGGCTCCTTCCCTCTGAGCCCCCTTCCTGCCTCTGCCTGGGCCACTTTTCAAATGGCCCAAGAATGGGCCCGGCGTCTGGAGGCCCCACCTCCCCGGCGTGCCCACGCCTGGTTCTGTTGTGCCGCCTGCCGGGAGCCCCGCCCTGAGGGTTCCCCGGGGTTGGCCGGTAGCGCCGCTCCGCCAGCGCCTGACGGGCGAGCACTGGCATGGCTCGGCCCCTCCTCCTCCACAGTGGGGCCACATGGGCCCCACCCTGCCCCGCTCCAGACTCGGCGAGCCGGGCACCGGGGCCGCCCAGATTTGCCGCGGTGCCACGCCGTCCTCCAGGCCAGGGAAGGGGTGAGATCTCCTCCAAATCAGTGCGGGCCACCCAGGGCCCGTCACAGTGACAGCATGCAAAAAGATTTATCCTGTGTTTATCTTTGAACTTGAGTGGTGACACATACTTGGAGAAATTGTTATGCAGTGAGTTACATTCCCCAGGGCTGTTCAGCTTCTTGATTCAGAAGTATTCCTTTGGGTGCCTGGAGTTCCTTCCCTCTCACAGGGGGAAAGAAATTGCAGCAGGGGGTCCCTCCTGCTTTGTTCCACTAGGGCAGGGGGCAATCTGACCCATGCCATAGCCTGCAGGCCAGCACCTAAATCTTACACATCCCAAGGCAGAAATGTGGGGTGCCATTCATGGGCTCTGCACCTTTGTACTGGTTCTGGAAATCTCCCCTCCAGCTCTCAGGCATTATGGTTCTATTCAAGCCACCCTAAGGGTATGTCTAGACTACATGGCTCCATTGACGGAGCCATGTAGATTAGGTTTCTAGACATAGGGAAATGAAGCGGCGATTTAAACAATCACCGCTTCGCTTCATTTACATCAAAATGGCTGCCACGCTGTGCCAATCAGCTGTTTGACGGCACAGCGCGGTAGTCTGGACGGTCCGTGGTCAACAAGGGAAGCCCTTGTTGACCGCCCCGTTATGCCCCGTGGAATGAGGTTTACCGGGGAGGTTGACAAGGGCTTCCCTTGTTGACTGCGGAGCGTCCAGACTACCGCGCTGTGCCGCCAAACAGCTGATCGGCACAGCGTGGCAGCCATTTTGATGTAAATGAAGTGGCGATTATTTAAATTGCTGCTTCATTTCCCTTTTTCGAGTACACTAATCTACATGGCTCCGTCGACGGAGCCATGTAGTTTAGACACACCCTAAGACGACATTAAAAGCTGCAGCTGACTATGGGAAACTGCTTCAAGATATAATCCCCATAGGGTGTACTCTGCAGTAACATTAATACCGCTTTGGACTATCAGTGCCTTTACCTGGAGTACCTCACAGGAGCAGTGGGTTGAAATGTTCATCCATCATCTGACGTACCAGTAGCCGAACTCTTCTCTCCTGATGGATCTGGGATTCACAAGGCATCCGCACATTGGATGAAAGGGGGCATGATCAGGTCCTCTGTAATTAACTGGCTAACATGCATAAGAAGCTTCATACTCATCTATCCAGCCCCACAAGGATCACTTAATTTTCTATTCAAAATTATATGATACACAACCTGGATTTCCAGGGCCGCCAACCGGGAAGTGGGGAGGGGAAGGGTACAAAAGAGGCCATTTAAATCACCACCAGAGCTCTGGACAGCTGGGCTGGGCAGCGTTGAAGGGCTGTCTGGGGGAGGCTAGTCCTCAGCATCGCCCCTCCTGCAGGCCTGGAGCTTCCACCCATCTCTTGCCCAGGGGCCCAGCAATTCTGTTGGCAGCCCCGTGGGCTTCCCAACCACTAATACGCAACGCGTGCCATTGACATACTTCTCTCTCAGTTGGTGCAGTGAAGATCATCACAGAGCTGTACCAGTTTCTACAGCACCCGGATGAAAAACAGCTGGATTAAACTGAATCCAGGCAAAACCTAAGCGGTGGTAACAGGAAAGGGGAACCATTTTAACTAGCCAAGTCAGAACTTTTTCTGTCATTAAAGGCCTTTGACCTCATCCAGAATCTGCTGCATTTACTATTCCCAGATGCCAAGTTACTATCAATGGTCTTTTTCTGGCCCCATTTATAGGAGATTTTATCCCATCTGCTTATGCCAAACTGTGGCACAGTGAACAACAAATTCACCAGGTCCCGACTGGATTTTTATAATTCACACTCTTTGGGAGTGCTCTTAGAACCAATACTCGGGTTCTTACACCGCCAGAACTCAGAATAAAAGAAATGACACCAGCCATTTCAAGATTATCAACTGCATCTTAATATTTTTCAGCACCTGCTCAATATGTTGGGGTTAAAAAATAAAACCAACCTTCCTACAAAATGTTAGAAATAGTATTTTTCATATAAAGCCCTCTATTTTGAAATTCCGCTTTTGGCACTCATTTCCCAACCAGCTGTAGTGTTTCACCTTCTGAGGAGCATAACTGACATCTGAAAGTCCAGCACCATTGTGCTAAAGACTCCATAAACAACCCCACCAAATCCTGTATGATAAATTTCCCTATGATTAGTTAAACAGATATTGTAAAGCACCAGCAGAAGGAGGTTTTGTTGACACAGCATCTCTGGAGACATCTGCGTGTTTTCTTTTAGTATTTTAGCATTCAGCAACTGGAGCAGGGAGAATGACAGAAAATCAGTCAGTATTATTCACCCCTGATGATTTTTCTCTCTCTTTCTTTCTCTTACTGTTTTCTGGTTTTCATTACACTGCCAGATAGAATTCTGTTTTGTGGAACTGAAATCGAGTTGAGCTTCAGAAAGGCAAAATGTGAAAATACTGCTTGCTGCAATCACAATATGGCTTTTTTAGACTATAATCCGTTAAGTCACTTCTGTGTATGAAGAATGAAAACAAAAAGTACATTTAGTGATTTTTTTACAGCTCCTGATTTTACAATTACTGCATTACTGAGTCACTTTTTTACATTATTTTTAAGTCTTTGGAGTAATATTTCCATGAACATGTTGGTTTTATTTTGGAGTCTCCACTTAAGGCTGTTCGTAAATCTTTCCACGGAATGGCAGCTTTTTGTAATTGGCCATTGTTAAAAAAAACGTTACTGGCTACAATGGGCGTGACAATAAATGTGGGAAAGGTCTGGCTCTTGCTTAAGGCTTCTGGATCAACTTTCCCAGTCTGGAGGAAAGGGGTAATTGTGTGTGTGTCTCACCTCTACACTTTCATTCAGACAGTGGTTAGATGAATGGTTTTCAGTGGGAAACAACTGAAGCATGGATGAGTTTAATCACTGTAGCCTGCTCAGACATACAATATGGACTCATTGGATCAATTTTCAACAGGGTATGACGTGCTCCAGATTAATAGCAGTTTACAGTAAAGAAGGAGAATGTACGTATATGAATTCAGTATGAAGCGTCTTTGGTTCCTGATGTAGTTATGCTTTTTCCACCAGATGAAAGGAACGTTTTTGTAGTTAGTTAACCAGCAAACAAAAAGACCATGTATGTGAATGTGTGATCAACTGGATATTGTTACCATGCCAGATAAGGCTCCAATCACCATGCTTTGATTAAAATAGAGTTACATTCTTCTCATTTAGTATTCAATCTCGTGGGATCTGCTTTTTCCATTACTTTGTTTAAATCCCCTTTAAAGACCAATACAGAGAATTTGTTTCATGGTGCTACTCTTCCAGCAGAAGCTCACACTGACTCTAAACAGCGTGTGTCTAGTTGTAATGAAGACAGCGGAACTGTCGAAGGATACAAAATTATGACATACTGCTGATTCCGTAGCTCGATCAACTTTCAGACTTTGGAGGTTAAATTACTGTTTTTATGTTTATTTATTTGCATTATTTGTTACTGAGTTTGAAGATTCATACATATTCCTCTATACAGAGTCGAGAAAGATACTTAAACAGAATGTATGGGGCCAGTCCTCCTCCCATATTGAAATGAAGTTCCATATTTTATTGATCTGTCCTGCTGAAACAGATGGGAACAGACTTTAAATCACATTAAACATGCTCTGTGAGGTAGAAGGAAATGAAGCAAGTGAAATATTAAAATGCACATAGAAGAATTTCTAGAACAACCGCAAGGGTGGAAGGCAGGGGACATTTCAGTGGGGCACAAATTTAAGCATTCCTGAGGCTGTTCTAGGTGGCATACAACCTTTTACCCTTCCCTCCATTTTAGCACTCAAAGATCTAGCTCCTGATACACCATGTTTGGAGAGCTCCTGATACACCATGTTTGGAGCTCACCAGATGGTGCTGTTACACGGTCTTACAACTTCTTTTCTTTTCTTTTTTCTTTGTGTGCAATCACATTTTTAAGTCTTGGAAGCAAATGCTGGGCTGTTTTTATCTTTTCTAATGCTCCATTGAAGTGAAAGAGACCACTATCAGCAAGTAAAGTTAAACATATGCGTACATCTTTGCATGATCAGGGCCAATAAGGTGCCCATACCCTTCACTGTTATTCATTTCAATAGAAGTTTCAGGATTTCCAATTTCAGATTTAGTGCTCAGCACCTGGTAGGATTAGGCCAGTGGATAAGAAGGTCAGAAACAATCACTTGCTTTTTCCAGGACCGCTTACTACCTTATGCTCAGTCTCAAAAGTGACTAGTGACACAGGTGTGCAGTTTGAAAGAACTTTGAAGGGCAGTGCTCTCTAAAAATCAACCCAATTTATGACACGCAAAATATCAGGTGGCTAATCACTTAAAAATTAAACCTTGCATGTTTAATGAGAAAGGATTGTTTAGGTGTCCAACCACCTGATTTGATGTACTTAGACTCCTGGATTCACAGATTCAATATTGCAGTAGACATGACTTGACCCTGTACTATCCCAAGGCAGATTAATGAAGTACAATGAGTTAATTCCTGGTTTCAGTACAATCAATGAGAATTTTGCCATTGATTTCCATGAGACAAGGATTTCACCCCAGGAAGTTAACTAAAGTTGTGTCTTTTGAGGAGACCTTAAAAACTGGGGCCTGTTTTCTCCGAATGGACATTGAAATTCCATGGAAGTTTTACAAGGCTATGGGTTTGCCTTGGTGTCCTTTACCAATTTTTTTCTTTCCTCCTACAAAATGTATTTCAATTGGCTGCTCTCCTCCAACCCAGAGGTGGCAGCAGGCCAGAGGTACTGTCTGTATATGTTTTGCAATCATTAAGGTTAGAGAATGTTATACAAAAAGTGTAAAAGGATCAATCACCTTCCACAGTCATGCTTTTCAAAATCCAGTTGTCTTTACTATTTGTTTCCTAATACTTTAGCAAATATCATACCTTAGCACGGTTGTAAAGGAGAAGGAAAAGAAAAAAAGGAGTTAGCATTACTACTACAGCCACAAACCCCACAATATCTGATCTCACTCAGAACCAATCGATCAAAACCCCTTGACACAGTAAAGCCAAAACTGGGTGCATGCCAAAAACTCTCAATCATTTTCTCCTGCTCTCTCTCTTTCTCTCTCCACAATATTTCTCTGTACCTTGGAAAGTATATGAAGGAGGACGAAGCTTATCATTTTTTGATGTTCCACTATTAGCCCATTTTAATTAATTCCCCATTTCCTGTCTAAGATACCTTGCTGGAAACACATTTTGATAGAGAGACAGCAAAACTGGAGAAGCATCACAATCTAGGTGTTTGTTTTATTACAAATAGATGGCTATTTTGCATTCTATTTTGATTATCCAGTCCTGTTTTCTCATGGAGGATGGATTCAGTATCTATACACAGGCCCGATGATAGGGGAGGCCAAAGGTGGCAACTGCCCTGGGGCCAGTGATTCAAAAGGGCCCAGGGCTCCCAGCCACAGCTACTGCGACACTAGCAGTGCCTAGATCCCCAGACCCTTTAAATTGCCACTGGAGCAACACGCAGAGCACTCTGGGAGTCTGTAACAGGGTGTAACAACCCCCCCCCCCCCCGCGCGCGCACTGTTCAGATGGGGGTTAACCCAACCCGGAGGGCAGGGGAGGCCACACCCCCTGTAGCTTACTGGCCCATGCTCCGGCTCCTCTAGGATAGAAGAGAGCTACTCAGCTCAGTTGGGGTGGGCGGCTGGGGGAGAAGGAGCTCAGGACCAAGCTCATGAGCAGTCATGGCCCCAGCCACAGCTGCCCCAGGAGCAGCCACCCCGGCAGTCGCAGCCCCAGTCGCCCCGATAGCTCAGTGCACTTCGGCCGACAACCCCGCTGAGCTGGCTGTGGAATTTTCCCCTGCCAACAGGGCCCTGGGCTGGGACCCGGTGGAGAGGGAGGGCCTGGGTCCCCCGACCATCCCTCCAACCCCGCAGTAACACCGCTCACAGGCCCTTGGGAGGCTTACCAGCTGACTAAACCGTATGTACCCTAGTGGGGGTGAACTGGACGTTGGGCCTAGGCCTGTGAGGCCGTACTTGCCCTAACAGTAGAAGCTGTACTTTGGAAGGACTGGCAAGGGGTGTCCCGGGCACAAGGACACCTCCTTCCCCCGTGACAGAGTCACTGAAGGTTATCTGGGGGCAGGGCTCTCGGCAGTGCTGAGTGTTGGCTGCTCCTAGCTCCATCCCTTCCACCCGAGGCCTCACTCCTACAAGGAGCAAGGAGTTGCCCCCACATCTTGCCCAGGGACCTGACAAGTCTGATGGGCCCCCTGCCTACACATCTCTGATTTTGTCATATTAGACTTTGAAAACACTATTTACATATTCTTCATTTTATATAAAATTAGAAGATTTATCCGGAGTTGCTCCGGTCTTTAACTCATTTAAATCATTGCTTTAGGGTGGGGCTGGGATTTGGGGTTCGGTATGCAGGCGACCCTGGGGAGAGAGAAAGAGGACCACACCCAGCCCTTGTTCACTGCAGCAGCTTGGGGCCAGGTGAGAAATGCCTCTCCATAGCTGCTGCAGCTCCTGCAAACACAGCTGGGAGAGGAGTATATGTCCCTCGGCTGTGGCAGGTCCAGGTTCATCTAGCCCCTGTGTGCCCCAGCCAGAATGTGGAATGATGCAGCAAACTGTGCACTTTCCTTTCACTCCCTAACAAAGAGGAACAGCCAGCAATGTTCGCCTATGAATGAGGTGGGGGGGGGGGGAACTCAGGGCTCGGGAAGTTCCAGATGGGGGGGCACCCCCTGCCAATCCCTTTCACCTGTTTCTTTTCTGAAGCAATCCCATTCCAGGCACATCCCATTTTCCTGGCACCACCAGACCCCTTGCCTTGCTTTAATTTATGATAAGAGAAAACCACATACCAAATTTTGGTGGTCCTAGCTCTTTCCATTTAGGAGGAGTTCTTGAACAGACACACACACAAACAGACAGATAAACTCTCTCAAATACATTAGTTGAAAACTGTACTCTTGCCTTTAGCCATCCAATGGTATAATATTAATTAGCTCATGACCACTGGTGTTTTCACCTAGAATTATGAACAATAAAGTATAACAGTTGCAATTTTCCAGGCATTTCCAACAGGATATTCCAGTATAAAAATCTGACATATAATTTGTATTTTTATTCAAATGTAGGATCTGATCCAAAGCTCACTGAAGTAATCAGGATATCAATAAATTTTGGATCAGGTACTTATGATTTTTTTGGGTGGAAACTAAGCTACACATCAGGCAAAGGGCAGACTGATCAATTTTCAGTTTTCTGTTGCAATACAACTAATTTTCTTTCTATGGATACTGAGAAGTTTGACTTTGGAAAAGCAAATGTTGGAACATATTTTATAAACATTGTGTAAATTCTTGTATAAAGTTACATTTTATAGGAAATTTTACTGGTCTTATAGCCATCAGCCAAAAATCTCAGGTGCTTAAGTCTGTGGAAAAATAAGCTACTGTCTGTTGAAGTTTCAATAAAACAATCCAAAAAGTTGATGTTAAAGAAAAACTAACACACAAAACTAATATTATTTTAAAGACTCAAAGGGATTTTTTTTCCTTTTCAGTTTATATTACGTACCTTAGAATTCTTCAAAAGTTTGTTTCTTTTAAAGGTCTTAGTTTTCTATAATGTTAATTCTTACTCTGAAGTTAAAGAGTAACAACAACTTAGGTTAAAATCATTATTTTAATATTAGTGAAACAAGGTGGATGAGGTAATACCTGAAGAAGAGCTGTGTGTAAGCTCAAAAGCTTCTCACCAGCAGAAGTTGATCCAGTCCAACACACTACCTCATGCACCTTGTCTCTCTATTATCAACCATTACAGAGGGGTAGCCGTGTCTGTATCTGCAAAAATGAAGAGTCCTGTGGCACCTCAAAGACTAACAGATTTATTTGGGCATTAGCTTTCATGGGTAAAAAACATCTGATGAAGTGGGCTTTTACCCTCAAAAGCTTATGCCCAAGTAAATCTTTTAGTCTTTAAGGTGTCACAGGACTCCTTGTTGTAATATCCACTAACTACATCCAACCAACACAACCATAACACTGCTCATATTATTTTAACATGTATTTTAAGGCTGGGGGAGTTGTTTTATGTTACAATATTTTCACTTTAAGTGATTTAAAATGTTTCTAAAAGTACTTAAACACTCCTGAGGCATACAAGCAAATCTACTACTCAAAATACTGATAATGGTAGGAAATAATTCATGATATGAGGGGAGAATACAACCAATTTTCTGATGCGAGAGAGTAATTTTTCTAATTTACTGTTTACATTCGCAATTAAGCAACAGAGCTTTTGTGGTTCATAAGTGGTTAATCCCCACCTCCCACACACATACAAAATGTTTGCTGAGGCAAGTACTAGTGTAAAAAATGCTCTTCTGCTGACAAAGCAAACCCTGAAAGTTTTTTGTTGGCAAAAGTGCCAACAAATAGAGTTTACACTGCCTTTAGCAACAGAGCTGTGTCACTAAAAAGCTGTGTAACGTAGACATACCTTAACGAGAGACTACCCAGAGAATGAATTCCAAATGACTGCTTTGGGGTTTCTTCTGAGTACTGACATCTAATCACTGAGCTCACCTATCCAAATAAGCTGACTATAAGTCAGTCTGTTTTTCTTTAATTAAAGTTCAACCTAGGAAAGTAGCAACTGGTCTCACATGGACAACTTAAACATTTCCGCTATGACCAAATCTCCTTAAAAACCCCTTCTTTATTTTACTTTTGAACAAAAAGTAAATTGTGTTTCATAATTAGTTATTTATATAGCATGTTCTTGTGGCTTTGCTTTTGCTCCCACTAAAATACAAAAATTGCATTTAAAAATGTTTTTTACAATATGTTTACTTTCCCATGCAGCTCTTGGGCCTGGTTCAAACCCCAGCTAAGACAATGGAAAGTCTGCTGGGTGCCTGGGTGCAGCCTAGCATATCCAGAATAACTCCTTGCTTATTATATTCCTGAAAAACTCCATTTTAAGTGAAACAATGTTAAGCAACTCCAATTTCCCCATAAGAAATTATATAAATGGGTGGGTGAGGTTCCAGGGATATTTTTTTCACCAGATAAAATATATTATACACATCATACAGTATACATTTTAAATAATTTTAAACAAAATTTAATATCAAGCTCAGCAGTGATGGTTATAAAGCTTGACTGAGGCAAGGGTTTAGTGGGGTCAGAGTGTGGGGGCTTGCCCCTCTTTGTCTGCCAGTGCTCCTGGGGTGGCAGCAGAGGCTTGCCTGCCTCCTGGCTGGAACACAAGGCAGGCTGAGGGGGGAGAGCCAAATAACATTAGGACATTGCACATGTTGAAAAGAGCATGTTCTCTAATAGATCAGCAGCCTAATAACAAATCAATGTTAACCGGAATGACTAAGAGAGGAGTTACTGTATGTGCAGGATCACAGGCTAAGTTATTAAAAGTAACAGACACTAAAATTTGTGCCCGCCACCCTCTCTCCCCCATGCGTGCTGTTTCTTTTCAATTGGCATTTCATTAATTTAGAAAATGAATTAAATGCTAAACCGAATCCTAGTCCTGCAAAGACCAACCATAGGCTAAACCCACTGCAACTAGTCCCATTGATTATGGTTTAGAAATGAACTGCCTGACGGTAAAGTAAATGACTCAGAGGAGTGGCCGTGTTAGTATGTAACTTTAAAAACAAGTAATCCTATGACACCTTAGAGACTAACAAATATATATGTATTATTCATTTCTGAATATATATAAAAGGAGGACCCTCAGAATAAGAAGAGAGAGGGAGAAAAAATTACCTCAGTTGTAGTCACGGTGTCAATAAGGTTAATCGAGTAGGCTGGAAGCATCCCCTACTTAACTTTTGATGTCAATAAGGCGTTGAATGTAAGGAAAAGCTGTGTTATAATATGTTAACCAGTTCAGGATACTACAACTCCAGTACCCTCAAGTCACTTAACAACATTGTCAACCTATCCAACCACACTCTTAGCCCAGCAGAAGAAACAGTCCTATCTCGGGGACTCTTTCTGTCCCACCACAACAAGCTAGTTGGTAATGAGCTATCTACTAAAACCAATTTCCACAAATAAACACAATAAGAATTAAATTCAACTCACTGTCATGCTTAAGCCTTGCTGCAAAAATTATAGCAAAACATTTTATATTGTTCTGAAAGCATCCACAGACCTAGGTTAAAGAACACAAATCAGATATTCAAAATGGTAACACAGAGAAACCTGCTGGGCACCACCAGACCCTTGCCTTGCTTTAATTTATGATAAGAGGAAGCCGCATACCAGATTTGGTGGTCCTAGCTCTTACTGTTTAGGAGGAGTTCTTGAACAGGCAGACATACAACCCGTTGGGGGAACATTTTAACCTGCCCCAGCACTCATTAAAGGATCTAAAAGTGACTACACTATTACAAAGCAATTTCAAAACCCAGCTGGAAAGAGAAGCTGCGGAACTTGCCTTCATCAAGATTTGAACGAAGACATGAACTGGATAGGCCTCTACATTCAACACTCTAATCACATCAGAAATTAAATATTGGGCACTAACAGCCTGCTCTATTAGCCTCATTGAGCACGGACACTTCTAATTGACAAGATTTTTTTCCCTTTTCTTCCCCTCCCTATTCCCTTTTTTTCTGCTGTTTATTTGTACCTCTGGATCCCTTGCTCCATTCAGCTGAAGAAGTGGTTTGTGCCCATGAAACCTCATGCTACTATCTACTTTTTTTTGTTAGTCTCTAAGGTACTGCAGGACCACTAGTTGTTTTTTTCAGTTACAGACTGACACGGTTACCCCTCTTGAGACATTTATGGACATTTATGGACACTTCATTAGAAAAGGTTGAATATTGCCACAAATTATTCACTCATAATTATTATCTCAATTGTAGCTCTCTTCTCAGTGTACACAAGTTTCAATTAACCTTTGATCATTTTACTTTGGGCTCATATGGTGTCCATACCCATTAATTTTCAGGCTCACTAAAATTCTAAAGGTCAAAAGTGACAGTCAATTCAGTGCATTGTGTATACATTGATGAGGGTTTGTTTGAGGACTAACCAACTGTCAAGATTTGTTATAAAACCAAAGCAAACCCACAAAACTTGATTTTATTTTTGCCTCTTCAGAGAGAGCAGAAGTTTTCCCCTTGTTGTGTGATATGTTCACAGTTTTGCATAACACACAGTTGGCTTTGTTTCCATTTTTGAACCGAAACTGCCCACACTTTGCCCAGTTAGCATTTTATTGTGAAAGTTTCACAGTCAGCAATAGTTATAGTCACTTGAAATGTTTGTATAGAGCATACATAGCAGGTGAAATTCATTAATGCTAACCCTTTAGCTCAGATATGCAACTTTTGTGTTCACGCACCAAGCTTTGTCACGATGTTCACACAGCTGACTAGGAGTAGTTCCTCCTCCATATCTGCTACTATTCTCCACAGCTCTGCCTCTAGTGCATGAAGTTTCAGACAAAGGCAGCTTTTCTTCCCCACCATGCCATGAAGCTACCGACAATCCTTCCAGATTCTGGTTCTAATCCCACTGTGGAAACCCCACTGAATTACACTGCTTCTCTCTGCTGGTCCACACATACATCTCCCCATGCCTGTCATCTCCCACACTTTAATCTAACTATTCACATTAATGTTACTTTTAACAGTACACTTCCACTCAATGTCCCGTTTTAATATGGCTCTTCATTTATTAGAGACAATCGTTAGGAGGTTCATTGTGAATTGGCACCCAAAATTGTGAATGTGATGAAAGACCCTTTAAACAATGGGAAAGAGAGAAAGTGATGTTCTAGAAAGTGATTATATAAATGATATCCTGGGGTTATTTCTGCATCTAATGTGCTCAGTGCACCACTAAAAAGATATCTCCTCTAATTGCAGATGCTGCCAATTCAACCAAATCAAACTGTGGTCTTTCCTTTTTGTGCATCATCAGTAAATACAGATTCTGTGAACCAAATAAGACCCTCACATACACTGTTTAATCCCATTGTTGTCAAATTACATCAACAGTGACGTGTGTAATTTCACTACCGTAAATAGGGTTAAGCATGTGTAAGTGCTTGGAATATTATAAATAATTCTGATAAGGATGCCCAAGAAGAAATAGAATCTAGCTCACTCTCCGAGCTGTGAAAATAAAAATATGATATAAAATAAGACCTGTTCTGTGTGTTGAAAACCTACAAATTCAAACCACAAGTTGCCACAAAAAAAATAAGAGGCCTTTCCCTTGAAGGTCAGTATCCAATGGGAAAGCCGGATGTTGGTCTCAGTGATCAATTAACTACACTCTTAAGTGGTAATATGTGATGTAGGGAAGGGGGGTCATTTCCTGGAAGTTACTGATCAAGTGAAGGCATTGTGGGCACAAACCACTGACTGACCAGAAATATCCAGCCTTGAGGTCAATTACTACTATTAATCGCTGACCCACCAATGAAATGGTTTATTTAAAAGAGAGGCCAGTGTTTTCCTTGCAGTTCGAAATGTCAGTATAGTCAGGCCCAGCCCAAGAGGTCACGCGGCTCCCAGTCAGGGCAACGAGTGAGCAGCCGGGTGGGAGGGGCTGGGAGCCAGGTATTGTGGGGCCCTGAATGCGCGGGGCAACAGGGCCCTGAATGCGCATGGCCCAAGGCAACTGCCTTGCTCGCCTTGCCCTAAGGCCGGGCCTGAATACAGTAGCCAAAATCAGTACACAAACGCAAAGCCCAATTCTGAATCTGTGCACTCAGCAGTCTCACTGACGTGAAGTCAGTGGGAGTTATGGTCACTCCAGGAATAGCTACCATGGAAACAGGATTTCAATTTCAGTATTCCACTGGGCTTACCATGTCACCCATTGCTTAGACTGAAAAACAAATATATCTCCTTATTCCCACATACCTGCTGATCTGGGGCCACTGGAATTAGAAAAGCCAATGCATGTAGAATATATATATCCGTACACTGAACAGCCTCTTTGGTTAGAAATTGAGCCGATTAATGGGGATGACCAGTATGTACCAACATGAGGAAATGCAAAGTCTTTGCCTGCATGTAAGAGATGTTCATGTTTCCCTTGAAATATGAGGAATTCAGTCGTGTAGGACCATCTTAAATTTTAAAAAGAAGCCTGTCCAAGGTACCTAGAACATTCATAATCAACTCAACTACCTTCTTTAAAAGCCAGGTTTTCCATCACCAGATAAATGTCCCTCCAGCTGTATTGATGGAAATGATATCAGTGTCCCGTTCATTCAGGAAGTTCCATTCTTGCTTATTTTTTTCTTTTTTTCCTTGACTAAATTATTCATTCCGTAAAGTGAAGCTATTAGAAGAATTATTCAGCCTCTGCCATTTGGTTATGCACACATATGATAGATATATAAGCCAATCTGAATGTAACCCCTAAAACCATTTGCATACTTTTACTCATGTCAGTAACCTCACTGATTTCAATAAGGAAGGGGAGCAGAATCTCTCCTAATGTTTGCAGATGGAGAATATTTTTGGTTTTAGTCAGAACAGACATTTCCAAATACCAAATGTGATTTTTTAAAGAATTTTTATGAAGTAAAAATAAATACTCATTCCAAGATGTGAAACAGAACTTGAATGTGCAATATTTAAAGATTATTTGCAAACATGCTCATGCTCAAGTATCAGAGGAGTAATCGTGTTAGTCTGTAACCACAAAAATAGTGAGGAGTCCTGTGGCACCTTAAAGAATAACAGATTGATTTGAGCATAAGCTTTTGTGGGCAAAAACCCAGCTGCAACCGAGAAAGTGGGATTTTGCCCATGAAAGCTTATTGCCAAATAAATCTTTTAGCCATGCTCACTGAATACCCTCAGATATACAAAATTATGTATTACTGTAAGAATGACTTAATAGTCAAAGCCTCACATTTGAAATGCTTATGCTTCTTGGAAACATAGGTTCAAAGGCTGGCAAGGCTGATTTAACCACCAGGTAGATTAATTGGGGTCCCTCCAGTTATAGTGTATGAAAATGGGGGTGAGGGTTTTCAGATAAGATCTCAAAATCCAAAGTCTTGTCACCTTTCCTTGTCGAGCAAAGATGACAATTTTCTTTTTTGTAAAAATTAGCATTTGCCTCATTCTCCTGGAGGAAACTTCCCTGATCCTACATGATTGACCCAGGAGCAGCTGCATTTCTGTAGCACTGTACAGTATTTACAGTTATTAAAAAGACAACAAATGTGTAAAGTGACCTGTTTTAATTTATTCCTAAAACATACAATGAAAACTGACTTAATAAGCCCCATCTATTTTTCATAACTACATACATTGGGCTGAATTCTCATTTGCAGCCAGGCCACTTTGGCAGTGAAAAGGGGAATTAGTATAAATGAGAATTGGGGGGCTAGAAGCACATTTCATCTCTACTGCGTAAACTAAAAACTATAAAGCAAGATTTTCAAACTTTCTGCCTAAAGTTGGGCAGCTTAATCCAGATCTAGCTGTCTAAATAAAATGTCTTGATTTCAGAAGGCAGAACACTCCCCAGTTTCTATGGAGGGTCCAGCAAGTTAGATTTGGTTCTCCATACTCAGTCTCCTTTTCATCCAGGCCTGCAATCATTCCACATGACGTTATTGCCGTTTAAGCACCATTTGGGGGTCTCTCAGTTCAATTGCCATCAAATGCATGTTAATATCACATACACAGGTAGTGCAACACAGGTAGCACTGCCAGGGCATTCTAATCAACAGTCTATTCACAGACACTACAGACGGACATGAAGATGGCTAGATCTTATTGATGGCCTGATTGATTAGTGACAAGGTACATTTGTTGGATAGCATCAGTAAGCAACCCCGGCTTTGCATGAGCTCTTTGGATAAAGAGAAGACTTCAGATATCAAAGTTATCAATTATATTAACATAAATAAAACCTAGCATGAAACAAAACAAGCAGGATTGGATTGTTACCAAAGGCATTAGAAAGCAAGGATTTCAAGCCAAGCAGAGAACAATCAGAGATTTGAGGTTATATAGTCCCAAAGTTTAAACTCCATTGCTATTCCAAAGCAGTAAAGACACCCTATCTGAAATGCCATTGTTCTCATAAGCATGATAACTAGGTGGGAGAGCATGGATACATAAGCACACAGATTATTATTTGTTTGGTACTTTGCCCCCAAAGTGTAGAATAGCTTAAGCATTAGGTATTCTTAATTTGTTATGACTTGTGAGGAACTGGCTAAATTAGCAACTGCAAAGAGGCTGGGACTGTATCATAGGCTAATAAAAACCCTAATAAAAGTTTTAAACTAATTCACACATCTGCAGTCTGATGGGGGGGAGTATTACCTAATATGTGCCATTACGGCTGCAATCTCACCCCACCCCACCACTTGCATGCTGCAGGGAAAGTAAGTGTTGGTCTGATGTCCCCTCGGCAGCTTTACAGCCTTCTCAGAGAACCACCACCATCTTCAGACAGCCCTCCGGGGAATTTATTAAAGTAATATGGGTAATTCTCTCAAGTGCCTATAATTCTCACTTTCCAAGATTCTTTGAAAATATTATAGCCTGCCCTCCGGGCCACAGATTCCTTCACAGGGAGATAAAAAAAATCCATGTCTGGTATTTTTATGTCCTGCATAAAAATAATCAACATAGCTCTTTGGTCCTCAATAGGGTTTTTAAAAGTTTATTCCGTTAAGTGCTATGATTGCATGATTTCACATGTTCAAAGGAAAAAAATCCATGTTTATGTTCAGAAAATGAAGACAGACCTTACGACCATATGTAAACACCGAACATTTTATATTTTTAAAATGTAAAAACATAATATACACAGCCTACGCCATCTCATGGCGTTCCTAATGAAAGCCACCGCAGGTCTGTGTGCCATCTTCTGCATTGGCAGCACATTGCATTTTACTGGGCATTATCATACATGGAATCATTGAATGCTAGAACTGAAAGGGACCTCTAGATTCCGCCATACATTTCTAGATACTCACTTCCCATTTTGTATGTGTACAGGGTGTCCCAGCTGAGGCCAATGGAGGATCACATGGCAACTTTCCAGAAGCTAGAAGGCCACAATAAATAATGTGGTCTACAAAGACTATATGTCCTAGTATGGAGTGTCTATCTCAAACTGTCATATAGCATGCATTTTCCCTGGCACACCTCCAGTGTGACTAAAAAAAAAATCTCTGAAAAGCCATTCTTGTAGCACTGTCAGAATGCCCCTATATTACTGTGTTTGCAGTATTTCTGAGTAGCAGAGATAGATTTTATAGAGGTATAAACCACCTCCTTTCTTCTCAACATGGTATTTTTCAGTGCTACACTGGAGGGGACTGGCAGAGGCTGGTGGGGACTTACTGTGAAAATTCCAGTGAATTCCCTCTCTCTGATGAAGTTCATCTCCTCCTGGATATTGCTAAATCAACTTTGACAGATGTGGCCCTAGGCTCATAAAAATACTTCTGAAGAGCAAATATTTGCCTTTGGAATGGACCAGAGTTTAACGAAGTGTCAGAAATTTCCCTAGACATTCCTGGAGGAAGATACCCCAGGATCGCCTATAAATCCATCCCTCATCTTCATTTCATCTGATTCTTGTTCCATGCTTTATTAATATAGTCAGTGTAGGGCTTTTTTGGAGGGGGCGAGGGGGAATGCTGTATTTGTTTGACTACTTGTTATCATACTGAGAAAACATCATTGTGTCTGTGAGGAAAAAAAATCTTCAATTCCCCTTTCAGCAAGCTCATTGTACAACAGGGCTAAATCACAGAACAAGGGAGAAAAATTTAAGTGCAAGATCCTCCTTAAAATACTCAACAGTTTTTTTTCAGTACATGAGCATTTCTCTGAGCTTTCTTGAAGTAGCAGACTCCCAAGTCTATATTTGTAAAATAATTTTGGGGAATGCAAAGAGTTTTTAAAAATATTTATTACCAAAAGTGAAAACTCTCTACTCCCACAAAATAGCCCCAGTTCCACTACAAAAGGTGAGAAACTGATGAGCTAATCTTTATCTCAGTTACTTTAATTAATTATCTTACTCTGTGAATGCTATATAATATATCTGCATGATATATTTTTGATATAGGGTCCAAACCTGACAGATACTGCATATGTTCAGCTCCCATAGACTTCAGTGGCAGCTAAAGGCACAAAGGCCTTGATTTGACTAACAGGTTTGATTGGTTACATCTACACTGCAGTTATTTCGGAATAAACTATTCCGGAATAGTTATTCCAAAATAGCTTATTTCAAAATAACACATCTACACTGCAGGGAAGCCTCAAAATTAGTCTGAGGCAGCACGTCTACATTAGGGAAGCCTATCTCAATTTAGAGCTCCAGGAAGCATTGGGGAGGAATAACTTAGAATGGCCCTGGGGAGGGGCTATTTTGAAATAGCAGAAGTGGAGTGTCTACACAACTTATTTTGAAATAGCTATTTCAGAATAGGCGTTATTCTTTGTAGAATAAGGTTTACAGAAGTCAGAATAAGCCATCCTCTATTTCAAAATTATTTCAGAATAACGGAATTACTGTGTAGACACTAGGGGTATGTCTACACTACCACCCTAGTTCGAACTAGGGTGGTTAATGTAGGCATTCGAAGTTGCAAATGAAGCCCGGGATTTAAATATCCCGGGCTTTATTTGCATGTTCCCGGGCGGGCGCCATTTTTAAATCCCCTTAGGTTCCACAAGGAGTAACGGTAGTTCGAATTAGAGATCCTAATTCGAACTACCTACTCCGTGCCGCGTGTAGCCGCGGGCACAGAGTTCGAACTAAGGGCATTTAAAAATGGCGCCCGCCCGGCAAGATGCAAATGAAGCCCAGGATATTTAAATCCCGGGCTTCATTAGCCCGGGATATTTAAATCCCGGGCTTCATTTTCAACTTCGAATGCCTACATTAACCACCCTAGTTCGAACTAGGGTGGTAGTGTAGACATACCCTGGCATAGTTATTTCGGAATAACAGCTGTGTAGACACACCCATTCTGCTCAGCATTTAAACATGTGGTCAGTTTTAATGGGATGTAAGCACATGCATAAAATCAAAACATGGGTTTGAGTGGTTTGCTGAATCAAGACCACTGCACTTAGTAGGTGCGCACATTCCTGACACAACTAAGCAGGCTCTTGATTATCATTCCTAGGTGCTGGGACAAGTTCCTAAGAGGACAGCTTTATTCTAAAACCCAGCAATGAAACTAACACAAAGAAGTCAGTCTAGAAGGATCACTATAAACAAGCTAGCTAGATGACTGCAGAATGAGATGGCAGATTCATATTAATGCCTCATATTTTTCATATTCCCTTGTTTTGAATATGTGACGTTCTCTTTTTTTGCAGTTTATGGAATAAAATAACTTGTACAATGAAGAACTATTGCTACTAACGTAGCACCCAATGAGAATCAGACCCCCTGATTCTGGGCACTGAACATAAAACAAATAACAATCCTTTCCCTTAAATAATATACCCTCTGTATAAGGACAAGATGCAAATAATGTGTGAAGAACTCAGTGGAGGTGTGAGGGAGGAAAGAAAAAGGCAATAGTTATTATAGTAACAGCTGAATATACTAATGAAGGGCCTGATCCAATGCCTCAATATCAAAAAGAGTCTTTCTGTTAATTGTAATGGAGTTTGGATCAGGACCTATGCATATAATTTGGAGGTTTCACAGATTTTTTTAACATAGAAGAAATTAATCACTTTTAGCTCAAAAATGGCTAACTAAATACAACTCTCTGTTATAACATGGATTTTGCAAAGCTTGGGCCTTCAGCAGTTTGAGGTGTCTCATTTGAATCATACTGAGTCCGTATTTAGCAGTCAGTCCATATCAGTCAGGGTTATGGTCATCACATATGTCTTATATGTGATGACCATAACCCTGACTGATATGGAGGATGAAAGGAAGAACCTCCAGAGCTAAAGGCATGACCTAAAGGCTTTGTACCTAATCAGACTACATGTTACATGATCTCCCCTCATGACAAAGGAAAGTGGTTGTAACATGAGAGTCCCTGGTCAGGTTGCATCACTGGAGTCTGGCCCACAAAAGACAAATACCCTTAATCCATCCCTAAAGGGGGAGTCTGAATCAAAATATTTTGGTGTTCGGGTGTTTGGTTTGTCAACAAATGACAAAAAAAACAAAATTTTCTCCAGAAAGCAAATATTCCATGAGAAACTTTGTTTCATTGAATACCCAAATTTCTGTTGAAAAACAGTTTAGATAGAAAATTTTAAACCACTCTCAGTTATTGACCCCATTTTACACATGGGGAAACAGAAGCATTGATTGGTTACGTGATTAGCCCACATAACTCACCAAGGCCATAACACAACCAGAGACAGAAGACACTTCTCCTGGCTTGTGCTTTATCTGCAGGATTAAATTCCTTGTCCTCTTTACTTTATTGAAGAAACAATGATTTGTTTACATATATATTGCTTTGGCTTAAGAGAACGTAATGTGCACACTGACTGCAAATACCATTGAGGCTTTAGTCCTGCAACTATATTCCTTTCAACTATGTTTGCCTTACCAATTTCAGAAAAGAATTGGCTTTTCCTCTTACTATCACAATTTCTGTAGAAATTGTAGCATGTCTGCAGGGCGTGAAGTATATACCATACAGGATCATTTGGGCTTGAACTAAGCACAGCACTTTAACCCAGACTTATCTTTGGTTTAAATTGCATTGTCATCAAAGCTAACCACATGCTTAAGTGGTTTGTATTGCAGGGATGTATTTAAGCACATACGTAAACACTCTGAAGAATTGCTTGTGCTTCATGGAAATCTGAGAAATATTTTTGTCGGAATACTCCTATCTTACACAGGGTTTTTTGTTTTGTTTTTGTTCTGGTGGGGAGGAGGTCCACTTATTCCTTAATTCTTAAAAAGATGAGCTTGAAAAAGATTCTTTGAGCTATTTTCCACCTGTGTAAACAGCACCAAATTACAAAATAAGCTATTTCAAAATAAGATTGAAATAAGATATGCAATCTGCATAGCTCAAATTGGGTATCTTATTTTGACCTATGGTGCAGTGTAGACACACCCTAAGAGGCCAGGTGGGATTTGTATTGAGACCAAGGGTAGCCTCTGCATTGTAGAGGGACAAAGAAAAGCACAAGCATCATACACTCTATCCATTCAAACCCAGATCCAGACTTTGGAGGATAACCAGATCCAGGATTTTGGTTTGCTCCTTTATAGAGATGAGATCTGATTACAAAACTTGGATCCAAATCCACAACTGAATCTGACTGATGTCTGTGGATGTTTGGATACAGAGTTTTAGCCTATCTGTAATCTACTATCCATTCTACTTTGCACTGCTGTGACACATTGTACATAATCTGCAATTTTGGGACTCATCCCACATATATGGCTGCTATATTCTGAGTTATTTTCTTTAATGGGCAGCACAGTAGGAGAAAAATTGAAACACACTGGATGTTATCATCAAAGTCACTTTACCTCCCTTAAAAATGTGGAAACTTTTATTCTAATGGCAATACTATTAAACAGTGTAAAGAACAAAATACGCTTAATATATTGTATGGAACCACTTCCCTCAGACTTTGACAGAAGTTAATAAATCAACAGAAACCACTTAAATGCAACATTTTCATGGGTCCAGTGGAATTCTAAACAAATAACAGGGCTGTAAGAATGAAAAATCACTGATATTAGAGACAATCTCATGTTCAAAGGAGAGTAAAAGATGCTTAAGTGTTACTATTTTATGTTGCTCCCACTCTCAGTCATAATTGCAACTCATTAAAAAGAATGTTAAACCATAACTGTTAGCACTGGCACAGTCCCAAGTAAACACTGAATCCTCATAGAAGGGGGTTAATTGCTACAAGAAGAGGTAATTTATGAAGGAACACTGAAAGCCTGTATACAGCCAAAGATCAGACTGCACTACAAAAATCGTGTGTGAATATTACATTTGATAATCAGAACTTTTCCTACTTTTCCGACTTCAGAACCCTAGCAGAGTCAGAAAGCTGAAAAACCAACAAGGTTTTTCTACATGGCTCCTATAAACCTTTACCTGGTGCCTTCCAGTCTGCCATTTCTCTTCCCCCTCCCCCATGCCCACCTACACCAGGAAAATTTGCTGCTCAATAAACACAAGCTCCCTGACAAGAAAAGCCTATATGACAATCTGGCTGAGTGTCTGAAACTCCCTCTGCTTTATTTTGCTATGTTTGGCATACTAGAATAGAGCCTCAGTAATCTTGCATATGCCAAGCTATATTTTCTTCAGTTGCTGGAACTAATGCTTTTATGAATCTTATCTAAGGGCCCAATTCATAAGGGCCTCAACTCCAATTACATAAATGTAAGTGGCAGGCACTCAAAACTCTTCAGGAGACTCATTACCCATGAGGATTGGGCCCTACATTAGCAGCATTTTTAATCACAGTTTAGAAACACAATTTAATCTAGTAAATTCGTTAACTAAATTCTGCCTTCACATCCCCAGACCCTCCCTCCCTTCTGACTAGCTTTGATAGCACTGGGCTCATTAGCAGCACTACATTAAACAATACCAATAATAAAGTCAAATGGGGTTGTGTATGCGTAACCGAGAGAAATATTTGGTCCCAGGAGCTAAAATCAAAATAATCAACTTTTATGTCTAACTCTGGCACAAGTCTTCACTCAGTTTGCAATGCAAATATCTACCACATAGTCTCTGATTCCTGCCTAAAGGGTGTGCAAAATATACAGCTGAGCTATCTGACTTGCAGATTGGAAAGCAAAGGTTTATTGGCACCATCCTTTAGAAGTGTTGCTTTTGTAGGGCTTGATCCAAAGCCCATTGGAGGCATTGAAAAAACTTCCAATGCCTCCAGTGGGTTTTAGATGAACACCATAAACTGCTCTAAAAATAAACTGAAAGGGTATGTCTACACTACAGCACTAATTTGAACTAACTTAGTTCGAATTAGTTAATTCAAACTAAGCTAATTCGAATTAGCGCATCTAGACCTAAAAACTAGTTCAAATTAGCGTTTTGCTAATTTGAACTAGCATGTCCACATTGAGTGGACCCTGAACCGAAGTTAAGGCTGGCCGGAACCAGTGCCGGCAGGGCATCAGCTTAGGACTTAGAGCGTGGAGCTGCTGCCTCAGGCTAGCCGAGGGCTGTGCTTAAAGGGACCCAACCCCCACCCCGGACAGACAGTTCTCAGGGTTCCCTGCTTGCTTGTCTACCTCGATGAAGGACAGCAAAGCAGTCCTGTCTTGGAGTGCCCTGAGTACCCACCCTCGGCACATCACAGCACTCGGCCATCAGCCTGGCTGCACTTGCCTCAGGCTGCCATCCGGGGGGGGGTCATTCGGGGGGCTGTCAGGATCCAGGAGGCCCTGCAGGAGAGCTTCCACCCCAAGGAGCCCAGTCCTCCCCATCGGGGGCTCGTGCCCCATTCCTCCCTCACCTCCTTCCACTTACCCTTCCCTAGCCCCGCTTCCTGATGTAAAAAATAAAGTACACGTGTGTTCAAAAATAGAAACTCTCTTTATTTAACAAAACTGAGGGGGGGGGGTTAACCTCTGGGGAGACTGGAAAAAGGAGGTGGGAGAGGGGAAGAGAGAGGGTGGGAGAGGGGAGGTGGAAACCTGGGAGGAGGGAGCTGGAAGGGGGAAGCCAGGGGAAGAAGGAGGAGGGGAAGTATAAAACTATGGTATGCCATATCTTCAGTATTATGCACAGATGGGGTCTCTTCACCTCAAAAAAGATATTTTGGCCTTGGAAAGGGTTCAGAAAAGGGCAACTAAAATGATTAGGGGTTTGGAACTGGTCCCATATGAAGAGAGGCTAAAGAGACTGGGACTTTTCAGCTTAGAAAAAAGGAGACTGAGGGGGGATATGATAGAGGTCTATAAAATCATGAGTGGTGTGGAGAGGGTGCATAAAGAAAAGTTCTTCATTAGTTCCCATAATAGAAGGACTAGAGGACACCAAATGAAATGAATGGGTAGCAGGCTTCAAACTAATAAAAGAAAGTTCTTCTTCACAAAGCAAATAGTCAACCTGTGGAACTCCTTGCCACAGGAGGCTGTGAAGGTGAGAACTAGAACAGAGTTTAAAGAGAAGTTAGATAAAGTCATGGAGGTTGGGTCCATGGAGTGCTATTAGCCAGGGGGTAGGAACAGTGTCCCTGGCCTCTGTTTGTAGAAGGCTGGAGATGGATGGCACGAGACAAATGGCTTGGCCATTGTCTTCGGTCCATCCCCTCCGGGGTACCTGGTGTTGGCCGCTGTTGGCAGACCGGCTACTGGGCGAGATGGACCTTTGGTCTGACCCAGTACGGCCATTCTTATGTTCTTATGTTCTAAGCTCAGGGTCGGGGGTCTCACTGGACCAACTTGATTTTCATGCAGACCTGCTCCTGGGTTCTCATGTGGCCTTTGGTGGCCAGGCTGGCAGCTATCCTGCCCTAGACGGCCACTTTCCTGTGCCTAGTGTGGAGATTGTGGATGTTGGAGGTCTCCCCCCAAACCTAGATGAGGTCCACGATCTCCGCACTAGACCAGGCGGGCGTCCGCCTCTTGCGGCCCCGGGCAGGCTCCTGGGAGCTGCCAGCCTGGTCCTGGGAAGAGGGGGAGGGCTGGGTGTCAGCGGGTGGCTGGCTCGTGCCGTGCCAGGTGCAGGGTCTGCTGGCTGGGTGCTGGCAGGCTTGCACCTGGCACGGGCACCGTAGCCAGACCATGGCCCTTTAAGGGCTCCGGGGCCGGCAGGGGGGCAGATGAGTTTCCCTGGCTTGGCCCAGAGTGGCCACCAGGGCAACCTGGGAAGGGCTAGCCTCCCACTAGTTCGAATTAAGTGGCTACACAGCCCTTAATTCGAACTACTTAATTCGAACTAGGCGTTAGTCCTCGTAGAATGAGGTTTACCTAGTTCGAATTAAGCGCTCCGCTAGTTCGAATTAAGTTCGAACTAGCGGTTTGTATGTGTAGCACCTATGAAAGTTAATTCGAACTAACAGCTGTTAGTTCGAATTAACTTTGTTGTGTAGACATACCCAAACATAGTTCTTTAAAAACTATCACATTCAATGTTTTACCTCTTTTGGATAGGTAGCACAGAACTAGGAATTGAGAGTTCCTGATATAAGGTAGGTTGATCCCTACATATTCCTCTTGATCTCTGGAAAATTTTAAAACCCTAATACTCTAATTTAATTAATACTAATCCATTTCTTATCCATCTCTATCTACTCTGATCTAATGTACTTCCAGTTCCCAAATGCCATCAAGTGTCATTTCTTTATTGATATTAACATGAGTGTCTATGAACCATGATGATGGAGCCAAATCTTACAGTGCCTAGCACAGAACAAACACAGAACTAAAGACAGTCCCTGCCCCCAAAGAGCTAAATATTAACCAAGACACAGCAAATGGATACAGAAAACCAGATGGGAAAAACAAATGAGAAGATTTTGGTCATTATAGTAGGCAGAAATCTCAGTATATTTATGGTGTCAAAAGTTTTTTGTACTTATTGCACTAAGGACATTTTTAAGGAGTAATTTAAAGATTGATAATGAGGTGGCTTTACAGATGTTTATAAGGAGCATCTCTCAAGTATGAGAGGCAATGAGGGAGGAAGTATGAATGTGCTTGTTTGAAAATGTAAAACGTGAGCAATGGAAGGCGCCTCAAAGGCAGATCAGAGGTGGGAGTCTACTTCATTTTCATTTCTATTTTCCAAAATCTGTTTCGACGACACTATCATATTTGTTTCATTATATTTTAATGATGACTAGACATCAAATATTCACATTTGGTTCAGATAAATACTAAAGTTATGAGGCCTCCTTCTTCTTTCAGTCACACTTTGTAAAGCAGGAGTAACTCTCTATTGAAGTTACACTGGTATAAAATTGGTGCAAATGAAATGAGAATCAAACCCTGGATATTTATGAGAATCATACAAATTAACCTTCAAGTCTGCTATGCTGATCTGAAAAGAAGTTTATGTCTAGAGAAAATAGGCCAGTGGCATTCCAAAATTCAAGTGGAATTCCAAGACTTCTGCTTGCTGGCTTCACAGGGAATAATGAAGAAGCAAAGATGTACAAAAATGGCAAATAGGGTTTTTTTTAAATGTTGAATGAGACTTTTTCTAGCCTAAAAATTGTTCTGTTCAGATTCAGATAGAATTCTAATAAAGATTCTGGTCCATACTAACTTTATATTATTGGTTCACTTACCGCTCAGGTTTTATTTTGTTTTTTAATTTTTTGCAGTTACATTGCTCAATCGTAAGAGACTGGGACTTTCAAAGCAGTTCAGGGAACTTAGCCATCCAACTTACAATAAAATTGTGTGGTTACATCCCCTGCATGGCTTTGAAAATCTCTAACAAAAGTATTTTACATAATTCTATTCCTACTCCTCCCTCCCCGCACTTTTCTTTATTTTGCTTAATTGTTATCTTTTGAAAGCAATGACATAAAAGCAGACAGCTTCTGACTATTTAACAATCAGACTATAACATAATACATCACCTGGATTACATCTACACACTTGAAAAATGAATCATATGCCAGAAAAGCAGTAGGGGCGTCTTAGCAACCAAATATTACTGTACATGTTTAGCAACTAATTCCTTAAAAGTAACAAAACTCCTTAATGTAACTATACAACAATACACTACAAAATTTCATGGGATTTTTGCAAAATTATTTACAGAATTTTATTGAAATTTCAAAATTTCTCTGCAAATTTTCTATTGTCAAATATTTTCAACTTAAATTTACAGGGGAAACTGAAAATAAGTTTGTTTGACAGAAAATTAATGAAAACCTGAAAAATGCAGATAGTCTGTAAAAAATGAGATATCACAATACATCATGGAAAATGTAGATTGGTGCCATTCCTTCCTGAGGGTCTGGCACCCTACTTGGAGTATATGTTCCGTGATGTATCTCAGTCAGAGAACTCCCACAATGCACCAGACAGCTCTGTTAGAAGGGAGAGTGCAGCACATCATGGAAGATACAGTCCCGCCAAGGAGTCAGACCAATAGGAGAGAATGGAGGCAGGTAACACCCAACCTATACTTACAATAGGCATGTACTCCTCTTTTCAGTAACCACAGCCTCATTCTACTGACAGCATGGAGGCTATGCCAGCTGCATGCTATTACAAGATCACATTTGCTCTCGGGTGAACTTCTCTGGGCCTTTTAGCAAATTCCTGTGAACAAAATGTATCTGCAGTACAGTCTAAAGCAGCCAGTTCACCAGAGGAAAGCCCATATTGAGTATAATAGAGCAGCCCAATGTGTTAAGTGTTTTGCAGAGAGCTAGGAAGACAAGATCCCATAAGATCCTTGGTTAAAACAAGGCATAAGGAATGGGGAAAAAACCAAGCAGCTTAACTTATATATGGGTTGCTGAACCTGAATATGAATTTCAACATAGCTGACTGAGGTTTTAAGATAGACTCATAGACTTTAAGGTCAGAAGGGACCATTATGATCATCTAGTCTGACCCCCCGCACAATGCAGGCCGCAGAATTTCACCCACCCACTCCTAGAATAATCCTCACCCCTATCTCTCAGATATTGAAGCCTTCAAATAGTTTGAAGACCCCAAGATGCAGAGAATCCTCCAGCTGTGATCTGTACCCCATGCTACAGAGGAAGGCGAAAAACCTCCAGGGCCTCTGCCAATCTACCCTGGAGGAAAATTCCTTCCCGACCCCAAATATGGCGATCAGCTAAACCCTGAGCATGTGGGCAAGACTCCCCAGCCAGACACCCAGAAAGTTCTCTATAGTAACCCCTATCATCCCTCCATTAACCTATTTACCACTGATAATGACTAGTCAATTAGTTACCAAGACCATGTTATCTTGTCAAACCATCCCCTTCATAAACCCATCTAGTTTAATTTTGAAGCCAGGTAGATCTTTTGCCCCCACTACTTCCCTTGGAAGGCCATTCCAGAACCTCACTCCTCTAATGGTTAGAAACCTTCGTCTAATCTCAAGTCTAAACTTCCTACTAGCCAGCTTATATCCATTTGTTCTTGTGTCCACATTGGTATTAAGCTTAAATAATTCCTCTCCCTCCCTAGTATTTATCCCTCTAATATATTTAAAGAGTGCAATCAAATCCCCCCTCAGCCTTCTTTTGGTTAAGGTAAACAAGCCAAGCTCCCTGAGTCTCCTTTCATAAGACAGGTTCTCCATTACTCGAATCATCCTAGTGGCCCTTCTTTGTACCTGTTCTAATTTGAATTCATCCTTCTTAAACATGGGAGACCAGAACTGCACACAGTATTCCAAATGAGGTCTCACCAATGCCTTGTATAATGGCACTAACACCTCCTTATCCCTACTGGAAATACCTCGCCTAATACATCCCAAGACCATATTAGCCTTTTTCACAGCCATGTCACAGTGGCGGCTCATAGTCATCCTATAATCAACCAGGACTCCGAGGTCCTTCTCCTCCTCCGTTACTTCCAACTGATGTGTCCCCAGCTTATAACTAAAATTCTTGTTATTAATCCCTAAATGCATAACCTTACACTTCTCACTGTTAAATTTCATCCTGTTGCTATCACTCCAATTTACAAGGTCATCCAGATCTTTCTGTATGATATCCCGATCCTTTTCTGAATTAGCAATACCTCCCAACTTTGTGTCATCTGCAAATTTTATCAGGACACTTCCACTTTTGGTGCCAAGGTCAGCAATAAAAAGATTAAATAAAATTGGCCCCAAAACTGATCCCTGAGGAACTCCGCTAGTAACCTTCCTCCAACCTGACAGTTCCCCTTTCAATATGACCCGCTGTAGTCTCCCCTTTAACCAGTTGCTTATCCACCTCTCAACTTTCATATTAATCCCTATTTTTTCCAATTTAACCAATAAATCCCCATGTGGTACTGTATCAAATGCCTTACTAAAATCGAGGTAGATTAGATCCACTGCATTTCCTTTATCTAAAAAATCTGTTACTTTCTCAAAAAAAGAGATCAGATTGGTTTGGCACAATCTACCTTTTGTAAAACCATGTTGCAACTTATCCCAATTGCCATTAACCTCAATGTCTCTAACTACTTTCTCCTTCAAAATTTTTTCCAAGATCTTGCATGCTACAGATATCAAACTAACAGGCCTATAGTTACCCGGGTCACTTTTTTTTCCTCTCTTAAAAATAGGAACTATATTAGCAATTCTCCAATCAAATGGTACAACCCCTGAGTTTAGAGATTTATTAAAAATTTTTGCTAATGGACCTGCAATTTCATGTGCCAGTTCCTTTAATATTCTTGGATGAAGATTATCTGGGCCCCCCGATTTACTCCCATTAAGCTGTTCAAGTTTGGCTTTTACCTCAGATATGGTAATATCTACCTCTATATCCTTAGTCCCATTTGTTATATTACCATTATCCCTAAGCTCTTCACTAGCCTCATTAAAGACTGAAGCAAAGTATTTGTTTAGATATTGGGCCATTCCTAGATTATCCTTAACCTCCACTCCATCCTTAGTAATTAGCGGTCCTACTTCTTCTTTTTTTGTTTTTTTCCTATTTATATAGCTATAAAACCTTTTACTATTGGTTTTAATTCCCTTTGCAAGGTCCAACTCTACCTGCCTTTTAGCCTCTCTCACTTTGTCCCTACATGCTCTAACCTCAATAAGGTAACTTTCTTTACTTATCCCTCCCATCTTCCACTCCTTATATGCTTTCTGCTTTTTCATAATCACCTCTCTGAGATGCTTGCTCATCCAGCTTGGTCTAACACACCTGCCTATAATTTTTTTCCCTTTTCTTGGGATACAGGCTTCTGACAATTTCTGCAACTTTAACTTAAAATAATCCCAGGCCTCCTCCACCTCAAGATCCATAATTTCTTTAGTCCAATCAACTTCCCTAACTAATTTCCTTAATTTATTAAAGTTAGCCCTTTTGAAATAAAAAACCCTAGTCTCAGATTTATTTTTGTTTATCCTTCCATTCAATTTGAACTGTATTAGCTCATGATCACTCGAGCCAAGATTATCCCCTACAACCATTTCATCTATGAGGTCCTCGCTACTCACCAAAACCAAATCTAAAATAGCATCCCCCCTTGTAGGTTCAGCAACTACTTGATGAAGGAATTCATCAGCTATCACTTCTAGGAATCTCTGAGCCCTATTATTATTACTAGCACTTATTCTCCAATCTATATCTGGAAAGTTGAAATCTCCCATGATTATGCAGTTTCCACGAGTATTTACTTCATTAAAAACATTAAAGAGGTCTCTATCCATATCCAAAGTGGATCCTGGTGGTCTATAACACACCCCAAGCACTATCCCAGGGGAGGATCTGATAGTTTTCTTCCCCAATGTGATTTTTGCCCAAACAGACTCTGTCTTCTCCATTCCATCACTTTTTATTTCTTTACAATCTACCTCATCTTTGATATACAATGCGACTCCACCACCTTTACCCTTATTTCTGTCTTTCCTAAACAGCACATACCCTTCAATACCTGTACTCCAATCATGCCTAGTATTCCACCATGTTTCTGTTATTCCTATAATATCTGGTTTCACTTCCTGGACCATTAACTCTAGTTCCTCCATTTTGTTACCCAGGCTCCTCGCATTGGTGTACAAACATCTTAATTTTTGCTGTTTGGCCTCACTCACATTCTTTACCCAATTTGGCACGGACGTTGTACCTCCAATATGACCTATTAGACTAGTATCCACCCTACCCTTCCTCATGTACATTCTCCTACCCCCAGCTATATCCTTTACTTCATTTGCCTCCTCCTCAGTGTTCAAATCTGGCGTAGAGATTACCTGAACATCTCCCAACCATCTCCCCCAAATTCCTAGTTTAAAGCTCTCTTTATCAGTTGAGCCAACCTCCATCCTAGAAGTCTATTTCCCTCCCTACTTAGGTGAAGTCCATCCCGAGAGAACAGTCCTCTGTCCATAAATGCCTCCCAGTGGCCATACATCCCAAAGCCCTCCTTATAGCACCACTGCCTAAGCCAACTATTGATCATCATAATCCTGTCACATCTTAGTTGCCCTTCTCTAGGAACAGGCAGGATGCCACTAAAGATCACCTGAGCCTCAATTTCCTTAATCATCCTCCCTAGCCTAGCATAGTCGCCCTTAATTCGTTCCAGCGAAAATCTAGCCGTATCATTTGTTCCTACATGAAAGATGATCAACGGATTCCTTCCTGCTCCCTTAATAATACTCTTCAACCTCAGTTCCACATCCCGTATCTTAGCACCTGGCAGACAACACACCCTTCTATTCTCTGGATCAGCTCTGGTTACAGGCCTATCTATTCTTCTCAATAAGGAGTCCCCAATCACATAGACCTGCCTTTTCCTAGTGACAGTGTGATTGTCTGGTCTATCTCTAGCTTCCTCTAGCTGCAAGTCCTTGCCATTCCTGTTTTCCCTTGTAATCCTCTTTAACCCATCCTGTATCCTCCTGATGCTCATTATTGGTGTTGTTTCCATTAACTCTTCCCCTTTATCTATAGGACTAGCCACTCTTCTCTTCTTCCTTACCCTTCCATCTTCATTATCTGCCTGTTGTACCCCTTCTTCATTCTCCAACTCCACATACCTATTCTTAAGCTCTATTTTTCCTTCACTGACCCATCTTTTCCTCTGCCTGGTTCTCTTAGTCACATGCTTCCACTGTCCATTTTCTTCACCCAGCAGTCCCCCCTCTAAGGGGCTTGATCCTGCTTCCATCTGCATATCTAAACTTTCCCCTTCAGCCACGTCATGCCTTTGCTCCATCATCTGCTCAAACCCCCTTCTAAACTCAACCAAAGTTTCCACCTGCATCTCCAATCCTGAGATTTTTTCCTCCATCAGCTCTATCAGGCGGCACTTCATGCAAACAAAACTCCTTTCGGGTAACCCCTCCAGAATCATGTACATACCGCAGCTACCACATCCAATCATCCTCCTTGTGTTCTCTACTACTTGGGTCATGGCACTACTGTCTCTGTTATATCTACTTTCTCTTCAAAATCCTATTAGTCCGGTGAACACAAAAACAAACCAAAACACCCCCTCCACAGCAAAAACAAACCCCAAACAAGTCCCAATATCCAAACTCCCTTTACAAACTCCCACTCAAACTCCCCTGTTTACAGCTCTGTTTGCTGGCTCCTGTGCTGCTGCAGCTGTGAGTTTGGGTTTCGGTTTCTTTCTAAAATTTTTGTGATATGCGACATGAATTTGTTTATGACCTCACATAAGCATGCTATTCCTCCGTACACAAACATATTTACTGCTTTGGTGGTACAATCTTTAGGGCATTAAAGTGAACTACCCATGAACCTTAATAATATTTAACACTAACACTGGGAGAGGGTAGAACTGCTTCTCTAAAAATTAAGAAACTTGGAGGAAAAATGCAGTCTATTGATGTAGAAAATTTCATAATGATTGAAAGAGGTGTGGCCATAACACCCTACAGACATGTTTTCATCTGATTTTTTTTTATTATGTATTCCATTTTCTCTTCATAGTTCATGTTTTCTCTATACCACAGTGAAGCAATAATTAATATCACACCTTGAAATACAATTTATTTAGATCAGTACATGTATTAATATTATTTCAGAGAAAACACAGATATTAAAAGACTACAAAATCATGCAAAATTGAAGACATGGCACTATCAAGGTAGATCATGCAACTTGCATTCTGCTCCCTTCGACAACCTTTAGTGATATGGCAATGTTTCTCAAAGTGGGCCATGGGCCATGGGCCCACTTTGGGAAAGCCGTTAGCAGGCCTACACCACTTTGTTTACCTAAAGGATCCTTAGCCACAGAGCCTTGTAGCTCCCAATGGCTCCAGTTCACCATTTCCAGCCAAGGGGAGCCACAGGAATTGAGATTTCATCTGTTCACAGGTAATCCAGGAAATGAAAAAGCCATTGCTGTCACTGAATGGCATGGCAAGTAGATCACCCAGCTCTGTACAAAATGCATAATGGTGTGGTATAATACAAAGATTCTTTTGAGATGCTATAAGATTTACCACTTGTAGGTAACAATCATCGAAAACTCACACCAGGAAAACAAACCCTTATTTCAGGTTCACCTTTACACCTTCGAGCATGTATTCTGTATATGCCGTATACAATAAGTTATGCAAGACGGAAGCTATCTTACAAATGTTTTTGAGTGTTTTATTTGGGCCTTTTTTTGTGTGTATTCATTTGTTTAAAAAGCCATGTGTGGTAGTGGACTATGAGTCCACCTGATATAGGACTCAGCAGTAACTATAAAAAGTCTAAAAATGACAATGTGGGTGAAGTAATATCTTTTATTGGGCCAAGGTCTGTAGGTGCAAGAGAAAAGCTTTTAAACTTACACAGCGCTCTGACCTGACTTGACCTGAAGGAGAGCTCTTTGTAAGCTCAATCGCTTGTCTCTTTCCCCAATAGAATTTAGTTCAATAAAAGATATTAACTCACCCACCTCATCTCTCAAATATCCTGGGACCAAAATGGCTACAACACTCTAAAAATGTACTTTGAATAGCTTCCCCTACACATCCAAAAATTAAGGTTCTTTCTCTCTGGACTTTCCACAGCTGGAGTTTTGCATTTCACATGGCAATACCCCCTTTCCAACAGTATAAATCTTCCATGTTTAGCCTTGTAGGTTGCAAGATAAGGCCCTTAAACCTGACACTGTTCCAAGAGTGAATATTGTGCACCCTGGGCCTTGTGCATTGGAATGGGGAATTCCCATTGGGAAAGAACATTTTTGTAGCATTTTTTTTAAACTGCAGCTATGTGAAGATGATCCAAGGTTTGGAGTGTTCAAAATAATCTTGACATATATTGATTAGTAGACAGAAGGCAGGCAAGGTTGTTAAATATGCAAAAATTTCTCACACAATTGTACACGTGAGAAAGGAAGGATGGAGTTGTTTTTAGGGCTCTGGAATGGAACATAAAAGATTGGATTCTGTCCCCATCTGTGCCACATACTTCCTATATGACTTTGGACAAGTCACTTATGGTGAAATCTTGACCCTACTGAAGTATGAAATGTTGCTTTGACTTCAGTTGGCCCAGGATTTCACCCTTACTCCCTGTGTCCTAATTTCCCATCTGGGAAATTAGAATAATAGTAAAATGTATCTACATTTACCTCATCATGTCCGTCCTTCGAGGGATGAGACTCACAGATCTTTTACCATGAACACTTCAGCCTGCTTGCCGCTTGGGGGCAGAATCAGACCCATTGGTCGCTGGCAGCATAGGAATATCCCAGCTCTGGAAGGTACATTTTACACAGACAAGACCATTCAAATCTACTTTCCTGAATTACAGAGTACCTACTTTGAAGGAAAAGCCCCACCGTTTCTTGAAGTGCGAAGTATGGTAAATTCCACCTCATGACAAAAAACACATTCTTAGACAGAGGTTCTGGAATTAGAGGTGCTACCACACTTCCTGGCTTAAACTGGTTTACATTATATGCAGGGTTTACAGTTTTATTCATGGCTTTCAGCACTTGTACTACATGCTATTTTCCAGCATCCCTGTCCTTAGATGTTAGTTTCCACCAGGATGTTCCATTTGTTTCCAGGGTGACCAGGATCCATGAATCTTATTTGTTGAAGAAAAGAAAATGTATGGTAAGCACAGATACACTGCTATGAAAATCCAATTGTAATGGATCTATGGAGAGTAGCACAACTAATAGAAAAGTGTATCTCCAGGGTGGGAGGCAGCTCATTCTTTAAATGTGGATATCCAAAATCAGATAGGTTTAGCTGCAGATATAAAGGAATGCCCCACATGGATCTCATCACCAACTATTTGGTATAAATATATACCTTGCAGCAGGAGGACAGCATAGAACATTTTTAAAATACACCATTGCTTAGTACTTTGATCCCTGTCTCTATTGGGGAGTGCCTAAAGAAAGGTAATTTACTCTCTCCTTTATTTCCTAATGACTTGAAAAAAAAACTATTGGAAAACAGTGATAAAAACACTTTAGAAGCCTCATCCCCAAACACTGGTTTGCAAAATCAATGGAAATGTGCCATGTTTTAAAAGGCGAGAAAAAAAAAGAAAAAGAAAAAAATACAGAAGCTAAAAATAAATTCCTAAAAGAAAAAAGTTCCTGTAATTTCAGGTTTAAAATATGAGCCTGAGTAATCAAGGAAAGTATTTTTACTGCCCAGTCAATATTTTTCCTGGAATCTTTGGTAAACAGACTTCCTTTAGATCTGTACTCTGCGTGCCTAATGGTCTTAGGTGTCTTTTACCACAGCAAACTTTATCCTTAAGAAATGCAGTAAACAGGAACTCTGTGGTTACGTAGTTCCTGAAAGAAAGACAGACAGACAGACATTAGCGGCCATGACAGACAGATTGATTTAAGAAACAGCAGCTCTCTTCTGGTTAAATCTTTCATATCAGCCCTTGATTCTATGGCATGTTTTAAAAAAAGGCTATTAGTGAAGTGGATCATAATTTTCCCAATCTGTTGCATAAACTTCATTATCATCCTGGGATCCCTGCAAAAGTACTGGAAAAGCATAATGGAGTTTTTTCTGTCTCTCTAAAGTTCTTTTTATTTACCTTGCTGATGGAAACGATTGGCCATCTTCTTTTCTAAATCAGCAGCAAGTAGGAGCCACGAGCCAACCAAGACTGAACTAAGCTAGAAAAATGAGTGTACTAAGCCACATATAATTCTCTCAGCCTCAGCGTCACTCCAGTCTTTTTTTTTTTTATATATATAAAAGGTTCTTGCCTCAAAAGCTGCCACTTAAATAGCACAATGGTTTGTTGGCTTCATATATTTCCCCCTCAGCTATGGCATGTTCCTGTAATCTGATTAATTGAATAGCACTAATTCTAAATTCAAGCCAAAATTTATCATTTTACTTACTATCTCTTCCAAACAAATTTACTACTTAGTTGTCTAATGCAGGGGAAGGTATGCAGTGTATTGCCAGTGGAAACAAAGGCTAGCCTCTCAACTCAATGTATTACCATGAAGGCCAAGGATAATCTGTGTTTTATTATCATACTTGACTAATACATATTCAGTCTGTTCTTGGACAAGGAATGATCTAGAGGTTTCATAGTTAGGAACTCTCTAACTTTTTTTGTCAAAATCCCCCTGAAGGCAATTGTAATGCTGTACTCTGCATGTTGGAAGACACGACGCTATATCCCACAAAATTTATGCAGAAAAAACAGATAATATTATTGAAAATACTGTTATCTGAAACCTGAATAAGAACAACCCTGCAACTAAAAACAGCAAAGTTCAGTTTTATATCCTTGTACAATTTCCCTTCCTTAACAATACATTTCCCTGCTTTGAAACCGCAGGATCATTAAAAACATACCATTTACAAATAAGCCTTCAACTAAGCTTATTTATTATGATCAGTAATATGTTGTTCCTCAAGCCAATCTGGCTGCCCATGTTTCTAGAGAGAACTGCTAAAATTAAACCCTCTGAGAGTAATTTTTAAGACGATAGGCCTTAAAACTAGAGCACACATCTGCAATGCATGCCTGAGGAGAGAGAAAGAGGTGACTCAAAAAGAAAGCCTCTCCCAAGAGTGATCTGTTAGCATGGGTCTTGGTTTCATGGGCTTGTCCTGTACCAAAAAGGCAGAACATGCAGAACTTCTACAATCTGTTCAAAAAGATAGTAGTACATTTGCTGCTGCTAACAGTGACCCGTTACTTTTAAAGTAATTCCATGTAATACTAATTCTGCCCTTTCACTTCTAATTTAGTCAGCTGTGTTTCTAGCCTACTAGGAACTCTGATGTTTCAGATCAAATATAAATGAAAAACATTCCCTATCTGGCATGATGTCTGCATTAATCTTGTGGTTATTAAATTATTACCACCCTAAATGTAGGTAATAGATATATTGGGTTACATCCAGAATTCATTTACAAGGATGTTAACTATTGTGCAACTAGGGAGATAATGTGATTTTGTCATTGCTATAACTGAGATTAGAATTAGACTCAGTGATTGTGAGATTGTACATGCTCACTAGTATTAATTGGTAGAGGAGGTCTCACTGAAAATCTCTAAGTAATTGCTTGCGGGTAGTCATGTTATTACAGAGGGAGGAACAATGCTTCAACCCACACATCTGTACTAATGTAGTCTGCTCTAAACAGAGTAGTGAAGTAAGCAATATAGTAACTGATCAGAAAGCCTCTCTTTCCCTCTGGCTTCAGTCTGGTACTGTTTATTTTTGTACAAGAACATAAACAGATGCTTTCTCCTGCATTTACTTCCCCAGGTCAATGCTGAATTTGTATGAGGGCTTGCCAGAGATGAGTCCAGCACCTCCAAGCTTGACAGGTCATAGCCCCAGCACCTCTGGACTTACTGCCTCAGTTAAAAAAATAGATTGAGCCCCTGCACCTCTTCCATTAAAAATTAAACACTCCCCCCAGCGTTTATCTTTTAAAATGTGACTTGCAAAGAGTCACTGCTGAATTTTTGGAGAGCAGAGATGGGCTGAGGGAAGTTAACCACATGGCTCTGGGAGCTGAATTTTCCTGGTGCCGAGTCCATCATTAGGAATGGACATTCTGTGATTAAGGATTCACACAGGACTTCCAGAAAAGGCTGTAAGGCCTGCAGGATAAACTACATAACTCTTACCAAAATGGACTTTCGAGCAAATACATTATATATTAATAGACACAGATCACAGCTGCCAAGACACATGCATTCTCTGAATGACCACTTGAATTTCTGGTCTTCTTGGAGAGGCCATGTAGTGATCACATGGAGAATTAATATGAGAAAGCACCATAAAAAACAAATAAAGGCGAATTATATTTCCAGGCAGGAAACAAAGAACATCCACCATCTGATTTCTCTGGTATCTAAGGCCAGGTCGATACTAGACCCGGAAGGTTGGTTAAAGTATGCAACTCCAGCTATGTAAATAACATAGCTGGAGTCGACAGACCGTAATCCAAGCTTGGCGCCATCTTCACAGTGGGAAGTCGATGGGAGCAAATGCTCCTGTTGACTTCCCTTACTCCTTGTGACTGGGAGGAGTACTGGCACCAACCGGGGGTGCTCTCAGCATTTGATTTAGCGGGTCTTTATTAGACCCGCTAAATCAAATGCCAGAAGATGGATTTCCGGCGCAGCAAGTCGAGACATGGCCTAAATGACCACTGGGTTATTTTAAATTTTCAATCCCCATATGTTCTTCATACAAAGGAACAAAATATCTTTCAATCTGATTTGATTGTGAGAAATAAAAGCAGAGGCAAGAGACAACCTTATTTCACTTTATATCTTAATCTACATCGGGGGAACGGCCTCCTCAATGATCCATTTTAGCTCATCTCACTATCCCCCCTTAAATTAATATGATTGTACCATAGTGGATAGTGATGTGCCAAAGAACCATCATAATTCATTGCTAGTGTGAATTTGTCATGCACATTTTCAGTGTTGGAAAGACCATTACTCAGAAGGTTAAAACGATATTCCTGATAACCTGTAAAACACAAAGACTCCAGTTATTTCCTCACTCTTGCTGGAGGATCTGAAATCAGTGCTTTACCCTTAAGAATTCAATTTAAGTTTACAAATCCACTCTTCCATGGTAATTTGCCACCCCATATAGAGGAGTATTCTGCATTGTCCTTGTTAGAAAACCTTGCAAATACTGAATCTTAATGCTCAGATCGTTGGGTTCTTTCACGGATATAATGTCTTGCCTGCTGAAAATCTCTCTAATATTCAGAAAAGTAATTTTGTAACTAAGCCACAATCTGGTTTTCCATTTCATTTTCTGCACCTACATCACATATGAAGTTCCAATGGGAATTAATGGGACTATTGCCTGAAGAACATATGATTCGTGGTTTGCAATATAAGTAAGTTAATGGGTTCTACATTAACAGTAGCAATCCAAAAAATGGATCTGGGTATCATCGTAGACAACTCAACAATGACCTCTACTCAATGTGCAACAGAGGTAAAAAATAAACAAAATGGTGACACGAATAAGGGATGAAATACAGAATGAGGCTGACTTTGTGATGCTATGACTGATACCACTGCATCACCCTTATTTAGAATATTATGGTTAGTTCTGATCACTCCATCTCGAAAAATAAATAAATGATGGAGTGTGGGCATGGTAGTAGAGGCAGCGAGTTTTATGGGCCCATAGTGCCTGGCCTACAGGAATAATCCGGGCACAGGGGCCCAACTGCACCAAATGTTTGGGGCCAGGTCTCTCTCCATGCCCCTGCCTGCCACCCCAACCTGCCCCACTCAGAGTGTCCCGCCTACACCTTGGGGAGCAGGTGACTGCCCTGTAGCTCCTCTGGGCTCCCTCAGCTACTGCTGCCAGCTACAAAAGGGAGTGGCACTAGCCCCAGCAGCAGTTTCAGGAGCTTGAGTGGAGGTTCAGAGGCGTGAGGGGGGGGAGATTGACGGCAGCCACTCCGGGGGCCCCCATGTGGCTGCTCAGCCTGCTTTGGGATTTTTCTTCCCTTCCTCTCCTCAGGTTTCTTTCTCTTTTGCTAGTATCACTTCTTTATGGCTATAGCCACAAAGACTCCACACACACGTTTTCTCCTTCCCATCTCCACTTTGGGGTGAGAAATTCAGGCTGTTTTCCTGACTCCTTGCTGCAAATCTCACCACCTTTCCTCCTCCCCGCTTCTGCTAAGTCAGCTTTTTCCCCAGTCTCCGGGTGCAATGTAGCTTTCTGCTCCCCCATGCCCAGCAGGATATCTCACTGCACTGCCTGCACATCAGCTACTCCTTTTAGGGCTTCTCCCAGGGTTCAGCATGAAGTCTCACACTCACACATACCCTGCTAGTAATCTCACTCCAGAAATGAGGGTAGGGGAAAGTTTATTTATGGTTGGTTTCACTTTTTTTTTCCAGTAAGGACTTCTTGCTCCCTCACCCCACCACCAACCCTCAGGCCTGAGAGGGACACATGTAGTGATGGTGGTGCAAGGTGAGTGTATTTCTGGGGAAGAAACAGGGGGTCTCCACGAGAGCTTGCTGCTGCTGCCAGTCTTCTCTGGCCCCAACCCAGGGCAGCCTGCCTGCATCCTAAACTCCTCAAACCCAGTCCTGCCCTACCTCAGAGCCAGCACTCCCAGTCAGAGCAATTATCCCCCCACACTCCAACCCTCTGCCCTATCTCTGAGCCCCCTCCCACTCTCCAGAGCCCTCATCCCCCACATACCGCACATTGTGCAATATAGAGAAACTCTTAAAAACGTACTGTTGCTAATCCATTTATATATTGTATAGGGACTGGTGAGGGGGGGAGAGAGAGGAAGTACAGGAGTCAGGGCAGGGCCTTGAGGACATGGGGATTCAGGGCAGGAGGCTGGAGGCATGGGGGGGTGAAGCAGTCAGTGTGGGAGGTTGAAGAGAGGCTCCTAGGAAGGGACTGGGGATGTGGGGGCAAGCGTGAAGTTTGGGGAAGTGAGGAGGGGCTCAGGGCAGGGGGTAAAGGGTGCAAGAGTCAGGGAAGGGGGTGAAGAGGAGCTCAGAGCAGAGGGCAAGGGGTAGAGGGTGCATGAATCAGGGAAGGGGGTTGGTAGGAGGGATAGCTCAGGGGAGGGAGATTCATGGCAGGTGTTCCCTGGACACAAGCCAGAATGTAGAGGGGGCTCACATAGGCTGGCCAGGGGGTAGCTGGTGGGGCTTCCCCCTTTCATCCAGCTGGCTACCATCCCCCCACACACACTTTGGCACGACAACCAAGTGCTTTGGGATGGGGCGAGGTTTGGGGCAGGAGGGCCATTTACCTGGTCCAGTGGCCAGCAAGAGGGCGAGCCCCAATCCCAGCTGGCCACTCTCTTTGTCAGGGGTAGGCAAGATGGGGTTCATGGGCTGAATCTGGCCACCCAACCTGTTTGATCCAGCCCATGGCCACCCTGATGCTCCCACTCCACCAAGCCAATCAAGACCTGGGGATGGGGGAGCATGCACAGTCTCTTCCCCCCCACCTGGGGTGGGTCGCACCTAGAGGGAACTGCCCCCTTCCACTAGAGGCCCTGCCAGGCAGCCCATGACAACTCTAAAATTCGTGAAGTGACCCCCCGCCCTTCAAAAATAATTGCCACCCTTGCTCTTGATGGTGCAGCTGCTCCCAGTGGCCACACTGCACTGGGATTAGCCCCCTCCCATTTCCCTGTTATGGAAAACAATTCTATTCCAGGCACTTCCCATTTTCCTGGTACAACCAAACCCTGACCTTGCTTTAAGAAGAGGAAGCTGCATACCATTAGGAGGATTTTGTGAACAGGGTTAAAAAAAAAGAACTAGATCAATTCATGGAGGTTAGGTCCATCAATTGCTATTAGCCAGGATGTGTAGGAATGGTGTCCCTAGCCTCTGTTTGTCAGAGGATGGAAATGGGTGACAGGAGAGGGATCACTTGATGATTCCCTGTTCTGTTCACACCCTCCGTGGCATCTGGATTGGCCACTGTCAGCAGACAGGATACTGAGCTAGATGGACCTTTCTTCATAAGTACACAAGAACGGCCATACTGAGTCAGACCAAACAGACTCACAGAAGTCTGCACAGACAGACAAATGAACATTTCTAATTTATATATACACACACACACACACACACACACACACACACACACACACACTTAGAAGGCAAGTGTCAGAAGGCAAGATTTGGACTTGTTCTGGACACCATCAAAATTATACAAACCAACCGGCCCTCTGGCTGAGTGATGAAAATAATCAATGGAGCTGGTCAGAAAAGTTTGGACAAATATATTTTTTGTTGAAATTCAACAATTCTTCAAAAATTAAACATTCCGGGGAGATGTGCTGACTTTGATGAAACTGTGACAGAAATTAGGGAAGGGTTTCAACAGAATACAGCTGCCAGGGCCACTCTGTAGGCTTAGTGGGCTGATGGGGTGCCAAGAGCCTATAAATCTGGTACCCAGTTCCTACACACTCGGTTGCTCAGCAACCACAGCTCCCATGTTCCTTGGCTCCGGGACAGCCCACCAGGCAAGCTGCCCTGGAGCTGCCACTATTTCATGGAGAATTTCAAAAATTTTTATTCTTCTTCTAACTCGGTGCATGAATTGACTTATTCCTATACTGGGTATTTCTTAAGCCACTATACAATACTGCTACCCCTGGTTTGATTTAGGGGTTCTCCTTTCCCAAAAGGATACTAATTTTTATATACACAATATTTAGTATGGGCACTAACTAGGAAATACTGCAAGTAGGGTGTGATCAAAAGCCCACTGAACTGAATGGGCTTTGGGTCAGACCCATCTCAAGGAAACAGCATCTGGCTATACAATTGAAATGTTTTTAGGGTAACTATTCTCATTGTTGATCTCTCCTCCCTCCTCCTTGTGCAGACCTCAAATGCCTACTCTCTATAGCTAGTCAAGTTAAATATGCCATCAAGCACAAGGAATGCAAATGTCTATTTTAAAAATTGGGATATTCACCAATCATTTTAATTTACTAGACAAATGTATTATTTCAACTGTAATGTTTTAGCAATGATCATTTTAGGAATATTGGCACGTAACTGACATTTATTACACTCCACTGCTATAAAATATTATGAAGAACCAAAAAAAGCAAATGTTTTGATGTGCTATTATATTAAATGAATGTTGATATGTAAATACAACTCATGCCAGGAAGGAATTCAAGATGTTGTTATGTAAATCCAATTCATCCAGGGCTGATGGAGGATCAGTGTTGGAATGGAATGTGATGTATTGTAACTAATTTGGGGCTGTTGTGGGGGTCACAAATCATGTTACCCCTAAATGTGGGAACTATAAAATGACACCAGTGCTTGCAGGAGAGATATCATCATTGTAAGAGGTCTCCAAGGAACAAGCCTCCCCCCTTCCAGAGTTGAGTGAACTGAGTTTGGGGCGGGAGGGGCTAAAGGGCTTGAGTCAGCCTGCTTCATGCCTGCCAGGTGTGAGCTGTAAGATTGGCTCAACCTGCCTCTTTCACCCTTGTTTTAAGGATAGACCTAAAGCAGACTCCATGAGGAGTCTTTTTGCTAGTCCAGTGGAAGCTGGAATCTTTTGCCAGCCTAGGTGGTGGCTAAAGAGTTGAAATCACTAAGGGTATGTCTACCCTAGCCCCCTAGTTCGAACTAGGGAGGCTAATGTAGGCATTCGAACTTGCAAATGAAGCCCGGGATTTAAATATCCCGGGCTTCATTTGCATGTTCCCGGGCGGGCGCCATTTTAAAATCCTCCTGGTCTGAACTAACTGCCCACGGCTACACGCGGCAGTTAAAAGTTAATTTGAACTAAGTCCTTAGTTCGAATTATCTGTTACACCTCATTCCACGAGGTGTAGTTCGAATTTACTTTGAATTTACTTACTATGTAGTTCGAAGGACTTAGTTCAAATTAACTTTTAACTGCCGCATGTAGCCGCGGGCAGTTAGTTCGGACTAGGGGGATTTTAAAATGGCGCCCGCCCGGGAACATGCAAATGAAGCCCGGGATATTTAAATCCCGGGCTTCATTTGCAAGTTCGAATGCCTACATTAGCCTCCCTAGTTCGAACTAGGGGGCTAGTGTAGACATACCCTAAGAGCTGAAGTCACTGGTTTGGCCTAGAGCCAGACCCATTGCAGCCAGTGGAGTGGCTGGCGGGAACGACCGGCGGGCGGCCAGTAGGAGAGGCGGCAGGTGGCCAGCGGAGCGGCTGGCGGGATTGACCGGCGGGCAGCCGGGGCAGCACATCACATCAGGCTCTATGAAGGAAGTCATCAGGGTGATGTGTCTGGGTCTGCACTGACTGGGCAGAGCTGTAAGTGGGGAGTTATGAACTCTGTTCATGGTATTTTCCCAAGTTAATGCCATGTCACTTCTCTCTCTCTCTTTCATTAAAAGTTTCTTTTCTACACTCAGACTCTGTGCTTGCAAGTGGGAAGCATTGCCTCTCAGAGGCGCCCAGGGGTGTGTGAATTTCCCAGGCTACTGAGTGGGGGCTCGAGCCAGTTCTGTGTGAGATGGACCCCTAGATATTGAACCCAGCCCTGGTTGCTGCCAGCCCTATCCGGCAGAAGGGTTACATTAGTATTTAGGGTACAGTCTCCTAAAATTAAACAAACTGGTTGCGTCTACACTGGCCTCTTGAATTTGCGCAAGAACACTGACGATCTAATGTAAGATTGTCAGTGTTCTTGCGCAAATACTTTGACGCTCCCGCTTGGGAAAAAGCCCTCTTGCGCAAGAGGGCCAGTGTAGACAGGGAAGGAATTTTTTGTGTAAGAAAGCCCCGATGGCGAAAATGGCCGCCGGAGCTTTCTTGTGCAAAATTGCGTCTATACTGGCCACTGATGCTTTTGCGCAAAAGCAAATCTTTTGCGCAAAGGCACATGCCAGGGTAGACGCTCTCTTGCGCAAATACTTTTAACGGAAAAACTTTTCCGTTAAAAGCATTTCCGCAAAATCATGCCAGTCTAGACGCAGCCACTGAGTCTGTAGAGCTGGACAATCCACCCAATACCAGAATCAGAACTATGACTGGGAGTCTCTCCCTTGAAGGATTTCATCCCAAGAAAGGAGCTTTCAGACACCAGGATTCCTTTCTTCCTGCTTGTGATGGATTGAGTCACAGAAGTTCCTTGGACTTATCACCTCGTGTACTGATCAAGCCACAGAGCCTGCCTTCCTGCCCTCTGGGGCTCCCAACCACTCTGTCCTGCTGGGACAGAAGCTCTTGTCTCCCCCAGCCAAGGCACAGAGTTGGGGTAACCACCCCCAACAGAGCCATATAGACATTGAACCAACTCAGTTCTGGGAGGACTCAGCTATGAGACCTTTGACCACAGTCAAACACAGACTCCAAAGAGGATCAAAACCCCAAATAAATAGGTCAGATTCCGTGTAAAAGTTTTACACACAGAAAGTTTTACACACAGAAAGCTCATAAAGATGTTCACCCCCTTTATCTATGAAAGAGAGAGTCGCTTAGTGGTTCCCAGGTAACAATTATTTACATTGGGCTTGATAATAAACAAATGTGTTTTTATTAAGTATAAAAGTAGCATTTAAGTGATTGCAAGTGAAAACAGATCAAAGTAAATTACTAAGCCAAAATAAACAAAACACACCAGCTAATTCTAATCCACAAAGAAACTTGTTACATGCAAATTCTTACCTTAACCAGTTGTTCTTATCTCAGGCCAGAGTTGATTTTTTTCTGACCTGGACCCAGCAGCTTTGCCTTTACCCTTTTGCTACAGTTCTTTGTTTCCAGGTCTCTTCATGTGCATCCCCTTAAGATGGTGAGGCAATTTCAAAAGCCTGCTGAAGACAAAAGAATGATTGCTGTCCATTCCTTAAATTAACTTTTTCCAGAGTGGGAACCCTTTGGTCAGTCTCCGAGTCCCCGTGGAAAAGTACCAGATTTAAAATGGATTCCACTACCAGGTGACATGTTCATGGCATGGTCTTTCTAGGACCAACCACAGTTTGGACTTACAGGAAAAAAAGCTCATCTGAAGAAGTGGGTTTTGTCCACGAAAGCTCATGATGTTATATATTTTTGTTAGTCTCTAAAGTGACACAGGACTACTTGTTTTTAAAGTTACAGACTAACATGGCTGCCCCTTTGAGACAGGAAAATAAAACCATTCACAGGTTGTTGGTATGAGTACTGAATCATGAAGTTCCTGAAGTATCTCTAATGGCCCTCATTAGCACATTTAGAATTAAAAACAGATTCACACTTCATGTTTCTAACTTCACATACATGCAGATTATAACTTTCAAAATGACATGTTACATGACCGGTTTTGCACTCAATTATGGATTTAAAAGTAGTTTCTACAAAGTACCATGGATTTAAAAGTATTATTATACAAAGGAATTTTACTAACCAATTACAGAGAGAGTCTGCAGAACTGGAATTAATATTTAGATTTGACACCCTTACCCTGGGCCTAAACAAAGACATTAACCTATTGGCGCATTACAAAGCCAGTTTCTCCTGCCATTAACATCTGCATCTCCACATCAAAAGCTACGTATGGGACACATCCAGACCACTTAATTAGCCTCATTAACATGGGTCTTACAATTAATAGGTACTTCTCCTGCTACTATATATATTGGTTTCTGTTATTTCCACTCCAATTCATCTGATGAAGTGGGGTTTTCCCTCAAAAGCCAATTATTATATATATAGGTTAGTCTCTAAGGTGCTACAGGACCACTCACTGTTTTGCGTAAAGTGCCTTTGAGATATGCATATTCATAAGGCCTATTTACATAACTCAAAGGGGTGATATTTCTGTAACAAATGCTAGGTATTCCTGAAAATGTGTTTGGATCTCAAAGGTTTCACAAATGAAAATTCATCTGAAAGTCATACTACTCTTCTTTTAAAAGACTGTCATTCTAAGAAACAGCTGAAACAATATGTGATGTAGAATACCAGCCACACACCAAAAGAAACAAATAGCAAACAGTCCAAGTACACAGTTCAGAAACACCCAAAAATTATTTCTCTCACATAATCAGAAAATACTTGCCCATGATAATATACACAGAGGAAATCAAAATTGATCTGTGATTATTTTACCATCTAAGAAGGGTTAAATTCAAGTATCACTCAAGTATCATCATACCAAATCCCTTATTCAGCAATTGTATCCTGATCCAAACTTTGTGACTCACACCCTTCTCTAAAGTGCCAAGGCCTTAATGAGATAGGTAAGAAGGCATTTATTAAGAACGCACTGACCTTTGGGATAAACAGCAGTCACATAGAACCTTTCCATCCTAAAAGAATTGTAAAAATGATTTTCCCTTACAAGAAATACTGCTTTGGAAGAAGGGATCTACTAATTATTTGAAGAGCTTGTGTGACGGGGTGAAGCAACCCCGCCACTACCCCTGATACGGGGTTCGGCCCATGGGAGGGGTGTGCTCCCACCCCACCTGCGAGGCAGCGGTGCAAATGCCGGCAAACCCTCCCGGAGGGGGGGCCGACGTCCCCAAAGCGGACGCCCAGCAGCCGGAGGCTGGGGAAACGCCGGGACGATGCGCCCCGCCGGTCGTGGCTGGTGATGTCATCAGCGCGACGAGGGCGGGGGAAGGGGAAGGACCGGCGGACCAGCAGGGTCAGGGGACGCCACCCGCCGTCAAGGAGAAAAGGGGAGTGGAAATGGGAGGAAAGGAAGGAAACGGCGGAGAGGAGCACGCCCAAGGGAAGAAGGGCACTGGCAGGTAACGGGAGCGAAGGGAACGGCAGAGAAGGGAGCTCCGGCTAAGCGTAGCCAGGGGAAGCCTCCGGCAGCAGGGTGGAGTTCCGGCCCAGGGCGGGGTCGTGGAGCCCGCGAGCAGGCGAGTTTAGGGGTTTACCCCCACCTGCTACCACAGGGAGCGTGGTTCCCTGTGTTAGGGCCCTGGGCTGGGGTCCGGGAGAGTGGGCGGGCCCGGACCCCCTCCCCTTGCCACCAATAAGCGACATAAGAATAATAATCCAGGCAAGATTCTCGCGGCATTAAGCGGGGAAAGCATCCACGATAGCGTGGGTAGCGCGGCACTATGGTGGGACACGGACATGCGAATGAGGACACGTGACGTGGTGGAGAATGTGGGCATAACGATCCACACCCTGGGGCAAGGGCAACGAGGGGCGATTACGGAAGGGTTATTGTCATTTAAGGTGACGTGATCATGGAGGTGAACAAACTGCTGGAATGGGTAGTGGACAACCAGTGGCAGCTGCAGCAACAACAGACAGAGGCACTACAGCAGATCGCCGCCGAATTCCAGAAACAGCAACGGCAGCTGGTCAGTGAGTTGAAGGAAGTGGGGGCGGGGGGCTATGACCCCCGGAACAAGGGCCCAAGTCTGGTGGGCGGGGACGAAGACGGAGAGGGGAGCGCCCGGCTCCCAATCCGCTTATCGAAATTGGGACCCGAGGACGATGCAGAAGCCTTTTTGGTCACCGTTGAGAGGGTGGCCACGGCCGCCAGATGGCTGCAGGAACATTGGGCTACGCTGCTTGCGCCCTATTTATCGGGTCCAGCGCAATTGGCATACTGCAGCATGTCTGACCGGGACGCTTTATGTTACTATAAAGTAAAAGAAGCAATTCTGGACCAATTGGGTATTTCGCCCGAGACATATCGGCAAAAATTTAGGGAAGCGAAATATGAGGCGGGGGAACGACCCAGGGCTGTGGCCCATCGGGTGAAAGAGGCCGGCATGAGGTGGCTCGAACCCTCTACCAAATCGGCCTCTCAAGTGGCCGATTTAGGCATTCTGGAGCAATACCTACAGATACTCCCCGCAGGGGGCCAGTGGTGGGTGCAACGTCACCTCCCAGGAACCTTAGAAGAGGCCGTCACCCTCATGGAACACTTCATGGCCATTGAGGGGGCAGAAACGAAGGGAAGAATCTCGGGAATGAATGCGGGGTTACGAGCCGGACCGACGCCACGCAGCCGGGAGTCAAGGGGAGACGTCAACCTCAGCCCAAGACCAGCATCAAACCGAGGGACGGAACGACGCCTGGCCCCGGTATGGCGACCCCCCGACCCGAGAGCCAGCGGAGCAACCCCAGGACAAGACGAGAAGCACCTGGAGGCCAAAACTCCGGCCCTACCCAAGGCGACTTGTTACCAGTGCGGGCAAGAGGGACACTTCCGGAGGGAATTCCCCATGATGGACTACACATTCGGACAAGCCACGTCTGGGAGGAGCCTACGGAGGGAGGTAAGCCGGCGTCAGATCATGCTCCGCGTGCAAGTGGATGGGAGGGTAGTGGAAGCAGTGGTGGACTCTGGGTGCGGCCAAACGCTAGTCAGAGCCGACGCCTTGGGACCCCAGGTGGCCCGAGGCCCGCAACTGTGGATCCGGTGCATACACGGGGACACACGGCCATACCCAACGGCCTGGGTGAGAATAGATGATGGGCAGATAGCAGGCCTGGTCCAGGTAGCGGTAGCGGAAAGATTAGTGTACCCCGTGCTGTTGGGACGGGACTGGCCAGGGTTCCAACGCCTATTACGACCAAGACAGGAAGGAAGGGAGAAGAAAGGCAGAGCTGTTTGGGTGGCCCAGGGAGAAAGGAGCCCCAGCCGCGCCCACAGACGAGGAGGAGAGACAAGGAGACAACCACCACTCATAGCACTGGAGCCAGATGCCGGCGATTTCCTGATGCTCCAGCGAGAGGACCCGACACTACAACATGCATGGGAAAATGCCCAGCCGGTAAGAGAAAGCGAGGAAGATCCGGGTTGAGTGGCCGGGCAAGGGCCCCGCTTCGAGATCCGACAAGATAGACTCTATTGGGTGACAAGAGAGGGGGAGGAACAGGAGAAGGAAGTTCAGTTATTGGTGCCTCGGGCTTACCGGTGGCACGTGATGGAGTTAGCACATGACAACCCATGGGCAGGACACTTGGGGTCCGAAAAGACCCAACAACGGGTATTACGACGGTTCTACTGGCCAGGAGTATATAAAGACGTTAAGGATTTCTGCGCCTCTTGTCCCCAGTGTCAGTTGACCTCGGGGGCGAAGGTGCCCAAAGCCCCCTTAGTTCCCCTCCTCCTAGTCGGCGAGCCGTTTGAGCGGATCGGGTTGGACTTGGTAGGACCCCTAGAGCGGTCCCGGAGGGGGCATCAGTATATTCTCGTAGTCGTAGATTATGCCACACGATATCCCGAGGCAGTCCCTCTCCGAAGGACCACCGCCCCGATTCTGGCAGATGAACTGATGAAGATGTTCACTAGGGTAGGCCTCCCCAAGGAGATATTGACCGACCAAGGACCGAACCTAATGTCGCGTCTAATGACAGAACTATGCAGGTGGCTGCGCGTTAAGAAGATACGGACGTCAGTTTACCACCCCCAAACGGATGGACTGGTAGAGAGATTCAACCGGACACTGAAGACGATATTACATAAGTTGGTACAGGATGACCCCAGGGACTGGGATAAATCCCTCCCACCCTTGCTGTTTGCGATACGGGAAGTGCCCCAAGCATCAGTGGGGTACTCCCCCTTCGAGCTATTATACAGACGGCGTCTGCGGGGAATACTAGATCTTATAAAAGAGGGGTGGGAAGAGCAAACCTCTTCGGCGCTGGGGTCATCCCAGTACATAATCAAGTTAAGGGATAGGCTACAAGTCTTAGGGCAATGGGCCCAAGAAAACTTACAACGGGCTCAAGAGACCCAAGCAAGGCAATATAATCAGAAAGCTCAGTCAAGGGAATTCAACCCGGGAGACCCGGTGTTGGTCCTACTACCTACTGGGGACTTCAAGTTGTTAGCCCGGTGGCAAGGACCATTTAGGGTGCTAAGGAATGTCGGGCAAGTGGACTATGAGGTCCAAGTGGATGGGAAGCGAAGACGGAGCCAAATTTATCATATAAATTTATTAAAAAAGTGGCTACCCAGAGAAACCCCGCTGACAGAAGCACTAACTATGGAGGTGGAATTTGGCCCCTGGGGTGAAGAAGAGGTAACCTGGGAAGTGAGCCAGATGGGTGAGGGCCTGACGCCCCTCCAGCGGGAGGAGCTACGACGAATACTCGAAGCAGCTAGCGAGGGATTAACAAGCCGGCCGGGGAAGACGCCCCTCGTGAGCTATACGATTATTACTAACCGGGGGAAAAGGTGCGAGACGCTGTCCGTCCAGTACCACGGAAGATGTGGGAAACCGTGTGTAAGGAGTTACAAGATATGCTTCGATGGGACGTAGTGGAGGAGTCCCGTAGCGATTGGTGAAGTCCGATCGTCCTAGTTCCAAAGAAGGATGGGTCCATGAGATTTTGCATAGACTTCCATAAGGTGAATGCCATCTCGAAATTTGATGCCTACCCAATGCCCCATATAGACGAATTATTGGAACGACTGGGACAAGCCAAATATTTATCGACCATCGATTTGACGAAAGGCTACTGGCAAATCCCGCTGTTGCCCGAGTCACAGGAAAAGACAGCCTTCGCAACACTTTTTGGTTTGTATCAATTTGTGACCATGCCATTTGGACTCCACGGGGCCGCAGCCACGTTCCAGTGACTAATGGACCGGGTCCTCAGCGAACACCATCAATATGCCGCAGCCTACATCGATGATGTCATCATTTTTAGTACATCCTGGAACGAGCATTTACGACACGTAAACACGGTATTGAAGGCCCTGGTTCAAGCTGGACTAACAGCTAACCCGAAGAAGTGTTGTTTCGGTAAGTGAGAGGTGTCTTATTTGAGGTACATGGTGGGCAACGGCCAATTAAGGCCGCTGTTGGACAAGGTCCAGGCCATTCGGGACTACCCACGACCCACCAAAAAAGGCAAGTGCGGCAATTTCTGGGGCTCGCAGGATACTACCGGTGGTTCATAAAACATTTTGCCTCGTTGGCCGTGCCCTTAACTGACCTCACAAGGAAGGGGCAGCCGCAGCGGGTAGTGTGGGACCCCCAGGGTATGCGCACTTTTGACGCATTGCGAGGATGCTTAACAACAACGCCCGTGTTGCGTCAACCTGACTTTAATAAACCGTTTATTCTCCAGACCGATGCATTGGAGGTGGGACTCGGGGAGGTACTAGCACAGGAAGAGGGAGGGGCCGAGCACCTGGTGCTCTACTTAAGTCGGAAATTGTTTCCCAGGGAGAAAAATTATGCCATGATAGAGAAGGAAGCATTGGCCATTAAATGGGCCGTCGATACTTTACGTTACTTTCTCGTAGGAAACCACTTCACGTTGGTAACGGACCATGCGCCCTTGAAATGGATCCAGACCATGAAGGACACAAACGCCCGAATTCTACGATGGTATCTCAGCTTGCAACCCTACCACTTCGATATCATCCACAAGGCAGGCAAAGAAAATCAGAATGCAGACTGCCTCTCAAGAATCCCCGAAACAAGCCATGAGGCAACAGCGAGTATGGGGGCTGACTTAAGGGGGAAAGTGTGTGACGGGGTGAAGCAACCCCGCCACTACCCCCGATATGGGGTTCGGGCCATGGGAGGGGTGTGCGCCCACCCCACCCGCGAGGCAGCGGTGCAAATGCCAGCAAACCCTCCCGGAGGGGGGACCAACGTCCCTGATGCAGACGCCTGGCAGCCGGAGGCTGGGGAAACGCCGGGACGATGCGCCCCGCCGGTCATGGCTGGTGACGTCACCAGCGCGACGAGGGCGGGGGAAGAGGAAGGACCGGCGGATCAGCGGGGTCAGGGGACGTCACCTGCCGTCAAGGAGAAAAGGGGAGTGGAAATGGGAGGAAAGGAGGGAGACGGCGGAGGGGAGCATGCCCAAGGGAAGAAGGGCACTGGCAGGTAACGGGAGTGAAGGGAATGGCGGAGAAGGGAGCTCTGGCTAAGCGTAGCCAGGGGAAACCTCCGGCGGCAGTGTGGAGTACTGGCCCAGGGTGGGGTCATGGAGCCCGCGAGCAGGCGAGTTTAGGGGTGTACCCCCACCTGCTACCACAGGGAGCGCGGTTCCCTGTGTTAGGGCCCTGGGCTGGGGTCCGGGAGAGTGGGCGGGCCTGGACCTCCTCCCCTTGCCGCCAATAGGCGACATTAGAATAATAATCCGGGCAAGATTCTCACGGCATTAAGTGGGGAAAGCGTCCACGATAGCGTAGGTAGCGCGGCACTATGGTAGGACACGGACATGCAAATGAGGACACGTGACAGCTTGTTCTTTTTAAAAGCATCATGGAATTGGTGATGCCATGAGAATCCACACAAAACTTAATGAACTGAGTTAGAGAACACTGAAATATGTGTTTCAGTTTAGTAACTGAAAACCAATGGTAGATTTGATTCATAATTGTGTGTCAGAATATCACCCTCACAGTTTTAACACCAGTTAATGAAGATTATTTTCCATCACTTCAGAAAAATGCCTTTTTCCAGTTTTCCCAGTGGATCTCCATGGCATACTCTGTATCTGTCCAGACCATTGAAATCCCATAGTTATGGCATGACAATGACATGAAGCAATCTGTAGGAGTTGCATGAGTAGAGGTGACACTGGCATGAAAGTTCTAAGAGCACCCTGTCAAATCCTGGTGACCCACACTGTAAACAGAAGAGATTTTCCCCACAAACCTCAGTCTTAATTAACCTTCCTAAATCGCTCATATTTATTTTTGTCTAATGATTATTACTACAGTCACATTCAGAAAAGACCTTTTTTTTATTATCAACTGTCACGGGGTCCACTCACCACAACGGCACCGCCAGCCGGCTGTCATGGGAATCAGCTCTTCTTGCCTTGCTGGGTGCCTTTCTCATAGAATCATAGAACCATAGAGCTGAAAGAGACCTCAGGAGGTCATCAGGTCCAGCCCCCTGCTCTAGGCAGGACCAATCCCAACTAAATCAACCCAGCCAGGGCTTTGTCAAGCCAAGACTTAAACACCTCTAGGGATGGAGACTCCACTACTTCCCTAGGTAACCCATTCCAGTGTTTCACCACTCTCCTAGTGAAATAGGTTTTCCTAATATCCAACCTGGACCTCTCCCACCACAACTTGAGACCATTGCTCCTTGTTCTGCCATCTGTCACTACTGAGAACAGCCTTTCTCCATCCTCTTTGGAACCTCCCTTCAGGAAGTTGAAGGCTGCTATCAAATCCCCCCTCACTCTTCACTTCTGCAGACTAAACAGACCCAACTCCCTCAGCCTCTCCTCATAGGTCATATGCTCCAGACCCCTAATCATTTTGGTTGCCCTCCGCTGGACCCTCTCCAATGCGTCCACATCCTTTTTGCAGTGGGGGGCCCAGAACTGGACACAATACTCCAGATGTGGCCTCACCAGAGCCGAATAAAGGGGAATAATGACATCTCTGGATCTGCTGGCAATGCTCCTCTTAAAATGATTCTCTATGTGGTGTCTCCCCACGTTTCTCCTGGGTCACGGCGTCCTCTTCCAGACACTGCCCTCCGGCAGTGCCCACACCAGTGTCTGAGCCCCCCTTCCAGGGAATGCTGTTGTCCACTCTGCTCACACTCCAGGGTCCTCTCCTTCACAGAGCACCCTAGTCTCCTCCTTAGGAGCTAAAGCCTGGGAGCTTGTCTGGCCAGAGCTTGCCTAGCCCTGCCTCCCCAGCACTGCTCTAGCTCCAGGGAACCTCCTGCTTCCCTAGCAGCTCGGCTCTCACTGCTCTCTCCCTGAGCAGCTCACTGCTCTTCTTTAGATAGCCCCCAGCTGGGCCCTCATTAGCCCTAGCTGCCTCAGCTGGGTTTTTGCTTTCAGCCCCTGCTCCGGGCCTGGGTTTTGCCCTTAAAGGACCAGTGCAGGGCATGCACCCTGTCACATGAACCTATCCAAAGTCAATGAGAAGCTTTAGATAGACTTTAACAGACACTGGGGCAGGCCCTATTTATTTACTGTACAGGTTGAAGCTCTCTAATCTGGCACTCTCTGGGCCAGCAACATCCGTGGTCTGGCATGATTTTAGTTCACCAGATGTCCTCTTGTCATGGGATTGGCCAAGTTCCCTGTGGTCCCATAAAGTTAGTTTATAGCCCCCCAGTCCTGGCTCTCACTGTTCTGTGCTGCTATTTAGCTCTAATTTACCCCCTAAAAGTCTTCTAAGAACCCAGTAAGCAGAGGAAATGTTGGTAATGCTGCTAGATAATATTGACTTCTCATGGTCTGGCAAATTCTCTGGTTCAGCACCAGTCAGGTACTAATGTCTGGTTTAATGCACGGTGCCCTGAAGCCACTGACTTCAGAAACAAGTAGAGTGTGTGAATGAGTTGCTCTTTGCTATCAATCACTCCAAGTTCTAGACAAAGAGGAGCTGCTTGGGAGCTGCTTGCAGCTTCTACCTCCTGTTTGAGATCAGCAGATCATAGAATCATAGAATACTAGGACTGGAAGGGACCTTGAGAGGTCATTGAGTCCAGTCCCCTGCCCTCATGGCAGGACCAAATACTGTCTAGACCATCCCTGATAGACATTTATCTAACCTACTCTTAAATATCTCCAGAGATGGAGATTCCACAACCTCCCTGGGCAATTTATTCCAGTGTTTGACTACCCTTACAGTTAGGAACTTTTTCCTAATGTCCAGTAGTAAGATAGGACTTTACTACTTGAAACATTGTAAGAGAAGCCAGAAATGTAACATTTGTTCAGTGAAAATGTGGTATGAAGAGTTCAAAACCACTGTACGCCATTCAGATAAGGAAATATTTTGATCCATATAAACTGAAGACACATTGACCAGTGGGTTATGCTTATCTATTACTTATGACTTTTGATCAGACCCACAATAGTTAACAGGTCTTTTCCACCTCTAATAATATGGAGAGGGGCCTGGATTTCACTCTTGATAGGTTAATAAAGTGCACAGCTATACTGGTTATTATGGACCTACTGCTGGGGCTCTAAGACCTTAACGTTGGAAGTCAGTTTTCTTGGATCAAAGGAGTCTGTCTTGGGAATTCATCTGCATTGTGCCACTATGTATGGATTCATTTGCTACTGGTGTCACCATCAATAAAAACAATGATCTGTTCAAAAGGTTTAGTCTGGGTTCCTTGTTTGTATGAAATGTTGCCTCCTAAGATGAGAAGAATTCACTATGTCTTCACTTCTTTTCTCCTCCAAAAGCTTCACACAGTGGAATTGCTCCCTTCCAAAAAAATGATCATTTCAATGAAAATCTGAGTAAACAAATGCATCTGGCTCTGAGATTCATGGAAAATTTATTGTGGAATCAGAGGTGGTCCCTCCTCTCTGATCATAAGTTTACACAGACCATTACAAGCAGCTATCTTGTGGGGGGAGCAGATGAAACATTTTAGAATTTTACATTTTAGTATTTTTCAATAAATTAGGCCATTTAAACCCCCCAGTGACACATTCTGCCAGATACTTTCCTAACAACTGCTCTTTGCAAAGAATAATATATAATGATTAAAGATAAACTAACGTATTAGGCTGGAAGAAATATAACTTTAGGTTTAAAAGTCCCTTTTATGGAGTAGATAATCCTGAAATATTTGTTTAATGCCCCATAAATATGATTTCATTGGGAGTTGGTTCTTTAACTGTTAAATGGACAGAAAGTTTAGAAAAACTATTTAAACTATATTCACAGAGGAGCTGGATCATTACACTATCTTATAGGACCACAACATAGACTATTGTTTACTGAAGAATGAGCTTTTAATGGAATAGAACTATTGGCGAACTTCTCCATAAAGAGACAATCTGCCCATTCAGTATTCTCGCTCATATCCGACAAAATTCTCAACCAGAAAGGGCACAATGCCTGAATTGCTTCAGGCTGGTTGTTGAACATTATCACAAGGAGAAAGATAAGATCAATGACTGTTTTTCCAAAGGAAAGGTGCATATAAAAACTGTGCCAATCATAACACAAAAATAATGCTCAAATGATTGCAGGCAGTTCCTAAGCAGGCAAAGGGCAAAATACTGCAGCTCCTATTGACTTCACTGCAAGGTATATGAATGAGAATATAGCTAAAGGCAAAATGTAGTGCTCAGTCTTGCAATAAGCTTAATGCATATAGCACTGATCTTGGTTACATGATTATGAACTTGGTCTCCACTGACTTCAGTAGAGATACTACTGTTATATAGACTGCTATAGAGGAGAGCAAAACTGAGCTATGTATAGTTATTTTGTAGTGATTTTATCTTATGCAACAGGATATGGTGAGTCCTTTTATCCTTCTTTATGATATTGTTCATCTGATTTAATATTCTTCTTCTGAATAACTCTATGTTTATTCATTGTAACTAGATAGTCACAATACCCCCAACCTAATAAACATTTAGTGTAAAGTAACCTCTATTTTTCTTTTGAGTGACCTCGCTTTTTGTGATGGCATCTCTTTCGTAAGTGACTCATTAATTCAAGGAGGGCATGCAGAGTTCATCTTTATAGAATTAGTAGTAAGATGAAGCAATTTAGTGAAGAAATCCAAACCCACTCTTTAAAGGTCAACACACACCAAATATTACAAAAACCCATACTTTTTAAAGCTCAGAAATTCACCAGTTCAGAAAAATTCCAATCTGTATTTCATAAGTAAAGTGTTTCTATGTCTAGATGGAAGATAGAAACCAAAAAAATGTAAATCACTCAGCTTTTACATGGAGCTCATGAAGGGATCTCAAAGCACTTTACAAAGGAAGGAAGTATCATTATCATTATTTTACAGATGGGGAAACAGGACAGCAAAGCAGCCTGCCCATAGTCATTCAGCAGACTAGTGGCAGAGCCTTAAAGAACACCTAGATTTCCTGCGTCCCAGTTCTCTAGCCACTTGGCCACTCACTACACTCCCTGTAGAAAGATGGAGTACTTTGGATACTCGTATGAGATTCCACTCCACACTGGATTGGCCCCGATGTTGATGGCAGGTAGTCCCCACCCCCCGAAGACTGCTGATTTTCAGCTGGTTTAAATTGTTATGGTTCTCTTGCTCTTGTGTCATATGATCTCTCTCAAGGCTCCCAGAAAGAAACATGTGTTTTGAGTTTTCCTGATAAGTCATGATAGACTTGGCCTCAGATATTACATGAGAACATGAGAATGGCCATACTGGGTCAGATCAGTGGTCCCCCTCGCACAGCATCCTGTCTGCCGACAGCAGTCAGTGCCAGATGCTGCAGACTTAATTACAAATAAGTCATAGTAGTGGTAGTAGCTCTAGCACCTAAAAGCACCAACCAAGATTGTACACTGTTTATTCACAATGTGTTATTAAAACACATCAGAAGAGAGCCCCAAACAGCACATCAGTGATTCAGTAGCTACTACATTGGCTATTCTACATACTATCTAGGGGTACGTCTACACTAGCTCGTTAGTTCGAGCTAGGTAGTGTAATGAGGGCAACCGGAGTTGCAAATGAAGCCTGGGATTTAAATACGCCTCGTGGAATGAGAAGTAACGGTAGTTCAAATTAGGATCTTTAGTTCGAACTACCTAGTCCGTGCCGCGGGCACGGAGTTCGGACTTAAGGGGGATTTAAAAATGGCGGCGCCCGGGAACATGCAAATGAAGCCCGGGATATTTAAATCCTGGGCTTCATTTGCAACTCTGGTTGCCCTCATTACCCTACCTAGCTCGAACTAACGAGCTAGTGTAGACGTACCCTAGGAGCACTGTGGCAGGATCTCTGGCCATCTATGTTCAACTTTCAACCAGCGGAGCCAGAGGTTAACCAGGCCCCTGGACAATATGGAGGGGAAAGCTCTGTGCTTATGGAAGGGGCAGGGCCTCGGGCAGAGGAGTATCCCAGCACTACCCGGTCCCCCTATGCTGGGAAACTCAGAGCTGGCCAGAGTGCACAGCATGGGGCTCTGGAACATGCCATGCAGCACTCTGGTGGCAATGCTAAAGATCCCAGGGCTCTGGCCATCACCACTGCTACAATAGCAGAGGCCAGCAGCCCTTTTTGCCCCTCCTTCTCCTGTCAGCTGGTCTGCTTTCAACCTAGGGCAGGAGACAGTATTCATAGAATCCTAAAATCCCAGGGCTGGAAAAGACCTCAGGAGTCATCAGGTCCATCCCCCTGCCCAAAGCAGGACCAATCCCAACTCAGTCATCCCAGCCAGGGCTTTGTCAAGTCAGGATTTAAAAACCTCCAGGGATCCTACTCCCTCCCTAGGTAACCCATTCCAGTGCTTCCCCACCCTCCTAGTGAAATAGTTTTTCCTAATGTCCAACCTAGACCTTCCCCACTGTAATTTCAGACCATTGCTCCTCATTCTGCCATCTGTCACTACTGAGAACAGCCTCTCTCCAGCTTCTTTGGAACTTCCCTTCAGGACATTGAAGGCTGCTATCAAATCCCCCCTCACTCTTCTCATCTGCAAACTAAACAAACCCAAATACCTTGGCCTCTCCTCATAGGTCAAGTGCTCCAGCCCCCTAATCACTTTGGTTGCCCTCCACTGGACCCTCTCCAATGCATCCACATCCTTTCTATAGTGAGGGGCCCAGAACTGGACGCAATACTCCAGATGTTGCCTCACTAGTGCCATAAAGGGGAATAGTAACTTCTCTAGGTCTGCTGGAAATGTTCCTCTTAATGCATCCTAATATGCCATTAGCCTTCCTGGCTACAAGAGCACACTGTTGACTCATATCCAGCTTCTCATCCACTGTCATCCCGTGGTCCTTTTCTGCCAAACTGCTGCTTAGCCAGTCGGTCCCCAGCCTGTAACAATGCTTGGGATTCTTCCATCCCAACTGCAGGACTCTGCACTTGTCCTTGCTGAACCTCATCAGATTTTTCTTGGCCCAATCCTCTAATTTGTCTAGGTCGCTCTGGATCCTATCTCTACCCTCTAACGTATCTACCTCTCCCCCTAGCTTAGTGTCATCCGCAAACTTGCTAAGGGTGCAATCCATCCCCTCATCCAGGTCATTAATAAAGATGTTGAACAAAACTAGTCCGAGAACAGATCCTTGAGCACTCCGCTTGAAACTGACCACCAACCAGACATCTAGCCATTGATCACTACCCATTGGGCCCAACAATCTAGCCAGCTTTCTATCCACCTTACAGTCCATTTATCCAATCCATACTCCCTTAACTTGCTGGCAAGAATATTATGGGAGACTGTATCAAGTAGTTTGCTGAAGTCAAGGTGTATTACATCCACTGACTTCCCCATGTCCACAGAGCTGGTTACCTTATCATAGAAGCTAATCATGTTGCTCTTGGTGAATCCATGTTGACAATTCCTGATCACTTTCCCCTCTTCCAAGTGCGTCAAAATGGATTCCTTGAGGATCCCCTCCATGATTTTTCCGGGGACTGAGGTAAGGCTTTCTGGTCTATAGTTTCCTGGATTGTCCTTCTTCCCTTTTTTAAAGAGCCCAAAGACATAAGAGTAGCAGAATTGCATTATGAGGCAGTATAAGAGCCAATGAATTTCCAGCTCTCTTCAAAAACTGCAGCAACAACCCCTTTAAACCTCTAAAACTGCACATAGGCCTCAAAGTGCAATATCAGATGTTTTTGTTCACATTGGGAACCACTGCTGAAATATCTCCAGAACATGCTACTTTTTAACCACTTCGCATTTAGGAATCTACTCCATTAATTCCACAGAGCAGCAAAAACAGCATCCCACACCCCAAACCTCTCTCACTATTTCTGTACTGTTATTCTCACCTTCGTGTTTTGGCAGAGGTTGGTCAATGCTAACGAGCCAAAATTGTGCATCCTAGAAAATCATCCTGGAAGACACTTGTTCGCAGATATCTCTGTGTGGGTATAAAGAAATAGAAGGAGGGATGTGTGCGTTTTATATATATATAAGAGACAGAAAGGGAAGAGAAGTTATAAGGTTGCTTGAATCAAGAGTGAGTAAAAAGCATGTGGTGGCACAAGTGGCTACCCAGATCATTTTGGCTTCATTTAGACTGCAAGCTTCTTTCGGAAGAAGCTTTTCAGAAGAGAAAAACTTTTTTCAAAAGAGAGTGTCTACACAGCAAAAGCACAACAAAAAAGTGATATGCTTTTTCGAAAGATAGCATCCACACTGATTGGACACTATCTTACATTTCAGTTGTGATTACTGTGGATGGAGTGGCCACCAGGGCACCTGTGCTTTTTCCTGGAGGCCTCTTCTTTAGAAAAAACACTCTCTTCCGCGTCCACACATGCCTTTTTCTGAAAAAGCTTTTTCTGAAAAAGACTTCTTCCTTGTAGAAAGAGGTTTACCGCTGTTGGAAAAACCTCTCCATTCTTTCGACTTTCTGTCAAAAGAATGCAATAGCAGTGTGGATGTAAGTGTAGTTTTTCCAGAAAAACAGCCATTTTTCCAGAAAAACTCTGCAGTGTAGACATACCCTTAGACATAGAATTACCTCTCCATCTTCAATACTCAAAAAATGCAAGGCATTCAGTATGCAATCTGTTAACTCAGTTGATTCCTTTCCAGAGGGTTTTCAAATCCATGGCCTCTCTGAACCTGAGTAGGGGGTGGAGGGAAAGGAGAGAGGACACTGAGTGTTTTATTAAAAGAAATTGAATTGCTTCTTCATCTTCATGACCTGGGATTTATGAGGGAATTTCACTGGCTTTGTAGCAATGTAAAATAAATAGACATTAGATGATGACAAGGAAAACAGAATTGTTGCCAAAGCTAAAAAGAGCTTGGCAAAAGAAGAAAGGACTACTACATAGTCAGTCATTATTTACTGGAAACCTTTTCATAAAGCACAGAAGAGAGATACATAGAAATAATGGACCCTTGCTAAAAGATTAAAAGGATTTTCTATAGCTTACATTAGTCACTGATGCGGTCTAGGATGCCTCAGTTGTTACAAAATCTTATTGTTCTATTCAGCCATTCAGAAAACTGATTACACCTTTTATGAAGCATTCACAGGTCTCAAAATTTAATAAATAACTAAAATGGCATGTAAAGAAAAGAAAGTACTAGTAGAAACAAAGAGATGTCAGTCACCCGCCACCTTCAACATTTCCTTTGTAATTAGACGAATCTGTGTTAGGAGAGGGACATTTTACATAATGATTTTCACACAAAAATAAGGTTTCTTTATGCTTAGATCACTGAAGGAATATACTTAAAAACTTTAAATACTGTAAATTACTTGAACACTAAAACAAGTTAGAGACAGCATAAATCCTTTTCTAAATTCCCCAATATGTTGCAAATTCACTAGTGATTATCTAGCACCCTGATTTGAAGGCTACCCTAATATAAATATTAAATAATAAATAAAAACTGCTAATAAGTGGGTCCTATTCCCATGGCAGCTTATATGGGCTTCTACTGGCTTCAACCAAAGCACAGGATCCCCCCACCCCTCATAGCAATGGAAAGTCCCACAACGGAGGAAATTGCAATGACAGAAAATGGCTGTAATCTCCCCTTTTTGTTTCCAAAGACCATCATAGCCTGAAGGTAGGTCTCACAGGTCAGCCACTGGTGTGGTAGCTAGCATGTCTCATCAGCAGCCTTCCACTAGAAGAGCTCTTACAGCAATATTGCTTGCTCCATCCAACGAAGGGGACTGGGTCTCTTTCTGACACAGGTAGGTGAAATCTGAATGTCATTATGCCAGCCTAGGTGGATCAGGCCAGCGCTTTTAGAACCTCTGTATTACTTTCTACTACTGTCATGAGCAAAATCTATTCTTTACACAAGCACAATTTAAGCACCGACAAAATTGTCAAGAAAACATTTGAGATTCAGAAAGAGATTGGATTATGTATTTTCTCCCATTTATTAATGCTGTGTGGCTCTGTGCCTTTGGGATAATTGGTAAGGACAAAGGGGGTGTGAGAAAAGTGTTGTTTGTGTCATATTAGCAACCAACCAAAAAGGTGGAAGTGAGAAGAATCTGCCAAGAAAGCTCATGGTCATGATATCATCAGTCTGATATTTCAAAACTAATAATTAGTGCCCCTTATCACGGACAGATATTGGGATTTAGAGACACTGAGCAGTCACCTAAGGCTCCATGACCACAAAGCAACCTCAGCAGTCAAATCATTAGGTACAGAACAGAAGCAACAAAGGAAGATTTCAACTTTTTATTAGAAGTTGGAAGAGGTAGAAGCTTCATGAAGAATGCCTGGAGCTTTTGGGAGGAAGATGGGGGAGAAAGAAGACTGAAGAATAGATTTTTTTCCCTTCTCATCCCTTCAGCAACTTACAGTTTCCTGATAGTCTGGTTAAGAGCCAGCATAAAATCAGTTTGGCATTGCATTTTCTGTCTGGGGAGCTATACCCTGCACTTGCAGGGGAATGGACTAGATGACTGACTGTGGTAGGATTTTTCCATTTCTAATTCCTACAGTCCTGACATGCTCATCTCTATAGTTTATAAATGAATGAAATTGCTGTTTGAGACTCACTTGATTTTCCTTGTTGTTATTTACAAAAACTAACTGCAGGAGCATGTTTAATTGCTTTTGTCTCGGGCCTCTAGTAAGGGTTTATGACAACCCTGTCCCTTTAGTAGGTCAAACCACATCCAATCCCCTATAAAATACATCATCTCCATGTGGATACTTACATCTCTGAGCCAAGCATTAGTTTTGTGCATGCATTCATATGAGCAAACCTTGACTGCTCAAACATTAGTGGAAAGCAAATACAAATGAGGTGCCACAATGATGGGTGCAGTACAAGGAGGAGAATAGAAGAGAATCGTTCAGACATATTGAGAGGATAAGCACTGACCTGCGCTGCAAAAGAAATGTATTTTTAAAGAGAGAGGTGGATGATAATTATACACACCAGGCCTCTATCAAAGCCTATCAAAGTCAATGGGGTGTCTTTCCATTGGCTTCAATAGACTTTTGATCAGGCCCCAAATGAAGCAATATTGTCAAACATTTTTGCTGGAAAGAGGATTTTAAATTTTAGTGAAAATAGCAGATTATTCACTGAGAAAGTTTTGTAATGAAAATTTGACTTACTGTAATTCTGGCTTCTACACTCGTGGTTTTATTTACGTTTCCTACTTTCTTTTTAAGTATTCACTTGCAGTGGCAATGTTTTCATTAGTATTCAGTTTCAAGTTTTAACAGTCATAGAATCATAGAATCATAGAGCTGGAAGAGATCTCAGAAGGTCATCAAGTCCAGCCCCCTGCCCTAGGCAGGACCAATCCCAACTAAATCAACCCCAGTCAAGATGGGTGACAGGAAGTAGAAACTTAAAAAAGTAAAGAATGAGGAAAATTTAGTTTTTAGAGATGGCAAAGTAAAAGTAACACCAAAAATGATGGCTACGGCTTTGCTGCTGGTTAGTGTGGGACTGACATACCCCTAATTTTCAACTCCCTGGGTAAAATCTTTGCCCACTAAAGTCTACGGGTTCGGATTTTACTCTATGCTAGCAAGTGAGAGAATTAATAGCATCTTAAAAGTGAATTAATATTGTATACAATCTAGCTTGAATTCCTGGAAGCAAATTTTTCCTCCTGCATCCTTGCTGTGTGGCTGTTCATTTCATTTCACTGGATTCAGAAAAAAAACACAAAACCCTAACAATGATAATCTTACACAAAACACAAGATTCTATGGCATAGTTTTTTTGGTGGGGGAAGGATAAACATCCAGAGTAGCTTCCAACTGCAGTTAAAATCTCCTGGTATTACATTGCAAGCTGCCATTTTCCATAGGACTGGACGTATCTATTGATATAATGGCCTCAGGAGACAGGAGGGCTTAAGTAGTTTTTTGAAACAGGAGGGTACTGGCCTGACCTGAGCACAGTAGTTGAATTGTTTGGAGCGTTGATTCATGGTTTTACAAAGGCCTCTCTATTCTTATTCTCTAGGGTGATTATACACCTGATGAATGGTAAAAGCAACATTACCGGACCTCAGAGAGTTATTTTACTTTTAATGCATGCCAGTATTATGCCTGATAGCCTCTCTCATTGCTGTTTTGATAGCTGCCTGCTGTTTAAATGAAAGCACCATGTTTCCTGACAGCTCCTGCACAGGTGGCGAAAGTCTCAAGCTAAACAAGTTGAGAAGAAATCAGTCTGTGGGAGGTGAGGTGGGGGGGGGAGGAGGTGTCAGTTCATGCCATCTCCATTTAAACAGAGAATTTCACTTTTCTATGGGGAGAATCCTTTCATGGTGAGGGAAAGGATTCATTTGGCTTTGAGTCATTTCTGTTGGACATCAAAATAGCAAGATCAAACATGATGGCAGATTTACTCTTCTGTCTTAATTGCAGGAGTTGTTAGATAGTCCTAGATGTTAAGGAGAGAAGGGCCCATTTTGAGACCCTCCTACGTAACAGGCTATAGAATTGCACCCAGTGATTCCTGCAATGGAGGAAATTACTCTTCCCTGACCTATGAGTGAAAGAAATATTCATAACATTCCTATTGTGTGCTTTTTTAATCTCCCTGAAATCTGATATTCCAAAGGTATAAAGGGGCCGATTCTCCGATTTTCCTAAGGGGCCAATTCTCAGCTGGCATGTGCATGTGTATTGTCATAGCCCTAGCAACCTCAGTATAGCTACCAAAATTTACACCAGCTAAGGATTAGCCCCTTAATTTTGTAAGTCCATACTTCTAGGGCAGAGGCAATCAATTATTCTTGTCAAGGTCCACATTTCTTGGCCAAGGTTCAATCAAGGACCAGATTGCAAAGAAATGTTTTTCCACACAATTATGAGATAATAAGTAAATTAAAAAAAAATCTCAGGGTCCATTCAAAAGCACCGATCTAGAGTCTTGCAACTGAGCTTGATTCTCAGGCTGGCTTGTGCAAAACAGCCACAAAGCCAATTTTACTGACTTTCTGAGGATTCCCCTGGGTGAAAGAGGGCATTTCCAGGAGAAAAGTGAGTGTGTGATGTCCAGATTCCCCAGATACCTTTGGACCCATAGGCAGCTGGACTGAAGCCAAAGACCAGCACAGTCCCCAGTAATCTCTGGATCAGGGCAGCATAAAAGTGATTTTTCTCCACCTTTTCCCTCATATTTCTGATCTGTGTTGAGCACAGATCAACTGGACAAGACAAACTGGCTGTTCAGCTACATTTTGATAATAAAGCAACAGACCATTTGTGAAGGATATTCAGGTACTCTGTTGTGGTGATGGACTGACAATGAGACCAGCCTGATTGACGAATGTTCAGAACAGAGGTGGGCAACCTATATCCCATCGCAGATCTAGGAGTGGCCCGCAAGACATTTTGTTTAAGGTTCTGTTGTTTTCCATCTGCATAGTTTTTTTCTACTGGTATTGCAAAAGTGACACACACTTAAAGCAAGGGCAGATGAAGTGAGGTGCAAGATGATTGCACACAACATTGACTGGCAGAGCTGTGCGCTCCCTCTGCCTCCAATCAAAGTGCTGCTATAATTTAATTAGCCCACCACCAGCACAGTTAGCGAAACTACCCTATCCTGGGAGACTGTCTTGGTTACAACAGTCTTGTGGCCCACTGAGATGAAGGAGGGCCACTCATGTAGCCCACTCACTAGGTTGCCCATTGCTGGCTCAGATCCAGGATTTAGGTTTAAGCAGAACTCCATATACCAAGGGCTATAGAAGAACAACATCATTTTAAAAATACCGATCAGCAGAAAGACTCGTAATACACTTCCCAAACTAGGAAGGGTACACACCACACTTTTGAGATACTGCAACAGCCTTGGAGGGAGTATGATTGCCAGTCAAACTGAATACTTCTGATGGGATGCGTCATGAACACTGGAACCAACGTCAGTCTTATTGGAAAGTTATGGATTCTTTAGTCCTCATACAGCACATGGCATGTATGCTTATGTGATTGACTACAAAAGATGACTCCATCTGTGTCATGTACACACACGCAGAGTGAAATATATATGATGGCACCGGACTTCCCCATCAAAGACGGAGGAAAGGATGAAAGATGGGACAAGAAAAATGTCACAGTTCAGATCATGGGGAGCCCCTGCTACACACACCCACATCAGCAATGCCCAAGGGCCAGCCTTTACCCCCCACCAGTCCTGATACTTTAGGGGGCAAATGGAGACAGGAGCTGGCTACAGAGTCCTATCTGGCTAGAGGACTGGAGAAAATCCAACCACTGACTTCCAGTTGCCAGCCTTAACATCACTGAAGTAAAGGACAGCCACTCCAGACCAGGAGTTCCTCCCTGGCCAATCTGGGACAAAGCCTTAGTTGGAGACTAACTGGTGATGCTGGGCCAACTGGATAATGCAGGGCTGGGGCCGGAAAGAGGGGGCGACATGGCTGAGACAAGGACATATGTGGCTGCTGTGAGGAGCATGCCCAAATGCATCCTAGACCTGGAACTAGGTGAATGGCCCTGATAACATGCTGGGCTGGGAAGGGCGCAGACCTAGTGGAAGAGTCTTGTCCAACAAGACAGCAATGGGGACTGACACCAGGCAATGCAACAGACTGAGACTCACCACTCTGAGCTCACACCACACCCAAGCATCAATGACACCACTGTGATGAAAAGACTGCTTGGACTCTTACTTGAGTTAGAGAGTGTTCTTTTGGGTATATCAGCATCGGAGCCCAACAGTCCTTCTAATTTTTTCTACACATGCAAGGAATAAATTTTGTTAGGTGCACCAAGGCACGTGAGGATGTGCACCAGCAGTTGAAACCACGCTGCTGGCCATGGGCATTCTGCTAATCAGCTGGGCATCATTTGAATCTCTCCTGGGTGACCGCCCAACTGCTCAGCTTACAGGGAACACTGTTGGAGACTCAGTATCCTGTGTTGGAGTTAGGGGCCTTGTACAATATGATGTTTTCATCTCTGCCATGATGATGGTTTATAGCTAAGTGCCATCCTTATTTGGGAGGTAATTCTAGCCTCCTCAGAGACTGTGGAAGGAAACAAAGGGATTCAGGCCTCATGTCAGGCAAGCAAGGTACTCTCAGCCACATGGCTTAGGAGTCAGAGTCATTTAACAGGCTCCCACCACAACTGAGTTTCTAATCTTATCAAAGGTCATTGTTCTAAACTAACTAAAATGTCCAATCATTAAATCTAAGCCTAAGCCACAAAGTCCTCCAAAGTACAGGGGTTTGGGGTTGGTTCCTATCTATAGTTATGTTGGCGCATAACAGTATTGCCAAATTCCAGAGAGCCAAAAATCTTGGGGAGGGGGGAGAGGGCCTCCTCCTCTGGCCCTCCCCAGGCCAAACACTGCAGGGAGGGAGGTAAAAGCAGTAGAAGTCCCTTTTCCATTGCGCACAGAAGGGGAGGCAGGACAAGGGAGCAGAGCTTCCCTGAGCAGCTGAGTTCTTGATGCTCTCTCTCCCCAGCCTAGCCTGCCCCTCACCTTCCCACCAGGGGAATGGCTTTTAATTGCTTGGAGTAGCGGAAGGGGAGAAGAACGCTTCCTGTAGCAGCCCTGATTGGTTGTTGTGCCCTGGGAAGTGGGCAGGTGGGTTGGGCAGCCAATCAGATGGCTCAAGTTTCTTAAAAGGGCCAGAGCTTCTTATATCATCAAAAACTGGTTCTAGAGCTAATCAAAACCATTATGTGAACTAGCAGCACTGTAATTAATTAGTGCAGTTCTCTGCCCTTTCTGGTTTCAAGTAATAAAAAATAAATAATAAAAAGCCTCAGGGAAAGTAGTTTCATGGAATATTTGGTCTGGAAGAAGGCTAAGCTCTGGAAGCCAGGTACACAAGCTTGAGGTAGCAGGTTTCTCTTGGCTTTGTTACAATGCATGGGTAAAGTTTTCACCTTAGTTATTGTGCTGTAAATCTGGAATACCTCATCTGAATTCATGCTGTTAATCCAGATGTACAATTTTATAAACAGGATAAAGAATCTTCCTCATATAATTTGATAGTTGTAAGAGACCGACACACTTGATCATTTTAAGCTATTTCCATAAATATTCATAAGCATGCTACAGAGCTGGCTAGCTACAAAGTATTTTAAAAAGCTCTTTACTTTTCTGCCGCTCCTTGCTTATCTGCTCTTATCTATGAGTTCACTAGGCCTTACTCCCATCACTCTACACATATCAGTCATGAACTCCCATTTCTGCTTCCCTCACAAATCTCTCTTAGCTTTCTTTTACACTGTCTGTCATGAAATAGCCTCCTTGAATGAATTCATAAAGTCTTTCCCCTCTCCTTCAAAATCACTCCTTACTGAGCCTTAGGGAGATTAAATGGTCTAATTATCAGAAGTGCTGAGCAGATGCGTCCCACACTGGCTTCAAATGAAGGGTGGCCCGGCATTTATGAAAATTGGGCTTTCAATCATTTGCTCAAGGTCATCCAAGGTCCAAAAACACCTAGGAGGTTGGCAAAGCCAGGAATTCGACACAGGTTTCCAGAATTTTATTAAGGGCTTTTAATCAAACCACCATTCTTCCTATATCTACCTTCTGCAATTACAGGAATTTGATCAGGATTTGGTATATCTCAGGAATGATTGGAAAAACTTTCAAGACTCCTACTAATATGCTATTATCTCTGTTATTTATATTACTGGAACACTTAACTAAAGTCAGGGCCCCATAGCGCTGGACAGCTGTACAAACACATGATATAAAAGAGCTCCTGACCTGGAGAGCTTTCACTCTAAATAGATAAGACAAACAGCAAGGGGGGTGGGTTTTAGAGTTCTCATTCAACAGGTGAGTGGCAAATCAGGGGATAAAATACACAACTAGTTCATTGCTCTATCTGTTGCCCATCAAGTAGAGTACCCTACCCCTAGTTGTTATGTGAAGTTGGTTTGCTTTGGTTCTCCACACATTTTTCAATAAATGTTAGCATATGGAAAGTAAACAATGTAGTTCATCATTTATTCCCATTGGTACACCAAGACATTCTTTCTGGCAAAGTCTCTTTCCCTCATCATTTTCATTCTTGAATCCTCAGAGACTGCAACTACCCTTAGAAACAGAAAATTCCAGAAGCTGAAGAGAAGCCCCTCTCTAGGTTTAACCAAAATGTTTGCATCTTTACATCAAATGCTGTAAATGAGACACATCCACCCAGACTTAATTAGCTTCATTAACACTGGTCCTACAATTGATAGGTAACTTCTTCTACTGTTATATATACCCTAAATTCTGTAATTTCCACTCCAACTCATCTGATGAAGTGGGTTTTGCCCATGAAAGCTTGTGATAGTTATATATATATATATATATATATATATATATATATATATATATAACTATTTCAAAATTACTAAATACAACTTAAGAACGCCCAGTTTAATAGATTTGAACTAGTGTGTCCTCACTATGGGGAAGCATCGAAATTAGTCTAAGGCAGGCTCTGTTAATGTGGACACACTACCTTGGACTTAGAGCCCCAGGAAGCACTGGAGAATAATTTGTTCAAATTACTCTGGAGCGTAATTATTTTTAAATACAGACACCAGAGCATACACACCACCATTATTTTGAAATAACTATTTCAGAACTAGCGTTACTCCTAATGAAAAGCAGGAGTACAGATTTCAAATTCTGCAGGCCGTTATTTCAAGATAGCGGGCTTGGTAGTGTGGACACTTCGCTTATAAATTTGACCTTGGGGGGGTTATTTTGAAATAAAGTCCTAGTGTCTACTAGGGCGAAGGTACCACAGGACTACTCATTATTTTAACCAAAATGTTGGTGTTTTCCAGTAGCACCAGTAGCTCTCTCACTGTTAAGTTTGAATGGCTCCTTCACACAGTCACTTTGTTCCCATTTTAGATACAGACATTGATAGAGCAGCTCCCTGTAGCTTACTCTTCTCCACATGGGGAAGGTTTCCTCACCCTAGCCAAGAGGATCCTCCTAGGCTCACTTTAACAGCTTTTCTTGGGACCTTTTCCAGAGTTTGACTTTCAGTGAGAGTTATACATCGAACTGTCTTTTCTACATTTGAAAATTTCCTCCTAAAGGCCTAGGGCCTTATTCTCATCTCACTAAGGAGTGATTCCAGGGAAGTCAACTGAGTATTGCAACAGTAACAATATAAATGAGATTGGAATCAAACGCTGTTGTTGTATATTATATTTTCTTAAAGCTAAACATTTGTTTGAAGTCCAGGAGCAAAAGTTTTCCAAGTTCAGAAAAAGGTAAAATGCACACAGAGACACACACAAGTTTTTGAAGGGAAGTACAATGAAGACAGAACCAAGTTAATTAGGCACAGCTTCAGACCAGTACAGTTGCTACAATCTAGCACTAGACACAGAGGGGCTCTTGCCCCAGTTTTCTCTTAGTAAAAAGGGTCTCAGAGCCCTTCTTCAATCCCTTTGTACCAGCACAGCTGATGCAAAACACCTCTGCACAACAGCAGATTTCAGGTGGACTCCCTTTGATGTCTACTCCAAGCTTCAGTGCTATTCCAGGCAGTGCCACCGGGAGAAGCAAATAAGGGTAGTAGCTGAAATCAAAAGATGGAATTGAGAGGAGCAAGGGAAATCTTCCATGTGGAAGCCCTGTGTCTCACAAGATTCTGTGTCCTGCCTCCCCAGGACTACCAGCATCCTGCAGAAATCCCTATCCCCTTGTTTCACTAGGCCCAGTCTCTTAAAATCTAAAACCATGCAAGGTATGCACTTGCTGTTTCACACAGCTCCCCACTGTCCATCACAAACATTTAAAAAATTTAATAACTAATAATCTTCACCACAACCAACCCTAAGGACATTGCCAGAAAAATATGTTGTTAAGCTGTAGTTCAGGTTGAGAGTAGCTATTGGTAAGTTAAGAAGGTTTTTTTAAACCCTTGCAAAAATAACCTTTGGAAAGACATGAAAGTCAAAATAAGAGGTAAATTTAGAACAACCTTCCTTGGCATGTTTTCTGTAGAGACTTGAATAAAGGCTAAATATAAAATAAAAAATAAAGCATATTTGCTCCACTTTTGAACATATAGCACTTCACAATTAAGGCTTTCGAAATTTTTTTAATTTCCCTATAGTTTTGTTGTTTTTTTAAACTCCCTAAAGGCAAAACTAACTTTGGAGCAACTTCATTCATCCATCATTAACAGTATCTTATCACTGGTAACAACAGTCTTTTTTTCCTAATTGTACCATGGTGCTCTGATGCTGACCTTCATGTGTCACACAGCCTACTCAACATATGCACTTTACAAAGGCTTGATCAAGCAAATAGCATATTAAAGATAATCTTTCCTCATTCACAAATAGACAAGCATCATTAGTCACAAAGCTATTGTATACACATATAGATAAGCACAGAGTACCAAACCATAAAACTTACAGGAAAGGAACAGAGTTTATTAGGGGGATGAAGCATAAGTATTTATCAGAAAAGAAAACTTGGTACAAAAAAGATTTTTAAAATCAATGTTCTATGATGCAACCTTTACAAGTATAGTGGGCTACTGCTCTGATGTATTGTGGCCATTTTGTTCTACACCACAGACAATCTGTTCATTATTAATCATTATCTATTTAAAAATTGGGTTACTTTGTTTATGCAAGGATTTTGGATATTTCTCCTTGGCTGTTTTTGAAACCTATTGCCAGTAGCTTAGCTCCCTTTTTTAAATATGCGGTAGCTTAAATTATTAGCTTATATTTGGGGATTACCACTTTTTTCCCTGATTAAAATATTTACATAGTAATGTAACTGAGACACATGTTCCAAAGCAAATGTGTTAGTTGTGGTTTTAATTATCAGTGTGATCTTCCTTTCTCCTCACACCCAAAGCAGAATAAACCTTCCTTCTCTGACCATATAAAATCACATCCATGTGGATGGCAGATTTTAAACAGTTTACTGCTCACTACCATTAAACTATTTTGCAAACGACAATGAAACAGGAAATAACAAAGCAAGCTCTTTGATTTAATACTTAGGCTAAAATAGTCAGAGCTTTTCTGCAGTTCATAAACTGCTCCAGCTGTGTGTTCATGGTTTATGACTTTGAGAGAAGCATACTCCTTGGCCAAATTAAAACCTTATATTCATTTGTGGAGCATTTTGCAGCACGATGCACTATGTTGTTTAGCAGAGATTGTAAAAGTATATTGTGCTGCCAGCATGTGCCGAAAATCCAGGTAATCCACAATATTAATACCCATTGTCTGCATAAATGAAGCATACCACAACACAATAGAAGCATGAAAAATGTACACTAGCTGTTGTAAATAAAAATATTTCATGGAGGAGCACATGATATCGATATTGCAAACAGGTGAATATTACAGCAACATTAAGTACTCCATAGGAAATAAATGGTGGATGAGTATTGCCACCTTTTGGCAACATGTTGCATTGATGGTGCTGGGTCAAAAGTTTTTTAATTCAAAACAGAAATATTGCTAAGAGTTGTCTGCTAATACATTTGAATGGAACAACTCCACCACGATAGACGTCTAATTCCCCCTCCTCCTCCCCCCCCCCTGCCCCCATGTTTAAGACTACTGAATACTACCTGCATATGTGAAGATTTGTAAATGGCTACTGGCTTGCTTCTCCACCTTACCCTATCTGAAGGAAGAATCCTCCCCAAGATGCCAGAAGAGCCAGATACTTTTAGAATCACTAGCTTGTAGAGAGCCCAAATACAAAATGTGGCTGATAGGAAATCTATACAGCCCAACAGTACTGAACTTAGCCCACTGCAATGGAATTTGTGAAGAGATTTCTGGTGGGGTGGAGTTTTTTCCCAAAAGAATAAATTTATTCTTCAGCACTGACACTATGCCGGTAACACTAGTCTCACTGTGGTCTCAGAAACATTTTGCAAATATCTCAGCATATAATATTAGTGCCAATTAACCTGTGGTGTGTGAAAAATGAGGGTGGTTTTATCTTAGGTTGCGGACATTAAGAGACATGTTAGGACAGGAACAGTCTCCAGCCCACAGATGGGTTAACTCTACGCTTCACACCCTTCATGAAGTAAGAGAATATGGAGCACTGTGGCACCCTGGAAAGGTGGAACTGTCAAGGCATATTTACATAGGGAAGCCCATATATACAATCAGAGAATCCTAGAACTAGAAGGGAACTCGAGAGGTCATCAAGTCCGGTTCCCTACCCTCACGGCAGGACCAAGCACTATCTAGATCAGTGGTCACCAACTAGTCTATCAGGATCTACCAGTAGATCTTGGGGCCCCTGGCAGGTGATCCTGACTGGTTTGGCTGGGAGGCTATCAAGTGCTGGCACTTAGCTGCCCCTCCCTGCACTGCTCTGCTGCTCCTGCCCAGAGCCTTAGAGCTGCTCCCTGGGAGCCTCCTGCTTGTTGTGCAGGGTGGGGGAGATAGAGGCAGGGGCCCCAGGGAACGGCTCTAAGGCTCTGGGCAGGAGCAGCCCCTCTCCTGTACCCCACTTCACAGAGTGAGGAGGGCAGGGCCTCAGAGAAGGGGCGGGTCAGGGGTATTTGGGTTTGAGGTAGATCTTGGACTAACTTCAATTCAAAAAGTGATCTTGTGCTTAAAAAGGTTGGAGACCCCTGGTCTAGATCAGGGGTGGTCAACCTAAACCTGAGAAGAAGTCAGAATTGCCGAAGAGCAACAGTTCTATGTCACCAGCCCTGATCATCTCCCCACCACCACTCTCATCACATCCCATGCACTGGCAGCCCCACCGGTCATCACGTCCTTCTCCTTTTCCTCCTGCCCACTGTGATCAGCTCTCTCAGTGGGAGACACTGGAGGGTGGGAGGGAGCATGGGTGTGACAGGCTCAGTGGAGAGGGTGGGAAGTGGCAGGATCCTAGGGGGAAAGGGCGGAGGGGGACAGTGCCTAGGGCAGAGCTGGGGGTTGAACAGTGAGCACCCTCTGGCCCAGTGGAAAGTTGGTACCTGTAGCTCCAGCCCTGGATTTGGTACCTATGTAAGGAGCCACTTCTGAAGTGCCTCATGTGGCTCTGGAGCCACAGGTTGGCCACCCCTGGTGTAGATCATCCCTGGGAGAAATCTATCCAAGCTGCTCTTAAATATCTTCAGTGTTGGAGATTCCACAACCTCCCAAGGCAATTTATTCCAGTGCTTCACCACCCTGACAGTTAAGTTTTTCCTAATGTCCAACTTAAACCTCCCTTGCTGCAGTTTAAGCCCATTGTTTCTTGTCCTATCCTCAGAGGCCAAGGGGAACAATTTTTCTCCCTCCTCCCTGTGACACCCTTTTAGATATTTGAAAACTGCTATCATGTCCCCTCTCAGTCTTCTCTTTTCTAAACTAAACAAGCCCAATTCTTTCAGTCTTTGCTTATAGCTCATGTTCTCTAGACCTTTAATCGTTTTTGTTGCTCTTCTCGGACCATCTCCAATTTCTGCACACCTTTCTTGAAGTGTGGTACCCAGGACTGGACACAATACTCCAGTTGAGGCCTAATCAGTGCAGAGTAGAGCAGAAGAATGACTGTTCATGTCTTGCTCACAACACACCTGTTAATGCATCCCAGAATCATGTTTGCTTTTTTTGCAACAGTATTACACTGTTGACTCATGTTTAACTTGAGGTCCACTATGACCCCTAGATCCCTTTCAGCAGTACTCCTTCCTAGACAGTTGCTTCCCATTCTGTATGTGTGAAACTGATTGTTCCTTCCTAAGTGGAGTACTTTGTATTTGTCCTTATTAAACTTCATCCTGTTTACCTCAGACTATTTCTCCAGTTTGTCCAGATCATTTTGAATTATGACCCTGTCCCCCAAAGCAGTTGCAACCCCTTCCAGCTTGGTATCATCTGCAAACTTAATAAGTGTCCTCTCTGTGCCATTATCTAAATCGCTGATGAAGATATTGAACAGAACCAGCCCCAAAACAGATCCCTGTGGACAGTGTCCCCTCTAAGCTATGGGACAGCCTAGCTTCACAGATGATTAATTAGCCACGCCCAGTCAGTCAGCTCAGTGCATGGATCCCTGAGCCTCTGACTGGGCGGGGCTGATTAATCACCAGTGAAGCTAGGCTGCCGTGCAGCTTAGAGGGAACACTGCCTGTGGAACCCCACTTGTTATGCCCTTCCAGCATGATTGTGAACTGTTAATAACTACTCTCTGAGAACAGTTATCCAGCCAGCTATGTACCCACCTTATGGAAGCTCCATTTAGGTTGCATTTCCCTAGTTTATTGATAAGAAGGTCATGCAAGACCATAGAAAAATGCCTTACTAAAGGCTAGGTATACCAAGTCCACTGCTTTTACCTTATCCATAAGGCTTGATATCCTATCAGAAAAAGCTATTGGATTGGTTTGACAAATGACGACCGCTAGACAGGCATATGCATGGAAATCAAGAGAAATAGATTTTATTATTTTCTCTGCCATGGAGTCATTATGTCGCCATCAGCAGGTCACTTAATTGCCTGTGCTTCAGTCTTGTATGTAGCAAGATTTAAGACACTAGCAAGATGAGGGCCATATACGTAGACAAAATGGGACCTGTTTAGTGCATCTGAAAATAAGACCACTCATTTAGGTCTTGTCTACATTTACCTGGAAGGTCTAATTAAGATATGCAACTCCAGCTACATTAATTCAACCTTTGGCGACCTTTGGGAGGTCGACACAAGAAATGCTTTCAACTTCCCTTACTCATCACGAGGAGTGGGAGTTCTGAAGTGAAAGGGGGTGCCCTCAGCATTCAATTTAATGGGTCTTTACTAGGCCAGCTAAATCAAACTCCTGAAGATCAACTGCCACAGTGTCAATTTTCCTGGTAATGAAGACATGGCCTTAGATGTTTAAACACAGATTTAGGAGCCGACATTTTGTCACCCACTGTAACATTGGTTCTGGTTTTTGTGATAACTTTCCATAGCAGCAATATTTCCACAAAGGAGGATCAAAATATCATACAAAAAGATTTGTATAGCCTTGAAAACTGGAGTAATAGAAATGGGTGAAATTTACTAGTGAGAAATGCAATGTTACACATTTTGTCTACATCTATACTGCGTATTGTTGCGCAAGAAGATATGCAAATGACGTGCGGGGATGAAAATAAGCGGCAGAACGGCTCCTGCTCAAGAGGGGTTTTTTGCGCAAGAAGGAGCAGTGTAGACAGCTCCTTCTTGTGCAAAATCCCCCTCCGCAAAAATGGCAGCTCATTAGGTATGCAAATGAGTCACAGCGATATTCATCCCTGCACCTCATTTGCATATCTTCTTGCACAACAATGCACAGTATAGACATAGCCTTAGGGACTAACAACAAGAATTTTTTATATAAGCTGGAGCCATATCAGTTGGAAGTGACAGAAGAGGAGAAAGACTTGGGTGTATTAGCAAATTACAGGATGACTATAAGCTGCCAATGTGATGCAGCCATGAAAAAGGCTAATGCAATCCTAAAATGTATCAGGCAAGATATTTTCCAGTAGAGATAGGGAAGCGTTAGAAGAAGGCACTGGTGAGATCTCATCTGGAATACTGTGTACCATGCTGGTCTCCCATGTTTAAGAAAGATGAAATCAACTGGAACAGGTGCAAAGAAGAGCTACTAGGATGATGAGTGAAATGGAGAACTTTATGAGAAGAGACTTAGGGACCTTGGCTTGTTTAGGCTAACTAAATGGGAGTTGAATGAAGATGATTGCTGTCTATAAATATATCACATGGATAAACACCAGGAGGGAGGAAAGTAATTTAAGTGAAGGGCAGTGTTGTCACAAGAACAAATGGATATAAATTGGCCATCAATAAGTTTCACCTTGAAATTAGATAATGGCTTCTAACCATCAGAACCATAATGTTTTGGAGCAGCCTTTCCAGGGAGAATTGAAGGCAAAACTTAACTCCAGACTATTTGAAAAATGTATGGAGGAGATAGGATGATAAAATTGTCTCTGCAATGACATACAAATGATCTGTCACTGCTATTAGCAATGATCTCAAATGGACAGAATTGGGACAGTAGGGCTACATCTAAACAGCAGGCCTATTTTGGGATATTGGAAGTATCCTGAAGTAGTAATTCCGCATTTTAAATGCGCCTGTTATTTTGAAGTAGACTTTGAAATAATGGGCCACGCTATTCCAGCATCCCTGTAACCCTCATTCCATGAGGGTTAAGGGACTTGTTGAAATAGCACTTTATTTCAAAATTACCTTGAAATAAGTAGCTTATTTCGAGGTAAGGGTGCAGTGTAGTCGCAATGAGGAGGGCTCTGAGTTACTATAGAAAGTACTTTCCTATGTGGTTGTCTGCTGAGTCTTTCTCATATGCTTGGGATCTGACTGCCATATTTGAGGTTGGGAAGAAGTTTTCACCTAGATTAAACTGGCAGAGACTCTGGGTTATGTGGCTGGTTTGGGGTTTTTTTACCTTTCTTTACAACATGGGGTACAGGTCACTTGCTGCTTTGAACTAGAATAAATGGTTTATTGTCTGTGATTTGTAGTGTTTAAATCAAGATTTGAGGACTTCAGTGTTGAGCCAGAGTTTATGGACCTATTACAGGAGAGGTGGCCTGTGATATGCAGGAGGTCAGCTTAAATTATCATGATGCTCCCTTCTGACCTTAAACTCTGACTAAAAAGTTTTCCAGGTTTCTCTGTGCTCTTAACAGGCATCCTTAGGAAAATACCAACTGTGGTGCAGCAGTGCCGTAGTAAGGGTGTTATACACTGTGGGGGAGGGAGGGGGCAAAGGCAAAACTACGCCGAATTGCACATGAGGGGCAGCAGTAGCTCCCGAGCTAGGGGTGCTGGGCTCCTGGGCAGGCCTTTGAAGTGCCCACTCCTGCCTCCCGGCCCTGCCTCGGCAGCTTGTCTGCAGGGAGCAAGTGGCTCGGTAGCTATATTGGCGCCCTTCTAGTGTGGCGCCCGGAGGCAACTGTCCCCCCCCCCCCCCGCCTCACTATGCCACTGTGATGTGGCTAGCAAAATGACAAAATATGATTTGATCATATATTTTTGGATGAGATCTTGAATGAATGCATAGGTCCATGCCAGAGTAGATTGAAGTGTTGACTGATACAATATTACACTTTTGAAGTCTGTATGCGTCATATGAAAAAAAAGAATTACTAAAAATTTTAGAGCCTGTACTTTATTATATAGTGTTGGTGAATGGTTAAAAGATTCTAGCAACTTTTAACTACAAACAGCAACACTCTTTTCTCTTAAATACTGAACTACAAGGAAAACTGTCAATATAAAACTCGTCTTTTTACCTGTGGGGCCTGTGCCAACTGAGATTATTCAAACCAAAAGAATTTTTACGATCTAATTTAGTTGTCACCCTTTCAGCTGTTTGTTTTGGAAGCGATCGTTGCATTTCACTTAGCTTGGGCCAGCTAATTGCGGAAATCAATGCCCCGATCTTAACAGTACTTAGGTTTATAAAAAAAATACTGTCAGTGAGAGTTAATGACTCTCATTACCACCACCCCCATTTTATAGATGAGGTAGTGCTATTCTCCAGTGAATTAGGAATCAGACTGAGTTAGGCCACTTGTATTCTTAACCTGGGCTCTGACACTGTTGACTTTGAGCAAATCTCAAAGCAGCACAGATGGGAGCGAGCTGCCCAGCCCAGGTAGACAGATTGATACTGGCAGGGCTCAAGCGAGCACATTAAAAATAGCAATATGGATGCTGCTGCGCCACCTGAGCTCAGATCCAGGAGGCAATGGGCTGGAGAGTTTGAACCTCCCCCCATGCTGCAATGTGCAGACTGCTATTTTGAGCACAGTAGCTCAAGTCTACTGCAAGTCTGCTGGGAAACTCACTCCCAGCTGCAGTGTAGGCATACCCTTAGTCCCATGTCCTCAAAAGGTATTCAGGATCCTACCCTCCACAGGGATCCCTAAACTCCATTGATTTCTGTGGAAGTTAAGAACTTAGGGTATGGCTACACTAGATCGTTAGTTCGACCTAGGTAGGGTAATGAGGGCAACCGGAGTTGCAAATGAAGCCCGGGATTTAAATATCCCGGGCTTCATTTGCATGTTCCCGGGCGCCGCCATTTTTAAATCCCCCTTAGTCCGAACTCTGTGCCCGCGGCTACACGCGGCACGGACTAGGTCGTTCAAATTAAAGATCCTAATTTGAACTACCGTTACTCCTTGAGGCTGTGATCCTTAGCCTCATCATGCCTCAGGAGTGAAGTCACATCCCCTTACCTTCACTGGTACAGACTGGCGTTTTGCAGGCTGAGCTGGTTGCTTGTGGTGTTTTCTGTGGCATTTAAGTTACTGGTTTTGACCTATAGGGTGTGTCTACACAGCAAAGTTATTTCGGAATAACGTCCGTTATTCCAAAATAACTATGCGAGCGTCTACACAGCCATTCCATTATTTCAAAATAATTTTGAAATAAGAGATGGCTTATTCCGGTTTCTGTAAACCTCATTCTATTCTGAAATAGCTATTGCGAAATAAAGCATGTGTAGACGCTCCACTTCTGCTATTTTGAAATAGCCCCCCACCAGGGCCATTCTAAGTTATTCCTCTGGGGCTCTAAATCGAGCTAGCACATCTACCTTAGGGAAGCCTGCCTCGGACTCATTTTGAAGCTTCCCGGCAGCGTAGATGTGCTATTTCCATCCATGTCATAGAACTGGAAGGGACCTTGAGAGGTCATTGAGTCCAGTCCCCTGCCCTCACAGCAGGACCAAGTACCATCTCTTATTTCAAAATAAGGTATTTCAGAATAACTATTCCAGAATAGCTTATTTCGAAATAACTGTGCAGTGTAGACGTAGCTATACAGTCCTAAAGGGCTGCCTACTTGAGAATCTGCCTCTCTCCTCAGACCATACTGCTCCCATTGAGATCAGTGCCCGTCCTGGAGCTCATTCTTCAGTATAATAGAGAGCTGCTGGCAAGACCCCTCAGCTTAGAACTCATTTCCCACTCCTTTCTCCCACCTGAATTTGTTGACTCTCAGGCCTCGCGGCAAAGCTCATCATTTGGATGAGGCATTGAGGTAAGAGTGTTGTTTCAAAAAAGATACTTAGGGCAGAGGGGCACTTTCCCTCATTTGCTTTTGCTAGTTCTGGACAAATATAGAGAAAGTTTATGTCTCTATTGTTTATATTTTTAAATAATAGTTGTGTTTTTAAATAATTACCACTGTCACCTAGAGCTTACACAAGAAGCTCTTCTTTTCTGGTTTTCTCAACCCATAAACAACCCCATGTTATTTGGCAGAACTGTTTGTAAAGGGCTATAAAGAACAAAAGAGAAATCAGACAGTGAAACCAGAGAACAAAAGGTGCTCCCGGCTCTCACATTTGTCTCTCAACTACTAACCATTGCAGCTTCTACATGGACATGCCATCAGACCCAAAATAAACTCATTTTGCTTCATGTTGAAAATACATTTTTCTAGCAATGGTAGCTAGGCAGTGGTCAAACTAGTTCTCCATGGCCGCTCTTGACCTTGTAATTTGTCAGTCTAAGGCTTTGTCTACATTGCAGGGGTTTTGCACAAGAAGCTTTTTGTGGAAGAGATCTTCTGCAAAAATGTCTTGTGCAAAAGCACGTCCAGACCTCAAAGCACATCACAAAAGCGATGCGCTTTTGCACAAGAAAGCATCCACACAGTATGGACGCTCTTGAGCAAGAAAGCTCTGATAGCCATTCACAGAATGGCCATCAGAGCACCTGTGCTTTTTTCTGATAGGCTCTTTTTGCACAAGAAACCCCTGCCGAGCATCCACACAAGCCTTTTTGAGCAAGAGCTGTAGCGCAAAAAGGAGTTATGCCTCGTAGAAGGAGGTATACCTACACCGCAAAAAGCCCTCTGTTCTGTCGATTGACTGTAGATTTTCTAGCACAAAAATGTGCTTGAGGTGCGGACGCTCTGTGGCATTTAAAAACAGCTGGTTTTGCGCAAAAACCTTGTAGTGTAGACATAGCCTGAGAGATTTCCCCCCGCCCATACATCAAAGTGAAAATTTCCATCTTCTGAAATTCTATTATATATAATTATTTCCTCCTATCTTTCTCCCCAGAGAGCACAAAATCCCGCAAAATGAAATGAGAAAATTCCATTCATTTATCAAGAAAATTTCTCAGCAACATTGTTATCAGTTCTGAGAGTGAGACTGACAGTTTCATAGTAAGCAAAGCATTTTTATTATATTTATTTACTTTACAGAAAATAAGGGACAGTTTTATATTGTTCAATTTTCGTTGCTGTAATATACTGTAGTTAATATTTAATACAGCTGAAACTAGGTCTTTAATCAGCTGGAAAAGTCAATTTCATTTCTGAGAATAGTAGAAACTCTCACTTTGAGACATATATTTTCTACAGTCTTCATATTATTTCCCCTGATCATATATTTTCAACTCATTAATTAAAGTGGAAATTGAATGCATTTGTTCTAAAAAGGGAACAAAGTGGAAATGATTGATGAAAAGCAGTTGCAAGAATTGCCACTTTCTGAAACCACTTGATTTGGCTGTCAGAATGGACTTTCCAAAGGCTAAATTAGAAGAGCAAAACAAAGAAGCTTGTATGCTGAGACTACACATGATAGTCTGAAACCAGAGGTTGAGGCAGATTAATTTCAGTATGAATGTACATTGCTTTAAGGATATACTGTTGCCATATTGATAGCAGTCTAATTAAAGAATCACTGTGAATTGATTTAAAACATAGCACAAGCAAAACCTTACAGGAGAGATTAATGCATAAAAGAAAAAAGTCCTTGTTTTATAGGTTTCTCTATGAATCCCTGTTGACTTGCTACTTCAGGAGCCTTGATATTTGGCCAGTCCTGAGTACAGAACAAATAAAACAAAAAGTCTAAAATCCTCGGCCATACTTTTGCAAATGCCTTTGAAACAACTTAAGGCAACAGCACCAAAGTAGCCAGATAAATGCTTTTCTTCTTGGAGGTTCTTTTATATAAATGTGCATGTTGCCAGGCTGGCTGTAACTCAGCTAAAGAATATTTTCTGGAGCAGTCTAAGGAGTAGATAGATGTGTTAGCTGCTGAAGGATGCATTGCATATTACACCATGCATCTCATTTGAATATGAAAGAGAAGCTAAGATTATTATTAAAAGATCACCCCCAGCTGAAGGATAGGTGTGACGCGAGAGTGATAAAAAATTTTGAACTGGACATTAGCTTTCAGTATTGCTGTCAATATTGTGGCAGGAAATACACATATAGAAAAATGCTGTGCACATCCTTCTGCTACAGTACTTACATGCAATATAACAGAAGCGGAATTGCATGACTAATACAATAACATTCCACAGAAATATTCTAGGGGGAGCATTTACTTATGGAATTTGTGGCGAGGGGTTGTCCAGACTTGCTGCTTTGCACAGGGACTAGACCATGCCAAATTTGTAACTCAACAGGGCACTGTGGGTATCCAATGGTCAGTTGACCCTCATGAGGCAAGAGTCATAACTCTTAGGCTTCATGGCACACTTGAGTCTTGCCCTTTCTGGGATATTAGTGCCCAAAACAAATAAATAGCATAACAGCGAACCTGCAAATCCAAATAATCTGTAGGACCTGCCCTAGTGTTCAGGGCTGGGCTTGCCTCCGTGTGACTGATTTTTTTTTTAATTAATCAGCCTTCCTGGATCTGTTCACCCTATCCACAAAGGGCTTGTTGTCCACTATCACGTTGCCTCAGGTGCTGGGCTAAACCAAGCATCCCTTATAGAGCAAACAGAGGAGCTCAGCTCTTCTTCCTCATTAGCCCTGAACTAAAATAGGTCTCCTTCTTTTAACTTCCTTCTCCATACCTGACATAGGCTCCCTGCTGGCAACAAAGGGATTAAGGAGAGCTTGTAGACCCAGTTGATCCTGCCCTGCTACACCGGCAGCCAATCTGCCTCATTAACCCCCTTGTTGCCAGCACCCTAGTTACACAAATACCACAGGACAGTGCATGTTGGTTACTGAGTAGCTAAAAGTCATGATTAATACCCACACCAAAACTAAGGGCTGGATGCATTGATTTTCTCCCTTCAAGAGGGTAAGAAGAGTAAGAAGAAGATGGGTGTTAGTACCCAGGTCTGACTTCCATGTTCCTCAAAACAGATAATTGGAAGACTGAGTCTGTTCCCTAAAAAAAGCAAGAAACCAAGAGACGGAACCTTTTCATTGAGTAAACATTGCATTTCTAGGAATTTTAAAGGAACCACAGAAGACTACATTTATCCCAGCTGTTTTAGTGCCTACCGCGTAGGGCCACATTGTGATGGCTGTTGGACAACTGTCCAGTGGAGACATCCACTCAAGAAACCTTCCCTCTTGCACAAACATCCAGAGGCCTCCTTCAGCAGCAGTCGCTACACCATAGGGCAGCAGGGATTTCTCATTCGTGCTCCTCATGGAGAGCAAAGTAAAAGGTGTACGGAGGAGAGACAGACCCATTTCCCTGAAACAGTCCATGAAGCTGGGTCCCAGAGGAGCAATCTGTGCTTCCCCAATGGCTGGTGCTCAGGACCAAATCACCCATATGCATGGAGCAGGTGTAGGTGAATGCCTAATGCACAATTTCCCACATGGTCACCTTCGATATTATAGGTTTGTACTAGGGATGTAATAGTGTAGTCAATTAACCAATTAATGGGACAAGAAAAAGCTTATAGGTTAATGCTACAGACTACACACATTCCTCCTACCCTCACCAGTACATTTTTTAGTAGGCTAGCCAGCAGCCCAGCTCAGTCCTGGCTTGCGCTGAGTCCAGGACTTACCCCCACTGCAGCTCTGCATTTAAAGTGTATTAGGAGGTAGGCAGGCAAGCAGCCTTGCTCAGTTCCAGTTCACGCTGGGTGCAGGAGCTCAGATCCTCCCCTGGACAGGGGCTGCTGCCATCCCACGCTGCTGCCTCTATATCACAGGCAGCAGTAGGGGGGCAGGGAGAGGGCACAGACAGCCAGTCTATGTGGGGAGCTGGTTTTTAAACTGGCTCCCCTCGCAGAGCAGCTCCCACCTGGCTGCCCACGCTGCTGCCTTTGAAACAGAGGCAGCAGTGTGGAGTGGCAGGGAGAGCCTCAGGAGTGGGGCCAAAGCGCACAAGCTGCCGGTCCCACCCCAGGGGACTATAGAATAGCCAACTAATCAATAAGAATTCATGAGGTTAATCAATTATTCAATTAACTGATATTTAATATCCCTAGTTTGCACTGCCCCCCAGCACTGGGCTATGGCATAAATGCTATGACATCACCCAGATCTGTAACACTTTTCAACTTCAAAAAAAAATTGTTCAAACATTAGCATGCTATTCTACTGCTCAATTAATTTAGCAGAGCTTGGCCCATGGGGTGTAATTTCTGGAAATACACGGCATGGAGACTTTCTATAGATGTAATATATTCCATCCTTTAACATAGCCCCAAAGGAACTCAGTGCTCTGTGTGATATACAGAACAATAGATGAGTGATAGTTTTGTCCAGCCAGAAGAGTGCAGAAAGGTAATATGAATGCCTATCAGTTCATGTGGATAGAATACAACTACAGAGAGGCCAGCATGATCAAGTGATGAAAAAGGCTTAGCATGTGGAGGATTTGACCATAAGGAGCACAGGAAATATTTATTTAGGTTTAGAATTAGCAGCAGCTACTTCAATGGCGTACTTGCAATTGTTGAAAGATATAATTAAGGAAACTGGTGGGTGGTGGTTTGGAAGGGAGCCAGGAGCTCTGTGACCCCCATAAGAAGTTGTTTGCTAAGGGTTTGGTTGGTATTTGCGTGGGCATTCGTGAAAGGAAAGCACTTGAGCATGTGGTGTCTATATGGGTATTTGTTTGAGTTAGTCAAGGAAAAGGTATTAACCCTGTAGTGCTAGTCAGAAGTCCATTTGAGGAGTGCCTACCACAGGCCAGGATTTTGGAAGTCCCTGGATAGGAATTTCAGTTGAGTTAAGTTCAGTTTTGGGGCAGACTGAAGCTAAAGTATCTCTAAACTCTCCCATGTCTCCCCTTACTCCTGGAACGGGCTGTGGAGTTAATTCCCTTAGCACAAAGCCACCAGTCTGCTCAACTTTACACCAGATGGAGCAGACGTGCAGGGACCATTCCACAAGTCCAAGAAGTACCCCCCCATCCCCACTTCCATCATGCTTCTGCTCCTCTTCCACCATGCCCCTCACTGGTGTGGAGCTTCCCATCACCGACTCTGGAGCAGCAGAGTCAGTGATGGGAAGCTCCACACCAGTGGACTCCTAAGCAGCCTGAGAACCCTATTAGCTCAGAGAGAATTTAGCAGGAGATCTAGGGCACAATGTGGTAACACCAGGCATCTCTGCAAGTGCAGTGCCCTGCAAGCCAAGACTGCAACAGGGGTGTGTCCAGAAGTATAAATCTCAGTACAGAATCACCTTTGTATTCATTACAACAGCATCCTGTCTTCTCTATTGCCAGGGGCACTACAAAAGTGAGGCCATGGTACACCATGATTTTCCTTAGGACAATGTAATCCCTAAAAAATGAGAGGCACAGTATGGTAGAAAGATAAGTGGCCAAGAAGCCAAGTGAGATGAAAATCTGATAGGCCTGGCGGCCATATATCAGTTGATCTGAAGCCCTCAAGAGGAGTTAGAACCCCATTTTAATAGCCTTTGCTCCCCTGCAACTGCCCTCTCACCAATGTGCCTGCCAACAAAGTTGATCCGGTTTGGAAGGGGAAGTAAACTGAGGAAAAGGCTGGTACAATTTACTCCTCCTGTGGAGCAAGGGGAAAGAGAGACTGAACTGCGACTCTTGCTGTTCAGTCACTCCTCTGTTCCAGGAGCAGTAGGGCCCCAGGCCCTGTGCTGCCCCTTACTCAGAGCACAATACAAAAGGTGCCAATTTTGCCCATTTTTTTTTTTTGGCAAGTTCAGTTTCTCTAAGCAAATTTTCTGGTGTTGCACACATTTTGCAACACAATTTCACAGACTTTGTGTACTGAGAAACAAATTCTGGAAGCAAAAGAAGAAATATGATTTGCAAAATGTGTTTTAAGTGTTTTATAAAAACCCATCTGTGGGATGTGAGTTTTCCACAAGCATGCGGTAGTGACATGTTTCAGTTCTGCCAGGGCACAAGTGAAAGTGGAGTTTTTATCCCACTACAGTTCTGGTTTCATTTATCATTTGGACAGAGCTAGGAGAATTCTGCACTCAAGTATTTGTTTTGACAGCATTCACATCCATTTCAAGTACTTTCTGTTAACAGTCGGACTAGAGAGAGAAAATTTCTGTTTGCGAGAATGTTCGGTGAAAGAGGGAGTGTCACGCAGAATCATGCAAATTTACATGAGTACTTATACTATAGGTTTTACTGAGATCCTTGTGAAAGCTTTCTAATTTATGTTAAACATTCCCCAAAGAAAAATAAATTGATTATTCCAACGATTTGTTGAGGATCACAGAAAAGTCCTTTCTGTATCTGTTTTCCACTACTGTACCTAAAGCAGATGATAAAATTCCTTTCAGCATTATTGTTTCAACACGTGTGTTATTTAGTCACATGTCTAACTTTATTTCATGCTACTGTTATTTTGAGACCAGCACACCATTTCGGACATAAAAGATCAAAACAGAAAAGGAATTGGACAACTTGAATTTAACTTGTGAGAGATTAAAACGAGGCTCTTATTTCATGTGATTGTCAATGCGGGTCTAACTCCCAGGTCATCAGTGGAGTGTAGAGTGCTCACAGATTGATTTTAAACAATTTCACAGTGAACTAATCTGATCACTTTCCAACACGTATGACTATACTTGGAACTGGGGCACTTGCCTTCACTAAGCTAGCTTCCTGTCGGCAGCCAATACTCCTGTTCCTGCGAGAAATAAGGGAAGCCGACAGGAGCGTTCATTGTAGTGTAGGACAGGCAGCACTTCAGATTAGCCAAGCAACGTCACACCCAGAGGGGCCAGGTGGGTTTGTATTTAAGGCAGCTAGTCCATGCCATTGCTTGCCACTGTCCATGACAAACACTATATACTATGTACCATGGCCAGGTCTACCCTAAATAGGAAGGTTGAATTAAGACGCACAATTCCAGCTATGTTAATTTTGTAGCTGGAGCTGGAATACCTTAATTTGAGTTTCCCTGCCATTCCCACAGTGGGAAGACAATGGGAATGAACGCTCCCGTCGGCTTCCCTTATTTCTCGCAGGAACAGGAGTATCGGCTGCCAACAGGGGCACCCTCTGAGTTCAATTTAGCAAGTCTTCACTAGACCCGCTAAATCAAACTCCAGAAGATTGATCGCGACAGCATCAATCTTCCCTGGAGTGAAGACATGACCTAGGTCTTGTGACAACTCCATAGTCAGGCATAACTCTCACTGAGATCAACGGAAGCTTTGCATAAATAATGAGCAATGAATAGGGTACACGGAATGTATCTTAGTGAATCAAAAGCCCAAGATGTAATAAAAGAGGCTCTCACAGGTATTTGCTATCAGGGGACAGCTGCATCTCTAGAGAATATGCTTATGCATAACCACCCATTTTCCATTCACAATTACAGGTTTCCTAGCTGAGTGACCTCAGCATGTATTCTGTGTGGCTAAGTTATTTGAAAATTGTGTGAAATGGGGGTCAGTTGATAAGATGGCTAAGAACTGCTACCGAAAGATTACAGAGCACTCTGGAGAAAGAAAAGAAATGCAAATCTGTTTTGATCTAGGCATTCATTTCGAGAGCTATGCAATAACCTATTTTTGGCTTGCTAGCCAAATCCAAACATAGGAGAAAGTGTTTCAGATCAATCCTAATATAAAATGAAAAAGGTTCATTTTTTTTTTAAATTAAACAGATTGATCATTCGAAACTGTTTTAAAATTGTGATTTGCTGGAAATTCTGAAATTGTTAAAACTTGTTTCATTCTGGAATGGATAAAGTTTCAAAATTGTGAACTTCCCTCCTCCCGGCGCCCTAAAAAAAGGCTTTCACACAGCTTTAGTTTTACTCATTGGTATTAAGATCTATCAATAAATTTCATTTGACTTTGTTATTACTTTTTGCATTAACTATCTCTACTGTGTACTAGAGGATAAACAGGTAAATCATTATTTTCTGAATTAAATCTCCATGTCATTTCTAATTAATACCTAATGTGAATTTTGTAATATATATATATATATATATATATATATATATATATATATATATGAAAACTTTGGATGTCCCCTAGAATATTAATAAGATTGGTATTCATGTATATTTTGCTTATTACTCTGAATCAGTATCAATAGAGCACTGTGCTAGAACTGGGTATTGTAACAATAGGTTGCCGCACACATATCCCGTTGTGGACAGACGTCACTCTCCATTTCAAAATAAATGGACTGTTCAAATAAACTTCACCTCTGCTTTTTTGGTTGGTCAAAACTACCCCTTTTTGGATACTGGGTTTCTTCACACCAGGTGATGGATCTGCAAAGCAGGGAACTACAACTGACATCAGCCCTGCTCCCACAGTACATCTCCTTCCTCCTGGCTAAGCAGCGACTGTTGCACTTCCCCTCCCACCCTGTCCAGGTCAGGGGAAATGTGCTGAACTTGGAAGTGACCCAGCTCAGTTTGGGTGTGGGAGCTGCACAGCAGCAGAAGTTTGGTGGGAAGCCTCAGGAACCAGGGGCATAGCTCCATATGGAACAGGCTGAGAGTGCCAGATGGGTGCAGGCCTGTGTGGGACTTACAGAAGAGCAGCAACAGCTGGGAAGGGAATCAGTGTAAAGGGGCCTCAATGAGAGGCCCTCACTGAGGCTGGAAAGCCATAAATGCATAAACAGACACAGGACTGGAGAGAGCACCCCAAGCAATTGGCCTAAATAGTCCTAGCTCTCACTTGGACTGTCCCAGGGAGCCAGGGCTCCTTCACTAATCAGGATTGGCTATCCCCAGGACCTCCAGCCATTCCGAGCAAGCACCCTGTTACATGGATGGACTGCTCCATATAGTCAGTATCACTCCTACTTCTCACTTCTTCTGGCTGGACTATGGAAGTGATTCTCAATGGTCTCCATTTCCAGGACCACATTTTCCATACTGGGGTGCCCAGAAGCTTCTTCTCATCTTGACTTTTCACCTCATATTGCCCTCCATTTAGCAATATGGGAAGGGCAGGATGGCTGCCACTAGAGCTGGAGGGATGACAGCTGTGTTTCACAAAAGTTTATGGGGGTTTGAAATTTAGCTTTGTGCCAAATGGGAACAAACCCCCAAAATTCCAAATTTTCTCCAGAAAGGTAAACAATTTGTCATCCCCCCCACCTTATTTTGACTGTTGATGAAAAGCAGTTTCAAAATGGAAAAAAATAAAAATGTTTTATGAAAATGTCAAAAGAGTTTTACATCATCTTTTTTGCCTAATTTTCTGCCAAAACAAAATGCCAGCCAAATAACCTGATTTCAAAAATGTTTCCTTTTCAAACACCTCTATATGGAACCCCTAGCTTCCTTTTTGCAAGCAGCAGGTTGAAAACCTTTGGCAGATGTGTGAATTGAAAAAGTGAATTCATCTGTGTGTATTTGAGACCAAAAGATGCTTAAATCATGATTTCTGAAGCTCATTTAATTAAATGAAGCCAATGATCTGTTCTGGCTAATCTTTCTCCATAAATATAGAGGGTTTTTTAAACAGTGTTCTTGAAATTAGCCTGAAAGTAACATCACATTTGATCCACAGCAGCAACAAATAAGGACTGAGAGGATCAGTTTAGAGAGCCTGGAAATGATTAAACATGGGTGCTGCTGCATGCAGTCTTTAATTGATTGATTTGAGTTTGCGGTCAGCAAATGACTGTCAGCTACAGCTTATCTATAATTATCACTAATCAAAACCAGACTTCTCTCTTCCTAATGTTGTAATGCTACTTCGGTGCTCTTGACATGTGGGTAACTCCGGCATTCATCCTGAGTCCTTTTGCTTCAACAACAAGATGAAATGTACAGACCTTTGCAATAATAATTGAAAATATGCAGGAGAGGACTTTCTTGATTGTTCTGGTGCCAAGTTAATTGAAAAGAAAAATCACCATCTCTTCTTTGCACATTGCTTGTGTACTTCATATAGGGCTCCCTCACCAGGGCCCAGTCAGATGGAGAGGGATCAGAAAGCTTCTTTTGGAGCCGTAGCAAATTGCATACCATAGTATTGCCAGCAGGGATGGATACAAATATTACATTTTATTGCTTCATGGGCATTCGTTATGGAGTTAGCAAAGAAACTTTCTTTATTCTTTCATTAACGGTGTGATTTGAAAATTGTTGAATCGAGCTGAATGAAGTCCTCTGGCAAACAGAAATTTGCAAATTCAAGTTAAATTTGGCAAATTGCTTCAGACCCCTCTCTCACCCCAAAACCTGAACATTTCCATGCATTTTGGAAATGTCAGCCTGGCTCATGTAGAATGTGTTAAAATGATCTGTGTCAAAGGGACATTTTCTAAACAAAAATTTGGTTTTCTATGAAAAGTCAAAATATTTTATGAAAAAAAACCCCTTCATTTCCTAAAAAAGCTCTGTCTAAGGCCTTGGCTGCTCTAGATTGACTTGCTTTCAGTGGTGCAAGTCCAGTGGCCTGCCACACTTTATCTATTGTTTCATCTAGCCCTCCCACCCTCAAACCAAATTTTTATTTCTAGATACATATTTAAGCCCTGCAACTCCACACCCATCTTTGCAGCTGTGCATGAACTACTTGGACTGTACAGCTAGGCACAAAGGCATGGGTGGGGGCACCTCCCTACCCTTGGACAGGAAAGGATGGAGGATGAGCAGAGCCTTGACTGAGCAGGCACAGAAGACTGCAGGAGTCTGCTGTTAGCAATTTGCTGCTGGTTTAGGACATCTCCTGGAACAAAGTGGGAAACATATCTTGGAGCTAGACCTGGGACAGTGCTCACTTACACAGCAACCATTGCTGAGGGCTGTGTGTAAAGCATAGTCTAACCCTCATAGGCAGCATGTATCTGAACTATTGGACACTAGCCTTTCATATACACAAGAATTATGTTCCATAAAACAAGTCTTTCATACACTGAAAATTACTGACTGATGAATCATCTGTAAATACTTGACAGTCTTTACCTGATCTTTTTGCACCAGGCATCATGGTAGAAATAATTTTAATTCATCTAAGCAGAATGTGAGAGCTGAAAAATTTATAATAGACACATTGGAAAAATCCAGCTATTGTTTTCTAATAGGTTTCTCACATGATGGTAAAGGAGAAGACCTACAAAGTTGAGGGGAAACCGTCCACTTCCCTGAAGGAAAAGAAAGTCGGGGGAAGGAAGTGGCAATATGGGGGAAACGAAATAGCTATACTAGGTCACATATATCAACAGAACATCAAATATCTACTCAAGGCAAGAAGCTAAAGTAATGATGTCAAACATGGTAGTCTCTGATATCAGAGTCTTTAAACCACATCTTTAAATGTTGCCACTCCCCGCTCCTACATACACCTCACATCTCTCTAAAAAACCCTCTGTTTCTGTCAATGTATTCAAAACTTAAACCTCATTACAGATAAGCAGGGAAAGTTTGATCCCCCTTTCCTCCAGAGGAGTCATGAGAACATGCAGTGCTCCGTTTCTAGGTATATAAAGAAGGGGAAAAGGAGACAATTAACATACTAAAACATATCATTAAGAAAGTAATGGGGAAACTGAAATCCCATGTGATCTACAGGAAATAGTACAGGAGTGTAGAGTTTATAGTTTTCGCGTGAAATCCTGGCCCCATCAAAGTCAGTGGCAAAATTCCCATTAACTTTAATGGAGCTAGGATTTCACCCCGGATTCTAATTGTTATTTACTCTAATCTCGGGCAAGACAAACTCTCTAGCTCTATTTCACAACTGTAAAATTGTGATAATAAACCCTAATTACTGACCTCTCAACAGCGTTGTGTGAATTAATTGCTCATATTTGTAATATATGTTGATGGAAAGTGCTATATAAAAGAGTTTTATTTTAACCGTTAAATATAAAGAAGCAGTTTCCATCATAGCAAATGAATAAGATTACCACCAAACCTCCCATGAATGGCGAAGTCTTTGAGACAGTCATATTGCAAATAAGTAGTCCATACACAAAGCTTCAAAATAAATGCTGCCTTCCCCGTTAACGATAAAGCCATATCAGCAATGCTCCCTTCTACTACAAACTAAGACTGACAGCTATCCTACTCTCTGACCGATACCCCAGACCTGCAAAGCACATTCCTGATGCTTATCTTTCAGCAAATGAATAGTCTCTTAGAAGCCTTAGGGACTACTTGCACTTAAAGTTAAGCATGTACTTAGCTGAAGTACACTCTGGTGCTGAAACCCCCTTGATCTTTTGAGATTCAAAATCCATATCAGAATTATGAGGCTCTGGATCATCTCTAGATTCACACCAGTTTTTATCTCTACAGTCAGTCAAATAGTAAATACCCTGTGTTGGGGCACACTCACTCCACACTGGACAAGAGAGTGTTAACCCAGCACTGAGGGCTGAGAAAGCCATGCCTTGTCCACCTGATTAGGCATACCCCAGGTGCACAGGTATAAAAGAGCGCAGCTCACTTCAGTTGGGGCTGACTGCTGGAGGGGAGGATGTGTGCCACCTGCTCCAGGCAAGCTGCCGCAAAAACCCAGGCACTGAGATGCTGCAATCCAGGTTGAAGGCAGGATATGCCCAGAGGCCTCAGGGAGTTTGGCAGTGCCAAGAAGTGGGCTGCCCATGGCCCATGGAGGTGAAACACAGGCCCTCACTGCAGCTATGGGGATGGCGGCACGAAGTAGCCCATGGGAAGGCAATGGCTAACCAGCGAGTGGGCCGACGTGTGTTTCAGTAGCAGCTTTTCTCTGCTGACTCAGTGGCTGCAGTTACAGCCACTAATTGGGCCTTGGGATGGGGTCCAGTGGAGGAGGGCCTGGACCCTTCTGCTGGTGGATGTAACCCCTTCCCCTGTGTCCTGTCTCTAACCAGGGAGCTGCACTGCACTATGACCTGGGGCAAGTTTACTGACTCTGGCCATTGAGCTGCTCTGTCAGTAAACCCAAGGGGAGTGTTTACTCACTCTGGCCATTGGGTCACTTAGCCCCACGGATCAAGGCATATTGATTGACTCGGGCTATTAGCTACCCCGCCTCACAATTGAAGGTGAACATATCAACACTGCTTGGAGAAGAACAAAGCTGGGAATTGCACACCCACTCCCCTATTCTCTCAGGGAGACGGGCACATTGGCCCTGCACTGTGCGTGGTCCGCCTCTACCACATCACATAGCCAAGGAGCGGAATCTCCATCTGCTTCGAAGGTTCTTACAGCTGCACACAGAAATGAAAAGCCAAAAGCATAAAGAAATAGATGTGTATGTTTGCATTCCTTTGTCCTGCTCTCTGTAATACTGATTGTAATAATTTTAAAATTCTTGGATTTTGTATTTTTCTTTAAAAATATATAAAAAAGGAAATCTTCTATAAAAAATGGAAAAATAAAGGCATAGCAGTGTTTTTCTACCTGACACAAGAACTCCCTGCTCTTATGGTAATTCCTAAACTGCTCTCAATTTATCAACAAAGTCTTGTTCTGCATTATTCAGATGCAACGGATATACCAAACATTAAAATATTTGAGTGGAAGGCGTCAATGGAAAAAGAATCTTTTTGTTCTTTTGAATTTCTCTGACAAGAATTTACTAAAACTGGAATTGACAGGATGATAAATTTCTGGCATGATTTTGTGATTGAATGAGCAAGTTGGCACATAACAATTCACTTTGTAAATCAATTCAAGATGGGCTTGGAGAGTGCTTTATGTCTTGGTCTTTCACATGTACCATGGAAAATGTGTGAAGCATCAGGCTAATGTTTCTCCTGACTTTCTCAGATGAATGTTGGTCAAGATGGGCAGCTTAAAAATTATCGTACCTGAATGAAATGGTCTGTTACTAAGTAATATTATATGCAGTTTCAACCACATTCTGGGTAGAAGACTCATATAGTGATGCATAAAAATAAGATGCCAAGTAGTACAATCCTGTTCTGGTATAAATGAAAGAAAAAGCAAACCTATGAGAATCTAGGTCATACAACCCTCATGGCTCTCCACCATCTCGTTATTTGAGATGTTAGAATGGCTGTTCTGACTGGCCTCATAGAAGGAATAATCAGCACAATTTAGCTTGGGACTGTCACAGGCCTATCTGTTCTACACCTGACAGAGATCACTGCTGGTCTGAAATTAAAAAGAAATCAGCATGGAGGTTCTGTGTGGGATTACATGCAGTGGCAATACTACATGTGATAAATGCTGATTTCTCCCCTCCCCTACCCAGATGTGCACACACTGTTTAGAGCCTGAATCAATTCCCTTTGAAATACATGGAAAGACTCCTTGTTTTCATTGAAGACTGAGAAAGAGAGGAAGACCCCCAGAGAAATTCAGAGGCTGATTTAGATCAGGGAGTTGATTTAGACCCCTCTCTGAATCTGGATATGGATTTCTGTGGTCTTATTCCAGTTCCTGCTTTACTACCTCACAAGACTAGTCATCACTACAGTGAGCACTAATCTTGCCAGCAATCCTGGAGAAGTTAAAGATTGATGCCAGGTCTACACTCAGGGAGAAAGTCTACTTAAGATATGCAACTCCAGTTACAAGAAACTCTCCCATTGACTTCCCTTACTCCCCATGTAACCCCATGGGGTACTAGGGTTGATATGAGCACCATCAGCATTTGATTTAGTGGCTCTAGTAAGGACCCGCAAAATCAAACGCTGGAAGATCTATCTCCAGGTAAATATAAACAAGGCATGAATGGGCATACTGAACTACGTCCATTCCAAAGTGGATTAAGCTGACTCAGGAAAAAAAGCACTCTTCTGTGAAAAAAACAGCCAGATACTGGCCAGATAAGCCTCTAAGGAATCTGTTTGCATATGCTCAATAGACACTTGTTTGAATTTGTTGGCTACAGTAGAACCTCAGTGTTATGAACACCGGAGTTGCGAACTAACCACTTAACACTCCTCCTTTGGAACTGGGAGTACACAATCAGGCAGCATTGCTGGAGTCAGCTTACCTTAAATCGAGCCATAGCGGCATCCACACAGTTGGAGGCCAACAGAAGCACATGTTCCCATTGGCTTCTCTTACTCTCCTAGAAGGAGGTGTACTGAACACCAACTGGGGCTGCCCTCAGTGTTTGATTTAGGGGTCTATACTAGACCCACTAAATCAGGGGTCGGCAACCTTTTCAAACCAAAGAACCAAACTACATCAAAATTCAGAACGAGTGGTCAACAAAGAGCCATATAAGAATGCTCATTTGCATGACTGAAAATATACAACTTAATATTATTGACATAATGATTAACAATAGCATAAATGAAACATTGTACTCACAGACTTTATTTAATGGGGCTTCTGCTGCTGCATCTTTTCGCACATTTCTTTGAAGTTTACATCATAACTGGTCAAATCCAGCTTCATGCACGCATTCAGGATGTCTTCTGTCAATCTTATGGCAGGGGGCTGGAGATGTTGGGTGCAGGAGTCCGGGTTGGGGTAAATGGGGGGGCTCAGGGCAGGGGGTTTGGGTGTATGATGGACTTAGGGCAAAGGTTTGGGGTGTGTGGGGGTACAAGAGTGTTATGGCAGGGAGCTGGGGATGTGGGGGTGCAAGAGTCGGAGTTGGGGTGTATGAGGGGCTCATGTCACAGGTTTGGCATGTGTGGGTGGTGCAGGAGTGTTATGGCAAGGAACTGTTGATGTGGGGGTGCAAGAGTCTGGGGATGTGGGGGTATGAGGGGCTCAAGGCAAGGGGTTAAGGTGTATAATGGGCTCAGGGTTAGGGTCTGGGGGGGTGCAGGAGTGTTATAAGGCTGCGGCCTGATGGGGGCTGGGACCCAACTGGGGGCTTGTTGGCCAGGCTTCATTTTTAAATGAAGTAAAATATTATGTCCAGCACAAAAGGTTTCAACATTGTCTTTATTTATGGTGGGGGGGGGGGAACCTTTTTCGGGTCAGGGCCACTGACCCTGAGAAAAATCAGTCAGGGACCACAAAAGTGAGAAAAAAAAACAACCCCTCCAAAACCCCTCAACCCTCACTGATGTGACCCCCCCCCCAACTGAGACACCTCACTCCCCTGGCACTCCAGCCCCATGGCAGAGAGGGTGGAGGGGACAGGGAAGGGACAGTGAGGACTGCGTTTCAAGGCCTCAAGACAGATTAACTCTTCTGGGGTTCCAGGGTTAGTGGATTTTGTGGGGGCCCTCCAGGCTCAGGGGTGGAGCCAAAATGAGGGTCCAGTGTGAGGGACAGAGCTGCTAGTTAGTGCAATAGGGTGGGGATGCAGGAGCAGGCTGGGGTAGGTGTCTGGCGGGGTGTGGGGGCCAGGAACATGGTGTGGGTGGGTGTCTGACCAGGGAGAGGGGGCAGGAATGGGCTGGGGATAGCTGTCTGGCCGGGGGCAGGGGCAGAAGCAGGCTGTGGGGGCAGGGTCTCACCATGGGGGGCGGTGGGGGTGCAGGGTCCGGGTAGCACTTCCTTTTTGTTCCCAGTGTCTGTAACAGGGTTTATTCATTGTAACCGATACAAGTCACTCCTACATGGCAGTCTGCCGCTGCTCCACGCAGGAGAGGGAATAAGTTCGCCGCCCAAGGGCTGAGTGTGGAATGGAGGGCGTGCCTCGCCAGGAGCACAGGGAGTCGGGCTCTTCTTCTTGGAGCTCTCCAGGCTGGCCAGGATCCAGCCCGCTGGCACCAGGAAGGCCAGGAAAAAGGTGCTTCAGCCGATGACGGCCTCCAGTAGTCCCACGGGGCTCTCAGGAGGGTGCGAGTGCACCGTGCATGGGTGGTGCAAGGTGGGGGCAGAGCATTGCATGGAGCAGTGGGGATACAGCCATGGCAACAGTGGGTCCTCCGCAGGCAAGATGGCAGCGGGGTCTGCTTCTGCGCCCTGCGCTGGTCTCAGGCTTCCTGTCCCAGGCATGGCTTCCCACTGCTCCATTGGCAGGATTCTGGCCAATGGAGCAGTGGGAAAAGTCTCCAGGGAGTGCATCTGTCACTGCTCTAGTTCTCCAGCCAGGGGAGGGGGAAGGGAAGCACGTGCACAGAGCCGTTTTTGGCTCCAGTTTCTTCTCCAATCACACCGTGAGGCTCCCCTGCCCCCCCTCATAGTAAACCAGCGCTAGCTCCAATCTTGTGAGGGGCGTGAGGCTGGATCACTAGCATGGGCTCCCTGCTGTGGGGGGGACAAAGGGGGTTGAGCTCGAGGTGCGAGACATATTTGGCTCCTAAGTGAGCCATATATGACTTGCAAGCCATAGGTTGCCCACCCCTGTGCTCAATCAAACACTAGAAAATCGACCTCTGGAGTATCTATTACATATTTTTTATTTTATCCTCATTGTTCAATGTGTGACCCCCATGCCTTATTTACTGCACATCATACAAATCCAGCTCTAAATACAGTTATTCATTTCTTCATGTGCTTTACTATGGTACTCGTGTTTATAGTATTCCAGGTTTAATAGCTGCTTCAAACATTAATGCATCCATTTTCACAAAGCCTCTGTGAGGAAGGGGTATTATCCCCATTTTACAAATGGGAAACTGAGGCACAAGTGCCAGTAAGTTTGAGTGCCCAATCTGAAACCCTTAGGACCTGAAATTTCAGAGCTCTTTACATAGTTAATTTCTACATTGCTGATGAATTTTGCCAAGAATTCCCAAGATTTTATAACACTCCCACAGTATATCTTGTGTTATTTTTATGTCTTGAAGGTTGCTTTCCTATACATGCATGCATGAAGATGCCAACTCCAACACAAAGAAACCCACAGACCACAGTAACCTCTCAGAATGAGAGTAAGTCTCCAGTAAAGTCCCTTTTTTTAGAACATGGCATTGAACTCTGTTCTGAAATCATCCCAAACTATTTTTGAAATATATATTTGTCAGCATGTTGGGCTCCGACGCACTTTTGCTCCACAGTGAAGGTCACAGAACTTGAGCATCATGGGATGGAGCTTTCAAAATCAGTCAGGAGTTATACATGTGAACTTAGATGTACTTAAACTGGTGAGAATATACCAAGAACCTCGCCCTCTCAAAGAGCATGCCCCCCTGGATATTATATATTCTAGCCAATTCCCAATCAATGAAATATGCTATATGCCAATTTTCTTTTGTTATCCTTTTCCATGTTTCGGCCCTTATGCTGGTGCAATTCAGGAATGGAGTTATACTGGTGTAGGGCCAGAATTTGTTGCCAGCTGTGAGTTTCTTTCTTGAGAGAGAAATGATTGGAGACAGACTTAGGATAGGCATGGTTCTGGGTACCCAGTACATGATTTGAGACAATCATTTTAAGTTCACTTATCAGAAGCGCTTAAGTGGCAGCAGCTGACTGCCCAGGAGTGATTGTCACTTGCATTTGTTCTTTACATATTCCACTGACGTGTACCATGAAGTCATTTTTGCTACAGAATTTCACTATAAGCTTCAGTATGACTATGCATGGTAAAATAACAAATTCCTGTATTACAATGCCCTGTCTCTTGACTGAACTATAAAGAAAATTTCATTATGTGCCAATCCCGTTCACTTTGCTTATGATGAAAGTCCTCACTAGAACCACTCAGTAAGCAGGACCAGCAAAATGTAACCCAATGTCAGCATTTACTGAATTTTCTTAATAGCATATTTCTGGCACACACCGTAAGCTTCCTTGTTTTCCGTATATTGAATGTTTCCTGCCATAACTAACATTATTTCAGTGATGTGTTTGGTCTGTGAGTACTTATTGCCCTGTCCTGTCTTCACCACATAGGCAATTACACTTCAAGGTGAAAGGAAGAATTCTTATATGACTGAGAGAAAAGAATTAGGGCTTGATGCTGTCTATGAAGGAAAATCTCCCACTAATGTTGGTAGTTTTGTCTGTGCGAAGACTGCACAATCATAATTCAAACTCTCTTACTTTGTATAATTTTCAAAGGATCTATATGACTATGGTGAAATATTGGCCTCATTGAGCTCAATAGGAGTTTTGACATTGACTTAAATGGAATGTCACTCTTTATCTTTTCTCCACATGTATTTTCTGGAGTATTTTATAAGAGTAATTATTATTCCTTTATTTTTGTGTATGTGAATAGCCTGGACTTTTACACACAGAAAAATACCATGAGTTTTACAGTCTGATAATGTCAAGAAAGTATTTGTCCATGGATTTAAACTTTCCAATAAAAAATATCTAAAAAATTATACTTTTTAGGGCCATGTGTGATTCATGTTTTACAACACAGTGCCTAGCATTTTAATTGTCAATATTAGGGGCTTTTAGTCACTGCAAAACTTCATTTTAAACAAAGGCTTGTTTATTTATTTTATTTATAGAAGGGGAAAATGTTTTAAAACATCCACTCCTTTTGTACCCTCAATAGCCCTGTTGGTCACATTTTCCATCCTAAAGATCTGGATGCCAAGTTTTGAAATCTGTCTGCTAGGGCAGTGAGGGTTTTCATGTACAGTGCAGATAAATCACCACTTAAGTAACATTTGCTCATTTTATCTTAATACAGTCTTCTCCCCGGTGAAAAAAAAGGGGTGGCTAAGTAAATTGAAATGAATGGTTAACCCCAAAAGCTAGAGGTTAGCAATATAGTAGGCTCTTTCATAAGATTTCTGGTACCTCCTGCTTCTGGTGGGGATAGAAATAAATACTTAGCATTTATCTGGTGCATTTTCATCCACAGATCAAGCTATTGTTTTATAAGCATAATTTCCATTTTACAGACAGGGAAACTGAGGCACAGAGGAGTACTCTTGTCTGAGCGCAGAGAATAAAAGCTGGAAATGGAATTCAGGCAGCTTAACTTTCAATCCCTTGTCCTAGTTTCTGGTTATTCTGCCTCCTCAGGGTACCTGTGTACAATTATTATGAGAACAGACTTGTTTTGTTTCAGCGCTGTCAGTCCCTGACAAGACGTGGAAGTGCAGAGGTGAAGGACAATTAAAATAATGGAAACAATGGTAAACTAAAATCTTCTGAGTCTTTAGTAAGCTTTCTCCATAAAAAGCAAATATTTAGACATAACCTTACATGCTTCTGTTCTAAGTAATTGAGAAGTACTGTAAACTTTCACCTATTTGGAGCAAACGTTTTTTCTAGCAAGCAAATAATTTTAGCCTGTGGGAATTGTGCTGGATTTGAGGGACAAAATCCTTTCCCCCCCTACTCAGAGGAGGGATATGGGAAACCCATAAATTTGGAATGGATTTGACATTGACATCAGTGGTGCAGTTAGCCTGTCCATTTACACTCTTGTGCAGATCCATTTTAGTCCCTGATCCACCTACAATACCATTTGCATTTTCAGCCTTACATGCCCTTAGTTCATTTTGCACCAATATCATTCCAATTTTATAAACACCACTTTTGTGAATAAATAGTTTGAGGGTTGTATTTCCAACCTATGACCCATTATAGACTTATAGTAGTGCCATTAATTGATTTGCATTTCCTCTTAAATATTCTTCATGCCAAGACGAATGTATCCACACTGGGAAGTGGGGGCAGTGGGGAAGGGCATGTGTAGTAGACGAGACACACCCATGGGGGATATTCTTGCTTTAGTCTCATTACTCACTGCCATGCACTGGCTTTATTTTTTCCTCTTCCCACATATCAAGGATTCATTCCTGCTTTGTGCTAAGCAACTTCAGCTCCCACTGAATACCTCCTGTAAGGACTTCAGCAGGTCACAAAATTTGAACGCTAAAGACTACCAACTGATCTCCTTTGCAAAGCTTTCAACCATTACAGTTAATTTAAAATTATGCCTTTCATTTTATATGGGATTTGGGGAAGATATGCAATGGTAAAATTTTTGGAACCCTGAATGTGCAAGCTGGGAAGATAGACAGTGTTAACTAAAATCTGTGACTTTTTTTTTAACTGAAGTTAGAACCAAAAATGAGATAGGCAGGCATTTTTTAAACCCTCCAAATGTCTAATCCCAGTCTCTTTGAAAGTCACTAGTGAAACTCCTGCTGTTGACTTTTTCTGGGTGCAGAAATAGGCCCTTAAATTAAATGAAAAACTCCAGATTTTCCGCAACTTGAAGTTCTGTTTGTAATTTGAGAAAACAACACCACATTCAAAAAAGTTGTAAGCAATCTCAGTTTCTGAAAGCTAATACTACATGGCTCTTATTTTGTCAGTGATTTCAGCTCAGTTGAACTGCAAGCGTCATAGAAATAAATGACTACTGTGTAATACCAATAGCTGCGTTTAAAAAAATAAAGCAAGCAGATCCTTAAGGGCATTTCTGCTGCATAATTAGGTCTTCTTTGCTTGGAATAATGAAACCCAGGCCCTCACTAGACCAATACTACTCACGATTAGCTTGTCTATTTATAGGACTGATCTTTAAAGCAGCACTAATATGGCCCATTTTAGAATGACTGAGTATTTGGACCAACTTCATTGCCCCTCCCGGCACTATAGCTATAAAGGTTTCTAATAATGGAATCCAGTGGCATGAAATAGCAAATGTATTTTGCTCAGGCATGCGCGCGCAGACACACACATACAATCATAATTTCCAATGACATTTAAAAGAAGAAACTCTCATGCATAATACTCTAAAGGTTGAATATTTGGCTACCTTTTTTTTCCAAAATAACCATTGAAGTTTTAACCTAAAGTGTTCCAGGCCACAGGGTTGGTGGTTAAATTACACTCTGAGGGAGAGATGGGTTCTGAACACTCAATGTGAGCTTTATTCCCTCCAAAATGTTTCATTCTGGAAAGCCTAGGACAGGCATTTCAATTAATTTTATAAGGAGGAGGGAAGTGCCTTTTTCATATTGAACTGACCATTTTCAGGACTTTAAAGGGTTCCAAGCGTTCTATTAATTTTTTACAGTGTCAGCATGCTTTTTATAAACTACTTTTTAAATTTTTTTTTACAGTGCTCAGTATTGGAAAGATTTAGCTTTCCCCATAGTAGGGAGTGGTATCATATTTAAACCATTTGATCTATTTTTATAAATGCTCTTTTTAAACCATGGAACAAACCTGTTCTGAATTGTGCACTTCACAGGCAGTCCCCAGCAAGAATTCTAGCAAGAGTTTGGTTTGGTTCTTAAAGCTCCTTTCTCTGGCACAATTATTCACCTCTTTGGGAATCAGAAGCTTGCAGGCACAGAAGAACATGTGGTAGACATTGCCTTTCATTCCTTACTCTTGTTGCTACCCTCTTGCGTATCTGACCCAAAGTCCACTGAAGACTTTCCTGTGACTTCAGTAGGTTTTGGATCAGACCCTATTTGTGCACAAGTATGGTCAGAAAAACTGATGCAGAAGAACAGATTGTGGAGCTTCTTTAGGAATGGCTCTGCTAAATTTGGTCCTGATCTTCCAATGCAATCCAATACAGGCTGAACCTCCCAGATCCAGGACTCTTTGGTCTGGCAATATTTATGGTCCTGCAGGGCCACGAGCGTTGCTTGACCAAAAAGCACCAGAGGCAGCAGTGGGAGACAACTTGGGAGCTGGGGACCTCAGGCTGGACCAGCAGCTATAGCGTCACAAACAACTGCCTCTCAGAATTCCATACCTAGGGTGTACTGAGCATGCTCAGTAAGAGCTGCTGTTGCTGCTGCCCTCATTCTGCCCTTATGTGGATTCAAATGCTGCTCCCAGCTCTTTACAATCATTAAAAAGCTCAGAGGGCAAATTGCAGCAGGGGGATGGGCAGGGTGTGAGCAGGGGGCACAAATTAACCGGCCTGGGGGAGTCAATTAACTTTAGGGTGTGGCAGAACAGGGGCTGGAAGGGAAAAATCAGGCAGCGATTGGAGCTGGGGGGGGGAAGCGGCCAGCCCTTGTGGGAGAGCAGTTGCTTCTGATGCTACATTGGTGGCCGCCAGGTGGCCCCTGCCAGAACCCCAGCAAACCCCTGGTGGCAGCGGGGGCAGAGTGACTGGGCAGCACTGGCAGAGAACGCCCCGGCTGAAGTGGGGCTGGTGGAGGAGGACGGCCCCACCAGGGAACTGCCAATTGTGGCAGGGCTGGTCCTAGCAGAGGGGTGGGGTGGCTGGGTGGCCCCTTCCGGGGAACCCTGGGGAACACCCTGTGGCCAGGCGGTCCTGGCTGGAAGCCCCATGTGATGCTGAGGCAGCCTGTGGGCAGCAGAGTGAGGAGCCCCTGCCGGGCCAGCATTAGATGGGCCAGGGCAGAGCAGGGAGCTCCAGGGAGAGGAGCCTGGGAGCAGGCAGTCAACAGGGGAGCACTGACCTCCCCATGTCTAGCAAACTCCCTGGTTCGGGACAGCTCAGGTCCCGAGAGTGCTGAACCAGTCAGTTCCAACCTGTAGTACTGTCCCCTACACCAAGCATGGTCTCCATGGCATCAAAACTTATCAGAGTTTCCTTCTCTGCCCCCATATTACTTCACTGTAAAAGATACACAGGATACAGGCCTGGACCTGTAGCAACTTTTCTATGCATAAAAGTGCCATAGCTTTAAAGTGTGGTATCTCCTGGCTAGAAACAAAACCTATATGTCAATGAAGAGAGAAGATGCCCATCTTACCGATGGGATGCACAGCACTTTCTTCAATCAGTGGCTCTAGGATAACAGACTTTAAAGCTGTGGCATTAGAAAAATCTGTTTTAATTCATTGTTGCCATTTTAAATGGTTCTTTCAATTGGATTGATAACTAGAAGCTATATCAGCAGAGTGATATGAAAAAGCAGTCTCCCAAAATGGCTTCAAACATTTTCAGCTGTTCCAAAAATAGATATTCGGCAGTGCATGGCATATGCAGAACAACTGAGGGTGTTTTTAACAATATTCATTTGGAATGATCTGCAAAACACTGCTGCAGCTTTAGGATTAGCAAATTATGCCACTGTCCTAGGCTTGAGCTGATAAATCTTTATACTATCTTACATCTTCACCTATTCTGTCCACACAGATGCACAGACTAACATTAACATTAACCCTAATCTTCTTTACAGGTTTTTCTGTTCAAAAATAAATGCATTTAAAATTGGCATATCAAACTTATAGCCAGACAAGCCAATAGAACTGAGGACTTCAATAGCTATAAAAACCAAATTGAGGACATAAGACATTTTTCCCTCTCACTCCAAAAAAACAGCCATTCTCTTGCACACAGTGCTCATATGGACTGTAGGAAATAAGATAGTACATCACATATGCTCCAGCTACAATGGACAGTTTATAGCAGCCCCTCCTTTAACACAAGCTCAAATGAAAGAGGACAAAAATGAATAGAGAACAAAAAAAGTGACAAAAACATGGCGATGAAAAATATGGGAAATGGTTTTCTTATTAAGCCTAATCCCTGCCCTCGTTCCCATACCTATAGTAGTATGAAACACATACAAGTTCAACAGCTATAAAGTACTGGAGTGCTTGGTGTCAACAAGCCAACAAAAGTCCAAAAAGACTGCATGCAGAGGTGTTGCTTTTGCCGCTGTGGTAATGTGCTGATCTTGTATTGAATTTTAGGATAAATGCAAGATCTATGTAAGTGCCCAGCACACAGGTTATTAGACTCGTTTATTTGTGTGAGATTTGGGCATCATGCTCCATAGGACGTAAGGGTAGGAATCCACCTCTGATGGAAATACCTGAGCTTGAACACGCTGATGTTGAGGAAGAAAAATGTGGCCTTGCTTCTTGTTCATAGTCATCCCAATTTATAGCTTACCTAATGCCAGCCATGCCTACAGATGGGTGTAAAGACAATATCTTTGTCACTTAACACACTGGGTCGATTTCTTCACTACACCAGCACAGCTTATTGCTGGGAGAAATGTCAGAATGTATCCTCCCATTTGGATCAACATGTTTGCTACTAATCTAAACTTTGCAAAGTACATACCACCCCTTCATCATGGGGAACCTCCTCAGTAATTAGCTGTGATATATTAGAAATGTCCCAGTATAGGATTCTTCAGCATGTTTATGTGAGAGGATAGTTTGCTTACAGTGACTAAACTAGAAATTCTGGGGATCTTTCAGTCAGTATGCCTTGTGCTCTCTTCTCTGCACTGCACGTCTTACAGAAATGTTGACCCATGGGCAAATTCCATGCTCCTACTGAGTACATTCCTGCCAAAAACTTCAGTAAATGGCATAGAATGATTCCTCCCTTCCCCCAGTTGGGCCCCAGGGAGTCGTAAGTTAAGAAACAAAGAAAGGTTAAGGGCATGCTAGAAAGTGTAGTTATTTAAACCCTCTTTCACAGATTGGTAATGTTATCCTTTGACTGCTACTAAGTGTTCCAGGCTGAATGCACCTGGTATAGCACCAAATGCTTCAGAGTCTATTCATGGCGCTGCTGAATATTCCAACTAGATGCTAAGTACACGTTTCCAGATCTAAACCTGCTGACAACTCCACATAAAGCACTACTATTCAACTTATATGGGCAGTGCAACAGTTGCTGCATAGGATCATCTGTGAAAGATTTCTGTTACTGTACTGGAGACAGGATCTGATGTTCACGCTGGCCATTTACAAAATTTAATGTGACCAATTAGTCTAAGATTTGAATTGTGTTCGAAGAGCAATCCCCACAGGAATGCAGCAATTGTCTCAAGGTAATTTCTCATTCAATCTATGCCTATGTTGTCTAGTCTCTTTTGAAATAAGTTTTTCTTATTGGGGTCACTCATTAGGGCAGAAAATTACTGCTTGATCCATTGGGCATTAGTCAAAATTTTAGCCCCTACAGTGATTCAGTGCTTCTCTGCCCTTTAAATAAAACGCTGTGGCCCGAGGCCTGTCAGGAGCTCTGTGTTCCTACCCTTGTACTCACATGGAAACCCAGTAAGTCCATCTGCATGAGCTAAGGTGCAAGACTGGCACCTTTCAGAGAAATAACAATTGGGTTGCATTCTCTTCTAGTGCTATGCAGGACCATCCTGTCAGTGGGGAAATCTTTTGTAGCATTTAAGGTCAGAAGGAACCATTAGATCATATAGTCAGACCTCCTGTATCACAGGCCATTAATCTTCACCCAGATACCCCTACATTACAACCAAAGATTCTAGCTAGATTAAAGCATTTCAGTCCTCAGGGGGATAAACGATATACCACACACAGAGAAGGGGATACTTCAGAATTGCTTCTATGAGCTCTGCCCAGATGATCCCAGCTGGCTATGAAGGAGGGCAAGAAAACCCTCACATCCCGATCAGTCTGACTATTAGGAAAACACCTTCCCAACCCCAAAATGAATGATCAGTTTAATCTGAGTATGCGAGCAAGATATACCAGCTAGGTGTCTGGAAAGAGAGTTCTTTGTACCTCGGGTCTTCCCACTGTGGTGTCCTGTCTCCAGCTGTGTCCAATCTCTGATGTTGCAGAAGAAGTAAAAAACAGAACATATCCAGTCAGTTGTGCATTGGGGGAGGAGGGCTTCTTCCTGACTCCAGCAGATGACCCAGTGAAGCACTCACTCATGAGATTTGATTATAGTCATTATCTAAATGCAGATCTGCAAGTGTTAGGCACATACTGAGCAATGCTGTTCAAACTGAGATCCCTGAAAGAAGGGGATGAATGGTGGGACTGAAAATTCATAGACTCACAGCTCAGACATTACATATTGCATAGAACAGTTTTATTCTCCTTTGAGATGCTGACGGAAAAGCACACTTAAGACTGCAGCTCTGGATACATTTGGTTCTTTCATAATGCACACCTAAGTAGCATGAGCCAAGCATTGGCCCCAAATTCACTTCTGCTCTGTGAATTTCAAGACATATGGTGACTATGTTGTCCCTCCAACTGAACAGTACAACTCAAACTTACCTTTCACTGAAAGCCTTTGGGCCCTTGTGAGAGCTGACAGAATAATGGATTTGGGGGCCAAACCAAAACATCTGAAAAATTGTCTGTTTGCTTTGAACCAAAGCAGGGTTTTGTTTTTTTGTTTGTTTAGGGGTTTTTTTGGCGGGGGGGGTATTTCTCACCAAAGCTAAAAAGTGTATTTAGAGAGTTGAAATAAACCTTTTGTTCAACTGGAAATAAAATTTCAGTTTTTCATTTCAGAGTGTTTTATGGCATTTTCACTTTCCCTTTTCTTTAAAAAAATGGATTTTGATGTGAAATTTAGCTATTTAAAAATGGAAATTGTCACAACGTTTTATCATTTATACAAAAAGGCCATTTTTTTACCAAAACCATTTGCTTAGTTGGCTCTGAATTCACAGAGCCCTCCCCTCTCCCCCAAATGCATGTTTCTGTAAATTTTCTATTTACCAATTTTTCCCCAGTTCTAGCCCATCCCCCCCCAAAAAAGATCTTCTGTTTGTTTCTTCTCATGCTGAGCTATGTATTTCTGTTTTCTTTAATGTTTTCTGTTTGAGTTACAGCAGGTGTATATGATCCTGCACCTATTTTGAATTTAGCCATGCTTTGCTTAGAATTTAGATTGACCTACAGTTCCATTGCTTCAGCAGCATGGCAGTCAGACCAGCAACTTCCAGGAACTCCTGTATGCCAGGAAATTCAAAATTCCCATTTAACAACTCATTCAACCATTTTGAATGTGTCTTACTCAGGAGCACATCAATGCTGTTATTTAAAATGTCCCCCCACCTCCACCCCCTTAGCAAGCTTCCCTTTCCCCAGGGAAATAGAGCCCTTTGTTTGTAATTTCAGAGTTACATAGAATCATAGAATTCTAGAACTGGAAGGGACCTCGACAGGTCATCAAGTCCAGTCCCCTGCCCTCATGGCAGGACCAAACATGGTTTATATCATCGCTGATAGATGTCTGTCTAACCTGCTCCTAAATATCTCCAGTGATGGAAACTCCACAACCTCCCTAGGAAATTTATTCCAGTGTTTAACCACCCTGACGGGTAGGAAGTTTTTCCTAATGTCCAACCTAAACCTCCTTTGCTGCAATTTAAGCCCATTGCTTCTTGTCTTATCATCAGAGGCCAAGGAGAATAATTTTTCCCTCCTCTTTGTAATACCCTTTTCAGTACTTGAAAGCTGCTGTCATGTTCCCCCTCAGTCTTTTCTTTTCCAAACTAAACAAGCCCAATTCTTTCAGGCTTGGTTTCTAAACCTTTAATCATTTTTGTTGCTCTTCTCTGGACCTTCTCCAATTTCTCCCCATCTTTCTTGACATGTGGTGCCCAGAACTGGACACGATACTCCAACTGAGGCCTAATCAGTGCAGAGCAGATCAGAAGAATGACTTCTCGTGTCTTGCTCACAACACTCCTGTTAATTCATCCCAGAACCAGATTTGCTTTTTTTGCAACAGTGTCACACTATTAACTAATATTTTGCTTTGTAGGAGAAAACAAGAGCCATGCTAATCTTTAAAGTGCTTTCCTTATTTGGCAGCCATGTATACAGTTCAGATAATTTCCTTTAGTCACCTGCAGAGAAAAGAAAGCAAAGCAATATTTCTAGCCTCTTTTATTTTCCTTCATCTACATAGAAACAGATGAGGAGGATTCTGGCAGTTGTCAATCTTTTCCAATCAAATATGTAAAATTCTAACAGGAAAGGCATGGAAAAGATAAATGACAAAAAAGCAACAAAGGAAGAAGAAAACAGGGCCATATCCTGGCTTCAGAAAGAAATGGTACATGGACATATGAAAAAGCAATAATTTGCTCTGAAGGAATCCATGTCTTTAAGCTGCACTTTAAAATATTGCATATAAATCAAACAAATAGTGGAAATCTAAACTAAAGCAATTGGACTAGAAGCTCCATGCTCTTGGATGTGCTGACACAAAAGTTTAATCAGCCAGCAAAAGAAAATGCCAAATCTAATTTAAAGGGGGAAAGTGCTATTTACAGAACATAGCTGGTTTTAAAATAGCGTCTTCCATGCTGACCTTTATTTCTAAAGCAATACTGCAGTTTCATTTGGGCACACATTTAGCAGAGAGAAAAGCCATTCCAGCAGGCAGGAGTCAAAAAGGAAAGCTACATTCTAGCATGCCAATTGGAGCAGTGTCACAAGGCTCAGTATTAGTGTAAATAAGGCTCGATCATGGAAAAAGAAATGGGAGGATTGTTTTGGACACCCATAACTATATCTTTTCAGGTGTTTGGTAATTATAATTCAAGTCATCCCTGACAGTGGCCCATCTGCCCTGATTAGGTTCCTAACTCCCTAGTGCCCTGGGGAAAGATGTTTTACACTCTCCTGGCAAATAGTAGCCGAACAGGAACCATTTTTTGCCCATGGATGATGTTAAAGAGCAAAGAAGCCCAGAGCCTTCGCCAGCCCGATGCTGCAACTGGCTGCCCACATGTGGAACCCCTTGATGAGCAGGGGCTTACTCTATGCTGATAGTAATGGGTCGATGTTGGGGGTTTTTAAGTGTCTCATAAGAAATAATGTGTAAATCACATTTGACACCCTGGACTTGAGAGCACAGTAAAGTCTTTTCGTGTATTCCTGGGGGTGTCGGCGCCCTGTGGACACTACACACTGGTAGCAAGGTGAAAGTCATGGAATGCTGGTGATTTTGAAACAGGGCTCAATGAAAATGATGGCAGCATAGCTTAGTACATAGGGCGCAGGAGTAGGACCTTTGTTCATCTCCAAGCTCTGTCACTGGCCTACTGGGGCTATGTCTACACTACAGAGTTTTTGCTGAAAAACGGTCGTTATTCCACAAAAACTCATGGAGTGTCCACACCTCAAGTGCATTTTTGCACAAGAGAATCAAAAGAACAGAGGGGTTTTTGTGCAATTGGTATTCCTCTGTTTATGAGGAAGAACGCCTTTATGCAAAAGAGCTCTTTCGCAAAAAGGCACATGTGGACGAGGAAGAGGGGTTTTCTGCACAAGAAGAAGAAAGAGGAAAAAGCACAGGTGCCCTGGTGGCCATTCTGTGCATACCAATCAGTGCTTACTTTCGAGAAAGCGTCCCTGCAGTCTGGATGCCCTCTTTAGCAAAAGCGCATCGCTTTTTCGATGCGCTTTTGCAGTGTGGACGTGCTCTTGCGCAAGAAGTTTTTGCGGAAGATCTCTTCCGACAAAATCTTCTTGTGCAAAAAGCCTGCAGTCTAGACGTAGCCTGGGCAACCTTCAGCAATTCACTTCCCTTCTTCCGTTTTCCCCATCAATATAACATGGATAATGATACTGGTGTGCTCTGTAAAGCTCTTTGATATCTACTGATAAAAGCACTAGTATCATCATCACCATCTGTTCTAGGATAGTGGTTTCTTAACAAGCCAGCCTGCCAAACAAAAGAAAATTCAACAAAATGCTTACAATACAAGTGGCACATTGTCATCTGAGGCATTGACAATTCTGACTTTAGTAAGACAGCTCTGAGGTAGAGGATTGTTTTGATATAGCCTTACTTTCCAGCAAATCCCCCTGGTCTCATTGCTAAGTCATCAAACAGAAAGCACAGATTTTATTTCCAGCTTTGCTACAAATTCCTTGCAATCTTAAGCAAGTACCTTAACTTTTTAGTGCCTCACTTTCCATATCTATAAAAAGGGATATGACCGTACTAATTTACCTCACTAGACTGTTTGGAATCTCAAGTTCATTAATATTTGGGATTTGAAAACATGCTACAAACTAAAAGATGACATATGGACATGCAACTTAATAATAATAGTTTTGTATACTCGTAGTCTACATAGGTTCCCTTTGTCAATGCACCAAGCTGCAGAGAACTCCGAAGAAGGATCCAATTCTGCAAAACTTCACTGGGAGTTTTGCCTGCATTAGGCCTCCATGAACAACTTTGTACTTGCCACTGATGTAAACCTATACACAGGACAACAAGGCAAACATGTTTTAGGTTTAGGAGCAAACCAAAAAAGTCCTTACTTTAGCCAATATGTATAAGCTACACCTTACATTTAAAGCATTGGTCCCACTGGATCCAGTATATATATTCCTTATGTCAATGTGTTAGAAGTTTCATAAAATGCTGAGCACATATATTTAAAATAACTCTGACAATGTATTTTTTAAAAGCTCTAAAATATTATGACATGGCCAATTTCTATGCTATTTAATATCAATAACATGACAATATATTTTATGTGTGGAAATATACATCCCAGATATTGGCCAATGGCATAACATTTTAAATGTTTTATATGTTGTCAAATCCATTTTAAACACAGTACTGCATGTTATACATTTTCTGAAACATAATTCAGAGAGATCCAGGAAATCAACTATATTCCTTTGCCATGTGGTTTTATTATACATTTTGTGGTTTTATTGCTTCCTAACTCCACAGTCCTTTTCCCACCCCCGCCCCTCTGTTTAATTTTCTGAAACAAGGGAATGGTGTGTGAAGAGAAAGCACAGACTTATATTTTTCTGCTTAACACTTTATAATCATATAATACCTTGTATCCAAATAACTCCAAGTCTTTTACAAATAATTATTTGCACCTCTCTTCAACAATGGAGAAAATAAAAGAAGAGTTAAACGACTTGTCTGCAGAGCGATTAAGTGGTGAGTTGGGAAAAGTACCCAGAATTCCAAAGTCCTAGTCTCTAATCACGAGGCTATACTTCCTCCACATTACTGTAAATCAACTCTGTTGCTATGACAAGTGAACGCCCTGGTTCTGTATGTGAGATCCCAGCAAGTCTAAGTCCATTTCGTTGTCTTGAACTACTACCGCCTCCGCATCCTGACTCAGCCAGAAACCCTCTACCCTCAGTGGCACAGATTACCCCTGAAGGAATCCAAGTATCTTACCACAAGGAAAACAGTTATTTAAAGTAATATTAACTGGGGATTTTCAGGTTAGCTTTGGGCCTCATCTTATTCCATAAATCATCCCATTAATATCAATAGATCAACTTCTGAAGAAAAACAGCACATATCACATGAAAATATGGCAGCATCTTTTGTCACCCACATGACAAAAACCCAGTGTTCTCCATTTCCAATCCCTTGCTTTATCCTAGCATGACAACCCAGGATTTCTGATGTCTAGTCACTTGTTCTGGTCACAAGACAAATGGTCCCCAATAAATTATACATTTCTCAAATAGATCATTTTTAAATTAATTCCTTTAAAACTATAAAATATTAAATCAGCAATCAACATATCACTTATAGTTCATGGAATTCTTTACGAGCTGTACTTTCCTGATCAAATTTCCAAGCTGGCAGGTGCAGAAGCACAAATTGGAAAGGGTTATCCATCGGAGGACAATCAATCAGTGGTGAAAGCAATGTGAGCAAGCAGTGTTAGGAACCTAATTCACTTAGGCTGTTTTTAAAACTCCACCCATAAGGTCTGTCTCATTGAGTCTCTCTCTCATTACAAAGATGAATCTCTCTGGGAAAAGATATGTTCTCCCTTGTCCACAATTTAATACCTTTAGGGAGAAAAACAACGTTGCAAGGGCATTTTTAACTTTGCCAAGTGTTTTCGGATACCATTTGTATAAAAGACACTGTAAAAATAAGTTTCAAAAAATTCAGAGGGTGAAATCCTGACCCCATTGAAATAAATTGTAAAACTCATTGATTTCACTCCTAGATTTTAAGGTCAGAAAGGATCATTATGGCTATCTAGAATGGACCTATTCATATCACAAGCCATTGCTGTAACAAAAGGCAGATGCAGAACACCCAGCAAGACAGTATGACTGGCAGCAAATTTGGAGTAAATTATTTTCATAACATTTTTTAAATTCTCCAGGATTCACTCCCTCTCCCACTTTTTAAAACTAAAAAGTCAAAAATACATTGTTTGGTTTCAATTTTTTTTTCATTTTTGCAAGTTTCTCCCCCGCCCCCTCTATCTTTTTTTCTTTAAACTTCTCATCCATTCTTCAACATCTCTCCCTTCCCTGCCCCGGGGGAGAAAAACATAAAAGTGAGTGAAAAACATTATCTCATTTTTTGTATTTTAAAACTGCTTTCCTTTTTTCCCACTAGAATGTAAGGAAAACAAAAAAATGAGAAAGCAGCGAGGGGGCAGGAGTTTGAATTCAGTTTTCCAGGGAATAGTGGCAGGAGGATTTTAAAGTTAGAGAAAAATAATATTCATTCTTTTCCAGCAGGGAGGAGAAAAGGTAGAAGAAGTAAAACAATAAAGGGAAGAGGGGACCAAAGTTTTTTAAATGGAAAATTCAATTCCATTTTTAATTTTTTGGTCAAAAAACTAAAAAGTGACCTGCATCCCCATACTGCAGCAGAAGACAATCCTGACCCTCACCCCCAAGGTCACTGCCAATCTGATCTGGGGAAAATTCCTTCCTGACCCCACATATGCTGATCAGCTAGAGCTAAGCATGGGAACACGAACCAGTCAGCCAAGCACCTGAGAGAAAGAGAATGCTTGGTGCCACCTCAGAGCCTGCTGGAAACCAAGGAGCCCTAGCAAAGTCCGCCTTTGCATTTGGCTAAGCCTATGAAATGTCCCATCTACCACTATCCACAGGGCCAGGCCAAGGATTCTGGGAAGGGCTATTGAAATGACTGTGGGATATTCCCTAAATTACTCACTTTATAGAAAACATATGTATCATATGTCAAGACCCCCTTCGGCAGCTACTTCAGAATGGAGCCCAGCTGCTTGGGGTGTTGTGCTTGGGGTTTGTCCATGATGGTCAACACCCCAAGAAGTTTTAGTTTCATTATATTGGATTAGGGTAGGAAGGAGTTCTGCTTTCTCAGCAATTGGAAAGCCAATGCACTGTGGTGAATTCCAGCACATGCAACGCATTGCATGATTATAACAACAACTTAAGTGTCTTCACTCCTACTCTGAGGTAGAGAAAAAACATAAACACCATTTACAGATGGTAAAAAGGCAGCCGGGAAGTTAAGTGACTTGACCAAGGCAACAGTGGGAGTCAGTGAACTTACAATTAGAATTCAGAAGTTCCTCATTCTCACTTCTTTCATTACTCCAGCTACCATCCACACCACTGAGCTACCTCTCCTAAGGTGCGTCTACACTGCACCCTTAGCTTGAAATAAGCTACGCAATTAGAGCTACGCAAATTGTGTCGCTTATTTCAAATTAATTTTGAAACAGAGCGCTATTCCGAAACATCCCTTCATCCTCGTGGAATGAGGTTTACAGGGACGGTGGAATAGCACACCCATTATTTTGAAAGCTATTTTGAAATAACAGGCCCACTGTCAAGATTCAAAAAACTCTATTTTGGGATATTGGAGGTATCCCAAAATAGCGCCACTATCTAGACACACCCCAAGAGCCAGAGGGTACACTGGTCAGATCAAGGCTAGAAAAGTGAAGAGTGCTTAGAGAAACATTTATTAGCTCACATGTAAAGCTCTTCTGTTAGCTCTTTACTATAAAGGCAAGATTCTGCTTTACAGATCTTTCTGATAAAGAGCCCATGGTACCCTAGGCCAGCTTTGGAGCATGCCTCCTTTTGCAAGAGAAGGAACACTAATTCTGAACAGGATTCCCTCATGCTAACAGAGAGCATGAAGGCATTGTATTAAATAACACATAACATTTCATATGGAACTCCGCATGGGCACAAACCTGCAGTTATAAAATAAGGCAAAATCCTTGTCTTGGGAACAGGAGGGAAAATATCAGCAGCACAAAGAGGTGGTGGGAAAGGCCCAGACTGCCGAGCTACGCCAGTTTCCACTGACTTCAGTTTGAGCAGGATCAGGTCTTGTGAGGGGCAGTCTTGGGATGTACAGAAAAATGAATTACTCTGAATTAAAACAGGGCAAAAGCAGGCAACAGTCCAGACCAAAAGCCAAAGCTTGTGAAGTTTGACTTATGAAGGGGAACATAGCAAGAGACATAGCTGGAAGTGGCTGCAGTACAACTCATTACTGGTTGTACAACTCACTTTTTCTCCCCTTGCACTCTCCTAATATATCCTGGGAGCATAACAGTCAGAGTGAAATATGTTATAATGCAGCAGAAAGAGAGACAAAGGCAATGAAAGGGGCCAGGAGGCAGCTGCCAACAATAACCCTCTACGAGCTGCTGTGGCAGCAATTGAGAAAACAGAACAGAGGTACCACACATATGGCCACGAGTGACTCTCAAACAGAGCAGCAAGTGTTGACTTCAAGAGTGAAGAGCACTTTGTGGAGGAGAAAAACCCTATGAGCCCTTAATTCTGGTATAGCCATACTTTCATCATTTCCACTCGGAAGCACCGTGACCTCCAATCCATTTGCCACATCTTATACTCTATTGTGAATGATGTTCCAATGAGCCATAGCCCCTACTGCATTTTTACTTTGCTGCCTGACCATGTACTCTTTAAGTGGTGAGTTCATCTTAACCACCCCCTCATTTCCCTCCTACGGAAACTATTTGTGGCCCCTGACCAGATCACTGGTGCTGCATGGGACTCTATGGAGCCAACCTACCGAGATCATTGTCAAATTTGGAACCAGTTAAGAAAAACTCTTCCTGATAATATTTATTTTATGAAAGAAAACCAAGTTCTTCTGAATAATAGGTGCCTGTTTTTCTCGAGAGCGTTCCTTTAATTCTTATGGTACAATAGGTACTAGACTAAATCTTTCTGAGGCCATATATGGCTCAATTCATTTCTAGTTGACAGAAACAAGGCAAGCAGGTAAACTCAGGTGAATTAGAAATATTTTGAAGTTGCAACCAAGTTCAATAATAGCCCAAAACACTTAGCACACACAGTTGGGGAGCACACTTTCAAAGCTCTATATAAGCGATCAAGATTTTCAGTGTATAAGTGGTCAAGATTTATGTGTGCTAAGCATTTTTGAAATGTGGCCCAAGTATGCAGCTTGATCCCTTGTTACAAGGTCTGCAGGAGACTTTTCCCACTGGCCCTGCAGCATCTCCTCTGAGTCCATAAAATATATATCTGTCTGTGTTCAAACTTTCTCCAAAAGTTCATTTTTAGCAGACACTAATCATGGCATTTTCAGAAAGCGAACATGATAAGCAGAGCTGGTTAATATGGTCAGAATTCAGTTACAAATTTTCATTGAAATATTAAGCTTCAATGGGAAAAGAAGGAAGGAAGATGACAACATTTTGGTGAACTTTAAAGGGAGCATTCTTCGCCTTGTTCTCTTTTCGTTTTCTCTTGTTAAAATCTGATGTGATAACTACATGCAGGAGTTCACTGGAACCAACTCACATAGGTCAAGGTTATCCCAGGTTATTGCACAGGTGTACAGTGGATGAGGTGCCTAATAGTTCCCTCTTGCTTGCCCTATGCAAAGGCTGAAGTCACTGTACTTCTAGGAACACAGGGAATGCTCCCTTCATGCAGTTCGGGAGACAGGACTCGGTCCGGGGGGAGGGGGGCGGGGAGGCTAAGCCATTAGTCTACTCTGTTCTCTGTCCACGTGTGTCCTAGCTTGTAGAACAGGCTGCATCCCATCAAGTGACAGTGTAATCTGTGTACACACACCCTCTAGACCAGGAAGTATGGAGAAGATTTTTGCCTTGCTTGGCTCCTTATAGCTTCACATCAGTCCCAACTCCAGGCAGCTCCCTAATAGCTAGAGGTGCCAACAGCCTCCGCAGGTCCCTGGGAAAGTTGGGGCCGGTGGGTCTGTGCTCCTGTCAACAGGTCTGTAAATAACTAGCGCAGACTAACAAATATTGATCAGCAACATGCTGGGAGCCTCAGAAATCAGCTGTGCAATACAAATAATGCAACACAGAAATTAAGTATATTATTGATCAATACCAAGCAAGGAGACTGCCAGGGTTTGCAGTAGTACGGGTAACTATTAAGGGAATGCTCATAGTATGAGCTGCCTTTTTGTTGTTGTTGCTGTCATTTATCGCGAAACAATGAGGCACATTGTGTGTTATTGTGGGAAGGAGAAAGGAGACAAAAAGCATCTGAAGAAATGGGAAGTTTAGATGGTGCCTGAGTTTTGAAGGTTATCAACACCAAAAGTATCTGGCGAGAGAGAGATTGTTCAGGGCAGGCCAATAGGATAGGACTAGAAATGATATAAAATAAAAACTTAGGAAGGAAAATTGAAGATAACTATTTATGAAAATCTTCCTGAGGATGAGATCAACTGTATTATACTGTGGAATAGTTTGGTAAGAGAAGTAGTGGAAGCTCCAGAGTATGAGTCATTTTAAAGTCAGACTCCAGGGCTATGTCTACACATTGGTGTTATTTCGGAATAACTGATTAGATAACAAAGTCTGTGTCTACACTACAAGCAGTTATTTCAACATACTGTCAAAATTATGTCAAGCTGGAGGACTTCTTACTCTGACTCCTGTAACCCTCATTGTACATGGAGTAAGGGAAGTCAGAGGAAGAGTGCTCTCTCAGACTTCCTGCTGTGTTGACAGCGCCAAAAGCCAAAATAAGCTCTTTTGACGTAAGCTACACAATTGACGTAGTTCACATTGCATAGCTTATTTCGGCGTTAGCCCTGCAGTTAGATGTACCCTCAGAAACAATTCAGCACGGGCAGGGGGAGAAATTCACAAGATGACCTAATAAGTCTTTTGCATCTCAAATTTCTATGATTCTAAGGAAAGAACAATAAAAAGCAATTCCACTGAATCAGTTGCAGGAAGGATTGCAATGATCGAAGTGGCATGGGCTGTTCCAAGATGTAAGATGCAAGAGCGACTGAAGTAGATGTGAGGAGAGATGAAGGCACTGATATGTTTAGAATGCGGACCTGGAGGCAGTGATAAGCAAAGTCCTGGACAAGGAATAAAAAATGTGAAGAGTTCAAGCTTCAAAGGGATAAAAGATGACGGAGACTGAGGCAGGGAGTCTATGGTATTTTTAATGGGATTTTTTTTTCATTTACAAATCCCTGATTTTATGTAGATAACATTAAGAGCTGTCAGGTGCTGGAGCAAAGCCATCTTTAAAATTAAAAAGCTATGTGAGAATTTAAAATTCATGCCCAGGTACTGGCAAGGAGGAGACTGAGAGAGAGAGAGATTCAGGTGTTATTTTTCCTATTTCAGAACCATGAGCATCTGCTGGACCTGCCAACATTAGAAACAGCAAAGGAAGTTTCCAATAACTTTGCTAAAGGGCTCAGGATGCATGGATTGTTTTCTCAGCCGACACTGAGCAGTTAAGCACCTAGGGCTTTCCTTTTGTTCATATCCTACTAAACTGATTCTTTAGTATTTATTATAGAATAAATCTCTGTAAGGAAAAATATCGTTCAGATATCAGCTTCATCCAACACATTTTCTTATTTTGAAGCAAAAAACAGCTAGTTGCATAAAACTACTTACATGACAATTGGTGAATGAAAAATAAAATGCACTTTTGGCCTTTTGGAGGGAGCAGGGTTATAATTCCTCAGCAAAATATCCTTGATTCCTGCAAAATGGACTCATTGTTTATCATATGCTAAAAACATGTGCTACTCTGCATTAAGACGACTATCATCAAATCTCACGTTATAGGGTTTAGGCCTCACCTATGTGGGGCCCAGCTTAGCTGATGGAGCTGGGAATTTATGGATCCACCAGCACTCTCCATGAAGAAAATTCCCTGAATCCCATTTTGTGTCGAGTGCTCTCCCCATTTCTCTCCTCTTTATGTTCCCACTGTTATTTTCCCATGCTGTTCTTTTTCTTCCCAGGTTGCCATTCTCTAAAGAGAAAAAAAACTTCATTTTCCTTTGGCCCCAAGCAAGCCTCCTTTTCTTCAAATTTATCACTTCTTCAACTGAAATTCTGCTTGCTTAGACCCTACCTTTTAATTGTCTTAGTATCTAATAGTTCAATAAGCCTTCTCGTGTGAGTAAAAATTTACAAAAATCCAACTCTGAATTGGACAGATTACAGGGTGTGCAGGTTGTCTAACTATATGTCGGGGTGGGCAATAATTTTCAAAGGGGAGCCACTTAATGAATTTTGGTACATGGTCACAGGCCAGATCTACCCCAGAGGGGGCAGGGCCTGGGAGAAAGGGGGTGGGGCCTGAGGTGGAAGGGACAGGGCTGAGGACTAGCCTCCCCCAGATTTGTGGAGGAGAGGCTTTGAATTAAAAACACAGCAAAGGGCTCATGCTCCCTTCCCTGCTGCTACCACATTGCCTGGCATTTGCCGAGGATTGCTGCACCTATTTAAAGGGCTCACGGCTCCAGCCCATGCCAGGGTAACGCCGTGACTGGGAGCTGGGAGCCATTTAAATAGGATCCTGCTGAGTCACCACCTGGAAATTCGGTGGCATGGACAGTGTGATATAAATAGAAAGCAGCTAGATGCAATCCACGGGCCGGATCAAAGTGTTATGTGGGCCGGATCCAGCCCCAGGGAGGATGACCTCCCGAGGTCCCTTCCAGTTCTAGTGTTCTATGATTCTATGTTGTTTTTTAAAGTGCCATGTAGCTTCATGTACATTTGTGGTAACACAAGTAAAATCCCACAGACCATTCCAAATCTCAAATTGTGTGCTCCAGTTTGCTGCAAGAAATTTTTAAAAAGTTTAACTCATGACAAGCTCACAAAAAAAAAAAAGTGGCCTTATTACATCATTTTACTAGATTGCCCAGGCTAAGAGGAAAGAGTTAACTTTTTGTGTGTGGATTTGGAGGGGGAAAAAGTGAAACAATTTTATCCCACATTGCTTTGAGTCTTACTGTTCTAGAATGTTTGCCCATTGACTGTCCCTGTTGCCTTTAGAATGGTGAGCCACCAAAATAAAGATGTTGGCTGAAGTGTTTTCTCATTGAACTGAGGTTTCCTAAACTAAGACCAGAATATCACTATTTAGTTATTTTGGTCCCTAAGTCATCTGTTGAAGTTCAGGGGGGTGAGTGCTTGAGAAGGTGGTTTAGTGGTCTAAACCTCAGGGCTGAAAGACTTCCTAGGGCCATAGGTTCACATGCAGCTAGGGGTCTTTCAGAGGGGACTTTAAAACCCCAGGGCCTTTGTGAAAATAAAGATTCCCACAGTGCTTTTCTTAAAAATACATGTCATGGTGTCCTTGGCCAAAATTCTACCTTCATCTACTGCTGGGTTGTTTGTTGTTCATTTATCAGCATTTACACCAGAGATAGCAGTATTTCAATTGTATTGCATTGAGGCATGTATAGTCTGTAGAACACTTTGAAAAACTATTATATATGTGTAAATTGTAATTTACACACATAAATTACTCTCCATATTATTTCCAGATCACTGTTAGCCCCACAAAAGACTAGTCAAGTCAGTTAGCAATGGATTACACTAGGATTTTATTTTGAAATAATGCCCCTGCCCCAGTTTGAATTTATAAGCGGAGTATCTGCACTCCCAAGCCCATTATTACGAAATAACAGGCTGTGGAATTTGAAATCTGTACTCCTGCTTTTCATCAGGAGTAATGCTAATTCCAAAATAGTTATTTTGAAATAACTGTAGTGTGGATGTTATTTCAAAATTATTACTCCCCAGACTAATTCAAACTAATTACTCCCCAGTGCTTCCTGGGGCTCTAAGTCAAGGTAGCACATCCACATTAATGGAGCCTGCCTCAGACTAATTTTGAGGCTTCCCCATAGTGTGGACATACTAGTTTGAATTGGGAGTTAAGTAGAGTTGAATTTACTAATTTTGAAATAGTTTCCTAGTGTAGACATGGCCTTATCGTTTAAAGTCTTGTTCGCAACTCACTCCACAAGGCACGGGGATTGTACAGTAAGTTCATGCTATATTTTAAGATCCCATACTTTTCTAAGCTACCAATAATGACCTTTGTAATTAATTTGCAACACCAGCATACAAGTAGAAAAAGGAGAACATAATGATATGTTCCCCATAATGTTTAGTTTATTGTGAAAAAGGAAATTTCTAAAAATTAATTTTGTGGTATATTTCTTCTGTGGCATATTGTACTATGCTAATTTTTAAAACCTGCTTTGAAGTTGAAAACATATTTTGGCCCAGTATCTTACATACCTATACGTACAAAATGTAATTCTTAATATTCTTACAGTGCTTTCAAGATCAATTTGAAAACTGTTGTAACATCCTCCCAGGTGGAAACGCAGTAGGCACTGCACCAGCCACTCCACACAGCTGTGCATGCAGAAGGGGAAGTGAAGACTTCCAATTTAAACTGAATTAAAATTTAAATTTGTAGTTACATTTTCCCTGAATTGGGACTTGGCCAGTGTTCTGAGACCATACTTCCTCCTCTTGCAAGAGGTCCTATGCAACTTTTCCCATCATACATGTTCTGTATCTTCTTTTTCATCTTATTCATAAGATGGAAATTGCCTCTGAATATCATGCTGAGGTCTCAGCAGTTTTCCCTCTGAGGCAGTATGGAACCTGTGTACTAATTCACCATTGGCAACTGCTGTAGCTCCTAATAAAAACAGATTGATACACCTCTGCCATTGGGGCTACTAGATGGCCAGTGCTTGCCCTGATCTGGTTATGACTATAGCAAGAACTATTGTTGCACAACAAACTAACCACTTGCTCCAGTTTTCAGTCTCTGTGGGGACATCTAAGCCAAAAGCAATCTACTTATGCCTATTGTTCTTATATCACTGTGTATTCTGTTTCAGCATTCTGAATCCATCAAAGATGATAACAATGGTTGTCCAGCCATTAGAAGTGCGGGAAATTCCTTTCTTATGGCATGGGCTGTATTTCAGCAAGGCATTAGCTAGACTTTTACAGATGAGGTTCCTAAATCAGTGTCCAGTTCAGCTTGTATAGAGTTAACTTTCTGATTTTTTTAGCATCTTTCAAGCTAAGTTGATTGATTTCTCCTGTTCAGCTGACATAATTCGAGAAATGACCACTCCCGTGTACAAACACACATAATGGCGATTCATTGCATGCCAACTACATGCAAGTCAGGATCAAATTGCATTAACAACTCCAAACCAGCAATAAATCCTTAGCCTTTCAGCACCCGTCTCTATTCAAGTCCATCCAGGTTTATTTTTCCTCGCCCTAGAAGATCATGAAAAAGATACAGCAGGCATTGCATGCAGATGAGAAACCAAGCTTGAGGAACACCAGAAGAGAACAGAGAAAGCAAATTTTCTGAAACTATGGCCTTACCCTTGTACTTTCCTCACTGGCATCAGTCACATGCATGAACAAGAGCAAAAGCAACAGATGATTTTTGCAAGAGAGTTCGCCAAGTAAAGAAGGAACGACTACGTGATCTTTAGGATAAACTTGTGTGCTTGCTGCTTGACTGTAACATGTTGTGTGGTCCACTGGGGAGTGGAGGCGTGTGCTGAGCCAAGCCCTTTAGGATCCTTAACTATTAAGCAGGAGGTGTGTTACTCAGGGAGCGTCTACACAGCAAGGTTATTTCGGAATAACAGCTGTTGTTCTGAAATAACTATGGGAGCGTCTACACAGCAATTGTAGACACTTCACTGCTGCTATTTCAAAATAGCTCCTCACCAGGGCCATTCTAAGTTATTCCTCCTGGAGCTCTAAACTGAGATAGCACATCTACACTAGGGAAGCCTGCCTCACACTAATTTTGAGGCTTTCCTGCAGTGTAAATGTCCTATTTCGAAATAAGATATTTCAGAATAACTATTCTGGAATAGCTTCTTCCGAAATAACTGTGCAGTGTAGCCGTAGCCTCATGGAGAACAGTTTAAAAATCTAGGTCTTATGTGAGATAAAACAGAAAACAGTAGAGTTTTGCAAAGCAGCTTAGACCCAGATACACCTAATATTCTCTAAACCAGGGGTTTCAAACTCCTGGCCCACAGGCCATGCCCTGCTGGAACAGTTGCACAATCCAGCCCAGGACTCCCAGTATGCCAGGGGTGACCTGTCCATTACCAGCACCCAAGCGCCCCCCCCCCTTCCCACTTTCTCCTCACCTTCTCCCTCCCATGACACCCCATACGAGGACGAAGATCAGGGATCATGGGGGGTGGGGCTGATGCCACATGGCAGCAGTAGTCAGGACCCCCACACTCCCCATAGTGGCAGGAGCCATGAGGAAGCAGAACAAGTGCACTTGCCCAGCAATCATTCTGGCCAGGGATGGCCCATGGACCAGGTGTTTGAGACCCTGGCTCTAAACTTAGGCCAATATATCCATCCACTTACCCCTCCCCTCAAAAAAAGATATGGGAATAAAAAGAGAATTCAGACTGAAGTCCAGCAACAGAGTAGGGGCTACCTAGTTTACTGCACTGAATGACACATTTATAGTTACCTGCATTGTGGGCAGATGGTATATATATATATATATATATATATATAAGCATGTGGTGCAAGGAGCTCATGGCCCTCAGAGACCAGGTATGGGCTCAGACAAGAGTGGCTGAGCTAGATAAGGGAGATGGAGAGATACACAGATGAAATGTTCTGGGACACAGTAGAATAGTCCACTCAGAGTCTGACAGCCTCTGTGCTACTGAACAGAATGAAAGTCTCAAGGAAGGCAAACATCGAACAGGAGAGGAGAGAAAGGATCCTGTAGTTGGATCCAAATGATGTTATGATATTCCCTCACACTGAGGATACCACTCTGGGGAAGAGAATCCCAGTTATCTGGAAGAGATGGGTACTAGTAACGGGGGATTTGATCATTGGAAATATAGATAGCTGGGTTTATGATTGACAGATGAAACTTCTTTGATACCCTTGATGAGTGACAAAGACAATCTTCAATTGGCAAATCTGATTACAAATGTCACATAAAAATCTGCCATCTGTGGGTGTTGTACACTTTTTTGTATCCTATGTTTTTCTTGTAATGTCTGGATACATTGACTCTCAAAGCATTTGAGAGCCTGTACAATAGTTTGCCACCAGAACAATCTGTCCTGAACTATGATTTCCAGGACACAGGGAGACCTGCCACATAACTTCATGTTGATCTTTAAGATATCTTTATAATGCTTATGATGACCATCAATAGAGCGCTTTCTATGAACAAATCGGCCATGAAGACCATCTTCAGTATCCATGCATCATTCATCCTCATAACATGATCAATCCAGTGAAACTGTTCATAAGCACTGCTTCTTTGCCCATGACACCACATAGCTTAAGGAACCCTGTGTTAGGAATTTTGTCCCACCAATTCACATGGATAATCTTCCTGAGGCAGTGCATATGGAATTTATCATATTTCAAAACATGCCGGTGATATATGGTCGAAGACTCCAAGCCACGCTGTAGGATATTCTAGACAACTGCCTGATAAACTGTTACTTTTGTACGAAGTTTTACACCATGGTCATTCCATAAGCACTTGGTTAATCTTCCAAAGCCAACACTGGCTTTGCTAGTCGAGCAGATACATCAGCAGCAGCATTTATGCTGGAGGACAGTTCACTTCCAAGGTGGTGAAACTTATCAACAGTACTAAGGACAGTATCAGCAGCAATGATCACTGAGCGCTGGGCCCTTTCCGAACAGACTGGGGCATAACTTCTGTTTTCTTGAGGCTCACAATGAGTCCAAAATGGTGAGCTATGCAGTGCACTCCATGCTGCTCTGAGGCCTGGGGGGAAGGGCACCATGGAGGGCTGGCTGCCCCTGGACCCATCCCTTCCATCCAAGGCCGCACCCTTTCCAGGAGCATGGAGCTGAACCCCTACACACACACCCAACCCATAGGCCTGCAGCGGCTATTGGCTCCCCTGAGAATGGCAGAATAGGTTGTACTGGTAGGGAAATGGCACTATACATGAAAGAAAACATAGAGCTGATATATTTAAAATGTTAAATGAATCAAACTGTACCATAGAATCTCTATGGATAGAAATTCCATGCTTGAATAATAAGACTATAGGTGCAGGAATATACTACTGACCATATGATCTGGAGCACTTTACCATCGCACTCCTAGGCTACGGCTACACTGCACGATTATTGCGGAATAAGCTACTACAGAAGAAATACTGTGAAATAGCTTATTTCAAAATAGCGCGCCTACACAACAAACTCCCATCAAAATAGCACTGAGCTATTTCAAAATAGAACACCCACATTCATTGGACGCTGAATCGCATTTAAGGCCACCCAGGAGCACTTTAGGCAGGGCATCAGCACAGCACTCACTTCCCATAGCTCCTGCCTGAGGCTATCTGAGGCTCATGATTAAAGGGACACCCCTGTACAGCCTGTGGCTCACACTCTTCTCTGTTGCCTACCTCCTTGAGGGACAGCAAACCCATTCCTTTGCCTGCTGTGATTGCCCTTGCAGACATGCCACCACTCCAGCTATGGAGCCGGAGCTGCCTCTGGGCAGTCGACGGCTATTGCAGCTTGTGTTGCACCTCATGCAGCAGTTTCTGCAGGCTGCTGCCCAGGCCCTGCAGGAACCAAACCTCCTACTCCCCTTGGAGACCCTTATCAGCTTTCTGTGGGCGTGGCTCAATCCACCCTTCCCTTCCTCCCCTTTCTCCCTCCCCTGAAGAGACAATAAACCACACTTTTTGTTTTGGGAAAAATAAACTCTGGGGTTTTTTATTTGGGGTCAAAGTAACTGGGGAGGGACTGGGGGAAGAACCAGGGAGGAGGGGCTGGGGAGGAGAGGCTTAGGGCTGAGTCTGGGAGTGGCGCCTGGCTCTGGTGATCCCACCACCAGAGGTGCGGGAGCCTCAGCAGCCACTGGGGGGGTGTTGGGGGAGAAGAAAGAGGGGCAGGAGCAGGGGCAGGCAGCATGCTGGCAATCAGGGATTGAACTGCCACACACATGGGGTAGCCCTGCTCCAGCATCTCCCACCAGGTGTCTCACCACAGCTGAATGTCCTCCTGCAGTCTCCGGTCCAGGGATCAGAGTGCTGCAAGGTTTTCCCCCCCTGGAACTCGTCCATGGGTCTCCTGCACTGTAGACGTACCCAAAGGTGCTACAGGACCACTCATTTTTAAGGTTTTTTCCCATGAATCCATGCGTTCAAAAGATCATTTCAATTCAGCTAGGTTTGTGACCTTTTCTGCTCACTGCGACTTCTGAGCTATCAACCTACTGCAAATTTTAACAAACAGCAAACATTCAGCTTGATTGCACAAATATTCACCAGAAGCAAATTTTAAATTGTATATTTCATTATACTCTTCCAATTTCATGCCACATTCATGTTGCTCAATTACATGAGTCATTCAATCAAGACTTCATCCAAAGCTCATTAAAATCAGTGGTAGTCTTTCCCTTGACTTCAGTGGCATTGAATCGGGCCCATAAAGAATATCATGCAATGTGTGTAACTAAGCTACGTAGCTTGAACTGGGAATTCAAACAATCTTGAGACTAGTAAATCTTTGCTAAAAATACCTGACCAATAAGTCAATGTGGGAATTTTGCAATCTGTTTTGGGATAACTTGCCCCATTATAGGTGCATAACCCAGTGTAACCTGAAGGATATCATTTATCAGAGCAGCAACTTCACAGTCTTACAGACTATTCCAAAACAACTTCATATTGTTCTGTCATTTCCCTCATTTCTTGATTTCTGCCACAAAAACGGAATTTCTAAATATTCACCAACTGCTTCAGATTGAAATATGACTGACGTAATTCGCTTGATTTCAGCATGTACTTTGTTCATAGTCTGCGTCAGACTGTGCTACAGAGTGAAGCTTTACCAACCAGGTGAGCCGCTACAGTCTCATATCCCACTAGGACATTCATGACTGCAAAATATTCAAAGCATTCATAGTGTAGGAATGCCCACTGCTCCACATTCTCACCCCAACGATCAGGTGTATCAGCCACTAGCACAGCAAAGTCTTTCTGCCTTACTGGGGCCTTTTGGTTTTGCAAAACCCAAACCTATCACAATCTCACTCAAACACAAAACAAAAATACATTATCAGGGCAGACACCTATGATGGTTTCAGAGCCCAGGCTCCAGCCCAGGCCCAAATGTCTACACTGCAATTAGACAGCCCCTAATGCCACATCTTCACTTGCCATACCAGAGATCAATCTTCTGGCATTCGATTTAGGGGGATCTACTTAAGACCCACTAAATCAAATGCAGAAGGCAGCTCTGCTACTCCTTGCAGTCCCTCTATGAAGATAGTGCCAAACTTGGCTTAAGGTAAGCCAGCTCCAGCTAGTGGAGACCAGCAGTGAAAGGAACTTACATTTCTTACCAATACTGTCCTATTGCAGCCCAGGTCCCTTCCATCTCTTTAAATAGCTCCCTGCTGGCTTTTGCCACAGCTCAGTCAGTTCTTGCCAGAGCTGCACATCCGGGCACACCCCCTTTCTTTCACCTCTGGTGTAAACCTGGCCTAAGCTCGAGTCAGCCAGCACAGGCCAGCTGCAGGCATCTAACTGCAGCATAGATGTACCCTTAGGGTATGCCTACACAACAACAACAACAAAAAGACCCATGGCACAGAGTCTCAGAGCCCAGTTCAATTGACTCAGGTTCATTTTCCAGGGCTAAAAATAGCAGTGTAGAGTCCGGGGCTCCCTCAAACCCAAGACAGCCAACTCAGGCTCAGAGACACACTGCTATGGGTTGTTTTTTTGTGCAGTATAGACACATTCTTAGGGGACTCCCATTTATGTCAATGGTAAAAGTTCCAGTGAGGACATTTGAAAAATCTTGCCCTTAATCTTAGTACACCACCTCCAAATGGTGAAAAATAATATTTTCTTACTTCCATCTACTTCGTCTCTAGTCATAATCTTTGTGCCAGAGACTGTCTCTAATTATGTAGGTGTGGAATGCCTCCTACAACAAGGTCTGATCTTAGGTGAGGCCTATGGGCACTATTGTAACAAGTAAAATAAATAGCGTTAGTGTGGTGATTTCTTTTCAGTTTATATCAGTATTTTCAGTGGGGGCTCCAGCAGCCTTCCCCAACAGGCAATAATTCCTCTGACCTCCCAAGATCTATTTTGTTGTATCTCAAAAGGGTTTCTTTGGAAGTGAATCAACAGTGCCTGTTTTCCTTTATCATCTTTTATCTGACACAATCCAGAAAAACACAGGTTTCATCTGCAAACTCCTGCTTTTGGAAACATGGGTGTTAAAACAAGAACACATGAGCTGTCATTCAGGGAAAAAAATCCCTTGTTTAGCAAGTGGGGTGGTGGGTTTTGCTTTGCTTTGTTTTGTTTTGAGCAGAGGCAGGTTTTGAAATAGCTGCTGCCATCCCATAATATTAAAGGTAAACAAGGTTCATTCTAGACAGCGCCACCAAGGATATCAGTAGATTATTCTGATTCTGCGGACAGAGAGCGCACACTTCCAACTGGCTTTGTCAGGGGTACTATATGCAAAAGGACTGCAGGGCTGAACTGTATGTGTAAAATAAGTATTGGATCATGACTCTACAGAAGCTATGATCTCTCTCTCTATTCAAGGCAACTGCATCATTCCCTCATAATTACACATGGAGATGCCACTGTCTTGAGAAGAGATAGCTATTCCCTATTCTTACATATAAAGCTCTCTAACTTGATTTTGGAGTGTCTTTTTTCCCAAATCCCCTCACTCTTCTATCTGCATAGTAATAGAGAGGGAGCTGTGTTAGTCTGATCTTGCTAAAACAAAAGGAAAAACTATGTAGCACTTTAAAGACTAACAAGATGGTTTAATAGCTTTCAATGGTTTAAAAGCTCATCACCTATTAAACCATCTTGTTAGTCTTTAAAGTGCTACATAGTTTTTCCTTTTCTTCTATCTGCAGATATTCTCTGCCTCTGCTGGACTAGGATGAACTGACAGTTCTGAGGTAGCCATTCTTGACAATAGAAGGAGGAAAGAAAGGGAAGCCAAGTCTTGAGGAGACGGATGTAGCAGGATGAAAGATGATCAGGGAAGGGAAAGGGAGAGTCTGTTCCATTAATACCATTCTGGCCACCTCTCATGTCTTCCTCTTGAATTTTTTAAGTTCTTCAGCTGCATGTATTTAGCTTTTTGGCTGCTTTTGGTTTTTGGCTACCCAGCCTCTCTGTGAATCCATACATTTTTTAAAAGAAACTTTCTTAAAACTTTTCCAGCCACGTCTCTCTCACATTGTGTGGCCACTTCTTTTAGATTCCTTGCCAGTCTCTCAGCAGCAGCTGCTGGTCTTATGTCTCCCCCTACTGCCAGATGCCAAATATGAAGCATCAAAAAATTTCCAACATAATATGGGCATGAAGCATCAACCTTCAAAATAGACATTTACTTTAAGGGATGGGCTGGTTCATATCTGAAAACGCTGAGGCTAAAAAAAGTACCAGCCCAATCACCTCCTAATTTAACAGATTGCTAGACACTAGATAGTTTCCACTGCCAGGCACTTCTACCCCTCATTAAAGCTGGACGAAAATTGAAATTTGTTTTGTAGGAAATTTAGACATTCATTAGAAGAAAAAAAATCACGATTTTCCAAGAAATGAAAATTCTGGAAAAAAATCATTTCACATTTTTGGTTGGCTATTTTGTCAAAAATGAATGCATTTTCACACAGAAAGTTTTTGCTGAACTAGTTTGTTCCAACAGAAAACGTTTTAGAGAAAAAAATTCTGATCATCTCTGTGCCTTACACTTATAAGTGATAGTTATAGAGTTATAGGCTATGCTCCCCCCAAGGATACCATAGTTCCTTTAGGCTGCAGGGAGAACCTTATAGGGTTGCCTGTTTGGGGAGGGGTGGGAAGTATAGGACTTTTCTATTGCATGTGCATACAAAGTACCTATAGAACATTTATGTAGGTAACTATGTACACTGGAATATAAACACACACCTTAGCAAGAGAGCACCTGGGTATTACAAAATAAAGTGTATAAAGTTTCCTGGGGAGCTGCCTCCTTTTTCAGAAGGAATGCAATTCAATGTAATTAAACAGAACCTTAATCTTAAACATACTGTGGCGTATGAGAGCCCCTGTTTATTTCACTGGAAACATTCACACCAAAAGGTGAACGCCATTTCTGTTCCAATGGGAGCCACACACAAGTGGTCCATCCATCAGTGGGGAAGAACAAACACAGCTCTGGATAACAGGCTGGTTTATGCCTTCGAGTAACACGTATTCAAACTAAGGTTGCCAGTTTTGGTTGGCCAGATTCCTGGAGGTTTCGTCACACCACATACAGATTAATTTTAATTAAAGATTAATTCCTGTAGACGCCAAGACAATCCTGAAGGGTTGGCAACCATAATTCAAGCACAAGGCCATGATGACAAATAGCCTGGATACAAAAAGGGAAAAAATTGTAATGGCCATTTTTTAAGACTAGGGTCAGCTTGGTAGTTTGCTTAAATGTTACTGTATATTTACAGAATAGTCAGAGGCGTTAGCTGCTTGTCAAGTCAGTATAGATCCAATGTACAATATGAATGCTGTGCTTTAAAGATTTCATTGGATTTATAAATTAGCCCACAAAAGGCAAAGAGTTATTTCAAACATTCAGGATCTGTTGCAGCTATCTAAGCCTTCACAATCTTGTGCATTTATTGATACAAAGTACTGCATAGGGCATCTAGGGTAAATAGGCCACATATAAGAAATTCCAAAGTCCCTACAAACTGCTTTTTTAAGCAAGTTATGACAGACTGAATGAAAAAAACTCTGGCAGGAGTCCATTCCTACATTATTCTGACATCTCAGTTGGTTTAATACATGGTTCCAAATGTTGTGTAGCTTTTGATCTGTGTGTTCTTGCTGAAAATTGATACAATGCAACCGAAGAACTGTATACTGGAAAAAAAGAAAAAATGTCAAATTGTCAGATTATTTTTTCAGCATCTCAGAATAACAGTATGATTTAAGAGTTTTATACTTGTGCTTCATTCTGAGAAATATTTAAAGCTCATGCCTGTTCCCACTGAAGTCAAAGGGTGTTTGCCATTTACTTTGATGAATGAGCTTTCAATTAATAGTTATTACATTTTTAAAGCACTGTTCATTCGGAGGGGGATCTCAAAGAACTTTATGTGCTATAAACAAATGAATCATTTCATATACTATTAAGATGCAGCTGGGTCTGGAAAGGAACATAGCAGATTTTAACAGCACACAACAATGCTGTGTATTTTTGGAGAGGGAATGAAGAGGAACAGGGGGCCCAGTTGAATGTAGAGAACTGCAGGAATATAGCCGGAACTGTAGCCGGAATATAATTAGCTATATTTAAATTTTCCCAGGATTCCAGGTGGGATATCCTCCTCTTGAAAGAGGGTTATGGAATTTTGGGAGGATGATCAGGATCTCAGTTTCCCTAATGAAGCCCAAAATATTGCATCTCGAACAGCTCACTTCCCTTTAATGCCAAGCATGCTCCTGGACTGACTGAAGCAGAAAATGTGTCACCTGTGTGATTGAACAATACACCTACATTGTATGATTTCTTATAGTTCTTTTCTGACACTTAATCCCAGTGGTCGGGGGGAGGGCATCTGTAGCTCAAATAAACTATCCAATCTGAGCTATGCAAACTGCATCACTTATTTCAAGTGTGTTTCGAAATAGCTTGTTTCGAAATGCCCCTCGATCCTCGTGGAAGGAGGTTTACAGGGATGTTGGAATAACAAGCCCATTATTTCAAAAGCAATTTCAGAATAATGGGCTTGTTTAAAAGATGTGGAATAGCGATTTGAGGATACCAGAAGTATCCTGAAATAGCGCCTCAGTGTGGATGTACCTAAGAGGTGATCTCATTGTCGTTATCTAGAATACAGATTTGGGGAGTTAATGTTTCTAGGAGATTTAGTGATGGGGATCAGGTGACAGAAATACCAGTGTATGAGGTGAAACCAGAGAACAAAGCTGGGAGACTGCACATTTTACACAGACATTCTCTTGCAATGACACTGCAGAAGTGCTGACTCCTCATTTCTCAGCTGCAGAGCAATGTGCTGGGAAACAGCTTTGCAAGACCAAAGTGAAAGAGAAGACAGAGGCAAGTCTCATGACACATCCTGCAATAAACAGACCACGAGAATAAAATACAATGGGATACAAATCCTTCACTCACTGTAGGAAACAAGAATATGGGAATTGCCATTCTTGATCAAACTATGGTCCAAGAACCTGTCTTCAACATTCGCTTGCACCAGATGGTTCAGAACAAGGTACGAGAAACCCTGGAGTAGGCACATATGTGATACTGTGCTCACCAAGGGAGGGAGTCCCTTTCCTAATAGGGATGTCAATGTGTAGTTGACTACATGGGCTGTTGGTGAAGTCAGGACTGGGGGAGACCAGAGCATGGGGAGGACAGAGGGCATGCACCCTACCCCGGAGCAACAAGGAGGGAGGAGGGCACGCAGCTCCAGCCTCTCCAGCCAGGAGCACGGGGAGGGCAGGCACCGGGGTCAGCAACAATCTTGTCAACTGCACACACTGCCCCTCCCTTGTTGCCTCTGTATCAGAGGTAGCAAGGTGTGGGGAGCAAGGTGTGGTGCCCTTGAGGAGCAGGCTTAAAAGCCGGCTCCCTGCGAGCACCAGATCCGCATGCCCCATTTCCACCCCCAAGCTGCTGCCTCTGACAGAGAGGCAGCAGGGCAGACAGTGAGGGGGACAGGCAAGAGCCCATAGGCATGGGAAGCTGGTTTTCAAGCAGGACCCCCATGTGTGCCAGCTCCCCAGACCCGCCTGCCCCACCCCCCCTTGCTACGTCCTACAGAGGCAGCAAGGGAGGGGGAAGTCAGAAGCCAGTGCTGGGGGGCAGTCAGCTTAAAAGCCTGTTTCCCCCAGCACCAGTTCCACGGTGCCACCTGCCTCTATCTCCGCTGCTGCCTCTATTAGAGGCAGCATCGCATGGGGGCAGGAAGGGCAGGCGAGGCTACCATGAAGCAGCCTCTGTCCACGGGGGTCTAAGTCCCCCATGGACAGAGACTGCTCTGGCATCCCATGGAGCAGCCTCTGTCAGTGGTGAGCCTGGGTCTGCCATGGACAAAGGCTGCTCTGTGACAGCAACACTTGTCCGTGAGGGGTCTGAGCTCCCTTTAGACAGGGGCTCCTGCAGATTTCAGAATAATGGGCTTGTTTAAAAGAGCTCGGACACCCCCTCCCCTCCCCATGGACAGGAGCTTGGACCACTATCTAACATCCCTACTTCCTAATCCGTAATACAAAAAGATTAATATAAGCGCTGAATGAGAAGGTTTAATATCCCTTCCAAAAACTTATTTTTTAGTAATTGCACTTATAACTCTGAAAATTCTTGCAATTCATATGAATGATGAAACCCCTCACTGAATCTTATCAAGTATTTTCTTTTAAACACATTTGCATTTGTCACTAGAGTAACAACCAGTGTTCCCTGTAAGCTGGGTGCTTGTGCGGCCACTCAGGAGAGCTTCCAATGACTAGCAGAGCACCCTCAGCTAGGTGTTGAGGTGCACGTTCACACATGCCTTGGCGCACGTAAAAAGTCCACTCATGGATGAAAAAAATTAAAACATTGGTGACAAGGTGTCTGGTGTTGTTCGGATTGAAAAGGGATTGGGTAGTACCAGTCAGCACTACTGAGCAGGCTATTGACTGGTTGGCAGCGCCGTGCAGTGGGGCTGGCAGGCTCCCTCCTAGCTTCCGCACCGTGCGTCTCCCCTCTGGCTCCTACACCTAGAGGCAGGCAGGAGGTGCCACATGTTGCCCTTGCTCCACGTGCCGCCTCTTCCATTCCCATTAGCTGGGAACCACAGTCACACACCCCAGCCCCACCCCAGAGCTTACATCCCCTCCTGCACCCCAGTCCCTGACCAGCCCACTGAGAGTGAGTGAGTGAGTGAGTGGAGGGCAAGCAAAGTGGGTTGGGGGCGGGTGGGGGAGGAGAATGGAGTGAACATGGACAGGGCATGGGCAGGCCCTTGGAGGGGGTAGGGCAAGTGTGTTCAGTTCTGTGAAAGTAGAAAGTTGGCAACCCTATTTTTGTCACCTTACCATTTCATTCAGGACATATTGAACTAGCTGCAGGAGTATTACTTCTGTAACTGTGCAAGAAATACATGTGCGAGAGAAACATTAAATGCACTGGATCCCCATATTCAGCGCTCAGCATTTTATTTCTTAGCTATTTGGGGAAATTCAAGTGTGATACACTTTTAAATATATTAGGAGTGTATGCACCTCTGAATACTACAAAGTAAAAGCATATTTTATGCATAGTAAGGGCTCAGATGTATCACATTCATGTCCTTATTTTTATGTACATAATACCAAAAGCATGCTACGTGCTTTCCAGACATGATCTTTGTCCCCAAAAAACTTGAAGTCAGAAACAAGATGTAGGAATATCTTGGAAGATATATGGAATATACTCATATATATGGATATATGTGGAATATATCTTCCAATATATATGGAATTTTTCAAGGAACAAGTGAAAGATCAGTGTAGTTCAGTATTCATTATTTAGAAATGTATTTTTAGCTATTTTGCTTCCATTTTCTTTCTTCTTAACATTTCTTTAAAGGGGAAGAGTTGGGTTTATTAGGCATCCAAGGAGTAAGAATTTTAAAGTAGAGCTTATAATGATAGATCATGGCATGCATTCTAGATAAGCTAAATTGTTTAAAGTGACAGACTTTTTTCTTTTCAGGACAATGTGCTTTTATGCCTTTCCAAGTACTCATATATTTAAAGCTAGCTGAAATGTTGCAGTTTTGCATAACATTTTCAGTCAGTCATTTATTTTATCCTACCTTTTTTAACCATTTCCTCTTTATATACTGAAAACCTTAACTTTAAGTAGGGCCTGATCCTGAAAACCTTTATTTACACTGGTACTCCAACTAGCAATGAATATAATGAAGGTAATGGGACATGAGCAATCCTTCCTAGCCATGCAAGTTAGGGTTTGCAGGATCAGGCCCAAAGCCAGCAATAGATTCAAAGAGTAGATTCAGATTAGAAAGAGAAGGGGACAAGTAAAGCTATGAACCTGTCAAGAGCTAGATGATGTTCTCAACAGAGAAAGACTTAATTCAATAAGACACTTGTTCAAAGATTATTCTACTGGATATGTTGAGCTACATTAAAAAAAAACACAAGTCCACTTCTACTGTGCATATATACCAAATCAAACAGGTCCATTAAATTATTAGTAAGATATACAGACATAAGCCTTGCTTATCCACCCTTTGTTTACAGAAAACTTTCAGAGGCTTTGTACAGTTAAGAAAATAGTTTCTAAACATCCACCCTCTTTATTCAGATCCTTCCTCGATATACACATCTTTCATGCAGCTGATCTACGACTAAGTCAACCAACAAACTGCAATTAAATAGATAAATAAAAGTATTTACAACTACACTACTTTGTAATAAATCCATCTTCTGCCACCTGGGACCCAATCCAACTCCCACTGAAGTCAATAGAAATTAAACTGGGTGCCGTGTGCATTACATGGCTAGACTGTTTTACTGAACTGTTCAGTAGGGACCAAGGCTCCCTTGGTGCAAGCTCTTACTCAGGCAAATAAACCTTCCTTACATAAGGCTACCCACTGGGCCAGATTCTCCCCTCATCAACGAAAAATTAGAAAATCAGAATTCCACGGGTATAAATGAGACATGAATTAAGACCCATTGACTTCCGTAGAGCTATCCCCACAAGTAAGGATCAGGATCCATATCTGTCTGTTTTGTACAGCAATGGTTCCCGACATTTTTTATACCAGGGACCAGCAAACCCATTCGAAAACTTTTGGTGGACCGGTAACATTTTATTTGCATATTCATTATACAATATTAGCCCCATTTCAGAGCCCCCTAGTGACAGCCCTGCTCCCATAGTCCCCCCACTACTAGCCCTGCTCAGTGCCAGCTCCCCACCCAGGACACTCCAGTGTCCCCCATTGTCAGGCCCTCAACTCTTAGAGCTCCTAGTACTAGCCCTGCCCCCCAGAGCCCACCAGTATTAGCTTTGCCCCCAGAGCCTCCCAGTGCCAGCTCCCCACCTCTTAGAGCCCCCCTGCCCCCAGAGCCCTCCAGCACTAGACCTGCCCCTAGAGCCCCCCAGTGCCTGCCCCGCCCCCATCACCTAGCCCTATGCTTCCTCCCAGCTGCCAGCTGAGTGCCACTGCCCAGGTCGCAGCTGCTCTAAGGCTGCTCTCTTGCCACACAGCAAAACGCTCTTCCATGTCCAGGAAGAGACACACACCCCCTCTGCTCGGCACTGGTTGGCTGAGAGGCAGGGCAGGACACGCCTCTCCCAACAGCTGCGGCAGCAGCGGTGTACCCCGGCCCCAGCCCTTAGAGCTGCCACAGCCTGGCAGCTAGAGGACCGCCGCCCGGCAGCAGGCTGCAGACTGGCAGTTGGGAACCGCTGTTGTACAGCACTAATAAATAATTATATAATTAACAAATCATTTCCCCCTCTATTTTCTATACTATAATGTTGTTATTATGGAAGATTTCACAGATAGTAAGACCATTACCTAGCAGCTTTTATGCTTATATTCTAGACAGGCACTTTCATTTGAGGCAAAATTTTCCATCTGATGTCGGAAATCCTATTCAGCTGTTTCTCACACCTATTCTTAATGTGTTTTCTAATTCCCTTAATAATGTTCGTTAATGTTCTCTTACTACTTGATGGCGCAATGAAGACTTCATGCCAGATTTGTGTCATTCCATTACATTGTCACAGGAACAAATTTATACCATTGCAAGTAAAAGATACAACAGACTAAAAGAGGTGGAATTTGGGCCCTGGTCTATACTAGGGAGTTATTTTGAAATAACTTATTTCAAAAATAAAAAGCAGAGCGTCCATACTACCAAGCCCATTATTTCAAAATAAGGAGCTGGTTATTTGGAAATAACAACTCGTGCTTTCCATGAGGGATAACGCTTATTTCAAAATAGTTATTTTGAAACAGTGGTAGTGTGGATGCTACACTGCTGCTATTTTGAAATAACTACTCCCCAGTGTAAATCAAACTAATTCCTGGGGCTCTAAATTGAGGTAGTGCATCCATATTAAGGGAGCCTGCCTCAGACTAATGTTGAGGCTTCCCTGTAGTATGGACACGCTATTTTGAAATAGTTATTTTGGGAGTTATTATTTCAGAATAAGTTATTTTGAAATAATTTCCTAGCGACATTCCCTGATTGTGTGAGTGGGAAGCAGCAAAAGTTTCACAGAGAATATAGGTCAAAAAACTGTGGTTGGACAGATGTGTCACTTTGCTGCTCTCCTCCAGTCTTATTTCTTCAGTGACATGAACGAAGGGGCCAATTCTCCATTCCAGCCCAGCCTGTTTACATTGGATCGGTGGCCAAGAGGATGCTAAAGGCTCTAACTTGTGCTGGGGAACAAATATTCAAAGACAGGAACAGAGAGAATTGGACCCAGAGATAACTTCTGCAATACCCTGAATTCTTTGTTTCTTTGGCTGTTAAATCTAGGGTGTTTCCTGGGCAATGTTTTTAAAGGGAAGCACCTAAAAAAGGCAGAGAAGTGAAAGTAGCTGTCTGCATAATTAAGATATGAAGAATAGCTGTCCCAGAGTACAGTGCCACACAGAGGAGGCCGAACCATTTAAGGGGTTCTAGGCCTGCATTAGAACGCTAATGCCATTTTTTCTTTGTAGCCAGAATCCTAACTGGCTAATGTCACAGGTGAGGTAAGTTTGACTCATGCTTCACACACCCAGTAGGAAAGGATGCTACATACATCCTGCAATACATAGTGAATGCCCACTTTTGCATGAGTTTGTATAGGGAGGAAGGGGGGGGGCCCTACATAATATCTAAACGTTTTGTGACTTCCTGTTGCAGTCAGTGGCTAACACCTGCTTCCTTTTAGGTCACTACAATCACTGCCCTTTGGTTTTGCTCCTTCACAATTTTTTCATCCTTTCCTCATTTTCAAGGGCTCCTCTGTTTTTTTTCTCTGCACTTTGACCCACTAGAACTCCCAGTTCTCATGTCAGTGATCTTCATTCCCACCTGCTACTCACATTCCTCCTTTATGACAATAAGTTAAGTAATTCATGTTGACAGTCTGAAGTGTCATCATTGGGCTTTACAGCGGATACTCCAATCAGATTAATGAGGGACAGGGAGTTCATCCCTCTGAGTCAATGTTTTGAGCTGTCTGCATATTTAGGCAGTCATCACTGAACTGGTTATGCTCAATGCACATTCAGAAGTTTATTTCTTGCCGCCACATGAGGCCTAGGAGCATGCTTCATTTATATTGAAATTAAAGCCTATATTCTGGAGAATCTGAATGTGTTAAATGGGCCAGGACTATATTACAGGGGCCAGATCCAGCCCACAGACAGACCATATGTTTGACACCCTTTCCTGCCAGCCACTGCATTGTAGTTAAGCCTCTTTTTATTGACTGTCCCAGATATAGCTTGGCCATCTCTGTATTTCAAAGTTATTCAACACTAGGCAGGCTCTGTTTGGGTATGTCTACACTGCAATGCTATTTTGGGATAATAATAATAATAATATATGAAGATATAGCTATCTCATAGAGCTGGAAGGGACCTTTAGAGGTCATTGAGTCCAGTCCCCTGCCCTCATGGCAAGACCAAGTACCATCCCAGGTAGATTTGCCCCAGATCCCTAAATGGCCCTGTTTTTGTTGGGGGAGGAACTCACAATGCTGGGTTTAGCAGGACAATGGTCAAACCACTGGGCTATCCCTCCCCCCTGGTACCCCCCGAGATATCCCAAAATAGTTACCCCATGTCTTTTGAACGCATCCGCCATTGCGAAATATAGTGGATGCCCTATTTCGGCATCCCTGTAAACCTCGTTACACGAGGAATAAGGGAGGTCTCGAAATAGTGTTTCATTTCAAAATTTGGTGCTTTGTAGACACGCCAAATTTTGCAATAGCCTATTTCAAAAAAGAATCAAAATAAGATACACAATTTGCGTAGCGCAAATTGCATATCTTATTTCGAGCTAAGGGTGCAGTGTAGATGCTCCCTTCCACAGTACTTAGGACTAGTGTAGCCGAGCAGGTGGCACATCAAAGGGAGGTACATCTGCAGGAGTAGCTTGTAGGGACTCAGAGAATGGGATCCACCCTCCACTTGGACACAGTGTAACGCTGATGTCCTTGTACAATCACTTTTCCAGGGCCTGAGCTAGAATAGAACCCTGGCCTCTCAGTACCCACTGGATCTACATAATCACGGACCCACTGAGCTTCCCCTTTTCCCTCTCCTGCTGTGGCCTATGCACAGCAGGCATAAAACCAACCTCCACTGCTCAAAAGATCTACCAAATCCTCTGTGCTCCTACTCTGCAGTAAGCCACACTATGTAGCGGAACTGTACATGGACTGCCTTTATGTCTTCTAATTGAAACTGCCCCCCTCAGCTGATACAATCCCTAAAGAATTTTGGACAATTGATTGTTGTTAAACATGGTTATTCCGATTAGCTCATTTAGGATAAAAAAATAAAAGAAAACTTTTCCAGAAAAATTCCCTAAAATTCCCTTTTGTTTTGCTGTTTGGAATTTGTTTCTCCCCTACCCCAAATTAATTAATAAATACACACTGGGTGTGATTCTGCCCCCTTGAGATCAATGAGAGAAAGATCAGGGTCAGTATGGTTTGCTTACAAATTTAATGAAAGCTGCAATATCCAAGAAAATTTATCTTTTCATTCATTTATTATTAATTTTTATTATTCCAGAGGAATGGTTAGATTAAATACTAAACAAGTCAAGAACTTGCAAACACTTCATATAATTTCCCTGAGCTATTAAGCCTGGGAGTTTATAGAGCAAAAACCTAGTCCTGATACCATGGATTTAAATTAAAGCAGGATTAGTGCCTGGGCTAAATATTGCTAGCTTTCAAAAATACCCATGGAATGTCACATTCAGTGTGGAAAATGGTTGTAAAAACATTGGGAATGCTTTGGCAATTTTTTCTGTGTAAAATGTTGAGAATTGTATTCTAAGTGGTTTTGGCTCCCCGGATTTCACTTTTTCGCGAAATCCAAACAAGACATGACCTGTTTTTGTTGGGGGAGGACCATGATGCAGGAAAAGAGATGCAAAGTTGCTACACAATGTTTTGCTGAAATAGGTGGATCATGGAGAAAAGGGATGATTTTCGATAGGAAATCATTCTCAATTTGGAAGAGTTTTAGCCAAAAAAGTCTAGGTCTACTCTACAGAATTTTTGCGCAAAAACAGCTGTTTTTGTGCAAAAACTTGCAGAGCATCCACACCTCAAGCGCATTTTTGCACAAGTAAAACAAAAGAACAGAGGGGTTTTTCTGGTGTAGGTATTCCTCCTTCTAAAAGGAATAACTCCTTTTTGTGCAAGAGCTCTTGCGTAAAAAGGTGAGTGTAGAGGGGGAACAGCGTTTTTTGTGTGCAAAAAGAGACAATTGAAAAAAGCACAGATGCCAAGAAGGCTAATGGCATATTAGGTTACATTAAGAGGAGCATTGCCAGCAGATCCAGAGATGTGATTATTCCCCTTTATTCAGCTCTGGTGAGGCCACATCTGGAGTGTTGTGTCCAGTTCTGGGCCCCCCACTACAAAAAGGATGTGGACACATCGGAGAGGGTCCAGCGGAGGGCAACCAAAATGATTAGGGGGCTGGAGCATATGACTTATGAGGAGATGCTGAGGGAGTTACGTCTGTTTAGTCTGCAGAAGCGAAGAGTGAGGGGGATTTGATAGCAGCCTTCAACTTCCTGAAGGGAGGTTCCAAAGAAGATGGAGAGAGGCTGTTCTCAGTAGTGACAGATGGCAGAACAAAGAGCAATGGTCTCAAGTTGTGGTGGGAGAGGTCCAGGTTGGATATTAGGAAAAACTATTTCACTCAGAGGGTAGTGAAGCACTGGAATGGGTTACCTAGGGAAGTAGTGGAGTCTCCATCCCTAGAGGTGTTTAAGTCTCGGCTTGACCAAGCCCTGGCTGGGTTGATTTAGTTGGGATTGGTCCTGCCTAGAGCAGCGGGCTGGACTTGATGACCTTCTGAGGTCTCTTCCAGCTCTATGGTTCTATGATTCTATGCCCTGGTGGCCATTCTGTAAATAGCAATCAGAGTTTCCTTTAGAAGAGTGGTCCCCAACACGGTGCCCGCGGGGGCCATGGCACCCACCGGGGCATGTATGTGCGCCTGCCGAATGATCTGGGCCGGCCCCGTCCCCAGCGCGCGGCACATGTGCGGTGCCATCCCCGGGCACAGGGTGCACGGGCGGCCCCTGCCCCGGGCACGCGGCACATGCACGGTGCCAGCCCCGCCCCCGGGCGTGTGGCACATGAGTAGCCCTGCCCCCAGATGCACAGCTCATGAGCGGCCCTGCCCCCAGGCACCCAGCAGCCCCAAAAGGTTGGGGACCACTGCTTTAGAGAGAGCATCCATGCTCTCTTGCGCAAAAGCGCATCGCTTTTTTGATGCGCTTTTGCAGTATGGACGCACTCTTGTGCAAAAAGTTTTTGAGGAAGAAGCCTGTAGTGTAGACATAGCCAAAAAGACCTAATTTTTAGGCCCCAGTCCTGTATACCCTTGTGCATGTTTTTTAATCAATTTGAGGTCAATGGGGCTATTCACAGTATTAGGATTAAGCATGTGCTTAAGTGTTTGCAGAATGGGGTTTTAGTTTGTAACAAAGCACAAAACAATTAACGTGTCAAAACTTTTGATCTTTTGCATCTCTCTATAAAATATTGACACCCCCTCCCCCTGGCTTTTTTGCCCATGTAAGTTTAGAAAAAAAATTGTCTTCGGGTTCTCCTACCAAAATTATTGCAAAACTCCTGTTGATTTTAGTGGTAAGATAATCACACTTAATGGGTGAAGCTCTCTCTGCTGCACAAGATTCTGACCTCTTTTAGGTCAGTATAAATGTTGAAATTACTCCATAACTACACATTCACAGCAGCGCAGACAGCAGCAGAACCGATGCATATTGTTTAAAAGGCTGCTATATCCTTGCACTGAGGTGCTGGGGAGCATGAAGTCATCTGTTTGCACAGTTTTTCAGTACATGCTGATGTCTGCAAAAAAGAACTAAGCCAATGAATAAAAAAACCCTTGGAAGATTTGTTTTCAAAATACAGAATAATTTTATAAATTACTAGAAGACTTACCTGGCGTTGCCCAAGTTCTGTTCAGGGGTGGCGGGTCCTCGGGGCTGCCCGCAGCAGCAAAAGTGGTGCTGCCAGGTGCTTCTCAGGGCATTCAAGGCTGCTCTGCTCTTCTGGGGTGGCTCCCCTGGGCCTTGTGCCCATGCTGCAGCTGATCAGCTGGTGGCAGCTCCCTGGAGCCAGCAGGCAGGGATTGCTGGGACTACTCTGCACATTCAGGTGGCCCTACACACTCATGTGTGCTTGTGTGCCTGGGGCCACTGCAGGGCTTTTCCCTGCCCCTGCCGAATGTGCTGCAGTCAGCCAGAAGAGGGCTTCCTGCTGCCAGACTTGCTGCAGAGGGGAGACCCAGCCTCTGCAGCTCCACTCTGGTCCAGGGAAGCCTCTGAGTTTCTGTAAGCTTCAGAGAGAAGGGGGAGTCAGGGAAGCCCCTGGCCCCTAGCAGGACCCATGGGTGAAGCAGGGAGGGAGGGAAGCCCCTGGCTGGACCTGCGCGGTGAGGGGAGAGAGAGAAGGAAGTACCTGGACCCCACAGAAGCCGGGAGGGGTCCTCAGTTGTAAAGTGTCCTGTAATTTGTAAGGATGGTCCTGCTTGTAGAGCCTGGAGGCCAGCATGGCGGGAGGGACCCTGTCCAGCACTAGTACGGGAACCTTACCCGTGGACAGTGGTCTGGCCAGTAACATGCAGAGCCCCTCCCCCAGTTGGCTTCTGTCTTACTGGTACAGCCACTCTCCTGTTACTCAGCAGTATGACTGTCCCTTCTAGCAGCCCCTACCTTTGTGTCATGGAACACAATCCCATTTCAGAGACATCCCATTTTCCTGGCACAACTTGCTTTAAGTTAAGATAAGAGGAAGCTGCCTACCAAATTTGGTGGTTCTAGCTCTTACCGTTTAAGGAGTTATTGAACAAACAGACAGACAGACGGATGGACGGACAGATGCACATTTTTTAAATATATGGATAAATAAAGTGGTGCCTGCTTATGAAATTCATCTGTTGGCAACAAAAGAAACCACACTGTCTGCATAAGAGAATCATAGAAATATAGGACTCAATGGAAACTCAAGTCGTCATCAAGTCAAGCTCTCTGCAATGAAGCAGGACCAAGTAAACCCTGATCATTGCCGATAGATGTCTGTCCAATTTGTTTTTAAAAACCTTCAACAGTAGGGATTCCACAGTCTCTCTTAGAAGCCTATTCCAGGGCTTAACTAACTTCACAATTAGAAAGAAATTCCTGTTATCCAACCACTAACTCCCTTGATGCAGATTAAACACATTCCTTAATATCCTCTCCACAGCAAATGTGGGAAACAGTTGATCACAGACATCTTTAGAACAGCCCTTCACGTATCTGAAGACTTATCAGGTCCCCACTCAGTCTTCTTTTCTCAGTACTAAATACCTGTAGGCCAAATTTGTTTCTCCCCCGCCCCCTCCACCTTTTTAACCTTTCCTCATAGGTCAGGTTTTCTAAATTTGATATAAATTTTTATTACTCTCCTCCATCTTCTCTCCACTTTGTTCACATCTTTCCTAAAGTGTAGAGCCCAGAACTGGACTCAGTACTGCAGCTGAGTCCTTACCCATGATGAGTAGGTGGAACAGTTACCTCCCATTACTTATACATGACACTTCTGTTAACACAGCCCATAATTATATTCGCTTTTTTCATTGCTGCATCACATTGATGACTCATTAAGTATGTGAAGTATTATAACCCCCCCAGATCCTTTCCTGCCAGTACTACCACTTAGCAATTATTCCCCATTTTGTAGCTGCACATTTGATTTTCCTTTCTTAATGTGGTACTTTGCACTTTCACTGAACCTAATCCTCCTGAATTCAGACCAGTTCTTCAATTTGTGAAGGTTGAATTCTAATTCTATTCTCCAAAGTGCTTGGACTGCCTCCAAGCTTGGGATCTACAAATTTTATAAGCACACTCTGCATTTAATTATCCAAGTCATTAATGAAGTACTGGACCCAAGACTGACCCCTGTGGGATCCAACTAGAGGACTACTCTCAGTATGGTCCTTCAACCAGTGGTGCACTCACGCTATTTTCACCTAAACCACATTTCCCTAGTTTGCTTATGAAAATGTCAGGTGGAGCTGTCAGAATCCAGGTATATCAAATGTGTTGTTCCTCCTACAGCCATCCATAAGTCTAGTAATTGTTAAGGAAGAAGATTAGATTGGTTTGGCATGAGGTGTTCTTGAAATCTATGCTGGCTATACCTTATAATTCTGTTATTCTCTTCCCTGCTTTCAAATTCATTGTTAAGTATCCTTCCAGATATCAAAGTTAGTGTGAATGGTCTATAATCCCCCTGGTCTCCTTGTTCCTCTTTTTTGAAGATACATTGGTCTTTTTTCCAGCCCTCTGAGACTTCACCCATCATCCATGAGTTCTCAGAGATAATTGCTAACAGTTCAGAGATTGCTTCAACTAGTTCCTTAAGTACCCTATGGTGAATTTCTTTAGGCTTTGCCAACTTTTTGAATACATCTAACATTTATGAATATACAGATTGAACCTCTCTAGTCCCGAACCATCCATCAGCAAATTAGTCGAAACAATAGTAAAGAATAAAATTGTGAAGCATGTAGAAGAACATAATTTGTTGGACAAAAGTCAACATGGTTTCTGTAAAGGGAAATCCTGTCTTACTAATCTATTAGAGTTCTTTGAAGGGGTTAACAAACATGCGGACAAGGGGGATCCAGTAGATATAGTAGACTTAGATTTTCAGAAAGCCTTTGACAAGGTCCCTCACCAAAGGCTCTTGTGTAAATTACATGGCCATGGGATAAGAGGGAAGGTCCTTTCTTGGATTGAGAACTGGTTAAAAGACAGGAAACAAAGGGTAGGAATACATGGTAAATTTTCAGAATGGAGAGGGGTAACTAGTGGTGTCCCCCAAGGGTCAGTCCTGGGACCAATCCTGTTCAACTTATTCATAAATGATCTGGAGAAAGGGGTAAGCAGTGAGGTGGTAAAGTTTGCAGATGATACCAAACTGTTTAGGATAGTCAAGACAGAAGCAGACTGTGAGGGACTCCAAGAAGATCTCACCAAACTGAGTGATTGGGCAACAAAATGGCAAATGAAATTTCATGTGGATAAGTGTAAAGTAATGCACATTGGGAAAAATAACCCCAACTATACGTACAGTATGATGGGGGCTAATTTGGCTACGACAAATCAGGAAAGAGATCTTGGAGTTATCGTGGACAGTTCTCTGAAAACTTCCACACAGTGTGCAGCAGCAGTCAAAAAGGCAAATAGGATGCTCGGAATTATTAAGAAAGGGATAGAAAATAAGACCCAGAATATCTTACTGCCCCTGTATAAAACTATGGTATGCCCACATCTTGAATACTGTGTACAGATGTGGTCTCCTCACCTCAAAAAAGATATTTTGGCCTTGGAAAGGGTTCAGAAAAGGGCAACTAAAATGATTAGGGGTTTGGAACGGGTCCCATATGAGGAGAGGTTAAAGCGACTGGGACTTTTCAGTTTCGAAAAGAGGAGACTGAGGGGGGATATGATAGAGGTATATAAAATCATGAGTGGTGTGGAGAGGGCCGATAAAGAAAAGTTATTTATTAGTTCCCTAAATAGAAGAACTAGAGGACACCAAATGAAATTAATGGGTAGCAGGTTTAAAACTAATAAAAGAAAGTTCTTCTTCACACAGCGTGTAGTCAGCCTGTGGAACTCCTTGCCAGAGGAGGCTGTGAAGGCTAGGACATAATAGAGTTTAAGGAGAAGCTAGATGATTTCATGGAGGTTAGGTCCATAAAAGGCTATTAGCCAGGGGATAAAATGGTGTCCTTGGCCTCTGTTTGTCAGAGGCTGGAGAGGGATGGCAGGAGACAAATCGCTTGATCATTGTCTTCGGTCCACCCTCTCTGGGGCACCTGGTGCTGGCCACTGTCGGCAGACAGGATACTGGGCTAGATGGACCTTTGGTCTGACCCAGTACGGCCATTCTTATGTTCTTATGGTCTGTCATGATCTTAGTTAGCTGGATGTCCACTTACCATGGGAGTGGCTAAGTTTCCCGTGGTCCCATAAAGTTTGTTTACAGCCACCAGTCCTGGCTCTCAGTGTTCTGTGCTGTTATTTAGCTCTAATTTACCCCTTAATGTCTTCTAAGAGCCCAGCAAGCAGTGGAAGGGTTGGGAATGCTGCTAGACAATACTGAACTCCCATGGTTTGGCAAATTTTCTGATTCGGCACCTGTCTTGTCCTGTGGGTGCCAGACTAGAGAGGTTCAATCTGGATAACCTCCTTTTGCCCTATTTGGCTTTTGTTTTGCCCTCCTCCCACCTTGTTAATATTCATTGCATTAAGTATCTGGTCACCATTACCCTTTTTAATGAAGACTGAAGCAAACTAGGCATTAAACACCTCAGCCTTCTTGATGTTGCCAGTTATTATTTCTCTTTCTCCACTAAATAGAAGACCTACACTTTCCTTCATCTCTTCTAATGTATTTAAATCATTTTCTCTTATTTTCTTTTTCATTTCCTTGTTCATGTAATTCATTTATGCCTTAGCTTTGCTGACTGCAGCCCCACATGCTTCCACTACCTTTTGTATTCTCCTTAGCAACTTGTTCATGTTTCCATTTTTGTTTGGATTCCTTTTTTATTTTGAGGTCAATACAGGGGTCCTGATGAAGCCCGGCTGGTCACGACCACGGTTTGTGGTTGGGCCTTTAATACTTGTCTTCTTGAGAAACTGCCAGCTGTCCTGAACTTTTTCCCTTAGATTGTCTTCCCATAGGATCTTTACCTACCAATCTTCTGGTAAGGTTTCAATAATAAATATTAGTTAAAATAAGCAAAAATTATAGGTTTACAAAATTAAACAGGTCAGGCTGAGGATATAGCTAAAATAGTCTTCCCAAGAGTCCTCCACAGTCTTACTGACCACTGAAGAAAATTTTGAATTTATACCACAAGAATGGACAGACAGTATCGTTAAGTCTTTGGTAACTTTTTTTAACCAGATTTTCTTTTTCTTATTCAAGATATTTCTCAGAAAACTGCAAATTATGTTACATCCTCAAGGAAAATATCAATGAACTGGAAGAAAGGGAAGAAGTATTTGTGAACAAAAGGAGGTTCAGGGTCATTCTAGATGTCAGATATAGCTGTAAAATTTGGTTGAAAGTATTCAAATCAAGTTGCTGGCTTTCTATTCCCTGTGTTCCAGGAAAAGAGCATTCTTTGGCAGACAGTTCATTCAGAGGTTTCAGTTTATGGGAAAGAGGCTTGCCTCAAAGAGGTTTATTTTTCTTATTTGACCAAAGTTTGGTGTTTTCCATCATTAGACCTTTTTCCTCTCCGAAAAAAATTATAAAGGTTATAAGAGGTTTGTTTCCATCCAGATAACAGAGCTCCAAGGCTTTCCTACAAATGCACTCTTTCCAAAGCAAGGATCATATAAGTGTCAAAAGATAAAATCAATTCCTAACAGCTGTTTATAGGATCTAGATACTTATTCAGACCACTGTAGAACTAAGGCACCTCACATACATTAATGACTGTTTTAGCTCAACACCCCTATAAGGTATTGTCATCCCCATTTTACAGATGGGGAATAGAAGCACAATTAAATGTTGCTGTGTTAGGTCAAAGGCTGTAGCAGAACAAGAAAATGAATCCAGATCACCTAAGCACCAATCCAGTGCTTTTACCTCTGACAAAGAGACCAACAACCACCGCGGGCCCTAGGGCAACGCACATGGGGGGGGCAGCTCCACATTCTGGAAAGAGCAGGGCTGAGGGTTGTCAGCCCTTTGCACACACACCCAGCCCTGAGAGCCACGTGGAGTGGTGCTCCTGTGCCAGTTCAAAGGGGACAGGGATCAGGCCATCTCCACTGCTGCAGTAGTAACAGCAGCGGCTGGGAGCTCCAGGCCCCTTTGAATCTCATTTTTGGTTTTTGTTTCTCATTTGTATGCAGCCCCTGACTGATTTTTCTGTGGTTCAGTGGCCCCTGACCCAAAAAAGGTTCCCCACCCCTGCTTTATGGCACACACCATCTCTGGAGTCACACAAACTTGTACACCCATATGTCTCCATCTACCAAATGGATTTCAGTAAAAGACAGGTCTTTGGAGAGGGCTCTTTCAAAGAGGGAAGGGAAATAAAAGTGCATGTAATAAATTGCCTTCAAGCTTAGCTGTAAAGTGCTAAGCATACTCAGTTCTCAAGAACCATTCAGCATTCCACAGGACTTAAAAGGCAACGCGAGATGATGCACTAATAGGTGGCATAGGTGCCGACTCAATCGGTGCTCCAGGGCTGGAGCACCCACAGGGGAAAATTAGCAAATGCCAGTTGTGTAGCAAAAGATTAGCAATTTTTCACAGCTGGAAGCTGTCTGAAGTACAGCAAATTTCTTAATTAGTATATTTATTGCCAGTCAGGCATGTTCTATAGGAAACTAGCTGGAATCTAGTGCACTGGGAGTGATTCAATTGCTCTAAAAAGGCAAATGGTAAAAAACAAAAAAGCAAATTGAAGGAACATTTGTGGTTTAGACTCCACAGCAGAACAAGGAAGAAGGAGGAGTGAAATGAAAGGTGATAGGGCAAGGAATTTAAACCAGTAAAGCATCAGTTTGTATATTTAAAGACAACATTGTATGCCTAGGCCTTTACCAAAAAATACCAGCGGCAAATGCATCCCACACTGGAAACTGACAATCATTTGAATGATGCAGGCATTTCATTTTGTTTACCATGGCCTCCGCACGGAGTTGCCAGATTCCACTTAATTTTTTTCCTACCAGTATTACAAAAGTGACAATGCAAAGGGCCATGAAGCAAGGTGCGTGCCCCATCTCGCACTCTTCATTTTTACTGTCAAAGAAGCATCACTGATTTACAATAGCTCAGGCTCTCACTGACCATTTTTTAAGCGTTTTTTAAAAGAAACAGCACAACTGAGTTTCTCTACCCAGAGACAGGCCAACAATGCAGGCTTTGAAAAACTGGGCCGAGATTTCATCATTTCATTTTCTAAGTGGAATTTCCATAGGTGAAAATTGCTTTGATGTCAGATATTTAATTCGGGGCTCTTTTTGGCTATAATGTATAAAAAACCATTGATGCTAGTCCAGTTCTGCAGGTACTTCACAAACATCTACCATTCATTTCCAAGAGGTTTTCTGCAGTTGGAGTGCAAATGTGCCTCAGATAGCTAGTGGCAAAGCACAAATATTTGTAATTGTCATGATGGATGATCCTAATTAAAATAAATAAAACCAATCTAAGCAGGTACAAGACTCCTCGTTATATGAATAATTTCAGACTTTACTTTTAAAAATAAATATAATATGGTTGAGCTACCTTTATTGATGCAAATTTAACACCACTATAATGTTTTATATTTTGACTATTCACTTTTCATGCAATGCTAACATTGCAAAGTTTTGTGTTTGGGGGAGGGGGATATGCTTTAACATGATATTAATAAGCCTACATTATTTAATCTCAATATTACAGGTAAGATATTGTGTCATGACCCTCCCTCTTGCATCTTTTCATGAAACTTGCTCAGGTACATTTTCCATCATCTTCCATCCCTACAAAATCAAAGCAATCAAAGCATAGAGAGGTTCTATTTTGTATCCATGGAGCATTCAAGACCCTTCATTGGGATTCACCTAAGACCCTTATAAAGTCAGTGGGAGTGGTGAATGCACAGGAATAAAGGCTCTATTTTGCAAGTGTTACTTTGAGCCTATGTAATAAATACCCTTGCATGCAAAGCAAGCATTCACTTAACAGCGTTTTACATAGACAAATGAGGGCTATGCGTGTACATATTTCATGGGCTGTCACTAAGATGACTGGGCTGAAATGTCAGAGGCTTGATCCTGTCAGATGTCAACTGCCCTTAGCTCTCATTGACCTTACTGGGAGTTGAAGATATTCAGGATCTTGCAGAATTGGATCTTTACCCTTTGTGGCTGAAACACAGAATCACAGAACACTACAATTGGAAGGGACCTCGAGAGGACATCAAGTCCAGTCCCCTGCCCTCACAGCAGGACCCAGTACTGTGAAAATGCCTAAAGCAGGGTTCTCAAACATCATTGCACTGCCACTCCTTTTAACAAAAATTAATACTAAACCCCAGGGAAAGGGATTGAGGTCCCCCGGCCGCAAGCAGGGGGGCCACAGCTAACCCCCAAGCTCTGGTGACAATGTTTGAGGGCTTCAGCCCTCAGCGCTGGGGCTCAGGCTTTGGCTTCAGCCTCGAGTCCCAGCAAGTTTAATGCCAGTTCTGGGGCTGCGACCCACTTTGGGGTCTTGACCCAGAGTTTGAAAACTGCTGACCTAAAGGATTTGGATCCCCACCCATTCATTTTAAGGTAGAATCATAGACTCTTAGAGCTGGAAGAGACCTCAGGAGGTCATCAAGTCCAGCCCCCTGCCCAAGGCAGGACCAATCCCAACTAAATCAACCCAGCCAGGGTTTTGTCAAGCAGAGACTTAAAAACCTTTAGGGATGGAGATTCCACCACCGCCCTAGGTAACCCATTCCAGTGCCTCACCGCCCTCCTAGTGAAATAGTTTTTCCTAATATTCAACCAAGACCTCTCCCACTGTAACTTGAGACCATTGCTCCTTGTTCTGCCATCCGTCACTACTGAGAACAGCCTTTCTCCAGCCTCTTTGGAACCTCCCTTCAGGAAGTTAAAGGCTGCTGTCAAATCCCCCCTCACTCTTCTCTTCTGCAGACTAAACAAACCCAAATCCCTCAGCCTCTCCTTATAGGTCATATGCTCCAGCCCCCTAATCATTTTGGTCGCCCTCCGCTGGACCCTCTCCAATGCGTCCATATCCTTCCTGTAGTTGGGGGCCCAGAACTGGACACAATACTCCTGATGTGGCCTCACCAGAGCCAAATAAAGGGGAATAATCACTTCTCTGGATCTGCTGGCAATGCTCCTCTTAATGCAACCTAATATGCCATTAGCCTTCTTGGCTACATGGGCACACTGTTGACTCATATCCAGCTTCTCATCCACTGTAATCCCCAGGTCCTTTTCTGCCGAACTGCTACTTAGTCATTCGGTCTCCAGACTGTAACAATGCTTGGGATTCTTCCGTCCCAAGTACAGGACTCTACACTTGTCCTTGTTGAACCTCATCAGATTTCTTTTGGTCCAATCCTCCAATTTGTCTAGGTCACTCTGGACCCTATCCCTGCCCTCCAGCATGTCTACCTCTCCCCTTAGCTTAGTGTCATCTGCAAACTTGCTGAGGGTCCAATCCATCCCCTCATCCAGGTCATTAATAAAGATGTTGAACAAAACTAGTCCTAGAACCGATCCTTGGGGCGCTCCGCTAGAAACTGACCACCAACCTGATATCGAGCCATTGATCACTACCCGCTGGGCCTGACCTTCTAGCCAGCTTTCTGTCTATCTTACAGTCCATTTATCCAATCCATATTCCCTTAACTTGCTGGCAAATATATTGTGGGAGACCATATCAAAAGCTTTGCTAAAGTCAAGGTATATTCCATGACCACCACCCCCAAAAGAAAAAGACAGGTGGTGGTGATCGGAGACTCGCTCCTAAGAGGGACTGAGTCATCCATCTGCTGTCCAGACCTGGAATCTCGAGAGGTGTGCTGCTTACCAGGAGGTCGAATTCAGGATGTGACTGAGAGTCTTACAAAACAGATCAAACCTTCGGATCGCTACCCCTTCCTGCTTCTCTATGTGGGAACTAATGATATGGCCAAGAATGAGCGGGTCACTGTGGATTATGTAGCGCTGGGAAGAAGGATCAAAGAATTCAAAGCACGAGTGGTGTTCTCATCCATCTTCCCTGTTGTAGGGAAAGGTCTGGGTAGGGATCGTTGAATTGAGGAAGTAAATGCGTGGTTGCGCAGGTGGTGTCAGAGAGAGGGCTTTGATTTCTTCGACCATGGGACTCTGTTCCGGGCACAAGGATTGTTAGGAAGAGATGGGATCCACCTAACCAAGAGAGGAAGGAGCATCTTTGCGAGCAGGCTTGCAAACCTAGTGAGGAGGGCTTTAAACTAGGTTCATTGGGGGGTGGTGACCAAAGCCCTGAGGTGAGTGGGAAAGTTGGATACCGGGAAGAAATGCAAAGAGGAACGAGCAACAAAGGAGGACCCCTGATTTGAATGGAGAAGGTAGGCGACCAACTGGTTATCTAAGGTGTTTGTACACAAATACAAGAAGCCTGTGTAACAAACAGGAAGAATTAGGGGCCCTGGCCCAGTCCAAGAACTATGATTTGATTGGGATAACAGGGAGTTGGTGGGATGACTCGCATGACTGGAGCACTGTCATGGAAGGGTATAAACTGTTCAGGAAGAACAGGCGGAGGAGAGAAGGAAGAGGAGTTGCACTGTATGTAAGAGAGCACTATGATTGCTCAGAACCCCAGTATATAGAGGGGGGAAAAGCCTGTCGAGAGTCTATTGGTCAAGTTTATAGGTGTAAGCAACAGCAGTGATGTGATTGGTGTCTGCTACAGGCCGCTAAATCAGGTGGATGAGGTAGATGAGGCTTTCTTCAGACAACTGAGAGAAGCTTCCAGATCGCAGGCCCTGGTTCTCATGGGAGACTGTGATCACCCTGACATCTGTTGGGAGACCAATACGGCAGTACACAGACAATCCAGGAAGTTTTTGGAGAATGTTGGGGATAACTTCTTGGTACAAGTGCTGAAGGAACCGACCAGGGGCCATGCTCAATTTGACCTGCTGCTCACAAACAAGGGAGAACTAGTAGGGGAAGTAGAGGTGCCTGACAACCTGGGAAGCAGTGATCATGAGATGGTAGATTTCAGGATCCTGACTAAAGGAAGAAAGGAGAGAAGTAAAATGCACACCCTGAACTTCAGAAAAGCAGACTTTGACTCCCTCAGAGACCTGATGGGCAGAGTCCCCTGGGATGCTAACATGAAGGGGAAAGGAGTCCAGGAGAGCTGGCAGTATTTTAAAGAAGCCTTATTGGAGGCACAGGAAGAAACCATTCCGATGCACAGCAAGAGAAGCAAATATGGTAGGAGACCAGATTGGCTTACTGGGGAAATCTTTGGTGAACTTAAGCACAAAAAGGAAGCTTACAAGAAGTGGAAACTAGGACAGATGACCAGGGAGGGGTATAAATGTATAGCTTGAGAATGCAGGGGAGTTATCAGGAAGGCGAAAGCACAATTGGAATTGCGACTAGCAAAGGATGTGAAGGGTAACAAGAAAGGTTTCTACAGGCATGTTAGCAAGAAGAAGGTGATCAAGAGGGTGTGGGGCCCTTACTGGATGAGGGAGGTAACCTAGTGATAGATAATGTGTAGAAAGCTGAAGTACTCAATGCTTTCTTTTCCTCTGTCTTCACAGACAAGGTCAGCTCCCAGATAAATGCACTAGGTGACACAATATGGGAAGGTGGATAGCCCTTGGTGGGGAAAGAACAGGTTAGGAACTATTTAGAAAAGCTAAACATACACAAATCCATGGGTCCAGACTTAATGCATCCAAGGGTACTGAGGCAGTTGGCAAATGTCATTGAGGAGCCTTTAGCCATTATCTTTGAAAAGTCGTGGAGATCAGGAGAGATCCTGGATGATTGGAAAAAGGCAAATGTAGTGCCCATCTTTAAAAAAGGTAAGAAGGACGATCCAAGGAACTACAGACCAGTCAGTCTTACCTCAGTCCCCAGAAAAATCATGGAGGGAATCCTAATAATCTCCACCTAAATGCTTATTGGGGGCAATTACATTCCACAAACTATTTATCCTCTCCTAAGCAAGGTGATTTTTTTAAATTATGTTTTGTTTGTTTTTTAAAACCTTGGCTCAGAACATTAGGCCAGATTCCCAGCACACGTTAACAGGCAGCACTCCACTGAAGTTGAAGAAGTGACACCAAATTTTGCCTGTTGGGGTTCTGTCCTATGAACTACAAGGGCCATATCGCAGTTCTAGCTTCACTGTACTCAGGCTAGGAGTGAGGGGAGAAGAAGGGGGAAGGCAAAGGTAACTTTCTGCCGTCAAGTCTAAAGGAAGCCCACAGGATGTTCCCCAGCTCCATCCCCTCTCAACTATGCATGCCCATTATTCCAGGCCTGGGAGATGGGGACGTGATATAAAGAGACACTATTCAACTCGACAGGGAGCCGAATCGAGCAGCTTTACTACAGCTTTGTGCCACCAAAGAGCCACAAAGCAGTCAGAGCTCAGCCCACGTTCTTGGCCTAAGTATTCAGCGACAAAGTCAAACATACATAGCTAAGGCACTAATCCCAGATTTATAGAAGAAAATCTGTGTTTAAAAAAAAGTTTCCACTCTTAAAATGCTGCTTCTACTGACCAAGCTAAATATGACAAATATCCTGGACAAATGTGGAGCTCTGGAAACACTGACATTCTGGCCCTGTGACATAGTTGCTGGGATTCCTGCCACTCTCTAAAAAGTTAAGCTGGGAAACACTTTGTCCAATTATGAAAAACAAAAATGATATAAAGGAATTATAACCTAACATCCGAGGTGTTGAAAGAAAGAAAACAGACCCATATAATAAACAAACATTGTTTTAATTAAAGCAGCCGAGTAAACATTTGGATGTCCCTCATTCATGTGTGTTTGTTTCCTTTGGGAGTGGCTTCCTCCCAAGTCCAAACACAGGTGTGAGAGACATGAGGGACATAAACATTCACTTTTCTCCTCAAAGGCGGCTCCAGAGATGAGAGTGTAATTGAACCTTTAAGCATGTTCATGTCCTCGGCCCCTCTGAGTAAAAAGTTGTTGATAATATCTACTATAATGAACTGAGAGATGGGATTTCATGCTGCGAACTTTTGAACTCTGGAGCGTATGAGCTCAGACACCCACACTTAGTTTGTTTTCTGAAGAGAGTCTTTTATTGAGCTCCCTGGTTGAATGAAACCACAAGCCATTTTGAAGGCCTAATGTCAAGAGTAAAAAGAGTCTAAAAAGATTCCTACAAGTAGAGAGAAAGTCTTCAAGATTGAGATAGATGTATGTTACCAAGGAGTAGCAGCATGTTCTCTAAAAAACAGAAATAGTATTACTTTGTTCCCATTAGTTAGAACAATCATACATTCTCTCCCCATTGCACAATGTACAAATGACCTTCACAAATTCCCACATGTTCTTTTTCCAGGTGATAAGTGGGAGTAGTAACATAGTTGCCAGTTGTTACTTTGTTACTGAAGGAAGCTCCAAAAAGCTTAGGATGTATGCTTGCTACATCAATGAACAACCTAACACACACCAGCTATATGTTGAACTTGCATGGAGAGAGGGCAATGGGGAACTTTTTTTTTTGTTAAAACACATGAACACACACAATTATTTGTTACAATTGCACCACAATATGCCAGGCACTCTCTAAACAGAAAAGAAGGCTCAGTCTCTGTCCCAAGAATTCACAACCTAAAGGCAGACCAAAAAAAAAGTGAAAAGATGAAGGCATATTAGTATCACATCTGTTGTGGAGGTGTCACTTAGCCATAACTTTATATTATCAAGTTAACTTAACAGCATTTCCCTCCCCATCATTATCTACTCCAATACAACTTATGAATTAGCCCCAAAGAACTCTTCCAGCAAGTCAATACAAGACAGTTTGTGCAACGGGAGTCTTCAAGAGGAACTTGACCAAAGACAGAGAGCGGTAGTTTCACAGAAGAGCTCAAGAAGGGAATTCCACAAAGAGGGAGGGAGACACAAAATGAAGGCATGGAGGCTATGTGAGAAGCTGATAAACAAGTGAAGATGGTGGAGAGGGCTACTGGCAGGAGTGATGAAGAATGACACAATGGCAGATAAGCAGGGAAGGAAGGTGCAAAATTATGCAAGGATTTGAAGGTGGCAACAAGAAGTTGGAACTTGATGCCATAGAAGAGGCGAAGCCCCTTTTGTCGGCCCCCCTCACCTCCCCTCTCTCCCCAGCCCTGGAAGCCAGGCTGGGGTTTTGTGATTTCAGTGGAGCCTAAAACTAGGACACAGGCACTTAAGTCCTTTTGTGGATCTGAGCTTCAATGTTGGGCAGGTTTCACCCTGGAGGAGAGGGTGGAATTGTGAATACCATCGAAAAGAGATTGGAAAAGTGGGTGAAAATTACAATCAAATGTGACTCAAAATAATACAAAGATATTTGAGGGGAAGCTTTGGTCACCCTATCTCTGATGAAGTGACATTAATCAGATGTGTGGAGAATCTTCCATTTGTGGAGCGTTACAAGCAGATCCTCTGCTCGTGTAAATTTGTCACAGCCCCTCTGAAGCCCATGGATTGATTATAGTTGACTCCGTGATCTACCCCTAGAAGATTAGGGCCAATTTGGAGAGGAGGTTGAGGAGGATACTTAGAATTTAGCTCTATTCATACCAGGAAATATTCATACCGGGAAAATACATGGTGGTGACATGCTGCTCAGTCTCTGTCCCAACCTATGGGGCAACCACCCACCAGATCCTCTAGTCCAGGGTTTCCCAACCTATGGGTCGCCATTACATTTCAAAAGGATCACCAAGCGTCTCCCCAGGTGCATTCACACATTTGAAAAGGTCCCCTGCTGGGCTGCTCTGCAGCTGGCTTAGTCTTAAGGAGCCATTCACCTGAAGTGGTACTCAACTTAATTGTTTTAACAACCTTCAGGCAGTTAAACCAATCAATTGAATCGAATACCATTTCAGTGACTCAGACTAGGGACTGTGCTGGGGTAGGGGCTGGGACTGTGTTTGGGAGCCTGAGGGGAGAGGCTGGGACTGTGCTGTGGGCCTGGGGTAGAGGCTGGGACTATGTTCGGGGGAAGGGGAATTGGGTTGCAGTGGGAGGGCTGGAGGGTACCTGGCTCTGGGTAGGAAAGGGGCTATTTTAGTGAATTTTGTGATAGCCCAATAATTTAAGTTCAGGTGAAACTGTTTGGTAAAATACTAAATTTTACTTTTTTTTTTGAATAATGTATATTATGTTTCTAATATTTTTGTTACACCTATGAGACTCCCAGCCCCTGAGTATGAGACTCCCAAGTGTGTGACTCCCTGAGTGTGACTCCCAGCCCCTGAGTGTGACTTCCAGCCCCTCCAGCCCCTGAGTGTGGCCCCCAGGCCCTGACTCCCAGCCCCTGAGTGTGTGACTCCCAGTGTGACTGTCTGTGGTTCCCAGCCCCTCCAGCCCCTGAGTGTGACTCACTGAATGTGACTCCCAGCCCCCCCCCCCAGCCCCAGAGTATGCCCCCAGGCCCTGACTCCTAGACCCTGAGTGTGAGACTCAGAAACAGGGTCCAGTAGCCTCTGATTCTCTCTGTCCCCAGTGCCTCTTCTCCCTCATCCTTACTATGTTCCATGTTGCACCAACTCTTCTCCCTTGCTCACTGTCTCCTCTCCCTATAACACAGCCTTGCATGCCATTGGCGGTATCCATGCATGCCTTGATGTGATTTGTGACTGGACCGAGGAATCTCTACAATGTGTGTGAGTAATAAATGCCTCATATATTTAGTCGTTCTATTCAATTCAACTCATCTCTGCTTTCAAGGCTTCCCTCTTTATATAAGGGTGCATCTAGACTGCAGAGCTTTTTTGGAAAAATGGCCGTGTTTCCGAAAATACTTCACTTATGTCCACACTGTTATTGCATTCTTTCAAAAGAAAATCAAAAGAACACAGGGTTTTTTCCGACATTAGTAAACCTCATTCTACGAGGAAGAACGTCTTTTCTGAAAGAGCTCTTTTGTGATATCCCAGTAATTTAAGTTCAGGTGAAACTGTTTGGTAAAATACTAAATTTTACTTGTTTTTTGGAGTAATGTATATTATGTTTCTAATATTTTTGTAACACCTATGAGACTCCCAGCCACAGTGGACTGGGAAGAGGGAGTTCTTTTGAAAGAAGAGGAAAGAGGAAAAAGCACAGATGCACTGGTGGCCACTCCGTCCATAGTAATCACAGCTGAAATGCGAGATATAGCATCCACACTGAATGGATGCTATCTTTCAAAAAAGCAGATCGCTTTTTCGATGCACTTTGGCAGCGTGGCGCTCTCTTTTGGAAGAAGTTTTTTTGGAAGATCTCTTCTGAGAAAGCTTCTTTTGAAAGAAGCCTTCAATCTAGATGTACCCCAAGAGATACAGCACATCTGAGTCATAAGCAAGGTGGAATTGTGTATACTTGAGAAAAATCTGTCTGGAGAAGTGGGCAACCCTTCATTTAACAAAAGGAATTTTCCAAGTGCACCATGATCCTGTGCTAAACACAAGTGGCATAAAAAGCAGGGAGAATTTTAACACGAGGGGGGAAATAAAGGCAGCCAGGAAAAATACAGCTACTTAATTTTGCTGTAAATTATTTTCCAGTGTTCTCTCCTCCCAGACCACCTCAGATCAAACAATCAGTATGGAGCTTGCTTGCACATGGATCAGCACTGGCATACATCCAGCTGTGTCTGGCCTACAGGTGTTTGATTTTTGTGCTGCTAGGTACAGGTGGCCTTACTGCCGTTGGGTTTTTTTCTTTCAGGGGGTGAGGTGGTACTTGGAAGACACTTCTACTCCACTGTCATCACAAACCTTCCTAACAGATCTGCAAGAAACTCTATTCACATTCCTTTCCCCAGCCTTAACTCCCTTTTGGATTCTCTAATAATCTTCCACAAATTGGAAACTGCATTGGTGGAGGAGGTTGTTTTGAGTGGAATTAGGGGTGCATAAGAGATTGCTGCAGCAAAATGTTTTTGAAACATGCTTTTCTTTATGTATCTCTTCTTGGCCATTGAACAGTTTGGCCAGGAGAGGAAAGAGAAGGACAGAGCAGATCACCATAGGCAGGGTCTCCATCCTGCTCTCAACACAAGTGGGTATTGTCCACAACTCACTTTGTACCTCCTGGGGGTTTCCTTTAATTTTAGAAGTATATATTAACCATTTCCTGTGGCCCCACCTGCTAGCTCTTCAATACTTTAGATAGTGAGCATGGTGGAGAGTTTCAAGGCACTGGAATTAATGAAAATTCTGGGAATCAGCTTTGACTATTTCATCCTTAAACATTTATGTGCTTGAATAGAAGCTAATGAAGCTTACCTCATCCAACTGTTAGTGTGAGTCAGCAGAATAGCTCTGCCCCTCCCCTTGGGGATATTTTACACTTTTTTTGGATTAATGAGGCATGTTATTCTACTAACCCACAAACTCCCTGTTCTTGCTTCCTAGAAGCAAAACTGACAGTTTGTAACTGCATAGCTATTGAGCTAAAAGGGTTAATTATGCCTCTTCCAAGGCACCTGTACCAGAAAGGGGAGATTATGCACCACCTATGCAGAGGGAGAAGAAAGATTATGTCTTTGTCACTTGAAGGAAGGGTTGGAGGGGGAGGAAAAGAGTAGATTAAAGAGAAAGACATTGATTTCCAAATCAACCACCACACTTTCAGGGTGATGTTTTCAGATCATGGGCTAACCACACAAAATTGTTTTTAAAAAAGTGCTGTCAGCATCTGATTAAACAGTGACTTTTTCTCGGAATGAAGGAGTTTCCAGTAACTAAGCATTCAAATGAGGGCCATGAAATACTGCAAATCTCACTGTGTGAAGAACAGCTGTGATGGTGTCGACACGTGATTTTTCTCAGCTCCAAACACAGCTCGTAGCTCTGGACACTTGTTCCACAGGACTATTTGTTCCTGACAAACATTCAAAGTTCTATTGGGTGTTGCAATACATCTTGAATAAGCATTTATAATATTGGGGGAGAGATGTGGAGAGAAATATTTTCACCAATGAAATGAAAACCTGGAACATTTCAGGGTTTCCAAATAAATTCCCAGAACTCTAGAAAAAAAATCAGCTAGAGAACCAAGACTGTTCTACTAAAACTAGCACATATAGACCCTTAGCACTAGCTATACCTGTTCAATAGATGTAGCCAGTTGTACTGACATGTGCAAACCAGGGATTGGGATATATGCTGCCAGCCCACCATAGTATGTAGTCACTTCTGACCCTTCCCACTGAGGTGGTATTGCCATGACTATAATGTACAAAAGGTGATGTGGAAACCCCAAGGTAGAGAAAGAGTTCTAAGGACCAAGTCTGCTAGTTGCACTCCTCACTGCCAACACTTTTTATGTCAATTAATGCTTTCTGAAGTCAAGTGCTTTTCATTAACAAGAACAGAGAGATTCCAGGTGAAGATTTTATAAATGTGTTGACAAATGCCAACATTCTTTGGTTCGAGTTATGATTGAAATGATTGTAACCTCCTAGGGAAAATGCTAGGAATGTGCTTGATGTGGTTAGGAGGAGGGGAAGAATGGTTTAGAATGCCAGAATGGATTCTTTGATTCTCCAGAATAACTGGACAACCAGCCAGAAAACAGTTCATACATACATGGAGTATATGCAGCATGGGATAATATATTGTATACACAGTATTAGAAGTGAACTATGGCAGTGCCACTCATATCAGGATTACATTTAAACAAGGGTTGGAGTTTAAAGCCAAACCCAGATTAGAGTTTCATGGTAAAGATTATCCACTTCTACATAGCTTCTTATACAGCGTTCTTCACTCTTGTATCTGAGTATCTTCCAGCACTGCACTATACAACATGACTAATGCCTGTCACGTGTTGGTTGTCTCATTTTCTCCCCATGGCTCTTCCTGTTTATGTTTATGTTTGAGAAGATACGATCAAAGAATGCACCTTTCACCGACAGCTGAAAGGGGTGAAGAGTCTGATGGTCCTTATTTCCTGTGGGAGCTCATTCCATAGTCTCTAGGTCCCAAGAGAGATCCTTCTCCTGGAAAGACAAGCTTTACCCTTGTGGTAGAAAGTTGCATTGTGCCAGAGGCGTGAAGGCATCAATCACAGTCTTCATCCTGGAGCTTTAGTTGATCTTTCGGATATCCTAGGCCCATGTCATTGAATGCCTTTCAAGACGAGAACCAAGCCCTTGATCTTGATTGGATACTCAGTGGGGAGCATGCGTAGGGAGTGGACCTCAGGTTTGATGTGCTTGTGTTGGCCAGTGTTGATTAGGGGGAGGAAATGCTGAAGTGTTCTGTACTAGTTGGAGTTTTCTGAGTACTGAAGGCTTGATGCCCAGGTATATCTCATTGCCATAGGCCAGCCAAGATATGAAGGCATGAATAACTGAGGCCAGGTCATCATCTGCCAGATTATGATGGACGAATTGTTCTAGCAAGATTTCTGCCCAAAATGAAACAACTCTCAAGATAAGCTCTTCCTATTATTTTTTCTACAATTTTAGACCTCACCCAAAATAATTTGAAAAATAATGCCCTTGTAATTTTTCAACAAAACTATAGGGTCAAGTTTGAATACAGGGATTTGAACCAACTCCCAAAACACACCTGAAATCCACAGAAGCTCTGATTTAAGGTGCCAGTCCAAAGCCTTCTCTACTATTACATATTGTAAAACATTTCAAATATCAAGAGGGACTGTTGCAGTGTACAAGCATATCCCAAGACAATATAAATATGCTTTAGCTGAGAGTCAAGGCTATTCCCAGAAATGGCTCATAAAGGGAAGATCTAACAGTATCAAATAACCTCAGGGTTATGCACAATGAATCCTGGCCTACATCCCTTACAGAGTGAGGTAGGGGCATCCGGTTCCCTGAAAACAGCATACTTGATTTGGTAGTTGTCTTGAGAACACTAATGCTTTTAAGAAAATAGAGGTGTAAGAAACTGGATGCAAGTTATAGCTATAAGTGATTGCTATCCTGGACTATATGATATTTTGAGCCCTTTTTTTTCCTTCTGCCTTCACATCCCCTTCATATTTACATGAATGTTTATAGAAGTTTAAAGAGTCAATATTTACACTATTTAGAAAGCTTTATTATTCACCCATCTATAAAAATGAGCTCTTATCTTGGTATTTTAATGTGAAAATCTCAATGCACATTACCAAGGACAGTGCTGGAGAAGCTAGAGCATGGAGATCTGAGGTGATTTTGCCAAAGGGAGACAGAATGACAACAGCATAACAGTGAATACCACCCACTTGTCCTATTAGTCCTGTAGCCATCACTTTTAAAACTGCCTCTGGGCAGAAACATGCCATATAAGACCTTTTCATCATAGCAACATTTATTCCAATTAATTTGTTAGCAATCCAGTGAACTGATCTACCTTAAATATATTGTAATCCAGCAGCTCTAAGAATCTGGGTTATGTTCCTTTTTTCCAAATCTTCACCTCTCTGCACAGAGTGTCTATTATTTTCCTATGTAGGAGCAAATGTAAAAAGAAATGTGTCCTGTTTCCTCTGCAGTGTATGAAGCCAAAAAGTCAGCTTGATGCAGCTGTTGCATGCTGTTTCCCCTGTGAAAACCTCCCATGCCTTCATTTCACAGGAGCAGCAGTAATGTTCTGGCTTTGTGAATTCAAGTGAGTGATTTTATCCTCTAGTGGCTGGGCCACAGAAGGGAATATGAGACTTTCTATTTCAATAACTCTTTGTCCTAAATGGCCTTATGTTCAGGGGATTTAATAGTCAACAGTTTTCATTCCTGCTGGGTGGGAGATTTGGCTGTGTTAAAGAATGGCTGCAGGATCAGGCCCATCATTCCTAAAGTTGTGCGGAAACTACTGAATATGCTACTGTCTAATACAAGGAAGTAAATTTTAAAAGTTCATATTCATTTCCAGTGCCATTGAAAATGCATCAGGGACGTTAGAAAAGTATTTGTCAGAAGAAACAGAAAAAAAAAAGTAAAATCATGATGGAAAGAATTTTTACTTTCAAAAGTAGACAGCAGCTCTATTGTGGTTTTCAGGAAGTGAGGAAATGTTGGTTTGGCCTGTTCTGATCACTAAAGGCTTGTAAATCAGTGATAATAAGCTTTCCTAGACTAGCCTTGGAGTGGTTGTCCTGAGTGATTCACATTTCAAAGAATCAGATTAAACACAGCTCAGCTCTCCTGCATGTTTGTGTGAAGTAAGCAGGACGGTACAATTGGAAGACGACGACTATTCATGAAGAACCAAAGCTTTTCTAAGGTCCAAAAAGGAGCAGAGCCAGGGCCGTAGGGCTAAAATACTTTACAACAGCCTGTACACGAATGTCCACAGAACAGCTGTTCTTAGTGCTTGCTGCTGGGATGAGAATCTGTTTCATAGATTTGCAGACCTGAAGAAGCCATTGAAATCTAGTCTGACCTCAAGCATAACAGGCCATAGAATTTCCCCAGTAATTTCAAAAGGAAATTACTGGGGAAATTCTATTTTAAAAAAAATAATCCAATTGATTTAAAAATTGCCAGTAGTGATCTCCCTCAGCAAGTAATTCCAGTGGTTAATTACCTTCACTGATAAGCATTTACAACTTGTCAACAGTACAAATGTATCTAGCTTCAACTTCCAGACTTTGGAGCTTGTTCTGCTTTGTCTGCTAGAGTGTAGGTACTTCCATACAGATCATGTCGCCCCTTATCCTTTTCTTTATTATGCTAAAGAGATGAGTGTCTGATATCTGACAAATTAGGATATATTCCCTACAGGGAGATGGTCCTAATCCTTCAATCATTCTCTGGACTCTATCCCATTTATCACCATCCTTCTTTCATTGCTGACACCAGAAACAGGCACAGTATGCCAGCAGCAGTTACAATGTCAGATAAAGTGGTAAGATGACAACTTTTCCACTATTCAAGATTCCCCTGTTTATGCATTCGCTCTTTTTGGCTATAGAGTTTCATTGAAAACTCCCGTTCGGCTGATTATCTACCACAACCTCCATATTTTTCATAGCCACTGCTTCCCAGGATAGATCCCTCCATCTTGCATGGATGGCCTACATTCTTAGAAGTTAAAACATTGATAGTTCTAAAGCACATATTGTTTGCTTGTACTCAAGTTACCAAACAACTCAGATTGCTCTGTCAAAGACTCGCCCTCTTCCTTATCTGTCATTTTCCCAGTCTTTTGGTCATCTGGGGTCAGTATGATGATTTGTGTTCTCTTGTGCAGCATCGATGAAAGTGTTAGTGTAGTGCCGAGAACCAATCTCTAAAGGACCCCATTAGAAATACAACCATAGAACAAGGATTCACTATTTACAATTGCATTTCGAAACCTATGAGTTAGCCACTTTTTAATCCATTTCAGCTGTACCATATTAATTTTGCATCACTCGGATTTTTAAAATCAAAATGTGGTGAGGTACCAAGTCAAATGCCTTACAGAAGTTTAATATAAACTATCACCCCATTTTAAAAGTTTATTTGATAAGGTTAGTTTGACAGGACCCATTTTCTGCAAACCCATGTTGATTGGTATTAAATATTTTACAGTCTTCATTATTAGAGTCCTCTATTAGCTGCTCCATTATATTGCCCAGGATCACTGTCAAACTGACAGACTTATAGGGTACGTCTACACAGCAACATTATTTTGAAATAACTAGCATTACTTTGATATAACTTAGTCCGCATCTACACAGCAGGCAGTTATTTTGAAATAATGTTGAAATACTATCAAGCTGGAGGACTTCTTACTCCAACTCCTGTAAGCCTCATTGTACGAGGAATAAGGGCAGTCGGAGGAAGAGTGCTCTATTTCGAAGTAAGTGCTGTGTAGATGCTCCCAATTTCGAAATAAGCTACACAATTGACGTAGCTTAATCTGCGTAGCTTATTTCAAGTTAAGCCCTGCTGTATAGATGCACCCATAGTTACTCAGGTCATCCTATTTACCCTTTTTAAACAGTGCTACAACATTAGCTTTCTTCCAGACTTCTGGAACTTCTGCAATGTTCCAAGATTTATTGTAAATTAACAAGCACCTCAATCTCCTGTTTTAAACTCTCACAAGTTACCTGGACCTGCTCAGAACAAAAATGTCTGACTTGAGTAGCTGTTTACATCCTCATTAGTTACTATTGACAAGATAGGATCCTCCATGATTGGGGGGGGGGAAATACAGATTATGTAGTCAAATGCAGAACAGAAATGTTTATTGAACACTTCTGCTAATGCTGAGTTATTGACAATTCTACTATTTCCCTCATGACTGCTGCAATAAAAGAGCAAGTTAAAAAACACAAAGCTTTAGCATAATTCTGGTGGAAGATTGCCAGGTTTCAGGGTGTATAATAAGATTGTATTTAGCAGCATGTTGTACAGATGTGGGACATGGGTGATAACGAAAGATTCGAAGAGAAGGATATTGGCGTTCAAGAGTTGTTATAGAAAGATCCTGAGAATAGGATGGATGCAGAAGGTCACCAATGAGGAATTATATAACAAGATACAGCCGAAAGAGAACCTCCTGCAGAAGGTTATACAGTGGAAGTTATAGCTATTTGGGCATATCTGCAGAATGAACGACAAGCGAAAAGTTAAGACCCTGGTATTTGGCATAATGGATGGTCCAAACAGGAGAGGCAGACCTTACAGAGAATGGGTAGATGATATAGTAGATAGTTTCTGTAGACTAGCTCTGCATCAAAGCCACTCCGCACTGGACAGGGAAGATGGAAGGAAATAGTGAGGGAGGCATCGGACACCAATTGGCGTTGAGCCCATGGTGGTTGTTGATGATGATGATGATGATACTGCATTGGTGTCAGTTAACATGTGGTCCTGAAGACAAGATCAGTTGGTAATTTTCACACGTGTTAGTGAGTTATGATAAAGAATATGAAGCAGTTACGGCTGCCTCAACCCGATACCTCAAACCCTTTGCCTTGTCTTCACTAGCATTTTACATGTTAGTTACCTAGTGTTTGTTAACAGGTAGTAAGAACATCTTTTTCCTCGAGCAAAGAGAAGGCCAGAAACAAAATACTGAACAAGACAAAACATTAGTCTAATATGGTCTAGCACAGGGCTGGGCAAGATGTGGCCTGCCTAACACACTGATCTGGCCAGCAGACTGCATCTAGCTGCTTTCTATTTATATCCTGCTTCCTGTGCCACTGAATTTCCAGGCGGTGGCTCAGGCAGTAGGATCCCATTTAAATGGCTCCTGGCTGCGGTACTACCCTGGCAGAGCCCTTTAAATAACCCCAGCAACGTCTGGTGGCTGCCAGACAATGTGGTAGCAGTGGGGCCAGGAGCTGCGAACCCTTTGCTATGTTTTTAATTCAAAGTCTCTGACCCCAGACAAGCCTGGGGGGAGGATAGTCCCCAGCCCTACTCCTTCTGCCCCAGGTGTGGAGCTGGCCCATAACCACTTACCAAAATTCATTAAGTGGCCCCTGCTGCAAAAATTATTGCCTGCCTTTTTTATAGCAACTACTATGGTCCTGTGTTAAAACTAAAAAAAATGTGGGAAAAGTTAAAGACACAAGATAGGAGAGGTAATATCTAGAAAAGTTAACATGCTGGCCAAGTCTGTTTAAGGTAATGCCTGGGGAAGGGGTAAAAAAGAAATTTGGACCTAGAGGGGAAAAAAAACCTCGTCAAGGTATTGTCAAACTCCAGAAAACACATACAATAAAGTGAATACAAAGATATTTTCAGTCTGTAAGAACCTCTGGCATTCCACCTATTAGACATTCTTACCTTGGAATATACCAAAAACTTACCGTATATAAGCATAACTGACAAATAGTTAAGATTAATATTAGAGAAGCAGCAAACTGAATAGTTACCTTATCTAATTATTAAGTACATGGAGACAAATAAAAAAGAAGGCTTGAGTTTCTTAAGATACAGGATAGGTAGGTGCAATGAATTTTAGACAATAAGAAAAGTCTTAAAACTGTGTAAAATCTTAACTTCTGACTCAATGTCAAGTCTATGCTGTAACTCCTGCCAGATGTACCAAACATAAAGAAATTGGTTTTCAGCAACTTTACAGCCAAATAGCGACGAAAAAAGTTTGGACAAGCTTGACTGATAACAAAAAGCTGCTGAACCAACCCAAGCATGTGCAGTGGAAAGGTAAGCAGACCTTGTCACCTCCAGTCCAAATTTCCTCCTTTCAGGCATCTTGTGGGGCCCCTAAACCTAGCTGCACACCACTCACAAGCAAGGTCACTTGGTCCCAGGGAGTCCCACACCTGGTATAGGTCCTAACAATCCTACAGGACATCCTCATTATACATTTAAACTTCTAGAAACAGGCTATGAGCCAAACGAGTGTCAAATTGGGCCAGTGTCAAAGCATGTACTTCCTGCCACCTCCTACAATGTAATCATCTGGGTGTTCCTTTTCCTGTGGCCTCCCAGCTGCTTGTGCTGGTTTGGCAGTGGAGACCATTACAAATCTTGTTTTATACTTTTCAAAGTTCTCCCCACCACATCTCACAAAATAAGCAGGTCAGGCTAGTTCTGTACTTGGACATCTAAGTACTTCAGGAAGTGGTACTGTTAATTACATCACTGGCACTCTTCCATAGGGGTGTGTATTGAATCAATGACTCAGCAATGGCATAGTCTTAAGGACACTGTACTAAAGGAAGCAGGGGAGAGAGAATGATTCAGAGCAAATGTAAAATAGACAACCTTGTAACCATTACAAGATACTAGAGTTTTTCATACAATTGATGGGGTATTAATTCTAGTACCTGGAAATTCCAACCTATATAATAATTCTGCCTTCCAATGAACCTTCAATTGGACATGTTATTCCTTTTCACTGTCTCTCCTAAAATGTTGACACACATTGCGCTTCACTGTGAAGCTGCTGTTTCGTTTTGCTGCAGAGATGGCTGTATATCGGGATTTGAGGGAAGTGACCACCGTATAGAATTTCCTGCCTCTTAGGGGTGTTTTAAAGTGTAGTTATTTATTACTATACTGTATATTAAGATCACAGTGGTGAGATCTAACCTATGCCATTTTATCAAATCAGCAAATATTGCTGCCGCAGTCCTTAAGACTACGTAGCTTTGTAGAGCACTATCAGGAATACAATAATGGTTTGTATTATCTACTTGTTTATAGAATCTACTTGTTTAGGTTTTTGCATCATGTTTATCACTATAGCAAGAACGGGAAATGTTTCATGTAGTCCATCCTTATGTTGAAAAAACAGTGGCTGCTTTTGAAAGAAAATGTGATGTTACAATGATCTAGTTCACCATTACTTTGTATTAAACTGTAACCTTCTCACCCAAGTCAATTCTTGCTATCAAAATGTTTCCAGGAACTGCATAACTCAGCTGTTTAGGTTTTCAAAGCAAATAAGGTGGCATAGGGCAGATCTACCCAGAGGTGTGAAAAATCTACAACTCAGGCTACGTCTACACTTCAGCATTATTTCCGGGATCCCAAAATAGCAATTCAGCTTATTTTGAGTACGCCCGTTATTTCAAAATATAACAAGCTCGCTATTCCAACATCCCTATAAACCTCATTCCATGAGGACATTTTGGAATAGCAATTTATTTTGAAATAATTGCAGTGTAAACAGTGCCAAATTAATAAGCTATTTTATATTAATAGCTTCAAATAAGCTATTTTGAAATTGACTCTAAATAAGCTATGCAATGTGAGTAGCTCAGATTGCATAGTTTATTTCGAGCTACCGGTGCAGTGTAGACACACCTTCAGGGACTTAGCTATGCCAACCTAACCCTGGCAGAGACAGCGCTATGCTGATGGACAAATTCTCAGAGAGGTGGATTAACCACAACTACAGTAATGAGGAAACCCTTCCCGTCGGTGTAGCGAGTGTTGATGCCAAAGTGCTACATTATTACCCAGTAGCACTTTTAAATGTTGACATTCCCTTTGTTTTCAAAGGTGCAGCATTATCACAGGACCACAATGCTACATAGAAGAAAACTTTATGGAATAAGGGGCTTTAATTTCTATTTCTAAGCAAAAAATGGAAAAGGCTATGTCCTTCAGAGTAGTATTACTCCTCATTAAGGTTATAAGCTTATCAATTTGGTATGGTCCAAACTAATTCCACAAGCAGTTAAGGGCAGAATTTTAAATTCATAGCACATGATCACAAGCAATCTATTTTAATTTTCCAACTGTAGGAGCTTTGGGCAGATCATACAAGGGTTCAGACAATTATTCATTTAAGAAGATTATTGACCAAATGCCAAACCTTTTTGTGGATGTCCCATTTCACATTCAGGGGCCCAGCCTATAGCTGATGATACATACCCCCATTCATTTAAGAATAGTTATAGGGGCATGATGAGTGCAGGGGTGGATCTTAAGTGTCTTTCACACCCTTCCTCTCAAGAGTATTCAAACTGCTTTCAAGACTGGGTCTCTCACTGATAGTAAATGTGATACAGGCTGGACCTCCCTGGTCCAGCATCATCGGGGCCTGACCAGTCCTGAATGAGAGAATTTGCCAGACCAGGGGAGGTCTCCTGCCATCGACCCCCAGTTTCATCACCTGCTGCTGGAAGGCTGCCCCAGCAGGCAACCCTGCCTTGTCTCCCCCCTCCCAACCTGGCTGGGCTGCTTGCCAAGCAACTGCTGGCTCCTGGAACAGCACAGATTCCAGCTCCTGCCATGGGGCTCTGGCCCCATGCAGCCGGGAGCAGCCGTGGGACTGGAGCTCCAGCCCCACGCAGCCAGGGGAAGCTGCGGGGCTCTGGCTTCAGCCCTGCACTCCTGAGGGCTACTAAGTCTGCTACAGAGCTCTGGCCCCAGTCTCAAGCTGCCAACCCTGATGCCCCGCCCAGATGGCCCTCCTGCCCTTAGGCTCCCAGACTCTCTGGTTCAGGAGCATCCGTGGTCCTACCGGACCACAGATGTTGCTGAACCAGAGTGTGCCAGATTTTGGAAGTACAACCTGTACTGCCATTTTACCAGACAATCCAATCCATGTTACCTGTCCTTATGCGAGTGTTGTCAGCTACTCTTCATCTTTTCACTGATGTGTGTTATTTCCATTTGGTATCAAACTGCATCTGTTTCCTTTCCTATCATAGACCATAACACTTACCCTAATCCTGATAGAGCATTGTATAACCATTTCCGTAGAGGTAAGTTCTGCCTCACTGCAGTCCATGGAAAAATTCACATTGACTTCAGTCAGGCCAGGATTTCACAGCAGTGGTACTGGAGCACTTTTGTACAGGGGCATGCTGAGAACCATTGAACCACACTCTAAAATCTGCATGGTATAGAAATACCTTCAGACCAAGGGATGAGGCAGCAGCCCAAGCCTCCCAAGTTCCATCACCTATGTACCCAGGGCTCTTATCATGACAATAGATAAGCAACTTCAAAGAGATGTATCTTCAAAATTAATTCTCACGGTTTCCCCAGATGGTAGGTAATGAATCTCTTTTACAGAGCAGGAGACAGATGCAAAGAGGTTACATTTCCAAATCTGTGTGTCCAGCTAAATGCCCAAGCCCATCTGCGATGAGAGACTTTGTCTCTTCCCAACCCACTCACACGCCCTTTTCCTTTTCTACATTATTTCCTCTCCTCCCCAGTTTCCTTCTGTCTGGCTTAGTTGTCTGAGGGTGCATCTACACTGTACCATTTTTCCAGAATCATGGCCATGATTCTGGAAAAACAATCCTAGTGTCCACACAGCAATTGCATTATTTCGAAAGAAAATCAAAACAACAGAGGGCTTTTTCCAACGTTGGCAAACCTTATTCCATGAGGAATAACGCCTCTTCCAAAAAAGCTTTTTTGGAAATGAGTGAGTGTGGACGCTCCATTGCTGTATGTCAAAATGCCCCTGGGGAAGAGTTATTCTAAGTTATTCCTCCCCGGTGCCTCCTGGGGTACTAAATCGAGATAGTGCATCCACATTAGGGGAACCTATTTCTGAGGCTTCCCTGTAGTGTGGATGCTCGATTTCAAAATAAGCTTTTCCGGAAGATACCTACTGGAATAACTTTTTCTGAAAGAAGCTTGCAGCGTAGACATACCTTAAGACTGAATATTTTGCCACAACGAGGCAATGAGCAGAAGAACAACTAAAAGCAATGCCCTAAATAGCCTACTGCTCATGCCAGTTTGCCTGGTCTTAGCATGGCCACTCAGACCTTCTGCTGCGCCTATATTTTTCCTGTTCTGAGGTTAAAAGTGAAAGTCAACATCAGAGGCAGGAGGTACATTTTCTATCTTTTCTCTCCTCTTTTGTGTGTGTTTGTCTGTCTTCTGACAAACAGCTAAAGGAAAAAGCAATAGATATTGTTAATATCTATTGTGGAAACCTCATTTGATATTTTACATTTCAAATGATTTGACTATATTTCCTTCTTTAAATACATGGGTAAAAAGATGCGTGTTTGTCGTGGTATGAAGCAAACGGAGGTCTCTGCATACCAAACTTACTTTTGAGAATGTTTACAATAATGGAGTCATGGGGTCACATGCAGCAATGTCTACTGGCTCTCCTCAGGATTCGCTCTGCTAGCACGTGCTCCCTTTCCAGTGAGATCTTCTGCCATCTTGTCATGCTACTCACTCCCAGGTCTGCAGCTTCTTTGTGGCTTGATGCTCCAGCCAGGTAACTAAAGTCCTCCCTTTCCTGGATATTCAGTCTTTCCTGACCTGCTAGCTGGCAGGTGCCTCCAGTGCCTTTGCCACACCCCAGTGGCTAGTGAAACCAAGCCCATCCTCTATACTAGGTTCCAGCCCTGGGACCCAATAAACAAGCAGCCACAGACAGCCCTACCCTTTGCTGCTGTTTCCCTGGACTTCTTCCTACCTATCTTTTCTCCTCTCTGAATTGATCAGCCTTCAACTCCCTCCACAGCCTACTTCCCTACAGCCTTTCCCATTGCTACAGACACTTTGTTTTATACAGGCCCTCCCTGTTCCTGCACAGGTGAGTCAATCCTAAATTAGCTGCCTGCAGCCTAATTAGCTATTTGAGTCCACCTGGCCCAAATCAGTTCTTGCACAGCTAGTGTGGGGAGACCACCCCAATAAGGTGATCACATATGGATTTTAGTGGCCTAACTTTAGGCATTCAAGTTTGAAAATGTTGCTCAAAACTACAGAGCTAGTCAGTGGGAAAAGTAAGACTCAGCTCAGAAGCTGATGAATCCAAGTTCCATGCTCACTACCACAAAAGGAAGAGGTTATATTGTCTACTTCTATGTTTCAATAGCTAACGAAAGGGTTCTGTTCATCCTCTTACAGTCAGTGTGTGTCTGAGTCCTGTGTCCTCATTAGGAAAAATACACTGGGTAGTCACACTGAGCTAAGTTCTCAAAGAAAAGTCAATGGAGTTACACTGACTGACTAGTGTAAAAACAAAAAGAATCAGAATCAAATTTCCTGATGTTTTCTAACTGGTTTTTTAAATATCTTAACAGAATAGGTGCTTTAAAAAATTATGCAGATGGTGATATCATTTTTATTCAGAGTAACTATTAATTGCAAATATGGTTTTACACCTCAAAGGTAGTGGGTGGCTTTTGGGTCTTATAAATGATCTGGCTTAAAATAAACCTTTTTTCCTAGCCTGGTATCTGAGTGGGATGCTTATGAAAATGCTATGAAGAGCTCTAGAAAGGAGCTGCTTTATTCTATTATTTCTGTATATTTAAAGAAAGCCATTTGACTCTCCTGGTGAAAGTCTTATAACTTTTTGTTTGCATGTGGATGCCAGAAACTTCCTGTAAGAGAGTGCTTCTCTCTGGCTTAAAAAGTCTGTATACTTAACACATAGCATTGCTAGTGACAGCTAATGTTTGCTTACCTCCAGAAGCCAAGGAAGATGGCCTATTGTTGAAAGTCTTTTTACAAAATCTGACTATGGAGATGGAACTATGCTGTGAATGAAATTCCACTGTTCTCACTGTTGTATGCCAACAATGGGCTCTGTTTCAAGTTGCATTCATACCTTGTTCTTGCTTATTTTCTACACATCTGAACTATTTGTAGGTAACGTCACTTACACCATCTACAAATCTAAATTGTCAGAGAGACCTCAGGGAGACCTGCCTGCCACAACAGGATTCCCAAGTCATTTTTCAGCAGCCAACTCTACTTCCTATTTTTAAAAACAGAGACTTGTCTGCTCAAGATGGACCCAAAAGATGTGTGAGTCAGCATGGAGAAAACAGAAATCAAATATAAATTCATACAGATATTTGAACTGAATCTGTGCCAGAGTGGTTCCGGATGTCACTGGCCCTCTCCCCCCATATTTACTCCAGTTGTGCATATTTCTTCCTCCGGGAAGTTCTTGTCTTTTACTTTCAGCTTGAGCCAAAGCCAAGATACCATGAAAGAGGGTGTTCATACAATATTTCCAGCTTGACCAAAAGCACGAAAGATAGGTGAAATCCTGGCCTCATTGAAATCAATGGTAAAACTCCTATCAACTTCACTGGGTGCAGGATTTCACCCTGTATTTTCAAATTCTGTTCTCATTTCATACTTTCTCTTACTCCCTTTACTTAGCCTTAGCTTCCCTTCTGTCTGTCTCTTTTGCACTTTTCTCCCATTCATGTCTCTTCGCATGCCATACTGGAACAGTCACACCTTTCTTGTGCATCAAGAAAAAAAACACACCTTTTCTGCTAAGCATTACAAAAATGACCCTGCTAGCTTCTCAAATATCCTGTAGTTCACACTGGTGTCCCATTTCCTTCTGAACTAGATCTATGAAAAAGTTTCCAACATTTCAACAAAAATTGGTTGCAAAAAACATTTTCTAAGAAATAAAGTTACCTTTTTGAACCATTTATAAAATGGTCAAGATTTTCCTAACATGTTAATGAACATTTTTCACAAATAACGTTCATCATCTTTTGACTGACTGCAGATAGTTCTGACCAATATTAAAAGATAGGAGAACCATCTCTAGGTGTTACCAATTCAAACCCAGACAGATAGAAATTGAAATTGGTTTCCTTCTGCTGATTGTAAGCCTATGTGGAATGTCGGGAGCTGAAACTCGTTGCTGCAGGAGGATCAGGTGACCAGTGGGAGTGCTAAGGCAGGTTTCCTGCCTGTCCTGGCACTGCAGACTGTGCAACAGGCCCAGCTCTTAGGTTGTGGGGAGCAGAGCACACAGGGCTCCACACGCTGCCCCTACCCCGAGCACTAGGTCTGCACTCCCATTGGCTGGGAACCTGCTGCAAGGAGAAACACCTCCAAAGTAAGTCCCTCCTGCCCCAGCCCTGACCCTCCTCAAAGCCAGAGCCCTCTCCTACACCCCAAAGCTCTCATCCTCAGCCCCACCCCAGAGGCCACCCTCTAGTCAAATTATGTTGGGCCATGGACATCAACAATTTTCTTCAACTGGGACGTGAGAAAAAAAAAAGTTTGAAAACCACTGTCCTACAGTATGCAATATGGACAGTGTTTCACAAAAAGTCACCATCACAACTGGCATTTATCACAACACTCATTAGCAGTCCCAGAAGAGATATGTCAAAACTGTCCTCTCGCTCCTAAATCTCCTCTGATTTCAGAGGTCTGCAGGTGAAATGCTGGTCTTGTTGATGTCAATGGCACAACACCCACTCACTTCACTGGGAAGTAGGCACCAAAATTGTATAGGCACTACTGTAAATCTCACTAGGCACCTATCTGCAGCGTTAGGCTCTGAATACACAGGTAAATTTGATTCTGAATCCACAGGCATTGTTTTAGTTAGTTATTTTTAATTCCATCAAATATCACTCCCTGCCACTTTCCATTCAAGTTTTGGCCTAGAATAAGCATAATAGAAATTAAAGTGTGCTCATGCGCATGCTCACACACACACACACATACACACAGGTAGATGTTATCTCCATGTAAGATAAGGCACAGAGACAGCTTATTCATCAGCAAAACAGCTCAGGAAATTTTTTGCTAGTTTTATCCCTACATTCACCATGACACATTACACATATGGGCCCCCCAAGTCTGCTCCTACTGTAGTCAATTCCAGAACTTCTGTTCATTTCAATAAGGTCAGGATTGGGCGCTTGTATTTTTAATCAACATTTAACTTATTGAATCGGAACCTAACTATAGTACTCTTTGTTAATGATGGAAGCAATAAAATATGAAGTTGCCTGGAGCAATGTCAACTTTCAGAATTTTCTAATTTCCAGTCACCATTCTCAACTTAACATTGTATTTAACTGTACTTTTGAAAATGGTTTGATTAAGATTAAACCAACTTTGTTCAGACTTCCCTAGATCTCAAGGAAGGGAGGGAGGAATAGAAGTCCAAGATTTTTTTTTTAAGTTAGGGTAATTGAGAAAGGAGAGGGAATTCAATTTTAACTATAGTCCCAATGCTATTCAGTGCATGCATATGGCTCTGTCTAATCAATTAGGGAGATATTAGAATGCTTGTCACAAAGAACTGCATTTATTGAATACTTCTCTCTGGATAACCTGCTACAAACACAGAGAGAACTTTTTAAGAGATTAGAGAAGAAGTCCAGGATCTTTAAACCAGTGGTCTAGAATATCCATCCTTAATCAGTGGCTTGAATTACTAACCACACTTCTATAGCACTAGAATACCTTGCTATGACCAATAACTAATACTAAAGACAGGTTCAAAGCAGGAAGTCCAATTTGAAAAAGAGATACCTCAACATATGATGGAGCTTATGAAAGCATCCCATTATTTCTTATGTATTAACATATACATATTTGGCCCTGTGGCTGCATTATGTACACAGGACCACATTCAGCATAGGGATGTCAAGTAAAGTGTTCAGTTTGAAAGGCCTAATTGTGAACCTTTACTCAAATTGGTGACCAGTTACATAAGTAGTCCCATTGATTTTAAGCGTGACTGACTGCAATAGAGTATGAGTAAGGGGTTCACAGTTTAGCCCTAAATAAATATTACTAACATTTATTCTCAAAACCATTATTAATGTAATTCCCTTGTGTGGCAATCACATACAGGACTTTGTCATAACCTCTTGTATATACCTCATGCCACCTCCTTTTTCTGGAATGGCGGTACTGAACCCCTGGCATTTGTTTGGAAGCAGTATTTTGTTGTTGTTTTGGTTGGTTGGTTTGTTCTATTGGAAACTTTGAAAATTCAAACAGGACCACAGGGGACTTGCTCTGGAGAGGACCAAGTCCAAAACTGTGACCACATGTGGGGATAGGACTTTGTCAGTCTCAGGATCTATATTACTGCAGGTACAAGATGCATGAAAGTCACCCTTTTCAAAAGACTTAAGTAGATAACCCACATATATCTCGATTAAATGTAGACTTTGCTAAGGAACTAAAGTTGTTTGTTAACTTGAATCTAGTTTTAGAATACTTTTTAAAAATAAAGTTGTAAAGGAATTTTTCTTTCTTTCTGTCATATTCATTTGTGTGTCAGACCCAAAGTATACTACATCTTATTCACTGAGTGTTTTCTTAATAGTTATGCTGTTGGTTGAAGGCTAAATGGAAAAGAACCAGAAAGAAAGAAAAATTAATAGGCTACTCCTGTTCATATGATTCAAATACAATAACCAGTCTGCCCTCTCTCTTTATGGCAGTAGGATTCTTCCCCTTTGGAAAATGTTTCCATCAGTGGAGTCCTGAATATCTTTTTGCTCAACCTCAGGGGTGGAATGTTATGATAAATTTGAAACCTGGCCTTAGATGAATCCATTCCATAGACACAATCATTTATTCAATTACATGAGCTCCACTTATTTGGATGAGTTTCTGAGAATAGGAGAGCATGGATTTGGAGGAAATTTTCTTCTGAGAAGCTCAAATCCGTAGGGATCAGAAATTCATGAGATCACAAGCTACCACAATAAACAGAATGGACATCACCTGTCACTGATGGAATGTGATGATGGCTCATTCTTATCAATACAGAACTTTTAACAATATATATGGAGATTCAAATAAAAACCATGACTCTACTATGAAAGGATTCAGAAACCATATTATTAGTTTTCTCTGACCAAATATAAGTGATTTTTGGATCACAAGATTTTCACTTTTTAAAACCAGTCTTGTGAACATTCATGTGGATGTGTCTGTGTACAGGACTTTGCCCTGGTAGTAGTAAAGCAGTCATCTTGAAATCTTTTAGATTTCCTAGTTTCCTCCATTTATTAACATTCCAGTCAGTAAATCAGGGAACAGGAACATACAGCATGAACATATGCAATTAGTCAGACTCCACAGAGCTGAACACAGAGCTCATGAATAACACAATCTGAAATGAACAGCTACAACAACTGAAAAAAAAGTAAGTGTATGTTTCTAAATAATTCAGAGACGAGGGGAAGAAAGGTAACATGTGCAAAGTTATTTGCTATGATGAGTCAGTCCTGATTTAATCATTGCCCTAATAGAATTAATTTAAAAGTACAAAAACATACCTTAAAATAAATAAATTATTTAAGTAGATGAGTCTTGAGCAGGGGTGGGCATTAAGGCTGAGGCGGTTCACCAGGGTCAGCCTCTGGGCAGGCCGCTGTGGTATTTACCTGCACCTCCACAGGTACATCTGATTGTAGCTCCAGTTGGCTACAGATTGCCATTCCCAGCCAATGGGAGCTGCAGGAGCGGTGTCCTAGTCCCAGAAACAGCGATCCACAGCCAATGAGAGCTGCAATCACCCATGCTTGCAGAAGCACAGGTAAAAACAGGAGCTAACCCTGGTGAACTGGATCCAGCCCATGGGCCAGTATTTGCCCACCCTTGGTCTTGAGGGTGTGTGAGAAACACTGGTGTTGGGTCCAAATGATTACTGCCTGGTAGAACTATTCACCAAAAGGAGAGGTAAGATGGGCTAATGCAACATGATTGGAGAACGCAAAGATTTAATCAGGATGTAAACTAAAGAGGTTGCTTTAGGGGTCCAAGCACAGAAGTAGGAATTAAAAACTTGTGAGTTCATATTCTGGCCCTTAGTTCCTTGGGGGGACTTCACCTATTACCTTTCTGTTCTAACCTCCATCAGTTCTTACATTGCCCCCATCATCACAGTACCTCAGCGCCTTCCCATCCACACATGGAGCCATGTGGCTAACATCCGTCAAGTGTGGTTCAGTTTATCATTCTCTCCCCAGAAAAGAATTCTGTGTGTAGTGAAGTGATTTTGGTTTTAATCTATCATGCTGTGCACTGGAGCTTTTGTTGAGTAACTATCATCTTACTTTTGTCCCCCTAAATCCCTCCCTGCTGTTTAATTACCGCAACACTCCTTTAATATCATGTCTGAAACTAGGTGGCAATCCCAGAAGGATGTTAATCAATAATGATCTAATGTCTATCACCTAATTCACAGGAATTGCTAGTATTTACTACATAATGTCTGCAAGATGCTTTGAAGCATGATCACTGAATGTTCGTGTGTACATGGAAAGAGAATGGAGAGTAAATGGGAAAAGTGTGTGGGTGTTCACTGGTTGTAAAGGCCACCTGGTTTACCATAAATACATCTGTGATTCATGAAGTAAATGGGTCTGCCTGTTAGATATTGCTACTCCCAGAGCAAGCAGAAATAAATATATCCAAAAGCACCGTCATTTTTGCATTTCTTTTCATCAAGGGACTCAGAATTTTTTGAGTCTTAGATGCTATTTTCAGACCTGCATAAAGATGATTGTTTTAAATATTTATGTATTTATTTATTGCTTTCTCCCACTTACGGTCTGGCTCTGTTCTTGAGAATTAGCAACAGGAAAACAACATGGGCCACAGGATACTTCAGGAAGCTTTGCAAACTTTTAGGCACCCAAAGGTATTTTCATTGGGCTCATTTCTGAAGTGAAACCGTATATCCTAAGTCTGAGGAAATACGGGCAGAATAACAACAGGAAGAGCATGCAGTGTAGAAAATGCAGGGGTGAGGGTTACCAGTCTCAATCTGTGTAGTATGTGGCTCCAAGAGGAAAGTAACAGACAGCTACAGTTATCTATGGGCCTCTGGAGATAGGTGGGATAGGTGCTTGACACTAGTGGTCCTGGCTCATATGCACAAGCCTGAAATGGCTGCAACTGTGGCTCATTGGCAGGAACCTTGGGAGATTTTCATCTTCATCATCTCTGATCAGGTTAAATACCACTCCTGTTCTAGTTCTGGCAATTATCAGGGGGCCGATTCCTGGCTGACTGTAGTCCCATCTATCTTTTTCTGTGGTACCACACCGATTGAAAGGATCTACCCTTTATATAGGTACCATTGAGCCCTTGCAGCATGTTCTTTTAACTAAGCTATACTGTCCCATCTAAAGGGACAACTCAGAGGTCTGGAGATTTCAAATTCAGATACTGTCATGCCATTCTGTGTATGTTAACTATAGGGGCTATTAGTGCTCTCGCATTTTTGAGTGCTTTGTCAGCCATCTGCCTGGTGAGTCATGCCCACATGGTCAACGTCTAACTGACCACGCTATTTGGAATCAGGAAGGAATTTTCCCCTCGATCAGATGAGTAAACACTGGGGGGGGAGGGGCACAGGTCACTTGTAGGTTTACACTACTATAAATGGTGAATTATCTGTAATCTGCAGGAGACCAGCCTAGATGATCGATCACAATAGTCCCTCTGACCTTAAAGTCTGTGAGACATTCTATAGACCAGGGGTGGGCAAAAGGGCTCCATGGGCTGGATCCAGCCGCCAAGAGAGTTGATCTGGTCCATGGAGGCCCTGCTGCTCCCCCACCCCCAGGCCAATCAGGGCTTGGGAGCGGGGGCAGCACATGAAGTCTCCTTCCGGCCTGCAAGGGGCTCAGCACTTAAAGTCACCACCAGCTGCTGCTCAGCTGGCTGTTGATTCTAAGTGCAGTGCTCCCTTGCAGGGCGGGGGCAGGGAGCGAGAAACTTCATGTGCTCCCCCTCCTCAGGCCCTGATTGACCTGGGGGCAGCAGACGGAGCTTGTGAAATCTCCTCCCACCACCAGGGGCATGGGTACTTAGAGGGAACCACCAGCTGTTCAGAACAGCTGGCGGTTCTCTCGGGGGGGGGCGGGGGGAGGGGAACAAAGACTTTGTGCACTACCCCACCCCCAGAACAATCAGGATCTGTGGGTAGGGAAGCACGGAAGTGTCCTGGCCCCGCCCTTTCTGCCTGAGGCTCCGCCCCTTCCAGAGTGGCCCGGGGCTACTTTAAAAATTTCTGAAGTGGCCCCTGGTCAAAAATTATTTCCCATCTCTTCTATAGACCAAGCTCTGCCATGCCCAGTAGTTTGGTACAACCTGGCAGTATCACTGCCAACTTTCTTCCCCATCCCCAAGCAGCAATGTAGGGTTTGCAGCATCTTCCCGCATCGTGACTGGCCTTCATTGTGAATGCAAAGAGGATTCTGTATGCAGGATGGTGGAAATAGACAGATATTGTAGTTCTCCATAGCTCACAGACTGAAGAATACAGACTGAGTTGCGTGGTGTTTGAGCACAGGTGTAGTTTAAGTCTTTACCTGACTTGCTCGAATACAAGGCCTCTCTGGTTTAATTCTAAATAATTAAATAAGATTTGTAAAACTTGACCTATCTTCATTGTATGCTTTGGATCAAGCATCTTCTTCTGGGATTCAACCAGGACTAAAGCATCTAGTGTGATTTAATGATCTCCCCTATGCTGAGAGATACTGTATGGCAACCTGTAATGCCCCAGGGTTGTTTCATGTACAACTTACCATCAGGTCTACTTCTGAAGTTACAGAGACTGAGCCTCGGCAAACTAGTCATTTTAAGTTTTCCAATGGTAAATGGCACCTTCAGATTTGTGCAACAGGCACTATATAAAACAGGGCGAGTGAGAGACCCACAGACAAGACCTGCTCTGTCCTTCAAGCCACAGGGGAGCCAAGTGGAGAGTTGATAAAGGGAGGCCCCTAGCTTAGATGATGACACAGCACAAATCGTATTCCTTGCCACCCCAGCAATCTTTCAAGCCCTGGCTGCACTAATCAGTACCTTATCATCAAGATTCTGCTTTGCTCAGTCACATAGGAAACTGCAAAGGGTGGGAAGGAAACTAAGGTGGAAGAAGGGCCATAAGTGCTTCCCTTAATTGTTCTGCACACCCCAAAGCCAACATTAGAGTGAAATGACTTTTTGGCAAGACATGTGGCGGGGCTATTATTTTAAACTCTGCTTCCTAAATCAAATAACCTGGAGTTTCAAAGCAAATTAGTTCTTTAACCTGAAGATCAGATGAAGCATTAACAAAACCAGCCATTCAGGGCTGTGACGGAGGCAGCGTGTGGGCAGCACGTTTGCTAATTTGACCTCTTCTCACAGAAATGAGAGGAAACTGTGATCTGAAGCTGACATTTCCTCAGAACATCGCCCAGCTTTCCTAAGACTGGGACCACAATTCACTGATAACAGGGCTTTGAAGTCACTGGAGCAGGGCCAGGAAACATTGGAAGTATCCTTCAGAGAATATCTGTTTCAGATTACCCCAATTTATAGCAAACCACACATGCTAACTTTAGCATTTCTTCTGCCTTTCAAGCTTTTCGTTTTCTGACTGATTGATCTTGAGCCTTTTCCCTTGGCTCAGAACAGCAACATTTCTTGTCCAAACACTACATTCCTATTTTGCTTCCAATTCCCTTCCCCACCATGTGCCAATAGGTTCACTTCTCTCTCTCATCCTATGACCCACATTAACTGTTGCAAATTTTCTTTTCTTTTTTTTTTTTTGCAGGCAGTGGAGCAGAACTGGTAACTAAATGCACTGACTTAACAGAAGAAAATGCATCTGATGTCTTGTTTTCTTTAGTTGACTACCTCACACCATAGTTGGTCTTTGAGTTCTATCAACAACTGGAGTGTATGTTTCAGATAGTATTTTCAAAGAATTTATGTCAGTGGTGGGCATTCTGTGGCCCAAGGGGCTCACGAGGCCCATTGGGGTTCTACGTGTGGCCCATGAGGCATTTTGTTTACTGTTGCCCATGCACAGGGTTGCCAGATTCCACTGGTTTTCATCTGCATAGTTTTTTTCCTTACAGTATTACAGAAGTGACACGCACTTAACGCAAGAGCATGTGCACCGCTGTGAGTACCGTGAGCTCCTTCTGCATCCAATCAAAGTGCTGTTACAGTTCAATCAGCATACAAAGTCTAGGTACACAAGTGCAGTTAGCAAAACTGCCCTATCCTGGGAGACCGTCTTGGTTACAACAATCTTGCAGCCTGCTGAGATGGAGGGCCACTCATGCTGCCTATTCATTATTCTAGGTTGTCTCTCACTGATTTAGGTACTCAAATACAATTGAAACACATTGGGAGTTGGGCATCTAGTTCTCCTAGACTCCTTGGAAAAATCCCAGGATGTTCATGAAAGGTGCCAGCAGAGTCAAATCCTTCTTGTATCCAAATAAATGTTGTCACAACTTGGGCAGCACAATCTTCCCCAACTTGCCGACCTAAAGTTTACTGGCCAGGACTTTGAGGGAACACCTGTAAGGCAGAACATGATTCATTATCTATGGTCTGTCCGCGATATTGCTAACAGGGGTGGCAATTCATGCCAGATGTGGAGGTGATTCCAATGACTTGAACATTGAGGCCCTTTCAGTCACTACCAATGTAGCTTAATTTCTAACCCATTTCTATAGTAGAAGGTTCTGCATCTCCTTATAACTCCTCTGAGCTACCCTGTTGCCTTCTCAAAACAAAAAAGTTATCAAAACCTAACTCCATAAAATAATAGAAGAGAATCCTAATCCATTCCATTTGACCATAATAGCACTCCTCATGAGTGAACTTTAAATCATTTTCACAATTCATCCCAACCTCCTTTGAACACCTTTGCTTTGTGACCTATGATATCAAAACAATGACAGCATTCATTTGCATAAAAGAGCTCTTTCTTTATCAGTTCTCACAAAATAAAATTAATACATTCTGTAGAAGGCTGCAGTTCCCTTCCGTCAAGGTTGTAAAGCCGTGCTGCATTTGTCATCAGATGCCCTCAACAGAGAGCTGAAACAAAAGAAAACTAGCTAACGTTCTCTTCTTTGGGTGCAAGGTTCTCCCACTCTCCCTCATGCAGAAAAGCACTTTGGTCAGCAAGAAGTTCCACTGATTTCAGCAGCACAAGTTGCTTCTCACATGAGAAGTGCATATATCATGTATATTGGCTACATGATAAAATGGACTTCAGAAAAAAGAGCAATTTGCCTGCCATCACCTTGTATTTCTGCTCTTTTCTCTCCTTGAGAAATGAGAGGAAAATTTTTCAAGAGGCCGTCATAAAATTTCTGATGCCTCCTTATTTCAGCCCGCTCAGGGATACCAGGAGTGTAAATTTGTACATGGCATTTTTACTTCAGCCACAGTCAGCGAAGTTCAGAGGAATGTGAATATTTATCTTTTTTTTTCATTTTGAAAGAAATCTGACTGATTTTTAACATAAGAAGTAAGGTCCTGTTCTGAGTGCCATACACATGTCAGTGGTTTCAGTGAGCTGATGTGGAGTAAGAGTTTTAAGAGTGTCAAAGTGACTTAGCATCCCATTTTTCAGAAGTCAATGAGACTTGGAGCTTTAGAAAAATCTTATACTTCATCTTCAGTTTTGTCTTAAAGAAAGAGATTAATAAAAATCTCAAAATACAAGAAAAAACTAATGCACTGAGCTAGTGGACATTTTTGAAATTTTGACACCCTTCCCCCTAATAAATACCAAAAAGTTTGTTTTGTTTGTATCATCTCTTGTACCACGTGGATAATGAATCCCACATTGCTAGGCAGGTTCTTTGCTTTAAAAAAAAAAAAGAAAGAAAAAAGATAATCCCCACAAATATTGCTCGCATACCATTGAGACCCTAGTGTTTTTAAAAGGCAACAAAAAAAAGCAGGACCCACACTCCTTACTGTGACCTGAGAGATTCAGTAAAGGCCCAAACTATCCTTGTTCCTCACTTTGTTTATTGCAATCAACCTACACCCTTCCTGGTTGACTTGTACTAGAATGAAAAAATGCAATTATGGCAATCAGAGATTGTTATTAAATACTAAAATGGCAGATTTTCAATCTTGTTTTCAGATTAAAAATGGGGTAACTTGGAATGAAGAGAACTTCACTTTTACAATTTTCATTTTGAATTGCCTAAATGAATGGGACATTAGCATTAGGGGGAAAAAAGAAATTGAAAGAATCAAGAAGCTATTTATAATCTACCTTTTTTGTTGTTCTTGCTCATTTATTCTACATTGAAGAAAAAATTATGGTTTCCTTAAAGTTTCATCGGGGGTGAAATCTGACCTTTGCATAAGGCCTAAAATAAGATTCCTGTCTAAACCACAAAACAACTAAGCTAACTACTATCAGTTTCCTCTACAGTATTAAAATCTGGGTGGGTTGGTTGCTTGGTGGGTTGATAGGTTGGTTTGAGATCTACCCAACCGAAGAATGGGTACATACAAAATGCCCCAAGTACCAGAATATTAGAGTGTCATGTGCAAGCCAGTGCATTATTGCAAATCTAGAAAAAATATTTTTCAAATGACTTAAGATCCAAACTCTTCTGCTTTTGCTTCCTCCTCCTATAAAAGGGAAGTGATACTTGCCTACCTGTCTCAAAGGGGTATTTAGGATGTAACACTAAAGTGGAAACTTTGAAAATTAAGAGCTGCTTACCAGTGTTAAGGAATATGACATGACATACACATCAGTGTGTTCTACCAAAAGCAATATTCTGCTAGACACTGTATAAAGGCAATTTCTGCCCCCCCCCGTCCCCCACCCCCCGAACTTACAGTCTAAAGAGGCAAAGAGATAATGGCTGGGAGAGGGAAAAATGTATTTTTCCCATTTAAAATATGGAGAACTCTGAGATTGAAGTCAAGATTTTTAAAAAGTATGAGGTATCCTTGCACTCAGCATTGCAACAATAATTGATTTAGGAGCCTAATTCCCCTTCAAAAATGAAATGTAGACTCCTAAATTGGTAAGGTGTTGAACTGCTGAGTGCAGCAATGACTGAATAGGTTAAAAATCCGGACCTTATGTGACTTCTGCAAAGTCACATAGAAAACGTGCAGCAGAGTTGAGAACTCAATGTAAATCTCTGGATCTCCAGTTCAGCATCTTAGCCACATGGCTACCCTAACTCTCTGCTGGATGCCTCTCCAGTAAATGCCTCCTTCGTGCAGGTCTCTCCAGTTTGGGATCATTAGCACATTTGGAATTGGTATAATGTTTAGCATTTGATCATGTTTTGTGTGTAATTGCTTGTGAAGCTATTTTGGCAACAATAAAAAAAAATCCCTACACCTAAATAAAAGATGTTTGGATTGGCTGAGCTTCATGAAATGAGTCAGAACAATAAAGCAGCACCCTCTTTTTTCACATATCTCAGTGGTCTGCGCTGCACTGTTTTCAGGACACCGCACTGCACCATATCTGCTAAAGTATAAAGCAATTGAAACACATCTTGTGTGCAGGGAAAAAACCTGAATGGCTCACTCGCCCTTTTAATCTATTTTGAATCACTATGGATAGGGGGACAATATAACCCATTTTGGACCTGGCCATCCTGACTTTTTTGGCAAATGTGAGCATTTGGCAGAGGGGAGGCAGGGTTCCAGTAAGGGGGCCAACAGAGCTCATGCAATTCACGGTGATGCCAGCCTCCACCTCATCCTGAGGGAATTGTTGAGGAGGAAAGAAGCTGGCACAGCTCAGGTGCAGGGCCGTCCTTCCCAATACACAGAATACATAGGTGTGCAGGGCAGCACAAAATTTGGGGCACCACTGAGTTTTAATGTCCACTCACCCTCTCTTCCTATCCCTGGCCTGTGGCTCTGATTCTTCTGGAGAGGATCTAGTTAACTTAAAAGTGAAAAAGCCTGTCAGAACTATTAGCAGAACAGTGAAAGAGCCATTCAAGTGGCAATGAAGCTATTTAATAGGCATTTGCCAGCCCCAGGTATACACTGTCAGTATGGCTATGTCTAGACTACATGTTATTTTCAAAAGAGGATACCGCGGAATTTGCATATCTTCTTCCGATCTCACTTTCTAAAGCGGGTCTTTTGAAAGTGAAAGTAGTCTGGATGCATTTTTTCGGGGGGGGGGAACCCTTTTTTGAAAAACTGCTCATCATTAAAAAATGAGATTTACGTGGGTTTTTTTGAAAAAGGGTTGTTTTTTTTTAAAAAACGCGTCCAGACTACTTTCACTTTCGAAAGATCCACTTTCGAAAGTGAGATTGGAAGAAGATATGCAAATTTGCACGGAATTTGCATATCCTCTTTCGAAAATAAAGCGTAGTTTAGACATACCCTTTGTAAGTTTACTGTGTAAGGGTACGTCTAGACTGCACTCTAAAATTGAAATAGGCTATTTCGAAATTTGGTGTGTGTACATGGTACCAAATTTTGAAATAAAGCGCTATTTCAAGACATCCCTTATGCCTCGTGGAATGAGGTTTACAGGGATGCTGAAATAGCGTGTCTGTTATTTCGAAAATTATTTCAAAATAGCGGACATGTTCCTGGGATCCGGGGGTAGCTATTTTCCTTGCAGTCTAGACATACCCTAAGTCCACAGGATCTTAATTTAAAGTCTGCTTTAAAACTATTTCATTAGTGTGTAGCTGAAGATTATAAAAATCACATCTCTAAAACATCATCTTTCCCCTCCTCCCCCCCACCTCGGACTGTCATCGGGACAGGGGCATCAGTTTAATAATACTGTGTAAGGCCCCATAAATCCTAGGGATGGCCCTGCTCAAGTGAGCAGTGACACCAGCCCCAGCCTTTTGGGAATATGGTCACCCTATCCAATACATGCATTGATGCCAGCCCCACGCACAGGGAGGAGGATTACCCTCTCGGGCCAGCACCAAGCAGAGTCTGATTTTCCCTTTGGGAAATATGATCACTCTGTCTATAGAAATAGATAATCTGCTGAGCAGGAAACAAATTGAAAAGTTAAGAAGCATCATTATAGACAAAGGTTCTATTAGGTCAGTTATTCACCCTTACCCATAATACAATTTACTCTATTATTCCTCCTCATTTGGTCTTTGAATAGACTACCTAGTAGTCCCTAAAGTGAACTGTCTCCAAGCCATGTATATGAGCAGTCAAAGCAAGTTCCTGACGTTAAGAAAAACAACAACTCAAACCTTGAACTACAATGCATCGGTGATGATTCTTAGAGCTCTACATGGATGCAAAATTTTTATCTGCGTCTGCAAAAATGAGCTGAAGATATCCACATGCGCGGCTACAAATACCTACAGATATAAAGCGGGTATTTGTGGATTTGCAGAGTTTTAATGATTCCCCTTTTCTAGCACCCACTGTCCTTGTTAGATCACCCAGCCATGATGATTAGTTTGTTTACTTAACAGAAATCTACACACACACACACACACACACACACACAGAGGAAAGACTCCAAAAAAACCCAACACCACCCTTATTTGTTATATACACTCTTGCAGACATTCCACAGATTTTGAATGCTCTTCTATTGCTCACTATTACGGAGTCTATTCACAGCTAGGTGCCCCCTCATGGGCAGGCATGGTATAGCATCTCTCACTTTTCTAGCACCACCCTTCTAACAAGCACTCCAGCACTGTAGTTAGTAGCTTCTCTTTCACCGACTCTGCCCTCTGGTCAGATCACCATTTAAGTCCACCTTTCCAATGTGCACAACCATCCAAATTAAGAGTCCCAAAATGTCTTTATTACAAAATCCTCCTAGCGTCTCTGAGGCTACTCCTCAGCCTTTATTCACAGTTTAGCCTGCAACCCACCACTGGGCTCATTAACCCTTGTGATGGGCTTGTATGCCCCCTTCCTTGGGGCTAGTAGGGAACTTAAGCCCAACCTCTACATCCAGGCTCCAGCCCAGGACACTGAACTGATCAATTAGGCCAGCTCCTTTACTTACGCTACAGTCTTCTCTGGCCTACCCAGCTTCTTCAGCCCACCCTGTCCCTTCCCTGCCTTAGTCAGGTCCTTCCCAGGCCTCCCTGCCTGAGGAGTTTGAGTGCTGTGCTGTGTTCCCACCCCAGCAGGGCACCATGTAAGCCTACCTCTTCCTTTCACTGCAGCCATCTTCAGCTCTTTGTGAGGAACTGCCAGATTCCCCTCAGGTGGAACTGCCTGATTCCCCTCAGGTTGGCTGAGCTGTAGGCTCCAGCAAAGGGGCCAGCTGCCTTGTTACATCTACAATGAATTGAATTCTACTGCACTTTTTGGAAACCATAACTGGATTGTACAATTTCTAGTTATCCTCACCCCAATGGTCTATGCTTCACACCCAGATGGAGGCCTTTATTCCTTACCATCATCAGATTTGCTCAATAATGGTCCAATCCTGCTCCCACTAAAATGTCAGCTTTTCCATTCACTTCAGTGGGAGTAATTAGGGTCTAATTACATGGCAATCATTTCCCTGTGAAGCTAAATCCTCTACACTACATATTTAATGCATTGGATACATGAGGCCAGATTCTCAGCATGTGTAAATCAGCAAAGCTACAAAGTCCATTGAGCAAAACTGATGTAAATCCTGGGAAGATCTGGCCCATCATACCCAATGGGCTAAGCATGTCTCCTTCAGCAGTGGACCATCATATTAACTAATTGTTAAGAATCAAAAGTCAGTTGCTTCCCACCACCAATCACCTCTGTCTATTTTTAGAGAGAACTAACAAAGCAGAGCTATTCTTAATCACCTCTTTGACTTTGTAAAACAACTTCTGTTTATCTTTTCATCCTCCCACTACCATCAGCCGATTGTAATTCGCACTCTCCCCCTGAAATGGCAACAAGATTTTTTTCCCTCTAACTGCAAACCACATATACCTATGTGGAATGCAGGAGAAATGTTTTTCTTTTGATATTAAAAAGTTCTCCCTCAAATTAAGTAAACATTGGCTGAGCCACACTGTTGGTATATTATTTAGGAATGCAGCCTCACACAAAGCCAGAGGCTTTTCACAGTGTCAGAAGAAACCTCAGGCCTTGGAGTCATCCCCAGGAAATATATGAAAACGATGTGTACACGTGTCAAGATGCCAACTGTAACTGTGTGAATATATTGCTGTGGTTTGGGCTGGTAGGAGAGTGAGGGCTGTATGGAACAGTAGGAGCAATTTCTTAAAAAAAGCCTCTTGTGAGTTTGATTTAAATGTCCCTAGAAAAAATGCTAAGGCAGCAATTAAGACTGAGAATCCACTACCCTGTAAAACAAAACTAATAGTTATAGCTGCTAACATCCTAAATGCTGGAAACTTTAATTATCTGCAGTTAGTTCTTTCTCCATTGAATATCCCTTCACTGTTTCCCCCTCGAGACCTTTACCAGCTATCAAGAGCTGATCCAAAACGTGACCAGTATGAACAAGGATAAACCTTGCCAATACAGGACACAGTGGTTCTCAGTCTTTCCAGACTACTGTCCCCCTTTTAGGAGTCAGATTTGTCTTGCAGGCCCCAAGTTTCACCTCACTTAAAAACTACTTGCTTAAAAAATAAAATAAAAAATACAACAGTGTCATAGCACGCTGTTACTGAAAAGGTGCTTACTTGCTTATTTTCATTTGTACTGACTTTACTAGTGCTTTATGTAGTCTGTTGTAAATAGCAAATAGCTCGATGAGTTGAGGTACCCTCTGGAAAACCTCTGTGTCCTCCCACTGGTATGCATAATCCTAGTGGAGAACCATTGTTCTAAGTCCCCAATCCTCTGTGTAACAAAGTAGCTGGCCCTCTTCATGAATTTGAGCCCAGTACTCCTGTTCCAGTCCAGATATGCCCTGGTTTGGTGTAATAAGAAGGGGAGGCTGCCTCTGGTTATAAAATGTGAGCTCTGAGGAGTCCAGAATCTGGACAAAGAGCTCAGAAGCAGAGCAGATGTATCAGGGAGGGGACTGGCCCCAAAGGGGACATCTGTGAGCATTCTCTAGTGAGTAGGCAGCTGAAGGCAGGAAGGGAGTGCAGGTGGAGAAGGTGCTTACAAACATCAGATCAGAAAACTATGACTGTAGAAAAATGAAGGCTGAAAGCTGCAGGGGAAGCTGCTGGCTAGCTCTCTGAGACAGAGAGCTGAAGCAGGAAGGGCAAAGTGTGAAGCCTGGTAAAGGATGGAGGGAAGTAAGCCCACTGATCTCTCATGGAAAGTGGTAGAACCATACCTGGGAAGGAAACAGGGCAGAAAAGACTCCTGGCTAGGGTGAAGCATGCTGAGGGGTGGCAGAGCCATATGTGAGCACTGAGATGTAGTGAGAGGTGCCAGAGCTGTACTTTGCGGTGGGATAACCCTACTGTTTGACTGACCAATGGTCCCCCAGAGTACACTGTCCAGCTTGGAGTGATGTAGGTCATGATCTAGGGCTATCTTTGCCCCACCATTTTCTTGCATGTCCCTGTGGACATCACACCCAGAGGGTGAAAGAGGTGTCATATGTAACCATGTGTTAAGCACTTCTAGAACCAACTCTCTAGAGACTGAAGTTTGCTCTGTTGAGCCTCGCTTTTTCACTTCTGCAGTTTTTCCTTGTTTGCTGATATAAACCACACCCCCTAAGGGGGTTCTCTGTCATCACAGGAGGCCCCAGAGCCAAATTATAGTGAAGCCTAATGGTGCTGCAATTCAGTCTGCACATTGGAAAGGAGAATTACCCTTACTTTTTCAGCAGGCCGTGCATGACTGACTGCTGTCAGTGTGCTTCCTTCTGCCAGTCAAGACTCTAGACGGTGAGCTGAGGAACAAGAGGTTCTCTCACCTGATTGGCCTAAGGTGGGAAGCTTGCAGTTGTACATAGACTGAGGTACAAGGAGGCTACCATGTAAGGTCTAGAAGCTGGTTCCCCTCCATGCTGTGAGGATCAGAAGTAGAGCTGCTCCGAAACGGGGAGGGAGGGTTTCCCATGGAAAAAATCAATTTCGGGGTGGGGGGCAAAAATTCAATTCAAATACTGAAATATTTTAACCCAGCCCAAAATATTTCAACTTGAAAATGCTGCCTGTTACTTCATAGAAGTAGTAATCTGGAGTCCTGATGGTTCCCTCCTCTGTAAGCCAGGCTCCCTGATTGGACTGCATCTCTTACGAGTCACCATGGGGTCTCCTTTCGGAGGGGTGGTGCTTCATAGGAGTCCTTGGCCATAGTCCATCATGAGAGATACAGCCTGACTGAGGTGCCAAGTACATAGAGGAGAATGTGGAGAGAAGGAAAATGAACTAAAATTCCCTGGCAGCACTTTAGGAGTATATGTAAACTGAAATATATTGGGACTGTTTATGAAAAACTGAAAATACAGTAAACCTTCAACATTATGAACACCTCAGGGATGGAGGTTGTTGGTAACTCAAATATTCATAACTCTGAACAAAATGTTTTGATTGTTCTTTCAAAAGTTTGCAACTGAACATTGACTTTTATCCAGCTTTGAAACGTTACTAGGCAGTAGAAATATGCTGCTTTCCCTTTCTTAGTAGTTTACTTTTAACAGCACTGTACTTGCTTTTTTGTTTGTTTGCACCTGCCGGATTGTGTCCTTCCAGTTCCAGATGAGCTATGCTATTGACTGGTCAGCTCCTAACGCTAGCTCTCATAATTTGGACAATCTTCTGTATCCACAAAAAGCAGACTGAACAAAAAATATTGTTTAATTGAAAAACCCATTTTCTAATAAAGAATAGTTGATAGAAACATTTTGATTAGTCCTAATGAGAAGCAAAACCCTCTCTTAGGTGGGTGAAGTCCCTGATAATTGTTGTCAGTGTGTGTAGGGTTGCCGGTTTTCAAATGGAACGCCCAATCGAAAAGGGACCCTGGCTGCTCCAGCTGGCACCACTGACCAGGCTGTTAAAAGTCTGGTTGGTGGCACAGCAAGGGCCCAGGCCTAAGGCAGGTTCCCTCCCTTCCAGGATCCATGCTGCTCCTTACAGCCCCTAGATGCTGGGGTGGCCAATGACATGCATGCTGGCCCTGCCCCAAGTGCCAGCTCCTCAGCTCCCATCTAGAGCCCTCACACCCCTCCTGCACCTCAACCCCTTGACCCATTCCAGTGAGAGCGAGTGAGCATGGGGAAGAACAAGCAACAGAGGGGTGGAATGAGTGGGAGGCAGGGTTTCGGGGAATGGGCAGGGCAGGGGTCTTGAGCTTTTTGCTATTAGAAAGTTAACAACCCTAATAGCTATAAGTCTCAGAGGAGTAGCCATGTTAGTCTGTAACTTTTAAAAAAATGAGTGGTCCTGTGGCACCTGAGGCTATATCTACACTGCACTCTAAACTCAAAATAAGCTATGCAATTTGCACTAGGAAAATTGCATAGATTATTTCAAGTTTATTTAGAAATAAAGTGCTATTTCAAGACATCCCTTAACCCTCGTGGAAAGAGGGTTACCGGGATGCCAAAATAGCATGCCCGTTATTTCAAAAAATATTTTGAAATAATGGGTGGCTTGTGAAGATGCGGGGTAGCTATTTCAGGATACCCCTGGTATCCTGAAATAACTGTGATGTATAGACTTACCCTTAGAGACTAAAAAATATATATATCTAGTATCATGAGCTTTCGTGGGCAAAACCCACGTTTTCAGATGAGATGATCTTGAGTCTCTAATAGCTATAGTGAGGTAATAATAGCTCTCTGGCCTGTTTCTGGCAAGTATAATCTGACTAAGGAAAGTGAACAAGGTAGATACAATAGTGTTTCCAGGGAAATGTAGGAAGAATGGTCATGTGGACTGAAACCTCGGATGCATAATGGCTTGGTAAAAGAAAGGGGAGATTTGTCTGTGAACTAGATGCTATGGAAAGAGTCAAGCTGTTACTGGCTCTGGATTATGGTGGAAAAGTGGAATAGACAGGGCTGAGACTCTGACTCGCTTGTGGTAAATGGATAGTTCAGTCACTCTGTTCACGGGCACATGGGAATAGAGATGGTGGTCTATTGTTCCTGTGGGAAATTTAAATAGGATGAGAAAAGAGACAGACTTGGGAAGTGGGCTGGGGTAGTTAATAAAATTAGTATTGGTGCAGGAGCCCTAACTAATTGACTGTCCAGAATGCATGTTACGGGATGAGTTTTTTAAAATTAACATTATTTAAAGGACAATAAAATCATGAATTTAACTTCTTTCTCACCAAAATGTTTTGGCTGAAAATGTCCTATGATAATAATAAAAAAAGTTTTCTTCTGCTCATATAACTCAAAAATAGACAAATATGTTAGTTGTAACTGAACTGTACCAATGTGATGCTCTAGATATTTGCTAGCTATGCTGCCTACACTTACACATTGCAGAAAACTTTCACTATGGATCTCAGGATGGGTGGGCAGGGAATAAAGCAGTATCTTGTATGAGAAGAGGTGTAGTTCAGGTCACATGAAAGCTATCAGTTTTGCCACCTCTGTGGAATTTGTAAACGGTGAGCATCGCATTCCAGGCCTCACTGAAGTCAAAGTGGGAGAAGGAAAGTAATGGGCTATCTAGTCTGACATTGGGTGGGGCAGGGGAACATAAGAGACAGCAATGCAGAAAGACAAGGTACATTAGGATCTAATGACAATTTTAGTGTATGTTTAACACACATTAGTGCAAGGGTAGGTCAAAGAGTCAAAAGGTCCAACAGCGCTACCTGGCTCCCTGAAGGGTATGTGGAACTCATTGATTTGCACTGAGCTCAGACAGGGGCTGCTGACTTCTCTCTACTCAGTTGTATGCCTGGTAGTGTATTTCAAAGGCTCTCAGGTACTTCTATGGCAAGTAAGCTATAGGAACCTGAAGAGAAGAGATTAGACATGTACTTCAGTCTTGTGCAAACAGAGGGAAAATACAGTTTTAAGAGTGCTTTTTCTACCTCTTCTTCAAACCTTCTGACTTTCAAGAATTTACTTTTGGCTCAAACATCACCCAGAGAATATCCAAACAGGAGCCTCTGCTGCACCTATAAAGGTAATAAGGCAACATGCCATTTACAAAGCAGACAGGATTACTTGCCTAGTGAAAGAAGCAGTAGACATAATACATCTTGATTTTAGGAAGGCTTATGACAGCATCCCATGTAACAATCTCATCAGCAAATGAGAAAAATGTTTTCTAAGGGTACATTCATGCAACATTATTTTGAAATAACTAGCATTATTTTGAAATAATGTAGTCTGCGTCTACACAGTCGGCAGTTATTTCGAAATAATAACTGGAGGACTTCTTACTCTGGCTCCTGTAACCCTTATTGTATGAGGAATAAGGGAAGTCAGAGGAAGAGTGCTCTATTTCGAAATAAGTCCTGAGTAGATGCTCCCAATTTCAATTTTGAAATAAGCTACACAATTGACGTAACTCAATTTGTGTAGCTTATTTTGAGTTAAACCCTGCTGTGCAGTTGCACCCTCAGTGATACTATGAAGTGCATGCAAAACTGGTTAAAAGAGTACTCAAATAAAAGATATCAATGGTATGCTACCTAGTAGAATCCCACGAGTCTATCTGGGGTCTGGAACTAGGCAATATTTGTTATACAACTTGGATAATGAAGTACAGAGTATGCTCATAAAAACTATAGTTCATGCCAGGCTGGCAGGGGTCACTACCATCAAAAGGATTTTGATAATTTGAAGAATTGACTGAAATCAGAGGATGTTCAATAAAGACAAGTGCAAAGCACTACACTTAGGAAGGACACATCAAATGCACATTTACGAAATAGGGAATAGTGGCTAGGCAGTTTTCTAGAAGTGATCTGAGGGTTGTAATGGATCATAAATTGAATATAAATCAATGTGATGTAATTGGCTAATATTCTGGATTTTCTTAACAAGAGTGTTTTATGCAAGACAGGAGAGATAATTATCTCACTCTACTCAGCTATGGTGAGGTCCAGTTTGTGGCTACCACAGTTGGAGAACGACGTGGACAAACTGGAGACAGTCCAGAGGAGAGCAACAAAAATAATTAAAAAAATGTTTAGAAAACCTGATTTATGAGGCGAGATTAAAAAAACTTGGCATGTTTAGTAGTGAGAAAAGAAGACCGGGGGAGGACCTGGAAACAGTATTCAAATATGTTAAGGGCCATTATAAAAAGGAAGGTGATCAGTGAAGAACAACATGGAGAATAACTGAAGATAAATAAAAGTAACGGGCTTAATCTGCAACAAGGGAGATTTAGATTAGATATTAGGAAAAGCTTTCCAACCATAAGGATAATACTACAATAGGCTCCCAAGGGAACCTGTGGGATCTCTACCAATAGAGGTTTTTAAGGTTTTCAATTCAATTATTGCAATGAATGGCTGTCAGTGATAATCTAGGTATACTTGGTCCTGCCTCCGTGCATAGGGCTGGACAACATGTCTCTAAGTCTCTTCTAGTCCCACATTTGGGATTCTATTTTTTAAAAGCTTTCACCATAGAACTGCCCACAATTCAGAATTTTTGTGCTGCAGGAAATTCCCACCTTTCAAATCTTTTTTCTTCCACAACAGAATGAAATGTCAAAATTTAGAAAATGTCCCCCCAACAATGTTTCAGGTTCGTTTAAACACTTCATGTTGATGAAATTTGAATTTTGATTGACTTTAATACAAATTTTGAAATGAAAAAAATCAGAAGTGTTCCACTGAAATAAAGTCCAGACATTTTGAACTTATTAAAATGCTTTATTTCAATTGATTTCTTCAAAACTAATTTAAAAAATAATCAGCTATTTCTGATGGAAAAAATGTTCCACTGAAAATTTTTTGGCCAGCTCTACTTGTAGAGACCTGCAAAACAACCTGGAGAAAATAAAATGGTCTTCACTGAAGACCACTCTTGGAAATCTAGGGTGCTGCAAGTAGCTGTAGCCGTTTTCTTCAGCCTGATGTTCCTTGGAACCTCCTTAACGTGGGTCAGCATGAAGGCAAATCGCCACCTTTTTCACATCTAACTATTCTCTGCAGCATGTTTGTTTTTCTTTGCTGCCAAGGAGACAATGTGCTTTTCATTTCCTCTGAAGAAGAGCAGGATACTATGAATAAAATATCAGATAAAATTAAAGAAAATGATTGAGTGTATCCCGAAACAGGAGTGCATCACTGAAGAATGGAACTGTCCCAAATAAGAAAAATAGCTGTACTTCTGAGGAGAGAGAAAAGTCTGTTGTGAGTTATCCTTCCCTCATACTCATGGGATGTTTTCTAAGGCTCTTGCAAACCAACTATGTGTCCTCTCATGGCATTTGAGAAGGAAGAAATAATTTGCTAATCCTGCTACTTTTCCACATAGACAAGCAAAACATAACTCTGGATGGAAACCCTAATACTTGCTTTTAGTGAGGGGTGAGAGATCCAAATCCCTTTCCTGGACACAGTCAGCAGTGTGTCATAAGCCCTATCCTGCTAAAAGGTCAAGGAAATTGCTCTGCAGATCACGTGGAGGAGATCTGTGCTTTGGTGCAAATGGAGTAGAGCTTGCACCCCCTCCATTAGTAGGGTAGTATGTCAGGCCTGTAGATTAGCAATAGATACACATGGCATATGTGTATACAGTCACACATGCAAGAGACAGACTGACAGTATTTCATACAAGCACAAATATATACAATTCAGAAAACCACAAATATTTAATGTTATATTATATTAAATATATTAAATATTTGTGGGTTTTTCCCTCCCCTCCCCCACCACACACTTCGCCCTTTTAGTTTAGTTCATTAGAGTCTCAGCTGCAGCCAAATTTCCTCTTATGGGGTGTAACTGAATGGCTCATTAACAAGAAATGCCAGCAAAAAATCAGACAGGCTTGTGACTTCAGCAGCTGGACTAAAAGGAAACATCCTGCAAGTCTCCAGCTAGGAGTCTTCTGGGGCTGATTGTCCCAGAGCAGTAGCTAAGCCAGCCAGTAGGCACACCTAAGCTCACTAGGGGCTGGCAATTCACAACTCCAGCTGAATATGTTCACATATACCACAGTATGTTTCAAACTCCTGGGCCTCACTAGTTGCTCAAAGCATTAAGATAGTGGTTCTCAACTTTCACATTGGTGATCCTGTTCACACAGCAAGCCTTAGAGTATGACCCTCTCCCCCTTATAAATTAAACACATTTTTATATTAAGCACTATTCTAAATGCTGGAAGCAAAGTTGGGCATAGAGGGAGGCTGATGGCTCGCAACCAGGCCCACCAACAGGGGAGGAGAGGTAAAGGGGGCAACTACTCTGGGGCCCAGTGATACAAAAGGGCCTGGAGCTCCCAGCCATTGCTGTTGCTATGGCAAACCTGGGACCTTTAAATCACTGCTGGAGCTCTGCATATCACACTTTAGGCAGCACTGAGGGCTGCCTAGCCATAGCTCTGCCCCTTCTGTCTGAGGCCCCGTCCCTTCCATGGGTGCAGAAGCAGGGGCCCCCCGCCTTCCCCAGGGGCCTGGTGAGGCTGTCAGCCCCACTGCTTGTACCCTCCCAAATAACAGCCTCATGACCCCCTGCAGGGTCACAACCCCCAGTTTGAGAACCCCTGCATTAAGAGCACGTGAAACACTCTTTGACTATGCTTAGGGTTGTGTGCATGTTTTTAGCTGTGGGGAGATGTAGTTTAACAGTGCTGGTGTATTGAAAGTAATTACTGCCATATCTGGCAGTGTTTACGGGAAGTGAACAATGGTTTTGCAGTTTGGCTTTAACCACTATAGTCAGAGTGGTGGCCCAAGAAGTGGCATCTGGTAACAGAAGTGGAATAAAATCAAAATATCTCTCCTTTACTCATTCAACTTGTTCATTTATGACTCCTTACTTTGATATTCTTTACACCAGGGATTAAATCTCTTCAGAGAGGGGAGCAAAAGTATTTGTTTGCCAGCCGCCTTCCCGGCTGTTTCAAATGACTCTTATGCAGACTGGTTACAGGCAAAACCAGAAGCTTTAGCTCAAAATGGGCCGTTTATAATGGGACAAACACCCATCGCCACCACCACATCTGAATATTGGAGTATTTGAAATCTGGGTCGAAATTTGAAGTTGGCAGTTTGAGTTCTTCTCCTCTGACCAACTCTGTATGCTTTGACAAAATAAACCTGGATTCTGAGACATCCAGAGTTTTGGCTATCAAAATCAAGACGCAGTAAGGTGTTACAGAAACCAAACCACCCCTATAGTTTCTGGTCCATATTTACTGCAACTTGGAGCTGTGTGAGTCTTATCATGCTCAATTCAGAATGGGAGTAAATTTTTTGTCAGAGAAAGTTCACTGACCCTGAAGTTGGAAACTGTTCCAGGCTCATTTGAACCTGGTTCTCCCTTAGTCAGCAGTGTTAGATCAGAACCAACATAATTACACTAGCAATTTGTACACATGTACATCCATGGTTTGAACCAAGCCCATACACTAGAGCAGGTGTGTTTACACAGTGTTCAAAATGTGGGAAGAAAACTACTAGCATTTCATGTAAAATATAAAATAATTGTTTCAGAAACCGCAAACACCATTAAAGAACCATTTATATAGGGTATCATGGGTTTTCCAGTTTGCTAGGACCAAAATGAGGGCTAGTGGCCAAAAATGAAAGGTACCATATGACTTTATCACTAGGGGTATGTCTAGCTTATCACTAGCTTATTTTGAAATAACACATCTACACACAAAATGCATTTCGAAATAACGTTTTGCTATTTTGAAATAGCACGTCCACACTGAGTGGACGCTGAATCACATTTAAGGCCGGCCGGAGCCAGGTCCGGCAGGGCACCAAGTCAGGAGTTACTTTGTGTGGCTGCTGCCTGAGGCTATCTGAGGCCTGTGCTTAAAGGGACTGCCCCCTGGACAGCCAGTTCTCAGGTTTCCCTGCTTGCTTGCCTACCTCAATAAGGGACAGCAAAGCATTTTGTCTCTGTGTGCTCTGGTTGCCCTCACTAGGGACATCACAGCACTCTGCAACATGGAGCTGGAGCTGCCCCAGGGCACTCTGGTGCTTCTCTTAGACGCGTTGCTGCGAGCCGGGCTGCACTTTCTGCAGGCTGCCATCCAGGAGGTCCATCGGGGGGCTGTCAGTATCCAGGATGCCCTGCGGGAGAGCTGCCACTCTGAGCACTAAGAGCCTCCCTGGTCTGCCCCACTGGGGACTTGTGCCTCATTCCTCCCTCATGTCCTTCCACTTACACCCCCCAGCCTGCCTTCCTGATGTAAAATAAAATACACGTTATTTCATAAACACAGACTGTCTTTATTTAACAAAACTGGGGAGGGGAATGAAACTCTGGTGAGACTGGGGAAAGGAGGCGGGAGAGGGGAAGAGAGAGGGTAGGAGGGGAGAGGCAGAAACCTGGGAGGAGGGAGCTGGAAGGGGGAAGCAAGAGGAAGAAGGGGGAGGGGAAACTCAGGGCTCAGGGGTGGGTGTCTTGCCGGACCAACTTGATCTTCATGCGAACCTACTCCTGGGTTCGCATGTGGCCTTTGGTGGCCAGGCTGGCAACTATCCTGCCATAGACGGCCGTGTTCCTCCATCTAGTGAGGAGATCATTGACGTTGGGGGCATTCCCCCCAAACCTGAATAAGGTCCATGATCTCCGCCCTGGACCAGGAAGGCGCCCACCTTCTCTGGGCTCTGGCAGGCTCCTGGGAGCTGGCAGACTGCTCCTGGGGAGTGGTGGAGGGCTGGCTGACAGTGGCTTGCTGGCTCATGTTTTGGGGCCACTGGGTCAGGGGCAGTGACTGCTGGCTCTGGGCTGGTAGGCTTGGAGCTGGCACAGGCACTGTGGCCAGAGTCTACCCCTTTAAGGGCTCGGGGGGGGGGGGAGGGAAAGGAGTGTTCTTGGTTGAGGCTGGAGTGGCCACCAGGGCACCCTGGGAAGGCTGGAGGCCCCCTATTTCAAAATAAGTGTCTACACAGCACTTATTTCGAAATAGCTATTTTGAATTTGGTGTTATTCCTCGTAGAATGAGGTTTACCAAATTCAAAATAAGCGCTCCACTATTTTGAATTTATTTTGAAATAGCGGTTTGGCTGTGTAGACGCTAGGAAAGTTATTTCAAAATAAGGGCTGTTATTTTGAAATAACTTTGCTGTGTAGACATACTCTACAGTACTTCCTACTGGATGTGGTTCACATTCTAAATGCAGCAGCCTCAAACAATTCATGAGAATCTAAAAAGAGCAGAGAAGCCCACAAAACCCTTTAAGCGTGGCTATGTCTACACTACGGGGTTTTTCCGGGATACAGGAGGTATCCCAGAAAAACTCCACCGCGTCCAGGGAACACGTCTGCTCTTTCGCCTTTTTTTTTTTGCCAAAGAGCAGATGTGCTCTTTCGAAACCCTTGTCTTCCTCCACGCACGAGGAAGAAGGGCTCTTCCAAAAGAGCAGGCTTTTCTGAAATTTGGCCCAGTGTAGACCGGCCAAATTTTGGAAAAGCCTCTTCCGAAAAAACTATCGGATAGTTTTCCGATAGATCATTGTAGTGCAGACATTGCCTGTCAGTCTGTGGGCACAAATAAAAGTGAGGGCTCACAGTGTTGCATGGAGATAGATTTCAAGTCTTGCTGCAACTAGAGTTTAACATTTCTCGTGGCTCTACACAAAAGAACTAAAAAATGACTAACTACAAAGTCCAGATCCATCTCCAAAATTTCCTCAACATCCTGGGGGAGTTCCTATCTGGAGTTCTCTTTGGTCCCACTATAGACATAGCTAGTAGTAGTGAAATTTGTACCTAGAGCTGAATTTTCCCAGGTTAGATTTAGGGGTCAGCCTACTATGCAACTGGAGAGGCACCTGGAACATTTAAGACACAGATGTGAACTTTCCTCCAAGTTAAAGATTGATCACATACTTAGTTTTGGTTTCAGCCAAGCTGTATGAAATCCCACTTATCCTGCAGAGCCTTGGTGTGCTAACATCCATAGGAAATGCTATTGGCTGCTACTAATGTTGTTTGCTCTGTCTTCAGGACATCTGCCTTTCTTTCAGGGCAGAGACATGGCTTTATATGTTTAATCTGCAAATAATGCTAATGACAGCATTAACACATACTGGGGATAAGTTTCTAAAAGCCACCCAAACAACTGAACTAAACACAGAGCAAACTGCAACAGCCCATCTAAATCCTTGTAGTTGCTGTCTTCACCCTTTTCCCCTGCTCCTTTCTGATCTGAAATTCTTAACCAGAGAGTGACTAGTGAGAGGACAGTTGTCTTTGTGTGGTTTTGCTGGAGCTGGAAGATGGTTTATCAAAAGGGGTTTTGAAATATGAAACTGTCTTTTAGAGCTGAAGGAATGGCCAGCAAGTTTCCCTCCCCCCCACACACACCATACAGAAGAGCAGTGAGGTGCTTATGATGATCTATTTCAGACATTCTTTAGCATCTGACACTCCAGGTTCATGGTGTGACAATTGACAGATATGTTCTCTTTTGTAGGATAAGAATGACTGACCTTTTCCTCCTGGATTCCCAGTATCTCCTTTCTTGGCCTAGAGCCATGGGAAAGACGCCGTGTGCAGAGAGAGCTCAAAGCCTGATGCATTTTTTAAAAATGAAGCTTTAAGGGGGGGAAAAAATCACCCTGCATTTTTGTGTGCATACTAAGTATATGTGAGGCATTTTATCACATAGGGAATCTCTCTCATCCCTGTGCTGGCCCTGTACATCAAGACAAGTCTTGCTTTAAATAGATTTCCCCAAACATGTGTGGTCTCTAGGAACTTTTTCAAAAGAATTATCCACTAGGGTCAATTTCCAAGAAAAATCCATCACATTCACAGCATAGATTTCCACCTTCACAAGCCATTAGTTAAGCTGAAAGAACAAATTACAGCAACTGTTGTGGGTTTCCCTCAGCTCTTAAGTTCGCTATCCTGTCACCCTATCAGAGGTCAGTGAGGCTACTATGCCTGGAATTGCTGCTGGGAGACTGACAAAAAGGAACAAACAGCTACTTTGGTTGTGGAAAAGCTATTTTGAACCCTTCCAGCTCCAAATTAAATGTTTTGGATTCTCAATAACCTGGTGAGATGCTCTTCATTCAGAAGTTACTGCAAACTATAACTAACCTTGTAAGATATATAATAGTCTGCAGAGTTTGATCAGTTGGTTTAAACCCAACATCATACTTCATCCAAAACTGAACCTAAACCAAACACACACAAACTCTGCCTGAGAGTAGAAGTAGAGAAGCTAAACCACCATGAGAAAGAAATGCTGCTAGTGTAAACTGACCCAAATCCAACTGGAGCTGGTTGAATAATTGATTTTTTTCAGTTCAGAGGTGGTTGTGAAAAAATAAAAAATAAATATGGTTTGAGTCAAACCAAATCTGAAATTCTTTGACTAAAGATTCTAATAAAAAAAAGTCCATTTCTGGTGCGTTGGGTCTCCACATCCCAGCAAAGAGAGAGCACTCTAACTTCTAGTGATAAAAACAAGACCACAAAAGAATGCAACTACCACCACAACTTCTTCTTCCTTCTCTTCCCCACCCCTGCCCCGACACTTTGGGCATGTCTACATTAGGAAATACTTTCAAAATAAGTGAAATGGAAATAATAATGCCCGGAATAACAAAATCAGAATAGCATGTCCCCATTATGGGGAAGCATTGAAATTACTCAGAATTATTTCAAAATAGCGCATCCACACTTACTGGAGCCTGCCTCAGATTTAGAGTAGGGGTGTTAACATGTAGTCAACTATACAAATAATTAATAAGCCTAGGCTTACTGGTTAATCTTCTTGACCACACTCATCTCTACCCCCTTTCCTGCCTCTATAGAAGTAGCCAGTGCTGGGGGGAGCTGGCTTAAAAGCTGGTTTCCCCCTCCCCCCAGCACCGTGTCCATGGTGCTACCTGCCCTCTTTCCTGCACTGCTGCCTCTATCACAAGGGACAATTCACCAGCATCAACTGGTCGGGAAAGCGTACGATGCCAGCATCTTCTTAAACACCTGTCTCTTTAAAAGATGCACAATGTCACTTTTTCCCCCTAATGCACCATCAGAGTATGGGAGGTGGACATACTCACCTGGGGGATGCAGTCTACTCACTGCTCCCCTGGTTTATGAAGCCCTACATGGGCAGCCTGGACCCCACCAAGGAGCACTTCAACACCAGGCTGAGCAGGTGCCGCTTGGTGGTGGAATGTGCATTCAGCTGCTTAAAGGGATGGTTCCAGAGTCTCCTCACCCACCTGGACCTCAGCAAGTGCAACATTCCCTTTGTGGTGGCAACCTGCTGTGTGCTCCACAACCTTTGCGAAAGCAAGGGGGAGACTTTTCTGCCGGGGTGGGAGGCAGAGGCTGAACTGCTGGCCACGGCATATGAGCAATCAGACATCAGTGCTGTGCACATCAGACTGTGAGGGAGAGTTTCAGCCAAGGACAGCTGTGAGACTCTCCCCTGAGCCTCTCCACAAGGGGCCCTGCATTCTCTCGTGTGCCTTTCCTCCCTCCACACCTTCCTTCCCTTCTCCCCCTCCCTTGCAGAGCAAATAAAAAAGTCTCTCTTTTTTTGAAAAAACAAGTCAGTTTATTTGGGGGATATACAATAGGGCAGGGATTGGGGAAAGAACCTGGAAGGGGGAAGGGAGAACAGGCTCAGGGATGGGGCTAGAACAGTCCCTGCCTCAGTCAGCGTGGGAGGCTTTGGCTGCCCAAGAGGTCCCACCGTCCCATGTTCTGGTGCCCCAGCAGCCCCTGAGGGGGCTAGGAGGGGAAGCCACAGAGAGGGGCATGGGGAGGTGGCTGCTGGCCTGCTCCATGCACGAGGCCATGCGCTCCATCACTGAGGTGAGGGAGGAGCACATAGCCTTGTGCTGGTGTGCCAGCTGGTCCTAGGTGACCTTCTGCTGCTCCTGGTCAGCCCACTGGTCCTCCCAGTCAGCAGCCACTCCCAGCACTCTTCATTGAGCCCCCGGACAAGAGACTGGAGGCAGGCCTTCTGCTCCCTCATGAAGTCTTCCCAGGTATGTTTCCTCCTGAGGATCCTACAGAGTCGAGAAGATGTCATGGGAGGTGGTGGATGTGCCACACGAACAGCTGGCCCAGCTGTGAAGGAAAGTTACAAAGGCAGTCACCCCAGGAGACACTGTAGGAAGCCTAGCCCTAATCTTTGAGCCGACACCAAAGGTGTTGGTTCAGATGATGACGATGAGCTTCAAGCAAGGCCATGTATTGCCTTGAGAGCAGGAACTTTCCTGCATGGATGTTCAAGAGGAGCATTGCTACACCTATGGCCCAGGGACAAGCAGACGTGGGAAGGTGCTGGCCAGGCCAGCAGCCTGTGGGCAGGAGGGGGGAACAGAGCAGCTCCTCTTCCTTCCATGTCCTGCACATGCTGGGTCTAGCACTGGTGGCATCTCGCAGAGAGAGAACTTCTATGTCTGCCCACTTGAGGTAGGGTGGGGGGACTGAGGAACATGCTTGTGAATGGCAGAAGCGGCTTACTGGAGAGAGTTTTACTGGGGTCCCCTTCTCGTCCTCCCCCACAGCAGGTTCCCATGCATGAGATCAGTCTCCCCTACATTGCCATACTTGACCGGGGGTGGATACTGCCCGAATGTGGGCATGAGCCTGTGCTGTGACCAGCACTGCCCTGTGGTTCCATGATCCTAGCCTCTTTAGTGGTGGCTTATTGTGGGAAGGTGTCCCACCACAGAGGCCAGAGTAAGGCAGGTCTCTCCAGGAGCCTTGTGAGAAGGACTGAAGGGTTCCTGTTTGAGAGCATCATGGGGCTTAGTGCTCTAGACTGGCACTCCATGTGCACCCTCATGCACAAGCTGTTGTGTGACCCTCAGGAAGAGTAGGCCAAGCAAGGAGCACTCAGCCCCTCTCAGCCCATCACCTGCCCCCGCATATAAATAGGGAAAGTTATAGAACACACCTGAAGTGCCTTTCCTGGGTTTGTCTAATGCCTAGGAGAAATCCTGGGGCAGGGAGGGCTGGCTCCAGGGTGAGGAGTAGGTCCTAGATGGCAGACATGTTTGTGTGGCTGGCCTCCTCCTCTTTCTCCTCATCCACAACCCCACCCTCCTGGAGGCAATGGGGGGGAAGGTGACCTCCCCCCCAGGATAGCATTGAGCTGCTCACAGTAGCAGCACGTGTGTGGTCCTGCCCTGGAGCATCCACTCTTCTCCCTGGCCTTGTTGTAGGCCTGTGAGAGCTCTTTTATTTTCATTTGGACCTGGTCAAGGGTCCGGGTGTAGCCTTTGGCGGCCAGGCTGGTGGCCATCCAGCTGTACATGTCCACATTGCGCTTTCGGGTGTGGAGATCCTGGAGGTTTGTCTCTTCACCCCAGACCTCGATAAGATCCAGGATCTCTGCACCAGTCCAGGACGGTGCTCTCCTGCATCCCTGGCCAGGGGCAGCCAAGGGTGCTTCAGGAGTGCTGGCAGCCATGGGGGGGCTCAAAGGGAGCGCTGGGGTCTCCATCGGCTCAGGCTGTCTGGCACAGGGCTGGCAAAGTTCCCCATGTGCCACAAGCCCTTCTTCAGCAGCCTGCTGTTTTAAAGCTCCGCAGGAGAAGGGGAGCAGTGGAGCTGGCAGATGTGGTCAAAGCAGCCACAAGTGCAGCTGTGAGAGGTCTCTGGAGACCAATTATTTTGAATTAGCTGCATCGGATCGTCCAGATTTTGAAAGAAGTGTTATTCCCCAAGGAAAGCAGGAGTACAGATTTCGAAATAACCAGCCCATTATTTCAAAATAACAAGCTGGGTAGTGTGGACACGCCACTTGGTATTTCAAAATAAGGGAAAGTTATTCCAAAATAACTCCCTAGTGTAGACCAGGGCTTTGTGACTAGCCAGATGTATTAGCATCGAATTCACAACCACACTTCTCAAATAAATTATTTGTCCAAAGATTTCACTTGGTTTTAAATACAAAAACCATACAAGAAAGCCTGATCTTGCAAGTTTCAATCCCATGTAGTACCTGAACTTTTTAGATGCTTATTCAAAGCTAATATTTTGAGCTGGACTAGCAACAGTAACAAGCTGGTGTTACAGTGACCGGTGATTAAATATTCCACAAGAGCAACTTTCCCTTCCATACTGTCTTGGATCTGAAGACATGAGGAGCACTTCACAAAGTTATAGAACTAAGAGTTGAGATGGATTTAACAACTACACACTGAGTTTGGATATTTTTGCCACTGAGGCGTAAGTTTCCTGTTTTATGAAAACATGCTTTACTAGTTATTACATGTGCATGTATTAGATACCTTGGGAGCCCCAGGGAGAGGAGACATCAGCAGGGCAGCCAGCAGGGGGGCCTTGGCCTTCCCTGGTCCAGCAAATTCCTGGGTCCGGGACAGCTCAGGTCCCAAGGGTGCTGCATGAGGGAGGTCCAATCTGTAGTATAAAATCCAAGCCTTCTCCTACTGAAGTCCCACCTCAGCCTCAATAGCAGCAGATTCAGGCCTCTATTAGAGCCAATACAGTGACTCAAAATCTAGCCAGTCCACTCAAAGTTTTGGTGAACATGGGCTGGTTTTCCAGTACCAAGAAAGTATTTTTGGGTTCCAACAAACTGCGTGAAACCCCATGATTTTTGTGTTTTGACTTGAAATCAGGGAAAGCTCAGTCATTTAAGCTGAGCCGTTTTAAGATGTTGGGATCATGAGACAGAAAATGAAATCTATACCAAGATACGCTGTTTATAAAACTGCAGCAAACCCTCTGATTTTCCTAGTGCTCTACTCTCTATTCAACCTTTTTCTTCACTGCCGGCCTTCAGACCCAAGCACTTACAAGGATTCCACAACATGTTCTAGGTTTCCTGGACAACCCCAGTTTTCTTTTGCTATCCTGAGAAATTCTTCTAGGACTTCTGAAATGTATTTATTAATTCTCAAAATGTTTTGGGGACTGAGTTTTGGGTTTTTTAATAACTGCATGAGGAAGCTGAATTTTCTCAATGTTTACCAGCCACAAAGAAGTGGTATAGTGATTTATTGCTAGCCTGTATCAGCAGCAAAACACAGAGCCCCCTTCCCTCTTCAGCCATGTGCTCCCAATTGAGAAAGAGGTGTTCAGTCCATGCTTACTGTTCTGCACCCAGGCCTTGGGTATGACTAACCTATGAAGGTTCGTATATCCCTGTGCCCCATTTAGGGGCTCTGGACTGGGAGACTGACTAGCCCACTCCAAGAAAAATGCATGTGATGTTGAATCAGTAGCCAGCAGAAGTGGTGTGACATGCTTTAAAAAAAAATTAACCACCCTCAGTGTTAATCACCCACAGGTGATTTCTTTAAGTTTGGAAATATGGTAACCTTAACCATGATCACTTTTCTCTCCACCCACTATTTTCTTCTCCTTTATTACCAAAATACATCTCCACTTTAGCCACTTACATGTCATCTGCGTGGAATAGCAACAGAGCCCCTTTTGCTTTTTTTAATACGACTAAGATTCTAACTGCAAGCAGAGAAACTGTATGGCCTCAAGCCTTTAAACAGAAGGAAATAAAAGTCCCTCTTGAAAGTGGCAGAAAGCCACTACCTATTGGTAGAGGGCCCAGGTGTAGAGGGCCTTGGGCAGAGGGCACAAGTAGAAAAAAGGTACATTCCTCTGACATCAAAGGCAATGGCACAGCCCCTAATTCAAATGGTTGAAAAAGTTTAACAGCTGAAAATTAAAGTAAGCTGTCAGTCTGCTAAAAGAGATTTTTTTAATTCAAAATAAATCAGGCTAACAATTTGCAGATGTTTGGAAAGAAAACATTTGGGTTACTCACTCTTAAAGTCTCAGCTCTCTCTACCTTTAGTGTTCCACTTGCATTTTAATGGCCACAGTGGCTTTTTGCCACTACCCACTGCCTTCTTAACAGGAGTGCAGCCTCATGAGTTGGCAGATCTTGCATTCACCCTTACTTTGATGTCACATGATTTTTGTCATCCTGAGTTAGACGCACGGAGGCGGGGAAAGAAACCCAATCTATTTGCCTCTGAAATAAAGAATTTACTAAAGTGCGACATCACTTTTATATATTTATAAACCCACATTGTAGTTGGCAAGTAACTGATTAGATCCTTAGAAAAGGAGAGTTAGAAGAGATAGATATTTAAGGTTTTAAGACAGCTATTCCAAAAACTCAAGCATCAATCCAGAGTAGTTATCAACCAAAAACAGGCTGCAGAGTACTGAAAATGTAATGCTTGCACCAACAGCTGAATTTTCTTTTTACATAGATAAGCAACAGACAGAGTGACCTCATGATTACAGGAGCTGGGCCCCTTTCTCTTCTCACCTTCATTCCCCAGCAGAAGGAAATCAACTCTTCTTCAGAATATCAAAAATATACTAAGGAATAAATGGCAGAGACAACTAAAGTGTGCAGATGAAAGAATATGAATCTGATCAACACCTTAGAAACCTCTGAACTTGGCTCTTCGGCTCAGATCTGCACTGCAATCTGTAAGAAGTGTGATTTTCCCCTCCATCTCTAGTACCTAGCTGCACTGCTCACCCCTGTCCTGCAGCAGTACAAAGATTCCCAGTTTTTCTGCCTTCCTTTGTGCTGTATTCCCAGAGCAGCTTTCAGCTAAAGAAAGAAAGGACTTTTCCTTCCCCCCACACCCTTTTTTTCTGTTGTCCAGCTCAGACCTCTTCTGTTGTGTGACTGGAGTTTTCCCTCACTTTTTTCCTTTCTGACTAGGGCTGGTTGAAGTTTTTTAAACAAAAACATTCTTCTAATCCAATTTTTTTTTTTTAATTGGAACTTTTCACAAAACAAATTTGGCTTTCTGGTATATTCTGTTTTTATAGCAAAATTGGAAAAATGAAAGATTGCTTTTTGGGATTTCAGTTTATCATTTTCCCTCTCTTCCCTTGGCAAAATAAAAAAGGAAGGAGGATGGTAGTGGAAGAAAAAAGGGTACAGTGAAATACTTTCATAAGAAAATTGAACACGTGAAACATTTGTTCCTTTTCCTGTTGAATGAAGATTACTAATTTTTTTCATGAAAGTTTTTTCCATTTTTCAACTGGCTCTATTTCTCTGACTTCAAAAGAGGGGAAGTAACTCCTAGTAACAGAATACCTGGGCATACAGGGAGCATTTACTCGGCTACCCCCTGCAACTAGGGAGCATTTAGTTTGTTACTTTATTTAAATAACTAACTTAGGTGGGAACATAAGAGCTGAGGTCAGATTTAATGTAAAACTATTTCCATATGCCCAGCTAACAGATCTGTGCATTATCTGCACAGTGCTGATATTGGTCTCGTGATACAGAAAGATTTCCCCTGCTTGGACACCTGGGACAAAAATCAATAAAAAATAGTGAGACACCCAAGGGGTGTGTGTCACACACCACTGATAAGACTGCAGCAAGAAGCATGTATGGCTGCTGCAGAGCAGCAGATTAATGGGACAACAAGAATTGGGCCTGGGCAGCGGAAGCTCAGGACGGTGGCTGGTCTGTGAAATGAGTGTATAACACAGCCAGCTTAGGCCTGGCTTCAAAAATGGGCTTTGGAACTCTGATCATGCTGAAATGCATTCAGAGCTATCCTAGGCGCAGTTACAACATTCGCTGTAAATACTGCCGAGAAAGCCCTCCCAAATCAGTTCCTTATGCATTTCTGCCACCTAGTGAATGAAAACAGAATGAAATATTTTGGAATAGGGAACGGAAAAAAATGCCTCCTAAAGCAGTATTTCTCAGCCAGTGTACTCAAGAGAAGCCTGGTACATCAACACAACTGAAATTTGGAGAAAACTGAATTTTTGTTTTAAGTTTTACAGCGCTTTATTATTTTTGTACTTTTTGCACGCAAAAATTTCAACACCCGCCCAGCTACAATTAAGTTGTTTAAACAAATGTGTTACAATGGTAGAAAAAAAATGTTGGGTGTCCAAAACTTGTAGGTACTGGGGGTACTTATAATTTTTGGGGGGGGAAGGGGTACTTTATAAAAAAAAGGTTGAGAAACACTGTCCTAAAGCATGCTTGAAAATGCAGGCTTTTGAGAGGGGTTCGGTGACACACCAGGTGATGGTTCTTCTCCATCAGTCCTGCAGAATCAGGTTCTTATCCTGGTGTGACAAACAGTGAACCTGATGAGTCTGATTCAGTTCCAGTGAAAGTCATCCCAAAACAGTGCATTGGATTGGGTCCCTAAAGGAGGCTCACTCTCCAATTAAATACCATCGGATGCTTATAAAGGCAAGAAAAAGGATAAAGACGGTAGAATTGATTGGTTTTAGTATGTATATGTAGGAGTGCGACTACACTGCACCGTTATTTCAAGATAATTAGCGTTATTTCAAAATAACAATGCAAGTTTCTACACACAGCCATTCCGTTATTTCAAAATAATTTTGAAATAATGGATGGCTTATTCTGAAATTTGTAAACCTCATTCTACGAAGAATAACACCTATTCTGAAATAGCTATTTCAAAATAAGGCGTGTGTAGACACTCCACTGCTGCTATTTCGAAATAGCCCTTCACCGGCACGTTCTAAATTATTCCTCCCTAATGCCTCCTGGGGCTCTAAAATGAGATAGCATGTGTACATTAGAGAAGCCTGCCTCAGACTAATTTTGAGGCTTCCCTGCAATGTAGACGTGCTATTTCGAAATAAGCTATTTCAGAATAACTATTCCGGAATAACTTATTTCTAAATAAGCGTGCAGTGTAGATGTACCCCTAAGACTGGATGAAAGGTACATGAATAACATCTTGATTCTTCAGTGCTCTCTACTTAGCCACAGAAAAAAACGAGTGGTACAGACAATACCAGTGCAAGCTACCCTATTCCATCCTGCCAGTGTACTTTAAACACCAGCCTGGAGGACTCTCTTCTAGGCGTGAAAGCAGTTCATTTTCTGTGCCATTTCAGCCTTACCCAGGTATGCCTACCACTTCTTCATTTTTGTAGCATGGGCACTTGTCCCCTGCGAAATGGACCACTCCATGGGACAGCTAACCACCACTGCTAGATGGTAACACACAGTTTTTACCAGACTGGGCTAAATTTGGTCTGGTTTCAGAGAATGTTCAAACTTGGGCAATTAACAAAGCACCTGAATACAAGTGGCCTGCTTTTCAGAGTGGCAAAGCACTTGCTCCTTCCATAACGTCCACTGCAGTCAATGTCTGCTCAACTCAGAAAATCAGGTCACTTTTGCTTAGGTGCATAGATATGGATTTAAGTGCTTAACTTTAGACACCCACATTTGACAATGGTTAGCTAACAGGTTCTGCTGCCTGTAGGTGTTTGGGTGCAATGAATTAATTACATGATTTTACTGGGTATGTCCTACACATTATTGCAGCTGGGAATCACAAAAATGCTCAGGTGAACATTTGTATTGTACTATAGTTTTAGCTTGTAGGATCGCTTTTTCCATGCAATATAGGGTTATTGTTATCATCACAAAGGGTGCTATGACTGAGAAAATTGGGATTCTCCAACCTGATATTTACATTCTTTATTCCACATGGTACAGTTTTACTCCCAGCTTTTTATGCTGATGTGAAATCTCATTATCCTAATTATTCACCATAGCTTCATTGTCTCATATCTAGCCCCTCATTACAAACTTGTTACAAATGTAACATAGAGGCACTCCCTTGTTTGGCTCCTGACAGAAAAATCGACAGTCTAATTAGATGAGAGGAAGGAAGGATGGCTGCAGATTGAGAAAGCACCAAGTCAGACATAAAACTTCCCCAAATGTTGGTGGGTTTTGCATTCACTGGTCTGGGAAAGGCCTGAGTCAGAGTTTGGTTCTTGACCCAGAGCCAAAATCCCCAACTGAGGGCTGAAATCCAGTGTTTTGCTTTGATTCAGTCATCCTCATGTTAAAATAACAAATGAGATACTGTGTAAGGTGTGGATTGTGTTTTCCAGTATTTTAAACATAGCATCTATTTGAATGCCAAGATTCCTTGCCTTCAAGTGAGCAGTGCCAATGTGTCAGTGTGCATGAGCAATAAAATGCTGCCATCTAGTGGATGTTGGATATTAGACTACATAAGTGCCTATCTACAAATCTCAGGGTACAGCTAGACTGCAGGGGTTTTTCGGGATGACTCCACCGCGTCCAGGGAACGTGTTTGCTCTTCCGCTTTTTTTGCGGAAGAGCAAACACGTTCTTTCGGAAGCCTCTGTATTTCTCCTTCCATGAGGAAGAAGGGGGCTTTTGAAAGAGGATTTTTTTCTGAAATTTGGCCCAGTCTAGACATGCCAAATTTCAGAAATACATCTTCCAACAAAAGTATGGGAAAAAGATACGCAAAATGCAGAGTGCATTTTGCGTATCTTTTTCTGATAGATCCTCACAGTCTAGACGTACCCTCAGAGAGGTAGCTGAGTCAGTCTGTAACTTGAAAAACAACATTTTTTCCTGTAGCACCTCAGGAACTAACAAATATACATATAAAGTATCATGAGCTTTTGTGGGCAAAACCCACTTTTGCCCATGAAAGCTCATGATATTATGTGTGTGTGTGTGTGTATATATATATATATATATATATATATATATATATATAATCTAGTATGTTAGGCTCTAAGGTGCTACATGGCTACTCGTTGCCTATATAAAAAGGTCATTTTATGACTGTGGGGATATAAGACACCCACAGCTGACTTGTATCAGCAACTCGAGCTCATGAGACTCGGGTTGCTGGGCTATAAAACATTAAGATTTAGGCTGGAGCCCAGAGTCTGTGAATAAAGTGTGAAGGGGTGGAGAACCCTAAATGGACCCTGCTCTTAGTATAATACAGATGCATTGTGTAAATGGATATGTCAGCCTTGACCATGACAGACCTGAATGGCCTTGGGTGCATTAATGTGGGTGTTGAGGTGAAAGCCTTCATCAGTTGAAGAGGGAGATGCACCTCTGGTATCCAGACAAAGATATAGAATTGAGTAATTGAGGATACCACTCTGGAGGGGAAAAAAAAGACCTCTTTGATGAACCTCTAATAAATAGAAATTAGCAAATCCCAGAAAGCACTGGACATTATAGATGCGTTTTGGTGTGGCCCAGTCCATGATGGAGGAGACCTTCTAGGGAGGGGGGGATCTATGTTGATTCATCAGGTGAGACAGCCTAACCTAGGAAGTCAGTGGTGGTGCAGTCAAACAAACACTTTTTCAGGTTTTGTGTAGAACCCATTTAGCTGGAGGCATCCCAATACCTGTCAGACATGGTGGTCATGCAGAGAATCAGGTTTTCAGAGTATATAAGAATATCCTCCAAATCTATTCTAACAAAATTGGTCTAGAACAGGAGTGGGGAACCTTTTTGGGTCATGGGCTGCCAACCCATATAAAAATCAGCCAGGGGCTGCACACAAGTGAGGAGCAAAAGAAAAAACACACCTCACTGACATGGCACCCAACTGAGAAGCAGAAAGACACTCCCAACATTCCCCTCCTCTCACACACCAAAGCCTAGGGGGGCCCATGCTAGTAGATTTTATGTGTTCCAGCCCCACAGTGGGGCAGCAGGGGAGAGAGGGCTGGACCACCAGAGAGGTCTCACCAATGTTGCGGGGGGGGGAGATCCAGGCAAGCCAGAGGCCACATCCAGCCCCTGGGCCTTAGGTTCCCCACCCCGGTCTAGAATATCCTTCGAAGTGTCATTCAGTGAGTCTTGGGACATTGGAGAGGGTGAAGGGCATAATGAAATATCCAGAGTGGCCATGTCAGATGTGGAATGCTATCTTCATCTCATTGCTGTCCCAGATGTGGGCCAGGTTATATGTGCCATGCAAATTGACCTTGGTGAAAGTTTTAGCTGTGCCAACCTGTTCCAGATGTTTACTGATCAGCAGAAGTTGCTTGCTTGATGATATGGTCCAAGGCCTGATATAGTTAACAGAGTCCTTGATTAACAGAATCAGTGTCTCAGCAGGGGATTGGAGGGTTGGATGAAGTTCTTGGGCAGGCTCTCAACAAGATATACCCATAGGGCCTTGAGCTCACATCTAACAGAGGATAAATACATCTAAAGCTGTTTTTAAGCCATGGCTACAGATCTATGGGGCAGCTGTAGGGTCAGTGGAGGGAGGACATAGATATACCTTTTAATCAAATTGATCTGTGAGGCTGCCATACTTTGCCAGAATTAGGAGACTGTGCTCTGCACATTGTCAGCATCAAGAGCTACAAGAGGATTTTATCCCTGATGTCTGCTCTGTCCAGACAAAGTTGTCAGAACCCAGAGTTGAACCATGTCTCTGGTTTTGCCAAGAAATGTTTAGTTCATGGGAGGATCGCCAGAGGAACAATAGCCAGCAAGGGGAGTAAGGGGATCAGCTTGAATTGTAAGGTTTTGTTCTGGTCCCAAATCTCAACCCAAAGAGGTATGGGCTTGTAAGAGACAAGCCCAGAAGATAGCATACTGCTATCAATCATCTCTACTGGTTCCAGAGAGAGCTTCCTATGTAGGAGCAGGCAGTTTGGATGAAGGCCATGTCCATAAAGTTGCTAGATGCTCCCGAGTCAACCAATGAGAGTGAGGAGCAATTTATTTTGGGTGTGGCTGGGGCCTGCAGCAAGTGTGGTAGACATAGGTCCACTGGTGTAGGGCACACATAGGCAGTGAAGAAAGTTCATCTGGGGAACCCAGTCCCTGTGTTATGTCCAGCCATGATCTCTCTACTGGGATTGGATGAGGTCACTTACCAGCACCAGGACCAGATTGAACTTGGTGGCGGGGAGCTTCCTGAGGTCAAGTGGCCCCATGCTTCACAGTACAGACAGAGGCCATGCCAGTAGTGGCATGCTTTCTCTCAATCTGTGAGGCATCTTCAGTTGGTGACAGCTTGAACAGGCTGCCCAGGATAGACAGAATGTGTGCTCAGGAGATGGCAGTACTAGGCTTAGGTCCAACTTATGTCCTTCTCCAGGCACTGCTCATGCAGCCTATTGTCAATTCAGCTACAGAGACGTAAGATGTAAGCTGACAGCTCAGCAAGCAAAGATTGTCAACTCAGGCCAGCTCATCCCTTATGGCATCTTTCAGCCCTTAGTGAAAGTAGTAAATTTGCACCCCTTCAATCCAGGCAGCGTCCGTGATCAGACACCAGAAGTGGGCTGTGCAGGCGAAGGCAGTGATTCTTGTCTGGGGAACTGCAGGGTGGCTTTGGTAGCATGGGTCCAGCTGAGGTCATCAAATGTGAGTGAGAATGATTGGATGAATTCTTTAAAGTGGCTGTCAGTTGGGTTTGCCCATTTCAGAAGGGGTGAAGTCCAGGCCAAGACTACTCCTGTTAGTAAACTGATGATCAGCCTCACTTGTACCTGCTCATTTGGGTACCTGACTGGTTGCATCAGACTTCAGCATGTTTCAGCTGAGTAATACCAGGTCCCATCAGCACTTGGATGGGAAATCTTCAAGTATCTACTAGAAACTGCAGGCAAAAAGATTAGTGGTCCAGTAGGTGGCGCTCTTCATCTTGGTCAGTAATGAACCCATTACACACTATAGTGGAAGGAGCACTTTACTTCTTAAGGTGCTTCTGTTGGATGGAATGGATGCCTGAGATTGACCACTTGGAATTCATTGACGAGTCTATAGCTTTTTTAACAAGAGTAGGGGTATAAATCCAGGTCTCTCAGTTCAGATTCCCCTTTGGTTTTTAGTTGGATTGGCTATTCTTCACTTTTCATCTTAAGCTGTGAAGCTTTGTTGCTCTGCACTGTTAAAGAGCTTCCATGTTCCTCCCCAAATGTGGCTGCTTTTAAGTAATGGATAAAGTGTTCTTTATGTATGCAGTTTGGAACAGGACTGTGCATTTCCTTAAGCATTTTAGGCTCTTTGCTATATAAATAGCAGTTTGTTACCCTCATCATCCTCACAGCAACTCTCTGTAGAAGTAGAGAAAATATGGGCCACAGCACTTCATGGGTTAAAATGCACAGTGGGCCCAGACTAGCATTTGGTTACAGTCTAATGCTATAATATTTTGGGAGGAGGCAGGGAGGGAAATGGCCTCTTCAGAATTAAGGGAAAAAAATAATCCACTTACCTCAGAATGCTGGAAGCACATCAAAGCTCTATGAAAGCTCAGAAATTGGCAGTTTGAAATCCACTAAGAATTGAAATGAATTTATACCTTCTCTAATAGGGCTGGAGCAATGATTCAAACAGCTTAATTCCTTAGCAGTTTCACAACCTTTGTTACTTTTCAGAAATCCCTCCTGTCATTATGTCTCAATCATTCATTTGAAAGCTTTTGCATAGTTAGGAGCAAATTCTGTTCTCAGAATCCCGTTGAGCTCAAGAGAGTTGCACACACGTCAGAGGGAGCAGAGTTTGGCCTTCGTAGATAAGATGAACATTAATTTCTCTGACTGGCCTAGAAAGGGAGCCATATAGTCTAGTGTGTACCACATTGGTTTGGGCATCAAGAGATCTGAGTTCTTGCTCTTATCTGCTGTGATGCTTTGGGAAAGTCAATTCACCCTTAAATGGGAATAAAGACCACTCTGCCTCCCAGGGCTGTTGTGAAGCTGGGCAGAAAGATGAAGACTGTTTGTATGAATTCACAACAAATGACTTCACGGGCCTTTTTAATCAAGCCCTGCTAAACCCCATTTCATAAGTAGAGCAGGCTGTAAACACAAGGTGACTGATGAGATCTGGCATCTGTAAGATTAACCACTATGTTTCTGCAACAATGAATATGAAAATGCTTTCCGCTAAGGCCCTTCTGCTCTTACAAAGCATTGCTGCTTGCAATGTCAGACCTTGAAATCCATCCAGTACACTGTTATTCTCCAACATGGAGATAAAGACTGTGGACACAATGAGGCAAAGAAAACTGTATGTGCATTTTTGCATGGCTAAAGCACAAAATGGTTGAAAAATATTTTCAAACTCGCTTTTGCAAATTAGGCACCCTGCTAAACACAATGGCTTGTATCCCATTTTCTATCAACTAGCTTGCAATCAGTAAGGGCTGTAAGTGGTAGAAACTAGTAAGATCACACCACAAAATGTAGAACCTGAAAGTTGTCGTAAGTACTCGTGCAACTTTCAGCAAGTCATTTGTGAAAGCCAGGTCAGGGGCAGCCTAACCTAGTAGTTGGAACCAGAGTCTACAGTCCCAAGTCAGCTGGGTCGGGATACTGGGAGGGAGACAACTTAAGGCCAGAACCCGGAGTCAGGATACTATGGGGTCAGAGGTGAGACAAACCAAAGGTCAGGAACTAACAATCAGATGTTAGCAATCAAGCCAGGCTGGAAGCCAGGAAATCAAGGCAGGGAGCAGGAAGCATAAGACACGTGGTCCAGAGCATGGTGGAGCCCAATTAATCAGACAGCTTCCTGCTGCTGGCTTATGCTGGGCCAGTGCATTAGTCACCCACCCTGGAACACACGCACAGAGCCTCACACGGGAGCTGGGCTTTGAGAGTCCCAGATGAGCCATTATCAACAGATTGCCAAGTGGTGCGCATGTGGCTGCTCCCATGAACCCTCATGGCCTTGGCCTGTGACCCATGGGTCATGACATCATTGAGCCTTTTAGGGCTGCAGTTTCCCTGGGTCTTTAAAAGGGGGTGATAATAATATGCACCTGCTCCTAGGAGCATTGGGGTGCTTAGTTAACTGATGTACTTTTAGGTACTTGGAGGAAAGAGGTCAGATTAATGATTAACAACTGAACACCACTTTTGCACCTAAGTATTAATGATTTTTTTCTTAATCTCAGTCTAGGAAAGCCTAGAAATAGGGCACAGCGTGGAATTCTTACTGTCAGACATGTTCATAAATGGCATTTCTTGGCAGGGGTCAGTGTAACATACAGGGAATTTTGTCTGGTAAAAACCAAGAGGAAAATTATGCTTAACAGGTCTGTATCTTGGCAGGCTCCACTGAACCGCTATAGCTGTGTTGGTTGTAACCTACTGGCAAAACTGGAACTTTCATACTCAGAATTTGACATTATGCCCCACCTCCCTGCAAGCCCATAGAAACCCCTCCCCATTTGCACTGCATAGCTGGAGCTGTACAGATTTGGAAGGGGGCGAGGGGCCCTTGCTAGGCAAAGGGAAAATTGTACACCCAAATAAGTAGAGAAGCTCCCATATGCACATGAAGTCCTCCAGGGCATTATTCTGAAGGCAAGGTGTGGAGCAGGGGAGGGCAAGACAGCCTCCATGGGCTGGATCCAGTCCTCCAAGCCCTTTGATCCGACTCTTGGCTGCTCTGCTGCTCCCCCACCCCCAGGCCAATTGAGACTTGGGGACAGGAGAGCATGCGAAATTTCCTCCCCACCACCAGGGGCACAAGGGACCTAGAGGGAACTGAATAGCTGGTGGTTCTCTTTAGGCAGCCCTGGCAAGGTGGGGGGAAGAAGGCAAAGACTTCACGCCCCCCCTGCAGGACAATCAGGGTCTGTGGACGGGGTGGGGGGGGGAGCACACAAAGTCTCCTGACCCTGACCCTTCTGGTTGAGGCCCCACCCCTTCCAGGGCAGCCCATGACCACTTCTGAAATTTGTGAAGTGGCCCCTCTTCAAAAATTATTGCCCACCCCTGGTGTGGACTGTATGACCATCTTGTTTGTGCACCTAATGTCTGTCTTCTTCATTCAAAATCCTCTTTAATATGCTTTTCTTCTAGAAAGTCGAGCAGTGATTAACCTCTTGCAGTACATTTAATCTTCTCTAGAAAAACCTGGGTCTATTGGCTGGTCCATGTAAGAGGTTAGTGCATCTGCTTCAGGTACGGCCAAGGAACTTAGCCCTTTGTGTTAAGCTGTGAAGGCATTGCTACCACACCAAGTGAAATCTAATACATATCCATAGGGAATGCAGCCATTAGATAGAAATGATACCCATACAACTTTGAAATTTGACCATTATGCACACTGGATGTTTAGATGGTCCTGTCTCATTTAGGGCCCATTGGCACCAATAGGAGTTTTATCTCGGAGTATACGTGGAAGCATGACTGACTCCTTCCATTGTAACTATCTATTTTCTTTGTATTTCAAATAGATTCAAGTGTCTGGATGACCCTGCGAATGGTAAGGATAAAAGTGTAACAAAACTAAAGTTCCAAAATCAAAATTGCCTTTTCAGCTACTCAGACTGTTTGTATTTCATTTGAACTTGAGCAATGAAAATACCTGGGGTCACTTTCACTTTTCCTTCTGTTTCCAGCCAAGTCTTATACATTGCCCCATGCTGTTTAGATCCGTAATACTGCAGGGAACTATTAAAATTTTAAAGCCCTGTTTTCATAACAATTTTTTAAAATAATCAGGTGGGGGGAGTTAATCCACATTTTATATTTTGGGTCTAAATCTAGTTGACAGTGTCTCTTTAAAATGTGGAGTATGATAGCAATTACCCAGTAGCAATGTCGAATGATAGTGCTTTATGGGCACATTAATTACTGTTAATTATTTACACAGTGTCATAGGTGTGCATGGCAATACATTGTTTAGACAGGTTCCCTACCCGAAGGGCCTTACAATCTAAATCTGGATGGACACGATACAAACAATTACAGAATGACCCATGAAAGCGAGAGCCGAGACAGTGGTAGTTAACTCCATCTAGTTATTATGGCTGTGGGACATGTTTGTTCCTTTGAGCACCCAATGTTAATGCCTGACCCCCTTTTAACATAAATGGTGTGCAACTGGTTTTCACAAATTATTCATTAGCCAAGATAGCAGTGTATCCTCCTTCTTAATGTTATAGTGCCCTCATGTGGCCGTTAGGTTTTACCTATTTGAAGCTGCAAACTATTCAATATTGGCATTTAAAATTTTATATTAGGATAGCTCCTAATTAGGCAAGTCTTGAAAATGGACTGAGTGCATTCCCTGCATCAGGGCATCATAACTGACCCAGAGGCCAACTGTGAAATTTCACTAGCAGCAGGAGGAAGATTTAATTATGAAAAAGCCAGAAAGCACCCATACAGTCAAGGACTAAAATGCACAATTTTTCCCAAGAACTTTCTATCTTAACTTAAAAAAAATGGGGGAGGAAGGAGAGTGCTGGAAAAATTACAGTAGCACTCAAGCAGTAATCCATAACAGACAGGGATTCCAACTGAAACTCTAATTCAGCTTCCAGCATCCAGTCTCACCACTGAGGCTACGTCTAGACTGCAGACTTCTTTCCGAAGAAGCTTTTCCGGAAAAAGAGCTTCTGGAAAAACTTCTTTCGAAAGAGAGCGTCCGCACTGCCAAAGCACATCGAAAAAGCGATCTATTTTTTCAAAAAATAGCGTCCACATAGATTGGACTCTATCTCTCACTTAAGTTGTGATTACTATGGACGGAGTGGCCACCAGGGCACTTGTGCTTTTTCCTGGAGGGTTCTTCTTTCGAAAAAACACTCTCTTCCATGTCCACACACGCCTTTTTCCGACAAAGCATTTTCAGAAAAAGGCTTCTTCCTCATAGAATGAAGTTTACTGCCATTGGACAAACCCCTCCGTTCTTTCGATTTTCTGTCAAAAGAACGCAATAGCAGCATGGATGTAAGTATTGTTTTTCCGGAAAAACAGCCATTTTTCCGGAAAAGCTCTGCAGTGTAGACATACCCTGAGTGACTTTAAAGAAAGGAAAAATTACACATTTGGGACAGAGATCCAGATCCCAGATGAGCAAGATATTCCATATGCAGAAACTAATGATAACGATGGATACAAATCATGAAATTCAAGAAAAGGAGGCTAGGAAGAAAAAAAGAAAAAAGATACTAAACATATATGGCAACACCAAAAGTGAAGCAGAAAAGAGGGCTCACACACTTGAAGAACAACAAGCAGAGACTTCTTGGGAATCAAGAATAAACAGCTGAACAGTCATTAGTATAAAGGAAACAGTATGAAGCTTGATCTAATTGGGATAGCTATCGCTCTGCAGTATCCGTGTTCTGTACAGAATCAGAGAATTAAAAAATATTAAGGGTGAACGTGGCCACAAGGATGGAGGAGATTTGGAGAAAATAGGGAATGAGTGGAAGCCTTAGGGGTTCTGTGTAAATTCTCCCCAGGCAGCTCAAATGAACAGATCTACCCCAGAGAATGAGGACTGAGATCCCACTGTAGGGGATCAAATTGCAAGAGCAGTGGTCCAAGTATTCGTGGGGAGAGTTTAGGGTTCAGCAAGGCATAATCATTTATGAGCTATTTGGAATGAAAAGAAGTAGAATGTGGGAGTGGGAATATAAAGGCAATTGCTCTAGAAATTAACAAATAGAAGCGTGGCTGGATATGGTTTGACAACTGATAACAAAAGATTGTTACAATCACTAATTAGAAATAAGGTCCATTTGCCACACAAAGGTTCAAGAAATCAGACAATCTCTCCGAAAGAATTCTTGGGTATTAAAAGCGAGGAAAAGGCTGGCTTTACTGTTGCCTTTGATGAAAAAAAGGGTGAAAAAAATCCCACAACTTTTGAAGTTCTTTGATAAGCCAAATAGTTAACACACTGTCTCATTAAAGATTTTCAAAGTGTTAAATGTCATTTAAAAAAAGGAAAATTCTTGGAAAAACTAAACAAATCTTACTCAGCAATCATTCCACTACAATACATTCATTTTCAGGAAGGGCAAATTAGGCGCATGAAAGATCACAGGCTTCAGCAGATATTTTTGCTTCAGCAGAAAAGAAAAAGAGGAGAGGGCATAAAGTTTGCTATAATGTACTCTTTCAAATCAAAGATCAATGTACGGTTAGGAGGGATTGATAATTTTATTAAAAACGACAATTATGTTTTTATTATCAAAATGTATTTTTCAAATAGTGCAACACTTTGGGGAAGGGAAGATTGTACAGCTGAAATCTCCAAATATATTCTTTTCTTATTGCAACAGATCAGATAAAAAGAAGAAATACAAGTGCTGTGTTAACCTTTCTATACCAGAGAAAAGGGCAGCCAAAGGAATGAAAGTACACATTTTATCCACCACCCTCCTCCTCTATAATTCAATGTTAATCTAAATCCTTAATGAAGTGGGCAAGATCAGCAAAGACTGTAGTATTGCATGGTCAGATATTGCCCCACTACAAAAGCTAAGTAAGTAACTTCATGGAGGACAGATCCATCAATGGCTATTAATCCGGATGGACAGGAATGAAAACCATGCTCTGAAATGTCCCTAGCTTCTGTTATGCCAGAAGTTGGGAATGGACGACAGAATATGGATCACTTGGGGATTACCTGTTTTGAACTTTCCCTCTAAAGCATTTGGCATTGGCCACTGTCGGCAGAGAGGATACTGGGCTGGATGGACCATTGGTCGGACCCAGTGTGGCTGTTATGTTATCCCTCTGTATCAGGGATAATAGTCTGCCTGTGTTCACCACCAAAATTTGGGATTTGGGATCAGCTCTCCAAGTCCAATGTCACTCCTACATTCTCCCTCACTCTCCCTCTCTTGCTTGCTTGGGACTCAACTGCTCCTACTTCAGTGCTTGGTCAGGTCACTATAGTCTTCCCTTTCTGCTATATCAGAGGACCTCAGGACCTATTGTACCCAGCAGTCCTTCCTTTCACTACTCCTTAATGGTGTCACTGCCCAGTGGCTGGCAGAGCTTGAGATAAAATGGTTGCAAAAGATTAATAAAATCACAGGTTTAAAACAACCCGCTGCAATTAACTAAGAATACGTCTACACTGCACAGCTATTTCGGGATACCGGAAGTATCCCAAAATAGCTACCCTGAGTCTTCACAAGCTGCCCATTATTTGAAAACATTTTTCAAAATAATGGGCGTGCTATTTCGGCATCCTGGTAACCCTCTTTCCACGAAGGTTAAGGGATGTCTCGAAATGGTGTGTTATTTCGAAATTTGGTGCTGTGTAGATGCACCAAATTTTGAAATAGCCTATTTTGAACTTCAATCGAAATAAGATATGCAATTTGCATAGCACTAATTGCGTGTCTTATTTCAAGGTTAGGGTGCTGTGTAGATGCATCCTAACATGTAAAGGGAGTTGAACCTGCAGATGACAGACATTATAGATCTTTTTTCCATAAAGCAAAGTTATTATAAAAATGGAAATAAAAGTGATAAAGTGTTGGCTTGGAAGAGAAGATTCTGCAGCACAAGCTATACTGACATTGGCAACTGTTCTTCAACTGGAGTAATTCAGATGACACCAATTTGCCAACCCACAAGTTATTCAAAATGTTCCCACATTCTTCTCCTTCTGCCTGCTGACACATACTCGTAATCTGCTTTTCCTGTTACCTCCATAAACACATATTGCCAGTGCTGCCAAGACTCTTCAATAGTGGAGATGCTCAAAAGACTTTAAGTGATGGTTTTTCCTTTACTGGAGTCAGCTGCAAGAGATCACTGAACAAAAGCATGCTGGCTGATCTATATTTAACTGCCCATCCACAGTATTTATATCTGGTCTCTTAAAACTGTTCATTTCCATAGCAGCTGCCACATCAGCCATAATTAATTCAGCCTCATTAACACGTAACGGCTTCCCTAATGGATTGCCAAAACCCCCTTAAGAATATTTTCTGCCTCGTACATTATCGCTGAATATTTGCTCCTAAACATACTTCAAGGACTCCTAGTCGCTTTGTACATTTTTCAGCATGTTTCACACTTCATGGAAAAACGTCAACAACAGACGGAAGAAAGAAACTGCTGAGCCGGAATTCATATGCAAATGTGATAGCCTGAATCAAGGTCTAAACCAGTGGTCACCAACCAGTAGATTGGGATCTACTAGTAGATCTTGGAGCCTCTGAGAGGTAATCCTGACTGGTTTGGCCAAGAGGCTATCAAGTGCCAGCACTTCAGCTGCCCCTCTCCTGACTGCTATGCATCTGCTGCCCTTTGCCTTGGAGCTGTTCCCCCCAGGAGCTACCTGCTTGCTGGGCGGGGCAGGGGAAGGAAGGGAGGTGCTGATGTCAGAGTGCCCCCTCTCCCTCTGTATCCTATCTCCACAGAGCAGAGAAGGGGGTACAACAGGGCTTGAGATGGAGGGAGTTTTCTGGCTGCTTTTGGGAGTGGTGCAGGGCCAAGGCAGGGGTGAGCCTGCCTTAGCCCCACTGCACCACCACTAAGGAGTCACCTGAGGTTAGTAGTGCCCAGCTGAAGCCCACATCCTGAAACCCTACCGCAGTCATAAACCCCCTCCTGCACCACAAGCTCCTGCCCTATTCCTGAGCACCCCTGCATCCAAATGCCCTGCCAGAGCCTGCACCTAGAACCCCCTCCAACACCCTAACTGCCTGCCCCAAGGTCAGCTCAGAGCCCCTCACACTCCAGATCTGTTAATCCAAGACCAGAGCCTGCACCCCAACCCACTGCCCCTGCCTGGTGAAAGTGAGGGAGGACGGGGGAGAGAGGGAGGATGGAGTGAGCAGGGGCGGGACTTATAAAAGAGGCACAAAGGAGGCAGAGGCAAGGGTATTTGGGTTTAAGGTAAATCTTGGATTGCACTTAAATTCAAAAAGTGATCTCATGCTTAAAAAGGTTGGAGACCCCTGGTCTAAGCAAATAGGTTGAGTGGTTCTTGCATTACAATGGGTAATTTCCCATTCAGGTACACTCCCCTTCTCTACTGTTGGAGATTAACCACATCCACTCTGGTTTAATTAGCACTGTTGTCACGCTCCCATCTCTGTATCTTTATTTCTCTCTCTCTCTTTCAGTCTTTCTTTTTCTCTTCAGCATCTGAAGAAGTGAGTTGTAGCTTACATAGAATCATAGAGCTGGAAGAGACCTCAGGAGATCATCAAGTCCAGCCCCCTGCCCGAGGCAGGACCAATCCCAACTCAATCAAACTCACAAAAGCTTATGCTCCAATGCCCTAATAAATGTGTTCATCTTTAAAGTGCCACTGGACTCCTTGCTGTTTTAACATATTCACTGTAACTCTCCTCATATCTGTTGTCACCAGAAAACAGTTTGTATACTTCAACAGGAGAACTCACTTTTCAAGGAAATCCAAATTAGCAACATGCATAATATGTTCCAACTTCTCACAGTCTTTCTACAATACCTAGTACATTTGTGCTTAAAATAATTAGCCAATGAGCACAGCCTAGCATTCTCCACAGCAGAAGATTCCATACAAGTCCCAGAGTTTGTTATAAAACTCTTCAGTTCACTCATTGCTATCTCCAATTATTGGAACATCTTTCACCCAGAGAAGCAGACAAATATGCCTGGTGACTCCTGTTCCCTCACCCAGGGAAGGATTCTTCTTGGAGAGAATAAACTGCAATGTAGCCTGAAGTCTTTGGTGAAAATTCCAAGACTATTTACAAGGGGTTAAGAGAACATAAATTTCCCTGCATTTACTGACAATATCTCCTAAAATCACTATTTATTCACATAAATAAAAAATCAGTAATTCTTCCCACCTAATGTCTACATTTCAATTCAGAGTAAGAAACCAAGTGAAAACCCCAAAATAAATTTGCTCCTTAGCATACATGACAACTCACAACTGCATTTGTTAAAACATATTCCTTGATGCCACACATTACTTTAAAGGAGTCATTATCTTCCTCCAATATTTTATTTAGCAACTGCTGTGCTACCAGAGGGTGTGTCTAGACTACAGGGTTTTTTCGAAAAAAGTAGCCTTTTTTCAAAAAAACTTAACCTGCATCTAGACTGCTGCCACATTCTTTCGAAAGTAAATCGAAAGAACGCGGCAGTTTTTTCGGTCACAGTAAACCTCATTTTACAAGGAATAACGCCTTTTTTCAAAAGTACTCTTTTGAAAAAAGGTGCTATTGAATGCAAACTGTGGTTTTTCAAAAGAGCGTCTAGACTCTCTTTTGAAAAAGCGGCTCGCTTTTTCAAAAAATCTGCTTGTAGTCTAGACGCTCTCTTTCGAAAAAGGCTTGCAGTCTAGACATAGCCAGAGTGTCTAAATTCCTACACCCCACACTACCTAATGTAGGGCAAGTTATCTAAGGAATGAAGCTTGCTTTCCCGTAGCCAACTAAACAGATACTGGATATTTCAAAGCTGTCCTTTTGGCATGTATGAGTAGGACAGGAGGCAGACTTACTATAGTTTGAGTGTGGGTAATGCTTGCCCAGACTTGGAAGGAGAATGGCGATAAGTACTATAGTCAATTCTGGCTCTCCAGATGCTGTGACACCTTCAGGAAATGGGATTGCTCCATGTATACCAAAATACACCACAGGCCTTTTCACTTTGTACTTAGCAAACAACTACTCATTCAGTGCAGATAGTTTCACAATTCCCCCAAAGAATACATACACTGGAGTAAAGAGCTGAACTTGCTTCATGTTCCTAATACCAAAAGACAGGCCATAAATCAATGGAGCCCTCTTGCAAGTACCCAAGGATTTCCACTGAGAAACAATCAGTGGTGCTAACACCAGAAAGAGCTGTTGGAAAAGTCAGTTGGAAGAAAGGAGGTACTGTACTTCATATGTGCTTCAAGCAGACTCACTTTATAATAACCTTCAAAGTGTGCGATGACTAGAAATTTGACAAGCCTTTGGAACGCTGGACACAGATATGGCTTTGTGATTGGCTGCCAATGATGTCCCAGTTTGTGGCAAAGGGAGAACGTATAACTTTTGAAAAATAATTATAATTTCACAATCTCATTGAGCCCCTGTGGGTGGTGCATTTCTGGGGGATTATTGGATGGCCCGGGCTGCTGGAGTTAACCTCCTGCCTGAGAGCACACTTGAGGCATGCAAGAACACTGCCCCTGAAACCCACTGCCTGTCAGGTCTGATTGTTTAAAATGTGTATATAATTGCATAAATTGCTTTCACCGCCGATAGAGTGCACGCAAGGCAAACATTGAAAGAACACAGTGACTGGGCATTGTTAGCCAATTTACTGTATTCTGTGGTACAACCATGCAATTAGAGTCATAAGCATAATGATGTTTGTCTACTTAGAAGTGAATAACTCAATGAGGCAATTAATATCACTACATGCGCTTTCAAAAATAGATTCAAGGGGAGGAAGTCAAACAAAAAGCAATATAGAGATGGGAAAAAGTCGCTTTATGAATTTGACTTCTGGGCCCTTTGTCTACAATGGCCCAAAATAAAACTTTGGATTGGAATATTCCCAAACTTGGGGGAAAATTTGATATGGATCCAAGTATTGCAGCTTCAATTCATCTCTAGTGATTAAGATAGAGTAATCCACAAGCAGTTTTAGCATAAATACCATGCTCTTATTCAGTAAGGACCTGGTCCAATTATCAGTGAAGATAATGAAAAGGCTCCCATTAACGACGCACATTATCAACACTTAAAATCAGAGACACTGTGTAATGTCAGATACAAACAAAACTATAAACCCTATGGTCCTCTCCAAACACAGAGGGAGTTGTCTGCTCAGACACGGAATAGGGTCCCCCACTTTTAGGCCATGTTCCCCTAATCCAGTGGTCTCCAACCTTTTTAAGCACAAGATCATTTTTTTAATTTAAGTGCAATCCAGGATCTACCTCAAACCCAGATATCCTTGTTCTGCCTCCATCCCGCCCCTTCTCTGAAGCCCCGCCCATGCTCACTCTGTCCTCCCTCACTCCCCCCACCCATTCTCCCTCCCTTTCACCAGGCAGGGGCAGTGGGTTGGGGTGCAGGTTCTGGTCTTGGGCTAAGTGATTTGGAGTGTGAGAGGGGCTCTGACCTGAGCTTGGGGCAGGGGCTTGGGGTGCAGGAGGGGGTTCATGACTAGGGCAGGGGTTCGGAGCTGACTCCAGCTGGGCACTGCTTACCTCAGGGGGCTCCTGGGTGGTGGTGCAGTGGGACTAAAGCAGGGTCACCCCTGCCCTGGCCCTGCACCACTCTCAAAAGCAGCCAGCAAACTCCCTCCATCCCAAGACCTGTTGTGCCCTCCCATCCCCCCCTCCCCCTCCCCTTTCTGTGGAGATAGGATACAGGGTTAGAGAGGGGGCACCCTGACATTAGCACCCCCTCCTCTCCCTTCCCTGCCTTGTACCACAAGCAGAAGGCTCCCGGGGAGGGGCTGCTCCAAGGCAAAGGGCAGGAGAGGCGCAGCAGTGGGGGGAGGGGCAGCTGAAGTGCTGTGCTTGATAGCCTCTTGGCCAAACCAGTTGGGATCACCTGTCAAAGGCTCCAAGATCTGCCAGTAGATCCTGATCTACTGGTTGGTGACCACTGCCCTAATCCTTTGGAAGCACTTCTGCAGGATTTTCATGAGGCTGGAATTCCGTGGAGCTGAAAAGGAAGGGGGAGGGGCCAGCTTGGGAGTTGAAAATCTGGAGGACCCTCTACTGCTGTAGTTTCCATGCTGCGGACTGTCCTTTAATGGAGTTTGTGAGTAGCTCAGTTAGGCAGAAACCCCAAACCTATGGCTCCTACAGAATTTAGTGGGGCCAGACAGCATTGTAAAACATTTGTGAGAGTGTACCTTGCTTCATGTGGATCTGGGGGGGGGCTTCCCATGTTAAAGAGGCGAAACATCAATTTATTTTCCTGTGGGGTGGTGCAAGCCACTCACTCCCAAGGGAAGAATGAGTTCAAAACTCCTCTAGCTGATACTCATAGAACTTCCTCTCCTGAGTTTTAAAGAGCTTAAGAAATCAAATTTGTAAGTATATTTTAATTGTTCTTTCCAACAACAAAGTTGCCACAGGCTCTTTGATGTTAGAAAGATTGTCATGAATAAATGATCTAATAACTGTTTTGTTAGGAGTGCCCAGAATGAGCTAATTCCTTGCATTTCAGTGGTATTTTATTTTTATCAAATAAAATATGGCTGTGACAGGAAAACTCTTTCAGTTCAATTGTGATTTAGTTCCAAACTAAGATGCCAAAAGATGACAATGTGGTGTTTCATTTCAAGGAGAATTACTGTTGTCAGCACTTCAGCTAACTCCATTCTCTGTCTTTTTTACCTTGTTTTAGACAAAATAAAAGTTTGGAACGGATACAAATGAAAGTGTGAGACACATTGACCCAGTGTTTCCCAGTGGTGTCACATTCTGCTTTCAATTACAACAGTTAAAATCTGGATTAACTCCCTTAAAGTTAAGAGCCACTGCAGATTTATACTCAGATCAGAAAGGGTATGTCTATACTATAGAGTTATTTTGAAATAACTCAAATTATTTCTAAATAATAATTTTGTCCACACAGCAAGCCCATTACTTCAGAATTAATTTGAAATAACAGGCTTCTGACTCCGAAATAGCAAGCCCTCCTTTCACAAGGAATAACACCTAGTTTGAAATAGTTTTGTCAAAATTGCTAATTCGGAATAGGGTGAGTGGGGACAGCTGCTTTTTTCAAAATAATTGGCTTCCAGGGCTTCTCACAGCTGCCCTCACGGCCACTCTGTCCACACCTTGAAAACTCTATAGTTTCCTTTCCCCTGCAGCCTTTAAAGGTGCAGGCAGAAGGGAATGTGCTTGTGGCACAATCCAGGCCCTGCTTGCACCATGCCACACAAGAGCACTCTACCCAGCCTCCTGCTGCCATGGCAGACCCAGCATTCCCACTGAGCCCCCACAGCTGCAAGCACGCCAGCTCTCAAGCCCCTAGCCAGGGGCGGAAGAGGAGGGCACCTTCGTGCACTGAGGCAGAGATCCTAGATCTGACCAAAGCCTGAGGGTATCAATCAAACCTCCAGGATCTCCACACCAGATGGCAAAATGCTGATGTGTATGACTGGATGGCCACCAGCCTGGTTCAGAGAGGACACAGTCGCACTCCGGCCAGGTTAGGATGAGGGTCAAGGAGCTCTGGCAGGCTTACACCAAGGCCAGGGAAATAAGTTCCTGTACAGAAGTGGCACCCCAGACCTGGTGCTTTTATGCCCAGCTGGATGGTATCCTGGGAGGGGGGCAGGTCGTCTCCCCGGCCCTCGTCATTGACTCTGGCCTTGACACGCCCATTATCAGCCTCCAGAAGGGCGGGGCTGTGGAGGAGGATGAGGACGACAAGGAGGAGAAGAAGGAGGCCAACACTGACACCATGACCACCAGCTAGGAGGTAGTCATTACCCTGGAGCCGGTACCCACCTCCCAGGATGTCTCCCAGACCTCAGATGAAGCTGGGGAAGGCCCAGCAGGTGAGTTCCATTATTTTCCCTATCTACACGCAGCAGGCGGCATGCTGCAAGGGCTGCACGCTCCTTGCTTGGCCTTCTTGGCCTGGGGATCACACAGCAGCCTGTGCAAGTGGGGGCACATGGAGCACCAGTCTGGAGCAGACAGCCCCATGAAGGTGCCACACAGGAACCAGTCACTTCTTCTCACAAAGTTCCTGGACAGGCCTGGCTTACTTTGGACTCTGTGATGGGACACTTCCTACCACAAGCCACCACTAAGGAAGCTGGGGTCATGGACACACACAGCCATGCTGCACACAGCACAGGGTCATGCCCACACTCTCATGGCAGCATCTGCTCCCATCAAGCATGGCAAGGCAGAGGACACCAATCCCCTGCAGAAGAACCTTCCGGGGAAGGAAGTGGAGGAGAACCCAGTACTAACCTCCCCAGCATGCAATGATTGCCGCTAACACACACCTGCCCCAACATCCTCCCCCCTCTCCTCCAGCAGGCAAGGATACAATTTCTCTCTTTGTGGGATGCTGCCAATGCCAGACCCGGCACATGCAGGGCAAGGAGGGAAGTTGAACTGCTCCGTCACTCCCCCCCCCCCCCGCCCGCAGGCTCTCAGCCTGGCCGGCACCTTCTCATACCTGCTTATCCCCAGGATGTGGGGGTAGCAAGGGTCCCCTGGGATATCCATGACCCTGCAGGAAGGTGTCCACTGCCTAGGCCACAGATTTTCTTGCTCAAAGCACTTCACCTTCATCTGAACTGAAACCTTACAGTGTCGGCTCAGAGATTAGGACTAGGCTTCATGCACAGTGTCTCTTGTGATGACTGCCCTTCTCACTTTTCTTCACAGCTGGACCAGCTATGAGTGAGGCGTGTGCAACACTTCCTATGCCAGCCTCCAGACCCCGCAAGACACGCTGGCAGAGGTGATCCGAGGACGACCTGGCGAGGGAACCTGGAGTTCCCTTAACTGAAACTTTAAGGAGGATCGCCAGGAATGGGAGCACCTATCCCATCTGGGAGCACCTATCCCAACAGCACAAGAGTGTGTGCGTGGCTTACACCAATACCATCAAGTGCATGGTTGCCACCATGGAGCAGTCCAGCAGCTGCCCCCCTCCCCCCGCACCTGCCCTTACCTCTGCCCCCCCAGCTTTTCCTCCTAGCCCCCCCCAGGGGCCACCGAGGGCCTCAGACATGAGGCGGTGGGACCATCTGAGGCAAGCGCCACTCACAGCCCCATTACTGAGTTCCTCCTCCCCGCTCTTCTCACCTACTTCCTGTCAGGGCTGACCGCCAGTTACCTCTGTACCTTATCACAGAAGGTCCGGCTGGAGACAGCGGTGAGCTGGTTTCAACCGGTGATGAGCTAGCTGGCCCAAGGCCTCCTTAGCAACATAAACAAGTTGCAAGATAATTAGGCCCAAGGACATGAGGTATGAGAACTAGATAGCAGTGGTGTTTCCTGCTAGAATCTTCTTGTGGATGTTTATGCCCCTAAGAAAGGAATAATTATAAGACAGCTGAAAGGTACTGATCCGGGGAACAGTCTCACCTGTGGATCTAGGTTGAGTGGGTGCCCAGGAACTCCCCATGCTGGAGCAGCACCCGCTACTAGCCCTCGAGAACACGGACGGAGGGTCCAGGACTGTCTGTAGCAGAAGGGGCATTAGCATTGGATTCTTGCTTGCCTGCTTGCTTGCTTGCTTAATTGCTTGCTTCTCCACAGTGAGAAGCACATATTTAGTAATGCGTGAAGGCTGGGAGGCATAATATGCTCTGGCAATAAAATCTCTTATATTTATGCATCCGGTGTGGCTTCACTGAGCAACACTTCCCCCTACTGGGGTTCTTTCTCCAGTCCCTCCCCAGTTCCAGATACAATAAACTCTGATTTTTATTTGAGGTATCAAACAAAAAGTCTGGTTTATTTGGTCTGCAGGGGAGGGGGAAATGGGAAGGGTGGAGGACGAAAAGCACACAGGGGCTATGCAGAGGCCCCTTGTGGGGAGTCCTAGAAGAAAGCCTCGCAGCTGGTCTTGCCTGAAACTCCCCCCTCAGAGCCTCCTGGATGCGCATAGCCACCTGATGGGCTTGCTGGATAGCAGTGGTGCATGGCTCCTCAAAAGTGCTTCTGAGCTTCTCAGCCTCTGCCCCCACCCTGGCAGGAAATTTGCCCCCTATTTTCGCAAAGGTTGTGCAGGACACAGCAGACCGCCACCACATGGGGGATGTTCCAATCGTCAAGGTCCAGTCGGGTAAGGAAACACTGGAACCTCCCTTTGAGGCAGCCGAAGGTGCCCTTCGCTATGATGTGGCACTGGATCAGTCTAACATTGAAGCATTCCTTGGTGGGGTCCAGGTGTCCCATGAAGGGCTTCATGAACCAAGGGAGCAAGGGGTAGGCTGCGTCACCCAGGATGCACATGGGCCTGTCCATGTCCCCAACCCTAACGGTGCAGTCGGGAAAAAAAAGTGCCAGCATGCATCTTCTGGAAGAGGCTGGAGTTCCTAGAGACACGGATGTCGTGCGCCTTCCCCGACCACCCGACGTTAATGTCCGTGAAGCAGCCTCAGTGGTCCATGAGGGCCTGCAGCACCATTGCAAAGTACCCCTTTCTATTGATGTAATTGGAGGCACGGTGGTCAGGGGCCTGGATAGGGATGTGGGTGCCCCCCCCCTGCAGTTGGGGAAGCCCATGGCAGCAAAGCTGACAACAATAGGGTCCACTGTGCCTGGGGTGACAACCATACACAGCAGGATAGTGTTGATGGCCCTCACCACCTGTAGAATGATAGAATCATAAAATCATAGGAGTGCCAGTGTCCTTGGGAGTTCCCCAAGCCCAAGCCCCTTCCTGTAGCAGAAGCATCCCCAAGCACCCATCCCCAGCAGGGCTTTGTGAAGGCAGGACTGAAAAACCTCCAGGCAGGGAGATTCCACCACCACCCTTTCCTAGGGAAGCCATTCCAATGCTTCTCCACTCTCCTGGGACAATAGCAAGAGAGCTATACCTGCGTGAGCACTGCCCCAATGGTCGATCTCCTCATGCCAAACTGGTTCCTGATGGAGCTGTAGCTGTCCAGTGTGGTGAGCTTCCAAATAGTGATGGCGACGCACTTCTGCAGGGGGATCCCATCACCAGAGGGTAGGGGCGAACCACTCGCAGAGCAGGGGTCCCATCACCAGAGGGTAGGGGCGAACCACTCGCAGAGCTCTATGAAGGTGGCCTTCCCCATGCAGAAGTTCTGGAGCCACTGCTGGTCATCCCACCACTCCATGATGATCCGGTCCCACCAGTAGGTACTGCTTTTCTGTCACCAGAAGCGGTGGCACATGATGTGCAGGAGGCAATAGGACAGACTGTGCTGCATGAGGAGTTCCTGAGCTTGGGTGAGGAGGTCCCCCATTCCAGGCTGGTTGCTGTCCTCAAGTAGTGCCATGAGGGCAGCCTGCATAAACTGCACCAGGAGGTGCAGCAGGTCTAAGAGCTGGTGACTGCTGGGGACAGGTCCAGCTCCATGGTGGAAGTGCTGTGGTGTCTGCAAGGGCAACCAGAGCACATGGTGTGGTGTTTGCTGTCCCTCAAGGAGGCAGGCAATAAAGAAGGGTCTGAGACTCAGCCATAGAGGGGAGCCTCAGGCAAATAGCCTCAGGCAGCAGCTCCAAGAAGTGACTGCTGTTCCTGATGCCCTGCCCGGAGTGCTTCTGGTGGGCCTTAAATGCGATTCAGGCTCCAATCAGTGTGGACACACTATTCCAATATAGATCTGCCCTATTTCGATCGGGATTTGTACTGTGCACATGCTATTTTGAAATAGATGTTTCGGGAGTTATTATTCTGAACCAATGCTGTAGTGTAGACGTGCCCAAACCGGCCCACTAGATTGTCAAGAATTTTTCAATATCTTTATTTCTCATTCACCAAAAATACAGGTCACATTTTCAAAAGTATCTGTTAACTGTCTTGCCTCTGGGAAAGATTTCTGACGGTAAGTTTTAAAATCTAATAATGAAGAGTACTGCTCAAGGATATGTCTGTGGAACTGGGAGCATATCAGAAAACAAAGGCTCAGAAGCACTCAACTTTCTTGCTGCAAAACCCAGGAGGTGTAAATCTTGCACCAACCCCAAGTAGATGGGGTCTTCACAGGGGAATATGTGGGAGTCTAGGATGGGAGGGAAGAGACTTTGTGCGCTGCCCCTGCCTCTAGTCCAGGGGTGGGCAATAATTTTTAAAGGGGGGCCCACTTCATGAATTTCATAAGTGGTCACTGGCTACCCCGGAAAAGGGTGGGGCCTTGGGCAGAAGGGGTGGGCCAGGGGACTTTGCACGCTCCCCCACCCACAGACCCTGATTGACCTAGGGGTGGGGGAGTGTGTGAAGTCTTTGCCCCTTGACCCACCCTGCCAAGGGTGTGCAGTGCCTAGAAAGAACTGCCAGCTGTTTTAAACAGCTGGTGGTTCCCTCTGGCGCCCCTGACAGGGGAGAGGAGACTTCATGCACTCCCCTATACCCAAGTCTCAAGTGGCCTGGGGGCAGGGGAGCAGCAGAGCAGCCACAGGCTGGATCAAAGGGTTTGGCAGGCCGGATCCAGTCCGCAGAGGCTGTCTTGCCCACCCCTGTAGTACAGGGTCTGGGAGGGGGTTGTAACTGGGGAAGAGTGCAGGAAGGGCTGCAGGGATTTGGGCTGTGACCAGGGATAGTGGATTGGAGTGCAAAGTCTGGGAGGGGGTTGTGACCTGAGGAAGGGTGTGGGGGGGGGGGGTTCAGTGTCTGGGAAGATGTTTGGGGGCTAGAGCAAGGGTGCAGAAGGTTTGGGTTACATGGGGTTGGGGAGCAGGAGAGGGCAGAGGGTTGGGGAGGGGGAGGCTGGGGTACCAGAGGCCGGCTCTGGCTGGGAAACCTTACCTGGGTGGCTTCCAGACAGCAGCCCTGCAGGTTCCTTAGCCAGAGTCCCTGCCTTCCACACCCCTGTACTGTCCCCAGTAGCTACAGGGGCCATGTGAGTCCAGAGGATGAGGGGGGAGGGACACTTCACATGCTGCCTGTCCTGAAAACAGGCAGCTGCTATTGGCTGGAAACTGGCCAATGGGAGCTATTGGGGGTGGGAGCAATGTGAAAATCCTTTGCCCCACTCCCTCCAGGCTCTAAGCATTCAGAGATGCACATGGCCCTGCAGCAGCCAGGTTTCCTGAGTGCAGAGTAGGGGCGGGGCAGTCAGGGAGCCGGCTGAGGCTCTTGCAGGTCGGATCCAGCAGTTTGGCAGGCCAGATCCAGCCCACAGATCATACTTTGCCCAATCATCACAGCTCCCATTGGCCGGCTAATAGAAGCTACAGTTATTGGGCTCGGGGCAGGGGCAGTGTACAGTCTCTTCCCCCCCTGCAGTGAGTGCATGGCACCTAGAAAGAGCTGCAGAATGCAGGGAGCCTTCCCTGGTGTCCTGCAGGACTGATGGCTGGGAGCCAATTAAGTAGACCATCCCAGCCAGAGCCTGCCTCTGACGCCCCAGCCCCTCCCACTCCCCAACTCCCTGTACCAGATCACCATCCAAACCCTCTGCACCCCCACTCTCCCAGGTCACAACTCCATCTGAGACCCTGCACCTCCTCCTACACCCCTTTCCCAAGTCAGAATCTCCTCTTGCACCCATACCCCCTCCCACACCCTGCACCCCAATCCCCTGCCCAGGTCACAGCTGCCTCCTTCACCCAAACTTCCTCTTAGACCCCACACCCTCTCCTGATTCCCCTGCCCCAATCTCCCTTCTATACCCAACTTTCATCCCAGACCCCATCCATAGAAAAGTGTACCCCTTGACTACTTTCCAAAACCTCAGTGTGACCCTCCATCAAAAATTATTGCCCACCCCTGCCTTAACCTTCTCTTTGTGAAGCAGCATAGGCCAAGGAGCTCAATCAGTTAGCTATGAGGCATGTTTTCGAATCCTTTAATTATTCTCATGGCTCTTCACTGAATCCTTTTCCATTTATCAACATCTTTCTTGAATTTTGTGGATGCTAGAACTAGGCACACGATTCCAGCAGCCAATGCAGCAGTGCCAAACGGAGAAGTAGAAATAACCTCTCTACACCTATTCAAGAGTCCACTGTTTATGCATCCATGAATCCCTTTTGGTCACTGCATTGCACTTGGCACTTGTGGTCAGCTGATTAGCCACTATGCTCCCCACATCTTCACCTCCCCTCCCGAGTCATTGCTTTCCAGGATAGACTCCCCCACCCTAGAGGTTTGCATTTAATCATATTGAAATTCATGTTATTTGTTTCAGTGATCTGCTTTAGTCATTATTTCTAAATCCTGGGGCAAAAAAATCTGTGTAGTAACATGACTACACATCTGTAGTAACATCCCCACAGATTTTGGCATTACAATGCTGAGCACTGCAACTGCTAACTTTTGGGCGCCTACCAATTCAGAGTGATCTACAAAGCCTGGTTTGTCACCTATGCCATGCCTGAGATAAGACAGGCACCTGAGAATGAGATTCAAACAAATCAGGAGCGAACTTCTGTGATACTTTCCAGGGGTGCCCAGGTCACAAAGTACCTTGCCATAACGTGCCCTTAGTGTTAGGAAGTCTGGTCTGTGCCTGCTATGGATCAGATCCCTAAAAACACCTGTCTCTGGCAAAATAATCTCTACGGGTATGTCTACACTACAGCACTAATTCGAACTAACTTAGTTCGAATTAGTTAATTCGAACTAAGCTAATTCGAATTAGCGCATGTAGACCTAAAAACTAGTTTGAATTAGCGTTTTGCTAATTTGAACTAGCATGTCTATATTGAGTGGACCCTGAACCGAAGTTAAGGCTGGCCGGAACCAGTGCTGGCAGGGCATCAGCTTAGGACTTAGAGCGTGGAGCTGCTGCCTCCGGCTAGCTGAGGGCTGTGCTTAAAGGGACCCAACCCCCACCCCCGGACAGACAGTTCTCAGGGTTCCCCGCTTGCTTGTCTACCTCGATGAGGGACAGCAAAGCAGTCCTGTCTTGGAGTGCCCTGAGTGCCCACCCTCGGCACATCACAGCACTCGGCCATCAGCCCGGCTGTACTTGCCACAGGCTGCCATCCGGGGGGGTCATTTGGGGGGCTGTCAGCATCCAGGAGGCCCTGCAGGAGAGCTTCCACCCCGAGGAGTCCACAGAGCCACCCCAGTCCTCTCCATCGGGGGCTCGAGCCCCATTCCTCCCTCACCTCCTTCCACTTATCCTTCCCTAGCCCCCCTTCCTGATGTAAAAAATAAAGGACACGTGTGTTCAAAAATGGAAACTCTCTTTATTTAACAAAACTGAGGGTGGTGGGGGGGGATTAACCTCTGGGGAGACTGGGAAAAGGAGGTGGGAGAGGGGAAGAGAGAGGGTGGGAGAGGGGAGGTGGAAACCTGGGAGGAGGGAGCTGGAAGGGGGAAGCCAGGGGAAGAAGGAGGAGGGGAAGTCTAAAACTATGGTACGCCATATCTTCAGTATTGTGTAGAGACCAAAAGATATTTTGGTCTTGGAAAGGGTTCAGAAAAGGGCAACTAAAATGATTAGGGGTTTGGAACTGGTCCCATATGAAGAGAGGCTAAAGAGACTGGGACTTTTCAGCTTAGAAAAAAGGAGACTGAGGGGGGATATGACAGAGGTCGATAAAATCATGAGTGGTGTGGAGAGGGTGCATAAAGAAAAGTTCTTCATTAGTTCCCATAATAGAAGGACAAGAGGACACCAAATGAAATGAATGGGTAGCAGGCTTCAAACTAATAAAAGAAAGTTCTTCTTCACAAAGCAAATAGTCATCCTGTGGAACTTCTTGCCACAGGAGGCTGTGAAGGTGAGAACTAGAACAGAGTTTAAAGAGAAGTTAGATAAAGTCATGGAGGTTGGGTCCATGGAGTGCTATTAGCCAGGGGGTAGGAATGGTGTCCATGGCCTCTGTTTGTGGAAGGCTGGAGATGGATGGCATGAGACAAATGGCTTGGTCATTGTCTTTGGTCCATCCCCTCCGGGGTACCTGGTGTTGGCCGCTGTTGGCAGACAGGCTACTGGGCTAGATGGACCTTTGGTCTGACCCAGTATGGCCGTTCTTATGTTCTAAGCTCAGGGTCGGGGGTCTCACTAGACCAAATTGATTTTCATGCAAACCTGCTCCTGGGTTCGCATGTGGCCTTTGGTGGCCAGGCTGGCAGCTATCCTGCCCTAGACAGCCACTTTCCTGTGCCTAGTGCAGAGATTGTGGACGTTGGAGGCCTCCCCCCAAACCTGGATGAGGTCCATGATCTCCGCACTAGACCAGGCGGGCGTCCACCTCTTGCGGCCCTGGGCAGGCTCCTGGGAGCCGCCAGCCTGGTCCTGGGAAGAGGGGGAGGGCTGGGTGGCAGCGGGTGGCTGGCTCATCCCGTGCCAGGTGCAAGGTCTGCTGGCTGGGTGCTGGCAGGCTTGCACCTGGCACGGGCACTGTAGCCAGACCGTGGCCCTTTAAGGGCTCCGAGGCCGGGAGGGGGGCAGACGAGTTTCCCTGGGTTGGCCCAGAGTGGCCACCAGGGCAACCTGGGAAGGGCTAGCCTCCCACTAGTTCGAATTAAGTGGCTACACAGCCCTTAATTCGAACTACTTAATTCGAACTAGGTGTTAGTCCTCGTAGAATGAGGTTTACCTAGTTCGAATTAAGCGCTCCGCTAGTTCGAATTAAGTTGGTTGGGAAAAGGCAGCAATGGGCAGGAAATGGACTTTGGCTGCTGTAGAGAGGGTGCCTAAGCTGGAACCTAAAGCAGGGGGTGGGTCCAGCTTCCCCGGCTTGTACCGTGGGAGTGATACTGTGAGGCAGTGAAGCAGAAGGCTGCCTTGATGGCTTGATCCACGAGGGGGTGGGGAATGTAAATGCTGTCGCAAAGAGGACCCTGCTTCCTGGAGTGAGAGAGGAGCTGCAGAGGAGAAATTGATAGAAATAACCACTGGAAGGGGCATTGACCAGACTGAGCTAATCCCCCAAACCCTCAGGAAAAAGCGCTGTCCTAGTAGCCAGACCTGTGACATACAGAGTGAGATAAGCAGCTTCTCACCCCTGCCTGCCAAGAGACTAGGGATCACCTTTTGGTAACTGGCCTTAACTCAGAGGCCTAATTTCTAGTATCTGTACATAACTCTTTCACGCTTTCCATGTATATCACAGCTACGAAGGCCTGTGTGACACAGGCTTTCATGAGAAAAATTACATTCTTTGGTGGGCAAGTAGTTAGATTCCAGATCCTTATACCACTTCTGTACCGCCTGTGCCCTCAGCTACCTGGTATCAAGAGGTCCTTTGGTCAAGCCACCTAGAATTATTTCATGGTAGTTAATAAGTCATCCTGAAACCTACCTCAGACATTGTAGAAATATCACACATGCTGCTCTGCAGCAGGAGGGCAAATAGCAGCTTCAACACAGTTCTGCTTTTTCTTATAGATGTACATCAGTGTTTCCTCAAAGACACAAGGAGATGTTTTAACATCCAGTAATTATTTGCAATGTTTCTCAGAGTGTTTAATTCCAAGGAATTACTGCCTGTTAAAACAACATCTCTCTGTGACCTAGAAAACATTTATGCAGAACAATAGAAAAAGAACACCAGCACAAGAACAAAATAAATAATGGAAACCACTGGACCCACTATGCAACTGAGAATGTGGAAGCATAGAGAAAGAATGATTGGCAATGAAAATATGTATGTGATCATATGAAAATATGCTACAGGTGGCTGAAAGGTGTGTTGGAAGAGGGAAGAAAACAGGAGGCATATGGAGCATTTAATAGATCTGGCAAACTTAATTTGTCCTATGATATAGTTTCATAGGCAATGTTTAAATTATGTTTTTAGGAATCAAAATGGATCAATTTTTCATGGATGTTCCTGTCACATGTTACTGATACATTTAAACAAACTAATCCAAATGATTCATAATTGTTTGATTTCAAAGATGATTTTAATTTAAAAATATAAATAAACATGGTATAGAAATTATGAAAAAAAACCCAACATTTCAATGTCATTTTTTCATAAAAATCATTTTAATCAAGCCATTTATTAGAAGATTTACTTATTAAACATTTGGACCAGCTTAATTTGTTTGCCAATAATCAATGTTAGGGTTGCCAGGTGTCCAGTTTTGAACCGGACAGTCCGGTATATGAGCTTTCTGTCCGGGAAACAAATTGAGAAAATATATAAATGTTTGGTATTTTCTAATTAAGTTTTATTATTATCATGAGTATCAGTATGTAGTTGCGTACTGCCTGGCTGGTAGACATGCTCACACGGCATGAGCGTATCTACTTGCCAGGCAGTATGCAACTATGCAGTAGAGAGGAGGGGTGTGGGGGCGGGGACAGGATGGAATCCCCCGGGCGAGTCTCGCCCGTGCGCCCCATCGGGACCATGCACGGGACGGGCAGCACCCCGGGACCTGCGTGCACCCGGGCCAACCCCACTCCCCACTGGCCAGTTTCCCCCCTCGCTCCCACCCCTGCCAGCCCCGCTCCTCCCGACCCCCTCCCGGCCATCCCCGCTCCCCACTGGCTGGTTCCCCCCAGCCAGCCCTGCTTTCCGCCAGCTGGATTCCCCCCTCCCGATCTCCCCCAGCCAGCCCTGCTCTCCCCGACCATCTCCTGGCCAGCCCCGCTCCCCTCCCAGCTGGTTCCCCCCCAGTCTCCCCTGGCCAGCCCCACTCCCCCGATCAAGTGTGTCCAGTATTTTTTGAAAGCATCTGGTAACTCTGATCAATGTAGGACAGCTTATCCCATCCAGTCCCCTCATTAAACGTTCAGCCATACTGATGGTTTGGGACCCGATTGCAATGGGGTCACCAGGGCTAGTGTTAGACTTACTGAGGCCTAGTGCTAAAGCCAGAGCATCATTACCCAGGGTGGAAGCTGAAGCCAGGGCAGCGGGGCTTGGGCTTTGGCTTAAGCTGTGGGCAGCAGGGCTCAGGTTAAGGCCCCCACCCAGTATGTCTAGACTGCATCCCTCTGTCGGCAGAGGAATGCAGATTAGGCAGGTCGATACTGCAAATGAAGCAGGGATTTAAATATCCTGCGCCTAATCTGCATAAAAATGCCCCCTGTTTTTGCCGACTCAGCACTTTGTCTGCAAAAAGCGGCAGTCTAGAGGGGGATCTGTCGAGAAAGAAAGCCTGCCTAATCTGCATTCCTCTGCCGACAGAGGGATGCAGTCCAGACATACCCCCAGAGCTGTAACCCTTACACTTTGGCCCCATCCTCCTGCCCCCACTCCCAGCATGGCAGGGCTTGAGCTTCAGCATCCGTCACCCTTCCTGGGGGTCATGTAATAATTTGTCATCAAAAGGGAGGCACGGTGCCACAGAAGCACTGAGTAATTTTGTCTACAATCCACTAGAGGGCTCATTTCCATAATACTTGAGAATGTTAGAACAGAAGCAGAGCTCTCTTATCAGCATCCACGTCTCTGTAAATTGAATTATACCTCTATTACATCCTCATAGGACTATTTAGTGTTGATTACATTTAGCAACAGTTGTGTCTGCACGACCAGACGCAACCTCTGAAACTTTATTTACGTGCAGAAAATGATTAGGCTGTGAGATCAGAAACCCAGCTAGTAGAGAGCCATAAAGGAGAAGATGTGCTTAAATTAATATCTGAGGGCTTTGTCCAAAATCTACTGAAAACAGTGGGGGCTTCAAGTGACTTCCATGGGTTTTGGATCAGGCCTTGAGATATGAGTGGAAAAGCAGGCAGTAATTCTTCACTTTCTAAAAGTCCAGCCTTCATTTCAATAGTCATGTCAGACATGTAGTTTATAGCTTCAAAATAAATTCTCTGATGAGAATCATGCAAAAATACATTATAATACAGATATTTTCAAAAGGATATTTTCCTTAAAGAGTTTATCTAACCTATAGGCAGAACACTTCAGACTTTGATATGATCATCTCTGCAGCTAAACCGGATGGGACTGGACACATGCTATTTAAGCAGGATAGGAGGCTTCTTCCAAGCAGAACTCAAAAACATCAGGAAAAGATGCTGGTGTTTCAGCAGATGGCGCTTCCCACCCCACCCCACCCCACCCTGAGCTAATACGGAACCAACATCACAGCACTGGGCCAGTGTAAATCACAATGCTGGCAACTCTAGCAATTTTTTCTATCCCAAGCCTGATGATATTTAGTGAGTTCTTTAAAACCCCATGTTGGAATCATGCAATTGTATGAGACTCTTAGCTTTCACTTTAAAGTATGAGGAGGAAGACCCATGCACCACTGAGGCTCAGAAACGGAAGGCAAAGAGAACCAAAGTTGGTTTTTAATCTCATCTCATGATTTGAGGTTCTGATTTTTTTTAAATGATTAGGACTGGCAAGACTGTAATCAACCCAGCTTCATTGAGTCCAATTGGTCTACACCAATTCACACCAGTTCAGGATTTGTGGGATGTCTTGACTGAGCTGTGACGTAGAATCTATGGCTCTTTTTCCAAGGCTAGGAGTGTTAATCCTTCTGGGATCCTAGCCATTGCCCCCGCAGGTTGTGGGCTTGTGCCTGATCTCATTGATGTCAATTGCAAAACTTCCATTTACATCAATAGGTATAGGTAGGTCTTCTTTCCCTTGCCTTACTTTTCCTATACTAAAAGGAAGAATGATGGTCTTGTTAATGATGCGCTGGCTGGGACTCCGTAGCTCTGTTTTAATCTGGGCTCTGACACAGATTGCCCATGTGACTTTGGACCGGTTGTAATTCCATCTGTGCCTGGTTTATTCAGCTATAAAATGGAGATAGTAAGACTTCATTCCTCCCAGATGTGCCCTTTACAAGTGCTGAGGGGCTCCCACATTTTGTACCAGGAGTTCACACATCCTAGCCCCAGACAGAGCTTTTAACTGCAACACAGCCTGAGTGTGATGTGTGAATTCAGAAGCTGGGGGCAGCACAGCCTTAGTTTGTTTATTTACAGAGGTGACGTGATTAACACAACAAAAGGCTTGTCATTAAAGTAAGTGAAGGATCATGAGATGATGCTAACAGCATTGTTAGGCACTCTAAGATAGGAAACCAAGGATAGGAATAATTAGTGAGAATGGAAAGTAGAAAATAGAGGTGTCTCCCAGGGATTTGTACTGGGACCAGAACGCTTCACCATTCATACGTGATTTGGAAAAAAAAAATGGGTAAACAATGAGTTGGCAAAATTTGCAAATGACGCAAAATGTATTCAAGATAATTAAGTCCAAAGCAGACTGCAAAGAGTTCGCAAAGGGACTTCACAAAACTGGGTGACTGGGCAACACAATGGAAGATGAAATTCAAGGCTGATAAATGCATGTGACAAAAATATAATCCCAAATATACATATAAAATGATGGGGACTAAGTTAGCTGAACCCATCAATAGAAATGGGTCATTGTGAATAGTTGTTTGAAAATATCCGCTCTGTCTATTGGCAATCAAAAAATTAACCACTTATTGGGACATTAGGAAAGAGATAGACAATAAGACAACAAATATATTGTCTCCAGTGGCAGAGCTTCAGACTTGCCTCAGGGGCTCCTGCACTTTTAGGCAGTTAATGTTTGTCTCAGAAGTTCACTGTGGCCCTCAGCATAGCCTCTCACCCTTTACTAGAGACAAGAATCACAGCCTACTGAACCTCCTTCACCACCAACCAGTCAGTAGGTTTGGGGTAAAACCTCTCCTTAGCCCCAGTCTCTCTTCTCACGGGTAGGCTCTGCAGTGGTGTGGGGAGGCCTGGGGGGAAACCCAGGACCGCTAGTTACTCCAGGTTCCAGCCCAGGGACTCTAAGGAAGTGACAACAGGTAATGTTTTCTCCACTCCTAACACTGCAGCCTTTCCCTGGGCCACTTCCCCCAAACAACCCCTCTCAGTACCTTCTTCCTGGTACTTGACCACACCCTTCCAGCTCCATACTCCCAGTCCTTAGCTTCCCCAGCCCTCTATGAAGGGAAGCCTTTTAAACTAGCCCAGCAGGTCCTTAATGGGCTGCAGGTGTTTAGATTAGCCTGTCTTTCTCTTGCTTCAAGAACGTTCTTAATTGGCTCCAGGTGTCTGTGTGACTTAATTGCTCTGTGGCAGTCCCTGTCCGGTTCTCAGGGAACAGAAAATGATTCATACAATGGCCTGTATATTTTCCTTCCACCAAGCTACTGTAGCCAACTGGTATGGGTCTGTCACACTATATAAGTCCATGGTGTGCCCACATATTGAATACTGTGCGCAGATTTGATTACTCTGTCTCAAAAAGATATATTGGATGTGAAATAAGTACAAAGAAGAGCAACAGAAATTATTAGGAGTACTGAACGCATTCCATATGAAAGATTAAAAAAACTGGGACGTTTCAGTTTGGAAAAGAGATGATTGAAGGGGAGCTATGCCAGGGAGCTATAAAATTATGAATGATGAGGACAGATTCAATAAGGAAGTTTTATTTACATCTTTAAATAGCACAAGAACTAGTAATCACACAATGAAATTAATAGGCAGCAGATTTAAAACAAACAAAAGAAAGCATTTCTTCACAGTCAACCTGCAGACCTCTTTGCCAGAGGATGTCATGAAGGTCAAGATTATAACAGGGTTCAAAAAAGAACTCAAGTTCATGAAGAATAGGTCCCTCAATGGCTGTTAGCCAGTATGGGCAGGGATCCAACACCATGTTCTGCATTTTCCTTGCCTCTGTTTGCCAGAAGCTGAGAGTGAGTAGCAGGATGAATCACTCAATGATTGCCTGTTGTATTCATTCCTTCTGAAGCATCAGGCATTCCCTACTGTCAGAAACAGGATACTGAGTAAATGGACCTTTGGTCTGACCCAGTATGACCATTCTGATGTTCTTACATAGAACCAAGGGCGGCCTGTGCCTATAGGCAAACTCGGCAGCCGCCTAGGGTGCCAAGTTAAATGGGGCGCCAAATTCCCTGCCACTTCCCCTTCTCCTTCCCCTAACGCCTGGCATCGGCCCCAGAGGATGAGCGCGGCAGCTTCCCTGCGCCGCAGAAGGGGGAATCAGCCCCAGGAGAGGCGCGTGCTGGGTTCCCTCTGGGGGGGGCGGGAATCCTGGGAGGAGGTGGGTGCAGGGGACTCCATGAGGAGTAATGGTAGTTCGAATTAGGATCTTTAATTCGAACTACCTAGTCCATGCCGCATGTAGCCACGGGCATGGAGTTCAGACTAAGGGGGATTTAAAAATGGCAGCGCCCGGGAACATGCAAATGAAGCCCGGGATATTTAAATCCCGGGCTTCATTTGCAACTCCAGTTGCCCTCATTTGCCTACCTAGCTCGAACTAACGAGGTAGTGTAGACATACCCTTAGAGAGACTGGGATTGTTTTATTAAATGGATGTATACAATGGGGTCTGATCTCAGTTTGGGTCTTTAGGTACAGTTTGAATCTCTGTAGTCCTGCACCTTCAGGACCTGACCAGTGCCGAACCAGAGAATTTGCTGACGATGGGCGGTCAATATTGTCTAGCAGCATTACCAACACTGCCACTGCTTGCTGGGCTCTTAGAAGACATTTAGGACTAAATTAGAGCTAAATAATAGCACAGAACATTGAGAGCCAGAACCGGTGGCTGTAAACAAACTTTGTAGGACGGCGGGAAACTTGGCCACACCTGTTATTAGTAGACATCCAACTCACTAAAATCATGCCAGGCTATGGATGTTGCCAGACCAAAGAGTGCCAGATTAGAGAGGTTCAACTTGTTCTGTACTACTGTAATATAGAGCTAGGCAAAAAATTTTGGACAATTTCTTCAAAAAGGGTAGTTTGGGTTAACACAAACTATTGACCAAATTTAACCTGAATTTGGCTTAAAAAATAGGGAGGAAATATAAACAGTGTAAATGTTTTGACAGTTTGTTTTGGTGCAAAATTCAAAATTTAGCTAGATTTCACTTTTTTTTAAAGGCTGTAAAGCACCAGGAAATAAAACCCACAACAATGTTTTCCAATTTTCTATTCTGGGAAGAAGATACTAAAAATATTTACATTTTGGATAAACCCAAACCCATTCTTTCCCAATGTTTCATTTCTGCCATCGAACTAAATTACCACTTACTTGCTCAGCTCTACTGGACTACAGGTAATGATAATGTTAAGTGAATATTGATTTCACTCAAAAGGTGTGTGCTGAAATTTGTAAGGGGTATATCTACATTGCATGTTTATTTTGAAATAAGGTATTCTGGGAGAAATACTCCGAAATAGCTTATTTTGAAATAGCACTCTACACTACAGGGAAGCCTCAAAATTAGTCCAAGGCAGGCTCCCCTAACGTGGATGCGCTACCTTGATTTAAATCCCCAGGAGGCACTGGGGAGTAATTACTCTGAATGGCCCTGCAGAGGAACTATTTTGAAATAGCAGCAGTGGAGCGTCCACACTACTGCTATTCAAAAATAACTATTTTTGATCTGAGGAAGTGGGTCTGGCCCACGAAAGCTCATCACCTAATAAACCATCTTGTTAGTCTTTAAAGTGCTACATAGTCCTGTCTTTTGTTTCAGCTAGACCAGACTAACACGGCTGCATCTCTATCGCTATTTCGGAATAGGCATTATTTCTCATGGAATGAGGTTTACAGAAGTCAGAATAAGCCATCCGTTAGTTCAAATTTATTTCAAAATAACAGAATTGCTGTGTAAACACTCGCTTTGTTATTTCGGAATAACAGCCATTATTCCGAAATAATGCTGCTGTATAGATGCACCCTAACAGAAGGGGTTCTATGCTGCTGAATGGTTCAGGAATGTGAGGGGGGGGAAAACACTGTGACACAGTTGGTCCAGATATTGATTCCTGACCCATTTTCAGGACAGGAATCATCTAGCTAGCAAGTGCAGTAAGTTCATAGAGCATGAGTCATATGAACTTATGGATCATAAAGGTTAAAAAGTCCAGAGTATAAAACTCCTCTTTACAGTGTAAGAGTGCTTTAACTTTTATTACATACAAAGAGCAAGACTTCAGAGTGTTTAGGCAGCTCATAAGGCCTGCAAAATGTTGACCTCGAATTTTGCACCATAAAGGGAACCTGACAACTGTTATGAAAATCTGATAAGCAGAGCAACCTAACTCAGTGTCACCAAACTGCTCTGATAACCAGCTCAAACAGGCCAGGGATTTACGACAATGAAACCTGAAAGCTGCTGAGCTGAAAGATTGGGTTAGGTTACTGTGTTTGGCCTGTGTATGTGTTTTCTCATGTTGCCCAGAAAGAAATCCTACGTGGTAACTTTCACTTTCCATTTTTGGAGTTCTGGGGCTTTTTCTATAAATACTGTCAATTCTGTTGTATGAGAAGGGCTTTGCGATGTAAACTGTAGCTGGGGACCCTCCAAGTCCTTGACCTGGTAGCTATAAAATGACCCCTCCATCCTTTCTAGAGACTAATAGCTACTTACCTCTGGACTACTAGAGAAGTGGTGGAAACTCACTCACCTGAGTAACTGAAAACTAGACTGGTCAAAATACTGGAAAAGAGGAAACAGTTCTGCATTGGCAGAGAGACAGACAAAGTAATAGGATTTAGAATTGAAATACACTTGCTAACAGCATTAATGCACCAACTAAGTAAACAGTCACATGAGGCAGAGATGATCAGAAATGGTTGGGGAAGACATCAGGCTCAGAATTGATCCTCGGATCAATCAAGACACTTATCTACTCCATCACTGATTGAGTCCACCTTATGTGTACTCCCCAAGCCTTTACTTTGTGGTTCCACAGAGCTCCCCTGCGTACAGAGTGTAGAATCCCCAGGTGCAGCCTTGCTGTGGCTTGCCCATTTCAGGTACGTCTACACTGCATGCTTACATCTACACTGCATGCTTATTTCAGAATAAGCTATTCTGGAAGAAATACTCTGAAATAGCTTCTTTCAAAATAGCACATCTACACAGCAAAAGCCCATCAAAATAGTGCTGAGCTATTTTGAAATAGAACAGCCACGCTCATTGGACGCTGAATCGCATTTAAGGCCATCCAGAACCACTTCATGCAGGGCATCAGGACAGCACTCACTTCCCGTGACTGCTGCCTGAGGCTATCTGAGGCTGGTGCTTAAAGGGACCCCCTGTACAGCTGTGTCTCAGGTTCATTTCCTTTGCCTGCCTCCGTGGGGGACAGCAAAGCCTTTTCTCTGCATGCTTTGGTTGCCCTTGTGGACACCTCAGCACTCCTGCCATGGAGCCAGAGCTGCCTCCAAGCAGTCGATGGCTCTTACAGTTTGTGCTGCACCTCCTGCAGCACTTCCAGTGGGCTGCCTTCCTGGCCCTGCAGGAACACAGCTCTGAGCTCATTGTGGGGAACTTCCTCCTCTCTCTGCAGGCACTGCACATAAAGTATGACCCACCTGCCCTCCCCTGCACACCGTGCACTGCCGCTTCTAGTGTCTGGACACCAGTTCCAACTGGTGGGATCAGCTCGTCATGGAGGGATGGGATGACCAGCAGTGGCTCCAGAATTTCTGCATACGGAAGGACACCTTTCTGGAGCTGTGTGAGTGGCTCATCCCTGCCCTCAGGCAACAGGACACCCACGTGAGACTCGCCATCTGGAAGCTCACCATGCTCCATCGGGAACCAGTTCGGCATGGCGAGATTGACCATTGGGGCCCTAGTCATGCAGGTAAGGCGCACTCATGCTATTGTCCCAGGGGGGTGGTGAACTGCTGGAATGGGGTACCCCAGAGAAGTGGGAGGGGGTGGAAGCCCCTCCCTGGAAGGTTTTTCAGTCCCAACTTCACAAAGCACAGACGGGGGATAGAGTAAGTAGGCGGTTGCTCCTGGTGTGTGGAGGGGAGAGGGGTGGGCTCATGGACCTCCCGAGGGCCCTGGAAACCCTGTGATTCTCTCTTTGTTTGTCTCCTTCCGCAGGTGGTGCGTACCATCGACACCGTCCTGCCGTGCAGGGTCATCAACCTGGGCAACATGGACCCATCATTGCCAGTTTTTCTGCAATGGGGTTCCCCAACTGCGGGGGGAAATGGGGGCTATTGATGGCACCCATATTCCCATCCAGGCCCCCGACCACTGGACATATGAATACATCAACTGCAGGAGGTACTTTTTGATGGTCCTACAGGCCCTCGTGGAGCACCGCGGGCAGTTCCCGGACATCAGTGTCAGGTGGTCAGGGAAGGCGCACAACGCGCGTGTCTTCTGCAACACCAGCCTCTTCCAGAAGCTGTACACCAGCACCTTTTTCCCCGACCGCACCATCAGGGTCAGAGATGTGGACGTGCTGGTCTGTATTGTGGTGGACACAGCATACCCTCTGTTCCCCTGGCTAATGAAGCCCTACTCTGGACACCTGGCTCAGCAGGATCCGCATGGTGGTGGAGGGCACTTCTGGGCGTTTGAAGGGGAGGTTCCTCTGCCTCCTCACACAGCTGAACTTCGGGGAGTGGAACATCCCCTAAATGGTGGCAGAGTGTTGTGTCCTTCACAATATTTGTGAAAGCAGAGAGGAGACGTTCCTCCCAGGGTGGGGGGCAGAGGCTGACTGGATCCACAGGGCCTTTGAGCAGCCTCACACAGCTGCCATCTGGCAGGCCCATCAGGGGGCTGTGTGCATTCAGGAGGCCCTAAGGGAGAGTTTCTCACAAGGACCCCAGTGACACTCTCCCCTGGGCCTCGCCACAAGGGCCCTGTGCATTGACCCTCTTTGCCTGTCCTCCCACTCCCCTCCCTTCCCCTGCCATCCCTTCCTCCACTGCAGAGACAATAAACTGCACTTCTTGTTTTCAAAAAATAAATTCTTTGGTGTTATTTGGCGTAAATGTAACTGGGGAGGAGCTGGGAAAGAACCTTGGAGAGGGAGTAGACAGTTGGAAGGGGGAATACGGGGGAGGAGAGGCCCAGAGCTGAGGCTGGGAGTGGCGCCTGCCTTGGGTGGTCCCACCACCTCGTGTGCGGGGCCCTCCGTGGCCACGGAGGAGGGGCTGGGAGGCGGAGAAGCTGAAGGGGCAGGAGCTGGCGTGGGAATGGCAGTGGGAGCAGGCACCATGCTGGCAATGACTGCTTAGAGAGCTGCACAGATGGTCCAGCCCTGCTCCAGCAGCTCCCGCCAGGTCTCTTGGCACAGCTGGAGGTCCATGGAGCACTGCAGGGCTTGCAGGGCAGCAACATGCTCCCTCTGCAGGTCCTCCTGTGCTCTCCAGTGCTGGCGGGTCACACGGGGTTGGGAGGCTGGCACATGAGGTGTCAACCGCTCCCCTCTTGCCACTGGTCCAGCTGTGTAGAACAAAGAACAAGTCAGTCATCCCTGGAAACACAGTGCCTGAAGCCAGCCCTCATCTCTGAGCCAACACTGAAAGGTCTCAGGTCAGTCGAATGTGATGTGCTTGGAGCAAGGCAGTGGGCCCTTTTCTACAGGGGAAGAGATTTCCATGGGGAAGCCTCACGACCCCCACATCCTGGGGACAAGCAGGCATGGGAAGGTGCCAGCGAGACCGGGATCCTGGAGGTGGAAGGGTGGCTGGGTTTCCCTCCATGCCACACAAACCGGGTCCAGCAGAGGTGGCATCCCACAGGCAGAGGACTTGTATCCCTGCCCACTGGAGGAAGAGGGCAGAGTGTTGGGGGGAGGTGTGTGTGAGAGGTAGATGCTCCTGCACCTCACTGAACTGTCCCAGGGAGCAGATGCTGCCCCGAGAGTGCGGGCATGCCCGTGTGCTGTGTGTGGCACAGCTGAGCGTGGGTGTGTGTCTCCATGTCCACAGCCTCCTTCTAGTAGTGGCTTGTGGTGGGTGGGTGCCCAGGCTCTCAGCCATCTGGACATAGATATCTGCATTCCTGTGTCTGGTGCAGAAATCCTGGAGGTTTGCCTCCTTGCCCCACACCTCAATGAGGTCCAGGATCTCTGCACCAGACCAGGAAGGCACACACCTCTTTTGTCCCCTGGCAGGGTCCTGGGAGCTGGCTGTCTGCTCAGCTGCAGCTGTGGAGGGCTCGGACAGAGCACGGAGGTGGCTCATGTCAGCCTACCTGCCACATGTCGTGAAGCAGGTCCTTTTGACCACGGCCTCGCGCGTATTGCCCATACTGCCACAGTAAAGCCCCTCACAAGAAAAAAATACAGGCTGCTGAGGCAGATCCAGAGACAGAACTTGAAGTCCCTCGGGTGCTCAGCACAGTTCTCAGCAAACGGAACTTAACTGGGCAAGCACCCAGGCCAGAGGCCTTCAAGACTCAGCACAGTTCTCAGTAAATGGAACTTAACTTGGCAAGTACCTGGGCCAGGAAGATAAGAGTAGGGAAACGAGCTGTCACATACACTAAATTAACGAGCACTAAAAACAGGACAAGATAGGAATAAGGAAAATGACCTGTCATATACACCAGTTAACAAGCACCTGGAACAGGGAAAGAAAAAAACATAGCTAGCTCTCACGTGTGCCAGTCATGTCTGCATCAGGCACTAACTACAAGGCCCTGAGGCAGACATCATATCAAAAGGAAGGAACCCTAATATGGTACTGGATATCAAATCATAGTATAAACTACAGCTGAACCCTAATATGGCACCGGATGTCAAAATTATAGTATAAAACACCCTGAGCCCTAAGCTCGGGGCGGTTCCGTATCAAGATAGAAGGCACGTATCGTCCAGCCTAGCTAAGGGGTTGATCACCCAAGGCTGCCTCCCACCCACTGAATCACGAAAGGGGTGTACGAATCCGGAGCATGCTACGTGTTGTTTTTTGTCTGTGTATCGTAATTGTCACTGGGTTTGTAAGTAGTGCTTAGTATATTATTTATCAGCTTAGCAATAGTTAGTTGTATTGTATTAACCATATTGTATAATGGTACCACACCTAGGTCTAAATAAGAACTAGGAGTAGAATTGAGGGGTTGGTAAGTGAATAGGCAGACTAATAACTAACTCTATGGGCTGTTCCAAGATAACCATAGAGAGATTGGCTGTAGGAGGAGTTTTTATTATTGTTGTATTGACTTTCTTTAATGTATGTTTTATTTGCCTGCTATGTTGTCTTAAACAAATCAGAGACAGTGGTTTAATATAATCAGACTGTAGTTAATAAAGTTTGGAATTGGTTAAGTACATTTAAGTTCGGGCTTTCCTCCTTCACGGCCCCAGTCCCTTGCCGCAAACATCACCCCTAGACAATCTTTCGAGCCTCCTGGTTCGTTACCACAAACTCTTTCCCCTGAGGCTGTACCTTTAAGGCCTGCAGGAGAAGGGGTACTATAGAGTTTTGCTGAGTGTGGACAGAGGGGCCAGCAGGGCACCAGTAAGAAGGGCAAAATAACTCCAGCTGTGCTGTCTACACATGCTCTATTCCGAAATAGCTATTTCAAAATAGGCATTATTCCTTGGAGAATGAGGGTTACAGACTCCAAAATAAGCTGCCCATTATTTCAAAATATTTCAATATAACGGGCTAGCTATGTAGATGCTCATGTAGTTATTTCAAAATAACGCTAGTTGTGAAGACATGCCCTTCTTGTCCTGCGTTCAGCACATGCGTTCAGCACCCTTCCTTTGCAGGGAAACAATGTCAAATAAGGACAAAAATGCTTTGGCTGGGGCCCTGTCATGATCATGAGGGTTAGCCAGCAGCCTGGGGACTAAGGGGTTAACTATGTCCCTTACCTAGCCAGGTGGAGTGGCCAATAGGAATGTAGGTAGGAATTTCAAACTGGGACAAAGGAATTTTTGGTTTTTCCCTCTCCTTTGTCTCGGGCAGTTCTCTCCAGCTATTGAGGGGGACAGTCACTATGTCTCCCTCCAAGAAAAGGTTCTTTCTTCACTTTCTGTAAGTAGGGTAAAGTTTAGATAAATCCGTTAGGATTTATTGTTTTATGGTTTGGGTATGGGAGCTGATGTCTGTGCACTTTTTAAGAAATGGTTGGCTTTTTTTCGTAACTAAGTTCTAGGCCCATGGAGTTTCTTCATGAGTATATTATTTGTTACTTTTCCATCTAGGCATTATGCTTGCAACAGGAATATAGTGGTGATAATAAAAGTTTTCTCTTTTCTTTTATTAACTTGGTATTGGTTAATGGTTGTGTCCAGCTTTATACTTTAGGGCTGAGATTTCCCAAGTGATCTCTCCCCCTGATTTTTCACATCAATACTTGGGTGGTGGCCGTGGAAGTTTTATTCCCAAAATCTAGGGTTTTAAGATTTTGGGGGGAAGTTTTATACCAAAGCCTGGTAGATAAGGTTTTGGGGTACTTGCTGGCCCCTACTTCTGCATTTATCGTGCCAGAGTGGGGAAGGAGCCATGACAGGCCCAAAGATACAAACGTCCTCACTGTACAGGAGAAAGTACAAGAGGAAATCTTGTCAGACTACCGTGTTTTGGTCTTTGATTTCCAATATCTCTCCATTTTATTTCCATGCTTCAAAAATCTCCATGAATGCCACAGTCACAATCTCTGCCATCCTTGACCTCATTCAGACAATCATAATAGCTGTATTAGCTTAACTTTTTTCCCAAAGAATAAACATCTAAACACAGTCACACATATTTGAAAAGAAACAATACACATGATTTTAGTTACAGACTAATAGGCATCATAGACCAAGAGAAGGTATTCTAAACCGTGACTCATTAAGGTCTTGAGCACATTTACTCTAGAAAGACCACTGAGCCGCATTTGGATCTGGCTACATCTTCCAAATCCTTCTAAGTTTGGGGTGGAGGGATGGCATTAGGATCTAGGACCATTTGGAAGCTTATTAATAGCATGGATTAGGGTGAAAAAAATAAGTAGTTTGAATAAAATAAAAACCAGCCCAAAACTTTATCCTAAATGTTATATGTACCTGAACTATGTTAAAGGTTTGAGAAAAGGTAGGTTAATTTTCTTTCCATATTTGATTAATGCAAATGCTCCTTGCAATACCTTGAATATATCTAAATGCAGAGTTCCCAAAATACAGTGTAAAAAGCTTGCTGGAAAATATCTCAGTGGTGTAGTAAAACTTATACTTAAAGTGATATTTGTAATTTTAAGGGGTTTCCTGATCTTCCTAAGGACTCTGTAGGAAGGGTGCAACATGGGTCTTTAACAATCACTTGCAGAAGGCCAGTCTAGATCAAAATTTTTGTTAGTCTCTTAGGTGCTAAGGGACTACTCATTGTTTTTAAGTTTTTTTAAGTTATAGACTAACACAGTTACCCCTCTGAGTCTAGAACAAAGAGAGTTGAGTTTTGCATCTATGCCTTAGGAAGCAACCTGCTCTATCACTCTCTGTAGCTGATGTCCATTGCATTTTTGGAGTCTAGGGCTACGTCTAGACAGCACTGTAAACTGAAAAAAGATACGCAATTTGCGGTACGCAAATTGCATATCCTTTTTCGATTTATTTTCAAAAAAGACTCTTTCAAAATTTGGCAAGTCTACACAGCACCAAATTGCAAAAGAACATGCTCTTTCGAGCCATCCCTTATTCCTCGTAGGGATGGCAAAAGAGCGCATCCGTTCTTTTAAAAAAAATTTCAAAAAACCAAATGCGTTCCTTGGACCCAGCGTTGCTTTTTCGGGATACTTTCAGTATCCCGAGAAAGCAATGCAATCTAGACATAGCCTAAGAAAGTACTGCAACCTTTCAGACAGAGTTTCTGTTTTTGTTTCTAACTCTCTGTATACCATGAAGACAACAATCTTCCTCCTTCCCACCCTCAGCAAAACTTACCAGAAATCCTCGCATTTTTGGAGCTGCGATTCCATACCAAGCCAGTCTAAGCAGAGGCAATGATCCTATTGAGGGGAACTTTCCTGGCATCTGCACTACTCCAATGAAAGGACCTGAATCCCTGCTCCCACTTCCTTTACTCCGAGGTCTCCCAGACCTCTAAGGCTCTTCTCCCACTCTCCTGTGAGACAGAGTCATAGTAACTCCAACAAAGCCCCTGATTCCTGCGGGCTCAACCCCCAGTCTTATCGTGGTCACTGAGGGCAGGAGCAAAGTGCCCCCACTCTGAGGTGCTCTCTCCGCAATGCAGACTTCCCTGCTCCACTGATCATTATATACAGTTCAAAGCAAGTACAATTTATTAAATGTCAGTCAATTTAAAAAAAGAATAAGGAAAAATGGGAAAGGTTGAAGGAAAACACATTACACTGCTCTGTGGCAGGGGGCATCGTAAACAGCGTGGGCTCCCCACACATCCCGGGCCTCCTACTCAGGCTCAGCCTGTGCGGCAGGGATGCTGTGGGTTGGTAGTGACCACACACTGTCAGGCTCCAGGTGGCAGGACCCTTCTTTCCCCCATCAGAATTATGATCCTCTTCCAAGTCTGGCCTGCAAGGCCTCTTTACTGGTGGTGTCTCCCTGCGCTGGGCTTCTTCCCAGAGCCCGCTTCTCTTTCCCCAGCTGCTCACAACACCCAGCCTCAAGCTGCTTCAGTCCCAACTCCAACTCCAGCTCCACACTGCTTCTCTGGCCCCTGTAACTCTGATTGCTACAGCCCTGCTCCCAGCACAGGATCTGCTCTCTGTGCTGTTTCTCTAATTCTCTCTGGCTGGCAGGGGCCACACAGCGCTGCTCCCCTGTTCAGCTTGGGCCCTTTGCTCAGTCCCACGCTGTGGCTATGTCTACACTCGTGGTTTCTTGTGCAAGTACGGCCGTTCTTGCGCAAGAATCTGCAGAGCGTCCACACTGCCTGCCTGCTCTTGCGCAAGGAAATGTACAGTACGGCGTGATAAGAGAGGGCTCCTTGCACAAGAGTTACGCTCTTTTTTAACAGGTGTAAGCCCTCTTGTGCAGGAGCTCTTGCGCAAGAGGGCAGTGTGGACGCTCGGCAAGGATTTCTTGCGCAAGACATCCCTCTGGCTAAAATGGCCATCAGAGCTTTCTTGCGCAAGAGAGCGTCCACACTGCCATGGGAGCTCTTGCGCAAAAGCACAATGCACACAGGGCAGTGTGGACATTTTCTTGCGCAAGACTTCTTGCACAAGAACGCTTGTGCAAGATGTTCTTGTGCAAGAAGCCGCCAGTGTAGCCATAGCCTGTGTGACCCAGGCAAATCCAGCTCATAGGGAGGATGGGATCCCCCAGTCTTCTGACTCCCTCATTAGCCTACCCATCCTGTCAGTCAGGCTGTCCTGGAGCATTGGCCTCTCCCATTTCTTCTGAGGACTGTGGGTCTCAGAATCCTGATTTCCCCTTTCTTTTGACACTGGGGGTCTAGCCAACCAAAAATAAAACAAACAAAACAATCCCAGAGCTTTTGTAATGGGCCAAGAGTTCCCCTTATATCAGGTGGGATAAAGCTTCAAATACATATTTAAGGTTCAAGATATTTCTCTAGACTCACCTCCTCCTATTCAAACTCTTGTTCCTTTTATAGTTCCCAAACTCATATCCTTGCTCCATCTCTACTCAATGTGTGGATGAGTCTACTTCCTATCCACCAACAACCTTCTATAGCCCCTTATATTCCTCATTTAAACCCTTTAAATATTGTCCCGGGATTTAGAATTTCTTGTACTTTGGTTTCCTCCCCTATAATCACAGGACATTCTTGCCAGAGCTGTTTAGTCTGTGACCTCCTCTTTGACAGGTTGAAGAATTCTGGGTTAGGGACTATGAGAGAATATCACATCTTCTAAGAAATAACAGTAAGGAAAAAATGAACATAAACATAAGAACTAAATATCTAGATACCCCACTAAAAGCAGGGCCAGATTAAGAAAGAGGCTTTAGTGGCTGCAGCCCAGGTCTCTGGGTAAGGGGGGGGGGTCTCCTTAGCCAGGGCCCTGGGCTGCAACCCATAAACCCACTGTGTTCTGGGCCAGCCCTTCTTCTCCAGGGGAGTAGCAGTTCTGTACCCTGCCATCCCCCGCCCCCAGAGATGCCCTATCCAATTGCTGCCCTCACCTTGAGATTCCACCCCCACTGGCTGGGAATCAGGTCCAATGGGAGCTGAGGAGGTGGCACCTGCAGGCAAGAGCAGGGCAGCACAGGCTGTGCAAAGCCACCTGTTTCCCCTCACATACATGAGATGGGGGCTGCCCCAGGTAAGCACCTACACTCCAGTCCTCTGCCCCAGCACTGAGCCCTCACCCTAACTCCTTCCCAGAACCCATTCCCACACTCCAAGCCCCTTGGCCCCAGCCTGGAGCCTCCTCCTGCACCCCAAAGTACCATCCCCAATCCCAACCAGAACCTGCACCCCCAGTCAGAGCCCTCACCCCTCCTACATCTACCTTCTGCCTCAATCCACTGCCTTCTTCCACAAACTAAACCCCACATTTTTGGCCCTACCCCAGAGCCTAGCGTGCCCTACAAAATAATAGTCTTGGGCCCCCAGAAGAGTTAATCCAGTCCTATTGAAAAGGAATCAGAATGTAGTCTTCAGAAATTAAATACACAATAGCTGAGGTTCTTCTCCCTCTCACATTTAAACAGCATAATGGGAAATATTCCTTAGCCCACCTCCTACTAGAGTTCAAGGGTGAGCAGACTCTCACAATAAAAATATAACTGCTAGAGGAGTGGTTTACATCCCAGCTTTCTGGTAGCTAGTGACCGGCTAGACAATTATCTTAAGGATTTTAAGGCTAGATTCTGACGCATTAAGTTCAGACAGTAACACCTTTTGTTTCCCTTTGATTATACGTTACTCTAATAAATCTAGATGATTTCTGAACATCACCTGTTTTCCGTGTTTACAGTTTATCACCATGGAAGCCTATTATTTTTTAAATTAGGCTGTGCTTATGCTGCCAGGTAAAGAGCTAGTTAGTATTTAACAATACCAGAGCTGTTTCCAAAAGAAATCCTAAAAGACTATTAAAATGATTCAAGGGATGAATGGGTTAAGAAAGATCATGACTTTGCAAGATATTTTCCCTTGTACGACTGTGTACAAATCAGAAGTTTAGCATGACTATGTCCTTCAGCTAAGTTCATTTGGTTTATTCTAGAATTTGTTTTACCTTTCTGTTTATTGGGGATGATGCAGTCATCTGGCTGCCTTGGAATATTTGGTTCATTGGGTTTGTTTGCACTGCATGCATCTTCTGAATGCTGTCTCTCTTGTAACTTCTAAGGTTTACACAAGACTGCTGTGCTTTGTACAGGTGTTTGTTTTAATATGTAAATGACTGAACTGTAGGAGGAAGGTGAGCGCAGCCAAAAAGCTCAGATAGACCTAATCAAAAGGTCATGAAAATCAGTGTGAGGCTTCAGTGGGCTTGGGTCAAATCTCCAGACTTTATATTTGAATATAGTACTGCATTAATCTTCCTAATAAAAAAAATCCTAGGGGGAGCTATCCTATGAACTGAGACCTGGCTGGAACACCACAAACAATGAGGTAATTGAGGTGATAGTTTGGCCTGCAGAATCTTCACTGAAGAGATTAAAATGACTAGCAAGGAGGAAATAAATCATCTTGACTTTCAAGCTGTGTCAATACTGATCACTACTGGTGTAAGTTAGATGATACGGAGGTAAAAATTCCTCCGTCTTTTCCACTCTGAAGCTATTAGGGGGGGTGCCCATGTGAACATAACACTAGTTCTCTAGTGTTGTCCTATAACAGACAAAGCTAAATGCCCAGTGTACGTTTTTAGGTTGGCTATTAGGGAAAAGTTATGCTATGTCCAAGGAACGCGTCTGCTTTTCCAAAAAAAAATTTGGAAAAACGGATGTGTTCTTTCGCTGGTCCTGTAAACCTTGTTGTATGAGGAAGAAGGGATGTGCCGAAAGAGGAGTTTTTTCTGAAATTTGGTGCTGTGTAGACACGCCAAATTTCAGAAAAGCCTCTTCCGAAAGAAAAGCGGAAAAAGATAGACAAATTGCAGCTCGCAATTTGCGTATCTTTTTCTGACTTTTCTTTGTAGTGTAGACACAGCCTCTCAGAGCAGAATTTGTCCTGTTGTATGTAGAAATGGAAAGATTTGTTTTGGGGAAGGAAAAGCTTTAGCTCTACATGTATATCTGGTAATGCCAGGTCAATGTCAAGACGGCTAATGTAAATTTTCCATTACACAGACTATTGGAATTCATTAGTATTGCAACAAAGGTGAAGCAATGGATATGTAAAGCTGGAGGAGGATCTACATTGAAATATGCTGTGCCCTGGCACCGGGTGCCCCCAATGACATGGGACCCCTGCAGGGCTGGGCAGTCCAGCACTGAGTCCAGCAGGCCCCAGCTGCTCTGGGGGCAGTCCCTCTGCAGAGAGGGCTGTGGTGGGGACAGGAGAGCAGGGAGGCTCACCTGCAGGCTGCAGCCTCACATGAGCAGCACGAACACAGGCTGGAAGGCTTCAGAGGAGCACAAGGCAGCCTCACAGTGGGCCGGAAAGCACCGCTCAACATGTGGCCCCCGTGAGGGAGCCAAAACAAAAAAGTAGTTAATATAATGGTCTTCTGTTGATATGCATTTTAGTAGTTAAATTCCTGGGCTGTCATTGCTCATTAAAGGGCTGTCATATGGGTGGAAATGGGGTAAATATTGCATTTTATTAATATCAGCAGAACTGACTTAAATGGGGCCTGTGTGTTGTGTAGGCTTGCCTTAATCGTTGTATTCATGCCCATCAGAGTGAAAGAAGATATTTGCATATGTATGCAACCACACTTAAGTTGTGGCCCTCGGCATGTGCTGTGAGTATCATGGTGGCCCCCGGGGCATCCAAAGTTGAGTAGCCTTGAACTATATCATATATATGCCACACTTGTAACTAATGTTACATTGTTGGCAAAAGATTTACTGTCTGACTAGCTGACTCTCACTTTTAGAGATGATCCTTTCAGGTCTGTGGTAAGCGATTCTCTCCCTATGCCTACCAATCTCAGGGACAACTTACCAACAATACATTCACTGAATGCTTAAAAAAAGAACATTAGTGCTTCCTATAATAAATGGCTCAAAGTGAAAGTTTAGGATGGACATTTCACTACAAAAATAATATACAAGGACACTTAGCCTACTTCTGGTTATACTGTGTAATAAACTAGTATGGAAACAGGCTTTATTTCTGTAGCCTCTTACAGTCTGGATCTAATTCAGCATGAGTTTGATAAAGTGGTGATTCCTACCAATATGATTTTTTTAGGTGAGATTGCACAAGGTATTATATCAAATGCTATGGTCAGTGTATGCTGTATTGAGGAGATGATCCAAAGCCCACTCAAGTTGTTCCATTCACTTGAATAGGCTTTAGGATCAGGCCCCTATTGCATTCCTGTCTCCATGTTTAGCGTGGCTGGTGGCCTGGGATCCAGCTACTAGTCTTCAAATCTGATTCAGAGGAGTTAAGAGGATAGTTCTATGACCCATTCTGTCTTCAATATTTCTGTTGAGGTATCAATTAAAGCCAAGAATGATGTGTTTGCACTGAAGTTAATGACACAACTCCCACTGAATTAAATGGGTCCACTATTTCATCCATTTTTTGTGAGGGGGCCCATATTCAACATCACCAATTCATAGGCTGCCAAACCATAATCAAAGAGCCAAAAATTCCTTGTGACAGATGTCTAACTTGCAAATTATTGCAAGTTAATAGACAGCTACATCATAGTTTAGGAAGAGTCATCAGGCCCTTTTTATCATAGGTAATATGCTTAAAAGTGGTCTACCTGCAAGAAAATGAAAAAGTTAAAAATAAAAAATTGTGCTCCCACCATGAGAGTTACAAAGATCATTCTGCTCATGTTGTAGCCCTTCCTCTCCCTTTTGTCTGTCTTTTTGGTCCCTATTTAAGCTTCTCAGGGTAAGGACTGCTGGACTCTGTGTTTATATAGTGCCTAACACTATGAAGTGCTTATCTTAGCTGATCCCTAGGTACTCCTGAAATAAATACAGTAAATAGAAGCAGTAATTAAAATGCTAACAAACATTATTTCTAAGTGTGAATGTCTCACTCATCTACTCTTCATTCAATAGTTGGGTAGCAATATAGAGAATTTCCCTAAATTACTTATCTTAGAAAAACCAAATGTAGTCTTTTTCAATCCTCAAGAGCTAACATGACACAGGAATGTATTCAGGCACGGCAGGAGGAGAGAATGGTCTTAGCACAGGGGTCTCCAACCTTTTTAAGCACAAGATCACTTTTGAATTTAAGTCAGTCCAGGATCTACCTCAAACTCAAATACCCCTACCCCGCCCCTTCACCAAGGGCCCGCCCTCCTCACTCTGTGAAGATGGGGTACAGGAGACAGGGACAGAGTGACATAAGCGCCTTCCTGCCTCTGTCTCCCCCACCCTGCACAACAAGGAGGAGGCTCCCAGGGGGCAGCTCTGAGCAGGAGTAGTAGGGCAGTGTGGGAAGGGGCAGCTGAAGTGCCTCCCAGTCAAACTAGTCAGGATCACCTATCAGAGGCTCCAAGTTCTACCGGTAGATCCTGATCTACTGCTTGGTGACCCCCTAGCTTAGCACCACCCAATTTTCAAATCAGCAAAATGTTTTTTCAGTTAAATAGAGTAGGTTCATATTATGAAATCACAGATACATTCACTCTTTTTGAGAAATATGGGGGCAATTGAAATAGTCATGGTGGTTTAATCATTCATAAAAGAAAAGTTTCCTGGCTCAGTACAAATGCTCTTGCAAACACTTTAGTAAGCAACCTTGAGACAGTTGTATTCTGCATTATGGGATAATGGGTTCAAAGTTGTAAAACCTGGAAATCTTTCACCATATGAAATGCTGTTATGAGCATTAACTTATGATGCCTGTTTGCAGTTGTCATGTGACCAGGAAGTTTGCCTGTCCAAACAGTGGCACGTACCTTAGAAATCACACGTACCAAAAAGTCTATATCAAGCACTATTGTACTTGAATCTGAAACGCTGCATTCATGCCCCAACCAAATGTATTTTAAATATGCAGATTAGAAAGACATTTCATGGGTCTTACCATGTTTCCTCACTTTGAGGAGGCGGTATAATTTGGAGGTTAGAGCAGATGATGAGCAAACAGAATTCTGGAATTCTGTTAGTGAGCCTGTCTCTAATTTGCTGGGTAACATTGGGAAAGTTACTTAACCTTTGATACTCATTTCACTCCTCTGCACATTAAGATACCATTGAACCATTATAGAGATATGTTGTGGGGCTTAATTCTTTTTCAAAAAACCCTCAGCTGAAAGGAGCAATTCCAAGGGATGAATAGCATGAAGAAGCCATTACTTGTTCAGAGTTGTTTAAGGCTTCTCATTACTAAGTTCTGACAGGGTGCTTGAGGATGTTCAAGACCTAACAGGAGTCAAAATAGTCTCCTGCCCTTAGAAACTTATACCCTGGACACAGATTGCTGTATAAATCACACTGTAAAACACAGCTGTGAATGGAACTACAACACTGGCCTTTATCTTTAATTTGCTGCTCAGACGCTGATGCAGCACCCTCATTTTCCCCCTGGAGCCCGACGCGGGTATTATGGGCATACGGCCTGTGCCCCAGCTCCTGGAGTCTCATGAGGCCAGTGTAACTTTTAGTTAAAAAGAAATTGTTTCTAGTCATCATAATGGCAAAGAAAACCTTAAAAGTGTGAGCAGTGCACAGACAAACACAGTGGTGTCTGCCTGAATCTGTAGCTATCCGGAAACGTGACAAGTGAGCGCTGTGAATGGCTCCATGCATCTTTCCCAGACCCCAATTGCTCGGGCAGTTTCCTGACTGTGTCTCTACCAAGGAACGCTGTGTAGTGATGATCCTTGCTGCAGGCAGCTCCCAATGGTGGGGTGATGTTGGAAAGGGTGCTGACTGCACCACCTACATCAGAGGTTCTCATCAGACTCCTTTCCCCCATGAGACCCCAGCCAAGGAATAGTGGCCTGAGGAGGCAAAGGGGAGAAGCTCCTCTAATTGAGTTTTATGTAGTTTGGTTCCTGTCATCTCAAGGAGGGGTAGACACAGGGTGGGAGGTATGGCCACGGCATGGGGATGTGTCCAAAACGTAGGGTGGGGGCCAAAGGGTCTCCTGTGAGGTTTTGCCTGGAATCCCAGGCTGTTTAAATTCAGTCCTGCCCAGATGTACTAAAGCAGTTTGATGGAGCAAGACTCCAGCATGCAGGTGATCCAGATTTGGGGTGGTCTCAGCTCACCTCCTTTCTAGGTATGATGCATCACGCTTGTTAATTAGGGGAAAACTGCAGTTAAGGGGAAAAGTTGCTTGTCAGAGTCACTGATCTCTTGGATGCATCTGTTTAATAGGAAAATGCTCTTAACACCCTTGAGAGGACTGTATACTTCACCAGTCTAACCACTGAGGAGAGTATTTAGCAGCAGCAGAGAAAATTGGGGAAACTGTCAAGGTGAGAAAAACAAATGATTCTGAATCCAGTTGGTGGGGACTGGTCCAGAAGAACTCTGACTACACCCCCAAAATTTATCTAATTCCCCAATTATAGCTGCAGAGTCTGCAAATATCTACTAGCCAAATGGCTTTCTGTATTTCCAGTTGATATAATAGATTATCCCCGGGTGCCCTGGCCTATTTTTCAGTGATCCACTTCTAAGAACTGCTTTGAAACAAATTAACCATGGTTTGCCCTTTTCTTTATAAGTATCCAAATCTACTATATATTTGAGAGTGTTTGTGCATCTCTGTCTGCGCGTCTATCCATTCATCTGTGAGTATGTTTGTTCAAGGACTCCTAAACAATAAGAGCTAAGACCACCAAATTTGCTATTGTAGCTTTCTTTTATCGTAACTCAAAGCAAGGCCAGGGTTTGGTTGTGCCAGGACAATGGGATGTGTGTGGAATGCGATTGTTACTCATCAAATGGAAAGGGAGGGCTATGAGGGCAGGGACAGTTATATTCCCTATGAGGGCAGGGACAGTTATATTCCCCAATGACCACAGAGGGACAGCAAGGCCCTGGGGAGCAGCCGGTGGCTGGGCTGTGCAGCTCCCGTTGCTCCAGCCTGGCCTCAGGAAGCAGCCAGTGGCTGGGCTGTGCTGCCCTGCCCTGAACTGACACCCCTACTCTGAACCCTTCCTGAGTCCCCAACCCTAACTTTTGCTGCATCCCACAGCCCCTTGTCCTGGAGCACCCAAGTAATATTGGGTAAATCTTCTAGTACTGAATAATTACCAATAGATAACACTGTCATCCTCCACTCAAGCCTCTTTTCCAACATGATTGTTGTACAATAATACATTATTTCATAGATGTCCAGTAAAAAGATAAAAAACAGTAATCAGCAGGCCGTGTATTTTCAGCTTCCAAGAGTAGATCCGAAACTGGAGACCAGAGACTACGTCGTAACAATTTTGTGAAGCCAGTGAGCTTTCATACTGGTTTCTCCTAGCCTCTTAATTTGTAGCCTTTCCTGTCAACTCTCTCTCTCTGTTCCTGTGTGCTCAGCTGCTGCTCTTTAGATTAAACAAGAGTCCGACAAGACCCACAATAGCTGAAGAAGGGAAGATAGAAAGCCCCAAGGGAAAGAATTTGGGTCCGCCCTAAAGTGCTTGCAGAGAGTAGATTGGCAAATTAGAGTTAACAGGAGGAGGAAAAGAGGAGGTTAGGGAGGCTCAAGGTGACTGGAGGCCGGCAGTCAGAGGACAGTGGCTGAGTAAACCAACCAAAAAACATAAGGCAGCTGGGAGTTCAGAGCTTTTAGGGATGGGCAGCAGCCCCAACCAGATTGCCCGGGGGAGATAAGAGGCTTGCAGATCATGTTTGCTGTGGGACTGCTGAAGAACTAGAAATACATCACAGCAGCAACCCATGGAATTCAACAGCAGTTCAGCATCTCCCCAAAAGGATCAGTGGTTATTTTGTGTGGATATTTCGCTATAAGTGCAGCAACAATGTTGTTCAAAATGCTCTTTTAATCCCCCCAAGAATCTGCTGAGAGAGCTGTTAAAACACCAAAAAGGGAGGTGCTGGTTTTGCAGTGGGTTAGTTCTGTAGTTGCCTGTGGAGACCTGAGTTCAGCTCAAGCATAGGGGGATGTAAGTGAAATGGGCACTGAGGTGAAAAAGGCATCAAAGGTGGCCACAATCCCTCTTTATACACATCAAAGGAGACCTGTGCCTTTCATTCAAGTTAACAGGACTGGAACTTAGGTTTCAGTGCAAATGCAGACCTCAGAGTTGGTTAAATAATGAGCCTCTTGGTCTGTACTGATAGTCTACAAGGCTGGCGCTAGTGCTCATTGAAAGGATTGTAGGTCATCATCTTAGTCCTTCAAAATCAAAACCAGCGGTGCTTCAAAAATACTTGAGCATGTGCTAGGCCCTCGATAGAAATATATAGCTTTCACTCTGGTACCCATCTGCCCAGCTCAATCAGACAAGTGAAAATGGCTGTATGGCAGGGCCTCATGGGTCTGATGATACATGTACCCCTATAGCATCTTTACTCCCTCTACAACATGAAGAAGAGGAGGGAATTCCATGGACACAATTGTGATCCAAATAACCATGTTTATTAATTATATATAAAACATACAATGCTTAGCTATCTACACCTACACGCTTCTCTGGCAGCGTTCTGCTGGTTTCTGCCACAGAAACACAGGAGACTCACAAACTATTTAAAAGGATATTACCCACCTGCTCTACACCATCCCACTTTTCAAGGGACAAGTTAGAAGGATATAAGGGGTGGGGGAATATATATCTAGATGTTTCAGCACAGTGAAAAGTGACCAGTGTTTGTATTTTTCATTAGTATTGGAAGTAACAACTCTCAGCTTCTGAATACAACATAAGGAATTTCTTCCTTGGAACCTTCTACTGCCTCTCTTTAAGTCAATGGAGTTGCTGTTGGCAATAAGAATAGAAACTTCTTCCATTTTGCAAAAGGAACATGCTTCCATTCTTCCCTTTCTGAGGGCTTGATGTCCTGAGGCAACATTTGCCTTAGCTATTCTTTGCCTTGTGTGTGCATTGCATACAAAGAACGCTCCCTCTGTTCCTGTAGTAATAGGCATGGAAATGTGAAAGAGAAGTTGGCTTGGAAGAATCCACAGAAAAGATCTACTACTGTGAAAGCATTCCGTCAGTCAGCCCCTTTTTGTTTCTCTTGGTCCCCTGCTGCTGCTGTCTCACATGATTCTTTTTTGGCCAGTACAGAGTGCCTGAGAGCGCCATTATTATCATATGAAAACTAAATTCGACACAACTGCTATTTGTGGGTTGCAAATCTACCATGAGGACTAGAGCCGCTGAGTATTGTCAGTAAGAAGCAGAACTTTAGTTTACTGCTTTACAGCCTCCCCCATTATGACCAGAACAACACATTTTCATTTGCAAGTTAGGAACTACTATATAGCCTCCACAGCAGTGTTGGGCAACTGTCCTCGAGGCAGCCCAATTCTCTGCCACACAATGGAGATCAGAATTAAGAGCCAAATTCTCTGCAGGTGGAAATGGGCAAAAATCACTTGAACTCAGGCCACAATCATATATTTCCACCACCTGAGGATTGAGTCCTAAATTCTTGCACTCAGTACCTGAATTCCTTCTCTCCTGGGCTGGTAAAAGCTGAAAGAACTAGAGAGACAGCATGTTTAGTTTCTTGGGAGTAAGTCTTCCACTCTACTCAGGACAGCTAAGCCTTAGTTGGAATGTTGTGTCCAGTTCAGGCCACCATACTTTGGGAAAGATGTGGAAAAACTAGAGAGAGTCCAGTAAGGAGCATACAATCTTTACTATCAAACTCATATGTAGGGCCTATTCTGCTAAGAATGATCATCCTTTAGTTCAAAGGTGGAGGGAGGGGACTGACTATGGCTATATCTTCATTGACAAGAAGGTTGTGTTTTTACAGTGGAATAGCTAACACGTGCGAGTTATTTTGCTGTAAAAACATAATGGAGATGAAGCACTGCAGTTTTAGAGTGAGATAAAACTAGGTGAGGTCAACCATCTACAGGCTGGGGGGGTGATAATGTTGACATCGCCTAGCTACTTTGCAGTAAACACCGTAAGTGCCTCGCCTCAATTTAGGATTTTACAACAAGTTAGAACTATTGTATGTTTGTTATATTGCTTTTTTAAAATGCTTTGTGTCAGTGAAGACAAAACTCTAAGTAGCAGAAGAGGTTAGCATTACAGGTTTACTCCAGCAAATGGCTGGTTAGGTCTCCTCCAGACATTTATCATATCGCTCCCACGTCGGCAAATCCACAGGTTGCAACCTGCCCTAAATAACAAAGGACTTTAGCTTCCTGTCAAATATATTATTGATGGAACATTTTCCATGTAGTCCTTCAGACTCTACCACTGGCCATTCTGATTTCCAACCCCATTCTAATTCTTGGAGAAGAACAAGATTGCCAACGGATTACAAATAACTTCTCATCAATACACTGGTATTCTGGGGTAATGTTTCATAAGCGCCTCCTGAAAATTACTCTTAAAAATCCCACATATGCAAGCACAAACACCATATTTGCACATGAAAATTAGAATTTAAAAAACTAATTAATTTTGCTTATATAAACAGTGAGGTTTTGTGGATGGTTTTCTGGAAGCTGTTTTTAAAAAGTGACTTTCTGCATCAGACAAAATTCTTTCCAATTCTTCTCTGGCTTCTTGGGAATAGGAAAATAGTATGATGGTGCAACCTTTCTAGTAATGAAAAATATTCTCTTCTAGTATGCAATGAGGCAGAAAGCTAAACAATGGCCTCTATGGCACAAAGGCCTTGAAATGACTGATGTTAGCAACAGGCTATGTGCTGTTGGAAGACTACTGTAGGCATTTCAAAAGCGGCTAACTTAAATGTGTCAGCACGAAAGCTACGACTAGCTTCAGATTTCTATCCTTCCCTCATTCCCCTTACAAAGAACATGCTGATTTCCCACACATATTTTTAATATAAACAAACATATTAATGTTTTAGTCATTCCATATAGCAATCAAAGTTAAAGTGGACCTTCATTTATTATGGAGTGTGCAATCTTTATAATACAGTAATACTAAAGCCATGCACAATTAATATTGGTCTTGCTGAACATTGATCGTACAGAGCTGTGCAAATTTGCCTTTGCTGCTTGTAGCCATGTGAGCCCAGAGGGAAGCAAAGTGAATACAGTATGCTCCTGGTGGCACCTGGTTTGGGTTAGCTGGGTAGGAGAATGCTCAAAAAGCATCAGTGTGTGTAACCTGCCTACACACTGCCGCACACTCAGACAGGGTCAGGGGCCTGCTTTGAAGAGCAGAGCTGTTAATGTGTACATTAGTCCTTACAGCTCAAGGGGACACTAGCATGGTATTCTGCCTTGCTCCTGCACTGGTGTGCTAGATGGGGTTCCCAGGACACAGTCTCCCTTTTCCCCACTACTGCAACTGTTGCATGGATTTGGCCCTTGGTTAGCATTTTTCCAGGGTTAAACAGCAACAGCTTCATCCTGGGAGCTGTATAGCACAGTGGAATAAAGTTTTAAGGACAACTTTCACAGGTGGAAATCTAGATTTAAATCCTCTGTAGTTCATGGGTCCAGAATATGTGGAGTAAGCTCTGTTCAGTCTCTTACTTGACTCTGCTTCACACTCAGAAACTACAACAGAAATCACACGAGTTGCTCAGAAGCTGGCAGAGGTATGCAGTGACACTGAACACAGCATTTGCAGTCTGTATACCCCATCCCTGGCTATAGCCACTACCCTTTCCTAGGCCAGGTCCACACTAGACCTGGATGGTTGGGTTAAGGTACTCAACTCCAGCTACGTAAAACATGGAGATGGAGTCAGCTTATCTTAAGCTGACCTTGGCACCATCTTCACAGAGGGAGGCCAATAGGAGCAAACACTCCCATCAGCTTCCCTTACTATTTGCAACCGCAAGGAGTACTGGCACTGACCGGAGCTGTCCTCAGTGTTCAATTTAGCAGGTTTTAACTAGACCCACTAAATCAAACACCAGAAGATTGATCTCTGATGTGGCAAGTGAAGACGTGGCCTTAGGATCCTCTGTATCAAGAGCTCTACAGTCACTCCAAAGTGTAACAAAATCCATTTGCGTGGCTCAAGCTGACCAATGAGGAGGGCCAGGGCCCACACTTTCAACACCCAACAACTCTATTTCGCTGTGAGATGCTGAGCACATTTGAAAAATGATTGGTTTATTTTTCAGTCCAAATCCATTCTCCTTTCACAGGCAAGATTCACTATGAGGTCAAGCAGTAACAAGTCCTTGACTCGGGATTAGTCCTTAACAATCATGAACACGTCATATCAATTTCATATATTGACTTTAGGTCACTGGATTCTAATAAACATCAAGCACCGGACAGCAAGTGTATCTAAAAACTTTTTATTTACAGCACTTCTGTACTTTCTTTTCTTTGAAAAGAATATAAAAGTGTGCGTAACATTAAAAAAGCTCTCATTAACAGTTAATAAAATGATTGATGTTTATAATTCAGGGATTTCAATGATCAAGGAAATGGCATGTAGCATATTATTCAAATCATATACTGTATATAGGCAAGAAAAAAACCCACACTTTTAAGGAACAGAACTCCAAGATTGTAACAAACCCTTACACCAGTGTTTCTCAAAGTGGGCCGCAGATCCACTCTGAGAAACCTGCTAATTGGCTGCTGCAGTTTGTTTATTTACAGGCTCTGCAGCCACGGAGCCTCGTGGCTCCCATTGACTCCAGTTCGCTGTTTGCAGCCAAGGGAAGCTGTGGGAAGAAGCATCCTGGCCCACGCCACTTCCCGCAGCTCCTCTTGGCTGCAAACAGTAAACTGGAGTCAATGGGAGCCATGAGGCTCCATGGCTGCAGACCCAGTAAAAAAACAGTGTGCAGCCAAGAGGAGCCGCGGGAAATGGCGTGGGCCAGGACGCTTCTTTCCACAGCTTCCCTTGGCTGCAAGCAGCGAATTGGAGTCAATGGGAACCATGAGGCAGAGCCTGTAAATAAACAAACTGCAGCGGCTAATTAGCAGATTTCTCAAAGTGGATTTGCAGCCCACTTTGAGAAACACTGCCTCACTGAAATCCTCATATAAGACATCACAGTCTAAACCCCCCACCTCCCCACAAAAAAACATTTATCAGTAGTAGGTGCATCCACCATACATACATAATTCAGACTGCCTAGTTAGCAGGTTCTATAGAAATCTTCATAACATTTTGACACATAATTCTGGGACTTGTCCTATTCACAAGTGAAAAATCAATGGTCAAACTCTTCGCTGAAGTAACCCCTGTGGAACCTTACTGATTTCATTTTATCCTCTCGTGGTCACAAGACAGCCATTAAAAAAAGAAAGCCGGAGTATTTGTGAAGAACTCAACTTATTCACAGCAGGGTGAAATTCATCCCTCTGCAGAGGGCCAGCACGATGCTGTCCCAAAGACTTAAATATGGCCCATGTAGTTAAAAAGGCCTTGAGGGGTGAATTTCAACCCAGCAGAACTGTGGATCCAAATCTAATGGCAGATTGTTTAAAAGGATATGTATTTACAACTAAGAAAATTATCTTTGGGTTGCATATCAGCAATCAAGCATTTAATCTTTAAATTAGCTGAGTATTAAAATATAATTGCTGCAAGCAAGTTTAGTTTCTATGGTCTTCTCCCCTGAGAGTGTGTGTGTAAAGGGAAAAATTAATATGTAACAACGTGGAGGATGATCAGATGATAGTAGCCTAAAAAACAAAGAGCACTGTTGCTTAGTCTTGTAATTAGAACTATAGCAATCTCTAAGGGTACATCAACACAGCAGGGCTAAAGTAAAATTAAGCTAGACAACCTCGGCTACGTCAATTGCATTGCTTAAATCAAAATAGTTGAATTTGGCTTTTGGCACCGTCTACACAGCAGGAAGTCGAAAAAAGAACACTCTTCCTTTGACTGCCCTTACTCCTTGAGAAATGAAGGTCAGGGTACTTCTACACAGTATCACGTATCTCAAAATAAGATGCACAACTTGATCTACGCAAATGGCGTAGCTTATTTAGAAATAGCTTATTTTGACATTTGGCGCGGTCTACACAGCACTAATTTCGAAATAAATCGCTATTCTGGCATCTTCCTTAATCCTCGTGCAACGAAGTTTGCAGGAAGCCAGAATAAGAAGCCCATTATTTCTAATGTATTTTGAAATAACGGGCTTCTTGTGTAGACAGCGCAGAATGCTATTTCAAGATAATGGATGTTATCCCGAAATAGAACCCCTGAGTAGACATACCCTAACATAGTAAAACAAAACAAACAAACAAAGTTGAGTTCCAGGGAAAAAAATGTTTGGAAGACACTGGAATGATGAGAAAGGGAACCCTATAGTTAAATAGGACAGGGAGAAATGCAAATGATTCTGACAGCAAGGAGAATTAACATTAATTTGCAATGGTTTTAGAGCTCATCTAGCAACAAGCACAAAGGAGAGGAGGCAAGAAAAGTCCATTTGAATGGGTGAGAAGTTAAATCAGGAATGAAAGAGGCACAGGCAAGTTGTAAGACAGGTGCAGGAGGAGAACTAGACAGCTAGCAAATAACCAAAAGAAATCCAAAAAAGATGATGAAGGTGATGTGTAAGAAAATGCAGAAAATAAAGAATGAACTATCAAAGCTGAAGAGAATGAAAAGTGGCTACACAAGAGGTCAAGTATCTTCCTATAGAAAAGGAAGATCAAACTAAACGTTCAGTAACGAGAGAGGTACTTCTAAGAAGTTAACTCTCTCTCTCTTCAAAGACAAAAGGAGGCAAGATTAAAATGTAGTGGGAGAAAAAGAAAAATGTAAATATAAACAATCTGACTAGGATCAGAAAGTCAGAATATGAAAGATTGACAGAGAACCTGAATTCACTTAGATTTTTGGGGGAAGATCCTCAGGTAGGAAATCTGAACACAGTTCTATTGATTTCAATGGAATCATTCTAGTTTGCTCCAGTTGAAGATCTGGTTCCAAACGACTAACCTGCAGATCCAACAAATAAATATGGAACATGAGAGAACTGGGTAAGTGAATAAAAAACAAACATATATCAAAATCAGAGAGCACTTATGAGCTGAAATCAGGTCAGGATGGAGGAAGAAGATGGATGACTAGTTGAATGCCACCTGTGTTTTAAACAGATTTCATTCACTGTAAGCAACAATGACAAACTGAAAGGAGGTTATGAGGAGGCCACTCTGGTGCAGGATGGAGGACAGTAAATCAAGAAGGGATGAGCCCAGAATTCACATTCAGAGATGGACCTGGAAGAACAGGCAGATAGGAGACGTTTAGGTAACTGGATGCAGAAAAATTCAAGTGAGTTAAAGAAACCAGAATGGAATATATGCCCCAATGTGCCTAGGCTATAATATCCTTAGACTCCTATTCCGAGTCATATAAAGATGAATAAAATACTGAAACAATGAGAAAAACAAATTTCAAGAGAATTAGTAGAGAAACTGGGGGACGTTAAGGGAAATCTCTTCACATCAAATACCAAGCACGCAGAATGGAGTATCTCAAAAAGAGGTGCAATATGAACGACCAGAATCACTAGTTTTATTATGGGCTTAAGAACAGTAGAGGAAGAAAATACTGTATAGCATAATCCTAAGTCTCTATCTAGCAGAGACTTGATCCTACAGATTTTCTGTCCTGCTCATCATCCCTAAAGAGAAAAGGTGAGGCCCATGTTCATAATTAAATGTGTTTAAGAAATTTAAATAGATTTGGTATAATAAAGCAAAGTCTGCAGCCATTTTATTTCTGTACCTGAAGATTTCTATGGTCCCTGATATTGGCTTATCTCTTCATAGGTCACAGATAAAGTATATTAACAGGTAAGCTAGAAGAGAATGACTTTACTAAACATTCAGGTCACAATACTTTAAAAAAACCTGAGAAGTAGGTAACCACCACTTTAACAAACACTGGAAGAGAGAAAAGAAAGACTATGGTATATATAAGCAAACATTGAGATGTTGCATGTTTATTATTTTTTGTAATTCCAGAGTAACAAACAATACTGACAACCACTCTTTAAACTTATACAAAACATGATGACCTGATTTTAAATGTATTTACACAAGTGTGATTTTTCTTCAAGTTCCATCATACTTATGATTAAGGAAAAGACTTTGACATGTCTTCTTTAACTCTCAAAAGGAAATATAAATAAGTTAGAATACAAAGGAAACTATATTTAAAACACCATAGTTTTATATGTTGTAACACAGAAAGCAAGGGAAGTTGCAAGCTCATGCCATATTTTTTTTTAAAAGGCAGGACAGTATAAAAAGACAGTTTCCTGACTTGTCATTTTGTGCAACACCCTTATAGCATGACTCTGCTGTCCTTACACCCAAACCTCCAACTGACATCAATGGAATGACTAGGCCAAAAAGACTAAAATATAATTTAATCTGTTTAACAAAAATGTTGATATCTATTTACCCAAGAGATAAACCTGCTTAGAGGATAAATATAGCTCTTAATGGGTATTATTCACAATGTTCATTTCAATGCCTCCTTCAGAAAATGGAAGTTGCCAGGCAATAAAGCATACCGCCTGGTTTCTCAAGTCTTACCTTTAAGACGTTTAAGGATTATTAATCCTTGATATTAAGGATGTAATTGTATGTACTACATATGGGTATGCTACTTTCAAACTAGCCTAATGTATGGGTCCTAGAAATTTCCCAGGAACAGTATCCCTTTGCCCACCCATTCCAAGGGGAGGCTGAATTATGGGCTATCAAATAAATAGGTGACAGGATACTGAAAAGCTGTTTTTGAAAATGAACTGATTTTGAAGGCTCTGATTGCCAATTGACCTCATCATGTTAAGTAGCTCAGCTCTACCAGTGCTCACAATCTCAGCTAGCATAGGTAGGTTCTAGGGTTCCCTGTTGGAAAAGTGGCCTCAGACTAGGCCTAATCCCAATTCTAGTGCTAGGGTAAGGCATCTTGTTTTCCTCAAGGCACTTGAAAATGGATTCTAAAAACACAACTAGGAGGGTAAATTTCCTACTGGTAATGGAATTTGTGCACATAACACTCTGTGGGGGAGGGTGGGTAGTTTTAAACCTTTAAAATGAATCCAAAGATGCTATTGTGATAAAATCAAGGCAATAAACTCCCAATATATTTTTTAAAAGCTCCCTTTAAGCATAAAAATTATATACAAAAATTATGGGACTTTCTTAAGATTTAACTGTGGCTTACTAAAAAGAATGGGACTGCAGAGTCAAAGCTATTCGTGAATAAGTAACAGCTTATTTATTAATTTATAAATGACAACTCAGATATGATAGGTTAAAAAAAAATCACAGTAATTCTTATCTAACCTGATGAATTAGACTCAAGTGCAATTAATTTGTAAAACACAATTTGTTTTGCTGACCAATTAAAATGGTAAACAATCACAGTAATTAAGTGGATGAGCGTCTGCATTTACATTTATTAGATACAATCTTCATATAATATTAATTATCCAATGTTCTTGTGCTTCAATGTCTAAAGAATACACTTGCCAACTAATCAGAAATAAATATACTAAGGTTAAAAAATTATCATTAGAGAAGCAAGAAATCACCTTCTGCTCCATCCCCTCAAAACAAAAAGTCCAGAAAACAATGTAAGTCAAACATTCCTGAGTGTGTTTTCCAGCTCTCAGACATTTTGATTTCATTCACAGGCTCACAGTTCAGTAGCACAAGAATGAGGATTACAACTGAAAACTCCTGTGTAAACCAAGTTTAAGGATTAGTGAAAAAACCAAGTTTAAGGATTAGTGAAATATCCACTAAATTCCTTTACAATGATACAATACTTAAATCCAGTAGAATCATCAACTTGCTACAGGGCTTTCATTAAGTAGTCCATTTCAGAAAAAAGACCCAGAGTTTAATTCCCAAGTGCCATTGGGAATTATTCTACATGGCAATACACCTGCAGCACTCTAAAAATAAAAATGTCCATCTACTTAGTTCAAGAAATTAGTGTTAATTTGCTTTACAGCTATTTTCGGTGAATGCAGACAATGAAGATGATAATCCTTATTTCAGAGAACAGGTTTTTACATATGTTTTGGTTACAGCTACAACACAGATGGCTTTCCCAATGTGCACTTCAGTGCTAATCAATAACCTATGATCTTTTGGCCCTTAGGCTTTGTTCTATACAGAAATTATGAACTGCATAATTAACTATTTTAAAACTGTGTACCGTGTAGATATGAATTGTCTGATTTTTTACAATTGTCTCTATTTTTAATTCCATCTCCTGCCCAGGTATGCTCAATAGGAATTTCAACAACATTTTTATTGAAACTATTGCCTTTAGGCAGTGTTGGGGGAAGGCCATTTTTCTCAAGATAACCAGTATCATGAGTAAATGGAACTTCCTGCTGAGGACAACACAACTGAGAAGCACAAGTTTTTGAGATACACGGTGAGCTGCACATTAGGCCAGAGGCCTTGTGGTCAATGTACTCCGGTTGGATGGTTACCGAATGGATTCCTGCTTCATGGAAAATCTCCCGCATTTTATGAGAAGCATCTTGGTAATCAGAAGTGGTCTGGCACTTGACATGAAGGGTAGCAATATTCTTCCCACCTGCCAGTTCCCAGACGTGAACCTCATGAAGGCTTCTAACCCCGGGCACATCAGCTAGTCTTTCCGCTAGAAAACACAAGAGAAAATAATTTGCGAAGGTTATTTGGGGCAGGAGAGAGAGGGGGTCAATTGCCAATTTCTGGTTATGAGGAACAGTGTTTAAAAGCCAAAGTCATGAGGAAAGACATCACTGATCATCCACCTACAATATAGCAGGTGACTCTTTAAAAAGTAGTTATATGTAACACCAAGACAACATGGTGGCGTACTGTTGAGGCAGATATGAAGAGAATGAACTACAACTGGGACACATTAGAGAAAATGTCCAAAGATAAACAAAAATGGAGAATCTTCGTTGCTGCCCTACACGCCAGCAGGCGTAATAGGCATTAACTAACTAACTATATGTAACACCACCTATATCCCCTGCAAACGTCACTTCCTCCTAGTCATCCAGGTCTGAACTAAGTTGTTTAACCTGGGAGCCAATCCTTTGGACATGCCTTTAACATGTATGTATTGGCTTCAAGACAAAAGTTGAGGGTACTCAGCTCCCTCCCCTCCCCCCCCATTGCAGGCACTCAGCACTTCATAGGATCAATGCTAGACTGTAATCTCCTTGTGGCAGGGACCATGTCTTCCATCATACTCCGAACTGAGCAGAACAGGGAATTCAAAAAGAACCAAAAGTAATCTCTTAAGTGTATATTTACACAGTTAAAAAATGAATAAACAATGCTACTGTCAATTAACTAAAGCACTTTGAGATCCTTGGACCAGGGTGGTATAATTCAGTGTTGTTCCACTAAGAATGTTTTATGCGAGTTGTTTAACAGCTCATTGTCAGACATTTTTATGTATTGTTGGAATACCACATTCTCAAAATGCATGCTTTAATTAATCCACAGAGATTTGAGTCAAGTTGCTAAGACACAAACACATGACTCCATTTCTCACAGTTCTTGAGAATTTAGAGCTGCTAGGAGTATATAATCCAAACGTCATTCCAGAAATAAACACCAGCACGAATGTATGTCATTGTAATTGATAAAAACTCAATAATAAAGTTGACTTACTCAGTACTTGCACATTAACACCTTTGGGAACCATCTGCAGCAAAATGGTTGCTGTCTCTTTGATAAGTGGGAAGGCAGAGGACAAAATGATGACCACCATAACTACTGTCAGGCTTGGATCAATGTAACACTGCCAGTTGCATTGAGCATTAGGATCCAAGGGAAGTGCATAAAATATTGCAGCTGCAACTACCACAACCACAGATCCAAGAGCATCTCCCATCACATGTAAAAGAACACCTGAAACAAATGACATAATGCAGCTTTACATTAGTCGTCATGGGGAGGAGAGGGATCCAAATAACCCTTTGAATTTTGTTTTTAAACATGAAACTGCAGCATTTAGGAGTCAGAACCATGATCAGATATAAAGCTTGCAGTATGTTTGAGAATAAGTGAGTTGGGAAGGAGTTAGGAGCCTGCACTAACGGACTGCACACATTTGGTTGGTTATTAAATGTTTAGGGTACACTACAGATCCACAAAAGTTAGCACTGGACAGCATGCCAACATACAATGTTTTTAATCAAACAGTTGTAGCTAACAGTGAGGTCTATAAAGGGCAGTGACCAATTCATATATTATGATCATGATTGTGAATGAGCAAATAACCATGCTGTTAAGAGGAACACAGTCCACTTCCCTCCTGATTCACTCTATTAATTATTTTCCTTTAATAGCAGTCCTGTGACCTTGCTGGCTTCTGAAATAATAGCAGCGATATAGCTTGGGAGGAAGGAAGAAACTTCTCAATGAACATTATACAGAGATAGGCCAGAACCAAACACACAAATCCAAGCACTGGACAAGTTTGGATCCCGATCAGAGCTTCGTAACTCACCTCGCTCTGTTATAAGGGAAATTAACACATATGCTCCCATCCACTTGCCCTCAAATTTTGAAAATAATTCAGTTTGGGTCTAAATTGTGCAGCTTGGTTTCATCTTTAGTGCAAGCATTTGTACTATTGCAAAACCACTGCATGCAGCTCTTCCACTTACTTCTATGGGCACAGAAGTTAAAAAGGAAGGAGAAAAGTGCATGCATTTAAAAAAAATACCTGTAATACATCTCTAGACCAACCCTGTTCATTAAATTAAGTAAGATAATGTGTGTACTACACATTCACAGTAATCTTAGAATCTTCTGTGTTTCCTTTTAGCAAGAGTAAGCATCTTTCCCTTGATATGCTTTCTAACAATCTCCCCCATCCAAGCCAGCATTTTAATACAATCCATGTTCGATTGTAAAGCTCTACTTTTAGAAGACTAGACTTGCCAAAATTTTATTTTTGGGTAGCAGGGGGGTAAGTGGAGTTGCCTCCTCTGAGAACCTCCATTTACACTTACTCTTAAAACCATCACTCCTACCTAATCTTTCCCTCTACTAGGACAGCTCCCTCTTAAACCCATCAATGTTCAGCTGAGAGTTTTCACTTTGCAGTGACATATACATGAAAGTCACTCCTGCGGAGAGCACCTTCTTGCCAGTTTTGGGCCCAAATGCTGATCCTCCATGTGGAAAGGGAAGGCAGTATCATTAGACAGTTCTTAAACTAGAGATTCAAGGCAAAGTAATCATTAAGCACTAACTTTCAGCTAAAATCAGTTTCTTTCTGGTAGGTTCAAGAAAACTCATCCTTTTGGTTTTCCAGAGCAATCTGCTGCCTAGAGGTCGTAAGAATCTTGAATGCAGTTTTAGCTATAGTAATGGCGGCAGCCTCATTACTTTTCATTTAAAATTAAATTAGATTTGAACATTTCCTGCAGAGTACATTTCTGCCCTGATAAGAGGGATAGACAAGATACAATTTCTCTATAATTCTAGGATGCTAATCATGGATGTTTACACTAGGGAAATCTTCTGAAAATGTCTCACCATAGCTAATATTGATTCAGCAGCACTGGTATTAGCAATATTGGGAACTCTAATCAAGATAGGCTGCTTAGCATAGCTCATGTTTTGAGCACCAAGTCAATCAGATCTACTCTGAACAGAGTTAGATGATATACTGCTTAAAATGTATACTGGAGTGTCCCAGGTACTAGCATGTAGTATTCCAAGGATATTACATCCATCCATGAAGGTCTGCTGAAGCTGACCTTTAGAAGTTCAAGTAAACGCCATTGTTTTAGGATATGGTGCAGTTTTGCAAAATGCTTTGATAGTATAATGATAAACACTTCGCAAATCTTACCATATACTAAAATTCACCATATTCACCTGTGACCTGACCCTCCCTTTAACTGGATTCATTTGGCACTACCTGCATAAAGGTGGTGGGAACATCACTTTAGTGCAAGAGATGGTGATCTGACACACAGTAAATCTAGGAAAAATATATGCTTAACATTTTAATAGTATTTTATTTCATCAAAACACTAAGTATTATTGGTGGTGCTTATGTTGCTTTTTAAATAAAAAGTGTATTTAAAAATGACTTAAGCTCTGGATGAATGTGGGGCATTCAGGATGGAGGCACATATCTAGTTAGTTTTATTTTTACAGCCATGCCAGTTACTTTAAAGAATAGTTTAATTTGCAACTTTCATTCTGCAGATATTCAGTTTTCTGTGGAGTCCTTTCTAGAGATGGGCAGAACAATGTATTCTGAAAAATAAATATGTGAGAATGGAGCTGCTTGGAGGAGAGACAGTCCATAAGAGGGTCTCTGTCAGGAAATAGTCCACAGAACAAAAGAGCTGCAGAACCACTATGCTTCAGCCAGGGCCGGCTCGAGCCATTCCTGCACCCCAGGCAGCGGGCGTGCAATGCATGTGGGGCTCCGCCCCCGCGCACACGGCGCATGCGTGGCCCCACCCCCCAGTGTGCTGTGCCCCGTAGAGCTGCCATCAGGCGCCGCGCGGCCCCTGGCCCTGGGCACGTGGTGCCTGATGGCAGCTCTAAGGGGTGCCGCGTGGCCCCTGGCGCGTGGTGCCTGATTGCAGCTCTAAGGGGCGCCACGTGGCCGGGCGCACGGCGCCCCTTACAGCTGCCATCAGCCGCTCCCCATAGGTTGGCGCCCCGGGCAGCTGCCCGGCTAGCCCCCCCCTTTAATCTGGCCCTGGCTTCAGCACTCCTTACCCAACTGACTATGGGGCATCATTGATACCAATCTTTAAGGAAACTGTACTCCAGCACTTCCATTAAAAATACTGAAATATTATGGCATGGAGTGATGAATGATTCTCAAGAAATACGTAAAATACCTAAGACAGAAAAGAAGAGCATGGAGACATCAGTTAAAACAAGTAAAAGAGTCTTTGAAGATGATGCTGTTTAAAAAGGTGCAAATTTTAAATTTGAACACCCACACCCACACCCAAGCGCTCCACTGATTTCACTGACATGATCAGTGCCACTTCAAATCATTTGTGGAACTGACCTAAGAATGTAAAAACCATGCAAAATTGGTTGAAACTTATGAAAACTATCATTTTTCATTTTCCATGGGAATTCTGAAAGCAGATAAAAAATTGAAATTTAGAAAATGTTGACCAGCTCCAGTTCAAAAGTCTTTAAAAACTATTATACCTCTGATGTTCAAAGCTTCAGACTTTTTCTCTTTTTTCTGTACTGTCTGCTCATCAGGCATATTCTGGGTATTTAGGGAATCACCTGCATTCAAAGAAGAAACCCTGTGTTGTGTATAAATTCTACAAACAGAAAGAAAAAACACACCAAACTTCTCAACACAAACTTATTTTAAAAAGAAACAAACCAACCCAAGAAAAGCTCAATCATCCACCCTTCTCATCTTCCTATTTCAAACAATACAGAGTAGTATAAATATAAGCATGAAATGTGTAACATGCTTGCATGACATTTGTTCACTCTTTTGTAACCGTTAAAGCACATTTTGGAGTTTAATTCCACCACAAATAGACAAGAGGATGTTTCCTTTTATTTTAAAGTTGTCCCGCATTCCATCCCCCAGAGGAAGTACCACAGACACTGTCTAAGCCAGTAGGGGGCTACAATAGCCCCCAAAAAACTATAGAAAATGGGAAAGTGAAATAAGGGGAGGAAGGAGGGCAACATAGAATGAACACAGAAAGGCCAGAAGAGACCTCAGTGGTTATCTAAGCTGACTTCCTGGCTATCACAGACCATAAAACTGCCCTGGAATAATTAGTAGGGCAAGGCTTTTGGATAACCATCCAGTCTTGATGTAAAGATGCAAAGGGGAGAGGGTGAGAATGGGAAGGAGCAGAGGAAGGGGGTGGAATGGGGCAAGCCAGGGAGAGCGGAGAAAGGGAGAAGGGGAAGGGAAAGGAAAGGGAAGAGCGGGGAGAAGAGCCGGCCGCGAGCTAGGATGCAACTGAAAGGCACCTGCTTCAGCCGCCTCCCGACACTCCACCGCGGCCACCTGCTCCAGCCCGGGGCCGGGTACCACCTGGAACTGCTCGGGGGTGTCAACGCGGGGCTGCGGGGACCTGCAGCAGCAGCCCCAGTCTTGGAAGATGAGCAGCCCCACCAGGTTGACGGCCAGGCCCAGCGCCCCCACGATGAGCACCAGCTCGGGGCCGTCGATGCGCTCGGGCCGGGCCAGGCGCAGCACCGCCTCCACCAGGATGGTGAAGCAAAGGGCGGTGAGGAAGACGGCGTTGCTCAGCGCCCCCACCGCCTCGGCGCGGCCGTAGCCGAAGGTGGCGCCGGGCCCGCGGTGGGCGCGGCGGGCGATGCGCCCGGTGGCGATGCCCACGCAGAGCGAGATGAGGTCCGAGAGCATGTTGAACGAGTCCGACACCAGCGCGATGGAGTTGCCCAGGTAGCCGGAGACCAGCTCGGCCAAGAAGAAGCCGGCGGTCAGCACCAGCATGAAGATCAGGCGGCAGGTCTTGCCCGTGTAGCGCCCCATGCCGCCGCCCTGCCCCGGCCGGGGGGGCTCAGCGCCCCGCCTCGCCCTTGCGCCAGCGCCCGGCCGCCTGCCTGCCTGCCCGCCCGCCCCTGCGGCGCCGGAGCCACCGCCGCCTGCCCGCCCCAAGCGCCGCCGCCGGCTGCCAGCCACTCCCCGCGCTGCCTCCGCTCCCCGCTTATATGCAGCGCCCCCCCGCCCCCTGCTCCGCTCCAAAGGTAACAGCTGCCCAGCCCGCGGGGGGGTGGGCAGCAGCGTCACTGCTCCCCACCGCTGCTGGGCGAGGGGCTTACGGGAGGCTGGTCCTCCAGCCGCCGCGGCGCTCTTGGCCGTGCGCGGAAGGAGGCGGCTCGGTAGCGCCTGTGCATTGACTCTGTCGGAACCAGCGCTTTGTGGTGCCCGAGCCCCTCCCCGCCCTGCGCTGGTTCCGCTGGGCGAGAGGGGCAGCTCCCACCCCTGCCTGGCTTGGTTCATGCACACAGAGGCGCTCGCTCAAGGAGCCGGGCTTTGTGGGAGAGCGGTGGCGGGCTCTGGCCGGGAGATGCCGGAGCTGGCGCCCTGAGGGGAGCGGTGGCGGGCTCTGGCCGGGAGATGCCGGAGCTGGCGCCCTGAGGGGAGCGGTGGCGGGCTCTGGCCGGGAGATGCCGGAGCTGGCGCCCTGAGGGGAGCGGTGGCGGGCTCTGGCCGGGAGATGCCGGAGCTGGCGCCCTGTGGAGAGCGGTGGCGGGCTCTGGGCGGGAGATGCCGGAGCTGGCGCCCTGAGGGGAGCGGTGGCGGGCTCTGGCCGGGAGATGCCGGAGCTGGCGCCCTGAGGGGAGCGGTGGCGGGCTCTGGGCGGGAGATGCCGGAGCTGGCATCCTGTGGAGATGCCGGAGCTGGCACCCTGTGGAGAGCGGTGGCGGGCTCTGGCCGGGAGATGCCGGAGCTGGCGCCCTGAGGGGAGCGGTGGCGGGCTCTGGCCGGGAGATGCCGGAGCTGGCGCCCTGAGGGGAGCGGTGGCGGGCTCTGGCCGGGAGATGCCGGAGCTGGCGCCCTGAGGGGAGCGGTGGCGGGCTCTGGCCGGGAGATGCCGGAGCTGGCGCCCTGAGGGGAGCGGTGGCTCGCAGCTTAAGCCGAAGCTGAGCCCTGGGGGCTCACAAGCGTGTCTCGCTCACCGACAGAAATCGGTCCCCACAGCCTCAGCCACATTGTCGCCCCACAGCCCAGGCGAGGCAGCCCCAGGGTTCTTTTGAAGGGGCACACAGAGAGAGCCTGAGAAGATCATAGAGAAGGACTGCAACAGCCTTACCCCATGCCCAAAGATGGTACCACACCCATAGAAGAGATCCAGGAGTGGTGCTGTAGGAGGTGCAAGGGGTTGAAATCTAGAATAAGAAGTCTGGCCTTGACATGCAGGGTGAGTAGGAACCAGTGAGCACTGGATGGAGGAATTCCAAGAAGTTCAGAGCTAAGGTAATGAATACATCTGCTGAGTTTTGTAGTGAGTCATCTTTAATTGTATTAGAGTATGAGGATGGTTACCTCAATTGTCACAGGTTTCCCCATCATCACTAAATTCCAGAGGAAGAATCCATAAATAGAGTTCATCCCCTTTCCTCACTCACAGCCACCCATATTTCTTTGGGTTTAAAATAAGGTGCTGAGAGCTGTGACAGAAAAGGCCTGAATCCCTCCATCTTCACATGAGCACATGAGTGCACTGAGGAATTACACCTTCAAGAAGGGGTATGTGGCTTATTCCATCTGCTGGATGCTTAGGATACTCATCTAATTAAGCAAAACACAAATGGAAGGATTATGCCCAACAAATATGCTTGCTGCCAGAATCTTCTTAAAAGCCACATGATGAAATAGAAATAGGCTCTGTGAAACATTTGATAGCCCCTTTACAGAAATACAAGTTGTACATCATAACCTCTTGGTTTAACCCACGACTGAGCTGTTTTCAGGGTGGGGATGTAAGAGTAATTAAAATGACAGTTGGGCCGAACAAGATGAAGTAAAAAATACCTTATCTGGGCCAAATCTTCTAACAGTAGCACAAAAGCACACAGCACATTTGAAAATGTGGGCCCTCACTGACAGGAGAATTTAGGCAGGCAGATTATAGCTATTTAAGATAGAAACAGTCCAAGATATTGGGGTAAATACCTTGGCCACAGAGTTGTTCTCCATCTAAAAACTAGCACTCCTAGTAACACAGAGGCCCTTTGGCATCATTTGAGGCACTGAGTCCTCACTGAATCAAAGGATAGACTGCCATCTACTGAATCTCCGAATCATCCTCCAGTATAAAAATAGCACATTCAGAAAGTACATACATGTGCATGAATCTAGTCATAAACCTACAGAGATAACTGCATGTATTTGTGTGACATCTAGCGTGTTCTGTGTAACAAATACAAAAACTAAATAACTAAACTTCTATTCCTTGTTTCCAGTGTTGTTCCTGTTCTCTTTTTCTTCATGGCAAATCATGACGTGAAAACAGGGAAAGGAGAGAATGTTTTAATATCACCTTTAGCTGATCACATTGCCCTCAAAATTTCAAAAAGAGATGCAGTACATTAACCATTTTCAAACAATTCTCTACTAAGCTTTTAGAAGTAGTATTAATGATGCTGGAATTCCAGGGATCCCAAAAATGAACTTCAATCTTTTCCACTGCAAACTGTTTGTGCTCTGATTTTTAATATAAAACCAAAATTCTGAGATAGCTCCTAGAAGATCAGACTTGAATTTGATAAAATTAGAACTCTAAAAATAGTTGACAGTTAAAGAAAAGTATTTTTAGAACAATATCTTGTAAGATAGCCTTTAAACTAAAAAACATTTTAGTGGTGGGACTACTTCTTACCGCACAAGATTCACCGTACAATCTCACAGTAATCACACAGCACCTATCCCTGAATCTGCCATCAAGAAAGCCAATAGATTGACTGAATCTCTCTATAAAACAAAGACCAACACATATAGGCTACAGTTGGAAATAGTAGACTTGTTAGGTCCATCATAGTTTCCTAGAGCACCTAGGTTTGTTTCTAGAAGTTCACATCCGCTTTTTTTTAAAAAACACCAACCCTATAGAGAGCTAGAGAGGTCTGATGAAATCTCAGTCAGTGGTATTATGATTTAAAACAGTGGTCACCAACCAGTAGATTGGGATCCACTGGTAGATCTTGGAGCCTCTGATAGCCTCTTGGCCAAACGTCAGGATCACCTATCAAGTGCCAGCATTTCAGCTGCCCCTCCCCCCCTGCTGTGCATCTCCTGCCCTTTGCCTTGGAGCTGTGCCCCTCAGGAACCTCCTGCTTGCAGGGCAGGGGAGGGAAGGGGGGTGCTGATGTCAGGGTGCCCCCTCTCCCTCTGTATCCTATCTCCACAGAGCAGAGAGGGGGCACAACAAGGCTTGGGAGGGAGTTTGCTGGCTGCTCTTGGGAGTGGTGCAGGGGTGAGCCTGCCTTAGCCCCACTGCACCACCACTCAGGAGCCACCTAAGGTAAGCAGTGCCCAGCTGGAGCCCACATCCTGAAACCTTACCCCACCCATGTACCCCATCCAGCATCCCAGGCCCCTGCCCTAGCCCCAAGCACCCCTGCATCCAAATACCCTCCCAGAGCCCGTACCCAGAACCCCAACTGCCTGCCCCAAGCTCAGCTCAGAGCCCCCCTCACATTCCAAATCCCTTAATCCAAGACAAGAACCTGCACCCCAACCATCTGCCCCTGCCGGGTGAAAGTGAGGGAGGATGGGGTGAGCAGGGGGCCTTGGAGAAGGGGCACAAAGAAGGCAGGGCCAGGTGATTTGGGTTTGAGGTAGATCTTACATTACACTTAAATTAAAAAAAATGATCTTGTGCTTAAAAAGGTTGGAGACCCCTGATTTAAAATATGTAATGGAGTACAAATAACCTATGTAAACAGTAAAATATATATGTTCAAGAAAAGAATGTATAGCAATGTTTATAACAAGATTTTCAAATTCCACAAGCTAATGTGGAGATGAAAGAAAAGATTGCAAATTTGAAACCACTCAAATTCTGTTGTATATCACATATATTCTACTTTTTTTTTGCAACGGTACTGCCTGGTACCTCCAGACGCAATACTGGCACCTCCAGTAAGAGCTTACCTGGAAAGAACAGAGCGTACTGGCACCTCTGTATGCAAATGTCCAACAGTTGGCTGGGCTGCGTGTCTTAAAAGGGCAATGCCAGCCCCCCCCCCCTTTTTTTTTTGCTCAACAACTTTTCCCCTGGAGTACTGGCACCTTTTTTTTTTTTTAAACACAAAAAAAGCACTGCTTCTACTCATCCTTGACACCTGAAAAGAAATAGCACTGGAAATGACAAAAGTCTCATACTGAACTCAAAAACAAGAATTTCCCTAGAAGTCACTCAAAATTTTTCAGTCAATACGAGATATGTATTGAACTTTTCACATCAAGTTCATCTTTAAGAGCCATATAATTTAAACCAAGTTCTAGGAGATCTAACATGCAAGTAAGATGTTGAGATACACGTGTATGTCAGGTACACTTAGGCAAAATATTTCAGCTGTACTTTTTTTTTTTGGCTGATAGTGAAAATGCAGCTTCAGCAAATTTGCAATGATCTGCTCTTTTTTCATATTGAAAAAAATTGACAGTCTAACTTTTGACATTTTTTAAACAAAACATTTTAATTTTTGACTAAAAACAGATTATTCTTTAATTTTCCTTCAATTGTATTTAAAAAATAATTGAAATTGAAACAAAACATTTCATGTTGGGTCAAACAGGACATTTTGTTTGACCTGAATTTTTATGGGAGTATGTGTGGTTTGCTGTTGTTTTTATTTGCTAAAATTTCAAAGCAATTTGGTTTTGGCACAACCCAAAAGGAATTTTTTTCTGAATTTCCAGCAAACTAAAAAATCAATTATTTTCACTATTCTGATTTCAGTTGGTTGAGTGAAACTAAGCAACCATTCAGATGATAATCTCCCACTATGCACAGGGATTTACAAATGCAACTTCAGTGTTATTTGGATGTTCTTGTCTGTATCTCTCAGACATCCCTGACTTTTCAACCATTAAAGAAGTGCAGATGCATACAAATTAATTGATATAAACATGGACAGTGAGCGAATCTAGAGATGGAGAAGGCAAGCTGCCAGCCCCACCCCTGCCACTCAGGGCCCTGTGGAAACCAATTCTCTCCCCTTCCCCCCGCATTGTAGGGGCAGGCCCTCCCTCCCCCAGCAGGAGGTGCACAGCCCCAGCCTTCCCTCCCCAAACCCAAGAGTGTGGGGGAGAAGGGCACTTTAAAAAGGAGTCTCACATAAATAACAGTGCAATAGTGGGAGAGGATAACATTAAAAATAACACACACGTATCAATACATTTAAAAGAAATCAAATAATGGTTTAAAATCAAACAGTGGGAAACTTTTCTAATTTTTTTAAATGGCTAGGTAATAGAAACAAAATGCCTTTTAAAAGATTTAATTATCAGATTCCCCAAACAGTTAGATAAATCACACAAAAACAAGGTTATATGGATCTTTAGTAAAATAATACAATTCACAATACTAACTGCTGCCATCGGTCACTGACATTCATTGGGGCTTGATATTTGGCAGGTCTGGGCCATAACTGCTTAAAAATGAAGGCTCAAAAGATTTTGTTTTAGCTACACATACAATAATGTATCTGGAACTTTGCTAATGCTAAGTAAAATATGCATTAATTCTCTTTGAAAAAATTGATGTGTCACAGTTCTGAATGCACTTCAAAAATGTTATCAAAACACCACAGTAATTATTTTGCAGAAATAGCACTACAATATTTTTAAACATCTCAGCAACCTGTGACTAACTCCTCTTACATCTAATACAATTAAAGATGACTCACTACAAAACTCAGAAGATGTATTCATTACCTCAGCTCTGAACTTCTTGGAATTCCTCCATCCAGTGCTCACTGGTTCCTACTCACCCTGCATGTCAAGGCCAGACTTCTTATTCTAGATTTCAACCCCTTGCACCTCTATGAATTTCATGCTCCCAGATTTGTCAGTGGTAGTAGCCTTTATTCACCTTTTGTTTCTCCCTGTTCTGCGGTCACACTTTTTCCCATGCTAATACTGCACATGCCAGCCTTCTGAATCGCTGCTCATCAAGCCACCATACTCTCCTCAGTTAAATCCCTTCTCAAAACTCATTTCTTCCTATTACCCACACAAAATGACAATTTACCTAACAAGATTTAACTAAACCTTCAAGATAATCACATACCTAAATAGATAATTTGTGTGATAGTTCTCTAACCCTTGTCCCATTCTGTCCTCTCTGTATTCCTTGTTAGCTTCACTACTTGCATTCAAAATTAGGCCCTTATCTTGCAATTAAAACTGTGCGGGCAAACCCTTCTGCTACTAGAGAGTCAAGTCCCACTGACTTTTGCATGGCTCTACCCATGTGAACATACAGTTCTGTACACACCAATCCAATTCAGTATCAGAATCTTAGCTTGTAATTTATTTTGTACAGGAACTCTGTTCTGTAAAGTGTTTAGCACACTATGTATATATTAAATTGAACAATGGTGTAATAAATTAACTGGCTAATGTTAGTTTCAGTTACCCAATTTCCATTTCAATTAAAGGCAAGCTGAACACCATTCCATTAAAAGCAAGAACCAATCCAAAACTTGAACCATCACTACTCTTGGCACCCTGGATGTATGTTGTCACTGAAGCCCAGAGTAACTTCAGTGTGGTGTGGATCCTGCCCCTTTCTTGCATGCTGAAAAAATTGTAACCTGAGCATTAGAGTGCTTTAAGACTGGGCTAGCAGGCGTGGCAGAGGGGGAGTATAGGCTTGAAGCTCAGGTTTTGTTCCCATCCAGGCTGGCAACCTGCCTACTTCGCAGTGAGAGCGCCACTAATCAAGCCTAGGTACTGTTAGGCCTTCTATGCTATCCCACAAAACCACCTGAGCCATACTTTCTTTTTTAGCTCTTCCCATTTTTCTCCTCTGTAAATCATCTAAACTGGCTTAGAATTTTAACCCCAACATTTTCCTGCTCCATTACTGTTGTGCTTTCACAGCATTTGAAAAGAAATGCCAGCCAAGAAACCTTCCTTATGAGCTGCCATTTTTCCAGAGGCCAGCCTTCTGGTTAAGTTCAGGGATCAGAGATGCATAATTTAGGAAAATGTTCCTAAATTATATTTATGGCATTATGTTTAAGGGACAGGAAAGAAACAGAGGACGGGTTGAGTTCACTGCAATTCGCTTTATATTTTGCAGACTGAATTTCATCCTAATAGCATTCTCATTAAGAGTTCTTGCTGCCAAATGTTGTTTGCTTTCACCTCAGAACTGTCTGCATTAGTGAGTTACTCCATTTGGAAGTTATTTATGTGTTGGTCTCGTGTTACTGCCACAGACAGCAGCTCCATGCTAGGTTAGACAAAGAGCATCCTGAGAAAGATTCATCTAGCAGCTCAGTTCAATGTATTGCTAAGAGTCATGGGCTATTCCACCAAAAACCCATCCCAGTTACATGAACTACTGCCAGACCTTGATTAAGACATGCTGAGGCCTAAGATATGTCAAGTTTAAGAAGTCCTATAGCATTACAGAAAAAAAGTATTACTGCAGTTTGCAATTTGCGTAGTTTTTTCCGGGAGAGCAGTGCAGCGTAGACATAGCCTGAAAGACATAAAATTCAGCAGAGAGAACTGATAAGCACCCAACATTGCTTTTAAGACTTATCTTTTCTTTTTAAAATGTTATTATTGTTGTAATTATTTTAAAATCAGTAAAACTCTGACAGCAGAGCTGAATATAACTGCATTTTAGACTAGATTGGGCTGACTCTCAGTTATATGCATGCACACCTCCCTAGGATTGCATAGGAGCAATTGAGAGCAGAATATGACCTTTCATTAATTGTTACTTTTGTTGGCAAACAAAAGTAAGGGCTGAACAACATCATGCACAATCCATTTAGCACAGTGCACAAGGATTTATAAGGTGACTGCTGGTTGATGAAGTCAGACTTTACTGTTGATAACCTTCGCACTATTGAGACATTTAATGAGGGCATTTGGTATATGCATCATTTACTATTTTTCAAGTGATCAGCGCTTCTTAGAAAAACATCTAATAGCCAGTTACTTGATGCGTACATCTGTAAAATAGGAATAAGGACACTAGCGTACTTTATAATGTTATTTAAGACCTATCGATGAAAAGCACTATATAAAAGTTAAATAATATTATTCTGCTTCAGAGTGTGTGTGGTGAGAAAAATAACTGTCAGTCTCGTGTATACAACTCTGTGGTTAACTTTATTTTATGACTGCCAGTGACACATTGAGACTACATCAAGTGGCTGGGCTAGTCTTACCCCTGCATTCCAAATATGGCCCTAATTTTTTTAGGAGAAGGCAGAATTTTTGCTCCCTTCAGAGAGTATACAAAGTTTTTCAGCTGTTTTTCGGGAGTGGAAAACTACTTTTTGAGGTGAAAAAAAGGGAACTATTTCACTATAAGAACTCTGGACTCTAGGTTAAGGCTGAGAAGCCTTCAAATTACTCTAGAAAAAGACTGGAAACACTGATAGTGTGAAGAATGTGATGATGAACGCAGAAAAAAAAGCTGATGTGAAAGAAATGGAAACTACTTCAACCACACACAGCAATGAAGAAATATGAGAGTTTGTGGCTCTTCTTAAAAAACAAAACAAAACAAAAAACATTTTTGGCCTTAATTCCATCCCCAGCTACAATTCTAAGATGTAAAATGCCACAGAAAAACAATGTACTGGTTTATCAGTCCATTTTAATTGGTCTCTGACTACTAGTAGCTCTGTTATTTTTTGGTACACTGGGTATTATATATTAGCCATATGAATTTGATCGAGACTTCAGGTTTTATTTCATTATTCTTCAGGTTGATTGAGAGAAATTGACATGGAGGTTTTCCTTGGCCTCTGTAATTGTCTTCTCTCATAATACCCAACTTAAGATTCTCTGCATGATCTTTTCTTCTCTTAAGTTTGTGTGAACACCCTACTCAACAGTGTTAATAGAAATTACATATGTATATCAAAAGCCAGGAATAGACACTTTAATCACTAAGTCTCACTATCAAATCTCAACTTTCACTAACAGAATACAAACAGCACCTTGTTCTTGGTTGAGTCTTCTGAGAGCTGCTATGATACAAATCATAAAAAATAAAGCATCAGAAAGAGAACACCTCCTTTCCTCCAGATCCAGATGGTTGTTCTATTTGGCTTGTAACCATTAGAAATATCCGTAGGCTATTGCTGCTATAATGGAGGATTACTAGTTTTGCTATAGCTGATAGTCTTTTACACTCACTAAACATTTCTCCAGGCCATCCAAGCTGGTGCAAGTGTTTGTAAACCAGTGAATACATACAATGAATAGGTTTTCCCCCTTTTTAAAATGCAGATTGATTTATAGCACATGAAAATCTCTGCATTAACAATCCTAGAGCTTAAACCCTCCCTATTCACTGAATAGTTACAAGAACCAACGGTGGCAGTACAAGTTTTCCAGGCTGTCTACTATGCTTCAACTGTGATCAGGAAAGTAACAGTTTCACTGTTGAGACCACCACGAAGGATGCAAATTAGTACCAGACATATTGTGAATGCCAGTTAGGTAAGAACCAGAGAGAGACCACCAATTCATGTCACATAAGCTACTCCTCACTGAGAGCTCTTTGGGGAAGACTATATGTTCTTATTACGTGGAACATGTCTAGTACAATGGGCCCAATGACTAACTTGGTTCTCTAAGTCACTACACCAATCCAAGTCACTACAACAATACAAATTAATAACTACCAATTTGGGCTTCAGTCTGAGCTAGAAGCGGGAAGTTCTCTACCACTGTATTGCTATATGACTGACTTCAGGCAAGTCAAATTTCCTTGGGCCAGTTTCCCTGTTTGGAAAAAATTAATACCTGTTTTGTGAAACACTTTGAATTTTATGGATGAAATGGCTTTGTAAATGCATGGTATTATTATTTACTCCCTTGACCCATTGAGTCTCCCTCAAAGATTTTTCTTCTCATATACCAAACCTTTGTGAAAATCTTGGTTCCAATGAAGTCAGTGGGAGTTCTCCAAAAATGGAACTCAGCAGCAGGTCCACTTGCTGCTTTAGCAATTGTTTTTCTATATCTGTTGGCATTGAAAAAGGTTCAGAAAAGGGCAACAAAAGTGAATACAGGTTTGAAACAGGTCCCATATGAAAAGAGATTAAAAAGACTGGGACTTTTCATCTTAGAAAAGAGGTGACAGATCTATAAAATCATTACTAATTCAAAAAAGTCAATAGGGAACAATTATTTACTTGTTCCCATAACATAAGAACTAGGAGTCACCAAATGAAATTAATAGCTAGCAGGTTTAAAACAAACAAAAGGAAGTTTTTCTTCACACAATGTACAGTCAACCTGTGGAACTCCTTGCCAGAGAAGGTTGTGAAGATCAGGACTTTAACAGGGTTCAAGAAAGAATTAGAACAGTGGTTCCCAACCTTTTCGAGTATGCGGACTCCTTTTCAATCTATTAAAATTTCACAGACCCCTCCCCCACCTGGGGGGGGAGGGAGAAAAAAAAAGAAAAGGAAAAGAAAAGTATCAGGACCATTGTGGTGGGCCCAATCCTTATTTTTAAACTTTCCACAGACCCTCTGCAGTACTGCCGCATACCACCAAGGGTCCATGGACCACAGATTGGGAACCACTGAACTAAATACATTCATGGAGGTTAGGTCCATCAATGGCTATTAGCCAGGACGGGTAGGAATGGTGCCCCTAGCCTTTGTCAGAGGCTGGGAATGGATGACAGGGGAGGGATTGCTTGATGATTCCCTGTTGTGATCCCTCCCTCTGGGGCACCTGGCATTGGCCACTGCTGGCAGACAGGATACTGGGCTAGATGGACCTTTGGTCTGACCCAGTGTGGCCGTTCTCATGTTCTTAAGCTGTGTATGGAAGATCTCAGATGGCACAGCACAAGGCATTGGAATGTATATCCAATGAAGTGTAAAGCCACATGGCTTTATCTAGAAAATGCATATTTTCATATTCTAATTAATGAATTGTTGCTCATTCTAATTTGTTCACAATGTTCATCAGCGGATTAGGTTTGCCCCTTCAATTCCAGCCATTTTATAAAACAGCTCTAGAGACAGATTTCGTTGTCTTTTCAATATCCATCATAAAACCTTCCCCCTCACCCAGTCTGTTGGTGCTACTGACACCTCACCTTAGCCCACTAGCACACCCCTGACCCTACCCTCCTCTGCAAAGGCCTGGGAAAATAGGTGAGCCTTGCAGTATGCAACAAACTCGGGTTCTGTTGGGCCAAGGAAAGCACAGTATCTATTCCAAAGATCTGGCCTCTGGTTCATGTGCTAGCTCATCTCATGTGGAGGTTTCTAAGTGCACTGTGAGTGTTCATCTTAGAAGGATACACAGCACCAAAACTGTATGGACCCTCCACCACATGGCTTTAGATTTGTCCCTTCAATCCCAGCCATTTTATAAACAGCTCAGACAGATTATAGCAGACAGATTTGTCGTCTTTTCCACCAAAATAACACACACAGCTAAAGTGCATGAAGGAAGACAGGAAGAATGCTTTCTCTAATTCAATATTTATTGCTTTTCTTGAGACATATACATAGTGGGACACAGTGATTCCCCATAACAGAGTGCATTCACCAAATGTGCCCCTTGAAGCTGTTTAGTCACGTAGAAGTAAATAGATGCAGATATCTTGCTGGACGTACAGGAATCATCTGCCAGAACTAAGGTTGCCCATGTAATTGTATTATAAACATCTTCTATTGACACAACATGCTATTTTTCCACTGGACCCCTATCTCATTCACTGCCCAGGATGGACTTGCTCTGGGGATGAATCAAGGTAGTGTAGTACAGGAGGAGGTTGTGAGAGCCTCTGCCTTATTTTTTGAGGAAGTTGGAAGTGATGTAGTAAGTGAGGCAGGTGATTCCTGGAAGAGGAGGGAAGATCTTATGGATAAGGCAGTTGAATGCTGCCATGGGGAACTGAATTCTATTTCTGCCTCTGCTACAGAGTCCTTATGTGTTGGTAGTCAAATCACTTAAACGGAACATTTCACAGATGGGCACAAATGGCATGTCCCTCATTTCCTGAGTGCCTGACATGAGATGCTGTGGCCTGATTTACAGATGTCCTGAGCACGCACAGCTACAATTGAAGTCAATGGGAGCAGTTCTTTGCACATGTGAACATTATATAGACTCAGACACTTTAAGGTCAGAAGGGACCATTATGATCATCTAGTCTGACCCCCTGCACAATGCAGGCCACAGAATCTCACCCACCCACTGCTAAAATAATCCTCTCACCTATATCTCAGATACTGAAGTCCTCAAACGATGGTTTAAAGACCCCAAGATGCAGAGAATCCTCCCGCAAGTGACCCATGCCCCATGCTACAGAGGAAGGCAAAAAACCTCCAGGGCCTCTGCCAATCTACCCTGGAGGAAAATTCCTTCCTGACCCCAAATATGGCAATCAGCTGAACCCTGAGCATGTGGGCAAGACTCACCAATCAGACACCCAGAAAAAAGTTCTCTATAGTAACTCCTATCTTCCCACCATTGGCCTATTTACCACTGATAGTGAAAGGTCAATTAATTGCCAAGATCATGTTACCTCATCAAACCATCCCCTTCATAAACCCATCTAGCTTAATCTTGAAGCCAGATAGGTCTTTTGCCCCCACTACTTCCCTTGGAAGGCTGTTCCAGAACTTCACTCCTCTGACAGTTAGAAACTTTTGCCTAATTTTGAGTCTAAATTTCCTAATAGCTTATATCCATTTGTTCTTGTGTCCACATTGGTATTGAGTTTAAATAATTCCTCTTCCTCCCTGGCATTTATCCCTCTAATATATTTAAAGAGAGCAATCATATATGCGCTAAGTACTTTGGAAAAAAAATCAGATTCTAGCTGCCCAAATTGGGAACTTTTTGTATTGACATAAATTAATATTTTATTTGATTTAAAATGAAGTTTGATAAACTAACGTGAGAAAGTTAGAACACTTAATCTGTTTAATAATTTAAATATTTCATAGATATGATTTCATAGAATCATAGAATCCTAGGGCTGGAAGCGACCTCAGGAGGTCATCGAGTCCAGCCTCCTGCCCAAAACAGGACCAACTAACTAACTGCTTTTTCTTTTCTTGCTGGTTAAATTTAACCATTCTCCCCAGCTGCAGCATTAGCAAAATGGCTCAGGTGTAATTATGTAATTCACAGCAAGTTTCCATTAGCAACTGGTGGCCCACAGAAAGGTTTGCATTAAGCCAGGTGGGCCACAGGTCAAAAAGTTTGAGAACCACTGCTCTACCAGAAGAGCTAGAAGCCAACTGCCTGTTAGCTAAGGCTGCAGAGTAGACTTCACTCTCCCTTCTCAGTGGTTTCAGTGCCCCAGGTTACCCATGTATGATTCTTTTCAGTGAGGCTATGAACCTGCACAAGGCAGATGAAAAGGGATAGAGGACAAATGGTGCTCACTACAAATCATAACATTTTTATCTTGTTAAGATTTGCATGTCTAAGTGTTGTTACAAGTTTTAAAGAACCACTGGCACATTATGGAAAAACAAAAAATAAACCCTTACAAATGTTGCCTACTGTACATGGACCAAATTCAGCATAAGCCACTGAATTCCCATTGAAATCCATGGGAGTTACCCATTATTTCAGAGTTGAATTTAGCCTTCTTTTTATTTGAAGGAATGGAGAGCAGTAGATTGTCTTTTCCAACTCAAGGAAGCATTGCATAAAACCAGTACCTTTGAGATTTCTGAAGTTGACCTGAGGATTTAGCCACACAGCCCTCTCTAATTTCAATGTGAAGCCAAATCTCCTACTTCTTTTTGAAAATGTCCGCCTTTAATTTTAATCACTCAACTGTTGCTTGTTCTTCACCTGAAGTCCTTGCCCTATGCTTAGGATGACAGTCATTTCCGTAACAAACTATTATGCCATCACAAATTGAGGACTGGGATTTCTGGTGCAGAACAAGCAGCACAATCTAAAGGGAGGTCTAAAGTAACAAAGATGATATTAAATATCCCTACTAACTCAATTCAAGCATATACAGAGATTAGCTAGCTAGCAGAGACTCAAATTGTCATGGCTGTGCATGCAAATAATTACACACCAGTAAGTGCAGAATTTGAAGAGATTTGGACTAGAAATCTTTTCCAGAAGTGACTAGGAGATGTCAGTGGGTTTTTAGCGATGAACAGAAAGCCTATGCATCAACTGGAAACGTATAAAAGATTAAGAATGCAAGTAAGTGTAGGATAGAAAATATCAGTTTCTAACACAGAAAGCTGGAATGGGAAATAATAATTATGTTAACTGAAACATTTGGGCCAAATTCAGTCTCTATCTAGCCCTTTAACATTTAGCAAATGTACATTTAGATGAGCATCTCTGCTGATAATGACTTATGTATCCCCCCTGCATATAAATTGTATACACTAGGAAAGAAACTGAGACTCCCAATCTATAACCATGATATTGTAACAGTTATGGTCCAACCATGAAATAAGCAAGATTTATTCTTGTATCTGTAGACAAAAACAACAAATGTGTTAGAGAAATCATACTGTGGTTTATATTTAGACACGTTTAAAACAGGTCCTCCCTTGCAGGATTTTGGCGCCCCCATGCCAATCCATACCTATGATTTTAGCCGCAACCATATTATACAATTGTTTTCACAGGGTATTTTGGGAGGGAGAGGTGACACATAGGAGGTGACACATAGGTGGGCTCTTATAACACTAAAGATTTCAACAGCATTTGTATTTTTTTTTTAAAGCCAACATCGTGCCTCATCTAGAACATGGTTTATAAATCATTTGCTTTATCTCACTGTCTTTGTCCACAAGACTATTGATTGATTGATGCAGAAAGTCTATCAAATGCATATTCCCTCTTTCTGCTCTCATTTTAATAGTTTTACTTTAAAGAGGCATCTTGCTGCCTTTGGTCAAGTAGACGAGACAAGCTGCTCTAAAAAATTAAGAGCAAATGTGGGGAAATTCTCTTTTAAACATTAAAAAAATCTTCTAAGAAAAGTAAATAAAAATACCATCGCCCCTCTGTGCCATTGTGACAAAAAGATTTTGTGTAAGCTTTTTGCAGAGTACAGTAAATGGTTTGAGCTAGGTGTGCTGAGACCATTGTCTATCATGCTGACCAACAGTGTCCATTTATTTCTTTTCACTCTGTTTTCATCTGTTTTCTCTTCTCTTATACCAAGATTGTAAGCTCTCTGAAGCAGGAATGGTTGTTTTGTTCTTGTTCGCACAGTACCTCGTACCAAGGAGTCTTAGATTCCACAGTAATGGTACTGGCCATCATAATGTGAACAGAATGTTCATTAGGAGTCAAGAGGTTTAAAGTGAGTATCTGTATTTCTCTTTCAATGTGTAAATCAAAGAGGACGTGAATCTCCTAAACCCACTACATCTTCTACAAAACACAACATCTCTATGGTAAGTCTGGTAAAACCAATTGCAGATACTTTTTAAAACATCTTCCTTTAAATGATGGAATAAATTATTAGGCTTAGAATTCTCCTCTTGCCATTAAGTCAAGCCCTTTGTCATTACATACAAACCCCGAACATTTCTCAAATGTGCCTTGGACAGAAACAACAACAACTTTTTTGCAGTATTTACAATTATTCCCTGCTTGCCCACTTCACCACAGATAACCTCAGATGTGGAGCATTCATAGTTCTGCCCAGGGATCCTCAACATCTCTCAGGCACAGACGTTCTGGTAAATCTGGACAATTCGTCTCTCAATAGGAGAATGATAAGCATTGATTCTAGTTTGGCAACGCAGGAAATACAGGGAGAATTTTCCTCACTTGCTCATTGCTTGAAGGCTTTCAAAAGTACATCAGGACACCACCATTTACTTCAGACATGTGTTAAACAATTAGGTGGAAGCAGACTTGCAAAATAGGCACAAGTGTTTCTCATCTCAGGCACACAATCTACTCCCCACCATTAACAAAAAGATGAAAAAATATTTTATTTACTCGTTACAAGAAAATGGCAAGTAGACACCAGGCTCATGGACAAATAGCACTTTGGAAGGCTGGTTTTGGACAGTCTAGAAAGCGTGTTCGTTTACCTGTTTCAATGTCTTCTTGGACAACAGATGCCTCACTGTAACAGCAGTCCATAAAGACAGCATAGTTAAGCACGTTGAAGAGTAGGCCTATAAGTCCGACAATGAGGACAAGCAATGCCTCTTCGGTCTTCTGTGGATTGAGACACCTCTTAATTGCCTCAATTAGGATGCTGAACATCAAAGCAGAGGCAAAGACAGAATTGCCAAAGGCACCTACCACATCTGCCCGGGGGAAGCCAAACGTGCTCTTCTTGTGCCACCTGATGCAGCTGAACCGGACCCCAAGTAACCCGATAATCATGGAGATGAAGTGAGACAGGACGGCAAAAGCATCAGACGCTAGAGCCAAGGAATTGCCAACATACGCTACAGATACCTCCACCACAAAGAGAACAAGACTCACAACACACATAAAGATGAGCCGGCTGCTTCTCCCTGAGTAACGTCCCATTTCTGTGCTCTCACTCTGGGATTAGTCTTGCCTCTGTAAGACGACGCTGGAGAGTTAGCGGCTACAGCTCTAACCCCTCCTACTTATCAGTGTTATTCATGTTTGGAAGTCACTTTTATAAGATGCACTAAAACAATAAAATCAGTGTAAAGGGCAGTTCAGCAACAGCTAACCATGTGACGGCTGCTCCAAAACATTTCCACTCCTCTAACATTCCACTGTGTGGGGACCATTTTCATTTATTACAAATAAAACGAGGGGGGAGAGACACCAGACTGAACCCCAATACCAAGAGAATTTTAACTAACTGCCACCACCAGTACCATAGCTCTCACAGTGAACTACTGGTGTAGCAGAAAACTTAAAAGTGATGAGCTGAACCTTTATTAGAAAGGTTATAGAAAAGTTTGATGATTCAGGTGTTCCTGTTGCCAAGCATTTTTAGTATTATCCACGTGTCTGTGGACAGAGGTAATTTGACAACCGGAGTGAGAGAGAGAGTTAAATTGTTTGTTACGAACAGAGCAAATGACTTATGCCAGGGGCCTGTTAGAAATGAAGATGTGCTCCAAAAGCCAAGTCCTCACAGAGGGCTTAGTTGAGCCCCAATTTATGCGTACACACATTTCAAGGATTAACATATGCACATGCATAGGGGAAATTAACAATTGCACGCGTAGGAATTAATCCTCAAAAGCTCTGGACTTGGAGGCCACTTGCTACAGATTTGGCCTCCAAATGTACCAGCTAAGTATTAATAGAAACCAGACTTGTAGGCAGTGGGAGTTATTTTCTGCTTATAAACCTGCCCCCAGCTAGAAGAGAAAGGATGTAGGAATCCTGGTTAACACTAGTTCTAAATCAAAATAACCTGATCCTGTACAGCTAGGAAAATGGGAAACCTTACAATGGGTCCCCTTTAGAATTTTCGTGGCAAACGTGTGTCCGCACATACACTCAGCTCCAGGATTCCAGGAAAGGAAATGAAGCAGTCAGAAGTAGGCTAAGCGATAGACATAGAAGATGACAACATCCCTGTGCTGAAGATTTTATAATCCATTTTTTTAAACTGAAATTGCCCATTTGTGTACATGAGTTTAGTCATGAGATAACAGAGGAAGGAAACAGCATGCAGTACAGTCAAATATGGATAAGAAAACAATAATGTTGTATGGTTTATGGCCAGGGCCTGCATGCATTTGGATGGATATTAATAGCTTGCAATCAGAAAGTTCATCTCCAATTCCCATCTATCATTTTCTGCTCTTGTTGAGGGTATGTCTACACTGCATTCCTCTTTCAAGAGAGGAATGCAAATGAAGCATGGATTTGAATTTCCCGTGCTTCATTTGCATGATCGCATCCGGCCGCTATTTTGAAATAAAACCCCCTGTGTACACAGTTATTTCGAGAAAAACCTTTTTCAAAATAACCAATACTCCTTATAAAATGAGGTTTAAGGGTTATTTCGAAAGAAGATTTTTTTTCTCGAAATAACCGCGTCTACACAGCATTTTTTTTTTTCAAAATAAGGTATTTCAAAATAGCGGCCAGACATGATTATGCAAATGAAGCACGGGAAATTCAAATCCCCGCTTCATTTGCAAGTTTGCTTGTCTGCATTTGCATTCCTCTCTCGGAAGAGGGATACTCTGAGGGATTAGTGATATGTCTATCTTGTTTAAGCTCAACATTTGCAGGTATTTAACAAAACCTGCCATTAAGATTAACATCTGGTTGCTGATCGTTTCACCATTGTACCAACCTCTTGGCTTTTTGATCTTTACTTGTTACTCTGTTCCAGGTTTAATGGTGCATTTCATTTTCCATCACTTCCTAAAGTTCTCATCAACCCTTTTGACAGCTACCCCAGTGTTCTGGGCACCCACCTGAAAATAATGTTTATACCGATGTTATTCCTTGGGTTGATCCCTTCACATCTTAGTTTCAAAGTTTAATTCATATTTACATTCCAGTTGGTTCTTTTCCATCTAGTGCTAATCTATTACAAGTACAACCCTGCTCAGTATCTGAATAGTGGGCTATGCTCATTCAATTAATTATGAAACTGATACCTGTGATTATTACTGCTAAAGTCTGTTTTACATCATCAGTTTCCAAATATGGATGATGTATTTGCAGTGTGCTGGGCTGTTTCTCCCTGTACAGCACAATAATGCTGTACTAACACAGAATAAATTAACAATGGGATTTTGAAAAAGCACTCAGCTTGATTTCTTTGGGAGCACAGTTAGGTGTTGGTTTAAGCATATCACTAACAACTAAGACCTGGATTTGAACAGAACACCTGAAATCTGTAATTATATAATTGATGCTGCTAGCAAAATTGTTACTTCCTTTTTCTAACACTGGGCATTCACTCACTTTAGTAGTGAGAGACTGACGGGAAACTCCTCTTAAAGTGATTGCTATATTTACCTACAAAGTACCGAGTAAGGGGAAAAAACCCTAAAATTGTTATTATTTTAGCCATTTTTGGCAAAGATTTAATCTATTTTGGAACTTGTGCAAAATACTGCAAATTAAGTTTCCAAACAGTCTGTGAGGTTTTGGCTCATTCCAGTGAATACACTGAAATGTATGTCTCTCCCATGGTTTCTCCACTTTTCTTTCCTGTATTGTTCCACATTGCATGATGCTGGGTACTTTGAAAGTGTATTTTGCCCTACAACCTCATGCATCTACATTTAGTTTTCTTTAATATTCATCGGAATAGATGGAGACAGATACAGGACATCCAGAGCAGAGGGGAGAGCTAGGTATTGAATAGAGAATGGCATAGTGTTTGAGAGAACTTTCAGGTGAGAGACAACTCCACTTGCAAGAAGCTTTCCATTAACTTAATGAGTTTTAACTGTGTGACTGCAGAGACACAGAGAGCTCAGCAAGAGGAAAGTGGGGACAGCATTAAACAACCAGGGAAGGCTGGACTCCAGACACAACCCAAGTATTATGCCAAGACTTTGCATCTATTGCTAGGAGAATAACCCATTTGCCACACATTTCCATCATCTGTTCCTTTCATGGGATTGGTATTTGTGAGGTACAATTCACAAGCAAGATTCCCAAATTGCTGAAGAGAAACTCTTACCAAGTCCTTTCCAAATATAGGCATTGTATTATTCTCATCGAGTTATAGCTAAGTCACTCACCATTGTACTGCAAATCAGTGGCAGATGCAGAAATAGATGCTGCCCCTCTGTCTGCCAGTCATAACCTCTAACCACCACTCTTCTCTGCATTTGGTTTTCTGGAAAAGTTGCCTAAATAACAAAAGACTTTTTTCTAAGTAGACTTCATAGAACCCTAGAACTGGAAGGGACCTCAAGAGGTCAGAGTCCAGTCCCCTAGCATCACGGCAGGACCATGGCGAAGAGTGAGGGGGGATTTGATAGCAGCCTTCAACTTCCTGAAGGGAGGTTCCAAAGAGGATGGAGAAAGGCTGTTCTCAGTGGTGACAGATGGCAGAACAAGGAGCAATGGTCTTAAGTTGCGGTGGGAGAGGTCCAGGTTGGATATTAGGAAAAACTATTTCACTAGGAGAGTGGTGAAGCACTGGAATGGGTTACCTAGGGAAGTAGTGGAGTCTCCATCCTAAGAGGTGTTTAAGTCTTGGCTTGACAAAGTCCTGGCTGGGTTGATTGAGTTGGTATTGGTCCTGCCTAGAGCAGGGAGCTGGACTTGATGACCTTCCGAGGTCTTTTCCAGCTCTATGATTCTATGACCCAGCACTGTCAGATCATCCCTGATAGGTGTCTAACCAACCTGCTCTTAAATATTTCCAGTGATGGAGATTCCACAACCTCCCTAGGAAATTTATTTCCATGTTTAACCACTCTGGCAGTTAGGACAAGCAGCAATGGGCTTAAATTGCAGCAAGAGAAGTTTAGGTTGGATGTTGGGAAAAACTTCCTATCAGAGGCCAAGGAGAACAATTTTTCTCCCTCCTCAACACCCTTTTAGATATTTGAAAACCGCTATCATGTCCCCCTCTCAGTTTTCTCTTTTCCAAACTAAACAAGCCCAATTCTTTCAGTCTTCCCTCATAGCTCATGTTTTCTAGACCTTTAATCATTTTTGTTGCTCTTCTCTGGACCTTCTCCAATTTCTCCACATCTTTCTTGAAATGCGGTACCCAGAACTGGACATAATACTCCAATTGGGGCCTAATCAGCGCAGAGTAGAGCGGGAGAATGACTTCTCGTGTCTTGCTCATGTCTTGCTCACAACACTACTGTTAATGCATCCAATTTCCTAGGGTTTGGTTTTTGTCATGGCTTTCTTTTTGGTGATAACAAGCAGCCCTTGGAATTAAAGGCAACTCTCCAACTGCAGATAGCAAATTAGATCCTATGACAGCCAAGTTTTTAGATTCTGTCTGCAAGGTGGTGCATGATGCAAACATTACAGTATTTCTCACAAGCTCCACCACATTATTGTACTCTGTCTCTGGTTAGGGCTGCTTCAGTGTTATTCTCCTGCAATTCAGAGCTCTGAAATTCGATGATAATAGCAGACAGTGTCATTTCATCAACCTTGGCAGAATCTCTTGTTTCTGATTGTTCTTTACAATGTGCCTGGTTTTACAATTTTTAAAAGGTAGACGAGTTTGCAGATTTTTATGCCAGTAGATTGTAACATTTGGGAATGGTGTCTCCCTAGTGTTACAGAACAGTTCAAGTGATGTTTCTGGAGGTGCAGCTTTGTTTGTGTGGTGAGGAAAGGCTCACCCCCGCCCTTCCCCAGGCACAAAGAGTGCTGCATATGCACCATCACTTCAAACACTGCTATAATTAGTAAGAAAGATATGCACAGAAAACCTACTCTTGGGAAAAAGATTGGTGCTCCCAGACTCATTAGGTTTTCATAGCTAACCTATGGCAGATTGAGAGCAGCTCACCTCTTAGAACAATTCCTTCAACATGTTTATTCTAGCCTCAGATCAAAATAACAGTGCATTCTCTCCCTTTAATCAAACTAAAGGATAAAGTGTCATATCTAGGGATCATTAAAGAGCAGTGGGCAGAACCAAGGAAAAGCAACCTGGAAGCAACTTCCATATTCTAGAATAGTCTAACATTTGAACCAATCTTTAGGACCAGTGCCATAGGGCACTTTAGCCAGAGCTGAGTGTGTTCAGCAACTTGCTGGTACACGCCCTTACTTGAAGACAAACTGCAGCGTCTTCCAGAGTTCCTATATTGAGGGGAGCCCTCCTTTTATGCTGCTCCAGCACTGCTGTTAAGCACAGAGGACCCGAGTGGAGACAAAAATTTCACCCCAATAAACTGATTGGAGGATTAGAAAAAAGTCAATTTGCCAGGGCATCTAATGTACAAAAAAAAACTTAAACATGAATAGCACAGATATTACTAGTGTCTCCATAGCAATCAGTCAAACAAGTTAAACAATTAGTTTACCAGAATAAATTGGACATAAAGGGGATTTATGCCCAGATTATCTCGGGTGTCAGGAGGAATAAGAGATGCTCCCAGGGATGATTCTTCTATATTTCTATGCTATATTGATCCAGTTGCACAAAAAAACCCAACAAAAAAGACCTGCAAAATTGTTTTCATTCTCAGCCAAAAAATTCTATGCATTGTGAATAGTTTTCACTTGCCAGGAAGTACGGTCATATATTGTGGTCTGAGGTGATCCCTGAACCTTTTCCTTTTTAAAAGATAGTATCTTCTGCTCTCCCCCACTAATATAATGTATTTCAATTTCATATTCTGATCTTAGGTGCTTTATTTCCATGCTGTGCAAAAAACTGGCAGGACCTCAGTCTGTCTTCTAAACTCCACCACAGAGGAGAGAATAGTTGAAAGCAGGTACAGTGCTACTCAGACAAGTCATTAATGGATGTATAATGTAGTATTTTGAGTTTGATTTAAACACCCAGTTAGTTGGGGAGTGCAGTATCATAATCAAATGGCAAGTTTTAAAACAAATAATTAAAACTTTATAATGTGGCAGGCACCAGGTTCTCATATGTATAAATAGTGGGGGCTTCCCAATTAGAGCTTCTGGGCAGTATAGCAATTAAAAGAATGTCTAAATAGTAGATTCCTGCAAGAACAGCATAGCTATCATTTGTTGCATATGTAATTCAAAATGATTCAATACAGAACACCCACAGTTATGGCAGAAGAGTGTTTTTTTTAAAACAGAGAGGGGGATGGATTCTGGAATTGGGATTGAGGCAAACACTTTAAGGCAGGAAGACAACCACTGACAGGAATTAGGAAGCTTTGTTCTGAGATTACTTCACAACTGTCCACATACACCTTGCCCTGAAACCACTAGATGTACCACTGATTTGATCTGACATTGCAATTACTCTATTTCCTTGACAATTAGTTCCGGTATACACATATTTCTAGCCAATCCCTTTTGAAGTTTAAATACAAATTGTACTCCATAACCTACTGATGCCTGAAGCAGCATAAGCCATCACCATCTCCTGATTGCTACACTTCTGCCAAAAACAAAATCATGGGGCTTGATTTCAGAATTTTATCAGCACAAGTTCTCTTGAGTTAGAACTTGTCAGATGTAGTCAAGAGAGATATTTCCTATATTTGAAATAGCATCAAAGGAACAGCAGTGGATACATAGGTGTGCTTCAAGAAGGTTAAACTAACAGTAAAAAAGCATGGCTTGTCTCACATAAAAAAGCTGCTGTACAGCACTCAGGCTTTCTGACTGGAAAGACTACATTTTGGATCCATGTAACCTCAATCAATGTGTAATCCGGGAAACACATGCAGGAGACAAGCTCATCTAAGGATAAAAACTCCATGTTTAAGTTTGCTGATTCTCCCTGCAGGGTGCTAGGATTGGAAGCCCAGGATCCAGAGGAATGAACTGAATCTGTGCCATCTGAACTGCACTTCTAGCTACTTTCTACACCTGCTTCTCATGAGCCACGTTGCCCTTGGCTAATTCTCTCCCTCCCCCCAATCTGATTTAATCAGAGCAAGGGAAACTGGTGCAAGAAGCAGTCAATGCCAAGTTGATCAGAGCAGGAGCATCTTGTTGGCTCCTTCCATTCCTCTGTAAGACCAGAGAAGGGGTTTTTATGATCCCCACAGCAACATGCTGCAGAAGTGAGGCTTCACCCTGTTACACTGATTTCGGTGCTTTTCTGACCCATGTTACTCCCTCTCTGCTTCATTCAAAGGACTTATATTTTGGAGAGAGGAATGGAGGTAAAAACAGGTTATTTTTAAAAACTGGCCAAAATATTAAAATAACAAAATAACGCAATAACACTTCCATTGCATTTTCAAAGCACTTTACAAGAGTTAACATTCATTAACCCCTGCAATACCAATGAGACAAGTAAACATCTCCAGTTTATTGACTGAGGAACAGTAATTAAGCATCTTGTTCAAAGCCAGACACCTGGTAAGTTAATGGTAACCCACAGTTTAGAATTCCTAGCTCCCAGTCCTTTCTAGATCACTTTTAATATGTACCAACACTTGGTGCAGAATAGTTTAATCATTACCCTGGTTTAGTTACATCATCTACAACACTTTAGGTTTTCCCACAAAAAAAAAAAACCCACACACACACATACCTATGCTTGGTATATAAGAGAACATGCCTCCCCTCCACACACAAACAAAAAGAGAAAGCAAGCAAAGAAAACCCAAATCTTTCACCAAACACAAAGAACACCATATTATAGCTCACAATACATATTTATTATTAGAGATGTTTACAGAAAAGGCTGTGCATTACTGCTAGTCTAAGACTGACAACTGGGGGGGGGGGGAGAGATGCTTTCTTATGGCTTTGGTTTTTTTTGATTTATTTAAAAAGTGTCAAAACTGATAAGTTCTGGGGAGATTTTAGTCTTATTAAAAAAAGTTGAGCTCAAAGATAAGGAACAAGGTGCTTTTACTAGTAATTTAATAACTACGACCAAAGAGGGTGTAGAACTTGGCAGGGTTGTTGCCGCAGACACATTCTGCTCCATGCTGCAGCTCGCAGAGAGGTTTGAAGGGGATGCAGAGACTTTTTGCTCCCATAGATGGGGCACCAGGCTCAAGATCTTGATCCCTGAAATAGAAAATAAATTTAATATTCATGAATCCCAAGGGATTTACAAAAAAGAAGTCTCATGCACAATGAGTACTTCATTAGGCTAGAAGCTCTGTGGCTAAGGAAGTAGCACCCTGCTTGTAGTATAAGACCCAAGAGTGAGAATCCTATGCAGAGGGTCTCTGAAAAAGTGAGATTCAGACTGAGGCTTTCAAGTCTCAAGTGGCTCTGTTTGCCAGAAGCTGGGTATGGGCAAGAGGGGATGTATCACCTGATGATTACCTATTTTGTTCATTCCCTCTGAAGCACCAGGTGTTGGCTACTACCAAAGGACAGGACACTGGGTTAGATGGATCTTTGGTTTGACCCAGTATAGTCATTCTTACTTTCTAACCAATTAGAGTTCATACAACAATACTTGGTCAGTCATTTTTCTGTGAAAATAAGCACTAAATGTTTCTGTCATATTGTGTGGGATAGATACACACATACATACACACACATACAAATATTTTGAGTGTGAATCCCTTTGTTCTAGAACCCCTCCTAAATGGTAAGAGCTAGCGCCACCAAGTTTGGTAGGCAGCTGCTTCTTCTCCTAACTTAAAGCAAGGTTGAGGTTTGGTTGTGCCAGAAGAACTGGAAGCCCAGGAAAAGGACTGTTTTCCATTATGTGCAAAGGGAGGGGCTGCTGTTCAGAGAGATGCAATATGAGAGTGGCCACTGGGGACAGAGAGCCACAGGGGAGAGCTATCTAGCCTTGTGTCCCCTGGGGGCAGCTGTGTCACCAAGGGAGTAGCCAGCAGGGCTGGGGCTTCACCATCTTGCCTGCCAGCACACCAAGTAGCCCACCATGCCCCAAACACTCCCCCGCCTCCCCCTCCCAGGCATTGGCTCAGCACTGGGGGGGGAAGGGTCGGGGAGAGAAAAGAGCCCCTGGTGGCCGTGGCGGGAAGAGAAAAGGCCTGTGCTGAATGGTGCCTCCAATCCTGAGCCCTTTCTCTCCCCCCCCCCCCACTCTTGCATACCCCTAGCCTCCTGCACTCCCCCACTACACTCCCAAGAGACCCTAAGTACTGCACCCCCCCCCCCCCACCAGCCTCCTGCCCTGAAGGACCTGGGCTATGCCAGGTATATCTGCTAATCTAGTAATACAGTAAATGAAACCATGAATTCACATTACTGTGGCTCTTTTGGGTAAAGCCGATCAGTAATTTGTCTCCTGAACCACTGAAGTCTGACTCTTATTGCTCTAAGGAAACATTACTTTCATGTTGTTTTATACTCAAATACATTTCAAATTGGGCGAGTGCTCTTTAATTCAACAGAAACACAGTTTACCTGGCAGTCGTTTTCTTAATCCAGTCCTCGCACTCCATTTCCCCACAAAAAGGAATTTGCACAATCTGAAAAAAAAGCAAAGTATATATAGTGTAACACATTCTATTCTTTTACTTTGAGAGACCCCCAAATCCTACCATTATAACACTACGTCTAACACTTCAGACTTTAAAAACCAGATTTCTGACAATATTCAGCACCCACAACAGGAATGATTTTCAGGATAGCTCAGTGGGAATAGTTGAAGTGGAACAAAATCTGGCTGCACAATCATGCTTAAAAGAGAGCTGCTAAGTGCAAAGTTCGTCTGAAAGTCTGACTTCCACTTTTGGTAAAGCAGAATAGTTTACCTGCAGTCTAAAAGTTCAGTTTACAAAGCTCTCTCCTACAGAGCTGTAAAGGACCTTAAGAGGTCATCTAACTCCAGCCCCGAACCCCATTCTAAAAACAGAAAAGATCAGCTTAAAAGGGTTTTTAATAGGCTTTTTATGCTGAAAATATACAATGACATTCGCCCCTTTGTGATGAAATTCAGTTGAAACTTAGTATAAAAACTCAGCAGAATCTGGAGTGATGGTATTTTTACATCTATGAAAAGGTGTAAACAACCCTTCCCATCCTAGCTCTGGATATCCATGCATGTATTTTAAAGAACAAAATTTCAATTCCTGTATCTATTAGATTATAGAGCAACACCTATTTACATACTTAAATGCTTTCCAATGAAGTTTTCCACTGTAATTTTAGGATCATTACCATATGTTCATATTTTCTGAGGAACAACATTATGATAGGACTTATTTTAATATTTTCATATAAGAGAACTGTTACCAGCATGATTTCTTCTTACATAAGCAGTAAGAATGAACAGCAGATATACAAGATAAGACACTGAGCACAGAGGCAGGACAAGTTACAGTAAGCATATGTTACATTGTTTTTAAACCACTTCATCCCAATTAAAATGTTCAGTATTTTAAAACTTAACAGGGCAGCAAAGTTCTGTTTCAGAAGTTTAACTGTTCTAAGTTTTCCTGGGATGTTTCACTGAATTTCATTTCTTCCTGTTATTTTGTTTTTTTGGTTACTGTGTAATGCTACAAGAAACTTTTCCCTCTTTGGGTGAAACTCATTTTGTTATTAGTGGAACCAGGAACATGCCCTTAATATTCAATTCAACTAGCCCCTTTCATTTTCTGCAATTTGGAGGAGGGACTAGTAGATGTCTAATGCTAGTGCCTACTATTCTGTGCTTGTGTTAATTTTTGTAGCTTGCTAAATGTGAGTTTTGTTTAAGTGCTGTTGAAGATCATTCATGCAGCTTCATTACATTTCCCATGTAATTATTATTTATTAGGGCACAAAAGCAAAGAAATCCACATCTCAAAGATTTTATAACCTAAAAGGAATAAACATCCCAAACACAGATAGGCATGGGATATGGGAAATTAGCTTGGGAAATCTTGTATGGTCAATGCAACATAGCAAGGTCTTAATTAAGAGATTATAATAAGAGGGTTCCCATTAAAACTTATTACTTTCATATTTGTATTACTTGCTTTGTACAATTGTATACACAAATGGACACAAACATTCATGAGATGAAGTGCCTTAAACTTTTATTCTTCAGATCTAGGTACATAGATTATAAGCGCTTGTAACTTCAGAGACAGAACATTCACTTTTCCAGATAAAAAACTTCCACCACACTGTTTATTTTCCATGTCAAAGTACAACTACTTTATAATGTTTTATTTACAAATTTGAAATTTATGACCAAGTACTAGCCCAGCTGCAGAACTTGTTAGGGGTTAGTCATTTCTCATGGTGCTCTCTGCCCAGACATCTTCACAGAAGTCATTGTGATTTGGGGCTTTGAGGTGGAAGTAAATGCAAGGAGATCCTAGAGAACCCTTAATCCATGACAATTTGCTTATAATACAGCTATATTTTATGTATTTGATTTAAACTGCATTTTTATTTTTGCACCTTTTTTTCCTGAGCTTATTTTGTAACTAAGGCTATGACTACACTACAGCCTCCGTCATCAATTGCCAAAGTTTAGCCCATTTTTCCATCTCTCTCCTTTATCCTGCAGGCACCGGGGGAGATGGCCATTTTTAAATTGATATTGCATCAATATATAGCAAAATCATGATAAGTATTTATGGGACAAATACAAAAAGGCTATTATAACTAGCATCAGGTAGATTTTGCATAAGTGAAATGTAAGCTGGTTTTGGAAAGGGTTTGCATAAGTGAAATCTTACTTCAAAATCAGGAAGCTGAGCACGAAAATCTATGAGAGGATCCAAAATAACTTGACCTATATTTAGCTTCTGAAGTGATGGCAAAATCAGATTTTTTAAAAAACAACATTATTTTGTGAGAAAACATCCCAGTCAAGGTCATGTCCCTATTGTGCTATTTGCTGTACAGACAGAACCAGTCTCCTCTATGAAGAATTTACAATCTAATTTAAGACAATGTGCAAATAAGTGTGTAGGACAAATTACAGGAAAACAGAATAAATAGGAAGGATGGATGGCAGTAACAGTAATGCACGAGTAAGTTTTTTCTTTTCTATTTAATATAAATCCCACTGGCCCTGTACCTACCTAACCCTTAAAAGGACAGGTTCAGCAAGAGCGTGGGCATTAAGAAGTAGAGCCAATTTGCCACTCCACTTTAATACTTTTCCTTTTATATTATAGGGTGCTATGGCCCCTGCTCACTACGCTCGCCAACCCCCTCTGGCCGCTTTTGCGGCTGGAGAGCCTGATGATGTCATTCTGTCACGCATCAGGAAAACTTTTTTTTAATATATATAGAGATTTCTCAGTTACAGTCTTGCATCAATAGGGATTCTTAGTCATTAACTAAATGACAAGAACATTTATTCAAATGAGTTCACACGCTGCGGGATCTGAGTAATAGAAAACTTCAAGGGTGGGATCTCCTTAAATCAATCAATGGTAGTTCAAGATGCACTTCAGAGGAAGAACAAAAGAGTTCTTAAACATTAAAAACACCGTCTTAATCTCTCATCTAGACGTCACTTGCTCCATCAATTTTTTTTTCATAAATTTGCTAATGCTCTTACTAGAGAATGTAATATAACTCAGTTCTATTACATTACCGATCTTAACTTCTTGATGCCCAGCACCAGTCAAAGCACTCAATAGTTTCTGAGGAAGTCAGAACAGCCAGTTCTCTTTGATACAAGTGATAGGTACTTTGGACTCAGAATGTAATTATGTCTGATTTTTTTTACTATTTGTAGTGGAATAATTATAGCATCTTATCTTAATGTGAATAAAATATATTTGTATTAAGATCTGCTAGAGTCACTTCCTGCTGAAAAAGCAGTACACTCATTTTAAATAAATACTGAAGTTTGATAACAGGTATGCAAAATTGCCTTCGGTGGCCTTGTCACCTCTCATGCCTGACACTAATATTTTTAATATTAATACTGTAGAAAATGTTATCAAAACTGTCCTTTAGTATAGGAGATGGCAACCAATTACTGCAGTATTTGAGAAAGTTAGTTTGTTGCCAACTTTTAAGTGTAAAGTTTCGCATGTGCAAACAAGTTTGATTCAAACAGTAAATGCATTTATTTAGCTGTGAATGCATCTATTCTCTAGCAGGCCAATAATGGATAGGAAAATGTTTTAACAATGTTGAAAGCTGAATGTATTAACGTCTGTGTATGTTTCTCCTTACCTTTCCTGACTCAAGTTCTTTTTGGAAGTCTTCCATAGTATTGGCCACCACCATGCAATTTTTTAGGTCTTCAAAAGCTCTAAGAAAAGAAAATAAGTGAAGACACGTGTATTATCTTCTAAATGAAGTTACCAAGAGAACCAACCGTGCCAAGTCAGAACACCAAATTACAAAAGAAAAAAGTACAAAGATGGTAGAATCTTCTTAATCGTGACTTTTGTTCTCAACAGAAGAAATTCTGATGAATTAAAGACACCTTTATTTACAGGTTGCTGCAGTACCATCACACTATTAGACACGCCCAGAAGGGTTGGAAGATAGCACTACTATTTGGATTGTAACAGGACTGAGGTTACCATCTCAGTGAGTACAGCAAGGACAGCTGAAATATGCTCAGTCTGTACAGCTGGTGTGAAAAGAACAAAATATTAGCCAACAGGCAAGGAAACATACCATAGAATCATAGGCCTGCAAGGGACCTCAAAAGGTTATCTAGTCCAGTTCCCTGCACTCATGCAGGACTAAATTTTATCAAGACCGTCCCTGACAGGCATTTGAAGATTTTTCAAAGAGCAAGTAAGACAATGATGGAGATTCTACAACCTCCCTAAGCAATTTATTCCAGCGCTTATATAACCTGACAGTAAGTTTTTCCTTATGTCCAGCCTAAACCTACCTTGCTGCAATTTAAGCCCATTGCTTCTTGTCCTAGCCTCAGAGATTAAGAACAATTTTTCTCCCTCCTCCTTGTAACAACCTTTTATGTACTTGAAAATGTACAGACTTGTATCTTGGTATGGAGGGATTAAAAACTCTAGCAGAATTAGTAAGAGATGAAGGCACAGAAAAGCTAATCACAACCACCGGGTCATCTCAGAGATGCCCCCATTAAGTTGATTTCCTGGTTAAGACAACTGTAATTGAGTAGAGGGTACTGTAATAATGCATGAAAGCTAAACCTAACTATACTAGTAATCAAATCTCAGTTACCTCTTTTGGTTAGATAGTTTTGAGACATTCAAATTTCTTAGTCAACCGATACTCCAAACAGACAGGTTTATATCAAGTATGACCTTATAATGTCTTTAAATTGGAAAACCACATCTGCCTTTACCAGGTTTACAACTCTGCACCTCTCATACCCATGCCTCAAAAATATGAAAATTGTATTCGTATGCATCACCTTGTTGCACAGATTTGCCATACATAATAGCTACAACAAGATTTCCAAAAGGGAAAGGGAATAGCAAAACTTTCCAAAGTGAAATTCAACAGGATGTAGGTGCCTATCAGTCTTTTGAAAGGGGAACTGGATACTTTTGAAAATTTTATCTTCGAGCTACATGCAAGCACCAATACCACCACAAAATTCTGAGTTTAAGAGATTCTAAAAACCTTCCAGTACTACAACTGTGCATAGTGCCACCACGCCAGAAAAATATTAGAGGCTTATGTTTAGATGTCAGTACCATATGAATACGGGTGTAAGCATAACCTGAAGAGCTGAACTTGAAAGAATTTTCAAATGTTGACAACCCATTTCATAGCACATTTGGGAAATTTTTTGTGACTGCCTCAGAATGAGCTTCTCAGACTGAAAAATGAAACAGCACACAGAGAAGACTTGTCGAGGGTTAGGGTTGACTTTCCTCCATAGGTAAATCTAAATGAGAAGAAATCTCTTCTACAGTTAAAATTAAGTTGCATTGGTCACAGATGCCATATGATTTATTCCTTTTAGACTAACCTATTGTAAAGGTTAGCATGGATTTCCTCCAAAATATGTCTCAGTTTATCCTCTGCCTCGTGTTCAGCAAATGTCATCTTCTCTCCTGTGTCTCTTCTGACAGCTACAAACTGACAGTTCTTCATATCACGTGGCCCCACTTCAAGCCTAATAGGAACACCCTATAAGCAAAAATAATGCAATACATAATTAATGAAAATTGCACAACTAGTCAGTTATTTTCAAAAGAGTACAGTTTCATCTACTAAGATGCTTTTTTCCATATGGATTCACTTTACACAATTTTTATTTCTTTGTCTCACTCAGATGATTAATCAGATAATTGTTTTGCTGTCTTACTACTTGAAACATTCAGGATTGGGGCAAGCCTAAAACTGTATTAATTCTCAGTTATACCTTTGTAATTTCTACTGCCTGGGTTTTTATTATCTTGAATTATGCCAATTTTATACTCCTCTGAAACAGGAAACAGAAACAGGAAACAGAAATAGTTTTCTTTGGTTTGGATGAGTCTTTCCAGATGACACTATACATGTAAATAATAGATGGCTACCTACAGCGAGTTCAATGGAAAAGCTGCCCAATCTTTTGCACATCTCTTGGACTTAAAATATTTATTTAGAAACTGTGCTTTAAAAACATAAGTATATTCTAAAATTGAAGACATCTCTTGTCCAAGGTAGTTATTTTTTCTAGGTGAGAATCTGCTGTCTCAGAACTGCCTTTTTTCTTCAATTAAGCTTTTATGAAATTTCAAGACACACATCACCAACAGTTATATCAATTCATGCTAAATCAACAACTGACTATTTTTTACTAGACTACAGAGAGAAAATGGCCTGCAGAGACTACAAAATAGTCCCCATGAACGTACATTAAGATGGACTGAAAATACTTTTACCTTAAGCTCCCAGTGATTGAACTTCCAACCAGGTGAGTAGTTGTCTCTTAAGTCAGCACGCGCACGGACATTGACTTGGAGCAGCCTTTTAAGATATTCATTACATTTCTTCATCAGTGCCTCTTTGTCCACTTCAGAAAGTGTATTTGTGATGCCACAAGGAATAATTACAACCTGTGACATGATGCAAGTAAAAAGAAAAAAATATATATATAGTAATGGAAAAAGTTGTTCCCAATTACTATAATGTACCACACCAAAAAGAAAATAAACCTAAAAGTGTTGAGTTTAAGGATGTGGAAAGTTTAAGGAAAAAAGTGTGGTAGTACTAAATCCAGTTAATGTCTTTCAAAACCTCATTTAAGAAAATTTTTCGCCAAGTATTACAAAATCTAATTTTGGGTAGATAGGAAATTTGGAAGATATCGTTTGTCTGTCACAGGTAATATAATTCAATAAGAACCAACTTGATAATTCTCACTAACTATATAAAAAATGCTCTACAAGCAAGCATTATTTCCAGTACCCCTATAATAAAAAGTTTTTCCTTCATCAAGCACCCAATAGGAAATATTGATTTTATCCTAGTGCAAAACAGGAAAAGAAAAAGAGTGAAGTAATTTGACTATGGTCAAGTTATGCCATGTGAACCAATTGTTTTACACACCTGAACACAAGCTACCCGAGGTGGTAGAACCAAGCCCATATTATCACCATGGATCAATGTCATAACACCAATGGTCCGAGTTGAAATGCCCCAGGAGTTTTGATATGCAAACTGTTTTTCTCCTGGTATCTTGGGATCTTCAAACACAATCTCAAACATTTTTGAAAAATTCTGCCCCAAATGGTGAGATGTTGCTCCCTGAAACACACAGAGAAGGCTCTGTTCAACAGAAATTTACACTGACTGCTAAGAATGGCAGTGACATTCCTTGCTTTCAAAAATAGTGAAAAAAACCCAATACATATATACCTGGATAGCTCTTCCACTGGCAGATACAAATGCTTCCACAGTGGTTGTATAGTCTCCACCTGCAAACTTCTCTTTTTCAGTTTTTCTTCCTTTCACAACAGGTATTGCCAGGAGGTCCTCATACACCCGAGCATACAGCTCAAGAATCTGCAATACCTATGGTTAAAATCTTAAAGTTACTTTAGTGATATGGATTTACTGAGTTATTCTTTTAAGTCCAAAATATTGCTGAATGTTGTGACTGGGCTACAATTGCATAAAAACATTAAAATCCTACATCTTCAAACCAAACTACAGAGCAATTCTATTTTTTAAATCATTTTGAAGTTTTGCAAATGTTTTCTGTAAAACAAATATTAAAGCCTTGAAACCATAGATAAAACAAACAGGGTCATTACTCTCTCACCCACTGCTCTACAGCCAAAATGCTTCTGAAATAAATGTAGTCAAACTTTACTAATTCTGGGTCACTGAGAATGAAAATGATGCTTAAAATTGTTGATTGGCTCTAGTTTTCAAGATATGCTATTGGGTCAGTATATACGACCCTTGACTTGGGAATGGCGGAGGATAAGTGAGTTATAAAGGGAAGGGATCTCAATTTAAACCAGAAATGACTAAAATACATCTTTGACTGGATCTATGAATAAATCTATGACTGGGTTTGGATAGTACTTGCTTCTTAGGCAAAACAATGAATGATGCAATCTGAAGCTGGTATTGCGTCATACATGATATGAATTGCATCATGTTATTCCTAGAAGTCATGGATGATGCAATCATAACGAAGCTTACATCACTCTGCTGAACAAATTGCCCTATATCAGCTCTAGAAATCATACAGCGTCGTGCTCTCTTATTTGTCAGTGTTTGATTTTGCAAAGGCACACATTTCTGTTTTGCCAAAGTGAGCAGAGATGCCTCGTACTTGTGTGAACAGTGCAGATAACTTCTGCTATGTTTGTGGTGAAGTGACTTTTGCATCACAAAAGCGCAGTATAACCACTATGGTTAAGAAAGCCTATCACCTTTATTTTGGCTGCAAAATTGGAGATCAGGACAAGAGGTGGGCCCCACACACATGCTGCAACACTTGTGCAACAAATCTTCGACAGTGGTTGAACAGGAAAAGGAAATCTATGCCTTTTGCAGTGCCAATGATTGGAGAGAGCCAACAGATCATACCAGCAATTGTTACTTCTGCATGGTGCCTCCAGTTGGGAAAGGTGTGTCAAAGAAGAAAAAGTGGACTGTGCATTATCCAAACATTCCATCAGCTATACGCCCAGTACCCCATGGAGAAGGACTGCCGGTTCCCGATGCACCAGAATCATTCTCACTTGAGTCAGACGAGGAAGAGGAAGAGGATGAAACTTCTGGTCCTGAACCATCAATGTCACAGGACCCACATTTTCTCCCATCCTCCTCCTCTGAACCACACCTCATAACACAAGGTGAACTGAATGACCTTGTCAGGGATTTGGAACTACCCAAGAGTAAGGCAGAGCTGTTGGGCTCCAGACTACAGCAGTGGAATCTCCTGGCAGGTGATGTTAGGGTTTCCATGTTCCGTGACTGTCAAAATGATCTTGTCCCATTCTTCTTCATGGAAGGTGATCTTGTAGCCTGCAACAACATCGATGGTGTGATGGCAGCCCTCAACATCGTTCACGATCCAGATGAGTGGAGACTGTTCATTGATTCATCGAAGACGAGTCTTAAAGCTGTTTTGCTGCATAATGGCAATGTTTTGCCATCAATTCCAGTTGGTCATGCAGTCCATATGAAGGAAACCTATGACAACATGAAACAACTTTTGAGGTGCATAAACTATGACCAACATCAGTGGCAGCTTTGTGGCTATTTGAAGGTTGTTGCTCTCTTGCTTGGTCTGCAGACTGGATACACAAAGTACTGCTGTTTTCTCTGCGAATGGGATAATCGTGCAAGAGATTCCCACTACATCAAGATAGATTGGCCACTCCGACAGTCATTGGAGCCTGGGAGGAAAAGTGTTCGGCATCCACCACTTGTTGAATCAAGGAAGATTTTGTTACCACCCTTACACATCAAGCTGGGTCTGATGAAGAACTTTGTCAAGGCCATGGACAAAACACAAGCAGCTTTCAAGTACCTCCGTGGAAAATTTCCAAGGTTAAGTGAAGCTAAGATAAAGGAAGGTGTCTTTGTGGGTCCTCAGATTCATAAACTGCTTTGAGATGATGCATTTGACCATGCACTGCGTGGCAAGGAAAAGACGGCATGGAAAGCCTTCCAGTTAGTGGCAATAAATTTTCTCGGAAACAACAAGGCAGACAACTACAGGTTGTCGGTGGAAAACCTCCTCAAGGCATACAAAAGCCTTGGTTGCAACATGTCACTAAAGATACATTTTTTGCACTCTCATCTAGATTTTTTCCACCGAACTGCGGAGCAGTGAGCGACGAGCACGGCGAGCGATTTCACCAGGACACTGTGACAATGGAGAAACGCTATCAGGGCAAATGGAGCCCATCAATGCTTGCAGACTATTGCTGGACAGTGACAAGAGATGCTCCATTTAATGAATACAAAAGACAAGCCAAGAAGCGCCGAGTAGACACTGAATAGGACTAAACTATGTACATAATAGTTTTTTGCCTTTTGTTTCATAATACATTTTATTTATATAACCCTTTTGCTGATTTTTAAAGTGTTACATAAACAGGACAGGTGAAATATTATCATGTAAAGCAACCATAAACATATGAAAAGACCTAGGTTTACAATTTATGATTAAAACTCTACTATCTACACAATATACATGGACGTAAAATGTAAAAACTTAAATATCTTGGAAACAGTAGCCAATCAGTTGTTTTAATTGTCATATTTGAATTCAGCACATCAAAATACATAATAAATAGCACATTTTATCTCTGAAGCAGACGACTTCTAAAAAATTGTAGACCAGTGTTATTGAAGTGTCAGTTAGATCCCGTTTCAGAGTATGTGCAAAACAGAAATCCAAGCCAGGATTAAAATCTTTTGCTATATTTGAAGATATGCCATATCATCCCTAAAAGTGCAGCACTTACCTCTTTGAACATGCAATGTATTTTGAAAATTGAAAAGTGAATCTATTAATTAGTTCAGGAGTTATAAATTGGTCCTTTACAAAACAGTACATGAAAAAGAGTGACACGGAATGCTCACACTTCACAGATCCTTCACATTTTCCAGGTAGTTATGTGCATGACCTCTCAAAAAGTTTTAAACTTGAAGAAACAAAGAAATAAATTTGTACAGGCCAGCAAGGATTGATTTAAAACTGACCATTTTAATCATGGCTTAAATCATCAAGCAGGAAATGTGAATTAAAATAATCAATTTTAGTTATTTTGGGTTTGTATTTTTAATTACTTTTCTAAAGGTGGATAACCATTAAAACATGTTGATTTACAACTATATCTAGCATTGATACTAAATTTGGTACCACTTTTTACTAACCAGGAGCATACAGTATAAAATACATATTAAAGAAACTACATTGCCCAACTTTGTACTAGATTAATTTTGTCATTTCTGTTAAAGCCAATTTGAATGGAAATTCAAAGTTGATTAAAAATGTGCTAAAACAGCATTTAAAAGTTTATTAAATAAAGCTACCTTAAATATGCTGGATAAGAAAGTTTATCAATGAATAACTGATTTATTAAAACAAAAGAAAGATATTATCTATAATTAATGACATGAATTTATTGTTTCTGGTCACCAAGTCCTTCAAGATTCTGTAGCTAGTAGATCCAAGTCTCACATTGCCTAATTTTTATGCACAGAACTTTGAAAGAACACCACCTTGAACTGAACAGTTGAAGCTACCGCTTTCGAAAGCTGGTTTAGTGCTTAGCCAGTAAATTTCTAATAGCTTAATTTATATTAAAACTGATTAAAATATAGTAGCACTTCAGAGTTAAGAACATCTTGGGAATGGAAATTGTTCATAATTCTGAAATGCTTGTAACTGAATATAACATTATGGTTGTTCTTTCTAAAGTTTACAATTGAACATTGGCTTAATACAGCTTTGAAAAGTCACTATACTACGGATGTTCAGAAGCGGGTAATTGTCTAATCATGTAGTCGATACAATTTGTATTGACTACACGATTAGTTGATAAGGGAAGCTCACACGAGGCACAGAAGCTACCCTCACTGCGGCTCTGCAGTTTAAATGTAGTAGGAGCCGGGCACACAGGCAGCCCAACTCTTACAACATTTAAAAACTGCAGAGACACAGCAGAAATAGCTCCTGGAGCCAGCGTGAGCCGGGACTTCTCTGCAACTCTGCATTTTAAAATGCAGAGCCACAGCAAGGGTAGCTCCCAGACCCGGCACCAGCCAAGACTGAGCAGTCCCGGCTTGCACCAGCTCTGGGACCACTGTGGTTCTGCCTCCCTTGCGCTCCACCTTTCCCATGCACCTGATTATATACCTTGGATTCCAAATGAGGTGAGTGATCATGTCACTGGGCATTATTGTTTGAAAGATTCCTTATAGCAATGCTATACTGGTGCCACTGTTCATTGCGGTAGCATTACCAAGGGTGCTGAGATAAACATAAAAGATGCTACAATTCAGGGACTGCCCCATCCTCAAGATCTCCTTTCATGTAATGCCACTCTACCTACTGCCATGTCCCCTTCTCCAAATACATTTCTCTTCAAGTCTATGCACATCCATTCTTCTCTATACTCTCCCCCACTAATCAGTTACACATTCACTTTGACTTCTCCTGCATCATTTATGCCAGGGGTGGAGAACCTCAGGCCTGGAGGTTGGATGTGGCCCCCAGCTTGCCTGGATCTGGCACCTGAGGCTCAGGGCAAGTCCCCCAGCACTGGGGAGCCTGTGCTAGTGCTCTAGCCTCGCCCCTCCTCCCCACACTCTCCCCCTGTGGAGCTGGAACACAAACCTACTATCCTGGGCCACCCTAGGCATGCGTGCGTGTAGTGTCTTTCTCCTGAAGGTTTTTTTGTTTCTGCTTCTTGTGTATGGGCCTCTGATGGAATTTTCTGTGTGTCAGCAACTCCTGACTCAAAAAAGGTTCCCCACCCCTGATTTAAGCTACACAAAGCAGCTGTAAAACCAGCTTAATTGGCCAGCAAATCCTAGCTGCTTGGAGCTGCTCAAGAGCTAGACAGCATGATGAATGTGGCCCTAACAAAGTTAAGATAAAAAAATTGAAGTTTGATATTACACTGTCACATAGTGAGCTTAACCCCAAACTTAAGAGAGTCAATGTTCAGCTCTCACATGGACATTGTTTGTTTAGCATAGGCAAAACAACAAACGAAGCTAGGACTTCAGGCCAGCAACCATGGGAACAGTTCATGTTGGGTAGAAAAGGTCTGTTTTCATCATTCTGAAAGCAATAGTAGGACTTGATGTGAGTTCTGTCCAAGGGGAAATCTAGGAAAGCAGGAGACTTAATGTCAAAGGGTAAGGGCTTCTGGATAAAGCCTGAAAAAGAAGCCTGGGAGGACATCTGCAGAGTTACTGATCAAAAGGACTATTTGGAAGCTCTACAAAAGGGGCAAATCAGGGATAAGCATAAGAAATCCACCCAGTCCCCAATGATGTCACAGTGGAGGAGAAACAAATAGGATACTAATTTTCCTCTTGTAGGAAACTACACTCCTTTCACAACTACACTGGTTAACTTACCTCACCCATTTTGTGTCTCATAAATATACGTACTGTACTGTTACGGAGATGGGTCACTTTCTGAAAGCAAAGATCTATAATAGTTAAAAACATTAGTGGTTTGTACCTCCTCTGCTGCTTCTTCATATGTAGCAAATGCTGTGTGTCCTTCCTGCCAAAGGAACTCACGAGTGCGCAGGAAAGGCTGAGGATGTTTGAACTCCCAACGCTGCCAAGAAAAGCAACTTTTTTATAAAAACATTCAAATTCAGTATTATTACCATAAACTACTTAGATTGGCTCGGATCAAAACTCAAGTTTTCACTTGTATGCCACAATGCAAATCCCACATTTTGGGATTCAAAAAAGTTTGGATTTTTTTAAAAATAAGAGTTGAACATAGTTAAACAAGGAGAGCCTTTTAAACTAATATTTTATTTAATTAATAATGCATATATCTATGTCCATATGCCACAACACATTACATAATGAAAATAGTTTGTACTTTGAAAGATACTGTATGGAACGATTGTCCCAATACATTTTTAAGTGTACCAAATTCATTGTGATGCGCTTCACTTTAAAAAAAATAAAATGGTAGTCTAATCAGAAAATGTACCTACCACTACATTGCACCACTGATTAAGCTTGATAGGAAGATCTCTATGTGACTGCACCCACTTTGCATAGGCAGGATACATTACTGAAAAAGAAAAGACCAGGTCATAAAAGTTTTTTATGATCTGAGGAATATGCATCTAAACTATAACATGCTTATGATGTTTAACAAAGTATGTAAGAGAGACACTGCTTCATTATTCACTTTCACAACTTCTGTCCCACTACAGTGAAATTCTGCAGCAGAAACAGGGTGAGGATGGAATGAATATTTTAGCTTCGCTCCAACTCCTTAGGTAAAGTCTGAAGTAAAGTGGATAACACCTATGTTAGTGTCTCTTTATGAAGGCAAAAGGGAAACCTAGCTACATAAGATTACTTTTATTATTAAATTACAGTCTTCCTTTAAGACTAGAACATTTAGATGCATCTAGATTCACACACACGATCAGCTAGTTAAGAATTTCATGATAGCACATTTGAAAATCTGAATACTAATGAAAAAAGGTTCATAAGGTAGAAATACAAACACAATGAAAATGACACTTCTTAAATCAAAGTTGAATAAATACTTTTCTTCATGCCCAAACTCCAAAATACTAAAGGAAAACATAGTCAAAGAGCTTTCTGAAGTATTAAACAAAACAATTTTAAATAATTTACAATTTGTGTGTTAATAAAACTTCTTATAGATAGTTTATAGGAAAAATTTTAGAAACTTTTCAAGTTTCAATGAAAAAAATATATTCTGGTAAGATTTTTCCAGTCTCCCACAATAGCATCCTATGCACTACATCTGTGGTGTCCAACACACTAGCCGCTATCCACATGTGGCTATTTGACCGGTCGAATGTGGCTAGTTGGCTATAGCAGTGGCCACTCGAGTGGCTACAGCTTCAGAACCGGTTAGACACCACAGCACTAGATCATCTACTGGTATCAAAACTGCTGTACCAGTTACCCATTCTGAAATTGCTGATCACTTACAAGTTAATTTCTTACCTGTTTCACTTGTAGGACGTACAGCAATTGGCTCAGCTAGCTCTGTTTTACCAGATTTTGTGACCCAAGCAACCTAGACATTTTAAAAAAATTAAGTTTGCTTCAGTTTGATTTATTTAGAGTTAAATGAAAATTCTAGATGCCCTACAACAGGGTGGGCAAAATATGGCCTGCGGGCTGGATGCACCCCACCAAGACACCGGATCTGACCCATGGGAAACTCCGCCAGGCTCTTTACCTGCCCTGCACACTGCTCAGAGCAGCTCTCTGAATGCTATGAGCTTGGGGGGGGGGGGGGGGGCAGAGAGAGGTTTCATGCAGTCTCCCTTCGCCAGCACAATCTTGCAGCTCCTGTTGGCTGGTTTCTGGCCAATGGGAGCTGTCTCCCTCCCCTCTCCCTCAGCTCACAGCTTTAAGCAGCACACCTGGCTTCTGCGGCTGATGCAGGGGCATGGAAGTCAGGGACCCTGGCTGAGGAGTCAGTTTGGGCTGCTGGCCGAGAACTGCCTAGGTGAGTGCCTTTTGGACAGAGCCTGCCTCTGGCACTCCAGCCCGCCTCTTCCCCCAACTCTCTACCCCCCTTCATACATCCCTACCAGATGTAACCCAAATCCTCTGAACCCATGCTTCTGCACCCATACCCCACTCCCAGGCCCCGCACCTCCTCATTCCCCTCTTCCAGGTTACAAACCCTTCCCAGATCTTTCACCCCAATCCCCTACTCACAGTCACAACCCAAACCGCTGCGCTGCTCCTCCAGGTCACAACCCCCAGAGCCTTCACCCCCTCCTAAGCTGCTCCTCCAGGTCAGAATCTTTTCCCGCTCTCAGACCCTACAAACGTTCCTGAACCAGGTCACAACTCCCTCCTTCACCCAAACTCCTTTCCGGATCCCATGCCCCCTCCTGCATCCTAATCCCTTACCTCAAGCTCCCTTCTGCACCCAATCTCCATCCCAAACACTGCACCTCCTCTATTAATAGGGAAAAGTACAGCCCTGGGCCACTTATCAAATTCTTGGAGTGGCCTTCCATAAAAAAATTCTTGCCCACCTCTGCCCCTACAGCCTTCATTAATTATACAATATAATGTAATCAAAGTAGTACTGAAATAATCAATCCAACAAGAATATAGACAGACACCTACAGAGATGCCTTTCCACCCCTTCTTCCTAACGGAAAGCACACCTCTAAGCGGTCTCCAAAAACCATCAAAGAAGCGTTTAAATGGTTAACTGTTTTATATTTGACATCACTGCCTACAGGAGTAAGAGCAACAGCAGTATAAGCTACTTACAAAAATATCTGCCTATAATACATCATTTATCTGTGCCCTGTCCTTAGTTTTTAGCTAAACTGTTTCTTTTCAAAGTTAACCTTGCTCAGAGACTACAGCTAACAGAATTCTGAAGTGTACCTCAGGGGCAAAGTCAGCAATATGAGTCTTCTCTTTCTCCAGCGCCGCCTGAGACACAAACATTGGAAAGTAGCAGTTTTCTACACCAAGTTTCTTGATCTCACCATCGAAGAATTCCTTGATGGACTCCCAGATGAAAAAAGACCAAGGACGAAGAATGTAGCAACCACTCACATCGTAGTATTCAATCATCTCTGATTTTGTGATCACCTGTCAAGAAGGTATTTAAGATATTAAAAAGTTTCACCCACACAAAAAAGCACTACGATAATTCAAGCCTAATTATATCCCAGTTCACGATAAGTTAATCATTCAGCAATTTATAAAATGGCTAGAATTTAAAACAAAAAAGGGCAAAAAGACAGCTTTGTAAGCAAAGGTTTAATAAATTACATTTAACAATTTCTTCCCAAGAAATGGAAAGGTTGGGACAGAAAAGATTGAGGCTCAGATACTACAGTGACAAGTGTGTATTTTCTGGCATCACTTACAGTTCACCTCTATGGTGACCAATTATTGAGTGAGAATGATTGGTTCTGAAAGGATTTTGATAAATTTCTTTATTCAAATAGAGAACGTGGATGCAGGACGCTGAAGGTGAATAAGGTGGGAAACAAAAGGGGTCTCAACAAGGGAATGAAGATGATTATTCTTCTGCCTCACCTTAAGAAAAATCAAGTATAGGCCATTATCACAGCGATTTTAGCTCACCACAAAAAGCCATTAAACACATTATTCTTTAATCATGACAACTGTTAGTATTGGTGAAACGTGCCAGTTTGACAGTGACGGAGACAGTCTATCCAGAGATCCATGCTGTAGCTTCGCTACATACCTTACTCATGTCCCTTAAACCCCTGCCCTGTCAGGACGGACCTTAATACAGTACCTGAAGTAAACTCATTTCACATTAATCAATCATAAAAGACGGTAACTTTTGGTTACAAACCATCAGCTAAACTCAGCTTGCTGACTAACATCTATCAAATCCTTACCAAAATCCTTATTGTTTCACTACCAGAATGTATTTAATAAGGTTCCCCCCCCCTTTTTTAAGCAGGTGGACATTATAATTTATGTAGCTTCACGAGTTTATTCAGCACTTGGAAACAGATGTGCAGGAATTAAAGAAAAATGCTGAGGGAAATTTATGGAACAGAATTTTTTTTTTTAAAAGGGGAGTGGCCAAAAAATTATTATTTTAGTGGAATACGTGACACAAAACAGCTCCTTAAGTTAAAGTGACACACACTTACCTGAGAAAACCAATCAGCAAGATTTTCTTCTTTTTTAGCTTCTAGACCTAGCCTATGGAATTTGAAAAGAAGAGACCCCTGTAGTTTAGGTCACTGTCATGTTAAGATAGCCTTAAAGCTACATGCAAAAGTGTTTGGGGGGAGGGGACAGCCCTTTTAATGTAATTTAAAATCTTTTAAATGTTAAGGCATATTTTCTTCAGTGATCTGCAAACACCCTTTCTCCCCCCACCTCCCTTCAACCCAACCCTGCTCGCTCTCTCTAAATAGGACAAGAGGAGCATTCACACAAATATCTCAACTTTTCCTGTGTAAGATACCTGTTATAGCACAGTTACACTCCTCAATGCATCAGGCTGTAAAATAAAAATTCCAAATAAAAGCCTGATTAAGACCATGAGGCTGACCCAGACACCCAAGTTTGTTTGTTTAAAACCCATGTCATATCTTCAGAAATGCTATTGTTTGGTTGGAGAGTTTTGTGAAGCTGTGATAACGTACTAGGTTGCTTTCTGAAGGCTTTTCACCTCAGGAAAAAATATTAGTTTTATTTCAAATGAAGATTAATCTTAATACCTTCAAATAAAACAAAGCACACTAACAACAGCAGCAAGATCTTGCAAGAAGCTGAGCTCTACCAAGTCTTAGCAGTGTCAATGGCAACAGATCACATATGAGGTGCTCAGCTCTTCATAAGCCCAAGACTGCAAAATCCTGTTTTTTTGCATAGTTTCTCTGATTCATCACCATCTCTGCCTATTACATGTAATATTTGTAATGAAAACAAAACCTGTATTATGCTTGCTTTGTAGTATGCAATTTACAGTACAAGGATTTTATAATTTATAGTTAATATAAAGGGTAAGTGAACATAAAAACTTAATAGAATGTGGCACTGTTTCTTTTGTATATATTCCCACACTACCAACTGATACTAAAAAGTTAAAATATTGTTCTTAATTTAGCTCTATTCAGCACTCCCAATTTAAATTGCATGCACATGGATTGCTAATTTCTTTACCTGGTCTGTTTCTTAGGCCCTTGACCTTCTCCTGGACCATCTGAGGAGAAGCCATTACTACCTTGGTCTTTCAGATAGTCTTTTTTCTGAGTATCACTTTGTTTCTGCTGTTTATTCTGCTTTTCAGACTTGTTCTCCTTCTCTTTTTTTTTCTTGTCTTTATCCTCAGCACCAGTGGCAGAGACAGGTTTATAGTCTATTCCAGCTAGAGACCTGTACTGTGCCTTCAGTTGAAGTAATTCCTGCACTGCTGCATCTATTTTATCCTTTGGTTTGAAGTCATTCCCATGGAAGAAAAAAACAAAATCAAAAGAAAGCAATATGAATTATAGGAGTAAATGGATCTACAGTTCTTCTATATACCTATATCTACACACATGCTACATCTATTCCTGGGGCAAGTCTGCTCCCCCCCAAAAAAATTCTACATATTTAAATTGGTGAAAATAAACACAATATAAATCACAACAGTTTCAATTAGATTGGTAATTGATTTAAACTACAATACAATGGATGGAGAATGGGAGTAGGGAGCTCTAGAAAGAAAATCCCAAACCTTCTTCGTAATGTAGCTAGGTTTGACCCTTCATTTCTAGTTATTAGTCAACAAATACATGTAACCATATCCTCAGTATTACATTATAAACAACTGAAGAGCAAGTGAGGGCTGAAAAAAAATCACAACTCATAATTTATATTGGCTACTGACCATCTCCAGAGAGGTCAGCAGTAAACAGTTCATAGAGCACATTTTGATAGGAAAGTTTCTCAATGCAAAAATTTAAACCGTTACTAATCACCAAATCACCCCTAAGATTACACCGTCATTTACAATAAGGCTCCTTTACATGTCTCAGTAAGAACAATGGATACAATCCCCTGGCAGGTCACTACATTCGGCTCTGCCCAAGAAGACACAGCTTGCCCCACATCTACCTCCTCAGAAACATCTTGAAGTGCTGCCCCTCTATGACAAGTGTGCCAAATAGCAGGTGAAGGTGGCAGAGAGACTCACTCACTTGCACTCCCAGCCCCTGCTTCCCATGCACATAATACTAGCCCTGCCCTAACCTTAGAAGACATCTTAGTTTAAATTATTTTTACCTAAGTTGTGCATTTTTTAAAAAGTTTACCTTTTCTGCTTTTCCTGCTTTTAGTTTACGGACCTCTTCTCCTTGACACGCCACCTTGTTAAACAGAGCTTTAGCTTCAGGAGTATCTGGGCCACTGATTTCTGTGCTTGTTGTGTGGGATGAAGCAGATATCTGAGCTGCTGGCAGCTGTCCTGGCTTGTACTCCTGCCCAGTCTTTTCTTTATATGCTGCTTTCAGAGAAAGGAGGAGTTTCACTGCTTCATCTACTTTATCCTACGTGGAAGGCAAAAAAAATTCAATAGTCACAAGACAGGGGGATTCAAAAGTCGGTTAAGAAAAATCTTCTCTAACTAAGAAAAGGTAGCAAATAAAAAGCTGGGCAGGCAGCAGAGCACAGGAGATGTCCAATCTGTATCTGGCCACAAGCACAATGTGTGTGGTAGTTAGAAAATGAAAAGAACAGCCATCACACAGTGTTGAATGCTACCAGGATTGAAGCAGAATGGAACTCTTTGATCATCTTGTGAACTGCAATTTTATTAACAAAGATTACAACAGCAGAATACTGAAGAATGTGAAAAAGCCTTTCCTCCTTGAAGAGGAAATACAAGATCAAGAAAGGCATTTAGAGAGCCCGGTGGCTTCTGAGAGCAGATGAATTTCTCTCTTACTCCTTCTTGGTGCTATGACTCAAGGAAACAGATTTTCTGTGGCTGGGGAAAGCCTTGTTACTTTGGTAGTTTGGACTACTGTGCACTTTTGTTCTCCCACACCACACTACATTACACTGTTTTAAAATGAGCAGTGGTTCTGCCGTGCTCAAATTCTATCCTAGTTGTACAAATTCCTGAGGCTACATGCCACAGTCTGACTTTTCACTTATGGTGGGAGTGTGATGGTAAGAGAAGAATTCAGAACTGCATGTCTCAGCAGTCAGAAATCCAAACCTTTTCTGAGATGCAAGAATACTTCACTGGATTGAATACAGACAGAATTGGTGGCTTAACTGTCAGATGCAGAACAGTTCAAGAGAATTACTTCAGGGTTACTTGCCGGAAAACTTCCGTCCAGTGGCAAAATGTGGAAAAGTTAAAACTGAAGAAACTCTATATTTACCACTATTATACCTTTGAAGCTTTCTCTGCTTTGAGTTTGCGAACCACCTCCCCTTGTTCAGCTATGTTATCATAAAGAGTTTTGCTATCAATTGAGCTAGATGATGTCAAATTATTGCAGGGTGTAGGAGAAGGAAGAGTAGCAGCAGAAGAGCATGTAAAAGGAGGAGCAGCAGGTGGATTTTCCGGTTTGTATTCTTGACCTGTCTTTTGTTTATATTCTGCCTTCAGTGTTAAAAGCACTTTTACAGCAGCATCTACCTCATCCTGAAGCAAGAAGAGAATAAACAATGTATGTAAAGACAGAAACAAAATAGAGTTGCATCAACTGAAAGAGTACAGTGAAAGATACCACAATCTTAACTAGAGTAGCACTACGACAATTGCTGTAAAACACTATCTTAGGGCCCAATCCTGTTTGCCTCACTCACACAAGCAGATCCCAGGAGCAAACAAGTCACTAATAAGGGAAGTAGGATTTGGCACAAATGGCTCTTTGGTGTGTGACCTGTTGCAGCAGATCTAGCAAAAAAAGTAAAATTACAAAGTGCTCAATCATACACCATTCACGGCTGAATGAAGTCATCCTGGCCACAGGGGGCACAGCAGTGCAGTCAGGTTCAGTACATTGCTGGATTGGGGGACCAAATAGGTAAGATTATGAATTGAAAATTATTAAATGGAGATTGTCAAAAAACAATTAAAACATTTGTTACTCACCCCACTCTAGATTAGTTTTAAAGCTACAGCTTGCTTTTCATCATTTACGTCTATGTTTTGTAGTTAATTCAGCTTCCCTTTCCTGTTCTTATACACTAGCACATGACTATTATGAAGCCAGATAAAATTTAGGAGATTTAAAGAAAACCCAGTTGAAATTTTGAAATTAAAAAAAAAATAAAATAATGAAAATACAGAACCTAATGGGAACAGAAGCAAATTTCACAAAGCCTCTCTCTTCCTATTAAGAAGCCTTTTAATATTCAGTGTCATTATACCTTTGATGCTTTCTCTGATTTAAGTCTACGAACCACTTCGCCTTGTTCAGCTACTTTACTGTATAGAAATTTGCTGTCTATTGGACAAGTAGGAACAGGAGGAGAAGGAATGAGCAGAACAGGTGAGTTTCCAGGTTGATATTCCTGACCTGTCTGTTGTTTATAGTCTGCTTTTAGATTTAGAAGCACTTTCACAGCAGCACCTATCTGATCCTGAAGCAGGAAGAGAAGGGGAGAAAAGGAAAAAGTTGTAAAAAGACAGAAAGAATAAGGTAAAGTTGTACTGAACTGATGTGTCATTTTTTATAAAAAGTAATACACCAAGTTTACAAAACCTTGAGTACTGTATATTCATAGGTTATTTATAACAATTAGTTCACCAGATCTGCTCAAATCATGGTGAAGAAAACATTTACCTTTGAAAGTAAACCCTCAATATTATTTATTTGTATTGTTGTAGAACTTGGGAAACCCAGTCATGGACCAGGACTCCACTGTGGTAGGCAAATGAACACCTACTAGAAATACAATACAGTACCACCAAATACAGTACCATGATAGGTCACTAAAAGACATGTATCTACCTGTTTTGCTCAAAATAGTTCCATATACTCACCCAAAACTGCAGTTGTAATATCAGCAAGTATTTGACAATTTTTACATTTATTTCTTTATGAACAATTTTAAGCATGGAAACGCCTTCAAGTATTAGATTCCAAATGGTTGACCTAATTCAATCACCTCTCTCTCTCTCTCACCCACCCACACCCACCCCACTTTTGCTAGGGACCAGACTTTTTGTATTTGATTTGGATGGGAAGACTTGTTTGGGCCAGTTTGAGGAGAATGAAAATGTAACTGCTCATATCTAAGGAACCTAATTAATATTCTTCATAAATGTTACTGGCACAGAATTAATCATACCAGTGCTGCTTGGAGAACAACCTTGAAGGGAGGTCCTAGAGCAGCAGTGGGGAACCTTTTTTTGTATGGGGGCCGCTGACACACAGAAAAAAAAAAAAAAAATCAGTCGGGGGCCACACACAAATGAGAAGCAAAAAACACCCCAAACCTGTCTCTGATGTGGCTCTCAATTGAGGAGGAAAGACACTCCCTACATTCCCTTTGCACAACAGAGCCTAGGGGAGCCCAGGCTAGTAGATTTTGTGTGCTCCAGTCCCATGGGGGACAACCGGGGGCAGGGGACTGGAGTGCCAGGACAGGCTTCCCAATATAGGTGGGAGCCCCAAGCGTTGGGGGCCAGATCCAGGCAAGCCAGGGCCTGCATCCAGCCCCCAGGCCTTAGGTTTCCCATTTCTGTCCTAGAGGAACCCCGCCCAAGTGAACTTAATAAAAACAAGGGAGGAAAACATAGGTTCCCTTACATCATAGAGAGCACATTAAACTATACAAATATTCATGAAATACCATTGTCTTAATTAGGTTCTTAAAACATGTACCTTAGATGCTTTCTCAGCTTTCAGTTTTCTGACCACCTCCCCTTGCTCAGCTACTTTATCATAAAGAGTTTTGCTCCCCAGGATGCTGGAGGTCTCGGACACAGAAGAAACACTTGATACTGCTACAGCTGCTGCTGGAGGATTTCCAGATTTATACTCTTGGCCTGTCTTCTCCTTGTATTCCACCTTTAAGTCCAATAACTGTTTCACAGCTGCATCAATATCTTCCTTTGCAGCCTTTTTAGCTTTCAAGTCACGAACCACATCTCCCTGAGCCACCACTCTGTTGTAAAAGATCAGGGGGTCTTCAGATGCAGCAGAGGCAGGGCTGCTGGTATTGGCAACAAGTGGAGCAGACTTTCCCTTTGAAGCAGAGCTAGCCTTTGAAAACAGAAGCAGATTCTCAGTGTTTCCTTTTTTATTTTTCATTTTAATAGTAACGTTATTGAGGAGAGCCTTTCCTAAAACCTTAGTTACCTCTTTCTTGGCAGTTTCTGCCTTCGTCTTCTCTTTTGAGCCAGATGTTGGCATTTCCTTTGTATGTCCATCAGGAATATAAATCAAAATGCATGGGGATTCTTTACAGCTATATGGGCTAAAGAAAGATTAAAAGAACTAAATGTTTCATACACAATCGCTATCAGGCCACTGCACCAACAGGAAAGAATAAAAGCAGCATGTCTACCAAACACTTGTTTGGAGAAAAAACAGAAAAGATACATATTCAAAACCACTTCCCCTTCATTACCTAACTCCACTGCAAAAAAATGGCATTCCTATTATTTGCAACTACTGAAGAGTTTCATGTTGTCAGTTCACATTCTGGATAGATCAGTATAGTGAACTGAATGTTTATTTCATGCAATTTCTCCATCTCACAACTACCCTCTCTTCAAAAATCTAATTCTCATCTCATTTAGTTGAAATAGCAGCAAAATGCAACTTTCCCACCTCTTCTGCATAAAAATCCAGATGGTAAAATCACCATTGCACCATCTGGATTTTTTACAGTGCATTCTAAATGCCTTTAAAGTTTCCATCATGCATATTCTGCAGATGGGGAAAAAAAAACACACATACACACACACAGATGTGTAAAACAATATTACATGTTTCACTGTTAGGTATAAACATGCTTTCCCCTAATCAGGTAATCATCTATTTTATTCCATTTCTGGATTCTTATTTATATATTCATAGCAAATACAAGGAAAATGCGACTCCCTCACTATTTCAGACCTTCCTTGTGCTTTTAGAAAATGACACCTGCATGACCGTGTACATCTATATGAAGGCTTACGAACATACAATCCACAAACCACCTAGGGCAGTGATGGGCAACTTGTGGCCCACTGGGATTCTATGTAGGGCCCACAAGACATTTTGTTTACCGTTGTCCAAGTGCAGGGTTGCCAGATTCCACTGGTTTCCATCCACGTTAAACAAAAATGCATAACAGATGTTAGAGATCTATAATGGCAAATGTTAAGGCTTATTTACAGCTGCTTACCTAAATGGTTCATAAGGCTGATCACAAATAAAGAATCCTCGTCTCTGAAGTTGTATAATGTCTCCTTTTTTCAACTCCTTAAGGCAAGGATCACCTAACATCAGTTCTTCTTGCTGTAACAGTTAAAAAGCAAATTAAAATCACTTCTATGAGCAAGGTTTAAAATAACGTTAAGAATTATTATAGCTGCAATGAAGGATTCCAGAGATGTTCTAAGTTCGCAACTGCTGAAATGTCAATTAATCCCAATGCCAGTAGATAAGGTGCTCTAGTAAATGTGTTAGCATGAGAAGATGGTTTGGGAGCGCTCTCTCACCCTACCACAAACGCCAGAGGGCTAAAGAGTCATACACATGGTGAGAAATCCATATAAATTATACAAAGAAAGTGAATGTATGAGCTTTGTGGTATTTAAAAAAAAAAAAAATAAAAAAAATCACAAGAACTAGTTAACTTCAGATAGCAAAATTAATTGGAACAATTACTGGAATATATTTATATATTTTTCCCACCCTGAAGCAGGAGAACACAAATAGAAGTTCAATACAATAAAATGTACAACTCAAACTAATAAGTGAACAAAACATTCCTTTACACATTACTATTCTGCTTCAGCCACCACAGACCCAGCTCTGATTGTCTATGCATTCCCTCTCTTCCGGAGGAGCCTTAGTCTAGATCCCATAGTATCATTTCGGGGCATAAGATTGGAAGAACGAGAATGACTACAAGAAACTCTACAAAATAATGCCACAGTTTAAAACAGTGATGGGCAATCTAGCCTAGTGAGTGGGTCACATGAGTGGCCCTCCATCTCATTGGGCTACAATACTGTCACAACCAAGACAATTTTCTGGGATAGGGTAGGTTTTGCTAACTGCACTTACGCACCTAGAATTTCTAGGATGTGTTGATTTGACCTGTATTAGTGTTTTGATTGGATGCAAAGGGAACACACGGCTCTCACAGTCAATGTTGTTACAATCAGCATGCATCTCACTTCAAGTGCCTTTGCTTTACATGCATGTTACCTTAGTAATACCATCAGGAAAAAACCTACAAGGATGGAAGTCAGCAACCATGCACATGCAGAATGGTAAACAAAATGTGTCTCAGGCCACACAGAATCCTGATGGGCCACATGAGGCCTGCGGGCTGCAGGTTATGCAATTGGTTTCAAGTGTCTTATATAGAGATAGTAAGACACAAAATCCAGTGAATACAATTACAAAGACTTTGTAACAAAAGTCATATGTAATGAGTTTTATCAAAACAGCCAAAGCAGCAAAGTCTTCCTAAAAACTATACAACAACTTCAACTGGAGTGTTTTATTCTACTTATTAGACCAGTGGTTTTCAACCCCTGGGCATCCAGACTATGCCTAAGATCTCCAAAGGGTCCATTCAAAATTTGAGAGGTCTGCAAATGAAAAGAGATTGAAATCCACTGTACTAGACAATGAAACTCTGTTAAACACACTGATCTACCAGGTTGCAGTTTCTGGAGCTTCATGTAAACATTCTTCATCAATATCTAAATGCCAGCCAGGAGCCAGCCCCTCAGAGAACAAATGGATATACCTTCGCTGAACATCCGACCCTACAGACATATTTGTGGTACAGAACAGTAGACCTACATTTTTAGTGTAGATTGAAGGAGTTGAACTTAAGTGTAAACTACTCAAACTGCTTTGAAATGCAATTTGCACATTTGGGAAAAGAGAGCCTAACACCTTAAAATATAACTGCTGATAATGGTAAGGAGAAAAAGTAAGTGGAAGCTTTGTAAATGAAGAGGGGAATAAATGAGTTACCTTGCTATTTCGGTTGACATATTGTTTGAAATCTTCATCTTTACCTAAAACAGGTTTGGTAATTAGATGGTCATAGTTAACAGAGACAGCTGGAATGAGAGGTGCACATGCAGTCTCTGCAAGCCAAGTGATCTTAGTGGTTTTTTTGTAGTCCTTGTTCTCCATGTTCAGCTTGGCATCAATGGACACAATTTTTTTGCTTGAGTTTCTACAGAAGAAATAGAAAAATATGACAAACATTTTTACATGGCAATTCTGGCATATATTTGAATTTCTCTTGAGAAAAGAAAAATATCAATAATATGAAAATTACTGATCAAAAAAGATCACGCATCAAAAATAGTCTTCCATGATATTTTCTAGAATGGAGTTCTGTTACTCACTAGCCATCAGAACTCTCCAGGGAAACTTATACAGATTTTTCTACAAGGTCTTTGTTTTTTTAAAAAAAGCCATACTAGTTAGTAGTCAAGTGTGTCTGATTAATTTAAAGTCATTGTACATTTCAACTTATTTAAAAAAATGCTACTAGGAGGCTCTGCCCCAGCTTGCTACACTTGCCAACACCCCATCTTTGGAGGTAGGTAGGCCTGGCTCTTCCCCCAGCCGCCGGGGAGGGGCCGTAGCCAGCGCTGACCTCTCGCCATATACTCTCCCACCCCCCCCATTCACAGCCAGCCCCAGCCTCTCCCCCCGCCTGCCAGAGGAGGGCCGGGGCCACACAGGCCGTGGTCTCCCAGCAGCCAGAGGAGGGAGTGGGTAGGGCGTGTTCCTTTGGACAGTTGTCACGTGATAACATCACTCTGTTGGCCCACAGGAAAAGTTTACATCAGAACATAAGAACAGCCATACTCGGTCAGACCAAAGGTCCGTCTAGCCCAGTAGCCTGTCTGCCGACAGTGGCCAGCACCAGGTGCCCCAGACAGGGTGGACCGAAGACAATGATCAAGAGATTTGTCTCCTGCCATCCCTCTCCAGCCTCTGACAAACAGAGGCCAGGGACACCATTTCTATCCTAATAGCCTTTTATGGACCTAACCTCCATGAAATTATCTAGCTTCTCTTTAAACTCTATTATAGTCCTAGCCTTCACAGCCTCCTCTGGCAAGGAGTTCCACAGGTTGACTACGCGCTGTGTGAAGAAGAACTTTCTTTTATTAGCTTTAAACCGGCTACCCATTAACTTTATTTGGTGTCCTCTAGTTCTTCTATTATGGGAACTAATAAATAACTTTTCTTTATTCACCCTCTTCACACCACTCATGATTTTATATACCTCTATCATATCCCCCCCTCAGTCTCCTCTTTTCTAAACTGAAAAGTCCCAGACGTTTTAACCTCTCTTCATATGGGACCCGTTCCAAACCCCTAATCATTTTAGTTGCCCTTTTCTGAACCCTTTCCAAGGCCAAAATATCTTTGAGGTGAGACCACCACATCTGTACCCAATATTCAAGATGTGGGCATACCATAGTTTTATACAGGGGCAGTAAGATATGCTGGGTCTTATTTTCTATCCCTTTCTTAATAATTCCTAGCATTCTATTTGTCTTTTTGACTGCCGCTGCACACTGTGTGGAAGTTTTCAGGGAACTGTCCACAATAACTCCAAGATCTCTTTCCTGATTTGTCACAGCCAAATTAGCTCCCATCATACTGTACGTATAGTTGGGGTTATTTATCCCAGCGTGCATTACTTTACACTTATCCACATTAAATTTCATTTGCCATTTTGTTGCCCAATCACTCAGTTTGGCGAGATCTTTTTGGAGTCCCTCACAGTCTGCTTCTGTCTTGACTATTCTAAACAGTTTGGTATCATCTGCAAACTTTACCACCTCACTGCTTACCCCTTTCTCCAGATCATTTATGAATAAGTTGAACAGGATTGGTCCCAGGACTGACCCTTGGGGGACACCACTAGTTACCCCTCTCCATTCTGAAAATTTACCCTTTGTTTCCTGTCTTTTAACCAGTTCTCAATCCATGAAAGGACCTTCCCTCTTATCCCATGGCAATGTAATTTACACAAGAGCTTTTGGTGAGGGACCTTGTCAAAGGCTTTCTGAAAATCTAAGTCTACTATATCTACTGGATCCCCCTTGTCCACATGTTTGTTAACCCCTTCAAAGAACTCTAATAGATTAGTAAGACATGATTTCCCTTTACAGAAACCATGTTGACTTTTGCCCAACAAATTATGTTTTTCTACGTGCCTCACAATTTTATTCTTTACTATTGTTTCGACTAATTTGCCCGGTACTGAAGTTAGACTTACCGGTCTGTAATTGCCAGGATCGCCTCTAGAGCCCTTTTAAAATATTGGTGTCACATTAGCTACCTTCCAGTCATTAGGTACAGAAGCCGATTTAAAGGATAGGTTACAAACCACAGATAATAGTTCAGCAATTTCCCATTTGAGTTCTTCCAGAACCCTTAGATGAATGCCATCCGGTCCCAGAGATTTGTTGACATTAAGTTTTTCTATTTGTTCCAAAACCTCCTCTAATGACACTTCAATCCGGGACAGTTCCTCAGATTCATCACCATATATATAGAGAGAGATTTAGGTTCAGCAGAAAAGGGAAAGACTCTGATTGTTAGATATCAATCTGCACTATTCACATAACTCTGAAGGGCTCTCTTGATTTAAAAAACTGAGAACCACATTAAACGACAGAACAGAATGCTCTTCTATCACTACAGGCCCTAATCAGAAACCTAATCTGTTCCCCAACCCCATCTCACTTTTATTTCAAGTAAAATATTTTGGATCAGATTAGGATTTACATGAAAAACATAGCAATTTAATTGCTCTGGTAACTTCTGAAGCAGTACTTTGCTGTGAAGGGATATGTAAATGAAGTCTGTGATAAATGTACTTCAGATTTACGTCTATGATCAGTACATTGTAGACATCAAGCAAAGCCTTAGGATGCTTTTTAATACCTCTCTATACTATATAGAGAGAGACTACGTAGGAACATTCAAAGTTTTGGAAAAATACATCACAGGGACTTCTGAATATAAGAACAGCCGGACTGGGTCAGACCAAGGGCAGGTCCACACTGCATACCCATAGCTCGAAATAAGCTACGCAAATCGCATAGCTTATTTCGAATCAATTTTGAAATAGCTTATTTTGAAATTTGGCACGATCTACACTGCATTTATTTTGAAATAAATTGCTATTCCAAAACGTCCCTTACTCCTCGTGGAATGAGGTTTACAGGGACGTCAGAACAGGGAGCCCATTATATTTAGAAATAACGGGCGCGCTCAGAAGATACGGAATAGGTACGTAGCCCAAAGGTCCATCTAGAGCTAGGTGCTCCAGAGAGTGCGAACAGAACAGGTAACCATCAAGTGATCCGTTCCCTGATGCTCATTCCCAGCTTTGGGCAAACAGAAGGCAGGGACATCATCCCTGCCCATCCTGGCTAAAAACCACTCCGGGACCCATCCTCCATGAATTTATCTAATTCTTATTTGAACCCTGTTGTAGTCTTGGTCTTCACAACATCCTCTGGCAAAGAGTTCTTCAGGTTGACTATGCACTGCGTGAAAAAATATTTTCTTCTGTTATTTTAAACCTGCTGCCTATTAATTTAATTTGGTGAATCCTCATTCTTGAGTTAGGAGTAGTAAGTAGCACTTTTATTGACTTTCCACACCTGTCATGATTTTATAGATCTCAATCATGTATCCATCCCCTTAGTCTTTTTCAATAAATTTCAATAACCCTAATAATTTTGCCCTTTTCTGAATCTTTTTCAGTTCCAATACATTTTTGTGAGATGGGACAACCACATCTCCATGCAATATTCAAGGATTTATAGAGACGCAATATGATATTTTCTGTCTTATTCTCTATCCCTTTCTTCATGATTCCCAAAGTTAGTTTTTTTGACAGCTGCTGCACACTGAGTGGATTTTTTCAGGGAACTATAAACAATGACTCCAAGATCTCTCTTGAGTAGTAACAGCTAATTTAGTCCCCATCATTTTGCACATGTTGTTGGGATTATGTTTTCCAGTGTGCATTACTTTGCATTTATCAGCATTAAATTTCACATGCCATTTTGTTGCCCAATCACATAATATTATGAGATCCTTTTGTAGCTCTGCCCAGTCTGCCTGGGACTTAACTATCTGAAATGTTGCCACCTCACTGTTTACCCGTTTCCCAATCATTCATGAATATGTTGAATAGGACCGGCCGCAGAACAGACCCGTGAAGGACACCACTATTTATACGTCTCTCTAGTCTGACAACTAACCATTTATACCTACCCTTTGTTTCCTATCTTTTAACCAGTAACCAATCCATGAAAGGACTTTTCCTCTGACCCATGATAGCTTACTTAGCTTAAAAGACTTTGGTGAGAAACCTCAAAATCTTTCTGAAAACTTAAAATACGCTATATCCACTGTATCCTCCTTGCCCACGTGCTTGTTGATCACCTAAAAAAACCATGCTGACACTTCCCCAACAAATTATGTTCACCTATATGTCTTACAATACAGTTCTTTACTATAGTTTCAAATGGTTTGCCCAGTACTGAAGTCAGGCTTACCAGCCTGTAATTGAAAGATCAGCTCTGGAGTCCTTTTAAAAAAAACTGGTGTTCATTAGCTATCTTCCAGTCATTTGGTACAGAAGATAATTTAAACAGATTACATATTATAGTTAGTAGTTCTGCAGTTTCACATCTGAGTTCCTTCAGAACTCTAGGTTAAATACCATCTGGCCCTGGGGACTTATTACTGTTTAATTTATCAATTTGTTCCAAAATCTCTAGTGACACCTCAACCTCCTCTAATGGACGTCTTATTTTTAATAAGATCAAACAATGGAAATACTAAACACCAAATGTTGTACAAGGCACAGAAAAAGGTCTTACATATTTCCATAAGCCTTCCAACGTTCTACGCTTTCAGCACAATGATTTTGAATTTAGTTAGACTTTCAATTTCACTTTTTTTTGCAACGTCGTAATTTAAATTTTGTTTCTCAGTCTGCAACAACAACAACCAACAACAACAACAAAATCTGACAGGGAAAAAACAGACAGTAAGATCAGCAGAAGTGCTTCAGTAAACTGAAGAATTTTTATGCCATAAAATGGACTGTGTTGATTTCAGATCCTGTACTCTATTAAACAGGCATTTGTGTGATCCATTTAAAGATGATTACTGTATCCATGCAATCTTTTAATATTTCAAGATGCAAAAAGTCTATTCTTGTCAATGAAAAGCTGAAGTGCAAAAACCTCCAACTTGGAATTACCTTACACTTGTTACCTGTGTATTTTAGTGATGATAATGTTGCCCCAATTTATGAATGTAACCGTCTCTCCCTCGGTGAAAGTGTCTGCATCTGCACCCTCAATCAGCACTTTGGAGCTGTACCACACAGGCTTCAAACCAACATCAGTATTCTGTGTATTGAGAAAATTTAAAATTTGGTTGTCATATAAGTTGAATAAGCTTACCTAACAGAGGTGAGTCTGTAATGACACATTACTCTACATCAGGGTGGGCAATAATTTTTGGCCAGGGGCACTTCAAAAATTTTTCAAGTGGCCCCGGGCCGCCCCGGAAGGGCGGGGCCAGAATGCTTCTGGGGGTGGGGGAGCCCCTTTGCCCCCCCTTCCCACTAGGCACCCATGCCCCTGGCAGGGCAGGAAGAGGCTTCACACTCCCCCACCCCCAGGCCCTGATTGGCCTGGGGGCAGGAGGAGCACGCAAAGCCTCCTCCTGCCCTACCCCCACCCTGCGAGGAGCATGTGGCACTTCAAAGTGCCACGCACTGCCAGCAGGGCGGGAGATATCAAACACTCCTCCCGCCCCCAAGTCCTGATTGGCCTGGGGGCGGGGGAACTGTGCGAAGCTTCCCTCGCCCTGCTCCTGCCCTGCACAAGCATACGGCGCTCCTCGCAGGGCAGGGGGGGAGGGCAGAGGAAACTTTGCACAGCTCCCCTGCCCCCAGGCCAATGAGACATGTGACATCTCATCCTGCCCTGTGAGCAGTGCGCTGCGTGCTGCTCACAGGGCAGGAGGAAGCTTCGCGTGCTTCCCCACCCCCAGGCCCCAATTGGCAGGGCCTCCGTGGGCTGGATCAACCCACTTGGCAGGCCAGATCCGGCCCATGGAGGCTCTCTTGCCCACCCCTGCTCTACACGAATGTTTACAGAAAAATAATTTTGTATCCATCCATCTATCTATCTATCTCATCCACTTAAAGAGAATCACCACAACTAGAAAAGGGAAAAGTTCTCTTCATAGTTCAAAAGGAGGGATAAAAGTGAGGCACTACTGTCACTTTTACACGTCATGATACTTCATGCTTTTCTTAAATCTCCAGCTCCCAAGTTATGTGATTTTAGGAGAATCTTGGTTTTTATTAATACTAGAGGAGCTGTGCCTGCTGCTTGCTACACTGTGGGGTTGCAGAGAAAAATCCTGAAAATGCCTCCAGCCCCCTGAAAGCTCAGAAGTCAAATATAATTCAAATGCAATTTAGTCCTACAGGGGAAAAAAACCACCTGATTTTTAAGCCACTCTGATATTTTGGGACCTATGTTTTGTTTTGTTTTTTAGAGTTTGGATTTTGCAATACTGTCAACAAAAGTATTTTATTCATTCCTTTCCTAAGACATGCAGTCTGCAGGATAAATGAGGTGGTGGTGAAATGAAGTAATGCACAATTTCTCTTCTCCTGGCATCTGGATCCATCTCTGGTCACAAGCAAAATGGGTTTAAGAGTCTAGACCATCCCTGATGGACACTAAATCACACCATTAGCAATTTTTATATTAAAACAGATTTTTTCCTTTGAAGATATGATCTAATTAAAAACAGAAGTTAGTTAGTTTAGAGAATTATACAGGAAGTCATATCAATGGTCCCATCTAGTTTTACAATGTATGACATCTCTGTGCTTTTCAAAGTTCCTGGCTTGATTTCATACTTTTAGTACTAAATTTTAACACCAGACACTCCCTCCTGGTTCTTAACTGCTCCAACTTATAGCTAGCATCAGAACCATACAGTGGTTATTAAAAGCCAACAACTACATGTACAACCTTAGGGTGCTTGGCCACTTCTTTCATCTCCTCTAGGGCTTCAGGAATATTCACAGTGACCACTTCATCCTTCAGTAAAGCAGTATACCGAGGAGCCACTGGATCTATGACCTACAGGAAATAGAAAGAAAATAATCATGACCATTGGATCATATCACAGTAGAAGATTATATGAAAGAAAGTAAAATGAATAAACAGGACTATGAAGTGGTATTCTTTATGTTACTGCACTCGTTTGCGTTTTAATGCTTCTTTCATCAAAAGTCATGGAAGTAAGACAAACAAGAAAACATATAATCAAAAGTGTGCAATCTTAGCAATTTTTCAGACCTTCCACCAAAATGAATATATTTGAACAGACAAAGCTGTTGACAGCAAACAGAAGCTGCAATTCCAGTACTATCATACTTGAAATATGCTTCAAATCAATGCTTCACTAGGGAAGAAAGACTATAAAAACCATTTTGGTGTAGTTACACGCTACATGTAACTGTACCAAATGTGCCTGCTGGACCATTTTCTTGCTAGATAAATCCATTTTAAGAACTCATTGGATGCCATATTTTGGTTAGCACGGACTCTAGTCTTATGTTCATTTCTCACAGACAAAACTCTATTAAGCTCAGAGATAGCTTTGCCTGTATGAGTACCACCAGTTGGGTTTAAATATTAAGAAACACCATTTTAAATACAGCAGCATTAGATCACTATAATAAGGCAATACCATATTACTGAACTCAGGAATTCCCCACTTTAGTGTCTTCTTGCCAAATTAGTTATCACCACAGCCTCTCCTCATATGCTTTTATTAAGTCTGTTTTCACTCCCCTAGCATGACGTTTCACTGAGCCTCCTGAATCTCTCAACTTACTTCCATAAAACATCTGGAGATGAATAGTACAGTACACACAAGGGGTAGTGGAAGGCTAGCAGGAAACAGTGATAGACTAACTGGCAGGTGATTTGGGTGCTAAACTGAGTAAGTCCAAGTAAATACTTTTGTTTATGCTTTCACTGAACCAGGAATGCATAGCTAACTAGTAATTTTGCAAGTAAGCAATTTATCAATTTCATACCCAAATTGCTCAGCACTAGCAAGTATGAGTGTGCTTTTGATTCAGAAGTCATACATTTATCAGAGATTCAGTACATGTGGGAAACTAAGTCCTTCAGGTGTTTCAGATAGCTGTAACAGGAAAGGGCTTGTTAAAGTATCTCAACATCTAGGTGCCTTTATATGCTTTTGATTTAGTAACTAAAATACATACTTGGACAATTAAGGTTATGATTTATTTGTATCACTATTACCATGACCTTTGTTTTAATAATTTAGTATGATACTTCCCTAGGTGATAGTCTCTACAATGTAACAGCATAATAAGAGCCTGCAGAGAGCTTTTAAATCAGTGGGAAATGTACAGGAACAATTTCTGCCCTTGCTTTTATTATTAACTCCAATATAGTCACAGGTAGAGGGCAACAGAATTTGGCTCATAAACATGGTGCTACTCCAGAAGCAGGAGTTTCAAGACATGCAATTTAAAAACGGTTTTAAATGCATTATCAATTCCCCCATATTTTTTTAAAATTCACTACTCAAAAAGTTAATAATATTTATGCAGCAACAGAAAGAACCAATTGATAATCCTTTATATAGCAAATACAAGTAGTAGTAAGGGACACAAGACACATGCCAGACAAGCAAATACTACTTAAATGAGTAAGTAAGGCTTCAGCAAAACCAAGCAGCAGGACTCCCAGTGCAAGACTTACAGGCATTCACACAAGTTATACAGTCAGCATTCTAATGATTCGCCTTATTATAGTGTCCAAGCATTCACTGCCAAGAAGCAACTAACCATATTAAGATGCAGTATTCCTTATTTGACACTCAGTTAAGGAATATCAAAAAAAGGGCTATTTTATGTATTTTCAGGCACAAGGAATACATAAAAGCTCTCTATACCTTTGCACCAGAAAGGAAAAATCAACAAGAATTGGTTGGAACAGAGTTTTCAACTACTTTGACAAGTCAGTCAAAACAGAACTGGGCAACATTTTAAAAACAGGAATAATGCATTTTAAATGGATTTGTGCAGCTCTTATTATGTAAGCAAATGTGATTGTGCTACGATGCTGCATAACAACGGCTTATGAACTGTAAGCCATATAACTAAGGCAAAAGAAGCAGTAAGTAATACCTTCTTGAAAGCTCGCAGCTTGAAAGCAGAAAAATGAAATGCAGAGTTTTCATTTAATAGATTAACAAAAAGTATCATTACCTTTCTGCATAGTTCTAAGTAAAACAACTCAATATTGGTTTGGCAAGTCAATATGATTAGTGCTAGCCCATGTTAGAAAGAGGAGACATTCCATTTTCCTGAAAATGTGCCAGATGATGCAATATATTTAAAAATTGCTACACTTTATGATGAGCACTCCAATGAACAGTGGATTCACTACATAAACCAGGGAGAGGAGATCAAGAAGAAAACATTATCAAACTAATACAAGTGTATACCTTTTTGTTAAATGACCAAATTTTATCCCATTCCATGTTCACAACAGATCTGGAGGAGCCCTGGAAGGCAAAATTAACAAATTATCTTGAATATTATTTTTAATGTCTATAGAATCTCAATCTTCTCAATTCTAAGCATATTTATCAAAAATAACAATATGCATTTTTCAGCACAATCCTCATCTTATAAAATAAATATTAGGGACCCATTGTTGCCACAATCCCAATCTAAACTTTCATGGATATCAATGGGAGGCTCAAAATCTTGCAGACCCATAAAATTTTACACAAGCATAAGTAAAGCAGAACTTGAACCTAAGCCATGACAGGAATGAGTTTTCAAAAGGAGAAAACCTTGACAGAGTGGCATAAATGCTTCCACCAAATATGATGAGCTTTCAGTTTACAACTTTAAAACTCAAAGAATAAGAGGGAAAATGGAAACGCAACCCTCACCTGTGCAGCAATAAACTGTTTTAATCCTTCAACTGTCATGCCTCTTCTTAGCACACCACGCACAGTGGGAAATCTTGGGTCATCCCTGGCATAAAGAGGAAAAAGGTTGAGAAGTTCATTCAATATTTATTCTTGTACACTAAATTCTGTTTAGGAGATGAAATAATGGTTTTTAATATTGGGATAAACCCAAATTTTGTATTATTTTCTTGTGTGAATTTAGTGCTGGGTCAAAAAGACTACCTGACAGCCCAGGAGACTAAACTTCTGTCTATGAACAGTAGTAATGCAGATTTTCCCTCACTGAATACTTGCATTCCTGAACATTAACTTGGGGTGGGATACCACCACTTAGTGACAGTAGCTCTTTTCTACCTCCATTCAATCCATGGTGTGTCTGTCAAGAACTGAAAAGGTACCAGTTACATGTCCCCATCACAAGTTGGTACTATGTGTTGAAGAGTAAGATATACTAACTATCCTGCCACCTCCTTTCCCTTTTCCTCCAAAAGGATTCTTTGGCCTCTCCTATGTCAAATATTGGAACTTGCAGCTTTCCTCCTGGTCTGAAACTTAAATAAGATACAAGAGGAAAGAGGTGGTAGTATAATAAGCTCCAATAAATTCTTCCCAAGTGACTTGAGAAAATGAAACGCTGCTCACAATATATTGTGCAGATGTTCAAAATGCTCTGACCTCCAATGGGCTTCCTTGAGTGTGTCTCCCTCTCAGTGTGACTTAAATATGACCATGGACTCTATTAAGTTCTTTGAACTTGATGGGAGGGGGAAAAATAGTGGTATCTCCTAAATTTCACCCACTTGTGGCATCAAAAGTAAACAAATTCATATTGAGTTGTGCAGATCTGTGATTCTCCTCATACCCTCAACTCTACTTCCCCTTCTGTTACATAAGGAATGAACTAGTCAACGTTTAGATTTTAAAGTAATCCTCACTAGGCATTTAAGTTAACACCTCATCAACATGAACGGGGGAGTTCAGATCTCAGATACTACTCAGGCTCTCTGCAGATTCTAACATCTCTGCACCAGTTCAACACCAAAAACTTTCTTCACAGATTCTGGAGAATAAGGTATCAGCTTCAGAGAGATGCTAATACATTGCCGTGCACAAGCTCGATCTGTGTGCTAAGATCCTTTTGTTGTTGTCACCCAATTTTCTAAGTTCAAACATGTAGGTCTGAACAGAGCTAAGCGTGGAAGGACACAAGATATTACGGAACCAACCCAACTGGTACTGAAGTCTTAATAATGAATTAGCAAACTACTATTTTGCACTCCTAGATCCCTTTTTATATACAAGTTAATACAACCTTAGAAACTGCCATACTCAAGCAGCAAATCACTATGTAGTCTACTGTCCAGTCTCCGATAACAGCCAGCCATCAGATGCTTCATAGGACATAACTCTGCTGCAGGCAGCTATGGGATTACCTGACCTCCCCTGCCACCTCCAGGGGAAAAAAAAAAAAAGTGTCCTCCTTCCATCATTAGGAGGTAATCTATCACCTAACCATTTACGCATTACAGATGGAGGGCTTATTCCTGCCAAAGCTAGTTTAAAAAAGTACTATTCAATTTACATATACTCGTTATCCACATAAATACTACATTCTTTTTCCCACCTTGCTCTTCTCTGGGGCTCAAAGATATCTTGTGGCAACAAGATCTAGTCTAATCATATGCTGTCTGAAAGTATTTTCTTCTATGAGTTTTCAGTTCTGCTATCTTTCATGTCCACTGAATGCTTGTCTTTACTTCTATGGGGAAAATGGGAATAAAAGTTCCCAGTCTACCTTTTTTGTACCATTCATTACACGTTTATTATGCCCCATTCTCTTATTTGTCTTTTCTCTAAAACAAACAAGTTTGGAAGATTCTCTGGCTCCCACTGAAATCAAAGGTGATCAACATTTACTCAGTGAGGGCATTTTAATTTCTGAGTTTACTGAAGAGAGCAACTTTAGGCACTCATTTTTGAAAATTTGGATCGGAGTGCTTTTACAGAAGTAGAAAAAAAAAGTGCACCCATTTTATAGAAGAACAAACTGAAGGAGAGTAAGGCAATACTGTTCTATTTGGAGAAACAGTAAGAAAACATTGTGTCTTAGCCTGGACACACAAGCTTGATGATTAAAGTAAATCCAGCGTAATTCCCCTCCTTCTCCCATTTGGCTTATTTCAAAGAAGACTGAAAAAAAGAAAAAATCTGCTGTAGGTATTTATAAGACACTTACACACTTGGCATTTAAGTGCCATGAAAACTAAGTAGAGAATTTGCAGATGATAGGTGAAAAAGTTAGTATTTCTTTAAAGAAAACTGGATGCATATAGTCTATGATTTCCCTTATGAACAGCATACATGTGAGATTACATACAATAGCTACTATAGCAGAAATGCATAAACATACCATCCATCTACCAGCCCTTCATTGACAAACCAAGTGAGCTTTCTTTTAGATAGCACAGTGTTGTTGAGATTTAGACGGCTGTACTCCCAAATGTATGGCTTCCTTATGCCTAAAGCGTCAATGAACCAGTAAAACTGTTCGTCTCTGTCATGGTATTCTGTTGTTCTTAATGCATGTGTGACACCTTCGATACTATCAACAATGGGGCAGGCAAAGTCATATGTAGGATAAACACTAAAGAGAAAGAAAATCTTAAATTAATAAGCCAGAAGAATACACATACACATTCAATCCCTCAGTATTTCAAAAAACAAAGAAAAAATTGTAAATACCTACACTCTTCCCCCCACATCTTGTAACAATACATATCAGAAAAAGAGTTCATGTTCAGACCATAGTTTAAGCTTCAATGGCCAGAGATTACAACAGAGGCAGTGATCTGCCAACTGCAAGTGTGTACATCATGCCTCTGTTTTAAGTTAATTTCAACTAAGGGACAAAGCCAACATCCTTATCAAAATTAACATTTCCCCATCTGTTGAATCTTGTAACAGTGGGAAGAGTGGGTGGAAATAGATGTTTCAAGCAAAGGACAAAACTACAGTATTCTGCAAATAGTCTTAGTTCAATGCACACAGAGTAACTCTTCATATTGCTTGAAAAGAAGAGTCACTGTGAACGCAAAGTTGCCGCTCAGCTAAGCTGGTCAAAGACACCACTTCACTATAGAGTTTAAACTTTAAAAAGGTTGTTAATCTCTCAACGTAAAGTGAGAGTAAAATCCAATTGTTTGGCTGCCTGTAATGCAGGCAGGCAAAATCGTTTGCCAAGATATTAAGGAAAACGGTACTTGCTGCGTGTGGAAAGAATTTTTTTTAAACAGCCCAGCTTACAAACATGACAATAGTGACCTGCCAGAATTTTCATCAGTTGGTACTGTTATGAAATACTGGCCACAGCTCAGGTTTTAAAAACCTTCTGAAGAAGTTTGGTAGTTTCTACAAGGAAATCTACACCACATTCTGGTTGAGAAAATACAAGCAAGTCTCAAGTAGTTAAAAAAGCAGCATAGCATAGAACACTATTATTAGAAAAGGCACATACTTGTAATTACTTGTAGTGCGTGGGTGTGGTTGGTTTTTGCAACGATAAAGAGTTGGATCCCTCATGCACCCATTGTTACTATTCATGTCTATTTTTGCTCGTAGACAACATGTTTGTCCATATTCTGTTCCCTTTTTCATGTCTTCCCACATCTGTAAATTCTTCTCAACAGCTACCAAAAAAACAAAACAAACAAAAAAAACCTTTAGGTGACCTAAGATATTTCTAATCAGACTCCAGTACAAGTTGGACCTCCCTGGTCCGGCTCCCTTGAGACCTGAACAGTCCTGAATAAGGGAATTTGCCAGATCAGGGGATATCCCCTGCCACTGGCCTCCCAGGATACTGCCCCTCCCTCTGGCTGGCTCCACTCCAGCCCTATAGCCCCTGGGCTCCTGCCCTGTAGCTGCAGGGCTTAGACTCGGTACACCTCCACCAGAAGGCTGGGGCTCTCCAGGAATGGAGCTCCCCAGCTGCCATGGCCTCGTTTCTGCCCCACCCGGACAAGGCTTCTTGGGGATAGGGCTCCACAGCTGCCCTGCTTCTGTCCCGCCCAGGGCTTCTGGGGGATAGAGCTCACCAGCTGCCGGCAGTCTCTCTGCTGCCGCACCCCACCAGGACTCCCCTGACAGGGGGCTCCGCGACAGCCTCGCTGCTACCACGCCGCAACAGGGCTCTACGGAAACAGGGCTCACTCATCCCATTGCTGCCCCGCCCAGCCAGGGCTTTCTGGGGGCGGGGCTCCACAGCTGCCCTGCCTGGCTGGGACTCTCCAGGGATGGGGCTCACTGGTCTGATGGCAGGGTTCCCCCTCCACTGGACTCCATGACTGGCTCACATTTCCAGGTGCCAGGGCTCTCTGGTCCTGCCAGACCATGGATGTTGCTGGACCAGAGAGTCCCAGATTTAAGAGGTTCAACCTGTACCATATTTTGTTACAAACATGCAAATTATTGCTGGATGTGTTTCGATCCAATATCAAACAGTACAGCTTTCCTGACACGCTTAGTGATGAGAATGAGATGTAATAAAACAATATGCAACAACAAGCTTGTTGATCTTTTAGCCTTGAATGGCAGGGCTCTGAGGACTTCAGTGTTCCTACTGGCTTGTTAACTATTCACAGTATACTATTAAACTAAACTGAAGATAGGTAGGATATTAACAGCAGAATGAAACAAGATGATATTCCGTAGACAAAGACAACAAGACCAGGAGGAGAGCCATAAAGTATCTTACAGTTATTTCTGTGTTTGGATTCTATTCTCTGCTCACGCTCCATTTTCATTTGTTCTGCAGGAGTATCATCAACATACGCTTTCCCTTCTTGAATAAGCTTCTCGGCATATTTCATTATAGTTTCAAAGTGATCTGAGGTATATGTAAATTGATCTGGTTTGATGTGCAGCATTGCAACGTCTTCCAGGATAACCTGCAAAAAGCTATGCTGTAATATTCATAAATACAGAGCTTTTTAACTATGTCAAGTTTCTTCTGAATTATAAAAGTCTCCATTTGCAGACGGACGCAGTAAGAACCATTAACACACAACAACACACATGAAAATCAACTGGATCCATTCATCATTAATTCCCAGTACTGAAGTTACCAAAGGGAGACAAAGTGGTGATTGCTATAAGGTAAAAGAATGAGATCAGCTCCTCCAGGGGAGGGTGGAACAAGAAAAGCAAAGCAAAAACTGGCAACAAGTTAGTCGTGTTTTACATTTATTAAAGTGAGAATGGTGAAAGCCTCAAAAACCTCCTGTATAACAATGAATCCTTTCACTGGAAAGTGGCAGGAAATCAAAACAAATGCCTTCCTTTCTTCCACCTTGTGGCTGCCATGAACAGTGAAAAGGTGGCAGCAAGAGTCGATAAAAGATTTAGACTGCTTCAACTATATAGGACACCTAAGAATTCTTCTAGTGTGGATGTAGGATTGTTGTTACAGAAAAGTTATTGCCACTGAAACCAGTAGTATTTAAGATTAAAAGTTTTAAAGTAGTATCATGATTGCAATTTGTGATTAGGTCAAATAAAACAGTATAGTCTATAAACTACTGTCAACAGATTTACATGGAGATTTTTGCATTTAATGCCGATTATAAATACTAGGGGAGCAGCAAGAAAGAATGGGAAAGTCATAGAAGAACTGGACTGAAAGCTTTTTGGTTTTAAAAGGCAAACAAGAAATGGTGGCTTGGAAGAGTTTTAGTGAAAAAGTTAAACACTACTGTTAACAGAGCCACCCAGGAAGTAGCAAGCCTGCTTACTGCTTTTGAATTGATTTCTCCAATAAATGGCTTCCATGGTTGTCTTACTGTACCTTTTCAAAGTCTTCTTTTTCTTTTTCAGGATTTGTGTCATCAAACCTCATGATGAGTTTTCCTTTAAAGTTAACCTGGTAATGCTGATTCAGCAGAGCAGCTTTTGCATGACCAATATGTAAGTACCTAAAAATAAAGATATTTTAGAGCATAATTTAGACATACAGGAATTTCATTTACATTTATTTTGCAGGATACAATCAGGTGAAGGATAAAGTGGAAACAGAGACTTAAAACTAATCAACCACCAAAAGCTATTTTATATTTATTGAAACAATGAATACTTAAAGCAATCTAATAGCATATGTATTTTATTAAATTATCTCTCTAAAAGCTAGGACTTTATAATTCACCTGATGATATGGCTATAATTACTCTTTGCAACATTATAAACCATGTATTAGCATTAGTCTACACTGAATTTTATTGTAAATTGAATAAAAACTAATCTTATTAAAATTGGCTTTTAAAGAGCTCATAACTCTCTGAAACACTTGCACTGAGTAACTGTTAGAACATAGGGAAATTCAGTTGGGTTAGTGAATTCCATCATACAGATAGTATCCAAAAACTTTGATAAACCCAAATCCACAAGAATGTATCAACTGTTACTTCTACAAATTATTTCCTTTTTCTGTAAGTTTACACATGCCAAACTATTTTGTTACTCTCATGCACACCATGAACCTCTAGTCTGCCACTCTCTGGTCCGGCAACATCTAAGGTTCAGCATGATTTTAATTAGCCGGATGTCCAATTATCATGGTAGTGGCTAAGTTGGTTTACAGCCACAAGTCCTGGGTCTCAGTGTTCTGTGCTGTTATTTAGCTCTAATTTATCCCTAAATGTCTTCTAAGACCCCAGTAAGCAGCAGAAGTGTTGGTAATGCTGCTAGACAATATTGACCTCCCACGGTTCGGCATATTCTCTGGTTCAGCACTGATCAGGTCCCCAGGATGCCAGACTAGAGAGGTTCAACCTGTAGTACTCTAAGAGCATGATTCATATCTGATTAACAGAATGAAAACCAGTACTGCAACAACTGAAAGAAGTCTTAAGAACAATTTTAAACTTCATCAAATCCTTCTCTCTTGAAAACAACATTTTCAAGTTGGTGAGGGTACTTTTAGTTCTCTTTTTACTACTATTTATGTGGTGAGGTTGTAAGTAAGGGACAGCTTTGGTAACTTTCAACCTTTGCTAATGAAAACATTTTACAAAACATCTGTAAGTGACTTTGAAAATTCTCTCTTGCTCTAGAAATCACTTCTAAGACATTGTTCATCCCTGACTAAACCAACTATACATAATCATCATCAGGGCAGGAGAGGCTCTTCAATTCACCTGTTAAAACACACTAATCCAGTAACTATTTCCAAGATAGTCTCAGAGGGGTAGCCATGTTAGTCTTGTAATTGTAAAAACAATAAGGAGTCTTATTGCACCTTAGACACTAAGTCTGGTAGTCTCTAGGGTGCAACAAGACGCCTCATATTTCCAAGATAAAATACAATCCCTCTCCTGACTTACAGTTTTTGAAAGGAATGTCATTAAACACACAAAACAGTCCTAAAAATAGGTCATCTTACCCACTGGCCTCAGGAGGAAACCGAACAATGACCTTCCCCATCTCTGCACCCGGGAGTTCCACAAATTTTCCAACATCTTGTTTCTTTTCTGTTGCCTTAAATTAACAACATTAAAATAACTTATACAAGCTCTAGGATACAAACTCTTAAAACAGGTTTCTCCTCTGAAAGGAGGCTGAAAAATGGCAACGTAGGGTCCCTGGCTCAGATGACTTTCATATCATACTTGCTCAGTTTCAGAGTTAGGTGAGATCAGTAAACTTGACCTGGTATTGAAAAGTCCAGATGGGTTTTCTGTTCCTCACTACAAGTAAGAAAACTGTGCACAAAACTTGTCTTGCAGAAATTATCTTTGAACTCCCACTGCCTCCAAAATTGAATGTGGTTAACAATTCTGTTGATCTCATTCTACTATAGATGGCTTTACAGTGGTAACAGAAATAAACAAGTAAATAAACCCACTAAAGTAAGCAGATGGAACTCCGAATACAAATAGGGAGTATGGATGTTAAAAAGCAGTTACAAGTTGACATGCCGGGTGGGGGATGGGCGGGCGGGGGAGGAGAGAGAGAAAGAGAGGAGCCGGCTCCCGCTTGCCTCCCCATGCTGTTCCCTTTGATACAGAGGCAGCAGCACAGGGGATGGGGGGGCCTGCATGTAACCGTCAAGCCCAAGCTCATAGATTAACCATGTAAACGGTTACACTTTCACATCCCTAACAGGGAGTCCCTCTGAGTAATAGATGCTTTTTCTACACAATTACTTTTCCAGAGCTGACCCACATTTATCAATATCCATAAACATTTGGGGATGAAATTTCTAAAGTAACTGTTTATAAGGATTTTTAAAACCTTTAATTCCAATTAGCATAACAAATAGCTTCTAAACTGAGCTATTAGAAGATACAAACGTTCACTGTAGTATGTTCAAACACAAAACATCGACCTTCACCTATAATCAGAACAAGGCTTACCACTTTCGTCTTTCTTGCGGCTGCAGCCCACTTGGTACCCACTGACTGGAAGGCACACTGTGCCTCAAGAAAGTCATACCAACGCTTTGCATGGACTGGAGCTTTATTTTGCTGCAACTGTTTCTGCCATGCACTACTGCCTGTTGGGAAACAAAATTTGTTTTTAAAATTATACCCCTGTAGTTGGAATAGCTAGACTTCTAGTAGGTATGTTAATGGTTAACTGGTAGGCCCCGGTCCACCGTAGGCAGGGGGCTGTTCTAACCCCGTGGAACATGCTGTGGATGGAGGGGTACTCCAGCCTGACCAGAGCAGCCCCAACTGTGGCAGGCCTAGCCCCAGTGCACCAAGGGCAGGGGTCTACAGCCCCGCCGGAACAACCCCTGCCTGCCCCATTCAATTAGTTAACCAGTTAAACTTAATGTTTAACTGGTTAACTAATTAAACAATATTTTACATCCCTAACTTCTAGTAACACTCACTTTAACAGATAAGTGTGGATTAAAAATAGGCTTCATCATTTTTATATTTCAATCAGTTGTGAAAAATGCCATCTTCTTTATCGTAGAGAAAATGGGTGAAAACCATTCCCCTTGCTTTAGAAGGCTCTGCATATTTCTTAATGTCTCCAGACAAAAAAAAATGATGTGTACCTCTCTGTATGCAACTCATCTCTGTATTAGAGAAAATTAATAAAACTGAAGCCATTGGCTATATGGCCATACTTCTCCTTGCACACACAACAGGTGTTTTTTTTTAAGCTAGACTGTCGAAAAGAAGCGTAGCAGCTTCCATTCTCCAACTGGATGTCAAAGTTAGGCAATGAAAGCAAGATTTAATTTGGTTGATATTTGTAGAAAATAGGTTTTAAACATTGGCAATTTTAGTAATGTTGCTACAGTTATTCAGGCTACTCACTTTTTTGAATGATGTTTAACGCAACCACTGAATTATGTTATAACCCAAGACACAGCATCCATCTTAGTAAATGTAGGCATTTTTTATTGTTGTCACAACCCCGTTACAGGGGCAGACGGAGGAAGAAATGAAAAGTTGGTATTTTAACAGAAATCTGAGTGACACCCAATTATAAAATTGTGCTTTAATGATTTATATTTCTACATCAGTTATGTCACAAACCTTATTACTACCACATATTCTTACAAATGTCTATTAAATGTACTTGCAGAAATTAAAGACTAAAAGGAAAAAGGTTTTAACACTATCGCATTTGCAAACTTGGGAGAATAAAAGTATAATCTACCTTTTAGTACCGCCCAGACACACAAATCTGCCAGACTCAGGGAATTTCCAACCAAGTAGGTCCTCAGAGACAGACAGTGATTAAGCTCAAGGACTGCTGAAGCGAACTGAGCAGAGGTATATAGCTTTGTCGCACTGAATTCCAACCAATGGTCAATCTAATTTTAAAGAACAAAATAGTTAATCACATTTAATACACACACAGTCTTGAAAGTTATAAAATTTTTGCTGGTCAAAAACTACATCCAAGTCTATATTTTATGAGAAAGTTGGTAGTGTTATTAAATAGGTGGCTCTGAATATAAAGTCATAAGTGGAGGACTGGAAAGGACCTTGAGAGATCATTTGGTCCAGTCCCCTGAACTAAAGGCAGGACTACAGAATATATTCTGGGGGGAATTCTATGTCACTGTGCACACACAGAATTCATGCATTGCACAACTTTTTCTTCCTCTGCAGAAAGGACATTTCCTAGAACAGCTCTTTGGCAGCACCCGAACAGAGATGATAGGCTCACCACTCGCCAGCAGAGGTGAGGAGGCACAGAATATTGGAGGGAGGGATGACAGAGCAGGGCACACAAAGCTGGGGTTCATTAGACCTGGGGGGAGGGGAGGGAGGGAGGAGAGAGAAACCTGAATGGAGGCTGAATGAGAGTAGAGATACAGTGTCATATAGGGATAGGATAGGACAGGATGTGTGGCTGAGTGATTGGGAGAAGCTAATGGTCAGTCAGGGTCTGCATAGGGAAGGCTCTCCAACTCCCAAAAGATCTCTGTCCACTCAAAAATACCTGTTCCATACATCTCTGACCCACACCCAAGAACCTCACTAGGTTTACTCCCCATGCTCCTTCCCAACTATTACTCCCCTATAGTGCAGCTTCTGTGTTACCCCAACTCCTCCAAGTCTTTGCACAGTGTCTGAGGGGTGCAGGAAATACATTTGTGCTGTAATTTAAACAAATTATTACTCAAAGTTCTGTATTAATATGCCTAATTAGGAATCTACGCGTCAAAAAACATTTCCTGAATATTTTGTTTGCATCATTACAGACATACTTGTTGACAAATATTTTGAAATAAATTGCCGGAATAACTGAAATGGTGTGATTGTGTTGAGTTACTTTGACAAATAAAATATGCAGAATTTTAAAATACTGTGCGTAGAATTTAATTTTTTTGACACAGAATTCCCCCATAAGCAACAGCAGCAAGACCATTCCTGACAGGGCATTATTCTTAAAACCTCTAATGATGAAGATCCTACAGCCTGCCTAAGCAGTTTGTTCCAGTGCTGATCTAGCCTGTCAGTTAGAACATGAAAAGAAGAAACTCTTATTTCACTGTTGATTCAGGCATTGTTCACAATTTTAACAATGCTGATACTCTTCTCTGTGAACTCTGTGTGTGTGTGTGTGCGCGCGTGCGCGCGCGCTTAAAGACAATGCCTACCATCAGCTTGGATTTAGACTGGAATAACTCCATTGACTACTACAGAGTTACTTCAGATTTACAGAAGTGCAATGGATAGAATCTGGTCACTGGGATAAAAATCTGCCCTTGGAAGTCCAGCAGTCTGAGATTTTGCCTTGGTCCAAAATATGTAATGACTTCCATGCTTTTAGATTACATCTTACAAAAGGCCACTTTTAAATTAGCTTCAAAGACTTCTGCTGATACTTAAACATTAGAAGAAGAAATCAAAGTCTTCATATACTGTGTATACAATAAAACTAGTGAATCTGTTAAGGGATAATATTCTCCTTCCATTTGAGTCCATTTTTCTTCCTGGCTAAATATATACTAACTTAGTGACCATATGCACCACCCTCTTCCCTGTCTATTTTTCCACTTAAATTTTTTTCCCCGCAGTATTCCTAACCTCCTCCCCTTCATATACCCCCATAAAAAGTTTATTCTGAGAAAGAAAGAAAGGTGCCCAACTTTGTATCTCTTGGTTTCTATTATTTCCACTCCAATTCGTCTGATGAAGTAGGTTTCACCCACAAAAGCTCGTGATTCTATCTATTTTGGTTAGTCTCTAGGGTGCAATAGGACTACTCATTTTTCTGTTTTAAGCTGTAAGGCAGCGGTCTCCAACCTTTTTACACCCAAGATCACTTTTTAATTGACAAACCAAGCCAAGATCTACTGCCCCGCCCCTTCCTTGAAACCCCTGCCCCTTCCTTGAAGCCACGCCCCTTCCTTGAAGCCCCTCCCTCTCTATTCTCCTCCTCTCCATCACTTGCTATCCCCAATCCTTATACTGCTGCTTTTTTAAAAAAAAATTCTTCTGTACGAAGAGGTTTTTCCAACATTTGGCCTGTCTAGACTGGACCAAATGTCAGAAAAACCCCTTCTTTTGGAAGCCCCCTTATTCCTCGTGGAAAGAGGAATATAGGGGTGACCGAAAGAGCACGTTTGCTCTTCTACTAAAAAAAGCGGAAGAACAAATGCAACCGTGGATGCAGAAGAGTTTTTCTGGGATATCTCCAGAATCCTGAAAAACTCCTGCAGTCTAGCCGGACCCTCGCTGGGTTGAGACAGGATGTGTAGTCTCTGGGGTGGGAATGAGGGATTTGGGTGTGGGAAGGGGTGAGAGGTGCAAGCTCTGGGAGGAAATCTGGATGCAGGAGGAGGTGGAGAAGGGGACACTGGCTCGGGGAGGGGGCTCCAGGCCGGGCAGTGTTGGGGTACTAAGCAAGCCACAGGCTTGTTGATGTGAGGGTGCAGGAATTTGGGTTGGGATATGTGAGGGGCTCAGGGCAGGGGGTTCCAGTGTATGATAGGCTCAGATCTAGGGTCTGGGTAAGAAGGAATTCAGGAGTGGTTGTGGCCAGATGGGGGCTTGGCCCCAATTGGGGGTTTGTTGGCCAGGCTTCATTTTTAAATAAAATACTATGTTAAACACAAAAAGTTTCTGCATTGTCTTTATTTATGAGAATGGCAGGGAACCTGCCTTGAGTCAGGGGTCACTGACCCATAGAAAAGTCATTTGGGAGCAGGGGACACAGTACTGGGGAGGGGTGCTAGTGGGTTCTGGGGCAGGGAACAGGGTGCCAGTGGGTGCAGGGGAGAGGAGGCAGGGTGCCAGAAGGACAGGTTTCTCCAGCAGGGGACAGGGTGCTGGGGGGGGGGGGGGGGGGGGGGGGAAGACAGGTTTCTGCAGAGGGGAGCAGGGGGACAGGTTTCTGCAGAGGGGTGGGGGGGCAAGGGAGAGGGAACAGGGGGGCAGGAGGGTGGGGGAACAGGTTTGGGGCAGGGGAGAGAGAACAAGGTTCGGGGGCAGGGAGTCCCCTACACCAGCCACGGAGGGAAGCCTCCGTCCTGCGCTCCCTCCAGGCTGACTGCAGGGCAGCCAGGCGGAAGTGAAGAGAAGCCGCTTCTCTTCGCTCCAGCCCGGCTGCCCTGCGCTCAGCCTGGGAAGCTTGCTCCAGCACAGCTGGAGCTAGGCGCAGCCTCCTTGGGCTGAGCGCAGGGCAGCCAGGCTGGAGCGAAGAAAAGCCGCTTCTCTTCGCTCCAGCCCAGCTGCCCTGCGCTCAGCCCAGGGAGGCTGCGCCTAGCTCCAGCTGTGCTGGAGCAAGCTTCCCAGGCTGAGCGCAGGGCAGCTGGGCTGGAGCAAAGAGAAGCGGCTGCCCGGTCAGCCGGCCATGGCGCTCAGCCAGGGTGCCCCATGCTCCACTTGGGCAGGCGCAAAGGAGAAGCTGCCGATCAGCTGGAGCGCGGGGCAGCCTCTTTCAGCTGAAAGCCACAGCCAGCTGGCCGGGGTGTTTCAGTCCTCCTGACCTCCCAGTTCCCACCATTCTGCGCAGCTACTCACCTGTGTTGTTGCTCGGTGAGTAGCTGCTCCTCAAATGAGGAAATCTAATGTAAATGTGCTGTGCAGGCGTGCAGTTCAGAGAGGGCTCAAGAGCGACTCTTAGAGCCCCTGAGATCGACCGGTAGATCGCGATCTACCGATTGGTGACCACGGCTGTAAGGGCTAGATCCTCAACTGGTGTAAGTGGACAACTGTATAGACTTCAATGGAGCCAGGCCCATTTACACTAGCTGAGGATCTGGCTCTAGCATACAAACTTGATACCTCAGTTGCAAAGTATCTCTTAAAATCCTCCTAAATTTATTCCATGTGTACACTTCAGTAGGAATTCTTCCAACAGTCAAGCCAACGTGGCAGGCACAGATGTCACAGAACTATAAAAATTCAACTTTCATTTCCAGTTATGTTCTAAAATATTCCCCTTACAAAGGCAGCTGTTTTAACATTTCTCAAAGCTCAGTTTTACTTTTGAGAAAACTGATAGCTGAGACAATATATTTAATTCCCAAAGTTACTGACCTTGCAAATATACTTCTGAACACTTGCACATATTCTTGGTTCAAGTTCTAATTTGGGTTGGGAAGTAAATTTAACCACAAAGACCTATAAATCACTACACAGTCATAAGCAACATAACAAAGCAGCACTTTTCTCTTAGAGTATGTCTAGAATACAGGGATTTTTCGAAAAAAACCCGGCCTTTTCAAAAAAACTTCACCTGCGTCTAGACTGCTGCCGTGTTCTTTCGAAATTAAATCAAAAGAACACTGCAGTTTTTTCGACTGCAGAAAACCTCATTTTATGAGGAATAACGCCTTTTTTTGAAAGCGCTCTTTCGATAAAAGGCGTTATTGAACGCAAACAGTGCTTTTTCGAAAGAGACTGTCTGGGTGCTCTTTCGAAAAAGCGGCTCTCTCTCTCGAAAATACTGGTTTCTGTCCAGACGATCTCTTTCGAAAGAAGCTTTTTCGAAAGATTCTTTCGAAAAAGCCTCTTTCGAAAGAGGCTTGTAGTCTAGATGTAGCCTTACACGAAAAGAGGGCAGTTTCCAGGGTTGAAGATTGACCTCCAACGTCTTAGAGAAATATTGTAAGGGTGGCTGTTCAACCCCGCATTACCCTACACTAAACTCAGCCAAAATAATTCTATTACAACTATACATCTCAGGCAAATTCAACATACAGCTATTCTAGGCTAAAGCAAGGAAAACTTCCTCTTCATCCACATCATACCAAGTGATGATAACTGTAATAACTTCATTTTGTTCATATAAATGAACAGAAACGTTAGGGTCATCTCTAGCTTTAATTTTTGGAAAATGTAGGACTCCATGGGAGGGACTTCCAACTTGGGAAATGTCCATTCAGATTTTCAGATCACAATGCAGCCTGCCTGGCTACAGTGTACAGACTGGGAATCATAAAAATTTTTTATCCTAGAACTCCATGAGGCAAGAGAAACAATGTGGTAATTGGTCAGGGTAAGACTTGGTGACATCGCTACACAGGAATATTTTTTATTTGTGCTTAATTCCCCCAGCAGCTTTGATGGAGGCCACAAACAGCTCTGTTAGAAAAACAAATGGTACACAAAGGAAATGACAATCAAAACTGAAGAGATGGAGAGAAAAACGTACACTCTACTAGAGATCAGTGTATTTAGGAGCAGTTGTGAACAACTCTCCCACATTCAGATGCATGGATTTGTGTAGTCAGAGGCAGTTTCACAATAACATAGCTTCAACACCTCAGATAGCCAGACCCTCAGAGAAAAATGGTACATCATTCAAAGGCGACATACGTCTTAGATGGGTAGCCATGTTAGACTAACTTTTTTTTTTTTTAAAGTGTAGTCCTGTAGCACCTTAGAGCAGGTTTTTTATACATTATATATATTACTTATGAGCTATTGTGGGCAAAACCCACAGCAAATCCTCAAATGAGCATAAATGTAACCACATGAAAAAAATCAAATATTAATAGTTGTTTCTCACCTCAGTGTGCTCCAGAAGATTAGAGCCATATAGCCCTGCAGAAGTGGCAACTCTACCCAGATAGCGAACTATGGAATTCACATCAGTGAACACAACATGGCTATAAAAACAGAAAATTAAAGATGAAGTAACTTATTACTAGCAATTGGAGTGTAATTACACATAAAAGAGGCTATATGAACGTCAACACGTTTCTAGGTGAAGTAGTGGGCACACAGCTACCAGAACACTATGGCACATCTTCACTTGTCACACCAGAGATAGATGTTCTGGCGTTTGATTTAGTGAGTCTAGTATAGACACTGAGAGAAGCTCCAGCTCCAGCTGGCACTTGTATTCTTTGTAGCCATGGTCAATATGGCTACAATTGTAGCAAGGGAAGCCAATGGGAGCAAATTGATGATGCCTCCAAGTTCAGCTTAAGGTAAGCCAACTATGTACTCTACTTAGCTTGAGTTGCAAACCTTAAGCCGACCTTCCAGGTCTACCTGGCCTAAGACACCTATCGATGCAACATGTCTCATACCTCCCTTCCAGCTGGTCACACTATTAACCATTAAGTAAACCATTAATACACAAACATTTTATTGGGAAGTGGAGGGAGAGAAGGGGAGAAAATAATTTACTTCAACTCACAACTAAATACCAGGTAACATTTTTCTCTCCTGCACCTCCCCTCCCAAAATATAATCAGAGCGCAGAGGTACTGCCTAGCCTTCAGCATTTAGGGGGTTAAATCAAGTGTAATTTTCCCAAGTCCCCTCCTTGAACACCTGTGCAAAGGTAAATACTGTAAAAAGGGCTGCTAGAGAGAAAAGAAGAGCTTGTGAGGTCCCTGCCCAGGCTTGTGAGGTCCCTGCCCAGGCTTGTCTGTTACTCATTTTGCTTGTTTGCTTCTGCTATGTTTATGAAGATTCTTTCCTGACAAACACGCTTTACTGCCTTTCTGTTTTTATTCCATTTTCCCATCAGCTAACAAGTACATTGTGTTGGAATTTGATGCAACAAATGTAGGACTGGCACAATATTGACACATGCTACCCTAATGGGAGCAGAATTGTATAAGCTCTGGTTTTATGTATATTACAGCAGGGCCTAGGCATCCTAACTGAATTGTGGCATCACAGCTGTGTACACACACAGCTGGAGAAACTTCTTCCCACAATTACAACCTAAATAGCAAAAAGGGACAAAAATCATGACGTGAATTGCCCAAGATCACACAGCAGGTCTGTGGCTGTCTTTAAACGCAGTTGGCACTAGCTCTTTTGAAATCCCAATATAGATAATGCTAGTATCCTTCTACTGATGGCACTACTGGGAAACTCCATCTGACAGGCACATTTGTTTCAATGGTTTACCTCCATCACTCTCAGTCACTGGACCTTCCCCACTGTCCAGTTTTTAGAACCTCTTGCTTCAAAACTAACACATTTAGATTTTAAAGAATATTTTCATTAATATTCACAAAGCAGCTCTGCACATTATTGTTCTCCCCTAAGAAGCATAACAATTATCAGTCTTTTCCAATAGTCCACAGTACTTTTCATCATCAAATGTGTATCAAGTGACACAGGAAAAACTTTAATGCTTTATTTTATTGGTTATCAGTGCTTTAATTACCTATTGTGTGCACACTGCTGACTCAGTAACATTTGGTATGGATGAAGACTTAAGTATGTCAGATTACTGCCCAGATGCTTCCCTGACTTAGAGTGGAAAGCCCAGAGGGCAACCAGGTTCTAACTTGGGGTGGGAACCTAAGGTCCAGGAATCTGGCCCCAGAGGCTCCCCCCTAGCACTGGGGAGCACGTGATGGCAGTCCAGTCCTCCACTGCCTCCCTGCAGGGCTGCAGCACACAAAATCTACTAGCCTGGGCCCCCCCTCATGGCTCTGGTGTGCAAGGGGAATGTGAAGAGTGTTTTTCTCTTTTTCTCCTTCTCAGTCAGGTGCCACGTCAGTGAAGGTTTGTTTGGGGTGGGGGTTTTTTTGTTTTTTGCTTCTCACTTGTGTGTGACCCCGACTGATTTTCCTGTGGGTCAGTGGCCCCCAAGCCAAAAAAGTTTCCCCACCCCTGCTCTAGCTGGAGCCCTCCACCCACCCCAAGGTGACAGTCTGAACTGTGAGCCTGGCTTTCTTACCAATTTCATGGCGCCACAAACTTGATAAGAATGACAAGCCACTAGTCCAAGTAAGCAATCTAATGTCTACACTGAGTCACCCTAACTATCAAATAAGCCTTACAGTGGTGGCGTTATGAGGCCCATGAAGCATGGCACTTATATCAGTACTAGACACTGATGTAATTAGGTCAGAGTAAGCTGCCTTACTTTGACTAATTCTGTAGTTTGGACCAGACCTTACTGAGCTTGAGCCGCATTCCTTGCGCACTCCAAACTCCCACTCTGTTCAGTGATAGTTTTGGGTGCCCAAAGAATATGATTGAACCCACAGACACAAACACACACCAACGGACAAAGAGACACAGTGTCTCAGACTTCCTTATATTTCTATATGTACTTGCAAAACAGACTGATCATAGAGAAGTAGATTTATACATCCTGCTATGAGAGAGGTTTGTAAAAGATGTGCAAATTATTGCTGGTTTGATAGTTTGGGGTCTGCTTAAGGGCACTTCAATTTTACATCTACCTACTGTCTAAACTGTAAACTGGACCCCAGTTCTTTAAATAATGTATAAGGAAAACATATATGGCAGTTAATCTGATAGCTGCCAACAGACACCCACAAAAATATTCAAATATTTACATATGATCTGGAGAGCTTCTTGATTTATTAACTATAGTAACAAGCCTTTAAATCAAGTTACTCCTCTGTTCAGTCCCATGTCATTTATAATATTGAAACTGACAATGAAATATGTGAATTCAAAGTTTGGTAACTCTCCCCTCCAAAACTCCTAAACTCCAGGATATGAAAGATCAATAGGTGCATGATCAAAAGCAAAGACATATTATAGCATCTATAAATGTGCAATAAATCAGATTTCTGTTTAAGAAACTGACTCCAGCATGATATAGCACTTTTCAACCGAGATTGACAAGTACATATGTATTCACAATATGCTTTCCCTAAAAGCAAGTCTGCCTGAAATGCAAAGCAGCAGAAAATACCATTATTGCTTTCAACAACCTACTTTAATTAGTAAGGCTAGTGAACAGAAATGGGGAAAGAATCCTGACATTTCTTATATTCAGCAGCTTCCTGACTATGGTTGCAAAATTTTCAAATAATTTTTTAAATTATTTTAGAAAACAATGAATACATCTTCCCCATTTCTGGGACAGATCTCTTTTGTTTCCCTTCTTTTGAAGAAAAAAAGAAACCAAAAATTTTGATTATTCTAAGTGGTTGGCAGAAGACGCCAAAAGTGTCAACCTATAAATAGCATAAAGACCACATCTACACAGATGTTATTAGCAAAAATAATAGGAAGGAATTCTATGAAAAGTGACATGAACTGACAGCAACAAAACCAAAAATCCTTTGGAGGTGGTAGAATAGGATTTGCAACATTGTTACAAAAAATTACAGGTCATTTGTACAGAAAGTTTCAAACCATCATGTGCTGAGGGAATGCAACAATATCAGTCTCTCCCTGTCAAAGAATATTACTAAACAAAAATTCATTTGCTAGATTGACTACATTTTGCTACCTATGAGCAGAATCTGAGATTACACAAAGTCATCAAGGTTTAATAGGAAATAGCAACCATAACAAGTCTTGGCAGAATGTATTTTTGCACAATTTTAGTGATTTTTAAAATGGGTATCAATTTAAATATTCACAATTGTTAAAAACTTATGAGTTGAGTAATTTTTCTGTTTCCATTTAATTAATTTTTGCAGCTGCAAGAAATTCGGGGGGGGGGGGGGCCGGGGGAGAGAGACTCAGACAAGTTATTTAATAACAGTAGTTATTTAATAATTAACAAATTCTAAAAGCTAAAGCTTTATACTCTTTAAAATACAAATTGTATATTAAGACAATATTGACAAAGTAAATATTCTTAAATCGAACTAATGTTTTCAAGCAGAATTATTCTTACTTTGCCTATCTGCACATTTTGATTATTGATGGAAATAGTTTTTCATTGTGTGTATGAACAGTGATACCAGCCTTTACCAATAAAAATATAATCTAATCATAACTCATAATCATACCATAAAGTATATCTATTTGTGCAATATCCCAACTCCCTGAGGAATGGGGGGGGAAGGGGGAAGAAATCAGAATTTGAGTCCTGATTTCTGTCAGGAGTGCAAAGGAGGAAAGGAAAGAACCCTTTGCTTCACAAGTTAGCCCGGGGTGGGCAATTATTTTTGATGGGCGGGGGGGGGGGGTCACTCCAAGATTTTGGTAAGTGGTCACAGGCCACACTTTTCTATGGAGAGGCTGCGGGGTCTGAGATGGAGATTAGATGCAGAATGGAGCTTGAGGTAAGGGACTGGAGTTCAGAAAAAGGTATGGGGTCTGAGAGGGAGTTTGGGTGAAGGAGGGGGGTTGTGACCTAGGGCAGGGATTGGATACAAGGTCTGGTAGGAAGTATGGGTGCAGAAGAGGATTTTGGCTAGAGGGAGGACTTTGGGGGGGGTGGAAGGTCTGGTGGAGGGAGGGACAAAATTATATTTAGCATAGTAAACCCTGGACTAGTGACCATTTTAAAGTCTAATATGTTAACTTATAACACCAGAATCATGTCTGTTCCACAGGAGACCTGCATGCCCAAGATTTCTACAGGAAGAATTGTCTGATATCAATGATGTACAGACAAGATGGTGCAGCTTGAATTAAGTCAATGGAGTTGTGTCTGTAGGGCATATAGCCTTATGTTTTTATCCATGGCAGATCACAAGATCTTAAGTCTTAAAAAAAACCTCAACAATTTAACGGAAACTAATCTGAAAATATTTAGAACTTGTTAGTATTGTTTTTTCCTGTTACGCCAAGAAAACAGAAAATATGTCATGATTTAGAAGAGGAAGGATGCATTCATTCTAGCAGATGTGGCCTAAACAAAATATGGCATAACATGCTATAGAATTAATTGACACTTTCTGGGGGATGACATAGCAACTTCTATTTTCACCAACACAGACACTAAAATCTTTTACATAACATTACATGCACATACATACATGCTCATGCTGTGTGTACACATATATACTAGTCTCACACTGATAGCCATCTTGTGATATTACAGCACAGAGAGGAAGTGAATGCTTAGATAATATTGTAATGGGCACTATATAAGGAGCTAGACAGGCTAAATATTTAAAACAGGAGAGGTTTCTTAACCTTTCTTTAAATGTTTTCATCTTCTAGTAGAAAGACTAGAGGGTGGGGAAACTATTAAAAATGTAAGAATTGAAACAGCTGCAAAAATATACAATGCAATGATAAATTCAGTATGGCTCATTTTCTCACCCTGCAAAACATTAAGTCAATTTCAATAAGTGCTGACCCAATGCTAATGGCAGAGATGCAAAGTCACTTACTCAGATACCCGGAGCATGGTCTCTCTGCCTTCTTCAATTGAAATTTTGACATCATTTTTCACATGCTCTACAGTCAGCAAAGCTCCTAAAAAAAGAGAAAAGAAAATAAGTCTGATCTTTTTCCAAACTGAAGAATATTTATTAGATTACAATTACATTTTTATTCACACACAGCATTTGTCTTAATGGTGCCTTCAGACTGAAAGGTGTGGGATTGACGTTCTAGTCTTTAAGCAGGTAGCTTCTTTTGGCTGGCAATCCTTATGCTTTAGGGAGGAAGCTTCCAGTAATTTGCAATGATCTCAGAAGGGGCTGGTTTTAAAGTTATTTTGCTTCCCAAGGTACTGTTTACTCATCCCAAAGAGACTCAATCAAATTGTTTGACCTGAGAAGCACAGTCATCTACTCCTCAACACAGGCCTGCCACATACTTTTGTTATGAGGTCTAAAGCAACATAAGAATCTAAAACACATGGCTTAAAAATAGTCACATATCACTGAAGAGAGACTATACTCCGTAGAAAAAACATCTTTGACAAATGCCTTCACATAGCAAGGCTATATACCACACCAACATTTTAGTGCATCATTACAGTGTAACAGCTTCTATTGATGGGGGCATAGGAAAGAAGAGAAACAGAAAAGAATAGCCCTCACCCTTAAGTAGATTTAATGCTTGTGAAGGGATTAACTGCCCTAGAGACTGAAATCTCATTGTTTTAGCACAGAAAAGTACAAAAAGCTTCCACACAATGTACTATCAATGTACTAAGATCCTGTCCCTCAAGAGATGAGGCCCTTGGCCTTTCCTCTCTGACCAAGATACCCTTGTGTGAAGTCACCAGGCCCCTACACATGCTCAAGGAGCTGCCTGCACAGATCCAATTACAGGATCAAAGCCTTAGCCTGTAAAGTCCATTACAGCTCGCAGGTTATGCAGTCTACTTTTTCACAATAGATTTTTGCAGTTAAAAAGCTAACTGTAGCCTATATTTTAAGTTACAAAGGATAGTATGAATAAATTGGCCTCAAAACAGTAGTAGGAGCAAGAAATTCTCAAGCTCTGATCCCAAGTGTCAGACTCCTCCTTTGGCAATAAGTTTGACACTTGATCCTCATCTCAGTTTTCCATCTATAAAAGTGAGGTACTATTACTTGCAGCATCTTTGTGCGAGAGGCAAGAATTAATGTTTGCACAATACTCTGAAGATTAAAACATTATATATGTGCTGAATTGTGTAATTAACAAATTACATTAATAGTTAGCACGTTTCATAGTTCATAAACTATTAATAATTAGGAAAAGTTTTCCCTTAAATAAGTGTTATATTTGTAACGTTCACTGTGTTTCAATTGTATCTACACCATAGGGTCTATTTTTAAAACACTGCAGTGACACAGTAGCACTTCACCTTACACAGTACCTACACCAATGGGAGGGGTTCTCCTTAGGGATGTCAGTGTCTGCAGTGGCCCCCAACGCGGTGTCTGCGGGCGCCATGGCACCTGCCGGGGCATTTATGTGCGCCCGCCGAGTGATCAGGGCCGGCCGAAGCCATTCTTGCGCCCTGGGCGCACGGCCCCAAAAGGTTGGGGACCATTGGTCTAGACTACACAATTAAACAATAAGCCTGGGCTTATTGGTAAATCCTGTTGACTACAAGCATTCCCCGCCCCCACTGCTACTTGCTGCCTGCTGGGGCTCTTCTACATTTCAAAAGCAGAACTGCAGCAGAAGTGGCACAAGTGGAGACTGCTTCAGTCTCCGCTCGCACCATTTCCCGCTGTGCCTCTATCACCCCTGCCCCCAGTGGAGACGGTGTTGGGGGGAACCAGTTTATAAGCCAGCTCCCCCAGCACCAGCACCAGCTCTTGCTCCCCCCACCCTTGCTGACTTTTTCTGTAGAGGCAGTGGAGGGGAGTGGGAGAAGTGACTCGTCACATCACTAGTCAACTATCCGATAAGCTTATGCTTATCGGATAGTCGACTAGTCGCTTTCATCCCTCGGCTGCTGCCACCGCGTGCTGCTGCCTCTGATACAGAGGCAGCAGTGCAGGGCAGTAGGCAGGAGCCAGTCTGCGCAGGGATCCGCTACTGCATGCCACCCCACGCTGCTACTTCTGCTACAGAGGCAGCAGTGCAGTGTGGCAGGGAGCTCCCTGGGAGTGCCTTGGCTGCAGGCCCTGCCTCCAGGGACTATAGAATAGGCGCATAACTAATAATTTTTTATGCAGTTACACAAGTATTCAGTTGTACACTAACATCCCTAGTTCTCCCCGACAGCGTACATATTCTACTTCCCTGAGAGATAGTACCTAGTGCTGTCTAAACAAAGTTAGGTCAATTTAATTTAATCACTCTGGGGAATGGATTTTTCATAGACCAAAGTAGCATAGTTACACTGATCTAATTTCCTAGTGTAGACCAGAGTGAGAATCCTGTAATCTAAAATCCATACTCTTAAGTACAACTCAGTAGCAACTGTCAAATACAAAATAAGTCCTCAACTAATTATAATTTTGTATGATGTCCTTAATATATTATAATAATAATAATAATAATACCATCACCATACAACTCTGTAGAGCAACTCTGTTTCAACCTTTTACATTTGGGGACCCCTAAAGTATTTCAAGTGATAGGCAGACCTCTTTTGAGATCTTAGGGACAGCCCTTGAACCCATTGTGGTTCACAGACATGTGTGGAAAAATCACTACTTTCTAATCAGCATCTCTCAATGTGTTTTACAAACAAAATCAGTATCATTATTCCCATTTTGCATATGAGGAAATGGAAGCTCAGAGAGGTGATGTGGCATGCCCAAGGACTGTGACAGAGCCAGGAATAGAACTTAGAGCACTGCAGAAGAGGGCTATTTACTAGATGACTCTGCCCGTCTCCTCAGACATTATTAGAAAATGTTTAGTATAGTGAAAAATCTCTCAACCATTTTATTCTGCAGGATTTTGCATAAACATGCAGCCATAAATATTTTTAATCATCTCATAAAAAATGCATCCCAAAATGTTTTCCAGAGTTGAATAATTACAATTTACAAAAAATGCGAAGAACAGCAGCAATAAGGCAAGAACGCATATCTTCAGCAGTGATCTGCAATGAGATAGAGAATATCAGTGTAGCAGAAGCGTGAAAGGCTGTTCCCAGACAGCAGGAGTTGTGGAGAAGTTTCTTGCACCACAATGGTAAGACTGCGTAGAGACACAAAGCAGCCATAGCGAGATGAGCCATAGCACGATAACTGGAGCAGAAAAGAGAGCAAAGATAATGTACCATACAATACTGAATTGGATCTTGAAGTGAATAGTCACTAGAGACAAGGTGGATGAGGCAGTATCTTTTACTGCACCAACCTATGTTGGCAAGTAAGAGAAGCTTTCAAGCTTACACAAGGGCTCTTCTGGTCTGAGAAAAGTTCTTACTGTCACAGCTAATACAGGCTGGAACAGATTGCTGAGTACATCTACCAGACCTGAAAAACAGCGCTGTGTAAGACAGAAAATTTGTTTCTCTCACCAACAGAAGTTGATCCAATAAAAGATATTACCTCACCCACATTGTCTCTCTGTATCCTTGGATCAACATAACTACACCACTACTGTACACAGGCAGCAAAAAAGCAATACAAGGAATTTTGCAAAAGCAGTCTCTACTGCACATACGATTATTTGTATACATAAAAAGGCATCTGTGTATAAAACAACTGGCAAACAAATTAAAAATTTACTGAAGCCACTTCAAGATTTTGGTTTACAACATGTTAAGCAACTTAAGAAACCCAAGTATGAATATAACCTTTAAGTCACTAAATGCACCAATATTTCCATTAAATATTAAAAGCTGCTATAGAGCCAGCAGTCTATTGGAGAGAAGCCACCAGAAGAGAGGTTAGCACTACATTAGCCAGGTTGTTGCAAGTCAGAGATAAAATACATCAGCAAAAGTGAGGGAGCATCTCCCTAGCTGCTTATTGCTGTGTGCGCATTTAGTCTGTCTTTCTCCATTTACCGTTAGGACGCCACACTTGAAAAAGATCATAATTCAATCTATAATCTGCTCCAGATCTTTCTCAGATAGCTGTCTACTACACCCAGTTCTCTTACTACAAGATTAGCCCCTGCAAGCCATGCAGATGACGTGTCGTTCCCCAAAGCTGGTGGTAGTAGTAGTAGTATTTCAGTCACTTTTTCCGCAGGCGGGGAACAAGATCCACTGAGGGTGCGGAGTCCCCCAATGACCGAGCACAACCCGCTTCAGCGCCATGCCCCGAATAAGGCAGGGCCGAGCCCCTGGACGAAGGGCTCCCTGCGGGCAGCTTTGGCCAGAGGACGCGGCTCCGTATGCCAAGGAGACATCAGAAAGACCCGCTCGGCGCTTCCCTTTTACCCCTCTCTCCCCGGTCCCGGGTCAGCCCCGCCCGCGGCAACCCCGCACCGGGGCGCAGCCAGGGCAGGACGAAGGAGGCCGCGGAGGGGGAAACGGGCCGAGCCCCATGGAGCCCAGGAGCCGCCAAGCTCCGCAGAGACCCGCAAAGGGTCAGTCTGTCCTCTCCCCGTCAGTCCGGCTGTCTGCCCGCCCCCCGCGGGGCCAGGCGGCGGCGCGGCCGCGAGGATGAATGGAGGAGCCGGCCGGCGCGCGGCGCCGCATGATGCAACATGGCAGCCTCCGCCCCGTGGGCAGCGAGCCTGGGCCCGGGCTTACCGAGCGGGGGAAGCTCCGCGTTCACCGTCAGGCTCAGCGCCATGGCCGCGCTGCCACCCGCTCCCTGGCCAACCAGAAAGGAAGTGAGAGAGGGGGCGGCTCGAACTGCTGCTCAGGCAGGCTGAGACAGCTCCGCCCCTTCCCCGAGCTGCCCGAATCCCGCGGGAGCTGCTGCCACGGGGCTGGGCACCGCCTCCTTCGTCACTTCCGGGAGCGGGCAGCCAGGCCTTCCCCACGCGTCTCGTTTGGTGTTACAGCTATAAGCTGCCCCCGGAAACTGGTTCTCCGAGCGCGTGGGTTCTGCGCTACTCCTCGGCCCCAGAGGGCGGCGCTGCGCGTCCAGCTTTGGCTAGAGAGTGCAGAGTGGCGCGGCAGGGGTAGCTATGAGCGTCGGTTGCCACGGCTACGCTTGGCCATGTGCACGCCCAGAGCAGCATGCTGGGACCCAGCACGCGGGAGGCCTCTGGCCACAGCTGGGACCTGGCCTGAGCTGTCCGAAGCGGGAGGCGGGAGTGACCATGCTGTAATCAAATGTCGCATCCCCGTGGCGGGGAAACCCCTCGGGGGCCCCGCACTGGGGCATTTCACAAAGCGGAACCCCACACAAACAAGGTTAGTTAAACAGACACTAAAAGGTGCCGGGGGGGCGGTGCCCCCTGCTCGCTGCGCTTGCCAAGTCCCCTCACCTGGGGAGTGCAACCCCCGGCTTTCCCCGCTCGCCCCCGGGCAGCCTGAAGGTGAGAGAGCAGCGTGGAAGGTTCTAGTCCCACTTTTAGCAGCTGAGTGATATCAGACTGCGCAGGCAGAAGGCGGGCTAACGGGTGCCCTGAAGCCGAGGGGGTGTGGTGTGTTCTATAGGGTAGGGTGCAGGGTTCAAGTCCTGCTAACCCAGAGAGAGGTGGGATAAAAGGCACCCTGAAGGTGTGGTGTGGCCCATGGGATAGGGTGCTCAGCCAGGAGAGGGCAGCGTGGTGTGTTCAAGTCCACCTGACCACCCTGGGAGCAGAGAGATAGCCCATACACAGGCTGTCTGACCAGAAGGTGGGATAAAGGGTACCCTGATGGTGGGGTGGGTTCTATCCAGACTCTTCTCTTCTAAGCTGAATACAACCACCAGTTCTTGAGTTTTAAATAAAACAGCATTCACTGTGTAAATGTCATTTAAATCAAAACAAGCTTTTCCACAACTCTACAGTTTCTTCAGCCCCGAGGGGGGGGGGGGGAGAGTCAACAGTTTGTTGCCCCAGACTCAGGTCTGGTTTCATCAAACCTCTTTCCTTTTAAAGCTTCTGAACTTCCCTGCATTAGCTGTAACTTTGCAAGCATCCCAGTAACAGAAAAAAAGTGTTGATCAAGGGCAGATAAAGGTCCTCACAAAATAGCCTGTATCATATCTAATGAAGTATTTTAGGGTCTCTCTACAAGGGTACACCCAAGATAATTAATCCAAATTAAATAAAAGTGTGAATTTAAAGTCAATTAGTTAAATTCATATGGCCAGTCCATTCAGGATTAAAGTGGCCTTAAATCAGTTTAGTTTATTTAATCAATCGCAACTGAATTAAGGCCAGTTTTAATTCTAAATGAGAATGAGAATGATGATTGGTGACAGGTATAAGAATCAGATGGTTGTACTAGATACATTGAAAAAGGAGGTTCTGAGGTTATGTCAATTTAAAAACTGCTGTACATTTTGGGGTTTAAAAAAAAAACTTAGTCAAGCTCAAAGAAAAATTGTATTGGGTAAAATGAATGCAGGATGTAGAAATCTGGTGCAGGAAATGTGATACTTATGTTGCAAAGACTGGGAGAGCTCTTGTGCAACACTGTCTTCTGGAGGCACCAGTAGGACATCTTGCTGTTGATGAGCTTGGGTCTTTGCTAGAGACAGGAGCTGACACTGACTCTGTAGCCACTGAACTTTTAGAAGCTGCATACAGATTTATGGCTAGGAATGAATACTCATATGAACCCTCTAGAGTTAGGGTGAAATGCAAAGACCTTAGTTCTCCTAACTACAGAAACAGCTGCAAAAAAATCACAGGACTATCAAATATACAGTTGAAACTAAGTTGCACTCAAGTGTGAAAAGTTAACTTCTGTAGCAAAGAAACTGCTTCAGTACTATTCACCACAAACCTAATCTACTACAGAAACCCTCATTTGAAACCAGAGAGAAATAAGACAAGCACCAGGAATAAAAGGAGTTTCCACATGCTTAAAAATGTTGCAAAGTGTCAAAACCTGCTAATTACAAAAGGAAGCATGCCATGCTTAAGAATCAACAACGATAACTTTATTATAAGTAGTTGGACCCACCAAAGCCAGTTATTTACTGACAATATATAAAGTAAAGTAATTATTGCTGCCTATGTACAAGAAAAGATGTTGAGTAAATTCAGGCTATGGTTTTGTGCCTTGAATTAAGTTAAGGAAATAGACTTGAACTGTGACATTATCATGTGATATACATGTACACAGTATAATTTCACAAAAATCTATTCACATGAAAAGAATTTTCCTTGGATTCCTTACTTTTAAAGCAATGGAAAAACATCTACTGTGTGTATTGAAAAACTGTCATCTGTTACCTGGTAAAATTGTAGGTATTCTTCCCCAAACCCAGGGGTTCTCAAACTTCTGATACCGCGACCCCCCTCTCAGTTGCTCGCAACCCCCCTCTCCATTGCTGCAACCACCCTCTCAGTTGCTCATGACCCCGCTTTAAGTTGTTTGCGACCCCCCGCTAAGTTGCTCGCGACCCCCTGTGGGGTCGGGACCCACAGTTTGAGAAACACTGCCCTAACCAATCAGATTTACCAATGTACCTAGACATTCTGTGCACTAATTTCTAAAACAAATTACAATGTTGCATAATATCAGACAATCTAGGTTCAGATTTAATAAAACACATATTTAAGCTCATTTGCCAGGTTGAAATATTATGTTAACATTTTTTCATAGCCATGAGGAAGCTGGGTTTCTTCTCTAAGGCACAAGGGCTTGTTTAACACTTTCAGGAACACGACTGGCATAGTAGTCAAAATTTCTCAACGTGGCAAGGACCCCTGCTGAATTCATGTGTTTCACCTCCTTGTTATAATGAAAAGGATTTCCATGGATATCAGTCAGCTTGCCTGCAAGAAATATATGAATGTGTTACTCGTCCTAGTTAATTTAAGCACAGCATTGAATTTCTACTGAAATAGAACACCGTTTCCTTTTTGAATCATAGTTGTTCCAGATGTAAAAGATCAAGTCTTTTATACTTAAAATGGCAAGATACAATCTCAGGAGATTGAATTAAAACAATATTATACTTGACCTTAAGGGCTAGAAGAAACCTCTTACACATTAAGTTGGAAAACAGAAAAGGTTGAACAACAACACTGATCTAAAATTAATGCATATTTATTCCATTTAGCCTTTTTATAACTTATATTTTCACTAAGGCAGAGTGGCTTTGTGCTATTTGGTGGGCAGTGATTTCACTGGGTTACCCTCTGGACTGATTCAAATTTAGAGCCAAATCCTGCAGGATTTGGCCAATTGTTTTGTTGTTTTTGAAGAATTGTAAGATGCTCTCCATACACACAGTAGACATATATAGACAATACATGAATAACTGGGAGAAGGCCTTACTATATAGTAAAACAATAAAGCAGCAGAGGAAGCTGTTGACTGGAATATAGTAGTAGTAAAACTGATATGTTTTAAGAAGGTTTTTTTAAATAAAAGCAGACAAGATAGATTATAATGCCTTCTACTGGCAAATCCAGGGCTTGAGCCAAAGTCCATTGTAGTCAATCGGAGTCATTCCACTGATTTCAAAGGGCTTTGGATCAGGCCTTCAGTGTTTAACAATTTGTGTTTTGTTTTGTTTTTTTAATAGCTATACACATGATTGTAGACCAAGAAGTTATCTGCCCACAATGTGCATAATGGCACATTGGTCCTATGAAAAGATATCATTACCTACCACTTGCACATAGACATTAGAAAAATCTACTGTAATTTCAGCTTCTCTCAAGAAAGAGTTATGAATATCATTGTTAACTCACCTCCCACAGCATGTAAAACAGCCTCAGGAGCACACGTATCCCACTTCTTGCACCCAGGACTAGCAAACACATAAGCAGAAGCCTTGCCTTCTATAAGTTGAATGATCTATTACATATGAAGAATGACATTCATTTCACATGACCCAGGCACACAAAAGATAGAACGCAGGCTCAATGGGAGTAGGACGGGGTCAGTTTAGCACTGCATACACTCGTATATCCTCACCAGAAAGAGGAGTCTCAAATGCTCCTCTTCATGTTTTAAAAATTCAGTAATCTTAAAAGTCTAAACAAAATAGTTATCTGTTACCATCTAAATTGATCCATTTTTCATTGTCTCAAATATATTCTATAGGAAGCAGATCTAGTCCTTGGCATCCTGAAATAGAACAGGATGTTGGCTGAGTGCTAACGAAGAGGAAACCATTCTCACATGCCTATGAGGCCTTTCTAGCCCTATTCCATAATTCCATATGGGCTGGGTAAGAGGACCAGAGGCTCTAGGCAGTTACAGATATTCCATCCCTTCTCTCTCCCCCAAACAACCACTGCATGTTGTTGAGAAGGGAGCCCCAACAGTATTCCACACTATGGAGAGGGGAGCATTCGCTAATACATATAGCCACCAAATCTTGCCCCACCTCCTGGGGTACCAGTGCCACTGCCAAGTAGGGATGTGAAGAACTAGTTGACTATCCAATGAGCAAATGCTTATCGGATAGTCAATAGATTAATCGACTAGTCGCTTACATCCCTTGCTGCCTCTATCAGAAAGAGGAGAAAGGTGGGGAATAATAGGGGGTACTTCAAAGCAGCAGCACTGCATGAATCCTCGGGCCAGACCCCGGGCTCCACACTGTGCTGCTGCTTTGAAACGCTTCATAAAGCCCAGGACCAGCTGGGGTGTCCCCAGGCTGCACGCAGCGTTTCAAAGCGGCAGCACCGTGTGGAGCCCAGGGGTCAGCTGGAGACTCCCCCGCTGACCGTGGGCTTTGTGTGGCGCTACCATTTTGAAATGCCGTGTGGAGCCTGAGCCTGGGCTCCCCGTGGCGTTTCAAAGCAGCAGCACCGCACAGAACTCAGGGTCAGCAGTGGAGTCCTCACTGAGCCCCGGGCTCCATGCGGCGCTTTTGCCTTTAAAGGGATAAGCGCCCTATCGACTAATCAAATAGTCAATTGCTCGCAATTTAACATCCCTATTGCCAGGGGTCCCTTCATCCCCATAGAGGTAAGGATGGCATTTGTCTCCAAATTCCTTGTTCTCTTTACAAAGGTGTCATATCATACCACAAGTAAAAGAAATATAATGGATTGTCATACCTTATTTCCTGCACCTCCAACTCTTACCACACTATCAGGGTTCATTGCACTAATGCAGTCATTTACCAGCTTACTGCTGTGTGAACGGGTAGTAGTGATGATATGTTTCCCAGCTGGCACTTCTTTCAGCTGAAATCCAAAGGCACCCAAGCCTAGGACACCCCAGATTGTCCTACCCAGCACGGCATCTGCTCCAGCCTACACAAAAAGTGCAAAATCCAAGGCTTACAGCAGGGGTTCCCAAACTTTTTCGGTCCCCATACCTCCTTGGCTTTTAGTAAACCTTCCCGTACCCCCTATTCAATATGAAAGGAAATAAATTCTAGACTCTAGAATCCACAACTTTTTTCACTAACACTACTACTTTTGGAATATTTCAGTTAGGATAATCTAGTTATTTACCAAATATTCCCCGTACCCCCTTGACAAGCTTCTCGTACCCCCTGGGGGTACGCGTACCCCAGGTTGGGAACCCCTGGCTTACAGTTACCACAGCATATAATACTTATTTTTTTAAATATATGAACCCAATGGAATAGCTGGAGACATTTTATTTCAATATTGGATCCTTTTTTTGCTATTTTACAGAATCTCATCCCACTGTTTACCTGGGATTAAGTAAGAGTGTAAATTGTAGCAACGGAAAAGAAGGGAGTTCTTTGTAACTGAAGCATAGGGTAAGGAGTAAGGATTCCTGGATTCTATTTCCAGCTAACTGAATAACATGTTGTGTCACCTTAGGAAAGTTATTTAGCTTGGGTAATTCTCTGTGCTTTAGTTTCCCCATCTGTGAAATGGGGAATAATTCTTCCTTACCTACCTCAAAGGGTTTTGTAATAATGAGTTAATGTCAGTAACATCTCTTTGAAATCCTTGCCTCAGATATTATAGAACTGAAAACTATCTTCATCACCATTTCAGTGTACTATTCCAGTATTTCTCAACCAGTGGTACGAGTACCCTTAGGGGTACTCGAGAGAAGACCGGGGGGTATGTCAACACAACTGAAATTTGGAGAAAACTGAATTTTTGTTTTAAATTTTACAGGTAGGGTTGCCAGGTGTCCGGTTTTCGTCCGGACTGTCCATTATTCAGGTCCCCCACCTGGTAAAAAAAAAAACAGAAAATACAGGACATGTGAAATGTCCGGTATTTTCTGTTTCCCTCGGATGGAAGCCCAGCGGGAACAATTTTTCCCTGCTGCGTCTGGCAGGGGCAGGAGAGTGAGGAGCACTGGGCCATTTAAAGGCACAGTGCCTTTTTTTTGCTTAACAACTTTGGTCTCCCCCCCGCTTTTTTTTTCCTCAACAGAATTTTTTCCCAGTGGTTTTTTTTTTTTGGGGGGGGGGGGGCAGGTTTCGGTATTTTTGTTAAACCATTCTGGCAACCCTATTTACAGCACTTTATTGTTTTTGTACTTTTTACACCCAAAAATTTCATCACTTGCCCAGCTATGATTAAGTTATTTAAACAAATGTGTTGCAATGGTAGAAAAAATGTGTGTGTGTCTGAAAACTGTAGGTACTGGGGGTACTTATAATTTTTTTAAAAGGTGTACTTTATAAAAAAAAAAAAAGTTTGAGACTCACTGTACTATACCAACTATGACCTTTTCTTCTCTATGCTCAATTCTAATCAGCTCCCAGTCTGAGACCTTGGAGTCTTCCTGAATTTTGCTGTTCTGGTGTTATCGTTAATACTCTTAATTCCCTTCCAGGGGAACTGTCTGCAGGGTGTGGTGCCTCATTTTGGGGAATGGGAAGTCTGGGATTGGGTTCTGTAACACTGTAACTCAGTTGTCACTAACTATGGTTAAGTCTATACTATAGATTAGGGGTGTGATTCTCCAGATCAAGTACACATACTCACACTAGCTCTCATTGAGCTACTATGAGTATAACTAGGAGCATTGCTGCGCAGAATGGGGAGTGGGAGTGGAGGCATAGCTGAACAGTGCTGTGTACACACCCATCTGAAACCAGTGGGATGGCTAAGCAGAAAGTGTGTGAACTAGAAACATGTCCTAGAAGTGACAGTTACAGATCATTTAGTGTTCTCAAGCAAAATCAATATACTGATTACCTCATAATTGTAGAAGGGCTGGTTAATAACTCCTGCTATTGCTTTACCTTCATAAGCAATTCCAATAAGAACTGTTACATGATCAAGGAGACCTGTGAAGAAGTAATAAATGTTCAGTTATGCTTGAAAATGGGAATACGAAACCCCTTCCCCCACCATAAAACCCACAGCCCTCATGCAAACCCACAATCCTCTATCTTTGTTCAATTACTTGAAAATATTAATAATAGCCAAGATTATCAGAAGTGACTAGATACTGTGGATGCCTTAATTTTAGTTGCCCAGCTTGAGACAATTTCATACTCTGAGTATCTCTATTCTGAATAATAAGACCCTGTTATGATGTGTCAGATTGGTTGTCCAAAACGTGAGGCATCCAAAAATCATTAATCACTGTTGACAATTTGAGTGAATGAGCATATTTAATATAAAGAAGTTTCTGGTCAGAAAAAAAATTATATCACTACATAATACTTATGTAAATGACACCAACATAAACCACAGTGCTGAATTGGCAAGCATATGGTACAGGTTGCACCTCTGAAAACCGGCACTCTCTGGTCTGACAACATCCGCGGTCTGGCAAGACCACAGATGCTCCTGGACCAGAGAGCCTGGGAGCCTAATGGCAACATGTAGTAAGCAGTACTGTTCATTGTGCCAGGTGTTATACTGGCCCACAATTAAAAAACAAAACAAAACAAAACAAATTTCCTGCCCCAAAGAGTTCAGTCTAGTTTACAAGAAGATGGATAATAGTATAGTGTCATAGAACTCGAAGGGACCTTGAAAAGTCATCAAGTCTAGTCCCCTGCCCTTGTGGCAAGACCAAGTACCATCCCTGACAGATTTGCCCCAGATCCCTAAATAACTGCCTCAAGGATTGAACTCACAACCCTAGGTTTAGCAGGCCAATGCTCAAACCACTGAGCTATCCCTGTAGCTTTACAGATTTTTTTTCAGATAAGCCTAATAAATGCTTGTAGGATTGGACCCCACCAATAAAAATAAGTTTACTTCCATGACTAAAGTAATTATGTGGTTTTTAAAGAACGCTGTAAAAACAGTAGTAACATGCATGTATTTTGAAAGATGGGAACACAAATATTGTGAGATCAAAGAAATTTAGATCTTTCCCATCTCTCGTTCATTGATCCTCCCCTTGGCAAATAAAAACTAGAGATAGAATGTACCGGATATTAAAAGATTGCTATTACTGAAAGCCATTAAGACAAATCCCAAACAAGCATACATAAAAGGAAAAAAAAATAAAGAAAAAAACCTCAAAGGTCTAATGCTATGAAATGTCGAATAACCTTCAACTCCCATGGAAGTCAATGGTAGTGGAAGCCACTCAGTATTTGAAGTGGATCCTGACATGAATAAAATCCTATACAGGTTATGAAATGGGATTACAGGAGTCCTAACAACTATTTTAAAAAAATCTTATACAAACTTCTTATTAAGGAAGACAGTTTCAGAGACTAAAGTGACCTTAGCTGAAAATTTTCTAGTAACTCTACTTTATGTGGCTCTCTACATGAGAGTCGTTAAGCACATACCAACAGAGCATTTGGTAGAAAATATAGAACAAATGGCATAATTCCAGGGAGGATTTCTGGAAATGTCATGAGCAAGGAGAACAGATCTCAAATTGTTTATGTGGCCATAAGAACCCCAAAGACAGTGCTGGGGAAACCATTTAGTGGCAAATCCTTCTTTGCCCAACAAAGCTAAGAGATATTTTCTTTCTAATTTTTTTTTTTGAGAAATCCTGCTTATTCCTCACTTGTAATATATACATTTGGATCCATCTTACATGCCCCACCTAGCCAAAAAATTCTGACGTGAGACAGACCTCTCTCAATGACTTTGCTACCCATTCTTTTCTAGTTCAGTGGTTCTCCAGACTTCTTGCTAACAGTCAACATTATCTATTCTGATGGATTCTGCACAGCTTGATAAGCTTCTAGAATGTTCTAGAAAATGTCATGTTATTTTTATTAAACTGAAATAATTTTTCAAATCAGTACAAATAAGCAAAAGACAAACCAACCTTCTGTGTATTCTTTGGTCCCATCCAGAGGATCAACCCATACAACAAGCTACAAACAGGGGAAAAAAAGCACATACCACAAGAGGAAATACAGACTGCAGAAATTAAACTATTGGTATAATTATGCTAGTTAGCAGCACCGAGGAGTATAAATCTCAGAATTGTTATGAAATCTTTCACTTAAAAGTACAAAAAGAATGATGTGAATGTTCGTAAATATTTATTATATATAGGGCAGGACAGATCAGGGGATTTATAAAGTGATGTTAGACTTTTTACCAGCTATTTCACGGGCTATGTAAAGTGGATTTGGTGAGCTCAGTCCATTTTGTATGGAAAGATGTCCACATTAAAAACCTAACATCAGCACACTACAGCTTGCACTAATTAGCAGTGTTGCTTGCAATTTCAGTAGCAATACCAAGGATTGAATGAGACCTCAGTGTAAACTTGAAACTTGTCTCTCTCTCCCAGAGAAGTTGTCTAATAAAAGATATTATCTTGCCCACCTTCCTTCTGTAATATCCTGGAACCAACCTGGCTACAATGACACTGCATACAAAAATTCAATGAGCATGAAAACTAAAGTGTCCTCCCATTACTCTAGGTGGTCCCTCTGATACACATTCATGGAACATTACAAAGAAACCTTCAATTCTGCTGCCCAAACCACATCCATTCTGTAGATAATTAGAGGGCTTCCATTTTTAGGGCTGTCACTTTGGCATCTTTAATTTAAAAAAGCAAGTATTTTCACTTAAACCAAAACAAGCTGACAGCATCAAAATTACATCATCAAAATTTCATAGCTATTTCTTAGATAAGATTAAAAAGCTATAAAGGGATATAAGAGAGTAAGTGTAACATTTCTATTACCTCTTCCTCTTTAATGGAATTGTATTGTGGTGGAAAAGCTTTCTTCAGTATTTCCTCACACTGACCATCCTCAATCAACTCCTCATCAACATCCTGAGAGGGCAGGTCCTGACAAAAGGACACAAAGACACTAACAAAAACCAGCAACAGCCAGAGAGCACTGTGTTCCAGAGAGCACTTTGCAGCTCCAAAATATGTTTCCACCCCTAACATTGGAAATACAGCAGAGCAAAATGATACAGCCATTCCCCAGGGCTTAGCCACATGCCAGCCTTTGCCTTTATCTCAGGTTAACTTGGCCTTGTTGCCGGAGTGGGAGTGGGATTTGCCTTCCTATCACTGGATTTGGTGGCAAGTCACCTGAGGAGGCTAACGCTAAGGGAAAGGGAAATGGGAGGGAAGACAAAAATTAAAGAGAACATGTGTTTCTCTTAAGCCTGCAAAGGACAAATGTAAGTTATTAAGTGGCAAATTACAGTTTCAGGATATTAGATAAACAGCGTTCTCACCTCTTCTCCTATGATTGTCACTCGCGGGAATTTCCGTGCCAGTGAAGAGCAAATGCTCATTTGTACCAGCCGGTCAGCTTTGGTCTGCAAGTCACTGGGTCCACACTGCAAGGGATAGAAAGAAATTTAAAACAGAGTGGTCTGTATGGCACTGATCATTGATTCTCACTTACTAGAGGACAAGGATCCATGTCACAGAAATCACCATCCCAATTAACCATTTCAAGAGAAACACCAAGCACGCTCACAGGTCCCGGAGATGGAGTTCACTCTCTCAACATCTGTCTCAGGAGTGAAGTACACTGGTAGAGCAGCATGAGGAAGCTGATTCCAATGCTGCATGTGCTGTATCTTCTCAGTGGATTCAGCACAAAACAACCTTATTTTGTATGATGACATTCATACAAGTATACCACACTTCACAGAACCAAGTACGGGTTGAACTCTCTGGTCCAGGACTCTTTGGTCTGGCAACATCTGTGGTCCAGCAGGACCATGGAAGTTGCTGGACCAGAGAGCCCTGGACTGGGGCAACAGAGTCCTGGTGCCCAGGGGCAGCCTTGGGTCTGTGAAGTACCGGCATCCCTGAGGCTGGCCATGGAGCTCTAGCACACCCAGAGCAGCTGAATCCTGGCAGAGCCCCTGCAGCCCCGGGGCAGCTGAATCTGGCGGCCCTGAGGCAGTGGAGCCCTAGCAGCTCAAGGGCTGGCCAGAGAGCTGAGAGCCCAGTGGCCCAGGAAGCCTACTGATTTGCTGACAGATCCCGAGGGAGCCTGGAGTCTGTCAGCAGAGGGGCTGATCTTCCTTGGCCTGGCAAACTTCCTCCTTTGGGACTGGACAGGTCCTAAGGGTGGGGAACCAGGTGGGTCCAACCTGTAGTACTTTTATCAAATAAAATAAAATAAAAAGAATAGAAGGAGAAAGAAATTAAGAGATGTAAATAAGGGAGAAAAATGTTTTGTCATGCTACTGAGAAGAAAGAGTAGAAGAGGCAGGAGTTTCAGAGAAGATGGCTGTTATTCCGGCTGTGCACTACTTACAATTGCTTTGATAAATGGTACACTCAGAAATAACATTTTACAACCACAACAAAGTGAGTGTGCTGGTCTCAAATGTATTTTTGTGACATTTTCCTGGATGTCAAGTTTCTTAAAGCATAATAAAATGGAATATATTCTGATTCGGTGCATTAAGCCAAAATAATCTTATTCATGTGTAGAGACACACTTCACAGAATTGGGGCCATGATATTTTGTGGAAAAGCTTTTTAAGGAAATTGTTTTAAAAACAAGTTACACCCATTTTATCTGTAGTCTGCAGACATTTTTCACATCCCACAAAACTTAAATCTAAGGATCACTTACATAGTGAACTAGCAAAGGTCAGTCTGCAAAAGAGCACTGTATCTCTAGGAGTTGCAGAATTTTTGTGCATAGTTTTTGAATGAATATTAAGAAAGATGGGGATGGAAGGGTATGATATTGTGCAGTATTTGGCTGTATATGCTTATTGGGGGAGGAGGAAAGAGGCCTCTATTGATTTGTCAAGTTTTTTGGTATCACAGTAGGAAGAAGGGTCCTGGAATAAAGAAGATGGAGAAAGAAAAACCCACTTTCAACAACCTGAAGTGGGAACAGGAAGAGCTTCAGGTTTACGGGAAACCTAGAGTACGGCTACATTGCGGCGCTATTTTGGGATACTTCCGGTATTCTGAAATAGCTATTCCACGTCTTTTGAACAAGCTCGTTACTTTGAAACATAATGGGCTCGCTATTCCGATGTCCCTGTAAAGCTTGTTCCACAAGGATTAAGGGACATTTCAGAATAGTGGTTTATTTTGAAATTTGGCACCAAATTACGAAATAAGCTATTTTGAAATTAACTTAAAATAAGCTACGCAATTTTCATAGCACAAATCACGTAGCTTATTTCGAGCTAAGGGTGAAGCGTAGATGCACCCCTAATGACCAGAGCAGATATGAAAGTTGGAGAGTCATAGCATGATCCAGGAACAGCATCCTGATAGGAAACCCAGCTGGGAAGAGGTAGGGATGGGGAAGCTGGACTTCTCGCCATTGTATTATCCCTGGTTCTCACTGGTAAGTTCTCTTCTTTTTATTGACTTGTAGCTAGAGGAATAAATTCACTGACTAGCAGGTGTATAGTAAATATTGCATCCTCAACAAAATGAGTCATACAGTATTGTTTGTAAAGTCATATATGCAAAAGAAGTGAGAGAAGAGGGTAGGACCAAGTTAGACATTATTTGTTCAAAAAAGAAAAAAAGTAAGATAAATGAGTAGCAATAAGGGAGGTAATGACATTTACAGATCAAAAAAAAAGAAAAGTCCTTTAACAAGGGCCTACTTCTGATGGATAGTTCTATTTCTTAGATTTAAAATGCACAATATGCAAGGAGTCATAATAACCGAACTAAAATACAAATATTTAATCACATCATACGAGGAATAAGATGATCGTATGACAGCATTACCAAGCTCTGGATCTATATTGTGATCAGCATAAATAATCACTCAAATAAAAAGGTGTAAACATTTTATAATGAGAATCCTCTACTGCAGCGCTTAACGAATATTCAGATATGCAAATAAAATGTTACTGGTTCACCAAGAGGTTGTGAATGGGTTTGCCAGTCCGCGGCACAAAAAAGGTTGGGAACCACTGGCCTAGAAGCAGCCCTGAGCTGCAGCTTGGGAATGCTCAAGCTTTTTGCTTGGCCCCATTCCTAATCTTATCTCTTCTTCCTCATGGTATTTTCTGCCAGTTACAAAAAATATTACAGCATTTCATGTAAACTCCAATAATCAGCTCTCTCTCCAAAGATTCATGGTCTCCTAGAATGTTACCCAACTGACAGCAATTGCCAAACTGCTGTATCTTCTTGCAGACATTTCTCTAAATGTTCTAGCAGGCACTAGAGCAGCGCTTCCCAACTGCCAGTCCGCGGATTGGTGCTGGGCCGCGAACCACTGGCTGCCGGACTAGGGCACTCTGCCAGGCCATGCCTTGATAACTGGCTTGGTGGGACTCTAGAGCAAGGCCCGGTCTGCCCAGAAACCCCCCCTTCTCCTCTTTCTGAGATTGTTCTCCCTGCACCCACCTCTGCGTTGGCTTCTCTGCATGATGCTGCCTTGATGCAGAGGACACTGCTCGAGGCCAGGGGCAGGAGGGCCCCCAGGGACAGGGGCTGCAGTATGGCAGGTTGCTCGCTAGGACCCAGCTGCATTGGGCTGGGGTTCGGAAAGCCAGGGCTGGGCTCAGCCCCCACAGCAGGAAGCAACTCACAGCCGCTGTTCACGAGTCCGCAGTATAAAAAAAGGTCAGGAACCACTTAGGGATGTTAGCAACTAGTCGACTACCCAATAAGCATAAGTTTATCAGGTAGTCGACTGGAGTATCAACTACTCCTCCCCCTCTGCTGTCTCTATGAGAGACAGCAAGGGGGGGGGGGAGGAGGAAACAGGAGCTGGTGCTGGGGGGTAGCAGGCTTAAAAGGCTCTGCGGTGCCACCTGCCCCCCCAGTTGCCTCTATCAGACGCAGGGGGAGGGTATAGGGAAAGGCTGCTACAAAGCAGCCTCTGCCTGCGGCAGGCTGAGGCTCACTGTGGGCAGAGGCTGCTCCGGCAGCAGCCCCTATTCGCGGTGGCCCAGGCTGACTATGCGCAGGGGCTGCTCAGGGGCAGGGGCTGCTGATGAAGCAGCCCCTGCCCATGGCCAGTCATGGCCACTGCAAACAGGGGCTGCTCGACTTAGTGTGAGCCAGGACCAAGCAGTCTCAGCTCATTCTGGTCCAGTGTGCCGTGCCTCTGCATTTTACATGTAGCAAGAGCCTGGCGGTTCTTATTACAGTTAAAATCCAGAGCTGTAGTGTGGGTGGCTCCCAGAGCCAGCACGAGCGAGGACTGCTCAATCCTGGCTCGAGCTGGCTCCTGGAGCTACCCCTGCTGTGGCTCTGCACAGCGGTCCTTATCTACTAATCGTGTAGTCGATACAATTTAAATCGTGTACAATTTGTATCGACTACACGATTAGTCAGACAACCACAATTTAACATCCCTAGAACCACTGACGTACACAATTGAATTTTTAATACAATGAACCCCAAAGATATTAAACCTAATTTAGTAAAGTAAGCCAGGATTTTATCAGTCTGTTGCAGCACTCCCTTCTCTCTCCCAGCATTCCCATTGTGCTGAAGCTGTTTGATCTTCAGAAAGAACTCCTGGGCTGTTTCTAACTCAGTGTTCTTAGCAGACATGAAATCAGTATGAAGCAAAACAAGTACCTTTTCCACTATGTCCAGGTCTCCACCAGCCATCACATTTCTCACTATTGTTCCAGCTCTGTGTGCGACAGAATATGCAGAGGCCACTAGGCGCATCAACACAGTCGGAGAAGAAGCCATAGTTAATGCTGAAGAGAATAAAAAAGTGATCTTGTGAATTCACAATTTTCATATACTAACATTCAAGAGAAGAATAAGAAGCCCATGGAAGACTAAGTTATTCCAGTAGTAGAGTTTGGAATGTTATTTATACAAAAATAAAATCTTTTATAGAGGACGGAAAGGGAATACTGAATTAATCTGGGAAAGTGGGAGACTTTTCAATTAAATTATTACATATTTGGGGATATGAGGTTATGTCAAATAATAAAAACTTTGGATAACCAAGGTCTTACTGTAGTCCTGTCTTAACAGAGTGGGAGGCACTCACTTTTGTTGTTTACACTGTGACATAGATTAGGCATGTGAATGACTAGTTGACTAGTCGCTTCCCCCTCCTTGCCACCTCTATCAGAAAGAGGCAGAAGGGGGGTATGTGAAGGGGGTCCTTCAAAGCAGCAGCGTGGGCTCCATGTGGTGCTGCCGCTTTGAAACACCACATGCAGCGTTTCAAAGAGGCAGCACCACGTGAAGCTCGGGGTCAGCTGGGGACTCCCCCACTGACCCTGGGCTCCATGCGGCACTGCCACTTTGAAATGCCGCAGGGAGCACGGGGCCAGCAAGGGACTGCTTGAGTCCCCACTAGTCCCATGCTCCCTGCAGTGCTTTTGCCTTTCAAGTGTAGCAACAGCTGTTGCTACACTTCAAAGGCAGAGGTGCCCTTATCGACGAATAGAATAGTCAATACAAATTGCATCGACTATTTGATTAGCCAAATAATCTAAATTTAACACCCCTAACATGGATGCAAAAAAAAACACTTCTCACTTTCTGGGCTGGCTAAATCTTGGTGTATCCTGAGCAGAAACTGCTAGTAATGCCAGGTTTCTAGTGCATGGATTTTAATAAATTACCATATAGAAACAGAAAAAGAACCTCTATCCCAAGAACCCCATATAATCTGGTAACTTTACTGATAACACTAATCTAGCAATTCTTGTTTTGAAACCTAGTCATATAAATTACCCAGATTAATGCCCAAATGACATACTATCTTTTTCTTCTGTCTTGAAAGCTATCAGGCATGCTCTTGTGGTTAAAGCATAGGAAAAATAGGAATTAGAATTCCTGACTTCCATTCCTGGATCATTTATTGATTTCCTGTATGAACTTGATTAAATCACTTAATGTGTCTATGCGCCATTTTCCCTATCCGTTATCATGTGAACAATAATACTTAACTGCATCATTGGGGTGTTGTGAGGTTTAATTAATCAATAAAGTGCTTTGCAATCTTTTGACTCAAAACACATATATAATAATCACATCGTCTTGCCAAAAAGGGTGGATACAAATCGTCTTTTAAAAACAGATTTTTAATTTAAATACATTTTAAATGTATTTATAAACTAAATTTGAACAATTTATATTAAAGATTAAATTTATCAATCAATAATTTAAAATAAATAAAAATAGTAAGTGGTACAGATTTGCTTCCAAATCTTTAAAAGTCAAAACACTAATGGATACCACCAGCTAAGCACTTGAAACCAGAGTCTGTTGAATCACTAAACCAGCTTTCAATCAGCAGTAGCCTTTTCTGCAGACAGAAAGAGAATATTTTCTTTACTTCAATTTATTCAACTAGTTTGAATTAACTAGTTGTAGAACTAAAGTTAAGACATCAACTGGAAATGGATAAGTAGGAAAAGTGTATTTTCCTCTTCCAATTTATGAATAAAAACTAGATGTGAGAAGATGAGATCTGTTAGTTCTGAAGTCTTGAAGGACATTGTGACAGAAATAATCAGTTCAATATCATTAACTACAGATGATAAATACTTACTTTGTTTAATAAATCAGTTTCAAATTTATCAAAACATGTTTTGATAAACTTTCCTCTTTATGTATTCATCTAAATGAAGGTTATTTAACTAATAAACAATTTGAAAATAGTATTCTGGAGCATTTTTAATTAGGGATGTTAAATTTCAACTAATCAGCTAACTGAATAGTAGATGGATTTTCCATCAGCTACTCAATTAATCTCAGCTACGCCTCTGCCTTTTAAATGCAGCAAGAGACCACCGCTCCCGGGAGCTCTTGCTACATTTAAAAAGCTGAGGCCCAGCAGTCAGACCTGGTGCGAGCAGGGACTGCATGGGTGCATCCACACAGCACCTGAAACACGAAATAAGCTACACAATTTATGCTATGCAAATTGCGTAGCTTATTTCAAGTCTATTTGAAATAGTCTATTTCGAAATTTGGCGCTGTTTACACTAGGGATGTAATAGTGTAGTTGATTAACCGATCAGCGAAAGCTTATAGGTTAATGCTATAGACTACACGCATTTTCTCCCACCCCTTGCCAGTAAATTTTTTATCAGGCTGGCCAGCAGCCCATCTCAGTCCTGGTGTGCACCGGGTCCGAGACCTACCCACACTGTGGCTCTGCATTTAAAGTGTATTAGGAGCCAGGCAGGCAGCCCTGCTAAGTTCCGTATCAGAGGCTGCAGTGTGGGGCATCAGAGGCAGCTGCATGGAGTGGCAGGGGACTCCTCAGTGGCAGGCTGGCTCGTCGCTGGCTGCCGGGTCCAACCGCGGGGACTATAGAATAGTCGAGTAACCGATAAGAATTCATGAGGTTACTCAACTATTCAATTAACCGATATTTAACATCCCTAGTCTACACAGAGCCAAATTTTGAAATAAAGCGCTATTTCGAGTCGTCCCTTACTCCTCGTCGAATGAGGTTTACAGAGATGGAGAAATAGCGTGTCCACTATATTTCGAAATAGCGGACGCATTCAAAAGATGTGGGATAGCTATTTCGGGATACCTCTGGTATCCCAAAATAGCATTGCAGTGCAGACATACCCCACGAGTCCCCATTCAGCCTGGGTCCCCCGCTGCACCTCTGCCTCCCCTGCCCCCATGGAGACGATGCTGGGGGGAACTAACTTTTAAGCCAGCTCCTCCCCTCCCCCCAGCACTGGCTCCTGCTCCCCCCTCCCCTTGCTGTCTCTGATACAGAGCAAGCAGGAAATCTTGCCTCAGACACTATTCAGGGACTGGCAAAGAAAGAGGCTGGAGGGAGGGGCAGAGAGCAGGGGTTCCTTTGGGATGCCAGGTTGAGAAGGGGAGATGGGAGTCTGTGAGGAGTCAGGGGAGGGGCTGAGGACCCACATGGAGGATGGAAAGAGGGCTGGAGGGCCATGCAGTGACGGAGGGTCTCTGGGCACCACCTGGCAGAAGCCCCCCCCCCCCGAGGCAGCAAGGGGGGGAAAACGACTAGTCAAGTAGTGACTCGAGTACCCGATCAGCTAGTCGACTCGTCACTTACATCCCTATCTCTGTATAGATTAAAGAAAGTTTTTCCTGCAGGGATGAGTCTCAACAGAGTCCCCAGAAGGGAAAGAGGTGGCCATGGCTCAGGGTTCTCTTTCCTCCCCTTGGGAGGGGGAGGCACCTTGGGCTCCCTGCTGGCCCCCAGCTCTTCTGAAGAAGGGCCAAGAGGTGGCAGCAGCGGCTCCTCACTGCACTTGGGGCCCTGATGCTCCGGGAACCAGCAGGGAACTGCCACCTCCGGCTGCTTGGGCCAGGCGCGGTGGGGCCGCTGCGTGCCTGAAGTTCCAGCCTGGAACCCTCCCTCCCCACAAGATTAACATGCCAGCACTGGCTTCCTGTGGGGGGATAGGAAGAGGAGAAAACCCTGAGGCTCCGCCCTGGAGGGGGCTTGTGGAGAATGCGCATGCTGATGTGGGGGGGAAGGGCCCCCCAGCATTTCCCACAGCAGCATGCGCGCTTCTACGCAAGCTGCCTCTGGCGCGGAGCCTCATGGTTTTCTCAGCTCCCCCTCAAGACGCTGGCACTGGTGTGCTAATCTTGGGGGTGGCGGCAGGGGTTCCAGGTTCCATGCTGGAGCTCCAGGCACGCAGTGGCCTCACCGGTGGCCCCACCGGTTCCCTGCTGGGTACTGGGCTCCCAGTGCAGCAAGGAGCTGCTGCTGCCACCCCCTGGCTCAGCCCTAGCCCTTGACTGGAGGCCGGAACGGGGGGGGGGGGGGGGGGGGAGCTGAGAGGCCAGGGAAAGGCCGGGACTGGCTTCAGCCCGGGTCGGAGGAGTAACATGGGAGGGGAAGAGGCTGGGGAGGAGGATGGGGGAGCCAGGGAGGAACCAGGGCTGGCTGTGCCCAGGGAAGAAGGTGGGGGGGGATGAGAGGCTATGGAGTGGGGTGGGAGACCAAGTTTGGCACATCAAACAAAGATCTAAATGTGAGACTACAAAGCACCACTACTAAGCCACTGGGTTGCCTTTTTAAAGTGCTGAAGATGTAAACCAGATAATCGATGTACCCTCAAATTAACTCACACAGAAAAATGATAAGACAAAACCCACAATTATCAGTAGGTGGACACTTTTCACAAAATAATCACTCCATATATAAACTCTTAGTCCTCACCTTCAAATGAAACCTTCACACCTTCAAAAAAATGAGCCGGGGAACTAGAATTCATAACTCTGATGGACACTAAAACCCATGGTATTAACAGAGACACTTGTTTTATGGCTCATTACAACACTCTGGGCTTGTACATGCTAGGAATGTAAGTGAGTAGTCGAGTGATTACTCAGATACACACTCCCCTCCACCCCCCTCCCCCACCACCACCTCTGTATCAGAGGCAGCAAGCGGGGAAGCAGGAGCCAGTGCTGGGGGGAGCCAGCTTAAAAGCCAGTTCTCCATAGCACCATCTCCATGGTGCTGCCTGTCCCCACCCCCAATGCTGCTGATTCCATCAGAGGCAGCAGTGTGGGCGGGAGGGGGCAGGCAGGGGAGGTTGCTGCGAAGCAGCCTCTGCACATGACAGCCTGGGTTGGCTGCAGGCAGAGGCTGCCTCGCCAGCAGCCCATCCGTGGGAGTCCCAGTGAGGAGCTGGGACTCCCAGTGGACAGAGGCTGCTGCTGTGTGTGAATCATCCCCTGTCTTCAGCAGCCTGGGTTGACCGAGGGCAGAGAGTGCTCCGGCTGCAGCCCCTGTCTGCGGGAGTCCCCTGAGAAAGCCTGGCTCAGTCCCGTCTTGCACCGGGTCCGGGAGCTGCCCCTGCTGTGGCTCTGCAGTTTAAATGTAGTAGGAACCAGGCATGCAGCAGAGCCGCACCAGGGGTAGCTCCTGAACCTGGTGCAAGCCAGGACGGAGCAAGCCTTCCCTTAATGACTAATTTTGTAGTCGATAAAAATTTTATCAGTTACACAGTTAGTGAATTACCTGCCTCTTAACATCCTTAGAGCATACTACCACTTACATTGGTATAACTTATGTCTCTCTGAGGTGTGAATAAGCCATTCCCCTACAGTGATATAAGTGACACAGTCTTAAGTACCGGTGTGGACAGCACTGTTGCACTATGTCAGCAGGAGAGCTTCTCCCAGAAACATAGCTACCACCTCTCATGGAGGTGGTTTTATCATGCCGATAGAAGAGTTCTCTCCTCTCGCCATAAAGTGACTTCACCAGACACGCTACAGTGATGCAGCTTTGTCACTGTAGTGCTTCTAGTGTAGACTAGCCCTTTGTCACTTACTAACCCTACTTTGTCCTACAACTGCTAGAGAGTTAATTGCCCACTTCATTTTAATTGGACTTCCCGACACCCGTTAACATCTTTTGCTTAACAATCTATCCCACCTTTTATTTAGCTGTGACAGCTTGGTTACCTTTTCCAGATCGAAGGGGGAACTCTGAAACCCGAAAGTTGTTAGTGGAGAGGACAAGAAGTTGGTCCAGTAAAAGATATTACCTTACCCACCTTGTCCCACATATCCTGAGACCAACTCTGCTCAAACACTCAAAACCATTGATATCAATTTAATGTGAACCCATAAATTCACTGACACAAGATAAACCAACATGTGCCATCATTAACAGAGATGTTCATGTCACTTTAAGATTTGCCCTGGTTTAACTGAATTGATAAAATGTACTTTTAATTAAATGTGTGTATTTGCCTGTGCAGACCAGGCCAAACGCTCTCACTGTGGAAATGCAACTTCAGCTGATTTGGTGGAGGCACACATATGCATAATAGGGATGTGACTAGTCAACTATTCAACTACTCGCATTTCCCCCCTACCTTGCTGCCTCTATATCAGAGGCAGCCGGGGGGAAGCAGGAGCTAGTTCTCCCCCGGCACTGTCTCTGCAGTGCTGCCTGATCCCTCCTTGCTGCTGCTTCACGGGGGAAACCAGAGGGAAGCTGGAACCCCACCCCCCCAACAGATAAGGGGGGCTGCCAGCTGGGCAGGTAACCCAGCTCAGTCCCAACTCATGCCAGGACCAAACCATGCTACAGCTCTGCAATTTTAAATGCAGTAGGAGCCGGGGGGCAAGCAGCCCAGCTCCTACAGCATTTTAAATTAGAGCCGCAGTGGGGTTTGGCGTCAACACGAGCTGAGACTGAGCCAGCTGCCTTTCCCTACTGACTAATCAAGTAGTCGACAAAAATTCTGTCGACTACTCGATTAGTAAAATATCCGCATTTTAACATCCCTAGTGCATAAAGCCCAAAGTCTAGACACACCTATGCACATGCTTAACTTTACTCTTGTGAGTAGTCCCATTGAACAATAGTGTGTCTGCAATATCAGGGCCTAATTTTGTAATCTTTTAAAAAAATCTGCAGATACATCTGAGCAGCATGGTGGGTTTGTCACCCAGAAAATGTATCTCATTGTTGTATCTGTTAAAGTAATTGGTTGTGTTATATAGGGAAAAACAAAAACCTTAGTTTTTTGTTTGGTGTGGCTGGTTCACTTTCTTACCTTCTTCCTTGCTGTCGGCAATATCCGTTTCAGCTTTGCTCCAGTTGAGCAATAAGCTGCACTTGTGTAAGGAGACACTGCGAAAAGTAGTACACCCATAACATGAAAGGGCTTTTTTTCCTGTTATGCTTCCATAATCTATGTAATGTGTAGCTGGTTTGCTCCTCCACTATCAAAATCAATTCCTTAATTTCCCCTCATCCTATTTAAAATTATATTTAAAAAAACAACAGCAGCAGTTCTACAATAACAAGTCAGTGTGAAGAGATGAAAGAGGAAAATATCTTAGGCTGAACTTTCAAAAATATTATTTTAGTTTTTTAACCACTTTTAATTAAGCTAACAGTTTTACACTTATTTTAAACAGCGAGGAACTCTCCCCTTAAAATCATTTCTTTCTCCCCTCATACTAATAAAGCAATTGAAATTAGCCACCAAATTATTTTCTTTCTTGTGCTTTTCGAGATGGGATCCTTGATTCAAAATCTCACACTTGTGTGCATTGACTAGTCTAATTTCTGTGATTCTCTTACCAAACAAAATCAGAATAGGAAGAACCACTTAAAGTCACAAGACACACGACAACTTGGTTAGTTAAAATATCTCTATCAAGCAAAATTTTCCTTCTTTTCCTCCCACCAGAAATCCCTCCTAGTCCTGGAAATTTCAATGGAGACTAAAAACCCATCCCCATTTTCCTCGAGCTTTATAATTTTCACATGCTTACACATATGATACTGTCATCAAGAAAACAGAGAATCCAGATAAAGAATAAAATACCTGCCATTCAACTGTAAGCAACAAAAGGAACAGCAAAGCAAGGGGACTACTTCCTCTCCGCAGTATTGTACAATATTCTGTCCGCTCCTTCCTCTTCACCAATAATCCTCCTACTCCTCCAAAATCTTCTGGGTCCTAAAGTTCACCCTTTGCAATGCTGTTTTGCCATATAATATAAAATGTTGTGGTTCTAGTTATAACCTATAAGCAGTGGTGCTAGAACTAGGGATGTTGCGGATGCTGCTGTAGCAAACACCAAATGCGTGGATTCCACTAGCATCACTCCTGCTATAATTTACACAATCCCTTATAGCAGTGGTTCTTAACCTTACTGCAGCCTGCACCCCTTTGGTTTTCAAAATAAGTTCTCGCACCCTGCATTAAAAATCGTTGAAGTAGGTCAGTTCTTTAAACCTAAGATATATCATAAAAATCTGCCATGTCTCACACCCCCAGAAAGGGCATCTCGCACCCCCAAGGGGTGCGTGCACCCCCGGTTAGGAACCACTGCCTTATAAGACAATTTTTACATCTGAAGAGCTGGTGTTATTGGGCCATAGAATTGACCAAGCCGCACAACTCTGACAGTGCAAGCATTTTTCGAAAGGATTTCTTGTGACCACTTTTAAAAAGGTAAGGTTTACATGCGATCCATTAAGACAGAAGAAAAAAACTTTTGCACGTAAACAGGTTTAGCAGAGAACATTTCTCTGAGAGCAAACTCCTGCAAATGTTAGATGTCTGCCCTACCCAGGCTGCCAATCCGCATCCCAAACCCAAATCCATCTTCACTAGCCCACCTTCCCTGCCAGAACCTTAAGTTCATCTTATCAATCATAGAGCTGGAAGAGACCTCAGGAGGTCATCAAGTCCAGCCCCTTGCCCAAAGCAGGACCAACCCCAACTAAATCAACCCAGCCAGGGCTTTGTCAAGCCAAGACTTAAAAATCCCTAGGGATGGAGAGTCCACCACCTCCCTAGGTAACACATTCCAGTGCTTCCCCACCCGCCTAGTGAAATAGTTTTTTCCTAATATCCAGCCTAGACCTCCCCCTATGCTTCCAAGTATCATTAAGGGCAAACCTATAAGGAACTCAGCTGACGTGCATTACTCCTGGGCTCGGTATCGCACCAGGACCAGGGCACTTCCGGGAGCAGCTACATACTCCCACCGGTGGGGTTTTTTTTGGTTTTTTGGAGGGGCGGGGGAACACTGGGGAGGTGGAAGCGGATGGGGTCTGTGCACTTTTTTGCATACGCTAGCGGTAGGCAATCCCATGCAAACCCCGCCCACCAGAGGCCGCGCATGGATGTTGCACGTGCACAATAGTCCACACCGCCCGGGGGGAGTCCAACATTCCAACCCTCCCTCTACAGGAGCGAGAGAAACGCTTTTCATAGCGGCATGTCCCTCCTCGCGTCCCGTCATGCCCTCGCCACCCTCCGTAGCCGAGCCGGAAGCGCCGCCGGAGCGCGCGGCGAGAGAGCCGGGGAGGCCGTGAGGATGTGGTGGGCGCGGAGGACGCCTTCGTTCGTCAGGTCCCGCGTCCCAGCGCGCTCGGCAGCCTCCGGGGCCAACAGCGGGCAGCCGAGCCCGGAGAGCCGCGTGGACTCCAAGTACCGGGAGACGGTGCTGCTGCCCCGCAGCTGCTTTCCCGCCCAGCTGCCGGGCCGGCTGCAGCCCGAGGCCGAGGTGGAGATACAGCAGGTACTGCGCGCAGGGGGCGGGGCTCGGGCGCAGCTCTCCTGCTTGGCACCGTCCCGCCGCGTGGAGACAGACACACCCACTGGAGTTCGTGGCCAGGGGAATTAGCGTTGCTCTCTCTTCGCGCAGCGGCTTTCAGTGGGCTTGTCTGGCAGAGCCCGGAGTGGGAGTGGCCTGTGTCACTATCGCCCCCTCCCATCCCCCCGCGCACTTGGGGGCCCTGTTAGAAATGAGTTTGGGATTGTCCACTAGTGCAGCGCTACACCGACAGGGTCAGTGGCAAAACAAGGCGGTGCCAAACTGCCAGTTGTTTAAGGCAGCAGTTCTCAGCCAAGGGCCTGGAGTGCCCCGGAGGGAAAAGCAGATTTTGGGGAGTCCCACCAAGCAGGGTGTATTAGACTAATTGGTGTCCATGGCAGAAAGCCAAATAGTTGCTATGCAGGGGACAGGCCCCAAGCCAGGGGTGGGCAATAAAATGGTTCACCAGGGTTAGTTGCTGGTGGGCTGCTGTGGCTATATTTACCTATAGCTCCAATGGGCAGTAACCCAAATGTAGGTGAATAAATGTGACCATGCAGATTCAATGTTAATGTCCAAGTATTTGGATACATCACTCATGAAAAGTTATTCAGAGAGTTGGTTGTGAAAATCAAATATATCAGTGAATGTAGATTGTCCTTCAGTAATTCAAAATTTAGGGTAGTTTGTCTGTTAGAAAATGCAATACAATAGTCTCCTGACTATGTTTCTCATTGGCGCTCCTGGTGTTGCCCGTGTCCAGGTAGATATCCCTCAACCACCTGATGGCGTCTGACACCACGAGTTTCCATATCAGCTGAGTATAGTGTTGACTGATATGTCCCTTCATTCTTTGGCCACCAATCTCCTGCTGGGTGTTTTATCTGCATTCTGCCATATTTCGTGTTATAGCAGACTCAGATGATGACCCAGCATGTGTTTGTTTTAAGAACACTTTCACTGCAGATTTGACAAAACACAAAGAAGGTAGCAATGTGAGATTTCTAAAGATGGCTATAGCACTTGACCCAAGTAAGAATCTGAGGTGTCTTCAAAAATCAGAGAGATGGAATGTGGAGCCTGCTTTCAGAAATCTTAAAAGAGCAACACTCCAGTGCATAAACTACAGAACCTGAACCACAAAGCTTAAAAATCAGCCTTCTGCTGGTGGCATTTGATGGAGATGATGAAAATGAACGTACATTGGTCTGTGCGACTTTGGATCGTTATTGAGCTGAACTCATCATCAGCATGGATGCATATCCTCAAGAATGGTGGTTGAAACATGAAGGGACATATGAGTCTTTAGCACATCTGACACTTAAATATCTAGTGATACAGGCTACAACAGTGTTCTGCGAATGCCTGTTCTCACTTATGGTGACATTGTAAACCAGAAGACAACAACATTATCTCCTGAAAATATAAAACAATTGTTTGGCTGAACAAGAAATAGGACTGAGTGAACTTTTGTAGGCTCTAAAGTTTTACATTGCTTGATTTTTAAATGCAGTTATTTTTGTACATAATTCTACATTTGTAGGTTCAAATTTCATGATAGCGATTGCACTGCAGTTCTTGTATTAAGTGAGTTGAAAAATACTATTTTATTTTTACAGTGCAAATATCTATAATAAAAAACTAAAGTGAGAACTGTACACTTTGTATTGTGTAACTGCAATCAATATATTTGAAAATGTGAAAAACGTACAAAATATGTATATAATTCTAATATTGTTTAAGTGCATGATTATTTGTGACTAACCACAATTAATTTTTTTAATCACTTGACAGCCCTAGACGCAGGTATTATTTTTATTTCAGTGGAGTTATTCCAAGAACAAAGCTGGCCAAGTAAGTGATCTATTTTAGAAAATAAGGACAACATTGTTAACTTAGTAATGGAGAGTGGTAAATAATTTACAAGGTGTTAAAAATTCAGAGAAGAAAGTCTTCGCTTGGAGTTGGAGCAATTTGGCCTCTTAATGTTTTGTCTTTTGGAATGGTGTTAAAATGAAAACTTGTTTTGAACTACTAAAATACAAACATCTAACTAATTAAATTGTCATATTGTCTGTACAGAAATGTGGCTTTTCAGAACTATATTCATGGCAAAGGCAAAGAAAAACAAAGAATGAATTTTGCCTTCATGACGGTCCACCGTATGCCAATGGAGACCCGCATGTTGGTCATGCGTTAAATAAGGTCTGTATAAAAGTAGTACACACAAGGTGTTATATGCCTTCTGTAAGGTGTTGTGCACTCTCAATTCACATTGAAGTAAATTAAAGTTGGATGTTCACTACTTTATAGGATAAGGCCCTTCATTCCTATTTAATGGGTAAGCTTTTACACTAACAATGAAAATGGCAAATGGGTCTTGTGTGGTACTTATAGTTTCACATTAGTGATCAGATGATACATTTATTTTCGTTCAGTAAATCCAATTTCTACTTCAGCCCTGCAAACTGCTAGATGCAGAGCTTGAGTATTATGTGCATAGTGGCTTCAGAAGTATGTTCCCATAATAAAATAATTCCACTTTGTTATAGGTAGGTGGAACCCTCAGGCGCCTGCATAGTGCAAACTATGGCTTTCAATTGTACAAAATTTGGTTGCTATTCATCAAGAGGTTCTCATGATGTGCTATCAGAAAGTACAGTAAGAAACATAAATGTGAAGGCTGAAACTTAATCTTTAACATAGTTGATTGTGGTTGAGGTTTTTCAGAGTTTATCAATCAATATGATACGAAGTAACATACAGCTGAGTCATGCTAATATGTATGGGAATATGAGGATGGTAGTAACAGTTACATCAAAAATAACATTTGGCCTAACATTTTTCCAGATATTGAAAGACATCACTAATCGGTTCCATATGATGAGAGGTTATAAAGTGCACTATGTGCCAGGCTGGGATTGTCATGGGTTACCCATAGAATTGAAAGCATTGTCAGAATTCAAAGAAGCTCAGAATCTTTCACCATTGGAGATTAGACAGAAAGGTAAACGGTCCTTTGCAAAATTTTCCTAGAAACATTTGTGACTTAAATATTGTGTTTTTATAAGTTGTTTCTGAATCTTTAGTGGAATATTATTTTGCTGTCTTTAGTCCATGTTTTCATTTTAGTTAGTACACTGGAATTTGTTAGGAACATCTTGGTTATAAGATGATACTTGACCTGCATAATCTAAGCTTATAAGGAGTATAAACCCTTATACTCCTTATAAGTAAAGTGGGTTCATCAAAATACAAGTTTGTATGAACCCAGTATAAGTTCGAAATAATCATAGATGGAAAGAGGGAAGTAAATGACAGAGACATCTGGATTCTAATGTAGTTCAGTTCTGCAACATGAAATTATTGTATCCAGTTTTTATTGATGTTGTGTGCTGAGTTGCTGAACTTAAAAACAAAAAAACAAAAAAACCTTTGAAAATAAGATTAGTTTTCTCCCTAATGTTTTTGAAGCAACGTGTGATTGTCATCGAGTAGGTGTTTTTCCAATGGGGTAGCTCAGATTGGTTCTTGACTCTGACATTTTTATTAATAATCTGGAGGAAAATATATCATTGATAATTTTATAGTTTGCAGATGACACCCAAATTTGGGAAGTGATAAATAACGAAGAGGCTGGATTGCTTGGTAAACTGGGTGCAAGCAAACAATATGCATTTGAACATTGCTACAACTATACATCTAAGAACAAAGAATGTAGACCATGCCTAGAGGATGGGAGACTACTTGGGAAGCAGTAACTCGAGAAAAGATTTTGGGGTTGTGATGGATAATCAGTTGCACATGAGCTCCTATTGTGGTGCTGTGACTAAAAGATCTAATGTAATCCTGGGATGCTGTCATAGATCCACTAGACTGAGTTTACAACTCCAGTTTTGGAACAGTCTCCAGGAGTCCGGGGTCTTTAGGGATCTCACTGTTCCTCTGGGGTAAGCCCCACAACTTCACCAACTCCTTAGGCTGAACCTTTCAGCCATCGGTACTCCTACTTCAGACCGCGAGCTCCGTTCAGTGAGTCCTACTGAGGCAGACTCCCAAGGAGATTTGTGTGTTCTCTGTGGATCAATATCTCTCTGCAAGCATCTGCAGCACCATTCATACAGTGCTGTCAAAACAAAGGGTTTATTAGTCAAATGTATCACAGCATAGGTCTTTAGGTTAACATAGAGAAATGAAGGGTACAGTACAGTCTGGTCTGAGCAGCCAGAGCTCAGCCAAGTTGTGGTGAACCCACATTATTCCAGCTTTATCTTTCTATCTATCCAGTCTCCTTTTGTCAGACTCTGAGTTGTGCTTATAACTGCTTCCCACAACCCCCATTTAACTTCCGCTTCACACATGCACACCACAGAGATGAAAGAGGGATGTTAAATTGTGTTTGCTAATGGAGTAGTCAATGGAATTTCCATCAACTACTTGATTAGTTGTTAAGGCGGGAAACTGCAGAGCTGCAGCCAGGGGGGAGGACTGGGTGCAAGTTGGGACAGCTGATTCCCGGCTCACGCCCAGTCCCACTGCTAGCCTCTACCTCCCCTGCCCCCCATCATGGAGACAGTGCTGGGGGGAACCAGCTGTTAAGCCAGCTCCCCCGGCACTAGCTCCTGCTCCCCCACCCTAGTCCTTACTCGACTAGTCGCTTACATCCCTAGTATGGGCCAGTACAGTGCAGCAGTAAGAACTGTCCACCAATACCAGCCTGCACACAGCTGACATTAAAACTAGGGATGTTAAAAATCATGTAATAGGGTAACCATGTAACCAGTGAAAATCTAAGTGGTTACACAGTTACATGCACTGCAGAGCTTTATACTGCCGAGCCCACTGTGAAGCTGCCTCCCTGGGATGTGACTGCCAGTCCCTGCTGGCCCAGCTCCCGGGGAGGAGGCTTCATTGTGGCAGTGAAGCCACCTCTCTGGGGTTATGTCTACACTAGCCACCCTAGTTCGAACTAGGGTGGCTAATGTAGTCATTCGAACTTGCAAATGAAGCCCGGGATTAAAATATCCCGGGCTTTATTTGCATGTTCCCGGGTGCCGCCATTTTTAAATGCCCGGTAGTTCGAACTCCCTGCCCGCGGCTACACGCGGCACGGGCTAGGCAGTTCGAATTAGGAGCTTTAATTCGAACTGCCTAGCCCGTGCCGCGTGTAGCCACGGGCAGGGAGTTCGAACTACCGGCATTTAAAAATGGCGGCACCCGGGAACATGCAAATAAAGCCCGGGATATTTTAATCCCGGGCTTCATTTGCAAGTTCGAATGACTACATTAGCCACCCTAGTTCGAACTAGGGTGGCAGTGTAGACATACCCTGAGAGTGGAGCAGGCAGTCCTTGCCTGCCCTGCTCCCAGGGAGGAGGTTTCACTGCCCTGCTGCCCAGGAGATTGAGTATAATCAACACTATTGACCAATAAGCATCCGCTTGTTAAACAGTTAGTTGTTTACACCCTAACATCCCTAATTTGAGCTGTGCCCCTTTTGTTCTTCCCCGTCCCCTATCAGCAGCCATGCTGGTAGGGTCCAGCAGCACTGCCATGGTGGTGTTCCACTGTCCTTTTAGCCCAGCACTACACAGGTCCTCATGTTCACTTTCACCCTATCTCTGCTGTGAACAGCTGCCAACTACACTGGCAGTTCCAGACTGGATGTGGACATCTAGCAAGCCAGTACCCAAAGAGACACAGACTTCCCCCCCCATCTTTACCTCTCTGCATTGTGCAGAGCTGCATCTCCCCAACTTAAACAAAGGATTGGGATGGAGTCCTTAGTTTTTAAGTTGGGGAGATGCAGCTCTGCCCAGTGTAGAGAGGCAGGGATGTCTGTCTCTTTGGGTGCTTGGTTGCTAAGTGTCCATATCCAATCTGGAACTGCCAGTGTAGTTGGCAGGTGTTCAAGTTCTGGGAGGGAGGAGGAGGAACGGAGATTGAGCACAAATCAGGCAATTCATGATACTTCTCCCCCTCCCTGCCAGCTTTTTCAGAGTAAGAAGTGCGGGGCTCCCAGTGCGTTGGTGTGAGAGAGGCGCATAGGGGATGGGGGCAGACAAGGGGGGTTCGTGGAGCTTCAGGTAAAACCCCAGTAGGCCATGGGATGCTGCGGCCCACTGAGATGAAGGCCACTCATGCGGTCTACTCGCTATTCTTGGTTGCCCATCCTTGGTCTATAGCCTGTGCTATACAGAAGGTCAGACTAGATCACAATGGTCCCTTCTGGCTCTGGAATCTATTAACTCTTTTTTAACCCTTCACCGTGTATAATATTGGAAAACTGTGTAGGTGGTGCCTTCTGAGAGTTTATTATGGATTAGATGGAAAGTGTTCTGATAATGTATGTGTGTTTATTGGTAACAGTTTTGTCATGCAGTGGAATGACTTGCAATTTTAGTATATGTGCCGTTAGACTATGCAGCTTATATACTGATGTAGCTTCACGTCTCTTGCAAACAGCAGTCGATATACACTGTCAAAGCATTTATAGAAAACATGATGCATCATTCGCTTGCTTTGAGCTTAACTCCTGTCTCTAATTTTTTTTTTTTTTTTTGGTTATTGCTAGGTGTATTTGGGTATTATAAGCATTCAGATGATTTTAAGGAACAAATTCAATGAAATTGCATTTCATTTAAACTTGGTTTGTAATTTAAATTGGGGGGGAAAAGCATAATATTCAAACTAATGTTGATTGTGTTGTTCTGATGGCACTGGTAGATTAAAGTATTTTTAAAATAACATGGTACATGGGGAGATGGTTTTTATTTGCAGAAGTGGATAGCTTTTCTTTGCATTTATATGGTGCTTGATTTGCATCTTGGTTAGCTACCATGTATTTACTCCAGCTGGGGCTGTATTTTAGGGTAAAAATAAAGTGATTCCTATATGTGTATGTTGAGCATTTTCCTACAACTCTTGTTCATGATTAGTTCCACTGAGGAGAACACAAACCCCCTTACATTACACTTTTCATGTCAAACTTTGGCTAGTCGGTGGTAGTAGATGGAGCCTCAGTCAATGTTCAGAAGTAGTGTTCTTTTGACCTCAGCCAAACATTAATGCAATGACTTTTTTCATCCAGAAATATACTGGAGCCTGTATTTTTCTTATTAGCTCTGGTCAGTAGATGTTTGATGTGTTTTAAACTTTTTCCCATTGTAGCTTCTGGCATAAGAGGATGATCTGTCCTTTTCAGACCTTTTTGTGATTGCTGTCAGGGAGCAGGCTCTCTGCCCCGCCTTCCTGTATTTTTTTATTATTGTCATCATCTCAGCCTTCTTGTGTCACTTCCTTTCCCACTGCTCCTGCTCCACCCTCTGCAGTTCATAATGTCTTCCAGTAGGGTGGATCATGATATTAGTGATTCAGACCACATCTCTGCAGCCTTCAGAGTTCTGAATAGAGCTTATCAAATAATGAGGGGGAAGGAACAGTGAAAACTTATACAAAGAAAAAAATAAAAAATAATTTGAAAAGCTATTTGCAATGAACAGTTTAACCAGCTCTTGTTATGAATAGCAGCAATTAAACCAACTTGTCTTAACTTCAGGTAGCTGCTTGCTGCATTGCAAACCCCAGAATAGCATCAGATAGAAGCACTGCAGCGGTTGGTCAGTTTTCATTCCTTTTACATTTGGTAGGTTGGAACTTCGTAACCATCTGGGCTGGAATTCTTTCCCCTTTTAAAAATTAATTTAAGTTCTGTAAAAATGGATGACTTACTTGAAAAAAACAAACTCACTCCCTAGTGGTGGTTGGCTTTCACTTTGATGGGACTACTCATGCGAGTAAAGCAGTCTGAGGCTTCTAAAACTTACTGTTATATACATCAGTTGGTATAGTTTTATATTTTGTAATTTATAATAGTTGTATAATACTTTGTTCCCAGCAGAGGTTAATCATTCACTAGTAAGTAAGCCATTAGCATTTCTTAAAATTAATTAAAGTGATCATGCAGATTTTAAAAGAACAATGATTTTAAAACAATTGTTTCTTTTTAGCAAAAGAATTTGCAGAAAGGGCAATTGAGAAACAGAAATCTGCCTTCATTCGTTGGGGTATAATGGCAGATTGGGCTAATTGCTACCACACATTTGATGGGAAGTATGAGGCAAAACAACTGAGTGTCTTCCACAAAATGTATGACAAGGTATGCTAGTGTGCCATTTAACCAAGTCCTTATTTAAGTTACAATGTAGTTCTGATCCAGTTAACTTCATCTTTTTCCTCTTTAGGGTTACATTTATCAGGACTATAAACCGGTATTTTGGTCTCCTTCAGCAAAGTAAGAATCAACTTACCATTTTATCAATAAAATAAGAAGAGAGAAATACATGTTCATGTGGTTTAACCTATATTTGATCTTCACCCAGCACAGCCTTGGCTGAAGCTGAACTTGAATACAATCAGCAGCATGTCAGTCGTTCGGTGTATATCAAATTCCCCTTGTTGAAATCGCCTCCTAAACTGGCCTCTGTGATAGGTATGATTTGTAATATGTAGTTCTTGTTAAAACTGTGATATCTTTGGTTTTTATGACAATTAACATAATTGTTAATTTGCTTCTATAGCTGGATCTCCAACGGTCAGTTTGCTAATCTGGACTACACAGCCATGGACTATTCCTGCCAATCAAGCTATTTGTTATATGCCGGATTCAGAGTATGTATTTAACTTATTCAACTTTATCAATCTGCTTCCACCAATATCATTATTTATTAGCAGAGTTGCAGAGCAAGGCTGAAGTAGGAGGCATCTCAAACTTATTTAATGGCATTTTTATTTTTTTATGTTACTCAATTTCATATTTTTTCCCATCTTTTAAAAAAGTTAATTGTTCTTATGTTGTTTTTACTTTAGGGCCTGCACTTGTATTCATTCTATTGAAATCATTTGGAGCGAAACAGTAATAGGATTTTTGTAATAAAAATCACATTTTCAGATGGTTTAAAAAGCAGCAAATGTCTAAAACATTAAAAAAATTAAAGTCTAGTACTATGACGCATTTGCTAATATTGATTTTTTTTTCTTATTTAATATATTTGTCTTGTAGCTATTCCATTGTAAAATGTGCCAATACTGGTGAATGGTACATTCTAGCTGCAAATAGAGCAGAGTCTACAGCTGCCATCTTGGACACACAATTTGAAGTTATTTCAACGTGTAAAGGTAAGAGCTTCAATATACTTTGAATGTTAATTTGTAGAGTAATATGTTTGTTAAAATATTGATACGAAAGTATAGTATCCAAGTAGAATAACTTTGTGTGTCATTAGCTACACTTTGCACATGTATTTATAGTAATTTAGCTAAAAAATAATATGAAGAATAGTAATTAAAATATATAAAATATTCAGCATAATGACTTGTTGGTAATAATTTTAGCCATAAATTAAATTGACAGAATTTAATGGCTCCAAATTGCTTGACAGAAGCTTCCCCATTTGTAAAATGTAAATAAGAAGTTGGAGGATAATTATATATAGAACTAGAAGACTTACCTGGTGTTATCTGGGTCTTTAGAGCAGGGGACTGGCGGTGTTGGCAGTCCAGGAGTCAGGGCAGGGTCTTAGAGATGTTGGAGGGTGCAGGGCAAGAGGCTGGGACTGAGGAGGGGTTTAGGGTGGGGGGTTCCCATCTGGCAGGGCAGGGCTGCCCTGCCCCAGATGGTGGGGCCTTTTTTCAGCTGTCAGGGGCCTTCTGTCTCCCCCAGTCACCAGGGCCTCTCACCGTCGCCAAGGGCCAGGAGCGGGAAGGAGCTTGGGGCAAGGGGGCTACTTAATTGATCTGGTGGCAGGCAAGATGGTGGAGCCCCAGCCTTTCTGGCCAGCCCCAGCCTCTCTTGGTAGTGCGGCTGCCCTCAGTGACTACTCTGCATATAGCTCACACCTATGGGCTTGCTGCCACCAGTGGCCACTCTCAGTATCGCATCCCTCCTCTTTGTGCTCTTCCTTTTCACATCCCTCCTCTCTCTGCCCCCTCCCTTTCCGTGTTATAGAAAACAGTCTTGTTCCTGGCACTTCCCATTTGCTTGGTGCAATCAAACCCTGACCTTACTTTAAGTTAGGATAAGAGGAAGCTGCCTACCAAATTTGGTGGTCCTAGCGCTTACCATTTAGGAGAAGTTCTTGAACAAACAGACTCAGAGAGACATTTCTAAAATTATATAGATATACAGCATCGCACGTGAGAAGTGGACTAGAAATACAGTTTACCTTGAAAGGGCTGTTTTGAGTCCGTCCTAAAGTTCAGGTGGATTCATAACCCAAAATGGGTTCAAATGTACTGTCTATCTTGTATGCGCATCCCAAATGAAGTTAACATGGGTCTGGTGTTGGTGTACAGATTGCCTGCTTCACTGCAAAATCCTCACTTGAGCTCTTGAAATCCCTCCCTGTGGAGGCATTAGAGGCACAAGGCTGATAGTGCTCTATGTTAACCTCCAACTAGCTGAGTGTTCTGAGTAAGCTCAGGAATTCAACAATAAGGATGGTTGAACAATCCTAGGTGATTGCTGGCTGTGCAATTGTCCACACTTGTAATTTGAAATATGAGTTGGGATTGGAGGTGTCAGTTGGAATTTTTATCCATGGACCTATCCTTACTGCCTGTGATTAGAGTTGGCAGAGTGCCTTTCTTGAGGGAGTGAGGAATTTCTTTGTATGCCCTGTTCTCAGTGATTAATGGAACCTGCAATATGAGGAATGGTGTGGCAGAACCTAATAATTTCATTCTCCGGTATCAACAAAGTAATCTGAGATGTCTTCTTTCCTGGCTTTATCTGCTCAAGTCACTGGTAGTGACTGAAATGAAGCACTGTTGACAAAAGTCCCAATTTGAAAACCTATTTCTCCCTCTTTTCTCCACAGTCTGAAATAGCCCAGAGTTGCTTACTATCAAGACCTACTGTTGTCCATCTTAGTTCTGAATATAGGTTTCTGGGGAGGGAGAGAGGCAGTAAGGTCTTGTACTGGGGGGGAAAGGGAGTTGTTTGATTTATTGCCTTGTTTGCAGGGAGGTGTTAGATACTTAATGTCATTGTACAGTAACTCCTCACTTAACCTTGTCTTGGTTAACGTTTCATTGTTAGATCCCTGATCCATTAGACAACATACTCATTTAAAATTGCATAATATTTGCAACCAGGGTGGGCTGGCAGCCCACCATTAACTCCCCTTCATTCTCTCCCCTCCCCCAGCATGCCTACCGCCCATTGGTGGGACTTGCAGATCAGCAACTCCTCTCTCCCTCCCTGTGCCCCCCGCCTGTAGCAATCAGATATTTTGCAGGGTTCAGGAGGCTCAGTGGGAGAGGGAGGAAGGAGCAAGGGCACAGTGTGGAGCCTCCCTCCCCAGGGCCTCCTGAAGATCCTGAAACAGCTGATAGCTTTGGGCAGGAGGTGAAGGAGGAAGGCTGCGCAAATGGAGATGGGGACCGAAGCTTGAGCCCAACCAAGGGCCCACCACCACAGGAAGGGAGAGCCAAAGCCCAATGTCTTTATCTCGGGGGGGGGGGGGAGGGGGCGTGTAACCTGAGCTCTGCCTCTCAGGGCTGAAGCCCTTGGGCCTCAGTTTTGGCCCTGGTCAGTTGGACTCGGGCTTCGGTGTTGGGTGGTGGGATTTGGGCTTCCACCCTGGGCCCCAGTAAATCTATCACCAGTCCTGATGACCCCATTAAAATGGGATTGTGTCCCACTTTGGCGTCCTGATCCTCTGTTTGAGAATTGCTGATTATAAGCAAGTCCCCAGACAATCCTCTGATTAGAACTTATTAAAGAATTATACTGTATATGAGGAATGTTAGTTTGATCAATTAACTGTTTAATCAATACAGTAAGCTGATACTTATCGGTTAATGGTATCTGTTAAACTCAGCTAGCTCTCAGGGAAGTGGCTTGGCTGCAGCAACAAAGCCTCCTCCCCGAGAGCCGGGTCGCCAGGGGCTGGTGGCCCTGCTCCTGGGAGTAGGCTTCCCTTCGGGCTGTGTAGTATAAAGCTAAGTTTTATACTGCAGAGCCCATAGTGCATGTAACCGTGTAAGCACAAAAATGTTTACTGTATATGTATATAATGTCTTTAATGAAAAAAAATTGTGGCGCTTAACCACCCCCTCCCCATTTACACTAAGTCTAATGGGGAAATTGGATTCACTTCACATAATTTCTCTTAGTCGTATTTTTCAAAAGCATAACTACAACATTAAAGCAAGGAGTTATAGTACTATAAAATGATTAGTTGCTTGAGATAAGTATCTTTGTTTTAGAACATCTTAAAGATACAGTATATATAATAAAGTCATGTGCTCATGGTGAAATGGGAAGTTAGAAGCAAAGCTGTGGATAGATTTCGGGTCTCTTGTCTTCAGAAAACTAGACCTAAAACAGTAGCAGATAGGAATGCACTTAGTGCCCATTAAGGATGTAAGTGACTAGTCAACTATCTGACAAGCAGAAGCTTATTGGATAGTCGACTAGTCCCTCGACTAGTTGCTTCCCCTCCCCTTGTTGCCTCTCTTGGGAGCAGCTGGCTTAAAAGTCAGTTCTCCCTGCCCCTCCCCCAGCACCATCTGCGCGGGGAGCAGGGGAGGCACAGAGGTAGCGTGGAACGGGTGTGAGCTGGGAATCAGCTGATTGCTGACTCGCACCCAGTCCCAGATGCTGCGCCTCCTGGCTCTTAATACATTTAAAAATCAGAAGCACAGCAGGGGGGAGACCCGGCGCGAGCCGCGAAGCAGCTGTCCCAGCTCGCACGGTCCCTCCTGCGCTTTAGCCTTTTAAATGTATCAAGAGCCAGTTGGCTAACCCCACTGTGGCTCCCCTGCTTATCGACTAATAGACTAGTCAATAGAAAATCCATCAAGTAGTCGAATAGTTTATTAAACTAAATTTGACATCCCTAGTGCCCATAGGTTAGGAATGCCTTATATGCTCAACTACTTCTAGAGTAGCATTGCCTGGCTCAGGAAAAAAAATTCTTCTGGAAGCATGGGGTACATCTGTGTATGAGTGGTGGCAATGGAGAAACAGGGAAGCATAATCATCTGGAGGGTGGATATGGAAAACTGTATCGGTATGGATATTTGTGTTTTGTTTATCAATTGTAATTATTTTTTATTTATGACTAATTTTGAAAGACACAGTCTGGACTTTTAAATTGTTGACTATCCCATTTCTTTTTGCTTCAGGTGTTGATTTGGAAAATGGTTCTTGTGCTCATCCCACGATTCCTGGCAGAGAGTCCCCTTTCTTGCCAGCAAATCATGTGACCATGACAAAAGGAACAGGTTTAGTTCACACAGCCCCAGCTCATGGTATGGAGGATTACAGTGTAGCTTCCCACCACCAGCTGCCCATGGTACTTTCATTTGTTTTTTTTTCCCTTGCTTTTAATCTGTATGTGTTTGATCCCACACCAAAATGTAAGTGTCACAAACTTACACGTTTTGCATGACATTTAAAATTGTTCTGATGCCTGTATGTAACAATATGAATAGCACTGATTAATTTGGAGACCTGCTGTAAACTGAATTGGCTTTAGAAGAGCAAAGGCTTGGATTATAAAAACATAAATAGGAAAAATAGGTCTACTTTAGAGCCAATTGTTGCATGAACTTGGCAGTGTAGCAATGAAATGGAATACTACTTTTGCAACATTTTGTGCCTCAGTTTGCCAAGCCATCAGGAAAAATAGATAATTATTGTTTTTAGTATCTCAGGAAGCTTTGAGGCCTTTGAGAGATTCTTTGAGAGGAGCAAAGATGCTATATAAATGTAAAAAGTGTTAGTAAAGAAACAATCCTCTTTTATGGGAATTGCTTAAAAGAAAAAGTAGCTTACCAGCCAAATAATGATAGTTCTATAATATGTAAATGTTTCCTTGTGGTGTTCTAGATTTCTGTTGGCTTGTCTCTTTTCTTGCTGTCAGATCATCAAAGTGTAATTTGATCAGCTCTTGAATGAAGGAATTAGTATTTGGAGGAGAGATGCCCAAGGAAAATCTAGAAGATGGTGACAATCGTATTTGTTTAAATTCATCTCAAAGTGCTTTATGTTTTACCAGGGCAAAGAGTGACTAAGTAATTTGCCATTGCACATACATCGCACTAGTGGCAGCACTGGAAATAGGACTCATCTGTGTCTTTTATAGTTTAGCACCCTGTTCCCTGGATGATGCAGTCTGTAGTAGTGTTAATAGTAGTTTAGATGGTGCTGTTTACTCCTAGTCAGTGCTGAAATAATGCTTCTGCATAATGTTATGGGATACTGTTCCGTGGAAGGTGATGTGATTTGAATTAAATATAAAAGTGAGAATTTTGAAGCTTGTTGCCAAAAAGGCCTCCCCTCGCTTTTTGTAACACCAGGGCTAAATTTCTAATGTGGGAAATAGGAATGTGAAAGGTTAACCTGTGGAGGCTGGAGCAGCTCTCTGCCCACCGTGGTTAGGAGGCTGCTCCAGGCAGGCCGGAGGTCTGTCCACAGCAGGCCTTGGCACCTCACAGTCTTCCCCTCCGTCTTCCCCCCCTCGGTTAACCAGGTAAACAAATAAATATGTTTAACCAGTTAAATGGGATTTTACATCCCTAGTGGAAAAAACTTCTGTTCTGTCTGTAGTTTTTCTATCAGTTAAGAATTAAGTGGAATAGTATTCAGGGTGCATCTACACTGCACCGTTATTTCGAGATAACTAGCATTATTTCAAACTCACAATGCAAGTGTCTACGCAGCCATTCTGTTATTTTGAAATAACAGATGGCTTATTCCAAAATCTGTAAACCTCATTCTACGAGGAATAACGCCTATTCCGAAATAGCTATTTCGAAATAAGGTGTGTATAGACGCTCCACATCTGCTATTTCGAAATAGCCCCTCACCAGAGCCATTCTAAGTTATTCTTCCCCAGTGCCTCCTGGGGTGCTAAACAGATAGCACTTCTACACTTCAGAGAAGCCTCAAAATTAGTCCGAAGCAGACTTCCCTAATGTAGATGTGCTATTTCGAAATAAGCTATTTCAGAATAACTATTCCGGAATAGTTTATTTCAAAATTAGCGTGCAGTGTAGATGTACCCTTAATGTAATAATATGAATCCTGTATCCTCACAAACTCAGTGGAGTTCATCCTGTGTGAGGATTTAGGCTCAGTGGCATGTTGGCAAACTTTGGGATAATTACATCATAATTACCTTCAATGTTAAAAGTGACATCTTATTTCTCAGCCTGCCTCAGATGTATAGTGTATTACAATGCATTCTTAGTTCATAATTTCAGAGTTTCAAAAAAACGAAAGGAATACAATTGTCCCTTAATATTTTGACGTTACTTAAGAATATTCTTGCTTTTAGGATTGCCTGGTAGATGAAGGTGGACTTTTTACAGAAGCTGCAGGTCCTGAGCTTCACAACAAGGCTGTATTGGAAGAAGGAAATGAAGCTGGTTAGTGTCTTGTGTTCAATTAGTCCATTATTCTGTGAAACTTAGTCTGTCAAATATTTTAAAGGTTTGTGTAAACCAAATAGATCTTAGAATAGATGAAATACTGGCACTTCCAATTACAGAATGAACCTCTCTAGTCCAGCACCCTCGGGACCTGACTGGTGCCGAACCAGAGAATTTGCCGGACCAAGGGAGGCCAATATTGTTTAGCAGCTTTACCAACCTTCTACTGCTTACTGGGCTCTTAGAAGACATTTAGGGGTAAATTAGAGCTACATAACAGCACAGAACACTGAGAGAGAGGTCTTGTGGCTGTAAACAAACTTGGAGACTATGGGAAATTTGGTCACACCCAGGGTAAGTGGACATCTGGCTAACTAAAATCGTGCCAGACCATGGATTTTGCTGGACCAGAGAGTGCCAGACTAGTGAGGTTCAACCTGAATCAGGAGGATGGGAATAGGACTATGGGGAAAGGAAAAAAGTGGGCTTATTAGTAGTAATAGCAGTGTTGTGATCATCTGATTTCTTATTACTTCTAATTCTTAATTCTCCTTCTCATTAGTTATTCAGATGCTTCAAGCAGCAAATAATTTATTAAAAGAGGAGAAATGTGTACATAGCTACCCATATGATTGGAGGACTAAAAAACCAGTGATTATTCGTGCAAGCAAACAGTGGTTTGTAAACACGGCAGATATCAAGGCTACAGCCCAGGTACCAGACTTTGTTCCATAGTTTGCTATTTGAAGGAGTGTAAAGGCCATTGTTATCCCATTGGGTCTTTGCCTAGCGTGTAGATTCTATTGCAAATGTATGTTTTTTCCCTTAGTGTTTACAAACACTTTGAAGCTGATATCAATCACAATAACAATTAGTTTAGAAATTATCAACAGTTACATTTTAATTTATTTACCACCAACTTTAGATTAAATGTGCACTTATGCTCTTTTCCATTTAAGACTCCGAAGAAGGAAGGTTCCAGTGTTTGGGAGAGCTGGGTTCAGTACTCCCTCTTAACCCCAGACTTCCTGTATGACCTTTGCAATCACTTAACTTCTCTGGGTCTCAAGTCTCCATTTGTATAATGGGCGTAATAGAAGGCTTGTGAGGATAAATACATTAAAGATTGTGAGGTGCTTGGTAGCACAAGTCATGTAAGTAATTCAGATAGGTAGATTTAAGCAGAAAATAAAGTGAGTGATGGTGATGACATCAGTGAGATAAGACCTTGGAGCATATTATATCAATATGTGAGGATTTATGCCAGTAGCTCTTTGTGCCCTGAGAAAATAAATAGTGTCCTTTTGTTAAATTTGGAATGCGCTCAAACCCTAAATAATACTAGTTCTGGTTATTTCATAGGAATTGTTAAAAAAAGTGAAATTTATTCCTGCATCAGCAGTGAATAGAATGCTAGAAATGCTGGATAGAAGGACATACTGGTGCATCTCAAGACAGAAGAGTTGGGGTGTCCCAATTCCAGTATTCTATCATAAGACAACAGGAGAATCCCTGATACACAGGTATCTATTTAATTCAAATAAAAAATAAGAGACCTGTCTTGCACTAATAAAGGTTGAACCTTTCTAGTCTGGCAACCTCCGTAGTCCAGCATGATTTTAGTTAGCTAGATATCCGCTTATCATTGTGACTAAGTTTCCTGTGGTCCCATAAGGTTTGTTTACAGCCACCAGTCCTGGGTCTCAGTGTTCTGTGCTGTTATTTAGCTCTAATTTAGCCCCAAGTGTCTACTAAGAACCCAGTAAACAGTGGAAATGTTGGTAATACTGCTAGACAATATTGACCTCCTTTGGTCCAGGAAATTCTCTGGTTCAGCACTGGTCAAGTCCCGAGTTAGAGAGATTCAACCTATATAAAATATGAAAACTACAGATAACTGAAAAGCAAGCAAATCTGTTTTGGTTGCTGACTGCAAAATTTGTAGTTTTGCATAGTTAATTTTAAATTGTTATTTTTAATGGAAAAAGAGGGAACAATGTCTTATTACTGAATGTGATTTAATTACGATAGTCTAGGTCTGTCTCATATTATTAACTGGCAGTCGGCTGATGATCCTCTGTGATAGTCATCTGTGATTTAATAGGCTCTCAGTAGAGCTGATGTTATACATTAATATTAAATATAAAGAACAGCTAATGCACCCTGTAGCTAGAATAGATTATAACTATAATCTCGGAATTATGAACGTAGCTATTCAATTTATTATAAAAATTTCTGAAATTGAAGAGTTTACATATGGCCATGAAATGAGAAGTAAAAAATGGGATGTCCAAATCAGGTGCTGAATTAAAAAAACAAAACCAAACAAAAAATCCTGCCTATTTCAGAGTTAAATTGGAGACCATTTTATTTTTTCAGAGAACCCCTATTTCCTATTTGATGTTTGTTACCATAAAGTTAGGGCATTGTGTATATTTCAGGCTTTCACATGTAAACCTTGGCTTCCAGCACCACCTAATACAGTCAGAGTTAAGGAGTCCTGTTTATGATAAACTCAGAAATGTTGAGCTAGCAGGGACCTTGTGAGGTCATTTAGTCCATCCCACCCCATGCTAAGGCAGCACGAAGTAAAACTACACCATCCCTGACAGGTGTTTACCTAACCCGTTCTTAAAAGCTTAAAAGCTCCAATAACAGGCATTCCACAAGCTCCCTTGGAAGCCTATTCCAGTGCTTAGCTATCCTTATAGTTAGATTTTTTTTCCAAAATATAATCTAGATCGCCTTTGCTGCAGATTGAGCCCATTACTTCTTGTTTTACCTTCATTGCCATGGAGAATGATTGACCGCTATTCTCTTTAAATTAGTCATTAAAGTATTTGAGACTATTACCAGGTCCCATCCCAGTCATCTTTTCTCGAGACTAAACATGCTCAGTTTTTAAATCTTTCCTTAGATCAGGTTGCTTTAAATCCTGGTTTTTTAAACTGTGTTCCACAGACCACTGGTGTTCCGTGGCAATAATGAATATGCAAATAAAATGTTACTGGTCTGCCAAACGTTTGTGAATGGATTGACCGGTCCGCAATATAAAAAAAGTTGGGAACCACTGATCTAAATAATACTTACTCCTGCCATGTGCAAGAGACTGGACTAGATGACTTCTTGAGGTGTCTTCCAATTCTATAATGCTATGCAAACCTAGTCAATGTGTGTGGTGCATGCCACACAGTTGTTTTTGTTCACTTCCTCTGTCTGTTTGTTGTTAACAGCATGCAAATAATGCCAAAATACTCTTGGAGAGAAATGTGTAAAGACTTTATATAATGGGTTAAGATAATCTCTTACATGTGGAAGTCATTCATCTAGTTAAAGTATTTATCAAAAGACTTAATATACATTTACCCAGTAAAGTATGGAGCCATTATAGTCCATGTAGAAAGAAGCCTTTTTAAGTATGCTTTGCATTTTAGTATTCAAGAATTGTGTGAAAAATAGATAGTTTAGTATTATGTGAATAACAAAAACCTGTGTAGCACAACTTGGCAGTCGGACAAGCTACGAAAATGTGCACTAAGCAATATTTTTCTCTGAAATTATAGCTAAATACTATAAATACACAAATAGGAGTGATTGCATACATTTAGCTGGGCAATAGGGAACATATTTGAAGGTAGTGAATTCTCCTTTAGTTATAGCTATATTAAAGGCAAAGAACATAGGCCAAAATGTGTGCTTTGTAAACCTTTTAACTGTGACACGTTGCTGGAGTTGTGTGAGCAGTGGTATTGTTGGGGCATTTTTACAGAGAAAACACTGCAGTAGATCAGCCATTCCATCTTTGTGTAAGTTGATATCAGTCCATTATTCATGAATGTCAAAAAGCAAGATGGAGGTGGGTAAAGGTCAATACACCGCATGAGATTGAAGAGGAAATACAGAAAAGACTCATGTACTATCTGATTGAAAGTTAGATTTATTCTCTCTGGCTGCCATAACATCTGTTTCATTTTTAAAACACTTTATATAAATAATGAACATTAACATGTAAATAAGTATTGTAAAGTTTGTTCTTCAAAATATTTCACAGTACATCCAGAGGTAAATTTTCTCTAAGTTAGCCATAGCAGTCTTCTGGTTCCAAAGCAGTTCAGGCATACAGAAAATTGGCCTACAGAACTGACAGACAAATTTAAAAGTCACAGTCTATCAATTCATAGGTCATTTTCCTGTACACCGCATCTTAATAAAATATACAGCAGTCCTACGTATTTTATTGTAGTTCGTTCTCAGACATTACAGTATGTAATATGATATGATACATGAAACTTCTACTATCTTTTAAATATACAGACATATATACATGAATGATTCAAAATTGCACTTATATTTTTAACTCCAGTGCTGTATAAATGTGTGTGGCTGCTCCATGTTCTATCAGTAGATATCAAAAGTAACAGCATCTCCACTGGAAGTTGGTGTAGTCCACATGGAGTTGCTGTTACATCTGATAACACTGCTGGTTAGTCTTGAATGATTTCCCATACTTACCTTAAAATAGTAATTATTTTAAAATAAACCAGTGATATTTTCCCGTGCAAGAATGGGTATGCCCATGAACTTGCCATTTTAGAATCAGCAGCATTCTCATTTTGAAGGATGTAGGTTACATGCCTTAAGACAAGTTTTTTTTAAGTTGCAATTATGCTGTTACTTCCAATTTTAAAAACAGCTAGTTCTAATTTTGAATAAGTTACACTTAACGTTTCTTTTCTCTAAGAATCTGCTTGCTTACTCTCATTCACGTGTGCCATTGCAGGCATTTTGAGCTTACAGCAACAAGCAGTCTTGCAACATTAAAAATGATCTAAATGCCACAAGAAAGTACTTCTATCTCCTCAGGATATTTAAGTTGTGAGTTCACAAGTTTCAATAAAATGGCAAATTTTTACTTTTTGTGTGAGAGAGGTTATTGAATAAGTGCGGTTTTCCAAATAGTCGTTATGAGAATGTGGGCAGTAAATATACATGTGTGTAAAGCGTGTTTGTGTACAATTTCAATAACTGCACAAAATAATTTAACAAACTAAATAGTTAATCTGATTTATGCTATTGCCACTCTCCAACATTAGGTTTTCAAGTAAATATTTTAATGAAATTTTCCTAGATTTATTGAAAAAGTAACAATATCCTAGGGACTATATTGACTTTTTTAAAATAAATTCAGGAAATTAAAAGCTAAGATTGAGAATAGTAGCTCACCTCAAGTAACAAATATGAAGTGATAACTTGAATAGGTAATGAATTAGTAAAGCTAAGTAGCAGTTATCTGAGTATTTGGCATTAATTGTTATATTGGACTAATACAGTTTGCAAGAAATGTTCTCCCCTTTTCCTGTGATTTTTATTATAAATTAGGAATGTAATCACTTAAATTTTACGTAGAAAATCCAGTCACACATTTCTTGTATAACTAGATCTAAAATTGTAAGAAAATAATTTGATTAAATTGAACTGGATTGAAATCACATTTCAATAAGTTCAGAACATTAGCAACTTACCTCATCCCTTCTGAAGTCCTGTTTGTCAAAGAACTGATACCTGTGTAAAAAGAGAATATACCTTGCACTCATTATACAAAAAGAAAGAGGATTAGCGAACACCAGGAACGTTTTTTTCTTCTGCTGGGAATCATCTTAGTGCCGCTTAATTTCTGATAACACTCTAAATAAGCAATCAGTACAAGTAATATCAGAGTTCAAAATGATTGGTTGGTGTCATGGTAGCATGAATTACCTCATGGGTTTTCACTGTTAGAGACTTAGCAAGTGACACGTAATGCAAGTTCTTTTAGATATGCTCTATGACTATAAGGCAAAGTTTTACAATGGGGTTTATTGCTTATTCTATGAATTATTATGCGTATAGATTGTAGAGTGATAAGTAATTAGGTGAGAACTGTTTTTCATAGGCTCTTTACATAAATATAGTAGGTAGAGAGAATTTCACCTTAGGTTTCTAAAATATGCATATAGTATGTGTTCTAAACATGCAAAGGTAATAGGAAGAAAACTTATTCATGAGAATCTTGGGGAAAGTTCAGAGAAGTGGCATTTAAATTCTTTCAGGGAGGCAAAAGCTACATTCTTGGCATCTTAGATATTGTGTACAACTATTTCTTTAAAATGTTTTATTAAATGAGATGGAAATAATTTTAAATTGCTGAACCATTACAGTTAGCTTATTTCAGAATTGCACAAAACCTGGGAATACTGGCTAATTATTAGTAAACCTGTCAATATTTGATTACTTTTATTTTGTATAATTAAGTACATAATGTAACCATGAGAATCTGAGAAATTATCTGCTGCTTCTATATTGCAGAAGAGAAAATTATCTGTTAATTCACATCAGATTCAGGCAAATTTGCACTCTAAAATAACTTCCTACTGATGTTTATAAATTAACCATATGGCTATTTATTTTGTATAACATTATGCTTGATAAAAAGTTAGGCCGACCCATGATGTTTTTGTAAAAGTATTCATAAAGAAATTAGGGTATCTCTACACAGCAAAGTTATTTTGAAATAACAGACGTTATTTCGAAATAACTTTACTAGCGTCTACACAGCCAAACCACTATTTCGAAATTAATTCGAAATAGTGGAGCACTTATTTCGAATTTGGTAAACCTCATTCCACGAGGAATAACGCCAAATTCAAAATAGCTATTTCGAAATAAGTGCTGTGCAGACACTTACTTCAAAATAGGGGTCCTTCAGCCTTCCCAGGGTGCCCTGGTGGCCACTCCAGCCTCAACCAAGAACACTCCTCTCCCTTCCCCCTCCCCGGAGCCCATAAAGGGGTTGACTCTGGGCACAGTGCCTGTGCCAGCTCCAAGCCTGCCAGCTCAGAGCCAGCAGTCACTGCCCCTGACCCAGTGGCCTCAAAACATGAGCCATCAAGCCACTGGCAGCCAGCCCTCCACCGCTCCCCAGGAGCAGTCTGCCAGCTCCCAGGAGCCTGCCAGGGCCCGGAGAAAGCAGGCACCTTCCTGGTCCAGGGTGGAGATCATGGACCTTATTCAGGTTTGTGGGGGATGCCCCAAGGTCCATGATCTCCGCACTAGACGGAGGAACGCGGACGTCTGGTGGCCAGGCTGGCAGCTATCCTGCCATAAAGGCCACATGCGAACCCAGGAGCAGGTTTGCATGAAAATCAAGTTGGTCCAGTGAGACCCCCCGCCCCCAACCCTGAGCCCTGAGCTTCCCCTCCCCCTTCTTCCCCTTGCTTCCCCCTTCCAGCTCCCTCCTCCCAGGTTTCCCCCTCCTCTCTCCCACCCTCTCTTCTCCCTTCTCCCGCCTCCTTTCCCCAGTCTCACCAGAGTTTCATTCCCTCCCCCCCCCAGTTTTGTTAAATAAAGAGAGTTGGTGTTCGTGAAAATACGTGTATTTTATTTGACATCAGGAAGGGGGGTTAGTGAGGGCTAAGTGGAAGGACGTGAGGGAAGAATGAGGCACAAGCCCCCAGTGGGACAGACCAGGGAGGCTCTTAGTGCTCCTCAGGGTGGCAGCTCTCCCGCAGGGCCTCCTGGATACTGACAGCCCCCCAGTGGACCCTCCTGGGTGGCAGCCTGCAGAAAGTGCAGCAAGGCTCGCAGCAACGCGTCCACAAGAAGCACCAGAGTGCCCAGGGGCAGCTCTGGCTCCATGTTGCAGAGTGCTGTGGTGTCCCGACTGAGGGCAACCAGAGCACGCAAAGACAAAATGCTTTGCTGTCCCTCATTGAGGTAGGCAAGCAATCAGGGAAAGCTGAGAACCAGCTGTCCGGGGGGTGGTCCCTTTAAGCACAGGCCTCAGATAGATAGCCTCAGGCAGCAGCCACACAAAGTAACTCCTGACCTGCTGGACCTGGTTCCAGCCGGCCTTAAATGCGATTCAGCGTCCACTCAGTGTGGAAGCGCTATTTTGAAATAGCAAAACGCTATTTCGAAATGCATTTTATGTGTAGACGCGTTATTTCCAAATAACTTATTTCGAATTAACTATTTCGAAATAAGAGATTTAGAAATAACGCTGTAGTGTAGACATACCTTTAGAGAAAACCACTGCAAAGTGGGGATGGAGAAACCTTGTGGTAGGGATATATTCTAGCACCATTCATGCATGTGTGTGCATGTATACACACACTGATGGATAAGAGGAGTGCTGGCCTGCACCCAGTGACTAAAGGATTAAACCCAGGTAGCCAGCAAGGGTGTAGGCAAGGAGCCAGAAGAACCAGTGGGGATACGGTGCTGAAATTTGAACTGTATGAGATACCTTGCCTGCTTTCTTTGTGTGGGGAAGTTAAGCCAGGAGTTAAGGGACACAGAATGATTTAAACCCAGGCAGGATTACCATGCCGTCAAGGAATTCAGGGCATGGAAGTGGACTGAACCAGGAAGGGATGGTGAGTAAATCAAGGGAAATGTGTATTTAGTCACAATCAGGGTATTTTTCTTTATTTTTATGGCTTGGTTTCAGCTGCTTTGTGTGAATCTATGCCTCCCCTCCCGCATTCACTATCTAAAAGTTGTTCCCAGAGATTCTGTGTTTTAATTTGTTTTATTTAATTGCTCTGTAATACCTAGCAATCAAGTATGCTTTATCAAGTATATTTTTTGTTTTATTAATAAAAATCACTTTAAAAGAAAAAAGAAAAACCAGCTGTAGTCCCTGGTAGATGATTGCTCATCTTAGGCAGGCAGACATACACGCACAGAGCACCTGTTCCTTTCCAGGACACAATAATCAAATCATCACCTTAAAGTGATTTTTTTTTTTTTTTTTTTAAAGTTCAGCAAAAAAACAGTTTGTATAATAACTTACTGGTTATCCAGGAGCCAAAAACACAGTTCCCTTAAAGCAATCCAGCCTGGGCCTCCCACTCAGCCAGCCAAATCAAATATGATTAGGATTACTGAAAGTCTTGTTCATTATATATAAAGCTCTACCAAGATCCAAAAGGGTCAGGAACATTACTTACCCTAGGTCAATGAATATTTAAGATTTTCCCAAATACACATAGCAGGTCTTATTAACTAAACTAAGATGTATCAGAAAAGAGAGCGAGTGTTAATTACAAAATAACTGTACATACAGATATGAATAAAGTTCTTAGGTCAGTTTCATAGTAGAGATGGTGAGTTGCTGAATTGCAAAAAATTCTTTCCCGAATCAATTCATCAGGTTATAGTCCAAAATAGGCAGTCCATATAGAGTTTGTTCAAATTCTTCCATGAGAATTAGTCACTCCAGCACCGCAGAGTTGTGCAGAGAGCCCCGAGGGGAAGGTTAACATCCTTTATAAGCCCTCTAGTTGCTAGGCAGATTAGGTCAGGTGACCCCACTTTTCCCACCTTTTCTTTTCCTGCCCTTTTCAGACATGGGATCGTGATGGGGGGAGGGGGGGGCTATCAAGGCCTCAGAGAGTAAAACAAAATGGTGGGAAACAAAACTGGTACCCCTCCCCCAACAAACCTCTAACAAGATATAGGTAAACACAGATCAATACAATCACTATCTTCTTCCATTTCTCTAACAATATAGGTTTATCTTTCAAAGCTCTAGTCTATTTAACATAAGGAATGGCCCTAAGTACCATTTATATGCTTTTCTAATATGTCTTTGAATTTGGGTCATTTAGCCTGCCAGTGGCTCAACCACTCCAGCCCTGCAGCATGTGGTAGTGTGGGGCTGGAGCATCAGTACGGGCTCCCCAGTGCTGGTGGGGGAGGAGCCCTGAGCCTCGGGGGCTGGATCCAGGTAAGCTGGGAGCCACATCCAGCCCCCTGAGCCTGAGGTTCCCCTCCCTGCTTTAAGCCGCTCCTTGATTGAACCATGCTAATCGGTTTCCTTCTTACACAGTGAAATCATTGAGAATGTTATTAAAATAGTGGAGCAGCATGGAAGTGATGCATGGTGGACGCTTCCTGTTGAACAGCTTCTGCCAAGAAACGTTGCAGCAAAGGTAACTTTCTGAGTGTTACTGTATAGGGTAGAAATTGCAAGAGAGATGGAGAGGGTTAGATCTCTCCTAACACAGTAAGGGCAAGACAGCTAATGCTGTTGATTTTACATGAAAGGCACTTGGCGGCTACAATGCTGGGCAGCAATATTAAACCCTCAGATATTTCTATGATCCTTATGACTTTTTTTTTTTTTGTTATAAAATGTTAAATGAGTGCACATTGAGACACTGCATTGTACTGTGCTATGTTTCAATGTTGTATATCAGATTGATGCCAAAAATTTAGAATGCGGTTCCAGTGGTCATTGAGCAGGTAACTGAGGGAACAGTTAATACACAGGCTTAAAATGTAATTGTTTCTTCTGGCTAAGGCTAATTTTGCTATAATACTTGCTACTGTTTGTGTTGTATTCGTGGCCCAAATCTTCAAGCACTGTGCACATGTGGTATATGTCCAGTGTACAGTACAGAAACAGTGGTTTCTGACATTTTTGGGAGGGGAGGGGTGAGAAGGAAGGAGAGAGAGGGTCTTTTGTCTTCTGAAAAGTAACCATTGCATATCATTTTGTAAATAACCTCTTGCAAAATGTGCATCTTCTGCAAAATTGGTGGACCAAAACCAAAATCTGCTTTGGTTATTTCTATTTTAACCTTCTTCCAGTTAAAGGTGCAAAATATTTATTTTCTCTTATTAATACTATTTAATTGTTATTTCATTAGGTTGGTAGCCACAATGTACTGGATTATGTACAGGGACAGGATGTCCTGGATATCTGGTTTGATAGTGGAACTTCCTGGGCTCATGTATTGGAAGGTATGGCGCTGATAAATACTGAGTATTCTTTTTAAACGCTTGGTGAGCCAGAAGCACTACTTTTGTGCACAACACCACTGAAGTCAGTGGAGTTGAGTTGGTGTACTCCAGTGGCAAATTTCGATGAGGTCATTAATTGCAAAGCTTTTTAAGAATAAGATTTGATGTTTGCGAACTCATTTGCAATAGGTTTTTGAATAAATTACCTCTAGTCATTTTGGCATGTGAAGTACCTTTGTTAAAGATGCACAAATTAAAAATTGCCTGTTCTGGTTATGAAAGCAGTTCACTTCGTAACTGGAAGACAGACCTCAATTTATTTTGAATTAACACATTTTAAAGTTTGTGTTGATGTATAATGACTCTTTGTCTTTCATAGTTGTAAGAACTAAGACTAGAGTTACTGCTGAAAATGTTAATTATAATTTCACACTTATAGCAATGTCCATCAGTGCAGAAGTTGTACCTTCTGATCATTTTGTGTAGCAAGAGCAATTTGCTGTGCCTTTGTACTGCATTTCCTAGTGCAAACACTTAGGGTGTGTCTAGACTACAGGGTTTTTTCAAAAAAAGTGGCCTTTTTTCAAAAAAAACTTCCCTTGCGTCTCGACTGCTGCCGCATTCTTCGAAAGTAAATCGAAAGAATGCGGCAATTTTTTTGACCACGGAAAATCTCGTTTTACGAGGAAGAATGCCTTTTTTCGAAAGTGCTCTTTTGTAATGCAAACTGTGCTTTTTCGAAAGAGAGCATCTAGACTGCCTGGGTGCTCTCTTTATTTTGAATTAGTGGCTAGCTTTTTCGAAAGTACTGGTTGTAATCTAAACGCTCTTTTTCAAAAGAGGCTTTTTCGAAAGTATCTTTTGAAATAGCTCTTTCGAACGAGGCTTGCAGTCTAGACGTAGCCTAAATGTTGAGTAGACCAGTCTTTCAGTTTTCTTAGGTTAATTTTTGACATTGTAAAAGCTCACATGTTTAGTGCCTGAGATGCCATGCTTGGAATATAATACAATAAAAGTTGCAATTACTTAAGCAATATGAAGAAAACAAAGGAACAATTTTTTTAAAAATTTTTGAAGTACTTGATTTATCCAGTGGAGACTCCAAAATCAGGTGCCATTTCAGTGTAATAAGTTGGTACAGTAAATTGTTTGTTGAACTTTAAACCAGGAGTATACAGTTGTGTGATAGCAATCTTGTTGAATTGTAAAACATGTTGGCATTAGAGATTTTATTTCCTAGCAACGCAGTAAGGCAACGGTATCATCAGTAAACAGTGTATTTTCTAAAGGACACTTGTATACATTAAAGTTCATATTTTTAAACAAGTTGATTTGAGAAAAGTGACTGTGCTACAGCTATTTGCATTCCTAAACACATCCTTGAGGAATAACCATGAATTAAAGGCACAATTGTTACACAGTGAGTTCTGTAAAATTATCTACAGGATGCTTTTTATTTTGTGCTGTTATTATTATGTTGCTCTAATAGTCCTCATAGTAGCATTAGCTATTCACATTTATCAAAAGAAATGGGAAGAATATAGTGACTGTGCATTTATTAGAACATTACTCCAAATAGGGTGGACATTGTGTGCCAGCTTTTTCTAATATCTGAGACAAAAAACTAAGATTAAAAGTACATATTGGTAACTTAAGGGCATGTAACTTCCAGACAAATAGCAGTCAGTGAAAGTACCATAATTTAAAGTCAGGAAATACACTGTAAAGGTAGCTGAACTATCTTTACTCAGCATGCTATCGTTTCACGATCATAGACCTGAAGTTTGAGGAGTATCCAAAATGGGCTAGCAACTTCCGAAATTAGGAAAAAAAAAACCTCTGCCTTGAATATTTATAAAAATTTGGTGGGGTGGGGAGTTGGAGCTGGATGGAGAGGAACTGGTAGGGGATTTGGCAAAGCAGAGAGGAATGTTTCTGTTAAATAGGTAAATCTAGTAAATTATTGTTACTTTTCTGTGTTCCATTGTCAAGCCATGAGTGTTCAGAAGGACTTTTCTGCTTGTTGGGAACATCACTTCTTAATGCCACTTAATCACACAGCTATGTGAAAATCATGTTTGGTTTTGGTGGAAAAACATCTCCTTTTTCTACTCCAATCCCTCACGTCCTCTAGGGAGAGCAGTTTGTGGTTTGTGCTGAATTTCTACATGCAGAGTGGTTAGTGAACTAACTGGATTTCTTTTAATGAAAGTATAGATCTCCTGTGATATTTTTTTTTCTGACAGCCTGTTAAAACTGTTGTGTTCTAGCACTCATATTTAAAAATCTTAACCTTTTAAAAACTCATCAGTTCATCTTCGGTTCTGTGTACTAGGTGTCATTGAAATAAGGTAAGTAAATGCAGTAAATTTCAGTTCTCTTCATGGTCACATTGGCATCAGTAATGCTTTCTCTGGAGAAAGTCACATAGTCTCTTGACATGAAAGAAATATTGGTCTCTTTAACCTCTGATGGTAGGACAAGAAGCAATGAATTTAAATTGCAGCCAGGGTGGCTGAGGTGGGACATTCAGAGAAAATTCCTGTCAGAATGATTAAGCACTAGAATACATTGCCAAAGGGGAAAAAAATGTAAAAAAACAATGAATAGTCCCACAGCACCCACACCTGATGTGACCACTGTCACGGATGCATCCCTCATGAGATGAGGAACTCACATGAACAGTCACACTGCAGAGGATATTTTGACTCCTCGGGGCCAGGAAACATACAAACTTACTAGAACAAAGAACAGTCAGTCTAGCTCACATTGCATTGTGTTCACTCAGTCAGTCCTGCCCAGCCCCCTGCTACCTGTGCAGAAAATATGCCATGACAGGGCTTAGATCATCTTCATCACAATCAATTGGCCAAGACAGTTTCAGTTTCTGGATTTCCTTTGAATGTCATTCTATCCTCCCATTAATATCCATCTCTCTCCAAATCTGGTAACTCAGGAGAATGGCAGGGCCAGACATCCCAACTCATTTCATCTTCATCTCATGGCCTGGTATTTGGATAGGCATCAGACCTGGAATGTTCATTTTCAAAGGCCATTCTAACTGTCCCCAATCACAGCAGAAAAGTCTCCATCAAAAATCATGAGAATCCGCTCAAATTCATGTCATTTTAGATTGTATTCTGTCCCTCAGGTGATCTGGACCTAATTAGCTTGTTGCAAGTCCACTGGGAAGCAGCCATTGCCTGCCATCGTCCAGTGGAAGGCCATGGGCTTCATTTCACTTCCACCATTTGTTTTCTGGAAACCCTCATTAGGATCTTTCTACCAATAGCAAAAATATGTCCACAATTATGTGGCATTTCGGCAGTTCCACTAATGTAAAATCAGAAATGTAGCCCTCTTCCTTTGGGATGTGATGCTCCTGCACGTGCAATGGAAAATTACATCCCCTTTTTCTGCTGCTGTGTTGTAGTACAAGATCTAATTTGTTAGCCGTCTGATCATACTCAGGTCTCCTTTGGTACTCTTGACAAAGCATCTGCATGGGTTCTTAAATTAACAAGTCCATTTTTATAAATATAATGTAAGAATCTTTTTCCCAGTCATATATAAATCTCTGTTGATGATCATAGCATTGAAAAAGGATTTGGTATTGCTGATATTTTAACTGTAGAATATACTTTTAACACCATTTACATCCTAAAATCCTGTTTCCACAAAGAACTTGTGTAAACTTATATTTCATTCCCACTGAGCAGAAAAAATGCAGGATAGAGTACATCTCCAAAGATAGCTGACATTGACTAACTTACTTGCTCATTTTTCACTGAGATTTTCTTTGCACCTGACAACAGCATGACTCTTTGCACCTATGTTTCAGATTAAGTATATAATTTATTTAAACTTGTTGAATTCAGTTGCACTATTTAAGCACATCCGTAGGTTTTCATGGTCTCATGTGATAGAGCCTGATGAAGTCAATGGAAAAGAGTCTAGTTGTCTTCCATAAGCTTGGATCATATCCTAACCCTAGTTCAATGGAATAATTTAACTTTCAATTCTTTCTTTATCTCCCTTGTTAATGTTTAACTGAATGAATGTGATTATTTTACAGCATGCCTATCTGTGCTTTTTAAACTTTTTGTGCTGAGCAGAAGATGTAAAATAAAACTTGGTTAATTGTTGTTGGCATTAAGTGCAATACATTTTAATCTAAAGGCTAAAGTCTGTAAGATCAAAGATCTAGAATCTTGAAATCCCTACTAAAAGGGATCATAAGTGCCCTATAGCAGGGGTGGTCAACCAGTTAGAGACGAAGAGCCAAAATAGCGATGGATAGAGTGCAAAGAGCCACATATTATATATTTATTTTTATATATCTATATATAGAAAAATAGATATAGTACACAAAATGTAGTGATAAAAATAACATTACAGGATATTTCGGACAAAAAACAATAAAAAAGTCACTAGTCACTTAAAAAATCCACAGCTAGTCCATAGATCTTCAGAGAACTTGACAAGGAACAAACATCAAATTTAAAAAAAAACCTTTAAATATACAGTAATATTCTCTCACTTAAAAGCATTGCTACCATGTATTTTAAATTTAACACTACTGCCCTATTATGTCCTGTGAGTTTTTTAAAATTAAACTGAACTGAGAAGTAAATTAACACAATTTGAAGTGGCTGTTTCACTCCAGCTTGTTGATCTTTGGTATGGTTTCCTCATTTTTTTTACTTATGAAGATTATGGCTTTTTTTATAGTTCTAAAAATTCAGATCTGTCCCAGACTGCAAATATGAGAGGTTCAAAAACAATAAGGGAGAGTCTCATATCTCAGAATAATTGGTTCAGCCTGGCAAACAACTTCTTTGAAGTTTCTTTAAAGAATCACAGTGTAAACCAGATACAAGCTGATTCTTTTTTTTGCCCTGGAATTTAAATATGACATCTGCGTTGGCTGCCTTATTCTGCATCCACAAAGACTTTGAGTTGAAAGTGCTTCAGTCCTCCCTCCCCCCCGCCCCCGCTCTAACCCAATGCCCTCCCCCAGAGCCAGGCACTCCTAGCGCCCCCCCCCCCCACTCTAACCTAATGCCTGGGTCCCAGAGCTGCCGCCACTGCCACACACTTCTCCCTCCAGGCGCTGGGCATGTGTGCAGAGCAGCCGGCCATGAGAAGTCTGGGCGCGCGGCTCAGAAGCAGCAGGAGCGGCATTTCCTTAATCAGAGAGCCGTGGGTTGGCCACCCCTGCCCTATAGTTTTAATTTGAAAAACAGCTGAAAACTCTCTGGACTGTCACATGATTTTGCACATAGCTAACAAATTTACACTCTGTTCTAATTAAAGTTGACTGAAAATCGCTACTATTTTACTGTTTTTCATTACAATTGGGATGAGAACTACCCAATAGATTTAGACAATCTGCTGTACATTTGAGAGAGTTTGTTTGTGTCTGTCTCTGTGTCTGTTCAAGAACTCCTCCTAAATGGTAAGAGTGAGGACTGTTACATCTGGTGTGTTGTTTCTTCTTATAGCTTAAAGCCAAGGTACTGGTTTGCTTGTGCCAGGATGATGAGATGTGCCTGGAATGGGATTGCTTCTCATAAAATAGAAAGGAAGGGGTCTACTAGCAGGGACAATTATACTGTATAATGGCTATGGGGGGTGGTGACAGCTGAGGCCAAAGATGGGGACCGGGACAGCTATAACTCCACTAGGCCAGCCAGGGGCAGGGACAGCTGTCTGCTATATATTTCAGAGACTATATATATATTAGGGTTGCCAGATGGTTGAAACAAAAATACCGAACCCCCCCCCCCCAAAAAAAAAGGGAAAAAATTCTGCTGAAGGAAAAAAAAGGGGGGAGACCAAAGTTGTTGAGGGGAAGAAAAAGGGACTCCAAGACTTATTAAGCACAAAAAACAAACAAACAAAAAAGCATTAAAACAGCATGTTCCCTTTAAGAGTGAGTGCAGGGATAGGAACAGGGGAGCGGTTGAGCACTAAGACCCAGGTGCTTCCTCTTGGTCGGCAGCCATTTTGTGCCGGCAGCCTTGCGGAACCAGGTAAGCATGGGGGCTGGGGGTGTTGGGGGCAGGAGGGGGAGGCCAGGTGCCTGGCATTTTCGCCTCCTGGCCGGGGAAAAAAATTAGAAAATACCGGATATCTTAGGTGTCCAGTATTCTCTGAATTTTTTTACCGAACAGGAGGCAAAAATACCGGACTGTCGGGTGAATACTGGACACCTGGCAACCCTAATATATATTTCAGAGACGTTGTATGTCTGTCTGTCTCCCCCTGTCAGGGGACATGCACCTCTCTCCTGGCTGTTCCTGCTGGAGCCACAGTGGCCATGGACAGGCTGTTCTCACCAGGCCCCAAACTGCTGCAGTGAGACACAGCTGGGTTGTCCTGTCTCCCCATGGCAGCCAGCATACTGAAACCCTCATCTCCAGCCCCACTCTAAAGCAATGATTTAAATGAAGATATACACAAATTATTTCAATTAAGGACCCGAGCAACGCTGGGTAAATCCTCTAATAGATTATAAATTATGTAATTGATCTGAAATTGAGGCTCAGAGTACTGCTATTTCTACAGACACATCATGAAGAATTCATAAAAAATGTGAAGTATATTCACCAGGGCATGCAGTCTTTGCAGGCATACCATTATATCTGCTTTCTATCAGACAACAAAGACCAACTCTGAATATTTGTAGACGGTTTGTTTAGGTTCTTCAGTCATTTAGATGTGAGTCTCCTTATTAAAATGTCTTTTCTTTATTTGCTCTACATTGCAAGAATTGAAATTTTCTAGTTGTTGACTTGGCAGAGAAAAATAGTCTATGGTAAATCAATAATAGATGTCAAAGTTACTACTGTTCTCTGCTTACTCCCTATAATTATTATTGTGCTTATTTAGTCTTTACATGTATTTTGCTGTCTCTTGTGCAAAGAGTAATATTTTATTGTGCTTTTTAACTGGATCTTTATTGATTTTCTTGAAGGAATAAATTAATGATAGAAAAAACATAAACTCCACCCATGAGTCTTACTTAGCAATGGCTGAATGTCCTTGACCTTTGCAATGTTGAACTTTTTTTTATTACAGGATGGATCTGAATATCGAAACTTCCATTACGCTAAACAAATAGATAAAGGCTATAAACACCAGGGAAAAAGAGAGGAATTGTCTCGGGGGGAGGATGAAAGAAACTATTGAATGAACCCCATTACAGGAAAAATTTTGGCTAACATCACGAAAAAATTCTGAATGTGAGATTGTGTAATAACCACCAATTCACACCCACCTCCCTCCCTTTAGAGACTTTTGGGTTCCCATGAATTGTACTGTTTGCAACAACAGTTGCATACCAAGCTGTGGATCAGTTTGTTCATTATTTATATTTAAACTTGCAGTTTTATCATTCATTAATATGTGTAAAGAGCCTTGAGGTCCTGATATAAAATGTGAGTGCAAAATAGGCTATATTATATTACCCTGTATTTTCATAATTCAGTAATATTTTGTCAGAGGCTCATGTCAGAAAGTAAGCTTGCAGGTTGCATATAAATTCTCAGAGATGAATGAGTCTCAGCATTTAATGACCTCCTATTATTTTGTGTGTTAGGTGCTTGAGTAGTTGGGGATTTTAGTCTGATGATAACTTGTATTGCTTTTAACAATTCATTGTGTATTTTCCTTTCAGTAGTAAATAAACTCGTTCTTTAATAGAAAAAAAGCATGATGTTCTATAACCACTTACAGATACGTCTACTACAGCACTTCCTTTTTACCATGAACCTACCATAAGTATTTAGTAATCTAATATAAACTAATGTATGTATGTTTTTTTTTTTTAAATCCATTGACAAGATATTTTTGTTTTAAGGTGCAGATCAAAAAGCAGATTTATACTTGGAAGGAAAAGACCAATTGGGAGGCTGGTTTCAGTCCTCTCTCTTAACTAGTGTGGCAACAAGAAAAAAAGCACCTTATAAGTAAGTGTTGGTCTGAAACATGGCAATTTATTGAGATTTTATGTAATGGGAGTATGGTTAGACTTACTGGCATGCTTACCCGGTAATCAGTTAACTATCCTGGCTGGAGCAGCCCCCGCCTGTAACGCTGTGAGCCAGGCTGGCAGAATCCCAGCCATAGCAGGCTTGGCCAGAGCAGCTCCTGCCCGCAATGTGGCAGGCCTGGCTGGCAGGACCCGAACGGTCTGCATCAGCCCTCCATGGCTAACCAGTTAAATGATATCATTTTAACTATTTAACCGGTTATCTGCTTTAATGGATTTTTACATCCCTCCTGCTAAACAATACTAGGATGCTGTTTATAATAATATTTTTGGATGTTTTCTATATTTTAAAAAATATATTGATTTCAGTTACAACACGGAATACAAATTGTACAGTGTTCACAAATACTTGAATACTTGATTACAAATACTTGGACTAAAAAAGGTAAACAAAAGAAATAGTACTTCTCAGTTTATCAATGTGAACAAACTTGCTTGAGCTGTTGGCTGAACAAGAAGTAGAACTGATAGGACTTATGTCTCTAATGTGTTACATTTTTTAAAATTTTTTTAGTGCAGTTACATAAAGTCTATACTTGTAAGTTTCACTTTCTTGATCGAGGTTGCGCTATAGACTTGGGTTTTTTTACAGTCCAAGTATTTGTAATCAAAGTGACCACTGTACACACTTTGTATTCTGTGTTGTAATTGAAATCACAATGTATTTGAGAATATAGAAAAGCATCCAAAATATTTATAATAAACGTACATTGGTATTCTGTTGTTGGTGTTTGGTGTTGTTGTTGTTTAAACAGTGCAATTAAAATCACAGTTAGTTGTGATGAATTTTTTAAATTGAGTTACACTTTGTTTTGAATTAATCACTGGAATTAACTGTTACAAGTTGGACCTCCCTGGTCCGGCACCATCGGGACCTGACCAGTCCCGAACAAGAGAATTTGCTGGATGAAGGGAGGTCTCCTGCCTCCAGCCCCCAAGCCTATCTCCTGCTGCCAGTTTCCCTGGGTGTCACAGACTCCGTCTCCTGCCACAGGGCTCCAGCCTTTTTTTTTTTTTTTTTTGTGGGCTGCCGCTAGGCTCTGGCCTGGCCCTCTATCCCCAGGGGGCTGCTGCGGGGCTCTGGCCCCATGCTTCTGGGGGCTGCCAAAGGACTCAGGCCCTGCACTGCTACCAGGGCTCCCGCCCCACACTGCATTCCTAAAAGCTGCCACGGGACTTCAGCCCTGGGCTGCCTTCAGCTGAGCTGCCGACCCTGTCTTCCCCAGTCCCGGCTGGCCCTCCTGCCTTTAGGCTCTCAGGCCTGCTGGTCCAGGAGCCAGACCACGGATGTTGCTAGACACACAGAATGCTGGTTTTCAGAGGTACAGCCTTTATTAATTGATAGCCCTAGTAAAAATAATCAACCTAAACTTTTGTTTTGTTTTTAGCTCCTCTGGGTGCACAGAGAACAGTGAATAGATGCAGTAATTTGGGTTATTGAATTGATTATATGGAGAATATGCAGTTTACTGAAAAAGTAACACATTCAGTAAGGATGCATACATAATACTACTTGGATTTTAATAAACAATTTATATGAGCAAATGTGTGTGCACTGAATGTAAATGTCTGGGTTGGTCATATGGCAAAATGAATGGTATAAAACATACATTGTATGGGCATGTGTTCCTTATATATAAGGTAAACTGCCATTGACTTCAGTGAAACCAAGATTTTACCCTTGGTTTTAGATTTAGTTTAAAATCGGTGGTTTTGTTCAACGAGGAAGACTGTTGGGGATGTAGTATTTCTGCTCTTCTCTAGAAATAAGTTTCAATATTCAGTAGATTCTATCTTGGATCGAAAATTTCTTGGTTAGAATATACTTCTGGGAAGACAAGACTGCCACACTAGAAAGATATAAATCACAAGGCTGAATTTATTTTTCAGTAGTATTGGTTTGTTTTTTTGTTTTGTTTGCCTTAGGACTCTTGTGGTTCATGGATTTACTCTGGGTGAAAAAGGAGAGAAGATGTCTAAATCTATTGGCAATGTGGTTGATCCTGACATAGTAATCAATGGAGGCCAAGTAAGTCATGACACACATTGTGTCATGGAATTTCTAGTTACATTTTTTTTAATGTCCAAGTATTGCAGTCATGTTGTTGTGTAACTTTTCCCTGTGAAGCTGCTTTATGGCAGAATACTGGAAAGTTGCTATATAATGATGTTAGATGTATTTAAATTCCATTGAACTGAAATTAAAACCCATGAATTGTTTCACTTCAGCTTTGAAGTGTTTTAAGCTGTAGTACATTTGAGGTTTATTTTATTGACTATATCCATTCTATAGTGATAGGGCGTGGAGAGGGATTGTAACAATTACACTGAAGATATAGTTCAGTTCTAAGCTATTGAGAGAGTTTATTCTAAGGTGGTTTTCAATTTTTTTTTTGAAGCTGAACTGGATGTGTCCTGCATGGAGAGAGACCTTTGCATTACAACAGTATGCGAACCATGCCATGACCAGGATGGATTTTATTTAAATCACATTGATTTAAATCACTAGTTGGGAAGGCTCGATTTAATCATAAAAGTGCACTCTTGTTGGTTGTCATAACCTTAATACATATTCTTCACAACTCAGTTATAGATGTAGGTTTCATTTTTTAGAAGGTACACACTATACATTTTTTAAACAGTGATTTATTTTGAAAACTTTTTAGGTTAGTTTTACAGCTATATCAGAAAATGAATGAATGATTGGTTATTTTATTTACCAAAGGTAATTGAGGCAGATATTTATGAAGTCATTGGGAGGTGAACTATCTCCAGTTCAACAGGTCAATCATTAATATTTGGAGAATTGCCAGGCTATATTAAGAGAACATCACTAGACAGATACTTAAATTGTTTTATTTAACTAAAACAACAATGTTGTATATTCTGGATTTTTTCTTCAACAGCAAACACAATATTTTAACAAAACAAGTATATGAGTTTTTTAATTTAAACTTTCAACTTTTTTTTTTAATCAGGTTTGTTTTTATTAAAATGGTTTAACTAAAATAGTTAAATATTTTTTTAAAACAAAAATTAAATTGACTGTCAGCCAGGTCAACGTGAGAAACTTAAAATATTGGCTTCTATTCACTGAACTTTTTGAAACTTTGCACTTGGGAGAGGTAAGGAATTGACTCTTTGTACACACATTTGCAAAGGGACAATGGGGTGAGATCTGTTATTTCTCACCTTTGTATATTATTTCTTTTAAAACATTTTTGCTGTTAGCAAGCATGTTCTCTTTGGAGACACAAATCCACAGTTTGACAATTGCAAAACTAAGCATCTCTGATGGTATCTTGTAGACTAGGGTGGGCAATAATTTTAGAAGGGGGACCACTTTACAATTTTTCAAGTGGCCGCGGGCGCCCCAAAAGAGGCAGGGCCAGGACACTTCCATGCTCCCCCACTCACCAACCCTGATTGACCTTGGAGCAGGGGAGTGAAGAGAGTCTCTCGCTTTCTGCCCCCCTCCCCCCTGCAAGGAGTGCGCGATGCTTAGAGTGAATCGCCAGCTGAACAGGCCCTGATTGGCCTGGGGGACAGGGGAGTGGCAGGGCGTGCGTGGGCTGGATCTACCCACTTGGCAGGCCAGACCCAGCCTGTTCAGGGTGCTCTTGCCCACCCCGTTCTAGACTGAGCAGTGGGTCCCATTGGGTAGATATAAAAATTAACCTAAATAATCTATTCAGAAGACTCTGGAACAGCATAAGATTGGGTCCCTAATCCGTGAACTATTGGAAGTCATTTACAAAACTTTTTTTAAACATTACATGAATTTGAATTGTTAATCTCTATTCCATCATGAGATATCTTTGAGCTATGATGTATCTTAATTAAAGCTATCTTTACATAAGGTTTTTTTTTTCCCCTTAAAAAAAAAAAAAGCATTTTACCAAAATATTCTGATTTAAATAAAAAAAATTGGTTTTTATCCACCCTGGCCATGACTAAATAAGCATGTATTGTGAGGTTATTGACTGGAATTCTAATGACCTGTAAACTTCATTCTACATTAGAGAGATTATTCTGAAAGTAAATCCTCTGAAACACTGAGTTTTGCTAGTCCTTTCTTTTACTAGTGATCCTCTTTGGGGCTCTCTTCAGAATTATGAGATTTTGGTATAGAAAGACAGATCCTCTTCAGGCTTTACTAACATGATTTGATAAAAACAAAACGTATTTTCTCTTGGTGTAAGAAAATAAGATGGGGGGAAAGACCTTCCATCTTCAAAGGGGATATGGTATAGAGTCTGAAGCTAAACATTATTTAAAAACATTAATATTTATTAGGGCTGACGATTAATAACTGTTAACTCATGCAGTTAACTTAAAAAATTGTGATTAATCTCAGTTTTAAATATTGGATATATTTCTACATTGTCAAACATTGATTTCTATTACAACACAATAAAAAGTGTACAGTGCTCTGTTTATTTTTATTACAAATAATTACACTATCAAATGTCAAAAGAAATACGATTTTTCAGTTCATCTCACACAAGTACTGTAGTGCAGTCTCTTTATTGTGAAAGCATAACTTAAAAATGTTGAATTTTTTTGTTACATAACTGCACTCAAAATCAAAATAAGAGAGAGGCCATGGAACTGTGAAGTATGCTTCCAGAAGTTTTAAAAACAGCACACTCTAATGTGGATATTACAGAACCCAAACCACTGAAAAGGAAAATCAGCCTTCTGCTGCTGGCATGTTACTCAGATTATGAAAATGTACGTGCTTCGACCACCATTCCATGGGTCCATGCTAATGACGTGTTCTGCTTGATGATGATCCAAAGTAGAGTGGACCAACACATGAAGGGACATGTGAATCTTTAACATATCTGGCACGTAAATATCCTGTGAAGCAATCTGTAACAATGCCGTGCAAATGCCTGTTTTCACTTTCAGATGACATTGTAAACAAGAATGGGGCAGCATTATCTCCTGCCAATGTAAACAAACTTGTTTGTCTTAGCGATTGGCTGTACAAGAAGTAGGACTGAGTGAACTTGTAGCCTCTAAAATTTTATATTAGTTTATTTTTGCATGCAGTTATTTTTTGTATATAATTCTATGTTCGTAAGTTAAACTCTCATAATAGAGATAGCACTACAGTACTTGTATTAAGTAAACTGAGAAATGCTATTTTTTACAATGCAAATATTTAATAAAATATTAAATGAACATTGTACACTTTGTATGCTAATTGAAATAGAAATATTTGAAAATATAGAAAACATCCAAAAATATGTAAATGTTTTTCTATTATTGTTTAACAGAGTTAGTCACATGAATACATTTTAATAGCATGATTAATCATGCAACTTTTTGATAAATTGTGCCAATCCTAATATTTATACAGTATCTTCTGTTTTACTAGTTAGAAATGTGCCATTTTTTCTACATATCAAATATATTGAATGGTGGTGAGGAGTTGTTCTCTGATGTGTACTCAGGATAGAATCACAGAGTAATTATTTTTAACTAAATATCACATTGGTTGGGAAGCAAGTGAATTTATGTGGCTTTCTAAATGTAGTATAGTACAGTGGTTCCCCACCGCCGGTCCATGAACCCCTGCCTGCTGGGCCGTGGCACATTGCCCGGCCATGCTCCCAGCTTCTGATTAGCCCTTCCCTCTGGGGTTCCCTATAAGGGAATTCCTTTCCACCCAATTCACCATGCAGCAGCAGGGTGAGGGGGGCAGTGGGCAGGGCTGGAGCTGGAGCCGCAATGAGGTTGTGGTGGGCAGGGGGTGAGGCCACAGCTGCGTGGTGAGTGGCCGAGTCCTGTTCTGGCAGCCAGGTCCTGTGCTGTGGCCTCATGGTGAGTAGCTGGGCCCTGCTGCAGCATGTGGTGGGTGGCTGGGACCTGCTCAGGAGAGGGGAGGGGGGCTGGGGCCTGCCACAGCTGCGTGGTGGGGGAGGCTGAGGCCTGCTGGGAGTCTGGGACCTGCTACAGGGAGGAGGGGGACAGAACCTGCTGTGCGGAGGAGGAGGATGGAACCTGCTGCATGGCGGGGGGCTGGGATCTGCTCCGTCCGGTGGGCGGCTGCTCTGGCTGCTGAGGCTGAATAAAAAAATAGGGGGGGGCCGCAGGAGTCAGGATTGGAGTGTATGAGAGGGCAGCGGTACATATTTTGGCAAACAGGAAATATTTTATTTCATATTTGTTATTTGCATAATGAATACGCAAATGTTGCTGGTCTGCCACAAGTTTGTGCATGGGTTTGCCAGTCCCCGGTATAAAAAAGATTGGGAACCACTGGTATAGTAAAACTGCTTGTCAGCTATTTATTAGATTGTGTATTGATTGAAAGGCACTTCCTTATACTGAAGAAAGAAAATAATTAAAATCACAGTATAGCTGTGTTGGTAGCTTTAAGTCAGGGACCATTTCCCCTCCATGGGAGAACTGGAGGGGGGGGCAAGTGATGTTTGTGGGTGCTGTTGACAGAGTGGCTGGGGATTCAGTGCATAAGCCAGTGGAGAATTTGAGCCCCATCTCTGTTCAATTCTTTCTATTCTTATATACTGGTTCTCCATTCACCTGATTTGTGTCCTGCTATGGGGAGGGAAGAGAAAATGGTTTTGTCTTTTTCACGACCCTCTCCAAATGCATGGGGCTAGGATTTTGGTATGGTACGCTTCACTCAGTGTGATTATAGAAAAAGGCGGGGGGCTGGATCAGCTCCTACTGGTGCCAAGTTGGAGCTGAAGCTAGCTGCATGCCTTTGATAGATCTTGTGAGGAGAGGTGGAGGGAGGCTGTGACTGCTGTGGGCTTGTATTATTTAATTATAGTAATGCTGTAACAAGAGAGAGAGTCAAAACAAAGGGTGGGTGTCTCAATTTCAGAGTGTACATTTTAGTTAGAATTATTTGCAGACAGGCTTTTTTGGGCACAAATGCAAACATGATGTTGCTGACCTGACTTTAAAATGTGGTTGCAGTGTCTTCAACTGCAAACAAGTGGCACTGAATCGAGCTTTGCCTTTTTGTCGATGAACAGGACCACACTAAGGAGCCTCCCTATGGCGCTGACGTCCTTCGCTGGTGGGTGGCAGAATCAAATGTTTTTACTGAGGTACTGATTGGACCAGCTGTACTTAGTGCTGCAAAAGATGATATAAACAAGGTGAGAAATGAATATAATGCATATATATAAAATTTGGTTTCATATTTGCAGAGTAGAATCCATTGTGGCTTTGAAATTTGTCTCAGTGGAGTGCATTTGAGCTTTTCTTTTGGCTGAAAATGAAGGCTGTTTTTTCTCAAGCACATGAATATTATTGCTGACCTTTGTGATGTGCTTATGAAATAGCAATGTGTTTTATGGATAATAAAAATGTTCTTTAGCTTGCCTGTTTTTGGCTACTGCAGTTGGTATATAACCTGTTTATTCAAAACTCTTCTGGTATCATCCTTGTGGTACAGGAACTCTATTTTGTAATGATTTGAAATCATCAGAAAAATGGTAAAGCTTTCTATACTACAGGTTGAACCTCTCTAGTCTGGCACTCTTGGGACCTGACAGGTGCCAAACCAGACAATTTGCCAGACCATGCGAGGTCAATATTGTCTAGCAGCATTACCATCACTTCCACGGCTTACTGGGCTCTTACAAGATATCTAGAGGTCAGTTAGAGCTACACAACAGCACAGAACACTAGGAGCCAGGATTGGTGGCTGTAAACAAACTGTATGGGACCGCAAGAAACTTGGCCACCCCTATGATAAGTGGACGTCCGGCTAACTAAAAACATGCTGGACCATGGGTGTTGCTGGAGTAGAGATTCAACCTGTATTTAAATTTAAATTGACAGAATGGAAGTCTCTTGTATGTCTTGTTTTCTCTTCACTCAGATGAAACTGTTTAATTTAACAACTCTGAATGGTTTATTGCTAGCTTCGGAATACGCTACGCTTCATGTTGGGAAACATTGCTGGCTTCAATCCAGACACTGATTCCATCCCCATTTCAGAGATGTATGTCGTAGACCAATACATGCTACACTTACTACAGGACTATGCTAATAAGGTGAGGGTGAATTGTGTTGATCTACTGTGTACTTATTATATAAGAGGGGTTGTTGGTGATTAATTATAAATTGGGACTATAATGTCTCTGGGGAAAATGCTTATAAGTATGTTTGCGTTATTTTGAAGAAAAAAAATTAAATAAGAGCTTTTCCAATAGTGGAGCAAAATGGAGCCTTACATTTGTGATAAGGAAAATAACTGTGTCTCAGACTGTATTTAAAACTGAATCCTTTCCATTATAAATGCTAGTTTTTGGCAAGGAAAAAAGTAACTCTGGGCTGCATTTGGCATGCCATTTGTATTATATAGTACAAGAAGATAGTTTGTAAAAATGTTTGTTATATGAATGTAAAAGAGGTTGAATCTTCATGTTGTCATTCAAATATAGGTTATTTTGAAAAACTAAAGTCTAAATTTACTCTCTGGCACATGCATGCAACTTCCACTAATGTCAAGGGGAGTAAAGACTATATATTGAAGGGCAGAATAGGACCCTTGAGGTGATCCCTGGTGTGTCCTACTTCTAGGAAAATTACAGCTTTTTGAAAGGTTTAAAAAACTTAAATATGAGTCCGAAGTGCACAGGTTAAAAACTTTTGGTTCAGTTAGAGGATGGTTTGCAGCTACAGCTAATGCTTTTTTCCTTTTGTTAAATATAGTTCAGTGTAATTCACTGAATTACATATATATATATATATATATATATATAAATCAAATACAACTTTTTCCTTCGGAATCTTAAGTGAGACAAATTAATTAGATGCTTTGATGCTTCGATAATGAATAAGCAGTAAGAAGGTAAACATACCTTCTCAGAGCTGGTTAGATGAATCAGGTAGAATTTCAGCAAGTTCAGGACCTAGCTTACAAAACACATTTAGGAAAATTGAGCAAGAAATGCATTTTGAACACTCATGTTATTAGGAAACAGTCTTCTGATTTTTCATAACTGCTAAGCTTAGAGGGGAGTACTGTAAATATTTTGTAGAATGGTAGTCGCGATACCTAGCATGCTTTTTTTAGGTTTTCTTCCCTTAATCTTTTTTTTACCAGGTGGTAAAAAGTATGATGTCAGGATTTCTTTAGACTGTATTTGTCTTGGCCATCCCTTAGAAAGGGGTATTTGATTCTGTCTCTGCAAATGATTTCTCAATTCTTGTTGTTACAAGCTCACGGTCTTAATTCAGGGTTTTTTTCCTCAGAAGATTCCAGAAAGATGTTCTCTCTGGCACCTGACTTTTCTCATACTCAGCATTTCCTATGTCCTCTACCTTCTTAAAAAAGAAAATGTTCCCAGGCTCCTCATGCCTCAATTTGTATCTCATGTGATTTTAACTGGGTGTGCTGCTGTCATCTCTCTCTTCGCTCTGTTCCCCAGGTTACAGAAGCGTACAAAGAATATGATTATAGCAAAGTTATTCGTTTGTTGCAAGCATTCCACACTAGAGATTTGTCTAACTTTTACTTCAGCATAATCAAAGACAGGTAGGTATTAAGGCGACTTTTTGCTTTTTATTATGTTTTAAATAACCTGATTTGAGACTGGTGGTGGAATTCTCATAAGGGAGATGGTATAAATATTGATGTACTAGACGTTTACCTGGCATTGCTCAGGTCCTTAACTCAAATAACTTCTGTTTTTCTTCATTTAAATAATTGTTCTGTGTGGGGGTAGGGATGAGGGGTTCAGTATAGAGGCTGCCCCATGGAGAGAGGACTACCCCAGCAGCAGCTTGGGGCCAGGAGAGAAGCACCTGCCTATGATTGCTGCAGCTGGCACAACTGAAATGGGGTCCCCCATATGGGGGATGGAGGGACAAACTCTCTGAAACTCTGTCTACTATAGTAGATAGCTGTCCCTTTCTCCACCCCTGCTGGCCCAGTGGGGTTATAGCTGTCCTGGTCCCCATTTCTGGCTGCTTGCTGCCCCCCGTGATCATTCTGTGGTATAACTGTTCCTCCTGCCAGACCCCTCCCTTTCCATTTTATGAGAAACAATTGAATTCCAGGCACATCCTATTGTCCTGGCACAACCAAATCCTTAACTTGCTTTAAGTTATAAGGTGAAGCTGCATATCAAATTTGATAGTCCTAGTTCTTACCGTTTAGGAGGAGTTCTTGAACAAACGGACATACAGATGCACATTTTTAAAATATAAAGTAAGATATCTCCATCCCATGCTGCCCTGACAATGAATGCTTATGGCAAAAAAACATTTAGAGCATGATTTATAGGCTCCAGATGAACCCATCTTCTCAAGATCTGTATTTCACCAATTCCTTTTTCCTTCCAAATGTAACTGGAAGGGTTATTAGATCATATAAATTTAGTCCCAGTAGGCCTTTTGTGCTGCTCGCTCTTACTTGAATTGCTTAGTTCTTCTTCGAGTGCTTGCTCATGTCCATTCGAGTTAGGTGTACATGTGCCGTGTGCACAGATCCTGGAACTTTTTTCCCTTAACAGTATCCATTGGGCCAGTCCAGTTCCCTAGACTGTCACTGCTCTATCGGTCCATATATACTCCTGCTGGTCCTCCAGCCCTTCAGTTCCTTTTTACCACCCGTGACGGTAGCTGGAGCGCTTGACTACGCCGATAGTCTGACCCTCAGCTCTTTATATTTAGTGTTTGTATTAGTTGAAGTTCTTTGTTAGTGTAAATAGTTGTTAGTTGTTTTCAGGGGAGTTTTCCCTCTTTTCTCTCCCCTCCTGGGGAGGGGATGCCTGGGTCACACAGCTTGAATCTGTGTGTTAAGTGCTCAAAACTTATGCCCTGCGGAGACCAGCATGAGTCCTATGTAAAGTGTATAGGGGAGGGCCATCGCACAGACAGTTGGCAAATTAGCAGGCACTTCAACAAAGAACTAAGCAGGAACATGATTCCAGATTGAAGCTCATTCTAATGGAGTCTGCTCTACAATCGGCGGCACCGGTCCCAGCATTGATGGTGTGGAGTGTGCTGGCTTCGGTGCATGAACCTTCATCAGCACCGAGATACACTGAGGCGCTGATGATCACCTCGGCTCTGAGGCACTGATGTCAGTCTCCAGTGCTGAGGAAGGGCAAATCCCCTTCAGAGCACAGCCACCAAATGCGCCATTTGGAAGGGCACTCGGCTGCAACCCTGTGCCTGGATGCTCTCACGCCAACTAGGCACCAGTTGAGCTTGATGTGCAGAGAGAGTCTGGTGCTGGACATAGTGATAGAGGTGGTGTGGCAGCTGTTGACTCCTGAAAATTTTGAGCTCATGGCGTCCCTGGGTCTGGCACCAGGAGCTGCACTGGAGCTATTACGGAGTTGGAGCCTACCCGCAGACTTCATCAAGACATCCAGTGCCAATCCTGAAGCTGACAACAACGCCTGCACCGGGGCCTGCACTGGCACCAAGGGCAGTGAGCGCCACATCTTGACCCCCGGAGCCTGTGGTACCATCATAGCTGGCACTGAGTCCAGCGATACTGGTGCAAGTGGCATACCTGCTGAACCCACCAGCACCTGTGCTCTCAATGCCGCCACAGGCACCGCCCCACAGAGGGAAACCGGCAGCGATGGCCCAGCATAGACAGCCATGTCGCTCACCGGCACCGACCTCAGCACTGCCGTGGTCGGCCTCGGACTACTCATCAGAGGTGGTGTCTGTTTGCTCCGGAGCCTCCTGGTATAGATCCCAACTGCAGCACCGCTCCCAGCACCAAAGCCCAGCGGGGGGGGGTCAGACATGACTCCCACAATGGCAGCCACAGGTTCAGGGACATGCCATCTGCTACCCTGCTGCAAAGGGCCCCAACTCTGAATGCTGAACTGTCAACCCATAAGAACATGGTGAGGCCACCAGTGAGGGTGAGGTAACCTCACCCAGGCTCCACCTTCTGTGGCACCACCACCTCAAAGCGTGGAGGCACTATGAACAAATGTCAGTCAGGGAGTCTTCCTCCTCATCCCCAGACGAAGCCGTGACTGACCCTGCACCGTCCATGCTGGCTGCGGGATGCCAGGGTGCATCAGGAGCTACTCAGTTAGCTTGCAGCCAACCTAGGGGTGTAAGTGGAGGAGGTCCAGGAGGACTCAGAACCTGTGATCCATATATTAATGGCAGATGCACCGGCCGGAATTGCATTACCCCTCAATAAGACTCTGGCCAAAATCACAAAAACTCTGTGGCAGACATCAGCCCCTCTACCTCCCACCCAGAGAGGGGTGGAGAGATGCTATTTTGTTTTTCAGGTGGGCACCTGTATGCCCATCCTGCCCCAGGCTCCTTGGTAGCTGGACAAAAAAGAGAGGCAGGATCTCCCTGGGCCTACGTCAAAGAGCAAGGACCTGAAGAAGCTGGATTCGCTCAGTAGGAAGACCTGTGCCACAGGAGGGCTGCAGCTGCACATTGCTAATAAGCAAATGATGCTAAGTAGGTACGCATATAACACATGGTCCACAGCCGACCAATTTAAAGAACTTCTCCCACAAGAGTCCAGGCAGGAGTTCTGGGCTTTATCCAAAGAGGGAAAGGTGGTCTCGTGCATGGCACTGCAAGCGTCTTTGGATGCTGTGGACTTGGCAGCACATACAATGGCTCCGGGGGTGGTCATGATTTGTAGTGCATGGCTTCAGGTGTCAGGCATACCACCTGAGGTGCAGAACACACTTAAGGACCTCCTGTTCAAGGGGTCTGGCCTACTTTCAGACCAGATGTCCTCCAGACGCCAAAGACTCGAGGGCTGCCCTAAAGTCTTTGGGCATCCATACTGCTAGACCCACTCTGAGACCTTTCCAGCAAAGCCACAGGCCCGAGCAGGATAGAGGGAAGGGTAGGAATAACGATGACGACAACAACAACAGAAGGAATAGGCTCAAGAGAACATGGTCAGACTCCAAAAGGGATTCCAGCCCACCTCATATCCAGCAACCTAAGCCCTCATTTTGAAGTTATGCTTGAGAACAGAATCCCAGTCTCCACAATTATTCCTTCCTTTGAGTGCCATCTAGCCCATTCCTGCCATGCCTGGACCTGGATTACTTCAGATTGTTGGGTGCTGAGCATGGTGGAGAGCGGATATGCCATGCCCTTCTTTTCTCACCTCCCTCCCATCGCTCTTCCCCATCCCTCTTTAGGGACCTCTCTCAAGCACCAGTTGAGATAAGAGGTCATTACTCTTACATCTGGGGATGGTGGAACCCGTTCCAGAGGAGTTCAAGGGGAGAGGGTTTTATTCCTGGTATTTCCTCATTCCAAAGTCCAAGGGAGGTCTTTGATCCTTTCTGGACCTCAGCATTCATAAAGAAAATGAGGTTCAGAATGGTCACCCTCACTTACATCATTCCCTCCCTAGAGAAAGGAGACTGGTATGCTGCCCTCGATTTGAAGGATACGTACTTTCACATGTCGGTGATCCCTGCCTATAGGAGAGTTCTGTGATTCACCATGGGACCAGATCATTTTCAGTTCTCAGTCCTCCAATTTGGCCTTTCTGCAGCACCTTGGGTCTTCAGCAAATGCATAGCAGCCATAGCAGCCTTCCTAAGGAGGTGCAGGATACAGGTGTTCCCCTACCTGGGCGATTGGTTAATTAGGGGTTCATCCAGGGACCAGGTCCTGCAACACATAGATCTTATGGAGGGTCTGTTCCACAGGCTGGATCTTCTCATAAATAAGGAGAAATCCACCCTCAACCCCAATCAAGTAATAGACTTTGTGGGGGCCACGTGGACTCCACTACAGCGAGGGCCTCTCTCCCCAAGGCCAGGTTCATGGCTATGAGGGCTGTAATTGAGGGACTCAAGGCTTCACCCTACACAATGGCAAGGAACTGCATGAGACTGCAGGGACACATGGCAGCCTGTACCTATGTGGTGCAACGTGCCAAGCTGCAACTCCAGCCTCTGCAAGAGTGACTAGCGACAGTGCATGATCCGGCACGTGCCTCACTAGATGCAGTAATCGCAGTCCTGGGAGATGTCCTTCGCTCCTTCGACTGGTGGCTGCAGGAGCCGATAGTCTGCAAAGGCGTTCCATTCATCAGACAGAGCCTGTCAGTGCAGCTGGTCATGGATGCATCAGACACGGATCGGGGCATCCATCTTTTGACTCTCAAGACACAAGGTATGTGGTCTTTCAGACACTTCCTTTGTATAAATGTCAGGGAGCTCAGGGCAATCATTTTGGCCTGTAAAGTGTTTCTATCTCATCCGAGACACAAGATTGTCTCGGTGCTGACAGACAATACGGCTGCAATGTACTATATCAACAAACAGGGCAGTGCTTGTTCTTCTTCCCTGTGCCAGGAAGCCCTACTTCTCTGGGATTTCTGCATTGCCCATGATACCCACCTGGAGGCAACATACCTTCCAGGGAATCAAAACGTCTTAGCAGAGAGACTCAGCAGGTTGTTCAGGGCCCACGAATGATCCATCAGGAGGGACATTCTGGGAGACGTCTTCCAGAGGTGGGGTTATTCCCAGCTGGATGTTTGCTTCCCAGGAGAACAGCAAATGCCCAAGCTAATGCTCTTATCTGAGTCAGGGGACTCAAGGGGACACACTGCAAGTGCAGTGCCTCAGTAACTCCTATACACGTTTTCCCCCATTCTCCTTAATACACAAGGTCCTTCTCAGGATCAGGAGGTTCAAGGCTTCAGTGATCATGGTAGCACTGGTGTGGCTTCCCAGCACTGGTTCCCCACCCTCCTGAACATTGCAGTAAAAGAATCAGTGGTGCTGCCGTTCATACCAGACCTAATTAATCAGGACCCGGGGGAGGGGCGGTTATACCACCTGAACCTCTCATCCCTCCACCTTGCGGTGTGGAACCTTAGTGGTTAGCAGAGGCTGAACACCTCTATTTTGATCCTGAGAGAAGGGTCCTATTGGAGAATAGGAAGCCATCCACTAGGGCCATGTACATGGCAAAGTGGAGGCGCTTTCGTCTGTGGGCCTCTTAGGTGGGTGTGGCCCCTTTGGACGTCCCCATCCCTATCATTCTGGACTACCTCTTAAAACTTAGGCAACAGGGCCTTTTCACATCATCTTTGTGGGTTCACCTAGCAGCTAGCTCCCAGGAAAAGGGAGAACATAAGAACATAAGAATGGCCGTACTGGGTCAGACCAAAGGTCCATCTAGCCCAGTATCCTATCTGCCGACAGTGGCCAGCACCAGGTGCCCCCAGACAGGGTGGACCGAAGACAATGATCAAGCGATTTGTCTCCTGCCATCCCTCTCCAGCCTCTGACAAACAGAGGCCAAGGACACCATTTTATCCCCTGGCTAATAGCCTTTTATGGATCTAACCTCCATGAAATTATCTAGCTTCTCTTTAAACTCTATTATAGTCCTAGCCTTCACAGCCTCCTCTGGCAAGGAGTTCCACAGGCTGACTACACACTGTGTGAAGAAGAACTTTCTTTTATTAGTTTTAAACCTGCTACCCATTAATTTCATTTGGTGTCCTCTAGTTCTTCTATTTAGGGAACTAATAAATAACTTTTCTTTATCGGCCCTCTCCACACCACTCATGGTTTTATATACCTCTATCATATCCCCCCTCGGTCTCCTCTTTTCTAAACTGAAAAGTCCCAGTCGCTTTAACCTCTCCTCATATGGGACCCGTTCCAAACCCCTAATCATTTTAGTTGCCCTTTTCTGAACCCTTTCCAAAGCCAAAATATCTTTTTTGAGGTGAGGAGACCACATCTGTGCCCAGTATTCAAGATGTGGGCGTACCATAGTTTTATACAGGGGCAGTAAGATATTCTGGGTCTTATTTTCTATCCCTTTCTTAATAATTCCTAGCATCCTATTTGCCTTTTTGACCGCCGCTGCACTGCGTGGAAGTTTTCAGAGAACTGTCCACGATAACTCCAAGATCTCTTTCCTGATTTGTCGTAGCCAAATTAGCCCCATCATACTGTACGTATAGCTGGGGTTATTTTTCCCAATGTGCATTACTTTACACTTATCCACATTAAATTTCATTTGCCATTTTGTTGCCCAATCACTCAGTTTGGTGAGATCTTTTTGGAGTCCCTCACAGTCTGCTTCTGTCTTGACTATCCTAAACAGTTTGGTATCATCTGCAAACTTTACCACCTCACTGCTTACCCCTTTCTCCAGATCATTTATGAATAATTTGAACAGGATTGGTCCCAGGATCGACCCTTGGGGGACACCACTAGTTACCCCTCTCCATTCTGAAAATTTACCATTTATTCCTACCCTTTGTTTCCTGTCTTTTAACCAGTTCTCAATCCAAGAAAGGACCTTCCCTCTTATCCCATGGCCATGTAATTTACACAAGAGCCTTTGGTGAGGGACCTTGTCAAAGGCTTTCTGAAAATCTAAGTATACTATATCTACTGGATCCCCCTTGTCCGCATGTTTGTTAACCCCTTCAAAGAACTCTAATAGATTAGTGAGACAGGATTTCCCTTTACAGAAACCATGTTGACTTTTGTCCAACAAATTATGTTCTTCTACATGCTTCACAATTTTATCCTTTACTATTGTTTCGACTAATTTGCCCGGTACTGAAGTTAGACTTACCGGTCTGTAATTGCCAGGATCGCCTCTAGAGCCCTTTTTAAATATTGGTGTCACATTGGCTACCTTCTAGTCATTAGGTACGGAAGCCGATTTAAGGGATAGGTTACAAACCACAGATAATAGTTCAGCAATTTCCCATTTGAGTTCTTTTAGAACCCTTGGATGAATGCCATCCGGTCCCGGAGATTTGTTAACATTAAGTTTTTCTATTTGTTCCAAAACCTCCTCTAATGACACTTCAATCCGGGATAGTTCCTCAGATTCATCACCCACAAAGGACGGTGCAGATTTGGGAATCTCCCCAACGTCCTCAGCCGTGAAGACTGAAGCAAAGAAATCATTTAGTTTCTCCGCAATGGCTTTATCGTCCTTGATTGCGCCTTTTATATCTTGATCGTCTAGGGGACCCACAGGTTTTTTAGCAGGCTTCCTGCTTCTAATGTACTTAAAAAACATTTTGTTATTTTTTTTTGAGTTTTTGGCTAGCTGTTCCTCAAAATCTTTTTTTGCTTTTCTTATTACATTTTTACACTTGATTTGACAGTGTTTGTGTTCCTTTCTATTTATCTCACTAGGATTGGACTTCCACTTCTTAAAAGATGCCTTTTTGTCCCTCACTGCTTCTTTTACATGATGGTTAAGCCACGGTGACACTTTTTTAGGTCTCTTGCTATGTTTTTTAATTTGGGGTATACATTTAAGTTGGGCCTCTATTATGGTGTCTTTAAAAAGTTTCCATGCAGCTTGCAGGGATTTGGCTCTAGTCACTGTGCCTTTTAATTTCTGTTTAACTAGCCTCCTCATTTTTGTGTAATTCCCCTTTTTGAAATTAAATGCCAGGGTGCTGGACTGCTGAGGTGTTCTACCCACCACAGGAATGTTGAATGTTGTTATATTATGGTCACTATTCCCAAGCGGTCCTGTAACGGTTATTTCCTGGACCTGATCCTGCACTCCACTCAGGACTAAATCGAGAATTGCCTCTCCCCTTGTGGGTTCCTGCACTAGCTGCTCCAAGAAGCAGTCATTTAGGCCATTGAGAAATTTTCTCTCTGCTTCTCTTCCTGAGGTGACATGTACCCAGTTAATATGGGGATAATTAAAATCCCCCATTATTATAGAGTTCTTTATTTTGGTAGCCTCTCTAATCTCCCTCAGCATTTCAATGTCAGTATCGCTGTCCTGGTCAGGTGGTCGGTAATATATCCCTCCTGCTAATTTCTTATTATTGGAGCATGGAATTACTATCCATAGCGATTCTATTTAACATGTTGATTCACTTAATATTTTTATTTCATTTGATTCTACATTATCTTTCACATACAGTGCCACTCCGCCACCCACCCGGCCTGCTCTATCCTTTCGATATATTTTATATCCACAAGAGTGCAGGCCTTGTCGACGGCCTTTGTTGCACAGGTGCCTATTCTAGATATCTGCAGAGCAGCCACATGGTCCTCTATACACATGTCCACAAGCCATTATGCTATTATGCAGCAGGCCAGAGACGACGCTGCCTTTGGTAGGGCTGTGTTGCAGTCCATTACAGATTAGTCTCCAACCCCGCCTCCAGTAGTACTCCTAGGGAGTCACCTAACTGGAATGGACATGAGCAGGCATTCAGAAGAAGAAATGGTTACTTACCTCGTAACTGTTCTTTGAGATGTGGTGCTCATGTCTATTCCAAACCCCATCCACCTCCCCTTCGTCGGAGGATTCCAGCAAGAAGGAACTGAGGGGGTGGAGGGCCAGCACGGGTATATATATACCACAGTATAGCAGCGCCACTCCAGGGGCCTCCCTGGTTGGCCCAACAGATACTGCTAAGGGATACATGCATGCGGCACACGCACACCTAACTGGAATGGACATGAGCAACACATCTCAAAGAATGACAGTTATGAGGTAAGTAACCGTTTCTTGTTCTTTACTAATACTCTCTTGTTAGTTGGAGAACTTATGGGTTCAGAATCAGACTTAGCAGGCAGTGTTCCCTCTTAAGGTTTTCCAGCCGAGAGCAGAGTGAGTTTTGTCTTGTGCATCAATAGTGAGGTCATATGAGCTCGATTGGATGTGTGTCACCATGGCACCCCAAGTTATTAACATTTATCTTATATTATATATTTTTAAATATTATGGAAGAAAATACTAAAACAAGGGATAATTAACAAGGTGCGTGACTTTAAATGTTTATTTACTATGAAGTCAAATAAAAAAAAATACTGCACAATTTTAAGTAGCCAACTTCCTCTGTATATAGCCCTCTCCCAGACCCTTCCCCCCCAGTTTGGCTTCCTCCTCAATTAAATCTGACCTACCAGCCACTGGGCACTATAATAACATACATAGACTGGTGCCAGCATTTTCCTTTCTTGGTGTCCATCTTTTGGACAGATCCACAGTTTATCCTTGGTACGTAGGGGAAACTTTATGTAGTTTTCTCACATTTAACGTTGCCTTTCTAAATAACTGAGTCTATGCAACTTTCATTAATAAATGTACTTTAAAATGTCTTCTACTGCAGGGTTCATTGCCAAGCTAGACTGCGATTTTATTTTATTTTATTTTGTAAATAAAAGGGGAAATAAGCTCAAAAATGGCTTTTTGTGACTAAATGTCGTATTATAGTGTCTGTGACCTACCTAACACTGGGGCAGTTGCCCCTCCAGCCAGGCCGCATGGTGTCCACAGGAGCTAGAACTGGGGCTCACTGTGCCCTGGCTCCAGCTGAAGCACATGGGGGCAGCTGGGGCACACGTGGGCAGGCACCCACCACGCAGCCTTGCATGGCATTTCATCGAGCCAGGAACCCACCACCATACCACTCACCTTCCAGCAGGTCAGCAGGAAAGGAGGCGGCTGGGCCTAGAATTGTTTGTGGGCAGCTGTGCATTGTAGAGGGAACTATGATAATAGGCTTTGTTTAAAAAAAAAAAGTGGTTGGAGGGCAAACTAGTATTGTGCAAGAACTGAAAGGCTCCAGATTTTCCAGTAGTTGCTTTTGCTACATCTGTCCCAGGTTTTCCAGGACAGTGTCACACTTCCTGATCCTTAATCTCTGATTTCTCCAAAATAACTTTTTCTTTGTGTGGGTTTTTTTTCTTTCAGACCTTTTATGCTAGTTCAGGCTGGGTATAGACCCTCTCTACTGGGGACCCAAAACACTGAAACCCTTTGAGGGGTCACTGCTTCTATACACACACAACTTTTGGCTACGAAAGCTAGTTAAAAAGGCAAGGTAGTGATAGGAAACCTCTTTAAACAGTCATTTGAAACCCATAACTTTTGTAAAGGCAGGATACAGTAACTTACATGCAGATTTTAAAAAAATAAACAACAGCTTAAAGTTAGGCCGTTAAGTCTATATTGAAAAACCTACATAAAACTTATTTAGTATTAGTGCTGGGGGAGCAATAGTTGCCCTCATTAGTTTCTTAAAACAAATGAAGGGTGTAGTCAGCAAAGATTTTGCCCAAACTGTTATGAAACCCACTCAGTTCTCCGAAGGGGTGTGACTGTACAAACTAACGAGGTATGTGGCTCTGAGCTATAGAAGATGTAGTTGCATATCTGGCCACACCAGCGTGCTGCTCTCTTTCTAAATTATGGCAATTAAAAGCCAATAATGTTCCATTTAAAAGGAGAGGAGCTAGAGGTAAGTGCTTAGTGAAAGATGCAGAACAGGTCCCCTTAAATGAGAATAGCACAACCACCTTTCACTTTAGGTCTTCTCTAGGAATAGATACCAAAGTGCTTTACATATTATACAAAGATCTCATTCCCTTTCAGTAAAATGCAGCCTGGTGCTTTGAGAGGAAAGTAAGTTTAATATCTCTAGTGTTAGTAGACATTCATGTCTGTTGAATGTAATTGCCAAATTGTTTTCTCATATAAGAAAAATAGGAGCCAGACTTGTCAAGGAAGCACATTTCACTTAAATTAAGTGGCCAGATTTTGAGAGGTGCCAACCACCCAACATCTTCAGCTCTTGTGAAAATCTGGCCACTTACTGTTTAAAATGCCATGTCTTGTTTATCTGGCTGAACTCTTTTTCCTTTCTGAAAACAATGTCACAAACTCACCTCTTGTGACTCACAGGCTTTACTGTGAAGAAGAAAAAGATCCTAAACGTCGTTCATGTCAAACAGCCTTAGCAGAGGCTTTGGATGTAGTGGTGCGATCATTTGCTCCAATCCTTCCTCATCTGGCAGAGGAGGTTTTCCAGTATCTCCCATACAAGAAAGGTAAGGCATGTACAACTCTGCCACAAAATCCAGACACTAACATTTCATAGGACTTGTACTCGAACAGTAACTATTGACAAGTTTGCATTTTTAAGAAAATCTGTGGTTTTTATCCTTGCAAATGAAAGGTCCCAGCCTTCCTTTATTTACATAAAATATGTAAAGAAATTAGATGCAGAGATTTATGGTAAGGCAGCAGAGACCACAAAAACACCGATGCATTAAACATGTTTATTTTGTTTCAAGAGTCAGAGTGTGTGTTTCGTTCTGGCTGGATTAGCACAAACTCAGCGTGGAAGAAACCTGGCCTAGAAGAAGTGGTGGAGGCTGCATGTGCGATGAGAGATTCTTTCCTTGGATCCATTGCTGGCAAGAATGCTTTGGAGCATGAGGTGGTCATTGTAATTGAGCCTGGGCTGCTCTTTGAGTTAATGGAGGTAAAAACAAAAAACGCCCTCCCACCTGCCTCACCAGTTATTGTACTAGAAAAAATAACTTCTTCTCAGCTACTTGAGCACTTAGGGCTAGACCTCTGCAGGGGACTGCTAGTCAGGGATGCAGTGCTTAGCAAGGAGGTGCCCTGAGGTCTAGTGGAATTCATAGCCCCAAGGCAGGAGTCTAGGCACTTTGTACAATGTACAGGAGAGTGAGGTGGCTCCGAAGACCACACGCCTAAGCCCCACTCTCAGGAGGAATTTGATGCCAATCATTTCGCATTTGCAGTGGGAAGCTCTCTCCTGGAGTCAGGTACCTGTGTCAGATCAGTCATTTGTCACAAAAATTGGAGACTGGTGCCTAGGTTCCCTCCCTTGTTAGCGCACTCATCTGGGACGTGGGATACGTGGCTCCAAATCTTCCCTCTGCCTTGGAGCAGCAACTTGAGGTAGGCTCAAGTTGAGCAAATGGTCTAAACTGTGGTGTCCACCCAGTTCTGAAGTAGTAGCTGCTTTAGTGGCTAGTGCTACAGACAACTAGCCCCACTCAACCAGCCAAATAGCCACGTTGTTCAAGCCAACTAGCCACATGTGGCTAGCGTGTTGGACACCGTGACTATAGCATCATTTTGTCTTGCCCAGTGAATGTTCATGTATTTCACACACAGTGCAACAGCTGCACTCTAGCCTGTGGTGAAGGTACTGGCCTGGCATGTGGGTGATCTCCTGTGGCAGATGGCTGCTGGGTAAAAGTAGGAGTGGAGGTAGCACTCGGTTTCCACTGCTATCACCTCAGCTGTTGTGTGTGGGTCTGATCTGGTAGGCAACTTCAGAGTTCCTGCAGCATTATGCCCTGCACGTACAAGGTGGGCGTCTCTCTGGGGCTCACGCTTCCCTACTGGCTTCCAGTTCAGTACAGGAGGAAATGATTATGGGATTTTGGACCCTCTAATTCCTTGGTCCACTGAATGCCTAAGTCAATGCCAAGCCTATATGAAACAAGTTGGTGATTGTTGCAATCTAGTTGCAAATGAATGTGTCACTAAGAGAAACCACCAGGCAAGCCAACAGCCTCCGCAAGCAAGGTGGGTTGGGAGGGGCCCGCCGGGCTCTGTGCTCCTGAAAGGGGCAGGGGCAGCAGCAGCTTACCCAGAGTGTGGTGCACCCCCCTCCCCAGGAGCCACACTGAGGATGCCACATTCTGGTGGCAATTTAAAGGGCCTGTTGTAACTGTCCCTTTGCTTGTTCCCCTTCCCCCCCTTTGTTGGCAGACCTGGAAATTACTACCATGCCTGAAACTGAGCCTTTAAAATGCAAAGGCTTCACCTGTGCTAGGGCCCAAGGCATTGAGGCAGGTATTTTAAAGTTTGAAATGATACTGGTGAGAGATGTTTCCAGGGATATCAGTCTGGTAACCCTTTTGAAAGCTTGTTTTATGCCCCTGACCTCAGGGCAGGAGCTGTCAGAATATAGTCATGGTATTGCTGGCAGTAAGATTGACTCTAGCAACTGGAGCCATGACTTGCTGTCAACATGTTGTGCATCCAACTGCTCAACTCTGGCCCTGAGTCAGCAGGCTTGCAGAGCCTCTTAAGAATGTGTGCAAACCCCAGGCTCCGTTGTTACGTGCATTTGTTGCAAAAGCTTAAGCTATTTAAGTTCAAAAAGCAAATTGTTCTTTCCAGGCCCTGCAGTCTGATGAATCTTCCAGCGTCTCTCAGCTAAATGAAATCATGATGGCTTCACAAACAACTCTAATGTCTGAACTACCTATAGAGATGGCCACTGATGAAAAGATCATTAAAGGGACCTTTTTGATCAACTTGGAAGGTAAGAAAAGGGGACTAACAGAACAAAACAGCGTCAGCCATATTCTGTGTAGAAGCAATCTCAAGTAAATTTCTATTACCAAAAGCTGAAGGTGAGCAAGATCAGCCTTGGGATGTACACTACACAGTTTTTCTTGGTCTTTCACCTGCATTTAGGATTCTAGTCAAAGTTTCTTCACTGGGTTTAGCTTTTGTTTTATAGATGGGAATAGAGAAATTATAAACCCCTAAATGCAGTTAGAGGGAGGCTGCATACGCCATACAATAATATTTTCTTTGACAGGTGGTGATATTCGTGAAGAGTCATCTTATAAAGTTATAGTCCTTCCAGCTGCTAAAGCAAAATGCCTTCGTTGTAGGAAGTACACTGCTGATTCTCCGCGCTCACTATGTCCGCGCTGCACAGAAGTCATTGCTGGAAAATGGAGTGCTTAAAGGTTAAAGCAGCAAGACAAGAGCTGGACAAATATGTAGATATTTCCACTTGAGCTGTAAAATATGTAAAGATGGCAAACTCAATGATTCATTAACCAAATGGAACCCCAGCTACAAAATAACTGCAGAATTAAAAGAAAACTCAATGCTGAAGAAAGCTATAGAGGGTCTTGGGCAATGCATTTTATGCCTTAATCTGAGCAGAACTACAGTAGAGGAAAAAACTTTAAAAATGCTTGTTTATATCACCTTTACACTTAATAAAAAGCTGTTCTTCAAAACAGAGTCCTGTTCTTTGAACAGTCTTTGGGCTATAAGCATCTCTCAAAATGTCAGTTAATCTAAGGTAAGTGGAATCTGTTTTCTGAAAAGAGATGCAACTTTTATGTGTACTGTAGAAGAGGATCACTAGCATTGTTATGTTAATACGGGTAGATAGTACAGTCTAAACTACTTTGAAGTTGTGTAGTTCAGCTAAACCATTTATGTATGCTAAAATAACTATATACATCATGACTCAGGTCTGCATGCCAATGAAAGGAAAAAAAACTAGAATCAAATCCCAAGTTTATTTGATTTACACAGATCCACAGCAAGTGACAGAAAATAGCAGTATATACATAATCTTATTACTTACAATACATTACAGGTTTGGTGTAAAGTGTTTCACATAACCTCTTTGGCCTTGATTCTCAATTACACTAAGTTCCTTTATGCTGTGCTGGTAGCATAAAGGGATTTAATGTATACAAGAAACAGCCCTAAATGTGTTAGCTAAAGCAGGTTTCATGGTGGACACTAGGCCCTCAAAATCCATTACTGTCTACAGCATGTTGAAGTGCTTTCTAGACAAGGCATTAGACAATAAGGCCTGGAGTAACCTGTAACATCTCAAACATCCATTTGGCTCTTGCCTGTAACTTGTTAGTGTTGTGAAACACAATATTGAATCAGTCTATAACATTGGCAGATATTAGTTATTTGCTTTCATGGTAGCCATAATCTCAGAGCAGTAGTAGGTATAAAATAATTGTAGCAACATTTTTTAATTGCAAAATGGAATTGTTTTCATAAACCCTCCATATTGCTAAAAGTGATGTAGCATTGCACACTGATTTCTGTAAGTTCATAGCCCAGAATACTGAATAAGCAAGATCAGTTTATTTCAAATGAACCCTTCTTGTGGTGTGACAGTCCCTGCTCCTGTGAAAATTTAACTGTTGTGCTGCTGCTGTCAGCAGGGAACAACTCAGGGAAGATAATCATTACTGAAGTGGGTTACTGAGTCCTATATCCTATTATCACCAAAAACTTATCTAAAAAAGGTAGATTTATGAGCATTCTGTGTATAGTTAATAATTGCAGATAGGTGTTTCTATTATAACTGATACAGGCTCAAGACAAGAATGGGATTGGTGAGAATTATTCTTCCAGTTCTAGCTTTCACAGGAAACAAAGTACAACATGGCTACTCAACTGCAGTATGGTAAGAACGGTCTGTTTCTGATGGCTTAAATACCACCCAATACTTAAGGGATTCTGGTGGCAAAATATAGCTATCCTGTGGCACTGTCCTATATAGAACACACACGATTTTGTAAAGCTCAAGCATTCTGTATTACAGATCTTCAGCTCAACATGGGCAATAATGCACACTGGAGGGGTAAGCATGCTTACATATTGTACATTTATTAGTCTGTGTAGACCCTGCAGGTGTATTCTAGAAGTTCCCTCACACTTTAACAATGCTATTTTAATGTATAACACACTTGTGCTCCCCACAGGGTGCATTATCCCATAGCATAGCTCTATTTTTACCAGAAAAATCATGTAATAAACTGATGTATTAAGTCCAGAAGCTTGCTCCTGCAGTCCTAACTTCCCCAGGATTTCCATAACAGCTGCAGTAGGAAACATATGCACCAGTCTTGTGTGGGGCATGAGGCCATAGTTGTATAGAGAGGTTTGTTTCAACATTGATCATCTTAAGTGTATTCTTCTCTAAGAATTGAACTTTGATGGGTGGGTTCTTCTCTCATTTCATCCCCATTAAGGATGTTGTTTGTTGTTTTGTCCTGCTTCCTATACTGCTGTTACAGGAAGAGAACTTTTGCATTAGCACTGGCTCCCCTGAAAGTTAAGTATTAGGGACCCTGCAGAATGAAGATCTCTTTGATGGAGTAAAACAAGACACTTATTTCAGAAAAAACATGATAGCCTAATATTTTTCCTTACATGATAGATTTATGCAACTGCTGCTTGTTCAAAAGTCAAGCATAAATGGAAAATACATTTAATGTTTCTTCAGAGTATGAAATAGAATCTCACATGTTAATGTAAATGTAGAATAAAACTGCTGTTAAATATAACCATCTAAAATGGAACACAGGTGCTTGAACTAGAAATAAATAGTGGAACACTTGAGTTATTGACAAATGTACAAAGATTACTAGCTCCTCGTATATTATGCACAATAGCATGGAACTTAGATGGATTCCATTGTAAAAAGCAGTTGTTTTTAAATTAAGTTTATTTTACAAAAGCCACATGAATTCCTTTTATAAAGGTGACCCTTGATATGTAAAATCATGCATGACCTCATTTTGTAGCAGAAGTGTTTAGTATGTACATTGTCAAGAAGAGATTGCTTCTACAGCCTCTATCAGATGCAAAGCAAGGCTGTATTGCCCATGGTTTTCTGGTAAATACTCTATTACTTTGTTCACTAGTTTCGCTGTTGTTGCAATGGGCACTTCTCTGTTTTGAAGATCGTGAGGGTCCTACAAAAGATTTTTAAATCGTTAAGAGTAGTAGTAGAAGGAAAGCCTATAGAAAACCCTGTGATTCTTTTTGCTACAAAGAAGTTTGCACCTCCAAACTTACAGAAGCACTCACAGAGGGAAGGCTGTTCAGGAGGACTTAAGTCTCTCCTCCAGAGTACTTGATACACTGTATAGTAATGCTTCTCAGATTGCACAGTGACAACGGCACTCATCCGTGCACAGCAGAAAACCAGATTTGGTGGTTCTGAAAGATGTATCATTCCACAAGCTTATTTAATAGTTAGTTTGTTTTACAGATTTAGCACAGAGTCTTCCCCAAGGAAGATCAAATAGAAGCTGTTTGAGCATATTGCCAACAAGTATTCATGGGTTTCAAATCCTGGGAACTGCTTCACTATATTACATCATGTTTTCCAGGGCACAGAGACCAGCCATAAAACTGCAAATAAATTATTTAATCTTTTGGAAAAACATGCACACTCCCACACCTCTTGTCCTCACGAGCAGCAAATTTGCAATGTTTACACATACTTGAACCGTTCTGTCCCCTAACCCTCTGAAGCATTTGAGAATACGCAACCTGAAACCGGGCAGCTTTTTAGGCTATGTCTACACTACAGGTTTTTTCAAAAACTCTGCTGCATCCAGGGACTACAGCTGCTCTGCCGCTTTTTTTTTTTTGGCAGACAAGCAGACATGCTTTTTCAGAAGCCCTGTCTTCCTCCTTCCACAAGGAAGAAGGGATCTTCCGAAAGAGGCAGTTCATTCAGAGGCCAAATTTCAGAAAAGCTATCGGAAAAAGGTACACAAATTTTCTGATAGATCCATGTAGTCCAGACATAGCCTTAGAAATGTTATAGTGGAGTAGAGATGACCAGATACTTGATCATGCTGAGGTGTCTTACTCCTGTTACCAAGAACTAAAGTCAGGTAAGCCTGCACTTCTACTTTACACCAGAGCATTACTAAAAATGATCATTTTTAAATGGTAATAAAAATCTATGACCACGAGGAAGCTTTCTGTACATGTGTTTTCTCAGGCTGAACTTACCATAGCTTTAAGCCAGGTACATAGGGTTGGAGGAAGCCTGGCCAGCAGCTCCATGCCTTCTTTTGTTTGTGTGTGTAGTAAAGCATACGCCAGTCTCTGTCCTGTCAGCACAAGCAACTGTGATGCAAGTACTTCTTTGTCGTGTACTTGAAGAATGGCCTGCGAATAAGAATATAGCAACAAAACTCATCGTAAAAGCATACAAGATTAGATATTACTCATTTTAGAAACTCTTATCTTGCTTCAGCCCTTCCCTTCAATACATACACAGACAAACCACCCAACAAATGAAGGAATTTGAAACTGGGCTATTATTGTTTGGCTACTGACAGAGTTGTGGAATAAAGCCACAGTTTTGGCCAAGTCCTACACTGTAGATGGGAACTCTGATAATGGCAGTGAGTCTTTAAGGCTCAATATGATTATCTTACAATTCTTGAAATGTGAGTTCACATCCCCTCTGCATGAAAAACTGTGTCTAATGCTAGATGAAGAAAAAGCCTTTTTCTGACTTGCCCTAAAGACATCTGATTAGAGCTATAGTGATGTATGTGCAGGCATATTATTACAGACACTTGAATTTTATTTTCCTAGCTCTTTAAAATCATTTACGTTTTCAGTGTTAACTTTGCATGTTTGTTTCTTCCATCTAACGAAAGCAAAAACTAAGCAACATACAGTTTGGCAATTCCAGATATTGATAGTTCAGAGGCCGTGTTTCTGTTAAGACACTATGCTGACTCTTTAAGAAGCACCAACTAGAAATTCCAATACCTCTCAGATTATTGGGACTACTGAACAGAAATATCTCCATCCTAAACACAGTACAAAGATTTAATGAATGTACAGAGTAATGAATTTTCAAACTGTTTTTCTGTGACAACTTGTCTGTTTAAGGAAATTTGACACTAAAGTTTGAGTTAAGGAAGTAGAGTACTTTGAATTGCTACATTTTTATCAGTATTGACAAAAATGAATTCTTGTCTCAGGGCTTAGTTCACCTAGACAACTAGCAATGACTTACTACATTTAGTTTTATTCTAAAATGCTAGTTCCATCACAGCAAGGGGTAAATTCTTCACACCCCACACCCCCTCCAACTAAGTGTTAGAATGTGGTTATGTTCTCTGTTGCTGGAGGAGCACAAGCCACATAAAAGTTGTTCATAAAATATAGGGAAAATAGTAATCAGAAAGGCCCAATTATAGATCTGAGTAATTTATAATCAAAATCATGAGGCAGAGCTTCTCAGGTGCTGATGCACTTTAATCTTTCATTACCTCTTCTCCAAGATGATCCATTCCATAATTATACATTTCACATACATAATGCCTTTTGATCACATCCTCATTGACCTGAAGGTGCTGGGCCAAATCCATAGCCAAAGCAGGCCAATCCTTGTCTTTTTCAGAAGGAAATGGTGCCTCTTCTAGGAGATGCCTGGCTTTTTGTGCTGAGCTTTGTACTTGTACCACTGCACTCACAGCTTTCATTAGGAACTTGGAAGCAAACACCAAAATGAATTAGCAGCAGTTTAATTTTACCGGAAACTCCTCTAATGGTCTATACTTTGCTTGTGGCAGTGGAAAGGATTTCAACTCACTTGTTGGCGTATGGATAATATATTTGGATCCATATCTCCGCTGGGCAGCAACTGAATTGAAGTCAGGTCTTTGAAAAATGCATTTTTGCCCTAAATTGAGAACAGAAAAACCCATATTCCTTTGAGTGAGAAGGACAGGAAAAAGTAAGATCCATTTTGATCAAGCACTTGAAGGGATATTAAATACTTTTCCCCATTTAAATGCTATTGCATATTAGTGTCCAATGCCAAAGAGAAATGTAGTATTTTAAATTACTGAACAGCTATGAAACAAACGTTTGCTTAAGTAATCACATGTTTTACTAATGTTTCTAAGGTTTGTTTTTTTTAATTACTTCAGCTGGCATTCAAACTTAAAGGTTAGGCTATTAATTTCAATAGTAAGGGTTCTCAAGCTGTTACAGTTATCTAACCAAATGGCTAATTACATAAGAAAATAAAAGGTTTTTAAAGCCACTAGCATTGGTTTCAGACCGCGAGTGTTATTGTAGACTGACATGCCAAATATGACAGTGTGGTAGGAGGTATTTCACACAGTCTTTTTGAAAGTAATGTATGTGGAAACTTTGTGTGTTTGTTTAAGTTTCAAGGCCCACGGAGTGGCCCTTAAATTGCATGCACAGTAATAAAATAGGTTGACATTAACCATTGTCCTGCCTACTGCCGTGCTGAACATAGACAAGAAAACACACAGCTTTGCTAAAAGGAAGTAAAGGCATCCATGTTCAGAATAATACCGTACTGAAGGGGACCTTCCTTCATGACCTGGTACCGGAAGTGTGACATTCAATACTAGACATGTAGAGTTGTCCTGCTCCACTCAAATGTTAGATACTAAAGCTGATGCAAAAGGCAGGTGTTAAACACTAATGCCAGCGGTTCAGGTGTGCACTTCTATGCACCAACAAGAAGAAATACATAAAGGGTTTGGCAGAGTATCCATGTAATCCAATCCTATGTAATTCCAAGTGCTGGTGTGTAGTTCTAGATGAAGATTTGCCCTGTTAGACATCAGTGGCATTTGAAATATTTATATACTCAAGTATTATCAGCCTTCAGCCAAGATTCCCTAAGGATCTTTCAAGAAGTTCTCCCATGCAGCTTATAGAACATTGGGGGACCTTGAGAGACTGAGGCAAAGATAAAAGGCAAGGGACGGTGACAACCATAAACAAAGGCAAAGCAGCACCTTTTTTTATTCTATTCTGGGAAACTGATTTGATTTTCAGAGTGAAAGAGATTTTTGGGAGAAGGAGAAAGGTGCTTTATGTAACACCTCCCCCCTAAAAAAGGTAACATCCTTTACTGACAGCCAATGGTACATAAGCATGCATTCAAGGTACAAAGTGCTGAATGCGGACTACATGTAGACAAAAATCAATAGCAAAATACAAATAAAAAGGTATTTTGTATTGAGATTTTTATAAAAGCAGCTTTAAGGAGAAATCTGTAATATGACACTTCTGCACAGAACTGCTTCCCAGTAGTATCAGTTTACAATAGTCTACATCAGCCCTTTATTTCTAAAATTCACATAGTGCGTGCACCTCATCTGAAAGGAAAGCAGCTCAAATATATAACATTTTCTCTGCATCAGTTTTAGGACTTTGGGAGCAACAACAGATTCCATTTTAAATATATCAACTTTTTTAAAAAAAAAAACAACAAATAGTCTTGCAGCACCTTAGAGACTAACAAAGCATGTAGACGGTATCATGAGCTTTCATGGGCACAACCCACTTTTTCAGATGTGTCATCTGAAGACATGGGTTATGCCCACAAAAGCTCGTACCACATCTACATGTTTTGTTAGTCTTTAAGGTGCTACTAGACTATTCGTTGTTTAAGTTTTTCTAGTTACAGACTAATTCGGCTACCCCTCTGAAGCTTATTTATTTTTAATCAGTTTCTTCTTGTTGTCAAGGAGATAGCTATTTGTCCATTCCAGAGAAAGAAGTATGGCATTAATCATCAGGAATAATTGATGGAGGGTGTGACAAATCTTATATTTCATTATCATAGTCTATACATAATCTCTGAGCTTTTATAGCTCTTTCACCATGCTATAACAGGAAAAACTTAAACAACAAATCCTGTTACAAACTAACTCGGCTACCCCTCTGAAGCTTTTGAACATGCTGTAACAGACTAAAGGAGGGAGGTGACTGACACTTCTCAACCACTATTCAGAAGTAACCACATTTCTACTATACTATAAATATTGGTAACAATTATCTTTGACATGACATTAATCCATATACTGTATTGAATTAGCTATTAATGATAAATGCATGCTTGTCAACTAGCAGCAGCAAGAACAGAATTTTATTATAATATATGTATTCATAACACCTTTAAAAAGACCTACCTTACTGTCAAATAGCGAGAGGGGTTTCACACTTTTCAGAGAAAACCTCATGATTGCATATAATATAGTACACAACACTGACTGGTGTTCAACAAGTGGGTAGTGGATGTGTTTCTGGTCCAGGGCTAGCTCTACTATTGAGATTGGTCCTTCAGCTGACACCCAGGCATCTTCAGTGTCCAAAACTGGAGCTTGCATTTCATCACTACTAACATCAGCCTAGGACAGCAATGCAGAGCAGTCAGTGTTAAAAAAAAAAAAAAAAAAAAAAAAATCATGTTATGCTACTGATCAGTAAGATAAAAAAAAAAACAGGCGTTACATTACAAACCACAATTTCTCTCGCAAAAGTATTAAAAAAAAGACAACAGTCCCATGTTCAATAGAAAAAAACCCTCATTTTTACTAAGTCCTGAAAGTTTCTATATTATCAGTGTTGCCTTCCATTTTCATGGCAAAAGCTTGCTACTAAAACCAGTCTTATGTATGTATTTTTTAATCAAAAAGATCCTACCTCCATTAAGGTTTGAAGAAGATCTGAACATGAGCCAACAAAAGATGTCATTGCAGCATCACCCATACCTACATCCTATTAAACAAAGACAGAATAAATCTCTGCAGTATGATTTTACTTGGATGCACTTGAAAACATTTTAATTGCAACCAATAATCTCGGAGGGTCTCTAACAGCACTGTTCACATTTCTGAGGGGGAAGGTTTTGCAAGCACCACCACTTATTGAAGTTCCTTCATGTCATTATGTTTAAGGCCAAATAGTTGTAACACAAATATTTGGATGTAACAGACAAAAGTAGCATCTGAGAACTTCAATAAAGCTTTGCAACATCTGGAAAAAGTCTTGATTATAAAAGTTACTTATTCTCTCCACTTGCTGCACTGTTCTAGTAAATAGCTATATTCCTCAAAAACAAACACACTATTATCCCCTGTACACAGCCGATAAACTTATATCAACAAAATGCTAGCCAGGGAAATTTCAGTCTCAAGTTCATTTTCTATAACATTTTTACTAGTTTTTTACTATACCTTTCAACTTTGATTTGTCAAACTGGCTAAAATTCATCAATATTTATTTTAATTTCTCCTACCAAGATCCCCTTACGCATTGTCATATTAAAACCATGAAAAACAGATTTAACGACCATTGAAACAAAATGTAATTGTATTTCTAAATTCCTTGTCATCTTTAGACAAAAAGTATTACTTGCCCTTCTGCATAATCTGTCCTTTGGAGCTTTTCCAACCTATTATAGAACAAATTTCCACTGTAAGTGACACATGAGCATTCTATTTGTTTAAGTATTGACTTAATGCGAGTAACTTATTTTCCTTATACAACAGAAAATATGTATTGCACATCTTGATACAATATACTGTATATTGTAATTAAAAACTGACTAGATACAGGCTATAGTACAAAATAGCTGAGAAGCAGTTTTTATGTTGTATATTTTTAATGAGCAAAGCTTTTTGGCACGAACATTCCTTGCAGGATGAAGTTTTCCACACTGTCTCATTTATTTGCCATCTAAAAAAATCAGAGTGAACATGTAAGTTATTTTCAAGATGTTTAAACAACATTCTCCTGCATGGTCTTAATGAAGGCTTCCTGGTAAAAAAAAAATAAAAAGTCAAGTGCAGGTACAGCAATGCATAGAAAAAATGGGACTCTTGTATTATCTATCAAGCTAATTTATTGGTTACCAGGTCAATAAAATGTACTGGATAGATAATATGGGTATGGAACATTTATGTTCCTTAAATGAAAATAATTGGTAAAGGTTTTTAAGACTTGCATTTTATTGTGAAAGGGAACTTTTTGGAATTCACCAATCGAGTATTTTCAAACTAGTGTCAAGTGAGAAAAAGATTAAGTGTACACTCAGCACTGATATGTGGAAATATCTGCCAACTTCAGCTGCTTATTAAAACTTACAATAAGAGATTATTCCAAAAGATTAAACAAATGTTATATTTTTAAAAGTAAGCATTTCCCACTATACACTTTTAAAAAATATTATGAAACCACCCAAGCAGCATAGTTTCTCTCTACAATCAAATTGATGATGTTCCACAAACACAAAAAACAATGTTTTAAACACCTGACAGCTTAATTTCTCTGCAAATAAAAAATAAAATCAATAAGAACTGAACTTAAAATGAACAGCCATAATAGCATGCTTACCTTGTCCATTAAGTATGTAGCAGCAGAGAGCCTTTTTACTAAAAATGTATTCCACATCATTAGAGCAATACCTAAAACAATTACAGAAATTAAACTCCATCTGAATGGAACATCAAAAACAGGGTTAATGTAAACCCATACAGTGAAAGTTATTGCAGAAGAGAGAGGACTGTTTTAAAAATTAATGGTACAATACAACAGATGAAACAGTACTTCGAGACATAATTTAATCTGTCTCCAACAAAAGGATAAATCAGACTTTGCTGTACAGATTTGCATTCCCTTGAGACAGCATCCGATGCCAAAGCACAGTAGTTCAAAACACAGAGATGCGTGGGCCCGGAAGTTCCTTTAGTAGTGGAGAATCAAGAGAAGGAGCTTGCAGAGGGAGGCAGATGTCAAATCAGTCTAATTATAAAGCAACCAGGATAAGATCCTAGTTTCAATTTCAGAAGTACAGGACTGCTTTGGTGCCCAGAGAGACACATTATATCTATGGTTAATGCATTAAAAATGTGCACTGTGGTTAAAGGAACACTTAGACATATGTAGCAAGTCCGGCACTGAACAGTGTGTAATAGTTTATCACTAATGCTTTAGTTCAGTAGTTTTCAAACTTTTTGGCCCACGCAAACCTTTCTATGGACCACCAGCAAACCACTCATGGTGACAAAATGCCTTTGCTTATCTCTAAATACCTTAAATACTACATTATTCATATTAAGCTACTGGTGCATAAATATGAAGCTATAACATAAGGCGGCATGTACAACTGGGGTCCCAGGGCTAGTAGATATTTAGGCTCCCCTAGACTCTGGAGTGGGGCCAAAGGGAGTAGGTGGGATGGGCTGCCAGGGAGCAGGATGGGTGTGCAAAGTGCAGGAATAGGCTAAGGGTAGGCGTTTGCTTGGCAGGTTGGATGCAAGAGCAGGTTGAGGATAGGGTGGGGGTTGCTGGGTCTCGGTGGGAGGCTGTGAGAGAGGGCGATGAGGGTATGAGGTCTGGGTATGAGGGGTGCTTACCTGGCTCCGCACATCCCACTACTCCCATTGGCCATGATTCTGGCCAATAGGAGCAGTAGGGAAAGCCTCCAGGCAAGCGGTTCCCTGTGCTGCTGTTCCAGCAGCCTGAGGCAGGGGGGAGCAGCAACGCACAAAGCCGCTTCCTTCCCCTGCAAGCCAAATCCGGCCCACGAGGCTCGTCTACACACACACCCACAACAGGAAGCCAGCACTGGCACTCTAGTCACTCAGGAGGAGGCAATGCTGGATCAGCAGCGTGAGCTCACCGCTGCAGGGGGGCGAGCCCGGAGCCTGCGGCCCACCTACAAGGCAGTAGAGGACTGCAGACCGAACTTTGAGAACCACAGCTTTAGTCATACGCTGTATTGTGCTTAAAAGCAGTGAAGTGTCCTAGAACAGGACTATGCCCTATGATAAACAGTAAATCTAATATTAAGGACAGGCCCTGTGTGATTAATGGAATTGGACTAGTTAGATGGAGGGTGTATTTCTCTCATTCTATATGTGTTTGACCATGCTTCCAATTCAGCTAGTTTTCAACAATTTAGCAAATGTGTGTGGACATGACCAAATCATGTTATGCCAAAGAAGGACTTGGTTTTTAAGTCCTTGATTTAGGCAGAGATGCATGACCAGCACAGCCAACAATACTTTTCTATGTCTGATTTATTTTACTCTCCTGAAATTTTATCAAAGATGTTCTTTAACAATAGTATTGTACTTACCATGCTGTATGTGAGCATTAACAATGCATCTGAGGTGGTCTATAGATCTAGTGAGAAAACGTGCTTCCTTTTATAAAGGGGAAAGAATAAAAAAAAGCCAAACACATTACTGAATGGCAACTCGAATACAACTTGTGAATGCTTAAAAAAAGTTACTACAGATTGTTTTCAAGACACTAATTTTCTAGTTAAAGAATATTTTAGGGTTTCTTTTCTTAGAAGATTGTTATTTTAATTTCCTCTCTTACCATCATGCAAATGCCCATACACATCAATGCTAACTAAGCTAGTCTCACTGAACTTTGTGATTCTAAGGTGATTTTCCGGAGTTTGTTTTAGTTTAGATGCTGACGACATATTTCTTGCTATTGATGGTTTACCTTGCAGATAAAAATAAAATTGTGTTTAAAAAGCATTTCACCATTGTCTATCTTATTTCTGGTACATCTTTTAAAAAGTTCATAGTAAGATGAAGCTTTACTCTGCAGTGCGGTGCCCTATAGCACAGATTTCCTGTGTCTAGGAGATGCTGAACTCCGGATGATTAGAACCCTCCCACAGTCAGAATTTAAGGGAGCGGTTACAAACACTAGTGAAGTTGGGAGTGGGGAATAAAAGCATGTGGCTACCAATTTCCAGCCTCCAGAGTTCTTAATAGCTGCTGGATAGCCTTTTGAAAACCATTCATCAGGCACCCATTGCTATTCACCCACATGAAGGAAGGCCCGATTGTGTGAAAGTATTATTTCCATTCCCTTTTTAAGAAACTTCTTAAAGGCACAGTCTTCTTTATCATACACTGAAAGCAGAGGAAAAATAGTGCACTAAAGTAATCCTAACCAGATCAGTGTTTTGTATTTGTGAGCTGTCCAATATTTCAAAATCAGAAATATGACATCTGAAGAACTTCATTTTTTCCCAATAAGACTGACACTTTGTCTTTTTGTCTGACATGAACAGATCTTCCTATCTTGGTGGATGGTATCCCGTACTCTTAGCATTTAAGATTTTCTTTTCCTCCTTATTCAAATTTGTGCTCCCCATCTATCACAGTCTTTTATTATTATTATTATCATTATTATTATTATTAATAATAATAATAATAATAATAATAATAATAATTTCCCTTTTTTAAAGTTTGGCTTCAATTAGTAAATTATACACAAGTAAAGCATTCCTAAGTATATCAAAAATTTAGATTACGTTACCTCTGGATCTTTATTCCATTGCACTACATATTCCCAACAACAATGTGTGTGTAGTATGTCCAATTCAAGACTACAAGGAAATTGCTGGTATGCTAAATGCAGCAACTCTAAAACACAATTGAGAAAGTTACAGATAATTTTTTTCATTCTATTCACAATTTCTACTAATTAACAAAACAATTCAACCAACTCAGTCCCCTCTGAAGAAATTCAAGCTTGAAAGGGTTATTTTGTGATTGTACCTAAGATTGTTCCCAGGCCTGTGTCTGCTCCTGGTTTCTCAAGGGAAACATTCTTGTCAATTTCTACAGGTTCCTCTGTACTTTCTGTCTCTTCTTTCCCTTGTGCCAGCTTTAATATCATGGGACTGAAGTCTTGTTTGAAAACCCATTTTGCTACACTGGCAGCGATACCTCCTAGGATGCAAAAGGAAAGTATATGGCACAGTCAACGTTTGCCAGCTACTATTTAGTAGAAGTAAACTTGGATCTGAAACATAGATGACAAGGGAAGAAACCATTAAGGGTATAAGTCTGTCAATTACAAGATCTCAATCAGATAAGTGGTTAGAACTCTACAGTGCAGTCTCCAGAAAAGAAATGAAAAATTATTTTAAAACAGTAAAAGTTACACATAATTAACACACGCCCAGTGGGACGACTCCCAAAATAAGATGCCATTCACTGGAGTCAGGGTAATAGCATCTGGCCCTGAGTTAGGAGAGTAAGTTAATCAAATGTGCTTTGCAAGAGCGCGTTTACCTTTCCCTCCTTCAAGTAATTTCTTTACAGAGAGTCTGGAGAGTGGCTCAGCCTGTAGAGATGATACTCTAGTTGTCCTTGCTCTCACTTTACTGTGCAACAGTGTCTGAAGTATCAGACAATCCTCTAATTGTTTCAGAAGAAGTTTCCAATATTCAGTATCAAGGGAAAGTGCTTCCCAGGAATCTCTGTCAGCACCTACCATGGTTTGAGAAAACTAACAAAACAGGTTATTTGTGAGCTTTTTACAGACTAGCTATAGGTGGAGAATGAACAGTTATATAAAAGTAAATCACTATTCAAATTTGCTCACAGGTCTGACCATTTCTTAAATAAATATATACATGTAAAAGTATCCACATAAAATGTGCAGTACACAGACTTCCACCACTGTAACTTCCCACTAAACCCACAAGTCCAAAACATTTCATTTCATATGTTCCCCTAAAGACAGCTCTAATCTTTTTCTATGCTAAAACATCATGATTTGTTAAGTGGTATCTTTGTGCCTTCCATGTCTACCAGCAATGTTTTGATTTGCACTGGAAACCCAGGAACCTGCAAATACCTTCTGCAATCAATGGTGCAAAAAGTTCCAATTTCTAGCTCTGTAGAGTCATGAGGACATATTAGACCCTAAAGCTGTCAGTTATTCACTAGAACTTAGATCAGTGTATTTTTTGGAAGAAAATTCCACTTTGGAGAAAAAAGAAGAGAACGTTTGTGGTTATTAGATTTTTCTTGTTTTTAAATTGGGGCTGACAGTTAAGGTCGCATTTGAAATATTAGTCTAAATCTTGGCAAAGATGGATTAGTGGACAGAATACGTATGTGGCATTAGAAAGGGTGCATGGTAAATACAATCCATGGCACCAATGGGCGAATTAGAGCAACATTATTGGGACACAATTTAAAAAAAAGCATGCTTATGTTTAATATTTCTAGCCCACCATTTCAATTAACACAGGCAATTACTACTCTAACAGATCAGAAAAAAGCTTCAGGGAGTAGCCGAGTTAGTCTGTTACAGAAAAAAGACAACAAAAGGTCAGGTAGCACTTTATAGACTAACAAAACATGTAGATGGTATCATCTGAAGAAGTGGGCTGTGCCCACAAAAACTCATGATACCATCTACATGTTTTGTTAGTCTATAAAGTGCTACCAGACCATTTGTTGTTTTTGTAGATCAGAAAAAGTTATTCTCCCCTTCCCATCTTCTAATAGACTTCAGGTGGAATTTACAAAGCCTATATCCTACTTAAGCCACATCTAGCTGGAATTGAAGTGATGCCTAAATCTCACGCTAGACCTCTGCGGGAGTGCATTTCAGCCTTTGGACATTTGACAGCCGTTTATGTTCAGTCAATTTCACCGTTTTTCCTGTATAGCCAACTTTTTCTCTTGCTGAAAAGACCCTTCTCAAACAAGAAGAGAGGATCATGCTTTTTACACTTAAAGAATTCAAACACTATTATGGAAGGGGACTGAGATAATCATGAACTTTTTTAAACAAAATAGATTTTTTTAAATTAAACTTAATTTTTAACATTATTTTTAAAATAGTTACAGTGTCAGAAATTGGCAGTTTGGCAGGCTATATATCCAAAACAACTTAAAAGTTACGTTTTTAAAATAATCAGGCTTCCAGCTAAGTGTCTCTCTTGATCCCGCAAAATTGACTTATTTTAGGTGTCTCCAGATAGGCACCTGAAGCCATTACGGGACACAAGTCATACACCTGGGCAGGTACATTTGCAAGTTCAAACACAAGTTTCCAGGCATCTGTTCCTTTAACTCCTATTCCAGAGCACTGTGTGGTTTGTGCTGGTTTCTGAGGGAATGACCTGATGTTCTTTCCACATAAGGGAGGAGCATTACAAGACTGATACAGTTACTGCTGGAGGGAGGCAGATGTTTCAGTTTTACTTACTTTTTTCTCTGCCACAGTGTCAGCGATCTGTGCAGTTACAGAATGCCCAACATGTGCTGATAATAAGGCAGCGCCATTATTTTCAGACTGAATACAGGTTGTGCGCATTTGCTGCCACCAGGGGGAAACTGACTGAGAATCCCATGACTCATCTATCGCAACTGTAGGAACAAAGGGGGAAAGATATCAACTGGCTGGGTTACGAGATAAACCAGCAGAGTAACAATCTGACTTTGGAAGCTGAATTTCCCTTTAACTATTAAAACATAAGGTGGTGAAATACAGCATTTGTCACTGAACTAGTTCCATTAATCTGTAGTAGCCATCAAGATATCTTTTGAGATTTCACCCACAATTTCTAGATCTCAACTATGGATGTGAATGGTTAACTGGTAAGCCTAACTCTTAACGGGTGAGGCTTACTGGTTCTGGTTAATCAATGGGGGCTGGAGCAGCTTCCACCTGCTGCGGGCGAGGGGCACTCCAGCCCAGCCAGAGCAGCACCTGTCCACTTTACATTAAGCCAGTTAACCAAATATATGGGATTTTAGACCCCTAATGTCAATTAGTCTTTATAATGAAACGCAGAGTGTGAACTACGAGGATTTCACCATGTTGAGGGTTTGCAAATATGATAAGGAGTCACCAGGCACTGAGGTCTGCTGTACAGTTCTAATGTATCCAGTGGATAATGTAACTCTTGTGTGGTGCTGTACAGAAGTTGTAGAGACGTGCAGTCAGTGAATGCTGCCAGAGCAATGTTCCCCAAACGGACGTTGTAGCTGCAGCTCTGGTGCTGAAGAAAGGCATGCTGAAACGTTTGAGTAGGAGGGGACTAAAAAGTATGGATAAAAACCACCACCACCATCAGGCCCAGGATCAAGAATTTTTTGGGGGAGGGGGAAGAATCTCAAGTTCCCTCAGAAGCCAAGGTGGTGGCTATAGAGTGAACAGGACATGGTTTGAAAAGGGGGATGGTTAAAAGAAATAATGCACATATCTCTCTCTCTATATATATACACACAGATATATACAAATATTTTTCCTGTGGGATGACAAAGTCACATCATCACGTCACTCTGCACCCCACAGACTAAGGGGGGGAAGACAAGGGCAAAAGTGAGGTTAAAGCCCCGCTCCCAACCCCATCCCTGGAATCAAACCCCACCCATTGCCAGCCTGGCCCTCTCCAGCAGCCACGGGGAGAGCCGGGCCTGGTGCGTGCTGCAGCCTGGGTTGGCGTGGCAGGGGGCGAGAGGGGACCCTGGCTGGCAGAGGCGGGAAGGAGAAAGGGCCCCAGCTGGTGGTAGGGGAGGAAGAAGGGGCCTGGGATGGTGCGGAATGGGGTGGGGGAGGGGGGGGGGGGAAAGGAGAAAGGATCCTGGGTGGCAGGGGGTAAGGGGAGAGAAAGGGCCCAGGATGGTGGAGAGGAGGGGGGAGGAAAGAAGGAGAAGGGCCCCGGGCTGGCAGGTAGGCACAGGGCGGGGGAGAGGAACAAGAGGGGCCTGGGCTGGCACGGCAGGGGAGGGGAGGGAGAAAGGGCCCAGGCTGACACGGCCACAGCCCAGCCCTCCCCAATGGCCAGGGGAAAGCCGGGGTTGCCTACCGTCCGCGAGAGGGGGGGGATTGGCGAGTGTAATGAGCAGGGGGTGCAGAAAGAAAAGTAAAAGAAAATCCCTCCAGAGACATCAATCACTTCAAACTGACACTGGATCAAAAGTTCCTTAAATCTCAGTGCTTCTATAGATCCAAGGCAAAATTTCCAACCTTCCAATCACTATAAGGGAAAACCATTACAGTCTCACCATCTTGAATTCTAATTTTAAATGTGTCTATAACTTGATTATTATAGATGCACTCAAGCAATTTTTAGGTGGGTTTGCTTCATTTACAATTTTATACAACACAGTACAGATTGTCAGAATGGTACATTTCTGACAGCCAGGAACACTAGTTTTATCCACCGGTGCTATTTTAAGATTATGAATATGAGTTTCACCTCTCATTTTGCTGAGAAGGGACAGCATAGTGTGAAGACAGCAGACAGACTGTGGTTCATCTAGAATATCTTTTTCCTTGGAAAGCCACACACTGAGAAGCAGAGACTGGAAAAAAAAAAAGTGGAATATTGAAAAAGATTGTGGGGAATTCTCTAAAACCTTGGTATATTTATTACATCAAAGGCTGTATTTTCTCCAACATAACTCCTTAGGGTTGAGCGAAACTGTATGATCCCTGGAACCAAGTTATCGTACATCAACAAAAGGTTTATTTGTGTGCTGCAAATGGTAAGTCACATGACAATGTTTTTAAGTGTAACAGTACCACACTTCAGCAATCTATCAATTACAAAAAAAAGATCCTCTGGAACAAACTGCTCTCGTGAACCTCACAGACAACAGCAATCAGATAACCAATCTTAACCTCACCAAAACTGGTACCATGTTACATCGAGTACAAAATAAAGGCAGGGAGTAGAAGTTTCTTAAACCAGAAAAGATTAAGTCATAAGTCTGGGGCAGGAGCATGCTAGAGTTAGGAGATGAAACATGAAAAAGAGGAACATAGGCTGCAAGAAATGAGCATTCATAGTTGAAATTAAATGTGCACATATACAGGTTGGACCTCCCTGGTTCAGCACCTTCAGGACCTGTCTGGTCCCAATGAGGGATTTTGCCAGACCAAGGGATGTCATTTCTGGACATTGCCCCCCACCCCTCTCCTGGCCCTCCCACTGGCCTCCTGGCTGGTTCCCCCTTTGCCACTGGCCCCCACCACCATATGCGAAGGTCCTGTCCCCTGTGTGCCTGGCAGCCCCACTGCATGCGCTGGTCTCCTAGTCTCGTTGGTCGCTCACTGCCAACAGCCCGTCCCCCTGCCAGCGTGCAGAGCTCCCACACGCCAGCCTTCCACCAGGACTCTCTGGTCCTGGAACATCCGTGGTCTGGTTGCCAGATCAGAGAATCCCGGTTTAGAGAAAGTTTCAACCTCTCGTACAGAAGCCAAACTAGGCTGGGGCCAGCTAATTCACTGATCAAATCATAAATTGTTTTCTAAAATTAAAAGGGTTTTATTAAAGTAAGTACATAACCTTTTCTATGTTTGAAATAAAAAAATATTTCCTTAAGTCTCATTCCACAAAAATATGTATTGCACTTGGATTTATTGCTTAGCTGCTGGGATAAAGTGTATTATTTCTCATAACAGAAGAGCCATGAGTCTTTGAGACTGCGTATGTGTATTCCCTAATATATACATTAGATAGTAATTAGGCTGCAGACATTTTGGGACAGAACTTAAATGCCCCTCTATTTTATCCTGAGTTGTAACCATTTTATTACATAAAATGACTCGATTATCCCATTAAGATTGGAGGGATTTATGGACCTGAAAAAGGGCAGAAGATGAAACACAAACATGCTAAGTGCGCATGGCTGTACCCAGTGCTTAAAGGTCAATACTGTACGTTGGGAAATTTTCCTGTTTAAATTAACTAACATTTTGAGTAAAAAGCAGATGACGAATCAGTATCTTACCAACAACAGCTGAGGGGTAAATCCTGTAGACTCCAGTATATGACACATTTCCTCTGTGGAACTCTCTCCACACAAACATTTCCAGAAAAAAAAGCTGCCTAAAATAAACACATTAACTTCATCTATTACAAGCAACACTCAACATGCACATGACCAGTTCATCAAACAGATCAGGACTTACTGGGCTTGAGACAAGGGAGCTTTGAGCAAACAGTGGAATACCTTACTATTTTTAAGCTTCCTGGGAAAGAAAGAAGGAAGGAAGGAAGAAAGGTCACAGACTTTCTTTGGCTGATGGGGAGCCTGTGGATCCATAAACAGACAACGACAGGGGTCAAGGATACACTGCAAGAAATTGGGATATTCCAAACAGTGCTGCTTTGTGTGACTATTTTATTCTTAATTTTTCCCCAAAAAAACCAAAGAAGGGAAGGCAAGCAGAGTGTGTGGACAAACACTATATAACAATGTAAGACAGACTGTTCAGATTATACATACCATACAATATACAGAAGAGATTAAAAAGAAGAATGTGTATGAAAGTACATTTAGCTGCCGGCCAATCCATGCCTGTATGCCATAGCGGCATGTTTTAGAATATGGCATAGAGAACCAGAGCTGATTTCCTCAGGTGTCAGATCCTAAGTCCTATTAGTGCCAATTCAGGAGTATAAAAGGGTTGTATGTGTTGGAGGTAGAGGGAAGTAGGAGCACCAGGGTACTCTTGCAGAAAACACAGCTCTACTCAGGAAAAAGTTTACATTACGTTTGCTCTGTTGTCATTATTTATATCACCAGCTTATAGCAGTTCAGTTATTAAGGCAGTTTGTCTACTCCTGGTTCTGCTCAGCAAGAGACCTAGTGACTCTGACCTAGTTTTAAAACCTAAGTACAGTATTTTAGAGGGGACAGAGAAGGAAGTTAAAGTAAACTTGAGGCTACCCTAGAAAGGGCCTTTGCTGTTGACACAGACAAAGGTAGACAGCCCTAGAATTCTTCAGCTCCAGTTCCTCTCATGAGGAAGTTCACTGAGGCCATGACTAGAAGCCATTTGTTTCACTCATACAGTAGTTTCATATATGCCAGATAGTTGGACAGAAGGGTCTAAAATTAGTATCTGCCAGCGTGAGGTGCCTTTTGCAAGTGGGGGTGATGTGGGGGGAATGAAATAGGTGGGCAACTGAGAAATATTTTCCTCCTCACTTCAAGGAGGCAGCTTGGTAAAGGTATGGGAGATTGAGAGGCAACACAGTGATGGGAATTCCAACACCTGTTTCCTGCATCGAAGGAGAAAGTGTGAGTTTGTCACCCTAGCAATACCCCTTCATCTAACTGGGGAGCCTCTTTTCTTTCAGTATCTAATAAATAAATGGATCACACCAATAAATGTCCATCCAGTGAATATTTTGAGCAATTTTTCACACCGATTTTAAAGTTAGGCTAAACAGAATAAAGCATTAATCTGACAAACACTAGTGCATAAACAGCTCTTACCTAAAGCCACATATTCTCCTTCATCTAGTTTTTTCACTAGGATGATATCCTTTTCATATTCTAAATACTCCAAGAACATTTTCACAGGTAATATGCCATCTTTATCCTCAGCAAATCGAACGGTGGCTTGAGTATTCTCTTGCTTGTAGTTTTCCAATAATGCCTGGAGCCTAGCAAACTCTTTGTCATCCAGCCTGAGTAGTTTAGCCAAATCCTAAAAAACAGAAAGACAAAAAACTACAATATATAACGACTGTATGTAAGTTTATATTCGGACATTAATATATTTATTCCCCACATCCAATTTCTCTCTGCTGTCTGACTGAAGTCAGGAGACAAGTTCTATTCCTGGCTCTGTCTCACACATCAAGTGACTAACACAACATTGCCAGGAAGCTCAGTTAATTAGCATTTGTACAGCACATGAGATCACTGAACGATGCCATAGCCAGGCATTTCTTTAAATGTTTTTACCTCCAGTTCTGCCATCCTATGTCTTCACTGCCAACCCCTCAAAATGTTTTTAGGGCTGTCAATTTAATTGAAGTTAACTCATGTGATTAACTCAAAAATTAATTACACTTAATCAGTTTTAATTACACTGTTAAAAATATAAATTTCAATTCGAATGTATTAAATATTTTGGATGTTTCTCTACATTTTCAAATATATCAATTTCAATTACAACACAGAATATAAAGTGTACAGTGCTTAAGGTGTATTTTTATTACAAACATTTATAGTACAAAAACAAAAAAACAGTATTTTTCAATTGACCTCATACACGTTATGTAATGCAATCTCTCTTGTGAAAGTACAATTTAGAAATATAGATTTTGTTATATAACTGTATTCAAAAACAATAATGTAAAACTTTAGAGCTTACAAGTCCACTCAGTATTACTTCTTGAGTCAATCACTATTACCAATCAATGTGAGATTTCTAAATGACACTACAGCATTCGGCCTGAGGTTTAAGAATCTGAAGTGCCTTCCAAAAATCTAATAGGGAAGAGCAGTGCAACATGCTTTCAGAAAACCAACACTCTGATGAGGAAACTACAGAATATGAACCACCAAAAAAAGAAAATCAACTGTCTGCTGGTGGCATCTGAGTCAAATTATGAAAATGAATGTGCAGGAGTCTGCTCGGGTTTAAGCTGAGCAGAACCCATTATCAGTAGGATGCATCTTCTCTAGAATGGTGGTTGAAGTATGAAGGGACATATGATTCTTTTAGCGTATCTGGCATATAAATATTGTGTGATGTCCACTACAATAGTGCCATGTGAATGCTTCATGTGACAAGAGGCAGGTAGCATTATCTCCCATAAAATATAAACAAGCTTGTTTGTCCAAATGATTGGCTGAAGACGACATATGACTGAATGGACTTGTAGGCTCTAAAGTTTTACACTGGTTTTGAGCGCAGTTTTTTTGTACATAATTCTACATTGTTAAGTTCAACTTTCATGTTAAAGTGATAGCACTACAGTACTTGTATAGGTGAACTGAAATACCATTAATTTTTACAGTGAAAATATTGTAATAAAAACAATATACAGTGAGCAGTGTTCACTTTGTGGTCTGTGTTGTAACTGAAATTAATGTATTTGAAAATGTGGAAAACATCCAAAATACTTAAATAAATGCTATTCTATTATTGAATAACTCAATCCTGCAATTAATCCAGATTAATTTTAAATGCTTGAGCACCCTAATGGTTTTCCATTTAATCCACTGCCAAACGGTTATTTCTTTCAGAGAAAAAAGTTTTGACATTACTTACATTTTGAGAGAGTGTAGTGCTTGGTTGCATGCTCAAAGAATTCAGTTTGCTGACTGACTCATAAAGATTCAACAGCTTTAACTTATTTGCACAGAATTGGAGCAACCCTTCATCAACACACACAAGCTCTGGAGAGAAAAAAATAAAGGTGCACATTAGTCTGAAGGAAGGTGTGTACAGGAGCTGTGAAATGTTCTTGGTTGCTTCATTAAACTCTTATGTAAGAGCTAGATGACATTTGCTCCAGTACCATGTTTTTTATGTACTGTTGCTCATGATATGTTTAATCCATGGCAAGTTAAAGGGAAGATTTTTTTAACCAAAAGCAAGAAGGTTTCAGGCTTACTTTTAACAAGGAAAGGGCTACAATGTGATACTGAACACAAGGCTACTGCAGTGGCTCTCTCGTGAGCCAGTATGTAAAAATCTGGGAAATGCAAGATGCTATAGACTGCAATACTCAAGTACTCTTAAAAATAAAGTATATATCTTGCAAACTACAATGCTGCATGAACTTTGGTCTCTCTTTTGTCATGCTCCCAATAATGTGAATATGGTAAATCCTTTAATAAAAAGCTACAGATAACGTTTCCAAGACTAAAACTGAGAAAGCAGAAAGGGCATTACTGCCTTTCAGTGATAAAATAGAAACCATGTTCACAAAAAGCAATTGAGATCCCTTGATATTTGTAATTCTTCAGGGTTTGGGAAAGCAACTAGCATAACCATGGAAGCCAGAGAACACATATGCAATTGATATCGACCTATACTTTAGAATTACAAAAGCACTAATTTCTTAAAAGAATATTTTAGTCAAATTATTATTAAGTGCCTTCTTTTGCTTTTCTATCAAACTAGAGAATATATTCAAGCTCAACTTCTTGTGCAGGCTGAAAGGCATAATGGAAATACCAAATTTAAGGGAGGCGGTTTTTCAATGTATATAGTAACTCACATTTGTGAAGAAACAAGGAACTGACAATTCAACACCTCAGTATAATTTGCACAAAGGTTCCTGTAATTTCAAAACAAGTGCAGAAGCAGCCAATTACAAGACCATCCAAAACAGATGCCAACATCTGCAGTCAGGAATCTGTCTATACCAACAGTCACCAACTGGTTGATTGCAAGTGACTGGTTGATCCTGGAAAGTCTCCCAGTTGGTTGCAATCAGCACTCAGCAAACTACCTGTCTACCGCAGCCCTACACCGCTGGCCAATTACCAGGAACAGCCAACGTGGCCCTGTGTATATGTGGAGGGAGGGAATGTGGAGGCAGGAATACCGGTGAATTGCTCCTGCCTGCAAGCACTGCTCCCCACAGCTCCCATTGGCTAGGAAAGGGAAACTGTAGCCAATGGGAACTGATAGGCAGTGCTCACAGAGAGAGCCAGCATGTAAAACCACATGTCTCAGACACAGGGGCTTGTTGGCCCCCTCTGGGAGCAGCGCATAGAGCCCAGCACGGATAGAAATGTCTGCCTGCAGACAGACATCAGTGTTCACTGATCTGCAGGACTCTGCTCTAGGTAGACTTTGTGGACAAAGGAGAATGACTCAGTGCCTCAGCCTCTCTGCACCACCATCCTGGAGCTATGAACCGTAAAAGCTGTCCTGCAGGAAAGCACACCACAACCCCCAAACCTCCTCCCAAAGCCAGCACCTCCTCCTGCACTCCTACCCTGCCCCAATTCTTCTCCCAGAACCAGCAGCCCCTCCTGAACCCAATTCCCTCCCAGAGCCAGCACCCCCTCCTTCACTCCAAACCCCAGCCATGAGTCCCCTCCCAGGGACAACACCCTGTACCCTGCATCCCAAACCCTACTCCTGAACCCGCTCCCAGAGCCAGCACCTCAAAACCCTACCTCAACCCTGACTCCCCCTTCTCAGAGCCAGCACACCATACTCCCTCCTGCACCCCAAGTCTGAGCCCTGAGCCCCCTCATACATGCCAATCCCCCTCCTGAACCCAACCACCTGAGAGTGAGGGTGGGGGAGAGTGAGGAACAAGGAAAGGGGGGAATGGTATGAACAGTGCGGGGCTTTGGGGAAGGGGCAGGATAAATCTTGGGTTGCCCTTAAATCCCAGACTTGATCTTGGGCTTAAAAAGGCTGGTGATAACTATTTTAGACTGCTGAGTTATTACTCAACATGTGCATACATTCAGTTTTTCTTCTACCTACTAAAATGTAAACTGAAGATAAAGATACTGAATCTAAGCAATGGGATTAGTTAACAAAACAATAGCGTATCATTTGATGCATATCTACTTTCTCACATCACCTTGAAATTAGTTGAAAAAAAGGGTTGAAAAAAGAACTAGATAAATTCATGGAGGATAGGTCAATCAATGGTTATTAGCCAGGATGGGCAGGAATGGTGTCCTTAGGCTCTGTTTCTCAGAAGCTGGGAATAGGCAACAGATAGATCACTTGATGATTACCTGTTCTGTTCACTCCCTTGGGGACACTTGGCATTGGCCACTGTCAGAAGACAAGATACTGGACTAGATAGACCTTTGTATTGGACCTCTGACCTAGTATTGCCATTCTTATGACCTTTTCCTCACAACAGCAGCATTCACATAGGCCACCATTTGTTTCTGAATATCTATTTATCCACAATACTACTGGAGGATACACAACCAAAGTAGGAGGCAGGAAATTCAGCCAAATTTGTTCTGTACTGTGGCCAGCAGGGAATACAGTGCAGATGGAAAAACAAAGAACACAATTTAACAAAGAGGTCTCAACAAATACAGAATGAAAATGGAGATGTACATTTTCCAATTAATCGTGAAAAAAGTTTCTCTTAATCTATATTTTTAGGACTTCACATCTGAGTGGATATACTAGCTATTTAAAGCCAGACCTTGCCCTGATCATGACAGGCCAAAGTCAGGCAAAAACACTCAGTGATGAAATCCTGGCCCCATTAAAGTGAATGGGAAAACTCCTATTTTATTCCACACCTCTGAAGTTAGACAGACTTCAGTGAATTCAAAAGGTTAAAAGGGGCCAGACCCTCATTTCCTTGTTAAGGAAGGGAGAAGAATGAAGGAGCTCCATAAGGTGGAATCGTGTGGAGGATTCTGTCTTTGACAACAGGATTACCACAGAGGGGTGGGAGTGGGAACGGAGCCCAGCTTATTTTACTAATATGTACAAAATAGAGGCTTGGTGAAGATGCTGAAACACATGAAATAATTATTTACAGGAAATATATATGAATGAAATCAGTTTGTTTCCTACATTTACAAAATATACATAATGCACAGACTCATTCAGCAAATTACAGATTTCAATTATATACTGAAGTAATTCTTGCGTAACAGATATATACTTGGCAAGTGCTGTTGAGGATGCTGCTCACTAGCAAACTGATGTAGGCAGGAAAAAAATCTGTCTACAAAAGGAACTTCTTGTTCTACCCTGGCAGAAAAGCCAAGCAACCCAAGTGTGATGAAGCAGTAGAGTCCCATGACAGATATTACCCCTGCCTCACACCAATAGTTTCGCTTCAAGCCACACCACAGATAAGCTACATGGGTGTCTGCATAATTCCAAAATCAGTTTTCACTTACCCTGGTTTTTTAAGGTGTCCATCAATGTCTGAGTGATGTTTGAGAGAGCGGAGAGCATCAAACGTTCACTTGCCAATATACTTTCCAAAGCCTGTTAGGAGAAACGTAACAAAATTCAGTGTTTCCATTCATTTTGCTTCATATTACTGTTGAAGTGTTTAAAGCCACCCACAATAATACAAGTCAGGGTGCTTTTAGTTATTATTTCTAATACACATTTTTGTACTGTAAAAGATTTATCCCTTATAGCACAAATAGATCCTACAGCAAAGTCACAAATCAACATGAATTCTGTTGTGTTATAGAAAAAATAAAATCAGCAATTCTGTAAAACAAGTCCTTAAACGTCGTCAATTAGAAAACATGGAAAGAATTAAGAAAACCGTGAAAGGTTCAATGGCTTTATACCCAAGTCTGATTGTGTGAAATTTCTTTTCCAGAATGAAACTCCCCCTTCTCAGTATTCACCTGCTTTTTTGTAGCTGGGTATTTAATATCAAGAATTAATTCCTTAGCTTCAGCTTCAATCATGTCTGCAACAAAGATATCAAGTCATTAATTCATATTTTCAACACGGATTTGGAAAAGCAAGTGATTCTGCACTACAAGGAAGATGTACACTTATTTACATTTTGGTTTGACAGGATTGGAGGAGCTGCCACTCACTATTAGCAGTGTAATTGTTGTTATGTTGGTCCCAGATATTAGAGATAAGGTGGGTGACGTAATATCAGAAATAACAAAAGTTGGTCCAGTAATAGATTACACCTCAACCACCTTGTTTCTCAGAAAGAAAGAGACATGTATCATTCTAGATTTGCCTATAGGACCAAGGATATCTACGCTCAAAAGGTGAAATCCTTCTCTACCCCATGCAGATGCCAAGCCTGGAGGATATGCACCTTTTAAGCACTCTACAAAGAACTCAAGTAGGACTTAAATGGTGGATGTGGCTTGTGCTGGCAAAATTCTAATCTGATTTTAATATAAATATTACTTGTAAGTTTGCAGCTGTTCTTTCAATTTGCAAATTAATTCACTTACACCTAATGAATATGAAGATGGCACAATCTATGGGACTATATGTACAGGGGGGGCCAAGAGACTTGCTGGGCCCTTGGGCAAAGTGTGTGTGTGTGGGGAGGGGACCCAGCTCCACAGTCCTGAAAGGGGCAGGGCCTCAGATGGAAGGGGCGGGACTGAAAGTAGCCAACCCTTGAGAGTTGTCTGGAGTGTGCTATGTTGCATGAGGCTTTGGTGAGGATTTAAAGGGCCCAGGACTCTGGCAGCCAGGAGCCCCAGGCCTTTTTGAAACACCTCCCCGTCACCCCATCAGTGGGCCTGTAAATCTATGATTCACACGTACACTAGGGATACAGGGAGTGTATCGCGTTATGTGTGATTCAGTTGATAAAACATTAAGAAATTACAAACATTTCGAAGAAACCTACCATGATTTGAGGTTTTAGCTTTGAGTAAAACACTTAACTTCTTCACTAGATGCATATCCTTTGCTCGTTCACTCTTTTTATCACTGAAAAATATATTTAAATACGTCAAGCACAATGAGATAGTAAGTGAAAAAGTTCTCTGCAAATTTTATATATTTTTTACTTTTGAATTATTTCATTCGCGAAAGCATTTGTTCTTTCTGATATGACATTAAAGCAGTTACTAGTTCGTCTAAAACTCAAGCATTAACTCACCCAAAATAGCCACGAGTTTCATTTTCCATGGGCTGAATTCCACCATCCGCGCTCACACTGAGTACACCTTACTCCACACAATGCATGGGACTATTCATGGAATAATGCACTATTCAGCATGAGAACGAATTGCAAAATTTGATCCTCTGGAACTAAAACCAATTTCACACACTTATCTTAAGACTTCCAATAAAAAAAAGTTAGTTGAGGTAGACGGTGATATAAAATTCAGCTAACCTTACCTTAGCGCTAAATGGAAAGGTACATGAACAGTTTTTATGCTTCCAGACACTGGGTCAACAAGACAGATCTGGTAAGTCTGAGACTGCCAACCTTGACTCGTCATATTGTTTAAACCCATTATTTTATAGCCAGGATACAGCAACCTGAAACACACAGATATAACCATGACAGTGAAGACTGGAATTACTAACATGCCTTTTTTGTATAAGACACACAGAAGAATTTCATATGGCCAGAGTCCAGCAAGACCAATCTTAACCATCAGGACATGTAATTAGTGATCAATGCCAGCAAAGATGTACTTCAAGGGTCATGTTTATTTTCTTTTTTATTTGATTTCATATTAAATATTGTAAGCATTGCTTCTTGTTAACAATCCCTCGTTTTAATATATTTTCTTCCACACCTATGGACTCTGTGTGTGTGTGTGTGTGTGTGTTTATATATAACACAATGATTTTTGTTTGTATTGGGGGTGCACATCCCTACTTTCTCAATATTGGTGTTGCACATAAGAAATTTCAACCCCCCAGAAGAAAATTCAAACCGCCCAAGGATAGAAAATGTTAGAGGGATCACTATTCTGCAGTGTAGTCAAGAGTGTATCAGATGTACTCAGTGCAAGTGTCTATTAATACTCATCACTGTGAGCATTGGAACAAGACTGACTTGAGAGGCGGAAATATGCCTACAACACACTTAGGCCTTATCTCCACTTACCAGAGGATCGACACTCCAGCGATTGATATTCCAGGATTCAATTTAGCGGGTCCAATACAGACCCACTAAATCATAAGAACATAAGAATGGCCGTACTGGGTCAGACCAAAGGTCCATCTAGCCCAGTAGCCTGTCTGCCGGCAGTGGCCAGCACCAGGTGCCCCAGACAGGGTGGACCGAAGACAATGATCAAGCGATTTGTCTCCTGACATCCTTCTCCAGCCTCTGACAAACAGAGGCCAGGGACACCATTTCTATCCCCTGGCTAATAGCCTTTTATGGACCTAACCTCCATGAAATTATCCAGCTTCTCTTTAAACTCTGTTATAGTCCTAGCCTTCACAGCCTCCTCTGGCAAGGAGTTCCACAGGTTGACTACACGCTGTGTGAAGAAGAACTTTCTTTTATTAGTTTTAAACCTGCTACCCATTAAGTTGAACGCTGAGGGCACCCCCGTTGACCATGGTACCCCTAACTGTCGCTGTCATGACAAGTAAGGGAAGCTGACAGGAGCATTTCTCCTGTCGCCTCCCGCTGTGGGACCGTCCCAGAAAAATCAATGTAATGTATGTCGACTCCAGCTACACAATTCGCATAGCTGGAGTTGCATATCTTGCATCAATTTTTTCTGACTGTGTAGACCGGGCCTTATCTACTCCCCTAGCATAACGTACTTGTAAACACATCAAAATGCTATGAGTTTCTTACCTACAGTGTTTCCCCACATTGAAGGCACCAACCCGGGGTCCTTGCTGAGTACTCCACACTTCCAGGATTCCTCTTCTTGGAGCATAGATCACAAGAAATTGAGCCACTCTGCTTGGTCCTCGAGTACTCCCAAAAGGAGAAAAATCCACCTTTTCAGCTTCTCTTTCATGAAGGTCTTCTACAGTCTGAATCCAACCAATTTGTGCATCACGATATCCTTTGTAAGAAATTAAGGGAAGTAAGTAAATTAGTTTACACAAACAAAAAACACGACAAAATTGCTGCTCCTGGGATAGAGTTTGTATTATTTGAGTATTGGATGGAAGGCTATTGTGCCCATCCAAAAAGATTTATTATGACCACCTAAATACTATTTAACAGTAATAGAAGCATCCTTTCCCAACCTAAATACTTTATTCACATTTACTTGAATTGGGCCTATTTTTCCCCTTCTCTCCCCCCCCCCACAACTAAGCTCTAAAAACAAATGCCTTCCAGAACAGAGCATTAACATTATCATGTTACCAGGGTAGTATGTAGGATTCAGCACACACAAGTGACACCAACAAAACCTCCAAAGCCACATCACAATTAACACACAAACCAAGTTTTAAAACTCATGTATAATTTAATTGTGAGGTTTCTAACATGTCGGTGGAATAAGTCAACCAAAAATCCTACTTTACTTTGCACTATCTCCTTAAGAGGTGCTTGTCTCAATAGGAAACACATGCAAAACATTCAGCCATTAAACACATTTGTTACCATTTTGCACCTAGGCCTTCAAGAGTGAGCACAAGTGGTTCACATCGACCTTTATTATAAACAGATTTAAGCAACTTGCTGTAAATGCTGGGAAACTTGGCAAACAAAACTTAGTAAATGTTTGTTAACTGAAAAAGTAAAGACAAAAAAAATCCACCCCTCCCCCAAACATATGATCATGGAAGGGTGTTAAAGATTACACATGAAAAGATCAGTAACTCAGATGAGAAAAATAGTGAAGATGTATATCTGAATTAATAGAGAAGCATCTGATAAAACTCAACTCCAGGAGAAAGGAATGCACCAGGGATACATCATTATGCTATTGTAGCTGAAACAGGGAAGCTAAGCTGCCTGGAGGGATGTGGAAGTAACAGTTCCCTCATCCTCCAACAGCTGACATACTTGTGCTCAGTTCATCAACAACAACATGAGAATGTTTGCTTGCAGACTTGCTGCAGTCCACTGCCCTGCCGGCCCCGCAGGGATCCGTGCCACGGGCCCTCCACCAAAATGCTCTGGTCCTGCAACCTCAGTGCCAGACCACGGATGTTGCTGAACCGGAGAATCCCGGTTAAGAGAGAGTTTCAACCTGTACTAAGAATTTTAAGCCAGACTGAACACAGACACCATTTCCAAGCAAACTAATCGCTCTGTTAATATACACCAACACATACCTTTCCACATGCGAATGGCAAGTCCCCGTGTAACATCCAGTAAAAGAACTCTTCCAAAGTCATCAGTTACTGCTGCCAACGTGTTACATGGAGACAGACGTATGCTTTCACCGTGGCGCCGGGAATCTGGAAGTCCAAACCTGAAATCAAACGCTCAGTTAATGAATATTAAAAGATACTACATACATTACTTTAGAATTATGAAGAGTATCTTTTACATTATTAGAGAAATACTTTTTTCTACGAAGCCAAAAGGGTGGGTGTTCTGTTTTTGTTAATAAAAACAGAAGTAAAATGAGGATACTTCCCATGAGTCATTGTAAGGAACTTTTACATCCTTGCATGCAAAGCATTTTGTACAGTGAAAGTATTTACAAGATTGCTCATGCAAGTCTGTTGAATGACCCAAATTGTAAACTTTAGGTCAGCTGTTCCAGTATTTAACCTATTTAACCGTGATTCTCATGCTGCCAAATGAGGCAGGTTTTTGTTCTCTTTTGTTTAGGAGGGAGGTGGTGAACAAATGTTTGCTGAGAGCTACACAGAGTTCATAAAATCCTTTTCGTTTATTAAACTACATCAACTGAAACCAAACTCAAATAGACCTAACACAAAATTACCACTTTCAAAACTATTCAAGGCAATGAAGGAACAGAGCTTCAAAGCAATTGAGTAGATGTTAAACTTGCCTCACAGCTAAAGGAGTAGCAGGTTCAACTTTGGGTTTCTGCTTTTGGACAGTTTCTTCTTCATGTTTACTCTTCCAACCAAGCCAGCCACTTGCAATAGAAAAAAAAAAAAAAAAAAAGATCAGCAGAATGCCAAGAAATGCAAAACTTCAGACAGACAAGTTAAAACTAAATTACACTTTATTTTGTATTTCATTACCTGGCAGCATTAAAGAACGCTGAAGTCAGTTTACTAGCAACTGCTAATGCAACGTGAGACAACAATGGCTGCGTGCTACCCTGAAAGAAAAATGTAAAAGCGCTGTTAGAAAGCAACAAAATAATTAATGTATCTTATCACTATATGAGAACTCAAGTGTTGAAATACATAACACAAACCATTAACTCCAGAAATGAAAAAAAAATGCATTACAGCCAAATGCGAAAAAGATGTCAACTTTGACATCATCCACATTAATTCTCAATGCAAGTGATGGTTTTTCAGTGAGGTAGGAAAACTACAGAAGATCTCAACTATGTAGACCTCACAGACCTGGGACTAGGAAAAGAGCTAGATGTTTAGCAAGATCTCAATTCAATGTCCCTAAAAGAATGTCATTCCATATCTCCAAGTCCCCACTTGCTGTTTCAGAGGCCTTCTGAGACTCTCTGGTACCCTAGTACTATGCTACAGCAGCCTAGGGTGCTTCATGGAGCACTAGCTGGTTCTAGGGTGCCAAGTGTCTTACTGACACCAAAATAATTACATTTTCCAAAAACTTTTTGCAAAAACTGAGCTGCACAACGTTCTGATATTGCCCTCTTTTTGTCACCTTGTTGATCTAGATAATGAGATTGCACTCTGTCCGGTTTGGTTACAATATACAAAAGGTAAACAGGAACATAAATATAGCCATGCTTTTTTATCAATACATAAAGAATACATCAATATTTTGTGAAAGGACCAGGCCAAGCAATTTCATTTTAATTCTCTAACACTGTGGTTACAAAGATAGCAAAGCACAAACTAGGATAAGAGGACATGAGGTTACAAAATACTCCCAGTGTTTCAGTACAACAAGGCAAAAAATCCAAGTGCCTCCAGAATCTAACATTTTTAGATCACACATCAGAATCCAATTTTCAAATACTAATTTTTAATCTTATTTCCTTAAGCCATGAGTGAGTAGTTAATGGAAGAAAGTCTCAACTAACAAAATTAATCTTTTAAGAAAAGTTTATTTTTTTTTTAAACTTAAGATTTTAAAAGTTAAAAGTACTGGATGACAGAAGCTTGTAGCACATTTTATGAAGAAGCTATTCCAACCCAAAAGGATATTAGCCGATTCTGAAAACTTGGGAAGTCGGGGCGGGAACCCTGCACAAAACTGGGGTAAATGAAAAATCCTCCAAAAATAGCCTTATTTTTAATATGGAAAAGGATATTAATTTTCTCATCTGCCACTGGGACAAACAAATTCTTTTATCATGCCCATTTCATAATACATACATACATACCTCCAGGGCATAAAAGAAACCAGTGAAAGGATTAGAGCCTACAGTAATGTACTGAGACATAGTAGGTGGACTATTCTTTATAGCGGCATTATAACCACCTATATTGGAGGCAGTCTTCATTTGATCAAAAGGAGACAGAGTCATGATACCTAATAGAGGGGAAAAAAAAATAATGCATGTAAATGTAATTCAAATGGGCATTTCAGGTTCCTGAATTCCAAGTCCTTGGCCGACCCAGTCATAATTCTAGCAAAATACAAGGCCCAACTTCATTCACTTCTGGTTCTTGTATACTATATATAACTGTAATATTGGATATCTAAAACCGATTATACGTTTTAGTAAGGGAGTCACATACTGAGATTCGGAATCAACTGACCATTTCTACTTCAAACAAACCCACCGGATGCATCAAAAAAAATCTGCTTGCAATTTGTTTTAATTTGTAAGATTTCTGTTTTTATCTTTTGTTTTCAAAGGAGAGTGGGATGGTAGGGACCATTTCCTCTTCCTGATCAGAAAAGTGAGATCCATGGCAGCAGCAGCAGGGGAAGGAAGTTCAAATATCAAAGAGGGCAGCACTTGACAAGCTACTTGGCTAACCAGATCATCATAATACTCCCCACAGAGACAGTATGGAGTGGGGGATGAAGTATAGTAACAGACAGAGGTTGTACCTCCCTTAACCGGAACTCACTGGCACGGACCACAGATGTTCCTGGACCACACAGCCCAGGAACAGGGAAGTCTGGCAGCAGGGCAGGAGCATCACAGGGGGCATTGGCAACTCAGCTGGGAGCCCAGTGTATATGGGGGGAGGAGGGTGGGAAATGAACAAGCAGCACGGCAGGGAGCTCCAGCCCCAATGGCAGGTGTGGAGCTCCGCTCCGGTCCTGTTCCAGCTTCAGCAGCTGGGGAGCTCCAGCCCCCCACCTCAGCAGCAGCCAGGGAGCTCTGGCCCTGGCCACAGAGCTCCAGCTCCGGCCCTCTGGCCAGAGCCAGGCAAGTGTGGAGATCTGCCCTGGCTGCACAGCTCCGGCTACGGTGCTCCAGTACCAACAGCAGTGGGGCCAGCAGCATCTAGCAAGCCCCAGGGGGTTGAGGTTGCAGCATGGGAAGGCTGGAGGCCTAACCCAGTGGCAGCATGCCAGGAGAGGAGGGACCTCCCCCTGGTCTGGCAAATCTTCTTGTTCAGGACCAGTCATGTCCCAAGGGTGCCAGACCAGCAAGGTCCTACCTGTACCTCCACGCTCCACACATAGCAATAGAAAGAGGGCTCGAGGCATATGTCACTAGATACTCAGATGCCCTACTTCCTCTCAGGTACTTACAGCCCACCTCTCACCTTCCTTTCTCCAAAAACAGGTAGAGAGAGCCTGGTCTGTCTCCCTCAACTATCTGTGATGGAGGCCTGGGGACCAGGAAACATCCCCATATCCCCAGAAACCCACAGATGTGAAAAAGAACAAAGGCCTGCTATATCATTTCTGGAAATAAGTCATCTGAACCTTTAGTTCCCTATGCTGCAGGCAAGGTCTGCACTGACCTTCATCCTTCCTGCCAGACAGTCCTTTCATTCACCACAGAGAAGGGGACTGCCTCTGCCCCAAGTCTCACAAACTAAATACAATATTAAGATTTCCCCTTTCCAAAAAGGAGAGGAAGAAAGACCATACATAGCCACTCTTTCTTCATCCCTTCTAGTGGGAGAACCAAAACCTACTGGTGCTAAAGCTCATTTTTTAACCTTCTTCAGCTTAGCTCTATTCTTTTCCATCCACATCTTACTACAGAACAATAATCCAACATGCATGGTAATCCATTAGTTTTACAGCCCTAACAAAAGAGGTCTCATCCTCTTGAATGTTTGAAGATAAATGGTAATGCTTACCCACACTGGCATGGTCAACTATGGTGTCCACATCCTGCAAGCCCCACTTCTTATAGGCTAATGGTGGGGGTTGTATGTTCTCATTGCCTGATGCTGTGGCTGTGAATTTGTTATAAAAATTGAGACAAGTAAAAAGCAAGCAAGATCATTAGATTACTTATATGTAAATATGTCACATCAGCTCATGCTATCATGTTTTATATGATCAGTTACAACACAGTGAACACTGAAGAAAAATAATTTAATATTGCAATTAATAAGTTGTTACATACAATAACTTTACCTTCAGGTTTTCATAAAAGTCCAGTCAGATTTTTTCTGTAAATTAAAGGACATGATGTGCAAAGCTAGAATATGAACATTTTATTAGGGATGTTTGATAGCATGTAATTGAATAGTCGTGTAACCACATCAAATTTTAGTGGTTACATGACTATTCAATTATTCCCAAAGGAAGGGCCAGTAGCCAGTGCACTCCAGCCCCACCACTGGAGAGCCCCTTGCCACCTCGTGCTGCTGCCTCTCTCTCAGGTCTGGAAGGGGAGCCAGTTTAAAAACCAGCTCCCTGCACAGACCAGCTCCCTGCTGCTCCCCGACAGGGAGGGGGAGAATGCATGTAGTCGACAGGATTAACCAATAAGCCTAGGCTTATCGGTTAATCATGTAGTCTTCTATATGTTGACATCGGTACATTTTACCCATTTTGCTTAAATTAAGACACTTTATAAAATGTAGCTGGGTAAAATTTTGTTCACAACATCCAGCTATATTTGTAAAGTGCAAAATAAATTCATGGAGCTAATTTGTCTCATTAGTTATTTATTATTTTATTAAACAGTTTCTGTACCAGTTCCAGAACAATACTGACTCCTTTCCTCGTAGGCAGTGTTATTATGGGAGACAGTCCTGTGCCAAACGCAAGTAAGCAGGTCCTACAAAGATCCACATTCACAGGATATGTGACAATATGCTTTTGTCATACTTCAGTTCCTAGCAATGCTCTCATTTCAACCTCTCTGCAAATTTAAGACAACACATATACAAGGGATTAGCATGCGAAAGATACTGGTGTGCCTTTATTGCAAGCATTAAAGCACGCTCAGTGATGATTTTTCAGACCATAGTGGAAAGGCCATGCTTTGGTGATAGGAAGTAGCTAAAGACAGCATTAGAGCCTACGCCTTGGCCTGTTGGACAATATAAAAAGGAGTACTAGTCCTCAGTTTAGTTCTACACAAAGATCTTAAGGGGTATCTGTGGAGCCATTAAAGCAACTGCCTGAATTCATACCTGATTTTGTTCAGTGACTCTTGGTTCTTGCCTGAGGGGATGGGAGCCTTCAGTCTTCCTTGTCCTGCATGGAAATGCTTTCCTCTGCTAGACCTCAGAGGAACCAGCCCTCCCCCAGGTCAGTGCTGGCCTTAAGCTCATAACAGAGCTGTGGTACCCACAATCCCTGATGCGCTCATGCTGGTAACTGCATTATGGATCCTCTCTATTCCTGGCCTAGCCAAGTGCCCGTTCCTGGTGCAAAGCAGAGATTGAGAACTGGCAACAGAGAGTTGGAGCACAAGTAAGAAGCAAAATCAGGACTCAGTGCAAGCTTTTGATTAAGTCCATTTCCAAGCAGTGAGAAACCCTCCTCCACCCGCACATCATTACTTGATGGTTCTTCCTTAACCCCAGGAAACTGAGCAGTTCCCAAGGTGCAGTACACATGGATTAGCCAGCATCCCCTGGGCAGGTTGTCAAAAAGATAGACAGGAGTAAGTATTTTTCCTTCCCAGGAAGAGCTAAAATAGCCTTCAGGATTTTTCTTATCTTAAGGTGTAAGGATATCAACCATTATAAACATGAAGAGTATGCCCCACAGCAGAATCACTGTTATGACAGCAGCACTTCTCAAAACCTTTCCCAAAAGGAAAACACTCAACTAACACAGAAAATCACTAAATGATCATTGTGTTGACCCCTCCAGACACTGGTAGTAAGATGCACCTTCAATGGCTGTGTCCTAGCAAGTCAAATCTTCTCTTGTCAATATTCTCAACTGAGGAAATGCATTTCTCAAAAATATTTTTCCACACATAACTATAAGCCGCAGAAAACTGACAAACGATATATTTTCTATTACCATACAGTGTAACAGACCTCTGTAAGTACTATGATAGGTCACAGCAATAGACAGTTTCTCTCTGAGACGTACCTCTTGCTACCTGATTACGACAAGCACGAAGGGACTGAAAAAGGCTGAAACCATCAATAGTCACAACTGCTGCTGGATACAGGATATTCAGTTCTTCATTCTTTATTAAAAACAATGAGGTAAGAGAGACAATAACTTTCACCATCTTCATGCCAATTTTGCTCTTCTCCTTTCTGAATGAAAGCTTTGTACAACAGTGCAAGGCAACAAGTGTTTCCATGGTTAATTTCTAACTACCCTGCACAATGGAATATTATGCAGCAAGAAAGAAACATTGTTTAAAGAACTATCCAATATTTCAGCATACAATTAATAATTATTCAAATACAAACTGAATTCTGTATTTACTATCTACACATCTGCTTTCACTGAACTTAAGGGTTTAAGGAGAGAACATACAAGCTGTTGCAGCGTGTAATGGTCACCTTATAGAATGGTTACTTACCTCGTAACTGTGATTGTTCGAGATGTGTTGCTCATGTCCATTCCAATATAGGTGTGTGCGCGCAGCGTGCACGCGTCGTCCAAAGATTTTCCCTCAGCAGTACCCTTAGAGCCAGCAGGGAGCCCCCTGACGTGGCGCCATTATATCAAGGCATACGTACCCCCTGCTGGCTCTCTCCCCAGCCTGTTCCTTTTTACCAGTACACTGCTGGCAGATAAGGAGGGTGGGCGGGGATTTGGAATGGACATGAGCAACACATCTCGAAGAATCACAGTTACGAGGTAAGTAACCGTTCTTTCTTCTTCGATTGATTGCTCATGTGCATTCCAATATAGGTGATTCCAAAGCAGGATCTAACTAACGTGGGAGGCCGGAGGAAGAAAAGGCCCCTGAATTAAGGACCTAGGGCGGCGTCTCCCCTGGCCTGTTGAGGAAGGGCATAATGGTTAGCAAACGTATGGACCAAAGACCATGTGGCAGCCCTACAAATGTCCGAAATGGGGACCTGTGCAGCGAAAGCAGTGGACATCGCCATTGCCCTTGTGGAGTGCACCCTGAGGGACGGGGCTGGTGTGCCCACCAAGGAATAGCACTCTTTAATACAAGCAGTTATCCAAGAAGCAATCCTCTGAGTGGATACGGGTTGCCCCCTCATACATTCAGCAGTGGCTACAAAGAGCTGCTGTGACTTACCGAAGGGTTTAGTCCTGTCTAAATAAAAGGCTAGCGCCCTTCTAACATCCAATGTGTGCAGGACCTGTTCTTTCCCCGACGCATGTGGTTTGGGGTAGAAAACCGGGAGGAAAATATCTTGGGAAGTGTGGAAAGAGGAAACCACCTTCGGCAGGAATGCCAGATGGGGGCGCAGTCTGACTTCGTCTTTGAAAAACACCGTGTACGGGGGATCGCAGGTTAGAGCCCTAAGTTCGGATACCCGTCTTGCGGACGTGATCACCACCAGGAGAGAGACCTTATATGATAGGTGGAGGAGTAAACATGTAGCCATTGGCTCAAAGGGAGGGCCCATAAGTTTAGAGAGGACCAGGTTTAGATCCCACTGCGGGACAAGAAGTCTTACATATGGGTAGAGCCTATCGAGGCCCTTTAAAAACCTATTAACCATCAGGTTGGCGAACAGTGTCTTGCCCCCTTCCCCCGGGTGGAAGGCCGATATGGCTGCCAGATGAACCTTGATGGTTGATGAGGACAGGTGTTGGAGCCTAAGATCCAGTAAGTAGTCTAGAATCCTGGGGACCGGTACCCATCTTTGGGGTACCCCCTGTTCGGATGCCCAGGAGCAGAAGCGTTTCCATTTGGCCAGGTAGAGTGGATCTAGTGGACTGTTTCCTGCTTCCTAGCAGGACCTCCTGGACCCGTTGGGAACACTGGAGCTCTTATGCCGTTAGCCACGGAGCTTCCATGCTGTCAAATGCAGGGACCACAGGTCCGGGTGGTGCAGCCTGCCCGAGTCCTGCGATATGAGGTCCGGGACTAACGGTAGGGTTACCGGCCTCTCGCACGAGAGGCTGAGTAGCATCGAATACCAATGCTGTCGCGGCCATGCTGGGGCGATTAGGATTAGCACTGACCTGAATTCCCGCACCTTCAGCAAAACCCTGCTGACCAGAGGGAACAGTGAGAAAGCATAAAGCAGTCCCCGGGGCCAACGAAACAGGAGGGCATCCCCTAGGGAACCCTGCCCCGGGGCCAACGAAACAGGAGGGCATCCCCTAGGGAACCCTGCCCCTGTCTCAGGAGGGAGCAATAACGGGGACACTTGGCATTCTGGGGAGTGGCAAAGAGGTCCAGGTGGGGAAACCCCCACGCAAGGAAAACCGACTACGCTATGTCCCAGCGGAGGGACCACTCGTGACTCGCGAACGACCTGCTCAACCTGTCCGCCAGGGCGTTCTGGGAGCCCGGGAGGTATGAGGCCGTCGGGTGGAATCACAGAATCATAGAACCATAGAGCTGGAAGAGACCTCAGAAGGTCATCAAGTCCAGCCCCCTGCTCTAGGCAGGACCAATCCCAACTAAATCAACCCAGCCAGGGCTTCGTCAAGCCAAGACTTAAACACCTCTAGGGATGGAGACTCTACTACTTCCCTAGGTAACCCATTCCAGTGCTTCACTACCCTCGGAGTGAAATAGTTTTTCCTAATATCCAACCTGGACCTCTCCCACCACAACTTGAGACCATTGCTCCTTGTTCTGCCATCTGTCACTACTGAGAACAGCCTCTCTCCATCTTCTTTGGAACCTCCCTTCAGGAAGTTGAAGGCTGCTATCAAATCCCCCCTCATCTTCGCTTCTGCAGACTAAACAGACCCAACTCCCTCAGCCTCTCCTCATAAGTCATATGCTCCAGCCCCCTAATCATTTTGGTTGCCCTCCGCTGGACCCGCTCCAATGCGTCCACATCCTTTTTGTGGGGGGTCCAGAACTGGAGACAATACTCCAGCTGTGGCCTCACCAGAGCCGAATAAAGTGGAATAATGACATCTCTGGATCTGCTGGCAATGCTCCTCTTAATGCAACCTAATATGCCATTAGCCTTCTTGGCTACAAGGGCATACTGTTGACTCATATCCAGCTTCTCATCCACTGTAACCCCCAGGTCCTTTTCCTGGATATCCGCCCCGATACGTAGCTCCCAGAGGTGGAATGCCTCGGAGCACAGGCGGGGAGAACGGGTCCCGCCCTGCTTGTTTATATAGGCCACGGCCGTCGTATTGTCCAATAGTATGAGGATCGGTTTGCCCCTCAAGTGGGGAAGGAAAACTGCACACGCGAGCCGGACTGCTCTGAGCTCTCTGACATTGATATGTAGAGAGGCTTCAAGCGGGGACCACGTACTTGAGTGTGCAGTTCTCTGAGGTGGGCTCCCCAACCCGTGTCCGACGCGTCTTTCACGAGCCGGAGTGACGGGGCTGGTCTGGAGAACGGGACTCCGGAGCGGACCTCCTCTTGGCAAGTCCACCACTGCAGCGCGAGGAGGACGCTTGCAGGGACGGTTAGGACCCTGTCCCAGGAGTGAACGGTCGGTCTGTGCACCCGTGTGAGCCACATTTGCAGAGGGCGCATGTGCAGCCTGGCATATTGCACTACATATGTGCAAGCGGCCATGAGACCGAGCAGGCACATGCAGGTCCGGGCGGTTGTCATTGGGAAGGTCTGAAGCAACGTGACCTCCGCCTTCAGTATGAGAAAGCAGGAGTCGGGTAGGTAGGCTCTCTGGGATTGGGAGTCCAGGGTGGCGCCCACGAACTCTATAGTTTGAGTGGGGACTAGGGTGGACTTGTCCATGTTTAGCAGGAGCCCTACATCCTGAAAAAGGTTTCGTACCACGGTGATATGATTCTTCACCTGGCTGTTGGACCCTCCGCGGAGAAGCCAATCGTCTAAGTATGGGAACACTTGGACGCCCCTTCTCCTGAGTTCTGCGGCCACTACTGCCATGCATTTGGTAAAAACCCGAGGGGCCGTAGAGATACCAAAAGGGAGGGCCGTAAATTGATAGTGGCCCTGGCCCACTGTGAAACGCAGGAACCTGTGGTGGGAGGGGGCAATCGAGAAGTGAAAATATGCATCCTTTAGATCGAGGGCAGTATACCAGTCTCCGGGTGCTAGGGATGGGATGATAGATGCCAGGGTCACCATTTTGAACTTCCTTTTCACGATGAAGGAGTTCAGGGCCCTGAGGTCTAGGATTGGGCAAAGGCCCCCTTTTGCCTTTGGGACTAGGAAGTACCATGAATAGAAACCCCTGCCCCGGTGTTCATGAGGAACAGGTTTCACAGCCCCCAGTTCAAGCAGATGGTTCACTTCCTCCCGTAGGAGGGATTCGTGAGATGGGTCCCTGAAAAGGGACGGGGTAGGAGGATGGGTGGGAGGGGGCGATAGGAAGGGGATGGAGTAGCCCGATTCCACTATCTCCAGGACCCAGAGGTCTGATGTGACTGACCTCCAGGCCTGGATAAAGGGGAATAAACGGTCCACGAAGGGGAATGGGGAGATTGGTATGAGGCCCTCAAAGGTCCCGTCAAAACCCCTGGCAGGGCCCAGGGGGCTTGTTGGAGGACCCCTGATTGGAGTCCGAGGGTAGGCAAGATCGTCGGCGGTTGTACCTGCCGTTACTACCCCTGCCCCTGCGGCATGAGAAGTCAGGCTGCGGACCCCGTGAGGCGCTCTGGTGGCGCTCCTACCCAGAAAGGAACACCTCTGCGTGGCCGGGGTACGTAGGCCCAAAGACTTAAGCGTGGCCCTAGTGTCTTTCAGCCCGTGTAGGCGCTGGTTGGTTTGCTCTGAAAAGAGCAAGGTACCCTCGAAGGGGAGGTCCTGTAGGGTATTTTGGACCTCAGGAGGCACCCCGGAACCCTGTAACCAGGAGCTGCGGCGCAGTATGACCCCTGCGGCCATGACTCTAGAGGCGGCGTCGGCCACGTCGAGCGCTGCTTGCAGGGCTGCCTGAGAGATGATCCGTCCCTCATCTTGCAGGGCTTTAAACTCTGCCCGGGACTCCCGGGGGAGCAAGTCAGCAAACTTGGCCATTGACACCCAGGTGTTATAGCTGTACCGGGAGAGGAGGACCTGCTGGTTAGCAATCTGGTACTGGATTCCCCCGGACGCAGAGGAGGTCCTGGTGTGCCCTGGCATCCATAGAGGGCATGGGGGGCTGTTGCATCCGCCAACGCTTCGTTCAGGGAAGAGGACGATGACCCCTTTGCAATGTCCCCCATGGGGATGTCTGTGCACTCCTGGCCTCAGAGGTGGTTACAGTGGGGGAGGAGGAGGACCCGGCTGGCTTGGCTGCCCTGAACTCTCTGCTGGACCCGGGGATGGCTGGCCCAGGGGCAGGGAATGTGTTGAAGTGAGAGACCAGACCAAGGGGGTCGCCGATGGGGGATCCCAAGGCCCTGACACCGAGGAAGCCGGTCGAGGAGGCACAGAGCCCTGGCTCTGGTGGTAGGCCCAGGGAGTCCAAAAAGGCCACTGCCCCGACGGTTGAGGAGGCCAGGATTGCTGCAGCATCGGCACCGACATCGGTTGCCCCCATTGTTGCTGGTGTGGAGGAGACCAGTGCCGGGAACGGTACCGTGATCGGGAACGGTACCGTGATAAGGACCGGTGCTGGGAACGTGACCTGGACCCCCTAGACGACCACGCTGAGGCCGCATCGGAGTCAGAGGAATAGTCTGACGCGGACCACGGCGGCGCCAACGATGGGTGCAGCGGGGCATGACGGGACATAGCCTCATGTTTGCCACAGTGCCGGGGTGGAGGAAGAGGAGAAGGCACGGCCATGGCCGGTTCCTCAGGCGGGGCAGGCGCTGTGGTGCCAGGAGTGTGGGACTCGGCTGCTGCCGGTGCTCTTGCTGGTGCCAGTGACATTACTGCGACCGGCGCCGAGGGTGATGCCGACTGCGGCCCGAGGCTGTGCACCTCATGCTGCTGCTCACGGGGCACCCGCAGCGAGTGGTGCCAGGAGTTCCCGTGCCATCTGGGCAGCGTCGCGGCAGGGGGAGGCGAGGGGGACGACTCAATAAGCACCCTGGCTGCCTCCAGTGCCTCCGGCGTGGATGGGTCAGGGAGGTCCTCTGGGGAGCTATCATCCCTCCGCCAGGGTGGGTAATCGCCCGGCCTCCAAGGCCCAGGTCGTGGGCTGTCCGGCACCACGTGCCCCACCGAGGGGCGCACGGAGGGTGCGTGCCCAGGCGGGGACCGACCCCTGTCCGGCCGCCTCTTCCTGGACAGTGCCGGTGAGTGGGAGCAGCGCCTGGCCCTGCGCGGTGCCGGGGAACGGCGGCGCTTTGATGTCTCCCACACCGAGGCCGGTGCGCTGCCCGTGCTCGGTGCCGGGCCCGGTGGAGAGTTGACTCCATTAAGAGTGGCCGGAGATGGGATTCACGCTCTCGCTTAGTCCTGGGCTTAAAGGCTTTGCAGATTTTACACACTGATGTTAAGTGTGATTCTCCCAGGCACTTCAAACAAAATGAGTGCGGATCGCTGCAGGGCATAGTCTTGCTGCACTCCTTTCAAGCTTTGAAGCCCTGATGGCCAGGCATACCCTGAGCGCGGAGGGGTGAAGAGGTCAAGCACAAAGAAGAGTCTTTAAAGTAAGTTCACAGGTACTTAACTGAAGCACAAAGGTAAACAATCAAGGGATTAGCAATTGAAAACACAACTCAGGGAGCTGAGGTTGTTCCAAGGAGACCATCATGGGCAGTAAGAAGGAACTGGCTGGGGAGAGAGCCAACAGGGGTATATATGCCTTGATATACTGGCGCCACGGCAGGGGGCTCCCTGCTGGCTCTAAGGGTACTGCTGAGGGAAAATCTTCCGATGACGCGTGCACGCTGCACGCACACACCTATATTGGAATGGACATGAGCAATCACTCGAAGAAGAACATGGGTTTATTTAGAGTGCAAATATCAAAGGATTTATGGCCCAAATCCTATATCTGGATTAGGGTCTAAATTTGTACTCAAGCCTGTTTTATACACCCAACTGTCCATCTGCAAGATTTAAATGTCTTGTTAAAACCAAGGCTGCCATTTACGGGGGAGGAGGGGGGGCTAGGAGGGACAGTAACCCCCCCCACACACACTTTGAACCCCTAGATTTTATACATGAGGTCTGCTTAAAGCTGCATGCCCTGACTCCAGAGGCAGGTCTCAACTGCAATAGTTTGAGCTACTTACAGCTTTGCCTTTAGGGCAGGGAGTCTGTTATAAAAAAAGGGAGGCAGGGTGATTAAGACTAACAAGAGGCTGAGCATTCAAGTCACTGAAGAATCATTAGATCATGCTGAAATCATTGCCAGGTACTCCACTTAAAAGATAGGGGAAAGAAAGAACAGGAATGAGTGTTGTTCTGCTGGGATTTGCCTTTGAATCACTGCTGTTAAACCTAAAAAAAAAAACAAGTGATCCAGTAGCATCTTAGGGTACATCTACACAGCAGTGTTATTTGGGAATAAGTGACATTATTTCGAAATAACAAAGTGCACATCTACATAGCAAGCCATTATTTCAAAATATTGTCACACTGGAGGACTTCTTTACTTCAACTCCTGTAACCCTCATTTCATGAGGCATAAGAGAAGTCAAAGAAAGACTTCCTGCTGTGTAGACAGCACCAAAAGCTGAATTAAGCTATTTTGACTTCAGCTAAGCAATTGACGTAGCTGAAGTTGCATATCTTAATTCAAGTTTTACTTTGGGATGAATGAAATGAAAGACATACCCTTAGAGATAACAAGAAACTGCTCTTAAACTTACAAATGTTCTTGAAAATGGGGTGAACAGTGACCAATCCAAAGCTGACTGCAAAGAGTTACAAAGGGATCTCACAAAACTGGGTGACTAGGCAACACAAGGGCAGAGAGAATTCAGTGTTGACAAGTGCAAAGTAATGGACATGGAAAAATATAATCCCAACTATACATACAAAAATGATGGGATCTTGAACAGCTGTTACCACGCAAGAAGGAGATCTTGGCATCCTTGTAGATAGTTCCCTGAAAAATTCTGTTCAATGTACAGTGGCAGTCTAAAAACTAAAAAGCTAACAGAATATTGGGAATCAGTAGGAAAGGAATAGCTAAGACCACCAAATACCATATTTATTTTTATTTATTTATATATATATATATATATATATATATATATATATAGATAGATAGATAGATAGATAGATAGATAAGGTATTATATATATGCCTCTATATAAGGTCATTGAATATCCACATCTTGAATACTGTATGCAGATTTGGTCACCCCATCTAAAAAAAGATACAGAAAGGGCATCAGAAATGATTAGAGGTAAGGAACAGCCTCCATATGAGGAGAGATTAACAAGGCTGGGACTTTTCAGCTTAGAAATGACTGAAGGGTAGGGGGATATGTTAGAGATCTACAAAATCATGAAAGGTATGGAAAAATAGAATAAGGAAACATTATTCATATCTTCACTAAGACAACAGAAGACAGCAGATTTAAAAACAAACAAACAAAATACATTATTTTTTCACAGTCGGCTTGTGGAACTTTTTGCCAGGAGATGGTGGAAAGGCCCAAACCATAACAGGGTTCCTATAAGAACAAAATAAATTCAAAGAGGATTGGTCCATCAATGGCTACTAGACAGAATGGGCAGGGATGGTGCCCCAAGGCATTGTTTGCCAGAAGCTGGGAATGGGCGACAGGGGTTGGAACATGGTGATTGCCTCTTTTGTTTATTCCTTCTGAAACATCTGGCATTGGCCACTGTTGGAAGACAGGATACTGGACTAGAAGGACCACTGGTCTGACCCAGTATGGCCGTTCTTATATAGAATTGAAATGTATCCGTCCCCTTGCTGTATCCCACCAGATCTCTTTCCAGCACTGAGATAGATACCAGGGTCCTGACGGGATCTCCCCACACAGAGTTAGTAAAGTAGAGATGTAAAGAAGTAGGTACTCTGATAACCGTGTTGTCGATAAAAATTCGAATCAACTACACCAGTGTTTCCCAATTTTATTTGGCCAGGGAACCCTTTCAAAAAAAAACAAAAAAAAAACCTGTTGGGGGAAACTGGTCGACCCCAAAAAAATTGGAAAAACTGTCAAGCCGGGAAAAAAAAAAAAAAAAAAAAAAAAAAAAAAACACACACACCACCCAAACCCCGTGCCAGCCCACCCGTAAGACAGCGGCGGCTGGTGGCCCCTTGAAAATGGCAGCCCACCCCTAACACCAGCTCTGGGGAGGGGAACCCTTACTTTCACTTCACGGGACCCCAGGGTTCCGCGGAGCACTATTTGGGAAACACTGAACTACATGATTAGTCGATAAGGGAAGGTAGTTAAGCCACTCAGTCCCAGCTCACACTGGGTCCAGAATCAAACCACACTGCAGCTCTGCATTTCAAACATAATAAGAGCTGGGCGGGCAGGCCGCCCAGCTTAGTCCCAATTCGGGTCGAGTCCAGGCCCAAACCCCGCTGCGGCTCTGCATTTCAAACCACTCCTACTACATTTTCCAGTGCCTTAGTAGCCCCTGGATAGAGGTGATATGGGGGCGGGGAATGGTGGATGGGGTTGGTTTCCCTCCCCGAGTTTGGTGCTTGGCTTGTAGTGAGCATGCTCAGTAACACTGCTGAAGCCTCTGTCCTCAGTCCACCCTCCCCCATGCTCTCACTCTCTTCTCCGCCCCCGGATCACAGCATGAATAGGTCAGCATCTGCCCCCTCAGTGAAAACCTTCATATTTAAAAATGGGGCCCACAATGTCATGGTGAATTGTTAAAGATGAGTACTGGTATAAAGATAAAAAACTTTCTAATACTTCCTGGTTTTTTGCATGACAAATTCTATTTTAGCAAAGAGTGCAGAATGGTGGGCTTTTCCACAAAGTTGAACAAATTTCTACAAAGATCCCTGTACAGGAATCAGCATCATGATTAGATTCCTGTGACTATCTTCAGAATAGTCTTAACTCCTTTCCTTGGAGGTATTTTTTACTTTTTAGCTGTTTCCACAGTAATCTTACTAAGAGATAAAAGAATATTAAGTCATGTGCTAAAGCACTGTGCAATTCTTGGAACCTCACATGCTGCATGTTCCCCTTGTACTACCACTATATTTTACATACATAAAAGGAAAACACGGGCAACAAATGCAGCCCTCTTTCATACAAATGATACAGTAATCAATGACACTCTCAGCTTTCGGGCTAAATATACACCTCAAAAGTAAGTGGAAATAAATGCTGCTTTTCTGACTATGTTTTATTTTAGAATAACATATCCTTAATCTGCTCAGGTAAATCTTTCATGCATCAAAAACTGCTAACTACACATTAGTGGATTCATGTAGTAAAGAAAAATGCCACATCCTATAACTGTACTATTTCACTTTTGAAATAGTCTACTACTCCACCTGTTCTGTGACTCCAGGATGCCTTGGAACCTCATAGGTTCTGCATTTAAGCTGTAGGACAGGATCTTCATTTAAGAGCTGCGCAAGAAGTAGGACTCCATTCTAAGAAAAAATTAACAAATGAGTATTCATTAATTCACCTTTAATTAGGAAAGATTTGAAGTACAACCTACAAAAATAAAGGTTTACAAGTCACATCAATACATCACTACTTTGCAACTGAACAGTGCTGAAAGAAGAGTCACCTCGGTGTAGAAACGGACGTAGCCAGAGGTAAAACCAACCACGATGCAGGTCCAGTCAGGACGACCTGTGGAGCTCCTGTCCAATAAAAACAAATTAAAGTGAAAAAACAGATTTTTCTCTCAAATGTACATATACAAACTCCATTGACTTTAAAAGGATTAACATGCATTTATGTGAGGGCAGAAGCTTTAATTGCTAAAAAGTTAATTTATTCTTACCTTTTTTGGCTTGCCAGTGGAATGCACAAAGCACTACTTACACATTCACTAGAAACAGGAAAAAAAAAAATATTAAGCATCTCATGCTGAGCAATTTAAAATTACATACTGCTGTAGTTTCATGCTACCAGCAAATCTTGCTAGTATCTATTAATATATTTCATTTAATATTTTAAAACATTTATTAAAACTCAAAATTGATGATGTAATGAGGTAAAATATTATGCAAAATACTAATTCCACCATATTTGTAAAACTATACATAATTTATGTTGTGGGTTAAAAATGAGGGAGAAAGAGAGTGTATGTTGCTGGGTCTTTCTATTAATTACATATTTTCTATTCCAATATCCTGAAGAAAAAAATCCTAATTTCTGTTTGTTTTTTTAAATACATATTATTTATGCTATATAGCAGTTCACAGAAAGATTTTTAAGATTAACCACTGGTGTGGAGGGAACAATGCATGTAAACCACATTAGAAATGAAGAATTCCACAGGAACGGAAATATCAATCAGTTTTAGAAGTTTAGAAACTAGTTACATTTTATTATAGATGAGAGCCATAGGGAAAAAGAAGAAATAGATCAAAATTTGAAAGGAAAAAAAGACACTAAAACTAATGCAGTGTACATGTTCTGTACATTATAACTAAAAGGAAAAAAGACTAACAAATCACTCTGCAGCCATGTTAACAATGATGTACACTGCAGAAAAGACAGACCAGAGCATTAAGTACAGAATGCAGAAAATCCATCTACAATCGCTCAAATGAGCATAAACAACAAATGAGAAGTCTGATGTCATTGACTGAAAACTGAATGCAAAGATGTGCTATATTTAGTTTTCAATTGACTACTAAAATAGGTCAAGGATCACAAAGATTTTAGAGTCAAATGAGAGCTAGTATCTTAACTGCCACAGCTGAGCAAGTGAAACACAACTGTTTTATATCATTTGCACAGTAAACAACAATATCAGGAGCAAATCAGTATTTAGGGTGGATAAATTACATTATTATATTTAAAATGTTTGTGAGTGTTATGACAGAGGTTACAAATAAGAATGAATTTGAGAAAAGCAGATTGAGGCTATACAAAACAGGTTTTGAAGAGTAACTTGACTATCAGAAAAAGCAGTGAGAATAAAATAGAAAGTTGCTGTGCTCATATACTGTATTTCCCGTTTTAAAGAAAAAGTTAAATGCTCTTTTAAAGAACACTGATGTAATAAGTAAGAAAATGTCCAAGAGAAATATACATTTATAGAAACACAGAAGGATCACTGCTGCTAAAGTTGGTAGGGGTTACCATCAGGGGTGGGAAAAAGGGTCTCCATGGGCCAAGCAGGTTGATCCGGCCCGTAGAGGCCCTGCCACTCCTCCGCCCTCAGGCCAATTAAGGCTTGGGGGTGGGGGAAAGCGCATAAAGTTTCCTCCACCCTGCCAGGAGCATGCGATGCTTTGAAGTGCCACACGCTCCTGGCAAGGCAGGAGGAGACTTTGCACACTCCTCCGCCCTCAAGCCCTGATTGGCCTGGGAGCAGGAGGAGCATGCCAAGTTTCCTCCACCCTACCCCGGGCCTGCCAGGAGCACGCAGCACTTAGAAGTGCCGTGTGCTCCTGGCAGGGCAGGAGGAGGCTTTGCGTGCTCCCCTGCCCCCAGGCCTTGATTGGCATGGGTGCTTAGTGGGAAGGGGAGGCAAAGGGGCTCTCCTCCACCCCCAAACCAATCATGGTCTGTGGGTGGGGAAGTCCAGAAGCATCCTAGCCCCGCCCCTTCCTTCAAATTTTTGAAGTGGCCCCTGGCAAAAAATTGTTGCCCACCCCTGGGTTACGTGGAAGGTAAATATAGGAGAACCTTGCTAATTTTCACCTTGATCATCCACAGCAGTAATTCCCAACTGCTGGTCCACAGACTGATGCCGGGCCGTGAATCATTGGCAGTGAACATACTGCCAGAGCTGGTGCCGGCTGTTCACGGTGGCTCTGGGGGCTGTGGCTGGGGTACATATTTTGACAGACCAATAACATTTTATCTGCATATTTGCGTATTCATTATTTGTATAATGAATATGTTAATATGTAAATAAAATGTTACCGGTCCACCAAAAGTTTGTGAATGGGTTTGCTGGTCCACGATATAAAAACGGTTGGGAACTAGGGATGTTAGCGACTCGTCGGATAGTCATTCGACTAGTGACTTCACCCCAACCCTGCTGCTTCTATCAGAGAGAGGCAGCAACGGGGGGAGGGGGAAGGGGAAGGAGAGCAGGAGCCGGTGCTGGGGGGAACTGGCTTAAAAGTGTATTTAAGATAAAATAGAGCGAAGTATTAATTAGTAATAGTTTAAAAAGTGACATTTAATCAAAAACTTATAACTCAATACCTACCCTTCTTCAACATTCAGAGAGCCACTCCAACCAACAGCATATTGCATTTCCTCCTTCCCTTTGTCACTGTATTTCCATTTTGCTGATATTAAAAAAGGCATTATCCATAAATAATACAATGTTAAAACGTTATTTTGCAAAAAACAGCATCATCTGTACCTAATATTCCTCAATATAATACATTTAGGTCACTCACCAATGTAAAAAACTCTCACCGTAAGAAGGCAGTATGTTCTACTTATCTGGGAAACAGAAATCATGAATTCTGTGTGACCTCATGCACATCATGCACCCTCGCCACACTCCTCAATTGACTATATAAAAGTCAACAAAAACTGACAATCTACTTCACTGGAGCAATGAAGTTTACTTCAAACAGTGAGCTCCACAGATGAAAAGTGCAGTGCCAGTACAAAATACTATTATCTGGGATGGTTAGCCACAAATTAAAACCCCAAAGTCTGAGGGCAGGCCTACACTTACCAGGAGATCAGGACTGTGGCGATAGATCCCTCGGAGTCAATTTAGTGGGTCTACTAAAGACCTGCTAAATCACCACTGATTGCTCTTTTGATGACACTCCACACACACACCACGGAGACCCCACAGCAACTCAATCCAAGGTACGTTGACTTCAGCTATGCTAGTCACACTGCTGGAGTTGCATACCTTAGGTTGACATTGCCCCCTACCTATACCTGCCCTGAGTTATCAGTGGAAAATGGACTAGCTCTAAACATTTTGTTTTCATAATTACTTTAGTCACTTAATAGTAACAGTGGAAATCACAACAGACTTCATTGTTCTCTAACATCAGATTGTTTCTATAAGTAGAAACATTTTCCAAATAGAATTACCTAAGAGTAAAAAGTCACAGCACTTGATACGATCTAGTACGTCACGTGCCATCTGTATGCCACCTAGGGTACATCTAGACTGTAAGTTTCTTTCGAAAGAGAGCATCCACACCTCAAAACCGGATTGGAAAAGTGATCTGCTTTTTTGAAAGAGAGCGTCCAGACTGCATGGACTCTCTCTCGAAAGAAAGCCAATTGCTATTCACAGAATAGCCATCAGGGCACACGTGCTTTTTTCGATGGCCTCTTCTTTCGAAAAATGTCCCTGTTCTGCACCACACGTCTTTTTTCAAAAGCTGTTTCGAAAAAGGCAAACTTCCTCATAATTTGAAGCTTACCAATGTCAAAAAAAAAAAACCCTGCATTCTTTCGATTTAATTTCGAAAACACGATTGTAGTGTGGACGCAGGTGAAGTCTTTTTCAAAAAAAGGGCAGTTTTTTCAAAAAAATAATGTAGTCTAGACATACCCCTAAAAACTGACAAACTAGAACAAGTACAATCCAATGGTTCAGAGGCAGCAGCTACCTATTCAGCAGGTGAGCAAAAGGATAACTTCCTTATGCTTGAGCCAGTAGGAGACCTGTTAAACTTCAATTAGCTGGAAAGTGTTCTTACAGACATTGTGCATTTCTGTTTTTCCATTCACTATATGAAATTAGTAGCTAATCAGTTTTTAAGATGCATGATTCTACAGAAATCAATAAATATGGGCTGACAGCTTTAAGAAAACGCAATCATTTCCATTTCAGAAATCTCAGTTTCTGCAGGATTTTGTTACAAGTTATTATCGGTGAGCCACATCCATCCTAACTGAATTGGCATAATTAGTACTGTCCTCTACTTGTTAAGGGAGCTCCCTTCTTATATGCTGATATATTTATGCCTGCCCCCCTAATTTCTACTCCAATGTAGCTGACAAAGTGGGTCTTGGCCCATGAAAGCTTATGGCCAAATAAATCTGTTAATCTTTAAGGTGGCACAAGACTCATCACTGTTTTTGCAGATGCAAACTAATACAGCTACCCATCTGATATTTTTTCTTCTGACAATGGCATGCATTCTGCTGCATAAGTATAGTTTTTAAGTCAAAGCAAAAAGTCTTAAAACACATTAAGGGTTCAGGTCAGTTTAGCTTAAGTTTTCCCGGGGAAAAAGTTTTAACGCAGAAAACATATAAAGAAACACTAACGTAAACCATAAATTTAACAAAAAATTAATACAGCACAGAGATTTTGTACAGAAAGCACAATTAATGGTAACATCTACAAGCAAAACTAGAGATAACAAGATATTTATAATGTGTTTATATCAATCTCAGACCTGCAAAAAACAAAGGAACCAAGAAGGCTGAAACTTCAGATCTGTCATATCACATATATTTCATAAATTACTCCAGCATACTATAAATCCCTACTTTCAGGGATTTTAAGAACTGCAATTGTTCACTAACTGAAGTACTGGGCTATATGTAATCAAATTACATTACATACTTACGCACTAAAAAAACAGCTTTCTGTTCCCGAGCAATTACCATGAGATCATTTGCTGGTGACAAGGATAACACACAGTCTTGAAGCCAGTAATTTGTCTGTGTCTTGCAAGTGGATTCTTCTTCTTCCTGTGTGCAAAGCTTTAGTTAGTAGGCAATGATTTTCAAAGTGGTTGGTTAGTTTTTAAAGACACACAGATGCCTTGCCTGCTCCAAGAACTAATCCAGTGCTCAGTGCCTAGGCACCAGTTCATCTACGATATAAATTGCAGAACAGCACAAGTTAGGTTTATCTACTTTACAATAATTCTTTTAGCATATTAACAAAACATCACAGAAAGGAGGACTAGTTGGCTATTTGGAGCTTTGTCTCTTGCCAGTTCAAGTACTACCATGGACTAGAAAACAATTGAGACACAGAGAGAGAGAGAGAGAGGACAGAGGATAAAGTGGTCAGTTTTCAACATGAACACAGTCCCTTTAAGATTGTTCCCCAAGGCAACATCACAATTTGAAAAACAAATCTCCTCACAAAAAAATTAATTCTGCTAGCCTTTAGGTTATTGCACCTCAACAATTCCTTCCCTTCTACTCTTCCTGTCCCTCTACAGACTATGAGGCTTCAGAAACCAAACTCAAATATGAGAAACACCAAAAAGTGTCCCAAGTGTACCCAAAAATATTACATTGAAGAACAATGCCCAAACGACAACCCTGCAAAAAGTAGGAAAAGCAGTTACACAGTACTGCGTCACGCACAACACAACCAGGGCTCTTACTTTTCCAGGAATGGAAATAAGAACTGGGAACTCTGCTTCGTCAAAAGTTTGCCACAACATGTGTGTGCTTTCCAAGGAAAAATTTTGTTTTTAAAACTGAAAAACCAAAAGCTCCAAAAAGATTCATTGAGAAAAGCCAAGTCTTAGTAATAAAGTGAATACATATAGACTTACAGGTTCCTGTGTTTCTGCTTCATCCCAGGCTCCCCAGCCATCATCTTCCCAGTTTGGTGATTTATCTATTTTAAACAAAAAGATTAAAAATCTTGAGCTTACAGCACAGACAAGGAAAAAATAATGATGAAAGTTTTTCCCCCCTAAGCATCACAGTTTATATCAAACCTCTAGTTCGGTTGGTACAGCTAAGAATAAAGTCAACCAACACATGCATCCTGAAATATAAGATGCAACATGCTGTATTTTTCATGAAAGTAGTATTTCATGAAAAAATATTTACTTTTAATATTTCATGAGTAGTATTTCTAAATACACAAGATATAAATGTGGTCTAAAGGCAGGATTGGGAGCAGAGAACATCAGAATCTAAATCCCAGTTGAGACTCAATCCACCTGTAATTTTGAGCAAGTAACTCAACCTAGTATAATTTCTAGCACAATGGGGAAACCAATCCATCAATGGGACCTCTTTGGTGCTATGATCCACTCCAAGCTGAAAAGTCCCAATTTTTTTTACTCTCTCCTGATACAAAAGCAGTCCTATATCCCTAATCATTTTTTGCCTCTCTTTGTATCTTTTCCAATTTGTATTTACCTTTTCTGAGATGGGGTGGCCAGAACTTCACACAGGTGTGAGAGTACCTTGGATTTAAATAGTGGTATTATGATATTTTCTGTCCTACAATCTAGTTCTTTCACAATGACTCCTAATATTCTGTTGTTATTTTTTTAATTGCCCCTGAATATCGAGCAGATGCAGTGATTGTTTGGCACGTTTCCTGCTTCTGATGTTCTTAAAATATTTTTTGCTGTTAGTTTTTGACTAGTTGCTTTCCAAATTCTTTTTTTTTAACCTGTCTTGTTATATTTTTACTGTCTTGCCAGAATTTGTGCCTTCCTATTTTCCTTATTAGGGTTTAAACTTCCCATTTTTACTTTAAAGGATGCCTTTTGCCTCTAACTGCCTTTTTTACTGTTTAGCCACAGCAGCACTTTATCATCATCTTTTTTTATTTTGGGTCATACATTTAATTTATGTACTAAGGCTGTACTATGCTGGTTTTAAATATTTTCCATCTTGCAGAAATTTCAGTTGTGACTGTTCCTTTTAAAATCCCTTTAACTGGCTTCCTCATTTTTGTGCAGTTCCCCCTCCTGAAGTTAAATGCTACTGTGGTAGGCGTCACTGGTGCCACCCCCAACATCTTCAATTTAATTACATCGTGAGATTACTTTTGCCTCTGCTTTAGCTATATTCACCTCTTGGACCAGATCTTGATTTAGTCCTGTGTGGTATACAGGAATTGCCTCTCCCCATGTAGGTTCCAAACTAGCAATCATTTAGTGTCAACGAACTTTATTTCTTCATCCCACCCTTACGTGACTTGTACTTAGTCAACAGGGGGACAACTGAAATCCATTATTATTATTATTATTATTATTATTATTGAGTTTTCTATTTCTCTAATCTCTCTGAGCATTTCATAGTCACTATCACCATCCTGGTCAGTATGTCCCTATTACTTTAATCTTATTATTCGAGCATGGAAATTCTGTCCATAGAGACTCAATAGTACAGTTTAATTCATTTGAAGTTTTGTGGGGTTTTGGGGTTTTTTCTTTTTTATAGTATTTGACACTAGGATTTCTTTCACATATAATGCCATTCCCCACCAGTATGACTTACAGTATCATTCCTATATATTTGAACCCTGGTAGAAAAGGGAAGATTAGACACTCAGAAAACTAGCTCTTACCTACAATTTTAGAGTTTCTCATGTTTGGAAGGGGGCCATTTAGCAGTTAGAGCAGGGACCTGGAAGTTACGATTCCTGAATTCAATCATAAGCTCTGTCACTGACTGTGTGATCTTGTAAAGTCACTCTCTACCTCCACTTGCCCATCTGAAAAATGGGGATATGACTGACTCTCCTATCTCATGATATGTTAAGTTAATTTGTACTTATAAAGTTCTCTGTGACCCTGGGCTGTATTGAAGTGTCAAAATTTAATAGAAATAAAACCCCTGCTTTCAGATGAACACATGTGCAAACAAAAATCAGAGGCAATCTCTCCTATGACTGGTAAAGGAGGAATATGAACACTCTCACCTTTAGGTAACTAGTTCAAATATTGACAAGGTAAACAATAATCAGAAGTAATTACCAAAACTGCCCATCTGGCCTAGGTAAACCTCAATTCTTAGTTCACAGACATTCACATCACGAGCATCACCAAATCAGTAGCCACTGACATGACCTCAAAAAAAAAAAAAATCAAACTTACTCAACTCTCCCTAAAAGTTCTTCAGGCCAGGAAAGATGCATATTACAAGAGAGCAGCAAACTACACTGATGACACTTGTACTGCTTCTGTTCTGTGATTAAAAGATCTTCTTTTCTCCAAGGTCTTTTACCATCATCTTTCATTAATACAAAGAACACACCTTTGCGAGCCCTAACATGAAGTTTAAAAACTATGCCAAAATAGAATTTAAGTTTGGCTATATTCAAGCAGGGCTCTGAGGCTATGTCTACCCTGGCAGGTTCTTGCGCAAGAATATCTTGCACAAGAGAGCGTCCACACTGGCCAGAAGCACAGTGCAAGAATGCTGAGCTCTTGCGCAAGAAAGCGACCACGCTGGCGGGACACCCTTGCGCAAGACTTGGCCCCGGAACCACTCCAGCCATGTCAAGAGGTCACCAGTGGCATCTGTAGGCGTGCGCCGGACCCCCACTGGGAAACGCGCTTGAAGGGACCCCTGGACAGCCGTTTCCCTGCAGCTGCGTGCTAAGGCAACTCTGTGAGGCATCGAGAGCCACAGCCATGCCCTCCACCTCAGCCCCCGGCAAGTGCTGCCCTCGTTACAGCCATGGAGCCGGAGGAGGACCCCACCCAGCAATGTCTCCTCACGGCCATCATTGAGGCTGTGGAGGTCCTTCAGCAGGGAGCTACACTGCTCCAGCAGGAACTGGAGACCGGGCAGCACATGCTGGACCAGATGAATGCTGCAGCTGCGCTCTGGCACCCCCACCCCACCACCGACAGGCGCCTGTAGAGCCACGACACCAGTGGGGACTGGTGGGAACGCCTGGTTCTGGGACAATGGGGTGACCAGCACTGGGTGCAGAACTTCCAGATGCACAGGGGGACATTTCATGAGCTCTGCACCTGGCTCGCCCCTGTGCTCTGGAGGCAGAACACCCGACTGCGCTCCACCATCCCCATGGAGAAGAGGGTCGTGATCGCCCTCTGGAAACTGGCCACTCCGGACAGCTACCGCTCCATGGGGAACCAGTTCGGGGTGGGCAGGTCCACCGTCTATGCGGTCATCCAGCGGGTAAGGCCCCCAGGGGGCCACGGGCTCGCCCTGGGGGGAGGGAAGGGGCCAGACCGGGTGTGGGGGGGCTGTCGAGGTAGGGAGAAGCCCCGCCCTGTCCCTCTTGCACACAGCCCCAACCGTGGGGGGGAACCCCCAGGGGCAGAAGGCCCTGGCCTGCGTGGGGGGGAGGGGCCATCAAAGGGAGGGCGAGCACACCCCAAGGGCCCATGTACCCATTGTGTCTCATTCCGTGCATCCCCTGTGCTCCCATGTGCCCCTCTGCAAGTCGTCCGCACCATCAACGATGTGCTGCTCCAGAGGGTCATCCGACCCCGTGACCTGGACGCCACCATCGCCAGCTTCACCATGCTGGGGTTCCCAAACTGCGGAGGAGCCATGGACGGGACCCACATCCCCATCCGAGTGCCGGAGCACCGAGCGGCCCAGTTCATCAATCGGAAGGGCTATTGTTCAGTGGTGCTCCAGGCCCGTGTGGACCACCAGGGCTGGTTCCAGGACATTTATGTGGGGTGGTCCGGCCGGGCCCACGATGCTCGCATCTTCCAGCACTTGGGCCTGTGCCATAGGCTGCAGGCAGACACCTACTTCCCCCAGCGGGACTTCACCATCAGGGCCGTCAGGATGCCGATCTCCATCGTGGGGGATGCGGCTTACCCCTTGATGGCCTGGCCGATGCAGCCATACATGGGCCGACTGGGGTCACCTTTAACGCCCACGGGTCACCTTTAACGCCCACCTGGACCAGGCCCGCAGCCCCGTTGAGTGCGCCTTTGGGCGTCTGAAGGCACGCTTCAGGTGCCTCCTGACCTGCCTGGACATGGGGGGGCAGCACGTCCCAGAGGTCATCACAGCATGCTGTGTGCTGCATAATATTATTGAGGGGAAGGGGGAGGCCTTCCTCCTGGGGTGGATGGCAGGTGAGGGCCAGGCCTACCAGCAGCCTCAGATGGCTGCCACCCAGCAGGCGAACCACGACAGGGTGCGGGTCCGGGAAGCCCTTCGGGTGCTACTGGACCAGGCCCCAGACTAGGCTGTGCCTACACCTCCAACCGCAGGGTTCCCCCCATGCCTCCGTCTCCCACTCCCATCACCACCCCTTCCCACCACCCTTCCCTCACCTCCCAATAAATATCATGCACTGAGTTACAAAAACGAACTTTTATTTACAAGGAGAAGGGGGTGGACTGTGGGGAGGAGGGGGCTCTGAACTAGGAGGGCCTCATGGGTGGGAGAGGAGGCCTCTCCCACACCCACGGGTGTGGGAGCGCCTGTGCCCCTCGTGCCGGGTCGGGGCAGGCTGCACTAGGAGGTGCTGAGGTTGGGGGGCCGCAGGACAGGGCACAGCAGGAGGGGCCACAGGATGAGGCACGGGCACAGCAGTGGGGGAAGCGGGGGGAGGGCTGGGCAAGGCAGGGGGCACCGCGCGGGGGGGGGAGGGGCTGGCCACGCTGTGCTGTGGCGCCGGGCCCACGTGCTCCACAACTGTGCCCAGGAGGGTGCACATGCGGTCACAGCACTCAAGGTACTAGCTCCACACCCGCTCCTGCCACTCCTTGTCTGCGCATATCTTGGCGGTGAGGGAGCGCTCCTTGCGCTCAATGGCGCAGACGTGGCGGCGGAGCAGGTTGTGGCAGTCCTGGGTGCACTGCAATGGGCCCTGGCTCCTCGGCGCCAGCATGATGGGGCTGGAAGGTCCCTCGCTGGCAGGGGGTCCCGCTGCAGAGGAAGCAGATGAGAACGAGATGCTCAGTGACCCCTGTCCCATGGTGTTCCAGGCACCCTGTGCCCTCCTTGTGCCACGACACATGCCACAATGCCTGAGGACAGGTGTGACTGGCATGGGGGGATTCCCCTAGGGGGGCAGCAGGGGGACCTGAGGTGGCCCAGGGGCCCCTGGGGGGCCACATGTGCTGGGGGGGGCCTACTGTGCCTTCCCCTGGGGCAGCTACTGTGTCCCATAGGTGGCCATGGATGCCTGCTGTGTGCAGCACCCTTGGGCTGCATGGGGTCCGGCCTGCGCCCTTCGGGCTGGGCTGCTCCCGGCCGGACCTCCGCCTCCGGGCTGGGTGTACGTGACCCCTGGGCTTCCAGGTGTGTGCTGGGGTTGGCTGCCGTGTTCGTGTGCCACTTGGTCTGGCTACACAGGATTGCACATGCTGCGTGCCGCTGCACATCATCCGGCCAGGCTGTGCCATCTGCTGCACTCTCTCCCCCACGCCATGGCCCCCTGCCCCCTTGTGAGTGGCAGCCGCTACACTCACCAGATGATCCCTCGCCAGCCTCCGGGGAGGCCCGGGACACATCATGGCTGCTGCGCTCTCGCTGCCATCCTCTTCCTCCTCCTCCTCCTCAGTGGACCGGTCGCCCTCCTCCTCCTCTGGGTCTAGTTGGACCACTGGGGTGGCCACTGCTGTGCTCACCTGGGCCTGCAGGGCCTAGACCCCCGTGTCCCCCAGGATGCTGTGCAGGCGGTAGTAATGGGGACAGGCAGTGGCTCTGCCGCCCCCCACTCTCGCTGGCCCACACATAGGTGAGCCGCAGGTCTTTCACCTTGGCTCGGATCTGTTCCAGAGTCCGGGCCGGGTGTCCCTGTGCGGCCAGCACCTGGGCCATCCAGGCAAAGATATCGGCATTTCTCCTCCTGGACTTGGGGTCCTGGAGGGCCTCCTCCTGGCCCCGTAGGTCCAGGAGGGCCTTGACCTTGGCGGTGCCCCAGCATGGAGCCCACTGCTCGGTGCCCCTGTGGGCCTGTTGGGTGCTCTGGGGTGGCTCCTGTGTGGGGACTGAAGGACCTGGCTCTGGCTGAGCAGCTGCCATCGCTCCCCCTGGCTGCTCCTGGGGCTGCACATGGCACGCGGCTCCGCTGGGTCCCTGTGTCTTTAAAGGGAGGCTAGCTAGGGGGAACCAGCGAGTACTGATTGCGCGTACGGCATGTCGGAGAGGCCACCTGTGTTTTTTTCCCCGGAAGACAGTTCTTGCGCAAGAAGCCTTTGCCGCGCATCCACATTGCCCTCTTGTGCAAGAGCGCCTGCTCAAGAGAGCTTACACCTGATAGGAAAAAGCGTAGCTCTTGTGCAAGACACCCTCTCTTACCATGCCATACTGTAAATTTCTTTGCGCAAGAACGGGTGGGCAGTGTGGACACTCTGCGGGTTCTTGCGCAAGAACGGCCGTACTTGCGCAGGAACCCGCTAGTGTATACATAGCCCGACAGTTTGACTAGCCATTGGGGAATAGACAATGTTCTGCATCCAGTTGCTAGAGCCCCGTTTGACCCTTTTTCCACATTGGCCAATCAAACCATGTTAGATCCCACTACGTCAAGAGCAAAAAGAAAAGCATGCTTGCTTATGCACAGTTTTTAAATTCTGTTATTAGGTTATAAATATTTTTAAAAGGAAAAAACCTCCCAACGGTGTTGCTGAAAAGCCATTTTACCCAGTTAGACCAGGACAGGCCTAAACTATAAAAAACACCTAGAGATGAACCACCTTTATTAGAATTCAAAAAGTCTCTGCCATCTATAAAAAAGAATGACTCAGCTTGCTTTAGTGCAGCAGCACAATTTTGATTAATATATAGTTATTTTAGGCACTCCTTCGTGACAGTTTTCCAATGGTCAGATTCTCATCTTGGTTTTTAATCAAGTTTGAGAATTTTCCAGTTTATAGATAAATTAAATTAATTAGAAAGAAGAAGTAAAAAATTTCCAGCTGACACTGTGATCACCATTTTGCCATGGGAAGGAGAGAGACTGGGAAGGAAAAAAACCACACTAGATTTTAATTTCTAATTTTGATGAGATCTAAATAAAATGAAATTTGTATTTGCATTTTTACTGGACAATCCTGGTGCTCTCTTGAACAGGGATTCTCCTGTAACACATTGCAGAAAAGTCACCTGTAGGGGCCATTTCAATTTTTAATTCAAAAACATTAGATTTGTCATCACTACAATCTTATATTTCTACTTTAAAGGGGTTTATAACTTGACAGGGAATATTTCCTTTGGGATGCCATTTAGAATATAAGGATGCATTCTAAGCATATATTTTAGAAGAACATACGAAGAGCCAATTGCTATCTTGATAATATTTTAGTGCAACAACATCATAATTTCTCTGAGGTTAATGCCTACTATCATGTCGATGGAATTAGTTACATTTCAGAATGTGAACTATTTACTTAATATTAAATCAAAAAGATCTAAAGGAACAATTCTCAAATTGGATAAACATGGTATCTACAAAATACAACTAGCTTTGTTTAGAAGTTCAGAAAGAAAGGAGAGATGGAAACTTACACTGCCATATCTTGTCTCCTACTCCTAAAAGAGCTAAACTAAAGTCTTGCACACTTCAGCAAGAGTTTTTTTTGCATTTCAGCTTATCATACTCATATCTGCTATTTGATTCCTGTAAATACTGATCAGACACTTCTATATCCTACAAATCAACTCTGATTAACATACAATGAATATATGACAACACTGATTAATCATAACATTGTGCAATAAATGGATTACGGATGTGAACGACCAGTCAACTATCTGATAAGCAAATGCTTATCGAATAGTCAATACACTAATAACTTCTCCACCGCCCTCTTGCTGCCTCTATCAGAAAGAGGCAGAGGGGGAAGGAGGGAGAGAAAAGAGTGCTTCAAAGCGGCAGCACCGCACGGAGCCGGGGCCAGAAGATTCCTTTACAATAAAGGATAGTTAGGTATTTCCAATCTTTGTAGAAAATATTCAAGGGAGAAAAAATGCATGTGTATATATAAATATACACACATTTAGCTTCCATTTATTCTACTGCATATTCTACTCCTTCAATTCTACTACTGGTTATATGGAACTTCTTAACACAGATTCTTTTATTCCTGTGACCCATATTGGGCTCATTTTAACATATTATAGTTTATAATATACAATTGTGCTTTAATGAACACTGTATTGGATTCATACAGTGCTGGATAAAGGAGATGGTTGTAGCTTTTTTTTTTTTTTTTTCTTTCAATCGTGTCAGTAATCCCACATCACCATGGCTAGTTGTCAGATTAAATATGATGCAAAACAGCTACAACTCCCAATATAGATACACTTGTTAAATGATACACAGCAGTTTTCAAAACCAAATAAATACCACTATGCTTAGGGCCTACAGAAGATTTGTATTTCATTATTAGTGTTCACTTTAGCTGGACAGCCTGGTGCTTAGAAGCCAACACTGCAGAATGTAGGCTTTACATTTCTATTCTTTTATATTGCAAAAACAACACAGTACTGGTTCACATTCCCATGCACAAATGCAGACCATTCTAATACATTTGCTGTTGCTATTCACAGCTTTCCCAATCTGCACCATAATGGATGAGGAAAAAATTAGGAAGAGATTAAGGAAAAAAAACAAGGGAAAAGGCATAACTACTCCAGTTCAAGTGCCAAGGGGGATGGAGCCAAGAAATAGCATGATTTCAAATAAAGAGAATTAGAACAAAAGGGTGCAAACAATGGGAGAAGAAAAATACATCTACAGAGAGAAGAGACACCAAACAAAAGAAAAAGAAAGTCAGGAACCCCACAATTTTAAGTTAGTAAGCAGGAATGTTCCTGCACTTTATAGTACAGTACTTTCTTGGCAGACAGGTTAAGTTTTAAAGGAAAAAAGGAGTGCAAGATGGCGTTGCTGCATGAAGCAGTATGAAATAAATTTCAAATGTTATGAAGTGGCCAGATGTATTCATATGTTAAATGCTACAAGAGCAAATAATTTTTTCTACTAGTTACCAAGGTCTGCGATGAAAGAGAAAAAAAATAGTTTCAGAAATATGAAAGACACATGAACTTGGCAGTCACAGTAAAGATTTATGCCACCCAGCTCCAATCATTAAGACTATCAATAGTCTGCCTACTAGTCAGCAAGCAGATTACAGAGAAAAGTTCAAGCAACTTTACATTGTAGATGTGTACTTTTTTTTTCTTTTTTAATATCAGGCCACCTGAATACTTACATAAGTAATGCCATTAATCTGCATAGGCCCAAAAATTCACACTACATAGCTTCCTGAGCCCTTAATAGTTACATACATCATTTGGGTTTACAACTGAAATTATTTAATTTGCAATGCACTGTTAAATTTGTGAATGTACAAATTACATAGTATATTCCTAGGATCCTGCATAGGCTTCACTTTTATAAAATAAAAGTAAATTCGAGAACCTTAACAGGTTGTCTGTTTATTTTAAAATATACTGTACTCTATGTATAAATGAATGCTAATAAGTGCTGGACTCTGAGGTTAAATGATAGAATTTTAGTTTCTGGGTCTCTTATTTCTGTCTTTTTTTCTTTTACTTCTTCCCCCACTGGCAGTTTTGTCAGGCCTCCACAAAGACCATTATATGTCTGTCACTGGATCATTGCCTTCCTCCTCTTGGGACATTTTGCCTTTGTTTTCTTTTGTACATGTCTAGCATGAACATTTGAGTTAAGGCCTGATGTGTCCTTAAGGTTCAGCAACAGAGATCACACCATCACTTCGTGTGTGGAGACACTGACTTAAAAGCACTTACGTACATGTTTAATTTTAAGAATTTTACTGAAGCACATGCTTCAGCACTTTCTTGAATCTAAGACGCTGCAAAGAATTTTTTATCCCCCTTTACTCATGCCCTTTTTGAAAAATTACAATTGTGAGCAAAAAAAAAAAAAAGACAACACACAATAGTAATCTTTCTATCTAGGTGTTTTTCCACTGAGATTTGTACAGATTAAAGCTTACAGGCAAACTAGCACTCAATCATAGATAAAAGTGAGTAATTATTAGATTGTGTGACAAACTAATTTATTTACCAGTAAAAGAAACAAAGAAGGATGATGGGGGGAGAGGAGGGATAATGAAGAAAAGAATGAAAAACTGTATTTTATAAATGCCTCCTGGAGCAGTGCCCCTCTTAATTAACCAGGCCATCAACTGCCAGCTTTTTACCACCTTCCCCAACATCAAGAAAGTTTTGGAAACAGAGAAAAGCATTTTCTGAATTATTTATATCAATTCAATTTTTCTCTAAGCCATAGCATCAAGAAAGAGAAGTAATGACTACAGTATCTATGGGCTCAGATTCAAAATAATTGCTCCAAGAGACCCACGGCCTAACCTTTCAGTTCTTTAGGCAGAAATTTAGAGGCAATACAGAGTCCTGGAGAAGCAAGAGTAGGTGGAAAGTCACAAAAGAAAGGACTATGCAGCACTTTAAAGACTAACAAGATGGTTTATTAGGTGATGAGCTTTCATGGGCCAGACCCACTTCCTGATCTGAGGAAGTGGATCTGGCCCATGAAAGCTCATCACCTAGTAAACCATCTTGTTAGTCTTTAAAGTGCTGCATAGTCCTTTATTTTGTTTCAGCAAGATCAGACTAACAAGGCTACATGTCTATTACTATTCTACATGGAAAGTCACAGTTTGTACTGTCAATAAAGGCTTTTAAAAAAAATTTAAAAGATAAACCATCTTCATGAGGCATTTGTAATAACATCTCCCCTTTACCAAAGATACAGAAGCTAAGCACAGCTATTCCAGTAGGCCCACTTTATATTTCTATGCGAAATTCACCCCCAAATTATGTACCTAAAGACTTTTATCCATCTACCCCTATGCCATCCTACCTTGGCCTGCAGAGTCAACAAATACATGTACTAATACAAGAAACATTAGATGGACCACCCAGACATCTTATGAGTTATATTTCTTTGGCTGTATGAAAACACCACCTCAACAGTGCAGTAAGCATTTGTATACATAAATCTGCAGACATGCAGGTGCCAAATAGACTATCTTGAATACAAAGTATAATATACTGCAACAGCATTGCAACTTCTGCAATTATTTATGATTTGCAAAATGAGGTTAAATACTAACACTATATCCAAACCATTCAGTGATAAAGACCATAATATTATAACTGTAGCACTCAGTAATAGCGACCATATTGAAATTAAATTTAACATCCCTGTAGGGGAGAAAATACCCAAGAACCCTACAACAGTAACATCTAATTTCCAAAAGGGGGGTTACATGAAAAAGAGGAAAGCTGCTAAATGGAAATTAATCACAACAGTAAAATGCCTGCAAGATGCACAGAAACTATTGACAACACAAAGTCAATCTGTGGAACTCTTTGCCAGAAGATGTTGTTCAGGTCAAGATTTACAGGGGGTTAAAACAAATTAGATAAATTCATGGAGGATAGGTCCATCAATGGCTATTAGCTAGAATGGGCAGGAATGGTGTCTGTAGCCTCTGTTTGTCAGAAAGCTGGGACTGAGCAACAGGGACTAGATAACTTGATGATTACGCTTTCTGTTCATTCCTTCTGGGGCACCTGCCACTGTCAGAAGACAGGACAGTGGTCTAGATAGACTTTTGGTCTGCCCAGGATACTGGGCTAGATGGCTCAGTATGGCTGTTTTTATGTTTACCTGGCTAACAACCAAGATGGTAAGGGACATAACTATGAACTGGATGTCCCTAAACTTTTGCCTGCTAGAAGTTAGGACTGGATGACAGGTGGATGGTGCCCTGTTTTGTTTACTCCCTTTGAAGCAACTGGAACTGGCCACTGTCAAAAGACAGGAAACTGTCTAGATCAGCTACTGGCTTGAGCCCATATGGCCAGTCTTATGTTAGCCATTATGAATGAGGAATTACACTCTCTTTGCACAAGTATAAATAATCACACAAGGTATAAAACAGTGGACAATCAAGTCTAAAGAGTACACTCTTGCCTGAGAAAACAACTTAATGGCCAGGAACTCAACTGCTATTCAACTGTTCATCATGACCAAATACAAAGATTTTGCCCAACTGCTCCAATATAAGTAGCCCTACTCCATAACTAGATTTTGAAGGCTGAAGGCAATGATTGGAGAAATTGCCTGTTAGCCACAGCAAGAGGAAGAATAACAGACCAGATGGCAGCCATAATGAAGAAGGACATCAACTTTAAGCTGTTGCCATCGTCAGGTTTTTGTGGTTTTACAAGCAAATGTATATAGTTTTCCCTCCCTCTGCAGCTTACACTAAGAAACCCATACAAAAATAAATTAATCAATTATCCAATGGAAACTGATTATATATGAAGTGCTCTCAAGTGCACAACAAAAACTTTAAAAGTGAGAAATACCTTCTCTGCTCTTTTTTAGATCATAATTTTTCAAAGATAAAAATATGAAGAGGTGTATGTTGCCTATCTTTGACAAACAAGAGATTCTACCATATCATCTGTCAGCTTCTGAAATCCTGCTTTCAGATTTGGATGATATGGTTCTGCCCCTTGACATGGAATTTGTCTACATTTTTCACCCAAGGAGTAAAAACAAGTAGTATGAGTAAGAGAAGTGCATAAGAGTTTCGAGACCATGTTCTGGAGCAGCTGAGGTGTGATATCATGAAGCTTGGCTGAATAAAGCTCTTTGAAATTCATCTTCCTGATAGCATGAGTCCACAGCAATTTTTTGTAATCAAATCTATTCTATGTAAAAGGACATCTGAGCGACCACAGAAGTCAACCTACTGTAACAGTTCTCATAAGACAGTTCAATAAAGTATTATTGTAGTGGCACAAAGCTCATTGATTGGTGATGCTAACGCAAAACGTACTTTGCCTCCTTTACACAATTTCTGTATTTTAGTATTGTTTTTCCTGTTACAAATATAAGCTTCCAGACTTTGCTCCCAAATCTCCTCATCTTTAATCTCTCACCTTAACTGCTTTCAGCAAAAGCTTTATAAAATTAGAAACTACTGGACAAGCCAAAGTTTTGAACAGCTTCTCTTTCCAACTATTGTCCAGCCTTTTTCATCCTTTCATCTCTAAACTGATAGAAACAGTGATAGTAAACTAAGTCTTCTCCTCCAGTCCCTCTTCAATTTCAGAACTTCTTGAATCCAGTTTCTAACCCCTTCCACCCCGATGAACTGCTCTCACTGGTCTCTAATTACTCCCTTGAAAGTGAAAGTTCAGAAAGAGTGCTCCAGCCTCATCATCTTTGACCTGTCAACTTCACAGTCAACTGCACTCCTATTCTTGAAATCTTGTCCATTGTTGGATTCCATGAGCTGGAAACTGTAGCCAACTGGAGCTGATAGGGGCAGTGCTAGCAGAGAGGAGCAGCACACGGAGCCACGTGTAGAGCCACTTGCCTCAGCCCCCACTCCCAGCACTTGTTGGCCCCTTCTGTAAAGCCCTGCCCAGCTATAAGTATCTTCCCATGGACAGAGATCAATAACTGTGGATCCACAGAGCTCTGCTCCCAAAAGACACTGCAGCAAAAGGAGAGGAACATGATGCCACTGATCCCAGCAGCCAGCACCCCAAGCTGGCAGCTCCTCCTGTCTGTGCGGCCGTACAGCCACCAGCCATGTCTCCTGTCCAGGGCAGTACAGCCCCATTGACCGCAGGGCTGGAGGCAGTACAGCCACATGAACAGGAGAAGCTGCCGGCACAGGGTGAGAACTCCTGGGAATGGTGGCATCAGATTCTTTTCCTTTGGCTGCAGAGCTTCCTGGAAGCAGAGCAGTGCTCCCTGTAGCTATATGCTTGTGCAGTCACTCTGGAGAGACTGTAATGCTGCCCACCTAATTAGCAGAGGACCCACAGCTAGGTTTTTTTGTTTCTACTCATGGTGCACATAAAAAGTTTATTCCACATTTGGATAGAAAAACTCTGTACATGGAACATTGGAGTAGAGCCCTATGAATCAGTGGATAGCCAATGTCTATCTGTTGGCAGACATCTGAATCCATGCAGCACTCTCGAACGGTGCTGGAGCAGGCAGGGACTCTGCCTTGGCCTCGCTGAGCTGCTGACCTTGAGCTGCTGGCAGTGTTGCCTTGGGGGAGCCTGCACTGCAATCCCTAGTCCCTTTGCAGAGCCTCCTGTACCCCTGCCCCAGCCCTGAGCCCCTCCCAAAGCCAGCACCCTGCACCCCCATCCTAACCTTCCTCCCTGAGCCAGTTCTTCAAAAACCCCACTCCACCCCAAACCCCCCTCCAACCAACATCCATGCTCCCTCCTGCATCCCTCTGCTCCAGCCCAGTAAAAGTGAGTGAGGGTGGGGAAGCGCAAGTGTTGGGCGGGGGGGGAGGGGGGGAGCCTTGGGGAAGTGGTAGGATAGAACTTGGGTGGGCCTTAAATTCAGAAAGTGATATTGGGCCTAGAAAGGTTGGGGATGACTGTTCTACATCTTACCTCTGAGTAAACTCATCTGCAAATACAAGCTCAAATATCATTCTACACTGACAATTCACAGATGCACTTCTTCACTGAAGAACTTTACCTGTCCAAAATAAAGGCTCAATCTCTCTCGCTCGCTGACATCTCCTTGGAGATATCTAGCTATGAACTCAGATTCAACATGGATAAGATCCATGGTTCTGAATCTTCCCCACATACACTTTCTCCCTCACTTCCTCTCTCAATCACTATGGAGCACACCAACATCCTGCCAGCCCATCACTCAAGTCCATATCCTGGGCACCATCTCTGACTCAGACCTCTAAGTTCTCACATGCAGCCTATTTTTATTCTCTCAGATTTTTTCTGCAATACATTTCTAAGACAAGACCTTTTCTCGTCATCCACATAACGCAAACTCTCATCCAGGATTTCACCACTTCAATTTCTGCAATATGCTTTTTGCTAGCCCTAACAAATGCAATCTTGCCTCATACATATCCAGCTACAAAGATCTTTTCACTAACCTTTTGCTTTGATCATGCTGTCCCTTTCTTTGCATCCCTTCACTGGCCCCCTCCCTAGCACATCAGATGTAAGTTACTTGCCTTTACTCTCAAGACCCTGTCCTCCTTTTTCTGATTCACTGGTGAGATATTGACTCCTACTGCCAACAGTCAAGCCTCCATCAACCTTGCTCATTCTTTAAATAAGCAGTTGTGTCCTCTCCCATGCTCTCCTCATACTTGTATTGTTGTAAAGCAACCTCATTCTCTTTCTTTAAAGTGGCCTTTGCCAAGATGATTACAAAAAACGTAACAGTTAAGCCACTGCTGCACTAAAACCACTGTCTGCTATGCTGACCAATACTGCCTCGTCGTTTCCATGTATTTCATGTCTGTCTGTAGCCATTTGTTGCCTCTTGCCTCCTTCTTTGACTGTATGTTTTTTAGGGCAGAGACCATCTTTTAGTTGTTTATTACCTCACTGTACTGGGTGCTACACAAAGTTACATTTTTTAGTTTAAACCAACTAAATTAAAATATCACCTTACTTGAAATGCATTGTCTCCAAACTAGGTAAAATCCTCCAAGCACTGAATGGGAGAAAACCAGATTGATTCTAATGGGAGCTCTTCCTCAAGAGACAAAGTATTAAGACTCTGAGCCTAAAATTTGTTGCATGTAGACACTATTGTGATCACTCTGAACCTGAATGAAAGTTGTGTGTGGACACAGCACTCCACCCATGCATAAAGCATTGCAGGATCAGGGCCTAAAGTGGAAATTAGGTAAGTGTGAAATTACAGCTCTCTGGAAATAAAGTTTTAGAAATTTGAGAGAACCAGGGAAAAATCTAACATTTGTAATTTGCACTATGATGTTGTTAACCCAGAAATTACAGTAGTTCACAAATGATAACTTCTGACATTTGGTTATGTTTATTTCTTTCAGTGTAAATTGGCAAGCATGTGTGATGGTGTTTTAAAACATTTTTGAAATCTTAAAGAATAAACAGATATGTGAAGAACAACTGACCTTTTCTTAAGCAGTGGTTCAAGCGGAAAAAATATTTGCCAGGATAGCAAACAACATTGCCATAAGGGCAAAATTCAAGTCTTTATTTGAAGCATAGCACCTCTCCAAACATCAGTTTCTGCTTTTCGCTTGTATGTTTAACACTACTTTAATTATGAAGGGGTTTTAAGAGGAGGCTCGGTATCACTGTGCTATGTAATTGAAGTGACGCTAAGCCAAGTCCTGCTGCCGCACTGTAGACGTGTACACTTCAGCTCCTTCACTACACTCATCGCGGTGCGCCTTTGCCTTCAGCTTTCCAACCCTCCCTAGCTTCCCCCGGCTTTAATAAAACCCACCACCCGCACTCGAGTGACAGGGGGTCACCCCTCAGGGAGGACGACACAGCCCCCACAGCCAGGGGTCGGCCAGTGCCCCGCCCCGCCCCGCCCCGCCCCGCGCGAGGGACCGCCCCCAGCACAGGTGAACGCGCCGCCCGCGGGCCAGGGCTAGGGGGTGGGGATGGGGCAGGGGTATCTGGGGGGGAGAGGACGTAGGAGAGCGGCCCGGGCGGGACAGAGCTGGGCAGGGGGCTGGGACCACTCACCGCTCTCCTTGCCGCCCTGGCGGAGATGCGGGCACAGGAAGTCCCGGGCCGCCTCCAGGTCCTGGAAGTGGCAGAAGGGGAGCAGCGCGCAGGACATGGTGCCGCCCGCAGCGCCCACCGCCCGGCCCAGCCCGGAAGTGCTCGGCGCCTTGCCCACCGGCCGGAGTGCCGCTGCGCTGTGCGCATGCGTGAGAAGGGGCGGCCCGCGGAACACGTCACATGATCGCTGCCTTCTTCAGCGGTTGCCCCGCCTTCTGGGCCAGGCGGCCCGAGTGGCAGCAGAGGCAGGACGCGTGCGGGCCCCCGTAGGGTGTTTTTGTTCTGTGCGTTGCTCACAGTGACCGCTGTTCCGCCGCCGCGCAGTGCGGGCCGGGCTCTGCAGTCGCCGGGTGACGCCGTAAAGCGCTGGAGCCGCCGCGCTGTGCGCTTTTCAGCCCCTCGAGAGCCAGCCGCTCGCTGAAGGAGCACACTGCGGGGGGAGGGGCGCTTGCCAGGGGGGATGGGCACTGTGGTGTAGGCGGCGGCGGTGGTGGATGGGCACTGATGGTGATGTGGGAGGGGCAGTGAGAGGCATTTCTCCCTGTGCTGCAGAGACTTTTAGAGGAGGAAGGTTTTCCAGCATTACTTACAGCCATTCGGGCCCTGGCTCACCATAATCTGCTCCGGAAGTTAGCTCATTAGCCGAGAACATTTTGTCCTCAGCATTCATGTTCTTCACTCTGGGCTTTCATAATCTGTGGTGCCTCAGGGTAACATAACTGCTTCTGCCATTCCTTTAGCAAAGCTGGGGCTTGACCCAGTAATTGCTTTGAAAATTAAGACCAAGGCCTTAAACTTGCACTTGAAGCTGGTTGGAAAGAAGTAGATCAACTAGAGAGAGGCCTAATGGAGGAGCTGCACAGGATGGCTGGGTGGCCTCGGTAAATAAAGCAGGTCCCATTCCGCAGTGTCATAACAAGTGCTCCTGGATTGGCCAATTTTAGGGCAACACTGGGTGCTATAAAATACAAAGACAGAAAGGACTAAGAGCCTTGGTGAGAGTCAGTTGAGAAAAGTTTGGACTGGAGAATGGAGGGTTGACGGGGGAAAATTTAAGAGGGCTTTTTCTGCTCCCTTCCAAGAGGAGAATTAAGTGTAAGCCAGTGGATGGGGCTAATTGCTGATTTTCCTGAGCTAACAAAATCCAAGTCTAGAGAAAGCTGAAGGAAGAGAGCAGTCTGCAGTCTCTTGGAGCTGGAGAACTGAAAGCAAAGAGCTAGAGCTCTGGTAGAAAGCTAGCATGTGTTGAGAGATGCTGGAATTGTACTTGCATGGATTATGGCAGGGCTACTCAACTTTGGAAGCCCCGGGGGCCACAATGATACTCTCAGCACATGCCGAGGGCCGCAACTTAAGTGTGGTTGCATATACATGCAAAAATATGCAAATAGCTTCTTTCACACTGATGGGCATGAATACAAAGATTAAGACAAGACTACATACACAACACACAGGCCCCATTAAGTCAGTTCTGCTGATATTAATAAAATGCGATATTTACCCAATTTCCGCCCATATGACAGCATGTTTAATGAGCAATGACAGTCCAGGAATTTAATTACTAAAACTCATATCAACAGAAGACCATTATATTGACTACTTTTTTGTTTTGGTTCCTACCCATGGGCCACATGTTGAGCCCCGAATGATCCCAAACTGCACCGTGGGCGGCAAACAAATGGGCCATGTGTTGAATAGCCTTGGATTATGATGTTGGGCCTGGGTATGTACATGGGACTTCTATAATAAATTAATCCTACAAGGGCCATATGCACTAAGAAGGACTGGTGGGACTATTCCTGGGAGGCTCCGGAGGAAAACAGGCAAGTACATCTGAAATGTTGCATTAGCTGAAACCTGTGCATTGTTCTCATGTTCAATTTCAGATACAGAGAATTACAGTACATGAGGCCCCTGCTTTACGACGGCCCGATTTACGATCCCCCGCACTTACGACTTTTTCCGTAAGTGCGAAAGGGGCCGAAATCCCCCGAGTTATGTCCTCGGCCCTGCATTTACGACGGCTTACGACGCCTGTCATAAATGCAGGCTTGAGTTACGATGCCCCTGACTTGTGACACTATCCCCAGAGCCGATCGCGTCACAAGTCGGGGGCAGCCTTTAATGTAGACTGGGGTGACATGCATGGCTCAATATGCCTAAGCACTTCTCTGGGAAGAAGAAGCAAAGTTTCCTAGCAATATGGAGTCGAGTGTATTTTTAATGCTGATGCTACTTGGTCAGCTAAGTTTTGCGGGGCATCAGAAAGTACGTGGAGGTTTCACATCACTGACAAACGGGAGCTGTATTCATTCAGTAGAATGTGAAGACAGTTGCATCTAGTTCTTGAAAGCATTTCCTCTTTAGTCGTGATCGCTTTCATCTTGTCTGGGTTGAGCTTGAGCCAGCAGCTCTTACTCTGTAAATTTTCTAACATCTTAGTGATAGCAGTTATATTTATGCATCATCAGTATATTGTTGACAACTGCACCAAGGCATCTTGCTATCTTTTCCAGTGGTCTCTAGTTCTCTTCACGGAGATAGATAGTATCTTAGAATACTATTAGAATATTTTAGAGTGATATTCCCTCCTTCATATTATTTGGAAAGATTGAGAAGGCAGTAAATAGCAACAGGTTCTTTGTGGAGCTCCCTTGACTCTTCAGTACACTTTCTTATAGACCAAGGAGGAGTGAAGACTCAATATCAACTTTTCATACATGCTACAAAACCCCTATTCTTTTTTACATAGGGTTGTGATGGATTCTCCGTCATTTAAATTATTTAAATCAATATTGGGTGTTTTTCTAAACCAAAAGTTACGGTCTTGATGCCAGGAATTGGTGAAATTCAGTGGTACATTTTCTGCAGGAAGTCAGACTAGATAGTCATAATGGCCCCTTCAGGCCTTAAAATCTGCAGAGAAATCCTGGCCCTAAGTGTGACTTTTCCAACTGACTTCAATGAGGCTAGGATTTTATCGTAAAAATCTTTTTCTGGACATCTAGTGATAAAAGCAAAACTTGAACATTTGAGCCTTATTTTCCTCAAAATATTTCACGATTCTGCTTTAAAGCTATGTTACTCAAAACAATGAAGCACTGGTGTCTCATAAGTGGGTCCTGCAGCTTAGCAGGCCTGGGATGGAAGTTTACATCCCTGCTGTACCCAGCTTAGCATGGCCTGGGACCCTGCAAGCCCAAACAGCAGCTGGGCTTTATCAGCTTTAACCCATGCCTTGAGCTGGGAAACTACTAAGCAGTAAACAAGTCTGACCTCGGTCTCAGCTCATAAGAGTGATAAGAATGGCGTTGAGCCAGGTACTTTGCACACCTGGTAAACAACTATAGTATAACTAGTGTAGGGAGTCCTGTGCCCACTGAGTCTCACTAGGGACCTAGACCTCGAAGGGTGCCCTGGATCCTCCTAGATGGAGCTATGTCCACTACAACCGGGTGTGAGGTGACCAGAAGGGGACTGAAGGGGCATAAGCATTTCCAAGTGCCTGTTACCTTTTTTTACATTGCTCTGCCTATGCTTATTAGCATATTTCTTTGCAGTAGCTGTGAAACTATCTGGCAGTATTAAGCCTGTAATAGTAGTGACATAGTGAGAGTAATAAGTGCTTTTTTTGTGATGGTACTGCCCAGTACACAATACCGGCACCTCCAGTCAGAGCTCACCTGGAAAGAACAGAGAGTACTGGCACCTCTGTAATGAAAATGGCTGACAGTCGATTGGGTCTTAAAGAGTACCGGTACCTTTTTTAAGAAAAAAAGCACTAAGCAACTATCCCTAATCAACTCTGTCTTGAAGCAGATCCACAACCCTGTTGGGCCCTGGCCCTGTGAGTTGATAACTGGTATTTTTGATTGTTCCCATGTAAGTGAGCAACGTCCTTTTTTTCTGTGATGTCCAGGATCTGCTGACTGATCCATTCATGTTTTGGACTGGGGACACCTTTTCCCCATAACTTGTTAGCCGTGTCCAAAATAGAAGACCTGGAAACAAATTTGTTTAATAATTTAAGATTTATCTCCGTAGTAGTAGGTAGGTTTTCAGCACATCTGTCTTGGAATTCTCCTACTAAAAGATGTTTAAAAGTTTTGCTTAGCTTTTCTGTCTGCTATACCCTCATTAAGAGCAGCTTTGACACATCTATAGATGCTGTGCTGTTACTAGCTTGCTAAGGTGCCATCAAGCAAGTACAAAATAATCACTTGCTGTCTTTGAAGTGCACCTTTTCAATGTCTGTATTCCTTAGTCAGACTTTGATGTCACAGATCTAAGAGAACTATCAGGGATGTGATCAGGAGATACAAACATCATGGGGGAAAAGATTGCCTATCCTTCATGATCTGTAAAGAGAGAAATTCTGAATGCCAATGAAGCAAATTTAACTATCTCTAAGGGTGAGTTCAGATTGCCTTCTGGGAAAGGCAGTATTGAGGAATTATCCCAGATTGACTTGTCGTTAGAGGAGGTTTTGGAACATAATGATAAACTCAACAGCAAGTCACCGGGACCAGATGGGATTCACCCAAGAGTTCTGAAAGAACTCAAATGTTTGATTGGTCACTTCATTCATACACTATTGCTTCTGCTTTCTGGTTGGACGACTAAAACTTTTTTAAAGGAAGAAAATAAATGATGACTAGCAAGTGACAGTAAATCTTAATCACACACAATCCCCATGTTCATTTACAAATATGGCCAAAGGATGCAGAATAATCATTCCCTAAGTAAACATTTCCTAAACTGTGAAGTGTGCATGGAGGGTTGAGTGTGAAGCACTAGTCAGAGAGGGGCATTGAAAAGATACTGAGATGAGTAGGGCAGTAACACTATGTGGCAGGCTTCCAGAAGTAAGGATGAGGCACAACAAGTTTCATTTTTCTGAACAGGGAGCTTACTTTTCCAGCATTTGGAAAATTATATCCTAAACATTTTTGTGTACAAAAACTTGGTTGTGCAAATGTTTGTGTACACAAAGATTGTCAAACTGAGAAGCCATTCTGAATTTGAACAACTGTTCACAAGTAAATTTAATAAAACACAGGAGGGTTATGAAAAGATAAGTCTGTACATTTCTGATCCCAGGCATCTGATATACTCTGTCATATGGCATGGGTCAATAGCCAGTGGCTATTGTTACCAGGACTGTTTTTGAAGGCTTGAACAAGATCCATCTAACCATGAGGGTTATATTTATAATGGTAATTTCCTGGAGAGGAAGAGAATTTATTTCATCCAGCAGCTGGTTCTGTTTATTCATCAGGTGTTTTGTTAACATACTATATATCTCTCTAAAGCAGGGTTTCACAAACTATGGGTCAGGACCCAAATATGGGTGCCATTACATTTCAAAAGGATCGCCAAGTGTCTCCCCAGGTGGCTCTGCCCCCCGTTCTCCCCCATTTTTTAATTGCCTTGAGTCACCAAGTCTTCCTGAATTGTCAAAATGGGTCCCCATCTGGAAAAGGTTGGGAACCGCTGCTCTAAAGGGTATTAGTGAGGATGTACTTTAGAGCATCTCTCTTGGGATATATTTATACAGAAAAACGGGGTGATGGCTTTTTGTGTTTAAATTTCAAATATTGTTTGCCCTGCTCTGAGTTTTGGCCTCTGTGGTCTAGTCAGGATTTAGACTGTTCGAGGAGATGGCACACATGGCAGGTTCTCATAGACTCATAGACTTTAAGGTCAGAAGGGACCATTATGATCATCTAGTCTGACCCCCTGCACAATGCAGGCCACAGAATCTCACCCATGCACTCCTAGAATAATCCTCTCACCTATATCTCAGATATTGAAGTCCTTGAAACAATGGTTCAGAGACCCCAAGATGCAGAAAATCCTCCAGCTGTGATCTGTACCCCATGCTACAGAGGAAGGCGAAAAACCTCCAGGGTCTCTGCCAATCTACCCTGGAGGAAAATTCCTTCCTGACCCCAAATATGGCAATCAGCTAAACCCTGAGCATGTGGGCAAGACTCACCAGCCAGACACCCAGAAAGTTCTCTATAGTAACTCCTATCATCCCTCTATTCCTGAGTCTGCGATTTAAGTATCATACAGGTTGGACCTCCCTGGTCCAGCATCGTCGGGAGCTGACCAGTTCTAAAAGAAAGAATTTTCTGGACCAGCGGAGGTCTCTTGCCACCAGCCCCCAACCTCATCACCTGCTGCTGCTGGTAGGCTGCCCCAGCAGGCAACCCTGCCTTGTCGTCCCCCCGTCCCCACCTGGCTGGGCTGCTTGCCCAACTACTTTTGGCTCCTTGGGCAGTGCAGACTATGTCTCCTGCTGCGGGGCTCCAGCTCCACGCAGCTGGAATGCTGGGGCTCCAGCCTCGTGCAGTCAGGAGCAGCCACGGAACTCTGGCCCCAACCCCATGCTGCCTCCACCTGGGCTGTCGACTCTGATGCCCCACCCGGCTGGCCCTCCTGCCCTTAGGCTCCTAGGCTCTCTGGTCCGGGAGCATCTGTGGTAGAGAGTGCTGGATTTTGGAGGTACAACCTGTATTACCTTAGGCAAGTCATGCAACATCTGTGCCTCAATTTCCCTATTGTTAAAGGGGAATAAGAATGTTTACCACTTTTTTAAAATGTTTTGACATCTCTGCATGCAAATACTTACTCTTTTATTACTACATTTCAAACAAAAGTCTTCTTTTTCTAATAAAAAGTCTGGGTTCCCTGGTCTCGTCCATCAATTTAGCAGATGACACTATCAAATTCCTTAATGATAAAAAAAAGATTTTGTTGGAGTCATCTTCCATTGGATGTTGGATAATGTTATCCGCAGTTCTCACAGGAGGAGTAGTGTCTGGGATGATCACAAGATTTTTCTCATCCTTTTTATAGAGCTGTGTTGGCTGGGCTCATTGTGGATAGAAAACCATCCACAACAAGAAAATATAGACCAGAGGGTCTAGCTCTTCTGATGTAAGTAGATCCAAATTAACAACCATGAAAAACACATCATGCACCATGAAATCTGGTCTCCCCCTGTGAAATCTAATTTTTTGTGTGCTTCTACCCTATACTAAACATATTTCATGGGGGAGACCAGTGTTTCTCAAATTGCGGGTCCTGACCCAAAATGGAGTTGCAAGACTATTTTAGGGATGTTGCAGCATTGCCATCTTTATTTCTGCATTGCATTCAGAGCTAGCTGCCGGGGGTAGCTTTTGGCCAGCTACCCAGCTTTGAAGGCAGTATCCCACCAGCTGCAACACAGAAGTACAGGTGGTAATTTCATACCTTGCCACCCTTCTGCACTGCTGCCTTCAGAGCTGGAGGTCTAGAGAATGGTGCTGCTGACAGAGATCTCAGTTCTGCAGGCAGCAGCACAGAAGTAAGGGTAGAAGAATCACAACCTCCCAGTCTACTATAACCTTGTGACCACCCCCCAACTCCTTTTTTTCGGTCAAGACCACTACAGTTACAACACTGTGGCACTTCAGATATAAATAGCAGAAATCATTAAATGTATTACTTTTTTAATATGCTATGATCATGAAATTAGCCAAAATGGACAATGAATTTGGGTGTGCCCTAGGTATAAGGTTTTGTCCATCCACATAAAATAATAGAACTGGAAGGAACCTCCAGAGGTCAACAGGTTCAGCCCCCTGCACTCATGGCAGGACCAAGTATCAGCTAGACCATCCCTGACGGATGTTTGTCTAACTACTCTTAAAAATCTCCAACAATAGAGAGTCCACAATTTCCCTAGAAATTTATTCCAGTGTTTTACCACCCTAACAGGACGTTTTTCTTAGTGTCCAAACTTTTCTGCAGTTTAAGCCTATTGCTTTTTGTCCTATCTTCTCCTCCTTGTAACAGCCTTTTAGATACTTGAAAGCTGTTATAAGGTCCCCTCTCACTCTTTTCTTTTCATTTTATCTTTTTCTCTCTTGTAACCATTTCTGATTTCAATACCTTTATATTTGTATTCACTTAAAACTCTTTTTTAATCAAACTAATCCAGTGTTGTGTTTAAACTGAGCTGTTAGGGTAACTCCAGTTAAAGTAGCAAACTATTGAGAAATGATCCCTTATAACGGCAACAGCTCTCTACTACATGAACTGTCCAGGAGAGGACTGCACATGCAGGACCCAAATTTTGGGAAAATTTAGGATCTGCATGCTGTTTGTGAGTATCCCAAGTTAGGAACTACAGCAGCAAAAAATGTATACCACCCAAGGTGGCAGGGTGGGTGGTCACAGCCCTTCAACCTTGGATAATGGATGAGTCTCTTTATACATACATGAAGAACAAATTTCTATTAAGATAAGGGACGGAATTCATACTTGGTATAAATTCAGTAGAGTTTCACCAGATTTTCTTATGCCTAAATATAACTTTGGAGGAGTAGAGAGTAGGTTTTGAAGACCAAAGTAAGCCAAAGAAAAGGAGTGTCTATTGATGTTACCAGGCCTACTCCATGGGAGTAGCTATATATTGGTGATCTGGATTATAGGTTTAAAGATTAGGTACCAGATATAGCACAATAGAAATTACATGATGTGTGCCTACTGGGAGGAAAAAGCTACATCTTCATAGGAAAGAGGCAAACCTGCTGTCAAATTTAAGCTTTGGTATTTATTTAAGTTTAAAGTGCCACCCATTGGCTAGATTGATCTGTGATCTGTCAGAGACTTGAACTGTTCCAGTGAGCTAGTAGCTAATTCAATTAGTGTTAGCTCTTCAGTTTCTAAAACTAAACTGAATGTTGGATGACATGTCACATTCAGCTTCATTTTTTTAACTAGTGCTCTCCCACAGGCTCCACGTCCTAAATAACATGAGCTTTACTATGAAAAATAAAATTTCTGAATAAATTAGACTGGGGAGGCAAAAGGTTCTCTGTTCACTTTCAGATCAGTGTGTGTGTGCATCCATAACCACAAAGAGTTGAGTGTATGTAGTGGATGAGATTATAGTACTCTTAAAAATGGCTCAAGATCACTAACATCTTTGCTTTTTGAGTTGATGGTGATAGACTTACTATAGGTATTAGTATGTTCCTGATCTCTTTCATTCTTCGAAATATGTAATCCATGTTTCATGTGATATGTTTAGTGGGGGATGGAGAAGGAGTTAGTTTCTTGCATTCTTTGGGAATGTCTACACTCCACACTCCTTAAGGCAGCCTTGAGAGTTCAAATAGCATGAGTATAAATAGCAGGGTAGATACTGAGGCATTACTTAGGTGTATAAAGACATGCATGAATTCTAGGTTTTATACCCACACTGCTTTCTGCAGGCCCAGGCAATGTCTCCGCCCTACCTGTACAGCTATTTTTAGTAGTATAGTGTCCCACTGCCTCCCCCTGCCAGAGCCTTTCACTCATGTGTCTCTGTACACTAGAGTGTGGATGTAGCTTATTTTCCAGTGCAGCATGTAAACATGGTACTGCCAGTATTGCTTTGCAGACAGACCGTTGTTTATCACATGATCCTTTTAGGAATCTAGCAGAACAATACTGTATATCCATGTGAAGTAGCAGCAAAGTGGGTAACTAGTGCAAAAAGTTATTCACAAACTAATTTCAGAAAATTTAATTATCCTTTTATGAATTCTAATGAATATGAATAGTTCTAGACTAGAAGGAAGCATAGTATTGGTTCTGCAGCACGGAAGACAATACATAATTTTTCCTTTAAAATATTTTACTGGTTCTGGAGTGGGTAAGCCCTTTTGATTATGTTTTTAACTAGTGCAACTGCAGCTGTAATTCAAACAAACGTTGTATGTTAACCACCAAGAAATCCATGGATAAGTGATGGATGGAATAAAAATCAAATAAAAAGTTCTGTTGCCTGAAGTGATTTTTTTTTTTTGGTGAAGGCCATATGTAGGAGATTGAAAATTGAACCAGAATTAATGTTCTTCTGGATTCCTAATAATTTAAACCAATTAAATTGATACCACCAGAAATTACAAGCTGTTGTTCTGTCATATTGTCTTTTTTAGTGTCAGTAATAGTAATCTATACTTAATAAAAGATACTATTGCCAGATAGTCTGGATTTATATTTGTATAACTGCGAGGAGAAATGCTAGTTATATATGTAGCTGTTTGACTAAGAACAGGATTTATTCCTTGTGTCTTTCCTAGTTTATTCTAGTGAGCAAGCATATGTTATTCTCAGTTATAGCTGTTAGGGGGCAGCAGATATCATGGCAAGAACTTGGGAGCTTGCATGAACTGTGTTCCACCATGCTACTGTTTCAGTATTCCGGGGGAAAATTTGGGTGAAGCATGTATTGCCTAATACCTACTTCATCCCCCTGTTTTTCAGTTACTTATAACTTAGCTAAATTTTAATTGGGCAGACTGAATTGTTCTATGCTTTATCTCTTCTTCAGTTCAAGTTTTTCTGAAAGGTTCAACAATAATAATTCAGCCATTTCAGGAATGAAGCTAACATAGGCAGAGAATTATATGGGCCCGTGGTGCCCATATCCAGGAACGTGGGCCCAGCTCCACCAATGTTTGAGCTTATATTTTCAAGCCCTGGCCTACCCCCACTACTTCCCACCCTGCTCTACACCCTCCCTATCTCTGTACCCACCCTGCCCCTTTCTGTTTTCTGCCTCCTACACCAAGCAACACCAGAACCTGGTGGAGTGGGAAGGACTGGGGGGTGAGTCACTTGCTGCTACCAGAACCAGGCCCCTCAGTAATTCCCCCAGGCTGCCCTGGACCCCCCTCCATTCCTCTGAAGCATGGGGCCTGGGGCAGTTGCCTCCACTCATCCTATGGATGGGTCCTGCTCTGCTTGGACCCATTCTGAGCACCATCAAAAATTATACAAACCTGGTGCCCATGGAGGCTTATAAAAATTGATAAATTAGTGGAGCCTACACTAATGCTCTTGTGCAGCTGCCACATACTCACCTTACAGGGAACTATCTGCAAACCACCTGAGTGGCCCACAGAAGCAAGCAGTGCAAAACTGCTGGACTAGGGGACTAGAGTCATCAATTTCATGCGAGTTACTCCAGATTTACACCTATGCAAGTGAGATCAGAATTTGAGCCTGTATCTTTTTTCTGAGCAAAACTGAATCTTTTACATTATACAAGCTGTGCTTTATTATAAGTTTGAGTGCAAATGTGCATGTTTGATATGTAGGGGAGTGTTTCAAGGAAAGTATTTAAAATATAGAAATGTCTCTTCCATACTGAATAGAGCTGAGATTTTGCACTTCAGAGATGGCTGTTGTTTTGGAGAAAACATTTAAAAGGCTTAGTCTGCACAGCCAATTAGTGGGTTGTGTCAGAGAGGGAACTTCAACCCTTGTCTAGTTTCAGAATTTTTCTCCTGGAAATCTGTTACTAAAACATGTGAGGTTGATCAAAAAAAAATCAGCAGCACCTTAGAGACTAACAAAACACATAGATAGTATCATAAGCTTTCATGGGCACAATTTCGTCTGAAGAAGTGGGTTGTGCCCATGAAAGCTCATGATACCATCTACATGCTTTGTTAGTCTCACTGAGGGTATGTCTAGACTGCATCCCTCTGTCGGCAGAGGGATGCAGATTAGGCAGGTCGACATTGCAAATGAGGTAGGGATTTAAATATCCCATGCCTAATTTGCATAAAAATGGCCGCTGTGTTTTGCCAACTCAGCCCTTTGTCAGCAAAAAGCGGCAGTCTAGAGGAGGATCTGTCAAGAAAGAAAGCCTTTTTCAACCATCCCTTATGCCTCCTGCAAGGAGGTTTACAGGATCTGTTGAAAAAGGCTTTCTTTCTCGACAGATCCCCCTCTAGACTGCTGCTTTTTGCCGACAAAGTGCTGAGTCGGAAAAATGCAGCGGCCATTTTAATGCAAATTAGCCACGGGATATTTAAATCCCTGCCTCATTTGCAATGTCGACCTGCCTAATCTGCATCCCTCTGCCGACAGAGGGATGAAGTCTAGACATACCCTGAGGAAGAGAGACAAGGAATTAGGCCTTTATGAGAGAGGAGCTTGACTCAAAGCCTCAGAGCCAAACTTTGGGAAAGTTCAGAACTTGGTCTAGAAAAGAACTTCAGAGCTGGCCTTTGCTTCTGTTATCAGTGCTGAATATTGTGGGGAAGTTTTGACTCAGCATCTGATCCAAATCTGAAGTCTATGATTTGTTCCACGGCAAATTGCTACTGCTATATATTGTTGTCTAAAATAGGAAAATGTTCAAATTAAAAGAACAAATCTTAAAACAGATTCCTTTATAGAATGAGAGCTAAAATGGCAGTAACTTCTTATAACCAGCATTTCCCACTTAGGCCTACTTAAGAAAACAGAAAATCCAGTACAGATTGGACCTCTCTTGTCTGGTACCGTTGGGACCTGACTGGTGCCGAACAAGAGAATTTGCTGGACAAGGGAAGGTCTGCCACCAACCCCCAAGCCAATGGTGCCAGCAGGCTGCCCCATCAGGCATCCTGCTTCACCCTCCCCTGCAAACTGGCTGGGCTGCTTGGCCAGCTGCTGGCTCCCTGAGCGGCACAGGCTCCAACTCCTGCTGCGGGGGTCCAGCCCAGACCACCCCCCCCCCGGGGGCTGCTGTGGGGGCTCTGGCCCTGCGTTTTTGGAGGCTGCCAGGGGACTCCATCCCCAGCCCTGTGCTGCTGTAGGCTACGGGGGCTCCGGCCCTCGTCCTGCACTGCTTACAGATGACTCTGTTTTCCCCATTCCCAGCTGTCCCTCCTGCCCTTAGGCTCCTGGGCTCTCTGGTCCAGGAGCATCCGCGGTCCTGCCAGACCACAGATGTTACCAGACCAGAAAATGCCGGGTTTTAGAGGTCCAAGCTATATATTTTTTTCAAAAAATTGGGTGGGGGCAGCTTGCCACTATCCCTCTCTAGTCTGGGGGGTATCTGGGTGTATGTGGACAAACCAAGAACTGCAGTCACTGAACTTGACTGAAGTGTCTGACAGGAAATGAGGATGAATTGTAACAGTAATACAATGAATAAGCTTTCAAAGCTTCATTGGATTAATAGACAGTTTTAGATTCAACCTCGGTTGTTAATCCTTTCAATGTCATAGGAACTGAATGTACAACTTTTCTAGTAAGGCCGAGTTGTAAAGTTGTATAGTATTTTGGGCCTGATTGAGAGCTTTGCCAATCTCTTCACTGGGAGCAGGGTTGGGCTTTTGGTCCTGGTCTGCACTAGGGAGCTATTTTGAAATAATAAGCAGAGCATCCGTACTACCAAGCCTATTATTTTGAAATAACAGGCTGGTTATTTTGAAATCTGTACTCCTTTCCTCGGGGACTAACACTTATTTTGAAATAGTTATTTCGAAATAGCGTTAGTGTGGAAGCTCTGGCTATATCTAGACTACATCCCTCTGTCGGCAGAGGGATGTAAATGAAGCACTTTGAAAGTGCAAATGAAGCCGGGATTTAAATATCCCGTGCTTCATTTGCATAATCACGTAATGGCGCTCTTTTGAAAAAGCACTATTTCAAAATTGATACCACAGTCTTGATGCAGTTCTTTCGAAAATGGGGCACTTTTTCGAAAGAACCACATGTAGACTGGGGTTTCAATTTTGAAATAGAGCTTTTTCAAAAGAGTACCATTACGGCTTCATTTGCAATTTCAAAGTGTCTAATTTACATCCCTCTGTCGAAAGAGAGATGTAGTCTAGACACACCCTCAAGTGCTGCTAATTCAAAATAATTGGCCTCCAGAGGCCTCTCACAGCTGCACTTGGGGCCGTTTGGACCACACCTGCCAGCTCCACTGCGCCCCTTCTCCTGAGGAGCTTTAAAGCAGCAGGCTGGAGGAAAAGAACTTGTGGAACGTGCAGCCCTGTGCCACACAGCACCACCCCTGGAGCCATGGCTGACCCCACATTCCTTCGGAGCCCCCGATGGCTGCCAGCACTGCCACAGCACCCTCGACTGTCACTATCTAGGGATGCAGGAGAGCAGCAGCCTGCACTGGTTCAGAGATACTGAACCTCAATGAGGTCTGGGGCAAGGAGACCAACCTCCTGGGTCTCTGCACCAGGCTGAGGAACGCGGATGTCGATGGCCAAAAAGGAAATACTTGGACCCTCAACCAGATCTGCATGAAAACGAAGGAGCTCTGGCAAGGCTACAGTAAGACCAGGGAGCAGAGTGAATGCTCGTGGAGCAGCACCACACATGTGCTGCTACTATGACCAGCTTGATGCCATCCTGGGAGGGGGACTGGTCACCTCCCCACCCTTTGTCATTGTCAAGTCTGGCCAAGGCACACCCGGCATCAGCCACCATGAGGGCAGGGTTGTGGAGGATGACGATGAGGAACAGGCCAGCCAGGTGATCATACCTGCAAGCCAGGAGCTGCTCCTCACCCTGGAGCCGGTCCCCACCTCCCAGGATGTCTCCCATGCATCAGATGATCCCGGGGAAGACACTTCAGGTGAGTTCTATAACTTTTCCTATACCCACGCGGGGGCAGGCGGTGGGCTGCTAGGAGCTGCGTGCTCCTCGCTCAGCCTATTTGGCCTGGGGGTTGCACAACAGCCTGTGCACATGGCTGCACATGGAGCACCTGTCCAGAGCACTCAGCCCCATGATGCTCTCACAAGGTTCCTAGAGAGGCCTGCTTTACTCCTGCCTCTGTGGTGGGACACCTTCCAAAGACAAGCCACCATTAAGGAGTCTAGGATCATGGAAACTCTCAGCAGTGCCACACTGTCAGCCGGTGGTCAGGGCAGTGAGTGGTGTGTGTGTATTATACACCCGAGACTTCAACTGCTAGGACTGGGGTCCCTTAGCAGCGGGCAACCTGGAGAAGGTTGACGGGCGCCCAAGAAGTTTTACGTCTGTGTCTTTACCACTAGGATCGGGATCCCTTCACGGTGGGCAGCCAACAGGCCGACAGACGCCCCAGAGTTTACAGGGAGAGCTTATTACACCTCAGATTTTGACTGCTAGGATACACAATCCCTTCGCAGCGGGCAGCCTGGGGAGGCTTAGAGATTCCCCAACAGATCTGTCCCCTGGAAGCGACATGATCCAACGCTCAAGCTCTCCCTATATCTGTCCCTTATGACCGGCTGGAGTTCTTTTTAAAATTGTGCTTGGTTCTGTTACAGCAACTGAAGGAGTCAGGTCACAGCTTAAACAGTTACAATTTTATTGTTACAGGGTAAACTTAGCTGTTAAATGCTACTACTGTGTTATAGATAACACAGCCACTACAAAGGACAGGACAGAAATTACACTAATAAATCATTTACAGGTACCATGAAACCCTTTTGGTTCTCTGAGCTCTTATTAAATGCATGCAAAATAGACACCTAGCAGGTATATATTCTCACCCCTGTGTTCCAGACTTGGCGTGGCCAGCGTCTTTCTCTCAATCCCTTGGGAAGAAGTAGGGCAAGGTTGGGCGTCCCACAGACCTCGGGAGACAACCAATACCTGCCAGCAGGTGTATATGATTGGAGCTCAAATGGGGTGGGCTACTAAGAGGGGTACTCTTTATACCCCTTGGGTCACGTAGGCTTCTTCCTGATCTCAAGTGGCCAATTAGGAAAATGGCTTTGAATGCCAAGTTTCCCACGAAGGGTGCAAAGCATAATTCACACCTGGGAAAATGCAGACAATGGGCACCTCTGGTATGTGATGGGTGAAGATTCCTCTCCTGGGATAGTGCAGGCGTGTCAATTACTGGTACTAGCCATCAGGGCGGTGGGAGGCCCCCGGTCGTCAGCTAGCCCATTTACTGTCTGGTTTCTGTTTATGGTAGAGTCAGGGACAGGCAGCACACCTGCGTTCCCAGGGCATCAAAGGCTGACTGCCTTTCTCTTGCTCTCTGGGGCGGGGAGGGGGAACAAGATGGGGTTCATGTCTGGCTACACACACACAGCACAGGCTCATGCCCGAACTCAGGCAGCATTCACTCCCAGTCAAGTGCAGCAATGCAGAGGTGACTGATCCCGTGCATGGAAAACTGATGAGGAGAGGAAAAGGAGGGGACCCCAGTAGCACTCTCTCCAGAAAGCAGCCTCTGCCACTCACACACCTGCCACAACACTGCCCCCCCTCCAGTGGGCAGGATTAGAAGTTCTCTCTGTGTGGGATGCTGTCGGTGCCGGACTCAAAGTGCAGGACACAGAAAGAAGCCGAGGCACCCCGCTCCCACCGCAGGCTCCTGGTCTGGCTGGCACCTTCCAGGCCATGGATATTGTGATGCTCCCTTGGGACGTCTGTTGCTCCCCAGCCCCATCTGGAATGTGCCCACTGTCCAGGCAATGTATGGCCTTGCTCAAAGCACAGCGCCATCATCTGAACCAAAACATTCAGTGTTGGCTCAGAGATTAGGGCTAGGCTTCATGCACAGTGTCTCCTGGAATGACTGCCCTTGTAACTGTTCTTCACAGGTGGGCCAGCTGTGAGCATGGCATGTCCCCCACCTCCCACACCTGGGAAAACTACATGAGGGAGCAGATGGCCTGCCTTCAGTCCCTCATCTGGGGATTTGAGGAGGAGCACCAGGAGCAGGCTGCTGACCAAAGGCAGTAGAGGGCCACCTGGGACCAGCTGGCATGCCAGCATGAGACCATCTGCTCCTCCCTCATCTAGGTGATAGAGTGCATTGCCTCATGGAGTGGGCTACCAGCCACCTCCCTGTCGCCACTCCTGCTCCATGGCTTCCCCTCCTAGTTCCCCAGGGGCCACCAGGGCCCCAGAACATGGGGCAATGGGACCTCCAGGGCAGCTGAGGCCTCCCAACCACCCAGAGGCAGGTGCCAGTCCCAGCTCCATCCCTGAGCCCCACTCTCCCCTAGTCCCCCTACTCCCCTAGTCCCCCTTTACCTCATTCCAGGTTCTTTCCCCAGTCCTACCCCTGGTTTATATCCCCCTGGTTTATATCCCCCAAATAAACACATTGTTGGTTTAAAAAAAAGCCTTCTTTATTTGCTCTGTGGGGGAGGGGGTAAGATGGGAAGGGAGGGGTGGGGGAGGATAGGCAGATGGGGGAATGCAGGGGCCCTTGTGGAGAGGCACAGGGGAGAGTCTCACTGGTGGCCTTGGCTGAAACCCCCCTCAAGGCCTCCCTGATGAGCACAGCCTCTTGATGTGCTCATCAAATGGCACTGGTGTCCGGCTGTATGCCCTGGCCAGCTGTTCAACCTCCGTTCCCCCCCCCCCCCACTTGGCAGGAAGGTCCCACCCTTGCTCTCACAAATGTTGTGGAGTACACAGCAGGCTGCCACCACGAAGGGGTGTTGCAGTTGCTCAGGTCCAGGCAGGTGAGGAGACTCTGGAACCTCCCCTTTAAATGGCCAAAGGCACACCTGCTCAGCCTGGCAATGAAGTTCTTCTTGGTGGAGTCCAGGCTGCCTGTGCAGGGCTTCATGAGCCAGGGGAGCAAGGGGTAGGCTCTATCGCCAATGATGCATATGGGCATGTTGACTGCCCCAACCCTGATGGTGTGGTCAGGAAAAAAGAAGAGGCAGGAGTTCTGGAAGGTGCAGGCATTGTGCACCTTCCCTGACCAGCCAACACTGATGCCAGTGAAGTGTTCCTTGTGGTCCATGAGGGTCTGCAGCACCATGGAGAAGTACCACTTCCTGTTTATGTAGTCCGAGGCATGGTAGTCGGAGGCCAGGATGGGGATGTGCGTGCTCTCTATGGTCCCCACCCCATGCCGCCGCAGTTGTGGAAGCCCATGGCGGCAAAGCCATCCACAGTGCTGTCGACGTTGCCCAGAGTGATGACCCTCCATAGCAGCACCTGCATAAGCGCGGCCCCAACTGTAGATTTCCCCATACTGAACTGGTTCCCAATGGAGTGGTAGATATCCAGCGTAGCAAGCTTCCACAATGTGACAGTGATGCCCTTCTGCACAGGGGCTGGTGGGTCGCAGCTGGGTGTCCTGTCGCCTGAGGGAAGGAGCGAACCACTCACAGAGCTCCAGGAAGGGGGCCTTCTGCATGTGGAAGTTCTGGAGCCACTGCTGATTGTCCCACCACTGCAGGACAATGCAGTCTCACGAGTCCGAACTGGTCTCCCTCTGCCAGAAGCAGCGTTTGATGATGCCCAGGGGACGGAGGGGCATTTGCAGCAGCAGGAGTGCCAGGACCTGGGTAAAGAGGTCCTCCAGTTCAGACTGGTCATTGTTCTGCTGGAGCAGCACATGGACAGTTTGGACAAACTTCTCCATGAGGTGCAGCATGAGGCCTGTGAGCCTGGCATTGCTTTGCAGCAGCTCCAGCTCCATGTTGTCAGTGCTATGGCATCTGCAAGGGCAACCAGTGTACACTGTGTCTGTGTGGTGTCCCGCATGGGGGGGGGGCAGTGGAGGAGTGGTGTGTGAGTCGTGACCGTAGAGAGGAACCCCTGAAAGCATGTGTCTCAGCTAGCCTGAGGAAGCAGCCACAGGAAGTGTCTGTCCTCTTGGTGCCCTCCCTGGAGTGCTTCTGGGGGCTCTAAGTCTGAGGCAAGCTCCAATCAGTGTGGACATGCTATTTCAAAATAATTCTGACTTATTTTGATGCTCCTCCCTAGTGTGGCCATGCTATTTCAAAATTATTATTTTTGGAGTTAATATTTCAAAAATAATTATTTTGAAATAATTTCCTAGTGTAGACATGCCCAGTGGCTTTAGCACTGATCTCTCACTTCAGTGATCAGTCTTGGAGGGGTAGCCATGTTAGTCTGTAACTTAAAAAAACTTAAACAGTGAGTGGTCCTGTAGCACCTTAGGGTACGGCTACACTAGCTCATTAGTTCAAGCTAGGTAGGGTAATGAGGGCAAGCGGAGTTGCAAATGAAGCCCAGGATTTAAATATCCCGGGCTTCATTTGCATGTTCCCGGGCGCCGCCATTTTTAAATCCCCCTTAGTCCTCATTCCACGAGGAGTAACAGTAGTTCGAATTAGGATCTTTAATTCGAACTACCTAGTCCGTGCCACGTGTAGCCGCGGGCACGGAGTTCGGACTAAGGGGGATTTAAAAATGGCGGCGCCCGGGAACATGCAAATGAAGCCCGGGATATTTAAATCCCGGGCTTCATTTGCAACTCCGCTTGCCCTCATTACCCTACCTAGCTCAAACTAACGAGCTAGTGTAGCCATACCCTTAGAGAGTAACAATAGATATAGTATCCTGAGCTTTCGTGGACACAACGCATTTCTTCAGATGAGTCAACCCCCATCTGAAGAAGTAGGTTATACCCACAAAAGCTCAGGATACTATATACGTATATTTTTGTTAGTCTCTCTGCCCTGGGCTAGGGAGTTATTTCAAAATAACAAGCAGAGTGTCCACACTACCAAGCCCATTATTTCGAAATAGTGGTCTGGTTATTTCAAAATAATAACTCCTGCTTTCTATGGGGAATAACGCTTATTTCAAAATAGTTATTTCGAAATAGTGGTAGTGTGGGTGCTCCACTGCTGCTATTTTGAAGTAACTGCTCCCCAGAGTAATTCAAGGTAATTACTCCCCAATGCTTCCTCGGGCTCTGAGTCGAGGTAGTGTGTCCAGATTAACAGAGCCTGCCTCGGACTAATTTCAAGGCTTCTCCATAGTGTGGACACGCTATTTCGAAATAGTTATTTTGGGAGTTATTATTTCGAAATAACTTATTTTGAAATAATTTCCTAGTGTAGACATGCCCTCTGGTGCTACAGGACCACTTGTTTTTTAATTTTTTTTTCAGTGACCAATGCTATTCATTCTTCCAGTTCAAGTATTTTAAACTCAGTGGGTGGGTTTTGGTCATCAGTATCTTTATTTAGAATATGATGCAGTTCAGTTATCTCCATTTGGCAACCATTTGAAATGAAAGCCAGGTCTGCACTTAAAAAAAATTATGTTACTCAGGGCTGTGAAAAATGTTGCTCCTTTTGAGCTGTGGTTAGGTTAACTTAACCCCAGCGTAGATGTGGCTAAGCCAATGGAAGAGTCCTTCAGTTAACATAGCTCTGGCTTGTAGGAGAGGTGGATTAACTACATGGTCAGAAAACCCTTTCCGTTGATGGAGGAGTTGTGCTACTGTAGCTGTGTTGCTGTAGTATCTATATTGTAGACATACCCGATGTTGCTACCCTCTGTGTTCTTTATTATGTCTCCTGTAGGTCATTGCTGGAGATATCTGAAGAGGAGGTTAAATATTAAACTTAGCTTCTTTTGTTTTGTATCTATCCAAAAAAATAATTGATTTTCAATGCTAAATCCTTCAGTGTCACATAAGTTTCACATATAATGACACAAATGCAATTGGTTAATTGTTGTTATAATTAATATTAAATATTATGAGTCAAATATTGTGCCGGCTTACACCAGAGGAAACTCATTGTCCAGTGAAAACTGTGCATTCATAGTTTGTTGCAAAAGAGCTGGCTTTGTTGCTGGGTCCCAGAATTGATCTACTTTTTTTGGCCTGAATAGTATCTGGGCTGAAAAAAGATGGTGGGTGGCATTACAGACATTTGTTTGCAAAGTCAGTATCATTTATACTTATATTTTCTTTTAAGTAAAGAGATCTCCAACCACTTCATAGCTGTTTATACAAAAATATTTTTTTTCTCAGCAGTTCGACAATAACAAACTAGTGGAGAACAACAAATTTCACTACTCAGATATCCAAGTAGGAAAGAGAGAGTGAAAGCATGATTTTTAAAACATGAAAATATTTAACGGTGCTTTGTAAACATATTGCCATATTTTTAAAAATTCCTACATTTTGGCTAATAGATTGGTATTAACATAATTGATTTCCTTCCTGTCGTGTGAGATTACAAGCAGGATATATGTTAATTTATAGTTTTATCTGTATGCCCAGTGTATCAGTTGTTACAGCTGCCCTATGTAAACCATGGTACTTGGTTAACACAACATTCCTTTCCTAGGCCACTTCATACTATTCCCCTTCACTAGATGAACATGCTAAAAATTCACCCCAGCTAGTTCACACACTGTGCACCTCTCAATACTCTTGACACAACTGTAATTGCAGGCAACTGTAATTGCCTTTATTCTGAGATCTGGGAAACACATTTGGCAAAAACAACTCACGTTATAAGTCAGTTTATTGCACTGCGTCAAGGTTGACATGTTACCGATGATTCACTAAGCTACAGTTTGAGGAACAAATCTGCTATTTATTCTTTAATCCCTTCTGATAGAAATCAGACATCTGTTATTGAAGCAATTTTATAAAAGCCCCAGAAAAACTTGTTGGCATCTTTCTGGTTAATAAATATTTCCAGCTATATCTGTTATTTGCAGATAAACTAACCTCGTACAATTGCTGTTTTTCAAATGATCTTGTGCTGACATGTCTGATGTACCATTTTTTATTTAAAATTTAATCCTGGTTTATTGAAAAATACAGTGGAATAGTTATAACTACATAGTGACATTTACTAGCAATTGGCAGGCTTGTCTAACTTAAACATCCAGTGAACTGTAAATTGGAGACATGATAAATACCATCCTTGCTTTGTACAAAAGATGTCTGTGTACATTTAAATCATGCCAATTTCTTTTATTTGCAGATATTTATTTAATCAAAGTAGACTACTGTTCCTGAACCTTGTCAGGTTCTAGTTTAAATGGTAATGAGTTAAATGAGTTTAACTTGTTCTGTGATAGATTTTATTGAATGAGAAAAATAAGGTTATAATTATGTGAATAAGCCATTTAAACCCCAAAAAAAGAGATTAGTTAGAACTTCACTGCTATGCTCTGTTTATTAATTATGTATATAGACCCAGATATTTGAAAACAGCTGCAGTCAGTGCAAGTCTGCTTGAGATGGGGACAAAGATGGCACTAAACCACCTTTGCAAATCCCAAATCCTAGGCCAGCAAACATCAGCCTTGAACCATGTTAGTCTAAATCGGGGGCAGGCAAGATACAACCCATGGGCCAAATCCGGTCCATCAAGTCTTTTGATCTGGCCCATACCCACCTCTGCAGCAGGGAATAGCACCAATAAAAGTGACTTGTTCAGGGGTGAGCAATAATTTTTAATTTTAATCTACTCCAAGATTTTGGCAAGTGGTCAAGGGCCACACTTCTATGGATGGGATGTAGGGTCTGGGAAGGAGATTGGGTGCAGAAGGGGACTGGGGTGCATGAGGGGGTGTGGGCTCTGAGAGGGAATTTGGATGAAAGAGGGAGTTGTGATCTGGGGCAGGGGCATGGGGTGCAGGGTCCAGGAGGAGATTGGGGGGCAGGAGAGGATTTTGGCCTGGGAGAAGGGGGGAAAAGGGTACAGAGGGTTTGGGTGATAGCCTGGGGCCGGGAGTGGGGGGAAAGAGAAAGTGAGGCAGGCTCTGGCTGGGAAGCACTTACCTAGGCGGCTCCCAGTCAGCAGCCCTGTAGGAACATGAGGCAGGTTCTCTGCTGCAGTTCCAGGTTGGTCTGGTCGCTGTTCCACATGGCTCTGCTCTGGGCATGGGGCAGAGTGGGAGGCTTCATACACTACCCCTGACTCCAGCAAAATTTCTTAGCTCCTATTGGCTGGAAGCTGGCCAATAGGAGCTGAAAGATTTTGCTGGGGAGCGGGTCAGTGCGTGAAGCCTCCTCTCCCCTCCCCAGCTTCCAGGGCAGAGAGCAGCCAGCCTTTAAAGTGGCTGCAGCTGGATCTGGTGGCATGGTGGACTGGATCTGGCTGGCTGCCTGTCTCTTGCCCACCCATGGAGTAACTGCTCCATGTTGCCCTCTGTGCTGTGGGGAGAAGGGAGAGAGGGAGAGGCTTCAGCACGCTGGCCTCATCCCCAGCAAAATCTCTCAGTTCCTATTAGCCACAAACTGGCCAGTGGGAGCTGAGAGATTTTGCTGGGGGGCAGGGAGAGCACATAAAGCCTTCCCCCCCACACACACTTCTGGTAGCGGAGAGATCCATATGCACAGCCACCTAGTGATCTGGGGCTGCTGGGAGGAAGCCTGTCTGAAAGTGCTGCTGTCTAGCAGCAACTTTGGTAAGTGCCTCCTGGCCAGAGCCTGCCTCTGGCACCCCAGTCCCACCCCCACAAGTCCCTCCTTGACTCTGCACCTCTTCTAAACCTTCCCCCAGGCCAGAATCTTTCTGCATCCATACTCCTTCCTGGACCCTGCCCCAGATCACAGCCCCCTCCTTCACCCAAACTCCTCTCAGACCCCAAACCCTCTCCTGCACCTCAGTTGCCTACCTGGAGCTCCATGGAGGTGCAGGTAAACTGGAGCAGCGGCAGCCCTCCAGGGACTAACCCTGGGGAACTGGATCTGACCCATGGGCTGGTATTTTCCCACTCCTGGTCTAGGTTTATACTGCCCTTCCCTCCTCCTTTAGGCTGATTCACTTAGAGCATTGCACAAGATAAAAAAATGATAAAGGTTATATCCTCACTAGGAAGAAAGTGTTTTTAAAATGTGCACATCAGTGGATTCTTTCCTGCTCTTCAGCCTAAGATCCACATCCTGTGACTTAACTCCTGGCCATCAGCACATTCTTCTGTTCTTTGGGTGAATACCTCTGTTCTGATACCACCTGCCTTTTGAGATGTCCCCACACATAACCAACCAGCAGATCCTGCCTTTTGAGATGCCACTGTGACCAAATGGCAGATGTTGCTTTTGCTGCAGTGGGCCTCCGAGTGTGGTACCTGCTTCCTCCTTGACATCCACCCCAGTCCATTTTCTCTCCACATTTAAGAATTGCTTCAAAACATTTTTCTTTCATTTTTGTTTTTTCCCCCATAGAATCATCCTTCCCCCCCACCTCACCCAGTAAATCACCTTCCCCCACTTTCACCTCTCTTCCTTTCAGTTTTTGAATTGGACCCTTCAATTAAGCTACTATGAATCTGGAATGAAGATGGTTCTTAATGTGTGCCTAAGGCCTTGTCTTCCCTAGGAAAAAAGGGACTCTTGTTAACAAATGCATGCTAATGCATGTTAACTAACATGTTCAAACCCTAGTGTAGATAGGGCTAGTAGTCATTTTAATCTAGGTTAGCTAACTGAGGGAAACCCTAGGCTCTTCTCTAGGGTTTTCCTTGAAGCAGCTCACATATCTTAAACCTAAACTGCCTCGTCTATGCTAGGATTTTAACACGACAGTGCATATTTTAAAAACACTTTCTTCCTAGTATGGATATAGCCTTTATCATTGTTTTATCTTGTGCGATGCTCTCAGTGCCTCAGCCTAAAGGAGGAGGGAAGGGTAGTATAAATATGATTATTATTGTTTGTTGTTTTTGTTAGAATTGTCTTACAGCAATTGTACTAACTATAGCACCACATACTCAGCGATCACTTTATTCGTGGAAATTCAGCCCCTCTGGGGCAGAGTATACTCAGCATTAGTATTTATCAGCACCGTCTGCAGCAACCCTACGTGACATTATAGAAGTAGGTATGAAGTTTAATACATAGGCTAGCTGAAAATGCAGGCAAGTTTCAGGAGAGGGTATGCCATTACTCCATTTGGAATTTAGTTAGTAGTACATCAGAGCTAGGACGCTTATTCTTGTGAAAAAATACTGCAGCATTTGTAATGTCCACATGTGGCCAAACCTCAGCTTTACATATCAAACTCTATTTTCAGACAAAGCTCTTCAACTCTGCATTTCAGATAGACAATATGCATCTGATCCACTCAGTGCTGTGACCAATGTGTGCCAGTATCCTCCCATTGTTAGCTTGTCTTCTTTCCCTCTTCTCTCATCTTATGTCCAAATTGTTAGCTCTTCAAAGCAGTTTCTGTCTTATGTGTTTTATACACAGTGTCTTGCACAATAGAGTTCTGATCCTTGATATGAGTCCCCGTGTAGTCATACAATAATAATGAGTATGCAAATAGATTTCTTAACATATGTGCCCCCAGACTGAAAGACATCTTTTGTAGAATGGCACTGTCCGTGCCACTGGTTCAGTACAGACTCAGAAAACAATACTTTCTGAAGTATAACAACACTACTTTCTGCAAGACTTTGGTTTTGTTCCCTTGGAAATAGCCCATACAGACTGGGGATGTAAAATACTGATTAATCAGTTAACCAGTTAAATGTTAGGTTAACCTAGAGTACGTCTACACAGCAGAGATATTTCAGGATCTCTCAGTATCCCGAAATAGCTACCCCACGTCTAGAAACGCGCCTGTTATTTTGAAATATTTTGAAATACGGCGCGCTATTTCGCCATCCCTGTAAACCTCATTGCATGAGGGCTAAGGGATGGCTCGCAATAGTGCGTTATTTTAAAATTATTTCAAAATAGCCTATTTCAAAATAAGCTATGCAAATTGCATAGCGTAAATTGCGTATCTTATTTCGAGTTTTGGGTGCTTTGTAGATGCACCCCTAATGTTTAACCAGTTAACCGACTAAACAGGATCCTGGGAGGCTTGGCGCAGCTGGAGAAACCCTCTGCCCATGGCAGGCTCTGGACAGAAAACTGCTCCCGGGTAATGGTTAACTATTACCTGGTAAGCAGCACCTGGTAAGGGTGATACTGGGTAACCAATTAACTGGTTACCAATTCATATCCCTAATTTAAATACTGAGTAGGAATTTCTTAACTTCTGGATATGACAAGAGTCCAGCCTTGAGCAGCATTGCTACAGGAATGCCACTTGCTTCTGTGGGCTAGAACTGATCGGGAATTCATGTTAGAAGCACATCACCTCTATCAGTCAGAGTATATTGTGATGATGAGGCTTTGCTGATTAGTTGATGACTATGGAACATAAGAAAATATAAACCATTAAAAACAGCAGAATGGAAGCTAGTAGATAAATCTTACTAGTTTGAGTTTGTTTGTTTTTAACATGAAAGGTCCAGAAACAACTTTTTTAAAAACTTACTTCAGTGAGTTGCAATTTTTTTTTAAAGAAAAACTTTTTTAAAAACTCAAATTAACAATGGACATCAAAAATTACATACACTAATTACAAAGATCACTGAAAAATTATGAGCCACAACCACAGCGCATGTAAACTCAATCACCATGTCCAATAGCATGTATGAAAAGAGTTCAGTGATTGATATCAATCCACTTTCTATAGCACTAATCTGATACCACGTTAAGAATAAATAGCCATTCCCATCTCCCTTCCCCCCCCCCCCCCCCGCCTAGGAGCTACCACAAGTTGCCACTAACTGAAAACTTTGTCCGTTTCAGCAGAGTTCAAGGACTAAATAAAATATTATTTTGCTCCAAGAAGTGGTTCCTCAAAATGAGGATTGAGAAGCATTAGCAGAAGCTGCTTTTCATGCTGTGCCTGTTTTTTGGCTCAAAAAGAGTTTAGTCTTGGGGGTTGTCAATCAAGAACCTCTCAAGCATTTAATTCACACAAATAAATGTGAATAAAATAGTCAAGGCATTTTGGCTGGGCTGATTTTGTGGGTTACAATCGCTGGGCTTCGGACCACTAGATCAGAGTCAAAACTTCCAGTAACTGAGTCTTTCCATTTTTTGGCCCAGTTAGATTCTGGCTGAATTTGTGATGCTGTGGAAAGTCCTCTATAAACTTAAATTAGACCATTATGTGGTTTCAGATATAGTAGTGTATTTCCCAAAGTGATTTACAAGCAATGAGCTAGATGCAGGTATTGCATTAAGTGGGTAAAATGCAGCAGCCACTCTACATGCAGTCAGAGCCAACACACAGGAACAGGAATTAGAGCTACGTTCACTGAGAAGGGGAATGTTTGCTAGGTCACTAAGGGAAGAATTATTCCCTATGATATTGCAAAAGGAGCCAGAGAGTCTTTAACTTCCTTCTAGAGGCTGACCACAGATAGTCAGAAAAGACTGCAATGCCTGCACTGAATATATGGGTGTGTTTTTTTCCTGTGACCCAGAATGTCTTGGGTTGGTGTGATGCCAGCTGAGCAGCTGATCTCTTTCTGTTTGGGACACACCACTGCCTGGTTAGGGGCTTGGAAAGGGTCCCATATGGGGAGAGGCTAGAGAGACTGGGACTTTTCAGTTTGGAAAAAAGGCGATTGAGGGGCGATATGATAGAGGTATATAAAATCATGAATGGTGTGGAGAAAGTGATTATAGAAAAATTATTTACCTTTTCCCATAATACAAGAACTAGGGGACACCAAATGAAATTGATGGGTAGTAGGTTCAAAACTAATAAAAGGAAATTTTTCTTCACACAGCGCACAGTCAACCTGTGGAAATCCTTGCCCGAGGAGGCTGTGAAGGCCAGGACTCTATTAGGGTTTAAAAAAGAGCTTGATAAATTTTTGCAGGTTAGGTCCATAAATGGCTATTAGCCAGGGATAAAGTATGGTGCCCTAGCCTTCATAACAAGGGCAGGAGATGGATGGCAGGAGATAAATCACTTGATCATTGTCTTCTGTTCTCCTTCTCTGGGGCACCTGGCATTGGCCACCGTCGGCAGATGGGATGCTGGGCTCGATGGACCTTTGGTCTGACCCAGTATGGCCATTCTTATGTTCTTATGTTCTTATGGTACCATTTTTTTTGTAAATACTTGCCTCCAAGTAACATGTTAAGCTTTGGCGAACAAGCCCTTTTGGTGAAGTGTCACCTGAATTAGAATGACAAGAAACCTCTGCTCAGCTCTCCCCAAGACAGAGAAATACGGATTCAAAATACCCATCTTTATGAAGTAAAACAGTGTAAACAAAGAGAACAGTTTCCTTAATGACATTGCCACCAGATGGTGCTGGACATTGAGCTGATACAGGCCCTTGTAACTTTACAATCTGTTGCTTATAAATTGTTAGCTTCCTATTTACGATTAGGGAAAATCTATCCAGGTAACATGTGGCTCTGAAATTAAAGCTTAATTGTGTCTCCTGGGATGGTACATCAAACTTGTGCTGACTGGCTGCATGAGGTTAAATTTCATCCTATTTAGAGGGCTCAGTTCTGTTTTATAGTGTCCTTTAAACTTTTCCTAGACTGATATAGCATCCCTGGTACATTCAGTGGGATGTAAAACAGCCCATATTTGGCTTTATTGTGAAGATGTTCAAATACTGAACATATTTTCTAGCCTGATGGAGAGTCTACCACCTTTCGTCTTTGATTGTAACACAACTGTGCAATGCCCAAGTTATTCGGCTGGCTGTGGTAACTCACTTCATTTTTGGAGTTCTTAGACATAAGTGCTATGTAATTGCACTGAGCCCCTGTCTATATTACAAAATTATTTTAGTATAACTATATTGCTCAGAGGTATGAATAATCCTCAACCCTGAGTGATGTAGTTATGCTGACCTAAGCATCAGGGTAGACAGAGCTATGTCGAGGGTGGGGAAAGAAGCTCTCTCCCATCTGCTTAGATCATCTTCACCAGAAGTTATAAATCTGTAATGTAGACCTGCCCTCAGTTTCATGAAATCACTAGAAACAACATATTCTGGGTGGCGGGGGGAGGAAGGGGGAGAAACTAGTTCACCCAATAACACAGTAACATCTTGTTAAACTGAGAGATTTGATGACTACTGTACATTACTGCACAATGTTTCTCTTAAACAAAATGATAACCTCAATATAGTAGGGACTAACTTTTTTATTTTTGATGTTTACATGGCAATCATTTTGGAAACCTATTAAATTGCCCTAAATAAAAAGCTGCATCTATAAAAAGAGAAAATAATATCATACTGCTTGAAAATTTTAAGTCAGCTCCTCAGGGAAGTCAGTGCAGCTATGCCGATTCACACTGGTCAAGGATCTTTAGGTAAACGAGCCTGAATTCAAGACACTGTAAATGTTAATGGAGTTTAGATTCTGATCTGAATGTGTCTGGCTTGTATTATATAACGAACAAAGTCCAAACCCCTGAAGCTGCAAACCCTGAACTTTCAGGGTATTCACACCCAGGTCTAAAATTTTAGGATTAGGGACCCATCTTAATTTTGTGGTGTCCCATGACTGCCTCTGATATGTAGTCTCCTTTCTTATGTATTGCATCTTCTACACTCTCTTTATCCCAGCCACTATTCTGATTTGATAACCAGGGATTGATGACTATGCCTAGAACAATGCAGTATTAGTACAATCTTTAACCACGCAAAATCAGCTGCATCTCTCAACTTGTTTCTTTTTTCTTTCTTGCTGATAGACATGAGTGGTTTCTGTGGCAACCACAGTAATGTCTTCAGCTCCTTTTCTACCTTCAGACCGGCATACATTAAAGTGTCAATGTAAATCTTCGGGTTTTTTTAATCTTACCTCAGTTCTGTACCTCTATTATTAATATCATTGATTTTTTATTTTTAAACTGGATACATTCTTTTCATGGTTATGTTTTCCTGTGCTTTTAGCCGTACAATGAGAACAGGCTTTGTGAGTTTGACTTTTTGTGTCTTTAAGGTTCTTATGCACTTGCATAGTATTTTTATGCACTTGCACAGCTGTTCTTGCATAAAAACTTGCAGAGCGTCTACACTGCACGTGCGTTCTTGTGTAAGTAAATTTACAGTAAGGCGTCGGAACAGAGGGCTTCTTGCGCAAGAGTTATTCCTCTCCCCACGAGGAATAAGCCCTCTTGCGCAAGAGCTCTTGCGCAAGAAGGCAGTGTGGACAGGCAACAGGGGTTTCTTGCGCAAGAAACCCCTATGGCTAAAATGGCCATCAGAACTTTCTTGCGCAAGAGAGCGTCCACACTGCCATGGACACTCTTGTGCAAAAGCACATCGCTTGTGCAAAAGCACACAGCAGTGTGGACGTGCTCTTGCGCAAGACCTTTTGTGCAAGAACTCTTGTGCAAAACAGTTCTTGCACAAGAAACCTGCAGTGTAGACTTAGCCCATTTGTTTCCACTGAATTAAAAAAAGACTGAAAAATATTTCTGTTTACAAAGTAGTAGTTTGCATTTCTGTAGAAACATTTACTTGATGAACTTAGAATGTTTTACTAAAGCAATAATATGCTATTATCTCATTTCACAGATGGGAAATTGGGACACAAAAAGGTTACATCAATTGCCCTAAATCAGAGCAGGTCCAGTGGCAGAAATGAAGCCCATGTCTCCTGACTCCAAGGCCTTTCCTCTAACCACTAGAACATGCTGCACTCTTACAGATTCGCAGAGATTTGTTAAACACCACATCAACTTTTAAAAAACAAGCATTAAACCCCATGAAGTAGTTAGTGTTTCTGAGTCAACATGTAGTCAGAATGTTATACAGCTGGAAAGAATTAAAATTTACACGGCACTAATGTGGATGGTTCAAATTTAATGTGTCTCTTCATACTAACAGATGTGGCATTTCTGTTTGAACAAATCTGTTATTAAATGCAATGGCTGCTAGGATAAAATCTGTGAAGTTTTATCTGCTAATCTGCAAATCTGCTATTTGCAAAGTTATATTCATAGTAAATGCTGATACTAGTAAAAATACAATAGCTTTTAAGAGCTGGCACAGTCATGTTAAGGACTGTATTTTCATGGGCCTTCTTTCATACACTATTTTCAGTCTATAAAGATGGCTTTCTTCCTGTCAGGGTAGATGGGCATCCGTCATCAGATCCCTATTGATATGCTAAAAGGCTAGATGGAAGGTCTTGTGATTACTGCCTGTGTGACTAAGGAGTGGGGTGCCTGGAGTAGCCCTCACTGGAATTGCCTACAGCAGGGCAGGCTGCAAAAGGGAGAGATAATAATCCCAACACTGGTGGGTAACACTGAAGTTAGACTCCCTAACCAGTTACCAGGCCCTGTCAGAGTGGGGCCCAGGAGGGCCATTTGGCCCAGGCCTCAGGAGACAAAGGGTCCTCAAATTTTGACATTTTTCTACCAAGTCATTTCTATTTATTATACACCTTGCAGTTATAACAGAGACAACAAAAGAAGCTCTATATACCTTCAAAAATGGATTTAAATCATTATAGGACCTTGGACCTTTGCCAATTTTTGGTCCCATCTTTTTCATCTGCATGACGAGAGACGGGAGTAGCTTCTGTGATTAGTGATTCTACGTTATGAAACGCTGTTTAGTCTTTGCATTGTTTAGGGGTTTTGAAAGTCATAATTAATTCTGTTACTGTAAAGTGATTTTGCTTGGTCTGAGGGTGAGTTTAACCTTTAAATCAGATGCTTATCTCTGCATAGGGGACTTTTGTTATTCCTGTTTTTTTCTTGTGTGTCTTCATATACAATAACCATATCAGGCTCAGCGGTAAGCTACCTCTTCGTCCAGTTTTAAATTCACCTTTAAAGACTTTTTTGTGATAATAAACTTTTAATTCTAGTTGTTTAATAAACTTTAAATCGAATCTGGCAATTGCCTCATGTTCATATTCATAATAATGCACCAGTTATTAGAGGAATTTAATAATGGGAACATGTTAGCAGATGAAATTTCAAGACTTTGAAATAAGGCTATCGGGGTTGTAGTAAATAACCCCCAAATTGTTATTATATAATATTCATTGCAAAATATATACAATTAAAAATTTGTAAAACCAATAGCCTTTAGTGAATTAATTTGTTGTATGTTACTGTGTTTTAAAAGAATCCCTTTATAAAAATGAAGTGAAGATTTGAAAGTGGTGCAAGTAAGAGATGGCAAAAGCAGTAGTTAAGTGAAGCAGCAGTTAAGAGTTTAAAGACAGTAACATCATTTCTCATAGAAAAGATGCCTCAGCCATTAGACGGTGACGTACTGACAGTGATACTTCCAGTTCTGATGATGAAAACTTTGTTCCCACAAATGACATCTCAATGCCACTGCCTCAAAATGTAGAGGTCATTAATGAAGGCACAGAAATGCCAACAGTAGCAATATATGCAGAATCTACAGTTGATTTAGAGACTGTGCATGCAGAAAATGAGGACCTCAGAGATGCTGCGCAGCAAGAGCAAGAACTTATGACTAGCACAGGACACAGTGTAACAACAGTGGCATCAGAACCTGATATTGGACTTCTTGATAAGAACAATGTTGCTCAAATGCAGTCGTTTCTCAAAGTTAGTTGTTTTCAGATTCCAAGTAATAAACCGAAAGATGCTGAAAATCATGCTTTTCCCACTTGTCTGCTGACAAAACTCTTCCAAATGGAGAGATCTACACACGAGAAAGGCTCTGCTGGAACATGGAAAAGCAGGCTCTATGCTGTGTACCATTTCATTTGTAACAGTAATACTTCAAATGCATCAGTAAGCACTGTCTAATCCATCTAGTTGGAGCATCAGTAGAGGTTGGAGGAAGTTGAAAGACCAAATACCTGCACATGAAACTTCAGTATTGCATAAAAATAACTATGTTACGTGAAAATCAACTACTAGATCAGCACTAGCTGACAATTCAATTGACAATTTACTCCTGAGTGAAATAAACACAGAAGCTGATAACTGAAAAAACCTCCTTGAGCACATATTGAATGTCATTCTTTTTCTTTCTGAACAGGGATTGGCTTTGTTTGGTTCCAGTCAACATATTGGTGACCCTACAAATGGAAACTTTCTTGGTATACTTGAGCTTCTTAGCAAGCATGACCCACTTTTATTAGGCCATGTTAAGTGTCTTTGTGAATCACAAGAGAGTAGAAAATGCATGCAAGTCCATTATCTGTACTAGAAATACAAACAAGTTTATTGAGCTGTGTGGAACATTTGTGCACACAACAATTCTTGAAGAGATATGACACGTGACGTACTTTTCAATTATTATTGATGCAACTCCAGACTGTTCTCATAAAGAACAGGTGACCTTGGTTGTTCGATATGTTAAAATTGCAGGAAGTTGGAAAGTTTCAATTGAAGAGCAATTGATTTTGTTCAATAATTTCACGAAAAAAACTGGAAAAGAAATTGCCAGTCGTGTATTAGGAATTCTGGAAGGCTTCAAATAAATTTTTCAAGTCTGCATTGGCGAAGCCTATGACAATGGATCCAATGTGGCTGGGAAGCACAACAGAGTACAAGTAGTCCTTCTTCAGCAAAATCCAAACTGTATTTTCTCCAGTCGTGGCAACCACACACTAAATCTTGTCGGTGTTGATGGTGCTGCATCATGCAAGGAAGCAATCACATACTTTGGAACAATCCAGCAACTGTGCAACCTCTTCAGTAGCAGTCCTGGCAAGTGGGAAATTCTGAAGCAGCATCTGCCTGTTTCCCTTCACGGCATGTTGACAATGGAATGGTCAGCACGAATTAATGGTGTTAAACCAGTTGCACAACATTTGGACTCAGTGAAAAAGGCTTTAAGTGAGCTTGAATCTCTTGCTCTCACAGCACAGGCTCACACTGAGCTTAAGTCAATTCAGAAGTATACATCCAAATTTGAATGCATTTTAATGTTGTCCATGTGGATGAAGCTGCTAAAAATGATCCAAGAAACTAATCTTGTAATTGAAGCATGCAATGCAACATTAGATGTTGAGAGAGATAACATTGAATGACTTCTTAAAGATATTCAAAAGATTTATGATCAATAGGATGCAATCTTTTCTGAGTCCAAATCAGTAGCACAAGGTATTGACATTTCATCTGAGTCTTCCAACAATCACAGCCTAACATTTCAATATAATGCATAAAGGCACTATTGAGTCAATTAATTTTTGTTTTGTTATCATTGATTCCATCAAATCTGGTCTTACATGTCGATTTGAGTCACTGCGACAAATTTATACCCTTTTTGGATTCCTTTGGGGTTCAGAGAACTAAGTGATGAGGATCTATATTCAGTGGCTGAACAGTTTCAACAAAGGTACAACAACAAAATTTCAAGAGATCTCTGTGACAAGATTGCTTTCCTGAAATGTATACATTTCACCAACTTTAAATCAGACTGCAAGCCAAAAGAACTGCTTCAAGAAATATTCAATCTCGGCTTGTTGACTGTATTTTCTAATATCACAGTTGCATTACATATTTCTGTCAGTCTCCCTGCCTCAGTGGCTTCAGGTGAATGCACATTCAATGTGTTAAAACAAGTTAAGAGCTATCATCACTCTACAGTGGGACAGGCGCATTTGAATGGGCTCGCAATGCTTAACACCAACAGTGATGTTGCATGTAAATTAGATTTTTCTTCAGTTATAAACAAGTTTACACACAACAAAACCAAAAAGCATTGCTAAAATGAAAAGTTTTGCTTGCACTAGAAACTCACAATTAAAATTACATTTTTAATATACATGCTATCAGTATAATGATTTAATTGTTAATAAATGTCTCAAGTGTTTATTTTCATATATTCTTTTGATTTTAGTATGATTCTGTGGATGAGAAGTTAGATATGTCGGGGGCTGGGACTCGGCTGAGATCTCTAAACTCAAAGTGGCCCAGGCCTCTGTCATTCTCTGAGAAGCCTGCCAGTTACAAACTGTGCTTCTGATCTCCCACACTTGTTACCAAGAAGCCAAAAAAGAAACCTCCACACCTTTATTGCACTCCAGTCCTCTGGCTTCCAGTCAGCACATAGGTCCTAAAGGTATATTTTAAAGAAAAAAGAAAGAACAAGAAGAGAAATGTTAAATCAGGGGTGCAGAAGAGAGCTTCCATGGGTCAGATCCTGCCCACCAAGCCAGTTGATTCGGCCCACAGCCACCCTGTTCCTCCCCCACTCCCAGGTCAATCGAGACCTGGGGATGGGTGAGCACACAAAGTCTCCTCCCTCTGCTAGGGGCATGGGGCACTTAGAATGAACCACCAGCTGTTCAAAACAGCTGGCTGTTTGCTTTAGGCACTACACACCCCTGGCAGGATGGGGGCAAGAGACTTTATGCACTCCCATGCCCCCAGACCCTGATTGGCCTGGGGGAAGGGGAGTGCATGTAGTCTCCTCCCACCACCAGGGGCGTGTGGCACCTAGAGGGAATCACCAGCTGTTCAGAACAGCTGGTGGTTCCCTCTAGTTGCCTGGGGCAGGGGGCAAAGACTTCATGTGCTCCTCCACCACCAGGCCAATCAGGGTCTGTGAGTGGAGGAACATGGGAAATGTTCTGGGCCTGCCCTTTACACCCAAGGCCCTCCTCCTTTTGGGGTGACCCGGGGCCACTTCAAAAATTGGTGAAGTGGCCTCCCTTCTAAAATTATTGCCCACCCCTATGTTAAATGATCAAACAGTCACATACATACAATAACATACATACAATAACAGATGACAGAACTATGTAGCACTTTAAAGACTAACAAGATGGTTTATTTGGTGATGAGCTTTTGTGGGCCAGACCCACTTCCTCAGATCAATATGTGGAAGAAAATCGGCACAACCATATATACCAAAGTGATACAATCAAAAAAATGAACGCATGTGAAATTGACAAATCAAATTTTAGAACAGAGTGGGGGTGAGGGGGGAAGGTTAGTGTCTGTGAGGTAATGACATTAGGGGTGATAATTGGGGAAGCTATCTTTGTAATGGGTGAGATAATTAAGAGTCTTTGTTTAAACCCATTCATACCAAACTTTATGTATTGGTTTAAACAAAGACTCTTAATTATCTCACTCATTACAAAGATAGCTTCCCCAATTATCACCCCTGCTTCTGGAAAATGTAATAGAATATTGCTAATTTGCACTTGTGAGCTGGGAGACCCCCTGCAGGCTACTGCTTTACATAGATTAGAAAAAACAAAAAACAGCAAATGGTCTGCTAGCACTTTATAGACTAACAAAACATATAGATGGTGTCATGAGTTTTTGTGGACACAGCCCACTTCTTCAGATGACCGGAGTTTTGTTACTCTATAAAGTGCTACCAGACCATTTGTTGTTTTTAAAGTTTATTCTGTACAGACTAACTCGGCTACCCCCTGAAGCTATAGATTAGAAAGTAAGGCCGAATTCTCAATGGCTCTTGGCCCCTTTCTCCTTTTCTGGAACCTCTTTGACACTTCCCCAATATTAAGGATATGCTCTTTGAACTGAAGATGTAATTTCTAGCTTAAGTTGACATATATGTGCTAGCTCTGACTGAGCAAGTACGCTTAAGAGACCTGTAGTAGTGCAAGTGGTAGAGAAGGGTTAGCTACCTATATGTGTAATCTAGTGTTTTGCACAGGCTCATACTTGGGATAGCTACCCCTATCATCATTTGTGTCTCTGCAGCCCTACTGCTATTTTTAGTGCACTAATTTGATCAGAACTAGCATGGGTATGTCTGCTTGAACTGGAAATTACTTCTCCAGCTTGAAGTGTAAACATGCCATAGGGCCTGTTTATACTGGCAGAGCAGTATAAGAGGGTTTTAGTGCAAAGGAGAGCCAGCCCTAAAAAGTTGATCCTGCTTCCATTGAAGTCTTTGTTAAAAATCTCTTTGAATTAAACTTAATGGGAGCAGGAACAGGCCCTGAGAAAACAAACTTATTGGTCACTGATCTAATGGATAGAAGGGAAACAGTAGATGTGTTATATGTTTATTTTAGGAAGATTCTGACTCAGTCCCACATGATATTTTCATTAGCAAACTAAGGAAAGAGTTTAGAGGATATTTTATAAGCTAAGTACACTACTGGTTGAAAAACTGTACCGAGAGTAATTATTAGTAGTGTGCTGTCAAACTGGGAGGAAATATCCTGTGGTGTCCTTAAGAGATCTGGCTTGGGTCACATACTATTCAGTATTTTCATTCATAACTTGGATAATGAAGTTGAGAGAGTACTTATAAAATTTGCAGATGACACCAACCTGAGAGGGGTTGTAATTATTTTGGAGGACAGAATTAGAATTGAAAAGGACCTTGCTATATTGGCAAACTGGTCTGAAATCAATATGATGAACTTCAAGAAAGACAAGTTAAAGATATGGGCAAAGTGATAGGAAGGAAAAAGTCAAATGCACAACTGCAAAATGGGAAATAACGGCTATGCAGTAATACTGTTAAAAAGGATCATCTGGATCATAATTTGAAGATGAGCCCACAGTGTCCATAGTTGTAAAAAAGGATTCTGGGATGTGTTTACTGGAGTGTTATATGTAAAATACTGGAAATAATTGCCCTAATGTACTGGGTACTGGTGAAGCTTCAGCTGGAGTACTATGTTCAGTCTGAGCACTATACTTTAAAGAGGATGTGGACAGATGAAGAGAATCCAGAGGAGAGCAAGGAAAATGAGAAAATCTTTAGAAAATCTGATCTATGAGAAAAGGTTAAAAATTGGTGTGTTTAGTCTTGAGAAAAGACGATGGGGGGGCTGATTTCAAATATATTAAAAGCTAATATAAAAAATATGATCAATTATTCTCCATATGCACTGAAAATAGGACAAGAAGTATTAGGTATAATTGGTAGCAAGCAAATTTTAGGTTAGATATTAGGAAAGACTCTCTAACTATAAGGATAGCTAAGGACTGGAACAGTTTACCAAAAGAGGTTGTGGAAGCTCTGTAATTGGAAGTTTTTAAGAACAGATTAGACAAACACATTAGGGTTGTGCTAGGTATACTTGGTTCTGCCCAGCATGAAGGTATGGACTAGATCATAGGTTCTCAACCAGGAGTAGGTGTACCCCTGGGGGTACACAGAAGTCTTCCAGGGGAAACATCAACTCATCTAGAAATTTGCCTGGTTTTATAACAGGCTACATAAAAAGCATTAGCAAGGTCAGTACAAACTGAAATTTCATACACACAGTGACTTGTTTATACTGCTCTATATACACTGAAATGTAAGTATTTATATTCTAAGTGATTTACTTTATGTGGTTAAAATGAGAAAGTAAGCAATGTTTCAGTAATAGTGTGCTATAATATCATGTATAAAAATACAACACTATTGTAAGCAAGTAATTTTTATGGAAGGTGGAACTTGGGGTAGACAAGACAAATCAGACTCTAAAAAAGGAGTACAATAGTCTGGAAAGATTGAGAACCACTGGTCTAGATGATCTTTCAAGGTCCCATTTAGCCTTATATTCCTATGAAACATTATCGGGGGGGGGGGAGGGAGGGAGGGTCAAGGATTTGTCATTAAAACATGCACTTAATTTATTTTGAAAGCGTGATTATTATTTACAATGCTTCCTAGATATATTCCTAGGTCTAATGTATTTTTTAAGTAAGGAAGCCTTAAAACTTTCAGACTTTGCTACATTATTCAGTTAGATTCTTGTTTAGAATGTTGTTGTATTGGTTGTGGTGAAAATGATCAAGTTTGTAGATCATTAGAGCAGAATTAGTGACTTTCTGTATCAGAGCTCCATAGGGACAGAGGCACAGAAAGAGAGGTGGTAGATAATTTGCTTTTTAGGGCCTGATTTTTCCACTACTTTGCACCTGAGAGAGTCATTTCCACCTGTGCAAAATGGTTCTAAACCCCTACCATATCAAAACAGCAGCATTTTCAACCATTTTGCACAAGTGACCAGGATTACATTTATTTCGTTTCCTTTGCTATCTCATTTCGATACACAATTTTGTAAGAATATTGACTCAGCACCTAACTTCTTTGGTTTCCTAGAACAATGTGACTATGTAAACAGCCCTGAATAACTATAACATTGATTATAGTCCGTGTATTTGCCACCATCATGTGTGCAAACACTTTTATTGTACACACCTTATTAAGCTGTGTAGTTTGAATCAGAATGAAATTTACATCCTTTTCTGTGTATCAGCTCTGAGGTTTAGATTAAAAGCTATCCCTGATAGCTTGAATAAACATTGGGAGTGGATTAATTCTCATGAGTGTGCTTTAATGGAATAATTATAGTACCACTTATTTCTGGTGGTATTAGAGTTATTCCAGATAATGTATACCGTCACGGTACTGATTTGAAATTTGGCATAGCACAGTGTACCACATGACTTTGAGAATTCACTGAAGGCTCTTTGTGAGTACTGTAGCAAAGGCTAATGTAAACAAAGGAAGATCAAAGTAAATCTTGCAGTGGGAATGGAGACTGACATAACCTAGTGAGGCATCTTTCTCCAACAGTCAAATGGAGATACTTCATTTTCAATTTCCTGTCTAAGATAGTCCCTGGTTTTAAGCTCTACTCTTTCTATATACAATTTTCTTCCCTGGTATCAAAATGTATTACTTTACACTCTTTCCATAAAGATATGAACTATGTATATGTATGTTTATAAACATATTTGACAAGCACGTACCACACAACAGAGCAATGCAGTTGGCCAGCTTAACTAGCACATGATAAATGCCGTCTGCTTTGCCAATCATTACAACATCACAAAGGGAAGTCCAAAATGTGCAAGATCCTTGTATGAATGCACAAGAGGGGAGGGAGAAAGGAGTCTCCCCAAATGTCTTGTCCACTTATCTCTTCATGCAGGGCCATAATAAATTGCCCTTCCTACATGAGCCAAACAACTCAGTTGTCAGTTCTCAACGTATATACCAACATGGTAACCTATGGCAATTTCCTATGCAGTTTTAACCATGTTCCCAAGAGAATCGAGCAAGTAGAATCTCTGCTTTCCAGCTTCACTCCTGCTAACATGCTGTACTCCAAGATGAATTGTTCATAAGGAGAAGCTGTAGCTCCCTAAGGATACATCTACACAGCAGAGCTATTTCGGGATACAAGAAGTATCCCAAAATAGCAAACCCGCATCTTTTGAGTGCGCCCACTGTTTTGAGAGAGGTCTTGAAATAGTGGACACGTTATTTCAGCATCCCTGAAACCTTGCTTCCACAAGGGTTAAGGGATGTCTTGAAATATCATATTATTTTGAAATTTGGCACTGCGTAGACGCACCAAATTTTGAAATACGCTATTTCAAAATCCAATCTAAATAGGATACGCAATTTGCATAGCACAAATTGCATATCTTATTTTGAGTTTAGGGTGCTGTGTAGATGCATCCTAAGGAGGAACACAAAATGTAGTTACCTTCCACCTACCACTCCATTTATATATCTCATGCATTTGCTTTCTTATATGCTCTCCCACAGGAAAATAAATGTATCTCAGCCGAAAATCCCAACAGTGATTACGAGGTCTGTACATTCATTATTACAGGTTCCTAGTGGAAACATAAAAACCATGTGAGCAAAGAGTTCTTGTGGTTTGTACAGCTCAGCAGATTTTATATTTTTATTAGCAATGGAGTAATCACACACAGGCGTAAAGATCCAACTGTTTTGCCATGCATGTCAGTGTGTGCAATAAGGTGGGAGGGTTACGTCCAACAAGTCTGTGACACTCGAAAACTTCTCTCTTTCATCAATGGAAGTAGGTCCAACCAAAGCACTTACATCTCTTTCTAGCTCCTTTCCTTTGAGGATATTGAAGCACTTTACAGAGATTAATTAAACCTCTTCCGGTACTGCGAGGCAGGTAAGGATTATTATGCTCATTTTACAGATGGCACAAAATTGTTTTTATGTGTACCAAATATCTACATACAGATATCTAGTTATGCATTTTTATTTCATATCCTCACTGTGTATCTTTAGTCCAGGCAGAGTTCCTAGCCATTACTTAATCAGACATCACATTGACCAGTAGAGCAACCGAGATTACACTGTGTAACAAATACTAAATCTTCAGTGGCAGCTGCAGACTCCAAAGGGCATTGCCAGTGTAATGCACACACCACCTAGGTATGGTGTAGTGAGACCACTTACAGAAAGAATCATGAGTCTGCTCTATAGACTTAGCTAATAGGCTGGTGGCTTTTAGCTCATGCAGTAGAGGCTCATACACTAAGTTCTGCAGGTTCCAGGTTCTGTTTTGTCCGCAGATGACCAGGGTCTGCCAGTGTTACACCAACAAACATACAGTGTGACCAGGAAATACAATGTACCTGAGCTTATTTCACTTTCTGAAGGTAGGCAAGTTCAGCCCTCAGTTCAGAACAAGCCCAGAATGTTTCCCATTGATCCAGTGTTTGGATAATCTTGGTTTACCTGCATTATCACTGGAGTCTGACTCTTCAGCATAACACATAATTCCTATGTTCTGCTTTCCTGAAGGCACCACTGAATCTGAAGAGCATGATATATTAATACATGAGGATTCTATTCAGATCATTGTATTTCTGTCTGTGTATAATCCTTCTTGCTGTGCATCTTCCCATGTATAGGTAGTGGCTCCACAGATTGCCATCTAGACAATAACTTTCTTTTTCATTGAGGTTAAAAATATGGAGTGTGAAAAGATGGTGAGCTCAGACAGCTGTCTGACTGAGAGTTCTATAGGGTCACAGGGATTCTGTTGCCCTAGCTCAGTGGTTCCCAACCTTTTGGGGCTGCCGCGTGTCCAGGGGCGGGGCTGTGCATGTGCGACACGCCCGGGGCCGGTGCCGTGCGTGCACCACGCGCCCGGGGCGCAAGAATGGCTTGGGCCGTCTCTGATCACTTGGTGGGCACACATAAATGCCCCAGCAGGCACCATGGTGCCCGCGGGCACCGCGTTGGGGACCATTGCTGCCTAGCTCATTTATGGTATGAATATGACAACTTCATTGGTGAATTCCCCCTCTATCTTTTTCTGCCCCCTGCATGGGATGAAATTCTTCAGGAAGAAGGAATCTATAATTAAAGAGTAACTTAAACCTAAAGTACATTTTCTTCCCAGTGCTTGTAGAAAGTGAGGCTTGATATGTGCATTGTCATAATGTACGCCTAATGATGGGCATAGGAAAACCTAGGCTCCACACTTGGTTATACTCTGAGGATGTTTGGATGTGGATTCAGATGTTAACTCTGTGGCTCAAACCCATCACTAATGCAAAGAATGACAAAGGAAGGCATAGCCTCATGATCACATAACCTTGAACATATGTTTCCAATATGCCTTGAGCAGTACACATTTTAAATCTTATGGAGGCTGTTACACATGAAGAACCAAATGCTGAAGGGCTGTTAAGCACCTGACATCAGTGGGCGTGGTAGGCACAGTGTCAGCACCTCAGCAGTTAGTCCACAGTGGGTACGATTTCCTGGCCCTTTGCTCCTGAAGTTAAACATTTAGTGTTGTTTATTAATTCTTTAAAACTCTAACAGAAATAGGAAAGGAAATCTGGCTCACTGAACTCAAAAACTATACAAACATTCTTTTTAAAAGGTACCGGATATGACTTGAATGACACTATTTGTAAACTGATGGTTTTATTCCTTTAAAAAATGAGCTCTTAAAGAACACTTAGAAACTCAGCCATGGTTACCAGGAAGTCTATCAAATAATGGTGGAAATGGCCAGAGTCTGTGTTTTCATTCTTTTTAGGTTTTTTTTTTCTTTGCTACCCTGCTCTGCTTTTCTAATGAAAGCTGCAGTATTAACTAGCTACTAAAGTGATTACTTGCAACAGACATGGGAAATTGATCCTAATTTCCCCCCCTAGAGCTAGATGAATATTCCAAAAATCTTTCCATGAGTATTTGTTGGTTTGAATTTTAAAATGAATTTGCTTTGACTGTAGTATGCTTATGTGGTTGCCTTCCATAAATAACCTAGAAAATGAATCTATTGACAACTGTATATGGAAACAGTACATTGCAAGCAAACATTGCAGAATATTCCTGAAAGGTAGGTGTGTTTTTTTGTTTTTAAGGCCACATCTCCACTTGCTGGAGGATCAACACTGGTGATCAATCCTCTGGTGTTTGATTTAGTGGGTCTAGTAAAGACCCGCTAAATTGAACACTGAGAGAGCCCCCATTGGTGCTGGTACTCCTTGCTATTGCAAGGAGTAAGGGAAGTCAACGGAAGCGATTCTCCCATTGACCTCATGCTGTGGGGCCAACCCGGAAAATTGGTGCAAGGTATGTCAAGTCCAGCTTCACAATTCACATAGCTGGAGTTGCATATCTTGTATTGACTTTTCTCTGCCAGAGTAGACCTGGCCTTAGTTTACAATCATGAGTATTTACTAAACTAATACTAAAAGTTTACTCATCTTCAGAGGCAGAAACATACCACGTGAGATATGTCTCAAACTAGCTTATATTTGGAATGGTGAATGGCACAATAAACTACTGTTACTCCTTTTCCTTCCCAGGTAACAGGAAGAGGCCAGGGACCTTGACACAACCTCCCTCGCCCCCACTTTCCAGAACCAGTGCACATCAGAGCTGGCACAGAAGGGGAAATAATCTGGACCAGCAAATGGCCTATTTGTACCTTCTTACCCACTACTGAACACAAGGGAAGCTGGAATCACATGGTGAGGCAGAGTTATTATCTGATTCATGCCCTCCTCCTGAGGCAATGCCCCTATGCACTGCCCCACTGTATTTGAACTAGATTGTAATCCTATAATCTAGCCTTATAAAACTTTAAGAGCCAGGGATGGAGGCCCTTACTCAGATAAATTTCTGCTGAAAGCAGTGTAAAACTGGAATCAGGATTTGGGCTAGAATTCGTTATTTTATTTCACACTAAGAACATTACTTCGGCTGCAAAGTCAAACACTTGAAAATTTAGGAAAGGGTAGATTTAAGTCTGCATTTGCAACCTTCATTCTACTTCTTTTGCAGTCATCCTGCAAACTGGATGAGGCCAGGGTCCCAGGGAAAAGTACTGTTTGGTCATGTCAGTAACAATGCACATGGGGGCTAAATTAAGGTTGCACAGGTGATGTTAATTCCAGCACTTCCTGTCTTTTCAGTACTTGACTTTGCAATCTAAATAACATTCTTTTCATATTTTTTTAATGGATGTCCTATTTTTTTAAAACAAAGTGGCTGTGTCTACTTTGGTGCGATCTTGCACTGAAGTGGCCGCTTTTGCGCCAAAACTTGCTGCCTGTCTACACTGGCCGCGAGTTCTTGCGCAAGAACACTGACGTTCTAATGTATGAAATCAGTGCTTCTTGCGCATGATCTATGATGCTCCCACTCAGGAATAAGCCCTCTTGCGCAACTGTTCTTGTGCAAGAGGCCAGTGTAGACAGGCAACATGAATTTCTTGTGCAAGAAAGCTGTATGGTTAAAATGGCCATCAGAGCTTTCTTGTGCAAGAGAGCGTCTACATTGGCATGGATGCTGTTCCGCAAAAGCACATCTCTTGCACAAAAGCACATGCCAGTATAGACGCTCTCTTCTGGAAGAGTTTTTGCAGAAGAACTCTTCCACAAAAGAGTTCCTGAACAAGAAGCTGCCACTGTAGACGTAGTAAGTAAAACACATTAGGAAAGCAATCGTAACAACATCCCCCACCCTCATCACACAGTAACAGTATTTGAACCCTGGATGTACAGCATTGCACCACAGTTTTATACTAATTGAGCTCTAAGCCACTCTGTGTTGACTAGGAGGCTGTTATCCTAGGCAAGGTGGGCTGCTGGGGCCTTGCTCTTCTTCCTGAGAGCTGGAGAAACTCTTGACCCATGTGCTGCCCCAATGGGCAACTGGGGCTATGTGCTGGGTTCACGGGGTGGTTGGAGAAACCTGGTCCCCCACTTTCTCCACACGCTTGCTGATCCAGAAGCGCTCTGGAATTCCCAGTCCAGTGTTATCTACTGTGGGTGCTTTGATGGTAGCAGGAGCCTTCTCTTCAGAATAATTGTGTTCCATTATTGTTTTGGCATGCTGCCAACCTTTCCTTGAACAACTCAAACAACAGAAAGATAGTAGCAACTTTCAGTGGTTTCTGTCTCAGCAAAACCTGAATGGAATTGTATGGGACAAGGAAGGCATTTTTCTAGCCCGGTGGCTTTCCCCATGTCAATTATCCAAGACTTGATGCAAACAATAAAGATCACAGAGTCTGTCAAAAGAGGTGGCAGGAATCTTTTCTCATGTAAGATATTGGGCAATTTAACAAGGGTTACTCCCAACTACCTCCATAATAGCTGACAGCAAAATTTGGCCCAGTTAGCCTAATAGCAATAGGTCCCAACAGCTAACCTATAAGTTTAAAAAAAGGAAATACTGTACTAGTTATGCAAGTTGAAAACCTTTCCTAGCAGAATATTCTTTTCCCAGACAGCAGCTACTAGCCTGTCACTCTTTCTGTGCCAGAAAGGTAGTGGAGTGATAATTGGGGCTACAGATTTGCCCTAATTGTGACTGGGGCTGTGAAATTTGAGTGAAAGTCCATAAAATGTCACAGTCTATAACAATAAAAGCTGATGGGAAGAGGTGCAAAGGAGACAGAGTGAGTACTAACACAAATGGAAAGGCCTACTGAGATAATTCAAGGATCGTTGATGTTAAGATAATGGCTGGTAAGAGAAGGGAGGGACAGGAAACCAGTGAACTGAAACTAGTGGGTCAGAAATTAGGCCTTAGTGGAGAGCTAAATAATGAAGAGATTGGCTCTTCTGCCCATCACTCCCTTTGTGGGGGTGAGGGTGTCCTTCAAAAAGGGATTATGTAGGGGAAAAGCAGGCTAACGTGAGGCTGGCTGGCTGACTGAGAGAAGAGGAAAGACCAAGCTTCACAATCATGGTTTTCATTCCAACCATCTCCTGGGACCCCAATATTTACTTGAAAGTCGCTAACCCATTGGCAGTCTGTTCCTAGCAAGTATCTGAGCAAAGCCTGAAAAATGGAACCCTTCATTATAAAGCTGTTCTTTAGGGACAACTGGGATTTCTGAGAAACATTCACATTTTTGTTCATTTTTTTCCCATTAGTCATTTGTAGTTTGTCACTTTGCTTGTTTCTCAAGGATTGTTACCAAAGAGTGAAAGGCAAATAAAATGTAGTATGTTCTGAAACAGACCAACTGCCGAGTCTTAAAAACAATATAGGTTAAGTAAACCAGTCATCTGATATTCATTGCAAGAAATGGCATACACAATAGGAAACTGTTTTAGGGGTATTTCAGGATTGGCAATACAAGAGGAGAGTTTAAAATCTGCCAAGGGTGACAGATGAAAAGGTGACAGGAAAAAAGTTCAAATGCAGAAAACCGTTTAGAAACACAGCAGGACCCAATCCTGAAATCTTCCCAGCAAAATCCCTAAACTGTGTTCTAGCAAAGCATTTAATTATTCTTAATTCTGAATAAGAGCCCCATTGAAGTCAATGGAAATGTGTAAGTGCATCTCTGAACCAGAACAACAGAGTTTTTGATCCCGGTCCTACAGCCTTGTTTGAGTTTGGACTACAGGATCAGGCCCGTTTAGGTGCTGGTATGTGCCTAAGGCACTACACAAAGTCTTGCCAAGGTCATTATGAAAGGCTTCTTGGAAGACTCTGGAGAGAGAGCAAGAGGTTGTTTTGAAACAACCAGTAATTTAATGTTCTGTAGAGGGATCATCAGTAAAATATAGAGAGTGTTGTGGTTTAATCTAGTCAGGACTTGGATTTAGCTTGTTCGCAGCATTACGACATACTAGGACTTCTCTTAAACTGTTGTTTTGTTCTCAACAATCTCAGGTTTCATTTTAAAAAGAAAACAATGAGTCTCAAGATGTTGCAAAGAAACCCCTCCAAAATATGGACTGAGTTTAACTGCGGGAGAGACATCTAACTGACCTGCAGAGAACCTGAGCAATAGTTTCGAGAGTGCACAGGTGTTAACTCAGCCCCCAGAGACGATAAATAAAATATTGACACTTCATGTATTTCATTTCTTATGTAAGGAACAAGAGCGAGGGTCATAGATCTGCACAATTTATTATAAGTGATGTCTCATTCTGGTGCCACAGGTGGGTGGCATGTAGGAGATATTGTCACTCCCTTCCCCCCACCCTGTAGTCTAGAGGGACTCAATTCTAAAATACTTAGTACAGGTGGAATCTCTCTAGTCCAGCGCCCTTGGAACCTGATCAGTGCCTAACCAGAGAATTTGCTGAGCCATGGGGCTCAATATTGTCTAGCAGCATTCCTAACACTTTCACTGCTTGCTAGGCTCCTAGAAGACATGTAGGGATAAATTGGAGCTATATAACAGCACAGAACACTGAGAGCCAGGACTGGTGGTCATAAGCAAACTTTATGGGACCACGGGAAACTTTGCCACACCCATGATAAGTGGACATCCAGCTAACTAAGATCATGCTGGACTAAAGATATTGCCGGACCAGAGAGTGCCAGACTAGAGAGGTTTAACCTGTACTAGTTATTTCAGACTTGGGTTCTTCTTGACACATGGACATATTCAAATCTTACTAAAGGGGAACCCAGAAAAGCTCAGAGTGGGCAACAGTGATTTGAATATTTGCACAATCTCTTCTGAGAAGAAGCACCTCATGTTGATGATTCATATGGATGGACACAGCTGATTCTGTGGGAAAACTTGAAATAGCAGCACCGCCTCCCCCCTCCCCCGAAATTGGAGCCCAAAATTTAGAGACAGATTGCCACATTATCTGTCCTGCACCAAACAGACAGTACCCTGCCCTTCCAAATCAAGGGACATCAACAGCACCAGTCTGCAACTGCTGCAGCAGTCTCCAGCTCCCTTTTTTCTGTAAAGAAGTTTGCCTAGTGACTTCACATAGCCAATGTCTTCTGCTTGCCCTGTCATCAAAATTAATCTCTGCACTGCTGGAGCATGCCTCTAGGGCATTCACAAGAATGCTGAGCCTCCTGAGTGGACTCCCTGCCTCCAGTCCTCCTATCCTGTGCAGTGGAAACACACCAGCGCCGCTTCCTTGGCTCAGCTACTCATGCAGAAGGTTCAGAACGTGCCTCAGAGATCTGTATAGGATCCTCCTTAAGTCTGGAGTGTGTTGTTTTGAACAGGCCAAACCAGTGGCTCTCAGCCAAGGAGTACCCTGGGGATATGCAGAAGTTTTCAAGGAGATACCTTAACTCATCAATTATTTGTCTAATTTTACAACACACTGCATAAAAAGCCCCAGCAAAGTCTGTACAAATCAAAATTTCATACAGACGATGACTTGTTTATACTATTCTATACACTGAAATGCAAGTATAATATTTATATTCCAATTGATTTGTAATTATAAGATAAAAATGAGAAAGTAAGCAATTTTGCAGGAATAGTATACTATGATACTTTTGTATTTTTATGTCTGAGCAAGTCATTTTTTAGTGAGGTGAAACTTGAGGGTCTGAGAGACAAACCAGACTTTTGGAAGTAGTTTGGAAAGGTTGCAAGTCACTGAACTAAACAAGGTGTGTTTCTGAACCAGCAACAGCAGTATTAATGTTTGTGTTTTTATACAATAAATTGCAAACTATTTCACTCTTGTTTTAATACAGTGGCTACCCCATGACATAACACATAGGAACTTCAGCGCTCATCATCTTGTTGTAGGTAATTATCTTGTTCCATATAATTATTAGCTCTTGCTTCATGGATGAAAGGATTTATTTAAATCAGCTCCCATTTACTGAGTCCACATTACCTGCAGAATGCTACAGGCATATCCTGTGCAAGTGCAGTCTTGAAACTGTGGGTTCAGCTCCAGAAGTGATTCCAAAAGGAGGTGAATGACTTGTCTCAGGCTGAATTCCACAGTGCTAATTCCCTTCTAAATAAACATTATCTTTAAGGAAAAAAAGGACATTTGTAAAGGTTGTGTGACAACACATGCATCTTATTCTGAGCAGTGCTGCAGCTGAGCCGAATGACCTGATTAACAAGGGGATAAATTGTAATAATCACCAAAGAACCAAAGTGAGGGCAAGTCACTCTTATTAATATTGCTGGTTTTGCCCTGGTCAGAAGAGGACTTCCCCCTCCTTTTGTTTGTCTTTGAGGCTGTGAGATGTTAATGGTTCTGTGAACTCCCACTGAAGCCCACAGCAGTTGAGGTAGCTCAGTACCTTGCAAGAACATACCTTACTTAACTGATCAAGGGGCAGGTCTAAAAATGAGTAATGGATTGAGGGTTGGGTTCCATATGCAAATACTGGATTAAGAGAAAAGAGTGATTTAAATGCGCACACACAAGTCCATCTCCTGGCTTTACTCCATATGTGCAATTTCTGCTGATGTCAAGAATTTATGCTCATAGGTGTGGCATTGCATAAAGACTGATAGTGGTAGATGGCCACTGTTGGGATTTCAATCTGTATTCAGAGGGAATGTTTCTTTAGAGGCTGAGATTTATTGCAACTCTTTCCCAAATTCAATACTCTGAAGAAATATTTCCTGACCTAATGGAAAGAATAAAAGGAAAAGTGAAGAGAGGCTACAGAAAAAATTATCTCAGAATTAAAAAAGGCAATAGTTAAAACAGAATGACTGTTCCACAGCTTGTTACCTGGTGACACCTAAGAAAGTCAGCTTCCATGACCAGGCCCTACCTCACAATTTTTTCTACGTCATGTACTTCTGTATCAGATATGGACTGGTCACAGTGCTGCCTTTTGAGCAAGAGAAACAAAGGGGGAACGTCTACACTGTGGGGTTTTTTTGGGATACCAGAGGCATCCCGGAAAAACTCTACCGCATCCAGGGAACACATTTGCTCTTGCACTTTTTTCTGCGGAAGAGGGGGATTTTCTGAAATTTGGCCCAGTGTAGCGGGCCAAATTTCGGAAAAGCCTCTTCTGAAAAAAAAATTGGAAAAAGCTATGCAAAATGCGGAGCGCATTTTGCGTTGCTTTTTCCAAAAAGCAGCTGTAATGTAGACCTAGCCAGGATGTGTTTATCATCAAATCTTTTAATGCTCTGCCAGGAATGGCAGAGGAACAAACTATAGGTGTCAGCAGTACCTCTCGAATTCTTCTTTATTGGTCTCAGTCACACACGATCTGGGCACTGAATTCTTTTTCTTTATGACAGCTGGAGTTCTTTATCCTTTTCTCTATCCAATTAGATATGGATACTGTCATCAGCAGCTCTATGAGTATCATCTGATGTAAAGTATTTTAAGAGTTTAAGCTCTTCCCCTTTGTATCGAGTTCATCTACTCTCTCCTTCTCTGGCCACTTTGGAAATACATTATTTTCCCAGGTAGGAACAGTAGTTCTGAGTTGTCCTCCCATCAGGAGATGTGCTGGACTACATTCAGTGGCTGCTTTTGGTGTTGATCTGGAACTCAGAAGAGCAAGGAATGAATCATCCTGCAGTAGGATTTTTGTAACGTTCTCAACCTCTCCATTTGCTAAGGGGTACTGTGGGCAGCTACTAATATGATCAAAATCATATTTCATTCAGAATGACTTAAATTCCTCTTTAATGAATTCTGGTCTGTCCATCACTAGTTTTGGAATAGTAAAGTGAGCTAAAGTGCACTTCAGTTTTTCAATAACCCTGCAATCTGTTATGTCTTTCTAAAACATTATTTCTATATACCTGTGAAAAACAGTCTACATCCACTGGGTATTGGTATCCTCTGAATTTGCATAAATCTGTTGATCTTCCAAGGTCTCCCTGGCAAAGGTGTTTGTACACTGTGTGGTTCAGCATTGTCTTTTAAGTTGATTAGTACTGGGTCTCCTTTCAAAACGCCAATATTGTTAAATCCTCCATTGAGCTCTTTGACCTTTCTTACTAGGTCCATCATGGCTGCTACATTGCAGCTGAGAATGTTGTTGGGCTTTGATCATGTGCTATGAATGCAAAGCAATTGTCTTTGTAAGTTGCTTCTGTGGCAAACTGGCCCACGCAGTTCAGAGGACCTGCAGGGTTATTCACTGCTGTGTCAGGGGATTTCAGCTCTGGGGGGAGCTGCAGATGATTGTAAATCCCTTCTGAGATGACAGTGACATCAGCACCTAAATGATGTGGCCAGTTTTTAAAGTCAATAGTCTTGCCAAGAATGTTAAGTTTCATTCTCCATGCAGGCTTTATATCGTCATGAGGGATAGATTCCAGAAACAATGGCTTTTGATAGTCTGTAATCTGAGTCCACCCCCTGACTGCTGTGGTGTCAAACAGCTACAAAATGTCCATATTTCATGCATTTATTATACCCTGTGCCTCTGGCTGAACATGCATTGCCTCTTGGAATATGACTGTTTCCATATCTTGTGCATGTAGGCTTCAAATTGTCCCTCTTGGCCTGGGAGCTCTCTCTTTTTGCCACCGAGATTTTATGATAAAGATTTTTAACACCTGTTGAGATTTTCTAAGCTAGTTTGAGGTGTTTCAGTTTTCACTAGGCTTTGCTGTTTCACCACTTCAGACTGTTTTGCTATTTGAGTAGCTGTGGCAAAGGTTTAATTTCTCTTCAAGTTGTACCTGCTGTTAAAGGTTTTTATTTGTTGACCTAACAACAAGCCTGTCTCTGATATTGTCATGTTTTTCATTCCCCATATCACACTTTTTCAGCCAATATATGCACAGTGTGTATAAACCATTCAGTATTTTCACATGGTTCTTGAATTCTCGGATGGAAACAGGATGTTTCATAAACCACACTTCTCTGAGGTATAAAGTATGCATCAAACACCTAGAATTCTTTCCTAGCCATGTCTGTAACTATTTTTAGTAAAATCAAAGGATTTAAAGAGAAGCTCTGCCTTCTTCTCCATAGCATAAATTACAGAAGATATCCAAATATGTCCAGTTTCTTACTGAGGGTTGGCAGCAATGAGAAATCTTGCAAAATATCGTTTCCAGTCTGACCATTCTGAACGTTTGACAAAGCTGAAGTTCTCTGGGGGCATTGAAGAGTTGCAAGTTGCTGAGATCCTGCAGCCTTGGTTGCTTTGTTCCTTCTGTTTGCAACTTTTGTTGCTATTCCTTTTATCTCTATTCACAGTTTACTCCTGATACCATGTCATATACTTCTGGACTGGATAAGGGTTGGTCACATACCTTCCATCTGAACAAGAAACATAACAGATGTGTTCATCATAAGAACCTGTAGTGCTTTTGCCAGTTAGGGTTGAGGTTCGTTTAAATAAGGTATTTCACACAGAGTGGCTGACCAGACTTATACAGTTGAATATTCCATTACAATTTACAAAACACAAAAACTTTGGCTGTCTAGTAAGCAAAGTTTTCAAACTGCAACAACAAAAAATGTCAGAAGCAAAGGTATATACCTTAAGTTTATCTGCCATGATGGTCCAGAAACCTATGAATTCAATGAAATGAATGAAGAAAAAGATAAAAGAAGAATAAAAATGTTCTTTCCAACTTGAATGATCACCACTGCTCTTATTGGACAGGATGACTTACTGACCTAAGCACTAGGGCTGAATTCTGCCTTTTGTTACACCAGTGTAACCCCTGATAATCTGAAACACTTAAACCTACATTTTAAGAAGTGATTAATGATTTGGGCTGTTTCACTATTGGGGCGTTCAGCTTGCGAAGAAGCTCTTGAGAAGCCTGATTTTGATAAATTAATTGGAATGTAATGAATACTGAAGCTAAAATTTTTCAAAGAAATGTTTAGTGTAGAGCACACACTTCTTGGAACAAAAGATTCCACATTTTGGCAGGGTCTGTTCATCTCTTCATCCTTCCAAGGCAGACAACCTGAGGTCTATACAGTTTAGTATGTGTGGGAATTTCAGTTGAAACTTTTAAAACCAATTTCCTGTTGACTTTTCATGGATGCTAAATATCCCATGATACTTTTGTGGAAACAAATATTTGTCCTTGTGCCCAGAGCCCAGTTTTCTTCACTCATTATTGTGCAGTGTGTTTTGGCCTACTGTCAATCCAGCTGCTACTCTTCCTTTCCAGAAGTAGCTGCATGATTCATTCTAAATAAATATATAATATAGTATCTATCTATCAGTCATCTAATCTATAGTGTGTGTGTGTGTGTGTGTGTGTGTGTGTGTGTATTTGCCTGACTGCGGGCTATAAAGATGGAGTCATGTTCCTCTGTAGCCCATCAATGACAGTAGCTTCTCTGGATGCTGCAGCTGGAGGGAATTTGGCAAATTGATTTGTCAACATGGAACTACTGGCCATGCCTCTACTCCTCCACTGACTCATCTTCAAAACTTCCTTTGTATTAAAGCAAATGGAGCTCCCACTGAATATCCATTCACAGTGCCTAGCGTGTGATGGATCCTGTAAAGAGTGCATTTTCTACCTCCACACTACCCTCTTTTCTGCTGCCCTTTTTGCATAGTGGGACAGAGGGGAGACAGGGTTTTAGCTTATGTACAAAAGGTAGCATTATAATTATTAATAGTCTTGGACGATATCCCAGAATGACATCAGGCTCACTAAAACACATTACAAGTCACTAAGATGATTAAACCTAATTTAAGCTCTTTCCTAGAAGTCAGTACCTCTCGCCTACATTCTTGCATCTGAAGTGGAGAAGATTGTTCTCCCTAGGCTAGCTTCATTTACAGTGCTGTAAATCTAGTAATTCCTAGGGATGTAAAATCCTGCTTCATTCATTAACTGATTAAATGTTAAGTTTAACTAGTTAACGAATTAAACGGGGATGAGCTGGGGAGGGGGGGCATTCCAGCCGCAGAGAGGCTGGAGTGGCCCCCTGCCATGGACAGGGCTAGTCTGGCTGAACTGGAGCGCCCTGCCCAAAGCAGTCCCTGCGAGGCTGGAGCAGTTCCTTGCCCACAGTGGTTGGGGGCTACTCTAGCTCCCACTGGCTAACCATAACCAGTAAGCCTCACCCAATAAGGGTGAGGCTTACCAGTTAACTGGTTAACCATTCACATCCCAGTAACTCCATCAAACTTCAAAACTGATACATTAGTTTTAAACTAATATAAACAAATTTGGAATCAAACCCCTAATATTAATATTTAGTTCTTCTGGTTGGCTGGAACCATCACTCACCCATGAGGATACTATATTTGGTGTGTTTTTTCTGGGTAGGATGCTGACTCAATCCCAGTTAAATGAGGGACCTTTCCCCCCAAGTTCAGTTCTGGTTGTATGGTGCCACGGTACATTTCTGGATATGGAGTACTATTGCCATTGGTACTACTGATTTCTTTTTAAACTCCCAAACTTTGATTTATTTTATATTTTTCCCTATAATGCTCATTGCAGTATCTGAGCATCTTAAAACGGCCAATGAATTCAGACTCTCCACAGCCCCGGGTGATCAGAAAATATTAATATCCTCAGTTTACAATTGACAGCACTAACACAAGTAGCCATTTAGTGCCAGTTTTTCAAAAGTGGCCTCTGATTTTGGGTGACTCAATTTCTGGTTGCCCACCGTGGGACTTCTGTGTCTCGATCTGCACAGGTGAAAAAGCTCTCATTGACTTCAAGTTAGAGTTATGGGTGTTGGCCCAATCTGAGTTAAGTTGGGCAATCAAAAATCAACTCACCAAAAATCAGAGGCAATTTCTGAAAACTCAGCTCTTGGTACTTTGCTCATTATTACTGTAGCAGGGTAGTCACCCCACTCCAGGAAGGGAAAGGTTTAAAAACAGCCCTAGAAGAGAGCAAATAGGAGGTGAGAGCAGCTCTGGAGGGAGAAGGACATAGCTGCCTGTTAGCATAAGAACCATGGAAAGAGCAGTGCTGAGGAAAGGCAGGGTAAGCCAGGGTAGCCCTGGCTTGAGCATTCCCAGGCTAAAGCCCAGTGACAGGATCCTGAGGGGATACTAGGGCTGCAGGGAGGCAGCCAGGGCAGGAGAAGGCAGCAGGTCCACACCCCCTTGCCTATGATGAGTGGCCATTTCAGACTGAAGTTTGTCCCGAGGTAAGGGGCAAGATCATGACTGGAAGTAGGGTCACTGAGGCAAGGTGAGTATAGGGAGTTGGGAGGATCCTTAAGGGGGAAGACCCCAGAACAGGCCTGGGCAAAATATGGCCCATGGGCTGGATCTGACCTGCCAAGCTACCGGATCTGGCCCGTGGAGGCAGTGGGGAGCCCCAGGCAGGTTCCCTTGCTTGCCCCGCATGCCACTCAGAAACACGGCTGTGGGGAGGTTTGAATCCGGAGGGGAGGGGGAAAGATTCAGATGCTGCTTCTATCCCCAGCACAATCCCATTGTCCAGTTTCTGGACAGACACTGGCCAATGGGAACTGCCTGTTTGAATAACAGGCAGCCACAAAGCACAACCTTCCTGCTCACTCACTCAAGCACATGGCTGAGCAAGCAGAAACATTTTAAGCTCTGTCTTTAGCTCGGCAGGCAGGCAGGCAGGCTGGTAAGTCTCCTGGTGAGAACCTGCCTCTGGCACCTCAGCCTCTCCTTTCCCCAACCCTCTGCTCCGCCCCATTTCTACCCCACACTCCACATGCATCCATACCCCCTCCTAGATCTGGCACCCCAATCTCCTGCCTAAGATCACAATCCCCTCCTACCCTAAGTCACATACCAAAACCCTGTACCCCAGTTACCTGCCCCAGGTCACAACCACCTGCTTCATCCCAACTCCCTCCCAGACTCTATTCTCCCTCCTGCACCCCAATCCCTTACCCCACGCTCCCTTCTTCACTCAACCTCCATCCCAAACCCTTCACCTCCTCCATTAATATCATGGAAGAGTGCAGCCCTCGACCACTTTCCAAAATCTTGGGAGTGGCCCCCCCATCAAAAATTATTGCCCACCCCTTCCCCAGAGTGTGGGGGTACTGTGGCAGGGCAGTACCCTGAGGGAAGGGCATCATGGTCTGGCAGGGATGCGGGTCCTAACGTAAGATGGCAGAGCCATTAACAGACAAGCAGGTAACAGCAGGCGAGAGACCAGCCAGAAGGGGGTGCTTCAGTGCTGAGCTAATTCCTGCATGACCAGCAGGAGGGGCCGGGGTGGTGAGTCGCACCATATTACAGTTACACACTCAGACTGTGGTAGTCAGGAATAGAACCCAAACTTCTCAAGTCCCAATTCAGAATTTTAAACATAAGATCATCCTTTCTAAAGGAGAAGTTACTCAAAGATCTCAAAGGTAAATGTCAAGGTGAAATGCCTTACATGTTTAGCAAATGATAATGCAAATGTCAAAAAATGTCATATTTGGTGGGAGAGATTGCATTCCCTGACTGGGAAATTATTGATCTTTTAATGCCAAGGAACACAGTTTATAGGGGAGGAAGGAAATTTGTGTGGCTTCCCCCCACAAATATATCACTGAGTAGTAGCCTGCTTGTAATGACAGTGTTATAAATAAGTGTGTTAATTTCTTAATCTGTTGTTATTGATTTTCCTCTAAGATATTCTTGTGATTGCCCTACCTGCTTCCTGAAAAGTTCAAGTTGTATTGATTATTTTGGATTTTACTCAGTGAATTTTTAGCATTGATTTTTATCTTTTACTTTTCCTCCTTTTTTAAAATATGCCACCTCAAGCTTCTCTTTGGCTACATCTACATTGGCGCAATCTTGCGCAAAAACTCTTTAGTGCAAGAGTTCTTGCGTTAAAGTAGTTGCGCAAGAGAGCGTCTATATTGGCCGGGACTCATTGTCAGAGCGATGCGCTTTTGCGCAAGAGAGCATCTACATTGGTGGGACGCTCTTGTGCAAAAGCAGGAGCCTGGAACCATTTTGGAGAGGGCAAAAGGGCACCAGCCCTTTCTGGGGGCAGGGGCTGGAGCTCCTTTGAGACACATGCTTAAAGGGATCTCCCTGGACAGCCGTTTCTCTCCTGCTGCGTGCTTTAGTACCTCTTGCAGGGACTGACAGCCATAGCAGTTCTAGTTGTGGTTGCCCTCTGCCTTCTTGGACACCACAGCTTGTGCCTTAGTGCCATTTGCTGATTTTTTTGACCTCAGCTCTTTTGTTGTGCCATGGAGCCAGGGGTGGCCTTGTGCCTGCTCTGGCCCCTTCCGGCCATTTTGGAGTGCCTGCAGCTGCTGCTCCATGCTGCTGCACTTGTCATCCAGGACCTCGAGATGCAGGTCACTCTGGACTCCCTCACCAGGGAAGCGGTGGCATCCCTGTGGCATCCCCACCCCACTGTGGAGAGGCCCTTGTGGAGACTGGACACCAGTGCTGAGTGGTGGGACTGGCTGGTCCTGGGGCAATGGGATGACCAGCAATGACTCTGGAACTTTCAGATGCGAAAGCAGACATTCCTGGAGCTATGTGCCTGGCTCGCCCCTGTGCTCCAGAGAAGCACCACTCGGCTGCAGGCACCCATCCCCGTGGACCAGAGGGTCACCATCGCCATATGGAAGCTGGCCACCCCGGACAGCTACAGATCGGTGGCACACCAGTTCGGGGTGGGCAGATCCACCGTCGGTGCCGTCATCATGCAGGTAAGTCCTAGGGCGGGGGAGGGTGCTGCACTCCATGCCCAGGGGCAGGCAAGACTCCAGGCTGGGGTGATGGGGAATGCCCCGTCACCCAGGGGTTTGGGCCATCCCTCCCTTGCACAGGCCTGCTGGTGGGGGGGCTGGCCCATGGGGCAAGGGGGCCCTGGTGTGTGTGTGTGTGTGTGAGGACAGAGGGCATCACGGGTGGGGTGTGGGAACCCCCCAAGGGAGCATGCACTCACCCTGCCTTATGTGATGCGTACCCCTGTGTTTCTGTGCACCCTTCTGCAGGTCATCCATGCCATCAACGATATCCTGCTCCAGCGAGTCATCCGCCTGCGGGACGTGGAGGCTATGGTGGCCGGCTTTGCTGCCCTGGGGTTCCCCAACTGTGGGGGACCCCTGGATGCAACCCACATCCCCATCCATGCCCCAGAGCATTGAGCGGCTCATTTCATAAACCGCAAGGGGTACTTCTCCATCGTGCTCCAGGGCCTCGTGGACCACCGTGGCTGCTTCACGGACATTTATGCGGGCTGGTCTGGCAGGGCACACGACGCCCATATTCTCTGAAACTCTGGCCTGTTTGGCAGGCTGGAGGTGGGCACTTTCTTCCCCCAGTGGGAACTTACTGCTGGGGACGTGCCCATGCCCACATGTATTGTGGGGGACGCAGCCTACCCCCTGCTACCCTACGCGGGGCGGACCGACCATGACCGGGCACGGTTCAACGACCACCTCAAACGGGCCCGCAACCAGGTGGAGTGCGCCTTTGGCTGTCTGAAATCCCGGTTTCACTGTTTGCTCACCCGTCTTGAGATGGGTGAGCGGAACGTCCCCGAGGTAGTGGCTGCGTGCTGTGTGCTCCACAACATCGTGGAGCGGAAGGGGAAGGACTTCCTCCCGGCATGGACGGCAGGCGAGGACCAGGCCTTCGAACAGCCCCGCACAGCTGCCATCCGCCAGGCGCATGGGCGGCAGGTTTGTATAATTTTTGGTGGTGCCCCATTAGCCATGCCCCCTGACCCCCCCATTAGCCACGCTCCTGACCCCCCCGTTAGTCACGCCTCTGGAGGTAACATGCTCAGGGCAAGATGGACACATGACCAGAAGTAAAAGGTGTCATGTCACCCCTCTCGAAGGGCTTTTCCCACCATCCTCCTACCAACAGGGATTAGTTTGGCCCCCACCAAACCCCCCGCATGCAGCTATCCTGCAGTTGCATTAACCCAATGTGTGTGACATTAACTCGGGGGCAGAGAGGCTGGGGGAAGTGTTCCCTCTAAGGCTATGTCTACGCTCGCAGCTTCTTGCGCAAGTACAGCCATTCTTGTACAAGAACCCACAGAGCATCCACACTGCCCGCCTGCTCTTGCGCAAGGAAATTTACAGTACGGCGTGGTAAGAGAAGGCATCTTGCGCAAGAGCTACGCTCTTTTCTAACAGGTGTAAGCTCTCTTGCGCAAGAGGGCAGTGTGGCTGCTCGGCAGGGATTTCTTGCGCAAGAAACCCCGATGGCTAAAATGGCCATCAGAGCTTTCTTGGGCAAGAGAGCGTTCACACTGCCATGGATGCTCTTGCGCAAAAGCCCAGCTCGCACATGGCAGTGTGGACGTGTTCTTGCGCAAGAAACTGCCAATATAGACATAGCCTAAGAGTTTCCTCCCATGAGCAGAATGAATTTTGTGTTGTGCACCAGTACTGAGTTCATGTGGCTTGTTTGGATGTGCCACTGTGGCACCCAAGTTATTAATAAATATTTTTAAACCTTTACCTTTTCTCTCTGCTGCCATGTCTCCTCCCCTTGTTCCATCAGCTCCCCTGGTGCCTGCTGCCCCCCAACTCCTCACCCTCCTCTGCTGCCCTGACTCCTGCCCTTTGCCCTCCTGCAACCTGCCCCCCTCCACTAGCCCTTCTCTCCCTCTTGTGCCCACTCCTCCAGTAGCCCCACTCTGATCATGTGAGCTACCCCTCCTCATCCTCTCTTTTAACACCTCCCTCTACAAACTTGCCCTGCCTCTCTCCTTTGGTGCTGGTCCCTCCCCTGCAGGTGTCTGCCCTTCTGCTTCACCCCCAGAATCCCCTGGCACCTGCACCTTCCCTTACTCCTGCACCCTCCTGGTATCTCCCCCTTCCCTCACTGCCCCTGCCCCCTTTGCCCTCTTTTTCCCTGATGCCCACCCCCTCACCACTCTCTGCCCCCATTCCCCTCATGCCCCTCTGTGCCCTCACACATGACTTGCTCCATCCTGGCCTTCCTCATGCCCACCCCTTCTTTCAAGCCTTCTCCCAGCACCTCCTCCTCCAGCCCCCAATGCCCTTACCCTCTCCCCTCCCAGCATCACCCTGTCCCCCTCCCACTGACACCTCCCCTCCTGCCCTTTTCTTCATTGTCTGCACTTGGCCCCCTGGCATTTGTCTCTCCTCTACCCTGTCCCTTTGGTGCCTTCCCCTTTCCTCCCCCTCTCCCTCCATACAAGCCCCTTCCTCTCCCAGCCCTTCCCCTAGTCTTCTCCCTTCCCCTCCGCACAAGCCCCTTCCTCTTCCGCCCCTTCCCCTTTCTTCCCCCTCCCCCTCCGCACAAGCCCCTTCCTCTCCCAGCCCTCCCCTACCTTCTGCCTTCCACTTTGCGGGGCCGGAGTCTGCACTGCGCCCCAGAAGTCCCCAAACTCCAAACCCGCAACTCAGCCGCGTGGTGCCAGCAGTTTTAAAGTCCCGGGCCGGGCCGTGATGTCATGTCATGCCTGGGCATTTCCCCGCCCACCTGTTTGAGCACACAGCGCATGGCAGCCGCAGCCAGCATGGGGAGCTGATTGAAGGTTGCACACGACAGGGACGGGCCGGGGCCGGGGCCAGGGCCAGGGCCAGGGGAAAGATGCTCTGGGGCCGGGGGCCGCTCCAAGCAGGGCCGGGGGAGAGACCCAGCTCCAAATATTGGTGGAGCAGGGCCCCCGGCTCTAAATATTGCTGGAGCATGGGCACCACGAGCACATATAACTTGCCGCCCATGGCCAGGCGCACCATGATGGGGTGCGCATACAGGAGGCCCTGACGGAGATGTTCTCCCAGGCCCCACAGTAGGGTCGCCTCTGTCTCCCTTTACATCTCCATCCCATCCTTAACCCTTCCCTCCTCCCCTCCCCTTACCTCCCAATAAACAACACAGGTTTTTTTTTAAAACGTCTTGAACTTTTTTTTTACAATGGGGACGTAGGGTGGGAGTAGGGAGGGGGCTCTGAACTGGGGGGGGAGGAGGGAGCTACTGCTGGGAGGGGTGGCCCCTGCGACCACCTCTGTGGGGCGGACCACTACATGTGGTTCAGGCGGCATCGAGGCAGGCAGCACAGGGAGGTGGGCAGAATGGGGTGCACCAGGAGTGGGCATGTCGGGAGCAGGAGGAGCAGCAGGAGGGGGGCATGGCGGGAGCAGGAGGGGCAGCAGGAGGGGGCACGGGCATTGGCATGAGAGGGATGGTGGGTGCATGGGGCAATGCCATGCCATAATGCACAGCGTGCCCGATGTGTGCAGTGAGGGCGGTGATGGCATTGCCCATGCGCTCGCACTGAGCCTGGAAGCGACCCCAGGCCTGCTGGCACCACTCCAGGTCTGCATCCACCCAATGTGTGATGGCCGCCTCAATCCTCTCGACGGCCTGTACGTGCTGCCGGAGGAGTTGGTCCTGCTGCCGGACCCACCGGCTTGGTGCCTGGGTGGTTGGGGGTGCTGCTGCTGCCGCCGGGCTGGAGGGTCCCCCGCTCCTGCTTGGTCCCACTGCAGGGAACAGAGGGAAGCATGGGTCAGTCAGGCACCCTGGCCACCATCCCCACACCCCATGCCCTCCACCCCGAGCCCAGGTGACTCCACAGTACTGTGGCTTGGGCCCACTCGTTCCCCCCGTGTTGTATGTTTGCATACAGGACCGCCCCCGGAGTAGGGTGCTCCTCCATGTATTGTAACCACCAGTCTGTGTCCTGGCCCCTTGGGGGGGGGGGGCGGGGCCAGCGGCGTGTGTTGTGTTAACTTGTGGAACTCCCTGCCAGGGGAGGCTGTGAGGCTTTGGGCTAATCAGTGGTGTTTGATAGGGAGCAAGATGAATCCCCACACAGTGCCTGGGAGCACATATGGCAGATGTGGTCTGGACTCTCAGATCCCCATCATGTGGATGTCTCCTGGACGGAACCAGGGGTGACTGGGGAGTGTACCATCCTTGCAGCGAAACTCAGGTGGCCCTAGGGCCGGCCCGAGTGCTTCCCCCCACCCCCTCCCGCTAGCCCTTACACACGTAGCCCAGGGATATGTGTGGCCACAGTGGGGACTTCCCTCGGGGGGCTAGCCAAGGCACCGGGAGCAGGTGAGGGGCTCACTGGTTTTCCCAGGAGCAGCTGGCTGTGTCGCACAGCCAGGCATGAACAGTGTGCTGTCTGTGTGCTGCACCCTTTGGGAGGTGCGGGCTCTGGCCTGAGCCCCTGGGGCCCTGGCTGGTTCCAGCCGGCATCCACCCTTCCCCCCTGGTCCGGATGTGTGCAAGCAGCACGATCCCAGGCGTGCCCTGGAGCTGCCTGCCGCGGCCACATGCCGCTCCGTCACCAGGCTGCATGTGGTTGCACATGCTGCATACTGGTATGGTACACAGCGTGCAGCTCACGCTGCCTGAGTGATGCTCCCTCTCCCTCCCCCCCCCAGGCGCCTGACTCCCCCCTGCCCTTGTGAGTGCAAAGTGCAACACTCACCAGTGGATCTTTCCCCGGCCTCCGATGACGCACGAGAGACGTCCGGGCTGCCTGACAGGACTTTGAGCTGGAGGGTGACCCTGCTCCCCTGGTCCTCCTTGTCATCCTCCGACCCAGTGGGCAGCTCTGCCTCATCCCCCGCCCCGATGGGCCTAGTGACGGGGGGGCGCCTGCTGGTGTCAACTGGCACCCATGGTCCCTGAGGTGCCGCCTCTCCCTGGATGCCGTGGAGCCGCTGGTAATGGGGGCAGCTGTCGGCTCCTGCCCCCTGGCCCTCGCTGGCCCAGACATAGCCCAGGCTCAGCTCCTTGACTTTAGCCCGGACCTGTTTGAGGGTCCAGGCTGGATGGCCCTGGTCAGAGAGCACCTGGGCCATGTGGCGGAAGATGTCCGCATGCCTCCAATGGGACCATGGGTCATGGAGGGCCTCTTCCTCGGCCCATAGGTCCAGGAGGGCCTGAATCTCCCCTGGGGACCAGGAAGGGGCACCTCTTTGTGCCCCTTGGGGCCTCCTGTGCTGGGGGTGTGGGTTGCTGCTCCCCTCCTGGAGCGGCCATTCTGGGTGGTCTGGTGGCTGATTGAGTGAGCAGAGCCATGCAGCAGAGCTCGTTGGCAGAGGTGCTTCTGCCGCGTGGCCTCTGCAGGCTGCGTGTGCCTTTAAGGGGGCTCAGGTTACCAGGAAGTCCGGAGCGGTGCCTCCGTGTACGGAGTGTCCAAGCAGCCACTAGGGCTTTTTTCCGTTTGGACGGCTCTTGCGCAAAATCTCTTGGCTGCCTGTCTACACTGGCCTCTTGCGCAAGAACAGTTGCGCAAAAGGTCTTCTTCCTGAGCGGGAGCGTCAGAGTTCTTGCGCAAAAAGCCCTGATTTCATACATTAGAACGTCAGTGTACTTGCGCAAGAACTCGCAGCCAGTGTAGACACAGCTGTAGACACAAGATCACGCCAATGTAGACAGAGCCTTTGTGTATTTAACATCATGGTCTCAGACCTACTCTCTCTTTTCTAAACTGAAAGATATTTCATAGGAGTCTTTAAGCAATAGTACATCATAAACCATGCAACAGGGTTACTTAATGCACACATCTGATGCATTCATTTTGCATCTCTGGTGTATCTTAAGTGATTGTTAATCAGGACATTAATTAGGCCAATTGCACAGTCTGAAGTATCAGCTTCTAATTAGGAAATTGATGCTTAAAAAAAAGTTAAATGTTAAGAGCAAATTCTGCCTTGTCTCATGTGACTGCACTGAGAATAGGAGGGGAACAGGATTCAGTCAGCAGAATACCACACAAGAGCAGGGTTTGGGTGTGTATTAGTGGAGCAAGCTGCAGAATTAAGGCCTAATTATGCAGCAGGAAAAATGGTGAAATTGACTAGACAAAAAGTCATGTGACATGTCCCAAAAAAAGTTGAGAACTTTTTGTCCTCCTATCTCTTCCAACTATATTAATCTTGGGTGTTACCTGTAACAATAGTAGGTAAAAATGTTCAGACAGAAGTGAGTTTTAAGTTGGTCATGTCCCTTTACATTAAAAATAATGACAACATTCATTTTAAGCTGGATCAAGCCCTTCTTAAAAAAATAATCATGCCAAAATCTAATGAACAAATAAAACAAAAAGAAAACCCTTAAATTCCAAGGCTAAACTGCTTGCCCATGTCCCTTTTAAAAGATCTTCCACCAAACAAAAATAAATCAATAAATTTAAAAAATCTAATGTGAATGACTGAAGGTCAAAGTGTAAACCATTATATCTTGGCACTTAAAGATACAGAATAAAACCAAATGGGTTTCCATTTGAGAGAGTCATCATTTCTTGTTCATCTGTGTAACACAGGCATCGAATTAGACATTTCCAGGATGCTATTGATCTACCTTTCCTAAATGAGCAGCAAACAAAATGCAGCAACCAGTCAAGGAGTAGAAGACTACTCAAGCCTTGAAGTCAGAGCGTTTCCTGATGCAAAGCCTTTTTTAAATTGGACAACTGTCACTTCTTTCCTTTTTTTTTAAAACTCTGTATGATATTAAAAGGAGATCTGGAATGATTTTACTGAAAATGCTGCTTGCTTGCTTACTTGCAACCTCAGTCTATCAGGGATGTCTGCTCTGGTCTTCCTTATTTAGCTAGAGGACTTGTTAGTGGTCTGAGAGAATGCATATTGTTAGTTTTCACACTTTAATTGAAGGTGTGAGGAAGGAAGCCTGTGTGCATGAGAGAGAGAGAGAAAGAAAACATTTCAACAAGGACTTCCTTTCTCAAATGTTGCTCGGTCATTGAAGTCATATAAGTAGTAACAAAATAAAGAAACAAATAAAAACAATCCTACAAAGAGTTTTAATAGTTTGAGTATACATTCACTACCCTCCCAGTTCAGCTTTCAGTCTATTGACTGTGCTCCTATTATTTCCTTATTTCTCTAATTCTCTAGTCATCATACAGTTGTCTAAGGAAGACAAGACTGAATCTCTAATGTAAAAACCAAGCCATAAAATGCCTTTTTGAGGGTTAGGAGGAGATAGGGAAGAGAGAACATTTCAGTCTCAATATATTATAAAGAAATATGGTGGTCCACCTTTAACACAGAGTTCTGTAAAATAAAATACTAACTTGTATTACACTCACATTATCAGGCATATTAAAGCAGACTGAAAGACTGTTTTTCTAACAACAGTCAATATGACACCGTAACTTTGTAAATAAATACAGCAATGGTGAAAAAGATTAAATATTCCTTTTCCAAGTACCTGCTTAAATGGGTTTTGTTTAAAAAAGACACTCTTTCTATGTACAGGTTCTTTGTTACTATTTCATACACCCAAAAGGAGAACATACAGGACATGATTGTGTCCTCAGATGCTCAGAAGGCATTTGTCATGGTAGAGTGAGGTTGTTTGTTTGAAGTGTTGATGAAATTTGCCATGATAGGTCTTATTTTAAAATCAATCCAATGGATTTCTAGTTCCCTCAGGCCACTGGTCACAGCTAATGCTGTAGATAATGTTGCGCACCTACTTTCAAGCTAGGCATGCCAGACAATGCCCATGATGATGTTTGCTCTTTGCTGACGGAACCAAATCCATTACTGCAGCCTTGAGGGCATGAGTGCTGTAGAAGTGAGACACGAAGCAGATATTTATCATCATCCTGTGTGTGACGAACCCCAATGAGTCTCTGGATTCGCTATTAGGATACAGGAAGTCCCCAACTTACAAACGGGTTGTATTCCAAAAGTTCATTTGTAAACTGGTTGTTTGGAACTCAGAATGCATTTTTCCATTAAAAAACCCAATGTTATAAATGGTAGTTAGGTTCCTAGGCTAGCCTACAGAAGCCTATTTAACCTGTAATGTAGCTGAAATGCTGTATATGTGCAATGAAAAATAGAAATAATGTTCGCACCTCCACATCAGCTGCTAGAAGTGGGCCTCATCCTCCCTAACTGAATTGACCTCATTATCTCTAGCCTTACTCTTGATTAGTCCTCTTTTCATATGCCTGTATATTTATACCTGCCTCTGGAATTTCCACTACGTGCCTCTGACGACATGGGTCTTTGCCCACGAAAGCTTATGCTCCAATAAATCTGTTAGTCTATAAAGTGCCACAGGACTAAAGTGCAGATTCAGACTAACACGGCTACCCCTCTGATACTTATTTTCCCATGGTGAGTCAAGGAACAGCCAGCTCTAAGGCAGTAAATATCCAGTCTTAGGGAGGCTGGAGTAGATGCTATTTTAACTGACGCATTGACTATAAAATTGAAGTGTATGGTTGGTGACTCGCGCAAGTGACAGTATGAAACAGGCTTTAGTTTTTGAGGTACAAGGAATAAAGTTCATTGGCTCTGTGATTACTTTGAACTGCAATCAATCTTTAGAGGATACATGGAAATTAGCATCTCTCAGGGAAGGTGTTGTGCATTGTGTGTTTTGTAAGAATCTTGCAAATTTTGCTGATAAGTAAATGAAAGAGCCTGTCAAATAATTACCTAAAGAAGCAAATCTTAGTGATTCTTGAAGAATCTGCAATAAATAGGAGTAATATTGTATCCCTGTATTTCTCTGCAGCTGTGGCTACACTTAAAGATCTGACATAGTGGCCACTGTCACTGATACCTACCTCTGCAAGGGTTTTTGGCTAACTGATCTGCACACAGCTGTGGACCCACCAACCTATTGATAATCACTCACTGATCTGTCTCCAAATCCCTCCTCCATATTTCTAATCAGACATCACAAAGCGGAGATTTCACAGTGTACACGAGGCTCAGATACCCCTGCTTACTGATTCCATAGAACATCTCTAAGATATGACCTTTCCTATCCCCCACACAGCTGACATTCATGTCCCACGTCTCATCATTTCATACCTTGATTTCATACCTCCTCTCTGACCCTAACAAATTCAGTCCTGCCTCACTTGTATCCGTTTAGTGCTGCTGCAATGATCATTCTGCTAATCCATCATTCTGACCATCTCACCCTTCTCTTTGCATCCCTTCACTGGCTCCCCTTTTTCTATCAAATCAAACATAAGCTACTTGTCTTTTTTTTCAAGGCCTTTCTCAGTGTATTCCTACAGTACAGAACATCTCTCTTTCACTGTTTAATTGTTGATTGCCTCTAATCAGCCCCAAATGCCAGCATCTATTTCCTAATTATGAAGTTTTCAAATAAAAACCTTTGTGCTTGCTCTCATGCTGTCCCTCACAGGTGGAAGAAATTCCCTATAAACATCCACAAATCCTCCTCAGAATTTTCCTTTGCCATGATGCCTACAAAAAGAAAAAACAAACAAACAAGAAACTGTACAACAGGCTGCTATTGTGCTGAGACCACGTGTATAATGCTGATCAATATGATCTCATTGTTTCCCTGTACTCCCCCATTGGTCTTTCTTTATTTTTTTGTGTCTTATGGTTGTATTGTAAACTCCAGAGTTCTACAAAGGGAACAAAGTTTTACTTTACTTTCATAATCAGAGACCCTTTCTTCAGGAGAATACATCCAGGTGTTAGCCCTCAGGAGTCTGCATTTCCTGGAGTCTCCAAAACTCTTAGGGTGTGTCTGCACAGCAGGGCTTAACTTGAAATAAGCCATGCAAATTGAGCTACATCAACTGTGTAGCTTATTTTGAAAGTGGGAGCATCTACACAGCACTTATTTTGAAATAGAGCACTCTTCTTCGACTTCCCTTACTCCTCGTACAATGAGGGTTACTGGAGCTTGAGAGTATTTCAACATTATTTCAAAATAACTGCCTGCTGTGTAGACGCGGACTAAGTTATTTTGAAATAATGTTGCTGTGTACACATAGCGTCAGGCAGTAGCACTTCCAGGCTAGAGCCTAGAGTTAGTCCTGATCCCCAGTGGGAGGAAATATCATACCCAAGTCCCTCCACTGATCTGTGTCCTTGTCCTGTAAATCTGATCCTGGGGGACTGTCAGCTGAAACATCTTTGCCAATTACAGAAGTTGCATTGGAACAAGCAAAGAGGTAGCTCAGTTCGAGGCCAGTTAGGGTTTTAAAAATAAGGACCAAGACCTTGAATTGCATCTTGAATGTAAGTGGTAGCCCGCATGGAACATTGTTATGTAATCTGCTGTCTTTGGTCTATCCTGCCCAAAAAATGAGCTGCCATATGTTGAACAAGCTACAAGTGGCCTTCAAACAGTATGAAGTGCACATTTTGTTAATTCTTACCCTTTAAACTAAAGCATTAATTTCTATTCATATACTATAGACCTGCCCTCTTCAGTAATCTGCTCCATTACAATTTTCCACCTGTGAACTCAAGATTCTAAAGATGAATTTTGATAGAGACTTAGATTGACTTTTTATTTAATGGCATAGCTGACGTGGAATGGGTGAGGAAGTCTGCTTTTGGTAAAGCATTCTCATTCTCGATAAATGTCTTGCTATTCATTCAGTCATAGCTATAATGTCACCCTATTCATCTCTCCACAGGAATGTATTTTCTAATGCTACATTCAATCTAGTTTTAAATGTTCCAGCAGATCTGACTTCTTTCTCTTCTGTTAGGAGACTAGTCAGATGCTGGAAAGTTTTCCTGATATTTTGCCAGGAATTCTTTTGCTCAATATTTGGATTTCAGTATATATAATGCTACAAATGGAGTATTTGTAAAGAGTGGCTTGTAAGAAAACTCCTTGGTCATCATCAAACAAACCTTAGGTCTTCCCATTGTAACCCATCTGCCAGGCAGCACCGGCAGCAGCCAGGGCTGGGTTCAATATCTAGGGGTTCCTTTCCATCCATCCAACACAGAACTGGATTGAGCTCCCACCCAGTAAACTGGGAAATTCACACACACACCCCTGGGCGCCTCTGAGAGGCAATGCTTCCCCACTCGCAAGCACAGAGTCCGAGTGTAGAAAAGAAACTTTTAATGAAAGAGAGAGAGAGAAGTAACATGGCATTACTTTGGGAAAACACCACAGAGTTCATAACTAAACCATGAGTAAACATCCCTGCTCAAGTTGGTTGGGCAGTGTCCTTTGCCTCTTGGGCTCACAAGTCCAGCAATGTAAATGTCCCCTTCACATGCCCAACCATTCTCTGCACCCTACTCTCAGTTGCTGCCCTTGGTCAGGGCAGACCAGGGTTTAGAGGTGATCCGCAGAGTTCACCTCCCATCATCTTACCTCCCACTCTGCTGGTCACTCCCATCCACCTGCTCGCTGCTCTCTGGCACCACTTAGCTGGCCACCTACCAGCCGCTCCCAGCGGCCATCTGCTGGCCACTCGCCGCTGCTCCTGCCGCCCACACTGCCTGCTGCTGCTGGCCGCTCCTGCCAGCCAGCTGCTGCCACTGGCCTTGTGATGCATTTGGCTCTGGGCCAAACCTAGTGATTACAGCTCTTGGCCCACAGTGCAGGCCAGCCAAAAAGATTCCAGCATCTGCTGGAATAACATTTTAAAATAATAAAGAGACTCCTTATGGCAGTGGTCTCCAACATTTTTACACCCAAGATCACTTTTTAAATGATAGAACGAGCCAAGATCTACTGCCCCATCCTTCCCCCAAGATCCCGCCCCTTCCTTGAAGCCCCACCCCGCCCTCTCTATTCTTCTCCTCTCCATCACTTGCTATCCCCAACCCTTATACTGCTGCTTTTTTTCCCCCAATTCTTCTGTAGGAAGAGGTTTTTCCAGCATTTGGCCTCTCTAGACTGGACCAAATGTCAGAAAAACCCTTTCTTTTGGAAGTCCCCTTATTCCTCGTGGAAAGAGGAATACAGGAATTACTGAAAGAGCATGTTTGCTCTTCCACTAAAAAAAGTGGAAGAACAAACGCATCCCTGGATGCAGAAGTTTTTCTGGGCTATCTCCGGAATCCTGAAAAACTTCTGCAGTCTAGCTGTATCCTCGCTGGGTTGAGACGGGATGTGTAGGCTCTGGGGTGGGAATGAGGGATTTGGGTGTGGGAAGGGGTGAGAGGTGCAAGCTCTGGGAGGAAATCTGGATGCAGGAAGAGGTGGAGAAGGGGATGCTGGCTCAGGGAGGGGGCTCCAGGCCAGGCAGTGTTGGGGTCAGATGGAGGGTTGGGGTACTAAGCAAGCCATAGGCTTGTGGATGTGAGGGTGCAGGAATTTGGCTTGGGGTATGTGAGGGGCTCAAGGCAATGGGTTCCAGCGTATGATAGGCTCAGATCTAGGGTCTGAAGGAAAGGGGGGTAGAGGAGAGTTATGATGCTGTGGCCAGATGGGGATTTGGCCCCAATTGGGGGTTTGTTCGCCAGGCTTCATTTTTAAATAAAATACTATGTCAAACACAAAAAGTTTCTACACTGTCTTTATTTATGAGAAGGGCTGGGAACCTGTTTTGAGTCAGGGGGTCACTGACCCACAGAAATGTCAGTTGGGGCCACACAAGTGAGATGCAAAAAAATAACTCCTCCAAAACCCCGCAACCCTCACTAATGTGGCCCCAACTGTGCTGGTGGGAGCAGGGGACATGGTACTGGGGAAGGGTGCTAGTGGGTGCTGGGCAGGGGACAGGGTGCCAGTGGGGGCAGGGTTCTGCGGCAGGGGACAGGGTGCCAGTGGGGACAGGGTTCTATGGCTGGGGTCAGGGGAGAGGGAACAGGGTGCCAGGAGGGCAGGGGACAGGGTTCTGCAACAGGAGGCAGGGTGCCAGTGGGGGAAAAGGGACAGGGTGCTGGGGGGGGGGCAGGGGACAGGGTTCTGCGGCAGGGGACAGTGGAGATGGGACAGGGTGTCGGGAGGGCAGGGGACAGGGTTCTGCAGCAGGGGACAGGGTGCCAGTGGGGGAAAAGGGACAGGGTGCTGGGGGGGGGAGCAGGGACAGGGTTCTGCGGCAGGGGACAGTGGAGAGGGGACAGGGTGCCGGGAGGGCAGGGGGCAGGGTTCTGCGGCAGGGGACAGGGTGCCAGTGGGGATAGGGTTCTGCGGCAGGGGACAGAGGAGAGGGGACAGGGTGCCGGGAGGGCAGGGGACAAGGTTCTGCAGCAGGGGACAGGGTGCCAGTGGGGGAAAAGGGACAGGGTGCTGGGGGGGGGGCAGGGGACAGGGTTCTGCGGCAGGGGACAGTGGAGATGGGACAGGGTGTCGGGAGGGCAGGGGACAGGGTTCTGCAGCAGGGGACAGGGTGCCAGTGGGGGAAAAGGGACAGGGTTCTGCGGCAGGGGACAGTGGAGAGGGGACAGGGTGCCGGGAGGGCAGGGGACAGGGTTTTGCAGCAGGGGACAGGGTGCCAGTGGGGGAAAAGGGACAGGGTGCTGGGGGGGGTAGGGGACAGGGTTCTGTGGCAGGAGACAGGGTGCCGGGAGGGCAGGGGATAGGGTTCTGCAGCAGGGGACAGGGTGCCAGTGGAGGACAGAGTCCCCTGTACCCACCTCCTTCCAGGACTCCCCTGCCCCGCAGAGGAGGGAAAGCCCTGTTGCACGCCTCCTGTAGGGCCAGCGCGTGCCTCCCACGGAACAGGGAAGCCTCTGTTGCATGCCCCCTCCGGGCCCGCCCCGCCCCGCCCCGCCCCACCCCCCCCGCCTCCCCTCCGCGGAGCAGGGAAGCACACGCACGCACCCCCTCCTGGGCCAACCTTCCCCTCCCGCGGAGGAAGGAAGCCCCATCGTGTGCCTCCTCTGGGGCCAGCGTGAGCCTCCCGCGGAGCAGGGAAGGCAGTGCACGCACCCCCTTCAGGGCTGACTTCCCCATCCCGCAGAGAAGGGAAGTCCCAGCGCATGTCTCTGGGGGCTCCCCTGGTAAGCTCCCAGCCTGCCACAGACCTAGGGCAAGGAAGCAGCCAGTGCATTTCCGGAACCCCCGGAAGTGACGCGCAGCTCAGGACTTCTGTCCATCCAGTGGGAAGCTGCCACTACCTCCATTGTCGCTGGAGGTAAGTAGTGGGGCTTCTTGGGGTTGGGGGGAGATGAGGGGCCTGGAACGCCTCGCGATTGACAGGCCGAGGCCTCGTGATCGACCAGTTGGTTGCAATCAATGGGTTGGTGACCACGGCCTTACGGAATCCATTTTAGTTCTATTACACTGGTCTACAATTTTTTAGAAGTCGTCTGCTTCAGAGATAAAATGTGCTATTTATTATGTATTTTGATGTGCTGAATTCAAATATGACAATTAAAGCAACTGATTGGCTACTGTTTCCAAGATATTTAAGTTTTTACATTTTACGTCCATGTATATTGTGTAGATAGTAGAGTTTTAATCATAAATTGTAAACCTAGGTCTTTTCATATGTTTATGGTTGCTTTACATGATAATATTTCACCTGTCCAGTTTATGTAACACTTTAAAAATCAGCAAAAGGGTTATATAAATAAAATTTATTATGAAACAAAAGGCAAAAAACTATTATGTACGTAGTTTAGTCCTATTCAGTGTCTACTCGGCGCTTCTTGGCTTGTCTCTTGTATTCATTAAATGGAGCATCTCTTGTCACTGTCCAGCAATAGTCTGCAAGCATTGATGGGCTCCATTTGCCCTGATAGCGTTTCTCCATTGTCGCAATGTCCTGGTGAAATCGCTCGCCGTGCTCGTTGCTCACTGCTCCGCAGTTCGGTGGAAAAAACTCTAGATGAGAGTGCAAAAAATGTATCTTTAGTGACATGTTGCAACCAAGGCTTTTGTATGCCTTGAGGAGGTTTTCCACCGACAACCTGTAGTTGTCTGCCTTGTTGTTTCCGAGAAAATTTATTGCCACTAACTGGAAGGCTTTCCATGCCGTCTTTTCCTTGCCACGCAGTGCATGGTCAAATGCATCATCTCAAAGCAGTTTACGAATCTGAGGACCAACAAAGACACCTTCCTTTATCTTAGCTTCACTTAACCTTGGAAATTTTCCACGGAGGTACTTGAAAGCTGCTTGTGTTTTGTCCATGGCCTTGACAAAGTTCTTCATCAGACCCAGCTTGATGTGTAAGGGTGCTAACAAAATCTTCCTTGATTCAACAAGTGGTGGATGCTGAACACTCTTCCTCCCAGGCTCCAATGACTGTCGGAATGGCCATTCTATCTTGATGTAGTGGGAATCTCTTGCACGACTATACCATTTGCAGAGAAAACAGCAGTACTTTGTGATTCTGGTGCATCGGAACCAGCAGTCCTTCTCCGTGGGGTACTGGGCGTATAGCTGATAGAATGTTTGGATAATGCACAGTCCACTTTTTCTTCTTTGACACACCTTTCCCAACTGGAGGCACCATGCAGAAGTAACAATTGCTGGTATGATCTGTTGGCTCTCTCCAATCATTGGCACTGCAAAAGGCATAGATTTCCTTTTCCTGTTCAACCACTGGCGAAGATTTGTTGCACAAGTGTTGCAGCATATGTGTGGGGCCCACCTCTTGTCCTGATCTCCAATTTTGCAGCCAAAATAAAGGTGATAGGCTTTCTTAACCATAGTGGTTATACTGCGCTTTTGTGATGCAAAAGTCACTTCACCACAAACATAGCAGAAGTTATCTGCACTGTTCACACAAGTACGAGGCATCTCTGCTCACTTTGGCAAAACAGAAATGTGTCCCTTTGCAAAATCAAACACTGACAAATAAGAGAGCACGACGCTGTATGATTTCTAGAGCTGATATAGGGCAATTTGTTCAGCAGAGTGATGTAAGCTTCGTTATGATTGCATCATCCATGACTTCTAGGAATAACATGATGCAATTCATATCATGTATGATGCAATACCAGCTTCAGATTGCATTATTCATTGTTTTGTCTAAAAAGCAAGTACTGTCCAAACCCAGTCATAGATTTATTCATAGATCCAGTCAAAGATGTATTTTAGTCATTTCTGGTTTAAATTGAAATCCTTTCCCTTTATAACTCACTTATCCTCCGCCATTCCGAACTCAAGGGTCGTATATACTGACCCAATAGCATATCTTGAAAACTAGAGCCAATCAACAATTTTAAGCATTATTTTCATTCTCAGTGACCCAGAATTAGTAAAGTTTGACTACATTTATTTCAGAAGCATTTTGGAACAAGGTGTAGGGAGAGAAACAGGTTGAACCAGTCTTACAGCTCATGCCTGCAGGGTATATAGCCTGCTGGTTCAGAGCTCTGCTCTTCCCCCCCAAGTGACTTCACAGAGTTTGGAAGAGAAAGCCTTGTCCATCTGAGATTGTTTACAATGACAGTGTCTCTCCTGAATGCACTGGTGTCGTATTTTACAATTCCTACATTTAGGGTTAACATAGTTTGTGACCCCACAACAGCCAAATTAGTTACAATAGGCAAAACACCATTCTAACAATTTAATATCTAGCAGGCCAATAGCACTGACTGAACTGTATTTACATAACCACGCCCAGGATTCCTTTCCATTCCAGCTGCCTGCCTTGGATGCATTGATTCAGACCCTGCTTACATCATCAAAAAGAACTGTACATACCACACAACTATACATTATGGCATAATTTGTGGAGAAAGTTTTCAGAACACAATGGCTGAGATTATGTGAGAGGCTGTGCTCCTTGTCGTAAGCATCATCTTTGGATTGACAGCATGACATCTGGGAAAGAGCAAACCAGAGTAGCTTGGCAGAATGTTTTACACTACTCAGTTTATGCAAAATATTGGTGTAGCATATGCTTTTTGGAGTAACTATCTGCGTAACCACTTAAACTCCATAAATACGGTGATATTCCTACATTGCCTGAGGCTCACAGAGCCATCTGTTTATGAAATATGAATCTGAGTGACTGTCTAGTATGCCAGAATTTCATATTGTCCTAATACAAGCTGCCTTAAGAAAGAGAAAATTGAAAGAAATATCTCTGAATGAATGAAGGCCAAACAAGACCTATATATGGCCAGGAACTTTAATAAAGAAACTAAGCTCATGAATACAGGAATAACCAATTAATAGCTATGATCATAATCATAATTAATAATAGTTTGCATAGCATTTTTTATCTGAAGAGCTCTAATACTTTTCAGACATTAAGGACTGATCTAGACCCACTAAAATCAATGGGAACAGTCTAGATCAGCGTTTCCCAAACTATGGGCCATGGCCCAGTACTGGGCCGCAGGAAAAAAATACCGGGCCTTAGCGTGGATGCCGGGGTGTTCCGGGCTCCCGGAGTGCCTGTGTGGCACCAGGTCCGCCAAGTCCTTGGCCGGCCTGGGCATAACCTGCAGCCCGAAGTTCCGGCTCCCGGCAGAGGTGTAGCGGGGGGGGCGGGGGAGGAGGAGGGGAGAGCTGGCCACCGGAAGCAGCACTGGACAGGGGAATCGGGGCAGGCTTTGGAGATTTGGGGCGGGGGGGGAGGGAATAGCAGCTGGCGGAAGCAGAGCTGCCTGGGGGGCAGGGGCTGGCTGGGAGATCGGGAGGAGGCGTAGGGGCGAAGTGGCTGCCGGAAGCAGGTCTTGCCTGGGGCATCGGGGCTGGCCGGGAGAGATTGGGGGGCCAGCGGAAGCAGGGCTGCCGTGGGCCGCGAAGTCGGGGGTAGGGAGCTGGCCGGGGAAGATGAGGGGGGGAGAGAAGCGGCTGCCGGAAGCAGGGCTAGACGCGCGCAGCAGGGCTGGCCAAGGGAGATTGGGAGGAGAAGCAGGGGAGAACTGGCTGTCCGGGAGGAGGTTGGGGGAAGTGGGGCTGGCCAGAGGCTCAGCGGGGGGAGTGGGACTGACCCGGCCATATGTAGATCTCGGCCCCCCCCCCCGCAAAGCACGAGTGAGTCCAGCCTGGGGATTCTATTGTGTCCCCCCCCCCCCCCCCGCATACCCCCTTGAGTAGTTGCGAACTGGCTGGCTGGTAGACACACTCATGCAGCCTGAGCACATTTAGCAGCCAGGCAGTTCAAAACTACAAACTGATACATCTAGTAATAATAAACCGTACCTAATGAGAAAATACCAGACATGTTATATCTCTGGTATTTTCTCAGTTTCTTTTTTATGCGTTTATATTTTTGGGCTGCAAAAAACAGTACTGAAAAAAAAGGGTTCCAACTAAAGTAAAAAGTTTGGGAAACCCTGATCTAACCAGCTCTGTCTGTCTTACACTCCATTTATCCAATCCATATTCTTTAACTTGATGGCAAGTATATTGTGGGTGACCATATCAAAAGCTTTGCTAAAGCTGGCACTGGGGGCTTTGGGAGGACCAGAAACAACTTATTTGAATAGTCATCATTTGATTAATGAATATGCAAATATGCAAATGAATGTTACCGGTCCTCCAAAAGTTCGTGAATGGATTTACTGTTCCCCGTGTCATAAAGTTTGGGAACCCCTGGTCTAGATCTTTGCATGGGGCCCTGTGTTGGGGTGTACAACCCCCAAACTAGGCAACAAGGGCTTAACCACATACTTTGCACCCCACCAACTCCTGCCCAGCCACACCTGCAGCAAATGCTCTATCTGGCGAAGGAATTAAAAGACAAAGGAACAGCTCATTTTGGGGCAGGCACGTAAAAGAGTAGACCTGCAACCTGTGGCTTTAGGGTTTCCAACTTTCCGAATGCAAAAAACCAAACACCATTGCCCCTCTTCGGCCCTGCCCCTACCCCCGTCTCTGAAGGCCCACCCCTGCTTACTCACTCCAACCCTCCTCTGTGCAAAAGGAGGTTTGATTGTAGGCTCTGGGTGACACCTGAGGCAGCTCCTGGAAGTGGCTGGCATTTCCCTCTGACTACTAGCTGGAGGAGCGGCCAGGGATCTCTGCAGGCTGCCCTATCCAAAAGCACCACTCTGCAGCTCCCATTTGCTGTGGTTCCTAGCCAATGGGAGCTGCAGAGCAGGTGCTTATGGCAGGGCCAGTGTGTGGATTCCCCGTGACCGCACTTCCACCCAGGAGCTGGAGGGTGACCACTTCTAAGAGCTGGGTGGAGCCAGCCCTACCTCATGTCTGACTGGACTTTTAACAAGCCAATCTGATATTGACTGGAGCCACCAGGATTCCTTTTTGACCAGGCATTCAAAATGTCTGACAACCTATATGGCTCCAGTTGTGCAGAACATAGGGAAGGCCGAAATCTCTTAGATAACTTCCCCAAATAGCCCTCCCTCAGGGAAGGGAGGCCCCAATTCTGAAACAGTCGGGGAAGGGGGGGAAATCATTGTCCTTTCCCCACATATGGACACTGGTAATCCCTTTTTTATTTTCTTGGTTTGGATGACCCCAACAGAGGAAAGCCTTGGCCTGAGCTGGCCCAGGGAAGACAGTCTTAAGCTTGGTTGTGCTTGGTTGCCAGATCACTGGTAGCCCCAAATGGCCTGGGGTTAGAGACAGATTGAGTGGGAGGGCCTTGGTTCTCATACTAGTCATGTGCTGTAGCTCTGACTAGGCCCGCCAACAGGGGAGGGGGAAAGGGAACAGTTGCCCAGGACCCAGTAACTCAAAGGGGTCTGGGGCTCCTGGCTGCTACTGTGTCAACAGAGAGGGCTGGAGCCTCAGGCCCTTTAAATTGCAGCTAAAGTGCTGCGCTGAACATTTCAGCCAGCTCTGCGATCCAGGCTGTGCTGTGGGCTGGCTGTCTCTGGCCCTACCCCTTTTGCCCAAGGCCCTTCCCCTTCTGTGGGCACAGAGCCATCCTACCCACTTCTCCCAGGGGCCCACAGAAGCTGTTGGCCCCTCTGGCTCTGACCACTAGGCAATGCTTCTCAATAAATGAAGGCCATTACAAGCTCTACATTCCAGAGTGTGACCAACAGTTTATCAGTAAGACATTACAGTTCATGTGTTTCTTGGTTGCATCCCAATTGCTATAAAGTAGAAGTCTGAAGAAAAAGTGACTTTGACTCAAAAAGCCCTGTCTGCCTACTGTCCTGTTCATGTTATGAAGCAGAATGTATACATGGGGTTGTAAAGTACTGGATCCAGCCCGCCAACCTAGCAATTTTGTAAGCATCTTTGTTTGGCCATACAAAGATATTGCCTGGTACCATAGACTCTTCTTATTCCAAGAGGCACAAAAAAAAAAGCATGCTGAAAATTTCATTGCAGCAATAATTAAGAAAGGGGCTGAAAACCATTATTTTCTTTTGTTCACAGAAAAAGAGGACTTAAAGTTGCAGATTGTTTTGTCTTAAAACTTCATACAATTTCCCTTTGTGTTTTTTCTCATATTATTAAAAGCTCCTATGTAATTTGAAGAGCACTTGATAACACCTGAATAGTTAACAATAATGACACAGATAGGAAAGGGAGCCTTTATAAATCTATAGTAAGGGAAAGTCATTCGTAAGCATGGTAGACATGGGCATGCAGCCATTGCAGACAATTACTATATGCCTGGAGTCCTAAAGTTATTTCATAGTCATAACAGGCCTTTAAAGTACCATAGGTGACCTCGTTGCTCCACTGAAGTCAGCGGGAGTTGTGCCATTTAACTTCCTCAGTGGAACCAGGATTTCACACTGTATGAATAGAAATAACCCCAAGCCAAGTCTGAATTCTGAGTGGTTTGGAATCCAGAATTGAACTTTGTCTCTTATGCTCATCTCTGTGTAATTGACCCAAGGCACTGGCCATGATCTAGAACAGAGGTGGGCAATAATTTCTTGCTGGGGGCCACTTCAGAAATTTTTGAAGTGGCCCCAGGCTGCTCCGGAAGGGGCGGGGCCTCAAACAGAAGGGGTGGGGCTAAGATTCTTCCCTGCTTCCCCACCCACAGACCATGATTGGTCTGAGGGTGGGGGAGCACCTGTGCCCCCTCCCCAGAGGTTCTCCCTAGATGCCCATGCCCCTGGCAGTGGGAGGAAGCTTTGCACGCTCCCCGCCCCCAGGCCAATCAGGGCTTGGGGGTAGGGTTGCCAGGTGTCCGGTTTTGAACCGGACAGTCCGGTATTTGAGCTTTCTGTCCGGGAAACAAATTGAGAAAATACAGGACATATAAATGTCCAGTATTTTCTAATTAAGTAAATTTTATTATTATCAGGAGTATCAGTACGTAGTTGCGTACTACGTGAGTGTGTCTACCAGCCAGGCAGTATGCAGTTATGCAGTAGAGAGGAGGGGGGAGGGGAGGGGAGGGAAGGGGAAGGGGGTGGGGCAGGAGGGAATCCCCGGGGCCGAACTTGCCTGTGTGCTCCATCGGGACCATAAGTGGGACGAGCAGTACCCTGGGATCTGCATGCGCCCGGGTCAGTCCCGCTCCCCGCAGGCTGGTTCCGCCCCCGGCCAGCCCCACTCCCCCCGACCCCCTTCCAGCCAGCCCTGCTCCCCGCTGGCTGGTTCCCCACCCTCGCTCCCCCACCCCGACCTCCTCCTGGCAAGCCCTGCTTCCCACCAGCTGGTTCCTTCCCCCGATCTCTTCCGAGCAGCCCTGCTTCCTGCTGGCCAGTCTCCCCCACCCACCCCCCCTGATCTCCCCTGGCCAGCCCCGCTTCCCTTCCAGCCAGTCCCCCCCCACCCCGTTCTGAGATCACGTGCATCCAGTATTTTTTTGAAACCCATCTAGTAACCCTACTTGGGGGTAGGGGAGTGCACAAAGTCTCCTCCCGCCCTGCCAGGAGTGCGTGGTGTTTCTAAGTGCTGTGTGCTCCTTGCAGGGCGGGGGGAGAGAGGAGGAAACTTTGCACGCTCCCCCTGCCCTGATTGGTCTGGGGGTGGGGGAATGGCAGGGCCTCTGCGGGCCAGATCAACCCACTTGATGGGCTGGATCAACCCACTTGGCAGGCTGGATACGGCTTGCAGAGGCCCTGTTGCCCACCCTTGATCTAGAGCAGTGGTTCTCAAACTTATCTGAGCGTGCACCTCCTTCTTTGTGTCTGTAGTAGTTTACGCCCTCCCCCTGCCACACATATATACATACAGGCTATGTCTACACTTGTGGCTTCTGGCGCAAGAATACCTTGCGCAAGTGTTCTTGTGCAAGAAGTCTTGCGCAAGAAAACGTCCACACTGCCATGTGCGAGCTGTGCTTTTGCGCAAGAGCGCCCATGGCAGTGTGGACGCTCTCTTGTGCAAGAAAGCTCTGATGGCCATTTTAGCCATAGGGCTTTCTTGCGCAAGAAATCCCTGCCGAGCATCCACACTGCCCTCTTGCACAAGAGCTCCAGTGCAAGAGGGCTTACACCTGTTAAAAAAGAGCGTAGCTCTTGTGCAAGAAGCCCTCTCTTACCACGCCGTACTGTAAATTTCCTTGCACAAGAGCGGGCGGGCAGTGTGGATGCTGTGCAGATTCTTGTGCAAGAACGTCCGTACTTGCGCAAGAAGCTGCGAGTGTAGACATAGCCACTCTGATTAAAAAAATCAACATGCAACTCTCACTAAATATTAAAAACAGTAAGACTTTGATTCAAATGGGGCCAATGATCCATCATAATAAGAGCAAAAGCAAAGCTGCAACTGTGGTCGATGAGTATAATTAAATGTCCACAGTGTTGTAGCAAGCAGATTAACATGCAGATGTCAACAACTTTGTAAAATGCTATGCAAGCTTAACAGAAATCCATCTTGAGTCAAATCCACTGTGCCATCTGAAGACCTGATATGTCTGGAGGAATCTGCTTTGCTAGTTATTTATTGCTGTGGGTAAAATGTGCACAATAAATTGTTTTCCCCCTCTGTAAAGTTTCTCAGATCCCTCCTCCAAAATACATTCCATGCCCCTCCAGGGAGGCCTGCTCTCTAATTTCAGAAACTCTGACCTAGAGAACTACATATGTGAGGAGACCAATCCTGGAGAAAACTTTGGGAGAAAAGAAAAATACATACAACAGCGTATTGTGTGCATTTGTTTTGTTATTGCAAATAGTTGTATTTGCGTAAATTCTCCCTCCTTTGCTGCCCTGCTGATAAATGAAGGCAGGGAATTTTTTGTTTTAGGGGTATTTTTGTCACTCTTGAAGTATAGCATTTAAGGTACCACTATCTATTGCATAACTGCAGATATCCCAGGTTAAACTGAATGGCTATGCCTACATTGCGCATTCTTGCATAAGAAGATATGCAAATGAGGCGCGGCAATGAATCAGGGCCTTGGGGTAGGAGAGCGCATGAAGTCTCTCGCTCCCCTGTCCCTGCCCTGCCAGGGACACGTGGTACCTAGAGGGAGCCACCAGTGGTTTTGAACAGCCGGCGGTTCCCTCTGGTGCCACGCATCCCTGGCAGGGGGTGTGATGGGGCGGTCACGACCCGCACTCTGGCCAGCACGGTGCTGGCATTATGGGAACAGCCGCAGCCGCGGGAGAAGCAGCGGAGGTGTGGTGCCTGTTTGGCACCGGCGCGGGAGGGGAGGGGGCGACGGGGTGGTCACGCCACACACTGCGGCCAGTGCAGTGCCAGCATTTTGGGGACAGCCGCAGCTGCAGGAGAGGCGGCGGAGAGGCTGCGCTGGGTTGGGGCCAGCGCGGGGGAATGACGTTACCCGCCGGCCCGGCAGGGCAGGACGGCCATTACACTGGAATCTCGCCGATGGAAGACACCGGGCGGTGGGGAGTTTAAAGGAGGAGGCCGAGCTCCGTCTGAGGAGGGAGGTGAAGGTGTGGCGGAGCAAGTAAGGGACGGCAACAGAGTGGACGGAGGTACAGTGAGTGGGGGAGGCGGGTAGGAAGTGGCCCAGGGTGGGGTCGTGGAGCCCGCGGGCTGATGTGTTTAGGGGTGACACCCCGTCAGCCAGGTAGGGGAAGTTTTATCCCTGCCTTAGGGCCCTCGTCCGGGACCCGGGAGTGAGGGTGGGCCCAGGTCCCCCTACCTTGCCACCCTCGGCTAATCCTTCCCAGGCAGTGCCCGATATAAACCGGAGTCGCGACCTATACGACGCGGGCGGCGAATGGTACTTCTAGAACTAGGACAAGTAAAGGAGACTAACAGCAGACCCGTTCAGACTGGGGCGGGCGTCGACTTATCCGGGTGAAGGGTATATGGGACTCACCAGAGGGGTAAAAGGGCAATAAACCCGGTGAAACGCCTACCCAGTGAGTTCGTTGTATAACGGGGGAGGAGACGTTGCACGTTTCCCCATCCCCAGGTCTTGATTGGTCTGGCGGGGTGGGTGGCAGGGCAGCCGTGAGCCAGACCCAATGGCTTGGTGGGCTGGATCTGGCCCGCAAATGTTGTCTTTCCCACCCCGTATTAGAATGTCAGTGGTGAAACTTTATTATGTACTGCACAGTCTGCTAAAATGTTTTGCAACATAACAGGAATGTAAATGAGGCTTTTAATGAAAGTATTAAACTGTATCCTGAATTTTACCTGTATCAAGACGCTATGTCATACCACAAATTGTGTGTTACCATGAGATAACACAGGCCTTGCGGGAATAAGGAATCAGCGAGCTTTGTCCTGAGCCTTTGACAAACCAGGAGGGATTATTTCATGATAATAAAGTAGCCCAGAATGTCTTCTTCCATTGTCAAACTGGCAGTGAAAAATAAACTGCTTAATTATTATGAAAGATCATATACCCTCCTACTGAAAAGGATGATAGTAACTGAAAATATCTTTGTAATATATCTGAAATATGTATGTGTCTGTATATAATGAACCTAAATATTATATTAATATTAATATATACTCTTCTTTACATATGTGTGTGCATACCTATGTTTATAATATAAATATTTCAAGTAATATTTTTTGTTTAATTGGGGAACATCTGAATTATTTTTAACATGCTGCATGATTTAAAAATATCTTTTAGCTATGTTTTATTGAAAATGTTATAATTCTGCCTCAGAAGGTTTTAAAAGCATTTTGTTTTCCAAGAGTTTTGCATATTTGAGTTTAATAGTAGGTTCATAGAAATTCCAGTGCAAAAGGCAAATGTTATTTTCTAAAATAACATTCCATAATATAACCCCATATGTCTAAGTACTGTAATTTCCTAGTGTACTGGACATTGGACATTTCTTTTTTATTATGCACTTAAACCTGCAAGATGCAGACTATTCTAGCTCCAATCCAGTGCAGCATATAAGATTTACTAATCACATAATTAAAGTTAAGCAAGTGTGTCAGTGCTTTGCTGACTGGAGCCAGATTTCTCAGCACCTCGCAGGACTGAGCCCTCAATGGCAAAGCCTCTTCACAGGTAACAATAGCCAAGCACACTTTTGCCTTTGACCCTGCCCTGAAGAACTTACATTAAAAAACGAGAACCTGTTTTAAGGGGAAGGGAAGTAAAACTCAGGTGTTTGAGCAGTAAAATCAGGAATATGTCAGTTCTGCTATTTTTGTTAATGGGCTATATCCCATAGGTGCTGGAGCTAGAGGTGCGGGGTGCGCTGCAACACTCCCCTAATTTGAAGTGTTTTTTATTATATACAGGATATATAATTTGATTCAATGGCTCACAGCACTCCTCCATACTATAAAAACTGTTCCAGCATCTCTGCTATATCCCTCAGTTTGGGCTTCCATAGAAGTCTGACATAGAAAAGACTGATTCAAAACAGAGTGAGGAAATCAGAATTTGACCACTGTTGTTTATTTTAGTACTTTTATTTGCATAGTTTAATATTTGTAGCATGTCTCTTGTGATTGCTTAGAGAAGGTTTTAAGAGAATATGGACGATGGCTTTTCTATTGATGAGAGTTCAGCAAACTATTCACAGCAAACAATTGATTCTTTGAAGGTATTACCTTGTGCTTGTCTGTAAGTCATCAAGGAAAAGATTTGTATTTTATAAATTTGGGCCCCAAAGGGCAGTTTTCTGCATGGATGTGCAGGATGGATCCATCTACAGAATCAAGTCCCGGTGTGTCATTTAAGTTTATTCGATGTATGGCTAATGCAATCATATTTCTGCCTATGCTTTTCTCATGAAATATTTACGAGGATTATTGCTTTGAATATTTGCCATTTATAATTTGTTAATATGAGATTGGCTCGCTTAGTTCCATGCATTGTTTTTGCTCCGTAACTGCATTCTCATATTCTCAAGGAGGTTTCAAGATGATCGTGTCTCACAAATATTCTTGGAAATTGCAGGAGTGTTTGCACAGGTATTCATAAAACTTTTTCTTTGACTGAATATATTTGCAAACAAAATTCTATTCACTCAAATGATCCACAAACCAAATAAGTGGTTTTTATTGGTATGTTTGAGAATTCTTTTTTGCAATATTTTGCCCAGCTCTACTCCTGAGTATTCCAATTGTTGATGGATGGGAAGTGGCCCAGAAATATGTGTAAGAAATCCTTCTCTAACGGATGCTTTAGTGGTGAGAGCTCTAATCTGGGACTTGGGAAACTCAGATTCAGTTTCCTGCTCTACCTCAGACTTATTGTGTGATCCTGGGTAAATCATTTAGTCTCTCTGTGCTTCAGTTCCCCATCTACACAGTAGAAATAAATTCTCACCCATCCAGTAGGGGAAGTTACATATTCAGTGCCTGAAACCACAACATCTTCAAGTTTGTATAGAGATGCAATAAATATATCTTTTGCGTTCAATGATAAGTAACTGTATTACTAGTAACCATAATTATTGACCAGTTATGATACTAATGTATTAATAACATACATCATTATTTTAAAATATTTTTACTCACCCACTTAGAAATGCAAATGCCTAAACTGAATAATCTTACTCTTCAGAACTTTGTCCTTTTGTAGTCCATCTTTCCCCTGGTGCTAGGCTTTGTCTGTATGTCCTGCAAACTGCTTAGCACACATTTGGGTGCTGTAATAAAAGCAATAAACTGAATAAAGATAATATTAATGATCAGGGCCCATATTCTGATCTCGTTTACAGCAGTATAAACTTGGACTCGCTCCATTGACCTCAGCAGACTTTCCCTTGGTAAGTACTTTCAGACAAGGCTGATGCCTGTCTCTATGGCTGTGGTCCTGCAGTTGCTTAGGTGTGGGGTTCCATTTGACCAGACCTCATGGCAGGGTCAGGACATGTATTTGTACAGTGCCTAATACAACAGGATCAAATCTCACTCAGGGCACATAAGCAATACTATAAGATAAACCAGGGGTGGCCAACACGTGGCTCACGATCCGCATGCGGCTCTTTAAAGAAAAAATTGCGGCTCCTGCACCCGCGGCTCTTCAAGGGGCAGCTGTGTGAAAAAGACAGAGCCGCGGTGTCCCGTGCATCCTTCAAAATGGCCGCTGTTAAAAGGGCAATGCCTGCTCTGCTTTTAAAAGGGAGCGTCGCTCAAGCAAACAAGGCAGCCAGGGCTTTTTTTTTTTCCCCCCTCAACAACATTTTTCCCTCAGCTCTTTGTGCTGTATCCATCACTATTTTGGCTCTTTTTCTGTAACAGGTTGGCCACCCCTGAGATAAACAATAAGTAATAATAATGATACTAGTGTCATTGAGAGCAAAATCTGGCTGCAAGGATGATGATGATGGTATTTTTGCTCGATATTAGACATCGCCTCTGAAAGATAAAAGGTTGATCCTTTTCCCATTGAAGATAATGCGGGCCGAATGGTCTGCTGGTGTAAATGGGCACAGATCCATTGTGATGTACTGAGCTGCTCTGATTTACAACAGCAGAGACTAGGGGCATGGGAATTTTGCCCAATGGGAAAATATCAGCTTTCATATGTATTTTCTTATAAAACGTATAATGAAACAAGATGCAAGAGAGGGGAAGACTTGCATGGATATGTGGATCACATAGTGATTCCTATTTACAATAGATGCTGCATCTAAATGAATCTGTGCAATTACATTTTTCTTGGGGGAAGGGAGGCTTTTCTGAACTCCTACACGCTTGTTAAAAGCTTAAAACAGCATAATTAGCTTGTGCAAAGATCTTGTTGAGGCTGATTAGGGAGAAAAATATGCTGTGACCACTCCCATCCAGAAATGAAGAGCCAGTTCCTGAAGTTTGGCCTTACCATGGCTTGATCCTGCTCCCGCTTAGTTAATGTCAGAAATACCACTGATTTCAGTTGAGCACACGCAGATCTTCAGTCATTACTCGGCCAAAACTCCCAGACAAGTCAGCAAGAGTGTGGGTGCTCTCGCACTCAGCATCTATCAGGATTTGGACCAGAGAGAGTTTTGTCTTTAGGAAGGCTTGAGGTCCACAGCCGCAAAGATATTTGCATAGATTTTTAAAGACATTAGAAGCCTAAATGCCTTTCAAGATCTGGCCTTGGTGAAAACTGATTAGGGATTTCAAAATTTGGCCTAGGGCTTTTTATATGTATTACTACTATAACTACATTGCAGAGCCTATGTTGATGATGATATATGTGCTGAGAAACAGAACCAAGGATTGCTTTGAGAGATTAATCTAATCTAAGGGGTTTCATACATTTTTAGTAGCTAAAAACCTTTTGTACTGTTGTTCTTCTCAGTGCTTGTGTGGCAAATCTTACCAGAAAGTGCTTTGTGAAGTTCTCTGAGGTAGCCTCTCGTGTACTTCACTACAAGAGAGTTGAGCTCTTGTAAAATGAAAACACCAACTCTGATAAATATTTGGTTTGTAAAAATTGTTTTTTTTATGGTGGTTGGCTTTATGACTTTCTAGTGTTCATGAAAGATGCTGAACTTTACAATATCTTAGCATTCTTGAAACTATGATACCCACATGAGGAAGTAAGGAAACAGATTAACAGAGCCAGACATGTACCCAGAAGCCTCCTGCTGTGGGACAAGCCCAAGAAAGAAACCAACAGAACACCACTGGCCATCACCTACAGTCCTCAGCTAAAACCTCTCCAACACATCATCAGTGATCTACAATCCATCCTGGACAATGATCCCTCACTTCCACAGGCCTTGGGAGGCAGGCCAGTCCTTGCCCACAGACAACCTGCCAACCTGAAGCATATTCTCACCAACCACTATACACCGCACCATAGTAACTCTAACTCAGGAACCAATCCATGCAACAAACCTCGATGCCAACTCTGCCCACATATCTTCACCACCAACACCATTACAGGACCTAACCAGATCAGCCACACCATCACTGGTTCATTCACCTGCACATCTACCAATGTAATATATGCCATCATGTGCCAACAATGCCCCTCTGCTATATACATCAGCCAAACTGGACAGTCCCTACGTAAAAGAATAAATGGACACAAATCAGATATTAGGAATGGCAATATACAAAAACCTGTAGGAGAACACTTCAGTCTCCCTGGACACACAATAGCAGATCTACAGGTAGCCATCCTGCAGCAAAAAAAACTTCAAGATCAGACTTCAAGGAGAAACTGCTGAGCTACAGTTCATCTGCAAGTTTGACACCATCAGCTCAGGATTAAACAAAGACAGTGACTGGCTAGCTAACTACAAAAGCAGCTTCTCCTCTCTTGGTATTCACACCTCCAGATCAGCTGCTAGAAGTGGGCCCCATCCTCCCTGATTGAATTAACCTCGTTATCTCTAGCCTGATTCTGGCCTGCATATTTTTACCTGCCTCTGGATATTTCTACTACATGCATCTGACGAAGTGGGTCTTTGCCCACGAAAGCTTATGCTCCAATACATCTGTTAGTCTATAAGGTGCTACAGGACTCCTTGTTGCTTTTGCAGATCCAGACTAACACGGCTACCCCCCTGATATCTTAGGGTACGTATACACTGCAACACTATTTCGAAATAACTGGTGTTATTCCAAAATAACTTAGTCCACGTCTACACAGCAGGCAATTATTTTGAAATAGTGTCAAAATACTGTCAAGCTGGAGGACTTCTTACTCCGACTCTTGTAACCCTCATTGTACAAGGAATAAGGGAAGTCAGAGAAAGAGTTCTCTATTTCAAAATAAGTGCTGTGTAGATGCTTCCTATTTTGAAATAAGATACGCAATTGACATTGCTCAACTTGTGTAGCTTATTTCAAATTAAGCCCGGCTGTGTAGACTCAGCCTTAGACTTATGTCCCTTATTCACTGAACATATGGATAGTAAGGGTAATAAAATTACAGGTTTCTGCACACCTCACCCTTAAAATAGCGCTAAGGTTTTTTGGTGTAGTACTTCCAGGGCTGTGACTGATCATCTCTCCTCATACCCATTCAGTCATTGGCATCTCTGCAGAGTTTTCCAAGGTGGACCAAACTCTTAGGATGCATCTACACAGCACCTTTATCCTGAAATAAGCTATGCAATTTGTGCTATGCAAACTGCATAGTTTATTTCGAGGTAATTTCAAAATAGCTTATTTTGAAATTTGGAGCTGTCTACACAGCACCAAATATCAAAATAAAGTGCTATTCTGAATCATCCCTTAACCCTCATGCAATGAGGTTTATAGGAACATCGGAATAGCAAGCTCGTTATATTTTGATATAACAGGCTTGCTCTTAAGACACGGAATAGCTATTTCAGGATACAAGAGGTATCCCGAAATAGCTCTGCAGTGTAGACATAGCCTTAGCGGTTTTGTGACGTGAACAACTTTCCTATAGAAAGTGGATGTAGACTGCCAACCAGCTGTTTGATGGTAATGACTTTTGGTCACTAAAAACTTCAGATAGTTTTAAACAGTGACTTAGATATGAAAGTCTCCACATCACAAACAATATGAAATAATGTAATTAATAGAAAACTAAAGTTGTTTTAAATATTTTTGCATTGTCATACTCAAAAAATGCATCACTTTCATGCAGAGGGAAAGATGAAAACCGCATGCTTAATAGTTATTTATGTAATGCTTAATGCTTAGCATTTATATATATCTCTTCATCTTCAAAATAGTTATGTTAATTTAAACAATATGCCTGTAATGTACATATGTATATTCCCATTTTATTTTTCCATTAATATTCATGCATAAGTGAGTCCTCTCAAGCAGTAACAGATATATAGCCTAACTCTGATCACTGTGTATGCTGGCGTAACTCTGATCACTGTGTATGCTGGTGACGATCAGGGTATGTCTACACTGCAGTGTTTTTTTTGGAAAAACGGCCCTTTTTCCAAAAAAAACCTTCACTTATGTCCATACTGCAATCATGTTCTTTCAAAAGAAAATCGAAAGAACAGAGGGGTTTTTCCAACATTGGTAAACCTCTTTCTACGAGGAAGAAGCCTTTTCCCGATAGAGCTCTTTCGGAAAAAGGCATGTGTGGACGGGGGAAGAGGGAGTTCTTTCGAAAGAAGAGGAAAGAAGAAAAAGCACAGGTGCTCTGGTGGCCACTCCATCCATAGTAATCACAGCTTAAATGTGAGATAGCGTCCATTCAGTCTGGATGCTCTCTTTCGAAAAAGGAAATTGCTTTTTTGATGCACTTTTGCTGTGCAGATGTTCTCTTTCAGAAGAAGTTTTTTCGGAAGATCTCTTCTGGAAAACCTTCTTCTGAAAGAAGCCTGCAGTCTAGACATAGCCTCATTTAAGTCAATTGAGTACTTCCAGATCAAAATCTGGCTCCTACATTGCAGCATTCTGAACTGTTGGACAGTTTGGCAGATCTGAAAATAAATGGTTTGCTCATTCTGGAAATTATTTTTACACTTAAAGAAAAAGAAAGCTTTGCTAAAAATGCAAGGGAGAAACCGTGTGTATTTTTCTTTTCTTTTCAAGTTTGGTTCTAGCGTATTTTCTCTGCTAACTAAGATCTGTGGTATTGGGGACTATGGTTTGAACTACATGTGAAAGCTAGGCTGAAATAGCTAGGTTCGTCAGAGTAGTGGAAAACACCCTTGACTGTCATGGTTATATTGATCTATTCCCCGGGGTAGAGGCAGCTGTCAGTGACAGAATGTTTCTGTCGATATAGCTAACTTCGTATGGGGAGTGGGCTTTCCTACACTGACAGAAAAATCCTTTATGTGATGTAGGCTGAGTCTATAGCCTCCATAGTATAGACATACCCTATCCTGGCTGACCTTCCCAGAGCATGTAGGCAGAGAGCTGTGAAACTCTTGTTGTTACGTCCAGCCAGTTGGAATCAGACACAGAATAAAACAGATCTCTTGCAAGCACCACAGACTCTGACTCTGAGGACACATCACACTGAGCACTTGAGGCTGGCCCATGTCAGTTGACTTGGGCCCACAGGATTCCGCTGTGTGGTTATAAATCTGCAATATGTATGTCTGGGACCACTGTGCCCAGATGTCTACGCTGCAGTTAAACAGCCCCTTCGCCCAAGTCCCATACAGCTGACTCAGCTGACCTGGGCTAGCTGTGGGTATTGTACTGCAGTGTGGACCTATCCTGACTGATCACTGAATACCACCAGGCCCACATTTCCCTAATTAGGCCTGATACTTCATAGTCTTCTGTAGTCATTTACATATATACAAAGTAGATGCAAACTTCTAACATGCTGAGTTTGGGGTCTGTTACATACATTCTCTGTGTGTAAATGGCTACACAAGAGTGAGGAATCTGGACCAAGCCTTAGTAAAGGCAATCCCCGGCTCTCAGCCCTTGTTGCTCTGCTGTATCATTCCCTGGAGGCCAGAGCATAGTGGGATGGTAGGGAGGGGGCAGGGAAAAGAGTTATCAAGCACTGCCTTCAGACAAGGGCTGTGATATGACTAACAAGACAAGCAGCGTTGGCTCTTGGCCTCCTTGGCCTCCCCTGGGGCTAAAAGCAGCACTGAAATAGCATATACAGCACTGTATTCTTCAGTGACAATACCAATTTGATACTTTTGAAACTTTTGAAACCAAATGCTGCTGTCTTGCTAAGAATAGCACTTGATCCAGCACGCTCTTCACATGCAGGCTTCCTGTTGTCTTTAATGGAAGTTCTGCTTACCCAAAGTGTTTACAGGATCAGGCCTATAAGAAGTATCTAGTACCAAAAATACTTAGGAAGACTGTTTCAATTCCAGCAGTGCATTTGTCTGCAATGCTGTAAGCTCTCTAGAGGAGTCCTTTGGACGCTTTCCTCTTAAATTCTTCATTCAGGCCATTGCGTTCAAGGTTATTAGCAGCTTTAGTTCAGTTGCTCTTACAGGAAGTCAGATAGCCTTTCCCTACTCACTGATAACCTTAGTGAAATCTGTACCAATTTTAGTTTAGACTTCAATCTTCTGTAAGATGCAGACAATACAATCTTAGCAATAACCCACTTGAGTGCCTGCTTTTTCTAATTACATCCCCTGCAAAGGATCAAATTTAATTAAGGCTGTGTCTACACTAGCACTTAATGAAAAAGACACCCCGAGCGACCTAAGTTTTGTTGGCATAAGCACTCATGTGCACAGTGCTATGCCAGCAAGAGATGCTTTCTTGCTGATATAGCTACTGCTGCTCACTGAGCTGGTTTGATGATGTTGCTGGGAGAACTCTGTCCTGTCGGTAGAATATGGCTAGCCTACATAAGTGCTCTTGCAGCAGCACAGCTGTATCAGTACAGCTGTGCCATGGCAAGCTTGTAAATGTACACATGGCCTTCACTTGTGAGACTGCTTCAGTCATTGGAATAGTGCAAGGCAGCTGAAGTATTACATTACCTGTGAATGTGCCAGCCAGGTCCTTCCTTCTAACTTTTTTACTCCAGCCTGTCATTTCTTCAATTGCCTTTAAGAATATCCTGCCAATCAGAGACAAAAAAGGGATTTTTTTCTCTCTTTTAAATAACTTTTTATTGGAAAAAACCAGCAACTTGCCAATAAATCAACACAAGACAATAAACTGGTGGAATGACTCAGCAGAAAACAATAATGCCATCAAATCAGCAAAGTAGCTTCACTAAGAATAATGTTTGTAACAAGAAATCAAAATGAACTAACAGATATTTTTACCCCTCCAAAAAACAAAAAATGTTTCAGGCTGGAGTTTAATTTAGTCCTAAATGACACCCTTGCTCCAAAACTTAATCTTTCTAAAAGCATTCTCCATATTCTATCTTTCAAACTGGTACTCTTTTAGATACCTTCCTGAGCACCTGTGCAAAGCGAAAGGGAAGTGTTGCTGGAATTAACCCTTTCCTCGCTGAGGACTCGCTATGAACCCTGTCACAGAATCTTGTACTGCAGTGGTGGGCCGCATGCCCATCAGGGCTCTGTATGTGGCCACTGAGAGATTTTGTTTACCATTGCCCATGTGTATGGCTGCTAGAATCTGCTGGTTTCCATCTATGTAGCTCTTTGTTTTTTTCTCCCCTACATGTCACTTTTTCTCCCCTAAAGTGACATGCACTTAAAGCAAGGGCATGTGAAGTGAGGTACATGCTGATTACAAACAACATTGATTGTAAGAACTGTGTGCTTCCTCTGCAGCCAATCAAAGTGCTGCTACAATTTAATTGGCACATCCCACAAATTCTAAGTATGCAAGCGCAGTTAGCAGAACAACCCTATCCTGGGAGACCAGCTTCGTCTCGAGACTTTTGTGGCCCGCTGAGATGAAGGAGGTTTGCCCATTGTTGTTATGCTGCCTTACCTCAAACAACTGAAATTAACCTATATGCTACCGCAGTTTTGACCTACCTAGCTGAAGTTAAACTTAAAAAACAACAAATAGTCTGGTAGCACTTTAAAGACCAACAAAACATGTAGATGGTATGAGCTTTCGTGGGCACAGCCCACTTCTTCAGATGAAGTTAGTTCAGAGAAATATACTTTTACCTTTCTGCCCTGTCAAAGCCTTTTGTGCTTAAGAAAGAGCAATTGCCCCTAAGGAGCACAGCTGTACACTGACACCTGTTTCACTCAAAGTTTGTGGAGTAGCCCTGTGGTACCTTAGAGACTAATAAATATATATGGTATCTAATACTACATATCATGAGCAAAACTCATTCAAGGTCATCTGAAGAAATGGGTTTTGCCTACGAAAGCTCATGAACGAACACAGCTACCCCTCTGAGACTTTTGTAGAGTAGATAAGTCTTGAGTTAGTGTATGAAGCTTCTCTGCAGAAGCCACACCAACGGAGGCAGATGCGGAGATGTGCCAAATCAGCATATCCTCTCCCTAGCTACCGAAGTCAGTCCCCTTTCTTGTCAGCATCCTCACTTTTTGGGCTCTGCTAGCCTCCTAAATCTTAGGCTATGTCTACACAGCAGCGTCATTTTGGAATAACTGACATTCGTGTGAAATAACATAGTCCACATCTACACTACAAACATGTTATTTCAACATAATGTTGAAATAATAGCAAGCTGGAGGACTTCTTACTCTGACTCCTGTAACCCTGATTGCATGAGGAGTAAGGGAAGTCGGAGGAAGAGTGCCCTTCTCGGACTTCCTGCTGTCTAGGCGGCACCAACAGACAAAATAAGCTATTTCAATTTCAGCTATGCAATTGACGTAGCTCAAGTTGCATAGCTTATTTCGGCTTTAGCCCTGCTATGTAGATGTACCCTTACTGACGGAAAGGGAAGGTGTGCTGCAGCCATTTTCTGCCACCACAATCTTGCCCCACGTTTGGGGCCCTTATCAGGCATTAAACTTGTACCATTCAATACATGTCAATTTGTTGTTCAGCAATAAATATTCTTAAATAAAAGAGACAACAACCAAAAAACAGAACAAGAAACAATCCCCTCAAGCACAAACAGCAACACATCAGTGCATAAACCCTTCACAACTTTACAATCTCTGTATGTTAAACATAAAATTTATTTCCATTAATTTCTGACATGCACCATAATATTTTATAAAGTTGATCATACTTCCTAAACGATTCCTCTTCAGCATGAAAGGGGTATTAAACTTTACATACAGAAATACAATCAATGTAAATTCAAGCTGTATTATATATTTTGGGAGTAAGATAACATTGTAAAAATGAAACTTTCAAGAGGCAGGGGAGAAACCACTGCTGAAAGCCACAGCAGCCCAAACACTGACAAATTCATGCTATTGCCCGTTTCAGTGGCTCCACCCCAGCTCTGAGGTGGTGCTCAGTTTCCGTTTTGAAAAGTTTTTGAAGTGGAGAGAGAGAGGATATGGCTGGGGAGAGAGCGAGAGAGAGAGAGAACAGATGGGAAGACCAGAAACAAATGTAGAGACTGCGAAATGTCAATTAAAACTAGTTGTTTTTACTATCCATTACATAAAGGTCAACATGGGGCTCCTCCGATGTTGATGGAGCGCAGAGTCATTCCTACACCATTTTTCCTCCTGGATTGGCATAAATGGCATGTTCAGGGGGAGAAAGCTAGATCCCTTGTGATCTCCAGTTCCTGGAACAGCTTCTCGGAGCCACTGGCAGCCAGCATAATTTAGAGGAGCCTTTGGAGTCACTTCTGAAAGGCGCAGCACCGAATCTAGGCCTATTTCTGTAAAATGGGTATTTATCACCTTTGCAAAGCCCTTTGAGAGCTGCTAATGAAAGACAACTACATAAGCAGGTATATAATACAATTGAAAAAGTGATGTTCTTCTTTACTCTCATATTCAGTGTTTCTTCGTGCTGTGAGAATGGCCACTAGTCTGGGAAATTTGGAAAAACAAACAGTTTGGTAAAGGAAACATTGGAACAAATTCTAGCCTTCGTTACACACATGAAAACTTACGATCCAAACCTGATAACTATTTCCTCAATGCACTGTTCCTATTAAAAAGAAAAAATAAAGGTGAGTTGGGGCATAAAACAACTCCTTGTGTCATGTTATAGTTTAGTCTTTTACTTGTGATCATTTCACCTTTACCACATTTCCTAATTGTTGCCATATCAGACTCACAACCCTAGCTGGAGGCAATAGTGTACTTAGTCTACGAAAATCCAGAGCTACAATTTCATCTTGGGGCTTTAATGAAATTAAAGAACCAATTGAGCCCTGTCTTTGTGGTTTATGATGGCTCCAGAACCCCCTAATGGTTTTGCAGTCTACGTACAGCTGGAGATACATTATTCCTTCCATTCCTGCCAGCTGTGATACAGTTCAAATTTAATTTTCCACAGTAAGAGTGAAATCATGGCCTTATTGAAGTCAATACTTTTGACTTTGACTCCAGTGGGACTAGGATTTTATCCTATATTTTTGTCCCATTTAAAATATCATGTTTTCTGTGCATATTTTAGGGTCTTACTATTACATTATTGTGAATTAAAATTGAAAATGGTGGAAGAGATTTCATTCAGGTTAGCATTTGAAATTTTCCCCTGGAACTTTTTAGCTTGTAGATCACTATTAAAATAACGGACTATCAAGCCTTCTGTCATTGAAATTAATACTGATCCTTTAATTAAAACTAGACTGTGCCTAGCTACTTCAGACACATGCAGAGAAACAGTCCTTTTGCAGAGACTGGAAACAACTGTAATCCCATTGCTCCTGAGTGCAGAAATTGCTTCAGTCTAGTGCACCTCTGGCAAAGGGAAGAGTAGGGCCCATGGCTTTGTCCAAAGCATCAGCCAGCTGGCTTTTTTTATAGCAGATACTGTGCTGGACTCCACAAGCAGCACAGTAGTGAATCCACTTTGCCTGGAAGCTAAATCAGAACCACTCTTGCATTTCCCTCTTGGTTAGAGGTGTCAGTGCCTAAAAGTCACAACTGAGCCCATAGCCTCTTCATGGAACAATGTATTGTAGTATCTTTTAACAAATAAAAGAACCACGCTTATCATAATATGCTTATCATATTATGCCACACATGCTTATCATACTATGTGTTGTATTACATCCAATGTGCCAATGCCACAACAGCAGTTGTGCAGTTGAAACCACATAATCACTGCACATTTGAATGAACTCTCACAGAAAAACAATAAGCAAAAAATACACTCTCAGTGTGGGTTAACACTTTTCACAAAGCAATCTTTCCATATCACTCTGGCTTCATCCTAAAAAAGGAAACCTGCACACCTTCAAAAGACAAGCATGGGATCTTAAATTCAAAACAATGGTCTTAAAAGAGACACTGGTTTTAAGACTCAATGAGACTGTGGTGGGGTGAAGCAACCCCGCCCCTGCCACGAGCCAGCAGAGGCGCGGGAGTCTAAAGATGCCAGCACCTGCCTGGAGCAAAAAGCCATGGGGCCAGCTTTGCAAACCCCGAGCAGGGGAGGGGGAGGAGCCGCGCAGGGAGACCGTACCCCAAAGGAGGCCACAGACACGGCGCAGGAGAATGACGTCACGCGCCGGGGCGATGTGATGTCAGACCGGCACCGGGGAACCCACGAGGGAGAGGGGACAGGTGCCGGGAGAGGGGTGACGTCACCTGACGTACCCGGGGACAGGGATAAAATGGAGGAGGTGTGGGAAGGAAGGGGGAAGAAGAGGGCAGAGGGAGAGGGTAGCAGCAGAGGCATCACTGGGGAACTGAACCCAGGACCTCTGGGTAAGGACTCAGACGGCAGAGTTAGGAAGCGGCCCAGGGTAGGGTCGCGAAGCCTGTGAGCAGACGTGTTTAGGGGCAACACCCCCATTTGCTATAGTAGGGAGCCTAGCTCCCTACGTTAGGGCCCTGGGCCAGGGCCCGGGAGAGTGGGTGGGCCCAGGCCCCCCTCTTCACCATCGGAAGGCAATCATAAAGACTCCGGCCAGGGCGGTTATTCGTCCCGTGCAGCGATCTAACTGTGTTTGATCGCAAAAATAGGCTGTAATTGGGGGATAGAGGGCGCACAATTCAATAAAAGGGTAGAATTTACTTAAGATACGAGTGTGGACTCGTGACAGCGACAATTTGTGTAACACCCGACTGCCTGCTTGCCCTTAATTGCCCCCTTTCATTTTAAGTGGTCTGCTACAGCATGTGTGAACTCCTAATGCTTAACAATCTGTCCCATCTTACATTTAGCTTGAACACTCTGGTTACCTTCTCCAGATCTCAGGAAGAGCTCTGAACAGCTGAAAAGCTTGTCCTTTCCACCAACAGAAGTTGGTCCAATAATAGATATTACCTCACCAGCCTTTTCTGTGAAGATAAGGAAGGCCTTTTTCTCCAGCCATATGGTAAGGCCTAAAGCCCTAAGGTCTTCATATGTAGCCAGATTAAAAAGGCAGCAGCCATCAGCTGAGAAGCAGGAAATCATACTCACATTCTATATAAATTACACTAAAACAATGTAATATCAGGCTGTTAAGGAAAAGACCCCTTCCTAATGGCACCCACTATCCCCAGATAAAAAAAACAGATCTTAAGATAGTTAAAGAAAACTTAGGTTGATAGCATTCTGTCCTTCAAGAAACTAGGGATGTAAGCGACTACTCGGTCAACTACCCAATAAGCATATACTTATCGGGTGGTCGAGTAGTGACTCGACTAGTTCTTCCCCCCCACCTTGCTACCTCTATAAGAGAGAGGCAGCAAGGGGAGGAGCAGGAGCCAGTGCTGGGGGGGAGCCGGCTTAAAAGCCAGCTCCCCCAGCACCATCTCGGGGGGCAGAGGAGGCAGAGACATAGTGGGGGACTGGGCGCGAGCTGGGAATCAGCTGATTCCCAGCTTGTGGCCAGTCCTAGATGCTGCACCTCTGCTTTTGAAATGTATTAAGAGCTGACAGGAAGTGAGCCAGGACAGCTGATTCCCGGCTTGCTCGCAGTCCCTCCCTGCTGCACCTCTGCCACCAGGCTCTTAATACATTTAAAAGGCAGAGCCGCAGCAGAGTTAGCTCTCACTGTGGCTCTGGTTTCCCCCCTTCTCGACTAATCAAGTAGTCGATAGAAATTCCATCGACTACTCAATTAGCTGATTACATGCAATTTAACATCCCTACAAGAAACTACTTATCAGTAGTTGTGAAATCCTCATTTACAGGAGGTCCCCAACTTGCGATGCGATTGGTTCCGGGGGAAGCGTCACAAGTCGGGGGTGTTGTAACTCGAACCCTCATTTACGATAGGCACCATGCGACATCATAAATGCGGGCCAAGGACATAAGTCAGGGGTTTCCGGCCTCTTCCATGCTTACAAAAATGGTTGTAAGTGCGGGGGGTCGGAACTCGGGTGGTCGTATCTCTGGGGCCTCCTGTATTGTTTTATCTTTTTGTCTTCTCTATTGTTTTCTATGGTCCCTGTGTGGTTCCTTAATTGTTTTTGTTTGTTATATAATTTTGCTAGGTGTGAATCTCTTCAGGCAGGTGTAGGGAACCTAAGGCCCGGGGATATGGATCTGGCCTCTGAAGCTAGGGCTCACCCCAACATTGGGGAGTCCAGCTGGCACGCCACCTTCCCTGCCATCCCACTCTGGAACTGGCGCACACAAAATCTACTAGCCTGGGTCCCCCTAGGCCAGGGGTTCCCAACCTGGGGTACGCATACCCCCAGGGGGTACGAGAAGCTTGTCAAGGGGGTACGGGGAATATTTGGTAAATAACTAGATTATCCTAATTGAAATATTCCAAAAGTAGTAGAGTTAGTGAAAAAAGTTGTGGATTCTAGAGTCTAAAATTTATTTCCTTTCATATTGAATAGGGGGTACGGGAAGGTTTACTAAAAGCCAAGTGGTAATGGGGACCGAAAAAGGTTGGGAATCCCTGCCCTAGGCTCTGGTGTGTGAGGGGAATGTGGGGAGTGTCTTTCTCCTTCTCAGTCAGGGGCCATGTCAGTGAGGGTTTGGTTTTTCATTTCTGCTTCTCCCTTGAGTGCAGCCCGACTGATTGCTCAGGGCAGTTCCTTTTTCCATCCTGGCCCTACCCGTGGTGGTGGTTTTTGGTTTTGTTTTATTTGTGTACAACCCATTGACAATGCCCATTTGGGGGTGGGAGGAAGGGCCACATCACTGAAATCACTTTCCCCTTCCATGTAGCTCATCAGTTGCTTTCTCTCTGGCATTACTCCTCTTTGTATCACTCGATACTGCACAGTAGAAGGGTCTGTGTTAATTAGTCAATAACAAAATATATTAGAGCTATAAAAACAATAGGTAAACAAGAATGGATGAGACACATGCAAAATAGTACTTTCAATTATTAAAACTGTAAGCAGAGTTGTAAGTTTTTCTGGTGGTGACTCTTATTATTAGCCAGCTCATTTCAAATGCTATTACAGTAAGTCAGGCAGCCTGTGCCGACTCACTGGTGACACTGAATACATTTATACACAGTTTAGGCTGCATTCTGCTGACCACAAATCCATTCAGCAATGGACCTAATCTTGCAGTCAGTGGGAGTTTTGCCTAAATAAGGGCCCTATGCAGATATCTGAATTTTCCTCTGCAAGGTTCTTATTTGGATTAAAAAACAACACATTTTATCTGAGCTGAGCAACCAAAATGGGTTAGCATCCCACGTGGGCCACAAACTTATTTTAGCAAGGTGATTAGATCACCATTGTTTGCTCTGTGTAAACCCAGTCTTGAGTCTTTTGCTAATTTAGAGACACAGAACCCAGAAGATTCCCTGGCATTTGGGAATGACAGTTATGTGGGTAGGTAGCAGCTGGTAAGCATGCACCTCGTGCTTCCTGTGACAAGTACTTACCTGTGTACCCAGTAATTGCATCACTGTACATGAGGACTGCTTCTTGGGCAAACCTAGGAGAAGGGAACTCACATACATAGTCTACCTGGCTCATTTCAGAAGCACAAACTTTGCTAATCAGAAAGCTGCTTTGGCATAAGAAAGGTATTTAGAAATTTTATTTATTAAAATTCAAGTTTAAAAATCTGGCAAAATATAGTAATAGAATATCGGGTAAGGGTTTTTGTGGAGGTATTTTATTTTAATTTTTCCTGACAGGGAAGATAGGTATTTTTTTTGTTTTCTGTTTAGATTGTTCATTTTTAGAATGTGCAGAAGGAAGAAAAGTAAGTCCACCAGGTTTGGTTTTGGATCAAAAACTGATTGTGCAGAAACTAATCTCTCAAAGAACAAAATAAAATGTTTCTAACTTCAATGTGAAATTCATCATCGCTTTCAGGTTCAAAATCCACACACAGGGCCTCGGTCCAGCAATGTGCACTGCATAGGCTGGGCAATCCGTGTGCCTGTGCAGTGGTTTAGTGACTTCTGTTTAAGTGCCTAAATTTGACTGACATATTTGCGCATATAAATAAATGGCCTAATTTGCAGAGTTCCTGATCCATAGTTTTCCAAACTCTGTAAAGTCTGGGTGTGCAAGCTGCACACATTCTGTAAGAAGCAGGGAAAGCTGCCTGCTCTTCAATGCTAATAATATTGCTAACTATTACAGTAAATACGTCATACCCAAAGAACCAGAACCCAAAATATGCACTGCAACCCTCCTATGCCACAAGTCTTGCCAGTGGAAACATTGATGAGTCTGCAGTAAAAGGGTGCTTATCTGGATCCCTTAAATCCAAAATTCATTCTTTCCATTGTGGTTGTGTCCCAGGGAAACCTGGGTCCTTACCTATAGGCTAAATGTAGCATTGTTGACTCCTCTCAGAGGGGAATCCCATCCAAGCATGTGGATTCCTCTTGGTCCCCCAGGCACAGAGGGGCTGCCTAAACCTCGCTTTATCCCCATCAGTCTGTTCCCCTGGCCATAGAACGCCCCCCGCCAATATACCCGAACCTCAGTGATGCCCTAGGGCAAAGTACCCCTCAGTAGGTACTGTCCCTCGTCCGAACCCTGATCATCCGAAGGAGCAACCACCCGTCGGGGCCTGAGTCACTGCCATAGCACAAGCCGCTCGTCCGACCCGAGAGGGCTCGTGCTGCTCCCCCAGCCCTGAGGCTCGGCTCCCCGTCCCCGGGTGTGAAGTGCCCCCTTGGGCGCGGCGCGCCTGTGAGCTGGGGCAGAACTAACCCTTCTCGACCCCCTGCCCCCGGGAGCGCAGGGCCCGAGCGCAGCCACGGCTCGGCCGAGGCGGGACCCCGCGCGGGCGGCCAGCAGGGGGGAGAGAGCCGGGGCCTGCAATGAATGAGGGAGCGCGGCCCCCGCCCTGTCGTCAGCGCTGCTCTGCGCCCGCCCACCCCACACTGCTGAGCGCCCGTTTGCTGCGCCCGCCCGCGTCGGAACTAGCAGCCGCCGGCTTCTCTCCCCCGGAGCTGCGGCGGAGGCGGCCGGATCCAGCCAGCGAGCCGGTGCCTTGGCCGGCCGGGCCCCGCGGCGCGAGCTGGGAGGGGCAGAGCCGCGGGGAGGAGGAGCCGCCGCCGCCGGATGCGGTGAGGAGGCAGCTCCGGCTCCCCGCGCGCTGCCGGCCGCTCACCTGGACGGGCAGCGGCAGCAGGAGGAGGCGCAGCCGGCAGGGCTGCCCCGATCCCGGCCCGGGCGCGGAGGAGGCCATGGCCCCGGGAACCTAGCGGGGCGGGCGCCGCGGCACGTCCCCCGCTGCCCTCCCGCGGGGGAAGCCGGTCTCCCCGCAGCGCCGCGGCCTAGGACTCCCGGGCGGCCCGGCCCGCCCGCCCGCCTGCACGATGTCCACGCGCACGCCGCTGCCCACCGTCAACGAAAGGGACACCGAGAACGTGAGTCCGGGCCCCCGCCGCGCTCCACTCCCGCCGCCCGGGCCCCCGCCCCTAGCCGTGGGTTTGGGCCCCCCACCCTCTCCGGGCTCCCCCCAGGCCAGGTAGCCAGCGCCCGCTTAGGCCGCCGCCTCCCGCCAAGCCCCACCGGGTCGCTCCGTGCGGGCCGGGCCCCCTTCTTTGGTGCCAGGGCCGCGTTGGCCCGGATCGCCTAGTCCTCCGGCTCCCCTCCTTCTGGCCAAGCACTTCCCCCAGGGGCTGAGCACTCCCCACCCCCGGGGATTCCCACACCGCCTTGCCTCCTAGGCCCAGCGCCGCTCTTCCCCTCTGCCTGGCTCGCATCTCGCTCCCGCCTGCTTGTCCTGCTTGAGCCAGGCACCGTCCCCCGCCGCCCCCTCTGCTCACACCTTGGAGACGGACTGAGCTCCTCTCCCATCCGAGCTAGTCAGCCCCCTCCCACACAGCCAACCTGGACAGTTACCCCTGCGCCTTGTGTGTTGGAAGTTGGTTCGGACTATCCCTGTGCATAAGATAGAGGCAGCACCTCCATACATAGGCAGTCGGGTTTGGTTATGTCCTTCACTTGTGGTAGGCCTGTGCTACCATCTAAGTCATTCTAGCTTGCATCACTCTGGGGTGTGAAAGCCTGCTTCCCCCACCCACACAAGTTACACAAGCACTGTCCACACCACTGCTGTGTCAGGAGGAGATACTCTCCCAAGATACAGCTTCTGCCTCTCCCGGAGGCAGAGTAATTATGCCAATGGAAAAGAGTGCTCCCATCTGCTTAGAGCATCTTCACCAGACACACTGCAGCGGTGCAGCTCTGCTGATGTAGTGCTTCTAGTGTATAAATGCCTGGAGAGGAGTTCTAGCTGCACATCTTTCCTCTCCTGGCTTTTGTGGGCTTCTATATTCTCTAATCCCTCCATACATTGGAGGCAGGATATCTTCTGTGACCTTTCTGTATGGGCTGGGCACATTACCCTATCTTGTGTCCCCCAGGTTGAACTGCTCTCACTTTGTAGCCCTATGCATTCCCCTTACTGGATTTCCTTTGGTGCATCTTGTTCCTTTAAAAGAGGCTGTACCCCCTTGACTAGTTCACTGAATTACTTACCTGCATCTCCATTTGTGCTCTTCTTAAATGTCCCTTGACCCTTTCCTCCTTCCTCTGCAGCCAGAGTGATGCCTTACAGATAGGGCCCTATCAATTTCACAGTCTTTTGAAAAGACACAAGTCCTTCTCCATGAAATCTTATCTCCCCCTGCTGTTAGGAGTGCCCCAGCCAGGAGACTCCTAGCTCTGTCGGGCTGGGGAGGGACAGGACTTGTCCTTTCCCTGCACTGCTGCTCTCAGGGAAGGGAGGGGGAGCTCACACCCACCTTCACCTCCTGGAACCTTCTGAGGTTGCGGGAAGCTTCATGGTTACTGTCTTCAGAGTTGAACTCTAAAGGCAGCACAGTAGTCCTGTGGACCCCTGCCTCCCACAACAGATTTGTGACTCACCCATCACCTTTTGGGTCAGGCCCACCATAGTTATAATACTGTAAAATTTCAGATTTAAATACCTGAAAATGTGAAATTTACTAATTTTCAAAACCTGTAGCCATGAAATTGACCATTATGGACCTTGAATTTGGTAGGCCCTACTTATAGAGTAGAGGCCTAAAATAATACTGGCCATCCTATGGGGGTTGATATTTTCAATGTTAAACTTGTTGTATGAAGGAGTAGGGTGACTCAGAAGTTTTAAAATATTTGACTTGATGCATATAAATATCTTTATGATTTTTTCCAGTAGTGACATTTTATGCACATAAACAGTGGTGGTGTAAGAATTATGAAACTGTGTGTGGGGGGTGGCTATGGAATAGACAAATGCAAACTTAAAACAAGAAATATGTCTAGAAAGTGTCTATCATTAATAGCTATTACGAAAGTGATGGAAAGAATGGGGGGAAATGGAGACAGTATATAAGATCTGGCCTTATGTCTTCACATATTGTTTCGAGTGGGCAGATATGATTATTAGGAAACTGGAGGGGAAGCGGGTGGGAATAAGATACATTCTTATTTATATTGCAGTAGCAAACAAAGACCCTAACTAAGATTTGGGCCCCATTGTGCTTGACACTGTATAAACACACAGATAGGTAGATATCGTGCCTGTTCCAAAGAGTTCACCGTCTAAATAAGAGACAGACAGTAGGGAAGGGAGGACAAAGATAACAGAAATAAGATCATGTGTTTACATAAATTATCATAACTTAATTGTTCTGTCTCTGAATTTTTTAATATACATAATTCAGTGAAACTTAACTGGCCTGACAAGTCAAACTAGCTGTAGCCCAAGTGTAAAAACATACATGAATATTATTTATCTATCCCTTACTGTTGAACAATCCATCTGTGACAGGTATCAGCCGGAAGTGAGCCTTAAGGAAAGGTAGAATGTTAACAAAAATACATAAAATGTGTGTACATATTAGTTGTAAATATTTCCATTCTGTAATTAAGTTATATAGGAAGATGAAGGAGGAGTGACCAGAGAGTTCTCATAAAAAAAGAGACAAGCTGTTCTACTATCACTGCTGTTGGGGATACGGGTAGCTACTGTTTTTAGGAGTAGATTGTGTTTGGGGAGGCCCTCACCCTAATCATCTGGGAACAGCATTTTGTGTGCCTTCACTGGGCTGGTGCTTGAGGTAGTATTGGTAGATGCTCTCATACAGGAATCCTCTGCTAAAGTAGCAAATTAGTATTAAGGCTGGTCAGAGATTCATTGCTCCCTGTTCCTGGGTGCACAGGAAGAGGGAAGTAAGTGTCTGCTTCCTGCCACTCCCATTTAGGGCTCTCAATTTGGAAGGTGGTTCTACCATTCCAGTAGAAGCTTGTGTGGATCAGGCTGACATAAACTGACTTACTGTGGAGGGAAATGGGGCTGCCCATAATGAGTTTATTATGGTGGGTCAGCACTCGTATTGTCTGGGGGCAGGAGGCGGGGTGCCGAGAAGCTGAGGCTACCTCCTAGGGATGTAAGCGACTAATTGACTAGTCAACTATCTGATAAGCAAAAGCTTATAGGATAGTTGAAACACTAGTCACTTCCCCCCTCTCACAGTGAGGCAGCAGGGAGGTGGGAAAGGAGGGGATGCTGCGGGGAGCTGGCTTAAAAGCTCCCACAGACAGGGGTTGGTGAGTGTAGTGAGCAGGGGGCACTACCCCCTAGTCATTATAAATACCATTATTTATTGTGAAGTTCTAGATCTGTTTGGTTCTTCTTGTCCCACAGAAGGCAAAAATATTGGGTGATGGTGGAAGTTGGCCTTTTCCTGTTTGCTTTGGTAAAGCTAGTAATTGCTTTAATTATCTTTCTGAAATAAAGGCCATTTAGTTTCCCAATCTGGGAACTCTTTGGAATGCCATAGTCGATTTCAGATGAGTTCTTTTGAGTCTTTTTAGTGTTTTTTGTGTTATGGTAGCAACTAGGAAATGCAACCAAGAATCAAGGCCCCATTGTGCATGTACTACACAGACAAATAACAAAGATACCAATCTCTGCCCCAGAGATCTTGCACTATAAGTGTTAAGCAGCATGTGACAAGTTCATAAAATAGTGTGGGATGGAAGGATCAGAACACAATTTACAGAGTTGAGAAGAAACAGAGAAGTTGTAGCTTGTCTGTTTAATGCCGGGTGGAAAAGATTGATTGCAGAGAGGTGTTTTAAAAAGGATATAGGGGAGAATAAGCGACTTTATGATTTTTGAGCAATTCCTCTTAAAGCTTGGAGGTTGAATGAGATAAGGGGGAAAATCAAGTAGCTGAAGAGGCAAGTAGGGCCAAGGATGGCTTTTTGATGACAGTGAAGGCTTGAGTATTTTTGTAGTTTCAAGCTAAAAAAAACCTGAGGAGAGGAATAAAACTTTGAAAGTGGAGGGGGGAGTGAGGGAGGTAAGGAGACAGCATGGGATGGGTTAACTGGAGTAGTATTAGCTGTGCTATAGTTAGAATATTTTTATTGTCTGGATTTGCTTTACATGATAGAAACATATGGTTTTGATTTGGGAAGAGGGGGCGTGGGAGAAAATATCCTGACAAGAATTCTTTCTTCCAGTGCCTTAAGCAAGAGCATCGCCTGGTTTCTGAGCCTTGCAGGTTCAAAAGTGCATTGCATCTTTTTTGTTCACCATTTGATGGAGTGGTGTCAATATTGGCCAGATCATCTCTGTCAGATTGTTTCTCTGTTATGTAAGTGTGTCACTAGGTTGAAAAAAAGGGTTTGGGGGTGGGAACATAAAATGCTGTCATAAACTTCTGTTGGAGATGATTATATGTCTTTGGTTTTGTCAAAGTTGTACAGTATTGTTGCATTTACAGCATGGGTTTCCATTAGGGCTGTGATAGTATACACGTTTAAATCATTACCTGATGATCCTGGGTCCCCTCCCACTGCACTACAGAAGGGAGTGGGGGCAGGTGCAAGCCAGTGCTCACGGGGAGCTGCCTCCCTGTTGCTGAAAATTTCAGCAGTTACATGTCTACAACCCCCCACCCCTGCATTTTAACATCCCTAGTTTCCATGTTGTGGGGAAAAACATTTTTCCGGACTTAAAGTTGTAGACAAAGACTGTAGATGAAATAGTGATGTAAAGGGTTTACTGATTACCTGCTAAGCATCATGCTTGCCAGGTGATGCTTATGGGTAACTGGTTAACTGGCGGGGCTGAGTGGGCTGCTCCAGCCTGGCCAAATCCTCAGCGTGGTGTGCCCACGCCAAAGCAATGCCCCATCTACGGTGCACAGCAGCAGGCCTACCCCAGCAGGAGCAGCCTGTGGTAAGGTCGGCCTAGCTGGGCTGCTCCAAGGCTAATTGGTTAAACCAGCATTTAACCAGTTATCATTTTAAACGATAAGTAACCTCCCTGAGATGGAATGTGTGATACCTTTTAAAATGTAGGTCAGCATCTTTGTTGTTAAAAAGCTAATGTCAGCCAGTTTGAATTAGATTTTTATTTAAATTGTATATGGCTACTAATGGGACATAGAGAGTAAACATTTAATTTCTGACCTCTCTGTTAAAGGACTTCATTTCACAGTTCTGTTCTTGAGTTCATGTCTTTTTCAAGCAATTCTCATGTCAAACATATTTTGATTTCTTACTATGTAGAAAAAAAGTTTTCATTTTCAAGCAAGTTGGAAAAAAATTGTGCACACTTTATTTTTCTAACTGTTTTAAGGTTCAAATGTAATAGCATTATTAATTTGCTTGTGTTCTTATCCTGAAAATTGTGATTTCACAACCAATACAAATTGGTTACGCATGTAACCAGAAAAACAAGTATAGCTCTTTGAATTTAATACCTTTGCCTTTTTAAAAAGTGGGAAACTGATTTGCATATTCTTAATAATTAACCATTTAAGGCTCCGAACTTATTATTTGAAGTAGTCACTTCATTGTGAATGGGTTTAGTTCCTCCCTGTGCTGCTATTGTTTGGATGAAATTAGTTTTCTGTTTGTTTGTAATGGTGATAGAAAAACAGAAAATATTTTGTTTTAACTTTCTTTTTAAATGAAACTACTGAATTTGTAAAATTTTATAAAATCCAGCAAATTTAGGCTGTTGATGTGTTTGTAATTCTATTTACACCTTTTTTTCCTGGCACTGCAGTTAAGGAAGTTGTGTCTTTTTAAAGAGTTTGCAGTTTCATTAAAACTTAAGGGAGTGTTTGTGCTGTAATAAGTTGCACGTGTTTTTTGCACTGGTTGATGTCTGCAAGTGGAAGCTATTATGTAGATGAGACTGAAGTGATTTTACTGCTGACACATCAGAGAGCTGTTGCCTTGTCTTCTCTACTGTTTCCACTACTGGTAATACTCAAGCAGCTTCCTAGGTGCAGTCAGAATTCCTCTCTCACCACTCATTTTGCAGGTGCAAACAAAGCCCTAAAATACTCTTTGTGAAAGTTGTCCCAGAAGTGACATAAGAGTATCAGTTTGATGGTCAGGGCAAGCAGGTATAATGTGCCATGATGTCCCTGAGACAGTGTGACTTCATTGGCAATGTTGAGAAGCAGTCTTTCAATTGCGTAGTGTGTATTTCCTCAACCTCCTTTCACCAGAAAACACTGCTCCTCAATGCCAAGTTTCAAACTCTGGCTGTTATGCTATAGCCATTGTTTTTATTTTTTTTAAGTATGTAGCTACACTTCACAGTACAGATTTTTTTTTTATTCTCTCCAAGAATTGAGAATCACTGGAGGAATTTTGCTAAAACTCTTAAAATTGCCCAGGTGTCTTCTGCCCTATGTAATATAATCCTTTGGGCAGTGGTAAAGCATGAAAAGATTCATTGCAAAAGGTGAACGTTTGGGAAAGTTATGGGCATGTGAAAACAAGAAGTTAAAATAGAAACTATTTTATAATCTTCACTATAGTGGAAGTTTGACAAACATCTATGCCATAAAATAGCTTAATAGTTTTTCTTCCATTTTAAATTACAGAATCAATTTTGATTCCTTTCTCCATATCTTGCCTCTCACTGAAAAATTTTACTACCAGATGCAGTTAATTTATAGAGTTGCTTTCACTTCCCCAGTTTGTAAATTAAGTTTTTTGATAGTTTTTCAATCCAATATGAAAGTATGAAAATTTCCAATTTTAACTATAGGTGGTTTTCCTGTAATTAAATACTACAAAGAATAATACTGTGTGATGTCTTCTCAGGCTAGATAACTAGTAAAAAAGTCTTCTACATGTTGAGACTATCTGAAAGTCTGTTTTAAATTTTGTGACTGGATAGGATATTGCACATTAGGCATAATTTTGGCAGGTGTCCCAGGGAAACTAAGGTAAGAAGCTGCAAATTGTTGAAATAGTACTTTTTGCAAGACATGTTTCCTGTCCTGCTATTTTCAACTTAATTTATATAAATAAGACCTAACACATACAGTAACTATAGCTTTAATATAATTATGAGGATGCTTCATTGAAAGGTATGTGACCTATGCAGGTTAATTTTGCATCCAAAAGCTGAGAGAACAGATGAGGAATTTTTTTTTAGGGTTTTGTGTGTGCAAACTGGAAAATAAAATGTTTACTTTTGTCCAAGGACATACGTTTGCGTTCATTGTAATAGGCTTCTGCACAGTTAAATTCAGCAGGGCTACAATTAACCTTTAAGGCACTGAACCAGACACAATCAAGTAGGAATGGCATACAGTAGTGCCAAATCAGTAGAAGGCTGTTTACGCATAATATATGAGTAGATTTTCTGTGCATCAGTTTGTAAATGCTACAGTGATAGGTCTTGTTCTAAAATTATTTGTCCTATCAAGACAGATGATTTACCTTCATTTTGATGTGCACTTAATTGTGATTGTGGGACACATAAGATAATAAAAGAACAGATTAATTTTTCTGGTGAAATAAATACATTTTCTTTAGCAGCTTTCAAGTGTTATGGGTCGCTCTTTTTGCTGCATCTTGATTCACCTACCAAGGTTTATTTTTTCATAATTCTTTTGTTTTGCTATCTTTGGACTTGTTGCAATGTCCTGATCTGGATTGTACAAACCACTTCTTATTGTTCATTTGGCAAACTTTCACTCTGTTTCTGAATTTTGACTACTTGAAACTTCTGCTGAAGTCAACAGGATTTGTAATTTTTCAGTACTAATTAGGGATGTAAGTGACTACTTGACTAGTTGCTCCCCCCCACTGCCTCTGTATCAGATGCACTGGGGGTGGGGAAGCAGCACTGTCTCTGCGGTGCAGGAGAGGCAGAGCTGCAGTAGTCCCAGGGGAGCTTGTCCCCTGGGAGTTAACTCTGCTGTGGCTCTGCACTTTAAATGTAGTAAGAGCCTGGCGGGGCTCTTACCCCCACTTATCGACTAATTGAGTTGTCAGTGGAAATTCTATTGACTACTCGATTAGTTAATTAACAAATATTTAATATCCCAAGTACTAATCAGGAGCAAAGTCTTTTGTGTGCCCTTTGAGTTATCTTATAAATACCTAACCAGTTTGTAATAATGATTGTTTTGAAAATGGAAACATTTATGTTTTACATCCAAGTGGTCTCTGCACTGGTTAAAACCCCAGCTTTGCAGTGTTGTGGTAATGTGTGAGGATCAACAAGTTTCACTTCTGTTATGGTAAATTTCTAGTCAATTTCACTGTCTAAACAAACTTCTGAAAAAAGCAAGTAGTATAAATTATGAGAGAGAACTTGAATTAAAAAAAACTTCTTGACTAGTATGGATATCTCCCTAAAAACTGAAATATCTATTTAACCCACTAAATAAATTAATAAGAAATGATTTCATAGCACTTCATATAGAAAATATTAAGATTGATGTTAGGGTTGTGAAAGGTTAACCAGTCAGCATCACCCTTAATGGGTGGTGTTTACCAGTTCTGGTTAACCTGTAGTGGCTGGAGCCGCTCCCCGCCTGCCGGGGATAGGAGGCTGCTGCAGACAGGGTTGGTCTGGAGCAACCCCTTCCTGAGTCGGGGGGCCATTCCAGCGTGCCCGCCTCCCCTTTAATCAGTTAACCAGTCAAACGTAATGTTTAACCAGTTAACCAATTAAACAGGATTTTATATCCTTAATCAATAATGACGTTGATTGAAACACCATAGAAAGCTTATTACGCAAGCATATTTAATTTACTCGTATGTGCAGACAAATACCAGCACAGATCAATATAGAACTGTCAACAGCATTTTCTGCTCTGGCTGTTGTGTTGTATTGCAGAATCCACTTGTTTATATTTGCTTTGTATGATGTATGGGAGCATAAGAAAATGAAGGGTGTTAATGAAAGGAAAAAGTAGCATTTAAATTTTAAAATAATTTAATGTGTCAATCCATAGAAACGAACCTAAAATATTTAATTGTACCTTGGTCTTTTAAACAAATAAAGCAGAGGACTATGAAACTACAGGTTAAACCTGTGTAGTCTGGCGCACATTGGTCCAGCTACATCTGTTGTCTGGCATGACTTTAGTTAGCTGGATGTCCATTTATCATGGGTGTGGCCAAGTTTCCTGCAGTCTCATAAAGTTTGTTTACAACCACCAGTCCTAGCTCTCAATGTTCTGTGCTGTTGTTTAACTCTAATTTACCCCTTAATGTCTTCTGGTAGGCAATTGAAGTGTTGATAATGCTACTAGACAAGACTGACCTCCCCTGGTCTGGTGAATTTTTTGGTTTGGCACTGGTCAGGTCCCAAAGGTGCCGGACTAGAGAGGTTCAACCTGTAGTGTAATAAGAAAGGACCTTAATTCAATTCTGGTGCTAAGCAGTCATGCAGCACACAACAGAACATCTGTGACCACTATAGAACTTGTGGCTCTATTTTGCTAAAGTAGAAGAATGGCTACTTTCAAATCCATTGAGGGCCCAGGTAGGTTAAAATATTCCCCTACAGGTTTATGTGTGTTACCATTTCTGATGTTTGATTTGTGTCCATTTATCCTTTGTTGTAGACACTGTCCAGTTTGGTCAATATACATGACAGAGGGGCATTGCTGGCACTTAGTGGCATATATCACATTAGAGAATGTGTAGTTGTATGAGGCCCTGATGTTATGGCTTATGTGGATAGGTCCTGTGATGGTGCCACTTGTGTAGATATGTGGACTGTGTTGACAATGGGATTTGTTGAAGGGGTAAGTTCCTGGGTGAATGTATCCGAATTGTGATGTGTGGCTGCAGAGAAGTATTTGCTTCAGGTTAGAGAGTTGTCTGGGTGAGGATTGGCCTGTTTCCCAAGGCCTATGAGAGTGAGGGATCATTTTCCAGGATAGGTTGTGGATTATCAGTGATGCGCTGGAGGGATTTAACCTGCGGGCTGCAGGTGATGACCGGTGATGTTCTGTTGTTTTCCTTGTTGGGCCTGTCTTGAAGAAATAGGTTTCTGGGACTTGTCTGGCTCTGTCAATCTGTTTCTTCACTTCCCCTGGTGGTATTTAAGTTTTAAGACTACCTGATGAAGATTTTGTAGGTGTTTATTTCTGTGGGATTGGAGCAAATCTGGTTGTATCTTAGGGCCTGGCTGTAGACAATCGATGTGTGATGTGTCCTTGATGGAAGCTAATGGCAAGGAAGTAAGAATAGCTGTCAGTAGGTTTCTGTATAGAGTGGTGTTAATGTGGCTATCATTTAATTGCACTGTAGTGTCACAGAAGTGGATCTCTTTTGTGGACTGGTCCAGACTAAGGTTGATGATGCAGTGGAAATTGTTGGAATCTCTGTGAAATTCTTCAAGGCTCTCCTTCCCATGGGTCCATATGGTGAAGATGTCATCAGTATAGTGTAAGTAGAGGAAGGATGCTAGGGGAAGAGAGCTGAGGAAATGTTGTTCGAGGTCAGCCCTAAAAATGCTGGCATATTGGGGGGACCATGTGTGCGTCCATAGCAGTGCTGCTCACTTGAAGATATAAATTGTCTTCAAATTGGAAACAGTTGTGGATAGGTGATAGAGGGAAGAGTAGTACTTTTAAAATCACCTACTCATGGTGCCAGAAACACCTGTGTGCAGATCTTCACACTAAGATCTTCTCTTCACTTTCTGTTCTTTGTTCAGTTAACAATGTTAATGGCAGATGCTGGAAAGATGATGTAATGTTAACTAAGGATGCTAGATATTGTGTAATTAACTAGTCATGTAACTGCATGGAATCTTAGTGGTTACACAACTATTCAATAGGATGTTAGATATCGGATAATTGAATGTCGAGTAACCACATTAATTTTTATTAGTTACTCTGCAGTCCCCGAGGGTGGGCTGGCAGCCAGTGTGCTCTGGCCCCACTCCTGGGGAGCCCCCTGCCACTCAGCACTGCTGCCTTCTGATACAGAGGCAGCAGTGCAGGGTGCCAGGCGGAAGGCAGTCCGTGAAGGGAGCCAGTTTACAAACCAGCTCACTGCGCAGACTGTTTGCCTATATCAGAGGCAGCAGCATGACGGGGCTCGGGCCTACTGCAAACAGAGGCTGCTTTGCTGCAATCTCCCTTCCTCCCACCTCCCCTGCACTGCTGCCTCATGGGGGGGGGGGAACTGACTTCTAAACTGGATTTCCTCCCCCCCCCCCCCCCAAGTACTGGCTCCTGCCCTCCCCCACTTGCTTCCCCTGTATCAGAAGCAGCAAAGGGGGGTGGAATGTGTGTAGTCAACAAGATGAACTGATAAACCTAAGCTTATTGGTTGATTGTATAGTCAACTACGCATTGACATCCCTAGCAATATACAAAAACCTGTAGGAGAACACTTCAACCTCCCTGGACACACAGTAGCAGATTTAAAAGTAGCCATCCTGCAACAAGAAAATGTCAAGAACAGACTTCAAAGAGAAACTGCAGAGCTGTAATTCATCTGCAAATTTGATACTATCAGTTTAGGATTAAACAAAGACTGTGAATGGCTAGCTAACTACAAAAGCAGTTTCTCCTCTCTTGGTGTTTATACCTCCACATCAGCTGCTAGAAGTGGGCCTCATCCTCCCTGACTGAATTGACCTTGTTATCTCTAGCCTTACTCTTGATTGGAACTCTTTCTTATGCCTGTATATTTTTACCTGCCTCTGGAATTTCCACTACATGCATCTGATGAAGTAGGTTTTTGCCCACGAAAGCTTATGCTCCAGTAAATCTGTTAGTCTATAAGGTGCCACAGGACTTCTCGTAGCTCATTAAAGTTGCTCTGATGTTTGTTCTGGTAGTAGTCCTAGCTGAAATGAATTAAGATACAGCACATAAAAGATGGTTTATGATGTATATGATTAATGAAGTAGTTCCACAATTTATCACAAGAATATCATTGTCACGCAAGTGTATGTTGAACTCATCACAATCACAGGGGTCAGCTTTATCAGTGAAAGAGAGATATGCAGAGTGGTTGCTCCTCTGAGGTAACAATTATATACATTAATAAACAAAGGTAAAAATAGGATTTAAGTGATTGCAAGTAAAAACAGATCTAGGTAAATTACTATGCCAAAATAAAACACACCAGCTAATCCTAATATACTGAGAAACTTGTTACATGCAAATTCTTATCTTAACTCTAGTTCTAATAATCTTTTTCAGAAGCGAGGCAGCCTCCTAGCTTGGGCCTGATCCTTCCCCCTGTTCAGTCTTAGGTGTTTCCAGCAGGCATCTAGGGTGGTAAGTTGGGTTCTCCTCGTGTCTGGCAACCCAACCTTTGTTTGGTTTCCCACCTTAATATCCCTTTTGCCCAAGTCAGGAATTCTTTCTGTTCAGTTCAAACTTTTCTCACCCTGAGTGGAAAAGTATAAGACCCAAAATGGGTTCCAGTATCAGGTGGTTTGGCCACGTCTTTGTAGGACTCACAGGTTGGGCTTACCAGAAAAACAAATCCACGTATAGATCATTGTCGTGAGCACTGGGTCATGTCTCCAGAGTATTACTAATGGCCCTCATTAGAACATTAAGAATTATAAACAGATCCACACCTCATACTGCTAACTTCATGTACAAGAATGATACATATACAGACATAGAATATACACATTCAGCAGATTGTAACTTTATAAATGTCATGATGTATTTTGTCTAAGATGTCTTTGAGTTATGCCTATTCATATTTGTAAGCCAATTTTCATATATCTTGAGGGAGGCGGGTGACGTACATTAACGTGATTGAGGAGCAGCTTCATATACATTCTCTGCCTATTCTAACACAATCAAGCGTGCTAGTGGCAACAAGAAGAAGCTTCCAAGTTGAAATATTCAGAAATTGCTTTCTCCTCTCTTCCTTCCATTCTTTGAAAGAAAAATCTATTTCTGTATGTGAGAGAGCTATTTCCCCAGTAGACAAACTAAATTAACACTTGTTTGCTCTTCTGAGCCTTGCCCCAAATCCTCATTTCAGCAAGTACTTGCTTATGAACACTTTCTCACTCTATTGCAGTAATCCATGCACTGGCTTTGGCTTTGCATTCACTGACAAAATATCTCTTTCAGTGAGATGACTGTTACACATTAGGATTATCTTGCTGTAAAATCCCAAGAAAAGTCCCTTGTACTGTGAAGTTAGCACTTTGCTTCTGCTAAAGATGGCTGATTATAGACTGGTGGGGGGACATTTATTCTATCACAAAAAGAGTGAAAACAAGGCACTGTGGTTTTACTGCAAGGTAAATTAAGGAGGCCTTGCTTATATAATCTAGTGGAAACATGGTGATGGTATTTCAGTTGGTATTTCAGATGGTATTTCAATATTAATTTCAATAGATTTATTGTTACATGCTTTTTAATAGCTATCATTTTGAGATACACATTACTTCTGCTCATTTGTGTGCTGCTGGCTACTGTAAATTACCCTCTCCCGAATGTTAATATTCCAAACTGTTATGTAATATCCTACTTTGTTTCTCTCTCTCTCTCTCTCTCTCTCTCTCTCTAAACACCTTTATTGTCTCTTCTCTGGTCATCTATCCTAACTATCTTTTGATTCCCACCTTTCCCTTCCCTCTATCTCCAATTCTTTTGTTCTTCAATGACGTGAACCAAATTGTACACAATGCGCAGTGTCTTCACCAGGGTTATATAATGTATCTATTCTTTGTCAGACAAGTGATAGCCATGTGTGTGCATCCCAAATACCATTTTAATAAAGAAATAATCTGACTCAGACAGATCTGATGAAGAGATCACAGAAATGCTTAGCAGAATGTGTGGAGCTTTTTGGTGAAATGGTACTGTTAGACTGTAGACTATTATAACTTTAAATGTTCAACCAGATGAAGATAATTTTTTCCTTAATCAGTCCCCCCTCCCCTCCGCCCTGCTCCAAGTAAGTTATTTATCACATTTTGTTCTGTACTGGGTGATATAGTAAATACATAATGAGAATTCCTCCATATCAACTGAGATTAAACATTTTTAGAATTTGAGAGAGCATATTGTTTTGTTACTATAAGGCAGTATATGAACTGTAACTTTCTTAGCTAAAAGTATCTTCATAGAGGGAACTTCTTATAAAGTGTCATCAGATAGGTTAGTAATATCTTGAGGAAGAATTATGAAGCAACAGAAAATTTAAGAGTATCTATTATAGTTACTTGAATCTCTAGAGGAAAAATACATGAACTAGTTAGGCTTTAAAAATTCATCTCCAAAGGATATGCATTTGATGTCAGTTTTGCCCAAGTTTCCTTGAGCATCTTCAGTTGTTTCTCATGTATGAGTTCTGAGACTTGCTAAAAATAGATACCTTCTGAGAACTGTGTTGGCCACCTGTATCCATGGGTAACAAATTTGCATGTAAGGCCTCTTCAGAAATTTCAGGATAAAAACTCTTCATTGAGTTAGTGAATGAAACACTAAAAGAGAACATAGAGCTCTTCAAATTACAAAGGACTATAGATTTTACTGTACATGTATTCCTTTAATAATTAGCAGTTCTCCAGATACTTTCGAAGATATTCTGCACATGACAATGAAAAGGTGAATTTCCTCCATTCTATTTAAAATAATCCTTCAGACACAGTGCATGGATAGCACATGCACTTCTTCAAGGTTATGGTTAAGTGAAAGTAGTTTCTAACAACTTGAGGAAAATGGACATTGAAAAAAAAAATTGGGAAGTTTACTGCATAAAAGTAAAGGCATATTAGAAAAAACCGTGGTAGTTTCAGAACTTGAAAAGGATATAGAAATATACATTAAGCTATATTTTTTTCTACTGTGTTATTGAAAGAACATTCTCATCTTTTTGCATCAGTCACTAAAATGAGCGTTAGGAATGAGGACTAAACAGATATGAAGACTGTAAATCAGTTTCGCCTGAACACACTGAAATCTCACTTATATCTGTTCAATATATAACTTCATTTTTAATTAGCTCTAGGGTTAGTAGAATCTATTGCAAAGGAAGCATTATGCCATGCAGGTTTAATTGTTTGTGTCGGCATCTCTTTGACAGAGAGGTGGATCTGTTGAAATTGATGCTAGTGTGAAGCTACAAGCTCAGACGTTGAGCCTCTTCTTCCCTCAGTCAAGATCCGTCACTTTGTTGGTGGAAGATTCAGCCTGGGAGTTGGCAACACTCCTCTGAGTTTAGTTGATGTTGTGAAGGGGATGGGAAACACGCACATTTCTGCCCTTTGTATCAATACTGAGTTTTTTGCCTCCTCCCATCTCCCCTAACACAGAGAAGGTCAGGGGCACGATCTGTGCCTTGGTAATAACCTCCCCTGTATTACTACAAAAATGCTTCCTCCTTATGCCCTCACTGTGTTCCATAAGTTTGGGTTCAGTGGAACGTCTGTAGTTTGAGAGAGTGAAAGTCATATCTCGTGACCCACTTGATGGTTTGCTTCCTGGACTTTTAGAAGGCTGCAGTGTGGAAGTTGTGTTTATCCCAGCCCTTCAAGAACTGGAGAGAACGTAATGTGTGAAGCTGCACTTTCCATGGGTATTTTATGTCCTCTGAATCCTTAAATAGTTTTAATGGCAAGTTTTATATGTTTGAATAAGTGTTTCATTCTGTTTTGACCTCTCCTTACCCGTAATTGTAATTTCTTTACTACTTGTCTTTTCCACCTAAATTTCCTTGTCAGTTTTCTCGAGAGATTCTCCTTCTTTCTTTCATGGACAGAAGGTCCTATTCCCACTGTCAGCTATCTGTAATTTTTTTTCTGTGTCTCTGAGACTTTCTTTCTGATCCTCTCTTTGCAATAAAATATCCGGTTCTGTTTCTTCTGTTTGTTAATTCTTATTCTTTGGCCTTGGCTCTTCTCTTCAACTTGTCTGTCACAAGAATATAATTAGCTTTGTGCTATATAGTTCAATATGAATGACAGTATCCTAAGGATGTTAAATTTAGATTAATTGGCTAATCGAATAGTCGATGCAATTTTCATCGACTGTTCAGTTAGTCAGTAAGGGTGCCTCTGCCTTTGAAGTGTAGCAACAGCCCTAGGGCTGTTGCTATACTTGAAAGGCAAAAGTGCTGTGGTGAGCATGGTGCCAGCATGCAGTCTCAGGCAGTCTCCACTGCCCCATACTCCCATGCAGTGTTTCAAAGTGGCAGCGCCACATGGAGCCCAGGGTCAGCTGAGGACTCTGAGTTCCCAACGGCCCCGGGCCCAGGCGGCACTGCCGCTTTGAAACGCTGTGTGCAGCCCAGGTCTCCAGCTGGCCCCAAGCTGCACATGGCATTTATAAGCAGCAAATATTGGCTCCACATGGTGCTGCCGCTTTGAAACGCCACGTGCAGCTGCCCTGGGGCTGTATGTGGCGTTTCAAAGTGGAAGTGCTGTGTGGAACCCAGGGTCTGGCCCCAGGCTCCACGCGGCACTGCCGCTTTGAAGCACCACCTTCTCTCTCCCGCTTTCCCCCCACCTTGCAGCCTCTTTTTGATAGAAGCAGCAAGGGAGGGGAAGCGACTAATCGACTATCTGATAAGCATTTGCTTACTGGATAGTTGACTAGTCTTTCACACTCCTACAGTATCCAAAGGCAGTTGTTATAATTTAATCCACTCTGACCATTTAAAGATTTTTGATGTGTATCATGTATTTCTCAGTGAATGTTGCTTTTGACTGCAGTTATGGTCTTAGATGTAACTTTTGGAGTCTCAGATATTTTAGTGTTAAACTCAGGATAGTCTGACTTCGAGCTTTAATTTTCTCAGCATCCATGAAGATTATATTATGTAAGAACATCAACTCAAGAGTGCAATATCATGGAGTATTGGCAACTTAAACTCTGATCTTGAAAAGACTTGTTCACATGCTTGACTTGGTACTCTGTAAGAAGTCCATGTGCCATGTACGTGTTCAGGGGTCATAAAATTTAAAGAGTTAGGATCGTCTCAACTGATTGATGCTAATTAATCACTTATTAAAACTGAATTAAAATAAGGATATTTTTCTTATTGGAAGAAAGAAAGATTGTTTTCTGTATTACCTGAGGATGCCTTCTCTTCTAGAGCAAATCTACACTGCAAGTACTGTTATGTCTGATTGGTTGGATACAACATAGTTACCTTATTTCACAGTTGGGCTACATCTAGACTGCAAGGCTATTTCAGGATGTCGGAGGTATCCTAAAATAGTTACCCCGTGTTGAAGAAATGCACCCACTATTTCAAAATAATTTTCGAAATAATGGATGTGCTGTTTTGGCATCCCTGTAAGCCTCGTTCTACAAGGAATAAGGGATGTCTCAAAATAGTGCTTTATTTAGAAATTTGGTTTTGTGTAGATGCGCCAAATTTTGAAATATTCTATTTTGAAATAAAATTGAAAGAAGATACGCAATTTGCATAGCACAAATTGCATATCTTATTTCGATTTTAGAGTGCAGTCTAGACATACCTTTGCAGAATGAAAAGCACCAAACTGCATTGCAATAGTGTTCTTGAACAGTGCAATGTCCTTTTACTTCAACAAGTTACACAGTTAAAATGCAGTTCATTCCTCTGGTAAGACCAAACTTACACACCACATTAGGGATCTGTTGTGTTGCAACTGAGTCTCCAGCTATGCTGTTGGTTTCGTTGGTGGCTATATCTTCTACTTATCCTTGTAAAGTGTCGAAAAGGTTTCCACAATTGGGAAAAGCTAGATCCAATCTGTGTACTGTGGCAAGACTGCGAGTCTCTATGTAATGTAAATCTTGAGCTCAAAGTAAGAACCATACGGTGGTTTTTCAAACACTTCCTGCTGGATTTGGTATTTACAGATTCATTTTTAGCCTATATATATATTTTTATCCAAAATAATTATAAGGAGTATTCTCCACACACTGTAGTCTCCAGACTGTCAGCCAAATAAATGTTTGAGAGGTATGTGCATGTGTATAATTAACAAATTTTGTGACATAAAATATTCCATTAGGATACAGAAATTCTAACTAACTAGCATAAATCCTTGTTTCATAGAGCACTCTGTATAATTTTAGAAATAATCTTTTATTAAGAAAACATATTTTAATATAACTTATTGAACGGTTTGTGCTGCTAATAATTATGGTTCATCAGGGACTTGTACAAATGCTAGGGGGTGGTGCTCCCTGCTTTCTATGCTTGCCAACCCCCCGACTCTGGCTCCCTCTCGACCGCTGGGGAGGGCCAGGCTGAGGTGTGGCAGCCCTGGCCTATCCTGGCTCTCTTCTCCTCCCCCCCCCCCCCGCAGCTGCCAGGCCCCCCCGAGGGCAAGCCAGCCCTGGCTCTCCCTGCTGCCCTCCAGTCGCTGGAGGACTGGGCTGGGATGAGGCCACAGCTGGCCCAGCTTGCTCCCTCCAGCCTCCAACGGGTTGGGTGGGGTGAGGCTTTCCCTCCTCTCCTCCCCCCGCAGCCAGGGGGGTCTGAGGCCACCCCAGCTTTTGCCCCTCACCCGACTCTGGCATTTCCCCCCACCCCTGGCTGCCTGGGAGGGGGACCGAGGCAGGGGTGCGCTTGGCTCTCGCCCCGCCGCCCCCCCCCCAGCAGCTGGGGGGAAGGGGACCTTTCTGGAGCCTCACAGGACCCATGCTTTTCCCCCTAGCCGCGGGCAGGCATGGGGTCTTTCTAGGACCTTACGTGGCCTCGCGCGCTCTCTAGAGCCTCTCTGGGGCCTCGCTGGGCCCACGTTCTTCCCCCTGGCTGACAAGCACCAGGGAGGGAAAGGGGAGGAGGGGCTGTGGGTTGCAGAGTGATGTGCTGAAAGTTATTTTTTAAATATACAGAGAGATTTAGAACTTGAAAACTTCAACATAGAAATTGTCAAGTTTTAACCAGTTCTTTGCAGAAACACATCAGGAAACCTACCGGAAACACATCAGGATCATACCGGAAACTCAAACAAACAAACAAAAAACTCCAATAAAACAAAAACTTGACAGCCATTCAACACAAAAACAAAACATGGAATTAATTAGAACAATTTCACAACCAATGGAACACAAGCTTCAGAACACCGTCAATGCCTATACATCAGTATCCCTCATCATGACAGCCGGCCTCAAATATATGCAAGAAAATACCCAATGCTTGGAAATCTATCCAAAACATCCCCAAACTCATCCATTTCATCCCCTCCCAGAGTTTTACATTTAACAAACACTTTGCTTAAATCATGGGGACAGCTAGGCTGGTTCCTCAATATGCCATTTTTCCCCATTGGCTATCTTGAGGAAGAATTTCTAGAAGAATGCACCACAAAATCTACAATATGAAATATATTGATATTTTCATCCTCTGGACAGAAGATCTAAACTTCCTCACAGATTTCCATTTTAACAGCTATAGTGTCTCTATCATACTCTCTACAGTCCACTACGACACCAGCATCAACTTTCTGGACACCATGATTAGCTTCAACAGTGGAACTGTATAAAATACTATATTCAAGAAACCCACGGATCACCACATTTGCTTCTATTGCTCAAGCAATTGCACCAGACACCCCAAGTCAGGCATGCAGATTCGCAGAATTTGCTCTGAAGAGAGTCCAGGCACCAAAACATACTTAGAACCATATGCATTAAACAAGAAACCCCACTAAAGATGTAAATTGCATCATGGGAAGAACCACCCAAATATGCTGGGAGAACCTGCATCAATAAAGGAAGAAGCCACTGTTGCACACCCTTTGTTGGAATCCATATGGGGTATCATTGAATAGTAATAGCCCTTATTTGGTGGGGACCGCATCTGCACAGAGGGATTTTTTTTTTCTGAACTCCTGTCTTCTGGGCCTTCAAGCCCCCCATCCTCCATCTCACCAAAGTCATCAGAAATAAGCTTCCTGCAGACCAAGACACACCAGTTCAAAGTGGAACCAGACCCTGCCAGAACAATAGATGCAAAGTCTACCAACTTATCTCCAGTGCTACAATGATCAGTAACCCCATAACCTCGGGATTACATATGTTTATCACGACACGCATTGTACCTCATCCAGAATGTCAAATGCCCCAGTGCTACACAGATGAAATCAGACAATTTGCTATGCCCTCAAATGAACTCTTCAGAAAAACAAGATACAAATACCCTATCACCCATGGTCATGTGCTTTTTGCAAAGCAATCATTTCACATCTGATCTTTCAGTACTTGTCCTCTAGGGAAATGGCATACCTTAAAAAGACAAACCTGGGAATTTAAATTCATAATTCTGCTAGATCCCAAGCACTCATACACTTAATAGGGACACTCGTGTAATGCACAATACTGGTTATTACCCTTAATTATTATGCATGAAGGGTCTGAAGTGAGCAATCTAACCTCCAATTGCCCACTTCATTTCAAGTGAATGCCTCCAACATCCAGGGCACACTGAGCACAATGATAACAACAAAATTACCTGAGTTCCTCTTTGTTCTTGGGATTATATTTATAACTTCTGGTTATTGCAATACAGCATTAGGTACCCACTTATTACTGTGGGTGCCGATCCCACATACTCATCATCAATTGTATATATCATGGAGAAAGCTTTGGGTAACCATCCATTTAGGGATTTATATTGTAAAAATATAAATTTTACAATATAAATTTATTTTTTGTTCCATGTAGAAACTTACTGGTCAGATAGATCATAGAGATGTGCAGTTCAGTTAAGAGATCTAGTCTAAAGTGCTCCCAGTTTCCAGGTCCACTTAGGTGGGCTGCAGTTCTCTGCAGTAGCTCCAGCTTCCAAATGGTCCTAACGCTTCAGCCTTACAGGGTGTAATACCTCTCTCAGCAAAGTCTAATAGTGACGACTTCTGTGTCTGCTGCTTGTTGCTAAAGCAAAGTTTTCTGGTAATGTTTCTTGTTAGTTACCAGAGTTTTACTCCCTAAGCCTGAAGACTTGGGGAATGCAAAGGGTGATCATATTTTGCAAGTAAAAATATTACATGGGTGAGAATCAGGAAGGCTTGGCATCTGAGGGTGAGAGTCAGGGCTTGCCTTAGTATATCATGTCATATCTGACCTTGATTGCAAGCTGCTTGGGGCAACGACTGCATTTTTTTCTCTGAAGTGCTACACTTGTCCAGTGGCACAATACACAACTGCTCAGAAATAAGTCTGAATGGTTGTTAAATGCTTCTTTCCACATTTTTACTGATTTTTTTTTTCTAGTCTTAGCTGTGTTGTCCATGTCTTTTCTATTCTCACGGGCCCATTATCGTGCTCTAAACCAGTGGTTCCCAAACTTTTCAGCATCACATCCCCTTTTTGATTTTTGAGAAACCCTCATGCTCTCCCCCAAATAGCAGCAAAAGTTGTTGAGCAAAAAAAAAAGGAACTGACCGGGGCGAAAGACAAAAATAGCAGCAAAACTTGTGTGGGAAGGGGTATTGACGGGGAGGGGGGAGAGAGCTGGGTCGCCTTGTGCCCCCCCCCCCCAGAATTTCTTCATGCCCCCCAGTTTGGGAGCCCATGCTTTAAACCCTGTCTTATTTTTTCTTCCTATTCCTTTGTGTCTTTGATTTCTGTTCAGAATTTTTTGTTTTTCCTCTCAGTTTTTCATTGTTTTTGCTTTTTGTTGATTTTTGCCCTTCAATTTATACCTCCTTTTTTCCTTCTCATCTCACTTGGTCTTTTATCCCCTCTTTAATGATTCCCCTCACCCCTTCTGTGTTTTCTCCAGAATACCTCATCTGTGGCTATTTGGACTGGCCACAAGCACCACTAATGAAGAGATGATGCAGTTATTGTGGTGTTTAATTTTTGGGTTTCTTCAGAGAGCCTGGGGTCTTTCTGCTGATCAGTAGAGAAGGTTGTCAGAGGAAGGTTCTGTTAGGATGTTCTGCAAGAACAGAAAGATAGCTCCGTAGATGTTCTTAATTTGGGTTCTCAGTATTTTTAAGTACCTGATCTTTTTTCTTGTTACTTGTTTCCATTTTTCTTCTTTGAGGGATATACACTGGTATAGTAAGAAGTTCTTATTTTCAGGAGAGTGTCAATGTAGTTTACTAAACCCTTTTTGCAGTATTTATAACATGATTGAGATTAGATTATATTGATTTTTCTCTTTAATCATGTACGAAAATGTTGTAACTACATCATATTCATGAGAATTGAGATGTTTGCATTTTATAATGAAACGTTAGTAGTTACTTTGTGTGAGTACTTTGAAGGGAAAGATCAGATACAAATATATAAGAGAAAAGAGGTCATTCTGAACTTGCCAGTCCTGACGATAATATCCACATAACTCAATGGTGACATTTCAGAGGTAAGATGGGTCAATGGTATGCATTAAAATCTAATGTAAGGGTTGGCAACCTATGGCACGCCTGCCATAAGTGGCACACAAGGCTATTTTCAGTGGCATGGGGGGGGGGGGAGCTCAGCCCCACCTTTACTCCTCCCCACAGCTGCTGGAGAGCCCTGCCTCTTCCCCACAGCAGGTTAGGCTGCGGTAGGAGGAGGCAGCACTGGGGCTGAGGCTCCTCAATGGTGCCTCCAGGTCTGGCCCAAAACTGTGCGACCGTGGCAGCGTCACCTCTAGCTTCCAACCACTCTGGAGGCTGAAGGCTCTGCTTCCGTGGCCATGCGGTCCCAGTCCGGCTTCGGAGGCCAGAGGCATTGCTGCCGCAGCCATGAAGTCTAGTGCTGGCCTGGGACTGCATGGCAGCGGCACCTCTGGGGCTGGTCCTGGGCTGCGTGGCTGCGGCCAGGCTGGGTGAGCACAGAAAGACGCAAGCAGATGGGGTGGCTGGAACAGACAGGTACAGGGTGTTGGCATTTCTAGCCTTCAGGGAAGAGATGCCAGGGCATTGGGGGAAGTGCTTTGTATTCATTCCCATCAGTGTGAAAAGCTATTTGCATATTTTTGTATATATATTTGCATGTATATGCAACCGCACTTAAGTTGCGGCCCTTGGCATGTGCTGTGAGTATCATTGTGGCCCCTGGGGCTTCCAAAGTTGAGTAGCCCTGGTTTACTAGGTAACTGGTTACCCGTCACATCCCTAATAGAAGCTGTGTGACATTTTTAGCTACTACATATAGGAAAACAAACTTAATAAGTTGTGATATCTTCCTGATGTCTGTGAATTCCTCCTACATTCACTGAACACAGAAGGAATATTAGCTATTATTTCCTTCTGTTTAAATCCTTGGTAGTTTTGTGTGCATGTGTGTGCAGTGTTGGATTCTTTGGGGGTAATATGGTGTCTTGTGTTATCTATCTTTTGTTCTTTCCAGAGAGGGTGATCTGTTTGTCTCTGCCTACAAGGAATTAATTGTTCAGACAAATTGTTCAAAATTGTTTATTCAATACCTTTTGGAAATAACGTCTCAGAATATTTTTATTTTCTGCATTACTTTTGTCTCAGGGTTTTCCAGTTTGTCAGCCAATTGCTTTATTAGCTGCGTTTCTCCATATGAATTAATTCTCCTCCCACTTAGAGCAGTGGCTTTCAAACTTTTTGGCCCATGCCCACCTGGCCCAATGGAAACCTTTCCATGGACCACAAGTTGTTAATGGAAACTCGTCATTAATTGCATAATAACATTCAAGCCATTTTGCTAGTGCTGCATCTAGGGAGAATGGTTAAATTTAACCAGTAAGAAAGGAAATATTAATTTAAATTATTAAACAGATTAAGTGCTTTAATGTTCTCATGGTATTTAAAACGAAGTTTGATAAACTAAGAGCTTTCCATGTTTTCTTTCTTTATAGCAGGGGTGGGGAATCTTCTTTGGGTCAGGGGCCACTGACCCACAGAAAAATCAGTTGGGGACCACACAAGTGAGAGGGGGGGAAAAAAAGCCCCTCCAAAAAACTCCCAACCCTCACTGATGTGGTTCCCAGCTAGGACACCTCACTCCTCTGGTGTTTCAGCCTCACAGTGGGAAGAGGAGGGACAAAGAGGACCGAGGTTCAGGGCTTCCTGTAGGCTAGATTTACACTTCTGGGGTTCCAAAGTTAGTGGATTTTGTGGACCCCCTTGATTCTAGGGTGGGGAAAAAATGAGGGGTTCATTGTATGGGACAGGGCTGCCAGTGACTGGGATAGGGATGGGGGAGCAGGATCTGGGAGGGCGGTGAGGTGCAGGAGCCGTTGGGGTGCAAGGTCTGGGTGAGAGGTGGGGTGCAGGAAGGAGTGAGGATGTGAGGTCTGGATGGGAGGGACGTAGGGTCCTGGAGCAGGCTGCGAGTAGGGTGTCTTGCGGGGATGGGGGGGGGGGGGGTTGTGTGCAGGAGCAAGGGAAGGTGCAGTTTCTGGCCAGGAGAGAGGATGCAGGAGCAGGCTGGGGGTAGGGTGCCTGGCCAGGGGAGAAGGTACAGGAGCAAGGGAGGATGCAAGAGTAGAGTGCAGGGAATTGGTGGGGTGGGGTCTGAGCATGGGGGTTGCTGGGGGCAGGCGCTTGTCTTTGTGCCCCACTTCACTTCCAGCACGGCCTCCCACCAGCTGGATTACAGCCAATGGGAGCAGCGGGGAAAACATCCTGGCAGCACGTCCACGCACTGCTCTTTCCCCAGTCCCCTGCGTACCCAGCTCCTATGACATTTAAACTGCAGAGCAGCTGCCATGGTAGCTCCTGGACTTGTGCAAGACTGTACAGAGCACCTTCCCTTACCGACTAATCGTGTAGTCGATACAAATTGTATTGACTACACGATTGCTCAGTTACCCGCCTCTTAACATCCTTAATGTTTACATTACAGTGAAGTTTAGCTGCACAATCAGGATTGGCAGGGCTCGCCAGCCGCACAGTTCTGTGAGCTGCGCCTGCGCAGATTGCGCGGCGCCGGCTGTGCCAGCTTGTAATCTACTCGCCATGGGCGAGTAGATTACATGATTTGTCGAGCCCTGAGGATTGGGGTCCCATTGTGCTTGACATTTTACAAACATATAGTAAGATGTGGACCTTCCTTTAAGAATTCACAATCTTAAGACAAGGCAAGTTAAATTGTATTGTTTTAAAAAATATTTAAAATACTTTTTCTCTGTGGGTGTTTAAACCTCTGCTTCTCCAATTTTCTAGTTATGCTGGGTTAAAACAGGAATAGAAATTTATTATTAATCTGTACAAAATATAATAAATAACAGGATTTTGTATAGTTTTCAAATTAAAAAAGAACCCCCACAATTGAAATAACAATGTGACTGTGTCCATGCCCATTTGATACCATTTCATCTGAAGTCAAGCCCAGTTGATCAGAAAACAAGACATGTAGTTAGTCATTGGAGATGTTACTGTGGGCCCTGAGGCATGATACACATGCATTCCCACTGCTGCTCCTTTTATTGGTTTAGTCTCCATGCTCTCAGGGTATTGGCTCCAGTCCCAAGAGCTGATTCACTGGGAGTTGGGAGACATGGTCAGGGCATGTTCTCCTGAATAATGTCTGTCTCATTCTTTTCCTACCGTGGGGATGAGATGAAGAAGAGCAAGAGGCTATTTAGCTATGACCTGTGGTACTCTTGCTGTTTCTTCTAAGTTGGAAAGATGGAAAGTGGGCAAATGATTGAAGAGAGAAAAGGAAGAATGGAAAGGAACAAGCAAGACAAAGTGGTGTGAGGCTTGAAGCAGAGTTGGGGACTTAGAGAAGGATGGAGATAGATATATATATATATAGATAGATAGATAAAATAAAATTTACTTTTCAGGGAAGAACATTTTATTGACTTCAGGCAGTTTATAGTAAAAAATTTCAATAGATGCCAGGAAACACAAATGCTACAAAATTAGCAGTATTTAATTGTACATTTTTAACTCATTAGCCTTTATCCTTTTAAAAAAATTATTTAAGCACAAATTAACATGAAAAGTTGGATATACATATATTAATATTTAAATAAGTCTTTTTTGGGGAAGCTGATGATTTTCTGGGGATGGGAGTGAGTCTCAGAAGGTAAGTATAGAAAGTTAAAGGAAGAAGGGATGTAATTTGATTGTTGTTGACATAGGCTCTTCTTGACTATCTGTACTGTAAGCACAAGACTGTGTCAATATTACAGTGTCTCAATTATTTCAATTTTTCTGTTGTATTCTTTTCCTGTGCAAGTTATAATATTGCTTGTATCCATCTTCTGTGAGCTTGTCTCTTCCTGGTTTCTCAGTACATTTTTCATTAGTAGAGATTTTGCCAATAGTTTATTCCTGTGAGCTACAGAGGGAGCTGCCAGCTGTTAAGTACGGCTGGTGGTTCCCTCTAGGTGCCGTGCAATCCTGGCGGGGGGGCAGTGGGGAGAGTTTGTGTACTACCCCACCCCCTGGTCCCAGCTGCGATGATTGGCCTGGAGGTGGGGGAATGTGCAAAGTCTCTCGCCCCCCCAGAGACACGGGGCCCTGAGCGGCACATGGAGGGTACCTCCTTGAGCAGCCTGCGGCTGATGCAGTAGGGAGCCTGCCTTGCAGACCCTGTTGGGCTGCTGGCTAGGAACTGCCTAAGGTAAGTGACTCCTGGCCTAGGGATGTTAAATTTAGATTAACTGGCTAATCGAATAGTCGATGCAGATCGACTAGTCGATAAGAGCGCCTCTGCCATTGAAGTTTAGCAAAAGCTCCAGGCTTCAATGGCAAAAGTGCTGCGGGGAGCACAGGGCCAGTGTGGACTCAAGCACTCCCTCACTGGCCCTGTGCTCCCCGCGGCATTTCAGAGAGGCAGCACCACATGGTGGAGTCCTCAGCTGACCGGCATTTGCTTATCAGATAGTTGACTAGTCATTCACATCCCTATCTTGGCCAGAGCCTGCTTCCAGCACCTGAGCCCCTTCCTCTTGTATCCTAGCCCCTCCCTGCCCCAGTGCCGGCTCCCCAATGCTGGGGCAGAACCCCAAGCCTCAGGGGCTGGATTCAGGCATGCCAGGAGCTGAATGTGGCCTTCAGGCCTTACGTTCCCCACCTCAGGTCTATATGGTGTTTGGTCGTGTCATGAGTGCAAGGGACTTGATTTGATAACATCTCAAGGTCCCTTCCAGTTTTAATATTTCTATGATTGTCCAGTGGGCTCTTCAGGTGCACTTCTGCTAGGGAAAGAGCTTGGATCCCCCTCCTATTCCCTTAAGAGTTGTTGCTTTACTTCTCTCAACTAGTGTGTCTGTGGAAGGGCACTATGGGGCCTAATGTCTTTAGAATGGTTTCTTAAGTTTGTTCTTGCGTTTGGGGCGTGTATGCCTCTTCCTTTTCTCTCTCCACAATTTGGTAAATTTTGACTCCAAAGCTGTTTGTAAGATTAGTAACTTCAGTTATAGTTTATTAATCTGTATCTAACTTCTTTTGGAGTCTTCTGCATTGTGCTACTACTGTTGGGAAAATATTGGGTGCTGACCAGTTTTTTCACCAGCAAAAGGTTGAAAGAGAGCAAAATGTGCACTCTAATTCAAAGTAAAAAAAATTCTGTGGGAAGGTGAATTGAAGCTAATGCTAGAAGCAACTTGTTCTGTCATTCATCCCATGTAATCTTAGAAAACCATGGTTTTACATTTATGAATAATTGTAGGTCAGATTTAACTGATGTTTTAATGGTACTTGTTCAACTTGACAGACACAATGTTTACATGCACTTTGAAACCTTTAGAGAGTAAAAGGCACAGCAAAAATAAATTAGCAGTAGATAAAAGTATGTGAGATAAAATAGTCAGCCAAAGCATTTTTTAGCTCATGAAATATAAACAGTTTTTGGGTTTTGGTTAAACACAATTGTAATCCTGCAAAGTCAGACATCTTTTTATACTAAAGTTTTTGTGGTGGGCCCTTGTTGGAGGGAGAAATACAATTTAATAAGCACTAAATCTTTAAGTAAAAAACAAGGAAACTTCAAAAAGTCTTTAAAACCTTAATGAGGTCTCCAGCTGACTGCTTTTGTTCCTGCTCTTCTAACTTATGTGATTTTAGTTAGAAGTTACTCAATATAAAACAGTATTGGGGCTGGGGACAGGACGCTCTGGCCAGATGGGGGGCTGGGCCTCGACTGGGGCCTTATTGGCCAGGCTTCATTTTAAATAAAGTAAAATATTATGTCCAACACAAAAAGGTTTTTAAAAGGGGTAGGCAGCCTTTTTTTTTTTTGGTCAGGGGCCACTGACCCACAGAAAAATCAGTTGGGGACCATACAAGTGAGAAGGGGGAAGAAAACCCCAGCTCTCACTGATGTGGCCCCCAACTGAAACACCTCACTCCCCTGGTGCTCCAGACCGATGGTGTGGGGAAGGTGAGAGGAGTGAAGTTCAAGGCCTTAGGCCAGATTAACTGCTTCTGGGGTTCCAGGATTTGTGGATTTGAGCGTCCCCTGGCTCTGGGGAGTGGCCACAAATGAGGGGCTCAGTGTGTGGGACAGGACTGCCAGTGAGTGGGATAGGGATGGGGTGCAGGAGGGGCTGAGGGTGTGAGGTCTGGGTGGGAGGTAGGGTGTAGGAGCAGGCTGAGGGCAGAGTGTCTGGCTGGTGGGGGAGCAGGAGCAGGCTCCGGGCAGGGGGCAGGAGTGGGCTAGGGGGGCAGAGTCTCAGCAGGGCAGCGAGTGAGTGAGTGGGCTGGGGTTGCAGGGCAGGAGCAGGGTAGGGGTAGGTGTCTGTCCAGGGGAGACAGAGCAGGAGTGGGCTGGGAGGGGCACGGTCTCAGCAGGGAGGTGAGTGAGGGGACTGGGGGGCAGGGTCTGGGCTGAGGGGGTGGGGAGTACTTACTTGTCTTCAGGCCTGGCACTGGTACCAGGCTCCGCCTCCCACTGTTCCCATTAGCCAGATTCTGGCCAATGGGAAGTCAGGGAAAGACTCCAGACAGCGTGCTGCTGTTCCCTCAGCCCAGGACAGGGAGCACTTCTTACCTGCACAGGGAGGCTTGGGGCTTTCTCTCCCACCGCCCCCTCCCCCCCCCCCAGTGGGGTGCTCCAACCGCACTGGGCAGGAGGGAGGGTGTCTTCCCCGCACAGCGAGGCTCGGGGCTTTCTCCCTCGCCCTCTCCATCCACAGCGGGATGAGTGCGGTCACCGTCTCCTGCCCTGCCCTTGGGTGACAGCTCTGGCTCGGGGCTCTGCAGCAGCTGTGCCTAAAAGCAGCTGCCTGGTTTGCCTCTGGTGGGGGCAAGTGGGGAGATGGCGGGCCCTGTGCTGCCTGAGGCTCAGTGCTATAGTGTGACAGGGTGGAAAGGGTCTTGAGCACCTGGCTTATGAAGTCGCTGAGCAAGTGGGCTGATTCTGATCTGCCCTACCCAGTCCTGAAACAGTTGCTTGGTGAAGGAGTGCTTCTCCTTGGTGCTGCTGGGGTTGGCTGGCCGGCCCGGGGCCGCTCACCCTGGACAGTGGGGAGGATTCACCAGTTTCTCTGGTCTCTCCCCTCTTCCCCCGCCACCGGGAGAAGGGATGGGAAAAGCCACATGGTTGAGGACGGAGGAGTGGCAGGCTGAAAAGTTTTCTTGTGGGATGCAAAGTGATGTACTGATGTCATTCTGTCGTCCCACACAGGAAAAGGGGTTGGTTTTTTTTTAGTATATAGAGAGATAGTATTTCACTTACACTTAGATACTGAAGTTTATAGGAAGTTTGGATAATTGATAAAAGCTACTTGTAATAACTTTGAGTAGAACTTAAATGCGTTTAATTCTTTTTGACTGTTCTGCTGCAATGGGCTATTGTGGTGGAACAGTGTCAATGTTGGGGCAGTATTAGAGAAGTTTTAGCCTACAAGCCTTGCATGTCTTGCAACTTCATGGTTGTGGTTCTGATTATGAAATATGTTTTTTTTCATTGTTGGGTAAAGATACCTTAAGCTATTGAAGGTTTGGTATAAATAATGTTTTGAAAATAATGGAGGCAGTTTAATTTTGTCTTAAATAACTCTATTTTATTTTGGGGACTAAAGATGAGACATTTAATAAAAATGATTTAATCTTAACCTTGAATAACATTTCTTGAATTTATTTTATAATTTTATATATACTGTATGTCAAAAGGACAGAACAACTCTTGACTGAGAGAATACTACTGCTTTTAGTATTCCTTTTCTCCATGACCCATCATCTTACACAGATTCAGTGTTAAGATTAAAAAACTGAGTGTGCGTATAGACCTATGCCAATCTAGATGCTTGGGTTATAGTTCTTTCCAATGAGAATATGGAGACAGAATAGTAAATAGACATATGAGTCTAACCAAGTCTTGACCTTCAGTAGTTTGTCTCCACTAAAGGGAACACTGTCCTCTCTGCAGGCTGCTGCTAGAGACTATTTCTTTTGTCAACACGTACTGCTGTTCGGTGATATAATCTTTATCAACTGAAATATTTGATCTACTGTATATTGAGAGTGTTTGTCCATCTGTCTGTCTGTTCAAGAACTCCTCGTAAATGGTAAGAGTTAGGACCACCAGATTCAGTATCCATCTTCCTCTTATCATAACTTAAGTAAGGCAAGGTTTTGGTGGTGCCAGAAGAACAGGATGTGTTTGGAATGGGATTGCTTCTCATAAAACCACACAGAAAGAAGAGAGCATCAGCAGGCAGGTGAAAGGGACTGGCTGAGGGCATGTCCCCCTCCCCAACCGGGACTGCTCCACCCTGAGCCTCCCACACTCCCAGGTGCCTTTTAAGAAGGGCAGGGAGGGGAAATAAACCTACTCCCTTTCCCCCTGATTTGTATGTCAACATTGCTGGCTGTTCCCCTTCATCAGGGAGTGGGGGGGGGGGGGGGGAAGTGCACAGTTTGCTGCATTCCTCACTCTGGCTGGGGGTGTGCAGGGGGCAGATAAACCTGGACCTGCCCCAGCTGGGATATGCACCTCTCCCCTGGCTATGCCTGCTGTAGCTGCAGCAGAGTGTGACAGCGCAGTCGGGGTTCCCCTGGTCCTATACCCCTGTAGCAGCAAGAACAGACTCTGCCAGCCGGTAGAATAGAGGGGTTTTATTGCTTCTCCAGGATACAGCACAGCATAGATGTGATGTGTTCACAGGAGTCTGGGCCAGGATACCTCATACCTCTTGAGATGGGGTCCCTAGGCCCCAGGATTCCAGCCCTCTCCTTAGACTGGTTCCTCCATGATTCCAGCCCAAGACTGCCCCTTCCCCCAGCACACACTTCCTTTGTCCCGTCTCTTCCCTTAACCAGTAGAACCAGTTTGGCCACTGTCCTGAGGCCCCTCTTGCTGGGCCATGCTTACAGACAACCGCCAGTGGGGGTCCTCCACAGCCCACTGCCCAAGCATAGCAACCAGCAAGGTACTGACACCACATCATATAACATGTGGGTGAGTCAGTGGGAATCACACATCACAACACAGGGGGACCCCGGGATACAGAGCAGACAGCACCCCCACTACGCCACAGAGAGGCACTTCTCACCTAACTCCAAGCTGCTGCGGTGACAGAGGGCTGGAGTAGTCCACTTTCCCCAGGGCAACCTGCATATTGTACCCCTAATCCCCAGCCTCAGAACAGTGATTTAAATGAAGCATGTGCATTTTCATTTTATTTTCCAAAAACAACCAAAAATTCAGTTAAGGACCTAAACAGGGCCAGGTACATCTTCTAGCAGTAACTAAAGTGCATGTTTGAGTTAAAAGTAGCTACACGCTATGTAGGCCTCTCATTATATACTCTCACTTCTAGAGCACTGTGTAGGTATAAAATTTGTATCCACATTTGTATCTGCAAAAATGAGCTGCGGATATCCGCATCCACATCTGCAGATGTTGATACCCATGGATGTAAAGCTGATATCCGCAGATCTGCAGAGCTCAACTCATTTCATAAGTTTGTGTTTTTTTTTCATATCTTTAATGTGTTTAGAGTGTAATCAAATTTTGATGCACAATAATATACGCAAACTTAAATGGGGATTTATCCTTTTGTCTTGAAACGACTTAAGACAAACTTGCCAGTTTGTGGAATAACTTAATTATCCTTTGTGCAGGGCTAATGCTAATAGCTCAGACAACTGTCTATTCACATAATACATTTCTGAGATGTATAGCTTCTTCCTGTACATACATTGTATGCTCCTTCTCCTTCTGTCATTCAACCAAGGATCCAATCCAGGTAAGGTAGAATTTTGGAGCCCTGTCCTCCTGGCTTTGCTCCACAGTTCTTTTCTGCCTCCTTGCAGGAAGATAGCAAGAGTCTGGTAGTTGAGGTTTTGCATTCTTGGGCCTTTCAGCCCTCCAGCTGCAGGAGTTTGAAGCCCCCCCAGCAGATTGGGGTGCTTACCTGGGGGAGGAGTCTCAGCTCCAGCCTCTGTGTGCTGCCTCTGCCTGCAAGCAGTGCCCCCACAGCTCCTATTGGCTGTAGTTCCCAGACAATGGGAGCTGCAGAATGGTGGCAGCACACGGAGCTAGGAGCTGGAGGTCGCTACTTCCTTGGAGCTGGGTAGAGAGCCTGCCCTAGCCCCTCCAACCCCTCCTCACCAGCACCCCTGGCATCCCCCAGACTCTGTCCCCCTGAATACTCTCACCATCCCCAACCCCACATTGCCCCCACTTTCCTCTCCCACCAAGATTTCATCAGGGTATAGCAAAAGTCATGGACCAATCACTGACCATGACTTTTTGTTTACAGCAAGTGACTTGTCCATGAATTTTTACTACTCGTTGAACCTCTGTGGTCTGGTACCCTCAGGAGCTGACTGACTGGACCTGAATCAGGGAGTTTGCCAGATCAGTGGAGGTCAATGCTTGCCCTTCCACTGCTGCTCACTGCTCCAGCCTCCTAAAGCACTGCCTCACTTTCTTCTGCCCCCTTGTTTTCCAACCATGGCGGGATGGGTCAGTCCACAGTGAGCAGCCACAGAGACTTGCAGTTTGGGAGGATGGGGTGTACTGACTCCCCAACCTATGCTCATGTTTAAAAAATAGAAGGGGGACATGAACCCCAGCCTGGCCGTGAGGAGGGGCTGTTAACTCGGTGCGAGCCAGGAGCGAGCAGTCCCAGATCGCTCTGGTCCAGGATGCTGCGCCTCTTCATTTTAAATGTAGTAAGAGCACAGCATGGGTTGCTCCTGGAGCTGGCAGGAGCCAGGACTGCTCAGTTCTAGCTTGAACCAGCTCCTGGAGCTATCTCCCCTCCTCCCTCTGAAGCTCTGCAGAGCGGTTCTTATCAGCTAATCGTGTAGTCAGTACAAATTGTATCGACTATACAATTAGCCAAATAACCACAATTTAACATCCTTAGTTCCCAGTGCTGTTAGCTACTCACGTTATGGAGGTGGCTTACCTAGAGTGCTCGGAGAGCCCCGACCACAAGTTAAAATGCTGTTACGGCAGCGCTTTTGTGTTTTGAGTCTAGACAAAGCCGTTTCTGTTCAGCTTGGCATTCTGTAGCTTATGTGTTTGAAGTTCTCTTGAATGAAACTAGTCCAGACAAGCCTAAATTGGTAGCAGAGATGACCAGTTGCTGGTATGCAGTATTTAAAAAAACAAAACAAACAACAAACAGAAGAAAGCCAACCAACCCACAACTCTTTAGGGAAGGAATTTTAAAATGTTTTGGTGATGCTGTAGTGCAGGGGTGGGTGATAATTTTAGAAGGGGGTCCATTTCACAAATTTGGAAAGTGGCTCGAGCCACCCCAGAAGGTTGGGGCCAGAACACTTCCTGGGTTCCCCTGCCCACAGATCCTGATTGGCCAGAGGATGGGGGAGCATGTGAAGTCTTTGCCCCTTACTCCCCATTGCCTAGAGAGAACCACCAGCTGTTTTGAACATCTGGCTGTTCCCTCTAGGCACCACGTGCCCCAGGCCACAGGAGGAGACTTTGTGCACTCCTCCCACCCCCCAGGCCAGTCAGGGCGTGGGAGCATGCAAAGTGTCTCACCCCCTATCCCCACCCTGCCTGAGTCATGCAGTGCCTAGAGTAAACCGCCAGCTTTTCAGAACAGCTGGTGGTTCCCTCTGATGCCATGCGCCCCTGGCAGGGGGAGGAGACTTCACTCACTCCCCCAATCCCAGGTCTTGATTAGCTTGGGGGTGGGGGAGCAGCATGGCGTCCGTGAGTTGGATCAACCAGCTAGGTGGGCTGGATCTGGCCCACAGAGGTTTTCTTGCCCACCCCAGCTGTAGCAAGAGCCATTCATTCTTTTTTTTTCAGCTCTAAGAAAGAGACGCTGTTTTCTAAAAGGACTAATCTAAATGGGTTTCAGTCACGTAGTTATGATGTTACAAAGCCAAAATCTCATAGGCACTGATTCTACGTTATGTCACAACTCGTTTTGAATCAATGGAAGTTCAGAGTATGAAAGGGCAAGCTTGTGTGTGATGCCATTTAGTCAAAATAAAATAAATTGAGCATAACCTAAACTGTAAATTAAAAGGCACTTACTCTTTATCGTTAATGAAAATCACAATCCTCAATAACATTCCTTTGTGTATTTCAAATGTGTAAATGTTTTAATGCAGTTCAGATGACTTTGGTATAATAATTTGATGTTACAAGATGCATTTGGCCTTCTGTCTCAGAGTGCCTGTTACGTAGAATTGTAAACATATCTACTTGGGGATATGTAAATAGAAAAGCAATTCTGTTACTAGCTGAGATCTGGAAATGCTGGGCATTAGTCTGTGAAAAATATGAACAGTATTATAATTATGAGGCGCTTAGATACCATAGTAAGACGTGCTGGATAAAAACTTATCGTTGAATTTGAGCAACAATTTATCTTCAAGATAGATGTATTCTTCTGCAGAAGAATTATTGTATAATATGTAACAAATGGCTTGTACTGTGTCTAGTAGAAGAAATGTTTCTTCAAAAACATAATGTATCATAAAATTTCACATCCATCGTGAAAGGGAAGAAGGCTATACAAAAGAGGTTAGAGAGAAGGGCTGTTTGTTAATCTCCTGTTTACCAATATACATAGATTAAATACTTAAATTTTTCTTCATCTTCCTGTAGTTAATAAATTATGCTTTTTAAATGCTTAAGCATCCCTCCCTTGTATTTTCAGTCATGTATGAGATTTGCTGTTCTCAGAATAATTTTTGTTGCTGATATTTCCAGTCATGATTTTCTGATGGAGCTTGAAGTGCTTACATATTATGTAATCTGTTGTAAACAGAAAGCTTGTACCTATATGACTCACTGACTTCTAGAAAACTGTTACTTGAACAATTCTAAGTCTGTAGTCAAATTAGAAAGGAAAATTATTCAGTATTTAAGTTATCCTTGAGCCAGTCACTTTGGTATCATGTTTAATGTGTGCTAGTACTTTTGTGGCTTCTGAGGACTGAGTCTAGCATCTTGATCAATCTTAATTGAGTTGATTAATTTGTTTCCTTATTCATATCAAACTAACATTTTCTGAGTCTCTAATAGTCTTAAGATTCTGTTCCCCACATAAATTTACTTGTAACCAAAGACTTATGAAAAGAAGCATGCATCAGACATTTAAAAAATATCAGTCTCAGACGAGACTAAAAAGTCCTACAAATAAGTGTAGGAGTGACTGTGAAAAATAGAAGCAGGGACTGACTGTTGCTTTGTTTTCACTGAAGTCTGAGGTGTCCCGGTGTAAATGCCAGAGTATTTTACAGTATACAAGTAGTAAGAAAGAACTGAGGTTTGTATTGGATGATGTGGAAAAGTACTTGTATTTTAAGTACTTTGGTGGCTTTGAACATTGTAGTGGGAAAGTGACAGCTATTTAATATCCAAGAATCTCTAGGTGGATGATTCGTGAAGGTGCATTGGCATAGCTTTTGATTTAATGACTAAACATCATGGCGATCCCTCTAAACTTTGATCCTTCTAGCTTCAGTTTGATTTTTATCTTGGTGAAAGAAGAATCTTTGCTTGTTTGGTGCTAGTAAAGTTACTGTCCGACAAAGAAACAGTTACACAAAATGTGAGAACAAACAAGAAGATGGTCAGGACACTAGCAGTGGTGATAAAAACAAAACACAGACCTTTGACAAATATAACCTAGTTTGTTTTCTCTTGGTATAAAACTTTAAAAACTAAATCTGTTTCATTGTTTATTTTGTGTCAAGATTGTTTGTCTATCTTTTAAAATATATATAAAATGAATAATGACGTGTTGGGTAAGAGACAGTAATACTCAAATCTTTTATTGTAGCTCTTGACAAAAGGTATTAGAGTTCATTATTAACACCTGAGTACAATATATAGAATGAAACTCCAGGATAAGAGATGGACATTTTTCTTGAGATAAAGGTCTTTTAAACTATTCTGTTCTTGCTGAAGGAACTGGAAGATAAATACATCTCTATTTGAAAATATAATATATGAAAGAAATAAGCAGTAGAAATAAGACTTCCTGGAATATGTTCTGGGAGAAGTATGTGGTTTATCAGAAATATTTCATCTTTAAACATCTATAAATTATATGTATCTTTTTAGAAGAATGTTTTGTTCAAAACCTGCTTTTTTGGCTCAAGGCATAGTTTACACAACATATTCTAATAGTCGTAAGTGAACCAAATTCACTATTGTCCATATAGCCTTCAGACAAACAGAACTTTTTCACATTTCAGGGTAGTGATTTGTGAAAGGTATGCAACTTTAAGTACTGCACTGTCAAAACACTTAATTAACAGTTACAATATAAGGTTTAAGGATGAAAGGGTGACAAACTTAAATTAACAAATTTGCAACATATTAGTCTCATCAAAGCAGAGAAAGTAGGAATGGTTTTATATAGATATGCATATTCTTATGTTGTTGCGTCTTCATAGTCTTTCTATAAGGCTATGTCTACACTACAAGTTTTCTCTGCAAAAAGTATGCTAATGAGGGACTCATTTGCATGAGTCGCGCTCTCATTTGCATATTTTCTCCCGATCCGTTTTTGCACTAGGGGTTTTTGCGCAAAAACATGCAGTGTAGACATTTTCTTTTTGCACAAAAAACCCTTTTTCCGCAAGTTCCTTATGCCCCAAAAAAGGAGGTATACCGATCATGCGGAAGACGGGGGTTTTGCAGGAAAAGAAAACGTCCACACTGTTTTTGCGCAAAAACCACTAGCGCAAAAACAGATCGGCAGAAAATATGCAAGTGAGATTGCGACTCATGCAAATGAGTCCCTCGGTAGCATTTTTTTGCCAAGAAAACTCGTAGTGTAGACGTAGCCTAAGATTGATTTCAGTAGCTTATATTCTGTTCAGCTTGTACTACTCCCATGTTATCAGAATGCTTCCCAGAAATGCATTAAGCTACATGACTGTGTGTTGTAGGTTACTTTTTCAATTTACTGCTACAGTGTATGCCTCTGTGGTGGCATGTACAGTACATATATCACAGGCCTCCCTAGCAAGGATATAAGTAATAGTGTATTAGATGGTGGGGCTCTCTTTGAGTGAGTGAAGACATCCCTGAACCTGTGGGAATATACATTATACATATGATTCTAACAAATTCATGGTCCATTTTGATCAATTGCATGGTCAGAGGGTTTTAAAATTGGTCACTTTCACATTTTCAGCAGTTTACATCAGAAATTTTACAGTATTGTAACTGGGGGGGGGGGGTCCCAACCAAAAAGTACTTGAGTGGGTCTGATCTCTGTCTCTCCCCCCCCCCCCCAAAAGGTGAGCTGCTGTACACGTTCTGTTCCTCCACAGCCCAGCAGGGACTCAGCCCCCTGGCTGGGGCACTCCCAGCAGCCAGGGGGAGATCAGATTTCATGGGGAGGGACTTATTTTGCAGTCTGTGACCTGTTTTTCACAGCTGTGAAATAGGGCACTATCTATATATCTCTCTACATGCCCAAACATCAGCACCTCTGTCTACACGGCTCCTTTCAGCCGTGTAGCTTCCTCCTGTCTGGCTCTCTCTAGCCTTTCTCTGCTGCTTCCCCTCTGCCAGAGCCTTTCACTGACATTTCTAGCTACACATGGCCATGTACATGTAGCAGTGATGGGCAGTCTAGGCTAGTGAGTGGGCCACATAAGTGGCCCTCCTTCATGTCAGTGGGCTGCAAGATTGTCTTAACCAAGGCATTCTCCTGGGACAGTGTTGTTTTGCTAAGTGTGCTTGCATTTCTAGAATTTGGGGGTGGGGGGCAGATGAACCATGGCAGAGCTTTGACTGGATGTAGAGGAAGCACGTGGCTCTCGCAGTCAGTGTTGCGTGCAGTGAGCACGCACCTCATTTCATGTTCCCTTGCTTCACGTGCGGGTCACTTTAGTAATAATGGTAGGGAAAAAACAACGCAGATGGGAACCAGAATCGTCTGGCAACCCAGTGAGTGGGCAATGGCAAACAACATGTTCTGTGGGCCACACACAGAACCTTGATGGTCCGCAGGCTGCCCACCACTGACATGCTTTGTAATGCAGCGCATAGCTATGCAGACTACACAATGCGACGAGGTATGCGGTATAGATGTAGCTTCTGAGAGGCGTATTTCAGATGACTGAGTGTCTTGAAGATAAGGACCATGACCAAGAATTTTTAAATGATATTGTATGGAAAGCCAGCGTAGAGAATGGAGGACAAGTTCAATATGTTCATGGTAGCCTATATTACTGAGGGATTGCACAATCCTGTTCTGTGCTAGTTGGAGTTGTCTGAACCTGATGGCTTCATGCACATGATGGCTTTTTGCTGTAATCCAGCCAAGAAAAGAGGAGGTTAAGGAGGGAATGTGATGAAGGTCTATAAAATCATGTTGGGTGTGGAGAAAGTAAAGAAGGAAAAGTTATTTACTTGTTTCCATAACCCAAAAACTAGGGGTCACCACACAGAGTCAACCTGTGGAACTCCTTGCTAGAGGATGCTGTAAAGAGCAGGACTTTAACAGGGCTCAAAAAAGAGCTATATATATTCATGGAGGATAGGTCCATCAATGGCTATTATCCAGGATGGATAGGAATGGTGTCCTTAGCCTCTGTTTGTAAGAAGCTGGGAATGGGTGACGGGGGGGGATCACTTGTTCTGTTCATTCGATCTGGGACACCTGGCATTGGCCGCTGTCAGAAGATGGGATACGTGGCTAGGTGGATCTGTGGTCTGACCCAGTATGGTCGTTCTTATGTTCAAGAAGTATTAAAAAGGCTTGTATGACTCAGGCCAGAGTTGTCAGGATGGGGTATGAATGACCCATAGCTTGCCTGGTATCAGACGCTCTCCTCTTGGGAAATCTTCATACTAATTAATGGCAGTTCATTTAGTCTGTCACAGAGGCTCGCAATAACAACTGCTCCAGCATTTCACTACAATATAGAATACAGATGTTACAGGTAAAATTAATGCATGCAACATGTCACGGCATTCAGTAGTCTAAATGCTTTTTTTTATAATTCATTCTTATTTTACCAATATTGACTCTCAAGTGAGCCAGACAGATTCCATCTGTGTCTGTCAATGTCCAGTTGAGACATGGGTACATCAGCATGAGTTGGCATATGGCCTGCCAGCTTCTCAATATTGCCATATGTAGTGTAGTAAGTCATTATATTGTTGGCACATAAGACCATATCTCACCAGCTCTCTTAGTGGCTTCATGAGGGATTTGGTGGCAGAGGTGCAATTTCCCATCACCACTCTCTGTGTACCTTCAAGAAGGATCCAGACAATTTTAAATCATTCCCCTGGACATCTGCCACTCCCCTCAAGCAGGCACAGTATCTCATGATAGACTGTCAAAAATGCTGTAGAGAGGACCAGCACTGTGAAAATGTATGTTTCCTCTCCATCAAAGGATAGCAGGACAATGATCCAATAAAACTACAAATGCTGTTTCCATTACATGTCTTGGCTTAAAACCAAATTGTGCTGAATCCAGGATTGTTGGCTTTGATTAAATGAGCTTGTAAGTGTCCATTGACTAGCTTCTCTAAGCTTGGTCACAAATGAAGAGTTAGAAACTGAGGTGTAACTCACTAGGTTCCATTAATCTGGTATAGGGTTTCTTCATAGTTGGTCATACTGCTCTGTGCTGTGAAGAAGAAAAGGGAGATTCCTCCATTGAGTGTCAGTGAATGTTACAGTCAAAAGTTGCTTGAGACTCATTCTTGCCTCCAAAAAGGGGTGGGATCAGGGCACCTTCAAGGTGACCAATGCTTAGTGTGGCATGAAGGTGGCTGTTTGTGGGTGATGTAGGGGGGGTTTGTAACCATTCAGCTTGAAAAACCTTCCCAAATGTGTGATTGTTTCAGCAAAGCAGGAGGAAGGTTGTATGCATATAGTCCTCCTTTTTTCCCATCTGCCGTATGCACCCAGGTGCCATCTGTTTTTATTGCATTTAAGGCTGTCCCATGTCAAGCAGAAGATCTTGATTAAAGCAAATGAGAAAGATGAGTAGTTAATATTAAGTCTGCCAATCACCAGAAAAACTTGGTTATAGCAAATATTGGCGTCTTATAAAATAGTGCTCATAGTAGGACTGCAATTAAGCTGTACTGTTTTCCCTTTTAATGCAAGGGGTGAAATGAGAAGAAGTGGCAATTGGCCCTGAACACTTCATTGTGTTTAATATTTGAAAAGCTCTGGCACGTAGATTACGTACCACCTCAAGTGTGACCTAGCCTGTTCCAAACCCAAACTCAGGAATACAAAATTTTAGTTGAGAATATTTCCAATAGGTTGCTTAATTTGTACATTCTACTTTTTTAAAAGAACCCTAAACAGAATTCTTCTCCCTTCCCACCTGCCATTTTTTTTGTCCTTCCTTAGCCTCCAGCCATTCTTTCTATAAACCTCAGCCTCTCTGAATGCATTGGAATAGTCGGTCTTTGCAGTAATTGTGGAAAGTTAACAAATATGGACTCTGGTGTATCAGGGATAAAAGAAGATTCCAGAATGTATGTCCCTGAAGTAGAACAGTGTCAGTTGCTGTTTTCTTTGTGTTAGAGGCACTGGAGGCATTAATAAAATTCAACCTTTTGAATGTAAAGCAGGATTTCAACCTCTTTATTTTGTGAAGCTCTATAGTTTACTCCCCCTAAACTTACAGCACTTACTCTTTTGAATACAGAATACATTTTCTAAGAATTCTTAATTAAACCATTTAATTTCAGTTAAAATTACTTAAAAATTCTTTCCTTTAACAAACTTAGAACATGTCAGGCTTTTCCTTGTCCTGAATTATCTGAATGGATGAACAGACACTTTCAACTTTACAAAGCATTGAAATGGAAATCTTAAGCATGGTCTATAATTGAAGTAAGTAGGTTGCAATTAATCAGTGATTAATAATTCTTATTTGCTCTGATTAGATCTTCTGCAAGGCACAGATCAACAGCTTAGTAAAGCACGAGTGGGGTTACTGTGACATCGGAAAGAAATCAGCAAATCATCTCTGTACAGCTAATTTACATGCATTCACTTATGTTAGAAGTAATGATTCTGGAGTGTAAGAGAGACTAGACACATGTCAAATTCTCATTGGTAAATTACTTGGCTCAACTGTCCCTGCTAATTACAGATTAAGTGATGGCATGCTGGCTTTGGCATCAGTGCTTGAAAGGCTCCCCATCGCATTACAGCTTCTGTTACATATGTACTAAGGCAGCATGGTCAATAGAACTGAATTTGGAGTGCTCTGAGCAGACACAAATTGGACAAATGAGTCTTGATACTGCCCAGTTTCCTTTATACACCTGGTGGAAGAACCAAAAAACACCATGTGTGTAGGGGTACCCTTCATTCTACCACCTACCTATCTACCCATGAAGAAGCAAAGCAAAGAAGCCTGGCAACACAGGGCTGTCTCCTTAGTGGGTTGGAGCACACCTAAACTGTCATGTGGATCAAGACTCATGGTCCTAACATGAGCCCAGATGTGCATCAGCCTCTTTAAACTGCAGTTCACAAAGCTTGCAAAAGAATTCTGCCCTTCATTCATGCACAGAATGTCCTGGTTATGTTAGACAGTGTGACCATGGTTCTTTACATAAACTAGGAAGAGTGAACATGATGGTTCTTTGGTTCCCCAAAATCTGAGTCACTCTGTTCTCCTTCTGCATTAGCAAGAGTCTTTCTTGTATTAGCTGGGTGTCACCAACCACTTAGGTACTCTCCCTGCACTGTGCCAGTAAGTGCTCTCCAATTCCCAAGAACATGTGAATCATTCCCCTATATGTAGCCCCTGACGCTGGCTACTCACAGAATTTCCAGGTCCTCCTCATCCAGTGGTGCAATGTACCCCAGTTTTTCAGTTTAAACCACAGAGTACTTGTAGCGCTTAGGTAAAACTAAAAGTAGTGGTTAAGAAAGAATAAAGATTTATCTGGAGATCAGAGCGCTATTCCAAAATAACTTAGTCCACATCTACACAGCAGGCAGTTATTTCAAAATAGTGTCAAAATACTGTCAAGCTGGAGGATTTCTTAATCCGACTCCTGTAACCCTCATTGTACGAGGAATAAGAAAAGTCAGAGGAAAGTGCTCCATTTTTAAATAAGTGCTGTGATTTCAAAATCAGCTATTTTGAAATAAGCTACGCAATTGATATAGCACAATTTGCATAACTTATTTTGAGTTAAGACCTGCAGTGTAGACGCACCCTGAGTGACGTAGTCTTAGAGTCCTCCTTCAGTTCTGACTCTCCCTGCAGGGCTGACCTTAGTTCAGCATCTGCAGCTAATGGTCTCTCAAGGCAATTGACCCAGTTTATTGGTGACCAGACCGCTTTCACAAAACATAGTACATTTTGAGGACAAAATAGTTACAGAGAAAACATAATAAACAATAAATAGCCTGCATTCCTTGTATTATTCCTTGTTCCATTTATCAAGTGTTACTCATCTTCCATATAGGGATCCCCTCAGATCCTTTTGGCAGGGTTTTGCCTATTTGGTTACAATTTCACATCTGTTTTTGGATCATTCTGTATCTGTTTGCACTGACCTTTTATTCCAAAAGCCTGTTCTTTGTTATGTGAGCCTCTTGAACCTGATCTAATCTAGTATTTGCAATTTTGCCTAAGAAGTGGCACTTCTCTGCAGTTGTTTACCATTTCCACTGACTTTGGCTCAGGAAGGCGCATTCCCTGTGGAGCTAAAATAGAATCCCCTAGCTCACAAATGCAAACATATAACATTTACAGACACACAAGTTTATGAATAAGCCAGTGGACCATGTTATCTTGCACTTCTCTGTGTAATTGTCATTTCCATGCTTCCAAGGTCCCACATCAGTCTTACACATATCTAAGGATATTGTTATCTCTCTTAGTCATCTATCACAATAGGCGCTCAAGTCCAGTTGGTGATCCACCATGATTGTAATCCTTTTCAGTCACTGCTTTACAGAATACAGGCCCAAATTCTGCCTTAAACTTACTCCAGGGGTAGAGAATATAGAATTAATGTAATGATGTTCCTTACCTCAAACACTGCATCCACTTTTTAAATGTACAAATGTAAATTTGGATGTTCTTGTAGGAAGTAGGTGCTTCCCTACAACGTAGAGATAAGGACTAGAGCAGGGTTTCCCAACCTATGGGTCGGGACCCAAATATGGGTCGCCATTACATTTCAAAAGGGTTGCCAGGGTCTCCCCAGGTGGCTCTTAAGGAGCCATTCACACATTTTTTTGAATTGCCCTGGGTCACCAAGTCTTCCTGAATTGTCAAAATGGGTCCCCATCTGGAAAAGGTTGGGAACCGCTGGGCTAGAGGAGGAACTGTCTTCCACTACCTGTGTGCAAGTGCCATTGATGTTAGACAGTTTGTGTGTAGGAGGAGGTAGGAAGAGTTTAACAATGACTGGTTTGAAAGGAAAAAAAAAAAAGGATACAAGTATTATGCATTTAATATACTGCTATATAAAATCCCAGCTGGGTGCTGGATAGCACTCTGGCTTATAACATGAGAAAGGAATAATCAACAAAAGGCATAAGCCACCATATTTTCAAGCAGAGGTCCCTTCAGCCCAGATGCAAGCATTTATATCTACACAAATTACAAGTTTTTTGTGGGGGAACAGGTTGTTGTGATTTGAGGCAAGAGGAAGGAGACTCTAACTTGTACAAGTGATGTTGTATGTGCACAGAAAACAGAGCTAGCCATTTGGATGCTGAGATGTGGAGACACTGTAGGATCACACTACTGACTTCCACAGTAGAGTTGTGAAACTGTTACTGGTTGTCATCAGACAGATCCTCTATTCAGTCAATGATGATAAACTTTCAGCTGCATGCGTGCGTGTGCTCCCCTGTCTAACGTGTTAACCATGCGCAATTAGTCAACACGACAGACTCCGAGAGAGCCCTCAGAGATCACAAATCAGATAAGGATCAAAAGCACTTGAGTAAGTTTATTGCCAGCGAGGTACAGTTATAGCTGTCAGCGAACAGACTCGCTGCTGTGCCACTATACTTATGTACACGGTGACAATGGACTAACACCCAAATAAACGCCCTGGATTCTAGCATCACCCCCACAGTGAGTCAACAACCACCCTTTGGGATGCACTTTTAAACACAGGTACAAACAAGTTATACATCACTCCTGACGTGTCAGGTTCCCACCCTCTGTTACCACCCCTTACCTCACAGAAGGGGAGGGTTTCCATTACTATCCATCATGCTGTCAACTCAGGCCCGGTCCTGAACCTGGATTGGTATGTATGTTATTTGTGGGGGGATGAGGTGGGTACCAAGATATTTCTTAACAAGGTGTTCTGTTACAACCCCTCTGGAATTACAGCCTGTGCCTAGTACCGCTTAGGTATAAGTGTTTCTGTAATATAAGCCTGGTTCTTGCCAATTTCTGTGAGCAGCCTGCATCTTTCTCATGGCTTAACTTTGCTTTACATTAGCGAAGTCTTGACCATGGCCTCAGACCTGGCCTGTGATACGTGGGCTTATGTTTCAGACCCTCATCTTACTACACTGGTGATTAGCACAGCCTTTTTGTTTCTTTGTTTTGGTGACTTACTAGCAATAGACTTAATAGATGTAGGAATATTTTTTGTAGAAAAATCCATTTGATTAAAATTAGGGAGTTAATAATTTCAGGGTTTTTTATATTGAAAGTATACACACATAAAAGTTATGGAAGTAAAAATATTCTTGGAGCACAGTTGGCATTTAAGATTTTGTTCTCCATTTCAAGTACATACTAGGGATGTAATAGTGTAGTCAATTAACCAATAAGCAAAAGCTTCTAGGCTAATGCTGTAGATTACACACATTTCCCCTCCACGCCTTGCTAGTAAATTTTTTAGCAGGTTGTCCAGCAACCCATCTCAGTCCCAGATTGCGCTGGGTCCGGGACCTACCCCTACTGCGGCTCTGCATTTAAAGTGTATTAAGAGCCAGGCAGGCAGGCAGCCCGGCTCAGTTCCATCCCATGCCGGGTCCGGGAGCTCAGACCCCTCTTCCCCAGATAGGAGTTGCCCCAGGACTATAGAATAGTCGACTAACCAATAAGAATTTATGAGGTTAATCGACTATTCAATTAACCGATATTTAACATCCCTAATACATACTGTTTTAATGAAAACATTGTCAGACAGCTGATTAACTGCATCTTTCTTGCATTTTGTGGAAAATATACTTTTTATTCACATCTTCTGGAAAATAATGGTGACTGTTTAGAGATGAAAGTACTTTTGTATTTCTTTAAGGGCTCAAAGATGCTTACATCAAGATTTGATAATTAACACATACTGTATTAAAGTTTGTGTTTTAATAGCACATGTTCATATTTGAAGAAAAATCTGCGAATGCTTTCATGGTTTTGATGAGTCCAAATATTGTTCTTGCTTACATTTTGGAAGCAGCTCTTGCGTGTCTCCCTAATTTCCTTCTTTTTGCATGAATCAAACTTCTCCTAGTGGCAACAAATCTATTTAAGTTATAGTTGAAAATTGATAGCTTTTTAAATATTGTGGATTCAGATTTTTACCCTCAAAATATTTTGTAACAGTTTAAAACCTGTGTGTTTTTGTTTTGTTTTGTTTCCTTATAGCATACTTCTGTGGATGGGTACACTGAACCACATGTCCAGCCCACCAAATCAAGTAGCAGACAAAACATCCCCCGATGTAGAAACTCAATTACATCTACAAATGAAGAACACCCTCACATTGGAAATTATCGCTTACTAAAAACAATAGGAAAAGGAAACTTTGCCAAAGTGAAGCTGGCAAGACATGTTCTTACTGGAAGAGAAGTAAGCTTTTTGAGTGTGGCTAATTGAAGTATTTTGTATTGCCTTCATGTGTAGTTTTCTAAAAAAAATTGGTCCTAATATTGTTTCCAACGGCATCCTTGATTATTAAAAAACTTAATATTGCAAATATAATGCAAAGAAAATAGAACCAATGGCAGTATGTGTGGAGAAAACAGAAATTAAATTCTATCTGAAAACTTCCTTTTTGGAAAAGGCTGTATAGTTTTAAGTGAGATGTTAGGGAGTTTGGTTTTTTATTTGTTACTTTCAGAAAAAACACACACGTATTTCTGTCCTTTTTCCTCCTCCCTCCCAACCTCTTTGCCATCCCAGGAAAAAAATTCAGGCACACCCTGAAGGATAGGAAAATACCTTGTTATTGGGATTCTACCTATGTTTCTGTGTATTCTTACATTTCCACAGTTCTGGCAGGAGTGTAAAACTGACTGATGCTGAAGCTACAATGGAAAGTGATAAAGCACAGTTGGATTCTTATTAAAAAATTCTAATCCAGGGAGTAGAGTAGAAGATAGAATGGCAATTATGCCAATTGTACACACATTTCATAGCTATGTCTGTGCACATTAGACACGCAGTGGGTATAGCTGCTAACATGCACATTTTTGTCAGAGTTTTTGCAAGTTTAGTAATACCTGTTTTTTCCCTAGGTTGCTGTGAAAATAATAGATAAAACCCAGCTAAATCCTACTAGTCTACAAAAGGTAAGCGTTGAACCCCTGTAATTTTGTAAACAATTCAATTGCCCTGTAGAGGAAAACAGATTTTTATAAAAAAGTAGAAATCTTTTGTTGAGCTGCTTATAGTGTGTATGCTGCTGAGGAGTAAAGTCATGTCCTGCTATCCTAGCTATATCTGGAATCCTAACTTTGTGCTGACTAGGGATGTCGGCGACTAGTCAAGTAGTCGACTATCTGATAAACCTAGGCTTATCCGGTAGTTGAGTCACTACTCGACTAGTTGTTCCCTGCCTTGTTGCCTCTGTATCAGCGGCAGCAAATGCAGGGGAGCAGGAGCCGGTGCTGGGAGGAGCCAGCACCGTGTTCGTGGGGGGGTTGGGTGGGGGGGAGCAGGAGAGGCAGAGGCACAGCAGGGGAAATGATGCAACATCTGGGACCCAGCGCAAGCCAGGGCAGTTGAGTCCTGGCTCATGCTGGGTCCCAGATGCTGCACTTCTGCTTTCTGAATGCAGTAAGAGCCTGGTGGCTCTCTTACATTTAAAAAGCAAAGCTGCAGCATCTGGGACCAGGCAGGAGCCAGGACTCAACTAACTGAGTGGTCGATGGAAGTTCTGTCAACTACTCAATTAGCTTCCTAACTGCTATTTAAACATCCCTAGTGCTGACAATAGTTTTTGTACATGGTTCTTAGTTTAATGTCACCCCCTTCTCCCCTCATATGCCCGCCCCCCACAGGTTTTGTTTTGCTGAATCTGAAAACTGTCATTTGAAGCTTTGCTACTAATCAAATGTAGGATAATTCTGTATAGAAATGTCTACCGCCTCACTTAAAATGTATTGAGTAGTAGTTTTCCCTAATTTAACTTGTCCTATTGACTTTTTCATAATAATAAAACACATTTGAGGCATTCAAAGTTAGTAAGCCTAAATTGACCTGCAGCTCTATTTATTATCTCAATGGGTTCTTGTCAATTACTTTAGTTGTATATAATCTCATGGAAATTATTTAAGTGGTTACAGAAACTGCTGATTTGTTTTTTCTGGCTTCCTATTTTTCTCTTAGTACAAACTATTCATAAACCCCTTATAGCCGGGGTGGGGAACTTCAGGCGTGGAGGCCAGATGCAGCCCTCGGCTTGCCTGGATCCGGCCCCTAAGGCTCAGGGTTCCCCCATGGGGGTTGTAGCGCACAAAATCTACTAGGCTGCCCTTCCCCCAGGCTCTGCTGTGTAAGGTGAATGTGGGGAGTGTCTTTCTCTTTCTCAGTCCAGGGCCACAATGAGGGTTTTTTTTCCCCTGCTTCTCACTTGTGTGCTGTCCTTGACTGATTTTTGTGTGTGTCAGTGGCCCCCGATGCAAAAAAGGTTCCCCGCCCCGCCTTATCGGCCAGTCATGTTGTTGTGATAACTATTTGCCTTTCGTGAGCCAGCTCAGAGCAACTGGTTTTCTGATTTTGTTTTTTAAATATGTGCATCACAGATCATTTGCAGTGTGTCTTTAAGGTTTAAGTTCACCCCAAAATGGAAAATCTGTACAAAAGCCGTCTGTCCTAATTAAGTTCCATGGTAGATTGGAACAGCCATATGGGGAGCTTCTGTATTCAGCAAAGGGAATATTCATACTAACGCTGCTTAGGCTAGCTAAGAAAGGACAGTTGGGGTGTGCCTCTCTGCTTGTTGCTGGAGTTAATTCAACTCTCTCATCCTTGTTCAGTTCATCACAGAAAGCTTAGTAGTTTAACCTTTGTGTTGGGAGGTGTGAATTTTGTGAGCAGAGGGTATAAAAATGAGTAGGAAAGTAGAGGTGCACTCTGCAAACATTTATTCTGATTACGATTATTTTGTATAATGCTTCCTCACAATTTTTTCTAGTTGTCTTCTCTGCCTGTCTTTTTAAATAGAATCTGGGGCTGAGGCAAGTGAAAATTTTGCCTTATACCCTTGTTAACTTTTACATTCTGAAATGACCACATTTGCACAGGGTTTTAATTACTAAAATGTAAAAGTACTCTTTTTGATTAAAACAGTTGTCGAGAAGAGACTTGCACACAAATAATGAAAATATATGCAGTTCATCTGTGTGAGGTTGACCTCCAGTTGGTTTGATGTTTTAATTTGAAACTGTTTGTTTTTGCCCTATGTTTGTTTCTGTAATGCTATTGCCTAAAGGTCAGGGCCCCATTTTTGCTAATCACTATAAAAGCATGAAGAGTTCACAATCTATGTGTAAGACTGCAGACAGCAGGTGGATAAAATAAAGCCGAGAAGAAAAAAGGAAACAGTGAAACAGTGGTCTCAGCAAATCAGCTGCCTACCCGTCTGGAGCAGCATTCGAGAATATGCAGAGGTGCTTTTTGAAAAATGGCGAGTACGGTGGATGTAGTTTATGGAGTTTAGCTGTGTGGATGGAAGAAAGGCTGGATCTTCAAGATATTATGCAGCACAATGTGATATGATTCAGTACCTGAATGTGAAGAACTTAAAGGGCTAATTTGAGACGCACCTAGATTGTAGGTCTGCGTGACTGGGAATTTGATGACATCCACAGTGATTGAGAGGAAATACGGGGAAGGGCTTATGGAGGAAAGATTCAGAACTCCATTTTAGTCATTACTTTAAACTGACAGCAGGATATTTTTAGTTGGGATAGGCAGAGAGAGATCTGGAGTGGAGAGTTAGATTTACCATTGAAAGTTGAATTTGTGTTTGCCGATGAGATTGGCCAGAGATAATATGTAGGGCAGGGTTGGGCAATAATTTTAGATGGGGGCGGGGCACTCCAAGATTTTGGAAAATGGTCAGGGGTCTCTCTTTTCTGTGGAGGAGTTGCAGGGTTTAGGGTGGAGGTTGGGTGCAGAATGGTGAATGGGGTAAGGGACTGGGGTGCAGGAGATAGTGAGGTCTGAGAGGGAGTTTGGGTGAAAGAGGGGGTTGTGACTTGGATCAGGGGATTGGGGTGTAGGGCCAGGGAGGGGGTATGGGTGCAGGAGAGGATTCTGGCCTGGGAGAGGGGTTTAGGAGGAGGTACAGGGTCTGGGAGGTAGTTGGGACCTGGGGCAGGGGTTGCAGAGGTTTTGGATGGTGGCTTGGGGGAGGGAGTTCAGTGCAGGAGGGGCAGTGGAGCCAGAGGCAGGCTTTGGCTGGGAGACACTGAGCTAAGCATCTCCCGGCCAGCAGCCCTGCAGCACCTCTATGGCAGAATGGGCTCCCCTGCCACTTGAAAGTGCAGGCTGCATCTTCCATTGGTTCTTTGCTCCAGGAGGGGGAAGACTTGTACTGCCCCAGGCCAATCTCTCAGCTCCTATTGGCTGGTTGTTTCCAGCCAATAGGAGCTGAGAGATTGGCCTTGGGCCAGTTCCTATTGTCCAGTTGTTTCTGGCCAATAGGAGCTCAGGATTGCGCTGTGGGTTGGGGTAATCACACAAAGCCGCCCTCTCTTCTCCAGAGCAGAGAAGCACATGGAGCAGCCCTGCACTTAAAACAGCGGCTGCAGTGTGCCTGAGGGTCTTGGCAGGGGGTGCACGGGCTGGATCCAATGGCTTAGTGGGCCGGATGCAGCCCACGAGACATATCTTGCCCACCCCCGATGTAGAGGAAGAAGAGACCAGGGATGGAGCCCTCTGAGATCCCCACACAGTTGGAGGGGAGAGTGAGCACGACCATCTCCAAATGACACTCTAAAGTAGAGAGTGCAAATAGAGTGCTTTTCCTGGATTTTGGCTGGGAAGATGTTAGATTTTTTGAGCGCTAGAGCACAGGGGTGGAGGATAATCTAGGGTAGAATTGTCTTGATAAAATTTCAGATGACTGTTGTAGACAGCATGTTCAGTGAAATTCAAGATGAGAGGGAGATCCAGGTGGGATCAAGAGTTGGATTTTTTTAGGATGGAAGAGACTGGAGTTTGGTTTACACTACACAGTTAGATTATGGGAAGGTAGCTTACCTTGACCTAATTACATTAGTGAACGCAGTACAACCTCCTGCCAATGTAAGAGCCTTACTATATTGACTCCACTGTCAGGAGAGGCACTGGGCTTATGTTGGCTTATCTCCATACAGATGCTGCATTACTTACATCTGCTGTTGGCTATCATTCTTGTCAGTGTCATGACTCTGGGCTGGCACTGTGAAATTGACAAGCAAGCTGGGCTATTACTGGGGCAAGTGGGGCTCCCAGGCTCCCTGCACCCAGTTGGGCTGCACACCACCCTTCGCAGAGTCTGGCTGATCCCCCTGGCTCCCCACTCCCAGCCAAGCTGCTACCTGGTTTCTTACTCTCAGCAACACTGCTGCCCAGAAGCTTCCCATTGCTGGCATTGGTGGGCCAAGAGCTTGGAGGGAACAGAGGGATCATCATGTGGACCTGAGAGCCTAGGTTCTCACACCCTCCCCTTTTCTCCTCCTCCCCCCACACACACTGCCCCCTCTTAAGTCATTGGACATGTTCCTGGTGAGGATATGCCTCGCGAAGAGAAGGGTAATGAAGATGTGAACCGCCACAATAATTACTGCGGTGATTGTAAATCAACCTAATGTACCTCACCATTCATTTCTAGTGTAGATGTACCCCAAATCATGCTTGAATTTTGATGGCAAGAAGACTTGGCAAGATGGAGGGATGAGTTTGAGGTAGGAGATTAGGAGACAAAATGAAATGGGGTAGGTGGGATAGGTGGAGAAGTTAGAGGAAGCGAAAAGATGATGGTCTTCTGCATCAGTGATTGGGAAAGGAGGAGAAAGTGGTAGGAGGGAAAGGGAAGGCAAGTAGGAAGAGCACACCAATCTTGTCATTGTTCTATGGAAAAGTCAGCAACATAAGCTACAGCAAAGAGGTAGGGGAGAGGATTGAAGGAAGGAACCACACAGCAAATAGATGACTGAGATTGTAGGAGCCAGTCAGAGTGGAGAAGTAGTAGAGTTGCTTGACTGGGTAAATGACATAATTGAAGAAGCGTGAAGGAAGTCAGCATTGTCATGAGATCCCTGTCAAAAGAAATTACAGTCACATATTGATTTATTTTGGTGTCTGAAATGTGTTTAGCACAGCATTCCAAGAAGTCTATTTTCTTAGAGCTCAGTCCTGAGAGGTTCTGAATACCCCTGAGTCTCACTGAAATCTGGGGAGGTTTAGGGTGCTCAGCACTCTGCAGAATCAAGCCCCTGAGGAGTTTCGCTTCTGTTGCTTTTTTGCTTAGCAAGGCCAACTGGTACAGAGGGACATGATGGAGATGTTAAAAGAAGGTCTAAAGGTCAAACTTCAGATATTTACCAAGGCCTGTTTCCCTAGAAAACCCTTACTGTGCCCTGAGGAAGTTCAGGAAACCTTTTTGATCAATACAAATTATCCTGACATTCAGATTTGGTGTTGGGGGATTCTAGATTTATGATAGTGTTGCAAAATGGTTTGCTAACTGCATGTAATGCACATGAATTATCTATTAACCTACGGTAAGTTCACAATGGAAATCCTGGTGCAAAAATTATGTTGTCTGTAAGAATGTGCATTGTGTTATTCTTAATTCTTGTGCTCCAAATTTGAGAACTGTATATCTGATTTGTTTGCAGATGACTAACATGATTATTTTGCTTGGGGAAAATCATGTCTCCCAGAAGTGTAATAGCTGCTGACCTATTTGAATGCAATTACCCTTTACAATTCTGTTTGACCAGTCAGCACTGGAAGTTAATAAACTTCCTGTGGCTCAGATCTGAGTTTATGGGAAGTTTTTACTCGTGCTATAAAAATCCACTCAATTTTATTGGTAGGGCAGAAGAAACTCTAATTTTTATAAAATGAAATGTAAAATTCATACTGAGAGAACTTCATAAACATATTTATTCTTCAGACATAAAGACGTGTCCAAAATGAAAAACTTGTAGTTCTGTAGGGAAAACATACTAATATAACACTAGTCTCTCCAGTTTTGATAAACTTGACTGAGTGATGGTATAGCTACACTGCAGTTAGACACCTGCACTTGGCCTGTGCCAGCTGGCTTCAACTCGCAGACTAAGGGACCACTTAATTGCTTGTGTAGATGCTTGGGCTTGGTCTGAACCCTGGGCTCTGGGACCCACCTAGATCCAATTAAACATCTACATCCAATTAAACAGCCCTTAGTCAAGCCATCTGGCACTGGCCAGCCCAGGTTTTTAATTGCAGTGTGTCCATACCCTGAGTTAGCATTTGTCTGCCCTGAACTATCCGTGCAGGCTTAGCACCTTATTTCTTTTTTCAGCAGTTGAACTATTTCAGAGCTTTGGCTAGATCCAATCTGAATGTAGTAGAGCCATGGCTCAATCAGAACTGAGCTGCCTGGACAGGAGCGCATGCTTTTTAAAAATTGACAGATTTCTGAGTCCAGCTATTCCATCTTCCGTAATTTTACAGACACATTTTTTCAGCATTTTGTTGTAATGAGCTGTGATGCAGCCAACTTTGCAAATGCAAATTTGGAGTTAGAAATGTGAATTTTCAATATTTAAATGTACAAAAGAAAACTCAGTGTCACATTATTAGCTAAGTAATGGAAAGGTCCCATAACATCTCCAAATCACTTTTCAAGGTCCCCCTCCCCCCCCCCCACGTGCTTCCAGGTCTTTAATTAGATGAAGGAAGATTTCAACTGAATTTCCAATGGTAATTACCTATAATCTCTCAAGAACCTACAAAACTGTTTACAATTTCTTTTGTACGCTCCCCATGGAGTTCTCTGTAGTAAAATGTGTACTACATTTTGATCAGTCATCCTTGTGCTTGATGCAGGTTTCAAGAAGTTGGAAATATAGACAACATATTCCTGAGTTGCACAGACTTTTTCAGTCAAGCAGCCATGAAGTTGCTGGTGTTTATGGAAGAGTGCTTGGCTTTTTGTGATATGCTTTAGGATTATTTTTACTACTTTCTGAACATCAGAGGTTTAGGATGATTACACTTGGAAGGTTTCATTTTTCAGTCTTTTTGTGTTTGGAGTAAATGGCGCAAAGACCTTATTGAAGGCTACATATCTTAAACTTGACTATTAATATGGAAATTAAGAATCCATATATTTTGTATTTTTTAAAAAATGTGGACTATTCCACTCCTTTGTACTGGCATACTTATGTATTTCTGCATGTGTGTTTCCTCTGAGGCAACATCTACACTGCACTATTTTTGCAGAAGAGGAAATGCAAATGAAGCGCTCATTAGCATTTCTCACGCTGTCATTTGCATAGTCTCTTCCGATCCTTTTTGCAGAAGAGGTTTTTTCACAAAAAAACGCAGTGTAGATGGGGCCATTTTGTGCAAAAACCCCTTTTGCGTAAGAACCCTGTAAATCTCATTTTTTAAGGCATAAAGGATCTTGCGCAAAAGGGGCTTTTTTGGGCAAAATGGCCCCATCTACATTGCGGTTTTTTTGCACAAAAGCCACTTCTGCAAAAAGGATTGGAAGACACTATGCAAATGAGAGCATGAGAAATGCTAATGAGCGCTTCATTTGCATTTCCTCTTCTGCAAAAATAGAGTAGTGTAGACATAGCCTGAGTCAGTGGTCCCCAACCTTTTTTATACTGCAGACTGGCAAACTCATTTACAAACTTTTGGCAGACCAGTAACATTTTATTTGCATATATGCATATTTGTTATGCAAATAATGGATATGCAAATAAAATGCTGTCAGTCTGCCAAAATATGTACCCGGGAGCTGCCGCAAACAGCCAGCTTCAGCTGCAGCCATATGCCCAGGGTATATTCTAGCCCTGGTCCCGAAGCAACTGGCATGGGCATCGCCTGGCAGTGTCTTGTGGCCTGGCAGCCAGCAGTTCACAGCCAGTCCGCGGACCAGCGGTTGGGAACCACTGCTCTTAGTGTTCTGGCAATTGATTACATGTTTTCTCTAGTTAGAGCAGTCGGGAAACCCAGATTCTAGTCCCTGCTCCAATGATTCTGAGTATTTGGTAGAAAGTGAAACAGCTCCAGCAGGAGAATGAAAGAGGCCCACCCTCCAATACACTATATCCCAGTGGTTATGGAACTCAAATGGGATCTAGAAGAAATGAGTTCAGTTCCTGCCCTACATTGAACAGGACTTGAACCCATCTCCCACTTTATTGTAAATGAGCTGGCCACTGGGCTATTGGGTGAAAAGGGGCAGCCCTGCCACCACCTGGTGCTGTGTGCACATCATAACACACCCACCAGCTCTATTTCACAGGTGAGAGAGACAGAAGAATGCAAAATCTATTGTGTACAGCCAAGACCTAAGATACAACCAGATTTGCTCCAGTCCCACAGACAGAGACAAACACCTATAGGATTTCTATAGAGCATTCTTAAAATTGAAATACCCACCCGAAGAAGTAAAAAAACAGATTGACAGAGCCAGACGAGTACCCAAACATGAGCTACTTCAAGATAGACCCAGAAAAGAGAACAACAGGACACCACTTGTCATTACCTACAGCCCCCAACTTAAACCCCTCCAGTGCATTATCAGCAATCTACAACCTATCCTAGCAAATGACCCCTGACTCTCACAGGCCTCCCCTGCAGACAATCCCCAAACCTCAAACAAATTCTTCCCAGTAATCATGCAGCGCCCTTTCATCATACTCATCCAGGAACTCACCCCTGCAATCAGCCCTGGTGCCAACTCTATCCACACATCTACACAAGTGATACCATCACAGGACCAAACAACCACATCAGAGGCTCATATAATTGTACATGCACTAATGTAATCTATGCCATCAAATGTCAGCAATGTGTCTCTGCCATGTATATTGGCCAAACTGGACAGTCCCTCTGAGAGAGAATTAATGGACACAAATCAGGTACCTGATAAGGCAACACACAGAAACATGTTGGGGAACATTTTAACTTGCCTGGGTATTCAGTAACAGATCTCAAAGTCACTGTATTGTTTCAGGCCAATTTCACAAGCCAGCTCAAGAGGGAAGCCTTAGAACTTAACTTCATTTACAAGTTTGATTCCTTCAACAGTGGTATGAACAAAGACATTGGGTGGATGGTCTGCTACATTCCACATCCTAATGACATAAAAAGCCAAACAATGGATACTTAAGAACACTTAGTACCTTCTCTATCAGCTTCATGTAGCATGGACACTCTAATTGACTATTCTTTTCCTTTTTTTCCTTTTTGCCTTCTTTTTCCTTCCCCCATTTGCTATTTACAGTAAAACCTACGCTATCCGGAACTTAAGTATCTGGAAAACTGTAGAAATCGGCAAATTTCTGACACCGAGAAAAGCAACCAAAAAAAAGAAAAAAGAAAGAAACTATCCCTTTAAGTGCTGGGTTGCTCCTGAGATGAGCATGCAGCTACCTGGGGGAGGGGCGAATGGCAGCTGGCAGCAAGCATCTTGGCTTCTCCACGGCTCCTGGCACCCCTGGTAGGCCAGCCCCACTGCGGCTCCCGCCATCTCCGCCCCCTGGCTTCCACCCCCCTCACCAGGCTGCATCCTGCCCACCCCCCACAGCTCGTGGCCCCCCTAGCAGGCCACATCCGGGCCCCCGCATGGCTCCCATGCCCACCCCTACCCCCCCGTAGGCCCCGCACAGCTTCCACCCCCCCTCAGATAACCAGAATTTTTAGGTTACCGGCACGTCCTAATCCCCGGGCATGCCGGATAACACAGGTTTTACTGTATTTAGAAACTGGACCTTTAATAACTCCATTCATCTGAAGAAGCAGGTTGTGCCCATGAGAGATCATGATACCATCTGCATGTTTTATTAGATTCTAAGGTGCTGCAAGACGATTAGTTTTTTAAGTTTTTCTTGGAAGAATGCATAGTTAGAAGATCCTGCTGGGGGCATGAAGAATGAGGCAGTTTTGTGCATGCCCTCCAGCTGTGGGCATCTAGGGAATACAGGTGCCTGCAGGACTTTTGAGCATTTAAATTTTGGATTTACATGACTAAAATGACAGTTGGGTGCCTAAATCCCTTTATGGCTTTACTCTCTTGTAACCTTATTTTAGGAAAGTGATTTTTGTCTGCTTACTCATTTGCTTTTTTCTTGCACATTTGCATATGATATGGCCAGTCACTGTGAAATCAGGTTTTCTCAAACCAATTAATAAATTTTTAATCCCTTGAGAATATTTGAATTAGAATAATGTACGTAATATTAGCAATTACTACATGCTTTGGATTAAATGTTAAACTGTATTTTTTTAGGATTTTTCTTCATCATTCAAAATCCTTTTTGTTTTTTATTTTTAATATATGAGTATAATGTTTTAACTCTGCTTTGGCACTGGAGAATTCATTGAAAGTAACTAATACAGTGTGACAGAGCCAGACCAGTGAGCTACCATAGTCTAATGGAAAGTAGATATGCTGGTCTCTGGGTGAACAGTCTTCTTTTCCCTGAGTAACTAGGGAAGGGGCTACTGCAGTGCAATCAGGAAAGAACCTGGGGCCAATTAAGAGCTTGCCAGAAGCAGCAGGCTATTCAGAACATCTGCAGCCTGTTAAGGACCTGCTGGGGCTGGTTTCCCTTCAGGGTGGGCTGGCAGGCCGAGGACTGGGAGTGAAGAGGTGTGCTGTACAACAGAAGGACATGGTTAGGTACCAGGAGAAAGGTTCTGGGAGGAGTTGGTTGGGGAAGTGGCTCAGGAAAAAGCTGCAACTCTGGTGGTAGAGGAATTACTACCTGCTGCCGCTGCCATTAGGATCTCTGGGCTGGAACCTGGCTGAGGGGGTGGGCCCAGGCTCCCCCCCCCCCCAACCCGACAACTACAAAGGTAACCCCAGAAGAGCAAGTCTGGGCCTAAAGAGGGGTTTTCCCCAGAAATCTATTTGACTGGTCTGTGATGAGGGTGGCTCTGTAGGCTGTGGCCCTTTCCTCTAGTAAAAGGCGAGAAGCTCAATGAAGGGCTACAGCGAGCCTCTAAGGCAAACACTGTCCGCCTAGAAGTGCAGGACCCCTGAGGCAAGGCCAGAGCTCTGCCACAATAGACAATCTGTCTTTGTGGTTTTCTTGTCAATATTGCTGTTTTTTAGCTCCCTGCCTAAAAGCTCCTCAGAGATTGTAATGTTCTACAGTTAGCAGCTTCAGATTGGTTACCGTATGGCCGGTCACTTCTGACAAATTTGTTTAATTCTATAATTGTTGTGAACAGTTCATATGTAATGTACAAAATCAAAATACCAAATCACAAACCAGAGCCTGTCTGACATATTTGTAATGAAATAGTTGCGTGCATGGAAAAGCAAAATACTTTGTAACGCAAATATTAGCACAAAATTATTGTTTACCAGACAGCTATATTTTTTTGATACAGGTTAACTAATGCAAACTATAGAATGTTGCCTTTCCTTTGGTGTCTTTCCTCTACCCCCAACAAACTCCTGCATTCTTTTTTTCTCCTTTTGAAGGCAGTTGTTGAACATTTATGTAAGGAGGGAGGATGGTGTCCTGCTAGAAACATTTCACCAGTGTAAATATCTACTTGTGAGACTTTTACTTGATCAAAAGTTTAATTTTCAAAATCATATTAATTGTAGTTAAGAAGAGGGGAACATAAAATGAAAGCAGAATCATGAAGTTACGCTACAGGTTGTACCTCCAAAATCTGGCACTCTCTAGTCCAGCAATATCCGTGGTCTGGCAGGACCACAGATGCTCCTGGATCAGAGAACCTGGGAGCCTAAGTCCAGGAGGGCCAGCTGGGTGGAGCATTCGGGTTAACAGCCCAACTGGGGCCAGAGTGCTGCATCAGCCCCCAGGAGTGCGGGACTGAGGCCAGAACCCCGCGGCTGCTCCCATTTGCGTGAGGCTGGAGCCCCAGCCCTGCAGCTGCTCCCGGCTGCACTGGGTCGGAGCCCTGTGGCAGGAGCCAGAATCTGTGCTACCCAGGGAGCCAGCAGTAGCTGGGCAAGCAGCCCAACCTTGTTTTGGGTGTGTGTGTGTAAGGGCGAGGCTGGGTTGCTTGCTAGGGCAGCCTGCCAGCAGTAGGCAATGAGGTTGGAGGCCGGTGGTAGGAGACCTCCTCTGGTCCGGCACATTCTCTCGTTCGGGCCCGGTCAGGTCCAACCTGTACTTCTGCAAATGTTACTTTCTTTAATAAGTCTTAAGAAACTAAAAGATGTGCACGGAGGAGAAAATGTTCAGGAATTTAATTATGATTGTGTCTATTTTTAGATCGTGCTATTTACAGAATACAAAAGGGCAGTTTATTTTCTGAGGAGGGTTAGCTGTACTCCTCTGTAAGCAAAACCCTTTGTTTGGGAAATTTCCCTCAGTCACATGTCCCCAGAGGTGGCCAGGATTTACTGTGGTCTTTGCTCATGAACCTCACTTATGGATTTAGCTAGCTTTGGTCAAAGAGACAAGATACAGCATTCATAGTTTCTGAGACAGTGTGCCAAAACTGCAAGAGACTTTCTTGTATCTCAGAACAGTACGTCTGCGATATGTCCATTCTAAGCATAAGTCTAGAGAACATTCAAGCACAGGGAATACGTTTGGCAATAAAAGTACTTTCATTTCTCTGTGAAGGAAAGCTCAGGTGTTATCTGTAATGTCAGACACAACATTTGAAAATCCTGACTTAAAAAAAAAAAAACTGGTTTCTTTAATTTGCCTTTGGATTTTTGAGCCTTGAGGGTATGCTCTCTTCATTTTTGCAAGCTTTTCTCTGCAACAATGAGTGCTAGAATAATTCTTAAACTGAGATTTTTCATGACCCCTCTCAATTCCAGTAAGGGGGCGGGGGGGGAAATAGAATCACAAGAGTTGTCACAGTTGTCACTGTGTAGGCCTTTCAGATGTGACCTCAATGTGGTCTTGTTCAGCTCTGGCATGTATGAACTGATTCCATTCATCTTTGTGGTGTGTTGCCCCTGAAGCCTTATGATACTTCTCAGTCCAATTTTTTCCCTAACACCATAAACGTGAAGTTGCGTGTATGTGTACCCCCACAGATGCACAATTATGTACGCAGACTGGGTAATTGATCACACATGCAGCTGGCCACATAAAGAAAGGCCAGAAATAGCAATAGGTCCTGCAAATGTCCTTTGCTGTTTCAAGCCAATGGAAACGCAAAAGCTGTTACTATATAAGAGCCTACATATCTTTTTGCATGCCTTCTTAGGAAACAAGTACAGTTTTGTTGTGCAGTGAAGATAGGGTATGGCTCTAGTTTTTTTAGCGCCAGCCAAATGTTACAATAAAAATGTAATACAGTGCCATCCACAAAATGAGTTTGATGTCTAGTTCAGTGAATAATGTACAGGTTGGACCTCCCAAAACTGGGACTCCCTCATCCAGCAATGGACCATGGGTGTTCCTGGACCAGGGGGTCCTGGCTGGGAGCCCCAGTGGCAAGAGGGCTGGTGGCTTGGAGCCCAGCGGGGCTGGTGGGGACTGGCATTGGAGACCCAGTAGCACAGCAAGGGGGGGCTGTGTTAGCCTTAGTAGCAGGGCTGGGGACATGGCAGCCCCGATAGCGGGGGCAGGGCTGTAGACTAGTGGGGCCGGGGCTGGAATGGGGCAGCTGCGGTAGTCCCAGTAGCGGGGCTGGGGCTGGAGACAGGCCAGTCTTGGCTGCCGGGGCTGGCAGTGGAGAGGGAAGGTGGTCTGGGGAGCTGGTAATAGAGGACCCCCTCTGGTCCAGCAAATTCCCTAGTTCGGGACCAGCAAGGTCCAACCTGTAATTGTGTCTGGTGCTTGATTGTAATATTGAAAAAAGGCTATGCTGATGTTGAAACCTACTTACATTGCTTTACAGCTTCCATTCCCCGTATAAAGTAGCATGTCTGAAGCAGCTCTTCCCCACTAAACACACTGTAAGTAAAACTGTTTTGTTTTCTTAACAGTTGTTTCGAGAAGTACGAATAATGAAGATATTGAATCATCCCAGTATAGGTAGGAATTGGATTTCTCTTTGTTGTGACTTCAATGTTATGTTCTTATTTGTTTTGTTTGAATATATTTTGTATATTTGTTTTTATTTACCCAATAAGTCTTTAAGATGGATGAACAGTGTACACTTAGGGCCAAATTCTGCCCTTTTCTTGTTTACTTCAGGGGAAGTACTTGCTCGAGTAGGGCAAGCATAAATTTGGCTCATAGGAAAGCATAAATTTGGCTCCTTGTTCAGAGAAAATGGCTAATGCATAGCAAGGCAGTGGTTTCTGATAGCTAGTAGGGGATCTGGCTTGTACTCTTACTGTTGCTCAGATGAGTTTAAAAAGCCTTCGAGCTAAGTGAGTTCTGCCATTTATGCTAAGAAACTAGGATCTAGGCCCAGGAAACCTGCCGATTGCTACCTTCAGAGAAACCAAGTTACAAAGTATGTAATTTTCCCTCTGCTTCAGTTCCCCCCACCTTCAGAGCCCTACTTTGTGATGACAATTCTTCTGGCTGAGGAGGGCTGGACAGTCTTGTTCCAGAGACAGTTAATGTTCCTGAATCGGCCAGAGGGCTTGTTGCATACAAGGTATATAAGTTATTACATAGTAGGTGTTCCCTCTTCTCCGTTCTTAGAGTTGAGTGTGCTACATTTCCAGCATTCTAAGATCTTACCGGTCACCCTCTGTCCCTCCCGTGACAATGGTAGTTTTGTTCTATAATATCCTGACTGAGGAGCCCTTCACATTGTAACAATTAGAATATCTGGTCAGTTTGGCACCTAAACTTTGCCTTTTTAAATCGATGAAAAACTCCACAATTTCTCTAACCCTGAGTTGTAATAGAGAAGTAATTTACTTGGGTTTTTTTTATGTATTTTTATAAGAATTCCTGTGTAGAACTAAAACCACTAATTTTAGCATGAATTTCATTTTTGGATTGTTTGTGAAATGCTTCTGAGAACATTATAGAAGATTTTATATATCCATGATATTCTTACAATGCAATCCTTTTTTTCCCTCAAAACTGTCTAAATTTTCTAACCAAAAGAATATAAATCTTTGTTCTGGATTGATGGCATCAGTGGTTAATAAGCTTTATTAATTTAAAGAATAAGTGTTTGGGCTGTGTTTTAAAAAAATTAATTAATTTTTGCTGCTTGCTGCAATCTTTCATTCCTTTTTCTTTCAGTAAAATTATTTGAAGTTATTGAAACAGAAAAGACACTGTATTTGGTAATGGAATATGCCAGTGGGGGTAAGTAGTTTTTGAACTCCAGTTCTGTGGGTAAACTAAAAAGGGACCAAAAATCTTCATGCACAGCTGAAACTAACCTTGACATGTGGGGACGTATTATGTCGTCTTTATTGCACGTTGGGTATCTGCCTCCTGGAGTCCCTCCTGAGTCTCTAACCAGAACTTTTTAAGGTACAGGTGTGCTGTCATTTAACAGTATGATACACTTTACAGATGTTTGAGTAATTGTTGATTTTTATGATATACCAGGCGATATATGACTTTAATTCAAGCAGAAGCTCAGTCCTTATTTGTCTGCCATTCTGATACTTACATCAGCAATGGGGAGAGCATCTGCCTCTCATGTTGAACGTATGTGTCAGAGCAGTGCAAGAGAGGCAAGAAGGTCTGGGATTTGGGGGATGGGAACTGGCCAGGCAGATTAAAAAGAAAGCCAGATGGATTGTGGAAACATAATTGGGAAGCTGCCGTCCATCTAGATGAGAAATGACTGTTGTCTGGAAAGGGAGTAGAGCTACCACCAACTGGAGATGGCCGTTTGTCATATACGGGGGAGAAAGCGGGACCACTAACAGTGAGAATCTGAGAGTCATTTGGTGAAGAGCTTTTTGGTCTTAAACTTCTCCCAAAACTGATGTGAAGTTGTGCAGTACAAATCTGATGCCATGCTTTATACCTAGAATCGTATGCCTTTTACATAGTTATTTTTTTGTTACTATAGCTGCACTTTAAATTCTTCTTTCATTTAATGCCCATTATAATAGATGAATTTTTATTAATTGAAGTCTTACTAGGAAGGAACCTGTTCTTGTAAGTCTACAGTAACTGTTGTCTGAACCGTGAAAACAAATATGAGCAGTAAAAAGGAATTTTTCCTGACTGCTTCCCTCCCTCTCCTCAAGACTGTGGGCATATTTGAAATAGTTTTAATATATAGACTAGCTAGTTGTCTAAAACCTGCAGGCAGTGTTTTTCCTCAGTAAGCCCAGTTGCATGGGTGGATTTTTACATATGTATATATTGAGTTTTTATAGAGAGAGGGCCACATCCTCTCTTGAAGCTGATGGAGCTACAACTGTTAACACTAGCTGAGGATATGGCCCAAATTCATGGTATGTGTTTGTTTCTTCTTGATGATCTGGTGTAAATAATAAAATCTGAGCAATATAACTTATGCTTTGTTTTTTTCTGGTTCAGGAGAGGTGTTTGACTACTTAGTTGCACATGGAAGAATGAAAGAAAAAGAGGCACGTGCAAAATTTAGGCAGGTATGAAATTGTTTCTGTTTTACAGTATCTTAAGTGAACTTGAGCTCAAATACTAGCACACTTTTTTAAAGTAAAAGTTCATAGTTATAGTGATATGTATTAAAGCTAGAATGGAAAAATCCCTCCAGGAAAAAATGCTTCGTTCCTGAGCATAATTTAAAAATAGTAACAGAATGTTTAAGTTCTTGTTAATAGATATTCTTGAGAAACCAAATTTCTTCCACTATGACTCACTTCAGATTTTATTAACTCTTTGAGTATCCTGCAATACATTTTTTTCAAAGAGGTTCTTATATGGCTATATAAACATTTAGTTTACTCATTTATAATATATTGTGTATTTTATTAGGGGTTCACTTTAAAGTATTATAATACCTTTACTTCATTTCTGAATGCTTCACACATGATTACTGCTGAGAGGATTAGTGGAGGGTTATACTTGCGCACTTATCTGCTTATATCTAAATAAACAAAATTATAAAACTTGCTGTTTCATTTTTTTCAGACTTAAGATGCAAAATAACCATATAAAGGAACTAAATACCAAATTAACGTATTAGCTGAAGTCTCCTCATATGAATTTTTCATTTCATTATAGCTTCTGTAATAGAGAAAATTAAATTTAGTTATGTTTTAGACCTATTTTTTATTACATGTTCATAGTTTCCTCTAAAATTCTCCAGTTGAGCTAAAAGTATATCCTTTTCTCTTCCTAGAAGAGAGATTTTTGGGAAACTGAGCAAAGCCCATTCAATCATTTGAGAGTATACGAGGAGAGGCAAAGAGGGAATTTCTATATTTCTTAAAATTTTAAAAATCTTAATTACATCATTTTGTGATATATATTATACAGTATTAGCAAATGCTGTTTGAATAAGTATATACAGATTTTTCTGTAACAAAATCTTTTGCCCTGAAGTTTTGGATGCTTAACCTAGAATAAATAACATAAAAGTACCTTTTATAGTTTGTGTGTGTCTTTTGGGTTAAAAGATTAACGTCATGTATAATGTAGTACATGAATAGAATAGAATAAAAAAGTTATGGCATATCATTCACTAAAATGAAAACATAATGGACAAGTTTATAAATGTATCTTTGAGTAATTGTCGAAAGGTATTCCATTTAGAGTGTTTGCGTGCATTCAGCACTAAAGATTTGGAACTTTTTAAACTAGCAGTATTGTTGGTTTGTGCTTACTGTCCAGAGCCCTTGATGCAACCTCTTGGCTGTGTGTGTATAAAATGGCCACTGTGGGCCAGACACCTCAGTAACTCCTCACTGTGACCTGAGATGAGATGAAATGACTATCACTGTCCATTTCTTCTATGAGTTTATGGTTTGTGTGTGGTTTGCATAGGATTAGTTAGCAAATACGTATAATTTATTAATTATTCTTAGAGGTTTCATTTGGATAACTTTGTTCTTAATTTTTTGGTTGCCTAGTACTGGGTTCTCAGTCTTTGTTGCTAAGTCAAAAACTCCATGTTTCAAATACTGCCCTTTATATGATATTGGCATCCCACTAGCTAAGGGGAAGGGCGTATATCTTGCAAATGCTCAAGTTGCTGTTTGTTTCAAAGTGGATACAAAAGTTCAGAGAGACAACACTGAAAATGTTCTTTTCCCCTCAATGCTTGAGGCCAGCTTCATATTTGGGCTCCCAGGATCTTTCTCTTTGTGAGTAGACCTATTTCTCTACTAAAAAGAGCAGTGGGTATTCCTGAGTGTTAAAAGCTCTGTCTTTCCTAATTCTTTGTCAAAGGTAGGAGCTCCAAAAAAAATCAGAGTGGATGGAAGGTTATACTTTTTATAACCTTGAAGAGCTGCATGAGGGCGCTGGAGCACAGGCTCAGGCCAATAAGCATTGCTAGTCAAAAAACAAACAAAAAAAAAAAATCCTGATCTCTGGCACAAACACTCAAAGAGAATTTCAGTTACTGTAGGGATTCTTACACTCCCTATATGTAAAAATATTAAATTCTCCACTAAATTACGTTAGCAGGCAAAATTAAGTATAAGATGTTAAAAAAAACAACCTTAATTATAATAGGGATTCAAATTCTTATCGAAAATGTTGGTGTTTCAGATTGTATCTGCTGTGCAATACTGTCATCAAAAGTGTATTGTTCATCGTGATCTCAAGGTAGGTTGCTGCTTTTTTAAACTTTTACTTAACTAATTGACGGTATTAGAGCAGGTTCACCTAACTCTTTCCATGTAGCTGTCAATGCTGCAGCATGGGTGCTTCAAACACACAAATGAATTTAACTTTACGACACACCTCAGAGGGGGATAGTACTGTTGTCTTCATTTCATACTTGGGGAATCGAGATGTATAGAAATTAAGTGGCTTGCCCAGCATGACAAGGAAGCCTGTGACAGAGATAGGATGGAAAAAAAGGCTCTCTAGAGCTACTGTTTATTGCCTTAACCTCAGGACCAAAAATTAACACCTTACAATTAAGGATATGATTCTGTCATGGAGAATTTGTTTGGGACCTCTATGACTTCCCAAGGCTACTCCAGCTATTCCCTGGGTCACCGATGCTGCAGCTGGCTGGGGTTGGGTCAGCCATTGCTGCAGGAGCAGTGGTGTAGCTAGAGAAGCTGCAAATCCCAGCAGCACTCTGTTTGTCATCCCCTCCCCAACCCTAGGTATTTTTAATAAGTCAGGGATAGTTTGCAGGCTTCTGCAAATTTTTGTGTTTTGCCTGTGGCCTCTTCCCTGACTTTTACCAAAAATAGTCATGACAGCATCGTAACCTTACTAATGATATACAAATATCTGTAAATTGAAGTTGAAAAAGCTAATTTTGATGCATATTTATTATACTCATGAATACTTCAACTATCATGGTTTCAAGGTTAAGAAAATTTATAGTAAAATGGTTCAACTAATCATATCGTTAAAACCCCACATTTCTTACAAATTTTAATCTGTTTTTCTCCACTCTACAAATATTTGTGGTGCATTGGAATCCAGCAGTGTCTGAAAGTTTTCATTCACTGTGCTGGCTTTATTGCTCTTTGTAAATAGTTATTGTCAGCTAAGAGAGTTAGCTTAGTGATTTAGCTATTGTTTCCTCTTTTTCTCCTTGTTTATTTTCTGTACCTTTTGTAGGGAACTTCTCTCCCTCAGGATCTACCTAGCACAATATCTTGTTTGATGTGATGGAGCCAGAATTGCCCTTCTAGTGAGGCAGTAATGCCCCTTAACTTTGGTCACACCAAATGGTTACGTCTTGACTACATCCCTTTTTCGTAAAAGGGATGTAAATTAGACGTATCGCAATTGCTAATGAAGCGGGGATTTAAATCTCCCCCGCTTCAGACGTATCGCAATTGCTAATGAAGCGGGGATTTAAATCTCCCCCGCTTCATTCGCATAAAAATGGCTGCCGCTTTTTTTCCCCGCACGGAGCTTTGCCGGAAAAAAGCGCCAGTCTAGACGCTGACCTTGCGGAAAATAAAGCCTTTTCCGAAAGATCCCTTATCTCATAGAGGGATAAGGGATCTTTCGGAAAAGGCTTTATTTTCCGCAAGGTCAGCGTCTAGACTGGCGCTTTTTTCCGGCAAAGCTCCGTGCGGAAAAAAAGCGGCAGCCATTTTTATGCTAATGAAGCGGGGGAGATTTAAATCCCCGCTTCATTAGCAATTGCGATATGTCTAATTTACATCCCTTTTACAAAAAAGGGATGTAGTCTAGACGTAGCCTTTGTGTTTTGCTTTTTGGGAGGGCATGTTGTTGACATTTGTAAATCATTCTCCATGGAGGATGCAGCAAGTTAGTGATGCACGTTCTTGATGGAAAAATCCATTTTCCCTCTTAAGACCTTAAGGTCTCTGGTGCAGAAATTCCTGATCAGTTGTCATCAGAAAGTGCTCCTGTGCTGTCTCGTAACATAAGAACATCTTCTTCCTCAGCCTGTTCCTTTGATGTGGACAGTCTCCCTTCTCAGCTGGTAATACCTCTAATGGCAAAGAAGCATTGTGATGTTGAAGGGAGACATCTAGTTCTTCCTGCCAATGGAAGCTGCGGGAAGCAGTGGCCCAGCCCACTGGCTGAGAGCAGTGTACCACAGCCACTGAGAGCTGTGAGCAGTAGTGACTGTAGCTGCTTAGGAAAACGAAACATCTTATGGCCAATTAGCTACTTACTCTTACAAGCTGCGATCCAAAGTTTGAAAACCCCTGACTTAGGGTCATGGTCAATGATTTACACCTTTGAAAAGAAATCCAAGGTTTTCTGCTGTTACTTTATTTCCAGAAGACCTAGGGATCCTAATTCCTGGTGTTCTCCACCATGGCTCCCTTACTCCTTATGCTTACTAGCACCTTTGGTACTACAGTGTACGGGACGTGGGCTTTTCAGTCTATATGTGGAGCAGCATTTGCATCACAATTAGATCTAAAGCTGTCATTCCTGCTATCACAGAAAGTAGTGCCCAAAACTGTTCCATAACCTTCATTTAATGATGAGCATCTGGATAATGACCATGATGCGGAACTTCAGTCTGAGGATCTTAATGTACCATCCCCTGGTACTTCTGGTGCTTCTGTCATAATCATCCTCAAACTTGATGGCTACAAGTTCTTCCAAGAACTGCTCAGAACAGAGACAAACATGCTGCAGGTACTGGGAGAAGTGATCCAGGAATAGTTATCACAAGCTCTTGGACATCCTGCACACCAGTAACTAAGTTGTCTTGAAGAAGGCCTTTTGGATCCTGCAAAACTGCCCTGGCAAACACCAGCCTTGGGAGTTTCTACATGAAAATGTGCAGAGCATTGGTACCAGGTCCTGCCTTCTGGATTTAAGATGCTTTACTCACATTCTGTGCTAGGGTTCTTGTGGCAACTGCAGTCTACTGAAAGTGGACACCAAGGTCCTTTGAAAAGTTATCCCCTGCAACAGGGAGCCCAGAAAATTAATCTTTGCAGATGCAAAAACTTTTCTCCTGAATACTTGTAGATGAGACTCACTGGCTATCAGTTGCTGTTGGCAAATGACTTTTTGATTTATGAGAACATTCCCTGGCAAGATTCTGCAGGACTGCAGAGAGGAATTTAAATAACTGTTTACTAAAGGACAGCTTGTTGCACACACTTGACTCCAAGCAGAGCTTGATGTTACGGGTATGGCAGGTAGGTTTATGACAACCTCAACTGACATGAGACCGTTATCTCAGCTATAAGTGTCTGGCATTCCTAGGGAGGTACAGGTTACCAGAGAAGATGTGCCTTTGGAAGGATATGAGTTGAATACAAAGACCAATGGGGTCTTCATCCTTGAAAATATTCTCATGCAAATCTGAGATCTTTGGGAACTTATATGTGCAATATAACTTGAATGCAGGGGTGGCAACCTAAGGCCTCCTTCTCGGTCGAGGGCCACATCAGTGAGGATTTGGTTTTTTGTTTGCTTTGTTGTTTCTCACTTGTGTGCAGCCCCCACTTGCCTGGATATGGCCCCTGAGGCTCAGAGCTCCCCACAGTCCCTCTCCCCCGTGAGGCTGGAGCCTAGGTCTCCCTAGCCTCTGGTATGCAAGGGAAATGGCGGGAGTGTCTTTCTCCTTCTCAGTCAGGGGCCACGTTGGTGAGAATTTGGTTTTTGTTTGCTTTGTTGTTTCTCACTTGTGTGCAGCCCCCCAACTGATTTTTCTGGCGCTCAGCGGCCCCTGACCCAAAAAAGGTTCCCAGTCTTCCTTTAATGGCTCTCCACCTCCCATACCTACAGAAAGTGCTCACCAGTTGCCTTAGGAGAAAACCTGCAAGCAATCTTGAATCATCTGTGAAGGAATTAACATTGAAGGAATATTTGTCAATTGGGATCAACAGTCTACAGTTCTGTTTGCGATGTCAATTGCCAAACAAGAAATATCAAAACTTCTGCTTGAGAGAGAGATCTTAAAGGGTCTCTAAGCATCTGATCTCTCTCTAATGTCACTCCTTGTCTTCTGCTACTCGTACACCTGTTTTCGTTGTGATTGATATTTGCTGTCATTCTACTAGGCCAAAAACTACAGTTTATCAACAAAGTGTATTGTTTTATTGTAGTTTCCTGAAGCATTTCTGGAAATTTTTCTGTGCCTTTAACTGCTACATAAAGTATGTTATTGCTATGTGTAGTAGGATTAAACAAAGTAAAGCAAATACCAGTATATTAGCTATTTATTAAGAGTACCTGATTCTCGTGAAACATTAAATATCTGAGGAATGAAAAACAGACTATTCTATAACAGCCGTTTATTACAAAACATGTCCCTTGGAATGCATACAGCTACTGTATGAGTAGGGTTCTACAAAGTTCATGGATTGTTTTGGAAATTTTCATGGTCGTAGCTTTTTAAAAATCTTGCATTTCATGGTTTCAGATCTTTAAATCTTAAGTTTCATGGTGGTATCGCAAAGCATGAAAATGTATTTTAAGTATTTCTCAAACTGGGGGAGGTCACAAGGCTATTTTGTGGCAGTTCAGAGCTGGGCAGACAGAGTGCAAGAGCTGCTGGCTAGGCACACAGCTCTGATATCAGCACTGCTGCCAGCAGCGGTGCACAAGTAAGAGTGGCAAGGTATAGTAGTGACACCCTTATTTCTTCACTGCTGCTGGCCTTCAGAACTGGGCAGCCAGAGAAATGGCTGCTAGATGATCACTCAGCTCTGAAGGCAGTGCAGAAATAAGACTGTGGCAGTACCACAGAATAAGTATGTGGCAGTACCACAACCCCCCTCCAATAGCCAGATTTCATTATCTTTGGTGTATTTTTCATGGCTGTGAATTTGGTAGGTCCCTAAGTCTGAGAAAATCAGTCACACAATTCAGATCTGTGTTAAAGGATGATTTTTCTCTTGCTTCTCTTGGGGGTAATATTGGACTACAGTTTATCACTAATCTGTTGTTTGAATGTGAGTGTTTCTGAAACTTGACTCCTATTGTAAATTGTACTGTACTTTCGTGATATCGGAATTAAAACTTTACAGGTCAGAGAAAAAACATCCCGAGACATTCCCTACTCTCCTGTTATTCCTATATTTACCAAGAGCTGCTAAAGAGTGTTAAAAAAGAGAAGCTTCGAGCTAGGTAATAAATCTATGGCATATCATCTCAACATATGTTAACGTTAGGGTTGTTTACATGTAATCATTTACACAATTAACTGATAAGCAAGGGCTCATTGGTTAATCTTAATGACTGCATGCATACCCCTCCCTTAAAAACCAGCTCCCTGCGAGCACTGCTCCTGCCTGGCCCCCTGCATGTAAACATGTAACTGCTGAAAAATTCAGCAGTTACATGTTTGCAAAAATATACTTTTACTATTGTCCCTAGTTAACATGAATAGCCAGGATAGCAGTATGCTACAGTACAAGGCCACAGTGTATTTGTCATTGGTTTTAGGTGTGTCTCTTGCTTGTGCAAAAACCTCTAAAAAGAATCAGCAGTAAAGAATTAACCAGCAGAGAGAGAGGAGTTTGTTATAACTTGAAGATATTGCCTTTCTAAAATATAATGATCATATTCTGAGGTGAACAAACTCAGAGACCAAAGGCTTATCTGTTTATAGCGAAGGACATGTTGGTTACAGTTAACAGAAAGCATCCTCAAATTATAATGATATTATTTAATAGTCCAGGTTTAAGGCTACAGAAGTGGTCTATCAAACTGTTCAAAGATAAATTTTTGAAAAGTTAAAACATAACCAAGAATTTCTTCTCTTCTTGTTGATTTCTCCCTCTCACTTCCCCTTTTCTTCAATCCACCTAATTACTTCCTACAGGTTTGCAAGGGTTCTCTTTTTTAAATGATTTTCAAACAGAATTGGAAAGGAGAGTCAGGGATTCTTCAGTGTGACTAATGTGTAAAGGCAAATAGACACTGATTGTGTGCCTAGAACAGGGGTGGTCAAAAACCTCTCAGTGGGCCAGATCCAGCCCGCCTCAGTGTTTGATCCTGCCTGCGTGGCAGTTCCTGGCATTGCCTGGAGGCTGCAGACACGCAAGCCCTTTTAACTGGTTCTATTCAAAGGTCTTGCACCTGCTGGGCGGCTGCCAGGCAACAGGTTAGCAGTGGGGCCGGGAGCTGCGAGCCCTGTTACGTGAATTCTAAGCCTCCACCCCAGACAACTCTGGGAGGAGGCTAGCCCCCCGCACCCTTCCCTCTGCTCCAGGTCCCTTCCATTGGCCAGTCAGGAGGCAGGGACCCCAGGCCAAGCAAATCTCCGGGAAGGGTAGCTCTCAACCCTGTCCCTTCTGCCCGAGGCCCCACTCCTTCCACCTGAAGCCACGCCCCTTCTGGGTCAGCCCACAACCGCTTCCGAAATTTGTGAAGTGGCCTCCCTTCAAAAATTATTGCCTACCCATGGCTTAGAGCCTTGCTGGGCTATAGTTGGAAGGAGTAATGAGGAAGCCAAATCTAGTTTCATTTTAACTTTAAAAAAAACTCCATGAGTTTCAATGCAAGTGATAATGAGGTAACTGAGAACAGAGTCAAAGGGATGAGATTAACATCACAACAAAACAAATAATGGGTTCACCTTTTAGCAGTATTTTAGCCATATTTTCTTGTTTTATGTGTAATTTTTTTTCTGTTTCATCTGGAATAGGAGAAAAGCTTATCGTGTTATTGTGGACATACAAACTCAATTGGGAGTACAGCTAGTAAAAAGATTCTATCCAGTCAGAGCATCTTGCATAATCACAGTAAAATTATTGAAGACATACTGTTTAGCAATTATGCAAGTCCTCCTGTCTGCTTATGGCTATTGGAGGAATTTTCACATTGTGCAGATACTAAGAAATAATTATACAGTAATTACACAAGTCACATTTCCAGAATGGATTAGATTACTGGAAACTATACAACTATCAGAAATTAGTGCTGTCTCCGTTAACTGAAGAGTGACCCTGCATTGTGCCTAAGACATTGCATTTCACTAAAAATTTGTTAGCATTTTTGCAGCTCACTGCACCATAGACTTGAACTGTTACAAAATAGTTTATCTGCATCTACTATGCGTATATTCCATAATACGTGCATGTAGGATTGCCTTGTGAGAAACCAGAGATGTGCTAAATATATTTATCATACATTTTTTTCATGAATTTGCCTATCCTCCGTCCTTTAATAAGCCCAGGCCTTATTCTAACCTTCCAAATCCCTGAGTTGATTTAAATTGCCAGGTTTTTATTCAGCCTTCCAGAGAAGTATTTCTTCCTCCACTCAACTGTGATGCTTCTTTCATAATTGCACCTGTATGTGACTTGATCTGGTAGGATTCAGAGCTGGGATAGGAACAACTGCTATAGACATTAAAATGTGCCCCTTAAAGTTCTTGAGCTGCTCCAGGGCTAGACTTGAGAACCTTATACCATTTGGAAATGGGAGATTCTTAGCTTCCCTGTGGGACATAGCACTTATTTCGGGTTCCATAAAGTCACGATATATTGGAAGTTTTCTGCTTTGGGTTATTTGTAGAGGTGTGTTGGTATCAATTTTGAATTTCTCTTCCTCTGTGACTTACCCAGTTGTGCTCATTGTAACTATGGCTCCTGGCTTTGCAGTGAAAGGGTTACAAGTGAAAGTCAAAATAAAAGTGTTTAGGAACCTTTTACAGGCTTTTAAAAGTTTTCTCCTTAACACATGGCATATCCAAAAGATGAAGGAGTGCTGTGTTATAAAGATTTTCTGTAACACTTGGTTGAATTGACTTGTGTATCTCACTTGTGAGTTCACTGCTCCTGAATAATGCAATTGTAAGTGTTTCTGAGATTTGCCTGGCTGCTGCTATTAAATTAAAGCATGCTGAGTAATAATGGAGGAGGGGAAGCTTAGGGAAAACATAGTGAAATAAAGTAGAGAAAGTACCATGAAGTATCTATTGTCCAAGCAGACAGTTGTGTTTTAAAGTCCTAAATGAGGGACGGAAAAAAACCAAGTTTTTAAAATGTAAGATGGATATTTTTATTTAAAATAAATTTAATTTAAATTACCTGTTTTAAAAATTAAAATGGGAATCTTTATTAAGGCCTAACTTACTATAACTACATTTAAATAATTAAGCACTTCATATATGTTGCTGAAGTTTTAAAAGAAAGTCAAACCGCTGAACTGATGGAAGTCACTATTTAGGCACCTGCAACAATTTGTTGGAATGCCTAATCAACTTTTGACAGCAGTAACCTTTTTTTCAGGTGCAAAGAATGTTTTCTTTATTTCATTTTTTCAACTAATATAATTTAAAGAATAGCCTGACTGAGAGTTGGAAAAACAAGGAACGCTTGGTTTTTTTTCCCTTGCAATTTCTCAATAAAAATGAGGTATGAGGAGATCTTGGGGGGGGGGAATCTTGCAGGACACGGTGACCAGAAACAGTCAGCTCCATGTACTAACTAAAGATACTTCCTTTGTCTAATAAACCAGTTAATTTTGCATACAAAACTTGTTTAGAGCACCAATTTTTCTTAAGTATATGGAACATTGAAGGTAGTTCTATTTAACTGATACATTTTTATAGTGTTTTCATGCAGTTAAGTAATTCCAGTTTTCATTCAAATGCATCTTGACATAGATCACTAGTAAAAATGAATCATCTAGTAATTAATAAAAAGTGATGCACACTTATATGTTGATCTTCATTCCGGTGTATAAATTCACTGTTTTCTAACATAAAATATGTAAAGAATTAAGAATAAATATGTTAAACTACATAACTGCTTAAAAGAATGCATATAGCTGTAGTTTATCATCCTAGTTAGCAAAATGTACCAAATTTAGTGTAAAGTCTATATAATTGAACATCAACATGCTTTTGTAATCAGTTAGAATAAACCCCTTTCCTTCACAGAGCTACCTAGACACATGGCAACATGCATAGGACTCAATTTATTTCCTTTGGAAACAAACCAGTTTAGGGATGTAATAGTGTAGTCGATAAACCAATTAACCGATAAGCAAAAGCTTATAGGTTAATGCTATAGATTACATGCATTCACACCCTCTCCCCAGTCAGTAAATTTTTTAGCAGGCTGGCCAGCAGCCCGGCTCCATTCTGGCTTGCACTGGGTCCGGGACCTACCCCTGCTGCGGCTCTGCATCTAAAGTGTATTAGGTGCCAGGCGGGCAGGCAGCCCAGCTCAGTTTTGGCTCATGCCAAGTCTTGGAGCTCAGGTCCCCTTCCCTCTGGACAGGGGCTACCACTCTCCCTCGCTGCTGCCTCTGTATCAGAGGCAGCAGCGCAGGGTGACAGGCAGCCAGTCTGCAAGGAGAGCTGTTTTTTTTTTTAAACTGGCTCCCCTCGCAGACCAGCTCCTGACTATTCAATTAACTGATATTTAACATCCCTAAACCAGTTAAGTCTTTTAGGCCAAAGCGCCCAAATTAGAAGCACTAGATTGTTTTTGAATCCACAATCAACTAGTTTAAACTGCTGTCTAGCTTTATACGCTGTTAATTATTGTCTGAACAATGAATCTTTTGAATTTAACTTTATTTGCACCTCAGAATAGCAGTATTTTCAGTAGTACGTTTACCGGGTTTGCTTCCTTTTTTCTCTAAATTCAAACAATCAAACTGTATATTTTGGAACATTTAGCTTTTCTTATCAACAAGTGATGAACGCTTATATGCTGATCTTTATTCTGGTGTATAAATTGTTCATTTTTCTTTCAATGTTTTTCTCTTAGGCAGAAAACCTTCTACTTGATGCAGACATGAACATTAAAATTGCAGATTTTGGTTTTAGTAATGAATTTACAATTGGTAACAAACTAGACACTTTTTGTGGAAGCCCACCCTATGCTGCTCCTGAACTTTTTCAAGGAAAGAAATATGATGGCCCAGAGGTGGATGTATGGAGTCTTGGAGTTATTCTTTACACACTAGTCAGTGGTTCATTACCATTTGATGGTCAGAATTTAAAGGTACAGTTGAAATTTGAAATCTCAATTTGAATTTGCCAACTTTTCAGTGTCAAGAGTATGTTTTTCTTTTCATTTTCTTCCTAGGAACTAAGGGAGCGAGTATTACGGGGAAAGTACCGTATTCCATTTTATATGTCTACAGACTGTGAAAATCTACTGAAAAAACTATTGGTACTGAATCCAATAAAAAGAGGGAGCTTGGAAGTAAGTAATTCCTTTCTGAAATTATCTTCAGAGCAAGAATTTCTGAGGGGCCTGCAGTTCCTAGTATTGTTAGGAAGCTTCAGGGGGTAGTCAAGTTAGTCTGTACAGGAGAAACTTAAAAACAACAAATGGTCTGGTAACACTTTATAGACTAACAAAACAGGTAGATGGTATCATGAGCTTTCGTGGGCACAGCCCACTTCTTCAGATGGGCTGTGCCCACGAAAGCTCATGATACCATCTACATGTTTTGTTAGTCTATAAAGTGCTACCAGACCATTTGTTGTTTTTTAGGTTTATCCTAGTATTGTTAGTAAGCATTGCAGAAGACAGTGCAATTTGAATATGAGGCTAGGCGATGGAGTCTTTTTCCTTTATTAGCTTTTGGCTGATCAAAACACTGTCACTTTAAGATTACAAAGTGCAAACTGCTTCCTTTTGAATTGTTGCAAATGATCACACATGCAGCTAGTTCCAAAAAATGTGGAAAGCAGAATGGGTTTGTAGATGTCTGTTTGGAGGAACATTTTTTGTTTGAGGAAAAACAAAAAGCTGTGTGAAGCCATGTCTGAGAGTTCTTGCCATGACTTGAAATAGCCAGCCTACTGCCTGGAAGGTGGAGACAGTTACTTAACAGTTTTGGAAGGATGCTTCAAATGTACAATTTTTCAAGTAGTATAATTTAATTTAAAATTCTGTTTCCTGTGGCAGCATATATTTACTGATTGGCTCCAGAGATGATGTATATTACATCAAATATTTTATTTGTGTATAGATTCAGACCACAGATCTAAATGCTCTTTTGTATTGCTTTTGGAGGTCTGTGGCAAATAAAGATTTATTATTAGATAGTGCTCGTCAGTATTCAAAGTAAAAAATACAACAAATGATCAAATGTTTGCAGTACAATTAGTCACCAGTGACTTTTATTTCATTTTCATGTGTTTGCTTTCATAGCAGAGGATGATGTTCCAGAGAATTAATCCCATTTAAGCAGGATTTTTTTTCTAGTCTAGTGATTTGAGTTTCTGGCATATATGATTAGGAAGGGTACTCATAGCAAGCAGTACTTGTATGCAGTTTTTTCTGTCAAGCTGGGCTTACTTTGCGATTTGTCCCAAAGTATTTTTCACTTTAGAATAACGGCTGTGTTCAAAAGTTAGATGGAAGAGGGGTAATGGTGTCTTCTGCTTGGTTGATCGCAATCAATTACATTATATTCCTGCCTAGAGAATACACGGATAAGAACTTAGTCACTGCATGAAGCCATAAGACTGACTGCAGTATGACTGGCTTCATCCAGCTTTCTATTTAAAAGGTTAAGCTGGTGAAGAGGATTCAGGTCCTGTTCTTAAGAATAATGATTCTTGGAAACCTGGAGACATAACTTGGCTCCTCAGTGTTTATACGTGTGACAATCATCTATTCCTGTTCTTTGAACCCCATCCTTTTCCCTTGTAGAGTGGTGTTGATGGCAGCCATACAGGAACCTGCTTTTCTAGGGTAGAAAATGGGTTAGTGCCAATTATCTGCAAAAAGGGAGTGAATAAACAGTCTGAGGCACTCTTGAAATGAAACATTGGGCAAGAGTCCATCCTCTAATTTGAAGAGGAGAGCCATCACAAAAATACATTTTATAAATGAGATACAAAGTAATTTTTGGGGTGAAAAGTTTAGGGAACATGACTTGGAAAGAAGTTGTTTGTGTATCTGCCTGAGTGCTGCTTCTAGTACTCTTCAGTGTTGTAGCTAAAGGCACAAAATCAGTCTTAAATTCACATTTCTATCAGAAAGTGTTGCATCACTTTTACAATTAATGCATTTGGTTATTGAAATGGAAAAAGATTTGAGTATTTTTCGTGTGTGTGTGTGTGTGTGTGTGTGTGTGTGTGTGTGTGTGTGTGTGTGTGTGTGTGTGTTTTGACAGTGTTTGCTTAGTCTGTTTCTGAGCCATGTACTAGCATGCCGCTTTCACACTGCTCTAGTAAGAGCTCCAGTGTGTGCTCTTTTTCCAAACTATCCAAGAAGTTGTTTACTAGTAACAGCAGCAGCAAATTTGGAATTGAAGAAAAAACACCTTAAGTAACAGGCTGAGTCCTTGTGCTGGTGTCGTGTATATTTTATAAACCTTGTTTGGGTAGGCCTTTCCCATACTAACAGACACACATATTTTAAAAATAGGAAAATGTTTAACAATCATAGATATTTTGACAGGGATATTTAGGGGCATGGACAGTCCCAGAAATGACTTGGAAACTTTTTTAAATTGTCAGAATTTCAAGTTCTCTAAAAGAGGTAGAAAAATTGTTGCAGGGCAGATTTACAGTTATGAAGAATAACAAAATTAATCTTTTTGAAATTAATAAAGTCTCAAACCAAGCCAGAACATTGCTGGATAGTCTTCCTTGGGACTTCAGGCAAAATTGCATTGCATAGCATCTAGTTAGCTGATGATCTTACTGTCAGCAAAATGTGAATTGGCTTATAAGTGAACTGACATATCTTTGAATACCTATTTTTAACATTTTGTTCTTTGTACTAGTAGCAGTAGAACAATTGCTATATGATTATTTAATTTGACAGCCATGTTGTACAGCAAGATGCTGGGTTACATCCTAGGAAAATTGATCCCTTTTCTCTTAGTGGGATTCAACTAAAGTGTTATGTGGAGATCGTGTTTTTGGAGTCTGTGTGGGAGGGTAGCTTAATGGTCATGTCTCTGTTTTGCCAGTCTGGCATTTGTCAATCTCCAAAGAGGCTTTGCTACCTGTTGTTGTGGCTGAAGGATAAGCATTGTTTCCAGCTGTTTAGTAGGAGATAGGTATGTATTTTAAGGGGAAAATTTAGGGAAGCTTTGGGATTCCCTGTAAATAATCGTTCAAGGTTCAGCAGGGAAAAATCTCCCAAAATGCATACATGGGACTCTGTAATAATAAAGATGGTTGCATAGCATGGAAATAGTTAAATGCAGAGGTTTTTCTTCAGACAAAAGTTGGAATATATTTTGAAGAGAGTCAATCCACAGGAAAAGATGAATGGTCAGAGCTAATGTTTCTTGCCCTGTCTGGCAAAGGACAATTGTCACTGAGGAAAATAGTGGGATTTATACACAGGCTTTTAAATTATACATGGAAATTGTTGTTTTAATTTATTCCAGAACAGTTTTTATTTGTGCTGAAGTAACACATAGGAGTCTCAACTAAACTTAAGGAAGTGTTGTTATGTTAGGAATTTCCAAGCAGAGAGAGTGAGAGATACAGACAGATAGGGGAGGCAGAGACAGGGATGCAATCTAACCATGGTTTTAGGGTGGTAGTGTATTTTTTTGGTTTCTATGCCTGTTAAATATTTTAAGGGGCGAGGGAGAAAGTAAAGAGGATGAATTTAATTGGAACAAAGGAGTGCAGAAAGTCAGGACATGGGAGAAAAGACAGCAGAATGAAGAATACAGTACAGAAGAGTATTGAGGGTACAAGGAGCGGAGAGATAGTTAAGAAGAAAGTGAGGGGAGAGCAGAATAAACAGCTCATCAGAAAACAGGATGCTCAGTCTAAACTGGAAACATCAGTCCAACATCTCCAGAGATAAACTAATGCAGCTTCAGCTACACACACTTAAGGGTCTATCTTTGCTTTTGACCAGAGTATTGCAGCCTCTGAGCTTTGTTCAGATGTGTGCATGTCAAACTGTGTAAGCTGTGTGGACAGATGTACAGTAATAGAATATTCTTGTGAGATGACAGAACATAGTGGTTTCATTTTTCTTTGAAAAGCTTTGTATAAAATTATACAGATAGAAATAGCCTATTTAGCCAGCTGAGCTCCATCTCAAGTTATAAATTGCAGATTTTTCCCTAAAAATTCACTGTGGTTTATTATGGTAACTACATACAAAGGACAACTTGTGTCTGTCTTTTCAACTTGCAGATAGTGGTAGTTTTTGAGTACTATTGTGTTACAAAAATAACTTTTATATAGGTCCTGTTCCTGGTTGTTTAGTTGGCCAAGCAATATTGTGGTCTGTCATTCATGTAGGGTTGAAAGTGACTAATCGACTAGTCAGCTATCCGATAAGCAAAAACTTATCGGATAGTCGACATGCTAGTCAGCTAATAGCTCTCCCCCTCTCCCCCTGCCTCAATCAGAAAGAGGCAGCAAGGGTGGAGGGGAAAGAACAGAGAGTGCTGGGGGGAGCTGTGGCTTAAACACAGGTTTCCTCCAGCTCTGTGGAAGGGGGCAGAGGCACAGCGGCAGAGTTCTGCCTTTGAAATGTACAAGAGTCCCCACTGGGGCTCTTGTATATTTCAAAGCAGAAGCCTGGCATGGAGCCTGGGGCCATGGAGCCAGGCTCCATGCAATGTTTCAATCTTTGAAATGCACAAGAGCCTCTGCTGGGGCTCTTATAAATTTCAAAGTCTTGTGGCACTTCTGCCTTTGAAATGTAGCAACAGCCCAGCAGGCTCTTGCTACATTTCAAAGCAGAAGCGCTCTTATTGATTAATTGAATAGTCGATGAAAAGTCCATCGACTATTCATTTAGTTGGTTAATCTAATTTTAACATCCCTACATTCACATAGATTGATGCTGGAACTAAGAAATACCTTGTTTGCTAAACCAGAGCTTTTGGGGGCTGATTCAATCCCATTAAAATCAATGGGAGGCTTTCATTTTGCTTTAAAGCCCTAATTGAGTAAACAGTTTAATGCTTTAGCTGAGATTTGTTTAATTTCCTAGCAAATTATGAAGGATCGGTGGATGAATGTTGGCCATGAAGAGGAAGAATTAAAGCCATATACTGAGCCAGAACCAGATTTTAATGACACCAAAAGAATAGGTAAGGATTTTCATATTGTATGGAAATAGATGATAAATGTTGTATTACAGATAAAATGATTTGATAGAAAGTGCCATAGCGAGAATTAGTTTATTGCAAAAATAAAATGTATTTGCTATTTATTTAAAGAAACTTTAACGTAGTTGTAGTGCTTTTTCTAGAGTTACTTTGTGCATTTCCAGGTTAGGTATAGTTTAGCTTATTAATTTAATTAAAGTTTTCAAGAAAGTAATCACACTGAAAACAGTGGAGCTCTAGTCTTTTCGTTACCGAGCAATAATGTTATATAGCTTCATTTGAACTGTAGAATCAGCAGTTATCCTCCAACTTTGTTTTCCATTTTCAGCGTGTTTAAATTGTTAAGAATCTCTAGAACTCTTGTCCTGCTAAGAATAAATTTTGTTTGGTTTGTTTGTTTGTAGACATAATGGTCACTATGGGTTTTTCAAGAGAGGAGATTCATGAATCTTTAGTAAAGCAAAAGTATGACGAAGTCATGGCTACGTACCTGCTTCTAGGCAGAAAACCACCTGAAGTAAGTTTTATCAAACTTATATCTGTCAACTTGAATTTTAAATCTAGTTGTACTGGACATGCTATATTTGTATGGTGCTTTATTTTATAATCACCTTATATAAGACTTTCTGAAATTCATTTAGCTTGAGTTGGATGACAGTTCATTTATGTTCCAACCTTGCTTTGCAGACCTGGATAAAGTGAGCTTTAACTAACAAATAATATGTCCTTGTCCCCATTTTTCCACATTACAAGGCATTTAGTCATTGTGCATGATTTAACGATATTCAAGAGAGGTCCGAGACCGTAACGGCTGTGGCACTAATGATTGGGACTGAGTTCCATTAGCACTGGTGGTATATATGGAAAATTGCAAAGTATTTAGAAATTTAACTCTTTTCGCTGTTTTCTATTGTATCTATTAAAATTAAGGAATTGGAAAGAGAGCTGAGAAATCCACTATTCAAAGTGAAGGGACTCACTGAGTTCCTGATCCAAAACCTGTTACATTCCCAAGAGTCTTTCTATAGACTTCAGTGGGCTTTGGATCTGATCCTCAGTGTCTTATGGAAAGAATAGGCATCACTTAAAAAAGATCATTACAAATAAAATTGTTTTTGAAATATTCACTGGGCAAAGTAATGAATCCTGTGCTGCCTAATTGTAAATCAGCATAATCTACCCTTGGCTTCTCTTGGCTGCCTTAGAGCAATGTACGATGAAAGAGGCTGAATAACACTCTCCTGCAGTACTGCCTCAGCCATTCCAAGAAGTAATGGACATAGATGAGCGTTCATACCTCGAGAGATTGGCTACTTCTATGTGAGAGACACATTGAGTCCTGGCCAGCTCCTTAACAGTTTGTGATGCCACTGAGAAGTGCCAAGCCAGGGAGCAGGGGGAGTTTCTAGTTATGGGGTGTGTGATCTGACTTGAAAGTTTTTGAAAGGACCTAGCCACAACTAGTCTTTCCACTCAGTCTGCTATTGTCCCTCAGTGTAGAGTGCTAAATGACAAGTACATTGAGATGTGTACTCTAAGAGTTAAATTATTATGGTTATCTCATTCATTGACACATGCAAGGCTAGATGGTCCGAGGTTTGAATTTGTCTCTGTAAATATATTGTTTATCAACTACTCGCTTTTATTATGCAGAAATGGTATGAAGTTTAAATGTTACTTTTCCCGCTGTCACTCAAGTGCAATACTTATCAATTGTGAAATACAACTAGAAAAACAGAAAATATAGTATTTAATTATAATAGTAGTTCTTCCAAAATACGTTGTTTGGATACACTATTTTAACTTAACAAAAGTGCATTATGTATTGTATTGTATTAATTCTTAAAGAATTCTGAGCCATTTCATCCTTTCATGAGTTAATCCTGTACTTGGGTAGGTAAACTCTCCCCAACTCTTGTAGAATTAGCAAAAATTTGGAAATAACTTGAGATTTTCAGGGATCTCAATTGATCCAGCCACAAGCTGAACATTGCTCATGGAGAAACTTTGTTTCACATTGGCTCCTAGCACTTCTTCACCTCTGTGAGGACATGGCTGATACATCTATCCTCCAAGGCATTCCCTCACTAGCCGCTGTCCACCCCAGAACTCTTGTCTTTGACAGAGGAAGAATCTGTCTAAACTTAAATTTAGACATAGTTTGCTTTGATGGAAAGATTTGTCAGCCACACTGCCATTAGTAACAGTTTTCTTTATAATGCTTGTTACAATCTGAGGCCAAAGGCTGGATTACCTAGGCCCAGGATTGGGTTAACGATATTGAAACATCCTTAAGTCACTACTCCTTGCTTTGCCAACTTTATTTCTGGACTTAAATTGTTATTCCAAGTTTGTATGAAATGTTTCATAATTGTTCTGACATTAAAAATCTTATCAAAGCAATTTATGATCTAGTTTTAAGGTGTTTTTTAAACTTAATATTGAGATTCTCCTAAGTTTTCTTCTTTTAAATAACGCTCCTCATTCTGAGTTTTAACTGTATGTTGTAATACGTGTTTGTTCACGTTTAGGCAGCTGTAATGTCAGCATGTGTGTAGTGGGTTATTGATTTTCATAAAATATGAGCAGGATTAGCTTAAATAGTGATAGCTGAAGTTATCACTTTACAGTCTTGAAAAAAATTGAACTTCTTTAAAATAGACAATTTTTTAAAAATTGAGCCTATTTAATTCAAAAGCCTGAATGATCAAATTAAGTGCTTTGTATAGGAATCCTTCACTACATAATTACATGGTTGTGCTGATAATGTTAATTTGTCTGCATTTCAAAAATATTGTAAATGCTTTCTTACCCTTGTAGTTTGAAGGAAGTGAATCCCTGTCCAGTGGTAACCTGAGTCAAAGGTCTCGACCCAGCAGTGACCTCAATAACAGCTCGATGCAGTCTCCTGCGCACCTGAAAGTCCAGCGGAGTATATCGACCAACCAGAAACAACGACGGTTCAGTGATCATGGTGGGGATGACGTTCAAACAAGTAAAGTAACACACACAATTTAAATCTGAGTGTGCAGTGTTTTGTGAGCTTGGCAGCTCCACCTCTATGTGCATTTTGTGCGTGCTTCATCACGCCACACCATGATGCTGCTTATCCGTACAAGTGCTTCTGTGGTAAATGTGGGCCAGCTTAATTGACCTGACTCTTTCTTTTGGATTTGGTACTTCAGTGTAGTTACCACCTTTTAAATTCTGTATGGAATTCGATACCAGTTCTGACTTCATGCTAAAATTACTCTGGAATTTAAATATAAATTCTTAGTCTTGAATATCAGATGCCATATTGCCAATTCATGGTTCATGAGTTTTTGGAAAACTGCAGGCTAAGTAAGTGGTAAATACATTCTGAGAGAAGGCCAAATGGTTGGGATAGTCAAGGAAGATGATTTTACAAAGTTATTGAAAAGCATCTTAGGGCTTATATGTAGGTGTATAAAATGGAGAAAATATTCACATTTTAAATATGAGAGGTTTTTAACATGCTTTCAAATGCTAAAACATTTTTATTCAGAAACTCTTGATCCTTTTCTTCCCCGATTACTTCCTGACTTCCACATCTCGCAAGTTCTGGACAAGTCAGTAGTGAGGATTTTCCCATAGAAGTGAATAATACATTAGGGTAGATCCTCAGCTAGTGCCAACTGTCAAACTCCAGTGAAGTAAATGTAGTTGTATATTTCACCCTAGATGAGGATCCTTCCGGAGGAGGGAAGCTGTGTTTCTCCCCACAGAAGCATAAAGTAAATAAAATAGTTTTAATTATTTTGTGGACAAAACTTTGGCTTGTGGGTTGAGGAGAGTAAGGAAAGGGTAGACAGGTCATTTGTCCTGTTTTAAGCTAGGTAGTCCTTCTTTCGCCCAGTTTGTTCCCTGTTTCACACTAACCAGATGTAGCGTTGTCTGGTATCATGTATGGAGGGACACTGTTTTGAAGAATGTTACTGCACTGGTCTTCTCTGTGTGACCCCACCCTCTCTGCCCCTGTTGTGTGCAGAGTCATGGCACCAGGGGTTGCACACTCTTCAAAATGGGATCCTACAAGTGGCATGAGCTTGCACAGATTTTAATTGCAAGGTTACACTGATAGAGCGGGGGTCACACGGGCAGGGATGGGTCCCATGCCGTTCCCAGAAGTATTGGAATGCCAGGTGTTCTGGGAATGTGTTAGTAGCCATGCTAAAATAGGGAAAGGTAAGTTGAAACTTATAAATCAATACTAATATGAAACAGCGAAGTACTCAATGTATACTACCTGACTTCAGACTTGTAATGATTAGACAGGAGCTTCAGATTTATTTAATGAGAATTTAATGTACACAGCTATCACATTTTACACATTTTAAGGTTGATGTACATGTAGCATGTACATCAACCTTACATTCCACAGGATTATTTTCATGTGTAGAGAATCATACTTCAGAGTATATCAACTGAGAGAGAGAATGATTGTTTTAGTATAATTTTATTTTTATTTGACAGTTGGTCCATCAATTCCTCCGGCTGTATCATACACAAAAAGGGTTCAGGCAAATAGTGTGGAAAGTGAACAGAAAGAGGAATGGGACAAAGATGTGTCACGTAAACTCAGCAGCACTACAGTTGGATCCAAAGGAGAGATGGCAGCAAGTCCACTTGTAGGTCCAGAAAGAAAGAAAGCGCCTGCAATTCCAAGTGTGAGTTGTTTTTTTTAATCATTTGGGGCACTATCTGTATACTTGGCATATACTGGTTAGCGAATATTCCATAAACTGTGTATTCTGATAGCTTCTTATCGGTACACAGAAATAAGCTATGCTGTATATGCTTTTTAAAAATAAAATAAAAGCTTCTAGACTAGAGATGTTAAAATGTGATTGCTTCCCTAATCGAATGGTCGATAGATTTTCGGTCAACTATTTGATTAGTCGACAGTGGTAAGCAGTTGTGGAGCTCAGTTTGGCTCATGCTGATTCACTGCAAAACCTCCCCAGCTGCGGCTTTGCATTGTAAAGCCTAGGGAAGCTGGCACACAAAGTCGCTAGCTCAGCCCCTGCTCCATGGGTGTCTTCATTCATTACACCTCACATTCACAGATGCGGCTCTGCATTGTGAAGCCCAGAGAAGCCTTCATGTGAAGTCGCTAGCATCGCCACTGCTTCGCAGGTGTCTTTTCATTCCCGCCCCTCCCTCCCCTTCCCTCCCCCTCCCCCCCCCCCTCCCCCCCCCCCCGCACACACACGCGAAGGCTTCTCTGGGCTTCACAATGCAGAGCCACAGTGGGGGGAAGCAACTAGTCGATAGTGCTAATCGATAAGCTTCTCTTTATCGATTAGTTGACTGTTCAACTGGACACTAACATCCCTATTCCAGACAGCTCTTGGGCTGGTATTGGAAGCATTTTTTCTTATACTTACTGGAATATTCTAACCTAAAAAAGTCAGGCTTTTGCAATATCATGGGTCGCTAGGGCATACAATCAAATTTTGCTTGTTACCTTTACAGGAATGATTGATACTTGATTTAAAAGCATGAGCTCATAATACAAAAATTACTTGTACGAAAGGCTCACATTTTGAAATGTGAATCAAACCTATGCTATCAAGAGAAGACAAACTGGGTTAAGTAGTTGTATAATAGATGATAGTAGCGCTTGTACAGTGCAGCCTGGCAAAAAGTTTCCATATGATAGACTGTAGGATTTTGCATTTTCCATTGCGTTTTACATGTTGCTGATAAAGAAATTCTTTGTTCTTTCTTCAGACAAAATCAACTGTTAAATCTGCTAAATTATAAGGATTTCTTTCTCTTACAGGAAGTGTCTGCAGTACGTCATACAGCTGCTTTTAAACCTTGGTTCTGTTTTAAAATCTCTCCCTGGGGGGACTCGAAGTGGTGGCTGTGTGAAACATGTACTAGAACTTTTTGTTCTGTGAGATTAGATTTTATTGGATTTTAAATCTGCCATGATTTCCCAAAACTGTATCTCCCAAAAGCTGATTATTCTGATGTGTGTTCCAAGCTGATATGTCAAAAACATTTTTTTGCTTACAGTGAACTAATTAAATGATGTATCTTAATGATAGAGTGAGAAGTTTATTTACTTGCTAATAGGCACTGCTGTGATTGTTCATTGTAGATGTATTACTATTTTAGAGTACTTGTGAAAGAGGTTTCATAAGTAAGATTAAGGTACAGTGACATCTGATATTACATATGTAGTTAGTTAAGGTTGAACAAACATTTCCTTTATGAAGTCCCTCTTTCTATATAACGTCTTTTTAAAAATTTATTTTAACTGTAACCCAAAGAGGGATGGGTTTCTGATCATTTTAAGGCTAACCTGGTGGTAGGAAAAGACTAGGTTTGTTAGAAAATGTTTACTTTCCCTAGCATACATCGACTCCTATTACGTAATAGTTTAGTTAAACTAAGCCTTGCAGTTGGTTAATCTATATTATAAAATAGCATTAGATCAGGAAACCATAAAGATTATTCAGTAGTTCTCTGCTGCCTTTGTTCTGTGGTGGGAGGAAGCATAAAGGACATAGTCTATGCCTGAAACTATTTTTAAAAGAATAAACAAAACCTGTAAAACTTCAGAGAGAAGAACATGCCCTCTTCTTGGCTGTAAAGAGCTATGCATGTCATGGCACTGTACAAATAAATAAGCCTGTTTATACCTTCAACAGATGGACATATAAGCATAACCGTAGTACACAGAGATTTTTTAAGAGCAGGTTTGACAAGCAAGGTAATACTTAGGCCCACACTGAATACAGGGGACTGGACAAAAAGTCCTCTTGATGTCCCTTCCAGTCCTGCGATTCTACTACGGACAATATTTAAAATTCATAGCAGCTATCCCAAATTTCCCATTGTGTATGAGAATTTTTTATAATTTTTTTTAATAATTTTAGGATGGATGGAAAGTATGGATCCAAGTGTTCATGTGCCTTGTTCTTGCTGAAGCAACTATTGTATGACCACTATCTATTCCAAATGCTTTCTTGCATGTTCATAGATTATAGTATGTTTTAACTGGACATGCTGAAATGCAGTGTTCTGGATTACTGTAATGTATTTTCCAAAATACTTTACAAAATTGAAGTTTGTAAACATGGAGTAATTCTGTCTTACAAGTACACAAATTATTTCATTAACATGTAATTATGAATTAATGTCAACATGTCTGATTACACTAAAGTTTTGAAAAATTAAAATTAAACCATTCCTATCTAAAAGTTGAAGATATTACTGTAAACTTTTATATTAAAATTAGCTCTTTAAGAGTTAATCAGCTACCAGAAACATTTTAAGAGTAAGTAGATTTTAGGTAGGGAGCACATTTAACAAAAAATGAGAATTTTTTTCTTAGTATTAATATTACACACACTTATTTGGCACCCATCGTTATGGTGACAAAGGTCAAAATCCTTCTCAGTTTGTATTAATTCCTGACTTTGGTTGCATACTGCAGTACAAATTAAAAGTTTTTTGTTACTATCACCAGAGGGGCAACAAGTAGTAGAATTGAAGCTCTGAATGGCAACTAAATCTACATAGGAAAGCCCTTAAACTTTCATGGAGTCTGATTGATTTCAGTGTGACTTCTGTGTGGATGTCTGTCCCAGTTGCAATGGATGATCCAGGCCTATAGGACTTCTTCACTGTGTGCAGGAACTGGATGTTACTAAAGCAAATTTTCCTCTTAACTGCACTTTTCCTTGCTTTAATTCAGTGAATTCCTGTGGAGCCTACATAGTGATGGGAGAGCATTAGAAGAGAATAGGTGATTGAATAAGTACTTTGTGTCGACAGATTTAATTCAGTGTTTCTGTACATTTTAATGTCTTCTATCACACAGTCTAGAACAGTGGTTCTCAATCTGTGATACGTGGACCTCTGGGGATCCACAGACTATGCCTAAGGTTTCCAAAGGGGACCACATCTCCATTTGAAATTTTGAGGGGCTAACGAATGGAAAAAAAGATTGAAAACCACTGATCTGGTGCCACATGTTAAGATCAAATATATTTGGATATGCTGATTTGCATTTTTCAGGATAACTTCATTTAACTTGTCTATATATTAATTAACTGTATCTGTCTTCACTCATTTTTATTCTCCTGCTAGAATAATGTATTTCCTGTTGGTGGAATGACCAGAAGGAACACATATGTTTGTGAGCGGTCTACAGATCGCTATTCTGCAGTACAGAATGGGAAAGATAACAGGTACTCAGTTAACTTCTCCAAAAAATAACAATATGTGTTGAGATATGCACGGGAGGTAACACAAACATTTCGCCAATATGCTCATGAAAGATGCTGTTTGTGGAGTGAACTAAACTTTACACACACACTTGTGTTTTATCTTGCAGAAAAGTTTGTACCAGAATATTAGTCATAATTAGACAAATAATAACAGACAAATATTGTGATTCTGCCTTTAACCATTCCCATGCAATAATATTGTCAGGAGTTGTTACCATCACTGTGCAAAGAGTACAAGTGAAGGGTACAAATGGAAGAGTTTACAATCTTAAGTAGAAAAATTCAGATATGAACTATCCCAGATGAGCCAGAGGACATACCATATAGCTAAGTTGTTTTTTTTTTAAAGTCCCTAATAACTGCATAAAAGATGTAACTATTTAATAGACATAAAAGAATGGATTTTCACAAGAACAGTAGAAAAAACATTCTCTGACAAATTTTTAGTCTATTCTAAATGGGAAAAAATTTTTCCCTGGTCTTGTTCTGAGAAACAGCGAAACTGTTTTGGCTGAAGTTTTCCCCACAAATAATCAGGCTGAGACAGACACTTAAAACAGAGAATTTAAGCCTAAACAGTTAGTTAGGCATAAGCAACTGAAAACAGGGGTCTTATAATGGAAAATATGGGGGGGCGCAATTACTGTTTAGTTAATTGTATATTTCAAAGAAAATAGTCTTGTATATGAATGTAAGCAATAAAAAGCCATTCTCCAACATACTTGAATGGATGTTTTCCATGGAAACTGATGATAAAAACATTCATTTTTACCAAGAATAACATTGTTTTTGTGTCTGACCATTATAACTCTGCTTGCAATAAAATCTTTATTTTAAGAGTTTTTATCTAGTTTTGGGGTTTGACATGTTCTGTTGTTGGAAATTACTTTTAAACACAGCTAATGTGTGTTTTCTTATTGTTATGGCCTTTCTCCCTTTCTTGTGATAAAAGCCTAACAGAAATGTCTGCAAGTAGCACATCATCTGCAGGCTCTGCTGTTGCTTCTGCTGTATCAACACGACCTAGACATCAGAAATCTATGTCTGCCTCTGGTCATCCTATAAAAGTTACGCTGCCAACCATCAAAGATGGTACTGAAGCTTATCGGCCAAGGTAATATAATACTTAGCATTTGCCTAGTCTTTTACATTTTCAAAATCCAGTACAAATGTTAGCATAAATATATTAATATATAGTGTGTGTGTGTATATATATACTCTTAATTTATTACATCATACAGTAGTCCAGTATAGTTCTAAAATTACAGTAAAACTCCAGTTGTCCGGCATCCAGTGGTCCGGCCCTCCTGATAGTCCGGCACCAACTGGAACCCGGAAGTGCTCCGGCCAGCCGGACAACTGGAGCTGCCCAGAGGCGGCGGCGGAGAGGGGGCAAGAGGCAGGCAGCTATTTAGGGAAGGCAGGCAGGCACGCGGGCGGGCGGGGGGGGGTTGTCGGTGGGGAACGGCGCGGCGATGGGCGAACCCTCCGCCGTGTTGTGGGGAGGCGGTGGAAGCCCCACGCAGCTGGCTTGCAAGTGGGGAAACTTGTAAGCAGCGGCAGCGGAGAGGGGGTGAGAGGCAGGCGGCGTTCCTCGCCAACCCCCCACCCCCGCCCGCCCGCCTGCCTTAAACAGCTACCTGCCTCTCGCCCCCTCTCCTCCGCCACTGCTTACAAGTTTCCCCGCTTGCAAGCTGGCTGTGTGGGGCTTCCACCGTCTCCCCACAACACTGTGGAGGGTTCGCCCCTCCCTGCGCTGTTCCTGCCGACACCCCCCCCCCCCCCCCACGCAGTGCGGGTCCCGGCAGATCTGTCACAGCACCCCGCCAGAGTACCTCCCGATACTCCAGTATAGCCGATAATCTGGCACCCCCTGGGTCCCAAGGGTGCCAGATTATCGGAAGTCTACTGTATATTCATTTGTGTGACAATTCTACATACGGTTTAGGGGGTTTGGTTTTTTTGTTGCATGACAGATCATATTTTGCTCATATTACACAGTAAATTATGTCTCTGAGCTAGATCTCAGGCATCAGATAATTCCTGGAAAACGATAACTACATATTTATCTGATGCAAACTTAGTCCATAAGAGAATATATACTAACATAGGAGGAGTTGAACAGGCTTACAAATGTTAAGGGTAGTTATCTCTCTATATATTAAAAAAATTTCCTGCGGGACAACTGAATGACGTCATCATGTCACTTTGCATCCCACCTGCCTCCTCCCTCTCTTCCCCCTACCCCCTCTACTAGCTCGAGCCCAAACTCGCTGCTTCCCCTTGCCACTTGGAATTGCTATTTTAAACCAAGCCCCTACTCCCCTTCCTCCAACCCCCGCCCTAGAGGGCTTTCAACACCAAGAAACATGGCACAGTAGCTGGTCTACCCTACATTGCAGCCATGACATCCCAGGGGGGAGGGTACAGTGCTTGGGACAACAGCCTGGGGACAGGTGCTAGGAGCGGGCTCTTGAGGGCTCCCCCGCTGCCAGGCTCTTGAGGAGACAGAGCATGGTGCCTGACCACCCTGAATCCAGCAGCCCCTGTGGAGACTCACCTCCTCCCCAGCGGCTGCACTTACCGCAGCTGTCAGAGCACCCCTGAGCCACCCTGGGGAGCCGCCGCACCAACCCGTCTGATCCTTCCCTTTCACTCGCAGCGCGTGGATAGGTGGCCCTGAGCCCTGCAGGCAGGGCTGGGGTGGTGCAGTGCAGGCGGGACCAGGATGGGGAAGAGGTCAGGACAGCGCCTCCTGCGCTGCTGGTTTCCCAACCTCAGCAGCCTGCAGTGCCCCAGAGTGCCATGTGCACACAGCACTACCTGTGCCTCAGTGTGCCCCACGTGGGGTGGGCAGGCACCCCTGCAGCACCACTCCCCACTGGGGTTAGAGCCAGGCCTGGCACGTGCCACAGCTGGGAGGGGAGGGTTAAGATTGGGGAGTGGGAGAAAGGGCCAAGGCGGGTGGGAGGGAGACGGGAACCTGGCTCATGGGGAAGGTGAGGAGGGAGAACGGGCCCGGGTTGGCGCGGCAGGGGGAGTGGGGAGAGAGGAAGGGGCCCGGGCTGGCGCGGCAGGGGGAGGGGGGAGAGAGAAGGGGCCCAGGCTGTCGCGGCAGGGGAAGGGGGGAGAGAGGAAGGGGCCCGGGCTGGTGCGGCAGGGGGAGGGGAGAGAGAGAAGGGGCCTGGGCTGGCGCAGCAGGGGGAGGGAGGAGAGAGAAGGGGCCTGGGCTGGCGCGGCAGCGGGAGGAGGGAGAAGGGGGGCCTGGGCTGGCGTGGCAGGGAAGGGAGAAGGGGCCTGGGTTGGTGCGGCGCAGGAGAGAGAAGGGGCCCTGGGCTCTCTGGGGGTGGGGAGGAGAGAGAAGGGACCTGGGCTGGCAGGGGGTGGAGGGAGGAAGAAGGGATCTGTGGTAGCGCAGCCGCAGCCCGGTCCTCCCCCATGGCTGGGGGGGCGGAGAGCCAGGGTTGCCTACCCTCCCGTGAGGGGGGGAGGTTAGCGAATGCAGCAAGCAGGGGGCACGGCCCCTTAGTTTATTTTTATATTTGGGAAGATGACTTTTGTGTTGTCTTTCTCTTAAGCATTCTTCTGTTTCCTCAGCAGTGCACCTCAGAGGGTGCCTGCTGCTTCCCCATCAGCTCATAGTATTAGTACTACTACTCCAGACCGAACCCGCTTTCCTCGGGGGAGTTCAAGTCGAAGCACTTTCCATGGTGAGCAGCTACGGGAGCGGCGTAATGCCACTTACAATGGACCACCTGCCTCACCTTCACATGAAACTGGTGCATTTGCACATGCTAGAAGGGGCACTTCAACTGGTATTATAAGCAAGATAACTTCCAAGTTTGTTCGAAGGTTAGTACCAGACTTCTGTGAATTTTTTTTTTTGTTTAATTTCCCAGATAGTTTTACTTCTTCTGAAATAATAAATGAGATTTATTTAAAAAAAAATTCTTTTAGGGGATTTCCAGCATGACAATCTAGCATAAGTATAAATTTAATTAGAGTAGGATTATCTTTGCTTTGTCTTACCCTTTCAGAATCTGCTTGTTTCATTATCTTAAAAGAATGAAATAGTCACACACTTCTAACTACCATGTTTTCTTGTTACATCAATAGAAGAAAAAAATGAAAATTAGGTGTAGTTTGAACAATTGAAAGGCTAGTTTGATCTATAGAGGAAAAAATGAAATATCTCCATCTGCAAAATTGATATTCTGTCATTAAACAAATTATCATGTAACATTAAAGAGAACATTTATATTTTATGATTAATTGAAATCAAGTGATATAGATGTAATTAATTACAGAGATCATTACTACAGTAGCAAGATTATTCATTGCTGGATAGCTTGCTGTATTCAAACAAAATCAGTGTTTTCCCTATTGACAAGCTATTGTAGAGAATTTTGTTTTCTTACTGAGGACAGTGAAAATGAAATATAAAAGTTAGCATCTGGAAATTCTCATTTGTATGAACATCAACCTTTATTCTTTCAGTTAAACATATTTTTGAAGAAGTTAATAAAGAATCTAAAAGTCAATGAAGCGCACTAATTTTTACATGTAACCATGAAAGAGGCTGTGAAAAAAAATATGATATTTAGATAAAATTACAGTAATTCCTCGCTTACTGTTGTAGTTATGTTCCTGAAAAATGGTACTTAAAGCAAAATTGTGTTAAGTGAATCCAATTTCCTCATAAGAATTGCTGCAGGTAAAAAGCATTATATGTATATACAGTATATGTTTTAAACAGTTTTAAACAAACAATGCTGTACACAGTTGGGGATGTTAAATTTAGATTAATCAGCTAATCGAATAGTCGATGCAATTTGCATCGACTATTCGACGAGTCAATAAGTCGCCTCCGCCTCTGAAGTGTAGCAACAGCCCAGGTTTGTTGCTACACTTCAAAGGCAAAACCACTGCGGGGAGCACGGGGTCAGCGGGGAACTTAAGCAGTCCCCCACTGGCCCCATGCTCCCTGTGGCATTTCAAAGCAGCAGTGCCACATGGAGTCCAGGGTCAGCTGGGGACTCAGAGGCCCTAGTTGTCCCCGGGCTTCATGCGGTGCTGCTGCTTTGAAGCACCCCCTCCACTGCCTCTTTCTGACAGAGGTAGCAAAGGGGGAGGGGAAGCATTTGCTTTTCGGATAGTCGACTAGTTGTTCACATCCCTGTACGCAACAATAATGATTGTGAAGCGTAGTTGAGGTGGTGGAGTCAGAGGGTAGAATATTTCCTATGGAAAGTCTCACTACTAAATGATGAACTAGCACTCAGCTGATCCCTCAGGAGTTAACACGTTGTTAATGCAGCCTCACATTCTACAAGGTAAGAGGGAGGAAACACAACAGACTTATGGCAGTGGCTGCAAACACTTCCCTGCAGAAACTGAACATGATAATGAACCCACACCACTCTCTCCAGATGGCACATACGTGGCTGCACCCTGCCAACGGGATAGAGAGAGAGAGAGGTTCATTGTCCCTTTAAGTATGGTGGCTGCACTTCAAGTACGCTGCCCTTGTAAGTAGACCAGGAAGTGCAGATACAAGACTGTAGCTGTGATATCCTGCTTTCTGGAGATGGGGTATAGAGTGAGGAGGCTTGATTGAGAGGGGAAATCCTGACATCAGCACTCCTCTTCCCCCCCCCCCCCCGCCCCCCAGCACAGCAAGCAGGAGGCTCTCCGGAGCAGCTCCCAGGCAGAGGGCAGGAGTAATAAGGCAAGGTGGAGGGGGGCAGCGGGGTTGGGGGAGAGGCAGCTGAATGGCAGCTGCCCAGCTGTGTAGCTTATTGGGAATTTAGGGGAGCTAGTGCGGGGCTGCCAACCCATTCTGGTGCCAAACCCCCAAAAGAACGGGCTGTTTTTCAAGAGAATCCTGCAAGTAATGGACAAAGCAGGCAGCCAAATGATATAAGGAGAATTGTGCAACTGTAAACAAGCAGTGTAACAATGAAACAAGGTTAACCAGGACAATGTTAAGTCAGGAGTTACTGTATTTGATCTTAAAGTGATTGTTTATGTGATTACCTTAAAAGCTTTCTTACAAGAACAATTGATTTTCACATTTCACTTGTGTAGACAGTAGCTGATCAACTTTTGTTTGAAATCATTGCAGGGATTTACCTACAGTTTTCAGGAAGTAGTAGGCAAGTTACAGAGGATACCAATGGCTAGGGCCTTTCCAAATTCAGTCATGAGAAACATGTTGCAGACTCTGAAATCTGGTCTGTCTCCCCCTCGAAATCTGGTGTGTTTTGTGCTTTTACACTATACTAGACAGATTTGGGAAGACCAACATGTCTCAAATTGGAGGTCCTGACCCAAAAGGGAGTTGCAGAGACATCACAAGGTTATTTTAGGACTGTCATTGTATTGCCACCCTTACTCCTGTGCTGCCTGCAGAGCAGGGCAGCTGGAAAGCAGTGTTTGTTGGCTGGATGCCCAGCTCTGTAGGCAGACAAAAAGGGGAACAGTACCACAAACCCTCTACAACAGGCCTGGGCAAATCACCCTTCACAAGCTGGATCCAGCCCACCAAGCCACCGAATCCAGCCCGTGGATGCAGCTGGGTGCTTCAGGCAGACTCCCCTGCTTGCCCCACCCCCGCATGCTGCTCAGAAAAGTGACTGCTGGCCTGTTTGTGTTTCCCAAACTGTGAGCGAGGGGAGGAGGAGGTGGTGCTTCATGAACTGTTCCCGCCCCCAGCACAATCCCATTGGCTAGTTCTGGCCAATGCTAGCTGTTCTTGAAACAGGCAGTGCGTGAAGCACCAATCCCCCCCTCCCCTCAGGCTCCTATTCACAGAGTACATGGTCATGCAGCCTGTGCGGGGGCAGGGCAGGCTTCTGCCTGAGAAACGTGTTGGGTTGCTGGCTGGGGAGTCTCTCTCAAAGTCTCCGGACCAGAGCCTGCCTCTGGCACCCCAGCCCCTTCCTCCCCCACAGCCAGCCCTCTTTCTCCCCTCCCCCCCCCCCCCCCGTAATCTAGACTCTTACCCCTCTTAATCCAAACCCTCTGCCTCCCTCCTGAGCACATACCCCCTCCCAGATCCATCACCCTAATCCTCTGCCCAGATCACAATCCCCTCCTGCTCTAAGTCACAACCCCAAAACACTGCACCCCAGTCCCCTGCCCTAGGCCATAACCCCGTCTTGCCCTAAGTCACAACCCCAATCCCATGCCCCAGGTCACAACTGCCTCCTTCACCCAAACTCCCTCCCAGACCTAACAGGCTGTCCTGTACCCCAGTCCCTTACCCTAGGGGTAGGCAAGATAGCCTCCACGGCCACCCTGTCAATTCCCTGCTCCCAGGCCAATCGAGACCTGGGAATAGGGGAGCGTGCAAAGTCTCCTCCCCCTGCCAGGGGTGGGCAGCACCAGAGGAAACCTCCAGCTGTTCAAAACAGCTGGTGGTTCCCTCTAGACACCACACACCCCTGGCAGGGCGGGGGCAGGGAGCGAGAGACTTCATGTGCTCTCCCACTCCCATGTCCTGATTGGCCTGGCGGCAGGGCAAGCATGTGAAGTCTCCTCCCCCCGTCAGGGGCACAGGCATTTAGAGGGAACTGCCAGCTGTTCAGAACAGCTGGCGGTTCTTTCTAGGTGCTTGGAGTTGGGGGGACAATTGCTTCACAGGTCTGTGGATGGGGGAGCACAGAAAGCCTCCTGGCCCCGCCCCTTCCTGGGTGGCTCATGACCACTTCAGAAATTTGTGAAGTGGCTCCCCTTTAGAAATTGTTGCCCACTTCTGCCCTACAATAACCTCAGTTAAATCATCATGAGATTTCAGGTTAAAATAGCTAAATTAAATGTATGGTTTATTAAATCCTATGACACTGACATTGACCAAAATAGACCATGAATTTGGTGAGGCACTACAAATAGCATAGTGCACTAGAACTGTCAATTTCACAACAGAATTAAATCCTGTATTATCTTTGAAGAATCATAATATCCTATGTTAAATTCACAGATATGCTTGCTAGTCTTAAATCCAGTCACAAGTGAAACTTGCTGTTTTAATATAGGAATAGTTACAAGATGACGAGTAGTTTCTTTTACTATTACATGCTGCTCTCAGAAACAAAATGTAAAGGGGGAGGTGGAATTAAATCACATGATAGGTTCAGAATAAAATTCTTCTTAAAATCAGATACTGGCAATGTATTGTGTAAATAATCTGTATTGCAATGAAGTTCCCTTTGCCAGATTTTCTTCCAAACTAGAAGATACAGAAACTTGAACCTACATTACTGGTATTAGCATCATATATGTAGATTTTTGATTTGTCTGTTCCCTTTCTGAACATTACAACCCAGTACTAAGTACTCTCTCATTCCAATTGTGCAACAAAATTCCAAAATGGCATGAAGTACATTTCCCATTAAGTAATCAATCATTTCAGGGGGGTACATTGTTTGTCCTTAAATGTCATTCTGACACTGTATTAAATAAAATGGCATGCATATAATGTTGGAAGACATTATTTTTTTTATAGGCAGTTTCAATCTTAGACTTTTTGCTGATGTGCACTTCATAGATTTTATATCTATATATAAATATATATAGATATAAAATATGACACACTGACAGGGTTATATCCTAGTTAAATCAAAATTTAACAAAAATTACTTCTGTGTATGATGGAGGATTGCTTTTGTTCTAGCTCTGCTTATTAATTACAGTGCTAAAATTCTAAGAAAAAGCAAACTTCTGGCGGTTTCTTGGTGTCAGTGATTAAAAATCCTATATTTGAAGCCTCAGACACTTTTGCTGTTAACCCTTTTTTAAAAAACCCCAAAAACATATGTTTAGAATTGTTTTAGTAGTGTAATCATTTCACCAAACCAAAAGCATAACATTCCCTGCCACTCAGATGATTTATAAAGATGGGGTGATTGCCTCAGAGATAATTTGTTACATTCTACCTGTCTTAGATTAACTCTTTTGACTGTGTTTGGACTGCCTCACAATCTTGCTGTTGATAATTTATTTCTTAATGTCTTTGAATAATATAAAACTTTACCCTGCTGAGCAGTATTTATACATATATTGATCACAAGGTTATCTAGAAGAAGTCTTTTTTTATTTTATTTCTGACAATTGTGCATGTGTTTTCCAGTAAGTATGTCGGGTATTTATGTGCAGTAAATGCATTAGTTAAAATGTATCTTGTTTAGTATTGAGGCATTTTGTTGAAATGTGTATTAACGTTGTGCCAAATGATACTTTAGACTGTAAGTTAAGTAGGTGTTTATATAGAATAATGTTGAAAGGTGTTAAGTGCTGGATTAAATAAATCCTTTAAAATACTAAAATGTTTGTACTGCAGCATTAGGAATGTACCCACTTATCAGATTTTGATATCTTGGCTTACATGATATGCATTGTACTTCTATTTTTTTTTTCAAACAACCAAAGGCTACTAAAGCCGTTAAGTATTATTTTACAAATCATGACCCCCATTCAGCAAGGTACCCAGGCACCTGCCTAATTGAAAGCCCATATCGATAATGTTGTTGAATTCAATAGGATAATTTGCTTGCGTGAAGTTAAGCAGATGCATGTGTAACCTTTTGAATTAGGGTCTCAGGAGCTGATCCTATCAACTCATAGGCACATGCTTAACTCCAAATATGTGACCATGCTTGAAGCTAAGCAGGTGCCTAATGTTTTCAGGATTGGCGGCCGAGGGCCTGACCCAGAGAGGTGTTGAGCACTTGCAGTTGGCTAGTTGAGGGCACATAGCACCTCTCTGAGTCAGGTCCTCGTTGACTAAAGTACTATAATTATACTTATTGGAATTGGATATGGCCATTTTTAGTCTGTATTAGACCCGAACTTATGTTAACCTTACCAGAGTTTAAAAAAAAAAATACCAGGGTTATAATAAATTGAGGTATCATAAAGGGAAATCAAACTTGCAGCTGTGAAAAATAGTACTTAACAAAAATTAGTACATATGACATTTTTATGCTGAATCTTTGCTCGGTAGTTACTTTAACTCTGTTATAAGATATGGGTTCTCTTGACTTATTTTTCATCTTTATCATTGAATCTCAACCTTAACTTTGTTTTGAGGGATCCAAGTGAAGGCGAAGCCAGTGGCAGAACTGACACCTCAAGGTGAGGAGCCACAATTAATACTTCGCTGCTAGGTCCTTTGTGTTAAAAGTTTAAGTGATTTCTAAATGATTTTCAACCAAGCTTTAAAACAGAATAGTGCCTCAATAATTTGTATTTAAAAAATGTTGTTTTGTGTCGGTCCCGCCCATCCCTCTTAACTCCCTGGAAATTTACTTTTTTGATTTTTAAATACATGTAGATATATGTTCAAAACTGTGTTTTGTATTGTACATTTGGTAAAGAAGCAAACTTTATAAGTTAACGTTCCTATGAAAGCAGTCCCAGCCTCAATATTAAACCAAATCATAAGATTCTTCTTTAAACCCACCTTCTGTTTAATATTATTTAAAATAATATAGGTTTAAGTAATGAATATATAGGTTAATATATGTGTATATGTAGAGTAAAATATTCAATATATTTGTATATTATATTCATCATTTAAAAGTCTCTGTTCACCAGCAGTGAACATCCTGCATTGTCTGAGGTATCAGTGTTTCTTTATGCTTAAAAATAACAGTGATATTCAGATATTGTTGAGTGGTAGCTGAAAATATTGACTTTGTATGGATACCACTGGATACACAAACAAAATTGTAGCTGTAACATAAGCAATAACATACACTACAATAAAAACAACGTGAAATCCTGTGGCACCTTTAATAAATGTGTCAGTCTTTTAGGTGTCACAGAACTCCTCATAGTATGTTTCAGCAAAAACAAACATGGCTACCAGTGTTCCCTCTAAGCTGCATGGCAGCACAGCTTCACCGGTGATTAATCAGCCCCGCCCAATCAGCTCCATGACTGGGCGGGGCTGATTAATCACCTGTAAAGCTGTGCTGCCGTGCAGCTTAGAGGGAACACCTCTGGCTACCATCTTGATACTCTACAGTGTGTTCACCTTTCAGGAGATGTTCTTTTCTAGCATGTCTCAGCATATTGATTTTGCCTTTTTAATGTGTTTGGTAAAGCAAGTGTACATTTATGAAGCAATTAATGAATAAACAATGAACACTGCTGTTATTGTTATATTCTAAAATGGTTAATTACAAAATAGGCTTCTTTCTAAGAAAAATATTTAATAAGCATGTGTATTTAAAAGAGCAGCAGCTCTTCAAATAGTATACATTGCTTCGTATAACTGATATATTGGGTATGTTTCTGAATTACCCGTTTCAGCATTTTTTTTCTCCTATGTCCGTAAGCTGCTATATTGCTGAAACTCTAGTCAAGCCTATTAATTTAATTAAGCATGGCAGTGGCTTTCAGCTCTGATCTCACTAGCTCATTCCTGTTCTCTACCTTTCTCTGCTGCCTCCTTGTTGTCCCCCAGCCCTGGTATGTTTTGGGCATCAGGCCACTTCCTGAAGTGCTACATGAGTCCAAGCCTTGACTATGCTGCTGTGCCAACTCTTCTCTAATACTGATGTGGGTCTCTGGCGGCAGCAACAAAACGTCTGAAAAGCATGCTTTTAACAGCTATTTCCAGTTCTGCTTCTCTCTGCAGAGTGAAAAGTTTCTTAAATGAAGTGGTAGATTCAGGCCTGCCTATGTGAGGGGGAGGGGCAAAGGAGGCAGTTGCCCTGGGGCCCAGCAATTCAAAAGGGCCCAGGGTTCCCAGCCACCACTGCTACCGTAAATGCAGCAGCCATGCGGCACGCTCAGGACAGGAAGTGCCATGTGGCACACTCAGGGCAGGAAGGGCGCTCAGCATGGCACACTCCAGGTGGCACTGAGAGCTTGCTGCCCCAACCCTGCCCTTTCCGGAAGCACAGAGACCAACTCCCCTGACCTTGCCCAGGGGCCCATCAAATCTGTCATCCCCCCTGGGCAGGTTATCTTTGGTTTTTTGGGGGGAACCTCGTTGTTGAATAATATATTTTAAATTTAGATGAGGGGACTGTTCTTCTGTGTTTGGATAACTACAATCACTTTTTAAAGTAAAAATAATATTAGTTATGGCTGTTGTTGAGGACTTTGGCCAGCAGGGTTAGCCTTGGTATTTGCCCGAGAAGTAAAAGTGGGCAGGAGGTGGGAAATGAAGGGAAAACAGCTAGAAAAGGAGGGTGAGGAAAGTCTGGTCTGAAATTGACCTCCACTCTTCATTAAACAGATCCTTCCAAGGAAACACCCCCTTCTTAATAATAGGTGGTAACATCAGCAGCTCTTGGGCCTCTGGGAAAAGAAACCACCAAATCTTGGAACTCTTAAAATTTAAAATGAGTACTGTTTTACCAACCTGCCTTCCAAAATTGCCTGTTTTGCATGATCTGATGGGTAAAGAAGCTTTATAGTTCCACTATTTGTATTCATTAGAAGATAATAACTTGGGGTTTTATCTAAGTTGTTTTATCAGCTAAAATGACATTTTTGTCTCTCTTCTTCACTATTCTGTTACACATCTTCTGGCTTTTGTGTTACGAGACAGACACTGTTTGCCCACCCAGTTGAGTAATTGTAATATAAAATGCTATTGTATCTGTTAAAATAGGATGTTGCCAAAATATAAGGTCACTTTTAAAAAGAGAAGAGAGAGAGGTCAAAGTCCCTAAAGACTCTATAAAAATAAATGGAATTAATTGTGAGCATAATGATCCCCAGTTTGAAAATCTAGGAAATTAGTTTCTTTTCGTGCACAAGCATGAAAGTGAAAACTTGTGTGTGGAATGCAGGGTGGGTTTCCTTCCTTTGCTGCTTTTACAGCATGTTTACACTTCCAGGCCACGTGTCCCACAAATTGATACCTCTTGTTGACGTATCGTGTGCTCCAAATAGTGACCTCAATAGAAATCAAAAGATACTTTTAAAACAGTGTAGATTCCACTGACTCCTGCTGCAGCAGTGCAATGGGATGTGCATCTGTAGTTAATATTGCATATATTACAGTGAGAAGTTTCCTTTCTAGCACTTAAATATATTGTAGTGATTTTGTTTTTGAGTGTGCAACATGTTTCTCTCTCCAGGAGTGCTTCTGGGGAACCAAAAGACAGAGAAAAAGAGGATAGCAAAGATTCCAAACCACGTTCTTTGCGATTCACGTGGAGTATGAAGACCACTAGTTCCATGGACCCGAATGATATGATGAGAGAGATTCGAAAAGTGTTAGATGCTAATAACTGTGACTATGAACAAAAAGAGAGGTTTTTGCTCTTCTGTGTTCATGGCGACGCACGACAGGATAGTCTTGTTCAATGGGAGATGGAAGTCTGCAAATTGCCACGGTTGTCACTCAATGGGGTCCGCTTCAAGAGAATATCTGGGACTTCTATTGCATTTAAGAACATTGCATCCAAAATTGCAAATGAGCTTAAGCTGTAAAGAGAAACTAAATTTAAGGGATCAGGGAAAATTCATACGTGATCTACACTTACATTTTGAATGTACTGGTTACGCCTAGTGTGATTGGCCTGTGAAACTCCCCATGTAGAAATTGTCCCTATTGCAATAAGGTTATACATAGTTATTCTGACTTGTAAAATTAAATTCAGTATGACCTATACTAAATAACTGTAGCTAAAGAAGATATGTTCACATGTACAGGTAAGTATATAGAGCATTCTGTTCATTTTATGTTCATAGAGTTGTATAATAAAAGAAGATGATTGCTTAAATACAGATCTTGTATAGTTGTCTAGATTTCTGCACAAAAGTGTATGTTTGATGCTTTGAGTTGAAAAAGTTCTTCCCTATCACGGTTTACATTTTTGGTGGTTTTAATAATTCTCGTATCATGCATTTTTTTTAAACTGTCAAGAATCAAAATGCACAAAAATAGTTTTCACAACTGTAGCATGACCATTTTTAGTTATTTAAAAGTCATATGTGAATTTGAACCAGAAGTCGATAAATCGGCTTTTGTTATACACAAGACTGTTCCTACTTACGTTTGGCTCTTATCCTTGGTATTGGACAGTGTTTAGCTGAAAAATACAAACATGTTTACAGTGTTGGCACTTAACGGATTTTAAAAGATTATTTTGCGTTGGGCCAGCCGAGAGCTGCTGGGGAACAGAAATCACATCCAACTAATGTTTTGTGTGCAAATTATAATGCTTACTCTCATGGCCTATTGAAAATGTAGCATCAAAATGGAGACGAGTAAATTATTTCATTTAAATAACATGATGTAAAATATCACTTGTTCGCTGCCTTCAATATATTGCAAATTCTAGTTGTGGAACTATATTAATGTTGGGACTGTTTCATAGCACAAGATAATTGGAAGTGTTGACCAATTGTATGAGTTAATAATACCACCTCAGGAATTTACTGGCTTTTGGAGTATTTGCCCCCAAAGACAACATGCAATTCCTTATGATACTTTACTGCTAAACAATAATGGTTGATTTATCTTATGTGGTTGTACAATTTGTTCCCATGTAACTTGTTTGTGCTTAATATTTTACCAGATTTCTTGTATTTATACCACATCATTATGCCTGTAATGTGCAGCTTTGTAATTAGGCATTTGCCTATGGAAAAAATTTCCTTCCATAATTAGTGATATAAACTATGTAAAATCACTAGCAATGGTACCTTTTAATACTTGTTATTTTGTACTGAATTAACCATAGAGGTTGGTTGTGCAATGTTATTTAATGTCGTAATTACTGTAATATCAACATATGGGCCCCATATGCACACTCTTGTGGAGACTAGAAAGTTCATTCAAAATCTGTCACTTTAAAAGAAATTAAAAGCTGTGGTAAACTCTGTAACTCTAATTTAGAAGGCTGTAAGTGTAGCTAATGTGCCATTCAGTAATGGCTTCTTGACAGAGGTGGATTTTACATGCTGTACTATACTGTGATGTAAGCTTTCTGTAACAGTTATATTCTGAAATGGATGTGTATTGTTGCCTTAGAAAAAAGGGAGGTGTTTGGAAAGAAACAACAGTAGCCCCTTTTTACCTGGTATTCATTCAAACAAATTTGATGCAAGTCATCTAGATTCACTTTCACTGGTGCACTCTATTAAAACTTACTTGAACAGTTCTCATACTAATGCGCTTGTTGTTTGCCCTTTATCAAAATGAAAATCTAGTCCACAGAGATATTTTTATTATGCAGCAGTCCTAGAGGTCTCATCTTTCAGTTATGTATTTTATTGGTTTGTGTGATTTACAAAAAGATTTCTATGTTGTGCAAAATCAGTCCTTGCATAAGTTCTGTCATCCCACTCAGCAAAGTGCTGAACTTCTTCTAGGACAGTGGTGGGCAACTTGTGGTCATGGGCTGCATGTGGCCTATCGGGGTTCTGTGTGTGTGGCCTGCAAGACATTTTGTTTACCATTGCCCACGCACAGGGTTGCCAGATTCTGCTGGTTTCCATCGGCACAGGTTTTTTCGTACTGTATTACTAAAGTGACACATACACAAACTAAGGGCATGTGAGTTGAGGTGAGGTGAGGTGAATGCTGATTGCACTCAACATTGATTGTAAAATCTGTGTGCTCCCTCTGCATCCAATTAAAGCGATGTTACAGTTCCATCAGCATGTCCTGCAAATTCTAGGCACGCCAGTGCAGATAGTGGTACTGCCCTATGCCAGGAGACCATCTTGGTTACAACAGTCTTGCGGCCCACTCACTAGCCTAGGTTCGGGGTATTTGCATCTCTTAGGATTGGGTCACTGGTACATATTTAGATCCATATCCAAATTTTTGGAAGTGGTCTCTTAATTTGCCAAGGAGGTCCTGCTTCAGGAATGATTTAGATCTCTGAAGTGTATCCATTAATCATAAGAACAGTCATGATCCATGGTCTGTCTAGCCCAGTATCATGTCTTCTGACAGTGGCTGATGCCAGATGCTTTGGAGTGAACATAACAGGACAATATATTGAGTAATCTGTTCCCTAGCATCTAATCCCAGCTTCTAGCAGTTAGAGGCTTAGGAACAACCAGAGCACTAGGTTTCGTCCCTGACCATCTTGGGTCATAGTCATTGATGGACCTATCCTCCAAGAACTTACCTAATTATTTTTTTGAACCCAATTATAATTTTGGTCCTCACAACATCTTCTGGCAATGAGTTCCATAGGTTGACTGTGTTGTGTGAAGAAATTATTTCCTTTGGTTTGTGTTAAACCTGTAATTCACTAATTTCATTGGGTGATCCTGGGTTCATATGATATGGGAAGGGGTAAATTACACTTCCTTATTCACTTTCTCCACATCATTCATATCCCCTATCAATTGTCTCTCTTTATTCCAAGCTGAACAGTCTTTTTAATCTCATCTTATATGGAAATCGTTCCATACCCCAATCATTTTTGCTGCTCTCTCAATATTTTTTTATTCTAATACGATTTTTTTTTAAGATGGGGCAACTAGAGCTGCACACAATATTCAAAGTGTGGGTGTACCATAGAGTTGCATAGTAGCACGTTTTCTGCCTTACCTATGCCTTCGCTAATGGTTCCGAACACGAACTTTCATGACAGTTGCTGCATGTTGAGCAGATGTTTTTAGAAAACGTTCTTCAATGACTCCAAGATCTTTCTTGAGTGGTAACATCTAATTTAGACCCATTACATTTGTAATTTGTGCATTACTTTGCACTTACCAACATTGAATTTTGTCTGCCATTTTCTTGCCAAGTCACCCAGTTCTGTAAAATCTCTTTGCAGTGTGTTTTGGACTTAACTCTCTTGAGAAATTTTATATCATCTGCAAACTTTGCCACCTGACCTTCTCTCCCCCCCCCCCTTTTTCCCAGATCACTTATGGATATGTTGAATAGTCCTGGTCTCAGTACAGATTCTTGTGGGAGTATGCTATTTACCTCTCTCTATTGTGAAAACTGACCATTTATTCCTACCATTTGTTTCCTATTATTTAACCAGTTACTGATCCATGAAATGACCTTCCCCCTTATCCTGTGAGACCTTACTTTGCTTAGGAACCTTTGGTGAGCACCTTGTCAAAAAGTTTCCAAAAGTCTAGGTACACAATATCCACTGGGCCACCTTTGTCCTCATATTTGTTGTGCCATCAAAGAATTCTAATAGACTGGTGAGTACGGTGTTGTTGTAGCCATATTGGTACCAGAGTATTAGAGAGACAAGGTGGGTGTATTGGATCAATTTCTGTTAGTGAGGACGACCAGCTTTCAAGCTTATACCCAGCTCTTCTTCAAGTCTGGGAACTCCATAAGCTCCAATAAAAAATATTGTCTGACCCACCTTGTGTGTCTAATAGATTTGTAAAGGGAAATCATGCCTCACAAAACCTATGTTGACTCTACCCGCAATATATATTGTGCTCATGTATATGTCTGATCATTCTGGTTTTGTATATACTTTCAACCAATTTGCCTGGTATTGAAGTTAGGCTTACAGGCCTGTAATTGCTAAGATCACTTCAAGAGCCTTTTTTAACAGTCACATTAGCTATTCACCAGACAGCTGGTACAGAGGCTGATTTAAGCACTAGGTTACATGCCAGGGTTAGTAGGACTGTAGTTTCATATTTGAATTTCTTCAGAACTGAGTGAATATCATCTGACCCTGGTGACTTAACTACTGTTAAATGTATCAGACCTCCTCTGTTGATGACACCTCAGTCTGGGACAAGTTCCTCAGATCTGTCACTTAAAAAGAATGGCTCAGGTGTGGGAATCTCCCTCACATTCTCTGCAGTGAAGATTGAATCACATAATTCATTTAGCTTCTGGTAGGCTTCCTGCTTCTGAAGTACTTAAACTTATTTGTTAGTTTTTTTGTCTCATTCCAGTTGCTCTTCAAATTCCTTTTTGGCCAGCCTAACCATATTTTCATATTTGATTTGCCCAAGTTTATGTTCCTTTCTATTTTCCTCAGTAGCATTTTACTTTCATTTTTTAAGGATGTCTTTAACCACATCTTTTATTCTGCTTAGCTGTTGTGGTGGGGTAAAACATGTAGTTGGAACTTCTGTTATGATATTTTTAAATAGTTTCCATGCAGCTCACAGGCATTTCATTCTTGTGACTGTTCTTTTTAATTTCCATTTAACTAGCTTCCTCATTTATGTGTAGTTCCCCTTCTTAAGTGAAATGCTTCTGTGGGGGCCAGGGGTTCCTTGATATCCCCCCGGGATGTTAATAGTGGCCATCATGGTATTAAATGTACTGAGTGTTTTTGCTATAGTCACCTCTTGGACCAGATCCTGTATGCCACTGAAAACTTGTCAGTTGGTTGTCCATTTGTGGAGTCCAAGAATACCGGCTCCAAAAAGCCGTCAGCAGTGGCGCCTAGAAACTTTATCTCTGCATGTCATCCTGAGCATGACATGTTCTCTGTCAATGTGCGGAGAGTTAGAGCCCCTCATTTTTATTGGTTTTTTGTGGCCTCTCTGAACTCCCTGAATATTTCACAGTCACTATCCTGGTCAGGTGGGCAGTACTCCATTCCTAATGCTACACTCTTTATGGTTCAAGCATGGAATTTCTGTCCACAGAAACTCTCTGATACAATTTGATTCCTTTAAGACTTTTACTATATTTGACTCTGCTTTCTTTCACGATAGTACCACTTCCCCATTAATGCCATCTACTTTGTCATTCCAGTATATTTTGGTCCCTAATATTACCCTGTCCATTGACTATCACTGTTTCTGTGATGCCTGTTCTATCAATATCCTCATTTAATACCAAGCAGTCAAGTTCACTAATCTTAGTATTTAGACCTCTTGGGTTTGCTTACAAGCATATATAAAATTTGCGTCTGTATATTCTGCCTTCATGTGATATAATTGAATGGGGCTCTTCTTTGTTTGACTCTTTCTCTTCATTTCCTCCCTGTACTTTTATCAACATCTATCTTCTCCTCTTTACCAGGACATAGAGAATGTCCTCTTTAATAATACTCCCCTAGGGACTGGATCTGTCTGAACCATGCGCTCCTCCCCACCTCTCATCTTTCCTTGACTGGCTTTTATCCTCTGCAACCTTTTTTAATTTTACAGGCCAGCAGTCTGGATTTGCTTGGGTTTAGGTGGGACAAACGAAACCAAATATATATAGTCAACTCCCTTCCCAAAGGTCCCCAGTTTTCCATAAATCTAAATCCCTCCTCTGAACACCATAGTCTCAGCCGGCCTTAAGAGCCTACAGACCTGCCTGTCTAGCTGGACCTACCTTGCAATGTGGGAGCACTCAGAGCATGCTACCATGGAGGTCCTGGATTTCAATCTCTTTCCTAGCAGCTTCAATTTCACCTCCCAGGACCTCTCCCACTTGCCCTTTGTCTTTGGTACCTACATGTACCATGACCACCAGCTCCTTTCCTGAACTGCATGTAAGTCTGATTAGATGTCTTAAGGAGTGTGCAGTCTTTCCAGCTGGCAGATAATTCATCATGCAGTTCTTCCTCTCATTGCCCTCAACCAGCTATATCTCTGCTAATTGAATCCCTCCAGACTATTACCTGTCTCTAATAGCAGGGATCCCTTCTTCCCAGGGAGGTATCCTGAGTGCGAGAGGACACCATGGCATCGTCTGGGAGGAGGGTCCCAACTATGGGATCGTTTCCCTCTGCTCCAGCTTGATGATCTTGTGGAGACTTTCATCCTTCTCAGGTGCATAGAAGCTGTCCAACTGGGGATGGGACTGCTCAGCAGGGTCCCTGAGAGTCTCATCTGTGTATCGCCCTGGCTCTCTCAGCTCCTCCAATTCAACCATTCTCGTCTCAGGAGCCCATACTCTGTCTGAGCGCCATCAGCTGCTTGCAGTGAATGAACCTAGACACCCCTTGCCCACAAGGGAATGGTATGTGTTGTGTTCAGTGTAATAAACTCCCCACATTGCTGCTGGACTGCTGCCAGCATTCTTTTTACTCCCGTAGGGCTTGATTTTTTTGTGTGTGTGTGTGTGTGTTGGGGGGGTCATTTTACTTTGGTGGGGGTGTGTCGGGGAGTCATTTTACTTTGGCAATTTATTGGCCTAAGGTTAGAGAATGTTTGTTAGGAATCTGGCTCACACTTCCTTGCAAAACTCTCCTGCTTGCTGCTCCTCGGGTCGCTTACAAGCTGGCTTTTTAAATCCGATTCTTCCTGGGTTAGCCCTGATCCCTGTCAAGGGATTCTAAAGGGTGGCAGGCTAGATCTTTGCTAGGAAGCATTTAGCCTTGCCTAATGGGCCTCTAGGCTTGACACACAGGACCCCTCCCCCCAAAAAATCACTATAAATGTCAACCAGACACATTGCAAGCAGACACACCATCACAAACAGATGGCAAACTCATCCCAAGGGCCATATAGCTGTACCTCCCTTGGAGCCCTCTCTCTCAACACTTCCAAAACTCAGATCTGACAAAGTAGCTTTTACCCACCAAGCTTAGGCCCGGATAAATCTGTTAGTCCTTCCGGTACCACAGCACTCCTCGTTGTTTCACCGGGCTCCACATTCATTGTATGTCTGATTTCTGTATCTGACTTGATTAATGTTCAAGTAAACTGCTTCCTCTAATTTGCCAGCATAGCTAACTTAGCCTGGTTTTCAAGTCAAGCTGTGTTCGTCTTGTGCATCGACACTGTTAAAAGTTGTCACGTAGACCACTCTGCCCTCAGCAGCAACTAGAACACCCACTTTCATCAGGACTTGCTAAGGAAATAATCTGGAGATGGCAGGGAAGCACAGGTGTACCTGAGGACCTAATTTAACTTCCAGAACCTCTGTTATTGGAAGGGATGCATGAGAGGAATCCCAGTGCAAACTTGCAGGACTGGTCATTTAAAAACTGATTGGTATTTGCAAACTGACCAAATGTCATGGAAATGAATAGGACAGGGTATTGAACCCTCAATCCCTATTATATAGTCACTTCAAAGTGGCCCTGTTATAGGTCTGTAAATTACAATTTGAGCGGACTGGAATAAGAACATTCTGATCTATGACTTACATGGGAAGGTATCCCTACCCCATAATACCAGTGAGTTGATTTGTGCCCGGCTTTCTTAAACTGGGAGAAAATCTGACGTGGGGTAAAGGCTCTGTCAAGTTCTGCAAGTCTAAGAAGTGACAAAGATGCCTCAGTCTTCAGATTGCTTTATATTCTTGATGGTGATTCCACTGGCTGCATTTTTAGATGCACAAAGCCAAAATCAGAATCAGCATACCTCCACTATAAGAACATAGACAGCCATTTCCACACTCCATTAACCCTTCCTTGTAGAGACTGACCAAAAGCATTCAGGACAATGAAAGATTGTCTTGGTTTTGATTGGCATCACTTACAGCGTTGTTACAGCAACATGTAAAGTTTCACATAGTGGGTTCTCATAGGCTATCCTCTCTTAAAAGGAGCTTTAGACCCACACATCATGGGCTTGAGGAAAAACCATTGGTCATCACAAATATGGTGAGCCACTTACCTTTGTGTTCCCTCATTGTCCAACCAATGGAGAAACAGTAACAGTAACTTCCCCCATTAGAGAAAATAAAATCAATGCAGCCCCTGTAGTTCCATCATTTGTTAGCAGTCTACCCATATTTTGGCGTTTAAATTCTATTTTACAGCTTTTGCCAGGAGCTTCCTGGAATCGCACCCTATCTCCTGGACCCTACCTCAGCCAAACTGGGGGATTTTGGGTGCTAACTGTCTGACACAGTTGTGCAACAAAAGCAGGCTCCCTTACCTGCTTTCACTCTGCGCTGCTTCTGGAAGTGGCCAGCGCCTTTCCTGTGGGCAGGGGCTTTCTCTGTGTGCTGTCTCTGCCTCGAAGTGCTGACTTTGCAGCTCCCATTGTCCGAAAACTGCAGCCAATGGGAGCTGCGGGAGTAGTGTCTGCATGGAGGGCACGGGGAGACCCCCTGGCCTGCCTGCCTAGGAGAAGCTGCTGCCAGAGGGATGTACCTTCAGAAGACACATTGCCTGAAGTAAGTGCTGACCCCTTGCCTCCTTTCCACACCCCAATCCCCTGCCCCAACCACATTCCCTCCCAGAGCCTGCACCCCAGCCCCAGCCTGGGAGGAAGTTTGGGTGTGGGATTTATAGTCTGCACCCCACACCCTCTCCCATACTCAGATTCCCTTCCAGAACCCACACTTCCTCCTGCACCCCAACTCCCTGCTCCAACCTGGTAAAAACAAGTGAGGGTGGGGAAGAGCAAGTGATTGAGGCAGGGGGGATGGAGTTGAGTGGGAGGCAAGGTCTTGGACAAAGGGTAGGATAAGGGGGCATGACCAGGGTCTTTGGGTTTGCACAATTAGACAATTGGCCCTCTACCTACAACATCCTTATTTTAAGGAACGGGGTCTATTCGGCAGTAGGGGTTGGGAAATGTTGCACACAAGTTAGTTGTGTTATTTAAAACAAATAAAATATTCATTTCCAACTTTCATAACTGTGTTACCTAACTCTAATTGTTACTGTGAAGTGGTGCTCTACCTTTTCCCTCTAGAGGAGCATCTCAAAGGAAGTGCTGAGGGTGGTTAGTGGGGTGGATGATCTTAACAAGAATTGTTTGCCCTTGGGCTGGAGAGCCTGGAGCAAAGACAGACCTGATTACATAAGCCACACCTGAGGGGAAGACATTGATCCCAGGCTTACAGGCAGCAGGAAGCTGCAGGAGATGGGGGTTGAGAGAAAGTAACAGAAATTGCAAACAAGAGACCGCTCTCTAGGCACTGAGGCCTTGAGCCATCCTGCCCAAGGAGATGGGGAGACCTGCAGGGAGGAGGGGGTTGTGCCCACCTGAAACTCGGAAGAAGACTGTTTTGTTTTGAAAGACTTCCAGTGTGGCTACTGGGAGAGGGCCACTGACCTGGGTTTGGGGTCTGGAGGACAGCATGCACCACAGGGCTCAATAAATGGAATCCTTTCAGGGCATTATTTGAAGTAATCTGTGAGCTGAGACTTCTTACAGGGCCCTTGAAGAGACTGGAGAACCAGAGGCAGGCTGCTGTAGAGCAGGGCTATTCAATATGTGGCCTGTTTGCAGCCCAAAGTGGGGTTTGGGTTTATGCTCAACTCGCAGCCCACGGGTGGGATCCTTTGAACATGGCCTCCACTGGGAACACGCTCCACAATGGCGAGGCGTCTCCCACGCGAGGGGGGCATTGAAAGACGCACATGGACAGGCTGGCTGGAACAGATGGGTGCAAGCTGTTGGCGTTTCTAGCCCCCAGGGAGGAGGTACTGGGAGCACTGGGGCATTGTGGGAAGTGCTGGCTGCTTAGCCTTGTGGGCAGAGACTGAGAGGTGCAGACTGGCTCACTGGCCACGTTTGGGTCCGGCGCCACAGCTTAAGGCTTAATTTTGTGTTCGTGCCCATCAGTGTGAAAGAAGATATCTGCATGTATATTTGCATATATATGCAACTACACTTCAGTTGTGGCCCTCAGCATGTGCTGTGAGTATCATTGTGTCCCTGGGGCTTCCAAAGTTGAGTAGCCCTGCTGTAGAGCAACCTCTGTCCACCAGAGGGCATTGGAGAGGCAAAGAATGGTACCCCTCCTGTCTTAGCAATCTATCTATTGACTTTGATTTTTATCTGCTTAGGTTTAGGTACCCATTCTCCAGATACTTAATGATGCTCTGTCTCCCACCCCCCCCCCTTCCTTTTTTCTTTTTCTCCCCCCTCCTCTTCCCCTCTCCTATTTATTTTGAGTTTTCATATCCCAAACTCATAACTCCGGTCATCTGAAGAAGTGGGCTGTGCCCACAAAAGCTCATGATACCATCTACATGTTTTGTTAGTCTATAAAGTGCTACCAGACCATTGGTTGTTTTTTTAATAAATGGCTACACTGCTGCAAGCTGTCACTCTGATGTGTGGTCTTTGTAATATGGCCTTTTCTTGTGTTCAATGAACACTGAGACTCTGAAACATTGGCCCCCTCCCACCTAGTCCTGAGAGTCCCACGCTTTGGGAAACACTAGTTTAGAAATAAAACTTAATTAAGTCAACCAGCTAGTAAATGGCCATGCCTGAAGTAAGTTCCAGTGTGCGTGTGGTTCAGTGAATGTGAACTTCACTTACAATTGTTTCACTCATTTCAGAAGTTTGAAATAGACTGATTGTTTCTGTTTGACTTTTTTCCATGGCTTCCAGAGCAGAAGAGAAATTTATCAATAGATTTTAAAATAGTTCAATTCATTGCTTTATCAAAAGAAAAAGTGTGGGTTTTTAATAGAAAGCTACTTTTACACTGCATTTGCAATAATTGACTAGTACCCTAGGAGCTGTGTGGGTATTGACACTGGATTACAAGCGCTGGGAGCAAGCAGGATTTTCCTAGTGTAATATTAGCTCCCAAAGCGTATATGTATTGTGATTGCCCTTTCTAAGTTGAATAAGTAGCAAAGAATAATAAATACTACATAGTGCATTTTACTGATGCATCTCAAAGCTCTTTACAATAGGGAGTAAAAATCACTCTCTCCATTTGATAGATGGAAAAATGCGAGTACAGCGAGGGTAAGTGAGTTGCTGGAGACTAGGAGTAATAGGCTGGCACAGTTGACAATAAAATCCAAATCTTCTTATTCAGACTTTTTTTTTCTGCCATGAAGGGGCCATTCTGATTATAAAGTCTGACTACCTTGATTATATACAAATTATATACAAATCAAGTCAGAGCTGAGTTGCTGTGAATAGACAAGCTCTTGGTCAGACCAATGTTAATGCCATTTCCTTTGTTAATCTGAGTGAGTGCCTATCACCTTCTGTTCTCCATCAGGTCCTATCTAAGCAAGGGTGGAGCAAGATGAGTCAGGCAGGGTGCTTCCATGCTTAAGCCAGTGGAATGAAAATTGGAAGACCTGCATCTGTTACCTCCTCCGCCACAGACTTATACCAGTTCTGTGAACTCAATACCCTGGCTAAAGCATTCCGGTGTAAGTATAACTGCGTCTGCACTTGGGGTTTGGCCAGTATAAAAATGTGGTAAAACTGATCACTCCCTAAGGGGTATGGCTATGACACACACACAACTGTTAAAAGAACATTTAAGGTTGCAAAGATGGGCCCCACCAGCAATACTGGCAAAAAAAAAAAAAAAAAAAATCTATTGTGGACCAGGTTGTAAGGGTGCTACAGGAAGTGGCGCTGGCAGCACATTAAGTGGCACTTGATGTTCCAACTCAATATTGAGCTAATGCCCCAGAGTGAGCCTGATAGATGCTGCACTGTCTGCTGGCACTGCTATTTCTGGAGGCCAGACACTCAGGCTGATATCCTAATTGCTTACGGTCGATAAAGATCCCAGGACACTGTTCAGATGGGTTGGGATGTTAAATTTCATTCTAGACAAAATTGCAGCTTTAGTAAACAATCCATCAGCTGAATTCCATTACAGAGTTTGCTGAATGTGATATTCTGACTAAATTCCATGGTGTAGCATAGGTGTAATTGGCTGCTGCTTCCCAGCCCAGATCTGGCTGCATTGTAAGATCTATCTTTATACAGTCTTAAGTTTTAAAGTGCGCGGGGTTTGTAAGCGGCTGTGTACAGTTGTTGTCAACTTTCAGGGGAGAAATTCCCTCCTCCCCCGCCCCCTTTTTTTTTAAATTACTGAGCTTCGTCACCTTTTCATCTAGACTGACTTTTTACAGCAGCTTTACTCAGTAATCATGCAGACACAGCACAATGTGCTTTGAACCTCTTCTGATGACTCACTCAGCTCAGGAAGGAGACTGAGTGTTTCAGTTGGCGTTTACTGTTTGACTGACTTCAAAGTACGGTCCTGGCTGCATTTGGCGATTAGCTTCAGTGTAACTTTATAACTGGCTGGTCAAGTTGCACTGTAGGTACAACCATAACCAGGTTCTAACAGCTTTCTGAATGGTATCCTTCCTACCTTAGCAATCTATCTACTGACTTTGATTTTTAACTGCTCAGGTTTAGCATGCTTTCTCCAGATACTTTAAGAAAAAAGAAGGGGGGAAGGAGGGTAGGAGATAGAGCATCTTTCTCTCCCCTACCCCCTTTTCCTATTTATTTCGAGTTTTCATTTCCCCTACTCATAACTCCGGTCATCTGAAGAAGTGGGCTGTGCCCACGAAAGCTCATGATAACCATCAACATCTTTTGTTAGTCTATAAAGTGCTACCAGACCATTTGTTGTGTTTTTTATATACTATGTTAGTGCTTTCCTCTGCTTCTGATCTGTGGTCTTGTCACTATTGTCTTAGGTCTTGGAAAGTAACTTTTGCATTGTATGTCAACTTACTCTATTTCTTCATGTAGCTCTGCATGTCCCCATCTACGGGTTGTGTTGTCTGGTGCCTACTGATGGAATTTTCTCTAAGCAATGTCCCTTGGACCACATGAGGAAACGCGCCCCCCCCCTTTCCCTCAGTGTTTCCAACGATTCCAAGGGTGAGGCTACATATGAGAGTGCTGTGCCCTCTGTCGCTTCATTTCCTTCCAACTGCTGCACCGATCGACATGAGCAGCTCCAGCCCCGGGGATTTTTCCAGCTGTCATACCTTGTTACTTGTCTAGTTGTTGTCCTTCATACACCTGGGCAGTTTGGTTAGTGCAGTACAGATAGTTTAATATCCATGAGTGGTGGTAAAGCCACAAAAGAAGAAACAGCTTTGAGTTGTGCTCCAGGCCCAGCTGTCTTAGTGTCAGACAAACATGTTAGGTGCTTTGAAGTGCCACTCTCTTCTAGAAGTGATAGTCTAGAAAACAAAGCGTGCAAGGACAGGCAGCAGAGAGTACAGGTGCTTCTGTTTATAGACTTGCTTGTTGCTAAACTGTCTGGTTCTGAAGGGTCATTGGACCTGAAGCCTAAAAGACTTGACTCTCCCTGCAGTGCTGTGGGTGTACCCTCAGTTAGGAGGGGTAGCAGCGGGTAACACGCCCCTTGTGTGCAGGAAGCTCACTTTCCTGCAACTAGACCTACATGCCTGGTGTTCGTGCACACCTTTTTGCAGCTCCAAACTCTGCCACTCAAAAGGGCAGCCTGTTAGAACTGGTAAGCAGCCCTTAAATAGCCAGTTGTTGCCATGCAGAGCTCAGGCCACATGTCTAACTTCCTGCCAGAAGATCAAAAGAGCGGGAAAGTGCTCTCAGGGGAGGAAGGCGAAAGGCAGCTAAGATGGAGTCCAGGTTGTTGTTTGGACATTCCAAGATGGCGTATCCATGTTGTTAAACACCAGAATTTCCCCCTTGCAGCTGCCTGGAAAACTTTAGCCACATTCTGGCTCCCATCTTCTGGAGCTTAATTTCTTAGGAGTTTTTTCTGACTGAGCTGTCCAGTGCCTTTTATTAGGCTCAGGTGCACCTTGCTTGACTGTCTGCCCCCTTACTTAGGCAATGAACTATCCCCAGGCTGACCTTCTGTGGAGCCTGTCACACGCAGGTGGGGGAGCTGACACCTTAAAAGAGCCAGTTCTGTGACAATGAACAAACAAGGGGGTCTCATTCTTTCCAGTTAGGTGCCAAAGTGATCAGATTATGGGACTGGTGCATTCTTCCCAAAATCTATCTGGTGGCCCTGCAGCTAATGGGAGAGCGGTGTACTAGCAGGTGGTCTCAGCAGGGACAGCTGTCAGATTCATGTTTGGTCTCTGAAAGATCAAGTAGCACAAGATGCTTCCTCCCTAACCCCCTCTTGACATTAGGGTCCGCCTGATGTAGAATTTCCTCTCTTCTGTTCAAGTACAAAGAGAGACAATCAGTCCATTTCAGATGCCTTCTACACTGCGAAAGGCTTTCAGCACAACTCCCTTCTTCTTCCCTCCCCGGCTGCCAAACAGTCTCATTCTGCTAGCACTGTAGAAACAACGTTTTGCTTATTCACGTTCCTAGTAGGGAAATTTGCAAGTGTGTTCCCTGGAAGCCTGTGCGTACATCACTAAATGTTGTGCTCCAGATCTAGCTACTTGAGTAGATGCCAAAAGTGGCAGACCAGTGCTTCATCAGTTCTTTTATCAGGTCTCTTCCCACCTCATTTTTTTTCAGTGCTGCTTGTCAAACTACCCACAAATGGGAATAGGCAGAGACTCTTGAAGAAGAAACTAAGGTTGGTTACTTACAAGTTCACAATGACTCGGCACATTCGCACTTCCTTTCATGTTCCCCCCTACCTTCCCTTCATTCTCAGAGCCCAAGAAGTAACTTAGCAGTGGAAGGCACTGAGAGGATGGAGGGCTCGGTTCAGTAGTCAATAAGGTTACGTCTACACTGCAACACTATTCCAAAATAACATAGTCCACATTGACACAGCAGGCAGTTATTTTGAAATAGTGTCTAAATGCTGTCGAGCTGGAGGACTTCTTACTCTGACTCTTGTAACTCTCATTGTACGAGGAGTAAGGGAAGTGGGAGGAAGAGTGCTCTATTTCAAAATAAGTGCTGTGTAGACACTCCCAATTTTGAAATAAGCTATGCAATTGAGTAGCTCAATTTGCGTAACTTATTTCAAGGTAAGCCCTGCGGTGTAGACTCACCTTAACTGATCCGCAACCCATTTGAACATCAGTCTTGGATCAGGTCATTAGTACCCAAAAATCCTTCTTGGGAAGGAAAGGCTGAGACCACTAAAGGGGGGTGAGCGAAGACACCATTTCTTGCCAATCTGACACGTTGGTGGGATCTCTGTACAAAGCAGGTAGCAGTTGCTTGTGGATGTTCATGCTGGCTGCCCCCTGGTTTTCTAAAGGAGGACAACTGAGAGAAATTTGTATGTACAAATGCCCAAAGAGAATGCTGCACGGAGGACAGGCCTAATTCACTCCTTACACAGCTGATGCAAAATGTCAGCACTGCTGTGGATACTATGTTGGCATAACCCTGAGGCAGAGATGAAGGTTGTACTAACAGAAGGGGGTTTTCTGCCAGTATCGGGAATGTCATCTCGCCAAACAAAGTTAGCTATGTTGAGGGAAGCCCTTGTCTGTTGACACAGCTCTGTCTGTGCTGCGGCGTGGGTGGGGGGGTTAGATCAGCACAGCTACGTGGCCAGGGATGTGTGTGTGTTTTACATCCCAGGCCAATGTAGCAATGCCCAAAAGAACTTTTCAGCATGTAGACTGGGCCTTAATTTATCTTTTGTGCATAAAGTGCCTTGAGGTTTACAGGGAAGGTGCTATATAGAGCCATGATTCAGCAAATTGCTTAAGAATGTGCTTCAACTAGTAAGTGCTTTGCCAAAATGAGGCTTACATGCCCATTATTATTGCTCTAAAGTCAGAGCAAGCAGATGCAGAGACCATTTTTACTCCAATATTGGCCAAAATGAGAGATGAAAAGAGCTGGCAGTGGAACAAGGGGCCCTATGTTTTCAGATATTTGAGGCTGGATTTAAATTCTTCCCCGCAGAAGTGTGTTGGTGCTAATGATTTAATGACATTGATACTGTCACACTGGGGGAAACAGACTCCATGAGCCACTGCAGGTCACTTTACAGTCAAATAATTCTCAGGAGTGATGTGGAGTTTCTGAAGTGCTGAGTTGCTGCTGAGAGGAAGTGGTGGTGGTGGCTCATTACCCTCCTTCTTTTCCTCATTTCTATCTTGGTAGCCAGCAAAAAATGATGAATACAGGAAAATTACTTTTAAATGGGGCTTGGTAGCAATTTTTGTTGTTTCCTTGAGCGGGACAGTGCTTCTTTCAGCAACGGAGGCACCAGCATGAATTTGGCAGGAGATTCTTCCCAACATTGGCTCAGTTCCTTTGACTGTGAGGCAATGGGACTCTCAGGTCACATCTACACTAGGAAATTAATTCAAAATAACTCCCAAACTAACTATTTCTAAATAAGCTTATTCCCCGAGGGAAGCAGGAGTCCAGGTTTCAAAATAACCAGACCGTTATTTTGAAATAAGAGGCTCGACAGTGTGGAAGCTCCACTTATTATTTCAAAATAAGGCCAGTTATTTCAAAATAATTCCCCAGTGTAGATCAGGGAGGGTGGGAAACAATGATTTATTTTCAGTGACACTAGACAATTGTGAGATTAGAGACGATGACTGAGACTTTCCCCTCAGGATTTTGACACAGCAGCCACACATTGGAATGGAAGATGTTTAAGAGCCTAAACCACTTCACATATTAGGGGGGGAGGGATAGCTCAGTGGTTTGAGCATTGGACTGCTAAACCCAGGGTTGTGAGTTCAATCCTTGAGGGGCTATTTTGGGATCTGGGGCAAACCTGTCAGGGATGGTACTTGGTCCTGCTGTGAGAGCAGAGGACTGGACTTGATGACCTCTGGAGGTCCCTTCCTGTTCTATGAGATGGTATATATCCATATATTATCAATGCATGACATTGCCTCACACCTTCACATCATAAACTGATGACCCACACCTCTTTCAGATGGTTACTGTAAAATCAGGAGTATAATGCACAGCCTGACTTCAGAATCTTAGCATAATGAAAAAAACTGAACTCCTATGTACAATGTGCACCCATTGTACAGGAAAATGGGAGGTAACCTGTTTCTGAAGTCCAGAATTTCTTGGTCTCTACTAAACTGGAACACAACATTTGATTATCCTTAAACCAAATCTAAAGCTACAGGGAAACATGTGCGCAGCTGAGGGAGCTGGTGGCAGAGTTTGAAACCTGCCCTCCTGGACAGCTGCCCGGGTGCTGTGGACAGCAACATGGCCTGCCCCGCTGTGCCAGGAGCTGACCCACCAGCACCAAGACCAGACCAGCCTCGCCCGCTTCTCGGAGGTGGCCCCAGGCTGCAGGAGGGAGGGACGTGCTGCTCCTACCTACAGGCTTGCCCGGGAAATGTGCATGCAGCGGACAGCTGCCCACACGCCGTGCCAAGCTCGCACCTGCTGTGGGGAACCCCGGGGACTCCCAGGCACAGCCTGAAGGACCACCGGGCAGGAAGCAAGCCAGGGTGCTGCAGCCTGGCGGCGGTTCCAGCTCCTCGCCTTGTCCAGGAGCCTGGCGGGGCAGCGGCCCCCGCTCTGTGCTGCAGCGGGCAAGTTTCTGTGCGGAGGGGAGGGGGAGTTTAAAACTTTAAAAAATTGCTCCTATGTATAATGCACACCCCAGCTTTGAGTCTAAAAACCAGAGGGGGGGGGGGAAGGGAGGGAAGTGCACATTATACTCGTGATTTTACAGTAGTTTGAAGAACAATGGCAGGTGGGTTTGCATCTTGTTCATCAACTGGCTTTACAATGTGATTCTAGTGAGCCAGTTTATAAATCAGTGCAGAAAAGTAGATTAATCTTTGTGGACTGCCACTGACAATAGGTGTGTGTCCCTTCACACTGTGGTAAAAAGGAAGTCAGCTGTCTGCTTTTATCTAGCTCCTGGTGCACAAGGATCTCTCTCTCATCCCCTATGTGATTGGAGAAAATGAGGCAGATAGAGATGAATGTCAGTCAATTCTCCCCTTACCCAGCTGGGAAGAGCACACCAGTCTCTACACTCCTAGTTGTCTGCTCTAACTGGTGCCAGTATCAAGTATGCACATCTTCTGAATAGGCCCATTGCCCTGGGGCCCTATATTTTGCCTTTATACTGGAAATGTTTTACTGTGAAGCTCTGGGGCCTGGCTGCCGCTTTCCTCACATACAAGGAAGCGGAGGCCTAGATTCCTGGGAGGGGGGCGGACGAGATTCTTCTGACAGTCATTGCTTGGCAGCGTGTGTCATTTTGAATGGCTCAGCTAGTGGAAGCCCAGCCCAGAAACCATAAGTGGACAGTGCTGTATGCAACAAAGCTGACCGCCACATTTCTCTAGTAGTTTACATCAAAGCAGACCAGGAGAAGCTTTACTAATGAATTTGTCAGGCAGGGGCTAATGGCCCCCAACTGCCCCAGTCACAATGAGTGAGATCTCTAGTGGAAGAGCTGCAGTTCTGCTGTTAAGTGTCTGGGCCCTGCCTCGAGGGCAGGGGTCAGCAACCTTTCCCAAGGGGCATGCCAAGATTTAACCCTCCTTCCCTGGGCCACCTCGCTCTCCTGGGATGGGGGGAAGGGCTCTCTCCGCTGTGCGCTCCGCTTGGGCTCCTGCCCTGGGCTCTGCTCCGGTTCTCCCGTGGGGAGGGGAGGAGCAGCGCATGTGCGCGCTTCCCCTCAAGCCGGATCTGGAGTGGAGCCTTCGGGGCTTCCCAGGCCAGCCTGAGCTGCCAGACTTTGGTCTTCAGTGCATGTGCCCCTACTGGTTGCAATTGGCTCCTGTCTTGGGGGCTGTGATGGAGCCAGGAATGCACCTTGAAGTCACCGCCCGAGGTGGAGAAAGAAAAGGGGCCAAACTGCCACGAGGGGCGGCTAAGCACAAACATGCCTAAACTCTTCCCCTCTGCCCCTCCAAGCTCAGGCTCACGTCTGCGGGGCACACGCAATGAACAGGCTTCCCCTTGCTTCCCCCACCCCCGGTAGAAAGCCAACACTGGCTCCAATCTTGCAAGGGCATAATGTTGGATCACCAACACAGCTGGATCATTGTGGGTGGGGGGGAGTGAGGGGGAGCCCGTTCATTGTGTGTGCCACTTAAAATCATCTTGTGTGCCACTTCTGGCATGCGTCCCAGATGTTGCTGACCCGTGCTCTAGGGTATGGAGTTAAAGGTTTAAAATCCTCTTTAAAAACTGCGGGGAGCTGCTTTGGTAGTGGTCTCCCTGCCTTAGCAGAGAGGGCTGTGGGCCCCAGGTTTTTCTAATAAATGAGGGGGCCAGGGTTAGAACATCAACCTGTTGGCTGATGTTCTAATGGGTATTTAGGGAGGGAAGCTTTGGGGAATTTCAGCAAAGCCTTCTGCAAGAGCCAATACATTGGCAATTGCGGCATCAGCAGGAACGTTAGTACTCTGGGGAAAAGGCAGGAGCTTTGATTTGGGCATCAGTACTCTGGGGAAAAGGCAGAGGCCTTCAGGCTTCTGCAGTGCTTCAGATAGCAGAGGTTCCTAATAACCGCAAGCCGCCTCGCCTGTCCAAGCTGCTATGTACTGGGTGTGTGTTCTGCGCAGGGCTGGAAGCAAAGCCCAGGTGAGTGGGGTGGCCTGTGGAAACTTACGGAAAACTTTAGTCCAGCCTTGACCAGGGTTGAAAGGGCAGAGGCTGAAGATAGTTTTAGAAAACTCAGCTGTAAGCATAGATGCTTGTGTCCCCTTCAGTTCCAAGGTGCTGAAGCATGCCCCTGCCCAGTGGTTTCACCCTGCTCTGGCATTTCCGAGGGGTTTAGAAAGCTGGGTGTAACCAACTCATTTTTGTGGATACAAAATGTTGTGTCCATATCTATATCCCTGCAGGGTTCTGATTATCTCAAGCATTCACCAGAACTCCCCTTGGATTTAATTTGTAGTGGGCCAAGGGGGGGCAGGGATCAAAGCCCAAGCTCCCCAGGAGGATGGCACCTAGGCTGCTGTGGCTCGCCTGTGTCTCTGCAGGACTCAGGGCTGGGCAGGGGAGGTTCTCATCGAGCATGGGCTGTAAATGTTTATAGCTTTAGCTCCACCTGTTGCTCTCCCTTGCCAGGACACTGAGAGTCCCATCCTGTGCCTGACTGGGAAGCAGGAAGGGATCAGAAGTGCGGTCTGACTCCGAAGCCCGTTGTCGGGAGCAGGTTTGGGCACCATGACCGTGGGGGCCAGCCTGGGGGGGAAGGTGAAAGCCAAGTTCTCCCACTTGGGGCCTGGCGAGGACAAGGTCTCCATCCTGAAGCGGCAGCAGGAGGAGGAGGACGGCGTGGGAGCCCCGGGCAGCCAGGCAGAGGAGGGGACCTGCCGCTCCAAGAAAGTACGCTTCGCCTTCCTCCCGGACAGCTACGAGCCCCTGCGGCAGGAGGCCTCGGGAAGCAGGAGCAAGTGCAAGAGGAAGCTGAGAAAGTACGGCAAGGTAAGAGCCGGCTGCCCCCGTCCCCTTCAAGCACTGCCCTGCTCCGGTTCGCTGGGGAGTCCCGGCCCTGTCCCTGCCGGCCCGTCGAGGAAACCGCCCCAGCTCCTTTGTGGGCAGCTGGGGGAGACCGGCCGGGCAACGCAGCCAGCCAAGCGCCCAGAGCAAGGCTGCTGCCCCCGGCACCGCGGCAGGGAGTTCCGGTGCTTGCAGGGCAGCGGGCTAGGCTGCCTGGCCCAGACGAGGCGCGCCCTCCTGGGCAAGCGGAGTTGCAGCCCCTGGGCGGAGGGCAAGCTAGGAAGCGCCTGAAACTGACCAGACCCTGCAGTGAGCCCCGCGCCTGAAACTGACTAGACCCTGCTGTGTTCAGCAAGGCGCGGTCGCTGTGTTTGTCGCCGTAGGGTCAGACTCTCCGCGGATTTAGCTCTTTATCATCTATGGTAGAGGAAGCGTTTACCTTCCCTTCTCTCACCAAAGGTCCCTGAAGTCCTGTGTTAATGGGGGTACTTCCCCCGCCTAATGTATGTTTCAGGGCTTGGCTTTCTTGGATGCCGCAGAAGCTGCGCTTGAAATCCTAAGCAGTATGAATGCTCTGCGCGTCTCTAGCTCCTTTTCCTCTGCGGTCCTGCAAATAGTAATGAATCCAACCTCCCGGCACGCTGATAGGTAAACTGAGGCATGTGCAGGTAGTCACGCACACGAGGTCACATCACAGCAGAGCGTGGGCAAGAATCTAAAATGCTGCCTCCCCATCCCTCTTTCCTCACTTGTGGGTCCCGTTTTTAATGTGTGCAGTAATATGTGGCACTGATTTTTTTTCTGTCAGTGGTGCTTAAGTTGACACCTCTTAGTGGGGGAGGCCGTTCTCCTTTTCTATGTGTTAGAGATGTTCCTTCAATTTTCTTCGCTTCACCTTCCCCACTGTGCAATGCGGCTTCAAAGAATGAATCTACTGCAGGAGCTGTCATGCTCCAGTGTGGCTGGCTGTGACAGCTTCTCCCAGTTTGTAGCCTGCTAGTAGAAATGCAGACTTTAAAAGTCACAATCTTCCCCTCCTGCCCCCTCCTTTGATAGGGAAGAGCTGGGCTCCCCTATTGATCAGATGGACAAAGGAAAATTAACTTTTAAGGTGTTTTTAAATAATTGACCATGTGCCAGCAAACTCAAATATCACAAACATCATATTCAAAACTCAAAGGAAAAGGGAATGCAAAAAGAGAGAGTGCATTAAATAAATACATAAAAAGAATGAAGGTCAGACAACTCTTAAATGCAAGCATAAGTACAGCTGGCCTGCCAGAGAGGTCAATGCTGGTTTCAGGAAATAAAACTAAAGGAGGAATGGCTTTGTGGTGAAGGATGATGTGGATTTTTTGCCTTCACTTCCTGGCTGTACCGCAGACTTACTATAAGGCCTTGGGAAAGTTGCATTGTCTCTTTCTGCCTCATTTCCCCATCTGTGAAATAGGGCAAAAATTCCCTACTGTGCAAAGGTGATATAAGGATTGATTCATTGTACATAAAAGGGTTCAGACATTGTGCTGATGGGAGTCTTGCAGTATATAGATGAACAAGAGGAGAAAATGGACTACAAGAAAGCACCAGAAGTCACTTAGAAGCAAAGCAGTAAGAGACCCTTTTTTAGAGGGGCACCATGAATTTCTGGAACATTTCACCTCACTGAACTCCTATGAGTTGCCCCATTTTACAGCTAGAGAAATGAAGCAACATGGCCAAGGTTACAGCACAAATAAGTGACAGAGCTGGGAATAGACTCCTGATGCCCTGACACTTAGTCCTGTCCCTTGACTACAAAACCTTGTAATGAATAATCCTGCACTGGTCTCAAGAAGAGGGTCAGGGAGTAGCTGATAATTAATCCTCATACTTCCCCATTGTAACATCATAAGTAATAAGTAGGGCACCAACCTCCATTGTCTTTAGGTGAATCACCGACTGCTAAAAGGATACATTTAATATCTGATGGCTGCAATCCTGCCTTTGCATTGAAAAGTACATATGCACTAAAGTGGTGAGCTCTCAGATCACTATAGTAACTAATATTACTTGTCCAACTCCAACAAATGTTCTACGTATGTAAAATCACACTTAAAATTAACCTAAAAACATCCCAGAATATTGCTCTCAGATATTTTGAGGCTTTCTAGAAGTACATGACTGCCATATTCAGTAGGAAAGGGAAATGTCTGCTTGAAAGACAATTAATTAGTTAAAGCCGAGGAAGCAACCTGCTGACTTTCTTTTTAGTTCAGGAGAAACCAGTTCAGTTAAAAAAGGAATGGAACTTACTCTCACTTAGATCAAAGGATAGGAAAGCTGTCATTGCAGTCTGGAAATGGCACCAAGCTAATCCATGTGACAGATACTTTACATTTCTTTGTGCTGCAGTTCTCAAGCATGATTATTTTGACATCATTCCAATTAACTATCACGAGTAGTGGGTGGATTTTTTTTCTTTTCCCGCACTGGCACAAAGAGTATAAGACAATGCCATATATCTAGAAAATGATCAATTTAGAGTCAAGAAGTCCCTGAGAGTCATACACAGATTTTAAGGGGGGAAAAGTCACCATTTTTTACTTTGGTAACTATTATCATTTAGATTAAACAAAATTCCTATTCTGAAAGTAACATTCCTCTTGAATCATTTTAGTAACTCAACATTACCCATTAATTTGCAGCTGGTGCTCAGATGTGGGTGGGCTGGGGTGTTAACTGGGTCAGCTCTAGTCATGTCCCCCGTATTTCCCACACAAAACTATTTTCACCAGCCACCTATGAACAAGCCAAATAATTGACGTGTGGAGATGGCTGCCAGTTGCCCATTCCTGGTGTAAGGCTTAGGGCCTGTCTATCCTACAGTGGAGTGGCTGTACCACTGTAGTTCTTCAGTGAGGATGCTACGTATGCTGATGGAAGGAGTTCTCCCATTGTAGCTAGGTTGACGGGTTGATCGAGCGCTGTTTCTCTTGGAGACAAATTTAGTTTACTTGTGTTGATTTTTCATACTCCTGAGTGATGTAGTTACACCGACCTAATGCGCTAGTGTAGACCAAGCCTTAGTCTACACACAAAGATTTACCAGCAAAATTATGTCGGTTAGGGGGTGGGTTTTTTCTTTTTGCAAACATAGCTATGTCAGTAAGCACCCCAGTGTAGACACAATAATAGTACAGCATAGCAGCATAAAATTTTTTATCCCGGTTTATCTTAATAGGGGTTCTGGAAAAGGGCAGAAGCACGTAAATGCCAATGTAACTGCATCTACAGTGGGGAAGGTTTGACTTGTTTAATGATACCCATATAGTTAAACTGGCAAAACTTTTAAATGTAGACAAGGCACACAAAAGGGAGACAGAAAATAGAGGTACAGTCAGAGCGGAACAGCAATTTGCATTGAGTCCTACAGCAGATCCAGGTCTGAGCTGGGAAAAAGAATCCGGCTGTCCTGAGTCCCAATCTGCTGCCCTACCCACTGGTCTGTGCTTCCTCTCAATCTGGCCATGGGACTGAAGACTGCAGAGTTTGGCCTATGAAGGGACATTGTTTGGTCTCATCTGGTCTTTCAGGTGCTGTAATCCAATTTTAGGGAAAGCTATGACTATAATAGAAACAAACTGTATTCCACTAGTTTTGTTTTAAACAGGTAAACACCTACTGCAGTATGTGCAATGAAAATATTGAAGTCTTGTGCTGGTTCCTGAGGGCCTGAAAGTAGAAGTCAATTGTAAACAGAAAAGCACTGGCCCAGCCATGAGAAACCAAATATCAGCACACGGCATCAAGATTGAAATGAAAATGAGACAATATTTTTCAGCCTGAATAATCTATTGTGTGTTTTCTGCAGTGCTGTAAACACATGTGTGAGTTTTTAATAAATATTTAAAGAGAGATTGTCAAAACTGGAAATGCTGACAAAAAGATGCAATGTTTGTGTACATTTCCATTAAACATTGATCCCATTTTAAACACAATTTTAACCAGCTGGTGTCCCTTTTGAATGCAAGCAATTTAATAATCTTTATCATACAGATTGTCTGCCTGGGAAAATTCAATTGGTATAAGTTAAGGTGTGAGATTAAATCCACAGTCGAACCTCAGAGTCACAAACTCTGAGGAATGGAGGTTGGTTGTAACTCTAAATAAAATGTTAGTTATTCTGTCAAAAGCTTACAACTGAATATTGATTTAATGCAGCTTTAAAACTATATTATGCAGAAGAAAAATGTTGCTTTCTGTTTATTTTTTATTAGTATGCAGTAGTGTATCTGCTTTTTTGTGGGTCTATACTGCTTCCTGATTGTATACTTCCATTTCCAAATAAGGTGTGTGATTGACTGGCCAATTCGGAACTCTGGTGTTTGTACACTGGATAACTAACTTTCTTATTATTCAACAACAACAACAACAAAACAAAGAATCCTGTGGCACCTTATGGGCTAACAGATTTATTTGGGCATAAGATGCATCTGACAAAGTGGTTTTTACCCACAAAAGCTTATGACCAAATCAATCTGTTAGTCTATAAGGTACCACAGGCCTGTTTTTGCAGTTACAGATGAACATGGCTACGCCTTGACACAGAATAAGAGTGCTCATATGGCAGTTGATGCTGGTATAACTATATCTGTTGAATTATGCTAGTCTAACTGGTAAATGTTCCCCTGTGGACAAGTTCTACTAAGATGGTGGGTCTGTTCATATTCTGAGGTTGGGGAAGGGCATATAAAATTGCTGCCCTTTGTTTGAGTCCATCCTAACTGTTTAACTTGATGTTATCTTTCTGTTGTCTCTCCCACCACCCTCATTCCATGAATGTAGAATGTGGGCAAAGCTCTCCAGAAAGGATGTCGCTACTTGGTGATTGGCCTGCAAGGATTAGCAACGGCCTATGCAGCACCCTTTGGAGTGGCAGCCTCAGTAGCCTCTTTGGTCCGCTAGAGTGGCTTTACCTGTCTCATAAGGGAAGAAGAAATGAGCTTTCACAGAGGAGTGCAGTGATTTGTACTTCCCTAGCATTAGAGCCACTGCTGGGACCTGCGTCTGAAAACTCTTTTCAACAACAGCAGTATATGAAGATGCTGACGTGACATATTTTAATGGACCAAGTGTGTTTCTCCAGTACCTTTCATGCAACCATTGCAAGTGCTTTTCAGCTCTTAAAATCAGATTGAGTGAAAGAATGTGCAAACCCAAGGAAAAACTTGTTGATGAACTGAGCCAAAATTTGTATTTATAAATGAATTAATTTACTCAAATTACTGAGGCTATTTGTGAAAGGGAGCAAAGGGGAAGGGAAAGCAAGTAGAAGAGGGAGAGCAGTATGAGTGAACTGAAAGGGGGGATGAGGTGGGAGAAGCAGTGATTTGATGCTGGTTACAAGGAGGAGGAGAAGGAGTCAAAATAATGGAAGGAAATGGAGATAGTAAAGGTAGCAGGAAAAATAGACTTAAATGTAGCCTTTGATTTGCTTGTGTATTTTAATGCTCCATCAGTGACAGCTACAATCAATATATTTAGATATTGTATGCAGGGCTTAGCTCAGGGCAGAGACAAAGTAGTCCTACTTCAGTCTTGCTAATTCCAGATGTTGAGAAATCATGCTTTGGGCCCTGCAAAATCATGAGATTTGTGTAACAATCACCAGATTTTTAAGAAGATATATATTTTGTTTGCTTTCTGGGTGTTGAGCCTTTAGGGTTTCCTCTAGTCATACTTCTAAGCTTCTCTCTGCAATTGTGAGGGCTAGAAAATGACTTCAAAAATGAAAGCAGAGAATCTTGTGTAATTACTTGACTCTGGGAGTTGTGACTTTACGGAAAGTACCAAATATTGCAAGACTCTCTGGAAAAAACACTGCAGGCACATCTGAGGCCAATAGAATTCTACTAATTCTGTATTCATTTCATGTCATGAAAGTGGGAGTGATGGTGTATCAAAATGAAACTTTCAAATGGCTGGGCTATGAAATCTGGATGGAGATCTCCTAATATCACACTGTGAAGAAACATTTTTCTTACTAATATTCAGAGTCCTAAGTTATGTTTTTCTGCCAATCATGCAACTAAATTTTGTTTGCTTGTTCTCTTTGCCTTATTATGAATGAACTGGAATTGCTTCTTTATCGAGCCCAATTGTGTTTCTTTGAACAGTGATTAGAAAAATGAACACACATCTATAGTCTTTTCTAGTGGAACTGTAAATAAAAGTAAAATGTTCCTTGTGCTTCTGTGAAGGTTATTTTTACATGCACAAATGAAGGGAAGATTTTTATTCCCAGAACAAGTACAACATAGGCAGCCACATTGCTTAGTTAACAGGCCTCCGCCCTCCCCTGGGGACACCGTCTCTACAGATGAGAGATAGTAGGTTAGTGTCAAGGGACCCTTGATATGTCAGCTCAAACGTCACAAGGCAGCCAGTTGTGACAGTGTTTTCTGCAATGTGAACTCTTGTCCACTCAGACCTGCACTGAGACCCACAATCCTCACTTCACACAAGTCACCCTCTGTGTCTAGATTAATCTCACTTTTTTTTTATAGCTCTGTTTTTGCTTCCTCTTGAGACTTCTGATTCTTTGGGTGAGGGAAGGGAATAGCGAGAAGGATCCAGGGCTCAGTTGTTGATTCCGTATGTATGTTACACACCCCGCCAGCAGTTACAGCATCATAATGTAATAGCTAATGGGTAACTCACAGACTCTAGCCTGTTTTATCACCAGGAACTTTCCACAAAGGTAAATATGAACTTTAGTTTGTAAATGGCCTAGCCTGAGGGTATGTGTGCTCTTGTCTACTGAACTATGGCCTCCCTTTGGCTCAGACAGCTTCTACGGAATAGGCTTGTTGCTATCAATGCATTTTCAGACTGGAGTGAGAGACAGAGTCTTCAGTAGTGAGCTTGAAAAAAAAAAATTGAGGCTTATTGGCAAGAGAAACTCATGCTAAATGGTGCCTCTAAAAGAGACCAAAACCAAACAATCAAAGGAGGGAGAGAGAAGATAAACAACTGTACTGTCGAAAATGAAACTGTCAGTGATTCATGTCAAGGCAGATTTCCCTCCTTGAAATAAACCGGTTCATTTCTTGCTGAGGTTGCCAGTTGTTGTCCTTTATCTGTTTTTCTGGACCAACGCTCTCCTGTCCCTCCTCCTTTCAACATAAAGTCAGGCTAAGGGCTTGGCGTGCCAGTTGCTAGCATAGCACAGAGTGAAAAGGCAGGAATGGATACAAAACACCAAGTCAGCAAAAGCCCAGCACAGAGAAAAACCAGTTCAGTGGCATAGGACCTAATTTTCTGGGGTGCAAAGGGGCACATGGGTCCAGCTGTAGTCTGCCTGCCTAGCACCTCTGTGAATCTGGCCCTGATCAGTTTGCAATCTGAAAAGGCCTCAGTGCAGCAGGGATTTGAATGAGCTGCAGCGTGTTCATGAACAAAACAGTGCTAGTCATCCGGTGGGGAGGTTGAAGGAGCTCTGAAGTGACACCCCAGCCTCCAGGCAAGATCACCAGAGCAGTGTGTGATTATACCTAGATGTAGGTTTGGGCCTTTCCTGCTGTTATCTAAATACAGTGAACCTAGGGAATTCCCTAGAATGGGAATTGCCCGAGTCCCCAGTTGAAGGGGTAACAGTAATGAAACTTTCCCAGTGAGATCTCATCTTCCAAGTGTTTGTCAGGAGTTTGAGTTTCTGTTTAAGCATTTAACCAGAGGAAATGCTGTGGCTGTATGGCCAGTCTTTACAAATAATAAGGGAGGCCCCCCAAATCATACAGTTGGCTTAAAAGTAATGAGATGTAATAAACTTGGCACTAAGTTCTTTGCCTTCTGGTATCTGAGCATTTACGGTGCACTCGGGTCACAATTTCAAGTTTTTCTCTACAGCCATGAGGACTAGAAACCTTTCCCAGCCCCAAATGAAAGCTGAAGTTTTTGGGTCACAAAATCTCCTGGCATCAGGGGCATATTATTTGATATTTAAAATACTGCAAGACTTGCAAAAAAATGCAAGAGTCAGCAATGGTGCAGCATGGGCAACTAGGTGAAAGAGGATTAAGTTTTAAACAGTGATTTAAATTCCTTCCCCTCTCAATTGCTTGGGGTTTGATTTCTTGCGATATCATCATCCCACTAGTTTGAGTCACCACAGAATCCTTTCAGTGGTTCTCCGATTGCATTGCACCCGGACCTCCTTTGGATGACAAAAATTACCATGTGATCCCAGGAAGGAGGCTGAAGCCTGAGCCCGCCTGAGCCCCACCACTTTGGGCAGGGGGGCCAAAGCTAAAGCCCAAATGTTCCAGCCCTGAGCAGGGGAGATTGGGCTTTGGCTTCAGCCCTAGGCCCCAGCATGTCTAATGCTAAGCTGGGCGACCCCCACCCCACTAAAATGGGGTCAAGACCCACTTGGGGTCCTGACCCACAGTTTCAGAACCACTAGCTAGAGACCTGAAGCTACTTTTTTTTTTTAAACTGAGCCTTTTAAAATGTAGGTAATAAGGAAGCAAAAATGGGCAAATCCACACCTTTTTGGCTTTTAAATTAAGTGCTGGCCTACTTATTCCGAGTGCCTTCGGGGTTCGTTACAAATCCTGTGTCACTGAACAGAATGAGGCCTAGGAGTTTTCTTCTGGCTATTGCAGTCCAAGGGCCTTTATAACTCTCCATGGAGTCAGAGGAAACATTAGAGCTGCATAATGGTGGTTGGCTTCACCTGCACAAGTTGCTCCCCTGCAGAGAGGAGAGATGGCCCATGGGTCAGCAGCAGCTTGCATCAGAAAAGGCCTCAGCACCGAGTAACGTGAACTTTTATGAGTCTCTTATGAACTTTGCTAGTCACAGTGCAGTGTTAGCTTAAGAAACAAGCCACCCATCGGAGAGACTCTGCCTGTCCGGCCAGACCGCAGCACTAGGGTTGCCACCTTGGTCAGATTCACAAATGGGACACTCCGGCAGGACACCCTGCCCTGCCTCTTCCCCCTAGGCCCCACCCCTTCCCCAACTATTGCCCTCAAAACCGTGCCCTGCCTCACCTCTGCCCCTGAGACCCCATCTAACACCTCTCACTCCCTCCTCCTTCCCCTCTCCCACCCACATCAGGAGGGACTCATCTGTGGAGCCTGGCTGGGAGCTGCAGACACGTGACGCAAGTAAGAGGCAGCCCCAACTGAATAGGGGCTGGCATAGATATGACCCAGCTCCTCCCCTTATCACAATAACCAGACTTTGTCCATCAGATCGACTGAGTGAACATATAATGTCAGGTCCCTGGTTTGACTCCACTTTCCAGTCAAAAACTGGGCACCTGGCCACCCTACACAGTGCAAACTGTCGGCTGTATTCAAAATAAGTTACGTTTTTCTCTCTTTAAATGTTCTGTGTTTCATTTCTGCAGCCCCCTGCTCACTATTCATTGTTCACCCTTTATCCTCCCCTCCCTCAGGTACATTTTGTGCCACCTTCTATAGCAGGGGCCTCAAACTCAATTTACCTCAGGGCCAGTGCTGGTCCTCAAATCCTCTGAGTGGGCCAGCGGGCACCCCCTTCTGGCAGGGCTCCAGGGGGCGGGGAGCTCTGTGCATTGCCCCTCTGCATGTCTGCAGGCCAATGTGCTCCCCCCAGGGCAATTTAAAACCCACTGGGGGACTCCTGCCCCCACCATGGGCAGTGCCACAGGGCTGGAGTAGCTTCCTGCTGCTAGCTCCATGCAGTGGCCCGCATGTCCCTGTGGCCCAGTGGAGGTGTGTCTGTCCAAAGCTGTGAAACCATTAACTCAGTGTGTGAAACTGACTCAGTATCAGAGATGTCAGCTCTCCTGATTTGTTCACAAGCCTCCTGATAATGGGGGCTTTATTGTTTTCTGCAAAGCCCCCACCATGTTAGAATGAAGCCAGATCTAGGAACTTCAATACCTGAAGCCTCATGTGCCACTATCAACTGTGATGGCTCTTCGTAGATTATGCTTGTTGCTATTAGAAGAGAAAGCCAGCCTTCCTTTTCCCTTTTTCTTTCTTTCTAACAGAAGGAACTGGGGAAACTTTTGGGATAGGGGGAGCCTATACAGGAAGGATGGACTCCACCTAAACCAGAATGGATCCAGACTGCTGGCACTTAACATTGAAAAGGTTGCAGAGCAGTTTTTAAACTAAGAGATGGGGGAAAACCAATTGGTGCGGAGGAGCATGCGGATTGGACAGAGACGTCTCTTAGAGGAGAGTCTATTGATAGAGATTCTCTAGGTTTTAGTCAGGAGGAGAGGATGGAAGAGGATAAAGTATGGGCCAGATCAGACGAAAAACATTCCCATAAAAAGAATCTGGAACATCAGAAAAGGGCAGACAAATAAACAGTGACAAGTTTTTAAAGTGCTTGTACACAAATGCTAGAAGTCTAAAAAATAAGATGGGTGAACTAGAGTGCCTCATATTAAAGGAGGATACTGATATAATAGGCATCAGAGAAACCTGGTGAAGTGAGGACAATCAATGGGACACAATCATTCTGGGGTACAAAATATATCGGAAGGACAGAACAGGTCATGTGGATAGGGGAGTGGCACTATATGTGAAAGAGAATTTAGAATAAAATGAAGTAAAAATCTTAAATGAATTAACATGTTCCATAGAATCGCTATGGATAATAATTCCCTGCTCTAATAAGAATATAACAGGAGGGATCTATTATCAACCAGCTGACCAGGACAATAATAGTGACTATGAAATGCTAAGGGAGATTAGAGAGGCTATCAAAATAAAGAACTCAATAATAGTGGGGGATTTCAACTATCCCCATATTGACTGGGTACATGTCATCTCACGACGAGATGCAGAGACAAAATTTCTTGATACCTTAAACGACTGCTTCTTGGAGCAGCTGGTACAGGAACCCACAAGGGAAGAGGCAATTCTTGATTTAGTCCTGAGTGGCGTGCAGGATCTGGTCCAAGAGGTAACTATAACAGGACCACTTGGAAATAGTGACCATAATATAATAACATTTAACATTCCTGTGGTGGGAAGAACACCTCAGCAGCCCAACACTGTGGCATTTAATTTCAAAAAGGGGAACTATGCAAAAATGAGGTTAGTTAAACAGAAACTAAAAGGTACAGTGACTGAAGTAAAATCCCTGCAAGCTGCATGGACACTTTTCAAACACACCATAATAGAGGCCCAACTTAAATGTATACCCCAAATTAAAAAAACATAGTAGAAGAACTAAAAAAGAGCCACCGTGGCTTAACAACCATGTAAAAGAAGCAGTGAGAGATAAATAGACATCTTTTTAAAAAGTGGAAGTCACATCCTAGTGAGGTAAATGGAAAGGAGCATAAACACTGCCAAATTAAGTGCAAGAATGTAATAAGAAAAGCCAAAACGGAGTTTGAAGAACAGCTAGCCCAAAACTCAAAAGGTAATAATAAAATGTTTTTTAAGTACATCAGAAGCAGGAAGCCTGCTAAACAACCAGTGGGGCCCCTGGACGATCGAGATACAAAAGGAGCCCTTAAAGATGATAAAGTCATTGCGGAGAAACTAAATGAATTCTTTGCTTCAGTCTTCATGGCTGAGGATGTTAGGGAGATTCCCAAACCTGACCCGTCCTTTGTAGGTGACAAATCTGAGGACTTGTCACAGATTGAAGTGTCATTAGAAGAGGCTTTGGAATTAATTGATAAACTTAACAGTAACAAGTCACTGGGACCAGATGGCATTCACCCAAGAGTTCTGAAAGAACTCAAATGAGAAATTGCGGAACTATGAACTATGGTTTGTAACCTATCCTTTAGATCAGCTTCTGTACCCAATGACTGGAAGATAGCTAATGTAACGCCAATATTTAAAAAGGGCTCTTGAGGCGATCCCGGCTATTACAGACCGGTAAGTCTAACGTCAGTACTGGGCAAATTAGTTGAAACAATAGTAAAGAATAAAATTGTCAGACACATAGAAGAACATAATTTGTTGGGCAAAAGTCAATATGGTTTCTGTAAAGGGAAATTATGTCTTACTAATCTATTAGAGTTCTTTGAAGGGGTCAACAAACATGTGGACAAGGGGGATCCAGTAGATATAGTGTACTTAGATTTCCAGAAAGCCTTTGACAAGGTCCCTCACCAAAGGCTCTTACGTAAATTAAATTGTCATGGGATAAGAGGGAAGATCCTTTCATGAACTAAGAACTGGTTAAAAGACAGGAAACAAAGAGTAGGAATAAATGGTAAATTTTCAGAATGGAGAGGGGTAACTAGTGGTGTTCCCCAAGGGTCAGTCCTAGGACCAATCCTATTCAACTTATTCATAAGTGATCTGGAGAAAGGGGTAAACAGTGAGGTGGCAAAGTTTGCAGACAATACTAAACTGCTCAAAGTAGTTAAGACCAAAGCAGACTGTGAAGAATTTCAAAAAGATCTCACCAAACTAAGTGACTGGGCAACAAAATGGCAAATGAAATTTAATGTGGATAAATGTAAAGTAATGCACATTGGAAAAAATAACTCCAACTATACATGTAATATGATGGGGCTAATTTAGCTACAACTAATCAGGAAAGAGAACTTGGAGTCATCGTGGATAGTTCTCTGAAGACGTCCATGCAGTGTGCAGCAGCAGTCAAAAAAGCAAACAGGATGTTAGGAATCATTAAAAAAGGGATAGAGAGTAAGACAGAGAATACCTTATTGCCCTTATATAAATCCATGGTACGCCCACATCTTGAATACTGTGTACAGATGTGGTTGTCTCATCTCAAAAAAGATATATTGGCATTAGAAAAGGTTCAGAGAAGGGCAACTAAAATGATTAAGGGTTTGGAATGGGTCCCATATGAGGAGAGATTAAAGAGACTGGGACTTTTCAGCGTGGAAAAGAGGAGACTAAGAGGGGATAAGATAGAAGTATATAAAATCATGAGTGGTGTGGAGAAAGTGAATAAGGAAAAGTTATTTACTTGTTCCCATAATATAAGAACTAGGGGCCACCAAATGAAACTAATGGGCAGCAGGTTTAAAACAAAAGGAAGTTCTTCTTCACACAGCGCATAGTCAACCTGTGGAACTCCTTGCCTGAGGAGGCTGTGAAGGCTAGGACTATAACAGGGTTTAAAAGAGAACTAGATAAATTCATGGAGGTTAAGTCCATAAATGGCTATTAGCCAGTATGGTAAGGAATGGTGTCCCCAGCCTCTGTTTGTCAGAGAGTGGAGATGGATGGCAGGAGAGAGATCGCTTCATCATTACCTGTTCGATTCACTCCCTCTGGGGCACCTGGCATTGGCCACTGTCAGCAGACAGGGTACTGGGCTAGATGGACCTTTCATCTGACCCAGTACGGCTGTTTTTATGTTCTTATGTTCTTAAGACTCGGGTCTCATGGTTTCTGGGGGAAAGCTAAAAAACATGCCCCAAGACGTCAAACACCAGATGCCAAGTAAAAAGATCCCAAGTGTATTTTGGGGGGATTTCAAGAAGCCTTTCTCTTTTTGGGGAGTGTGTGTTTGTGGGGGGAGGGGATGGAGGGGCTGATTCAAGAGTTTTGAAAACATGGGGTGGGCAGTACAGTGCATGCAAATTGATAGTGTATCCCCCTGGGTCCAGGAACCCAGAGAGACCAGGATCCCGGACTTGAAACTGAGACCTCAAATTGGCACCCCCGTGTCCTCACTCTGGGACCCGCGTGCCCACTCCCTCTGGAATCCCGCCTGCCCTCCCCCACTATCGCCTGCGTCCTCGCCCTGGGATCCTTGCCTCTGCCCAGGATAACTGAAAGCAAAATGCACCAGCCCTGCCCCACTAGAGCATCCGTTCGGGCGGCTCCCTGGCTGGCACAGTTTGCACGGCAGCAAAGGCAGCCAGTGTGGCTGCCTGGACTGAGCGGTGCCCTGTGTGGCCCGGGCTATGTCAGAGCGGGGGGCCTGGATGCGGCTGGGAGCTGTGTGCGAAGGTGAGTCCCTGTGTGCTGCCCACTTCCCACCCTCCCCGGGGCTGGCAGCTGCGTGGGCCTGATCCAATAACTTTTCCTAAATATGGGGACTGGGGAAGTGCTTGGGCTGCAGATGGCCCTCAGACCGGGAGTTTGACACCCCTGAGCTAGAGGTCTTCAAGTTCCCTGCTCATGGCCTGCCTTGGAGATTTTTTTTTATTCAAGCAGCACTATGGGCCCAAGAGTCTGCATATTCAAGGAGGGTTTTAAAAACCTAGTAGATGCCAATTCTCCTCCTCCTGGCCTGGGTAGGAGGTAGTGGTAGAACGTGGCTGCCAGCTGTGCTTTGGGGAAGAGGACTCTAATCTGGGCTCACTGCATGAGAGGTGGGAGGGCTGCTTCTTGAACCCTAGGGGCTTCCTTCTGCTGTATTTACTACTCCTTCTGGTAACCCAAGGTGCCATTTGTACACTTGATGAGTAGCATTAAGAAGCCAACTATCTGGATCTCTGACTCCAGCGGGCCGAAAGCACTGGCACCAAGAGCCCCGGGGTGCCTTAGAGCAGCAGGCATGGATGTGAGTGAAAGCTTTGTCAGTGCACTGAGAACAGGGTAGAGTCCACCCCTTGTAACTTATAAGGAATTGCCCTTCGTGTAATCTGCTGGGAGGAATTCAAAGCTCCCTGCGAGTTGCCAGTGCTCCTTGTTCTCTGGTACAGCCTTATGGCAAAGGTTAGCTCTCTCCCAGGCAAATGGGACAGCTGTTACCTGAACAGAGGGAGTAGAGGCGTGTAGCTTCCCATAACTGATCTTTAATCCAGATTCTGTGTCAAGCCTCTGCAGTGGGCTCTTTCTCTGCATTTTAGATGCTTGCGCCTGTTTGAACTCAGCCTCCCATTGGTCACGGGGCACCGTTTTAAATGTAAGGCTGCAGGCGTACTGTATTTTCCAAAAACATCAATGCACTTTCCTCTGAGGATCTTGCCGGGCTTTGCTGACATTGCGGTGATGGCCATGTAGCCCTGAGCTGCAGGCCTTTCTCAGTTGCCCAAAAACAGGAGAGTTCTGTGGGTGACGGCGGAGATGTTTGGATCATTGGGCTTCCCGAAAGCAGAAGGAAGTTTCAGTGGAATTCATCGCTTGTTCCCCAACTTGGAGCCTGTCAATTGTTGGAGAGTTGCTTAAAATAACGCAGCAAACAGCCAACGCTATGATGGTGGGTCGCAGGGTTTTCCCTCGTGATGGGACAGGGAACTACCTCTTGCTGTTCTTCTTGGACCTCGATGGCTCCACAGCTGCCCAAGGGAGAAGGTGAGGGGAAGAGCCCCAGGCTTGCCCTCTGTTCCCGGTCCCAGCCCAGGGATTCTGTGGACAGCAGCTAAGCGCTCAACGCTGTGATTCTTTCCCCCGTGCTAGCTCCCACTCTGCCCCTTCAGCTCCATGGGCTTCCTGCTCTCTTTCCCCTTGGGAAGGGTTTCTCTTGTGCTCTGTGCCTGGGGAATCCCTCTGCTTTGCTTGGGTAAGGTTTCTCTCCCTCAGTGCTCCACTCCACTCATCAACACAGTACTTCTCCAAACCACACTCCGCTCTCCTTCCTCCTCCTGGGCTGACTGAAGCCGAGGGTGTGATTAGGTCTCTGGCAGGGCCTTAATTGGCTCCACGTGCTCTAATTAACCTGTGGTAACCTTTTCTCAGCCCACAGGGAATAAGGCTCTGATCATCCCAGGGATGGTGGGTATGCTAGGCAGAGGAAGGCGCTGCCTTCCCAAAACACCACGTGTGACCCAGCCCACACTCCGCCCCCAGAATACCTAACTGCAGATGTACTGGAGGCAGAGTGTTGCTGCCCCCACGCCTGCCCTCCCCATACTCTGGGACTGGGGAGGCTGGGGCTGCGTGCCCTCCTTCCACCCCATCGTGCTGAAGGGGGAGGAGCTGGGGCCATGCGCTGCCCCACCTCCCTGTGGGGTAGGGAGAGGGGTCTGGGCAGAAAGGTCGGGGTTTGGGGTGGGGCCAGGTGGCTTGTCTCTCCCAGCCCTATCTTTCCTACTGCCCATGGATCATCCTGGGACTTATATACCTCCAATCTATCACTCTCCTGCTGCTCTCTGGCCCTGCTGTATCCCATTCTACCCCGTCCCCTCCCCTCCAAACCCCACACACTCACATAGGGTTGGACTACTTGAGACAGGGGGGAGTGCTGTTGTAACAGGCCATCAGCGTTGCTGTTTTGGGTTCCGGCGCTAGGCTGCACCCAGAATTGGAAGGGTTGCCAGGACAGGAACCACCTACCACTCTCTTGCTGCTCTCTGGCTCTGCTGAAACCCAGTAACCAAGGCTGCATTTGCATCATGATGGTATAGTCACAGAGACCAAGCTTTAACGCTGGGAAGAGCAAAAAGATGTTTTCCAGTGATGCTAGTACCTTGCTACCCTGCTGGACAACAGATAATGCCACATACCGCTCTAGCTAACTTTCATCACTGTAACTGAAGGTCGGTTGAAAATCAACTACAAGTCTGCATAAGTGGTTCCCCCTAAAGGAAGTTGTGAATGAGGCCCATTATCTTGCTGCTTTGCAGAAGTGTTCTCTGCCAGAAGGCATTCATTTTTAATGGCCCTATTTTTAATTCTATCCTTGCCAGTTATTCATCAGAGATTTCCCCCCTGTGTTCATTACACTGGGTGCAGTGCGAGTGCATGACTCACTGAACTTACTTGTTTTCTTGAAGATTATAAATGGAAGCGATGATGCTTTTATCCACCCCCTCCTCCTCTTGAGTCTATTGTTTGTTCTGTGTTTAGAGGAAATTTAGAAAATAGGGCTTGGGTGGGTATGTATGTGTGTGAATTTTGATCTCCTCTGGGCCAAATCATCCTGAAAGCCATGTGAATACCTGACTGAGAAGTATGGAAGGTAGATGAGTTTGTGGCATTGTCTCCCCTCCTCCCTGGTTTTTGTTTTTTTTCAGGACTGAAGAAACAGTTATAAAGAGAGAGCCTCAAAACTCAGGTCACCTTTATTCCCAGGCTTGTCCACCAGCCACCAGCCCACATCCTCTGTTCATTAGGCAGTGTTTGTAATGTTGGATAATTATGGCCATCAAAGGAATATGCTTAAGACAGATCACTCCAGTAAAAGTTCTGATCCCAACAATATTTTTCATCAAGAGTTTCCAGGGTTCACAACCATGAACTTTGCCAGCGATTGTGTTCAGAATTGAGGAGCTTGGCAGCTAAGGACCCAGGACTTGAGTCTTTGGTGCTCTGGCTTTGGTATTTGGTGCAGCCCATACTCAGAAAGAATTGAGCAAGTTTAGCAGAATGTACAGCCTGAGGCAAAAGCCTGCTATAGAAAATTTCAGACCATACCGTTAAAGTTAGGCAATATTACAAACAACTGAAAACATGGTCTCATAATGGAAAATGTCTGGTTACCTTAACTACAGTTTGCTTGGCCTATAATTAAATTAGAATCCAGCTAAAACCTGCAGCTCTGTGTGCATTATCACTAAATCTGACCATTGTTCTTGCATAGGTTGGTACAAATCTTTTCCTCACAAAAGGGAATAAATGTATTTGGCTCCTGGATGACATAGGTGTGTCTGAAAATAAATGAAACTGCTGCTAAGTTAGTTGTTGGAGGGATTTCAGGAGGTATTGTGTGTATGAACAAATCACCTCTCTCAGAACATGCTGTTTACCAGCAAAATACTAAGTCAGCTCTACCCTGGCTTTCTCACATCACAGCAGGAGGGAGGAGATCGTGTAGAGGCTGCTGTTTTCCTGGTTCCTGTTATTTTTCCTGTAGTTTCATCAGGCTACAGAGGAAATCTGGGTTACATGTAACACATGCTCTACTGGTCTGAGCTAAACAAAAGCATTTTTACCTCAAGACTCAATGATTGTGGGAATCGGGGGTTCAGCTTTGAAATTATTGTTCTCTACATTTGTTCTGCCTATACAGTCACTGGGGTATGATGTGTGCCGTCTCCAGGCTCAGTGCACTGGCCGTTTTCACTGCAGTATGTCACCAAGAAGCATCTGCTGTCTACATAAGGTGACCATATGTCCCATTTTGGTCAGGACAAATCTCCCTCCCCCCTTTAAAGCTCTGTCCCTGCCTTCCCAACTTTAATGGCAAAAGTGGGCATTTGTCCCATTTGCTCTTGCAAACGAAGATAATATACACTACTTGGGTTTGATTACTGATTATAAATACTATCCTTTCCCGGGAAACTTTTGCTGCACGCACATGTGTTGTAGTTTTACTGACGGATTCCTTCCTTTTGCTAAGGTGTACCCTGGCTAGTGTGTTAGAAATCTGGCTTTATTTATATTGTTTTTCCCCCCTCAGATGTGGCTGCTTGCTTTTGCGGCTTAGAGTGAGTGCACACACCCTGCCCTGCCCTGCCCTGCCCATATGGGGTGTCAGATTTGTACAAACTACGTCTGGCAAAGTATCATTTGAAAACGAACAACACTACTCAGTAATAATATGCATAAAACAATGCTGTGTGTGGAATTGGGGATATGTGGGGCTCTTACGCCTTTAAACCTCTGATTAAAAGCTGTTTAAACCAGGCATGTCAAGGGAAGTAGATAAAAATGTTTCTTCCTGGCAAAGAAAAGCAGCCAACACCTCAAACCAAGCACGGGCAAACTCAATGGGCTATGTATTTATATCACAGGAGAACATTGACATTGTACAATTGCAGCGGGAAACAGCAACACATTGGAGAACACCCGTAGATGCCTTAATCAAGCTGGAATTGGCTCCCTAGAGAAGAGTGGAGGCTGAACCCCAGGGAATCAATTTGACCCTGGAAGCAAAGAAGTGCAGTGCTGTGTTGGATGGGAAGGGTGTGTTAATCATAATTAATAAGCCGCACTGTACCGACTCTTCAAAAAAGCAGCAACCTTATCTCTGTTGTGAATGTACAGAAATAGGGACTGTGCATAGTACAGAAACATCCCCAAGGAGCTTGGGGGCAGCAGGGAGTTCACCGACTGTTCCCTGCTAGACAAGGTCTGGGCTCAAGTTTGAGGAGTTTGTGGGTGAGGAAGATGGGCTGGTGTGACTGAGAAGCGGATGCACAGTTTAATCTCCAGCAACGCTCACTCTTGTTGAGGTTACACGGTACCCACAGCGCTGGGTGTTCTCAGCAGCATGCTACAGCTACAAATCTTCACGGGGGTTTCATGTAATTAGCACCATATAAAACTGGCAGATGCATATTGATCAAGGAGCACGGGAGATGGTTTTCGCTCGTTAGAGGTATTTAGGTGATGGCTCACTGAAATGACTGCCATACTGCTGGCCTACCCCAGGTTTTGATGCTGACCCTGTGCATTCTTCAAGCGTGATATATTTGTGGCTCAGTGGGACTGGAAAGCCGAGTGATCGAACGATGGGTGTGGTGTGCGGCGAGTGTGCCGTTGTGTAAAACAAATCTCCTGGCAAACTTGGGAGTCGGGTGCCCTGTTCTAGAGGGCAGAGTGCCATCATGCTGTGCTTTGGTGTTGTGTAATGTACTGCGCTCTCCTGGCACGGCACACCAGGAAGCCTGTATAGCAGGGCTACTCAACTTTGGAAGCTCTGGGGGCCACAGTGATATGCACAGCCCATGCCGAGGGCCGCAACTTAAGTGTGGTTACATACACATGCAAATATATATGCAAATAGCTTCTTTCACACTGATGGATATGAATATAAAGCACTTCCCACAATACCCTGGTGCTCCCAGCACCTCCTCCCTGAGAGCTAGAAACGCCCACACCCTGTACCTGTCTGTTCCAGCCAGCCCGTCCACTTGCGTCTTTCAGTGTTCACCCCGCCTGGGAGACACCTCACCATTGCAGAGCATGTTGCCAGTGGAGGCCATGTTCAAAGGATCCCACCCGTGGGCTGTGTGCTGAGCCCTGTGTAAATGTAAACCCAAACCTCACCACAGGCCGCAAACAAACAGGCTGCATGCCGCATGTGGCCCAAGGGCCACGTGTTGAGTAGCCCTGCTGTATAGGCTGGGCACTTGGCGGTCGCTTGTTGTAGCGAGAGCAGAGGTTTGGTTCCCACGCGGTGTTCTGATTCAGTGTCCTAGTCTGGTGAGGGTATATTTCTGTTAGCCTTCCAGGGAAAAGACAGTTGGACATAATGTCCAAAGGGAACAAATCCAGGGAGGAGGTGTCCCTTCTTTGCTTTTCTTTATTCTCCCAGCCCAACCTCACCCAGTTCCGCTTCTTGCTGGCTGCCGGGTTGTGAAGGAAAAAGTGTAACTCTCTTTTTACACTGTGCTGATTAGACTCTCCTCCCCCATACATAGTACCTCTGATAAGTGGTGGGAGGGGCGGCAGCATTCAAGACAACATGGCCTTCTCTTGTGCAGGTACTGTGGGTAGAGTGTGCAAGAGTCACGAGACTGAGACCGGCTGATGCAGAGAGGTAAGCTGAGGGCACTGGGGGGGGGGGGGGAAGAAACAGTGGAGTGGGGAAGCCACCAGCCCCATCTTCATCCAAAAGCAGGGGCAGCTTTAAATCAGATAAAACAAAATCTCACTCACTCTCCAAAGCTACTGTGAAATGTGCAGCGAGGGCAGGGATGGAGAAAGGTTAACTGGTGGGGTCTACACTCAGGTTGATTTGGCAGCAGGTGACTGCTAACAACAACCCAACTTGGATGATCAATAGTTAACCCCCTGGCTAGCTGGGCTTCTTCCAGGGGTTACCTATGGTCAGCCTGTGGCATGTACACAGCACACATAGCAGAAGTGTAGGTTGTGGCACCCAACCCTTCTGGGTTCCAATTACTGGACTAGTTCCTTTCTGCCTTTAATAAACCCGCGAATGGAAAACAAAAACATTACATAACTTCTGTTAATCCAATGCATCATATGGAAACAATACAAAGTTCCTGCTAGTCATTGCCTAACGGGACATCCTCTGAAACAGAATAGAAACCAATTGCCCCTAGTACTCCTGCTGTTCCTCAGTCTTTGGGATTTTTGTAGGAGTAAGGAACTCCCAACCCTTTCCAATTACCAGAAGCAGAAAAGCTTCATGTAATGACCTCAAAAAATGACAATGATGGACTATCTGTTAAGAAACCAAATCCTCCTTTTCTCAAAGCAAAAGGAGAGAGTTAGAAGAGTAGGGAATAGTCTGGGTAGCATATTAGGATGACTTGGAGACAGACCAGTGGGACTGAAGACATTAAGGGAAAATTCATGCTTAACATCCCTTCAAAAGATGGCCAGGCAGGTTGCTCCACCAACAGCAAGTTCCTCCCTCCCACCTGGGTGAAACAGACAGAGAAACAGTTAACAGAAATTGGGAAGTTATTTCCTTTCTTTTAAAACCAGGATAAGGTAATTTTCAAGGGGGTTGGGGTGGTGGGATCTGTGTCCTTTGCTCAAGCTGCTCAGGATTTCATGCTTGCAATCATCTCATGAATCTTTTTGTTGAGGGCTCCTCCATGGACTCCCTTCTTGCCCATGAGGAAGATCAGGGCTTTAGGAGTCTTGCCAATACAGATGGACTTGCTGTCAGTTTCCTTGGTTCTAGCATCCATCACGGCATCTTTTTCCACCAGCAGGTTGTCGCGAATCACGCTGCACTTCTTGCCAGCAATGGTAATCCCAGTTTGCAGGAATCCCTTCCGGTCCTGGCCTATGATCACCCCCACTTCCTGGGGTGAGATAGCAGCCAGTAGGCCCCCTGGCTTTGATGCCCACACTGACTTGTTGTCACTGTGACCCACGATAGCTACGTCTTCAATGTTCTTGTCCTTTAGCACGGTATTGATGTAGCTCTTCCAGTCACCCATCTTGCTGTAGTTGTCAGGATGCTTCTGAAATGCTCTCAGACAACTTGTTACCTCTTTGCTTGCCTTCTGGGCTTTAGGACTGGGGGAGGGGAGGGACTTTCAAACTAATCCTGAAGATTTTGAGCTAAGAGTTTGTTTGAGCTGAGGAATCAAGAGTTCAGTAGATAGAGCTTTTGCTTTGCCAATCAAGGGAGATCTATCCCCATCACAAAATGGTCAGGTGTGTGGTTAAGTGGTTGCTAAGAGTTTTTTTTTTTGTGATGTCAAAAGCATCTGACATCACAACTTGTAAGCCATTATGATGTCATCTCTCTTAAAGTAGAAGCAGTCTTGATTCCCAAGATGGCCAGAAATGTGCAAGGTGTTTGCCCTTCTACTTCCTACTACTATTATCAGAGGTCATTCATATGAACTTTTTTTCTGTGTGTGTGGTCTCCAAAGAACATGGGAACTGCTTTATGTTAGGGTGGTGTAAGAGTGAAAAGGAAAATAGATGTGACAAAACAAGAGATGAAAATGCAGACATCTCAGTACTATAGTGGAAGGTGTTAGAAAATCCCAATTCTTTCAGTAAATATTGGATCAGATTCTGCTCCTGGAGAGCCCATCTTTCCTCTGAAGTTGAAAGTGGAGAATTCATCTAGGAGGTAAAACCATCCTACCACCCACCCAACCACCAGAGCTTTCTTGCCCTTTTCCAAAGTCCTAATCTAGCGATACCATCTCTTGCTCTGGAGCGTGGAAGAAGGAAACATAATGTGCAGCCAAGATTTACTTACACTTTGCAGCCAAAGTACTCTCTATTCATTGCTTCAACTGTCACTTGTGTGGTATGCAGGGAAACTGCTGCTGGATCCGGGGCAAAAACTCATCAGTGTTAACTTGGCATGGCTGAAGGAGGTATTTAAAATAGAAATGGACCTAACCCAAACCTTCCAAATCTGATCATTTCTCAACTTTGGATCTGGATCTCAAATGTGTAGCTGGTCTCTCTATAAATGGGTTGAGCAAAAGAAAGCATCCACATACTTAAAAGAAATCATCCACATTGCTTAATATACAGATGCAACCTCTCACTTATATGAACAGACTTCTAGTCCCTGAAGCAATAAAATGAATACTTGGTATAAAACCTTGTTTATAACACCATCAGCATTGTATGGTGATTATATGTGATCACACAAGCTTCTTCACAGCCAGTGCCCTGTCTGTCTCTGTACCAGTCCAGTTTTCTCAGCTCCCTCAGCATGCCCCCATCGGGGTCAGTCTGTATGGGAGCATTCTCAGCTGTATAGCAGTGCCTAATCCTTATTAGTTATAACATCCTGTCCATCCACCCTTGAAAACTACATGTACAGAGTATCAACTTTGTAAAGCTATGGTGAACGCAAAGATAATTCTCATTATATTTCTATAAATACTGTTTCTGATATTGGGAACATTGGCAGTGGCTATACAATCTTCAGTTCTGGCACCTTTCCTCTTTCTCTGTTATTTTTGGGTGGTAAACAGGTTGAACTCCTCTACGAGGCGGAAAAAAATTGTGGCTGTACATGTGGCAGGAAGAATGCCTGGTGGGAATGTTTCAATGAAAGCTGATGGGTGTGCAGCACTTTAGGAAACCAGACAATTGATTTAAGCACTTAAAAAGGATGTAAGTGCCTCACATGAGGAACCCATATTTTAATACTCTGTCCAGGCTATAAGAAACCCAATCATATAACTGAGTCAACATGCAGAACACCTTACCTTGAGGAATTGAATCCAGTGGTAGCCAAGAGTTTCCTGACCACTGAGGACATGGCACCAGCAGGTAAAATGCCAGAAGATAGCAGTAGGCAAAATCACATGCTTTTGCCTCTTGCTATCTTTCCCCATAACTGATTTGTGTACCAGTGATGAAATGCTTGGAGTTGCAGTCTGATTATCTGTTGTCTCTCCCTATGGTCCTGCTTTTGGAGATGGGTGTAGGATCAAGCCAAGAGTTGCATAGACTGTGGAGTGCTTAAAGGAGGGTGTGTTTTGCCTTTGCTTTTGGATGTAAACACAGTATGTTGCTGGCTGGAAATTTGTCATGGCCAATTTTGAAGTGGGAAATTAATGACTCATGGAAATGTTAGAGAGAAATCAATACCTGGTGTATTGGTCTCTCAGTGGAGTGTTTACACAATAGAAAATGGTTTTTTACTGTAACTGATTTGGGGCTGACTGTCATATTGCAAAAGCATAACTCTGCCAGAATCTAACTGAGCTTTCAAGAACCATAGGGTTTTTTTTTTCCTAGACAAGGGGACAAAGTATCAGCAGAGAGTTTAATGTTACATGTTCCAGCTGAGGCTCAGTGTACAAAGTGGTAACTGGAGAATCTCTGCCTGTCTTAATCAGCAGGGTCTGAGGCCTGGTCTACATTACATAGTAACATTGTCAAGGCAGCTTGACAAAGACACACTATGCCTTGTCCCCCTGATGTAGGTACCATACTACATGGACACAGTAATTGCGCCTCCATGAGAGGTGCAGGGCTTAGGTCTGTGTATTTAGAACAAGGCAGTGTCGGTGTAGACATTTGTCACATACATTCATTTTAGCTGTCTTGACAATTCCACCAATCCATGGTGGAGCAGTGAAATTGACAAGAATGCTGGCCTTTGCCAAAAAGCCAGGCTGGCTGGCTGCCCCCTGCTCCCAGCTGAGAGCCCAGCGGGAAGCTGGGCTCCTAGTGGGGAAGGCAGCCCCCCAATGTCCCCTTCAGTCGGCTGGAACTGAAGGGGGGGGACATCAACCACTACAGTAATGACTGAGGAGGCTGCAAATCCACCTACCACAGGTGTACTCAAGTCTGTAAGGTAGAGCCGACTTGACTTGAGCACCTCTCCCAGGCTTTTACCGCCCACCCCAAGCCACTGACTGCCGTGGGGGCGCTTGCTGCTTTACACCACTGGCCAGGGGACCCCGACCCCGGTTCCTCGCCCGCACCGCAGAGGAGGGATTCTCCCGGAGACTGTCCCCACATGGCAATGGGGAGTCGGGTGCTCTGCGCCCCCTATAGCCGCTGGGGCACATGGGGGGCAACGGGCCGTGCGGGGCGATTCCCAGCTTTCCCACCCCAGCGCTGGATGCTGCCCCAGCAGCGCGGGGCGGGGGCCCTGCCCGGGGCGGGGGGCTGGCTCTGAGGCGGCGGCCTGTCGCCTGGTGGAAGCGGGGCCGGGGCTGTGCACCCAGCAGCGCAGGGGGCGGAGGCAGGGCCAGCCCGGGGGGGCTCTTGCTCTGCCCGGTGGGCGGGCGGGGGCGGGACTGTGGCAGGGCGCCCCGACCCGCCCCCCGTCCTCATCCACCGCCGCCTCCGCCCCTCGCCCCAGTCGCCATGAGCAGATCCAGCGGGGCCCTGGGGGGCTTCGGCCTCCTCCCGCCGCTGCCGCAGTCCCGGGCCGCCTGGCTGGGCGCCGCCGGCGCGCTGGCCCTGGCCGCGCTGCTGGGGGCCGCGGCGTGGCGCTGGCGGGCGGCGGGGCGGGCGCGCGGCGGCAGCGGGTGGGGACGGTGTCCGGCCTCTTCGTCTACCCGCTCAAGTCCTGCCGCGGGGTGGCGCTGCGGAGCGCGGAGGTGACGGCGATGGGGCTGTGCAGCGGGGAGATGCGGGACAGGTACCGCCGGGCCTTCCCGCACCCCGCACCCCGCTCCCGTGGCAGCCCTGGCAGGCGAGCGCCCGCCCCGTGGCTCCTCCCGGCGGGAGGGTGGGTGGTGCCCAGGTCCAGGCGGGCTCTCCTCCCCTTTGGGCTGCTGTCTCCCGAGGAGGGGAGCGCTGGGAAACCGCCCCGCTCTGGCCGCCCCACGGAAGCGAAGGGGAGCAGGTGGTTCAGCAGGAGCAGGTTACCCGACTTTCAAAGGACCCTTCAAGATGAAGTGGCCAGGGAAGCCCCCTGCCTTCGGGGGGAAGAGGGTCTGGATGTGCCACTGGGAGGACCTTTCCCTGACGTGCAGCTCTGGGTAGCCCAGCTCTTGTCTCCTTCACCAGCAGATGTTGGTCCAATAAAAGATACTACCTCACCCACCTTGTCTCTGATTCACTCAAGGTCATCTGGATTAAAATGATATCCTTGCCCGCTCTTATTTACAACCTAGATGTGAGAAAGTCCACCAACACACTGTATATATCTGTGCTACTTGGAGTCACAAGTTTGTTAGTCGAGTTGCACTGTGACCTAGTTTCTCAGCAGGAAAGCTTTGATTAAAAAAATTGGGCTGTAGTTTATTCGTTTTAGTAATAGGCCCTTTCAATGAGAGAGATCTGCATTATATAAGGGCACAAAGGGGAGAGAAAGGGACAGCCCGAGTAATTGTGATGTTATGAAAAATACTTCTAAGCTCTTTGCCTCAGTGCATTTCTTTGCATTGTCTTTGCCTAGATCATTGATGGTGCTGTGTAAGTAAAATGTTTATTCTATTTCTTTCCTTGCAAACTACAGGGTTTGGCTTCTAATTACTGAGGACGGACATATGGTCACGGCTCGGCAGGAGCCTCGCCTGGTCTTGATTTCTGTAAACTGTGAAGATGGCTACTTAATGCTGAATGCTCCAGATATGAAGGAACTTTGTGTTCCTATCAAACTCCCCAAGAAAAATCCAGTTCACAATTGCAGGTATTAGATGAAGATCTTTCTTTTTGCAGCACTGTTCTTACAGAAAAGCATATTAAATTAAGTATTTTACTAAGAGAGTGTAATGTACAGCCCTCCCTGGGTTTGATGCAGGTGCAGTTCTATGGTTGGTGTTATGCCAGAGGTCAGGCTGTGTTATTATAATGGTCTCTGCTGGTCTAAATGTGTTAAATAAGTCCACTTATTATTGAACTCCATTTTTAGGCGATAGCATCAAGGCTATCAGACATTATGCACTATATCTGCCCAATCAACTACAATCTTCAGAGCTTTAGTATACTACCACAATTACCCAGGCATATTTACTCTCTGTTCTGCATTTAGCTTGGCTAAGTGTTTGCATTTGAAAATTTTGGTCATATATGTAGCTATATCATAATTTCCGATAAGCAAATTCTGTGTGACATCCATCATCACACACAACTGGTAAATTGGAATTTTGTGACATTAAGTATTTTATCTGTTTTGAAAAATGGCTAGGTCTAGCAGAAAAGGTAAGAACACTTTCCCCTTGTTAAAATGGCAGTTACATTTGAGAATATTGTGGCAGCTTTAAATGTTGGTAGCCCCCATAGATGGGGTGCTATGGGCTTTGCCTTTGGACAGCAGAAGAGATTGAAGTGCCACTCCTTCCAGCTGCTGTAGCTGAGAATAAAGCAGCTTTCTAAGGTACAATATTTGCCAGCTCCACATGTAAATTGTCGCTATGGAAACTGCTATTAAATAATGTAGTTGAGTTTTTCTTTTTAATTTACATGTGCCAGATATACATGGGCAATGATACTGTTTGCGATGGAAAGCTTGGGTTCTGGATTCTTTTCTGGTGCCTCTATCTGAGGTGACTCATTGCTATGCCCTGCACAGGGGTGCTGTCCTTTGGTAATACTAGTTGCCAAGAAATACAAACCCCACTTTACAAGGGACAATAATGAAAACAAACACAACCCACTGCAGAGAAGTGACACTTCCAAAATAACAGCATCACAAAGGAGACTTTATTGGGTACAGAAAATAGAATCTGGGGAAGAAAAGGTTCAATAATTAAATAAGTAATAAATAAACCAGTACTCACAACTCGTCCAGCTCCATTCCTGGCACCTTCTCAGGTAAATTGTACACTAAGGCTGAGTCCTCAGATGGAGTTGCAGTGCTGTGTTGTTAGCCAGCTTAAACAAAAGAGCCCCTTTATCTTCACTGGGGACTTGCCGGGGGGTGGGGGGGGAGAGAAAGGAGGGAGGATCCTCTTCTGCCTTCAACCAAGCTTGCTCATTATGTGAAAAAACAGCCCCTAAATTGCTAGCCACTACCTTTGGACTCCCCTGGGGGCTGCTTATGTCTACCGAATTGGGATCTTTTTATATGGAAACGCAGGGCTGGGACTCCAGTACTGCATCCTGAAATAGGGGAAGAGGCAGTAGAGCTGCTGGTGAAGGGTAGGGGGCAAAGAGCTATGGCAGTGAGACAGATGGATCTGCATGCCCCTCCTTTCCTGGCATGCAGTCTGCTTTTGGAAAACCCTGTGACAGTGTCAAGTGGCTTTGCAGCTGGAGTCTCTAGAATCATAGGCATAGAGGTAAGTTACTAAGGAACCTCCCTCAGGACCGCGCTGGGATTAAGAGTGGCCCTAGAGCTCCTGTGCTGGGGAATTGGGCCATTATAGGTTTGTTCCCTTGCCCCAATGGAGAGAAGAGCTCCCTGTAGTTTCCTGTCCCTCTGTATGGTCTCTTCATCCCAGACTCCCACCAAGGCTCATGCTATGCTGACTCCCCTTATCCTTTGCCTGCAGCACTTTTCAGCCAGAGTCCTGGGGATATGCAAAAGGTTGTCCAGGGGGTACATCAGCTCATCTAAATATTTGACTAGTTTTACAACAGGCTACATAAAAAAAGCACAAGCAAAGCCAGTACATATTAAAGTGTCATATAGACTAAGACTTTATACTTCTCTACACACTGGAATGTAAGTGTTTATGGTCCCAAAAATGAGAAAGAAAGCAGTATTTCAGTAGCAATGCACAGTGACACTATCTTCTAATTGGAATAAGAATACACTTCAATCACATTCCCTCCCATACATGCCGCTGCAGTAGATTGGCATCCTGGCTTGTTTACTGGCTGCTATTGGAAAAGGAACTGGCTTCATTACCCAGAACCCTCCTTTCTCCTTGACTCTGTTCAGAGGTCAGTGTAAATCTCAGCTGTGTGTGTGGACTGTCTCTGTCCACTCCTCCACTGGTGCAGATTTAGTGCATGAACTGAAAGAACATCGCTCACTCGAGTGAGCAGTGTTGTGACCTGGTGCATGGGTTCACAATACCCCCTTCAATGCAGCTTGGCTGCCGATCTGTCATGAAGGAGTGAATCTGCACTGGGGGTGTTTTAAAAAACAAAACCACCCCCTCCCAACACACACACACACACACCACTGCCATGCTACACATGTGAATATGGACCCTAGGCACAGGTCTACTTTGCCTGTGCATTAATCTGGCCCTGCTGGTGTGTTCTGCGCTGGTTGGAGCGGAGGTGGGTGAGTCTGGCTCCTGGATGAGAGGCAGTGGGAAAGCTGCACTTAGCAAGTGAGCTGGCCATTCAAAGGCCAATGTTTCCTCCTGGCATGGGGGAAAGGTGCTGCCTTCTCCCTACTCTCCTGTGTGTAGTGGAACCAGCAGTGTCACCCCCCTCCCTCCCTTTGCTATCCCTACCTCCGCTTGGCTGGGCATTCACTTGTCCAGCCGCCTTCCTAGTTACAGCTGCCAGTGTGTGTGTGCCTCTGTGCCTCAGGCTCTTTCGTGACTGTCTGTGCTTTGGAGAGTGATTTCCCACTGGAGGAGTGGGGGGAGGGGGAGGTTGCCCTTTGCTAGGGTGGGGTTTAGAGGAGGTGTACTTAGAGTAGTCTAATATGGTGCTATGGTCTGGCTGCTCTGTGTGGACAGAGGCAGATTACTGTTTTGTGGGACCCTGGGCCAGAGCAAGTAGAGGCCCCTCTATGCTTCCCCCCCTCCCCCACTTCTGCCTGCAGTCCTTCCTGCTTTCCCCAGCACTCCTGCCAGGTAGTGGAATAGTACTTTGATATTATTGACACAAGTGTGTGGAATAAGTCTGACTTTTTTTCCTTTAAATCTAGCATGGCAACCAGATGTTGTGTGTTTATAGCACATTGTTGTGACAGTTAACTCAGCCTCATTTCTTTAGTCCCTAACAGGGGAGAAATGTAATGACTGTGTTTCAGTGCCACTGTTCTGGTTGCTTGCCTGCAAGGAACTGGTGTTGCATGTACTGGAATTATTTGGAAAATATGCAGAGAATGTATTAGGGGGTCCAGAATCTAACTTAGAAATGGCCGGAATCAAAGTTCCTTATTAATTTCTTTGTCGTTATTGAGATTGCTCATTGACTGCTTATTTTTGTTTGTTTTATGAAAGCAAGATATTTGATTTTGAATTGTAGCGATGAAAAGAAGTACACAGGAATTCTCAGCTTTCAAATTAACTTGTGCTTCTTTTAGGCTCTTTGGAATGGATATCCAAGGCAGGGACTGTGGAGATGAGGCAGCTCAATGGATCACCACCTTCTTGAATGCGCAGTCCTATCGATTGGTGCATTTTGAGCCACACATGGTGCCTAGGAAGTCAAGAGACATATTCACCACTTTCCGATCCACAGATAAGGTTAGATGACAGTTTTACTCGATAATCCTTTTTTGAGTATGTGTCATCTCTCCACTCAGCCTTCCTATTGTAATACTTGTTACATGGGGAGGCCAGTTCATGGTAAAGTACCTGCTTCATGCATATGAGAAGTCCCATTGATTTAAATTTTGTTTTAAATCAATTTAAAGTTATTAAACAAGAACAGCGAGAGAATCTGAGGCTGCCATTTTGTCAAGAAGTGATAGCATATGACTCCTGATCCACTTCAATGAATGAGAGATGCTGGAGTTTTTGAAGGCAGTTTAATGGTAAACTCCCTCCTCTCTCTCCACCCCCAGTTATGTGCAGTGCTGATATAATATGAACTCTTCTCTTTACTGCTGGTTTGTTTATAGATGCTAGCGTGGATTGAGCCCTGAGTTAATCTGAGGTCTAGAGCTTCCACCAAGGAAAGCCCACACGAAAGAAGGTTATGGCAGCAAATGGTGCCCACAATCCCCTCTTCCCTGGAGTGGGTCTGCAACTACTGCATTAAAAACAGGCAGGGAAATCTGGGATGGGCTAAGTCAATGCATTCCTTCAACAGCCTCAGCTCCCTGGGATCAGGGATCTAAAGAACAGTGATGCTTTCTCCTTCTCCCCATCCTCCCGCCTTACCTCCCCTGAGCAGAATCTTCTGAGAAGAGCATGATGGTAAAGACAGTACCTCTCCTGCTCCAAGTAAGCGTTCCTCCTGTGGCTTAGTGGCTTTGATAGTGCAAGGAGACAGAGCAAATGCACACCCTGACCTGCAACTGTGAGCATAATTGTTCACTGAGCATCAGTACTTTACCTGCTGTTGCACAAACCGAAAGTGTGTATAAAAAGTTATATTCAGATCTCTCTACTCTGTGTGTGCATCTTCTCGACAAGTAAATGAAGACTAATTCAGACTAGTAAGAGGATTAATGGTTTCCCTGAAGCACTCCTTGAAACTGAAGATACTGTGTGTGGCTTAGCGAGATGTTAATTTGGCAGATGCATGGGCATAGAGTCATTGTGTTGGTGTTAACACAGAGGGCAGCGCAATACAAACATATTTCCATTGCACATTTGCACTTGTTTGAGAGAGAGGAGAGCAGAGACTACTTGTCATTTTACAGATTTTGTACAATGTGTGCAAATGTTGAAAATAATCGTTTGGAAGGGACTTTCAGTATGCACTGAAACTTGCCTGAACGCTGCCTTCAAAGATTCGTGCTTGTCCCATTTACTGATGTGAACAGAGGGAGTTTTCTTAAAGTATTATTCAGTGACACCTCTTGCCAAAATGGCAGCCTCCACGAAGAAAAGTCAGCACCATTAATGATCAGTTTCAGTTTAATTTTATTGTTTTCTGAGTAAATCTTTTCCCCAGAGTTTGCAACAGAGTGGATTCAAGTCTATTAGAAAATCTCACTTGATATAGATTGAAATAAGGAAGTATTGAAAAACATGGTCAGCTTACTACTTGTAAGACTGGGCACAGGGAAGGGAATGTTTTCTTTTCTGATGCTCCAGAGAAAGACATCACTAGGCAGAGAACTATAAATGTGCAAATAAACTTCATCCGCTGACCAACGAGTCTGTCAAGAAGGGTTGTGAATTAGGAGCTAGGCTCTCTGGAGACTGAAAGAAACTGTTGACTTGCAGAGTTAAACAAGGGGAAAATAGTAGTTCTAGATGTTTGTTGGTTTGTAATTAAATACGGATCACCTTTTGTATGAAAAATCCATTTTAAAATAGTTTATATAATAGTAAATGATTAAATGATTAATTGATTATAGTTTGTTACAGAGTCCAACAAGCCAGTGGGGTGCTCATAACCTTCTACTGATACCTGCAACATGTAACGCTCGTGTGTGTAATATGCTTCCGTCTATTAGCTATCATTTATTAACCCTATTATAAACATCTTGTATATGGAAGCTTTAAGCTCTAGTGGGAGCATTAGGATTTGTTTGCCTTTATATTTGTAGGTTGCCTATCCTGACTGCAGCCCAGTCCTGGTCCTCTCAGAAGCTTCATTGGAAGATCTCAATACTAGGGTGGAGAAGAAAGTTCAAATAAGGAACTTCAGACCAAATATTGTTATTACGGGTTGCGGTGCTTTTGAGGAGGTAAGTGATTAACAGAACTTTTAATTGCTATTTTGTTCTGCATCGTGGACACTTTCTTCAGAACCCAATTTCCTTGGGATATTGAGTCCAAAGAATAGCTAATGCCTGGATTGGATTTGGGATTAGCTCAAAGTCAGTCATTAATGGCTGGTGCAGCTGCAATGGCGTAAACTCCAAATGCAGAGAAGGAAAGTTGCTGTCTTAGGGTTTGCACTGGCACATCTGGCCAGCAATAGCTGAATCCCAGGTACAAATAGAATCCTAGAATTTCTATTATAAAGGTGTGCAAAGCTTCATGGGAGATAACAGGTTTGTGGATATTAACTTTTATATTTATTCAACTTGGTGAAGGATCAAATGAATGTATTGAAAATGTGAGCCTGGTACTGTGTGCTTGCCTTTAGGCCTCAAATAGGAAATGTTATACACAGTATAAGACATCTAATGATACAAAAAATCGTGCGTTTTGTGATATTTTTCTCATATTTGACTTTATACATAAAAGCTCATTGTGATGGTCTGACATTACCATGGCTGCTGAATATCTAACTCTCTCTTTCTTTAATGTGTGATAAAACTGGGGTTTACCTGGTAGAGTGGTGCAAATTTTACATGTTTGAGTTCACTCTCATTTATTTCTGGAGGGTTTTTTTTTATGGGCTTGAATGTTCCTAAAGACCCAAAATTCCCAGGGTCTCACAAAATGTGTCTGTCTTCCAAGAAGTATTGCTCTAGGAAGCTTCTGGGCTGATAAGTGAAGACTGATTTGACTTGTTTTCATTGATAACATTTTTATGGAACTGTAATTGACTTAAAAGATCTTAGATTAAATACAGTTTTCATTATCAATTCTGAAATCAGGACAAATACACTTCTGATTAGAGAATGCATTCTACAGAAGGCTTTTTCGGTTCTTCCTTTTTGTATTAACCTGCAATTTTATGTTTGATAAATTAAATATTAAAAACCCCCACACGTATATCGTGCCTATAACACAGGTATGTTTTGAATGATCCAGTTGTTATCTTTTAGTGTAATATACCTGAAGCAATTTGATAATTCATACAACTGATACTGTAACTTTTGCAAAATGGATTAGACAATTTGGAATAGATGATTAATATATCAGTGTTGAAAATGATGTATTTTATTAAAAACAATAGCATATCTATTATAGCTCTTATTTTGAGGATGCAAGAAAGTGTGATGCTCTGACCTGATGCTTAGTAATGGCTGGCCTCAAAGCCAACCTCTGGAAAATGGTTAAATGCAAATATTGAGAAAGTATAATATTACATGTTTACATTTCCCACAGGATTCCTGGAATAAGATACAAATTGGTAATGTGGAGATGAAAGGGACAATGGGTTGCCCCAGGTAAGGATTTAGGAATATACTTGAAGGAAAAATAAATATGAAGTAACATGTTGTCTGACATTGTCTATCATTGCAGGTGTATTTTAACAACAGTTGATCCAGAAACTGGGATCATTGACAGAAAGGAGCCATTGGAAACACTGAAAAGGTAGCACAGATAGTAGTGGGTCTCCTCTTGTGTGTGTTGGACAGATAGAAATGATTACCAGCTAGAATTTGGCAGTTACTTTAAAAATAAGGCATTAGAAATGATTGCTCCATGTACTCAGACAATCTTTTTAAACTGCATACTTTGAATTCAGTCCTTGCCCATGAAGACTCTCGAGCTCTCCTTTTCTATATATAGGATTCCTGGGTCCCCCTTTTCAAGAAGGTGTGCGTGTATAGTATAGTCAAGGACTATACCAAGCATACAGTCTTTTAAATTGCATAATTTAACTGTCTAGTTGTACATGGAAATCATGTATATCTGTCCTATAATTATATAAACTATAGAGTGTGTGTGTGTATGTGTGTGTTAGAGAGAAAGAGAGACTATTATTGGTGAGGGAGGTGTGACGGTGCGTTGGGGTTTCCCCGTCTCCTGCACCCCCGTAGTGGCACGAACAGACTCTGCCAGCCAGTAGGATTGAGGGAGTTTATTGCTTCTCCAAGATACAGCACAGCATAGATGCAATCTGGTTACAGGAACTGGGGCTAGGAGGCCTCAGGGCCCCCCCCCCCTTGAGATGGGGGGTGGCTGGGCCCTACAATCCCAGCCCCCTCCCTAGCCCCTTCTCCCCTGCTTCCCAGACAGAAACTGACTCTCTTCCGCCCTGCCCCCCAGACAGGGGTTGGCCTCCGCCCTCCTCCCTTTGTCTCTCTCCCTGGGAGGCAACCTGTTGGACAGGTTGTGAGACCCTTGCCTAGTGACTCATCCGCTGTCCTGTTGGGCCGTGCTACAAACAGCCGCAAGCCCAGCAACCAGCAAGGCACCACCATACCACACTGGGTTATAGAGCAGACAGCATGCCCCCACTACGTCACAGGAGGTAGCACTGCCTTTTACTAAGGTTGATGCTTCCTATTTGAAGAACCCCTTTTCAGCTATTTACAACTTTTCCAAACTTTCACTACTTGGGTTGAAGTTTTCCATGCTAGGTGTCTGCCTCAGGCAAGTTTATTTTTGTTGTTTGGGAGTGGATGGGAGACTAATTTTAGCCAGAGGTTTGGGTCTTTATGAGAATGAGGCTAGGGGAAAAATGTTTTACCTACACTTAACCCCCATTCTCCCCCTCCCCACCAGACATTGGTGATCTTTGCTTTCTAAAACTCTAGTATCCCTATGCTTTGAATGGGGGGCTTCAAATATCGTGGGAGTGGCCCTTATTTCAGGGATATGCCTCTTACAATCCCTGTGAAAATCCTCCCATATGAGGCCAAGTTATAAGCCTTTGAAAATTGCAGTTTGTACATGCTCATCAGAGACATGATGGAATGTTAGCAACTAAATTCCGTGAAGATTCTGTCTGTGCTAGTCATGCTGCAGCCTGGGGCTGAGCAGATCTTCCCCTGCAATTGAGGCTCTGGGCTTCTGTGGATTTGATCTGGGTCTGCGTCTAGGTCTGGTCACCTGAACTAAGAGCAGGAAGTTTCTCTCCTGTGTTCTAGATGAAACCCTGCTGGGCCAAGGCATTGTGGCCTGATTCAAATTTGAATGCAGAGTGGACATGAGCTGGACTCGTGAAAAGTGAGAATAGACATTTGGACTGGAAGCTGGTAGGGCAGGAAATGAGAGAGACTAGTAATTGGTGGGGAAGGGAATTGAGACTGGTTGGGAAAGGAGATGGGGGAGGGGGAAAATGGATGGAGCACAATTGGTTGGTCAGGAGATGGCAGGTGGGAGCCAAGAAGAAAACAAGGAAAGACTGGAAGCTAGTAGATGGGAGAGGGAGAAACCTAAGACTGGATGTGTTGCTGAGTAATACTCTGACTGGCTAGGCAAAAACACTGCAATTGAGTAGTAATAAGATATGGGGAAGACATATATTAGTGACCATGTAATTCAAGACTGTCATAATGCTTACCCACAAGGAGATCACAGTGAAATAGCAGAGAGGCAACCTTTATTCTGACTTTTGAGTGCTTGGCTTTATTAGGGTTGCAATGGGTATATGTAAGCGCCACTAGGTGGAATTGAACGTGGGACCTCTGGAGTTTAGTATAGGAGCCTCTATAGTTTGAGCTATAAATTCTATATGCAGATGTTGTTCTGAACCCTTGAATGTCTGAGTCAGTGTGAAGTGATAGGAACAGTTAGAAACATGTCTGAGAGCTCTCTTTGTTTATCATCACATCCAGTCATTGGATTTTCAGTCTCTTACTGGTCAGTTTTTAAATTTTGAGCCATTTTGACTTTACAAAATACACTCATGCTGTGTATAGTAAAGCATGTGTCTGTGCCATGCCAAGAGTCCCTAGACTATTGTGACACAACAGGAAACTCGGTCATCACCCATACTCTACATCTAAATTGCATGCAAAAATTTCATTGGCTCTAACCATCGCCCTATTAAATGAGGTTTCTTCCCAGGCCCCATTCTTACAATAACCTACGCAACTGCATAAGGGTCTACAGCAGCGGTTCCCAAACTTTTCCAGGTGGAGACCCATTTTGACAATTCAGGAAGACTTGGTGACCCAAGGCAATTCAAAAACGGGGGCAGGAGGGAGGGCAGAGCCACCTGCGGAGACGCTTGGCGATCCTTTTGAAATGTAATGGCGACCCATATTTGGGTCCCAACCCATAAGTTGGGAAACCCTGGTCTGCAGGTTTGAACTCTTAATACAGCTAGCACCTTATCAATAGGCTTGCCAGGTGTCTGGTATTGACCAGGACAGTCCGGTATTTTCGCCTTCTATCTGGTAAAAAATTTCAGAAAATACCGGACACCTAAAATGTCCAGTATTTTCTGATTTTTTTCCGCGTCAGGAGGCAAAAATACCAGACACCTGGCAACCCTAAAACATACTTAGCAACCGGGCCCAGCCCCCGGCTCCCCCTGGACCCCTAGCCAGGCCCCCCCGGATGCCCCCCCAACCCCCTGCCCGCTTACCTGGTTCCGCAGGGGCTTGTCTTGTGGCTGGAGCAGAAAAAAAAGATGGCTGCTGGCAAAAAAGCCTCTTCTTAAAGGGACCATGCTGATTTTTTTTTTTTTTTTTTTGCTTAATAACAGCTGTCAGGGTACTTTTTTTTTTCCTCAACAACTTTGTTCTCTCCCTTTTTTTTTTTTACCAACAGAATTTTTTTCCCGGTGTTCTTTTTTTGGGGGGGGAGGATGTTTGGTATTTTTGGTTAAACCATCTGGCAATCCTGCTTATCAACTTTCTTCCCTGCCTCTGCTTGCTGAACTGAGAATTGAATTGTCAGATCTCTCAGTACACCTGGATAATCTCCTTTCAGCAGTGTTAACTAATTTGCTGTTATTTAAAGCCCCCACAACTCTGTGTGAGAGAGATTTTACTCATGGCAGTTCAGTTCATTGTGTGTGAGAAGAAAGTCTATTGATTATTCCATCCTAAATATTTGATGTGCCATGAAACTTTATTCACATATCATTGTACTGCTTTACCAAAAATTGCTAAACACAAATTCTTTATTCTTTTCTTATGTGGAAGCTTCAAACAGAACTGTTTCTTTATAACCATTTATTTTCCTCCACTGCGATTCTCCAGGTTGTGTAATTGTAGGACAGCCCCTGTGTGCGGCTCTTTGTGTATTGATGTGCTGAATATTTCTTTTAAGTGTTTAAGTTTTTTTCAGTTTTTAAAATAGTGGTTGTGGTGTTAAGAAAGGTGAGTGAAGAGTATCCTAGAACATGATCTACTGCTAACTTACAATTAAGGGATGTTATTAAAGTTAGCTCAAAAAAGTCCATTAACCTCTGTTACCTAGGACATAATGTCCATGCATTCTGTTTGTGTCTTAAATACATACATAGAATCCGGGAATTTTTGCACATTTATTATTCTGCTACATTTCATTCAACTTAAAATGAAGTCTCCCCTCCCCCTTTTTTTTGTTCTTCTTGAATCTTGAATCTGTGTTTTGCTGTAAGTGATTAATAATGACCATTTTCTCTGTACAGCTACCGTTTGTGTGATCCTTCTGAGAGACATCTCTACAAATCTCACCCTCTGTTTGGATGGTATTATGGAATTGATAAAACTGGAACGATTCAAGTTGGAGACCCTGTGTACAAGATAGTCCATTAATGGAAGATGCATTTTGAGTGGAGGATGATTGTTCTTTTTTATATGTAAATGTTTTTTTTTTAAGCGCACAGAGCCTGAGATAAATCTTTCATGTTATTTTGAGGTAAAATTTTTCTATCTTGCATTCCTTGGGGCTGTGTAAAGCACGCTGTCCTTGACTGTCTACAGATCCTATGAGGTGCCAAAGTCTTCTCAAGCCAGTCAGTCCACTAATGTGCCTTGAGACCCTGAATCTAAAACTAAATCTTTAGTTTTCCTTTGGAGTGTAAAAGGCAAGCTGTCAAACATTTGGATCAGGTGATAAAGTGATTTTCAGTCTTTGACACACACACATGCACACTCTGTCTTTTATATTGTCACTATCTGTGGAATAAGGCAAGAGGGTGAAAAAAGATGGATGATGATAGTTGAATGTGCCCTTGAAGGTTTGCATACATTTTAAATTCCTAATTAAATTGTAGTGCCTTAAGAAAACCAGCTTTGAAATGTTTTGATCTCTTGTTTGTCTGGAAATGGATGACAGGAGAGGGATCACGTGAGGATTAGCTGTTGTGTTCCCTCCTTCTGGGGCATCTGGCAGTGGCCACTGTCAGAAGACAGGATACTGGGCTAGATGGACCTTTGGTCTGATCCAGTATGGCTGTTCTTGTGTTCTTATGTTGTTATGGGTTGGCAGAGAGAGCAAGACATTTTGAACCAGCAAAAGAGTGGGTTGTGACAAGGCATGAAGTAGGTTAGACTGTTTTTGGAGCTTAGATTTGTAGTGAACATTGAAGGACAGTTCTGTTTGAACATTCTTGAATAACAATGTACACATTTATTAAAGTGAAGAGCTGAGCTGAGCTGAGCTGTTATTGACTCATTTAACAGCCAGCACTTACCATGCTTGTTGCAATTAATACATGCCTGCTTGCCTACCTACTTATCTCACACTGGTGTTGCTGAGGATTGACTAAGGTTTGTAAAATGCTATGTAAATACTAAGTAATAGTGTGGCAACATATGTCCCAGTATTAGCCCCTGAAAAAAAGGTATCGTCAGTACACAATGCAGTGTATGGTGGCAGGCTGTGGTAGAACAAGTGTCCGCAGGGTGAACCCTGTAAAGAAATTGAACAACATTTAAGTCCATTACAATGACAGTAATAGTGGGTTTTGTGGGATCTCGGGTGGGTACATATGAATATTTGTAATATAAATGTTTAACTTTTTTAATTGATGGAAATGCAATTATGTGATTGAAGCAATTCTGGGATCATGATTGTATAAACATTGCTAATCAGACAATTCAACACTGGTTTCTAAAATTATGCACTTAAGCAGATTTTAAACACTGGAAATAAATATCGATCAAAATATAAACTTCTGTAGAGTCTTTACTATTGTTTAATATGATGTATAATTTTAGGGTCTTGTTCTGTTGGCTTTTGCCATTTGATGTTATGTCTTTCTTATTTTGGTGTTCAGTCATTTTGCCTGCTGCTACATCATACATCTTTTGCTTTTGGCCAGATGCCCTTGCCCTTGGTGCCCTATTGCACAGTTTAAGGCATTGTGCAAGCAGCAGATGCCAAACCCAGCATCCAAGTGCCCTTGCAATGCTGAGGGACAAGGCTTCAGTGCAGAAAAGTCTTGTTTTCTGATGGGGGAGAATCATCAGGATTTGGTAGCAGCCTAGTTCTGTGTGGATATTGGCAGAGAACGGTCCTTGAACCAGAAGCCAGCACGGTGATGATGCAGAACAATCTTTCCAATACAGGACACATCAGAGCTGAGATCCCTTCTGAGTTATTATGCTATGAAGTTAAAAACCTAGATTCAAAGTAGACTAAATCCTGTCCCTGCTATGCTACTCGACTACTGTAAATAGACCGCCAGAAGGTAGGCTGCGTCCTCTACAATGCACATTAGCATGTCCACATCCTTGACCCCGATGGTGCAGTCGGGGGAAAAAGTGCCAGCGTGCAGCTTCTGGAAGAAGCTGGAGTTTCAGAAGATGCCTGTGTTGTGCGCCTTCCCCAACCACCTGATGTAGATGTCCGTGAACTGACTGTGGTGGTAAATAAGGGCCTGCAGTACCATCGAATAGTACCCCGTGTGGTTGATGTATTTGGATGCCCAGTGGTTGGAGGCGTGGATGGGGATGTGGGTGCTGTCAGTACCTCCCCCCCAGTTGGGGAAGTCCATGGCAGCAAAGCTGGCGATGATGGAGTCCACATTGCCCAGATTGATGACCCTACACAGCAGGATGGTGTTGATGGCCCTCACCACCTGTAGGAGGAGACACACAGAGAATCACAGGGTTGCCAGAGCCCTCGGGAGTTCCCCAAGCCCAACCCCTGTCCTCCCCACACACCAGGAGCAACCCCTACTTACCCCGTCCCCCACTGACTGACCCCCAGGGCTTTGTGAAGGCGGGACTGAAAACCCTCCTGGGGAGGGGGCTTCCATTTCTTGTATCTATAAAGAGCAGAGCGGCAAGAGCTCGGGCCCCACTCCTGGGGAGGCTTTGCTGTGGCCTCTGCAGTTGGCTCCCCAGAAGCCAGTATGTAACTTGTGGCAGGGAGTGGATAGGCTGGGCCCCGCCATGGAAGGGTTGCTCCAGCTGGTTGCCCAGAGCAGTCCCTGCCAGTGATGGGCCCTGCAGGGCTGGAGCAGCCCCCTGCCTGGGCCGGGTGGGAGCTGCTCCAGCCCCTGCAGTTCCTTTTAAGGTGATGCTTGCCAGTTAACCTTTCACGTCCCTATCACATACCCAGTATGGCTCATTTCTAGTTAAGTGTTGTTACTTCTAGTTGAGTTGAATTGCAATACAGTCACGGAATCATAGAAATCAAGGGCGAGAAGGGACCCCGAGAGGTTCTCTACTTCAGCCCTCTGTGCTGAGCAGAACCAAGTTTATCTAAAGCAGTGTGGGCAAAAGGGCCTCTGTGGGCTGGATCCAGCCCACCAAGTGGGTTGATGTGGCCTGTGTACTCCCTGGCCTGTGTACTCCTGCGCCCCTGGCGACAGGAGGTGACTTGGTGCACTCCCCCGCTCCCCAGCCAATCAGGGCCTGGGGACAGCGGAGCATGCAAAGTCTCCTCTCCCCGCCAGGAGCATGCGGCGCTTAGAGTCAACTGCCAGGGTTGTCTCTAAGCACCACACACCCTTTGCAGGGTGGGGGCAAGGAGTAAGGGACTTCCTGTGCTCCCCCCACTCCCAGGCCCTGATTGACCTGGGGCAGGGGGAGTGCGCCAAGTAACCTCCTGTCACCAGGGGCACAGGTGCCTAGAGGGAACATCTGGCTGTTCAGAACAGCTGGTGATTCTCTCTGGGGGAGGGGAAGTGGGACAAAGACTTCAAGTGCTCCCAATCCCAGGCCAGTCAAGGTCTGTGTGCGTGGAAGCATGTAAGTGTCCTGGCCCCACCCCTTCCACCCAAGGTTCCACCCCTTTTGGAGTGGCCTGGGGCCACTTCAAAAATTTCTGAAGTGGCCCCCCCCATCTAAAATTATTGCCCACCCCAACCTAAACCATCCCTGATAGTATTTGTCTAATGCCTATTCAAAAACCTCCAGTGATGGGATTCCACAACCTCCCAAGGTAACGTAGGCCAGTGCTCCACCACCCTTATAGTTAGAAAGTTTTGCATAGTATCTAACATAAATCTCCCTTGCTGCAGATGAAGCCCATTCTTGTCCTACCTTTGGTGGATGAGGAGAATAATTTGCCCCTATCCTTTGTATAACAGCCCCTAACATACTTGAAGATTGTTACCAGGTCTCCCCTCAGTCTTCTTTTCCCAGGACTAACATGCCCAGTTTTTAAAAGTCTTTCCTTATGAGTCAGGTTTTCTAAATCCTTTTCTCATTTTTGTTGCTTTCCTCAGGACTGTCTCTAATTTGTCCACATCTTTGTTCAGCTGTGGCACCCAGAATTAAGCACAGTAGTTCGCTAAAGCTTTACCCGTGCCAAACAGAATGGGACAGTTGTGTTACTTATCTTACATATGACGCTCCTGTTAATTAACCCCAGAGTGATATTTGCTTGCTTAGTAACTTTATCACACTGTTGACTCCTATTCAATGAGTGGTCCATTACAAATCCTACATTTCTTTCAGCAGAACTGTTGCCTAGCCAGTTAGCCTGCACTGAGTAATTGTGATTTTTTTTTTTCCTTTCTAAGCTTAGTACTTGGCACTTGTCTTTATTAAATTTCACCTTGTTCATTTTAGACCTGTTCTCCAATGTGTCAAGGTCATTTTGAATCCATATCCTGGCCTTTAAAGTGCTTGCAATCCCTTCTAGTTTGGTGTCATCTGCAAATTTTACAAGCATATGCTCCATTTCATTCTCCAGGTCATTAAAGAAAATATTGAATAGTCCTGAACCCAGGACCACATTAACTACCTCACTCCCAGTTTGACAGCAAACTATTAATAACTTCTCTTTAAATTTTAAATTTAATTTCAATATGGTCTTTCAAACAGTTGTGTGGCTGCCTTCTGGTAACTGCATTTAGATCACATTTCTCTAGTTTGCTTATGAGAATGTCATATGGGACTGTGTCAACAACCTTGCTACAATCAGCCTTGCTATAACTAGTCTTCTCCTCTCCCCCTCTCCCCCCAGAGCAGTAACCCTGTCAATGAAGGAAACTAGGTGGGTTTGACATGACTTGTTCTTGATCGGGGTGAGGAACCTTGTTTGGTTTGAGGCCTCTGACCCACAGAAAAATCAGTTGGGGGCCACATGTGAAATGTATACTTGTAATCCTGTTTTTGGAATATGTAAATTTCCCATTGGAAGGCGGGTGAATCAACACAGAACATTTTAGTAAATAATAAAGATGAATCGCTGCAGACTGTTGCCCCCCCTCCTTGTTTAAAGGGGTGTTGGCAGGTGATTTAGGCCTAACATTTAAGGATTTTATTTTGGCAAGAGAGAGAAAGGAGGATTGTTATAAAACTCAATATTTTAGTAGATTTAGGACAAAACATGTGTATTATGATTAAAATGTAGCTCTGAGTCTGGAGCTATCATTCCTAATGGGGGAAAATTGATTTAAAATTTTGAGAACTTTTGAGCTAGTCTTCTAACCCAGGTAAGCTAATCATTCCCCCGTTTAACAGGATCAAAAGCCGAAGTCCACATTATGACTTCAATCCTGAACCTGTAAGCTGCTTTGTGCTGACAGGCTCCTGCATCCTCACGGAGGCCTGTGAAATCAGTGGGTCCCATGAGGGCTAAACTAAGGCACAGGCACTATAGACCTGATTAGGCCACCCATGTCTTGGAGCTGGGTGATTACATCACAATTGCAGCTTTCGTCTTTTGTGTTAGTTTCTAGGCTTTATAATCGCAAACAAAATCTTGAAAATGTGACCAGCGCGAAATGGATGCAGTTTCATGAGCCTGTGTCTGCAGAGAGATGTCAACTGCCTCATGAATCTCAAATGGGGTGTTAACTCTAAGTCCCTCTGCTGTGAGTCAGTGACGGGGCCAACCTCATTCCAGCAGAGGAATGTGAGAGGGGAAGAGAGGGGCAGGTTTGGGCCACCCATCCAAATAGATGCATCCTGGCTGCTGAACACTGGGAGGAGGGACTTAAAAAACAACAAATAGTCTTGCAGCACCTTAGAGACTAACAAAGCATGGAGATGGTATCATGAGCTTTCATGGGCGCAACCCGCTTCTTCAGATGAATGGAGTTTAAGGGATCCAGTTTTCAAATAAATAGCAAAGAGAGGGGATGGCAGGAGAGCAAGGAAGAGGAGGAAAAAGAAGGAAAAAAGGGAAAGAAATTGTCAGTTAGAGTGTCCATGCTAAGTGAAGCTGATAAGAATTCTTAGTACCCACTCTAAGTTTCCTTTGTTTGGTTTTTTATGTCATTAGGGTGTGGAATGTAGCAGGCCATCCAGCCAGTGTCTTTGTTTAGACCAGCAGTTCTCAAACTTTTTGGGCTCCGGAGCCCTTTACATGTGTAAAAATGTATGTGGAGCCCCAGCGGTCCACTGATTGTATGTGTTGTACCTATCGATTTTGTGAAATTTTGTACATATATTTATCAACTCATGTGTGTTTTATTCATAAATAATAACAATCAAATCATTTACTTGGTTGAGAAACCGTGTCTTTTAATGTCCCTTTTTTAAGCCACCGATCCATCCTTAATATAAATAAAATATTACTGTGTGTTAATTGCGTCAGTTTGAGGAGATTATCAATTATGCTTTTGAAGGCTTTCCAGTTTGTCAACCTCACGGAGCGGAGCCCCTGGAGATGTCTCACGGAGCCCTGGGGCTCTACGGAGCACAGTTTGAGAAACACTGGTTTAGACCTCTGTTGTAGGAATCAAACTTGTAAATGAAATTGCTGTAGCTTCCTTTTTGAGCTGGCTTTTGAAATTGGTTGAAACAAAACGGTGACTTTGAGATCCATTAGTGAGTGCCCAGGCAAGTTAAAATGTTCCCCAACAGGTTTCTGTGTGTTGCCTTTTCAGATATCAGATTTGTGTCCATTAATTCTTTCCCGTGGAGACTGTCCAGTTTGTCCTATATACATGGCAGAGGGGCATTGCTGGCACTTGATAGCATAGATCACATTGGTGGATGTGCAGTTGTATGAGCCTCTGATGTGGTGATTTACATGCTTAGGTCCTGTGATGATGTCGCCTGTATAAACGTGTGGACAGAGTTGGCACTGGAGTTGATTGCTGGATGAGTATGATGGAGGTGTGCTGTGTAGTTGCTGGGAAGAATTTGTTTGAGGTTAGGGGGTTGTCTGTAGGCGACGATTGGTTTGTCCCCCAAGGCTTGTGAGAGTGAGAGGTCATTTTCCAGGATAGGTTGTAGATTGCTGATAATACGTTGGAGGGGTTTAAGTTGGGGGCTGTAGGTGATGACAAGTGGTGTCCTCTTGTTTTCTTTGTAGGGCCTCTCTTGAAGTAGCTGATGTTTGGGTACTTGTCTGGCTCTGTCGATCTGTTTTTTCACTTCTCCAGGTGGGTATTTCAGTTTTAAGAATGCTCTATAGAGATCCTGTAGGTGTTTGTGTCTGTCTGTGGGATGGGAGCAAATCTGGTTGTATCTTAGGGCCTGGCTGTAAACAATTGATTGGGAAATGTGTCTTGGATGGAAGCTAGAGGCATGTAGGGAAGTGTAGCGGAGGGGGGGCCATCCTACTGCTACACCTCCCTTGCCAAAGATGACAAGAACCTACTTGAGAAAAGAGGGAATCCAGCTTGTGCTGTTCCTAGGGGAACTATGTGGTCCCCACTTGCCATTGCCCCACCTCTTGGGTAAAGGGAAAGAGATCCCCATACAACTGCCACTCCTAGAAGTGGGGGATCTAGGAGGCAGAGCCACAGGAGACATGTTGTGGCACACCTAGCGCCCTAGCTTGTCTTAATGTGTCTTTGGGCCCCACATGGACATGGGTCCACATGGGTTGAAGCCAACAGCTGCAAAATTTCAATTAAAAATATGTTGAGTTCTATGTTAAAAAAAAAAGGCCCACGAACTAGACACAAGTTTTCTTAAAAACGTCAGTGAAAAAAGGCCCACCTCGTACACACAAACCATTTGTTTGATTTCAGGGAAGACAGGTTTGAAAATCTGTTTAAAATTCATATGTTTTGTTGCTGTAACAATAAATACAAGGTTTGTTAGGAAGCTGTAGTTCACCATGTAGATAGTGGTGCTCATAGTATGATGCTCCAGGAATTTAGATAAGTCAGAGACCACGGTGGAGCTTCTGCTGGGTACTAACCCTTTGTCAGTATCAAGACCACCCAGTCTCTGGACCCTCATGTATCTCCATTACCGACAGAGTCATCATCATTTTCTAGTGGTGCACTAGTGGCAGAAGATAATGGGGACTTCTCTTTGGTCTTCCCAAAACTCCCTCCCCAGCTCTCCTAATCACTCTTTTAGGAGCCTGCTTTCGGAATCCTACCGAGTGATGGAAGACAGCTGAGAGGGACATCCTGAAGCCCTGTCCCAGTGGTATGAACACCCTTATATGCCTCCTCCCATCCCATATGATTCGTCAGTTATTATATTGGGACCCTGGGTGATGTACCACCAGCAGTCCTCCAGAGCCTCTCATCTCCCTTGCCCACATGATCATGGGTATTACCTGGGAGTCACCTGAAGTGGAGCTCCCATATGAACACTACTAGAAGAAGACAGAGAGTTACTCACCCTGTGCACTAGCCAGAGTTCTTTGAGACGTGTCCCTAGGTGTGCTCCGCTAGCCACCCTCTCGCCCCTCTGCTTCAGCATTTCCTTTATGGGTCTTTGCTGTGAAGAAGGGACTGAGGGCTCCTATGCAACTCCCCTCACCCAACTTCACTCAGAATTTACTGATGGCTGTGAAAAATTCAGCCTGCTGGTTGTTGTTGTTGATTTTTTTTTTTTTGGAGACCTAACTTGGTTTTCAGTAGCAATATTTAGAAATTCTGGTTATATTTCTAAACAAATGTATAAACTGCTCATAGCTATATGCCTATTTCCAGATTTCTTATAGGATCAAATGCCATCTGATTTGTGTTGTCTCTATTTGCATGTGCAGCTGGAAAGACATGAAGTGCCATACCGTGTGGCAAACTGATATTGCCAGCTAGAAACGATAAGAATTATTTTCCTCTGTTTAAAACATCAATTATATTTAATAATCTATTAGCAAGTCAAAACACTTGTGGTAATAAAGAACATGCTGCTGACTGTGTTACATCCGTGGATTGCAGAGGTGATTATTGGCTTTGTGTCCCCAGGTAGTCTACATGTAGCAATATGTCTAAGGAGTTGTATTTACAAACTCTGCTTGTATTTCCATTGCTATTGGAAAAACTCTTGGGATATGTTTTTTAAACTAATACAAGACAGATGGAAATGTTATTATGACCTAACAAAAATGTTATTCCCACTAAAAACTAAAGACTTATGGGGAGTTTATACATTCCTGGTACACAGGGTGTGTAATGTTTTAGGCTAATCTAGCACAAAAACCTAACTTATAAGAAACAGTTCAGCCATAAAATGATGTTATACTTGAATCTCTTTAATCTGGCAGCCTTGGGAAATAGGCTATGCTAGATTATGGAATTTTCCAGACCATGGGTGTTCCCCATAATGAAGGGCACTGGGGGTGTGGAGTCTGGGAAGGAAGGTGCAAGGGCACACTGGGTGTGAGGGTGCGGGGTCTGGGAGGGAGGGAGGGAAGGTGTGTGATGGAATGGGGTTGTAGAGTCTGAGGGGAAGGGGGATGGGGATGGAGCACTTACTTGGCACCCCACTCCTGGGAGCACATGTGGCTCCGCGGCCCCACTGCTCCCAGGCATCATCCCCTGCCACTATGGGCACGTCCACACTGCAGGGCTAACTGCAGGCTAGTTTACTTCGACTTTTGGCACTGTCTACACAGCAGTTAATTTGAGAGAGAGCACTCTTCCCCTGACTTCCCTTACTCATCATACAGTGAGGGTTACAGGAGCAGCAGTAAGAAGCCTGTTATTTCGAATGTACAGTAGCACACTAACTATGTATAACTGATGTTATTCCAAAATAATGCTGCTGTGCAGACATAGCCTATGGGAGCAGCAGGGAAAAAGCCTCCAGACTAGCGCTTTGCTGTGCCACCATTTCCCTAGCTGGGGGCGGAGGGGTGGTGGTGGACAGCAGTACACAGAGTGGCTTCCTTCTCCTCATTAGGGTCCGAACCATGGGTATCCCAGATCAGGTACATCTGGATTATGGAGGTTCAAATGTATCTATAAAAATAGCCACATAAGGAAACTGTGTAGTAAAAATGGTTGTGTTGAACAAATCAGTGAATGAGTGCCCTCTTAAGGGTCATAATCCCACATATGCTGTCTTCAATAATTTCTCGTTCATCTTGCCTGTGGCTAACACCTCTTCCAAACTGTTATGGTACACTAACACATCTTTATTTACAGTAGCACACTAACTAGCATTTTGATCGTTTCCTCTAACTTAAAAAAATAAATGGGCTTCTCATCCAGCCTACCCTCTATCTTTCTTTTTATTATAAAAATCTCTGTTGATTGGAACTGAGGCCACAGGAGGCAGGGGGGAGATATATCCCTGTTTTATTTTAGGAAGTATTTATTTTAGCATCTCTTTGCTAAAAATGGATTTGGCATGACAATTCCCTGACTTTTGAAGTATTAACCTTTGTTTAACTTTTCCTTGACCTGCCTGTACTCAAAATAGTTTGTTGTCACCCCATAAAGTTTTCTGTCTCACTAAACTGCCTTAAAGATTTGTGTGCTATATATAGTTGAAGAAAAACCATTATAATTAAATAAAGCTATTAGCTAGTGTAGTTGATGGTGTGGGCTCAGTCCTGCTCATACTGGGGTCAGTGAGACTTTTTTCTGTCTTTCTTTGGAGAATGACTCATCTATTCTTTGTTGGCTAGTTGCATCTTAGAATGATGTCTCTAGTCAACTGACATCCTTCTCCGGCTCAAGTGACAGAGGTATGGGCTTTATTTAATTTGGACCAGTTCTAGTAATGGATTTACCGTTGCTGGAATGTGGTTTTCTAAGAAGAAGTGGGAACCTTTTGCAGATACGGTTGAAACTGGAGTTCCCAACTAAAACAAATCCTGCACATTGGCTGTGTCAACACTGCAGGCAAGAAGCTTTTTGCAGAAGAGATCTTCCGCAAAAACTTCTTGCGCAAAAGCACATCCAGACCTCAAAAGTGCATCACAAAAGCCATGTGCTTTTGCCCGAGAGAGCATCCACACTGCAAGGACACTCTTGCACAAGAAAGTTCTGATGGCCATTCATAGAATGGCCATCAGAGCACCTGTGCTTTTTCTGATAGGCTCTTTTTGCACAAGAAACCCCTGTTGAGTTTCCACATACACTTTTTTGCACAAGAACTCTTGTGCAAAAAGGAGTTATTCCTTGTAGAAAGAGGTATACCTACACTGTAAAAAGCCCTCTGTTCTGCCATTTTACTGTACATTTTCTTGCGCAAAAATGTGCTTGAGGTGTGGACGTTCCATGAGCTTTTGTGCAAAAACCCTGTAGTGTAGACATAGCCATTGTGATTAAATGGAAGGTGTACTTTTTGTCATTCAGTCTAAAGTGACACCTTTTTGGATACTTTTTGTAAAGCATCTGACTTATGTCCCTGTATTTCTCCAACATAATCACATTACAAATTTGCTCTATGGATAGATATTTTTAAATAATCTTCCTTTCTTCATTTCATTCCATTCTACTTTATTCTGATTTCCCACAATTTCATAGATGCTCTGTTTTTTAACCAGAGAGCATTGAAGAAGTTACTATTATTTGAAAACTAGAGGGGATTCCTTTTCAATGTGGCCAACAGATAAAGGTAAGGGGGACACATGATGACAGAATACTCTTGTTCCTTAGCAGTCTGGTCTATTTTTCAAAGTGAAAGGAAATGCTAAGATCTATTAAAAATGATTTCTTACATTTCCTACCAAATGGTTCCCTTCTTCTGTGGGACATGTACCTTGGTCTATATCCTGACAATGTGAAGAACAGAAAATGTAAGTGACTTGCATATATAGGAGTTTGTGACAAGTGCTTGGAAAAGTTTCTGAGATGGTAGAACTCTGTGTTCTCCGCTAAGCTACAGAGGTTTTCACAGAAATTGTTTTTAATTGCTCTGTTTAGTCCGGTTTTATCATTGGCTATATGAATAAACTTAAAAAACAATGAATAGTCTACAAAACATGTAGTCTTTAAGGTGCTGCTAGATTAGTTGTTGTTTTTAAAGTTTTTCCAGTTACAGACTAACTCGGCTACCCCTCTGAAGCGAAATGAACAAAGTCTACCTTCCTCAGTAAAGTGCTCAGACATCCACAAATGAGAGTACTGAATAAGTATACAGCATTAGACAATCTATTGTCCAGTCCATGCCACTATTTAATATATATATTCACTTTCCTATGCAACGGGCATGAATGAATAATGGCAAGAAACCAAGTCTCAAACCACTCTCTTTTGAGATATTTAAAATAAATAATTTTACAACAGTTTTGGTTGCTAAATAGTAGTGTTCTTAGCTAACATTCACAAAACCAAACACTTAAATGTAAGCAAAAAACAGGGACAGCATTTATTTTATGTATATAATAAATAACACTTTTATCGGTGATCTATGCATACACATATCTACTAAATATTTGAGAGAGTTTTGTGTGTCTGTCTGCCCATCCAGGAGTCTGTCTGTTCAATAACTCCTCCTAAATGGAAAGAGCTAGGGACCACCGAATTCAGCATACAGCTTCCTCTTAGCAAGGGAAGGGTTTGGCTGTGTCAGGAAAACGGGATGTGCCTAGAATGGGATTGCTTCTCATAAAACCATACAGAACAGAGACAGAATCACCAGCCAGGTGGAAGGGACAGGCTTGGGGAGTGTGCCCCCCCCCCCTCCAAGACTGCCCCAGGCCCGAGCCTCCCACCCCCAGGCATCTTTTAGGGAGTGTGCGGGTGTTGAAGCTCCCCCACCCGATTCATATGGGAACATTGCTGGCTGTCCCCCTTTGTCAGGGAGCGAGGGGAACGTGCACAGTTTACTGCATTCCTGACTCTGGCTCGGGGGCACAGAGGGCAGACAAACCTGGACCTGCTCCAGCAAAGGGACATGCACCCTCTCCCAGCTGTGCTCACTGCAGCTGCAGTGCCCATTAAGGAACACTACTCACCTGGCCCCAAACTGCTGCAGTGAAAGAGCGCTGGGGTAGTTCTCTCTCCCTGGGGGAAACCTCCATATTGTACCCTTTATCTCTAGCCCCACCCCAGAGCAATGATATAAATGAAGAAAAACAAACATTAATTGAGTTAAGGACCTGAGCAAGGCCAGGTAAGTCTTCTAGTTTCATCATAATGTTAACTCTAATGTCAAATAAGTCGTATATTATAGTATGAGTGTAATCTCAAAATATAAACCTAGTATCAAATTCTGATTAATAAAAGACAAAGAAAACTAGTACACACACACTAGTCATTGGTAGTTTTGCATTCTCTTCAAGGCAAGTAGGATTAGATTACTTGATTTCAATGGGCATTGATTTAAGAGGTGGTGGCTCTGAATTAATGCACAAAGATACAACCATCATGCGCCTCCTGGTGTCTGTTTATATTAGCTTACGGTACAAAAACAGCTCAGTCACATACTTGTGCTGTGATCCCCTTGATGAAATTAATCTGTAGCTTTTGGGAAAAGAATTTATTTTATAAATAAAAATCTGCATTGCCCTTAGAAACAATCACACTGTTGTTTTCAGTCAGGTCATTGTGAGACCCAGTTCTGAAGTCTTCACTCAGGCATACCGGACGCCTTAAATTCAATAGAAAGCACTCTGGGTTTGATGAAGGCACAGGATTGGGAAGTCAGACACAAGCCTTTTATTCTTGGCTTTGCCACAGATTTCCTGTGTGGCCTTAGGCAAGTCACTTCATCTCTGGTTTTCAGTTTCCTCATTATTAAAAATTGGAACCAGAATGCTGCCCTATCTCCCTGCAGTGTTGGACAAAAAATTAATTAACATTTATAAAATGTTTTGAGAGCCTCTGATGGGAGGTGCTACACCGGTGGAATTTATTAATGGGAGTTTGCCTGCATCAAGTCTTAGGGCAAGACCTGTAATTTATCTTAAATCTTGAGAAGGAAATTAGTATGGAGAGAACAGGCAACATTTGCCTCTTCTCTTGAGAGCAGGTACAGGGGCACAGAGCCGCCCTCGAACAGACAAAAAGAGCAAAAATAAAAGACACAGGAGTGGGCTTCTTCAGACCATGAATTGTTCTTAGGTTGACCATAAAACTTACATCGGCCTAGCTATGTAGGTCAGGAGGATTGGGCCTCTGCTGACTGATGTAGCTATGCCTACCTATGCCCCCATGTAGCTGCAGCTGTGTTGGGAGAAGAATACTCCCATTGACCTAACGATCCTTGTGTTGGCACATGATGTGCCTACACTGACAGAAATAACCCTTCAGTATATGGGTAGCGTGGACACAGCCTTTGTTTGGAGTGCCTCCTCTCCTCCACCCTCACAGAGTGGCTCTTCTGAGAGCTGCCAGCTACACGGACTTCCAGGGGACTGTGGATGGCTGGTACTACCCACAATCAGGTCTCGGTCTTCTGTCTAATTTCTGTCAGGCTATGGTCTCAGACTGAGAGCCAATCTGAGGCACTTTCCCCTAAGTCTAATGACCACACCACTATGGGGTTAAAGGAAAGCCAAATGGTGATGTGTCTGATGGAGAGAATTTTATTATGAAACTTTGCAGACTGAAAAAGAGTTCTGAAAGGAGGGGGCCAGCAGATTTAATCCTTAGCACTTGCAGGCAGAGGTGCTGGGAGTGCTACTGCACCCCGCTGGCTTGAAGAGGTTTCCATCGTATAGGGGTTTATGGTTAGAGCCCAGTGTGGATACAAACTTAGTATCCACATCTGCAAAAACGAGCTGTGACTGTCTGCATCCCCATCCGCGGATGCCCGTGGCTTTAAAGCAGATATCTGCAGATTTGCAGGGCTCTATTTAGAGTTTGATTCAATTGCTCCCAGCATCCCTCACTATACCAATTGTTCCAGCACCACGGCCTGCAGTGACGCTCAACAGGTGTGCTGAGGTCAGGAACGTTTCTACACAGCTGTTTGCTTTTGCTGTCGAAGTACAGTGGAATCTGTCGGCTCTGGGAGTGAAACCTCCCACTGCCTCCAGCATGCACCTGTTGCAGGGAGGTTTGGCTTAAAAAACGAAACCTCCTGATGACGAGGTGGGAATTTACTGTGGAAAAAAATCATTTCCAAAAGGATGAATGTTTTTGTCTAACTCCGGGGTTTCAAACTCCTGGCTAGCCGGAGCAATTATGCAATCCAGCTGGGGACTCCCCATCCTCGAGCACCCCATCCTCAAGAACACAGCTTCGGGGATCACTGTGTGTGTATGTGGGGGGGGGGGGGAGGCTGGCACCGCACGGAGAATACGCTCCCTTTGGTGCCAGGAGCTGTGGCGAAACAGTGCAGTAGAGTGAGCGCACTTGCCCAGTGTGCTCCACTTCCCCTGTGGTTCCTGCTGCCGTGGGGAGTGCGTTGGGGTACGACTACTGCTGGTGTGCAGTGCCAGGCTCCCCCCCACAGTGATCCCCAAAGCCGTGCCCTCAGGGACGGTATGTCATCGGGGTCAGAGGGCAGGATGATGGCAGGAAGAGGCGGGGCCTGGGCCAGTTACTCTGGCCGGGCTGGGAGTTTGAGACCCCTGGTTTAACTGGATAACATATTAACCAGGCTTATATTCAGGAAGGTAACTTTAACATAAATTTCTCATGTGCCATTGACTAGTACTGTAACAATGTTTAAAAATAAAAAGCCATACTGTATCACTGAGCTTCAATAAAAACTCTTTATTGTTTTTACTGAGGCTTCACTTTAAGCTCTACTGAGAAATAATTTAATGCCAAGCCATCACAGGGCTGGTTTAATCAGCCTTTTGAAGATTCCTCCCTGCAGAGAAGAATCCTTAGATGGTACACGGGCTTGTGGCCGCTATAATTTGGTAGGGAACTGGGACAGGCAGTTGTGTATGTAAAAGAGGCATAAAACAATCTTTGTGGCCCTGCCCAGCCTTCTGCCAAGCACAGCTCAGTTGGATTGAAGGTTCTGGTGCACCATACTAGTGGATCTAAAATCTATGTTAGAAACACTGACTTTTAACAAAAACAACGAGAAGTCCTGTGGCACCTTATAGACTAACAGATTTATTGGAAAAAAACAACAAATGGTCTGGTAGCACTTTATAGACTAACAAAACATGTAGATGGTATCGTGAGCTTTCGTGGGCACAGCCCACTTCTTCAGATGACCGGAGTTATGAGTAGGGGATATGAAAACTCGAAATAAATACGAGAGGGGAAGGGGGGGGGGAGAGAATGATGCTCTGTCTCCTACCCCCCTTCCTGTTTTTTCTTTAAGTATCTGGATAAAGGGTGCTAAACCTAAGCAGATAAAGATCAAAGTCAATAGATAGATTGCTAAGACAGGAAGGATACAACTCAGAAAGCTGTTAGCACCTTCAATGGTAGAGTCCCCACCAATTTAAATCACGATTGAGTCCATTAGCATGTGAATTGAATTTGTGTATGTAATGTAATTCCAAGCTTTCTCTGTGTATTTGGCTTGAGAAACTGGCCTATGACAAGACTGCCACATGCAGATCTGTCAGATTATGGCAAAGACCCACTTTGTCAGATGCATGTAGTAGAAATTCCAGAGGCAGGTATAAATATACAGACACATCATGAAAAGAAAGGAGTACCAATAAAGAGAAAGGCCAGAGACAAGAAGGTCAATTCAGTCAGGGAGGATGGGGCCCACTTCTAGCAGCTAGTGTGGAGGTGTGAACACCAAGAAACTGCTTTTGAGTTGGCTAGCCATTCACAGTCTTTGTTTAATCCTAAATTGATAGTGTCAAATTTGCAAATGAATTGAAGCTCTGCAGTTTCTCTTTGAAGTCTGTTTTTGAAGTTTTTTTGTTGCAGGATGGCTACTTCTAAATCTGCTACTGTGTGACTTTAAACAGTTGCTGTCTGGACATTAAGAATGTTTTCCTAGTTAAGGGAATTTTCCTCTTACTTCTTTGAAATACATTTGCAGCATTTCATTCTGAACATTGGCATCTCAGAGGTAAAATAAATCTGAACAGTCCACTTTCAAACTTAGTCCATGTGGTTATTTTTTGGCTGGGTGTTTGGACTTGATATGTGAAGCAGGAAGTGTGGTGATGAGGTAACTCGGTGACTTACCTCCTTGAACAGTGAGACATATCGTCTGGTACAATTTGAGTCTCATATGGCACCAAAGAAATCAAGCAAGATTGAGCCTCCTTTTTGATCAATTGATAAGATTAGGCAGTCAGCTTTGCTTGTGATAATCTGAGTTTTAAAAAATCTTTTGTTTTGTTCTGTTCCACCTCATTCTTTTCACATAGTCTGTGAGTGGACTGAGGGCTGAGTTAAGGAAGTAGCTGCTGGTGGCATAGAAAAAATCAGGAGTAAAGAGGTTAGATATTATTTTTTTTTAAATATTTAGTGTAATTATTATGAATCATACATTTTAATTCCAATTGGATTGTTGTCTTTTAACACCCAAGAATGGAGGTGACTATCATGCAACACCGTGTTTTAATATATTTTCAAGAATTAACATAAGAACACAAAAAAGGCCATACTGGGTCAGACCAAAGGTCCATCTAGGCTAGTATCCTGCCTTCCAACAGTGGTCAATGCTAGATGTCCCAGAGAGAATGAATGGAACAGCTAATCATCAAATGATCCATATCTTGTCACCCATTCCAAGCTTCTGACAAACAGAGGCTAGTGACACCATCCCTGCCCATCCCAGCTAATATCAATTGATGGACCTATCCTCCATGAATTTATCTAGTTCTTTTAAAAACCCTGTTAAAGACTTGACCTACACAACATCCTCTGGCAGGGAGTTCCGCAGGTTGACAATGCATAGTGTGAAGAAATACTTCCTTGTATTTGTTTTAAATCTGCTACATATTACTTTTAACATTAACATTAATATTAATTAATTCAATATTCATAGTTTGTATGTATATTTGGGGGGTGTTTCTCCATTCTTTTCTATAGATTGTCTACTCTGATTATGCTCCAACCTTGATAATCTCAGACATTTCATTGGAAGATCTAGACACCAGGATGAAGAAGAAAATAGATGTGTGCAATTTTAGGCTAAAAATTTCTGTTTTGGGATGCAGAGCCTATACAGAGGTAAAGGAAATACTTTAATATTTGTTATCATTAGACTTGGATTTGTTCTTCAAAAACTTCTTTCCTAAAGTATTAGGAGAAAATGTCTAAAGTTCACCTTGGAAAGTATGCTGTGAATGTGTGAGAGGCTTTAGGGAATTAATAGGTTTGTGGATAAATACATTTCATTGCCATTTATTTAATTAATAGTCAAGATAAAACACACATTATAGGCAGCAAACTAATGCGTAATGGCTTTGGTCTTGGGGGGGGAAGGAGAGAGAAAGTATAGCTCTCGTAGATTCATGGTAAATAATCTCATATTTCTGTATTTTTGCGGCACAGAAGAGGACAGTCATGTGATGGATAAGTACAAGTTGCATTTGACTGTTCTCTAGTACGGTGTTACTCAACATTTCTGGGCTCAGGAGTCCCATTTGTAAACCCCAATGGCTTGTTGCAACCTTGTACCTAGCTTTAGTGCAAAAAGCATCTAGTTTACTAAATATTTCTTACCCAAAACATATAATACACACATTCACGTAGTAAGTGCACCATGTGTACTACAGCAGAGGTTCCTGCAGGTTCTATCCCATGAGGCTGGCTGGGCTCAGCTTGTCCCTTCTGGCATGTGGCTTTCGGGTTTACAGTGCCACTTGAGTTTGGCCCAGGCTCCCAATGGCAGAGAGAGAGAGAGAGAGAGACAGACAGACAGACCATCCAGGGCATGGGGACCTGGTGCATGGGACTGCAGTGCTACTCACTCAAGTTTGAACTGGATTCCCCCTCTTTATCATAACAGAGGGTTGGCTGGGCCAAACCTGTGTGATCCTGTACACCAGGTTGCCATGCCTGGAATGGGGACAGGGAGCCAATCCAGCTGGCCCTGAGGGACGGGAGACCCAGGATCCTACTACTGAGTCTGAAGTGGGTTTTGCAATCCCCTTGGAACTCCCACATACCCCAGGGGGCAGGCCCCTCCCCCCACTCCCCAAGCATCACACATGACTCTTTCATCTATTGTAGAGACCCAGCTTTGGGTTGTGACCCACAAGTTGTGAAACCCTGCTCTAGTGCCACCACTGTCATTCCTGGGTTTGCTTGTTTTGCTAGAAGCTTGAATTTGCACTCTATCCTTAAATTTCCCCACAAGTCCCTGTAAGTAGAGGCACAACACATACGATCATAAAACTCAGGAAATATTCAATGCCATATTCAAAAGGAGATATCCTTATTACTGTACTTCCATGCTGATGGTGTCCCCTAATCAAGAGAGTAGTAAAGGTAATTTTGCTAAAAACAGCCATCTGTCAATTGGAATGACTAGCTAATGTGTGTGTGTCAGGAGTTCAAACTCCTGTGAAACTCTTCCAACATTTTTGGCAACCACTGGTGTCAAGAGGTAAATAATTGACACACAGATCCCCTCTAACATCTGAATCAAACTTTCTCCAAGGCTAAAATAAAAAGTGATCTCTCCCCCCCATTATTTCAGGTTTGTGATCACTGCTTCTGTTTCAGTTGCTCACACAGACACCATGGGGAAAAATTAGCAGCTGCTTAGCATCCACTGGCAGCCATGCTCCCCCAGCACCTCTGGCCCACTGATAGCCCCATTGATTCACTCCTCCACCATCCTCCCCACTGCCAGGATTAGGTATTCCACAGCACACCTGAGGCACTGTGAAGGAGGGAGAGGAGCGGGGACAGTGTGCACTTGGGGAAGGGAGTGAAAAGAGGCAGGGAAGAGGCAGAGTGGGGGTGGGAAGAGGCAGGGTGGGAGTGGGTGTTTGGGGGAAGAGGTGGAGTGAGGGTGGGGCCTGGGGCTGAGGTAGAGTTGAGAATCCTTCCCCTGGATAAAGAGGAAGTTGGCACCTGTGGTTGCATCTGGTGGTCTGAAGCAGGCTGGGGCATCTTTGTACTAGGCACTGTACAGATACAATAAAAGACAGTCCTTGCCTCCAAAGAGCTTGCAGTCTAAAAGAGAAGATGTATTAGGTGGGGGAAACAAACAAGGAAACAAACAACGAAGGGGGAAGGAGAGTATGGGTGTCAATAATAGGTTTTAGCATAGGCTAACTGTGCATAGTTCATAGGTATAATATAAGCCAGTAAGAACACATAAGCACAATTAGACGGGGGCCAGAGCAATGGTTCATCTAGCCCAGCATCCTGTCTTCCGATAGCAGCTAATGCTAGGAGCTTCAGAGGAAATGAACACAACACTGGTCCCGATACAGATCTTTGGAGGACACCACTATTTACCTCAAATTTATTGGCAACAGCTTAATTGTGCAGACCTAAGAGGTTTACATAAGTGTGAAAATAGGAGCTGAGATTAATTAATTATTTTTAAATAAGCAGGTTCCCCAAGAAAGTCTTACAAGGTGATAGAATTTGGACAAGACCAAATTGTCACTAGCTAAAATATTTTCAATGAGCTACTAATAATTCAAGTAATGTAAAAACCATTTATTTGTAGTCTTTAGCACAGTTACATGTACTACCCAGCTAGTACATGCCAAGTGATGAGTGTTGTAATGTTGGCTAGCAATGTTTTGTTTATGGTGAGATGGTGCTTTTATGGTAAGTTTCTGTTTCCAGATACATAACTTCCTGAAAACCTTTGCAATGCTGTTTCTCTTGCGTATTCTCAGCCTGAAGGTTAATATTTTTAGTCTAAGTCTGGGCCTCTCTCTGAGTTACTGGAGCAGGTGGGAAATGAGTTTTCTTCTAGTGTATCTTATTGCTGCAAGATGTGACAGCTTGCTTTTTTCTCTTTTAAAAAGCCAAAATGCCATGCAATGTCAGGCAAAACCTGCTAACATTATGATCAAGAACCAATAATCAGACCTATTCCGAATTTTCACTGCAACTGTTTAAGTAAGTAGCAAGGCATAAACTTAATGGCATACGCATGACTAGAACGATATATACTTTGTGCGAGAGAAAGCTAGCTACTGCTGCTACGATAACCTTGAATTTCCTGACTCTTGTGAGAATGCAGCATTAGAGTTGAGACGTTCACTGTTTTCACTGATGTTTTTGGAATACTACGTAGGAACAGTTTATGAAGATAAAAACCTAGAAGGGGTCACATGTTGGAGTGGAGTAACTTTCACTCTCTGCTGCTGTAACGTTTTGAGGGACCACACTGCCATCCTGTGGTGAAGTGTGTGTGAAGCACTCCTGGTATGCCACTGAACTAAGATGCATTTCCTGCATGACTACTCTGATTAGGATTCGACAGTTCAGTTGGGAGAACATAATGGATTTTCTCTCTGTAATACATTCAGAGGAAACAGGCTTATGAAAAATATATTCAAGTGTCTCTTCATAGCTCTTTGGAAGATCAGGAAAACCATTTGGCAATATGACTGCTAATTACTCCTACAGAATAATATTGTGGCTTCCATCTGAAGGTCTTTGTGCATTTCAAACCCATTCATTTAGTATTATAATGACACTGTCATAACAGCTAAGCATTGTCTCTATTTTACAGATGAGCAAAGTGAAACACGGCACGTTAAGTGATTTGATAAAGGCAGGTCACAGGATCCATGACTTGCATAGATTTCCTTGACATTTTCTGTGTCAGCCCTGGGGCCACAGGGCTGGAGCTGTCAGCTAGCAGGGGGCTGCCCATCGTTCCTGGCCACTGCAGGCTGGCACGGGGCCCACTCACAGGTCCCAGCTGCTGCAGCTTCCAGGCTAAGTTCTGAGGGGGGGGGGAGAGGGTGTGTGTGTTGTGTGTGTGTGTGTGTGTGTGTTGTACACACATACATGGACATCAGCACAGTAGTTAGTGGTGGGAGGGTAGGGTTGTCAGGTGTCTGTTGAGACCCTATTGGTTCCGGTCAGCACCAATGACCAAACCATTAAAAGATGCCTGTGGATGGGTTACAGCCTGCAGAGTTGCCAGGCTGTGCATCCAACTCGGAGCCAGAGGAGGGACATGCTGCTGCTTCTGGGAGCTGCTTGAGGTAAGCACCGCCTGGAGTTTGCACCACTGAGTCCTCCCACCCTGATTCCCCTCCTGCCCTCTGAACCCTTCGATCCCAGCCTGGAGCACACCAAATCTCTATCCCTAGCTCCATAGCAAAGCCTTGTCTCCCTCTCCCCATACACCAACCCCCTACCCCTGTATGAGTGAGGGTGGGGAGAGTGAGTGATAGAGGGAGAGGAGATGGAGAGTGGGCAGATGGGGTCTCAGAGAAGGGGTGGGCCAGGCCAACAGTGTTTGGTTGCATCTGACAAAGTGGGCATTTGTCCATGAAAGCTTATGCCCAAATAAATCTGTTAGTCTTTACGGTGCCACAGGGGTTCCTGGTTAGTTTTGCAGATACAGATTAACACGACTACCCCTCTGCTACGTAGGCTGTGAACTCTTTGGTGCAGAGATGAAAGGTATAAAGAGGTACACAGTTTTTATTAAACCTAATGTTTGAAATGAAAATTCACATGGTCCACAGGTGCGGAGAAAAGGCGCTGCACATCTGGGTTCATGCTTGAATTATCTGAGAGTCTTGCTTAGAAAGTCACAAGGTACATACGCTACACAGTCAGCACTGACCCAGATTAAGGTGTGCCAGTTTAGCAGTACAGTTTAGGTAGCAGGGCAGGACCATCCTAAAGGGTGCGCAGAGCCTGAGGCAACTCCTTCCCCCCTCCCCCAGTACCCCAGGCATAGGGCCCTGGCAACCCACCTCCCCACTGCAGGCCCTGCCCTGCCTCGCCTCACTCCATCGCTTCCCCAAGCCCCACCCCCTCAAAAGTGCAGGGCTGGGGTGGCTGCCCCGATTTGTCCTATGGACGGCATGGCTCTGTAGTAGTGAATAAGTGTATGGGGGGAGGGGCTGGTCTGTGCCAGCTGACTTGTGCTTGCGGGGCTCAGATTGCAGGGTTGTTTCATTGCTGGGTAGGCTTCAGGCCTTGGGCTGGAGCTTAAGATCTGGGATCCTCCCACATCACAGGGTCCTAGAGCTGAGGCTGCAGACCAAGCCTGGAAGCCTGCCCAGGAGTGAAAAAGCCCTGCAGCCCACACCCATCAGCCCAGCTAGCATGGGCCAACCCTCTGTTTTGCTTTGCTGTGTAGACATACTGTGTATCTTGCTATGTGTTGGTACAATGGTCCTGGTCCTAATTAGGGCCTATGTGTAAACAGGGGAGCGGTCCCGCTGTTATGGGCAACTTTCCTGGCTTCTACGCTACCCCGCTGAAATGGGCCAGTGAAAGGATCTGAGTCCTCGCTCACACTTCCTTTAACCAGAAGAGGCCTCCCTGACCTCAAAGTGCTCCCCTTCCACTCTCCTGTGTGGCAAAGTCCTTGGAACCCCAACAAGGCTGGGCCCAGGATTCCTAGGGGCTCGACCCCTAACTGTGTGGTGGTCACCAAGGGCAGGGGTTATAGAGTTCTCACTCCAGGGTGCTCTCTTCTCACTGGATGTCTCCCTGACACACTGGTGATTACCTGCAGTTCAAAGCAAATGCCATTTATTACACAGCAAAAGAAAATAAGGAAAAACCGGAAAAAGTGACTGGAAACACATCACTCCGCTCTGTGGCACAGACACTCACACACAGTGTCTCTGGAGTGTAAGCACAATTCACGGCCCTCTCTTCCTTGTAGGTCCCTCCTCCTCAGGCCCTGGCTATGTTGCAGGGATGCTGCAGGTCAGACACTTGCTCAGGATAGCAGGACCCTTCTCCCCAGCATCAGGCCCTCCCTCCCCCACCTAGTCTTCCCTGCAAAGCCTCTTGGCTGGTGGAGTTACCCTCCACCCAGAGTTGTGCCTGTTCTCTCCTGCAGCTCACCACACCAGCTCCAGCTCAGCTCTAGCTCCTCTCTGCTGTGCTGCCTCCAGCTCCCAGGTAGCTTTTCTGGTCCCTCTGGCTCTATGGCTGCAGCTGTCACCCCAGCATGGATCTGCTTCTGGGCCGTGTCCGGTTCTCTCTGGCTGGCATGGATCTCCTCCTCAGCTCAGCTGGGGGGCCTGCTCTCTCCCGAGCTCAGCCCCGCTGTCTGACCCAGGCAAATCCAGCTCTCTCCTTGGCCTGCTCACACCCTCATTAGCCTGCCTGCCCTGTCAATCAGGCTTATTGAGGCCATGGCTCACTGAGGAAGTGCACACAAGCACACAGATTACCCCAGGAGCTATGGGGAATAGATAGGTCTCAGAGAGAGCACGGCACGATGGGATCTGTTTGACCCAGGTCACATCAAAAGAGCTTTCCAGCAAGTGGGAAGCAGGTAAAAAACAGGCAGGAGCAACTGGTGAGAGGGGGACACTGGCCATATGACCCTGCCTCATGCCCAGGAAAGGGCTGAGACAGCCCCTCCGCTCCAGGCCCTGCCTCTCCCTGCCTCAGCTCTGCCCCTTGCCTGCTCTTGCTCCAGCCTGTCCCCGCCTCTTCCCCACCCTTGCTCCGCCCCCACCTTGCCTCTTCCCCCAACCCATGCAGCCCAGAGGACAAGTGGGGCACAGTCCTGGGGAGTGGTAGGGGAAGTGGAGCAACATAGCCCCAGCTCGGTGCTCGCTCTGCTCCCCCAGCCACATCGCTTTGCTTCCCACCGGTGAGTGCGGGGGCAGTCCCAGCCCCCTCCCACAAGCGACGTGCTGGGAGAACAGAGTGAGTTGGGGCCATGTTTCTCCACCAGTAAGTGCAGGGGGAGGGAGGACTGACCCTGGTATGCCCCTGGATGCCCAGGGACTCTGGCCTCTGGCTCTCCTGCCCACGTGCCCCTGCCCCCGTAACCCTCCTATGCATCATCCCTGGAAAGGGCACAATGATATCATGAGGGGACATTCCTTGCTCTGGAAACACCTGAGGAATGAAGACCATGGGAAGTGATGGTCCCAGGCTGGAAGGATTTTGAGCCTGTGCAAGAAAACCGGGGAAAGCCAAGGCAACCTGTGCCTGAAGACTCTGCCGCTCTGTTTCTTTGCACTTTGTGTTTATTTACGAAGATGAGGTTGTGTGCTGTTTAGTCTCTCTTGGAGCCACTTAAAATTTACCTTTGTAGTTCTAAACAAGAAATAATTCACCTCAGGGCGGCAAGACGCTGGGCACACCTTTCTCCACATTGAGGGAGAGGAAATGTTTTTAGGAGCTTGTGCTTTTCAGCTCTTTCCACGCAGTGGAAGACAGTGTTATTTTAGGGGTTTCCCCCAAAAGGAGTGTGCACATGCAGGGCCAGGGACAACCCCCCTTCTACTCCAGAGCGCACTCCCACCCCTTCCCGTCCCAGCCCTGTCTTTTCCCACTCCTGCTCCACCCCCTCCCTGCCCCCTTCCCACTTCTTTCCTAAACCCTGTCCTTGCTCTGCCCCCTCTCCACCCTTCCCCCGACAGACACAACCTGGGGAATTACTGGGGAGTCTGGGGCCAGCAGCAGGAGCCTGCTCCACTTTGCTCCCTCCAGCCTGGTTCCCCGCTGCCATGGTGACATGGAGCTACCCAGCTGGGAAATGGCAGAGTGGAGCTGGTTGCTAGGTCACTCTGCCTCCTGCAGCTCCTGCCACCACTGGTGAGTGCAGGGGACAAGTCTGGCCCCTGCTGATGGCTCCAGAGCCCCAGAAATTCCCCAGGCCGTCCTCAGTCCCAGGGGGCTCCCCAAAGCCAGGGCCTGGGGCAGTCACCCTGCACCGCCCTATGGGTGAGTACTCTTGAACAGAGCTGACTTCATTTGCAGCTGGGTGTGGCCCTACCCATGTGTGTGCTACAAGAGGCTAGAGCAGTGGTTCTCAACTCGTTTCCGTTCACGGATCACAGGGCCAATAAAAAAATTTTCGTGGACCACCTCCAGCACATGTAGCACAGGACGAACGACACAGCAACCGCTCAGCACAACGGTGGCAGCTACACTGACACTCAGAGCCTCAGACGGAAGTTACTGGCAACAGAACGCAGTTGCGTCCTAGGTGACTCTATGGATGATGCGCCGTGCGCTTGTGAACATGGTGTAAAACAGCCTAATGGCGGCACCTACTCACGCCGTGTGACTTTGGACAATGTTCCTGTGGACCACCGAAAAAGTCACTACTTGACTACATGGCCCACTACTTGAGAACCACAGGGCTAGAGAGTCTAATTCAGTGAAGTAGGGAGAGGGACTCCAGGCTAATGAAGCAGGAGAGGCTCAGTGAAACCGCAGTACGTCAGGTGGCAATCCAGAGGGAATGGCCAACCCATTACAGAGACTATTGTAATATAAATATTAGGGCCCCATTCATGAAAACATGCAGTGAAGTGCTTTTTCTAGATAGGGTTGCTCTTGTAAACCGAGGCCTAAATAAAGTATATGTGTATGCTTACTGCAAAGAGCAGTTATTTTAAAAGCATTTGAAAATTGTTTCCAAAATATTCAACCTTGTAAATTAAAATCTTTATTTTAAGTAGTTCAAAACAAACAAAAAGCCCTTCATCTGCTGGAATGGTGTGTATGCAATACTCTGCAAGGAGAATATTTAAAAACCATGTAATAGAAGGGCTAAGTAATAGAAAGAGTGATTGAACTAGCCTCCTACCCTGTAAGACCTGGGACAAATTCCATCTGTGGTCACAATTAAAATAACCCTGAGTATTTATGTAGTACTTTATATATTCACAATGTGGTACAAACCTCTGTGGTTTCTTCTTAGTTTTCATTTATGCCCGTTGAAACCCGCTGCACAGTATGGTACAATTCAGTCTTATAGTTTGCTCTAAAAATGTTTTTAAATGGGTTCATTCTTTATTTCAGTGGCTGCTTTTTGTGGTTCTTACATATTCCATATTTCAGCAGCTCCTCATTTAAATATATGCTGCCTGAATTAGTGCCCTTGTAATCCCTCACTCTCTAGTCCAGTGGTTAGGATACTTGCCTGGGTTGTAAGAGATCCTGTTTCAAATTTCCGAGTTGCCTGTTCAGCAGGGGTTTGCCTCTTCTCCCGTCAAGCAGTTCCGTGCACGAGTCCTGAGTCCTTGGCTGGGCGGGGCTCATTAAGCAGCTGCGGGGCTGAGCTGCCACGCAGCTTAGAGGGAATCTGGGTGCTCACCTGGGGTGTGAATGCCCCTGGATCAAATCCCTACTCTGCCAGGCAAGAGGGCCGCTGGTGTGAGAGCAGAGCCTGTGTAGCTGATCAAGAGGCTATTTGCAGCCCTTCTTGCTCTCTTTTAATTAAGAGGAATTGCTACTGGGCAGTAACCCTCCCCCGACTCACTCTTCTTTACCATGATCAGGGACTCCCACCTCCTGGGGAGAGTCACTGGTGAGGGATCCCTGTCTGAATCCCCTCCCCATCACAAAAGACAACAGCTGCTTGGAGGGGATGGGGATGGGGGTGGGGGTGGGGGGAGTTTGCACAAGGATGGCCCACCACAAAGGACAGTCACCCAGCAGGTAGCAAACACCAGGCCCACGTCCAGGGAGACCACCTCTTAGTCCAGCAGCTGGACCAAGAGACAGTTCTCTTCAGAGACAGCGGTTCAAGTCCCTTCTCAGAAAGCTGAGGAAGGAGTTGAGCCCATATCACCCACGCAGCTGGATAAGCATCCAGACCACTGGGCCACAAAGAGATTCAGCATCTAGGCTTTGCCTAATTGCTACTTAATAATAATAGCATAGTCTCAAGACACTACAAGGTGCAACCCACCTTAGCCTGTCCCTTACACCCCTGACTGGGACTCACACATGAGAGAATGCAGAATCCTGTTCAAATCTCATCTCCTCAGGTAGGAAGAAGGAAATTGAACCAGCCTCTACCCCTCCCAGGTACCATCCTCTGCTTGTGATCCCTGGCCAGGAACCACTTAGGTGCCCAAATAATTTCTTGTGAGATACCTGAGGTGAGGGGGGAAGGAGGCTGAAGCCTGCCATGTAACCTTTAGCCTAGTCATTAGGGGCCTCCCCTGTGACTGTGGGGAAGGGGGGCCTGGCTCCCATTTTGGCATGGGAAAGCCATTACAAAGGCAAGTTATGGTAGAGCTTTATAAACCATGTGGAGAAGTGACTAAGGACGCGTTATTCACCCTTTCACATAACACAATCGTCAGGGTGACCCGAGGACATGAATAGGCAGCAGGTTTACACCAAACCAAAGGTGGTACGTCTTCCTGCAAGGCACAGTCAGCATGGGGCCCTCCTTGCTAGTTGACGAAGGCCAACCTGTAAGTGGGTTCAATAAAAAGGTGAGCAACTGCATGGAGAATGGCTCCACAGAGGGCTCTTAGTCAAGATGGTCAGGGACATAGTCCCATGCTCCAGGCATCCCTAAAGCTCAGCCTGTCAGCTGCTGCGAGTGGCTGACAGAGGACGGATCACTTGAGAATTGCCTTTTCTGCCCATTGCCATTGCAGCAGCTGGCATCGGCCACTGTCAGAAGATGGGTGACTGGGCCTGCAGGATCTTTGGTCTGACCCAGACTGGCCGTTCATACCATCTTAATTCCTCCCTTGCCTCTTGAGAAGGGAGTTGAAGAGGGCTTACCTGCCGCCCAGGTGAATGCCCTAATCATTGGGCTACAGTAATGAGGACTCCCACTATGTTACCTACTGAAGCTGTTCCACTTTAATTAACCAGTACTGGGTAGGGATGTGAACGAGTAGTCAACTAGACCATTAACCAATAAGCCTAGGCAGCAAGGGGGGAAAGAAGCAGGAGCTTGAGCTGGAAAGAAGCAGCTCCATGGTGCCACCTGCCCCCACCCCCCATGCTGCTGCCTCTATCAGAGGCAGCAGTGTGGGAGAGTGGAGGGCCAGGGGAGGTGGCTGTGAAGCAGCCTCTGCCTGCAGCAGGCCCTGGCTCGCCGTGGACAGAGGCTGCTTCATGGCAGCAGCCCCTGTCCACGGGTGGGGGAAGGGTCCGAACTCCCTGCGGACAGAGGCTGGAGCATCTTCTGTCTGCAGGGAGCTTGGACCCCCTCATGGACAGTGGCTGCTGCCAAAGCAGCCTCTGTCCACGGCCACCCCAGGCTGTTGCAGACAGAGGCCGCTTTGCGGCAGCCTCCCTCGCCTCCTTCCCCCCAGCAGCCTCTGTCCGCAGGAGAGCTGCCACCCTGCACAGCTGCCTCTGTATCATGCACAGTCAGTGCTATGGCGCCACGGTGCCAAGCGTCTTGCTGTTTTTATGAAAGAGCCCTGGGGTACAGTGAAAGCTGCGTAGAACTTCCGAGCGAGCCTGAGTTGCTTTAAGGCTTTCCATGCGTGCTTAGACAATGATTTGCCTTATTTATATAAGCTGAAAATCTCCCCTTTGTAGAGGCTGTGATGTTGGCAGACTAATCACAAGCTCATGCCAAGGTCTCTGTGTCCCAGTGGGACACTGACAGACACATCCCTGGGATCTGGCTCATTTCCGGGTTAATACAGTATTGCTAGAACAGCCTGGGCTCCGGGTATTGTAGGCAGCGGGAGGCTGGGCATCCCCGAACAGCCTAGTGTGGCTCCTCCCCCACTCCAGTGCACTTCCCACAGGGAGTCGGGGTTGGACGCATTGGCTGCCCAGCGCTCTGGGGGTTGGAGCCCTGCAGCTGTGGGTGCAGTGGCCGTGCTGCCTAAGAGTTGTGGGCACTGATGCTGCAGCATGACAGGGCCGGGACCTTGCCTCCCTGGCCCCAGCTGAGCAGTGCTGGGGTCATGGTGAACATGTTTTGGGCTCCTGCAGGGGCAAGGAGGTAGAAGAGGGGGACAAGGAGAGGGGCAGGGGCTAGCCTCCTTGGGTGGCCAGGTCACTGGCTGCCCATGCCTTGAACTTATCTTCTTAGCTATCTTAGAGGTGATGGGGGATAATCCCTACCAAGCTGTATATACAATGTCTGGTGGCAGCAACACCTGACAATAAAGAGCCATGGCACTTGAATATGCCAAACAGGATTTGGCCTGTGATCTCACCTCATTTATTTGCTGTCAGAAGATCATTTGCTGATTTACTCCATCCTTTTCTACACTATCTTATTGGGTAAAGGCCCTACCACTGCTTGCAATTTTAAGATGATCAGCTTTCTTTCCAGACCTCTTGAGTATTTTGTGAACATTTTAGTCTTCCATGTTAGCTTTCCTGACCTTATTGCTTAAGACAAAACATGTATATCACTTACACAAAAGACAAAGTGTATCTGTGCACGCATAAGCAGGGCTCGACAAATCACTGAATCTACTCTGCCGTGGTAAGTAGATTTCAGCCGGTTGCTCCGTTCACTGGCGGCGCGTGCATGCGCAATGCGGGTCTTGCACATGCGCAGTGTGGGGCTGGCAAGTAGATTTTGCCGCTGTTTGTCAAGCCCTGTGCATAAGTATATATTATATACAGACAGACACACAAATATGACAGTGAGAGATGTGTGTAAAGTTCTTAAAAACCAATAAATAGAATCCTGACCAATTCTGATTTTTTTTACTCTGATAAAACTTTATTGATTTCAGTTGATATGTTTGGGTAAACTGAAAAGCCATTGTACATCTCTGAAGGAGATAATAAGGCCAAGGATATAAGTGGTTTCCTTTCTCTACAATTAACTATTACAAAATTATATCTATCTAAGCTCACTATGGCTAATGCTCTATAAAGCTTTGCAATGCATTGCAGCAAAGTCAGTGAATAATATTTTACTGCAATTTTAAACTATCATAAACATAATGAAACATAAACTTCCAGGAGATGGATACAGAAATTTGGGAGAAAGAAGGTAGCCCAAAGGGCTGATTCAGAGAGTGCTGAGTGCCCTCTACTCTTTACTAGAGAGAGGTTAGCACTTTGCAACATGGGATTCTAAATCTGAGCTAGGTAAATGGTTGTCAGAAAACAATTTCCCTACTGCTGTGGTTTTCCAGATGTCCATGCAGAGAAGCTGCATTTTGTTCTTTTTGTCATCTGTTTGACAATGCTGCTGCTTTTTAAATAAATACAAATGTTAAGATCCTAAATCATTAATGAAGTACAAATACACTTGAAAACCACATTTGAAAATAGTTTCTCTTATCCACCTGACAGATCCCGAATTCAAGATTCTATTACATGAGCTGATGTCACACATGCCTGAATGTTCCAGGCATCTTTGCTCCTTACACTATTTACATGTTTGTAACTCTTATAGGAAAACCAGAGGACTCTGAATTTGGATTTTGTCAGAGGGATAGGTGGGCTCCCACCATATGAAATGGGGATCATGGTACTGACCTCCTTAGTACAGCAAAGATCTGTGCTGACAAGAGCTATACAAGCTAGATCGGGGTGGGCAATAATTTTTGATGGTGGACCACTCCAAGATTTTGGTAAGCGGTCAAGGGCTGCACTTTTCTATGCAAGAGTGCGGGGTCTGGGACGGAGGTCAGGTGCAGAAGGGAGCTCAGGATAAGGGACTGGGGTGCAGGAGAGAGTGTGGGGGTCTGAGAGGGAGTTTGGGTGAAGGAGGGGGCTGTGACCTGGGGCAGGGGAGTGGGTTGCAGGGTCCGGGAGGGGGTATGGGTACAGGAGAGGATTCTGGCTTGGGGGAGCGATGTAGGAGGGGGGTGCAGAATCTGGGAGGGAGTTGGGGCGCAGGAGGGGGTGGGGTGCCAGAGGCAGGCTCTGGCAGGGAGGCACTTACCTAAGCAGCTCCCAGACAGCAGCACTCTCACATAGGCTTCCCTGTTTGCCAGCAGCCCCCGGCTGCTTGTTCCATGAAGCTCTCTGGGCTGCAGGGGGTGTGAGTAGGGAGGTGAGGGGAAGGCTTTGAGTGCTACCCCCACCCCCAGCAAAATCTCTTGGCTCTCATTGGCTGGTTTCTGGCCAATAGTACCTGAGAGATTTTGCTGGGAGTGGAGGCAGCGCACAAAGCCTCCCTCCTCCCGTCTGCAGCATAGAGAGACACAGGGAGCAGCTAGCTGCTTTGAGCAGCGCTGCTCTGTGCTGCAGGGGCAGGCGAACTGGATTAAAAGGCTCGGTGGGCTGGATGCAGCTCTCGGACCATATTTTGCCCACTCCTGAGCTAGATGGTATTATTTCCTATTTGTAATTTATCCGCCCGTTTATTTTACTTTGACTATATATATCAGTGGAAGTTTGACTTACATCTCTTAAATCAATGAAAGTTTTTCCATTGATTTCATTGGGAGCAGGATCAAGCCTTTAATTATTTAAGGATGTAAGTACTTGTATTTATTTATTTTTTATAAAGCACTTCAGTTCACTTGTATCCCAAAGAAAAGTACACAGTGAAATATGTACAAGAGATCAAAGACATTAAACAATCTTGTTGGAGATTGTTCCCATAGGTACTTCCCTGCATGGGTGGCGAGTTATATGGGCTTGTGGTGCCCATGCTCCAGCAATATTTAGAATCGGGGGCCCTGCTCCACCAATATTTGGAGCTGGGTCTCTCCCCCGGCCCTGCTTGGAGCGGCCCCCGGCCCCAGAGCGTCTTTCCCCCAGCCCCGGCCCCGGCCCTGGCCCTGGCCCGTCCCTGCCGTGCGCAACCTTCAGTCAGCTCCCCCTTGCCAGCTGCTGCTGCCATGCGCTGTGTGCTCAAACAGGTGGGCGGGGAGACGCCCGGGTGTGATATGACGTCATGGCCCGGCCTGGGACTTTAAAACTGCTGGCACCACGCAGCTGAGTTGCGGGTTCGGAGTTCGGGGACTTCTGGGGTGGAGCGCAGACTCCGGCCCCACAAAGTGGAAGGCAGAAGGTAGGGGAGAGCTGGGAGAGGAAGGGGCTTGTGTGGAGGGGGAGGGATGGAAGAGGAAGGGGCTTGTGTGGAGGAGAAGGGAGAAAACTAGGGGAAGGGCTGGGAGAGGAAGGGGCTTGTATGGGGGGAGAGGAAGAAGAAAGAGGAAGGCACCAAAGGGACAGGGTAGAGGGGGGAAAATGCCAGGGGGCCAAGTGCACACAATGAGGAAAAGGGCAGGAGGGGAGGTGTCAGTGGGAGGGGGACAGGGTGATGCTGGGAGAGGAGAGGGTAAAGGCATTGGGGGCTGGAAGAGGAGGTGCTGGAAGAAGGCTTGAAAGAAGGGGTGGGCATGAGGAAGGCCAGGATGGAGCAAGTCATGTGTGAGGGCACAGAGGGGCATGAGGGGAATGGGGGCAGAGAGTGGTGAGGGGGTGGGCATCAGGGAAAAAGAGGGCAAAGGGGGCAGGGGCAGTAAAGGAAGGGGGAGGCACCAGAAGGGTGCAGGAGTAAGGGAAGGTGCAGGTGCCAGGGGATTCTGGGGGTGAAGCAGAAGGGCAGACACCTGCAGGGGAGGGACTAGCACCAAAGGAGAGAAGCAGGGCAGGTTTGTAGAAGGAGGTGTTAGAAGAGGGGATGAGGAGGGGTAGCTCACATGATCAGAGTGGGGCTACTGGAGAAGTGGGCACAAGGGGGAGAGAAGGGCTAGTGGAGGGGGGCAGGTTGTAGGAGGGCTGAGGGCAGTGAGAAGGGCAGGAGTCAGGACAGCAGAGGAGGGTGAGGAGTTGGGGGGCAACAGGCACCAGGGGAGCTGATGGAACAAGGGGAGGAGACTTGGCAGCAGAGAGAAAAGGTAAAGGTTTAAAAATATTTATTAATAACTTGGGTGCCACAGTGGCACATCCAAACAAGCCACATGAACTCAGTACTGGTGCACAACACAAAATTCATTCTGCTCATGGGAGGAAACTCTTAGGCTATGTCTACACTGGCAGTTTCTTGCGCAAGAACACGTCCACACTGCCATGTGTGAGCTGGGCTTTTGCACAAGAGCATCCATGGCAGTGTGGACGCTCTCTTGCCCAAAAAAGCTCCAATGGCCATTTTAGCCATCGGGGTTTCTTGCGCAAGAAATCCCTGCCGAGCAGCCACACTGCCCTCTTGCACAAGAGAGCTTACACCTGTTAGAAAAGAGCGTAGCTCTTGCGCAAGACGCCTTCTCTTACCACGCTGTACTGTAAATTTCCTTGCGCAAGAGCAGGCGGGCAGTGTGGATGCTCTGTGGGTTCTTGCACAAGAATGGCTGTACTTGCGCAAGAAGCTGCGAGCGTAGACATAGCCTTAGAGGGAACACTTCCCCCAGCCTCTCTGCCCCCGAGTTAATGTCACACACATTGGGTTAATGCAACTGCAGGATAGTTGCATGAGGGGGGGTTTGGTGGGGGCCAAACTAATCCCTGTTGGTAGGAGGATGGTGGGAAAAGCCCTTCGAGAGGGGTGACATGACACCTTTTACTTCTGGTCATGTGTCCATCTTGCCCCGAGCGTGTTACCTCCAGAGGCGTGACTAACGGGGTGTGTGTGTGTCAGGGGGCATGGCTAACGGGGGTCGGGGGCGTGGCTAACAGGGGTCAGGGGGCGTGGCTAACAGGGGTCAGGGGGCGTGGCTAATGGGGCACCACCAAAAATTATACAAACCTGCCGCCCATGCTTCCCTGATCTTTGCATGCCCACCTTCATTAAGCAACCAATGTTAGTCATTCCTTTGAGTAGTCTTTTAAAACCCATTTCACTGAATTTTAAATCCTGCGGATTGTAATGCATGTCTGCATTTCCACTTGGAGTTACTTCACTTTCTCTCTTGGCAGGTAGACGTTTACAAACACTTTTATGATGCCACGACATTTTATCTTCTTTCTTAATACAAAGAAGAAAATACCATTTTCAAACTGCTTTTAAAGCAGCAGCATCCGTTTTTCTGAAAGGGTGCATCTACACTGCACCTTTAGCTCGAAATAAGCTATGCAATTTGAGCTATGCAAATTGCGTAGCTTATTTTGAGTTCATTTAGAAATACCTTATTTCATAATTTGGCGCTGTCTACACAGCACTTATTTTGAAATAAATTGCTATTCCAAAACGTCCCTTACTCCTTGTGGAATGAGGTTTACAGGGATGTCGGAATAGTGAGCCCATTATATTTCTGTCAAGACATGGAATAGCTATTTCAGGATACCGAAAGTATCCTGAAATAGCGCCGCTGTATAGAAGTACCCTAAGGCTACGTCTACACTACAAGGTTTTTGCACAAAAAACAGTGGAGCGTCCACACCTCAAGTGCGTTTTTGCGCAAGTAAATCGGCAGAACAGAGGGCTTTTGCTGGTAGAGTTATTCCTCTCCCCATGAGGAATAACTCCTTTTTGCACTACAGCTCATGCACAAAAAGGCAGGTGTGGACGCTCCGGAGGGGTTTTTGCACAAGAAACTCTTATCGGCAAAAGGACAGGTGCTCTGATGGCCATTCTGTGAATGGCCATCAGAGCTTGCTTGTGCAAGAGTGTACATGCAGTGCGGACACTCTCTTGTGCAAAAGCACATTGCTTTTGTAATGTGCTTTGAGGTCTGGACGCGCTTTTGCGCAAGAAGGCTTCTTGAGCAAAAACCCTGCAGTGTAGATGAAGCCTAAGTGACTAATACCAATCTTTTCCTCTCTGTAGGTACTGAATGTGTGATCCCTCTGTGAAGGAGCCCTACTGTTTGAGACTGGGAGTCTTTTCCGTATTGATACAATTGGAATATGTCAGATTAGAGATTCTGTGTACAAGATAATTGAGTGATGGAAGATGCCTCTTACATGGAAAAATGTGCCCTTTTATTTATCTGCAAATAATTATTTTCTGATCATTGTTTCACTGTCACAGTCTTTTTGGATTTAGTTTTGCACTGCACAGGCCTTTGAAAAATGTGTTATTCTCAGTTTGACCCTATGAGTTGCCAAAACATTCTCGACTCATGCTACCAGCTAATGCTTAATTCTGAATTTTGCCCTACAGCAGTAACGTAATCTCAATGACAGATAAGTAAAGAAAATACACCTGTAATTAATTCAGACAAAAATATATTTAGAAATCACATGGTTTGTGAAGTCATGAGGTAGTAGTAGGAGTGCGCTAGCTTTGTCTCACTGTAGTTTTTCTTGGAGACAAGTATAATTGCTTGAAAATGAGAGGATTGGAATGGTTTTGATTTCTTTTCCATCTAATTATAGTTCAGAAATTAGGAGAATTCATCCCTGTGAAATTATGCTGCAACAGATGTAATGTGCTATAAAGATTAATAGCTGCTAAATTTTACTGTTCTTGGATACAAAGAGCCATGATATTCTTTTTCCCCACTTATTTTTCTTTCCTTTTCCCAATTGTTTGTTCAACTCTTTACTAAATTACCTTCTCCACTGTGTCCTGTCCTCTCTCTCATTTACTTCGTCCTTTTCTCGTCTTGTTCACTTTTGCTACTTACATTATTATTTGTTCCCCTCTTTCTGTCCCACCTCACTCTGCAGTTTCTACAGTGATACACAGAAATTAGACCATTAATCACCACAGCACTTTCAAGATGCTGGCAGATACTGCACATATTGGATGAAATCCTGGCTCAGCCACAAAACTCCTATTGACTTTAATAGGGACGGAATGTCACCCACTATGTAGCTAGTTTACCAGTAGCAAAACAGTGGCAGACAATTGTAAGAGTCTTGACCAAGGTCATAGACAGTACGAGTCAGAAGCAGGGTAAGAATGCAGGATTCTGTTTCTTTCAGTTCTGTGCACAACCTATCAGACTATGGAGATCAGAGGCTACTTTGGTTGCTTATCAATAGGAACTTGGATAGAAGCCAATAGAAAACTTTCAGTGACCCTGAAACCATTAGCAGTAATTCTGTATGGGAACCAAGAGGAGATATATCATAAACAGTGAATTGGTCCACAGTTTACCCAAACTCAAAGGAACCATGTCAATGAGATGTTGGCTCCCAAGTGCTTAAATAACTTTTGAAAAATGAGGCCCAGGCTCCTAAATGAGTTTACAGTGCAACACTGAGAGCCATAACATCTAAATACCTTTTAAAAACTTGGGCCTCTTCCTGTGAGAGACTCTCATATTATTAATGTTTTTCATTATTAACAGCATATTAGAAATTGCACTGTCTAGGCACATCGCTAGTCCAACAGTATTCTCTTTTCTACCACCCTCATGCCTACTTTAATGGTTTGGGGGTTTTGTGCTTGTCCAATTTAGATTGTAAGGTCCTTTGGGCAAAGACCAGTCTGAAATATGACATACTAGAAGATTTGGCTGGCCTGTGGCGGAGTGGGGGGAGTGGTTTGCACAGGCTGCCCGCTGTCTTCTCCCTAAGGCTGGGCAGGCCACCCACCAGTGCTCCCCAAGGACTGGCTTGGAGTGGTGGAGGCTATGTGATATGGTCGCCCGGGGGTGGCGCAGGGCGGCAGGAGCAGCATGGAGGCTGACAGCTGCTCCCCAGGGTTATGCTGCTGGCCAGCAGCTCTTCCATGGAGCTGCTGCCCTTCTGTGATCATTCCTGAATATAACTGTCACCTGTGCTTGCAGCCTCCCTGTGGTCATTCATGAGTCCCTGCTATTACACCCCTTCCTTTGTTTTTGCATCCAGCAAAATCACACTCCATGAACATCTAATTGCCATGGCATAACCAAACCCTGCCTTTGCTTTAAGTTATGGTAAGAGGAAGCCGCAAAACAAATTTGGCGGTCCTAGCTCTTACCGTTTAAGACAAGTTCTTGAACAAATGGACTCGCAGACAGACAGATGGACAGACACACAATTCTAAACTATATAGTAAGAAGAAGATAAAGTGCCACATTCATCTTTGGAAATATACAAACAAAAATGTACACATAGAAATAGCAATTCCACTTGTTACAGTGTCAGTGACCATGAAGGAGCAGATCATATATTTATTTTATTTCACACTAACACATTTAATAAAGCTGGAATATATTATATGATTTTTGATGCCTCAGCTCTTAATTTCCTTGCATTTGTAGGTTTAACTTAAATTCTTAAAGCAACTCCCCCCCCCCCCCCGCCCATCTTGAAGTGTAACTGCAAAGAAATGGATTTTAAAAGAGTTTTGGGAGACCCTGCAAACTATTGTGGGTTTATTTCAACATAGCAGCAGTGAACATCCACAGACACAGACACCCTCTTCTGAAAGAGCTTTTTCAGAAGAGGCATTATTCCTCATGGAATGAGGTTTACTAGTGTTGGAAAAGGCCCTCCATTATTTCAATTTTCTTTCGAAATAACACAGTTGCTGTGTGGACACTAGTATTGTTTTTCCAGAATAATGGCCATTATTCCAGAATAACAGTGCAGTGGAGATGCACCCTTAGTCTCTCTCCCTCTTTCTGTCCTTATCTCCATCCCCACATGATGCTTCTCTAACATTTTTACACCTGCTAGGTCTCAGGTTGAGCGCAGGAAATTTGTCCATATGTTGTTGTTTATTTCAATAAAAATACCAGATTACTTACAGAGAAATCAAGCAATCTTTTTAGTCTCTGAGCACAGGCTCGAGGGACACCCAAGGACAGCTGTAAAGCTCTTCTTTTCAAGAAGTTCTGGTTAATGTCTGCTAGGAAAGCTCTCGGTAAACAAATGAGTAATTGATCGCTCAGCTTTCACATAGCTACTGCATTTCTGGGCCCACATGACTCATTTGTGAACCATTCCTGTCGTCCTAATGCCATAACATTGGAGAAATGATGATTGTTTCTTGGAGATTCTTCCGTGGACATAGTTGCCAAGACCAAAGCTGTAATGGTTTGTTATGATGACCTTTGTTATTCCATTAGGCTCAATTGCTTTAAAAAAAATGATGTGTGCATACTTTAGGAAAGTTTTTACCCTTTACATTGACCTGACATCATAGTTTAAACTACAAAATGTATTAATGACAAAGTAGTGTTTTCATGTCAGGAGGACAAATTTTAACAACTATAATCTGCCCTTAGTCATCATAAATATAAATGTAATGGTAAAACAGATCTTGTTAATGCAGCCAAGACAAATGCTAGGCTATATTTCAAATCAATTGAAACACTAGCCTATACACTCCAAGCTTTTTGTGTAGCTTGAAATACATGCTTGTCAAATAGCTGTTAACATGAATTTTCCAATGGTTTTTAGACCAGTAATGACCTACTTGATGCAAACAATCCAGGCATTTTTCATATATTGCTTGAAGAAAAGTGCATGTTGTTGAGGAAACAGAGAGGATATAAAGAGAACATCTTGCTCATCATATTAACTACTTTAAAAAAACCAGACAGTATGGTTTTTAAGAAATCTTGGAAACTTGACAGAGTTGGCAAAATACATTTTACAACAAGTCCCATCAGCTGTTTTGAAAAGGTTTTCTTTTCTTTTCTTTTCTTTTTGTGAGGGGCATAAAGGCAATGGCAAAAAAAGATTATTTTGGCTGGTCCCTTTTCTGTGCCAGATCCAGGGAATAGTGATATGAGTTAGCCCATTGTCTTTTCATTGTGTATATTGCTCTGTGTTAACCGAAGTATGGTATCAATCCTCAATCTCTTTTTTGGAAATGGGGGAAGAGTAGTGATGACAAACAGCAAACTACTAAAACTTGTAATTTACAGCAATTCTGCTGAAGTATAAGTAGACAGATAAGTGACTGTAAAATGTGCACATAACAGAATTGTCCCCTATTTGTATTCAGGGACATAGCTGCTTATTGCAGGGATAATAAATAAAAACAAGTTTTTCTTACTTTCTGCTCCTCCTAGCACTGCAAAATCTGCAAGCTGAATGAAAGAGGTAGGGTCTGTTTTGGCTTCAACAGAGTTAACTACATTCTGAAAGCAGGTTTACATTGTGCCCCAACTTATACCTTTGTCACTGCTTCACTCAAGTTGGTTGCACAAAACAGAATGTCACCCCATTTTGCTAGTAGCGATTTATGAACCAGAAAGATCACAGTTTCCTAGCTCTAGGCTGTTTGTAGGGATAGCAGTTAGAAAAAAACCTCTTGTCAAATGAGTAGATAGGCTTTGAAAATCACTGAGACAATAAATATAGAACCCCCTGGTTTTCTACTTCTACAGACTCCCTTTGCAGAACAGCACAGCACTTCAAGCATCTGTGGCCACAACTGATACCAAAACTAAAGAGGAGTCCTGTGGCACCTTACAGACTAACAGATTAATTTGGGCATACATTTTCATGGGCAAAGACCCACTTTGTCAGATGTGACAAAGTGGGTCTTTGCCCACGAACGCTTATGCCCAGCTAAATCTGTTAGGGTGCATCTACGCTGCACTGTAACTCAAAATAAGATACACAATTTGAGTTACGCAAATTGCATATCTTATTTCGATGCAATTTCGAAACAGCTTATTTCGTCATTTGGCGCTGTCTACACAGCACCAGATTTCGAAATAAAGCTCTATTCCGAAATGTCCCTTACTCCTCGCAGAATGAGGTTTACAGGGGCATTGGAATAACAAGCCCAGAAACAAGTTTGCTGTGAAGACACAGGATAGCTATTTTGGGATACTCCGATATCCCGAAATAGCATTGCAGTGTAGCCATAGCCTTAGCCTTTAAGGTTCCACAGGACTCCTCATTGTTTTTTCAAATACAGATTAACCTGACTACCCTTCTGATAAGTGATATCAACACACTCAATCCTAATCCTGCATTATATCATGCTATAATAGTCCTAATTTGCCTCAGGGATTAACAGAAAATCATTTGCTCAGCTAACCGCCATAACTTTCTACCCACCCTCTTTAAAACTCTAGGAATAGGATTTTAATGGAAATAGGATTAGGATGACACTGAGTGCTTTTGAAAATTCCACTCTTTATGAATGGCATTGTGAGCAAGCAGCAAAGAAAAACTTCCCTCCTCTACTTGCAGGACAAGACAATCATAGAAAATAGACATAAAAAGGGGCAATGGACCAAAAATGTTACCTACTTTTAATAGTGACACAAAAGTCAACATTTATATTATGCACAACTGCAGTGCTATAAAACATGCCCCAGGATACATGTCCTATCCAGAGTTCAGTCCACTCTACAGGAGCAATTCTTTACTACTACAAAAAAAATATCTCTAATAACAGCTTAACATTTCTCTGAAAGGACAAAATTTGAAATGCATACCATTATTCAGTGCAAATAGGAAAGGGTGTATTTAGACACTTATCATTGAGGTTTTCAGACCTAAATCCCTATGGAAAAGAATGTGCCTTTTAGGAATCCTGGATGCAGAATGACTGTGCTTTGCATCTGTGCTGTTTAACTACTGTATTATTTAACTACAGTTTAAGTCCCTGGAGGGAAGGATGTAATAAATCTTTAAGTATTTGTTCTGGTTTATGACTGCGGGAAATTGTATAACGTTAAATCAGATGTTATAAACATTTGCAATGGCACATTTTTCCTACTTGGGGCATCATGGCATGAAGTTGTTGAGAAACTAGATAGAACATGTTCTTAAGGCCTGGTGCTTTTGTTAAATTTAATTTTATCTTTTTAATTGAAGACAACATTCACATTTGACTTTGCTGGGAGCATCGCTGGGCCTTGTCTTGCCAAGCGGGTATTTCTTTTATTCAAGTGTAGAGGGCAGTCAAGTACAACAGACCTTTTGCTCTTAAGCTAGCCCTGAGAACTCAGCAATGTGTTAGCACCTTCACATGTCGCTCACACTGCGTGCATATTGTATTGTTTATCAAGTGGATTTTTAATAAGCTGCTGTTTAATTTGAGAATGAAGTGATGCACATCCATACTGCCCCATGCTTCAAAATTCTTTGGACTAAAAATAGTAACAAGCAAATCTCACTGGGGCGGCCTGATCCAGCAAGCCCTCATTCAAGTGCATAATTCCTTCAAGCCAATGAGATTACTGCTGGGAATAAGTTGATGGAAGTTTAGGACAACAGCTTGGGGGTCCCACCATATGCAACTGCTAAGTAGCTAACGTTTGTAAATGTTACCCAAACTACATGATATTGTTGAGGCTGCAAAATCAGGCTGAAAATCTCCTGAGCATGCAGTTTCATAGGCTTTCTGATGCATGGGGCTGGGAACACTGAGAACAGCCTCCATGTCCAGCTGGACACAGGAGCTGCACAGATATGCAATAATGAAAAATCATTTAAAAAAGGCAAATCCACCTTTTTAAGTTCAAAACTGGGCTGACTTATAACCGTGATCCGAGGGTACACCTCACATTGTATTGCAACAAATTTGCCCCCACCTTGCCATACACATTTGTCTCTCTGCCACACCTCATGGCTTGTGGGAACTTCCCAGCTGCAGTGGAGGGAGAATGCAGGTTGTCCTGCTCCAAAAGCACCAGGTCAACCAAAGGAGACTATCTCTTAGGGTATGTCCACTGTACCATACGCCCATGCTTGACCCCACGCTCAAACCTAACCTTCCTTGCAGCTCCACTGCAATTGTGCTAACCTAGGCTTCAGACCCAGGGTCGCAGGACTCTACAGGGCTTGTGGGTCTGAGTTTAAGTTAAAGCAGGACCCCTATTGCTTTCCAGTGTAGATGCAGCTCCGCTTGACTCTGGTCCCAGCATTCAGCCAGAAGTATCACAATTCCACGGGACAACACCATTAGCCCTCATGCCCCCAACAATCTGAAACCCACTTTATTCAAAGCAGAACCCACCCCCACTCAGATCTTCATTAACCCATTCTCTGCTGATCACCGATCCGTGAGCACGTTATCAGAGAGTCTCCTGGGTTCACAATGGAGTGCAAACTGATCAAAGCTTTCGCAAAGTGAGCTTCTTCCTGGTAATATGCAGGGCAGGCAGTAAAGTTTCCCCACAGTGTGCTAGGGTCCTATGACTAGAGCAGCCACATTTCAGGGTGGAGGTGGAAGCACTTGAGAGACTGGGCTAGGATTACTTTGACTCAGGTCTGCGTATTATAATGTGGACACCAGAGCCCTAGGTTCAAGCATGGGTCAGAAAAGTTTTACTAGGGTTAAAATACAATGTAGATGCTCAAGTCCAGGGTTCCCTAACGCCAGTCAGCTGACTTGAGTACCATTAACTCCTTGGCTTACATTGCAGTGTATACATATCCTTAATAGTGGTTGGTATAAGGTCTATAATGCAGAGTTGAGCAGTTCTGCTTTTCTACAAGTAAAGGGATAAATTTCCATATACCCTAGCTCATTAGTTATTTTTATGATCAGATGTTGGGGCAAGGTGTAATAGGGCATCTAGTTGCATTCAAAACTTGCTGGGTTGTGCAAGTACAGGTTCAAACCTTCCCCACCCTAAATTTAAAGCCTCCTGTATCCCAGCTCCAAAGTGCCTGGAAAAGAAATTCTGGATCCAATTCCCAATACATCAAGCCTCAAACGCTTTCTGCTTGCCCCAAACCCAAAGTTTACTCCAACATTTTCTTGCATACCAGACAGCCCATGTTGCTACCTAGTTCCCAAAACCTTGAACCTCTTATCAGCAGATGCTACAAAGCAGTTTTACATTGTTTATTAACAGAAATCTGCATCGTTCTGAAAATGTGGATGCAACATAACAAAGATAAAAAGCAATATAAATAACAAAGGCTGTTGTACTGATAGGACTGGATCAGGGTGGAGGTTCTGTGGATAGGTGGCTTGGGGATTCCCAGCTATATAATTCGGGCATCAGTGTGGCATAATTTAGGACTAAGGTGCTAGATGGGAGACATAAATTACAGCTGTGCCCACAAAAGCTCATGATACAATCTACATGTTTCGTTAGTCTTTAAAGTGCTACCAGACTATTTGTTGTTTTTTAAGTTTATCCTCTACAGACTAGCTCAGTCACCCCTCTGAAAATTGCCATAGGTCAGGCAATTATTTCACTCTCAAGATGACACTGTCAATCTGATTGCATGCATATTCCCTGCTGTGATGGATGTGTTCAGCAGTGTAATATTTTTGTTTTGTTTCCTACTTGGTTTGGTGAGCACTCAGCCTCCACTTGTGAACATCTGGATGCAAAGGAATGTTCCATTCTCAGGCAATGCAGGGAGGGATAGCCAGTTTTCCCTCTAACATTTTCTATCCTTGGGTGGGTTGAATTTCCTTTTGGCATGTTGAAATTTCTTATATGCACCATCAATATTGAGGGTGTGGATGTGCACCACCAATACAAACAAAAACATATATAAAATTATATATTTTAAACAGTTCATATGTGTGGGAGAAAATATATTAAAATAAGAGATAGTTAACAAGGAGCAATACTTACAATATTTAATATGAAATCAAATAAAAAAATTAACACTACCCTTGGAGTACACGTATCATCATCTTTCCTAACAACTCAAGCTAGTAAACGTACCAAAATGCATATTATCCACATAAAGCTCAGATTTAAGATGCTAAACAAATCTATGAGTCAACTAGAAATAGTATTTGCAAGGAGAGCATGACTAATACAGTATTTACTGACACTGGAAAGGAGAGTATTCACTAAGGCTTATTCAGTTTCTCTGGGGAATGTTTAGGATCCATGCTGTAAAAACAGATAAAAGTTCTCCTGGTTTGAAACTTTCCCCTTATGTGTGTCACCAACTCAAAGAGTAGAAGCCCCAGAACAAATTAATACATGGCTTCAGGGTTTGTAGACAGATGCACGTTTCAAAGAGCTCGCAAATAAGTTTTCGTCCTACAAAACTAGCATCACACCTAGTACTTGCTACTTCTGACTCATAAGAGCTAGAACTCTACTACATAGCAAAGATCTGTCCTTAATGCAATACAACTTATCATGTAGTAATTAGTAACACAGGATTTTAAAAATCATTAAGATCAGAGTTTTAGTTATCTGCAACAACCCAAAAAATTAGTTAAAAGATTTTTTTCTTATCTTAAGCCATTAACACCTATGTAGACTTTGTTTGAAATGTAATAATGCAACTGTCACCCCCATGCATTCTGCTTCTCCCCTCTCCCCCCCAAACCAGCCAGGAAGTTTGTGGCAAGGCCAGAAACTGAACACTGCTCTCCTGGATCCTAGCCCAGGCCTTCACCACATGGTCATCTTTTCTCTTTGAATGGAGCACCCTCAGTGATTCTAGTCAGGTGACTAAAGTGAGTAGGCTTTGGCCTCACACCCATTGCCATTGCTTCTGGTGAGATAGTGTAAAAAACAAACCAAACTTGGTTTTCACTTCTCTGCTTCAAAGTTGTTATAAAAATAAACCTCCCTGGAGATATTCATAAAAGTTAACAGAAGCCTGGAAGAGAGCTATATTTTTTTCTACCAGTCCAATAAAAGGTAGTGCTTTTTTCTCCCAAGTAGTTTTATATAAGCAGCTGCTGCCACAGAACTGCACTGGTGATATACAACGACTTCAACTGGAAACTCTCTAATAACCTGCTGATTTCATGCCCACAGGATGCTGGCCTGTAATGCTTGCACCAATGGTTGTCAGCCTTATCTAGGAACTAGAGGGTTGTGTGAGAGAGCATGCAAAGCAATCCCAGAGGTCTGTGCTAAAAGGCTGTGACCCACCAGACATGGCAGATCAACTTTCCATCAGCTTAGGAAAGGGACAGAAGCTTTCTCTCCGCGGCTGACATGTCTCCTAGAAAATGAGGATGTGCTAGCGGAGGCTGTAGTCTATGGCTGGCAGAATAGCTCTGCCAGCAGTCCTCATACCTAAATGGCTGTGCTAAATGGTGCCTTGGCCCAGTCTCATGCCTTCGCAGCCCAGGATCAAAAGACGGCAAAAGGATTTACAGCCACTTTTGAACCTCTGCTCTGACTTCCAGTAAACACTTCTTGAGTCACAGCTCTGGGCCTTTTTAGTCCTAATTCTCCAGTCAGCCCCGTGGGATCCTTTGGCAAGGCTGGCACCATGTGCTTTGTGACCACAGGGTGGCTTTTGAAAGTCAGGCTAGTTTGGGCCAGGAGAAGGATGAATCCAACCCCTTCTCTTGGGTGAAAAAATACCCCAGATTATCCACTGGACATCAGCAGTTTATACTCCCGGAGCACCTTCCCACCAAAGAGCCTCACAAACATGGCAGAGTTGCAGCTAGTCTTAGTGCGTCGGTGGCAGACTAAGAAAATGCAGACCCATAGTTTTGCCCAGTGCCATTCTGTTGGTGGGAGCAGTGATGAGGCTGTTGTGCTTTAGATTCACAGATTGTAACACTGCCATCTACCCCTCCTCAATGCATGACTGGATGACCCAAGGAGGAACATGCATATGTGTTGTCTGCAAGTGAGGACTTATGGGTCCAAATTTTCCCTGTGTAAACACAGCTCTAGTGACACCACCTTGCCTTCATTTTGCCCTCTACTGGGGGGCTATGTCTACACTGGCAGCTTCTTGTGCAAAAACTCTTTTGGGGAAGAGTTCTTGTGCAAAAACTCTTTTGGGGAAGAGTTCTTGTGCAAAAACTCTTCCAGAAGAGAGTGTCTACACTGACATGTGCTTTTGCGCAAGAGATGTGCTTTTGCGCAAGAGCATCCATGCCAGTGTAGACGCTGTCTTGCACAAGAAAGCTCTGATGGCCATTTTAACCGTAGGGCTTTCTTGCACAAGAAATTCATGTTGCCTGTCTACACTGGCCTCTTGCGCAAGAACAGTTGCGCAAGAGGGTTTTTTCCTGAGTGGGAGCATCATAGTTCTTGTGCAAGAAGCCCTGATTTTATACAGTAGAATGCCAGTTTACTTGCGCAAGAACACACAGCCTGTGTAGACAGGCAGCAAGTTTTTGCGCAAGAGCGGCTGCTTTGGCGCAAGATCACGCCAGTGTAGACACAGCCGGGGGGTTGTGGTTTTAAGTCACAATCCAGACTTAAATATTAAAGCCTCATAGCCCTCCTGGGAGGCAAGGAAGCATGTGTTCATTTAACTCAGGAGTGGGCAAAAGGGCCTCCCCAGATCTGGCCCGCCAAGCAGGTGGATCCAGCCCACAGAGGCCCTTCTGCTTCCCTGCCCCGAGGCCAGTTAAGGCCATGGGGCAGGGGAGCGCATGAAAGCCTTCTCCGCTCTGCCCGTGCACTGCTTGCAGGGCAGGAGGGGAGAGCGGAGGAGGTTTCATGCGCTCCCCCGTCCCCAGGCCAATCAGGGCCTGGTGGTGGGGGAGCTGCGTGAAGTTTCCTTCGCCCTGCCCCAGTCCTGTGGGGAGGAGGCTTCCCACGCTTCCCTGTCCCCAGGCCCTGATTGGCCTGAAGGTGGGGGAGCATGCCAAGCCTCTTCCAGGGCATGGGTACCTAGTGGGAAGGGGGGCAAAGGGGCTTTCCCACCCCCAGACCAATCATGGTCTGGGTATGGGGTAGTCCCACCCCTTCCTGTTTAGGCCCCACCCCTTCCGGGGTGGCCCGGGGCTACTTAAAAAAATGTTTGAAGTGGCTCCTGGGCAAAAATTATTGCCCACCCTGATTTAACTGATGGGGGAACTGAAGCAGAGAGAGGCTAACTGACTTGCAACATCATGCAGCAAGTCAGTGACAGAGCCAGGGAAAAAGCCAAGAATTCTTAATGGTTACACCCATGTTCTAACCCACCGACTTAGATTGTAAACTCTTTGGGGCAAGGGCTATCTTTTTGTTCTGTGTTGTTTGTACAGCACCTAGCACACTGGGATCCAAGCCCAGGACTGGGCTCTTACCTGCTACAGCACTATAGCTCATAAATAATCATCATAATAGACAACACATCCTTGAACAAACTAGATCATTTTATGCTTAATTCAGTTTTAGTTCTTTGTTGGTAAGTTATCTTTGATTTGTTTGAAGGGTGGCAGAGGAACAGAGAGTGGCTGATCTCTCTCAGAAAAAAGGCAGTGCCAAATTAACTCCAGGTATTAAGTGGCCACAACTGCACTGAAGTTAATAGAACAACATGTATTTACACTAGGGCTGTGTCTAGACTGGCCAGTTTTTCTGGAAAATCAGCCGCTTTTCTGGAAAAACTTGCCAGCTGTCTACACTGGCCGCTTGAATTTCCGCCAGAACACTGATGATCTCATGTAAGATTGTCAGTGTTCTTGCAGAAATACTATGCTGCTCCCATTCGGGCAAAAGTCCTTTTTGTGCAACGCTTTTGCGCAAAAAGGCCAGTGTAGACAGCTCAGATTTGTTTTGCGCAAAAAAGCCCCGATTGCGAAAATGGTGATCGGGGCTTTTTTGTGCAAAAGCGCGTCTAGATTGGCACGGACACTTTTCCGCAAAAAGTGCTTTTGCGGAAAAGCGTCCGTGCCAATCTAGACGCTCTTTTCCGCAAATGCTTTTAACGGAAAACTTTTCCATTAAAAGCATTTGCGGAAAATCATGCCAGTCTAGACGTAGCCTAGTTGTTTAGTTTTATAAATTTTTTGTAGTTAAAAATTTCGAAAATGCTTTATTAACAACCCTCTGTCCAGAGCTCTCTTTCCAATACAGGTTGAACCTCTCTAGTCCGGCATCTTCAGGACCTGACTGGTGCCGAACCAGAGAATTTGCTGAACCATAGGAGGCAATATTATCTAGCACTGTTGCCAGCACTTCCACTACTTCCTGGGCTCTTAGAAGACATGTGGGGTAAACTAGAGCTAAATAACAGCACTGAACACTGAGAGCCAGGATGGGTGGCTGTAAACAAACTTGATGGGACAGCAGGAAACTTGGTCACACCCATGGTAAGTGGACACCTGGCTAACTAAAATCATGCTGGAGCATGGATGTTGCCAGACCAGAGAGTGCCAGACTAGAAAGCTTCAACCTGTACAACCAATATTCCATCCCCACTGATCAGCACAAGAAGAAGTTAAAACACAGTAACTCACTCTCTTGTTTATCTCATTTCACTTTCCCTCTAAGCGTGGCCTTCTGCCAGCAGAGAGGGACTCTGCAAAGATAATAGTTTCCACTTAGTCATTCACCTCTTACATGTCTAAAAGAAGTTAAGGATGCAGAAAGTTTCCAAGAAAAATAAATAGAATTTGTTCACAAAGGACTGTTTAAGTCTGTTTTATTGATTTTAAAAAACAAGCAAAGCGTTGCTGCACCTCACCCATGTCTCTTTTTTGGTTTTGTTTTAAAATGTTTGTGTTTGGATTTAGAGTAAGACTTATGAATAGAAGGATTATAAAGTGTGTCTTATCATGGAGCAAAATCCCAGTTCTCATCCCCTCTTGGCTGTTGGGTCTGGCCCTGAACCTTGTAAGCACTGTCCCAAGTGACAAGTGATTGTGGGTGCCTCCATTTTTAGATGCTCAACTTGAAAGACCTGAATGAGACCTGAACTGCGGGGCCGATAGACACACTGGGCCCCTGGGCAAGATGGGAGGAGGGCAGCTCTGTGCTCTCAGAAGGCGTGGGGCTTTGGGCGGAAAGGATTAGGGGCAGGGCAGCAACCATGCCACACCAGCCCCCCGAGCCCTCAGTGCCACCCAGAGCATGGCGCCCAACCTCCCAGGCCTTAGAGCTGGCTGGGGCTCCAGGTGCTGGTGCTGCTGAGCCCCGGGGCAGTTATCCCCTTTACCCTCCCTGTTGGTGGGCCTGGACCTGACTTTCAGAAAGTTCTGAGCAGTAGCCCTCTAAGATCAGTCCCCTTTAGAGTGTCCCCGAGAGTCACTAGTCCCCGTGGAATATTTCGGCCTCAGTTTAAAAACCAAACCAAACCCTGGAACTGATGGTGGCTAATGAGAGCCAGTGGAACCCACATTAATCACCCACACACATCCTGCTTGCAGGGCTGAACACTTTCCCTTGTGAAATTTTCCAGCAAAAAACAATTTAGACAGAAAATGTTCATTCAGTTCTACCTGCTTGGTGCTAAATATGGTAGCTCTCATATGGACTGACGGGAAAAAGGTGATGGGTATGTGCTGTCACCTATTAGATCCTAGCTGGGAAACAGATACAGAAAGGGCCCAGAATATCCAGAAAAAATATCCATGTACTGAACTGAGTCCAACACCTGAAGCACTGTAGGGCACGTGGAAAGGAAAAACAGAAAAGTAAACACCTGCCTTTCCCTGCTCTCTTTCATTTGGATTGCCAGACACACTTCTGTACCAGCTTCTGAACATCAGCTCCGTCTCACTCCGGCCATCCTCCAGTGTCCACTAAAGTCACTGTTTATTCCCATTGACTCCAATGAACATTCAGTCTGGCCTCTTACTCAGCTTGTAACCAGATCCAACATGCACTGAAGTCACTGGCAAGACTCCATATGACTTCAGTGGGCATTGTATGAAGTCCCACCCCCATCTACAGACCACATGGTTAGCATTTAGTTACGGGCCTGTACGCCAGGGGTGTGTGCGATAGGTGTGAAAGCACCCTCATGGTCCCCCAAGTAAGCATGCTCTAGCTGGCCAAGGGAAGGCAGGAGCAGCGCGCTGCCCGAGCCTCCCTCCCCCATGCTCTGACCAGCCGGGGGAAGGCTGGAGCTGATTTCCCCACTTACTTGGGGGACTATGCAGGTGCATTCACACCCTTGCGGTCCACATGTACAAAAAAGCACTCCCCATGGAAGGGCTGGATCAAGGCCCTGAGGCCTGTATCTAGGGACACAACGCCTCAAGTTGTGTGACTATGTTAAATTCTCAGTATTAATTTACAAAACAGTCAGTTTCTAGACCTCATGGTTGTGAAGCAAAACATGTAAACATGGCCCAGGGTGTAACCAGGGTCTCCTGCCAGCCTGCAATAAATAACTCTGAGGAGTATGAAGTTCCCCAGGCATCTCAATGGGGTGTCCAAGGCCCGCTGCTCTGAGAGACCTTGCCAAGCCCACCCCTGAAGAGGTCTCTGTGTAACAGCAGAAGACTGCAGTGCCCCTGGCCCTCAGACCCAAGCAGATACATATACAACCTGACTGCTGGCAACCCAGTTTTTCTGAGATGGGATGCAGGGACCCAGGCTGTTCCTCTGAAAGGGGAGTTGACCCTGCTGCTCTCACCACTCCAGCTGGGGGGGGGGGGGCGGGGAGTCAGGCTGAGAGTATGGAGCCCATGCAGTAGTTTGCCTAGGGCACTGAATTGTATTAATCCAGCCCTACTTGTCTCTCTGTCTCTTCCCACCTAAAAAAAAAAGCTCCTGTCCACAATCCTGTAAAATATTTACCACTAGCCCTCCCATCTGTCAGGCCACCTAGTTCAACTAACACCCCCCCCCCCCAGCTCGCCAACGGAAGCACAAAGGGATCTGTTGCCCCAGGGCCCAGCAATACTAAGGCCTGGGCTGCCCAGCCACCACTGCTGCTACTGAGGCAGCAGCAGTAGCCAGAGCCCTGGCCTCCTTCAGTTGCTGCCAGAGGGTCACTGGGTGTGGTGCTGGGAGGAGGAGGGAGGCGCGCTGCAGTCCGGGCAGCAGTGAGAGTGGCTGCCTCAGCTCTGCCCCTTCCACCCTAGGCCCTACGCCCCCTGGAAACACAGAGCCAGCCCCACCACACCTTGCCTCAGGGCCCGCAATGGCTGTCGGCTCAGCTGCACATCACAGCTCAGCTGGCTGTATTGATGGTGTCTTTCAGGCTCTTCTCCGCCCTGCTCAGGCTAACAGCCTTGCAGTGATACTCCAAGCCTGAGGCTGTCTTTGGAAAATGTGCTCAGTGTATGTGCACTACAATAGACTGAGTCTCCATGAAGTTCTGGAAAGAGAAATGAAGTTATCACTGTCATTGCCTATTCAGGAAAATCCTTCAGCACAGGCACCTGTTTTCCAGACACTGAAGACAACGGAAAAATGGCCTGGCCAGGTGTGGTGTCATTTCTAGCGCTACTCTACTCTTTAGACAATCAAAAGCTGGAATTAGTGGGTTTAGAATCAGTCTGAAACAGAGCACATTCCCCTCTCCCCACCCAGTAAGGCGTCGGTTGCCAATTAAAACATAAATGCCTAAAAATGTTAATTTTCACAAGATGGTGATGAAACACAACATCATGCTCATTTCCCCTCTTCCTCCCTCTAGGATGCAAGATGAAGACCCTAAGAAACCACACATTTTCTGAGTTTATTGCTGGCTGAGTCACACAGACTTTTTTTTTAATCCAGCTGAGTTTTCCTAGTTCATACCATTGAGAGTTGAAGACCTTTTTTTCCCCCACTGACCTTAAAAACAGGATAATGTAGTGCAGTTAATTTTTTTTCAGTTATTATTATTATTAAAGCAGCACTGAGTCCCACAGCACCAGAGAATGGAATCTCACTTGCTCTCTCCCCCCTCCTAGCTAGCTAAGAACAAAGGTTACCAGCAATAAAAGAAAACTTTAAAGAACAGACTTTCAGTCCCACTTTCTCACTGCAGGCTATTACTCTGATTGTTGTTGTTGCAGGGCTCTCTGACAAGCATAAAGTGCTGCTAATTCCTGCCTTGCTGCTTCTTAATAGCTGTCCTGAGCTTGGGTCTCGAATGTCTAGCAGAGTCCTAACAGCTAAGAGTCACCAGACCTGCTTGGTTTTAAGATTAAAATCTTGATTCTCCCTGCCCCTAGATAATTTATTTGATTTGCATTGTAGGCCCAGCCAGGACTGGGACCAGTTTGTGTTAAAAACTGCACAAACACATAGTACAAGACAATCTCTGGCTCAGAGTACGCAATCAAAAGAGAAAAAAACAGAAAAAAAAAGGCTGGAGCCTAGGAATTACTCATGTTCTGCATAAGGGTGGAGAATTTGGTCCTAAAGTATCTAACCTCTATGCACCTAACTATAAGATCCCTTAATAAAAATAGTATTGCTGTATTTCACACTAACAGTCCAAAACACTGCCACCTAGAACAGTGCTATAGCTGCAGAAAACTTTGGTTGCAAAATAGGAAACCATATAAAACTTGCTTGATTGAAGGGAAAAGGTTGTAAGGAACTACAAACACTGCCCAGATAGACCAAAAGCTTTCCTAAGAGTCACAAAGAATTCATGTCAGCTCCAGGCTTTGAGTGAGCATGGGGCAAATGTATGGCTTCACAATGAAACCACATTAAGCATGTGGGGTTTGCGTATTTTTTTAAAGTGAATCTCATTGATTCCAAATGATGCAGTATTGGGACCATAGTGCCCATATGACGCTGTTTGACCATAGACTATTAATCAACTCAAAATCCTTTCCATTGACACACAATATTTATAGTTTTTCTTTGTCAGTTATATACCATCCTGCTTCCCACTGTAACAAGACATGGATTTTCCCACACTCGCCCTTAAATGAAAACACATTGTTCATCCTCATTTTATTTATGTATTTGGTATAACAAAAACAAGATACTGCTATAACTTTGAAGTGCTCTAACCACAATAGTTGGTTCCTTTTTGGAGCAGTCGGTTTCCCTAATGCCATGCTCAGCAAGATCCTTATCAAACTTTCCTTAGCAAGAGGCAATGAACATTGCACAGCATGGGGGAAATAATGGGGAAAAAAGACAAACACACGATGAGAAGAGAAGCTGAGGGTACAGATGAGTTTACCCACACTTACAAACACAGATGTTCCCCCCCAGTCTACAGTTTATGAATGTTTTATTCTTTGGTTTGGCTCCAGAATTTACGGTTAGATGGCTAGCACTGGAGATAGAAGTACTGTAGCCAAAGAAGTACCCACCATGACTGGTGGCAAACTGATCCTTGCCTATACAGCCCCAACTGATGCCCATAAATCTGACCTGGAGGGGTCCCTACCTGTGCAAAAATTCCTAAGTTTACGACTTGAACTTGCCAAGAAGGGAGGCCACTATAGTGCAACTGTTTGGAACGTACATACCTCTGCAGTGAGCCAATTCCCACTGCTAAGTGTGGAGACCAGCTCATTTCATATAGGCCTCTGCATATCCCAACATTCATCTCTCTGACATGCATTTCAGAGACATTAGTGACCTACCATCATGATGGACTTTCTGGTAAGTAGCATGGTGCCTCTGATCTGTGGAGTAATGGTCAAGATATACCTGGAAATAATCTAAGGAAGCCTCTAGGGGTGTGTCTACATTGCAGGGCTTAACTCGAAATAAACTACGCAAATTGAGCTACGTCAATTGCGTAGCTTATTTCAAAATAGCTTATTTCAAAATTGAGAGTGTCTACACTGCACTTATTTTGAAATAGAGCACTCTTCCTCCCACTTCCCTTATTCTCGTACTATGAGGGTTACAGGAATCAGAGTAAGACTCCAGCTTGACAGTATTTTAATATTATTTCAAAATAACTGCCTGCTGTATAGACGCAGACTACGTTTTTTCGAAATAATGGTGCTGTGTAGACGTGCCCTATGTGGAAAACTTAGATATGGATCACAGAATTTGGCGCTTAGTTTTGGAGTAAGGTGCTACCAGCCTTCATTTCAATTGTCTATAGCTGAGGTAAAGTAGGCTCTTATTTTGGGGATCAGCCCTTAGTGGAATGTTTGTAGGGATGGGCCTGAGTCACAAAGTTCAGATCTGGACTGCCCGCAAAGTTCAGGAGTAATCACATTTGGGAGTTTGGTTTGGGCCTAATGCCCAACTAATAATCAGGGCCTCGACCCTGTGACCTGCCACTGAGACTGAGCTGGATGACACTGGAAGACTGGCCCGGTAGTTGAGCAGCGGGATCTAAAAGGAGAGCTGCAAAGTTGTGTTGTTAAGGCTTTGTCTACACTGCCAATTGAACTTTTGTCATTCACATGTGCTTAACTCTTCCCCTCCCCCGAAAGACAAAAGTTTTGCCAAGGCAAGTGCCAATGTATTGGCGTGCTGTCAGCAGGAGTACTTTCCTTATCAGACCCCGCTCAGGGGGGATGGAAGTATTTGACAAAAGTGACAACAGTTTACACCGCCCAACTTTTAGCGACATGGCCGTGTTGCTGAAGGCAACAGACAAAGCCTTTGGGTGCAAGAAGTTGTCTGCCCCCAGACTAGCTCTGGCATAGTGTATACACTTAGTATGCCAGACTGTGGACAGAGTTGAAGTTGGTTGGTACTGGAGTATGGATTGCGCCATTGTATCTCAAAGCCCTTGTGTGTGCTGATGCAATGCCTTGCTTGCCAACCCGAGTGGATATGGGATAGGATTTTATTCTTTCCTCTCACAGGGTATGTCTACACTACAGAGTTAATTCGAAATAACAGATGTTATTTCGAATTAACTTTAATAGCTGTCTACACATACAAACCGCTATTTCGAAATAAATTCGAAATAGTGGAGCCCTTATTTTGAATTAGGTAAACCTCATTCTATGAGGAATAACACCTAATTCGAAATAGCTAATTCGAAATAAGTGCTGTGTAGACACTTATTTCGAATTAGGGGGCCTCCAGCCCTTCTCAGTTCCCCTTGGTGGCTACTCTGGGCCAAACCAGGAAAACTCCTCTCCTCTCCCCCAGCCCTGGGGCCCTTAAAGGGGTAGACTCTGGCCAGACGGCACTTGCCAGAGCCAGGCCTGCCAGCAGTCTCTGCCCCTGACCCAGTGGCCCCAGGATGAGCCAGGCAGCCAGTGCCAGCCAGCTCTTCCCTGCCCAGTCCCCCAGCACCCAGGGGCCAGCCAGGGGCCATAGACGGCACGCGCCCTCATGGACTAGTGCGGAGATCATGGACCTCATTGAGGTTTGGGGAGAGGCCCCCAACTTCCGTGATCTCCGCACTAGGCTGAGGAATGCGGCCGTCTACAGCCGCATAGCGGCCGCCATGGCCAGGAAAGGCCACAGGCGCACCCAAGATCAGGTGCGCCTGAAGGTGAAAGAGCTGCAGCAGGCGTATGCCAGGGCCACCAGGGGTGGCGCCGCAGCAGGGGCTAACACCTGCCCCTACTTCCCCGCCCAGTCCATGCCAGCCCGGGAGGCAGCGAGCCGGGACCGGAGGGCCCTGACCCGGTGTAGCCAGACATGAACCCCATCTTGTTTCCCGCCCCCAGAGAGCAGGAGAAAGGCAGTTGATGCCCTGGGAACGCAGGTGTGCTGCCTGTCCCTGACTCTACCATAAACAGAAACCAGACAGTAAATGGGCTAGCTGACGACCCGGGGCCTCCCGCTGCCCTGATGGCTAGTACCAGTAATTGACACGCCTGCACTGTCCCAGGAGAGGAATATTCGCCCATCACATACCAGAGGTGCCCATTGTCTGCATTTTCCCAGGTGTGAATTATGCTTTGCACCCTTCGTGGGAAACTGGGCGTTCAAAGCCATTTTTCCTAATTGGCCACTTGAGACCAGGAAGAAGCCTACGTGACCCAAGGGGCATAAAGAGGGGTTTAGTAGCCCACCCCATTTGAGCTCCAATCATATACACCTGCTGGCAGGCATTGGTTGTCTCCCGAGGTCTGTGGGACGCCCAGCCTCACCCTACTTCTTCCCGAGGGATTGAGAGAAAGACGCTGGCCACGCCAAGTCTGGAACGCAGGGGTGAGAATATATACCTGCTAGGTGTCTATTTTGCATGCATTTAATAAGAGCTCAGAGAACCAAAAGGGTTTCATGGTACCTGTAAGAGACTTATTAGTGTAATTTCTGTCCTGTCCTTTGTAGTGGCGGTGTTATCTGTAACACAGTAGTAGCATTTAACAGCTAAGTTTACCCTGTAACAATAAAATAGTAACTGTTTAAGCTGTGACCTGACTCCTTCAGTTGCTGTAACAGAACCAAGCACAATTTTAAAAGAACTTCAGCCGGTCATAAGGGGCAGATATAGGGAGAGCTTGAGCGTTGGATCATGTCGCTTCCAGGGGACAGATCCATTGGGGCATCTCTCAGTCTCCCCAGGCTGCCCGCTGCGAAGGGATCGTGTATCCTAGCAGTCAAAATCTGAGGTGTAATAAGCTCTCCCTGTAAACTTCTTGGGGTGCCCGTCAACCTCTTCCAGGTTGCCTGCTGCTAAGGGACCCCAGTCCTAGCAGTTGAAGTCTCGGGTGTATAATACGCACACACCACTCACTGCCCTGACCACCGGCTGACAGAATTGGCGTAGTCGGCAGGATTGTGTTATAGGTTTAAATACAGCAACATGAAGCTAGTCATGGTAAATACTGATTTCAGTAAAGTAGAAAAGAATTTTGCCCAGGAAGGTTGGGGCAACCCAAATGGGATAGAGAAATGTTAGAAAAGGATTGGGGAAATCCTGAGGAGTTGTGGGTGCAGTTCTGTAAGTATAGAACTGCCTGCAAGTTAAAGAATGGGACAAAGCCTGAGTCTGTGGAAAAGAGCCACTTTACATTTAGCAAGGAAAACAGGATCAGGCCCAGACAAGCAGGCAGGTAACAGATAGATTGAAGGCCTTGTGGTAGAACTGAGGAAAAGGCAGTAAGTACATGTACTGGAAATCTAAATCCTTAAAACAATACTTACAAGAGTAATATCTGAAACAAGGCCAGTTTTTTTTTTTAGAGATAAGAAAGTGTTTTAAGAAAGGAAAAACCCACAGAGAATTTAACTCTACAGAGAATGAAGAGGATTGAGCAGTTGTGCAAATGCTAAAATGGTGTAGATAGAAAATTGTGGTTTCTTTGCAGCCATTCTGAAGGAGAAATGGGCCCTTTTTCCAAAGGAATGTGTGTAAATAATCCAGGCAAATTTGACTCAAATCCATACATTTGATTATAGATACTGCTAAAAGAACTTTAAGAGGGGATTCTATTGGAACTTAACTATCCCAATGAATAAAAGGGAATGTAATTGTTGTACAGCTATGTAGAAATAGTGTAAGAAAGGTTCAGAGAGAATGTATGTGTATCTGTGTGTAAATATACATATATATAGTGTAAATAAATGAGGTTTTCAAGGTCCAGTAATCTTGTTTGTAGGTTTAAAACAAATTGGTTTGGTTTACTTTCAGTAAGACCATTTCAATCCAAGTTGTTTAATGAAAGTACAGGTAAACGTAAGCATAAAGAAAGAGTTACACCCTATGCAAAGTTTAATGTGGCTAAGTAGTGTTGTAAACAAAGACTGCACATTTTCCTGTGACATGCCATGTATATTGTAGAAGGGGTAAAAACTGCAAACAAATCAAAATCCTGTGGAGGCTCCAGGAGCCACAACAGGTTGTAATTTCCTTTGTGATGCAAATGCCCTAGCTGGCAGCACAAAGAAGCTTTGCAGGTAATGGCTAAGTTTGATCAGCAAACTACCTGAGATCAGAAAGTTCAAATTGTAGCCCTCCAGAAAGAAAGATGGGAAAAGAAGTCAAACATAAAAGTGAGAATCTAAAAGGATTTATGTTTGCACAATGCTAAATGTGAGAACAGATACAAAAGGGGGAGCAACCTTTGGTTACAACAAGACGGAGTGTGCTTGTGGGTGTGTAAGAGTACATGAGTGTAATGCATCATATGCATATGATAAGTATTGATTGATCTATGTATGTTCAATAAATGTGACGTGTTGCCTTATCCCCTGAAAGAAAGAAAAAAAAAGGAGGTATTGGTATTTCTATTTTAGTCCCAATAGGAGGTTGGGTATACTAGAAAATGTTTAAATGTGTAAGCAGTCTTTTAAGAAGGCTCCCAGAGAGAAGACTGAGAAATTGGCATTTGTAAAAGATATTACCCCTTTTGAACAAAATCGTGTAAAGGTTCGGGCATAGCCCTTGGTCTGATCAAGTGTTAGCTGCTGTCCATACAATTTCAGACCTAGAAGACAAATTGGCTAACTACTTGTGGATATGTAAACCGTTGGCCCCAATGAAGGGGGAAGCAGCTGCAGCTTGACTTCTATGGAAAACCTGTAATGAGGTGTTCTTCAAATTGACTGAATATAAGAATGTAAAAGCCTCTGCTGCAGAAGTAGAGAGGTAGAAATGCATGTCCCTCAGTACCCAGGCAGAGCTAGATTCCCTTAACGATGGGTACTGAGAGTTAAAGCAACTCTCAGATTTTTTTTCAGGAATATGCTTAAGAAAAGGACCAGGAGGTATGAGGCTTAGTGAACAAGGCCACCCTCCTTGTTAAAACTGGTAATAGGCAAACTGGCGAATTGATTACATTGGCCCATTACCTTCCACCAGACAGAGAAGGAAATATGTTTTGACTGGAGTAGAGATTGTCTTGGGAATCGGCTTTGCCTACCCGACCCGATTAGCAACGGGGTTGTCAACCATCATGGGACTAAACCACTTAACAGCACTCGTCCCAACACCCCAAGTTATACAATCAGATAAGGACTCCAAATATGCCCCTGGGGATACTGTTGTAGTCAAACACCCCAGCCTGGGCACACATACCTGTGTACTTCAGTCTTATAAAGACAAGGGCGTTTGGATTATTGCAAACCCCGACAAGATGCCAATAACTATAACTAAGGCTTGGATTGTATCCAAGACCGGTTGACTTTGTGCTTTCTTTTAGAATCAAACTTGGTTGTGTGGCAGACCCCGATCCGAGCGACAGCATGATGTTTGGACTTGTTGTAACGTTCCTTGTGGCCACAGCAGCTTCTGCCGTTCCCAGACACCCTTTCCAGAATGCCATCCAAACTGGCACCACGGACTGTTGGACGTGTACACTGCTGAACTTTTCCACAGGACTAGGGATTGAATTTGTTCCTCTAAACTTGAACAGCTAGTGGAACAAGAGTGACATCCTCAGATGGGGACCAGCCTGGTTCAACGACAGCGACCCCAACCACCAGGATCTTCAGAATGGCTCTGGGAAGGGAACTTGGGGGGTGGCATGGACAATGGCAACCTACACTATGGGGTCAAACTCTGGAGTATATAACAGGAAGCTCCAGGGAAGTGTACCCCATCTGCTTTGAGAACAAAAATGGTACCGGACCCCACCTCGGGTGGTTAGGGGACCAGCAGTGTACCCACATTGTAAGTTTTAATGAGAAGTTAAAAGTCTGGGATGTCTATCCCAGTGCAACCCACCAAAAACCCTTAAGGTGTTGGGGATATAACATCTCCCACGATGATACACCACTATCTAGCAATGTTACCATTATTCCCCTAAACTTCAGCCAATACCTGGAAGGAAAAGCCTGGTACAATCAGTCATTATTCATTATTCCTAACACCGGTCAAATATACAACCCCACACTGGTAACCAGTAACACCCTACTCCCAAACCAGTGTGCTAGGGCAGAGCTTTTTGCAGCGGATCAGGTCCTACAGGACTTGCTGCTTGCCCTGCATTGCACAGCCGCTAATGATAGTTACTGTGCTACCCACCATACCCCAAAGAAAGGACCCACTGGAACAGGGTGGTATAAGGGACCCTACTCCCCTATTCTAAAGGAAGAGCCAGGACTCTTTTTCATTTGCAGGCAGAAAGCCAACTAGTATCTGCCACGGAATTAAATAGGACGCTGCTCACTGGGACACGCTGCCCCTGGGGGGCTCACTGTACACCCCCACATTATGGCTTCTGGTCTCACTAACCTTGGAAGTTTCCTGCACCGGATGCCGAGAAGATTCACCCTGAACCCCCTTATAGAATGCTCTACAGATTTTTCACCAGTTCACCCACGCATTCCTGCCCTGGCTTGGAGTAGCTGAGCTGGAGAAGGCATCAGTGAATAGCCTTAGATGCAGTTTTAGCCCAGCAGGGGGAAGTATGTGCGATAATTAACCTTCTTGCTGCTTACAAATTAAACAAGATGCATTCGCTATAAAGGGCACTGTTAAGGTGCTACACGCTGTAACTGAGGACGGAAAAGCCTCATGGCTAGATTGGCTAGCCCAACACCTAGGATTTTCGTAAACTCCATTCCTTCACTCTATTGTAAATACTATATTAACCATTTTTCTTGTTGTAATCGCTTGCTGCATGCTTCTATGTATTGTTAAGTGTTTGGTGTACACTGCCACCTCCTCTGAGCAAGTCCAGTATATGGCGTTGGGAAGCGATCCTAATCAATCCCTTGATCCAAAATTATCTGATCGGACCCTGCCGATAGGGCGATTTTAGCTTCCTCCAAGGAGGGCAAAAGGTGCTGGCATCACCGCCATCTTGCGTTCTGGGACATAGTGAGGTGTGTCAAGGAGGTGGAATGTAGCCAGACATGAACCCCATCTTGTTTCCCCCCCCCCAGAGAGCAAGAGAAAGGCAGTCAGCCTTTGATGCCCTGGGAACGCAGGTGTGCTGCCTGTCCCTGACTCTACCATAAACAGAAACCAGACAGTAAATGGGCTAGCTGACGACCCGGGGCCTCCCGCTGCCCTGATGGCTAGTACCAGTAATTGACACGCCTGCACTGTCCCAGGAGAGGAATATTCGCCCATCACATACCAGAGGTGCCCATTGTCTGCATTTTCCCAGGTGTGAATTATGCTTTGCACCCTTCATGGGAAACTGGGCGTTCAAAGCCATTTTTCCTAATTGGCCACTTGAGACCAGGAAGAAGCCTACGTGACCCAAGGGGTATAAAGAGGGGTTTAGTAGCCCACCCTATTTGAGCTCCAATCATATACACCTGCTGGCAGGTATTGGTTGTCTCCCGAGGTCTGTGGGACGCCCAGCCTCGCCCTACTTCTTCCCGAGGGATTGAGAGAAAGACGCTGGCCACGCCAAAACTGGAACGCAGGGGTGAGAATATATACCTGCTAGGTGTCTATTTTGCATGCATTTAATAAGAGCTCAGAGAACCAAAAGGGTTTCATGGTACTTGTAAGTGACTTCTTAGTATAATTTCTGTTCTGTCCTTTGTAGTGGCGGTGTTATCTGTAACACAGTAGTAGCATTTAACAGCTAAGTTTACCCTGTAACAATAAAATAGTAACTGTTTAAGCTGTGACCTGACTCCTTCAGTTGCTGTAACAGAACCAAGCACAATTTTAAAAGAACTTCAGCCGGTCATAAGGGACAGATATAGGGAGAGCTTGAACGTTGGATCATGTCGCTTCCAGGGGACAGATCCGTTGGGGCATCTCTCAGCCTCCCCAGGCTGCCCGCTGCGAAGGGATCGTGTATCCTAGCAGTCAAAATCTGAGGTATAATAAGCTCTCCCTGTAAACTTCTTGGGGCGCCCATCAACCTCTTCCAGGTTGCCTGCTGCTAAGGGACCCCAGTCCTAGCAGTTGAAGTCTCGGGTGTATAATACGCACACACCACTCACTGTCCTGACCACCGGCTGACACCCGGGCACACCAGAGGGGCCACCACCAGCTGTCCTGGCATCAGAGTCGGCAGGGTCATCCAGGGAGGCCATACCAGGTGAGCGCCAGCACTGTCCCCTACCCGGGGGAGAGGCGGACAGGGAGACCATAGACCATGCGCGTGGGCCAGACCTCCCACGGATCACGCAGCCACCTGTGCATGTGCGAGCACGTGCCATGCCACCCTTGGGCAGGTGGCTCCAACTGCGTGACACCCAGGGGCCGTGGCCCAATAGGCACATGCATGTATGAAGAGACCTGACACGCTCCTGACCCCGGGGCGGGACCCAGCAGGACGCTCTCCCTTCACACGCCCCCTCTACACAGAGGCAGGAGACATCTCCCCCCCGCCCTGGCCACACTATACACGGCACAGGGGCATGGGTGCCGTCTTGGGGCAGCTCCCAGTCCCGGGGAGAGCCAGACATCCTGACCATGGCCTCTGTGCAAGCACAACGGCTCTGACGGTGCAGGGCGCGGTCGCTCTCACATCGCGGGGGGGGGCTCGGCATCATCCACTGTGTCCCCAGGGAGAACTGACCACTTCTCTTCTTTCTCTACAGCTGCACCAGCTGCTCGTGCAGGGCGCACCACCCCGCCCGGGACATGCTCCCGCACCCGCGGCCTGCTCCAGACCACCAGCATGCAGCAGGAGTACCGGGACCAGCACCTGGGGGCCCTGCAAGCCCTGCACCGCACCATCCAGGCCTGGATGCTGGAGGACCTGCAGCTCCACTGGGAGCAGCTTGCTGAGGACCGAGCCATGAACGCAGACCTGCAGGCCCTGCTGCAGAGCGTGCTGCCCTTTGCTGGTCCTGCGCCTGCTGCCCCCCCAACTACTGTTTCTCCTCCCACTCCTGCCCCCCCCCACTTCTTCCTCCTCAACCTCCACACCCTCCTCCTCAGTGTCCACACCTCCCACCTCAACCTCCGCACCCTCCTCCCCATCCCCCCGGGGACGCCGAGACCCCCTCCCCTGCCGTGCTGGGGAGCCCAGCCCTGAGTGCTGAGCTTCCCCTCCCCCTTCTTCCCCTTGCTTCCCCCTTCCAGCTCCCTCCTCCCAGTTTTCCCCCTCCCCTCTCCCACCCTCTCTCCTGCCCTTTCCCGCCTCCTTTCCCCCATCTCCCCAGAGTTTCATTCCCCCTCCCCAGCTGTGTTAAATAAAGACAGTTTATATTTTTGAAAATATGTGTCTTTTATTTGACATCAGGAATGGGGGGGACTAGGGAACGGTAAGTAGAAGGATGAGAGGAAGGAATGGGCACAAGCCCCCAGTGGGGCAGACCGGGGAGACTGTTAGCGCTCCTCAGGGTGGAAGCTCTCCTGCAGGGCCCCCTGGATCCTGACATCCCCTCAGTGGGCCTCCCAGATGGCAGCAGGCAGACAGTGCAGCCAGGCTGCTGGCAATGTGTCCATGAGATGCAGCAGAGTCCCATGGGGCAGGTCTGGTTCCATGTTGCAGAGTGCCGTGGTGTCCCGAGTGAGGGCAAGCAGAGCACTCCGAGACACAAATGCTTTGCTGTCCCTCAGCGAGGTAGACCAGCAAGCAGAGAAACCTGAGAACTGTCTGTCCAGGATGGGGGGTCGGGTCCCTTTAAGCACAGACCTCAGCTAGCCTGAGGCAGCAGCCCCACACACTAAGTCCGACCCTGATGCCCTGCTGGCACTGGTTCCGGCCAGCCTTACCTTCGTGTGGATGCGCTATTTCAAATTAGAAAAACGCTATTTCGATTTAGTTTTTGTGTCCAGATGTGTTATTTCGAATTAGCTTATTTCAAATTAACTAATTTGAAATAGTGCTGTAGTGTAGAGATTCTGCAGGGCAGTTTTGGGAGACTTTGAGGGTTCTCTCCTGGAGTTCTGCTCTACCACCCATCCTGTTCCATGTGTTCACAAGGCATTTGCAGGGGGAGGGAAGGCTAGAAGAGAGAGATGAAGGTCCAGCGTTGAAATGTTTTCATTACCCTGATGACCTCCAATTCTCTCCATCTTGTGTAATTATACCACTGTAGTTATACCAGTATAAGTCTCCCAACGGACACTGTTACTTAGAAATAAGTGTGCTCTTTTTTGGTTTCGCTTACATCGCTGTGGGAGATGATCTCAGGACTTCGGAGCACGCCTGCATCTGCCATTTGTCAGTCAAGTTCACAACCTGGGGTCTTGTTAGACTCTCAGCTACCCCTCAGGTAGCAGCAGGAACCAGGAAGGTGTTTCTGGAAGCATCAGGAAGTAGTGCATCTCCTTCTCAAATGCAGAGCTCACTAGCATGACTTTGTCTCTTGAAGGTTAGACTGCTGCAAGGGTGCTCTACGAGGTGCTTCAACTTAAACCAGCGGAAGCCAGTGCAATAGGCAATAGTCTGTTTGGTAAATGGAGAATCTAACTGTGAGCAGGTAAAATCATTGCTCCAGAATTTGCATTGGCTGCTTGTGACTTTCTCCCCATGCAATATTGCTGCAGCAGGGAAACCCAAGCTAGGATACAGGAGTACAATCCCTTAGCAGACAAGAACAGGAGCTGCAGCAGAGCCTTCTCCACTAGGCTTTTTTGACACCAGAGTTAATTCACCCTCCTTGGTTGCAAATGTCTCCAATCCAATAATCACTGGAGCCTGCTGAAAAACCCCTCCACTTAGACAGGTTTTTAGGAATGGCTGACATTTGGAGATCTGGGGAATGAGGTAGCTTTTTTATGGTGATGATTATCGTTGCACAAAAGCTGAGATAAGGAAGATCAGTATTTGTGAGTGGATTGCTTTGGGTGGACAACTCCAGTTGATTTGCTAATGCCATTTTGCTTTTAGCCTGATTGCTTTTCAATATCTAGCAGGGTGCCCAGTGCCAGGAATGGGTGACCTTTTCTTCTCTATAAGACTAGGTTTACACTACAGGGTTTTTGTGCAAAAACTCATGGAGCATCCACACCTCAAGCATGTTTTTGCACAAGTAAAACTAAAGAACAGAGGGGGTTTTTCTGGTGTAGGTATTCCTCCTTTTATGAGGAATAACTCCTTTTTGTGCAAGAGCTCTTGTGCAAAAAGGTGTGTGTGGACGGGGAACAGGGTTTTTACGTGAAAAAAGATTTCTTCTGCAAAAGCTTCTTGAGCACGAAGCCTGCAGTGTAGACATAACCTAAGCTGGAATTGAAATAAATACATAAAAGATTACTATAAAATCAGAGGGTGTCCTGGATTATTATTGAAATACAATGAATGAATTGTTGAGTAGTAGCAATAGCAGGTCTGAAGGCTTGGGAGATTTTTTTTTTAAGTAGGACAACTTTGTTCTAGTTATTAAGTTTTTCACCATTTTGAGTGTGCAATAAAGGTGGAGCTGGCCTTTGGCTCGAAGGGAACCGGGAGGGAAAGTGTATTTTTGGATTCCAATTCCCTGCAAAAAAAAAAAGTACCACATTTGAATAGGCTTAGATAGCTTATATGTTGGCAATGCCAAATAACTGGAAACTTTCACTCCAAAATCAACTCTGGTTTCACTGGTAATTATTATAAGGCGACATTCATGGAACAAAACAGTACTATATAGAGCAAAACCAGATCACTGGGGAGTTGTCAAGGTTGAGAAGGAGTTCCTTCCCATCCTCTCCGCTCTCCTAAAAACAACAAAATGAATGGTCTGATTGAGGTGTGCAGGGTGAGTCAAGGCAAAAGGGCAGGGAAAGGAAATCAAAGAAGGGTTCCTTAATAATAACAGGTAGCACTTACATATGTGGCTTTGCATTTTCAAAGCATAGCTAAAAGGCCTTATCCTGAGAATTGCTGAGGGCCTAATGCCCCTCCCCCAATTATCTTCAATAGAGTTGAAGGTGCTAGCATCCATTGTGTTCAAATGAAGCTGAAATCATTTGGCACTTCATGGACTCTGGCCCTAAAACTAATATCCTTCTGGCTCCCCTGGGAGATTGGGACATATTTTAACCCCAGGTGGGTAATCACAGAGAAAAGACTGAGTGTTCTTTGCACTAGTTCTGGATTTCATTTTTTTGTTTGTTTCTGGATCTGACTTTTTGTACCTCCCGACTTATTCTTCTGCAATAAAGATGCGGGATACAGCCATGATCTGCCTTTAGACGTAATGAAGATCATTAGAAATATTAGGAGAGATGTATCACTTCTGAATGTAATTCACTGATACTGGCAGGGATTTTTTTAAACACAACAGCAACAAGAAGCATATGTTCCAAGAGTCAATTTACTGGTTTGTTTTCTGCCAAGGACAATATTTTTTTTCCATTTTTTTTTCAAAATAAACATCAGGCTGGAATGTGCTGCAGCAAATGGCTGGGGCTCTATTATATTTCATGCAGCTTTCTAAACAATTTTCAACCCTGCTGGCACAATGTCAAACAGAAGGCAACCAACAATAGCAAAATCCCATTAAAGCTGAGAAGGTTCCTTCCTGAGGTGAACACAGCCAGAAATAGTAATCTTAGCTCGCTTTTCAATTTGGCATTGGGGACTAATAATGCATGTTCTACTAATGGAAATTATCTAATTTCATCCAAGCGCAGCTCCAGAGAGAGCTGGGCTGACGCAAAAACAGTCAATATAACAACATTCTTCTTGAAGAGCTGAACAATAGAGCTTTGGTGGGACTGTGATTAACAACGTCAAACAAAGAACAAACAGAAGGTGTAAAAATAGGCATCTGAGGAATTGACACAACAGACTATTTTTCATCTGTATGGCCAGAGGAGAGGAACTTGTTCAGCTCTCTTCTTAGAGCATTTCATCAGATGTTGTGCTGAAGAACCAAAAAAACCACACCAAAACCTAACTTTCCATATGGGTCTGGATGTATTAAGGTTCCCCATACATGTTATGCATATAAATCATGCGATGGGTTACTCAAAAATTAGAGAACAATTTTTAAATGAAATATGCTTCTACCAAGAAAAATAATGATATTTACTTGCTTTAGAACAGTGTTTTTCAAAGTGGTCCATGAAATCACTTTGAGAAACCTCAAAAACAACAAATGGTCTGGTAGCACTTTAAAGACTAACAAAACATGCAGATGGTATCATGAGCTTTCATGGGCAAAACCTACTTCTTCAGATGGCTGGAGTGTTGGATATCCAGAACCAAAAATAAATAAGGGAATGGCAGGGAGGAGGGAAAGAAGGAAAAAATTGGAGGGGGGAGGGGCAGAAAAGAGGCAGTGGGTAGATAAATTTCAAAGGGAAAGCCGAGCCAGTATGTAACAGGAAAAACTGAAAATCAACAAATAGTATATTAGCACCTAAAGACTAGATAGTTAAAAGAGGCAGATAAGAACCATTAATTTGCAATGTAAGGAAAGAGTATTAACACTAGATTCTACACAGACAAAGAACCATTGGCACCTTCATTGCTTGGTTGGTTGATAATGTCCCAGCCATCCAATCCCAATATGAGAATTCAACTTGTGAATGAAGTGGAGTTCCAAACCTTCTCTGTGTTTTTGGTTTAACCTGGTAACTGGCCACTCCGATTTGGTTACTTACCGGTGCCATGGCCATGGAGTCTTGCTGCTCCTATTGGCTCTGTTTTGCCATTTGCAGCCAAGGGGAGCTGCTTGAAGCAGTGGCGCAGTCCACTCTAGAACCACTCTAGAACTTCAGAGTGACTAGTAAAACCCAGTTTAAATAATAAAGGGATAACAAGCCATTTCTTTCCTAGACCTATTACAATTTGTAGTGACCACTGTAAGATTCTCCTTCCCCATCACAATAGAAAATACATCACCGTAGGGTCTCATTTTCTGCTTTATTAAACCACTTTTATGTTTCACATTGATGCTGTACACTGAAATCAGTTCAGCATGAGGACTGAATGCTCTGGGACTACATGAGGAATCACACTGTTCTCTTTTATACAGGCTTGGGTTCTATCATTAAAACTGCCACTGGCTCCATGTATGACTTGAGCAAGTCATCATCTCTGTGGGCTTACTCTAAAACCCACTGAAGTCAATGAGGGAAAGAAAGGGTGGTGTCTTTCCCTATGTACCTCAATTTCCCTATCTGTAAAATGGGAATAAGACTTACTCCCCTATGAGAGCCTTGAAATCTCAGATGCAATGTACAGTCTGGGCATGACCAAAAGCTCGTGGAGTCAATGGAGTGACCACAAGTGCAAAATATATGATGGAGATCTTATTCCTACTCTGTGTCTGTATGCCAAGTAGGGCAAGAGAGGTGAATGAGGTAATAAAAGCCCAGCATGCAGCTGGGGGGGGATTGGAGCCCCTCAGGGTACATCTACACTACAGAGGAAGAGCGAAGCTGCCGCTCTCAATCTTCCAGGGTTCAAATTAGCAGTCTAGTTAAGTTAATTCGAACTGAGAGGGGCGCTCCAGTCAATGCCAGTAACCCTGCTTCCACAAGGAGTAAGGGAAGTCGGAGGAAGAGTGTTCTTCCTGAGACTCTCTGCAGTCTAGACAGCGCCAAAAGCCGAGTTACGCTACTTCGACGTCAGCTACACAATTAACGTAGCTAAAGTTGCGTAGCTTAACTCGGCTTTGTCCTGTAGTGTAGACGTGCCCTCAGTGCTGGTGCAGCAGCAGGCAGCTATAATTCTGCTGTCTGAGCACCCTGTCACAAACCCTGGTGTAGGGGTCATACTGGGGCTGGGGCTGGAGGCAAGAGGGGCATGTCAGGGGCTGGACTCCAGCACACAGCATACCAGAAAGGCCAGGCAGAACTGCAGCTCATAGGACAAATGGGGCAGACTAAGTGAAGTCCAGGGACTCTCTGGCCTCCAGAGCAGCCCAGGCTCTGGAGAGCACAAAGGTGGCTTAAAGCCACGTTAGCTCCCCCTTCCTCTGACAGCTGTCAAGTGACAGCTCAGCTTCTCAACTGGAAAATATAGAGCAATTGGCTTAACCCCCTTCTCCTCCCGTCCTCCAACTCTACAGCAACCAATCACAGCCCTGATAATGATCACTTCTCAACACAGTGGTCTTCATTACAGTTCCATTTAACATGAAAAATATCCTGAGAATCAAAACTTTGCACACTCCCCACCTCTCCCAAGCCACATGATGGAACTGAAAGCACTAAGATGTGCCTGACACAAGAGTAAAGTTCATTAACCCTCATCCTTTCCACATCCTCCCCCCCTTTGTCAGCTGTTGCTGCTTTTAGGGAATGACTCCCATAAGCTAAGGAGCACCCTCAGTGCCTGCTCATCTCACTGTGGCAGAGGCTGCTTTTAACTGGGAAGGAGCAGGCACTTCTGAGTCTATGAAAATAAATAAAACCATAGTGCTTTAAATACAATATCTGCACAAAACTCATTCTGTAACTTTTAAACAGAAGACTTAGGTTTAATCCCTAGGGGTATGTCTACACATCAAAGTTATTTTGGGATACCAATCTTCACAAGCCACCCGTTATTTCGAAATATTTTTCGAAATAACAGGCATGCTATTTCAGCATCCTGGTAACCCTCGTTCCACGAGGGTTAAGAGATGTCTCGAAATAGCACTTTATTTTGAAATTTGGTGCTGTGTAGATAGGACCAAATTTCGAAATAGCCTATTTTGAAATAAACTCAAAATAAGCTATGCAATTTGTGTAGCGCAAATTGTGTAGCTTATTTAGAGTTTAGAGTGCAGTGTAGACGTAGCCTGAGTGTATAACTCTCCACCTCCTGGCCCGATCATCCAAGTTAAGGCTTTCAGGAGAGAGTTTGGGATGAGCCTGCCTCTGCCTTCTTGAATGTATTGTGCACAGACTTTCAGCAAGCCATGAAGTAAGAGCAGTGGTGAAGGAAAAAATAAGCTACCTTTAAATTACTTGATCATTTAAATTACTGTTTCAGGATCAAGATCGCTGAAAATGGCTTAGAATCACCTTGCACTCTTCTCAGCAGTGCTGAGTATAAACTGGACACTGAATTTCAGAAGCAGAAATAGCATGGGCAAGAGCAATAGGTAATGCTGTAGGACAATCTTTACTCACCTTGCTGAATAGCCAATGCCATATATTGAGGCTCCAGTCTAGGGCTCACTTGTGGACAGCCTGAATTTAGTTTACCAGCCTAAGCCCATAATGCCACACCAAACCATGTCCTTCTGGAACATGAGCCTCTACCCCCAGTTCCACATATCATTTTATGTGTGAAAATGGACACAGTTGGAAATAAGACTCAAGAATCACCAGATGGATCTACACTTACATTATCAATGTGATGTTCTAAAATAATCTGGAAGGATTTTAGTAAGAAGACAAAACAAAAGCCAAAATTAATTCCAGAGGATTTTCCTTTCAGAATATATCACTCGGAATGTATCATTGTACTCGCATATCTATTGCATATAAAAAAAACATTATTAAGGTTGCCAAGTCAATCCCTAAACTAAGGAAATACCAGAATTAAGGTTGCCTGTGGATCCTTAGTTTTCCTCCCTTGTGTGTATGAATTATAATACAATCTTTAATTACATGATTGTGACAGCTATTACAACCATATGCAGTATTGCCAGGGGAGCATACAACATTAAGTTTATGTATCACTGTGGCATAGGGATTATATGCATCTTCAGCATGGGAGGGGTTATTTTAACTCATCTAGGAACGAAAAAGAACAGGGAAAGATTAAGGTGAATCACTCCTGAAGAAGTAACAGCCACTGAAGAGGCTTGCATAGAGTGGTGCCAACTGTTTTTTCCAGATACCAGCAGAAAACAAGAAGGCTTTTGACATGAAAACATTATGTTTAAACTGGCTGTGGACTTCTTTTTCTGAGCCAGCAAATGGACAGGATCTTCTGTCCCATGGATCACCAACCCCATAAAGAAGGGTTGACAAGCCTTTGGCCTGTTATTAGGGTGCCATAAGACTGCTGTGTGATTTCTGATAAACTTTTAGCATGGGTCTAGGAATTTTAATTATTTCTATACAGATTCCAAGGCCAGAAGGGACCACTGAGATAATCTACCGTGATCTTCTGCATAGCACAGGCTACAGAACTTCCCAAAAATAATTCCTAATAAAGATACTTTTATCTTTAGAAAAATATCCAATCTTGTTTCAGAAAAGGCCATTGATGGAGAATCCCCCACAAACTTTGCTAAATAATTCCAGTTGGGTATGTCTACACAGCAGCATTATTTCAGAATAACTGACGTTATTTCGAAATAATTTCGAGCTGGAGGACTTCTTACTCCGACTCCTGTAACCTTCATTTCACAAGGAGTAAGGGAAGTTAGAGGAAGAGTGCTCTTTCTCGGACTTCCTGCTGTGTAGACAGTGCCAAAAGCCGAATTAAGCTATTTCGAATTAAGCTACGCAATTGACGTAGCTAAAGTTACATATCTTAATTTGACTTTTGCCCTGCAGTGTAGATGTGCCCTTAGTTACTTACTTTCATTGTTAAAAATATGTCTTTTTTCTGGTGTGAAATAGTCTAGCTTCAACTTCCAGCCATTGGATCATGTTATGACTTTCTCTGCTAGACTGAAGAACCTATCATGAAATATGTGTTCCTCATTAACTGAGCACTGTACATCCTGTGCACATAATGAGGCAGGGTTCATATGGCTGTTCCTCTGATGCTTCTCTCCCCTTTTTCCTTTCTGTCCCCCAGACCCAGTCTCCTTATCCAGTATCAGCTTTTTCCCACCTCTTCTTGGCTCCCTGTCTCAGTCTCTCTGGCTAGCCAGTCTCTCCCACCTTCTCAGCCAGTCTCAGAATTCCTCTACTCCAGCCAACTGTTCCCAATCCCCATCCTATTCCCTCCCTGCTTCCCAGTTCCACTCTCTCCCACTATAGCTTCCACTCCCAGCTTCCCCAACCATTGAGTCCCAGACTCCCTTGCTCCCAGTCTCCTTAGCCAACCAGGCTGAGCCTGCTATCCCTCCATTGGCTTCCAGTCGCAGTGCCCAGACAGTCCCAGTCTCCACCCAAATCTCAGCCTCCTCCCTATCCCATTCTCACCTCTGGTTCCCAGTTCTTGTTTCTCTCCCTCTCCAAGTCCAAGTCTCTGTAAATTCCTCATCTCAGTCAAGTTTTTCCCTCTCCTCATGTCTAGTTTTTATCCTAGCTGCATTCAAGCCACACGGCTTCCTCCTCTGCACTGCCTGGGAGATAGCAGAGGGGTCATTCCGAGCACTTACGGGGAAAATCCAGTTTCACCCCTATAGCCCTGGGCTAGAGCATACTCTGTCACTCTGGGGATGGTACATGTGCACTCTGGTCACCCATAGAAACTTTGAGGGAATGGAACAAGTTCAATGGCTCTATTGTGATGGTACAAACGCAGTCTGCTCAGTCCTTCAAGCTATGAGAGGCTGGGGCATGCTTAGTGTGACTGGAATTTTTGGAGATCTTAGCTGCAAAGCGCTAGCATGTCGCTACTAAGCATATATGAACTGTTGTTTTTCAAAGATGTATAATTTGGCCAAATGTTGATGGATTTTCACAGGGACAGCAAAAAGCACATCCCTGGCTCTAAGGCCACCCCCTGTCAAATGTCAAGTCATTGCTCTGAATCATGGGAGCTTCTGAGCATGTCAAGGAAATGGTGGCAGAATTTTTTAACATGGCCAAAACAATGTATTTTCTCAGGTCTGTTTTTGGAAAATGGGTGCATTTTATGTTTATTTTCCCCATTTGGTTAAAGTATTGCATAATGGATATTTCCACAGGCAGGAACCTAGGTGAATGGTGTAGCAGTACTTATGTTCCTACTTGCACAGTGCGGGATCTATGGAAGTCACTGCAGCTGCACTGCCAGGTGAACACTGTAACTAGGAGAGGTTGAGAGAACATCAGACAAGCTGCTGGCTATTTAAAGGCAGAAAAATCCACTGTGCTGATCAAATCAAACAGCATAGTGAGAAGGAGCCTCTCTTATCACCCCTTGGGTTATTTAGCAGTGAGGGAACTCGGGTGCTAAAAGACATGCTGGAGTCTGGCAAAAGGAAATGGTTAGCTGACCATGGAGCTGATAATGTGCTGAATGGCTACATGGGGCTTTCTCTATTGTAGATACAGCGGCAGTGAGGGAATTAGCCTCCTCAGAGGATTGTTTGTTTATGTCAGTGGGTATCAATCTTTCCAGAGGATTGTACCCTTTCAGGAGTTTGATTTGTCTTGCAGCCCCAAAGTCTCTCAGCACGCTATTCCTGAAATATTGGGCACTTTCTCATTTTTGCCATGTAAATATAAAATACATTGATTGGAAAACAAATATAGTGTTTACATTTCAGTGTACAGTATATAGAGCAGTATTAGTCTGTACTGACTTCAGTAGTGCTTTTTATGTAGCTTGTTGTAAAATTAGCCAGATATCTAATCCAGTATCCCCTCAAAGTCCTCTGTGTATCCCCATGGGTATTCATACCCCTGGCTGAGGATCACGGGCTTATATGCTACATACTATGGCATACTTATTTATTGGATCTTCTCTGACTGGTAGTTTGATTTTGTATTTACCCGGAAAGCCACTCATATGGGTAAATAGGGTTAAGATGTGAAGCATAAAAGAGCTGATGGCATTATTCAATTGGGTTTTAAAATAAGTTAATGAGAAAGAAGGAAATGATTTTAAAATGCATTGAAGCAGTGATATACAGGCTGTGTCTAGACTGGCAAGTTTTTCCGCAAAAGCGGCTGCTTTTGCGGAAAAACTTGCCAGCTGTCCAGAGTGGCTGCTTGTATTTGCGCAAGAACACTGACGATCATACATTTCCCGTCTGGGAAAAAGCCCTCTTGCGCAAATGCTTTTGCGCAAGAGGGCCAGTGTAGACAGCTGAGAACTGTTTTGCGCAATAAAGCCCCGATGGCGAAAATGGCGATTGGGGCTTTCTTGTGCAAAACCGCATCTAGAGTGGCACGGACGCTTTTCCGCAAAAAGTGCTTTTGCGCAAAAGCGTCCGTGCCAATCTAGATGCTCTTTTCCGCAAATGCTTTTAACGGAAAAACTTTTCCGTTAAAAGCATTTGCGGAAAATCATGCCAGTTTAGACGTAGCCGCAATGTATAAAGCCAATCCTTTATATGAAAGGTGGGTTGGAAGAAAAATCGTTGATATTTTAAAAATCCAGATGAATTTTATAGAGTAATTTTCATTTAGAATCCATTTGGCTGCTTTTTGATAACTTAATTTCTCCTGGACGTTTAGTAGGTTTTCAACACAGTGAATTTAACATGTTGCTGAAGAGGCAGTGGTTCTGATAAACTATTGCATTACTCCAGTACAGTTTTATTTAAATGGGTGGGCTTACACTAGCATAAGACTGGAGTAATGCAGCAGTGAGTTAGGTCCACAGTGCCTCGCATGGAGAATAAGAAAATGAGAGTCAGGATTTCTGGGTTCTAAGCCCATCTTTATTACTACTTCACTGTGTGACTTTTGCTTAAAAATTCTGGGACAGATTCTCAGAAAATCCATTGACTTTACACCCTTCTATGCCTCCCTGCAACCATCACAAAACTGGTGAAATACTTACCTACCTCAGTTATGACACATTTGTAAAGCACCTTGAGATGCCTAACTAAAAGGCACAATATAAGAATTGCCTACATTTTATGCAGTGACAATTTTCAGCTGGAGTAAATGGGAATAGAGCTACATCTGGCCACATGTACGTGTGACAACTCTAGCTATTCCAAAATTATGTAAAATAATAATCCAGCACTTCCGTGAAGCCTGTCACCTTTACTCCACTATACAAACAACAGTGGGGTGAATCATATCTGATATAGTTGTATCATCTTCTCTATCCATATTGTCTGCCATATCAGCACCTCTCTGTTATACTTCCCTCTTCACGGGCCAGCTGGTGCAATATGATCCTGAAACTTCTCTCACGCTGATGCAAATTGAAGTCAATGGATTTATCTGGGGTGAGCAGACTCTGTCTGGGTTCCTGTAATATTGCATCACTGTTTAGATCAGTGATCATGCCTTCCACTGTGTTCTGATCAGCACAGAACATTCCATTGGTGTTCAGAAAATTAAGTACTAAATAAATAATGACATATTACATCGAACAGCGAAGAGGAAAAATCAAGGGATTTCCAGGATAGCCACCCTGTTCATTTGTGGCTCTGAGAAAATATTGCGAACAGTGTCTTGCCTTTCCTGCGTGGTGAAGGTGGCGTACAGATGATTAGCTGACGGAAATATTTTATGTCCAGAGATATTTTATGTCTGGCTACCTCTTTCCCAACTATTAGTTTTGTGTCCTCCTTTCAGTTAGAGATCCTCAGAGTAGGCTTTGCCTACCCTGTTTAGAGTTAAATACAATGGGCCTAGCCATCATTCCTTGTACTTTCATGGAGTTATGAACAATTTACACTAATGAGAAGGAGAGGAAAATCAGACCCTGAAAATTATCTTTATCCCCTGCTGAAAACTGCTTCTGTGCACACTTTTCAGTGCCTGCTTTGGCTGCTCACTTCCCCTGGTCTGCACTAGGGGATAAGTTTGAATTAAGATATGCAATTTCATCTACATTAATTGCATAGCTTAAGTTGAAGTATCTTAACTCGAATTTTGGCACCGTCCACATTGCAGGAAGTTGGAGGGAGTACACTCTCCCTTCAACTTCCCTTACTCCTCGTAAAAGCAGGACTACTGGCATTGATGGGAGCGCCCCTCTCAGTTCAAATTAGCATGTCTTCACTAGACCCGCTAATTAAACCCCAGAAGATTGACTGTGGCTGCTTTGATCTTCTCTGTAGTATGGACATGGCCTTTCTGAAGTAACCTATGCTGCTGGAAAACACCAACTGCTTGCTTCTCTGTAGCAATCAGAAGTAGGGAACGAGGCTAATAGCAAATCACAGGAATCTCAAAGATCTCTTGCTTGTCTTTAGTTTATGTCCATTTCATCATCAGCTGATAACCTGACTGCAGCTCAGCTCTGGCCAATCATCCTACTAATAGCTAATGAACTTGAATTATGATGCAGAGAACCAAAGGATTTTCCTCGGTGCAGGCTGTTTAGACCTTAAGGAAATGCCCTTTTAGTGGTGGTAGTGTTGTGCAGGAAACAGGTGTTTGTCAAAGCTGATTATGGAAACTCTCTGTATCAGCCAGAGGAAAGGAATGCATTGCAGGGCCTTGTTGGGCTATGTTAGAATTTCAGTGAGATTAGTTTTAACAGCTAGCCAGTAGGTGTCACCAGAGAACAAATTTTCCAATGAAGGGCTGTGAGGTTCAGTTTCCACTAACCCTGGATAAACCAGTGGCCCCTGCAGGCATGTTGCAGAAAATCCTTATGCCAGCCACACATTCACAGTGAGGCTTATTTCAGGATATTGTTATTCATTCTACACATTACAAACGCTACAGGTGGTTACTGACCTGCTGCTGGTCTATTAGCCTAGGTCTGCCTTAGACCAGCAAACTGCGTAGATGGATTCGGCTTACTTTGAGCCAAGCTGAGCGGCGTCTACACTGTGGGAGGCCAACAGGAGCGCGCATTCCCATCGGCTTCCCTTACTCCTTGCACAATGAGGAGCACAGGACACTGGCAGAGGCTGCCCTCAGCATTCAATTTGGGGGTCTACACTAGACCCATGAAATCAAACTTTAGAAGTTGGACCTCCGAAGGATCAGTCTTCTCCATAGTGTAGACTTGCCCTACTGACTCCAATTTATTTCAGAGTGTTGCTGGCTTGATAATGTGGAAGGTCCTGAAATGTGTCAACCACATGCAAAACACCTCCCTACTTCCGGACAAAGCACATTACAAACAGGTGTCCCTGGGAGCGGGAAGTAACAGTCAAACATGTGCAGAATCACAAAGCCAATTAAAATCCAGAGCATCGGCTATTAGGTAACAAGTTCCCCACCACCATAGGGTGAAAAAACCAACCTGTCCCTTAAATGAAGTCTGGCTCTAAGAGGGCTCAAGCACTTTACTATATTTTTTTAACCAGATGGAAACTGGGGTTATTATTATATGCCACCTCTGGTGAGTAGGTTATCAAATCACATCAGAGTAGTGTTCAGAGCGCCACTCGAACCACCAAAGAGCACTTACGTCTGCAACACAAGAGTTCCGCTTAACAAACAGGAAAACAAGAAGACTCAGCATGCAGCATTGTTTATTATTTCTATGAAGGTAAAGCCCCAATCAGATCAGGGCCTAAGTGTGTCAATAGAAACAGGGAGTAAGAGACACCCCACCCTGACAAACAAGTAGCCCTATTTATTTGCATTAGTAAAATGTATTAGCGCTAAACAACAGTAACAAAGCACAACCGGGATGTATCATTGTACATACAAACAGGCACCATAACACGTGTTAGCTCCTGAGTAGTCTTGTGTCTACACAAGTGTCCACCCAGCCTAGAAATGCCAGGATGACTTCATTAGTGCTTATGGAAGAGATTGCCTTTACCAGAGAAAGGCCTGCTATAGTGTCCACTAGCATTAGTGGGAGTGAATGTGCTTTTGGAGCCAGCTTGATTAGTGCTTGGTGTGGTCCAGGATAGGAGCATGCGATGTCTTTGTCACATTTCCTACAGTGCTCAGCTGCACCTGATTTTGCTGGCATGTTTCTGGTGAGCTGGGTCATTCTTGCATCCTGTTCCCTAGATTGTTGGGTCTGGGTGAGTAAGGCTTTTGTATGCACGTTGTTCCAGGGACTGTATGGAAAAGCACAGTTGAAAAAATAAAGTAAGACACGCATTATATAGATATGTCATTGGAGAGTGATCAAACTGATAAAATGTGACTAACTACAGGAAATGGGATGAACTGAAAGCACAGGACTGTCTGTAACAGTTATTAAGAGCGGCAGCACCAGAGAAACCTTTACTGTGACGAGGGCCATCCTTAGAATGTATGGGGCCCTGTGCAGTACTACTATTATACCTGTGCCCCTGTGCCCAAGAGTAGCCCAGGGCAGGGGGATGATGTTTTTTTAGAGATGTGATTTTATAATCCTTAGCAACACACTAACGAAATATTTTAAAGAAATTTTTAAACAAAGGTCCTGTGGATAACTCAGTACACTCAGAAACTGACGGTAGGTACCTAGGGTTAGCAAATGCCTGTTGAATAGCTTCGTTACCACTTGAATGGCTCTTTCACAGGTTCAGAGGCTGCTAATAGCACTGACCGACTTTTTCGTTTTAAAGTTAAATAGAGCCTCTCTGGAGGAAGCAGAGCCACAGAACAGGGATTAGAAGTGGTGGGTGAATGGACATTAATACCCAGAAGCGCCCCCACATTTTTGGGTGCAGTTCCCAGCTGCATATGGGTAAGGATGGCTCTGACTGGGACCAAAATAAAGTCGCTCTAACTGATCTTTGGTTCAACACCTGGAGTGTTCCAGTTTTATTTTGCTAGCAGTAAACCAATTGTCTAACCAACTCACCCCAGACCGGGGCTATCTGCCTGGCCCTAAGATGGCACTGACTGGAGCTCTGGGAAAATCAAAATTGCACACTCAGCCACTAACCGTTCCCTTCGCGATTAGATTTATCCTCCTCTTCAGAACTACCTGCCTGTAATATCTCCTGCTTTCTTTACGCGGCTCTTCCTTCCTCTTGAGAACACCGGAGTACCATTTACCGAGAAACAGATACTGGTTGGAGAGATCCATCCATAGAGGTTCCTAGACAGTGCCCATAGCGGGGTTTGTGAATGCGGGAATAAGAAAGCTTTATTACACACACGCGTATGCACATGGCATAAATAAGTACGTGCATGGGAAGATAGCAAAATATAAACAAATAGGACAAATGGGCTGGAGAGGGTAGAAAGAAACACGCATAAATCAATGCATACTCCATCCTGGGGAGACAGACTTTTAATTCCAGGAAACTGCTACAGTTTCTTTTACTCCTTAATGTAATGCAATTTTGCTCACTGTAATCTGTCTTTAATTTAAAGGGATTGGAGATCGTGCGCATATTTTATAGACACGCCGCTTCCACTATGATAATAACCTTCTTTCTTACTGGGGAGGGGAAGGAAGGCAAGGCGAGAGCAATTCGGATTATTTCATTTTGAATCACTTCTTTCCCTCCCTTGACAGCCTCAAAAACGTCCTTCAAGACTGAGCTCCTCCAAGAAGTTCTCCTTTTGGCCGAGTAGTTCCCCTCTTGTCCATGTGTGTCCTTCTCAGAGTGCCTCAGAAAGCAAGATTAAAGGGGAAAGTCGGAGCTGTATATTTATGTTTTCGTTGCTAGAGGGGAATTGATTTCCTTGCCTTTAGTCCTGGAGCTGAAATCCACAAGGGCGGATTTGCGTCACCAGTGCAACTTGCTGGTCGAGATAAAGTTGCACAAATATTGAAAAGGGAAGTGCTCGCGCTCATTATAAAGTTTTGCGCCGGAAGAAATAAGGATTTCTGCTGTATCCTAAAATACTAAAGCCGCTTCTATTTTGGGACAAATCTCGCAGGCGCATCCGCTCATTTAGTCCGAGCTGGAGCCTATCAAAAACAGGAGATGACCTGAACTTCAGTGAGTCCTGAGCTTCCTGCATCCTTCTTGCTTCTATGCAAGAGGAGGAGGGGTTGCGGGCCCCCTCGGCCACGGGGCTGTGCGCGTCTCCTTGCCTCGGAGCAGGGCCGGTTCCCGAGGAGGGGGCGGCTCTGGTTTCTGAGTGAGGAGGCTGTTTGTCTTGGGTAGGAGCTCTCCTTGGACATGCCCCGGGACCAGACGTCTTGCTGATCCAGAGCAAAAGGGGGCGATCGCAGTGCGTGCCCATAGGAGAAGGGAGCTGATATTTCGGATTAGGGCCCCCCTCACACCGAAGCATCGAATCCCCTGGGGAAAGCTTCTTGCCCTCACACAGGGGAACTCACTGTCCCCAGCTAGCCCAGCAAGTGATCATCTTCGTGACAGGCTGGAATAGTGTGTGTGTGGGGGGGAGGCTTCTAAAAGGGGGCAGATTATTGACTCTGGAAAGGGGCCGTTTTGTCTAGGGATGGGGTGGGCGCGTGTGGAGGGAACTTGGCCCCTGGGCCGGTGATCTCCTAAAGTAATACCCCCCCCAGAAGGAGGCAGCTGGGTTGTTGTCTCGGGAGTGGGGTACTAGAAGGGGATTTTTGCACCTGCCTTTCCCGAGTCACTCAAGTGTCCCAAATCCAACCTGTCAAGCACAAGGCACAGGCCCAGGGTCAAGTGCTTTGCTGCAAAATGGGTACCACTTTCCTCACATTATTTCTGTCCTTAAAGGATGAACCTCCCCCCCCTGCCCCCAGCACTTGGCTGGATCCCGCCCCACACCCTGCGGAAAATGCTAACAAAGCAGGTTGGGTAGGGGGCTGATCACTCTTCTCTTGGAACTCCGGGATCCCACCTAGACTTGCTGCCTGCCAGACACGTGCAAAGGGGAGACTCTACCCAAAATTAGAGGGAGGGAGCGGAGATGAAAGGCTGAAACCAGACCAATGGAGGAGGCCCGGGCCAGGGCCAGGGCTGTCTTTAGGCTATATAGGACCCTAGGCAGTCCTAGTAAAGTGGTGCCCCTCTGCCCGATGGCAGCTAGAAAGAATGACAGCTTTTTAGAGTTGTGATTTTAGAATGTTCAGCAACGCACCAATGAAATATTTTTAAAGAAAATTTTAAACTAAGGTCCCATTGACCAACACGGTAAATTTAGGAACTGACTGTATACACATGGGGTTGGAAAATGCCAGTTAAATCGCTTCATTACCACTTGAATGGCCCTTTCACAGGTTGGATGTTCTGCTAATAGGTCTGGCAGGCTTTTCCACTTTTAAGGTAACTAGATCCTCGCCAGAGCGTAACCACAGAACAGGGATGGGAAAAGCTAGAGAGGGGTGACATTAAGACCCAGGGGTGCCTCAAATATGTAGGCGCCCTACACCTAGGTTGCGTGTGGGTAGGGATGACTCTGGATTGGGTCCTAAATAACGTGAAAAAAAGTGGCAGAATCTTAACCCCATGCCTGAGTTAGTTCTAGAGAGACTCCTTGACCCATTATCATTGATTGCTGCTGCGAAAAGCCAAGTTGTATTTCTTGTTACACATCCAAACGATGCTCATTGAGGTACCCTCTGTGCTGCACGCCGTACTTCCCAACAATCAGGAGAGAAAAGATTTCTCTTTCCTGCACACTCACTTTTTGTGTCGCTCTTAAAGTTTTACCTTGTTCCTGATCATACATATTCGCACTTATAACAATGCACAGTGATAAAACTGCCAAACCTCTGCTATCTGACGCCTAGCACTTTGCTAAATGTTTCTATGAAGTGTGTTTGATAAATACTAAAAGTGTCCTGTCATAAAGTTGCCTTGGAATATTTCGCTTTGAACAGATCTTTCAGTAAACAAGATTTCCCGGGATTTCTTTCCCCGAAGTATTTCATTTGGAAGTGAACACTGTCATTTTATTACTATGCTTCTTGATACAGTCCTGTGTACACGATCAGAATCAAAGTGAAGCATTACAAAGTGGCAAAAAGTGATTGTGTCTAGAAAAGAAAGCCCCCGTTCTTTGCGGATTGCTCTGAAATATCTTGCGCAGCCTTGAGATGAGTGGGAAACAATTTTTGTAAGAGCTCCTTTTATGAGCACGGATGGGATATTATTGAAGAACCACACTTATACTTTTTAAAATTAGATTGATAACATGTTTTCGTCTGGCTGAAATTAACAGGCTTGCTTTAAAGGCATCTGAAAAGGCGAAATGGGTAGGATTTTTCTTCTGACAACAGATCTTTACATTTAAAAAAAATATGAAACGTTCAAATCTAATTCGCCGTTTCCCCAAATACCCTGAGTTTCTGCATAAATCGTCACAATCCATCATGTTTCTATTATTCTGAGTAGCCTCATTAAAAATAAATGCTGAGGTGTTTTCTATAACTAGGTGAGTATGCATACATGAAATCACATATGCTATTTATGCTGGCACTTGGCTGAGAAATAAGACAGTCTAAGATTACAGGTGATTTTTTTCCCTCGGCATTGGATATTCAGACTTGAAGAAAGAAAAAAAGGCTGAATTTCTTGCTTTTCACCGAAAACACTCGGAATTATTTGAAATGTTTAAAACGAACAAACACAGAAGCAACCTGGCTAATGAAAATTAAATACCTAGGAGGAGTTGTTAATAAGTCCTTCTATAAGAAGATACTCTAAAAAAAATCTATTTCCATAGTCAAGTAGGTGGAAATTTGGATATTAAACATCACATCAGTTGCGTTGAAGCCTTGTTAGTAAAGCCCTCCAGAAAATATAGTTACTTATTTTGCCTTCTCCTAAATGTTTGTAGGGCTCTTTGTTTGTTTGCTGTATTTACAAAATACTTACCGAGTCTTTACGGCGAATGTATAAAGCAAATAGAAAAATGCAAGACACGTTCTTGACAAAAGTATACAGTAAAATGTAGCTAGTACCATTGTCTGCAAGATCTGTCGCTATTATTTATAGGCAGCCCAGAGCCAACAGGGCAGAGTTCACGTAAGTACTTATACACCGCCCTTACTATGAAATGTACATTCTCTGCAGAACTGCCAAGTCTCACTTGTTTGGAAGGAAACGTGTCTAATGTGGAACTATTTTAAAGCAGGTTTTCGCTATTACACAAGATTTTACTTTGCGTCGATGAAATATTTCGCAATCGGAACTGGTAGCTGAAGCGTGTCTCTAAATCAGACTGCTACAGTCTTGTGATCGTCCGGTGTGAGGATTAACACAACAGACTTTAGGGAGGCTGAGCGGGAGAGAGAAGAAGACAGCACTCTACACAGAAGAGTTTTCGGCTCCTTAGCCCATTTTACGGAGGAAGCGGAGGGGAAGCAGCCCTGTTTATAGCAGGATTTTCAGCTCCCTTCTTTAGCTGTAGTGTGCGGCTGCACCTCCTCCACAGTTCAGGATCCCGCAAGGTGGAAGGGGCATGAATAAGGGTAGCAGGGTAGGTAGATACATATTCACCCCCCACCTCTATCCAAAAGCCCCGATGACAGAGGGAAGATCGGGGCTGCCAGTCCCCCCTTAAGGAGGGGTAGGGCGGGGGCTCGGGGCAGGCGAGCTAGGTATATAGAGCGGAATGTTCCCTCCAGCCCTTGCTCGGCGCCTTGCTCTGGAGCAGGGAGCGCTACAAGTGCAGCGCGCGCTCGCCGGGGGACGGCCGCAGGAGCTGCCCAGCGTGGCCAGCCGCCGCCTGCCCCCGCCCCTCTGCGCTGATTGGCTGCCGACTGGCCAATGAGCGGCGGCGGGCGGGCGAGCGGCTGACAGCAGCGCCCCTGCCCATTCGGCGGGCGGAGGCGGGCCAGGCGCGGGGCGCGGGGGCTCGTTTTGGGTGGGTTCCCCCCTACGAGCGGGCGGGCGCGCTGCAGGCAGAGGAGCGGCCCCACTCTTCCGCGCGCCGCGGCCGGCACCTTTGCTCCCGGGCTGCACGGCAGGGGACTCGCCGCTCGCCAGGGCCGGGACAACTAGCCGAGGGCGGCTGCCCCGCGGCCCGGCAGCAGGATGTACACGGCCGGCCTGGCCCCTTTCTACGCCTCGAACTTCAGCCTGTGGTCCGCGGCGTACTGCTCCGCGTCCGGCCCGGGCGGCTGCTTCCCCCTGGAGCACGCCGCGGGGAAGAAGCCTTCGTTCTGCATCGCAGACATCCTGCACGCCGGGGCCGGCGAGGCCGAGAGCCTGCCCGGGGGGTCCGCCGCCAGCCTGGCCGCTCACTTGGGAGCGGTCCATGCCCACGCCCCGTTCCACCCCTCCGGCTCCCCGCTCAGACCCACCCCGGTGGTGGCCCCGGATACTCCTGCCGGCTTCCCCGCTAGGCTCTCCCCGCTCTCTGCCGCCTACCCTCACCACCACCACCCGCACCGATCGCCCGGAGCTGCCAGCAGCAGCGGCGCCCCGACCCCGGGCCGGCTGCAAGGGAACCAAACGCACAACTCCTCGGCGCCGGCTCCTTCCAGCAAAGACCTGAAATTTGGGATTGATCGGATTTTGTCCGCGGAGTTTGACCCCAAAGTCAAGGAAAGCAACACGCTGAGAGGTAGAGATCTGAGCTTTTCTTGCTGTCAGTTTGTAGCCAGTCTTAATCTTAACAAAAAAGGCCACGACTATCGAGGTAGTGTGTTTGTTTTTCGGCAGTGTCCTTTCACGCCAATCGGCAGTCCCGTGTGCTGTGAAAGCTTCTCGCTGAGAATACACTGCTTTTTAAAAAATCGCTCACCGCTCCCTAAAGATTGTACGCAGATGGCAATCACATTTTGGAAGGCTTTTGCTGCACTCAGTCTCCTTACGCAGCGTGTAAACACGCTGACAACCCGTTTTTATTATTAAAGGAACTCCGGTTCTAGGGGAAAATACTGCGCCTCCAGAGGGAAACAACTGTATCAAGTTCCCTGGCTTATGCGTTCCTGTCCTGTCACTTCGAAAGTGTGATTTCCCCACCGCCCACACTCTTCATTGTGTCTGACGGTAGAAAAGCGACTGCACCCCCCGCCCCGGCTCCCCCCCACACACTGTAGGTGAATCAGTTCAGTTCATTAGAAGCTGTAGGTGAATCAGATCAATTAATTAGAAGCTTCGAGGTGTGTGGATTTATATTGCAATATAACAGAGCTCTCCTTGTTCCTGTGCTCACAGATCTGACTTCCTTATTAACTACAAGCCGCCAAACTGGGGTTCATCTCCCCACCTTGCAGCCTTCAGCCGGCCAGTTCTTCGCGTCTCTAGATCCCATTAACGAGGCCTCTACTATTCTCGGTCCCTTAAACACAAACTCAAGGAATTCAGTTCAGCACCAGTTTCAAGACACTTTTCCAGGTACAAATCCTCCCTCTTAAATCCATCCCTGGCACAAATCAGTTACCAGCAGGGCCTGCCTCAGTGCGTCTATATAGAGCCATAGGAGCACTAACCCAAATGAGATTTGGCGGATGTTTGAAAGCTGAAGTTTCTTTTTTTAGGGAGGATTACACTGTGACATCTCTACAACGAAAATCTTGGAGGTGGGCTGCATGTGGGGAGGACAGTGCGTCTAACAAAGTGATGACAAAAGCTAGCGCTAGCTAGTGAAAGTAATCGCTGGGAGGGAAAGTCTTTTAAAAAGACGCAATGAATTAATAAGAAAATATGCAGTTGTGATATGTAGGTGGCATTTAGTTGGCCTCGACTGGGCTTTTCCCTCAGGCACCCCTCTCTCGATTATTTGTACCTTATTTACAGCTTCTCTTCATACACACTGCAAATGACACGGTTTGTCTCTCTTCTCCCTCTTTTCAAATCTACAGGTCCTTATGCGGTTTTAACGAAGGACACGTTGCCTCAAACGTACAAAAGAAAACGTTCTTGGTCCAGAGCGGTTTTTTCCAATCTACAGAGGAAAGGGTTAGAGAAAAGATTTGAAATTCAGAAATATGTCACAAAACCGGACAGAAAACAACTTGCAGCGATGCTGGGACTGACTGATGCCCAAGTAAGAGCCTCTTTTTTGGGGGGTTGCGTTTTCCTTTCCTCTCCTCTCTTAAATCCGATCGAGCAAATATAGATCAATGTGTGTTTTCCCCCCTTACCTCTTTCTGTAGCGTTATGGGGTCATTTGAAAATATGGGCAAGCAGCATATTAATATGTGCCGCTATTAAATCTATTTTACAGTGAAGCTGCAAATTCATGTATCTGCATCTTCTAGCACAGAAAATCTCTAGATCCCAGAGATTTATGTCAATATGCCCTGTGCGTTTGTTTTGGCAACTGCGGAAAAGTAGGGGCAAGACAGCGAATAGGCCGTGGGAGACGATAATTATGAACTTTCTTGAAGTGCAATTCACTGTAGGAGGCAGTTTTTCTCAAGGGAAATAGAGGACAAGATTTTGTTTGTAATTCTCTCTTTTTGGATTATGAAATCCCTCGTTCTGAGGAAGTGAAAACTTCTTTTCGAACGGAATCATTAAACGCCACTAAGTTTGATTCCACTATTGATGGCCCGCAGTGTCTAGAACTGTACAAGCCTGCGGTCTCTTGAGCAAGATTTGGTTTCCTGGACGAAAAAGAAGAAGGAAAAAAACCCACTTTCTTGTATTTAAACACCCCCAACAAACACAAACCAGACAAAGCTAAGCTATTTTTCGGCCGGAGGAGAATGAGGGCAGCTTGGGCTGCCTCGTTGTATCCCAGTTCTGCCTAGCTGCTCTGAGCACTGGCTAAATGCTGTTAGGGATGTGACAGGGCTCGCTCCAGACTCTTTCGCAATTTATAAATCCAAGTGGAAACGAATAGCCTTGCCCGGACATCTGGCTGTCTAGAATCCCTTTCCCAACGCATTTTGTAATCAGAGGCTCGGGCGGCGAATTCACACGAACGCCTGGGGCTCAGTATATGCACTGTGTTATATCAGCTCTATACACGACGGATAGAGCTAGTGTAGATGTAGGCATAGCAGTGTATTTACAGATAAATTCATCTTTTGGGGAGAGGCCTTTCGAATGAGGCGGAAGAAAATGAGAGGCGGCTGCCCAGGCCTTTGCTGGTCAGTGGCCGGCCTGGAGCGTTCAGAACCGATTCAGGGCATTGTTTCAACTGACCCCAGCCATCGCTGGCGCGAGTGTGGCCCGGCGGGGAGCTCTGCAGAGGGCGAACGTCCCCGCAGGCCAGCGAGGCTTGGGGGACGGAGAGGGAGGGAAGGGAAGCGGAGGTTTGCGTGTCTCAGCCCTCACTCATCTGGGCGGGTCTCTGTTGTGTCTCGGCGGCGCTTAGGTGAAAGTCTGGTTCCAGAACAGGCGCATGAAATGGAGACACTCCAAGGAAGCGCAGGCCCAGAAGGAGAAGGAGAAGGAACCTGCCGAGAAGGCCGGCGCGCTAGTTGCGGCCGAGGGCGAGCGGGAGCAGAGCCCCAGCCGGTCGGAAGCGGAGAGCGAGAGCAGCGAGGCGGAGTCGCTGGACATGGCTCCCAGCGACACGGAACGGACTGAGGGCGCCGAACCGGGCCTGCACCAGACCAGTGTCATCAGGTCCTCGGGGAGCCCGGACCTGCCCGCAGCGCCGCCCCCGCCGCCCGGAGCCGAGAGCCCGGCGCCCCCGCTCGGCGGCCTTTAGAGAGGGAGCCGGAGCGCCCGCCGTGGCGGAGCCCAGAGACTCTCTGGACAGGACCATTGCTAATTTATGCGCCCGGGGCGCCGCAGCCCGCGGGCCAGCCCTGCCGAAGATCCCCGGGGTGCGCAGGGAGGGGAGCTGCCCGGCGGCGTGGGGCGATCCCGAAGCGCCCAGGCCTTGTTTGTACATAGATGCGAGGTAGCAAACTCGGGCAGCCCGCGCCTCGCTGCGGGACCTGGAACACGCTCCTGTGCGGATCGGCTCCCGGCCCTGCCCGGCTCTGCGGGACCAGCTGCCCCGGCTAAGCCAAGCGGGGGCCTGCGAGGCTACGCTGTTCCCTCGTCCTGTCCCCCTGCCCGTCTCTACTGCCACCTTTCAACCTCGCCATCCAACCAGTTACAATGTGAAGTATTTTACCAGCGCACTCCTCAGCCATTGCCATGTGTTGCTTTGTGTAATCCGGCCAAGAGAGACTGCACTGAAACCAAAACACCCTGTAAATAAAATGTTTGCTATGGTTTGTAACCCTGTCTAGTTTGTTGCCAGGAACAGGTCGAGTTGGGTGGTTACAATTTGCCAGAGGGGGATTTGAAGACTGAGACTGTCCATTCATCCCTCCAGCGTATTAAAGACAACTAATACGTTCACAATTTAAGTAGATGAATCCGATTTAAAAGATTCGGATTAATTTTCCAGAGGTGTAAATGAAAATCGGACTAATTAAATTCGTAGATTTTTAAAAAATAAGGCCTGAGTTGAACGATCAGTCCTGCCTACATGAAGGTATATTACATGGTGTATATGAGGTGCTTATGCACAGCTTAATCAGCCTGAACGAGCAAATTGCATTTCCTGCCAATCATGTTTGTGAGTATCCCTGGAAAAACGGATGCTCTAAAGCAGTGTTTCTCAACCCTTTTTTTAAATAAAGTACCCCTTTAAAAAAAAAGTACAGGTACCCTCAGTACCTACAGTTTTCAGACACACATTTTTTTCTACCGTTGCAACACATTTGTTTAAACAACTTAATCATAGCCAGGCAGACGATGAAATTGTTGGGTGTAAAAAGTACAAAAATAATAAAGTGCTGTAAAACTTAAAACAAAAATTCAATTTTCTCCAAATTTCAGTTGTGTTGATGTACCCCCCAGACTTCTCTTGAGTACACCTGAGGGTACTCGTAGTGGTACCACTGGTTGAGAAACACTGCTCTAAAGCACCAGACAGGGAGTGTGGATGGCTTGGGTTTTTGCTTTGTTTCTAAACTGTAAATGTGTGCGTTTTAGTGATACTTTGCATCCACTTCACAGATGGGTGTGAATAGCCAACCAGGTTACTCTGATGCTTCTCAGAACCTGGAGCAACTCCTAACCCTTCGCAGGCCATTGAAGTTTTGTTCAAGGGCTGGTTCTTTCACAGCTAGGAAGGGCTAGAAGGGTGTGTGACCTAAGAATCGCTGGGATTAGAGATACCTTCCGCTGATCTCGTTAAAGTCAGCGGTCAACAAGCCAGCGGAAACGGGACTGCGCACTCTCAATGTCTAGGAGGACCGTGGGGGTGTGTCTAAACTACACCCCTCTGTCGGCAGAGGGGTGTTGTTTAGACGTAGCCCCAGTGGAGTGGGTAGGCGGATGTCTAGAATGGTTGCGTGCTACCTGCTCGCCGTTAGTCCGATGGAGGCGCTGTGAATGTCGGGCTGGGGGCTGGCGGGGGGCTTTCCTTTCCATTGCAGGAGGCGCGTGGATCGCCCTTCTCTGCTTGTCCATCTCCTGGCGGGGTCTGGGCTGTGATCAAATGGCTCCTGTCCGCCTTCTCGATTCATCTCCCACAGCTCTCTTTAAAAAGAGGGATGGGCCCCCAAATCCTGCCCTTCACTGGGCAGGAAGCCTCATCACTGCGCTGGAACCCTGGGGCTGGCGGCTCCTTGAGGAACCCTGAAATCCGCTCCCCCGTACACAAATGGCAGAGATGGGGCTTAGGGGATCAAACCCCTTGTCTTAGCAAACAGAGCGAGATTTTCCTTGTCTTGCCCCACAAAAGCAAAGGGAAAGACTAACAGAGCTGGGGAGGCTTTCAGTCATTCCACAACAATAGCAAGAAATAAACGCTGGCTGACAATAGAGAGCAGCTTTCTCATCCCTTCGAGGCATAGCGACAGTGACAGGCCAGGTAGTATTCCCGAGACGAATGCACCTGAGTTCTAGCAAAGGGGGAAGTTATGTCTTAGCCCCCTCCCTGAACCAGCCCCAAATCTCAGATTTTCAAACCCGTTTTCTTCATTGCTCCTGACGCTCCAAAGCATTTCCATGGGGGCTTCAGGGGAAATCGAATGCCTCCTACCTGTTTGCATTGTCACCACACAATAAGGCAATATAGCTGGCAAACATTATGGCACGAACTTTCTCCCCATTGAAGTAAATGGGAATCTTGCCCTTTCCTCCAGGCCACAGCTGTTCTATCCTTACTAAAATAATTAGGTGGAAAGTAACTTTTAAAGCAACGTGGGTATTTCTGTAATGGTGCTCTACACGGAACCTACGAAACTATTTTATTTTCATTCTAGTTCAAGAAACTTACGCCACTTTTTTTCTTTTTGGTTCAAACCATTTTCTGTGCAGACTGCAATTTCATATTTGTCAGGCCTACAGAAAATCTGTAGCGAATAAATGTTTTGTGAGATCTTCCCAGCCTTAATTTTTACTGCATTCAACAGACATTAGGAGAAAATCCCTCCGACTATGTTCTGTGTATCTGTTTGAAAGCTCACGTATATGAATATATTTATTTGTGAGCAAAATATGCTTCAAATATCAGGAAATAATAAATGGATTATTTATCGTGCTTGCAGCATATGTTAGCTCCGAGTTTGTTTTAAAGAAAGGCGTTATAACTGTAAATACACAGCTATCCAGCAAAATGTTACACACGCTATTTTTATTCTCAGCAAAACTATCTAACGCAGCTTGCAAATAATCACTTCTTTATTTTTGTTTATTTTATAAAAACGAGCTCGAACAGGTTAGTTCAAACATACCTCGAGGTATATTTTAGCAAATAATTGGTCGAGCGTTACCCAACTAATTAGAGAGAAGAGATGAAAGGCTAAGTGGTTTCGGAAAGTCTGTATATAAATACAACCCTTTCCTCTTGGTTAAAAGATGTCCGATTCTTTTGTAAATGTGACTTTACACATTGTACCTTAAAGGTGGCGTTGGGTGACTCTTGATACAATAGATTAGAATACAGAAGTCAGAGACCGTTCATAAGAAATGAGCGAAGCGATATGTCCACAGAGCCGTAGTTTACCGTGCCCACAACGTTTTAAGAATAACATCTTAAAAGAAACCAGCAGGTTGACTAAAAACCAGCACTACCGAAAAAGCTGATCAGATCCAGAAGGAGCACTCCTGATGCGCCATAAGAAAGGAGTCACGAAAACATTAGAAGTTAATTCTTGACGAACGTTCAACATTCGTACACTTCCTGTACACCTTGGAGGATGAAGTTTCAGAGGCCAGCTCTGTGCCTACTGCTGGGGAAATATTTAGCAGGGAGACGAAGTCAGGTTTTGCAGTCTTAGCTCACCTCGCTGGGCTTGGTTTGCGCATTTCGTTTACTCAGTTTTTTGTTTTGTTTTAAAATCGCAGAGTGGAAGAATATTTCTTCCTCCCCAGGAAAAAAATATCTGCCCATAATGGTTCTCCCTTAAATGCTATCTGACAGGGGAGAAAAAAGATAGAGAGCGTTATCCATCTTGAATGGAAGGATGTTACATTGTTTTTCTCTCTTCTTCAGTCTTTCAGATGTACATACAATGTTATATTAGTAAGGATTTGGTTGGGATTATACCCAGATCTGTCAGTATATACTGTTTAACCTAACAAGAGGTATAAAATATTTTAAAATGATTAGTCTGACGTTAAAGATTTTTTATTGTTTTTATTTTTAACCGAAAGTGAAAAATCCGTCTCTAAAATTAAGGACCTGGAGTTATCCCAGTTGCCAATTCCTCAGATAGCTTTAAAACCAAGGACCAGAGTCCGTCAGCTAGTTTCTGCTACATGATCTAGTATTTCCCCCCCGGCCTGAAGGATTTAGTGAATGAGGTTTTGAAATCTTTTGCTGTCAGTTCCTTCCAAGCACGTTTAATGCACTGTGGGAACACGAGAGGGATTTATTCAAGCAGAGCTTTTGTATAGTCTATTGGAGTTTCTTTGAAGCAAAGAATCGACCTGCTAGTCCCAGAGAAACGGTAATGGACATTTCCCTTTAGAAATGGGTTTCCTCATCCAAACCCCGCCTCTGGTTCTTCTCAGTAGCTTAACTGCGCTTTTAAACGCCGCCAGCGCTTCTGTACATCCACTGGCTCTCTCTGGGGTCCTGTTCTCTCTTCCCCATTCGGAATGGCTCGCGCAGTATCTTGTACTTTTCCATTGATCGCGTACAGTGGGGGGAGAAGTTCAGTCACAGCGTAGACGGAGCATTTTATGAGAAGCAGGCGCGGGAACGCAATCAATTACACCGAAGAGAGAGAAGATATTTCCCCTCCTCCAGTTTTCATGTGGGGGAGAATAAAATTAATAATAAACGGCGGGGCCTTTTCCTACTAGTTCATCTGAGCGTGACAGCTTTCCTAATCACCTATAATACAACCCAATCTGGGTCTCTCTCTCTCTCTCTCTCTCTGAACCCAAGCATCAAGCAGGGCTACTTTTCAGGAGTAGTTTACAAATAAGTATATGTTTCTGACAGCTTAGTACTTAGCCACATTGCGTGGAGGTTTTCCATGGGATTCTCTCCCCCCCCCCCCCCGCGACCCCCCGCCCGGACGAACAGTCTCAAACACACTGAAATACAAACCAAGCTCTAACATAATACACATTTTTTAAAACAGGCACATTTGATAGACAAATCCATAGAAATCCTGTAGATTAAAAATATTGTTGTTAGGAAACAGACATTGCTTCAAGGGCTGTATCTATCAGCATCACACACACTCTCGTGCATCTATTCAGGGAAGATAATTACACCATCCTCCCTGCTTGGTTAAATTCTATTTCTTCCCTCTGCGTTCATCAAACAGCTGTTCGTGTTAAACATTAGGAAAAGCGAGGAAGAGCAGAGGAACCTGAATAAACGCTGAGTTCACACCTCCAGCGAGAAGCCTCTATTTCTGAACAAAGACATAGTTTGAGATCAGGCTTCAGTTTACATAATTGTTTTCAAACTTGACTTTGTTCGGAATCCCTATTTCACACGCCTGCCCACACAATCTCCCTCACAGTTTATGCTTCGGGACTGGCTGGCGTCCATAAGACAAATTGCAATCCCCGAAATGTCAACTTTTGCCACAATCTTTGCTTTAAAAACATCCCCAAACAAAAACACACCCCCTCCTTATTGCTGCGGAGCGCTCATCAGAAATAATGGCTGTTTACACAAAACCTTTATTCACTTTCTTAAATAAACACAACTGAACTCAAATAAAGCAAACCCTCAGCTATAATTCAGGCACAACGTTTGCTATGTGTATTCTCGACGGTGAACCTGGACAGGCTCCTAGAAAAGAAATCTGAAGTCTCCTTTCATAACTTCACTGCCTCGGCAAGTGTACTAGCCTTTATCTGACTCTTTTTTGGGTATGTGCGTATGTAGTATGAAATATTCCATCTTCCGTACTCTGGGGTCACATTTTGATGCATTTATAACGTTACAACAGCCGCTCCTGGACCCTTCCCCCGATAGTTAAATCTGCTACATATTTACCTCTAAAAATAAGGCATCAAAAGCCATGTGTGTGGGGGGGGGGGGGGGGGGGGAAGGGGGACGAATTCTTTGGAGTAAAAACCTTCAGAGCCCGTTGAAATATATCCTTGCGTGCTCAGGAGGTTGGGAAAGCATTCCTACCAACCTTTGCAAGATAGGGATGTGTGAGGGTCAATTCAACAGGCAGCGGCCATTTAGCGAGATGTAGTCACAAATACTATTTGCGATCTCTCTCCTGCCATCCATCTCCACCCTCCACAAACTGAGGCTAGGGACACCATTCCTTACCCATCCTGGCTAATAGCCATTAATGGACTTAACCTCCATGAATTTAACTAGCTATTTTTAAAACCCTGTTATAGTCCTAGCCTTGACAGCCTCCTTAGGCAAGGAGTACCACAGGTTGACTGCACTGTGTGAAGAAGAACTTCCTTTTATTTGTTTAAAACCTGCTGCCCATTAATTTCATTTGGCGGCCCCTAGTTCTTATATTATAGGAACAAGTAAATAACCATTTGTCCATCCCTCACTCACTAATTTCTCGAAAGAGCCTACGGGGTTTGTTATGGTCTCATTTGTCTTAATGAATCGGTGGCTGGACGAGGAATCTGCAGGGGCAATTAAAATGAAAACCGATTAGAGAGCGCAGGTACCGTGGGAGGACTTCCCAGCTAAATAACAGTTCCTCCTGCCCTTTAGGGTCGCCAGAGCAGGGGGATACACCGATACACCCCAACGCGCCCGAATACCCGCGCTTGTCTTAACAGAGCATCCTGAATTGACAAGAGTCCAGTTTGAAGGATGGGTCCACCTTCCCCCCCACCTGAACAACCATGGGATGTGCTTTGCTCTCTGATCAGTCCCGAGCGCGGTGGCGGGGAGGGACACACACACAGACTAGGAAGTTTCCTTGCTCCAAAAGCGTGGGACTCCCCGCCTAATGAGCTCCATTAAGCTTATTATTGATGTCAAAGTTTGCTGGGAGGTCCAGGCGGGAGGGAAAAGATTCCTGGGGCTTTCTGATCCGCACCACCTGGCTGAGAGCGGAGAGCCGCCGCTCCCTCCAGGGGCTTATCCAGGGCTAATTGGAGTTTTAGGAGAGCTGCTAGATGGTTCCCCAGGAGGGAGCCTTTCCCCGCCGGTACTGTGGGTCCCTGAGAGTTGCGCGCCGAATGCTCCCACGGCTACAAACCTCCCAGGGGCACGGCGCGATTGGTCTTACGCCGAGTGGGATCACGTGGAGGCCAGTAGCTGCTGGGGCAAAGACCCTCCGAGCGGCTCTTTCCAATGGGAGCGAGCGCTACTTAGCAGCCTTCTGTCTCCGTAGGACAAATGGCCAGGTTTGCATGCCAAGTAACGTGTAAGACCCCAATGGCTAGGGCACGTGCGGCCCAGAACCGACTGTGGGTCACGGCTCTCGGCTGGGAGCCAGCACGTCCTGCAAGGCGGAGGGGTCGGCCTAGGGCGGCTCGAGGCGTAGCGAAACCAGCGCCAGCGAAAAAGTGAATGTGACATGGGAGGACTCAGGTCACATGGCAGCTGATAAGCAAGCCTGGAGCATGTGGGCAGCCCAACATGCTGAAAAGCCCGGGATGGACCGAAGTCCAAGGTTTTAATGGCCGCTTGCCCATTCTTTCCCGTTTCTCCGTAGCTATCCCACTTCTCTCAGGCGCCCCGACCTGCTGTCCACACCTTGCCAGCTTGCTTTGTACGGACACAAACACAACGGCCCTAAAACCCCCATTTAGTGCCATAGTGCAAAATCCCCGGCCAGCCAAATCAACGGCAGGAGCGGGGTTGATACGCTTAGAAGCGTTGTTCATGCTGCGCTTGGGGGGGGGGGGGACGCACTGGACAGCTGGCTTAGTTATGCCTCCTGCGGAGCTGCCCGTTTGACTTCCTGGGGAATTCGCCTTCTGACCATGGAGTGGCCCACGGGGAGGGAAAGGTTTCAGCCCTCGGTCTGGTTACAGGCATAGCCCACGAGGGCCATCAACCCCGGCTTGGAAACTCTCAACAGCGCAAGCCCCGGGTCGCCGGAGCGTTTTGAAATCGCCATGAAACATGTGGACGGGAAATGGGAATTGTGCGGAGTGGGTTTTAAAGGAGAGAGTCACTGCTGGCGGACGCAAATCGTTTTCATCTGTGTAGTTCTGTAAAAATCTCAGTCTCGGGAGAAGTGTTTACGGTGCTCCTTTGTCGATTGTCGGATCTATCTATCTGTCTATCCCCACACACCCTATCTATCTATCTATCTATCCCCACATCCCATCTATCTATCTATCTATCTAATATCACTTTCCGGAGTCGCGAGGAAGGATCAGTTTCTGTAGCAGATTCCCTCCTATGGAAACTGGACAAGCCAGTTTCCAAACACGCCGCCATCCGAATACTATAACAAAACGATTCACTTTCGGAATGCAGACCCGGAGAGCGTCTGCACGCCCCCAGTTACGGCCTGCCAACGCAGAGAGGTGTCCCTTGCTTTTTCTGCCCTTCCCAGGGAACAGCGCTGGGTTTGTGCCAATACAGTCCGGCAGGGCGCCTAATACGCGTTGAAAATCGCGCAGTGCTTGGGGCGGGTGGCAAGTCGCTCTTTTTCTAAACTCTAGACGAGTGTTTCTCAACCTTTTTTTATTAAGTACCCCTTTAAAATTTATAAGTACCCCCAGTACCTACAGTTTTCAGACACATAATTTTTTTTCTACCATTGAAACACTTTGTTTAAACAACTTAATCGTAGCCAGGCGGGCAATGAAATTTTTTGGGTGTAAAAAGTACAAAAAATAATAAAACGCTGTAAAACTTACAACAAAAATTCACTTTTCTCCAAATTTCAGTTGTGTAGACGTACCCCCAGACTTCTCTTAAGGGTACTGGTACCACTGGTTGAGAAACACTGGTTTAGACCACGGTGAGACTCTCCTTGAAATCCGCTGGAGTTTGGGAAGCGGCAGAGAGGCGCGGATCCTGCGCTCCTGGGCTGAGAAGAAAGGCCTGCGGGACACAAGCAGGAGGATTGGGGTGGAGGGGTGCGGATGCGGTTGCTCCCCACTCTCCACAGGGACTGCGCGGAGTGACTTGCCTGTGTCCACTGCTCAGGCCCTGCCACGTCTTTCCCCAGGCCCTGAAAAAGGAAGAGCGGGGAGCGCCCGGACACAAGTGTCACCGCTTAGCGACACCGCGTCTCTCCCCTTCTTTGATTTCATCCCTTTTGTTTCCCTCCCCCCCTTAAAAAATCCCCCAAGAAGTCACCCATCGGCCCCTGCCGGGCAGCCTCCAACTCTCGGGTCTCTAGCTGCCTGCTGCCCGGGCGTGACTGCTCCCGGGTCTCCAGCCCAAGGGGCGATGGGGAGCTTCCTGCGGTGCGTGTGGAGTCGACCCAACAAGCTCCGCAAATCCAGGCTGCGCCTTCGTAGCCCATCGTCCTGCGCGTAAGGGCGCTCGGGCAATCTCAGATGCCCTATGCGGAGAAGCAAGTGTCCCCCCCCCCCATTTATCACAGATATGTCCACGGGACAAGACTCCCCCCCCCCCCAGAGTATTTATGTCGATGTGTCGCTTTGTTTTCATGCCTCGTTAATACTACACTTGACACCCCCACCCCCCAAGTTATCAAGAGTATCAGGAATCAGCTTTCCAGGTAATAATCATGAATAATAGAAACCCTCCGGGCGGGCCCCGGAACAGCGTGTCTCTGGGGGGAAGGGCCAAATCCAGCATTTATCAGCGCCACCGAAGAGGAAAGTTGCAGCTGCTTTGCTTCTCCCTCGTGTGATTTGTGCCGCAGTTCTCCCTCCTGGAGCTCTGCCGAGGCGGGGAGTCTGGCTTTGGGGAGCCGGAAGCCCGTACTAACGAGGAAGCCTCGCTGGAGGCCCTGCTGAACCTACGTTTGTTCCACCAGCCAGTCAGCGGTGGGAAATCAAAAGGGGCTTCACCGACGCGGAGCCATGCCAGCCGGGCCAACCTGCCTGCGATAACAAATGTGAAGACAGAGAGGAGACCAGCCAAGCGCTCTTGGAGCCTGTCAGTTCGGGGGGAATAATACCAAGCACGGGCCACACATGTTATAATGCACCACCCCAAGACAAGTGTAGCGGTAGGTGCATGGCGTCGTGGGTTCTAGGCTGCGCTGCGCTTGCAGCCGGCGTTAATAACCCTTCGAGTTCGCTTCCGGTCCAGTTTCACATGGTCCTGCGTTAACCCCCGATTTTACTTCAGGCTAATTCATAGCCCCGGTCCCCTTCCCATGTCTCCCCCTGCTGACGCATCTTCGTGCCTCGTTTGGTACAGAACCTTTAATTCGCCGGGGCTTCTAGCCTTTAATCCGGTGTGGGGACTGTTTATACTCCCTGGGCAGATCTGCCGCTGCTCTCCATTGCCCGAGCTCTGGTGACGGCTGGGCTTGGGGGCAGAGGGTGTGTCCCGACTGGAAAGCTCTCCAGGGGCGCTGAGCGAGGAAGGGTTGAATGGCAGCTGCACTTTGAGGAGTGGGGTCCTGCCAACCGCAAGGCTCGGGGCTCACCCCCAAACCCCTCCCTCTCGAGAATTCCAGCCGGGACCCCCCCCCCCCCGGTACAGTAGACATGTTTATTTGTGGGCACGTCCGCGCCCCTAAATCCCGCCATCTGTCATCATTACCGACATGGAAACTTTTGCCCCCTGCTGCCCCCAGCTCGCCCTGCCTCTAGTTAGCGGTGATGATTTTAAAAGCATGCGATGATCTAAGCCCTAACACTAATATTATGCATCATGTGGACAGGATAACGATGCCACCTTGTCAAGCGTTGCCTCTTTACACAACCCATTTGCTGCATCGCAGAGTCATAACGGACTTGATAAATGACAAGGCGAACATCTTTTGGCTGCCCGGCTCCTTCTCCTGTAACCCAGCCCCCAGCCAGCCCCTGCTCTGGGCGAAGAATGCGGGCAGGCGGAGCTGGGACGCCTCTAAGTACCCGAGAGCAGGGCCAGTGAAAATTTATGGTCTGTATATATTTGCTGGCTCCAGATATCGGCACTGTAATGGATGGGGGTATTTTATGAATCCGAGCCTAAGATCTAGGGAATCAGGAGTCCCTTCCATGTATGGTGCACTCCTGTCTCTCCCTTAATCTGCCCGGCAGGCAATAAACTGCCCTGCTAAATGCGCTGCTTGATAACAGGCAACTTTTATTGATTGCACGAAAATGTTTGAAACTAAATAAAAGGCTTTTATGAGGATCCCTGCGAAGAGGTCCTCCCTCCTCCCCAGCAGCCATTAAGACAATATTGACGTTTTACTGGGAAGAAACCGCGAACTTGTTCGGCTGTAAAGGGCCCAGGAGTGAAAAGCAGGTTTCAAATAAACACCGTGTTTGCAAGAGAGGTTGCCTTAGCTTCCGGGCTGTTTGCTAAGAGGCTGGAGGCCGAAATGCACAAGCAAGCCAGGTTTCTCTCTCCACCCCGCACATGGGTGTGGATCTGCCCACTTGCAACGCTGCACAATTTTTTCCCCAAGCCTAGAGGGTGCAAGGCGGGGTCGCAGGGACGCAGGAAAGCAGCTATTAAGGGACGAAGGTTGGAAACTTATTTCAGAGAAGTTGGAAGAGAGAAAAGTTGGAAAAGTTATTTTTGATTCTCCCTTCCCTGCCCCCTAATTTTTGCTAGGCCTTGCTGGAGACTCTGCGCCAAGATCTTCAGAAAGGCAGAATTATACCCTAAAGTATCTATTATGTTGTTAATTCTTAAAAGATTGTTTAAAGAAGAAAAAAGCCCAACTCGCTTTGTTTGGATCGAGGAGGCTGAAATGTTGTGTGGACAGGAAGGAAATGCGCAGTACAGGCCAAAAGAAAAAGATCCGTCTCAAAATATCTTTTTTTGACAAAGCAGATTTGTTTTATGTCCCTTCTTAGGAGGGAATGAACTCTTGCGGAAACCTACATCTCTTTGGTGCATTAGAAAGCGGTGTGTAAGGGTGCATCTACACAGCACCCTACACTCAAAATAAGATACACAATTTGCGCTGCGCAAATTGCGTATCTTATTTTGAAACTAATTCGAAATAGCTAATTTTGAAATTTGGTGAGTCTACATAGTGCCAAATTTCAAAATAATGCATCCATCCCTTATGCCTCATGCAACAAGGTTTACCGGGATGGCAAAATACAACGCCCATTATTTTGAAAAGTATTTTCAAATAATGGGCAGCTTGTGTAGACGCAGGTTAGCTATATTGGGATACCTCCAGTATCCTGAAATAGCCGTGCAGTGTAGACGTACCCTAAGGCTGGGATCATTTTAGTTTCACTGGAAGATTCATGGGCCAGAGACCTGTGAACTGTAGATGTGTTTTTGCTATCCATGGTTCAGCCAGGAAATAGGCTAAAGGTAGGCAATACAGGTTGGCGTAGAGGTCTCTACATAAACACACAGCTTCACTCTGCTTCTAATGACAGGCATCCAGAACCACTGCGAACTTGAAAATTAGAATGTTGATGGCACATCGCTTCTTGCTACAAAACGGGGAGAGAGATTTTGACATCTGAATGAGTGGCCCCCTCATTTTTCAGACTTTCCGTGATTTTTCAAATTTTGTAACTTTGATGAAATTTTGAAATTTGAAGGGGAGAAAAGAGATGAAATTCCCATGTCACCTTCCCCCTCCCTTTTAAAAACCAGCTCTATTGAGAACGAGGTTTGCTGCAGTATTTAAGAGCTAGGTAATGACATGGGAAAAAGACTTAACTTGTCAAATGTTGTAAGTCTCTGCGTCTATACTGAAAAACATGTTTATTTCCTTTAGGCAGAATTAAGTAGGGACTGAATCTCTGCGGGTGACAAATAGAGGAGTGACTCCCACTGCTACCAAATAATAGTCCGTGAGCGACACTTATTTTGGAGTCAAAGAGGATCGGTTTTTGATAATGAGTTTATTTTGCCTCCCATATACTTAACCATCCTCAGGTATGTCTACATTGTGGGCTAAGGTCAGGTTAAGATACACAACTTTAGCTATGTTAATTGTACAGCTGAAGTAGAAGTACCTTAACTTGACTTTTGGCACTGTCTATACAGCAGGAAGTTGAAGGAAGAACACTCTTCCTTCAACTTCCCTTAGGGCATGTCTACACAGCAAGGCTAAAGCCGAAATAAGCTACGCAACCTGAGCTATGTCAATTGCGTAGCTTAAGTCAAAATAGCTTATTTCGGCTTTTGGCACTTTTAGCCGAAATAAGCTAATATGCAGCAGGAAGTCCGAGTCAGAGCTCTCCTCCTCCGACTTCCCTTACTTTTGTACAATGAGAGTTACAGGGGTCAGAGTAAGAAGTCCTCCAGCTCAACATTATTTTGACATTATGTTGAAATAACTGCTTTGAGTGTAGATGTGGACTTTTTTCCGAAATAATGCTGCTGTGTAGACATAGCCTTACTCCTCATGAAATGAAGGTTTCAGAAGTCAGAGTAAGAAGCCTGTTATTTTGAAATAACGGGCTTGCCATGTAGACACGCACTCTTATTTTGAAATAACTCATGTTATTTTGAAATAACAAAGTGCAATGTAGGCATAGCCCTCTTGGCCTTCCTTAGGTGATCAGGGTAGCATGTCATACACAGATTATTTTCTCCTGTAAAAATATTGCCAGCTTTGCAAGCAGGGCTCAGACTTTCTGCCACACTCTTGAAAAGGAGCTGTAAAATCACTTGGTGTCTGCAAGTTGCATCACATTTTACTGGAAAGCTATAAAACTGTCTTATCCCCTGATGTTTGTTGATTAACTTATAGGCATAAAGGAAATACTTGAGTGGTGTTCTCTCGGTGGTTTGCCTTTTGTGCAAAGAAAAGCCAAGCAAAGATGCTTATATTGTCATCTTATTTTACAGTGTTGACTGTCTGCCTAAACAAGACAGATACACAAATCAAGATGCAGTGGGGTTTGGTCTTTTAGGGTACGTCTACACGACAAAGAAGATAGAAGCTGCTGCTGTGGCTCCTTCAAGGTTGGAATTAGTGGGTCTAGTGAAGACACGCTAATTCGAACGAGAGGGGCGCTCTGGTCAATGCCATTAGTTCTGTATACACAAGGAGTGAGGGAAGTCAAAGGGAGAGCATTCTCCACTTGGACTTCCTGCAGTGTGGATAGCGCCAAAATTCGATTTACGGAACTTGGACTTCAGCGATGCAATTAATGTAGCTGAAATTGTGTATCTTAATTTGACCGTATCTTGTAGTGTAGTCATACCCTTAAATACAGCCCATATATTTTGAAAGCTTGGGAGAGCCTACTTGCATTTATAGCCTGCGGGGCGAATTATTTACTCTGCTCTTCAGTGCTGTTAAAATGTTAGCTTCTATTTAAATAAACAAAGTGATCCAGAGTCATACATCAGTTCAGCAGAGGTCCAGCTAATAGCACATCCCATCAGCAATTTTGTGTCAGAGAATTTGTACACCAGCTGTCCCCTGCCTCCTTTCAACTAGCTTTCCTTTCTGCCCAGGTTTTACAGTCGTCTGTCCATCTGGAATAGCCTGCACATGGTCCCATGGCCTTGCCTAAAAAACCTGACTTGTCTCTCAATTCACCATGTGCTTACACTTAATTCGATCTCTCATAGTTTGGGGAGGGGGAGAGGTTGGAAGCACATGGTAGGAGCTTTTGTTTTTTCTTAATTTGGCACCTTTTTGCTATAACCTGCAAGGATCTTTGAGAACTACTCTTCCCATTAATGGAATTAGCCGGGGAGAACCAAACCAAAAAATAAACACTCCCATACTTCCAGACTTGGAATGTGTTTGGGGGTTGTCATATTCAGGCCAGGTCATAAATTCATAGATGATTTATTCTTCAATCAGGAAAAAGCCATTAAGGTTTGCTCAGCCCTGGTCTGTGGGAAAATAATTTCTTTGATTGAGTTTCCCCTGAAGACCCCCAGAAGTTTTCTCTTTTCTGTCATGAACAGTCTGCTCCTTCCTGTCTTCCGGAAGAAGGGAAGCATAAGACCTCCGGAGAAATGCAGCTTTCCATCTTAGCTAGCATCTTGAATTTCACTTTGCATCTTTCTTCCTACCTGCTGGTTTCATTTCTCTTTTGCATTGGAAAGCTTGAAAACAAAATTCCATCAGCTAAACCTCCAGGATCATTGGACTGGGTTATCTTGTTTTATCAGCCTCTGCACTGGTGGCCAATATTACATTTTTTAAAGGAAAAAGAGATTAAAAAATATAATGATCAGTAATAATAATTCATAAAACATGATGTGGAAAGAAATTCAATCTGAGGCATGAAAATGAATAAAAGAACAGAGATGATGACTTTTTCATTGCTTGTCTTTCCTATTAGAGGCAATGACTGCCAACCACTGATATACTTATGTATTTATTATATAGATATTTCTTAATTTATAGGAGCCTCTTGTATAAAGCCAGATCCTCAGCTGGTGAACTGTAGGTGTAGCATCATTGACTTCAGGAAAACTGCTTCCCTTGACACCATCCGCGCCATAGTTTCTGATTGCCAAACAACATTAAAAAAAGAACATGCATACTTTGTTGATCCATGGGAGTCTTGCATGTATTATTTCGCTATATGCCACCCTGGTAATTGCCCCCTCTTGAAACTATGGGTGCTATGCTGTGCACTGGAGGCTGAGAGGTTCAAGCTGAGACAGACAGGTTCCACGGGGAAGGGCCTTTCATTCTGAATAATGTACAACTCTGGCTCCCCATATGTTCCTATCTAGAAGCTGGTACTCTAGCCACTCCTCCTGCATTTATTGCTTTAACACTCTGTCCTACAGGGTGCTGAGCATGTCCTGTGAGGTGCTATGAGGCCTCAATTCCCATTAATCAGGAGGGATGAGCCCTGGTGCGTGAACCTCTCTACTCTTCCAATATTCTAACCTGCAGCATCTCTTGGGCTGCTACACACCTTAGCTGTACTAGCCCACTGGGCGGGGCCTAAGCAAAACAATGGTGCAGCTCCAAGTCCCAATCTTTCAAAAGCCCTAGACTGATTATGGGTTACAGCTCGCACAGCTGAATGAAAAACACCAATGACAGTGACGCAATCAGAATCTCAGGCCATGGTCCTACAATCAGATATGTTATGGTCTGATCCTGTGAGGTGCTGATTGCTCTAGGCTTCCACAGATTCAGTGCTTGTTGATGGTGCTCAGTACCTTAAACATCTGGGCCTTTAGGCCCCTGTCCAGAAATCTACTGTAGCCAATAGCACAGGAGTTTGCAACAATGAATCTGATTGCAGGATCACTCCTGCAATTGACTGCTTGCAGACACACTTTTGTGCTATCAAAGGCAGTGGGCACCACACAGGTGCAAGAGTGTGCTTGGTCATTTGAAGAATTTGGGCCTAAATAATAGAACACTGATAAGCCATGAGTAGCTCACACAGATCATAGAAAAAATTGCCACATTTCACTCCATTATGCCATCCAGGTAACTGAGAGTGATTTAGAAATGGAAACAAGAGAAAAGCAATTGGCAATGAACTTAATTATGGAAAATTGATTGCATTTACTCAATTGATTTTGCAATTGATTTTCAAAATAATTGTGATAGTGATAAATTACTTAGAAGTTAATTTACAGAAAGCACAGGCACAAAATATGCCTTCAATGACATTGTTTAAAATGGCCAGTTGGGAAGAGTAAGCAGAAAAGTGAATCAAATCAACACAAGGAGTCTAGAGTCCTACTGTAGGAAAGAAATATTAACTGGATGTTTTTTCTTTTATAATTTTTTTACAAGAATTTTCCTAAAATATTCACTGTATGATATTAATAGCAGATCTTGTTTGCATTTTCTTGAAGATTTATTTTAATCTGTTGCTGCTGCAGGAATGTTGCCTTTTTATCCAGTTTAGGCCATGCCATAGACCTCTTTTCATGGTTCCAAGTTTTTGTCTTAATACTAATTACTTGAAACCAAGAATACAGGACTGGATGCATAGCAATTTGGTTCCAAGGACCACTAAACATATGTCATATATATAAAGTTTCCAATGAAGACCCTGTATGGTTCTATCCCACTTGACTTTTCTTAGAGATGGGATGGCACACTAGATAAAAAATATTTTCATGAACAAATTACGGAATTCAGACCCTGATTTTAGCTCTATTTCATATAGCAAATGTATGAAATATCTTTGCTCCCTGGAAAATGTGAGCTCATCCAAAACAACTAAAGATGGAATTCTGGATGAGGTAGACCACAAGTCTGATTTAATAGCACAATACCTAAGCTTTTGTGTAATATTATATTGTTGAGTAAGATAATGCTAATTAAGCAATACTTACTAACTTCTTCATCAACATCCTACGTGACTGGACATGCTGTTTCTATTCCAGAATACAATCTGAAATTGCATGGACTTCCCCAATCTCTACTGAAACACAAAATGTGTCCTGCACTTTCATTTGTTCAGCATTCTTGTTAGAGCCACACATCTTCCTCCATTTTGTTGACTGACATTTCCAGTTTGCTTCTGCTTAGCCATGTGAAATCCATCGTTCTGTTAGTCGGAGGTATCTTTCGTGATGTACTTTTATTCTTTCATTCAAGCGCTGACATGGTTGGTGGGTATCAATCATTGGAAACTCTGATTTTTGGATTACCTTTTAAAATGTAGCATAGAAGGGCTGGACTATTTTTTTACACTTGGAGACCCCCTGCTATGAAGTTTCAACAAAAGAGCAATCAACACACAGAGCAAATACTGGTTGGAGCTACCTGCTGAAATAAAAGCAGAGATCATATCCAACATTACACGTATATAGTAAGCCATGTAGAGATAATTACGTGTTTGCCTGAAAGAGTCTTAAAACCGTATGGCTATTGTGAGTTTAGGGGGAAGGATTGCAAAATTTAGGGATCACGCACTTTGATTTCATTATCTTTATTTGCTCATGAACTGCAAGCTATCTACTAAAAGTGTTAGCAACATCAGCTTTCCCATGTGAAAGATTAAGGGTGCATCTACACAACAGGGCTTAATTCTAAATAAGCTACGCAAATTGAGGTACGTCAATTGCATAGCTCATTTCAAAATAGCTTATTTCAAAACAGGGAGCGTCTACACAGCACTTATTTCGAAATAGAGCACTCTTCCTCTGACTTCCTTTACTCTTTGTACAACGAGAGTTACAGGAGTCGGAGTAAGAAGTCCTCCAGCTTGACAGTATTTTGGCACTATTTCAAAATAACTGCCTGCTGTGTAGATGCAGACTAAGTTATTTCAGAATAGCGCTAGTTATTTTGAAATAGTGTTGCAGTGTAGACGTACCCTAATTTGAACATTTTGGCTTGGTTATGCACCACACATTATTACAAGAGTCACTCTTACATCTTGCTGTGAGATGAATGGCTGGTTTCTTCTTTGCATTAGGAAAATAGCTGCCACTTTTTACTACAGTCTAATGGAAAGTTATTCTATAGGCAGTGAAAAACCTGTCCTATTGTGAAGAACATCACGTCGGACAGATGGTGCACACTGATTTTCAAGTACAAGAAATAGCAGGTCTAGTTCAGGGGTGGGGAACCTTTTTTGAGTTGGGGGCTGCTGACCCACAGAAAAATCAGTCAGGGCCCACACACAAGTGAGCAGCGGAAACCCCCCCCTCACTGTGGCCCCTGAATGAGAAGGAGAAAGACACTGCCCACATGCCCCTCACACACCAGAGCCTGGGGGCCCCAGTCTCATAGATTTTGTGTACTCAAACCCTACAGGGAGGCAGCAGGAGGACTGGAGCACCAGCACAGTTTCCCCAATGTTGCGGGGTTCCTGAACCTCGGGGGCTGGATCCAGGCAAGCCAAAGGCCACATCTGGCCCCCGGGCCTGACGTTCCCCACCTCTGGTCTAGTGGATAAGGGACTGGATGGAAGCTGGGAAACTGAGGTCATAGCTTTGCTCTGTCAGTAACTTGCTGTGGCTTTGGTAAGGCGTTTATCTTCTTGGTCTCAAGTTTCCCTTTTACTAAACGGGGATAATAACCTATTCACCAACCTCACAAGACTGTTGCGAACATATGTTAGTTACTGTTGTAAAGTGTCTGCACTATGCACAGGATGCTTCAGCTCCATATATTGTCAGTTCCACATGGTCCTGATGCTGTGGCAGTGCTCTGTTGATCTGTGGGGTGCGATGTGCCACAGTGGGGTGAAAAGAGAAAGTAAAAGGCCATGGGGGCAGAGGCCGCCATGACTCCTTAGTTTCATTTGGAAAAACAGACGCTCTCTGCCCCTTGACCTTCTGACTTCAACTGTTTCCCCTTCTGGGGACAGGGAAAAGCTGGCTACGCTTCTGTGGGTGAAAGAGACTGCAGTCTTATTCTTGTGGAGCACACTGGGTGTTTAGCTGAGAACCCGTTTAGCAACCACTTTACACTGCATAGTCTGAACTGAAGGAAGCCCTTTACGGTGAGACCTCAGAATCTGGTGGACAGAGTAAAGCATATCATGGACCAAAGTGTGAGGATAATTTGCTAGGAGCTTATCTGTTTTTATGCCAATAGATCACTCTGCTATATGCCGAAAGTGCTGTATTCTTTCTTGGCAGCAGCTTTGCCAGTATCTGGTTCTGATCTACACTTAGTCACTCATTGAAACAGCAAATAATCATCATTCTTACCACCCACAAACCACAAATCCCTATTAGCAATGACGTCAGGCTTTCTCTCATACTGTCTTCCAAACACTTTAGCAATGTGGTGCAATAAATATTAGGAAACACACTTTATCATAGAGCTATGCGTAGTTATTGGGTGATTTAGCACTCCATATCCATCACATACAGCATGTTAAAGCTCTTGCAATCTCAGTATATGGTACTGAACAGATTTTTCTATTAACATTTGACACTGAAGATAAAAGCAGCTGCTTTTTTTAATTAAACTCCCTCCTTCTCTTAAATGAATAAATCACTCAATCAAACAAATACCAGATGTAGAAATCCAAACAGTGAGAAAAAAGGGGAAACATTCTAGCCTCATCAGCTGTATGAAATATCCTTTTTTATTAACTTTGTATTATTTGTATGTTCACACAGAAGAACCAAACACAAAATATACATAAACTTCTCACAGTATAGTAACCATTTGCTGCCTAACCTTAGCTAAACTTTAAACATTTAATTACATATAGTGTGAATGGCTAAAATAGAAATCAATTAATCACCTTTCAAAATTTACAAACAATGAAATACCCTTGTTAATTGCAGGTAGAAGTGTAATAAAACATAAGGAGGGCAGAGCCATTGTTTTTATTACAGGCATGTATCACTGTTACTAAGTCCTATGTCAGATTTTGAAAAACCCATTGGGAGGGTTTTTCAAAATCTGACATAGGACTTAGTAACAGTGATAAAGGGCTACATTCAGATAATTTTTTGTTGAGTAATACTTTACTTTGTGAATTATTTAATCATTTTCAAGGGACAAAAGGAGAGAAAGGAGGGTTCACTGTTTGGAGCAGTACCCTGGACTCAGAGATCCAAGTAGATTTCCCTGTTGTACAATGACTTCTTGTTTGATTCTAGTCAAGTCACTTTGGAGTAGATTCAGAAAAGGACTGAGCTGCAGAAATGTCACAGATTTAGGCCCCACTGGGATTTACAGAACTGCCACTCAGTTGTTCTTGAATGCTGGATGTATCTCAACGTACTCGACACCTCCATTTTTGCAGTAAAAGTTCCCTCAGTTCCTTAAGTATTTCTGCTTTTGTGTATGTGCCCTGCTTCTCCACTCTAGGTACCTAAGACTCAGTGTCATACATGAACTGTGGGGCCCAATCTGAGAAAAGCGCTCACACCTGGCCTTCCCGATCTGGTCCAGCTTTTGAGCTTGCTCAAAACAGCTGAGGGCAGAGCGAAGACGCATCCTCATAACTTTTAGTTCCTCGGTTAGGTACTCAGCTGGGAGGTGGGAGACACCCAGTTTCAGTGCCCGACAGCCACACTGAGCCCCTGAGCAAGATGAGGGGACCCGGCTCCATGCTCCTGGAAAGGGGCGGAGCCTCGGGCAGTAGGAGTGGGGCTTGGGGAAGCCAGCCCTCAGGGTCATCTGGAGTAAAGCACGCCTCCCTTAGAGTTGCCCAGAGCATGTCACGCAGTGTTCTTATGGTGATTTAAAGGGCCCAGGGCCCTGGCTGCTTCTGCTACTGCAATAGCATCAACAGCGGCTGGGCGCCCCAAACTCTTTAGACTTTTCAGGCCCCAGGTTAGTTGCCCCCATTGCTGCTCCCCCCCTTGTCAGCAGGCCTGGTCTCCCAACATCCCAGATGAGCACTGTAACCTCTGGGCTACTTACCTCTTGCCAAGGAAATCACATTGTGTCCTAGTCTGAATAGTGTTAATATTTTTTTCAGTAAGTGATTACATTTTATGACCAGTTTAGATGTAACTGAAGGTGCAATAACATGCCACAAAACTCTGTACAATAAGCACTACACAGGACATACTGAGTAGCCTAATGTGATTACATTAATAACCAGAAAGTGTACCTTTTTTTTACAATGTAATGTTGAGCTCACTGTTCCTGGGGAAGCCATTAAATCACATTTGTGCAGAAGGGAGAAGGACTCACTACACAGCTACTGTTTCAAGAAAATATGATGCATATAAAGATTTACGTCCAAGTATGGAAATTAAAAGGTGGGCCCCATAGGCTTTCTGGGAACCTATGTGCACTTGAGGAAGAAGCAACAGCTGCTTCCGCTATCATTGGAAAAGATGACAGTGGGGGGAGACAGGAATTAAACCTCATTAAGGACTCCAGTTCTTTGTGAAGGAGCAGCTGAGGCAAGTACAGTGGCTTCATATAGCCCCCTGTGGAATCACCAAACATGGCACCTAACAGAAGATCTGCCTGTGCCCCCACTGAAATCAATGAGAATCCTGCCAGGAGGAGAGATTCCAGGAATGTAAGGCCAGAAGGGAACATTCTGATCATTTACCAGGTCTCCTGCATAACACAGGCCAGGGAATTTCACCCAGTCATTTCTGAAGTGGCAGGACTCCTCCACTGCTCTGTGAGGCTATGTCTACACTGCAGACTTCTTGTGCAAGAAGCTTTTTGCAGAAGAGATCCTCTTCTTGCACAGGAGCATGTCCACACTGCAAAAGCACATTGGAAAAGCGATGTGCTTTTGTGCAAGACAGCGTCCAGACTGCATGGACGCTCTCTCACAAGAAAGCTCTGATTACCATTCACAGAATGGGAACCATGGTACCTGTGTTTCTTTTGATAGGCTGTTTTTTCACAAAAAAACCCTGTTTCCCATCCATACACATCTTTTTGCACAAGAGCTCTTGCGCAAAAAGGCTTATTCCTTGTAGAAAGAGGAATATCTATACCGCAAAAACCCTTTTGTTCTGTCAATTTACTGTAAATTTTCTTGCACAAAAATGCGCTTGAGGTGTGGACTCTCCACTAGTTTTTGCATAAAAAAGTCTGTTTTTGCACAAAAACTCTGCAGTGTAGATGTAGCCTGAGTGAACATGACTGAGCCCAATACACTGAGCACATGTTGAAAGTTTCTTCTGGCATTGGAAATAGTAAAGGTTTTATGAGATATTTCCTATACCATGCTACTAGAGCTGATGAATATCTTAGGCACACACACACTAATTCAGGGTTGAATTGGAGCATATTTTTTAGAAAGATGCAAGGTAAGGGTCAAAGGCAGCTGAACTGACTCCAATGCAAAAAGGTTCAGGCTCAGACAAAGCTAATACATCCATTAAAGCAGTAGATAAGTAGGGCTGGAGAAGTGCCAAAGATACATCGGACTCATTGGGCTTTTCAGACAAGAACATTTTGACCAAAGAGCTCCCTCAGATGTTAAATGAAGGGTTTAGTATGGGCTGTCCTTTACTGTTCAATGGAAGACAACAAATGCCTTGATGAAATGTACTCCTCAAAGCAATCCAAACGTATGAATGCACTACGTTGTTGACAGATGGAGGAATAAAACTTGATAATGGAATTCAGGTTGTGACTAACGGCCTCCTCCCAAACAGAAAGTAATCATGGTCACTGATGCTGTAATATAACTGATGGTGATGAAGAGTATCAGAAAATTGCAAGTCATTTCTGAGTTACTAGAACTCCTTAAAGCAAAAAGCTGCTGCCAAAACTAATATCAAATGCAGCCATCCAGAGAAATACACATGGATCTTTTGAAACCACAATGATCCCAAAGGAATTAAAGCATCCCCAAAGCAGTACGTGATTACATTTCATTGCAGGGACAATAAAAACATCGCAAGGTGATAACACAGCTGGTTATGCCTCGCCAAAGAACTCAGCCCTAGGCGACGCTTTTCAAAGGCGCCCCAAGCAGCAAGGCGCCCAACTCTCACTGAAATTCAATGCACATGGGACACCTGCTGCAGGTAGCCTCCCTTGGAAATCCCATCTCTTCCGTGCAGAGTGCTCAGTGAAGTGAATGGGAGTGGAGGGTGGTCAGGCCCTCACAGGAGATGCTCAGAACTTTACAGCAGCACTTCTTCATTCAAAAAGGTCCCAGGAGGAGAAGGCCCATGCCAAGAGCATATATGACTTCCGCAGACGGGGGCCAATGTGGCTAACATATGTTCCATCACTTTAATTGAACATATGGGGTCTAATACATGGGAGCCATTTTTTGCTCTCCCTTTGTCCCAGCCAGGCTGCTAAATACTTCTTTTTTGTATGTGAGTTCTTGAATGTTGTGGGAAGCATTATGCCCACTGCAGCAGTATGGCACATGACTAGGGGAAATCAAGGGCTTCTTATGCTGCTGGCTGATCCACAGCTACTACAGTACTCTCTGGGACGTGTCAGCCAGCATACATTGGAGCCATTTTTAGAGCGCTCTGATTTATGTTGAGAACTCGCACAATGCCTGGAAACTCCAGGACCAAAGGGTACAAAAGGGCCTCCATGCACTTATACATAAAGCCTGGCCACTATGTGTCCTGAACTATGTGGAACATTTCTCAGCCCACAAGGGATTTATGTTCAGTGCGAATTTTTAAATTGGCATTGACACACCAAATAAATGTACCTGAGATCTGCAGTTCAAACCAGCTATGAGTAGCCACTACAAATCAGCTTGTCACATGCTCATGAACTTCAGTGTCAAACTCAAATGAAGGCTCTGACTCCCTTCCCCCCCCACCGCCCAGTGTGATGGTGATTTTGCGTTCACTGGCTGAAAAGGGGAGTAACTAAAAGGTGACTGGACACCTTTTCTTCTGAAAACCAGTCAAATGTTTTTATTCTTTCTTTTCCCATTTAGCAGTGAAGTGCTGGAAAAACCCCATGCATTGGTGATTTGATTTTCAGCTGTGGGCAGTCAACAGCTTATTGGAAAATCCTACTTAATGGGAAAAAAAGTTGTGGCCAACTGTGGGTGAACTAAATGGCTTTGACTACAACAAGGAAATGTCAGTTACCTTCATTTATAACCTTTTAACTCTATATGTATTAATCCCCATCATACTGTTCTAAACATCTATTAGCTCACTTCAAATTTTCCTCTTTTCCTGTGATTCTGAGCCCAATTTTCTTAATCTTGCTCAACTAGTAAGGGCCTATCAGGTGCTGGGAACCTTCAATCCCTATTGAACGCTAAAGCCATGATTCAGGAAATCATCTCTACTCCTCTGCAAAGCATTTCAGCATGTGTTTATCCATAAACACACGCTCAAATTCTACTGTAATCATCAAGGCTACTCACATGCATAAAATTAAGCAAGGGCTTAAGTGCATTGTCCAATTGGGGCCTTTAAGAGGAAGGTTCTTGATTTAAAGGCTTTGTTTTGCATGGATGGTAAAGGGATCGGACACCCTGGCTTCACTGTTACTTTGTGCTTCTCCAGGCTTTTGCTTGTATCCACCTGTCACCCTTTTCACACTTAACATTATACACTTGGGGTATGTCTACACTAGCCCCCTAGTTCTAGGTTTATTCCTCCTAGAATGAGGTTTAACAGGTAGTTCGAACTGGGGCTTTATTTCGAACTACCGGGTCCCTGCCGCGTGTAGACACGGGCAGTTAGTCCGGACTTGTAAATTAAAAAAAAAAAAAAAAAAATGGCAACCGGCCGGGAAGATGCAAATCAAGCGCGGGATATTTAAATCCCGGGCTTGATTTGCAACTTCGAATGCCTACATTAGCCTCCCTAGTTCGAACTAGGGGGCTAGTGTAGACATACCCTTGTTGAGGTGGGGCCCATCTTTTGTTATATGTGTGTACATTGCCTAGCACAGTGGTCTCCAACCTTTTGGGGCTGCTGGGCATCTGGGGGTGGCACCGCGCATGCGCCGCGCGCCCGGAGCAGGGGCCGCACATGCGCCGGGCGCCCAGGGCCCGGGGCGCAAGAATGGCTCGGGCCGGCCCTGGTCACTAGGCGGGCGCATATAAATGCCCTGGCGGGTGCCATGGTGCCCACAGGCACTGTGTTGGGGACCACTGGCCTACCACAATGGGGTCCTCATTCCGGATTGTGGCCTACAGACATTACCCTAACGGCAACAAAAACAACAACAAAACATTCTGTGGTATCCTTCCAGGAGGAGCAGATGTACATGAAACTTTTCACTTGTTTTTACTTTTACAGCAGCTTTGTACTGGGCTGATGGTTTCCATGTTTTTTATTACGAGTCCCAAAGGTTTTTTTTCTTGACCAGAGTGCTGACTGGTTGTTTCTTTTAGCATATCACACTTAGGTTGACTCCTTGCTACTAGACAAATGGTTTTACATTTGCCTACACTGAATGAATGAATACATAAATAATAATAATAATAATAATAATACCCTCCAGCTCTAGATAGCACCTTTTGTCAGTAGATCTTTCTGAATCTTGTTACACAGCTCTTCATGATTTGCCATGCCTCTAATTTACATATTTGGTAATCTTGCATCCAATATCCACATCCAAATTTTTACCAGGCCCACTGAATGCTGAATTCCTTTAGATATGACAAGTTTCTATCCAGGGTACTCTATATTTCCTGATTTTCTTAAGACAGTGGTCTATCTAGCGTCCTATATTCTCCCTATTGAATGACTCTTCACTTTAATCATTACTCTCTGGTGTTGTAAACTTGTCAAATGCTTTTTGAAAAGTTTATATAAACTCTATTGAGTAGAATTCAGACATGAGGATAAGTGAATCTAAATTGTTTTAACTTATACTTTCTGTGGCCACCACACAAAGTAAATTACACCATTGTAGTCTTGGATACCTATTGGATATACATCTAAGGGAGTCCAGCTGCATCTAAATTGGTGTAGTAATCACAGCAAGAAGGACAGAAAGAGATGTGATACCAGCTTAGACTCCTTTACATTCACCTCTCAAATTTGGCTCATTCGAACTTCCTTGCTTGTTTTCTTCCACACTGTAATTTCCTTAAAGGACTCCAGCAGATTGCTAATCATAACTTATCATGACTGAAACTTGGACAACTTTTTCAGATGCTCCACCCTGTGTCCCTTGAGAATTTTTTCTCAGTTATTTAAAAAAAATGGTGTTAAACTGACTTATTTACACCTTTTTTGTTTGCCATCTGTCAGATGTAATTTTAAGTACCCCTTTCCAATCTTCATGCATCTCATTTGAATTTAGAGAGCTCATCCCAACAGAACCCAAACTCACTACAAATAGAAAAAAGAGAAAAGTGAAGAGAATGCGAGAAGTGATACAAAGGGATTTTCCAACACTGTCAATAAATTTACCACATTAGTTAGTTCCCTCATGACATATTTTATTAATAGACCTCAGTGAAGCATTCACAATAATAATTCCTTCTGTGACTAGAGTTCCTTTTTTCTGCTTGCAAGTTTATCTGTGAATGAACCTGAATGTTTATGAATTTGTTTGCTATTAAAACTGGCTCAACAAATAGCTGAGGGGACTGTGCTAAAGTGTGTTGATTTATTGTGAGCTACCAACCACAACTATAGCTCTGAGCACACACTATTCATAATTCACCATTCCTGCTGTGAGATTTGTTATCTAGGTCACATGGCATTGTTTCTACTCCCTGCATGGATAACTCCCAAACCCACAAAGACCTCTCAAGATGGCTATGGGAAAGCTTCTGCTGTGATTATTAATTCAAATGCACATCTGCAGGAGCATTAATTGAAACCTCCCCTTTCCATGAACGTTCTTGTGAGCAACATGTTGGTTGTATGTCGACTGGCTGAAAAAAATGAACAAAAAGGAAGGTGATTTGTAACCCACACACCTATTGGGTGTGGCTCTCTGTCCCATGTAGTGGCACTTAGATCTCTTACAGAGAAAAAGAACGCGCTGGCTCTACAGCCTTAGCTGAGAGTTAGTGGGCTTTTAGCTCAAGCTGTAGAGACTCATGCACTATGCTCCAGAGGTCCCAGGTTTGGATTATTTGGTTACAGATGCACAATTCTGAAATCAACGAGATTGATCAATAAAGATAAGAAGAAAGTTTTTCACGTAAGCAGGAAAAATCAAATGTACAAATATAAAATGGGAATTATTAACTAGAAAGAGGTCCTGCAGAGGTCCTGGGGGTTAGAGGGGATCACAAATAGGAGTCAAAAGTGTGGCAAAAAAGACAAATAATATTATGGGGTATGTTAACAAGAATGTCAGACATAGAAGGGAATTGTTAAACCTCAGCTAGAACACCATGTCCAGTTTTGGGCAATGCAGTTTAAGACAGATGTGGGCAAATTGGAGACAGTCCATAGGAGAGCAACAGAAATGATAAATGATTTAGAAAATAAGTCTTTGAGGAAATGTTGAAAGTACTGGCCATGGTTAGAAAAGAGGCCTCTGAGGAAGGCAGGATAACAGCCTTCAAATATATAAAAGGTTGTTATAAAGACTATGCTGATCAAGTGGATAGGACAAGAAAGTAATTGGCTTAGTTTGCAGAGAGGGAGATTTGGGTTGGATATTAGGAAAAGCTTTCTAACTGTAATCATAGTAAAGCCCTGGAACGGGTTACCTGAGGAGATAATGGAATCTCCATCATGGGAGGTTTTTATAGACTAATTATACAGGTTGGACCTCATGGGCAGCGGGTAAAAGTAGGGTTGGGAGAGACAAGCCTCCCAGGCCCCGCCCCTAGCCCTGCCCCCTTCTGCCCAGTCCCCCCCCCCCCCAGCATCCCGGGGAGATGGAGTAGCATGCGGTCCCAGCTGCGCCTTCCAGCAGCACCATGGGGATGGCAGGCAGTGTGAGGCCCCATCTTCTCCAGCCCCAGAGCACGGGGAGGTTGGATGCAGGGGGCAGCAACACTCCACTCCCAGTATGCCTACCATAGGCGTTCTGGGGGTGGACTGTGGGCAGGGTTATGCCTGGCAGTTTGGGAAGTCAGTGCCTTCCCCCACCCAGCATACCTGTTGGACCTCCCTGGTCCGGCACCCTCAGGACTGACTGGTCCCGAACAATGGAATTTGCTGGACAAGGGGAGGTCAATTTCTGCCTTCTGCCGATGGTTTCTGGGGCTTTCCTGGGGTCCCTCAGCAGACCCAGCCAAGCTCCCCTCTGTGCTCCACGCCCCCACCCAGCTTCACTGCTGACCTGGCTCCCAGACTGGCTCCCTTCTTGGCCTCCCTGCCATCATGCTGCTCACCCCGGCAGGTCTGTGATGCCAGATCTGGACCCAGCTCTGGCTACTGGGCTCTGGTAGCCAGACCCGCTGGTGGGGCTGAGCTGCTGAGTCCGGTCCCAGGCCTGGGCCCAGCTGCCGGGCTCTGTGCCCCCGGTGGGGCTCTGCTGTCCTTGAGGGGCTGCACTGTCAGGTCCAGCTCTGGCCCCAGCTGCCAGGCTCTGCTGCCCCCTGTGGGGCTGCGATGCTGAGTCTGGCCCTGGTCCTGGCCTCTGGGCTCTGTGCCCCCAGCCGGGCTGACCTGCTTGGCCCCAGATCCAGCCACCAGCTCTGCTACCAGCCCCAGGACTGGACTCTTGGCTCTTCTCCTGGCTGCCAGCTCCCTGTGCCACTCCTGGTCCCAGCTGAGGGCTCTCTGGTCCAGGAGCTCTCTGGTCCAGCATCATCCATGGCCCATGTTGCCCAGAGAGTCCCAGACTAGAGGGGTTTAACCTGTACAAATAGCAGTCAAGGTTTTGTCTACTGCCTGAACATAAGGGCATGATAGCTGACCTCTTGAGCTCTCTACAGCTCTATTTTTTTAAAATTCTCTTTGTGAAAAGTGAAGACCATTGAAGATCATGCATAGACTTTCTTGGAACAAATGTCTATGAATTCTTTCTTGCAATATGCACCCAGCTCAGATTAGTAACAGTGCTGCTTCAGAAACTGGATGAAACCAAGGTACATCAGGAAGAATTATTAAAAAATCTGGGAAAATATCTACTGGCTGTCATCTAGATGCTGGCAAGGCTGTACTAATCATTAATGTAGCCCTAACCCCGTCTCTTGGTTTCCATCAGAAAGGAAAATAAAGTACAGAATGTAACAGACAATCTTCCTTGTCAAGGTACAAGGCATATAGGGATTGGCTAAAAGTTGAGACAGATTGGCCTCACTTACCATTTTTTGAACAGGAGCAGACTGAAAGGGTGTCTACATAGCTACAAAATATGATCATTATCTGCAGCTTCTCACTGCAGATTGTAGCAAGATGAAGACTAATGTCAGATACAGAAGGTTTAAAAGTAGTATAGGAATTTGGTGTCAAATTGCAACTTGAGAATTTTGATGAAAACTGGAAGACCAATACATCAGAGGTGAAAGGGCTGGGTTTTGGAAACCCAGCCTCCTTTTTTAGTTGTGAAACTCAGAGAGTGCAAATGAATCTTCCAAACCCAATTTTGCCATTTAGATAGGTAAGCACCTGCAATCAGATATATGGCGGTCTAAGTGTGTCTAATAATATCCCCAGGTAGTGAATGAAAAACGTTTTTTTATCAGCAAAGACTGGGCTAAAAATCAATCCCAATGGGTCAGACCCACCCAAGACAACAGTGAAACATGTACATTCCACCTCCTCGTGTTAGTCCGCCCCATACACCAGGGAGATTTATCTTATTAAATGACAGAGATCACCTTTTAAAATCTTATACTATCACAGGCCATTGATCAGAGTGACTACTGTATTCAGGTGGGGTGGCACGTCATGAAATTTTGTGATTTGTCATGAGATAGCTTGGAAGCCAATTCACGTTGCCATTTTCGATAGGTTTTAGTGGGGGTCAATATTCACAAGGAAACAGAAGCATGGAGACCCATTTGAACCCACACAAGTACTGATAAGATCAACCAACATTAAAGTACCAAGAAATATGGATCTGCTTTTGCCAAAATGATTGATCATCTTTGTTTTTATACAGAAAGGTGAGAAGGATGACGAGAAGAGGGAGAAACAAAGTGGTTGGGCCTGGCTGGAACAGTATAAAAGATAGTTTTGGTTCCTTGGAAAACACAAGGCAGCCTTGAGCTAAATGTTCCCACTCTCCCCTGCTCTTGCTTCCAAGCTTTTTTTGGTCTGGGACAGTGATTCTCCCTTACGGTGTTTTCCTGGGGGGTGATTTCAGTAGGCATTTCTAGAACAGTGCAATAGGGAGCTCAAAGTCCATTGTCATGCTTCAGTAACCATTTTGGTTTTAACACAAAGCCTCACACAATAAAGACACTTCTGATCCATTAATGTCTATGCAACAGAGACAAGAAAAAAAATTGGGAGCAGCAGGGCTAGAGAGGAGCCAGTGTTCTTTGTGAACAGAGAGGATTTTATTGGTGGGGAAACTGGTATTTCTTTCTTGGCATCTCAAGCGTTCATCCTCGCCTGATCCTTTATGAACGTGCTTTGGCACTAGCAATGGAGGAAGTGAAGGCAGAAGCATCTGGGCTAGCCCATGCCACATCTTCTCTAACTTCAGGAGGCTGTAGCACATCATCAGATTTTTAGGATGGGCTCTCCATTTTCAATCTGATGCTATCATATGGCCCAATGATTTTGTATTAGATCACTATGTCCCTCTCCCTGTAAGGACAGGAAATAAATAATAAAATAATAATAATAATAATCAGGACAAATGAGAACAAAAAGTGTGTGATTAAGTCAAACCATTTCCTTTTTGTGGCTGAGCAAGTTATTTCAGAGCTTGAACAGCCCATTTAAACCTCAGTCTCTGCCTTGATCTCACTGATGTCTGAGTTCCTCTTCTAACCACCAAAATCATTCTCTTTCTCCTTGGAAATGTGGAAGTTTGCCATTACCCACATCTGTATGAAACTCTCTTTGCAAGCCCAAGTCGAACATTGGTGCAGACTTGACTGATACTCTTCCACAAATTGATGTAAATGGGTGCACAACTAACTTTATATGCAGCCAATAACCAGGAAATGTCTACCTCATAGTATTTTATGTCTTTCACCAAACTAAGATATATTAAATTAAAGTCTGTCTCTTTGCTCTGTGGCCAAAAAATGAATGGATTTTTCATTTACAAATACGTGATCTTTTTTATCCTGAAAAGAAATGCACTAGCTAATGCATCATGTGAGTTAATCTATAAACATGTAGGAAGTACCAAATTGCTCAGCCATAATACACACGGACCTCTTTAAACTAGCAACCTTGGGAAATAAACTATGTCAGAGTGTGGCATTTTGCAGATCATGGGTGTTCATCATAAAGCAAGGTAAACAAAGTCTAATATTAAAACTTTTGTGTGTACAAACCGTTATAGAGTATGTGCATGTATAACATGTCATAAGATGAATCCTTAATTCACTGTATTTAAACTGTTATTGGGAGTGGGGGGTAGGGTCTAGAAGGGAGAAAGGGTGCAGGAGTGTGATGGGGGTGGGATGGGGTGGTCTGGAAGAGCCACGTAGACACCTGGATTAAGGAGGTTCAAGTGTATTCATTTTAGGTATTACCTACATGCTTCATAATACAGATACTTTATTAAAAACAGTAGCTAATATTGAAGGCAAATAGATAGAATGACAGAACCACATATTTTATTGAAATGGCTTCTGTTGGTGAGAGAGACAAGCTTTCAAAAGCTTGGTCCAACCAAAGATCCTTCCTCACCCACCTTCTCGCTCTAAAATGCTGTGACAAACATGGCTACAGCCACACAACATGCAACAATAGTGTCCAAGCAATTATTTTTTATTTCTGTCACTTTGATTAGCTATCCTCGTCTCTAATGTTTGGTCTTGGAAATAAACAAATGAAGAGCAAATGCACTTGGACTTCTAAGATCCCTGTGGATCCGTGGTTTTCTTCAGAGAGTGCTGTGTGCAGGGATGAGAAATGGGGCTTACACTCAAATATATTTTAGGACAAAATATACTCCACGTACTCAGCTACATTTTTGAGAAATGTGGTTTGACTTTCAACAATCATATTATGAGTCATGAAGGAATTAGGACACAGGGACTTTTGATCTCCAAGTGACCTGGTTTAGCTTGGTAGGGGCCAAAAGGTGTCAACATCTGATGAGAGGCACGTGCAAATTGACTCACTGAGTTGACACAGCCATGTGTCTATCAATCATCTGAGATGAATGAATGAGGGAAAAAGGGTTTGTGAGTATTCACCCAAATTCAGGAGAGAATTTTGTTTCACTCCTGTTTATGTAGTTCTCATGTTTGCTCTTTGAGAACCGTCAAGCTCTTGAGCTTTGCTAGGGTGAATACTCGTGAAAAGTGACCTTAAACTTGAATGTTTGAATATTGTCCAAAAAATGGATTTTGACTTGGATTTTACAATTTTTCAGTTGTAAAATTTGCACTTCCTACCATGTTTGTTAATTATCTGAGTCACTCATTTAGAGATCAGGACTAAGGCAGTGGGATTTAGGTAGTTAGTGAACACCAAAGCAAATGGCAGACAATGACCTGCTCACAAATGATCTGCAGGTGAAGACCCACTTGCTGAAATTTGTGAATCATTTTAAATGCTGAGTGGGGCTAAGAATTTCACCTTCTGCTCAGGAACAACTCACAAAGAATAAATAACAAAAGGTGGAATGAATGAATGAATTATTCAGGGACAATGATTTGCTCAGCTTTGAGGCTCTATCTCCTTCAAAGAAATTCGCCCTGGTGTAACTCCACTGAAATAGTTACTGTGCTGCAAAGCCTCAATATAAACATAGTGCACTAGCACAAAGCAGTGCTTACAATGGTGCATTTTATGTCATTATGGCTACGTCTAGACTTCAGGCTTCTTTCGGAAGAAGCTTTTCCAGAAGAGATCTTCTGAAAAAACTTCTTCTGAAAGAGAGGGTCTACACTGCCAAAGCACATCGAAAAAATGATTTCCTTTTTCGACAGATAGCATCCACACTGAATGGATGCTATCTCTCATGTAAGCTGTGATTACTATGGGCAGAGTGGCCCCCAAAGCACCTGTGCTTTTTCCTCTTTCCTCTTCTTCCAAAATAACTCCATCTTCCTTGTCCACACACGCCTTTTTCTGAAAGAGCTCTTTCAGAAAAGGCGTTCTTCCTTATAGAAAGAGGTTTACCAATGTTGGAAAAAACCCTCTGTTCTTTCAATTTTTTTTCAAAAGAATGCGATTGCAGTGTGGATGTGAGGTCTTTTCGGAAAAACGGCTGTTTTCCGAAAAAAACTCTGTAGTGTAGACATACCCTATGTTACCACATCAATATAGTTACATCTGTATGAATTTCAGAGACAAGGACTAACACCTACACACCATATACATTTGCTTTCTCTCATAGAGTTTGGAGACCATTCCCCATCAAATGTTAAGGCAGCTCAAATTTGGGGCTTAAACTATTTGACAGTCTTTTAATCTGCAGCGAGCAGTGTTTTTAACAAGAAGTATTATCCTATTTTCAAAGGTCAAATAAATTACCTTTAGGCTCATGAAAAAGTAAACACACTGATGCCTGTGTAACTTTCCTGGGTTTATGAGATATTCTGGCAATAGAAATACAAAGAATACACCATAAATCCACTGCTGCACAAAGCATCTATTTCCTGGGGGGTTTCCATTGCCATTCGGTGCAATTTCCTCTGCAACTATTATTAGGAAATATTAAATCAAGTGGAAGTGTAAACCCCAGTAGGTAACATACTTTTAAAAGAGAGCATTTCCTACTAGCAGGCTTAGAAAACGTTAAGGAAGCATGGAAAACAACAACTTCCAGATCTGGAGACAGGTTTAGCAATGCTAGATTGTGCCATTTTGACACTACATAAACAAAACTATTGCTACAGATGAAAAATAATTTAATAGGATTACAGGCTGTGTTTTACTACCCATCATTGTCAGCTTTTCTATTATCATTTAAAGTTCCTAAAAGGTCATAGCAGCTCCCTTTCAGCACATGCTTAAGTTATAGATCTAAAAGAAACCTGTTGTAAATATATGTCATCCTATAAATGACTAAACCGTGCAAAGGTATAAATGAGTTTTAAAGACCTTCCCAGCAAAGTGCTTAAATTATAGGCTATTATTTCTCAGTCCATGCAGTAATGAGGCCCTGCTGGGTGTAAGCAGAGATGCTGTTAAAACAGTGATTACAGCAACACTTCATGGAATGACATGAGAATATTTTACAATGGATGGCTCTTTGACGCAGAGAAAGGAAGCTGTAGTGTAGCTGGTGCAAGGAAGTCTCCAAAGGCAGGCCCTTTCTCACCTAGAGAGCCCAGCTTACCCTGCGTGTCATTCCGGAATGATTATTTTTACCGATGGGTGACCCTTGGGAGGTTTGGAGTTTGGCGTTGGTTTGGAGAGAGGCCAAGACACTGAATGCGGCTCCCAAGTTCACTTGAATTCTCCATGCCTCTTAAATCTCCATAACTAGGATGGGCATTTCACCAGGAACTGGTGGGTGCCTTCCTGAGACCACAGGCTCATGGGCTGCTTCAGGGGCTCAGTCCAAAGCCCAAGGGAGTCAATGGGAGTGGGCATTGGTTGTGATGCAAAGTCACAGGAAGAAATACACAAAGGGCCTTCCCTGATAGTGTGCTGTTCTGGTCCAGCTAGAAAGTGGGAGAAAGCTAAGTAACTACATGGATACAAATGCAGCCACACCTTTCAAATCCAAATCCAAGGTTTGATTTGAGTTTGGGGGGCAGAGAGTGGCCCCTCCATGGCAGGGTGTGCAAGTGGGGACCGTGCATGGTGGGGCAGGAGGAAGGCTGTCCACAACTGCAGTTCCTTGGCCTGATTCACCACTGCCTTCCTCCAGACTTACACCAGTGTATCAGCAATGATCTCAATAGAATTACTCGGTGGCTAGCTCTGCTCCCCGAGACAGGCACTGCTCCCTAGAAGTGCCCTCTAGGGCTGGTGGAGAGGAATCCCACCCATGGACCCACACCTCCCGTGGCTCTGCACATCCCTGAGGCAGGTAGCAGCAGTAGGCACACTCCCTCTGTGTGCTGGGGAGTTCCAGGACAAGGCATTGTGAGTGCCTGCTGGGACAATGCTCTTCCACATGGCGCATGGGGCGTCATCCAACCGCCACTGTTGTCAGTGGGAATCTTTCCCACCGATGTCGAAAGAAAACAGAGGGGGGAGCTCCAGTGCTGGGTTGGGGCTGAAAGCCACATGAGCACCTCAAAATGGGCCAAGACGGCATATGGTGCTGCGGGAGGAGCTCTCCTTTTGTTCCCGAGCTTGTTTGCCCATCTCTAGTTCTTTTAACGACAAGTTCAGTTCTACTTCTGAATTCAGTCACATTTCTACTCTGCAAAGCATCCCGACATCGGAAGATATTACCTTTATTTTAAATGGTCCCCCAGCTCCGTTTACATGAAGCAAGCCAAGCCTGGGGTTTGTCCAAAGCAGAGCAGAGAGACCACCAAGTAGTCTCATCAGCAGAGGACTAATTGTGGTCATTTATTATAGTCACTTATCTGATAGGAGTGTCTTTATCTGTGATAGTTTTACAGGGATAAAATCCCCAGGCATTCAACGCAGTATATACACATGTTACCTTGTGGCAGAGTGTCTGTTACTTACTGTCAACACTTGCTGGCAGAAAAATGCCTATCTCCGCCTTCTATGAAGTAACGATGAGTTTAATACGCTCCAGAGAAAGCCGCAGCATAAACAAAGCATCAGGAGAGTTTGCCTTGTCGAACCTCTTAAATAAAGGTGACTGAGAAGTACAAACAACTGCTTTGGGGCTTACTATTGAGATGTCCACAGTGCAGCAAAGGCAAACATCACTGGCTAGTGAGAGTCGCAGCCACTGTAATTATTGCAGAGGAAATACTGAACTGGAGCTTTAAAACAGTAATTGGAAGGCTTTATTTAAACACTTGAACACTGAACCCCACTGGTCCAGTTATCTAACACACACTGCAAGGAGGAGAGCTAGGTTTCATTCTCAGCTCTGCCATACACTGGCTTTCTCACCTTTGGCCCACTTACTCACACTGAATACTACTTCCTCTGGTGAATAATTCTACCAAACTCTCGGTTAAGCCATGAATTCACTGGGATCACTTGTGTGAGTAAGCGCTACTCAGCCTGAGTAAGGGTTGAAGAATCAGGCCCTGTATGATTGCATAAAATGTGTGGGGATCCAGGAGTAGAAGTCCCTGTCATTATTGTATATCACTGCCACTGAACTGAGTTGTACAATTTCAGTTTTCGCTTGTGAACACAGTCAAATTTGAATGCGGATCTTCAGAGCTGAAACTATGGCTAAAAGTTTCAAACATGGGTGCTTAAGGTTAGATACCTATGTGACTATTTGGGACCCTTCAACAGAAAAGCATCCTTGTTAAAGAAGCCCTGGTCTCCACTAGGGTGTTATTTCGAAATAACAAATGGAGAGTCCACACTACCAAGCCGGTTATTTCGAAATAAGGGGCTGGTTATTTTGAAATAATAACTCCTACTTTCCATGAGGAATAACACTTATTTCAAAATAGTTATTTCAAAATAGCGGTAGTGTGGATGCTCTACAGCTGCTATTTCAAAACAACTACTCCCCAGAGTCATTCAAAGTAATTACTTCCCAGTGTTTCCCTGGGCTCTAAGTCGGTGTAACATGTCCACATTAAGGGAGCCTGTGTCTGACTAATTTCGAGACTTCCCGGTAGTGTGGACTCACTATTTCAAAATATTTCAGAGGGTAGCCGAGTTAGTCTGCTACAAAAAAACCCCAAAAACAACAACAACCCAACAAATGGTCTGGTAGCACTTTATAGACTAACAAAACATGTAGATGGTATCATGAGCTTTTGTGGGCACAGCCCACTTCTTCAGATGACCGGAGTTATGAGTTTGGGATGTGAACACTTGAAATAAATAGGAGAGGGGAAGGGGAGGAGGATAGGGTGGGAGACAGAGCATCAGTAAGTATCTGGAGAATGGGTACTTAAACCTAAGCAGATAAAAATCAAAGTCAATAGATAGATTCCCATGTCAGGAAGGATACTACTCAGAGAGCTGTTAGCACCTTCAATGGTTGTTAAATTGGTAGTGTCCCAACCAACCTTCATCATGATTGAGTCCATTAGCATGTGAATTGAATTTGCAGATGAACTGTAATTCCAAGGCTTCCCTGTGGATCTGGCTTGTAGAGCTGGTTTGTGACAAGACAGCTACTTGGAGATCTGTCATAGTATGATCTGGAAGGTTAAAATGTTCCCAATAGGTTTCTGTACATTTCCTTTACATAAATCTGATTTGTGTTCATTGATTCTTTCCCGCAGACTGTCCAGTTTGTCCAATATATATATAGCAGTGGGGACACTGCTGGCATTTGATGGCATAGATGTACTGGATGTGCAGTCAAATGACCTTTTGATTTTGTGGCTTATGTTTTTTGCTGCAGTGATGAATTCACCGGTATAGGTATGTGGGCAGAGTTGGCATCTCTTTTGGTTGCATGGCTGTGTTCCTGGAGGCTTATGATGTGGTTGTGTGGTATGGTTACCAGAAATAATACGTTTCAGGTTAGGGGGTTGTCTGTAAGCAAGAATAGGTTTTTCTCCCAAGGCTTCTGAGAGTGAGGGGTCATTTTCCAAGATGGGTTGTAGGTTGTGTATAATGCGTTGGAGGAGTCTGAGTTGTCCACAGATAATCAGGTAGGTGACAATTAGATCTCTTCTGGGTGACCACCCAAGTGCTCAGCTTACAGGGAACACTGTTCAGACAGAAGTTCCTTTAACAGACCATAGCAATTTTGAAAGACTTTGAAGCAATAAATAAATTCATTGAACTATATTGACGGTGCTGTCCCCTTGTTTGGGATGCTTCCAAAATAAATAATGAACACAGAAAGGCTTCTGCAGGCTCAGGTGGCTGGAAAGATGGTTGTAATGTTCAGGGCTATGTGGTCCCAGATGTGGGGGAGAGGGGCTTGTGTGTGGCTAGAGTCTTCACACTCTCTGTTGCTAGTTCACATTCCCTGTGGAATAATAGTGACTAAGGGTACGTCTACACTGCATGCTTATTTTGAAATAAGCTATTCTGGAAGAAATACTTCGAAATAGCTTATTTTGAAATAGCGCGTCTATACTACAGGGAAGCCTCAAAATTAGTCCAAGGCAGGCTCCCCTAATGTGGACACACTGACTTGATTTAGAGCCCCAGGAGGCACTGAGGAGTAATTACTCTGAATGGCGCTGGGGAATAGTTATTTCGAAATAGAAGCAGTGGAGCGTCCACACTACAGCTATTCTGAAATAGCTATTTCGGAATGGGTACCATTCCTTGTGGAATGAGATTTACAGAAGTCAGAATAAGCCATCCGTTATTTTGAAGTTATTTCAAAATAATGACATTGCTGTGTAGACGCTCACATTGTTATTTCAGAATAACGGCCGTTATGCCGAAGTAATGGTGCAGTGTAGATGCACTTTAAATGTCTCTATGCTGCCACAGCACTTTCGTAGTGAGGTTAATTGGTGCCTGTGATGGAGTTATGTCACATGTAGCATCTACCATGGAAGGAATTGATAACACTGTCAGTGGCACTGATATGAGTGAAATCTGTGACAGGGTAAGTGTGGAATTAAAACTGCTTTTTGAACTCTCAGGCTCGAAGGCATCTTGGTCAGGGCAAACCTCTTTGCCAGCTTGCTGCACTGTCATGTGAACAGCTAAAGGATTTCAGTCTCTAGGGCTAGCTCTAGAATCATGGTTTCATCCCTGAAAAGTGCCCTGGTAAAAATGTCATTGTGAAGTAGGTTTTGCCCTTGATTTTATATATATCTTTGTTAGTCTCTAAGGTGCTACAGGACTTTTAAAGTTACAGACTAACATGGCTACCCCTCTGAGACTTTTGATTTTTACTGTTGTACAAGGACCCTTCATCAGAAGTTCTCACTTTAGAAGTAAAAAAGATGATGGGCCAAATTCCTTGTTGCAGTTGCTGGAGATTGTACATCAGTAGAAAATTTGGCTGAATATTTTATTGCCAGCCCTTGCAAACTCAGCTGAGGATCTGAAAGCCAAGCTAAGCTCTCTCACAGGTGATCAGAACTGTGGAGTTAGAAGTTAGTTAACAATATTGTTGATGATCCATGAGCAAGAAGAAAGCCAGCTTCTTCTTCCAAAGCCTGCAGATTCTACACTACTGAGTAGGAAGGGGGTAGCTGTAGTGGGAGACTATTTTTATCAGGAAACTAAGCAGATATGACTCAGAATTCACCCAAAAAGACTGCATATGTGTTGAATAATGTGCCATTTTTGTGGTCACTTTTCTGAACTTAACCACATTTAAAACCCCCACAAACTTGAATGTCACCAGGATTCAATATTTAGTAAATACATTAGACAAATTAGTTAACACGTTGCGATACCGTTTCCCTGGCCTACACCAGCTCTGTTACTCACTTTGCTAGGAGTTCATAAATTATCAAGCTGAGTTCATTCATGACCATATTTCCAAGCTGAGCTGTTTTACAAATATTGCTCAGTTGCTCTATTTCATTGCTACATACACAAGGAAAGGGGTTATAAATTAGAGAGGGTTGCAGCCGGGAAAGCAATGCCACAGGTGCCCATTAGCTCTGCTACAGTTAAAAATCTGTTATCATTTCAACTGCTATTCCATAGCCTCCTATTTTCAAAAGCTGATAACATGATCATAAAATTCACTCCCAGCTGAATCCTGGCACATAAAGCCTCAGCCTGGAAGTGAATTTTAAAGAAGAATAATAATTATAATAGTAAAAAAATCTGTTTTGCCATTTTCAAGTGTCATGAATGCACACAAATATTAGATTATGATTGGCTGCAGAAACCCTTTGTGCTAAAAGAATGGTTGGTTTCTTAAAACAATGTTGCGTGTGCAAATAATACAATGGATTATTGGGTGTTAAGCCAAATTATACTTTCTGTATTTAAACTTTTTCATAAAAAGCCAGGGCACTTACAATTCAGTAATTGGTTCTGAAGTGAGGACAGCAAGTCAGCGGCTCATTTTTGTATCTATTTATGACGGGCTTGCTGCAGTGTTAATAGTACAGCTACAGAGATAACTTTATGAATGGAGAGCAAAACAACTGATCTGAGTCAAAGCCTGATGAAATCAATGGGCTTTGGATCAGGCCACAAGTTATTAAAGGGTAGATTCCACTAACTTTACTCCCAGAAATTCATTGTTTAAAAACTCTTGATTAAAATAACAATAATCTGCAGGTGACATCCGGACTCTTTAAGGAGTTTTGCCATTGACTTCAGTGGGCAGGATTTCACTCCTTAATTTCACACAACAATGACAGAATACTTTTAACTCTTTCTGTACACAACTCTGTTGCAAATATGTAGGAAGCAATAGAGAGACCTACACTTTTTAAAATTTGGTAGGCAGTCTTTCCTGTTTGGCTTCTAATCTGGAGATCTGGTTCAAATCCCAGGTCTGTCACTGACTGATTGAGTAGAATGTTTCACTTCTCTGTGCCTCAGTTTCTCATGTGTAAAATGAGTGTACTAATACTCAGCTCGCTTTGTTAAGCAATTCGTGATTCTCAGATGAAAAATGCTACATATATTCAATACAAGGAAGCAAAAATTCCACACCTGGTCCTGATCTAAAACCACTTTGGAAATTAAGAACATAAGAACAGTCATATTAGGTCAGACCAAAGGTCCATCTAGCCCAGTATCCTGTCTTCTGGGAGTGGCCAATGCCAGGTGCTCCAGAAGGAATGAACAGAACAGGTAATCACATGATCCTAGCTTCTGGCAAACAGAGGCTTAAGGGACACCAGTCCTGCCCATCCTGGCTAATAGCCATTGACGGAACTATCCTTATGAACTTATCTATTATTTTTGAACTCTGTTACACTTATGGCCTTCACACCATCCCCTGGCAAAGAGTTCCACAGGCTGACTCTATGTTATGTGAAGAAATACTTTCTTTTGTTTGTTTTAAACCTGTTCCCTATTAGTTTCATTTGATGACCCCTAGTTCTTGTGTTATGAGAAGGAGTAAATAATACTTCCTTATTTACTTTCTCCATGCCTGTCATGATTTTATAGACCTCTATCATATCGCCGTTAGTCATCTCTTTTCCAAGCTGAAAAATCCCAGTCTCTCCTCATGCAGAAGCTGTTCCATATCCTTAATCATTTTTGTTGCCCTTTTCTGAACCTTTTCCACTTCCAATATATATTTTTTGAGAAAGGACAACCACGTCTGCATGTAGTATTCAAGATGTGGGCATAACCTGAGTTTATATAGAGGCAATATGTTATTTCCTGTCTTATTATCTATCTCTTTCTTAAAGATTCCCAACATTGTTTGCTTTTTTGACTGCCATAGGACATGGAAAGGATGTTTTCAGACAACTATCTACAATGACTACAAGATCTCTTTCTCGAGTTGTAACAGCTAATTTAGAACTCATGATTTCATATGAAGAGTTGGGATTATGTTTTTAAATATGCATTACTTTGCCTTTATTGACACTGAATTTCATCTGCCATTTTGTTGCCCAGTCACTCAGTTTTGAGAGATCCTTTTGTAGCTCATTGCAGTCTGCTTTGGACTAACAGTCTCGAGTAGTTTTGTATCATCTGCAAATTTTGCCACTTCACTGTTTACCCCTTTTTCCAGATCATTTATGAATATGTTGAATAGGACTGTTCTTAGTACGTACACCGGGGGGTGGGAGGAAAGCCTTATATACTGCTCTCCATTTTGAAATCTGACCTTTTATTCCTGCTCTTTGTTTCCTATCTTTTAACCAGTTTCCAGTCCTTGAGAAGATATTCCCTTTTATCTCAGCTTAGTTTGCTTAAGAGCTTTGGGTCAGAAACCTTGCCAAAGACTTTCTGAAAATGTTAGTATCCAGGGATCCTCTTGGTCCACATGCTTTGACCTCCTCAAAGAATTCTAGTAGACTCGTGAGGCATGATTTCCCTTCACAAAACCTATGCTGACTCTTTCCCAACAAATTATGTTGATCTATGTGTCTGACAATTCGGTTCTTTATTATAGTTTCATCCGGTTTGCCTGATACTGAAGTCGGGTTTACTGGCCTGTAATTGATGAGATAACCTCAGGAGCCCTTTTAAAAAATTGGGGTCATATTAGCAATCCTTTAGTAATCTGGTACAGAAGCTGATGTAAGTGATTTGCTACATAGCACAACTAATAGGTCTACGGTTTCACATTTGAATTCCTTCAGAATGCTTGGGTGAATACCATCTGGTTCTGGTGACTTATTACTGTGAAATTTATCAATTTGCTTCAAAACCTCCTCTAATAACATCTCAGTCTAGAACAGTTCCTCAAAATTGTCATTTAAAAAGTATGGCTCAGATTTGGGATTCTCCCTCGCATCCTCATCTGTGAAGACTAATGCAAAGAATTCATTTAGTTTCTCCACAATGGCCTTATCATCCTTGAGTGCTCCTTTAGTATCTTGATTGTTCAGTGATCCCTCTGGTTGCTTTGCCAACTCCCTGCTTCTGTTATATTTAAAACAACTTTTGCTATTACTTTTGAGACTTTGGCTAGTTGTTCTTCAAACTCCTTTTTGGCTTTCCTAATTATATTTTTATACTTGACTGGCTAGAGTTAATGCTCCTTTCTATTTTCCTCACTACTTTTAACTGCCTTTTTGCCTCTCACTGCTTCTTTTACTTTGTTGTTTAGCTTCGCTGGCACTTTTTTGGTTCTCTATGTTTTTTAATTTGGGATATACATTTAAGTTGAGCCTCTATTATGGTATCTTTAAAAAGTTTCAATTTGGCTCAAAATCCCAAATAGTGACTTTTCCAATATAACTTGGTTTATGAAGATTGACCCTTGAAATAATACTATACTTACACATAACATATTTTCAATGAAGCATTTGACCTGTTCTAATTAAAACTGACGAAGACTGTCACAGGGCCAGACGTAAGGTTGCTTTGGTGCCTTCTTTGTGATTAGCCATATTTTATAAATGGTTGTTTAAGTTGAAATATAAATGAGTTCACTAACTTTCTAATGGGTGATTTGTTCATTTAGGTGGCTCATGTACATTTAGAGTTTTGCACATGCATATGCGTATGCAGACTCAGGTGCGCTGTATGTGAAAACAGTGATTTGCAACCATGGCCCTTCGGGTTGTAAGCCAGCACAATTCCACTGGAATCAGTGTGGATTTGCAAGGGGCAATCACTGAAGTAAAACAATGGGGACTCTGATCCAATGCTGGAAGACAACTGCAATACCTAAACGTAATGGAACCTGGCTGCAGATTTTTAAATCTGAATTTCCTAGCTAGGGTCTAATCCACTTCTCTGTATTAGTGTGTGTGAATCATAGGGAATTTTTGCATTGTTCCAGCCACAGCAGTCCATTTAGTAGATGCTTTCAGTCACTTCTTCACCACGTAAGATAGAGGAGCGAAAACTTAAACCACAAATTGTGGCTGCACCTTGAAACAATTTTGATGACTCCATCAAAATCAGTTTAGGTTAAGCGTACATAAGTAGTGTCAAAGGGGAACACGCCCAGAACTCTCTGGGAGATCATGATAAACACTCCTGATGTTTTGCAGCTGGGCTCATCATCTGTGCATTTCACAATAAAATTTTATGAAGCATCCAGACATCCAGCTGGTTGTATTCAGTGGGAGATAGTTTTCTCCATTATGGCATTGTGTTGCTTATCCACTGCATTATTCCCCTCTGCTTATGAGCCCACCACTCTTTTTCTATTATAGGCCACAGATTTGTATGTTTTTAAACTTGTCAGGCTTTAGAACAGGTTTTAGTTGTTTAAGTGAAAAAATAAAAACAGATTTCTCTCTCAGGCTAAGTAAATACCAATTAGGATTAATGATATCAAAGAATTTTTTATTTGTCAGTGTTCATCTGATATTTCCTAGGAGATAAATACAACCCACCCCCCACTCGAATGGAACATTTAGTTCCTTATCCTACAAACACACACTCTGTTTTAAGCATGTAAGAAATCAAATCTGCCATCTTCTCTCTCTGTACTGAGATTCCCATTGGACTCACCAACATTCTTAAAGTTAAGCACATGTGCAGACGTTCTCAGGATCAGGGCCCAAGACGACTGTATTAAGAAGATTAAGAAACAGATTCTCCTCTCCTGTATGGCAGTTTTACACTAGTCTGACTCCACTGATGTAGGCAGAATTACACCTGATTTACACTGCTATCATTAATAACAGGTGGCTCACATTCTGATCATTCAGATTTTGCTGTATGTCTTTTGTTTGCGTTCCTGCTCTGATGATTCCTAGGAAATCTCACTTCAGGGAGAGAAGTACCTGAAGAAATATTGATATTCATTTCAGACCTGCCTAAAATGATCAGGCAGTCAACTGGTCAGAGGAAATACCCCGATGAAGGGATTTATTGTGCTATCAGCATTCCTTGCCAAGTTGTAATATCTTAATCTTTCATGATGACATTATTATGAACCAGCAAAAACAGAGACAACCCTGAGAGGCCCCTGGTTCAGCTATTTGCAGGTTTCACAGAAATTTGTTGATATTTGACCTGACTTGATCTGGACTCTACCAAGGGTTCTTCAAACCCCAAACCACTGAGATCCAACAAAACACAAACTAGGTTCCATATGGTGAAATTTGTGCTTCATACTCAAGAAATCAAGACAGAATCACATTGCCAGCTGTTGCATTATGAGTTAAGGCCTCTGTTTTAGACATTGCAACTTTAATCAGTGGTTTTTCTAGGATTTTGGGGTGGCAGGTTCACAGGGGCTAGGAAGAACCTCCATGCTAACAGCAAAATGCAAACCTCTGTAGTCTCTACTGCCCCTAGAGATTAACTGGGGTGGCAGGAGGGAGAGGGTAAGAGGCTTCTTGTCACCCTATTGGGTAAAGTCCTTTTTATTACAGTAACCTTAATTTCAGTTTATTTCAGGAGATTGAGAGGAAACAGATTAGTCATTACTAACTGGCATAGATAAAAAGTCCAAATGGATGGTTGGTTTATAATGCTTATGCTGCACCACTGCTTTAGTTAGATCTGCAACAACTGATGTGATGATTCTTCTCCTACTTCTCAAACCTCGTGGTTATAATGGTTTGCTCCTCTTTCAGCCCAATTACTTGCACTGTGGGCGGGGATCAGGATTAATCTGGAGAGTCCCATCTTCTTCTGAGGTTAGAGATCAGCATTTAGCCTGAGACACATTTCAGACAGTGTGCGTCATTGTGTAAACAGTGATAACCGCATTGAATGACGATAAATCTCAATTTCGCCACAAAACAGTACAACAATCAAGACAATCAATTATGCAATTTACAGCTAATAAAAATGCAGCCAAAGGCAAAAGCAAATACCATGGAAGGCAACGAAACCAATGTATTGGGCGAATACTGTGGAGTTATTTGTTTTTGTGTTTAGAAGCACTTAACAGTCAGGAACCTAAATAATTGTTATTACAATGAAATGCAGGCATGTTGCTAGTGAAAGTTTGAAACTAGTTTGGACACTAGCAGTGAAAAGGGGGCCTTTATGTGTGAAAATGTGTACACTTTAACTTGCCAGAGTGGTAAAATTCTGCTGGCCTTACTAATTTAACTTCTCACCCCACCTAGTTTAAAATACATTGACAAGAGATTAAAAAACAAAAACAAAAAAAGACAAAATCCTGCTCTGTGGATTTATCAAACAGTGCCAACACGTATAACTTATTTTTAGCTCCTCTGTTTATATTTTTTCATATAATAAAAAAGAGGAAGAAAAATGAGGAGCAACATCTGTTTGCCATATTTCTTCCCCTTTTTTCTTCCTCTAACATCTTTTCAGCATTTTTCTTTCTCCCATCTTTTCATATTCTGTATCATAGTCTCTTGAGAGATTTATTGTTGTTATTATTATCTGTTCAGAAAATAGCATTTTCTGTGAAAAAATAAGAAATGAAAAGATGTCTGTATTTTTCCAAAAAAACATTCCCAGACATCTTCTAGCTTTTCAATGACAATACGCAAATTGGTTGGATTTTGAACAGTGAACATTTTTGGGTTTTAGTTTTCATTGAAAAAACAGAAACTGTCAAACTTTTTTTTTTTTACTGCAACTTCTCATGAAAATAAAAAAAAGAGGGCACTCTTCAATAGAAAAAAATGGTGAAGGAAATTTTTCAACCAGCTCTCATTGCTGTTATTATTTCAGTTGTTTGGAAGAAGATAGTCCACACCGATGCTTGAGACAGATAAAAATAAAAAAGGGGAAAGATTCTGTGGTCTTGCTCACATTTCTTTTTGCTCAACCTACTCTTTGAAGAACAAATTGCAAATGGATGACACAGACAGATATGAACTACTGTGCAAAATGGAAATACAAGGCTTTAGTTGTCATCACCGGCATTCAGAAGATTCATATTAATAAAAATGTGACAACTGTTGCCATCTTTTGTTACTCTGATTTGTAGTGAAGCAGCACCTTGAGGCTCCAGTGAATTCAGGGCCCCATGGTGCTAATTCTGTACATACATGTAGTAAGAGAGAGTCTGTCTCAAAGTACCTACCCCGCATTGCTCCCCTCATTTTCCAGATGGGGCACTGATGCACAGAGAAGATTAAATGATTTCCCCAAACTTACCCAGGGAGTTGGTGGTAAAGCCAGGAATGGAACTTAGATCTCCTGGGAAGCTAGGCCAGCCCAGACCTTAACTCCTATCACAGAAACACAAATATAGTAGCACGGTGTTTCTCAACCAGTGGTACGCATACCCTTAGGGGTACGCTAGAGAAGTCTGGGGGGTACATCAACACAAGTGAAATTTGGCAAAAAATGTCCGGGATTATGCCCTGCCAAGGGGATCAGGGAGGGGGCAGTGGCACATGCCTGTCAAATTGAACATTCGGAGCCACACTCCTGGACGTTAACAGCCGCTCTGTGCATATGCCCCAGCGCTGGTGGGAAAAGTGTGTGGCTGTGGCGGCGGCTCTGGTGAGACCCAGGGCAGTGCCAAGTTGGGGGGGTGGGTTTGGGTGGAGAGAAAAAAAGTCACTTCCACGGCCACCTCTCTGGCAGTGCTGCAGCGGGGAGGGTGGCTGAACCTGGAGATGCGCATTGCCCCCACCCCTGCCCGCAGCTCAGTACAACGCATCCCCATCGCCCCTGCCCCGGGGCACTGCGGAGAAGAGCTAAAAGGTGGTGAAGCAGCACAACGAGCTTTGCTCCAAAGGACCCCCCCACATCAGTGGCATAGTGAGGGGGGGGCAGTTGCCCCCAGCCGGGTGGGGGTGGGAGTGCATAGCCCCATGTGGCGAGCCCAGTGCTGGCGGGCTACTTGCTCCCTGCAGACAAGCTGCTGAGGTAGGGCCGGGGGATGGGAGCAGGCACCTCAAAGGTAGGGTTACCATACGTCCAGTGCCTGGCTCTGGGGGAGGGGAAGGGCATTGGGTTAGAGCTGGGGTCCTGGGGGTACTTATAATTTTTTTTTTGAAAAAGGGATACTTTATAAAAAAAAGGTTGAGAAACACTGTAGTAGCTTTATGAGGCATGGGAATCAGCATTTGTCATGCAAAATGTTTTTAATAAAACATGTACATGTAAATTCCCATGCATTATCACCAGCTAGATTGGCCTTTAACGCACAGGTGGCAGTGAGGGACAGGGCTGAGCTGCAGAAGTCCAGGAGGAGTATCTGGAGGCATGGTGCCTTGGAAAGGCAGCTTCCCAGCTGTGCAGGAAGAAGCACAGTCTAATACAGATTTTCAGGGTGCAGCATGCCCCTTTTTGTGAGCTGGTTTCTAGAGGGAAGAACCATGTCTCTACTTATTCCTTTCCCCCCCCTCCCTCTTTTTCATGAATTGGTTGGTAGCAGCTTCTGTGATCTTCCTGTTGTCTGGTCAGCTGTGATCTGGCCCATGCAATGAGTAAGTTTAATTTCTGGCTCTTCTTCAGATCGTGCACAAATTAGTTACAGCTCTGTATGCATCAGTTCTCAACTGTAAATGAGGTCTTTGAGCCAGGGACTCTTTCTAGAGATGTGGGATTACGATCTCCCTACCCCAGCACTGTAAAATAAGGACATTTCTTAGATAACACTTACCTCCCTTCTGGGGAGTGTTGTGAAACACGGTGTCTTTTAGCCAAGGATCTCGAAGCATTTTAGAACCATTTATCAGTGATAATAAATACAAAAATATTTCACTGGAGAAGATACAGAAGATTTTCTAGCCTCATGAGTAATGCTCCCTTTCACTCTCTGCTGACTTGGCACCTTCCAAGAAAAAACTGGCATTACATAATATCTGTTGTTAAACAAATTCTATTAAATATTTTGTTCTATGTCTCTCCACACGGGCAGCATTGTCAAAATGCACAGGATTTTTTTGGGTGCACCATATGACTATAGCTGCTAAACACAAATATAACTATTGTGTAATGTTTGGGGTCCCCTGTTGTTTCATTCATTCCATTCATCAAACTCCATGTTGTACTTGGGGGCAGATGTGCCTCATGGTAAATTTACATTTTCCCCCAAATTGGTGTTATTTCTCATAGTTAAAGGACACAGGCAAGCAATACATCCACAGCATTTCAAATGATATTTACTTTGTAATTTAGTGTCCTCTTAAAAGCTGGTAAGACAGGGGAGAAAGCCCTATCAATTCTGGATTTTTTTTTCACTTTGGCTATGTCTGCACTACAGGCTTCGGCTACGTCTACACTGCAGGATTCTTGCGTAAGAACTGTTTTGCGCAAGAGTTTTTGCGCAAAAGGTCTTGCACAAGAGCATGTCCACACTGCCATGTGCTTTTGCGCAAGAGTGTCCATGGCAGTGTGGACGCTCTCTTGCTCAAGAAAGCTCTGATGGCCATTTTAGCCATAGGGGCTTCTTGCGCAAGAAACCCGTGTTGCCCGTCCACACTGCCTTCTTGTGCAAGAGCTCTTGGGCAAGAGGGCTTATTCGTCATGGGGAGAGGAATAACTCTTGAGCAAGAAGCCCTCTGTTCCTCTGCTTTACTGTAAATTTACTTGCGCAAGAATGTGTGTGCAGTGTAGAGGCTCTGCAAGTTTTTGCACAAGAATGGCCGTTCTTGCGCAAGAAGCCTGTGGTGTAGATGTAGCCATCTTGGCCAAGAGCGCATCCACGCTGCCAAAGCGCATCGAAAAAGTGATGCGCTTTTGCGCAAGAGAGTGTCTAGACTGCATGGATGCTCTCTCGAAAGGAAACTCTGATTGCTATTTACAGAATGGCCACCAGGGCACCTGTGCTTTTTTTGATTGCCTCTTTTTGTACAAAAAAACTCTGTTCCCCGTCCACGCACAACTTTTTGCGCAAGAACTCTTGTGCAAAAAGGAGTTATTCCTCATAGAAGGAGGAATACCTACACCGGAAAAAACCCTCTGTTCTTTCATTTTACTTGGGCAAAAACGTACTTGAGGTGTGGAAGCTCCGTGAGTTTTTGCGCAAAAACGACTGTAGTGTAGACCTAGCCTTAGAGAGACAAAGCAGGTTTCCTTTACTGCATAAATTTCTCTTGGTGGAAGGTCCAAGCTTTTGGAGCTCTTCTTCTGGTCTGGGGAAAGGAAACCAGAGTGACTGAACTAAATACAAGCTGGGACAAGTTGTTAAGCATAAGAAGTTAAAACATATTGTGGGAGACCACTTAAAATGAAATGAGCAATGAAGGGCTATCAGGCAGTGGAGTGTGTTACAAATTTTTGTAACGAGCTATACAATCAGTATCTCTGTTAAGCTGAAAGTCTTTGGTATCTCGCAGAGATATTAGGGTATGTCTACACTACCACCCTAGTTCGAACTAGGGTGGCTAATGTAGGCATTCGAAGTTGCAAATGAAGCCCGGGATTTAAATATCCCGGGCTTCATTTGCATCTTGCCGGGCGGGCACCATTTTTAAATCCCCTTAGGTCGAACTCCGTGCCCGCCGTGTAACGGTGTACCGGTAGTTCGAATTAGAGATCCTAATTCGAACTACCTACTCCATGCCACATGTAGCCGCGGGCACGGAGTTCGACCTAAGGGGATTTAAAAATGGCGCCCGCCTGGCAAGATGCAAATGAAGCCCGGGATATTTAAATCCCGGGCTTCATTTGCAACTTCGAATGCCTACATTAGCCACCCTAGTTCGAACTAGGGTGATAGTGTAGACATACCCTTACTTTAAGTTCTCAGATTTGCTTATTGAACATGTTATGCAGTTTCTCGTGAGGACAAGGTCTGTGACATCAGGTATGGAGTGATTGCTTTGGTGTTTTGTCTTTTTATGACTTTTCTGTTTGAGTTCCTTTGAGAGTTCTGTGATTGGTTTCACCCACATAGTTGGAGCATGTTGGAACCTTTTTTACACGTTGGATAAGGTACACCACATGTTGTGATACTCATGTGTCGGATTCTCAAATCTGGAAAGGTGTGCTGTGGGAGGTATTGATCTGGTGCTGCTTTGAGTTGGAGTGTCCTCGTTTGCAGGGAGCTTCTTTTGATGATGAGTTTGGTGAGGTTGGGGGATTGTTTGAAGGCCAGAAGAGGGGGTTCAGGAAAGATTTCTTTCAGCATGTGGTACTCCCTATCACTTATCAATTGTAACTCTTGGGTTCCATTGTGGTAGGTGACAATTAGTGACAGAGACTGAATGGTTTTTTTTTGTTCTGTATTGAAGCAGGTTCTCCCTGGACATTTGGGCTATGTCTACACAGCAGTATTATTTCAAAATAACTGACATTATTCCTAAATAACATAGTTTGCGTCTACACACAAGCAGTTATTTCAACATAATGTTGAAATAATGTTGAACTGGAGGACTGCTTACTCCAACTCCCGTATCCCTCATTGTACGAGGAGTAAGGAAAGCCGAGGAAGAGTGCGATGTAATAAATCTTTCATCAGATGAAACTTAAAATCTTCTTACAACAACTTCTAATGTCCAAAAATCCTCTGACATAGGTTTGGTGGGAAGAATGAGGCCACAAGAAGTGCTTGTTTCCTCGGCCCAGGGAAAGAGGACCTAGGTGGAATGCTAACATGAAAATTCTTTGGTCCTCACATGTTCTCACACCAGCATTAGCCAGGAGTAACTCTACTGAAGTTAGAGAACAATCAGCCACTCTGAGCACTAACTGTGGGGCTCCCTCGCATGCTTGGGGAAGGCAATGCAGCCAGCTGTGTTAGTGTCTAGCTCCATCATGAGTGTCTGTTAGCATTGGCAGCAGGCACTCATTGGGGTGAGTGAATAATGTGCTTTTTACCAGTAGATGTAGCATTAAACACTACAGTGCACCTTGAGATATTTTGTCTGCCTTTGTCCTGCCCTGGCAGAAGATCGCAGATCACCTCATCTTAACAGCTACCGCTCCTCAGTCACCTCTGTTGGGGTAATGCTACAACTTTTACTATCGGCAAAATCATTACTAATTAAGCAGTGGACATTCACTATCACTGCTTCCCACCTTCATTTGCTGTTCATGAATCATTTGTAAAAGGCTGCTAATTTATGTCACTGGATCGGATTCATTCAGTTTATTCCAACTACTCCCATGGTTCACTGTTCTGGATTTGTGATGTGCAGTTTCTCACCTACATCACACAGTATTGCCTCTGGTCTCTAACTGGCTGTCTCACAAGGTTTAAAAAGGATAATGCTGATTGGCAAACCGTGAAGAGCAAATAACATATTTGGCTATGGACTTTTGACACAAATAGTCATTTGTGCTAAGGCACACACAACTTGACAAAAGCATTGGCCATCCATCTCGTTGCAAACAATGACCCTCAGTGTAGCTGCAGAGCAATCTCATCCTGCTAATTTGCAATTCACTTTTTGAGTGATTGGGACAGCTCCAGTCCCAATTAAGACTAATCCAGTGAAAGGGGGCACAGGGCACTGTCTCTAGTTACCTCCACCTGATGGATTCCCAAGGCTAATGAGATAGTGACCTGCTGTGCTGTCTTATCAAGAGTTAAATGCCATTGTAATCAGATCCATAACATAGTCCAGTGGAAACTAACACCATGCTGATATCACCCCCCAAAAGGACCTCTGAGCCAAAATGCCAGGAAGTTTGCTTCTATGTCTTGCACTACAACAAACCTTCCCTTTTACAATTCAATCTGTGATTATAAAAATATGTATTTTTAAAATTTTTTTATCCTTTATCTCATTCCTTTAGGGTCTGATCTTTTGCAGCACTGAGAACCCTCAATTCCCATTCCCTTCTGCGTGAGTAGAGGGTCCTCAGCACTTTATAACATTGTGGGCCTGAAACTGCATAGTGTTCCCCCACCTTTGTGTGTATATCCCTTTTTCATTCTGATACTGTGCTTGTGAGGGTTTTCTCAGGTACAATGAGGTGCAGTAAGTATTTTTATTGGCCATTTGATCCCCTGCTGGCATGATCAACAATGCCAACATGCTCTTGATTGAGTTGCTGGTCATTTCTCTCCTTCACACAGATGACAGAGCCTGCAAAATCAGATGGTGACATCCCAGATCATGGCCTGACTCCCTGTGTGGAGAGCAAAGACCCCTAATCCTCTGCCCCGAGGGACTGTTGCTCCTGGGATTGAGCGAGCTGTCTCAGTGTTTTCAGGACTTGCTTGGATCATTTCATAGCACTTAGAATTGACAACAAAGCTGCATTATCATGTTGTGTCCTCAGTTTGATTCACCAATAAAGCATATAGCCTTGGCACAAAGCTGTGGTGTTTGCTCAGGGAGAAGCAGCAGGCCTAAGAAGCACTGGATGGGGCCAGGAGCTGCATTTATTTTAGTTGTCTCAGTTACTTTCAGAGGCTGGCCTCAAACACCCCTCTCCACCATTTGCTGTGTGGAATTCACATGGTTTATCTCAGGCTCAAGCCATAGCCAAAGCAGTGGGCTACAAGAAACTGCTGCTTATCGCTGCTTTTACATGGCTTCTCTCAGCAAATGTTTAGCCCTACTTGACTCGGGATGAGTGCTGTATTGATTATTAACTTGACACAAACATCTGGTTTTCATTACACATGGTAGCAGGCCAGAGAGGGGTGCTGTACTGGGCGGAGTGGTCACTTAACAGCCATCAGGGCTGGCTATAAAGAAAATTTAACATATCCTGCAATTACAGTCTGCCCAGCACAGGGGGATTTGGGATCTGCAGATCTGATTTCAGAACAGAAGAAAATGTTTATTGTATCTGGTACACACATTTATTTACTCAGTAGTAGCAGGGCTTTTGAAATATTGCCTGTAGAAGAGCTTATCCCTTTGCTTCTGAGAAGGACTTTCTTGTTTAAGCCAGGAAACCCAAGCAAGACTTCTGGTCAGAATGGCCTGTTTAATGCTTTTGCAGGCTTCAGTGTTGCAGCCTATGCAGAGTCTGCGTGTCTGTTCTGAAATACAAATAACAGCCCTTGCCATCAGGGCCTTGCTGCCTAGGCTAGCAGGAAACACTGTGGAAGGCAGGAGAATAGTGCATACCTATGAGTGACCCCTTATGGCCAGCATTTCAGAGTGGGATTGCCAAGCTATGGGGGAAATACATCCCCAGCGCCCAAGGCAGTACTGCAACATGGTCAGCAGCACCTTCCATGTTGGCTTTGTCTGGGGCAGGATACAGGGAGTCCCTGTGGGTGCTTGGCAGTGCATACTTCACTGAGGCTGGGACTGAGCAAGGGTCCTGCCTGTGTCCAGCGGCCTGAGGGATTCACTTTATATTCATCACAGATGAACCATCCTCATTTTCTACCATGTGGAACCCTACAACTTCCAGAGTTGCATATCACGGGTCCTTTCTGGGGTGTAGTGACTCTGGAAGTAGTTCCAGGCAGTCATTTTGGAGAATTTCCACCTTCTCTCAAATTCCCGGACAATGTTATATGATATGTCACATGGCATCCATGAAAGGGTTAATTTGCATAAGGCTGCTGCCTCTGAAAACATCAGTGTCCTGCTCTTCGTGTCTGATCAGCCAAAAGGGACGTTTTTCTGGTGATGTAATGCGTGTAACTTGATTCCCCGCTGAAGCGCTGTGGTGGGTGGAGTTTCCGTGGAGCCAGACAAAGCTGGGATCCGCTCTCTCTGGCTCGCTCATGCTGTCTCAATTAAAGCAGAGTTGAATTAATCTTGTACTCTTAATGTCAGTTGCTATTTTTCCAATTCACCTTCAGACTCTTAAATACTAGTTCTACAAATGCAGCCAGCCTGTTCTTCAATTTCAGGCTGTCAATTTCACGGGCTGTTGATACATTTATTAGGTGTGTAATTTGCTATTTTTAGGAGGCTGTGGGGGAGAGCAGCACAACTTTCTTCTCCATGTATAAAACTCTTACAATTCTCTGTCCGCTGCAAATATTTTCACTATTAAAAGACAGTATTTAGGTTCAAATTGTTCCCCGATCTTATGCCCCTGGGGTGAATTTGGCTCACAGTGTTCTATATGCTCTGTGGACAGAAGTTCAAAATGCTTGGCCACCGCTGGAGAGAAGAAGAGTTCCAAGGTAGATGGACCAACAGTTTGATCAGAAATGGGCCTCAATGAGAAATCCCGACACAAACACCCCAGAACTATGCTGGTTGGGCCCATGACTAAGACTGATTATAGCCTATGCTCACAAGCATTGATGCACAAACTGTCTATGCCCTCGGGCATGCCTGTGACGTGTTATTTGTTTGATAAATTCTACCCATTTCAAAGGTGCATTGAAAGACTTACCAAATACTTGAGAGACACACATATATGGGGGTGGCTTGGCAGGGAGTGATCTGCTTGATGTATTTATTCCCATAAGGGAGGGTGATGTAATGCTAGCTCATGGTTCCATCATCCAGGGTTGAGAGAGGTGATCATCCTGTTTTATGAATAAAAAAACCAAACCCCGCCCTCCCTTTATTGCCAAAAAAAAGTTCTCATCTTGGGGAGTTCACTTTATACCCTACCAGCTCCTAGAGGTGCACTTAAAGAACCACATGCAGAGGCAATACAGGGTTGTTATTAAGGGAGTGCAGCGTAACCATAAAAAGGAAGAGGGGTGCTTATCCAACTATATATATCTGAAGGTGAGGATGTGAATGGCTAGCCAGTGGAGGTGGAGAATGAACACTTAAAATAGGCCCAAAACAGTTCAGGTCAGCCTCTTTCAGGATGTGGCCAACACATCCCAGGGTTGTGCCATCTGTTTTGGGCCTTTTTAAAGTGTTCTGTACTTTACTACAGCTAGTGATTTTCTTTAAATAACATTCCCCATGGCAGCCAAAGCACTTGCGTTGCTGTACAACAGGATAAAGTTCATTACAATCCAATAAATACAGCATAGACTGCTACTGTCTTAAAGTACAAAACATAAGTAAGGGGGTCACATATATGTGTGTGTGTATAAAAGTGAAAGTAAGGCATTTAAAGAGAAAAAATAAATGCAGAGTCAAAAAATGGAAAAGCTTTGTGATTTTTTTAAGAGTAGGGAGGGAACTGAAATGTGATGGATTCCAGGGGGAGTGAGGCATTGATTTGTATTGCTTGCTTTCCAAATAAACACACCAAGTTAATTAACTGCTGCTATCTCCATGCATTTGCTATGTATACTCCTCTCTGCTTCTGCTACATCCACTGTGGTCTCCAAGCCCGAATGGCCCAACAAATTAAATGGTACAACTCCTACATGCACACTTGTCCAGAGCTTGTTATAACTAATCAAGTGGTAAATGACAGACACACCAGATAGTCTGCTGATCCGGACAACAGAATTTATCTTAATCACAGAAGCAACTGATCAACAATCCTTCATGCCAAACCCTGTAAACGAGGGGCACACCACAGCCTATCTCCTGCTCTGTGTGAGGCCTAGATAGGAAAACAGGAACAAGCCAAAGTTGGTGGGGGGAGGGAGGAGTCAATCCCCTTTGATAGGGAAAACTGTGAACATTCCAGACTTAAATTTTAACAGCGTGAGCTCTCTATTCTTGTCAATGCAGGAGCTGGTGTTTCTGTACACAGTCAAGTGAGCATAGGGCCATGAGCTGGGTTTATAAGAGCTGATCTCACACTTTGTAAATCACTTTGAGATTTACACATGAAAAGCACTACATAACAGCTATGTATTTATTTATGAATTATAATGATTATTAGCCCACTATTCTGTAATAATGGCCCCAAATGACCTTTTCTTCACCAATGTTCCCTCTAATCTTTTCTATCCACGACCTGAATAAATTTTGCTATATGTACAAAGGCATGTGCAGATGTGCACCACCCATAGAAACACATGCTGGCAGGTATGAATGCTCTGCTAATCTGCGGCATTTGAATATCTCCTGGTTGGCCATCCGAGCACGCAGCTTACAGGGAACATTGATTAGTGACAGACACTTTTGTTTTCAATCATTACTGTAGAATGCTGTATTTTTGTAAAGCTTTTCAGCACGCATTAATCTGGAAAATGCTTCAGTTAGAGCTCATCAGTTTGGTTCCTCAGGGTGGAGAAAAGCTACGGATTTTTTTTCCTGACTATTTTAAATAGAGAAATTTGTCAGTTTTCACTCTGTAAAGGTGATGAAAAGACAGCACTAGCACCTTCATGAGTAATAACAGTCATTACGTTTAATATTATTAACAGCTTATTTGAATAACACACACAACGTATAACAGAGAATGCTATTAAATTTGCCAAGCAATCAGGAGTTAGGAAATGGCAGAATTAAGGTGGCCTGTGCAATCTTAATTTGGCCACCTTGTATGTACGTTTTAATTACATACCACATACTATTGGTTCCACATGCATTTCTTCATTCAGTACACAGAATGGACCATGCTCACACAATGAACAGCTGGCTACTCAATGTATTGTGTTATGCTCATTGTGGCCTCCAAGCCTTGTTTACTGCACATTTCCCTGGTTGGAAGACAGAATTAATATTTGCCTCCTGGCCTTTTCTAGGGCTCTTATTACTGTAGTATTTTAATGCCTCACAAACATTAGGGGATTTATTTTTACAACATCTTTACATTTTACACAAGGTCACAAACGGGGATCTGATGCACAGAGGGATTAAGGTTAAAATATCCAATAATTTTGAATGACTAGGACCTGATTTTTCAAAATATGTAACAATATATATAGCTCTTAATATGTTCAAGCACAGTTCCCGGTTAACTTCACTTGCAGCTGTGAGCGCACCACACTTCTGCAAATCAGACTTGAAAGTCTCAAGTCAAGCACCTATAAAATGAGGAACACACAATTAGTGTAAACAACAAGAAGTCCTGTGGCACCTTATAGACGAACAGATTTATTGGAGCATAAGCTTTTGTGGGCAAAGACCCACTTCGTCAGATGCATGGTCACAATTAGTGACCAACCTTAAAGAGTTTGGTATATGTGACTTGACTAGCAACATATAGGGACCTTGTAGCAGAGGAAGGGACAGACTCTAGTTCCGCAGAGCAGCGTGCAACTGCTTTATCCATAAGATCCTTCTTTCTCTGCTTGCAATCCCCTGCCTCATTCAGTACACACAACCCAACTTCTACAACCAATGAGGTGGTTCGCAAGAGATGGAGAATGACTGTGGAGGCCCTATGCTCCATTAGGAGCCCAAAGAACAAATGATGATGATGGCAGTTCCTAAAGCTGTTAACAAACGTAGATCCTGATGTGATCCTACAAACATTTAGGCAAATGCTTTATTTTACTTTATTTCAATTACAATGAAGTCAAGTTAAGCACATGCATAATAAATATTTAGAGGAGTGATGTTTAGGTCCCTTCCTCCTTCATATTTCACTAAATAAATATGAATCCTAGAGTTAGTCAAAACTGAATATCATTTTCCCACAAAAATGGATGCAAAAAGGAAAATTATCATGGGAAAAAATTCATTTTGATTGAGATTTTCTGATATGTTGATGGCAAAACAGAAATAATGTTTTTAATTAAAATTTTCATTTTTCAGTTAAGTGTTTGATTTTCAATACCAGTAAACCAATCCAAATGTTTACAGAAAACTAAAGATTTTGATTGAAACGTGCTCTTAAAATCCCCAAATGTCTTAGTCTTAGCTTCAAAATTCATGGTGCGTGGATCAGATGTAGTGCTCTCCATCAGTACCCGGCCAGTGGAAGCCAAGGATGCAACCAGTGGACCAAATTTAGTGATGAAGCCTGCTTATGTGTCACCTGAGGTACATTGCACATCCACCAAGAAGACTGAAAAATCAAAACATTTTTCTTCTAAATTTATTGGTAAGTCTAGAAAAAATAGGTTTGAAATATTTATGGAAAACAATTGGTGTTCTTTACAGAGCTCTACTGATTCTGTTGGTTTTATGTTAGTCAAGTGAGTTTGATATACTAACTGTATTCTCTGCCACCAATATTGTTCTGAGTTGCTTGTCATCTCATTGTCAGGGGATTTCCATTTGGTCTTGACAAGTGTCAACTGTGGGTAGCTCATAACATTTTCTAAATTAAGTATAAGTGGTACCTTAAACAGTGTTGAATTATTTATTGAAAATTCATTTGAATCAGGATGACATTTATTTGCATTGATGCTTGACATGAGAATTTGTACCAGAAACAACTGACGTATCTTTGTATTGTTTGTCCAGACAAAACTAGCATCCTCTCAACCTGAATGACTTTTATTTTAGATTGAGACAAGAAGGAACAAACATGAACATGCCCACAAGAGAACACAGCGTGTACGTCTCCTTTGTAACATGCTGCATCAGCGCTGACTCACCTTTGCAGATTCCTGAAAGAAAAATATAGGCATTGTGGAGAGAAAACAAAATAATAAGTTATTTAGCTACATACACAAAAGTCTTTACAAGCTGATTGGTCATCTACTTTCTCAGAACCATGTGAACATAAGTACAAGGAATAGCCAGCAGTTGCTTTTGAAACTTTCCTGCATGCCTTCATGGTGCAGAGCTAAAAAGGAAGTGGCCTGGTGATAAGCCATATATAGAATCTGTTGAGAAGTATGAAGACACCAAAGAGGGTAGGGCCGAACATGACTGAAACCATGGGCTGAGTCAATACGGCTACACACAGTCGCAAGTATTGTATGTGACAATAAGTGCTGGCAGTATAGGGCCTACGTGAAGCAGGTATAATCCCCAGATCCCAATTTGAATATAGTATAGAGCAGAACTACTCAACTTCGGAAGCCCTGGGGGCCACAATGATACTCACAGCACATGCCGAGGGCTGCAACTTAAGGGTGGTCACATATACATACAAATATATATGCAAATAGCTTCTTTCACACTGACGGGCATGAATACAAAGCACTTCCCACAATGCCCCATCACTCCCGGCACCTCCTCTCTGGGGGCTAAAAATGCCAACACCCTGCACCCATCTGTTTGTGCCAGCCCGTCCGCTTGTGTCTTTCAGTGCTCACCCTGCCTGGGAGATGCTTTGCTGTTGTGGAACATGTTTCCTGTGGAGGCCATGTTCCAAGGATCCCACCTGCACGTGTTGAGCCCCGCGTAAACCGAAACTGCCCCGCAGGCCACAAACAAATGGGCCATGGGCCACATGTGGCCCATGGGCTGCGTGTTGAGTAGCCCTGGTATAGAGAGTTGTTGGTGGTACAGAAGCTGGTATCTTGGTATAATGTAGACAGGCTTGCATGCTCAGATGACAAGGTCTTGCCCTTCTTTTATATCTCATTAATTTTTGCATGTGCACATGGTCATATTTTTTGCTTGAGAAAATGTCATTAATTTTTTAGATTAAAAAGGAAAAAAAGGCAAAACTAGTGAAAATATATCATACTCATGTCAAGGAAGGGCCCCGTGGATCTCAGCAGCATTACAGATGGGATGCCCTGCATGCTCTTGTACTGATCCCCTGGGACTAAATGGGATTGTCTGAAGACCTTGGCTCGCAGGTCTATTGCTAGAGAGGACTAGCTTGCTCTCATCTCTGGGGTGGAGAAGGGATACTTTGGAGTTAGTGCTATTCTTGGTGCAGGATATTAATGAGCTCAGTTAGATCACTGAGCTATCCCCAGTCTAATAATGAAAGCGGGTGCTGTCCTCTGTTGTCCCAAGCTCATGCATAAGGCAGATGATGGTGGATCTTAGGGATCAGCAGAGATAATTGTGCTCCAACCCTCCCCCCCCCACACACACTCAGGGCATGAACTTCAATGCCTCAGAACATTCCCATCTTGCCACCTGCCAGTTCCTCAGGGCCGGCCCACAACATTTTGGCACCTGAGCCGGAGAGCTCAAATGATGCCCCCTTACCCCCTCACTTGGGCCAAAACTTTGAAAGGTCTCAATTCTGCCTTCTTCCTGTTCTACTCCTCTCGTGGTACTGCTCTGCTACCTACATATGCACCAGCAGCAGACACAATTTTCTACACTCTGGGGCCTTGTGGTGCCCCCACAGTCTGGCACCTGAGGCGGCCACCTCAGTTTGCCTCATGGTAGGGCCAGCCCTGCAGTTCCTCTATGTCCCGTGACCCTGGAGAAGTATCATAAAGCCTGCTACAACAGCTTGTGCAGGCCAGGATTACCCCTAACTGGGGGAATACACATCCGCTCCCATGGAGCTGGTTTAAGAGGGTCTGACACTAAATTTTCATGCATCAGCTTTGCCTACAACAAAACATCCATGCACGTAGACTAGACCCCTGTATTGTCAACTCAGTTGCAACTACTAAATAAGTCTCTCAGATAGATGGCTGTGGGTTCAGAAGGACTCTTGTGATTTCATTTCCAAACCATGGGCCTCTATCACTTAAGATGAAGAAGAACTCTCAAATGTCAAAAGCTGTAGTTCCCTCCAAGTAGGCCTACCATAAGAGGGCAATATCAGTCACACGTTCATATGCATGAAGTCCGTAAGTATGCTCTGTACTACCCAGAGTTAGCAGTATCTCAGCCACAGACCACAGCTCTCCTTTAAACTCAGGCTGGTTTCTCTTTATTGCATACAGCTTCTCAGGAACCAAATATCCTGTTTCTTCTCCAGTTCATTCTGTACAATACTCCCTCCCTTCCCATTTTCTGGTCCTGCCCAGCTTTCCCTTCCCAAAGGCTGGTGTATCAATAAATCATTTCACTCACTCACAAGAGGTTTCTGAACAACAGGAAACTTCAGAGATGGAACAGCAACGTTAACCTTCAGTTGTGGCTGTTGCATTCTGCACACTAAAAAACAATGTTTGTTTACATACGTAATCAGTTGAGGGTTTTGTGAATGTGCTTGTTGTCCTGCAGTTAAATAAAATAAATCCTTGGTCTTTTGTTTGCTGCATGATAGGATTAGAGCATACTCCACTGGATTCAGATGTGTTTAATAAAGACACTTGCTTTTACTGAAACATCTTTCAGGGAACCAATTAACCACAGTATTGTCAGTCCTGAAGCTGCAACAATAAGGAATCAGGAATTTATAAAAAGATCATGAGAGTGGATGAAAACCATCCTTATTTAAACAGGACAAAAACTTCTGTTTTTTTTTAATCTGCCTTCTGTTTTCTGAACTTTTATGGAGCATTCAAGTCATATTTGCAAACTTTTTTTTTTCTACAGCCATAATGGAAGCTGAACATCTCGCTAATCACTTGCCTCCAGGTGCTGGAGTTTTAAATCAAACACCTAATAGTAAGACTCTGGAAAAAATTGAGAGACTTGGCAACATTGGAAATGAATGTTTGATAAATTTGAACTGAATTAGCAAACATTTTGCTTAATTGGGATGGAGTTGGCATAAAACACAGGCATCCTCAATCCCAGTTTCTGGATCTAACAGCTGAATACACTGCCTTTGTAAGCAAGAAGAGGCCCTCATTGGCTATGGCTATGCAGTACACAAATTGCATATCTCTTTCCGATGTTCTTTCGAAAGAAGCTTTTCCGAAATTTGGTGCGTCTACACGGTGCTACATTTTGGAAAAACCTGATCTTTCGACACATCCCTTATGCCTTGTAGAATGAGGTTTATAGGGATGGCGAAAGAGCGCATCCACTTTTCCAAATTTTTTTTTCGGAAAAGCGGATGCATTCCTTGGATGTGACATTGCTTTTCCGGGATACCCAGTATCCCAGAAAAGCACTGCAGTCTAGACGTAGCCATTTTGTCTTGTTCTTTCTTGATGTTTTTTCATTCATTAGCTAGTCATACATGGTATATTTCTTCATACACACATCTCTAACCCCATGGCACTGAGATGAATGGAACGAGAGGGAATAGAAGCATTGTTGCTTTCATCTTAGAAGACAGCTGTGATTATACATGTGAAATATAATCAGAGCTGACTGAAAACAGACTTCACTAAACAGCAAGAAGAGGAGATCCCTGTAAATATATGTGAAGGACTCCACTAGCAGGCTCTTTAACTCAGACCTTAATTTTGCTCTTAACTCATAGTATCCTCTGTGAGGTGTCTGTGTATTCTAGTAACTAGCAGTGTTGGGTGGGGCCCGTGAGTTCTAATCCCAGTTCTACTACTGGCTTATTTTTCAATGGTGGAAAATTATGTCACTTCTCTGTGCCTATGTTTACTCTTTTGTCCTTTATCTGTCTCGTCTATTTAGGTTATAAACTTGTTGGGGCAAAAGACCGACTCTCACTATGCTTTTGTCCAGTGCCTATCACGGTGGGGCCCTAGCTGGCGCTAACTACTACTAGTACTAATGAACTTAAGCTTTCTTTTCCTGCCTCCATCTCCTATAAGTCTGTCATCAGCTCCCAAGCATTACCAGAATAATCTGTCCTTACCTTGGCCCTAGCTCTGCCGAAATCTTTAATCACATTCTATCCCAACACATACAAATCTTCCTTTTATTGTTTTTCTAAATCCCTAGCATGTAGGGGAACCAGAATTTGATGGCTACCCTTGCCTTTTATTCCAAGATGTGAGATCATATTGCTCCTATCCTCTGTCACCTTCTTTCCATTGTTGAATCCAATTCAAAAACCACTGCCATGGCTTGAAAACCTCCCACCATTCCTCATCTGCAGTCAATTGTCTCCTATAGTCTTGACCACCTTTCGGTCCATTCCCTATGAAAGTCAATAGGTTGGCAGAACTCACACTCACTTTTGCTATCCGGTCCCTCTCTCTCTGAACCAAGTCTCTTGATTTCACTGAATCAAATCCCTCCTCAACATTTTCATTTTCTCCCCAGCTTACATTCGACTGTCTGTACAGCATTTTGTAACCCTACATGTTTCAGAGCCCATATAAAAGTACATTTTGTTAGCGCCCTCAGCCTATAATACAGGGCTGGCTGGTCTCAGTCTTCCTTGCAAATGTGCATGCCAAATATACTGTTAAATAATGCCATATAAGGTTATTAACTTAGTAAAATAATACTTTAATTAAATGAGGACAAATTTTGTCAAGAAAATCTACAATTCTGTTTGAATAATTAGGCCAGGTCTCCACTACGCGAGAAAGTTGACCTAAGATATGCAACTCCAGCTATGAGAGTAGAGTAGCTGGAGTTGACGTACCTTAAATTGAATTTCTATGGCATCCCCACTGTGGGTATGTCAACACTACACAGTTTTTTTTAGAAAAATGGCTGTTTTTCCAAAAAAACTTCAATTGTGTCCACACTGCAATCGCGTTCTTCCTAAAGAAAATCAAAAGAACAGAGGGGTTTTTCTGATATTGGTAATCCTCATTCTATGAGGAAGAAGCCTTTTTCCGAAAGAGCTCTTTCGGAAAAAAGTGTGTATGGATGGGGAAGAGGGAGTTCTTTCGAAAGAAGAGGAAAGAGGAAAAAGCACAGGTGCCCTGATGGCTACTCTTATGGAAGATAGTGTCCATTCAGTGTGGACGCTCTCTTTTGAAAAAGCAGATCACTTTTTCCATGCACTTTGGCAGTGTGGAAGAAACTTTCAGAAGAAGTTTTTCCAGAAGATCTCTTCCAGAAAAACTTTCTTCCAAAAGAAGCCTGCAGTCTAGACATAGCCTGTGAGAAAAACTTTCCTGTCAACTTCCCTTACTCCTCATGAGCCTGTGGAGTACCAGGGTTGATGTGGGTGCCATTAGCATTTGCTTTAGAGGGTTCTTACTAGACTCACTAAATCAAATTCAGAGTGTCGACTTATGGGTAAGTGTATACCTAGCCTTAGATACCACTATGCAAAGGAAAAGGTTTTAAACAATTAGATATATTTAAATAACACCAGTTTTAGAAGAAGGCTATAAAAAGTTGCTGACTTTTTATAGGAAAGTGGCAAAAAAAAAAAAAGAAGAAGAAGAAAATGAAGTAGAAGATACAGGTGCAATATAATGTATTCTGCTGAACTGCGATATGTTTAATCAGGACAGTTCTAGTTGTAGTTACAAGGACAGACACACAACTTGCATATGAGAGTTAACAAAATTCCTTTGTACAAGTAATAAAATAATTTCTTTTTCTGCTCCCCCGTAAATGTTAAAATTTGGCCTTTTTCAAGACAAATTAGAAACTTGCTTGTCGTAAAACATTAAAGAGCCTGTAAATTCAGGAGAACATGCTTATGATTTTTAGTTAGCTTTAATTTGTAATATTATTTGGTGAAAAACATATATATGCAAGTATACTTACACATTTGTAGCTTACATGCAGTTTAGCTAAATACTGGATTATAAATGCACACTCTCTTGTTGAAATCATTTTTGTCATATCCCACATAATAATTAAAATAGTCAGGAAAGTACTTTAGCACATGCTTACAACAAGCTAAGGGTATGTCTACACTAGCCCCCTAGTTCGAACTAGGGAGGCTAATGTAGGCATTCGAAGTTGCAAATGAAGCCCGGGATTTAAATATCCCGGGCTTTATTTGCATCTTCCCGTCCGGGCGCCATTTTTAAATCCCCCATTTTTAAATCTCGTGCAATGAGGTGTAACAGTTAACTCGAACTAAGGATTTAGTTCGAGTTAACGTTTGACTGCCACGTGTAGCCGCGGGCAGTTAGTTTGGACTAGGGGGATTTAAAAATGGCGCCCGGACGGGAAGATGCAAATAAAGCCCGGGATATTTAAATCTCGGGCTTCATTTGCAACTTCGAATGCCTACATTAGCCACCCTAGTTTGAACTAGGGGGCTAGTATAGACATACCCTAATTGACATTATGCATATGCTTAAGTGACCTTTCTGAATAGGTTTTTTTTTTTTTTTCCCTGAATCAGGGTTAAAACATTAAATGAAAGTATTTTTGTCCTGCAAAGATATTATTATTTCACAAATCTAATATAAAGCTTTCACATGTTTATAATCAAAATATAAGTAAATCAACAAAGTTGTAAACTAGATAGCAAAAGAGACAATACTGCATCTTCTACTTACTAATAATTATTTCACAACACATTTTTTTTTCTGTTTAGCCGATTCATAGTGTAAATCAGGGGTGATTCAAAGGCAGATAATGTGAGAGAAGAATCACAGACACCTAATTTAACCACAATAGCTTTATTGGCTAGAGCCTAGTTTGGGTAATCACCAAAGTTAACACATCGGTGCTTTAGTGGTGTGTTCAGAGCAGGAAACTCTCAAATACAGCTCAAGGATAGCCACAAAAATCACTTGAGTCTAATTCCTGTAAAAACAGATGAAGATAAAGCTAATGTCCCAGTGAGTCATCCTAAATGGATTCACATTACAAAAAAAAATCTTTCCAGGATTAGAAACGAGGACAAAACTGTTTCCGAGTAGCCACAAAAGTATGCAAGGAGCACAGTATGATCATACACATTTTCAGCCTTTTCCCAGCAAACTGAAGTAAGACAACTTGATTCTCAGTAATAAAGGGCCAAATAGCTCCCTAGAGGGAAAAATGGAATGAATCTGCCCTAATGTGCCTTTCATTAGAACTTTTCATTAAAGGGAGACACTGTGAAGTGAAGTTTGGCTCAGCATTTAGGTTTTGTTTAAATTAAATAAGCGTTCACAATATTTAAGACCAGTAGAAAACATGCCTATGATTTGTAACAAGTTCCAAGGGAATAATTTAAAAGTAAGTTCAGCAACAAGCCAACATTTTCTTGCTGTGTTTACATCCTAAGTACTGTAGAATCTCTTAGTAGGAGACCCTGAAAGTGAAATGGACTGGAAACCAAAGTGAGACTGGCTAGTTTCCTTTTGTCCTCCATGTGAGAGAAATGCAAAAAAAAAAGCAGCAGCATAAAGAGTGAAAATTCCATCTGATAACATTTGAATAATTTATATCTACATATACACACACACACATATGGGCATCAGTCTGTCTGTCTATGAGTCTGTTTGTTCAAGAACTCCTCCTAAAGTATATGAGCTAGGACCACCAAGTTTGGTATGCAGCTTCCTCTTCTAACTTAAGGCAAGGTCAGAGTTTGGTTGTGGCAGGACAACTAGAAGCACTGGGAAAGGGGCTGTTTTCCATAACATGGAAACGGGGGGGGGGGGGCTTGTTGAAGGGACACGATGCTGAGAGTGGCCACTGGGGACAGTGAACCTGCAGGGGAGAGCTATCCTGCAGTGTGTCACTAGGGGCAGCCATACCACCGAGGGAGTGGTCAGGAGGGCTGTGGCTCTGCCATCTTGCCTGCCAGCACACCAAGTAAGTAGCCCCCCCCCCCCGTTACAAACCCTTCCCCCCTCCTGGCCCTTGGCCGCAGTGTCAGAGGAGGGGAAGAGAAAAGGCCCCAGTGACCAGGGAGAGAGTCTGGGGGGAGAAAAAAGGCCCCTGGTGGCTGGGGGGAGGGGAGTGCAGGGAGGGCTGAGGGGATGGAAAAGGGCCCTGGGGAGGTTGGGGGAAGAGAAAAGGCCCCTGGCAGTTGGGGAGGGTCTGGGGGGAAGAAAAAAGGCCTATGCTGGATGGGTCCCCCTGCCCTGAGCCCCTCCTCAGCCCCCTACCCCTAGCCTCCTGCACTGCTCCCTCCCCCCCATACTCAAGGCCCTGGCCTGTCTCCTGTACCCCCATATCACCAGCTCCCTGCCCAGAAGGAGCTGGGTAATGCTGGGTAAGTCTTCTAATTGCACATATGCTAATGGACCTTAAAGTGAGTGTGAATAATACTTACTCCTACTTTAGGTAGTCCCATGGCACCTTGGGGCGTATCTAGACTATGCTGAACGGTCGAAAGAGGATATGCAAATTCCCACAAATTTGCGTATCTTCTTCTGATCACACTTTTGAAAGCAGAGCTTTCGAAAGTGAAAGTAATTAAGACGCAGCTTTTTCGGCGAGCTGCCCTCTTTGTCGAAAAGCTGCTTTTCCTTAAAAAAGGAGGTTTATGCGGCTTTTCGACAAAGGGGGAGTTCACCGAAAAAAGCCACGTCTTAATTACTTTCACTTTCAAAAGCAGAGCAAAAATCCTGTGGAATTTGCGTATCCTCTTTCGACTGTTTGGCATAGTCTAGATACATCCTTGGAGACTAACAAATATATATAGTATCATTAGCTTTCATGGGTAAAACATATTTCTCTAGAAGAGCTTTAGATGAGCTTTTTTTTTATTCCACTCAAGCTCATCTGAAGAAGTTGGGTTTGCCCATGAAAGCTCATGGACTACTTGTTTTTAAAGTTACAGCTACCCCTCTGAGACTTTTCCTACTTTAGGGTCTCTTTACACTTCCAGCATGGTGGCAAGTGGCCTTGTAAATGGGAACCACACTCCTGATACTTGAGTTGACAGTGCCCTTTTAATAAAGACATATTGGTGCCAAACAAGTAAATGATTCTCAACAGTGATCTCTCTCAGAATAAAAAGTTCCTTATACTTCTTTGACTTCCTCCTACAACCTACGTATTCCTGAATCCTTATTCTTTATGGGTAAAACCTTTCATTTGTCATTATAATTATAATAGTAGAGTTTAAGGTTGTAAGGGACCCAGATCATCTTTGACTTCCTGTATCTTTCAGGCCACCAGCATTAGCACTAGAAAGACTATGGGACTGCCTAGTGAATGCATTGAAATGACATGGAGGCACACAGCTGCCAAAAGCAGAGTTGCTTGCCTCTCTCACTGCTTTTGTAATTGGTGGGCAGCAGTTGTCTTCCTAAATGAAACATTACATTGCATTAGCTTCTAGAGTTGTGTCCACAGCTAAGGTCACCAGCTAATGTCTGTAGGAAGAAGTGAACTGTAATTTTGTGTCTGGAAAAGGTGCTTATTCTCCCTAGCCCCAAAGAAGCCCAGATGTGCATTACTGTGCAATCCATCAACTGGGAACATTCTTCTATTTGCTTCCTATTTTGACTCAACTCTTGTTCCGGTCCCATCATTGTGAGTGCTAGCACTTTCAGCCACACTTTGTGTGCATAACTGCTTTGCACAGTAATTATAGTCAAAACCATTTGAGAGGGAAAATGTTTTGTTCTTGTAGGAAAGCAGTGGCATTTGCCAACAAAACACATTTCTGAGGCATCAAAAGCCATTTCCTAATCCTAATGAGATGCCCATACCAAGTAAGGAGGATGGGCATGGCCATGTCTTGGATGGACAAGTGTGCTCGTTTTGTCTTTTGTCTTCCAAATCAGAGCTGCCCTAGTTCCCCATTTATCAGAACACACAACCTATGGAAGAATTGATTAACTATAAATCCTTTTGTACCTTGCTTTGAGATCCTTGGCTGAAAGTGCTATATAGTAGCTAAATATTATTATTATGGGTGTGCTAACTGCAGCTCTATCGTTCAGGATGAGTTGAGTTTTTCACTTTATATCGCTCTATGTATCAATTCCAACATTCACACTAGATGAAGTAATTTTTCACCCAATTGTATTATGTTCAGTAAGAAGTGAGGAAGTAAATGACCTTCTGCTGCATAGGGGTGGGTACTGTTGACTGGGATGGGTTGGCAGAAAGCATGGCTGGTTAGATGGTAATACTTTATGGCCTCCTAATGAACTCTATTTTATAGCCTAACTCCTTTAAATTGTCTCGTTCAATGATTAATTTCCCTCTTTGTACCCTTGAGACGAGCTATTGTTGATAGGGAGTGTCCAGTGTTGAATGAGTAAAAAGTACTAATGCATGTTCCTTTCAGGGAGAGATAACCCTTCTCTAAACATGATGAATGTGACGTGTACAAAGGAAGATACTCTGTGTGCCTGTGGTTTATGCATTTGCACTGGAAGGCATGTGCAGGGGGCTCTTTCCTGTTCACTGCTGCTTTCAACTGGTTTTGTTGTTAGCTGCTTTTCACGCGAACTGTACTCCAGCATATAGGGGGCAACAAGCAACAAGAGATGGGTTCAAGCTCCAAAACTGAGATTTGGATCTTTAGCCCACACCCCCAGTCTTCTCACCCCTGGCCAGTAATATAGGAGAGTTCAGATGCTGGTTCTGGTTTGGCCCAGCTGATGCTCTTATATTCAGGATTCTTGTTTGGATCCAAGCATTACAAATAGGGGCTAAATTAAGAAAGTTCTGAATTAGGGGCCAGTTTGGTTTTCTTCACCCATGCTAGTAATTCTTGCTGTTCTTCAGTAAAAGTGGACAGTACTCCTGGCAGGAGTAAGCATGAGTTTTTTCACTCAGTCCCTAGTCAGGCAGACTTCCCATTACCTTCAGTGGGAGTTTAGCTGGAGTAAGGACAGAGCAGAAACAGAATGATAATGATCCCAGGGCTTGCCCCACACAAAGAAAGCCCCTCCACCATCACCGCTTCGCTTGTCTGGTTATCCATTGGGATGTTTTCTGCAATGGGAAAGAAAGAGCTAAATGTGGGGGAGGAAGGTGAAGGTATTTGGCAGTTGGCAGCATTGAGGGAGAAGACCAAAAAATGTGTCTATATAGTGTGTGGATATATAGCAAATTACTACCATGGCCCCCACAAATTATTCATGTATCAGATTTTTTTTCCAGCTCATCGTTGGCATGCTGGCAAAGCAGGACCACAGGACAAAGGAGGTGGAGGCGGGGGAGGGAAGAATCCTTCCCAAACTGATAATCACATAAAATACTGTTTTATTTTCTGTCTAATAAGTACAAGAAGTTCCATAACTCCCTTGATTAAGCATTTTATCCTTCTTCAGAAAGTCAGGTTGATTTATGCAGAAAGTGATTTGGACATACTTTCCTCTGGCTATAGAGATTTCATAATTCCTGGTATACGTCTGGAAAATCTCCCTGCGTCCCGAGTCCAAACCAAATTAATGTCTTCCAGAATGACCTAAGGAATTAATGAGGTTTTTGCTGTCAGTTCTACCCATGCAGGGTCAAGTAAATCATTTGCTGGCCCTTACTCCACTGTTTTTTTGCTGTCTTTCTGACTCCATGTACAACGATAACAAAGTTGCAGATGCCTTTGAAATACGGCATCACTGACACTCTCCGTCCATCTGTTGGGACATATTTTAGGCTCTGTTTCTCCTTCTGCTGTAAACTCTGCCTTTAATGGAGTCAGTAATTGCTGATAAATGGGGTATCAATGAAGTCAGTGCACTGTAGGTTTCCCCATTCTTTTCTGCTGATGTGTGCTATTTAAATCTCCCAGCCATTACTTAAAGTTATTGTGTGTTCTTGTCTTTCATTCTTTTCTTAGCATTTTTGGCTCCAGACTGGATTTTTAATACATAGCAAAATGAGATACTAAAGAGTGCTGTTTAACAGTAAACAAGTTAGCTCAATTTCCCATTCTACTGTCCTCAACCAAAGAAAATATGCAGCATATTGAAAGCATATATACTAATTTCAATATAATTCACAGATTTTCTTTTTCTCTTGTAATAAATATTCTAAAACAATCTGATTTTAACATTTCATCTGAGTCATAAAAAGGGGATCAAAAGTAGGATTAATTCTTCCATTTAGAAGAAGCTCTAAAATACGACTCCACAATTGATCCTACAAGGAAAATTCTTTCTTTATAATTTATCACAGCTTTTAAAGTATTAAAATCTTACTTAAGACAAGTGATGCTTGTGTTGCTTCTGCTACACTACTACCTTTTTCTGACAACTATTTTGGTATTTATACCAGACTTTCCCCCATTGGTGTCTGAGCATCCAATACCAATTGTGATAATAAATATTATTAATACTAGTTATTGTTATTTTGGGAGTAGCATCCACAATGTGCTGGTTACTTCCAAACATATAAGAAAGACACAGTCCCAGCTCTGAAGAATTTACAGTCTGAAAAACAAACAAAAAAAGAGGCAAAGAATGAAGTAAAGAAACATAGGAATAGATAAATCAGATCGCCCCAATATCCTTCCCCTGACAGTCATTGACTACAGATACTCCAGAAAAAGGTGCTATGAAATTAGCTGTGTATACTTATAGAATAACTAACACTGAGGGGAAATTTCTTCCTAACCCCTTTCAGCTACTGGTTGATTTATGCCCTGAAATATGAAGATTTATTGGTATATCCCTTAATTAAAAATTATGGTTGTTGTTGTTTGTGAGCTCATGTCCAACTCAGTGGTGTCTTGTAGGACTTTCACACTTCCAGAAGCCTGGTGGCTATTTCTAGAGGTCTCTAGGTTCTCTGGAATTATGGATTGCTCTAGAACCATGGTGGGCAAACTGTGGCCCGAGAGCTGCATGTAGGCCCTCAGGAGTCTATCTAGGCCTGCGAGACATTTTGTTGACCGTTGCTCACGCGTAAGGTTGCCAGATTTTGCTGGTTGCCTTCTGTATAGGGTTTTTTTCTACCAATATTACTGAAGTGACACACAAATAAAGCAATGTAATTCACAGATTTTCTTTTTCTCTTGTAATAAATATTCTAAAACAATCTGACTTTACGTGAGGTGCATGCTGATTGCACACAGCATTAACTGTGAGAGCCGTGCGCTCCCTCTGCATCCATTCCAAGCCCTGCTATGGCTCAGTCAGTGCATCCTGCAAACTTTAGGGATGCAAGCACAGTTAGAAAATTACCCTTTCCCAGGAAACCATGCTGGATATGACAACCTCGTGGCACACTGAGATGAAGGATGAGCCATCATGTGACAGAAAGCATTTGAATCCAAGGTTCTGACAATGACTTCACTGAAGAACTTGTCCGTTGAAAAGAAATTTCTATCTTAAATTCTTAATTCATGGTAGAAATTAATCCTAATACATTTTTGCCTACTCTAGAAAATTTTGGACAAATTTGAACCAGTGAGGCAGTGTTATGATGACTTGTTGCCAGGGGTGGTAGCACAGAATTATTAGTACTGATTACTAGGATTTCTATGCTCTTGCACAGATGACATGAGTACATGTAAAGTTTATGCAAGGCCCCAGAAGATACTGGTCTCCAGGATCCAAACCTAGCTGCACAAGGCACATATGCACCAAAGTAGGATCCACATGGAGAACACTCAGGCTGCATCTAGACCACAGGGCTTAACTCGAAATAAGCTATGCAAATTGAGCTACGTCAATTGCGTAGCTTATTTCGAACTTGGAATCATTTACACAGCACTTATTTCGAAATAGAGCACTCTTCCTCCGATTGCCCTTACTCCTTGTACAATGAGGGTTACAGGAGTCAGAGTAAGAAGTCCTCCAGCTTCGAAATAACTGCCTGCTGTGTAGACGCGGACTAAGTTATCATATATATAGTAACCCAATGTCTGTGAGTCTGTAACGCTGAAATGCTGGCTGTTCCCTCTGGGCGGCGCTGTTGCCTGAAATGCTGGCTGTTCCTTCTGGGCAGCGCTGTTGCTGAAATGCTGGCTGTTCCCTCTGGACGGCCTGTGCTGCATGGAGAGTGCGGGGCCTAAACGGCCACTTGTGCCGCTTGCTCCTCTGCGGCGGCCCGGCTGAGCGGCGCAGAAGTCAGCCGAGTCCCACGGCGGGAGGGGAAGCGGGGCGGGGTGGTGACGTGTGGCGTGACAGCGGCTGCAGGTCCCTCCCCCTGGCTGTCACCGCCCCGCCCCCCTTCGCCTCCCGCTGTGGCGTTCGGCTGACTTCTGCACTGCTTAACTGGGCCGCCTCGCAGGAGCAAGCGGCCATTTGGGCTCCACGCTCCCCATGCAGCACGGGGAGCGAGGAGCCCGAACGGCCGTTTGGGCTCCGCAGTCCCTTGAGTGAGAGGCAGGAGGGGGAGGAGAGGTGAGAGAGAGGGAGGGCGGGAGGCAGTAGGAGGAGGAGGAGAGAGAGAGAGAGAGACACGGACGTGGAGGAGAGATCCGAAAATCCCGTCTTATGACGGGCTATTGGCTAGTTTCAAAATAAAGCTAGTTGAACCGCGGACTTTCTCATTAATCATACAAAAGCCAAACATTTTCTTGAATCCTGTTAGCATCTGGTTTCAGTGGTACGTTGTGCCAGTGGGTTCCAGAGATTGAGTATGAGACGTAGAAAATATTTCTTTTTATCGGTTTTAATTTTGTTACACTTCAGTTTCATTGAACGTCTCCGTAGTCTTGTATTACGAAGGAGAAATGCTTGGTTTGCCTGTTTTACACCTTTCATTATTTTGTGTACCTTTAGCACATCTTCCTTTTAAGTCAAGTGGTCCCATTCTTTTTACTCTCTCTCTCTTGCTTCATATAAAAAATCTTTTCTTGTCTCTTATCATTTCTGTCACTGCCCCTGGATCCCTTCTTTTTCTATTCTCTCCCTGAAGGTGACCACAACTGAATACAACACTCCATTTTGGGCCTACTATTGATTTTTAGTTTAAAAAATATACATACTCTCACACACTAAAATCTGTATTGAATCATCCGGGCAGCTCAGTCTAGGAAAGGGTCTGGAAATTGGATTCTATGCCTGGGTATATGATCTTGAGAAAAGGACGTTTTCCCCCTTCTCTCCTGTAAAATGGGGATATGAACATTTACTTATATTTGTAAAATGCTTTGAGATCTACTGAGGAAAAGATGAAATATTGTTTCCATTGTCCATGGTAATTTCAAAGGATGTGTTCCACAGTAAATGAATATAATAATAGATCTGAAGGCCAGCAGGGACTGATTGTTATGATAATCTAGTCTGACTTCCTCCCTAACACAGACCATAGACTTTCACTCAATAATTCCTGCATCAAGTCTATAACTTCTGGTTGAGTTAGACCATATCTTTGAGAGAGACATTCAGTGTTGATTTAAAGGCTTCAAGTGATGGAAAATCCACCACATCTCAATGTAAATTGCTCTGATGACCGAATAGCCTCATTGTTAAAAAAAAAATTGTGCCTGATTTCTAGTCTAAATTTGTCAAGCTTCATTTTCCAGCCATCGAATTTTGTTCTGCCTTTTGTCCACTAGATTACAGAGCTGTCTACTCCCAGAAATTTTTCCCTAGATATGTACTCAAAGACAGTGATCAACTCACTTTTTAACTTTCTTCTTAAAAGAGATTGAGCTTATTAAATCTCTCTGTGTAAGGTGTGTTTCCCAGATCTCAACTCATTCTTGCATCTCTTTTTTAATTCCTTTTCAATCTGATGACATACTGGGGCAAGTGTGGCAACCAAACCTATGCCTTGGGTGCTGAACATACACAGAGCATGATGATGCGTTCACTCAATGGCTGCCTTACTGCTAAAGTAAAAAACTAAGAAATTAACACCTACAACCTAGGCAGAAAGGGGGAGAGGGTGTCTAACAAATTAAGTACCTCTTGTCCCTGCAGGCTACTGAGATCTTCCTGCAAAGTGCTGTATCCACACCTCAGACTACAGTCTATTATTATTAATAGAGCTGATTGGGAAAGTTTTGACCAAATGCTTTTGACCAAAAATGCTGATTCATTAAAACCAAAACATTTAGCAGGAAAGCGTTGGTTTGATCATTTCCATGGCAATTTAAAAAAAGTTTACAAAGTTATTGAAAATTTTTAAACCAAAAGTTCCATTTTCAGTTCATAATGAATTCATTTTGAGTCTCTTATAGTAATTTTTGTAACAATATTTTTTTAAATTGCCAACATGAAATGATTCAACTGACCCAAACTCATTTTCTTCCAGAAAATTGGTTTGCAAAAACATTCGAGATTTTGATCTTTTGTCCCAGGGGGACAGAGGAAGTTTTGACATTTTTCAGGATTGGAATAGCACTGTGCTTGGATCCTGGAAGTTGATGGAAGCTGAGACTTTTCAATATTACAGGATCAAGCTGGATCCTTATTCTTTTCAGTTTATATTGTACAACACCATGCGCCTTTCCATCTAGTAATGATACGGTCATAATTTCAAACTCCCATTCAAACTGTGCTCTGTATTATCATGGTATAAGAGTGAACTTCATCAGACCTAACTCCAGAAAGCTATTATAAATAATGAAAGTCCTCCCTTTCCTGGCCTTTCTTCTTGCATGTGTTATCTTTTGGGTTTAATGTTTTCTCTTTCAGCCCCAATTCAGAAACAAAACAAAACAACAACAACTCATGCCCTTAAGCAAGTGCTCAAGCTTAACTTTAAATCACTGAGACTTAAGCATGTGCTTAAAATTAAGTGCCTGATTGCAGAACTAGGCTCTTAATAAAGGCCTTAATTCAAATAACTGTCTGCAAAAAATTAAGACAAAGGACTAAATCTTCAGTCCTTCCCAAATCTTCTTTCCCCACTTCAAAGTGTTAGGATTCACATATATCCGCTGTGGTGTATATAGCATATGTGATCTCTATGTGAGTGCTGTGCATTTTATTTACTATATATTTTGCTGCATATGTCAGTCTCTTGAAGGTATTAAAATTTTACTGATGTGGCTGCTACTTTATATCTCTTTATTTCTTTCCCATTTCCCCTGCCTTTTAAAAAAAGTTTTTATCTAAACCACATAAACTCTGGGACTGGGGCCAACTGCCTGATGTCTTTCATTTCCTGTTCTGTGAAGCACTGTACCACCCCATGTAAAATTATGTTACACACTTGTTGCCAGCTTATATTTTACACAGCTTGTGTCAACCTCTGTAATGGTAATTTTTCAGCTGGCAAATTGAAAATGTTCTATGACTTTTGGGCTTGATTCTAAAGCTGGTAGAAAAATACCAATAATATTTTGTGTTTAATTAACCCTCCCCCCCAGCTTTCTAGAAATTTCCCAATGAAAATATTAGCTAAGCAATTTTCAGTTTTCAAAAATCTTTTTTAGTAAAAAAATGTTGGGGTTTTGGTTTTTGAAAATCTAAAGCTTTTATTAACCACCCCTTTCCCCCAATGACAAAATCAAGTTCCCATTTCTTTTGGCTGAAAGCCAAGAAAATTTTTGACCAAAACAATCATTTTCCAGGAAAATGTTTGTTTTGGTCAAAAAAGTATTTTGCACACTCCCTTATTACTCCCTCCCCAAAAACACTTTCATTAAAAATTTTCTATCAGCTCTACTAGAGTTCTCTCTCACATGTATGTAAATTGGGCACATTTCCAGTGAAATCAATGGAGATACACCAGTATGATACCAATGCAAGTGAGAAGAGCATGAGATGACCCTCTTTGTCTGAGTGGATGATTTATCTGTCTAAACAATTAAATTAAATTTGAATTCATTTACCTTCCCTAAAACCTCACGTTCAAACCTCAGAAGGGTCAAGCTGAGCCGTTCCTCTTTTCAAATTCGTTACATGCCGTTTTCCCTAGAAGGACATTCCAGAGAAGACTGAAAACACTGAAGAAGAGTGAGACCGGAAGAAGGAGCTATTGCCCCTTTCCTAGAGGTGGTTTGTTCACATCAGAATTGAAACACTTTGGCAGGGCAATGTGACGCTGTCCCCCAGCTTCATCGGTGCTAACTTCAAATTTAAGGAAAAAAGGCACAAATGCTTCTGCTTGCACCCTCTGAGAGAGAGGAAGGGAAATTACTTATGTGCTTTGTTTGTTAGTAATGAAAATCTGCCTCTCCATTGGACCCTGGGGACTAATCAGAAATAGTTTTCTGGACTGAGAGTGGAATATGACTCAAAAAAAGTTATAAACAAACAATGGCAGCAGTATCAAGAAGAAATCCAAAAGTATTCACAGATAATAGGGGTACAACCTAGCCTTAAACGGCAAAGCTCCCAGCGGGCAGCAGATCACAATGACATATATATTTTAAAAACACATGTCTTGCTGAAAGAGGACAGACAGTTTGAGAAAGCTCATATTTATTGGAAAGAGAAAGAAACTTTTAGGGTCACATCATTAGATACTGCCTTTTATTTTGCTTGCACAAAGTGCATGGTCAGGGAGCTGTGCTTTCAAAAACACACACACAACAATTTTGCACACACAAACGCTCACCAAAGAGTTGCACATTCATATTTGCATGTGCAAATCAGGCCAGGGCCTTGGGTTGTGGGAAATTTGGCCTTTAAGACCAATTATTTTAGACTGAAAATGTAGCCATTTGGGCAAATAATATCCTGCGTGCAAGGAACATTGGTCTGCACTATTACAATGATAAATGCACAGGAGTATCTCTGCAATATTCCTACATGTGATGGAGTAATAGAATGTAATATCTGAGCATTTTTCTAAGAGTCCCAATACTAATATTACTTAGAAGGTAAGATGACAGACAAGATTCCCATCCTTAGAGCCTCTTTCAGAGAGATCCTTCAGTTAAGTGCCCTGTGGGTTCTCCCCTCAATAAATCTCCTCTTCTTCACGAGAATAAACAATGAAGGACAATTAATTTTCATTGCAATGCGATGAAAAGTGAAAGAGAATCTTAGTTGTGGTTTGGAATGCAGACACTGCTGGCTTCCTTCTCAGACCATAGCTAATCATACCATTACAGATGGGAGTTCACCAGCTGAAGAATGCTTCAATGCTGTCTTCCTTGTTATAATATCCAGCATTATCTGATTTACTGAATTCCTGAACATGCTGGATAGGGGATGATTTCTGAATGTTCTAGTGTGAGAGTCTCATTCAGAGCTACTTAATTCTGGTGGAATTACAATACCTGGAGTTATTTTGTCATAGAATCCTTGAAATGTTTCAGTTAGCCATTGTTACCAAAATCTAGCTGTTACTCTTAGACTTGCTCCTGTTGGATGATCTCTGGTATTTCCATTAGCTATTATTAACCATAAAAACCGTGGGAAAACATGGAAAGATGCATGTGAACATGTTGATCATGCCTCTGTGAGCTGCCGGTGATTGTAGCGCCATAGATTCTAAATCACTTTTGGATGTCACTTATTTGCACCTCTTTTTGATTGGTTTCCTGTGAACAATCATGTGGAACGGGGCTGCGTTCAACCTCATGTTGAGGCCTGGCTATTCTTGTAAATTCTCATATTTACCTGTAAGCAAGGGGACTCAGAGACCTAAACAATCTCATGTGACTCAAGCATCCAATCACACATGCAAAAGAATGAACAGTGATTAGTTTAAGAGAGAGTCAAAGTCAGTAGTCCCTGAGCATCCCCTTCAGCTGAAATATGTGAGCTCACAGCCTTGGGTGAATGAATGAATACTTTCAGAAAGTCCAAGTCTGCTCCTGGATAAACCCTGGATAAATAGGGGCATGGCTTGCATGTAATTTTATTAAGTCGGTCATTTGATTTACTTGGTATTTGTTTACTTAACTTTAGATGGGAGACTCACAGGTGCTGATGAGAAACCAACAGTATCAACGACAGCTAAGTAAGTAACTACAACAAATATACATATCAAGAATAACTGATATTCAATATGTTGTTGCCTTTTATGTGTGAGATAGAAACCTCCATTGGTTCTGGCAGGGTAAGTGACGGTGGTTCATCATTTACACCGGATGTTCCCAAGGTGTGGTTGATGATGATCTGTATAGAGTTGGCTGGTACATAGTGCTTTAGGCACATAGCGATACAAGATTCTTTTTCTTGCTTTTACCTGTAGCATTTAATCCCAGCTAAAACACCTTAAATACTTTCCCAGCGTAAGCAATTGCTGTTCATGCCACGGGGTTGTTCTGTGATCAGAAATGGAAGAGAAAGAGGTTCACATAGTTTGGAAGAAGAAAGCAGGTGATTTATGAAACAATATTGCTAATACAATGTGGTCCACACTATACAAAAGATTGAGACTCCCCATTCCATACATGTTTGGCATTTGGGGAGAGTTTGGAGGAATTCCTTTTAGTAGATTAGCAGGCTGCTTCAGTCAAAGGGGTCCAAAGTGCTTCTGGGAATAAGAGCTGATCTTGATTAAGATCCAAACAATCCCCAAGTTAGGGGATGATGAGGCTTTTTGGATTCAGAACCATTTCAAGTATTTGTCGTGCCAGACTTTAAGGAAATTATCAAATAGTCTACCAGGGTAAATTATCATGGACCCTGATTCTCAGTTCAGTCGTGCCATTGTGCTGATTCTGCAGCCTCACAGACCTTCACTGTTAAATATTCTTACACCGCTTGTGATTGCATATGCCTCGTGACATTGGGAAATTCTGCTCCTCACAACAGGCTGCTGTGCCTGTGAAGCAAAAAAAGAATCTCTGGCAGCTGTGTTAGAATCCATTCTTGTAGCTTCTGTGACCCAGTCAGGAGAGGGCAATGTGATCACACCAGAGATTAAAATTCATGGAGAGAATTGGCCGTGTATAGTACGCATGCATATAACCTATGCCACTGTGTCCTCTGATGACTCTATCTTAAGATCCTCTGTGATTCATGAACTGGAAACATGCCTCAGTGGGAGGATGTAACATCCTTGCCTGAGATGGTGAACATGTTTTCTTCACCAGTCTCCAAACCCACTGGTAATCTTCCCTTTATTCTTTGACTAGTTGGTGACAGAAGAGTGAACATAGTTGAAGGGAGAAAGCAGGAATGGGGGTGTGATGAAATTTGGGTTTTATTTTCTGCTCTGCCACTGACTTGCTGCATGGCCTCAAACAAATCACTTAACCTCTCGGAGTATCACTTACCCTATCTGTAACACAGGGATAAGAAGTCTGTGAAGCTTCATTCGTTATAGTTTGTTAAGTGCTTTGAGGTCCTTGGAGAGAAAGATTTAAACTGAGAATAATTACATTTTGACTACAACATTGATGACAATACTCTCTTAATTAGTACCCCTGTCCACACAGCTCGCCATGATAGGTCACTTGGAAACCCAGGCTGACCCAGCACCCGTGCAAGGCACATTTAGTTCCAGTTACAATACTTAAAGAAACTCTCATTTCCACCTACTTGATATATGCATTTTTTTTCCTTTTGCCCCACTGGCAACCCAAGGAGCCATTTCTCTTCCTGATGCCATCTTGGTGCTCTCTCTCTACCAGCATGTGAAAACAACTGAAGTTGTACATATGGAGACCTCATCCTCAGTTGCTTAATGGATTCAAAAGACATCCTGAATATTCATCATTTCTCTTTTTATGAGCACCTTGGCAATTGCCCCTGAAGTTAAAGACCGCTGTAAATTAAGGCATGGCACTTGGTGAATACCAATTTATCCACATTTCAAGACTCCCCCCACCCCGCTCCACACAATATTGAAGTTCCTGTAATCTTTGTGAATACAGGGCATTGTTACTGCTCTGCCAAGGCAGAGTTGTTTGTGCATCCCTGAAGACTGCAAAATGTCTGCACTGAGGCTGCTCATTTCAACTATATGCACTTACTGTACACTCTCCGGAACTCCCTTCCTGGAGAAGTCAGCAATGACCTTCTCAGAAGTAATGTTAAACACATGCTGGAAGCTTGGCTCCTTGACAGGAGCTTTTAATTATTAGTTGTAAATTAGCAAATATTGTTTTTCAGTTTTCTATCAGCAACCCCTTTGCTGGATTTTGAATTCCACTGGTGCATGTCCCCTTGAATGGTCATGAAATGCACACAGCATATGGGCAAGTCTATAAACATACAAGTTTTGTGGGTCTTCAGTTCATTTAATGTTTCCACATTCTAAAATGCCCCCTTCAAGATAACACTGGTGTTACAGTTAGTACAATCTAATTATTAATTATTATTATTAATTAGAGTAACACTTAGAGACCCCAGATAAGACTGGGTGGCCCAGTATGCTAGACACTTTAAAACTGACCCCTGCAGAGCTGACAAGTGAGAGGAAGTAGTACTATCCCAATTTTACATATGGAAACGTGAGAGAAACAGGACACAATCCTGCAAGGTGCTAAGCACTCTGACCCTCCATCTCTTTAGCAGTTTCACATGCCCCGTAACCTAATGGATTCAAAAGACATCCTGAATATTCATCCTTTAAAACCAGAATGCTCAGTGTGGCTCCTTGTGGGATCGAGCCCTGAGAGTGTAAGGGTATGTCTACACTACAGCACTAATTCGAACTAACTTAATTCGAATTAGTTAATTCGAACTAAGCTAATTCGAACTAGTGCATCTAGACCTAAAAACTAATTCGAATTAGCGTTTTGCTAATTCAAACTAGCATGTCCACATTGAGTGGACCCTGAACCGAAGTTAAGGCTGGCCGGAACCAGTGCCGGCAGGGCATCAGGGTAGGACTTAGAGTGTGGAGCTGCTACCTGAGACTAACTGAGCTCCGTGCTTAAAGGGACCCGACCCCCACCCCGGACAGACAGTTCTCAGGGTTCCCCGCTTGCTTGTCTACCTCGATGAGGGACAGCAAAGCAGTCCTGTCTTGGAGTGCCCTGAGTGCCCACACTCTGCACATCACAGCACTCGGCCATCAGCCCGGCTGCACTTGCCGCAGGCTGCCATCTGGGGGGGTCAATCGGGGGGCTGTCAGGATCCAGGAGGCCCTGCAGGAGAGCTTCCACCCTGAGGAGCCCGCAGAGCCACCCCAGTCCTCCCCATCAGGGGCTCGTGCCCCATTCCTCCCTCACCTCCTTCCACTTACCCCTCCCTAGCCCCCCTTCCTGATGTAAAATATAAAGGACACGTGTTCAAAAATAGAAACTCTCTTTATTTAACAAAACTGGGGGGGGGGTGATTAACCTCTGGGGAGACTGGGAAAAGGAGGTGGGAGAGGGGAAGAGAGAGGGTGGGAGAGGGGAGGGGGAAACCTGGGAGGAGGGAGCTGGAAGGGGGAAGCCAGGGGAAGAAAGAGGAGGGGAAGTCTAAAACTATGGTACGCCATATCTTCAGTATTGTGTAGAGATGTGGTCTCCTGACCTCAAAAAAGTTATTTTGGCCTTGGAAAGGGTTCAGAAAAGGACAACTACAATGATTAGGGGTTTGGAACAGGTCCCATATGAAGAGAGGCTAAAGAGACTGGGACTTTTCAGCTTAGAAAAGAGGAGACTGAGGGGGGATATGATAGAGGTCTATAAAAGCATGAGTGGTGTGGAGAGGGTGAATAAAGAAAAGTTCTTCATTAGTTCCCATAATAGAAGGACTAGAGGACACCAAATGAAATGAATGGACAGCAGGTTTAAAACTAATAAGCGAAAGTTCTTCTTCACACAGCACATAGTCAACCTGTGGAACTCCTTGCCACAGGAGGCTGTGAAGGCTAGAACTATAACAGAGTTTAAAGAGAAGTTAGATAAATTCATGGAGGTTGGGTCCATGGAGTGCTATTAGCCAGGGGGTAGGAACGGTGTCCCTGGCCTCTGTTTGTGGAAGGCTGGAGATGGATGGCATGAGACAAATTGCTTGGTCATTGTCTTCGGTCCATCCCCTCCGGGGTACCTGGTTCCAGCTGCTGTTGGCAGACAGGCTACTGGGCTAGATGGACCTTTGGTCTGACCCAGTACGGCCGTTCTTATGTTCTAAGCTCAGGGCTCAGGGTCGTGGGTCTCACTGGACCAACTTGATTTTCATGCAACCCTGCTCCTGGGTTCGCATGTGGCCTCTGGTGGCCAGGCTGGCAGCTATTCTGCCCTAGACAGCCGCATTCCTGTGCCTAGTGCGGAGGTCGTGGACGTTGGAGGCCTCCCCCCAAACCTCGATGAGGTCCACGATCTCCGCACTAGACCAGGCGGGCGCCCGCCTCTTGCAGCCCCGGGCAGGTTCCTGGGAGCCGCCAGCCTGGTCCTGGGAAGAGGCGGAGGGCTGGGTGGCAGTGGGTGGCTGGCTCATGCCGTGCCAGGTGCAGGGTCTGTTGGCTGGGTGCTGGCAGGCTTGCAACTGGCACGAGCACTGTAGCCAGACCGTGCCCCTTTAAGGGCTCCGGGGCCGGGAGGGGGGCAGAAAAGTTTCCCTGGTTTGGCCCAGAGTGGCCACCAGGGCAAGCTGGGAAGGGCTAGCCTCCAGCTAGTTCGAATTAAGTGGCTACACAGCCCTTAATTCGAACTACTTAATTCGAACTAGGCATTACTCCTCATAGAATGAGGTTTACCTAGTTCGAATTAAGTGCTCCGCTAGTTCGAATTAAGTTCGAACTAGTGGTTTGTACGTATAGACGCTATGAAAGTTAATTCGAACTAACGGCTGTTAGTTCGAATTAACTTTGTAGTGTAAACATACCCTAAGTGACTTGCCCATGCTGAGACAGGAAGTCTGTAGCAGAGTGAGGAACTCAAGCAGACACCCTCAGTCTTTGTGCAGCATCCTAACCACAATTTCCATCATCACCAAAATGAGACAGTGTTCTCAAAAATAAAAAATGTGTTATTTAATTAATCCTCATAAGAGGCAACTCTTAATGTCTGCCTTTTACAGATGGAGAAACTGAGGTACAGAAAGTTAAAAGACTTGTCTGGGGCTGTGTGGCAAGACAGCTGAAGACATATTTCTGATGGGTGAACCTGAAAAAGTTTTGATACACATGGGAAAGTGTGAAAGCTTAAATGCTTAGTGGAATTGTAAGAGCCTCTTGGAAGACACCCAACAGGTCCTGTTTCTGGTTTCATCACACTACCCCCAGCAAGTCCTGGCATTGTTTTGCTATGGGGTTGACATCTGTGTTAATTTAGGGTACGTCTACACTACAGCGTTATTTCGAAACATCTAATTTTGAAATAGTTCATTCGAAATAAGATATTTTGAAATAACGCGTCTACGCACAAAATGCATTTTGAAATAGTGCATCCTCACTGATTGGACACTGAATCTTATTTAAGGCAAGCTGAAACCACTTCCAGCAGGGCATCAGCTAAGGAGTTACTTTGTGTGGCTGCTGCCTGATGCTATCTGAGGCCTGTGCTTAAACGGACCCCCCCCCAGACAGCCTGTTCTCAGGTTTTCCTGCTTGCTTGCCTACCTCACTGAGGGACAGCAAAGCATTTTTTTCTCTGCATGCTCTGGTTGCCCTCACTTGGGACATCACAAGCCGGAGCTGCCCCTGGGCACTCTGGTGCTTCTTTTGGATGTGTTGCTGCAAGCCTGGCAGCACTTTCTGGAGGCTGCCTTGCAGCATCTGCTGCAGCCCGACCCCCAGGCCATCATCTGGACCCTCCTGGGGTACGTGGAGAAGCAGCTGCAGCTTCTGGACGCCAGCATGCCCCGCCGCATCTGGCATCTGGACACCAGCAGTGACTGGTGGGACCATGTCGTCCTGGAGCTTGGGAGACCAACAATGGACCCAGAGCTTTAGGATGAAGAAGAACATCTTCATGGAGCTCTGTGAGTGGCTCACCCTTGCTCGGCAGCAACGCGACACGCACATGAGGCCCACCATTCCCCTCCACAAGCATGTGGCCATCGACCTCTGGAAGCTCTCCATGCCGGATAGCTACCAGTCTGTGGGGAACCAGTTTGGCATGGGGAGAACGACCGTCGGAGCAGTGCTCATGCAGGTATGGCAATCTCCGGCCATTGTGCCAGGAGGGGGCGGGGTGCAAGGCGGGGATGGGATGCCCTAGGGAAAAGGGGGGGAGGTGATGCAAGCCCCCCTCCCCGGGAGGGTTTGTTCTGTCCCACCCGCACTACGGATTGCCCACAGTGGCCAGGATTGCAGGGGGGGGGTTGCTCCTGGGGAGGGGGCGTGGGGCAGTGGCGGGGAGGGGGCACTCTCAGCCACCCTGGCACCCCAGTGACTCTTGGTTTTGTGTGTCCCTGTGCAGGTGGTCAAGGCCATCAACACAGTGCTGCTCTGCAGAGTCATCCGCCTCACTAATGTGGACACGGTGATCGAGGGGTTTGGCGGCCTGGGCTTCCCCAACTGCGGGGGGAGGGAGGGGGCAATCGACGGGACACACATCCCCATCCGTGCCCCAGAACACCAGGCCTCCCTGTACATAGACCAGAAGGGATACTTCTTGGTCATCCTGCAGGCTGTGTCTGACCACCGGGGCCACTTCGTGGACATTAACATGCGTTGGTCCGGCAAAGCACACGCCGCACGTGTGTACCACAACTCCTCCATTTGCCAGAGGCTGCACGCCGGGACTTTCTTCCCCGACAGCCACATCAGGATCGGGGACGTGGACATGCCTGTGTGCCTGGTGGGGGATGCAGCCTATCCCCAATAACCCTGTCTCATGAAGCCCTACACGGGACACCTCAATCCTTCCCGACAGACCTTTAATGCTAGGCTCAGCAGGGCCCGCATCGTGGTGGAAGGTGCCTTCGGCTGACTGAAGGCCTGTTTTAGATGCCTCCTCACCCGCCTGGACCTCTCTGAGCAGAATATTCCGCATGTGGTGGCAGCGTGCTGTGTGCTGCACAATTTGTGTGAGAGGAAGGGGGAGGCTTTCCTGCCAGTCTGGATGGCAGAGGCTGACCATTTGGCCGACCTGGATGGGAGGCCCACCAGGGGGCTGTCCATATCCGGGAAGCCCTGCGGGAGATCTTCCAGATGGAGGAGGACTAAAGTCTCCCTGGTGTGCCCCACTAGGGGCTTGTGCCTTATTCCACCCTCACGTCCTTCCACTTACCCCTTCCTAACCCCCCTTCCCAATGTAAAATAAAGACACACATGTTGAAGAAAACAAACTCTCTTTATTGAACAAAACTGGGGTGGGGGGAAGGAAGGCGGGAGAGAGGAGGTGAGAGGGTAAACCTGGGAGGAGGGAGCTGGCAGGGGTAGGAAAGGGGAGGAAGGGGGAGGAGAAGCTCAGGGTTGGGGGTCTTGCCAGCCCACCTGTCTCCCAGCATTGCGGGTGCGGGGGCCTCGGCATCTCCAGGAGGGTGAGGGAGAGGGTGGGGAGGAAGAAGCAGGAGGGTGAGCAGGAATAGGAGGAGGAGTGGTAGCTGGGGCAGCAGCAGGGGCTGGAGTGGCAGGAGGAACCAGTCTCTGCACCAGGGTCTGCAGATAGTCAGAGATGGCACGGCCCTGGGCAAGCAGCTCCCGCCAGCTCTCCTGCCGGAGCTGCAGGTTCATGCACCCAGTAGTCCAGGGTGCGGTGCTGGCCTCACAGTATCCCCAAGTGCTGCCGCTGGTACTCCTCCTGGTTACGTGTCAGCCTGCTGGCCCGGGTGCGGGAGGATGTCCTGGGCGGGGTGGTGCGTCCTGCACTCACAGCTGCTGTGGCTGTGGAGAAACAAGAGAGGTGGTCAGTTATCCCTGGGGACACAGTGGGTGAAGCCCAGCCCCCCTCTGCAAGGTGAGGATGGCAGTCTCCGCACCATTGGAGCTGATGTGCTTGCACACAGGCCGTGTTCAGCATGTCCTGCTATCCCCAGGAGTGGGAGCTGGCCCAGGACTGCACTCATGCCCATGCTGTATATAGTATGGGGGTTGGGGAGGGGGGAGATGTGCCCTGCCTCTGTGTAGAGGGGGCTTCTGGAGGGAGGGCATTGTGCAGTGTTCCACCCCAGGGTCAGGAGCATGTCATGTGCCTTCATACATACACACATGTGGGTAAGAGGCCAAGGCCCCTGTGTGGCAGCCGGCTGGGGCCACGTGCCCAGGGGTGGCACGGCACATGCACAGGTTGCTGCATGATCTATGGTCAGCAAGGGCCATGCACATGGTCCCTGGTCTCCCTCTCCCCCACCCCGCATAAGGGGACAGTGATGGCACTCACATATCGTTGCCTCCCCAGCCTCGGACGACACTGGCGACAGGCCCGCTGGGACGGCTCGGGGGGGCCTGGGTGAGCAGCACGCTCCGTCCAGTCACCTGCGGCTCCTGGCCCTCCTCCTCCTCCTCCTCCATTTCCTGGTCAGGGCCCTGTGCCCCAGGGTCGATGACCACCTGGGGGGCATGGACTGTCCCGCCCCCCAGGATGCGGTCCAGGGCATCAAAGTAGGGGCACGGGTCTGGGTCTGCCCCTGGTTGGGAGCTGCCCCCTGTGGCCCTGGCATAGGCATGCCACAGCTCCTTTATTTTCATGCGAACCTGCTCCTGGGTTCGCATGTGGCCTTTGGTGGCCAGGCTGGCAGCCATCTGCCTGTAGATGGTTACATTCCTCCGTCTAGAGCGGAGATCATGGACATTGGAGGCATCTCCCCCCAAACCTGAATGAGGTCCATGATCTCCGTACTGGACCAGGCAGGCACCCGCCTTTTCCAGCCCCCAGCAGGCTCCTGGGAGTTGGCAGACTGGTCCTGGGGAGCAGTGGAGGGCTGGCTGCCAGTAGCTGCCTGGTTCATGCTGGGGCCACTGGGTCAGGTGCAGCGACTGCTGGCTCTGGGCTGGCAGGCTTGGAGCTGGCACAGGCACTGTGGCCAGAGTCTGCCCCTTTAAGGGCTTTGGGGAGGTGGGGGAGGAGAGGAGTTTTCCTGGTTGGGGCCAGAGTGGCCACCAGGGCACCCTGGGAAGGCTGGAGGCCCCCTATTTTGAAATAAGCGTCTACACAGTGCTTATTTCGAAATAGCAATTTCAAAATTGGCGCTATTCCTCATGGAATGAGGTTTATCAATTTTGAAATAATCCTGCCACTATTTTGATTTAATTTTGAAATAGCGATTTGGCTGTGTAGACGCTGGAAAAGTTATTTCGAAATAAGGGCTGTTATTTCAAAATAATTTTGCTGTGTAGACATACCCTGAGACTAGAAGATTTACCCGGCGTTGCTCAGGTCCTTAACTCATTTTTTTATTTGAAAATAAAATGAAAATGCACATGCTTCCTTTATATCAATGTTCTGGGGTTGGGCTGGGGAGGACGGGTTCAGTAGGCAGGCTGCCGTGGGGAGAGAGGGCTACCCCAGCTCTCTCTCACCACAGCTGTTTGGGGCCAGGTGAGAAGCGCCTTTCCATGGCTTCTGCAACTCCAATGGACACAGCTGGGCTAGGGGTGCATGTCCCCCACTGGGGCAGGTCCAGGTTCTTCCGCCCCTTGCATTCCCCAGCCAGAGCGAGGAATGGAGCAAACTGTGCATTCTCCCCCTCACTCCCTGAGGAAGGGGAATAGTCACAATGTTCCTGTATGAATAGGGGGTGGGGAAAGCTTCAGTCCTCCCCCAAGGGCACCTAGGAAATGGGAGGTTTGGGGTTGGGGCAGTCCCAGATGGGGGAGAAGGGCTGCTCCCAGCCAGCCTCTTTCACCTGTCTGGTAATTCTGTCTCTTTTCTGTGTGGTTTTATGAGATGCAATTCCATTCCAGGCATATCCCATTTTCCTGGCACCACCAAACTCTTACCTTGCTTTAAGTTATGATGAGAGGAAGCTGCTTACTGAATCTGGCATTCCTAGCTCTTACTGTTTAGGAGGAGTTCTTGAACAGACAGACAGACAAACGGACAGACTCTCTCAACTGCATCATAGATGGTCCAAAGTATCCTCAGCTTACCCTGCCTCGTGATGCACTTGGGAATGAGAGGTCTGACACAGCTCAAGAAGGCCTTTTGGATTTTAATTGTGGGGGTTAGTAATGGGTCTGCAAATGAGAGTGGAGAAGTAGGTGAGGCTGGACTGGAGGAAAGCAGGATGCTGGGATCTGAAGAACATAAGGGGGAGGAGGATTCCCCAATACTCTTTGAATTAGAGAGGTGTCCAGAAGAGAGGTGGGGGGAAGAGGGTTGGCATCTGGCCTGTGGGGTGGGTTAGGGGAGTGAGCTGCTAGAGGTACCGTATGGTCATTGAGGGCTGGAGTGGGGCAGGAGAGTTGTTCCGTTTCACAAACATCATTGTGATTCTGTTCCCGATTTTTGTTTTGCTTCTAAACTGAATTAAATTCAGTTAAGCTAGAGAGGCTGCTCTCAGGGAGCAGGAGAGCTGTAAGTTCTGCAAATGGTGGCATGGAAGCCTCCCAAGGCGATGACAATGTGTGAAGCCCTCAGTTTTCCCTGTTGAAATCTCCTTGTTGGACTTGCTTGGGAAGGCGAATGCAAATACCATGAATAAAAAGGGATCTGTGATACAAGGAGGACCCGACGAAGTGGTATATCAGCACAGAGGTTGATGCCAAGAAGAGAAGCGGAGGAGGGTAGGGGGGTGGATGGGAAATGGATTTGCTTTAATGTGTTTGCTCTCAGGAAGCCAGATTTCTGTCAGAGAGTGAGATATAAATCCATATGTGCAATTATTTCAGACACACTCTCCCTGGGGAGGGCAGGAGAGTGGTTAATCTACAGCATTTGCATGATTGACTTTTGCAGTCTACAGGAATGGCCAGTATAAGCCCTTGGTCTACTTTGTTCTATGCTTGAATAGGACTGTGGTGGGGGCCAAGTGTGCTAGAGGAGATTTTGGCTGTGGAAAGAGACCATACTCTGCTCTGAGTTCGGGGTCAGCACTGTGAGTGAGGCTGGTCAGGGAGAGAGCATGAGGTGGCTGAAGTATGTGTTGAGTCAGCACATCCCCTCAGCAAACTTCACCAATGGAGCTGTGTTATTAATTTAATGATGTGTCCCTCTGGTGGAAAGGTGATGTCCTCAGGGTGTAGGGAATTGTCAGTTAACACTTGTCTGCGTCAACTTTCGTGGAACTGGCTTGACGACTGCAAACCTGGTGAAATACAAGCAGTTCGGAGCAGAGCTGGTGAAAAAAAAAAGGTAAAACGTTTTGTAAAAAAATCATCATTTTTCTTATCAAAATTGTAACCAGCTCTTCTAGTGGCTGAGAAAGAGAACAAATGTAAAAAAAGTTGAAAGATTTTTATTTTTCATGTATAGTTCTAATTTAAATAAATGTTAACTGGCTCTAGCATAGCGTTCACATCAAACTCTCTGAGATGCCTGTGTCTGAAATTGTCATGAGAACAGGGGTAGCCTCTGAGGGATCTGCAATTTCCTGATTTCAGTTGGCTGAGAAAAATGTTTCTCATTATGTTTTGATGCTTCTGCTTTTAACTTGGCTTGAGATGCCTGATCAGAATTAGAACAGAATCACTGTCTGGTGTTTTAGAATGAATATCCTCCACAAACTGCATCCAAGAATAAATGGCTGAACCTGGGGTGATGGAAAGCAGGATGAATTATATGTGTGAATCTTAAATTTGTACATGGTGCCCAAATATTATGGGGAAGGCAATTGATAAATAGCGCACTACTGATGGATGATACGGTTTCAGTGAATGATACTGAAATATGCTGTTGCGTGATTGTTTGATGGCTACCTGCCTGGCATCCTGACTAAACCAATTCATGTATCTCAGACAGCATCATATTGTATGTGAATTAATAAATACCAAGATAACAGATTTGACTGTGATTTACATGCATGCAGTCCTGAAGAAGTTCATGAGTTTGCATGGTGTAACTGGAAAAGGAATTTGGCCCAATGTGAATAATTAGAAAAAATTGGGGAGAGGGATATCTTGGTGTAGCCCAAGGTCCAGTGTGTTTCAGCAGCAGCCCTGGGAACTACAAGCTGTGGACTACAAACTGCAGCATGTTGGGAGAACTTCCTGGTTCCTGCCAGGATGTGCCCTCTGCCCTCAGCAAGGACTGCGCTAGAAGCAGCACACAGGCTGCATGCTGAGAGAAAGGGCTGCTGAACTGTTTTCCTCTTCTATGTTTTTTACAGAATAAAGCCTGTTCCTGGTGATTTGTCAGAGTGGGTTTGGTCTGAGGCGCACTCACACATACACAACGCAGAGCACACCAAGCAGCCTCAGGCCTAGCCCCCCCCCCTCCAGTGGTGTAAGAAGTCACAAGCTTCCCCTATGCTGAATAACCTCACACTGGGCTAGCCAACAGGAGGGGTTACATTTTTTAGCTACTGGTGCCATGACTCAGATAGGGGAAGCATGATTAGTTTGCACAGACTTAGGAAACTGCCACACCAGGACAGCATGAACTCACAGTTTGGAGCCCAGGGGGGTTGGTATGACCCGCGGTTGGTGTCAGTGAAAGTAGAGACCCCCCGCAATGGGTGTCGTGGCCTAGAGATCCCTGTGGCTAAGGATATAGCTGTTGGAGGGGAAACCTTAGGGAAGAGCATAGCAGTGCCGTACCTCCCTGCACAGCACCAAATCTGTGGGGTGCCTGTTTTCAGTGGTGGTACAGATTGCACAGTAGACATTGAGGACTGGATAAAAGATATAGCGTATCTGCTAGCAGCCACTGGCATTCCTGAGCCTTTGAAGTTCCCCACCCTTGTCAGACACCTAAGTGGGGGGAGCCCGTAAATTAGTCCTTAATCTGCTGCCTCAGGAGCAGTTTCCAGCCCGAGCTGTTCAAGAGCTTAGAGCAGAATACAGTGACTGTCATTTATCATTGAACCCCATGGCAGACTTTTATGAGAGATGCCAACGCCCTACAGAAACAGCCTCAGCCTATGCCATTGAGTTAGAAGCCTTACTGCGGGTAGTAGAGGAGAAGCTCCAACAGGGCTGACCCTTCCCTGATCGGGACTATAAACTGACACAACAGTTCATGTGGGGCATCCGGGACCGAGAAGTGCGGAACAGGTTGGCACCTATGCAGCCTCGCTACATGACATTCCAACAGTTGCAAGAAGAACTGCGTCAGCTGGCCCGGGAGAGAAATGTAGAGGATAGAATGCATGGGCCAGCCCAGAGGATAAATAGCCTATGCTGCCCCATCAGATGATGCTGTGCAGGCTGCCCCCGAGGTACCTCCACCCAGCAGTACCCCGCATCAGGCAATGCTGGAGACAGTGAAGGGCCTAACTGGACTAGTCCAGGAACTGACTGCCCTCCAGAAACAGAGCCATGTGAGAATGGGACAGCTGGAGGCACAGGTATTGCAGCAAGGTGTAGCAGTGAGGTCAGTACCTCAAAATTCTAGATGGGAAAGTGGTGGAAGTACCCTGACAACAGTGCCCGTGTCACCAGAGGCCGTTTTGTATGCCACCGTTGTGGATAAAAAGGCCACATAGCCCGTGGCTACCGTCAACTCCCTCAGGCTACCTCCTCTTTAAACTGCTAAAGCCTGACACTGAGGGGCAAGTGAAGGGCACAGAGTTGGTGAGAAGTTCCCCAATAGCATCAGTGTGCACAACATCCCAGTGTACCCGACCACCTGCCAGCTGGCCTCCCAGCTGGCCTCCCAGCCTGGCGGGGCCCTTGACCGAGGAAATTGTGGAAGTGAATGGTATTCTGTGCAAGGCTCTAGTTGATTCAGGGTTGTAGATCAGAACCATCACAGAGGATTTCTGGAGAAATCACCCTACCCTGGGCAAGTCACATCCCATGCCTGTAGATCTCTTGATAGAGGGTGCTGGTGGTCAAGCAGTCTCTCATCTAGGAGCTATCAAATTAGATTTATCTTTTCTTGGGCAAACCTACAAGGGAGTCCCTGCCCTTCTGGTGCCTGGAACGAAGTACCGAGAGGGAGTCCCTGTGTTGTTGGGGAGAAATGTCATATGTTCCAGCTGGCAGGATTTAGCCAACCAATTGGGCAACCAATTCCCAGATTGCCTGAAAAAGAAGTCACCAGCCTGGCATGCAGCCTATAAGCAAGTAATCTCTGGCCAAGAGAGACCATCCTTGAGATACACTGGCAAGCAGCCCATCTTGTTGAGAGCTGGAGAAGGAAAAACTGTACCTGTGAAGGCCCCTTGGGGTACAGGATGGGAGCCATACACTGTTCTGGTTGAATCTGATGCTAAGAGTCACCTGCCAGGGAATTTGAGGGTGGAGGAAGGTATAGTAGATGTTGAACACGGGAAGGCTTATGTTTATCTGCAGAATGTAGGACAAACAACAGCAATAATAGGCAGGAACCAGCATCTAGCTACAGCATCAGTAGTCTACAGCATGGCTAGCATGAGCAGCAGCTTAAAATACTCTCCAGGGCAAGCACCAAGAGAAGAGGCACAGGCCAATGCCGAGGTGCCAGAAGTAGACCTGAGTCAGGTAGCTGTGCAGGACCCAGCTCAACTGAAGATGTTGGAAGAACTGTTGAATGCAGATGTATTCTCTAAAAATGATCTTGACTTGGGGTGTACTTCCACAGTCAAGCATGGGATACCCCTGATCGACACTACTCCTGTTAGGCAACCCTACCGGAGGATACCTCCAGCACAGTACCAGGAGGTCCGCAAGCACTTGCAGGGTATGGCAGAGGTGGGCGCAATAAGACCAAGTCAAAGCCCATATGCTTCACCAATGGTGGTGGCAAGGAAGAAAGATGGCTCTATGAGAGTGTGCATTGACTACAGACAGCTGAATGCATTTCTTCTGCCTCGTATGGAAGAAGCTCTGGATGCCTTAGGAGGAGCCTGACCAGACCATGGGGGTAACAGAAGAGGCCGACCAAACTGAGGGGAGTCTGAATGAACTGAATTGGATCAGAGAAGGGCAGACTAAGTGGGACCAGACTGAAGAGGTGCCTAGAGAGAACCCACCAGCTCCACGGTGCTCAACAAGACAGCGCAGGGCACCTGTTCGGCTCAATTTGGAACAGAGGGCTGCCTGATGAAAGAAGAGTAGAGACTGAGGGGTTTTGGCCAGAGCTGCTGTGGGATGTGCAGCAGGACGCTGAGAGGTTTTTGATCAAGGAAAGGGACGAGGTCGCCCTTTCAATAAGTGGGGGAAGGGTGTAGCCCAAGGTCCAGTGTGTTTCAGCAGCAGCCCTGGGAACTACAAGCTGTGGACTAGAAACTGCAGCATGTTGGGAGACCTTCCTGGTTCCTGCCAGGATGTGCCCTCTGCCCCCAACAGGGTCTCAGCAAGGACTGTGCTAGAAGCAGCACACAGGCTGCATGCTGAGAGGAAGGGCTGCTGAACTGTTTTCCTCTTCTATGTTTTTTTACAGAATAAAGCCTGTTCCTGGTTATTTGTCGGAGTGGGTTTGGTCTGAGGTGCACTCACACATACACAACGCAGAGCACACCAAGCAGCCTCAGGCCTAGCGCCCCCCCCCCCCCCTCCAGTGGTGTAAGAAGTCGCAAGGCTTCCCCTATGCTGAATAACCTCACACTGGGCTAGCCAACAGGAGGGGTTACATTTGGAATTGTTCTGCATCTCAGACAAGCTTCGGGTGGGGTTCAGATTTCATTAGAATGCATCCATCCCATCCCTATATAAACTTGTTTCTTCAAGGCTGTAAGTTTAGAAGATGGCTGACTATCAGATTACTAGTCAATCTGGAACTACTTTGCACTTCTAGGCCTCCTTTCATCTAAGGATCTGAAAGAACTTTACAAGGACTAACCTGTTTCACAACATCCTCGTGGAGGTGGACAAGTAATAGTATTCCCTTTTCATAAATGGAGGAAACAAGACCAAAGACATTAAGGGCAACATTTGCAAAAGGAGCCCCTGATTTTGGATGGCTCAGGTTTGGGGTTGCTCAACTTGACAGATCTTGACAGACTCCAATCCACCAAAGCACTTAGGTACATGTTTAAATCTGTGAATAGTCCCATTTAAATCAGTGACTGAACGGGACTAGTCACATGTTTAAAGTTAATCACATCTTTAAGCGTTTTGCCTAATCATGGCCTTAGATTTGATTTTCAGAAGTATTGAGCCCTGTACCAACCCCACAATGGTGAGGCGAGCGTTAAAGAGCTGTTCTGGGTGCAAGAGGTCATCTCACCCCGCTCCTCTCTGCTGAGCATGCTCCCAGTGGAGGGAACATTTAAAAGGGAGCAACTCTGCTCAGTCTGGGCTGACCAGGGAGGAATGCAGTTGGATGTAGCAGCCTCTTGCTGAGAAACCACCAGGCCTTATAGCCAAACTGCCTGCTGACCACGGAAGTTGATGGTGACAACTTGCTGTTGCCAGTGGAGGAGACTCAGAAGATGAATCAGTGGCAAACACAGGAGAGACTAGAACAAAGGTAGGAAGTGACCCAGGGAGCACATTTGGAAGTGTCAGGCCCAAGGCCCTGTACAAGGTCTACTACTTTGAAGGGATATGGGTTGGAACCCCGTGGAACAAGGTGACACTACCCCTTCCCTCTTGCCAGTAGGTGACACTACCCCTGAACTGTAGCTGCTAGGTGGCATGGCCTTTGGACTCTCACCAGTAGGTGATGCGATCCCTGAACTATAACAGCCAGAGGAATCAACCCATGAACTCTCGCCTTTAGGTGTCATGCATCAGAGTACCCTCTCTAGCCGATACTGCCAGCCTGGAACATACAGACAACCCCCAACAAGCCTCCACAACTCCACGTGAACTCAATAGCAGCTTCATGTCCACAGCATCCTTGAAAATCAGGTCCCAGAAGTCCTAGGTTCTGCATTCAAACAGGAAGGTACCCAAATTAGTGGACACTCAAAAATTTGGCATAAGTGATGTGTGCAAGGTTACTTAGAAAATTAGTGGCAGACCCTAGTATAAAATCCAGGAATTCTGGCTCCTAGTCCTTTGTGCTAGTGACTTACCAGATCACATCTCTTCATGCCATTCACTGCCATATTATGTAATAATGTAATAATGTAAGTGGAATACTGTTTGCTTTAACTTTGATTTTTCCTCATCAACAGAAGGCTATTCTGGAATTAAATTTACATTTTAACTATAAAGCTAGTCTTCAGAGAAATTTCCAAACATTCATAATTTTCCATTGGGGTTGAACTTTGTTCTTTTCTCACCATGCAAATCTGTGGTCTCTTAATAGAAAAAGCCATACATGAATACCCCAGATATAGAAATTGGTGTTGTTGTCCAACATTCTTTTAAATATATTACTTCTTTACAAGAAATGATCTAAGTTTGTGTTGAATGTGCTAAGTGCTCCTTGCAAGAGACACATTTAGTTGCTAATTCTTTGGTATTTTAGGCAATATTTATGGTTGCTAATGCTTGTTTAAAGAGTTCTGACTGAAGAATGTAGACAGATGCAAGAAAGCTCTTAAAGGAACTTTAATTGGCTATCAGAAAACATTCACGATTTATTTAATGTCTCCCTTCCAGGAGAATATATTGTTAGTTCAGCTGCAACTTCTTAACTTCATCATATTTTATATACTTTGGCCATCACATATTACCACAAAGTATATTATACAGTGTGATTTAAAGTGTGTCCTGATTAAGTACACAGAAATGAGCCTATTCACCATGCGAGGAATGAAGAAACATCCTAAATACCAATTGTTGAAGTGTAAATTATATTTTATGCCCATTTATTACATTAGCCTTTTAACTTTTATGCCTTGTTTGCACTGCACCTTTCTGTATTTTGACTCTGGGGCGTTGCTAGGATTTCATAACTGAAGTGGTCTTCCTCTGCCCACAAAGGAATCATTTGGAATGGAAATTCAGAGGAAGCCTCTCCTTGGTAAAGAAAAATGGAAAAAATGGCCAACAAAGCAGCAGGAAGGCTCCATCAGCCCACAAGCTGGAAGGTAGCGGGCAACAGAAGGGACACACCATTATTATTATGCTACTCATACAGCACCTGAAAATGCACTAGGCGATTTATAGGAACAATCACGAGACCTTGTCCTTGAACTGAAGAACTTATTCCACTGGAGGAGAAGACCCTCTAAAAGGGAAGGTCAGGGTCTACAATTAGATGTGATGTAATGCATGGGAGTAGTGTACAGTGGGGAACATGAGAAGAGGCAGGAAATGGGTTACAGAAAAGAGACCACTTGATTATGGTATGTGAACATCTTTTAACATTTATTTGTATATGTTTATTAATATTATTAACAAACCAGACAAAAACCCATCTAGATGCTCTCAACCATTATTCAAAAGCCCAATTAAATATAAACACAGAACAACTGGGATCTCTGCCATTGACAGTGACAATCAGCCTTTCAGTAAAAGAAAAATAAGGAAAAGTTCCTGATAATTCTCCAAAAATATCCTTCAAACAACTTCAGTTATTCTTCCCCCCCGAACAAAACAAATAAAAACAATGCTTTAAAAATCAACCTTGAAAGTTCAAAAATTTGGGCTGTACCAGCAGATGTATTTGGCAGGGGGGGATGTGAGTTCCAGACCTGAAGGCCCCTCATGGAGAATGCCCTGCCAGCAATTCACTGTGACATTGAGGGAGCTCTGCTCAACCACAGCATAGAAAAAGTGGATTTTTGGAGGGATTTAAATATGAGGAGATTGATGCTTGGTGAATGGTGACTGGGAGGGCTTTCTATGCACAACAGCTGGAAAAATCCACCAAAAAGGGAAGTGAGAGAAAGCCCCAAAGGGGTTTTGACGTTGTCTTTTCCCATGCACCTCCTCTCTAGAGATCAGGTCAAAGTTGGAAACATAGGGTGGGACAAAGTGGTGCCCAACCTTGAATGTAACAACAATTTGGAACTTGATGCAAATGACTCAGGGCACCAGGGGGGAATCCGAGTTTGCCACCTCAGGTTTTGTATCTCCTTTGTAAGATTCTAGAGGCATGGGATACGTTAGTGTAAAATACAAGTTTGGGCCTGATTCTGATGTAACTGATGCTACTCTGTAACTTTCAGTGAAGTTGATGCCAACTTTTATGGGTGTAAGTGAGATCAGAATAAGGATCCTTGTGTTCATTACTTCAGAAAGAAACAGAACACCATTCCAGATAATAGCCCGAGATCATCCCAGCATCTTTAATGATCTTGGCTCAACATGCTGGAATATTCCAAGTCACTTTTGCAGTACTTTGAACAGTGGTTCTTCCTCATGTAGAACAAGTGCCGTTAATAGATATCCTCCTAACATAATGATATCATACTTTCAGTGTCTATCTCACAGCATGGTGACATACCAAATGCCTTCCAGGATTAAAATATAAGGTCCCAGTTTTGCCTGTAAAATGGGTACTGCAGGCTGATATTGGACCTAAAACAAGCATAGCTGGCTCCTATGCCCTCCTCAGTAAGCTGAAGTAGAGGGTCTGGCTGAGAAAGAAGGCATGTGTAAGGCTTCCTTGCACCTAAACAGTCCCCATCTGCTGTACTGTATTAGCTTCATGGTCACTGGTTCAAAGGACAGCAGTCCTCAGGATGCTCTAACTAAAATCTGGAGAAATTTAAAAAACAACGAATAGTCTTGCAGCACTTTAAAGACTAACAAAACATGTAGGTGGTATCATGAGCCTTCGTGGGCAGAACCCACTTCTTCAGATGAATGGAGCATTAAAAGTTCAGAGCCAAGAATAAATAAGGGGGAGGGGGAAAGTGAATTAGAGTGTTCAAGTTACAAGAAGTTGATAAGAACAATTTGCACCTTCTCTAAGAATCCATTGTTTGGTTTCATTAAGTCATTAGGATGTGGAAGGTAATGTGCTATCCAGGTAATGTCTTTATTCATACCTCTGTGATAGGAATCAAACTTGTAAATGAAGTTAAGTTCCAACCCTTGCCTATGTATTGGGCTTGTGGAATTGGCCTGGAACAAGATGGTGACTCTGAGATCCATTAATGAGTGCCCGGGCAGGTTAAAGTGTTCTCCAACAGGTTTTTGTGTGTGTTGCATTTTCAGATATCTAATTTGTGTCCATTAATTCTTTCCTGTCGTGACTGTCCAATTTGGAAATTGTTCTTATCAGCTTCTTGTAACTTGAACACTCCAATTCACCTTTTTTCTCCCCTTCCTTCCCCCCCTTCCCTTATTTATTCTTGGATCTGGACTTTTAATACTCTAGTCATCTGAAGAAGTGGGTTGTGCCCACGAAAGCTGATGATACTATCTATATGTTTTGTTAGTCTTTAAGGTGCTGCTAGACTATTTGTTGTTTTTTAAGTTTTTCCAGTTACAGACTAATGCAGCTACCCTTCTGAAGCTTTTGAAATCTGGAGCACTGCCAGACTAGTATTGGAAAAGACAAAGCTAAACTAAAGCCAAGTGAAGCCATCTTTGCACTGGCCACCAGCTGCATTGTACAGTGGGCCCGGAGGGTTAACAATATTAATGAGCCCCATGCTAGTGTAACATGCCCATGCCCCATCAGTACAACAATACAATCCTCGGAGCTAGATGAGAGTTTGAACTTTCTGTGGCTGAGAGAGAGTTCACATGGAAATGTTATATTGCTTGTATGTAGAGGAGTTTCTAAACTGCTTGCTATGCATCATGTAGTAGCCCTGGCAGGCTCAGAATGAAGAAACTGCATCTTCCCTCTACAGCTGAATATTCCACTAATTTCTTTTCTGCTGTATTGCTTCCAGCTTTCAGATAGAATGAGTTATGGCTAGCCATTCTTTCCAAAATTAGCTGAATTCTTTTCTAATTATACTTTCTTCAAATAGTGTGGGGCAACTCTACTAGTGAGCCTAATAAATTTCACAGAAAATTCTCTGCTCCCATGAATGTGACAGTAATTTTCATTGCCACAAAAAAAGAGGTGATCTACAGCCAGATTTTGAAAAGCTAACATTTTGCACCTATGATTAGTGGGTGTCATTAGTGTCAGTTGGACATGTAATTAGCTGACTTGTGGATGCTGCAGTTTTTTTTAGATGTCTCAATGTAATTAAAGTACGAGCATTTCTAAATGGTAGTATTTTTGTGAGCACAGAAAGAGTGAGACTGGTGTTAAATTTAGTCTCATAAAATACATAAGAAGAGATGACATGATTTTTAATATTTTATTTTAGGGAATGCCTCTACAGGTGGGTATAAATGGAAATAATATATAGAAAATATTACCCCATCAGTAAGTGTAAGGTATACTTTTTTTGGTGCTAAATATGTCACCAAAGTAAATATGACCACAAAAGATGGAAAATGTGTCTGTAAAAAGGTTCCAGGTTTAAGATCTAGGTTTACTTTGTCCTGCTATAGTGCAGGGGCCTGGACTAGATTTCTTCTTGAGGTCCCTTCTAGCCCTACATTTCTATGATTGTTTCTCTAGCTTTTCCCTACCAAACGTGCTCAGCTTTCAAATTAAAATCTTTAATTTTTCTAAATATGCAAATTCAGTTTGGGTTCTCAAAGTGGAGTTTTCCTTTTTTGATTTGGTTGTGAAGGCCACATATGACATCTTTGTGACTCTGGAAATAATTCTGTTGAAGAAGCTAAAGAATAAATAGAATCCAGTACATTTATGATGGCACTAATGGGCCAATAGGAGTCAAATGGAGGCAGAATGTATTTTTGTCAGTAAAGTTATCAGGATGAGAACTGTGAAGAAAGAGGCTGTCATGACATGAACACTTTTCAGGATGGAACCATATGTGAGTAAATCGCAAGACTTGTAAGCTATAAAATTTTACTGCAGGGTTCTTTGTTGCTTGCACATCAGCTGATAACATCTACGCCTAAAACAATGTGATGAGTGGCAGACAGATTAATTGAACTAAGCATGTGTATACCTAGTGTGACCAAGTAGCTTCTAAATGGGCTCTGGTAACCATCTACTCGTATTTAAAGAGTGTAACAACAGGTTGAGAAGGTTGTTTAAAACAGAAATGGTCATTTGAAAAAAAATTTTGTGTGCAAAATTCTAAATCTGAAAATTAAGAGTGAGCTCAGGAAAAATGTTGACACATTTTTTTGGGAAATTTTGTCCCCATTTCTTGACTTTCTAAATAGCTGATCAAAATGTTCTGAATTTCAAATCTTTTAATATTCAATTGTTGAAAAAAGAAGTGAAAAAGAAATCAACAGTTGTCCCCTCCCCCACTAGCTCTTGTTTAAGCTGATTCAGAAGACTATAACTAGAGATAATATTTAGCAAAGAAATGTAGGTTAAATGTTAGGGAGCATTTTTTATTGGTGAGCCTATTAATCTTCCAAGGTAAGCAGTGGAGGTTCCATCCTTTGCATCATTTAAAATGGGACTGGAGAAAAGCTGAATATAATTTAGGTAAAATGTCTACATTACCAGAGACATGGACCACATGATATTCTTGCACTGGCAGTAATGAAGCAATGGGTAAATGACTAGAACTATACTGGAAGGGAGCTGGACTAGAAAAAGCTAGCTAGTCTTTCCTATATCTTATTTATATATTCTGTGAAAACGTCAGTAGCTAATCATAGCGGACCCTATCAGTAGAGCTCTGCGCAGATATAAAATGTTGTGTCCGCACCCTCATCTGTATCTGCAAAAATGAGTCGCAGACACCCGCAATTATAAAGCAGATGTCCACAAATTTGTGGGACTCCACCAATCAGATTTTTTTCTCCAGGCTTTTCCCTGAATAAAGTAAATCTTGTTGAAATGATCTTAGTCAAGAAGAAAAATGTGTGAGAGCTGTGTTCTGATATGCTGCATAAAAAAGAGCTGTTTATTCATGATCACTTACTTTATATCTGGTCCCTGACCTTAGGAGCTACATGTTTTAGTACAAATGTGCTCCAAGGAGGTTTCCATTGTGGATCGGGAAATTCCATATCTTTGCATAGCAACTCAGAAAATATTTAAGTAGGAGTTTCTTCATCACCAAATCCTGCATCATTCTTTACACAATTTTTTTTTCACTCACTTAAGCTTCCCAAATCTCCTTCCATTAACTTGTAAAGTGCTGATGTGTTGGGATTATTTAGCTATTAAGTGAGCTCATACTCCATAATACTTAGAACTAATAAAATTTTCCAACAGTAAATCCTAAAGCTCTTCACAAAAGATGGTTATGTGTCATCAACCCCCATTTTACAGATAAGGAAAATGAGCCTCAAGGTCACATAATGAATAAGTAGCAGAGTCAGGAAAAAGAAGTAGGACTCCCCTCTCCCAATCCTCTGCCCATTACACTGGACCACACTTCCTTGTGTTCCCTGGTGCATCAATATGCCATGCAACTGTTTGTATGAAGGGAAGGAATTAATGGGAGTCAGGGAGAAGAGAGAATTTCAACTCTTTCTCTTCACTAAACATGATCATTTCTTTCTCTTACAACAGACTACTGATCTGGCAACCAGTTTTAAAGATATATATGGGAAGACTGAGGTACAGTATGTGCCTTGGGTCTGCAGCTGTTTCTTTCAACTAGCCACACCAAGTTCAGACTAAGGGCTTAAGAATGCACATCCCACAATCATGTAGACACAGGAGCTATGTCTAGACTGCAAGCTTCTTTTGGAAGAAGCTTTTCCAGAAGAGATCTTCCAGAAAAACTTTTTTCGAAAAGAGAGCATCTACACAGCAAAAGTGCAACGAAAAATCGATGTGCTTTTTCAAAAGATAGCATCCACATTCATTGGACACTATCTTGCATTTCATTTGTGATTACTGTGGATGGAGTGGCCACCAGGGCACCTGTGCTTTTTCCTGGAGGCCTCTTCTTTCAAAAAACCACTCTCTTCCACGTCCACCCACGCCTTTTTCTGAAAGAGCTCTTTTGGAAAAAGGCTTCTTTCTCGTAGAAAGAGGTTTACCGCTGTCGGGAAAATGCCTGCATTCTTTCGACTTTCTGTCAAAAGAACGCAATAGCGGTGTGGACGTAAATGTAGTTTTTCTGGAAAAACAGCCGATTTTCTGAAAAAAACTCTGCAGTGTAGACATGCCCAGGAACCAGCTATGTTCTTGTGTGATCTGTTCGCTGAGATCCTGCTTTGCACTAGTATGATTTCATCAATAGCTATCGGGCACGTTTATAATGCCTTCACTGCCCGGTTCTTTCCAGAATTATCATACGCTTTTGTGAGCCATTTGGGCAAGTACTGCTACTGAGCCCATAGCAGCAAGCTGCTGCGAGGGCTCTGTGGCTGCTCCTGTTAGATGGTGGCACGCAAGCTAGGTGAGCCCTGGACTCAGAGGCAAACCTTGTAGGTTCAAGCTTCAGTGGGTTCTTAAAACAACCTTGCACATTGTGAGTAACAGGGGAAGATGGCTTTGACAGAATAACTTGAAGTTCCAATAAGAACAAAGATCAAACAAATAGTTCTGAGCCCAGCCTTCAGAGCAGTGGTGGGCCACCTGCAGCCCATCAGGTTCTCTATGTGGCCCATGAGGCACTTGGTTTACTGCTGTCCAAATGCAGGCTTATAGTTGGTTTCCATGGGGGTAGTTTGCTCTCCTCCTGGTACTGCTACAGTGACACACAGGAAAAGCAAGAGCATGTGAAGTGAGGTGCATGCTGATTGCACACAACACAGACTGTGAGAGTCATGCTCTCCCTGTGCAGCCAATCACAGTGCTGCTACAGTTCAGTTGGCACCCCCCCCTCAAAGTCTAGGCATGCAAGTGTGGTCAGCAGAGCTACCCTAGCCTGGGACACTGTCTTGGTTACAACAACCTTGCAGCTCACTGAGCTGAAGGAGGGCCACTCATGCAGCCCACTCACTAGCCAGGACTGCCCATCGCTGCTTTAGAGACAGCCCAGCAAAGGACTATAAAGGTAAGAGTCTCACAACTGCTCCATACAGTTGTCCTGCATCCAGGATAGTGGATGCTGCTCTGTGGCATCCTGCTAGCAACAGGTTGCATCTCTGCCTGGGGCTCAGCCTTCCCATCCTGGCTCTCAGACTGTTTGCTGCCTGTCCCTCCCTCTGCAGCCAGTTTCCAGTCTGCTGTTCCCATCCTCACCCAGCCTCTGGTTCTTCCCCAAGCTTGGTCCCTCCTGACATTCTCTTGTTCCCTTTTCCTCTATTCTAAGGATCATGGAAAAGGATGGTGAAATGGGTAACAGTCTCCTCCATTGGCTGAGTCCCTCCAACTCAGTCAGGATTGGAGGGAAGGCAGCCACTAGCAGGCTAGAGGATTAATTACAACATATTATTGACCACTGAAACAGAATTCTTATGTAAAAGTTCATTTACTTTTGTGACTGGTGGAGCATGCAGCTATATAACTCATCAGACTATTTTCTGTTTGCCTACCTTTACGATTCTACCACACCTGTTTGATCAGGGCCCTTCCACTTTGGAGGGCAGTATCACTTCTGGGCAGCTGCCCGTGCAGAGAAGATGTGCACATTCCACTCTCTCATGGAGGCTTTGCTTTTGTAATTTCATCCTTTGTTGTTTCTTTTAATGTAAAATCAGAGCAATTCAGAATGAATGTTAATGTTTGCTCTTAATAGTGCATGAAAAAATGTATGGAGAACTCTGGTGATGGGAGTAGGTCAGTGGACTATAAACAAAGAGCTCAGAGAAAGCAGAAAAGTGGGGCAGAGGTTTCCTGTTTAAGAAAGGAAAATGGAAAAATTAAAATGGCCACTTTTGGAAATATAGAATAAACCTTTAGTTTAATGAACAAAGAGGAAGAATTGGGATCGTAGGCTAACAGGCGCATATGGTATTTTTGCAGAGAGTGACAAGAAAAGATTTTTCTGATACTGATGGGAAAAATTCCTTAGTAGTATGTAAGGACTTGACTTAGTACAGTAAAGTGAAAACAGTGATAACACTTACACAGCTACCTACAAAGCTTGAAAAGGCAAAGAAAAACAAAAGAGTTATTTTAATCCCCACCCCATAGCCCTACTGCTGTAAAGGAATGTCTCAAATACTCTATGAAAAACTAGCCCCCATGAGGTCAGTGACAAAACTCCCATGGATTACACTGAGTGCCAGATTTCACTCTGCGGCTCTCAGTGTGTATAAAAATTCTGCCGCAGTAGTAACATCTCGCTTGGCATGCTAGCGAGACATTTGTTTTTGACAAATGCCATGTTTTTCATGTCCCCTACCACTTAATAACAGTGTATTTCTAGTGGTACAGCTATCATTAGGGTGACCATATTTCCCTATGCTGAATATGGGACACCTGGTAAAATTACATGAATTCAGGCAAATTCAATGGTAATCAATCAGCACTGTGCAGTACAAACATTCAAATTAACATCAAGTTGACTGAGCCCCTGTTAAAAAGAAATACTGTGTAGCTGGAGTCTTGTTATTTGCCTCCTTACCTTTAAGGTTTGCGTAGGGAAGGGTGACACACACACACATTCCTGTACACTTCTTGTGCACGGGGTTGGGGGTGGCTGACTGACCCTTGCCTCCCCTCCCTACTCAGTGCTCTCCATCCTCCATGCCTGGCTGGGCCCCCTAAGAAGGACCTGCTTCTCCTGGTACTTGGTGCCATGTCTTCTCAAGGCAACATGTGGGGGGTATGCAAGGACACAGGTCTCTCTCCCTAGATTTCTGTTGGGGTTTACACCGGAATGTGACAAGCAGCGGCCTTTCGGCACTGTGTGGGAGGGAAGGGATGGGAGCTGCTCCCAGCGGAAGGGGGTGGAGGTGGGGGTAGGGATGATCTGGCCCATGTTTTTCCAGAGGTCATCTCTTCTCTCCTGCTCCCCTACCCTACTTCCCTGTGCTTACACAGTGTAGAAAGGCAGCTAAGACCTCCAAGCTGCTGCTGGCCACCAACATAACCCAGCCATCTCCTATGCCCTGGCTATAGCACTGGCTGGAAACAGGGTGGGGGGAGGGAGAAGGGCGCCTGCTGGCTAAGAGCCAGCATGCAGCAGGGGCCTCACTGATGGACCAGCAGGGGGAGCAGCTGGCCCCACACGCTGCAGCTTTGCCAGACCCCCAGCCTCACACATTCACCCCCATCGTCAGCCTTTGGAACATCCCATTGGTCAGTGGGCAGGTGCCGAGCAAGGATCTGACCAACAGCAGGACCCGTGAGTACTGATGGGAGGGAAGAGACAGAAAATATGGGACTATTTGCCCATTTTAAAAAAAAGTCAGGACTCCTGCAGGTGGGCTTGAATACAGGACTGTCCCTTTAAAAACAGAACATCTGGTCACCCTACTTATCACAGAAATAATAGACATGTAGGATTGTAAGAGACCTTGATCAGTCATCTAGTCCAGGCCCCTGCCCAGACGCCCATTAAGCTGTATCCTCATTAAAAGACTGAACCTTACCGTGTGGCAGCACCATGACATCATGCCACAGTGCAATGGCAATGTGTTGAAATACCATTGCACCACACCACAAAGACACCAAGCCTGACCTGAAATCATTCATGCATGCCAGCAATGACATTAATGGTTGCACTGCAAAGCAATGTGGTGGAACAGGTGAAGGGCATTACCTTACCTTGGCAAAAAGATACAACATGATGATGATTTGCTGCTGGCTTACAGGCATGTTCAAGGGGGTACATTTATTGGGCAGTCAAGGGGTGAAATCAAGATGATGCTGGGCAGCTTTGGAGCAGATGTCAGCTTTAAAGGCTGCTACCTCCAGGTGATTAGTGTTTGGAGAACCCTCACTTCTCAGTGAAGTCATTGGGTCTGGGCATTGCAGTTTGGGCCATAGTAAACGGAAAGTTACAGATCACACCAATCCTTCCCACTATTAAATACTTACTAAAAAGATAACAGCGACCAAGGTCCATATGATGACTAGAATGAAGGGACGAGTTGGTGTGGAGAGGCACACTGCACTTGATCAATTTCCTCCTTAATTTCAGCACCGTGTGTGTTCGCCGGCAAAAACTCAATACCACCCCTTACAATCCCACATCAGAGGAGCAGCACTGAAACAGTAGACCTGCCTCCTGGCAATATTAATGCGAGAGCATCCAGCCCATGCACTTCGGCGGGTCTGGTCATTTCCATTTCACTGAGAGACCAAGAGGGAAGTGGGGATAAATGGTGCCAAGATGAAAATGACTTTAGCTCAACGTTTATTTAACACATCACACAAATGGTATTTTCAAGATGCTGCTAAGAAGACGGTCCTCCGATGAGGCACAGGAGCGCTTTGCAAATGGAATTTGCAGACCCGGGGTGCTCCCCATTCATTTGCCCCTGTCTACAATTACTATCATTACATTCGTGAGGCCCTTTTAAAATAAACGACACCATGATGTAATGTGCCCTTTTGGGGGAGGGGGGAAGGTGCGGAGAGGGGAAAAAAGCAGCATCTGGACTTTGGCCTAGTTTTTTCTATGGAACATCTTGATGGCAGTAATTACTGTCATGTTATGCGAACTTAAAAAAAAAAGGCGCCAGAGTTCCAAATAAAACATAAAATGGCTTTGATATAATAAATGTTATTATCATTGTTTAAAAATGCTGTGACCTGTCTGCTATAGTTTCTGAGAAAGATATTTTCCAGTGCTGCTGCTCTCTCTCGCTCGCTTTTTATAAATTCTATTATTACAGATAAGGATGAAGGAAAATCCTCAAGACAGACTTGTTTTAAATCACAGGAGCACAATGCCAGCATTGTCTCTTCTCAAGCTGAACTTCTAAATTAAAATAGGCATGATCTTTAGCAGAGCTCTGAAATGCTCTGCTCTACAGGCACTTTATCCCCTTTATTAGAGCACATTAATATTTAAAATGCTATGGCTTAGGCTAGTCAGCCCCGTTTGTCTGGGGGTGGAATAATGTAGTTGTGCTGTACTGTTGTGAACTTTTGATATACGGCTGGTCTAATCAGATGGCCTTTATGGAGCTCAGTGGAAGTTTTACCCGACTGTGGGCTTAGTATGTGTGCATACACAAATAACAAATACCCACTACCTGGAACACAAACTGAGTTCAGACAAACACATATTAAGAGCTCAGTTTTGCAGTATGGATAAGATAAAATTACCATTTTAGTCACTTAGGGCATGTCTAAACAAAGGGCTAAAGCCAAAATAAGCTACGCAACTTCAGCTACGTCAATTGCGTAGCTTAAGTCGAAATAGCTTATTTCAGCTTTTGGTGCTGTCTACACAGCAGGAAGTCTGAGAAAGAGCACTCTTCCTCTGACTTCCTTTACTCCGCGTGAAATGAGGGTTACAGAAGTCAGAGTAAGAAGTCTTTCAGCTTGACAGTATTTCGACATTATGTTGAAATAACTGCTTGTAGTGTAGACGTGGATTGTGTTATTTTGGAATAACATTAGTTATTCCGAAATAACATTGCTGTGTAGATGTACCCTTAGGGTATGTCTAGACTACATGGCTCCATCGACGGAGCCATGTAAACTAGTTTACCCGGCATAGTCAATGAAGCGGGGATTTAAATAATGCCCGCTTCATTAAAATAAACATGGCCGCCACGCCGTGCCGACGATCAGCTGATCCGGCACAGCGTGGCAGTCTAGACGCGGATCTGTCGGCTGGGGAAGCCTTTGCCGACCGATCCTGTAAACCTTGTTTCACGAGGCATAAGGGATCGGTCGGCAAAGGCTTCCCCAGCCGACAGATCCGCGTCTAGACTGCTGTGCTGTGCCGGATCAGCTGATCGTCGGCACAGCACGGTGGCCATGTTTATTTTAATGAAGCGGGGATTATTTAAATCCCTGCTTCATTGACTATGCCGGGTAAACTAGTTTACATGGCTCCGTCGATGGAGCCATGTAGTCTAGACATACCCTTAGAGTTTTGCCTGAGCAAAGGTTCTGCGTTTGGGCTTCAAATGTGCTTCTAATCTAAACATACTTGCAAAAACACATACCCAACCCATCTTAACAATAACACTTCCATTGAGATCCCATTGGACAGCACTTTGAACAGTATTTCTTCCACTGTTGTTTGTCTCATGCTTCTGAATATATTAGAATTCTGGAGCTTTTCCAGACTCTGTCCTTCCTAAACCATTTCTGGATCCCTTTCTGCATACATAGAGAAACCATTAGTAGTCATAGCCCCCAGATTCAAACAAGGGATGGCTAATCTCAAAGACAGACCCAAATACAAATCTTGAGTCTGCACATCCTTGAATTTTGTAAGGTCCAAATTTTGTGTTTGGATCCATTTTTTTTCTTTATAATAGGCTGTAGCAACTCTGAACTTTGGGATATTTGAAATCTGGACTAGAACATTACAGTTGGACTCTCTCTCTAAGAAAACCTAAGCTGCCTACAGGACAATCATATCTTAGAAAGGATTTGCATCTTCCTCTGATTGGATCACTGATGTGTATTTTTAGCTCTGCACCATTCTGCACTTAATGGCACAGGAATAACAAGTACTGACACTGGCATACCCATACCCAGTTAAAAAAGAGACAGGATCATTGGGCATTGCTACCATAAGGCATGACAAGTACCACTTCAAAGTTCAGCAGTGCTTTACATGGGACATGATCTGTATTGGAATTTCCCACTTCAAGATAAATGAAATAGGAAAGAAGGGAGACCAAAACAAAACAAGTCACTTACCTCTCAGTGATTTTAACAGAGTGCAACTCAGTGTCACAGCAATTGAAAGTGCTAAGCAGATAGGCAATAAGACCAACACAAGCGTCTTCATAGCTTTGTCGAGTTCAGTCCTTGTACATTTGAATGCACTGTAAATGAGTGCCGTAAGAGAGCACTTTTAAATGTAGCTGTTTAATCAAAAAGTAATAGATTTTGTTTTTACTGTAAACATCTATGGAACTTTGGACAGGCCACTTGTTCTGGTTGTTAGTCATTTTCCTGTGTAACTCCCAAACAGTTGTCTAGGTATGAGACCTAGAAAAGCTGACCTGGAAAAGGAGGTGGTCTGGTGTTTAGGAGACTAGCAAAAGACTGCAGAGAACAAGGTTCAATGCTCAGATCTTGTGTGACCTTGAGTGTGTCAATCAGAGCCTGATTTTTAAAAGTGTTTAGGCACCTAAATATACAGATAGGTACCTAGTGGGATTTTCAGATGTGCCCAATGGGCGTTAGAGACTCAGCACTTTGTAAACCCCACTAGATGCTTGTCTGCATCCCTGGGGGCCTAAATACCTTAAAAAAACCCTGGTCTTTCATCTGTCTGTACCTCACATCTCCTCTGTACAACAGGGACAATAGAATTTCCCCTCCTCTCAGGGGTGTTGTGAGAATACATATATTCAAGATTATGAGGTGTGCAGATTCTATGGGTAAGGATAACCCACTGTGGTGTAGTGGTTTTAGTATTTATATAGAGCCACCTCAGTTATTTTTGAGCTTCTTACGCCATTAATATTTTGTGATGCAGCTCTAGGCTGTAATATTTCCTTTATTTCTATGAAGGATATACATCCTTGACTGAAAGTGTTAATCATTGTACAAGTTCGTAGGGTTCAGATGAGTTCTTTATTTAAGTTAAAGTAAATACATAAGTAAAATAAGATGAATAGAAGTAGTCTTATTAAAAAAAGAGAAGATAAATATTTGAGGGAGGATTAAAATATTCTCCTTTGCTGCTGTGAAGTCCAATAAAGCTATAATGTACTGATGGAGAAAGCGCAGAAAATAAAAATGAGAAGAGATCAATTTCCAGTTGTGCCACAGACTTCCTGTGTGGATTTCAGCAAGGCGTATAGTCCTTTCTGTTCCTTAGTTTCCCATATGTGCAATGGGGATAAATAATATTTCCCTGCCTCACAGTAATATTGGGAGGCTAAATCCATTAATGTTTTGGAGAGGCACTATGAAAATGAGACCACATAAATACCTAGATAGTCAGACAGAATGTATATTCTCAATAGAAAAAAAGGGATTATAACACAAGTCTACACCTATAGATTATGGCCAGAAAGTCTGCAGTGTGATATTACTATAGTACTGTAGTATTAGTACTAGACTATATTTTCACACTGTTTAAGTCAGTAGTTTAATCTCCTAAATTACTAGAAGGCAAGACTAACAGATTAATTTGGGGTCAATGACTTATACAAGAGTGGAACCTTGTTCTTTGTGAATGAAAATGACTGCCTGAGAGTGGATGATGGGAGGTGGCAGAGATCATTTTGTGACTGGTGTAATGGGATGGGGATTCAAGAAGTTTGGGATCTTTTCCTAGCTCTGCCACCCCTCACCTCTCTCCGCCACTCACAACTTCTTATGTGAGTTTTGTCAAGTCACTTAATCTCACCATGCCTTAGTTCCCAGTGGTTTTATGGGAATAAATTAATTGTAGTATGTGAATATAAAAGGAAGTTTTTCTTCCCACAGCCTATAGTCAATCTGTGGAACTCCTTCCCTGAGGAGGCTCTGAAGGCTAGGATTATAAAAGGGTTTAAAAGAGAACTAGATAAATTCATGGAGGTTAAGTCCATAAATGGCTATTAGCCAGTATGGGTAAGGAATGGTGTCCCCAGCCTCTGTTTGTCAGAGGGTGGAGATGGATGGCAGGAGAGAGATCACTTGATCATTACGTGTTCGATTCACTCCCTCTGGGGCACCTGGCATTGGCCACTGTCGGCAGACAGGGTACTGGGCTGGATGGACCTTTGGTCTGACCCAGTATGGCCATTCATATGTTCTTATGTAGGTGCTCAGAAAATACAGCAGGGAGTCAGAGATAATTAAGTAGGAAACGGGTCCAATGCAGTTTATGAGATTCACAAACTAGTAAGCATATAAAATGCTACTAAATCCTCTGTTGCCTCCAAATTTTCTTAAGTGAAAGCTCACAGCCTGTTCAGCTGTTCTCCATAAATCATAATTTTACTTAAAAATTGAACTTCAGCCTTATTCTGGGTTTTCTCTGTCTCCCGCAGCTACATTCTTAAAACTGTTTCAGCACAAAAGTCTAAAGGAGCCTTGTCCGAGAAAAATAAAATTCCATTGCTGGATCTTGAGACTGGAAGCAAGCTCTGAGGAGGACCCTGAGATTGGGCAGAAAATGGGAAGAGCCCTGACGCTGAAACGGGAGCTGAGTGAAACTCATGGGCTTTTGCCTCACAAAATGTCTGCAGGAAAACTGAAATGTTTTATGGTAAATTATGGTAAAATGCAGGCCACTCCCAGTTTTGGAAGAAGTGAAGACATTTGCCAGGATTTGTACACATTGTGGAATCATTTGCCAAATATTGAATAACCATTTTGTGACTTTTGAGTGCACCATTCCACTTCTGATAGGTGGACAGATTCACAACCCTGAGAAACAAAATGTCTTGCGTTTATTCAGAAAACAAGTTCGGGACAAGCACTGTCATGGCATCTTTCCTCACATTGCCCTACCCAGTTGCCTCAGCCTGCTTCTGGAGGGATCATTCCTAAGAGCGACAGAACAGTTTCATTTCCATTGCCATCAAAATCCTCCCCTTCTTTTCTAAAGAAGAACATTACCAGGTTGCCAATTAATGCTTATTGTGGTGGTGATTTTGTGATGCAGACAACTGTCTCTCAGGAGCTGGATGGAGATCACCAATCTATTTCTCACAGACCCCCCAGCAGACATCAGATGCTAGTAGGTTTTGGGCTGGGTTTTGAATCGGCAGATTGCTCAGTATGTCTTCGTAACTGGTATCTGTATGATCCCCATTATTATAGTGATGATGATGAACTTGCATCAGCAAAATATGATTGTCCTTGGCCTTTCACTAACTTGTAGCAGTTTTTCAGTGTTCCTGTGTATGTGATACTGTTAGTTTTGTTTTTGGACAAACACTGAGGCCAGCCTTGCAATCCTTATGTAGAATCCCATTGGAACAGATGGGGCTACAAGTTACGACTACTTCTGTATGCAGAGTATTTCAGGATCAGGCCCTCTTTTGGGATCATGACAAGTTATCAGAATGGATATTTCAGTAGTCCCATATTATTATTATTAATTATTTTAATTGCAGTAGCACCAAGAAACCCCAGCATGGGCCCTGTTTTGATGGGTGCTGTGTACATGTGCAATAAAAGATCCAAAGAGTTTATAATCTTGAAGCGGTACCCTCTCTTTCATTTCACATTGCTCTGAGAACATCTCCCATTTGAGGGACCGCTTGTTTATTGTTAACACAGGTAATCCCCCCAAAAACAAACATCAACTTCTTCTACTGGTTTCTGAAATGAAACACAATTCCTTATTCTAGATTATTTAAAAATGTGTCAATATGTGAGTGTAACTCCTAGAAACAGCTAGTACAAAAGCCCAGTCCACCATCTCATAATTGCAAAGTGCATGGTATAGATGCCATAAGACTATCTCTGTACTTCTGGTGATTGTCCCATTTGGTGAGGAAGGTCAGAATGCCTGCCTTGCAGAAGGTAAGGAAAAAACAGACTGTGCACTTCTCTGAGGTCTTTATAATATAATCCTTTGCGAACACATGATTCATAAAGGATAGAGAGCAGAAGTAGCACTTATCAATTATATGAAAGGCTGGAAAAGCTCCCAGTAGGAGGGACTCGACAGTATGGACTTTCCTCAACTGTTATTTAATCCATCAATCATTCTTAACTTTTTTCTGTCCATTTTGTCTCCAGGAGGAACAGTAAATACCTTAATTCCAGGTAGTGCTAGCCCTGATGACAGTATCTGGAGTCATGATGGGTACATCTTAAAAGGCTTGGAAGTTCATTTCAAATGAGCATCAAAAACAGTGAAACCAAAAGTCTGTAAGTAGTTTGAGCGAAGGATTTCGCAAACTCTTCTCTTGCATTTTTTTAGTGCACAGATGGTTCACAGTGATGACTTTGCTCGAAAATAAGACAGGACTGAATTTTTCAGGGCTTTAGCGTGACATTTAGGGTTTGTTTACACAGCAAAGTTATTTTGGAATAACGGCCATTATTCTGAAATAACTATGCGAGCCATTTTGTTATTTTGAAATAATTTTGAAATAAGGGACGGCTTATTCCGACTTCTGTAAACTTCATTCTGCGAGGAATAACGCCTATTCCGAAATAGCTATTTCAAAATAAGGCATGTGTAGATGCTCCACTTCTGCTATTTCGAAATAGCCCCTCACCGGGGCCATTCTAAGTTATTCTTTCTGGAGCTCTAAATCAAGATAGCATGTCTGCATTAGGGAAGCCTGCCTCGGACTCATTTTGAGACATCCCTGCAGTGTAGATGTGCTATTTCGAAATAAGCTGTTTTGGAATAACTGTTCTGGAATAGCTTCTTCCAAAATAACTGTGCAGTGTAGACATAGCCTTACTGTACTCTGTGGACAAGCATACAAGCTGCAGCTGCTGCCATCTTCCATGCCCAGCAGTGGCCTCTATGGAGATAGTGTGATATCAAGCTTGCTCCAAAGAACTACGATTATACCAGCTTTATGTACGGTAGTGAAACAGGGGTTCTGAGGAAGGCTGAAAGAGCAGCATATTGACTTTTTGATTTTCTGTGTTTTGGTCGGCCGCTATGTGTTATGTGGCAGAAGTTCCACAATGAGTGGAACCCAGCATCCACCTCCATTATCACTGGTTTGATTTCAGTGTGTTCTTGGTATAGGTGTGTTCTTGGTATGGTTTGTGTTATTAGGACGGATATGTTATTAGGATGGAAGAGGATTGACTAAGGAATGCCACTATGGGGCTGGCGATCATTTGAACTTCAGTGAGTTGATAAAATAACCAGCGATGGACATAGACTGAGCATTCAGCAAGACCTCCTTAAGGACTCAGTTAGAAATCAATCCTGGCCTTTTTCTTTGTGTGGTTTTCCCTGAGGGGAAGGGCTAAGTGAGGAATCTGTGAGATTTCCTGAGGGAGTGTTTTTTACAGTTAACATTACACGAACGTGCGGATCTTTGTAATAATGTGTTTTTGCACTGGGTATTTAATAGGGGACATGAACAAATTCTTAGGGTTCAATTCAGCAGCCCTGGGTCACGGTGCAGTAAGTCTATTGTAGACAATGGGGCTGATCACTGGAGCTATGCTAGCTTACCCCAGCTGAAGAGCTGATCACATGTGTGAATAAGAGCCGCTCAACATAAGTTAGGGTGGTAAAACTGCACTCTCAGGAATTTTGGGACAAGTCTGAATTCTAGAATGAAGAATTTTACTTAGACCAGGTAAGAAAGGAATGAGTATAGAAGCTAGTGAGCCCACCCACATTTAAATTTCTGTATCCAGGAAAATCAGATTTTTGGGATATAGGCTGAAAAATAAAAACATCCTAGAAGGAGACTGTTTAATATGTTGGGGCAGCCAAGTATGCAAAAACTTCTGTGATCTTCTCAAGTCTTGTTGGGATTGGCAAAGAGGTTTCCGAAGCACATGGAGTTGGTCAGACACTTGAAAAGGACTTAAGTATCGAGTGCCAGCTGGAAAAAAAAATCTGTTAAATGTTACCCCAGTATCTCTTCTTGGTGAGGTAAGTTTCCAGGCACTTGTGTCTTACTGTATATAACCTACATGCACTGATTCCAACCATACACAGTTCACCGTTTTTTCACTATGTGTAAGAAAACAACCCCTGCCTGCTTCAGGAAGGAAAGAATTGGATGTAAATCCATCCCCCCTTTACCATGTAATGTCCAAACGCAAGTTTAAACCTGGTAAATTGTGAGATCTCATTTATAAAAACAATTGGGCAGCAGAGCAGATACATTGATGCCTGCAGTGACATGACTTCTCTACTTGTCTAACTGCTTCCAGAAATAAATGTGTAGAAGGAAACCTCTCAACTGCACTATTGGCTTTTTAAAAATAATCACGGCTTCTCTGGAAATGACACCGCCCTAGATAATCTGTGTTAAGCAGCACAACGTATAAAATAATGGCAAAGCTATAAGCCTGAGCCTCTTTAATGATGAAACAGATTCCTGTCCACCTAAGACTACAGGGTGCATCTACACTGCACTGTTTTTCCAGAATAACAGCTGCTATTCCGGAAAAACAATACTAGCGTCCACACAGCAATTGCATTATTTTGAAAGAAAATTGAAATAACGGAGGGCTTTTTCCAGTGTTGGTAAACCTCATTCCACAAGGAATAACACCTCTTCCGAAAATGCTCTTTCGAAAGAGGGTGTGTGTGGACGCTCCACTGCAGCTATGTCGAAATAGCTCCTCACCAGGGGCATTCTAAGTTATTCCACCCCAGTACTCCCTGGGGCTCTAAATCAAGGTAGCACGTCCACATTAGGGGATCCTTCCTTGGACTAATTTGGAGTCTTCCCTGTAGTGTGGACGCTCTATTTTGAAATAAGCTATTCTGGAAGATATCTTCTGGAATATCTTTTACCGAAATAAGCCTCGCAGTGTAGACATACCCACAGTCTGTACATCACAGACACTTGCAGCTCTGGACAATCGTGGTACTAGACCTCAGATCCTTATGCTCCAGAATCAAGAGGCCTATTGCCAGAGAAAAAGAAAAATCACTGATAGTAGCCTGCAGCTCATCACACACACACAGCTGAATAGTTCTGAGTCTGCCTACTAGGTGGCAATGGTGCGTGTTCATACCCCCTTCCTCTTCCTACTGTTCGTGGTAGTGGGATATGGTACATGGCTATATTGGCAATGCCCACAGTTAATATTTGGACTGGAATTAGGGAGGCGTGAATCAGTTTTGTTGATTCTGTAGGAATAACTATCAGAAGTGATCCAGTGCTTCAAACAGCCTAAGACAGTGTTAGTGTAACAAACCCCAGTATATTACTTTGGATTTTTGTAAACACATGGAATTTATAATTTTGTATAATACTGAGATTGGCTGCTAACAGTCTGCCATGTTTCCTTTTTCACAAAGAAGTCCACCTTCCTATTCAGGATTGTGGCTAGTGTAGTTCACCAGGTATTTATTCTATCAAGAAATGTGATAATGGGCATGTCTACACTAGGAAATTATTTGAAATAGCTAAATTTGAAATAACTCCTGAAATAACTGTTTCAAAATAAGCTTCTTCCCCGAGGAAAGCAGCAGTACAGATTTCGAAATAACGGGCCTTAGTAGTGTGGAGACTCTGCTTATTATTTTGAAATAAGGGGGGTTATTTCAAAATAACTCCCTAGTATAGACCAGGGCCAAATGACCTACTACTAAAGAGTATTCAAACTACTTTAAGCAAAACACTCTGTTATACTGTGAGAGCTACTTTCTCAGATAAAGAGCACAGATTGAGTAGGTTGGAGATTTAAACTAACTAAATAAATCAATGCCAATGCCACTTTTTTGTTCTGTAAGGGCATATCTACACTAGGAAATTATTTCTAAATAATTTATTTCAAAATAATAACTCCCAAAATCAGTATTTCGAACTAGTGTGTCCACATGACAGGGACGCCTTGAAATTAGTCCAAGGCAGGCTCCCTTAATATGGATGCGCTATCTCGACTTAGAGCCCAGGAAGCACTGGGGAGTAATTCCCTTGAATGACTCTGGGGAGTAGTTATTTTGAAATAGCAGCAGTGGAGCATCCACATTACCACTATTTTGAAATAACTATTTTGAAAAAAGCGTTATTCCTCGTGGAAAGCAGGAGTTATTTTTTCGAAATAACCAGCTCCTTATTTTGAAATAACGGGCTTGGTAGTGTGGACGCTCCGCTTGTTATTTCAAAATAAGGAGTTATTTCGAAATAACTCCCTAGTGCAGACCAGGGCAAAGAGTGATATATAATGTCCATGTCCATACAATGGAGAATTGGCTAGGAGGATATGACTAAAATTAATACTCTTAAATGCCATTCTGAAGTTCAGAGGGACCAGCTGTTTAAGATCCTATCTTACGTTAGAATCAAATAGAATTCAAAGGAAAGTCAGTGCTGCCTAAAGGCTTAAAAAAAATCTCACTTGCAGTTGTAAACCTTAAAATTCCATAACGAAAAAACCATTTTCAGGTCCTCAATCACAAATCAAATCCAAGGTTATCAGTGTATACATGTAGGGTTAGGATTTCTTTTAATCTGCGTAAACATAGTGCTCTAGAGCTGTATATGTTGATGTAAAGATCAAAGAGGTGGCAACATCTATTGAGAATAAACTGTGATAACAACTGTGGGACAGCAGAGATTGGTTGTGGGAAGTAAAACTTGAAAAACATGGTTTTAAATATGGGAAATATTTTTTTTCAGATGTACGTTGATAAGTACACACGGTGTACATATCACCAAAGTTGGATAGGAACATATTAAACGAAGCAAGATCAAGATAGTTCTCTATGTAACATAACCCTCTCCTTCCTATACCGTGAGCCTGGTCCGAATCCTACTGATGTTAAAGGGGACTTTTCTACTAATTTCAGAGGCCTTTCTTTACCATCTCTGCTGGTGCACACTGCTAGGTCTAATGGCGTGCCCATTCTTGCAATGCACTGACCATGTCCTGCAAGGTGCTGAGCTTCCACTGAGATCAGTAGTTCTGCCGACCATTTGTGGATCCAGGTGCCTTTTATCATGTACTTGGCAGTAGTAACTGGTTTTGCCTCAGCTGGTGCCTGCATGCCAGTGTACTTGAGGCCAGGATCACATACAAGGAGACCATCCAACAACTCCCTCCATTTTCAGCTCATAGCATGCTCCTCCTTTTGGATTATTACATACTCTGATATACTTTTAAGCAATATACAGGCTGAAGAAGGAGCATGTGCATAGCCAGGCTACGTCTATACTGCAATGCTATTTTGGGATACTGGAGTATCCCAGAATAGCTATCCCATGTCTTCACAGCAAGCCTGTTATTTCAGGCTCACTATTCCGATATCCCTGTAAACCTCATTCCATGAGGAGTAAGGGAAGTTTTGGAATAGCAGGTTATTTTGAAATTTGGCGCTGTTTAGACAGTGCCAAATGATGAAATAAGCTATTTCAAAATAGCATCGAAATAAGATACGGAATTTGCATAGCTCAAGTTGAGTATCTTATTTCGAGTTATGGTGCAGTGTAGATGCACCCCTACTGGGCCTGATATAGGACCCATTAGAGCCAACAGAAAGACACCCTTCGATGCCAATAGGCACTGGTGCGCAGAAAGTCTCCCTCTCCCTTTTCCCCACTGCACAGGCAGGATCAGCCTCTTAATCACGGGGCCTTTGACTAAAAGACAGCGCGTGAGGGGAGAGCTGCTGAAAAGCTGCTGAAATGTACTTTAATGGGAAAATGAAATCTTTTCCACTGTGGCGCGATTTGCTTATTTTTCTCATATTCAGCAAAAAAAGAGGAAACAAAAAGAGGAACGTGCTCATTTGTTGTAACTGGAATTTATGAAATGAGGTCTTCTTGAGAAAGCTACCAAACATTCATTTCAAAGAACAAGAACTTTTTCTGGCATCCAACTATTGTAGCATGCCCAGAATATAATTAGCTCCTGAAGCGGTTTGAATTAGTAAATATGTCTATAGATCATAAAGTGGGCCATCGGCCGTGCAAAGCTTTAAAGTCAACTCCTGAAACAAGAAGTCCTAGAAAAAGAGCACAAGCCACAAGGAATATACACTAGAACCTGACAGAATTTCTTTGGACATGTTTTATCTATTGATGTATTTTATGATACGCTTTTTAAAAATCTTCAACTTTTTAAGTAATGGATCCATGAACTATTAATCCCGTGTGCTCGCTATTTTACCACAACTTGCTTCATCATGGAAGGTTTGATGCTTCTCAGCTCTTGATCAGTTTTCCCACTCTCCAATTCATCCCCCAATTTAGTCTTTCATTTTAATCAGTTGAATCAAGGAAATAGACTAATAGGCACTCGCACAGCAACTTTCATTTAAGGATCACAAAGAATTTTACAAATATTACTAATTTAAATTGCATGACAGACCTGGGAGCTAGGGAAAATGTTATTATTCCCTTGTGGGTAAACTGAGGAACAGAGGTTTTGTGACTTTCTTAATTTAACACAGGGATGTAGTGGAAAAGCTGGGAACAGAACCCAGGAGACATAACTCCTATTCCTCTGCTCTAACTGCAAGGGTGTCTGAGAGAGCTGTTTCAGTTTGAATAACAACTGATCCAAACTGCTGCCCAAGCTGTAGGTCTGCAAAGTTTGTATAGCGCTTTGAAACGTTAAAGTACAGGATAAGTGCTAAGTATTATAATTACTTTGAATCAAACAAAACCTAAACCTGCTTTGGAGATCCAAAAAAAAAAAAACCTAAACCTGCTTTGGAGATCCAAAAATATTTGCTTAAGTTTTATGTATTTATTTTAAATTCTGGCTTGACTGCCCTTCTTTTTGTCTCCTGGGATTGCAAGTGCCACTTGCAGTATTCTGGACTTAGCTTAAAATAGGGAGTACTGAAGATCTCACAAGAAAACCTTCTGTGTGACTCTTTAGAGAATGAATAGTCCACCTGAAAAACTGAGGGATATGGAAAAAACACAGTGAAGTTTTGATGCTGATCTGATTTGATGCAGCTGGTGTGTGCTTATTTGAAGTGAACAAAAGTTCTATACTTACAGCAAGGGTGTTCACAAGATTTTCAGACCAAGAGGATAAATAGTTGGGTTTTTAAAAGTACTTTGGTGATTTAGAAGCACAAGTCCCATTAGAAATGAATGTGACTTGTACCCCTAAATCACCAGCAAGCTTCTAAACATTCTATCCTGTGACTTCAGGATGCTTATGTAAAGGGAAACGTTTGTGGCTCACTCACCACTATATAAAACGGTGGGGTGTGGGGTGGTGTGGCCTGCAATTACTCTACTCATCACAACCCCGACAGTATTGATCTTTCCATGGCAACATGTTTTGTCTCACTTCAAAGCGTTTACACCGTGGTTTGAAGTTAGACGAAGTCTATTAACTTCGTAAGTGATGCCAGCCATACCTGGCGGATCCTTGACCTCAGTGGAATGCCAGTAAGATGCTGGCAGGGAAGCTGTTGCTTTTAAGGACTAGCAGAGAAGTGGTTACCCGCATGTATGTTGTTTGGTGCTGCAGCCTGAAAGCTCCCATTGTGAGAAGCATTTTTGGCCATATGTAAAATCTGACACATATTTCAAAGGAAAACTTTTGGTTACAGCTGGCAAGCTCTGCACCCACTGCTAAAACTGTGACCTCACTGGTGACTTCAGCATGGAGACTGCAGACCCTGCAGCAGTACTAAATAATCTACATGAAGTTTCATGCCTTGATTAAATGTCCTTGACTTCATAACTGAGATGAGTTTGACCCATTTTATGGAATTTTAGGGCTACAAATAGGCCCAAGCAGCATATCTGAATCTGGATAATAAACATTCCACAATTCAGGGTGTTTGCATCCTGCGTTTTAGTTCAGCCCATTAAAACAGGGACCAATAGGAAAAGTTGGATATGTATTTTCCAAAATTTGGGTCATTCAATAACCAGGAATTTAGTCTAGGACTTCATCCATCAAAGATTAGGGAATAGAGAACTGGTCTGGATAAAATATGAGCCAACTAAACATTCATCTGAATGCAAAACTGAACCTAGCACCCATTGTTCTGTGGTTCAGAAAAGCCAGATTAAATATTTTCTCTCTCAGTTTGGCATATTTCTGCCCTTCCATGTATGGGTCTATCCAGCTGCAATAAGCATAAGAAATCTCATGAAAAAGCTTGTGCTGAAGAGATTTCAAGCCCTATTTGAAAGACCCAAGAAAGAAAGGTTCTATTTCACATCCAGCTTTTAGTTGCTCATCTGAAACAACTAGAACTATGGAGGATCACAGAAATTTAGGGCTGAATGGAGCCCGGAGAGGCCCTGCAGTGCAGATCCCTGGACTGAGGCAGGACCATGTAAACCTAGACAATATTTGATGGGTGCTTGTCAAATGTGTTCTTAAAATCTCCAGTGATGGGGATTCCACAACCTCCTTTGGAAACCTATTCCAGCTAGACAGTTTTTTTTTTAATATCTAACCTAAATCTCCCTTACTGCAGACTAAGCCATTCATTTAATGTCCTACATTCAGTGTAGGATAATTGGTCATCCTCATCTTCATAACAGCCCTTAACCATAGTTAAGGCTATGAGGGTCAAATCAAATCATTTAAGCACCTCATTTAGGTAGGCAAGTCTGAAAATTCTAGACCAGATTTTCTGTGATTGGAGGATAGCTTGTGAAAATGAACAGCTAGAGTGAGGTGAAATGTTTGCAATCATACCCCAAACTGCTTGCAACTTGGTTAGCTTGGGATTCCACCCCAGTTTGGCTGAGGTTCTACCAAGTTTGGCTGAGGTTCACTAATATTTGGAAGGAACATTAGCCCCAGGTGCATGCACACCTGGTTTTTCATTGCAATCCAGTCTGGGTTTGCATGGCTTTGGCATCAAATCAGATGAAGCTTTGTGGTTTCAAATGAATTTTCCTTGAGATTTTGAGTTTGCTCAGGATTTCACAAAAAATAATTACCAGTATTGATCATATCATCTGGGTGCACTATGCCTTTGCTTTAGTCAGCTTGATTCAGTCTTTCACTTCCATATGCCCCAGGTTCATACAGTTTCTGTTGAAATCATTCTTAAATGATAGGATAAGAAGCTGGTGCCTTCAGGAGTGCTTTACTTGTTAAGCTAGAAGAACATAATCAGCTCAAACCAGCAGAGTTTGCATTTGTATTTTAGCCAAAATTCCTTAGGAAGTGTCAGTGTTAATCTCAGTGAAACGATAAATATAAAGAATAGAATAAATCTTCTACCTAAAGAGGTAACATATCAGGTTTATGTGCCTTGAAGATAAAAAGTGCTGCAAAAAGCATTTTTGTATTTATTATTAGTGTATGAATCTTACCCAGAATTGAGTGGGAGGCATCATGAATTGCAGGACGGAGAGTCAGGAGTTTTATTTCTGGTTCTTGCTGGCGGATCTTGGATGAGTCACAACATCTCTGTGCCCATCGGCATAATGAGGGCATGGTACATACCCACATATCTAATGTGCTTTGAGATCGGTGGATAAAAATGCTATAGTTATTATTATACAGTTTCAACCTCTCTTGTCCAGAACTCTCTTGTCCAGAAATATCTGTCATCTGGAATGATTTTAGTGAGCCAGATGTCCACTTTTCATGGGTGAAGCCGTTTCCTGCGATCCCATAAAGTTTGTTTACAGCCAGTAGTACTGGCTGTCAGTGTTCTGTGCTGTTATTTAGCTCTAATTTACCCGTCAATGTCCTCTAGCAGCCCAGTAAGCAGTGGAAGTGCTGGTAATGCTGCTAGATAACACTCCCGTGATCCAGAAAATTCTCTTGTTCAGAACCAGTCAGGTCCCGAGGGTGCCGGACTAGAGAGGTTCAACCTGTAGTTAATGTTATTTATACTAATAAATGCTCACTGATGGCATTGTGGCTCTTAGGAAAAGTTAAAACAGAACAATCAATGGAAACAGAGGAGTTCACAGTCTGTGCAGGCCCCTGGGCAAGGAGAAGGGGCTGGCTTAGCACTCCCGGAAGAGGTGGGGTCGTGGGCGGAAGAGGCAGGTCTGGGTCACTAACAGCTGCATGGAGCCTGAATGTTTTAGACAGTGAATAAGTATTTCTACTTAGTAACTTTTTGTAACCACACTTTAATTGAGTGTAACTGAACTACCATTCTCAAGCATGCTAATACTGTATGTACCCCAAGCAGATAAGATTGCTTAGGCTTGGGATCGTTATCAGCTTTCTGCAGAAATGTTCCTGCAACAACCAAAGCCAAGCAACAGCAGTAAACACAAGAAAGAGGCAGAAAACTTATGCTGCCCAAACATGGAGAATTGAAGGTCAGAGTCCAATGTTGACAGATCTATGACTCTCGTAATTACTGTATTCAGTGTTCTGCTATTGAAATGATGGGTGCCCTAGAAATACCAGATAGAGCTGTCTGGAATTTAAATCTCTAATAATTTAGGAGAAAAGATACGTTTATTTGTTTATTATAAGAAAAGCAGTATTACTTGATGCTTTAAAATTTGTTTGATGTGGATAATTTCCCTCAGTACATTTCAGTAAATATTTATGGAATAGAGCTATTCTGAAATTTATGAGCAAGATCACTTAAACAACATTTTCTTTTTTTATTTTTTTTCTACTTTCTCTGTACCTTGATTTATTACACCAGTGCAATAGTACCAGTTGGATAATAATGGTGATTTCTCACAACAGCAATAATATGAAGTTACAGTTTTGTCAGAATTTCCATTTTAAAAGTTATTTATTTGGAAATAATATTTTCAACCATTTAAAGCTGAATCAAGCAAAAACTTGGCATCTGTGGTCAGACTGGATGCCTAAATGTAATTATTTTCTTTTACAGAAATTTAATTTGGTCAGGGTTTCATTACTTTCAAAACCTTTTCTTTTGCCCCCTTTTTTCCCTTTTCAATGTCTAAATGAAAGAACTTTGATCCTGAACAACACAGTTCTGCAACGACGTAATCCAAAAAGTAAACACATTGCTTTTAGCATTAAAAATCAGATAAAATATTTAGGCCTGCATGAGGCTGGGTGCTGCAACACTGAAGTCAATACGATGTTTGTAATTTACTTGAGTAGACCAATGCTGCACTAGATCCATAAGCAAAACTGTTAACAAAGGCTCTGATCTTGTGCCATTAAAGTTAATGGGAATTTTACAATTTGATTCAATAAGAGCAGGATTGGGACCATAATTGAGTGTGCTGTTCACAAAATGACCTGATGAATGTGAGCAGTAGTTTTTCTATTCTTCATAATGATTTTTTCTAGGTGCCAGTACAATATTAATTAGCTTCAAATTCAGAACATAAAAAAATCCTGGTCTAGAAAGGTTTTTTTTTTATTTGTTTCAGAAGATCTGGCCATTTAAGATTGAAGATAGTCCTCTATGCCAAAACTCTGAAAATTTAATTAAACACCCAGAAAATTCCATTAAAGTTGTACTCAAAAGAAATCCTGACATTAATATAATGACACTTAGTTATGATTAATGCATATCAGAGACTGTGATTCTAGAGGAGATTAAAGCCATTTTTAAAAGTTTTTTTTCCCCATGTTTTTCCCCTCATGGCGTCGCCACAAGCTAAAGTTAAGGTTTTGCCACCAGCATGCATTTCTTACTTTAACAGTGTTTTAACTTCTTAAAACTTTAACTTTGAATTTCCTGGCTCTATAATCCCTATTTATGGGACATTTACAACATTCCTGTAGTAAGACTAGAAATTTCCATCTCAGATGACCTTTTCTAATCCATATATGTATTAGCAGTAAGTTATTAAACCCATGTTACTCTGGAATAAACCCTAAGGATTTTCTTTTCATAACATTGTTTAATATGTATACAACTCCCAGAGAAACAAGTAGGAAGCTTACCTCATTGTTTTTGATGGAAACTTGTTTCCTAAGAAGAATTTGCTGGGTTCATTATTTTTTTACAAACAATTTGTACTGAAAACTCACCTAGCAAATTTGAGCTTTTGAGACTATACTACAGCTAGCCCAATCTCCTCCACCACCTTTTTAAAACCTGCAGCTCCTTAGAGAAGTTTGCAATTTTTCACTAAAATATCTGCAAACTATTGCAAGGTTCACAAAAAATTCATGCAAATGAATGAACTCATCAAATAATGGCAAATATGGTGAAGTACATGAAACAGGGATGTAATTTCGGAGCAAATACCACTCCTCTGTGGCTGCAAAATCCTACTTTGCTGCAAATTTGGTGGACAGCACTGGTTGCTGTGACCTTTCTGTGCAGCGGCATCAAGGACTGGTAGGAGGTGGGGCATGATCAGGGCAGGAGATGGCTAGGGCTGAAACAACTGCTTCTACCTGGATCCTCCCGTGGGAACGGTAAGAGATCTTCCAGAGGCAAGTGCAGCCAGTGAGCTGAAGAAGCCTTGACTGATCGGTTGCATGGTGGTTCCGTGGTCTAGAGAGAAGATTCTTTCCTGCCACTATGAAAGCTGTCCAGTACCTCTTGGCTACTTGGGGAATAGCAAGGAGAAACCACATTGCACATCAGTGCTATGGACACCAGAGGGTGTATGCAAAGCTGTGGAAATAATATGCATACTGACTTAGAATGATGTGGTTGCTGACATGTTGGATTATAATTGTGTCTATCTGTGGCAGTTCTGGCAAACATGGCACTATATATATATAATTAAACACCCAGACACACACACACACACACATTTTTTTCAGCAGTACATGAAGCCCCATTATTAACTGCTTTCAATGAACTATTCATTGGAAGTATTCCAGGGCCAGAAGGAGCCAACGTGATCATTTTGTCCTGCCTTTTATAAAAGAAAGGCTTTGGAACTCCCCAAAATAATTCCTAGAGCAGATCTTTTAGGAAAGATACATCCAAGCTGGATTTACAAATGCTCAGTAATGGAGAATCCACCATGACCCTTGGTAAATTGTTCCAGTGGTTAATTACGCTCACTGTTAAAAATATACCCCTTATTTCTGGTCCAAATTTGTCTAGCTTCAACTTTCAGTCATTGGACTGAGTTACACCTTCTTTTGCCAGAATGAAGAGCCCATTATTAAATATGTGTACACATGTCAATACTTACAGGCTGTAACTAAGTCACCCCTTCACTTTCTCTTCATTAAGCTACGTACATTGAGCTCCTTGAGGCTGTTCCTGCATTGCCATTAGAGAGCAGTGGCTGGCCCGTGCCAGTTGAGTTGAACTTGCAGGGCTTGGGCTGCAGGCCTGTTTAAGTGAAATGTGAATGTCCAGCTCAGGCTGGAGTCTGTGCCCTAGAACCCTGTGAGGAAAAATGAGTGGGTGCAGAGCACCCACCAGTGCCAAGCTCCCCCCGCAACCCCTCTCCCTGTGGGCCTCTCACCTGCTGCAGGCCCTATCCTGCCGAAGCTTCCAAAGCACCCCAAACAGCCCATTCACAGTGTTCAGGAAGCTTGGGGAGGGAGGAGGAGAGAGGGAAGGAGCGGGGAGGGGGCCCACTCAGGGGAGGAGCTTGGGAGAAGGGGTGCAAATTGGGGGGGGGTCGAAGCAGTGGCAGGGGGTGGCGCTGAAAGGGGTCGAGCACCTCCCTGGCTGGAGGGGAAGTTGGCCCCTGTGTCAACTTTTTTTTTAACTGTAGATTCAACACACTGATCTAGCAGCAGTTGCATCAGTACCAAATACTGCTGTAAAATAACTGCTCTACTCAGTTAAATAGTAGTAGAGAGGTAGCCGTGTTAGTCTGATCTTGCTAAAACAAAAGGAAAAATTATGTAGCACTTTAAAGACTAACAAGATGGTTTAATAGGTGATGAGCTTTCGTGGGCCAGACCCTCAGATCATATTCTGAAAGAGAATTGGCATGACCATATATACCAAAGGAATACAAGGAAAAAAGTGAACACATTATTAAACTGACAAATCAGATTTAGTACAGAAGGTGGGGTGAGGGAAAGGAAGGGAGGGAATAGCTGTTTATAAGTCAATGGATGGCTAATCAGGGGTGATAAGTGGGGAAGCTGTTTTTATAATGTGTAAGGTAATTAGCATCTTTGTTAAGGCCCATTCGTAAAGTGTCAAATTTAAGCATGAATGAAAGTTCTGAAGTTTCTCTCTGTAATCCAGTGTTAAAGTCTCTTTGAAGTAAGATGCATGTAGTAAGGTCCTTAAGACTATGTCCAGGTAGGTTGAAATGCAAACTGACAGATTTTTCCTTGTGAAGATATCTGATTTGTGGGCATTAATTCTTTGGCGAAATGTCTGAGAAGTCTGTCCAATATACATAGCAGAAGGACACTGTTGGCACATGATGGCATACATTATATTTCTAGACGAACAGGAATATGTGTCCTTGATCGTATAACTGACATAGTTAGGTCCAGTGATGGTGTCACCAGAGTAAATATGTGGACAAAGCTGGCAACGGGGTTTGTTGCAAAGGAAAGTTCCAGGTTTGGTATTAATGTGGTATGTCCTGTGGTTGTTGGTAAGAATCTTTCTGAGGTTAGGTGGTTGTCTATAGGAGAGTATGGGTTTGTCCCCCAGAGCCTCTCGGAGTGTAGTATCCTGTTCCAGTATAGGTTGTAGGTTATTGATAATGCTTTGGACGGGTTTAAGTTGGGGGCTATAGGTGATGACAAGTGGTGTTCTGTTGTTGGTTTTCTTGGGCCTATCTTGAAGTCGATGGTTTCTGGGTATTCGTCTGGCTCTTTCAATTTGTTTTTTTTATTTCCCCCGGTGGGTTTAGTAGGGATTTTGAAGTTTCTGGTCTCTGTCAGTGGGACTAAAGCAGATGCATTTGTACCTGAGGGCCTGACTATAGATGATGGATTGTATGGTGTGTCCTGGATGGAAGCTGGAGGCATGTAGGTAAGTGTAGCAGTCAGTGGGTTTTCTGTAGAGAGTGGTTTTTAATTTTCCATTAGTGATTTGTACTGTGGTGTCCAGGAAATAGATCTCTCGTGTAGAATGGTCCAGGCTGAGATGGCTGGTGCGGTATAGATTGGTAATGTCTCTGTGGAATGCGTCCAGTGTTTCTTGGCCATGGGTCCAGATCATAAAGATGTCATTGATGTAGCGTAAGTAGAGGAGGGGTACTTTGGTATATGTGGTCATGCCAATTCTCTTTCAGAATATGATCTGAGGAAGTGGGTCTGGCTCATGAAAGCTCATCACCTACTCAGTTAAGATTCACTTGCCTATCCATCCCAGGGGCACATTGGCTGTATTTCCTCTCTCCTTGCACCAGAAACATAGAACATTGTGTCTGCAATTGCCTGTCCTATTGTGCATTCCTTGTCCCTCTTTTCAGATGCCCTCAATAGATGACTTGGGGTCAAAACCTGAGTTCCTTTCTCAGTCTGTACTCATTGGTTGTTTGTTTGGGAATAGATGGAGTCAAAATTGAAGGCATGGAGGGGATCTGTTCAACAATGAACCTAGTGATGATAGAATGAAGATAGATACCTTCTCATCTGCGGTAGCAACGAAAGGGCACACCATGCTCTTTACTTTGTTCCATCCTTCCCCTCAAGCCATCCGTGTCCCTCCCTGTATCTTCCCACTCTCCAGTCATGAACCCCCAGAACAAGAGTGTGCCTCAGAAGTGCAGCTCACCTTGAGCAAGGGCCTCAAGGTTTGGTTCTATGTGTACCTCAGCAACGAGCACAATGGAGCGGGGTCCTGCCTCAGGAGTTCTGTTTTTTCTACTGTCTTTGATGATGACTGTAGCTTCAGGTTTCCTGGGGGTTATTGAGTTTAAATCAGTGGGCACATTATTTTAACATAACTTTTTAACATTTAATAGTTAGCAAATGGCACCAGCAGACATAGGCAGCTGGTGCCTGTGAGGGGAGGGGTCCAGAGAGGATCAGGGAAGGGCATGAGGCAATCAACATTTTGGCAGGAAGACAGAGGGGTAGTGCATCTCCGGGGTGCTACCACAAGTTCCCTATGCCAGCAGCCAATAGAGGGTGGACAGAAGCAGAAAAGATGGACAGAGCTTTAAAACCATTGGCCTCCCCACCCCTTATTACAGGTCCAAGAAAACCCCAGAGGGAAGTTTTCTATATTGTTTTCAAACTTGTAGCTAGCATAATGAAACTCTTTTGAATGACCGAGGAAGGAAAATGCTTAGCTGTAATGATGTTGGGAAAGCTCTGAGGTTATTTTTGTCCATGCACGTAGTTTCTGGCCAAAGGAAAAAATATAAATAAAAATAATAATTGCCTTGAGTATTCTAAGTATGAAGGTTTCTTATCTTCTGTTAGAAAATGCTGGCAGCAAACTTTGTTCATTAGGTGCCAGAATATGTAACTTGGGTTCTTTAATATTGGAAAAAGTAGTCAGAAGAAAAACAAGAAAAGTCATTATCTGTTTTTCCCCCCACTTTTAATAACCTTTTCAGTAGCACAATGCATTTAAAGCTAGGCACATTCCCCTCAGTGTAATAGAGTCTCAAGGCATGATTTAGATGGAAAATTTAAGTAAGATTAATGCAATTTATTATCCGACAGGATATCCCTACAAGCCACACTTCTTGGCTGAATTTTTGATTCTCAATCTAATATTTCAGATGAGATTTCCAGATGGGTGTCTTATTCCTCTATTAGTTTAGTGAGGGTGATATAGAGTTTGTAAAACAGGAGAGGTTAAGCTAGTTTTAACACTTGATTAATCATTTAAATTACCGTGTTACTGTTTGAATCCATTGACTTTTGTTTATCAAGTAACTCCCTGAAACTCAAAGCCAACAAAAACTATAGGCAAAATTCCAGGTTGTTAATTTGCTCAATGAATTCTTGAAAGAGATTTGAAAGGGGGAAAAGAGGAGCGAGTTTATAGCTGCATTGAAAGGGTAGAACAATTCTTGCCCATTGCTAGCTAAAAGTGTTTATGTGACTCAGAAATAAAGCCCATATTCTAATTTATTGGCTAGCTCCTTGACCTAGACACATACATCTAAGAAAATTAAAAGAATAATGAAGGGTATGTCTACACTGAAAAAAAACAACACAACAGTAACAAAACCCCACCCTAACAAAAAACCCCTTGGCACTGGGTCAATTGATGCAGGCTCAGGCTGTGGGGTTAAAAATAGCAGTGCCGACATTAGAGCTAGGCTGTAGCCCGGCCTCTGAGGCCCTCCCACTTCACTGGGTTCAGACCTGGGGTTCCGGTCCGAGCCCAAGTGTCTACACTGTTGTTTTTAGCTCCACAATTGGAGCCCAATGAGCCCAAGTCAATTATCCCAGGTTTTTGAGACTCAGAATCAATGAGTGGGACAAACAGCACATTTCTTTGCTCTCCGCCTACCGTTAGAGAGTTCATTTCAAGCACAAGCCTGCACTACCAAAGTCAAGTGGGAGTTTTGTCATTGATTTCACTGGGCAGAGGATCAAGCCCTTCAGAAGCTGACTCCAGAGCTCAAAGACAAAGCTTTTTCAAATGTAAGCATGAGCGGATGACTAAAAGCCACCCTCGGTTGCACAATGTACATTCACCAGGGAGGAAAAAAACATCTTTCAGAAAAAAAGTAACTTTCTAGTCTGAATATTATGCAGTCAGAGTTTGGTAAACTGATTACAATTTCTTTTCGGAGACCTATCAGGAACAAGCCACTAAGTCTTAGACATAAATTTGAATTCCAGAGTCTCCAGCTAACCCAGCTCATAAATGAATTCCTAAATGCTGACTGTGCCAGAAGACCCAGCACTGCAAAACCACTTGGCAGAAGCCATTAGTTTCAATAAGATGAACTGCTCTATTTAGCTCTCATTCAAAACTTTACAGAAATGCCAGATTTCCATAAACACAGGTTTCCTTGAATTTCCAGGGCTTTGATTAACTGGTAGATGAGGGTGTTTTACAAATATAGATTTGTACCCAGAGTTCAGCTCAGAGAGGATGAGGAAGGCTGGTAACTGACTACAGGCCTTTCTTTCTTTCTTTCTTTCTTTCAATATAACTGACTATTTTGGAGCCAGTCCCTAAAAAAAAATTGTAATTATACCATGGCTTAACACTATTGCAGATCATTTTCTTTTCATGTATATCATCATCTTTTACACTTTTCATGACAGATTAATATCCTTGGACATTTAGAATATGGGTTTAAAGCCCCGAAGGAAAGAAAGACATCCCCACACCTTTGTGTCTTTCCTTATTTTTGCAGGTAGTAAAATTGTGGAGCCTGTTAAAGGGCAAGGCTGCCTCTCTGACACGGGATTACATTTTATTTTTGCCAGCCTTTTCCCCACCCAGCAGCACTTTTCTTAAGTCTGAATTCAGAGAAACACCCTGATGCCAAAGAGGTTTTTAACATGTTCTGGGAGCTTAGCAGTGAGTTGATTCTGTTACATAGGGTCATTCTACTTAGCTGAGGGGGAGATATTAAGCTCTTGAGAAGGAGAGGGATTTTTTCCCCACACTTCCTGTCGGCCCACACTGTGGACTGAAGCCATTTCCTGACTGGGTGTAGCCGTATTAAAGCCTAGAAGATCAAGACTTGTGCTCCACACCAGCAAATTTTCCTAAGAAACAAATGACCTCTATACGAATATGGCAGTCCTCATAAATCTATGGCTAAATGACATCGCTAGTTAGAGTGTATGAACTGCACAGATAATAACATGCAACTATGGTTTATTAACCTTAAACCCTCTTAAATTAGTCAGAGTACCGTAGCAGCCAAGAATACTAATGCGGTTGAACACCATGAACTCTAGGTTGCTGTTAGCATTGTGAATATTTTTACAGCAGATTTCTACTGTATCTATGCTCCCAATAGGAGTTTTTATAATAAAAATTATAGTTTATGTGCATGTTTTTTGGTCAGTTTCTCAGTGTCTGATTCAGCATTTTTTTAAAAAAATAATTTTAAAATAGGCTGCGTTGGGGCTGAGCCATGGAGCTTGTGTGTGGCCCCGCGGCTTGGCACCCACGCAATCAACTCCTGCCTCAGCTGGCAAAAATTGCTGGATTTCATAGCTGTAAAGCCTTGCACTAGGCTTTTGGCACAGCCCCTCCCTTCCTGAGCACTGTCTTTGAATAAGTCTATGTCTATGTCCCTTGGCCATATATGGGGTATGATCTTTCCAGTGCATGCTTTTGGTCCAACATATGAAAAGGGTTAGTGAAATTGTATGTAATGAAGCAAGTGGGGTCTAAGTTTCAATTGGGCTATTCCTATTCCTATCAGTCACTATCCCAGTGTAGTTCACTATCAACTGGCTGTTTCAGGACTTACATAGTGTATAGAGTCGTGGTGATCTTCTCTGCCGAGGTGAGGTTCACAGCAAGCAAGCAAAGGTAAAGTGTAGTCACTGGGAAGTGCAAACAAGGGACTCAAGATGAAAAGAGTAGAAGGTATAAAGGAAATGTAGGGCTAAAGAAGATTCCAAGGATTATATATATGAACCAAATTCTGTGCAGAATGTTAACATTTTAAAGTTTTCAGTGTTGTTGTAGCTGTGATGGTCCCAGGATATTAGAAGGACAAGGTAGGGGAGCTAATAACTTCTGTTGGACCAAATGAGGGAAAGAAATAGGCTTTTTAGCTTACCCAGAGCTCTTCTTCAGGTCTGGGAAAGGTATGTCACAGCTAAATACAAGGTGGAACAGATTGTTTAGCATTAGTTAACATGTATCAGGCCTGTACCCAGGAATTTTTGTGTGTGGGAAGGTGCGATCAGTGGGAGGGGCTGGTGGCTGCTCCCCTCCTCCCACCATCCAGCTGAGTCCCCCCCTCCCCCTGCAGCCCAGCCCTCGGCCTCGCTCCTGGGTAAGGAAGTGGAGAATCAGCCCAGCCTTGTCTAGCCAGCCGGATCATGGGAGAAGGAGGCTGGGGCAGCACACTTCCCTGCTTTCCTCCAGCTGGCCAGAGCACAGGGGAGGGAGGCTGGGGCAATGTGCTGCCTCTGGCTTCCCTAGGTTGGCTGGAATTGGCCCCATGGTGGACCATGAAGGACTGTGGTGGTGGGGGCGTTCACACTCTTCACCCCCGTGCCCCGCATATGGGCCTGTGTATTGTAAGAGATGAAGTGTGAAGTGGCCAGTTAACACTTCTGCAGCAATAGGACAAAAAAGGGGATTTAGTGGGTTACAGATTATGGTAATAAATAATAAATCCAATGTCTATTAAGTTCATGATTTTTAGTTTCTGGCAAAGTAATGAGTTTAAGTTCCCTAACTTGCCTTTGGAAGATGTTGGCCAGCTTTCTCTTGAGGATGAGGACTGAGAGTTCAGATGTAGAGTGATCGATCTGTGAAAAGTGTTTGTCCACAAGTGATGTGGTGTTCTTGTCATTTTTTTTGAGAGTGCTGTGATAGTCTTGTTTCACTCACATAGTTGTTATTAGGGCCCTTAATCCACTGGGCAAGGTACACCACATGTAATAGGACCCATACATCTCGGAAGATGTGTTGTAGGTATTGACCATTGTAGGCCTACAGGTTTTGTATCTGTTGTTCCAGCAATGTTTGGTGCCACTTGGAGTTGGTGTGTCTTGGTCTGTGGGGAACTAGGCTTCTGATGATCATCTTGGAGAGGTTTGGGGGCTGTTTGAAAGCCAGAAATGAAGATTCAGGAAAGATTTCTTTCGGGATGTAGTCCCCATCAAGTATGGGTTGCAGTTGTTTGACGATACCCTCTACGGGTGCCAGTGTGAGGTGACAACTAGGACTGTGTATTTAGAAGGGGATTTATTTCTGTATTGAAGCAAGCTCTCCCTGAATATTTGGATGTGATTTACTTGTCTCTCTCACCAAAAGAATTTGGTCCCAGTAAAAGTTTACCTCACCCACTTTGTCTCTGTATTATCATGGGACCAACACGACTACAGCTACAGTGCATTGCTCTTTAAATAAGTATAGTTCAGACTCAGATTATTCCTCAGATTTCTGATCCAGAGATAAAGTTTCTTTCACATGTACCAAATTATATATTTTCTGGATTTCAGATGTAAATGATTTGCCCTTTCTTCCCCCCCACCCCTTAATTTAGGGTTGTTCTGGTGCAAGAACTTGTGTCAAAATAAAAGCTATGTGCAACATTTAGGGCTTTCAATCTGTTGTATTATCAAGGGGTTTCACTGAATAGTATAACCACAAACATCTCAGTTGACATTACAGAACTGCAAACTTTTAGACAAAAGTAGGATCGGCCTCAATGATCAAGGCAAAGTGCACTATGAATAATAGTCTAAAGGATGTTTATTAGCAGATTGGGGTCCATTACTGTTTCACTTCTTTTACTGCATGCACATAAAAAACCAACAGTAGAGATATTATGATTCCATTGTGGGTTTGGTTTCCTTTAAAAAAAAAAAAAAAAAGAAAGAAATGAAAAGAAAAGAAAAGAAATAGATCAGATTTTCTCATAGTGCTTTCATGGATCAAAATCTTATTCTAATTTTACTATTTGCTCACAGATGGCAATCACAATCTGCTGGTACTCTCCACATAGACCGGAGAGTCTGAACAAGCAAAATATGAATGTTGGGGAGTAGGATTCAATCAAATCTGTGTAAGATTTATACATGGGCCCAGAGTTTTGAAAATGCCTAGTGGTTCGGGTTGTGGGTATGCAACTTGATTTTCAGGAAGTGCTCAGCACATTTTCTCTAAAAATCAGGCCTGTCCAGTAGAGTTTTGAAGCACTTGCCTAACTTCAAGCACATGTGAAGTTCTAAGGATTTCCCCAAATCTCTAGTCACTAGGGCACGTCTACACTATGCCTAAGATCAATGCTGCCACAGTCGATCTTCTGGGGTTCAATTTAGTGGGTCTAGTAAAGACATGCTAAATCGAACTCAGAGAGCACCTGCATCAACACTGGTACTCCTGCTCTTCATGAGGAGTAAGGGAAGCTGATGGGACCCCATCAACCTCCTGCTGGGTGGACGGTGTGGGAAAGTGATTTATGATACGTCAACACCAGCTATGTAATTAACGTAGCTAGAGTTGCATACCTCAGTTCAACCTCCCACTGTAGAGTAGACCAGGTTTTAGAAAATCGTGGCCATCATGCCCAGACTGTAGGTGTGCATATAGTCTCTCTTTGCAGGATTTTGATTGAGGAGGAGTGTTGGTTTTAGTGTCAGAGAAACAGGGTAGGTGTCCTGGGAGTTAACACAGAGCTGTGCTTCCCTTCCCTCCATCCAATGGGCTGGCTGTTTTTCCCCCTTTCTGATTGGTCAGCCTTTTTTGGAAAGAGAGATGTGAGCTGAAAACATTTTCGGCCCTTTATAATAAGATTTATCCATGGGCCCAGAGTTCTGAAAATGCCCAGTGGTTCGGGTTGTAGATATACAACCAGATTTTCAGGAAGTACTCCGCACATTTCTCTAAAAATCAGGCCTGTCCAGTAGAGTTTTGAAGCACTTGCCTAACTTCAAACACACACGTAGTTCTACCAATTTCCCAAAATCTCTAGTAACTAGGGCACGTATACACTACACCAAATATCACCTGGTGGTCACATGGTGAGGGCTGTTTGTGGTGAGGAAAGATAGTGGAGGGGGAAAGTTATGTGCAAGGGATTTTTCTGTTGCTTTGATTTATTGACTGGCTGGGTTCATTTGTTATCTGCATGTATGTATTTAATGCTGCTGGATGGGTAACTCTGATCAATTGTTAGGTGCTTAGAGCTTTTGGCATGCGTAATTTTTATTTATATCTAAGAAAATTAAATTATTTATCTGTGTATTGCTATTTCCTTATTACATATACATGTGCACATGTGCATGTGTGTATATGTATCTATATTTATATATGCTCATTTGCCAATTTCTTATAGGCATGACAGAAGAAATGAGGTTTGAGAGGTCTTTAAAAGAAATGTTTTAGAGAGGGATTAAGTAACATTTCCCATAGGGAATAACATCATTCTACCATATGGTGCAAATACTGCAGAGTAAGCCTGGTCTGAATGTTCTTAATGGAGAGTTTGAATTACCCCAGAGTTAAAAAGTCTTGCTCCAAGAGGCTTACCTGGGATGATGAAAGGGAGCAGAGGGCAAGGGAAAGGCAGAACCAGCTATATACGCTGCCAAAGTGAGTCCAAATATTCACTGATTTTCCCATAAATACTTCCCACCGGTTGACTTTTTTTAAAGTTCACGCTGCCAGTACTTCGCTAGTGGCATAGATGATACAACCTACATGATATATACAGAGCTGAGTCCATCCCGGATGCAAAGTCCAGAGCACCTAACATGAGCAATGCCTGCCCTATCTGTAGACTGCACTGTCAGAAGAGAAGAAAAAGAACAAAACAAGATGATAACATGTGGTCTGGTTTACTAGCCAGGCCTTTTTGCAGATTTTACTAGCCTTCCCTGACAACAGCAGCTGGCTTACATACGATTTCTTACCTTAAGAAATCATTGCCTTTTACTTCTCTGTGTTAATGTTATCCCAGAACTGTTGTTTTATTATTTGCACAAGATCAGTTTTTATAGCACACACTGATATGTAAACGCTCCCCCCGCTCCAGCAGTGAAGCTGATGGAGATTTGACTGAGAAAGGTGGCAGAATCCAGCCCACAATGCTGTCAGGTAGGAAAACAGCTGTTTAAACATGCTAAACAAATAATAAAAGACCTTTTCTAAAATCCTCATATGACTCATTACATAGGTTCTCCCCCACCCCCCAATTCTTATCAGTTTAGACTGCCTGCAGGCTTACTGTAGGTGAGGAATTTGGGTCAAAATTTTTTATTTCAAGATAACGGATTCCAAAGGCACATTTATCAGTGCCAAGTAATTAATATTCTATGTTCAATTTTTTTTTTTGCCAAGACTAAATGTGGAAAATGCACAAACCACACCTGTTTCAGTTCCATAGTACATACACTTCTGCTCACCAGCTCTCTCAGTGATAAAATTAGTTAGGGGATTTCTGATCCTTTTTTATTATAAAGGCAGTTACAGGACAGCTACAGCAAGGGTATGTGGTTAGCTCACAGGGATGTGAGAAGGAAAGTAGAAACAGTTTTAAACTCTGGCAACAATCAAACACAAAAAGTCTGTATTAAAATCAGAGTATGAGCTAGCCTAATGGTGCCCTAGCTGTATTATGTACACAGGTTAGGAGACCTGAGGCTAGGCTATGAAATGTTTATTCACGTATGCTCTGAGGTGCTGAGGTGTTCTTTGAATGGGCGCAGGATCTCACTAGACTGTCCCCATGGTGTGTATGTAGGAAAGGAGGGGGGAAATTAGTGCATGGGGGGAGCGGTAGACTGTTTGTTGCATATCAGTTCATGCACTGGTGTTCCATTCAGACACTGGTGATGTTATGTCACTCAGATGGCCAATGGAAACAACTGATGTCAGAAATATATCAGCAATTTTTCACCTGGCCAACAAGGACAGCATACATCGCTCTTCTTAGCCATAGGAATTCATGACATGAAGGAATAAAGGAGTCCACCCCCCTGAGATGAACAACTATTCCTGCACCACACTCCCAGTCCCGTCAGACCCTGAAGCAAATGATCACCAGCACATAACACGTTGGGCTACCATGAGACATCAGGCAAACGGCTGACTTAAAGTGCTGTTTGAAAACTAGAAGTAAAGGATTTAAATAGTAACTGAATATTTTTATATTAATTTCAACAACTCAGTATAGGATTACAGGGAAAAAAAACTTATATTAGAACAACTTTTTACCCTTCCCATTAATATATGCGTCTCTTTTTATAGCTGAATTCCCAAAATATAGTCTTTTATGTAAGGATTAAATTTACAAATTCTAGATTTTTAAAATATATTCAAAGGATAAGAGCTACATAAAAGTAATATATTTAAAGGGAAACTTCTTGACTATCCTATAATAACTGATTACAGTATATAGTGTCCAAACCTGCTTCAGGAACACATTTCTAATTGAATTCATTCAAAGCAATGCCAGGTGCTGAAATTGAAACAGACTGGGAAAATGTATTTTTCTGTCACTTCTGTTCTTTGTTTGCTTTTGCATTTCACTGACTGTGGCCAATAAAACTAAAGTTTTACATTTGTTTAGATCCATTTTCACTTTTTAGCACCTATGCATTAGTGAAATGTCTGGTTTTCCAAAACTGTTGGGGCATTTTTAAATCTTAAAGATATCTCTTTGTTCTTGCTGTGATTAAAAACAAAAATGAAACATTTCTCTTGAGCTTAGATATATAAAGCACCTGAAGAAAATCTGCTTAAAGGTGTCTTTTTAAAAGAAGCATATGAAACTGAGAAGAGTGTGTTTATTGTGAAATATGAGTGTAAGAGATGATATTTTGTAGAAGCACATATTATATAATATGTACTCCACCCAGTTTAATATGCTGAACTAGGTTATCACACCCAAATGCTGATCATATCAAAAAGACAGCAGTACTTTAAAATATGTCTTTGACTGCAGTATGATATATTGATTTTTGGATCTCAAACAAGGAGTTTACTGTCAGCTGTCAACTTCCTAGCCCTTGATGCCCTATGATCTTTCCTATAACAATTCTAAATTCAAGTGTCTTCACACACTGGCACAACCACTCATGGTACAAAATTGATCAACATCTTTATAATAGTTGCCCAGTGAAATGGAAAGTTACAATTGAAATGATCATTTTCAGAGTGATTTCCTAAAATCATCTTACAACATAAGTATGAAAGAGTTGCAGCAAGGAAAAAAAGAAAACCATAATCTCTTTTACTTGGAACCGGTATCAACTATCACAGAAAAAACTAACGAGGTACCATATAATACTTTTGATATTTTTTCTTCCCAATATTAGTCTAGTTTGCCTATAATAAACCCAATCATATTCTGTAAGTTATAGGTAGGTCATTATAGCAGCATCCCAAAATCCTTTTTTTTTTGGAGGTGATGGTGGGGGTGGGACTGTAACAGTGCCAGAGCCTTCAGATAGATTCAGTTTGAGGGACTGTAGGACGAAGCTTTTTGTGAAAAGAGCAATGTCTTTTTACATCTCTGTAGTGCACCATGCACACATCTTCTATATAATAATAATAATAATGCAGGTTAATTTTCAATCACACTGTCTCAAAACTAAGAGTCTGCAATGGATGCAATATTGTATAGTAAATGTTTCTAAAAATAATTTGTGAAAAAGACTTTTATGACACCGGAATCCTGAATCAAATTTCTAATTTGAATTTGTCCGATTTAGACATGAAGCCATTGGTTCTTGTTATGACTTTCTCCATTAGACTTAAGAGCCCTTTAGTAACTGGTATTTTCTCCCTGTGAAGGTACTTATACAGTAATCAAATCTTTCTTTCTTTCTTTCTTTCATCCCTCCAATCATTTTTGTAGTTTTTTTCTGCACTCTTCTATGTTTTCACATTCTTTTAAAAAGAAACTTGTATACAATGTTACAGCACCAGTCAACCAATGCCATATGCAGAGGTAAAATCACTTCCTAATCCTAATTACTAGTCCTCATTTAAGGCTCTCATTAGCGCTTTTTGCCATGGCATCACATTGGGAGCTTATGTTCAGTTGCTTGTCCACTGTGACTCCAAAATAATTTCCAAGGCCTGGAAGGGGTGGGCCTGGGGGCTAGTCTCTCTCACCTGGCCTTCAGTGCCATTCGGGCCTCCTGGGGTGATTTAAAGGGCCTGCGGCTTCAGCTGCCACAGCAACAGTAGTGGTGGCCAAGATCCCCGAACCCTTCTGAATTGCCAGGCCCTGGGGCAACTGCCCCCTTTGCCCTCCTTGCCTCCCCTGCCCCAGACAGCAAGCCTACCTTTTATAAATAGGGCCTGCATTCATTGTTCCTAGAGGCATAACTTTGCATTTGACTTTATTCAAACACGTTTTGTTTGAAATAGGCCAAGGGTACCAAGGGATCCAGATTGCTCTGTACAAATAGGCCCTGTGCTTATCATGAGTCAGCATGCCACCTTTGTGTCATCCACTAATTTTATCAGCAGAAATAGAATATTTACTGAGAAATCATTGATGAAAATGTTGACTAGAAACTGGTCTAGTACTGATCCCCGAGGATCCCCCTAGCAACACCTCCAGTTAACGATGATTCATCACTGTCAATTGCTTTTTGAGAGCTGTCACTTAGCCAGACCTTAATCCATCTGTTCACTTTTGATATTGTATTTTACTACCATTTTAATCAGAATGTTCTGTGGTACTAAGTCAAATTCCTTACAAAAGTTGAAGTATGTTACATCCACATGGTTACCTTTATCATTCAAACTGGCGATCTCAAAGAATGAAATCACTTGTGTTTAACAAGAACAGCTATCCATAAATTCATGTTGATTGGCATTAATTATATTCCTACTCTTTTATCCTTCATAAATTGAACCCTGTATCAGCTTTCCACCTAGTTCATAGAATCATAGGACCAAACGCCATCTAGACCATCCCTGATAGATGTCTATCTAACCTGCTCTTAAATATCTCCACAACCTTCCTAGGCAATTTATTCCAGTGTTTAACCACCGTGACAGTTAGGAAGTTTTTCCTAATGTCCAACCTAAGCCTCCCTTGCTGCAGTTTAAGCCCATTGCTTCTTGTCCTATCCTCAGAGGCCAAGGAGAACAATTTTCTCCCTCCTTGTGATACCCTTTTAGATACCTGAAAACCGCTATCATGTCCCCTCTCAGTCTTTGCCTTTCCAAACTAAACAAGCCCAGTTATTTCAGTCTTCCCTCCTAGCTCATGTTCTCTAGACCTTTAATCATTCTTGTTGCTCTTCTCTAGACCCTCTCCAATTTCTCCATGGATTGTTCCTTCCTAAGTGGAGTACTTTGCATTTATCCTTATTGAATTTCATCCTATTTACCTCAGACCATTTCTCCAATTTTTCCAGATCATTTTGAATTATTACCCTATCCTCCAAAGCAGTTGCAACCCCTCCCAGCTTGGTAACACCTGCAAACTTAATTACCGTGTTTTCTATGTCAATATCTAAATGGTTGATGAAGATATTGAACGGAACCGGTCCCAAAACAGACCCCTATGGAACTCCAGTTGTTATGCCCTTCCAGCATGATTGTGGACCATCTGAGAATGGTTATCTGGTTATCTGGCCAGTTATGCACCCACCTTATAGTAGCCCCATCTAAGTTGTATTTGCCTAGTTTATTGATAAGAAGATCATGCAAGACCGTATCAAATGCCTTACTAAAGTTTAGGTATACCATGTCCACTGCTTTTCTCTTATACACAAGACTTATTATTCCATCAAAGAAAACTGTCAGATTGGTTTGACGTGATTTGTTCTTTACAAATACATGCTGGCTGTTCCTATCACCTTATTTTCTTGCAGGTGTTTGCAGATGAATTCCTTAGTTACTTGCTCCATTATCTTTCCTGGCACAGAAGTTAAACTGACTGTTCTGTAGTTTCCTGGGTTGTTCTTATTTCCCTTTTTATAGACAGGCATTACATTTGCCCTTTTTCAGTCTTCTGGAATCTCTCCTGTCTTCCATGATTTTTCAGAGATGATAACTAAAGGCTCAGATACCTCCTCTATCAGCTCTAGGGCGCATTTCATCAGGCCCTCGTGACTTGCAGACATCTAACTTTTCTAAGTGATTTTTAACTTGTTCTGTTTTTTATTTAATCTTCTAAACCTACCCCATTCCCACTAGCATTCACTATGTTATGCATTCCTACATCATCAGACTTCTCGGTGAAGACCAAAACAAAGAAGCTGTTAAGCACCTCTGCCATTTCCAAGTTTCCTGTTATTGTTTCTCCCTCTTCACTGAACAATGGGCCTATCCTGTCCTTGGTCTTCCTCTTGCTTCTAATATATTTATAGAATGTCTTCTTTTTACCCTTTAGGTCACTAGCTAGTTTGAGCTTGTTTTGTGCCTTTGCCTTTCTAATCTTGCCCCTGCATACCTGTATTGTTTGCTTATATTCATCTTTTGTAATTTGACCTAGTTTCCGCTTTTTATATGAACCCTTTTTGATTTTTAGATCACCAAGATCTCCTGGTTAAGCCAAGGTGGTCTTTTGCCATACTTTCTATCTTTCCTACACAGCGGAATACCTTGCTTTTGGGCCCTTAATAATGTCTTTTTAAAAAACTGCCAACTCTCTTCAGTTGTTTTTCCTCTTAGTCTTGCTTCCCATGAGACATTATCTACCAGCTCTCTGAGTTTACTAAAATCTGCCTTCCTGAAATCCATTGTCTCTATTTTGCTGTTCTCCCTTCTACCATTCCTTAGTATGAACTCTATGATTTCATGATCACTTCCACCCAAGATGCCTTCCACTTTCAAATTCTCAACCAGTTCCTCCCTATTTGTTAAAATCAAATCTAGAACAGCTTCCCCCTAGTAGCTTTCTCAAACTTCTGAAATAAAAAATTGTCTCCAATGCAGTCCAAGAACTTATTGGATAGTCTGTACCCTGCTGTGTTAGTTTCCAAACATATGTCTGGATAGTTGAAGTCCCCCATCACCACCAAATTCTGTGCTTTGGATGATTTTGTTAGTTGTTTAAAAAAAGCCTCATCCACCTCTTCTACCTGAGTAGGTAGTTCTGTACCTGAAAGTCAGAATAGAAAAGTTATGCCTGTTGCGATGAAATGGCAAGCCCGGTTTTGCTGACTCACTGGCTGTGTCTAGACTGGCCACTTTTTGCGCAAAAGCGGCCGCTTTTGCGCAAAAACTTGCCAGCTGTGTACACTGTCCGCTTGAATTTGTGCAAGAGCACTGACGTTCTAATGTAAGAAATCAGTGCTTCTTGCGCAAATACTTTGATGCTCCCGTTCGGGCAAAAGTCCTTTTGCGCAAAAGGGCCAGTGTAGACAGCTCAGTTTTGTTTTGCGCAAAAAAGCCCCGATGGCTAAAATGGCGATCGGGGCTTTCTTGCGCAAAAGCGCATCTAGATTGGCCACGGACAATAACTATGAAGTGGAGGGGTATCCTCAGAAACTTTTATGATTCACTTATCATGAGGCTTTACTTTTGTGACTGGTGATGCATCACAATACTTAATGCCATCCCATTAGCAGAGGCATACCCAAGAACTTCTTAGATAAACCCATAAATTATACGATAGAATATATATACTCTAAAAGATGTTCCCTTTCCTAGTGAGACTGGATTTAACCATGTGCTAAATACAGACCAAAACTCATCTCCAACTCCTCTCTCTGCCCCAAACCCCACTAGCTCTTATTCATAAAGAACAGCAAACAAACACCATAATAGTCTACCATCTACCATTGTCAGAAACTTTGCATTGATTTTCATAGGGTAGTGTAGCCTTCGGCTCTTTTGAACATTCCATCCTAAATAATCAAAAAAGTCTTATACATGATGACTTGCAACAACATATTACAGCATGTTCAAATGTTTGATTAGGGTCTGAGGGATTTTTTTTTAACGTCAAGTTTTTAACTGTTATATACGATAAAATGTCAATAATACCCAAGGGTATGCCTACACTACCACCCTAGTTCGAACTAGGGTGGTTAATGTACGCATTCGAAGTTGCAAATGAAGCCCGGGATTTAAATATCCCAGGCTTCATTTGCATCTTGCTGGGCGGGCACCATTTTTAAATGCCCTTAGTTCGAACTCCGTGCCCGCGACTACACACGGCACGGAGTAGGTAGTTCGAATTAGGACCTCGAGGTGTACCGGTAGTTCGAATTAGAGATCCTAATTCGAACTACCTACTCCGTGCCGCGTGTAGCCGCGGGCATGGAGTTCGAACTAAGGGCATTTAAAAATGGCGCCCGCCCGGCAAGATGCAAATGAAGCCCGGGATATTTAAATCCCGGGCTTCATTTGCAATTTCGAATGCCTACATTAACCACCCTAGTTCGAACTAGGGTGGTAGTGTAGACATACCCTAAGTGTTTTAGGAGCCCAAGTCCCATTTTCGAAAGTATGGTCTGGAGTCATGTTTGATAATGGTACTTAAACTCCTAAAAAACAATGAGTAGTCCTGTGGCACCTTAGAAACTAACAAAAATATATAGTACCATGATCTTTCATGGACAAAACCCACTTCATCAGATGATGAAGATCTGATGAAGCTCATGATACTATATACTTGTGTTAATCTCTAAGATGTTCATTGTTTTTAAAGGTTCAGACTAATACAGCTACCCCTCTGAGACTTTTTAAATTTCTAAGTCACTTGGGCACTTTTGACATTTTAATTTATAATCTTTTCAACATAAACAAATGTCCAAAATGTAACATTAATCAGACATAGTGCACAGTATTTATAAAGTTTGGTAAGCATCCTGTCCTTAATATAGATGCGTGCATTGCCAGGGACAGTTTGTACTGTTCAGATGGTGCAAAAGTTTCCAGGGTAATTCTGCCTATGTATTCCATTCATCAGCACGCTTGAAATCCCGCTGAAGGTTTTGTTGTCTCCTTTTTCACTCTTCCCCTAATAGTTTATGCAAACATCATTTTGTGAAACACGCGCACACACGCACAAACTTTGTTAGGGGAAAAATAGTTTTTCCTTGCAGGAATGCTTTTGTACTTAACACCTCTGCGAACGTTGTGACCAAAAGCCTCATCTGGAAGATCTATTCAGAGGTGCCCGGAGCGACTGCCAAATACAAACGTCAAACCCTATCTTCTATATGCTGTACATGGTCTATTTTGACAATTTGGATTAAATGTCGGGAGGCATTTCAATTAGATTTGAACCATTTAGTCAAATCTTAGCCCTTTCCCCTCTCTCTCAAGGTACAAAAAGTAGCTTATATACAAGAACGGACAATGCTAGCCTAGGAAAACAGAAACAGAATGAGAAAATTCTTTGGATCATAGCTCCCCCGAATGGACTTCAGATTTAAATGTTCTAGGGAAATTAAAAAAAAAAAGAATTCCAGGTGTGAATTCAATGCTGTGGGCACACCCTATTGTTAGCACTGCCACTTTTTGGAGAGCTCTTTTTCCAACAGAACTTATTAGCATTACATTTGACCTAATGTTGAATCAAGCTTTTCAAATACAGGATGTGTTTGAAGCTAAAATTGCTCGTTTACTTCACAGCGAAATAACACAGCAGAACATGCTTGCTGGTCCAGCACAGGCTGGAGGCACTGTCGAGGTAACGTGCTTAGCACCGTGGGATGGCAGTGGGTCAGTCTTACTCTGACTGGCTTCAGGAGTGAAATTGGCAAGTTCTGGAGGGAATCCCATCCAGTCCCCTTGGGTCTGAAAAATGTGATGCTCAAAAATGGTGGGATGAAATAGGAGCATCCCTGAGGCCTGGGGTATCCATGGGAAACCTACAGTGTGATCGTGAACAATGGCAAAGGGAAAGCTGTGAAAATAATAAAGCAAACAGTTGGCAGATTTTCTGAACTATTGTAATTGTCACCAAGCCGTGACTTCATCTTGGTCTTTAGAGTTCCCCAGGCACCTTTTGGGGCAGGGCCCACTTTTAACATGCCTCAGCCTGAGCAGCTAGAAGACTATGACTGACACTTCTCTTAGACACTTCTCATGTCTGGAGAACAAAAGAGAGGATCCTTATCTCCAGGGGTGTTTGGCTGTTATACCAGGGGATACTCACTCTCAGATTCAGATTGTCTTTGTTATAAACAGTTTTATTGGAAAAAATAGACAAAAAATTATTAAAATAAAATGTCACCAGACTAAAACCTTAGTAGGGCAGATAGGTCTCTGCAACTCTGAGGTATCCTCCCTCCTCCCCCCACCTCAATTTCGATGGAGATGCACTGGTTTAATATCATGGAAAAAGCACTGCTAACTAGTTAAAATCCCTTTAATTAAAATCTGTGCATTACTGGTTAGAGTTTGTAGGCAAAGCCCCAAGCAAAGGATGGTGTATAAATTTCACAGTCCTAACATCAGCCGTAGGAGCACTGTGCCTCAGAGATACACCTCTGCATTGCATAAGCCAGGGGTTCTCAAACTTTTTGATACCGCAACCCCCTAAAATGCTCATTGAATTTGTGTGACCCCCCCCTCAAAGTTGTTAAGAAAAAAAAAAAGCACTTGACTCACCCCTCCTGCAGTCACTGTGCTACAGGGAAGCCGCCGGCACCGCGCTCCTCCTACGGGGCTGACACCCACTCCCGTAGCATGCCTGGCACGCTACGCAGCTGTGGGAAGGGAGCGCACTTCTGGAATCCCTGGAAGTGGCACGAAGGACCCCAGGGAAGCCGGCAGCTGCGACCCCCCTGTAAGTTGGTTGCTCGACCCACACTTTGAGAAATGCTGGCATAAGCTCTCTGCATTACACTCACTATAATTGCATGACTGGTACCATTCTGATATACAACTGAGTGTTTTTTTCTCCCAGTCAGCCATATTGGACATATCAAAGGATGCTGGTCCATTCTAAAGGCTGAGACCTTGTCTACACTGGAGATTTGTCCCAACTCTAGCCATTGTTGTAGTTGCCCTGGGGCAAATCACTAGTATGGACAGCCACAATTTACACTGGTGCCTCTTACTTTGGTTCAAGCAGGGGTACGCTCCACCAGCAAAGAATGATTTTGCTTGTCTACGCTACGTGCTTGTATGAAAGCAGTCACACCGGCCACTGCTAGCTGGAACTGTGGCAAATCTCCAATGTTTTAAAGTCTTACGCAAAGCTCTAGAGATTAGAGCTCAGATCTTCAGAACCTGGGGCAGCTGGTGGTCCCACAGCACCATGCAGAGGCACAACCAAGGAGCACTCTGGAGAGTAGGTGTTGAAGGAAGTACCACCCAAGAGACCCAGAGGCTACTTCTACACTACATGCTTCTTGCGCAAGAAGCTTCTTGCACAAGAGTTTCTGTGCAAAAACTTCTTGAAAGAGCACATCCACACCTCAAAGCACATTGCAAAAGTGATGTGCTTTTGTGCAAGAGAGTGTCCACACTGCATGGATGCTCTTGTGCAAGAAAGCTCTAATGGCCATTCACAGAATGGCCATCAGAGCACCTGTGCTTTTTCCCATAGGGGTTTCTTGCAAGAAACCCTTCTGGAGCGTCCACACTTGACTTTTCGTGCAATAGCTGTAGTGCAAAAAGGAGTTATGCCTTGTAAAAGGAGATTTACCTATGCCAGAAAAAGCTCTCTGTTCTGTCGTTTTACTGTTGATTTACTTGCGCAAAAGCGCATTTGAGGTGTGGATGCTCCATGGGTTTTTGCACAAAACCTTTCAGTGTAGATGTAGCTAGAGTGAATGTACCCAGTTACCCTCTGATTGGCCATGGGTCCGATTTAACCCCAAGGGTTGTTCCAAGAAATTGTCTGGGCAACCACATAGACTTTGGCCTGAGGCAATGCCAGACTTTGCTTGCTCTCTAGCCTCCAAGTCCAGCCAGATTCTGATCCTGTCTCCTGATTCTAGACTGGTACTGCCTTTGACCCTGATGCTTGCTTTTAGGAGCCAGCTTTTGTGATTCCTCCAACTCCTGCTCAGCAACTACCATCCTTGGTGTATAGACCTCAGCCTGGCCGTGACTGCTAGGTCAGCCAGCTTATGCCCCGGTCCTTTCCACCTAATTTCTTATCCAATTGAAAGCTGCTGGTGAATATCCAAACTCCGCCCCCCCAAATTCAAGTATGGATTGATAACACCTTCTGGATAGTACCAGAATGAACTTAGCCTTTGGAAATTTCCTTTTTTACATTTATGGGTCTTTATGGAGTTTTCTGTTTCAGTGATTGAATTTTCAGAGAGCAGAATCTTTTATGCTTTAAACTCACTGTAACTTACAGAGCACCTAATAGTTAATTGGACAGCACCACGTTAATCTATACGTAGTAATATAGGTACGTCTAGACTACAGATACTGTCGACAAAGCCTCTGTCGACAAAGAGTGTCTAGACTACAGCCAGTTCTGTTGACAAAGCAAGCCGCTTTTTCGACAGAGAGTCTAGACGCTCTCTTTTGAAAAAGCACAGTATGGATGCAATAGTGCCTTTTGTCGACAGAACTCTGTCAACAAAAGGCGTTATTCCTCGTAGAATGAGGTTTACCGCCATCGACAAAACTGTCGTGTTCTGTCGACTTACTGTCGACAGAACTCAGCGGTAGTGTTGACGCAGGTATAGTTTTGTCGACAAAAGTGGACTTTTGTTGACAAAACCCTGCAGTCTACTTTATTAGTTCACATATAGCAAATGAAACTCATAGTAAGTCAGGGAATGAAAATCCAACCTAAACTTTCCTTATTAACAATCACTGGTGAAAAGACTGATCAAGTTCCATAATTTACTGAGCCTACTTTTCTAAAAATATATTTTTAAAAGAATGCTTTTAAAATAAAGCAAAATATGCAGCCCCCTCTTTTAAACTATTTTACAAATCCCATGGATTTGATTTATTCACAAATACTCTGGTGCTTTCCATTAGTTACTTACACCATCGGGGGGGCAGGAACGGTTTAGTCGTTATGTGCCGATACAGCACTGTGATGTATGAGGCCCTGATCTGTGGGCTGAAGTTGAATCCTGTATGTGATTTATTCATTTCATTCATAAGAATTTCTGCACCTCTCTTCAACAAAATATCTGCGAGCCCGGCACGATAGTCACCTGTAAATAAGCCAACACTCCACTGCTGAGTTCTTTGGAAAAAGCATAGGTTAATAAAAACTAAGTGGGATTTTTAAAAAAACAAACTCTAAGTGATGTAGGACTTCAGCTCTGAAGTTTGGTAGGTGCTTGGGAAAATCCCATCCTGACGACCTTCGTAGCAGAGTGTTGCATTTGATCCTATATTTCATCAAAGTACACAGGACACGGAGCTGCTCCTCTGCCACTCTGCAGCAGCTCCTGAACTCATACTCTGTTGGAGACAGTGGCCCATGGGATTTATTTAGCAGCAGTTCCAGGGGCTTTGTCACCGAGACTCACCCTTCGTCTTCAGCCACTTCCCTGAAACTCCATGCAGCAAGCCCCACTAGAGATGAGCTCCATGGTATAACAGAGATGTATATCTCCAGCATGGGCTTCATGTATCCTGTCTTGACCTTGTGCAGCTGATGGTACCAATTCCAGGACCTATTTGCCTATGGTGGAAGGGGACATAAAGTGTAGCCCTGAATGTTAATTTTCAGCTGTAGGTAATTCTGCTACATTGCTGTTTGCACCAATGCTCCTCTCCATTAACAAGTTGTCTGTGATCGTCTCCTTTACTTTCATGCTGAGCACGATGGTGGTTTTGGGTCTGATAAAGATATATTTGTCCTGCGAAGCTCCTGTGCAACATTTCTCTGTCAGTGATTCCTGTTTTCATTTATGTCCTTAAGGGAGAACATCTGCTGCTGTTGCTCCTTTACCATTTGTCTTCACATATTCTTGCAGCTCTTGTTTTACTTGTGATTTTCATGGTCCTGGAAGTATTCTTGATACCCATCTGTATTATTGCTCCTTCCCCTCCCATGTGTTGCATGCCTCAGTGTATGCAATGGTAATTTTCCATGGCAGAATATCATTATTTATTTTCTTACCCAGAGTTTGATTTTGGTGGATATTTAGTCCAGTGCCTTGTCTGTTGCATCCCTTGTGGATTTTACAGTTGGACATAACCAAGATTTCTCGCTTATTACCCCTGCCTTTTTTTCTGGGTTAGTGCCAGATATATAATTCGCCTGAAGGTTACAATGTTACATCAGTGTTACAATGTTACATCAGTGTTACAAGGCTACATCTTCTCACTACCCTTCCCTAAGAATAAATGTTGGACTTTCTTTTGCTGATCCATTTAAGCTTAAGTTTTTCATTAGCTGCAATATCAAAATGTTGATCCTCTGGCGATGTGCATTATAGGAAAACCTGTGAAGAGTTATGTATAAAGTCTCTGTCTGTTCTGTATTTCCTTATCAGAAGAGTACACACCTTATCCTTATCAGAAGAGCAAAACTCTGATTAGACACTTCTATATTCATTCTACATTTCACTTCAAGCCACACAGTAATGGGCAGTGGGATGAGAACAGATTAATAATGGGATAGAGAGCATTATAACACTTACAGTGCATCTACAGTGCACCCATAGCTCAAAATAGGCCACACAATTTGAGCTATGCAAATTGCGTAGCTTATTTTGAGTGTATTTCAAAATAAACCACTATTCTGAAATGTCCCTTAATCTTTGTGGAATGAGGTTTACAGGGATGTTGGAATAGTGAGCCCATTATTTCGAAAGCTATTTCAAAATAACGGGCTTGTTCAAGAGATGTGGAATAGCTATTTCAGGATAATGGAAGTATCTTGAAAAGGCGCCACTGTCTAGATGCACCTTTAGGGTGGGTCTACACAGCAGGGCTTTACTTGAAATAAGCTACTCAAATTGAGCCACATCAATTGTGCAGCTTATTTTGAAACAGCTTATTTTGACATTGGGAGTGTCTACAAAGCACTTATTTCAAAATAGAGCACTCTTCCTCCGACTTCCCTTACTCCTCATTCAGTGAGGGTTACAGGAGTCAGAGTAGGAAGTCCTCCAGCTTGACAGTATTTTGACATTACTTCAAAATAACTCTCTGCTGTGTAGACGCAGACTAAGTTATTTTTGAAATAATGCTAGGTATTTCAGAATAATGTTGCTGTGTAGACATAGCCTTAGTCTCACAGTTCAAAGCAATCAACTGTTGTTGCTATCTAATCATTGCAGATACATATGCTGATGTGGATACAAATTTTGTATCTAGAACCCTGCAATTTTGCAGCTATGTACTTTATATCTGCGAGTATCCACATCCGCAGATATGGATGCAGATATCTGCTGCTCTTTTTTGCATGTACAGATGTGGATGTGGATATAAATGTATCCACGCAGGGCTCCATCTATCCAGCTCCTGGGGTCAAGTCACATAAATTGCCATCTCAGCTGACACCAACAGCTATAGCTAGACTGTAAGCAATTCAAGGAAGGGGGCATCTTTTCTTATACTTTGTACAGCACCTAGCACAGAAAGGCTGGACTTGCCAGGTGATACTGATAGCAGTTAAATAACAATGCCATCTGATCCTGCAAAACAGCCCAAGGGTCCATCACTTGTGGGACAACATGGGCAAGAGTGATGCTGTTTTTCCATTCATGTGCTACAGCATAGCAGAGAGGATGTTTAAACTCTTCAGGGCGGGGCAGTACAATGTAAAGGTTCGGGGCGGGCGATGACTGTCTCATGCTTTGCTGTTGGAGGAGCAGCAGCATAGCCAGGAGTGCCCAGGCAGTGGCGAGTGCTTTGGAGACCAGACCAGCTCCATGACAGGCCAGCTCCATGAGCAGGTGTTGGCTCCATGGGACATCACTAGCAGATGCTGGGCTCCTTCAGGGAGAGGCAGGAATGTGACAGGGGTGCAGCGTGGAGCAGTGCCACCCACCCTGCCTGGGAAGCACCCCGTGCAGAGGCAGCCCAATTTGGGGAAGCAGAATATGGAGGGCTGCTGAGCAGCCAGACAGTGCTCCGACACTCACAGCACAAAGAGCCATGGGCCGGAGAGGCTCCCACCAGCTCCTGGCAGGAGGTGACAGTTATCAGACTGTCAGGCGTGCCTTGCAGTTGGAAAAACTCTATGCTAACTGGAAGACAAAAATCTGGGTGGGGGCACATGACTCCACATGTCCCCCTGCCATGTGACACCTCTGCAGAATACACATAGGAGTTCAATTTCAGAGGCTGCATTTCTGAGGTGTGCTGAACTTCCTGAATGGAAACACAAAGAAATACATTCTGGGAGGGTCGACTGAAGAAAGAAAGAAAGAAAGAAAAGAGGAAAGGTGCCAAACAAACTCATTTACTCATTTGCCTCTTCTCTGGTATATATGGTACTAACCCATGTTACCTCCTTTCATATCCTGAGGAGATTTCACTGGTCCTGTCCTGGAATTCACAATAACCTGAGCTCAGTTTATTAGCACACTTTTGCTACACCACCATTGAGACATAGCTAAGTGCCAGTTTGAGATGAGCCAAGGGGGCTGCGTTTAGATTTGGATTGGCTGAGGTTTAGACTAGGGTTTGAGGTTTGGGTTAGCAATTGAACCATGGCTATAGATGGGGTCCAGCATTGATCTTTCACGAGCTGTTTCTCCTGAGAGAGCCTATATCTTGCAAGTGCATGCCCATCTTGGGTTCTAGTATAATTTCATCCAGAATATATAATATTTTCCAGTGTATGACTGCATAAATCCGGAGATGGTGCATAACTGTTGATAATTGGGAGGTACAATTTAACAGGTGAGCTCAAATGTTTTGAACCCATTGCCTGAAAAAAATAATCAAAATATAAACTCTGACAGAAATCTGCTGATAGTCGCCACTGCATAAATCTGTGGGGGTCATTTTCACAGCATTTCAAAATTCAAGCAGGCATTTGGAAGTGAAAGTGGCTTTGGGATTTCCCCAGACAGTCAGGGAATAGAAAATGTGTCATGGAAAGCTTCTATGATAATTTTCAAAATTCTATAAAATTTCACTGATTCCATGGAACATTGTGGAAACAAGGAAAATATTTCACAACGAGCCTTTTTTTTAAAAAAAATGGGGACATAGAGACTCTGCCAACTGCTCAAAGGCCTGATTCAATTCAAAATATGCAGAATCTGCACTGGAGAAAATAAGGCTAAGCAGAGAAAGATGGAGGAAAAACTCACTCCTTTTAATTTCATGACTTCTGCAGGTTTGTGAAAATGCTTTGTGTTACAGAACAAGTTCAAAATGACAGTATAAACAAATATCTAAAAGAAATTAATTTCACTGCTTGTTTCTTAAATAGTTTTGAGTGCAAAAAATGGTTTTATAATCTTGTGTCTATGATCAGAGCCCTTTGGATGGACACCAAATAAAACCATGAGCAAAGAGAATGGGGTGATGTGGAAAACTGATTTATTCGCTCATAGTCAATAAAGTAAGCATGCAGTAGCTGGATACTAAAGAGCTCTGCAGGGAAGATTTATAAGACTTAATACTGGGACACAGTTTTATCTCAGTTAAAAGTGCATTTTAATGGGAGGAATTGTCATGAAACCGAGGCTTTTGGTTTAGTTAAAATATTTTCCAAAAATTTTGAAAAAACAAAATCCCAGGCTTTAGCAAGGGCATATACTGTGCTTAAAACTTCCTTTTGCTCAGGATTGCCATGTTTATAAATCAAAATTATGTGTCCAGAGGGGAAAAGGGAAGTAAAACTGTTTCCAAATGAAAAAATGATTCATTTCAGTTACAATGATAATTGAAAATACAGAAAGTAAAAAATGCTCCTGACTGACTGTTGTTTTTATTTGTAATATTTGCTTTGTTACAGACAATATGATCAAGGCTCTCAGAAAGGATCCATTCATAAAGATAAATCTCTTTGCTATTTGGAAAATACATATTACAGGCTTTCTGCAACCTGGAGTGCATCGCTTTATCTTTACCAGAGACAAACAGTTTGAAGAAAACTTGGTACATGGAGACACCTCCCACCACTCTTGACCAGGCAGCTCCCGGTATGCCAAGCTGCTCCAGTATTTTATTTAATAAAGAAAAAGAAATGCTATCCTGATGTTAGCACATAAACAGTATTAAAGAAATACTATTGACATCTAACAAGCCATTTCTCCACACCCCATATAATGAGATTTAAATATGCTCCTGTGTCTAGTGAGGAAAAGAAAATCAGTTTGACAACTTGGTTACCCCAGTGAGCTCCTTGCAACAAATGTGCTCTAAATTCCAATGTGCTTTGACAATCACCCTCAATTTCAGTGCATTCTCCCCAGATGCTAATTCTTAAGGGTCAGATCCTCCAATGGAAGTCAAAATCAGTTTTGCCATGATTTGGTCCTATATACATGTAAAAACGATCAGACAGATGCAAAATTACAGTAAATGAGTCTATTTATCCTTGAAGTACCAGAGGCATGGAAAAATAATACAAGTGTGGTATTTTTATTTCAGAATTCCTACATGTTTACAGTGTATCAGTTTGCCCTTTACAACTTAGCAATATCCCTTTTCAAGGACTTCCTAGGACATGTATGGTGCCAGCAACTGTCTAGCTATCAATCCTGTAAGTCCGGTCCAATTCTTCAGGCATGACATTCACTTCTGAAAGTAGAATATTGTTCCCAGGAGTTCCCCTGTGTTCAGAGAGCTCTCTGACTTTTATAAGCAGGGGTGGAATGGCTGGGTTTCATAGATAGCCTTATCCATGATAGGATGTATTTGGAGCTTCATTTGTGAGGAAGAAAATGTAGATGGTGTGTGGGTACCTTTGGGCACATAAGAGGCTTTGTCTTTGGGCTAAGGGGATGGTATGAGGCTACATACCAAATATCTCTTCATTCCAGCACTCAGCCAAATACTAAATGCAAGTGGTGTTTGGCCAGTGCTGACAGAGCAATAAATGATACAGTTACATACTACATTTCATCTTTTATTGTGGTAATTTTGTTGGTAATGTTAGTAATAAAAGAAATATCAATGGTTAGTCAACCTCGTAATCCAACACCGTGGAAAATGTTAGCCAATGTGTGTGTGTGTTTTGGAGGGTGGGGGTGATTGGAGGTTGTGGTGTGAAGCTGATAGGTCACCTAAAACAAGCCTTGGTGTTTAAGCATAGCTTCACCCCACAACCTCCAATGAGATGGAACCATGTTAACTAAGGAGCAGAAGCCATGAGATAAGGAATGTCCTCAGCTCCCAGGGACTTTATCTTGCAGGATCAGGCAGTAAACTTAAACACAAAAAGAGGAAAAAAAATCCCAGCTCTCATGACATGAATATGGATGACACTCTAACAAAAATGGATGTTTTCCATTTTTACAGTCATGCCTCTCTTTGTTGTTTCTTCCATCCTAACATAAAAGTAACCATGCCACAGAGTCTGAGAAAAAGGAGGAGGACAGAAGATCTATTGATGAAATGGGAGGGGAATAGCATAAGATTAATCCAGGTTACAGATATGTCCCCCTTATTATAATTACAATAATAAATGCATTTATCCTCACAATGTCCCCTATTTTAAAATGGGAAATTGAGGCACAGAGACACTGAGGGTACGTTTACACTAGCCCCCTAGTTCGAACTAGGGGGCTAGTGTAGACATACCCTAACTGACTTGCTGAAGGCCCAGCAGGAAGTTTGTCGCAGAGCAAGAACTTCAACCCAGATCTCCCAAGTGCTAAATTTGTGCCCTACCCCTGGCATCATTCTTCCTCGTTATCAGAAAATAAAGTCTGACATGGAATGGCCATGGTTGGAAAGTGACTTGAAATGAAAGGGAGAACTTTCTTGCCAGTTTCAGATCTCTGAGAGGAAAAGACCATTAATGATTCGTGTTGGCTCTCAAGAAATAACCAGTAAACTTGCCATCTCTGAGGCATGAAGGAAACATGGAGTTTCATATAACAGGGGAAGCTGAAGGTGGAGCTGAGTTTCCCTCCTTACCAAACTTATTCTTATTTTCTTCTCTCTCCCACCTATGACCCACATGAGTTCACTGAGGAGTTCTATTTAAGCCTATGGCAGGTTTGTGATGTTTTCTCCAATGTGCCTGCTCTTCTCATTTTAAAATAAATAGGGGCTAGCCATGAAGGTCTCTCTCAGGCACTATTCCCATTGAATTCAATGAATGAATGGGAGTTGTAAGAACTGGGATAGGCTTCAGCACACAGATTACAATGTGTGCAGCATGTATGACATGATTTCCTGAACCATTACAACACTGTTTATAAAACTGCTACCTCGCTATATTTAGCCGTGAATGGCTGGGTAATTAATATACATCTGATAATGTTTCCCCTTTCCTAGAACTGCTTTAATCGAGTGTCATTTCCTCTTTATAAACCAGAAATGTGCAAAAGTTAACGCTTTCATCAGGTTGTTACCATCTAACCTGGGTAATGAGCTGAGTAAAGGGCCAGCTCATAGCTAGATGATTTCCCAGCTGGGGTCAAGTAAGTTTCTAAAACATTTTATACATGAGAGTCAGGTTAGTCAGACTGTATTTCATTTGTCTGACTCATAAAGAGACCTCCTGGCTTGTGAACAGTACCAATGGCTGTGTTGTGTTATGTATTACAGTGTACTCATTCAGAGTTAGTAAAATACAAATGTTTTTCAGGGAAATAAAATATGGGGGGTATTACAGTGATCTATTTATTGCTTTGCTTAAAGTACAGCTAAGAAGAAGAAGAAGAAGAAGAAGAAGCTGTTTCATTTAAAAAAGAGAAGAAAGGATGAAGCAAGCAATTTTAAGGACTCTATTTATGGTACTTACATGGTCTCCGATACCATAATAATTGCCTCATAATCTCTAATGCATTTAATCTCACTGTATCCCTGTCCGAGGTAAGAAAATGCTAATATCTCCATTTTTACAAGTGGAACTGAGGCACACCAAAAAAAGATTAAGTGATGTATGCAAGATCATACAGGAAGCCTGGGCCAGAGGAAGGAACTGAACCAAAGTGTCTCAGGGTCCCCCTCTAGCACTCACACTACTTGACCAACTTTCCCTTTAGCAGGAAGATTACAGGGAGTAAACCCTCTCTCTATTTAATTCCCGTGTAAGTGTGATAGAGATTTCCAGGGACAAGTAAAATAGATAATATGTTTGCTTTTATTTTTTAAAAAAATAAATAGTACACATGAAACTCTAATGTATACAGGTTCCCCCTTGGATTTATGGAGCTCATTGAGCTAACGGTGCTAACAGTGTGCAGAAGTCAATGTCACACAAAACATGTGCAGATGCAATCCTAAAGTGAACACACCTCCCCTTTTTTAACTTCATAAAACATTTTGGCTCAGGAAAAAATGTTACTAAACTGTTTAGCACAAAAATGCTCATCGGATTCCTGATTATTTCTTATCTATGTCTAACTTAAAGGGAATATCACTGAACAATATGTCTGTTCTTATCACTTTCGCTTAGGTTTTTGCATATAAAATACATTACTATAGCTTCTTCTCCCTATCGATAGCACTCCTAGACAATATTTACATGTTGCTATTCACATTCATATTACAACATTTGTTTTGGTCTTGCCACCATTATTTCTGCTTTGCTTAGTATGTATCAATTACTATTTTGATAGGCTAATATCCTTCAGCTCAGTTATTACAGCTTCAGCTTTACTATTTTGACTTGCTTAATTTTTATTAGTGGAATCTCATAGATTCACAGAGTTTGAGGCCAGAAGGGATTGATCATCTAGTCCAGTTTCTTGCATAACAGAGATCATATAATTTCACCCCATTACCCCTGTAATGAGCCCAGTAATTTGTAGGTATCTCTGACAGGTAACCCTTTTAATGCAGTTGGAATACAATTAACATGAGTCACAGTATGGGGCTTATACATCATCAATTTGATTCTTGCTTTGCCAGTCATCTTTAAGTTGCTTTCACAAACTAAATGCTAATCGATGGATAATGCACAAAGAGAGGACAGTATCAGGATGAAATAAAGTCACAAGCAGTAGGGCTGTGATATATGATAGTCCTGAAAAAAGCCAAAGCTGTTTGAAAAAAAAAATCGGTTTGATGAATTGCAGGAAATAGTAAATTACAGAAAAGGACATTCTTTGCTGCATTTTCATAGGTCCCTTGAAACTTTTATCATGGGATGATGATTAGAAATTTCAATAATTCTCCAAAGGCTAATGAGAGAGAGCGCACACTCTGGGTTTTGCTTGCAGAGTTCACCTTCATAATAAGAGTTACAGAGCTTTCTGCAAGGAATATTATTACTGAATTCTACAGTAGCTGAATTATTTTTGCAAATATTTCACCTTAACATATTTTGCCATTTTATCTTTGAATAAATGATTTGAAACCTATATGGACAGGTGGTACCTTAATCTACACTCTACATATACAAGTGGTAGACAAGTACGGGCCAGGTTCAGCAAGGTATGGAAGCATGCACTTAACTTTAACTACATGAGTAGTCCCGCTGAAGCCAGAGGAATTACACTTAAAAAAAAATCACTCGTGTACCTAGTGCTTTGCTGATTTGGGGCCTAGTTCCAAAGTGAGGAGGACGATAAATTAAAGGGCTGATCTCCACACTCTTCACTGGCACTCTGAAAATGACACCACCTATTTAGGTGCTGCCCTTGGGGTATTTCTAACCTGCTAAATGAGACTGGGATCCCCAGCCTGTGGTGATATACCTGTGCTAGCTCACATCACGAAAGCATACTAAAAATAGACCACAGCTGTTGCAGTGAGAGTGGAGAGAGTGCCTTGCTGTCTGAATACATGCCTGGGGGCGCTGACAGGCTCCTACTAGTCCCTCGTGCTGATCATGCTGCCATGGCTACATTCAAATTTTAGAATATTAACTCATCCAGAGAGTGTGTCTCCTTGAGTTGGGAATCATGCCCCAAGCTGAAAGTGTAGATTGAGCTACTTGACTTCTTGTTTAGGGCAACTTTAAGCACCCACATTTGAAGAACTTGGCCCAAATGGCTGGGATAAGAAGTGTTTTGCACTTGAGGTGTTAAATAAAACCTGTAGAGTTTCAATAAATAAATACAGCTATTTAGGAAGTGGCGACAATGTGCAATCTACAAAAACGGGAAGCTCAGGAGGTGCTGTGGTAATAATGCAGTTACTTGAAGCACATTTAAGATACAAATATCTCTGCGGTTTTTTATTTGGTTCCACTCTTTTAGTCATTCTGAGAAACTTCACAAAGCTGTGCAAATTCCAGGTAGGACTGAAGCAAGTGGCACTCCTCGCAGCGCACAGAAGAATCCCGCACAACACAGCACAGCTCCGCACAGCGCTTGGAAAAGTCCACTTCAGGGCACCTTCAAAAAGCGCTTGTGCCGTATGATGGGAAATCATTGTATTTGAGGCTGAAAGAAAAGCAGCAAAAATTCTTGGCACAAAAAGACCATTAAAAAATAGGGAAGTAGCACTTATCCAATATCAGGCTTGTCTGTCATAACATGTCCTGCTGAAGTCACCGAAAATTGTGGTGGCAAGGCTCTGCCCTCACTGGGGACAAGTTGTTTTGATACCAGCCTTTTGAATATTGATTGCAAAATTATAAACACAGCACAATCCATCTGGGGTTTTAACTGAAGGCCAAATGCTAGTTGAATAAATTAAACAACTGCACATCAGGGATTGCAACACACAGTCACTGTTCAGTTAGATTAGTAATGCATAGAACTGACTCCAAAGGCTAGCCATAAATCTATGTATTTGGACATTTCCATGTGGCCCTAAAAGAAATGAACTAGAGAGGAGGCTAGATCCAAAGACCTTCAGACAATGTCAAACATAGGTACCAACTTCCCCTCTAACTGGGAAAGGGGTGGTGCTGAAACCCCCACTCCAGCCCAGGCTCTGTCCCCACGCCAGCCCTGTCCTATCCCTGTTCTGTCCCTATTCAATCTCCTTCCCAAGTCCCACTCCTGCTCTGCCCCGTTCCATCCCTTAAAAGTCCCTACCTCTGCCCCACCTCATCCCCTGAGTGCACCCATCCCTGACCCTTCCTGAACCCCAGAAATCAGCTGTTCACAGCACTTTGGAAGTGCTGGGAGGGCAGTGGAGGCATTGGTCAGCAGGGCTACCAGTGAGTGAGAGGAGCTGGGGGGAGGGAGGCAAAGGGGGAACTTGGCTCCTGGTGGGTACAGAGCACACACGAATTTTTTACCCACGGATGCACCTGGCACCCTTGGAACAAAGGACGGATAAGGGAGGCCCAGAATGTAGGGAGTTTGGGGGGCTCCTCCAGTGGCCCAGTGGATAAGGTATCTGCCTCCAGAGCAAGAGGCCCAGGGCCCACACCTCCCCCCCATCCAACATGGGGTCATCCAATTCAAGCTTAGCAATGGATGGACCTGGCACCCTTGGAACAAAGGACAGATAAGGGGGGCCCAGAATGCAAGTAGGAAGTCAGGAAGACATGCAGGAAGTCAGCACTTACAATGTTAACAAAACAACATCTCCTATCCTTGATATTCTGCACATATGACTTTTTTTCACAATGGTTGTATTTTGTGTGGTGAAGCAGTGTTTTCTAGTTGAGAGCAGGGAGCTGGGATTCAGGACTCTCCCTTTATAGTCCTGATTCTGCCATTCACTCATTCTATGCACTGGTCCAACCCATTGGATGGAGGGGTGATACCACTATCACTATTGTCAGTGATTGTTTGAAAAAAAATTTCTCTTTATTCCATTGAGCACCTTTGGGTGCTCAAAAGCTAGGCAGAAACTGCATGACAGAAGACTATTCCTGTCCCTGTTATTCTCTCTCTGCCTAGCTTTTTCCAAGTTTGTGAAACTTTTTCACCGGAGTATGAATCTTTCTTCATTTTTTTCTCCTGGTCTTCCTCCAATCCTTCAATGACATGTTGAAAAACTAGTGAGCCTGCACATGGCCACAGAATTGTCACTGGGGTACTGCACAACACAAAGGTGTGCTCACGGGAGGTATATTTTAGGCCTGGGGCCTTAGTGATAATTATTCACATTTACATAAAGGGCTTAATCAAGCAGAACTACTGGTTGTAGCATAAGTACTTCAATTAAAGCCTACGAAATTGCTCATGATCATAAAGCCTACACCCATTGCAAATGTTTGCAGGATCAAACCCAAAGCAGGGAAAGTATCCAAAAGGTCAGGACCCTTAAAACTTACTGTCACATTGACTGCCCACATGAGAAAGGGCTGCAGGAATGAGCTCTAAGAACGTATACTATGCGTGTAAATGGCCACCTTGAATAGTAAATGCAGGGTATTTTTACTGAGTCAAAAGGGAACAAGGGAATGTAATTTTGGCATGGTTTTGAAGACCTTTTGAAAATGTGAACCTAAGGCAATTAGAAAATACATCTGATGATGCTGTTACATTATCATTCTTTCTCAGATTTTGATAACACAGGATTATATTTCTGGATCCCTGTTAGTTTGTATGTTGTTAGAAGTTGTTAGTTTATAAACTGTTATATTAGAATGTCAGGTTCACGTTCTCCATTTTGGCCCAGAAACTGGCCCTCTCCTTTGGGCTATATCATAGCCCTATTCTGCCTGACAGATTAACAACAGATGCACCCCAGTCCCTGAGCTTTTCAAAGCACTCACCTGTAATGTTCAACTCCTCATACCCTGAACACTCACTCTAGATTGGTATCTCTTATACAACTCTCCCCTCCCCCCACCATATTTTAGTCTCAAAGTGTGTGTGTGCAACTTTTATATTTCAGAAACAAGAGATTTGCCTTTTTGGTAATAAATCTGGATGTCCTGCTTTTTAAAATTGTGGACAGCCACTGAATAACCACATTCCCCAACGGACATTCATACATAATGAACAAAAAGTGGAGTTGCATAGCCTTACAGCCAGGAGGGGCCAGTCCTTTCAGACATGGAAGAAGCTCTGTCCCATTGTCCAAAATTGAATGTGTTTCCCAATTCTTTAGCCAAGGAGGGTAATGTTTACATTGTCCCTTGACACAGGGACCAGGAAGCCCCTTGCACTTACACCTATTTTACATCACTGTAAGGCAAATGAATTACATGCAATTGTTCGTGATTTACACCAGCATAACCATCATCAGAAACAGGCCCAGTGAATTTATTGCTTCATAAATCACACTGCAAATGGATGTTCTGTCTCAGCATGAGAACACTCATGAAGTTCATAAGTATTCCTACAAGAAATCACCTGTTACCAGGATCAGATTGCATCAACTCAAACACACATGAGGTATGGCAATATTAATTTTATGAGGATTATTACTTTTATGTAGGCAAAACTAAAAACCGGAAAGAAATCAAGAATGAAATAGTTTTAGCATATGTCTTAATTAGCTTCATTAACACTGGTCCTACAGTTGATGGGTAACTGCTTTTGCTGTTATATATACCCTGGATTCTGTAATTTCCACTCCAGATCATCTGAAGAAGTGGGTTTTACCCAAAAAAGCTCATGTCCTAATATATTTGTTAGTCTCTAAAGTGCCACAAGACTGCTCATTGTTTTTAAAGTTACAGACTAACACAGCTACCCCTCTGAGACTTAGGATAAGTAGATGACTCTAAAGTCAATTAGCCAAAATCTGCTAAATTACTTCAACACAGAGTTTACTCCCACTGAGAGGGAAAGCCACTTACACACAGACTCTTGGACCATTTGGAGGTATCTGATACTGCTTCTCACCAAATACAACTGTTCCATCTCTATGGGTACGTCTACACTAGTGCCTTAGTTCGAACTAGGGAGGCTAATGAGGGCAACTGAAATTGCAAATGAAGCGCGGGATTTAAATATCCCGTGCTTCATTAGCATGTTCCCGGGCGGTCGCCATTTTGGAAACTGACTAGCCCAGAATAACTGCCCACGTCTACACGCGGCAGAGAAGCGCAATTCCGAGATAAACCCCTTAGTTCGAATTAACAGTTAAACCTCATTCCATTCCATGAGGTTTAACTGTTAATTTGAACTAAGGGGTTTATCTTGGAATCGCGCTTCTCTGCTGCGTGTAGACATGTGAAGAGCAGGTGAGTCAACACAGGCTGAAGTGCAAGCAGAGGACATAACTCTACCTCACTGCACATCAGCCATAAACAGCAGCAATGGCCTGCACTTTCCATGGCTAGCTGAGGTCTCCATTTTGGGGGATTCTACCTTAGCCAGCTGCTTGTCATGCCAGACTAGAATAATGCTTACAGAAAGAAGAAAGCTCTTTGCACTGAACTATTGGGGGGCGGGGCTCTGTTCTCAGATTGTTAAAATCAGACCACAGCCTTGGTGACCTACCAGATGCCCAAGAAGACATGACAACACATATACCCACTTCCATCTGAGAGGGTTCAGAAGCTTGTGGTCCATCTCCTATGATGAAGAAATGGTCTCAGTGATCCACCGTTGCTGACGTCCCAACTGGATTATTGCAGCTTAGTTATACAAAACAAAAAACAACAACAAATGCAAACAAAGCTCTGCAACCTAATCAAGCTGTTTCTGCCAAAGTCTAGGAAGGAAGGATAAATAAGTGAGAAGCTGTTATTGTTATTTCTGTTTTTAAGAACTTGGGAGGCAATCAAATATGATGATTATGGAGGTGATATAAGTACAGAGTTGGATGGGAAGGACAATTTTATGGGCCCAAATTCTTCTTGTTACCAAACAGGCATACAGTGAATATATGAAAAAAATCTAGAGAATTTCTTGGAATCAATCTTTTTAAATGATACTTAAGAGTAAGAATAGTATAGTAGATGTATATAGTTCCTTTATGCATAACGGCCTCATTTTTCAAAAGTGCCTAGTATTTATGACTGCCTTAATTGTTGGGTGACTGTAATAATTCTTGGGGTAACCAGGACAGTGAGCCCCCTTGTTATCTCCTGTCTCCTTTGAAGGAGTCTTGCTTGTGCTTAGCTGGGGGCTTGCTTCCCCTTACCAAGAGATTGACATTGCGGAGATCAATCTCCCAGGGTTTGATTTAGTGGGTCTAGTAAGGACCCACTAAATCGACTGTGGTGATAACTTGCACCTTTGAACTGCCTTTCCTGAGCTCTGTCCACTGGTCTTGCTTTGCTGGACCTATTCCTAACTTCCCAAAGCCTTGTACAATTTCAAAGACCTGCAGACTCCTGCTTTCCAACAAGGCATTCCATTGTTGCCCCCACACGATTCCGATGTATGGAGGATGCAAGAAGGGCAATATTCTGCTTTTCACCAGCGACAAGTTTAAGGTTTGATATCTGGTCCCTGCACTAAGACAAAAATGCATTTCCCTTTCATCAATCCCCTTTCTTTATTCATTAGTAAGAGCGAAAATTTGAGACAAACTGATTTTTAAATACAGGCACAAAAGTTCTCTTAAAATCCTTACTCCCAAAATAGAGCAAATAGGAAAAGAAAAGCTTGTGGAAAAAACTTGGGGTGTTTTTCTAGATTACAATGTAGCTGAACATGACTTTATATGCTGTTCAATGGGGACATTAGCATTCATCTTGCATAGCTGAAATACCCATAACATGATCAAATCAATGTCTCTGGCTAGCAGAATTTCCTCTATGATACAGGGGAAATTTCACAACTTCCTGAGAAATAAAATACAGAATAGCTACACACATACACACACACGCACACGCACACGCACACACAACCTCATCCTTTTAAACTGGAAAAAGAAATACAGAATAGGAAGAGTGCACACTGCTTTCTAAAGAGTCTTTTACTTTGTGTCACAATGGCCTCTAGTGGATCGCTAGCAACAGACAGACAACTCAATCATTTCCTCATAGCTGCAAGCTGCCAGCCCCAGCTGGATTTGACATTAGTGTTAGGCTCTGACTGACAGAGGCCTTGTTCTTGAACTGAGCTCCTGAGGCCTAGCTAGTACATTGAACTCCCTTTTTAGTCTGCTGATTTACTGTCCCTACTGGATGCGCATTGATCCACCCTCCCTTTCAGTTTGCTCTCTGGGCACCCCAGAAACTATCCTCCAGCACTGTATTTGGTTTATGATTTCCTTAGGAGTGAAGGAAGGAAAACAAGCAAGACTGTGCACCTGTTGTATTTAACCTACAAGGAATTTCATCAGGCATGGAACAGAAAGAAAAGTCTGCACTCATTCTGATCCCATCTGGATCTAGAATTAGTTTATCAGCAGAGGATAATTATTTTTTTTTAAAGAAATACATTTTTTTTATTTACAGCTGACTTGGTTTTGACCTGACACTAGTTTTAACTTAGTCCTGTGCAACTTCCTCAGGATAGTGTCTTTCTATTGCTGTGAATAATTAATACAATTAAAGCGGTGGGGAGGAATTCAAAGGAGACAGTGTTTTGAAGTTGTCAGAAGGTTGTCCTAGCATCTGACCTTTAAAAAGATCTAATGTTACATTTGTAAGAGTCAGGCTTGGAGTTTACTAACATACACACTGCCTTATCATTTAAGCTTCAGAGGAGTAGCAGAGTTAGTCTTTACAGGATAAAGTTAAAAAACAACAAATATTCTGGTAGCACTTTAAAGACTAACACAGCCCATGAAAGCTCATGCTTTGTTAGTTTTGAAAGTGCTACCTGACTATTTGTTGTTTTTTAAGTTTATCATTTAAGCTTTGTGCTACTATTAATCTTTCTGTTACTGCCACCCGGCTGAAGGCATCACCAGAGGAAACTGACTTATCTTGAATTTATAAAACTGGTAATCTTTCTTTTTCTTTTAAGAGTCAGCACTGAGTCATTGCTTGATGGTGGGTCATCCATTAAAAGACATGTCAGAAGCACACGTTAAAGACCAGATAGAAGGTAGCACTTCACCCAGTCTGTAATGACTCTGTGGAATTTGCTGCCTCAGCAGGCCATCTAGGACTCTGGAAGGAGATGAAAACGCGAGGGACATTTTATGACCATTAGTAATACAGTGGTCAGTATGTCAGGATAAGAAGAGCAATCAAAACTCAAATATCAGCCACACTATGATTGTCTATAGAAATGAAGAAGGATTTGTTCCCCAAAATACAGTATTTCATTTACAATGCCTAAAAGCGCTACCCACTTTTAACTAGAAAGAGGAATAAAATCCTGCCTCCATGGATTTTTGCCATTAACTTAAGTGAGGCCAAGATTCCACCCTGGGTCCATGCCCTACAACTACCTTACAATCTAATTAGCCTTAAAAAATAAACGATATGGAAGAAGGACAAGGGTTATTGGTCACTGCCAAAAACAGGACCCAGAATCAGATGGATTTAACACAACAAGATAAATCCCATGTTCCTACAAGAACTGGAAAAAGACTGTTTTAAAGATTATGGGATTTTGATACTAGAATTTGAGACTCCCAGATTTGGTTTGCAGAATTTAAAATAAAAGGGAGGCTTGAAAAAGCTCCAGAGTTAATTAAGAAGAAGAAGATACCATATGGGAGCAGCTGTATGTAGACTAGGTGGCATATGGGTAAATGCTGTAGTAGTCCAATGACTTGGGCCACAGGTACAATGAATTTGAGGATTTCATTTTATCTTCCTATCTACTGAGATTTGCACTGACTCGATTCTCTTTTTCCATAGCACCCAAGGGACTTCCAGTAGACTAAAATCTGTCATGGGAGGTTTGTTCTTTCCCTCATCATTGTGTCTGAAGAATAGAATTTTGTTTTGGTGGGGTTTTGTTTTGGGGAATGTATAAAGCACCATGTAATGCAGCACAACTGATAGCCTTGCTCAGGAGAGAAGCCTCTTTAATGGATGATCTGTTGCAGGTGAGTTGAGGTGTTCTGGCAGACCTGTGCTTAGAAAATAGTACAGTTCTTGTCTACACTATGGGCCCTAGTTGGTGTGTATTGAAACGGGACTCTCTCCCCCCCATTTTTTTCTCTTTTAAGAATATGGTTATATGGTTGGAGAGTTTTATGAAGCCAGGGATTATGAAAGTTCCTAAAATATGAATGTAACTATGAAAGATCAGGGCTACTGGCCGTTTGTTCCTAGACCTCTCTGCAAATGCAATGCAGATAGGTCTTGTTTTGCAGTTAACTCGTTGCTTAAATAATAAGTGATTATCTATAGAGACAAAGTGGGGAGGTCATATCTTTTATTGGACCAACTTCTATTGGTGAGAGACACAAACTTTTGAGCTTACACACAGCTCTTCTTCAGGTCAGTGTGGAAGAAGAGCTGTGTGTAAGCTCAAAAGCGTGTCTCTCTCTCTGCAGGGCAAGAAGTCCCATGCTTAAACTGCAGCAAGGGAGGATTAGGTTGGACATTTGGAAAAACTTCCTAACTGTCAGGATGGTTAAGCACTGGAAAAAAATTCCCAGGGAGGTTGTGGAATCCCCATCATTGGAGATCTTTAAAAGAGGATTAAACAAACACCTGTCAGGGATGGTCTAGACGATGCTTGGTCCTGCCATGAGGGCAGGGGACTGGACTTGATGACCTCTTGAGGTCCCTTCCAGTTCTAGTGTTTTATGATTCTATGTCAATGAGTGGGTAGAGAGTAGCTACTGCGTGAGTGGCTCCCTTGCCACCCGCTGCAAGAACAACATCCTGGGGCTGTACTAACTTTCCATCAGCATCTCCTCCACAAATTCCTCTTCTAAGTGGGGAATCCCTGGCAAAGCCTCATGTTTGTCCTATTTTAACCCAGGCATAATCTCCATTCAGACTTTATTTGGAGTGCACAAACACATGCGTGGCATTGCCTAAGCAGGGAACAACCAACAAGAGAAAGCAAGACCTAAGAAGTAAAGATTCAGGACTGGAATCATCTCTACTAGTGTAAGGAGGGGAAAATTGTACCTCATTGTGCTGAAAATGCCTCAAACTTCCTTGGAGGATCATCAATGACTCCACTGGTTCTTTGCCTTTCATATGCCTATGAAATGTAACTTTAGTTTCCACTGGGTCCTCACCAGCAGAAGGACTCCAGCTAGCAATAGAACTAGGACACACATGCTATCTGTGGGCCAGCCTTTAGAAGCTATCATTCTCTCTCATAAACAAAGCCACAACAGTACATAGCCCTGGTCACTCTTTGGTCTACACTAGCCTTGTTGGACTCCTTTGAAATGGGAGGTTTTGGCTGCTTTCTGTGACTACAGTCTCACTCTGGCAGACATGCCACCTGCCTCCATGCCCTTGTTTACTTTGATAGAAACTAATATAAAGGAAGGGTAAATTCAGCCCTTCATTTTCCAGCAAATAACTTTAGTATAAGAAAGAGCAAAGAGGAGAAAAGAAAAAACATGTGTTGCAAAGGCAGGACTAGGCCTTTGCTGAATTATTTCATAGTTTTCCTTGTGGGTTTTTAAGCTCAGTATTGACACTTTTCATTCTGACAGAGAGGCAAACTTTCCAAGTCATTACACCTTTCACAACCCATGATGAGCTGTCAGTGTGGTAACTTCCTTAAGTTAAATAAAACTACCTTATGAAATCTCCTGATATAGCTAACCAACAACAACAACAACAACAAAAACAAAACAAAAATTACAAGGCTACTCTGAAAATAAGATGGGGTCCACGAAGAACTGTGAATGCTTCAGTCTGAAAAGTTTCCGAAAGAATGAGACGGTCATGAGCTGACAAAAGAGACAAAAATACTGGCAAAGATACATTTAAAAATCCATACTGAGTCATCTAAATAACTGGCCTGATTTTTAAAAGGACTGAGCACTCACCAGCAGCCAATGACTTCAGTGGGAACTGCTAAGTGCTCAACATGTTTGAAATATATCAGGCTGCTTATTGAGATGCCTGTGGCAGAGATGGCTATTTTCTGCAATATCCTTGAAAGAGCTTACTGTATTGTTTATGTATTCCCCTGGGCCAGGATCAGGTGTAACTTCTCTGGGGTAAGATGTGACAGATATTGCAACCCTATGCAGTACTTGTGGGGGCCAGTGTTTTAAATGTATGAGTGTGTTCTACTCCCTGGGGGAGGGCTACCAAAGCTTGGCCACGAACTAAAAGAGTTGGGGATTGATTAAGGCAAATCAGCCTGGTTGTAACCTACCCAGAGGAGTCCTACCCTCCTGGAGAGGTCTGCAAATATTAGTTCAGACTAGATTCTCCAGAGACCAGCAGACAGAGGAAGGACTTTTGGATAAACAGCCTGAGTTTAAATTACTGGGGAATCTCTTCCTCATCCAGCAAAGGGACAGAACCTTCTGTCAAAGAGGGATTCATCATGTAAGATTTGGAAGGACTTGACCTATGAGAGCCCCTTAAGAGTTATGGGTGACCATTGGTAAGCTGTTATATAGGTTCTGTTCCTATTTTTAATATTTTTGTTCATAACGCTTTACCTTAAGAATAAATGTGCTTGCTTATGAAGAGCTGTAGAGTAACTTGTAAATGGAAAGTTATACTGTTCATGGTATTCAGAGAGGAAGCATAGTGCAGCCATTGCCCTGTTTAGGCAGTCTAGTTTGTTGAGAACATAGAGTAATTTGTTCTTTCTCTCCAGCCCAATGACTTTTCCACTCTGGATAAATATTCAGAGTCATTGATTCAGAGAGAGAGTGACTGTGCAGTCCAGAGGTTAGCATACCTACCTGAGATGTACGAGATCTCTGGTCAAATCCTCCTTTTCCAGTCACCTCTCCTTCATTTATCTGTAGTGGAACAGCTTCAAAAGAAGAGACTAAGGGACCCACTTATCAGAACATCTGAGTCTCCCCCATACCAGGTAAGTGCTGTAACCACTGGGCTAAAGTTTAAGGTGGGCACACCCTCATCCTCAGGATTTTGAATGGGATCTGATTCAGTAGGCTTGTTCACAAGTGGCCTACTTAATTGGGTCCTGCCTGGAACTTAGCTGAATGTCTATCTTCCCAGGGTTCTTGGATCACTCTGGGACTTAGAGAGGAGATAGGTATCTGGATGCCTAGAGCGGGGCAATAGTGTGCATACACAATAATCTAAAACTTAGGCACCTAGGGAACATTTGCAATGGAAATGTAGGTGCCACATGAGTTGCAGCACCTACAGAGTTAGGTGGCAGCCAAGCAGGCATTTTGTGGATTTCATTGATGCTATACTCACTGACTTCGGTGCCTAACTTTGGAGTTCAGGTGCCTAAGTTCAGGTGCCTAAGTTGACCCTAAGTCCCCGATGCCTATTGACTTTTCAGTACCTAACTCTTGTAGCATCTTTTGAAAGTCCCAGACTAGAAGCCTCCCTTCAAGCACCCATTTAAAAAAAAATCTTGGTCAGTCTCCCTTTCTCATGGTGGCTAAACAAAGGGGTGACAGATGAAAGTTACTCTTGGCTGTACAGCTTGTTAAATTACATTGGCGCAACTGATCGCCAAGCTGAGGCATGCAGAACATTGACTGAAAGCTGAGACCTTCTTCGACCAGATTAAAAAGACTATCTGCCATTTAAGAATTAGCAGGCTAGTCAATCTGGAAAAAAATCAAGCTCTTTATTGGGCTCCAGAGGAAATCTCTTTTAATATTCTGTTTCATTCAGGACTAGTGAAGGATTAGAGATTTTGGAGCAGTGGGTCAACAGAGATCTATGAGAAGGAAGCCTGGGGAAAGGCTAGCACTGTGGGAACCGGATGCAGTGGAAAAGAACAGATACCACATCTTCAGCTGCACTGTTCCAGAGCCGAAAAGGAACTGAGGTGGAGAATGGAGGGCTCTGTTAAGAGGTGGATCAGTTGTGATTGTCTCCATGGTTGAGCTCAAAATCTCTGTAGACTTCTATAGTATCTGTTTTCTCCATTATATTGCAATTCAAGTAGCTTTTATTTCTATTTGAATAATAGAAAAGACAAAGCTCTAGGCACCCTGAAGCACTAAGTGTAACAATTCAGAAAGGAACTCTACCAGCCTGCCACCTGCACAACAGCTCCTTTTCTAGATCCTTTCAGTGTTCACATGACATCTTCTTATGGAAGATCATTCTGGAAATTCCCATTTTGATCCTTGTGAACTAGATCCTGCGCTAGAGTTCCCATTGTCTTCAAAAATGGCAAAATCAGGCTCCAAATCCAAATAATTAGCCCTTACTGGCTCAAAACTTCCCCTCAAGACTTTTTTTTAATGGAAAATGGATTTTTGATAATTTTTTTAAAATCTACTTTTGTAAACATTGAGTTTTTTTGTCAAACAGAATCTGAAATTTTGGGTAGGTTTAAAAGGGTGTGTTTAAAAATGAAAACCCCATAAAATTAGCAGAAAGCTTTGATATAAAAAAAGACAATGTTGCTTTTGTCTAGTTTTTTTGCAGGGAAAAAAAATCAGCTCACCTCTATAAATGATCTGTTTTACAAAACAGCCATCTGTGTTACAAAAACAGCCATACGCAGCATTCAGATGCAGGCAAAGAAGCAAAACCTTCTCTTGCAGAGCGTAAGCAGATTGCTCTGGCCACCACTGGGCAATGACACAAGCATAATTTGCATACTTGCAGCTGTATCTAAAAATCTCAAAGGCAATAAAATATTAATAAGAATAAATTCTTATAACCAAATAGCTCTTTGAATATCAGTGAGGGGTAAACACCAGCACTAATAGCGAATGGCACTTGGAAATCAAATCACTGAAAACTTGACTTCATGCCACTGAAATTAATGGGAGCATAATTTTAGTAGGCTTAAGGATTGGGCCACAAAAGTGGTAATCATTAACATTAAATTCCACTCATCTGAGGCCCCAGAGAGACATGTACACTATTACATTTGTTTTGTAAAATCCTTTATCCTCTAAATTCCTATGCTTACCACTATGTAGTACCTGGATTTGTTTATTTTGCTCAAAATTAATCAGCTTTGTTTGAAGTGGGAGGGTGGAAAGTAGAGAAGAGGGTATCGTCAGGCTCAGGACCTTCTTTAGCTGCAGATGCCTACATTGAGCTCATCAGAAGTCATAAACAAGGAGGTCTCTTGCATTCTGGTTCCCATTCCCAGCCAGGTGTTTTTCTTCTGGTCCTTTCCTGTTTTTTCCTGACAACTGCTTATGCCTCAAAATCTCTTATTGCCAGATTGTGAACCCCTTACCCTGAGAGCTGTTCAAAATGGTTATATCAATAATCTCATTGACTTCTGTGGCATTACTTATGTAAGTAACTATGAATCAACATGAATAAAACAAGATCAGAAACTGGTCCTTAAGCAGCAGTGGAGAAGGGAAGGCATTTCTGTACTCGACGTTAACGATTTAATACAGGTTGAACCTTTCTAGCTTGGCACCCTCGGGATCCAACTGGTGCCGAACCAGGAAATTTGCTGGACCACAGGAGGTCAATATTGTCTAGCAGCATTGCCAACACGTCCACTGCTTCCTGGGCTCTTAGAAGACATTTAGGGGTAAATTAGAGCAAAACAACAGCACAGAACACTGAGACCCAGGACAGGTGGCCATAAACAAACTTTATGGGACCACAGGAAACTTGGCCACACCCATGATAAGTGGACGTCTGGTTCACTAAAATCATGCCAGACAAGGGTGGTGGGTATAAAAGGCAGGGGAAGGTGTTGCCTTCCCAATCCGCCAGCCTGGCCCCATTCATACTCCACCCCCAGAATGCCTACTGTATGCTCGGGGCAGGACCTGAGAGTGCCAGATTAGGAGCCAGCAGACAAAGCAAAGCACAAGTGTGACATGCTGAAGATGATACATAACAACATGACTAGAGCCAGAAGAATTTGACTAATCCATTTTTATACACGTATATATATCGGTTGTGCTAATGCTCTGAAACCAAGAAAAAGAACATGAACCTACAGAGGGGCTTAATTTGGAGGTATGCTGATTATTATATTCTCTAAAATAATTCTATTGTAATTGGAACCATATAAACAGCTGTGTTCAGTAGACACAAATTTGAAGTTAAACATTTTCACTAGTCAAGGTTCAGGCAACCTCTATTTTCTTTAGTGCTCTTATTTTTATTTCTTTTCCCTTCACTAATCCCTCTCTCATCCACCTAATGAGATATGGAAGCAGTCCATCCTGGCCACTCTGAACTCTGTCCAGATGGATTCACTCAAGTGGGTTGCAATTATAAGCGCCTGCGAGTACACAGTTAATTACAACCTTCTTAAGTGAGCATACCCATGTACACTTTGGATGTTTGTCAAACCTTGTATAGGAGAGTTTCAAACACTTTACAAAAACTTAGGCCATAAAGTACACTCCTGAGGTAGGTAATTATTAACCCTATTTCACAGATGTGGAAAACAAAGCACAGCAAAGTTGAGGCCCACATTTTCAGCTGGGACCCAACCTGGCTTTTATAGTGCTTTAACAATTTTTGTGTCTGCCATAGGAACAGTACTCTGTGTGTGTTACTTTCCTGCTCCATGCTCCTGTTCATTTCCTGCTCCTGAACTGAGTGACCCAATTCCTGTTTCTGTGTGTGCATTTGTACATAGCTTCAGGAGTGCGGTTACTCAGGGCCTGCCTGCTGTTACCTATCTGCCATTGGGACTATTGTTGTAATATCTTGTTCAAATTGTTGACTTAACTGGTTCATGGTTATTACATGTTTTGATTGGCCACCTATCTGAGTGTCTTGCTTTAATTTCCTTGGGTTTTAGGATTGCTGTTCTGGGGTGCATCACAGCATAACAAACCCAGGGAATGCCATAATGGATCCAAGCAGGAGTTCATTTAGTCTGGTGTCCTGTCTCTGTCAATGGCTAGTATCACATATTTAAAATGATGTCTCTTTTGTTTCATACTATAATTAGTAGCTCATAGAATCATAGATTTCTAGAACTGGAAGGAACTTGAAGAGGCCATCAAGTCTAGTTAACTGCATTTATGGCAGGACCAAGCAACATCTAGACTATCCCTGACAGGTGTTTGTCTAACCTGCTCTTAAAAATCTCTGATGATGAAGATTCCACAGTCTCCGTAGGCAATTTATTCAAGTGCTTAACCACCCCAACAGGAAGTTTTTCCTCATGTCCCACCCAGACCTCCCTTGCTGCAATTTAAGATCATTGCTTTTTCTCCTACCATCAGAGATTAAGGAGAATAATTTTTCTCCCTCCTCCTTGTAACAACCTTTAAGGTAGTTGAAAGCGACGCAAATTTCATATCTTATTTTGATCTCATTTTGAAATAGCTTATTTCAAAATTTTGGCGCTGTCCACACAGCACCAAATTTTGAAATAACCAGCTATTCCAAAACATCCCTTACTCCTCGTGGAATAAGGTTTACAGGGACGACAGAATAGTGAGCCTGAAATAACGGGTTTGCTGTGAAGATGCAGGATAGCTATTTTGGGATACTCCAGGATCTTGAAATAGCATTGCAGTGTAGACGTAGCCCAAGGGTATGTCTACACAGCAGCGTCATTTTGGAATTATTGACATTATTCCAAAATAACAAAGAGCGTGTCTACACAACAAGCCATTATTTTGAAATAATGTTGAGTGGAGAACTTCTTACTCTGACCCATGCTAACCCTCATTTCAAGAGGAGTAAGGGAAGTCAAAGGAAGACTGTTCTTCCTTTTACATCCTGCTGTGTAGACAGTGCCAAAAGCCGAATGAAGCTATGTCAGCTTAAGCTACACACCTGACGTAGCTCAAGTTGCGTAGCTTAAGTTGACCTTTGCCCTGCAGTGTAGACGTAACCTCTGTCTTCTCTTTTCTAAACTAAACAAACCCAGTTATTTCAATCTTCTCTCATAGGTCATGTTTTCTAGACTTTTAATCATTTTTGTTGCTCTTCTCTGGACTTTTTCAATTTGTGCACATCTTTTCTGAAATGTAGCACCCAGAACTGTGCAAAATACTCCAACTGAGGCCTAATCACCACAGAGTAGAGCAGAAGAATTACTTCTTGTTTCTTACTTACAACATTCCCACTAATACACACAGAACGATTGCTCTTTTTTGCAGCGGTCACACTGTTGACTCATATTTAACTTGTGGTCTACTACTGACCCCTCCAGATCCCTTTCTGCAGTACTCCTTCCTAGGTAGCTATTTCTCATTCTGTATGGCTGTGTCTAGACTGGCATGATTTAGCGCAAATACTTTTAACGGAAAAGTTTTTCCATTAAAAGTATTTGCGCAAAAGCGCGTCTAGACTGGCATAGATGCATTTGCGCAAAAGACATCTTTTGCGCAAAAGCATCCATGCCCAATATAGTCGCGCTTTTGCGCAAGAAAGCTCCGATGGCCATTTTAGCCATCGGGCTTTCTTGCGCAAGAAATTAAGGTGCCTGTCTACACTGGCCCTCTTGCGCAAGAGGGCTTATTCCTGAGCGGGAGTGTCAAAGTATTTGCGTAAGAAGCACTGATTTCTTACAGTAGAACGTCAGTGCTCTTGCGCAAATTCAAGTGGCCAGTGTAGACAGGCGGCAAGTTTTTGCGCAAAAGCGGGTGCTTTTGCGCAAAATCTTGCCAGTCTAGACGCACCCTATGTGTGCAAGTGATTGTTCCTTCCTAAATGGAGTACTTTGCATTTATCTTTATTGGAGTAAAACAGGAACACCTTTGTACCATTCATTATGTTTAAGCCTGCTTTCTTGTCAACTCCTATTTGTTTTCTCTCTAACCTAAACAGTCCCAGTCTTTTCAGGCTCTCCTCATTTGGAAGTCTTTCAATGCCTCTTATTTTTGCAGCCCATCTGAACCATTGCCATTTCTGTTGTACCTTTTTTGGGACCATAACTGAACATGATATCTGAGGTCTTTACTTAATATGCAAGAGCAATATTCAGAGAGCATATCACAGCTTTATATCATGACGAGGCTGCACACCCAAGCAATTGGCTGGCTAGCTCCCACAATCAAGTAAATCTATCCAATGGCTATCTTTTCAGACTCTGAGCCTAGGGAATGTGCCTAAATGAACCACACAGAAAATCTGTAATGCAACCTACAATAGAATTCAGATTTTCTAATTCCTAGTTCCAGTCTTTAACCTCTTCTTCACCATTCACGGCTTCCCCCACAGCTTTCCAAGTGCTGAGAATTCAGATCTAAGCTTAGCATGAGAACTGCAGTCTCCCAAATGGCAGCACTTGACTTCTGCACCAATTGCTGAGGAAGAAAAACAGGAAAATGATGGTCGTATGTATCAGCCTAAAATGAGCTTTGGATAGTTATTTTCTGTGCACAGTAAAAGCAGAAGTGCAGGTCTGGTTCTGTTTTAAACTTTTTATGTATTTCCAGAAGAGTTCCATCTCGTCCGAGTCAGTGGAAAGTTTCTCAAAAAGAACATGGAGCTGAGGTGACATATTTACGAGATGAAAAATTCAGTGGAGTGACTGTCACAGGACTCTTTGTTTATTAGGCAAGTGTTCTCATGCACTCATGGCACCTGACATGCAGGACTCACTCAAGGGAGCAGCCCAAACTCAAAATTGTGATGCACTCTTAGCTATGACAAGAAGTCAGCTTATTAGGTCTTACTTTCAAGATAAGCCCTTTTTAATTGTCCTCGGATTTAGAACACCCTAGGGATGTAAGCAGGTGTTTGTTCTATATATGACTTTGTTTATATTAAATCTTGTGGCTGGGGAGGGAAAAGAGAGCAAAAGTCAAGGTATTATATCAAATAGATGTACAGGAAAAAATGCCAGCATTCTTGGAAGGATTTCAGTGATGTAGTCCTGAATTAAGTGTGAGTAAATAAAAATAATGTATATTAGTTTATATTGATTTGACAGGGCTCTGAAGTGCTCAAGTGATCTTGCCTGTTATATTTTGACTGGCTTGAACAAACGATGACATTAGCTATTGAAGTGAGGTTAAGGAAAAATCTTGTTGCAGAACAAAGGCTGAATGCTAGTTATTTCTTTATTTTATACCCCTTCCTGAGCAAATTCCTTGCATGTGCATGTACTGTTGACTTTCAGTGACGGCATCCTCTGCACTGATTGGGAGGCGGGAGGCTCTTAAAGACTGTGGCCCCTGCCTGGATTCAAGAAGTAACTGTGAGAACCATGGTGGAGGCTGTTGTGTGTTTGTGTTTCTTATTTTTTTGTTTTGCTATTTGCTTTTTTTTTTGGGCGGGGGGGGAAGGGGGGCTTGAGTCAGCAGCACCAGGAGCAGAGGAAGCTGCCTCTGTACCTTCTTCCAATAATAAATATATTGCCTGTTGATACTGGGCATGCCTTACTGTCATTGCTTCCGGGGATGCTCCTGCTGTGTTGATCACCTTTCCCCCTCCCCTGCCCAAAGGAGCCTGTAAGGTCATGCAACCATATATATATATATATATATATATATATATATATAGACACACACATGGTTAGGATCAAATGCTACAAAGTGCTGGGCATTTTAAGAATCGAGGACATTTTGCAGGATCACATGTGTTCTTTTTCTACAGGATAGGTATTAAATCTTCCCTGGGGAGAAATGGCCCACTCCCTTTGTATTCACAACACTTTGTGTGTGCCTGCACACATTAAACCCCAGGCTATGCCCGTGCACTGACATAGATACCCTTCTCGACTCTTTCATGCAAAGAGAAAAGCTGCAACCGTCGATACGCTGCACGTATCTACAGACAAGTGCTTTTGTGGGCAGAGCTCTGGGCAAGGGAACAGAAAACTGACTTCTGTCCTGATCTTGAGTTACTCTCTGGCCCTGGGCCTGCCACTTGACTTCTTTCTCCCTCAGTTGCTTCGTCTTATGGTACTGTGGGTCCCGAGTCTCCTCTCATTTTCACAGGTATCAATCTGGAGTGACCCCAGTTATGCCACTAGGAAACAGGTGGTGGTGGTGGAACCATAGCTCTGCCTCATCCCCATTTTCTTTCTGTTGAGAATCTCAGGAATAGCCCACGTCCCTGACCTCCACTGCAGCAGGGGCTTCAAACTTGCCTTTTCATGTAAGAATGGGGAGAGTCTCCTTACGCCTCATTGGCTACTCCCAACCTCTGGTGCAGCTGTATGGCACAGAGATTGAATGTAGTCCACAATAGTTAAATTAACAAAGCCCCTATAATTTATGTGCATGCATGCACGCTCTTTCATAACTTCACTATTAGCTGAGATTCACTTCCAACAAGAACTGAAATTTGCACGCCAGCATTTTGAAGTAATTTTAGACTTGCTTTCTTCTCTTTATAGAGAGTTGCCTCATATCCAAATGTGCTAGAAACAAGTTCCACTGCACATAGGAACCTCATGTGTTTGACCTAATTGCAGCATCTTACAATTACTACAATCAGTTTTTTTAAATAAAAAGATAAAGAAGATAAAGAGAAGATAAAAATTTCCCTGCACAAATATTTCATCTTCTGAAATCTTTCTCATCTGGAATAATTCCTCCCCACATTTTTTTTTTTTTACTTTCAGCACAAACAGATGGTTTAAGAATCTCCCGTTTTCATATTTTTCAGTGCCATATTAAATACATATTCTATGTGCAGTATACGGAAGAAAGGCGGAATTCTGCTTTTGGCTGGTTCAGTCTGCATATCGAGTTCATAAACTTTACTATGTCTTTCCTGTCCAAAATCCAAGACAACCTGCTCCAAGTCAGTTTCCCATTCACACTTAATTAGGGAGTTCATTTGAGAGGTCAATGAAAAACAGTGAAGTACATTTTCATAACTTGCCTCACAATAAAATTATTTCTGAGGCACATTTCCAATTTTCTCTGGAACGAGGGCAAGGAAAGTGGGGACACGGAGCAGAGTTATTGGACACCTTATCTGGAACTGCCCAAAAACTTGTCCAGTATCCAAGGAACACACAGTACATTCTGGAGCTGAAGGAAGGAGCCAAACATTGTATCTTTTTCAACAATTTTCCTAGCTGTGCAATTTCACTCTCTTCTAATAACCCAACTATAGATCTTGAAAAGCCTCAGAAACTTGAGAATTAGTTCTAAAATGAGTACCTCAGCAAGGACCCTTTTATATTCGAAATGTTGGTTGCAAACATCCAACCAGAATGAGAGAAAATGCCAGGTGATTGCAGAGACAGCAAAAGGTGAACCTGAAAATAATTGGGCCACAATTTTGTTCACTGGCAATTCTGTGGCCAACAAACAGGCTCCTAAACCTGCAACTGGAGGATTACCACAATGCAGCCACTCCTCCTTTGGCTGCTGGGATAGGGGGGTAGTCCCACAAAGGGGAGGGTCCCTTATGCCTGAGCCCCAGCTGTGGTATTGGCACTGTGTGGTTATTGGCAGCTAGTGTAATTTAGAGCAGTCTCCAGACTCTGATGCCAGAGGACCAATCTGACATACAACAAATCCAAGATAGGCGGAATAAAAAAGGGAACTTTATATCTCCTGCCAGAGCTGCATTTTCAGTTCTTTAATGGCAGCCAAGGATCTAGCACTTACAGTTTGGGTTTGGCTTAATAAATACCCTAGAGATTAGACCTGGAGCCAAATGTCACTCAACGTTTGGGGGGGTGTGGCTCCCAGGTTTTAGTCTGAGCCATCTCTGGCTTGTAGACTTATCTGAAGTTTAGCAAACCATCAGAGTCTCCAGAATTGGGCTGGAAATCTCTTAAGAACAGGGCTTCGCATGATAGTCCCAGTGTTTTCTGCTTATAGCCACACTGGAACCTACATCTAAAGAGGAGCAAAAATGAAAAATAATGGGGTGTGGGGAATTAACTAACATATTTTGAAACTCAGAAAGTATTTAGGTTGAGATTGGTGCAAAAGATCGTTTAACTTCTTATTTTATATAATTCTGCCCCAATCGTCCTTAGCGGCAGTTTCAGAAATGCTGGTTGGCTAGCGGGAGAATGTCATCCTGGGAAGCATGGCTTGTCGGAGCTTGAATTGGGCCAGGGTCAGAGTGGGGACCTTCCGAGTGTCACTAATGTGATTTTTGTGACCATGCAAGAAAGATGAATGAGCGGGGTGAGGAAACCCTGGCTGTCTACATGGGACAGCCAAAACATTCGGCCTAGACAAGTAAAATGAAATGACGAATGGCCTGTTGAACAAGCTGCACCTTGTATTTAAAAATCCATTTCACAGCATCAGATCTTAGCCTTTGAATTATATTGGTTAAAGTCAGAACTGTGTTGTAGACATTCACTACAGCTGTGTTTTAGGATTAACAAAGGCTTATTCATTCCCGGCCCACCTCTGTTACTACTAACACTTAGCTTTCATACAGCTCCTTACATGCTCAAATACTCCTCATATGATTCACATTCAAAACTCCACGGCAGCCTGGTCAAGCCAAGCAGCCAAATGCAGATGAGCCTGATGCAGGTGAAGGAGCCTTGGATAAGTGGGTACATGTGTTTTCCCTTAAAATGTTTACATTTGAAAGTAGGATGCAGCCCAACAACCCCCCATGTTAGCAAGACATAAGCATTTACTTTTCATTGTTTTACTCAAACAAACACATGTAGAATTTGTATTTACATTTCATTCCCCGGTAAGGTTAGGTGGGAACGGTTTGTTTATGTACATAGGGATGAGATCTCTGCCTGGGAGAGCTTGGTGAAACTTTTGTGGCAGTGCAGTACAGTCCTCTCTCAAAGGTTTCTGATGGCTGCATTAGTTCTTCTCTGCAGTGGGACACTTTCCCACTCCGCTGGGCGAGGGGTGGACAACTGAAACCTGAGAAGGAGCCAGAGTTTACCAATGCATATTGCCAAAGAGCAACAGTTCTATGTCATCAGCCCTGATCATCTCCCCACCACCACTCTCAGCACATCCTGCCCCCTGGCAGCCCCACGGGTCAGTGCCTCCTTCTCCTTTTCCTCCTGCCCACTGTGATCAGCTCTCTCAGTGGGAGACACTGGAGGGGGGGGGGAGCATGGGTGTGACAGGCTCAGTGGAGAGGGTGGGAAGTGGCAGGATCCTAGGGGGAAAGGGTGGAGGGGGACAGTGCCTAGGGCAGAGCTGGGGGTTCAATAGTGGAAAGTTGGCACCTGTAGCTCCAGCCCTGGATTTGGTACCTGTGTAAGGAGCCTCATATTAACTTCTGATGAGCCGCATGTGGCTTTGGAGCCACAGGTTGGCCACCCCTGTACTAGGCAATGACTTTCAGCAGGCGCCATTGAAGTAAATAGGCTAATGGCATACACACCCAGGTGGCTTCAGGATGTGAGCAGCCGCTGTTCTTTCTATATCTGTGTTACCCTCAGGAGTGAGACAGGAGGTAAAATCACTACTGCCTGTGGGAAATGTCAGTAGTCCGTGCTCTTGTCCTGTACCCATGGAAACAGGGTTCAAATTAGTACTGTTTTACACAGTTGAATAATTCCCTCCTCTCCCCTGGCAGGCCACCGTGGCTGCGGCTGAAGAGAGGTGCTAGGCAGAGGCATTGGAAAGCCAAAGTGTCAGTAAGCACGTCTTATTTAAAACTCTTTTTGGAACAAGGGAAAAGAGTTCTGGGATGTCTTTCACTTTCTGTTGTGACTGTAAATATAATGATACATCTGTCTGATTATTCTGTAGCTGCTGCTGTGGTGATCTTGAGGAGTGCCCCTTCCACACGGGCAGAATACCTGACCCCAGTTAGGAGGAGAGAAAAAATCAGACTAGGGAGAACATGGTCATTTAGTTCCTGCAGGCCTGTGCAGCACTAGACCTTGAGAAGAGAGCCCTGAAGGTGAATATAGCAGATAGTCTGGCAAAGAAAAGGGAGGACAGGAGAAAGGCCTAGGAGTCAGAGCCAAAAAAGGAGGGACAGATACACCAGGACACAGTGGGACTTCTCAGGCATCATATACAAATGCTACAGACTTGTTGGATTCCAGGTCCAACAATCACAGATACACAGTCAACTGAGACCTCCCCTAAGTCTTTGGGTCATCATGGACTATGTGCCTATTCCTATTACTCTATGTTGGGGGCAGTAAGGACAGCCATAGCTTCACATCCACTGACCCGTGAGAGTAATCGTTTGTGTATGTTTGCAGAAACTGGCTGAAATGAACAGGACTGATTTCTACCCTCCTAATTTTAAAGTTCCTTTCTGTTAATTTTCTGAGTTTGCATTTTATTGGGTTTTTTTGCACATTATTCTTTGCACTGGTTTTGTTACACCAGACATTTATATTGTTTGGGCATGAATTCTCCTTTGATTCATAACACATACAGCAAAATGCCTTGTAGTATTCAAACATATATTAATTGTAATGAAGAGAACTACAGAACTCAGAGATTCAGTGGAAAACACTGTAATAATTATAAGTGCACAGTAAGAACTACATAATTCATGGGCTCATTAAAAATGTGATGTTTATAAATGTAAGCCAAGCACTATTCAATGTGATTGGGGAGTGGAGCTATTCTTTAGGTCTGTGAGGACTGAGCAAGGCACAGCTCTGATCCAGCAGTAGAGACGTTGACATCTATGAGCAAATTGCCTGGGGCATGAAGGAAAAGGGCTACAAGATGGACCTCTGGCGGTAGGGGTGGGTTCTGGGGCGGGGCTGGGGTTGGGAGGTTCAAGCTGCAGGACGGGGCTCCAGGCTGAGGCAGTCAGTGGAATGCAAGGGGGCTGAGATGGCTCTGGCTGAGGATGCAGATGTGGGGATGAGGCGTTTGGCGTGCAGGAGGGTGCTCCAGGCTGGGATCAGGGCTGGGGCAGGTTCTTAGGACGAAGGGGGTGGTGCTCAGGAATACAGGCTCTGGGCAGCGCCCACCTCAAGCCGCTCCTGGGTGCAGTGGCATGTGCCCCCTCTGGGGTGGGGCAGAGGCCCGGCCAGGTGGCTCTGCATGCTCCCCTGTCCACAGGCACTGCCCCTGCTGCGCCCATTGGCCCTGATTCCTGGGTGACTTTAGTGGTGGGAGGCAGCATGTAGAACTCCCTGGCTGCCCCTATGTCTAGGAACCAGAGGGGGGACATGGCACTGCTTCCCAGGAGCCACGCAATGCAGAAGGTAAGAATTTTGCCACCCCACCCTGCAGCACTCCCAACTGGACAGTCAATAGCCAGGATCCCTTTCCAACCAGGTGCTCCAGTCAAACACTGGACACCTGCTCTCCATAAAGGAGGACTGGGGGGGGGGGGGGTTAGGTGACTGAGGATCCAGCTGTGCAGTGAACCAGGATCTATTTTTGACTCCAGCATAGTCCTGCCAGTCCCTACATTTCAGTACGGGTGACCCCTGATGCAGGGAAGGAATCTTTGGTAAGTACGCTGCTTGCTTTGAAATGACAGAGCTGGGACTGCTAAAGGAGCCGGACACATCTGTGATGTACTCTTTTTTACTTATGCTAAAAGAGGCAGTGAAACAACCCAGAGAGGAGGAGTGTTATCTACGTCTCATCCCCCTCTAGAGCTAGGCAGAGGGGGCCACATGGAACACTCTGGGATGTCCCAGGAATCTGCCATGGCCATTGCAATGAAACTTTCCTGCAGGTAGTCTGCAATTCCCTGCAAAAGGTTTCTGCTGAGTGCTGTCGGCCCTGTCACAGGAGGACACTTTCCCATGCCACTCAGCGATTACTTCAGCAGAACCCGTGCAGCACACAGGCTAGCAGCATACTGCCCCAGGCAGCTGCCAGAGGCCTGCAGGAGCTTCTGCCTTTCAGCCTCTGTTACCCTCCAGATTTGGAGGGAGATATCAGCTAAAATCATGGGGCTCTCATAAGGTTCAGTTGCCCTCTACGCATATACTCAGTCCCAAGCAGAAGTGAGAATGTAGTGCTTACAACTTGTGCGGCTCAAGGGAAGTGAGTTCAGTGGCTGAGTTTTGATTTATCTCATGACTACATGGGCAGGGGAGCCTCTCCCATGCTAGCAGGATTGCCAGGCCCCTGGGCAATGTGTGTGAGGGTTTTCCCCAGCTCTACACTCACAGAAGAAGTAGGGTCTTGGGCAGAAGGGATGGCATGGGACAACCAGCCCCCAGCACCATTTGGATGGCGTAGTGCCCTCCCCGCCACACGTCGGCACTCAGATCCAGCCGGAGAATATGGAGCAGGATTCTGGAGAGTGCTGCATGGTGCTCCGGGGGCAATTCTAAAAGTGGCAGCCACAGCTCCAGCTGTTGCTACTGCTGCAGTAATGGTGGGAGGAAACTGGGAGTTGTGGGCCCTTTAAAATCGCTGGGCCCCAGAGCAATTGCCCCCCATCAGTGGGCCTGTACGTGGGCAATGATATCTCTGTGTTTCACATCTTCCGCAGCTGCAGAGGTGGCCCTGAGGGTCTCTCTATCCACTGCAGCACTATGCCTGAGGCAGAAAAGGAGAAGGAGAAAGAAGGTGCAGAATGATGTGTTCCAAGAGCTCCTGCAAGCCTCTGTTGCAACCGGTAAGGAGCACAGAGATGCCATTGACAGGGATAGAGTGGAGAGCTGAAAGGGGCAGGAAAAGGAGGAGACACTTCTGCTTCTCAGGCAGCAGACAGGCTCTGGTGAATTTGGCAGGTCAACAAACCTATGTTCATCTCCCTCTGCAGCCCATAGAGAACTGCATATTGGAACCTTATCAAGTGATCCAGTCCTGGCAGTTAGGGACACCCCGAATATGAGGCTTCACCCCTGCTCATCTGGGCTGATAGCCATGGAGGGACCTATTGTCCATGAACTTTTCTAATACTTTTTGAACCCAGTTATACTTCTGGCCTTCGGAACATCCCCTGGCAAGGAGTTCCACAGGCTGACTGTGTGCCGTGTGAAGAAAAACTTCCTTTTGTTCGTTTAAACTCAATTTGATTGGGTGTCCCCTGGTTCTTGGGTTATGTGAAGAGGTAAACAACACTTCCTTATTCACTTTGTCTACCCCATTAATGATCGTATAGATTTCTATCATATCTCTACCCTCTTGGTTGTCTCTTTTCAAAGCTGAACAGACGCAGTTTTTAAAATCTCTCTTCACGTGGAAGCCATTCCATACTCCCATTCGTTTTTTGTTGCCCTTCTGTGTACTTTTTCCAATTCTAATATATTGTTTTGTGATGGGGTGACTAGAGTTGCACACAGTATTCAATGTGGGGGTGTAGCATGGATTTATATAGAGGCAATATGTTATTTTCAGTCTTATTCTCTATCTCTGTCCTAATGGTTCCTGACATTTTGGTAGTTTTTTGGACTGCTGCTACATATTGAGAAGTTGTTTTCAATGAACTATCCATGATGATTCCAAGATCTCTTTCTTGAGTGGTAACAGCTCATTTAGATCCCATCATTTACTATAATCGGGGATATATTTCCCAACGTGCATTATTTTGCATCCTCTGCAGTGAAGACTGATACAAAAAATCATTGAGCTTCTCTGCAATGGCTTTGTCCTCCTTACACTACTTAGGATGTTCCCTTGTATTCCTTGCATTGCCCCCTTTGATACCAATGTTTGTTTTAGGAATGCGAGAAATGCAGTGTTAAGTGTAAGTATCTAGAGGACTCAGGATGACAGCCGCTGGGCAAAGATGAAGATATCGGACTACTATTTCCTGTGGCACTGAGGAAGACACAAATCTAAAGAAATGCAGCAATCTGCAAATATCTTTTAGCTGTATTGCAGGGGAGCAAAGACTGCCAAATAAACACTGGTCAGAGGAACTTGTTTTGTGGTTCCTTTTTTTTTGGTTCTGTTGTTAAATGAAACACAAATGTAGTCATTTTATGGAGGACATTAAATCAAACCAGAATGTAACTGTTACAGAAACTTCCCTAAATCATGTTTCATTTTCTTTTTTGTCTCATCATAATTACTCTGGAGAAAGAAAAAAAGTGAGCCTAAGACAAGTTAGTTTCAGTTAGTGACACTGTGTCACCTTCCGTGTCACTTTAATTGTCAACAACATCAAGAAAACAGATGTATGGACTTGGCCAATGCTAGAATTGAGACATTGTGATGAAACAGCAAGAAAAACTTGAGGGTTTTTCTCAGAAATAGTTTTCTTTGCAAGACTGAACAGTAATGCCTCAAAATGAGAAGTGTCCAGTAAAGCTTCCTGAAAATATTATAGACATTTCTTTAGAGTACTATTGTTTGTCCTTCATTCTTTAACGGATGTGGGTTTACAATTTCCCATCATACTTTCTTTCCAACATATATCTGATTCTGATCCCAAAAAACCTGACATTCATTTTACAGTGATTTTGAACACAATGGACTAGTCACAAGTAAGGGCTAGATCCCCCGGTAGGCGCAAACTCCTGTAATACTAATCCATAATAGCTGAGGATCTGGCTCTTGAGCTGTGAAAATTTTGGGCAGTTTTGCTTTCCTGTGTTTCACATAAATACTTCACTTATAAGTTACATCAATTTCCTAAACATTTAAATTCAAAGCTCAGTTTATTTAGATTTCACCTCGTTTATGGTATTGGCACTATTGTGTATTTCATGTACATGGTTTTACCAGGATTTACATGAAAATGGGATCATGTTCACTCAAAAAATTCATGAACTGTAAATAACCTACTGATTGGTTTACATTTCAGGGACTAGATCCGCCGCTGGTGTAAATAAGCATATCTCCATCAATGAAGCTGCATCTAGTACTCTAGCTGAGGATCTGAGACCGTAGCAAAACAGGAAGCCATTCACATGATTTCCTATGGTCTTGTATTTGTGACAATATTGTACAGCTCCAGACAAGAGTCATAACTGGACAGGGAGAGCAGAGGACAAAGGAAAAAGAACACCCTAATTTACAGACTGCCTTAAGAGACCATTCTTGTTGGCCCTGTAAAAAGAAACCTAACAATATGACAGTTGTCTCACTGCTGAATTTCAGTAATAAATGACATGTGTGTGTGTTTATGTGTAAGATGCACACATATAAAACAGACATCATTGCTTAATATGGCAGTATATTAAGCAGGAATCTTGGTTCTCCAAAGAAAACGGTGTGAAAAAATTCTCACCATTGATCAAACTAAATAAATATATACTACTTTTGGTTGGCAAAAGTGAAAATGGCCTGTTACATAAGCTCTGTTTAACACATACAGAGCAGGGATGTTATGATCAGAGAACCACTAGAAGTCCAAGACTAGATGGGACTTCAATAAAAAGCTACACTATGGGGAAGGGAGGAGATCATGTTTGGCTCATATTTTGTGAAAAAGAAAGGCATATGCTAACCCTTAGTGATCACATGGTTCAAAGCTGCTGTGCCTTCCACTTAAGCACCTCGATTACTCTCAACAAAAAATCTCCGAACACATTTTGTACTGTGGTACCTTTCTATAACAGAATAGAGCCACAAGATCTTCCACTGGATATTGGTCCTCTGTAAATAACATGAGCAATAAGCAATGACAGATGAGGTCTCACGTGATCTGGTGCTTTGTTGAACTGTGACTTCAAAGAGGTAAATGTCCTGTGGAAGTTCTTTCTGGATCACTTCCTTTTGCACTTCTGAACATCACTATATTAAGACCCTAGCTACTTCTGAGAATTGTCCAAAGAACACGGACAAACATATAGGTGGACTAAGGCAATGTGCTTATGGATACAGGCAAATGTGGACAGATCTTTTTCTCTATCTTGTTCAACAAAGCTTGTTGAATCTTACTTCTCCCATTTGTAGTTATTTTGGCAGACTGTATTATGCATCCATATTGCCTTATGCATCCCAGGAAAATAATAAATGTCCTTCTAAAAATAAAATTCTCCAAGTAAAAAAAACATATTTTACTTGTGAATATCACAAAAGAAAACAGCACTGTTTCATGGCTCATTACAGTAGAAACACCAAAATCTTCAAACAGCACTATATACCTACATTTGCTTTAATGACAAAGAAAAACAGGAGGAAAAGAGCAATTTTCCTTCCATGGAGCCTTCATCAAAGCTGAAAATAATGGACAAAAATTTGAGGAAGGATGGCCTAGTGGGTAAGGGTGTTAGGGTCATGAGAGTTCAGGTCAATTTCCTACTGTGTCACAGACTCTGTATGACCTTGGGCAAGTTGTTCAGGGAACTGACTCATGGAGAAGCTAACTAATAAAAAATAGTGAGACCAGTACTTTGCTACGTCACAGAGGTTGTACAAGGAATAATACATTTTAAACTTATGAGGTGCTCACATTTTTTGGTAATAGGGCCCATATCTGCTGTTAGAAGGGTCTAAATAGATACACCATACAGACAATCAAACCTTAAGTTGAAAGGCTCAAGTATTTTTGATACTCATCAGCACTATATATCCTTGATTACTTACAAGTGCTGAGACAGACAGACGCATGTGTGTGCGTGTGCCTTTGCATTACCTCGTGCACTTGTTCATCCAATTAAGATAAATAATGATTCATTAACAAAACAAATACTAAAAAAAAATCCAGATACTAAAAAAAAGTCTTATTTCACCAAATCCCTGCTACTTCCTCAGCTTTTCCACTTCATTGCTGCTGATAGGAGTAAAAACAACAAGTTAAATGGAGACCTTCTGGACACCAGGGACCAATTAATGCCACGTGACTTCCTCCCAGGCCTCCATGAAAATAACTATATTATAATGGCCTGTGATATTAATATCGGCTTTGGGAAAGTCAGGCAGCCACTCCATAGGGAAGGAAGTGGGATGAGCAAGTGCTATGGAATGTGCAGTATTTGACAGAATAGAAGCAGTGTCTCTCTATAAGTTGCATCTAATTGCTTCTTGCTATTTCCCTTCAAGAAAAGAAAAGCTCTGTTCAGAAACAGAGAGGACTGTGGTAACCTCAAAGGTTTCATTATCAGAGTATGTGGAAAAAGTTTCTGTTAGATCTATTATTTCAACAACCCTTCATCACATTCATCTTACATGTCTTTCTACCCGCCTGAATCAGAGAGGTGATATGGAGTGTGTGACGGACCCTCCCCCATGCTTTATGAAATGGACTTGTGGCCACAAATATGCATAATTCAAAGATGCTTGGGACAAATTGCCTCGTGTGACCTATCAATCTTCATGTCATAATCTGCTGGGTCTGTATATCTTATTTTGATGTATGTATCATTTTGGGATATAAAATTAGACATATGGAGTATGGAATGCTTTATGGGTTTAAATGCGCAAAGGAAAAGCCATCAAGGGTGTTTCCAATGCTGGGATGCCTCAGCGTCTGGACAACCACATGTAAACAGCCTTTTGTGCTTTAAGACTTAGCAGTGGTTGATCCTACAAAGTCATGTGACCTCCCTAACTGGTAGGGGCTGGCCAGGTAACTTCCCATCTAAGGGTGGAATGTAGAAACAAAATTCCCACCCAAAGTGGAATTTATAAAACAATGGGAAGCTTAGGAGCTCCTTTGTCTTTGGCTGGTGTGGCACACCCAAGGGAAGGAACAAAAGACCCAGGGAGAGGGAACTTCCCTGGTTTGAAGGCTTAGCTGGAACAAGAACAATTTTAGGGTGAGTGTGTAATAAGTTTGTACTGAGGTTTTAGTGTTCGAATTAGCTAAGCGTTTTCTGTTATTTTAAGTTTGTAATCTACTTTGCCCTGCCTGTTCTCGCTTATTACCACTTAAATCCTACTGCTTGTACTTAATAAAATCACTTTGATTTACTATCAAGCCCAGTGTAAATTGTTACCTGGGGGAGCAATCAGTGTGCACATCCCCCTTTCATTGTTAAAGGGGGCTACTCTGAATTATTCATTTGGGGTTCTGGTCCCATTTGGGGAGTGGTTTCCCTGGAAGGTGCACCCTAAATGGTATTTTCCTTGGACCTGAAGAGTTTCAGTGTCCGCATTACTTCTTGGGGGAGAGGGGCAGTGATCTCAGCTCTGTGCCTTGGCTGGGGGAGACCAGGGAGCTGGCCCAGCAGGAGAGGGATGGTGAGAAGCTCCAGAGAGCAAGGAGATGAATGTCAGTGGCTTTATCAGCACTTTGGGAGGCATCCCCCCAGGGGGTCTTCTGTGACTTCATCCCATCACACAGTGATTTCAGCTATCCAAAATACAAAGTCAAGAGGTCAGATTTAGTGGAGAGTCTGTGTGGGAGTCTACATTGGTATGATTTACATCTCTTTCTGCCCTCCTGAATATGTTCCACCCCACTACATCTTATAGAGCCTGATTCTGATCTAAGTGAAATTTACGTGCATAGGAAGTAGCCTCCTATTGCAATAAATGGAGTTTCACTGGTACAGAAACGTCATTGGTCAGCTCAAAAATCCAACTCCTACACACACACCCCTAGATTTATTTTACTTAGAACCCTGCATATTTACCAATTACAATTATAATTTGCTTGTAATCTGAATCTGAGGTTAGAAAGTTTAAAGTCTTTATCAGTTTAACTCACATGCCATGGGGCCACCTGACACAAGCATCAGGAAGGCAACTAATAGGAGGGTGCAAGGGAAAATAGTACACAACTACTTCTGCGCACAATTTCTTTTAGTTCTTCAGCATGCAAGTGGAATGAACTTAGATTCCACAGATTCATGAATACATCTGTAGGGGGGTGTAGGAAGGTTGCAGAGCCGTGGTGTCCAACTAGTTCTGAAGTAGTAACCATGATAGTGACTACTGCTTTGGCCAACTAGCCACACTCAACCGGCCATATAGCCACATGTGGCTAGTGGCTAGCGTGTTGGACATCATTGTTTAGAGTCTGGCTATAATGCAATATGGAGGTGTGATTGTACGTGAGCTAGCTTTGATCTGAACTGCAGCATTGATGCTCCAGTTGGGAATCTAATAACAGGTGAAAGGAGTCTGTTTGATAAAACAGATCCCCTGAATTTGGCCCAGAATACTTAGTAATTTGAATCAAAGGTTTCATTCAGTTAACACCAAAATTCAGAAATTACATTTTGTGTAGAGAAGCCAGACTGGATATGCCAGAAACACAGACCCATGAGCTTTCCTGGTGTTGTACTAGTCAGAACTATGAGAACAGATTCCCTCAGGATAATTTTATATTTCTGCTTCCGGTTCCCTCTTTAATTTTTTCTAAATCATAATTTGCCCAAGGTTTTTTCAAGCTTGAAATTGTTTTGAATTCAGTTCCATCTGAGATTTGGATGATGGTTCAAGGCAGATACCGTTTTATACTAAGTGGTTCTCTAATCCCATTCCTGGGGTTCCCTTACCTGGCCCATGCTCAGACATTCCCATCAGTAACTGGAGAATTAGAACATGAAGCAGGCTCCATGTTAAACTTTCCAAACAACAGGGAACTCTGCCTACTTTCCATAGCACAAACATGCCCCCTCATTCACTTTCACCTTCAAACCCTACTCGGTTCCATCTTGGCCAACCATCTCTGTTCTTATTGCCAGTCTGATTGTCTCCTGATTTCCTTTTCCCACCCCTTCCTTTGTGCCTTCTTCCTTGGTGCCCCTTATAAATGAAACAAATGCTCATTTCCAGTGCACCAAGTCTCTATTCTCTTCTCACTCAAATCCTCCATAAAAGCTCATGATCAGCAGTTCATATCAGTCATATGCGTTGTTCATGCCAGCTTCATGGAAGAGGAGCATGTGAGACTTTAAAAAAAAGCAATCACTTTTCTCTGATCCACTCAGATCATCCACGCCCTGTGCATGTCTGTACCCTTCTCAGTGCAAGGAGTTTAGTTCTGTTGCTTCTACAGGACTGAACATATTGTCTGCCCCTAAATTCATAGTAAATAATCAACACGTGGGACTACTGCTGTTAGGATTGGTGGAACCAACCTATAAATGATAATCAATAAGAACCAACTTGAAACTCTACTCAAGCTAATATATAAAGCTCTCAAGATTAAAAGAAATTCACTGAGCTGAAAGCTTTAGGTATCAGTTTGAGTAGAACTTCAGGTGGGTTCTGACTGGTTATCATGTGATTCTGCGATTCCAGATTGTAGCCAGGACAACAAGCGATAGTGTCAAACTGCCAACAAATATACTGTTTCAGTGGTATTTCTGGTTCAGCCAGAAATAGGAAGCAACAGGACTACAAAAGAGTCTTTCCCCAGGAAATTTCCAGATCTGATTAAGCAGTTTAAAGAATTATTATTTGATTTTTGGACAAACTTTCTGAAGTTTGTCCGTAACTGCTGTTGTGATTGCCTTGTTTCTGGAACTACCGTAATTTAGGACACCTTGCTCTTCAATTTAAGAAGGTCAATTTAAGACATTAATTCTAAATTAGGAGAATGAGGCTCAATCGGATTACTTTATGTGTACATCAATTGTTGGGTTCTTTTAGATTTATTCACTCTTGATTGGAATATCATGGGCCAAATTAATTCAAGTTGTTTGGTGCATTATTTCAAAATTTTTGTTCATCTTCAGACTCTCTCAAATAATTCAGCTACATAAAGGATCAAATTCATCTGTGGGATAACTCCACTGAGATCCTGGCTTACTAGAGATAGCTTTGGTCCTGTGTCTTTTTCTTCCTTAAAGTCCTTCACCAATGCCATCAAATGTATATCCATAGATTAGTAAAAGGATAGTCTTTCCGATGCAGCCCTTGATTGAAAAATTGAATTTGTTCAGGTCCTGCTGGCAGGAGTGGGATGCAAGTTCCCAACCTCAGGAAACAAGTGTAGCAATGCTGCTGTTGAGTTGGAAGTAACAGTTTCAGAACTATTTGGTGTAGAGGCTTTGATGATTTCTTCAGACTCTGTAAGGAGACTGACAAATTGACTTTCAAGCAAGAGGTCATTTAAAAGACTTGAGGATGAAGGCATCTGGATTTATAATTAAAAAGCTACAGAAGTTCAGTTTAGAGCTCTACTGGGCTTATTGCGTAGGAGTTTCTATCATATAATTTGGCAGCTTCTGCTTTCTGATTGGGGATTGTAGAAAATAAAAATTCCTTGTGGTTTCTTTTTTCCCCCTTTTTAAACACAGTGAAGAGTTGTGGTGTTTTGGCAAGTTCTGTACAAAGAAATATAGTGTTGGCATTCACAGAGTGTAGGTGACCACAGTTCTGAACCGTACAAGGGTAAAAATGGGTCTCCGTTGACTAGAATGAACATTTTCTTGAATCATCTATGTACAGAGAGATATGTAGAACGCATTAGGGATGTTAAATATGGGTTAATTGAATAGTCGATTAACCTCATGAATTCTTATTGGTTACTCAACTGTGCTATAGTCCCTGGGGGTGGGGTCAGCAGCTAGTGCACTCCGGCCCCACTCCCGAGGAGCCCCCTGCCACTCTGCACTGCTGCCTCTGACACAGAGGCAGCAGCGCAAGGTGCCAGGTGGGAGCTGATCCACAAGGGGAGCCAGTTTAAAAACCAGCTCCCCTTGCAGACTGGCTGCCTGTTGCCCTGTGCTGCTGCCTCTCATACTGAGGCAGCAGTGTAGGGAGGCAACAGCCCCTGTCAGGGAGGGGTCTGAGCTCCCGGACCCGGCGTGAGCTGGAACTGAGCCAGGCTGCCTGCCCACCTGGCTCCTAATACACTTTAAATGGCAGAGCCACAGTGGGGTAGGTCCAGGACCCAGTGTAAGCCAGGACTGAGCCAGGCTGCTAAAAAATGTACTTGCGTGTGCGCGGGAGGGGTGGGGGGAAGGAGGGGGGAGAAATGCATGTAGTCTATAGCATTAACGTATAAGCTTTTGCTTATCAGTTTATCAACTACACTATTACATCCCTAGAACACATACATTATATATACACAGTAGACACTCACACTGTGCCTGACTCTCTTCTCACTTCAGTGTAAATCAGGAGTATCCCTGAAGAAGTCCATTGACTCAAGGCTAGTCCACCATATAGCTTTGTTTTGGTATATTACCTTTCACACACATCCTTTTATCCTATTCTCATCCCTTTATCTTCACCCCTGAATACCAGAGGCCATGGAAATCCACAACCACTGCTGCTACACCTCTGGGCAAAAGACCATTCACTCACACAGATGTTTAAGGCTCGGGTTAGGGTTTAGCATTAGGGTGAGAATTGAGCTGGTCACACAAAGCCCTGCATGTGGCTCCAGTAGGTGGTTCCACTTTCGGGTATTTATACAAGGATATGTATGGGTCATCTATCCCATTACTTCTCTTCCTCCCAGGAATCAGGATAAAAACTGTAAGCCTACAAAATTACTTCGGTATAAGTAGGTCTCCCGGGGGTGTGAACAATCCACAAACAGGAGTGACGTAGTTATGCCAACCTAGGAGCCAGCGTAGCCAGTGCTATGTCGACAGGAGAACTGCTCTTGCCTCTCACAGAGGTGGTGTTACTAGGCCAACAGGAGAGCTCTCTCATGTCATCTTAGAGCATCTTCACCAGAAGCACTACAAAGGCATTGGGGCAGCTATGGCACTGTAAATTTGTAGTGTAAACCTGTGTGCTCAAGAAGGGGATTTTCTTAATGTGTTGTATACCTACCTCAGTTTCTCCTATCAGCTGCATGTTTAACTAGGTGATGGGAGAGGGTGTTTGCTGCTGCAGAGGACCAGGTATGATCCCAGCTATCTGCCGGGACCTCAGACAATGGCCTGGACAATTTGAGTGCGTCTACACGGCACCCAGAGCCCAAAATAAGCTATGCAGTTTGAGCTATGCAAATTGCATACCTTATTTCCAGTTAATTTTCAAATAGCTCATTTTGAAATTTGGCGCTGTCTACACAGCACTTATTTAAAAATAAATTGCTAATCCAAAAAATCCCTTACTCCTTGTGGAATGAGGTTCACAGGGATGTCGGAATAGCGAGCTTGTTATATTTCAGAATAATGGGTGTGCTCACAAGATGCAGAATAGCTATTATGGGATACCTCCAGTATCCAGAAATAGTGCTGAAGTGTAGACGTAGCCTTTGTAACATAGCAACTGATGATCTGAAGACTCACCCCCAGCTTGGAAGCCAGCCAGTTTTGGCCAGTGGGAGAACAAAAGGCTGAAGAGAGAGCCATCAAGTGATCTGTTCGCCTGGGAAAGAAGACAAAGGATGGAGCAGGGGATTTGGGGGAGGTGATATAGAGCAGTCTGCTGAAAGAAGGAATGCTTCTGGACCGGGGACAAAGAATGGTCTGGGCCCACTCAAACTCAGGACAGCCCCAGTTGGGCTGGGATGTAACTGTCAAGACTATCCAAGCTCTTTCTGTTCCAGACTTCCAGTAAACCCTCCTTTTTACTATGCTGGCTGAGAGTCACTCCAGTCCAAAGAGGGCAGGGTTGCATTGCTCTTCTGGGTCTGCAAGCGCCCCAGAATGGACTCGCTGAGGGGAGCTCATGGAGTGAGGCAGCTGTGCTGAAGTCTTAGAGGTGCAGTCCAAGGAGGTGGTGGTATCAAGGGGCTTACCCCAATAAGAGAAAATAAAACCTGAGGAGTCGTGTGGCACCTTAGGCTATGTCTAGACTGCAAACCTCTTTCGAAAGAGTCTTTTTTGAAAGATACTTTCGAAAAGGCCTCTTTCGAAAAAGAGCATCTAGGCTACAACCAGTACTTTCGAAAAAGCAAGCCGCTTTTTCGAAAGAGAGCACCCAGGCAGTCTGGATGTTCTCTTTCGAAAAAGCACAGTTTGCATTACATAGTGCTCCTTCGAAAAAGGTGCTTTCGAAAAAAGGCTTTATTTCTCATAAAATGAGGTTTTCTGTGGTCAAAAAAACTGCCACGTTCTTTCGATTTACTTTCAAAAGAACATGGCAGCAGTCTAGACAGAGGGGAAGTTTTTTCAAAAAAAGGCCACTTTTTTGGAAAAAACCCTGTAGTCTAGACACACCCTGAAAGACCATCAGTGAGTGTGTAAGCATAAGGAGAGTTAACATTCTAAAGGTGTATTCCCAGGGACCTTCACAGAAACATGGAAGACCACCAGGCCTGTGGTTCTGTGCAGGCCCGGCCTTTGGGCAAGGAGAGCGAGGTGGTTGCCTTGGGCCCCACGCATTCAGGGCCGTGCAGCCCCCTGCAGCCCTGCAGCCTCGCTGCCCAGCTCCTGGCCCTGCCCCCACGGCCGTTTACTTGCTGCCCTGACCCAGTGTGCTGCCTTGAGCCCTGCAAACTCTTTGGTCAGGTCTGGTTCTGTGACAACTTGCCCTAATGAAAATTCCTGCTCATAAAGACACCTCAGGAAAATAGAGCAAAGAAACAACCAACAGTCTGTGAAATGCTGTACTAAACTGAAATGATTTCTTATCAAGATGGAAAGGATTGATTTCTCTTGTCCCATCCTTTCAGTAGGCCTTATATCATGTTTGCTTCTGGTATCAGATTCATATTAGGGCTCACTTCAGAAATAAGGTAGTCATTTGTAAGCAATTGCTTTGATTAAAAGAAAACAAAACAAAGTCAAAAATATCATGAAGTACTTTCCTCCAGAGCTCAACTATGGTACATTGCAGCATTTCCTTTCCTACCTTGAAGAGTGTTTTCGTTCCCTCTACAGTGTTTTGAGGCAGAAAACACTCCAAGGAGAGCTTTTGTGCTACAAAATAATATGTGAATCCCTTCTGGGACTGTTGTGAAGGATGTAGTACATGGGGCACCTAAGTATGGCCCAAAGGTTTAAGTGCAATATACAAATATACATTTGCAGTCCTCTTTATCTTAATTTAAGAAGCAGGACAAAGGTCGCTATTGCTGGGGAACTTAGCCAGCCAGTGGGACTTTCTCTTCATCCCTCACAGAAAATAATTACGCGAGGGACTCAGGAGACCTGGGGTGAAGATTCAGCTCCCTGTATGAGCGCAGGCAAGCCACTCACTCTGCGCATGTCAGTTCTTCTTCTGTAAAATGGAGACGATAACCCTTCCTTTCCTCTCTCTCTGTCTTGCCTCTAGTGACAGTTAACTCACTTTGAAGGCAGTACTGGTTGGCATTTTTCAAAAGTTCTCTCTACTCCCTCCCCTGCTTTTTGTGACCAGTCACGCTCTCGTGGAAACATACTCACATTCAACAAAGCAATGGGGACAATAACTAGGAACAATTTGTAAATAAAAATCCCGTTTTGTTAGTCAACTTTTTAAAATCTTCGCCAGCTCTATCCTTATATTGTTTATGGTGGCGAGGTCCACACAAACTATAGCTCAGTGGTTCTCAACCAGGGGTTCGTGTACCCGTGGAGGTACATAGAGGTTTTCCAGAGGGTATATCAAATCATCTAGATATTTGCCGAATTTTAAAACAAGCTACATAAAAACCACTAGCAAAGTCCCTACTGAATAAAATTTCATACAGACAATGACATGCTTATGCTGTTACAGAGACTATAGCAGAGTTCCTCAACCAGGGGGTAATGATTCATTTTAGACTTATATGGTGAAGAAGAGAAATTGAGCAATGTTTCAGGAAAAGCGCTGGGTCACTTTTGTATTTTTATGTCTGATTTCATAAGCAAAGTAGTTTTAAAGTGAGGTGAAACTTGGGGGGGGGTGCCAGACAAGTCGGACTCCTGAAAGGGGTACAGTGTATGAAAAGGTGGAGAATCTCTGCTCTAGCTCACAGCGTGCAATGAATTAAGATAATGAGGGTACAATGGAGAATTTGATACCTTTAATCATCATGAGTTACACTTCCACATGGGGGGATTGCGTGGTGGCTGAAAGCCAGAGACATACTGCAATACACTCCGTTTGATTCACATAGTATGAATGAGGCCTTTTGCGTTGTAACGTTTTGGCACCAATGACGAATATATTCTCCCTTTTCCACTCATGGAGAAGTCCCAGTTAGATGAATGATAATTCCAGGCACACACTGAATGGGACATACAGAGAACAGCCCTTAAAAGCACAAGCAACTTCACTTTGGTGGATATTGAAGGACAACTGCTTTGCCTCGCATGGTCCTATCTGACAGCTTATCATATACAAATGCTAGGACAAGCCCATGTTTCTCAGGAAGCTGCTACATAAATATTACCTTTCTGTTCTAATCCAACATCCCTGGGAAAAGGATGCTGTCAATTACACTGTGTGCAACTCCTACTGAAAATCTTGCCAATAGTAAGTCAACACTATTCTTAGACCGACGTGCTTAGTTGCAGGATGCAGACAAGTTACAGATCTCCTAGCAACTTGCTTCAGTTCTCCTTGGCAAAATGTTTTCACGGCAATAGGTACAGTCTGCAGGAATGCAGGGACCAAGGACAAATCCTCAGCCAATGTATGTTGACTTTGTTTCTCAACTGGTGTAAAGCTACATAGCTCCACTGACAGCAGAGGATCTGGGCATCATGGGTTTTAAGACAGATTTTCCTTTCCATATTTGTCTATTCAGAACTTTTCAAACCCCAGCTATGGTACAATGACATGGGGCATGATTTAAGAGCACTATCATTGCTGCCGCTTAAAAAAAAAAAAAAAAAAAAACACTGATCACTCTGGTTTATAATAAAAATATCACCCATTAGGGTTAGCATGAGAATTAAAATTGGTTCCTATATTAGTACTTTCTCATGCAATGATTTCCCACTGTAATAAGATACAGCTGCCTCCCGCATATTCCTGCATGGCCACACATCATTCCACTGCCCCATGTCTCTGTTCCTTTCTCTTTAGGGCCTTTTGGACCCACAGTTCCAAGGTGATTCAGACCATGCCTACAAGGGTTTCCATTTATTCAGTCCCCTGATACACATTGGCCCTCTGGCCCCAAGCAGCAAAATGTTTCTCCTCTGGTTAACCCAAAACACCACAAAATGCAAAGTGACAGTCTTCATTCCAGCTGGTCTTTCCTGTGCCATCCTGCTTGGGTAGGTACGTCCCAAGCCTCCCTGCTTGGAGAACTTTCTCCCATTCTCACCTGCCTCTTGAGCTCTTTCTCTGCTGACCCAGTGCCCTGCAGGAGGAGCTTGTTCTCCACAGACATAGCTATTGTCCTTTGGGACTTCCTCCTTCGTATCTTTGTTAAGATGCTAATTATCTTACCCATTACAAAGATAGCTTCCCCAATTATCACCTCTAATATCATTAGCCTACAGACATTAACCTCCCCCCATCATCTCCCCTCTGTTCTGAAATTTGATTTGTCCTTTTTATGTGTTCACTTTTTTTTTTATTGTATCCCTTTGGTATATATGGTCATGCCAATTTTCTTCCACAATTTGATCTGAGGAAGTGGGTCTGGCCCACGAAAGCTCATCACCTAATAAACCATCTTGTTAGTCTTTAAAGTGCTGCATAGTCCTGTCTTTTGTTTCAGCTATTCCAGAATAGTTATTCTAAAATAGCTTATTTTGAAATAGCAGGTCTACACTGCAGGGAAGCCTCAAAATTAGTCCGAGGCAGGCTTCCCTAATGTAGATGTGCAATCTCGATTTAGAGCCCCAGGAGGAATAACTTAGAATGGCCCTGGTGAGGGGCTATTTCGAAATAGCATCACACCCCTTATTTTGAAATAGCTCTTTTGGAATAGGCGTTATTCCTCATAGAATGAGGTTTACAGAAGTCAGAATAAGCTGCCTGTTATTTTGAAATTATTTCAAAATAACAAAATGGCTGTGTAGACGCTCACATTGTTATTTTGAAATAGCGCTAGTTATCTCAAAATAATGGTGCAGTGTAGACACATCCTAGGGAAGTTGCTTATGAGTGCCAGCAGTGCACACTCATTGCTTATTGCATGGCTGCCAGTCGTTCTGAGCATTGATTTTGCTTGTGTATAAGTGGGTTCAAATAGAATTGGTTATGTTCATGGAGCATAGGCCCATCAGTGGCTATTACCAAGACTGTGTGGGATGTAACCCCATTCTCTGGGTGACCCTAAACCTCTGACTACTAGGAGCTGGGGCTGGACAACAGGGGAGGGATTGCTCGATAGTTGTTCTATTGCATTCATTCTCTCTGAAGCATCTGGCACCAACTACTGTAGGAAGACAGGACACTGGGCTTGATGGACCATTGCTCTGATTCAGTTTGCATACTTACAGATACGTAGGAAACAAGGCCACATTTGTGACTTTCCACCTGTGACAGTGCCACCAGGAACACCCCATGCCGCTCCTTCTGCTGGCTTTCCAGCAGCGATTCAAAGGACCCAGGGCTCCGGGCACTGCTACTGCTACAGCGGTGGCAGCTGGGAGCCCTGTGCCCTTTTGAATCCCTGGGCCCTGGTGTATCTGTCCCTTTTAAAACCCTCCTCCCTGCATCAGTGGACCTGTGTCCAGGCATGGTTGCAAGTGTTTTCAACTACTGGATCTCCACAAGTGTGGGTCTAGTGACCTATCTGGCCCTTTTAGCATCAGGTTATGTGCTACAGGCACAAATACTCCTTTGTAATGTTCAGGGGTTTCAGAGAGCCCCTTGCAATGGCTGCCTCTCCTGCACAGTGCACACTGCCAGCCCAATTTTAAGCAGTGCAGAGGGGCCTTTGAGCAACACCTTTGCCCATTACTAATGAAACACAATGCAATATCCCCCACAGTACCTCGGGATTTATTACAAAGCTTCCCCTCACCTTTCCAACAGAGTAAACTGGGTTCTTTATACATTGTTTTGAGTTAAATAGACAAGTCGTAATTTCTCTCCATCCATCCATGAAGAATCAACTTGTACCTAAGGAACTAAATTGAGACTCAGTAAAGTCTGGATCCGGGGACTCAGTAAGGAACTTTTTTACCAAGAGGAAAACTAATATCCTCTTTCCTAAGCAAAGAGGAAACTCTGACCCTTCTGAAAGGTGAATAAGGCAGGAGTGGGAAATAAGTGGCCCATGGGCTGGATGCAGTTCACCAGGGTTAGCCTCTGGAGTGCTTCCAGCCTCTTTATTTACCTGAGCATCTGCAGATACATCCGCTTGCAGCTCCTATTGGCTGCGGATAGCCGTTCCTAGCCAATGGGAGCTTCAGGAAGTGGTGCAGACTGGGACACTGTTTCCTTCAGCTCCCATTGGCCAGGAACAATGATCTGCAGCCAATGGGAGCTGCAAGAAGTCTACCTGCAGATGCTCAGGTAAAGAAAGCGGCCCATGACCCACCAGGAGCTAACCCTGGCAAACTGCTTCCAGCCTTCTAACCACTTATTGACCACCTCTGGTATAAGCAGTCAAATTCTGAGCTACTCCTCATAGGAAGCATGGCCCAGACAGAGAAGGGCAAAGGTAATACTGAAAGACTTTGCCACTGCCCAATTTCTGGGTTGGCTGGAGGCTGATGTAGCCCATGGCATAAATTACAGCAGCCCTGGGTCAACTCTAATTTACAGCAAGCTTAATCAGCTGGTGGACTGCAGATGTGCACCGCAAGGAGAACTCACTTGAGTAAGGTTTAGGTGGACCCATCAAGTATGTATATGTTCTCTACCAACGATTATCATTTTTTAAAAATTTTATTCAGCCCAATCCTTCAACCTGTGCTTAGGGAGAGTTCCATTAATGTCAATGGGAATATCCATCTGAGTCATAGGACTGGACCCATTGAGTGAGCTGAGGGAAAACCAGGATGTTAATTGTTTGACTAACTTGCAAACGTAACACTTTTTCCATGCGTGAAAAATTGGAGTGTCATTTAAATGCATGTTGCTGAGATTTCTATTTTTGATTGATTCCCCTCTTTTACTAGTTTTCCTTCAACTCTGCTTTCCAGTGTCACTGAGTTATTAATATCCAGATCCGAATCTTGCAGCTTCACTGAAGGGGAACATGTATTAAAATACCAGATTTGCCAGCAAACATCTGCACCTTGCAAGCCTATTGTATTATTATATGTGCAAACCACTGTAACTTCTTTTAAGTCTGTAACTTATTTCACGTTAACACACTGCGTGTTTTACAACACCATTTCAGAGTTTATGGCCTTTTTTCTTTAGCCGCTTGTTCCAATTGCATCTTATATTTCATCAAATATGGTAAAGAAACCTTAAGACTAAATTGATGCTCCATATGAATTCCCTTTTAAATGATGCTGCCAAAGTGCTGTGAAATGGTTTTCCTTTTTAGCCCTACTGAACTGTGAGTAGGTTTCTGAGGCCAAATTCTACAGGGAAACATTATGACCATTTAAGGTTTCCAAACTTTATGCTTCAGTACAAAAGGCCTAAGGGTGAGGATTTAAAATGGATGAAGTGGAGAAATTTGCACTTCCTTAAGAAAACATATAGCATTTCCTTCCATGTGTCAGAAATGAAAACAAAAAATACAAACTAATTCATCATGGAATTTTCCTTTTATAATTCCCTCTTTGGTTTGCCCCCACCTAACAAGTCATATTTCCTACTCTTTCTTGTCAGCTTTATGGCTTGTTGGTCACAGTTTCAATAACTGTGATGGACGATCTTCTGTTTGAGATATTATGTACAAGAATTCAGCTTGTGTTCACAGCTTGTTTTCTGCCACCCACTCTCCATATCTTTTCACAACACACATACATCTCTCTTTCAAAGATATGTATCATTTAGGGACATTAGCAAAATAAAAGATAATAGTTTACTGCTTGGGTCTAATTGGACACGGGTGTAAAATGAAAAACTATCATATTTATGAGTTACTGTTTATTAATAAGATACTGTAATTCATTAATTAAAGCACATTCATTCCAGACATGTGACTTTTTCATTCAAGCAATATTCTTTCAAATGCAATGCGGATATTTTTTCTCCCAGGCATTGCATAAACCTCAAGGGATTTACAGCATCAATTTTTTTTTCGTTATATGCAAGAGGAAAAACAAAAAAAGGGAGAGAGGGAGAGAGAGAAAGAAGCACATTAGCCAGATAATCTGGAATTATTATTCAAAAGAAAAATAATCAAAACAAAACCAACAATCAAAAGCTTCAGCCAGCTGAGTAAATGTTATTGTCAACAGAAAATTCAAAAGTCTTCAACAGCAGCTCTGTCCTAAACCCCTCCAACCTTCCATAGTTCATAGATTTGTCAGCAAGAAAGGCTCCCCTTGGCTAAGGTTTCTTGTCCAAGTTCATGTGCTCAAGCCTATATTCATTTATTCTGTTTTGAATGATAAATTCATTAGTGCTTCGCAGGTGGATTATCTATAAACTGGATAAGCAAGAAACGCAGAGGACTAGCAGATGTAAAGTACAAATATATAATCCCAATGTTGTATTTGCTGCTTCAGTGAAGTTCCAGCTCAAGCTGTCCCCCCTGGTGAAGCTATGCTGTGTTTAAGTATAATATAAATAAGGATGTTCTTTTCTCTTTCTTCCAAACTTCCCCCCTCCGAATATTCCTTAGTATTGTGGATGTTAAAAGCAAAATTTGCCCTTCCTTTGAAGCCATTTTTTTTTATTAAATCACAGCTGTGTGGTCTCCAGCCAACTCAAACTATCTTCCCACTTCAGTTCATAGGATCTCGCTGCATGCCCAGTCTGTTCAGACTTGTTATGAAGATAAGTGATCAACCCAACAGAGAACTTCACACTGGTAACAATATTCATAAAACATCCACATTCTCTCAGTTAACTACTTCATCCATTTACAGGAAATGATTTGTTTAAAACCATCAGAAACCTGTGAAGGCAGCATTGTTTGAAAAACAACCACAAACAAATTACAACATCCCACTTATCCTAACTTGAGACAGGCAAGAGATTTATTAAAACTATAATTGAATTTACTATTTCTATCTTAATTTAGCAGAATAAACTCCATGAACATACATTGTAAGCATTTGTTAAGAAACAAACATGGAACAGTTCACATGATGTGGCTTCTTTGTGGGTAACAAAATGACTTATTTCACAAGCTTTCATTAAACAAACATTCATCCAATACTGACTCAGCCACAAGAATAGAACTTTAAAGAAATTTAAAAGGCAAACAATGGCTGTATTTAAGTACTGATGTAGTAATCATAAACTTCTTTGGAAGTATCCTTTGGAAACTAAATCCATAAATTTTATTAGTATTAAATGTTTCTAATGGGAGTTGACAAATAGTTGAACTGACTTGCTTTTTCACTTTGCATTTGGCAAAAGGAAAGGAAAAAAATCCCTATTACCCAGTGAGAAATGCATTAATATGAAAAATCCATTCATCTCAATTTTGTACAAATATAATTTAAGACCTTCTGCAACCGTTGGTGAAATTACAATGTGCCGCAGGGAAGCTGCAAACATTTTACGAGAGTAATAAAATTGTCATTGTAATACCATTATAGGGTGCAGGGACAATATAGATATTTGAATTACCTATTACTTTTATACCAGGTTGAAAAAAAAACTACATGAAGGAATTACAGCATGTAAAGGAGACAACTGCTGAAACAACCCAGAGGAATGAAACCAAGGTCCACTTCTAGATGGGCTAAGAAAAATCCCCCTTAAAGCTTTGGAATCAAAATAACCTTCCTATTTGGGTTGACAGCAATGAATTTTAAGTGAGCAGTCTGATTTATTTTCATGTAAACAACTGGATCGAGACCATCTGATTAAGCAGTTATTACTCATATAAGGTAGTGTCTCATCTGATAAATGAAGTTTTTAGCTTCCGTAACACACATTTCCTGCAGTTACACTCAAATCTGCCTTAAGGTAACCAGGGAAAGAATGATGGTGGTCTCTCTTATTCTGCCTTTGTAACTGATATCCAAAAATCTCTTAGGTAGTGCGTGGCAAAACAATGAAATCTACCATGGGATTAACATAGTCTTAACTTTCAAGGAATGCAAAATCCCTTTATTGAAGAGCATTGCTGCTGGGGTATCTTCAGGGAAAGATTGCTGCACTCTTCTTGTGTGTGCAACAGATGAACAAAAGGAAAAAGAGAGGAGAAAGACTCTATGTTATCAGCATTAGCTGTGTTCAAAAGAGTAATAACAGAACTGAAACAGTTCAAGCATCTGCCCTTGGCTGAGGGACAGGTAATTATGCACTGTGGACTCCACTCCCTTGGAACAGTTGTCTTTGATTTCTATCTCCTCTTTTATTATGACTGAAATGAAAAACTGATGAAGCCATTCCCTTCTGGTATGAAATTTACAAATACAGGAGAAACCTCGGCAAAGTTGCCAGAAGCCAATACTTTTACAGATGGATGGGAATATATGGGCACACACTGAACACTCTGTAGCTAGGTCTTAAAGATTCCAGTGTTTGGGGGTGGGACATCTGGCTGTGGATTTTTGGTTTTAGTTCCAGCCTCGGTAATGACTTAAGAGTGAGAATAAGGACATTCATTTTATTTTCTGTTTGATAATAGCCATGTTGGGAACGGTGGAAGTTAAGCTGATTGTTCTTAACCCCATCAATGATTATTCCATTACCGCTGAGGTTATGGAAAACTGCAGTGCAATCTTACAGTAAAAATTGGTATCAGAGATTGAGTTTAGGTTCAAATCATAATAACTTCATACATCTTAAAGCCTAGGAGCTATGCAGTCCCAAATGGGAGCTCAAGTGAGTAAGAATCTCACTTATTTCCTACCTGAACTTACTTGCAGACATAAGGTTTTCCCAGGAGAAGGTGGGTAGGGAGTGAAAATGGAATGGAGAGAGCCTCAGCTCCACACACCTTTTCTCTCCTACTTATTAGTGATTCATTTTGGGATTTTCAACTTGCAATCCCTTAAAGAGGTCTGATTTTCAGAATCAGGCTCCTTAGTGTGTCCCGTCTTGGGCACCCCAAACAGAGGCACTCAAAACACAATCACTGGCCATTTTTGAGAATGTAAGTTTTCATCTTTATTCAGCTGCCTCTTGTGCACCCTTACCACGAGGTGGCAGTACAACGGTATAAGACGTTGGAAAGAGGTCTCAGGGTAGCCCTATTAGTCTGCATACGTGAAAACAACAAGGAGTCCTGTGGCACCTTTAAGACTAACAGATTTATTTGGGCATTTGTGGTTAAAAACCACAAAAGCTTATGCCCAAATAAATCTGTTAGTCTTTAAGGTACCACAGGACTCCTCGTTGTTTTTGGAAAGAGGGCCATCACTTAAATGAATGGAGACAAAAATCAGCCCAGATGAGGAGTTGCTCCCTTGATATGGTATTCTACTAAAAGAAGAGATAGCTTTCCTGCACAGTAATGGAAGCTGTTCAACAATCTGGTCTTCTGCCATGCTAGTCACAGATTTCATCATTTTCCAAATATGACATTTTCCTGCACTGAATCCTCGTATTTATCTTCGTTGTAACTCTGGCTAATATGTCTTGTGAGTAACCGCAATATAATAAATTTCATCGAGCATGACCAGCACACTTAGTTCATATTATTCATTTGCAGTCATTTATTTTTTCCAACCCCTATTTTCCACCTCTCTCCCTAGTCCACACTCCCCAGCACTTACTTTGCGGAATGATAATAATACACACAGAGAGGGGCCTGGCTGAAAAGAACTTAAACACAAGTAAGAAGATCTGTCTGTGCTCACACCTGTTTTAAGATTTGTTATCCTTAAAAAGAAAAGCTGTAGGGATTCACTCTGTTTCTTCCTTGTGGATCCCAGTGGAATACACCATTAAACCACAGGGAGGAGAGAAAGCCTTCAGAGCACTTAAATATACTTATGTCAAATCCATCTCATTCTTCCAGCCGTCTTTCCTCAGTGTAGCCACCGTTCCCAGGGGCTGGAGAACATTACAACCCATTCACTTTATATGAATGGGCACAAACAGACTTTTTCACCATTTTGATATGTCCACATTTGCAGGCATATCCTGTAGGCCAACTGAAACAGCCTTAATTTCAATTTACTGTCTCCCAGAGGGGCACGCCATTCTCCTAAAAATGGAAACTCCATGGTCATTTTCTTCCCCCTTCAAGTTGAGATGTGAACTGGAAGTAAAATTTCTCTCAAGATTAATGGACTGTAGTTTTGATGCTTAAAACAGGGCGCACAATCTTTATTAATCAAGTAATGAACAAGTTGTACCAAAGCACTGTGTTTGGAAGGTATTCAGAGATACTGTACATGGCACAGCTGAATAATCCTGGTCTAAGTCTCTGTGAACTGTCACTATTCTAAGAACAAGAAATTAAGCCTTAGCAGCCATTTTACTCTGTCTGGTTTTTTATTAAGAGCTAGTAATTAAAAACAAAAAGGAAGAAAAAAAAAGAGAAGCTGAGTTCCCTGTAAAGATTATGATGCTTTTCACTGGTAATCTACCAGACCTATATTTATTCTAGAACTTCTTCAGTCCACAGTAATGATGAGAAGACCCATTCCGAACTGTTTGTCCTTGTTATTTCTCCAGGAAAAAAGAAACAGCATAAAAAACACTGAGGGACATGATGCGAGGCTGGTGATGGCTAGTGAAGATTACAGAATAGAGAATGCTGAGGTATGGAAGAACACCTGGCCAATCCTAAGTAGTCCAAGCCTCATTTTAGGGCAGTGATGAAGGGCAGGGGCTAGTCGGGCGGTAAAGTATTTTGCTTTGCTGTCTCTCAGGAGTTATGACATCCCTCACACTGTCATTGCACCCCGAACAGCAGCAGAAACTCATGGATTTCTTCTTCAGGAAACTGAAACCTACAAATTCATTGGTCAATGTATGTTTCTGGTTTATTGAGGTGAGGTCCAATCAAATCAGATTGAATGTTCAATGCTGTCTTGATCATCAGCCTATACAGCATGTAGGTTTCATGCCTGTGACTGTAGTGTGTGTCTGTATCTGTAACTTATTTGTGGACTTCTGTCTGCATGTAATCTAGGGCTCAGATCTGCATTAATCACGCAGGGATTTTCACTGAATTCGGTGGGAATGTGGACTATGAAGATTTGCAAAAGGGAGCAGAGCTTTCCGATGTTTACAGCACAAGTAACCACTGCCACTTAATAAATAATTACACAGCACAGGCAGGGCAACACCTCTGAGTAAATATGTATAAACTCCAACCTATTCTATCAAACTCCAACCAGCATGCCTATCAAATTATCCCTTACATAGATTTCATTGCCAAATCATGATGAATGTAATTATTATGCAATAGGCATAGCTTTGGGATTTTATACCATTAGGCATTCAAGCTACTCGTGGCATGGTGAGCATGGAGGGCGGAGGGGGGGCATAGGTTTTATGTCTTTCTCTTTAGATACTTTTTAGTTTGGTGGCATGGCATCAGCCAGTGTAAATTGCCCAGAGCTGTGATTTCATCCTCATTTACAGTTGGTACTTCTGGGTGCACTGATAACTGAGGTCCCTGATTAAATAAATGCATGTAAAGACTGAAAGATTAGGAGTAAAATCCTGCCCAACTGAAATCATGGAAGTTTTGCTATTGACACCAGTGGAGCCAGAATTTCACCATAGGGCCTAGCGATGCAGTGTTCAGCAGGCCCAACAAAGGGGAGGCTGGCAAAATATAACCAGTGACTGGGACAAGTTATAACAGCTGGATCTCACTCTACATCCAGATCAAACAGACCTCAAGGCCAATGTAATTTAGATTGAGTTGTTTTTGTAGTCTAATAAACAGGTAAAGAACCAGCTGTGAAGTTTGGATCTTGATCTTCCTCTAAAAGTCCCCACACTGCCTCAAGTGTTTGGCTCAGACCTATCTCTGATAATAGTCAGTAGTCTCCAGTAATTGAGAAAATGTATTTTGGAATTATTTATCCATAGGGTTGTTAGCATCCCTACCAATAAATGTCTTTCTAACTTTCTTTTAAAGTAGTTGGAAAATTTCACCCCATGCTAATGCCAAGAGGCATTAATTACTAGGTCTCATTCCAAGAAGCAGAGATTCAAGGGCTAAATATATTTGCAAGTGCATCAAAATTTGGGGAATTGAAAATTAAATTGGATAGGCTGCCTTTTTTTCCCCCTTTTAATTAAAAAATAAGTTGAAACTTTACAGAACAAATCATGTGAACAAGTCTCTTGGGGTGTTTTTTTTCCTCCTTCTCTTTCCAACTTGTAATCCACTCTGGAGTTTCTCTGCGTTAGAGGTAAATGTGAAAATTTGGAGATAATTATTAGATCTGCTGAAACTACAAGGTTGTTTCAAGTGGTTAAGGCAAGAGTCCTGCTGCATGGGTTGAAAAGAGAGGCTATAGGATATTTGAACTTTCTGAAGCTCCAAAAATATAGAGAATAAGAAGATAAGTGGATTTGGATTCAGATTTCAGATGGGTGGGAGTTTTGATACTGGTTTGCCAGCCTGAGTTAGATTATTAAAGCCTTTAATGCACTTGAAAGTGATACTAGAATATGCTATTGTTTTAAGTGAGGAAGAGATTACAGTAAAATTTATGAAAAAACATGCATCAAATTTTCTCCAACAAAAGCAACTTGGTTCATGTGCCCAGAGAGCTTTTTCCCTATTCAGATGCATGTAGAAGTACTGTATTTGGTACAATATTATGGAAAATGAGACAACTGTCAAAAATCACATCAAGGCAGCTAGTAATCAGAATCCTCCATGGCTGACTCAATCTACTGTGGAGCGCTGGTTGAATGTCAGATCTCTGAAGTGTGGCATGTATCTTACAGATTGGTTTCTGGAAGAAGGGCCAAAAGCCTTATTTCTGAGTCTGGTAGGTCTTCAAAGATAACGCTGGCAGATACAGCACAGACATTAATAGGATTGGTTATTTTTATAGTTTTACAAGTTGGTTTCTAAGAGAATTATACTTTTCTGGCATTGACCACTCCTGGCATGTATGGTTTGTACTCAGGGTCCAACTGTAAATAAAGACTGATTGGCAAATATCTGAAGCTCCTGATTAGCTTTTCTGATGCAGTAAATGATCTGTGGTTTCTTTACATAGGGCCAGATCTGGACCTCAGTTACTCCAGTGTAAAGCCAGATTAACTTCAGTGACTGAGGTCAGAATCTGCCCCACAGTAAGCAGAACAGATTTTGGGTATGTCTACAGTGCAAAGTTTTTCTAGAAAAACAGCCATTTTTCCCAAAAAACTACACTTATGTCCATACTGCAGTTGCATTCTTTCGACAGAAAGTTGAAAGAATGCAGGGGTTTTTCTGGCAGCAGTAAACCTCTTTCTACGAGGAAGACACCTTTTTCCGAAAGAGCTCTTTCAGAAAAAGGAGTGTGTGGATCGGGAAAAGGTGGTGTTTTTTTTTTTTTTTTTTAAAAGAGGAGGTCTCCAGGAAAAAGTACAGGTGCCCTGGTGGCCACTCCATCCATAGTAATCACAACTTAAATGTGAGATAGCGTCCAATCAATGTGTGCGCTATCTTTTGGAAAAGCAGATCGCTTTTTCAATGCACTTTTGCTGCGTGGACATGCTCTTTCAAAAGAAGATCTCTTCCAGAAAATCTTCTTGTGAAAAAAGCCTGCAGTCTAGACATAGCCTTCCAGATTCACATTTTATGAACCACCAGAAAGAACCTCCCTGTTTTGCTTTGACATTCAGCAACATGAATCTGCAAAACAGGCCAAAAATACAAATTAAAAAAACAATAAAAATCAGTTGTTACTAAATGTCAAAGTTTTTTTGGAAAAAGTCTTGAGGGGAAGCAGAGGTTGACACAGCGATTGCTTCATAGGCCACTGGTAACTGCAATAATGATCTAGTTTTGGAACCTATGTCCATGCTCTTTTAAACTGTAGCCAACAGTTGTATAATATTCACATTGTAACTAAAAAATAGCAGTAAGGGCAGTGGTTGCTGGAACAAACACATAGAAGAATAATTCTATGTAGGGAAATGAGCCTTGTTCCATGTAGTCCCACATAATACCCTCGGTGCATAATTAGATGTCTCTTCAGATTGTCATCAGCAAAAGAAAAATAAAAAACAGAACAGAATGACAACCACCACCTAACTGAAAATTCAGAGCAGATACAAGGATCTTCAGATCTAAAATTTGGGTCTGGCAATTATAGAGAGAAAAAGGAAAGTGGTGAAGCTGGATCTAGACCCAAATCCAGCACAGCTGCTGGGAACATTCAGAATTGGAATTTTGGTTCAGGGCCACCTCCTCACCAAATCAGCACAACAGGCACGGGGAACCTTTTTTCGGTTGGGGGCCACTGACACACACATTAAAATCAGTCAGGGGCTGCACATGAGTGAGAAGTTTAAAAAAAAAAATCCCAACCCCTCACTGACCTGGTCCCTGAGAAGGACACTACCTGCATTCTCCTAGCACATCAGAGCCTAGGCTAGTAGATTTTGTATGCTCCAGCCAGATCCAGGCAAGATGGGGGCTGGGCAAGCCTGAGGTTCCCCACCCCTGATTTACAGCATAACATATGGTGCTTAAGTACAAACATTTTTAGAATGGTTATTCTAGAGGTCATGCTGCTAGCTGCTTCTATGGTTTGGACTGCAACCCTGACTGAACAAAAGATACACTTTCAGAAAAATTCACTTTGTGGCTAAGGTTTTCTATGCTTGGGCTCTGCCAAAAGATGAACTATCATAAACTTCTTTGCAGAGAATGTGCTAATGTTTTTGAATGATAGGAGAGTAGGGTTAATCATCACCAAAAATCTTCACTGCTCATGGTCAAAATGTTCTAATGACATTTCTTTGAAAGGGAATATAGTAAAAACAGATGAAAATTTAAACTGTAAATTTGGCATGGATGTAGTCAAGCACCTATGACCGATTTTTGCTTTGATGAAACTAGATGTGTTTGGAGCATGGGTAGATTCTTTTAATTAAACTTACAGCTGTACATTCATAGGGGCTGCTCCTGGAACTCCCTCTGACGTCAATGGGCATTCTGTCTCTGGAATTAACTGCAGGATCAGGCCCTTATAAATGAGGTCTACTCTGTGTGCTTGAGCAGCAGGAAAGTGTGCACTGTGTAAAGGACTCACTAGTATTGGTTATCCCAGATGTTACGTTAATTGGCTTGAAGCTCAGATGTGAGAAACCTGTTTTACAAACACCCAGGACAAAGACTGTTAAACCTCAATTAGGAGGCAGACAAGGAAGGTGCAGATGAGTATGGAGTAATTACTGGGCTGTGTCTGACAGGCAAGTTCCTGTATTCTCAGCCAGAGCAGGTGATTCTGAAACCTAATCTCTCAACAGCTGCAGGCAGGGCAACACATTTACACAGCACAGCCTGCCCGGGGTGACCTTTCAACTGCTGACAGCTCTCTGCAGTTTGCTGCACATGAACAAGTTAGCACCATGTGGGTAAATTGAGCTTTTGGTTTTAATATCCAGGGATCGGGATATAAGGAATCACACAGCTGTAACTCAGAGAGAATGCAGCCCAAAGCCCATTGGAAGTTATCCATCTGCCACTGGGACACTCCACTCTGTGATGCTATTTATGTGGTCAGCCTAATTAGCGATGGGTAAACCTGAGTAGCCTTGGAGATACAGACCGATTAAACAAAAAACAGGACTATGTAGCACTTTAAAGACTAACAAGATGGTTTATTAGGTGATGAGCTTTCGTGGGCCAGACCCACTTCCTCAGATCAAATTGTGGAAGAAAATAGGCATGACCATATATACCAAAGGGATACAATAAAAAAAAGTGAACACATATAAAAAGGACAAATCAAATTTCAGAACAGAGGGGGCATAAGGGGGGGGGGAGGTAAATGTCTGTGAGCTAATGATATTAGAGATATTAGAAAAACACCCCAACTGGAGTTTAAATTTGCCAGTGATGGAGACTCCATCAGGATAAATGGCTCCAGTAGTTAATAGAAGCCAGATTCTCGGTACTCTTCAGCTACTGGCCAAAAAGCAGAACTCTCTCTCAGTACTATCCCAAGCTTTGAATATTTGGTCAATATGAGACTGAGATCCCAGTGCTCTTGAGTTGTGCTTTAGCACAGCGGTTCCCAAACACCACCGCGAACCACTGGCTGCTGGGCAGCAGTGGCTCTGGGGGGCCAGGGCTGGGATACGCCACCCAGCGTCTCTCCTCCTGCTGCGCCTGTTGGGAGAGGCACATCCTGCCCCGCCTCTCAGCCAGCCAGCACCAGACAGGGGTGGGGTTTCCTCCCGGCTGCAGAAAAGCCATTCACTGCGTGACAGAAGGGCCGCAAGGAGCTTGGCATGGCAGCCTTAGAGGAGCCATGACCCGGGCAGCAGCATTGAGCTGGCAGATGGGAGGCAGAGCAGAGCTAGCTGAGGGGGGCAGGGCTAGTGCTGGGGGGCTCTAAGAGGCGGGGGCTGGCACTGAGGGGGCTCTGGGGTGAAGCTATTACTGGGGGCTTTGGGGGTGGGAAGCTCTAAGGGGCGGGGGGCTCTAAGAGGCAGGGGGCTGACACTGTGGGGCACTGGGGCATCCATGGTGGGGAGCTGGAACTGGGGGGCTCTGGAGGTAGGGCTAGTAGGGGTCAGGGGTAGGGCTGGCACTGGGGGGGCTTTAGGGACAGGGCTACTAGGGGTGGGGGGGTAGGTACACTGGGGGGCTCTGGGGATAGGGCTAATATTGGGGATGGGGGGCTGGCACTGGGAGGGTTGGGTGCAGGGGACTCTGGGGTCAGTGGCTAATACTGGAAAGTAGTGGAGGGGTGAGGGGGCCAGGGTGTACCCCAACCCCGGCCCCCAGAGCTGCCGCAAACAGCTGGCTTCAGCTGCAGCAGCCACCCGCCCTGTAGCGACTGCTGGAGCTGAAGCCGGCTGTTCTCAGCAGCTCTGGAGGCAGGGGCTTTTGGTGGACCTGTAACATTTTATTTGCAGATTTGCATATTCATTATTTGCATAATGAGTATGCAAATATGCAAATAAAATGTTACAAGTCTGCTAAAAGTTTGTGGATGGGTTTGCCAGTCCACAGTATAAAAAGAGGTTGGGAATCATTGGTTTAGCAGAACTGAAATGCAACAGAAATTAAAACTTCACCAAGTGGCTTTGCCTAGCTCTTTCCTATGCTACTCACTACACACAGTTGCCCACCTCTCCAAAAGTCTTGCTTTCAGCTGCAGAGATGTCACAGCAGCTTTTGCTGCAGAAAGCTAGCACTTCCAATCTCAGCTGAAAACCGGGGAGAGCTCAGTGTTTGCAAGTCAACTAGCAAATTTCAAGTTCTGCATGAAGAGGCTGGGGAGTGCCTATGTAGCTAACTGCAATAACAAAGTTGTAATGAAAAGCAGATTCATTTTCCAGCAAGTGTATGGGGAAAACACATTACTTGTGAAAAGATAAGAGATTGGATGGTGTCTCACAAGGAGTCCCTCGATGATTGCTGATAGATGGAACAAAAGGTAGTTTTCTGGAATGGCTCCTTAGTAGCTGATCCAGAGCAATGCATAGGCAGGGTCAGAATCATGGTTTCCGACGTAATTTGTCATCCCCTGAGGGGTCAGAAAAGCCCCAAATATGCTGAACTCAGTTTCCTCTCCCTTAGCAAAATGTATTTTAGGGTCTCAGGTCACATGAATCTGCCATTCTTTATTTTGGTAATTTGGACATGTGTGTGTTTCCCTACAGTTATAGTTAAACCCAATGTGTTAACAGAAGTCACACACACTTACTGAGAGGACTTGGTGAATGCTCCTGGTCCCCCAGCAGTACATGAAACACACAGACTTAACATAGGAATCTTTTTCTTACAGTAACCTTTATCAGGAAAATAAACTCAATTTTGTTGATACAAATATCCGTTTTAAAAAAAAAAACAAAACAAACCCTCAGGAGTCTGTGTAAAAATAAAAACAGTCTTGATTTTCCCATTGAAACAGAGCACATTTCCTATAAAGCGAGCTCTATTTTTTGAATATGCTATCCCGACAATAAGTCACATAAGGAAACATTTGCCAGCTAAGTTACTGGGAGGTGTCTTCACGCAGGTGTGAGTAGGCTCAGTAACCCATGAAGATGAGCACACAAGACATAGTACATCAGCACAACATTTATGTGGAATATATGAGGAAGGCCTGAAGCACTGCGGTGAAATAAATTGGAGCACAATTTCTTCTCTGAGTGCTGCTTCCTCTGCCCTTCTCTTGCTGCTTCTTAGTGATTTATCTCCTTACCCTGCCACTGCTTCAGCGATGAGGTCAAGGTATATTATTTGGGATGGGTGAGTCCTGAAAGTTTCGCCCAGGGAATATTCTACAGGGAACATCCGTTCGAGGTACCACATGAAGGAAATGGGAGGCATTTATTTCTGCGAGGGCAGACCTTCCCCTGTGCTTCATCAATAGGATTTACTAGGGCTCAAAGGTGCTCCTTTGAAGTCAATGAAAATTTTGCCACTGACGCAAGAGCAGGATTAAGATCCTAGAGTATGAGGTCTTCTTCAGATGTATTGCCTGAGCTAAAGATATAGGTACTTATACTGTAGGCTGTTCTAAGGCAGCCTCTTTTGGTACTCAGAACCTGGATGTATTCTACTGAATCTGAATAGACTCAGTTTCTCAGGCTCAAGGATAGTTGATTTGAATTCCTTCCAGCTCTCTTTTGTGTTCCCAAGTTCCAGAAATTCAGACAAGGCAGCAATCTGGGCTGCACAGTACCACAGTTTAGATAATCATTCACTTTACTATATTCTGGGACTGTAAAGGAAATAAATTAGCTGAGTCAACAGGTCAGTGGAATGTATTTTAGAAAAGGAAAATTAAATGAAACTCATTGTACTAAATTTTGAGAATGTTTAAGGCTGTGTTTCGATTTGAGGAATGCCAGGAAATGTAAATGATAGATGAGGGCGGAAACACGTCCACTCTCTTTCTCTCCAAGATGTCTTCCCATGTGCCTGTGCACGGCGTGCTGTATGTATTACATTACTAACTTCACAGGTCTCCTTAGATTCTAGCTGCCCTACGTTTATTTCATTAGCTTCTGATGAACTATTCCCTCTTCAGGCAGAATGTGGGTTATTTATAACATTATTATAAACCTCCTTGAGATGCTACAGGCATGAGACACCATCAAACTTCTATGGTATAGAGCGAAATGATTAGGGCCTGAGCCAGTAAAGTCAATGGTAGTTTTGACATTGATTACAAAGAACTTGTAAGTTAGGACTAGACCCTGGCAAGTTATACAAAACATTGCATGTAAATATTCTTTAGATGTAAATACAGATTTGTTTCAGGCACCCTTACACTCCTGTTTTGTGTTTTCTTTCCATGAACATTTGTACAGGTGAGCTTTTTATAAGCAGCAATGCTCATAGAAGGCAAATTTGTAATTCACTTCCTGAAACCAGTCACATGAGGAACCTGGGTAAATGCGTTACACGCATGATGCATTGCCATACCATGTGACTTATACAATCAAACAGAAGCCAGATCACATGACCAATCATAACTAAATTGTAAATTTTGGGGGGCAGGGACAATCTTTTAGCTCTGTTTGTGTACAATGTCAAGCACAATGGTGTCCCATGATGGGGGCCCTGAAGTGCTACCAGAATACAAATAAATAATAAGAACAGTTCAAATTTTGAATCTTGAACAGTGCCTGGCTAGTTCTGATAAATATTGTTAACTAAAGATCTTGCTTAATAATTATCAAGCAAATAAATTGGAGAAAACCATTCCTGTCCCACTGATAGTCCATGTCCAGAAAAAGTGGAAAAATTAACCAGTTATGTAATTTTATTTATTTGTTACAAATTATTTATTTGGTCAGACTTTGCCTGACTACTCTAGATCACAGCTGAATTGCTAATTTGAAAGAACCATTATGAGAAATCAGCAGCAGGCTAGAAAACATGAGACACTGAAAATGTTGTCTTTATAGAACCTAGCACATTTTTCTAGCAGTTAAAAAATAACATGTATATTTGGATATGCACATACTATGGTTTAGAAAACAACATTTAGGAAGGTACACCTTAGCTAGAGGGGATAGCTTAGTGTGGTTTTCCTAATTTTCCCGTAACTACAGGGCTGACTCAGCCCTTTATCCTTCCAAGGTAGATAAATTAAGTTCCAGCCCCCTTACTATGTGTGAGTTTTTCAGATGAGGTCTTAAAAACAGAGATAGTGTCCCCCAGAGATATTGTTCCATGGCACTGGTCAACAAGAATCAAATTGGACTTTGGCCAAAATTCCCTCCTTCACTGATCCAGCGTTGTGTGAGCTTGAAGGAGCAGCATTTCAGCGGTGCTGTCTGGTATCACTTGTACAAGAAATTGGGATGAAAGCACCATGACCACAATGCTGCAAGTCCTAGGAACAAGGTTATTTCAGTCCTACCAGGAGGATGCAGATGAGAACAAACAAGATTAAACCCTAACTGTGGTCCTCTACACTAAGGGTGTGTCTACACCACACTCAAAATAAGATTTGCATAGCGCAAATTGCGTATCTTATTTTGAATCTATTTCAAAATTGCTTATTTTGAAATTTGGCCTGTCTACACAGTGCCAAATTTTGAAATAACATGCTGTTTGGAGCCATCTCTTAACCCTCGTGCAACAAGGTTTACCAGGATGGCAAAATAGCGCTCCCATTATTTCAAAAACTATTTTTTGAATAGTTTCAAAATAGTTTGAAATATTTCAAAATAGTTTTTGAAATAACGGGTGGCTTGTGTAGATGTGGGGTAGCTATTTCAGGATACCGGAGGTGCATTGTCGATGTACCCTAAGAGGCTGTTCAGGTCAAGCTTCCTGTGGACCTTCTCCCTTGAAGAATGAGGAAAAATGGCTTTGAGCACTTAGCTATTTAGTCCTTCCTGCTACCAGTAATTTGACAGTGGCATAGCCACATGAGTGTTCTCATTAATACTAAACCAGGTTGTTTTCGCCTCCCCTTCCTTGTTCATCTCTAATGCACATAGCACTCCATGCATGCATGGGCTGGCAAACACATCTAGATACAGTAAAAATGCTCCACTCACCTTTACCAAAATGCAAACTGAACAGATTGGAGGCTAGAGAAAGTTTGCGATAACTTTCCCCCCTTTTCTTACATTTTTAATATTTGAATGCTTCTGTACTTCCAGGACGAGAAACACCATGATGGCATGAAAGAGACTAATCTCTTTGTTTTCCTGGCCAGTTCGGGAGGAGTGGAAATATCATGAGAGGGACCAGTTTGCTTAAGATTTCTATCCATTTTGCAGATGCAGGTGGTTTGATTTAAGATATGAAATGTTGGTGGCTTATGCAAACTGAAGGTTATTTCCAAGCCTTTGGGAAGTCTCCTGTCACTACTACAGTGAATGTATCATAGCAGCAATTCATTTTAGTGTTACTGAGCAGTATTTGGAGTAGAAGGGGTTCACTCAGGTATCAACATTCTTGGCAGAAAGAGCAGATTTCATAAGCTCAGGCTCAAAATAAATCGAACAACATGCTGCAGATGAAACATACCTCCTTTGTATTTAATCTGCAAAGAGTTTTTATTCCTGCAGGCAGATGTGTACAAAATTTTAAACATAAATTATCCTGATTAAAAAAAAATAGCTTAAAATCATCATAAAGAAGACAGTGTTGGCTAGTGGCTCCTAGGAACTCCTAGGAATTCTCTTCTTGCCTCTGCCACCAAGTTGCTGTGTGACCTGTAAAATGAGGCTAATAATTCTTCTTTTCTACCTTACAGGTATAGAGGGATATTACAGTAGTACATCATAAAGTGTTTTGAAAGTGGACAGCAAAGTACTTTATAAGTGCTAACTAGTATTATCAGCTGTGAATATATATGATCAGGCCTTCTTCAGCAGTCTGCTGTACTTAGTCAGCCAACTCTAACCTCATTTTATACAGGAATAGCCAAGTTGAAATATTAGGTTGCTGTATATTAAAATGCATTAGGGATTAGCAAGTGACTGTACAGAAAATCTCTCATCTTAAAGGTAGATGGTTGAATGAATTCATAAAATAGATTATGAGTTTATTTTCATTTCTACTGCCCAAGATTAGCAATACATGCAAAAATTGAGTTTGAACTTAACATTGTATATAGTTGTGCAAACAAGTAATTTTTCAGTTCACTTGTAGTTCTGAAAATTGAAGAAAGCTTATTTCAGGATGAATTGACATTAACAACTTTTGGCTAACTGAAGACTTGAAAAATATTGTTTCAGGTCAAGCAAAATGTGTCACTTTGTTTTTAAAAATAACATTGAAGGCAATTTTGAAACAAAGTCATTTCAAATTTAACTATGAAAACATTTAGAAAATGTGGAAATGAAAGTTTGATTTTTTCCAATTTTAAACAATTGGATGAAATTGAGCTGCTTTGACTGAATGAATCATAATTTTGTTTTTTGGTGAAAAAGGTTTGGTTGGTTGGTTGATTTTTTTTTTTTTTGGCCTATCTTCACCTTCTCTGCTCACTAGTGTCAACCCAAGTCAGGGAATAAGGTGTGATAGTTACATGCATCGTGAGAAGCAGCAGAAGGCCTTTGATACAGAACAGTGACCCTTTCACAATCTTTCAGGGGGAAGATTCTGAGTTCATATAGGCTGTCTTAGGGTTGCCATCTTGGAGTTCCCCCTTCTGGCGCACGGAGGCACTGCAGGCACTCCACCCTCAGTTTTCCCTTCTTATGGCTCCTCAAGAATATTTCTCCCACACAGACTAGAATATGAAATGGGTTAATTTTTTAAATAGAGGCACCCCAGAGCACAAAATAAAGTCCAGTACTACAACCCAAAAGGTTTAGGCTCCACCAAGCTCTTTGTCAATCTCAATTATCCTTCAAACTGGAAGGTTTCCTTAGTAGAGCGCAAAAGTGCTAATGAAGCAACGACTCAAATGCTATCTGCCCAGCCTTGGCTTATGAAAAGTCTCTCATTCCTCCTGCATCGTTCCCAGTTCCCTTCTCTTTGTGCTAGAAAGTGGCTACCTCCTGGTCCTGGGCCTTGCTGCTGGTTCAGAGTCGTCGTTCACACTACCCAGACCTTCTGGCCAGTGAGAGCCCTGCAGCTGTTCTTTCTGTCCCTTTCCCAAATAACTCACAAGCCTGACTCATGAGGGTCCCTTTTATAAGGCCCAGAACTGCTCTCTTAAGTCCAACTGGGAGACTTCTGATGAGTCACAGCTGCAATCCTCTTCTCTCATAAAGGGTCAGTGACACCCTGTGACATGCCTCAGAGTTACACCAATGTAACTCCACTAGTGACTATGCCATTACTTCATGTACACTTTGGTGTAACAGATCTGAATCTGGTGCAGTGCAGGACAATTTTAAATAATATTCCTGAACATTTTTAGAAAATATGGGGTGATTAAGACTGAGCGTAAGACTGAGCGTGAGTGAGAAGAGTAAAATGTGCATTATACTCTTGGCAGAGGGATCAGGGCAGGTTAGTGTTTATGCACATGATTGAATAGAAATTCTCACCTGCATTTTATAGACCCTACAATGCAAAACACAAACAGATTCTCCTTTAGCTGAAGCACCAGGGGCCTGTATTTCCAGAACAGAATGATCAGAGTCCTAGACCTCCTCTTGTTACGCTGTTAGTGACTGGTAAGGGATTTGTTACAATATTACCTCTGATGCCGATAGAAAAAGAACAGGCTCTGATAGTACTTCTGAATGAGGAGGTTCTGAACAAACACCCCTGAATTCTAGGGTGTTTGAAATCCAAATCTGAATGTTGCAGCTCAGGCTAATGCTGAGCCTTGTAATGAAGAAACATTTTCCTATGCAAACACACAAAAAAGAAAGTCCCATTGGATTAGCTCTGTGTAACTTTACTTGCTTATTTGCTGAAACATTGCTGAAACATAATACAAACATATATTACGAGCCAAGTTTTAGGAAAAGGTGTTCCTAAGCTATAGTCTAACAGCTTGAAAGGAGGTCAAATTCTGGACATAACATTTACTTGGCAGTGTCCCTTTAAGAGGACACAACTCTCTCTTGCGCTTTAGCAATGGATGCCAGTTCATCTACTCCAACTCAAGCAGAACTTAAGACTCCAGTTTAAACTTTGGTTTGGATGGTAGGAAATATCATGTTGTTTGACCTCCTCGCTCATCTTTCAGAGCCCACTAGGGAGAAGGAGGAGCTACTGCAAAGAGCAAAGCCAGATTTTTAAAAAACAGGAACAAGGGAAGCAGCTGTTACAACTGCAAAAGCCTGCACTTCCAGAATGAAACCAAGTACCTGCAGGAGTCTCCAGGCCATAAACTGCTGCAACGTGAAATGTTTTCCCAGAAACACATGTGCCTTCCAAACCAGGGGTGGATTCCAATTCAACGGGGAGTTCCTGAAGTGGGTGTGTTTCTCTTTGAGTTGCCCTGTAACCTTTCAGTTTCTTATTGTACTGCTCATTCATAAAGCTGGCCAAATCTTGCTCTTAGGTGTAAAGCCAGAACAACAACAAGTGGCCAGCTCCTCAGCTGGTGTAAATGACTGCAGCTCTGTAGAAGTAAATGGAGCTGTGCCCGTTTACACCATCTGGGTTCAGGTTCATTAACTTCAGAAGAGCTAATCTGGATTTTCTTCATCTAAGTATATAACGTGTGTCTCAGGATCAAAAGGACAGATCCTCAACTGGTGTAAAATGCCATAACTCTGTTGACTTCAGTAGCTTCCCCCCGAAGGTGCTTTATCAATGAGCTGAGGCAAGCATTGTATCCATTTTACAGGTTTGTTCTTTGAGGCAAGAAGTGGTCAAGTAGCTTGTCTAAAATCACAGTGCAAGTTAATGGCTGAGTTCGCTATTAAGCCCAGACATACTGGCTCCTGGTCACTGTTACTGCCCTGGCTCTTATTCCTTGCAATTACCTGAAGTAAAAACAATAAAAAGAGAAGAAAATGGACCTGTTCATACCCTGGTTTAATGACTTGGCTTAATAGTACATTAAAAAAATTATTCTAGGGATGGGTCCTCTAGAATTAATTTTCCCTTTGCCTGGCAAGGCCCCATTTTACAAAGCTTTCTTCTTAGAAGGGCTGGATCCATCTCTCAGTTGCTGCTGCTTTTCCAGTTAGACCAACAGATGTCGAGGAGAGTAGTGCCCTCTGGGGCTTCCCTTTCTCCAGAGGCAGAGTCCACTGCCCTCACTTTTCTCCCTTCCATTTTCTTCCTGATGGTCTACAAAACATGGATTAGGATGCAGATTTCCCTAACATGGCTTGTTGAGGTTTGAAGTTGTGGCTATGTTCTGCTGCTATATAGCTAAGGGAAATTCTGATAACAATAGAATCTTATGATCTGCCACTAGGTGAGTCTCTCAGTGCATTTTTCTATCAGCATAAGAAAAAGCATAAGTTTTTGGGGTGGAAAATAAAAAGCCGGTGGAATTACCATACCACATACCTTAAGTTACTTTAATGGTAATCATGTAGGTTGGTGTTTCAATATCAGATGGTCCATCAAAAAAAATCAACTGCATGCAAAACACGGGGTTAGTCTTTCTGAGACTAGCAGATGCATCAAATAGTCAATGCATGCTATGGATGAGACCGGGAGAGAATTAATCAAGGAGATTTTACTTCCATGAAAGAAAGGCAAGGGCAGAAAATGAACAGGCACCAAAGATGGTAAAATGAGAAACATGCAGATTGATAAGCTTTAGCTGGCTCCTTCAAGCTAATGAATTTGGAAAACACTCTCTGTCTTCTAGATAAAAGGCTTCTCCTCTAAGCTAGCGATGACCATCCAGACAAATTCCAGCTCTCTGGCTAACAGCACATTACTTATGATGACAGGTAACAGACAAACCCTTCTAGTGAGTAGCATTGTTAAAGACACTATATGTCTTGTGATCTACAAGGAATGTAACTTTTGCACAGTAGCAATAGAAAACAAACAAATACATAAAAGTGTGTCCATTATTTCAAGTGCATTTTAAGGCACCTAAGAGATTTGTATGTCTGTATCTTTAAGGCTCCTTAAATTCCAGATGTTTTTGTTTGTTGAGAGCCTCACTAACTCCATAAAAAGAACCCACAGTTCTGGGGCCCTTGACAAAATTCTTAAAGATGCCCTTCACACATAACGGATGCTAACAAGTGATCTACAGACAGCAGTACCCTGGCAGAAACCTAAACATAACAAACAGTTGAATAACTCCCCCAAAAAACCACCACCACCACCACCACCACCTCATTAGCAGCCATTAGGCTCAACGGGGCTATAAGATATTTGTACAAGAATCCTTTGGGATTATTCCCTAATCCTTGTCATCATCCTTTAATTTGTTTGGCAAATACAGATGCTTATCAAACAAAGTGGAAAGTATTTCTTGTGCTTTATTAACTGAATCTGGAAGCTTGAGCTCATGATCATGTTGTTTTATGCTAAACATTCTCTTATTCCAGCTCCTGCTGTTCATGTATTTGCTGGGAGCCCCATGGATAACAGCAATATATAGCACTTGACAGGTGGTAGGTGAAGTGAGAATGTTTGAGGGTATAGCTTTCAACAGAAACTTCCCTATTTCCCATTAAGAACTTTTAGAGTAGTTTTCTTATCCTTTCCCTCACATGTACCTGGAAGATGCAGAGTGGATTTTATGACTTTCCAAGGACAACGTTAGATCCATAGCTAGCATAGCAGCATAGTGCAATCCTTGGTAAAGCAGATATTTGCAGATTTACAGGGCTCTACTGATGGACAACAGCGGCCATTGAATGGTTCTCTGTGCATCAGAAGCCAGTGCAGATCCAGTGAGAGGCACTATAGGCATGTAAGACTATTATTATTATTAGACTAAATGATCTACACTTTAGGCAGCTTGAAAACCAGAAGAGGACAAAATCTCCCCTTCTTGTCTACGGCTACACTATGAACTTTTTCTGAAAGAGGAAATGTAAATGGAGCACTCATTTGCATATTGCACATTTGTATTTGCATATTCTCTTCCATCCTTTTTGCAGAAGAGGTTTTTGCACAAAAAAGCACTGTCTACACAGTGCTTTTTTGCGCAAAAACTTCTTCCGCAAAAAGGATGGGAAGAGAATATGCAAATGAGAGTGTGAGATATGCAAATGAGTGCTCCATTTGCATTTCCTCTTCCAGAAAAATTTCATAGTGTAGCCTTAGCCTTTTAGAGGAGGCACTGTTTTCTTGCTATAGGAGGCCAACGTTTTTATGGGATGTTTGATCAGCTTACTGTGACCATGTCTTTAACTTCATCCCTAGAGGTTATGCTGCAGCTTCTCCATTCATTCGGTGCCTAACCTCCTCACACCAGTGAAACAGTGAATGCTGGTCTCCCCAGTGGGCCAGGCACTGATTGACAATGCTCCCATTCCCTCATTGGGGCACCTGCAGTTAACCACCTGAGAGAGCTCAGAGAGCTCAGAACAGGAAACTGTTTCCACCCAGCATGTACATGCAAGTGGCGTGTGATGCAAGCAACATGATTATTATCCCTTTTCTAGCTAACTGCTCTGGGTCCCTGCATGATGTCTGCATATTTGAGATGTCATCACGCAGCCAGATGTTGGGTCTCAGCCATCTAAATCCACTTGAATCTATGGAAAGTATTGTCTGTTTGTGTGTGTGTTGGGGGGGGGGGGGAGGAGGGTGGTATACATCATGGGGTTTTCTATGAATTAGGGATTATTACTAAATTGTGCATTTGCTATGTATAGATCCTTATTAATGCTGCAGGTGTTAGTAGTAACTGCTCTTTGAAGCATTACTTAACCACCCCCTTTGCAAATCTCTATAATCCAGCACTCATAAAATACATGGATTATTGATTGAGAGGACCTCTGGGATCCCTAAAAGGAGGCTCAGTTCAGATGCCTGTTCAGTGCAGAAGGTGCACTGCAGATTGCTCCCTGGAATATCTGCCAGGTGTTTGCACTTTCATGCATAGTATGTCTCAAAACCACAAAGAGGGTGGGGGGAGGCAGAGGGAAGGTCATTCCCATCTGGGAAGACTAGAATCAAGCATAGGAAGGAGGTAGGAAAGATGAACGTTAGTAAGAGCTGGAGAGGTTGAAGGTGAGAATGTAAGATGGTTGGCTACTTTCTCGCTATGGGACCATTTAACATACAACAATAGAACAGGAAATTTTTTGAAAAATTTGTTCCTCTCCAGACTATAATGCATAACATGCAGTCATTTCTTTGACACATTTATAAGGCCCTTGCAGTGCAACCAAGCAGTCAAACTGAGCAATGATTGTCTTATAATGTGCCAGATATAAAGGTGGTATCATAAAAAGCATTTTGAGATTCTCACATAAAAGGTGAAATATAAGAACAAAGTATAATTATGCCATGGTGACATCTGTAAAGTGGGTAACTATAGGGTGGATGAAATTAAAATGCACATTTTTTCCTGGACACTAAGCAATCAAGTAACTGACAAATAAAAGGTTAATTTTGTATCAGAAATGGAAGTATGATAATAAAATGATTCAGTCTCTCTTCACCGTCTAGTCTGGTATTTTGTCCTTTCCTTATGGGGGGGAAAAAAGCATAATATACAAGTTGATTTAATGCACTGTAGGGACTGTTTTTCAAAGAAGCTTCAACCATTTACAATCAAAACACATAACATTAAGCCTTGACACCCTCTTTTTAGGCTTTTGTATGCCAAATGACTACTTGATTTAGATGACTTGGATAGCCATTTCTTTGTAACCATCTTGTTGTGTGGTTGTTTGAAAACAAATCAGGCAACAAACAGTAATTTAAACAAACATAGCAGTTGAAAACAAACAGAGCAGATAGCTGCTGTTTCTCTTAGTGACATTCGCTCATACTCATAACTACAATTCACAGATCTCTTGAGTCGCATTACATTCTTCTAATATTGTGTAAGTGGATATAATGCTTTGGAACGAACAAAAATAACAGCACTCAGGCCTAGTGCATTGCAGCCACACACAAAAATCAAACCATGGTATTTCTTTATGATATTTAACATGACACCATCTTACTGTTTGCACGTGTGTGGCTAATGTCCATAACACATTGCTTGTTCCCCCCATGGACCCAAGATGGCTACACAAACATTGTTCACAAGGAAATTGATATTGTTGTAGTACTATAATATATTGAACCTGAATCAAAATAAGAATTCAGGAGACAGGTTTGTTGGAGAGATGATCCAGCAATTTTTGTCATCTATGTCTGAGTGTGCTCAGTCTGAGTGTGCTCATCTCCTGTAAATGGAGTTTATAGGGGCACACTCCAAGCCTTGGCTTTAGTCATTAATGTAGGACTTGGTACAAAATCCACTGGAGCAAATGGAAAAACTCCCACTGATTTCACTGAGTTTTGGATCAGGCCCAAAGTCACTCTTATATGATAATGCATGATTTGAATCTTCACTTCCATTCTTGTATCGTAATCACTATTCCGATAGTCACCATAAACATGGAGGTCGTGGCTGGTACAATGTACATTGAATGTAAGTTGCCTACACATCAAAAACTATGACATTGTTTACTTTAACAGTGTATTTGAAAACTGTAATATCAACAAAGTTGGTGCACTTCTCTGGAATAGTAAAAGATTCATTAATAATACTTAACACATGTGGCACTTTTAATCTTCAACGAATTTACAATGATCTGCTGAGGACCCTTCATTAACCCTTTGTGGTAATTTTTTCCCAATTGTAGATGAGAAAACAGATGCAAAGAGGAGAAGTGACTTTTTCCAAGGTCACGAAGGGTGACATTATACTGTGAAAAATGGTGGAACTCAGGATTGCTTGATTAGGAATGTTAAGCTCAGAATTCTAGCTCACCATGATTTATGGGCTGAAATCAATGGGACTAAATTCTGATCCTACCTAATATACACCTCAGTGAAATATGAAAGAGGCATGAGAACAAGTACAAACTTTAAAAAAAAAAATGAACTTCAAGGGTTTAAAAAATTCCTCAGGGGAAAGGATAGGTGCAAAACACATACCCTGACAGAACTCTGTGGCAATGCTAGATTTTTACAGGATACCTCCATTTGTTCTCTTTTATGCTGAATAATCCTGATCATATTAAATTACAATATTATTATTATACAGCAGTGTATCACATCTTAGAAAAACTAAGTGTGAAAAAGATCCATAACATGAAACTTATTATTGGAACAACAAATACAATCAATACCTTATCACTCTTTTGTCTCATGAGGACCAATATAACTTTGCAAATATTTTCCCAAAGCAACTGATATAACTGAGGTGCTGAACATACACACAAGGGAAGATGTGTGCGCGGGGGGGAAGAAATGAAAATGTTTGCCTCATACTCCCCTTAATTATCATTCTCTGGAGAGTTCAACATTGTATTTGTAATAAAGTTCACAAATATTAAAGTTACCAATAAAAATATTTCAGGGCTTTTCACTGTCCAACCTACAGTTTCTACTTTAGATTTTCATTACCTATGAGTGGGGTTTTTGTTATTGTTCCCTTTCCATTTTGCCTTGAACCTTGGAAGATGAACAGCTAGGATGTCTCATCTAACTTCCTCAAGCCATCTTGGAGCACTCAAAGTTTCCCCCCTAGTATCCTAATTACGGCAATATCAGTCTCCCTTTGGGACTGAGGCAGTTAATGAACACCATCCGGCAGGTCACTTATAAACTATTTGCCCTGAGATTGAGAGCAAACTGTGGTGAATTCCCAAGGAAAGAATCAAATGAACCTGTTAATGAGCACCGCATTAGGAGAGAGAAAGAGACAGGAAAAAAAGGAAGGATCTGAAGTCTTAAGGAAATGTAGGAAATGCAGGTTTGTTTACTGAATGCTTTTATTGGTGTCAATGAGCAGACCTCTCCCTCCATTTTAAGGCAAACATAATATTTGGTTGCAGTTAAGCTTTGAGTTAGTTTTTACATATGACATTGGTAAACATTCTTAAAGGAGTGGAAACAAATAGGGACGGGTAAACTCTAGTTACAATAAAAATGGACACCAATGTTCACCTAAAGTCTTCTAATTAATTAATATTTATAGTGTCCAAAGAGTTGTGGGGCAGGTCAGAGTCTACTGAGACAGTCACTGTAGCAATATAGTAAGTAAAAGTCCACTCCCTGCCCCCCCAAATCTTACAGTTTAAGTTTGGCTAAACTTTTGTGTACATCTTTGTATTTCTAAGATCTGAACTGAATCAGAAACACCATAATAACCTGAAAGACTATGTGTTGTTATAGTTTGTTAGAAATCTTATGAGAGCCTGATTCTGTGAGATTTTCAGCCAAGTTTCTATAGAAGTTGAAGATCAGGTAAGAATCTGACAGAAACAATTGAATTTTGCCTGTCACTAGAATGACTAGTGTACTGAAAAACAACAACAACAACTCAACCAACCAAAACAAAACACAAAACAAAAAATCAACCCTGAGTGTATTCAAAAAACAACTAGACCATGTCTGAACTTATGCACTGTATGTAGACAGAGTCCTCAGTCTAACTGAATTGGAGGTTGCTCCTCTTGTTTTGTGGCACCGAACTTACCTTTATTTCCCTCAAACTGTAATGCACAATAGCACGGAGGACTGTGATCCAATTTGAGCAAGTAGCAGAAGACTGGGAAACAATTGGTGGAAATGAATTTAAATCATTTGTGTTCTTTGAAATGAGAGTTAAAAAATAAATAAGATGATGTTGCCAAATTGGGTAATTGATAAAAGTCTCACCCTATCCAACTGAACTTTCATACAGTTCAAAGTGTATTGGAACACAAAGTTAAACTGACGTACATTCCTATCATATACTCATTTGAATTTGATTTCTGTAAATAAACAGAAAGCTAAGTGTCACATAACAGCAGCTTGCTTTTTGTTAGAGATAGGTCCACCGCAAAACCCCAGAGCTAAACCTTCCCATACAGTGGAAAATTCAGAACCCAGTTAAATGTCCCTGTTTATTCCCAGTCTCTGAACACTCAAAACTTTGGAGACATTGAGATCTAGATGTAAACTCTGCAGCTCAAGACCAGAGCCAGTTTAGACAATGCTGCCAAACCCACAACCATAAAGGGCCCAATGCAGCAGGGGAGGTTTCAAATTCTGGTGCGTTGTTTCGTGCTTGGGCCATGCTGCAGCTCTGAGTACAGTAAGAGTCGCTCTGCGCTGCCTGAAATCTATGATGCCAATCGCTTGAGACCACTGGGAGGTCAGATTGTCTCGGTTCCCTAGGTTGGGAAAGTTTACAGGTTCCTATGAAAACATATGTACTGTTTCTTCAGACCTCTAGCAGGAAGCCAGGCAGGAAGAGGACTGGGGGAAGCTGCAGCTGAAGCTCCAGAGTGAAGCGGTTAAAGAGAAGGGATGACAGACAGTTTCCCTTTTTCTAAGAAAGTTCCTTAGAAACCCCTCCTCAGCTAGAAGAAAGCAATGGAGTTTTTACCATCATCATGATAGGGGATCAGAAATGGACCCATTTTCTGAACCAATATAATTAAGATGAAAAGAAAATAACACAGTACATGGTTTCCTTTAATCCGCTCATCCTCCTTTCTTGGAGCAGTAACATTGATGCTAGAGCACAGAATGGCATAGACATTGCAAATCTTGTTCATGAAGTGTAAGGCACAAGCTCATGTGCTTTTACCAAAAGAAGCGAAGGTCCAGGGAAAACACAGAAGCCTTAATAAAGGCCATGCAGGAACAACCAGAGCATTGCAACTTAGGTATCAATGAGGAAGATCATATAAGTGAACCTCTGGCAATCAAAATTTTAAATAAGGACATTTTACAGTAGAGGTCTGAAACATTCAATAGCATCTACCAGACAAAAGAAAACAGAATTGGACTGACAGCTCACAGACTGGTATCCTTCATTTATCCACCATGGTTATCATCACACTGGATAGATCTTGCCCTGCGATTCTGCCCTTCATGCATCCTTCTGAACAGCTGGAAACTGACACCCACAGTCAGTTTTAGCCCAGGCCCTGGTTGAGGGCAGGGCAGGCAAACACACAGTTCTCAGCACAAATGGGGAGGGGGAGACTGCCACCCAGTATAGGAGTTAATGGGGGGAGGCAGGCCCTCCCTACTCCACTGCATCCCAGCCCAGGGCCCTAGCAGTGGCAGCCTTGGTGGCCACTGGGGTCAGTGAGGAATCCACTCCAAAACATGCTGACACACATCACAGAGCTATCAGGTCCACCTGACCATCCTCCGCTTCCCCTGGGCCATTTCCGGACTCCCCCTCAGTCTGTACCTGGCTCCCAGGCAGCGGCACGTTCACAGGATCTGCAAAGTCCATGTTTGGGGTTAGGGAAAAAAGGGTCTCTTCCTCAATACCTGGGCCTCGTGGCCCGGGCCAGTCCCTTGGCCAGATCCTCAGGGTCCTCCCAGCATGAGAGTTCAGGGTAGGCCTCTGCTCCCGCCGCAGCTGGAGCCCTACTGAGCCTCTGGGCTCAGCTTTTATACTTCCTGCCCCTCCCCTAGGCCTCTGTGGACTTAAAGGGGCAGGCTCCGTCTCAGCCCACCTGGGCTCAGAGAGGAGTTCTCAGGGTCAGTGAGCAGCCAACCCTGCTCACTACAGTATGAAACGGATTGTTCTTTCCTAAGTACTTTGCATTTGTCTGTGTTAAACTTCATCCTATTTACTTCAGACCATTTCTCCAGTTTGTCCAGATCATTTTGAATTCTGACCCTATCCTCCAAAGCACTTACAACCCCTCCTGGCTTGGTTTCATCTGCAAACTTAATAAGCGTACTCTCTATGTCATCATCTAAATCAGGGCTGGGGAATCTTTTTTGGATCCAGGACTGCTTGACCCACAGAAAAATTAGTTGGGGGCTGCACACAAGTGAGAAGCAAAAAAACCCAAACACACACCTCACTGACGTGGCCCTTGACTGTGAAGGAGAAAGACATTCCCCACATTCCCATCACACACTAGAGTTTAGGGGGCCCAGGCTAGTAGATTTTGTGTGCTCCAGCCCCATAGGGAGATGGCAGGGGGGCTGGAGCACCAGTGTGGCCTCCCCAATGCTGGGAGGGAGGGTGGGAGAGCCCCAAGCTTTGCGGTCCAGATCCAGGCAAGCTGGGTACCACATCCGACCCTTGGGTCTTTGGTTCCCCACTCCGATCTAAATCATTGATGAAGATATTGAACAGAAGCAATCCCAAAAGAGACCCCTGCAGAACTCCACTTGTTATGCCCTTCCAGCATGATTGTGAACCATTTATTACTATTCTCTGGGTGCATCTATACTGCACAGATTAACTTGAAATAAGCTACACAAATTGAGTTACGTCAATTGCGTATCTTATTTCAAAATAGCTTATTTTGAAATAGGGAGCGCCTACACAGCACTTATTTCAAAATAGAGCACTCTTCCTCCAATTTGTTTTGTGGCACTGAACTTATCTTATTTTTATTTCATTCCATTGGTTTATTACTGTTTATAATTTCCAAAGACACTTTAAAATATCAGTTGAATTTTTCAAACCATTCTTCTCCATGTCACATACAAACTGCTTATTACATTGCATCTCACTTCAGGTTGACTCAAAATCCAATAAAAGTATAAGTAGTTGGATTTTTAACCAGAAGACTATTTTGAAAATGTTGATAGTAAAACTACAGTAACTAACTGCAGATGCTTCCAAAACTATAAAGCTACAATCAGTATGTTTTGCCACATTAGAGCTTAGCTTTACTATTTGACTTAATAAACTAGCATTTTATTATTATATAGTGTACCTAGCTCCTGTCATTTTATTATAGTAACTGTAACCCAGCTGTGATCCAGGGAGCCTTTTGCACTGGGGAAAACTTTAAAAGTAAAAACACAAATAAATAAAAAAAACCAAGTAAAAAAACACCTTATATTCATTATAATTTTTTACATCCCCCACCTTGACATTTGTATTAACTGAACAAGTGCTTTAGCCTCCAAACCCATCCTTTCCTTTCGCTACAGTGGATGCAGCTTTATTTTTGTTTATTACATCTCGGTGGGTTACCATTAGATATAGGGCCAAGCCATAACATCTAGATACTGATTTCAAACATGCCAAATGTTGGAGAGTCTGAATCTGAAGAGGTGATTTGGACCACTCTAAAAAGAGGTGCCACATGCAAATATTCTTTTAAAACTTCCCTACCAAAGCTTGGAAGCCTTGGAAACGGAATTCATCATACCTGTGCATGAATAAACAACAGAGGACGCAAAGCTTCCCTATTCCCATACTTATGTGACTCTGTCCAACACACATGGAACACTTTTGTGTGTGCAAGGTTGGTAGATTTGTGACATGAAAAAGCTAATGGATTAAACAAGTGGCTTACAGGCCAGAGACGGTTCACCAGGTTAGCCCTTCGCAGGCTGCCAGAAACTTTATTCACCTGTGTGTCCACAGGTACGGCCACTTGCAGCTCCCATTGGCCACAGACAGCAAACCATGACCAATGGGAGCAGCAAGTAGCCATACCTGCAGATACGCAGGTAAATAAAGCATCTGGCAGCCTGCCAGGGGCTAACCCTGGCAAACCACATCCAGCTAACCATGACCACTCATCCTGGACTAAACCAAACATTTCACACTGGCACCAACTGCTATCAGATGCTAACTATTTTTCCTCACGATGAATCAAGCTTGGATTTGACCCAGACTGCTCCCATTAATTTGAGTTCCAGATGAAGGCTTTAAAAAGAGGTGCTATAGAAAAAAAAATTTTCCTAGCAGTGAGGAGTGTTGTGTACCCAAAAGTAAATCAAGGAAAAATTGGAGTTTGACTCAAATCATAGCATTAACAGCAGTAGCTTGGTTGCTGGTGCAGAAGCAGACATATGCTTCTTTCCAGCTGCCAGAGACTGAACATGTCCCTGTAGCAGTTTTCAACAGAAAGCTCTTTCATTTCAATAGACTGTCAGAACACAGCAGATACAGCAAGAGCATCAGTGTCTTTACTCCTCACCACATGGCATCATTATCGGGGGTTTGCTCCAACTGGACTGGCTGCTCTCAAAAAAAGGCAGCTTAAAATGTAGCAATATTGGCAGAAAGAACCTGAAACCCAAGCACTGAATTCGTTCATACTCTAGTGTCACTACTACACAAACACAATCAGGTTTCAAGCATTTACCTAAAATAGTAAATTCTTCTAGTTGAAGGAGAATCACTATTGGATTTGATCTGTTTTCCTCTTCTGACTCTCCCAGAAGATGTCACCGTTGAGTGTTCTGACTGGCCCAAATAGAACAGGGTGTACTATTCTTAAGTACACAACCTACAAGTCACATTTTTTTTGTAAACTTTATTTTGCATTGCTGAGTGTACATAGACAGACCAGTGTCTTGACCTAAGCATGGCCTGAACCCAGACAGTGGATCCAGACAATCCATGGTCTTGGGAGGTGCTCTGGCTTAGATCTGAATTTTGTGATTCAGACCCATTTGAGTCATGAACTGAACTGAAACAAAGAGTCTAAATACCCCCAAACTTTGGGAAATTCAGACCAAGGTCCAAATGACATGACTTTGCAATGAGTCAGTCTAAAATACTGAATCAAAACCAATCCACATTTGTCCAGACCCTAACTTCATGACTTAGACCCTCCCCAAGACCTGACTGGTCTTCTCAAGCCTTCCCTACACTGGAAAAAATAATCCAAAGCCTTGAGATGTCACATTACTAAATCCAGCTGGCCACTGAGAAATATCAGCATCAGTAATAGAGATGTAATAGAGCCGTTAAATACTTGGCCAAATTCAGATCCACCTCCATTATTTTTGTTTCCTTCCTCATTCATTTTGCTATGACAATCCTGGCCGGCGCTGGGAAACACACACACACACACACACACAGCTATTTTGGGCAATGCAATGTATGATTGCAGAGATGCAGCCTAACTTCTACATAAACTAATTCCAATACACTGCCAAGTAAACCCTGCACTGACCTTTGGCTTCTTCATCTGAAATATGACCATAAAAATAATGAGTCTGTAAACTTCTTTTGGCAATTATACTGCTCCTGGAATGAAAGGACATTGTCATTAGCATGCAGCTTATGGACACCAGCTTGCTGGGCTTGGCAAACAGCCAATCTGGGAAATGGAGCTGGGTTTAAAACTGACACAGGTTCAATGGGATAATTAGGCAGCTTTTTGTTCAAGTTTGTTGATATAAATGTGCTACAGATTAGCCTTTCCCCTCTGCGCTCTGCGTAATGATCAGGGCTAACAGGTGGCAAGCTAATGGTGGAACGTGAAATTAATACTTTGTTTCCTGCTACCTTCCTTTGTTGTTTTTCTGTACAGGATTTCTCAAAATCTTCCCGCGTATTGTAAGCACCTTTTCTGTCCTGCTTACATTTAAGCATTGCCTAAAAAACCCACCAAGAAGAATGTGTTGTCACGTCACACCAAAAGCAGCGAGGAAATGCATACTGGGAAATAAATTACAAAATAAATAAATAAATAAATAAATAAAAACTCATTGGTAGACTGAAGAGTTAAACTTATTGGAAACTGGCCTAAAAGTTAAAATAATAATCTTTTTGAAATCAGGAGGGATTAGCCTGAGGATTAAGGAAAAACAGACTAAGGACTCCCTGGACTTGACGTAATTATGAGCCAATTACAGCACAACCAAGAAAAGCATTGAGGACATAGACATGGAATTGAAACATAGATATTGCTCTAAACACAGGTAAAGAGTTATCTTAAGAGTTGGCTCTTACGTACCTTGTGACAGAGAGGAAGGGTAGGAGTTAGTAGTGCCAAATGCACTTAACAGGTCGCTATAAATACTACAAGTACATTCTATGTATGCTTAATGTCAAAGTGAGCAAGGCAGCAAGAGACCGCATACATACGTGGAGAGTGGTACGCTGCCACCCCATGCAAGGAATATGCTTTCATGATAAGTTCACATTTACATGGCACCTTGTGCCTTGAAGCTTCCCAAAGCATTTCTTAAAGACATTACTTAAATTCTGCTACTGCTGATGTAGACTTTTGGCTTGATCAACTTCAGGTGAAATAGTAGTTGCTGCTCTGCGCTAGCCATATGAAAGAAGAAGGAGGACAATGTGTTAAAAAACAGTTAGGAATGAACCTCCCTTAGGCAGCATGCCAAAAGCTTTCAGCAGTGAAAGATGGCAGCATTCACTACAACTAGGCTATGGTACCTTAGCTTCTTCAGGTTACCAACAGGGCCACTAATTCATTTGTTGTTAATGGGGAATATTATTTTTACTGGGGGTTGGATGAGGGGTTGGATGATATTTTGAGTCCCAGCAAAAATAAACATTTACTTGGTTTTTTTAGTCTTAGTCCAAATGTATTTTTAATTATCTCTAGCCTGGTGCTAGGCAGTTTCTTCATTTTCTTCATTTAGTGGATGAAATTAAACTAAGGCTTTGCCTGCTCTATGAGGGAAATGATTCCCTGCTTGTGTCCACATACTTGAGCTAGTGTTCATCTAGCTGCATGTGCCAAGCACAACCCCCCTGGAAGAGCCATACTCAGCATGGCTCAGCCAGGGGAGCCAACAGCCTCTACAGGCACCTGGACAAAGTGAGTGGAGGGCTGGCTCTGAGCTCCTGGAAGGGGCAGTGTCTCAGGTGGAGGGGGCGGGGCCAGGACAGCCAGCCTTGAGTGCTGGTCCTGAGCACACCATGCTGGCCCTCAGGAAGCCCTCAGCACACCTCTCCCCACCTCAGCTGCGCTCTGGTGGTGTTTTAAAGGTCCTGGGGCTCCAGCCCACCATTGCTACCAGAGTAGCAGTAATAGCAACCGGGAGCCCCAAGTGCTTTTGAATCACCAGAGCTATTGCCCTCTTTATCTCCCCTGCCGGCAGGCCTGGGCTCAGCTGTTATTTCACTTCCCCTACCCTGCTAATTATACTCATCAATGAGAGCTATGTTTTCACAAGCAAAGAGCTCTCACCCCAGCCTTAGCTCTGATGCTCCAGGTGGCCAGGACTTGAACTCACCACCCCAGGCAACTGCTCTATCCCCTAGTCCACTCCAGAGCCCATCCCGCTTCACTGCCTTCAGAGGATTCCTTATCCTGCCTTCCAATACAGAAGCCAGGTCCATCCCTGGCGTAGCCTGAAATATACAGACTGAAAAGCCTTCACTTTTATCTGCAAAGCATTTTGATTTGCAAGTGCGCAAGTCTGATTTATTTACCCACCCCAAGACCTCTGCAAGACAAAATGCTTCTTTCACATGTTTGCCTGCTGACATGAAAACTTGAGACCCCAAAATGCTAGTTTGAGTGCCTGGAGTGGTCCAAACTGTGCCTGCTTTTGTCTTGAAGATAAGATGGATGGAAGACCACTTCCATCTTTCCTGCTGTTGATCTAGCTTTTCTTGGGCATAGAGACAACAGAGCAAATTCTGTTCTACAACCAAGGGATTTTGCAGGGAGATAACAAATAGCTGACTGGTCAGAATTAGAACTAAGCCCAGACACATTATAAAGTATACTTACTGCTGAAAGCTTGTACACAATGGTGTTTCCTGATGAATTGTTATTACTATATTACAGGTTGAACCTTTCTAATCTAGAACTCTCTCGTCCAGAAACATCAGTTGTCCAGAATGATTTTAGTTAGCTGGATGTCCACTTTTCCTGGGTGTGGCCAAGTTTCCCGCAGCTCCATAAAGTTTGTTTACAGCCACCAGTCCTGGCTCTCAGTGTTCTGTGCTGTTATTTAACTCTAATTTATCCCTAAATGTCCTCTAACAGCACATTAAGCAGTGGAAGTGCTGGTAATGCTGCTAGACAATATTGACCTTCCGTGGTCCAGAAAATTCTCTCATTTGGAACCGGTCAGGTCCCAAGGGTTCTGGATTAGAGAGGTGCAACCTGTATTACAGAACAATTACAGAACAGTACAATTATTAAAAAATACTATTGTAATAATTACAGCGCCAAACTGAAATTGGGGCCCTGTTTCATTAGGCACTGTGCAAGCATAGAGTCTCCACTCTGAAGTATGTAGAATCTAAGACAACCAGAAGAAGAGGGGAAACAGAAACACAGAGAAGAAAAGTAATCAGGGCACACACCAAGTCACTGGCAGAGGCAGGAATAGAATGCAGTTGTCCTGAGGCTCAGGCCAGTGTCCTGTCCAAAGACCATATTGCTTCTCCAGTGAAATGAAGTTGGTGGGGGACTGACTACATGCAATGGTATGGTGCACTGTTTGGTCCTCCAAAGACTTGTGCATCTACATTAGCATTAGCAATGGTTTTTTTGGCAGGACCATTTTGACTAGTCTATCCAGAAGGGTTTTTCTAACAGGAGGCGTAACAGTAATTTGAAGCCCTGAAACACCAACCTACGGCATCCAGTTCTGCTCTAGAGAGCAGGGGCTTGGGGATTATTGCCTAATATGAGGCACGTCAGAATGGGGATGGGTGCAATGCTTGTGGCTTACTGTCCATGCTGGGAGAATCTACTGTTGGCTTCACTGGCTTGATGTGAGCTTAAATGACTGCTTCTTGGAGCAGCTGGTACAGGAACCCACAAGGGGAGAGGCAATTCTCGATTTAGTCCTGAGCGGAGTGCAGGATCAGGGCCAGGAGATAACCGTTACAGGACCGCTTGGGAATAGTGACCATAATATAATAACATTTAACATTCCTGTGGTGGGAAGAATACCTCAGCAGTCCAGAACTCTGGCATTTAATTTCAAAAAGGGGAATTACACAAAAATGAGGAGGTTAGTTAAACAGAAATTAAAAGGCACAGTGACTAGAGCCAAATCCTTGCAAGCTGCACGGAAACTTTTTAAAGACACCATAATAGAGGCCCAACTTAAATGTATACCCCAAATTAAAAAACATAGCAAGAGACCTAAAAAAGAGTCACCATGGCTTAACCACCATGTAAAAGAAGCAGTGAGGGACAAAAAGGTATCTTTTAAGAAGTGGAAGTCCAATCCTAGTGTGATAAAGAAAAAGGAACATAAACACTGTCAAATCAAGTGTAAAAATGTAATAAGAAAAGCAAAAAAAGATTTTGAGGAACAGCTAGCCAAAAACTCAAAAAGAAATAACAAAATGTTTTTTAAGTACATTAGAAGCAGGAAGCCTGCTAAAAAACCTGTGGGTCCCCTAGACGATCGAGATATAAAAGGAGCAATCAAGGACGATAAAGCCATTGCGGAGAAACTAAATGATTTCTTTGCTTCAGTCTTCACGGCTGAGGATGTTAGGGAGATTCCCAAATCTGCACCGTCCTTTGTGGGTGATGAATCTGAGGAAACTGTCCCGGATTGAAGTGTCATTAGAGGAGGTTTTGGAACAAATAGAAAAACTTAATCTTAACAAATCTCTGGGACCAGATGGCATTCATCCAAGGGTTCTAAAAGAACTCAAATGGGAAATTGCTGAACTATTATCTGTGGTTTGTAACCTATTCTTTAAATCGGCTTCCGTACCTAATGACTGGAAGGTAGCTAACATGACACCAATATTTTAAAAGGGCTCTAGAGGCAATCCTGGCAATTACAGACCGGTAAGTCTAGCTTCAGTACTGGGCAAATTAGTCGAAACAATACTAAAGAATAAAATTGTGAGGCACATAGAAGAACATAATTTGTTGGGCAAAAGTTAACATGGTTTCTGTAAAGGGAAATCATGTCTTACTAATCTATTAGAGTTCTTTGAAGGGGTTAACAAACATGCAGACAAGGGGGATCCAGTAGATATAGTAGACTTAGATTTTCAGAAAGCCTTTGATAAGGTCCCTCACCAAAGGCTCTTGTGTAAATTACATTGCCATGGGATAAGAGGGAAGGTCCTTTCATGGACTGAGAACTGGTTAAAAGACAGGAAACAAAGGGTAGGAATAAATGGTAAATTTTCAGAATGGAGAGGGGTAACTAGTGGTGTCCCACAAGGGTCAGTCCTGGGACCAATCCTGTTCAACTTATTCATAAATGATCTGGAGAAAGGGGTAAGCAGTGAGGTGGCAAAGTTTGCAGATGATACCAAACTGTTTAGGATAGTCAAGACAGAAGCAGACTGTGAGGGACTCCAAAAAGATGTCAACAAACTGAATGATTGGGCAACAAAATGGCAAATGAAATTTAATGTGGATTAGTGTAAAGTAATGCACGTTGGGAAAAATAACCCCAACTATACGTACAGTATGATGGGGGCTAATTTGGCTATGACAAATCAGGAAAGAGATCTTGGAGTTATCGTGGATAGTTCTCTGAAAACTTCCACACAGTGTGCAGCTGCAGTCAAAAAGGCAAATAGGATGCTAGAAATTATTAAGAAAGGGATAGAAAATAAGACCCAGAATATCTTACTGCCCCTGTATAAAACTATGGTATGCCCACATCTTGAATACTGTGTACAGCTGTGGTCTCCTCACCTCAAAAAAGATATTTTGGCCTTGGAAAGGGTTCAGAAAAGGGCAACTGAAATGATTAGGGGTTTGGAACAGGTCCCATATGAGGAGAGGTTAAAGCAACTGGGACTTTTCAGTTTAGAAAAGAGGAGACTGAGGGGGGATATGATAGAGGTATATAAAATCATGAGTGGTGTGGAGAGGGCGAATAAAGAAAAGTTATTTATTAGTTCCCATAATAGAAGAACTAGAGGACACCAAATGAAGTTAATGGGTAGCAGGCTTAAAACTAATAAAAGAAAGTTCTTCTTCACACAGTGTGTAGTCAGCCTGTGGAACTCCTTGCCAGAGGAGGCTCTGAAGGCTAGGACTATAATAGAGTTTAAAGAGAAGCTAGATAATTTCATGGAGGTTAGGTCCATAAAAGCCTATTAGCCAGGGGATAGAAATGGTGTCCCTAGCCTCTGTTTGTCAGAGGCTGGAGAGGGATGGCAGGAGACAAATCGCTTGATCATTGTCTTCGGTCCACCCTCTCTGGGGCACCTGGTGCTGGCCACTGTCGGCAGACAGGATACTGGGCTAGATGGACCTTTGGTCTGACCCAGTACGGCCATTCTTATGTTCTTATGAGCTGAAGATCTGTTTGCAGATGCATCAAACAACATCCAGGGCAGCGGATACTCCACATGTGGTACAGTAGATGCAAGCACAAGGCTTTCCAAGCCATAGTTTTTAGCTGAGTGTAGACAGGCTTTAAAAGTCACTTAAGACCAATACACTCATTTCACTTGTGTCCTACACAATATTTGGCTCCAATTCCCCAGAAATTAGATACCTGGGTATTAACCACGCTGGCTGCCCTGGGCCCCTCTCCTTCGGCCTGAGGCCCTGCCCCTTCCGGGAGCACAGAGCCACTCCCCCTCCTTGCCCAGAGGCCTGCCCAGGCTGTCGGCACCCCTGGTATTAATCCGCTACATCAGCTTGCCTCCCATTATTTACCTGTCACAGTCTATGTTCTTGTACACATTTAATGCCACTCTCACCGTCATGACCTACAGCGTCATTCCTATCTATTTTGTACTGTGGTGTGACCAGGCACCGCTGATTATCAGTCTTTCAAGTTTCCTAGATGCCTGTTATATCACTAGCCTCATTTAACACCAGGCACATCTTACTAGTTAGACTTCTAGCTTTGTCTACAAGCACTTCTAAAATTTGTCCCTTTTCAGTTTTCTGCCTTTCTGTGATGGAATTGAATGGGACTCTTTTTCATTTGCTTGTTTCTCTTCAGTTCCACCTGCACTCAATGCTCTCATCTCCTGTTTACTAGGATATAGAGAATCCCCATTAACAAAGCCTTCCCTGTGCAATGTTTCTGTCTGAACCAAACCGATTCTGACTCTTCTACCAACACTGCAGGTGCAGATTAATTGTGAACACCATGCTATTAGCTCAGTGTCTTATGAGTCATCAGGTCTTCCCAAGAGACAAATATATCTTGTTGCAAGTCACAGTGATTCCTTCACCTGCCACATATGGACTCTTAAGTAACTCATTATAACGATCCAGAGAACCCTGACACTGATTACCACCTTCTATAAGGCACTTGGGTATTAATTGCTTAGTGTGTAATTTTTAAAAGCAAGAGTGAATAAAAAGAGAGAGAGAGAAAATGGAACCAGTTGCAGGTAAATATGAAGTAATTGACATGGGTAGAATGTATGTTCTAAGAGTTATTCCAAATATATGCAAACTAGCAGGCATGAAAGAAGGTCAGAGAAGGGCAGTGTCTCAAACTCAGATCTGATTTGCAGCCCCCCCCCGCAAGTTTGGGGGTTACTCAGATCCAGCATATTGTTTTGTGCCAATAGTGGGACCTATAAAGATGAAATCCATCTGCAACAATGAGACCCAAATTTAAATCTGAAAATACCCTGAATCTTAGGATGGAGTTCAAAAGACAGGTTGTGGCTTAGCTTTCTCTCTGTAAAAATGAATAGCTACTGACAAAAAAATAATGCAGACGTTTATTGTTAGCACAAAATGGGCCCCATGTTTAGGCATACACTTGCAAAGCAGGCACCACCATAATTGCCACAGATAAATATCACATCCCTCTTCCGTAAAAATGACAGAAGTCTTCTACCTTTATTCCTCATGCAGGACTCTCATTGACATCAGAGCTCTCTCTCAGAAGACTGGATGGACTACACAAACTCCTTAGGAGAAAGGCATTTATAATCAGCTGTTGTACCTGGGGCATGATCTCTCTCTCACTTATGCCTATTTTCCATCCATTGACTAGAATGATCCTTATTTGCATAGCTGGGAATGGAAACCTCAGACCCCTAATGCCCCTCAACTAGTTCAGTTGGTGGGGATCCCATTAAGTGAGCTCAGGAGATGAAACATTCTAGCTGCATGAAGGGTGAAAAAGCTTTCCAGGGGGAGTCACAAGGAGCAGTCTCAGGGGACCTCACATTCACATCCTGTAAAAGCTCTGTCTTCATCACTTTCCTCTCTTTTCAAACCGGTTGGAATCCACTTCCCCTTCAGCAAAACACCAACCAACTTTTTCATACCTCACTGAAGTTTGCTGCCTCCTGTAGCAGTCATGAATTTGTGAGTATCCCAAGCATTGGAAGAGGAGTTAAGGCTACTTCCAGCTGGTCTCCCCTCCCACCTTGGGACAGGGATGAATAGGGGATGAGAAGACATGAAGCAAAGTCCATTTCAATACCAATAAGCTAACCAACCTCAGAACACTTAAAAAATCTCCCAGTAAGACAGAGACCCCCAAAAAGCTGAGATTGGGATGGAGCTACTGATGACTTAATACACTTGTTATGGAATATTTTCCAATTAATTCCCTTTGGGGGGGCAGTAAATCTCATTATCTAATCTTACACACATGGACCTAACCTACATTTACTTTCAAGGGGATTACTACTATTATTTATTTAAATGGCAAGATGCCAAAAATGTGCTAAACACAGAGGAAAACACAATGTGTGTAGTTTGCTGCAAAGACACTTGAAGTATTCCTGTCCAAGGCTGGCTGATAAGGAAAAAACACTGAAAAAGACAAATATTGCAGAAAGGGGCCAGAAGGTCTGAGTCAAATTTTGAATGAATTGTTTGTCCAAAATATAACTGATATGAGAAATGTCGAGAGATATTGGCCTTGCTTTGCCAATGACTAATTCATGTAGATTTTGCTTATAAGTGGTGAATATACAAGAAAATTTAGATAGGAGAAATATCATATACACAACTCAGAACTGAGTGTGCAAGCAAAATGGATTCATAGTACAGCAGAACCTTCATACTTTTCAAAGGATGAATTCTCTTTAGCCTAAGTTCCAATATAGACTATGTCTAGACTGCAGGCTTCTTTCGGAAGAAGCTTTTCCGGAAGAGATCTTCCAGAAAAACTTCTTTTGAAAAAGCGCGTCCACACAGCAAAAGGTCATCGAAAAAGCAATCTGCTTTTTCGAAAGATAGCATCCACATTGATTGGATGCTATCTCGCATTTAAGTTGTGATTACGATGGATGGAGTAGCCACCAGGGCACCTGTGCTTTTTCCTGGAGGCCTCTTCTTTCGAACAAAAACCACTCTTCCCCGTCCACACAAGCCTTTTTCCGAAAGAGCTCTTTCAGAAAAAGACTTCTTCCTCATAGAAAGAGGTTTACCGTTGTCGGAAAACCCCCTGTGTTCTTTCAACTTTCTGTCAAAAGAACGCAATTGCAGTGTGGACGTAAGTGTAGTCTTTCCAGAAAAACGAAAACTCTGCAGTGTAGACATACCCATAGATAACACTGCAACAGACAGACACAGTTTGGGACTATCATTGTGCTTTTCTCTGAAATGTTGGATGGCCGTCACCAAAGCACCAAATCTGAATATCCAGTAACTTGGTGTGTGCTGGGGAGGGGCGGTTGGAATTTCAAGGTCCAGATGTAAAATGTGCTGCTTAGATGTACCTCTACACTAAACAATTTCACTACAGCTTACACGCATCGCTATAATAAGTATCACTTTACATTAATTTCAATTTAAGCTCATTAATGTTTCTCAGCTAAAGTGCTGAATTGCTGTCATGCCTGTTTCTATTTCTTCAGATGTAAGATTCTATGGAAGTGCAAAATTATCATTAGAGTTTTCTTTTTAATCTCAGCTAGACAGCATCAATTCTTCTCCTCAAAGAAATCTCATAGAGCAGACCTTGAAAACAATGACAAATATTTTCCATGGAGAATTCCAACCAGGCTTTGCAGTTTGGTCACCCTCCCAGAAAAAGCAACAGGTGTTGCAGCTTGTTGGAGGGAAGCACAATTCACTAGGGATCTTTTCTGAAGAGATCTTGGAAATCCTTATGGCACATTTCAGAATATATTGCTTAATAATAGTTTTCCCCTCTCCAGTCTCCCTTTAGTTACAATGTAGCATGATGAATTCATATTACATAATGAAATCATCTAATTATCTTGGAGCACTCAGAAAAGTCAAGGCAGCTCTGTTTGCAGTTGGGCTCAAACTCAAAGAAGGAGCCAAAGAGACAAGTAGAAAGTACTGCAATATTTCATTACCTTTATGTCCTGAAGTGAAGGCTATTTCTGCAGGTGAAAATGAAGTTACTATGGGAACTGTAAAAGGGAAAGGCTGTAAATAACATAACACAGGAGATAAAGATTCTTCATTATAGTGCAATTAAAAGTTACTTCAACAAATCCCAACTGTACACACAGTAGTATTGCCTTGGCAAAGTCAGTACTTTAAAGTAATTAATATTTAAGTTATAAAAGATTTTGTTCAATGCAGCTGTGTCAAGACAGATAGAAAGGCAATTTTGCCAACCGGCAGCTGTATGTTTCCAAAAATGCTATGCAGCAGGATGTGCACCAGATTCACACTATTAGTGGAAGGTATAAAATGTACTATATTTATGAGCAACATTTGCATTATAATTAAAACTGGATAAACATTAAAAATACATCAGCTTTGCATAGGTGGTGATTCTGGATAGTAACATTTGTTTCCTTTCTTATTTGCGATCTTTTCTGTGAACAAAATGTTGTCTGTGTGGGAAATGACTGCTGTTTATATGATACTTTCAAGGCATAAAGATAATTTCGGTGTGAAGACGTGCAGTCACTAGTCATTGTTTATTATTTTCTTCTTTTAAATATTTCAGTCATCCAGTTGGGGAGTGGAAACAGTCGCATGTGAAAATACCACGTGCCTTAGGTGACCATCCTCATGCTTCCAATACGAAATAGGAAATCATAGAAATGAATCATTTGTGCCCACACCTTAGACTGAAAATTATTTATCCAAACACTTTGGAAAATATGATCAAATTGCCAAATACATTGACAAAAATGAGGGTAGCTTCTTGTACAGTGTGTGAACAGGAAAGACCCGTTACTTGCATTGGATCATTTATTTGTAATGATTAGCCTGAACAGGGACAGTCGTAATTGACACACAAATGCCCAAATTCCCCACGGCTGGTGTGTTTGTGTTTATGTTGGGATTGTATATGGCAGCAGGAGTTTAGACCATATTTGAATGCTTTCTTGAAAATGAGAAACTAGTGAATGACCTTGCCAAGTTGAAGCTGTTTCTTTAGGCTGCAGTTATTAAAATTTGTCTTGCAGGCTGGACACATGCACTATATTTGAAAGACATTTGCAGCTGATGGTGGATGGTTTCACCAAAAACATAAATCTGCTGTTGTTTATTGAGACACCTGGACAGCAGGCATCCAATGCGGGGGAAGGGGAGGCGGGAACTAATCAACAATTGTAATTAAAAGTTTGTATTTATTAGTAGTTTCTGGTGATGATCCTCATGGTGCAAACACAAAAGACAGTCTTTGCTCCAAAAGCCTTACCTTCTAAAAGGGCATACAATGGATAATATTTAACAAAATACATGCACACATACACATATTTATTATCTACACACTGTCCCCAAGTATGCCAAAGATATTTGTTTAACAAAATGTAAGGCTTTTTGATTACAATACACGGCTTCTATACAGGGTTATTTTAAAGGGGAAAAATTCTCATAAGTAAAAATGTTCAGAACTTTGCTGCCTACTATTAGGCACCTACATCTATATTTAGGTATCTACCGGAGACTATTGATTTTCAATGGGATTATTATGCTCCTAGGTCACTGACATGCTTTTGAAGATCCCGCCCGAAATAAATGGCCTGATTTTCTAAGGTGCTGAGCACCTGTCGGTCCAATTGTTGTCTGTAACTTCAATTTGAACTTTTTGGTCTTAGCTGCCCCAGTTCACATCTCTACACTCTTTGGTAGCTCTGTTATTTCTCCTCCTTCTCCTCTTCAATTTACAGCCAAGAAAGCGGCTCTTATTGTTCACATTTCTATTAGAGATGAGTCCTATCCACACCCTGTGGATCCATATCTGGATTCTGAACACCTCCAAAAGTTAGGAGTGTTCAAATTGGAGAGTGTTGGTTCAGCCCATTATAAAGAGAGAGAGAGGGGATACTTGCAAAATTTGGAACCAAGTTCAGATGCCAAACACCCCTAAAGTCTAAGAATTTGATTTTCAACATCAACTCTATCGTCTAGTTTTTAATGGCTCTTGATAAGCTAGCAATAGTTGGCACTTCTCTTCCATTCCCTACAGATGTAAAGAATATTTATGTGCGAGACAGAGGGAGACCTTATAGAATCCGGACTGTCTAGGAGAAAGAGAAGGTTTATAAGGTCCCCATTTTAAATGCCTTCAAATATCAAATTTACAGTGAAAACACCCATAGGAATGAAACATCACACATCAGCAAAGCAATTTCCATTTCTTCAAAATGTAGTATGTACTCTGAGAAAAAACAAATAGAATTTCTTTTTCATTAGGAGCAATTTAAATCCTATGCTTGAAAACAGCCCAAGAATTTAAAGCAAGAATGAGACACTCTTTATATGGTTCTTTCTTTAAAAATAATTCTTCATCAAGGGAGTTCAATCTGTTTCTCTTTAGCTCCCTAAGTTAAAAGGCCTTATGGTAGGTTTCACATAAGGAACCTTTATCCAATCTATCTCTCTGGCTCACTGAACATGTAATATGGAAAAAAGTGCATTTATTTGAAAAACAAATCTTGAAAGTTTAGCCATTAGCCTCGATGCCTATAAAATCCTTTAGTTCAGTCTGCAGCCTCTCGGGGGTAAATCTACAGGTGTCAAGTGTTGAGCAGCTGCAGCTAGTGATGAATTTAGGGAATGGCAGTGAATTTAAAAAACAAGATGACCAAATGAGATACATTTTACAATCAAAGCCCAAGCTTATGTTAAAAATTAGAATGCCTTTATAGATGCTTTTGTTTTTCCCCTGAGCCTTCTAAAATCAGCATGGCAACGAACTCAGAACTAATGACCAAAGTACCGAGTATTGCTTGCGAGTTCTGGCACAGTGAAAAACTGGAGGATAGAATGTTGTGGGTTCCCCCCTTTTTCATGTATGTGGAAATTAGATAGACTCAAGATGAATACTCAGGGCCAGATTCTCATTTATACCATAGCCCTTTTATAATGCACTGATAGTATAATGGGGCCTTAAATTGGCCATAAATTGAATTTACATCTCTTAAAACTTTTTGTATTGCCAGAGTGGTGTAAAGAGATTTAGTGTAAACATATATCTACACTGCATGCTAATTCTGAAATAAGCTATTGCAGAATAGTTATTCTGAAATTGCTTATTTCGAAATTGCACTTCTATACTGCAGGGAAGCCTCAAAATTAGTCCGAGGCAGACTTCCCTAATGTAGATGTGCTATTTTGATTTAGAGCCCCAGGAGGCACTGGGGAGGAGTAATTTAGAATGGTCCTTGTGAGGGGCTATTTCGAAATAGCAGCAGTGGAGCGTCTACACATGCCTTATTTCGAAATAGCTATTTCAGAATAGGCCTTATTACTCATAGAATGAGGTTTACAGATTTTGGAATAAGCTGTCGGTTATTTTGAAATAACAGAATGGCTGAGTAGATGCTCACATTGTTATTTCGAAGTAACACTAGTTATCTCTAAATAATGGTGCAGTGTCGACACACCCTAAGACAAGTTGGGGGCCTCTGACAAACTGTGAAGATTGATTGTGATGAGTGGTGACTGCCACACTGAGAGGGCCATCTGGGATCTTAGATCTTAGATGAGACTCATACCCCATGAATAAAAGATCTGACCAACAGTACCTACAGAGCTGTAGTGTTGGGCTCTATTAGCTTGTCTCCCTGGGAAATCTAACTGGCATAGCTAGAGCAGAGTAATTGTCCAGCTGCTGTTCCCATGTGGACACTTTATTCTAGAATAAAAATGATTTTAGTCTAGAATATTTTAATGCTTCCAAAATAAGCTAATAATTCTAAGTGGAATAGTTATTTCAGAATAAACTCGCTTATTTCAGAAGAGAGTGTCCACATGGGAACGTTATACCAGCACAATGAGAACAGAATGATTATTCTGCTCTGTCTATGGCAGTCAATTTTGCCATGGAGTCAAGACCCAAGTAGTCTACAAATAATCCTAGAAAATTGATTAGCAACTCTGGAATTGAAAACTTGGGATCAACAGGAGTTGCATTTGCCCGGTTTAGACTCTAATCTTGCGAGGGAAATTCTGGGTGGACCCAGGCATTGACTTCAAAAACATAATGCCACACAAGTACAAATCCTAGTGTAAGGGAGATGAATCAGGGCAGATCATTTTTTTAGAATGTAAAGGCACTTGCAAAATTCCTGGTCTTCAAAAATGCCCATTAAAGACACAAAGTTTTCTGCAATATTTGACTTGTCCTGGTGCATTCTGTGTCCACCAACTCACATTCTCCTGATGCTGAAGCATCTGCAGCATTTTCTGTATGTTTCAAACTACCAGTGGTTTGGGCTTTTCTGTCACTTGCCACCATCACATCCGGTAACACCAAGAACAGAAAATGAAACAATTCTAGAGTATTTTTCTGGTCAGAAGCCAAAGAGAAAATGTCAGAAGAAATGAGAAGCAAGGCTCAGTTTTGATCACTTTTAAATGCTCTAGGCCAGAGCTGCCTCCATTGGTACCAGCTGCCCAGATCTGGCCCAATATCAACAATTCACTTATTTCAGTTGATGTTTAAGCCAACTTCAGATTACTAGTGCTAAAGCATATAATGGCAACGTCGTGCTCTGTTGTGTGGGTAGGTGTACCCAGGGGTGACAGTAAGTGGGTGGGCCCTTGTGTGCAGCTCTGGAAAGAGCTGGCTGAGCTCCAGCAAAAGCCAGCAAGGAGCTATTGAAAGAGCTGGTAGGGACCTGGGTTGCAATACAACAGTACCTGGAAGAAATGTTAAATTACTTTCACCGCTGGGCATAACCTATAATCTAACTCTGATTTCTCTCCCCCTTTCTCATCCACATCCATGTTGTGTCCACATACTCCATGGGATTTTTAAGTCTTCTCCCCCTTTCCTTTCTGACTACTACATAGCATGCTATCTAATCCATGTCCTCACTGACTCATACATTGATTCCTGCAATCCCTCTTCTTCAGTACCCACTTTACTCCATCCAACATGCCATCACCAGAATCATCTCTCACCTGTTGTTTTAACCTCCTGGCTGCGTCTATCTGTCCCTCACTGGACCCCTGTTGTGCTCCAGATTAAGTTCAAACTTCTTGTCCTTCCTTGTAGTACCTCATGTCACTCAAGGTTAGTGACTAGTCATTTCGCTCCTTGGGAACACTTCCTCCTCCCCCAGCCTATTCATTGAACCTAATCCCTAAGGAACATGTGAACCTATTAAGTCACTGTGGCTCATGTCCCCTTTCACCACTCACAGGAGGAACTAGGTTAGACATTCAGGGAAAATCCTTCAAATCTAGCTCTCTGAGCAAATGGACCATTTATATTATATTTGAGGAAAACCATTACAAACCAACCCCCACCAAATGGAGGCTTTTTTACTAGGGCAGCTAAAAAAAGAAAGGGTGAAAACAGACAGCTCAAAATGAGAGCAACAAGGAAATCCTAGTACCTCAGCATAGAGACTCTTAAGTTAAACCCAAGGGAAAGAAAAAAATGGATTCTTAGGGCTTGAATGTACTTTAGCAAGCTTTGGATCAGAACCTTAGGTTGTTTACCTCATATGCCTGTGTTTGACTCTGCTTCCTGTGTCCTGGACATTACTTATGGGTAAACAATAGCGAAGGGGAGCCCCTAAAGGTTTTCTACCTGCTGTCCAGATACTTACTACTTGTTTCTATCACCATAGTAAAACTCTAATGGATTTCAATGGAAGCAGGAAAACCAGTGTCTTCTGCATTTACAAGAGCAGTCATCCTTTAAAAATGGCCAGTACACACACGCATCTTGGTTCAATAACAACCCAAAGTTCTTAGCTTTTTCTTTTTGCCTTATGAGAAAAATCAAATGCCTCATTTCATTTGTTTCTGATTTCTCTACCCTCATAAATAACCTGGCTCAGAACAAACAAGCCCAACCATGTATTTATCATGTTAATCTCCAAATGCAATTCATACTAATGTTCTTGTAACCTATGCTTCCAAAACTCTTTTACATGCTTTATAAACACTATTAATCATACACAAAATGTCAGTGGTGTTAGCAAAGCACGCAACATATTTGGAACATTTGCAGCACAACAGCTTTGATTATAAAGGTCAGCATCTCCACATTAACTCCATCAAAATAAATGGGTAATTTTCCTTTAAAAATACACTAAATAGCTTGTCTAGGAGATCCCATGTGGTGTCTGAACCCAACATCTGTAAAAGAAAGCATGGAGCTGAATGTATAATATCACAAAGTTGCATGCAAAAGATGAAAGAAGGTATTTGCTTATGTTAGCTCACATATAGGAAAATGTCAAAACCATGAAGCGCACCAACATATCCAAGTCAAGCTCTTACAAATGAAGCATTTTTTGGGGTGGAGATAGGAGCCCTTATCCAGCTGAGTGAGGAATCCAGCTGATCTGCACAGTGTTCTGAGGAACACTGTGACTAATGGAACCCCCCCGTCTTCCTACTCCTTTCTCTTTTGTTGGCAGTGATTGTGGATCCTTTCCATTGGACATAAGAACTGGAAAGTGACCTCTTCTGAAGGCAAGCCAATACTACTAATCAAATGGCAGGGAGCTGTCATCACTTCTCTCCCTTCTCCATCACTTTGTCTGGGGTTCACTATCCAAGGTGTTGCACCTCATCTCCCAGACTCTTTTGCCAAATTCTTGGAAAGGAGCCACTGGGCAGCCATAAAAGTGTGATTGTGAAATCTTAAAAATAGAGGTCACTCATTTCCTCCACACAGCTCACACTCAGCTGAAATCTACCCTTCCCCCCAGGAGTACATCATGAAAAATGATGCTCTAAAATACAACTTTCCCCTGGGGGTCCCACTGTATTTCATACCTGATTTGTTTCACCTTTGCATTGAGCCTGTGAATACTTTGGGGTAAGCAATGCATCTTCTTTGGTGTAGAGTACTCAACTCAGAATTCTTTGCTGACTTAACTTATAAAGAATAATCAAAAGAATTCACATGCCAGAGATTCACATACCTTAGCCTGACCTGCTGAAAATAATAGTTTTAACCACAATTGCAACCAAACCAGAATTTATTATTTATAGTTGGGCTGAAATTACAAGCCCAGTGGGCCCATCATTGCTTGGATTCAGAGGGGTTTTCCCCCTTAGTCCATGTCTAGTATTATTTAGGGTGATTTCAAGGGAACATGGATCTAGTGTGGTCCTGTGGGGGTAATTCTGGATTCAGTCCTTTTCAGTATATTACTCCATTATCCAGGTCATAATGCCACATATGCTTATAAAATCTGAGATGCCACCAAACTGGAGTGGGGGGGAGGGGAAGTGAGGGCGGTTTCAAGCACTTTGGAGGACAGGATTACAATTCAACATGACCGTCAAAAATTAGAGGCTTGGTCTGAAATAAACAAAATGAAATTCAATAAAGACAAATGCAAAGTTCTACCATCAGGAAGGAGCTATGTCAGGAACACCATTCCTGACCCTCCTGATGGTCAGGAGCCATTGATGGACCTATCCTGCAGGAGTTCTTTTTTGAACCCTGCTATATTCTTGGCCTTCACAACATCCTCTGTCAAAGAGTTCCACAGGTTGACTGCATTCTGCGAAGAAATGCTTCCTTTTATTTATTTTAAACCCACTGCCTATAAATTTCATTTAGGTGTTCCCTAGCTCTTGTTTTATGACAAGGAGTAAATAACAGTTCCTTATTCACTTTCTCCTTTATTGAGTGTTTTCATTCAATAAAGATTTAAGATGGCTGCCGACATCCTGTAATATAAAAAGGAGACTCAGAGTGGTGTATTTATTCTATAAAATGCCAGACAAAGCACCAATACATATCAGATCCTAGTCCACAAAGGTCCAACCAAGGCTAGTGAGTGGGCCATATGAGTGGCCTTCCTTCACATCTGTGGTTCACAAGATTGTCATACCCAAGACAGCCTTTCGGGATAGAGTAGTTTTGCTAACTGCGCTTGCAAACCTAGAATTCATAGAGTGTGCCACTTGAACCATAGCAGGACTTTGATTGGCCTCAATGTTGTGTGCAATCAGCAAGCACCTCACTTCAGGTGCCCTTGTTTTAAATGTGTGTAACTTTAGTAATACTAGTAGGAAAAAAACTACACAGATGAAAACCAGCAGAATCTGACAACCCTACGCATGGGCAACAGGAAACAAAATGTCTCATGGGCCACATATAGAACCCCAATGGGCCACATGCAAATAACTACATGCATCCCCTTCCTTTCTGCCTCTGATAGAGAGGCAGCAAAAGGGAGGGCGGTAGGAAACGATGCTGGTTTCCGTGGAGCTGCCTGCCCCTCCCCACCCCCACTCCTGAACTGCTGTCTCTGGTACACATGGGAAGCTGGCTCCCCACCATGCTGCTGTCTCTCTATCAGAGGCAGCAGTGCAGTGTGGGGAGGGAGGAGGAATAGATGGGAGTAGCCAAGAGCCGAAACACATGGGGAGCTGGTTTTTAAGCCAGTTCTCTGTGCATGCTGGCTCATGGAGCCACCTGCCCCCCCTTGCTGCCTCCCACGGGTGGGGGGGGGCCAGGCGGGAGCTGGTGCTCAGCGGGAGCTGGCTTTTAAGAGCTGCCTCTCCCTCCGGTACTATATCAGAGGTAGCAGCGCAGGAGGTGAGGGGAAGCGGGTGGAATCCCAGGCAGCATCCCAAGCCTCTGTCCGCAGGGAGCTTTGCCCCGCCCATGGACAGGGGCTGCTTCCATCCCACAGTGCTGCCTCTCTATCAGAGGCAGTAGCACAGGGCAGCAGGCAGGAGCCAGTCCACACAGGGAACCAATTTTTAAACTGTCTCCCCTCACCAACCAGCTCCACCAGCCACCCTGCACTGTTGCCTCTGATACAGAGGCAGCAGTGCAGGTTGGCAGGGGGCTCCTCAGGAGTGGGGCTAGGAGCACACTGGCAGCCGGTTTTGCCTCCGGGGAGTATTTTAGTAACCATGTAACTGATAAACTTTTTTGTGGCTACACATTTACTAAAATAAAGATGATCTAACATTCCTAATGGAAATTTGAGGCATTTATTCTTGTGGATTCTTAGTGACTGACTGCCTGTGGAAGTGGCCAAAGCATTTGACAGTCCAGCTCCTAAAAAAAATCTATCAATAATTGAGGGATCCATCTGACATCCATGCTGCATACCGTCACAAGACAGTTCCTGAAGGCGCCTCAAGGTGAGCTGGAAGAAGGTGATCCATAGTATGACTTAAATGGTCTTGTGCAGCATATACATCAAGGTGATATTTGACCTCTAGGACTTCAGTAAATAGCATTGCTTTGCACCATGTTGTCTTGGTGGTCAACTCTGACATAACACGGTCAGCTCCATCACCTTGCCTCTTCCTATACTATTGAGCTAGAACCCTACAGAAACTCCAAGGCTGGACACTACCTGAACCTGAACCTGTGGGTTCCTGTTCCCCTGTGTCTATGGAAATGGAGAGCCTTAGAATAAAATCTTAATTCATAATTAAAATTTTTCCACAAATCTGCTTTGTCAGCTGAAGTCCGTGGTCAAATGTATACTCCACAACAGGAAGAAGCCAATGACGATTTCTGAAAATTCTGTGAATCAGTTCCATGAAAAATACACAAGACCCACTCTTATGAAGAGAGAAGTAGTTTGAGTCACCGAGAAAGACAGAAAATAAACTTGTGAAATAGCTATGATCAGAACTGATTTTTTCTCTTGTAAACTTATTGAAAAATAAAATCTCCATAGTTTCTTTTTTAATGTGATTTTTGTTTTGCACAGTTGCTCTAGTCTAGCACTAACACTTTGACTAACTTCGTGTTGTCATACACTTGGAAAAACCTGGCCCTCCATTTCCCAAAGCTGCATCCTCTAGTTCTTGAGACCCAACATTTCCTTTTTTAATTGAGAGTTATTTAAACTTAAAGGATACAAGATAGGGCTCTAAAATCAGACACCTTATAATTTTGTTCCAAACTATTACAGAAAATAAATATCTGGACAAATACCTAAAGAGGGAGAATATTGGAACCAAAGCAATTATAGCAGTTATAGGTCTGCATCATGTCTTCCTTCTGATGGGAACCTCACTTGGCTCTGTAGAACATTAGCACAATAAAGAACAACAAGCCATAAAAAAAGTCAAATTCCAAGGTAACCATAAGCAACCAGAGGTTAAGCATTGCTTCCTCTGTGTATACAAATCATAGTTGAGAAATAATTTGCAGATGGAAAACTGCTAAAGACTACTGGATAGAATGAGTCAATACATTGTGGGGAAAGAAAACAGGTGTTTATGTATAGAGACTAACATTATTGTAACAAAATAAGAAATGTGATTTGGAGGCCATTGGTGGTTTCTGGGCTTTGCACAGCCCTGCTTCTCAGATTCACGGGGTCACGTTTTAAAATCATTCCTATAATGTAGGTATTTCCAGTAGTTGAATAGTAAAAAAGGATCCCAGCTTGTTGTGAACAATCCCAAATCTAGAGAAAGTTTATGCCAGGGTCTGAATGAAGAATTTTGTTGTTTAGGCTCCTTTCTAGTGAATAGTTTTTCTTGTGCTAGATATTTATAATGGCTTCTTTTACAATTTCAGTGTAACTGAACCGGCACTCGTCACCTGTCATACAAAGGCCCCTGTTTTATACCCTCCTGACTGGGAGTTTTAAGGCTATCCAGCTCCCTGGCTTTACACTGGGTTATCCCCAGCAAGCCAGTGTGTCTAAACAGGCCACCATCTGTATTTAGCTTTCTCTACCAAGCCTATGACTAGTATATTGTCTGCACTTAAAGTTTCCAACTCTCACAAGATAAAAAGGCAAAGTCAGTACTGATGGCAGGGGGGACACAGATTTGGCTGAGGCAGGTAGAACCAGCAAGCAGTGACACAATCCCTCCCAAACTCAATCCTTCCTGTACCCAGCAAACCAACAAGCAACCTTCCTGTACCAGACATGCTGGCAGGAGGGCATCAGTGGACCACGTGGCCAGAAAGGCAGACAGAGCTAGCAAGCAAAGACACATGCTCCCACCTCCCCAGCCCAAACTCCACTGTACCCAACAAACCAACGCCCATTCACAACCCTCCCCTTTGCCCTACTAAGTAGTAGCTCCTTAGAGATTAGGGTCGGGAATCAATGAAGTCCGGATGGCTTACAGTTGTGGGGTTGTTTGTGGTTGTGGTATTTGAGTCTGTCTGAGTCTGAGACATCCAAGGAAAAGCATCAGACAGAGAAAAAAAACACACAATATATCATAAAGCTTTTTTTGAAAACAAAAAACAAAAACCTGATTGGCTCCTAGTTGCACTATCACTTTTCAAGCTTTTCTTTCATCTGATTGGTTAGGCTCAGAGCCCAGGTGCTAATTATGCCCTCTGTTAGGATTTTTTTTTAAAGCAGCAACAAGCTACTTTAAAACCAGAACATGCCCAAAACAAACCAACATGCAACCAACCAGAAAATAGAAGCCAACTATGCTTAAAACAAGTCAATTTCTGCTTATTATGTTTGGGTAGACCTGGCAAAAATATATGGAAACAATAAATGTTTCTAAAACCATGCTCACGTCTTACCAGAGATCACCCAATAATCCTATGGGACCCTAGTAGGTCAACTTCATCCAACTTTTCCCTAAGGGTTGAAGTCTTTCCTTGGACAGAAGGTCCTGTCCATTTGCTTGATTGGAAAGAAGGTCCTGAGTCTGTTGAAGCCCAATCTATCCCAAAGTCCTTTGTTTGTTGGCCTCCTATGGACTAGAATGTAATCATACATAAACTCTCTCAAATATCTCTTGAAGTTGCAATATCTGTCATACCTCTCCACAGAGAGCTCACATCCAATCCCAACCCACAGCAATACATAAGCTTTATACAGTAAGGTCTTTCAAGACTATTACAGGAAATTCTCACAGTTCCTTTCAACAAATATTATGACCACTCAAAGACATGTCGTGGATTAGCCCATTTGATAAGTACTATTTATAGCCAATGTATGCATCATCATAGATTAGCAATATATGTGTATTTCTTTTTTATTCATATTCAGTGTTGGGAATTTTACCTGCCCATGGAACATAATCCTGTCTTCATGGTTTGAATAAATTAATGTTAGAGATGAGACAGACTGATTTCGAACCCATCAGGATGGCCATAGTTACTGATAGTATATTCATGGATATTTAAACAATGAAGTCATTTAAATCTGACCCTGCCAGTATATGGAAAAATTGCCTGAGTGTTTCGTACCCTAAGAAACAATTGGAAATAGACTCTCTCAATACCCAACTCTGCTCACCCAAATGAACCAATCTTTTTTGTATTTGCCAGCGTCTCTATCCCTGGGATAAGGGGGAAATGCTGTGATTTTTTTTACTTTTATACCAACCTGACCTCACATTGTTATAACTTGGTCTTGTGGGAGAGCGATTAATTTAATTTCAAGGCCATAAGGTTCATGGTCTCTCTGCTGAGAGGATCAATTAATGCCAACAGCTCTGGTTTTGTCAAATAAATAGCTGCCTACTAACAACGACATTAAGATCATCAACTCTTTTTCAAACAAGCCACTGAATGAAACACCATCAGAAGGTAAGAGATTTCTGTCACTCACTAACACCATTAGCCAAAATCAAACCAGTGAGCCAGAGGAGAGAGTTTCTGCATCCCATCATCAGGTCCCATTTTCCAAACCCTTAAAATAATACAGCAATACACACAAGCTGGGTTCAGGGAGAACAGGTAGGGCAAAGATGGCACAATGAGTACATTGTCTAATGTGCTGAGTATGATGTAATTCTTTAATGGACCCAACACACGGTCCACACATCTACTATATGTTTGAGAGAGTTAGTGCGCTTGTCTGTCTGTGTGTCCAGCTATATGTCTGTGAGTCCATTTGTTCAAGAACTCCTAAAGCATAAGAACTAGGACTACTAAATTTGTCATGCAGCTTCTTGTTAGCATAACTTTGAAGAAAGGTGAGGGGTTAGTTGTTCCAAGACAATAGGATGTGCCTGGAATTCAATTGTTTCTCATTAAATGGAAAGGAAGGGATTTGGTAGGAGTACATTTGTACTGTAGAACAGAGATGGGGAACCTAAGGCCCAAGGACCAAATGTGGTCCCCGGCTTGCCTGGATCCGGCCCTCAGGGCTCAGGGCTCCCCACCCACCCCCAGCACTGGGGAGCCTGCACTGGCACTCCAGCTCCCGCAGCCTCCTGCCCAACTGATTTTTCTATGAGTCAGCAGCCCCCGACCCAAAAAAGATTCCCCACCTCTGCTGTAGAATGACCACGGGGCAGTAAGAAGTCAGAGACGGGAACTGACACAGCTATAATCCCACTGGGTCAGCAGGGGGCAGGAGTGAAAAAAGGGACAGCTATCTACTATATATTTGAGAGAGTTTGTCTGTGTGTCTGTTTGTCCACCAGCCAGGGGACATGCACCTCTCCCTTAGGGCTGGGCCTGCTGCAGCTGCAGTGGCCATGGAGAGGCGTTTCTCACCTGGCCTCAAGCTGCTGTGGTGAGAGAAGACTGGGATTGTCCTCTCTCCCCAGGGCAGCCTGCATCCCTCCTCCCCAGCCCCACCCCAGAACAAAGCTTTAAAGGAAGAAAAACAAAACTTATTTGAGTTAAGGACCTAGGCAATGCTCCATAAATCTTCTAGTCTTCTATAAAGGCCATCTTTTCCAAAAGGGCATGGGCCTAGCTTTTGAGGATTATGAAGTGACATATGAATTATACACAATGGTCACACTGCCAATATTATTGGAAATAACTTCCAGAGTCCAGAATGTATTAGAAGGTACCAACACCAAGGCTGTGTCTAGACTACACCTCTCTGTCGACAGAGAGATGTAGAATAGGCACGTCAAAATTGCTAATGAAGCAGGGATTTAAATATCCCGTGCTTCATTAGCATAAACATGGCCGCCGTTTTTTTCGAAACAGAGCTTTTTCGAAAAAAACCCGGCAGTCTAGACGTGGATCTGTCGAAAATAAACCCTTTTTTGACAGATCCTGTATTCCTCAAAAAATGAGGTTTACAGGAGCTGTCGAAAAAGGGTTTATTTTCGACAGATCTGCATCTAGACTGCCCTTTTTTTTTCGAAAAAGCTCCATTTTGAAAAAAAGCGGCAGCCATGTTTATGCTAATGAAGTGTGGGATATTTAAATCCCTGCTTCATTAGCAATTTTGACGTGCCTAATCTACATCTCTCTGTCGACAGAGGGATGCAGTCTAGACGTAGCTCAACAGTGGTAAAAGGCACAGTATACCACTGCTTGCTACTCAGCAGTTCCCTTCAGGTGAGCCGACAGCCTCTGTGGGCCCGTGGCCAAGGTATGTGTGTGTTGGGACTCCATACTCCTGGAAGGGACGGGGCCTTGGGCAGAAGGAGCTGGGCCGGGGGCAGCTGCCACTGTTGCGGCAGTAGCAGCAGTGGCAACCAGGAGCCCCAGGCCCCTATGACTCATGGGGCCCAGGGCAACTGCCCTCTTTGCCTTCCTCCCGCGGGCCTGGTTCTCTTCTGTCTGGTCGTCAGGTTCTATTGAGCTCAGAAAGATAGTCAGAAGATCTGGGATGGACTCCTGACCTCACATCATTTGGCAGAATGGGGTCAGGATTTCATCCCTGGATTGTGTTTCTGGCTCTGCCATTGACTCACTGTGCTCCCTCCGGCCAATCACTGGATCTTTTCATGGGCCTGTTTCCCCAGCTGTATACTGGGAATACTTGTCCACCTTCATAAAGTGTTGTAAGGTCTTGGAAAGAAAATTTTAAATAAACAGGAAGAAGAATTTGTGTGTGTATGTGTGTTAGTCAGAAAGAGAAAGAAGGATGCTAAAGGTATGAGTCTAGGACTGAGCAGTATTTCTGATAAACTCAGTAATAGTAGTTTCTGTGAACAGTAAACAATGGTATAATTAGCAAATGTTTTTTCTATTTACTTCCTCTAATATGCAATGGAGGGAAATGAAATAAAATGTCAAGGACTCCATCAAACAGATGGTTCTGCACTTATTATTTTTCTCTTCTGTATTGTGTGCGTCAACTGAAGAAATTTTTTTTTTATGAAGTGTGACTCATGGATTCCTGTCCTCCTTCTCAGTTGGACGAGGACAGCGGGGAATGAGAGGAAAGGGGCGGTAAGAGAAGTCATATCATGAGCTTTTATTAGGAGTATTATTATGTCTCATTAATTAATCTGACCACTGGTTTAGTGACGTCTTGGTCTCATTTCACAGGAAAAAATTACTCTGGATTGCCAAGTTAAATAGACAATTACAGGAAGAGCAAATTATGCCTACATTGCATTCCCTCAGGGCACTGGGCCAAGTTCATGTCAAATCCATAATAACTAGAATATCCTCACTAAAAACAGCTCCTGTGGACATACGTCATGAGCCATTTGTAATATACGCAGAGGATGTATTGATCTTCCTTGGGCTTCCTTTCTCATAAATGCATAATAGAAAAGAAGGGAATTTTTTAAGCATCCTAACTCTCTTCTGCACATAGGCAGAGTATAACCAGCGTTAACTCTAATAAAGCACAATTCAAGTTTAAACAGTAGGGCTACGTCTACATTGCGCATTCTTCTGCAAGAAGATATGCAAATGAGACGTGGCGATGAATATTGCCGCACCTCATTTGCATACCTAATGAGCCGCCATTTTGCGCAAGAAGGAGCAGTCTACACTGCTCCTCCTTGCGCAAAACCCCCTCTTGTGCAAGAACCATTCTCCCATTTATTTTCATTTATTAAAACAAACATTGGAATTTTTCTTTGATCACACAGGCGCCAAATCGAGAGGTTTCTAATTACCTGGTACAAAAACCTTTCCAAAACTCCCAGTACAATAGGTGCAATCTCCAGTGCTAGTAGAATGAGAAGGACATTGCAGGCCAGAAGAAAGAGCATTGTGATTTAAAACAAGTTGGCTGATTTCAGCCTCAGTTGAAAGTAACAAGGAAGTTTGTGATTCATCCCCACATCCTGAAAACCTAGCCTGCTGCTACTACTTCCTGCTTCTTTACATGGGCTCCACTTCTCCAGCATGCCAGACGACCCTGTTCCCAACTTGTCTCCAGGCCTTCTGCAATGCTGTCTCTTCTGCCTGACACTCTGCCTGTCCTGAGGCACCTTGGAAAACACTTCTTCCTTGAGGACCCTCGGTGGGGACTTCTCCATGAACTGCAGTGTTTAGCACACCATAACACACAGGCCATGGCATGCCCACAGGTAGCACTGACTAATGTCCTTCTTCCCATACCCCCATTCCCATAGCCACATTTTAGCTCCCTCCTATGTGGCTAAACTGTGGCAGGAGGGAGGACCTCTACTGCCTCCTCCCCCTTCTTTTAGGGCTCTTGCTCAGGGCCAACCATAATTTTCCCAAGTGTTTAATTGTTGTCTAAATTGATCATCTTAGATGGTAAGGAGTCAGGGCTGGCACTGTGTCTTATTCTTGGTTCTTTACAGCACAGAGCATGGGACTAGCAGCAGCCAATAATAATCAGATACTTATTAGTAGTAGTTGGCCAGATCCTGACATCTTTTCTCAGATTTCATGCGGTCCTCACTTAAGCACAATTCCCTGGATTTGACCAATAAATATAAATACTGACAAATTAATAATAAAAATAGAACTGTTTTGCTCAGGTTAGTGCTAACAGTTGCTTAGATTTGGATTCAGTGGGTTCCTACGTTACACTGTGGATTTCAGTGTTGAGCCCAACATATCAAATCAAAACATACACACAAACTCATTGGCTGTGTCTATACTGGCGCGATCTTGCGCCAGAGCTATGCAAATGAGGCTCAGCGTGGAATATCGCCGAGCCTCATTTGCATAACTAATGAGCCGCCATTTTTGCGGAAGAGGCTCTTGCTCAAGACGGAGCTGTCTACACTGCCCCTTCTTGCGCAAGAAAAACCCTCTTGCGCAAAGCCGTTACGCTGATTATTTTCAGGCATAACGGCTTTGCGCAAGAGGGTTTTTCTTGCGCAAGAAGGGGCAGTGTAGACAGCTCTGTCTTGCGCAAGAGCCTCTTCCGCAAAAATGGCGGCTCAGTTATGCAAATGAGGCTCGGCGATATTCCACGCTGAGCCTCATTTGCATAGCTCTGGCGCAAGATCGCGCCAGTATAGACACAGCCATTGTGTCTCACACTGCAACTGTGTGAAACAAGCCCAGGTTGGCTCAGGCTTGCTTGCATGGTTCACAAATCTCAGCTCACTTTCCAGGCAGCCAATTGGCTTAAGTTTCACAACAGTTTGCAACCCCCAAATACAATCAACATTGACTTGGTTTGTGATTTTGACATGCTTCACACAGCACTCCTTACAAGTTCATGCTGATTTTTAAACATGTTGTTTGTAGGCTAGCATTTAAATTATGCCACTTACAAATTTGGTTGAGTAGTGTATGCAAGCACTGTAACTATTGCTATGGGCTTTTATTTTTAAATCTGTACTGAAATTTCTGAGAACCCTTTCCGTTAGTAGGAGAAGCAGCCAATTTATGTTCCACACAGTTATAGCTTGCACCAGAGCAGAAAAATGTGGTGACTGCTCCTAAAGATTTTACTTTTTTTTTCTTGCATGGTTGTTTCTCTGAATCTAAAATAAAGTAATAAAAAACAAACATCCAGATGGAAAGTTGCTGTGGAGAACCACACGTCTTCAGATCTGACTTGGGCAGGTGCACAGTGCGGGAGCTGCTGAGGATATTTTTGTGGCATCTGACCTCATTTCCTTTTTCAAGAGACTTTTTAGTAAGAATTATTCAGAATCAGCAATTTTCCGTTTTGCCTTTGCCCTTTTCCTTTAGCGCAAGCAGGGTTCGATTTCAATCTCTTTCTCCCCTATGACACTTTCCTTTGTCAGAATCCTCATGACCCAATATTTCCCTCTCTTTAAATATGCAATGAGCAAGTTCCAGCTGAGACAAGTTTCATGTGGCCTCTATTGGCTTGGCCTTTTGTCATCAGCCTGTGGAGCATGAAGGTCTCCTGGTTAAGTCTGTGCTGTGACATGGCGCAGCACACTGAAACAAGCCCGTTAACAGTGAACTAATGGGGTCCACTCATAGGCCCACTGTTTCTTCCATAATCCAAAACAAATGTTTGTTTTCTAGAGCAAGTTTGCTGTTCTCATCCTTTCAGGGTTATACTGTGTAACTCAGAGCACAACTTAAGTTTTTCTTCTCAGTGCTCATGTCACCCCTTCAGCTGCCAAGGTTTTTTTCCTATTATAAAACAGTGAGAACTGCTTAACCAGATGGATGAGATTCAAGTCAAGCCCCCAGAGGTGCAGCAAGCTGAATGTGAACTTGGGTCTCATGTAAAATTTAGAATGGTGTTGGACATAAATTTTGTTGTTTTTGGCATCTTGAAATGAAATCTTGGCCACTTGGTTCATGTCTGTTAGAGTCAGCATGACAGAAAAACACAAAAACAAGCTCAGGGATTTGTTTCCAAATTGCTAAAGGGATTCTGAATCTGGACACACACACCCTAAATATCATAAAAACTGTGGGAATTATTGATTCCCCCCCCCCACCATCTTGTTGTTTTAGAAAGGGAAGATGGGGCTCATTTGGAAATATTTGCTCTAAACAGAAGTATGACAGTATTAATTCTTATTGTCTCAAATTACATGTGCCAAGCATGAAGTTTTTGCAAGTATTTGCAGAAATTAGTGAGCCTGAGGAAGGTTAGAATTTTACCATACCTTTCAGTGGCAAAGTGTATCATTTTGCTAAGTTGTTTTCAGGCAATTTTTTATCTTTGAACTGTAATGAAATGGCAGCATTTTGGTCTCAGCCTCATCATGGATGTTCTCCCTGCCCTACTTGTAATGATAAAGTGACTTTTTACCTTTTTAGATTCATTGATGGGGGGGGTGGGTGGTGGTTTGCAACACTGCTTGAGATGGAGTGACAAATGTTTGTGCTAATTTTCGTACCGCTTTCTTACTGCTCTTGTTAAGAATCTTTCCCTTATAACAAATGTATAAGATCTGTGGGTACCAGTGGCAGGTCATGCAGGAACTCAGTTTACATAATATGAAAAAGTTTCCGCAACATAATCCTTAGATTTATAAAGCTGCCATTTTAATTAAAAAAAAACATTTCAAAGTGAAATGAAAATGAAAATCCATTTTTTTCCTCCCCCTCAGAAATTCAAAACCAAATGCAACATAGGGATTTGAAAAATGTCATCCTATTTCAAAACAGTGTCAAATAATAATTGTAAAGGCTTCCAGTAAAAAATGACAAAATCATTTTAAATACAAAGAACATTCTGTAGATGGAAAATAAAAACATGTAAAATGAATAATTTCTGAACAATTCTTAGAAAGATTTTTTCACCCCTGAAAATCCTAAGTTGTTTGCAGTCAAATATGCAAAAAGGAAAGGAGGTAAAATTCATCAGGCAAATTATTTACTCAGCTCTATATATTAGTTTTTAGAAGCAGAGAGCATTATATTGACAAAGCCTTTCCTACATTTATGTTTTTATCTGTAGCATTTGGAAATATCAGATCTTTGTCTGGTCTCATCAGTATTGGTGATGGTAGGTAAATTATGTCATTCTCCTTTTCAGATGGCATGTGTTGCTCAATTAACATGACATGTCTCTGTTTATCAAAATCCAGTCAATCTTCACTCACCGATCTGCAAGACAACTAGTATTTAATCACTACATGGAAGATTTTCTAAAGACCCCTAAAGAAATTTTGTGCTCAACTCCTCTTGAAAGCTAATGGGAATTAGTTACCTAATTACCTAATTAGTTACTTGACTATACCTTTGAAAATCTAGTCTCACCCTAAAAAATTATTTTCCTAGACAGGGCAGAGGAAAATATCACTCAGAGGTTCATAACACTTATCAACCAAGAGGTCAGATTTTATCACCAAAATAAACCTAAATGGTGTGCTTCAGCAACAATCTCAGATAGCTGATAAATTGCATCCCGAAGGAAACTGATGAAGAGAAGCTTCTAGAATGATTGATTGATGTGCAGTTACATTAGTAGATCCTCATACTTGGCAAGACATTGTATTGATTTTCTGGTACATGTTTTCTGTGCAGTTTCTTGGCACGCCGTAAGAACCATCATCGGCAGGGTGTGTGATAGAAGAAATGTGGTCAGGCTGGCACACTACAAAGATGTAAAACTCAAGCTGTTACTTTCCTATTTATGGATTTTCTGTCTGCTCTTTTCAGAGGCATTTCTAAGGCTATGTGTACACTGCAGAGCTTTTCTGGGATACCGGAAAATGCATCCACTTTTCAAAAAAAAAAATGTTGGAAAAGTGGACATGTTTTTTTGGCATCTCTGTAAACCTCGTTTTATGAGGAAGACGGTAAGTTCCAAAAGGGTTTTTTTTTCCCGAAATTTGGCCCCGTATAGACAGACCAAATTTCAGAAAAGCCTCTTTTTGGAGTAAATCAGAAAAAGATATGCAATTTTGCATACCACAAATTGTGTTTCTTTTTCTGATTTGTCTTTGTAGTGTAGACTAAGCCTAAGACTGAAAGAGGCATGTAGTTGGGTAGCTAAGAGCAGGGCTTTGGTTCTGGAACAGGGCTCTTCCTCCCTTGTTCTGCCCTCCAATAAGGATTTTGAATTTAGGAACAAAAGTTTGTGGGTTTTTAGGGCTATTATCAATTTCTTAGCTCAAAATACATAAATGATTTTGCTAAATAAGTTAGAGAGTTGCAATACATTATACTGGTGGAGAGGTACCAAGGTCACCATATGTCTCTGGGGGATGGAGGGGACAGACCTCTGCCTCCTACACTATTCCAGTGGAATCACCTTTGGATCCTTTACCTTTTTTACAACTCACTAGTCAATCGTCTGTCCAATGGAGAAAGTGTTTATAAGGAGGGCAGCTGCCAAGCTTCACAAGTCACCAGTATAATCTTCCGGTGCATGTGTCCCTAAAGATCTTTTGCATTCTTTATGATCCCCTTGCCAATAAGTTGTGCTATGGAGAAGGTGTTTACAGGCAGAGGTGCTGCAACACTTTACATCCTTTGGCTAGGTTATACAGTTGAAAAAGCCATCATGTAATCTCTCGCTCCCCTCTAGTGGGAGATGTCAAACAACATGATGAAGATGCTGTCTGGTGTACACTCTTCCAGAAGGCCAGGAAGAACATCTGTCACCAATATTTCTACTTCAGCCAGATTTGCACCTGGTTGTTCTCTCCGCAAGTTCCTGTTTTATCTTCTTCCATATAATTCAGACATCCTGCAGTGGGTTTGCAGTCTTATACCGCTTGCTGTGGTCAGATCATTTCATCCAGGAAAGCAGAAGAAAAAAAAATACCTACCGTGAATGAGTAATCAAGTGACAAAACCTTTTCTATGAACAGTTTCTTTTGTGGTGCTCAACTTATCCCAGTACTTTGTACATCGTGATATTTTTTCACCCAGAAAGGTGTTAGAGGAGCAACCAGCAATGTTAGAATTTTGGTTCTACAGGCTAAAACTCCAAGGTGGTCAAGAAATAGTCCAAGAACCATCTTGCATGATGGAGTGAAAATAAATACACACAGTCTTCTAATTCTGTCAATTGACTTTCAGCACGAGATGTACCACTACACTGTGGCATGCACAGGCTATCTTTCAACACAAAATGTGCTCAGTATTTGTATTTTAGTGACTGATTTTAGGACAAGCTTCAACTCGGCCTCTTTTTTTTATACCGGTAATATTGCAGGCACAAATAATGTCATTTAGATGTGTAAGGACCTGACTTTGTCTACACATGCTGTATATAAACATCCATAAGTAGGAGTTCATACCCATTAATCATGGGTATAAACTCCTATCAAGCACATCTGCAAGTGCACAGTGAGAGGCCACCTGTGACACATCTGACTCTTAATATTTGTTGAGTATTTTCAAAGTATTAATTATTTGCATTACAGTAACACCAAGAGACTCCAAACAGATGAGGGCCCCAACGTGCTAAGCATTTCCAGACACACATTAAAACACAGTTCCCTTGACCAAATACCTCACAATCTTACTTTAAGATGTAAAGTGGGGGAAATAAATTAGGGAAGAAAGGATCAGTAACACAACCATGTTTTTCCAATAGACTAGTTATGTGCACAGTTTTGCAGATATAGTAGGCTTTGTTGTGGTAATTAAAGAAGAGAAATATGGAATTAGGTAGTTATAATCTCAGTTTGCCAGTTGACTAGCCATGAACAGCTAGTGATGTTCTGTAGTCATGGCACAGAATAGTACAGAGGAAGAATCTGAAGCAGGACTGGACTTCACTGATTTTTTGGATGGAGGCTTTCCATGCATAAAAAGTGGCATGGAAGAAAGACTGAAGGTTCTTGTAGCAAGCCAGTGAGCAATCCAAGCTGATGTTGTTGGCAGGGCACTGAGGGCAGCTGATGATACAATAACATACAGAATAGGTAGGCAGGGTGGGGGTCTAATATTAAAGGTCCTTGAGGTAAGGAGAAGAAGCATGTATTTGATGTGGTGAAGGAGAAGGAATACATGGAGGGACTCAAAGGCAGTGGTGATGTAGTCAGAATGAGAGGTCAGGAAAGTGTTGGATGCTTCAATCTGAGTAGAATTTGAGAGGGGCAAAGTTTCAGTAGTTAAGGCCAGACAGGATGAGGCTGTCGCAGTCAAGCCATGAGAAGGGCCAGGATAAGAGTTTTAATGGTGTGGACAAAACTTATATCTTTCAAATGTTATGTAGGAAGAAACAGCAAAGTCTGGATGTGGCTCAAGAGAAAGGTGAGTCAGACAAAACTCAGGTTATGGGCCGGATGAATGAGAGGATGGTGGCGTGTTCCACTCTGACAGGGAGATGAGAGGTTATGGGAGGAAGGATGAGGATATCAGTTAGGCCCATGTTGAGTTTAAATTGACAGCTGGATGTTCACAAGAAGATAGTGGAGACCCAGGGAAAGACACCAAATTGAACAGGGGAAGCTCACAGACATAGCTCCTCTTTGCTTGCATCCCAATAAAAACTGATTAATAAAAAATGCCATATTTCTTGCAGAGATGCAATAGTTGAGTGTTGCTAGGAGAAAAAGGATTTTTTTTAAAATTCAGAGTCTGTTTTTACTTATCCCATAGGAGTAGCTTATGAGTATTGTAGATGATGCTTCTTATCATGAATGTTCCCTATCATCTGAAACATGATCTGACTGCACACACTGTGTAGCAGCTTGTCACACTAGCGATAAGATGGTACTTACATAATCCAAATGGAGGATGCTGAAATAATTCAAAGAGGTTGCTTTTTCAGAGAGACAGCTGGAAGGTTCTCTCAGAACTCTTACTCATACAAACTGAATTCAAGACAACAGGAGACATTTAGTCATAGTAATTTTCAGATTTACGGTTTCTATTTTTCTTTAACATAATCCCAAAATCGATTATGACAAATGTTAGCCAAATGTAGCTGATAATTAGAGGGACTCAGAGAGAGTGACTTGAAGACATTGAACTTCTGTAATGTGCTTGGTAGTGACACACTTATAACACAAAAGAGAAATGTCACATTCCACTGACATAGTCCTTGCCAATGGACAATCTTCAGAAAGGAAGTGTGCATCTAATAGGATGCTGGGAAACATGATTAGCCATATTATGCAAAGAACTTGCTGATATAAATAGCATGTTATTGGACCTTCAGGGGCAGTGGTCGCTTGATTGGAGGGACTGAATGGCTCTTATCTTCTTTCTGGCTTTGGGTTTCATCATGTGACCACCCAGGGGACATACCTCAAATATACCGTGAGTCATATTCCGTATCTCAAAATCCTACACAATATCCACATGGTGGAGTAGGAGCCGCATGAAGATACCTGAGTGGGCACTAGGCTGAAGGATGGCATGACTCAGAAAGACTGGACTCCTGCTTGTCTAGTATTTCTTCTCCTTTTTTGGCCCACAGTCTGTTGTGTAACTAACCTGCTTGTTAAAATAATATTTTGGCATGTGGCATCAGAGCAATAGATTCACACACAGATATACAAAATAAGGTCCTAATATCTGGAACTGTCATGGCAGTACCCTAGATTTATTACATTAATAATACCTTAGTGTTCTCATAAAGGTAACAGAAGGATTCTTTTTATAGCTTGGCTAGAGTAACTCTTGAGTTAGTCAAGTAATAAAACTCTGTAAGAAATTTATTTGGAAAAAGTAGTTACTGCATGTGCTCAGTAGCTACTTTCATATTAAACACCTTGTCCTTTTTATTTGTTTCTTTTCAAATGATTTGGACTTTGCTACCAAATTTATCTGTCAGATTTCCATTTTATTTATATTGCTGCCAATAATGTCTGCACAAAATGAGTCTGAAACTGTAATCTCATCCATACTGTACTTTAGAACACTGTCCAGCCAATTCTTAAGAAAAAGTTTAAAAATAACTGCGAGGAATACTTTCTCTGAGCAACACCACTCATTTTATGTCTGATATAAATACAAATCTACTATATATTTTAGGGTATGTCTACACTAGCCCCCAGTTCGAACTAGGGAGGCTAATGTAGGCATTCGAAGTTGCAAATCAAGCCCGGGATTTAAATATCCCGCATTTGATTTGCATCTTCCTGGCCGGTCACCATTTTTGAAATTTACAAGTCCGGACTAACTGCCCGTGTCTACACACGGCAGGGACCCAGTAGTTCGAAATAAAGCCCTAGTTCGAACTACCCTGTTAAACCTCATTCCAGGAGGAATAACAGGTAGTTCGAACTAGTGCTTTATTTCAAACTACTGGGTCCCTGCCACGTGTAGACTCAGGCAGTTAATCCGGACTTGTACATTTAAAAAAATGGCGACCGGCCGGGAAGATGCAAATCAAGTGCAGGATATTTAAATCCCGGGCTTGATTTGCAACTTTGAATGCCTACATTAGCCTCCCTAGTTCGAACTAGGGGGCTAGTGTAGACATACCCTTAAAGCGTTTGTCTGTTTGATCAAGAACTCATTCTAAACAGTAAGAGCAAGGACCACCAAATTCAGTAAGGTTGTGCCAGGAAAATGGGATGTGCCTGGAATGGGATTGCTTCTCATAAAACCAAACAGAAAAGAGACAGAATCACCAAAGTAAGTACAAAGTTCAAAATTGATATAACTAAGCAAATATTGAAAGAGACTGAACCAAGATGAGCCAGAAATATAGGATGAACCTGGAATAGGATTGCTTCTCAATAAACTTTACAGAAAAGAGATAAAGCAGAGAAATTTGGAGTAGTGCTATGTTCTTGGTATAGCTAAATCAAGGCTTAAGGTTTGAAAACTAGAAGTCAATGTAATTGGAAACCAAATTAAGTATAGCCCTTTTCTATTAAAACATAGTGAAGATAAGATTTTATAGAGATGAAGAAAAAAACCACACTTGATGGAATTCCTGTTTAGTTTTTTAGTAATTTTTTAAATGGAAAAATTTTAACAATCCTTTTTAAAGAAATCTGAAATAAAGATCAACTTTATAAAAATAACACTGTATTTTTGCAAAATACAATAATCTAAATAAAGCATGTACATTTTCCTTTTATTTAAAAAGAACCCTCCCACCCCCAAAAAAAACTTTACTTGAATTAAGGACCCAAACAACGCGAGGTAAATCTGCTCGTTCTATATATAATGTAGAATGTTAATAAAAAATATAAATAATATTTTACTTCCCCAGTATAAAATAATGGAGATGTTGACTCACCCAGAGCTGTGAGCAGTTATTGGACAATGTAACTTAGTAATTTAGTAACCAGATATTCTAATTAGCGTAATAATGAAGGCATCTTTTCTTTGAAGGACAGTTGCACTTTCAGGAAGGATATATCTGATCATCCAAGTAGGTGAGTATTTTCCATCTCTCCTGTCTATGGTCACAGCAATAATTATGCTTCCTATTATATGGTAGAGGCAGGCTACGAATGCATGCTTATGTTTGTATCACAATTTTCAAGTTGTATCCAGTATAGAGGTAACTGTGTCAGTCCCAGGATATGAGCAGGTCCAATAAAGGATATTACTCATCCTTGTTTCTCTTTAATTTTCAAATTGACAGTTTCCCCCATCTAGTCCCCAGACAGCTAAATTTGTTACCAAAAGTGAAAAACCTTTTTTCTTAAAATTTGCAGGGCTGTGTCTCTCATGCAATTCTGTACCCTTATAATGACAAGATCACATTAACCACATGTTCAATCTGTACACACAAATCCACATTGTACTTCTTGGAATAAAGTCCCCTCAATATGGGGATTTGGAGACTTTTTTATTTAAAATTATACTTTATGTAGTTCAAGGAAAATTAATCCAAAAGCAAACCATCTTTTTAGCACAATGACCTACACAAAAAATTCCAGCAAGATGCAGATGTCTTTTAACAGAATTATGATCCAAAAGAAAACATGCCCAATGCAGTTGACATTTTAACAGAAAAATGGGCACTGAAAAATTTACTATGAGGCCAATATTTTCAGACAATAAATACTTAAAATAAAGATAAAAAATAAAAAATAAAAAAGCAAAATCCAGCTGTGGGTTCATCATTTAACAGAAGTATCTAGGCAACCACTGAAGAAAGTCATATTGTTGGTGCAAACATTTTCAAATTGGGCCAACATCCAGTGCCTCCACTTATCGCTTTTTTCCTATACTTGCATCCTTTTATAATACCAAGGAAATGAACACTAAAAAACTTTGTAGTCTCTCATCTTGTAATCTTCCTCATTCCTCACCCCTAATGCAAGTCCGAAGAAAATATCCAGTTAAGACCCCAAAATCCACACACCTATGCCACCTCTGTTTCCCTAGCTGCAAAATGGGTATAATCTTTACAAGAGTCATTGCTACAATTAGAGGCTGATTCTGAGCTTATTTACTTGGTGTAAATTAGGCGGGAACCCACTGACAGTGGAATTGCACTAGTGCAAAACTGGCTCCATAGGAACTGAATCAACCTCACAGTATCAGTAAAGACCTTTGAGATCCTTAGACATAAAAGACAGTGTGAAGGAGTGTAGTGAGGCATCTTGGCCTCCCTCTGGCCTGGAAGGAGAAGAACTCCCCAAGACACCCTGGTGGGCAGGGCCAGAGCAATCCAGCCTCACCCCCAGGAAGCAGAGGGGCAGGGCCAGAATATAAAGGTGAAACTAAGAGCTCAGTTGAGTCCCAGCTGCTGAAGGAGCCAGACACCTTTCCCAAGATGCTGAGGTGGGAGACTGGCACACATGTCCAGGAAGAGGAAGACTGGCCATGACCGCTCACAATCCCAGACCCCGAGCTGACGGAAACCTGCCGGAGTCCCCGTTCTCTCAAGACCCGGTACCAAGCCCTTGGGAGGAATCGGGAAGTAGCTCAGGGATAGTCGACCCTGATCTGGCTGAGGAGATGGAAGCAAACTGAATCAGCATGTTGGAGTCAGGATCCCCACTGACCCAGTGGCAGGCAGCCCTGCCACTGATAGGGCCCTGGGCTGGGAAGCGGTGGCACCTCAGGGTGACAGTCTCCTCTTTGTGAGCAAACCACCTGTACTTCCTGACTCTCTGCCAGAGCTAGGAGTAGGGCTGCCAGGTGTCTGGTATTGACCTGGACAGTCCGGTATTTTCGCCTCCTGTTCGGTAAAAAAAAATCAGAAAATACTGGACACCTAAAATGTCTGGTATTTTCTGATTTTTTCCCCCTGCCAGGAGGCGAAAATACCAGACACCTGGCAACCCTACCACATTCAGCAACCGGGCCCAGCCCCCGGGCCCCACTGACACAGCCCCCGGGCTCTTCCCAGACCCCCCCCCCCCCGAGTCCTTCCTCCCCCCACTTACCTGGTTCCAAAGGCCTTAAAAGGGCCATGCTGGGTTTTTTTCTCAACGGTGTCTTTTTTTGGGGGGGGAGGGTGTTCGGTATTTTTGGTTAAACCATCTGGCAACCCTCGCTAGAAGACCCGACAGTTGCTCAGCCTGTCTCTAAGCCTGAGCACCCTGAACGGTCTGCTGCCCTACCCTGAACAAGGGCCTATGCCTATTGACCGCAGCTCAACCTGAACATAGGCCTGAGCACTTTAACTGCTTGCTGCCCCGCTCTGAACCAGGATCAGGGCGTATTGACTACTTGCTTGGCCTGCGCATAGGCCCAAGTACCAAGACTGGGTGTTGCCCCACCTTGAAGCAGGGTCGGGGCTGGACTACTAACCAGTTCTGCCTGTTGGTAGTGAGGCAGCTTGGCTTCACTCTGACCCTGGATGGGGTCAAGGCTGTGACCCTATCGAATTCAAGGGGATTTTAAAAAATGTAAGGCTTAACTCTGCTATTGGCTTGGCTGCTTGCATTACAGTAAACAGTACATCTCCCATTGCTTCCAGTGGGAATGGACGTAGACCATAGCTGAGCATTTTGGGAAATCTCACCTTCTAAATACAAGTATTATTACTGACACAATAAACTGTCTCAGGCCAGATTGGTGTCTTTTCCCTTAAAATTTAAGAGTGATAGCATTGTCAATGATATGGTCAGCTATTCTGACTACAAGATCTCAGAGAAAGGATAAACTTAGTGCCCTTAGTGCCCTATTCTGACTACAAGACCTCAAAGAAAGGGTAAACATATTTCAACTGCCTCCTCCAAGAAGTCTGGGTGAATCAGTTTAATGATATTGTCACAAAGCCTGATATATTTCATTGGTCACTTGGATAAAAAATATAGCTCCCTTCAGAAGAAAAGAGGGGAAAAGCAACAGATTTGTGAAGTCATCCTCATCTTTCTTTGGTCCATAGTCCCAAATTCATCTCATGACCCATCTTATCCCAGGGATTTTTGTTGCTGATTTGTGTCATGTGAAAAAACAATGAGAAGTTTGGAGGGGTAGGGGGTGAGAAGCTGGCAGGTGACTGCTGTTCTGCTGAGTGAGGAGGGATGATATGACTGGGGGGATGAGGCTTCCCCCCCCCATTCTTGTCCCCCGCTCCTAGATAGCACCATTTAGTCTCTACCTACTAATAATTGGTAGGTAGAGACTAAGAAGCTGAACCTGGACTAGGTGGTGGGCAGGAGGGAGAAGAAGCATCAGCAGCAGGAGAGAGACAGACATTCCTGCCTTTTTCCTGCTGGGTTCCAGTGAGGCAGGGATTTTGCTGTTGTTTCAATCAGCCCAGCGGGGCTTCACTCCCAACACTCAGCTGAGAAGCCCTATCCTAGAGCATCTGTATCTTCCAGCCATATTCAGACACAACACAAGCTTATTTCTTCCCAACACTTGTTTCTAAAAGGGGATGCTGGTACAGTTGATACAAAGGAGCAAGTCTGTGGGTTGCATAATTAAAACAAAAACCGGACGCAGTGCCCACAAGGAGTGGCCCTGCTCTACAGTGCAAAATTATTCAAGCCAGCGGCCTGAAAAATGGAAAACAACTTCAGCTCTTTCAGATAGAGTGAACTACCCATCACCCTTCAATCCCAACAGGTATCCACAATTCAGCTGGCCTTATGTAAGGAGTCTCCTAAAAATCTGTTGCTCAGGGAACTAACTCTGTCTTCCTGTGCCATATATCATGCAGCTCAAAGATGTTCACACCAAATCATCTTAATGAGAGCTGGTCAGGAAAATGTTTTCCTCCTATGAAAAATTTCTAATACAATTTTTTTCATTTCTGTCAAAAATTTGCTTCATTTTCAGGTGGGGGTTCATTGAAAAATCTGTAATTCATTTTGTAACAGGAAAATTGAAGGTGTAAACTTGGTGGGCAACATTTTTACATGCTAAGGAGAAGAAAACCCTTAAAAATGTGCCAGAAAATATTTTATAGTCCTAAAGTGCTTCACTAAATTCTAAATTCTTCCTAGGGGTGGAGAATTTCCAGGATGTAGGACATCAGCTAGGTAGGGAACCAGCACAATGCTCAATAAATCCTTACTCCTATGGAAAGATGAATGGGGTTGTTAATGTCTACGGAGAGCAACTAGAATTATCAGTCACCCCCCCCCCCCAAAAGAAAAACTATATAGAGTAAAAAGCCTGGACTTTACCTGAGAAAGAAGGACTGAATCCGCCCTGTCAGGATTAATACCTGCTGCTGGAGAATCTAGATACTTCAAAAACCTCAGTGTTAAAATATTAATCCAGCTGCCTCGACAAAGATTTCTATGGAGAAGACTAAAGTAGCAAAGGGGGAAAAGAAACAAGACATGAAAATGAGAGAACAAAAAGGAAATCAATGAAGGAAAAGATATTAAATACCGTCTCGGATTTATATGAATGTGAACATTCCAGCAGTTAGACAGCTGTTCCTCAGGGACAGAGGGAAGGGAGATAAATAGAGATGGATAGACGGAATGAGGAGGGAAACCTTCACTAATACACATAACAGAGAGTGTCTTTCAGTTTATATTTGTTGGGGGTGAGGTGAAGTGGGCTGTTTGGTTGGAATTAGTTCAAGCTGTCGGAGTTTAACTGAAATTTTATTTCAGCGTTTAAGTTGCTGTTGAACTGCATGAGCCTGGCTGATCAGAGAGTTTGTGTGTGTTGTGGAGTTGAGGGAATATTTAGAGGACTGAAACTAATCCCACCTCTTTTTTTATTAACTATGCTGGTAAATAGGGATTAGTCCAGGACAAAAAAGGGGGAAATGATGATGAATGTGCAGTCCCACTTTCAGATATTCAAGTCTGATGAATGCATGGGGAGAAGGCAGAGAAATGCTATGTATTCAAGTTAAACCTCATAACCTTCATTAACCCTCATGATGAAGTCTGCACCATTCCAAAATTAGATTTGTTTTGCACTACAGACTTCTGTTTACGTGCTAGGGTTACAAGGGAATAAGAGCTAAACTAATATACCACAATTCAGTCCTGTCTCCCTCCCCAAAGGGAAAGGAAAAAGCTCTACAAATCCTCTTGTGTCCCAATACAACTCCTGTAAATTCCCAGCACTTTTTAAAAGAGGGTGGACATAAAATCAAAGTTAACAATTGCCCAGATGGGTAGTTCTGTGCATCCAGCCCTCAGCCTGTATCTGCAGAGCAAAGCCCCTTACCACAAACTTGAAGACAAGTCACTTTTCTTTTGAAAAAAATAGTAAGTGTAATGTATGTACCCTGCAATCAGTGACTGGGAATAAAAGCTGCTTGTGAGAAGATGGACACCTAGTGGCCACATCTCAGAACAGTGCCATATTCATTTGATTACGATTGTGTGTTTGGGGATTGGGTGTTTGTTTATTTATTTAGTGATGGGGTTTGGGATGGATTGCTGTTGATGGTGGACACACTGCAGCTGTGTGCAAATTAGTATCAAGTTCAAGCCATGAGAGTTCCAGCCCAGCTACATCAGTTCCTTGAAAGCTCCAGGTCATGAGTTCAGAAAATTATTTAGAAAACGGACCAAAGCACCCTGCTAACAATAGTGAAATGCTATTTAAAACAGAAACAAAACTGGAGAATGAATGTGCAGCAGTAATACTTAATCTCCACGTGGAAATGATGGTAAATCTATCAATTTGTGTTTTAAACTAAAATGCAGAGAGATCCTAGATTAAATTGGATTTCCTATGGTTCTGTATGCAGAAAGAATGTGGGCCTTATTTGCTTGCATCCTTGTTTCTGAGATGTGTGTGAGAGAGTATGCGAGTGATTACCTTAATGTTCATTCAAAAAACATGTATCAGTCAATATTCTATTTTAAAATAAGTAATGGAACCTCATTAGCTTAAAGGACAGACTCAGAAACCTTTTGAGAGTGGCTGAATTTGGAAACCAACCACACTCAGTGAACACAATTAAAAATCAAAGATAAGCAGGATCACAAGAAGACCTTTGTTCCTTTTTGACAAATGTTTAGTTTTCCTGTATACTTCATCATTTATTAGTAAATGCAGCACATGAAGTCTAAGTGATACCAAAATTCACTGCAGCACTTTGCTGATTCATCTTTGCTGAAAAAGCCATTGTTATATGTCAATAATAACGTGTGTGGATTAATGAAGTGTAAACTCATGAGATTCTACTGTAAAAAAGACTCTGGACATTATAATGTATCTTGATGGATAGAATATGGAGTTCACGGCTAAAAAGGAAGATCAGAAAAAAAGGAGGCAAGTTCTTCACTTTCCAATTGTTATTTTAGCCTGAAACCTTTCATGTTCAGTTCACACTATAGTGATGGGTGCCTTATACAGCCCACAGCAGACTGATGATGATGATGATGGAGTACATTAACTTTGGAGCACCATCAATACCCACTCAATGGCTAAAGTGGGAAATCTTGTATATCGTCGCCCATTTTTTCCTAAATGATTTTCGTCCCTCCTCTAATATAGCCATTAAAAATGAAGCTGCTAAAATATGTGCCAAGAAGCTAAATGTTAAAGGTAGAGTAACACAGCTGTATAAACAAAGTAATACTAGGCAATTGTTTTATATGTATGTATATTTTTACTTGCTACTTTCGTGCTGTTTGCTTAAAACAGTTTTTCTTCTTTCTTCCTGGCTAATGTGAAATGAGTTGGTGGGCTCTCTCTCAGTTCCTAATGGTCAGATATCAGCATCTGAAAACCTGGTCACACCATCTGTTCTCATTAGTACTATCATTGGTAGCTTCTCAGCAGAGAAAGGCCAAAAATTGAGGTCTGGTCAACATTACAAACCTATATTGAAATAAGTATACCATTCTCAGAGCTCTCACAAATCAGCTTAAGTCATCTTCATAAAAGTGCTAAACTGGTACAGCTGCATCGATGAAATTAAGTGTAGATTTACCTTGAGTTTGGGTGGAAAATGAACTACTCTCGCACCACTGTCAGGGTTAGCGACTGAGGCACATTATCAAGATGGCGTAGGGAAGCTGGCACTTCCATTGCTTCTATTAGACCCACAATGCAGATAGAAAGAGGGGCTCTGCTTTCACTGCTCTCCATTTTGCACTTCTCAGGAACACTCAATTCACTTTTAAAAATATGTATACTGGGCAGGGTTTGCCCTCGTTCAGATCCTGAGAATATTTCTCAAGCAATTAGAAATTCTAGATGGAATTTTATATTTGTCATTAGATACATATGGTACATAACTATGAGCTCTGGCCTGGACCAGTATAGATTATACTTGGTAGCTCTCTCACAGAATCCATGCAATTACACTGAAAACTTAATGGATCATATAAACAAGCCCAAGACTTTCCAAATGTCCCTTGAGTGTGCAGGTATGATCACAGCTGCCATGAGGAAGAGCAAAAGGTTCAGGAAATATATTAAGCTCACAGACCTTGTATGCCCAGGGAAAAATCAAAAAATCCAGGGCCAGATTTTGTTCTATTAAATTATGTGTTCAGCTCTCCCAAATGAGCTGTGTCCTTCGGAAAGCTGCCCTCCCCCACCCCCAAGCCTATAAACTAAATTCAAAATGAGGCAATAAGTGAGGCACAAACAGAGAAAGGGGAGATGAAAGACAAGGGAGACCAGGCAGGAAGGGAAGTGCATCTCTTCAATATTGCATTTGCTTATTAAAACAATTGCATTCATTTATTTCCTCCCCTTAATTCTCATAGATTTCATGACACAGGTGAACATTAAGGAGTGCCCTATGCTTTGCCCAAAACATATTGAAGTCAACGTGGGTTGAGCTTATGTATTCTAGATTAGAATTTCATGGCTCCACCCCCTACTGGTTGGTCATTGGCCAGCTGGCCTACTGGCAGGAATCTCCTCCGCCAGAAGAATAAGAGGGAATGTTGATTCGGAGGGGGAATTTGTTCCCTTGTTGGCTTCTGGGGATGTGATTTATGCTGTACTAAGGGAACACTGTAAAGTTACAATCTGCCCATAGTATCTAAGCTGACGGTTTTCCTTCTCTTAAATATCAATTGCTTTGTTATCATTCAGGGCCCCAGGACTGAGTTCAATGTGATCTGAGTAGTTGCCAGCTGGAATGGGTTCAGTGTGCCCCCATTAATGAGGCAAATGACCTCAAAGGCTACTTGTGGGGTGTGAAATGGGCACTGTGTGAGGGGAAATTCATTGGAAGAATCAGGAGAAAAAATAAACACACTTTGGCTTCACTGTTACCTCCAACAACCGTAAGGCTATCTGAGAGGAGTGCAAGGTCTGAACAAGCAGCTATTTTGATTAGTGTTGGAGACAGTGCTGCGTATTGATGGTGCTCAAATGGAATTGTCCAAAGAGGGAGAAAATGGGGAAAAAAAGTATTTGTAAAGAGTACTGTGCGGGAACATTCAAAACTGGGGAGTGGGATGAAATAAAGCTGCTCAACTGTTTCACAGACAGAGTGGGAGCTCACCCTCCCCCCCCCCCCCAACACGTAATGGAAGATTTGGGGCATGGAATCTTTAACAAAGACTTCTTTTGTCCCAAAGGTTTATAGGGAAATTCCAAGAAGTACTGATGGGCAGCAGGGGCGGCCCAAGATGAGCTGCTGGCAACTGGCACCCCTGGCAGAATGCGCAATCAGTGCCCCACCTCCAAGATGAGCTGCTGGCAACTGGAGCCCTAGGCGGAATGCACGATCGGCACCCCTGCATCCAAAGCCCTCAACGGCAGTGCATCATCATTGGGTGCCCCGTTTAATGCTGCACCCTAGGCGACTGCCGAGTCTGCCTATATGCACGGGCTGCCCCTGATGGGCAGACATCTTTTAAGAGTCCTGGTACCAGTGGGAGCTATGGATGTTCAGAACCTTTGAAAAACTGAGGCCATTTATCTGAATGTCGGACATTAACCACTCATTAAATATGTTGGCCATCCTATTTGCTGGATGTCTAGGAGTTGGCTAGATCATTTTCCCTTTCTAAGGGCTAGAGAAATTACATATTTGTTATCGATTGTGTTCACTGTCACTCTCAGGTTGATTTGTGCAAGTGCTGTATTGTTAAAGCAGGCTCTTGCCCTCTGTTCCAAAAGCAAAAGAACAGCATGTAAAAAGCCAAGACATTTCTGGTCATAATTCTGAACTTTGAGCAGGTCAGGGTAGTAGCAGTATGTAAGAAGTTGGCTGTTTTGCAGCATTTTTGTAAGTAATTTGGTTGTCAAATACCAAAATGGATTGGGCTGTTTTTTGTGGTACGATGTGTTTTTTAACTGGGTAACCCTCTCATGACAATAGAATGCCACATTATAAGCACTTTTTCATGTTTGCACAGCAGCAACTAGTAACTAGGAAGTGACAGATACAACCACAAAATCGACTGCCCATCCTCTAACATGGATGAGAATGGGAAAAAAATAATGATATTTTACTCTTTTCAGAAATGACTTGCACAAGGAAAGCAGACTTTTACATGGCTCCTTTAGCAATAGAGCTTAAAACCACTGCGGGTCAGCTAGATAATTCTTTTTAAGCTCTTGCAGCAAAGTATCCATATGTCACTTGCTCCTCTTTTTCCTTAGTGAGCAATCCCACACTTGGCCTGGGTGGTTGAATTCCAAGCCCTGGTCATGGGCCAGCTATGTGTAGAGTATTCTCCTGGGTGGGATAAAGATTACTTTAAAAATAATTTTGTTTCAGTTAGGAGGGATCTCCTAAATCCCAGCATGAGGCTAGAGAGTTCTGGTATGGGAGGAGCACTGATTTTGTTTATTTGCTTGTTTGCTTACTTTAAGGCCTGCCTGGAAGGTCACACTTCTAGTTCAGGATTTTCCATACTGAACTGGACTTGAACCTGTCGCTGAGCCCCGATCTCCCTCCATCCTTAATCAGTTTAGAGCCACATTCTGTCATTAGATATGTGTGGGCAATTCCAATTGGAGTCAGTAGGAACTCTGTGTGAAGTTTAATAACATTTGAATGTTTCTAAATTTTGTTGCTGCTATATTTAGCAGGGATTCATTTTAAAATGGAAACTTTGCTGAGAACTGGGTTGTCCCTGGTGCTCATGCTTACTTTTATAAAGTAATGCATCCACTGGCCTCCCATCATGCTCCAGTAACTAAAGCAGAGAGTTGGAAGGGTGGAAGGCAAGCCAGAGTCCTCATCTCTGCCACAGATTTGCTAGTCCACATGGTCAAAGTGTTCCTCTCCTTAGGTGCTCAAGGGTGAACATTTTTGGCTTAGCTTCTGTGCTCCTCCAAGCCCCCACTGTAAAATGGAGATTGCACTTCCCTAATACAGAAGGGACTTCCGAAGACTCATGGAACTCTTGTGCAGCACTTTGAGAACTCTTTCAAGGTTTCCATGAAAAAGATACAGACAATAGCAGCAGATCCTAAAACAACCAGCCTGATTCCACCACTCTTACATACACAGGGTTGTTCCTTTTCTCCATGAACAGAACCACTGGCTACCTTTCTGAAAGACAGGTTCTAGCTCAGCCCAATTCTGTGGGCCTCAAGATACAAGAATCACTGGGCAAGGTTCTTTGGCTTGTGCATCTAGTAACTCATTGGGAATGTGACATGATATGAGAGTGGCAGGCTTACACCTCATATAGGCAGGGATTATTGAGTAATACACAGCTAGTGGATCCATCTCAGTTCAAGAGGCATTCCCTGTTTGACAAATAAGGAAAATTGCTGGAACTGGTCCACTCTAAAACTGGACTGAAGTGGACTGAACACACACACACACACACACACACACACACAATAACACACAATAACACAATAACAACCCCCCCCCCATATACTTACAAATGTAATACAGCAGACAGAGGCTAGCCACCTTTGTGAAAGTCCATCATATTTGTCTATGAACACAGTTTCTTCCTATGCTGTATGTAGCTTGTCAAAGTGATACCATTTTGTTTTCTGGTCAGTGCACCTTTAAATTTCTGCCTTTCTATGCAATGATCAGAAGTCATTTTGTTCCCAGAGACAGACACTCTCATATGGAGACCTTACTTTTGCTGTTCCTTGATGATGTTTTCCTTAAACAAAAATGGAAATAGTTTTTGCATAAAACCTAGGGTGCTCTGTGTATGGAAAAGTCAACAGTCCCAAGAAATGGCTCACCATAAGCATCAAGCTCTTGGGGAACAGGGAAAAACACTGGACTAGAGTTAGCCCTGGCAGAAGTGGATAAAATTCCCAGTGGTAGTGGCACCCGCTTACACCAGGATCGAATTTGATTCATGGAACTCTGTGGGTGGTCAGGTAATTAAATTACATGCTGGTTCAGTATATTGCTGCAATGCCAAGCGATACAGTAATTTTTCAGAAAGGACAGCTGTTTCTAGAAACAAACCCATGCACCTTCATAACCAGTTTGATCATAAGAGTCAGCATGTTCAGAAACATCAGCGATGCACCTTCAGCTTTTGTCTTTATCCAGGAACACTTACAATCTGAATTATGCATCGCTTCCTCCTTATTAGGTCCTGCTTATAAAAAAATACTGCCACTGTGGTCTACTGTTCAATGAAGTCCATTGTAAACTCTCCCATATAATATAAACCTCCCTAGAACATATAAAATTATTGGCTTCCAAGACCAGTTGCAGTGAAAGAGAGGTCTGTATTTAGTCTTTTGCTTAAATCACATGTATTTGGTTTGGAATTCAAACTCCCAACTCAGTTTTAAAAGATTAGGTCCAAGGAAAGTCGACACGGACCGTGTAATTTTAATTAAAGAAAGATTTTTACTCCTTTATGGCCAACCAGGGCATTGTAACATTGACGTATTTATGTTAAATAATCACGAGTCCATAAATAATTCAGTATATAAAAAGTGTCGCATGTCTGGTGCCAAGGAGCAAAGGGAAACAACACTGAAATAGCTGACCAGCTAGGCTACTGCGACTACCCACTGATATTATAATCAGGCAATGTGACCCACCAGCTATCACAACAGTGTTGCTGGGGTATAATGGTACCCCTCCGCCCCCCAAAGCACTTGGAAGGTGGAATGGCTAGGGGTATCCAGTTTCATCACTTCAATATTTTAATACCAGCCCTGCAACAGTATCAACTTCTAATACCAGTACCAAGGGCTAAGTCTAGACTGCAGTGTTAAATTGGAAAAAGATACAATCTGCAGTACGCAAATTGCGTATCTTTTTCCGATTTATTTTTGAAAGAGGCTTTTCTGAAATTTGGCATGTCTACATGATGCCAAATTTCAGAAAAAAAGAACATTGAGGGTTACAGGAATGGTGAAAGAGCACGTCTGCTTTTTCAAAATTTTTTTCAGAAAAGCGGATGCGTTCCTTGGACGCAGCATTGCTTTTCCGGGATACCTCCAGTATCCCAGGAGAGCGCTGCAGTCTAGACATAGAGAAGGAGAAAAAAGTGGGGAAACATATGCAGAAAGATAAACATTAAAAAGCAGATTAGCAATGACTTAAGAGGAGGTTACTACTAGAGTTAGACAAATTTACTCAACTGATATATATTCACTCAAATTTAAAACTGAATTTACTTTAGATGTGCTCATGCCCTGTTTGTGTTTGTTTCCCATAAACATTCCAATGACTGATTTTTACTGCCAATAATATTTTGGGGTTAACAAATGTTAATCTCATACTCTGGGGTCTTCACTCCAGAAATGGAATATTTAATATGGGATGAGACACTGCTTAAAGCAAAGGACAATATTCTTGAAACTGCTCAGCAGAGAGTACATTGAATGAGCCATGCAAGTCTGACCACTCTTGTTACAACTGCGGTGCATACATGAAGTTATAGGAGCTGACTTCTCATTTTGCCAAGGGGTTCTTGATCCATTCCAGGTCCCATTCCCACTTCATCCCTTCCCCCCAAGATCCTGCTTCCACCCTGCCTCTTGAACTTAATGAACTCTAAATGAAATTTGATTAAAACTAGAAACTTGAAATTGATGTTGAAAATGTCACAAGTAAGTTTGAATAATTATATCAATTAGGATCCACGTGTAGACATTCTGCAACAAGAGAAACTGGTTCTTTGCAGTTCCACACGTAAATTGGTTCCAGTTATTTAGTTATTACTGTGGAGCGGGTCTCTCTCATTCCCTTCTAGGTTGTACTTGTGGTTGTGGATGATAAAGTAATTTTTGCATTGTCTCAGTCAAATCCATACAAAAGCAAATCTAATCCTGGATTTGACATGGATTTGAAATCTAGATCTGAATTTTGGAACTGGCTCTTAACTTAGAGGGAGATGAAACAAAACCCTTGATCCTGACCTAAAGCCATATGTTGGGGATCAGACACATATCTAGTTTTGAAGTAGGAGATTTTTCTGTCTGTCTCAGGACTGGCTTATAGGCTACCAGGCAGTTAACTAGGCACAACGGAGGAGACCAACCAAATTTCCATGAAAACCCTGATGCTAAACTATTCACAAGAATTAATAAAATTTAATTGTGGAAAATTCTCATTATACCTGCCAGCAAACACTACCTATAGGATGAAATTTTCAAAAGCATTCAACATTGGCTTGACTCTACTGTCATTGAAGTCATTGGAGTTTTACTGCTGATTTCAACAGGAACAGAACCATTGAAATGCAGGAATGGAAAGGACCTTGATCTAGTCCAATCCCTCAGCAGGACTAAATATTATCTAGAACATTTCTGACATTAGGTGTTGAGCTAATCAGTTCTTAAAAACCTCCAATGACAGAAATTCCACAACCTCCCTATGCAATTTGTTCCAATGCTTAACTACCCTCACAGTTAGGAGGTTTTCCCAATATCCAACCTAAATCTTCCTTGCTGCAGTTTAAGCCCACTGCTTCTTGTCCTGTGCTCAGTATGTAAGGAGAATAACTTTTCACACTCCTCTTTATAACAACTGTGATGCTCCCAACAGTGATGTAAGAGCAAGTACCAATCTCAGAGCAGACTATTAAAAAACAATGCACAAACCCCAAGTTGATTAAAAAACTTAAAAAACAACAAATAGTCTAGCAGCACCTTAAAGACTAACAAAACATGTAGATGGTATCATGAGCTTTCATGGGCAGAACCCACTTCTTCAGATGACTGGAGTATTAAAAGTTCAGATCCAAGAATAAATAAGGGAAGGCAGAAGGAGGGGGAAGGGAGAAAGAAAAAAAGGGAAAAAATAGTGTCCACAGGTACAGCCACTTGCAGCTCCCATTGGCCATGGATCACTGTTCCCAGCCAGTAGGAGCTATGGGATGCGGCATGGTCCAAGACACCTCTCCTGAAAGAACAGATCCATCGGTATCAGATGGGGTAGGTTCTTACAACTAGAAACTCCCTTCCATTTGGACTGAGAAACCATCAATAAAGGGTCTAAAACCTCTTATTGTTCTGCTGTCCTCCCTATGAAGCTGAATTATGCAAGAGGACTCCTCCCATCAACTGAGTGTACAACTCAGAGCACATGGCAGAAGAAGGATAAAAACTCCAAACAAAGAGAACCAGGATCTTTCACGCTGCAAGGACTGGGCATGGGCAGCAGGACATTTCTAGGCATAATCAAGAAGATCCTTAGCTGCTTGACATTGATTAGCTCTGAACGGACAAATGAAGCTTTCTGATTACAGACGCCTATGTCCCCTTTTGAAACCTAAAGCTACAACTCATTTGTGTATCAGTTTGCTTGCTTTAACCTTTCAAATGACTTCTTAATTTTCTTTTCCAATTTAGTAAATCTTCATGTAGTTTACTATAGGATTGGCTACAGGCACTATCTTTGGTGTAAAACCCAAAGCACAATTGACTACAGGTAAGTGCCTTGTCCTAAGCTTTGGGATTAGGAGTAACCTGAATATTGTTGTGATTCTTCATGCAAGGAGCCATCTACCAAAGAGATGCCAGGTGGTAAAACAGACTAGAGTACCCAAGGTGGACTGTCTGTGATTATAATAAGACTGTTAAAGTGCCTAAAGAGTTTACATGTGTTCACTTGTTTGGTGAAATTGAAGGTTAACTGTCACAATCCAATTTGCCCCACTGACAGGTATATTGGCCAAACTGGACAGTCTCTACGGGAAGAATTAATAGACACAAATCAGATATCCAAAAAGGCAATACACAGAAACCTGTTGGAGAACACTTTAACCTGCCTGAGCACTCATTAATGGATCTCCAAGTCACCACTTTGTTTACATAGGTACAATACTTGCCCTTTTCTAGTCTTCTGTGATCTCTCCCATCCTCCAGGTGGTCTCAATGGGAATAATTAATGGCTCAGAGATCTCGTCAGCCTGTTCCTTATGTGTTCTAGGATGTATTTTGTCAGGCCCTGCTGACTTGAAGACATCTAACTTGTCTAGGTAATTTTAACTTACTCTTCCACTATTTTAGCCTCAGCTCCCACCCCAATTACAATGATGGTTGCTGCTAACCTGTCAGTGTCAACAACAACAACAACAAAAGAAGACATTTAATACTATGGTCATTGCTGCTGATGCTTCTTTTTAAATCTTCTCTTTCTTGCCTCATTGAGTAATGGGTCTATTCTGTCCTTGGCATTTTTCTTGCTTGTAATGTATTTATAAAACGTTTTTTAGTTATCCCTTATGTCCTGAGAGAGTTTAATCTAGCTGTGTGTTTTGGCCTCTTTTCTTTTCTTTTCTTTTCTTTTCTTTTCTTCATCTTTATCATTTGAACTAGTTTCTGTTTTTTGTATGACTTTGAGTTTCAGGTCATTGAAATTCTCCAGATTAACCCAGGTTGATCTCTCATAATACTTTCCTCCACATTGAAATAGTTTACTCTTATGCCCTTAATAATGTCTCTTTAAGAACTGCAAACTCTCCTGAACAACTTTTTTCCCTTTAGACTTGCTTCCCACAGGACCTTCTTATCTATCAGTTCACTGAGTGACATGATATAAATGAGGTTGTAACAAAAATCAAACTGGCAATCAGTCAGAATTATGGATTTGTCTAGTCTTTGAATGAGCATAGAAGTTGTTCTAAAAGCAAAAGTATATTATTTCCATTTATTCAGACAGGCATTTGGTTCAGCAGAACGTTGAAACATCTGTTATGTTTTTCTTTTACAGGCCACTGCGCTTTGTTAAATTAACACCCGGAGAAAGAGGGAAACAAATTTCATTCCATCTTGCAGTTCTGCCCCAAATTTCTAAATTTCTTCACTGACCTATTTTGCAAGGATTACACCAGGCAGCCCAAACAGCTGACTCACAGAATTTGCTGTGTGTGGCCCAGCTCCTATTCTCAAGCTTGTTGCTGTTTAATTACCATACCTCAAAGGGTCAGTCCTTGGCTAATGAATCCTCAGCCCTGAGTTATCCCTCATCCTAATGAGCACTAATAAAAAGCATTTAGTTGACTAATGCAACTTAAAACTCTGCACTATTTCAATGCATCTGCTTAATAAGAATCTTGTTTAATATCAAATTACTGCCTGCTCAGCCAAAGCCTTGTATTTGTGGTAGCAGGGCTGCGAGGTGGGAGTATCAAGAGCTGTAATATGGAAATTCCTCACTCATATTCTCTGCAGTATTGTATGATTCCTTAATTCATTTAGCTGAGCAAATCTGATCAGTCTGCCAACTGTTTCACAAAATATACTGCGACGCTAGGCAACTGGCCCCACACAAGGGCTAGGAATACAGTATCGCTTTTCCTGGGACCGAGCTATTAACAGTTGCTTTGGGGATTTCAAAGAGGGTCAAGGATAATGTTACCAACGGAAAGAGCTTAGATATATTCTTGGTCCCCAAACTAGAAAGGTGAATATTAAATTCTCTTTCTCCCTAGCCAAACACCAATACTATACAATGTAACACATCCTTGTTCAAGCACACATGGAGGAATGGCATTCGAAATGGTTCTCTGTGTGGAGGAATGGTTCTCTGTGTGTACCAGCAAACATACCATAATAACTTGGAGATAACACATACAGTTGTATATTTAATGCCAATTAAAAAATTCTTTGCTGCAATTTTCAGAAACTTAAAATTCTCCATGCCCCCATTTTAAATTGTCTCAGCTGGTTCCTCAAGAAAACTAAATTCTTTATAGTGAATGTCAGATGTTTCAGTATAATTAAAACATATAAACACTGATAAATTCCCAGCATCCATGAATAATGGCTTCTCAGAAATATTTTCACACACATTCTTGACAGCTATAAATCAACCCTTAATAGCTTAGGGGAGAAGATAATAGAAGTGATTACTTTATGAGTAATAATTTTTACCACTGTTGGGTAGTGGGAGTTCTTCTTTTAACAAATGTTTTTTGGAACCATTTTACCTCTGTATATGGGATTGCTGAGACTGAAACTGGCATATTACATACAGTTATAATGTCCACATTTTAAAATACACATTTAAATGTCCATGCATCTGACAAAGCAGTTTTTACCCACAAAAGCCTATGCCCAAATAAATCTGTTAGTCTTTAAGGTGCCACAGAACTCCTCATTATTTTCACACTTTAAAAGTGAAAAATGTTCGGGAGGGTGCAGAAAGAATCCACATAAGTGATTAGATGGCTGGAAAAAATGCCTAACAGGGACAGAGTTAGAGCAGCCAATTTGTTTAGTTGATCCAAAAAAGACTGAGAGGTGACTTGATTAGTATAGAAGTATTTTTAGGGGGAGAAATAGCTACTAACGGACTAGATAAAGGCACAAAGAATCCATGGCTGTAAGCCAAATCCAGACAAATTGTTATTAGAAATTAGGCACATAGTCTCCACAGAGAAGGTGATTAAACACTGGCGCCAACTACCAAGGCAGGGGGGCAGGGGAGGAGTCTCCATTTCTTGATGTCTTCTAATCAAGACTGGCAGAGACATTTTAGTCAGACACAAATAAGTGGGCGTCCTACAGAGGTATCTGGGTGAAATTGAATGAGCTATGACATACCGGAGGTTCCTTCTGGCCTAAAATTTTATGAATATTTCTCAGTGCAATATTGTGCAAACGAGGAAGAAGGGTAATCAAAGTAAAACTCTGAGGTACCCTGACAATCTGCCATGTTTCTATCCCCAGAGAGACACACTCAACTTCCTGTTAATATTTACCATGTTGTGCTTCTGTCTGTCCCCAAATCCCTCCAGCAGCATTTTATTGCTATAGAATGAAATGGCCTGTCCCTATGGCCAAACATCCATCCTTTCAAAATGTTCGTCATGCAATCACTTGCTGTGATCATCAGTGCTATAATTAGGCCTGCAGCTAGAGGGTATTGAAAACACTTTCTATGGGTACGTCTAGACTACATGCCTCTGGCGACAGAGGCATGTAGATTAGGCTACCCGGCACAGGAAAATGAAGCGGCGATTTAAATAATCGCTGCTTCATTTAAATTTAAATGGCTGCTGCGCTGAGCCGATCAGCTGTTTGTCAGTTCAGTGCCATAGTCTGGACGTTCTGCGGTCGACATCAAAGGCATTTGTCGACCTTCCCAGTAAACCTCATCCCACGAGGCATACCTGGGAGGTCGACAAATGTCTTTGATGTCAACCGTGGAGCATCCAGACTACCGTGCTGAGCCGACAAACAGCTGATCAGCTCAGCGCAGTAGCCATTTAAATTTAAATGAAGCGGCGATTATTTAAATCTCCGCCTCATTTTCCTATGCCGGGTAGCCTAATCTACATGCCTCTGTCGCCAGAGGCATGTAGTCTAGACGTATCCTGAAGTATGCCACAGATACCACATACATTGGGACAAAGCAACCACAAAGCTTAACTCTCTCTTCTCCTACAAGAAGAAAAGCTGCAGAAATGGCAGGAAACTCACATGAGTTTGAAATACTTCAAAGTCTGCAGGTGTCCTGAGATCTGCAGAGAACAGCCTTTATGTGAAAGCCCAATGTCCTCATTGTGTCCTCAGGTTTGCACTGACTTGGCTTGAAGCTCCCCTCCAATGAGGGATCCGCACATTGAAGGTGGAACAGCATCAGTCTAGTGACAAGATAAACATTGTTATATTGAAATATCCTTGTAGCAACAGGGTGAGACAAGGCTAGACACTCAGGCTACATCTACATAGAATCATAGAATCATAGAACCATAGAGCTGGAAAAGACCTCAGAAGGTCATCAAGTCCAGCCCCCTGCTCTAGGCAGGACCAATCCCAACTAAATCAATCCAGCCAGGGCTTTGTCAAGCCGAGACTTAAACACTGCTATGGATGGAGATTCCACTACTTCCCTAGGTAACCCATTCCAGTGCTTCACCACTCTCCTAGTGAAATAATTTTTCCTAATATCCAACCTGGACCTCTCCCACCACAACTTGAGACCATTGCTCCTTGTTCTGCCATCTGTCACTGCTGTGAACAGCCTTTCTCCATCCTCTTTGGAACCTCCCTTCAGGAAGTTGAAGGCTGCTGTCAAATCCCCCCCTCACTCTTCGCTTCTGCAGACTAAACAGACCCAACTCCCTCTGCCTCTCCTCATAGGTCATATGCTCCAGCCCCCTAATCATTTTGGTTGCCCTCCGCTGGACCCTCTCCAATGCGTCCACATCCTTTTTGTAGTGGGGGGTCCAGAACTGGACACAATACTCCAGATGTGGCCTCACCAGAGCCGAATAAAGGGGAATAATCACATCTCTGGATCTGCTGGCAATACTCCTCTTAATGCAACCTAATATGCCATTGGCCTTCTTGGCTACAAGGGCACACTGTTGACTCATATCCAGCTTCTCCTCCACTGTAACCCCCAGGTCCTTTTCTGCACTGGCAGCTTCTTGCGCAAGAACTCTTTTGCGGAAGAGTTCTTGTGCAAAAACTCTTCCACAAGAGAGCGTCCACACTGCCATGTGCTTTTGCGCAAGAGATGTGCATTTGTGCTAGAGCATCCATGGCAGTGTAGATGCTCTCTTCCGCAAGAAAGCTCCGATGGCCATTTTAACTATAGGGGCTTCTTGTGCAAGAAATTCATGTTGCCTGTCTACACTGCCCTCTTCTGGAAGAGCTCTTGCGCAAGAGGGCTTATTCCTTGTGGGGAGAGGAATAACTTTTCTGGAAGAAGCCCTGTTTTACAACGCTATACTGTAAATTTACTTCTGGAAGAACGCTCATGCAGTGTAGACAGCTGGCAAGTTTTTGAGGAAAAACGGCTGTTCTTCCGCAAGAAGTTGCCAGTGTAGACGTAGCCTCAGAGAGACCACTGACTTAATCCTGCCTGTTCCTCACCCTCCAGAAGTCATCCAGGGGTGAACTGTGAAACCAGGAAGTTCAATGGAGGAGCTACTGAGAAGTTTTTATTTCCCTTTCCATGCCTTTTACCCCAGATCTACCGTATCAAGTTCTTCTGTGCTAATAACTTTTGATTAACATTTTTATTGGGGGGTAACATGGAGGGTAGATACATCAAAACACTCAAAACTGGAAAAGTTTCAGTCTTGGCCTTTTTGGGGAAATTTGTCACCCAAACCTCTCTCAGTTAACAGGTTCCGTTTTTTTGTCAAAAACCCAAACAATGTAGTCAAAATGGACATTTCCTGGGGAAATTCCTGTTTTCACAAAAAAGCTATTTTTCAGACACAAAAAATCAACCAAACCTAAACTTTGATTGATATTTGACTAACATTCATGGAAGCCTTAATTTTTCCTTCTCTAGATTTTTTTTTCGTCTTTGTTTTCTTCCATTACATACAGTCCGTTTTCTCAGGGACTGTCACTGGAGATATGGGAAGGTTGTTTTCTGTAGTTTGCAGGAGGTTGCATTCTGATTAACTCTTTGTTTTGGCTTGCATAAAAATTGATTTTGATGACAGGTTTCAGATGGACTCATAACCTCAGTGTTAAATTCAGGGTAAACCTAATTAGTGGGCCATTAAAATTTCAAGTAAAACCATAGGTCCTTTCGCAGGAAGAAAGGGGCTCATAAAGGACAGTAGCCCAGGCTAACCAAAAAAAATTCACCAACCTGGGCCAAATGTTTGGTTTAAAACAAACCACATTAAAGTTTTGCCTGATTTCAGCGTTTTAAGAAATTCACATAATGTTGCCATTAACTTGGCTACTGACAGTCCTCAGTCCCAGGACATTTGTTCATCTAGTTATCACTGGCAGGCTTAGACATCTCCACCGGGCCTCACAATACATATGGATTGGAATGGTGCCCTGGTTGGCACTCTCATTCTTGCAACTATTGGCCTCCTTTATCTCCAGCAGAGCATGAGTTCTATAATTGCCCCCGTTTATTCCCTACAGTTTCATTCTGGCTCCTTCTCCTGGCTTCCAAGTGCATTTAGAAGAATCAGAGGCTGCAGAGCCTTACAAAAATGTACTTCTTCTCATGTGTGAGCCAAGGGTAAGGAGGGGGTCAGGTAACCCATCTGAGGGACCTGCAGGACGGCAGAAGCAACATGGCTACATGAAAACCAGGAGACCTGGTGATACAATCAGCGCTGGATCCCTTCATATGGCATGGTGGCAACCATGCCACCTAGTGATGGAATCCATGTGAAGTTTTATACTTTTCCACAGGGGTAGGGGCAATTGAACAAAGAATTTCTGCCCTGGGAAAATTCTATTGTAAGCAAACCATGATTATCTTCAGCTGGCTTCACAGACTGCTCCCCATGCTAAGAGGATATATGAAAAGACCTGAAAACACAAGAACTCTAATGACAGGGGTAGAGAGGCGCTGCTGGATCCAGGTCAGAAAGAACAGCTCTGGCCTGAAAAAGACTTCCTGAAACAAGAACTAAGGTGAGAAGTTATGATTTGTAACTAATTCTCATAGGCTGTGTCTAGACTACACCTCTCTGTTGACAGAGAGTTGTAGATTAGGCATGTCGAAACTGCTAATGAAGCAGGGATTTAAATATCCCATGCTTCATTAGCATAAACATGACCGCCACTTTTTTTCGAAACGGAGCTTTTTAAAAAAAAAACGGCAGTCTAGACGTGGATCTGTCGAAAATATACCCTTTTTCGACAGATCCTGTATTCCTCAAAAAATGAGGTTTACAGTCTAGATGTAGCCATAGTGTATTAAGCTTAGCAGGCATGTTTTGTTTTATTTTAGCTCAGTAACTTATTTGAACTGTCTGTTATCACTTGCAATCACTTAAATCCTACTTTTTGTACTTAATAAAATCACTTTGGTTTATTATTAAATCCAGCATAAATAATTGTTACCTTTGGGAGCAACAGCTGTGCATATCTCTCTTTCATTGATAAAGACAGCAAACTTAAGAGCTTGTTCTGTATAAAAATTTTATGCAGAGGAAGATAAATTTATCTGGAGTTTGGATCTCAGTGGGACTGTGCTCCTGAGTGCTGTCAGGTCCCTGTAATTGATCCTTCCCAGAGCTGAGCTGTTCTCAGTGTTATTCTCCTGTGGGCTGTTACCCCAACTCTGTGCCTTACTGGGGGAAACCAGAGCTTTTAGCTCATCAGGACAGGGTGGTGGGGTGCCCCGGAAGGAAGGTAGCTGGGCTTAGTGGTATGATCAGCCCATCATGTGACTGTCTCAAGGATATCTCTGTGATCCAACCCATCAGAGTGCTGCCACCTCCTCTGCAGGCTGTTTTCTGAATGGCCAAAACCTGCCAGTAATCAGCTTCAGTCAACAGAAATTAACTTTTGCATCAAGTAAATTATTCTGCTGAAAAGAATTGCTCAGCTCTATTCATAAACATGAATGTCCCCATCCAAATGCCAATACACATTTAAGAGCACTCTTGTTTTCAGTAAGATCACACACAGGCTTAAGCATTTGTAAGGGCAAGCCTTCAATCACTTCCAATTCACTTTCATTATGATACCTGCACAGTCAGGATAACCTATGACACACTATTTTTAATGTTTCCTGTTAGAGGGAGAAGCAGAGTTTCTTAGAAGACAAACTCTGCCTCATGGCTCAACATGAACCAGCCCTCTGCTTAAGTTTGCAAGTAATAACGTGCAAAAAAATCACAATGTGATGAAGAAGGTCATGAAAGTGACGAGGAACTAAGATGAATAGCCCAGCAATACAAACTATAGGCAGAGATTGTCACATCTACACTAGGAAATGATTTTGAAATAACTAAATTTGACATACTAACTCCTGAAATAACAAATTTGAAATAGCGCATCAACACTACAGGGGAGCATCGAAATTAGTCAGAATTATTTTGAAATAGAGTGTCCACACTAATTGGAGCCTGCCTCGGACTTAGAGCCCCCAGAAGCACTCTGGGGAGGGTACCAGGAAGGTGGATACTTCCTGTGGCTGCTTGGTCAGGCAAGATGCAGTGCATGCTTTTAGGGGTTCCTCACGATGGCCGCGTCTCACACACCGCTCCTCCACTGCCTCCCCCCTCGCAGGACACAAACAGACTCAGTGCACGCTGGTTGCCCTTGCGGATGCCACAGCACTCAAAGCATGATGCCGGAGCTGCTGCAGAGCAGTGCCAGGCTCATGGGCCTCGTGCTGCACCTCGTGATGCAGTACTTCCAAACTGCCAGCATGCTGCTCCAGCAGGACGAGGACCAGCCTGGACCGCAGACCCTGCTCACCCAGGTCCTGGTGCACCTGCTGCTGTGCATACCTCTCACAGATGTCCGCACTCCTTTTCCTGGTGTGGAGATCCTGGAGGTTGGTCTCCTCCCACCAGACCTCGATGAGGTCCAGGGTCTCTGCACCATTTCAGGCCAGAGCTCTCCTGCATCTCTGGCCAGCAGCAGCTGAGGGAGCAGCAGGAGTGCTGGGAGCTGTGGGAGGCTCTGAGGGAGTATTGGAGATGCTCATGGCTGCCTGGGATGCTGCTGTGTGGCACAGGGCTTGCAAAGGTCACCACACGGCACAAGCCCTTCTCCTGCAGCCTGGAGTTTTAAGCAGCCTGGAGTTTTAAGCAAAGGTCACCACACGGCACAGGAGAAGGTGGGCAGTGGAGATGCCAGGTGTGGTCAGATTGGTCAGAAATCCTGCTGTAAGAGGCCTCTGGAGGCCAATTATTTTGAATTAGCAGCACCAGATCGTCCACACTAATGCTATTTCGAAATAACAATTTTTAAATAAGCGCTATTCCTTGAGGAGAGCAGGAGTACAGATTTTGAAATAACCAGCCCGTTATTTCAAAATAAATGGCTTGGTAGTGTGGACGCTCCGCTTGTTATTTCAAAATGAGGAGGGCTATGTTGAAATAACTCCTTAAGTGTAGACCAGGGCCTAGAAATAATGGGAACATGCTCCTCACTGGGAACTGTGGAAACGACTCAGGAAAGAAAGCAGTAATCATAATAATCCCTCCATATTTTGCACCAACCTATTTAGCTCTGTGCAGCAAACATTCTGAAATGTTAAAAAAAAATGGCTGTTTACCAGCCGTAAACATCCAAGTAAATACAAAGGCTGACAGGAGTCTTGAGGGGGTGTGTACCCTGCAATTGGGAGATGTGATTACAGGATTGGTAATGAAAAGTAAAGCCTGTAAACTAAGCAGCTTTTGCTGAGAAAAAAAAGTTGATTGTAAAAATGTCATTTTTAGGGGCTGGGATTTTGATAAAAAATAGCATGTGAATTTTTTTGACTAGACAACTGTATTGGATCTGTACTGTATGATGTTCTTAGAAGGAGCATGAGCTGCTAAGGTGGTTGGTCTGGCATTTTAAAAGAAAATGAAAAATCATGTTAAAAAAACAAAATTAAAAAAAATACCTAGAAATGAGGATAATGCAGAGCTTCTGTTTAATTCCTTCCCAGGAAAATTTCCAAGAAGCCATAAACAAACCAATGACTCGCTTTCATACTCATTTGCCCCATGAAAAGTAAATATTTTTTCTTTATGTCTTAATGTGTAATTTTAACTGAACCGGTCCATAAGAAACACCTTTGGTAAAAACTTAGAGATGGGCTCAAGTTGCAGATAACTGGATCCAGGTTTGTACTTCTTCAAAGCTTGGAGCTGTTTAGAGTCAAGTTTCCCATTCCGCCCAGTTACAGAGAAAACTCATAAAGTTCAGATCAGGAGCCAGACCTCAGTTTCCCCAAATCTCTCCAGAAAAAGGGACTGAAGAAGGGTTGGTCTTCATGAATAGGAAAAACTACTTCTGTACTTCGTAGCACACATTGCTATGAGTTGCACTAATGCAGCATGCCCACCAGGTGGTAATATTTGTTAAACTTTTAACAGATAGCGTCCCTGAACAGTGATTAATTGCACTTACTAGACAATTTTTTTAAAGGAGTATAGGGAAATATTTGTTCAAGTTTGTTCAAATCTCAGCTCACCCTTTGGAGTAATCAATTGCTGCAATGTGCATTGCAAGTACTACACATTGAAGCAAAAGGTCATTTTCTCTAGCGTATCTTCACAACATAAGAGGATCATGAAATATATGACAAGGTAATAGCCTCAGGGTAAACTGGGATTTTTGCAGAATGTTTAGAAACCATGAAAACTCCTGAGACTGCTGTAAAAAGTAGATGGGGGCTCTCTCAGCTCGAAACTGTTGGCCCCTTTTTCATTTCGTCCTGCATTTGGCTTAACTTCCCTTTTCTCTGATTTACATTTAATATTTTGGTATTTATACTAATGCTTATTTGAAACAGAGGCATTGATCCAGTTGTTGGACTGGGGGTTTACAAACCACCACCAAGTTTTATGAAGAGTAAGTTCTTCCTGAACACATGCAACAAGTTTTTCACATACACTTAAGCCATATGCAAACCAAGCCCCTAAGTGTTCCATGTTTGTCTCTCTCTCCTTTCATGCAGAGTGCTACGGTTCTGATTTGGTAGCATTTGGCACTAATCTAAGGGCTTATACATTACAGGGCAATGGTGAATCAGACTCTACATGAGTGCTCAAGTTAATCAGCACATGCCTCCAACCCTCCAGCAGCTGAGGAACCCCCCACCCTCAGTTTAGCAATGCACTGCTGAGCTGTAAAAGAAGTATTGGCAAATACACTAGCAGCCCAACTCAAGTATTTGGCTCTACTTCTCTTGTAGCAGGAGATGTGAGGCAGTAAAAAAGACTCAAAGAGTTTCACTCTAATTTTTTTTACAAAACTTAAATTGGGAAATGTCTTAAAGAATCATCTCAGAAACTCTTTTCACACTTGTTAGCCTTGTGCCCAGTATGTAACAAATGGGACTCTATTTCAGTGGGGAAGGGCAAAAAAGTATATGTAACAGGCCACACCAAAAATACTCAGGCTGGTTCTGTGCAGTGTTTCAATATTTAATTTCTCATGTCTCAACTATTACATCTTTCTCAACATCAGCTGTGGATTTTGATAGCATGTTTTTAAAGGTTCTCACAGCTCACATTATTTTTCCTCTGAGGTTGTTTCCTAGAAGATTGTGAATGCTCAGAAGCTAGTCAGTTAAAGGACAGCAAAGTATTTGTACAGACTTCTCTTCCCCCTTTATCTTCAGCATACTGTACATTACCATTTACTAAGGCAAGCCATTATTAGAGTGCCCTCCAGTAATTATAGAAGCTATTGCTATTGATTTGATTCTTATCTTGCAAATATTGCTATATTCTTCACCCCCTTTCTAAGTGTATTTGAAATGATAACATGACTGTGAATAAAAACCATCCACTGATTAAGGAACAACTCTGGGAACTGATTTCCTAGATTTCAAGGCCAAATGGGGTTATTATGATCTACTAATCTATCCTTCTGCATAATACAGACCAGAGAGCCTCATCCGAAGGCTTCTTAACAGTCTCCAAACAAGATTTGTTTAGTTGACTATTGCTGAGGAGAAGTCATGAGAGCGCTACACTAGGACTATGTCTATACTCACGGCTTCTTGTGCAAGTACGGCCGTTCTTGCGCAAGAATCTGCAGAGCGTCCACACTGCCTGCCCGTTCTTGCGCACGAAGATTTACAGTACGGCTTGGTAAGAGAGGGCTCCTTGCGCAAGAGCTACGCTCTTTTTTATCAGGTGTAAGCCCTCTTGCACAGGAGCTCTTGCACAAGAGGGCAGTGTGGACGCTCGGCAGGGATTTCTTGCGCAAGAGAGCCCTACAGCTAAAATGGCCATCAGAGCTTTCTTGAGCAAGAGAGCATCCAAACTGCCATGGGAGCTCTTGCACAAAAGCACAGCACGCACATGGCAGTGTGGACATTTTCTTGCGTAAGACTTCTTGCACAAGAACCCTTGCGCAAGATGTTCTTGTGCAAGAAGCCACCAGTGTAGACATAGCCTAGCTGTGTACATGTCCTCTGTTAGCAGACTCCCCATTCCCACCCACCAGATTACTTTTAGAAGTCAGGAAATATTCACCATGAGCTCTAGCTACCCTTTCAACTTAAAGCTGCTTGAGTGTCTCTTTATAATACTAAATGCCCCACTGGAGTAACAGTTCATAGACTAATTCAGTGAATCTCCTCTGAAGAATAAAATGCTATTCAGATCCTTAGCTCAGGATGTGTACTACACCATCAGCAAAAGGCAAGTTGCCTGAAATAAAATCCATCACACATAACACTTGGCCAAACTAGCCAAATAGTTCTGACCCTTACAATTTTTTGCTTCTTTCGGAAAGGAAAGGAATCTCTATAATATTTCTCATTCCTTGAACCCGAACATAATCCCCCCCCCCCCAAAGTGAGAAACTAGCTGTGTATATATACAGGATCAAATTGCTCTCTTCTCTCAGGTGTCTGCATTTTGCTGATGACCCAAGCTTCCTTCACCAACTGTGTTTGTAACTGTGTTTGAAGCCGGCCAAATCAATTAAGCAGAGGTTACACTCTTCTCTCAGATTTTTTCCCCTGGTTCTCTATCCCTGGGTATGCCTTAAGTCATCATTAAAGAGGGACTGGTTACTTATCTAAAGGCAAATCAACTATACAGCCTCAGGTATTTGATAACTTTCCCAAAGAACTTGATGACATGACAAACTATGCTGTATCTCTATAAAAAGCAGCTGAGACACTCAAAATTGTGTGTTTGTTACACCTGAGATTAGTTTCTGTGACCCCAGTCTCCTTCTAGTCCCAGTGAGGGAGGAGCCATCAAGTTAATCAATGTGGAGAAGTTGTTCCTTTAGTTCAATTGTAAGGAGCTTGTGCACTTGATATTGAAGGACCTAAGTAGTTTCTATCTCTTTTGACCCCTGTGGTGTTTCTGTGTATACAGCTGTGGCGCTCATTGCACAAATACACCCCTAATGACAGGTCTGATCCTATGGCTTTCAGGTGCTTATCTAATAGGGTGATTTGTATTTAATACATTGGTGTTGTGAATGTGCCTGTGTCTCCATCTAGTGACTGTACCCAGTGAAATCTTACTCCAGATCAAGAGTTAATCAGGGTTAGTGCTTCAATAGGTACTTAGAGATGTAAATAGGCATCTAAGGGGATTTTGAAAAGCTCCTAAACATGCTAGACACCAAACTCCTCTTGATTCAGTGGGGGCCTAGGTGATTTTCAAAATCCCACTAAGCACCTGCGTGCCTCTTTAGGAAATGAAATAAACTTGAAAATCTGGTACTCGGTCCTTCAACTCAAGTGGCAGAGACTCATGTTTTTGGTTCTGAAGAGCCCAGGAATGTTGACCTTGACCTTTCTATGTGGCCTGCAAACTTTATCAGTGATGATTTTATGGGTTTTTTTCAAGTCACTGATAATAATGTTAAATAGCATAGGGCCAAGAGCCAGTGGCCTTCAGTAGACACACACCCTCTTGCTGATGATTCCCCAGTTGCAGTTGTATTTTAAAACTTTGTGGGAAGTCCTATGGCCTATGTTAGACAGGAGGTCAGCCTAGATGACCACAATGGTTCCTTCTGGTCTTAGAATTTATGACCGACTGCCTGCCTATGCAGTCACAGTCCATTACATGTGGATACAAAGCTTAGTAATAGCATTCTGAACTAACATGGCTTTCCTTCCTCTTTCACCCTGCTCCTTCCTCCTTCTCCCTTGCTTCTGAAGATTAATTGCTCCAGGAGCAGATTGTCTTGGAGGGTTCACCAGCAGATCTTCTCTCTGCCCGCATATCAACTGTGCACTGAACAGAAGATTGTACAATGCTAAAAGCAAATGAAAAAATGGTTCTGAGCTTCCTAAAGAACAGCCCTTGCCCTGGGATCTGGATCCAACAGGAGGAAATCTGCAAACCCATGAAAGACCCTCAGTTCTTGGAAGGTGATCTTACAGAAGAGGCTCTGATCCTGGGGCAGAGGATCTTACAGGGGGGGGCAGCTACAGTCCTGGGATCCCAGGAGGAGATTCCATAACCTAAGGTGCTATTGTGGGGAGGGGAAGATGTGGACCAGATCCTCAGGTTTAGAATTTTGAAGAGGAAGCTGATTAAAGCATTTTGGGGGGACAGGAAAGAACCTCCGGACTGCATCCTCTGCAGGAGCATTTGCCAGCTGTGTACAAAGTAGCTCCAAGTAGTGTTAAAGGTGAGGAGATTTCTGGCTCATCAACTGCTATGCAGATATAGAACACCTTCCATCCTTCTGTACCAGATATAATGAGTCATCATGGGAGGAAGGAGACAAAGGACTGAGAGAGGCCATCATTGTCCAAACCCTCTTGTGTACACCTGCCTTCCCCTAGGCCAAATGCCCATTTCTCCACCTTGAAAATCTGGCCATCTGACAAATAATGTGCCATCCTGCTGGAATGGAGGCTGAGCTGCTGAAGAAGGCCTTGCTGCTGTGGAACCCGTGTAAATATTCAGGATGATATAATTGCCTCCAAACACCAGGTATTCTGTATTCAATTTGAATATTCACTCCCTGTCCCCAATACCGATTTAGCTGCTTGAGCCCAACCCTATGAGTTTGACGCTGCTTTGCATCGTTGCTCCTAGCTCAGTCATCATTAAAATGATTCTTGTCTAGAAAGAAACAAAATAGGAGGGGATACACACAATGAATCAATTTGTCATTGTTTATTGGGTTCTACCCATTTGGCAATAAATCAGTGCCATGTCTGTCCTTTCAATTTGTCACCCTCTAGTCAGGAAAGTTGGGGCTGCTAAGTGCTGATATGGTGCTAAGTGATTACCTGGAAACAAGTGTTTGTGGTTGGACCAACAATAGTCTCATCAATATTCAGCAGAACCACTGCCAGATCAAAGAGAGGAGAGCGGAGAGGGGGAAAACAGATCAGGATGAAGAAACACAATCATGTCATTCCTTAATTCTGCTATGAAGATGTATTTAAAAGATTTCTTCCTGTGCCCAGCACACCTTAACTAATTGGTATGGGGAATTTTCTTCTAGCACTGTCATCCATATAGGTGAATATATCTGCCCCACAGAGGGCTGATATTAGTACTGTAAAATAACTTGCAATAATAATAAAATTTCTTTGCACCATTCTTCCAAACCACAAGAAAATACTTTACAAACAAAAGGAGGTAACTTTTACTGATGGCATTTGCCAATGGGTAAACGGAGGCAGTGGCAGGCAGAGGGATGAGTTTAGCCCGTAGAGAATTAGATTGGTTCAAGAGCTAAGCAGAAACAGTCAGGAACATAATGACCCGCCAGTACTTTGTTTTAAATGCTAACCTATAAATAACCCCTAACATCTGAATTTTCAACCAAGCTCACGTTTTCCCCACACATACAAAGAGCAAAAGATATATTCCTCTGAATTAAGGAAAGCAACAAAGGAAGAACATACACAAATTCTCCTTCGGAGGGGAACTCACTTTAATATTTGGCATCTGATCTAAAACACAAAATGAAGTTGCCTCCCGGCTGGACCAATTCCTCCACATTTGAAGGTGCAATACACAGGGAGTTTCATGAAAACACCTCCTTTTATTGCCAAAGCTGTTACATGATGCATCAGAAACTGTTCTCATGAGATAGCCCATTCCTTTCTTCAGGCCCAAGAATTTAGAATAATTGATAAGACCACAGGAGATTTTGAGTGATTATTCAACCCAAACCTCCAAATTCTTGAATGTCAACCAAGTAAGATTTCATCCTCATATAATAAAAATTAACATTTTGTGCTTTTGCAGTGCTTGTTCTCACTTACTTTTCCCATTTCAAAACATTAAATCTCACAGCAGCAAGGTGAGTAGGGCTATAGTATTTCCATTTTAAGAATGAGGAAACTAAGGGTGCGTCTACCTGCACCCTTAGCTTGAAATAAGATACTCAATTTGCACTATGCAAATTGCGTATCTTATTTTGATTCTCTTTCGAAATAGGCTATATCAAAATTTGGCGCATCTACACAGTGCCAAATTTTGAAATAACACACTATTTCGAGACATCCCTTACAGGGATGCTGAAATTGTGGGTCCCTTATATTTCGCAATAGCGGAGGCGTTCAAAAGACACGGGTATCCCAACCTCTGGCATCCTGAAATAGCCTTGCAGTGTAGACATACCCTAAGATACCAACGCTGTGCTCTGACAATCAGACCGTGTTCTCTCTCAATTAGTTCTCATGGAATGATGAATTCAAAAGCTTTCCTGAATGTACAGACATGATGCACAGCTTTATTACGGACACGCATCTGTCATCAAACCATTCGTCTCAATCACAGTTGCACCTGTTCATGTGATCTATGCATGTGCCTTATTGTTCATTTTCTTCACTATTATTTAGGAGACTTCCATGGCTTGTGTTATATGTTCAACTAAAATGAGCTGTTTTAAAAATCCTAAACTTCTTAATATTTCATGATAACATTATTGGCATACAACTTAACATTTAGTCTTTGATAAATACTATAGAGACACGCAGAACACAGAGAAACCACAAAAGGCAACCCACTTCACCTGAAAATCAGAGGTGTGTCAATATTTTCAATATGCATTTCAATGCATGGATCTTCCACTGGCCATGTTGATACTCACACCCCAGGGATATTGCTTGGTGAGAAATAAATGACAAAATCATTTTATATTTTGCACTACACATTTCAGCTTATCTTTACTTTGCAGTTACTGTATTTTCAAGTATTCGTACTAAGAAAAATTCACAGAGCTATCAGAAAAAAGGGACTACACAAGAAAAATGCAAGGGCTGTTGAGTTAGCTCCAGCAGAGCCTTGGGATGTCTCTGGGCTATGCAAATCTTAGAGATGCTGTCCAGTGTTCACAGGGCAGCCATTCTTTCTCTTTTGAGGTTACAGTTATACTTTTACACAAGAGGGTGCTCTCGATTAATATTGCAGTTTCCTTTGTGGAAGGTGGAGACTTCTTCTTTCCTCATTGAGCAGATGAACAGACTCATGAGCTTTAGGGTTTGGTAAATGTAGCCTTCTTTCAAGTGCATGTACTAGTATTTACCCAGTGAAAGTCAAGACTGCAAACTGCCATGAATCTTCTTAAGCTTCAGAGGGGTAGTCGACTTAGTCTGTACAGTATAAACTTAAAAAACAACAAATGGTCTGGTAGCACTTTATAGACTAACAAAACATGTAGATGGTATCATGAGCTTTCGTGGGCACAGCCACAAAAACTTATCTGAAGAAGTGGGATATGCCCACGAAAGCTCATGATACCATCTACATGTTTTGTTAGTCTATAAAGTGCTACCTGACCATTTGTTGTTTTTTAAATGAATCTTCTTGATATTTGTGCATTACATTCAACGAAAGTTACTGGTGTGTGTGTGTGTGTGTGTGTGTGTGTGTGTCACTACACACACACCAGTTAGCACTAGAGATAGGTTTCTGAACCAAAACCATAGCTTTGAACACTCTCCTCTCTGATTAAATTTGGAACTGGCACTAAAAAGTTCTGTTTGAACCCATCCGTCATCAACACAGGTTTCATCCCAAAAGGAAATCCAATAGCCCCATTCACAAGTCGGATACAGGAAGGAGCTGAAATTGAAGATGATTGTACTTGGTGACTGGCCATTCTTTCCCTATTAAGGCTGATATGCATTAATGAAAAGAATTATTGTGAGCATTGTTCCTAGCTGAGGTTTGCAAACTCAAGGGGCCAGGTAAGCGAGATGGGGGAGCATCGTTTCAGATTTGGGGGGAAGGGGCAGAACAGCTTTAACCATTATTCTATTCCAGAGATTATTTAGGCACCTGAAAACTCCTGGGTTTTTTTGTAGGTGATAACTTAAAAATTAACTGACAGGAACTGTTTTTAATGCTTTTATAACAAAAAAACAACAACAAATACCAATTAAAGCCACATTTTAGGTTTATTTGTAAATTTAGAACAATCAACAGCAAGCTATTTCCAATCCCAAATCTTGAGGTGTCAGTTTTAGAGCCTTAACACAAGTTTGATACTTAATATGCTATCTTTAGCAGCGATAAATAAAATCTGCTTAAAATCTGCTTAGCCTTGCCATTACTGGTATTTTTTAAAACATCTTATGGTCAAAATTGTGAAGAGGAGAATGAGATAGTTAATTTCTCCCAGGAATGTTTAAAAGTAAATAAATTACTAAAAAACAAATGATATTCCCAATTGGAAAGAGGCTCCTTGTGTGTTGCTCTAAGGATCTGAGAGTATAAACATTATCTCCATGACATTCACTGAAGGTATTTGAGTTTGTGCCATCCTCAGAAATATTAAGAAGTAAATAAACAGGAGCTAAGACTTACCAGCTGGAAGAGAAAGGCGTACAGCACAGCAGACACATAACTATAAATGGATGGCTGATTAGGGTAGCATTTGTTTGCATCTGCATATGTAAAAACCCAGCTGCTCCTTAAAAAGGTGTTCTGGGAAAAGTCATAGAATTAAAACGTGTAATTGAAACCCTGCTGAAGAAACAGCATTTGTGTATAACAGTCTGTGTGGGCCCTACCAGGTAATCTGACTCAAAGCCCACTGTAGTCAAAGGAAAGACTCTCATACCATGTCTACACTACAGAGAAGATCGAAGCTGCTGCAGTCCAGGGTTCGAATTAGCAGGTCTAGTGAATACACACAAATTCAAACTGAGAGGGCACCCCCATCGGTGCTGGTAGTCCTGCTCATATGAGGACTAAGGGAAGTTGAAGGGAGAGTGTGTTTCCCTCAACCTCCCGCTGTGTGGATGGCGCCAAAATCCGATTTAAGATACTTCGACTCCAGCGATGTAATTAACGTAACTGGAGTTGCGTATCTTAAGTCAACTTCACCCTTTAGTGTAGGCCTAGCCATACACAAGTGAAACTACATGGAAGAATAGATGACCATCCTGAGGTATTGCCATTCCTTCCAAAATTGGGATGTTGGAAAAAATTGGAAAGTTTTAAGTGTAATTTAAGCAATGTTTGTGGTTTAACACATCGTGTTAGTTTCTTGACAGCAGGGAAGATCTCAGGTGGTCATTCTTTAGCTCTGCTGTGCTTGCACTGAAGCATCCAAAGCTGGGCTAACCTGAATGTGCATGGGGGCAGCAGCCCTGTATCTACTGGTGTCACAAGGGGCTTACTCCTCCCAGCCTTTGTAACATAGCAACCTGTGAGGATGAGGGCAGAGCATGATGAAAATGTCAGCAATCATCTTCTGAGCTTCCTTCCCCACCCACCACTCCCTCAGCCTGCTGGTCTCAATGAATTTGAAAAAAGTGCTGCAGAAGCTCCCAGCCCTGCTATTGGATCTGCCAGATACACCTTTGCATTCCTGTTGGTAAAGCAAAGAATAGGCAAACCCGGACAGGAGAGGAGAGGAGAGGAGAGGAGAGAGAACTACCTTTTCAATCAGTGTGGCTGAGGGGTTGCGAGGAGAGCCTGGAGAGGAACAGCAGCATAGGTAGCATTTGGCTGTCTGGTGAGGGAAGAAGAGTAAGCCAAGGCAGGCAAGTAAGCAGTATGACTGCTCCCCTTTGTGTTTTGCATTTGCTGCTGCAGTTCTGTTCATTCCAAGAATGGAACCAGTATCTTAGTTGCTCTGATTCTAACCAGCTGCTCCTGATTTCAGACAGGAGCCAATTAACTGTCGCATGAGTCAGGTCTTCGGTTGTGCTTGCTGAGCCTGCCTTCCTTTCATGGGGGAGGGGGAGAGGAATAAATGAAGAAACCTGCCTGTATTGCTCTCACTGCTGGCTAGAGGGGAGGCAGGAGACAGTGTCCTGCTACATTAGGAAATTTAGGGGGGGCTGCAGCCCCTGAGCCCCACTTCCCACCCCAAATAGCACCCTTGGGATAGTAAGATTCACATACACATCAAAATCCTCGGTTGCCTATCTCAAACTTCAAGCTCTTGGAGGGTATCACATTATGAGGCTCACCAATATTCATAGGCCACAAGAGCTCATTAATTCGGTTCCCCGTTTGCTATGGCTGTAGCTTACAAAGCAGTGGGTTCTACTTCTACATATAGTGGCATCAGGGAGAAATAATAGTTAAATGTTCCCTTTTTTACCAGAGATGTATCGAATGTACCTCACTGCAGTCACATCTCTGTACCCGTCCCATGGGGAACCAGCTGATTGGGCAGTTTAATGTCTCACATTCCTCTGATTCTAAGCCTCTAGTACATTTTAAAACCAACACTTCCCAAAGAAAGTCTTTGGGTGCGTCTACACTGCACCCATCGCTTGATATAAGCTACGCAATTTGAGCTATGCAAATTGCATAGCTTATTTCGAGTGTATTTTGAAATAGAGCACCATTCCGAAATGCCCCTTCATCCTTGTGGAATGAGGTTTACAGGGATGTCAGAAGAGCGAGCCTATTATTTTAAAAGCTATTTCAAAGTAATGGGTTTGTTTGAAAGACACAGAATAGCTATTTTGGGATACCGGAAATATCCCAAAATAGTGCTGCTGTCTAGCTGCACCCTTCCTGTATGCATAATCTCTCTCTCTCTTTCCCTTTCTTTATGTCTCCTACTCTTCTGCTTTTGTATTATATTCTCTGCCTACAAAACATTGGGAAACGTATTTGCATGCTTGACATAAAAAGCTGTGTTTGTTTATACAACCAGCTCATTATGTGAAGATGAGGAATTGAATTATTTACTGGATGACTCAGACCTTGATGAATAAATTGAAACTTTTTTCTGTACCTCCAGGGGGAGGAGGAGAAGAAATCTAACAGGGCTGCACTGTTTCTCCATCCCCACTCTTGAGTGCATCACTGAACGTTATAATTAACTACAGGAGAAAGTGGAAGGCAGACAATATCATGGGAAACATAACTTCATAGAACCCATTATTAAATGACTGTTCATGGTTCTACCTGAGCTGAGTCTCTTGCTGGGATTCATTTTTTACTCATAGATTGTGGATATTCACAGGTGTCCATTGCAAAACACAATAATAGGGAGAAATGAAACTTCCAAATTACAAATCCTACTTTCCTCTTAAGCTGCTAGCAACAGTGCAGTATTCAGGAAAAGAGGAAGATTGTAATGACCTATATTTTCAAAAATGATTTTGGGCTGTCCAACATGAGACAGTTAGAAGGGGCCTGATCTGTAGACAGAAGGTATTCAGCACTTTTTGAAAATCAAATTCTTTGAGGTGTCTCAAGCTTGTCACCCAAAAATAGAAGCACCCCAAATCACTAGTCACTTGAAAATTCAGACCACTGACATCTAGTTGTATGGGCCTCCATCATCAGATAATGTATTTACCCATAATGATGTTTCATGCTTCTAAACAAATTCATCCCTCAGAAACTCCAGGCTGCTGCAGTAAACCAGAGTATGTACAAGCTCTTCAATTCCTACATATTTTGTATTATCTGGGGTCTGATTTATACCAGGTATAACTACATTCATTCTGCTAATAGTCTGAAAGGAAAGAACTTTTATTTTTTTAATTTGAGAACTTTGTATTTGGTTTATTCCTATAATTCTCTGTTTGAGTAGATTTGTGTGGATTTCAGTGGAGTTAAATCAGAGATGAATCTGTCCTGAGAGAATGAGAAAGGTAAGCCAGGATAGGAACTGAAGAGACTGGATTTCACAGTCAGGATAAAACAGTGTTCTATGTATATGTCAGTTTCACTATATATAAAGTAATACATACAGGTCAAATGCTGAAGTCCTTACACTTTTCCACTCGGTTTTGCCTCAGTAAGGCATGAATAAAAACTGAGCACAGTCTTCAGGATGTTGCATAATAATAATTCAAAGCACGACAGGTTTTGGAAAATGGACAAAAGCTGTATTAGGAACTCCCATGTACTTCCAACTTGTCCCCGGGAATTCTCCTCTATGTGTTGTAAAATCAGTATGGGAAAAAAACCTGTTTCTTCAGAGTTATGTAATGAATTTCCATTTTTTTCTCTAATTGCTAATTCTCCCAACTAAAACCCACTTTCTCTGGCCCCGTTCAGTCACTGAAGTTCTTTATGTCATATTGTCTCTGTGTAATCCCATGAAAAGGCATGTCAGAATGTCAAAAGCAATAACAGCTTGTTTACCTTGACCAGAGCTGCCAGTGTTAACACAGACACGTTGTTCCTCTGGCTGTCTCACATGACTGAAGCATGTGATTTTGCCTGCCATTATTCAAGAAAACTACCCTCTCCATTTCCAATCAGGTTCTTAAGCAGCAAAAGCCCCTCTCCCCCAGGCCGATGTAGGAAGTGATGAGTAGTGGAATCAGACACCTGAGGACTGTGCGGTAGTTCTGTATAGGGCTGCAGCCAGGTAGAGTATGTTCTGTGACATTTTAGAACTCTCCTGCAGATTCTTAGGTCTGTTGGTGCTTGCCCCGTATGGCGGCCCAACAGGGGTCGGGGGGTGTTAGGGAGGGGGCACAAGGAGAAAAGAACTCCCTTGTGAACTTTCATCCCAAGCATGAACTGAGAAATAATAACCTTGTGTCAGAGAAAGAGTTCCATTAAACATTGCAAGCACAAGGATGTGCAAATGGTACCTTCTATGTCCCTAAGTTCTTGGCAAGACCAGTTAACTAATGAGGCAGGGAAGCTTTAAGATGCAGCTGCACCTCCTTTTGAGCCTTGCTAGTGGAGGACTCCTAGCAGGTGTACTGAATCAGCTCATCTCCCAGCTTCTCTGACCTTGCCAATTCCTTGGCCATCCCCACCCTCTTTGGGGAACTCCACTCACCAATGGCAGGCCTGTCCACCAGGGAAAAGCAGGGTGCAGCTGACTGATAGGCAATGGTGACATTTATGAGGGGGCAAAGGGGGCAGTAGCCCCCCCCCCCAAGTTTGAATGCCCTAGATTTCATACCTGAAGTCTGCTTAAAGCTGCATGCTCTGACTCCACAGGCAGTTCTTAAATGCAACAGAGTTTGAGCTGCTTGCAGCTTTGCCTTTCGGGCAGGGAGTTTGTTATAAAAAGAGGAAGGCAGGCTGATTAAGAATAACAAAAGGCTGGACATTGCAGTAATTGAAGGATCATTAGATCATCATGAAAACATTGCCGGGAACTCCACTTAAAAGATAAGGGGGGAAAAAGTAGGAATGAGTGTTGAGCTGCAGGGATCTGCATTTGGATCTGCATTTGGGTCACTGTGTTAAATTTACAAATGTTCTTGAAAAAGGGGTGAACAGGGATTAATCCCAAAGTAATGCACATGGAAAAATATAATCCTAATTAGAGATACAAAATAGCTGTTACCACTCAGGAAAGAGATCTTGGAATCCTTGTGGATAGTTCCCTGAAAACGTCTGTTCAATGTGCAGTGGCAGTCTAAAAACTAAAAAGCTAACAGAATATTGGGAACATTAGGGGTGCGCCTGTCTACACTGGCCGCGAGAATTTGCGCAAGAACACTGAGTTTGTAATGTACAAAATCAGTGCTTCTTGCGCAAATACTTTGATGCTCCCACTCAGGCATAAGCCCTCTTGCGCAAGAATACTTGCACAAGAGGGCCAGTGTAGACAGGAACGTTAATTTCTTGCGCAAGAAAGTCCTATGGCTAAAATGGCCATCAGAGCTTTCTTGCGCAAGACAGCGTATATACTGGGCACGGATGCTTTTGCGCAAAAGCAAATCTTTTGCACAAAGGCACATGGCAGTGTAGACACTCTCTTGCACAAATACTTTTAACGGAAAAACTTTTCCGTTAAAAGTATTTGCGCAAAATCATGCCAGTCTAGACGCAGCCTAGGAAAGGAATAGCTAATAAAACCAAATATCATATTGCTTCTATATAAAGTCATTGTATGCCCACATCCTGCATACTGTATGCAGATCTGGTCAACCCACCTAAAAAAAGATATACTGTATTTGGGAGAGGTACAGAAAGAGCAAGAGAAATTATTAGGGGTAAGGTACAGCTTCCATATAAGGAGAGATTAACAAGACTGTGACTTTTCAGTTTAAAAAGAAATGACTAAAAGATAGGGGGATATGTTAGAGGTCTAGAAAATCATGAACAGTGTGGAAAAATAAAATAAGGACATGTTATTCATTCCTTCACTAACATAACACAAGAAGCTGACCCAATTAAATTTATAGACAGCAGATTTAAAACAAACAAAATCAATTATTTTTTCACAGTCAACTTGTGGAACTCTTTGCCAGGAGATGGTGCAAAGACCCAAACTATAACAGGATTCCAATGAGACTAAATAAGTTCAAGGAGGTTAGGTCCATCAATGGCTACTTGCCAGAATGGGCAGGGATGGTGTCCCTAGCCTCTGTTTCCCAGAAGCTGGGAATGGGTGACAGGGGATGGATCATGATGATTGCCTCTTCTGATTATTCTTTCTGAAGCACCTGCCATTGGCCACTGTTGGAAGACAGGATACTGGGCTAGAACAACCTTTGGTCTGACCCAGTATGGCCATTGTGATGTTCTTCTATATAGCTGAAATATATCTGCTCCCTTGCTGTAACCCACTAGACCACACTCTGCTTCCAGAGCTGAGATAGAGTCCAGGAGTCCTGACGGGGTCTCTCCCTCTCCACAGAGTTAGTAACAAAGTGAGAATATACATTAAAATGCCAAGGCTAACTCGTGTCCCTTCAGTGACTTGCCACAAAATGTTAGAATATGTTAGTGTTAGAGCTGAGTGGGTCTAATATTTATTTAATTTTCTTGCTTTTATATAGGAATTAGATATAGTAGCCCCTGGATAGAGATTATGCATGTGGGGAAGGGGGGGAGGGTGGATGGGTTTGGTTCCCCCTCTCTCCGTTTGGTGCTTGGCTTATACTGAGCATGCTCGATAACATTGCTGACTATTCTGTCCTCAATCCGCTCCCCTCCCCCCGCCGTGCTCTCACTCTCCTCTCCACCATCATGGCATGCAGAGGTTGCCCCCGCCCCGAAAAAATTTGAAATGGCACCCCTGCTTATAGCACTGCCTTTATCTGCTACATTCATGTTCCAGCCTCAGGAGCCCTCTTACACATTGAAAAGCAAAAGTGGACTCTAGGATGATGGCTGAACTAAGAGCAGAGATAAGATGGAAGGGGCCTTTTGGAGCCCCTTGTTAAAATTGTGTCACAAAATCAGAGGGAGTTCATCTCTGGATCCTGCTAAATCATCCCTACCTGAGAGCATTTTCCCCAAACCATTACTAACAGTACACCAGGCACTTCTGAAGATAAAATTGGTTTGCCTTTAAAATGCACCACCTAGCACCTATGATAGCTATGGTCAAAAATACTTCCCAAGGAAAGATACCTCCAGCTCTTCCTCCCATAAACCTGCACAATCACACATGCACATGGGCACACTTCAAGCAGCACAAGTGGAACACTTCACTTTGTTATCGATACAGTCCATATATTTTCAGAATTAATGTGTGAACACGAGCAACCAAATGCACTCTATAGAACTCTGTTTGCCAAGTCATGGCACCTCTTTCCTCAGTTATAGACATATAAAAAGCATTTTGGTGCAAAAGGCAAAACAGATGAATAGTTTTTCTCATTCCTCTCTCCTTTGCCCCATTGCAGGATCCCTGGGTATCTGGGTTTATCAGAAGGAAATTTTTGTGGGAACTGCCTATTAAAATATTTGCAGCACATCACAGATCAAGACCCTTCAGAAGAGGTTAGGATTCATTTGCAATCCCCAAATAATGCTTCAGTACTTCACTGTGTGTAGAACCGGCACAGCTCTAATACAGACATTCAGTTAGACTATAATTGCCTTAGAAATGAACAATGTAGAATGTCTGTATGATTAATTCCTTTGTGCTGTTCATTCACTTACTCCTCCATCCATCCATCAGCCATTCTCATCATTTTCCTTTCCAGGGACCCTTGGTACTCTCTCATCTCAAACGCTAATGACTTTTTCTATACAACAGCCCATCTCTGGAGTTGAACAGCAGCTAAATACTGGATAAAGTTAGCTCTCCAACAGAATAAGCAGCTTTCGTGGGCAACATTTTCCATTGCCCAGACTAAAAATGCTGCAAAGGACTTATTTAGCAGTCTTGCTGGAAGGAAACATTCAGTGTTGGAAGCCAAATTCTATTTTGTTTGTTTGGATTTGTCACTAGCACTTACAAGCTTTTTAAGCTTCTAGCTGTAGCAATGTAATAGTTGTTTGAATCCCCATGGGAGTGTAAACTGGAATGCTTACAAAAAGGCCAGGTCAGAGTAACTATATTTTAGTAACACCAACACAGAACTGAGTTCCAGGAAACATTCTCAAATGCTGAGTAGTTAGTTCGTTCTTGGTTGCTTGATTCTGGGAAATAAGTAAGGGGGAAAAAACCTTTGCATTGTATTCCATTCTATAAAAGAATAATAATACTTGTTATTTATAAAGGAATGAAGGAAACACACTAAAGATCACCAGAAAGTCTAATCAGCCCATGGGATGTTCACCACAGGAATTGCTTCTAAAGACCTACATTGGTTACCGCATAGTCCCCCTCTAAATTTCTCATGGGATGACTATTCTTTCAGGTGGCCCTCATGATACAAATTTCTTGTCTTACTATAGACTGACATGTGGGGATAGTCAGAAATTTTTCCAGCAAAACATTTTTATGGGAAATCAGGTTTTTGAGTAAACAACCTTTGGTATGAAAAGTGTTTGCTTTCCACAGAAAATGTATAGTTTTAGTCCAAAAAAAAGTTTTTGGTTTTTGTTGGAAAATGTACAGTATTTTGGAGAATTAAAAAAAAAGTTTCAATATTCTGCGGGAAAGAAAAAGGCACCATACACAGTTTCAGAAGCTCTACTGTCATGTGTATTCCAGCAAACGTCACCTAGTCTCTCATGATTATTGGCCAGCCATTGCACTTATTACAAAAATATGACAGCAAAGCTCATGCATTTTAAATAACCTCACTCCAATCTGGTGCTATGCTCCTTTGGCCTTTGCTGTCCACTCCCAATTTTATGCCTTCTTTTGTGCCCCTCTATGGGCTTAAAACAGCTTCTCAGATAACTGAGGCAACACAGCAGGTACTAGTATCTTTTTCATTGAGCTTTTCCTTTCCTGGCAGCAGCTTAATACCTCCCTCTGTTCCTCACCCCGATTGCTGCTTCTCTCTGCCTCCACCCCAGCCTCAGGCACTAGGAAACCCTCCCCAGCAGCTGTTTCTTTCCAGTTCACTGCAGGGAGGTGGAGCTGTAAAGAAAGAAGTAGTCAGGAAGGACCAGGGGAGGGGACTATATAGGACATATTGGCCACTCCTTTGGGAACAAAAGAGAATAGATGGGGGAAGTCGTTGGCAGGTGAGGTGAAGCAGACTGCTCTGACTTGGAGAAGTAAGATGCATTACTGTGCTATGCTGTGAATGACAACTTTTAAAGGTAAGGATTCCTTGGAATGGAATCACAAAGGAACCACTTTGACTCACTTACAGGTCAAGTCCAGACTGTGTGTGTTTGAGATACGATAAGTGAAACAGAGCAGTAGATCCATGTACCATACGAGGAGACAGCAGTCCTCTCCCTTGATCCCTGACCCCCACCCCATGTCTGTTGTTTGCTTAGGCAGCTTCAGGAAAGGAAAAATTACTGGTTCTGAACAAAAGTTTCAGTGGGGTAGCCGAGTTAGTCTGTACAGGATAAACTTAAACAACAAATGGTCTGGTAGCACTTTAAAGACTAACAAAACATGTAGATGGTATCATGAGCTTTTGTGGGCACAGCCCACTTCTTCAGATGGCAGCTCATAATACCATCTACATGTTTTGTTAGTCTTTAAAGTGCTACCAGACTAATTGTTATTTTTTAAGTTTGGCTCTGACTGAATGTTGGACACAAAATGAGAGCTGTTGCCTGTTCTCCACATGTGCTCTATACTTCAGAGAGAGATTTACAGCTGGGAGAACTACTCTAATGTAATAACATATATTATTGTTATTGTTTTGTCTTGCAGTAGCTCCTAGAGGCCCCATTGGGTTTAGGCACTGTATAAACACATGGCAAGAGACAGTCACTGCTCCAAAGAATCTGCAAACTGAACAGACAAGAGAGACAAAGGATGAGAGTAAGGAATTAAGGAAGATCCCCAATACTTTACAGATTGGAACTGAGGTCACACATGAAGGTGTTGACCAAGTTCACACATGATATATCTGAAATTATTAGAAAGTGAACCCAGATCCAGTCTAGGGCTCGAGCCACAAGACCAGTCTTCCTCTCTGGACCATCCCACCTTCTAGACACTAAGGGTACGTCTAGACTACAGGATTTTGTTGACAGAGGCTTTGTCTACAGATACTAAGGGTACGTCTAGACTACAAAGCTTCTGTCGACAAAGAGCATCTAGACGACATCCACTTCTGTCAACAAAGCAAGCCGCGTTGTCGACATGAGAGTGTAGACGCAAAGGACAGTGTAGATGCAATAACGCCTTCTGTCAACAGAACTCTGTTGACAAAAGGCGTTATTCCTCGTAGAATGAGGTTTACTGCCGTTGACAAAACTGCCGAGTTCTGTTGATGTTATTTCGACAGAACTCAGCGGTAGGTAGACGCAGGTATAGTTTTGTCGACAAAAGGCCACTTTTGTTGACAAAACCCTGTAGTCTAGACACACCCATAGATGTTAGTGCCAGGGGGGAAGGTCATGATCATGTAGTTTGACCTCCTGCACATTGCAGGCCACAGGATCTCAGCCACCCCACTCCTGTAATAGACCTATAACCTCTGGCTGAGTTACTGAAGTTCTCAAATCTTGACTTAAACATTACCGGTTACAAAGAATTCACTGTTTACTCTTGTTCAAACCAGCAAGTGACCCCTTTGCTCCATGCTGCAGAAGAAGCCTTCGTACTCCGTGCCAATGACACAGAGTAGCAATTGTGAGTGTCTGCAGCTAGTGATTAGACCCTGGATTACCACATGCAAATCTCAGGTGAGGTAAACTTCACTCAGCAAATAGAAGTGTTTGACTGGCATTCAGTCACAGTTGCTCCTCTTTTGTGCAGGGAGTATCACCCAGAAGAACAGGGAGGGGACATGAGGGGGCATCCCATTTAGCAATCAAAATTTTGGCAGGGGCACCAGGGGACAATGAACCTCCTAGGTGCTACCACAAGTTGCCTATGCGTGGGAGACCTGAATTTAACTCCCTGCTCTGCCACAGATTTTCTGTGTGACCTTGAATTTTCTGTGTGACACTGAGGGTCTGTGTATCCCACCTCCCACTCTGTATACAGGGGATGACAGCACTGAGAAGTCTGGTGAGGATAAATACAAGGAAGGCATTCAGATGATATGGAAATGGGGATCTGAGCTGGGAAGTAGCCACTGTCTCTCTCCCTTGAGCAAGGGAGTTTTTACCACAATACATCCTGACATTTTTACCTTTTCATGAACTGCACTGTCTTTCTGTTTGGAAGCCAAACAACTCTCTTATATGCAGGATAAAAGCAAACATACACAAAAGGACAAAGAGAACTTAAAAAAAAGGAGTCAGGGCTGGTCCTTCTATTTGCTTTTCTCTCACAGAACCCTTTGGGAGATTGAGAAGGAATTCAATTTTTTTTCGTGGTTTCTGCTCTTATCTTTCTTAAGATTGATTTCAGTGTTCAGAAAAGGGAAACATGTACCCCCTTGGCTCCTGTGCAGCTGATCAGAACCAATAAAAGCTTTCAGCATTCACCACCACTATGTTATTACTACACCTTGCATCATGACTCACATCCAATCCAGGTTTGTGGGTGTGTTTGTGTATGATGAGGAGGGTGTTGGGAGCCCGAGCTGGTAGTGATAGGTTGTAATAGCAGCACAGAGCAGGAAAGGAGATGAAAACAGCATGCTGTTGGGAGAACACTGCACTCCAATGGCTAGAACATTTAAGAAAGCCAGAGTCAGTGGAGAAATTAACTTTCTTATGGAATCAACCAAAAATGATGTCACATTTCAAACTCTTCTGTTTCTACAGGAAACCCTGGGTAATTCACTACTGTGATGTTTTGTTCATCGATAAACATTTTGAAGTCTGTATTGGTTTGGGCAGAGGAAGCTGGACATTATAGAAAGTTAGAATACTACAAGCCAATATGAGCTTCAACGTTGCCTTTAATAATGCCACCTAATTAAGACTTCTCTCATTCTAGGGCATGCACATGTAAAATAAATATGACTCTTGTTTACACAGTCACTATAAAATGAGCAGTGTGGCATATAGAATATCCCTTTATAGGCACACGAGGGAAACAATATAAAGTTTCCCATTTCTTTACATTAAACAAAGGCAAAAGAAACCAGCCACACCACTAACATGCACTCTAGAAAAGTTGACACTTGATTTTACATAGGGCAGTTACTGAAGCAAATGCATTCCAGATATTGCCTCATGGATGCAATATTTCTGCTCTCATTTTCAGTCTGCACTAGCTTTGCTGAAATCTGTGGTGTTACTGTGAGTTTACACTAGCATAACAGAGCAGATTTTCTCTCTCTCTTTATAACCACCTATCGTCACTTGTAAGTGGAGAACTTGGTGCAATTTCTGAGGTATTTATGTTTATCTCTGTGCAATTGTGGAAAATTCCGGTAAATTCTCAATGTGTGGGCTATATTTTAGATTTTAATCTACTCTCCAACCCCCCTGGTTTACAGATTACTGTGGGTAGGGGGGTGGGAATGGGAGAGAATAGTCTATGAGCAATACTTAGTAGGTCTAGGTTGTTTATGCTTTACAAAGCAAAACAATATCCCAAGGGGCTGCGCAGCTTCCCACACCATCCCCCACGCATCAACCAGTCCTTAAGGCAGATCATGACACAACATGCTGGAGCTTGTTGCAATCCATCAGGAGACCAAATGTCTCATGAGCTTTTGCACAGTTCATCGATTTGGTGAGCAGTTCTCATGCCTGGCTGCCTACCACCCTGAAAACGGAGATGCCTGAATGGGCCAAATCTGAAGAAGATGGAAATGCCACAAAAGAAAGGCTAAGTAGACATTGGGGTGGGGGGGAGTCCAATGACTTTTAAAGTACCAACCACTTGACTTTATATTCCCTGGAGAGAACAGCAAATGTCGGAAACTGCTGCACAGATGGGAATTTTTCAGAGGCGATTGCAAGTCTTAGCAATTGGATGTGTCTGTCAAACGCACATGTGCTCTCTCCCACTTGTTTCCCTATCTGTTTCCTAAAATTCCTCTCCAGTGCACACATGGTGCTACCCTCCTTGTCACTCTTCTTCCTTGTCCTATAGGTCACACCTTCTTAAAAAGGGGCTGTGGCATCTGCCTCCATCTTCCAGCCCAGTCTGGTCCTAACTGATTCAAAGATAGCATCTGCTGGCTTCCCTGGAAGGCCTCCATTGTGCCAGGAAGCAGTACCACTGTAGAACAGGATCTCAGATATCACAAGGCGCTAACTGTTGGCAATTTTTTCCTAAAGGGTAGCCATAGCAGTGCAGTATATCAGATCCTCTGTCTCTTGGGCCTGACTCAATATACTCTCTGTCCTGTCATCATGGAAGGCATCCCATGGTACCAGGATCTCAGAGAGATAGGAAGTCCTCCAGCTTGACAGTATTTTGACATTATTTCAAAATAACTGCTTGCTGTGTAAATGCAGACTAAGTTATTTCAAAATAACACTAGTTATTTCAAAATAATGTTGCTGTGTAGACATACCCTAAGAGAAGTTATTCAGGATACAGTTCTCACCCTTGTTCTTATCTCAAGCCAGAGTTGATCTTTGTCAGACTTGGGCCCAGCAACTTTGCCTTCACCCTCTCACTACAGTTTTTGTTTCCAGGTCATTTCATGTGTATCCTCTCAGGGTGGGGAGGAAATTTCAAAATCCAGCTGAAGACAAAAACCTGATTGCTTTCCATTCCTTAAAGAGACTATCCCCCAAGGTCGGAACCCTTTGGTAAGTCTCCCCATCCTCATGGAAAAGTACCAGATTCAAGATGGATTCCAGTATCAGGTGGCATGATCACATGTCACATGTCATTCTAGTATCAACCACAGTTTGGGCTTACAGGAAAAATAAAACCATTCACAAGTCATTGGTTTGAGTACTGAGCCATTAAGTTCTGAAAGAATAATTAATTGCCGTCATTAGAACATTTAGAATTAAAACAGATTCACACTTCATATTTCTAACTTCACATATAATAATGATACATGCACAAACATAAGATATACAGATTCAGCAGAGTGTAACTTTAAAAATGGTATGTTACATGACCTGTTTTGCATAACGCGTCTTTGCGTTATGCATATCCATATTCATATATCAATTTTCATAAAGCTTGTGGGGGCGTGAGAAGGAGAGCTGAAATTACTGATGAGCAGATCTAGGGGCTAAGCTTGAGACCTGGTGTGGGGCAGCAGTGAAAGACAATGAAGAGGTAGCAGGACAAAGGGTCCCCACTATTCAGTGAAATCACAAAGAGCTGCACTTAGTGGTGGCACCCGAGAGCCTGGCATCACAGATAGTGGCTGTGAACAGCAAGCAACTGTGACAGAGTTGAGCAGCACTATAGATAGCAGCAGGGTGCAAAGGGAGAAAACAGAAGTGGAGTGTTAAAGGTCCATTCATTTGTCAGACGTTGCGAGGTGTGAAATTGCCCAGGTAGGTGTTTGCTTATGGTTACATGCTTTTTAATCATGGTCGTGGTGTTTACTGCTCAGTTTCCTTTCCCTTTTAATAAAACTTTTCTTCTGTCATACACAGATAAAACACAGCGGTGGTGTGTCATTTTCCCAGATTACTGGGTGGAGGATTGAGCTGGTTCAGTTTTGTATTGTTAAGTACCCTTAGATATTGAACCAAACCCTTATTGCTGCCAGTTCCACCTGGCAGAAGGCTTACGCTTGTCATATCTTGGATTTACTATTGTGTCTCCAGTGTCGGAGCACTTTTTCTCCCAATAGCTTCACTCTGCAATGGATGACATCCTTTGCTTGGCAAATTCTAGTCACTTTGTTAATGGTGAGTTCTGGGTCTCCCAGGAGTCCCTCTTTCAGTCTTTTCTTCCAGATCCCAATTATGTTCCAGGCTCTTATCAGATAGCCCTCCCCAGAGATTCCAAGATTCATTTTTCAGCCCTACATTTATGGTTTCACCTTCCTTTTTTAGACTGTGATTAAAAACATATTGCTCATGTGTCTCCTTTTTACATGATGTGCGGTGTTTTTCAAATGCATGTACTACAGTTTCAGGGTTGGCTGCCTCTGCCAGAGTGAAGTGAAATCTGCTAAACACACGAAGAGCTTCAAAACTAGCTATAGTCAGGCTCCATGCCACACACACGCTGACCTAAATGCAGGTTATGCTGTCTGCTAGGTTTTTGTTCCATTTTGTTTCCCTGTTTATACTCATTTTCCACCTAATTTGACCAAGTAAGCGCCTACCCCTTTGCCGATACCATTAAGTACAGATAGCTGAAATGGGCACAATAGCTCAGGCTATCTAAAAGTGAATGAAGCACTTCAGAGTTTCTGCTATTCTGTGCCTGCGCAGTCTTTCAGGGTCTTGGGATTGGCTGGTTTCATTGAAGCTGGCCCAGGCAGTTTAATGCTGTGACATGCTCCCTTTATGAGAAAAAAGCAAATTGTCCTTTAATAGTAAGCCCCATTCATTGTTTGGGCTGAGCCATGTGACCCCTCTTTCCCAGTTGTGGATGTGAGCAGAGATTTAAATGAAGCATTACAAAAATAGACCATGGAAAAATCTGCAATATGCCCAAGAAGGCAGTAGAGCATTGAGATCAATTTGCTTGATAGCTTTCTGCAGCAGGGGAGTGATAGCACCTGCTATTTATGTGATCATTAAACTTCCATGGGCAGTGAACCAGTGAATCTACAGCAGTGTCACACAGCCCTCAGCCCCAGAAACATCACTGATGTTTATCAAAGTCATAGCCCTTTGCAAACATGAGTAATGGACAGAGCAAACGAGTTCACACTGAAGTACTCCAGCATAGTTCCTAGTAGTTGTTAAACAAATGGAGAGACATATTTATTCAATGACAATGGGCAATAATTTCACCTCTCATCAACTGTTATATTTCATCAGGGAAAATAAAATGGATTATTCATGGAGGAGTTAGGCTGATTACTCTGAAAGTTGTAGCATATATCTCTATTAACCAAGAACCATGTGCACACCAGTAGGGGAAGATAAGGGTAGTAATAAGCTGAATTCTCTAGCTCCAGAAAATCTTTTTTTTTTTATTTTAGGAAGTGGCCACTGCAATACCAGATGAGACAGTAACCTACCCGCTTTACCACCATTGACTCTGAATCTATGCACTCTATGGCAGGGCTACTCAACTTTGGAAGCTCCAGGGGGCACAATGATACAGCACATGCCGAGGGCCGCAACTTAAGTGTGGTTGCATATACATGCAAATATGTATGCAAATGTATGCAAGTGGCTTCTTTCACGCTGACAGGCATGAATACAAAGATTAAGGCAAGATTACATAATGCACAGGCCCCATTTAAGGCAGTTCTGCTGATATTCATAAAATTCAATATTTACCTGATTTCCACTCATATGACAGCACTTTTAATGAGCAATGACAGTCCAGGAATTTAGCTACTAGAACGCACATCAACAGAAAACCATTATATTGACTACTTTTTTGTTTTGGTTCCCACCCACAGGCCGTATGTTGAGCCCCACGTAAACCCAAACTGCACTGTGGGCTGCCGTCCACAGGCCACGTGTTCAGTAGCCCTGCTCTATGATGAAATACCTGAGAACACTTATTCACTGACACTTAAAACATACACACCTTAATGTGGGACAATGCTTAAAAACATACACACCTTAATCTGGGACAATGTACCCAATGTCTATAATGAACCTTGTAATCAATACTTTTAATTTCTCATAACCCAAGATTGACCCCAGATGTTCAGCGCCTTCTCTTTTAACTTGTTTGAAATCAAGTTCACATTACACAGTAGCTTTAAGAATTTTTTTCTTATCTGAAGAAGTGGGTTTTGCCCATGAAAACTCATAATACTAACATATATGTTAGTCTCTAAGGTGTTTCTTATCTGAGAAATTGTTCACAAATAAACCATTATCAAAATCAGAGGCAATTGGCTCAGATACCTGCAACTGCCAATATTTAGGGCCAGGATAAGGGCTCTCTTTTGCATTTGCTAATATTGTATCAAAATCATCTGCTACTTCTGTTTAATTTTACTTGAGCCCCATTAATGATAAAAGGATCCTAGGACAAAGTCTAGATTGAGTGAGTTCCTGTCACATACATGCGGTTTGGAAGGATGGAGCCAGGAATGCATGAACCAAAAGGATGTCTTTGGCTTCTTGTAAATGTCCCCTCCACCATTTTTGGAAGATGAGATCCCCAGCCAAAAATCCATTCTCAAGCTTCAGAAGAATTTTGACCACACATGGTAACCTGGGAGGAGCTTAGAGGAAGGGTGCAGTAGCCAAAGCTCTGGCTCACATCTGATGTTAGGTCTGTAACACATACCTGCTGTCCTATATGTCTGAACTATTAAACCTTGAGACCAGTGCCAAAGTCCACTGGATATTCCAGGCTTGGCAAGAACACAGTTATTAAAGGAGATTTACTTGGCAAGATAAACCTACATGTATTTGACTCCAGAAAATTGTTTTGTTGGCAGAACAGAAACGGAAATTACTCATGATTTCATCCAATTCTGCAATCCAGTGCTATTACCAGCATGCCCTAGAATGAGATTGTAAATGTAGTGTAACTTGTACAGGTAGTATTTCCAGTAGATTGTTGGAAAGAATCTACATTCTAAATGGGAGCTCTGCATTTATAACTCATTTGTTTTACACAGACTTGTCACTGGCTAATTGTCTTGCCTGATGTTTCATGTGTTATGTTGCCCTTTTATGTCCAGGTTTCCAGCAGAAACTCAGATTTCCTTTTCCCTGAACCAGTGGTATCTCTTTCTCGAAGCACATGACATTTTGATCTTTGGGTTGGGGTGAAGCTCTTAGCAGCCTGTCAAATTTCTCTAGTTTTTTTTCTTTTCTAAAAAAATTCTATGCTCAACACCATAGTGCTTTATACTCAACTTCTTAGCCAAAATGTGAGAGACGTGAGGGGTCAGCTGAATTTTTTCAGCTGAAACTTTTTTCGGTGAAAAATATTGATTTGGTGACACAGAAATATTTCACCAGTTCACATCGGTTTTGCCACATTGTTTCTGAAAATAATTCTGAAAAGTCTAAATGTTTCATTTTGACATTTTCAGGATGAAGTGTTTCAATTCTTTGGGTCAAAATGACATCTGATTGAAATGTCCTTCAATTTTATTTATTTAATGAAAAATGTAAGAAAAAAAGTTCAACATTGAAAGGAAACATTTCATTTTGAATTGAATGAAATATTTCCATTGACCCAAAATAATTGTTTCCTCAACTTTTTGATTCATTGAAAAATTTCATTTTTGGATTGAGCCCAAACAAAGCTTGTTTTGATCTTTTGGAAATGCCCTGTGACCCTAAAGATGTGTTATTCACAGAATGCTAGTTGCAGTGATTCAGAAAGGAACGGTTGAGTCATCAGTACTTTGGAAAATATTAGAGGGTTGATTTGACTCAGGATTTCAAAGTTAAGACTCTTCAACCTATGGCAATAGAAACATTTTAAATTAGTTGTATCATATGATGGTCTTAGCTCGATATCTCAAAATGGAGCTGATAATGATTTGTTCATTATGTAAGCTTAACTGCTATGAGTCTGGTGTGACAGAATAAGATGATTAAAAAAAAAGTATTATATTTTTATATAGCCTAATTTGATTGGAAAGCAAGCTGTGCCAAAAGGGGTTCCATACACTGTTGCCAGATACTTATTCAAATGAATGATCATAAATTTTGCAATATTTCTTCAGTGCAGACATGAAGGCCAGACAAAGATGGAGAAAGATATTGGTTGCTGGTGGTTATATAACCCCAGCCCACTTTGAAGCAGTGCATTGATAATGAATGCTGTATATTATAATGCATCTTTGCGCCCTATTCCAAGAAAAGACTAATGCGTGCATTAGTACAAAATGCACATTTCCACTGCCTAGCCAGAAGCCTGGTAATTTTTGTCCTGATTCACAATGACAACTCAGACTACAAGTGACCTATTTCAAAGGTTTTCAGAGGTTTACTGCCAGCAAGCAGATTCCCCTGGAAAGCACATATGAGCATGGGGTGAGAACATTTTGCCACGCATGATAGAATAGAAATGAGCAATCTGACCATGGAGATGTTGAGCTATATATGCTGTCACTTGAAAAAGTAAGCATTTACTCACCATTATCTAGTGGCGTCTGATGCCTATTTCCCCATAAACAGAATTTCCTAATGGACGAGGAAGCCATTTCTGTGTCTGTGGGAGAGTTGAATTCTGCTTTTAGAAATTCAGCTTCTAAGTTGCACAGATATTAACTTTTTGTAAAAAATTTGCCGCAAAACTTAATCGCTCTTGATTTCTTAACTCTATTGCTTTCATCTTATGTAGTGAGTGACTTGAATTATCCAGCATTCAGTGACAGCAGCACTGCTCAGTTATCGTGCAGGCACCACTGCTCCTTGTGGTGTTGTCAATGTGATTCACATACACAGGTTGAACCTCCGAAATCTTGGACTCTTTGTCCGGCAACGTCAGACTAAGGATGTAGCTGGATCAGAGAGCCCCAGAGCCTGGGAGTGCGAGCCAGCTGGGAGCCCTGTCCCCCTGCTGCCGTGGCAAACTAGGATCAACTCTCAAATGAACTGGGGCAAATTATGATTTCACAGAAAAAAGTTAAATACAGAAGAAGAACTGAACTTTCCCCAAGTTCAGAAGTATTTGAATTCAAGATACCATCTCTGATCAAAATGATGAACAATTTGTGCTTTTACTCTGATGCAAAACCAGGTAAAACATAGAAGTGTCAATTGTTTGGCACTGAGGTTGAGGTTTAAATAAACCCAATACCCACAGATGGAGAACTGAACCTTCTATTTCAGAGGGCTCTAGAGAAGAACCTGAAACATAACCATCAGGTGAAAACTCTTGAACTTTGAAAAAGCTGGATCAAATCTTTGCATTTTGGGTCATCTAAAATAATCCTTACCCCACATAAACAAAAGGGGAGCTATTATTTATTTGCATTGCAATAGCATTCAGAAGTTGCAGGATCAGGGTCCATTTGTGCCAGATGCTGCACAAACACATTGCAAGAGATAGTTCATGTCCCACAGGCTTTGTCTACACAAGAGAACTGAAGCACTGATAACTGGTGGTTTGTACTGAATCAGATTAAGTACAGTCCTTTGTATGCATCCATACTAGCCATGCTGAATCTGTTAACATTGTCCCTTGTGTTCCTATTAGTGTTCACCTAAATGTTTTCAGTTGTAATGCCCCTTTGGTTCCTGATTCAGAACCCAGAAGCCATGAATTCTAGGATATTGTGGGACAGTAATGCAGGGACTAGCCCAGTGTTCCCTCTAAGGTACATGGCCACACACACAAAAATTCGAAGCCCGTCCACCTCCTTCACAGAGCTGCGCAGCAGCACTCACCTTTCTGGACCTGGAAGGTGAGTGGCGTGGCTGTTCCCATGGCCAGGGCCATGTGGAGGGTGTGGGCGGGGACGGGGACACAGCCGCGACTGTGGAGGGAGGCAACTGCTCTGGCTCCCCCTGGGGCCAAAGCCATGTTGGGAGGCAGCTGCCACCAAGGCCGAGGTCACATGGTGGGCGGCTGCTGCCACCTGGGATTGGGGCCTTGGGGCTGGCAGGTGGCTGCTGCCACCGGGAGATGGGGCCATGGGGTTGGCAGGTGGCTGCTGCCGCAAGAAGTTGGCGCCATGGGACTGGCGGGGGGAGCAATATATTTAAATTGTTATGAAAGAAAGCTCCACTGACTGTGCAGATGCATTAGCTCCTGCCCCCTCTTCTGCCCTGTCACACAGCAAACACTAATATATATATTGTCAGTAACCGATGGGTGTCACGGTGGCACACATCCAAACATGCACACATGACATCAATATTGGCGCACAGGACAAAACTCACTCCACTCACGGATGGAAAATCTTAGAGGGAACACTGGACTAGCCTGTCCAAGACACATTAGTACCAAATGATATCAGATTGAGCCAGTTAAGTTTTAACTGCTGATTAAACCGCCTGAAGGATAGTCTGTTCTAAACAATTACTAGACCATTTGTGAACCATATTGGGTTCTCTTTACATGGACAGTGTTCTACAATGATTCTAGGGGCTTTTACCAGTTTAATTTCTCGAGTGTAGATCAGACCAAAGGGTTTGCAGTCTAATACAAGACAAGATATAATGAGAGTGGAAAACAGCCATAAGCGATACAGAAAAATGGAGGTTTAGATTCAGTTTGCTTCAGATAAGCACCCACAAATTTGTATTCTTATTAGAAGCCTTATATGAGATATCCAAAAGTTTTGGTTCTACAAAAAGGAGCCAGCTATCTCATGTAAACAAGCTTTTTGGTTTGGTTTCCAAAATTTAAGTATGGAACAGGAACAATTTCACTATTGATACAAGAAGAGTTTTGGTACATCTCTTTTTCAGCTTCTTTCTGGAACCCAAGAGTGTAGAAAAGCCCGCAAATAGGCAACTATATATAATAAAAGTTAAATGAACTTTTTGAAGCCTCAGAAATGGCGGAATTTAGATCTGGGATGAAGGCTCCATACTTACGAAATATTCTCTTATTTTAACCAAACCATTTCATCCCTTCCCAGTTGCATGCTCATCTTTTCTGTTACTGAGCATCATAGTCTCATGCAATATGATATTTTGGAAGGAAACAATAGCCATGCAATGAGCTAATTGTAAGAGGAAAGCACATATTACACACTGAAATACCTGCCATTAATTTCAATAACTATCCAATTAGATTCTTAGATCAATGGTTCATGAATAATGTAGGAGAATGGATCATTTCAAAATATATGAGAATTGTGAATTTAATAGTATAATATTCCAGTACTCTTACCTCTATTATTAATTTTAATTTACTTTTACTGTGTAATACGGGTAAGGAAGCTCCTGTATTTCATCTTACAGCTAGTTCTCTCATTTTAAAATGGTTGGAAAAACAAAAATGGAATGATTTTAATTAAAATATAATAAATTACTGATGTAAAATACCAACTGTTCTGGAAGCTGTTGATGAAAGTAGTTACAATTCATATTTCTATCCATTAAGAGAAAAACCTGCTGTTGCTTCTTTGTATTTAATAAGCCTCTTTTTCTTTGGGTTAAATTCAGAAATCCTTACTCTGGCAAAGCTCCCAGCTGACAGACATTGCAGTGTAAGAAGTGACCCTTTATCCAAAGAATGCTCCTCTGCTCAAAAGGAGCACTAGAGAAAGGAAGAAATGGCCTGATTCAGATCTCATTAAGGTCTGTGAAAATCAGGAGTGGGAGTCAATGTAAATCTGGTATAAGTAAGAGGAAAATCAGGTCCTATATGTTTCAATAAAAAAAAACCTAGCTCTTATGTAGCAGTTTCCATCGGTCAGTCCCCAAGTGCTTTATGAAGATCTTTCTCATCGACCCCATTTTCCATATGGGGACACTGAGGCACAGAAGTGGTGCAATGATTTGCCCAGCATGACCTAGCGAGCAGTAGCAGAGCCAGGAATAGAAACTAACTGTCCTCCCAGTGCACTGTCCACCAAGCTGCCCTGCTTCTTATCTGTGTGGCAAAGGATCTGGGAACAGACTGTGTCACTTTGGAAATGGGGGTTGACACTACAAGAGTTTAATACAACCACGGAGAGGTTGACTTCAGGATCTAATCCCGTTGTAGCCTGGAGGAAACTCTACGTAACCGCAAAGAGTTTTCTTTTCTTTTGTCTGTCTGCCATTGTCAAATTAACCATCAGATTAATGACCATTCACTCAGAAGAGTAGGAGAAGCACATGAATGGAAGGACTAGTGAGATCCATGGACAAGGAAAGCTTGTGTAGTTACTCTTTCCCTTATGGTCTCATCTCCTTCCTTGATACCCACTCCTCATAGTCAGGGCACCCTCTTTCTGGATGCTCCTCAACTTGGCAGAAATGTTGAGAGGCATTACAATAAAGAGCTCCCTTCCTTGGAATCCTACTGGCTTCCCCCCCCCCCCACCTCATTTCCCACCCAGAGGAGACATATCTATGGGAAGTAGCAGCACTAGGTAACTTGGTGGCAAGGGCCAAGAGCCATTTAGGTTACATCTATATAACTTATTTCTTCTGGAACCATAACTCAGCAGCTGTGGAGGTCAAAGAATTTAAATGCATTGCAACCATGTGGTTGTTGGACCCATTGTCAGCAAGAGCCAAGAAGCAAGGGCAACCCTTTCCAAAGTGTGTATTTGGTTTGTTTTGTGGCACTGGCAAAATGTGAGTTGCTAACCCTGTAAAATTAAACACCTCCAACTTCACAGAGGTATTGAGGGTCCTTAAGACATTGTCCATAAAAACAGGCATCAGAAATTAATGAAATATAGGAACAGCTATATGATTTGGGACATTCTCCATCTGCTTCAGTTGGAGCAGGAATGGGCCCTTAATTAGAAAATAATATATGGAAAATCACAGTCTTTCTGCCCACTGACAGAATTTCAGCTTTTAGAATAAGGCAAACTCTAGTTTAAAGATGGATAACATGGATTAAAATAGGCCTAAGAGATTTATGTTCTGGTATAGTACTAGCTTGCTGTATACTAGAGCTGATCAAAGAAAGAACCTGATTTCACCAGAATTCACTACTTTTTATAATGCCTTATTATTCGTTACATGTCAGTATTCAGAAAAACATGAGAATTCTTGAAAAAAGTTTATGTATCTCCAAAACCCTATGAATTTTAGTATTAATAATTATTCAGCCAAAAACTCATACTGGAGAACTATTACGATCCATTATTGGCTAGTTATTTATTCTCCTGTTTAAAAAGTTTCTGTTTCCTATGAAGCAATCCTATGTGAGTTAGGTGAGCATCCACAAACCATGAAGAATGGAGAGTGATTTGTAAGCCATCAGTATGAACCTACCATGGACTGAAAAATTTGTCCAAGTTGTTCTGTGAATATTTATCAATAAAAAATTCATCTGAAGAAATCAAGATCCAGTCCCAAATGATCAAATGGGGTGGAAGGAAAGGATCATTTTCATTTCTCCCTCAGTTACTCCTCACATTTGAGATTTTTCAAAACCCTGCCACTTCATCTTATACAACATCTTCTAAATCCCTGCTTTCCACTCTCTTGCTTCTGCTAAATATCTGTCTCTCCTGCCTTCTTCTCTTGCCTGGACCCAGAAGCCACTGAAGGCAATCGGCTACCCTATGCAGTGCTTCTGTGCACCACCCCTCATCAGTGTTCCCTCTAAGCTGTGGGGCAACATAGCTTCACAGGTGATTAATCAGCACAGGTGATTAATCAGAGCTTAGCCTGACTGGGCAGGGCTGATTAATCACTTGTGAAGCTGTGTTGCCCTGCAGCTCAGAGGGAACACTGGCCTCATTCTCTCAAATTTGGCCCAGCCAGCCCTCCACCATGACAGCAGGACAGCCATGTCAAATCTGCCACCCTACCATGCTACCAAGAAATCTGCCAACATAGGCATCAGCCTACTTTGCTTATAGCTTGAGCAGCCTCTGCATGGGCTACTGTTACTTCTCCTTTCTGGTCTCATGGTTGCCACTCTCTCTCCTCTCCAATCCACACAACAGAAAATTGTCTTCTTTGCATGCTGTTATGTTGGTGTAACCAGTGCCTACTTGCGTTGCCCCACTGGGCTCCCCTCTCATTCTGTATCACACTGAAATTCTTCACCTTCCCACAGAAGTTTTGCAGAGAGCAGCTTTGACCTTGTTTCCCACTCTATCCTATCTTTCTCCACACGCAGCAAATCTACATACATCCTAAACTGTGGAACTGCTATGACACCTCAGAAATATCTTTTCCCCCACTTGCATCACATCCCTACCTATGTGCTTTGTTTAGGTGAAAGTAAGACATGAACATTTTTTTAAAAATGTCCCTGACACGAATGGAGCATTTTCAAGGAGCCCAAACTAATTTCTCAAAATCCAGTTTAAAAACATCTTGGTGCTTTTCAGATAGACAAAGCAAATTGTGTGACATAGCCCAGTGAAACCACCATCATGTTTCCACAATGTGTGGCTGCTAAACACATTGTCCTAATTGTGTAAAATGGGACACCAACAACTGAAGGAAAGAGACAGAGAGTCAAGTAACATACTGAGTATAAAAAGAAACACGTGAAACATATTCTTTGCTTATTTTCTCCCCTGTGGTCACCTGTAATGGTTCTGCTAGACAAGATGGAGGAGTGAGGGTGAATAGATATAAATGGGCTTTCTAGAACACACAGATCTGTCTCACTTTTCTTTAGAACTGTAGCAAAAACGAGACAGATAGGGTTGTAGCAACTACCAAGCAAAAGTAACCCTAAGGCAGATTCTCTACAATTAAGCTAAAAGAGATGTAGAGTAGCTTTAGGGATAATACCATAACGTTTCTTATTCAGTTGTAGAAGAAAGCAACAATTTCTATCTTTGAGTCAGAAGTTTGCCTCTGACGTCAGAGAGACCGAAGCACATACTTAAAGTTACACATATGTGATAGACTTAAGCATGTGCTTAAATGCTTTGCTAAATTGAGGCTGGTATGATTCTTTATTACTGGCATAGGACAAACTGTGCAGAAGGCCACATTATAGGATGCCTAGAAAACCATTAAAAGCAGTATAACAAAATCTCTTGCTCTTCAGCCAAATATACTTTACCCTCCCAATGAGAGCTGAAAAGATCACAGAGTAAATGAATTGCTCTGGAGCAGTGAGGGACGTGTCCCTAACATCCTCCTGGAAGGCGTGAACACACTCTGAGTTCGTGTGAGGTGGCGTGTGGTGAGGTCAGCTAGCGTGCAGCGTGCCTGTATGAACATTCTGCTGTTACTGGAGCATGGTACAGCGATAATTAAAAGATCTGAATGGGAGTGTCACATGCGGTGTGCATGGTTACTGGCTCTGGGTATCCAGGTACCTTACAATCCTAACTCCTCGTGCTAGTCAGAACAGAGGGAAGCTTTGATCTATGGTCACAGGGTCTGCAACAGACAGACAGACAGACGGACGTAGCTAGCTGACTGCACATAACCCGTTGTAACTGTGTGCAGGCTGCAAACAGCTATGGAAATGTTCTCAGAGGGCCTCTGGCAAGTGTCTGGCTGCATGTTGGAAGTAACACAGAGCCTTCTTTCCTTTTCTTGACCCTCTTTTCCCATTCTGTCTGAAGATCCCTGCCCTTTGTCATCTCTGCTGGCTTTGATCCCACAGCTCCTTTCACTAACATCATTCACTGCTTCTCCACCTGCCCTTTTCCTGTTGTATCCTCTATTGCCCTGAGTGTGCACAATTTTGTGCATGATTTAAAGACTCCAGAGGCTTTTTTATTACCTGCTGCTTTTTGCCAATATGTACCGGTAAAGAGTCACAATACGCTGGGATTTTTCAATTGGCTATCCCCCAGTTTGCCATGTTACATGTCCACAAAGTGCAGTTAGGGAATGGCTTTGGAAATCAGCGAGGTCATAGTAACACGACGTTTCTTAGGAGCTAATTGTACCCATTCAGTCTATCTCATCTGCCATTCCTTACACACTGTACACAGGATAGGCTAATGATTAGGCCTTTGTTACCAACCATGCTACTCAGCTAGTTGCCTAAAATCTGACTGCTCTTGAGTCCTGAGCTCCTTTTACATAGTCCAGAGAATTATGCCTACATCACATAAGGGCAACAAAAATGATTAGGGGTTTGGAATGAGTCCCCATATGAAGAGAGATTGAAAAGACTGGGACTTTTCAGTTTACAAAAGAGGAGACTAAGGTATGTCTACACTGTACAGCTATTTCGAAATAAGCTATTCTGGAATAGTTATTCTGAAATAGCACGTCTACGCTACAGGGAAGCCTCAAAATTAGTCCAAGGCAGGCTTCCATAATGTAGACATGCTTTCTTGATTTAGAGCCCCAGGAGGCACTGGGGAGGAATAACTTAGGATGGTCCTGGTGAGGGGCTATTTCAAAATAGCAGCAGTGGAGCATCTACACACACCTTATTTTGAAATAGCTATTTAGGAATAGGCATTATTCCTCATAGAAGGAGGTTTACAGTTTTTGGATAAGCCATCAGTTATTTCAAAATTATTTCAAAATAACGGAATGGCTGTGTAGATGCTCACATTGTTATTTTGAAATAACACTAATTATCTCAAAATAATGGTGCAGTGTAGACGCACCCTAAAGGGGGATATGATAGAGCTCTATAAAATCATGACAGGATGGAGAAAGTGAATAAGGAAAAGTTATTTACTTGCTCCAACAACATAAGAACTAGGGGTCACCAAATGAAATTAATGCATAGTAGGCTTAAAGCAAATAAAAGGAAGGTTTTCTTCACGCAGTGCATAGTCAACCTGTGGAACTCCTTGCCAGAGGATGTGGTAAAGACTAGGATTTTAACAGGGTCCTAAAAAGAGCTAGATAGATTCATGGAGGTTAGGTCCATCACTGGCTATTAGCCAGAATGGGTAGGAATGGTGTCCCTAGCCTCTGTTTGTCAGGAGTTGGAAATGGATGACAGGAGAGGGATCACTTGATTACCTGTTCTGTTCACTCTTCCTGGGGCATCTGGCATTGGCCACTGTTGACAGGCAGGATACTGGGCTAGATGGACCTTTGGTCTGACCCAGTTTGGCTGTTCTTATGTTCTTATTTACTCTACTTTTGTTCACAGAGGGAAAGAGGTTTTCACTATGCAATTATAAAAATTATATACTATTTGTGTTGGATGTTTCTGGGTTTCTTCTAAGTTCTGATCCCTCCTCCTCCTGTTTTTCTCTTTACAAAATAGTGAAACATTTGTCTTACTTAGTGTGGCTGCTCAGTTGGCCGTATTAGTGCATTTCACTCAGAAAAGCACACAAGAGAGGAGTGTTATTTCTTTTTATGCTCACTGAGTGTCAGACCCGGCATTTCTGCTTTGCAGTGATTAGTGAAGTCTCTTTGAAGATCCAATTTACAAGCTATTCTCCTGGTCTCCCAAAGAATGCCAAATATTTCTTAGTTGGGATGTTTCTATACTTGTAGCTCCAGTTCCAGATGTAAACATCTGCTCAACACAACCCTTTTAAGGGTAAAATCAGAGTGTTTTCTTATAGGACCATGTTTGTCTTCCAGTTGCATCTGGACCATGCATGCTGGTCCCTGAAACATAAAGCACCTCTTTTATATGCATAAATGAGTTCTGCCCTATATGGCCTATATTTTCTGCAAAAGACATGTGCACTGATTGATTTCTGTGACTAGCAAAATAATGTCCATTCCCTTAGGTAACTGTTCTTTTAAAGAGCCAGGCTTTACTTCAGCAGGGAGCCACTTTGGTTGGGAAGATCCCAGTGCACTAAAAAAAGATAGGGTAAAAGATTGCTTCATTTAACTTACCTTCACCCTGGAGTACGGTAACGATGCTGGTGCAGTGTACAGGAACAGTTTCTTGTAGACGTGCGTAAAAGTCCAGTTTCAGTAGTGATGCAAACTGATTGAACTATTTTCAGCAAACAACATATTCAACTAATGTCTCTCTTTTTGCTGATTTTGATTTTTATGACAGCAATTAAAATAATTCACAATTTGTGTGTGATTGGTCATTAATATCACAGAGTATCATTTTTGCTTTCTCACTAGATGATTCCTAAACATCACAGTGCTCTCAGGATGGCTACCAAACTATGTGGTGGGAACAGTTGTGTAATAGGTCTGATTGAATGTCACAGAAAGGCTTCGTGAGTAATACTAAAGTGACTCAATTATTTGTCTTCAATTGTATTTTATTTTTCCTCTTTATTTGACCACTTCTAAAGATAATGTAGAAGGCACATAACAATAATAGCCATATAATGGATGTGTCTATCTGTGGCAAAGTAGGGCAACTCACAAGCACCTAGTATTTAACTAGTTGCATAAAACCAACATAACTCATGCTGACTTGACATCATGTATGGCCAAAGTCAATTCTAAAATAAGTAGGTGCCACTGCCATGGTAGCTGTGTCATGCTGCAGATAGGAGGGAGAAGAGCATGTCAATGCAAGAGGATGCCTGCTTTATCTTATATCCTCCTGCAAGATATTTTTCCTGCTGCACCAGTCTGTTTTACTGCTACGGTACAGTCACTCTGAACATGCGCTGACTCCAGATCATCAAAAACCATTCTGTTTTGCCACTTAGACTCACTTGAATGTGAACTTTTTCCCTATGTATAATTTACTCCCTCCATTTATTTCACTGTTGGATTTGGCCAGGAAGCTTCTATGGAGTGCTTCACCAGCTACTTTTGGCTTATACACTGGATGTTTCTTATGGTGAATTTGGATATAGAGAGCATGTTATAGTGAGGTCACTGTGCCATTCTGATTAGCCTGAACATCTGCTAATGCAGGGGTGGGCAATAATTTTTTTACCAGGGGCCACTCCAAGATTTTGGAAAGTGGTCGAGGGCCGCACTTTTACACATTATTAATGGAGGAGATGCGAGGTCTGTGATGGAGGTTGGGTGGAGAAGGGAGTTTGGGGTAAGGGACTGGGGTACAGGAGGGAGACTGGAGTCTGGGAGGGAGTTGGGATGAAGGAAGTGGTTGTGACCTAGGGCAGGGGACTGGAATGCAGGGGTTTGGGATGTGACCTAGGGTAGAAAGGGATTGTGATCAGGGGCAGGAGATTGGGGTGCCAGATCTTGGAGGGGGTACAGGTGCAAGAGGGGGACAGAGGGCTTGGGTATGTTGAGTGGGGTGGGGCAGAGGGTTGGGGCAGGGAGGGGCTGGAGTGCCAGAGGCAGGCTGTGGCCAGGAGACTTACCAGTCAGCAGCCAAACCAGCCTGCCTGCCTGCAGAGCTAAGTCTTGCAGAGTTTAAAATGTTTCCCAGCCAGCCTGCCTACTTTCCTGTCCATGTGCTTCAGTGAATAACTGAGCCGAGGAGTGGGGGCGTGGTTCTTCGTGGCTGACTGTTATTCAAAAAACCGGCCAATGGGATTGTGCTGGGGGCAGGGTGGTTCCTGAAACTTCCCTCCTTCCCTCCAAGCTGCTTGGGGCTCCCCGCTGCTTCCGCAGGCCGGATCCGGAGGCTTGGTGGGCTACATCCAGCCCGTGGGCCATATTTTACCCAGGCCTGTACTAATGGCAAGGTTGCTGAGTAAATAAAATGACTTCACTATAAAATGGGTTCCACTGTACTGCAAAAGTGTATGAAGAATAAGAAACAGCTATTGGGCAAAAGTATAACTACCGACCTAAGAATTCTACCTTCCAACATTTGACCTGTAAGATACTGAGGGAAGAATATACTTGCAAGTGAAATGATTAGTATGTTTTTTAAAGGCTAAGGGGAAAAAATTAAAAAATATTTACATACTTTTAGAGCCTAAATCCCAAATACTTTCAGAGAGATTGAGAGTGCATTTAGGTGCTTTTGAAAATTTGACCCTAACTCTTTATTGAAAGCAAAATCACAGAGCAACGTCAGGCCTTTTTCCTTCAAGCTGTCATAAACACAGGGCCAAATTCTACCAACCTCGTGTTCAGTATTCCCTTAACCCTGAAACAGTGTTACTTGAATTGAAGTCAATAGGACTGTGTGGGACTGCCTACTCAATCTGAATAAGGTGGATCTGTGGATTAGAGTGGAGGGATTGGGTGAGGATAGCAGCCACATGGCCTATGCAGGTTGTTCCATAGGCTTGGATAAACATCCACATTTGGAACTTCTTAATGTTCCCCCATCACTAGATTGCTAAGTAGTTTAGTTGTAGGTAGCCTAGTTTATAATGTGCTGTATAGTTTGGTTGTTAGGTTTATATTGGAATTTCATGTCTAATTTGGCTAAAGCAAAGCTGGTTTGTAGCATGATTTGCTTTCACATGTGTTTGGCTATTATGAGGCCAATTTGCAGTAGCAGGCTTGGCTAGGATAACACTGAGATTTGCATGCTGTTTATTCTGTTGCTCTTTTAAATAGCATCAAGATGATCAGTGTGTCCAGGTTAAGCAACTTGGGAGATGCACCTGACGGTGGGGGCTTTGGGCATTCAGCCAATGAAATGCAGATAGGGAATTTCAAACCGAGAGGGGAGGGGTTTTTCTTCCTTCCTTTGTTTTTGGGGTCAGCAGCAGTTTTTCCCCAGGTAGCAGGAGAGACGGACTCTCCCAGGAACAGACGCATTGAAATGTGTAAGTAGGAAAAAGTTTAGATAGTCCATCAGGTTTTATTGTTTTCCTTGTTTGGGGGTTTGGAAATCATGTCTGAGCTGGTTAACTGTTTTTCTCTTTTGTAACTAAGGATTACAGCCCGGGGATTCTCCATGAATCTATTTCAGTCCATGGCTTTTAACACCCAGTTATTTACTATGCTTGCATCAGTAGTCTTGTTTTAATAATAAATGTGTTTTCTTTTTGTTTTGGTTAATTGGTATTAGTTGATTTTTGTATCCTTAAACCTAAGTGCTTAAGTTATCCAGGAGAAGCAGAGTCCCATTGTTCTCTGTGGATTATCTCCATTTGTTTTCCCAGCTCCAAGCAAAACGGAGGCTGGAGCAGGGGGGAGAGCTTTGCCTGAGGGAGGGGATTCCAAGTGATCTCTTCCCTGGAAAAGGGTTTATTTTATATTTTTAGTTACACTTGGTAGTGGCAGCGACCAGTCTTATTTCTTTCTGGGTCTCAGGAAATTGAGATCAGACAAGTGTATCTCTGGGAGTTACAGAGACAGGTTCTCACATAGTTTATTCTGCTAGCCAGCCCCCATATCTACCCTAAGTGCTAGGTTGGGGAATTGACACTGTGCCAGTAACATTTTTATACCGAGTCAGGTCCAGGTAAGAAGCAGGATGCTCTCTGCTCAGACTTGTTCTCCTTCCCCTGAAGAGTGATAATGGTTGCCAGGGTAGAATCAGAATCCTAGAACTGGAAAGGACCTCAAGAGATCATCAAGTCCAGTCTCCTGCCCTCACAGCAGGACCCAGTACTGTCTAGACCATCCCTGATAGATATCTATCCTCCAAAGCACTCGCAAGCCCTCCCAGCTTGGCATCCTCTGCAAACTTAACAATTGAGCTGTGACACAGTGCCAGTAACATTCTGTACACAGGGTCAGGTCCAGGTAAAAAGCAGGATGTCTTGTCTGCTGCTGCACCATAATAAAAAGAGTCAGTATTAAGGATCATGATGCTCTCTGCTCAGACCTGTCCAATACTTAATAAGTATTGACTTAATAAGAGTACTCTCCACGCCAATATCTAAATCACTGATGAAGATATTGAACTGAACTGGTCCCAAAACTGACCCCTGAGGAGCTTCACTTGTTATGCCCTTCCAGCATGACCGCGAACCATTAATAACTACTCTCTGGATATGTTTACACTGCATGAGGTATCTCGAAATAGCTACCCCGCATCTACACAAACCACCCATTATTTCAAAATATTTTTTGAAATAACGGGCACGCTATTTCGCCATCCCGGTAAACCTCATTGCATGAGGGATATGAGATGGCTCAAAATAGCGTGTTATTTTGAAATTTGGCACTGTGTAGATGCACCAAATTTCAAAATATGCTATTTTGAAATAGTTTCAAAATAAGATGTGCAATTTGCGTAGCACAAATTGCGTATCTTATTTTGAGTTTAGGGTATTATGTAGATGCACCTTCAGAGAATGGTTATCCATCCAGTTATGCACCCACTTTATAGTAGCCCCCTCTAGGTTATATTTCCCTAGTTTATTCATAAGAAGGTCATGCAAGACCGTATCAAATGCTTTATCATGTCCACTGCTTCTCCCTTATCCACAAGACTTGTTATCCTATCTGCTGCCACCAGCCATGTTAACTGCAGCTATCCTGCTTTTATGTTCAGACTAGTTCAACAAGATCTAGTACAAGGGTATGTACATGAGCAAGGGAACTGTAGTGTAGATGTAGCCTCACTGAATTTCACACAACAATGAAGAGGAAAATTGAAAAATTTGAATCCACACAATAATCCTGGGTTAAAAAAAATAGCATAATTTTTAGTGCAAAATGTAATGCTCATTTTTCACCAATTGCAACCAGCTTTGGTGATTATTTTCCAGTAGCATTCTTGCTGGCCTCCGTTTATTAAAAGCATTTTAAACATGTGCTTAAATTTAAGCATGTGTTTTAACTGCTTTCCTGAACTGAGGTCACACTGTGGGTCAGGAAGAAATGATACATATATTTGGGAAGATGTCTTCTCACAAGACATCTTCTACATATGCATTACTAATTTTTTTTAAAACACTATGATTTATCCACTGCAGTGGTTACTGTTAACACTTCCATCTTAAGTTCCCTGCTCAGGTCCCTGAAGTGATCAAAAGTCACACCACATCTTCCTTCACTGGTGTATTCAGTGAATTAAACTATCTGAAATTCCCCTCCAACACACACTAAAGGATAAATACACATGCGTCTCTCATGTGTAAGCTTTATCAGATTGCATTTGTAAGGCAAAGACTGTCACTTTGATCACATAGGTTCAGCTTGTCATCTTGCAGTGGGTCTACACAGCACCCTAAACTCGAAATAAGATATGCAATTTGCAATACGCAAATTGTGTATTTTATTTCGGCTCTCTTTCAAAATAACCTATTTTGAAATTTGGTGCGTCTACACAGCACCAAATTTTGAAATAACGTACTATTTTGAGACATCCCTTGACTCTCGTGGAATGAGGGTCACTGGGATGCCGAAATAGTGCACCCATTATTTCGAAAAATATCCCGAAATAGCCATGCAGTGTAGATGTACCCTTATACGTTGCATAATATTGATTTATGTGGGTCACTGAAGAAGGAACCCAACAGTGAGTTTTCTGAAAAGCAGGAATAAAAATAAATAATGGAAAGCAATATGTTCCTAGGGACTCAGAATCTGCGATTCTTTAGAGGGTGGAATGCAGGTAATTGCCTCCCAGCTAAGATTAGATACATGCACATAGTACTGACCCAGATCTATCTGTAGGTCTTTGAGAACCTGCCATGATATCTGCAATATCCACAGAGCTAAGGTAAGTGAAATGCTGAGGAAGAGTCAAGGGGAGGGGAAATTAACCACATGCAGAAGGCTTATATGCACTTAAGCCTTATTTTGAGGATAGATTTTCTTTTGGCACTCAGAAGAATTTCACCTGGAGTAAATACTAGGATAAAAAGCTTTTCACCATGGCAGAGAATTCAGACTAAACTGGGCATGGCTGACAGTTGTCATCACCAGATAGTTGTTCAGAGGCATATGTGAAATGAATAGGCAGTCTGAACCCAGATCCTGGTAGACAGGTGATCACATCATAGAAAAATACCACTGGGCCTATGCTTGTTAAGAACCTTGTTAGCATTCTCCACAAATAGGTCCAGGAGACTGAAACTACCTCTCATCCTTAGGGGCGATTCTTCTAGTTCAAAGTTTGGCAGGGCAGAGTGAAGAAGAGTGCACAGCTGCAGCTCATGCTGTAAATTATTCCAAGGCAAAACGAGCACCCCCCACTTAGGCAGAACTACAGTCAAAGTCAATGTGAGTTCTACCTGAAAATAAAGACTACAAGACAGGAATCCTTGGAAACCCGATAGCTACATCAGATTCAATAGACTATGTGCATCCTTCTTTTCACAGCCAGGAAGGAATTACCTGCATTGCATCAGACCTGCATTCAGCAAAGAACATAAAGGTGCTGGACTTGAACTTAACTTTAAGCATACAGTTAAGACCATCCCTGTTCAGCAAGCACCCAAACAAGTGCCCAGTCAAGCACTTTCCCTACTACAAAAATTCATTCTAGTATAACAAAAATAAAAATAAAACATTAAAAGAACATTGAGGTCCAACCTCAAATATGTTGACATTAGGAAATTTTAGAATTCAGGGTGCCGAGGCAATCTTAATTCAGCTTCTTTGTGCATATGCATTAAGGAACATTTTTTAATTAAATGACTCCATGCTATATTTTCCTCTGCACTCCTGCCTTATTCAGTGCACGTGGTGAGTAGTGATCAGGGAATGAATCAGGGCTTATAGTTAATGTGCAGCCCATTGTTATGAAAAATGTAATTGCAAATTATAAAACTTTGGCAATTTATATGCAACTGCAAACAGGTTTGATAATGGGAAATGTGGGGCAGGCTTATATATAGGCATCACCTGCTCCACCTTTAATAGTGAAATTAGAAAGCACCACTTGGCTGAAATACTTTGGACTTACTTTTAAAAATCTTGTTATATTGTCATAAATATGTACACACAGAGCCCCAGTAAGACTTTGGGAGTGGGGTGGGGTGGAGGAGAGAAGGAACTATTGATGCTTAAGAATCTACAGAAAATGAATGAGACTTTTAAGAAGTCAGCTAACTGGGATGTCAGATAATGGATATGTTTCCTATAAATCCTATGGCAAAAAATATGTTTATGCTGAAGAGATACAAATTCTAAAATGACAAATCTGCTTCAAACATTGAAAAGGTCTATTTGATTGCAAATCTCTTCAGCTGGAGAAAAAAATACCAGGAAAGGATAGGACTGAAAGTCAATTTGCTTGCAAATCTCTATAAATAAAGATGACAATGGAATAGAACTAAAGAAATAACATGTCATCATTTCCTTCATTTTGTCATTTGCAGCCTATGAAATATTCCCTAGAACGTATCAGCAACTTTGGAAGAGTATAAAAAATTACAGCTGGATCAGCATTGTGTTTATTTGCCCAACATTGAGATTGCCAAAATGTAGACAACATGCTAACTGACAGGGCTGTGAACACAAAAATAAAGTGTTTAATTTCACTCCCCTAAACTGAAACAAGCTAATTAAATAAACAAGTTTCAACTGTTAGTATCACTTTTGATATAGTAGGTTTTCTTGTACAATGCTTGTTTCAACAACCAGGAAGATAACAATATTAATATTGTTCACTTATATAACTCCTTTCAAATGTCTCACAGTATTATACATATGCTAATCAAATCTCAGCGCAGAAGTGGGAAAGTATTATTTATCTCAATAAATCACCTTTAAGGTGGAAATAAATACCTTTTAGGATCCTTTCATTCCGGAGAATGAATATGACTCATAGACAGACCGGTGACAGTTCAAGGCTGACATGATAATGAATGAGACGCACTCACTGTGTGATTCTAATCTGACTTATTTTGGGGTGGTTGGAAGTTTTGTTATACAACAAACCAGATTAACGTCTAGATGAATCTAGCAAACCATATGTGCAGCCCACAGCCTGGCTGACTGGATAAGAGACATAAAAAGGTAATGTGGATGCCATCAAGCATAAACAGAAGCAGGCAATTGAAATCTGAGCATTTAGCTTTTCACATGCACCCCACCCTGTTATTATAATCCACAATTAGGGAGACCAGCGAGCCATTTCTGTTCAATCACCCAGACAGAGAGCCACTCTTCAGTGTCTGAGATGGGAAAGATCAGCCCCAAGAATCAAGTTTGCATTGCATGGCCAAGAGTGACAGAAGATCCCTACATGTAGAGCATCTGAACTATGATCCTACCCCCCTTTCTGATGCCCCTTCTCAGTGAGATCCTGCTCTCACACCTTCCCTTCTCCCCCAAGACCTTGCCCCTTGCTCACTTCTCTCCACCCCTACACCCATCATTCACCTTTAGAGTGGGTAAAAAATGGGGGGAGGGGCATGACCCTTGTGATTCCCCATTCCGTCACCCCTGCACATGGGTGCGCCCAGTTTCAAGGCACTGCATGCAGTCAGTATGCGTGTGGCTCTGTTTGCCTTCTCCGTCTTCCATGTGATCTTTGTGTTTATTTTGAGTGCAGTATGTGGCACCTGAAACAGCTGTGGGCCACACTGCACCCAGCTGCCATGCTGGTGCATGACAGGGTGAGAAGGGTAAGAGCCCCACCATGCAGTAGCTGAGCACAACTGCATGCTGAGCTCTGCTGAGCGCAGGATTGGGTGCTCATCACCCCTAAGGGAACAGGGAGAAATCTGGGCCTGTTTCTCCTTTCATACTGTCCAGAAGAGGAAGCCAGCATAGATGAGGTAGAACATTACATGCCCTTGCAAGGTGCATTCCACAAGCACACCTGGGTACTCCTCTAGCATGGTATGACCACACCAGTACATGCATACTGTACTGAAGTTCATCTCAGTCCTTACCCAGATGAATTGCCTGTATTTTCCCCAGAGTCCCCCGTGCAAGGGGATGGAATTACCACTGTCTGTCCAGCCAAAGTCCGGCTGGTACAGAATGAAACCATATATCTTCTCCCTGATTCAAGCTGCCAGGAGCATGTTAAACCGATGCCCAAGTCCCTCCCCCGGCTGCCAATCACCTTCACATGCCAGTTTAAAGCCCTGGCTTTAATATTCAAAGCAATTAATGGATCAAACCCCTGCCATATCAATCTGTGAATTACCAGAACAGCTGCCCTCCACTTGGACAATGCCAAACACAAAGTCTTCTCTATCTTTCGTGTGATCGTTGTATTTATTTTTAGTGTAGTATGTCAGAGTGGGAGCCAAGCATTCTCTATTGAGGGGATCTGGCTGTGGAATAATCTTCCAGAGGAGCTTCAGAGTCTGAGCAGCATTTGGACATGCTGCTGAACCTTCCCCTTCACAAAAGCCTTTCCACCATAGGAATGATCATCATGCCCCTAATGTCCTATCAGCCCTTCCTCCCCAAAAGAGAGGACAACAATAAAATCTAAAAATGGTTTTAAAAAACCCCATAACCTACCTCAAACAGAGTTCTGATCCCATAATGGGAGAAGAACCAGAGTCTCCATGGAGTCAAAATTGGCTATTCTTATTGATTTTACACAGAAGACATTAAACTATTACAGTGATGGGCAGCTGTATAATACCATATGGGTGCATCTACACAGCACCCTAAACTCGAAATAAGATACGCAATTTGCATAGCGCAAATTGCGTATCTTATTTCCATTGAATTTCGAAATAGTGTCTTTCAAAATTTGGTGCATCTACATGGTGACAAATTTTGAAATAACATGCTATTTTGAGACATCCCTTGACTCTCATGGAACAAGGGTTACAAATGCCAAAATAGGTCTCGAAATAGCGCATGTGCTATCTCAAAATAGCGGACGCGTTCAAAAGATATGGGGTAGCTATTTCGGAATACTTCTGGTATCCCGAAATAGTCCTGCTGTGTAGACATACCCTAAGAGATGTAACTCCATTTTGCATGGTCAGTTCTTTCTTAAATTAGAGGCATGCTTCTCCCCAGCTAGTAACTGGCTTTCTGCAGCCTCAAATCCAGGCCAATGCCTTAATGCACAATCTGTCCATAAAGCGGGTTGAGACATGAAGCCAGTTTTGAACATTTCAACCCTATTAATTTATAAATTATGTGCTGCTTTAGGTAGCATAAAAGCAGTTCCATCATCTGAAATGACTGCTTCTGATGGGACAAAAACAACCACTCTGCTCCAAGGACTAGGGCTGCCAATTTGGGCTGGACATATTCCTGAAGGTGTCATCACATGACACAATCTTTCATTAAAGCAGCATCTTTAGTTCCTGGGAGACTCCAGGACACTCCTGAAGGGTTGGCAAACCTTCCCAGTACTTGCCAGCCAATTGAAAGCACTGGTACCATTAGTTCCCAGGAGCAGTCACCTTAGGGCTGACTAACCACCAAGGGGCCCTGGCAGCAAATATACAGAGTGGGAACTGACATTTAGATTGATATTGATTCTATCAGCAGTTCTCACTGGTTACTAAACAAGTCTTAGCTGAAGGCTAACAGTCTGGGCTCAGTGTGAAGAATTACTGCAGAATGAAAGCCTGACACGGAAAGGGCTGATTCATTCTTTCTAGATGAACGCACACACTTGAATTTCATATTTTAAGAGCATTCTAATTTTCCCAACTGTGATGAGGGACAATGCATTTGAAGGGGGTTGTTGATTGCTTCTCCAATTTCTGCTTTCCAACAGCAAACAAATTCAGGGTGATATTTTATTGATAATAAATACTAGTTTAGTATTAGTATTAGTATTACTAATACTAGTTTAGTATTAGTATTAGCATTAGTTGGTTTGCTAAAGTTACTGATGTTTATAAGCTTCTGCATTTTCTTGTTTTAGGGGGAATGGCTAGTCAAGAAGACCAGTGAGTTCTTTCCTTCCTCCCTGTGGTAGTTTTCCTGAGATGTATATGTGGTAGGGAAGGTTAATTTTTTTTCCCCTTTCACATACAGTTCTTAAATGCATTTTCTTCCATGAGTTTTTTCTCATGCAGATTGGGCCAAACCTTGCTTTTAGACACTCTTTCTTCTCCCCATTGGGGATGCATATAGGTTGCTTGTAAGATTTTCTCTCTCTGTCTAGTAGTCCCGTACTGAAAATTAGCTAAATTCACATTTATGGTGGGGAGTTAGCTTCTGTGTTCTGTACAAATGGGTAACTGTAGTCTGACAAAGAGCAGTCTATTTTGGAAACCTTACCTGTCAGTACCTATGTAGAACCAACCTATCAGTATGCGTATGCTTCATGCAGTTTAACATTCAAAAAAAGGCTGAGTCAGCATTCCTCATTCAAGATTACCATCAATAGAGAAATCAAGCCAAAGCCATTTGTATTAAAAAGCAGAAGACATGCCTTTAAAAAAAAAAGAAAAGAAGAAAGCTGGCCTCTATTAAGTGCCTAAACCAGTATGAGGTTAATATATCAATAACACAACTGAGATGATAAGCCCAACTTTAGGAATGGCATGGTTTCATGTGTTTGCCTCAACCTCAGGAGGAAATTTACAGAGTTAAGATGAGAACTGCTTCCATACTGCACAACCTCCACACTGATTCTATGGAGTAAAAGCAGGTGTATATTTGGATTTCAAGTAGGAGGAAAAGCCCAGTGTTAACTTGTTCTATAGCAGGAATAATTCTCCTGCCTCATGGAGCAATGGAATGACAGCATGTACAGGCATCCTAGCTACTGTGTTTTTTATTAAACCATCCTTCCTTGTTTGTTTTACAGTCTCTGCTGGGACTCAGCTGAGTCACATAGAAGAGTTCCTGGTTCTACCACAGACAAGACATCTTTCCAAATGCATGGGTCCTACACATCCAGTGCACTGTATTTCTCTATAACAGTTTGGGGGAAACCAAACGCAACCATTAACTCTTTAATGAACTCACACAGAAAAATGACAGAAGACAAAAGCAGACCATCACCTGTGGGCAAACACTTTTCACAAAGTAATCACTCCGTAGCTGACCCCTCAGTCCTCATCCTCAAAGGAAAGTTGCACCATGCTTTCAAAAGATGAGCATGGGAGTTTAAATTGATCACTAAAAATCCTGGACTGAATAGAGATACTGGATTTATGGCTTATTACAACAATTGACAACTCAGTATTCCCCTCCACTCCTGTTGATTTTTCTCCTTTCATCTCTGTCACTGGAGAGGTATTAATGGTCCATTTCACCTTGAACAGCCCCTTGAAATACATATTCACTATTTACTCTAAACAGTGGGTTCCACCTTGTGTTTAGCTGTGACGCTCTGAGTACTTCCCCAGAGTGGAAGAAGACCCATGTGTAAGTTCAAAAGCTTGTCTCTCACCAGCAGAAGTCTGTCCAATAAAAGATATGATCTCACCCACCTTGTGTGACTTTGATCCATTCATGAATTCCTTATGTCTACACTGCAGCAGGGAGCAGTTTGGAGCTAGCACAAGCATGCTGGGAATAGCAGTATGGGTGTTGCAGCCCTGGAGGTAACTCAAGCAGCCACCTGAGCCCAAGCCCACCCAATCTTCTGAATCTGAGCTCAAGAGTCTCTAGACAGATCCTGGGTACCTTCAGTGTAGACAGACCCCGTGTGCTGCAGTTCTGCATCTGTAAAACTGGTATAGCACTTCCCTGAATCCCTACTTCACAATGGTATCATGAAGACAAATTTATTGTGTCTGAGGGTCATTAAAATAGCCTGAGAGACTGATCTAAACAACTTCTGCTGTTTCAGCTTGATATGATACTCGCCAACTTCATGTCCAACATTGTTATGCATTGTTTGTTGTGTGCTGCTAGGCAGCTGCTTCATTTCACCCCAGACGTGGTTGCACGGAAGTGATGGAAGAACTGATTCCCACTGGTATATAATTATAAAGTTCTTTGGGGTCATTCTAAGAGTAAGATTCTAAATAAATTAGAAATATATCAAACTGCGACATTCTCAATGTGAACACCCCAAAGAGCCAGGAGGTTTGCACCCAGGCCTTTGGCCTTGTCTATAAACGTGTGATACTATTATTTTTCCCACTTATTTATCTGAAATGTAAGCTGAAATTTGTTATGTCATAGATTAGCCACAACATAACCTTCAATGATTTAAACAGAACCAGATGGCAATTTACTATGGCATCTCCAAAACACTTATGTAAGAGCAGAACATTTTGTTTTTGAATTCAGTCTTTCAAGTCCATGGGCTTTTTCCTTTCCTTTTTTTTTTTTTTAAAGTTTGAACCAAGGACAGGACAAGTACTAAACATGCAAAGGAGAAACTGCTGCAAGAAAGCAATGACTTGATTCATTACAACTGGAAATTTCATTTACATAAAATGAGAACTAATTAAATTGGCTCTGAACTGTGCACCCTATCAGTTTAATTGAATCTGAGCCACATGTCTATGGCTGTTCTATGAGGGATGGTTTCTAGGGAGCTTTTTTTAAAATTTGATTTTAATTTTTTCTCTACAGTGAATGGTTGACCAGAATGTCATAACTGGAGTACAGAAATGAATTTTGGAATAATCTCCTGGCATGTACCGTAACACAACATAGAAAATATTGACACATCTGTAAGACTGTGGAGAGCTTAATTAAAGTCAATGTAGAGTTTAATAATTGCTGAAGAAAGCTCTTAAAATTAGCAAAAGCATTTTTGATGGATTCGTCGATGTTAAGGCCGGAAGGGACTACTGCAGTCTGACTTCCGGCGTAACACACATCATAGAATTCATCCAGTAACTTACTTCTCTACTACTTAAATAGGCATTATTGAGTGCAACAACCTGTGATGGAACTGAAGTATGCCTTTTAAGAAGACAGCTAGTCTTGGTTTAAGGACCCCAGCTGAAGGAGAATTAAGCATGTCCCATGATAAGCAAGCCAATGTTCTCACTGTTAAAAGTTGAATCAATTTCCAATTATACTTTTCTAACTTCAATTTCCAGCCACTGGTTCTTGTTGTGTCTTTGCCTTCTAGGCAAAAGAGCCCTTGGATATCAATCAGTTATTTTTTTCCTACATAAGTACGTATAATGAACACATTGCCTCTTACCTACAGGTTATCATACATCCTGGTTTTCTCAGACATGACCTCTTTTCTGGTCCTCCAGTTTCTGTTCTGGTGGATTTTGAAATATGAACAAATGTCTCTGAGCGCCACTCTTACTTCTATGCTGCTGTTGGTGGCTGGTTCCCTTCAGAGCAGAACAACCTGAACAAGAAGAACCTAGGGAGAAGAAACTTGATCATTTATTTTTGCCCTATGTTTCCTATCTTTTAGTCAGTTACTGATCCATGACAGGACCTTCTCTCTTATCTTGTGACCCCCTACTTTGCTTACAAGCCTTTGGTGAAGGCTTGTAAGCAAAGTAGGCTTGTCTAAGACTTTCCGATAATCCAAGTACATTATATTCACTGGGCCCCCTTGTCGACATGTTTGTTGACCCCCTTCAAGGAATTCTAGTATATTGGTGAATCATGATTTCCCTTTACAAAACTCGTGTTGACTCTTCTCCAACATATTGTGTTCATCTATGTGTCTTAGAAGTCTGTTATTTACTATAATTTCAACCAATTTTCCTGGTATTTAAGCTAGACTTACCAGCCTATAATTGCCAAGACTGCCTCGGTAGCCTTTTAAAAGTCAGTGTTATATTATGTATTCTTCACTCATCTAGTACAGAGATTGATTTAAGTGGTGGGCTACATACCACAGTTAGCAATTCTGAAATTTCATATTTTGGGGTAAAATATAATTTATCTGCTAAGCCTGCTCATAGAAATAATAATGGAAGTTATTGAACCTGTAATGGGAAGTAGGAGAACTTGAGTTAGTAGACTTTGTTATAATAACAAGGCCTGAGGACATAAGGCCAGATATTAGTTTATGTGCTCTCATTCTGTACAAGTAAGCAGGTGACCACAAAGGTATATGTACACTACATTACAAATTGCACAAGTTAGAAGTAGCCAGGGGAGGGAAGGCTGCAATATGGTAATGAAGCAGTATCTGGGCAGATGGACCACAATAATGTATAGAAAAGATTATAAATGATTGAGGCATATTATTAATATTAATGACTAAAAGATCAATTGCAGTAGCTCAAGTACCACAATGGATAGGTACTAATCTTGTTATGGTCATGGCAGATAATCGAATATGATTGTGTATCCAAACAGTTACATAAAGAAGGGATATAAAAGGTGCGGCCTCGTTCCCTAATTTTAAGGTTCATTGGGTCCCTGAGATGATGTAAATTACATCTGGACCAATTCTCTGCTATACACCACTTACATATGCTTTCATTTTTGTTTCTAAGTCTGCAAGTATGAACAATGCAGGGAACCAATTCACTGTACTTATCTTACCATCATGAATGTTGATTTTTCTAATATTCTTAATTATAGACAATTTATCTTAATTAACTCTCAGTAAGTGCCAGAAAAATAACTTATCTGTGACGAGTGCATGTCGCACCCTCATAAATAATTTCAACTGAAAGGCTACAACTCCCACAAACTCCATAGGTTTGAAAAGCTCCTTCTCCTGTCTTCATTAGACATGCTTGAACTATTCATTTGCTTCTCATAAGTATTCCCCAAATGGCCTTGTTTAACATTCTTCAGCTTCTGAGGTGTATGTAAACTGTTTGCAGCAAGATTCATGGTGTCTGATTAAGGAGAATAATGAATAACAAATAACAAGTGCATTGGTTTGAGACTGATAACCGTTTGCCCTAAATATTCTGAAGCATTTGGGTCTCATGCATATTTTCATGAACACACAGTGATCTCTGAATCTGCGCAAGTAAAAAACACTATGACATCATAATAGCACTAGTTCAAATGAATCTGCTGTGCAAAGCCATAACAAATCAGTTTCCTTTTACTGAGCCCCAGTTTCTATGCTCTGTTAGCTGGAGACAGGTGTTTTGGTGGGAAGAACAGGAAATGTATACAGAATTATATGTGTGTGTGTGTGTGTGTTTGCAATGACTGTTAGGGGAACAATGGCTTGAAGTTTCCTGTTTCACAGTAGGATAGTAATAACCAGTGATGTGCTCAGCCAACAGAATGAGAGGTGTCCTGATTTCCAGGAGGCTCAATTCATCCTTACAAAGCACTTGATAAGCACAAAACAGTGCTACTCCACACCATGCAGCAATAGCACATGATCAAGTGACACAATGCTGACCATTTGCCTTGATCCTATAGGAAGGTTTGAATGACTTCCCTTACAAGTGGAGAGAGTCATTGAGATTGGTAGAGTTCCTCATTCTGATGCCTTCCAGCAGGCTCAGAGTAGCTGGTATGCTACACCAGTTTTAGGATCCCTATTAAAGAGCACACATTGCAGGCTTTCCCCCCAGCATTGCTCAGGTGGTGTTGACTGTCTCTATGGTAAAAATGGGTGGAAAATCTGAATTTCATGGTTTTTACCATCCATCTGTCCAAGTATTTTTACAGTGCCTATCACCACAGTATCAAATACACAAATTACATCATCCTCAAAACCCCATTGTGAGGTAGGAATGTGTTGTTATTTCTGCTTTATAATTAGGGAACTTAAGTGCAGAAAGTCTAAGCGGGTTGTTAAAGGTCACACAAGAGCCCTGCTAGATCTGGGAACCAGAATACTGATCTTTTGTGTCTCCCGCTAATGCCTTAATTGAACACACATCCTGGAAATCCCTAATGACCATGACAATATATTACTTTATTTATATATGATGGAATTTTCCAAAACACCTAGGAGACTAAAGAGCTCAAGTTTCATTGAAAATCAGTGGGTCTTTTGGTCCAAGTCATCTAGGGGATGTCTATACTGCAATGTAAGTCCAGGATGTGAACTCAGACTGGAGTCTAATCCCCCTTCCAGCTACACACAAAGGGCATGTTCTACACTAGGAAATTATTTCAAAAGACCTAAATTTGAAATAATAACTCCAGAAATAACAAAATCAAAACAGTGTGGCCACACTACAGGGGAGCCTCGAAATTAGCCCCGACTTTGAGCCCCAGGAAGCACTGGGGAGCAATTACTTCGCATTACTCTGGGGAGCAGTTATTTTTAAATAGTAGCAGCGACACATCCAGACTACCGTTATTCAGAAATAACTATGTCAAAATAAGCGTTATTCCTGGAGGAAATTTCATTATTTTGAAATAATGGGCTTGGTAGTATGGACGCTCCGAAATTGAGCTAACCCAGGGTTTGGCACCAGGGTTCCAGGACTATACAGGATCCTAGCCTGAGGCAAGCCAGGACCGATGGTTTAAACCCTATTGCTTTTCAGTGAAGACACAGCCCTACTGGACTTGTGCTCTGAGAGTCTGGAAAAAATATTTCACAATTCCACAGCACAACTGTTTTTTGTCTTCTGGACAGTCAAGTTTAGTGGACAATTGAGTTTTCTTACACTGCACCACCAACAAATGGGGAGAGGGGCTACTTATGGGAAGGTGCTAGGAAGTCTGAGATATGGGTGGCTAGACTCAGGTCCAAATAACACAGTGTAGATGCTGAAACTCCAGGCCGGAATCCAGGGTTCAACAATTCCTGAACTGGGGATATACACACATGTAGATGCTTAAGCTCTAAGTTAACAAACCCAGGATGTGCTAACTTGAGTTCTACTAACCGTGGACTTATATTGCAGGGTAGACATACTCATAATTACTTATAAAAATCCAAACCTACAGTGACTGATATAATCAACCTGTTGAATAAACATTGACAGCCCCTCACAACAACTTTTGACACAGGCAGCTGAGTATGAGTGTCTTGCCCAAGACCATGCAGAAAATGAATGTCAGAGTGGGTCTAGAATTCAAGATCTTCAGCCACCTGGCCATGTGATTGAATGTTTAGGAATAGTCAAATAATCCTGCTTCAACATTTTTAAAACCAAATGTTTAGGGAGAGTTGATTTGAAGCAACTTTTTGTTTATAAATGTTATTTGTCTTATACAAAGAAAGATACAATTTTTTAAAAAGATCAGAACAAAACAGTTCAACATGCTACCAAATTTAGGAAAAGGAAAATTGATTATGGGGTGGGGACAAAAAGACAGGAAGGAAGAAATTGTCCAGGCCGGAGATTAGTAAGGGAATAATGAACTGGTTCACTGTGGTCAAAGGCAGTACTAGTGCCCAAAAGCTATTCCCATCTGACAGCTGTCAGGTGCATATATGAAATCAGTTGGTGGTTCCATCCAGACAGATGTTCGAATTACAACAGTCATGTTCAGAAATGTGGCTCTCTTTTGGCACTCTCAGAGGAGAGGCGAAAGATTAAAGAGCAGGAGTGTTGAGCTAGTTTCTGATATCATAAAGGCAGTTCCTCCAGAATAGCTTTGAGTGCGGGGAAGTAAACATTGAGGGTGCATCTTCACTGCACTGTAACTTGAAATCAGATACACATTTTGAGCTATGCTCATTACATATCTTATTTCAATGCTCTTTCTAAGTTGATTATTTCGTCATTTGGCGCTGTCTACATGGAGCCAAATTTTGAAATAAAGCATTATTCTGAAACGTTCCTCATTCCTCGTAGAATGAGGTTTACAGGGACATTGGAATAGTGAGCCCGAAATAATGGGCTTGCTGTGAAGATGCAAGATAACTATTTCGGGATACTCCAGTATCCCAAAATAGCATTGCAGTGTAGACATACCCCAATAGTCCCTTTCACATACCCTTTTTGTGAAAAAAAAAAATTGCTGACCTTCAGTCTCCAGAGCTGTTCTACTTTTCCCACACACAAAATTTACTTTAAAATATTACAGTGAGAACATAACAAAAAAAACTAATCAAGGGAATTCTTTAAATTGTAATTAATAAGTGACCAATTTATACATTATTCAATGTGAACAAATGCAGTCCTAATTTACTTCATTACTAATATAGACCTACAATTTCTCAGATTGCTGACTGCCTTTATAGAAACCTGACACTTTAAGTAGCTATTGTTCATGGTGCATAAAACTATGTAACTTATGATGCTTTTTCATTCAGTGCTCAAATCCTTTACATTTCCCATTCTGGAGCGCTTGGGGCAGACTTATCAAGGAGACCCATAAGACAGAGGAGAAGAACATTGGTAGAGGAGAAAACAGTATGATACTGGAAAGTGGCATCACCTTTCCCTCCCCTCCCTATGCAAATCTGTTTCTGAGGCAGTTAGTAACGAAGCAAGTGTCTCCTTGGAGGCCACCAATCTTACTTCCCTTACTTCCACAACAGTCCTTAATGGCCTCTGGCCACTAGATTGGCTTGCATTTATTTATGGGGTGCAGACTGAGGTAGAAGCCCACAGGCTGATGGTTTTCTTGTCAGATGCCATTTCGCTGAGCTAAGCTGCAAGAGCACTTGTTTCTGTGAAGCTACTGTGGAGCTGTTTGCTGAGTGGGGAGGAGGTAGGGGAAGACACAGAAAGAGCCAAACTAAAACAATAAAAGCTCAGACAGAGAAAAGGTCATTTGGGAGACCATGTACACTAGAAATGGTGCTAGCAGTTCTGGACATGGCACAGAAGGTGAGCCATTTCCCAGTCCATTACAAGGAGAGCTCCATCTTCAAACCACTGACACCATTGTTCACAGGCATCAGCCTTCAGAAGAGAAAGAGGCCATTTAAGCAGCCAGAGATGATGCAGAATGTAACAGAGTAAAAGCCACGCTCTGCTCTCCTATGGTATGTCTACTCTGCACACTTATTTTGGAATAAACTATTGTAGAAGAAATACTCCAAAATAGCTTATTTCGAAATAGCACGTCTACACTACAGGGAAGCCTCGAAGTTAGTCCAAGGCAGGCTCCCCTACTGTGGATGTACTGCCTCGATTTAGAGCCCCAGGAAGCACTAAAGAGTAATTACTTTGAATGGTCCTGGGGAGGAGCTATTTTGAAATAGCAGCAGTGGAGCGTCCACACTACAGCTATTTTGAAATAGCAATTTTGAAAGAGGAATTATTCCTTGTGGAATGAGGTTTTCAGAAGCCGGAACAAGCCATCCATTATTTCGAAGTTATTTCGAAATAACGGAATTGCTGTGTAGATGCTAGCTTCTCTTGTATTTACCAGACCTGTACAAGTTAGGTCTTTGAAAGTTAGATCTTTCTTTGGCTGTCTTGTTTATAAACTGAACACCTAGCTATCCATTCATCCATTCAGGATTTTATAGCGATGCTCATTATCACACAACATTAATTCAGACTCCTTGTGCATATGCATTATGATAAAGACTTTAATTACATTTTCACATCAATTTTTCCACTGCACTGCTGCTTCATTCTGTGCAGGATACAGATGGTATATAGTATCTGAGGCACAGTGCCAAAAAATTGAACACCAAAGACAAATTAATGAACAGTAAACAGCTGCCTTGTTCACTAAGCATTGCCCTCCTAAACATGGGCTCTGGAAAACTTAGCCCACAAATTTGTGATTAAAGATTATATCACAGCATATAAACATGTGGTTCCAGAGTCAAGTTTGTACAATCCCCATTTATGGGATCATTTCTTGACTTAAATGATTCAGTTTGGAATCTGAATGTTCTTTTAAAATAGTTTTTTTTGCATGGAAATTCCTATTTTTTAACAAAGATAAATGAAGGGCCAAATAAATTCCATATGTTATAGTGTTTGCTGTACATCAGAAGAATGGTCTATATTGTGCACTACAAATTATATGCGGTCAGTAAGGAAGAAAACATCACTTCACTTCATATATACATTTCCATTTTGTATGGACAGAGAGATGTCTCCTTCAGGGCCCAGCTTCCTTCTGCATGCACCATCACAGGCCATGTTACACAGAACCCTAAATCTTAAGAATGATTTTTCACTTAGTTCTCTTGTGGATGATTATGGAGATCCACTGTAACACTACAAGATCATCTCCTCAGTGAATATGTCCACTCCATTTATATATACATACATGCAAATGGTCAATTGTACATTGATGGAGCATTGTGATGAAACAAAAACCTGCGTGCATACATGAAGTAAGCCTTCTTGGAAACCGTGTAAGGCAGCAAAATTAATGCCACTGTTTTCATACCAAAAAAGAACACATGTGGTCGAAAAGCCATGGATCAGATCTTTAGTTGGAGTAAAGAGGCATCATTCAATTGGGCTATGTTGATTTAATGTCAGCTGAAAAATTTGGCCCTAAGTCCCTGTTACAATTCAAATATCTAAAACCAACTACAGAGTATTGCAAGGTAACTTTGCAAACTTTTCTAATGAGGGCAATAAGTTAATATTTTTCATCCTCTCAAGCTAATCCATCATTGCTCAACTTTCTGCCTCCCAACCACCAAAATTTACTCCTATCCCAGCAACAAATGTGCTAAAATTCCAACTAAAAGTGCCAAACGTTGGTAAACTAATAGCCATCTGAAAATGACCCTTGTGAATGAAATGCCTTGAGCATCATACCAGTTTGCTTCACTCTTTGTTTTGTCTGTAATTTTCATCATATCTAATTAATGAACAGAAAATTAGATTTGTTTATAATAATAGTGTACCTTCTCTGGCTTTATCTTCTCCAGGATGATTGCTTCTGCTCTTACGTCATGATGGATTTAGCGTTGAAAGGAGAGATCTGAGAGGCAAAAGATTTTTATCAGTATAATTCTTCACATGACATGTCTTTGTAACCAAACGCAGTCCCCAGACAGTGGCATCTCTCCTGAGAACTTGGCCCAGCTTTGTCTTTGTCTTCATAACTGAACTAGCTCTTGGGCAGGAAAGCAAAGAAGGAAACTGGAGGCAGGGGCACAAAATGCCACCATACAAATATCAGTGCACTTTACACATCTTATTTCAGTTGGCATTGCTTCTGGCTTAAGTGTCCTGAAACACTGGGTTCTGGCTATGGTATTTTTCATTGCCCACAAAAGTTTTATTATTGTGATCAAGATATTTTTATCTTTATAGGCCAGATGAATATTTTAGACTTCCAACAGCAGGTGATGATTGCACAACTGTACCATCCGCCACCCAAGTGGAAAGTCTAGTTCCAGAATTCAGAGAACAGATAACATGCCAGTGGGCTCGAGACTGGTTGAAAGTTTATACCTTTGGCATGAATCTCTTAGATGATTTCTTAGATGTAAATCTTAGATGATTTCCATGTTCCTGATAAACCATGTGAAAAGGGTTGCTCAGGGTCACATTCATAAATGATCTAGCAAAGGCAAGTATGAGAAATAAACTTTTTTTTCTTTGTATTGCAAGCACTGAACACTTTGGGACGCATTCTCAGTTACAGTATGGCTCCTTTACATGCTAAAAAGCCTTCTGCATCACTCATAATTGGAATTATGCACTTGGCACAATGGTATATCTTCAATGTATTTTTCAAGTAGAAAATAGAAGCAACTACAGTGAAGTGGCTCTCGAAGAGGTTTTATTTGCTTAGTTGTGTTGCCTTATCCTTAATACTGGTTAAGAGAAAATATTTTTCTTTAAATACAGAGACAGACAAATTGAGACTGGAAATAATGTGTCCTTTATTAACAGTGAGGGTAATTTAGCACTGGAGCATGGGGCAGAGTCTATCAGGACTTATCTGCCCCTGCTGGAGTCCCTCACTCTCCCCACCCCAAGGACTATCCATTTAGACAAGATGAGTAACAAGACAGGGCCAGGAGGAAATACCAGTGCTGACTTTGCTCGGGGCCAGAGTTGGGTGAGACTGGGACAGAGGAGGAGTTCCTCAGGATAAACCAGAACGCAGGCCAGGACCTTCCCCTAAGTGCTGCAACCAAGTGCTTGGACTTTGAATTCCCTCATCCTCTCTCAAGAGGCAAACGGCCAAAACCCGAATTGCTAGTCTGCTACTCGATTGATTACAAATTGATGCCAAGCTTACAACACGTGCTACCCAATCCTCAAATAGGTGGCCAGACTTTGCAGAGAAAGATGGGAAATCAGTGCAGCACCTTGAAGCAGGCACTTCACAGGATCTGTAGCAGGCAGGATTAACGTGCCAATCCCTGGCAATATTTAAATCAAGAGTACATGGGGTTTTTTTTCCTTAAAAGCCATCCTATAAGTCAAAGAAGATCTAATTCATGGGATTCCTATGGCCTCTGTTTTACAAGAGGCCAGATTAGACGATTATAATGGTTCCTTTTGGACTTATAACCTATGAAAACAACTAACGTAGATTTCTCCAGCCCTGCATAGCTTTCCTATTGCACCTCCATCACAGGAGGACATTTTTGTGAAAGGAGTACCACCATTGTTGAAATACTGGTAAGACCCTCACTGAAAACTACTTGCAGTATAATCCAGAGCAGAGTTGGGGAGGAGCAGTTCTCACACTGTGAGAGTACGTCTAGACTGCACTCTAAAATCGAAATAAGATACGCAATTTGCTCTATGCAAATTGCATATCTTATTTAGATTTTATTCCAAAATAGGCTATTTTGAAATTTGGCACATCAACAATTTAGAAATAAAGCACTATTTTGAGACATCCCTTATTCCTTGTGGAACAAGGTTTACAGGGATGCTGAAATATCGTGTCCGTTATTTAAAAAATTATTTCAAAATAGTGGATGCATTCCTTGGATGCGGGGTAGCTATTTTGGGATACCAGAGGTATCCCGAAATAGCCTTGCAGTCTAGATATACCCTGAATGTTTTTTTGACTTTCCATCCTGTTTCAAGACTGACTTTTCCCCCCATTGGCAAATGAAACATATTGCTTTGATAATTCTGAGTTTTGTTTTGATTTCAACCTTTTAAAATATTTTGAATTTCTAAACTTTCTAAGAACACAATCCCTTCAAAATGGAAAAAACAAACTCTTTTCATCTGGCAAGAACTGTATCAAAATGGGACATTTCTATACTCTTTTTTACATGCAGAAAATTGTTGAATCGGGAGACTCATCAAAACCAACTATTTCACACACAAAGTTTTCATTTTCAGAAACTGACATTTTCTGGTGAAAAAAAATTTTTGTTGGAAAACACCCAACCATCTCTAATCAAGAGTCCCTCCTCTGACTATTTAGTCCTGGACAGGACTTACAGAGACTCTGGACGAGATCCTGACCTTTCAAAGACATTGAGAGTTTTGCCATCAACTGTAGTAGGGCCAGTATTTCTTCTCTTGTGTGGCAACACTAGATAAACTATGCTAAAATATGTCTGTCTGAGAGCTAGAGAGTCAGAATGAACTACAAGTCCAATATGCTTCAATCTCAATAAAGTATCCCCTTTGTATTAATTACAACCAAGTCCAGTCTCTTCATTAACATGAGGAACATGACTGTGCGCCCACTAATTCTTCACAGGCATTCTCTCCTCCAGTCATTTCAGATCTGGTGCACAAGACAGGATGGCAGTAATTCAATGTCTGTTGTTTTGGCAGAGGAGAGCTGCATTCACACTCACTACTACCTTGGAGGGATGTCAGAGGATGTGAAGTAGATAAATACCTCTCCTCTAAATACCATTCTATTTCAGTTCAGCCGAGTCATTTTGCCCACCTCCAGCAGAAACGTGCCCTTTTCTCTGAAGTACAGGAAAATAGGTACAAAACCAGGCATCAGATCTTTTACAGGGCTTGAAACAAAGTGAATGAAATTTAATCACACGAGAACATAAGCATTTCCTTCTGCCACTTGATTACACAGAATAAAAACTGCTTCTCCTTAATGGAGAGAAAGATATAACCTGCTTTTGAAATTTACACTACAAAACATAAACTGCTGCCAAGCCAACCACATTCCAAATACCCGAGTAACAATGCGGCTGTTGCTTCCTTCTTGCAGATATAGCAACCAGCTGGCTCCTAAAGCCTCCCTGTCATAGTAAAAGAGCTTTGTCTTTTAATGATCCATCTGGTGGGGTGTTGTTTGCATATCTTGGTGAGAAGGAGCCTGCATATGTCTGTAGGTCAAGTTCTCTGCTCCTTGACTCCTAATGTTTCCAGAATGTCTGGAAAGTTTCTGAAAGTTTCTGGTTGATGTAGAGTGCAGATTGGGGGCACTTTCTGGGAGCTGAAGAGCACTGCCTGTGATTTTCCTCAGGTGAATACTTATTTCCATCAGGAATCTCACAGCCATACTGGCCCTCTTCTTCCAATGTATGTAGTTCTCTGTTAAGTCTGTGTCGGCTGAACTGGTCCCACTGTATTCATGGGCTTGGTAAGTGAGCTCCGCCCCCTCCCTTCACCCCCCATTGCTGGAGCTACGTGTTTACTGAATAGTAAGAGAGACAGTCTATTTCTTAAGCCACCTTCCACTCTACTGGAGTAATTCAAGAGTAACTGTACTGGAGTCAATGAAGTCGTGCAAGTCGTGCAATCTAGAATAAGCAAGAGGCAACTCTAAGGGCTTGTCCAGATGAAGTTGATGTGCATGCAAAGTTCCCGGGTGCACCTTGTTCTACTCCTTTTTCCAAGATGGGTAGGTCAAAATGCACGGGGGCCATATGGACAGTGAATGTGCAGCTGGTAGACTCACAGCATAGCCTGCCACTCACAACCTGTTTGTCTGGTCAATCCTTCTCTCAAGGGCTTTGGATGAAATCCTAGGTCCACTGAAATCAGTGGGAGCTTTGCCACTGCCTTCAGTGTGGTCAGGATGTCACCCCATGGGAATGTAAGCCAGAGGTTTAACGGTGTGCACCCTACCCCTCCTTCTCCTTCCTGGCCAGTGCAAAGAAGGGGGCAGTGCCAAGGCCTAGAGTTCACCCTCTCCATTCAGTCCCCTGTGAAGGAGATTAGCACTGCTATTGCCAGTCACCCTGGGGCAGTCTGTGCCCTCAGAGAGCACAAGGACTGGAATTGTAACTAGCACATAACTCAGGGTCTCTGCCCTTCTCTTGCACATCTGTTCAGGGCAAACCATGATCAGGGCAAGCCATTCAGCCTGTAGCCATATTAGAAGGCATTGCCTAAATTCCCTCATGGCACTATTTTGAGCCTGTATGTTTTAATAAAATAAAGGAAAGGGAAAAATGATGTCAAGGGTGTAATTAAGTGGAGGCAGTGTAAACAGTTGCTGGTGGTCAAGTCAGGAATCTGACTGCAAGTTTTATTAAAGCTGTCAATTGTTTGCCTCTCTTTCCCCGCTGATTAAGTGCAGGGCCAGACTGTGCTCTTAGAGATATTTTATCATATAAATATGCCATTACATATAGAAACAGAACCTCTTTTTCTGCTATTAGGAGTTGTGTATTGCACTGTTGATACACACAACTTCACATTTGTAATGCACTCAGTTAGGGAGGAGCTTGTGAACCTCAAAGAGAGACTGCAAAACAAAAGAAGATGGTGGTGGAAAATGACCATGCATCAATCTGTATTCACATTCAAGAGGCAGCCACTGGATGACTCTTGGGGCTAGGTGCCAGAAATTGCCAAATTTTCCTTCCAGCTCCACCGATGACTAGGTGTGATCTTGGGCAAGTCATGGCCTCTCGGTATCTCAACTTCCCCAGCTGTAAAAGGAACTACTATGCTGTAATTTGCATCCTCAAAGGAACTTTTGAGTGAATTACTGAACTTGATCAGTCCGGTGGTTCATCTAAACCTGTATCCTGCCTCCAACAGCGACAACTTGAGTTGCAACACAAGGGGTTCATGAGACTTACTTAATGTTGATGCTTTGAATAGGGTGAAGCTCTGGATAAGCACTAACTATCATTATTAAATTCAACCATGTTAACACAATGAGAGGCTTCCAATAGCAGCTGATACACCTATCTAGAGTGAGCAATTGGTTAACAAGTGCAAGGGAGCAGGGGCGGCCCATCCATATAGGCAAACTAGGCGGTCGCCTAGGGTGCCAAGTTAAATGGTGGCTCAATATCATTGAGGTATTTTGAGGTGGGGGGCGCCAATTGCATGATTTGCCTAGGGTGCCAGTTACTGGCAGCTAGTCTAGGGTCGCCCCTGCAAGGGAGGCCTTCCTTTATTAGCTAGCTTTTATATAAATGAGTGGACCTACCTGAGATCTTTCCCACTGCCTGGCCTGACACATGTAGTTTTGTCCCTCTGTGCCACTGCATCAGCAGTGAAAGTATAACGGGGAGGCTGTTGCCCAGTGGTTCTCAAACTGGGTCGAGATCCCCAAGTGGCTTGTGATCCCATTTTAATGGAATCACCAGGACCAACGTTAGACTTGCTGAGGCCTGGGGCTGAAGCCAAGCCCTCAGGCCTGCTACTTAGGGCTAGAGCAAAAGCCTGAGGCCTTCAGCCCCCGGCAGTGTTTGAGAACTGCTGTGCTAACAAAGTGAACTAACGATATTCTCCGAGGCTGGTGTGACTGTAGTGCAGTGAATTACATGTCTGTTTGAGTTTGGGTGACTGTGTGGGCCAAATATTCCTCTGGTATAACTCCATGTCATTGAAACCTATGAACTATGCTGATTTACAGCTGTTGAGGGAGGAGTGCTGAGATTACAAGCACTGCCAAATTTAGGATTTATGGAACCCTATGAGGTACTATTAAGCTGATGCCCCTATGTCCGATGGCAGCCGGAGGGAATGGGGGGAATGACAACTTTTTAGAGATGTGATTTTATAATCTTCAGCAACACGCACTAATGAAATATTTTTAGAATAAATTTTAAAGTAAGGTCTTCTGGACTAACACAGTAAATTCAGAAACTGACAGTATATACCTGGGGTTGGCAAATGCCTATTAAATGGCTTCATTATTGTTTGAATGGCTCTTTCACAGGTTTAATGCTCTGCTAATAGCTCTGACAGGCTTTTTCACTTTTAAATTAATGAGATCCTCTTTGGAAAAAGCAGAAACACAGAACAGGGATAAGAAGAGGCAGGTGGGTGGACATTAAGATGCAGTGGTGCCCCAAATTTTTGGGTGCCCTATGCAAGGCATATTCTGCATTTGGGTAGGATAGCTCTGATTACAGGGTGCATTTTGCATACAATTTGCTCAGCAGCTCAGTCTGTAGGATCTTCATAAAGTGAAGGTTTTGGAACATCACCTCTGCTGCTGGTCTCCCCTGCCCCCACCTACAACAAAAAGAACATTGTTTCTTCTCTCTAACCCCCTAAAAATGACACAAAAGTCACTATTTTCTACCTTCCCATTTCACTCCCCTTTTAATCAAATCTTACTAAAGTCTCTCAAATGAGCCTAGGAGATTTGAGTGTGGGTGGTGCTTTGGGTCATACTTCTGCATTTTGAAGGACAACATCATGTAGAAATTCCTGAACCAGAAGGTCAAATTAAAAAACAGCACTGAGAAAATCCCCACTGTCTACTTTTGTAAGATACGTAAGAAAAGAACAAGGGAGAAAATAAGAGTGACACTAGCTATCCAGCAGAATATAAATTGCTTGTTGTTGCATTAGGAGAGAAGACGAGGAATCCAGATATTTACTTTCTTTGCTTTAAAGCCATCCCCCCAATGAAAATAATGGATCTGACCACCACAATTCTCTTCATGATCCACAACTTCAGTTACAATCAGTAGAGCACTGGTGTGTTAATAGCATTACATAGGACCCTCAGCTATGGAATTTCAAAGACAGGGTGGTCATGGATCTTATCTCTTTTAGATAGGAATGAAAGCTCCACTGAAGTGAGATGGAGATGCTCTCATTTAAGAACATAAGAATGGCCATACTGGGTAAAACAAAAGGTTCATCTCGCCTGGTATCCTGTCTGCCGACAGTGGCCAATCCCAGGTGTCTCAGAGGGAATGAACAGAACAGGTAATCATCAAGCGAGCCATCCCCTGTCACCCATTCCCAGCTTTTGATAAACAGCGGTGAGGGACAACATCCCTGCCCATCCTGGCTAATAGCAATTGATGGATCTATCCTCTATGACTTTATCTAGCTCTTTTTGAATCCTGTTAAAGACATGGCCTTCAAAACATCCTCTGGCAAGGAGTTCCACAGGTTTATTCTGTGTTGTGTGAAGAAATACTTCTTTGCATTTGTTTTAAATCTGCTACCCATTAATTTCATTTGGTGACACCTAATTCTTGTGTTATGGAAGCAAGTAAATAACTTTTCCTTTTTTACTTTCTCCACACCAGCCATGATTTTATAGACTTCAGTTGTATCCCCCCTCAATTTTCTCTTTTCTAAGCAGAAGAGTCCCAGTCTTATTAATCTTGTCTCATATGGCAGCTGTTCCATACCGCTAATCATTTTTGTTATCCTTCTCTGAACTTTTTCCACTGCCAAGATAGCTTTTCTGAGACGAGGTGACCACATCTGAACGCAGTTGTGACGAAGTGGGGATTGTAGGGATTTTATTCCCCTTGTTACGTTGCATGCGATTTCTACTGTCCTGTAGTAAGCCTGTGTGTGTGCCTCAGTTTCCCTGCACATTGCACCAATACCTAGATGGTGATGGGAATTTCAGTGTGACAGCATCCCTAAATACACAATGGCTGATGTTTTCCGTAACCTGAAACTGAGATGGGGGTGTGATCATGTGACACCTTTTGCCCAGGAAGCAGAACAAAGGCCGGAGGCGGGGCCTGGCTGCAGGGCTGGGATGGGCTGCTGAGTGTGTCAGTTAGTCTCAGCTTGCTTGGGATGCCTTTGGCTCTGAGCCCCCTCTCCCTAGGATGGATTATACTGGCTGCTTCTGGGTACTGTGCTGGCAAATCTGTTCTACACTGTGTCCCCGTTGACTAATAAACCTTCGGGTCTACCTCCTGGCTGAGAGTCACATTTGGCTGTGGATGGGGATGCAGGGTGCAGAGACTCCCCACACCTCGGTTACAGCAGTAACAAATCCTATACACTCACAGAGCCAGTTCAACATATACATTGAAAGAGCTCTACTAAAGGCATCCACATATAAAATAAATACCACATGTAATTCCAACCTCCCAATCTACCTCAGGCCTCGCAGCGCCTATGACTTAACTCCCCCTCACCAGACTATCTGTCCCAAACCCACACTCATTCATCTGCCCAAGAGCTCGTCCTAAGTCTTGTATTTATGAATGAGGTAATGAATCAGCTGCATCAGTGAGTCAGCAAAGCCCACTTAACACTTCCCATCAAGATCATCGCCTACTAAAAGGGAGAGGCTTCCAGGCAAGAATTGCCGGCCTGTTACACCATCTCTTTGCCACAACTGTCTCAAAATAAAATTTTCCTGGCGTGGCCCAGCATTACGTCCCAGCTTACTCTAGTGCTTCACCTAATATTTAAAAACAGTTTTAACATGGAAGAAATTAACTGTCCTTTGAAAGCACAGTATTAGAGAAGAGCGGAGAATACAGACTTTCGGCCTGATCCTAGCTCTGTGTCCTTTTTTTGACACTCACATACCACAGGGAGAGGCACAGAATTTCACAGGTATGACCACACCACTTTGGCTTAAATAGATGGGAGGAAGAAGTTCTGAACCCAAACCAAGAGCCAGATCCAAATGTTGCAGCTCTGCAATGAATTAAACGAAACCCTTCCATTTCAGCACCTCCAAACTTTTTTTTTTTTTTAAAGTGGAGGGATAAGGGAGCAAAATCCAGTTCTGAGTTGTATAGCTTGAGCCTGTCTGGGGTTTCCCTCCACACGCCAAAAAGATGGTATTAAATTTGCATGAAAGTGGTTGGGATTATTATTGTACCCAAGAGGGAATCTGGTAAGTTCACCAAATTATGTTTCATTAAGATCTGTTGTAAATACTTAGTGCATAATTTTACTTTGCTTAATTTTATTAAATGGGAATGGCAGAGAGAGGAAAATCCAACACTGGCAGAGCATTTATACAGCAATGGCTGCATGACAGAGCAATGTGAAAGTTCCTTGAAACACTGAAAACTAAACTCCACAGCATACTGTACTCTGGTGCTGGGACAAGCTCCGGAAGTTTCCAGCACCTAGAGTTACACACCTCACTTATCAGTCAGCAGGCTGGCTACAGGAAAGTCTTAGCACACGTATTATCACTGACCATTTAGATAACTAAACAACAGAGACTGGGGAAGTTTAAAGAAGAAACCTAGATAGAATGACATAACAAGACTCCTTATTTCAAAAGACTGTCTGGGCAGAAGAGTTGAGGAACAGGGGATTAAGCTAGAATTTTTCACCTTCGTGGTGCTCGTTCAAATCTAGTTCTAACTGGTGATGACTAAAAGTTGGTAGTATTGGTCCAGTTACCATTGGTGTCCTTGTCAAAAAAATGCACCACAGTAAACATCCTCTTTGACCTTATCACTCCAAGGATTGACAACGTCATTATCTTGTCTTTCATCGTCTTACCACCAGGAGTAGGGTAGCTTGGAGGGAAACATTGCCCATGTTACACCAATGTTGTGCGTAGAGAACTTCAGCACCTTCTAAATGTTGTTTTAGAGACTTATATTATGCCAGTGATAGCAAAACTTTTTACAAATATATTTTTTCAAGATTTTCTCTAGTTATGTTGCTTTTTGCACTCTGACGGGGAAAAAGTCATTATGTTTTTGTTTCTCAGTTATGTTGTTCATTTGCTTAAATATTGCTTTCTCTAGTCGTTTTGATGCCCCAGTAAGATCGTCTCCTTTCCATGAAGACTAATGTACTCAACATGAAAATATTGGAAGGAAATTAATTTTTCAGCAGTTCTAACAACATAAAAGCAATCTGTGGTCATTCCTAGCTCTCTTTCCCTTATGTTTTCCTGTGTTGTAAGAGGTCTGTTTATGGGAGAAGTGGATATCACAAAGCTCATCCAAATAGGAAAGCAAATGACACTGTAAAGAAGAGAGATTATATCTGCTTTTCTATACCCAGAGCAATAAACACCCCAACTGTAGGACCATCTGAACAACTGCAGAACTGTTTGTTACATCTCTGTCAAAAAGATTGCACCTCACAGCTTTGGCTGCGCGTTCTCTCCTTTTTAATTTCTCCAGAAATGTTACAGCGATGGCTCCAAGGCAGCCCCTGGAAAGGAAGGTCATATTTTATATTTATAATGGGAAAGGTGACCTTTTGACAGTGGTAGCATGTTGCAGATGAACAAATCAGTAAAGCAATGTCCTGGAATACACTTGCAGGCTTGAAGAGGGTTGCTGAATGCATTGCAGGGAAGACAATATGTCTTAAGGCTGCCCAGATGTTACATATAGAAACATCAGCCATCCAGATGGTTAAGCAGTGGCATCAATAGCATTTATGTAGATTGTCATTCATCTGTGCTTCCAGCCTGAGACTCCCATGCTGGAACTGTCTATGACTTAGAAGGTGCATGGAAACAAATAAGACCATGGTAATGAAAAAAGAACACAAATGCCTAGATTACATGCTTGCCGGCTTGCCCTTCATTACCCACAGGTGATTACTTTTATGATACTGATGTGCCCTATAAAAGGACTATTTAAAGACCAGCTGGAGTGAACAGGATACTGACCTTGAAAGATGACTCATGTGGTTATCAGAGTGGAGATATTTTAAAGCCATACTGCAAAGCAGCCAACCCTTAGGCCTCCTCATATTAATTTTGTTCATGGATGCACTGAGAATAAAATAATCATCTGTTGACATATTAAAAAGAAAAATATACCCAGTGTAGTTGTTTTCTCTGGAGTTATTTCTAAACATCAAAGAGGAGCAGAATTAAACATTTCAAAATGAAAAACTCAAAGTGCATCAACCTCATACATACAAGGTTAAAGGCCTCTGGCTTCGAATCCCCATTATGCTGTCATACAGTGACATACGGTTAAGGAAGTATGGATTGGATAAACGGAGTGTAAGGTGAATAGAAAGCTGGCTAGATGGTGGGACCTAATGGGTAGTGATCAACGGCTCGATGTCTGCTTGGCAGTCAGTTTCAAGTGGAGTGCCCCAAGGATTGGTTCTAGGGACGGTTTTGTTCAACATCTTTATTAATGACCTGGATGAGGGGATGGATTGCACCCTCAGCAAGTTTGTGGATGACACTAAACTGGGGGAGAGGTAGATACGATGGAGTGTAGGGATAGGATCCAGAGTGAACTAAACAAATTGGAGGATTGGGCCAAAAGATCTCTCATGAGGTTCAACAAGGACAAGTGCAGAGTCCTGCACTTTGGATGGAAGAATCCCAGGCACTGTTACAGGCTGGGGATTGAATGGCTAAGCAGCAGTTCGGCAGAAAAGTACCTGGAGATTAGAGTGGATAAGAAGCTGGATATGAGTCAACAGTGTGCCCTTGTAACCAAGAAGGCTAATGGCATATTTGGGTGCATTAGGAGGAGCATTTCTAGCAGATCTAGAGAAGCAATTATTCCACTTTATTTGGCCCTGGTGAGGCCTCATCTGGAGTATTGCATCCAGTTCTGCCCCTCCCCACCCAGCCTCACTAGAGAAAGGTCATGGACGCATTGGAGAGGGTCCAGCAGAGGGCAACCAAAATGATTAGGGCCTGGAGTACATGACCTACGAGGAGAGGCTGAGCAGTTATTTAGTCTGCAGAAGAGAAAAATGAGGAGGGATTTGATAGCAGCCTTTAACTATCTGAAGGGAGGTTCCAAAGAGGATAGAGAGAGGCTGTTCTCAGTAGTGATGGATGACAGAACAAGGAGCAATGATCTCAAGTTGTAATGGGGGAGGTCTAGGTTGGATATTAGGAAAAACTATTTCAGTAGGCAGGTGGTGAAGCACTGGAATGGGTTACCTACGGAGGTGGTGGAATCTCCATCCCTAGAGGTTTTCAAGTCCCAGCTTGACAAAGCTCTGTCTGGGTTGATTTAGTTGGGGTTGGTCCTGCTTTGGGCAGGGGGGCTGGACTTGATGACCTCCTGAGGTCTCTTCTAGCCCTAGGATTCTATGAAAAAGCCCCACATGGCTTGGGTCCTGCCATGAATTGATATGGCAATTGAGGTCACTTGGAGGCTGGAAGCTGGTACAACATCTGGAAGCTGGTACCGAAGCTGGTAGCCACGGCTCTAATTCACTTCCCTGATGTTTCTGACAGAGTCTGAGTAAATTGCCCTTACAATGTGCTTCTACTCTGAAATGTGGTTATTTTAAAGGAAGTGTCTCCTATCAAAGATTTGCTCCCTGTGTTTGTTTACACTCTTGTCCTCTGATTTCAGTGACAAAAGTAATATTTTGTCTTCACTGCTCCGCGCCCTGCAGAGCCAACCTACCTGCAAAAGAGTGAGCTGGGTTGTACTCCTTCACATACAACATCAAGGGAATTATTCACCAGGTTCCAATCGTTTACAGCCATGCAAATCCAGCAGGAGGAGCTAATATCTCCTGCAGGACCCTTATTAACAACAGCTTGAGTTTTCAGGTTTGGCAGTTATTTTTCATTCTTTTTTTCCCTTCATCCTTCTGAAGTAAAGGAAAATAAAGTGAGGTGCCTTGATTGAGGCAGAGGCTTGGGGTGCAGAAAAGGTGTAGGGGTCAAGCTCTGGGAGGGAGCTTGGACGCTGGGTGCAGGCTCTGGGCTAGAGTAGGGGTACAGGAAGGAGATTTACCATTAAACACACTGTGCAGTGCACGGACACCTAGTGTGCCCCTCCCCACAAGGGGTGCACCGAGATGTGCCAGCAGCAGCATGGGGCCAGTGGCATGGCGTGCAGGCAGACTGCTTGCTAGAGCCCTGCTGCGCTCCCACACTTTGGGGGCCCCACTGTTGTTGGGGGGGCCCTGTGCCACTGCAAGTTTTGTTTAACAGTAAATCCACTCCAGCTTCTATCCCACACAAAAGTGAAAGAGTAATTCATTAGCAAATGGAAAAATATTAAAAAGATCCAGAGGATGAAAAGATGTTGCTGAAACCTGGTGAAAACTGTACTGAGGAAATGTATTTCAGACACACTCCCAGGAAATGGATAGCACATCAATATTTTAAAGGTAGCTCTCATTTCACTTTCTGTCCTAAACCATGTTTTTGCACGAAGAGCTATAATAAGTATCTCTGCATGTAGTGTCACTATATTTCTAATTGATCCCTCAGAAATAGGTTGTCTTGAAATACTGCACTTTCACAGTGAACAGAGATCATGTTGTTATTTTATTCCAATGGTCATCTGCTATACAGATAGCTGGCACTTCAAGCACCTTCTATATTTATTCTATTTTTAGAGCGCACACTTTATACTTACACTTACATCTGTCATCAGCATATCTATGGCCAATATCTTGTTTATGCTACTGTACTTTGACACACGGTTGGGCCTGCTTTTCAGCTGAAGTTTGATGCTCCATTGAAGGTCATGTCTTTTGTAACATGTTGACAATCACTCTCTTGATATAGGCTGTGAATGTTGATCCTGCAAAACTCCAGAGCCTCATATTCAAATACAAGCGTGTTGTCTTATCTTGTAAGCCGTGAATGGGTTTATCAGATGGCAGATGATGGCAAACACCCTGTTCCAGAACCGATAGTCTACAAAGACTGAGCGGAAAGACAGAATAAAGCAATGTCTTAATAGCAACTTGAAGTGGTCATGAACAGCCTCTGAATTCGCATTAACAATGCATGGCTGGGGAAATAATAAAATGGCAAAACTCCCTGAGACTAGATGTCCTGATGTATAGCCATTGCTTTAAAAATAGCACCAGGAAGATTATGCAGGATTAGTTAGCTTTAAGTCATTAGCATTTCTACGTGTGCTTCCACAGAAAATAGAGCCATTTCCAGAAGTATTTACAAAGAAGCATGCATGGTGATATCCGAACAGAGAGTCTAAGAGGATAGGGCCAGATCTTTGCTCCTTTAACTCATGAGTAATAAATCAACAAGATTATTTGCAGCCTGAGATAAGGACTCCACAAAGAAAGAGAGCTCAGTCTGGCCCACAGTGTTTTGCAAGCAGCATTTGGAAAGGATTTGAACTTTTTCCTTTTTGGTTCGTATGTCAGATAGATCTAGTCTCAAGCCGACACCTCATATAATTAGATTCCCCTGCACATTTCAACACGGTAAGTCAATTTCTTACTGGCTGATCTGAGAAAGAGCACTGCCTCTCTTGGTTATTCTTTCATTAATAGGACAAAAGGTCTGGTTCTGGCATCAGACCTTTAGTCCCCAACCCTGATGATGTCACACAGACACCACAATAATATGCACCTTAGAAAAATAAATGGGGTGGGCTGTAGGTGGGAGTCCCTTTCATGCCTGGATTTGAATTCGCTTGTGCTAGACCTCTACACTGACACAACTTTTCATTAGTTCAGAGACGGGGCCAAATCTGTAGAACCAAAAGGCACTGTGGTAGCCTATCACTGGGTCTCAGACATTAGTTAAAGTAGATTTCATGTCCTTTGGGCTAAAGAGGGCAAACTTACAAATATTCTGAATTATTATAGTTAAATATTCCTCTGTGAAGAGCTGGTGCCCAATAAAACTTTTCAATTTATTCAGACATCTTCCTTTTGTCTTTAGCCTTAAGATGTTTTTCAATTTCTTTTTTAGTTTAGGTCATTTCTAGAGAGGCGTGATACAACCAGATTCTCTTGGACAAAAGAAGAAAAAGAGGACTCTTCTGAGTTCAAGTGCTCTTTTACACACTGCTGCCAATTTCACTCTACTTCACACAGACTCTAAAATTGCTTTGGAAAAGAATTATTTCTCAACATTAACACAACACCAACAAACACTTATAGTTAGATATGTGGATAATACCTTCCTTTGAAGAGACAATCCAAAGAAAAACATCAACCATTTCAAAATCAATTCCTCAGTTATTAACACCACTCCAGCTTTTTAAAATGCTAACCAGTTTGATGAACTAATTAAGGCCCCGATGCTGCAATGAGCTCTATCTAGGCACCCAGGCAGAGCGCAGTGAAGGACGGGAACTTTGCTTTCTCCCATTGCTTCTTGTTGCACTTGCACTTGGCTCAGATGGCAGAGGTCGAGGGATTAGTTTGATTTTAGTTTTATCATTTATTTCATTCCTTTCTACCCATAGCTTTAAATACTTCAGGCTGAGCATAAACTTCAGCAGATGCTAGAAGAGCTTTCCTGAATTAGGTGCCTAAGCAGGCCACTGCTCCCATTTTGCATTGCCTTCATTGGGGTAGAGTTACAATCTGTGCAACTCTTGTGATTTTATTGCAAGTCTCCTAGTTGTTGGTGAGTTTCCTAAAGCTCTAGCTCCTATAGGCATATGACTAGGTGAGAAACTCAGCTCTCAATTTTAAATGAAGCACATTTTTAGCCCTCGTGATTGGAGATGGAACATGAACCTGGGTGCATCCTGAAGGCTCAGAACCCGAAAGGCAAATAGAAAGAGACTCCGATTAATTATTTGTTTGAAATCTTGTGATATTTAAGCCAATCTTATGAGTGGGGGGGGGCGGGGGAGGGAGAGGCTGCCCAGGCACCTTCACTGCTCAGGATTGGCAATTTTGGGACTGGGTCATCTGGCCCTGATCCTGCAGTCACATGGCTGAGCCCCATTGACTTTAGTTGGGCTACAGACAGAAATAAAGATTTGCAGAATCAGGCCTTTACATTGCGAATTTTAAGTCTCAGAGGGTGTGTGTCTAGACTACATGGCTCCGTCAATGGAGCCATGTAGATGAGGCAGGATGACAAAGGGAAATGAAGGGGTGATTTAAATAATCGCCACTTCATTTAAATCAAAATGGCCGCCACGGTGTGCCGATCAGCTGTTTGTCAGCACAGCATTGCAGTCTAGACGGGGATCTGCCGACCCCAGAGCCCTTCGTCGGCAGATCCTGTAAGCCTCGTTTCTGAGGCATAAAGGATCTGCCAGCGAAGGGTTCTGAGGTCGGCAGATCCCCGTATAGACTGCCGCGCTGTGCCGACAAACAGCTGATCGGCACAGCACGGTGGCCATTTTGATTTAAATGAAGCGGTGATTATTTAAATCGCCACTTCATTTCCCTTTGTTGAGTAAACTAATCTACATGTCTCCGTCGATGGAGCCATGTAGTTTAGACGTACCCAGACGGGTAGCTGTTTTAGTCTCTTACTTTTAAAAAAAATAATTAAAAAACAATGAGTGGTCCTGTAGCACATTAGAGATAGGACCACTCACTGTTTTTTAATTTTTTTTTAATTATTTGAGGCAGGGTCCATGTCTTCTATTCATCTGCTTCAAAACATGAACACACTTCCAGAAGAATCAGATGGAATTTAAGAGCAATTGATAACTCTCCGATAGGTTTTCTGATCCATCCTATAGAATTTAGACGCCTGCAAACAGATGTGTATCATTGGTATAGAAATTTTTAGGTTGTTTAAAAAAATTAGGAAGGGCTATTTTAAAATATTTTTCAAAATAATGGGAGCACTATTTTGGCATCCCTGTAACCTTCATTTCATGAGGGTTAAGGGATGTCTCGAAAGAGAGTGCTATTTCGAAATTTGGCACTGTGTAGAGGAGCCAAATTTCAAAATAAGCTATTTCAAAATAGAATGGAAATAAGATACGTAATTTGCGTAGCACAAATTTGCTGTGTAGACGCATCCTAAGAGTTTAGAGCAATTTCCATAAAACCTATTGGCTATATCTTGATTCATTTCTATGGAACTCTTTAGTAGGGGCATATCTGGTGCAGTGGAAATTAATAGTACATCGATGATAGTAATATACATAATCCTATTGCATGCATATTTCTCCTGCTTGTTTTCTGGGAATCACTCGATCTTACAGTGGTAATGTGAGTCGTCTCTTCCATTTACCCTATTGGTTGACTGTAGCACCCAGATGACATGACATGGAAATAATCATGCCTGGGAGCAAGTACATGTTGCTGCTGTATTCATAGTGGAGTTAACAGCTGCAGGATTATATGATGTTCATTATGTAAATCATCCTGTGTAAAAATAAGGGTGTTTCATCTAGTTTTAGGAAACAATGTGGCCCAGTGTATCTGTGACAATTATTTGGATTGCTGAGCAGGTTTCTTGTGTCAGATCTGTGGGTGGGAGCGTGGGCTGAGAAGGGGATTATAATATACTGTTTCCCTCTAGTCCAGACTTCATCACAATCTCAACATGTACATTCCTATTGTGCACATGTAGAAAAACCGAAATACCTTCCCATTTACTAATGGAATAGTATGCATTTTACTTAGCCTCTCATCACTATCTTTGTTCAGCCTCTCAGTAATTCTGATTTAATAAATTCATTTAATTAAATAGCATAAGTGACAGGTGTCCTGTCAAAGCACCTAGCATTTTATAGCCACCCCCTTCTACATACTCAAACTCAGCAATATCCACACACCCCCACTTCATCACAAACCAAATTCTCCCCTTTCCACATACTCAGAACTATCCCCCACATTCATATGTTTCAATCCACCCCCTCATGGACAGCCTGGGAGAATGGACATGCCTTTATACATTCTCTGAACATACAAATAGCCAGACTCTGACAGGAAGAAGGGGAAATTCCAGAACAGAGAACTCCTTAATGAAAACTCATGCCACATTATCACTCCCATATGAGTGAGTGGGCTATTGGCCCAAGTGCCTCAGTGGACCGCAACAGCTAGAGTATCAAAGAGAGGGAGTTTCTCAGGTAGGCAGGACTCTAACTATGTCAAGCTTTTCAGGTCTAAGTTGGGGCCTACACTTGAAAATGACATTGGTTTAACTATGTCAGTGAAAAATCCACTCTCCTGAGTATTGTTCTCACATAGCCAGCATTAGTTCAATGGAAGAATTCTTCTGTCAAGCTAATTTCAGGGAGGTGGATTACTTACACTGATGGAAGAACCCCTCTCAATGGCATAGCCAGTATGTACATTGAAGTGCTACAGCTGTGCTGCTGTAGAAAAGCTTTAAACTAACACCTCTCTCTCCCTCTTCTCTCTCCTCTTCCGTAGGAAGCACAGCATCATGCTGATCACAGTGACAAGTCACTCTTGAAAATGAACTCTAGTTTATCTCAAGGTTCATCTCTATGATATATAAATAAAGTGTGAAATGTTTGTAACCCAAATACTCTATATATTCCACTAAGTAAATATATCCGATCCATGGATCCATCAGCTTCTAGTGATGGAGAGCCTTGTGTGTTCCCATGACCCCCGAGAGTGACGCTGACTGGAATCATGTACTCCCTTAGGGTCACCCATGGCAGAACGGTCAAGGGCAAGGCTCCAGACCAAGTGTGATCCAAGAAGTTCTCAGTGGCTGAGCAGATGGAGGAGAACTGTACAATGGGGGTGAAACCCTTGTGTAATGTTACATGGGCCATGAAAGTGGATGAAGGCTGCAGCAAACAGAGGATTTTCAATCGTTGTGGTGTCCATGCCATTGGTTTCAAGCCCTCTATCTGTCAAGGACAATGAGGTGACTGTTGTGCACCAGACTCCCCACTTTAAAAGAAGTCCTGCACAGGCATCTTCCAGTTTTGGGGAAAACAACACCTGCACAAATCAAAAGTCTGGTGGCAATCGACAAGTAGCGACAGGAATAGGACAGTGAGACCTGGAAGTTCCTAGTCACAAAGGGTATGTCTAGACTGCATCCCTCTGTCGGCAGAGGGATGCAGATTAGGCAGGTCAACATTGCAAATGAAGCAGAGATTTAAATATCCCGCACCTAATTTGCATAGAAATGGCCGCCATTTTTGCCAACTCAGCACTTTGTCAGCAAAACGCGGCAGTCTAGAGGGAGATCTGTCAAGAAAGAAAGCCGTTTTCAACAGATCCCTTATGCCTCCTGCTCACGCCTTCTCACAAAGTGCTGAGTCAGCAAAAACGGTGGCCATTTTTATGCAAATTAGGCATGGGATATTTAAATCCCCGCTTCATTTGCAATGTTGACCTGCCTAATCTGCATCCCTCTGCCGACAGAGGGATGCAGTCTAGATATACCCAAAGTGACACACAGGCAGTGGGCATGTGATTCAGTCGTCTTGCTCAAGAACTGAGGCAGGTTGAACATCTCGGCTGCTGCACCCATGACTGAGCAGTCCTCTTTGGAACCCACTTTGCTCACCCCACATGGGGAGGGGGCTAGAAAAAGTGCCCTAAAAATAATCTTGCCTCTTTTCCTCCTGGCTGGATAGCCGCATCCAGCAGGATCGCCACCCCAGCGGTTGAAAATGTAAGAAACTTTTCAACTCATTTGGAATTTACCCGCAAACATACTGAAGAGAAGAGGCACAGGGAGGAAGGAGCAACTGGCTTCTGGTCATGGTCAGCCGTCTCCTGCTGTGCCTGGAAAAATCTGTCCTCACTGTAATAAAATGTGTGGTTCAAGGACCGGGCTTAGCCACCTGAGGGTCCACAACTCTCATGGAAGATGATCATACTCAGCAATGATCATACCCATCATCATCATGTCCAATATTAGATTCCTAAATAATTAAAAATCCTTATACCAAAAGGTTAAGCGATCAAGCTTCTACTTTCCTCAAAGAACTGGTTAAATCTTTTATAGTTTTAATGGAGGGTAACAATGATGTTTATTTTTAAGAATTTCTATCAATTTAAATTTTCAAAATTGCAGGAAATTATAAGGGGATCAGACAGTTAGATAATGACAAATGATACTGACATTCAACAAGTTAAATGTTATAGCCATTAAGTGTCTCCATCACACATCAAAACATACAAAATAAAATAGCCTTTGATCAACAAATCTTAGCTGTTTTTGCTATTCATTTGCTTGCCTATTTGTAACAATCCCAATTCAGAAGTCTTAATCACTGGATTTTGACTTTAATATGTTTTCAGGCAGTGTTTTTCTTACTTTGCTTGTCTGTAATTTTCTGCTGATATTGATGAAAATATTTTGTCATCAGATTGTGTGTGCACAGTGAAACAGACATTTACTGATTTTAAAAGTTCATCTTTACAAGTTTAAATAAAGGGGTCTGTTCCTGGGAAGAGAGCAGTAAGACCCAAATGAGCAACTGGAAATTCTCCATTAAACATATAGTTCATGATTTCCTCTAAGCCATTTTTTCCCTCTGAGGTGAGCGAGACCCTCATTAGGTTCACATGGAGGCTCTCTGACTTCCATGTCTGGCAGCTAGGCTATTCTCTCTGAGGTGAGACGCCCTCCATTCCCTTACCTCAGAGAAGGACTTGTACCAACTTTCTGTAGTCCATGTGCTAGTTACAGATCATATGATCACACTGCATATTCTGGGACTAGCATTAGAGAATGATCATCATAGATAATGCTGAATTAATAACCATACTCTGTTTATCAGGGGATATTACTGGCAGGGAGGGGGGGATAATAGTATATATATGAATATTAGTATACTTCCTGTAAGCAATCCCATCTGAAACATAGTTAACACAAATTACCACAAAATAGATTGTCCTTTGAGTGTCAGATCATCTGGCAAAACAGATACATATCCAGGAGCAGGGTATGTTGTGCAAAGCACTTACAATCTTACCTGTCTTTTGTTATCAAAGTTGTATGCTGACACTGCACCTGCTGTTTCTAAAATGTGGTGAAGGAAATCCTATAACAGACCCTGCTATAACATTACAACTCACATGGCAAGTACCAAAGAGCTGCTGAAAGACCCCAATGACAAATTGCTGAGGTATAAATAGATGCAGGACCCTCATAACTGGACAAACTTGTAGCTACAGTGCAGACCTTCCAATTAATGACATTTATGAGGTTCTTTTCTGTGGTTGACCAGATAGAAAACTGAACATTTGGAATCTAGAAGGTGGTGAGCAGAAGTTTGGCTCTAGAGTTTATAGATGAAGGAGGCAAGCTAATGGAACAACTCCAGTGAAGGAATATTCCCAATTAAGCAACATGCAAGTAGAACTGAATATATACAGAAAGGAGGGGGAAAAAACATTGTTTCAATGTCAAACAACTCCGGTGAATAGACTGTGCATAGCTTTGCATGGTGCACTACCTTTATTTAGCCACACAGGAACAGAGCTGAGGAAGCAGTTCAGTGTTCTCACTGATCTATAGCCTAGGGCAGTGCATTAAGTGAAGAAGTGCTACCTTTTGTTAGTTCTAAGGTTCTGACTATTAATGTCATTGTGTGACACCTGACCTTGGTATTATGTGAAGGGGTAAATAAATCCATTCTACTCAGGATTTTATACACCTCTATCATATTCCTCCTCTCCCCTGAGTTGTCTTTAGCTGAATAGTCCCAGTCCTTTTAATCTTTTCTCATATGGAAGCTGTTCCATACCTCTAATAATTTTTGTTACCCTTCTCTGTACTTTTCCAGTTCTAATATATCTTTTGTGAAATGGGGCGATCAGAACTATATGCTGTATTCAAGGTGAGAGTATACATGGATCTATAGAGTGGCCTTATGTTACTTTCTGACTTATTTATTTACCCCTTTCCTAATGATTCCTAACATTTAGTTACCTTTTTTGACTGCCGCTGTACCTTGAGCGACATTTTCTTGAACAGTAACAGCTAATTTAGATCCCATCATTTTGTATGTATATTTGCGGTTATGTTTCCCAATGTGCATTACTTTGAATTTACCAGAATGATGTTTCATTTCCCATTTCCTTCCCTGGTCACCCACTTTGATAAAATCCCTTTGTAACCCCTCACAATTGGCTTTGGACTTAACTATCTTGAGCAATTTTATATCTTCCGGAAACTTTGCCACCTCATCATTTTCCCCCTTTGGCAAATGACTCATGGATATGTTGAACAGCACATGTCTCAAAAAACAATAAATAGTCTTGCTTTTTAAGTTTTGTTGTTTTTTAACTTTTTTCAGTTACAGACTAACTCAGCTACCCCTCTGAAGCTTTAGTGCATGTCTCAGTACAGATCCTTGGGTGACCTTGCTATTTACGTCTCTCAATTGTGAAAATAAGTAATTTATTCCTACCTTTTTGCCAGTTCCAGATTCAAGACAAGACCTTCCCTCTTACCTCATGACCCTTCACTTTGCTTAAGAGCCTTTGGTATGGGACCTTGTCAAAGCTTCTGAAAGCCCAAAAGGAGCACCCATGTTCACATATTTGTTATCCCCTTCTCAAAGAATTCTAATAGCTTGGGGAGGTAAGATTTTCCTAAAACTGTATGGACTCTTCCTCAAAATACTGTGTTCCTCTAGACATCTGATAATTCTGTTCTATACTATAGTTTCAATCTGCCTAAAATTGTTTAGGCAGATGAGGGAACCCTTTAAAAAATAGTCTAGTAGCACTTTAAAGACTAACAAAACATGTAGATGTAGAACCATCTACATGTTCTGCTAGTCTTTAAGGTGCTACTAGACTATTCGTTGTTGTTTAATTTTTTCCTGTTACAGACTAACTTGGCTACCCCTCTGAAGCTTTAAAATAAAGATCAGGGTTCATTAGCTATCCAGAAGACTTCTATGTACAGAGGCTGATTTAAGTGGTAGGTTACATACCACAGTTAGTAATTCTGCAATTTCATATTTAATTTCCTTCAGAATTCTTGCGTGAATACAGACTAGTTCTGATGAGCTATTACTATTTAATTAATCAATTTATTCCAACACCTCCTCTACTGACACCTCTTTCTGGGATGATTCCTCAGATTTGCCATCTAAAAAGAATGGCTCCAGTTTGCAAATCTCCCTTGAATCCTCATAACCAAAAGGATTTGAAATAAAGATTTGTTTTTATTTACAAAAACTTAAAATGTAGATGCTAGGGCAGAGATCTATAGCTAAGGCTGGGTCCTGTAGTAAATTCTGTGCCTTGGGAATACACAAGGCATGCATATTGTGTATCTTTATATTGACCAATGTCCCTAATTACTTTATAGTGTAACTAGCAGATGCATCTGGCATTTCTTGGGTCTGTAAGTGAAGGGTTTTTGGGGGTTTTTGTTAAATAAATGAAAAATATACATGTGTTATTTCACTGAATGTATTTTTTGAAAACAAAGGCTGGAGTGAGAATTTGGGGGGTGAAGAGGGGCAGAGGGTAGGGTGGTGTGCGGGGGGAGGGGAGGGGAGGGTCAGGGAAGAGAGAGGGGGTGCTGAAGTCCAGGCAGGTGGAAGGTGCAGGACTCAGGGCAGGGGGCTCAGGGCAGGGGGCTGGGAGGTGGTGGTGAAAGTGGTGCTGTTCCGGCAGTGACTCCTCCCAGGGGGCCAGGACAGCGCTCTCCTGCCAGCAGCCCTCCTCTCCCAGTTGCCCTCCCCCATGGCCTGTAGGCTGTCTGGGGGTGACCAGGCTCCAGAGGCTGCTGCCCCCTCCAGTGAACCCCATGGCCTATAGGCTCTCCACGGTGGAGGTGGGGGAGGGCAGAGGCACCAGTTTTGGGGCAGAGGGCTCCTTACCGGTGTGCTGGTAGACAAGATAGTAGACCCCCAGTCCTGCTGGCCATTCTCTTGGTGCTGCAACTATCCCCAGTGGCCACTCTCAGTACCACCTCCATCCCCTCTCTATGCCCCTCCCTTTCACATTCCTCCTTTCTCTGCACCTTCCCTTTCCATGTTGTGGGAAATAGTCCCATTCCTGGCATTTTCCATTTTCCAGGCACAACCAAACCCAACCTTGGTTTAAGTTAGGGTCAAAGGAAGCTGCCTACCAAATGTGGTGGTCCTAGCTCTTACATTATAGGAGGACTTCTTGAACAAATAGACAGACAGACTCACAGACAGACAGACTCTAAAATATAGAGAGAGACTGTGCCACCTGGTGTATTACAATGGCAGGGGCCATATAAGAGACAAGACTAGAAAAGATCCCATCCCCAATGTTATGAATGAGGAATGGTCGGGGGCGGGTATTTTTTCACAACAGATCAGTACCTGGTTAGTTAGCACTGGGTGTTTTTAAGCAGTTGTGAGATAGGCCCCACTTCAGGAAAGCATCTTCAGGAAAGAATTTAAGCATGTGCTTCAGTCCCTTTGACATCAATGTGATTTAAACATGTGCTTAAAGTTAACCACACACTTTTATGAATCAGAGCTATCATGAGGAGATGCACTGACTTAAAATCAAAACAACACAAACCAGACAGTGAAATCATGAGCCTGAGAAAATCTCTTCTCTACCCTTCAGATATGGGGGTGACCAGAGCTCATTGGAAAATTTCAAAACATTTTGAAGTTTCAGTGAAAATAAAAAAGGCAAGAAAACTTCCATAGCATTTCTTCTCTGTTTTTCTACCAGCTCTGGGCAGCTCATTGAACATGCAGAGCTTGTTGTGATCATGAGAATGATTGAACACATCTCTTGCTAGTCAAAAAAAACGGGCCATATATGTAAATAACACAAATTAATTTGACTGTAAAAATATGAAGATGGCAATGTGTCCCCCCACCTACCCACACCCAAAAAAAGATCACAGCAAAGCAACAAAGGTCAAAAAGACCTCAGTAAAATGAGCCACTGAAAGTGAGACTGATGGGCTGTGTCTTTTCAGCCAAGTCACCACAGGAAATTGTTGAAACTTAATGCCAACAGAAGAACTTCACATAGTCAGATGATGACTGCAGCTAGTTTATCAGAGTTTCCAATCAGCACAATTTCATTTGCTCCATAAGGCTACAGTGATTATAGGATCAGAGATAACAGATTTGCTTGGAGTGCAGATTATTAAAGCTTAGCCACCGGCTCATTTTATTTTATACAAAACATAAAAAATGTGCCTTTATTTTATGGCAAAGATATCTTTGCCATATATAAAAAATACCGTATGAAGTGTGCTCAACAGTGTTCCTCAAACTCCTAGAAGAAGAAAATCTAGTCTGCCCTTAGTTCTTAGCCCTCCTTATTTATTATTATTAATAATAAATATTTATATTAAGGTAGTAACCAGAAGCTCCAATTATGACTGGGGCTCCATTATACAAACACAGAAGACAGAAAATCCCTGTCCTGAAGCATTTACAATCCAAAGAGCATAGCTCTCCATACCAGAAGTCTAGAGACAGAGATAGGCTTTTTAGCATCCCCTGAAGGTCAACACATTTTCTAGACCTTGGAAAGAGGTCTTTATGGACAAAGCCCTGCCATCATCAGTCCTTTCTGCTCTAAACCTAAGGATACCAGTTGATATGTCTCTTCTGATCCAAATTGCGGTGGTAGCATGGGGAAAGAAAGATGGTCTTTCAAATACCTTGGCACACTCCATTTAGCCTTTTTATAGGTCAGAGGCAACATTTTCAAACACTGCACAAGTTGAAATACTGGGATTTTCCAGAAGACAGAAAATGCTTACCCTAAATTTAACACATTCAACTCTACCTGGAAATAAACAGTCAGACAATGGCTCACTAGAGCCATGCACTCACAGACAAACTCCATTTAGCAAACTGACTCTAACACTGTGCCAGTGTTACACTGTGCCGGTGCTGATGTAAGATGTAGCCACATGTAATAAATCTCAAAAGTGACAAAGGCATATATACCAAGAACAAGGTGCACTTCTAAAACAAATGGTTGCACCTTCTGGCCAGACATTGGTGAATATAAGTTGTTTTGTCACTATTACTATAGGACCCGCCCCCTCAAAAGCATTGGGATCTCCAATAGCATCCTCTGATTGCAAGCGCCTGTCAGAAACAGGGATACCTGACCTTGATTAAAGTAGCAGATGTAATTCTTCCATATCATAGGATTGGCTAAATTAGATTAGACCATTACTTTGTACTCCAAATGACTGTGATATGCACCATGCCTCTTCCGTGCTTTTAATACAATCATATATAAACTGTACATTTGCAGTTGAAAGGATTTCAGAAGACAGTAACACTGAAATACCTCACAGAAGCAACTGCATTTAGGGAAGCCACCCATTGCAGCTTAAGGGGAGGTGCAATAAACCCAGCATATCACAATGAGGGAATAATCTGCCTGCTGAGGAATTGCTTCCTAACCTGAGTCAGTTAATGGCTAGTTTGGGTCCTGATACATGAGGCTTTATATCAGTTGCGGGGAACCTCAGGCCTGGGGGCCGGATGCAGCCCTCAGCTTGCCTGGATCCAGCCCCTGAGGTTCATACCCCCCACCCAACATTGAGGAGCTCGCACTGGGTCTGCAGGCCTCACCCCCGCTGCCCCATCGTGGGGCTGGAGCACACACAATCTACTAGATTGGGCCCCTCTGGGCTCTGGTGTGCGAGGGGAATCTGGGGAGTGACTTTCTTCTCAGTCAGGGGCCATGTCAGTGAGGCTTCGTTTGTTTTTATGTGCTTCTCACTTGTCTCTTGCCAACTGTTTTTTCTGTGGTCAGTGGCCCTGACCCAAAAAAGGTTCCCCTTTCCTGCTTTATATGCTTAACACATTGCTATCTTATATGACTGTGAATGTCCTCATCATACACATGAAGGCACAATACTTTTTTGGATTATACTAAATTCTTGGCCTACATGCTATCTTGTGTCAGTGAGTGCCACAAGTTAAACAGACATTTCCTAAAAAATTCATTTTAGTATTTAGCAAAATATTAAATAAAATATAAATACAAAATCTTATATCCGTATGTTTTATTTCCATTCTTCTATTTTGTTCTCTTTTTCCTTTCATTTCCCATGCCATTCTCTCTTTTTGTCTATAAACATTTTTCTATGTCCTCTTTACCTATTATCATTTCCTCTGTGTCTTTTATCTCTTTCTCTGTACCCTCCCTTCATCTGCTACTCCATGTCTTTTTTCTGTTCCTCTGTTATCTCATTGCTTTGACTCAGAACCCCTCACTCATCACCCTGCCTGAAAATCTGATTCCCCTCCTCTTTCCATCTCTCTTCCCCAACCCTTTCCTGAATCCTTAGGATCTCCTAGATGTACTCACTACCTCCCATTTCTCAATCTCTCCCTGTGCTAGTGTTTTCCTCCTAGCCCTTCATAGCTCTTTGTAAATAACACCACTTCCTATCATCATGTTGTTGCCTCACTGTGTTCTCCAGCTTGCATTCCCAGGAGCACAAGGAGACTCATTGAACTGCTCCCACTCCTTCCACTGGCAGAGTGGGGTATCTTTGGGGTCCCTTGCAAAGGGTCAAGCATCTTGGGTGTTCAACATCCTTCACCCCTGACTGCAGCCTGTGTTTGGCAGAGGTAGAGGTCATCTAGTATAGCCCAGGATATTTTTGTTGAGTATTTTGAGTTACACACCATTTTTGGATACAGCCAGTAGGTTACATCAAAGTAGAAACAGCAGACCTTGGCATCACAAGCCAGTCAGAACACATGGGAAGAGTCATACTGCAGACTAATTTGGCAGACTGGCTCAGGAGTTGAATGCATTAATCCAATTACTTTACTTGGTTTCTGAAGCCAACACACAACCAATTTTCAGGAGAGCTTAAACACCCGCTGCAGAGATGACAGGCTAAGCTTACAGTGTTAATGGCAGACCTAAAAATACACCGGCAGGAATTTAGAGTGTATGGCATAATCATTAGGGCCTCTTCTTCCCATGATGATACTTAGCTGAAAAATTAAAGCTCCTGAAAGTTCTTCAGAGATGTACCCAGGCAGTCCTGGCTATTAACAAGATGATGTAAAATAAGTTGAATTCATAGAGGGTATGAGTTGAATTCATCAAAATAAGTTGAATTCATCTTTAAAAACATACCTTTGCATGTGAAAAATGTGCTTGGTTTAATGAAAAAAAAAGTTTGTATCCAGCAACTTAAATTAACAATCCATTTCCCACTGTGTGACAAAAATGCCAGAGGCCTGGGATTGAAAGCCCTAGCAGAATTACCTGTCCTGTTAATCCCCTCTGAGGCACTTGGCATTGGCCACTGATTACTCTATTTGCCCATAACAAGTGTAAAGTCCAAAACAATTATATATAAAAGCACAGTTCTATAATTGAGAAAGAAGGCCACACTGGTTAAAAGCCAGCCTGTCATAGATGGGAAGTGAAAGAACCCATATAAACAAGTAAATAAAATACATAGCAAATAGAAAAAAAAAGATAATGTCTGACAATTCATTGTTATGAATTAGAAGCTAGGAATGGAGGAAAACAGATAAGGAAAGCAAAATGACACAAATAGAAATTTATGGTCAGCAGAGTTCAGGATAACAAAAAGGTTTTTAAAGTAGATTAGGAACAATAGGAATCCTAAGAGTGTTATTAGTTCACTACTAGATGGAAATAGTAAAATTTCAAAAATAATGCAAAAAAGCTAACATGTCCAGTAAATACTTCTGGTTAATATTGTATGCTGATAAAATGCTATCAATTCCAGCTGTGACTACCGGAGGATAAACAGCAAATACTAAAGACAGACATTTTAAAATAAGAAGTTCCAGATAATTTGCAGCCACTCAGGAACTGGCTGGGAAGCTCACAAGACCATTGGGCCTGGTTTAAGCTATAGCAGAAGGTCAACTTAAGACACGCAACTACAACTGTGTTAATTACATAGCTGGAGTCGACATATCTTAAATTGCGTATCTGAGCCATCCACACAGCAGGAGGTTGACAGGAGCAAATGCTCCTGTCAATTTCCCTTCCTCCTCATGAGGAGCAGGTGTACCAGAGCCAACAAGGGCACCCTGCAAAATTGAACCCAGGGCAGTGTTGATTTTCCCAGTAGTGTAGACATGGCCTTAATGTTGATATGCAATAAGTCTTGGAACACTGAGGAATTTCCAGAGGACTAGGAAAAAGCTCATATTTTAAAAGGGTAAAAGTGATGATCTGCATTGTTATAGGCCTATGAGCCTGCCATTGCTCCCGGGCAAAATAATGGAGTGGCTGTTATAGGATTCAATTGATAAAGAATGAAATGAAGACAATAAAATTAATGCCAATCAACAAGAGTTTATGGATAATGATCTTTACAAACTAACTTTTTTATGAGATTACAAGTTTGACTGATAATATGTATAATCTAATATATTTAGACTTCTGGAAAGCATATGACCTAGAAATAACATTTTGATTAAAAACTAGAACACAAAAAAAATCAACAAAACACATATTAAAGGGATTAACAATGTTTAACACTGTGGTGTCCAACCAGTTCTGAAGCAGTAAACTGCTATAACGAACTAGCCATACTCAACTGGCCAATTAGCCACAAGTGTTGGACACCACGGGACTAATGGCTTTCAAGATGTTATTGTAAATGGGAAATCATCATGAAGTAGGTGTTTCATCTATGATCTGGAAGAAAATATAAAGCCATTACTGATCAAGTCTGCAGATGATACACATATATTGGGGAAGCAGCAAATAGTGACGAGATTAGGCCACAGAAATAAAATGATCTGGGTCACTAGATGAGCAACGTGCAAACAAACAATATATATTTTAATATGGTTGAATGTAGTTATATAGCTAGGCTCAAAGAACATTTACAAGATGGAAAACTCTGTCCTGAATAATTAGTTGAACATGACCTTCCAGTGCACCACTGTGATCAAAGGGCTAATCCAATCCTGGGATGCATAAAGAGGGGGAACTCAGGTAAAAGAAGAAACATTCTTTTACCTCTATATTTGGCACTGGTGTGACTGCTGATGTAATAGCGTGTCCAGTTCTGGTCCCCACAATTCAAGAAGGACGTTGATAAATTGCCAAGGATTCAGAGAAAAGCCATAAGAACGACTAGATGATTAGAAAACATGCCTTATAGCAAGTGACTCAAGAACACAATCTGTTAAATTTAACAAGAAGAAGGTTAAGGGGGTAATTTGATCACCTGCCTCGGGAACAGAAATTTGACAATTAAATGCTCTTCAGATTAGCAGACAAAATTCAATGGCTGGCAGCAGAAGCTAGAGAAATGCAGACAAGAAATAAATCTTTAACAGTGAGGGTAATTAGCCACTGGAACACTTACCATGGGTGGTCAGTGACCCAGCTGCCCAGAGAGGCTACCGTATGGCCCCTCCCTTTGTGCCCTTCTCACTTACCCCACCATCACTCCCGCAGGAACCCAAAACATATCGGCTGTGGCCCAGGACTCCCGCACTGCTTGGCTGGGGGCTGAGAGGCAAGGCCCCAGCACTAGTATGCTGCAATTTCAGCAACCACAGCTCCTGGGTAGCATGGCTGCTGTGCCCACATCCCCAGTGCTCTGGGCCTTAGAGCGCTGGGCCCCAGAGCGCTGGGCCCCAGAGCGCTGGGCAGGCAATGCATCCAACCCCGACTCCCTGTGGGAAGTGCACTGGCCTGGGGGAGGAGCCACACTAGGCTTTTTGGGGATGCCCAGCCTCCCCCTGCCTACAATACCTGATGCCCGTACTGTTCTAGCAATACTGTATTAACCTGTAAACGAGCCAGACAGACTCCAGGGATGTGTCTGTCAGTGTCCCATTGAGACACGGAGACCTTGGCATGAGCTGGTGACTAGTCTGCCAATTTCACAGCATCTACTTAAGGAGAGACTTTTCATCCTATATTAATAAGGCAAAATGTTGTATAAGCGTACCTAGATTACAGAAACTCCGATAGTGCTCCTCTATGACCTCATTGTATAAGAGCCTTTAAAACAGGTATTTAAAAGCTCCACAAAATTATTATTGATCTGATAAAGCCAAATTAATCATGTCTGACCACAAGGCTACCACCTGTCTATGGCTGGGCAATGTCTCCTCCTGACCTTAAGTCCAGTCTTCAGGGCTCAGTGTGCAGGGGTTTATCTCTGAGGCAGCCCTGTGTAGCTAACTGGTTGGGTGCGAGCCCCGCAGATTGGGGGTTCACATCCTTTTCTTGCCTGTTGATCTCTTACCTCTCAAGTGTCTGGCCTAAGTGCTAAGCCAGGAGGCAACCCAATATGCTGGCTCTCTCAGTGTTTCCTTTTGAGGATGGGCCACTGTCATTGAGCCACAAGGAGCCGGTGAGTCTCCCTGTAGTCCAAGCATTTGGAAGCTTGCCTCTTGAACAGTATTGGTTCAAATTCCCTTTATACTCCCTGAGAAGGGATTTGCTGCTGGGAAGTAACCCCCTTCCCGCCCCCCCCCCCACGACCATGATACAGGCTCAGATTGTGGCAGACCCCAGGGCACTCCCCTGCTCTATTGAGCAGTGTGAACTGGGAGCTCCCACTCCTGGGGAGAGTCACTGGTGAGCAATCCCTCCCCAAATCCCCTCTCTGTCCCTAGAAGACAACGGCCTCTTGACAAGGATGGCCCACCATAAAGGATAGTCACCTTGGAGGAAGGAAATCCCAGGACAAACCCCTGCTGAAGAGGCAGCTAGGGGATTTGAACCCAGACCTCCAACAAGCAAGGCAAGTATCCTAACCCCTGAATAAGAGAGCAAGGGTTGCGTAAGGCAGCAATGGATTCCCCATCACTCAAAATTTTAAATCAAGGTTGAATGTATTTTTAGGAGATATGTTCGAGGTTAGACACAGCTACCAGATCTTGTCATGGGTCCTCTGTTCACCATAGGGACACCTCCTTATGACTGCATCTGAGATATAGCTCCACCTAGACTGACACCCCTGCCCCTCCCTCACATGCACTAAGGCCCCTCTCACATGCTTGAAGTTGCATTGCTTCCTCAGAGGCTTTTCAGTGCCTTAAATACCCATCTTAGGAGTCTGGGAGAGAAGCAAGAGGAATTGGAAATTCTCACAGAGGAGAAGAAACTTGATAATTAACATTACTGAAACCTGGTGGAATGATTCACAGGACTGGAATGTTAAAATCACTGGTTATAATCATTTTCAGTTGTCAGTGGGGATTCATAATTAATTGCAGATGCTTCTAGTGGGGTTCCTCAGAGACCGATACTAAACCCAATGCTATTCAACATTTTTATGGTCTAGAAGTAACTATAAAATCACTGCTGATAAAACTTGTGGTTGATACAAAGTTTGGCAGAGTGCTTAATAATGAAGAGGATAGGGCAGTCATCCATAGTGATCTAGATCATTTGATAACCTGGACCCACTCAAAGAAAATGCATTTTAATACAGCCAAATGTGAAGTTATACATCTAGGAGCAAGGAATGCAAGCTATGTCTGCAGAATGTAGTCCATACCTTCTATACTGGAAAGTAGCGACTCTGAAATAGGGTGGACATTGAAATTTCCATCCCACAGAAAATTCTGAAATTTAAAAATATAGTTCCATTTAGGAAGAAACAGTATAAATTTAAAGTGTAACCCTTCTGCTGGGTAGGCCTGGCAGCAACCAGGGCCGGGTTCAATAGCTAGGGGTCCATCTCACACAGAACTGGCTCAAGCCCCCACCCAGTAACCTGGGAAATTCACACACCCCTGGGTGCCTCTGAGAGGCAATGCTTCCCCACTTGCAAGCACAGAGTCTGAGTGTAGGAAAGAAACATTTAATGAAACAGAGAGAGAAGTCATACGGCATTAACTTGGGAAAATACCACAAACAGAGTTCATAGCCCAAACATGAGCTAAGCCCCCCCACCCCCCAGCCAAGAATCACCCGAAGTCCCAAAGTCCGACACCCCAAAAGTCTCTGTCCCTGGTCAGTGCCGCCCAGGGTCCAAAAGTTCAGCTGCAGGGTTTTACCTCCCAACCTGGGTAGAAATGGGGGTGAGGGGATAGATAGGGGCACTTTACGTGGTCCGAGGCCAACGGCCCCACCTCTCAGTAGGGTTCTGCTGCAGTCTTTAACATGAGCCACTCCGCCACGCTCCACCAGCTGTCTCGTCCCACTTCACTGGACGCTCCGCTGGTTGCCTGCCGCCGCTCCTACCAGCCGCGCCATGCCACTGGTCGCCTGCCGCTGCTCTTTGCCACCGCTCCTCACCTTCCGCCACTCCTACCAGCCGTGCCACGCCGCTGGTCACCGCTCCTCGCCTGCTGCACCACGCCGCTGGTCGCCCGCTACCGCTCCCACCAGCCACTCTGCTGGCCACCACCGCTTTGCTGGCTGCAATGGGTCTGGCTCCCACCCAAACCAGTGATTTCAGCTCTTAGTGATTTCAACTCTTTAGCCACCACCTAGACTGGCAAAGGATACCACTTTCCACTGGACTAGCAAAAAGACTCCTCATGGAGTCTGCTTTAAGTCTGTCCTTAAAACAAAGGGGGAAAGGGACAGGTTGGGCCAGTCTTACAGCTCACACCTGGCAGGTATGAAGCAGGCTGACTCAAGCCCTTTAACTCTTCCCCCCAGCTCAGGTCACTCAACTCTGGAAGGGGGGAGACTTGTTCCTCGGAGACCTCTTACAACGATGGTGTCTCTCCTGCAAGCACTGGTGTCATGTTTTACAGTTACCACATTTAGGAGTAACATGATTTGTGACCCCCACAACAGCCCCAAATTATTTACAATTCACCACATTCCATTCCAACACTGATCCTCCATCAGCCCTGGCTGAATTGGATTTACATAGCCACACCTCGTATTCCCTCCCCCTCCTAGCATGAGCTGTATTTACCTATCAACAGTTAATTATCTTGCAGAACTAAACAATTGTAGTGGGCACACCCATGCCCAGGGCAGCTCTCTCCTTTTAGCTGGCTGATAGCAAGCAGCAGTTCAGCCCCTGCTTACAAAAGTTTTCCTACAAAAAGGCATTTTGGAAGATTTTGAGATGTTTTGGTGACCAAATTTCAAAATGAAATTTTCCCTGGGAGGGCAAACTCTGAGGCAGTCCACACCCCTGGAAGTCCTGGCTCTCCAGCAACTCACCATGCAACTGGTCAGGAAACTGTGTTGTGGAAATCTACCAAAGCAAATACTTTGATTTTGATGCATTGGCATTTTCTGACTAAATTTGACCATCTGTGTTTAGGGATTATAGTAGACAAGCAACTGAACATGAGATCCCGGCACAATTCTGTGGCCAAAAGGGCTATTGTGAACCTTAAGATGTAAACAAGGGAGTATGGATGGAAGCCAGAAGATCATTTTATCTTGGTACACAGAGTTGGTGAGATTGTTACTTGAATACTCCATATAGTTCTGGTGTCTACCTTTTTTAAAGTACACTGAAAAATTGGAGAGGCTTGCAAGTGAGTTATCTGTTGCTGCACTCAGCATTGCAGTGCCTACACCCCTCTGTGATTCTGGGACCAAGTCTCTTTTGAAAATGAGACTTAGGACCAGTTTTTTAATGGGAGATATGTGCCTGGATACACTTAGAAATCTGGCCTTTGAGCTCCTAAGTCAGTTACGTGGTAGCAGAACAATACCTAAATACCTTTAAAAATCTGACCCTTTGGACTTTTTTTAGAAAATGTTACTTCTCCTCCATATGTCCTCCAGTAGCTCAGTCAGAGAAAAAAAATATCCACCCAGATTCCAGAGAACTACATGTTGTAGAAAGGTAAAGATTAACACTGAAAACCCAGAGAGGAGTAAAGTTCTTTATCTTCTTACCTATCCATCCCTTTATCATCCAGGTCCCTTTTCTATGCTACCTTCTGTCAATGCGTCAGCTGAAGTTCTGACTAAATGACATAGCTAAGGCTTTACCAAAATCATACATACACCGGTCTAAAATGTATATAATGATGTCTCTCCAAAATTAACTTTCAGAGTAGAGATCTCCAAATCACAGTATGGCTGTATTATATAGCCTCATGAGATTCATGCTGCATTTGGTAAAAGCAAATAAAGCTGGAGCCAAAAAAGATCCCTTCTTTGACTTCAAACTTGTTTGAAAGTAGCCTTTTTAAGACAAAGACTTTTTGGAGACCAGTGGCTCCCAGTGAGAATGGAGAGGATACGTTCAGTATACTGCTTGCTTGAATGCAGGTCTCATCTCAGGGATTATATTTATCAGGTCTGGGGTGACTCAGGTCACCTAGAGAAACTTCTGCTGATTGTAGGCCCCAGACAGAAATTATGATGTTAATCCAATGTTTGCAGCAAAATTTCCTTCCTTCTTGTCTGGAGCCAGGTTATGAATTGTGCCATCAACAGCTCCTTTGATCCATAAGAAATCAACTGTTTGCCAAAGCCATGACTGGCTCCTCAACTGCCTGAGCCTGCCAACCTCAGATATGACATCTGTAGGGTACACGCTAAATATAAGTATTTTTTTAAATGAGGAAGCCAAGAGAAGATGACACCATGCTTTCTGACTACTGTACTCATGTTGTGTCACCAGGAGTTGAAAGTAAGCCTAGGAAAACCAGATGTGACCTCTGCCAACTTCTGCAATTTTGACTAGATGAACATTCACTCACCCTGTCTCACCCTGTTCCAAGATGCAGAGGCTTTTTATTAAGTTAACAGAGAGGGAATCATGTCTGCGTTTTTGTAGGAATTAGTATATGTAGTGGTTAGGCTAGTGGATTTGAAACAGAACTCCTGGATTCTGTTCCTGGCACAGTCATTCTCTGAATATTGTGGCATATGTTACTTAACCTCTCTTTGGGTATGTTTACACTGCAACACTATTTCGAAATAATTAGCGCTATTCCGAAATAACTTAGTCCGTCTCTACACAGCAGGCAGTTATTTCAAAATAGTGTCAAAATACTGTCAAGCTGGAGGACTTCTTACTCTGACTCCTGTAACCCTCAGGCCATGTCTACATTGTGCTTTCTTGCACAAGAATATATGCAAATGAGGCGCAGTGATTAATATCGCTGCGCCTCACTTGCATACTTAATGAGCTGCCATTTTTGCGCAAAACCCCCCTCTTGCGCAAGAGCCATTCTGCTGCTTATTTTCAGGCAGAACAGTTCTTGCACAAAAGTCCCTTGTGTAAAAATCGTGAGGAGTCCTGTGGCACCTTATAGACTAACAGAAGTGTTGGAGCATAAGCTTTCGTGGGCAAAGACCCACTTCATCTGACGAAGTGGGTCTTTGCCCACGAAAGCTTATGCTCCAACACTTCTGTTAGTCTATAAGGTGCCACAGGACTCCTCGCCGCTTTTGCAGATTCAGACTAACACGGCTACCCCTCTGATACTTGTGCAAAAATGGCAGTTAAGTATGCAAATGAGGCACAGTGATATTCATTGCCGCGCCTCATTTACACTTACTTGTGCAAGAACATATGCAATGTAGATGTAGCCTCATTGTACAAGGAGTAAGGGAAGTCAGAGGAAGAGTGCTCTATTTCAAAATAAGTGCTGAGTAGACGCTCCCTATTTCGAAATAAGCTATGCAATTAATGTAGTTCAATTTGCATAGCTTATTTCGAGTTAAGCCCTGCAGTGTAGACACACCCTAAGTCTCTGTTTATTTCCCTATCAAATTGGCACCAAAAGCCATCATGAGGCTCAATGATTCAAGTATTTGGCAAACTCTTGGAGTACTACACATGAAAGTTGATTATAATCAGTGCAAAATTTTATTCGGTGTTACACTGTATTATTGGAAAGTGAAGAGATCCCTACTGGATTTAGGGACTGAATGATAATTCAACAAATTCCACAGTTATTGAATCATCATTTTCTCCTATGTTCCTTGGTCAAAATTATTCAGTGTCTTATTTTTAGTGTTTTAACCCTATCAGCCAGATCCGTAGCTAGTGTAATACGCATATGCTAACTTATACCAGCTGTGACGCTGATCCAATGGATTGAGGTCTGAAATACAACATTTTTGTTGCTTAGTTGTGGTTGAGGAAATAAATCATGTGGTATTTTTTCTGTTTCCTAAAAATCTGAGCATAGCACTTATAATCAAGTTTCTGGTACTAGAGTACATGAAAGATTTTTAAAACTGCCTGTTCTTATGTTTTCTGGGCTGTGATCTCTCCAGATACATGTTTCTTTAGCTGTGGCAAAGATTCCTTCATATTGTCATAGAATTATACATAACCTATTTCCATTTCAGTCTAAGTAATTAGGTGCCTAAATGCCTTATAAATTCCTGTGGACAGAGACATAGTGTCTGGCCCTACAAGCTGTGGGTGCAGGAGTTTGCTTGCAAAGAACAACTTGTAGGGCAGAAGCTATGATTCTTCATTCATTTCTACATGCAGTAGCAGAGTAGAAAAAAGTCTTTGGGCAGTGCATGGTAAGGGACAGAATGCACGTGGTTCAATAGATTTATGATCCCTTTTCACTATGTGTCAGTTCAAAATTGCCCATCATGGCTTATTTAGTTTTTATTAAGTTATTGATTGCCTCTCTCTCTCTCTCTCTCTCTCAAATTTGGCAGCTGTTTCAATTGCTTGAGATTCTTCTCTGTCTTCTGAATGTGTTGTATGCTGGTCAGGCTGCTGCTCAATATATTTTGATTGTGATTTGCCTTGAAATATCTGAAGGAGGGAGAAATCTTCAGATCCCAGAAGGTATGTGTAACTTTTTTTAAATGCCATTGAAGATTTAACGTGAAGTCTTTGTGCTGGATGGATAAGTCTCTAACACAGTGCTGTGGCCAGAGTCTGACAAACATAAAACAGTATGTTGTTCACAGAAGAAATCCTGTGACTGGACAAAAAACACTCATCTATATTGACAGTGGCATTTTCTACTTGGATAAATGAAAAAATGGAGTATCCTCATTTTGAAATGCCTGAGATTCCATAATATCCTGACTTTTCATTTCCCATAGGTCACTTTATTTTTACAATAATGCTGGGTTTGTGTTCTTAAAGGGAGAGCAGAAATTCTTAAATTCTTCTCTAATGGACTTCAGGGGAGCTACACTGGATTTACAACACTGTAACCAAAAGCAGAACTTGACTCCGAGTTTTTCTGAAACTCCTCTTGACATAAATTCTCAGATTATGTCTGCTATAACCAGCATTAAATGGTTGCCCACATACTGACACATCTTACATTGGTTGGCTTTAAATACCCAGTTGCAACAACTAGCAGAGTATGTGTCTTCATATAGGTCCTGATCTAGTTTCCCCTTTGAAGTAAATGGAATGCTGTTCTCCTTCCTCCCATTGACTTCAGAGCCTTTGATCAAGCCCTTAACACTGTAAATAGAATTTTTTTCTATGTTATCTGGTGGTAACTTAGGGTATGTCGACACTACCACCCTAGTTCGAACTAGGGTGGTTAATGTAGGCATTCGAAGTTGCAAATGAAGCCCGGGATTTAAATATCCCGGGCTTCATTTGCATCTTGCTGGGCGGGCGCCATTTTTAAATCCCCTTAGGTCGAACTCCGTGCCCGCGGCTACACATGGCACGGAGTAGGTAGTTCGAATTAGGATCTCTAATTCGAACTACCGGTACACCTCGTTCCACGAGGAGTAATGGTAGTTCGAATTAGAGATCCTAATTCGAACTACCTACTCCGTGCCACGTGTAGCCGCGGGCACAGAGTTCGACCTAAGGGGATTTAAAAATGGCGCCCGCCCGGCAAGATGCAAATGAAGCCCGGGATATTTAAATCCCGGGCTTCATTTGCAACTTCGAATGCCTACATTAACCACCCTAGTTCGAACTAGGGTGGTAGTGTAGACATACCCTTACAGAGAAATCAATGTAATAAAGCTATAAGCACCAAATAAGTGCATGTATCAACTAGGGTAATGTAATTTTCTTTTTTCCAGGACAATAATATAATATATAGCATTTTTCATCCATAGATTACAAAGTACATTACAAAAAGGTAGATAAGGATCATATTCCTCAGTTTTCAGATAAGGGGAAAGATTCACAAACAGATTAAGTGATTTTCAAGACTTCACAAGTCAGTGGCAGAGATGGGACTAGAACTAGCTCTCCTGATGCCAGATAAGAGTCGTATCTTTTAAACCACACGGTTAGAGTATCTCATCTATCGTCCCCCAGAACTCATTCTTTCTTGGGCAAAACAGATGGGCAAAAGATCAGTTGCTCAAAAGTCCTTGGACTGAATTGAATTCAAAATTGTTGTGGAAGTTCAAAAAATCCATTCAAGTTCTAAATGTAGATGGACTGAGACCAAATCCATAGACTTAAAAATCATTGAACTCTGGGATAAACCCCAGATCTGAATTTGAATTTTTTCATATGGCCTTTATCATTACAGCCAAAACAAGACTCCCAGATGTATATAGCCTCATTGTTTGAGATGTTCAAAATCCAAATGATTCAGGTAAGAATTTAATGGCTCCAGCCCATCTCTAGCTTGAAAATATTTGAACTGGAGGAAAAAAATCCCCACTAAAATTTGAATGAAAACAAATTGCTTTTGTAGAGATTTTTATTGAAAGTGTTGGCATGACCAAAAAACTTTTTAACCTTCAGTCTAAATGTAATGGTTCAACATTCCCAATTCTAAGCATTTCAGTTTGTGGAAACACACTGAAATATTTTGTTTTGACAAAGCCTCATGAATATTGTAGCTGGTTGCCTCATGACTCCAGTCTCCTCTGTGGCCTAGCTACATTTCCCAAGATACAGCAAAATCTCCCCTCTTGGCCCTGGTTTACACTAGGACCTTATTTCAAAATAACCCTTCTCCTCCTTCCCCCCCCCCCCATTGAATGTATAAGCAGAGCATCCACACTACCAAGCCTGTTATTTTGAAATAACGGGCCATGGAATTCAAAATCTGTACTCCTGCTTTTCACCAGGAATAATGCTAATCCGAAACAGTTATTTTGAAATAATGGTGGTGTGGACACTCCGGTGCTGCTATTTTGAACGAATTACTCCCCAGAGCTTCCTAGAGCTCTAAGTCCGAGGTAGCACATTGACATTAATGGAGCCTGATTTGGACTAATTTTGAGGTTTCCTCATAGTGTGGGTATGCTAGTTTGAATTTGTTAAATCAGGAGTTAAGCCAAATTTAGTAATTTTGAAATACTTTCCAAGTGTAGACATGGCATTGCCGAGCTATTATACTGCATTATGGGAATCCCACGGCTGCAATACATAATAGGAGATGTGATTTAAAATCCTGTCCTTCAATACATCCCAGAGAAAGCAGAAGCACCCTGAATGTCAACAAATCAGAAATCTGATTTAAACCAGAGCCTGGTAAGCTTGAGAAATTGTTGGGCATCATGTAAACAGAGGAGCAAGAAAAGACAGCCAGAACCAGAATCATGTTAGGCAGTGAAGGTCAAACTAACACCTTAAATGTCACCCAGAAATCAATCAGAAATCAGTGCCAATTGCAGATCTGTGTGTATCCTTCTCGCTTCACAAATTTCCTCTCTAGCCATAAAGATATCCTGCTTGATATTTGACCTCTTCAGTGACTAAGGATGTGTCTCTCTCATTGAAAGGACACTCTGCTTGATATTCTGCCCTTTCAGCATCTAAGATGTGCCAAGACTCATTAAAACTCTATGATTCCTCCCACCAAAAATACATGCAATTCCCATTGGTATTTATGGGAGTTATGCAAGCATTTCAAGTGGAAAACTGGACACTGTGGGCCACATTCTCTGTTGTGTTAGAGCCAATTTTTACTGCTCTGCTATAGAAAAACTGCCATATAACAAGCATTGCCAGACATCACTCCACTGCAGGGGGAGTCTCTAATGGCACAGACCTTGTGTGTAAGATTCTGGGTATGTGGCATAGGAGGCATATCTGGAGGAAACAGGGCATAGCCAGAGCTTTGGCTGATATAATGGCTCTCTGTGGCCACTGACAGTAGTGCAAATTAGGGCATGTTTGGACTGGCCTGACTCACAGCTGGACCAGGCAAAAAGAAGCATAAAGGTGACAAGGTTACCTTTGCATTACACACACACACACACACACACACAGATCTGATGCAATTAAGGATCCAAGACCTATATATGTCCTTTTATGCACTTAAATAAGGAAATCTACTAGTCAAAACAAAACTCAGTGGTGGATGATGATAAACTAATGATATAAGATGGAAGAGCTATTTAAATAGTATTCAGCAGATCACACTGAAAAACCGTATTTGAATAATTTATTTTAAAAATTTAGTAAAATATTTCAAATAAAATGTTCAATAAATATTTTCCCCGTCATTTGCCCAGCACTAGGGACCACATCAAACTTTCCCCTCTCCAGATGGAAAGCTGCTACAATTTCTTGTATCTGATTTCACTGAATTCTATTGAAACACTATTAGAGTGACAGATTACTTGTCAGCATTGTTCATAATAAACACAAAAATCCCTTTTGTTACTGATGAAGAGGGGGAATTTAAGCACAGAAAAATAAATAAAAGCATAAATAAAACGCTACTCTTGAAATGAATCTCTAAGAAAATGCTATTTTTGCCTAACAACCAACATCCAGGGTGTGTTTTGAATCAGATCTTCATAAAAATCTACACTGTCACTGCTTTCTACTTCTGTTAGTCCTGCAGAGCAAGTCCAACTAAGAGTGAGTTGGCGTCCCTTTCTTCTTGACCATCATCAATACAACTATTTAATCTCCACACACTCTTATCTATGAGAACACACAGGACAGTTTGTAAAGATGCAAATGATACTGGATAGGCTAGCCAATGGGACAAAACAATGAAGATATACTTCAGCTCAGTTCATATTAAAATAAATATGCAGTGCACTGAAGTACCTGAACTTTGCATTTAAAATGCCTTCAGAAATCAAATCATGAGCTGCCAGATGAATGCACCTGAGTGAACATTTGTATACATTGGTGTGACATCCCATAACAGGTTAGGTTAATCTCAAGTGCATGCTTTACATACAGTCATCCCAGAATGCCACAATTCCCCTACCACAAACGGCAAAGGCATATGGTTGCTTCTGTCCAGCACTCTATTGTCAGTGCCAAACTGAATTTCAGGTTGTATATTTTAATCCACTCTAGATTTACACCTTTCTAAGTTTCCTACATTGGTATTCCATGCCACTATATTTCTTCTATCATCTCCTTCACTGTTAGATGCAAGCATTGGATCCCCATGTAATTTGTCTCTTTCTTTCCTGTCAGAGTAAAGATTGCACTAATACTTTTCTATAATTTGGACATCTCTGCACAATTCAAGTGCTACATCACATCCCCTTTTTTGGAACTTTCCCCCCACATAACAGGCCCATAAACAGTGGCAAAATTTCCTACTTTTGTGAGCTATGAAAGACATGGTCACCTTCTTCTAGCAGACTCTGCCTACCCTGCCCCAGATTGTTGATCGAGAAACCCTCCAAGGAGGCTAGAGTGGCTGTAAAAGAAGTGACTAATCAGGGACCAAAAAGGACTTATAAAAAGAGCTGAAGGATTGGATAGCAGTCAGTTTCTCTGGAGATCTTAAGGTGCACAGATCAGGAAATTGTCTAGAAGAGACCAGTAGCAGCAACAACTCCTACTCCTCCTCTTCCTCTGTGTGGAGAGATAATGTGGATTATGTTGAGACTCTGAGATAAAACCCTAATGTAAGGGGGCAAGGAAGCTGTCTCCAGTAGGGGAAGCCCTGGAAGCTCCACTCTCAATGGGTATGTCTACACTACAGCATTAATTCGAAATAGCTTATTTCGAAATAACGCATCTACACACAAAATGCATTTCGAAATAGCGTCCGGCAGGGCATCAGGTCAGGATTTACTTTGTGTGGCTGCTGCCTGAGGCTGTCTGAGGCCTGTGGTTAAAGGGACCCCCCCTGGACAGCCGGTTCTCTGCTTTCCCTGCTTGCTTGCCTACCTCGCTGAGGGACAGCAAAGCATTTTGTCTCTGCGTGCTCTGGTTGCCCTCACTTGGGACACCACAGGACTCTGCAGCATGGAGCCAGAGCTGCCCCTGGGCACTCTGGTACTTCTCTTGGATGCGTTGCTGCGAACCTGGCTGCACTTTCTGCAGGCTGCCATCCAGGAGGTCCATCGGGGGGCTGTCAGTATCCAGGAGGCCCTGCGGGAGATCTTCCACACTGAGGAGCACTAACAGTCTCCCTGGTCTGCCCCACTGGGGGCTTGTGCCTCATTCCTCCCTCACGTCGTTCCACTTACCCGCCCCAGCCCCCCTTCCTGATGTCAAATAAAATACACGTTTTTTCATAAACACGAACTGTCTTTATTGAACAAAACTGGGGTGGAGGGTGATGAAACTCTGGTGAGACTGGGGAAAGGAGGCAGGAGAGGGGAGGAGAGAGGGTGGGAGAAGGGAGGGGGAAACCTGGGAGAAGGGAGCTGGAAGGGGGAAGCAAGGGGAAGAAGGGGGAGGGGAAGCTCAAGGGTGGGGGGTCTCACCAGACCAACTTGATTTTCATGTGAACCTGCTCCTGGGTTCGCATGTGGCCTTTGGTGGCCAGGCTTGCAGCTATCCTGCCATAGACGGCCGCGTTCCTCCGTCTAGTGCGGAGATCATGGACGTTGAGGGCATCCCCCCCAAACCTGAATAAGGTCCATGATCTCCACCCTGGACCAGGAAGGTGCCTGCCTTCTCCGGGCCCTGGCAGGCTCCTGGGAGCTGGCAGATTGCTCCTGGGGAGCGGTGGAGGGCTGGCTGCCAGTGGCTTGCTGGCTCATGTTTTGGGGCCACTGGGTCAGGGGTAGTGACTGCTGGCTCTGGGCTGGCAGGTGTGGAGCTGGCACAGGCACTGTGGCCAGAGTCTACTCCTTTAAGGGCTCTGGGGACGGGGGGAGGGAGAGGAGTGTTCTTGGTTGAGGCTGGAGTGGCCACCAGGCACCCTAGGAAGGCTGGAGGCCCCCTATTTCAAAATAAGTGTCTACACAGCACTTATTTTGAAATAGCTATTTCAAATTTGGCATTATTCCTCATGGAATGAGGTTTACCAATTTTGAAATAAGTGCTCTGCTATTTCAAATTTATTTCGAAATAGCGGTTTGGCTGTGTAGATGCTAGGAAAGTTAATTCGAAATAAGGGCTGTTATTTCAAAATAACTTTGCTGTGTAGACATACCCAATCAGAGTGGGAAATGAACTAAGGAAAGGGACTCTGACACTATATGCAGAGGACAGGGAGATGGGCTTTTGTTAAAGGTGTACTCTGGAAAGGGTGTTGTGTGATTCACACAGGGCTGTGACTTGGCTGGAGGGCTGAGTTGCTGAAAGACTTTTAAAGGGAGATGGTGTAGGCACGTGCATTTGACTAGAGGGGGGTGTTTGCAAGAGGTGAATGCTTCAGTGTTACAATACTATTACACTGATGCTGAAAATTAGTTCTTGTCCATGGCCATTAGGCATTTCCCACACAGCCACAAAGACCACAGCCCTGAAAGATAATAAATAATTTGGAGGGAACTCCAGGGTGTGGGGTCTTTTGACCAAGAAAACACAATTGGATAGATTCCAGGCATCCTCCTGTCCTTAGCTACTACTTTTTAGTAACACAGAGGACCTTTTCTAGATATTTCCCCACCTGTTAATGATCCTAGTTCATCCACACTTCTCAGATGTCTCATTTTAGCCCCAAAGTTATCTTCATTCCACACAGAGTAGGCATTCTCTAACTTTATCTGTTGACAATTCTTTACACCAGAAATAAAAGGTCATGGAGATTACAGAGTTATACTAAAGGATTCCAAAGACATTAAGTCTCCTGAATGACTAATTCTTTTGTATCTCTTACTTTGTATTTTTGAGGGTCTCATATGAGAAAGGATCATAGCAGGTTGAACAATGAGATTGTTTCACTTTTGTGTGTAAATATTGGGATCTTTTGTGGCTAGATCCTTGGCTAACTCAAGAGTTTTCAGTGCTATCAGTTAGATCTGCCTCAAACAGATTTAAAGACTCATATTATTTGAGTCTGTAAAGAGTTGTTAAAGTGTATTCTTTTGTTGTTTATACTTCAGGGAAATGAAGTTATTCTGTTTCACTATAAAAATGTAACACCTTTCATTTAACTATTTTTCTTCTCAAAGAAAAAGCATTTGTAAAGTCCCTGAACATGTTTTCTATTGAAACAGGAGCTTCATGGTATGGAAAAACCTAGAGAGTCACTTACATAAAAGATCGTTTTAATTATAGGAAGATTTGTCTCCCCTGAGAATTTGGACTAGGTTTTATGTATGTACACACAGAAAAGCCTCGCCTCATTCTTGGAGCACTAATCCACACACCTCTTAATTTACACATAAATGAACAGCACTCTTCCACTTCTCAGCCAAAATGTATACTGAGGGTTTTTTGCTAAAATGTTGTTAATTTCACAAAATATTGCAAATCATTTTTACATAAATACACATTATACACCTATATATGTAGGTATTTATTTACTATACTCTATAGTGTGATAAATATACATACAAAATAATGTATAAAATGATTTTGGTTCCATCAAATGTTTTTTGCTGTATGGTTCAACTTCAAGATTGTGCCATTGGACTGTTTAAATTGCATTATCTCACTGGATTTAAATGTAAATTTTTGTGATACCCTTAGAATCTTTTGTGAATCCTACACTTCCTGGGAGCGGCACTGGCCTGTATATTTTCTGAGCTGTCCTTTCAACTCTAGACACAAATGTACTCTGTCTTTAGTTTTATCATAGCATCGGTATATTTTTCACAGCTGTGTCCAGGTTCACTTAGGCTTCATAAAGTTTATTTTTAATTGGGAAACAATGACTCTGAGAAAGGCTTGGGAGTCATGGCCACAATTCCCCATTAATGGGAGCTTCAGGGACAGAGCCTCCAGGTGAAGGTACTGCAGGGACAGAACTTTGTGGTGCTGTGAGCCACAGTTCCAGCTGGGAAAGGGGGAGGAACAGGAGTGCACCAAGCCACCTCCCCTAGCCTCACCAGGAAGGGCTGGCCTAGAACACAGGGGCTTTAGGTGCTGCAGCACAAGGCCCCCTTTTAGCCCTAAAGCCCTTTTCTTAATCCAACCCTGCAGTAGAATAGAGGGCTTTAGAAGGAGCTAGTGGTACACTGAGATGTAGGGGAAGCAGGGGCAAATAGGGATTTGGGAACTGCCATGGGGGTTGAGTGAGGTAGGGACTAAGGAAAGGAAGGCAATTGTAGGAGCTAGCAATGCCCAAGAGCATATATGGCTCAGGGAGTGAAGTTCCCCTCATCAGCTTTTAATTGCCTCCTGGAGGAGTGCTGAGGAGAAGGCTGGTTGTGATTGCTTGGCACAGGGATAGTAGGAGCAGGCACTCTCCTTTTCCAGCATAGGGACATTACAAGCTAATTCTTTTCTCCATTGGGATCCTTATAGAGAATTACAGATCCCCCCCCCCCCCAAAAAAAAAAAAAGTTAAGTGATTATTTCAGAACCACTCTGCTAGCCCTGTCTTTGAAAACAGCCTCTTGCCGGAGCCGTCATCCCCATTTATTTATGGTATGTTCACTGTGGTTTTGGTGTTAGATAATTTGGCTGCACTGAGAGGAAACACAGAAACCTTGCCAAACCATGTCTAAAAGGCTGTGTCTGAGCTTTTGAATCTCAATAGGCACTTATTCACTTTCCCATGTTTTTCAGATCAGAGAATAATTGCCAATGAGCCTTAACCCTAAACATCTGAAAGCAAGACACAATTTTGTTTTTTGACTGACAAGTGTGGGTCAGAGTCTACCTTATAAAGGGGGCCTGATTGTAAGTCTCTCTGGAGATGCTATCATCTGTCCAGCATTTTCAATATTCAAGGCTGCCTCCAGCAGCTCTATCCTTGGAGTGAGTGTCTACACTCTGATACCCTCCTGCCCCCCCAATTTTCTCAGGGCTCTGCTATCACAGCAAACAGTGGGGCACTGAAAGGCTATGCTGTCTCCTCTTCCCCCCAGAACATGGAACTTGTTCTGGATAGAACTGCCTCAGGCAATTCATCCTCTTTACCCGGTTATTGGGGAACATTTCAACTTGCCTGGACCCTCACTGATGGATCTAAAAGTGTCTATTTCAAAGCAAATTTCAAAAGCCAGCTTGAAAGAAAAACTGCAGAACTTGGTTTTATTTACAAGTTTGACACCTTGAATAGAGGTTTAAACAAAGACCTGACCTGGATAAGCTGCTACATTCCACATCCTAATGACATAAAAAGCCAAGCACCAGGTACGTAAAATACTTAGAGCCCACTCTATTTGCCTCATTTAGCATGGATTCTCTAACTGACAATATGTTTTCTCCATTTTTCCCTTCTCTGCCCCTCCTCCCCTGCTTTGCTATTTATTGGCATCCTGTACCTCTTAATTCCATTCACCTGAAGAAGTGGGTTGTACCCAAGAAAGCTCATGATATCATCTATATTTTTTGTTAGTCTCCAAGGTGCTGCAGAACTATTTGCTGTTTTTTTTTCTCTTGACAGTAGCAATTCTTATTTTAAAGTCCATCAGGCTCTGGAGAAAGTAGCAATTTTTACTGAATACACCATCACAAAATATGGAAATATGCTTAAGAATATAAATGACATAACTGGTATTACAATTGGTAATTTCCCATTCAGGTATACTCACATCACCACTGTTTGTGTATGTCTACACTTCATTCCTCCCTCTCTCTCCCCTCTCTCTCTCTCTCTCTCTCTCTCTCTCTCTCTCTCCAGAGAGGAATGCAAATGCGGACACCCAAAATTGCAAATGAAGCGAGGATTTAAATATCCTGTGCTTCATTTGCATAATCACGTTATGGCACTGTTTCAAAATAGCACTATTTTGAGAGAAAAAATGGGGTTATTTTGAGAAAACCCTTCTCTCAAAATAACCCTTACTCCTCAAAAAATGGGTTATTTCGAGGGAAGGGTTTTATCTTGAAAGAACCCCGTTTTTCTCTCGAAATAGCGCTATTTTGAAACAGTGCCATAACGTGATTATGCAAATGAAGCACAGGATATTTAAATCCCCGCTTCATTTGCAATTTCAGGTGTCTGCATTTGCATTCCTCTCTCTTGAGGGGAATGAAGTGTAGACATACCCTTTGTGATTAGCCACAGCCATTCTAATTTTCATTAGCACTGTTGTCATACTCCCATCTCTGTATCTTTTTTTCCCCTTTCTGTCTTTTCTCTCAGCATCTGAAGAAGTGAGTTGTAGCTTGTGAAAGCTTATGCTTAATACCATAATAAATTTGTTACGCTTTAAAGTGTCACTTGGACTCCTTGTGATAACTGGAATATGATTTCTGAAAAATACTTTGTGTCTCATCATTAGAAAAGTTAATCTACTGAATATGTATATTCTACTTGTAGGCATGTATCATTCCTACATTTGAAGTTAGAAATATGAAGTATAAACTTGTTTACTGATCTAGACATGCCAAGGGAGGGTCAATCAAGGTACTTCAGAAACTTGATGGCTCATGAATAAGAACAATGATATGTAAATGGGGTTGGTTTTCCTATGACCCAGCCAGTACAAGGGGCTCAGTCCCCACAGGGACATGTGTTTAGGTCACCTGATGCCGGGACTCATGTTGGACATTGTTCTTTCTCACTGAAAGCCAGAAGTTTGAATTGAAAATAAAGGATTCTCGCCTTGGGCAAAATCTATACAAAAGCAGGAAACCAAACAATCAGGGCTGCTGCCAGCCTCCAGGACACTTCTGCTTACCACCCAAGATAAACAGAGGAGAAAGATCATGGCCAAGGTTGGAGGCTTTTCAGCTTGTGAGAAAAGATTAGAACAACTCGCATGACAAGAAATTGAATGTAACAAGTTTCTTAGAGTATTAGGCTTAGCTGGCATGTTTAGTCTTACTTAGTAACTTATTTTGATCTGTCTCTTGTTACTTACAATACAGTAATAAAACCAGTTTGTTTAAGCCTGTGTAAATAATTGTTTATTATTTACAGGGAGACATCTATGCATCTCTTTCATTGACAAAGGGGGGAAAACATTTTGAGTTTGCTCTGTATAAAACTACACACAGAATAAGATGGATTTATAAGACCATAAGATCGGCCATACTGGGTCAGACCAAAGGTCCATCTAGCCCAGTAGCCTGTCTGCCAACAGTGACCAGCACCAGGTACCCCAGAGAGGGTGGACCGAAGACAATGATCAAGCGATTTGTTTCATGCCATCCATCTCCAGCCTCTGACAAACAGAGGCCAGGGACACCATTTCTATCCCCTGGCTAATAGCCTTTTATGGACCTAACCTCCATGAAATTATCTAGCTTCTCTTTAAACTCTATTATAGTCCTAGCCTTCACAGCCTCCTCTGGCAAGGAGTTCCACAGGTTGACTACGCGTTGTGTGAAGAAGAACTTTCTTTTATTAGCTTTAAACCTGCTACCCATTAACTTCATTTGGTGTCCTCTAGTTCTTCTATTATGGGAACTAATAAATAACTTTTCTTTATTCTCCCTCTCCACACCACCCTCATGATTTTATATACCTCTATCATATCCCCCCTCAGTCTTCTCTTTTCGAAACTGAAAAGTCCCAGTCGCTTTAACCTCTCTTCATATGGGACCCATTCCAAAAATCATTTTAATTGCCCTTTTCTGAACCCTTTCCAAGGCCAAAATATCTTTTTTGAGGTGAGGAGACCACATTTGTACACAGTACTCAAGATGTGGGCATACCATAGTTTTATACAGGGGCAGTAAGATATTCTGTGTCTTATTTTCTATCCCTTTCTTAATAATTCCTAACATCCTATTTGCCTTTTTGACCGTGGCTGCACACTGTGTGGAAGTTTTCAGAGAACTATCCACGATAACTCTAAGATCTCCTTCCTGGTTTGTCGTAGCCAAATTAGCCCCCATCATACTGTACGTATAGTTGGGGTTTTCTTTCCAATGTGCATTACTTTACACTTATCCACATTAAATTTCATTTGCCATTTTGTTGCCCAATCACTCCGTTTGGTGAGATCTTTTTGAAGTTCTTCACAGTCTGCTTCTGTCTTGACTATCTTAAACAGTTCAGTATCATCCGCAAACTTTACCATCTCACTGCTTACCCCTTTCTCCAGATCATTTATGAATAAGTTGAACAGGATTGGTCCCAGGACTGACCCTTGGGGGACACCACTAGCTACCCCTCTCCATTCTGAAAATTTACCATTTATTCCTACCCTTTGTTTCCTGTCTTTTAACCAGTTCTCAATCCAGGAAAGGACCTTCCCTCTTATCCCATGACAATGTAATTTACACAAGAGCCTTTGGTGAGGGACCTTGTCAAAGGCTTTCTGAAAATCTAAGTATACTATATCTACTGGATCTCCCTTGTCTGCATGTTTGTTAACCCCTTCAAAGAACTCTAATAGATTACTAAGACATGATTTCCCTTTACAGAAACCATGTTGACTTTTGTCTAACAAATTATATTCTTCTACATGCCTGACAATTTTATTCTTTACTATTGTTTCGACTAGTTTGCCCGGTACTGAAGTTAGACTTACCGGTCTGTAATTGCCAGGATTGCCTCTAGAGCCCTTTTAAAATAATGGTGTCATGTTAGCTATCTTCCAGTCTTTAGGTACAGAAGCCGATTTAAAGAATAGGTTACAAACCACAGATAATAGTTCAGCAATATCCCATCTGAGTTCTTTTAGAACCCTTGGATGAATGCCATCTGGTCCTGGTGATTTGTTCACATTAAGTTTTTCTATTTGTTCCAAAACCTCCTCTAATGACACTTCAATCCAGGACAGCTCCTCAGATTCATCTCCCACAAAGGACAGTGCAGATTTGGGAATCTCCCTAATCTGGGGTTCTGGTACCATTAGAGCTGGGTGCTGGGTCAAGTCCCTTTGACTCAGCCTTCTCAGAGTTGAGCTGCTCTCAGTGTCTGTATTAGTGTGTTCCAGAGGGCCTGGCTCAGCAGGACAGAGTGGTGGGGTGCCCCCAGGGGTAGGGGGGGGCAGGTAGGTGAGTTCAGTGATACTTCAGTACATCAAGTGATAGTCTCAAGGGGATCTCTGCGACTGAACCAGTCACAGTTCTCATACACTATATCAGTGGTCACCAACCGGTAGATCAGGATCTACTGGTAGATCTTGGAGCCTCTGACAGGTGATCCTGACTGGTCTGGTTGGGAGGCTATCAAATGCCAGCCCTTCAGCTGCCCTTCCCCACACTGTCCTGCTGCTCCTGCCCAGATCCTCAGAGCTGCCCCTGGGATCCTCCTGCTATTTGTGCAGGGTGGGGGAGACAGACACGGGGGGGGGCACTGATGTCATTCTGTCCCCCTCTCCTGTACCCCATCTGCACAGAGTGAGGAGGGTGGGGCCTCGGCAAAGGGGCGGGGCAGGGGTATTTGGGTTTGAGGTAGATCCTGGACTGACAAATTCAAAAAGTGATCTTGTGCTTAAAAAGGTTGGAAACCACTGCACTATATGTATAATTGCCTATCTTCTTCCACATAAAGCGCACACTAGCAATTGTGCTCTGAGCACCCTCACATGACACTAAAGAGCTGGGGGCCTGGGATGGCTGCCTGGCCTCTTCCCCAAGCCAGTGGTTCCTTCCAGGGAGGGCTGCCGACCCCCATCCCCTGGCTGGCAGCTCATCGCATGGTGGAAGAGTGGTGCTGAGCTGTCAGGCCCCTACAGTGGCTCCTCACAGGGGGGTGCAGGGCTGGAACCATACTGGCTGGGGGAACAGGGATGCCAGGCAGCACCATCTCAGGTTGAGGCAGGATTGCTGGCCAGTGGGGGTACCCCCTACCTCCACCAGTCCAGCACAGTGGCCAATGGCTGGGGGGTGGGTGGAGGCAGGAAGGTCATTTACCTGGGCCTGTGGCAGGCAATATAGAGAGCTGCAGCCCCAGCTGGCCACTCTCTTCCTGGTGTGGGTGCTCCCTTGTGGTCTCGCTTCCCCACACTCACTGCCCCCCACACTCACTGCCCCCCATTGTCATTGCAGAGCATAATTCTCCTCCGATCAGACCCCTCCCTATCCATGTTATGGGAAACAATCCAGTTCCAGGCACATCCCATTTTTCTGCCACAACCAAACCCTGACCCTGCTTTAAATTATGATAAGAGGAATCTGCATACCAAATTTAGTGGTCTTAGCCCTTACCATTTAGGAGGAGTTCTTGAACAAAACAGACTGGCAGACAGAGAAACAGACTCGTGGACAGACAGATATACAAACTATGTAATACAGAGGTGAGAGATTTAACTGAAGTGGAATGGCTCCAGTGAGAGATTAAGAGACACCCGAATCACAATATCCCATAGTCTGGTGGCTAGGAGGTGCCTGAGAGCTGCCAATTTTTGTTCATATCATATCACCGCTCCTGATCAGGCCAAGGTGGGAATTGAAGGAAGATCTCTCATGTCCCTTTCTTTTGACTCTCGCTATTTGGTGTGCTGTTAAACTTGAGAGTCTCACAAGAAGTGGCGGAGGCACCTAAGCTGCCTAACTCCAGGAGAGGGCTTTCTAGCTGTGGGCCACAAGCAGAGATAGGCACAAAACTCCCTGAGAGGGGAGGGGCATAGGGCACACCCCCTCTCATGAGTGTCTCTCCTTAGTTAGGTTAGGCCATCTAGTGTGCTCGCATTCTAAGGTGCCTTTCTCTCTCCATTCATCATGTAGGAAGGAAGCCTAGGCAACTAACTCTGAGTGGGATCCAGTAGTTTTCAAGGGGTTGCCCTGTCTAACTCCCTTTATGGATCCAGGCTGCTGTGGTTTTCATACTAGGTTAAGTTTTTTGATCCAGATGAACATTTCCTAGGAAATCTTAATTGCCCTCAGTGAGAGGCGCTGATTTCTAGGGATGAATGGAGAACACTTGCTTTTGTAAAGCAACAACTTGTTATTTGGTTGTGATCTGGAAAAGTTCTGAAGGCCTCTTGTGTAAAAGAGCAGGAGCGCTTTACTTCCCTCACAACTGCCTGGCCTAGGGCTAACAGCAGGTCTGCAAAGTGAACATCTTCTGGTATGTTAAAGCAATACAGATGAGATAGGTCAGCTCCTATCTCATCTGCGCCTTTGAGATAAAGATTGGTTTTATAGTGGGGGTAGGGTTGCCAGGTGTCCGGTATTGACCAGGACAGTCTGGTATTTTCGCCTCCTGGACACTCTGGTATGTCCGGTAAAAAAATTTCAGAAAATACCGGACACCCATCCCCAGGCCTGCTCCCTCCCCCGCTTACCTGGTTCTGCAGGGGCTTGTCTTGTGGCTGGAAAGAAAAACAAAATGGCCATCAGCAAAAAGCCTCTTCTTAAAGGGGCCAAACTGATTTTTTTTTAATTTTTTAATTTAATTTAATTTTATTTTATTGCTTAATAACTGCTGTCGGGGTCCTTTTTTTCCCCCAGTGGTTTTTTTCTGGGGGGGGGGAGGAGGGGTGTTCGGTATTTTTGGTTAAACCAATTGGCAACCCTAAGTGGGGCCAATCTAGCTGGGCCACAAAGCCTGCCAGACACATGCAAGCATCTATTAGATGGGAGAGAGTTTATCATGAAGTTGCATGAGGAGCCAAATTGCCTTTTGTAGAGCTTTATGGGGAGCTTATAGATAGAGGTGCTTACAGAAACACAGGCCATACTGTGAGAATTGATTATGTCAAGCCCATAAAAGATAAGATTTGCAAAATGGACTAATAACTTTGGATGCCCAATTGCAGGCATCTTTAGAGGGAGAGTGCTCAGCACCTTCTGAAAAATCAGACCCCTTTAAGGGAGGTAAGACAGAGATAGCAAGGTCACTGCTAGTCACTTTTGTAATATCTGTAAGTAGTTCTGTTTTACAGGGCTGGTACTCGGTCTAATTCTATCTAGCAATGCACGCATGAAATTGCTGCCATATTTGATAAATTCTAGCCACACTATAAATCACTTTACATTGTTCAGTTTTATTTGCAATATTTTAATCTTATTATAACTAATTCAATAAAACTTGATTTGACTAAGACATGTGGTAGCTTATGACAAAATACCAGTCACTAGCAACTCAGTTTTATTTCACTTTTGGCATTTCCTTAATATGTCATATTCAGTTTTATTGCATATTCATATCATGTTTGAATGTTTATCATGAATGGATGGATGTCAATGCATGCACAATAGTAATGTGGATGGGCTGTCAGAAACACGGAGAAGGCAGGAATTGCACCTGCATGTAAATACAAAAATCTCTCCTTATCATATAGCCAGTGATATGCATAGATGGATAAATGTGAAGTCCACTGTCCCCAGTTATCTATTGCAATTAGAAGTGGGAATGGCAGAAGGAAATGACCCTGCTAACCTATATTTAGTATTGGGAAAAGTCATGGCAAGTACAATATAGAGTAAGGGAAAAAATGCTGGTGAGACCATATCATCATTTATCAGTAACATTTTTTCCCCTCTAAGTAGGATTGATTGGAAGAGTCAAACTAAGAGGTGCTCATCTCTGTTGCAAAGTGTCCTTTGCATGCTGGATATAATTGTAGGAGAAGAACTGTCAAACTAGAACACAGGTGGCTTTAAACTACAGGAACATAGAACCTTCAGGGTGAATACAGATCAGGAAACAGATGAGGACTTCACAGTTTTTAGACTGTTTGGGTTTTAAAATAAGGGTTAAAAGTCTTAAAAGTTACTATGGGGAATCTCACATGACAATGGTCAAGCATCCGTGTTTTGTTAACCTTCAGTGCTGGCTCTTCCTATTATCATGAAATCTTTCACCAAGCTGGGGTTTCTTTTTCCTCCCCTCTCATGTCCTTCACTGCAAGTAACAATGATGTTAGCACATCGGTTAATGCAATCAGAATGTTTGGAGGCCATGAGGACAAAAGCCATCTCAGACAGTGCTTCAAATGTTAATGATTAAGAAGCTTGACTTAGTGATATGGAGCCACATATGGCATGATATTGCCTAAAGAGCCACTGCTTGTGACACTTGTTCCACCCGAAGTATCTACCATAGCCCTTTCCTCACAGATTTGAAACACTATCTAACTCATCCAGAACAGAAATTTCTACTATATAAGCAGTTCCAATGCCCACTGAAGTCAATGCAAAGGCTTCCATAGAATTTGACTGGCATTGGATCAAGTTTGTTTAGCACTAACTAATAATGTCTAGAATAAATGGCCACAGAGAGACATTAATTGAGCTGGTGACGCTTTTTCTCCAGTTTGACAGTGGCATTGAATTGCTATCAAAGACACAATGACAGCTCAGTCTTCAGACTCTTTCAGTTCTGCTCCCTGAGGCTACATCTACACTGCAGTACTATTTCAGGATACCAGAGGTATGCCAAAATAGCTATTCCACGTCTTTTGCACGCACCCGTTATCTCAAAATATAACGGGCTCACTATTCCGACATCCGTGTAAACCTCATTTCACGAGGAGTAAGGGACGTTTCGGACTAGCACTTTATTTCAAAATAAGTGCTGTGTAGACAGTGCCAAATTTCAAAATAAGCTATTTCTAAATAACATTGAAATAAGATACGCAATTTGTATAGCTGAAATTATGTATCTTATTTCGACCTACAGTGCAGTGTAGATGCACCCTGATCAACTAATAACAACTAAGTCATTGAATTAGAACCATGGGGATCGAGCCTTCACACTTAAACTACCTTCAAGGAAGTCAAATTGCAGTTTTCTCTAAGAAAATATGGTAGGGTCAAGTCTATGGCAGTGTTTTATTGATATTGAAATTTAGCCCCAAAGAGCTAACACACACATTTCACAGGCCACGAAAAAAATTATTGGATGTTAACAACATTTGAACACTGCTTATCTGGACGAGATTTCAGTGACCTATGAGAGTGAGCAAGATTTGTCATACTACCTTTCAACAGAGCCCTCTAGTCACCAGAAGCCTCACCATTAATTTGCAATCTGAAAACCATATTAGTGTTTACATAGAAACTAAAAAGATTCTGTTGGCCATTAAAAAGAGAAGAGCTCACAGGAACATCTTGCTTCAGGAATTAACCTCATGGCAAAGTGATTTAGAGGTAAGGAACTACATTTGCTACTTTCTGCCAGGGAAGTTAATGGAAATTACAATGAATAATTTTGAACATCTGTGTTGGTACCAAGATTTTTATAGAGTAAATATATGAAATCTGGGCACAATTTCTTAAAGAGTATCAATCAAATAATAACTTAATTATATGGTCCCTCACCTGGAATCAAGGACATTCACTTTAAAGGATGATTGAATGAGATGGAAACAAAGTTAGACTTTAGTAAGTCTAACTTTAGTAAGGTATTTGATACAGTCTCACATGATATTCTTATCAATAAACTAGGCAAATACAACTTAGATGGGTGCATAACTGGCTGGATAACCGTACTCAGAGAGTAGTTATTAATGGTTCTCAATCCTGCTGGAAAAGTATAACAAGTGGGGTTCCGCAGGGGTCTGTTTTGGGACCGACTCTCTTCAATATCTTCATCAACGATTTAGATATTGGCATTGAAAGTACACTTATTAAATTTGCAGATGATACCAAGCTGGGAGGGATTGCAACTGCTTTGGAGGATAGGGTCATAATTCAAAATGATCTGGACAAATTGGAGAAATGGTCTGAGGTAAACAGGATGAAGTTTAATAAAGACAAATGCAAAGTGCTCCACTTAGGAAGGAACAATCAGTTTCACACATACAGAATGGGAAGCGACTGTCTAGGAAGGAGTACAGCAGAAAGGGATCTAGGCGTTCTAGTGGACCACAAGCTAAATATGAGTCAACAGTGTGATGCTGTTGCAAAAAAAGCAAACATGATTCTGGGATGCATTAACAGGTGTGCCGTGAGCAAGACACGAGAAGTCATTCTTCCGCTCTACTCTGCGCTGGTTAGGCCTCAGTTGGAGTATTGTGTCCAGTTCTGGGCACCGCATTTCAAGAAAGTTGTGGAGAAATTGGAGAGAGTCCAGAGAAGAGCAACAAGAATGATTAAAGGTCTAGAGAACATGACCTATGAAGGAAGGCTGAAAGAATTGGGCTTGTTTAGTTTAGAAAAGAGAAGATTGAGGGAGGACATGATAGCAGTTTTAGGTATATAAAAGGGTGTCATGGGGAGGGAGAAAACTTGTTCATCTTGGTCTCTAAGGATAGAACAAAAAGCAATGGGCTTAAACTGCAGCAAGGGAAGTTTAGGTTCCTAACTGTCAGGGTGGTTAAACACTGGAATAAATTGCCCAGGGAGGTTGCAGAATCTCCATCTGTGGAGATATTTAAGAGTAGGTTAGATAAATGTCTATCAGGGATGGTCTAGACAGTACTGGGTCCTACCATGAGGGCAGGGGACTGGACTCGACCTCTCGAGGTCCCTTCCAGTCCTAATATTCTATGATTCTATGATTAGTCAACCAGCAAGCTGGGTAGCTAATGTTCTATTTAACAATACAAATTATGAGCAAATTTTTTTCTTTAAAACGGCCACTAATTTTGAGTGTCTCTGTTTTGGGGTTTTGTCTAGACATCCATTGTGGGTTTGAGAGTCAGACTGGAATTTGAACATTCATGGGGTCATGGTTGACAGAAGCTACCCTCCTGGGAAAAGATTAGCCTTGTGGTTAAAGAACCAGCCTAGGAATCAAAACATCTAGGGTCAGTTTCCACCTCTACCAACAACTTTATTTGTGATCTGGAGCAAGTGACATAAGCATATGCATAAGCGAGTACAGCCTAACTTTACACAATGCATCTAACTTTTAGAAATTTAATAACTTTTTTCTTTACAAGAAATGTCTAAAGTCTCAAGAATTTTAAACCCTGAGTGTCATTAGGAGACACTCCTAAAACCTCTTGTTCAAGCCTCAATATTTTTTCTTTCAGGTGATTTCATGGATGTGCATCATAGATGGTGGATGGCTAGGACTAGATGGGGCTTAGCCCCTGCCCGCCCTCCAATCTATCACTTTCTGCCTCATTCAGCAGATGAAGCTCTGTAACCAGTGGTAGCAGGGCCGAGGAAGAGGCCAGGGTAGCACTGGAAGAAAGAAAATTTCCTCTCTCCTCAGTCTCCTGCAGTCTGTGTTCTGTCACAACCCATGACCACACACCTACTGGATTCCTCTGAACAGGATTTTTTGTGGCCTCCTTTGTGGTGTGTGTTGTGACAAAAATTGAGGGATTTTAGTATTATAAAACCGAGTCTACAGTCTCTTTTTACATTAAGCACTGTGCAAAGTTCTTTCCCTAAGACAGGTAATGTCCTGTATTCCTGTGAGCTAGCTTCATTCAGCCAATACAATCTTAAAGCCAATTTGAATATATTCTAGTGTAGACTTGATCCAGGAATGATGAGCTTTATTATAAGATTATCACAAACACAAGTCCATTACATTTTGGTCAGCTTCAATTTAAATGTTGCCTTTAAAATTACGTATTAAAGAGTAGGTTGGTTGTTTTTATTTTTTAATTAAATTTAGCCATGTGACAGATCTCATGAATGCTACTAACCTTCCAATGAGAGTAAAAATGAGATGGATGAATGAAAGTTCAATGACCATTGTTCATTTGAAAGAAGTAATTCATTAAAGTGTTTCTCATACATATATGAATGGTTTCTTTCAAATGAACAATAGGCACTGGGCCTTTGTTCATTCATCTCATATATTCTATAAATGTTTGAATGCATGCAGACCTACACGCACAGAGTTAAATTCAGCCCTTGTGTATAAGACACCATTTCTGCTGACTTCCAGGGGAATTGCACCAGTTTATGCCAAGACTAAATTAGTTCCAGAAAAGCAGGAAGTCAGGTAGCCATCCATTAAAAGCTGAGGAGAATACTCAATTCATTCTCTGATTGCTTCTTCAAGGCCAGGTCAGAAGGACCCTGTTTGGTGATGCTATGCAGCATATACTGTTTTAGTTAGCTTGGTAACAAGAAAGCCCATGACAAAAATACAGGGTCTATCTATCAACAGGCAGCATTAACTAGACCCTGGACATTACACTTGATTCCCTGATTGCACAGGATAGCCCATAAAATGTTAATCTCTAACTGTTTATTGAACGAGAATGAACAGTCCTTTTCTTCCCCCATGGTGGGGAAGATTAAAGATAGAAAAATGGTGAATTACCAAATAAAGATTGTGTCTGAATTACAAAGATGCTAAAAATCTCTTATGGCAAATTTGTTCCTTGGTCAGCAGCAATCCACATATGGGAAGCTTCTCTCTAGGCTTGGTCTGATCATACCGATGGACCAGCTTTCTATTTCCAATACACCTCCAACCAATTTTCATAAGCTATATTGCAGACCTGCACCCTTACTTAAGTTTGCTCCCTTTTATCACACGATTCCCAACCTTCACCTCTCCCCTTTCATAATATTCTTGACTATACTTTCCTTTTAAGCATCAGACTTATTTTCATTAAGCCACTAATCACCATCCCTAATTAATGCCTTGACCATCTCTCTGCTGTGCTTTGAGAGCTGACTTACCCCAAATAAATCCAGTTATGTATATGCAACAAAGGCATCAGGTCACAGAGTCCTATTCTTATGAAGTTAAAAGGAAACTAACTTACCATGAAAAAAAGTGTGTTAAGTGCTGTAAACAGTAAAAGGCATGATGCACTCTGGGCTTCAGAGAGGTGTTCGTTCGCAGCAAAAATAGTTTCTTAGCAAGTTCAGTAACAACAGTGCATTTCTGAGATGCTGTTCTTAGTACAGTGATTTTCTCTTTATATTGTGTCTCCCCAGCAAGGACCCTTGCACACTTTCCCAGTGTTAATACACTGAGCACACTGAGTCCTTGGACAATAGGTAGCTTCCTACCATGGTTAAGGCCTCAGTTGTGAGCCTTGCTCCGTGCCAATACAGGGAAACATTAGGGGTAATAGGAGCCCTCTTTTGCAAGCTACCTGCAACACCAGACCCTGTGTGGGGCAGAAACCACTGCAGAACTGTTACTCTTCCTTCTGTAAAGGTAAGCAGAACTTGGTATCTGATCCCTCAAGGTATTGGCCAGCAAAACTGAGCTGGCACAAAGAAGGTGCTAACATTCAGGAAAAGGGCTAGAGCATTTTACTTCCCCTGTGGTTCCTGTGCTGCTACAAAGGAGTGCTTGAAGATCACAGTTTGTCCCAGCCCTGATCCTGGGACAGTGCAGCTATGCATGGTTTACTTGGGCTGGATTGCAAGGTTTCAATCCAACGATAAATGACTCGCCCAAGGACACATTAGAATGCAATAGTAGCAGCAATATTAGGATTTAGAAGTCCTCGTTCTTGGACTTGCCATTCATCCATTAGACTACATTGCCTGCTGGGCCATCTCTCAGCTCTAGAAGCAAATCTCAGCTGCATGTTTATGATGTTTGGAAAGGTTTCCATGATTCCTTCAGTTTGGCTGCCTCTGCATGTCATGGTTCCAGTAGAGATCAGAAAAGTAAGTGTTGACATACACAGCAAGAGATTGTACTCATAGGATACAGAATTTTGTTAGAACCAACTTTCTAGGGAAAGCTTCTCTCTAGACTTCCTTCCCAGCTCTGCAGACTCAAGGGATTCAGTGAGTATTTTAGATAAACGCTGGGGTATTTCATCCATATACAAGTTGAACCTCTCTAGTCTAGCACTTTCTGGTCCAGCAACACCCATGGTCCGGTATGATTTTAGTTGGCTACACACACGATAAGCAGACATCCTACTAGGTTTCCTCTGGCTCCATAAAGTTGGTTTACAGCTGCCAGTCTTGGCTCTCGGTGTTCTGTCCTGTTTTTTAGCTCTAATTTACCCCCTAAATGTCTTCTAAGAATCCAGTGGAACAGTTGGTAATGCTGCTAAGTATAAGCATGGTTTTTATGCTTTATCTAACTTATTTCCTTATGCCAATACAATAAAATTGCGCAACACCACTAAATGCTTTGTTATGAAGAGAGCAGATAAGCTATGGCTAGGCAAAGATTTTATGGTGCGTATCAGTACAGTCATACATTATTAAGCAGCATTGCAAGCATTGTTCCATTTATTTGCCTCAGCGAAATAAAAATAAAACCATTCACTACAATATTGACCTCCTACAGTTCAAAATTTCTCTCGTTTGGCACCAGTCAGGTCCCAAAGAGAGGTTCAACCTGTTATCAATACAATCTGAGTATTTCAAATAGACAGAACCTAACCTAGTGTTATCTTAGGGCCTGAGTTTGAGAACACCTCAAACTAGATTCACTTTGTGCCCCACAATTTTAATTGCACAAAAACTATAGAGACAGGGTGGATATCTATTTGACATTTAACAGTGTTGCAAGTGGAATGAGGTTGCTAGACATCTGCATTTATCACTTGTACCCTCACAATTATGGACTATTTCTAAAATTAAATCCCTTTAAACAAATCTATCTTCAACAGTGTTGGTATGAGGCCATCTTTGGCTGGAGCCTTTCTTCCTGTATAGTTTTTGAAGGGAATGAATTTACAAATTCACTTGAGAGGAGCATCAGCCACCCTCCAGTTCACAGGGGCTCTGTTTTATTTATTAGTGACAATGAATTCCTTTCATAACTCTCAGCACTGCAGTAAATTATTCATATATTCCGCAAATACAAAAGGTTTCTGCTTTTGAATATTTGATATGGCTGATAGTTGTACCTCTAACATGTTTAATGTACGACTTCTCGTTCCTAGGGAGTCCCAGTAGGGACAGGTTTTTTTTATTCTTTGCTTGCCAGTACCAAAAGGCCTTCCCTGTACTATCAGTCAGCTAGTACACAGGGATGCTAAATTCACTCTCTCTCTCTGCTTGTCACTTGATGCAGGGGGGCACCAGAGTTCCCTGTAAGCTGAGTGCTTGGGCAGCTGCCCAGCAGAAATTCAGATACTGCCCAGCTGATTGGCAGAGCACCCACAGCTGTCCACAGCCAGCAGCATGTGTTTCTATTGGTGGTGCACATCTGCACATGCCTCAATGCACATAGCAAAATTTATTCTGCCTATGGAAGGAAAAAATTAGAGAGGATATTGAGGTGTCCCCCAATGAGGCCACACAGCCCTTCTAAATCCCACATATAGAGAGATGAGTTAAATAACTCATTTTCCGGTTTGCTGGCAGTTTGTGGCAGATGGCGTTGGGGGGGAAGAGATAGGAACAGTTCAACTTGACAAACTCATTCAGGAGTTCACAGAAAAAAATTGAAAAAGATCAACACAAATTTCGAGTAAAACAATGAAATATTTTATTTCCAGGCAGTTTAAAATAAGAGTAAAAAGAAAATAAAAGGGCTGATACACAAAACTGCAGGAGATGCTGGTGTTCCTCTCAGATCTGAAAGCTTGATCATTAGGGCTTTCACCTGGGAAGTGGGAGACCCACATTCAAATGTGTGCTTCCTGTATCACTTTTGTCTCCCACTTCCTCTGTGAAGGCTAGGCCCTAACCACCAGGCTGTAGAGCAGCAGTGGACAACCTGGCCCACCAGGGCTTCACCTGTGGCCCACCAGGCCCACCAGGGCTTCACCACATCTGGCCCACCAGGGCTTCACCTGTGGCCCATGGATTCCCTGTCTGCCCCCTCCCCCGCATCTCTTATGCACTGGGGGGCTGGAGCCCTGCACTTCCCACTCGTCCCTCCCCTCCCCCGGAGCACTTCTGGAGTGCCACGAATCAGCTATTTGTGGCTGTGGGAGGAAGGGGGAGGAGCAGGGAGGGAGTGCAAAGCAACAGATTTGTGGTGCTCTGAAAGTGCTGTGTTGGGAGGGAGAGAGAGAAATTAGAGGTGTGGGGCCCTAGTGCACAAGAGGCATTTGGGGGAAAAGGGGCCGACAGGGGGCCATGAGGCCACAGGTGGAATCCCAGTGGACCATAGGCTGCTGTGGCCCACTGAGATGGAGGAGGGCCACTCATTCGGCCCACTCACTATTCGTGGCTGCCCATCACTGCTATAGAGTATTCTAGAGCAGAGCTCTCCCCCTTTGTTCCATTTTGCATAAATAAACAAACAGTCAAGGGGACAAGGACTCAGATTTGGGTCTTCCACAGCTCAGGTGAGCAACTTAACCACCAGGCTATGGAGTCACTTTTGCACCAGGGTGCACATGCACATACCCACACAGTATCCAAGCAGCCCAAAACTGCAATTGCTGAGAAGATTCTTCTGAGGTCTAGGCTAAAATAGGTTCAGTGCTGACAGATTTGGGTGGGGGGAGGAGTGGGGCAGATTGAACTGTTAAAATGTAAGTCTCTACTGAGCATGTGGGAACTTTGAGAGGCTTTTAACGTGGCCAAATTTGGGTAGATCATCACAAGCCTGGCAAAAGGCACATCCCTCACAAAGGCCACCCCCTGCCAAAATTGAAAGTTTTGTCTCCAAAATGCAGAGGATACGACATTCTTGAAAGATCAGAGTGCCAGATTTTTTTAAAAGACCATGGAGCATAACAGTAGCTTTTACCCTAGCTTTGTTCTCAGAAATCACTGAGCCATTTTGGCTGAAAATTTTCAACACAATTCAGAGTCGGACTGGCCTGGAAAATTTCGGACCAAATGGTTACAATTAGGCAAATTTATAAGCAATTGAAAATAGGGAAATGTCAGGTAACCTCAAATGGAGGCAGCACTATCAGCCCTACTTACAACAACAAAAGTCCTCAGTTTCCACACATTAGCGAAGTATATTAAGCTCTTCACATTGAGCTAGGAGGCTGACTGCTCCCCATTTTGGCTCAACGGACTTTCTCTTCCTATCCACATACCAGCTGCTAAGGGCACGCCAAGTTCCCCCAGGTATGCCAGTCAGGTTCCTCTCCCAGCCCCCACAGACTGTCTCTTGTTCAAGCACAGCTTTATAGGCAGTTCCAGTCTGTTACTCACTGTGGGAGCTGCTTCTTTGAAGCCCTCAAACCAGCAAGAGAGTTACACTGTCATTTTTCAGCAAGATGGTTGCCTCTGGTACTAGTCTCAGAAATGCCAATGGCCATTAAACACATTAAAGAAAAAATACTACGCTTTTATAGTATCTTACCTTTATATAACACCTTTCTTGCCCAAGATGGGATGAAGATGGACAGCCCTTGGTGGGTAAAGAACAGGTTAGAAACTATTTAGAAAAGCTAAACGTACACAAATCCATGGGTCCGGACTTAATGCATCCGAGGGTACTGAGGGAGTTGGCAAATGTCATTGAGGAGACTTTGGCCATTATCTTTGAAAAATCGTGGAGATCGGGAGAGATCCCGGATGACTGGAAAAAGGCAAATGTAGTGCCCATCTTCAAAAAAGGGAAGAAGGACGATCCAGGGAACTATAGGCCAGTCAGTCTTACCTCGGTTCCTGGAAAAATCATGGAAGGGATCCTTAAGGAATCTATTTTGAGGCACTTGGAAGAGAGGAAAGTGATTAGGAATAGTCAGCATGGATTCACAAAGGGCAAGTCGTGCCTGACCAATGTGATTAGCTTCTGTGATGAGGTAACTGGCTCTGTGGACGTGGGAAAGTCAGTGGATGTGATCTACCTTGACTTTAGCAACGCTTTTGATACGGTCTACCACAATATTCTTGCCAGCAAGTTAAGGGAATGTGGATTGGATAAACGGATGGTAAGATGGATAGAAAGCTGGCTAGAAGGCCAGGCCCAGAGGGTAGTGATCAACGGCTCGATGTCAGGATGGCGGTCGGTTTCTAGCGGAGTGCCCCAAGGTTCGGTTCTAGGACCAGTTTTGTTCAATATCTTTATTAATGACCTGGATGAGGGGATGGATTGCACCTTCAGCAAGTTTGCAGATGACACTAAGCTAGGAGGAGAGGTAGATATGCTTGAAGGCAGAGATAGGGTCCAGAGTGACTTAGACAAATTGGAGGACTGGGCCACAAGAAATCTGATGAGGTTCAACAAGGACAAGTGCGGAGTCCTGCACTTGGGACGGAAGAATCCCAAGCATTGTTACAGGCTGGGGACCAACCAGCTAAGTAGTAGTTCTGCAGAAAAGGACCTGGGGGTTACAGTGGATGAGAAGCTGGATATGAGTCAACAGTGTGCCCTTGTAGCCAAGAAGGCTAATGGCATATTAGGTTGCATTAAGAGGAGCATTGCCAACAGATCCAGAGATGTCATTATTCCCCTTTATTCAGCTCTGGTGAGGCCACATCTGGAGTATTGTGTCCAGTTCTGGACCCCCCCCTACAAAAAGGATGTGGACACATTGGAGAGGGTCCAGTGGAGGGCAACCAAAATGATTAGGGGTCTGGAGCATATGACCTATGAGGAGAGGCAGAGGGAGTTGGGTCTGTTTAGTCTGCAGAAGCAAAGAGTGAGGGGGGATTTGATAGCAGCCTTTAACTTCCTGAAGGGAGGTTCCAAAGAGGATGGAGAAAGGCTGTTCTCAGTAGTGACAGATGTCAGAACAAGGAACAATGGTCTCAAGTTGTGGTGGGAGAGGTCCAGGTTGGATATTAGGAAAAACTATTTCACTAGGAGAGTGGTGAAGCACTGGAATGGGTTACCTAGGGAAGTAGTGGAGTCTCCATCCCTACCGGTGTTTAAGTCTTGGCTTGACAAACCCCTGGCTGGGTTGATTTAGTTGGGATTGGTCCTGCCTAGAGCAGGGGGCTGGACTTGATGACCTTTTGAGGTCTCTTCCAGCTCTATGATTCTATGATTCTAATTATTTTTAATATATATATATATATATATATATATATATATATATATATATATAGGAAGCAATGGAACCACCTCTGGGTGGAGCACAGCAACTGTTTAAGAACACACACCAACACAATCACCATATAGGGGTGCATCTACACAGCAGGGCTTAACTTGAAATAAGCGATGCAAATTGAGCTATGTCAATTGTGTAGTTTATTTCAAAATAGAGAGCGTCTACACAGCACTTATTTCAAAACAGAGCACTCTTCCTCCCACTTTGCTTACTCCAATTCCTGTAACCTGCATTGTACGAGGAGTAAGGCGTCAGAGTAAGCAGTATTTCAACATTATTTCGAAATAACTGCCTGCTGTGTAGACTTGGACTAAGTTATTTCGGAATAGTGCTAGTTATTTTGAAATAACGTTGCTGTGTAGATGTACCCTAAGATAGGAAGTGAAGGAGAATACAATATCCAATTGAAATTGCAAGAGGAATTTTAAGTAAGCAGCAGGCAATCAATCTGTGTCACATGCCCGTAGTTCTGCTGAAAATGGGCAGTAGCTTTGAAGTGGCATAGGAAAAGGCTGGTGTGGCACAAGAAAAGGAAAATGCTCACAATTCGTTTTTCGGTCTCATCATGTTCCAGAGGTCACAATCTGATTTTCCTATACTTGACCTTTTCATTGCTACATTGCAGTAATGGTTCCTGGGTTTCTTTGGATAACGTTTGGAATATTCACCTCAGACATATTAAGGCAAAGGTGGTAAAAAACGGAAACTGATATTTTATGCCAGTGATGTATGTGACAGAGGATCTGAGTTAGATACTACAGCAATGGCCAGCCCTGGGAAAGGGCATTGAGCTTGGGGTGGGGTAATTATGTATGTTCACAGGGGCAGACAGATATATTTAGTTATGCTAAAGAAAGTGGCTCCTTTCAAATGGCGGGGTGGGGGTAAATCAGAAAGGGGAAGAGCCCTAGCCAGGGCACTGAACTATGCTGAATTGGGCCCAGAGCACAAAACCGCTGGGGTTAGCAGAGGGCGTTTAGCTGAAGCTCTGAGTGTAGAGCTACCTATGTAGAGGCAGGCCTAGACCTTTTGCAGTCTGACTCTTCTCTGTTCAAGGTGAGCAGGAACTGTGTACACAATATAAAAGAAAATAGATAAGGAGAAAATATTCCATGTTCCAGCAGGAATTAACCCACTCTCCTGAGTTTCCCACTGCAGGACTCAGTGAATGGAAGTTATTTGTATCCAAATTCGCATTTAGCTATTCAGAAGCCAGGATAGTGATATCATTTATCTATGCTTTTCCACCCAGAGTTATCCTTCCATTTGGTTAGTCATCCTCTTTCAACTAATGAGGAAAGTACAATCACTTGCTATCACCTCAGGGCATTTATAATAGTACTGTGTGGACTTGGACACATCATTTGAGCTTGATTCCTCAGTTTCCCCATCTGTATGCAAGGTTTATCATCTTTGGTTTTGGTAATAGTGTCAAGACCTTTCTGTGAAAAGCCCCAAACGCTAACAGATTGTTAATATTGGGCAATGTTTTCGAAGAGCACCTGACTTAGGCGTTTAGGCAATGCTGTCCTTGTGGCTAAAGTTTGCATGCACAAAAGAAGTTAAACCTGACTATGCTCAGTATCACAACTCTTAACTTTTAGGTGCCTAGAAAAACTGCTGATTCACAAAGCCTGAGTCAGGCTCCTGAGCTCCTCTACCAGTGGTCTCCAAACTATTTATGCTTGAGATCATTTTTAATTTAAGTGCAATCCGAGATCTACCTGAAACCCAAATTCCCTTGCCCTGCCTCCTTTGTGCCATTTCGCTGAGGCCCTGCCCCTGCTCATTCCATCCTCTCTCCCTCCCTTTCACAAGCCTGGGACAGAAGGTTGATGTGCAGGCTCTGGCCTTAAATTAAGGGATTTGGAGTGTGAGAGGGGCTCTGAGCTGCAGGTGGTTGGAGTGTCAGAGGGGGTTCTAGGTGCAGGCTCTGGGAGGGCATTTGGATGCAGAGGTGGTAGGGTGCCAGAGGGGGGTTATGATTGGTATGTATCCTGCTCTGTGGAGATAGGATACAAAGTGGGAGAGGAGCCACCTTGATATCAGCACCCTCCCCTTCCTCCCCTGCCCTGCACAGCAAGCAGGAGGCTCCTGAGGGGACAGCTCTAAGGCAAAGGGCAGGAGATGCACAGCAGTGGGGCGTGGGGCAGCTGAAGTGCCCGCACTTGATAATAGCCTCTTGGCCAAACCAGTCCGGATCACCTGTCAGAGGCTCCAAGATCCTGGCTGGTGACCACTATCCTATACAGTAAAGGGGGAGAGGAGACTTGGAGTGATTCACAAAAGCCAGCATGCTCAGCAGAAAGCTGCTTTGACTACCTAAGGGAGATACCATGCAGAGGTGTGCATGCTGAACCTTGCAGCCAAGACTTACGCCCCCCTGCATGAGGGGTGAGGAGGTGCCTAACTCTGCTTCAGATTCTCATCTGCAAATCCTCTCTTGGCATTAGCACTGTTTTAGCAAAAGCCCAGGAGAGGTCTCCCACTAGTAGGGGCAGAATCTCTCGCAATTTGTAGCCCTGTAATTAGTGTACTTGCCTGGGACATGGGAGACCTCCCAGTTAGAGTTCCCTATTTTCCCAGGGATTTGAATATACATTTACCATCTCTCCTCTACACACCAGATTAGAGAGTCATTTCCATGCTTGTATACATGAGCGTGTTCTCTCATGTAGTCCTGTTCTTATGACTATTTACTCATCCAGAGGGCGACAGAAGAGATCATGGGATATTCTGATAAAGGGGTCCCTCAGTCCAGTGGTTAGAATGGTCACCTAAAAGGTGGCAGATCCCTGTTCAAATACTTTCTTCCCCTCAGGAAGAGGAGGGCAGCATCTCCCAGGGAAGCATCCTAACCCTTGGGCTAAAAGTTATGAGGAAGAGTCTTTCCTCCTCCCACACACCCAGCTGGTCTGCATGAATTTGCATGAGGATCTGGATGTGGCAGGCAGGTCCCCTCAGAGCAGGCCTACCAGACCAGATCCCACATATGGCAGCCCAACACCAATTTTCCCCTGGTTCATGAACCACTCTCGGGGAGGATGCGGTTGCTCAGAAACAAGAATGTGGGCACTGATAGATCTTTTATTGCAAAAACTTAAGCACCAAGTGAGTTTAGGTGCCCGCTGGGTTTAGCAGGAGTTTGTGGATCACAGTGGCCCCCAAAGAGGGATTTGAATGCCTCACCCCTTTTGTTCATTGGTCACTTTGGTAAACAGGACTTACGTTCCTACATCACTGTGGGGAGGGTAACTGGGGAGGGGGAGTTCCATCCATTAACTCTACTAGTTCTTCCCTTCATATAAGCTGTTACTTCACAACAGTTTTGTGCAGCTCCCCAGGTGCATCTCAGGCCAACAAAATACTTATTTTTCAGTCTCCCCCTGCCATTATTTATGATTATGCAAAATGACTCCAGTCTAGTTCTTAGTGGTCAGATGTCCACTTTGCCACCAGAACTTAGAGTGTTGGCACCACTATTGGTGGTCTCAACTGGCCGGCCAAACACTGACTGATCAGAGTCTGAACTATTTATTCACCCCTAGAAGATAAGGCAACGTGACAGCGACTGAGTCTTACTGCAGCCACTACGCTGCCTGTTCTTTGACAACCTGCCAAAGAACAGTGCTGTTGCTCACTAATGCAGTGTAAAGTTCACCAGAATCATGCACTCTTTCTGCATGGATGTATTCTTAGGAAGGGATACAAGCCTCCATGGGTTCTGTGGCGTCTCAGCCATATAAAGCCAGCTCAGTCAAGCGGAAATCCCTTTAGGCCCGCTGTAGAAGCTTGCCTTTTCCAAATACGTCGAAAACACAACCCGAAGGCTGAATGCAGGATTGCTGAGATCAGGGCTATTCTGGTGCAGACAAGTTATGTACTGCTGATAGGGGAGGATTAATGAGCCAGGCTGCTCATCTGTTGCAATTAGAAACAACACAAACTATTTTGGTGCTATTTCTATGCAGAGAACTTGAACTGTTTATCAGACCTTCTCCACTTGTAGGTCTCTGTGTAATCAAGGCTAAGTTAAATATAGGATGACAAACCAGGGGCAACATCATACATGTTGCTCCTGTTTTAGAGCTAAGGCTGCAAAGGACTACTTAGAACACTCGGACAGCAGCAAAAAAGGGATTAGCAAGAGGTACTAACAGGATTTTTTTGTCTTTTAATTGAGGCTAAAATTGTTCTGGCATTTTAGCTGCCTACAAAGCAGCAGGGTCCAATTCAGGTCTTAATTCACCATTGACATCAAGTGAATGGGCCTTGCCGTATGGGTCTTTATTAGCCAGTCAATACATTAATCAGTCACCGGCTGCAGGCAAAAGCTAGGCATATAGTGTAATGACTGAAGAACTGGAAGTGAAGACTGTTGGGTTCTTTTCCTCACTCTGCCACTGATTTACATTGTGTCTTGGTTAAGTCACTCAGTTTGCTGCTCTGTAAAATGGGAAGAATACTACTTATCTATCTTCCAAAGATGACTTGTAGTTTCATTTATAAAGCACTTTAAGATACTCCAGTGAAAGCTGGCATATAATTGCAAAGAATTAGAGAAACCTAGATCTATCTTAAAGCTAATCTACTTAGGTTTATAAAAGGTGCCTATATAAGATGGCATGGTATATTAAGAACTACTTAGTCTGGATTCCTGGGCTTAGATTTCTTTTTATAACTATACAAGTTAACCCTCAACATGTAACTGAAGCAGAAACAAACTACAGGGCCCTGCCATTTTAATCTTTCAGATATTTTTGGTAATGTGTCGGTAGTGTTTGGTATTCCATTTGAGTCTTTTTGATCTTAACATACAACTGTCGGATACCTAGTGCGTATAAATTCCCACAATCAAGCAATGTGTCAAGTGGTGTTAAAAAAAGGACTAAAACCACAAGTGAAGCCCAAAGGGTTTATGGGTCACACTCTCACCAGTTCATCAATTAAACGTGCGTGAAGGCAGTAGGATTCCATGGGCTGCCCTGGCTATTGTCACTGGAGCTCCAGCTAGCAACAGTTATACCACTTAAGACAAGCATTGGGGGGTGTGGGAGCAAAACTGGGAAATCCAGTCATACTATCCAACCTCACCTCATTATCCACCAGCAGAAACTAAAAAGCTAGAAAATATTAGAGGATGAACGATTTGATCTCCAAAAGTGAGATAGTTCCCATGTGAGAGAGAGATGAGTTGGGACAGACACAGGATACCTGAGCCTATGCTAATTCTTGACCAAGTACAACTTTAAGCTTTCTGCCTTGGAGAACACCAAACTTCCGTGCTAAGTACTCAGTCAGACAATCTCTTACTCTTCAGTCAAGCATTATTTCCAACTACCCTGATTGTATTTTAAAACTTCTCCCCAAATACATTTGCAACCCAAAGATCCCTATTCAAAAGTTCCTGTACTTTAAGGAAAACTCTGTCCTAGTGACAGTTGTTACTGTAACCCCTTACAAAGTGATGATTATTATTTATATTCACTGTTTATCTTTAGCATTAGTTTTAACTCCACATCGAGTTCCTGAGTGGCAGATAGCCTTTTCCACTGGGAGTATTTCATCAGTCGCAAATAGGACATAATAAAACACATGATCTCTTAATCTCTTCTTCACATCCACATTTTACATTATGTACAGAAAATGTTGTCCCTAACCATGAAATATATTTAAAACAGGATTAATTTCTCCCACCAATGAAATTCATCTCGTGCTGAGGCAGAATAAAGCAACTATTTAATCAGCATACAAATACTAAAAAATAATTTAAGACAACAACAAGAATCTCTCTGAAGTTAAACCTGCCAGGCGAGTTAAGGGAGCAGAATGCAATTAACTAAATTAGAATTTGGCCATGATTTGGAGAGAACACTCCTGTTCTTGCTGAAAAATTTGTGGCACCTCTAAAAGACCAAAGAGGGTCAGGAGACCACTTTATTATTTATCCAAACTACAGGTTGAACCTTTGTAAACCGGGACTTCCTGGTCCAGCAACATCCACAGTCTGGCAGAACCATGGAAGTTCCAGGACCAGAGAGTCCAGTGAAGAACTGGTGGCTGGGCTCCCCGCAGCTGGGCTGCCAGGCACAACCCAGCAGTGCTGCCCAGTGGGGACCTGGAGCCCAGAATACAGGGAGCTGGAGTGCCTGGCATAGCAAAGAGAGGGGCAGGGGGACCAGCAGGGCAGCAAGTCTGACAGCGGGTCCAGGTCTGGGAGGTGGGGGGGCTGGTAGCAGGGAGGCAAAATCCCTAATCTGGGACTGGTCAGGTCCTGAGGGTGCTGGACCAGGGAGGTCCAACCTGCACTATATCTCAAGCAGCTCCTTGCAACCTAGTAGGCAGGAGAATAGCTTCCACAAAGACTGGGAGAAGAATGCCAACAGCTGAGTCACCAAATGTGACTTCCAACATAGCCCTGATTTTTCCTTGGTGGTCTCTCAGTCAAGCCCTGACTCAGCTTTCCTTCTAGTATCTCCCAAGCATCCCTTCCCTAGGTAGCATGAAAATAGACATCTGAGCTATGCAGTGATTGCTTTGAATAAACTGGAAGGTTAAGACTAATGTTCCTTGTTTCGGTTATAACTACAAGACAGCACTAACCCTGTTGCCCAGGGCGTCTGGCTCTGTCCTCTCTGGACCTTTGCCAGTGAGTGTGCTTCCAAAGCTGAACAACATTTTTCTACCTATACTTGAAGAATATGCATAACCAGTTAGCAATTTCCCCACAGAACACAAAGCGGGGGGGAGGGGAGCTAAGATTAAAAATCAAGTTTAATACATTTGGTTTTTCCAATTTAGGGAGGGATGGGACAGGACAGTGAGAACGAAAAAGTAGCTGATATAACTGGAAAAAAAAAAAGCAACCAAATTGCACCCAGTGGGGACAAACATTGAGTCAACATGAACATCAGACCGCCATTAGAGGCAGCCCACACAGCTCAGTTAAGCTATTTCCCATCAGTGCTCTGCAAACTATGTTTCGCAGCAGAGGGAAAGGGCTCTGATTATTACCTACTTGTCTCATGCTGTGCACGCATCACTTGAAACTTGCTCATCAGGGACTTCTGCCAGGATGCCTGGAGTAGTGGAAACCACACAATTGGTAGCAACTCCATCACAGACAAGCATAGCACAGGAAGGAGGCTACTGTCAAACAGCTAACGGCTCGCTCATTGAACTAAGGAGGGAATAAAAGAAAAAGACAATTGAGGAAACAGGATGTTTTTACTTCTCAAAAGTCTGGAGTCCTTTTATTATCAGGAATATTTATTTTTATTTGTACTAGAATCAGATCATACAAAAGGTGACCAGACTTACTCGACAGCATTCACAGGGTGTTTCTTTGATAACCTTTCCATCCCCTACACCACAAATGTCTTAGCTTAACCTGATTGTCAAAAATACTCTTGGTAGTACCCTCCTATGTCATCTGGTTGTAGGCACAACCACCTTTGAGTGAGGCACTAGGTGGTCTTCTCATCCACACTTCCTGCAGTTGTTTCATGCTAAAACATTTTTAGTCTATATTGATGACATGGACATGAAGGAAACCTTTATCCAGAATGTCTACTTTTGTTTTTACACCCATGTCAGCAACACATTTTTTAAAAGTTAGGTAGTGAAGTCCCACTGAAAACCATCTAACAGGAAGATTCAGCTCTATTTCTGGAAGAAGAAAAAAAAGATTTGTGGGCTAATTACTTCTGCAAGGATAACACATCTGTCTTTCACCTTGGAAAGTCCCAGTTCAAATCTGAGATAGATCACTGCTGAAATAAGTTCAGTGGTCTCAGCCTTAGTAGACATTTCTATGTCTACTTTTTTAAACTATTCTATAGTTATTCATCCACTAATTAAAACTAATAGTTTCCATTTAAATGGATCTCATGGATTCATGATGAACAAGAAAATAAGGTCACCATTTGAAATTACATTAAGTCCTGATATTTCAAAAAGGAAAAGTTTGAAGGTTCAGTTTCCATTATACTGGTCTTGAGGTCATGCTCTTGGGAACATGAGCAACTAAAGGTCTAGCTGATGCCTCAAGCACAAAGAGAAAATAGAAAAAAGTTATTAGACATTTACATAGGACTTCAAGTAACTGAACTGAGGAGAACCATTTTGCCAGCTACCAATTAGTAGAGGACATCTTGGATACAAATCTGAAAATAAAATAGGACACAGGAAGGAATTTTTGTTCAACTTAAATCATTAAAAATACACACATACAAGGCCAAATGAACAGTTTTTACACTGCTAAATAGTTTAAATTTTCTGAGGATTTGCAACATAGACTATTACATGTGCTGCTTTGTTTTACATATAGCAAAGAGTAGGACAGAAGGTTGGTCAGTCTTATGATTAAAATATTTGACTAGAATTCAGGAGATCAATATTTAATTCCCAGTTTCTGCCGTGGTCTTCTTGTATGACCCCAGACAAGTCCCATAAGGCTAGATTTTCACAAGTATTTAGACTCCTGAAATTCAGACAGACCTCTACTGGGATTTTCAGCAGCCTGCCAAAGCACCTTAGAAAGTCTGGTCTCTAGCATTATCTCACTTCCTTCTTCACAATTACAGTTGCATGCTCATCAGGTCAGGCAATCTCGTACTAGATGTAGATACAGCACCGAGGACAATGGCACATAATATGTGTGTAGTAAGGACAGGAAGCTAGCCCAGGACCGCAGACACTACTTCAATACAAATACAGAAGAAATCCAAGACAGAGTTTAGTGTCAAAAGCTTCCAACCAAGTGAACTTGTGTTGATCCTTCAGGTTTCCACCCACTGCAGTTATTGGGAAAGATAGCCCCATTGCTGTGTTATGTAGGTGTTCTGTTATTTCACCATCTTGAATGTAGCAAGTTAATGTTTGGACTCCATGTTAGAATCCTTTATTTGTCAGGGCTTGGCACCTTTAGGCAAAGAGAGCGGTAAAGCAGCCTTCACATAACAGGTATAATCTGCCCAGCAAGCAGGCAGGATTTAAGGCCACTCCACCTGTCAGTGGGTTTGTCTATCCTTGTGGTAGATGGTGAGCCACAGTTTGGTCACATCTGTGGGATACATATCTGCATAGCTTCCATCTGATATCCAATAGCTGTAGTCACACGACCATACAGGATGTCATGGCGGGGGGATAAGGGGAGGGGAGAGAGAGAAGGATGTAAGGTCTAAGACTTAGTAAGGCTCTGACTGGCAGACCTAAGGGAAAGGCTGCTTACCTGTCTGCGAGGGTGCCTCTACGCAGTCACTCCTGTCAAGACAATCAGTGAGTGCAGCTGCAGGAAACAATAAAGAAGTCATCAGTATGGCATGAAAGAGTGTTTGTCTGTCATAGCAGCAGTGTTCATTATTGGTTTAGTTCTCTGGGAGTTCTCCCTTCTCAAAAAAAAGACCTTGGTTTATTTAATCTTATCGTCTCTTGCACTGGTGGGAGTGGTGGGAGTAGAGGCATAAAAATACAACCCTTTGAATATAGAAGCTAAGGAGATGAATACCCTGTGGCCTTTAAGATTTCTACTGTCTGTGACTGCAACCCACAGGGTCCGTGCGTGGTGTGTGTTACTTAGGTCTCTGGCCAAGTGCACCTGGGCAGTGATCAGCGGCAGGCTGGTCACGGGGAGCCAGCAGAAACAGGACCATTGATAATTGTAGTGGGCAAACCACAGGGGCTGGCTGCTCCAAAAGGAATTGTAGGCCACTTGACTCTCCACCAGGTTACCACGCGGGGAAGGCACCGACTTTGGATGCTCAGAATATGCATCAGGCATATTACACTGCTGCCTGACCCCATAAAAATCCTAGCTAGCACCGAGGAGGGGTGTATTGTGGGACGTGGGAGGTGGTTGCTAACGGTATAAGTCATAGTGACTGCTTAAATTCCTGCCCAAAGGCAGTGGGCTAAGGTAAAGAGCAGGCTGTCTGGCCTGAGGCTCTACGCCCCGTGCTCACTAAAGGAGGCAGGTTTTGTTTAGGCAACTTGGATCTTCCAGCTTAGCCTGTGCAGACCATAACTCAGCCTACACTTAGCCTGCTAGGGGAGACATAGTCTCCACGCACATTTGATCATTAGCAAGGGTGTGGTCAGCTACAGCAAAAGGAGTTTTCTAAGAGGGCCAGTGTTCTGTGACTACATATGGACACTCCAGCCAGCTCATGGAGACAAAAAAGAATCTCTTGCTTTTGGGGTTTCTGTTCATCCAGGGAAAATAGCCCTGGCTAGTTGGGCTATTCTAGGGTCAGGAGGTTTTCTCCACCCTGTCAGAGGTGGGAGGAAAATGCTACAGGAAAAGCCCAAGCTTCCCTGTAAGATCAAAACAGGGCCCTCCTGCATGGATTGCATAGGGTGGCCGAGGAATTGGAGAAGGTGAACTCAACACAGCATTGCAAAACAAAAAGGAAATGGAGACCCTAGGGCATTCCTGGGAGATTTCCAAGTTGCCAGCTAGGCTAGAGAGACTGGAAACCCAAAACAGCACTTCTGTGTCCCAGGTAGGATGCTTAGAAATGCAGGCCCACGACCATGATCTAACAACCACGGGGTATGTCTAGACTACATGACTCTGCCGACAGAGGCATGTAAATTAGACATACCAACATAGTCAATGAAGTGGGGATTTAAATATCCCCCACTTCATTAGAATAAAAATGGCCACCACATTGTGCTGGCTCAGCTGTTTGTTGGTACAAAGCGGCAGTCAAGACGGGGATCAGTTGACTAGGAAAGCTGTTGTTGACCGATCCTGTAAACCTCGTTTCACGAGGCATAAGGGATCGGTCAACAACAGCTTTCCTTGTCGACCGATCCCCGTCTTGACTGCCACTTTGCACCGACAAACAGCTGAGCCGGCACGACGTGGCGGCCATTTTTATTCTAATGAAGCGGGGGATATTTAAATCCCTGCTTCATTGACTATGTTGGTATGTCTAATTTACATGCCTCTGTTGGCAGAGGCATGTAGTGTAGACATACCCATGTGTCAAAAAAAGATAAGGAAATCCTAGTCCTTCATACAGAACTGGGTGAGCGACAAGCAGCAATTAAAGGAGGTCTGTTTAGACCAAATGTCAGTCAGCTGATCACTCAGTGACAGCATAAGATAGAGAAGCTGCAGTTAAAATTTAAAAAGTACTAGGCATACAGTGAGAGCTGTAGATTTAAACCTGTTGAATCGGCACAGATTGGGAACCTCCAGCCACAGCAGCAGTGTGGTTGGCTTGAAAGTGGAACTTTGTAGAGCTTCCTTAAAACTGTAAAGACTGGAAGCTGCAGAGTCAAAGTAGACTTCAGCTCCTCCATATGATAACCAGGGGTGGGAGTAGATGCCAATGGCTCTGGTCATGACCACAGCAATATCATAGGGTCCCTGGCCTTCTCATTCTTCAGAGATCCAGCAGGAGCTAAAAGCATTTGCCCCAGAACAGGCTTGTGCCTGGTAAACGTATTAGGTCCTTTAACAAAGGAAGCAGTGATGGGGAGAGCACAAACCTTTGCCAGCCAAACTTGGTAGTGAGGGATTCAATGGCACTAGTTCAGGAGTACCGGCACCGGGCAGGGCCCCGACTGATCTGCAGGAGTATCCTCAAGCCTGCAGCTCTGAGGGCTTATTTAAATGTTACTTTCCCTATCAAAGACCTATTGTGTGTCATTATTCAGAACACCCCATAGCAGGCAAGCCCCGCAACAATGTGTGATGCAGGAAGCTTGTATACCTGTTAGACGGAGGAAGTTGGGATGCTCCTGTTTTCTTGGAAACAATTGACCCTGACTTGAAGGTTCACATTGGGATTCCTGAATCCCCAAACCCTTTCCCTTCGAGGGCTAGAGAACCAGCTCAGGGAGGGTACATCTACACTTGCCCCCTACTTCAAAGTAGGGAGGCAAATGATGCATACTGAGGTTGCAAATCAAGCGCGGGATTTAAATATCAATGCAATGAGGAGTACCAGTTAATTCGAGGGAAGAGATTTAAATCGGACTACCGCGTCTACATGCGGCAAGTTACATCAGGCGACCGGTATTTTAAAATGGCAACCAGCCCGAATATGCTAATCAAGCACGGGATATTTAAATCCCGCGCTTGATTTGCAACTTCAGTATGCTTCATTTGCCTCCCTACTTCGAAGTCGGGGGCAAGTGTAGACGTACCCGGAGACCTTCAAAATCCAAAGAGAGGTATTCCCTGCAGCTGCCTCTACTTGTTGGAAGGCCACAGAAGCAGAAAGTCTAAGGTACGCCAAGAGGTTGTGATACCTACTGAAAGCCAATGTAAGTATCTGGCTGGTAAGGCAGACCACAACTCTTGGTACCTTACAGTAGATTACCAGAAGTTAAATCAAATCACCCAGAGGCTTGCCCCCAGTTGTGTCAAAGTAGCAGGAGATCATGGCAGCCATGAATCAGGCACAGGCGGTTCAGCATTCTGGACCTCTCAAATTCATTCTTCAGTAGCCCTGTGCATGAGTCTCAGCACGACTTCGTATTCACCTTTGAGTCATGAGTCCCCATTCACGCAGATCCCGCCGAGCCTACACAATGTCCCATGTAACTGATGGCAAAAATATAGAAGGGTCTCAGCTGCCAGGAAGCCATACTAAGTTATGTTGGCAACATTCTAATCACATCACAAATTAGGCAAGAACACTGAGGGGTCTTCGAGGTCATTCTGGAAAAAATCCTCGAAACCAGATTTTTGATAAACCCAGGAAAAGAGCAGCAATCAACACCAGAAGTAGCTTGATGGGGGATGAAACTGAGGGCAGAGGGGAGAAGGCTGGACAAAAGGAGTGGAATTCCTATGTGAGTTACCCGATTCTCAGGACATCTCCTCTCTCTGTTCATTTCTTTGGCATACTGGGTTTTCCCTCAACTTCATGGTAACTACGCTGCAATAGCCAGACCCCTCTACTAACTGTAAGTTGTTGTTTGGTCTTAATGTTGGAGCCCTGATTTGTTAGGGTGGGGAAAAGAGTGGGAAAGCAGCCATTGCGTGGTAGATATAATTTGCCCAGCAGCCAGGCAGTATTTAAGGACACTCTGTCTGATAGTGGAGGTCTGACCATCCCCAAGGCAGACAGTGAGCCATGGTTTGGTCACATCTGTAGGATACAAAGCTTCCATAGGCTATCTAATAGCTGTAGTCACCACCATACAGGATACCACAAAGGGCAGGGGGGAAGGAAAGGTGTAAGGCCTTGGCTCTGACAGTTGGAACCTCACTACATCGAAGGGAAGACTGCTTACCTGTCTACGTGGGTGCACCTTGCCTTTACAGCTGTTGCTCCTCCCCAGCCCATTGAGCGCGAATGCAGGAAGCGGTAAAAGGAGACATTGTCCATATGGCATGAGACTGTACGCCAGTCACAACAGCTGTGTTCATTATCTAGTTCTCTTGTAAAAAAACCCTGTACCCTGGTTTACTTCATCTTGTTGCCTGTCATGCTGGCAGAAGTATAGGCAAGAAACCCAGCCTGTTGCACTGATGTGGGGTAGGGAGATTGTAACAATATGGTTTTTCTGTAACCATGATGGAAGGCCTGAAGCCATAGTGGCAGCCAAAGCCGCCTTCTGCAGCCAGACTGAAGAGCAGCCATTAGCTGTAAGGTCTAGAGTCACATACTCACATTCCATATATTTTGTATTAAAATGTCAGACCATGCTGTGAGAAGGGGATTTTGTCCTGATAGCTCCCTCACGGTTACCAGATAAAGAAACAGATCTCAAGATGGGTAAAGAAAACTTATGTAACACCATTCTGCCTGGCAAGAAACTGTTTATCAATAGAGAATGTGGAATCTGAACTCTATGGTTAAGTATCCTTACTTTTCCTATTGTTTGTCTGTATGATCTCTGCTTGGTTTGTAATTGTTTCTGTCTGTTGTATAATTAATTTTGCTAGGTGTAAATCAATTAAGGTGATGGGGTATAATTGATTAAGTAATTGTTATGATTGGTTAGTAAAATTATACTAAAATAATTGGTTACGGTACAGCTAAGCAGGATTCAGTTTCATTATATAAACTGGGGTCTAAGGAGGAGACCAAGAAGATCAGAAGTAACAGAAGCAGAAGGAACGAAGCAAAAGGCTGGAAGAAGATCAAAGAGAGACAAGGAACACAAGGAAAAGGAGGAAGACCTGGAAGAACTCGCCTCCAAGACACAGACTAAGACCAGACCGTGACATGCAGCAGCTAAGATCCAGAGAGACTGACCTTGCCTGGCCAACAGGGGAAGTCTGCCTGTACCAGGATTGGTGAGCATGACACTGTGTGCTTAGCATGTGTATTCTGCTTGTTTGGGAATTATCAATAAACAGAGGATAAGGATATTACTGTGTGAGGCTCTTTCAGTGGCTAAAGATCCTGCCAACCTCCAGGAAGATGTGCCCTGAGCCCTAGGGATTCGGTAAGGGTGGGTATGTAAATTCACAGGGTTGCACCTTGAGCCCTAGGAACTGGGTAAATGAGTGTATCCCTACAGTGTGGAAGGGACAGAGAAATTTGTGTGGGTAACAAGATGAACTCAGGGACAGTGCGCCATGGCCTCAAGCTTAATAATCTAATCATAGAGCTCCTGAGTGGGCACTTCCCACCCTAGTCACTCCTAATGCTCTCTTGATTTTCCCCCCTCCAAGCCACATCTGTGAATGCAGCAACACATGGTAGTCACACCATAGACAAGCAACTACACAGAGAAAGGACATACTAGAAAGGAGACAATAGTTTAACTTGGATGGCATCAACCAAACTCAGTTCACTTGTGAACTGGTGCAGTTCCGATCTTATGTCTCAGAGTGGAGATGTTAGCAAAAGCCTGACAAGTTTTAACCTTCACTACTGAACTTTCAGCCACAGAGCTAGAAACATTTAAGTTCCTTTCCGCAACAGTAGTTACAAGTAAAGAGAGCAAGGCAAGCCCAAACTAAACATCTCTGGGTGTGACAATAAGGAGAAATCTATCCGCTATCCTCAGAAAAATCTGTGATGTACATTGTAAAAATAATTCATTTGCTCTACCATCAACCACCACCACCACATTCTGGGCTGCCAAGGAAATTTTTTTTTAAAAATGGCTTTGAAAAACCCACAATATTAATTTCAATTAGGGATGTTAACATAGTTAACTAATTAACAATGGTGCTTAACCAGTTAACCCTTTCAACCGGAGGCCTGCTGCCCAGCCCTGCCACAGCTGTGAGGTCCCGCTGTCTGGCCTGCTGTCCTTCCTGTGGCTGGAGTTGCTCTGGCCTGGTTTGGCTGGCTGCCGCCTGTGTTCACTTGCAAGGGCCAGTTAACCAGTAAGCAGACTGGTTAGTCTCATGCTCACCAGTTAATCCCTAACCTGAATCTTGTCTAAAACAGCACAGACTGGCTAGCATGAAATCTGTTAGAAGGTGGGGGAAGGTTATACCAAAATAGCTGACCTGCATCTTACTTGTCGAGATTTAAATTAAGTTACAGTATTTGGAGCCAGAAAGCTACAGAGGAAGTGAATAGCAATTTGAATCTCATGCATACAGACAGGGAAGGATGTGTATCTATAAAACAGGGGTCGACAACCTTTTCAAACCAAAGAGCCACCTACATCAAAATTCAGAACAAGTAGTCAACAAAGAGCCAGTATATAAGAGTACCCATTTGCATGACTGAAAATATACAACTTAATATTATTGATAATTGCCATGATGATTAATAGCATAAATGAAACATTGCACTCACAGACTTTATTTAATGGGACTTCTGCTGCTGTGTCTTTTCACACATTTCTTTGAAGTTTACATCATAACTGATCACATTCAGGTTTATGCATGCATTCAGGCTACAAGACTATAGTAAAACCTGTGTTATCCAGCACGCTTGGGGATTAGGGCGTTCCGGTTATCTAAAGGTCCCATCAACCTTGGAAAAACCAATGGACAATAATAGCAAAACTCAAGTTTTTAATATTAGTAGTTTTGTAGTGTGAGGCAGTTGGCCTCACACTTCTATTTTGAGTTTAAAGATGATTAGTACAAGAAGCAAAAAAAAGAAATAAAAAATTAAGCCAATCATGGTAAACCAAGCCAGGTCTGTGCGCCTGAAGATGTGACAGTATTGTGGCTGGGGGCAATGCCGGTTAAAATGTTCTGGTTAACAGAGTGCCGGCTAACAAAGGTTTCAGTGTAATTACACATCAGATTCATCAAATTGCTAGCAGTATAGACAAACTAGAACAGGGTCCCAACCCTGTTTTCATTTTAATTTTAAAAGTTGCATATATTTTGGGAATGACAAAAAGAGCCATATGTGGTTCCATACTGAGCCATATTTGGCTCCAGAGCCATAGGTTGCAGACCCCTGATCTATAATCACCACAGCACATACATACCACCATGTTCCCATGTAGGATGTGAAGAATAATTTATTTCAGTAGATATGGGTTTTCACTCACCTGTGACATGGGCTGATTTTGAGCATATTATTGTTATCCCCATTTATTTCCAAAAAAAAAAAAAAAAAAAAAAAAAAAAAGCGGAGCACCCACACTACCAAGCCTGTTATTTTGAAATAAGGGGTCGATTATTTCAAAATAATATCCTCTGATTTCCAGGAGGAATAATGCTCTTTTCCAAGTAGTTATTTCAAAATAACAGTAGTGTGGACGCTCCACTGCTGCTATTTCAAAATAGCTACTCCCCAGAATCATTCAAGGCAATTACACCCCAGTGCTTCCTGAGGCTCTAAGTTGAAGTAGCACATTAAAGGGAGCCTGACTCGGATTAATTTCCAGGCTTCCCTGTAGTGTGGACACACTATTTCAAAATAGTTATTTCAGGAGTTATTTTGAAATAGTTTCCTGCTGTAGACATACCCATGGTGAACTGCAGACACAAGCAGATTTTTACACCAACCGCTTTATGCCTGCAAATAGGTAGTGAAACTCAGCCACAAACAGCTGCTGTCATAGTTGGGGTACAAAAATGCATCACTGAAAGTTAGGTCCAAGTACAATGAAACATATGCAAGAAGTCTCTTTCCTTAATAGCACCCAAGTGCAAATACACCCCTTCACCTTTCAGTAGAATGCTCTCTGTTAAAAGAACTACATTTCATGGGTCCCAGGCGTGGCAGCTGCAGATGGGTTTCACTCTACATGCAACAAGGGTGAAATGGAAAGAGGGCTAAAGTGTTCAGAGAAAAGGGGGGAGGAGGGGGGGAAGAGTCAATTCTAGTAAAAAAATAATTTAATAAAGGGATAAGTTTCAAGAAAATATTTGTATAGTAACAACATTGAAGCAAAAGTCCATAAAAATATACATCTAACATGTTTATACACAAGTTTTGCTGACAAGTCCTGTTTTAATTTAGTTCAGTCCATGTAGATTTTGATTTGTGAGGCACCACCACTGCTACCAGACTTCCTGGGATATTTCAGTTTGCACAGAAGTCACCCCAGATAGTTTTCCTAATCATTTCAGGTTCGTACAAACACACAACACATTGTGCTGGCAACAGACCACAAGGACACCAGCTTATACTGGATCATAAAAAGAGAAAGATTAAGAGGTGATAGCCCATCTAATGAAAGAAATTAGTGTTAAACATTGAACCTACAGTGCACACCACACTTCTACACTATGATGTGGCCAGGAAGTGAGAGGATCAGTGGGGAAGAGGAGGAGGAAATAAATGCAGCAAAATGGGAAATAAACACAATATGGATTTTGAATTGTGAAATTAGGTACCACTCCCCCTTAGAGGGCAGTACACTGTACAGAAGAGCATAACATAGAAGAGAATAAACTGGGTGGGGGAGGGGGAGGGGGAAGAAATCAATGGAAACTGCAGAGACAAACAGATCTTCCCCCGTTCTTCATCACTGTCGAGTTTAGTGGTTCTCAAACTTCATTGCACCATGACCCCCCTTCTAACAAAAATTACTACAGCCCCAGGAAGGGGGACTGAAGACAGAGCCCTGCCACCCTGGCTAGGGGTGGAGAGAGGGCAGAGACTGAACCCCCACATGCTTCTACCCTGGGCAAGGGGCATGTAACCTTAACCCTAGGTAGCGGGGGTTGGGCTTCAAACTTGCTGGGCCCCAGGATAAACACCAGCCTTGATGACCCCATTAAGATAAGGGTTCTCAAACTCTAGGTTGAGACCCTGTTCTAGTTTGTCCAGATTGCTAGCAATTTGATGAATTCTTAAAAGGGGGGGGGGGGAAGGGGGAGAGGAGTAAAACAAAGCTAGGGATATCTATTTCATCCCATCCAATTCTGTAATGCAAAAAGCCCCAGCCCATATAAAGCAAAAGAAAAGGGGAAAAAAAAAAAAAAAAAGAGAGAAATAAGTCACATGCTTTTCAAAAATTTTTTCATTTTTATAATCAAAATTGTTTACATAGACAGAAACACACCAATATTTTGTGCGAAAAATATCTTAAATAAAACTTTGCTTGTTTTTGATTTTGTACATTCTGATATACATATGTAACAAAGGTTTATGGCACTGTAACCAGAACCAAAGGAAACGAATAAAAAGGAAAATATAATTGCTTTTGTTATTCCTTCTAAACCAAGCCAGCTGCTGACACGCTTTAAAATTATTTTTTATTATTGTGCAGCCAGCTGTAATCAGTTTGCACTCAAAATAAACCCCAAATTATTATTGCACAAGAAGCCAGTGAAGGCATATGGCATAGGATGGTCTAAGTCCCTTGCTGTTAAAACCTCTTTACACCCCAACATAGAAAAATAGAACCAGAACATGAAACACGCCAAATAAATGTGAGTTTTTTCCTTGAATTTCTGTCAGGAGTGTGAAAAAGTGCCTTGCAGGCATTTTAAGCTGCTCTGATTTTCTTTGCACCCGTGAGCATTTTGCTTTATCTTTAGCAAAGCCTTTGCAGAATCAAGGCCCATATGCTTCAGAAAGTCTTTTCTGCTTTATTTTGGCTGTTTGTGTGTTGTTTTAACATCGCGTTCTTCGGTCTATGAACCTGCACAGACTATATAGCCATAAACTCTACAAGTGGCTAAAAAAAAGAAATAAAAAGAAACAAAGAAGCAGTTGTTTTTTTTCCTGTGGTGTTGATTTTAAAAAATCATTTTATTTGGAAGCCTCCCTGCTTTGTCAGTTTTTAGGAAGGGAATCTCAATGGCCATTCCATCAAATGTAGTGAAGTTCCTGGGATTCGTTTTAAAAACTTTTTCCTGCCCTCCCCCAAAAAAAGTTTAATCACCAAATTGGCACAATTAAAAAAAAAAAAAAAAAAAAAAAAAAAAGCACAATCCACCCCCACCCACCCCCGATCAAGTGAAGAGTATGATAATCCCTTCATTATACGTCCCCTCTTAACTTCACCATCACACTACAGTCTCTACCCCAATCAGCTTTGGTGTGAGGATTCGTGGTGTAATGCCATTATTTAGATCTTCTTCAAACTCCAGTAACTGTCCCATAAAGTTAAGATTAGGAGAAATGATTGGTCGTTTTCCTTTGACGAATTTGTATGCATCCGTCATGGTCATCCGCGTGTGCTTCATTAAGTAAGCTATGACGATAGTGGCCGAGCGGGACACGCCAGCCTGGCAGTGAATAAGGAGGCCTTTTCCACACTGGTGCGCTTCCTCTGGAAACAAACAAAAACAAAAACAAAAAAAGGCAGAAGTAACACATTGCTGGAAAGGGGGAGTGTTTTGTTTTTCAAATAAAAACAAAATCAGATCTCAATCCAATTTACAATTAATGGGAAGGAAAATCTCAGTGAAAGCCCCCTCATTTAGGTTACACACACAGCAACATTTTTAAAAACTGGGAAGTCAACTAGACTGTAAAAAAGTCCTCTACTTTGGCTCAGGTAGACTATTTCTTATCTCAATTGCTGTTACATGGGCACAACATTACAGTGGTTGTGTTGCAGACACTGCAGAGGACTATTTATTCCGGAAGGAGAAGGATCTTTAGTCAAGGCATACGATTAGGCAGCAGGATATTTATGCTTGAAAGGGAACAGAGTTCAACTCTCCTATTAGGCATGTGACTTAACACCATTTAAATGAGGAAAACAGAGGCCCAGAGGTTAATACCACCTCCCATAAAGGTGTTATAAGCTTACACTCGCTACTCATTGTAAGTTACTTGGATGGAAACATTCTATTCTTGGAAAGATTTCTACTGATCTGCACTTTGGATGAACTATTGCCTGACATTCTTTCATAATCTCTTTGCAAAAGCACCAAGCATTAGACCCATTTTGCAAAAGAATAAGCTGTAAAGAAGTTAAATTAATTTGCCCAGGTCACTCAGCAGGTCTCTGGCAAAGCTGGAAAAAGAACCCAGAAATTCTGACTCCCAGTTCCTTACTGTGTAAGACAAGAGTGGTGTGCTCCAAGCTCCCCTCAGCGCCTAGCTCAGTTTTAGTCACCTTTAGCAGTGTAAAGAAAGGTGGTTATGATGAGTCCTATACCCAATTTCAGTTCTAAGGATTAACCAAAGATGTGTGTTCCTTGGTGTGACACAGTAACGGTGTGCATAGTGTTTGGAGAGAGGGTACCTCAGTAGTATTTGGAGGACAGGGGGAAAAAAAAAAAAAAAAAAAAAAAAAATCACTACACCATCTGCCCTCCCTCCCCTGAACATTTTTGGAATGACCAATCCCTAAAGCAAAAGGATGCTCCTAACTTTAGGTTGGTAGTTTTTTTTTCCACACAAAAATTCACAAACCAGGTACATGCACTTCACATGGGTTTGAGCAAAACGAAACAGCTAACAAGTGTGAATAAACAAACATCAAAAACAGGACTTTTATTCTGATAGAACAAATTAGGCTACACTCCCCCAGGATATTTTTTTGCCAGTTGGCATCGAAGGAAGTAAAGCTAGAGATTTGTAGCTACATGAACTCTTGGTACCTCTTCACATTCTATGACTTCAGCCTGCAAACCCCCAGATCGACGGATTTATTTTAAAAATACACAGTTTAAGATAAGAACGGCCGTACTGGGTCAGACCAAAGGTCCATCTAGCCCAGTAGCCTGTCTGCCAACAGTGGCCAGCAGCAGGTGCCCCAGAGAGGGTGGACCGAAGACAATGATCAAGCGATTTGTCTCCTGCCATCCTTCTCCAGCCTCTGACAAACAGAGACCAGGGACACCATTTCTATCCCCTGGATAATAGCCTTTTATGGACCTAACCTCCATGAAATTATCTAGCTTCTCTTTAAACTCTGTTATAGTCCTAGCCTTCATAGCCTCCTCTAGCAAAGAGTTCCACAGGTTGACTACGCGCTGTGTGAAGAAGAACTTTCTTTTATTAGTTTTAAGCCTCCTACCCATTAACTTCATTTGGTGTCCTCTAGTTCTTCTATTATGGGAACTAATAAATAACTTTTCTTTATTCGCCCTCTCCACACCACCCTCATGATTTTATATACCTCTATCATATCCCCCTTCAGTCTCCTCTTTTCTAAACTGAAAAGTCCCAGTTGCTTTAACCTCTCTTCATATGGGATCCGTTCCAAAAATCATTTTAATTGCCCTTTTCTGAACCCTTTCCAAGGCCAAAATATCTTTTTTGAGGTGAGGAGACCACATCTGTACACAGTACTCAAGATGTGGGCATACCATAGTTTTATACAGGGGCAGTAAGATATTCTGGGTCTTATTTTCTATTCCTTTCTTAATTCCTAACATCCTATTTGCCTTTTTGACCGCTGCTGCACACTGTGTGGAAGTTTTCAGGGAACTATCCACGATAACTCCAAGATCTTTCCTGATTTGCAATAGCCAAATTAGCCCCCCATCATACTGTACGTATAGTTGGGGTTATTTTTCCCCAACGTGCATTACTTTACACTTATCCACATTAAATTGCATTTGCCATTTTGTTGCCCAATCACTCCGTTTGGTGAAATCTTTTTGGAGTCCCTCACAGTCTGCTTCTGTCTTGACTATCCTAAACAGTTTGGTATCATCCGCAAACTTTACCACCTCACTGCTTACCCCTTTCTCCAGATCATTTATGAATAAGTTGAACAGGATTGGTCCCAGGACTGACCCTTGGGGGACACCACTAGCTACCCCTCTCCATTCTGAAAATTTACCATTTATTCCTACCCTTTGTTTCCTGTCTTTTAACCAGTTCTCAATCCAGGAAAGGACCTTCCCTCTTATCCCATGGCAATGTAATTTACACAAGAGCCTTTGGTGAGAGACCTTGTCAAAGGCTTTCTGAAAATCTAAGTCTACTATATCTACTGGATTCCCCCTTGTCTGCATGTTTGTTAACCCCTTCAAAGAACTCTAATAGATTAGTAAGACATGATTTCCCTTTACAGAAACCATGTTGACTTTTGTCTAACAAATTATGTTCTTCTACGTGCCTCACAATTTTATTCTTTACTATTGTTTCGACTAGTTTGCCCGGTACTGAAGTTAGACTTACCGGTCTGTAATTGCAAGGATTGCCTCTAGAGCCCTTTAATATTGGTGTCACATTAGCTACCTTCCAGTCATTAGGTACGGAAGCCGATTTAAGGGATAGGTTACAAACCACAGATAATAGTTCAGCAATTTCCCATCTGAGTTCTTTTAGAACCCTTGGATGAATGCCATCCGGTCCCGCAGATTTGTTGACATTAAATTTTTCTATTTGTTCCAAAACCTCCTCTAATGACACTTCAATCCGGGACAGTTCCTCAGATTCGTCACCCACAAAGGACAGTGCAGATTTGGGAATCTCCCTAACATCCTCAGCTGTGAAGACTGAAGTAAAGAAATCATTTAGTTTCTCCGCAATGGCTTTATCGTCTTTGATTGCTCCTTTTATATCTCGATCGTCTAGGGGACCCACAGGTTTTTTAGCAGGCTTCCTCCTTCTAATGTACTTAAAAAACATTTTGTTATTTCTTTTTGAGTTTTTGGCTAGCTGTTCCTCAAAACCTTTTTTTGCTTTTCTTATTACATTTTTACACTTGATTTGACAGTGTTTATGTTCCTTTCTATTTATCGCACTAGGATTGGACTTCCACTTCTTAAAAGATGCCTTTTTGTCCCTCACTGCTTCTTTTACATGGTGGTTAAGCCACAGTGACTCTTTTTTAGGTCTCTTGCTATGTTTTTTAATTTGGGGTATACATTTAAGTTGGGCCTCTATTATGGTGTCTTTAAAAAGTTTCCATGCAGCTTGCTGGGATTTGGCTCTAGCCACTGTGCCTTTTAATTTCTGTTTAACTAACTTCCTCATTTTTGTGTAATTCCCCTTTTTGAAATTAAATGCCAGAGTGCTGGACTGCTGATGTGTTCTTCCCACCACAGGAATGTTAAATGTTATTATATTATTGTCACTATTCCCAAGCGGTCCTGTAACGGTTACCTCCTGGACCTGATCCTGCGCTCCACTCAGGAATAAATCGAGAATTGCCTCTCCCCTTGTGGGTTCCTGTACCAGCTGCTCCAAGAAGCAGTCATTTAAGCTATTGAGAAATTTTCTCTCTGCTTATCTTCCTGAGGTGACATGTATCCAGTCAATATGGGGATAATTAAAATCCCCCATTATTATAGAGTTCTTTATTTTGGTAGCCTCTCTAATCTCCCTCAGCATTTCAATGTCAGTATCGCTGTCCTGGTCAGGTGGTCGATAATATATCCCTACTGCTAATTTCTTGTTATAAGATGTTTCCAGTTCTTTTCAAACTGAATTTAAAATTCAAACTGAATTTAAAAATCCCCCCCCCCGGGGGGCGGGGGGGAGAGCAAGCTCTGAGGGGTTACTTAACAGCAAAAGTAGCTACCTAATACAAGATAGCTGTTTAATAAACACGTAAGAGCCTTCAGGCTGCTGTTACAAAAAAAAAGGGAAACTTTCTGCCAGTGCGAGGCCTTCTTGTACTTTTCTCTGCGCTTGGATCAGGTAATAGACCACATGTAGAATGTGGTCTGGGAATGGTTTCAATGGGCTCTAATCCTGCAATTGATATGAATGCTGAATATAGACCCTCTTCTTCTCAAGAATGGTTGTGGAATTTAGTACGGTCTCAATATAAAGAAGGACTCACTGTGCCTTCTGTTCCTCATGAAAGAGAAATTCAGGGTTTACCTGGTTACATGACCTAGCTTCTCTTTTTTAAATTTAACAATATCAAACAAGATTTCTTCCTTCCCTTGTGTTCACCTCCTCACCTTCCAGTGAGGCCATTTTAGCTTTTCCACCCCTACTGTAATCCAGGTTTAGTGAAGCTAGTTTAGTACAGTTTACAGGAGCATAATTGGTTACATGTGACCAATTCTGTGTGCCAAGTACACAGGGAGACATCTACACTTCAATATCCTTAATCACTGCTCTACTGCTACTCTTGGTGGAGCCGAGCGTAGGGCTGCCACCATAGGAAGCAGACGGTAAATAAACCGGGTGAAATATGGTTGAAGAACAGCAATCCTGAGATCTCTAGGAAGTACCAAGATGTTAACCTTATTGTGCCCTAGCTGAATTCCAACAGTCAAAATAAGTAGACAGAAGGTAATTGTATTAACAGTCACAAATAACTTATTTATAGTAACAGTCACAATGATGTAACCATTACTTGAGATTCTTGGTACATTGGCATAATTAAAAAAAAATATGTATGGACTGAGCAGAGTGAGAAATTCCCCATTCTCCACACCCTCTCTAAACTGAGACTAGCCTTAGCTCTGCCATGAAGGAACAACAAGTAGAATAGCACAGTACGCTGAAATGAAGGGCTTGTCTACATGGCCCCACAGTAGAGACGACAGGGTACGTGTTGCAGCAAGAGTTGCATTGTAACAGCCCCGTACAGACCCTGCTAGTGCAAAAAAGGTTGTGTTAACGTAGCCACATTTCAAACAGAACTCTACAGTACAATACAAATTAGATACCTTTTCATTTGCACTAGCAGGGTCTATGCAGGGCCATTACAACTCAACATTTCAGCACGCTCACTTTCTCACACACACACACACACACACACACACACACACACACACACACACACACACACACACACACACACACACACACACACACACACACACACACACACACACACACACACACACACACACACACACACACACACACACACACACACACACACACACACACACACACACCACACACACACACACACACACACACACACACACACACACACACACACACACCCATAGTCCACACCATGTGGCCTGTTGGAAGATGCACATGTTTAACAAAGGATTTGCCAATTGGATCCCCTAGTATCAACTCAGCAGAGTCCTAACAGCGCCAACAAGGACCTGGTGTTCAGCACCTCTGACATCCCAACTACAGATCGAGTCAATTAGAGCTATGAACATTCAGCTCTTCTGAAACTCACAAGCACTGGGGAGGGGTGGGGAGGACCAGCTAGCAGACCCAACTGTGGGCCTGGGAATGTCAACTAAAGCAGTGCTGCTGTGTGCTCCTAAAGGATGTCTTCGCAGCACATTTGGCCCAGGGGACTTACAGGTGGATTAGCAAAGAAAAGCCCTACCACACTTAGTGTGTGCTGACTGGTAACACACGCCCTCAGGTGTCACACTGAGGCTTCTGATTCTTTGTGCTGCAGTTAGCAGAGGCACTCTAGGATTCATTAGCAGGGAATTGTGGGTGAACTGGTCTGTCCTGGGCCTGTGTGGAAGAATTGTGGGAAGGGACTGGAAGATCATTAAGACTCAGATTGAACCTATATTCTGGGGGAAAAAAAAGGGGGGGTGGGCCTTTGGCTGCAATCACTGGCTTTAGGGTGCATTCACAATGCAGCTGGGCGCATGTCTATCTACTGGAGCTGAGAAACATGACCTAGCTCTACTTAAGCAGAACATAAATAGCATAACCTGAAGTAGCCAAGGCTGTTTGCTAAGAGTAAAAACCTGCCCAAGCTCTTGTGGTATGTACTTAAGTGGCTAATTACAATGTTATTTTTAGCATGCTAATGGGAGCAGAGCTAGTGAGTCTCTGCCATCCCGAGCCAAGAGGCACACTGGCCACAGTATGTGCGGACATGCCCTTTCTGAAAGCAGGCCCTGGGCTCCAAACCCTACTTGCAGCCTACAAGAATGCCATGAAGATAATGAGCACAAAGCATTTTGTGCAAGGTCTGCCACGGTTCGAAGGTTAAATTTTTTTTTTTTGGGGGGGGGGGGGGATACCAGGCCATCTCTTGTCATTGACACACAACCAGCCAGAACAAGATTTTTAAAGGGGCAGAGCAGAAAAGTGGTAAGTATTTGGTTTCAGAGAAAAATAAAATATGGACTGTTCATCCTAAATGAGTGCACCTAGCAAACATGCTTTTAATCAATATTCTTGTGCAGTCTTCATGGTTTAGCCAGCAAGGATAACAATACAATACAAGAAAAATCTCAGCAAATTACTTTTGACAATGTCAAGATTGTCCATATGGTTAAGTTAAGTAATTAACTGTTAAAAAAAAAATTACAATTCATTCCTACCAAGCATAGGCCTCAAACAAGCCAACCTACTATGATAGGGCTCTAAAACACTACTGCAAGGTGTAGTGTTTTCAATTACTACAGAATGGGGCAGGGACTAAGGGGTGGGTTAAGGCACTATGGGCATGTCTACGTTAGGAAATTGTTTTGAAATAAATAACTCCCATAATAACTCTTTCGAAATTAGTTCCCTTAATGTGGACACGCTCTCTTGATTCAGACTCCCCAGTGCTTCCTGGGGCTAATTACTCTGAATGACTCTGGGGAGTAGTTATTTCAAAATAGCAGCAGTGGAGCATCCACACTAACGCTATTTTGAAATAAGTGTTATTCCCCATAAAAAGCAGGAGTTATTTTGAAATAATCAGCCCGTTATTTTGAAGTAACGGGCTTGGGAATATGGACGCTCTACTTGTTATTTTGAAATAACTCCCTAGTATAGACCAGGGCTAGGTGAGAAAAATGGAGCTATTCTGTCTACCTTCCCAGTTATAAATTTGGCATTACAGTGTATTGGGAAACAAATGTGGCCACCTCTTAAAATTGTATCACCCCAAGTCTTGATATGTGTAAAGCCTCCACTACTGACATTAGACTCTCAGTTTTTTAAAGGGTGCAATGTTTTAGCCCTTCTGACTAGTGAGAAAGCTGGAAAATTTGACACTTAAGAACCCAGAAGGCAAATACATTTTTTAAAACCAATCTCACGATTACTGGAGGCCTGACTCCTTTGTTTCGAACACTTGGGGTTTGGTAACATTGCCGCTGTGTGTGGCTAAAGAGGACTTGAAGCCTGAATAAGCAGTGCTACAATTCTGAAGTGAAGGGGCTCTGAAGGCGGTCAGCATTTCTCACAATAATTTGGGTTGGAAGCTTTCTGTGCTGCCCACAAAGCACTAAGTTCATTCAAAGGTTTTCAAACAGGTATCAAGGGTTATAACAAGAGCAAATGGCCAAGCAAAGAAAGTTACCGATGAATTCAAAAGCCTCTTCGAAGTACTGCCTGAGATTCTGCTTGTTGCTGTCGGTGGCGGGGAGTCGCTTATAGTTGAACAAGCCTTTCTCGTAATGGTAGAGGGGAAGGTGAGTGGTCACATTGATTACGTAGCCTATGTTCATCCTCTGCATCTTCTCCAAGTCCTGAGCATCGTGCTCGTTTCCGAGGAAGAGGAAGGGCAAGATGGGGGTCAGCTCAGCAGTCTCTATGTCTGGAGTGGTGGGGATGGACTGAGGTAGTGTGGCTGGCACCACAGATGCACCTCCTCCTCCTTCGGGGCACTCCTGAAGTTGGAGGGAGTTATCACAGAGGTTTTCGTGGTTCTGTTTAAAACTGCTGAGTCCACCTGAGAGAAGGAGAGAGAAGAGGGAGGAAAAGGGTGAGTGACTGGGAAGAGATTTCAGCTGGAGATAACAGAGGAATATATCGCTCACGTGACGGAAATAGATTTTCTTCAGCTCTACACTCTGCCTGAGGGTTTGCCTCCCCCAAACAGGTTTTCCTAACAGGGGATCAGGCACTCTTACCACTCTCAGGGCTAGTGCTTACATTTTTGCTACCATCTGAGCAGCTGTACCATTGGTAACAGCTGCTGCAATATATCTCAGCTATAGACAAGGCATACCAGGAAATAAGTTAACATGTTTCCATGCAACACATCAGTACACAGTCGCACCCCATTTCGCTGGAACATCTAATTCTGTAGGGTGATTGCAAGGAATTGACCTGACCAAAACTGTACAGCTAATGCAAAGCTATTAAAGACTGCAGGAAGGGAGGGTTAGACATTTGAGCTGTGATACACAAAAGTTAACTTTATCTGTTCAAGGCCTTTATTGATCTGTTCAGTAGAGACAATCCAGCACGACATTTTCAAAAGTCAACAAATGGAAGGTGACGGAATCCATTAATACTTCACGCTGGATGAAGTTTTATTTAAAGAGCATATTTCTGATAAAATCACCACAACCAAGCAGGTCACTTTATAAACAGCAAACACCAGCCCCACTTTTTCTGCCTAGTCTAGATGCAAATATTCAACAACCTTTATTATTTTACGACATTAAAAAGGGGGAGGAAATGGATTGGGAAAAATAGGTTTAAGTTACACTTCCCCTGTGTATGTATTAGAAGTTGGGATTTGAGAACAAAACATGGCTTTCAAGAGAATGGCACCACAAGACACTAGACGAAAAACAGAATCATTTTAAAATTCTTTCTACACCTCATTCCCCGATGACATCAGCTCCAGGCTCCCCACCTGCCTGGTTTCCATAGCAATTACACAAAGGCATACAATGACATCAGTTGGCATGACATCAGCTCTTTGAGTGCAAACAATACTAGAAGAACTACTTTGTTTAAGGCCTTTGGTACAACTGTGTTCTTGGGAGTCAATGATGTAATGCTAACAGGTGGCTTGGGACCGCCTTGGCCTAATTGTGGGGGGGGGAGGGGAAACTGACATGATAATCTTACATGTGTACTGAAGGGGTATGTGTTTTATTGAAGCCATGTGGAAGAACATGCAGCCAATATTTGGAAACAATCAAAATGTTTGGATTCAAATGCACTTTGATTTTTTTTTTTTGGCTTAGTTAAATCCAAGACAAAGATATAAAAAGGTTACCAGAAAGAGCTGCACTAGCCAAAATAAATGCTTAAGCATCATCATCTTGCTAATTAAGTTTAAATACTTGATTTTTGTCTGCTTAGTATTTTTGTTTGCTTGGTAATTCACTACTAGATGAAGTAGGTTTCCATAATTTAAAATCTTAACACACAGTCATTTTGACAGATTTTGTTCTTCCTTTGCTGCCAGATGGTTTCAACAAAAATACCGGACACATTTGACATTACATCATCACAATCTACATTACATCTTATTTAGAAAATACCGGACATTTATATTCTCAATTTATTTCCCGAACAGAAAGCTCAAATACTGGACTGTTCGGTTCAAAACTGGATGCCTGGGAACCCTACTGGTAAGTTAATTTTGCCTAGAGCCCACAGCAGCATTAGACTGTAAGGGTGCAGCTACACTGCATGAGTAGCTAGAAATAAGCTACACAATTTGATCTATGCCAATTGCATAGTTTATTTCAAGTTAGTTTCAAAGTAACTTATTTGGCAAGGTCTACACAGCACCAAATTACAAAATAACCTGCTATTCCAAAACATCTCTTACACCTCATGGAATGAGGTTTACAGGGACGTCGGAATAGCAAGCCCGTTATATTACCTCCTGTATCCCGAAATAGCGCTGCAGTGTAGACGTAGCCTAAGACACCTCTCCTAACCTTAAACTCCAACTCACACATTCTATTCAATTGTTTTAAAGACACTTCACTCTAATAGTTCTAGGACAAAAACTGTGTAGAGCAAATCAGACTTGTAAAAGTCCTGCTAGAGAGCCTATTTGAGAGGTGACGTGGATGCAGGAAAGGGAGAAAAATCAACATGGTTTAAATTGTCCAGTGAAGAGAAACAGTTTCGAGGAGTTGTGGCAAACACTTTTTACTGGTATTATAAAAGGAACAGATTTTTTTTTTAAAAAAGGTAAAGATAGGACATCAGAAGAGATTGGGAGTGAAGGTTAGGCTAGCCTGTTAAGTATTTGAAGTATAATACATGCTTCCAAACTCACCCCTAAGGTTTGGATTCTGCTAAGATCCAAAGTATTGAAAACTCCTCAGTCCATGCAAGAGAACAACTCCTTTAGCTCAAGATGGCAAAAAATGACTCATGAGTAGGGCCCTACCAATTTCAGAGTCATAGGATTTTAACCAGTTTCATAATACTGCATGTAGCTACTACCACCTCCTCCGCATTTCTTGCCAGTCTGAAACCAGCAGGTGGAAGCAGAGAGGGAGACAAGCTGAGTGTCCAAAATTCCTCTGCCACAGCAGACCTGTTGGCTAGGAGCAGAAACCACAGGGCAATCCCCAATAAGGCGGTCAGTCCTCCCTCCTCCCAATAATTAGGTGCACATTTCCTTCTTGGCTTGGTTTTTTAAAGAAATTAAAGCAAGCACAATAGCTTTCCAAAGGAATTTTCAGAGCGCACGTTTCCCAATCATACAAAGAACCAAATGCAGTGTGCATTTAAAGAAGTGTTTAAAATATGCAGACTTTGAGGTAGGAACAAGAGAGGCAGCAGACAATGAAAATACCTCTGAACTGTACAGTGAGGGAAAGAGGGTAATTTTATAAGTTATGACATTAGTTAGGTGCTGTAGTAAGTAAAGAGACATTAGCTTTGCAATCTCCATACCAAAGAAAGCACCCTAATAAGCATTTTGGGGAGAAGCAGTTAAAGAGGAAGTTCCCCTTCATAAAAGAGTAAAAAAGGTAACTCAATAGCAAATTCATTTTATACAGAATCTCTCTTTCTGTGTGTTTTTATAGCACTTAACACAATGAGGCCTCGATCGTAGCAGGTAATTTGAACAAGTGCTTTGTGAATACGTCCGAGTGCAATTTATACCATTCGATTGCTGGAATAATAAGAGATGCATGACAAGTGAATTTCCTGATTTTCGAAGTTAAGATGGAGTCCCCATCTGCATGTCCATGTAAGTAAAACCCCTTTTAGAGGAGAGCTGTTACCCCAGAACACAAATTCAATCCCAAAACAAGACAAGGTCGATAGTGACCTACAGCTGGTTCCAAACTTAATGATAAGGATCTCACCATGTCACTGCTATCAAGGAAAGAACTTCAGGAAAACTAGGTGGTAGGAGGGGAGGCATTTCAAAAGCTCCATATTTTTAGCTATAGGAGGAGCTATGGGCGACACTGATCTGTACTGTTACACTTCACTTCCAAAGCTTCCCAGGTCATAGTGCAAGAATGGAGGAGTGCACTGAACAGGGAGGTGAGGGCAGAGAAAAAAAAAGGGGGGGGGGAGGGGGAAATGCATCATTATATAAAAAGTAAACTGCACATTAAAAAAATATAGCATTATGCAACACACAAATGTCCAGATGAGCAAACCTCAAGTCTAAAGAGAAAGTGGGTTTGCTGCATGGGAGTCTATTTCTCAGGTACCACTAAAGACATGTCTATATAGTTAGTGTGACTATGGGTACCGTATCTAGCAGAGTAGTACCTTGTTCCATGAGAGAGTTCCAACTCAAGTCAGTGAAATATTCTGGCAGAAGACACACAGCAATAATAGCAACTACGGCCGGTTTTGATAACCCTGTAGAGCTCTCAGGCTCAACATTATGTAACACCTTATTGCTGGTTTTATCCACCCACCTGCATGCAATGAACAGTACAACTTCATTCTATTATAATCAGATGCAGCCACTTCATTACAAAGCATTTATGCAGAGACTGTATGAAACTGCTGGTAGGTACTCTTCTCACCCTATGTGTCAAGGGGTCACCCCACACCCAAATCTAAAGTCAATGGGATTTGCAGGTATGCAGGACACCTAGAAAATCCAGGTATTTGAGTGAAATCAAGGAAGCCATACTCTTAATGACAGACAGGCTAGCCTGCCATCTATATACCAAGACAACGCAGAATCCAGAAGTATTCTTGGTAATCATTTATGCAAGCAGCCCGAGATTTGTGCCATTAGGACTATATCTGAAATACACCCTCCAGAAGCTGTCTGACACATTCCATCCCCTGCTAATAAATAGCAACTCTTAAGAGTTCAAAACTTTTCCGAAGCCAAACAGAGCGAGTCATACCAAGTCAGCCGAGCACTATAATTTTTCTGCTACCAAAGACAATTTGTTCAGTTCTGAATATGGAAGAGCTCTTCCTAAGTGTCTTGCTTACTTTATTCTAATCAAAACAAAGCTCTTGTTACTAGAGTGTCATCTGTGGAGAACAGCTACATGCCAGTTGGAATTAACTGAAACCATTGAGGATCACCTGGCAGAAATAAACAGGCCCAGGTAGGTCAACAGAGACTTGAGCCTCAGCAATTTTTAAAAACCAGAAAAAAGTATACTAACAATGTGGCGGATATTCAGTGGGTCTATTCGGAGATTACATTGTATTGTATTCACTAAATACACAAAATGGTTAGAGCCCTGCATGGACACAAAATTTTGTATCCGCATCTGTACCCACAAAAGTGAGCCACGGATATCCGCATCCATATCCATGGGTGCGGACATCCACAGATTTACAGGGCTCTAAAAATGATCTCATAACTAATTAGCAGGAATTAGGAAACCTTCACTGGCAGAATCATCTGCAACATGAAGAATTAAGAGCAACTTCATCCTGTGCTGGTGGTGGGGGAGGGAGGAGTCACTAAACAGTATCTTAAAGAGCTACCACCATGCAACATCTGTACCCTTTACAGAAAAACAAAAGAAGAATCTTTCTTGCTGACTTCAGTTGATGCAGATCTTTACATTCTAATTTTAACAGGCACTGCATGTTCTGGTTGAGTTACAAAACAGGAACATATTTCTGACATCACAGCCTGTAGATGTAATGTCCAGATTTAGATGGGACATGTGACCCCCTAGTGACAAAACAGACCTTTTCAATATATATTTCAGAACTACCCTAGATTATGTAACACAACAAAACTTCATTCCATACAAGTGAAGACTACAGGAAAATATTGGCTGAGGTGATTGTCTAGATCTTCATTTCATACTTGCTCCAATTTATGTACTTCACTCTAGCAGAAAGTAAATTTGGTACTACTCTCTACTACAGTCTAAAAAACTGTAATCTTGTTAAAGCAGTCCACTTAAGCACACACCAACTCCTAACTACAAACCAGGATTTTGTAGTGTCTAAATAAATAAGAGTCTTCAGCAGGTAATATTTTGGGCATGCCAGGAGCAATAAGAAGGCCATACTGCAACAGGCATGCACACATTGTTTAAGAGGACACTTCGGATTTGTGCAAGTACAGCCTGCTCCTTTAAACCAGTAACCTCATTTATTTGCATTACTGCAGAAAAGCCAGAAGCAACAGCTGATGACAGTCTTGTGCATTTTTCCCCCACTAAGACCACCATTAAACTGCTTCTGTGTTATTAATGAACAGATGATTTTATGTCAGATTGATTCAGAGTGCAGGATGATTCAAGGGAAAGTCAATCACTCACACACACACACACGGCATGCATTGCACTGTTTAATTTTAGCCTGTTCCATACTATAACAAAAACTACACTCGCATGAACAATGTCCCAGAACTATTGGAAAAGTCCTTACCTTCCACTATCCCAAGAACTACACTAGCAAAATCATGCTTCAGGCTGGCTTCCAAGATCTACAAGAGTTACAGGACTGATTTCATAACTATCTGCATGTCTAGGGAATCAAAGTTGTTCCGTGGGGACGGCCGATTTCTGCTTTTTATCATGATCCATGATCTGGGGCAGTGGTTCCCAACCACTGGACCGCGGCCTGGATCACTAGCTGCCTGAGGGTGGCAGTCACCTGCGCGAGCAGCCAGGGGGCCAGGGCCGCAGCCATGGTGGTAGCTCTAAGCAGTCAGGTCTTTGCTGACCCACAGCTTGCATGGAAGACAAGCTCTCCTAAGAATTAGGGCAGGCAGGCAGTGAAGACGCTGTTGGAATTTTCTCCACATCCCAGCGAGTTAATTAATTCCAGTAAATCATCCAAAAATAATTGTAGCAAATATTAATTTTCGGTGTGAACTTCTCCCTGGCTGCACAGGAGTATCTCTGCCAACAGGGCTCCCTAGTTCTGCTAATAGGAGCAGATGGGGAATAAATGGGCTCTGGAGGCCAGGGCTTTTGGTGACCAGTAGCATTATATTTGCATGTTCATTATTTGCATAATAAATATGCAAATAAAATGTTACTGGTCTGCCAAAAGTTTGTGAATGGGTTTGCCAATCCGCAGTATATTTAAAAAAATAAAAAAATAAAAAGGTTGGGAACCACTGATCTGGTCACAAGTTAGGATGAGTGCCCACAAGGCTACTGAGATTTGCATAACAAGGACACAATGTTTAGTAAGTGCCCTGTTGTGTCACAGAGCATCAGTAGGAAAAAGAAAAAGGAAAAACCACTCATCTTAGGACCACTGCTATCCGGACCTTTGTTCCCCTGCCTTCCAGTCTTGAGTCCCTTCTCTTTGGCATAGTCCACATACAGGAAGTGCTTTAATTTAACCTTTGCGTGGACAGCCTTAAAATTGGTTTAAGAACAGCTAAAGAAATAAGTTCAGCTTAATTGGGTAAGAAACCAAAAGAATCTCAGTTGATTTTAGCCACTCAAATTGATTAAAGGATATCCACTCAAAAGGGAGTTGAGCCAAGTTCTTCCTGCACTTAGATCAGTCTTTGTCTCTTACCTATTCATCTTTCTGCATTTTCCCTCCCCGTAACAATTCTCAGTTCCTCTTTAGCAATGAAGTTAATATTGATATTTAAAGAACAGACAAAGTCGATAAAATTTGTATCAACTACACAATTAGTCGATAAGGGAAGGCGCTCGCTCTGGTCCACGAACTACTCTCACTGTGGCTCTGCAGTTGAAATGCAGTAGGGGCTGGGCGCGCAGGCAGCCCCAGCTCCTATTCCATTTAAACTGCAGAGTCACAGCGCAGGTAGGTCCCAGCTCTTACTACATTTAAAATGCAGAGCTGCAGCGAGTGGTCCCAGGCTGGCGTGAGCCAGGACTGACCTGGGCTTACTCAGTCCCAGCTCACTCTGGGTCCAGCAGGGAACATGGGCATTATTTACTTCCCCCTATCAACTTTGCTGAGCAATCCTTGATCTCATAGTTGAGGATCTGGCCACGATGTGTAAATATTGTTGCTGCTACTACAGTTTCAGCCATAATAGGACCAATGCTGCCATTTAACAGTGGGGCCACAATCAATATGTCTGGGATTAATCTCAGTTCTGTTCCACTGCCTTCACAGCTCTTGCAAAGAGAATGGAAACGGTCCATAATTCCTCCAGCAGACATACAGCTAGCAGTCAGCCTCCCTTCCTTGCTCCTTCACCACTGCCCCTTGCGCACTAGGGAAGGAGAGCCACTAGGGCAGAAGATAAGGGAGATAGAACTGTTCTTCTCAGGGCCAGGTTATGACATACTCTTGGCATACCTTAGGCATACCTGAGAAAGAGAACCCACACCATAAAATATGCAATTATTTTCACATAAAAGACGTTGAATATATAAATACAAAAGCTATTTGTTCTCACAAGAAAATGAGAGGATACAAATCTTTTTATGCCATGAATAATGAAAAGTATCCTTCATATGAATAAATGAAAAAAAATGCTTGATTATGTTTTGAAAAAAATACGAAGAGTTTATCCAGACTATATATTATATATAAACACATACTTACAAAGGTTTATTCCAATTTAATTTTCACTACAACATAATGAAGCGTTGGGATTTTTATTTTGCCATACTATAAAAACAGTGAAAGTTCTTGAAACCATGGAGGGAAGTCAAGACAAAAATGTATCCTCCTCAAGAGCCATAAGATGATCACCTGCAAACTCAATCATGTAAAGCATGAATAGTGCATTAAGCAGGAAGCTGCATGCACACTAAAATACACAACAGCACATGTACAAATCCAAAGAAGAAAGAATACACTAACAAGAAAGAAACTGCAGAAAACAGGAGTGAAGGCCTTACAAGAGCGAGTGCGCTGGACCGTAAAAAGATGGTGGCCTTCCAGTATTACTGACCAACGAGGATGCTATACACAACATCACTGCTAAGAGGAATTGCATTCAGGATTGCTTCACAACACTGCATCTGACTTCACATTTTCCCCCCAATTTTATTGCCGGAGAGATTTATTTAAATAAGTAATGAAGGCAGAGTCAGAATTTTACCAGTAGCAGCTGGCCAACAAAACACTGCCTTAGGAGATGGCTAGCAGACTTACTCATGGAAATACTAATTTTACAAGTGCAATTATTTCTCTCCACCCTCGCCTCCTGCCTGTCAATAATGAACAACAAACAAAGGCTAAGAGTAGGGTAAATGTATTTGTGTAGCCAGATGTGTATAGTTGTCATATTTGAACAAAAATGTCTATATTTAGAGAGAATCTCTCCCCCTCCCTCTCTCCTTTATTGACCACCCCAATTTTGATAAAATTCAAGATGGAGTCAATTCTCTTTTTAGAGGCCCCAAATTGTAACTTAACTGTAACTTAACTAGTTTATTCCTTAATCCAGCACTGGTTCTCCTCCTGGGCTGTCCTAGGAAGTGCTGCTGGGAGGGCAGCCATGAAAGTAAATAGCTCTGTCTGATCCATCGCCTATTTTCTCCACCCTTCTTGGTAATACAGCAGTCACTTCCATTCAACCACTGTAGGAGGTGCTGCACAGCTGTAGCAAGAATAGGTCAGCAACTCTGAGACTTCCAGGGAAGCATTAGATAGTTCTGCCTCCCAGTTATCCCATATTGACCAGTCTGATTGAAAATACTTCAGATTAAAGGCAGGATTTCCCCCCATCAAATATTTGTTAAGACTTGGACACCATCACTACAGAAGCCCAAGTCTCCGGAACCTGTACTGCTATTGACATATTTGGCGCTGTGGGGAGTGAGTGATGGCGGGGGATGGAAGGCAGAGCAAGGACAGCTAAAGAAGAGGGACCAATTCTGATCTCCCTTACCCTGGTAAAAACCAGAGTCACTTCTTTGCCTTCCATGGAGTTATACTAGGTTTTACGGAAGACAGATCAAAACTGCCCCCATCCGTACACACTGTCAGATGGGCCCACAGATACAACAGGACTTCTCCTAATTTTAACTATTTCTGTTTGCCCTGTGAAAGGAGGGGAAAGAAAATCCAATTTCACAATACAAGTAGATTTTGATGCATCGTATTTGCCTTGGAAATCTTTGAAGGAGAATAATAAAAATAGAGCCATGATTGATTTATACCTTTCTATTTACATTGGTTACTAAGAAATTAGATGAGTTCTAAAAGCATTTTTGCCCCCCCCCCCCACACACAGCACAAAGTGTCAGTCCTGCCACAAAAAATTAAGCTTAAAAAGAAATGTAACACTAAACAGTTGTTCAAAGAACAACTTTCACCTTGATATACCCAATCTAATCTAGTTTCACCCTCTAATCAAGCTACCAAGGTGAAGGCTTCACAGCACTTAAACACTCACACCAACAAGTCTGGCAAAATAAAAGCACATTCCAGAGAACCTGCAAGGTGAGCTCGCCCCTGCCCCCACCCATATTTGAACTACCTAGAGAGGCTGTTTTATAAACAAACCCTGGCCTACAGCAGGTTAGAGAGTTCACGCACATCCTCAGCAACATTGCTTTGAAGTCCTTTTTGGTTTCTAAAGAGGGACCTGGAGTAAGATTCTTACACCTATATTAACAAGCAACTGAAGAGTATTTCTAACATGTCTAACGCTTGCCAACTCCTCACTTCCAGACCTCCGGTTCACAGGACACTCTCTGACCTACTATAATTTTGTCTACAGTAGATAGACTTTGTACTATTTTGCCAACAATAGTGCAGCTGGTAGACCAAGCTCCATTGCTTTCCTTCTTCAACCATCCAACAATCAGCCACTAAAACAAGCTTCCCTTCCCATTTCTTGGCATGGCGGCACTCATACCTCAAATCCTCTCTCTGGCACCATACCCACTCAAAAGCGGTGTGCAGATTCACCAGCCAGATGAGCCTAAATGCTCAAGGTTTACTTCTACTATGTCCCCTTCCTTAGTGCAGGCCTCCTGATGAAATCAAAAGGACTCAAAATACTTAAGCAAACCAAGACCCTCCCCACTTTTTAGTGTCTGTACAGTACTATGCAGAGTTATGCTGCTTTATAAAATCAGACACTGAATATTTATGACTGTCCCCCCCCCACCCCCTCCCACACACACCACCCTATGTTTTGAATCTAGACTACCTGTCAGCATGCCTTTACATGTCATCTTGAGCATCTAACAATTTGACCTTAAAAGGTTGATTAAGGTGCTCATTCTACTCCAAAACACTATGCCATGGACAATCATTGGTCACAGGTATGTTGTGAAAGACAAAAAACCTAGCACTTTTTTATTAACACTTTATGCCCTCACCCTCTGCCTCCAATAGACTATTATGCTTTGGGTGCATCTGTGAATTCCAAGAAGATTACACTGGCTTTGATACTGGAAAAATCCCAATATGCTGCTGGAGAGTTGAGTTTGCTTACATGAGAATTCCCTGAAAAATATATTCCTAAGAGCATATTACATGGCACTTTCTTCTAATTCATTCATTTTATGTTGTTCCTAGAGGAAGAAAAGGCAGTGTTCTTTATTTCCAGATGCTTTAGAACAAAATAAACCACCAAAGACACACTATTGTGATGCTTGTAGAAAGAAGTTCAAGTGAAGACTACCATGGGACATCATCCTTGGATTCTGGGCATTTATAGCAAAAACTCCAAGTTAGGCCCATCAGCTTCTCAGAGCAAAAGTACACTTTCCACAGGGATTTAAGTTTACATCAAGTCCAATTAAATAGTCACTGGAAATGCCAGAGTAACCCCCAAAGGTCATCCAGAAACATTTTTCCCTCTTTAGCACATAGTTTAACACAGAAAATAAAAAGGCACCAAAGCTATTACATAAGCTAGTGACAATCAGCCTTGAAAGTGGAGTGAGTGAAAGAGGACTTAGGGGGAAAAAAAAGTATGAAAAAACCCTCCATTTGGGATTTTATTGATGATTCTTTCCTATACCTAGCCATCACCATATTTATATCTAAAGCAACAATGCCCATTTGCCCTTCGTGGAGGAAAACATGCACATTAAGGCAATGAAAAAGGGTACTGGCTCAGCACATTCAAAATATGGAAGTTAAAGTCACCATTGTAATTCTGGTGATATTTCTGCTTAAACAGTAGATTTCAGAGAAAGCCACAGTTTCTACAACTCATCTAGCCACTTATTCACTTTATGCTTTTAAGTGAAATATTTTCTTAACATCAAACTTTGCTGTTACACTATGGGAGATATTGCAGCTTGTTTCTTCGGAGGACAAAGGCCTCTAATATCAAAATAGATTTCGAAATAACGGGCTCACCATTCCGACGTCCCTGTAACCGTCATTCCACAAGGGTTAAAGGGACATTTTGGAATTGTGGGTTATTTCTAAATTTGGCACTGGGTAGACAGCACCAAATTTCAGAATAAGCTATTTCAATCTAATTTTGAAATAAGATACATAATTTGCATAACTCAAAGTGTGTATCTTATTTTGACCTATGGGTGTAAGGTAGATGCACCCTTAGTTTATAGGGCACAGTTTGCTTTCATTCACTTAAGTTCTGTGCAAAGTTAAAGAGAAGAAAGCAGGTAGTCCAGCAGTCGCTTCTCTTACAGAAGAGACTTCCCTAGCCCGGGTCCAGCTCCTTCAAAGAGTTCTGCCTGCTGCACTCACACGCTTCCCTGTATCAACCAGCAGTTCCATTGCACCAGTGGATATAAAAGTTGTGGGAGCTCAGGGAGGAAGAGAACCCCCCCCACCCCCACCCCGACAGCCAATGCCACTCTTATTACAGAGGGTACTGAACATAATTGCATTAGTCACCAGGGCCAGGTCTGTGGCTGGCAGGACCGAGTGCATTTTTCTGACCTGCTCCACAGAGAGAGCAAGTGTGCTTTGCCACTACAGCTACTAGGGCATCCTCAATCACTGAGCAGCTCAAAAGGATCCAGGTTGTGAACCAACTTCAGAGCTCTGCACTCACTCATCTTCCCTACTGGAGTAAGCAAAAAAGGAACAAGAAAAAGAATTCTGGACCCTAAAAAAAAAAAAAAAAAAAAAAAAAAAAAAAAACCGCACACCTGTTTCCCCTGCCCCCCCCCATTTACAACAGGAGTCCCTCCCCGCCATTTACAACTTCAAACAGGAGTCCCTCTAACAGAATGTGTCCCCAGAGTGGGTCTCTTAAGATGCTTCCCTCAAATACATAAGGAATCGAAAACCTATTGTGACTGAACACTGGGCAATGCATTCTCTTCCCCAAACTTGACATCCAAGGGGCCATCAGGTAGCAATAACTAACAAGTAGCACCATGCTCCTGCATGGAGCAGTTCCTCCTCTCCCCCCCGCCAATTCTTGTGGAAACAGAAGTGGGGTTGTATCATTGTCATCCACGTGACTAGTCATGACTGCTGCTGAAGAAGGCTTTTCTATGGGAAGATGATACTATTCTTCCTGTGAAGCTGGTTCATTAGGCTTTAATCATAAGTGATATATACATAGGACAGGAAGAGAGAGATGGGAAAGAGGAAAAACAAGTAATAGGAGAAAGGCACTGGTGGTCGAGAAGGTATGATCATGCTGCTTTAAATAGATCTAATATCTTGCACTTATAGTAGAAACAGAACCCTGAACACAAGCAAGTGTGGAAGAAAATGTGTCTACATTATCCAGTCAGTACAGCATGGCACTGGGAACAAGGAAACGCAAAATTCTAATATCTCCTCCAAACTCATGGAATTGCCTTGGTCAAGTCACTTCCATTCAACCTGACTTAGGGCCTTCATTTGTGAGGTGTTCTGACCCATTTACAAGTGTGTTTTAAAGAATAATGTTTGTAGCATTGCCAGTACTCTGCATAGCTCACTAAATTTTAATATTGCCATTTGAAATTTAAAATGATCTGCTAGTGATGTGTGATTGTGAAAAGTGGAAGATGTAGGGGAAAAAAATATCAAATTTAATCTTAAGTGCCAGTGAATTCTAATGGCTTCAGTAGAGAACATAGGAAACACTTGCAATGTCGTTGCAGAGACTAAAACCAAGAGTACTTCATTATTTGAGAGGAGCTAGAAGCTGTCATGGTTGCAGTACAGGTCAATTGCTTAACAATAGCTTTTGTTTTAGAACATTATTGGCCAGTCACTTATATAAGAGCCGGTTGCAGGCTGTAGCACGGTAAACTGACAAAACCATTGCATTCAACTAATGTGGCAGACACTTGCAAGTTACTCCCAATCCTCTGATTTTCTGGATTTCCCAAGGCATTTTTAATAATCATCATCAATGTGCATAATTCTTGCAAGGGATGACAATTCCTTTTATTCCAGACATCTTCAGTGTCATCTTCTCCCTTTCAGTGAATCAAAAGGGGGCTAGCTCAAATAATCTAAAGACTTTCAAAAGCTTTACTGTAGTAAGATTTGAAACAAGTGTGTTGAGATCACTCAGTTTTATTTCCTTCTTGGATTCCCACCAGTCTACTATTATTAGCACTAAGTGTTTTATAATCTTCAAAGTACTCACTAATAACTGGGACAGTGGCTGCCATTTACCCACTGTTACTCAACTGTGGTAGCTCAGAGATAGTTTTGCCAATTCATGATTTTATTGCAAATCTCACTAAATTTGGGGGTTTTCCTTATGGCCCAGCTCCTGAAGACAGAACTACATGTAAAGCTCAGTGTATTTTTTTTAAAAGGGTTTTTATCCTTCATTGTTGCAGAAAGAAAAATGGGGTGGCGGGAAAAAAGTCCCAGTACATGAATTGCCAACATTTATCACTTATTTAAAAGTCTTATGATGGACGGGGGCAGGGAGGGAAGAGTTAACATGATTTTCCAAGCTTGCGTTTGGCAAGGCTACAGATGACATAGTACTAAAGCATAGAAAAATATTGTTGATAATTCTGAGTCCATTATATCATAGTAACCAACATAGGCAAAGTATTAGCTCTATTTTATAGATCATGAGCTAGAGAGATTAAAAAGAAAAACCAGACAGATTAAAAAATGACTCCTCTAAAAAGTACCCCTGCAAGTCCTTCATGGAGGTTTAATCACACAGGGGTAAAGTTATCATGGCAGTGACTTGGCATTTGTAGCCATTGGCCCAGATAACACACCCATGATCAATGCACACCTATAGATGTCCTTTCTCCACAGAAGAGGATGCCACCTCTACTATGATATGGCCCTTGCACCACAACCATCCCCTATCAGAATCCTAGCAAGGATATTCTACAGGTGCAGGGTCTGCCACGGGGCAGGAAAACAGGTTCTCCTTAGAGTTTAGGAGAGGGGTACTGGAAATCAATGGTGAAACTTCCCCACAGACAGATTTTCCCAGGCTTGGTATTGCCCTGAAGGTAAATTTATAGATAATCCTCAGTACAAAACAGTTCCAAAGATATTGGGGGGAGGGGGACAAAAGAAACCCAAACTTTAATGAAGCATCTTGGGGAACAATATCAACCTGGCAGACAAGTGACCCTCATTGACTGTTCTGGAATGCTCCATGGGCAGAATTGGCCAATTGCAAGACTCTGAAAGTTAGCATTGTAAAACATGCACATAATTTTAAAATACCAGCACAGTGTTCTAAGCAATGGCAGGATGCAACTCAGTAATGCATGGCCAATCTAGTAGTGTACCTTAAAAATGCTGGGTTTTTATTGGGGGAGGGGAAAGGGTGTGAGTAAAGCTATTCATAGGATCAGGAGAACCTTAGCATGCAGTCAGTGAGGTGTGCAAGAGACATACAGGTTGCATTTAGGGTTGCCAGGTGTCCGGTATTCACCTGGACAGTCCGGTATATTCGCCTCCTGTCCGGTAAAAAAATTCAGAGAATACCAGACACCTGAGATGTCAGGTATTTTCTGAATTTTTCCCCAGCCAGGAGGCAAAAATGCCAGGCACCTGGCAACCCTACAAACACTCAGTGCCTGCCTGCCCCCCACCCCACTCCACCCCACCCCACCAACACCCCCAGCCCACCTGGTTCCCCAAAGCTGCTGGCACAAAATGGCTGCCAGCCAAAAGACCTAGGGGAAGCAATGCTTCCAGGTCTTAGTGTTCAACTGCTCCCCTGTTCCTATCCCTACAGTCACTCTTAAAGGGGACATGCTGTTTTATTTTAATTTTTTTTGGCTCAACAACTTTGGTCCCCCCCCCTTTTTCCCCCCCCTTCAACAGAATTTTTTCCTGGTTTTTGGGGGGGGGAGGGGGGGGGAGAGAGGGTGTTTCGGTATTTTTGTTTCAACCATCTAGCAACCCTAGTTGCATTATACCAAAATTCAGTGATACGGAAGGAACTATTCTCTCTTTTGTTCAGTATTCCCTGAAACTCTTGCAGTTGTATCTTGAGATTTACAATAATTTTGCTTCCCCCCCTCCCCCCCCAAAACCCAGAGCTGGTACCCTGTTACTGAGAAGCTCCACTTTCATAAAAAAAGAAAGTAGCCTTTACGGTAGCAGACAAAAGCTTGAAACATCACTGAGTACATCCCAAAGGCTCAGAAACAAGGCAGCAAATAAAGTCTCCAAGGTGTTTTTGGTCAAATCTTAGGTATTTAAGCCAAAAAACCTCATGATTTTTGGAGCTTGGAAATACTATTCCCCATATTACCTTCTAGAATGGAACGAAACTGAGAATGGTAGAACTGCACAGTTCAAGATGCATGCTTAAGCTTAGGTCTGTTGTCTCATGCATCTATAGTAAAAGACTGTTATGAAGAAGACAATGATCATTTGTCCTCCATGTCCCCTGAGGATACCAAAAGTAGTAATGAGGTTAGTTTGTAGCAAGGGAGATTTAGCTTCCGCTGGGAGTGGAGAGGAATCTAATTATAAGCATAATTAAGCACTGGAACAAGTTACCTATGAAGACACTAGAATCCCAGTCATTGGTGGCTTTTTAGGAATAGGCAACAAACATGTGTCAGATAATCTGGGTATACAACTATAGCCTCAGCGTGGGAGTGAGGAACCAGATGACCCACTGAGGTCCCTTTCAGCCCTGCATTTACGTTAGATGATCACACACTTCCTTAAAACAAGGCCATGCATTTTCTTCTACAACTGGTAAACTGCAACATGTAGAATGTGTGAAGTAACTGTCATGGGATGCCTGCATAAACAAAAAATGGCAGCAGGATGTGATCCATTTTGTATCTAAAGTTGCCACGTTGACTGCTACACTGCATTACTTGACAGAACACTATGATCATTAGAATAAAAAACATGGTTTATACAGAGACAGAGTTAAAGTTGCATCCATACTCCTACTTTGCATATTTTAGGACTCAAATTCTAAATCTATATATTATTACTCATTCCATTTAAAAAAAAAAATCAAGAAGTCACAGCTTCAAGGCAGATGTCCCACAGCACATTTCAGATTCATTATAAAGCCAAGGTAATCTTAAGAGACACTGGTAGAGAGCGTGATACAACGTCAGCTTTGAAGGGGGAAGGAGGGGAGGAGAACAGATCTGTGTTCAAAACTTAAGAGGCATGATGCAGAGATATCTGCATCAAACAGTATCCAGGTTACCACTCAAGCCTAGAACAAAGTTATTTTGTTAGCACAGTAGATTAGCTTTGTACCTCCATGTGAAAAACAAACCCCCCACTAACGCTCATGCCGGAAGTCTCAGTAGTGGCTAAATGAGCCAACAGGTAAGGAGACTCATCTGCCTTTTACTCTTCACTGCTTCAAGAGGCTTCCCCCCCACAACCTTTATCATGTTAGTTACCCTGCGAAAGATCTCACCAGGTTGTTGGGTTTTGTTTTTTTTTAAGCCATGCACAGTGAGGACAAGGCCCTGGCTGCTTACCTCATTTCATTGTGTTACCACCTCAGGACAGCTCACACAGGTTAGTTCTCCTGCCCCACTCTCTCCCCATGGGTTAAAAGCAACAAACCTATTTTAAACAGTTAAACAAAAGGCCAAGCAATGCTCTGTAGTGGACATCTTAAGTACGCAATATTACCAAGATCAATGAACTTTAGTAGTAGGTGTTACTGAACATCCCATACCAAAGAGGGTAAAGAGAATGACTGACAGTATTTGCAATTTAGTTATCCATAATCCAACTCAGCAGTCTCTTGCTGTTTCATGCGCTGCTATTCTCCTTCTCCCTAATGCCAGCTCTCATCTAATGCTAAACCTGCCATTCACATTGCAGGGCATGTCATACAAAGATGGATTAATGGTAGATCCAGATTGTTCCTCCTCAGTATTGCAGGGATGGTTCTTTAAAATAGTTTGCTTTTTTAAATATGCCGTGGGATTCCCACAGTAAGAGAATAACACTGAAAACCTTGGAAAGAGAACAATTCAACATTGGAAGAAAAACAGCGCTTCTTAACTCTAAATAGTGCAACTCATCTGATGAAGTGGGTTTTCCCCACAAAAGCTCATTACCCTCTATTTTTTTTAGTCTTTTAGGCCATGTCTATACTAGGAAGCTATTTTGAAATTACTGAATTCGACAGCTCCTGATTTAACAAATTTGAACTACTGGGAAGCATCAAAATTAGTCTGAGGCAGGTTCCATTAATGTGGACGCGCTACCTCAGACTTAGAGCCCCAGCAAGCACTCTGGGGAGCTGCGGGAAACCTCCCAGAGGCCATAAATTCAAATTAGCAGCACCAGTGTCTCCACACCAACATTATTTCAAAATTATTATTTTGGAATTAGTGTTACTCCTTGTAAGGAGCAGGTGTACAGAGTTGAAATAACGGGCTGTGAAATTTGGAAATAATGGGTGTGGTAGTACGGATGCACGGCTTATAAATTCAAACATGGGTGGCTATGAATAAGGTCCTATTGTAGACCAGGGCTAAGGTGCCACAGGATTACCCCTCCACAGAGGCAGTCTCCTGCTTTTTGTAAGGTCAAGTGTGAGATCACCAGCACAGTACATGCAGAGACACTACACACATACAAAATCAGTCAACCTCAGGAAAAAGAGTAGTAGTTTTAACATGCTTGCTAATATATGTTAAAAATCTTATGGTAAAATCCTGGCCCTAGAAAAGTCATTGGGAGTTTTGCTACTGATCTCAGTGAGGCCAGAATTTCACAAGGCAAGATTTATGTTTAAAAATCAGACTAGAATTTTCATGTGTTAATTAGCTAAAAATATACCTGTTTCGTAGTGTAGTTATGGTCTTATTCAGTGGGGATACACAGATTTTTTGAGAGATACATCTACTTACCTAGATAGTCACCTAGTTTTACTACAGGCTACATTAAAAGCACTAGCAAAGTCAGTACAAACTAAAATTGCACTTGTTATTACTGTTCTACATACTACAGACTGAAATGCAAGTACAATATTTATATTCCAGTTAGAAGTGTGAAAGTAGAACCATGTAAACAATTAACCTTTATGGTTACATGCAGGCTCCTGTCCCACTTAGTAGCAGGTATTACACTCATCACTATAAACAAGGCCTGATACAGAGGCAGCAACATGGGGTGGCAGGGCTACAGGTGGGAGGTGAAGTGTGCTGATAGCCAGCTGCTGCCCTGTATTGTGGGTACAGGTAATCGCTGAGATTCCGCAGTTATACGTTTACTCAATTACCCACTTTAAAATCTTTAATTCCAATCCATTTATGTTACAGTTACATGGCAAAAAAAAGAGAAAAACAATATTTCAGCAATGTGTTCTGTGCCACTTTTGTATTTTTAGGTCTGATTTTATAAGCAAGTTGTTTAAAAGAGGTGAAACTTCGGGGCACATAAGTAAATCTGTCCTGAACAGTAGATTAGGTGGTTCTCAACCTTTCCCACCTAACTGACCATAGTACATCAAGATTCCTGGCAGACACATGCCAAGTATTCATATACTCTATTGAACAGTAGTTATGTTCAGTCACCAACAGCAGGATTTGATCCATAATTACACATGTGCAAATGTAAAGTAATTGACATCAGTGGTGTTCCTCTACAGTTGCAATAAAACATAAATCATGTTTATTTCTCAAGAGAAAGTTAACTAACATCAGGTACAGAGAAAAAGCAGATAGCTGTATTTCACAGTCAGCCTGATGTGAATCATTGGGTGGACATTTAAAGTCCACAAAGCTCTGCATTCTTTAAGAATTATTTTAAATTTCTTGCTACTTCTTTAAGTTACTAGTCTAGAAATTATTTTTAGATCCTGACAATAAGCACAAAGCCGCTTGGTAGCAAGGATTACTCTCATCACTATAACAAGGCCTGTAACACTTCATTTATTCACCCATTAGATCAGGGGCGGGGAACCTTTTTTTTGGGTCAGGGGCCTCTGACCCACAGAAAAAATCAGTTGGGGGCCACACACAAGGGAGAAGCAAAAAGAGAAAAGCAAGTCTTCACGGACATGGCTGCTGACTGAAGGACACTCCCCACACACACCAGAGCCTAGGGGGACCAGGCTAATAGATTCTGTGTGCTCCAGCCCCACAGCGAGGCAGCAGGGGGGCTGGAGTGCCATCACAGGCTCCCCAGTGCTGGGGTACGGGTGCTGTCACAGACTCAGGGGGCTGGATCTAGGCACCCAACCCTCAGTCCTAAGGTTCCCCACCCCTGCATTAGATGAACAGTGCAAAGGCAGAACACTGGGACATAAGTAAGTTCCTCACACTAAGAGAAAAACAGAAGTTTAGTAGAACTGGTGAAATACACTAAGAGGAAAAAAATATGACGATGTGAAAAATATCCAGCCACTAGAGAAAGCGCCTTTAAATTCTGATAACCACTTGAAAATGGCATCTACAGGTAAAAGGGGAAGTTGGGAGAAAGGAATGGAGAGACAATCTGACATACTGTATGGAACCATATCCAAAAAGCTTTGGATTTGGTCAGGATAAGATAAAAAGCATTTCAAGTTTATACACAATTTGACAAGAATGTTAAAAATATTATATGATAAACACTTCTGTAAATATAGACAGTCTCATATTTGTTATGCTAAAGGCACAGCAGCATTTCAAATGTGGCTTTTGAAGTGCTTTAAAATTAAGCTAAGGCTAGCATTTGATTTAAGGGGGGGGGGGGGTGGAAGATACCCCACAACCAAAAGTGGCTAAGAAGTAGTGGAGGGAATACAGGTGGGAGGGGAGGAACACTGGAGAGATTAAAATCCCTATGTAAGAGAAAGGCCAATCACATTCAACACTGCCCAGCTATATGTTCTTGTTAAGCCAGGTTGCCTTTGTGTACATGCCAGTGGAGAAATTTAAAGTGTATTTTTATCAATACAGCAATCTGGTTTTAGATTAGCACACAATATTTCCTCCTCATGTCTTTAAAAAAAGATCCAGACATCATAGACTTAGTTCCCCAACCAGTAGAACTGTAAATTAAGGCAGTAATTTAATCCCCAGGGGCAAGGGCCCTGAGGTTCTGATCAGTTTCTCCTCAGTGTGACACTGCAACACTAAAACGGCAACAAGGCTGCTTGGTTGACAAGCAGCACCATACATGGAGAACATGGCACCAGATCAGGGCGACATAAATTTGGACGGCAAGGTTAGCAACCAGTGTTTATAAACATAAACCAGAGGATCAGATGGGCCAGCAATAAATTATGACTGGATTGCGGTGAGCAAAAGAAAAAAAAAAAGCAGAGGCTTTATATTCTCTCTTCAATTTTAGTTCAATCCCTAAACACATACATACATGCATGCTATTGAAGCATGATGGAAAAATCCTGAGACCTGGAACTAAATTACAAGCACTTCTGCCACTTTCTATGCATGGAAGCCTAAGCAGAGCCTTATTAGTTACTCTCCAATATCCCCAATGCCACAAGGTCCCTACTTAAACCCCATTTCAAATTGGGGAAAGGAGAGGGGGGGGAAAAAAAGAGGGCTTAAAAATTCATGGAGCTAATTTAAAATTGGAAGGCTCTTGGCCTTCCTACCCTGGGTGCATTTTCCCAAGTGAGTTCCATTCCCTCTAGACCACAGTTAACACATGCAATTTTTTTTTTTCCCTTTCCTTGTCCTCTACCACAATTCCCCCCCAGCAGGGGCCATGTGACGGGTGGGGGAGGGAAGGAAACCAAATTTTAATCAAGAGAAGCTTCTGAGCCAGCTACTAAATATTTTTCACCAACTTCAAAATGATCTGCTTCCGAGTGGGACCCAAGCAGTGTGTGCTGGGTGATTTTGTAAGTGTCCTATGGAATCTCAGCAGAGCAGCCAGCAGGTAGAATCAGGTATCAAAGCCAGGTTTCAAGCATGAAACCAGTGCATACTGTTACAATTGCCTAACATCTCACTGACACCAAATATCTACACAGATAAGCCATAGCCACTGTACATCAGCAGCCTGGGATTGCCAGGATAGGATGCAATGTAACCTCTTTCTGTTTCTTTAGGAAGAATATGATCTGGTTTCTATAAAAACAATTCTTTCCTGAAAAGGTAGGAGTGCCAAGATGGGGGATGAAGGGGGGAGGAAGCTTGGTTAAAACAGAACTATGGCCAACAGCGGTACTGAATTTAAAAGGAAGCTTCACTTCATCGTGTGCTTCTCTGCCCCTTTGGCACATACATGAATCATCATGGTGACCTAAGGAGTCCAGTGAAAGTCTATTGGGAAGTGGTTGCAATTGTCCCAAAAAAGTCAAATCTATGTCACTGTGAGTTGCAATTAAATGCAGAAGAAAGCCAAAACAGGATTTTAAGGTTTAAACTTCTGAGTGAAGACTGCCACAAAGTCCTGAATTCAGCTCCATAGTTTTAACCCATTTACTTCCACAAAGTCCTATTGCAACTCTCAGAACTGCAAGTTTAGCTGCCATAATCTTTCGTGTATATTTGCAAGGTTAGAAGAATTGACTTCTGAGGAGGATTAAGGGAGTTCTAACATATATAGTTTGGCTAAACAATGGCTAAAAGGAGGGGAGAAGCAGACAAGTGTCAATGAAGTATGTAAAGAATCTGAATATCAAGCAAGGGGAAGACAATTTGGACAGCAAAATTGTTATAACTAGAAGCAACAGAATGAGGTAAGTATCTTCAGACAGTATTAGCGTGTGGAAAGCTTTTCAAAGTGGTGGAAGCCACATCACTAGAAACACTGAAAGTTAGACTTGACAAACATATAAACAGTAACTCAAAAATGGTTTTTTCCCCTGCAGACCACTTCAGAGCAAAGCAACCGTTTAATGGGTCCTTTCTCCAACATTCAAACCCTGCACAGCATGAAATATTCTGAGCACCAAACCATCAGCCAGCCACCAAAATGGATAGCATACATACAATGGTAATCCCCAGATAAGTCTGGATTCTCAGCTTGGCTAACCTACTAGCTCTTCCTCCTCCCCTTTGCTCCATCTCCAACTTCTATCGGCTAAGTTTTATAGATACTAAAATAACGGACAGCAAGACTTCTAGAAATACACAGCCCCCAAAGTATCAATTTGCTCTAAAACATTTGGGTAGAAGTGTGGCATTTTCTTGTGCCTTTGCCCTTCTAATAAGTATTTCTAGCCCAAATAATTAGAGCTAAGAAAAATTAAAACTCCACACAAATCTAGGAAGTCTCAACCATCACCCCCAAGTAGTGATATTCAGTAAACAAAAACAAAAAACAAAACCACAACAAACCTTAATACTGAGCTCTATAAGCCCCATGTTTTATATATAGGATACATGTTAAAATATTCCTCCCCTCTCAATCATACACTCATAACAAATGTAGAGGAGAAAGAGCTTTCAGAGGTCAACCCTCTATGGGACTAAGTATCCCTAGACCATCCCCAATAGATGTTTGTCTACCAAACAGCTCTTAAAAGCCTCCAGTATGGGGGATTCCACAACCTTCCTTAGAAGCCTATTCCAAAGCTTAACTATTCTTATAGGAAGTAAAGTTTTCCAAATATCATCCTAAATCTCCCTTGCTGCAGGTTGAGCCCATCACTGGAGGTAAGGCAAGAAGCAGCCATGCAGAATAATTGATCATCCTCCTCTCTGAAGGCTAAGCATGCCCAAGTTTGTTTGAAATCTTTCCTCAGAGGTCAGGTTGTTTAAACAGTTTATTGTTTTTGTTGCTCTCCTCCAGACTTTCTCCAATTTGTCTACATCTTTCTGAAGTGGTGCCCAGAACTGGACACAGCACTCCAGCTGAGTCCTCATCAATGCCATGCAGAGCAGGACAAAATGTCCTAGGTCTTACATATGATGCCCCCAAATATTAACTTCTTTAGCAGGTGCATCATAGTGTTACCTCATTTGGTTCCTGAACTACTGTATCCTCCAGATACTTTTCAGCAGTACTATCTATTCTCCACATGTTGTTAGTTCTGCTTTTGATTTTTCCTTCCTAAGTGTAGTGCTTAGACTTTCATAATGCTCATTTCAGACAAACTGGAGAATTTGTCAAGGTTGTTTTGAAATCTACTCCTGTTCTCTACACTGCCTGCAACACCAACCCAGCCTGGTGTCACTGCACATTCTATAAGAATGATCTCCAGATCCATTATCTAAGTGTTTAATGAAAATATTGACTAGTGTCAGCTCCAGGACAGACCCCTGTAGGATCTCCCCAGATACATCAACCCCCTACCTCCACCCCCAAAGTTTGAACAAGCCATTGAGAACTACTTTGAGAATGATCAACAATTGTGAACCCACCTTATAGTAATTTCACTGAATATTCCTTTTGCCATTGATGAATCTATACATATAGGATTCCCACCCACACAGATTAAAAGTGTACATCTTTCAATCAAACAAAAGAAATAGGAGGCTTGGGGGGGGGGGGGGGGTGGGAAGAGAAAACAAACCAGCAGATTACTTTGGGGTAGCAGGTAGAAGTACCTTTCAGAACTAGAGGTTCCTTGCCTTCTCGCTTGAGTGACTCCAGCACTATGTGGAGCGGCTGGGAAGGCATTACTCGGCTTGGCTCATTGGTATTCTCATCATAAACTATAATTTCTTTGGAAAAGATCCTCTTGAAGGAGTCCTTGCCTTCCCGGCAGGAGATCAAGTCCAAGACAGTGATCTTGCCCTGCTGGAGCCTTCGCCTGCTGATCTTGTCAGAACAGTTAATGTGAACAGCCCCTTGAATGTGACTCTTATTGTACTCCATGAACGGCCTGCAGTCAATGATGACAGGCCCTTGGCTCTGTTGGTGGCTCTTGTTGCATTTGGTCATCTTTTTAGCCAGGTCATTAGGGTAGATTATTTTTATGCTGGCTAGTTGCTTGGTTGTTCCTGAGGCCGGACTTCCCACTCCACCCGATGGACTCAGTGTGCCCGTGTTCTCATTGTTGTTGACCATTTGGTTAGCAGGGCAAGTGGTAGAGGTTCCTACGTTGGTGGTGCTGCTGGTGCTTGCTTGAGTTTGGGCCTGATTGTCCTTGTCGTAAGTTGCCACAGTGCAGCAACTGGCGCTGCTGCAGCCACAACTCAAGGAGCGTGCAGAGCTGTTGGATGAGGGCATATACGGGAGATTAGCAGCCTTTAAGGACACAACAGCTGTACCAAGGAGACTTGTGCAACTCTCACTGGCAGAAGAAGCAGATTCAAGGTAGCTAGAGTCTAAACAAAGGTTGAGATCCTGAGGTCTTACTGGCCTTGAAAGTGCCACTACTACCCTGTCGTCTAAAGGAGTTGGAGGCATGAGGAGGCTGAGAATTGGCAAGTCAAGAAGAACTCAAGATCTGTCTGCAAAGGGAAAAAAGAAAAAAAGGATCACATTAAACATACAGAGTCAGAGATTTCTAAAAGCAGTTTTCAATACTCATCAGTGATTTGCAGGGGGATCAGCTCAGTGCAGTTTATGAAGGCACCAGTCCTGCAGCAAAAGCTTCAACTCTTATCCTGTACGCAAAGAGAATGCAGAATATGCAATTGGCCTAGACACAGTTGAGAGGAGACATTCATTTACATGCAGATGCTGAGTTATTCTGAAGTCTTAGGGCTGCAAAGCAGGCAACTGATAAGGGCAATAAGGCGGCATGTTCTTTCGTTTCCTCTGCTTACAGCAAGGGACAGAACTATTGGCATGGCTCAACAACTCACAGAATGCACAGCAGCTAAATACGTCAGAGGAAGATGTACAACTTTTCTAGCAAGCCTGAATAAAACTAGCTTTAGAATAAACCCTCGAGAAAGCCATTTGGAAAACAATTTCACACAGGCGTAACAAGAGGTAGAAGATGCCGGAGATCGTTGTGAAAGACATGAACCTGTGTCCCAACTGCATCTCCCCTTTTCAGATGCTAGTACAGTTGTAATAAAAATATTTGAATAAAAATAAAGCCTGGAAGCTCGAGCAATCCTAGAGGCAGAAGCACTCTCTCCTCCTCCCCTCCATAGAACAGTTTGAGAGACTCCAAGAATAAAGGCCCCTCTGCAGCCCCTAGGTTGTGATCTTCACAAGCTTTACCAAGAGACACTATATAAAATTAGAAGCATTTCTCCCTGCCAAAAAACAAAACAAAACCCACCTTCAGAGCATTGGAAGCGCCTCTTGAAAATACATTCCATCAACCAGCTAACAAATTAAATCTCACTAACTAGAAGTGACCGAATACTCTAAAATCAGTTTTTCTCCTTCCAACATTATATCATCCCAGTCTACAATCCCTATTATAGTATCCTTTTTGATACTAAGGAGCTATCCCAAGACATGCCAGAGAATACAAGCCCTCCACTCTTATTTTCTCTAAAAGTCTCTTTACTATGTGAATTTGAAAATAGCTGAACAAGGAAAAAATGTTTACCATCCACAGATGAAAATCAGTACTGACTCACATAGCAAAAAATGAAATTGTAGGGTAGAGACAGATCAACCTTTGCAAAATGATCCAGTAGATTGCCTAGCCTATCCCTTCTCTTCCCCCCCCCCCCTTTAGAAAACCAGCACCCAACAGAAAACTGGAAAGCAATATCCTTCTGCTTGTAAAGAAAAAACAGCAACACAATTAAAAATAAAAGGCAAATAAATATATAAACCAGTAATGTTACAAAAACACATAATAGGATTTGATCCCAAGTACAAATGATTGTTTTCCTTCTAGAGACAAGAAAATATGCAGTTTTGGAAGGTCTGCATCTATGCAGCAGAGGGTTGTATATTTCCAGCAAAACCATGAAGTCAGAATAGAGCTAGCACAGCCCTGTATAGGACCGTTCATGGCCACTTTCTCTTCACCCAGGACCCTACAAAAATGAAGAGTGTGTCTGGGGTGGGGAGATAAAGCCAAGGAAGAAGATGCAAGGAGAGCCCTCCGAGCACTCTAGTCCCTGACCTCTTCCCCCTCCCAACACACTGCAGCAATCCCAAGACAAGAAAAGCCTTTTCTCCCATCCCACCAACACTCACTAGAAATAAGAGAGGTTGCAATCGGAGGCAGTAGAAGCCCAACACTGTTGGCCGAGCTTCCTACACCGACCCCTCCAAAAGTAGCATTGCGTACAAATGAAAGTATGTCCTTTTCCACTACTAGGTATCTTATAGGTGCTGCTTCTACATGCAGCTATAGACCCGCTGCCCTCCCCTGTCACTACAAGCACAGCCTTTCACTTACTTCATAAATAAGTAGATCCCTTCAGCATCTGGCGCTCATCTGTGGCTACGGAGTTCTACGCTAAGCCCCCATTCACGCGGCTTCATTGATCTCCAGCGGCAACAGAGTTACTTTCTCTTTTGCTACACTGTAAATGTAAGGTTCGAAAGGGGCGGGACAGACGGTGTCCGCGCCCAATGGGGGCTCTCCCTTGGAAGTGGGCGTGCTTCCAGCGCCGGGGGGCCAATGGCTGGAGGTGGGGGAGTGGAAGGAGGCGGGGAACCGAGCTCCCAGCCGCTTGGGGATGGTTTATCCGACGTAGCTTCTGGTCCGCTGTGGTATAACACAGGAGGGGCAGGGAGTGATGTCATTGGCAGCCAATCAGACGCTTGGAAGAGCCGGCCGGAGCCGGAGAGGAGCAGCTGTTCTGTATTTACATGTCCACTGAGCCAGCGGCGTGTGCTTAACCCTTTCCTAGGCTGGACTGTCAATGGGGCTCGCTCGCCCCCCAGCCGTCCCGCCTCACTCGCTTCCCTGTCTCCAGTCCGGCTTCTCTCCCCTCTTCTCGCGGCAGCTTCTTCCACCCAGCCCGTCGCGCCGGCAGGTGGATTTGTTCCTGTTCATCCACCTTCTCACGTAGGCTGCACTTAGCAAAAAGACGGGGGAGGGGAAAAGGGAGCCCGATCCAGCAACAGCTCCAGCTGCCCCGCTGGGGCTCCCCGGCAGAGGCTGGGTCCGAGCCCACCGGGCTGGAGCTGCGGGTGATGAGCGGCGGAGAGCCAGCTTCCAGGTCCGGTGCTGCATCCCCGCACACGCTGCTCAGGCTCCGCAGCGTCCCCCGCTGCAGCCCTGCCGGGGTCCCCCAGGCAGAGAGGGAGGCCTCCTGGGACGCCAGAGGCATTGGCCAAACTTCTCCAGCTCACGCTGTTGGCTTCGGCGTTCAGTGCATTCACCGATCAGCACCCATGCAACTCTGGAGCCCTGCCCAGCACGGCAGGAGGCAATCAGATAGCAGCGCATCCCTCCGGCAGCAGGCTCTCGGAGAGTGTCTATCAACACCACGCTGAGCCCCGTCCCTCGCCCGCCTCTCGCCCCCCCCCCCCCCCCCATCCCAGCAGGGAGCCCCGTGACCTTGGTTGGATCTTAACCACGACACACTGGGTCTGTGCGATTATTGTTGTTAAACGGGAAATAAAGATTGAAGTGGGCATAGGGACAACAGTGCTGCCTGCCACAGTAGCAGTCTGCCAGCAGGGGTTCCAAGCAGTAAGCCAGTGTGCCTGGGATGGCAGAGAGACCTTAACGTACGAATGGGAGAGGACTTACCGAACCCCATTTAACAAGTCTGAGTACAAAGCTGCGTCAAACAACATCGCGTTTCAAAACTTGCCTTTGCCAATTGGTTTTAAAAAGCCTGGCGCCCCACTTTGGCTGCCTTTCCTCCCATTAGCTATATCAGTCACTTTCCTGTTATGGAGTTTGATGCTGAAACGATGGGACTATCACAGCTGGGGTAATTTTGAGTCAGTCTGTTCCAAAAATATTTTACAAACATTACACATACATAAGGAAGCACTTTACCCACCACTGGAAAGCAGCCACCGCTAGAGCAAAGCCTGGTTAATGTTTCACAGGGCTGAGCAACACTACACAATGGTTTTAGATACTGTATCGAATTGAAGATACAGGGGAATTCAGGAAACTGCAAGGTTATTAACAAGACTAGAATTTGACTAGGACACTAGCGATTTCCCTATAGCAGAGAATTCGAGCTAGCAACCAGAGCATCAGCAATGCTTGTAACACACCCCGTTGCCTCGCACAAAAATTGTTTGCAACAGCATGCAAACAGACCCAGGCAGCACTAGACACCTTGATTCACTTGGGCATGGTCAGCCAGTGATGTGAGAATGCTTAAAGAGCACCTGGCCGGGATCTAAGCCTACTTCTAAAAATTAGGTGCCTTTAAAGGCTTCCTCTGTTGACTACCAACTCGTCAGCTCCCATCTCTCCAGTTGCACTTGCTATGAGTGATCTTATTTAGGAAACATTAAACTCCATAATTCAGTCACCAGTGGAAGTTATAGTTTAGACAAGACTCACACCCTTTTTATCATGGTGTCATCTCACTAAGTAGTTTTAGGCAACACTGACAGGGTGGTGGAAATGCTTGAGTTATCTCTGAAATACAGTCACCACCACTGCTACCATCATTGGAGCTGATTGGTGGGAATAAGTCTGAATTGTCCTTCTTTGGATACAGCCAGCAAACAATTTACATGCCTATAAACTGTGAAAGTTTCATTTCTATACATAGAAACTGCACAACCAGTCTGTTTACAAATGTTAGGAATATATTTTTCCATCCATACAAAATGTTCTAGGGATAATCTGTATGGTCCAGATTATATATAGACTCAGACAATAAAATCAGAAGAGACAATCTGGATCAACTACCTATAAAAGTCAAGCATTTATGTGCCATACAAGCTTGTCTGGAAGATAATAATTTCCAAAGATGAAGATTTCAGCATTTGTTTCCAACCCACTGCAGAACAAAACCAAGATTTTTCATTTGGGGGGGAAAGCACAAAGAGAAATCAACACTCCAAAATAGTCAGTATCTAGGGAACAAGGGTCAAGTCGCTGCTTTGAATCAAGAAGAGCAGTGACTTGAAACAAGGTTTTTGACAGCCCAGGTGAATGCCCTAATTACTCTGTTATTGGTTATGCCAAGATGGAGGTCTCTCTCTCAATTTCACACTCAATTATAAAGTTCAGGGAAACATTTTGATTTCTCCCACTCAGCACTTCCCAGTGAAAAACTGGTAAGTGAAACCTCTGCTCAGCTCTACTTACAATTTTACGCATGGAAAATGAGACAATACAGTGAGTGAGGTCAACGCTGTTTTACCTGTGAGATAAATATCCACACTACTATGTATTGCAATAGTGTATCTTATCTGCTCCCTGCACTGAGTATTCCAAAGATGCTATGGGACCATTTCATGCCCTACAAATGGTCAGGGAATTGGTTGTGCATCTCATGCAATGGACAGCTTGTTCATCATCCCAGGACTCCCAACTTCATGCTAGGGCATTGTGTCAGGACCAACTGCTAAAGGAGTGTCATCTGCTGAGGTTCCAGCACCAAAAAGAATAAACATTCAGTAAAAAAAATAATTCCTGTGGTGATGACTAACCTATGGAATTTCTCTTTTTAGATAGTTTCCTAACAGTCCTGTTCCCTCAAAACTAATCATGTGCTAGTGCGAGCAGCATCAAGTGGAAAACACAATAATATCTGGGAATGGAAGCCATAAATCACTAAGTGAAGCACAAGGTCCTCTGTTCTAAAATTTGATTTGTCAATTTCACATGCGTTCATTTTTTTGATTGTATCACTCTGGTATATATGGTTGTGCCTATTTTCTTCCACATATTGATCTGAGGAAGTGGGTCTGGCCCACGAAAGCTCATCACCTAATAAACCATCTTGTTAGTCTTTAAAGTGCTACATAGTTCTGTCTTTTGTCCCTTCTGAGAGTAGGACCTTATCGTTCAGCTGCCTAGGCCCCAAGACTACATGGTCCCTCCCTCCCTCTCCCCACCCCTGATTCCCAATATCTGAAACTCACCATTCCCAGAGCTCCAAACTTGAGGGCACTTTGGTACACAGTTTGTCCCTTTGGGTGTTACCCCAAAATAGAATTAAGGTACCCTCAGAATAGCTGGCCCATCCCTCCCTCCCACCCCCCACCCCCGATGTTTATAAAAACAGTCCACCTGTTTTTCTGTTATAACCAATCTGTTCTCACTGGGTATACATCTTCAGAATGGCTAAGGAGTATCATGAACATGCCTGAGTTCCCTGTTTTAGAAACTCCCTTGAATAGCTTGAATCTGTTACCACAGAGAACACCGATACTGCCTGCCAATACATGATTGACATAAGAGGTATTCTTTCCAAAACAAAGCACCTTTTTGTGGGGTGTAAATAATAATCCCTGATACAATAATAATCTAAAACCCAAATCCCTAACCGCACATTAGAGAGTACCCAAACTGCAGTAACTTACAGTTAAGATGATTCTAAGTGGCCACATCCTGTTTCAGATGGTCAGTCTCTCACAGGTCACTGACAGCTACTGGTAACTCTCTTGAAGTGTCATATAGAAAGATTCCAGTTACCATTAACATAATCCACACACACTCTAACACTAAACTGTGCTATAATCATAACTGACAGGCTTACTCCCTCCACTGTATTCTGTTGCTGCTTCTTCCGACTTTCTGCTACAGTCTGCTCTACTTTGCCCCTCAGCTCAGCTTCACCATGGCTTCCCATGGTCAGGTCAGCTATCTGCTCACTCCTCCTTCACTATCCGTCCAGTCCTGATAGTCTCTCTTGTCCTTTGCTTCTCTAACTCTTTCTGCTTCCCACTGGCACACTGCCTTTTATATGATTTTTAAATTCTATTTTTAGACATGACAGCTTCAGATCTTTACTGCACATGCTCACACATGCGTTCATCTCACTCCTGCAAGTTAGTGTGTTCCAGCTCCTGGCTAGTCTGGCAGTCAGAGTGGTTCCCTCTCACTCAAGAAATCTGTCCCTCCTTTTCCCTTCTGGGAAATTCCTCTCCTTCTCCACTGGAGATCTGGTTTTCCTAGGCTTCAGCCTCCTCCCTCCCGCCCCCACATTGTTCTGTTCAGACATGGTCCATTCACTTTTTGATAGTCTTTAATGCCTATCACAAGGCATTGTGATAAGAATAGAGTAAAAATAATCATAAGGGCTTAAACACAGAACTCACAATATCAACCAGAAATCATCAATTTCACATAGACAGATTCCCTAAACAGGCACAGAGCCATTCAGCACAAACATGGATTCAATTCAGTCTCTAGTTTTTGTTTGCACCTCTACAACAGCAGCAATTCCAGACCACCTGGGGTGGGAGTGGGGGTACCAGGGAATCTTCATAGATCCAAGAACTTGGATTCCCACAGTCTTTTCCTCTTGAATAGTCAGCTTTCCACTGAGTGCAATTGCTTCACTGTTCTGCAAACATTTTGATTAATAGAGCCAGGGAACAGAACAGCTGCTTCATTTTTATATTAGAAAACACAGCAATCCTATTTGGAGGTAGAATACTCACTGATAGCTTGTGAATTTTAGATTATTTGCAATACTGAATACGAGTAAGATTTTTACAGATGTAAAGTTACTGATTATTAAATGCCTTTTCCAAACAATAGGCTAGATTGAAGTGGAGAAGGAGTGATGGTGCTCACCCAAATTTTGGGAACAAACACGGATGGGTACCCTTGAAAATGCCAAAGTTAGACTCCATTCACCGATTTTCCTAATAGGATCGACTGTCCTTGTTCTGTTCAGCAATGTAGAGTTGATGTTGCTGAGGGAAAGATAGTCAATTTATACCCCTCCCCAAAGCACCGCATTGGTTTACTAACACCTTTACATTTAGAAGGTGCTTTCTCAACCATAAGGATTCTAAAATATATAGAACTGTGGGTATTGTCCTGAAAAATTATCAATCCAATGAACTGCTTTGCTGTGAGGTGGTCATGTCCTACATGTAGCCAAAGCAAAATTATTTTAAAAATACATGACTTGGATAACTGATTTAATGGACCAGTTGTCTTACATTTTCTTGCCAAACTATTCTATACTATACTATACTTAAGCTGAGCAAAATGATTCATTGTGGATTTTTTTATGAACTTACCTTATGGAAAAGTTCTATAGAATTTAATCAAACATAAGTTTTCTAGAGGTTATTTTGAACCATCCAGTAATATTTAATTCATGAATGTATCTCTGCTGAATATTCATACCTTACAAGGAGGGCATAAATATACAATACTGTTTTATAACATGTACAGCTTTCTGTTGAAGTTAGCTTTGGTTTTTTTTTCTCCTTATTGCAGTGTAATTGTTATTGCTTTCTGTCCTTATACAATAGAAACACCAAGGAATGTCCTTTGTGTTCAGTCAAATCATGAAGCATTAAGAGGACTTACTACAGAACCTTATTGACTTCTTCTTTATTACCTTTCATTGGATTCTTCCATAAAGCTAGTCTTTTATCCTTGCTCACAGAATATGCATGACCCACTTGTGATTGCCTCACATATATTTAATAAATATCTTTTTTGAATTTTTAAACCATCTGGTTCCACTGGTATTCAAATATTTAACCTGTGTTGTTTACTTGTGATATGACAAATAGGTCATAGTATAGTTTCTATGTCATGACTGGATGAACATAATATAAGAACATAATAATGGCCATGCCGGGTCAGACCACAGATCCTTCTAGCCCAGTATCCTGTCTGCCGACAGTGGCTCATGCCAGATGCCCCAGAAGGAGTGAACAGAAACAGGTAATCATCAAGTGATCTCTCCCCTGTCATCCATTTTTAGCGCCTGACAAACAGAGGCTAGAGACACCATTCCTATCCATTGTGGCTGTTGCCATCTAGATAACTACTAACATAAGTGCCTGCACATGTTTATTTAAATTTCTGTTTCCACAGATAGTTGTGGGCATGATTTTGAAGTCTGTTTGGGCAAAAAATGTTTACTATTAAAATGTAGTTGTTCAGATATTTTCCAGAAAGCAAAAATGAAAGGATTGAGAATGAGGCCCAAATGAATTTACAGTCAAAGCTTTGTTATCTGGCACTCTGTTAACCGGAAAACTTTGTTAACCACCATTGCCCACAGCCACAATACCGCCACGTCTTCAGCCATACACACCTGACCCCGCCTATCCAGCTGGCTGTTGTGGGGCTTCTGACAGCCAGCACTGATAGCTGACATCAGCAGCAGGAGTCTCCTTCCCCCTCAGCCTGTCTTAAGGTGCTGAATCTACTGGTAGGTGGCAGGGGCAGGGGCAGGGGCAGGGGCAGGGCAGTAAGCTTTGTTATCCAGCACATTCAATTACCCAGCAACTCCCATTCCCCATAAGAGCTGGATAAAGCTTTCACTCTATAAAAATAAAATGAAACATTCACAGAATGTTTGCATTTCACATCACATTAACTGAGCAAAATATTTAATCCGTTAAAGTTAACATGTAATTAAACTGGTAAATGCTGATACATGGTTTTAGTAATAGTTTACACAAGAGTACCAGTAGACGCCCTTTCAACGTGGCCCCTTAAGAAGAGTCCCTGGCTACGTCTACACTGGCACGTTCTCATGCAAAAACTCTTTTGCGGAAGAGTTCTTCTGCAAAAACTCTTCCAGAAGAGAGTGTCTACACTGGCATGTGCTTTTGCGCAAGAGCATCCATGCCAGTGTAGACGCTCTCTTGCGCAAGAAAGCTCCGATGGCCATTTTAACCACAGGGCTTTCTTGCTCAAGAAATTCATGTTGCCTGTCTACACTGGCCTCTTCTGGAAGAGCTCTTGCACAAGAGGGCTTATTCCTGAGCGGGAGCGTCAGAGTTCTCGCGCAAGAAGCCCTGATTTTATACATTAGAACGTCAGTTTACTTGCGCAAGAACATGTGGCCAGTGTAGACAGGCAGCAAGTTTTTGCGCAAGAGCGGCCGCTTTTGCGTGAGATCGCGCCAGTGTAGACACAGCCCCCTCTGTATTGAAGATTTTGTTCTGTGTCTCATTCTAATCTTGTGCCGAACGATAGGTGACTTTGTCCCTTGTTTGGAACCAGACACAGAAATTCTATCTAAAATACTGCCCTGGCTGTTTATATTTTTAGTACCAGTCTGCCAATGGCTATGTGCAATACCTGACCTGTGTGCAAATAAAGATTAAAGCCTACAGAGCTGGCAGACTTTAGCTTTCAAAACTACTCCTAAGAAATGTGCAAGGGAAGATTAACAACAGACTGACTGGGCCTGATCTGGCAAACAATTTGAAAAGTGCTTTCTACCAGGATAAAAACAGCAGTGAGGACTGTACTTGGTAATGCTTGCAAGGTCAGGTCCTTAAGGTTACAACTTCTGACACTTGAGTTCTGATGCATTTGCCTCAATGATTGTTATTTATGTTACATTAGAACTTGAAGGCCACAGCCAAGATTAGGTCTCTATTGTGCAGGGTGATGAATAGACATATTAGGACACAGCTCCTGCCGCCTAAGAGAGCTCATAATCTAAGTCTCAGAGGGATAGCCATGTTTGGTTTTGCAGATACAGACTATGAGGAGTCCCGTGGCACCTTAAAAACTAACAGATTTATTTGTGGGTAAGCTTCATCATGCATTTGACAAAGTGGTTTTTACCAGCAAAAAAAGCTTGTGTCCAAATAAAGCTGTTAGTTTTTAAGGTGCCACAGGATGCCTTGTTTTTTTCTCATAATCTAAACAGACCAGGAAGCATAGTCCCCTTTTTACATATGGTCAACTGAGGCAGGGGATCTTGGTTTTGACTGAGATCCACCATCCATACACAGCAAGGTGCACCCGAACCAGGAATTCAATTCTAACATCCTGTATCTTAAAAAGATCTTCCTTCCTGTTAAGGAATCTTCTGCCCTTCTGAGACCATTGCCATTAGTGTGGTTTATATTGTACAGCTACACTGGGAAATGAATGGTCTCCTATGTAGGGCTCTGCATGAGTAAATAATGCCTTTTGGTAGCACCTTTTTTCCAAGGGTTCAAAGCAATTTACAAAGCCAGTAGCAATCCCAGTTACACAGACAGAGTTTGACTGACTTGCCCAGGGCTTACAAAACAAGTCCATGGCAGAGCAGGCAAAAAACTGGGGAGTCAAATGACAGATTCCAATCAGAAGTCCAAAATGCTATTTAAATTTTGCAGTTAGGCCCCTGTGCCTCGTCAGATGGATTAACTAATAGGCATGTGTGTAAATTTGCCTGCAGTTGAAAGGGTAATGTTTTGGAACTCCATCCGCTAGTGATGGAGCTCTCATACGGTCAAAAGGTGTCTATAATCCCACCAAATTCATGAAGGACATGGTGTTCACTGTGGTGAAATGAATAAAAGTAATCTGAATAGTCTCTTGACCTATACGTTTCAGTTAGACTTTTGCAAAAGTAGAATACCATTTTTAAAAAACAAAATAAACCTCCTGTCCTCGTGACACCTTGCTCAGTTATCTCCAAACTTCCTCCTTGACATTCTCCACTGGCAGGAGAGCAAACATGACAAGTTCACCCAGAAATTGGGGGTTAAAATAATATCTGAAACTGAGTTTACAGTGAAAAGCTAGTCCCGGCCCATACAATGAAAAGGGTTCTGTCTGCCTTTTAGAAACCTATAAACAATAGTAACAAAAGGATGGTCTTAGCTCTCTGCTTCAGACCCAATTCACCTCAATGTGGTGTTAACTAAAAAGCCTGACCTGCAGACTTTGCAGTATTATGGAAGACACTTCATACCCATTCTGGCTTATTGTATTATTCTCACTTTTCATGCCAGAATAAACTCTCTAAGTACGATGGTGAATGGCAAAATTGAAATACCGTAAGTGGTCAAACAGAAAAGGATTTGTCTACATGCCTGCTTGCACAGTTTATGTAAAAGTTAACTACAGTTTTAAATCTATTTTGTTACACTGAGGCAACTATGTGTTGACACTTCCCACTTTAAACTCCAGTATAGACACTTCTGTATACTTCTGGTTTAATACTGATTTATAGCAGTGGAGCTTGTCACAGTATGAGCCAATTAAAGAAAGATCTACAAGAACATTCATGTATGGGTTTGCTCTAGTTTATCTAAGCTCATTTTAAAAGATGCTTTAATTTAAATTAGAGCAACTTCTGTTTTTAAACAAGACCAAACTTTCTTGTCCAATAACCTCAGCAGTAAGAGAAAGTTACCTTGTGCAGTAACGACGGTTCTTCAAGATGTGTGACCCTTGGATGCTCCACTGTAGGTGTCAGGTCATTCCGGTGCGGGATGACCCAACACTTACAGTAGAGCACCCACAGGGACACCACTTGAAAAAGGAGGCAGATTTTTTTTTTATTTCAGCCCCTTGAAATTTCTTCTTTTAAGCAACTGCTGCGGAGGATGGGCAAATGTTTATTTTTATCCACTTCTGCAAACTTGTCTATATAGCTTGGAGAGAAAAAAGATGGTCCAGTCATAAAGCCTTAACTTTACCTCTGGAGCCTCAGCGGATAGCTAGGTATCAGAATGACTGGGAATAACCAGGTCAAAGAGGCTAAATGTTATGGCCCCAAGGTCCTCCCTTCACAGAGCTTTACAAGCTAAATTGTAAATGTAACAAGAAACAACAAACATACCATACGAACCAGGAAAGGAGAGGATGCAATGAAAGTCCAGAAGAAAGAGGAAACTGCCCTTCAAAGAGCTTTATAACCCAAATTCTGGTCATTCATATTGTCTCCATTCTATTTTATTAGTGTGGGGTGAATACTTTCACAAGCACTACTTAGGGTGCACTTATACTGCACCATTATTTCGACATACGTTATTTCAACATAATGTGAGCATCAACACAGCCGTTCCGTTATTTTGAAATAATTTCAAAATAACAAACAGCTTATTCCGAAATCTGTAACCCTCACTCTATGAGGAATAACACCTATTCTGAAATAGCTATTTCAAAATAAGGCGTGTGTAGACGCTCCACTGCTGCTATTTCGAAATAGCCCCTCACCAGAGCCATTCTAAGTTATTCCTCCCCAGTGCCTCCTGGGGCTCTAAATTGAGATAGCATGTCTACATTAGCAGAGCCTGCCTTGGTCTAATTTTGAGGCTTCCCTGCAGTGTAGACGTGCTATTTTGGAATAAGCTATTTCAGAATATTTACCCTCAGTACCCTCAGTGTTGCTGGAACAGAAGTAGAGAGTGATGTAAGGGAGAATAGAAACAGAATACAGTAGAAAGGAACAGTCCCAGTTAGAGTTATTTTTATGTCTCCACTTAACAATTTGGTTTCATCAAGACTATATTTTCCCAGGCTTTATCGCTGAATCACTGTCAACTGTAAGAAAATAAGTAAATGGATAATTACTGCTACCATTAGTAATAAACATGAGCTGAGAAAGCAATACACAGTAACTGATAGCTGCACGGGCCAAATTCCACTCTCAGTTAGACCCATGCAACCTTACTGACTTCCATGAGAACAAAATCTGGCCGTGTGTGTTGGTACAAAGTCTCTTTCCCAGAGGCAGATATCCAATTGTCCCGACCTCGCAGTCAGCACTCTGTGAACTACAAATAAATGTGTGAGAGATGGGAGGGTCTGTACAAATCCCAGAAACTTTCAGAAATACTCCTTATACCCTCCCCCAAGGCCTAATAAAAAAAACCTGGAAATTTTGGGAAAAACTGAAAGGAAACTTTTATGTGTAATATTTTCTCTCAGAGTGAAGAGTGAAATAATTTTTCAAGTAATATTTAAAGTTGTGTAATTACTCCTGCACTTTAGTGCTATAAAATGATTACTAATGACTAATTAATAAGTTTTTCTAATGAACTTACTTCATTTCATAACTGCTAATATTAGGCAGTTACAATTCCTGTATACTTTAGGCCTATATGTCAATCTCTGTAACTCCCTGGGGGATATTATTATAGTAGCATCTTTACAAGAGAACGGAAGTGAGTAAAGGGACCTTCCTTTGTGAATGACTGCCTGCCTCTCTTACATCTGTCCCAGAAGTGGCATTTGGTGTGGAGACAACATGAGCACCAGGGAGAAACAGCTGCTACTTTGAAGCTACTCTCCTCCTGACTGGTCCTAGTGAGCAGCCTGTTCATCCCAGAGACATCATCTTTCCTTGGATGGAGGGGAGCAAAGTCTAATGCCTGCTTATGTGGAGTCACTGGGGCAGATAGGAAGAGGTCTGTGACTTCAAAGCATTGGAGAAGAACTGTGAGGAACTGGAATTGATCCTGCCTGAGTCCTGACCCCAACTCTACAGGAGGAACAAACCACACCAGCACAGGGGAGCTTGTATTATCTTTTTTTTTTTCTTCTCCATCAGCAAAAACAGTGTAACCACCTTCTAACAAATGACAACATTGTCATTCAGACAAAAAAGGAACTATATTTTGTATATACTGACAAATGAAATACTCATTTCCAGGTGCTCCCAGCAAACACACACTTACATGTGTAAAGTGTCCTGCAGATATTAAATAAGTCCTTCAGGAATGGAAATGAAAATCAAGAAGAAGAGCATGAGTGTGAGGTAGCTGGCACTGACAACACACCTCATCTCTGTTCCTTCAGGGGGTCCCTTATCCTGATTTCTGAATGTGCTCCCCAGGTGAATGCTGTATCCCTTATGCCACTCAAGAACCCACCCCACCTTCCTACCTTCAGCAGGTCCCTTATCCAGCTTGGTGATGGATGAACCAGGCACCCTGGGAACAAAGGAAGCATAAGGGGGCCCATAAGAGGGAGCTAGGCTACCCAGTGGCACAGTGGATAAGGTACCTGCCTCCAGAACCACAAATCAAGGGTTCAAACCTCACACACACACCCCCCAACTTGCAACAATTGTTTCTGATCCAGAGGTCCTTCTGCTTCTGTGATGTCAGCATCTAGAAGTGCTGAATACTCAACTACCAGGAGAACAACAAGCATCTCAACCAATTACATCCAAATGACTTCATGTGTAGACAAGTTGATTTTGAACAAGAAAATTGACTAAGCTCTTGCAACAATGATATTCCATTATCAGGCACAGAAAACAGTTATTTGTAGGCAGCATTTGAACTATTAAGGCCATCATACCAGTTACCCAGCAGCCATTCTTTCAGCAATCCTCTTGTATCGTCAGACTATTCATATGCAATGCAAGCTGTGTAAGAAAAGAAACAAAATCACTGAAGCCCTTCATCTGGCAGTGTTTGCAGATCCACGGAAAAATGTATGGGGGGAAAACCTGATGAACTTTGTTATAACAGCCTAGTATTTACAAAAGCATTGAAACAGGAGAGAACAGATATACTGCAGAGTATATTAGTGGTGAAATCTATGAAGTACTAGAGAAGATTGAAGAGGGAAAGTATTTGGTCTGCTGTCAACTTCAGTAATATAAAAACAACATGGGACATGATAATGGACAAATATCCACATATTATTGCAAAAGGATGGGCTTTTGCTTCTCTTGCATCAGTCATAGTTGGCACATGTGGAAACAAGGCTGAGCATACCCAGGCCTTTATTATATTACTGAGACCTAGAAATAAAAAATAAATGCTATAGAATTGCAAAGCATTTCTGAGCCTAATTGGCAATTTTGTGTCCTGGTCCCACACTTCTGGGCAGGGAAATAAGACCCCACTTTTTCCCCCTATATTGACATAAAAGGACTGCTTCATTCAGAGCTTGGGTGATAGGTGGGGAAGGAGAGAAAGAGGGCTACAGAAACCCTGGTCCATCCTTCCCACCATCTCTATCCCTCAGAGGCAAAAAGTGGTCAGAGGGATGGAAGAGAAAGAGCAAAGCTATTGGACAGTCCCCTTATTCATAGTCTCAGTCAAAGATTGGAAACCACCCCTAGGAAGAAGGATATTGCTTAGTTTCTTTCCCTTTCTACCATCCCATGAGAAATATATACCAAAATAGCTATTCTGGAATATTTCTGTATAAGCCATGTGAGCGCTTGTTCTAGTGTAAAAGATTTTATGAAGCTAAATCAGAATAAAGGAACGTTTATTCCAGAAGACAACTGTCCATTTGGGGCTTACACAGAAATAACTAGTCTAGAATAACGAATTCAGTAACTGGGAAAACTTAAAAAACAACAAATAATCTTGCAGCACCTTAAAGACTAACAAAACGTAGATGGTATCATGAGCTTTCGTGGGCATAGCCCACTTCTTCAGATGAATTATCATTACCATTCATCTGAAGAAGTGAGCTGTGCCCACAAAAACTCGTGATATCATCTGCAGGTTTTGTTAGTCTTTAAGGTGCTGCAAGACTATTTGTTGTTTTTTAAGTTTTTCCAGTTACAGACTAACTCAGCTACCCCTCTGAAGCTTTTGAATTCAGTAATGTTTTCCAATTGTAGAAAAACCACCAGAGGTTGAACCTCCCTGGTCTGGCACTCTTGGGACCTGATTGGTCCTGGAGGAGAGATTTTGCAGGACTGGGGAGATCTTATTGTCCTCCCTGCTATTGGTCCCCCCAACCATGGTTTAGCTACCAGCCAGAGGCCGGATTCCTCCCTGCTGCCGGCCCCGCTGCTGCACTCTGGGCTTCCCAGTGATCTCAGTGTCTGTGTTGCTCTGCTGTGGGCTGTGATCCCACCTCTGTGTCATTGCTAGAGGAGACTGGAGAAGCTGGCTGAGCAGGACAGGGCGGTAGAGTGCCCAGGAAGGCAGGCTCAGTGGTAATTCAGCACATCAAGTGACAGTCTCAAGGGGATCTCTGTGACCAAACCTGTCACAGTCAGTTCAGCCCTAATTAAGCCTCTCAAACTACCTCTGCACTTCTCTATCCAATAGACAAATCAAGGCAAGAAGATGATGAAAATATATGCAGTATATTACAAAGAATATCTGTGATCTGTCAGCAGTGTTGAGATTTTGCATTTGCAGGTGTGTCAGAGACCTGACTAAAATATCTCTAAAAGAAAAACACTTACTGCTTGTCCGAACGAATACCCTAACACATTTGTGTTTATGGCATATGCTGTACATTATAGGTCGCTTAATTTAAATCAGCATTCTGTTTTCATTTCTACCGCAGCCTAGTTTCCTCCTATATTACATAGAGATGTCAGCAACTCTCCACCAATTAAATTAGCAGAAACATCATATTAATCTAGAGCTTTAATAGTCCAAAGGAGATGTTAGAAAGCTAGGAAAACTTTCATGAAACTAGATTAGCTTGAAACACTCTTTTCCTTCACCCAGAGCAAAAAAAGCTGCCTGAATCTCTTCTCATTTATACCTGTTTAACAATGGAAACTTAAGTGCAATTACTCTCATTGGAGTAACAGGAATTTACACCAGTAGAAGAGTTCAGAATCAGTTGTGGTCCAGAAATTCAGTTTGTTTAAACATCCATTTAAATAATTCCTCTCCCCTGCCATGGTTACATGGCTCCCAGCAATAAACTTCTTCCTCTGAGGAATTTGATTATTGCCACCTTACATTTGGAAATTAAATGTTAACTGAATTTCAGGCCCTGACTTTTACTGAGGTCAACTCTATTTCTGTCACCTCAACTGAAATAAGCTGTTGACCTTCCTCTGCTTATGGCTACATTGGTGCAAGTCGCAGCTTTCCATAGCACAAATCGCTGTATGTGGCAAACACAAATCCCACTCTCACATTGACCAGTTTAGGCTGCTTTAGACAGGGATTATTACACACACAGACACTACATGACTGGGGAAGAGCAACAGTATGAAAGTCTGGACAGAGAGGCTCTGGAAGCCTTGGACTTGGAAAGAGGCATTGCCTTTAGTGACGTAGTGTCTAAGCCAGAACTGAGATCTTTGTTAGTGGCCAGAAATGCTGCAGAAGAAATGAGTGTGCAGGATCCAGTGAAGAGAATGCAACTTAAATATAAGCGAGAACTGGAGGAATTTCGTCTGCTAGCAGAACAGAGAAGACGGAAGCTAGACCAAGAAATTGCTGAGAAAAGGCAGAAGCTGGAACGAGAACTTGCAAAGAGAGAAACAGAACATGCAGAGAAAATGGCAGAGTTGGACAGAAGGATCAGACAAGCCAAGGAGAGGACTGCCAGACTTGAACTTCAGCTTAAGAGAACAGAAGAACAAAAGAGACTGTATCCTCCTGGGAGTTCAATGTATGGGGCTTGTGAAAAGGGTGCATGTGATTCTGGACCGTTTTCTGTGGCTAGTCGGTCCTATTACAACCAAGGGGAAAGTGTCTCTAAATGTTTGCCTGAGGGAGATAGCTGTGTGTCTGTGAGTGAGGGTTCTGGGTGCCTGTCTGATGCCTCAGAGGTGAGGCTGGAGTCAGAAGCAGAGCAAGGGAACTCCAGGGGCCAGGACAATGCTTCCCTGGAGCAGGTTGCAGGGGAAGGCCAGGGTAGATTCCTCACTGGGGAACAAGATAAAGTTCTGGAGGGTGATGGATCATTAGCTGGGGAGTCTTGTGAATCTGAACCTGCACAAGCTGAAAGTAAGTTGTGTGAGGGAGTGCACTGTGTGCAGCCACAGTGGGTGCAAGCTGGCAGTTTGGCTGCTGGAAGTATCAGTGGGTCAGTGAAGGAAGCTATCTCAGTCGCTAGCTGTGTGCCTGAGAATAGCCAGGGATGCTGGGGCAAAGGAGAGATGGTCTCCAGCTGTCTGCCTGTGTGTGGCAGCAGTGTGCCTGTGGGGGAAGAGTTTCCTCCCAGTACTTTGTCTGAGGAAGGTGCTTCTCTGCCTGTGAAGGCTGAAAGCAGTGCTGTTGTCCCAAAGTTGGGTCTGGATACAGCTAAAGCCCAGACAGGGGACGGCCCTAGGTTTGTGTCTGCTGGGGAGAAGGATGCTGTGACTTGGGTAGATCCAGTCAGTGTCTTGCCAGAATCCCAGAGATCAAACAGTTCTGGTGCTTGTATTTTACCTGAGGAAGAGAGTCCTTGCAGTGCTTTTAGCAACCAGTTTGCAGTGGCTGAAGAGAGTAGAAGTTTCTGGCTTGGGGATGATCAGGAAAAAGCTCTTCCTGTAAAAGGCAACAGCTTGATGTGTGGGACACTTGTTTCAGTGCCTGATAGACAGTTTGCCTGTTAGCAGTGACTCCACTGACTTGGATTTAAGAAGATCCAGTGTGGATGGTTTTGGAGAGGTCTCAGATGGTGTGTCTAGACTACAGGGTTTTTTCGAAAAAAATGGCTTTTTTCAAAAAAACTTCCCCTGCATCTAGACTGCTGCCGCGTTCTTTCAAAAGTAAATCGAAAGAACGTGGCAGTTTTTTCGACCACAGAAAACCTCATTTTATGAGGAAGAATGCCTTTTTTTGAAAGTGCTCTTTTGAAAAAAGGCACTATGTAATGCAAACTGTGCTTTTTTGAAAGAGAGCAACCAGATTGCCTGGGTGCTCTCTTTCGAAAAAGCAGCTTGCTTTTTCGAAAGTACTGATTGTAGTCTAGATGCTCTTTTTCGAAAGAGGCTTTTTCGAAAGTATCTTTCGAAAAAGCCTCTTTCAAAAGAGGCTTGCAGTCTAGACATAGCCAGAGAGACTGGATGGTTTCAAATGAGGCAGGAACAGCCAGGGAATTGGAACAGTCTTGTGAGAACCAGGTGACTGGATTTGACCAGCTTGCTGGGAAGTCAGGGTGTTTGGGACAGGATTGTTTCCAGGTTGATGATGAGAGTGGACAGTGTGTGTCTCAGATTCATAGGAAGAAAGACTATGTAGCTAAGTATGCAGAGCAGAACGGCTGTGTGGTTACTCTCTCTAGAATGCAGAAGATGGCAGTTAAGCTCCCATCTCTAGACACTGTGGACACTTGTAGTCAATCAGGGAATTTGATATCTGGTTCCATGTGGAAACTGAGGTTAGAGTGGAAGGACAAGAGATTTGTGAGTATACAGCTTAGTGTTGTTACCCCACTGATTGGCGGCGAGGGGGAAAATTCCATGGCCATTGTGAGCAAGGGAGACGCACCTAGTCAGCCCTTTGTCTTTGTTGAGCCAGGTTTTAAGTCCACAGGACAAGGGGAAAGGGCAAAACTTGCTTTGCCAAAGGAAAATTGCAGTTTAAACCTGAAGGGCCAAAACTACAATGGTGTGGAGCCAAAGATGTGGCATGAGAGAAAGTACCATCAATGTACACTGGATATGGATTTGTTCCTATTACTCAAGTTAACTTTTGTAACCAACGTGCTGTGGTTACCGAGAATTGTAAAAATGTACAATGTGTGTGATGTTTTGGAAAAACCATGGAACCTGTCAAGAAATGTACCAAATGACACACTGTATGTTAAAGGACCTTGGGATATTGATATTACATGGTTATTGCCTGTAACTGATCTTGGAACTTCTTACAGGCAAAGGAGATTCCAGTCATAATGTGCTATGTTAGAGGGGTTTTGCTCATAAGGCTTCTGGCTGGCCATATTGGCAGCTGAAGCTCTTGGTATGACCGGTTTGTGGCCTATTTGGGAAAGGTCTCCAGTCTGGGGATGTAAGGAGCCCCGAGTTTTGAGCAATTCGCCCTGAGCAGACACCCTCAGCTGTGCCCAGACCTGGCCTGGTCCGTCACAGTGGCGTAAAACATGCGGAGACCTATGATGCCCTCAGTGATGTTACTAGCATCACTTCCTGCTTCGATTTTGTGTTGGGGGTGTCATGTTATTGGATTTTAAAGGTGATTGCTGCACCCTTGGGGGCGTGCCCCAAAAGTCTATACAAAGGGGGCCATGTGAGGTGTCACATGAAAGCTTATGTTCTACTGATTCTTATATGCTATTCATGTACTTGTATAATATCTGTATATGGAGTTATAAATATGTACTCTGTGTTGATGCTGGAAAATTCTCTGTCTGAGGCAGAGCAATAGGCAAAGAATGTTCAGACAATGGCTATGCTAATTAGCAAGGAGACAATGAATCTCTAGGTGCCAATACACACCTGAGGAATGCGACTGATACCTGCAAACCAGCCAGGGCATAATGGCTGCCGGCATGTGAAACAGAGATAGGTCATTCAACCATGTGACCTCCTCTGGCCAGGAGGATGCCAGGAGAGGTATATAAGTGCCATGTGGCACCCTCCATCTTGTCTTCAGTTCAGCTACTGACTCCAGATGCAGCCTTGCGAGGAACAGTGAGCCAGAAAGAAATGTGGACCCATCCTGACATAGGATGTATACCAGAGACTTTTAAGATAGCAGTTTATAACATCTCTGCTAAGAGCCTGTATCGAGAACTGGGTGATTCAACGCATGTAATGTATTTTCTTTAACGACCTTACTCTCCACCTTTTCTTTCTTTTATTAATAAACTTTTAGATTTTAGATTCTAAAGGACTGGCCCAGCGTGACCCTGTGGGTAAGATCCAAAGTGTAAATTGACCGGGGAACTGTGGCTGGTTTCTTGGGACTGGAAGAACCCATTCAGGGTAGGTGAGATTGGGTTCTATAACCCCTCACCTGTGTGCAGGCCTGGGGCTGATTGAGGCACAGAGGGAGCTGGGGTGTCAGAAGGGTTTTGCTAGTGAGGCTTCAGGCTGGCCAGGTAGACAGGTGGAGCGCTCGGTGTGACTGGTTTGTGGCCTGTTTGGAAAGGTCTCCAGTCTGGGGCTGTAAGGAGCCCCAAATCTGAGCAATTCGCCCTGAGCAGATGCCCTCAGGTGTGCCCAGACCCGGCCCGGTCTGTCACAGCATTATTTAATTGCCAATCATTTTCAGCAACCCCCAAAGCAACATAAATCCAACAGCTACTTTTCCCCACACCCAGAGGCTTCCTTGAGAGAGCACCCCTGCTTCTAGCAGCTCTTCCTCAGTTCTCCTACAGACCATCTGCCTGGGATGCCCCTGTTCCAGGACTGGCCATTAAAACAACCTAGGTCTCCCCTACCTGAGCTTTTTCAGCCTTTGTAGGAACCAGGTGCTCTTTGGGTACTGATCCCTTCTCAGCTAAGTCAGATCATCTCCTCTACCTGGCCCCAAATCCTGTTCTTAAAAGGGCTACGCATCCAAGCAGGGCTAGCACCTCACTCCACAAGTAGTCCCATTAGCTTTGATGAGGCCACTTCAGGAGTGCCTGCTTACCAGGAGTAAGGGTTTCAGAATCTGGCCTAGAGCATTTAGGTGATTTACACAAAGCCATAGAGACCATTGTGAAGTCAGCAAGGGAGCTAGGTTTGCAACCCAGCGCTTTCCGTATCCTAGCCCCAACCTCAGACCAGTAAGGGCATGTCCACAGTAGCAAACAGACACTAGATCCATCATTCAGTACCCCTGTAGCTCCACCAGTAGAAATAAAGCTGTAAGACAGTTTGAGTATGTCTACACTGCATTCCTCTTTCGAGAGAGGAATGCAAACGCAGCGAGCGAAATTGCAAATGAAGCGCGGATTTGAATTTCCCGCTCTTCATTTGCATAATCGTGGCCGTCCACTTTTTTGAAATACCTATTTCAAGACAAAAAAACGCTGTTTAGATGCAGTTATTTCAAGAAAAAACCTTCTTTAGAAATAACCCTTAAACCTCATAGGAGTAAGGGTTATTTCAAAAGAAGGGTTTTTTCTCAAAATAACCGTGTCTAAACAGCGTTTTTTAATCTCGAAATGGGTATTTCGAAAAAGCGGCCAGCCATGATCATGCAAATGAAGCATGGGAAATTCAAATCCGCGCTTTATTTGCAATTTCACTCACCTGCATTTGCATTCCTCTCTCTAAAGAGGAATGCAGTGTAGACTTACCCGTAGATAACACTGCTCTACAGCCAAAATGCTTCTGAAATAAACGTAGTCAAACTTTACTAATTCTGAGTCACTGAGAACGAAAATGATGCTTAAAATTGTTGATTGGCTCTAGTTTTCAAGATATGCTATTGGGTCAGTATATACGACCCTTGACTTGGGAATGGCGGAGGATAAGTGAGTTATAAAGGGAAGGGATCTCAATTTAAACCAGAAATGACTAAAATACATATTTGACTGGATCTATGAATAAATCTATGACTGGTTTGGACAGTACTTGCTTTTTAGGCAAAACAATGAATGATGCAATCTGAAGCTGGTATTGCATCATACATGATATGAATTGCATCATGTTATTCCTAGAAGTCATGGATGATGCAATCATAATGAAGTTTACATCACTCTGCTGAACAAATTGCCCTATATCAGCTCTAGAAATCATACAGTGTCGTGCTCTCTTATTTGTCACTGTTTGATTTTGCAAAGGGACACATTTCTGTTTAGCCAAAGTGAGCAGAGATGCCTCGTACTTGTGTGAACAGTGCAGATAACTTCTGCTATGTTTGTGGTGAAGTGACTTTTGCATCACAAAAGCGCAGTATAACCACTATGGTTAAGAAAGCCTATCACCTTTATTTTGGCTGCAAAATTGGAGATCAGGACAAGAGGTGGGCCCCACACATATGCTGCAACACTTGTGCAACAAATCTTCGCCAGTGGTTGAACAGGAAAAGGAAATCTATGCCTTTTGCAGTGCCAATGATTTGGAGAGAGCCAACAGATCATACCAGCAATTGTTACTTCTGCATGGTGCCTCCAGTTGGGAAAGGTGTGTCAAAGAAGAAAAAGTGGACTGTGCATTATCCAAACATTCCATCAGCTATACGCCCAGTACCCCACGGAGAAGGACTGCTGGTTCCGATGCACCAGAATCATTCTCACTTGAGTCAGACGAGGAAGAGGAAGAGGATGAAACTTCTGGTCTTGAACCATCAATGTCACAGGACCCACATTTTCTCCTCCTCCTCCTCTGAACTGAATGACCTTGTCAGGGATTTGGAACTACCCAAGAGTAAGGCAGAGCTGTTGGGCTCCAGACTACAGCAGTGGAATCTCCTGGCAGGTGATGTTAGGGTTTCCATGTTCCGTGACCATCAAAAGGATCTTGTCCCATTCTTCTTCATGGAAGGTGCTCCATTTAATGAATACAAGAGACAAGCCAAGAAGCGCCGAATAGACACCAAATAGGACTAAACTATGTACATAATAGTTTTTTGCCTTTTGTTTCATAATACATTTTATTTATATAACCCTTTTGCTGATTTTTAAAGTGTTACATAAACAGGACAGGTGAAATATTATCATGTAAAGCAACCATAAACACATGAAAAGACCTAGGTTTACAATTTATGATTAAAACTCTACTATCTACACAATATACATAGACGTAAAATGTAAAAACTTAAATATCTTGGAAACAGTAGCCAATCAGTTGTTTTAATTGTCATATTTGAATTCAGCACATCAAAATACATAATAAATAGCACATTTGATCTCTGAAGCAGATGACTTCTAAAAAATTGTAGACCAGTGTAATAGCAGTATAAACAGAACTTAGTTACATTTGCCATCATGTTAGCAAACCCTGCTCTGAGCAGTGGTGAATTATGTTGATAGTATGTGACTAAGACAGTATATGCTGCCCCTTCTCCTCTTTAAATAAAAGCTATTGATTTCTAATAAAGTTATAGTAAACTTGCTGGAGCTTTTGATGTTATTAATGAAACCATGACTCACCTTTAAACTGTTGCAAGGGCCAGTATAAGTAACTCACTTAATAGAAAAGTAAGATTCCTATAGAAAAGTCAAGTAGAGCAGCAGTTATAAACCATGATAGATCATTGGGCAGATGCTTCCAACACATCTTGTGCCAAACATTCCTGCTGCAGGAGGCAAATCAGGTGAATATAAAAAACAAGCCATAGATTCTCTATGTATGGCATGTAAAAAATGTGCCGATTAAAATATTACTTCCAAATAAGATAAATCTGATCTGTCCATTTACCAAAAATAAAACACGTTCCCCGCCCCCCCTCCCCCCCAAAAAAAAGCAGCTTCCCCATAGGACACCCTACTGCTTAGTGTTGCTATGGTTAAAGACTCATTTGCCAGAGTCACAAGGGTCTTTTTTCCACTCTTTTCCTTGTTTTTCATTCAGAATTGTAGGCCTCTTTTTTCTAGCCAGCGATTGAATTATTACAGAGGTTTGGGCCAAATGAGGATAAAATTAATGGATTTTTTAAAATGAAGTGAAAATGTCATATAAACTGGAATAAACAAGTGCTCACAACACTCCTGTGGGGCAGGTAAATACAGTATGGTCTCCCTCCTCCATATGGGGAAACAGAGGTAAAGAAGTTTAAACTACATGGCAAAGACAACTTAGCAAGTTAGAGATTGGTTTAGCACTCCTCTGGGTGCCTGATGCTCATACCTATGCTCATTATGCAAGGCCACGGTCCTTCACAGAGAATTTTAAACAGTAAAATAACTCTTATTGCCAACTAACACTCCAAATACAGTGGGAAATAGCCGTGTTCTCCTCATGCCTCTTCACACGGACATGGAAGCGCTTGTGTTCATAGGAACAAATGTAGCTACCTTGTGTGTGGGAAAGCAAGATATAGGGAGCGGATGCAGCAGGTTCGCTCTCCCTGGCAGCAGTTGCTACAAACTGAAAGGATTGGGTGTACATGTTGGATGCACTGACTCCTCTGTATACTTTGCCCTACAAGCAGCCACTCAGTGACTCTTGTATTTGGGAAACCCAACTGAAACCCCACCACCAAACACAGGAGGCTGACTGATTGCATTATGGTGCTTTGAAATTTATGCGAAATGTGAGTATTCCAATAGGAATATTCATAGCCACTAATGGCAGTCACTTCCGGAAAGTGTCATACATGTACATGGATGCTCATGAAAATGTCTTTCTCTCTAGCTTTACTGCCTACTGTGAAGAACGATCTCTTAAGAAATAAGCAGTCCAAGGGAATTTTCCCTGTTGTATTATTAAAGATGTGCATTCTTGCCCAGATTCACAGCAGTACAGGACTACCCCATGTGTATTAATAGCAGTGCTGCCCAGGAGTAGTTAGCACACTCAAGTCTTTGGAACTGTCATATTAGGATCATTATAAATGGTGCGTATGATACAGTGAGCCCGATCCATGCAGCCCATGGATTTCAGTAGGTTTTCAGGAAGCCAATGTGGATGATAAAAGGATTTAAACTTCCAGTTTGCATTATTTTTAATGCCTGAAGTTCCTAGTTCAAATTGTGCCTGAACAACCCACAAAATTTCACATTTAAATTGAAAGAAGAGAATCTAAAAGCACTCCAAACCAGTGTGCAGCATGCAGAATTGCTTAAACAGGTACAACTGATTGCTGCAGAAACAGTGTTATTGTGAGCCCTGTTTTTATCCCCTTCTACAGCTCCAGGTGTCGTTTATCCTGACAAAAATTTCCAGCCAGGAGCAGGAAGGTGTGTGAGGAGTATAGGTAAGAATAGGGACCTTGTGTACCCTTAAGCCTTGATCCATAAGCCTTCACCATGACTCCAGCTTCCAAGGTCACAGCCCTCCAAAGCTAGCCAGAGCTAAGGTGGACAGTTTCTGTCTTGCTGTCCTATTTCAGGCTTCAGCATCTGAGGTATGTGCATATACAGGGCTGGAGTCAAAATTTGGCTTAATATTTCAGCATCCAATTTGGCTGTCACCACTTAAAATGGCTGAAAAGATTTCACCTAAGCTTGGTGTAATATAGCAATATGAATGGTATGAGAAATATTTATTTATCCTCCCTTTGGTGGATAGTAATACTAACCTATACAGAGATACTATGGGATGTATGTTCAGCCAGCATGCACTTGGCTTCCTGGCGTGTGAACTCAGTTTGAGAACGCAAAATAGCTGTGGACACAAATTTGAATCATTTCCCACCTGTGCCTGCAGTGTATCTGTGCAGGTTTACCCCTGCCATTGGACTGTGGGCACAGAAATGTAAGAACAGATTTTGTGGCCAGAAACTGTGCCAGTGAAAGTGAGGCCACCTTATTAAAAATGCCCCCATTCGTGTCAGACATTGCTGACATGACAACTTGGATGTCCATTTTTAGCTTAAAACTAATTCAAATGGCTGAGCTATAAACACTCACACAACAGGTTAACAGAAATGCTCACAAACCCTTATCAGTAGCAGCTCTGTCAGCTGCTGCTGTGATTCTGTAACTCATTTTTAACACTCCCCTCCCCATTCCCCTCTCCCAATGGTTTTTGCTGGTGCCTGGCTCTCTACAGAATAAGCTGCACCCGGATTCTGAAATTTGCTGCAGAATCACCTTGCCTGCCACAGATCACGCAGCAACCTGTGCACGTGTGAACACGTGCCATGCCACCCTTGGGCAGGTGGCCCCAGCTGCGTGACACACAGGGGCCGTGGCCTGATAGCCACACACGTGTGTGAAGACACCTGACACGCTCCTGACCCTGGGCGGGACACAGCAGGACGCCCTCCCTTCACACGCCCCCACTACACAGAGGCAGGGGACATCTCCCCCTCACCTCACCCACACTATACACAGCACAGGGGCATGGGTGCAGTCTTGGGGCAGCTCCCACTCCCAGGGATAGCCGGACATTCCGACCATGGACTCTGTGCAAGCACATCGGCTCTGATGGTGCAGGGCACGGTCATCCTTACCTCGCAGCGGGGGCTGGGCTTATCCACTGTGTCCCCAGGGAGAACTGACCACTCCTCTTCTTGCCCCACAGCCACACCACCCCGCCTGGGATAGCCTCCCACACTCATGGGCTTGTCAGGACCACTGCCACGCGGCAGAGGTACCGGAACCAGCACCTGGGGGCCCGCGAGCCCTGCACCACACCATCCGGGACAGGAGGACCTGCAGCTCCGATGGGAGCAGCTTGCCCAGGGTCGTGCCATCTGCGAACACCTGCAGGCCCTGGTGCAGAGCGTGCTGCCTCGTGCCACCCCAGCGCCTGCTGCCCCCCAGCTCTTGCTCCCCCTCCCGCCTCACCCTCCACAACCTCCACACCCTCCTCCCCCATCCCCCTGGGGACGCCGAGGCCCCCTCACCTGCGGTGCTGGGAGATGGTTGGCCCGGCGAGACCCCACCCATGAGCGCTAAGCTTCCCCTCCCCCTTCTTCCCCTTCCCACTCCCTCCTCCAAGTTTTCCCTTCCCCTCTTCCGCCACCCTTCCCTGGTCTCCCCAGAGGTTCATTCCCCTCCCGCCCCCCAGTTTTGTTCAGTAAACCCAGTTTCTATTTTTGAACATACGTGTCTTTTATTTGACATCAGGAAGGGGGGCTAGGGAGGGGTAAGTGGAAGGACATGAGGGAGGAATGGGGCACGAGCCCCCAGTGGGGAGGATCAGGGAGGCTCTGAGGGCTCTGAGGAGTGGACGCTCTCCCGCAGGGCCTCCTGGATCCTGACAGCCCCCCGATGGACCCCCGGATGGCAGCCTGCAGAAAGTGCAGCTGGGCTGATGGCAACAACCCCAAGAGACGCACCGGCATGCCCAGGGGCAGCTCTGACTCCATATGGCCGAGTGCTGTGGTGTCCCAAGTGAGGGCACTCAGGGCACTCCAAGACAGGACTGCTTTGCTGTCCCTCATCGAGGTAGACAAGCAAGTGGGGAACCCTGAGAACTGTCTGTCCGGGTTTGGGATAGGGTCCCTTTAAGCATGGAGCTCAGTTAGCCTCAGGCAGCAGCCCAACACACTAAGTCCTAACCTGATGCCCTGCCGGCACTGGTTCCGGCCAGTCTTAACTTCGGTTCAGGGTCCACTCAGTGTGGATGCGCTATTTCGAAATAGCAAAACGCTATTTCGAAATAGATTTTGTGTATAGATGCGTTATTTCAAATTAGCTTATTTCGAATTAACTATTTCGAAATAAGCTAATTCAAAATAGCACTGTAGTGTAGACATACCCTTACTCTGTAACCAAACAAATCCAGTTAAAACTGGAGTAAGGCAGCTGTGAGTCAAATTCTTACATCTCAGAGCCAAAGACAAACTTTGGAAAACATTGGGTCCCATCTCTACTGACGATGCAGCCTCGTTCAAAGTGTTCTATCAGTGACCACTCACTAAGGATGAGACATCTGGGTGGGCTTTCCAAAAACGCTCCCCAAGGCCTCACTCTTCTCTGACTGAAGTCAATAGAAACATTTCCACTAGCTGCAGTGAGCTCAGTTAAGCCAACACGCTGAGTGCTTTTCAAAATCCAGCCCTATCTTTTAATGAAATCTGCACTGCTTGAACTTTCAGCTCAGGCATCTCATGTATGTTTGACTAAACTGCTTGTGACTAAAATAGATGGTAAGCTCTATGGGCCTTAATGACTGCCCTCTGTGTAAAGCATGGAGCACACATACAGTTAGGATCCAATAAATATTAGTGAAATCATTAGTCCATTAAGTTATGGCTGTATGCAAATAGCACTGTATGGAACATGATGGACATGTAAGTAACAGGCATCTCACCAGCTGTTCCATTTCTCATTGATGGTTTTTGCTAGGAGGGGTGGAGTTTCAAGTAGAACTTGAACACTACAAATAAAAGCTTGCATTGTCCAATAAGACGATATATCCTTTCAAAATACATAAACGCAAAGCTTAGAAGCACTACCATGTGAGCTTTCTGACATCTTCTTCAAGACTCCCACATTTTCTGACATCTTCTTCAAGACTCCCACATTTCTTCAAGACTCCCACATTTCTTTGACTAAATGAAAACTCTAATTTGCTGTCAGGGTATCTGAACTTTCTGTCATCTTCCTGAATGTGACCTACTGCCTCATGGAGAAACAGCTCAAAGGCCTGCGAGTAAGAACCTCAGAAATGGTTTTCCAAAGCAAAATCGAGATCAGTGCCACTTGAAAAGACTAGAAATGGACTTAAACTGCAAATGTTTGGAGTATGATTTTAGACAATGCCAAGTTTGGGGAAATTTGGATTCAGGTTTTATTCAGTCCAGACAAAGACTTATTCACAAAATTCAGATCTAGCTAGGGATTTAGGACTTCCAAAATTCAAGGATGCTCATATCCCAGTTTTTGATATAGCTTTATTTTGATTTGCCCATACTGGTTGTTATGTTTCCTGAGTTCTACATATAAGTAGATCTATAGACAGAGAGATGGTAAACATATATATATATAATGTTGTGTCTTATGACCTTCACACAAAAATAATGCTATTAAGAAACCAACATGCATGGTGGGATCCAAATAACAATGTTTACTAAATATATTTACACAACAAAATGGAAGGCCTATTATATAATATATTGACTAATCTAACCTATATCTATCTATCTATCTATCTACACACATACTGCTGCTTAGGCTGGTTTCTAAAATTCCTGTATTGTATAGATAGTAATTGCTTGTGATTTCTGTTTGTGTCACAGAAAGCTTATTCTCATGGTACTTCTGTCATTATGAAGTATCAGAAATCTTGCAAGAAAACCTGCTTTTTGGTTCAATTAGCAGACTCAAAAAGGTCAAATAATTTCATGTTTTCAATTTTTTTATAGAAAATTGTTTTGTTTTCAGTAAAATTCTCTAGTCTTTGAAAACAAAAAGAGTCTATAAAACCCACAAATTTTTGTTTCACCAGTTCATTTTTTGTTTCTTGTTCATGTCAAACTTTAGACCTACATGAAAACATTCCATACAAAAATTCATTTTGATGGATAAGTCATTTATAGCTGAAAAAACATGTGTACAAAATAATTCCAACCAGCTTCAGTACTCTAAAACGTCACTTATTTTTGACTAGATTGTGCCTTGGACTGTACACTCAAACAGAGGAGCAGCAGAGGAGCCAGCTCCCATTTCCATGAGCCAGCTACCTAGATCTTGGGTCTGATGGGCAGGTGTGGGGAACGGGCAGGAGCTTATTTGCATCTCCCTCTTCCCACCCTCATAGTGCTGCACTTGTACAGGATTTTCATAATTTGTTACTGGACTACGCCAGAATCAACCCTGCCTTGCAGAGTGATGGGAAAGCAAGGAGAGTTTTGTGACTTTAAGGGTATGTGTACACTACAGAGTTTTTTTTGGAAAAAACAGCCGTTTTTCCAAAAAAACCCTTCATTTACGTCTACACTGCAATCGCGTTCTTTTGCCATTAGGAATCTCTTTCTACACGGAAGAAGCCTTTTTCCGAAAGAGGTCTTTCAGAAAAAGGCGTGTGTGGAGGGGGAAGAGGGAGTTCTTTCAGAAGAAGAGGAAAGAGGAAAAAGCACAGGTGCCCTGGTAGCCACTGGTCCATAGTAATCACAGCTTACATGTGTGATAGCATCCATTCAGTGTGGACGCTATCTTTCGAAAAAGCCGATCACTTTTTCAATGTGCTTTGGTAGTCTGGACACTCTCTTTCAGAAGAAGTTTTTTCAGAAGATCTCTTCTGGAAAAGCTTCCGAAAGAAGCCTGCAGTCTAGACGTAGCCTAAGGTATGGGATAATGCTGCTTTTCCAGCCCCTCTTACTAAGGGCTGTGTCTCAGAACCCAGTTTAGCTCTAGGGGCACTAACTTGGACCAAACCGCTAAAGCTTTTGGGGCTTGCCCATCACTTGTATTAAAAGCAACTGCACTTTAGAAAGGGAGGCTGTTTCTTGCCTGAAGGGTGAGTTTGGAGGACATCTTCCTTAGATGCTAGGAAATGATATAATTTTCCCCAAAATTACTTTCCTTTGCCAGTACAGTGTAGGCTTAATTAGCTCAGAAGGATCAAAGGAGTTGTCATTTGTGTTTCCAAATCGAGCATGATGCAGTTCAGGATCAAATGCCAGTTCTTGCCTGTGTAACTAATGCATCTAACAAAGAAGTGAGAGAAGGAGATGAAGATCACGATAATCAGAAAATTAATCTAAGAATCCTCTGGAAGATTGGAACAGAAATTCCAGACCCCTCTGGAAACATTTTTTCCCCCATTGGGTGATTGTTTTGCATAAATTAGTCCATCAAGTCATCAGCAAAGTATTACATTATATGTTATGCATATGCTCTGTTTTACAGTAAGAGATAATTCTGATGCACATGAATGTGGATATATGTGGTAAACCTGTTTGACCTTGACAATATATATCAACCCTGACTTTTGATATCTTTTGTTATCTTAATCTTGGATCTGTCCTTAGCAGAGGTTGTCAATCACACACTAATTTTAGGACATGGGTTGTGGACCTTGGGCAAATATTCACTAGAAATTAGGAGAACATCATGACTGAATCACACTAGCACGCTGAAGACACTGCCCCTTTAAAAGCCTCTTGCAGGGCCTGTTCAAACCATTCTGGGGCTCTGTATGATTCCAGCCACATACATGCCATTTGCAAAGTACATATGCCAAAGGATAGCCTTTCTCCCCCATTTTGTCTGCTCTCAGATACAATTCTAGGTGAGCAGAACATTGTCACTTCTCTTCTAGCACTGGCAAGCCAATCAAGACTCAGATCACCCTAAATGAAAATCTTTTCTCCTTGAATCCCATTAAGTAGTGCAAAGAAAAGTTTCCTGAGAAGGTGTCATGATAGTCTCTAGGCCTGCTAGCTTTCATATCTGAAAGAGCTTTAAGGTAATGCCACAGGGGAATGTTGGTTAACACCACGATGCTGAATACTATGCTGGAGACTAAATGTAATCCTTTGTACTGACAGGAGACAGGATTTCCCATTGCAAAGTGCTAATGCATTAGCTTTTAATGCTAGCAGCTGTATAGCCAAACATTTAAAGCAAGCCCTCTGTTTACTGGGCAAGATTCTCTCTTCTCCCAGAATCGATTTGGTACAGAGGAGGGGGTGTTTGTCAGGGAGCTGAAACTAGCTTCCTTATTTTTAAGTTGCCTTGCAGTAAGCCCTGCTATAAAGTTACAGCAGCCTCGGGGCTGCACAAAATTATGGCAACTGGCTAAGGTGCCTATCAGAACATAAGCAATCTGAGACTTGCCCTAGGGAGCTTCAATTCACCCTTTTGCTGCCCAATGATACCTATCTTCTCCCTAATGCGCCCCTTATGTGGGATTGAGGGTGAGCCCTGGGCCCAGGAGTTAACTCTGCCAGTTTTATGCAAGTGGAGTAATGTTTAACATGGTAGCTGTGGCCAGATTACATCCCCTTTGCACAATTCAAACAATACAAGAGGCCTGGAAGAAGGCCAGAGAATGGTGTCCATTTAACCTAATTCTTTCTCTTTTAATCTGATTTATTCTAGTAGAACAATTTATGCCAATTGAGAGTATGTTTAATTTTTTCCTATCTCCTTCAGCCAGTATTTTTCCTTATCTTGGATGCCAAAAATATCCCCTGCCTCTTCTCCCTTTCAAATGTTGTTCATGCCAGATTGGCCTTGAAACAGACATACAAGAGTAATGCACATATCTCTGGGTTAGCTCCATAGACAAAGAGGACTCAGCTCCAGTATTTGGGGAATTACCATCCAAGGGACTCACCTACAATTACTGTGGGTGGGGAGGAGGGGATTTGAACAGGATGAATCCATGGTGAAAGGTTTTTTGTGTGTGGATTTTATTTTCTGTTTTAGTGGCTGTCATTGCATGACCAATGTGTTTCCAGAGTTGTGACACTCCAACAAACTTTCAGTGCATTGGATCCCAGGGCAGGGACAAACACTCTTCAAAAGACACAGCTAAGATATTGTGATAAAAAATAAAATCCCTTTCCTTTTCAGGACAGATTTTATTACTGTTCTCCTAGCTCTTGTCTCCTCTCCTGTCATATGGTGTTCTTGCTCATGAGTGCTGGATGCGGGCATTGACAGGAATATCAAAGCACTTGTGTGGAAACAACTTTGCTGTGTCTATACTGGCGCGATCTTGCGCCAGAGCTATGCAAATGAGGCTCAGCGTGGAATATCGCCGAGCCTCATTTGCATAACTAATGAGCCGTCATTTTTGCGGAAGAGGCTCTTGCGCAAGACGGAGCTGTCTACACTGCCCCTTCTTGCACAAGAAAAACCCTCTTGCGCAAAGCCGTTATGCCTGAAAATAATCAGCATAACGGCTTTGCGCAAGAGGGTTTTTCTTGCGCAAGAAGGGGCAGTGTAGACAGCTCCGACTTGCGCAAGAGCCTCTTCCGCAAAAATGGCAGCTCATTAGTTATGCAAATGAGGCTCGGTGATATTCCACACTGAGCCTCATTTGCATAGCTCTGGCGCAAGATCGCGCCAGTATAGACACAGCCCTTGTATTTATAAACAGAGAATTAGATGAGGTATAAACAGTCAAGGGGTGTGTGGCATTAATGGGGCCAAGCACCACCTGCTGGGGATCTGGCTCAGAAAAGATAAATCAAGTCAGATGTTGAGCCAAAATGACAACTTTCCTTTTAAGGGGGCTGCTCTCCAGTCACTGTACCACTGTTTGCAAGTATCAGAGGGGTAGCCGTGTTAGTCTGAATCTGCATAAACAACGAGAAGTCCTGTGGCACCTTATAGACTAACAGATTTATTGCCGCATAAGCTTTCGTGGGCAAAGACCCACTTCGTCAGATGCATCTGACGAAGTGGGTCTTTGCCCATTAAAACTTATGCTCCAATAAATCTGTTAGTCTATAAGGTGCCACAGGACTTCTTGTTGTTTGTACCACTGGTTGTATGCCACACAATGTCAACCCCAGCGTCCTTCAGCTCTTTTCAAACCAAGCCCTAATTCCTGTCTGCATATTTTGAGTGTGTCATAGGAAGCAATTTTCCTGGGGAGTGTTTGTATGTTGCCACTTGTATTCTGTTAACTCCTGGAAGCCCCACTCAGGGATGGAGGCTTCTTTGTGCTAAGTACACACATTTAATGCCCCTGCCTGCAAAAAGTTTACAGGCTAAGCATCTGATGTGAGATACAACGAATGGGAGAGCACAAGATGACAGTGAGATGATTAGGACTGATATAATCAGCAGCAGTCACTGCAGAGCTGCCTAGGGATTTACAGCACAGCACCAGGGTGCGCTCAGGAGTAAGTTAAGAATGTAGTCACTCTGTAGAGTTGGAACATAGAACAATAGATGATAGAGAGGAGCCAGAACACCATGAGAAAGATTGTCCTTGTGGGGCTTCTATCCCATCCAGAAGCAGGAAGTACTTGGAATACTTAGCAGCAAACTGACCATCAAAACCTGACCATGTTATTATTTACTGTTCTTTCTTATTATGAATTATTTGTATTACCACAGTGCCTCGAAGCCCCAATCATGGATCTCGACTCACTCTGCTAAATGAACTGCCATTTCACAGTCCTCAGATGGTGTGACTTGATATCGCTCCATTGATGCCAACTGAATGGGGCTGATTTATGTCAGCTGAGAATCTGGCCCACAGTTTCCTTGATGTAGCTTTTCCAGATTCCCAATCAGAACTGGTAGCACATCAATGATTTTAAATGGATTAACTATACTGTCTAGTTTACAATGCAGTTTGTGTGGTTGGTTGGATGAGTCTCATTGGTTCATTAGTAGTTTATGTTGATAAGTAAGTTTTTCTTTTTTTTTTTAATGCTTGTTTAAGAAAATAAATCCTTGCTTTTGAAATCTGGTAGGAGAGATTGAATATTTGACTTTATAAGGAGATGTCTCCCTTTACTCCAAAATCAACTTGCAAGCAGACTTGCTAATGTTTATTATTTCAAATGCAGCTGCACTGAGCTGGATTTGATGATCTAGTGGAAGATAATGCACCGATGTCTTTGGGAGTAAAAAGCTTTGCATAATTCAATATATTCATATATCTTCCCCATATTGACCAAGTACATAAGGCTAGACTGTGGGATTTAGCCACTTGCATCTATAGTGACACTCATCTGCATGTGCCCCTTCATGGAGTTGGGGCACAAGCTCATCTCAATGTTCTTAGTGTGTCAGAGGAGTGCACATGATGTCCTGTGATGGTGGTTTCATCATAGTCCCCTCTTTGTAGCTGGGCAACAGTGCACAGTAAAACTGTGCTAGATCACGGAGTAAAAACCAGGAGTCCTGGCTTTCTGTCCCCTGCTCTAACCGCCATACAATATCTGTTTGATATCTGTGACACAAACATTGACCTTCTCGTCTTTGTTGTGTTTGAAAGGCGAAGATCAATTTTCAAATCACGGGCCTGATTTCCAATAAATTCTATACTTATTTGATCCTTAAAGTGTTAGTTTGAGATTTGGGGGAGATCTAAGGCTTTTCTTACTTTATCCAGGCCTGATTCTCCCTGTCCTGATTAATACGGTAACAGGTCTTTGTTTGGGACCCTTATTTCACTCATTTTAAGTAGCTTATAAACAACTACAGGTCCTTTTTCTTTAAGGCTGCCCTAGGACAAGGACATTTTTAAAGATCAGGTAAGTTCTTTTTCTCCCTTACCTCGCTAGGGTTTATTTAGTGAGCCTGTCAACACATGAATATAACAGGCAGTAGTGACAGGTTCAAATATGAGGAAAAAAAGCCATGGGAGACAAAGTGAAGAACATGATAAGTAAGACAGAATGGGTGAAATCCTAGTCCTCCTTTACATCAATGGAAAAACACTGACATCAAAAAAGGAGAACAAGATTTCATCCTCTATTTTAGTTTAATCGAGTTTTCTTCTGGAACTGTCTGCCCCAAAAATTTGGCAGTCAGGAAAGCAGATTACAGCTCAGTTTACCCCAAACTAGTTTCTAAGAGGGCTCTAACTGGTAAATTTGACTATACCTTAAATTGTGCAAAAGTATTGGTGTGACCACCCCGAGTATTTCACTACATCACACCAGCTTCGCTACAGTTATAAGTGCTTCATGTGACACTGCGGTGTGCCCAGGTAAGTAGCATGGAAGGTCATGTGTGCTATCGTATAGGTAGGAACCATATTATTATAGCATAGCAAGGGGACAATCAGGATATAACTGGGTCTCCTGCTTTGGGGTCCTTAAACTAGAATTCTATCCTGTGCAGTCAGGTAGCACGAGGCTTATGCCTCAGTTAAGTCCCACTTAATCCTGAATTGGAAGGACAAAAGTGGTACACAGGGAACTGTTATATTCATGCATATAAACAGAGTCAGATAAAAGCTGACACTCTTGCTAGAAGATTGCAATATAACCCCCCTTCAAGTCTTGGTGTGACCAACCCGAGTATTGCACTGCACCATAAAATAACACTACCCAGGAGCCCAAAAACAGAGCGTGTCAGTGAAGGCTGCTCTTTAAAACAGAGAAGCACAACTCACCGCACCTTCCTCTAGGCTCTGTGCAGCAGAACTGACTCTGATCACACACTTCCCTACAGAGCCCCTCCCCTAGACTGCCCTTAAAATTTGGAGTGGCCAGTGACTACTTATGGTTTTCAATACCCCACAGCCTGTGCTAGCCCTCTGCCCAGGGATAAATTTCCTCCCGATGGAGTAAGCATTAACACAGAGATAAAGCTGCTAACCTGAGACCTCTCATTCCAATGTGGGCATCCAGTTTTGCAGGCTCATTGAAAATGGCCAGGCTCCCATAGCCCTTACAAGAGGATAGTTTCAGACAAGCAGGTCATCAGTTTAATCTGTCCTTGAGAATATTATCTGTGCATCTGCTCTATGCAGCAATTCATATTGATAAAGAAAAGTTCTCTTCTGTGAGACAAGTAAAAATGGGCTTTGAAAATTGATTTAAAGGGACTACAGAATTTACCTTCCATATTGGGGAGCACTAGAAGGTAATTAATAAGCATGCAGTCGTTACATTTCTTTTGTCTTAGTAGCTCGTGGATGAGGGAAAGGCATTCCTTAGCATGAGGAATCATCAGAACAATATATTTACAACAGTCTCAGGCACTGAAGCTGGTGTTGCTAGTGAGTAGTATTAATTCATTCTTCCTTGTGAGTCTGTTCCATTCCACGTGTGATAAAGTAGCTGGAGACAGAGTACTGATCTCTCCTTACTGTTTTAATGGAGAATGAAGTCCAGTCAATTTAAATACTGCAGATAACTTAAAAAATAATTATTAGGGAAGTCAGCAATCACATCCACTCCAGGACTATTGGTTGTTTTTTAAGTTTATCCACTCCAGTGCTTTCCCTTGTGCCGTGGCAGAGCAGTTAATTAAAGGGCACTGATGAGAAGACAAACAATGCCTTTTCACCCAGGCTATTGTTCCCCAGCTGCCCACAGTAATCAGATCAAAACCATGCTGCCTGGATAGTTAGGCCTGGAAGGCCTGCCTGACTTTGCACTGCAGAAGTTGCAGTTCCAAGGGGTGGAGGGTGAACTGTATTCACCTCTTAGTGCTTAGCCATGTTTTCTGACATCACTGTTAGGATCTAGTTCAAAGGAATGTCATATGCAGGGTTTATGTAGCTTTTCCAGGGGACCTGGAGGGGGAAAGAGAGAGAGAGAGAAAATAGACACAGAACCCGAGAGAAAATAAGACACACAAATCAGAGTAAGAGAGAATTTGGCAAGAACAGACGGCAGCCCTGGTTACAGACCCGAAAAAGAATTCAGTGGATTTTAACAAAGACAAGCTGAGGAGATGATGTTTGAACCTGGGGGCTCAGTCAGGGCCAGGAGTTGGATTCAAGGCAGAATCAGAGCTAGGGTTCCAATCTGAGGCCCCGTCTAGGCTAGGATGTATACAACAGGTGCACTGGGATGTACTGTACCTCAGGACAACACAGTGTCATGCAGTGATCTGGCACACAGTGGAAATATACTTGCTGTGCGTGTGCACGCGCACACACACACACACACACAGGCAATGTGTAGCATGAGCATTCCCCTCCCTCACTGGCTAGCTCTGTCAGGGGGATTGGAACCATGAACCTATTTCCTCCCCATCATTCCCCTCTCTCTGCTGACAACTAGTGCAACAGGAGGGCTTTCACAGGGCAGTCCTGGATAGTGAGAATGCAGCTGATTGTGGTGAGTACAGTGTGGGTGGGTATGGTCAAAGGTGGGGAAGGGGACAGACTCTTTATAGCATGCCCCTAGTCCCATAGCCTATCCCATTTGCATGCTCACATAAATCCACTACAATTTGGCTCTCTAGCTTTTTAGCTGTGAATCAAGGAATTTTTGTGTTTTCAAGATTGCTCAGGTAATATGCTGTGCACATGACACTTGTGCCTGTGACTTATTGTGGCTGTGTTCCCAAACCCACCCCCCTCCCAAATCATGAATGCACCCCCCAAAAATGAGACTTTTGGATTTTAGGGTCATTTTATTTGCCTTCTGGTTCGAGCCTTTAGAGTATGCCTTTTCAAGGTTTTCTCAGCAACCCTGGGGGCTAGAAACTTAGTTTGAAATAAAAGTTGAGATTTTTCATGTATTCATGTGGCTCCAGCTGCATGAGCTTTAAGATAAACACCAAATATAGTGATATGTGATACAAATGACAAGAGCTGACAGTCCTACACTGGGTAGTTGTAACCTGGGGCATTTTCTTGTTGCAGCCTACTTCATGAAATGGCCAAATTTTGTTTCATTGTGTCTCATTAATGGAAATGAGCCCAGAGAAGTAGGCCAAAGGTACATTTTTTAAAAAACTAATTAAATGAAACACATCACATGATTTGGTTTAGAAATCGTGATGGGTATTAGCTTCCAGCTCTGGTTAAAACAGGAAAGGCAGTGCAAACTCTATAGTTGGTCAGAAAATGGATTTTCCATTCCACTGGAAATTCTGATATTTTGAAATCATTTCCAAATCAGAACACAAAAACCTGGACATTCCAAAATATGCAGAATAATCATAATGTTTCATTTCACTCATGCAGAATCATTTTGTTTCAGTAAAGTAAAACCATTTTATTTAGATTTCATAGTATAATAAAATAAATCTAAATACTGAATATTTTATTTTAAAACTAATATGTTAGTAGAAAGTTGAAAGACAGAGAATTAAAATGCAAGTCCAAATAAAACATTTTCACCATATTGAAACAAAATGAGCATCAAAATGATTTATCTTGACGTTCTTCCATTGAAAATGTCATTGAAATTGACATGGTCCTACAAAACATTTCAGTTTTGACAAAACTGCATTTTCTGATGAAAAACTGCTCTGTTGATTTTTTTTTTTTTTACTGCAGTATATACATTTGATGGGAGAACACACACAAAAAAGTGGTCTGAACTTTCTCACATCACAAAAAAGATCCAAATTCACTTTAGTGATGATCAAAATTTTGGATTGGTTCCTATCACCAATACAACAAAATCTCTAGTCTGATATACCTCTATGTAACATAATTTCTCCTGATATACTTACACTGCATGGTAGGATTTTTATATGTAGGATATGTAGCACAATGCAGCCCCAATCTCTGACTGGAGCTTCTTGATGCTATTCCAATATAAACACTCACTTTAAACCTGCTATAATCACACAAGGATGCACTGCTTGTCATGTGTTGCTTTGCTTAATACAGCTGTTACCCAGCCAAGTGGAGAATGCTTGACATGTTAACAAACCTACATCCTTGAAACACATCCTGAGTACAGTAGGACTCCTCAAACACAGAGATTTCAGTTTCAAGTGTAGAGACAGCTTCGAAGTTGGAGGATACAGAGTTAGAAACAAGAGGTTATTTCCTTATTATCCAACCAGTGAGAATTCACATTAAAAAACAGTCTGATCTCAAAGGAGTCGCAACCACAGAACCCAGAAGATTAACAAAAATAAGCCTAAAATACCTTCCTCACAATGTCATACATTTCTTTCCTAACAGTAAGTAGTAATGGGTGAACCTCAAAAGATCCAGAGGTTTGGCTATATATCCAGAAGTTCAGATGGCATTTTTCCACAAATAAAGCCTGAAACAAGATTAAAACCGTTAAGAGACACAAAGTAAATGTATAACATAAGGCATAAAGTTTCTGCTTGGTATTTTCTTTGCCATATTGTATTTGTAAAGGGACTACGAATTGTTGGTTGTGTTTACACAACATGCAGGCTATGACTGGCTTTTTTAATTACTATTTACTTTGAATTACACATTGTCTAATGCAGGTCTTGCAACTAGGCAAAAGAATCAGTTGTGATAGCTTACAAATCAGTTAACCTTCATGCTTCAGTCAACAGGGATCTTTAATAAGGGCATTGGACTACTCAGTTTCTGGTGAACACACATATCCTGCAGCAACTTCACATATTTGGGTTGTAACATTGTCTTTCTGATTTGAAACTAGGTGTCACCTCCTCTTCTTGATGTTGTCTTCCTAAGCATTTCATAGGTATCTGGCAATGCCTTCATGTGGAATGACAAAAAATGCTGACACAGCTTTATCCTTCAGCAAGAGATACAATAGATGCTATTGTCATGTTGTCTGGAGTGGTTCATAACCTCAGAGCAGTCTGTCAGAAACAGGCCCGATACCCCAAGCTAGGGATGTGTTCTAGCGTTATATTTCACCAAGCCAGTAACAAAAGTGAACTCCTGGATCACTATCCCAGTCTTCTCATAGAGTCACAGACAGGCCCCTCAGACTTTCCTGCCTGTCTTGCCACAGAGACAAACTGGACTTTGTGATAAGCAGTTACTTAAACCCAAAATTACACCACATTAGGCATCTCCTAGTCCCAATAAACCAGTCACTTAACCCAGATCAATGGGTATTCCAGATCTTATAGTGCTGGCAGGCAGCTCTATATAGGGTTGCCAGGTGTCCGGTATTCTACCGGACAGTCCAGTTTTTGCTCCCTCTGTCCGGTAAAAAAATTCAGAAAATACCAGATATGTGCAATGTCCGGTATTTTCTGTTTTTCCGGCTGGGCGCCAGATGGAAACCTGGCGGGGGCGGAGGGAGTGGCTGGGAGTCCCAGCCACTCCCCCCGCCCCCACCCCCGCCAGGCTTCTGCACGCAACCAGAGTGAGTCCCAGGCTGGGAGGCGGGGCCGCAATCGGCACTGGGAGCCTCTGGTTGCGTGCAGAAGCCGGGCAGGGGAAGGGGGAGTGGCTGGGAGGCGGGGTACAATCGGTGCTGGGAGCCCTCAGCTGATTGCATCTGAGGAGGAGTGATGCCTTGGGGAGGAGGAGAAGCCCTGTCCCTGCTCCTGAGCGCTGTTCAAGCGCGTTGTGGTGCCGTAGTCCAGGAGAAAAGCCCGCAGGTGCTTTATAGTTGTGTTTAGGCACCTTCCATGGTCTCTCAGCCAAAACTGACTGGGGTGGAATTTCTGCTTCTTCCCACTGGGACACCCAGAGACCTGGCTATGGGGGAAGTCACCTTCCTACCCATGGTCGTGCCCGCCCGCCCTGCCATTGTGTTGCCCCGGGGTCTGCCTCTCTCTGCTTTGGATAGCAGGCGGCTGCTTTGCAGAGCAGGCTCTGCTGCCTCCCTCTTTGTTCCCAGCTTGGTAGCTCTTGGTAGTAGCCACACAGGCTGTGTGTTCAGTGTGGGTGTGGGGGTTTTTTGGGGTTTTTTTGCTCGACAAATTTTTAGCCCGTCTGTTCGGTATTTTTGGGGAAACCATCTGGCAACCCTAGCTCTCTATATAGTAAATTCACTAAAGAATTATTAGCCAAGAAAAAAAAGAATTATTGAGGTTAAAGCAGGTAAAATCAGGGCCATCCTTAGGATTTATGAAGCCCCGTGCAGTATTATTAAAATGGTGTCCCTATGCCTGATGGCAGCAGGGGTGGGAGAAGATTTTTTTAGAGATGTAATTTTATAATCTTCAGCAATGAACTAATGAATTATTTTTAAAACAAATTTTAAACTAAGGTCCTGTGGACTAATACAGTAAATTTAGAAACTGACAGTATATACCTAGGGTTAGCAGATGCCCATTAAATGGCTTTATTTCCACTTGAATGGCTCTTTAACAGGTTAGATGTACTGCCAATAGATCTGGCAGCCTTTTTCACTCTTAACTAGATCCTCTCTGGAGGAAGTGAAGCCACAGAACAGGAATAGGAAGCAATGCGTGGGTGGGTGGACCTAAAGACCTAGTGGTTCCCCAAACTTTCAGGTGCCCTATGCAGCTGCATATTCTGTCTATGGGTAAGGACAGCTGTGGGTAAGATATATGTACAGGTGAATCCATTTTTAACTCCAAAGTGTGGCAGTGTTGTAATAAACTGCCAAATTCCCAAAAGTTTTTCAGAGTCCCCAAATTGTTTCTGGGGCTCTGCAGTTTACATTTGGTACTCTTCCCTGTAAGAGTTCAAACAGTTCAGAGATAAAGGATCTTTTTCTGAAACCATATTTATAGTATTTTCACACAAAGCAAACTGTATCCCTACCCACATGGGCTCTTCCTTTGATGACAGTGAGTGAGGAATGCACTTAGCCTTTTGACCTCCATCCAACAAACATAATGACCAGGTGCTCTGAAATTTTCTGTTAAAGACCTTAAGCCCCTCATTAGCATGCCACAAGATTTCTTTGACGGGTTATTTAGTCACAGAGGTAACACAGTGTAAATGTTTTCTATTTCCTTGTAACAGGAACAGATAGGTGAAAACAATAAAAATAACATACCACTACTGTTCATGAAGTTTAAAATCTGAGTGCACACTTATGCATTCAATTCTGATCTATTCTTACACAAATGACATGATCTGGGGTTCTGGTAACTATGTATGTAACATATCATGCCCATCCTATTTAATCCAGCTCTTCAGATTTCAGGAGACACTGCTTGAATATTAACTAAAAGTCATTGATTATTAGGCAACATACTCATGGATGAAAAACAGCTAAACAGCTGATAAATATCCAGGAGTGAGATGATAAGTGTTATTAAATGTTTTAGTAAATTGTTGGTATTTTGAGTAACAAATAGTAACTAAATACAGCTGAAACTTAAAAAACAACAAATGGTCTGGTAGCATTTTATAGACTAACAAAACATGTAGATGGTATCACGAGCTTTCGTGGGCAAAACCCACTTCTTCAGATGACCGGAGTTTTGAGTTTAGGATGTGCAGACCCAAAATAAATAGGGGAGAAGGGAGAGAGGGGGAAGGAAAAAAAAGGAAGGGGGCAGGAAACAAGGAGCAGAGGGAATGAAAATATCAAAGGGAAAAACAAGTCGACAGAACTGGTGGGTAAGATACAGTTGGAATGTGAAGTTGAATTTACTAAAACACTTAGTTCAAACTGTCTTTGAATATGTACATACAGTTTTGATCTCTCTTTAATAGCAAATAAACCCATTTATTTTCTATAGCAATAACCCATTTATTTGCTATAGAAGTCCCAATAGACCAGTCACTTAACCCAGCTCAATGGTATTCCAGATCTTACAGTGCTGGCAGGCAGATCTATACATAGTAAATTCACTAAAGAATTTAGTGAATTTATTTTCTATAGCAAATAAACCCATTTATTTTCTATAATCTACAGATAAAAATATAAATCAAAGCCTGTTTTCCAATGTAACAGACAAAACATGGATTATATCTGAATGGGAGGCATTGTGGCCCAGTGAATAGAGCCCTAGCTTGAGGACCAGGTGGCCTGACTTCTTTTACCAGTTGTGCCACTGCCTTGGTGTTTGACCTTGGACAAGATGCTCTGGGACAGATTAACAACGTATTCCGGTGCCTAATGATGTGGATAGGTGCCTAATGATGTGAATAGTCTATGTGCCAAACTCCAGCTGAAATAATGAAGAGAGTCAGGCAATTAATTTGCTTAGGAACTTCTGAAAATCTCACTTGGTTTCTATGTGCATTTTTAGATAACAAACACCTTTGTAATCCTGGCCCTTCATCTTTCCTTTCCCCACCTGTAAAATGGGAATAAGGATACTTTCTTTTCAAAGTGCTTTGAGATCTATAGGTGAAAGCCAGTATATAAAAGCCAAGTATTATTGGATGCTGGAAACGGGATGTTCTATCAAAACCCTAGCTTGTGTGTTAAAGTTCAAATCAAAGCTTTGTTTTGGTGGACAAAAACGAAGTGACTGTAAAGAAATACATGTAGGTGACTGTAATAAATCTGAATGGTTTTCTGACTGTTATAGTTCTGGTCTGGGCTAAAGATTAAATGGATAATATTAAAATGCAACAAATATCAACTCATTAAAGACCTATCTAGTATTTTATTCTAAGTATTGTATTTTATAAAGCCAGGCATGAAATCCATTGTTTGGAAAGTACTTACAGGATGAGGGTCTGATCCAAAGCCCATTCAAATAAATGGGAATTTTTCCATTGACCCCAGCAGACTTATGATCAGGTTGTTAATGCTGCACTGCTCACTATACCCACCAGTAGTGTCAAGTCTTGTGTCACTACCATGTCATTGCTAATAAAGCTTCAGCCACAAGTGCATGTCCATGTTTCTTGTTCTTATCTGTACCATAAAACAATTAATGTGTCTCAGAGAGGAAGCCGTGTTAGTCTGTAACTTTAAAAACAATGAGTAGTCCTATGGCATCTTAGGCTATGTCTACGCTAACAGGTTATTTCGAAAAAATAGCTCCCAAAATAACTATTTCAAAATAGCGCATCCACACTGCAGGGAAGCCTCAAAATTAGTTTGAGGCTGTTCCCCTTAATGTGGACGTGCTATCTCAACTTAGATCTCCAGGAAGCACTGGGGAGTAATTACTTTGAATGACTCTGGGGAGCAGTTATTTTGAAATAACAGCAGCTGAACATCCACTCTAACCCTATTTTGACATTGCAGTTTTGAAATAGGCATTATTCCGCATAGAATGAGGGGTTATTATTTTGAAATAACAAGCCTGTTATTTCAAAATCATTTCAAAATAATGGGCTTGCTGTGTGGATGCTCACCTTGTTATTTCAAAATAAGGAGAGTTATTTTGAAATAACTCTCGTGTAGACATGTCCTTAGAGACTAACAAATATATAGGATCATGAGATCTAATGGCTAAAAACCACTTCATCAGATGATTTGGAGTAAAAATAACAGAATCTAAGGTATATAAACAGCAAAAGCAGTTAGCTGTCAGTTGATAATGAAGCTAATTAAGTATGCTGGCTGTCTCCCATTCATAGCTTTTGATGTGAAAATGTGAATGTCAAAGGCAGGGGAAATTGGTTTTGTAGTATGGTAACCAGTTGATATATTTATTCAAGCCCAGGGTGACAATGTCAAATTTGTAAATGAATTCCAGTTCAGCAATCTCTCTCTATAATTGGGTGGTACATAAAAACAGTCATACTGGGTCAGACCAAAGCTCCATCAAGACCAATATTCTGTCTGCCAACAGTGGCCAATGCCAGATGCCCCAGAGGAAGGGAACACAACCAGTAATCCTCACGTGATCCCTCTCCTGTCACCCATTTCCAGACAAAATTCCTTTGTAGAAGAATGGTGACTTTAAATCCAGCATTAAGTGTCCAAGTAGATTAAAATGTTCCCCTAGACAGAACTTTGTGTGTGTTACCATTCCTGATGTCTGATTTGTGTCCATTTATCTTTTGTCACAAACTGCCTAGTCTGGCCAATATACATGGCAGAGGGGCATTGCTGACTCTTGATGACATATGTCATAATGTGGTTAAGGATCCCTATATAAGCAAGCAAGCCATTAGGTCTGGACTACACTAAAGGGAAAAGTTGACTTAAGATACGCAACTCCAGCCACGTTAATTACATAGCTGGAGTAGACTTATCTTAAATTGTGTTTTCGGGCCATTCACACAGTGGGAGATTGATGGGAGCAAATGCTCCCGTTGACTTCCTTTACTCAGCATTGATCTCCTCTGTAGTGTAGACAAGCCCTTATAGTGCTCTCCATTAGAAAGTCAAGATTTACCACAGAAGGAGCATCTGAGGTGGAAGGTTTTTTCCAATAATAAGCATAGATTTTTTAACTATAGAAGTTATGACTTTGTTTCCTGTGTACTGTGCTTTAAAATCTTTAATGACTGCTGTCTTCAGAGACAGGCAGTCATTTTGCATTCACTTCATTGTAGAGTGCCATCTTCCTGCAGACTTTACTTTTGTTCTTTCTTGTTTGGCTATTCTCTCAGGACATGTCTACACAGCAGGGCAACAGTTGAATTAAGCTACACAACTTGAGCTATGTCAATTGCGTAGCTTAAGTCGAAATACCTTAATTTGGCATTTGGTGCTGTCTACACAGCAGGAAGTCGAAGGAAGAACACTCTTCTTTCGACGTCCCTTACTCCTTGTAAAATGAGGGTTACAGGAGTTGGAGTAAGAAGTCCTCCAGTTTGCCATCATTTTGAAATAATGGCTTGCAGCGTAGACACACCCTTTTTTATTTCAGAATAGCATCAGTTATTCCGAAATAATGCTACTGTTGCCATAGCCTCAAGTAAAAATGAATAGCCCTATAATTGAAACCATCCGTTTGCTCTTTGTACACAAAAAACATAATGCATATCAGGAAACAACTGTCATATCAGATACCACTGTATGGTAACTGTGGTAAAATGATGAGTTTTTAACTATGACCTCCTTATAAAGTTTTGGCAAAGTCACAAAAATGAGCAATCTCCCTCCCGCGCCCCTCTTTTTTTTTTTTTTTTTTTTTTGAGCCAAAATGACAGTTTTCCCAAGATGATCAGCCCATTCATAGACAGGGTATGCAGAAAGTATTTAGCACTGCAAAAAGAATATGACAATCTATTTATAATGACACTGAATGCTAGGCTGAAAGGAAACTTGCAGCTGTTGTGTATGGATTATAAATGACTGTTTCTAACAAAATGTATTGACACATCAGAAGGAAGTACAAGCACAGGAGTATGTCTGATTCTTTTCTTATTGTATAAGCGCAATCCTTGGTTGAAAGAAATGGGGCACATATATAAAACTAAGTTCCATTTAATGTTTTCTCCCTTGATGTGCACATATAAACTTCACTTTAATAGGAGCCTCTGTGCATGATCAAGTTCCCATGAAAATCTATGGAAAGACACCAACTGGATCAGGCTCTATGTGAACATCAAGGAATACTTTGGGCAAGTGGGAAACTCAGGGCTGGGGCACCCCTACCCAACCCCTTTCACTACCTGGTGAGTCTGTTTCTTTTCTGTGTGGTTTTATGAGACATCAGTCCCATTCCAGACACATCCCGTTGTCCCAGCACAACCCAATTCTTACCTTGTTTTAAGTTATGAGAAAAGGAAGCTGCATACCGAATTTGTGGTCTTAGCTCTTACCATTTAGGAGGAGTGCTTGAACAAACAGATAGACAGACAGATGGACAGACAAACTTTCTCAAATATGTAGTAGATATAGTATATTACACAGGCACAAAAGTTAAAAGAACATTAAAGACGCAGAGTCAAGCACACATAAGTTAGCTAATGGCAGAATTACCAGACCTGCAAGACCTCTGGCTCCCTTGTGCATTATGATACAGTCTTTAATTATATGATCATATACTATTTCTCCATAGTCAGTGTCTTAGATAGATGGTGTCCACTGAATGAGCAGCTATTCAATGTCTTTTTTTAGCTTCACTATTCAGTGCAAGGCCTTTTTACTGCACATTATTCAAATGCTGCTCTGAAGATTGAATTATTTATTTGCTCCTGGGCTTTTCTATGGTGCTCCTTGTTATATTGCCCAAAATAATTCACAAACAGTAATGAATTAGTATTCACAATACCTGTGAGATAAAGTGGTATTATCCATGTTTTGCAGTAGGGAAACTGAGGCACAGAGAGGTTGTTTTTTTTTGTTTTTTTTTTTTAATTTTAAGATCAAAAGTGTTCACTAGTTCTGAAGGCCTGATCTGAGGAACTTGGTTTTTTCAAAGTATTTAGCATTAATTAGTAATTCATATGTTCAAAACTCTGCTCTGATGGATTTCACTGGCAGTGTGACTGCTCACCATTTCTGAAAAGCAGACCTCAGGGCCTTAAATCAGGCACCCAGAAGATGAGAAACACAGAATTGATGACTAGAACTGAGTGAAAAGACATAAAAAGATCTTTAAGGTTGCAAGTCAAGTAATATAAAGTTAGGAAATGCCCCCCTGTGAATATGCATGATGATACAATCTTTAATTACAGGATTTTAGACTATTTTTCCATGGGACTCCTACCTCATTCAGTGCACAAACTGATTTGGTCCACAGGGATGTGATGAATCCACCTAGTAAACCAAGGGCATCCACTCTTCAGAGCGGAAGGTCCAGAAAACACACAATAATCAACTAATTCTGGGGGAACAACAAATGAAAAAACAGGGATGAGAATGAAGGTCAAAGGGCTAAAACAAGGAATCCAAAAGGAGGCACCAAGTAAAGAATCCTAGACAGCACCCACCACTCCTCAGTGGAGTCAGAGGAACCAGTGGATGCTGCCCAAAGAAATTCTGCCCAAATATGTGAAATAACAAGGGATCCGAAACAGGCCCTCCAGTTGCAGAATGCTCCCTATCAAGTTTTCTCCACCTGGTTTGGTGGATGGCCATCTTACCCAATGCCGGTGGGAGGTTGACAAGAAGGTCTCCTGACTCTAAGTCCAGTTAGGGTGTGCAAGGATGAACCAGCGATGTGAGAAAGTGCAGTCACAATCTCAGTCGGAGCTTCTGGAGAAGCCAGAAACGAGGTTGTGGCCCGACATCTGGAAACATCATGGACGGGAGCCTCAAGGAATCCATTTTGAAGCACTTGGAAGAGGGGAAAGTGATCAGGAATAGCCAACATGGATTCACAAAGGGCAAGTCGTGCCTGACCAATCTGATTAGCTTCCATGATGAGGTAACTGGCTCTGGGGATATGGGAAAGTCAGTGGATGTGATATACTTGACTTTAGCAAGGCTTTTGATACGGTCTCCCACAATATTCTTGCCTGCAAGTTAAGGGAGTATGGATTGGATAAATGGACTGTAAGATGGATAGAAAGATGGCTAGACTGTTGGGCCCAACGGGTAGTGATCAACAGCTCGATGTCAGGATGGCGGTCGGTTTCTAGTGGAGTGCCCCAAGGATCTGTTCTAGGACCGGTTTTGTTCAACATCTTTATTAATTACCTGGATGAGGGGATGGATTGCACCCTCAGCAAGTTCGCAGATGACACTAAGCTAGGGGGAGAGGTAGATATGCTGGAGGGCAGGGATAGGGTCCAGAGTGACCTGAACAGATTAGAGGATTGGGCCAAAAGAAATCTGATGAGGTTCAACAAGGACAAGTGTAGAGTCCTGCACTTGGGACGGAAGAATCCCAAGTATTGTTACAGGCTGGGAACCGAATGGCTAAGTAGCAGTTCTGCAGAACATGACCTGGGGATTACAGTGGATGAGAAGCTGGATATGAGTCAACAATGTGCCCTTGTAGCCAAGAAGGCTAATGGCATATTAGGGTGTATTAGGAGCAGGGCCGGCCTTAGGCCAATTCAACCGATTCAGTCGAATTGGGCCCCGTGCCTAAGGGGGCCCCGCGCCCCTGAACCCGGAAGTGCCGGCGAGTTACTATTCAGAGCCGGGGGCCCTGCTCCACCAGTATGTGGAGCTGGGTCTCTCCCCCGGCTCTGCCTGGAGCGGGCCCCGGACACCCCCTACCGGCCTCCCCGCGCGTCCTCCCACCCCGCCCCCAGAGCGTCACCCTTGGCCCCGGACCGTCCCTGCCATGCGCGGCTCTGTGCGGCTTCCCCTCGCCGCCTGCTGCTGCCTTGCGCGGCATTGCAGGTGGGCGGGGCCCGGGCGTGACATGACGTCATGGCCCGGGATTTTAAAACTCCTCGGAGGCACATTGTGCGGCTGCCTCCTGCCCCGGATTCAGACTCCGGGGCCTGAGTGCAGACTCCGGCCCCGCAACGTGGAAGGCAGAAGGTAGGGAAGGGGCTTCTGCGGCGGAGGGGGAGGGGCTTGGGCTTGGGCTTGAGCTTGGGCTGAGGGGGAGGAGAAGGGGGGAGGGACTTGTGCGGAGGGGGAGGGGGAGGGCTTGTGCAGTGGGGGAGGGGGAAGAAAGGGGAAGGCACCAAGAGACAAATGCCAGGGGGCCAAGTGCAGACAATGAGGGAAAGGGCAGGAGGGGAGGTGTCAGTGGGAGGGGGGACAGGGTGATGCTGGGAGAGGAGAGGAGAGGGGAAGGGCATTGGGGGCTAGAGGGGGAGGGGGAGGTGCTGGGAGAAGGCTTGAAAGAAGGGGTGGGCATGAGAAAGGTGGGAATGGAGCAAGTCATGTGTGAGGGCACAGAGGGGCAGGAGGGGAACGGGGCAGAGAGTGGTGAGGGGGTGGGCATCAGGGAAAAAGAGGGAAAAGGGGGCAGGGGCAGTAAAGGAAGGGGGAGGCACCAGGAGGGTGCAGGGCTAAGGGAAGGTGCAGGTGCCAGAGGATTCTGGGGTGAAGCAGAAGGGCAGACACCTGCAGGGGAGGGACCAGCACCAGAGGAGAGAGGCAGGGCAGGTGTGTAGATGGAGGTGTTGGAAGAGGGGATGAGGAGGGGTAGCTCACATGATCAGAGTGGGGCTACTGGAGGAGTGGGCACAGGGGGGAGTGAAGGGCTGGTGGAGGGAGGCAGGTCGCAGGAGGGCTGAGGGCAGTGAGAAGGGCAGGAGTCAGGACAGCAGAGGAGGGTGAGGAGTTGGGGGGCAGCAGGCACCAGGGGAGATGATGGAGCAAGGAGAGGAGACATGGCAGCAGAGAGAAAAGGTAAAGGTTTAAAAATATTTATTAATAACTTGGTATGCTGCCCACGGCCAGTTTGCGCCCTGCGGTGCAGTTTGGGTTTATGTGGGGATCAACACGTGGCCGGCGAGTAGAAGCCAAAACAAAAAAGTAGTCAGTGTAATGCTCTTCTGTTGATATGTGTTCTAGTAGTTAAATTCTTGGACTGTCATTACTCATGAAAAGTGCTGTCACATGGGTAGAAATCGGGTAAATATTGCATTTTATTAATATCAGCAGAACTGACTTAAATGGGGCCTGTGTGCTGTGTAGTCTTGCCTTAATCTTTGTATTCATGCCTGTCAGTGTGAGAGATGCTATTTGTATGTATTTGCTTGCATAGAATCATAGAATCATAGAACCATAGAGCTGGAAGACACCTCAGAAGGTCATCAAGTCTAGCCCCCTGCTCTAGGCAAGACCAATCCCAACTAAATCAACCCAGCCAGGGCTTGGTCAAGCTGAGACTTAAACACCGCTAGGGATGGAGACCACTACTTCCCTAGGTAACCCTTTCCAGTGCTTCACTACCCTCCTAGTGAAATAGTTTTTCCTAATATCCAACCTGGACCTCTCCCACCACAACTTGAGACCATTGCTCCTTGTTCTGCCATCCGTCACTACTGAGAACAGCCTCTCTCCATCCTCTTTGGAACCTCCCTTCAGGAAGTTGAAGGCTGCTATCAAATCCCCCCTCGCTCTTCGCTTCTGCAGACTAAACAGACCCAACTCCCTCAGCCTCTCCTCATAAGTCATTTGCTCCAGCCCCCTAATCATTTTGGTTGCCCTCCGCTGGACCCTCTCCAATGCATCTACATCCTTTTTGTAGTGGGGGGCCCAGAACTGGACACAATACTCCAGATGTGGCCTCACCAGAGCCGAATAAAGGGGAATAATGACATCTCTGGATCTGCTGGCAATGCTCCTCTTAATGCAACCTAATATGCCATTAGCCTTCTTGGCTACAAGGGCACACTGTTGACTCATATCCAGCTTCTCATCCACTGTAACCCCCAGGTCCTTTTCTGCAGAACTACTACTTAACTGGTTGGTGCCCAGCTTGTAACTATGCTTGGGATTCTTCCGTCCCAAGTGCAGGACTCTGCACTTGTCCTTGTTGAACTTCATCAGATTTCTTGTGGCCCAATCCTCCAATTTGTCTAAGTCACTCTGGACCCTATCTCTGCCTTCAAGCGTATCTACCTCTCCCCCTAGCTTAGTGTCATCCGCAAACTTGCTGAGGGTGCAATCCATCCCCTCATCCAGGTCATTAATAAAGATATTGAACAAAACCGGTCCTAGAACCGAACCTTGGGGCACTCCGCTAGAAACCGACCGCCATCCTGACATCGAGCCGTTGATCACTACCCGCTGGGCCCGGCCTTCTAGCCAGCTTTCTATCCATCTTACTGTCCATTTATCCAATCCACATTCCCTTAACTTGCTGGCAAGAATATTGTGGGAGACCGTATCAAAAGCCTTGCTAAAGTCAAGGTAGATCACATCCACTGACTTTCCCACGTCCACAGAGCCAGTTACCTCATCATAGAAGCTAATCAAATTGGTCAGGCACGACTTGCCCTTTGTGAATCCATGCTGACTATTCCTAATCACTTTCCTCTCTTCTAAGTGCCTCAAAATGGATTCCTTAAGGATCCCTTCCATGATTTTTCCAGGAACCGAGGTAAGACTGACCGGCCCTTAGTTCCCTGGATCGTCCTTCTTCCCTTTTTTGAAGATGGGCACTACATTTGCCTTTTTCCAATCATCCGGGATTGCTCCCAATCTCCACAACTTGCATATGCAACCACACTTAAGTTGAGGCCCTCAGCATGTTCTGTAAGTATCAGTGTGGCCCCCAGGGCTTCCAAAGTTGAGTTGCCCTAGCTCATCCCTGACAGGTGTCTGTCTAACCTGGTCTTAAATATCTCCAGTGATGGAGATTCCACAATCTCCCTAGGCAATTTATTCCAGTGTTTAACCACCCTGACAGTCAGGAAGTTTTTCCTAATGTCCAACCTAAACCTCCCTTGCTGCAATTTAAGCCCATTACTTCTCATCCTAACCTCAGAGACCAAGGAGAACAATTTTTCTTCCTCCTCCTTATGATACTCTTTTAGATACTTGAAAGCTGGTCTCATGTCCCTTTTTGGTCTTCTCTTTTCCAAGGTAAACAAGGCCAATTCCTTCAGCCTTGCCTCATACCTCATGTTCTCTAGACCTTTCATCATTTGTGTTGGTCTTCTCCGGACTTTCTCCAGTTTCTCCATGTTTCCTGAAATGTGGTGCCCAGAACTGGACATGATACTCCAGCTGGGGCCTAATGTAGATGGCTCATTCCCTGCCTAGGGGACGTGAGACTGGGCAGGTTCATTTCTAATCCTCCTGTTTATTCTTTTCCTAAGCCAGGAGGGCACGGTAGTTCTGATGGGGGCTCTGCAGGAAGGCAGCCCGCACTGCTCCCTGCCTGAAACCTTGTGCAGGTGTTAAACAGCTGTCCAGCCCACCCTAGAGGTGACTGCATTTCAGCGTGCCTGAAGCAACACAGCACCAGCAATGGACAGGAGAATGGCTCCCAGGCATGGCTTGCTCATGACTGCTTCAGTCCTGTTGGATGGGCCTCAGCCTCTTTCCTTCCCCTCCCCCGCTTTGCAATGGGGCTATGGACTCTGGGGGATAGGGGTGGAGGCAGGCAGAGGTGTCTCCTTGCAGCAGATGTAGACACGTCTCTGTATTAATCATTCTCTCATGGAAATTTTTAGCTTTGTATTGAGTCCTTTTACATGGAAACTTTGTATTACGTCTTGGTAGAATAGTCCCTAGGACAAGTGAGGCAGAGACTGTCCCTGTGGGGTGAATGAGGTGGGAATGTATAAGGCGGAAGGTGAGCACCTCTGGGCAGTTGCAAAGGTTGGAGAGGGGATGGAAGCCAGATCCAAGATCAATGAGCCCTGGGAAGTGGGCCCATTGAAAGGAAACTGGACCTGTGGATGCCTTGGGAGCCAGCAGCAAAGGCCTGCTTTGGGAAGCCCCCTCTTTGGAGGTGAATGTGGCAGCATTGAGACACCACCCAGAAGCAGGCGCCACAGACACTAACTGCAGATTCATGGGACCACTCTCACAGATCTTGCACATGCATAAGATGATAGAGCTGGGGGGGGGCAGTGGCGTAGTGAGGGGGACGGAGGCGGCCGTTGCCCCTGGGAGAAAAATAATATAAAATGTAGTTAAAAATAGATGTCACACGTTTTTAAAAGGAATGCCATATCTCCTGCCTTTTGTCTATTTTTGTCTCTTTAGGCCCCCAGTTAAAATTTTCAAAAGCACTTGAGTGACTAAAGTCATTTTTGAAAATTGGACTTGGAAATCTAAGCTCAGATTTTCAAAGGTAATTAAGCTCCTAAAGAGACAGTTGCCAACTCGGATCTTCAAAGATATCTATCTGATCTTTACACACCTTTGAAAATCTGGTCATAAGCGTCCTAGTCAGTTCTGAACCTGAGATGTAGGAGCCCAGTCCTAATTCCTTCACGCTTTTTTTTTTTAATTTGAACATTTATCTACACTAATTCCCCTCCTTTCTCTTTCACTATCCAATAAATGCATGGATCAAAATTATAGGTGCTTTGTGAATATGCTGACTTAAGAGTGGAAAGATTTTATATTGTCATGTATGATTCCTGGTAACCCATCTCAAATATGAAATACTAGGTTGATACCTGTTCATATCAGGAGCTGTTGAATTCAGTTCACCATTTGCAGTATCTCATTAGGATGTTTAGTGGAGAAGATATTGGTTTTTTTTATTTATACTGTGGGCAAAGAATGGGCTCACAAGAATTCCTCCATTGTTTTACCATGAGTCTCAAAACATTTGGTGTTTTTCTAAAGGCCTGGAGTCAATTGATTATGTAGGAACCTCAGCTTTAATTTAAAAAAAGTTCTCTGTACTTCTGGGCCTTATAGCTAAGGAGGAAAGCTTTAAAACATGAACCCTAAATACTCAAGAAACAAAAGGCCAATAAAAATCCAACATGTTTTATTTTTAAAAAATCTTATGATTTGTAGACCATTCTCATAACTTTGTGTAGGCGTTCCTTGTGATTTTTGGGTTGGCAATATTGCTCTTTGATTGGTGAATTTAGAGAGGTCTCTCCCTTCAGTTTCCCTTTCCACCCTCCTTTTTTGTCACAGGTCATCAGAGAATCATAGAGACAATGGAGAGTAGGGTGAGTCCATGACTATGGTTAATGACTGGTCAGGGTGACTAACTATTATCAGCCAGTGGTCTGAATGAGCTATCTACTGCCATCTGTTAATCAACTGTAGGAAAAGGCTTCATGAGCAGACCTTATTTATATAGACATACCTACTTTGCCACAGAGATCAGTCGACGCACTTGCTGTGTCAAGGTGATCAATTTTGGCTCTTTTGGCTCGAAATTCACTTAAGACTTGAAGCTGGGAGAATGAAATGTTGTTATCCATATTGTATGATTAAAAGGTAAAAGACCTGAACTTAATATGACCTGGCTTAGGGTCTACCATAACTTGAACACTAAGCAGAGGATAGTGAGTCACATCTAACTGAAAGTCACAGAAGATGGAAACAGGTTTTATTTCTGGTGGTGCAGAGTCTATTTGGGAGTCCTCAATTATATCTGACACTTTACATCCAGTGTTTAAAGGCAGAGCTGACTAGAATCAATTGAGAGTCCTTGTCTTGTCTCAGTGATCGCTTGAGCAAAAATCATTGATAAAATCTTGTGTAGACTGACCTTGGACTCAATATGCAGGCAATGTGTTGAAGGGCAGTGCAAAGGAGGCAAAGGTGGTGAGGCACCATATTACCAAGTGAAATCATTGATGCTGAAATCACTAAGGACTGGAATTTGACCACAGAACTGACACTTTCTTAACAAAGACTCCATTTTTGCTATTTAAAAAGTAAATCAATGTAACAGAAAACTGCAATGCTCTCTGTTAACTTTTTAAAAATCAAACTTTAAACTTTATTGAAAAGATTGGATAGTTTGCAATTGAAAATATTTGACCTACACTTAAGGCAACTGATTTAATTTTGTGTAAAATTTTGCATAATAAAGGATGGCATTTTTTTTTTGAAAATGTTCAACTATATTGATATACATTTTGATCACATCTACTTCTGATGTGATATTTGTGTGTGGGTGTGGTTTGTGGTGTGGGTGTGGTTTTTTTTTTGCTCAACAAAAAAATCCTGGGTGGTGGGCCCCGCCAAAACAGTTCGAATTGGGCCCCGCACTTCCTAAAGCTGGCCCTGATTAGGAGGAGCACTTCCAGCAGATCCAGAAAAGTGATTATTCCCCTTTATTCAGTTCTGGTGAGGCCACATCTGGAGTACTGTGTCCAGTTCTGCCCCCCCCCCCCCGACCACTATAGAAAGGATGTGGAAGCATTGGAGTGGGTCCAGCGGAGGGCAACCAAAATGATTAGGGAGTTGGAGAGCATGACCAATGAGGAAAGACTGAGGGATCTGGATTTGTTCAGTCTGTGGAAGAGAAGAGTGAGGGGGGATTTGATAGCAGCCTTCAACTGCCTGAAGGGAGGTTCCAAAGAGGACGGAGAAAGGTTGTTTACACTAGTGACGGATGGCAGAACAAGGAGCAATGGTCTCAAGTTCCAGTGGGGAGGTCTAGGTTGGATATTAGGAAAAACTATTTCACTAGGGATATGTCTAGACTACGTGGCTCTGTTGACGGAGCCATGTAAACTAGTTTACCCAGCATAGGCAAAGAAGCGGAGACTTAAATAATCCCCGCTTCATTAAAATAAACATGGCCACCGCACTGTGCCGGCGATCAGCTGATCTGGCACAGCGCGGCAGTCTAGACGCGGATCTGTCGGCTGGGGAAGCCTTTGCCGACTGATCCTGTAAACCTCATTTCACGAGGCATAAGGGATCAGTCGGCAAAGGCTTCCCCAGCCGACAGATCCGCGTCTAGACTGCTGCGCTGTGCCGGATCAGCTGATCGTCAGCACAGCGTGATGGCCATATTTATTTTAATGAAGCAGGGATTATTTAAATCCCCACTTCTTTGCCTATGCCGGGTAAACTAGTTTACATGGCTCCGTCAACGGAGCCATGTAGTCCAGACATACCCTAGGCGGGTGGTGAAGCACTGGAATGGGTCACCTAGGGTGGTGGTGGAATCTCCATCCCTAGAGGTGTTTAAGTCTCGGCTTGACAAAGCCCTGCCTGGGTTGATTTAATTGGGATTGGTCCTGCCTTGGGCAGGGGACTGGTCTTGATGACCTTCTGAGGTCTCTTCCAGTTCTATGATTCTGTGATTCTATGACATACTCTATATAAAAGCGTGCAAGGATCCCATCTCACCACAGAAGGGACAAGTGTCAGGGGATTCCATGAACCATGCCCGGTACATGCTTGTCCTTATGGCTCCATGAAGTTGCTGCCAACTAACATCTTTGATGAACTGGGGAAGCAGAGTGAAGTATAGATTGGCCTTCCGGGGCTCCCCACCCTTAACAAGTGGCAGCAGGTCCTGACACTTGGTGTCTTGGCAGGATACAGGGGCAAGGAATCAGATGGCATGGAGCACTTCTGTGTAGAGATGTGCGTGGGGTGTGGTTTAGAGATGGACTTGCTGGCTGGTGTTCAGCCTGCTCAAGTTGTGTGTTGGGAATAGGTGGGGTGGCTTGAGGAGCAGGAGTCCAAAGATGAGCTCTAAAAGGCCTGGCCCGGGGTAGGCAAGAGTGCCTTCCTGCAGGACCCAGTTGAGATTTGGATGGTGAGTAGTGAATGAGACAGAGGCTATTAACCACCCAAGACTCTCCTAGCTTCTGCCAGCCAGCAGATGAGTGGACATACCCTTCCCTTTTAGTACCCCTTTATGGCTAATATAATGAGACCTGCACTAGGGCTTCTCTAACCCCAAGTCTCCTATCTATTGCCCCAACCTGAGAATCAGGAAGCTTTGTGTCTGGCTTCCTATAGGTTGCATGCTTATTCATAGTCACATGCCCTGTGTAACAGACTGAGGCCGTGCTAGTACCAAACTGTGACCTCCACGTTGTTTGGAAAATGCATTTTGTCTGAGAAGCAGGCACACAGCAATTTAGAGTCATCATCTCTGATGGTCTCTCAACTATCAAACTCCCTATACAAGAAACCTGACTGGGGGCAGGGATGGAGTTTCTCAACTTGGACATGTGGCCAAAGGGGTCAGAGACTAAATGTAAGGAGGAATGTGGTCTGTGAAAGTGAACTGGCCACCACCACATGAAAGAAGATGGGAAAGAGAAGGAAAGAGAAGTTGTCAGCCTGGGCACTCGCCAAATACATGACTCACAAGCGGAGTGAGATTGGACAGAGGGGGCTGTATTAAGGATGGTGTTGTATTCCAAAGCGCTGTAGCTCTAGTGCTATTGAAGAGTAAAGTGTCTCTGTTTAAGAAATTCCTTTACTGTATTTCTTACTTACCTGCTAAGGGTTAACAGAGAAGATCAGAGCACCTATAGCCAGATGGACTCTGGTGGAATATGTATAAGTAACTGGGGGCACAGAAGGGCTGGAACATGTAGGCAGCCAGATTGCAGGCTTCTCTGGTCATAAGGTCTCCACCATGGAGTGTGCCTGAGACACCCTAAGCTAGGAACTGTGACCAGTCACTACCAACACCTAGGAAACTTAAAAGCATGGGGGATCCAGCAGTAGGCTTGACTCACAAAAGACTGGTGTCCATTCACGTAGGGGAATGGAGACAGGTTGTGATACCCTTTAACTACAGCTCCCAAGGGCCATAGCAGGCACCCTGGTACATACCACACTCTCCAAGGCCCAGTGCCCTCTAGCAGGCCTTGCCTATCCTGAGAAAACACATCAGAAACTAACTAACTAACTTGTCTATTTGATGTTACATATTTTGATTTTAATAGGGAAAGAATGGTCATGTATAAATCAATATTTATGGTTGTGGTTAACTCTGGTGCAGGACAGATCTATATTTATGTCTGTTCTTTCCTAACTGGGGCCTCATCCTCCATGGCTATGTCTACACTAGCAGGTTCTTGCTCAAGAAAATCTTGTGCAAGGGTTCTTGTGCAAGAACTCTTGCGCAAGAACACATCCACACTGCCATGTGCTTTGTGCAAAAGCATCCATGGCCGTGTGGATGCTCTTTTGTGCAAGGAAGCTCTGATGGCCAATTTAGCCATAGGGCTTTCTTGCGCAAGAAACCCCTTTTGCCCCATCCATACTGCCTTCTTGTGCAAGAGCTCTTGTGCAAGAGAGCTTATTCCTTGTGGGGAGAGGAATAACTCTTGTGCAAGAAGCCCTCAGTTCCAACGCTTTATGTAAATTTACTTGCACAAGAATGCGCGTGCAGTGTAGACTCTCTGCAAGTTTTTGTGCAAGAATGGCCATTCTTGCGCAAGAAGCCTGCAGTGTAGATGTAGCCCATGTGTCTGTATCTTGTGTAGTTATTTGTAGCTCTGCAAAATAAGTGCAGAGTAGATGTAAAACCCTTGAATTTTTACTCCCACAGTGCATGGGTGTAAACAAGTACACATGGGGCAAGACAAGAAAGAAGCAGGTCCCCAAACTAAATCTTTCCACAAGGCAACGTCATTGACAGAAATGATTTAATTTTTTTGGTACACGCTAACTTCAAAAACTATACACTGAAAAAAATAAAAAGCCCTGTAATACCACTCCTCATCTGCTTTGCAGCTCCAGTTAGCACAGGACCATTTCCGAGCTCAGTCACAAAATAGGTCTGATGCACACTGATAAGAAGTGACTGTTTGTGGTTAGTCTGTCAAGCTGTTCTCATCCAGCATCGTACATTCTCTGTATGAACCATTTCCTTAATACTTCTGCTTCGATGTAAGAGGAAAAAAACCCATTTCAACTTCAGAGGAAGTTCTGTACCTTAACATTTACATACTGTGTTCATAACATTTCATTAAGGACTCGGTAGTGGCTTTAGGACAAGACTTGAGTGAAGGGCAGTTCATACTTACATGCCTCCAGGAGCACACCAAGAGCCAGCTAACACCTCATAATGTGATCTCTGGTACCTCCCCCTGCTCTGGGGTAGGAAATAATCTGCACAAGACCTATGTCCTGCATAGCCTAGTTGGTCCTCCATAATAGTCTGTGTGGGCTGGCTGGCACAGAGCTATGTCATGCTAAGGCTCTACCAATTCCTTAACCTTACCTACCACTCTCTGCCCACAAGCCCAGAAGAGGGAGTAGTAGTCTCATGAAAGTTGTTGTGCCTCCCCCACACCACACACACACACAATTGCTGTCCACTACATAGGCACCCAGTGCATGGAAGTAAGGTGTATGGGCACCAAGGGCAAATTAAAATTTTGGTGAAAAAAATTATTATAATAATATTCTGCACTTATACCACAACTATACCACAACTTGCATCTGAGAAACCATAAAAACAGAGAGCTAGAAGGGACCTGAAGAGGTCATTTGTTACCTCCTTCCTTGCTGGTTCCTCCCTCCTTGCTGAGAATCTCAAAGCACTTCAAAAATATTTAAACATCACACAACTCCTGTGAGATGGGGCTTGGGATCCTCTCTCTGTAAGGTTTCAAAGCCTCGTGTTTAGCCTGAGCCCAAACATCTTCATTGCAATTTTATAGCCCCACAATCACAGCCCTGCAGGCAGAGCTGGTCTTAGGAGCTGTCTATGACCGCATTAAGACCCAACCTCCCGAATGAATCTTCCCCCAGGTTTCCCCCGGTTACTGACACCCCCCCTTTTTTTTTTGCTTGACAAATTTTTGTTTGGTATTTTTTTTTAAACCATCTGGCAACCCTATGGGCGAGTTGGGCGAGTTGGACGAGCAGGCCTGAGTCAGCTGGCCTGGCCAGATGTGGGTCTTTTATTGCAATGTAGACATACCCTCTGGCCAAGTCTACACTGCGCGGAAGATTGATGCTGCCACAGTTGATCTTCCAGGGTTCGATTTAATGGGTCTAGTAAAGACCTGCTAAATCAATCAGAGAGTGCCCCTGTTGGCATCAGTTTTCCTGCTCTTCACAAGGAGTTAGGGAAGCCGAAAGAAGCATTTGCTCTCATCGGCCTCCCGCTATGTGGATGGCATGGAAACTAAATTTAAGATACATCAACTATAGCCACATAATTAATGTAGCTGGAGTTGCGCATCTTAATTCAACCTTCCACCCACAGGAAACAGAAAGGTGGGACCAGAGGTACAAAAAGAGGAGCCCCATGCTCAGTTGAAGCCTGGCTGCTGAGCAGGCCAGAGGCTGTACCCTAGCCCCAGCAGAGAAAGGCCCTGCCACGCTGCCCTCGGAGGACTGGGTCAGGCCACCAGGGCCACTGCCAGGCCTTGAGAACTAGACAAGGCTGCGGAGGCCACTGCTCAGGCCTGCGGATTTACCTGGACCCCAAAGACCCTTGCCAAGCCCAGACAAGTGGGCTGGACCATCTGGACTCTTACCTGAGCAGGACCCAGAGCCTATGCCAGCACCTCCCTCCCCAGCTGACCCTGAGGAGCAGCGCCCAAGCCAGATAGGCCCCCACGGGAAACAAGGAAGTAGTCCAGGGACAGCCAACCCCAGGTCGGCTGAGGAGATGGAGGTCAGTTGGGCAGCGTGTTGTGGCTCGGATACCCGCTGACCCATGGACCTGGCCAGTGTGTTGCAGCTTGGATCCCCACCAACCCAGTGGCTGCCCACTGCCACTGCTAGGGCCCTGGGCTAGGACGCAGTGGAGTGGGTGGGCCTGTGTCCCCTTGCCACCCTTTCCCTTGGGTGGTAGGTTCCCCCTGTAGGGAGAGAAACCCCTGCTCTTGTCAGTTCTCTGCCAGCAAGGAGACCAGACCCCTGGCTCAGCCTGCAGAAAGGCCTGGGCTTTGAATTCTTTGGACTGTTTAGCCATTTATGGACTGCTTGCTTATGGATTGCAGGCCCACCCTTACGACGGGCCCAGCATCCAAACTGTGGCCTGGCCTGCAGTCAGGCCTGAGCCCTTAACCTGTTGCTCAGCTTATAAATATACTGTTTAACTGTTTGTTTGTCACCCCGCCCCAATCCAGAGCCTGGGCTCCTACACTCTAGCGCAGGGTACGTGAATACTGCTTAACTGTTGATTTGCTGCCCCGCCCTAAACAAGGCCTCTATAACTGTGGTTCAGCCTGCAGTCAGGCCTGAGGCCCTGAACTTCAGCGGCTCGTAGTGAGTCAGCGTGGCCTCCCCCTGACAAGAACCATTACAGAGCCTTATCAACAAATGATAGCCAGATCCAACAGGCTTACAGGAACTAAATAAAATATTTGCCACAAGTAAGGATCCTCTGGCAAGCATGCTTCAACACCACAAGCTAGAATAGAATAATGCTACAGTCCCTTCACCACACACACACCGATCAGTTGAGATAGCAGGTCATTTGCAGACTGTGGTAAGCAAGTACTCGGTGACCAGAAGCACTCAGGCACATTACAGCTCTAAGCACTGGTGAGATGACGAAGGTTGGTTTTCGTTGCTGTGGCTATAGCCCTTTAGTGGTCTGCACTTCTCACGTGATCATAAATGCTTTCTGAAGATGCTCCCCATCCCCTCTTCTTACATCCAGGTCAACTGGGGGTGGGGAAGGAGAAGGGCTTTCGCCTACCTCTTCATACTGAGCTACTCGTTCACCCTAGGAAATCCTTCTGTGTATTCCATTCTCTTCAGGGCATTAGGCGCCCTGGCCAAAAAGGCTGGTGAAGCCCTCAGTGCGTAAGACCACCGAGAGATACAGCATGTACTATCTCAGTGGAGTGCAAGAGCTTCACCTGAACTTTTTCTCCAACTGTCTACTGAGAGAAAGGCAGACCATTAAGGACCAAGTTTTCCACTGGCATAAAATGGTACAGTTTGATTAGATTCAATGTTGCTGTGCCTCTTTGCACAAAAAGAGAATTTTCCCTTGGACTCAAATCCTTGAACCCAGCTACACTTTAAAGTTTAAACTAGTGAAGGCTGCCATGAATAACATTACTATCAATTGTAGTGCAACAGGAGTTAAACCCAAGTCAATAGGATCGAATTGACTTCATGCTGGAGGCTAGGCCAATGCTGTACTAAGATGGAGGATGCCAGCACCAAGATGAAAGGGATATTTTACGTAGTAGAACTTGGGAGCTGCATCATTTTTGGTAACTGGATGCTGCCCATAGATATCTAAATCCACACACACCTCTACAAGTCTAGCTGTTTTGTTAGTCACATTTCAAGAATTTAGTTACAAGGACCACTGTAGAGCAGAGACATGGAAAAACTGAGCTTCTGTGGTATCGCACTAAAACCCACTTCCCTTCCTGCAATTGCAAAGCAAGAAAGCGTAGGTTGTCAAGTTTATCAGTCACTGTATCGATGAATTCACAACAAGTACAAGGTTGCAACTTCAAAAATGTAGGGGTCATGGTTCAAATTCCGCTCTCATTTATACAGATGTAAATCTGAAACAGCTACTATAACTTCAGTGGTGTTACTCTGGATTTACGCTGGTGGAAAGGAGAGTGGATAGCACCCTGTCTTTCTTTTTTATTCAAGAAGCAACATTTTTTTCCTCCAAAAAATTCTCATTGATTTCAGTAGGACAAAGATTTAACCTTAAAACATATAGGCCATCTTAGATTTATAGGGGAAATGCCACCACACTGTCATGGATGGAATCCGATGATGGGTTCTGAACTATCTTCAGCTGTCTATGCTTAGGGGACTTGTAGCTCTGAAGAGGCAGCAGTCTCAATGCATAAAGGAGGACCATTTAGAGACACTCTCAGATGAACCTTTCTAGCTGGCACTCCATAGAACTGTTCCTGCAGGAATGTTGCAGTGATTCTATCTTGCTTGGCTGGTCACTTCAGCGTCTAATGTTTTCTTTCTAATAGGTCATGCTTTTCCACCATAGTAATAACTATCTGTTGAACTAGACATGGGGAGATCACAGATGAGTAAAAAGACATAGCATTACAGTATCCAGACACACCCATTTACCTCCCTATTCAGGGACAGATGAGGTACTCTTCAGTGCTTTTCCCATGCAGTGATCTATGGCCACTCTTTACTTTCTGACTAGCTATCTAGACATTTCCATGGTGAACAACTTTCCCTTGCCTTTCCTTTTAGTCTTTTGTGGATGCCATCATAAGCCCAACTAAAGGTGACATAGCAGAGCATATGCTTTGCTTCCATAGTAGATATGATAGGAATAGGCATGACAGTAAGGCCACCAGCAAGACTCCTTATGGAGAAAAAAAATCAGTGAAGAAAGACAGCATCCTCCCAAAATGTACATCCTCCCAATAACTGTACTAGCGTCTACACAAGCCAACCGCTATTTCGAAATTAATTCGAAATAGCGGAGGGCTTATTTCAAAATTGGTAAACCTCATTCTATGAGGAATAGCGCCTATTTCGAAATTGCTATTTCAAAATAAGCGCAGTGTAGATGCAGAATAGGGGCTATTTTGGAAGAGGGGGCTCCAGCCCTTCCCAGGGTACCCTGCTGGCCACTCTGGCCCCAACCAAGAAAACTCCTCTCCTCCCCCCCTCCCCGGAGCTCTTAAAGGGGTAGAGTCTGGCCACAGTGCCTGTGCCAGCTCCAGTCCTGCCAGCCCAGAGCCAGCATTCGCTGCCCCTGACCCAGTGGCCCCAGCATGAGCCAGGCAGCCAGTGCCAGCCAGCCTTGCACCACTCCCCAGGCCCAGTCCCCCAGCTCCCGGGAGCCTGCCAGGGGCCGGAGAAGGCGGACACCTTCCTGGTCCAGTGCGGAGATCATCGACCTGATTGAGGTTTGGGGAGATGCCTCCAACATCCATAATCTCCGCACTAGATGGAGTAACGTGGCCATCTACGGCAGTATGGCTGCCAGCCTGGCCACCAAAGGCCACATGCGAACCCAGGAGCAGGTTCAGATGAAAATTAAGGCACTGAAGCAAGCCTATGCCAGGTCCACAGGGGGAAGATCCCAAACAGGGGCAGACCCAGAGAGCTGGACCACATCCTGGGGGGCGGGACAGTCTGTGCCCCCCAGGTGGTCGTCGACCCTGGGGCAGAGGGCCCTGACCAGGGCATAGAGGAGGAGCAGGAGGAAGGCCAGGAGCCACAGGAGCCACAGGTCTGCAGGTGCTCACAGATGGCACGGCCCTGGGCAAGCTTCTCCTGCCAGAGCTGCAGGTCTTCCTGCACCCAGTGGTCGAGGGTGCGGTGCAGGACTCACAGTGTCCCCATGTGCTTGTGCTGATACCACTCCACTGCACAGGTGGGCCTGTGGAGTCCTCAGGTGCAGGAGCATGTCCCGGGCGGGGTGGTGCGCTCTGCACTCACGAGGCATAAAGGATCTGATGACAAAGGAATCTGGGGTCGGCTGATCCCTGTCTAGACTACCGCGCTGTGCCGACAATCGGCTGATCGGCACAGCGCGGCGGTCATTTTGATGTAAATGAAGTGGCAATTATTTAAATCGCCGCTTCATTTTGCTATGTCTAGTAAACTCATCTACATGGCTCTGTCGACGGAGCCATGTAATCTAGACACACCCTTGGTGTGCAGTTTCTTCTTATCATAACTTAAAGCAAGGTCAGGTTTGGTTGTGCCAGGACAATAGGATGTGCCTGAAATTTGATTGTTTCTCAGAAAATGGAATGGCAGGGATCTGTTAGGAGGGACAATTATATTATAGAATGACCACAGGGGGGCAGCAATGGGCCAAAGATGGGGACCAGGACATCTATAACCCCACTGGGCCAGCAGAGGGCTGGGTGGAGAAAGGGGCTGTTATTTATTATGTATTTCACAGATTTTGTCTGTGTGTCTGTCTGTTTGTGTGTCTGTCTGTCCCCCAACCGGGGGACACACATCTGTTCCCAGGCTGTGCCCGCTGGAACTGCATGCGGCCATGGAGAGGCATTTCTCATCTGACTCCAAGCTGCTGCAGCGAGAGAAGGCTGGGGTTGTCCTCTCTCCCAGAGCCAGCCTACATACTGAACCCATCCTCCCCAGCCCCACCCCAGAATGATGATTTAAATGAAGAAAAACAAAATTTATTTGAATTGAGGACCCGAGCAACACCAGATACATCTTCTAGTTGTACTTATATTGGACTTCCCGCTTAAGGATCTCAAAGTGCTTTATATACAACCGATGAATGACTAGAATCAAGCCCTTTGGAGGTGGGCGAGCATTATTATATCTATTTTACCAATGGAGAATCTGACTCACAAAGTGGTGAGCAGAAGTCATGGCTTCCAGTCCCCTACTTTGAGTACGAGACTGGTCCTTTCCTAGGATGCTAATGACAGGGCTATGATAATTTTGGTAAAATGATAAGTTTAATTAATCTATGTTGATGAACTATGACAATAACTGGAGAAACTACCCCAGATATAATACCACCATCAACATTCATCCTACCTAAGTCATCCAGAGTTTCCCAGGACTAGTGAAAACAAAATTCCAGCATTTCCAAATGAGACTCTCAGTGATGTACCTCTGCTATTCCATAAAGCTGGGATATTCTATCACCAACCTTTTCCCAGGAGTTTCCTGCATAAGAATTCACAGACACTTTCTAAAGCCTAACATTCAGGTAGGTCTTTCTTTGTCCATTTGTGAGCTGCTTTAAAGTGTCATTGTAGTAAGAGTTTGTTACTAATAGTAGGCAAGAGTACTTGTGCCCCTCTGAAACATCACAAGTGTTTCCAGAAGGGAAAAGGTTCTTTATAAACAAATGAAGAGACATAGGGGGTGAGACTGGACCAAACAGAATTCAGTCTTTTCTTGGTGATGCATATGTCCAAAGCCGTAAAGAGGATCTTGTCTCCCCACTGCTGATGGCTACGGTGGAAAATCTGAATAGAGACACCATTCCATAGGTAATGTGCATGTTTGGTAGCATCCTGCAGGGATGTCTGATTAACACCTGCTACAGCTAACATTGCAAACATTTCAGTTATGACCCCTCATAGCAAAGTCAACTTACCCCAAATTCCCCAGTCCTCAGCTGGTGTACCACTGACTCAACTTCCCTCCTCCTATGACCCCAGGGGATGCACACAAAGCATCCCACATTAAAATCCCCCCTCCCAGGTCTGGTTTATTAATATTAAGTAAAAGGAGTTTGCTCCTTTCACATCTGTGTCCAGGTTCTCTGAGCAACTGTACTTCTGTGTCAGGAAGGAGCCATCTCTTTCCTATTCCTTTTTTTCTCCACAAGTGAGCAACAGATCCTGTCTTTTATTGCTGGCCTTGCTCCATGATCAGTCATTGGCATCCCTTCTCAGCACTGCAGGATTATATCTCCTAGACTTCATAGACTTGTAGGACTAAGGTCCTGTAAGGAGCAGGGCTGGCCACATCCGTGCATCCACAAACGAGCTCCCTGTTACACCCTTCTTCTTACACCTTCATCATTTTATCACTCAGGGTAGGTCTATACTACAGAGTTTTGTCAGACAAACGTCCATTTGTCTGACAAAACTTGAGGAACGTCCACACTGCCATCGTGTTCTTCCACAAGAAAATCGAAAGAACAGAGGGGTTTTTCCAGCATTGGAAATCCTCATTCTACAAGGAAGAACCCTTTTTGCAAAAGAGCTTTTTCACAAAAAGGCGTCTGTGGACGGGAAAGAGGGAATTCTTTCGGAAGAAGAGGAAAGAGGAAAAAGCACAGGTGCCCTGGCAGCCATTCCGTCCATAGCAATCACAGCTTACATGCGAGAGGGCGTCCACTCAGTATGGACGCTCTCTTTCGAAAAAGCAGATCGCTTTTTCGATGCACTTTTGCAGTGTAGATGCTCTCTTTTGGAAGAAGTTTTTTCGGAAGATCTCGTCCAAAAAAAGCTTCTTCCAAAAGAAGCTTGCAGTCTAGACATAACCAAAGAAGCTTTGGGTCTGAATGTTTTTTCCACATTTAGTTTTTCCCCAGAGAAGAATTTTCGGGGAAAGCAGAAGCAAAACCTTTCAGCCATCATTGAGCTGAGTGAAAATTTTTCCAAAACCTTTTTTTTTTCAAATTTTAAACAAGTACAGCCAATTACAGCCTGATCATAAGGCAGTGAAATTCTTTGGCACTGATAGAGGCTCCAGAGTTGTGAAAATCCAGCTATTTTTAGACTCTTAAATAAGGACCTTGGGGACTAGTCCAAAAGCCCGATGAAGTTAACAGGAAACATTCCAATTACTTCCATACAGTTCATGCCTTTAGCAGCTTACATTTAGGCACCCTTTTTTAAAAATTATGGCCTATGATGACTATGTACAACATAGATTGGTAGATCAAATAGGTCTCAAATTATGCAGAGGGAATAGCTACCAAAAAAGGAATGAACGATCTCTACCAATATGATTAGCTCACACACTATACGGTAATTTCTATTCTTTTCCTTATTAAATATAAATCTGAACCTACTATTTCATGTTATAAATGTGCACTGCAAATTATAGCATGCCGGATGTGCAGTATGGAACATAGCCAAGTCAGCCTTCAGTTCTGGAAGTCCCTGAATACGGAGAGTTTGATCTCATAATATTTAATCAAGATGCTATGTATTCTGTGGCAATTCTGGAGTAAGGACTTTGGATTCTGCAATGTACACTGCAGGATACTGGAAAGTCCGAAGCAGCTTCAATTAAACATAGGTTTTGTAATGAATCCGGACATCAGAATCCTGGTCTTCAAATAAATTCCATTTATTTTATGCTGCCCCCATGTTTCTAGTTTTTGGCTAGTTTTAGTACAAAGTATATTTGCATTGTAAAAGACAATCAAGGGAAAAGGTGGAGCAAACTCTAACAAGTACAAATCCAATTTGTATTTTGTGTCAAACTGCACTCTGATTTTTGCACGATTAAGGAATAGTTGTAAGATAGTTGTAGAGCTGATGTCTACAATATTATTTGTGCTTGAGAAACTATGAAGTCAATGCAAAACATTTTGCACTTGAGCATAAATTCCAAGAATTGAATTTTTGTATAATGGGCCTGACCCAAAGCCAGTGGAGTAGGTTTGTTTTGGAAGTGAAAGGGAGTTTATGAAATGAAGCATCTGTGAATGAGAGCTAAGACAATGTTTAGGGGGGAGAAATATGTGAGCTGAGGTCAGAGTGGATGTGAATATTGGCTGAGCTGATGATTTCCTAGATTTGTAATTACTGCGTTGGCAGGTTTGCACATGGATAACCGTAACTCTAAGTTATTTATGTGTTCTTTCATTTGTGCTATACTTATATTTGGGTGAGAGAATTAGTGAAGGTAAAAGTATGACATTCTCTCCTCCAACGTACACTGCACCCTGACCTACAGACCAAACCTTTTCTGAACTTTGAAAAAGTTCACCTTTTTCCATTATCTTTCAAGTCTGCGCGCTGGCTGATTCTTCCAGGCACAAGTGTCAACACATGATAAGAAAAACTGTTGTTTCATGACTTCTCTGGGGAAATCCAAGACCTTCAGTGGTTAGGATAAGCATCTCTGCTTTGGACTGCTTCTCCACAGTCACAACTGGGTGAGTTTCACCCATCACTGTACAGCTACCTATAGCTAATCTACTACTTAAATTCTCATTGAAATAGGATTTTTTTAATGGAATCATTTTTCTTTCACTTAAGGTAATTGCTGTGCAGCTAATTTAAGTCTCATGGGGAGCAATTTTGATCTCCCCCACTGAGTTTTATCTGAAGAAGCCTGTCATATAATTTAATGTGTGTCTGAACGTCTGGCAGCAAATGTTGTGATTCGACATTTTTTGAAAGATATGGTGCAGAATTGAAAACACTCAGAGGATTTTACTGTGCTCTGGACAAAAGCATGTCCCATGTGAGCCCCAGATTTTCTTCATAACGAAAAGTAAATGTATTCAGTGAGATGAAACAGGACACAAGGCACAGGAACTTGCAATATATTGCAGTGGTCTGACAACATTCAGGAATGAGTGAATGAATGAATGAATGAATGAATGATTGATCAACTCTGAAAGAGCAATGTAGTGGCATAAAGCATCTTAACTGGCTACATCCTGAAAGAATGAGCTATGGAATTAAAACAACAGCTGAGTAAGAGCCTGTGAAGTACCGATAGACAAGAAGGGAGACTATCAAGTTACAACGTAAATAGTTAGTCTACGGTCCATACAAGGTTAAAATTATAAAGCTGATTTGGAAGCAGCTAGTAGGAGATGAGAAAATCTGAATCAACAATAGGTGTTTCCAAGTCAGGAAACACTGAGCATAATGCTACAAATCGGAGCTTGATGAGAAAGGAATTGAGCAGTCAAAGTTCATAGAACCAAGGCCTATTTCACCCTATAATTTCCTACCATTGCTAGCACCAGAGCAACCCCACTGTTGGGAGCACAATTGCAGACTGGGCCCTGGCATCTTAATCACTCTGGCTACGTCTAGACTGGCATGATTTTCCGCAAATGCTTTTAACGGAAAAGTTTTCCGTTAAAAGCATTTGCGGAAAAGCACGTCTAGATTGGCACGGACACTTTTCCGCAAAAGCATTTTTTGCGGAAAAGCGTCCGTGCCAATCTAGATGCGCTTTTGTGCAAAAAAGCCCCGATCGCCATTTTTGCGATCGGGGCTTTTTTGCGCAAAACAATACCGCGTTGTCTACACTGGCCCTCTTGCGCAAAAGCATTTGCGCAAGAGGGCTTTTGCCCGAATGGGAGCGTCATAGTATTTGCGCAAGAACACTGACGATCATACATTAGATCGTCAGTGTTCTTGCGCAAATTCAAGCGGCCAGTCTAGACAGCTGGCAAGTTTTTTCAGAAAAGCGGCTGATTTTCCGGAAAAACTGGCCAGTCTAGACACAGCCCCTAAGTAAATGGAGACAACAGTTAAAATGCTGGTGTGCATCTCTGTTTACTCAACGTTGTTACCATCTGGGGAGTTACATCGTTGGCAGCAATAGTGAGAAATGCTAGGGAAAAAGTTAACGTAAACAAGGCCAGAAGGATATTGACTGGCAGGCAGAGAGGAATATCACCAAACTGGAACAATGCAATTACTATGAATTCTACCCAGTGAAATCTAGGCTCATTTACCACTGCCATGGGAGCTTGAAGGCCAGTCTCATACTACAATTAGAGTCTGCCTTAAAGACTTGTTACTCACTTCTCACTCTGGTTAAATATTGCAGACGTTCTTGTTGTGATGGATTTGTCTGTCACTTACCACAGAGTGGATGATGGAATCAGGATGACAGGGCTAACGTGGACAGCTGGATCTGATTCATACTACATTGATGTGTACACTAGGGTGTAGTGTAACTCCTCTGGCTTTAGAGACATTACCCATCATCCACACTGGTAGGAGTATGGAATCAGTCCCAACAAAATGACTAGACGGGCTAGTTCCTTCCTCACTAATTTACTGCCATTGGCTACTGTTGCTCCTTTAATTAGCACACGATGAGATCCCACAGGGTTTGATTCTTATTTCTATGCTTTTCAACACATTTCTTTTACTTGCTCTTCTAATAATAGTTCACACTGCAGTTCTTAGGACTAGTATCTAATTCTTCATTCAATCCAAGTCCTACTTCTTTGTTTGTTTGGAGCTCAATCCTAGCTGTCTAGCTTTTGCCACAAATGAAATTCAGACGAAAACTAAGCCATGGTTCATTGAGCATTTATTTATGAGCAATTTATTCTCCAGCTCCCTGCTAATAGTACATATAATTCAATTATCAACTACTCCTCATGTCATAGAGCTAGATGTGAATGATCACAAACTTTAACGTGACCTTAAAGGAAACATATTCACTGTGTGGCTAGATATGCTTCTTTCATCCTGAAACCTCTGTACCTTTCTTTCTCTATGTTAGTTCATTCTTTTCTCATAACCATTGATTTTCAATTTTTTTTTTTTTTTTTTTTTTTTTGCATTACCAGAGAGTGCTTTGCTTCAGTTAAAGCTCAACCACATGGCTGCTCTTTGGATTATAAGACACACAAATGTTTCTTCCAGATATTAGGCTGGTGCTACTGTCTATCCACCTCTACGACTGACTATCATTTTTAAATCCCCAGTAGCTGATCCCCTGTATATTGGGATGAGTTGATGTAACCTTAAATGTATGTTGCACTGCAATCAGAGTGGATTCAAAGAATGATCTCACCTGTTATTCCCAGCCCACACAAGGCACAGCTGTACAGTCCTGCATTTAGAGAATGATCTTCCAGCAGACATGTTCGATTGGTCACCACAAGGTCTACACCTAAAACCTATGTGTTTGCATTGACTCTTGCCTGAGCACTCTCAACTATTTTGTTGCTAAATATGTCAGTGGTGCATCTGTATTTCTGAAAAGTGCTCAGAGGCACGTCTTATGAAGGATGCCATGGAGGTAGGCAGATTGACTGATTGACTGACTGACCTTTTTGTGAGGCTGTTATTAGCATTCTTTGGCAAGTCACCAAGAGACATAGAACAATACCATCTACGTCCTCCTCCACCAGAGATTGAACCACTTTCCTCATGTGCACAGCCTCAGTATGTTTATGAATCCCAAGGTCACAATGACTAAATCTCCCCCACTCGCTGTCTCACTTTTCCCTGGTGATTGCTGTGCAGGCTGACCAGCAAAACTGATGGACTGTTTTTTCCCCTTACATGTCATGAGGCTACACAAAAGGATGCAGGCAATGAACATTTGATGTGTTTTCCGAGTTAACATATACACATTATTTTAAAACATCTCCCTTATGCACAATGCTGGGAAGTAAATGAGAATGAGGGCACATCTAGATGCAGTTCTTTCGAAAAAAAACAACCCTTTTTTGACAACGCTGTAAACCTCATTTTTTTGAGGAAGAAAGGTTCTTTTGAAAAAGGGATTTTTTTGAAAGAACCATGTCTAGACTGCTTGCTTTTTCAAAAAAACCTCTTTCGAGGTTTTCGCGCCAAATTTGCATATCTTCTTTCGAAAGAAAAACGTAGTCTAGACATGCCCTGAGTGCTCGGCAGCTTTCAGGACCAGGCTTTGGTTATAATGTATAAACTTTCCAAAAGCACCTAAGACCTTAGGACTCTAAGTCCCCTAGACTTTCAAGAGGGATTAGACCCATATGTCATCTGAGCTAGCATAAGTATGTCTACCTGATCTGGGAATTATCCCCAATAACTTGCAATATATATTTCAATTTTTCAACATCCTCTTTAAAATGTGGACACCAGAATTTTACACAAGTACAAGTTGAATCTCTGAAAATTGGTACTCTCTGATCTGGCACGGATGCTCCTGGACCAGAGAGCCTGGGAGGTTAATTGTAGGAGGATGGGTCACTGGGGTCAGAGCCCTACAAAAATGCTGGGGCCAGGCCAGAGAATCCCAACAGCCCACAGCAGCGTGAGGCCAGGGAACCTTGGCCGACCATGACAGCACGGGGCCAGAGAACCTTGGCAGCCCACAGCAGCACAAGGTTGGGGACCGAAGAACTCAGAAAGCTCAGGTCAGTGCGAGGCCAGGGGCTGGAGAACCCTGGCCGCCCATGGCAGCCCGAGGTCAGGGGGGCCAGCAGCATCAGGGTGGACAGTCTGATTGAGGTGAGGGTAGAAGAGGCCGGTGGCAGGGGACACCTCTTCTGGTTTGGAAAATTCTCTCATTCGGGACCAGTTAGGTCCTGATGGTGCTGAACCAGGGAGGTCCAACCTGTATTCCATTATCAGTCTAATCTATGCCATAGACAGAGGTAAAAATCACCCTCCCACTCCTAATTCTTACCCCTTGTTCATATATCAAAGGATCACAATACCCCTTTTCACCACAACATCAGATTAGACGCTCAAGTTCAGTTGCTTGACCACCAAGACCCCTAAATCCTTTTCAAAGTCCTGGCTTTCTAGGATGGAGTCTCACATTCTGCATGCATGGCCTGCACTCCATGTTTGTAGATGTATAAGTTTCCATTCGGTTGTTTAAAATGAATGGTGTTAGAATGAACCGGGCTTACATTCCATTTATTTTCCATCAGAATTTTTCAGTTCATCAATATCAAAACCTTTTGCAGAGATGGATAGATTACAGTGAAATTCCAGTGGAACCCAAGCTTCATGAGAAAAAGAACAATGCTAAGAGGTTACAAGATCCCAGAGTGGCCAGGAATCCAGGTTGGGAGGGTATTTTGACACATGCACACCTTTAACAAGTATGCAAAACATGGGGTAAAGCCATAAAAAACAGGTCAATCCACATTTCTTCTGGTAGAAAGATAGCCCATAAGGAAGAGTCACTAACTTCAAAATCTACTCTTTGTTACTTGACTCTCATTGTTTCCCTTTCTTAGCATGCACCATCTCGCTTCATTTGTGCCACAACCATAGTTCACTTTTGAATTATGAATATCAAAATCATTAAGCATTGTTTTCCGTAATATCCCTCTATTTCCTTCTGACAAGCCTAATATGAACAAGTTCTGTTAAGCTGCATCAGTTCAGGATGTGATTAAGCAGACTACGATTAATTAACATAAAGACGAAAGCTAGTTTGGAAAGGAAGGATGACTTTGTGGAATGAGACTCGAGAGATCAGTATTCAAGTCCCAACTCTATCATAGATCTCCTGTGTGACACTGGGCAAGTCCCTTAGAGCCAGAACCATAAAGTTACTTGGGTGCCTTAGTGCCAGACCAGGCATCTAAACCCCCAGGTTGTTAAAGATCCAGTTTGGGCTCTACTGCAGTCCACAAAAACCCTGACTAACTCTGTGGGTGCCTAAACTCACTTGGCACTATGGTAAAGTCCTCTCAGTGCCTAAGTCACTTTGTGGATTCCCCCCTTAGCCTCTTTGTCCCTCACGCCACTAAATTAGGCATGATAATGTTCCTCTGACTCGTCTATTTAGCTTGTCAGGTTTTTGAGACAGCCTATTACCGTGTGTTTGTACGTGTGACCTTGAATTCAGCTAGGGCTTCTAAGCACCACCCTAGTTAATACACATGGTAAATAAAATAGGAACCACAATAAATACAACACTACAGCCTGATCCAATCCCATCACAGCTAATGGAAAGCCTCCTATTGATTTTAGTGGTTTCTGAATCAGGCCAAATCTATATAATATAAATAAATATTTTTTTAAATACAGTAAAAGCTCTGATACGTGGCATGTTGGGGAAATAGAGGGTGCTGGTTAATGGAACATTCTGGTTAACTGAGAGTTATACTTTACCAGTGAAATGCCAATTTTCAAAGAATTAGAATACAATTGCAGAATGTACAATTGCAGAACATGCTGGGCAGTATATTAGTCCTAGCTGCTAGACTGAAGATGTGTATTGGGAGATATAAAAAATGCCAATTAATTGAGCTTTCTGGTTCATTGAGTGCCAGATAACAGCTTTTTACTATATATTTGAGACTGACAAAAGCATACAGTAACATAGTCAATTATCCTCAGCATGGGAAATGGGTTTAGTAAACATAGAGAGCAATGGGTGCTATTTTCTTATCAGGACTGACAATGTCAGGGGACTGTAGGACTTAGGTGAAACTTAAATGGTAGAAACCTTTGTGCTGGCCGGTGAGGGAGGGCATTCACTCAGAGAGAAGAGCTGGCGGGGGGTAGAAGGATATTGATTCTAAAAGGATTTGTATATCAAATATATTGTCCGTGAAACAGATTCTGTCTCCTTTAAAAGACTGAAAGAATCTGAACCCAGTTTCAATGACTGAGCTTCCTTGTAACTTTACAATGTGTTCTGAAAGTGATCTTACAGGTTAGGGAACCTCTTCAGCTCAGGAGCAGAGGTCAACAAACCTGGAGGAGTATGACAGGGTCTGCCTGAACTATTCATTGTCAACAGTTTATTTGACAAAGTTGTATTTTTTTTCTTCCCTATTTGCAAAGTGGCGGTGACCAGGAAATCATGGTCATTTTTTAAGGGCGGGTAAAATCATGTGCATGTGAAAACAGAACTCAAATCCTCACTCAGAAATAACCCCTTAATACAAACCCACTTCTTTTAATTTGGTTACCCTATTCTCTACCCAGTTTTAGCTGACATATTGTTTAATTTGAGGTGATTGGCAGAGATTCCTGAATTGACTTTCACCATCACTGTGAGAGGAACTTTGGGAAGGGGAAATAAAGGAATCCAGGAAGCTATCACACATACCATTTACCTCCTATACATCTTTATTGATTTATGTCTGCAAAATTTACCTTTGGCTGTGGGCTGGTGAACTTTATTTGTATTGATTGTGCGATAACTGACAAGGTAGTTTCATGTATTAGATAAATCCTATTCAGCTGTCCCTGATAAAATCATGAGAGAATGCATGAAGCAGACATGAAAGTCACTAGACCAGTACAGCAGCAATACAATGGGATGTAGCTATGTTGCAGCCAGGCATAACATCAATGAAATAACATGGTGTGGCCAAGCACAGAATGAAACCCCTCTTAAGACTAAGGTGGGCAGTTCTAGGGAGGGTATATGCTGAAAATAAATTTTTGAAAACTGTCCTTTTCAGTCATCATGCAAATCTTCAGAACATGTTAATTAGCCATGATAATACTTTACCTCTGCTGTATTTTAAGGATAGGATTTTCCAAAGAAAACTTGGTCTAATTTTTCTCCAGTTGAAGTACATAAGGCTTAGGTCCTGGAGCCATAGTAAAATTACAGAATTCCCACCTGCCCCCAGTCCTTATTAAGGGTTTTCATCCTTGACTTCAATAGGAGTGGAGTTAGGCCAAGACTTAGTGCTTTTAAAAATCACATTCTTAAAATACATGTAAAACACACGGTCAAATAATATGACATATATAGGCCTGCCTTCATTTACCCTATGGAAATTCCATACAAGTGGGATTATGCCAGTCATGCAAAATTACTGAACGGTACATGAAAACATTATAAAAAGCATTATATTATCAACAAACAATAAAATAAAAGACATCTGAGCCTGAGTCTGATACATGGTTTCATATTATTATTTCCAAGCAATGTGGCTATACTGTCCTCATCAGTGTCAGATGAGTGATCACATATATGTAAGGTCAATATTAGGGTCACATTTAAGGTCATTTGAGAGCAACCCTCTCACATGATTCTGTCACCCTTATTGTCTTCAATTAAATCTGTGCCAACACAAACATCTATCTCCCCATCTAGGGCCTGACTAACGGAAAGTGCCATGGGATAAAGCTGAGATGGGCCTAATTTATAAAATTCAGGTCTTAGCTGAGATCCAAATCAAAACCCAAAAGTCAAGGGGAAGGTTGGATTCAGAGTTCTGGTTTCAGTCCATCTCTATTGCAAAGGCATTTTAGGGTGGAAACATAAATTACAGCATCATAAAAACAATAATTGAGGGAGCTAAAAATGAATATGCATAGACAAGGAAGAGCAAATCTGATTGAAGAGGAGACTTGATATGAGATGGAGAGTCAGTGGAGAGAAGAGATTCAGGGAGGCTGGGACTGGAGAGAAGAAGGCTTTACCCAATAGTCATGATGCTTGGAGAAGGTCCAGACAGAAGAGAGATGACAGAGAAGCAAAGAAAGGGTCAGGGAAGGGCAAAATTCCTGCACTAGGATGGAGAATGTCCATGGAAATAGGGATGACCACACTGGATAAGGCCAATGGTCCATCTAATCTAATCCCCTGACTTTGACAGCAGCCAGTACTGAATGCCTCAGAGCATGGCAAGGAATGTTTTACGCCCTGGAAAATTATACAATGACAGGCAGATGGGAAAACTTTCATCCTAACCCCAGGAGGCTTGATCTATCTAGGTACTTTTATACCGCCCTCAGCCTCATATTGCCTGACAAAAAAATTAGGGGCTTTCCAGTGAGAATGGGTGGGACTATCTTCATTTTACACATGGGAAACTCAGGAACAAGTGACTTGTCAAATGTCCTAGAGTGGTGGTTTTCAGCCCAGGGGCCAGTGCCCCACTGGGGGGGGGGGGCTGCGAGCAGATTTCAAAGGGGTTTCCAAAATAAATCAGAGAGCAGGAACTCCGTCCAGACTTGCTACGGCTCAGGGCAGAAAACCAAAGTCTGAGCCCTGCCACTCCCGGGAGAATTTGAAGCCTTAGCAACTTAGCTTCACAGGCTCCAGGCAACTGTCTGGCTTGCTACCCCCTAATGCCAACCCAGGCAATGGTTTTTAATTCCCTGGCAATGCAGAAAAACAATTATTGTGGCACAGCTGGCCCATGGAATTTTATAGCATGCTGCAGAGGGAACCTCCGAAAGCAAAAGGTTGAGAACCCTTGTCCTTCAAGAAGTCTATGGCTGAGCAATGAATTGGTTGGAAGCGTCCTAAGTGTTTATCCAGTATCCCAGCCACTAGCCATTACCACAGGTAGTGATTGGCTTATATTAGCTCAGCCTAGGTAATTAAACAGTCTTATCACTGAAAACAATAACAGGTTTGGCAGGGTTTGTTGCAGGGATAGGTTCTTGTATTCGTGTTTCTGTTGTGGGGTGTGTAGCTGGTGAGAGGGCTGTCTGGAAGCAAGGACTGACCTGCCTCCCAAAGCCTGAGAGCAAGGGGTAGTCATCTAGGATAGGTTGTAGACCCTCACTGGTGTGCTGGAGAGGTTTTAGATGGAGCATCTGGGCAATGGCCAGGGGTATTCTGTTGCTTTGTTTGTTGGGTCTGTCCTTAATAGGAAACTCCTGATGCTTGGCTCTGTCAATCTGTTCCTTCACTTCTCCGGGTGGGCATTGTAGTATTAAGCATGTTTAAAAGTAGCAGTGTAGACGAGCTCTTAGTAACCAGGCCACCAGAACACCATTACAACCAGCAGTAAGGACTGAGACAGGTTACGGAGGTAGTATATGGAAGGACTTCAATCTCCAGGGTTGTCTAGCATTGTCCATTTGGTCTGCCAACCAGTGAACAGAGAGAGAGGAGGAGGGGGAGAGCAGTTATTGTATACATGACTCTGAAAAGCTGATCATTCAGGGGTGCAGCACAAAGAGATAACATGTTAAATTAGAAAAATGTTGGATTTCCTTTGGGGTCAATTTATTTCCATTGGAAAAAATGCAAATGTGCAAATGGGCTGAAGGGGAATGTGAGAGATGGCATGTGAATGTCACTATGAATTACAATGTGAATCCTTCAGCAGCTCCTGGCTTCTTAGCAATGCTCAGCTTTGGATACCTCTCCCCACCACCCCATCACCTCCCGTGCTTAGTTTTGGCAAATTTGCTCGCTCAGATTCACATTTTACCATTTTCACATTGAACACCAAAGTCTGCTGCTAAATGGCTGTTTCCCCCATACATATTTCTGCTTGTTTTGCCAGCCACAACAAATTTTCTCCACAGCTCTACTCTGATATACTACCATGTCTGTGTGGTAAGGCCAAGAGTGCACAATAAAACAATAGAAAGGAAAGCGGGTCAAGAAGGAAGGGAATTATTTACCTGCTCTGGAAAAAATGATCTTTTCTAGCAGTAAAAATAAAACAAAACAAAATAAAAGCTGGAAGGTGGCACACAAGACAAATGGTAAATAATTTGTTCTTGTTGAACATAGCATCTTTCCGGCAAGGATTTCAGAGCAATTTGTAAACGTGATTAAGTCTCACAATGTAGCCATCAGACAGCTATGCAGTTTTAGTCCTATTGTACTCATGAAAGGCTATGGGCTGGATCAGCAACTGACACAAACCAACATAGTGCCATTCACTGGAGACCTACACCAGTTTGAGCTAGATGAGGAGTTAGCCTCACCTGGTTTTATACAGGAATATAATGGCAGACACACAAATATACACCACTTGCCCTTTAATGCAGTTTCTGTGTTAGTAATAATTAACAACATTAGAGAACATCCTGCAGGGGAAATAGGCTTGATGATCTAATAGGGCTTTTCCATCTCTGATTTATGCGAACATCACTGATAACGAAACTGACAAAACAAAGGGTCTGGAATGACTCATCCTGATTCACTGTTGTTATCTCAGCAGTGTAAAGCGGCTAGCCTGTGAACATAAGTACATAAGAACAGCCATACTGGGTAAGCCCAAAGGTCCATCTAGCCTATATCCTGTCTGTCGACAATGCCCCAGAGGGAGGGATCACAAGAGGTAATCCTCACGTGATCCCTCCTGTCACCCACCTCCAGAGAAACAGAGGCTAGGGACACCAATCCTACCCATCCTGGCTAATAGCCATTGATGGACGTAACCTCCATTAATCTATCTAGCTCTTTTTTGAACCCTGTTAGAGTCCCAGCCTTCACTGCATCCTTTGGCAAGTAGTTCCAGAGCTTGACTGTGCGCTGAGTGAAAAAAACCTTCCTTTTGTTTGTGTTAAAGTTCCTGCCCATTAATTTCATTTGGTGACCCCTCGTTCTTATATTGTGGGAATAAGTAAATACCTTTTCCTTATTCACCCTTTCCACACCAGTCATGATTTTATAGACCTCTATCATATCCCCCCTTAGTCTCCTCTTTTCTAAGCTGAAAAGTCCAAGTTTTTTTAATCTCTCTTCATAGTGGATCTGTTCCAAACCCCTCATCATTTTTGTTGCCCTTTTCTGAACCTTTTCCAATGCCCATATATATATATATATATATATATTTTTTTTTTAGATGAGGCAACCACATCTGTATGCAGTATTCAAGATGTGGGCGTACCATGGGTTTATATAGAGGCAATAAGATATTTTCTGTCTTATTCTCTATCCCTTTTTTAATGACTCCTAACATTCTATTTGCTTTTTTGACTGCCTCTGCACACTGAGTGGATGTTTTCAGAGAACTATCCACGATGACTCTATGCACATGCTCATTAACACAAGGCAATACATTTCTCTATCCCAAGGTCTGAAGTTCTTTTTAAATGTGTTGATATTTTCAGTGTAAAACAGGAATATTTAAAACAGATGTGCAACTTGTAAGGCAGGGCTACTCAATACGCAGCCCACGGGCCGCATGCAGCCCACGGCGCCTTGAGCCACTTCCCAGGCTGCCTGCCTGCCTTGTTGCTGGGGCTCCAGCGGGAGCGCCAAGCCGAGTGCTGAGTTGTGCGGCTTTGAGCCAGGCCATGTGCGCAGGAGCTGCCGGCCAGTGGGGAGGCGGCAAGAGGCGGCGGCAGAGCACGGCTGCCACATCTGCCACAGCGGCAGCACCTCCCCATGAGCAGAGCTGTGCAACGTGGCACTGACACCTTCCCAAGCCAGACCATGCTGGCGCATGCGCAGGAGCTGCCGAGGGCGACAAGAGGCATGTGGCAAGGCAGTGGCAGAGCTGGGCAGTGAGGCAGCGAGGGAGTGGCAGAGCTAGGCAGCAAGGTCAGGATGAGAAAGGTCTGCACTGGGGCTCGGGTAGAGTTACCATACGTCCGGTTTTTCCCAGACACGTCCTTGTTTTTACATGTTAACTCGTCATCCGGTCAAATTTTTAAAAAGGAGAAAGATGTCTGGGATTTTTTGCCCTGCAAAGGGGATTGGGAAGGGGGCAGTGGCACGTGCCTTCAATGAAATGTTCGGAGCCACACACCTGGACTATTCACAGCTGCTCTGCGCATGGGACCCAGCACCTGGAGGGAAAAGGGCGTTACCCTCCACCCCACTAGATTTATGTCCCTGGCTCTGTGGGAGGGAAATGGCATTGAGACAGAGCAGGGAGGCTGGAGGTGCCTGGCTTTGGGGGAGGGGAGGGGCATTGGGTTGGAGCAAGGGGCTGGGGGGTACCTGGTTCTAGTGGAGGGGAGGGGCATAGGGTTAGAGCAGGGGGACCTAGGGGTACCTGGTTCTGGAGGAAGGGAGGGGCATTGGATTGAAGCAGGAGGGCTGGAGGGTGCCTGGTTCTGGGAGAGGGTATGGGCACTGGGTTAGAGCAGGGAACTGGGTGTTAAAACTTTCCACCTTCTTTCCTCTCCAGTAGGTGGGCAGTGGGTCTGTTGGTTGGATTTGGGGTTTCCAGACTCTGCTCTGTGAGGACTGTGGGAGCTGGTGCTTGATGGGGCAGGCAGGAGAAAGGAAGGGATTCTGGGAAGCAGGATTCCTGAGTTCCTTTTCTAGCCATGACTTTTCCACCCGGTGTCTTTAACTTCACATTGATTGTACTTACATTTCAGTAAATATTGTATTGGCAGTTTTTGTTTGATTTGTTAAAATTGTGAAGCCAAAACAAAAAAGTAGTCAATATAATGATCTTCTGTTGATATGTGTTTTAGTAATTAAATTACTGAACTGTCATTGCTCATTAAAAGTTTTGTCATATAGGTGGAAATGGGGTAAATATTGCATTTTATTAATATCAGCAGATCGGACTTAAATGGGGCCTGCGTGTTGTGTAGTCTTGCCTTAATCTTTGTATTCATGCCCATCAGTATGAAAGAAGCTATTTGCATATATTTACATATATTTGCATATCTGTGCAACCACGCTTAAGTTGCGGCCTTCAGCATGTGCTGTGGGCTTCATTGTGGCCCCTGGGGCTTCCAAAGTTGAGTAGCCCTGTTGCATGGGATGCCTGCAAAACATGGGGCTTCCAACCCCTCACTGATGCATTAAAGATTAGAGTTTTCAAGGCAGCTACAAATACTAGCTTACTTCGCTCACCATGGCTGTGCTCAGAAGCTAAAGAGAATCTAAGGAGTGGGAAGTCAGTCATTTTAGTTTTGAAATAATTTGGGGATGCTAGACATTGCAAATCTTTTTTTCTTTTATATTTTCCCACAGTAATGTACATTTGTTTGCTCTCCTCCCTCCCCTCAGCACACGGCTAGGAGTAAGTATGCCACAGGGATTTACGGCAAATTTCTGTTACACCCAAGCACTAATTCCAGAGTCATTCCACTGAAGTCAACTGAGATCATAATCTGGCCTTTAATGACAATCTGGGACTAACACACAGAGCAAAGCTCTCAAGCCTAGATTTGCAAAGGGACTCTAGTGGTGGGACACAGAGCAATGCAATCCCAAACTTTTAGGAGCCTAGAAAATCACAAAAATAATTCTGTGACTTGTGAAAGCCTGAATTTGGCATTACGTTCCCTGTGCTATGAATTGGAAAAGAGAGGGGCCTTTAGCTGCAATTCACAAAAGCCAGCACACTAAGTGAGGAGCCACTGGCGGATACAATGACACAGGTATGTCCTAGCCCTGCTCCCCCATGGAGGCAGGAGCCTAAAATCCAGGCTGCGCCTAACTCTGCTGGCATGATGGGAACCCCTCTGCTGGAGTCAGGGGCCCAGTGAAAGAGTTAATTGCCTACTTTGCCCCACACAAAATGGCTGGAGGAGAAAGGGTGCCCATCGTATAACTATTAACCCGGTGGTGAGAGTGGTTACCTGGGATGTGGGAGAGCCAAGTTCAACCTCCCCCTCTGCTGGAAGGAGAGCAGAAAGGGTGGGGTCTCCCCCACCTTTCAGGAGAGTGTACAAACCACAGAGTTATAGGATATCCTTATTGGTATTGGGGGATCGGATGCTCCCTCAGATCTTTCCCATTGAAGCTGTTCCACTTGGATAACTAATGAAAGGATGCAGGGAAATTAGCTCCTGGGTTGCACCTCCCAGGTAGGTGGCCTACCCACCTAACTACAGAACCATATTATTTCGCGCGCAGTCATCCAATGACTTTTATTATTTGTCCATAGTGAAACAGCTTCATCAGGAGTGTTGGAGGGAGCCCCACATCAGAATATCCCATAGGTCCAGGGCTAGAATACTCTCTGAGAAGTGAAACAAAAGAGAGGACTATTCAGCACTTTAAAGACTAACAAGATGGTTTATTAGGTGATGAGCTTTAGTGGGCCAGACCCACTTCCTCAGATCAAATTGTGGAAGAAAATTGGCATGACCATATATACCAAAGGTCTATATGCCAATTTTCTTCCACAATTTGATCTGGGGAAGTGGGTCTGGCCCACGAAAGCTCATCACCTAATAAACTATCTTGTTAGTCTTTAAAGTGCTGCATAGTCCTGTCTTTTGTTTCAGCAAGACCAGACTAACACGGCTACATCTCTATTACTATTCTCTGAGAAGTGAGGGTACGGCTACACTAGCTCGTTAGTTCAAGCTAGGTAGGGTAATGAGGGTAAAGATCCTAATTCGAACTACCGTTACTCCTCATTCCATGAGGAGTAATGGTAGTTCGAATTAGGATCTTTAATTCAAACTACCTAGTCCGTGCCACGTGTAGCCGCGGGCACGGAGTTCGGACTAAGGGGGATTTAAAAATGGCGGCGCCCGGGAACATGCAAATGAAGCCCGGGATATTTAAATCCCGGGCTTCATTTGCAACTCCGCTTGCCCTCATTACCCTACCTAGCTCAAACTAACAAGCTAGTGTAGCCGTACCCTGAGACAGTCCTCTTCAGATTCTGTCTCCTGCTCTGACCCAGGGGAGAATTGAACATGTTGCCCACATCCCAGGCAAGCACGCTAAGCAGGGAGCAAAAAGTTATAAGGCTGCCATCATCGCCCCCACCACCACCCGGATTTTAAATGGGATCCAATCTGGTAGGTGGCCTCTGAACAAACCTACCCAATCAGACCCCAAGTGGCAAAAACTTGCTTCCCTGTTTCATGAATCACTCATGAAATGGGCATCCAGATTCCTAGGAGGCAGCAGTGGACATGCTCAAAGACAGATACTTATGTGCCCGGAGAAATGTGACCCTGAAAATTTAGGCAGCGAGTGAATGTAGGTGCCTACAGGGGTTAGAAGGAATGCTGTGAATCATAATTGAGCCTAAAACTGGAATTTAGGCTCTGAAATCCAAGGTTTAGGCACCTAAGTCCGGGGACTAGGTACTTAGTAACTGTGTGAATCTAGCCCTTAGTAAATGGACAGCACCATTACTTGCCTTGTAATGGTGACTATCAGATGACCACATGTATTTGGTTATATCTTTCCAAACAGCATGTGCAATGACTCATGGAATGCCTTTAACAGGGCATCATAATAGAGGATAAAAAAGAAGAGATTTTCTTCCCTGCTAGCAGAGCCTAATTAGAATTTCAGATAGTCATCAGGGTTAGGTCAGCACAGAATAAACAAACAGTTGTGAGGTAAATTGTATTCCCATAGAGCCCATTTCTGCAATCTCTTACTGATATGTAGTCTGTAATCTAATAAAACTAGCTTCTTTCTCCCAGGTCTTCAAGGAGTGTACATTGGCATAGCTTCATGGACTACAACAGAGCTCACTAATCTCTACTTGATGATTATCTGGCCCATTAACATTATTAACACCTCTTACAAAAGCAAAGGTTTTCAGGACTGATTTAGTAAACATGTTGCTCTGTTTGGATATCCAAATTTGTTCCAATTCACAAAACAGGCAGAAGACCTTGCACCATATTTAATGAAAGGACAGTAACACAGAGGCTTCAGCCAATTCTGATATACAGAAGAGATTCTGTGGTGTTAGAATAATGTACCTGTGAGTAGTCAGTCAGACAGAAGCAGGCTCAGCTGAATATTCATGGCACATTTCTTTCATACAATGAAATGAGAGCTCTTTTTGCTAAACCAACTCTTTATGTTCTTAAAAGCAGAGAGGTGCTACAGTCCACACTTCAGTACTGTTGCAGGCATAGAAAGGCCCGTGCTAGCTTTTCTACTCCTCAACCTTCAGATGGCTTTTCATGCTGCTTGCAATTTCCTGCTTAGTGAAACTTATTTGGATGGTAAGTTTTCCATAGGGAGAAGCATTTTTTCACTTTCTCATTCCCCTTCCTCATAGCTGTCCTATCTCAGTCCTCTTTTCATGTTCACTCAGCATCAGACCTCCAGTGGGCACAACTTTGTCCTTGCAGCTTTCACTCCCCCAAAAATGAACTTGTAAAAATGCCTTTGAGGCTCATGTAAAATTTATTATGAAGTGACACCTCAGGCCGCAGCTCAAGGATTTCAGCACCAAACATGGAAATTGTAACTGACATGAGAGTTTCTGGCCTCTTTGAAGGCTCTTTGGGGATTACTGTCTTAAAAAACATGTTTCTGTTTAGGCTCAATCAGGGAGGAAGTTTTGAGTCAATGATATTAATTTCTTTCAGAATCTAGTGGCTTGCTGCCCTAGCTCTCTCAGCACAAATCCAACACCCTACACCATTTTGAAAAACTGGTCTGGTTCTCCTCTGACAATTCAATCCTTAATGCCTGATTTACTGTATATGTAGGAGCTAGGCTGTTTCCAAATCTCATCCTCGTCCCCTGCATGTTTCCCTCATGCAAAATCCCAATTAAAACCACCAGCTGTGTATTTAAATTGGCACCAGACTGTCACAAACAGAATAAAGATTGCCCTCTTTCCCAACACACATAAACACACCCTTCCCCATGACAGTTTCCTGGATCTTATCTGGGTGGAAAGAGCTCATGGGCTCCATGCCAGATGCTCTCTCACACACCTCTGCCAGCCAATGGAACTGGGTGTTTCTATAGTAGGTGAATACTGCACTCAAAAAACAATAGTCACAAATTACTGCCCCCAGAGTGCTGAGGAGAGTAAGGGGGTTTGTGAGGTGTCCCATGGGGGCGATGTATGTACACAGAGCCTTTTGCCAAGGACTGTGGCTAACAGCATAATCTGCGTGTTATTTAGCATGTAGTGTATTTCATAGCCCCCAGCAGTGTCTAGGGTACCACAGGGCATGTCTACACAGCAGGCTAAAGCCAAAATAAGGTATGCGCACTTGAGCTACATCAATTGCGTAGCTTAAGTTGAAATAGCTTATTTCGGCTTTTGGTGCTGTCTACACAGCAGGAAGTCCGAGGTAGAGCACTCTTCCTCTAACTTCCCTCACTCCTCATGAAATGAGGGTTACAGGAGTCAGAGTAAGAAGTCCTCCAGCTTGACATTATTTCAACATTATGGCGAAATAACTGCTTGTATGGTAGACGCGGACTATGCTATTTCAGAATAACATCAGTTATTCCAAAATAACACTGCTGTGTAGACATAACCTCTCAGAATGGAAAAGGACACAAGCTGCCTGCCTCAGAAAGCTTACAATGGTTTCAAGAAAGCACAGGAGCAAACAGAAGAATGGGATGAGGATGCTGTAGGAAAAAGAGGGGTATCTGGAATAAGAGAATAAAATTACTCATCTGCATGCCCAACATGATTCTACTACACCTGTGCATGCACACACTTTATACTACTGGTTGAAGCTCTCAAGTTGGGCACTCTCTGGTCCGGCAACATTCATGGTCTGGCATGATTTTAGTTAGCTGGACGTGCACTTACCATGAGTGTGGCCAAGTTTCCCATAAAATTTGTTTACAGTCACCAGTCCTGGTTCTCAGTCTTCTGTGCTCTAATTTACCCCTACCTGTCTTCTAAGAGCCCAGGAACCAGTGGAAGTGTTGGTAATGCTGCTAGACAATACTGACCTCTGGCACCAGTCAGGTCCTGAGGGTACCAGACTAGAGAGGTCCAATCTGTAGTTATAATGAATAAAGCACAGTATGAAGAAAACACCCAACAAACATTAACTACTTATGTGTTGACTGCTGGGGGTGCATAGTACTCCATCCTGTGCAAGATTCCTTATAAACACCCCTGCAAGGTACCATTATTCTTATTTTACATATAGGGAAACAGTCAGAGATTTGGTGTTACCAGTAAGGCAAGAGAGGGAGTCTGAGTCAGAGCTCAGATTGGAACTCAGGAGTCCAAGTTTCCCACTCATGTGTGCTGTGCATGAGACTCAGCTCCCTCTCTCTGCATCTGCTTCTTTTAGCACTTCTTCACCGTCATTTGGTACACCGATTTTTTTAAGAGCTTTCTTTGGCGGCTTCTTCGGCATGACAACCAATGCATGAAAAACGCAGCATAAATAATAGAAAACTTCACTTCTCCTGAAACAGAGGGAGAGAGTCTCTGTTCCTTGGGATCTGTGATGACTACAGGATAGGGAGAGGGAGGCAGAAAAGGGCTAGAAACCTCCCACACTTCTCCCTAGGGGTGCATCTGCACTGCACCCTTACCTTATAGCTTAATTTGGGATAATTTCGAAAGAGCTTATTTTGAAATTTGACGCTGTTTATACAGCACCAAATTTCAAAATAAAGCGCTATTCCAAAATGTCCCCTAACCCTCGTGGAATGAGGGTTACAGGGACGCCGGAATAGTGTGCCTGTTATTTCAAAATCTATTTAGAAATAACGGTCTGCTTTAAAGATGCAGAATAGCTATTTCGGGATACTTCCAGTAGTATAGCTCCTCAGTGTAGACGTAGCCTAAATCTTTGCCCTGGCTGGGGTTTTCTCTAGTGAAATGTCCAATTTGCCAGTTTGTAACAGCCCTCTAGAGCCATTACACCAGCGCATCATAGCATTAAGTGTAAGGCCACTCCTTCCATACTAAGGCTGCAAAGGAGCCTGGTATGTAAGGGTATGTCTACACTACAGCACTAATTCGAACTAAGCTAATTCGAATTAGTGCATCTAGACCTAAAAACTAATTCGAATTAGAGTTTTGCTAATTCGAATTAGCATGTCCACACTGAGTGGACCCTGAACCAAAGTTAAGGCTGGCCGGAAGCAGTGCCGGCAGGGCATCAGGTTAGGACTTAGAGCATGGAGCTGCTGCCTCAGGCTAGCCGAGGGCTGTGCTTAAAGGGACCCGACCCCCACCCCAGACAGACAGTTCTCAGGGTTCCCCGCTTGCTTGTCTACCTCGATGAGGGACAGCAAAGCAGTCCTGTCTTGGAGTGCCCTGAGTGCCCACACTCGGCACAGCACAGCACTCGGCCCTCGGCCCGGCGGCACTTGCCGCAGGCTGCCATCCGGGGGTGTCAATCGGGGGGCTGTCAGGATCCAGGAGGCCCTGCAGGAGAGCTTCCACCCTGAGGAGCCCGCAGAGCCACCCCAGTCCTCCCCATCGGGGGCTCGTGCCCCATTCCTCCCTCACCTCCTTCCACTTACCCCTCCCTAGCCCCCCTTCCTGATATAAAAAATAAAGGACACGTGTTCAAAAATAGAAACTCTCTTTATTTAACAAAACTGGGGGGGGGGGATTAACCTCTGGGGAGACTGGGAAAAGGAGGTGGGAGAGGGGAAGAGAGAGGGTGGGAGAGGGGAGGGGGAAACCTGGGAGGAGGGAGCTGGAAGGGGGAAGCCAGGGGAAGAAGGAGGAAGGGAAGTCTAAAATTATGGTACGCTATATCTTCAGTACTGTGTACAGATGTGGTCTCCTCACCTCAAAAAAGATATTTTGGCCTTGGAAAGGGTTCAGAAAAGGGCAACTAAAATGATTAGGGGTTTGGAACAGGTCCCATATGAAGAGAGGCTAAAGAGACTGGGACTTTTCAGCTTAGAAAAGAGGAGACTGAGGGGGGATATGATAGAGGTCTATAAAAACACGAGTGGTGTGGAGAGGGTGAATAAAGAAAAGTTCTTCATTAGTTCCCATAATAGAAGGACTCAAGGACACCAAATGAAATGAATGGACAACAGGTTTAAAACTAATAAGCGAAAGTTCTTCTTCACACAGCACATAGTCAACCTGTGGAACTCCTTGCCACAGGAGGCTGTGAAAGCTAGAACTATAACAGAGTTTAAAGAGAAGTTAGATAAATTCATGGAGGTTGGGTCCCTGGAGTGCTATTAGCTAGGGGGTAGGAATGGTGTCCCTGGCCTCTGTTTGTGGAAGGCTGGAGATGGATGGCACGAGAAAAATGGCTTGGTCATTGTCTTTGGTCCATCCCCTCTGGGGTACCTGGTGTTGGCCGCTGTCGGCAGACAGGCTACTGGGCTAGATGGACCTTTGGTCTGACCCAGTACGGCCGTTCTTATGTTCTTATGTTCTAAGCTCAGGGCTCAGGGTCGGGGGGTCTCACTGGACCAACTTGATTTTCATGCAAACCTGCTCCTGGGTTCGCATGTGGCCTTTGGTGGCCAAGCTGGCTAGACAGCCGCATTCCTGTGCCTAGTGCGGAGGTCGTGGACGTTGGAGGCCTCCCCCCAAACCTCGATGAGGTCCACGATCTCCACACTAGACCAGGCGGGCGCCCGCCTCTTGCAGCCCCGGGCAGGCTCCTGGGAGCCGCCAGCCTGATCCTGGGAAGAGGCGGAGGGCTGGGTGGCAGCGGGTGGTTGGCTCATGGCGTGCCAGGTGCAGGGTCTGCTGGCTGGGTGCTGGCAGGCTTGCAACTGGCACGAGCACTGTAGCCAGACCGTGCCCCTTTAAGGGCTCTGGGGCCGGGAGGGGGGCAGAAAAGTTTCCCTGGTTTGGCCCAGAGTGGCCACCAGGGCGACCTGGGAAGGGCTAGCCTCCAACTAGTTCGAATTAAGTGGCTACACAGCCCTTAATTCAAACTACTTAATTCGAACTAGGCATTAGTCCTCGTAGAATGAGGTTTACCTAGTTCGAATTAAGCGCTCCGCTAGTTCGAATTAAGTTCGAACTAGCGGTTTGTATGTATAGACGCTATGAAAGTTAATTCGAACTAACGACTGTTAGTTCGAATTAACTTTGTAGTGTGGACATACCCTAATTGTGATATCAGCTGTATGCTAGGTGGGGATCTGACGATGAGATGTTCTGAAGGCACCATTTCCACCCCCTTTATTGACAGCATAAAGAGGCCACACGGGAGGTAGAATCTGTCCCAGAGAGTCTCGTATTTTTATGTACTAATGTGACTTATTACATATGATTCTGCTTTTATTTTTAAAAGGCTCCTCTCAGGATTGGTTGAGCATACCAGAATGTCTAATCCAATTCTCCCTGCAAAACTGGCTGTGTTGCCATTCCTGGTTAGAGAAGTCTTTAAAAGCTCCCGCTGACCTTTGGTCTCCTTACTCTGCCTGCCCTGCCAAAAACACAGCGGCTTTGTGTGTCATGTTGTTATGTGATGTCATTTTTAACCCCCACTGCATGGTGCTTTAGTGTCTGAATTGTCTGGCCCCAATTTAGTGTTTACAACCGCATCAGCCCACAAGAAATATCCTCACAGGGAATGAGGTTTCCATTAGCACAACAATAAAATCAAAACATTTGTAGTCAAGGAAGGCGCTATGCCAAGAGACCCATCCAAGAACTACCTGTTGAACTCCCTAATCTAAATTGGCAGGACATCAAGTCCCAAAAGGGGGGAAATGACCTGTCATGTTCTTCAGAAACAGAGATGAAACACAAACAATTCTCCCTTGCCCAGTGGCCTGCAAGCAAAGCTCCATTATTATTTATACTCCTAAGACATCTACTGCAGTGAAAGTCTTCTTGCTCAGTGTCTGTAAGATACCTAACACTGTGGCTACGTCTACACAGCTTCCCTCTTCCACAAAAGCCTATGCAAATGAAGCATGGATTAGCAAATTGCCACGCTTCATTTGCATAATTAATTAGGAGCCATTTTTGCGCAAGAAGTTTTTGCGCAAAAAGGCGCCGTGTACACAGTGCACTTCTGCGCAAAAACCCCCTCTTGCACAAGAGCCATTCTTCCTGAAAAAATGCACAAAAACCTCTTGCGCAAAAACGGCTCCTAATTAATTATGCAAATGAAGCATGGCAATATGCTAATCCATGCTTCATTTGCGTAGGCTTTTGTGGAAGAGGGAAGCTGTGTAGACGTAGCCTATGAGGCCCTGGTCCATGATTGGACCAGCTAGGTGCTATTGCAACATGAATAAGATATAGGATGAAATTTAATAGTGAGAAGTGTAAGGTTATGCATTTAGGGATTAATAACAAGAATTTTAGTTATAAGCTGGGGACACATCAGTTGAAAGTAACGGAGGAGGAGAAGGACCTCGGAGTCCTGGTTGATTATAGGATGACTATGAGCCGCCATTGTGACATGGCCGTGAAAAAGGCTAATACGGTCTTGGGATGTATTAGGCGAGGTATTTCCAGTAGGGATAAGGAGGTATTAGTGCCATTATACAAGGCATTGGTGAGACCCCATTTGGAATACTGTGTGCAGTTCTGGTCTCCCATGTTTAAGAAGGATGAATTCAAACTAGAACAGGTACAAAGAAGGGCCACTAGGATGATCCGAGGAATGGAAAACCTGTCTTATGAAAGGAGACTCAAGGAGCTTGGCTTGTTTACCTTAACCAAAAGAAGGCTGAGGGGGGACATGATTGCATTCTTTAAATATATTAGAGGGATAAATACCAGGGAGGGAGAGGAATTATTTAAGCTTAATACCAATGTGGACACAAGAACAAATGGATATAAGCTGGCTAGTAGGAAGTTTAGACTTGAGATTAGACGAAGGTTTCTAACCATTAGAGGAGTGAGGTTCTGGAACGGCCTTCCAAGGGAAGTAGTGGGGGCAAAAGATCTATCTGGCTTCAAGATTAAACTAGATGGGTTTATGAAGGGGATGGTTTGATGAGATAACATGATCTTGGTAACTAATTGACCATTCATTATCAGTGGTAAATAGGTCAATGGAGGGATGATAGGAGTTACTATAGAGAACTTTCTGGGTGTCTGGCTGGTGAGTCCTGCCCACATGCTCAGGGTTTAGCTGATCGCCATATTTGGGGTCGGGAAGGAATTTTCCTCCAGGGTAGATTGGCAGAGGCCCTGGAGGTTTTTCGCCTTCCTCTGTAGCATGGGGTACAGATCACAGCTGGAGGATTCTCTGCATCTTGGAGTCTTTGAACCATTGTTTCAAGGACTTCAATATCTGAGATATAGGTGAGAGGATTATTCTAGGAGTGGGTGGGTGAGATTCTGTGGCCTGCATTGTGCAGGTGGTCAGAATAGATGATCATAATGGTCCCTTCTGACCTTAAAGTCTATGAGTCTATGAGTCTATATAGATAGCACTATTATTTCCCTGCAGCTAGCTGATTCTGGAAGAGATTTGCAAGAGTTCCTAAGGATTTAGAAGCACAAGTGCCTTTAAAGGGACTCATGGCCCTGGATCACAGTAGGCATATTTGAAAATTTCTTCTACTTTTCAGAGTTCAGGGTTCCCTCTGTGAAATTATTTACATTTTTGTTTTTGTTTTTTTGGTGAGCCCCAGGATTCTCCTTACAAATCATGGCTCTGATGGCCAAATATAAAGAAGCATTTGTCAAATACAAATAACTTTTGAGTTCCCATGTAAAAGGGGCATTTAATAAAAGATCTTGCACTTATCTATAATCAGCCCTTGTGATAGTGGAGAGAAAGGATTCAGTTATAAATAAAAGGAAGTTCTTCACTGAGGCTACATCTAGACTGCAGGCTTCTTGCACAAGAAGCTTATATTGCAAGAGATCTTCCGCAAAAACTTCTTGCGCAAGAGCGCGTCCACATGGCAAAAGCGCATTGAAAAAGCGATGCACTTTTGTGAAAGAGAGCGTCCAGACTGCATGGACGCTCTCTTGAAAGCAAGCACTGATTGCTATGCACACAATGGCCACCAGGGCACCTGTGCCTTTTTCCTCTTTTTGTGCAAAAATCCCTTCTTCCTTGTCCCCACACTAAACATGCTTTAGGTGTGGACGTGCTTGAGGTGTGGATGCTCCGAGAGTTTTTTTAGGAAAAATGGCTGTTTTTCTGAAAAAACTCTGTAGTGTAGACATAGGCCCAGTCTGCTGGACACAGGCAGGCCCTTTAGTTCTCTGGCTCCCATTTTAACTATGGTCTGAACTTCTTGGTGTTACCACAGAAGAATCCTGAGTCTGTTCTAACTTGCCCTAATGTTACAGTGTGGTTACACTATTATCTCCTGTGGAGTTACCCTGATCTACACCACTATGAGGGAGATCAGAATCAGGCCTAAGGTCTCCTTAAGCATTCACTTATGTACAGTGCCCCACTGCTGAAGAATTGCAGAAAGAAAACATTGGATTCTTAATGAATCATACGTACCAAGAAAGAGAAGAGGATGGGCTGAGCAATGTTCTGCAGCTGTGTAGTGGAATTACGCTAACACCCTGGTGTGTTGTAGAGCATAGAAATAATAATTGGATGCAAGAAAGGAGTCTCATCCCTCTGGTGTAAATCAGATTGACTCCATGAAATTTAGTCAATGGTGTTAAATTGGTGTAAAACAAAAGGTGAAAGCAGAACCAGAGCTGTTGGGTTTTGCCATGTCATAGTTATTAATATATCATTACCCTATAGTTCATTAGACAGAACTAAGTAGCACTTTAAAGACTAACAAGATAGTTTATAGGTGATGAGCTTTTGTGGGCCAGACCCACTTCCTCAGATCAATATGTGGAAGAAAATCGGCACAACCATATATACCAATGTGATACAATCAAAAAAATGAACGCATGTGAAATTGACAAATCAAATTTTAGAACAGAGTGGGGGTGAGAGGGGAAGGTTAGTTTCTGTGAGGTAATGACATTAGGGGTGATAACTGGGGAAGCTATCTTTGTAATGGGTGAGATAATTAGAGTCTTTGTTTAAACCCATACATAAAGTGTCAAATTTAAGCATGAATGACAATTCTGAAGCTTCACGTTGAAGTCTGGAGATAAAGTCTCTTTGAAGCAGTATGCATGTTTTAAGGTCATTGAAGGAATGATCAGTCTGGCTGAAATGGCAGGCAACAGCTTTCTCTCTGTGAGAGAGTCTTATGTCTGTTTTGTGTGCATTGATTCTGTGGCGAAGTGTCTGAGACGTTTGTCCAATGTACATAGCAGACGGACACTTTAGGCACATGATGGCATAAATTATATTTCTGGATGAACAGGAATATGTGTTCTTGATCTTGTAACTGGCATGGTTAGGTCCAACAATGGTGTCAGCAGAGTAAATATGTGGACAAAGCTGGCACCGGGGTTTGTTGCAAGGGAAAGTTCCAGGGTTGGTATTAGCGTGATATGTCCTGTGGTTGTTGGTAAGAATCATCCTGAGAACCACCTAACCACTTGTTAGTCTTTAAAGTGCTACTTAGTTCTGTCTTTTGTTTCAGCTACACCAGACTAACACGGCTGCATCTCTATCACTATTCTATAGTTCATTAGTTATTGTAATGCTTCAGCACATTCAGCCATTTATTCTGGATGCGTTGGGATTCATCAACTACTAGAAGATTTACCCGGTGTTGCTCGGGTCCTGAACTCAAATAAGTTTTTTTTCTTAATTTAAATCATTGCTCTGGGGTGGGGCTGGGGAGGAGGGGTTCAGTAGGCAGGTTGCCCCAGAGAGAGAGGACTACCCCAGCCCTCTCTCACCACAGCAACTTGGGGCCAGGTGAAAAGTGCCTCTCCATGGCCGCTGCAGCTGCAATGAGCAAGCTGGGAGAGGGGTGCATGTTCCCCAGCTGGGGGACAGACAGACACATAGACAGATGCACAGACAAACTCTCTGAAATAAATAGTAGATAGCTGTCCCTTTCTCCACCCCTGCCGCCCAATGAGGTTATAACTGTCCCTCTCCCCAACTCTGGCCCCTTGCTGGCCCCCTGTGGTTATTCTCCAGTATAAATGTCCCTCCTACCAGACCCCTCCCTTTCCATTTTATGAGAAATTATCGAATTCCAAGCACATCCCATTGTCTTGGCACAACCAACCTCTTCCTTTGCTTTAAGTTATGATAAGAGAAAGCTGTATACCAAATTCAGTGGTTCTAGCTCTTAGCATTTAGGAAGAGTTCTTGAACAAACAGATTCACAGATGGACGGACAGACAGACAGACACACATTTCTAAAATATATAGTAAGGTTTGCACGGATTGCTTTCCAAAACATGGCCATTTTGTTTATCCCACTATATAAAAGGACTATAGAATTTCAGGGGAGGGAGGATTCATGTCTTCAGGCGAATTCTTCTAGAATGACTTTTTCTACTCTGTCTTTTAAAGATACATAGACAAACCAGATAGTCAAATGTCTGGCTACCCATTGTGTATATGCAAATTCTGTTTGTTTGCAAATACTGGGTATACACATCAAGCCTGAGTGGAGGCCACTTTGAAAATCTTGTTCTGTCTAATGCAGTCTTTAGCAAAATATTTTTTAGTAAACTTTTATTTATGGTATCTGTTTGAGACATTCTAGCACAAAGATTAATGGGCACTTGGCTCTGCTTGTTTTTTTCCCATGGTATGTGACATTTTGGAGGGCGACCTTGTGTCTATAGGTTTGATCCAAAGCCAAGTGAAGCCAATGGAAAGATTCTTATTAACTTCAACAGGCTTTGGATCATATCCCATGAGTTTTCCATTAAGTTTCTTGACAAAAGTAAGTGTAAACTGAGGGTACTGTGTGCTTTTCTTTTGCTAAATATAGATTGTTAAATCATACATCTGAAAAAAAAACAACCTTGCAGGGCCAAATTATGAAGTGATTCTAATGCTTTCGTTTTTTTCATCAGGGAACTAATGGATGTCAGGAAGTATGATGTTCTGAGAACCTACCAAACTGTATGTTCAACTTAGGAACCTGATTCTAGTTCACGAACCTTTTCATCCTGTTACATTAAACTTTGATTTTCCTGAAATGGGATTCAATTTTTAAACACGATATAAATTAAATTAACACTAAAACACAAGCAGCAGCACTCCATATCCTAGATCCCCAGACTCAAATGCACTCTCCTTCCCCCTACCCCTGTGCAATGAGGCCATGACCCAGTTGGCTTCAGTGAGATTTGGATTAAGGCAGAGGTGGAAGTAAAGGGGTGCACCCCAGTGTGCAGCTCTGGCAAGAACTGGCTGAAATGCAGCAAAAGCCAGCAGGGAGCTATTTGAAGAGTGGGCAGAAACCCAGCTTGCAATAGGACAGTACCTGTAAGAAATATAAGTGACTTTCACCCCTGGATCAAGGCCTGTATTACAGATGCAAAGACTCTCTGTAACGCTAGGTTTAGCATAAGGACTCCTACAAGCACAGGGCCCAGATCTATGTTTATGTGGAGCCTAACTTAATCAGTCACATAGGGGAGCAAACCCCTGATGATTCAATCTATGTCTCATGTATTTTTTTTCAGTGTAGAGGAAGGATGATTGTATAGTGAAGGTACTGGACTGGGATTCAGGCAGCTACAGATTTCTATTCCTGAAACTGCCATAAACTTTGCCTGTGACATTCTCTGTGCTTCGCATGAGGAAGAGGGAGAGGAGAGGAATACTATTGCCTTTGGCCTATCCTTTTGCCCTGTTTAGATTGTAAATTCTTCGGGGGCAGGGATCCTGATCTCATTTGGGACTGCTAGGCACTACTGCATTACAAAATTATTTCAGGGCCTATCTTAGCAGGGCATTGGTTTATTTCGTGTAGACCTCGTTTCAGGAAGCCGCCCAGCGAACATATTATAGCAGCTACTCCAGCTGGCATCAGACATTGCCAGCTGTAATCATTTAAGATGATGGGAAGGTTTGCTCCTGGCTTGGCGACAGCAAGGCAAGCAATATGCTCTTGACTTGCTCTTTCTATGATAAAATATATCATCATCCACATGGGTGTCAAGCCTTGAGAGAGATGAATACACACATATACCTCCCCCCCTCCCCCAAGGCTGAGTTCATCTTTCATTCTTTGGGCCTGCTGGGAAATGTCAGCATCAGCACTGCTTCACTAGGGAACGCGGTAGAGTGTGGTGATTCTGTGGAGATATTTGACACTTGCAGTGGTGTTGTCTAGATAGCAATTGATATTTACCTCAGTTTTGTCTCGTTTCTTGTGATTCACATGCCATGCTGAGTGAACAGCACCTGAGAAATACACCATCATTACTGGAAGTTCAGGAGTCTGTCAGTTTTGCTGCAGTTTGACTGGGGAATTTGAGGGGGGGGGGATAATATCCTCTGAGCCGTGTGCTAGTGCTAATGAGGTATACAGAATGCAGCCAAGGCCATAAAGCAAAGCGCTAATACCTCGCCCTGAGCAGCCAAACAAAAAATACTCAAGCACAGAGGTGAAAAACAAGTCTCTTATGCACAACTATAGACATCTGGTAACTTCAGATCTCCACTCTCCTGGCTGCTGTTTCAGGCATGCCAGATCTTTAATAGAGTGACATCTGATGTTGCATGTTACACCTCCCACAGCATACCTACCCCCACTCACAGCTACATGGCAATGGCATCATTATTCATTACAATCAAACATAATATTATGGGCTGGATGTCTCAGGAGATCCATAATTGGGCTACAGATTCTGTCACTTCAAGGTTGCTAGCCTGACTCTACCCTAGGTCATTAATGACTGAGATTCAAGCTCTTTGGTGGACCTTCTGAAATGAATGTCACAATGTCAAAAACCCATCATCACCAATAGCTGCACTAGTATGCAGAGACCAAGGTCTGGATGGGTGAGGTAGACCACACTGTCTTCTTGCCCCTACAGATGGTCACTGTTGCTCAGTGCTGAGGAATGCTGATGGAGCGCTGTGAGGATGCTTGTACTACTGTGCTCATTCTGTAGGCTGGTGGTCATCAACCCATAGATCGGGATCCACCAGTAGATCTTGGAGCCTCTGACAGATGATCCTGACTGGTTTGGCCAACAGGCTATCAAGCACTGGCACTTCAGCTTCCCCTCCCCCTACTGCTGCGCACCTCCTGCCTTTTGCTTTGGAGCTGCCTCCATCCACCCTAGAAGCTTCCTGCTTGCTGTACAGGGCAGAGGAGGAAACAGAGGGGTGCTGATGTTAAGGTGCCCCCTCTCCTACCCTGTGTCCTTTCTCTACAGAGCAGAGAGGGGGGCACAACAGGACTTGGGATGCAGTTTGCTGGCTGCTTTTGGGAGTGGTGCAGAGCCAAGGCAGGGGTGAGCCTGCCTTTGCACCACCAATCAGGAGCCACCTGAGATAAGCAGTGCCCACTCAGGCTTTGTCTGCACTGCAGGCTTTTTGCACAAGAAGCTTTTTGTGGAAGAGATCTTCCGTGAAAACTTCTTGCGCAAAAGTGCGTCCACACCTGTAGCCAGACAGAAACACCCCCTCTCTCTCCCCCTCCTCCCTCTGGCATCCTTGGGAGAGAGAATCCTTGAGAGCGAAACTCTGTCTTCAAAGGCTCCAGGGCCTCCAGAGGTGCTGGAATGACAATGGCCCTGGATGCTAGACAGAAACCAGATAACAGCAGCAATTGGGCCAGCAGACGATCGGGGCCTCAGGCTGCCTTTGGCTGGTACCAGTATTGATACGCCTACACACCGTCCCAGAAGGGGAATCTACCGCCCCATCAGAAAAAAATGTCCAGCCCTAATGATTTAGTTACCTCCACCTCACAGGTGCAAATTAAGCTTCGGACCCCCTGTGGGAATGGGCGTCACAAAGACGTTCCAACTTAATTGGCATTTTAATGACAAGAGAAGCGTCTACGTGACCACAAGGGTATAAAGTAGGGCCCTGTGCCCCACTCTAATTGGAGATCCACCCACATACCTGCTGGTCAGGCCGTCTTGGACTCCCCGAGACTTTAGGGACGCCTTAGTCTCGTACTGACTGCTTCCCATTGAGATTGAGAGGAACCTGGCTTCGCTGGAGTAAGGATCGCAGGGGTGAGAATATACCTGCTAGGTGTCTATTTTGCATGCATTTAATAAGAGCTCAGAGAACCAAAGGGTTTCATGGTACCTGTAAGTAACTTTTAGTGTAATTTCTGTCTTGTCCTGTTGTAGTGGCTGTGTTATCTGTAACACAGCAGTAGCATTTAACAGCTAAGTTTGCCTTGTAACAATAAAATAGTAACTGTTTAAGCTTTAGCCTGACTCCTCCTGTTGCTGTAACAGAACCAGACACAATTAAAAAGAACTCCAGCCGGTCATAAGGGACAGATATAGGGAGAGCTGGGCATTTGGATCGTGTCGCCTCCAGTGGACAGATCCATGAGGCACCTCTCAGCCTTCCCTAGGCTGCCCGCTGCGACGGGACCTTGTGTCCTAGCAGTTAAAGTCTGAAGTGTAATAAGCTCTCCCTGTAAACTTTGGGGTGTCTGTCAGCCTCTTGGCTGCCCGCCGCGAAGGGACCCCAGTCCTAGCAGTCAAAGACATGGACGTAAAACTTCTTGGGGTGCCCGTCAACCTTCTCCAGGTTGCCCGCTGCGAAGGGACCCCGGTCCTAGCAGTTGAAGTCTCGGGTGTATAACACACACACACCACTCACTGCCCTGACCCCACCGGCTGACAACACCTCAAAAGCACATAGCAAAAGTGATGTGCTTTTGCCCGAGAGCACGTCCACACTGCATGGATGCAAGAAAGTTCTGCAAGAAAGTTCTGATTGCCATTAACAGAATGGCCATCAAAGCAGCACCTGTGCTTTCTGTGATAGGCTCTTTTTGTGCAAGAAACCCACGAAACAATAATTCTTGTGCAAAAAGGAGTTATGCCTCATAGAAGGAGGTATACCTACACCGCAAAAAGCCCTCTGTTGTGTCGATTGACTGTGGATTTTTGTAGTGTAGACATAGTCTCAGAGCTCACATCCTGAAACCCTACCCCAGTCATGAACCTCCTCCTGCACCCTAGGCTCCTGCCCTAATCCTGAGAACCCCCACATCCAAACACTCTCCCAGAGCCCGCACCAAGAACCCCCTCTGACACCCCAACTGCCTGCCCCAAGCTCAGCTCAGAGCCCCTCTCACACTCCAAATCCCTTGATTCAAGACCAGAGCCTGCACCCCAACCGCTGCCTCTGCCTGGTGAAAGTGAGGGAGGATGGAGTGAGCAGGGGTGGGGCCTCGGAGAAGGGGCACAAGGAGGCGGGGTAAGGGTATTTGGGTTTGAGGTAGATCTTGAATTGTGCTTAAATTAAAAAAGTGATCTCGTGCTTAAAAAGGTTGGAGACCGCTCCTGTAGGCAAATGGAGGACTTCAGTCTCCTGGGCAAACGATGGGCAACCTAGGATAGTGAGTGGGCCGCATGAGTGGCCCTCTGTCTCAGTGGGCCACAAAATTGTCATAACCAAGAGAGTCTCCCAGAAGAGGGTAGTTTTGCTAACTGCGCTTTCATGCCTAGCATTTGTGGGGTGTGCCGATTGAACCATAGCAGTGCTTTGATTGGATGCAATGGGAGCACACGGTTCTTGCTGCCAATGTTGTGTACAATTAGCATGCGCTGCACTTCATGTGCCCTGCTTTATGTGGGTGTCACTTTAGCAATACTGGTGGGAAAGAAACCTAAGTGGATGGAAACCAGCAAAATCTGGCAACTCTATGCTTGGGCAATGGCAAACAATATGTCTCGTGGGCCACACATAGAACCCTGATGGGCCACATGCTCCAGGGACAGGTCAAATTAGTAGTAAACCAGCTGCATTAATTTAATTCAAAAGGAGAAAAAAGAAACATAACGAAGAGTTAAAATAAATGTGCCTGTATCATAAAGATGTTCTTCCTAATGGTCAATTGTTTAATAGACTTTTGGCAAAAGCATGTGTTTTTTATGTCATCTTTTTTATTCCTATACAAAAAATAGTGCTGTTGGACAGTGCATGTGACAAATGTCTTTGTTAAAATTAGGTGGATGGGATTCTTTAAACACAAGGATTGGGTAATGCATTCTTGCAGTAAAAGTCTGCATTTTCGTCACTGTCATCAGTTTATTTATGTGGCATAATGGATGTACAAAACATCCCTCTGCACTGTATAATCCAGGGCATAGCCAAGCTGAAAGTCATAGCAGATAACTGCCGCGTAAGCCTGTGTAAAGAAAGAAGTTTTGACCTAAAGACCTTCAGGGATTTCATGTTCTCAAGGGCTTTGGGGATCACATGATGTTCCCAAAGCTCAGGTGCTTGCTTAGTACAAGAAGGGCAAACACAGAGCCGCTGCCAAGGGCATTTACATCTAAAAGCGCAGCTATGTTTCACCTCTCGGTTTAACCTGGGAGAGATTGTTATATCCCAGTCACCAACATAGCAAAAATTAAATCTCTCTCTTGTGAATTTCAATTGCTGTTTCTGGTTCAGTGACCTGGAAGAACAAGCGTCTAACACTTCCCACTTCTAGAGCACCATTTGTGTTTCTGAAGATCCTAACATGCTTTTCAAATTTAAGGTGAAGAGAAAACGAAATAGAAATTGTTTCATCTGCTACAGAAGGGTAGCCACCGCTGTGGCAAAACAGTGCAACTATTCAGCAGCTCACAATTATGCCCAGTAGAGTGGGACAGGAAGTGAAGAATTCTACCAACTGCAGTGGGTTGTTGTTTTTTTCAAATAAGCAAAACAATTAGAGTTAGAATTTGGCCAGGTGATCTGGGTTAATGTGTTTATTTTACTGGAATTCTTAACGACCATAATCATTAAAGATGACTGTGATGCTAACTGCTCAGCAAACTCATTGCAAACATACTCAACTATAGCTTTAATCAGCGTTCAAGCTTGTATGTGAACCAGAAATGATTCATTCAAATATTTGCATGCTCTCAGATTTTCCAAAAAGCTTATCAGTAACCTTTTTTTATTTTGCTGGATACCCATACATATTTTCAGCCTGATGGTGATGGTTATGATTCACTTCAAACATGAAGCTTGGTTTGAAGGGATAGGCTGCATGAGCAAAACCACCTGGTATTTCTCGTTATGTCTAAGCCTACATGATGTCATCAAGTGTCTCAGCCTAGCTCATCTTAAGCTATTTCCCACTATTCCTTCCACTCTAACCCTTCCATAAAACACACGTGTCATGCTACAGTTGTAGAGACTCACAAGAAAAGCTGCTTTTTTCAGCCCCTAAGTAAGGAACTCCTTTAGAATTAGAAGGTAGTAGTATCCCTAACAGTACTCTCTCTGCTTGATGTAGCGCTTCTCCTACAACTTAAAATACTACAAATCCACCTGCCTTGCTTTTGCAGATCTAATGACACCTTCCTGCCATCCACTTGTGCATTGCCTAGCCTAGCTTCTTGGATCAAGTTCTGGGCTCAGACAGGCGCAGCAATACCAAGAACCAAAGGGGATATTTACATGCCCTCTTCCCCATGATCTGCAAGGGACCTCAAATAATTGGCAAAGAGCCAAACTTGAGTCACCGCAAAATACTGACACAGTAGCCAAACTTTATTTTAAACTCCTAAAATCCAAGATTTTCCAGGGTTCTAACTAGCCCCTGATTTGTTTTTTAAATAACAATATCCAGGGTCCCCAAAATATTCACTTGTTCCCACCAAGTAATGGGACCCTGGAACCAGGGTCAGGATTTGCCTATCAGAGAGAAAGACAAAGAATAGAAGTAATTTTCACTGCAGTTATCTTAGGCTTATACCCAGGAATTGCCTCAATACCTCTCCCATCCCTCCGCATACCTGAGCTCAGGGTGCTTTTAACCCATGCATCAGTTGGGGTTGTGGATTGGAGCCCTGGGGTGCTAACCTTGTAGTGACTCTATGTCACTTGAGTGCTGATAGTCTTCCAGTGCTTCACCAGCTACACTCCCACACAAACTTCCCCAAGCACCTTGCAGCAGTGGTGCGCAACCCCTGGGTCACGACTCCAAAGGGGGTTGCAAATGTCTTCCTGGGGGTCACCACACCGCACCGCGCTGCACGGCCGCCAACGGCCAGGCCCAGCTGTGGGGGTCACGGTTCAGAAAAGGTTGCGCACCACTGCCCTGCAGGACAGATAGATTCTCCCACAATTCACTGGGAAAGAATCATAGAGAAGCTCACAGAATCATTGGCTATACCCTGAGAAGTCCTATCACCACTCAGGGTGGTGCCACACCAGTGAGGACACAATAACTTTGCTGTTGCTATGCAGTGTAAAGCTAGGTCTACACTGTCGCTTTTTTATGGAAAAAGCTATGCAAATTGTGCTTTCTGGAAAAGGCTTTTCTGCCATTTGGCCCCATCTAGATGGGGCCAAATGGCGGGAAAGCCTCCTCTTTCAGAGGAGCCCTTATTCCTCATAGAACTAGGAATACAGGGCTCTCCAAAAGAGCGTGTTTGCTCTTCCACAAAAAAAAGTGGAAGAGCAAACGCATTGCTTGGACCCGGCGGAATTTTTCCGGGATACCTCCTGTATCCTGGAAAAACCCCACAGTGTAGACATACCCTAACTGTTCATACTCGGGCTAGGCAAACCCACATGCTGACCTGCCATCAGAGAGAGGGACAAAAGGGGCATTTGCCCCAGGGTCCAGCAATTCTAAAAGGCTGGGGCTTCCAGGTGTGCTGCTGTACTGGGGCAACATCCAGAGCCCTTTAAATCGCCATCAGAGTGGTGGGAAGTGCAATCTGGGATAGTTGAAGGGCTGGTGGGGAGAGTCTAATCCCTGCCCCACCCTTCCACCTGAGGTCCTGTGCCTTCTGGGAGTGTACAGCTGACTCCCTCCCCCCCCCACACACACACATACATACCTTGCCTAGGGGCCCAGCAATTCTGTTGGCCCCCTTGCCCACAAGCATGTGTCTGGGTGTCAATCCCCCACTGACTCTGCTAGCACACACCAGCCAGCAGCCAGGGATGCTGGAACAATTTGTATTGGGGGGCGGGGGGTGCTGAGAGCCATTGAACCAAACTGCCAACCCAGCCCTGTATATCATGGAAACCACTTCAAGCCAAAGCATGCAGCAGCACCCTCAGGACCAGCACCTCTGTCTCCAACTGTCTTCACACTCGGTTCACAGAGCCTTTTGTAATCTACAGCCATTCTTCAGAGTTTTGGTATCAAGCTACAAAGCCACAAACACAGACACAAAGTTAGCAGCAGTGAAGTCAATGCACTACATATTTACCATCCATGGCAGGCACATGAAAGTTAATGGGTGCGGGAAATGGAGGTGACACGAAGTTAACTTCTCAAGCACACAAATGGAATTTGCGCTGCTGCTGTTCCATGACTCATCATTTTCATATGTCAATAATTGACAGTGGTTAAAAGGAGACAAAAACCAAATGCATGTGGGAGAGGGAGATGTGGGTCTCTAATGATGGACAATGGAGAAGTAGGCTGAGAAGCTTAGACATTCCACACGGCCTGCTGGAATCAGAATGAGTGTAAATGGCATCTGGCTGTGCAGTATAAATTCATAATACGCTCGAGGGAAATCTCTGCTTGTGTGTGCCAGCGGAGCATAAGTCCGAGGAGGCTTGAATTCTCACATGAAGCTAAATCCTAAACCCACTGAAGTCAAAAGCACAACTCCTCTGGATGTAATAGCATCAGGATTTGACTCATTTTTTCAGTGTCTCTAGGTAAGATTGAGCAGACTTGTCCGCTGTGTCTCTGTGCTATCCCCTTATGTGGAAACAAAGGGAAAGGGGGGTCACTTGCTGAAATGAATCATTCACCACGCAAGATCTCAAAACTCTTTACAACACTAATGCCCCTGTGAGGTAGAGGAACATTATTATCTCCAGTTTAGTGAAGGGGAATTGAATCACAGAGTTCAAGTTCAAAATCCCAATGCACATACCACTTACCATCGTCGAGATTTCCCAAAGGCTGAAAAGAAACTCAAGGAGGTAAAGGCAGAAATGCAATTTTTAAAACTGCTATTTCAGCCTCCATAGATTCTGAACAAGTAACTCATTTTTTAAATACCCCACTCTATGGCACGTGTACTGGCCAGACTCCCAGGGGTAGAGCCCTTACCAATCACTGGCAAAGCTGGAGGGAAGAAAAAGAAAACTCATGAGGGAAGGTTTGTCGACAGAGCCCCCAACAGAGCCCCCAAAAACCCCGCAAAATGAAGGGAGTTGGAGGCCCTATCTGAGGACAGAGGGAATCTGAGGCTATGTCTACGCTGGGAAGGTTTGGCAACAAAAATGCCGTTGACGTGTAAAAGTGAAAACTGGTCAAACTGGTTTTTCTGCTCCGATTGTTGACATTTCATGGCCACATTGCTAGCTCCCCTGTTGACAAATAGAGCAAAGCAGTGTGGGTATGCATCCCACAGTGCAGTGTTGTGGGAAGGCAGAGCTGATCCTTGTGCTTCTTGGGATTCTTTCCGAGTTCTCCCACAGCATCCTCAGCTGCTGGGAGCAGCTGCTAGGAGCTTCTGGGAGCTCTCCATGCTGAGGAATGTCAAAGCAGCACAGCCGTCTCTCCCGCCCTCCCCCTGTTGCAGCAGTCTGCCTGCCACTCTGTTTCTAGCGGGGCAGAACAGGAGCATTCCAGTGATTTGTTCTTTTTGTTTATTCCCCAAATGGAGCAGCTCACTCAGTTGTCAAGTACTTCCCAGAGCTTTGAAAGGGGAAGGGTGCATGCTTGGAGGGCATCAAAGATCATAAAACACTGAGCACAGCCATCAGGACAGGCGTTGTGGGATATTGGCAAAAGCCAGTTCTCTCCACAAAACAAACAGTGGCATTCACACAGGCTCTTTGTGGACAATAAAGGGAGGGGACATGACAAAAGTTTCTCCCAGAAGTGGAAATGAAGGTTTTTTGTCACCAAAACTGGGTGGTTTTCCCAGACAAAAGTTGCAGACAAAAGGCAGTTTTTGGTGACAAAACATGCCAGGGTAAACAAGGCCTGTCAGGGAGGTTCCAGAAAGATGGTTGTCATGGCAAAGGACAGAGTGGAACCAGTTTCTAGGGAGAGCACCATCAAATCCAAAGCCTGGGTGGAAGAAGAAAAGGAGATGCAGAGGCATCCGGGAGCCAAAATTCCCTATTGCAGTTCATAGCGCTATAAGGACCGCTGGCAATACAGTACTGCTAACCAGCTCCAGCCATGTTACACAGCCCCTGAACAATACAGGCTATAGGGAATAACAGCTTTTCCCAGCAATACGTCCTCCCAACTGTACTGATGCAGCAGTGTCCCTAGGCCATTCTCCTTCCAGGCCCCAGCTGAGAGCACCAAGAATAGTGATGACTGGGACCCCAGCTCTACTACCCCTGGTAGTTTCAAGCCCCAGTGCAGCACACTGGAAGACGCTGAACAAGGACGTACAACAGACAATACTTGACTACGTTGTTTCACTGGTGATGTAATGAAAGGGTTCTTTGTTGTTAATATAACCAACAGAAATCTATTTTCAGTGTCCAAATTAAAAGCTGTTTTTAAACTTTGTTTCATGCTTTGTGTTTCATGGCTGCTTGTTACACAGATTAATAATAAAAGCCTTTTAAAATTTCAAACAGACATAAGGAGTTGACAGTTATTTTCTGTGTAAATTGAACGATTATGTTTGCACTAATCTGTAGGGCTTTACAAAACACATGTAGACAAAGACCCTAGTTGCAATAGGGACTACAACTCTACAACCTTGGAAGACTCTCCCACTGCTGGAGGAGCTGCTGCTCCTGCTGCAGCCATATTATCTGCTCAGTGGTGTGGCTGGCAAAGTCCAAAGCCAGTGTCATCCAAATGCTGAAGTACAGCCCAACTGGCCTTTGCAATATTCCAGGTGGCCAGCATAGCGGGTTTCATCCAAATGCTGAAGTACAGCCCAATAATATTTGCAATATTCCAGGTGGTTCCTGCTGGCAATTCAGAAATGGCTCTATTCTGCCCAGAAGGGAAACATGAGGCTGAGACAAATGAACAGTGGGATTTAAAAAGAAAAAAATTGAACCAGCCTGGCTTCCAGTGTGTCCCACAACGCGCAGGAAGAAACATCCCAGAATGCACACTACTTAGCTGCAAAGTTAAGGAGTGGAGGAGGGATATCCTCACAGAACATAATGTGCTCAGATCACAGCAAAACACTGCCATGTGTACACGGGGATGCACTCTGACAGGGGGCACATGGTCCTGCGTGCGTGCTACTGCTGCAGCTTGTGTAATACACGTTACCTGTGATTAAGCCTCTGCCCTGTCTATAGACGAGCCTGACAGATAAGTTGTGTGGCTGAATTTTAATATGAAAGTTGCACAGTGTATAAGCAAAAAAGAACTAGATAGATTCATGGTTCATCAATGGCTATTAGCGAGGATGGGCAGGGATGGGGTCCCTAGCCTCTGCTAGAAGCTGGGAATGGGTGACAAGGGGTGGATCATTTGATGATTACCTATTCCATTCATTCTCTCTGGGGCACCTGGCACTGGTCACTGTCAGCAGGCAGGATGCTGGGCTAGATGGACCTTTGGTCTGACCCAGTATGGCCGTTCTTCTGCTCATTCACAGTATATGGATTAATGCTAGGTAATATAAAAGAGATCTCATGCTTTGGGTGCATAAGCTGATCTCCAGAGTAATCAAGGTGGCATCCTCCTCATCCAAGCTCTCTAACATCATTTTATGGATTTTATCCACCTTCCTCTTAAGCATCAGGAGTTGGCCACTTCCTGAGGCAGCATAAGCCCTTTGGTGCTCAGATCCAGTATGTCAAATCCACACTGGTTCCAAAACAGCACAGGGTGAGGTGGGAAATGCACAGCGCTGGCCAGCACATCCTTAATTTCTGCACTGAAATGACAGAACTAGCATATAATGTGGGGGGTTTTTTAATATTGATATCAATGGGTGACCTTCCCAGGTAAGGATTTCTGGATTAGTGCCCACTGGGTTTAATTGATGGATATTCTGCAACTGTCAAGGACAGTACCAATAAGCTAGTGGGTTAATGGTCTATGTTACTCTAACAAACCTACATTTACCCTGTCCCAGTAGAGCATCACATGATTCTTTCATACACTGGACTTCTTAATTTATCTCTCCATAAATTATAGCAGTCTGATAATTGTAATCAGCAGCTCTCCCTGATAGCTGTGGACATAATTTGAAGACACCTATTGATTTTTAATATCTATTGCACATAAATCAGTAATAGGCATGCTGAGAAGATTTCTTGGGGTTAAATTTGAAAACACGGGTGTGACACAGGGAATATGTTATAACGCCAGAGTTAACATGAGGCTTTTATTACAAACTCATACAATGTGCGGACATTTTTCAACAATCATGTGTGTCAGTGCTTTCTACCCCAAAACTCTTTTCCTGTTTATTGCATAATGAGGAATATTTGTATTTATATTTTATAATCATTATTTTTTTGTTCCTGCCTATAGAAAACAAATAATCTTTAAAAAAAAGTTAAAGTATAGCTTCATTCAGTTTGTAAACTTGAACACTCTGAGTTTCAAAAGTTCAGAACAAAAACATGTTTTCAAGCATGTTTTCAAGCTTGGTTCTGGACTTCCAACACTCACGTCATCTAAAGAAGTGGGCTGTCCCCACGAAAGCTCATGATACCATCTACATGTTTTGTTAGTCTTTAAAGTGCTACCGGACCATTTGTTGTTTTTTAAGTTTTTCCTGTTACAGACTAACTCAGCTACCCGTCTGAAGTTTTCAAGCATCAGTATTTCCCCCTGGTATAGGTGTTCTATTTCCCAAACAATTCTAACTATAATCTGATTACAAAAAGACCCTTCCTCCCCATGTGACAGCTTAGTCTGCAAGCAAGGGTAGCACATGGTTAATTGCCAAGTATAGCCATGCTGTACGCAATCTTAATTCACTAGATGGTTACAAACTGTTCGTTTACACTTATGTTGAGTTGAGTCCCAACATGAGCTTGTTTCTTTAAGCAGACATTGAGGAATTACACACACTGGAATTCACTCCAGTACTTTCTCTTTTTTCTTGTGTTACACACAGGATGCATTTATCTTCATACCCAAATAATTCGGAAATAATTTGGAAATAAGGATCCTAGGCAAACAAACATGCAAAGGCCACATCATGTAGCAACAGTGACTGAATGGGGTTTTCCAAATGAAGAAACCATGCGCATTTCAGACAGTGTCACAATAAGGACTCTCATGTCTTTTTTAAATCAGATCAAGGTGGAAGACTGTCCCCACAATGGGAAGGAAAACTCAAGTTTCCAGTGGTCTGAAGCCCCTTTGAATAACATTAATCTGAGCAAGGATCTCAGGTTGGGAGAAGCCACAGCTTTGTTTAGGATCCCGGGGATAGAGTAACATCCGCCCTAGAGATGTGGAGCTATGAGCCCAACAGAGCACACAGAATTAACAAAATCAATGCTTGGATAGGAGACCCCCCCCCCTCCTCCCAGCAGAGAGCCAGGCTAATGCAGGAAGTGGTATTAGTAATTCAGTAGGCACCAGTTTTTCCTCTTAATCTGTGTATGAACCTGTTGTGCAGCATATTGTTAGGGGCCATGGCCATGTTGGAAATATAAGATAAAGACTGTCAAGGTCCTACCCACTTCTGTACTTTAGAGGACCCAGAGAGAGTGATTTTTGCAAAAGCAGCGGTGTTAGACTCTGGCCAGATGCTAACATGGATAATTTAGCTCTTTCTACACATGGTTCCCAAGCCTTTGCTTAGTTAGAGGGTCCCTCACTTTCTAACAAACCATCATGCAGTGTAGCTTCAGGGCTACTTTCATCTAACAGTGATCACTTTTCACTTCAGAAATAGCCACATCTTGACTGAAATGATTCCTCTTAGGGTATGTCTACACTACAAAGTTAATTCGAACTAACAGCCGTTAGTTTGAATTAACTTTCATAGCGTCTATACATACAACTAGCGGAGCGCTTAATTCGAACTAGGTAAACCTCATTCTACGAGGACTCACGCCTAGTTCGAATTAAGTAGTTCGAATTAAGGGCTGTGTAGCCACTTAATTCAAACTAGTTGGAAGCTAGCTCTTCCCAGCTTGCCCTGGTGGCCACTCTGGTCCATCCATCTCCAGCCTTCAACAAACAGAAGCCAGGGACACCGTTCCTACCCCCTGGCTAATAGCACTCCAGGGACCCAACCTCCATGACTTTATCTAACTTCTCTTTAAACTCTGTTATAGTTCTAGCCTTCACAGCCTCCTGTGGCAAGGAGTTCCACAGGTTGACTATTTGCTTTGTGAAGAAGAACTTTCTTTTATTAGTTTGAAGTCTGCTACCCATTCATTTCATTTGGTATCGTCTAGTCCTTCTATTATGGGAACTAATGAAGAACTTCTCTTTATTCACCCTCTCTACACCACTCATGCTTTTATATACTCTATCATATCCCCCCTCAGTCTCCTCTTTTCTAAGCTGAAAAGTCCCAGGCTCTTTAGCCTCTCTTCATATGGGACCTGTTCCAAACCCCTAATCATTGTAGTTGCCCTTTTCTGAACCCTTTCCAAGGCCAAAATATCTTTTTTGAGGTGAGGAGACCACATCTCTACACAATACTGAAGATATGGCATACCATAGTTTTATATTTCCCCTCCTCCTTCTTCCCCCTTCCAGCTCCCTCCTCCCAGGTTTCCCCCTCCCCTCTCCCACCCTCTCTCTTCCCCTCTCCCACCTCCTTTTCCCAGTCTCCCCAGAGGTTAATCCCCCCCCCCCAGTTTTGTTAAATAAAGAGAGTTTCTATTTTTGAACACGTGTCCTTTATTTTTTATATCAGGAAGGGGGGCTAGGGAGGGGTAAGTGGAAGGAGGTGAGGGAGGAATGGGGCACGAGCCCCCGATGGGGAGGACTGGGGTGGCTCTGCGGGCTCCTCAGGGTGGAAGCTCTCCTGCAGGGCCTCCTGGATCCTGACAGCCCCCCGACTGACACCCCCGGATGGCAGCCTGCGGCAAGTGCAGCCGGGCTGATGGCCGAGTGCTGTGATGTGCCGAGTGTGGGCACTCAGGGTACTCCAAGACAGGACTGCTTTGCTGTCCCTCATCAAGATAGACAAGCAAGTGGGGAACCCTGAGAACTGTCTGTCCGGGGTGGGGGCTCGGGTCCCTTTAAGCACAGCCCTCGGCTAGCCGGAGGCAGCAGCTCCACACTCTAAGTCCTGGTTCCGGCCAGCCTTAACTTCGGTTCAGGGTCCACTCAATGTGGACATGCTAGTTCGAATTAGCAAAACGCTAATTCAAATTAGTTTTTAGGTCTAGATGCACTAGTTCGAATTAGCTTAGTTCGAATTAACTAATTCGAATTAAGTTAGTTCGAATTAGTGCTGTAGTGTAGACATACCCTTAGAGGGCTTGAGCACTGTAAATCTAGTGGCATACATTCGGGTCACAGACAGGGCCGGATTAACTCTTCGAGGGGCCCAGGGCTATTAGATTTTGTGGGGCCCATAGGCTCCAGGTGGGGTCACACATGAGGGATTCAGAGTATACAAGGGAGCTCCAGGCTAGGTCAGAGAGTTAGCATGTGGGAGGGGTGAGGTCTCTGATTGGGGGTGTGGACTCTGGGGTGGGACTGGGGATGAGGAGTTTGGGGTGCAGGATAGGATTCCAAGTTGGGGCTAAGGGATTTGGAGGGCAGAAGGGGGCTGAGGGCTGGAGACAGGGGTGTGAGGTCTGGGAGGGGTTTAGGGTTCTGGAGGACCCAGGGTTGGGATGTGGTCTAGGAGTGAGTTAGGGACTTAGGGCACAGAAGTGTACCAAGGGCTGGGGCAGGCAGTTGGGGTGCAGAGTGCTTACCTAGGGTGGCTCCCCTTTGGGATTTCTGGCCAATGGGAACTGCAGGAACGGAGCCCACAGGCGAGGGCAGCACAAAACAGAGCTGCCCCCAGCTCTTGCAGCAACACAGCTCCAGCCCAGCAGGTGAGTTTGGGGGAGGGGAGTGGCAAAGGAACAGCAGGTTTTAGTGCCTGCAGTCCAGGACCCCAGGTTAAGTCGGCCTCACAAAAAGGATCTAGAACTTTTGGTGGCCAGGAGATTTTTCTGCAGGCCCTGGGCTGTAGCTTCTAAACCCCCTTTCTTAATCCAGCCCTGGTCACAGAGCAACACAAGGATCCCCAATAAGGAGCCTCCATCCCCAATGACATGGCAGAGCAATTCTATGCCACAATCCTGTGCCGCCCCAAGCATAGCAGCATTCTGGGGGCATGGTTAGAGCACTCTTCTGACAATGCTAGGCCAGCGAAACAGCTCATATTCAGCCATTCAGACCAAGGTGACAGGGCAGCCTTGGGGCTGAGCGGGGTCTAGATTTTGGGATGTGTGACAGTGGTTTAAAGCCATCTTTGCCTCGCTCCCCTTTTGGGCTGCATTTCTCAGAAGGCACAGCTGGGAATTGGCACCAAAGAGCTTTCTTTGGCTTAGGAACATACAGGAGAGGTTGTCTGGTGAAATTCTGACAGCCATCTAATGAGTCTGTACATGCTGTGAATACTGTGTTTATTTTTTTTTTATTGAAAATCCCAAAGGACTTACCTTCTAAACTGACCCTGGAAAATGCTTGCACAAAATATGAGACATAATAATTTTTATATTTCTCGTCAATCTGTAGTGGAATGTCTACCATTCAGAGGAGAGTAGCAGAAATACTTCAGAGACAGCATTTGTCTACTCCATTCTCTATGGTTTCCAGTAAGGCGCTACATTTTTGTGTGACTTAATATTAAAAACCTGTAGCCTTTGAACTTTATGTAGGCTATGTAAATCAGCATTCCTGAAACATTCTGAGAGACAATCCGTCCCTGTGATCTAATGTATGCAGCTTGAACATTTTACTGACTCAAATATCCTGCAGTTCCCCTAGGTTTGTCCTGCACAGCATAAATCCTCTGTCTAGGGATTAGTGCAAGGGATAACTGGGAGGCAGAATCTGTGGATGCTTTATCCAGATTTGCCAAAGACTGATAGTCCGTGTACATACATAGTATGGTGAAAGACACCTTACAAATACCTGGGATGGATAGACAGACTCCCTCTGTGATACTGACCATGTCAGTTAGCCTCTCTGCCTGGTTCTACTCATTTGCAAAAAGATAATGCTATGCACATTGCCTCAGCTTCTGTGTAAGACTCATTTAATTGATATTTGGAGCAACCTGAGACACTCAGAAATACCGTAGAAATATAAAGTGTTATTCATAACATTTTTGCCTCTTCTTTTGCATACAGCATCCTACTTCTTATGCCAGCATCTCCCTCTGCCAGGCAGTAGCAAAATTTGGGGGGCTTTTTTGTTGGCTTCCCAGGAAAGGAGAAATCAGTGACATGGAGTCTAGGTATGTTCTAAGTGTACCTCACTTTATTTACCTGTATTCATGAGAGGCAATCAAACAGCCCACAGGCCATCATCCCATCCAGAAATCTCAGCTCAGACCCCAGCATCCAGCACCCAAGAGGCATCCAAATATAAAGAATAGAGCAAAGACCAAACTCTCATCTCCTAACTTCTCTCCAGTGATCACTGCATAACAAAGCAGATTGAAAAAATGTCTAAGACTAAATATGTGCTTATTTAACAACAACAGAGAGCTTGTAAGACTAACACCACTATTTGGTGATGCCAGGCACAGCAATATTAAGAATGGTGGCTCATATCGTTTCCTGAAGATCCATATGCAGAAGGTATGGTATGCTATACTGCAGTACCATCCAGCCCTGAAATATGTATAGAAGCCCCTCTGTAGGAGCTCAGCATGGGACAGAGGAACAGCTGTTCTGGGGCATGGCCTGACTGCCATGCAGAACTACACATAGAAGTTGCAGCAAGCCTGGCTTCCAGTGTGATTCCTTGAGAGTTAATATGTCAGGCCTCTCAGGTCTTGAATCCAGGTATAGGGCTAGAGGCCCTGGGGGCATGTCTACAAAGCAGTGCTATTTTGGAATAACTGACATTGTTCCGAAATAACAAAAAGCGTGTCTATACTGCAAGCCGTTATTTCAAAATAATGTCAAGCTGAAGGACTTGCTTTGACTCCTACAACCCTCATTTCACGAGGAGTAAGGGAAGTCTAAGGAAGAGTGTTCTTCCTTTGACTTCCTGCTGTGTAGACAGTGCCAAATGCTGAATTAAGCTATTTCGACTTAAGCTATGCAATTGATGTAGCTGAAGGTGCGTAGCTTAATTCAACTTTAGCCCTGCTGTGTGGATGTGCCCTGGTAGTCCTTACGCTCCAATCTTCCACCTAGCAGTTCACAAACAGCAGCTGGGACAGGGTCTATGAAGTCCAACTAGGGCATAAGCCCCACCCCTACACTCTAGGGGTATGTCTACACTACAGTGTTATTTCAAAATATCTTATTTCGAAATAGTTATTTCGAAATAGCTTATTTCAAAGTAACGCATCTACACACAAAATGTATTTCGAAATAGCTTTTTGCTATTTTGAAATAGCGTGTCCACACTGAGTGGACTCTGAATCGCATTTAAGGCTGGCCGGAACCAGTTCCAGCAGGGCATCAGGTCAGGACTTACTGTGTGGGGCTGCTGCCTGAGGCTATCTGAGGCCTGTGCTTAAAGGGACCCTGTCCCGGACAGCCAGTTCTCAGGTTTCCCTGCTTGCTTGTCTACCTCGCTGAGGGACAGCAAAGCATTTTGTCTCTGCGTGCTCTGGTTGCCCTCACTCGGGACACCACAGCACTCTGCAACATGGAGCCAGAGCTGCCCCTGGGCACTCCGGTGCTTCTCGTGGACACGTTGCTGTGAGCCTGGCTGCACTTTCTGCAGGCTGCCATCTGGGAGGTCCATCAGGGGGGCTGTCAGTATCCAGGAGGCCCTGTGGGAGAGCTTCCACCCTGAGGAGCACTAAGAGCCTCCCTGGTCTGCCCCACTGGGGGCTTGTGCCTCATTCCTCCCTCACGTCCTTCCACTTACCCATCCCTAACCTCCCTTCCTGATGTAAAATAAAATACACGTATTTTCATGAACACAAACTCTATTTAACAAAATGGGGGGAGGGAATGAAACTCTGGTGAGACTGGGGAAAGGAGGTGGGAGGGGGAGAAGAAAGGGTGGGAGAGGGGAGGGGAAAACCTGGGAGGAGGTAGCTGGGAGGGGAAGCTCAGGACTCAGGGGTGGGGGGTCTCGCCGGAGCAACTTGATTGTCAAGCAAACCTGCTCCTGGGTTCGCATGTGGCCTTTGGTGGTCAGGCTGGCAGCTATCCTGCCATAGACAGCTGCATTCCTCCATCTAGTGCGGAGATCATGGACGTTGGGGGCATCCCTCTCAAACCTGAATAAGGTCCATGATCTCCACCCTGAAGCAGGAAGGCGCCCGCTTTCTCCGGGCCCTGGCAGGCTCCTGGGACCTGGCAGACTGCTCCTGGGGAGCGGTGGAGGGCTGGCTGCCAGTGGCTTGCTGGCTCGTGTTTTGGGGCCACTGGGTCAGGGGCAGTGACTGCTGGCTCTGGGCTGGCAGGCTTGGAGGTGGCACAGGCACTGTGGCCAGAGTCTACCCCTTCAAGGGCTCCGGGAAGGGGGGGAGGGAAAGAAGTGTTCTTGGTTGAGGCTGGAGTGGCCACCAGGGCACCCTGGGAAGGCTGGAGGCCCCCTATTTTGAAATAAGTGTCTACACAGCACTTATTTCGAAATAGCTATTTCAAATTTGGCGTTATTCCTTGTAGAACAAGGTTTACCAAATTTGAAATAAGCGCTCCACTATTTTGAATTTATTTCCAAATAGCGGCTTGGCTGTGTAGACACTAGGAAAGTTATTTCGAAATAAGGGCTGTTATTTTGAAATAACTTTGCTGTGTAGACATACCCTAGGAGAGCTCTAAGGCTTCGCATCAGGCCACAGCCCCTATATGGTTCAGAGGAAATAATAGGCAGTTGTTTGTATAAGTGGGTTCATCTCTGCCATGGACTGCTTCCCTGGTCTTAACCTATTCCTGACTTCTAATTCTGACCTCCTGGTATCCTGACTTGGTCTGGTTCCTGTAATTGACTCCTGGAATTTGCACCCTTAGCTCATTCCTGAGATTAACCCCAAGGCCAGGTCACCCATGCCTTGGCCCAGCCCTGAGACTGTTCTAACTTATGTTGTGGGCTGGTTTAACCTGCAGTAGCTTCCAATATTGAGAAGAATGATAGTAGAGAATACTCAAGTCCTGTTTGGATGCAGTTACTTGCAGTTACATGATGCTTGCCTGGCCATGCAGGGAATGGCACATTCAATTTTTAATTTTACTGATTCTCCCACTCACAGGAGACACTTGACTTTTGCATTGGCTAGATTTTAACTGAATGCACATTGGTCTGTTTGCTACAGAGACCAGTGAGTTCTTGGTGAGTAAACAGATAAATCAAGCATACTACCTCTGCACACATTTCCCAAAAATATTTGTAAAATGTCTAGCTTTCTCTGGCTGATCCTAATCCAAGCTCATTCTTCTGTCTGCACCTTATCTCAGACTGGTTCCCAGTTCCTCAAATGATCAAGTAGATTTCTTCCCTCTCTGTCCCTCCTCTGCAAGGATGTAATTCATATTTTCCTATCATCTCTGGTTCATGGACCACTACAAAAGTAGTGATTCAGATATGGAAAAAGGTATCCTTTGTACTGCTAACATATCTGAAGCGTGACAGCTGGGGAAAAGAAAAATCATTATAAAAAACATAGCATTGGCACGTAGTAGTTTAATCTGATAACTTCATATTTCTGCAGAGAAATATTAACTTCTGCAGGTTTTAATTTGCAAGGGGGATGAAAATTAGCACTTCGGGAAACTATTCCTTCTCCATTTAGCTATTTAATTGATCTATTTGGAACACTAACAATGTTACTGAATCCTAATTAGAAGTCACTTTTAGGTAGCATCAGTCTGGATTGTAATTGATTTAATAAAGCCTTAATATAGCTGGTATCAAAAAACTTTCTTTACTCTGGAATAAAGGTAACTGAAAGCTCTGCACTGTATTGTAATTCTTTGGCTAATGGAAAGCTAGAATCTTTACAGGTGAATCTGGCCCTGCCAGATCTCAGGAGATACAGTATTCTGCATGGTGAATATACAGTGAACATTCTTTGCACTGCACAGGATGACATGGGTTTTCTGTAGATCCAGAAGGGCTAGAACTAAATGTCAAAGCTGGAATTTAGAGACTGCTTAGGAGTCTATATATTGGGCATATTCTGCATTTTCATCCCTGCCTACTCTAGTTATTTGGTGCCCACATGGGAAAGGCCACAAAAAATGGGGAAAACAATGTTGTTTCCCTTGCAGGGTTCTCCCTGCACCCTGTGCTCTGGTGGGACAGACTGGAGGCAGGGAGGACCAACAGCCTTGCCAGGTTGGGAGCTCTGGGCCCATTTGAATCATCAGTCCCTGGGGCAACTGTCCCCTTTACTCCTCCTCCCCCATCGGTGGCCTTGACTGGGGCATTGTAGATCAGTGATCCATGAAGATTGGAATGCTCTTCCCTGCAGAGCCAGGAGCCAGACTACAGGAATGGCAGCTGCTCTGCTTGTATCCCTCTCCTTGACATGACGACTCCTGTAGGAGGTGCATGGCCATTGGCTGAGCCACCTTGAGGCTGTTCAATAGAGGAACTTCAGAGGGAGATAAGATAGCAGGAATGCATTGCACTCCAGACCCATCTTTTTCCACCCAGCTCACACTACACCTACCAGGGTATTAGGAACAACCGATGGGGATCTATTGTAACCCAATGCCACAAATTGAGGATTCCCCAAGCCAGGAACATTCACAACTGCTTCCTTAAGGCAATTTTAAGTCTCTTTTGCACACCTGGAGCTGTGCAAAGAGGATTTATGAGCCAACAAAAATCTTGTGCACTGTTTCATAACCGCATTTGAAACTATTTTCAAAGGGACACAGATCATGTCATAATTTATATCTACCGCTAACAATAGAGTTATGGTACAATCCATGTAGCTGTGGAATTAAAAAACATGTGTTAATGGATATGGGAGTGATTCACAGCATTGTATGCAGCAATGAGCACAGTTGTTGGGGAGGAAACCCAGAATGAGAGAGAAGACATGCTCTCACTGTGCTAAATATTAGCTACTTTGCTGAAAGACACACTAGCTTTCCAACATGGTTACACTTAGCATAGTTCGAAACACTGTTGCTGGCAGGATCTTCTCTAATTCTGAAAGGTAAAGTGATGTGTGGTGCAGAGTATTCCCACCCATACACCTGTATATTGCACCTGAAAATAATACTTGTCTCTTTAAATCTCTTTCCAGTGGCTTCCATCCCCTTTATCTAGTTCTATCCCCTTTACCTGGTTCAAACATTTCACTAACTCTTGGAAACTGCCATGTTTTGAATAGCCTCAGAGGTGTAGCCATGTTAGTCTATATCTGCAAAAACAACAAGGAGCCCTGTAGCACCGTAGAGACTAACAAATATATAGGACCATGAGCTTTCATGGGTAAAACCCACTTCATCAGATGAGTTGGAGTGGAAATAACAGAATCCCAGATATATATATCAGCAAGAAAACCAGTTAGCTGTCAATTATAGGACCCATGTTAATGAAGCTAATTAAGTAGGCTGGATGTGTCCCATTCATAGCTTTTGATGTTAAAATGTGAATGCCAAAGGCAGGAGAAATTGGCTTTGCCATACATTAACCAGTTAATATCTTTATTCAAACCCAGGATGACAGTGTTAAATTTGTAAATGAATTCCTGTTCAGCAATCTCTCTCTGCAATTGTGTTGTAAAATTCTTTTGTAGACGAATGGCTACTTTTAAATCCATGATTGAATGTACAGATAGGTCAAAATGTTCCCCTAGAGCTTTGTGTGTGTTACCATTTCTGATGTCTGATTTGTGTCCATTTATCCTTTGTCACAGAGACTGTTCGGTTTGGCCAATATACATGGCAGAGGGCATATATCACATTATAGTATGAGCTCCTGATGTTAAGCTTTCATGGGTAAAACCCACTTCATCAGATGAATTGGAGTGAAAGTTACAGAAGCAGGAGCATATAAAGAAGAAGTTGCTTGTGTTAATGAGGCTAATGAAGTCAGGGTGGAAGTGGGTCATTCCTAGCATTGGGTCTGTAGATGTGAATATTCAGAGAGGGGAAATTGTCTTTGTAATGCATTGTCCAATTGGGATCCTTCTTAAATCCTAAATTCATAGTGCTGAATTTGTAAATGAATTCCAGTTCAGATATCTCCCTTTGTAACCAGTAAATTTCCAGTCCAAAATTAAATCTTTTCTCCCCCTAAATTTTTTTTCCATAGAACAATTTAACTTGTCACTCAGCTCCAGTAATTCACTGAAGACCCTACTTTTGGCCCTATGTTGACTAGGTATATTAAAGAGCAAAAGTTAGACACATGCATTTTCTAAAGACAAGTGTCTTACTTTAAAAAAAATCTCATTTGTAAGCATCCAGGGGACTCCGTAATATCAGTACTGTTGCAGGAGGAGAGCTTGTGTTCTGTTCTGTGTCATCTTAACCCCCAAATGTTCAAGCAGAATGGAAACTACTAGTTTCCAGTCTCTCATGCTGGGCTGCAGGAAACACCTACATTGATTTCACATATTAAAATGTTGTTTGCAGTAGAATCAGCAACCATTATAGCAGCTGCCAAGTTCATAGCTCGCTTTCTAAAGTCAGCTGCGCTCAGCACTGCAAAGCCTAAGCAAGTTAGGAGGCAATATGACATTTTCAGGCACTTAGGTACATGGGATTCAAAATTCCATTGGCAGTCACTGGGATTTTGACTCCTAACTCCCTTTTGAAACTCAGGCATTGCAACATTGTGTGCAGCAAGGCCAAAAAAGTCTGTGCCCCATCCTCAGACAGTGCATATTGGCTGGCTGATTTATGTCAGCTGAAGATTTACCAGTCCCTACACTGGTAAAACACTATGGGCCAAATTTATCCCAGGTGCAACTTCACTGACAAGGACCAAGGGACATCTGGCTGTGTACAGCCTTCCAAGATCATGGTGATTAAGGCCTATACAGACAGGCCAGTTTTGCAAGCTTGCATGTTTCTGACTCTAAAACCTACTCCAATCTTGATCAAAGAAAATATCTTTGAAATAGACTCTTACAGCCTACACCGGGCATGCCCATGTGCGAGCGGTGCGGGGGAGAACCAAGGTGATTGTTAAATTTCACACATGGGATTGCCATGCTTTCTATTCATAGGACAGCATGCGTAACTGCTGTGCCTCACCCCTCACACCAGGTGTGATTTAGGCTTCAGGGGAGATGGTGGATTCTGCAGCTTCTGTGGCTCACATCCTCAGGAAACCATCACTGTGCCATCGATAATAATGATGTCAGCAAGTGCACTGATGTGCCTTCTCTTTTAAACCCATATATAGCCCTCTGGGGCCTGCCCACTGTGACAGCTGCTTTCTCTGTAGCTTTTTGTTTTGGGCCAGAGGCTGTCTTTTTAGGACACATTGTACAGTAGCTGACACAGTGAAGCCTTGATTGGAGACCTAAGGCAGTTCAGCAAAAAATCTGCAATAGGACTAACACAGAAATAGAACCGGGTGTATTTTGAACTGCCATAAAACACCCACTAAAGCCTAACAGACTTTGTTCTATTTTTGAAAGCCAGCTGATGAAGAGGTAAAAAGCAAAGTAGAAGATGAAGGCAAGAGACAGTCTGGTCCCAGATCCCTATATAAAGATTAGATTTAGTGCCACCCTGTTCCCTGTTCCTTTCCTCCCCCTCCAGCCCATTAGGGCTCGCTGAAAAACTGGAACCCTGTTTCATGAAAACATTCAAGGTCTTGACATCTGTTTCCATTGCACATGGTAATGAAAGTTTGGGTTTTTTGAAATTTCCCGTGAAAACAAGAGAAAGATAGCCAATAACTCAGGCTATGACTACACAGCACACCTATTGCAGAAGACTGTATCCTGGAGGGTATATGTAGCTACACATCGCAGCAAAAAGCAGGTTTCATTCACACTGTGGTATGTAGCTACACGTCAGTGATTGGCTCTGGTGGTAGGGAGGCAGCAGGAAGCTACAGTGATAAAAACAGTGATAGAAGCGATGGAGGCATAGCTTGGGTCCGGTACATCCCCACAGGATTCAGGCATCGTCCTTGCCCTACTCTGTAAATGGGGAAGCACTGCTTAAGTCTCATAGTAGGAGGGCATGTAGGGTATGTATTCTATACACTATCAGAAGGAGTGCGCAGTGTAGATTAGGGATGTCAATGTGTAGATGACTACACGATTAACCAGTACGCCTATGCTAATTGATTAATCCTGTCAACTACAGGCATCCTTGCTTCCTCTGTGGGGCGGTGGGGGGGAACCTCAGCCAGTGCCCTGTGTCAGGTGTACTGTGCTGTATCGTAATTTTAACTTTGGCATAAAAAGCTGGGCAAAAAATATTAGGAAATAGTAAATATGGGGGGACACAAATTATTCATGAATTTGGGTCACATTCAGCAAATAGTTTTAGCTGAAAAAAATGGGAAAAAATTAGTAAGTGTCAAAACATTCCATTGACCTGTTCTAAACCAATTGCCTCAACATTTTATTTTGAATCGACATTTTCAGAATCTGCCCAAATTTTGTTTAGCTAACATGAAACATTCTGAATGTCATTTTGACTCAATAGTTGAAATGTTACATTCAACCCAAAGGAGAAAAAAAATCAATTTTTCTTTTTTCGCAAGAAAAAACAAATATCAGTTTTGTCCCAGATTGGCCATAAAGCAAATAATCAACTATTTACTCAGCCCTAGCTGTGGAGCAACCTCGGTTGTTTCGTAATAAAGTTTTATGTTCAAATATATATATATAGGTTTTGGGTGGAGAACAATTGTGTTGGTGGAAGTTACAGTCACTTAACACAGAGAAATTTTGGTGGATGTAAATTCCTCTAATTGCACAGCAGGTTAGCCATATGATTAATATAATTTATCCCATGTGGCACTGAAAATTCAGGGAGGAGAAATTCTGCACTCAGACGTTACCAAATGAGTGAAATAAGAAATGACGGCCTTGTTACTTAGGCTTCTGTTTGTGAAGTGTTTAAATATTGTAATGATGAGCTTCAAATATGAATACATTTGTTTTCCCACCGCTCTAGTAAATAGGTGGAGATAGGGAACTGGGTTACAGAAAGAAAAGATGTGCCCAGTGTCAGACAGCTAGCCTGTGAAAGAGCCAGGAATATAACTCAGATGTCCTGGTCTAGTACCTTACCCATAGGACATCATTCTTCCTACCAGAATCTCCCTGATACAGGCAAGTGTTTTGGAAAGATAGACATTTTCAGGGTTATCTTTTCTGACCTACTCATAAAACCCTCACTTTTGGTTTTGTGAGGGGAAAAAAAAACCCCAAAATGCAGCTTCCTTGGCCTTTCTCATTCTTTGCAACCCCTGTGAGCACCCCACTGAAGTGCATTCATGTGGTGTGCATCTTGAGCAGTGAGAGAATTCATACTTCTACTGTTCAGCCTCTCTAGCCCTGAGAGATCTGGATGTTTGGTTCAGTTTGTAGTTGCACCTGAATAACACCGTGCTTACTGCAAACTAGCTAAAAGCTCCTGGAATTGTAAACCTCGACTGGCCCTAATAAATGTGCTAGGGTATGTCTACACTTGCCCCCTAGTTCGAACTAGGGAGGCAAATGAAGCATACCGAAGTTGCTAATGAAGCGTGGGATTTAAATATCCCAGGCTTCATTAGCATATTCGTGACTGGTCGCCCGATTTAACTTGCCGCGTGTAGACGCGGTAGTCCGATCCAAAACCCTTCCCTCGAATTAACTGTTATTCCTCATTGCATGAGGAGTAACAGTTAATTCGAGGGAAAGGTTTTGGATCGGACTACCACGTCTACACGTGGCGAGTTAATTCGGGCTACCGGCATTTTAAAATGGCGACCGGCCGCGAATATGCTAATCAAGTGCTGGATATTTAAATCCCGCGCTTCATTAGCAACTTCGGTATGCTTCATTTGCCTCCCTAGTCCAAACTAGGGGGCAAGTGTAGATATACCCTCTGTCTCTAAAGGGCATGTCCACAGTGGGGAGTTATTTTGAAATAACAAAGTGAGCGTCCACACTACCAAGCCTTTTATTTCAAAATAATGGACTTGTTATTTTGAAATAATAACTCCTGCTTGTGAAGAGGAATAAGCTTATTACAAAATAGTTATTATTTCGAAATAACCTGGTAGTGTAGACATAGCCTCAGGTGCCACAGGACTCCTCCTTGGTTTTGCAAATACAGACATGGCTATCCCTCTGAGACTAATCTCATGAAAAGAATTTTTTTTATGAGCTAACACCTGCTTCTCCCAATCAGATTGGAAGTATTCTACAATCTAGACTAGGTCTGACAAAAGTCATTAGACTTGAGTGAGGTGTCATTTCTTGGGAGACAGAATTAGGGAGATAAATGGGCCACTAAGCCAAGAGACAAAATGTCTGTACTAGCTAAGATAAGGGGGACCACCCAGGGAATCATTTGCACTGGACAAAATAAGCCTGGAATGTAAGATGAAGAGCATGCTGTAAAAAGATTGGTCACTACAAAGAAACCAACACATTCCTAACATAGGTGATATGATGTATAGTAAATGCCATGTAATGTGTAAATGTCTATAAAATAAGAGGATTGCAGTGTAACTTTGAGTGCATGATATGCCCTATACCTAGGGCCCTACCAAAGTCACGGTCCATTTTGATCAATTTCACAGCCAGAGGGTTTTTTGGTTAGTCAATTTCATGCTTTTAGATGTTTAAATCTGAATTTTTAAGGTGTTGTAGCCCACAAAGGAAGGACACTTTCTGTACCTCCCCAGCCCGGGTTGGAGCCCCCTGGCTGGGGCACTTCCAGGAGCAGGGGGAGATCAGATTTCACAGGGAAGGGCTTATTTCACAGTCTGACATGGTTTTCATGGCCATGCAATTGGAAGGGCATCACTTATACCCACTTCCACACTCGAGTCTGATCAACTCAGCATAGCCTTGCAGTCTGCCTGCCCAGGAACAAGACTGGAGTGGACCTGAGTTCTTCAGGAACTGAGGGGAACCCCAACATGCAACTCCACATTTCCTGTGGCATTTCAACACTTCTGCTTCCAGTCCAGCTGGAGCCAAGAAGTGCAGTTGTGCCGCCATGCAACAAGGTGGGGAAAACTAAGCTTAGTTTCTTGTTCAAGTCAAAGTGTGGCATTCACCCTAATGAGCACAATCATACTTGAATCAGACTGCGAGCAAATGAAAATTCATCAACAGTTCTACCACTCTATCAAGGTTCTGTGAAGACAGAACCACCCTGGCTGACACAGCCCTTTCTTCCCACTGCTATTCAAAAATAGGGAGGAGACAACTAAGAGACCAGTTTGACTGAAGCACTGAGATGTTTCACGGTTTGCATAGCATTCTGTGATTGGTGGACCAAGTCCTCAGACCCCTGCTAGAGGCCTTGTGGTCCTACCATTCCCCACACCAGAAAAAGGGCATAGAGAAGTCCTCTAGGCAGGCTAGAGTGGCTAAGGAAGAACCAGCCAATCAGGAGCTAGAAGGGACTACAAAAGGAGCTGCAGGACTAGAGGAAGTTCAATTGCAGCCAGGCCTGGAAGGGAGAAGGTCAAGGGTAAGTGGCTGGCTAAGGGAGCAGGAGCACCCTGGAGAGCTCTGGTTGGGGAGCTAGTATGAGACTATGATGAATTGAGGTAAAGTCCAGAGCTAGAAGCAAGAAACGGTCTCCAGGAGAAGAGGCTCTGGAGGCACCACTCACTCCTGAGTGAGGAAACAAGTGGAAAGAAAAGGAACTAGGAGAGGACACTGAGATGGGCGTGTACCCTGGAAGGGGTTTGTGATACACAGAGTGTGACTCAGCTGGAGGGCTGAGTTGCCGAAGAAGCCTTTGGCATCGCCAGGGGGACAGGACAGGCACATGCACGCGGCCAAACGACAGTGCTCGCAGGAGGTGGTGCCACCCCATTACACTCTCATAGAGAGGAATAGCTGTCTGCATGGCTAGATTTGATTGTGTTTTCTTAATAACATCTCAAGCAGCCCATCTGAGATTCCCCATCATGAACATTAGTAAGCAACGCAGGGACTATACAAAGCGAGCGCTGAATAATGGAGCAGCAATTGGAGCAGAAACAACCTCCTCTCGTCAATAACTTGTAACACTCCATTATCATTGTCTAATTTCATCATAACCTTTCCCAAACAGCAGAAATGATATTGTAGAACAGGGAGTTACATCTCTGGTACGCAGTTAACAGAAGTTCCCAGCAGGAGCATGTCAGCACAGGAATTGAAGAGACCCTTTCACAGCCATAGTCTAAGAAACAAAGTCCCCTTTCAGTGTGTCAGAGTCACCATTTGGTATCAGTGACCAAATGTGTTGTGATTACTAGACATGGAATGATATTTCTAAGCATCAAGCCTGAGATTGGAAAAGTAAACCTTGTTCTTTGACTTTCTTCTCAGCAGTGATAAAAATATCCACTTGAGTCAATACAGATTTTCATGAATATACTGACAAAAGGATTGGCTGTTACGAGCACTGAACTCTCCTACATGCATCTCCTCCCCTTCCCCCTCCCCCTCCCCCTCCCCCTCCCCCATCTCTGTGCTTAGGACTGCCTTCGTGGCTGAACATCTTGCCTCTCTTCACAAATGTCTGTCTGGACACTCCAAATGCATTTAAACAGCAAAGCACAAAGTGTTGCCTTCGCCAGCACCCTGCCACAGGAAGTGATAAACCTACACATTGAGGGTATGTCTACACTACAAAGTTAATTCGAACGAACAGCCATTAGTTCGAATTAACTTTAATAGGGGCTACACATGCAAACCGCTATTTCGAATTTAATTCGAAATAGCGGAGCGCTTAATTCGAACTAGGTAAACCTCATTCTACAAGGAGTAACGCCTAGTTCGAGTTAAGTAGTTCGAATTAAGGGCTGTGTAGCCACTTAATTCCAATTAGCTGGAGGCTAGCCCTTCCCAGGTTGCCCTGGTGGCCACTCTGGGCCAAACCAGGGAAACTCTTCTGCCCCCCTCCCGGCCCTGGAGCCCTTAAAGGGCCATGGTCTGGCTATGGTGCCTGAGCCAGTTGCAAGCCTGCCAGCACCCAGATAGCAGACCCTGCACCTGGCACACCATGAGCCAGCCACCCGCTGCCACCCAGCCTTCCACCTCTTCCCAGGACCAGGCTGGCGGCTCCCAGGAGCCTGCCCGGGGCTGCAAGAGGCGGGCTCCCGCCTGGTCTAGTGCAGAAATCATGGACCTCATCGAGGTTTGGGGGGAGGCCTCCAACGTCCACGATCTCCGCACTAGGCACAGGAATGCGGCCGTCTACAGCCGCATGACTGCCAGCCTGGCCACCAGAGGCCACATGCGGACCCAGGAGCAGGTTTGCATGAAAATCGAGTTGGTCCAGTGAGACCCCCCCGACCCTGAGCTTAGAACATAAGAACATAAGAACGGCCGTACTGGGTCAGACCAAAGGTCCATCTAGCCCAGTAGCCTGTCTGCCGACAGTGGCCAACACCAGGTACCCCAGAGGGGGTGGACCGAAGACAATGACCAAGCGATTTGTCTCGTGCCATCCATCTCCAGCCTTCCACAAACAAAGGCCAGGGACACCATTCCTACCCCCTGGCTAATAGCACTGCATGGACCCAACCTCCATGAATTTATCTAGCTTCTATAAACTATAGAAGTTATAAACTATAACTCTGTTATAGTTCTAGCCTTCACAGCCTCCTGTGGCAAGGAGTTCCACAGGTTGACTATGTGCTGTGTGAAGAAGAACTTTCTTTTATTAGTTTTAAACCTGCTACCCATTACTTTCATTTGGTGTCCTCTAGTCCTTATAATATGGGAACTAATGAGTAACTTTTCTTTATTCACCCTCTCCACACCATGCATGATTTTATATACCTCTATCATATCCCCCCTCAGTCTCCTCTTTTCCAAACTGAAAAGTCCCAGTTGCTATAGCCTCTCTTCATATGGAACCTGTTCCAAACCCCTAATCATTTTAGTTGCCCTTTTCTGAACCCTTTCCAAGGCCAAAATATCTTTTTTGAGGTGAGGAGACCACATCTGTACAAATGACTCAAGATGGGGCATACCATAGTTTTATATTTCCCCTCCTCCTTCTTCCCCCTTCCAGCTCCCTCCTCCCAGGTTTCCCCCTCCCCTCTTCCACCCTCTCTCTTCCCCTCTCCCACCTCCTTTTCCCAGTCTCCCCAGAGTTTAATCCCGCCCCCCAGTTTTGTTAAATAAAGAGAGTTTCTATTTTTGAACACACGTGCCCTTTATTTTTTACATCAGGAAGGGGGGCTAGGGAGGAGTAAGTGAAAGGAGGTGAGGGAGGAATGGGGCACGAGCCCCTGATGGGGAGGACTGGGGTGGTTCTGCAGGCTCCTCAGGGTGGAAGCTCTCCTGCAGGGCCTCCTGGATCCTGACAGCCCCCTGATTGGCCCCCCGGATGGTAGCCTGCAGCAAGTGCAGCCAGGCTGATGGCCGAGTGCTGTGATGTGCTGAGTGTGGGCACTCAGGGCACTCCAAGACAGGACTGCTTTGCTGTCCCTCATCGAGGTAGACAAGCAAGCGGGGAACCCTGAGAACTGTCTGTCCAGGGTGGGGGCAGGATCCCTTTAAGCACGGAGCTCAGTTAGCCTCAGGCGGCAGCTACACACTCTAAGTCCTAACCTGATGCCCTGCCGGCACTGCTTCCGGCCAGCCTTAACTTCGTTTCAGGGTCCACTCAGTGTGGACACGCTATTTCGAATTAGCAAAAGACTAATTCGATTTCGTTTTTATGTATGGATGTGTTAATTCGAATTTGCTTAATTCGAATTAACAAATTCGAATTAACTTAATTCGAATTAATGTTGTAGTGCAGACATACCCTGAGAGTGAAGTGAGTCTACATTGCCGAAGATAAGCACTTTGACAAGATGAGCTGAGCAATATCAAAGCACAAATCTCTACTTAAAAAAAAAGCCAGCTTAGAACATGGGTAAGAGAAGTGGAAGCGAGTCAAGAAAAAACACAAGCATGATTCCAATGCTAGGCAGAAAGATAAACTCCCATAGCACAACAAAGATGAGCCTTAGCATCTCTGTATATCACAAACACAAACAACTAAAAATACACTGATAATATTTAGAGAAACCATAACCTGGCCCTGCCCTTGCCCTTCCATTTTTTTAAAACTTGTCGGAAAGTTGGTTTGGCCAACTCACATGTATTTGGGATGCATTTGTGTTGGAGATGCACAGGTGTACCTCATTTTCAATTGGGACACTTGGACTTTCTGCCCTCCCAAATTTATGTGACCCCAAAAATCAGTAACTCATTAATTACAAGGCAGACACTTGTTGACACTCCTTGACAATATCTGGAATAGCTAGAATCTTCTGAGGGATTGTTGCAGTTAGTCGTTCTTCAATCCCTCACCTCATTGACTACACAAACCTTATTTCTGCAGCAAATAAATTAAAGACTGGATCATAATGCATATGCACGAGGGAGCTCAATTAAGATTGTGTAATCATTTAAGTAGAGTATTTTATGTGCCCACCATTGTGCTGTATCCACACAGGATATCAGTCTGCTACAGCAATTCCGGTTTTAGCTCTGGAGGGTCTCAGTTTGGTTTCTGGTGTCAAATGAAGTGGTGGTCCTCAGAACTGCACAAGGAACCTAACTTCTGAATGTTTGACTTTAAAATCTTCAAGTTCTTTTGATGGATTTAAATCGATACAGTTCTATAATTTGGAAGATAACTTTGAATAGATTTGTACATAGAGAAGGCCAGCAGAGACCATTACGATCACCTATTCTGGCTATATAACACCACAGAACTTCCCCAAAATAATACCTAGAGAAGAACTTTTAGAGGGAAAAAACCATCAAATCTTGATTTTAAAATTGTCAGTGATTGAGAATTCATCACAGCCCTCAGTGAGTTGCTTCTACACTGAAATACCCCCACGGCCTTAGTTCCAATGTGACTTTGTCTAGATTCAATTTGAACCACCGGATCATGTTATCCTTTTCTCTGCTACAAAGAAGAGACCATTATTATCTGTTCCTTGTGAAGGTTTTTCTAGACTATATTCAAGTTACTCTTTAACCTTCTCTTTGTTAAGCCAGATAGATTGAGCTCCTTGTGTTTCTCACTATAAGGCTTGTTACCCAATCCTCTAATCATCCTCCTTCCTCTATTATGAACCCTCTCCAGAATATCAGCATCCTTCTTGACTTGTGGCCTCTAGCACTTGACATGCTATTCCAGCAGCAGTTTCACCAGCACCAAATGCAGAGGTGAAAACATAACCTCTGTACTCCTATTCAATGTTCCCCTGCTTACGTCCCCAAGGACTGCACTAGCCGTTTTGGCAAAAGCATTGCATAGGGAGCTTATATTCATCCAATTATTCACTATGGCCCCCAAATCTTGTTCAGGTCATTGCTTCCCAAGATTGCATTACCTCATCCCCCACCCACTCACCCTACTGCATGTAAGTATGACCTACATTCTTGTTCCTAAAGGCATATATTGAGCCATATTGCATACTGTTTGTCTGAGCCCAATTTACTAAGGTATCCACTTCTTTCTACATCAGTGACCTCTGCTATACATTGGTTTACCACTTCCCCCTTTTGAGTCATCTGCAAACTATCAGATGATTTTATGTTTTCTCCTAGGACAGTAAGAAAAATATTAAATAGTCTAGGGTGAAAGATAATCACTGCAGGACCCCATTAGAAATAGTTGTTCAATGATGGCTTCCTGTTTCCAATTACATTTTGAGACCCATCAGTTAGCCAGCTTTTAATCCATTCCACATGTGCCATGTTAATTTTATGTCTTTCTATTTTTTTAACCAGTGTCATGCCATGCCAAGTCAAATGCCTTTCAGAAGTCTATTACCTTTATCCAAATAGATATATCTAATCTATATCAAGTTAGTTTGACAGGATCTATTGGCCCTTGGTATTAATTATATTACTCTCCTTTAGTTCTTTATTAATTGAGTGGATCGTAGACTATTAGCAGAGGAAGGTCATGATGTGTCACCCAATAGGATGTTTTCAAAATGGTCTTGGGTTTGATTTATGACTATAGAGTCAGGAGGTACTGCTGACCTCCTCACAGGTAAAATGCAGGAAAGAAACACATTCCATTTATACACTTATTTTTATGTAGGAGTATACAATACCGTTTTATTAATTTACAGAGTTCAATTCAACTAGCAAAGCTCACTAATGAAGGGACTTATTTATATTATATACTAGCAGAAATACCTGGTGTTGCCTGGGGAAAATATAGTAAAAGGTGTGATGAATTAACTATGTCAATGACATTAACATAGCATATTTTATTGGAAATACCTTTCTCTGATATATTACTTTAAGAAATTAACATAGCTAGTGATGTGCTTACAAAACGACAAATCCCATAAGGTCTCTTTTCTCAATCCCCACAAATCAGGAAGGCCCATCTTCCCTTAAAGACTCTATGCAAACCAATGCCTGCAGCCTCCTTGCCAGAAGCCCTGAGAAATGGAGGGGATGTCTCCTGGGCTCTGCAGCAGCAGCAAATCACTGCTCCCCAAGTGCCTTCAGTGCATGCTCCATGGGGCAACCTGAATGGACTTCCTAGAGGCAGCTGGACCAGTTGCATTGATCAGACAAAGCGAAAGACCTTCAGACCTGGTGCAATGAGTGATATCTAGATGATCAGAACATGCAGCACCTGAACGTACCTGTTCTAATGAGAATAGGCTGTTCTGAGTGTACCATGTCCTCCTCAGGCTCCACGGTGCTCAAAACCTTGTCCTCCTACCCACCTCCTCTTTGTACTGTGAGCTGAATCCTGACAAGTGCATAATGCCCGTGGCACTTGCTGATAACGTACACAGCCCTGCCAGGAGAACGCACGCAGCCCAAAGGAGGGCAAGTGGTGCGATGGCTTGTTTGGGTGTGGGGGAGGGAAGCAACTTTAATTTCCAGAAGGGGTTCAGTTGGAGCCCAGCTACGTGAAGATGTTGAGACGCTGTGATAGCTGGAGGCTTCTCCCAGCCACAATTAGCAAGGCTAGACCCCAGCCAGCATCAGCCACATTTGGGTCTGTCTTGGAGACCTGCTGATGCCCTAGTATAGGGGAAGTTGCTGATTCTCTGCTCCACTGCAGCCTCTCCCCCATGGGCTTTCCTTTGATGGTGTTGCAGGTGCCCACATGCTTTATCTTCTAGGATCTCGTAGTTGCAGTTTATGTGACACACTTAACAGAAGAGTCCAGCAAATGTCTATGATTAGGCGCTACTAAAAGCTAATTATCAGTGGGCCCAATTGGGGTTCTGGGGGAACCGATTTCGAGATATAACCAATCCAGTGATTTAAGTTAGGAATTCAGGAATATCCGTGGAAAATGTTGTGTTTCTATGATCAGGCGCTACTAAAAGCTAATTATCAGTGGGCCCAATTGGGGCTCTGGGGGAGCCAGGGGGACCAATTTCGAGATATAACCAATCCAGTTATTTAAGTTAGGAAATCAGTAGTATCTGTGCATAATTTGGTGTTTCTAGCTCTTACCATTTTGGAGATCTTCCGTTTTGGAGATCTTTCGGAATTATCAGTGGGCCCAGTTGGGGCTCTGGGAGAACTGATTTCAAGATATAACCAATCCAGTTATTTAAGTTAGGAAATCAGTTGTATCAGTGCAACATTTGGTGGTTCTAGTTCTTACCGTTTCAGAGATACTAAAAGCAAATTAGTGGCCCAATTGGGGCTCTGGGGGCCCAATTAGAGGCCTGGGGAAACTAATTTTGAGATATAACCAATCCAGTTATTTAAGTTAGGAAATTAGTAGTATCCGTGCAAAATTTGGTGTTTCTAGCTCTTACCATTTCAGAGATCTTTCGGGACAAACAAACAGACAGACAAACTTTCAGAAATATTTATAAGAAGATACACATATTCACTGGAAATAGAGCTCAGAGAGAAAGAATATATACATAAAACAAGACACGTGCATTTATTATTTCCACTGCAGTTTTGATTAGTTTACTAGCACATACTATGTGCCACAACATGACAGAAGTGACTACCAATAAGTGAAACTTTCTAGTTCTCTTGTGACATATCTTTCCCCTTCCTTCTCACCCTTCCTCCCACCCACCCTACAAACAGATCATGTGATATGCTTTCTTTTCCCCCTTCTTCATTTTCTGTCATCAGCCTCCTTTAATGACATTATTCCATCCAGCATCATTATCCTTTTTTTTCTTATAGTGTTGTTACATGAAAGTTATATGTGGGTCCTGCAGCTTAGCAGGCCTGAGATGGAAGTTTCCATCCCTGCTGTACCCAGCTTAGCATGGCCTGGGACCCTGCACGCCCAAACAGCAGCTGGGCTTTATCAGCTTGAAGCCATGCCTTGAGCTGGGGAACTACTAAGTGGTAAACAAGTTTAACCTCGGTCTCAGCTCATAAGAGTGATAAGAATGGCGTTGAGCCAAGTACGTGCACACCTGGTAAACAACTCTAGTATAACTAGTGTAGGGAGTCCTGTGCACACTGAGTCTCAACAGGAACTTAGACCTCGAAGGGTGCCCTGAATCCCCCTAGCTGGAACCACGCCCACTGGGCTGGGTGCGAGGTGACTGGAACAGGACTCCCCACAGACATTTCCAAGTGCCTGTCACTCTTTTGTACATTTCTCTGCTTATGCTTATTGGCGTACTACTTTGCAGTAGCTGTGTAACCATCTGGCAGTATTAAGCCTGTAATAGCAGTGACGTAGTGAGATTAATAAAAGCAACTATCTATCCCTAATTGATTCTGTCTTGAAGCGAATCCACATCCCTGTTGGGCTCTGCCCCTGTGACTTGACAAGTGTGTTAGCATCATTTTCATATTAAATAAGGTGCATTGAGGCCCTCATTGAAATGCAAAAGATAAAGAACTACTGCATTTCCCTGGTACTATGTGAAGATGTATTACTCCATGGCCAGTTTTAAACCTCCATAAATGCATTGACTGCAATTCAAAATCATGCTGTGATTACATCTGTTCTCTCCTGTGCCTGAGGAGAACATGTGGCTGAGCATTTCCGGGAAGCTAATAGCCCACTAAAAGAAATAATCATCAGCTGACAGGTTACCATGATTAATCAGTAACCAAGCATCTTTGTGGCCATTGGACAGGATTAACCTGGGGGAGAGAAAAGGGGCCATGTATTTAGTTGTATAACGAGGATATGTTGTAATACACAGAAAAGAGGAATTGCAGTAAAATATGGCTGCAAGCCAAGCTCTTTCCTGTTGACTAAAGGTCAGGCATAGACCTTGTTATAGTGTTGATTTGACTGTTCCAAGTAATATTAGACTGGAGAACAACTCGGCTCCATAGCTGAGAATAAGTCTAGCCATCTGTTTAAAGTTCAACTGTTCTAAGTGCGCTAAAATCCATAGAGTAAGTACAATTACCTTGAAATTTGGTGAACTTAATGAGGGTGCAGGGAACAGTCTGTGAGCCAAATTTAAGGCCATTTGACAAAGGGAATACCAACAAACAACCCCTGGTGCTGAGGAGAGACAGATGATTTGTGAGCCAGGAAAACATTGACAGAGCTCAAACCAGCCATCAGATCACCACACCAGCTCCAGAGAGGCAGAGTTCCTCCACCAGTGCATACAGTTACACCCAAGGGTAATGCAGCTGGAATGCATGCAGATAATTCCCAATGGCTATTGCCAGCTCCAGCAGGGCAGAGCTCAGGCTGCAGGGTCATTTACCTTAACTCTGTACTTCCTGATTTTCCAACTGTAGCAGGACATAACGTGCTGCCATGGCACCTCCTACTGGTCACTCGTGATCTATCTCCGTCCTCAGCCCATCATCACTCTCCCCATGACCTCTCCACTCTCTCCATGTTGCTCCTAGGACCACGGCATCCTCTTTAGGACACTGGCCTCCAGCTGTGCCTACACACTAGTTTCTCACCCCACTTCCAAGGATATCAGCAGTCCTCAGTCTCCCACTTGTTGCCATGGCCAACTGCAGATTCAGTTTAGCCCCTCACCTCAGGGGCAAGCCAGAGTCCATAAAGGCCATTCCTCACTATGGCTAGGTATGGAGCAAGGTGAAAGGGGGGACCCAGGCCCACTCACTACTCTGGGTCCCAGCCCAGGGACCCTCTGGCAGCAGCCTTGTCCTACCTGCCTTCTCTCCCCCTCTACTGCCTCCTGTTCCCTGCACCACTTCCCCTGTGACCCTTGCACCCTCCTGGCCCTTATACCAAGGCCTGCAGCCTGGCAGGTATCAAGCTGGAGCCTCTCTTGTTCTGCTTCACCAGTGTTCTATCCTAAGTGCCTCTCTGGGACCCTACCCTGCACTCTCCCTGGTGCTGCCCACTGCTTTGCTGAGCAGCTCCTTATAACCACAGCTGCCCCAACAAGCTGTCCTCTTAGTGGCTCCTTATAAGCCTCTCCCTGATTGGCCAGGGCTCTGTGCAGGCTCCCTCTCCAAGCTGCTTTTACCCCTTCCAATCAGAGCAGGACTGCTGCCCAACTATACCCTCACTTGAGTTTTGCTGAACTCAACACTGGAGGGGCAAGAGGCAACCCTGCATTATCAAAGGGCTTTTTGCATTTAATTATTGGTGTTTCCAATGGGAAATCTCAATTAATGCCACAACTTATTTCAGTCACCATTACTACTGTCACCATCTGAGATTTGGCTTCCATCTGATTTCTGGGGAAAGTGGAGTACGCTGACAATTTGCCTTGCTGAGCAAAACCCACATGACTGAGGGATGATCCAACAATGAGAAAAGGATGCTAAAATCTAAGCCTGGAGTCCAGCACACACATAGACCTTCCCCAAACTACTACATTTATTATCTATGTAGCTTTTCTTTAGAGAAGCTGTACAAAGGATACAGGATCCTTGCTTCCCAAAAGATCCCTGTTTATTGTGGCTGCTGCCAGCATTGTTCAACCCAACTTATGGGCTTCTTATGATTATTTCACTCTCCAAGTCTTTCTCTTAAAAAAAAATCCTGAAAAAGCTAATATTCCTCTACGCCAGTCATTCTTAAAAAGAACAAACACCTAATTCAATAGAATAGTTACAAGAGGAACAGCTTTTTTAAAAAATTCACTAAAACAAGTGATGTTTCCTCTAGCTGAAAGAGCCTTATTGTCAAACTAGTTTCAAAAAGCCAAGGCTTATCTGGGCCTTCAGTAATTAGCTCCTCATTTAGGTTTTTCCCAGACTCTATGGTACATGACAATTTTGGATGTACTCTCTGATTTGTCCTTTGTTTTTGTAGAGAGTGAGAAAAAACAAATTCAAATAACTCCATTTTCAGAGCAAAATCTGCTCATGCTTTGTCCACTTTTCATTCTGATATGTGAAAGTGCAGCAAAGTTTCAAGGTGTTAAATGACTTCTCAACTGTAGCTTCAATAATAATGATAAAAGGAATTTGTTCTTCACAGGCTTCTAGCCTGCCACTGTTCCTTTTCGGAAGAGTGATAAGGGCTATATATTTGTAGAAATCGATAATAATTAAAATGTCAGTTGGAAATTTCGCTCGGTATATTACATGTTTGTAAGTACAAGTAATTGAAAAGGACTACATAGTTCTTTGGAAAATTCTGAGTTCAAATTTCTTCCCATAAATATCTATTATGAATAATGAATCTATTTTATTAATTAATTTAAATGATTCCAATGTTTGAATCCTGAATAGTAATGTGACCATACGAATAGTGAGACCCGCTACGAGATCAGGTAGTGGAGACTATTTTGTCATTTTGAGAGCGGTTACAGTCAATGCTCCCTCTAATTTTTTCCATCCATGTGCAGAATAAATGTTATTATGTTCACCAAGGCATATGCAAATGTGCACCACCAATAGAAACACATGCTGCCGACTGTGGGAGGCTGTGGGCACTCTGCTAATCAGCTGGACAACATTTGAATCTCTCCTGGACAGCCACCCAAGTGCTCAACTTACAGGGAACACTGGTTACAGTACATCTAATGAAGGATAGTAATAGAGATGTAGCCGTGTTAGTCTGCTCGAGCTGAAACAAAAGACAGGACTATGCAGCACTTTAAAGACTCATCACCTAATAAACCATCTTGTTAGTCTTTTAAGTGCTGCATAGTCCTGTCTTTTGTTTCATCTAATGAAGGAGTAATTAGAGACATGGGCTCATACCCGCATGTCATTTTCCACATGTGAAAAATGGGAATAAAAATATCTGCTTCTCTAGGTTGTATTGGTGGGACTTCATTAATAAATGTTTGTAAAGCAATTTGAGATCCATTAATGAAAAAGTTATTTTCTCAGCACAGTTACTAATCTTGTTATCCTTCAGAGACACATGCCAGCCACAATTACAACTAATCCTTGCTTTTTTGCTGTACTGCTCTATTGCTGGTTGAAGAATGCATAACTGATTGGGAGATGGGTATCAGTAGTGTGCCAGAGAGTCAAAAGCGAGCCACAGGTAGGGAGATCTTGGAGAACCAGTCACAGAAGCCTGAAGCACCAGTATGAATACCAGCACTGGGAGTTTTTTCTCGGAGGGCCATTAGATATCCCTTGGGCACACAGCCAGACTGTATTATTTGCACAACGTTGCCTATGGATCATTGGTACCCTGACATACCGGCAGAAAGATAAATATTAGGTCTGTTAGCAATGCAGGTATAATAAAGCACAACTCTGCAGGCATCCCTTTGCTTTAGCTACTTTTTTTTGTTTCACTCTCATGCAGGAGCAGAGCTACAATGCTGTTTATTGTGTACCAGGCTACAACTGAGCATTAGCATTATCAACCATTATGCTTTTGAACTATGCTCTGGAGCAGGCTTTTGCACCATGTGTCCTGCTAGCCTTATGCAATAATTATTCATTTTGCCAAGTTGGTTTCCTGCGGCTTCACATGAGAAAGCAAGTTCCATGCAATTCATCTCAGCAGGCACGCTGACAGAGGCAGGAGTGCTGGGGGAATGTTACAGAGGCAGCAGGTGACTCTTGAGAGTCCATGAAATCATTCACTCTAGAGCCCTTTAATCCTGTCAGAGTCAATTTGTTGTCAATTTTCCACATTGTTTAAATACTGAAGGAGAATTGGTTTAGCATGAGAAATGCTTCCTTTCCTAAGCTACTTAATTATTTCTGTATGTGCTGGGCAGGTGTAACATTTCTGCGGGCGTGATTTGGAGTCACAGAAATTAGAGACAAAACCAAATCTATCCAACTCCATCCCCTTTGCCAACCACAGCTGATCCTCACGTATAATTTCCTCTATTTTTGAGGGCCTAAGCAATGAAATTTCCACCACTTTAGGAAGCTACAAATTTAAGACTATAGCAGTGCATGTGTTAATGAGTTATTTTCATTACATCTTTCCATCAAGGATTTGCAGAGAAAAAGAGATTAGTGCAATGAATCCCCAAAGCATGGGGATTAACTATGTTCCATTTCCTACTCTGCTTTTGATTTCTTGTGTCATCTTGCAAGTCATTTGTGGTCTAATTTTCAGATGTACTTAGCACCAACTCCTCCTAAAGAAAGCTTATTAATTTCTTGGCAGGCCAGTTTATAGATCTGTAAAATGGGTAAAACATCTACGTCCTAGACCTCACAGGAATGTTGAGGCTTTGTTAAGTTGTTCATAAAGAGCTTTGATAGCCCTAAGTTAAAGGTAATGTAGCATTAATGTCCTCTTCATATACACAATTAGGGTCAGAATCTGATACCCTTATTCCTGTGAAATTAAACTAAGCACCAAGATAGTTCTATTGTGGTCAATAGATCTGTTCATGGAGTCAAGTGCTAATCACTTTGAGTCATAGTATCACACTGTGGTGCTTAATGCACATGGTTAACACTCAGCACTTTTACTGGTATTTCATTTCCTGCCATATTCATGGGATTGTTCATTCAGGAGGGTCTCATTCTACATATGACTGAAAACTTTAGAAGTTCCACACATGTAACACCATTTTAGTGCAATTCCAACTAGCATTCTGCTCTATACAGTCTCTCACACCAATAGATGCACATTCAGGAAGAAGCAGGGTCTAATGGCTGAACTGCTGGCTGGTGACTCAGATGGTATATTTGCAGTCCTCTCAGTGACCATGGACAAATGCTTCACCTCTAGGATTCAGTTTCCCCACACATTTCTTGTTTATGTCATCTATTTTGATTATAAACCGAGGCAGCCTGACTAGGTGTTTGTACGGCACCCAGACCAGTGGGGCCTTGATCACATCAGGAGGCGCTGGGTGCTACAATACCACAAATAACATCCTCGTTTATTCACGTTAGCAAGCTCTATGAATACAGTATTTTGTGTTTTAGTTTTAATGATTTATACTAATGCTCCAAGATACGCTAACAAATGTACTGTAGCGTGTTTGGTGAAAACAACAAAACTGTAGCCACATGAGACATCTCTACAGCATCTGCTTTTTAAATCTTTGCTAAAAGGGTACAGTGAGAGACAGCCATTCTTGGTGCAAGCTGTAATGTATGCAGGTTAGTGAAGTAAGGATTAGAGAAATTCTATTGGAGTACTCTATATTATGGGCCTGTAACACAGTGCAACTCACCGCCATAGCGCCTCCTGCTGGTCATTTGGGAATTAGCTCATTTCACCCTGGAGTGGCCCCCTCTGGCCAGTGTCTCACCTACTATTATCTGTCTGGGTTAATGGTTCTGCCATCTTATATTGGGACCCGCATCCTTCCCAGACCATGGCTCCCTCCCCTCTGGGTATGGCCCTGCCACAGTGTCCCCACACTCTGGGGGTCCTCTCTCCCAGGGAACCCCCAATTCCCCTACGCCCTCCTTCCCTCAGTGACCCTATTGCTAATCATCATCTAGCCATTTACCTCAGGGGCAAACTGCAGTCTGAAATGGCCACTTATCATAGGCAAGGGGATGTGGACCTACTGCCTTTGCCTTCCCTGGCTGCCTCCCCGCAGCTCTAGTAGTCTCAGGCCTTGAGAGCAAGCCTCAATCTGGGAATTTGCCTAGCCAAAGCTTCCCAACCTGGCCTGCTTTTTCCCAGCTCTACTCTGTGTCAGGAAGACGCTACAGCTTCCCTGACAGCCAGGTACCTCCTACTCCACAGCTGGAGCAAGAGTGAGAGATTCCCTCCTCCACTCCAGGAGCCCTCATTTATACAGCCCTCAGTTATGCTTTAACTGACTGATACATGCCACAGTTGCTTGCTCCACAGCCCCATTCTGCTCCCAGGGCTGAATTTAACCCTTCTTTGGCCAGTGTGGGTCAGACACCCGGTCACAGGGCCCAAATCTGCAAAGTACTAAACTCTTCGCAGGTTTAGAGGTCATGTGACCAGTTAAACAAAGGCATTTGTGGTCATACCAGTTCTGCCATGTTACATGTCCTACTTTATAATCAAGAAACAAAAGTAAAGATTTGTTCTAAAAGGTCTACTAATTTAGCAGAGTTCACCAGTTTTTGGGTGCTCAATAGGAAGCACTGAAGGCTGATTTTCAGGGTGTAGCCATGAGTCCAGTTGAAATAAATAGGAGCTCCAGGTGCTTAACATCTCTGAAAAAAATTAAGTCTCAGTTAAGACACCCCAAAACTGAGCAACTCAAAATTTAATGGCCACTTGAACATTTTGACCAACTTAACTCTGTTTACCTAACACATAAGGCGTCTAATAGAATGGTTTTTCTTATCATTTGTTTTTGCTGTTCTGTATTGGCCGGATACTGTACCAATGATTTTGTTCTAACCCAGTGATGGGCACCTAGGCTAGTGAGTGGGCTTCCTGAGTGGCCTCCCTTCATCTCAGTAGGCTGCAAGCCTGTCATAACCATGATGGTTTCCCGGATAGGGTAGTTTTGCTGACTGCAGTTGTGTACCTAGAATTTGTGGCACGTGCTGTGTGAATGGTAGCAGCACTTTGCAGAGGGAGCCCATGGCTCTTGCTGTCAATGTTGTCTGCAATCAGCACACACTTCACTTCATGTGGTCTTGCTTTATGTGCGTGTCACTTTTGCAATACCAGTAGGAAAATAATGACCAGCACAATTTGGCAACCCTGCACACGGACAACAAAATGTCTCATTGGCCACACACAGAGCCCCGATGGGCGTCATGTGGCTCATGGGCCACAGGTTACCCACTGCAGTTCTAACCTCTGGTGCTTGTACCAGTAACTTCATGGTGGAATCCATTTTCAGTGTCCATTTTATTAGTGAACAGTTGACTTACCAGCAGGAACCACCACTTCCAAGTGCTAGTTTTAATGTTGACTAGAGAAGTGTGAATGCTACATGCCAACATAGCAAAATTTACCCTCCGGTAAATGCTGAAATGATTGAAACTGACAGGCTGGCTCGCTGCTGTGTCTGATAGCAGAAGACCCAGAATTTCTGATGCTTTCCCATCCTTTGCCAAGAATTCAGGATGCCATGTCCTAGATGAACCACAGCCTGTTCAACACTCTCTGGAAGCAATGTTTTACATTCCAAAGGCCCAAGTAAAATCAGGAGGAAACATACAGTGTTTCAGGATACGTCTAGACTGCAGGCTTCTTTCGAAAGAAGCTTTTTTGGAAGAGATCTTCTGAAAAAAACTTCTGAAAGAGAGCGTCCACACTAAAAAAGCGCATCAAAAAAGCGATCTGCTTTTTAGAAAGAGAGCGTCCACACTCATTGGACGCTCTCTCGCATATAAGCTGTTATTACTATGGGTGAAATGGCCACCAGGGCACCTGTGCTTTTTCCTAGAGACCTCTTCTTTCGAAAAATCTCCCTCTTCTGCATCCACACATGCCTTTTTCCGAAAGAGCTCTTTCAGAAAAGGCGTTCTTCCTTGCAGAATGAGGTTTACCAATGTCAGAAAAAAACCTGCGTTCTTTGGATTTTCTTTCGAAAGAACGTGATTGCAGTGTGGATGTAGGTGACTTTTTTTCAGAAAAACAGCTGTTTTTCTGAAAAAACCCTGTAGTCTAGACGCATCCTCAGCCTTGTCCATTAACATCTGCAGTAAATGACTGATAGGGAGCTTGATTGTGCTACTTGCTGAGCATCTTCTGGAAGGGCTGAAATGTCATCAGTGCCCACTGACATAAGGGAGAATGGAGGGTATTCGGTACTAGACCTGGCCAAAAATGTTAACTGGAACGTCTATGTGGAAGTGATTGGGAGGGGCCTACATCAAAAATTGAATTTCTAAGGAGAATTTTTGCTGAAGTAATTCTATCTTTATATTATTTAAACCAGTTCTATAGCTGGTCCCAAAAAAACCCACCCACAATTTCAGGATCCCCCTCCCAGCCCCCCCCCCCAAATTTTCAACAAGAACTGGCAAACATTCAAAACTTGCAGTCTCCCCTAGCTGTACACAGTATATCCAATGGTTGCTCAGTAGTGGGTGGGACCAAGCCCACAGTCTCTATCATTCCCTAAATCTAAGAAATAATTTCCCTTGCACTCAGTTCGCTTGAATTCACTTAACTTTACCAATGTTTATACACTTCAAATTAGCTTCACTGAGCCACTGGATTTGAATCTGGATTCCAAACACCCTTAGTGATGAGGAGTCCTACATTTTGGAGGTTCAGTATGGGGCCATTTCTTCTTCACATATTGAATTCCTCCTTTAGTCATGCTTTCACCAAGCAAATATTTAGTTCAACTTACTTCAGAATCAGCCCTCACAAGATGGAAATAGATACTTACCAACTCCACTCATTACCTTGTGGCGCAACACTCCACACCTTGCTGGAATGTCATTCCTGTCACTTTCCTGACATCATGTTTTAGCGCTGCAAAGGCAGGTTCTGAAATGTCAGGCTTCTTAGTAATGGTGGTATAAATAAGGAGACATATACCCCAGGGCAAAGGCAGGCATTAGTTGTCTTCATAGCTTCGCTGGCAGGATAGTCGGATGCAAGCTAAGACTAACACTACCTGAATTCTTTCTCTTCCACGGCTAGTAGTGATTCATTTGTCTCTCCCCACCCTTTGGTCCTGGAATTTTCACTCTGTATCAGCCATCAGTAGAAAGGGGATGATGGCAGTTGAGAGACAAAGAGACACAAAGGAAGGCCACATTCGCTGTTACTGTAAGATAACTGGACAATCCAGTTTGGACACTGTCAGAATCCTGCCCTTTGTTCCAAAACTCAGACCTAAATTGATAGGGGTGAGAGAAGTTCAATTCACCTTTCACCATTGCTTCCAAGTTTGGCTAGCCTCTGCAATACCTGCTGACAGGTGAGCATCAAAAGCAGAAGTGCCACAAAGCTGTGTTGGGGGTATTCCCTGCTTATCCAGAAGCAGGAAGCAACATAAATCTCCCCTGCACTTGGAGGCCTAAGAGGCTACAGTGTTCAGATGAAGCCTCTAAACATAGATTCATAGAACCATAGGATCAGAAGGGACTGTACGGGTCACCTCGTCTAACCCCTGCCAAGACACAAAATTTGTTATGTCTAAACCAGTGTTTCTTTAACTTTTTAAGACCGATAAACACCAAACAAATTTTTTTTAATGGGGAACACCAAGGATTTTTTGTTGAGCAAAAAAAAAAAAAAGGAGGGGGAGAGTTATTGAGCAAAAAAAGGTCGCCTGCCCCTTTAAGGGTGGCCATTTTGAACTCAGTTGTTCTCCACGGCACACCTCTGACTGCCTCGTGGTGCACCGGTGTGCCGTGGAACATAGTTTAAGAAACACTGGTCTAAACCATTCAACACAGGTGGCTGTCCAGCCTCCTTTTGTAGGAGTTTCCACCACCTCCCTAGGCAGCCTGTTCCATTGCTCTACTGTTCTTACAGTTTGGACACTTTCCCTGAGATTTACTCTAAATCTGTGTTATGCTGTAGTTTTAAGCCCATTGCCTTTTGGTCAGTCTCTGTGACAAGGAAGAACAATTTTTCTCCATCTTTTTTATGGCAGCCTTTCAAGTATTTGAAGATGGCACTCATGTCACCTCCTTTATCTCCTCTTTTCCAAACTAATCACACCCAGTTCCTTCAGCCTTTGCTCCTAAGGCATGCTTTCCATCCCTTTGATCAGCTTTGTCTCTTGCCTCTGGACCCTTTCCAGTTTCTCTGTATCCTTTTTATACAGCTGGAATCAAAATTGAACACAGTGCTCCAGATGAGGCCTAACCAGCACTAAGCAGAGCAGTACTGTCACCTCCTGTGATTTGCACCCTCTGCCTCTGCTTCTGCAACCCAAAATTGCATTTGCTCTTTTTTGCAACAGCATCGCATTGCTGATTGATTGATGCTGAAGTTGCAATCCATCACAACTCCCAGATTCTTCTCCGCCGTTCTGCTACCAAGAAAGTGCCCATCAGCCATTCTCTATTTGTGCATTTAGTTTTTCTCCCCTAAGTGCAGCAGCACCTTACATTTGTTTTTTATTTTGCTGGCCATAACCCAATTCTCCAGTTTATCAGGATCCCCCTGAAGTGTTTGCAACCCCCTAGTTTTGAGTCATCTGCAAATTTGATCAGCACTCTTTTCCTACATCCAGATAATGAATAAAGATGTTAAATGCCAGGCCCAGAATAGATCCCCTTGGGCCGCCCTTTAATCTGACCTTCCATTCGTAATTACTCTTTGTTTGTGGTTGTTTAACCAGTGATGTATCCACTTAAGGGTAGTTCTATCAAGCAGAGCCTACCCATATGCAGAATACGCAGTTGCATAGGGCACCTGAAAATTGGGGCACTTCTGGGTCTTAATGTCCACCCACCCACCTCTTGCTTAATCTGTTCTGTGGTTCTACTTCCCCCGAGAGGATCTAGTTAACTTAAAAGTGAAAAAGCCTGACAGACTTATTAGCAGGACATCCAACCTGTGAAAGAGCCATTCAAGTGGTAATGAAGCCATTTTTCAGGCAATTGCCAATCCCAGGTACACAGCGTCAGTTTCTGAGTTTACTGTGTTAGTCTACAGGACCTTAGTTCAAAATTTGCTTTAAAATAATTCATTAGTGTGTTGCTGATAATTATAAAATCACATCTCTAAAAAATCATCATTCCCCCCACCCTTGGCTGCTGTTGGGCATAGGGGCACCAGTTTAATAGGAGTACTGGGTGGGGGGGCATAAATCCTAAGGACAGCCCCACTACCAAGCACACATTTCTCCAGCTTACTTATGAGAGTGTGATGTGATACTGTGTCAAAGCCTTGGCAAAGTCCTGGTATACTATTCCCCCACCACCCTCCATTTCCCCATCCACCAAACTAGTTACCTTGTCAAAGATGGAAATCAAACTGGGTTTTCATGATTTGTTCTTGGTAAATCCATTCTGGCTGCTAGTGCTTATCTTTTCATGCACCAGGTATTGGCAAAATGAATGTTTTATACATTGCTCTAGTAGCTTCCCGGGAATCAATGTCAGACTGACTGATCTATAGTTCTCCAGCACCTCCTTTTGAGAATGGGCACCACATTAGCTTGTCTCCACTACTTCTGGGACCTCTCCTGTCAGCCATCTGAGAACGTATTCAAGATGAACCCAAACTCAGAGGCTTCAGTGGCTTGCCCAGCATTAGTTCCCTCCACTGATTCATGTTAATTGCAATGCTGACTTAGGGCTTGTCTACACTTAATATGCTGCACTGCTGCAACTGTTCCACTGTGATGCTTCACTGAAGATACATGGACTAGACAATTCCTCCCAACAGTGCAGTAGGTACCCAACTCCCTGAAGCTTCATATACACAACAACCTGAATTGACACTCTGGGATCAATCCACCAGTGGTTAATTGAGCGGGTTTAGTGAAGACCTGCCAAATTGACCACAGATCACTCTCCCGTCAACTCTGTTACTCTACCCCAGATGAGAAGAACAAGGCAATGCAGCAGGAGAGTTTCTTACCCTGCAGTAACTCAACTTAAGGTATGTTGACTCCAGCTACATTGTTCATATAGAAGTTGTGCAATTTAAGTCTACTTTCTGCTATAATGTATGTAGATGTAGCCTGAGAGGTGGTACCTAAGTCAACAGGAGAAATCAGTCAACATAGCACTGTCTACGTCATGGGTTAGATTAGTTTAACTGCATTGCTCAGGGATGAGGATTTTTCACACCCCTCAGTGATGCAGTTACAACCTGCTTAATTTCCTAGTATAGACCAGATCTAACTCTTAACACCACCACTGAGGGCTTGTCTATGTGAACCTTTACGTTTGCAGCATGCTGTGGTATGAATCTACCCTGCTGTAACTTGTTGCACTCTGTCCATGTGGTCCCTGAGGATGTGCACAGTTTGTTAATGCATTTTGACCCAGTCCTCTTAGGAGTGAGACTAGATCAAAGCACTCTAACAAACTATGAATGTGCCACAGCCAAGTCTGTGGCAGGCTAGATTAACACACTAGTCCTGCTGCTCACTAAATATTTAGGTAGACAAACCCTTAAAAATATGGGGTCAAATTCCAAGGAGTACTGGTATTGATCCTGTTTAGCAGAGAGTGTGTAACAGCCAACCAAGAATGGGGCCCCATTGTGCTCAGTCCCGTACCCTGAAGAACTTGCAATCGAAGCAGAGAAGATAGGCACAGGGTAGGGGAAGGGGAAGAACACACAAGCAGAATGAACAATGAGGTGGCAGCAAACTGCATGGAAGGATGCCATTTTGGTTTGGTGAGTTCAGCTACAGAAGATGTTGTAAGAAAAGGGAAGGGAGAGGGACACTGAAGGGAAGAGGAGTCGGGTGACAGATCTAGAAGTTATGCTGATGAGAGGAGGCTGGGGAAGGAAGAGGTTTGGAGCAAATAGCCAATCAGCACAGGGCAGGGAAATTCCAGCCAAAGACGGTAGAAAGTTCTCTGACTAGCTGAAGGTCCATGCTTTGGCTTATGTGCTCCTCCTGGCTGGAATGCCCAGCAGGCAAGATATGCAAAGAACATGGCAATAAAGGGGTGTAAGGTGGTCTCAGTTCTAGCTAGTTCTAGAACACCTTTTCTATACATTCTGAGCATCAATGGCGTAACGTAAAAGACAAGAGGTGTGAAAGGAAAGCATTGTCCCAAACATGCCACAACTTAACGAGGATTTGTAAGGTGTTGCTTTAATTTGTGCCTCTTGGCCCCTCAGCATGCAAGTTACCCTAACTTGTACGCCCTTACATCCGTTACTGATGCGTGGCTTGCATCACCTCTCACATCACCTCTGAATTTTGGCCGCTGTAGGAGACAACGAGACTGTTAAAGCTAGAGTTGAGCAGCCGCCAAGTTCTGAATCTAACTTGCCTGTATGAGCCAGATAACAAGCTAAGCCATTGGAGCAGAGCAGCAGCAAACAGCTTTGCACAGGTGCTGACTTTGTACGACAGGGCTGTACATCCAGCAGAACTAGTGGTATTTGCCTCCTCCATCAGTTTTGGTATCCTTGGTCAAGGGAGTTTGTCAGTGAGGAAAAAATTGTTTCGCCACATGGGCGGGTTTCTTCCCCAAACCAAAAACTTGGGGCACCTTGGTGAAAGCAGATTTTGTTCTGAAACCGACGAGTATCATAAGGTTCAGGGGTTTATGCAAATGTCAAGGAGTGTGAAGCAAATTCCCCCGATTTCATGTTATTCTGAACGCATTTAGAATGATCTTTGAAGTACTGAGGGCTGTCAGCAGGGAGAGGAGATTGAGTCTGGATTAGCATCAGTCCACTGAGCCCCATTTAGAGGACAGGAGGTTGCTGTACTCTGTGACCTGTATTTTCAAATGCCCTTTTATTTAATAACCAGCCACCAGAAATAAAACCTCAGCTGGATTTGCTGCAGAGGAGCAACACGGGCCCATTGAAGTCAGCCTGCCTTCTAGATTTATGGCTACCGCACAGGGCATTAACACAACACAACTTCACCTACCCTCTGCAGGCAGGGCATCTCACGGGGCAAGCAGAGGAACAGAAGGTGAAATAGCCAATTATTAGAATTATTATCTAGAGATTCTGGGAGAAAGCTTTAAAGGAAAGGAATTCTCCCAGGTTTACATTGCCAATTCTTAGCCCACATGGGGATGGATTTAGGGGTTTAAGAACATAAGAACAGGCATACTGGGTTAGACCAAAGGTCCATCTAGCCCAATATCCTGTCTACCAACAGTGGCCAATGCCAGATGCCCCAGAGGGAGTGAACACAACAGGTAATCATCACATGATCCCTCTCCTGTCATCCATTTCCAGACAAACAGAGGCTGAGGATACCATTCCTACCCATCCTAGCTAATAGCCATTGATGGATCTAACCTCCATGACTCTCTCTAGCTCTTTTTTGAACACTGTAAAAGTCCTCGTCTTCACAACATCCTCTGGCAAGGAGTTCCACAGGTTGACTAAGCATCACCTGTGAATTAACAGGACTGCCTGGAATCACATTTTAGACTCCCACAGGGTTAACTCAACCTTTCAACTTAGCAGATGAAGGATACAAAATGAAGATATTTATTTAACCCTCATCTCCAGTGTAGCTGAATGCCTATGGAAGAACTTGGATGCGAGTCCTCTCTACTGCTATGCATATTTAAAGGTCATTTGCAAATTTTTTTTGTATGGTCAGTGTCCTTTGATAGAACAGATTCAGTGTTTGGCTCAGCTAAAGAGCAGGGGAAGAGGGAAAGAGCATCTAAGCCAATGAGTGGGTCCTTGAGCTAGGGGCTCTCTGTGGCCACTCTAAATTGTGCAGGCTGCAGTAACACTTGCAGAACCAACGCTGAGCCAGGATGTGGCCCAATAGACCAAAAGGGGCAATTGAACCCTTGACCTAAAAACATCTCCCCAGGTTTTGCCAACATGCTACAGCTGCTCCTTTCAGGCTCTCTCTATAGTCTCTCTTTCCTCTCCTCCCCTGACCCCAAGCCTCTCAAACAGCAAAAGCTCCTGTGTGGGATCACACACCCTCTTGTGTCTTATGCTCACAGTTTTGTTAATTGAAGAGTGAGTTCACACCTATCAATCTCAATCCCATACTAAGGTTTAACCCAGCTCATAACATTCTATTCTCACTCCCTTGGAATTTTCTTCACTGATGAGTTCACATGACACCTGGCTTTCCCACCCTGGCATCATCTGACTCTGGAACCAAGGAGATGACAGCAACATACACAAATTAGGGGGTTGTTAAAAAAAAAAAAAAGCTTGATTGAAGCAATACACAATAAGGATAATGACATCTCACAATTCAGTTTTCCTGCAGTCAGACAATTTTTGGCACCATGAGAAAAAATTGTTGCAATTGTCCTGTGACCCAGTTAATGTAATATCAGGGCATGAGAGGACATCTCAGAACAAACTGTTCTGCCCTGACTTCCCCAAGAGGCCAATTAAAACAGAGTACTTTTCTTTTGGCTGAAATGATTTAGTAATTTTAAACCATTATGTTTTCATCAGCTTCTGAGCTTCCCTTTTCTACCCACCAGCGATGTGACGTTCATGGACCCAATCCCAGCCAACACAGGCCAATAGGCTGACCCTCATTCTCATATTCTTTAATGAAAATGTTTCCCTGTGTAAGTTGCTAACTGGTGCAAGGAACGGGATGAAATGAGGAAAGGCTGGTGACTGGCAGGAGTGACCTTGAAAAGGATTAGCCAGAGATGCGTGACTGCCAGTGAATAACTATTCATTTATTATGCCTGATGAACAGTAAATCACTCTAAATAACTTATTTTTCCATTCATTTATTCCTTGAGAATGATTAGCAGGAATAGCTGTGAGAAACCTCTGCAGTGGAGCTGGGCACAATGAGACTTCAAACTTGTAAAATCTGACACGATCAGATTACTAGCACTTTGGTGCAACTCTGCCTCTGTCCTTGTTCCTGTATATGTCTGGGATTACAACAGAACCCCTGTTTTCTGAACTAGCTGGGGCATGGAGTTCATAAAACTCATAAGACTGAACATCTCAAAACTACAGTAGGTACAGCACATGTGCTGTCGCCTCATGCACTACATCAGTTTCGTCTTGTCCTCCAAAACAATGTGAAGTGATTTCCAATACATTGAAGACACAAGAACATGAAGGAGGCTTTCTTATCCTTCTTTGACATTACAGTTGAGATACAATGCCCCACTCCTACCCAGTCAGGAAAAAGCAGTTTGTATGAATGACTAGTTGCAAGATTGGTGTTCATTCAAATTGCCACAGTTCTATTTAGCCATTTCCATGTCCATGATTACATCTGCACACCTTAGCTTTTTGTTCATAAACATTGCTCACAGAATGGACACTCTCCAAAGACTTGAATCCACAGTAAAACGAGAGGGTTTCTGTATGAACGGGAGTTTTTTGGTGATTTCCCTCAAAGGAGAAAAATGCCATGTGAATTAGATGACTCGTCATACTGCTGTCAGAGAGAGAAAGAGCCTGAAGCATGAGCCTGGTGTAAGGCCTGAGGCCTGAACCAAAGTCAGCAAGAGTTATATTGTAAGTATCAGGCAGGACCTGTCAAAAAGCAGATGTTTGCCTACAAGTCAGTGTCCAAGCTGTGAACTGGACATCAGTGTTGCTATCACTGATAAAAACACATAGAACATGTAGGTACACCCCAATCTAGCACATGATAAAATAGTTTAACAAAAGTAATAGTGATATTGCGTCTGAAATATCAGGAGCGAAAGTACAATGACAGGTGGTAAATAGAAATGCTTTGTCTGAAATATCAAGAGGAATGTACAAGGGGAGGTAACAAATATGTCATGAAACATATAAGATGCCATGTAAGGTATCACAAATTGCCTCAGTCTATAAACGTTGGGATACCTCAGCTTAACTCTTTGTCATGCCTAGAGGGCAGAGAAAAATCCCACCCTATACTAAGCTGAATCCATTGTCATGGGGCATATATGCCTAGCGGTTCAGCAGACTCTGCTCAACTATTACTGCGCTCTGTTTGACAATAAACCTAGTCCGGATGTCTTCATATCCAGGGCCAGATTATCCATTAGGCATACTAGGCACAGGTTCTTATGGATTATGAAAAGTTTAGGGCCAAAAAAAATCATAATTCTCTTGAAAATAAGAAAAGGGCTAAATCAAACTTAATAATTTGCTATCTTTAATCAACAACCGACCAACACGAAAATGGCTGTCACACAAGGATGACCAATTAACTTTGTGCATACACTGCACAAAGGCACAGTTACGTTTGGATTTGACTTTGGCAATGGAGTCCATAGCTCTCCCCCATCCCAGTACAGTGTCTGGTATTCCAGCCCTCCAAAATGCCAACCACCAAAATAAGTTCATTGCTACAACTGTCAGATCCTTTATGGGCAGGAAGCATCTTCCTGCGTTACACTGTCTCTGTCTCTCTCTGCAACCAGTTGAGAGAAGAGCCTGACACTCTGTAAACCTAAATTGAGACTAGGGAACCCTACTGGCCACCAACCTGACACTAACCTGGGGAGCCCTAGACGCCTCAGGCCTACCCCTAGCCCAGAGAGCCCTACGGACTCCAGACTTCAACCTAGCCTGAAAGTGTTACCATTTGCAATCCTGACCCTAGCCTGAGGAGCAATACTGACCCCAGGTCTTACTCTTGCGCACTCCTTCATAAACCTGTTACTAGCACAGGGAGGCCTGGCAGCCTCAGACATAATCCTAATTGCCCAAAGCATAGCCACACTGCGGGGAGTCCTATCCTTTGTAACACTAAACGTAGAATGGGGAGCCTTTACTGGCACCAGACATAACCTTAGCCTGGGGAACCCTAGGTTCTAACAATAGGCAAATCTAGATGAGCCCTACTGGCCAAGCTTGTCCCACATCTGCAGAGCCCTACCCTGTGTAACACCAGCCATAGGCCAGGGATCACTGTCCTTGTACACCATAACCGTAAGTCAAGCCCTCCCAGCACCCGATCTAGCCATAGCTTTACAAAGGTTAGTCCTTCCTGGGATCACCTAGTCAGGGAAACCTTACCATCTATAAAACACCCTTACTCTGGCCTAGGAAGCTGTATATGCTCAAGACCTCAACTGATGTTTCAGACTGAATGAACAGAATGGGGCTATGTATTGGGTGAGTCAGTCCCCGTCATCCAGTCCCATCTTCTAGCAGAGGTGTAATGATCCCCAGAGCTTGGGGTTGAATCACTGACCATCGATGAACCTTATTCTTCTTTGAACCCAGTTATATGTTTGGTCTTCACAATATCCCCTGCCAACAAGTTCCAGACTATGCATGGCATGCATAAGTAAATCCTTAAGTTTCTTTTAACCAGATGTCTATTGATTTCATTGGGTGAGCCCTGGTTTGGTGTTATGTAAAGGGGTTAAGACTTCCTTACTTAACTTTCTCTACACCATTCCTAATTTTATAGTGCTGTCATATTCCTACTCAGTCATTTCTTTTCCAAACTGAACAGTCCAAGGCTTATTCTCTACTCATACAAAAACTGTTCCATACCCCTAATTATTTTGTTACCTTTCTATTTTTTCCAATTCTAATATATCTCTGAGATGGAGTAACCAGACCTGCATGCAGTATTCAAGATGTGGGTGCACCATGGATGCATATAGTGGCGTTATAATATTTTCTTTCTTATTATCGCTCTTTCTTAATGGTTTCTAACATTGTTATCTTTTCTAACTACTGCTGCACATCTAGCAAATGTTTTCAGGGAACTATCCACAATGATTCAAAGATCTTCCATGAGCAGAAACAGCTAATTTAGACCTGATCATTTTATGTGTGTAGCTGGGATTAGGCATTACTCTTTATCTATCAACATGGAATTTCATCTATCATTTTATTCCCCCGTCACCAAGTTTTGAGAGATCTCAAACTGTCTGCTTTGGACTTAACTATCTTGAGTTACGATAATTTGCAAATTTTGCCACCTCACTGTTTACTCCTTTTCCCAGATCATTTATGATACATGTTGAACAGCACTGGTCTCAGTGGAGATCTATGTTCCTTTTAAGTTGCATGACCACACAGCAGCTTTTTAAACACCACACAGGTGCCCTGGACCTGCCATGGCCAGAGGAAAGGCACCCCTCCCCCAGCTCCAACACAGCCCCAGCCCCACCACGGCCAGAGAAGAGTCACCTTTCTCTTAACCTATGGTTGTTGCCTTTGCTGAAGAGCCTTTGGTGAGCTAACTTGCCCAACTCTTTCTGAAATATCCAAGCACACAATCAGCACTGATCATATGTTGTTTGACCCCTTGTCCATATGTTGATTGACCCCTGCCCTACCCCAAAGATGCTAGTCTAATCCTAGTCCAAGGAGCCCTACTATTTGTAACCCTAATGCTAGCTCATAGCATCCTACCCTTTAAAGACCTAAATTTTGCACAGAGATCCCTATTACTGACCCTAAACCTAGCCCAGGGAGCCCTACCATTTGAACACCCTAATGTTAGCCTGGAAAACCCTCCCCTTTGAAACCCTAACCCAAGCCTAGGAAGCGAAACCCTTCTAACCCATACCTTTAGTCTGGAGAACTCAATCCTTTTATAAGCTGAGGAGCTCTACCCTTTGAAATCCTAACCCTATGAGCCCAACATGGTCAAGGCCTGCTTTGTGAGCCTAGAGACTCCTACGTTTTAACCTTATCTCAGGGAGATCTACCTTTGAAACAAAAACAGAACCCCAGGGACCCCAAGACAACCCAAGCCTAATCCTGACCTGGGGAGCCCTCATATTTAAAATCCTAAGGTTACATCTACACTGCACGGCTATTTCAAAATAAACTATTCCAGAATAGGTATTCCAAAATTGCTTATTTCAAATTAGCCTGTCTACACTGCAGGGAAGCCTCAAAATTAGTCTAAGGCAGGCTTCCCTAATGCAAACGTGCTATCTCAATTTAGAGCCCCAGGAGGCCCTGGGGAGGAATAACTTAGAATGGCCCTGGTGAGAGGCTATTTTGAAATAGCAGCAATGGAGCGTCTACACACACCTTATTTTGAAATAGCTATTACAGAACAGGTGTTATTCCTCGTAGAATGAGGTTTACAGATTTCGGAATAAGCCGTCTGTTATTTCAAAATTATTTTGAAATAACGGAATGGCTGTGTGGATGTTCTCATTGTTATTTTGAAATAATGCCAGTTATCTCAAAATAACGGTGCAGTGTAGACACCCATACACTTGCCCAGGAAGCCTCTCCCCCTCCTCCCCCCCAGTTGAAACACTAACCCTACCCCTCCCAAGACAGGGGGACCCTGACCCTTTATATCACCATACTTGCCCCAGGGATCTGAAAGTCTACCACTTACATCAGGGTGAATCAGGAGATAACAATGTGTCCATGTTGTTATTCACATCTGCCTGCTGGTGAGGGGGCAGTTTGTTTACTCCATACAGTTTCCCTTTGCACAAGATCTTAGCAAAGATTTGCATGTCAGATGACAAACTAAATGAGGGGGAAGCAACACAAAGAAACACACAACCACTATAGAAAACTCTGAATGCCAAACAAAGAAATATGACGTGACACACAGAAAAACTAGCATATGATTTATTGATTACACATCATATGACAATCCCTCCACTAGCAAAACAATGTTCAATATAGTAACATGGAGTTAACTCAGTTATATGGTATATAATAAAAATGACGTTCTATACATGTTTGCTAGACTATTACAAGTCAACAACATATACTAATAGAATAGAAGTATTTCATAATGAGACCTCAACAGCATAATATTTGTTGAGCTGAAAATTAATATATATTATAAATAAAACAAATGTAGTTCCACTGGCCCAGGGCTCTGTTTATCCAGCTTGTAGGCCTTGGCTCTGGTCCTAGCATACATCACTCTGGTTATAGAGAACAATGCTGAGCACAAGTAGAGATGTCACATCACTAACTTGTTCCCACCTGACTTTTCACCTCACTCAGTTCCATCAATGGAGGTGGGTAATTTTTCTGTTTATAAAATAATGCAGTTTAAAATCTGGCAAAATGTGAATTGGGGTAGGATGGATCCTGGGATGAGGAAGAGGTAAACATTACTTGCTCTAGGGCTTGGTATTGTATTAGCTGCCTGTCAAAGTACATAATAGACAGCTTGGCAAACAATGTATCTGGAGTTCAAAGAGAAATTACTTTTCTTTGCTTTCCGACTTACAAAATGCTCAGTAATAAGCATTGGAAGTTTCATACCACTCTTCTTTTAGATGTCACTAAACACCAAAGGATTTCTAGGACCACATAATCCTTTAAAAAAACCCACAACAAAACACACACACAGCAGTGTTTATTTAAATAGTCTTGAAATAGCGGGAGCTTGGGAGTAAGAGGGGGAGATTATTGTAATTGATCAGAGGGCAAGAGTTTAATACTGCAAAAATTAATTCAAAGTATGAAAACTTTAAACTATCCATTGGGTTGACTAGTAATATGCAAAAACCCATTTACCCATAGGAACTGCATTTGGCAAGTCCAGCAACATAAAGTACAACAGATATTTTAGAAGATTCAAACCAATCTCATTACGTTTCAGTATGTGAGGAACAGTATCCATTTTTGCAAGGATATTGGAAGTTAAACCTCAGAACCAGACCTATTCACAATTTTTCAGCCTTTAACCCCAATAAAAAAGATGGATTTGTCACATTTTCCAGGCCGTTGCATTTTTAATACACTTTTGATTTTCTAGAAACAATAGATAACTTTCCCTGCCATTTCAGAAATTTAGTGTAGGGTTTCTATTTAAAGCAATTTAGACACAGCGTTCTAAAACTCAGGGATCCCCAACAGCAACACACAATACAGCACAGGCAGCATATGACAGACAAGAACTAAAACCCAAATCATAGGGAAAGAGAAAAACATTTTGGCTGTAAAGTGCTACTGACTCAGAGGTGAATCAGTGTTCAAAATGACAGCCCAGATCGGATCAATCTATCATTATACTGTCCTAGCTATTGCCATTAACAATATATCATATGATCACTAGGTTCCTATAGCTCCATTGTTTTTGTAACAGTGGCCCACTGTTTCTCACTCTAAAGTCAAATCTGATGAGACTGTTTCAAACATACAAAAGACACATTGATATCAGTGATGATGCTATGAGGGACAAGGGAGATCAGCTACACAGAATGAGTAAGAGGAGAAAGTCACTTAAATGTGTGCATCTTTTATGTCTGTGCATGCATACCACCAAATCTTTCATTACCCAAAAGATTAACCTTGTAGTCAGAAGGAAAATGCAAGAGTAAATTCCCACCAATATCTTCAAACCACCAGCCTGCCAACCATCTTCACAGGCCAATGAAAAATGACTGGCTTTACCAGGAGTTTATGTATTAAATTGGGAATGAATGCTGCAGCAGAGATTTGCTGGCCTCAAAAAACAGGCTGCAATGAGCTTCCTTGAACTGAATTAACATAGATAATACAAATCACCTTTAGAACACTAAGGTAAATTGAGTAAGACAACTGGGGAGAGATCACCCAAATAAATATCATGCGACAACCTTGTCAGAAAAAAAGCTACTCTGAAAATATGCATATTTTCTACTGCTCTCGAGGAAAAATTATTCTGCCTTTGCAAATTACATTTGTAGTCAAACACTGGATTTTCAAATGTCATTATGTTTTCAGCACAACAGTGGTAAAAAGGAAATGCAGGCCCTGTCCTGAATGTTTAACAATATACCACCATAATTCCTACTTTTATTAAAATCTCATTTTGCTGGCATAGCTCCTTTGAGAGAGAGATGGTGAATAATGCTACGGAACCACTGAACCAACACCACAATTATATCACACATATTAAATATTCCAGTTTGTGCATTCATTAGGTATTTCTGCATTTGATGCATAAAATCTGAGAGTTATAATAGGCAAAACACCTTAAGATGTACTCAAGTTTAAATCAAACACCAGACATATTAAATGCAGCCAGGATTCCATAGCCCATCCCCAACCAAACCATTCCTGCCAAAACTTTATTTTGCATCACAGCTTCAGGAGCTCACAAAATGCTTGCTAGCATGAAACACGGGGCAGTGCCTAGCGCACCTCATAAAGAACAGTTACAAGTTGATATTGGCTGAATTAGTATCGTAGGCAAATAAGCTCTCTCTCCACCCCAAAAGAAGTGATGCTAAACATTCAGAAAGTTGCCTGTCTTTAAAACAGACTGGCATATTTAGGGACATGAGTAAAATGCCAGTTACAAGCCAGATTCTGATATTGTTAATGATCTGGAACCCAGTGCTTTACTCATGGTGAGGGATTCCATCAAAAACAACCTGGGCCACTGTCCGAGTCAGGAGCTATTCATCAGCATTAATGGGATCAGAAGTTGGTCCCTAAATCTAAACCTCAATTGTGTGTGATTTTTCCCTCCCCTCCCCATTTCTTTCTCCTGCTCTCTGCAGTCTTTCCTTTCATTTTGTATTCCTTTCCCCCTTCTGTATGCTCATTCCCTTATCTTTTGTCATCTGCCTGGCCCTCTGAAAATGCTTTCCATGGGGCCTATGACACATATTGCCCTCTGCTGAGTGAACAAGGGACTGCTCAACCGGGCTTATTGACACTGGCCAGGTTGTTGCAGTGCAAGGGGAGAACTCCACTCCAGCCACCTTGGTGAAAATTTGGTTCCAGATCCAACCCAAACACGGAGACTGGCCCTATCACTTTAAAGGGCCAAACCAAAATCCCAGTTAACACCTCTGATAGTCTGAAAGGTGAATATGGGTACCAGTCCTAGCAGGCTTCAGAGAAGTAGAGGTGTGGTACACAGAAAGAATAACATAAGAGCCATATAGTTAAATATGCCACAGATCCAGACGCTGTAGCTCGAGCCCAGGTGTAAGAACGGAACACACCAGCACTTTAAACTCTGAACTTGGTTTCAAGAGCAAGGACACCACCTTCAGTGCCTCTGCTTTCAAAATGTTGTCCTTGTAAGCGGAGATGCTTCCACTAGCAGCTAATGAGTGAAAGGACAGGTTAACTGAGCATGTGTCTATAGCAAAGAGCTTCATACTTCTTCCCAATAAAGGCTATGGCTAGTTATAAATGCACTCGCTGTAATAATTGACTGCATAGTGCACATGGACTAAGAAAAGATTTCAAGCTGCAATGTGCCCAGATTTTAGTGTGAGGTCACCTTTCAAGTTTGTTTTAACTCCTTATGAGCCTATGGGACTGACGGGTCTGGGGGCAGGAGGCAAACTCAAAGCCCTTTGCATGGTAAAGGGAGGGAGGCAGAAAGGGGAGGAGAATAAATGTCTTTTCCCCCAACCTATAGGATAGCTGCAGAGGCATTTCTTGGAGGCTCCAGTAACCCAGTGCCTGAAGTAGCCTTCCCAGAAGTCTTCCCCCACCACTCTGCAGAGGGAAAGATCTGTGAAGCAACAGATCCTCCCACACTCTCCTCTTCCCCTTAGTCTGCCCTAGCACAGATTCCCATCTCCCCTCACCCGCACCATTCCCCAGGTCTCTGCACCATCCCTGTGGTACATGCCTCACCTCCTCTAGCATGCCGTGGAACTACACCAATTCTGCTGCATTGCCAGACACGTATGCAAGGGCAGGATCTGTTGTTAGTATAGGTATTTCACCAGGGCTCATAACACCAGCTCATTAGCATAGCGATGTTCTACAGAAGTAGTCATCAGACATGCTGCAGCCAAAATCCTGGACTAAAGCACAGTTGGAAATTTAGTGTTGTAGTCCCATTTCTAGTGCTACTGTCATTATAATTATTGCAAAGCTTTTGGAAATATTTGTTGGCCACAGGCACTGGAGAAAATAGGAACTTTGTGTACCCATTACAGCTAGCCAGAGAATTATTCTGGACTGTCTGGTTCTGCTTGCAGAAGGAGAACTACCTCTATGCTGCTCAGGCAATTTGGCAGGATCCTGGCAGCAAATTAAGGTGTTCCACGTGGGAGTTTCAGTCTGAGCTAACGGCAACAGTGATAGGTAAAGATCACATGAATCAGCTGCCTTTGTTACAGGGTGGACTCATAAGATTAATTTCCTAATATGTTGCATAAATGCTGAAGATGGGGCCAATATAGAATCTAAGGTCCTCTTTTGCAAACTGCTGGAAAATCCAAGGTAGTAGGCAGCAGGTTTAAAACAAACAAAAATAGGGGTTTTTTTTCACGCAATGCAGTCAACCTCTAGAGCTCCTTGCTAGAGGATGTTGTGAACACCAAGACTATAATAGGGTTAAAAAAAACCCTAGATCAGCTGATGGTGGTTAAATCTATCAATGGCTACTAGCCAGGATGGGCAGGAATGGTGTCCCCAGTTTCTGTTTGCTAGAAGCTGGGAATGGGTAATGGGATGGATCACTTGATGATTACCTGTTCTGTTCATTCCCTCTGGGGCACCTGACATTGGCCACTGTCTGTTGGAAGACAGGATTTAGGTCTAAACAGGTCTTTGGTCTGACCCAGCACCGGCTCTGAACTCACCCAATAAATAATACTTTGACATGTGCAGTATTTTAAGCAGAATATAGCTTTGCAAGTATTAAGAATTTGTCCCTGCTACATCCCTGTAAGACAGGAATGTATTATCTCTGTCTTATAAATGGAGTAACTGAGGCATGGGGAGAGTATGTGACTTGCCACAAAGTAGAAATGGAGGCAGCTATAAGAGCTAGGAATATAACCAGGTGTCTTGGCTTGTACCCATGACTGAGACCAGGAATCAGGACTAGCGATATAATTGCCTTTAACATTTCCATTTAAAGTTTCTATAAAATGGGATTTTTAAAAAAGGAAGCATTTTTGTGGAAAATTCAATGTAAAGAAGACCAAATTTACAGGAAAATAGAAGCACTAGAAAAGGGTGTATCAGCTCTAGCAATAATACTGGCCCACCAAGTAGGCAGTGGGAGTATAAGGGCTTGTATAATGCTTTAAATAGGTCAGGCACTCTTTAGATACTAGAGTATTATCCTGGCATGTTATAGCAGGCATGCTCCTCTTGGGTATGTCTACACAGCAAAGTTATTTCCAAATAACAGCCCTAGCTTCTACTCGGCACTTATTTCGAATTTGGTAAACTTCATTATACAAGGAATAACGCCAAATTCAAAATAGCTATTTCGAAATAAGTGCTGTGTAGACACTTATTTCGAAATAGGGGGCCTCCAGCCTTCCCAGGGTGCCCTGGTGGCCACTCCGGCCTCAACCAAGAACACTTCTCTCCCTCCCCCCCTCCCCGGTGCCCTTAAAGGGGTAGACTCTGGCCACAGTGCCCATGCCAGCTCCAAGCCTGCCAGGCTCTACTCCCCTGTGGTAAAGCGTGTGGCAATGCTGTATGTGAAGTTACAAGATTCCCCTATATGGTGTTAACAGCAGGTTTTAAGCCCCACAACCCTGCCCTCACATATGTTGGCAAGCAGGCCTTTCTGAACAAAGGAATGTGTTTGCCTTAATTTGCATTTAAGCAGCAAACAGAGTCCTGAACAAGAAGGGAAGACAAAGGAAGTTCAAACAGGTGGAACAAACAGCAGAGAATATCCTTCCACAGAGACTGCCACATGAGTCAGCTGGAATTACTTTTCAGAAGGGGGACTGAAACTCTAAAGAGGAGGGATAAACACCCTGGCACTCCTCCCCCTTTTTCCCTATGCCCATCTCATTCACTGCACCTGAAGAGACAAAGAAAGCAGTGGTTGGACTCTGGGGGGGGGCCTGACCTAAAGCAGATAGTCAGTAAGACTGCCGAATGCATGTGTTGAGAAAGCTTTGCTTTGAATCTAATGTAGCTGGCTAAGTTGGCCATTGTTAAGCATGTGCTCTTCATTTTTCCTGTAACCATTTCTGACTGTGATGCCTCATTACTTGTACTCACTTAAAATCTCGGCACAGCTAATAATCTTGTTTGATTGTTTAGTCTAATCCAGTGTGTTCTACTTGAAGTGTCTGGGTAACTCAATGTGTGGGAATAAGTTGAGTGCAGGTTAGTCTCTTAAAGGAATAGCAGGCTCAATATTCTCGTACTGTCTAGGAGAGGGATGGGCAATTCCCACCCGTGGTTCACCAGGGTAAGCCCCTGGCAGGCTACCACTGCTATATTTACCTGCACTGGCTCCTTCATTAGGAAGGCAGGATAGGGGGCACAGTGAAGGCAGGGTGGGTTCTGGAGTGGCTTAGAGGATATGGCATTCACCTGGGGAGCACAGGGTGGTCTACACAAGTACCCCCTGACCCCCACTCACTCAGGCAGTGGCCTGGCAGCCAACACCAGCTTCCCAGGGGAGGTGGGCTCAAGTCCCACCCCAGCCTCTACTCACCCAGGGAGGAGCCAGATAAGCATCACAGGCTGCCCTAGGGGTAGAGCTGTCTCTGGCATTAGGGGTGCACTGAAGGTAGGGTGGTGGAGCGGGATCTCCAGTGAACTCAGGGATAAGGCATCAACCTCTGGAGGACAATTGCAGCTCTGGTTGGGCATGGATTACTGTTCCTGGCCAATGGGAGTGCTGGGAAGTGGCACGGACTGGGACACCACTTCCTGCAGCTGCCATTGACAAGGAATGGTGATCAGCAGCCAATGGAAGCTGCAATCACCAATATCTGCAGCCATGCAAGTAAATGTAACAGTGGGGGACTGCCAGAAGCTAACTCTGGTGGACTGGATGCAACCCACAGGCCAGTATTTGCCCACCCCTGGTCTAGGAGCGGGCTGGAATGTACATGTCTAGGACTGGGAGTGGGTTGGGGTCACCCTGTGGTAATTGTTAAGGTTGGTAAGGTGTGGCTGGGTACAGCACGCAGACAGGGAGTGTGTGCATGAGCTGGGAGTGACTTACATGGCAGGGCTGCTTGTGAGCAGTCCAGGCGGGAGGCTACCACAGCAAGCTATGGTAAAAGGCACTCCAGGCAACAGGGTGAGGCCGACAGTTGCTTGTTAGTCTGTATTATACCTTGGCCTATCACAAGGGGTCAGACATTTTCATTTAAAGCCTAATCACGAGACTCTGAGCTCATTTTGGCAGATTTCAGCTGTCCTCAGCTGCCTTTGATCATGCCAAGATTTGAGGGCACCCAACACAGAAGGCACTCAACATTTTGCAGAGACAGACCACAGCAGTGGGTGAACTGTGGAGATGGTGCCGCGGTTCTGCTCTGCTGCTTCTCTGAATATTCCAAGTCTACCCCATCTCCTCAATACCCTTGCCCACCTCCTGACTCTCTCTCAGCCAGCCACTTTAAGCAGAAGGTACGTGTGTGTGTGTGTGTGTGTGTGTGTGTGTGTGAGATAGCGTTACTAGAACCTCTGATGGTCCCCTCCTCCCTTGATGAGCCATTCAAAATCTTAAGGGCTGACATCCTGTACCCAGGAACCCCACTTCTAGGCAGCCCAGTGGGATCATCAGAGGGATGCTGGACTTCCTTCTCTTATGGTGTGGAATGGTGAGATTTGGACCTATCAGTCCAGGACCCAAGAAAGTTTTCTGCTGGTGTTCACTGTCACTTGCTACAGACTTTTCATGGCCTAAGGCATACAAGAGGTTCAGTGAATGAAAAGTAGGTTATACTGAGGAGAATGAATTGAGTACTTAGCCCTCACACGATTCAGGTATCCTCCTTGTTCTAGTCAAGAGAGAGAAGATTAAGGTGTGAGTCAACAGACAGGTGAAAGTGAGTCTGTTCTCATAAGCTACTCATCTACTGTGGCCCTGGAGATGTGTGCCCTACTAGCACTTCCTACTTACAAGGACTTGGGTTTGAAGCATAGGAGGGGTCACCCAGAAAAATGAATTCCAAATTAAAACTGGGTTTGGTGTTCTCATCCTAGTCCACAATCTACAGTCACAAAGCCCCACTCCCCTTACCGAGGCCACTACACATAACAGTCTCTATTCATGCTGGTGACACTCAGAGGTATAGAGCAGATTAAGAATGACGTGCACTGAGTAGCAGCATTACAAGTGAACGGAAAGTTTGCACAGCAGTTCCATGGCCAGCACCAGGCACATTAGACCTCCCTTTCATTGCACTATGTGTGCAAGAAACAAGATGGGAAAGGTGACCCTGATAATATGAGGCTGGCTTGTTCAGTCAGGAACTGTTTGTACTTCTTTATCCATGAGACAAACAGATAGTAACAGCTTTGGAAAACCCAGAGGAAACGTTCTCGGGGGCGGGGGGGTCCTAGTCAAAATGAAATACAGTGCCATATATACTTTTTAAAAAGACATATCAACCAGGTTGCTGTATTTTTTGCCCACACAATGACTTTATCTGTAAGATGCAGGCTTTGATTCTGGGTACTTAGTGTCTAAATCTCTCTGTAACCAAATACTTCTCTCTGGAAAGAGAGAATTAATATACCTCCGACACAGGTGCACAGAGTGCTAAGTCACATGTTTGAGCAGGGTAGGATGCTTTCCTGGCTGTACAAAGAGCTCCATCAACAACTGTTTTGGTAATTCATGAGTGGGCCACCTCTGCTAGATAATCCGGGCTCATCTAGACTGCATTCCTCTCTCGAAAGAGGAATGCAAATGAAGCAGATTGAAAATTCAAATGAAGTGTGGATTTGCAAATCTCGCGCTTTGTTTGCATAATCACGTGACAGCGCTTTTTCAAAAAACAGTTTTTTGAAAAAAAACGCAGCCTAGATGGGGTTCTTTCGAAAAATACCCTTTTTGAAAAGAATCCGTACTCATTTTTTCAGGAGTATGGGTTCTTTCGAAAAAGGGTTGTTTCTTTTCTAAAGAACCCTGTCTAGACTGTTGGGGGGTTTCGAAAAACCCTTTTTTGAAAAAGCGCTCTCATGCAATTATGCAAATGAAGTGCAAGATTTGCAAATATGCGCTTCACTTGAATTTTTGATCTGCTTCATTTGCATTCCTCTTTCGAGAGAGTAATGCAGTCTAGATGAGCCCTCATTGTCAAATATCAACCTGGCCATTAGCACCATTCACAGTTAATGGAGATAAAAGCGAGTGGCATTGGATAAAACCATTTTAAATACATATATCCTTTAGTTAGGGTGCATCCTTTTTATTATAGATGATCACTCTGTCTTTCCTTTAGAGACCTGTCACTATAAATCAGCAGTTGAGTGCCCGTTTTGTATCCTACGCTTAGTTGGCAAGTCTTAATTTAATTAAACCCTTTCCAAATGTAAGCAAGGGACAGAGTAGATGTGAGAGAGATATTGGACAGTGTGATCCTTTGCTACACTCCTCCTCCTTTCCCACCTTCATCTTCCACCCACTGGACTGCTCTTTCTTTCTCTTTGGCTCAGAGGTGAAGAAGTATCCATGGATAAAAGAAGTCTGCTGCAGTTTGTCTGCTCTTGCAGAGATGCAGACTATTGACAAGATCTAGGAGAAACATGAGAGTTTGAGCCCTCCTGAGAAGAGCATGTTCTGAGTAGAGTCCAAGAACCACACACAAATTGTAAGGTCTATTTACTAGAGGTAGATTGTAGACAGTAAGTTATTAGATGAGGAAGGTGCTGGCCGTAGACCTCCCATCTCTGCTTTCACCCCATAGCCAGAGCTGGGAAAAGGAGCCAAGCCACATGAATGTAGTCTAAGTATGTTGCTTTATCTGCCATGATTTGTCTTCTGTGTACTGAACCTTCCACTAATGACTGGTCTTTTCTGCAGAAGGAGGTGCTGCTCTTTTGGTTTTGGATGCAGCCTGCTATAAAGGGAGCATACACACACAACTTGCTAGTAGTGACCTTAGTCTTCTTCTGCTTGCCTATAAACAGAAAATGAAGGTAATTCTGACCACAAGGATATAGCTGCAATTTGTGGGCCCAATCAAACAAAATCCCATTGATTTCAATGGGCTTTGGATCAGGTCTGCCATCTGGAGAAATGTAGCACACTAACCTACACTAAGCAGAGTTTTACCATGTAGTTATATCAGAAAATGGACTAGAAGCAAAACAACAAGGACTCATTTTTCCTCACAGGGTGAGATTCACCTTATGCATTAAGCGTAAGACTGTTTAAGACACATCTGAGTTCTAAGAATGAAATTCATCCTCATGTGCTGAATAGGAGCCCCAGTCGTGCTCCCTGGTCTAGGGGGAATGTCACACTGGAGGTCATTATATTATTGCCTTTAAAAGCTGCAAAAAGCAGAGCTGCTCCATTGGATATTTGCTGACTGAGCAGCCCTGCCTATATCATAAACAGAAAGGGGTTAACTGAAATGCTTCCCTGCTCTCCACACAAAACAAATATAGCCCCAATTTATGGGCATTATTGCCTGAACATATATTGGGGAAAAAAAAGGGGGGGGGAAACAGATCTGAGAACAGTATGTTAATTGCTTCAAAATCAATACGTTCAACATCAATATCCCCAAGCAAAGAGTGTCCTTTGTGGTGCCAAACTGTGGACATTTTGTGCTCACTTCTCCTCTCCCCCCTCCTGCTCAATCAAAATATATGTGTTGCTTCCATCCCATCCCATCCATGGCTACAATTGCAATCTACTGGAAGCCTATATGCAGTGCAAGTGGGGCTAGCCAGATCTTTGGAGGTGAAAAATTTGATGAGTTAACCAGTTAAGATCAGTGACTTCAGTACTAATTACTGGAAGATTTAAAACCAAACAAAAAAAACCCAGGGGGCCTTGCTTGCCAGGGGAAATGAGAGAGCTTGCTACAGTCTGTAAGTCAAGTGACATTAACAAAGCTATAGTATGTATGCAACTAGCATTTATTGTGACTTCATCTGCATACTAGACCTTTCCATGGGTAGGCTCTTCCCCTCTGCTGTAGAGAGGGCTGCCATTTTGTATACAGATGCTGCTAGAGAGCAAGCGTTATCGTTTTGGAGCAGTCTGTGAATGTTTTTTTGCTTCCTTTCTAAATGATTCTTTCCACCATGACCATACTGTTCAGTGTAGGAGTGCTTAAGTTTGGGGAAGGCTAGGGAGATGGGCAAACCCAGCTGACTCATCAGAACTGTTTGTGCTTAGAACCTCTAGTCGTCTCAACCTGCTCACCGCAGCACCTTCCCCCGCATACAAGCAGTTTACTTCCATCTACATTGCCAAGGCTGTCTTCATAATGGAAAAGATTAGAAAACGTTTCACGTCTCCTTTACATTAATAATTACCTTAAATCATGGCAAGAGAATCCTGCACTGCCATGGAAGAGAGACAAGGACTTTGCTCTCTGCTGAAGACCCTGATTTTGGTTCTTGTCTTGCAGTGACAATAAAGGCCATTCTCTTGGAAGCAATATAGCTGCTTATTGTATATAGAGAATGTAACAGTGAGGCAATTTTTTTACACTAGCCCAGTGGTAATGAAAACATTTTTATTAAGCCAAGAAATAAAGACAGATTGTTTTCTTCAGGGTACAAGGATGATTATTCCTACAGATCCTGTATAGTGCACACACATATGCATAGATCAGTTATTCTAGCACATTGGTCATGTGATCCAATGACAAGCTTCTAATAATTCATCCAAATGACTATTTCACTGAGGCATCTGACCAACTGATGAAAGCTTCCAGTTAGTTGCTCACATGACTTAAAACAGAGACCAGGATCAAGTAATTGAACTTAAACTTACAAAAGCTTTTAAAAAATTGGGTAGTGTACTGTCAAATAAAAGAGAACATTTATCATTCCATAACGGTAAGTGACATGGCTTGTTGGTTGGTTAGTTTTATCACTCTTTACCTACTTACCCAAGCCTCGTTTGCTCCAGTGACTTTGACAGCTACTTTCCAACTGCTTTTTACACCTCATTTTCCACTTCACAGCCCCCAAGCAGTTGCATTTAATGAATCCCTATCGTACCACCGGAAGGATGTTGTTGAACGGCTTCTGTCAGGATTTACATAATTTTCACTCTTCTTCTGGGTTGCTACTAATTTTGGTGAGAAGATGCCTTCCCATATGGAGTCCCTAACCAGCAATCAGGAATCACGTTGCTCAGTTTGTCAACATCAACCATGTGTCTTGGATCATTCCACCCTCTGCATGCGAGAGGAAGAGGAACAGCAACATTGTCCCCCCCCCCTTTTGTCAGTAGGAATTCCACCATTCTTTCTGCTTCTTCTGGTTTATCAAAGCTTGCCTGATTTCTCTACTGCATGGTGTTTGCAAAGATTCATATGGCCAAAAGAGACCATTGTCAGTTCTTTCCTTGAAGAAGCAGCAGTAGGGATGATGAAGCAGCAGCAGTAGGGATGTGTCAAGTTACCATTTACTTGGAGTGCTGTAAACAAGAAGCCAGACTCTTAAATGCCTAATACCTACTGAAGTCATAGGGCTGCAAGGAACCCCAAGAAGCCATAAAGTCCAGTACCTTGTGCTAAGGCAGGATCAAGTAGGCCTAGATCATCCCTAACAGGTGTTAGTCTAATCTATCATGAAAAGCATCCAGTGATGCAGATTCCACACTTTGGATGCCTGTTCTAGAGCTTAACTACCTATATGAAGTTTTTCCTACAATCTAACCTGAATCTCTCTTGCTGCAAATTAAAGTCATTATTTCTTGTAGTACCTTCAGTGGACATGGATAACAGCCTTTAACATACTTAGACTTAACAAGTCTCCCACCCCTGCCCCCATCAATTCTCAAAACTAAACAGGCCTGTTTTGGTGTGGTTTTTGGTGTGTTTAATTTTTCCTCATTGTTGAGGGTTTTTTAAGCTTTTATCATTTTTGTTGCTCTCTTCTGGGCTCTAATTTGTCCAGATCTTCCCTAAAGTGCAGCACCTGGAATAGAGCACAGTACTCCAGGGGATGCCTCACTAGTGCCAGGTAGAGCAGGACAACTACTTCCTATGACTGACATACAACACTCCCGTTAGCGCATCCCAGAGTGATGTTAGGCTGTCTCACAACTGCAGCACATTGTTGATTTATATTCAAATCTGTGTTCAGTAATAACCCCCAGATCCCTTTAGACAGTACTGCCACCTAGCCACTTATTCCCCATTTTGTAGCTGTGAATTTGATTGTTCCTTCCCAAGTGAAATACATTGTACTTGTACTTATAGAATTCAGATGAATTTTCCAAGGCCATTTTGAATTCTACTCCTGTCCTCTTAAGTGCTGGCAATGCCTCCCAAGTGAGTGTCTTCTAGGAAATTTTATAAGCACACTCTCCACTCGTTTATAAGAGCCATTAATGAAAAGTGACTAGTACCAGATACTGCACGGATCCCTACATGACACTGCAAAAGACAACCTCCCAATTTGACAGTGAGCCCCTGAGAACTACTCAACTACCTAACCAATTTTGATCAACCTTATATTAATTTAATCTAGATTACATTTCCTTCATTTGCCTATCCACATTCAACACCTCAGCTTTCTTTATGTCCTCAGTTATTAGCTCCCCTTCCCCATTAGGTAGAGAACCTTAATTTTTCTTCCTCTTTCTGCTAATGTGCCCCAATGCAAAGTGGATGTCGAATGGATTTTGATCGGGTGGTAATTTACAGAGAATTAGAACCTAATTCTTCTATAAATACTTCATGCATAAACCCTCTAACCCTACATTATCCTTTTGAGCTGAGACATCACTTTTGGGGTGCAGCTGTGAAAAAGGGTTGCAGCAATTCTGTTGCATTTTATCCCTTTGATCTTACAAGATCCCCCCCCCATCTATATCACATCTACCTCTACCTCAGCCACCAAGCTGTCTTTTCCTTTCATCTGTTACTCCAGCTCCCCCCACAAGCTGCTGTAACTCTCTCCAAATAAGTGATGCATCCAAGTGACAGCACTGCCCCTCTGCACATTGGACTTTAAGTTTCCAGAGGTTCGATTCTGCCACCTTTTGCTCACAGTGCATTTCAAGTGGCTTCAAGAGGTATTGCTCAGTGTGAATGAGGCTTGCAAGAGTCAAGACCACTGTTACTGTTAAGGGGGGGGGGGAGGGGAAAGGCTCCTTGGTTCATTGTCTTGATGGAATACAGGTTGAACCTTCCTGGTCCAGCACCCTCCCAAGCTAATCGATCCTGAATTAGGAAATTTGACACACCAGAGGAGGTCAATGGTTCCCAGAAGCTCTGTTTCCCCTTCCCCCCACTGCAGCCTCGTCTGGCAACGCTTCTGGCCCCAGCCCACTGGTTTGTTCCCGTGAGTCCAGATTATGGAGGTTCAACCTGTATTTAAAATGATTGACCTTTGAAGGGGGAGAAGAGCCGCTAGCAGCAGCAAAGAAGCAAGGCAGGAAAGATTCTGTAATCACTGTCACAGGCTGAACAACAGGCATAAGGAAGCCGGCAAATTTTTGGTTTATATGCAGCAGAACAGGCACCATTGAAGAATATGGATGTGGCCTCCCTATTCCAGACTGGAAACCAGGATTAATAATCAAAATGCTCACCGTCCTTTAAAACTAGAACCACCGGCCAGCACCATTATGGTGGCTAAGAGGAAATTACTGTGAAGGATATGCAGAGAAATGGTGTGAAGGGCTCATAAATGAATTCCTGATACATAAGTATAACAGTATATAGACATTAATTGTACCACTATGTTCTCTGTAAGACGCTTTGCAGGCATTTTCCTCTGCTGCACCAGGTGACATCAAATAGCACCGTAATGGCTCCACAAAATAGAAGAGCAACAGCAAAATCATTTTAATAAAAGAAGTAAAGCAAGTAATAGAGTAATATTATGGTGGGGACTGAGAGTAAGATGTGGTTTTACCTCAGAGAGTAAGGAATGAACCATAGGAAATGTATGAGTCATCAGATAAGTAATTGGAAACGATGAAGCAAATTCATTCCTGACATAATTCCAATGAAGTCAGTTGGAGTATTAACCTACTTGGAGCATTAACAAGAACAGTTTCAACATTTCAGTCAATAAAAGAAAGGATTTTAGAAAAGGGAGGTGAAAAATAAATCTAAAAGTCTGACTGTCTCTTAGTACACAGATGTGGCTTGAGATGATCAGGAACAGCAAGTGACTTTTCCCAATGAACTATATGGTCATCTTCTTCCCACTTAGACAACTTGCACACCAGTGTAACCACACCAAACTGGAACTACTCCCAATTTGCACAAATGTTAGAGGAGAATCAAGTCCTGCATTTTCAAGCCACCCATTACCGCCGGGTCACCGGATCAGATTTCACTGCAAAAGGCAATGATAGCCAATTCATATGCTGGTATGAAAAACATTATGGTCACTGGGGAAAGCGCAGGTCAGATTAATTTTAGAATCAAACAACCATGAGCTCCATAATTTCAACAGGCGTGGTGTTTATTGTCTGCAGTCTATAACCTGCAGAGATGGGCAGAGTAGTTTCATGGCAGTGGGCCAGGCTGAGGGGATAAGATGGGGGGAGTCCCTGAAAGCTTTCATTTAAAGATGACAAATGTTAGAAGGTTTTGCCAGGGAGGTGAGACAAAGACATTGTTTGAAAATGGCTTTATCAGAGCTACAGATATTGTTGCTACGTTGGCTGCAGGTTTTCAAAGGAAGGAGCTAGGCATTCAAATGTCACTGAAGTTAAATGGAGAGGACACTTATTAGATAGACTGCCAGTGTTCCACTCTGACCGAGAGGGCAGATGAGTGCTGTAGATGAGCTTTTTGTTGGTTCCCCGCTCTGCCCAGGGTACCAAGTCTAAATAGCTAGCTCCAAAAAAAAAAAATTCTTAAAGAGTCCTTTATAAACAGAAAGCCAATGCAGAACAAAAACACTCCTCCCAGTTTCCCAGAAGTCTGACTAGCTCATTCTTAGCCCACATGCCCCCTCTGAATGCAGTGGTCAGCTCTACCCAGGCCATTCGTCCAGAGTTTTCTTCATTCTGCTCCTTGTGTGAGGCCTCTTGCCTCCTTCTAAAGTAACATCCTTCTCCAGAGTCTGGGGTCCAGGGAGGTCTGTCCTTTGCTATTCTTCTGCAGGGACAGCAGGCAGTCCTGACCAGACTGGGCTTCTGGCCACTGTCCAGGGGAGCCCTTGCAGAGCCTAGGTCCTCTTAGATGCCTGCTGGCTGCAGGTCCCTGTCTAGGAGTCTCCCTTCTCCCTTCTCTTGCATGTTTCCTGTTTTGGGAGGGTCCCCAGAGAGTTCACTGCCTAGATGCCCTGTCAGCTCTCTAGCTCAGACTTCTGGAAGTTAATCTCCCCTCTTAACTCCCTTTGCACTTCCCACTAACTAAGCTTGGGTAACCTTTATAAGGTCCAAGTACTTGTTTACCAATCAACACCTGGAGCCTTCCCTCCCTCCCAGGAAGAATCTTCATTTGACAGTCACCAGCAGACTGGGCTCTAGCTCTCCATGAAGGGCAGCTGCCCTGTTATGGAGGATGCTTCTAAACCTAGGGGGAAAGTCTACCTACATTTCCTGAAGATTTGGTGAGAAGAGATTCCTGTAATACTTCCATCACTTCCTGATTCTTCCCAAAACAGAAAATACAATAGAAAAAAGAGTCAGGGGCTGCTTTGGTGCTAGTGAAAAACAAGACTGGGGAAACACAGGCTCTGATCAGCTGTGAAATTCAGCCAGTTGCTGTGAAGGTTTTGTGAATTACTTAGAGGTCTGGAAGAAAAAAAAGCTGTAGAAAATAAACACTAAAGCTCAGATCCTCAGGAGATGTTTAGGCTCCTATCCCCCATTGATTTTAGCTGGAACTACATGCCTAAATGACATTGAGTAAGAATGCTTTTTGTACTCCTACATAGGCGACCCTTCCTGCCTATCAGTGGGCAAAGAATGGGAAAAGCTTTGGCTTCCTTCCCTCCCTGCCTCTCTTCTGGATGGCCAATACAGCTGAGCTGGCACAGAGAGTAGTAATTGACTGTTGCCTAGTCCAGCAGTCAAGAGAAGCAAGGGAGGAATTGTGACTCAGAGGAAAAGTGCCTACTCCTGTTACTCCTGGAATGGCGCAACTTCTATAGTAGCCTAACAGGAATAAGCACCAATCCAGACATGAAACATTGATGCCTGAGTCCCCACCATTCACCATTCTGCTGGTTACTCCAGTACATTGGGAGAGTCTAGCTGTGCAGTCGATCTTTCCATCCCAGGAAAAAAAGTCTAGTTACAGAATATTTCACATCTTGTTATGACATAAACTATACCACCAGAAGTACAAGCGAGGGGCATAGTACAGAACAGCAAGTTCCGTTTGTCACTCCCCGCTAACTTCAGGATTATAATCAGAAATACTTGCTGACAGGTTAGCTTCCTCCACTCTTCAGGAACAAACTTGCAGAGACAAATGGTCTGACCTACCTGTGAACTGTCTCAGGAATCAGTTTTCTTTATTAGCAATAAGATACTTTCATTTTGAATCCCTCCCACTATTTCCATTATCACAGATGAAAGTGTTTTAAAATTGCCTCCTTTCCCAAACTCATGCAATGCCCCTTGCTTTTACACTCTAAAAAATTCTGTCTTTTAGAGTTTGCAGCTGAAAGGCCTGTCTGACAGCACAGAAGTGGGCACAAGCAGTGTGGTGGACTGATGTACAAAGCAGGGAAGACAAAGAATTTCACACCTGATGCCTTCAGAAAAATCTAGAGCAAGTGCACTATGGACCAGTATAATCCCAGAGGATGATACAGATGCAGAAGCACTGCTGTGTCATCAAGGTCAGGCATACAAGTTGCTAGGAGTTGGTCCAAAACAGTGGGCCATATTTTAAAGCAGCAGAATGGGGTGTCTTTGATAAGGTCCTTAGTAGTTTTGTTGTGCTTGTAAGTGATAAGAACAGTGATACCCTTGTCGATGTTACACATAGATCAAAGGAGCTCTGGAGAAGACCACAGTCACGTCATCACAAAGGTCAATTCGGATGAAAAATTATTTTCAGTGTAGCTTTTTCAGTCAAGGAGTCCCATTTAAGCATCCCCACCAAGCTTCCTATAAAGGCACACTGGAATTCTTTTGTCTCAACACTAACCAAACTTGTAACAACTGAGTTTTCAGAAGACATGTTGATATCACTAGAGAAAAGAAAAGAGCTTGGAAATGTCAGGGTTTTTCCAAAAACAAGTGTCCAGAGCTGTTTCCTGGAGAGAGACATGGCAGACAAACAGAGCTCTCTGTAAGCAAGTTCAAAGGGATTCACACTCATTAATCAGAGAAAAAAAATATTTGCAGTGTTGCATGTATCCTGGGACCAAAATGGCTACAACTATACAAAAAGTGAAGAGGGGTAGCAAACTTATTTGAATCCTCAGACGGGCCGCCGGCGGCCCGCACTCAGAACCCTGGAACAAGGCGGCAGGAAGCCCTGACCCCGGCGGCAGTGCCTAGCTGCCGCGGCATTACGGGGAGTGGACGGCGGCACCAGGGCCTTCCCCCATGGTGGCCGGCCCCATTCCCGGCATGCATCCGCTGGAGGTGGACGCACTGAGTGACGGGTGGGGGGAGGCCGGCGAGCCAGCCACGTCCCAGGCGGGGCGGGGCTACGACAGCACAACGCAACCGGCGGGCCGGTTCAAAAGGGCCCGCCAGCGGCGAGGAAAGGGGCAGCCACCGAAGCCGGCCCCTGGAACGCCCTGGGTCAAGGTCGGGTCGGCACCACCCCCAAAGGTGGTCGGCATGCGGACACCAAACCCCAGAGGCCCAGGACCCCTGCAGAGATCGCCCATTCCCGGAGCCGTGTCCAGACCCCGAGGGAAGACGTCCACCGAGACAAGCACCCGAATCACGGTAGGCCTCAAAGACCGGTCGGGCGAGGCCCCGAGACTTGCAGGGGGAAGGAAGCAGCCCAGGGCGGGGCCCTTTTGGCGCCCGTGGGCAGACGCGTTGAGGGAATCATCCCACGTTTGCCGTGCAGGGGACTAGCAGACCCCTGCACTTAGGGCCCCGGGCTGGGACCCAGAGGAGAGGGTGGGCCCGGGTCCCCCTCCCCACACATCCCCGCAGGAACCGGCATTGGTACGGCCCTGTGAAAGTAAAGTCCGTAAGCGTCGAGGGACAGAAAGGTCCCAACTGAGGGGAGAAGGGTTCAGGGTCTGCAGATCCCCCAGTCCCGCTGGGATGGAGTGATCGCACCCGATCGCGTCGGTACCGGACTTGGTGCGACGACCGGTGACCCAGAGGCGGGCGTTGGGGTCCACTGAGCCCCCCTGCAGAAGGTCAGGGGGTGATCGCACCCCATACCCCCTCGCAGATCCCAAGAAAGATGTTGTGTCCTCATGGATGGCTCTCTGAAGACGTATGTTCAACATGCAGTGATGGTCAAACAGAGCTAACATTAGGAAAGGGATAGATATTTTCTCTTGTCATTTTATAAATCCATGGAACATCCCACCTAGAATACTGCATGCAGTTCTGGTTACTCCATCTAAAAAATAAACAAAAAAAAAGATGTTAGAATTGGAAAAAGTACAGAAAAGTACAACAAAAGCAATTAGGGATATGGAACAGCTTCCATATGAAGAGAGATTACAAAGCCTGGGCTTAGAAAAGGTGTGCATTAGGGGAAACATGATTTTTTTCCCCTCTCTCTCTCCTCCCTCCCCCCCAATGGAGTGTGTGCTCTGACTGGAAGCTGGAAACTGTTGGCTTCTAATTAAAGTTTGAAATCTAGAAGCCTCTGCTGATTGGCTGAGCCTTGGTAGGGGGAGGGGCTATCAGGCAGTCCAGGGCTTTATAAAGGAGTGAGTCAGTAACCAAAGAGCTTGCGAACAGGTGATTGCAAACAGGGAGTTTAGAGAGGGAGTCTGGAAGGGGGCAAGGTACTCTTGCCTTTCCTTTAAACCCCTTTTTAGGACAGCAGGTATGGATAGTGATAGGTCTGCTATTGTTACCTGCACAACATGTGCCAGGTTTGTCTTCCTCCCAGAAGAAAGAAGGGATTTCATCTGTACTAAGTGCAAGCTGGTTACCATTTTGGAAGAAAAAATTAGAGGACTGGAGGCCCAAGTGTCGACTCTATGCTCAATCAGAGAGGATGAAGACTTCCTCGATAGAAGGCAGAGTTTAATCCTGCAAGCAAGGCAGGCGGAAGAGCCAGAGACGGCAGTACAGGACGAGGAAGAGAACTGGCAGCATGTAACTTCTAGAAGGAAAAAAAGGCCAGCACAGGAATCCCCTATTCCTACAGAGCGAAGTAATCGCTTTCAGGCTCTCTCCACAGGCTCTGCGATGGAGAATGCTTTGGAAGGGACCTCACAAGGAAGAAATCGGAAGGGAACCACTTCAACTGAAAGGCATGGGATGCATAGTCCTAGGGATGGGGGTTCCACAACCACCACCCCCAAAAGAAGAAGGCGGGTGGTGGTGGTCGGGGACTCCCTCCTTAGAGGGACTGAGCCATCCATCTGCCGTCCGGACCTGGATTCTCGATAGGTGTGCTGCTTACCAGGAGCTCGAATTTAGGATGTGACTAAGAGGCTTACAAAACTGATCAAACCTTCAGATCGCTACCTCTTCCTGCTTTTCCATGTGGGAACTAACGATACGGCCAAGAATGACCTTGAGCGGGTTACTGCGGATTACGTAGAGATGGAAAGAAGGATCAAAGAATTCAGAATGCAAGTGGTGTTCTCGTCTATCCTCCCTGTTGAAGGGAAAGGACTGGGTAGGGATCGTCGAATTGAGGAAGTAAATGTGTGGTTGCGCTGGTAGTGTCACAGAGAGGGCTTTGATTTCTTCGACCATGGGACTCTGTTCCGGGCACAAGGATTGTTAGGAAGAGATGGGATCCACCTAACAAAGAGAGGAAGGAGCATCTTCGTGGGCAGGCTTGCAAACCTAGTGAGGAGGGCTTTAAATTAGGTTCATTGGGGGACGGTGACCAAAACCCTGAGGGGAGTGGGGAAGTCGGATACTGGGAAGAAATGCAAAGAGGAATGAGCAACAAAGGAGGACCCATGATTCGAATGCAGAGGGTAGGGCTATCTACTGGTTATCTAAGGTACACCAATGTGAGACGCCTGGGTAACAAACAGGAAGAATTGGAGGCCCTGGCCCAGTCCAAGAACTACGATTGGGATGGGATAACAGAGAATTGGTGGGATGACTCGCATGACTGGAGCGCTGTCATGGAAGGGTATAAACTGTTCAGGAAGAACAGGCAGGGGAGAAAAGGAGGAGGAGTTGCACTGTATGTAAGAGAGCACTTGGGGTATGTCTAGACTACATGCCTCTGGCAACAGAGGCATGTAGATTAGGCTACCCGGCATAGGAAAATGAAGTGGCGATTTAAATAATCACCACTTCATTTAAATTAAAATGGCTGCTGCACTGAGCCGATCAGCTGTTTGTCGGCTCAGCGCGCTAGTCTGAACGCTCCATGGTCAACATCAAAGGCATTTGTCGACCGCCCCAGTGTGCCTCGTGGGATGAGGTTTACTGGGGAGGTCGACAAATGCCTTTGATGTCGACCGCGGAGTGTCCAGACTAGCGCGCTAAGCCGACAAACAGCTGATCGGCTCAGCGCAGCAGCCATTTTAATTTAAATGAAGTGGCGATTATTTAAATTGCCGCTTCATTTTCCTATGCTGGGTAGCCTAATCTACATGCCTCTGATGTCAGAGGCATGTAGTCTAGACATACCCTATGACTGCTCAGAACTCCAGTATATAGAAGGAGAAAAGCCTATTGAGAGTCTATGGGTCACACTTAGAGGTGTAAGCAACAGCAGTGATGTTGTGGTTGGTGTCTGCTACAGGCCGCCGAATCAGGTGGATGAGGTAGATGAGGCTTTCTTCGGACAACTGAGAGAAGTTTCCAGATCGCAGGCCCTGGTTCTCATGGGGGATTTTAATCACCCTGACATCTGTTGGCAGACCAATACGGCAGTACACAGACAATCTAGGAAGTTTTTGGAGAATGTTGGGGATAACTTCTTGGTACAAGTGCTGCAGGATTCGACCAGAGGCTGTGCGCAGCTTGACCTGCTGCTCACAAACAGGGAGGAACTAACAGGGGAAGTAGAGGTGGGTGACAACCTGGGAAGCAGTGATCACGAGATGGTAGATTTCAGGATCCTGACCAAAGGAAGAAAAGAGAGTAGTAAAATACACACCCTGAACTTCAGAAAAGCAGACTTCAACTTCCTCAGAGACCTGACGGGCAGAATCCCCTGGGATGCTAACATGAAGGGGAAAGGAGCTCAGGAGAGCTGACAGTATTTTAAAGAAGCCTTATTGAAGGCACAGAAAGAAACCATTCCAATGCATAGCAAGAGAAGCAAATATGGTAGGAGACCAGATTGGATCACCGGGGAAATCCTTGGTGAACTTAAGCACAAAAAGGGAGTTGACAAAAAGTGGAAACTTGGACAGATGACTAGGGAGGGATATAAATGTATAGCTCAAGAATGCAGGGGAGTTATCAGGAAGGCAAAAGCGCAATTGGAATTGCAACTCGCAAGGGATGTGAAAGATAACAAGAAAGGTTTCTATAGGCATGTTAGCAAGAAGAAGGTGATCAGAGAGGGTGTGGGGGCCCTACTGGATGAGGGCAGTAACCTAGTGACAGATGATGTGAGGAAAGCTGAAGTACCTAATGCTTTCTTTGCCTCTGTCTTCACGGACAAGGTCAGTTCCCAGACTAATCCGCTAAGTGATGCAATATGGGACAAAGGTGGATAGCCCTTGGTGGGGAAAGAACAGGTTAGGACCTATTTAGAAAAGCTAAACATACATCAATCCATGGGTCCGGACTTAATACATCGGAGGGTACTGAGGGAGTTGGCAAATGTCATTGAGGAGCCTTTGGCCATTATCTTTGAAAAGTCGTGGAGATCAGGAGAGATCCCGGATGATTGGAAAATGGCAAATGTAGTGCCCATCTTTAAGAAAGGGAAGGAGAACGATCCAGGGAACTATAGGCCGGTCAGTCTTACATCAGCCCCCAGAAAAATCATAGAGGGGATCCTCAAGGAATCCATTTTGAAGCACTTGAAAGAGGGGAAGGTGATCAAGAATAGTCAGCATAGATTCATGAAGGGCAAGTCATGCCTGACCAATCCGATTAGCTTCTATGATGAAGTAACTGGCTCTGTGGATATGGGGAAGTCAGTGGATGTGATATACCTTGACTTTAGCAAGGCTTTTGATACAGTCTCCCACAACATTCTTGCCAGCAAGTTAAGGGAATGTGGATTGGATAAATGGACGGTAAGATGGATAGAAAGCTGGCTGGAAAGTCGGGCCCAGTGGGTAGTGATCAACGGCTCGATGTCAGGATGGTGGTCGGTTTCAAGCAGAGTGCCCCAAGTATCGGTTCTGGGACCGATTTTGTTCAACATCTTTATTAATGACCTGGATGAGGGGATGGATTGCACCCTCAGCAAGTTTGTGGATGACACTAAGCTAGGGGGAGAGGTAGACACGCTGGAGGGCAGGGATAGAGTCCAGAGAGACTTAGACAAATTGGAAGATTGGGCCACAAGAAATCTGATGAGATTCAACAAGGACAAGTGTAGAGTCCTGCACTTGGGATGGAAGAATCCCAAGCATTGTTACAGGCTGGGGACCAACTGGCTAAGTAGCAGTTCTGTAGAAAAGGACCTGGGGATTACAGTGGATGAGAAGCTGGACTTGAGTCAACAGTGTGCCCTTATAGCCAAGAAGGCTAATGGCATATTAGGTTGCATTAAGAGGAGCATTGCCAGTCAATCCAGAGATGTGATTATTCCTCTTTACTCGGCTCTGGTGAGGCCGCATCTGGAGTATTGTGTCCAGTTCTGGGCCCCCAATTGCAAGAAGGATGTGGATGCATTGGGGAGGGTCCAGAGGAGGGCAACCAAAATGATTAGGGGGCTGGAGCATATGACCTACGAGGAGAGGCTGAGGGAGTTGGGTCTATTTAGTCTGCAGAAGAGAAGAGTAAGGGGGGATTTGATAGCAGCCTTCAACTTCCTGAAGGGAGGTTCCAAAGAGGCTGGAGAAAGGCTGTTCACAGTAGTGATGGATGGCAGAACAAGGAACAATGGTCTCAAGTTGTGGTGGGAGAGGTCCAGGTTGGATATTAGGAAAAACTATTTCACTAGGCGGGTGGTGAAGCACTGGAATGGGTTACCGTGGGAAGTAGTGGAGTCTCCATCCCTAGAGGTGTTTAAGTCTCGGCTTGACAAAGCCCTGGCTGGGTTGATTTAATTGGGATTGGTCCTGCCTTGGGCAGGGGGCTGGACTTGATGGCCTTCTAAGGTCTCTTCCAGCTCTATGGGTCTATGATTCTATGATTCTAAGAATAGAGAAAGCAAATAAGTGATATTTTCCCTTTAACAACACAAAAACTAGGTGTCACCCAATGAAATGATCTGCAGATTTAAAACATAAGGAAGTTCTTCACTCAGTCAATGTTTGGAACTTGTTGCCAGGGGATACTGTGAAGACCATAAGTAAAACTGGATTTAAAAAAGAATTATGTCTATCAGTGGCTGAGCGCCAAAATGGTCAGGGATGCAACTGCATGCTCTGGGTGTCCCTCAGCCTCTGACAAGCTGGAACTGCATGATATGGGATGGACCAATCAGTAATTACCATGTTCTGTTCCCTCTGAAGCATCTGACAGTGGCCAGTTCCAGATGACAGAATCTGAGGCTATGTTTACACTACGGGGTTTTTCCGGGATACCTCCTCCGCATCCAGGGAAGGCGTCTGCTCTTCCACTTTTTTTTGTAGAAGAGCAGACGGGCTCTTTCGGAAGCCCTGTCTTCCTCCTCCCACGAGGAAGAAGGGCTCTTCCGAAAGAGGAGGCTTTTCTGAAATCTGGCCCAGTGTAGATGGGCCAAATTTCGGAAAAGCCTCTTCTGAAAAAACTATTGAAAAAAGATACGCAAATTGTGCTCCACAATTTGCGTACCTTTTTCCGACAGATCATTGTAGTATAGACAAAGCCTGAGGCTAGATGGACGGTTGGTCTAACCCACTATAGACACTTACATTTTTAGGATAAAAGAAGGCAGGTAAGTTAGTACAGCTAACTGGTTGTAACTTTGCTCTGCCCAAAGTCACCTCATGCAGCCTGCTAGGTACCCCATCTGTAAATTGGAGGGGATGCCTCTTAAGGTAAGGTCTGAACTTTTATTCGGTAAGAATTCTAGACATATGGCAAATTCTTATTAACACCAAATAGTGGAACAGGTAAGAATAGGAATTATGGTCTTTTCTTAGTTCTCAAAGCCAGAGCATACCTTTGCCCAGACCAAAAGGTTGATGGAGCTCTAGCTCTGTACTTACCATGTAGGAGCTTTGTGAGGTGGGAAGCATAATCACTGCAGCTGCATCATTCAGGTATTTTAGCAGCAAATCCCCAACAAGCTCTAACACAAACATAAATTGTGCTTTTTTAGAAGCTTACAACTCAGCCAGATCTGGGTGTATTTTCACAATAACAACATCTGACACCACTGACCTGAAGGCTATCCGGTATCGAGTTTCAAATTCCTAAACTTACAGGGACTAGAATTCTTTTTCTTAAAGTTTCAGAATGTTTCCCTAACAATGGCAATGTGACTTGTTTTTCCCTTAACTTTGTACTCAGATGCACCCACCATTTCTTTGGTGAAGCTTCCCTTCCTCCACACCCTGCCAAATAAAGAACTAAATCAGACTGAAGCAAAAAGCAAGCATGCCAAATGTCAGCCAAAAGCAACCGGAGACAGGAGTTTATAATGGAAAGCATGATACAATCTTAACTGAATGCTTCTCCCTGCTCTACTGACAACAATGGGGGAAGGAGGGGTGATTAGAGATAGGCCTGAGCCAACCCTGTCTTTGGATTTGGAAGTCCCTCTCAAATTTGCTTCATTCCCTCACTCTTGCTTTACTTTGCAGAAGCCATGCTGTCATGAAAGCTAAGAAGAAGCACAGAAGCCCAGGGTCATTGGAAATCTCTGGCTTTGGGGAAATCAATTCTCTTCCTTTATTCAAGGGTGCAAATCCCCCCCCTTGCCTGAGGAAGTGATCAGGTGGACTGTTTGTGGGCCTAATTCTTCTCACTCACACTTGTTTTATGCTGGTTGAGGTCAATAGAGTTCCTTCCAGTTTATACTGATTTATAATAATAGTAGAGAATCTCTGTTAATCCAAAATTCATGTGATTTTCAGTCTCCTACATAGGTGAATAAGCTAAGTAGGACAACTTGGTCCCTTGACTTTATACTGCCCCACTTACTAAAGCTACGTCTACACTAGCACATTATTTCGAAAAATACCTCTCAAAATAATTATTTTGAAATAAGCTTATTCCTCTTCACAAGCAGGAGTTATTATTTCAAAATAACAAGCCTATTATTTTGAAATAACAAGCTTGGTAGTGTGGACACTCTCTTTGTTATTTCAGAATAACTCCTCAGTGTGGATATGTCCTATGTGAGTTTCTCCTTTAGAATTCCAATAAGCACTTGGAGGGAAATTTCTGCTATAAACTACAAATAAGATCTTGTCCTGTTTGGCTCCTGTTTTTGTGACTGCTAGTAAAGGAGATAGGAGCATCTGGGTTACAAAAATCAAAGTTTTTTAAAAATATTTCTAGTTTTTACTACCCTGGGACTCAAAAGTCCTGTTTAGAAGTTGCCCACTACTGCATACAACTACCCACCCATCCCCAGTAGCCCATCAGTAGTCCCTTGAAAGAGGATGTGTTTGCATATTAAATCTTTCAGCAGGGAGTCAGAGCTTGCCCATTTGCTTTGCTTTACATGTTACTCTAAACCAAAGATTAAAGAGTAACCCAGATCAAGTGTGTATTCCAGTTTGGGTTGGCTTTGTTGTAAAGGTTAAGCATGGAACTTCTCAGCAATTAGTTGAGGAAAAGGGCAAGCTAAAATTGTATCAACTGTCTATCACATCAGAGGAGGCAGCAGAGGATATAGCTTCCCTGTCAACCACAAGATGAGTCACCTGTTGTCTACCAGCACTCAGGCCAAGAATGCTCAAATTTGAATTTAGGGGGTGCTTTCAAGAGCACTTCAGCCATCAGCTGCTTTCTTTCAGTTGGGCTGTGTTGTAAATCCAGCCCCAAGTTAAAACACTGAAGGGGGAAATGATTGCACAGTGCCAATAAGAGAGAGGGCCAGGGCTTCCTAATAAAAGGTAAACAGATCATTAAACTTGTCTGTACAAAGCTCAGAGTGGTAAAGCAAGCACAGTGTGTTAATACTGCCACCTTGCCAGCTTCATCAGCAGTTCTGGTCAATTGAGAACCCCCTTAGAAAACTTCTACTAATTTCTTAATTGAAGGCCCATGTTGTTACTTACATAGAGTCTCAGAGGTTCACGTGTGTAATCACCTTGGTTCTGGAACAGGAGGGCCTGAACTGCTTTAGAGAAGAAAATACCCATAAAGGGGAGGATGTTCAGGTGGTTTGGGAACCACCTTGGGACTCAGGAAGTGTGGGTTTAGGTACCTGCTTCCCCCCAGGTTTCCCATGTGACCTTGGTCAAGTTGCTTAGGCCCAGATGAAAAGGTACTCTCGGTGCTGTGGTGTTCAACGATAGCAAGTAGGAAGGAAACAGTCACAGGCACACTACCCCACAGCACCTGAGGGAGGCACTCAAACTCCCTCTGTAGTGAATGGAGAGAGCTAGGCACCTGAGAATGGGATCCAGGAGAGCCAGCACGCAAAGCACAGAGCCGCCTATGCTAGCCAGAGATGCCAACAAGAGGGGGGCATAAGCCTTATCCCTCTCAGAGAGAGGAGTTCCCAGTTGGACAATACACGCCAAGATGGGCACCTGTCTCCCAGTGTCAGGCACCTAAGTCATTTCCTATGTGAATGAGCCAGGACCTGTCTGACTCAACACAAGAGAGAGATTAGAAACTGGGGGTGAGATCCATTAGTCCCATGCATCCAGCAGTCACTTAGTTCAGTTCTTTCCTGAACCACACTAAGCTCTTCGCCTCTGTGATCTCATGGCAATGAATTCCACAGACTCAGTCATCTTGAGCAAAGAAAGGGATTGCCTGTTATCACTTTAATTTAGCAGCCTCTTGTTTTCCTAGCTTGTTCCCTTGCTTTTTACTAAAAGGAAAGATGAATAAGATCAGCCAGTCTGGCTTCCCCATCACTGCAGTAGACACGACACATGATGTGCTCTCTCTCGCTCTCTCCTGGAGCACATGCTTTGCTCTTAATATAAAATAAAGATAAATGTCTTACTTCAGCTCTCACTACCCCATTTATTGCTTCCATCCACCTTTTGCATCCTCTGACAGTGCTTATCACAGAGTACTTACAACCTAGTTGTACTCCGTGTTTGGTGCTGCATGGAGAAGTAACCATGGGGCATGATCACTACTATGCATTGCTAGATGCTACTGTAACATAAATCAAACTCCACCACCTCAGGCAGAAGACATATGGCTGCCCTTTTTGTATGGAAAAACATAAGAGCCCCAGAGGGATCTGAATCTCCCCCAAGAATATACATCAACTGTCAGAAGCAAAGTAAAGCTTTTATTTTATTTTATTTTCTCTCTGGGGCAGAGAGACAGCAACAGAACTGCAGTTTCATGAATTTGGTTCATCCGGCAGCTACTTTCATCCCCCCAAAAATGGCTTTTAGATGAATCATCATTTTATTCCTACAGAGATGACTACATGTGTTCATGAAACTTTTCCCTGAACTCAAACATGAGCCATCTACATGTAGTGACCCCAATTTATTACACTGCAGACACAATGTTCCAACACAATTCCCAGTACAGCATATTATTTAATATATGGGGAGAAAATGCAAAGCAAGTTTTTTTTTAATTGTGGTCACTTACCCAACAATGTACAAATGGCTGAGCAGCATTAATGTTATTTCTTCTAGATAACCCTGGTTTACTATCACTATCCAACTGTTAAACCTGATTGCTGAGCCGAATCACTTCTCTGTAAGGCCTATCATCCATTTCTTCCTAGCCAGCAATCTGTACTGTACGTAGAGACCAACTTTGCTCCAGCCAGGGTCTGTGCAATTCAGGTGGCCCTCATCATGAACTAGCTTCATCAATTAGATGTTTCTTCCACAGTCTGATCCTTACATGTCTAGCCTCTATGGATGGTGACCAGGAAGAGAAAGAACTTAGCTTAGACTACGTCTAGACTGCATCCCTCTATCGACAGAGGCTTTGTCGACAGATACTGTTGACAAAACTTCTGTCGAAAAAGAGCATCTAGACTACGATCAGTAGTGTCGACAAAGCAAGCCACTTTTTTGAAAGAGAGTCTAGATGCTCTCTTTCGAAAAAGCACAGTTTGCATGCAATAGCGCCTTTTTTCGAAAGAGTACTTTTGAAAAAAGGCTTTATTCCTTGTAAAATGAGGTTTACCGTTGTCAACAAAACTGCTGCATTCTGTCGACTTACTGTCGACAGAACGCGGCAGTAGTATAGACGCAGGTATAGTTTTGTCGACAAAAGCCAACTTTTGTTGACAAAACCCTATAGTCTAGACACACCCACAGTTACTACAAGTATAGTACGTGTGAAAATACCATTTTGGTCAACACATGGGCAATTGAACTGGAGACACACAAGCCTAAGCTCTTTTCAATGCGCCTAAAAGGGAGCAGCTGAGACCTTGAATTGGCCCTCCATGCAAAATGGTCAGTGCAGCCCTATGATTCCCTCTCCTCTCTACCCCTTCCCAGAAGCACAGATATTACAACTCTAACTGATTTCTACATAGGGACATTCATAGAAGGAAAGGAGTCTCTTTGCAGGGACCAGGCACAGGAAAATTGTTCCATGAGAGCATGGTGATGTTGTCTGGCAAAAAGGCAGTTTTGCTTTGCTTTGTAGAATCATTGAATCATAGACTCCTAGGATTGGAAGAGTCATTGAGTCCAATCCCCTGCCCAAAGCAGGACCAACCCCAACTAAATCATCCCAGCCAGGGCTTTGTCAAGCTGGGACTTAACACACACACACAGCTGGCTATGGATGTTTTGGGAAATGTTTGACATCTGCTACTGAATAAAATCTAGGGCAACACCAAAATAACAGCTATGGCAACTGATAGATTTCACTCATAATCAACCAGTTGCATGAGGCACTTCACAAATATATCTTGGCTAGATTCAAGTCTCATTTGGCCAGCACAGTCCAAGTCCTGGTAAGTTCATCTAAAAAGGATCTACATGTAACTGTCAGATGTATTTATTTTTATCATTAGGTTCAATTAAGGATGGTCTTCTGCTGAACACACAACTGGGACTCTCAAGGGGTCTAGATTTTGTTGCTAGCCCTGCCACAGACTCATTTAACTTCTCAGTCTCCATTCCTCCTCTGTACAATGCAGCTGCTCCCCACCTTTGCCTGTCTTGCTTATTTAGTTTGTCAGCTCTCTGAGGCAGGGACTGTCTCCTACCACAGGTCTGTATAGCACCCAGCAGGCTGCTGTGGTGGCTTCTAGATGCCACTGCAACAATAAAAAGAAAAACAACTACTGCTTTGATACAAGTAATATTTCATCCTACCTCATTAACATATGTGTACTTGTTTAATGTTAACCAAGGAGGTTTTGCTCAATTATTTTACCTAGCCAAACACCTGCTAATAAAGCCCTGTTGTTAGCTTCCCCTTAATCAGACAGATCCATCAGGCAACCTTGTAGTCTCAGAGGACAGGGCAAGGGCTCAGTGGGAATCAAAACTGAGCTACTTTTGTTCTAAGCATGGTTTCTGCGACTCAGGCTTAAGACATTGGCAGGGCAGGGCAGGGAATTTTGCCCCTGGACTGTGTCTGTGCTGTGAATGATCAGATAACAGCATCTTTCTCTGGCATTAATTCCACTTTGGATTAATGATCCCCTTTACCTGTTACTCTAGCTGGATCTCAGTGCAGTCATCATCATTTTGCAGCTGATCCATCACTAAAATAAATCCCACTGGGCAGGTGCTTTGCCAACTTTTCCAAGAGCAGCAAGCTTCCCCTTTGCTGGGTATAGGGTGTCAACCATGGGATTACATCGCCAATACTGAAATCTCACAGATGAACCCAACGGATGAAAACACAGTTCAATCTCATTGTTTTCTGGACAGAAAACAGTTCTCTGAATTAGATGCAAATAATTATAACATATGCTCATCCTGAGGCTGCAAAATGGGCACACTCCTTATTTAGGAAGTCATATTCAGGCTGTTCAGATGAAGGAGTGTGCCATAAAACACGGTGCCACAAGATGTTCAGTGCCTGGCCAAATACCTTCTTGATAACTTCAAAGCTCTGGCGAGAGGTTTGAAACTGACAAACACATTGACAGCTGGCAGCTCGGGCTCACCAACTGAAAAAACAGCCTCTGGGGCATGCTTATGGTATAAGCAGGAAAGGTCAAGCAATTCTTCTAGAGAATATGATATTTATACCACTCACTCGTGGCATAAATATTGGATTACGGCGTGGCATTATGCAACATCAGCATGAAAAGTTGTTTTGAATCAAAAGTCAAAATGTTTCATTTAGAACATGGTGACAAGAAACATTTTGTCTTTGGGGGATTTTGTGTGGCTTCTGGTTTTTTGCACAGAACAATTAACAAATATGCCACAAATCTGTGACGTGTTTCAGTTGACCTGAATTTGCATTTTTTGCCCCCAAAAAAGTTTTGTTCAATAAAGTTGTGCTCCGTTCTATTCAGAAGACCTAAATGCTATTCTGAGCTCTGAGGTGGACTGCCAATGTGATGCAGGACAGAGACTTGATATCTCTGAGTTGAGCTCCATTCCCCATTTCTAAAATCCCCTGCCACACAGGGGTGATGTAAGAGTCAGTTAATTAATGTTTGTGAAGCACCCAGGTTGTACACTGATGAGTGCCAGACAGCACCCAAGAACTACAATAAAATCAGAATGGCAGTAAATATTCGTTCCTGGATGTAGACAGAAAACCCAAACACTGCAGCACTCTTCAGCTCTTGTAAAGAGCCTGTTATCTTCTGCCAAATGTATTTATTTTTGTCTCCTTACTGTCCAATAGGTTATCTTTATATTTTGAGGTTTATTTTTGAATGTGTCGACATGTTGCTGAAAAGGTCAGACATATGAGGACACAGCTACAGCAATGCATGAAGAAGCAGAGACCCGTTCCTGGAAATCATGATTATGAGGTTTTCAGAAGAAAGCGTGATGCAACCAACGGGGGCGTGGGGGGCGGGGGAAACCAGAGGTGGCAAACAGCCATCTTCAGTCTTTTGTTGTGGCTCCTATTTCTGGTCTTCACATGAAATTAGGAGGGTTTGCTTCTAAGTATAGGTTTTGCAGGCTTATTTGGAAAGGTTGTCATAACTCGCAGAGATGGTAACACCAGCCAGTTGCTAGCTGAACTATATTTATCAATGTAGTTCATAAAGCAACGTCTCAAAGAGGTCTTTGGGGTTAAGGTTTTCTTTTAAACACAATAGTCAACATATCTCTGTTATGAAACAGAGATTCCCCAGCCAGGTCGTATTTTATTAAAACAGAAAGCCCAGGATCTATTCACGTGTACTTATCCTTTGGGCAAGTGATTTGTATGCTGAAGAGTCAAGAAACCTGTTTATTGATTTTTAATCTTCCCCTTATGTTATTTAATACCCCCACTCCATTGCCCTACTCCTGCACCGATTCCACTTGCTGCATACATGAACTGCAGTGCTCAGCATGGCTGTGACTAAGCCCTGTTATTGGTGCAGCTCCCCCAGTGGTAACTCACAGTTAACGGGATGACTGCACCTGTCGGCCTTTGAGGCCTCCTCGAGTGCCCCCACCTCAGGTCTCAAGCCTTCAAGCATCAGTAAAGTGGACCCTGACAGTGCTCCCACTTTGGGATCAGGCCTTGGGGTACAGTCGCCTGTGGACTCACTGTTATTTAGCTCAGCAGGTCTGACCTATGTCAAGTACCTGTAAGTTCTCTCCTTTGGGAGCAATGACAGTGATAACCAGTGAGCAGAAGGCCTCCTTAAAACAAAGTATTTACACCAAAAGCAGATCTCTGTTTGCAGCCAATGGGAACAGCGGGAAGTGGCGCAAACCAGAACACTGCTTCCCACCGCTCCTATTGGCCGCAAACAGCAATCTGCGGCCAACAATAGCTGCGATTGTCTGTACTTGTGGAGCACAGGTAAATATAGAGGTGAGGGCCTGCTAGGGACTGACCCTGGTGGACTGGACCCAGCCTGCAGACTGGAATTTGCCCACGCCTACTGTAATTGATACTTAATCTTGCTTCAGTGCAGTGGGCTGGATTATATCACCTGTTGTGATCTCTTCCAGTCCTACACTTCTGCAATGTTCAGTCTTTTTGACTGCCACATTCCCCACCTGGGAAAACAGTTTGCATCTTCCTTGGAGACAGGGTGTAGGATCCTCCAGCTAATTGTTTCCTCCCTTGTCTTTTAATTAAGAACATAAGAACGGCCATACTGGGTCAGATCAATGGTCCATCCAGCCCAGTATCCTGTCTGCCAACAGTGGCCAATACCAGATGCCTCAGAGGGAGGGAACACAACAGGTAATCCTCACATGATCCCTCCCCTGTCACTCATTTCCAAACAAACAGAGGCTTGGGACACCATTCCTACCCATCCTGGCTAATAGATTCATGGTCCATCAATGGCTATCTAGCTTTTTTAAAATCCAAGCCTTCACTGCATCCTCTGGCAAGGAGTTCCACAGGTTGACAGTGCGCTCAGTGAAGAAAAACTTCCTTTTGTTTGTTTTAAACTTGCTGCCTATTAATTTCATTTAGTTCTTATATTGTGGGAATAAGTAAATAGCTTTTACTTATTCACTTTTTCCATACCAGTCATGATTTTATAGACCTATCATATCCCCCCTTAGTCTCCTCTTTTCTAAGCTGAAAAGTCCAAGTCTTTTTAATCTCTCTTCATATAGGACCTGTTCCAAACCCTAATCATTTTTGTTGCCCTTTTCTGAACCTTTCTCAATGCCGATATATCTTTTTTGAGATGAGATGACCACATCTGTACGCAGTATTCAAGATGTGGCTGTACCATGGTTTTATATAGAGGCAATAAGATATTCTCTCTCTTATTCTCTATCCCTTTTTTTAATGACTCCTAACATTCTATTTGTCTTTTTTGACTGCCGCTGCACACTGAGTGGATGCTTTCAAAATTGCTCCCCAAGTGTCTGTTGCTTACTTGGATCCATTGTGGTGTATCCCTGTAATCTTTTCCCAGGGCCACCTGTGAAGCTAGAATAATAGGGTCATACAAGGAAGTCTTATAACACAATATAAAATAACTTCACCTCACTGACCAGGTCACATCCAGCAGTCATAAAATTATTACATCTCCTTGTTCTTAAGCTATTACATTGTATCGCTGCCTCCGTCATGGGAATAATAATGAGCCACTAGTTGGACTAGCGCTTTCTGAAAATGGGGTGGGGATTCTTCAGAAAATGTCAACCAAATCAAAAATAATTTTAATTGAAATTTTCTGCCAAAAAATGAAAGCTGAAATATTTCAGCTGAGAACCCAAACTATTTGCTTAGGGGAATTCTAGTTCAAATGCATCATGCTCCTATTTTCTCCTCTCTGGGTCAGGCTGCCTGGTCTCACATGATGCACCACAGTCTCCCCTCTTAGGCTGTGTCTAGACTACATCCCTCTTCTGACAAAGGGATGTAAATTAGACACTTCAAAAGTGCAAATGAAGTGGGGATTTGAATTTCCCGCACTTCATTTGCATAATCATGTCATGGAGCTTTTTCGAAAAAGCACCATTTTGAAAGTAAAACCGCAGTCTAGACGCCATTTTTTGAAAATGGCAGGCTTTTTTGAAAGATACTGTATTCCTCAAAAAATTCAAATCCCCACTTCATTTGCACTTTCGAAGTGTCTAATTTACACCCCTCTGTCGAAAGAGGGACGTAGTCTAGACACAGCCTTAGTGAGGGGCAGCCATGCATTCTGGCAGTCAGATAGCGGCAGAACATCAGGGAAGATGAAGTTTAGTTGGGGAGTGCCCAGGCCATAGAGAAGAATGGGAGCATCAAAATATTTCTGTTTTCAGAGTTAAGGTGTCCAATGAGAAATTAAATCTTCCACAGGAAACAGACACTGATTGCAAAGAAATCTGTTATGTCAAAGATGTAATTTTTTACTGAAAAACAATTCCAATGGGATTTTTTTCAGTCAGTCTTAATGCACTCCATCTGGTGGTATTTACACCATCGCAGAACATTGTAGGAGTTACACCATCTGGATTACAGTGGTGAAAGGTTTTAGGAGTTCAGGGTGGACAAGGCCTAAAAGGGTGTTTATCCATGTGAAGAATTCTGGAGATGGGGCTTTGTGTAATTCCCTAGGAAATGAAAGTTATGGATGTCACTGCAACATCTGCTTGTAGGTGGTATGAAGAATAATGTTGAGCTTGTCCACAGCGTTACTAATCCAGAGATCTCAAATGCCCCACAGAGGTGAGCAAGGATCACTAACCGCTTTTTACAAATGAGCAAACTAATGTCCAGAGAAGTTAAGTGACTTGCTCAGGGTCACACCATCAGTTGATGTCTCTCCTCATTGCCTAGACCTACAGTGATCAGAAGCTCAAGGCACTGGAAGTAAGGTCCCAGGCTATATTTCATTCCCTATACCTTGGAAAAAAGTTAAATTTATATTTCAAAATCTATTTGCAAAGTGTCCAAGTAAATGAATCCTAGTGAGTAGGAGGCCATGGGTTAGCAGTCTAAGCATCAGGTTTGACACACCTGGGCTATGTCTACACTGCAGTGCTATTTCGGGATCCCTGCAGGATCCCAAAATAGCTATTCTGCATCTTTTCAGCCCACCCATTACTTCAAAATATAATGGGCTCGCTATTGAGACATCCCTGTAAACCTCATTCCACGAGAAGTAAAGGACTTTTCAGAATAGCGATTTATTTTGAAATAAATGCAGTATAAACAGCCCCAATTTTGAAATAAGCTACTTAGAAATAACATCGAAATAAGATAAGCAATTTGCGAAGCTCAAACTGCATACCTTATTTCAACCTATTGTGCAGTGTAAACCTAGCCTTTGTCTCCTTTTCTTATAATTCTAGTAGGGTCAACTTAGTCCTTCCCATTAAATTAGATCAACTGCAGAGATGATAGGAAAATGGTGAGCATTATTCATTAAAATATTTTGAATTTCTGGAGAAAGTTATCATTGACATTTCAAATGTGTGATTGGCTTCAATCTGGTTCATAGACTAGTCAAAAATAAAAAGTTTGTGGAAAAATGTTTAATAATTTTCTTGAAATATTTTTGTCAAAATTAAAAAAAAACGTTGACCAGCCTTAAATACACTGATTTTCCTCAATGGGGGTTTTATTTACTCCTTTTCATAACACAAGAACTAGGGGTCACCAAATGAAATTAATATGAGGATGCTCAGATATCATCAGGGATGTTTATTGCAAGCATCAGAGAAACAGAAGCAGACAAGTGCTGGACTGCAAGTGCCTCTGTGCTTCCGCCCATGAGTAGCAGACGAATATGCATTATTCCAAAAAAACTTTGCTGTATAGCCACACCCTGAGAGTAATGGTAAAGGGCCAGATCCTTATCTAGTGTAAACAGATGTAGCTCCAAGGATCTCAATGGAGCTACCATGAGCTCCATTCCTGCCCAGCCTTCATGTGAACCTTTAAAGGGGGGCCGGAGGTAGCCTGCTGCTTTCCCTGGCCCCAGCAAGCACCTGTGTGAGGCCAAGTAGGAGCTGACTGTAGTGAATTTGCAGGGAAGGAAGAACAATTGCAGTTTGTTGTGTGATAGACAGATACCTGGCATCTTGTGATCAGCATCTAATCATCACAGCAAGATAGAATCCTTGCTGAGGGATCATGGGGTCCGATAGCCCTGCCAAAGAAAATGAAATAATTATCACAGAATCCTGTCCAATCCTTTTCATTCGGCTTCCAAAAAAAGGGGGTTGAAATTTCTGTTGAAAAACAGGCATCTAAGGTCAAATAATCTGCCTTGCATTGTTGCTCTCCCCTCAGCTTTCTGCTTAAACCCCTTGTAATAGAACAATGGACTGTGCAACTGCCTTAAAGAGATAGCCACATTCTCCAGGTGGACTTGTGCAGAGGTAGTACTGTGACTCAGTCAGCCGCATACAGCCTGCCGCTTTCTCTGTGCTGTGATTTTTAAATCCCAGCTCTTTTGGCTGGAGTGTGGTTTTCAGCTGTGGAGACAGCAAATCTCTGAAGCATGGGATTTAATATGCAGGCTCATTCCCCTCAGTGTAAAGGAGAAATGTGATACCAGATGAATGAAGAGACATCAGACTGATTTCACTAGGTCTGCTCATGCCAGGCATGTGATGCTGAATGAGAAGGAAATAAATATTAGCCTGGTTTGGAAAATGGAAAAGAGGTGCTTTCTTCACATGTGTGTGTATTTCTATCTATGCATGTATGTACTAAGCACACATGCTGCCATGAATGTGTAAGTATGTGCGTATCCATGTACATGTACTTCTGTGTAATGTGTTTATGCATGTGAGACTGAGTCACAGTATCAAAAGAGCCAAAGCTTTGAGGGTGTGTCTACACAACACCCAAAACTTGAAATAAGATGCTCAATTTGCACTATGCAAATTGCGTATCTTATTTCAAATCTATTTCAAAATAGCTTATTTTGAAATTCGGTGCATGTACACAGCACCAAATTTTGAAATAATGTGCTGTTTCGAGCCATCCCTTATCCTGCGTGCAACGAGGTTTACTGGGATGGCAACATAGCATGCCCGTTATTTCGAAAAATATTTCAAAATAACGGGTGGCTTGTATAGACGCAGGGTAGCTATTTCGGGATACCCTCCAGTATCCCGAAATAATCGTGCAGTGTAGACATACCCTAAAAGGTGGTCCAGTGCAAACAATGACAAATTGTTTAGTGCAGTGGTTCCCAATCTTTTCGAGCATATGGACTCCTTTTCAATCTGTTAAAATTTCACGGACCCCCCTCAATGGAAGTGGCAGAAAGCAGCAGCCAGCACAGCCCTTGGCCTGTGCTGCTTCCTCAGCTCCCAACCCCTCCATCCTCTGCCCATCCATGGAGGATACAGTGAGGGGACTCTTGTGGCCAAAGGCAGCTCCTGCTCCGGCACTCTGCCCGTGGCTGGGCACAGAGCCACGGGGGAGCAAAAAAAAGAAAAGGAAAGGAAAAGTAAGGTTCAGGCCCACCGCGGGACTGGGAGGAGGGAGAGGGCTGGAGCATAAATGGCAGCGCAGCTGGCAGTGGGAGGATGGATGGTATCAAGATCCCATCCCGAGGGCAGGAGGCAGCGCGCGTGCAGCCGGTTGCAAACAGCGAGCCCCGGACAACAGTCACCTGATGGAAAGTCCCAGTCCCACAGTGGGCCTGATCCTTACTTTTCCTTTCCTCAACTTTCTGTGGACCCCCTACAGTACCTTCGTGGACCCACAGGGGTCCGCGGACCCCAGGTTGGGAACCACTGGTCTAGTGCTTATTAAAAAGTGAGCATTTGCCAAAAGGTACCACATTGTGGTATTCCAAAGGACCACAGTTATTTTTTGCTCTGGGTATAAAGGGAAAATGTGACATCTCATCCACCATAGGTTAGTAACTGTTAGCAAATATTTACTTTTCTATTGTAACCAAAACTGATTCTAAGCCTTTTTGAGGGCCTGCCATTGCTATTTTCAACCCACTAGTGGCTTCATTTCACTGGTGTATGAAATGATCTTTTTGCCATATATAATGGATTGTGCTTCTTGGCCTCTGAGGATAGGACAAGAAGCAAGGGGCTTAAATTGCAGCAAGGGAGGTTCGGGTTGGACATTAGGAAAAACTTCCTACCTGTCAGGTGGTTAAACACTGGAATTGCCTTGGGAGGTTGTGAAATCTCCATCACTGGAGATTTTTAAGAACAGGTTAGACAGACATCTATCAGGGATGATCTAGACAGTGCTTGGTCCTGCCGTGAGGGCAGAGGACTGGACTTGATAGCCTGTTGGGGTCCCTTCCAGTTCTAGTGTTCTGTGATTCTGTGATAGTACCCAAAGCCGCCACCGTGCATGTACAGTGCTGCCCTCTACTGAATGGAAGCAGTATTGCTCTACTGAATGTCATGAGAGTCTATGCTGTTAAGAGCAAGTGCAGAGTCCCTCGTAGCTCATGTTATAAGATACTGTGGTTTTGAAGCAGGAGTATGTATGTTCTTTCCCATATGTGCCAAGCAGCCACCATGTGAGACAAAAGTTTTCTGTTAGGCTATGTCTAGACTGCAAACCTCTTTCGAAAGATGCTTTTTCGAAATAATCTTTTGAAAAAGCCTCTTTTGAAAGAGAGCATCTAGACTACAAGCAGATTTTTCAAAAAAGCGAGCCACTTTTTTGAAAGAGAGTCTAGACGCTCTCTTTCAAAAAAGCACAGTTTGCATTCAATAGCGCCTTTTTTCAAAAGAGTACTTTTGAAAAAAGGTGTTATTCCTCGTAAAATGAGGTTTACCGCGATCGAAAAAAATGCCACGTTCTTTCAATTTACTTTCAAAAGAATGCGGCTGCAGTCTAGATGCAGGTGAAGTCTTTTAAAAAAAAGACCACTTTTTTTCGAAAAAACCCTGCAGTCTAGACACACTCTTAGAAAACTGACTTTATTTTCCAAAGAAATGTTTGCAGCTGTGGGCTGATACAAAGTCCCACTTTAGCAGCTGTAGACATGTTCCACAGCCATCAGTGGCTTCAGCTTTGACTCATCCTCAACAGGACAGCAGGAGTATTTTTTCAAAAGGCAGTTATGTGCCCAGCTTCCATTTGTGCCTTTGAAAATCAGCACCATAGTTTCCTACTTTTCTTCTAAAACAGAGTTTGTTAGAAATATGGAGTTTTGGTTTTATGTTGATTTGCTTTGTCCAATGTTAATGTTATGCCTACTCTTTCCAACATATTAAAGGTTCAGATGTCACAACACTTCTCTTTTCCATATACCCCTGAGAGTGTGTGCCTTGAAATAAAAGACAGGATCATGCAGCGCTTTAAAGACTAACAAGATGGTTTATTAGGTGATGAGCTTTCGTGGCCCAGACCCACTTCCTCAGATCTGCTGCATAGTCCTGTCTTTTGTTTCAGCAAGACCAGACTAACATGGCTACATCACTATTACTTGCCTTGAAATAAGTCACTCTTTAGAGGTATACAGACACATCTTAGAACAGGCCTTTAACTAATTGTTTAATACATTGGTTTTCAACCAGGGATACACATACCCCAGGGGGTATGCAGAGGTCTTCTAGGGTACATCAACTCATCTAGATGTTTGCCTAGTTTCACAATAGGCTTCATAAAAAATGCATTAGTGAAGTCACTACAAACAAAACTTTCATACAGATAATGACTTGTTTATACTGCTGTATATACTATATGCTGAAATGTAAGTACAATATTTAGATTCCGGTGAATTTATTTCATGCTTATGTAGTAAAAATGATAAAGTGAGCAATTTTTCAGTAATAGTGCACTGGGACACTTTTGTATTTTCATTCCTGATTTTGTAAGCAAGTAGTTTTTAAGTGAGGTGAAACTTGGGGGTACACAAGACAAATCAAACTTGGGAAAGGGGTACAGGAATCTGGCAAAATTGAGAGTCGCTGATTTAATACATTAGATATCAGCAGAAATACCTGGCAAATTCAGGACTGAGCCTAAGTTTTCAGAGGGAATGGAAAAGTGTATACTTGGAGGATATGCACAGTGCTAAGAGTAATTAAATAGGACTATAACCTTTTACAGCTCATTTGGGTCTACTTATGTATTATTCATACAAGAAATTCATATCTTTTCTGTGGAGAAAATAAGAGAAATGTCTAAATTAGATGAGGAACTGAAGATTTCACTCTGGCTAAGCAAACCAGTATGGAGTAAAGTCATGAGATTTCACCCAAACCTTCCAACTAAAATTAAACCATTTTTATTAAATTTGCAAGTGTCTGGATACCTATTTTTCTATTATTCTCAGTTTCTATTAATCTTCTCTTATGGAAAGCTTCCACGGTATTTATCAGAGAATGACGTCCTTTCTATAGATTTTTTTTTTTACCAACCTGGTGTATATAATAAAAATTTATATCCTTGACTTAGAAGTCAATTTCTTGAGTTAAAAACTCTATAGAAAGGGCACCAGTCTATTAAAATTATGTGTTATTGTCAATATGACTGTATTAAGATCAGGACCCTATTAAAAACTCATACGCACGCACAAATGGAGGCTCCCACAGTATAAATACATACAAAGTTACAGTTCATACTCCAAAGAGCTCATAGCTTATAAACTACTTAGAGCCATTTGTATCAATCCCTTTTGACTGCCATCTCTATTACATTCCTTAGGTGTTTACAGTGGCAGCCCGTCCATAGAGGCGAACTAGGTGGTTGCCTAGGGCACCAAGGTTAAACGGCGTTGAGGGGTTTGGAGGAGGGGGCGCCGATTGCGCGCCAATCGCGCGTTTTGCCTAGGGTGCCAGTTGCCGGCAGCTCGTCTAGGGCCGCTCCTGGGTGTTTATTACAAGGATTTTCCTTTCCTAATTCCAGAAGCAGAATTGCTGGATTGCTCTGAGAAAGACTGGCCATGTCATGAGATCCAGCTCAGTGGCACAGACCCAGGGGATTTGAATCATTCTTTTCAAGCTATGGTCATCATTAGCAGTGCTGAGGGAAAATGGGAACCTCAAATTTGAATCTCTTCATATGTCAGAGCTTGGTGACAGAGTGAACAGGAGATTCCCAGTAAGTACTTGTAGATTTTAGCTTTCTGCAGCCCCGTTGGTTTGGATTCTGGGTCAAGACCCATTTTCTGGTTCAGAAAAATCACAAAAAATGACCTATGATGGAGAAAAAAATCTCACCAGAACAGCTTGCCAAACAAGGGTCCTGATCCGTTTTGTCCCCAAGTGAGAGAAGGTACAACTCAGGGTACCTCAGGGTGTACCTCAGGGTGGTAAACTTAGACCATGTATGACACTGGAAAACTCATTCACCTCTCTGTGATATAGAGACGCAATATAACATTTTCTTGTCATTGTCATTATAATCACTAGATTCCTCCTTCTTGATTAAACAGCTAAGTTCAGTTTTTCATAGCTCACTTGGCACTGTCATCCTGTCTAGCTGAGAGTGCAAAATGTATTACAGTCTTATAGCATGTATGGTTATTTAGTGAAAGAAAACCCACAGCTCATGATGCTTATACTTATTTTAAAAGTGTTTTTCCACTTGTATTTTTGATCCTAAATAATACATGAGGTTAAAAATCCCATTTGTTTATAAAGTGACTGGAAATCGTCAATGCACATTTGCAGCCTGCCTCTAAATGTTATTGAAGAAATCTATTTCTCAGTGCCCTGCTGTGACCCATTCAATTTTAATAGAAGTGGCTTTTGAATGGCTGCCTAATGCAAACTTATTACTGTATTAAATAGACAAATGGATAGGTAGTTTTTTTCTAGATCTCTGACTCTTTTGTTACTGTCAATCATAATCCTTGGAGGATAAGTGAGCAGAGCCTGGGCCAAGCAATACAGTGTGCTCTGCTCTTCAGAGCTATTGTAAATAGAAACTTTTTTGCGCCCAGCACTGATGTTGAATTTGTTTTGCTAGCATTCATAGTTGCTGTAATACTCCATTCTGCAGGCTAAAGCAATGGAAGCTTTTCTTTATTTCCCTGCCACATTTTTTGTTTTGTTTTATGTTTCCTGGAATAAAAAAATGTTACACAATTAAGGCAAATATATGTAATATATGTATAATGTATTTAATACACTAATTTTCTGTGCAACAGAGGCATTCGGAGACCATTGAGAAAGATCAGCCCAAGAGTTTTAGGTTGTTTAAATAAGGTTTGGATAAGCAATTAGGATGAAACTTGGCTCCACTGAAGTCAATAGCAAAAGTCCCATTGAAGTCAATGGGGCCAGGAATTCACCTTTAAACTTGGAGGAATCTGTCCCACTACAGAGAGAGGTAGACATATGGGCCATAGGCCTGGAATTGATATCCAGCTCTCCCATTGCTGAGTTGTGTAAGCCTTCAGCATGATTCCTTCGGCCTCAGTTTTTTCATCTGTAAAATGGATATGTGCTTAGCCTTCATCAAAAGCTTCTTGAGATATGGAAAGACATATAAGCACTGTATATGAGTCCTATTGTATATCCAAATCTCTTTTATGCTATCCCATTATGATTTCCCCAAACCTGAGACAAAAGTTAAATCTAATTTAAGATCTGGTGAGCATGTTTTTGTATTTATTCTGTTTTTTCCTTCTGTCCTTCCTGGTTTGGGCTGTGACTAGCAATGAAAGTATTAAAATACATAGAAAACCCATATCTTTAGGATGTTTTCAATTTGGCTGAAACTTACAAGAAACTTTGCAAGACACCCTGTCCCTGTCGGAGTTCCAGCCCAAAGTGGTTCAGATAAAGGTTTCCAAATGAAATCTCCAAACATACAGGTGCTTCTATCACCATTTTTTTAAAGCCCTTTTAATGAAGAAGGTGCTGTCATCTCTGTTCTCCGAGAAGATGAGACTTCTGCATGGGCAGCTTGCTGGTCCAAATACTCAACTCAACTAATCTAAGTCATATAGCATCTGAGGTTTCAATGGCTTTATACCACCTGAGAAACTGGCCCTAGATATTTTCTTAACTCAGACAGCTAAATAAAACTGAAGACAAGACCACAATGAAAGGGGCAAGAGAAAGAGGGCAGAGTGCCTGCTAGTATGGGAAATTAAGTTCTCCACATATGGTTGACAAGAATGCCACCCAGCAGTGTCACTGCTTGTTCACTTCTGCCTCCATCTGGGCATTTTATATACTTATCTGTATTTATAGGTATTTCCCTTGAGAAACACAATTAAACAGCGCTGAAAGTGTTTTGAAATCCTCTCACTAGATATTGCCCACAGTAGCTAAACATTGCCCCTAGAATTACAAGGAGTTCTGTGGCACCATAAAGACAAAGGCTGCGTCTAGACTGGCATGATTTTCCACAAATGCTTTTTAACGGAAAAGTTTTTCCGTTAAAAGCATTTGCGGAAAAGAGCGTCTAGATTGGCACGGATGCTTTTGCGCAAAAGCACTTTTTGCGGAAAAGCGTCCGTGCCAATCTAGACGCGGTTTTGCGCAAGAAAGCCCCGATCGCCATTTTTGCCATTGAGGCTTGTTTGCGCAAAACAGTCCTCCCCTGTCTACACTGGCCCTCTTGCGCAAATACATTTGCGCAAGAGGGCTTATCTCTGAGCGGGAGCATCATAGTATTTGCGCAAGAACACTGACAATCTTACATTAGATCGTCAGTGTTCTTGAGCAAATTCAAGAGGCCAGTGTAGACAGCTGGCAAGTTTTTACGCAAAAGCGGCTGCTTTTGCGGAAAAACCTGCCAGTCTAGACGTAGCCTGACAGATTTATTTGGGCACAAGCTTTTGTAAGTAAAACCTCTTTGTCAGATACATGGAGTGGAAATCACAGAAGAAAGGAGATTTTATATTGATATACTAGTGTGTGTGTGCGTGCGTGTGTGTGTGTGTGTGTGTGAACACATACACGCACACACTAGTATATCAAAAGAAGGGAGTTGCTTATCAAGTGTAGGACCAGTGTTAGCAAGGTCAATTTAGTCTAAGATGCTACGACAGAATCAGAGCATTATATGGCATTGAACTAAAACAAAAATGCTGTTGAATTATTCCCTTCCCCTGTTCTGTTTTGCATCATTTGTAAAGTCTTTTTTCCCCTAGCCAAGAAAGCCATAATTAATAAAATTGCTGGGCACTAAACTGGCAAAAGATCTCACAGCTTGAACTTGACGAGTTTCTCTCTTTGTAGCTTGGGTCTTTAATGATGAAAGATGTGCAAACAAGAAGAGACATTTCTAGTGCAATGGCCAGAAAACTGGCAGCAGCTGACAATACTGCATCTCAGCATATCCCAGGCAATCTGTTGTCCTGTGTGCAAATCAATTAAGGTTAGCAGATGGTGGAAAAAAATTGGTATTAGATGCCAAATCCTGTGGAGGCTTTGACTCTGCCCCCAAAACAGGTCTTATTGTGTTCCCATTTAAGCCAGGTATAAACTTCAGTTGGCCTCTTAGTGAATGATGAATGCCTCTGTTGGCTTTGTTAAAGCACCAGGAGATACTATCAGAAAGAGAACATAATCTGAGTTTTCAAGTATGAAATGCAGCCAAGTTTGCTTGGTAATTGCTAATGAGAGGACCCACCCGAGTCAATATAATAGACTATCTTTAGAAATAGAAATTAATGTAGGGAATCTTCAGCTACAAAATCTGAGGGCGCAGTTCATTCCAAGTGAGGAACTAAAGCCAGCTGTTAACAGTGAGGGCTACGGAAGGTTGATGAGTGCAAGGCTCAGCAAGCGATACCATACAGCAAGGCATGTGACCGCAAGTGCTACCCAAAGCCAGCGACAAGGAACTGACAACGAACTGTTCATGGCTCTGTTACTGAGTTATTTTGTGCCCTAAGGGGAATTTAGTTAACTGCTTTGTGCCTTGGTTTCCCCCATCTTTAAAGTGTGTAATAATTCAATACAATGCAGGTTATCCAGAGGCCTAGGAGGAGGGGAAGATCTGAAATGTGCAGATAATCATTGGTACAGGTATGTGGAGATCTTTGCCTTGTGTTCTAAATGCACCTTTACATGGGTGTTCCATTTAATCTTACCAATCAAATTTCACATGTCCCCAGCCTCTGATGGTGTGTGGTGACATTAAGCAACCATTCCCCAGCGATCTTCCTGTAGCTGAGGCTATTCTATCCTGTTCCAACCAGAGTAGATAGTGCTCACACTACTTACCCTGAGGAGGTTCAGAGGGAAACACTATAGAGCATCCCAAAGATGGGTCAGTTGTCTTTAGGCAGTGCAGTTTGCAAATATTTACAGTTTTGAAAACAAAGATTACTAGCCAATATCTCCAAGGCCTTTGGTTAAGCAAATCACAACAAGACTGAAGCACGTGAATGCACCAACCTGCACCAGGAGAAGATCTGGGTCATGTCCCTGATTCCTACTACACCCTGTAGTAGCCAGACTTGGAAGCTGGCCCCTCGTTATAACCAAGTAACATGAGCCTGTTTGGGACAAAGCTAGGTTGTTCGTTGGGTCAAGTGAGAGGGCTATAGCCCACTGGGTCATTGGGCAGCTTAGTTATTTATGGTTGGTAAAGCTCTCTGAGTCTTGGATTAAAGGCAGTATAATCCACATCTTTGTTAGGAAACAGGGACCTGTAAATCTAAGTGTCTGCTGGTGCAGCTCCTTCAGTATTAATAACAGTAGATACTGTGGAGAAAAGAAGGCTGCAAAGTAGAGTGGTTGCCACTGACAAGTGAACAATTCTCTCCACACAATATCCAGATGCCAGACTTATTTCCTGTTCTTATTCTAAGGCCTTGTCTACACTAGAAAACTATTTCAAAAGTAGTAAATTCAATTTAATCACTCCCAACTTCACAAATTCCAACTAGCATGTCCACACTATGGGGAAGCCTTGAAATTAGTCCAAAGCAGGCTCCGTTAATGTGGACGTGCTACCTTGTACTTAGAGTCCCAGAAAACACTGGGGAGTAATTAGTTCAAATTACTCTGAGATGTAATTATTTCAAAATAGTGGCACTGGAGTGTCCACACTACCATTATTTTGAAACAACTGTTTTGGAATTATTGTTACTCCTGATGAAAAGCAGTACAGATGTCTAATTCCGCAGCCCATTATTTTGAAATAACAGGCTTGGTAGTGTGGATGTTCCACTTATAAATTCAACCTTAGGGGGAGTTATTTCAAAATAAAGTCATAGTGTAGATCAGGGCTCAGGGACTAGTGTAACTGCTCAGATGCCATGGGATGGTGGGAATTGATCAGTATTGATTTCCTAATGACAATAGCTCCATTCTCTTGCGCTATAAGCATGTAACTGCTTGATAATACCTGCTCTTGGAAGCAGTGTGTAACAGAAATATCTCCTTTCAGGGGAGATGCAATGTAGGAGTGGGAGCCATAGAGCAGTGGGGACTTGAGATGAGGAGGGAACTGTCAAACTTTTACAGCAAGTTCTAGATGACTGCCAAAACAACTAGAACAGTTAGAACAGAAACAGGAGGAAAGTATTGTATCAAAAAATAGATGTGCCTGTTCCACTGTCCCAAAATTAACTGTATTCTTCCTTGATATGTAATCTTACATCTGGAACCCACGTGTTCTTCTCCAACTTCTGGGACTGCTGCCATTTTCTGTTCTGCCAGCCAAACAAGCATTGTGTGAATTCTCTCTGAGTCAGTGAACTTAGACCATCCTTTGATTCTTCTCTGGCCCTTGCTCTAATGGCTGTTAAAGCTACCCTCCTTTTGATCTTTGCCAGTCTTTCATGCTTTGATTTCTCTTGTCTCCTACAGCATCTCCTTCTTTCTGCTCAATGCAGCCCAGCTTACAGAGCTCCCCTCTAGCAGTTTCTGCTTCCCTCCCTCCCAACTTCCTTCCCTTTGGTCATTCATTATGCTCATATTCACACAGCCTGCTCTGGGACAATGGGGCCAGGTGACTTGTGTCTCCCTAGCTAGCTGCCCCTCTCTCTACTGCTAGACTAGGTAAAAAATATACTCTATATCTTTAGAGGTTGCTTGTGATGCATGAAAACTGTCTGGAACCAAAGAGCTAGTTAATATGATGTCACAGTTACCTGTGTCAATACTGAACCACTATGTATCAAAATACTAAAAACAATGATTAGTGTACACTCAGTGATCTGTCTGTCCTATCATCAGCATCTCTCAGCCCATGCATCTGAGACTAGTGCTTATAGAGTGGGCTAAATCCATGATTCCTGAATGTCTTACATTTAATCATCAATAAAGTGGAGATAATTAGGGGGCTACCAAATTCACAGACCATTATGGTCAATTTCATAGTCATAGTACTTTGATAATTGCACACATCACGATTTCAGCTATTTAAATCTGAAATTTGGCAGTGTTGTAATTTTAGGAGCCCTGATTCATAAAGGAGGAGGGGGAAGTTGGAAGGGAGTGAGGTTGTGGTATTGCTACCCTTATTGCTGCACTGCTGCTGGCAGTGGCACTGCATTCAGAGCTAGGCAGCTGGAGAGCAGTGGCTGCTGGCTGGGAGCTCAGCTAGATGTAAGGACTGCATAGTATTGTAATGCCATCCTTACTTCAGGTGAGTCTACACAGCACAGTTATTTCGAAATAACAATGCGAGCGTCTACACAGCAATTCCACTATTTCAAAATAATTTTGAAATAACAGATGGCTTATTCCAACTTCTGTAAACCTCATTCCAGGAGGAATAACGCATATTGCGAAACTGCTCTTTCGAAATAGCTGCAGTGTGGATACTCCACTGCTGCTCTTTCGAAATAGCTCCTCCCCAGGGCCATTGAAAATAATTACTCCCTAGTGCTTCCTGGGACTCTAAATCGAGGTAGCATGTCCACATAAGGGGAGCCTGCCTCGGACTAATTTTGAGGCTTCCCTGTAGTGTAGTTGTGCTATTTCAAAATAAGCTATTTCGGAGTATTTCTTCCAGAATAGCTTATTCCAAAATAAGTGTGCAGTGTAGACGTACTATGCTGCTGCTGACAGATCTGTGTTTTCAGAGCCGGGTGCCTACTAACTACTGCCACTCTCCAATCACCCAGACATGAAAGCAGCACAGGAATAAGAATGGCAATACCACCTCCCCTAAAATAACACTGTGCCTCCCCTGAAACGCCGTTTTGGGTCAGGATCCCTGGTTTGAGAAATGCTGGTTTTCGCTGTCAAATCTGTATCATATAAAGTAAAAGCACACAAAACACCAGATTTCATGGTCTGTGACTCAGTTATCATGGCTATGAATTTGGTAGGGCCGTTGAGATAATGCTTAGTGGTAATGTGTATTTGCTAACCTCTTTGTAGTCCATGGATGAAAGTGCAATATAAGGAAGTCCAAAGTACTGATGTTTGATCATCACAAATGAGTGTTCATAAGAAACAGAAGCCAAATGCTTTGATTCATTTGTTCTAGCTGCTGTTTCAAAACCAAAGGTAATTTGATTGAACTGATTTAATCCCTATTTTTTATTTAATTCACCTGTGTCTTTTAACTCTGCTTTTTTTTTTTAATTCTATCTTTCTCTTAATGTCTGTGCTGTGGAATCAAAGGGAAGTTTCTCTCTGTTTCCATGTCTTAAAAATCCAGCATATTAAAAACACACTATTAAAGGGCAAAGGATGAGGGTGAAAATCTACTGTTTCATTTCAGTGAAAGAGAACAGAGTACAAAGACATTTAATCATTTCATTAAATCAAAGAAATGCAGAGCACATGTTCATTTAAATCAACAGCAGTAGATAAGATCTTTCTGGACTGCCCACATGTCAGACTCTATCCATGAACAATGTCATTGACTCACCCACTTTGGAATGGAGGACCATCCACTATTTTTCCTTTTGGCAGGATGAATGAAAGTCATGCTGCATCCAAATCTTACACAGAAAACCCTGCTCAAAATGGTTGCCTGTGATTGTGGGTTTATTTCTATGCTGACCTCTATGCTACAGTGGTTTCTGTGTATTCATCATTTAGAACTGATAGGGGATTTCATCTCATTAGTGCTTTTACCATGGAGTTTCCGGTTTCAACTGCACCTCCGGGCTGTGAAGGCCCTAAACCTGGCATAACTTGCCCTAGTGTTTGGGATTTACACTCCGAGTTGCGGCGGCTCATGCCATTGGCTATTGGGATCAATTTAAATAAGCCTTCATGCTGCTATACATTATTACACTGAGGCATCTGCCTGGCACAGAACAGGATCAGTATGAGGGAACTATAGGAAGAACATCTATGTCTTTTTGATAGTTTGCACCCATCTGAGCCTTATCTAACTGTGACAGGATTAATGTTGAAAGGATAATAACTTACTTGGAGACAATATGAATTGTTCACACTCAGAGGGATCAATTTACCATTTGGTGATACACATGTGAACAGAACAATCTTTGCCTGTCAATCTCAAGTTCTATCATAACATATCAAACTACATGAGTAAAGTCTTGTATTATATTATTCAGTGATCCAAGGTGTAAATAACAGGCCAATACCTATTTATTTCATTTGGGTTGTTTAACTTTCAAGTATTTTAGTTGTTTTATTCAATGCATGTATCAAAAAAAGAAAATACAGCAAATGATACATGACTGCAATATGGTATGTATGTGAGATCATTAAATATTAGAGGTGATTGGAAATCAGAATTCCCATCTCATGAGACTTTCTGATATTTTGACATTTGTTTTTGGCCCAGTTTTGGAAGAAAAGCTGAAATAGCAAACCTTTTCACACACTGAACTTTTCAGAAACATTTCAATTTGGAACTGTGACCATTTCATTTCTAGGTTTTCAATCAATGGGAAACATTTTGAAATTTCAGTTGCATTTTGAGTTGATTCATTCAACATGATGTTGCACCTCTCTGACCTGCTGCGGTGCCTGATGGGAATGGTAGTACAAATGCCTCATTCCCCAATCTCTGCTATTGGTTGGGCTTCTCGGCCACACTACATTTCCTGTGTTGCAGCACAGTCGTGGTACTCTGGTGATGGAATGGTGGACACAGATTGACATGTCTACCTGATCCAAAGTGAAATGCTCCATTGTCATTTTCCTGACAGAAAATCAAAAAATATTGGCATAAGCTACATTTTCCCAGCCAAAAAAAAATTGTTTTTATTTTGAAAAGCCACATTTTCTGTTAAAATATTATGGTGGAAAATTCCCAGTCAGCTCTTTCAAATACACACTTTATCTAGCGCTAGTTTGTAGCAGTATAGCCAGAGCCGATAGTTAGTAGCAGTGCTAAGCCACTTTGCCTAAGAAAGTCCTGACTCTGCCTCACAGAGCTCACCTGTTGCACTGGGGACAACACAGACAATAATATCCCTTTCCCAGGGGCAGCATAACTCCCACAGACACATGTGGCCTACTCCCTCCCTCTCCCTGGCCTGTTGGGGCCAAGTTGCTCAGATGGAAAAGCGTCCTAATAGTAGCCCCCCTACTTCCCTTCATGAAGGGACTGCAATTCTAGCAGACCCTTGTGTAGCCTCACAATAGCGAAGCCCCTCATTTCCTCCGTGCACTGCCCAGCCATATAAAGAATAGTCACAATCCAGCTCATGGTGACTTATTTGCTTGGGGGATTTTTCCGGACAGTTACATGACCATAGTGCTTGCAAAAGATGCTAGAGTAGATACTGAATCATCCATTCAACACAAAGACTGGACCAACCTGAGTGTAAGCTTCCCCATGCCACTCTGCTAAAGTGCCTGGGATATCCCTCTAAACCGGAGATGATAGTTCATCCTCCACAGCTCTATGGTGGTCAGCCTCACCTGTTGGCTGCCAGCAGGTTTGCCAACCACCACCAGTAGGGGGAGTGGCAATGATGTGTCTATTAATAACTGGACTGACCCCTCCAATGGCTTCCTTTGTTTTAATTCAAGTACTAAATTATTCACTGGACTCCAGACGTTTATAAAACATGACCTTTGAGTAAATGTGGATGCATCTGTCCTCTCAGATAGGGGCCATGCAAAGGAATCATGCCATCAGCCCACAACTGAGCGTGTGAAGGGATTCATAGTATGATAGGCAAATGTTGTACTATTGTATTATTATTGTGCGAGCGCACATTATCAACCAAACAAACAATGAAGGTGCTAATGGTTCTTGATGTCTGTGGAGAATCTGGTGTTGGTCATCTTCCTTTCTAAGTGCTAACTAATGGTTCTTATCAGCCTCTTTTAACTATTTAGTCTTTCTAAAACAAAAGGAAAAACTATGTAGCACTTTAAAGACTAACAAGATGGTTTAATAGGTGATGAGCTTTCGTGGGCCAGACCCACTTCCTCAGATCATATTCTGGAAGAGAATTGGCATGATCATATATACCGAAGGAATACAATGAAAAAAGTGAACACATTATTAAACTGACAAATCAGATTTAGTACAGAAGGTGGGGTGAGGGAGAGGGAGGGAGGGAATAGTTATTTATGAGTCAATGAATGGCTAATCAGGGGTGATAAGTAGGGAAGCTATCTTTGTAATGGTTAAGGCAATTAGCATCTTTGTTAAGGCCCATTCGTAAAGTGTCAAATTTAAGCATGAAAGAAAGTTCTGAAGTTTCCCTCTGTAATCTGGTGTTAAAGTCTCTTTGAAGTAAGATGCATGTAGTAAGGTCCTTAAGACTATGTCCAGGTAGGCTGAAATTAAAAAGCAACTGGTTTTTCCTTGTGAAGATGTCTGATTTGTGGGCATTAATTCTTTGGTGAAGTATCTGAGAAGTCTGTCCAATATACATAACAGAAGGACACTCTCCCATCCGCCTGTAGACAGTTGCGTTCCTCTGTTTAGTGAGGAGATCATGGACTTTGGAGGCATCCACCCCAAACCTGAATTAGGTCCCTGATCTCCACACTGGACCAGGCAGGCACCTGCCTTTTCCAGCCCCTGGCAGGCTCCTGGGAGCTGGCAGACTGGTGCTGGGGAGTGGTGGAGGGTTGGCTGGCACTGGCTGCCTGGCTCATGCTGGGGCCACTGGGTCAGGTGCAGTGACTGCTGGCTTTGGGCTGGCAGGCTTGGAGCTGGCACAGGCACTATGGCCAGAGTCTACCCCTTTAAGGGCTCCGGGGCTGGGGGAGAGGAGAGGAGTTTTCTTGGTTGTGCCCAGAGTGGCCACCAGGGCACCCTGGGAAGGTCTGGAGGCCCCCTATTTCGAAATAAGCATCTATACAGCGCTTATTTCGAAATAACAATTTCGAAATTGGCGCTATTCTTCGTGGAATGAGGTTTACCAATTTCGAAATAAGCTCTCTGCTATTTCGATTTAATTTCAAAATAGCAGTTTAGCTCTGTAGACGCTGGTAAAGGTATTTTGAAATAACGGCTGTTATTTTGAAATAACTTTGCTGTGTAGACATACCCTGAGATGCTACTAGACTCTTTGTTGTTTTTTAAGTTTTTCCTGTTACAGACTAACTCGGCTACCCCCTGAAGCTGTTGTATTATTGGAGGGTTTCCATCTCTGCAATTAGTGTGTCCTTTTCTCACTATAGCCAAATCCTGAAGTGTCCTTACTCAGCCCTTATTCAGGTAATGCTTTAACTGAAATCAGTGAGCCAAATCTAGCCAAAGTGACTTCACTCATCAACCTTTACTCAGGCAAAAGTTGCAGTTAAGTCTGAATCAAGACTTCAGGATTTGACCCAAACTCAATGGGATACTCCATTCTACCCTCGCGGTTTCATTCCTTCTGCTAAAGTTGTGTCTTGGAATATTTACTCTGCTTCCTGAAGGGCAAGAACACTGAGAAGAGTATCTCTGAGAGCCTTATTTTCATGCAGTGCATCAAGGACTTACCAGGTAACCCAAACAACTTCTATAATTGGAAACACTGTTGATGATAAAGAGGATCCCAGGCAGAGGCAGAAAAAAAAGAAATGAGGAAATTGCCCTGCTATTGTAGTAGGAATAATGCAAAAGATTTAGATTAAAGTATAATTCATCATGTGAGTCATGATGGGAAAATTGATTCACAAGATGAGAGAGCAGCTGCAACAAGCGCCATGTGCTATACATGCAAATGAATCAGCCCAAGCTGAGAGGTCTCTTTCCAGTCAGTCGACATTGTGTGTTTTCCATTGATAAATAGAAACAATTTTTAAATGATCCCTGGTTCTTATGTGGAGAGATTGTGGCAAAAGGACTTTGCACTCTGGCTGCCTTGCATATAGAGCTCCATTAGCCCCCTAAGAACAGCAGTATAAAAAGAGAGAGGAGCTGTGTTGGGACACTCTAAAGATCTCCTCAGCTTTTGTTCTGATGATCTCTTACTGGCTAACTCCACTGGGGTCTATAGGGCTGATTCTGCACTAACTTAGCCCCCTGCACAGTCTCAGGGTCAGAGAAGCGTAATTACACTGGTATAGGGGGATTCTGATCCGGTAGCAGTTTACCCCCAATTTGCACAGCTATAGGTTGCTTACACACAAAGCAAACTGGTGCACAGTAAGACTTTCTTTATTTAAATATCAGAGGGGCAGTTCACCAGGACTCTGTGCCAGCTTTGTACTCTTCTGGTAACCCAAAATCACCTGTGCCCATGTTAGGCCTATGACTGCTTTGCATCACCAGAGCACCATGAAGCAGCCAAAGTGTACCCATGAATCAGGCCTGGGAGAGCCAAATCCTAAAGCCCTTGCTAATATTTTACTCAGTCCTTGCTCAAGCAAATCTTCCATTGGAGTCTATATGCAGGGCCAGATTCCTCTATATGCCCCATATGCCTTATGCCAATCAGGTAATGTGAAGCTGTTGCAAACTTGGTTTAATGGGCCAGTTAGGCCACATTGAGAGTTGCTTTGTGTCCCTGCCCTATTCTGTTCTATTTTGGTTCTTGTCACTAGTATCTGAGTGCCTTCCAGCAGTGCACTAAGTGACATGACTAACATGTGTCATGGGTTTGTTCGCTCACCTTCTCCCCAGCAGACACCAAGTGTGTGCAGGGAGATGTCTTGTTTTGGTAGGGTTTTCGCTATGGTCATTACTATTTAATACACATGCTGCTCTGTGTTTGTGTTCAAGAAGGCTCGGGCCGAGGACTATATTTCACACTCAGAGCAGAATGTGGTGAGGTTTGGGATCATCCTTTGTAGGAATTTGTTCAAGAGCCTCAGATCAGCCCCCAAAAAAGCTCCATCTCCCACACAGACAAGTTTTCCCCTTACTGTAGAAAATTACATTGTGCCAGAGAAGCAGAGTTATCAACCCTGATCCTCACACTGGAAGACTGGGTGACCTTTTAAACACCCTAGCACTGAAAACTTGAACTTGATTCAGTCTTCCATGGAAACCAGCGTAGAGAACAGAGGATGGGTTGTTGAGGTGACATGCTGCAGCATTCTGTACTCGTTGGAGTTTCCTGTGCTCTAAAATCCAGCTGTGAACTGGCAAAGGCCATGATAGGCTGGAGTCTCCTAGCTAACCAGAGATGGTAGGAAGCATGAATGGTGCTACCTGTGAGCTTAGTGTCAGCAAGAGACCCATGAGCACTCCTGACTCTGGACTGAATTAACCAATTGTGAGCCTGTGCCCTCTGCCAAAGAAAACTGTGCCATGACGGCAAACCCTCCAAAATGCTTTCCTCTGCCCAGCAGCATCAGCTCTGTCACTGAAGTGCAATACAGTAGCTGGAGAGTATCAATGAATCTGGCCTTTGGTATCTCACATCTGGCACGTTGCTCCCATTTTTCAGAATTGAAAGAAACAACAATTCTGCTACCATTTTTTCCTCATCCTGCAATGACAGGCACAATGCCGAAGACAAATAATTTCCTCTCTCTGATAGCACAGGCCTTCAGAAGCACTCGCTTTAGCATTCACCTTCTTATCTTTCAAGTTTGCTTTTCATTCTTTTCTGTGCTGTTTTACTCCTCCCCTCTATCACTAAGACCCAGGAGCTTCTTAAATGTTGCCTCCGGCCAGAGGGAAGGTGGACAAGTGGCTATTCCTGTATAGCTGATGTAAAATGATGTTTGTGCCTTCACTCTCTGAACAGTGATTTTCTATAGAGTAAAGATTTCTTCCGGAATAGCTTTTTCCAAAATAAGCTTGCAGTGTAGATGTATCCTAAGATACACCTTAGGGCCTCACAATATGAGGGGCCTCTAAAAAAAGAAAAAGCTGACCAAAATAAAAAATAAATAAAGGATAAATAAAGGAGATACAGGGAAAATGAAGATTCTCTCTCTAAATATAAACTTAAAAAATAACAAATAGTCTGGAAGCACTTTAAAGACTAACAAAACATGTAGCTGGTATCATGAGCTTTCGTGGGCACAGCCCACTTACTATTTGTTGTTTTTTAAGTTTATCCTGTACAGACTAACTCGGCTACCCCTCTGAAGCTCTCTAAATATAGACATTTTTGCTCAAATATGACAAAAATGTACACATCTGGCTACACAAATACCCTTACCCTTCACTAGTTCATTATTGACAGGTGGAAGGCCACTTGTAAAATTAATATTTCTACAAGTAAGTTTGCCATAGGTCTCCTAAGGCAGCATTTTGTTGGCCAGCTTCTACTGGTAAAATTCTGACCAGGCCTTCATAACATATTTAAATAATCTCACTGCCAATAAAATCGGGAAAAATATGAGGTTGGAAACAGCAGTGTTGTGAAGCCATCCTGTCAAGCTCATACTTGTTGGAGAGTCAGCCCAGGATTGATGTCAGCTCTATTGTCCCTCGTGGTTGGTGAATGACTGGAAGGCTGCCATCTTTTGTTTATAGTCCAGCCACACAGTCATATGGTGCCTTCACGCCTGTTTTTCTTCATTTTCTTAAATGTTAGCCTGTTTTTTATTCTTTTGATTTGTACATACATGCAGTTGTGTATTTTAGTGTGCTTGTCATTTCCTGCTTAATACGCCATCCATGCTTCACATGACTGAGTTTGCGGGTGATTGTCTTCTGGGTCCTGAGGATGAAAAATTTGCCTTGGCTTCCCTCCATCAGTTTCAGGAACCTTCACTGTATTTTTATAGTATGGCAAAAGAAAAATCCCCAAAATTAATAGTTTTGTAACAAAAATCAAAACAGAATAAACATTTTAAAATATATTTTATATATCCTTTGGATAAACTTGGTGTTTCCCTAACAAAATTAATCAAGCATTTTTTTCATTTATTCATATGAAAAGAAGGCTAATTTTTCATTATTCATGGTGTAAAAAAATTATATAGCCTCTCTTGTTTTCCTGTGAGAAAATAAAGCATTTGTGTTTATATGTTCAGAGTCCTTTCTGTGAAAATAATAAAATCATTATTTTTATAGCATGGAACCTCTTACACTTCACATAGCTTAGGACCTCAGAATGTCAAAAGTACAAAAATACTCAAATTATACATGCTCACACTCTCATTTTCTCTCCCTTCCCCTTTCTTTCCTCCTTCCCTGCCATTAGGAATAAGTTTCAAGTTATTGTGGGGACTTTTAATATCTATACAAATATGAGGGTTTTGATGTGTAGGACAGGGTTTCTACAGGACAGCTAAGTCAAAGCTCCGGGGTTTGCTTTTGGTTCTGAATGTGGCTAATGTGGTGACTTCACTGGCCTCATTCATGGATTACATGTACTTCCTAACATGAGTAAATGCACAGCAGAATACAGCCTTGGATGATATCAAGTTAAATAAATATTGGACTACCTAAAGCCAAGCTTTCGTCTTTGGGAACATGTATAACTAAACATATTTTTATCCCATGATAAAAATTACAGGGTAATTGGAGTTGATCTGTCTGCACACTGAAGACTAAGCAAATTTGATCTTTCAAGAAATGTGTGGAGTGCCTTTGGGACTTATATTCACAGAGATTTTTATGATCACATATCAAGGCAAATTATGCTCATTACACTCTGGAAAGTCAATGCAATTTCTTCCTCTTTGTGAGGATTAATAGACTCACAGAAATTAGAGCTGGAAAAAGACTATTAGGACATCTGGTCCATTCCTCTGCCAATGCAGAATGGCTCACTACTGCATATTTCCAGGTGCTTTATCTAGTTGAGCTTTAACTAGCTGAAGTGCTGAGGCTCATCTGGGGAGACTATCCCAGGATCGGCTGGTTTTCCGTTTTTGAAGACAAACTGTATATGAATGGTCCCATTGCTATCTGACATGTGGGAATTTTAATTTTAGTTACTCTGTTGGCCCCTTTCTCTCAGTTGGAAACAACTGTGGAATTGTAGTTATATTTGTAAAGGGTGGCTGTGGTTCTCGACAAAACTGTTGAAGCCCATGTTGGGTAGCCATACGCCTTATTTCATGAGTAGTTCCCCTGAAGCCAGTGGGGCTCTATGTGGAGTAAAGGTATCAGAATCTAGCCCTTAAAGTTTCAGCAACTGCTGAGGAAATCAGACCCCAGTGAAGTGCAATCAGTTAGTGTCACTTTCGTTTTGCCTTAAGATGGAGGGGGGAGGAGTATGTGTACACGCAGTCTGATGGGGCCACATTTTCAAAATAATGACTAGTGGTTGTGGGTATTTGAGTTTAGAGACGTTAAAGAGGGGGGCCAGTTTTCAGAAGGAAAGTGTTCAGCCTTTGCTCAAAATCAGGCCTCTTCGTGCTGAGCACCCAATCCCAAAGGCACCCCAAATTAGTTGTCTTTAAAAATCCTGGTCACACGGTAAGTATTTATAATCATTTCTAAAAAAGGATAGGGATGCTCAGTGCATTGTTCTCGCCAAATGGCTTCACTGGCTGTGTTGACCATGTCCGGAATGGAAGAACCACTCTGACTGAAGTACATTGCAGAGAAAGCTGATCTAAAGACTTCCTATTGACTTCAATGGGCTTTGGACCTATTACTAAGACTGAAGCAAGAACTGAAATTAGATAAGACTTAGGCTTTTGAGGAAGTCAGGAGGTCTGATTCAATTTGTGGGTAGACTACAGGTTGGAACTCCCTGGTTGGCACCCTGGGGACCTGAGTGGTCCCATACCAGAGAATTTGCTAACAAGGGGAAGTCTAGGCTCCCCTCCTAGCTGTTGGCCCCACCCCCAGGTGCCAGCCCTGGCCACTGGGCTCTGTTCCTGGCCCCAACCAGACCTCCTTGCTGCCAGTCCAGCTGTGCTTCCAGCCCTCACAGAGCATCCCAACTATTGGACAGACTGCACTCCCTGCCATTAACCTGGCAGGGGCTTCCAGTCACTGGCTTTGCTGCCACAGGCCCGGACTGTGCTCCGGGCCCCAGACCAGGCTCTGAGTTGTGCTCCAGACCCTGACCAGCCCTTTCTCCCAGCTACCAGGACTCTCTAGTTGAGCAATATCCATGATTCAGCAGGACCACAAATATTGCCAGACCAAAGAGTCCCAGATTTCAAAGGTGCGGCCTGTACATCCTTCCAGGGCAATTCACTGGTTAATCTCACTGTGACTCAGTTTCCTCCTCTGTAAAGTGGGCGGAAATCACACACCTCTTGAATCATAGAACTCTAGAACTGGACGAGACCTTGAGAGGTCATTGAGTCCAGTCTCCTGCCCTCACAGCAGGACCCAGTACCATCTAGACCATTCCTGACAGAGGTCTATACAACCTGCCCCTAAATATCTCCAGTGATGGAGATTCCACAACCTTCCTAGGCAATTTATTCTAGTGTTTAACCACCCTGACCATTAGGAAGCTTTTCCTAATGTCCAGCCAAAACCTCCCTTGCTGCAGTTTAAGCCCATTGCTTCTTGTCCTATCCCCAGAGGCCAAGGAGAACAATTTTTCTCCCTCCTCCTTGTAACACCCTTTTACATACTTGAAACCTGTTATGTCCCCTCTCAGTCTTCTCCTTTCCAAATTAAACAAACCCAGTTCTTTCAGTTTTCCCTCATAGATTGTGTTTTCTAGATTTTTAATCATTTTTGTTGCTCTTCTCCGGACCTTCTCCAATTTCTCCACATCTTTCTTGATATATGGTGCCCAGAACTGGACACAATACTCTTAATTGAGGCCTAATCAGCACAGAGTAGAGTGGAAGAATGACTTCTAGTGTCCTGTTCACAACACTCCTATTAATGCATCCCAGAATCATGTTTGCTTTTTTTTTGCAACAGCATCATGCTGTTAGCTCATATTTAGCTTGTGGTGCACTATGACCCCTAGATCCCTTTCTGCAGTACTCCTTCCTAGACAATCGCTTCCCATTCTGTATGTGTGAAACTGATTGTTCCTTCCTAAGTGGAGCACTTTGCATGTGTCCTTATTAAACTTCATCCTATTTACCTCAGACCATTTCTCGAGTTTGTCCAGATCATTTTGAATTATGACCCTATCCTCCAAAGCAGTTGCAACCCCTCCCAGCTTGATAACACCTGCAAACTTAATAAGCGTACTCTCTACGCCATCATCTAAATCATTGATGAAGACATTGAACAGAACCGGTCCCAAAACAGACCCCACTAAAACCCCACTTATTATGCCCTTCAAGCATGATTGTGAACTGTTAATAATTACTCTCTGAGAATGGTTATACAGCCAGTTATGCACCCATTTTATAGTAGCACCATGTAGGTTGTATTTCCCTAGTTTATTGATAAGAAGGTCACGAGAGACTGCGTCAAATGCATTACTAAAGGTTAGGTATACCACGTACACCACTTCTCCCTTATCCACAAGGCTTGATGTCCTATCAAAGAAAGCTGTCAGATTGGTTTGACATGATTTGTTCTTTACAATATTCTGCTGGCTGTTACCTATCACCTTATTATCTTCCAGATGTTTGCTGATTAATTCCTTATTTATTTGCTCCATTATCTTCCCTGGCACAGAAGTTAAACTGACTGGTCTCCCTCATGTTGGTGTATAACTATGCATTTAGTGCTTGTAAAGCATTTTGAAATCCTGTGTCCTAGAGAGGTGCCAAATATTATTATTGAAAATATCGACTTTCAGATTAGAAGAGCACAATTTAACAATGGGCTGAAATTAATTTCTCTGTATGGAAGTTTTCATGATCTGTTCACCCACCTCTGCTTCTGATTAATTTGGTCTTTAGTCACTGAAACTGGGATCTTTCTTTTTATCCATCTCCACAGCTATTCATCAGCTTTTGCAGCCCTGAGTTATGAGACATGGGCATCATATGGCCTGCTGGGTTTGTAAGTTGTTTTCATGCATCAGCTCCTGCTTTCAAGGGCAGAGATGACAAATTGAATACTGAGCAACTGTTACTTTTATAGATAAAATATGCTTCAAAAGTGGATAGCGTACACACTTACAATTGTGCTCATCACAGGCCACTAATATATCAAATACCACTAAGTGATAACAGCCTAAAAACACTGGCAAACAGATATTGATCTCCCTCCTAGAGTCAGCAGTAGTTTGAATTAGGAAAACAGTGTATTTTTAGCTCATATGAAAAGAAATTAATAGTAGGTTTCCTGAACAGAAATAGGTTGATTTGCTGATGTTGTACATAAAAGTCTCATAATTTACTAAGATAAAGATAGATCAATTGTAACAGAAAATGTCTATTAAGTCCCTGCAAGCAAGCATAAGATAGAGAGCAAACCCATTCCACTACTTTTGCACCACACAAATGACACAAAGGCAGGCAAAACTGATGGCAACGGCACGTACAAACCAAACAGCTCCCATCATGGAGAAGGTCCAGAGAAGAGCAACACAAATGATTAAAGGTCTAGAAAACATGAGCTACAAGAGAAGACTGAAAGAACTGGGCTTGTTTGGGTTAGAAAAGAGAAGACTGAGAAGAGGACGTGATAGCAGTTAAGTATCTAAAAGGGTGTTACAAGGAGGTGGGAGAAAAATTGTTCTCCTTGGCCTCTGATGATAGGACAAGAAGCAATGGGCTTAAATTGCAGCAAGGGAGGTTTAGGTTGGACATTAGGAAAAACTTCCTAACTGCCAGGGTGGTTAAACACTGGAATAAATTGCCTAAGGAGATTGTGGAATCTCCATCACTGGAGATATTTAAGAAAAGAATAGACAGACACCTGTCAGGGATAATCTATATCATTCTTGGTCCTGCTGAGAGGGCAGGGGACTTGACTTGATGACCTCTCAAGGTCCCTTCCAGTTCTAGTGTTCTATTATTCTATGGGGTGGGGCTACTGAGGGCAGGAACAACAGGGATGGAGAATTAATGTGCTCCAGCAATCCTCAGCTGAAGGCTTTCCCAGTGCCAGATGGTGCATGTTAGGCCAGTCCCCAAACTGTTATTTGCCAAATGGTAAGACAACATGATGATAACAGGTGTGTACAAGGACACTTCTCTTTAGGGCTGTCAAGCCAGCCCTGTGAACAAGGAATAAATTCACTAAAAAAAAATGAATAAACACAAAAAGAAAGGATAATATGTATAAATGGCAATGACAAAATTTAGGACAGTCTGAGCCTTGCTTGCAGTGAATACAATGGTATCTTAGACCAACAAGTACTCAGCTGCAGTCACAGGGGCTAGTCATGAAACAATGCACTCAAGGTAGTAAGGTGGTCCCAATCTGCACCATAGGCAATAACAAAAATAGAGATAATTTGTATGCACAGATTTCAATCACAGTAACCAGTCCTGCTGATGGAGCAGAACAACAGGCTAATAATACATGAAGCAGGAAAATATTCTTGAGAAGAGAGTCTCTAATGACCTGGACAACAAATTGACTGAAATCCAACATCTGTTCCATGTTGTGTGTTACAAACTCTTATGCAATTCCTGATGGAATTTTTTTGAATGTGATGTATTGTGTCATATGTTTTATAATGTAGAGGTTCTCATTAAAATTTGATCAAGCTTATGATTTGGTGGAGTCTGCTGAGCTTTTTTGGAATCCTTTAGTATTCAGACACTACATAAGAAGGAACATGGCAATGAGAAAGGCTGAGCAGCATATAGGAAGATGCATCGAGATGGCAGAATTGTAATTCCAAATCTATTGCTGATACTTCGCCTTGGGAAAATTCACTGCTGCTCTCTGTCTCAGTTATCCCATCTCTAAAGTGGGGCTGATACTCTTTATTAAGCTACTTCACAGGAGAACAGATTAAGGGCCTGATACAAAATTAACACGGACTTCCAGGAACTTTGTGCCAGGCCCTAATTAATGAATATTTGCACCATGGGAAGAGCTTGAATTGCCAAAAACATTAAATATGAGTGAGATTATTACGCTGTTGTTTAGTCATTGTGCACACTGCTAGAAATCCTGCATACAGTTGAAATCTGTATTCTGTAAATGCTTCCACAATACACGCTTTTCTGAGTAGACTAACATCTTACAGCTATTAAGATGGTTTTATTTATCACCTTGTTAATATGAAGTGGTTATTAAAGAAATGTCATTGAGCAGGAAGAGGTGTTGCTCAGTTTTCTGGTACAGGAACCTGTTCAGAAGACAAATGCATACTATTACCTCTTCTTTTTTTCTCTAGTGTGTTTACTGATGTCCTGCCCACAAGGGAAGCTCATCTGTTCTGATGAAAGAATAAGCTGTTCCAAAACAAAAAGGTAGATCAAAGACAGGATTGTTTCAATGAAAGAGGCTGTCAGCCAGTGGAGGAGGATGAAAGCTAATGCACTATTGAAGAAAGAAGCCATTTTTGTTCAATTTCCTGAGCAGTAGATAAAAGCGGTGCATGTTTTCAGTTTTGTTCATTTCACATCCTGGACATTTAGAGTGATATTTACCAGCCTCAATACCAACTAGCTAAATGCACATGCAAAGCATTCATTCTACTGTGCAAAAATGGTACAGGTACATTACAAGCTGATACTTTGTAGATCCAGGTCCCAGGTTGATAATACAAGGGTGTGTTTTGCATGCTCATTGGTTGTGCATGCTGATTCTGAGGATGCAGTTTTAGGCACCAGTTTTTTAAAAGTATGGCTGTTTGCATTTTCTGTCAACCTTTGCACTATGACACCTTGCACCTTTGTCTGCACAACTGACAGCTTCTTCAGCAATTGCCTCCATGCTTTCTGTGATGCTGGCAGACCAGTTCAGATCAGGGCCACGGGCCAATTCATTTGTGCATTATATAGATCACCTTCTTCTACTCATCCATGCATAAATCAACCCTCCACCCTTGAGCTTATCCACAAAATAGGCCCCTTTCTCTATTTAAAGTCTCCCTTAAAATCCCATTTTCACCATGCTGCCTTTAGTGACTCTCATATGTGTTCATAAACCCTCCCTTTTGTTGTCCTCCTAACTCTAACCTCTGTTTCCTTGTTTGTGTGTCTCTCTGCTTATAAACTGGGGCCCTTGGAACAGGGATCATCCCTTTTTGTATGTCTGAAACGCTTCTAGCACAGCATAAGCAATAGCACACAAAAGCCGCAACTATCTCAGAGTTATGAATTGTTGTTCATATGAGGTCTCTTTATCCTATGGAGGTCCCCACTGGGCTGGTGTTTTCCAGTTATGCTTTTGGGGGATGAGTTTGAACTAATACCCTACGTATCTCAAACATCATGAGCTTTCACGGGGGTTGATTCCAAACACAGATCTGGTCCAACGATGTGCAAATGGCCTTTCTTTTTACAAGAGGCTAAAAAGTCTGGCTTAAAACATCATCAGAGTCAGAGGGAATGAAGAGGGGAGAGGCTGAACACCAGATACAGTTGTGAATGTTGTGGCCTGAGCCCATCCTTAATGTTAACGCAGCTACTCGTTCCAGTGAATCATTCTGAAAACCTAGAGACTGGTACATACAGCATTTGTCTTTCCTTCTCTGATGTTCAAAATTATGACACCAGAGGAAGTTGATTGGATATTTGGCAATGGCATTTTATGAACATGCCCACGATTGCGTATGGTTAGACTCAATAATCAAACTAAACCAATGCTTCCCTTTTTGAAGTCCTGAGATCCTGTAATGGAAATTTTATAACTAAAATACTATTCGAATGTATCAGCTACAGTGCTTGTTAATCAACACTCTCAAAGCGATTTACAAAAATGGTTATGTAGTACTCTTCCCATTTGACAAATAGAGCAACAGTGATGCAGAGAAGTCAAATGATTTGCCCCAGGTTATGTAGTGAGTCGGTGACCTGTCTTCCAGGCAAAATCCATTTGGATTAGACACAGGAGTAGTGCTAGATATGTAATCCTTTTACATAGGGTTGCTGGTGAAATCTTATTTCACATCATTCACTCCTGTTATGTGGGCTGGAACTAATTCCATTACAGGCTGGCTTGATTTGTTCTAGTGATGCAGTGCTTTCTTGTACCAGCCCTAAATTTAGATTTGGGCTAAACAAGGTTATGTAAAACCTAACGTGCACATATACATTGTCATGGGGTTCTTTTCAATGTAACAGCCAATTACAATAGTGGAGGGGGAGATTTAAGCATTTCCTTGATGTGACATGATCCCAAATGCAATCGTCTTGTGCTAATGTGACATGATTCAGAAAGTAAGGGCAGGAGAAGGAGGCAGAGATCTAGTGTACAGCTAAGCTGAGGCTAAAGATTCAAGACCAGATTCAGTGGCACTGAGATCTTCAGACCAGTTTTTGTACAGAACCCAAAATGTGTGTGTGGTGGTGGGTGAGGTCAGGGGCAGCATTGTAATGACATCTTTGTGCTCTGTGAATACCCAAGACTGCTGGGGACACGTTCCACCTCCCGCACAAGTTAAAACATCCTCCAGGCAGATCTAATTTGTGCCAACTGTTAAACAACCCTACTGAATTCCCAGCTGGTGATAGCCAGAATGCAACAGAATTCTAGCCATGCCTCAGTTATGACATATCCCATTTGTAGGAGAGAGTGGGAGGGGGTGATATAGACCCAGCTGTATGCCATCTGTGGATTCTCCCTTACTGGAAGGAAATCCCCACCAGCTCAATGCAAAGAGGTCACACTATGGGCCAGGATATAGCCCCATATATTTAAATACCTATGTTATTAATGACAGCTGGAATTATTAACAATAGAACTTTAATAGCCTAATTTACTTTCCACAGTTAAGCTGATTGTTGACTTTTTGCATTTCTCTCAATTTGAACTATGAAAATAGCAAAGCCAGTTTCACTTTTCCTTATGGCCGTTTCCTAATCAGTGTCACGCTTTCACTCATTAGCACTAAGCTGCAATGTTCAGGCTGCAAACACAGCAGGAGAAAATAAATACAGAAAACCTGTTTTGAATTAGACTCAAGGAAGGAGGAATATTGCACAGTCATGGGGCCTATTGATCTTTGTGCATTTCCATCCCAGGGATCCCAAAATCTTTTACAGACGATTAGCAAACTACTGTATATTGTTCATGTAGGAAACCTTTTCCCATTTGCATACACCCAGTAAAATGCAGCCACCTCTGGAAGGAGCATGAGAGTTGTTTAACAGCACTCAGCAATGCTACACAGTCTTTGGGGCAAGAGGTGAGGAATGCCAGATGAGACTGAACAGATTTTGATCTCAGTCACAGTTGTCTGCAGAAAACCTGTTAGCAAGATCTTAAGGGGAGGAAATCTGGTGGATTCCCCTCAGAGTGACTTATCCCGATTTTTCTGTAAGAGAAAGAGGCTGCACGACTGGCCCAAAAACCTGGAGCTTAGGGCTATCTGCAAAGAGAACTTGAGTCCCTGCTCTGGCCCTGGCCTCCTGTGCCTCCTTCACTAGTATGGCTCCAATGGATCCAATTTCTCCACCAGACAACTGCCCTCAGGGTCCCCTACAAGGATGTTCCTCACTGCAAGGTTGGTGTCTGTAGAAAAATAACGCAGCATGGGACAGTATTGTCTTTCCTGGAGAATCTCTGCTAAGCTAGTGATGGGAAGATACTCAACTCGCCTAGTCTGGCACTCAGTCTGCCCACTTCTCTGTGCCATCTCTAGACCCTTGGAGCAACCTCCGTGGAGCATGAGGAAAGGGCCTATGTTCCCAGGCAGGCAGTGAATCCATGCAGGAAGAGGGATACAGTTGGGCCTGAGGTAACTCCCCAACTACCACCCCTACCAGAATATGCCCAAGATAGAGGGTTAACAATGCTTTTTTTTCCATAGATACCGCTGAATCTCTAATAATGACCACAAGGGGGCAGGATCGCCATTGTACTTTTCATTCTAACTCAGCCACTAGCTATCGCTTCTCTTTTAAGCCAAGTGAGGGGCAGATGTCTGCAGCATCCACAGAGCTGTCCCATCCCACACGCAGAGTTTGCATACTGAAAAAGTAGTGAGGTGAAATGCTGGCTGCTCCATAATATCTGGGCCTGCTTTCATCGGCATCACCCCTTGAGAATTTACATTGCTGCGATCTGTCCCGTTAAACTGCATGTTATCCGATTAACTGAGGGTATGTCTACACTACAGCACTAATTCGAACTAACTTAATTCGAACTAAGCTAATTCGAACTAGTGCATCTAGACCTAAAAACTAATTCGAATTAGCATTTTGCTAATTCGAACTAGCATGTCCACACTGAGTGGACCCTGAACCGAGGTTAAGGCTGGCCGGAACCAGGACTTAGAGTGTGGAGGTGCTGCCTCAGGCTAGCCGAGGGCTGTGCTTAAAGGGACCCGAGCCCCCACCCCAGACAGACAGTTCTCAGGGTTCCCCGCTTGCTTGTCTACCTCGATGAGGGACAGCAAAGCAGTCCTGTCTTGGAGTGCCCTGAGTGCCCACACTCGGCACAGCACAGCACTCAGCCATCAGCCCGGCTGCACTTGCCGCAGGCTGCCATCCGGGGGTGTCAGTCGGGGGTCTGTCAGGATCCAGGAGGCCCTGCAGGAGAGCTTCCACCCTGAGGAGCCCGCAGAGCCACCCCAGTCCTCCCCATCAGGGGCTCGTGCCCCATTCCTCCCTCACCTCCTTCCACTTACCCCTCCCTAGCCCCCTTTTCTGATGTAAAAAATAAAGGACGCGTGTTCAAAAATAGAAACTCTCTTTATTGAACAAAACTGGGGGTGGGGTGGGGGGATTAACCCATTGTCTTCGGTCCATCCCCTCCGGGGTACCTGGTGTTGGCCGCTGTCGGCAGACAGGCAACTGGGCTAGATGGACCTTTGGTCTGACCCAGTACGGCCGTTCTTATGTTCTAAGCTCAGGGCTCAGGGTCGGGGGTCTCACTGGACCAACTTGATTTTCATGCAAACCTGCTCCTGGCTTCGCATGTGGCCTTTGGTGGCCAGGCTGGCAGCTATCCTGCCCTAGACAGCCTCATTCCTATGCCTAGTGCGGAGGTCGTGGATGTTGGAGGTCTCCCCCCAAACCTCGATGAGGTCTACGATCTCCACACTAGACCAGGCGGGCGCCCGCCTCTTGCGGCCCCGAGCAGGCTCCTGGGAGCTGCCAGCCTGGTCCTGGGAAGAGACGGAGGGCTGGGTGGCAGTGGGTGGCTGGCTCATGCCGTGCCAGGTGCAGGGTCTGCTGGCTGGGTTCTGGCAGGCTTGCACCTGGCACGGGCACTGTAGCCAGACCGTGCCCCTTTAAGGGCTCCGGGGCCGGGAGGGGAGCAGAAGAGTTTCCCTGGCTTGGCCCAGAGTGGCCACCAGGGCAAGCTAGGAAGAGCTAGCCTCCAACTAGTTCGAATTTAGTGTGTACACAGCCCTTAATTCGAACTACTTAATTCGAACTAGGCATTACTCCTCGTAGAATGAGGTTTACCTAGTTCGAATTAAGCGCTCCGCTAGTTCGAATTAAGTTCGAACTAGCGGTTTGCATGTGTAGCGCCTATGAAAGTTAATTCGAACTAACAGCTGTTAGTTTGAATTAACTTTGTAGTGTAGACATACCCTAACAGTGGCCTCCATCTGCCAGTGAATGCCCGCATTAACTGCAACACAATAGGAGCAAAGGCCTAAGCCCATTTTTTTTGCAGCTAGCAAACCTGTCATTGGAGCTGAAGTGTTGATGTCATCTTCTGACTCAGTGACAGTGACTGTCACTGGTGTTACCCCACATTCTGCTTGATCAGCATCTCCTCTCCCAATCTAACCTGTTATTTGCTTACTGTCATCAGATTTTGCCTGGAGGAAAAGAAGAGGAACAGGGTGACCCCACCTGCTTGCTAATAAGTTGACTAGGAAGGGACATCTCCAGTGAAGGCTTGAGGGGTGGGAAAAAATGTTCTGTCACAGTTTATTAATAAGAACTGTAGTAGTGAAAGATTCATACTCAGAACCTGTTAAGGACCTTGTAAACCTCTTACTCATGCTGGGGAACAGTTACTCCCTTGAGTAATCCCACTGGCTTCAATAAGAACTGTCTGTGTAAGTAAGCAGACCCCAGTGAGTATTGGGTTCTCAGTCTGGCCCTCAGTTCTGGGAAATTTGAAAGTCTCCATAAGTCAGGTGCTTGCAAATAGTAGTGAGGAACATTTTGGATGAAATCATTTAGCCAATGAATCTAACCCCCTTCTCTGTTTGGTTTATTGTGTGTGAACAAATCATCACGTCACATGGTATTGTTTCTGCTTTTTCAGTGGATCAGTGTAACTCTTGGGATCAGATTTCCAGTGCAAACACCCACGATGGTTACAAATTTAAAATGCGCTTTTCATAAATCTCCATAACTTTCACTTGAAATGTACTTTTATGCTAAACATTCCTCCAAAAGGATACTCATGGAAAGTGAACTCAAAAGCAAAAGAAACACAAACTTCTGGTCTATACAACAGACCCATTGCTACATAGCTCAGGGGTGTGAGAAATACCCACGCCTAATCAATGTAGTTATACCAACCTGACTCTGCCTCTCCTGGTCTAGACAGCATTCAATAGACATATCTACCACTTCTCAGGAAGTGCAAGAGCCTCCCAGCTATGCTGATGCTGTGTTTTAAGTGTAGATGTGCCCTAAACAAATTCCTTTAAAATTGTGAATGACGATGGGTTGGTGTTTTTTATTTGTTGGTTGGTTTTTTTGTTTTTTGTTGTTGTTTTTTTGCCATGTTCACTTAGTTCTTGTTGTGTGTTAAATATATTTGAGGCAGTAAAAAGAATTTAGTGTGTTCTCTCTGCTAAAGTCTTTTTAAATGTCTGGCTATCTGTCCTTTCCTCTAATCCACTTACAATAACAAACTGTATGTAAACTCATCCCTCTAGTGATACTAGATGCTGATGTATTCATTTTTGAACAGCAGGAGCCAAAAATTTAGGCTCGTGACTTCTGAGCAGGTACTGTACTGCATCATTCCCCCAAATGAGATTGCTGCAAAACATACTGTACACAGCCTAACAGTTGTACTATGGAACTACAGATTTCCTTTACTCTGATAGCTGGAATAAAAATAGATGGAAAATTTAGATTGATCCATATATATATATATATATATATATATATATATATATATATACACACACACACACACACCCCAAATATGCACCAAGCTCTTTACAAACAGGAACCATTTCTCTTACCACTAAAATGCAGACATCTCTGGGGTAGAATGTGGCTGCTGATATATGGTGCACTGCAACACAGTTCCTTTAAAGAGGTCTCACAATGGGCACCCAAAAATGAATGCACGGTCACCAGACACTTTTGAAAGTCTTTGCGGAGAGTCCTTTAAAACAGGCTGTCTTGAAACAAACTGCATCTTTTTTTTTTTTTTTAAGAAAAGGGTTTCTTCTCTCTTTTTTCTCTCTCTCTCTCTTTTTAACTCTTCTTTTCCAAATAGATAATTATTCAGCAAAATGTCAAATGCTGAGTTTCTGTCCTTGCCTGACTCCCTCCTTGGATTACAGTCTCAGAGCCCAAGTGGCAGATTGTGTTAGAGGCTTATTCACTAACATCATCATCCTGATCTGCATTTTCCTCAGGCACTTAGGCTGGCAAGCATGAGGTTGCCTTTGGCTCCATATCTGGGACATGATTCAGACAGCTTAAGTCCTCCAGGATGTCATTTTTCTTTTGCTTGCTGATTAATTTGCTTGTTTTCATCTGCTTGCAAATAAACCCTTGTTTAATCCCCCTTCCTGGGATTTTCATTAACCCTCTGCCGGAGCAGTGCAGGTGCCTTCTTCACATATAACCATCTGACTGATCTTCACCTAATGGCATCCCAGCATACTACGCAATTCCCATGCTTCAAGAAAACAGGATTGGCCATGAGTGATTTCACAATTGGGTCGGTCAAGTCTGTTATCCTCCCCCTAGACACTGGCTAATACCAGACGTATCAGGAGGGGAAAGGCACATTGTGCAATGCTGGCAATAGGTGAACAGAACTGTAGGGTTAGAAGGGACTGCAAGAGATATTTTATCTCTTAATACAGAGATAAAATATTCAGGATCCAATGTTACTGCACTTGCACTGTGGTTGCATATACAGGTGCTGCCTGTGTCAAGTTTTGGATCAAACAGGCCCTTTTCCCTCCATCTGGCCACTCACCCTATTACAATCTGGACACATGCTTTGGCACCTGAGCTCAGCGTTCAGTGCATCCTACAGCCACCAAAAGATCAGCATTGACATGACTGGGAGTACCCAACATTTCAGTTGTTTAACCTGTGCCCAGTGAAATGATGTTTCCAGGACAGACCATGAGACTGCCACCTCCTGCTTGCCAGTTTGACCTCTCTGAAAACATTTGTGTATTTGGCTGCAGAGACAGATGAGAGGATGCAGAAACATCCAGAAGAGAGAAAACAATAAATAATCAGTCTTAACAATTTATATTATGTTTCCTCCATAGATACCAGCTTGCTATGCAAAACTTACCCTGAGTCCACGCTGGCACTATTAGTGATAGCAGAATCATTCCAGTTTCTTTGTTTTGAAAATGTAAGCGTTTGAAATCATGTCTGTTGGTGCCCGAATAGAAGCACAGGATCTAAAACCTCCAATTTTAGGGCCGATTGTATCTGAAAACAAAGCTAGATGCCATGGCTTGGGCCCAAGCTGAGGAAATCTGATTCACACTGTCATGATTAATCAATGGTCTGCACCTGCCTTCTGGCCACTGATGCCAGTGCAAGTGTCACATGCTGACACTGTGAACTGGTAGCATTTCAGACCCACTTTGCACTGGGATAGGGGACTGCACATGATGCAGGTCAACAGAGAATCTGACCCGGTGCCTTACTCCAGGAGAAATCTGAGGTTTCAGTTAAAATCCAGATTCAGAAGTCTGAATTCATGTCAGGAAAACAGCGCCAAACAGAGACCATGGGAGTTAAAATTGCTGTCATGGTAAGGCACATCTAGACTGCGGGGGGGGTTCGAGATACTGGAGGTATCCTGAAAAAACTCCGCTGCGTCCAGGGAAGACGTTTACTCTTTGTTTTTTGGTTTTTTGCGGAAGAGAAGATACGCTTTTTGGAAGCCCTGTCTCCTCCTTCCACGAGGAAGAAGGGATCTTCTGAAAGAGGGGGGCGTTTCTGAAATTTGGCCCAGTGCAGATGGGCAAAATTTCAGAAAAACTTCTTCTGAAAAAAAAGCAGAAAAAGGTATGCAAATGGTGGACTGCATTTTGCGTACCTTTTTCCAAAAAAAAAGTTGTAGTCTAGACATAGCCGTAGAGTGCTCTGGATTTAGAGCATGGATTTAAACACTACTACTTGCTGGAAAATCCGGCCCAAATATAGCCTTAGACTACATACAGGTACAAATGGTTTGGGACTGATGCGTACAATTGGCCCGAAAATGGGAGGTTTAAGATCCTATGCTTCTGTTTGGGCACCAGCAGGATTTCAGCAGCTCTGGGTTCAACGCCTGATTCTACCCCAGCAGGGGAACCGACAGCCACACCAGGCCCCCAGGCAAGATGCGGGGGGTGAGCTGGCTCCATGCCTCCGATAGGGGCAGGGCCTCAGGTGGAAAGGGCAAAGCTGAGGGCAGCCGGTCTTAAGCACCACCTGAATTGCACCCCTTCCCCTCCCCCCCGACTTCAGATGAAAGTCTGAAGAAGTGGGTTGTGCCCACGAAAGCTCATGATACCATTTATGTTTTGTGTTAGTCTGTAAGGTGCTGCAAGACTATTTCTTGTTTTTGCAGTACAAATAGTAACTGAAGATTGGCTTTGAGGTTCCTTAGTGATGGGTGTTTTATAATTTCTTATAATTTCTTTCTTTCACCATTATGATGCAGGGCAAGTATCCACATCTAAGCAATGGGTGTTTGAAGAAAACTTTCCATGGGGGGCTGATTACCCCAGAACTGCCTCCAGCAGAGTTTCTTGTACTTTCCTTTGATGCATTTGGTGTATCAGACAGGATACTGGAGTGGATAGACCATGGGTCTGATACAGTATGGAAATACCTGTGCCTCTGTGTATGCTTTTTTAGGCAATGACTTGATACATATTTACACCATACTGATCTTGAGTAGATATTTCTGCATTTTGAAATGCATCAGCCCAAGTCAAGAAAGAGATGTGGTAAGCAAATGAGTGTTCATTGCTCTGATCCCAAAAATCTCCAGAATAGGGCTTTAAGATTTGTTCCTATTCTGTAGCACAGAAGGCTAGGCCATTAATTCACAACAAGCTAATTGTGCCTTTGGGGGGGTTAAATAAATAAATCTGCCTTGTTTAGATTTCAGTGGCCAGATCAGGATTTTGAATTGCCCACCATTTGGAGATGTTCAGGTCTATGGTTTTAAATTCAGGCTCACCACTGATCATACTATAGTGTTAATCAATGAGTATGATCACTTTATGCCTCTGTTTTATGAGCTACACGTAGTATGCACTGGTTGCAAGCACATGCAACAAAAACGATATTGTTCCTATTTAGTAACTATGTAGATTATTGCCGTTTTAGAGGGAGGGAGGAAAAGAGGGAGAACAAGCACTGACTAGCACACACATAAAAGCATTTGCTCATAATTGCTAGCTGCCTCAATGCAGAGGGGGGTTACCTTGTCACCCTGTTGCACTTATTAATGGGGTGCTTCATTTGAGGGAGCTAGATTTTTAAATAAGTATGAATTTCACTATAGACTTTTTACTTAGCATGTATATTGCAGCTAAAATGCCAAGATTTTCTGTGAGTATTTTATGGGATTCAAAATGAGCACAGAGTCACATAAGGAGCTCACATCTGACCCTGTGAAGCAAAGCACCGTTTGCCTGCAGAAGATCCTATTTCTATATCATTCAGGATAACAACAGATGGGACCTCCTAATGTGAGTATCACTAGCCTCGAGGCAACAAAACTGTACCAGAATACAGTAAGCAGATTGCCGCTCACATCTGCAGGAACTGTTGGTACTGTCAGATGAATATAAATTGACAATAAAGGAGTAAAAGGGCAGACGTCCAACATAGTAGGGGGACCCTAGTTTGCTAAATTCTCCCCAAACTTCAATACACATGCCTGGGGTGGAGAATCCTTATTGCTTCCTAATGGGCCCAAACCTCATGGTTCCATTCCACAGCCTTTGATGAAGCAGGAATTAACCTCATACATAAGTGCTGCTCTCTTATAATATACCAATGCCTTCTCATGATAAATAAGTGCAAGCTTGGAGTGTTGTGAGACCTGGTCTCCGCAGTGTCACCCGTATTTTCCATCAAAATTGTTTTTGATGGAAAATTCCACAGGAAAAATGACGTTACCAAAAAATGTATTTTCCATCGGAATACTTGGTCTCGGGTCACATTGGCCCGCATTTCAGTTTGTTGAAAAGTGTTGATCTAGCTACAAGGGAATCTGAGTTCCTGTAAGAATTGATGAACTCAGTTTGCAGCAGGCAGGTCAATGGTCCCTCATGAGTCCATCAGTATTGACACTAATGTCTTAAATCGTTTTAGCTGAAATCAGAGCCTCCTACCAAAATCCTGTAGGAGCCCACTCCCTTTTTTAACTAATACTTCAGATAGAAAATTATAGATTAGATTTAATCCCAACAAATAATTATTGTAACTGATAAAATGCCCTCCAGGGAAGTTCCTTTTGGAGGAATTAATATTTTTCCAATGATATCTGAGTGATATTTCACTACCTGCCACCTGATAACCAAATAGCTGCCTAAACACCCCAGTATTTAGAGGTACGTGGAACTTCAGAGCACATCTCTATATCATAAGACAGATCTGAAATTCTTCCTTGCCCATTAGCCATTTTTGCATTGTTACGCTTTGGACAGGTCAATTAAATAATATAGCATCATTTATTCTCTTAAACATCATGCTAAGTGTAGGTGAATAGATTTACCATGCCTGCTTGCTAAATGTGCATGCCAATATTGCCAGACTGGTGTGAAAAGATAGTGGTTAGAATAGGGGATTTGGTTTTAATTCCCTATAGTCGATGAATGTACTGTGTCCCATAGACAACTCACTCTCTTGTCTTGTGCCTCAGCTTATGCAAAAGGAAAATGAGATTTTAGAACAGCAGGACCTCACTGAAAAGCAGACATCTCCTCAGATTTCAGTAATCTTTAAGGTTAGAGAGGAAGAATAGCCATGAGTCCATCTGGGTTGAATTCCCAACTCTGCCACAGACTCCCTGCGTGATCTGATGATTCATGTATTTAGATTTGTATATCGATATTGGGAGTACCTGTCCACTGCTTTCTTTCTACTTCAATGCCACAGACCCTCCTGTCCCCACACACTTCCCCTCTCTCTGTGCCTCTTTTCCCTGTCTTTAAGATGGGAATCACAACCCTTTCTACTTACGGTATGTCTACACTAGAAACACTAACTACTGTGACACAGCAGAATCACTGCAGTTGTGCCTCTAAAGCTCTAGCGTAGGTGCTTACTACAGTGACAGGAGGAAATCTCCCATGACAGCATTAGAGACACCTCTCTGAGAGGCAACTGCTAAGTTGATGGAAAAATTATTCCCCTGAGAGAATTCACAGCCCTGTGGGATGTAGCTAAGATTTAAGTGCAGAGCAGGCCTCAGACTGGAAACGCTTCTTCAGGACAAGGACTATTTCTGTTTGTATGAAGCCTAGCACAATGGGGTCACAATGTGTAGGCCCTAGGTTGGACCTCCCTGGTCCAGCACGCTCGGGACCTGACTGGTCCCAGATGAGGGATTTTGCTGGACCTGGGGAGGTCATTTCTACCCCCTCTCAGCCATAAGCTGGCTGCCAGCCTTCTGGACATCTCCCTGCACTCCCACTGCAGGTACCACCATGGCAGCCCTGCTGCCGGGCAGCCTGGATGCCTCCCGGTCCTGCTGAGGATTTTTGCTGCCAGGTGGCAGCCCTGCTCTCAGGCTCTAGTTGTGCTGCTGGATGGCAGCCCCGTTGCTGGGTTCCAGCCCCACAGGGCTATCCCACTACCTCCTGGCCCTGCCACGCAGTGTTGCCACCAGGCAGCAGCCCCGCTTCTGGACTCCCGGTTTCACCGCTACAAGGCAGCCCTGCTACTGGACTCTAGCCCCATTTCAGGGCCCCCAGCCAACCGCCTTCCACTGGGACTCTCTGATCCTGGAATATCCATGGTCCTGCCAGACCACGGAATTTGCTGGACCCAAGAGTCCCGGTTTAGAGAAGTTCAATCTGCATAATATTATGTACAGCGGAAGGAGAGAGAAAGTGTTTGGGGGAGAGGTGGTATTTGCTTGTACAGCACAGAAAAACTGTAACTCTCTTGATGTTTCAAAGAGAACTACATCAAGAATTACATTAAATGGCTTTTGTGACTAGATTATACCTTACCTTTAAAGCGCTATCACATACCATTATTCTATAAAGACACTAGGGTTGCCAACTGTCCCCCCGGGATGGACCAGATGCCATCTGCTCTGCGAGAGCTGGCAACCCTAAAAGACACCAGTCTGGTAGATAGGGATGTGAATGGTTGACCAGTTAGCTCTTAGTGGGTTATGCTTAGCGGTTCCAATTAACCCGTGGGCGGGAGCAGCTCTCCACCTGCCAATCCAGCTCAGCAGGGCTAGAGTGGCCTCCCCTCTCCCATACCCCCTTTAATTGGTTAACCCATTAAATGCAATGTTTAACTGGTTAACCAATTAAACAGGATTTTACATCCCTATTGGCAAAGAGAATTTTTTAAGTTCAGCATGCTGCACTAGATATATCCTAAAATACAGGCCCTGAAATCAAGGTGACAGCAAAACTATTGAAGACCTAAATATTTTATTGTGGTCTGATTGTAATAAAATGCCCATTAAACAGCTATTACTTTCCCATTGTAAATCCACATTGGTGATCACCAGCAAAGCAAGTTTTTAGTGCCCTCTAAAGGCAAGCTGAAGTTTTTTATTAAAGCGGGAGCATTGGCTTTCCTGACAAAAGAGTGTTAACATGCAGGTGAGCTTTTGATCTCACACTGGCACTCAGAACCTGCAAGTCACTCAACGGCGTTGTGTTTTCTAAGCACAGCAAGAAAGCACTACACCAATTTCTTCACTCTAACCTCTAGTCCTATCTCTAATTCACTCTCCATTGCTAAAGTGCACACAGTCCCCAGGATGTGAAGCATGTGATATGAACCTTCTCCTTTAAATCTTGGACTGGACTATGCAGGTGAGTGATAGAGCCATGAGAACAAATGTGGAAGAATAACTATGCTTTGAAACTTTGCCTTAAAACTTAATCAAATCTTATCTAGACATGTAAGAGAGTTCGAAACATGTTTAACGGGCATAGATTTCCCCCTTATTTTTGCATTTTCATGAATCTCTGCAATTTTAGGGGACAGGAAGCAAAATTTCTGGAATGTTAAAAAAAAGGTCATGTTTCAAAGGGTTTGATTCAGAGAAACTCAGGATAAATGCCTCCAATTTTAACCATCCCATTCTTGAAACATTTTGAAGTTCTTGCCTGACTCAGTAACACTTATTGTTATTGAAGAATAAAAGAGAAGGGGGAAATCTAGATTCTGTGCTGACACCTGCCTTCCAAATAAAAAATAGAGCACAGAGAGAAACATAACAAAATGGAGAAAATTAAGGAAAACATGAATAAAGGCAGATCAAAAGCTGCTAATATTTTATATCTTTTCATGACAGATCAAGAAATAGCTGCTGGATGAATGCTTTTTTCCTCTGATTCTTGGAGCTATATAAAGAAAACGTGCAGCTTGTAACTTGTTTACAACTCCATTACTGGGCATGTTATTTTAAAGACACTGGCTGATTATAATTACTGTATAAGCAGGAAACAGGCCTTATTTCAGTAGCAGCTCTGAATTTTGGCAGAGTGCCATAGTTATAAGTGGAATTTATCAATAAGTTGGGGAACAATTATGAACAACATTCAAATATTTAAGAAATTGATGGGAAAGATTAGGAGTCTAGGCTTCAGAAATCATGGCAGAAGTAGGCTGTTCAATAATTGATATCTAGAGAATATCAGCCAGGAAGGTAGGAGAAGGCTCAGGGAAATAGCAGCAAGGAATAGGTAATCAAAAACCATGGCTGCTGATTAGAAGGGCCCCTGTGCTAGAACCAGGAGGCTGGACTAGAGTTCTGCCAGCTACTGAGGATGGAGCACGGACCAGGCACAGGACAGTGGTCTGCCTGCGACAATTTGTTCTAGGAAGATTTTATTCCCCTTTGAAGAGGAAACTCATAGTGACTTGGCTGGAAGGCTGAGTCATGAAGAGGAGGCAGCAGTTCCTGGAGCAAGAGGGGACTACAGGGTGAGAGTATGATGGGGGAGAAACCACCAGAGGAAGGTGCAATGCCTGGCAAGAGCTAATCCCCAGAGTAACCAGAAGGAGGCCCCAGTGGCAGTAAGTCAGGGGTGGGCAACCGGATGTGGCTCATGGCTTGCCTAGATCTAGCCCCTGAGGCTTAGGGGCCCCCCCTCAGCACTGGGGAACATGCACTGGTGCTCCAGCCCCCACACTGTCCCACTATGGGGCTGGAGCGCACAAAATCTAGTAGGCTGGGCCCCCATAGGTGTGTGAGGGGAACGTGGGGAGTGTCTTTCTCCTTCTCAGTCAGTGGCCACATGAGTAATGGTTTGATTTGGGGTTTTTTGTTCTTTGGTTGTTGTTTGCTTGTTTGTTTCTCACTTGTGTGGCCCCCAACTGATTTTTCTGTGGGACAGTGTCTCCTGACCCATAAAGGTTCCCCGCCCCTGGCAGTAAGTGGTCCCCATCACAAGTACCAATTTAAAATTGAGAGAAGATATTTCTTCCTGCAATGGACACAGAGTACTGGTGAGACAAATAGCCTAGTATGCTTTAAAAAAAGAATTCTAGTTTAACTGGCTAGAATAAAGATATTGAGGCTGGCTGGCTGCATGTACCAGAATAGATACAAACTGATCATTATCCAGGGTCAAGGGAAAATGCTGGTATTCATCCATCCATGCCCCCTTTTCCTCACAAAGTTATAATAGTTGACAATGATTCCATGCTTTTTCAAACCTCTGTGGCAGATGCTTAGTAGGATAGATATTACAATCCCATACTGTATCTTTGGGGACCATTGAACGAAACTTACGAATGGTTTATATATGAGCGTGCTCTACTCCACAGTGGAAGAGTACCACAAGAACTAAAAATAGTGAAGGGGATGGCTATTCAGGCAAATAATTGAGTCTGCAAACAACTCCAGAGAGGTACTGCCCTCTGGGTTCAGACTGGGTTTTCAGAGACTAGGGCCTTGTCGCCACTTACCGGAGAATCACTCCAGCGATTGATTTTCTAGGGTTCGATTTAGCGGGTCTAGTAACGATCCACTAAATCGAATGTGAGTGCCCCTGTCAGCCATGGTACAAGAGGAGTTGACAGGAGCATTTCTCCCATCGACCTCCCACTGTGGGGCCACCCCAAAATTGATGCAAGGTACGTCGACTCCAGCGACGCAATTCACATAGCTGGACTTGCGTATCTTCCATCGATTTTCTCCACCAGTGTAGACCTGGCCTAGAAAACCACAAAAAGGTTTTTTATATTAATAGATGAGTTTCAATGAACTCCTAGTCTTCCTTTTTGATTCAACAAACTTACAGGACCTTGAGCCCTAAGGGCTTGTCTACACTATGGAGAAGATCGACCCCCCCCCCGGAGGTCAACTTTCTAGCATTCAATTTAGTGGGTCCAGCGCAGACCCTCAAATCGAATGCTGAGGACAGCCCCTGCCAGTGTTGTGTACTCCTCATTCTGTGAGGTGTAGGGGAAGCTGACAGGAGCATTTTGTATAGCTGGATGGCATACCTTAAGCTGACCTGCCTGGTTTAGTGTAGACCAGGCCTAAGGCACTTCAACCTTGTTGAAGGGTAGGAAAGACAGACTCCGATCAGTGATTTCTGGTAAGTTTTTAGTAAGCATGTAGGAACTTTCCTTCTTTTATTGCATGGTTTTCTGACAGGCTCCTGCTTAAAAATAAGTGCATTTTGCTTTGAAAGAACAATGTGACCACTGGTAAAAACACTGTCATCATTATCTTCCGAGAGAAAGCGATGCGCAGGTGCCAGCCTTTAGGCACAGGGGCTTGCTGGGGATATGACAATATAAGGGAGCTGTGCAGCTTTAAATGCCCTGGTTAGAAAAGAGTGGGTCAAGGTCACTGCCCAGAGACAGGTGACAGCTGGAGAACAGAGTCCTGACTGTGCACGATGAGGAGGACCATGGGGGGGGGGGGGCAATACAGGTGCAGTTACCTTGAAACAGCAACACTCTGCCCCTGACAGGGTCAGTCCTGAAGTCAGCACTATGGTAATGCCAAGGCATAAATTGTTCGTAAAGTGCCAAAGTACAATAAAGCTTCAATCGTTTTTAAAAGGGAACATGCTTTACTCCATAGGGATGATAGAAAACAAACACAGAAGGTTGGTTTGCTGTAGAGTACACATTCTTTTTGGAGCGCTTTCTTGCTATCAGATTGGATGTAAAACGACATGAATAGAACAGCATAACTGAAGTCATATAAATCAGAACACATGTTTGTCACTAAAGCAAATTACATCGGCTTTACAACCCATGAAGAACAATTAGGGATCCAGGAAAGATAGTTCAATTAGGAAAATAATGAAAGGCATATCAGAATCATCATTCCAGGTGACTGACAAGTTGTCATGGATAAACAATCCCTGAAAGAAAATGCATCCCATGTTTACAACAATGGTGTGCCCATTTCTGCTAAGATCAGAAGGGAAGCCAGGTATATATAGTGAGAGATTCTCCTGATTCTTGTTTCTGGAAGTTATTGGTTTGAATAATTCTGTATGTTAATGGGAAAAACTCCTAGCCTGAAGACAGCCAAACAATCAAGCAGCACTAAAAATAGTTTAAAATTAGTTTTATGTTCAGGTCTTCATCTTGAATCAGCCACTAATAAAAATAAAAGCCGGTATTCCCTTTTATCTAAGGGTATGTCTACACAGCAAAGTTATTTTGAAATAACAGCCCTTATTTCAAAATAACTTTACTAGCGTCTACACAGCCAAACCGCTATTTCGAAATTAATTCGAAATAGTGGAGCGCTTATTTCAAATTTGGTAAACCTCATTCCATGAGGAATAATGCCAAATTCGAAATAGCTATTTCGAAATAAGTGCTGTGTAGACACTTATTTCGAAATAGGGGGCCTCCAGCCTTCCCAGGGTGCCCTGGTGGCCACTCCAGCCTCAACCAAGAACATTCCTCTCCCTCCCCTGTACCCAGAGCCCTTAAAGGGGTTGACTCTGGCCACAGTGCCTGTGCCAGCTCCACACCTGCCAGCCCAGAACCAGCAGTCACTGCCCATGACCCAGTGGCCCCAAAACATGAGCCAGCAAGCCACTGGCAGCCAGCCCTCCACCGCTCCCCAGGAGCAGTCTGCCAGCTCCCAGGAGCCTGCCAGGGCCCGGAGAAGGCAGGCACCTTCCTGGTCCAGGGCGGAGATCAGGGTGGACCTTACTCAGGTTTGGGGGGGGATGCCCCCAACATCCATGATCTCCGCACTAGACAGAGGAACGCAGCCGTCTAAGGCAGGATAGCGGGCAGCCTGGCCACCAAAGGCCACATGCGAACCCAGGAGCATGAAAATCAAGTTGGTCCGGCAAGACCCCCAACCCTGAGCCCTGAGCTTCCCCTCCCCCTTCTTCCCCTTGCTTCCCCCTCCAGCTCCCTCCTCCCAGGTTTCCCCCTCCCCTCTTCCACCCTCTCTTCTCCCCTCTCCCACCTCCTTTCCCCAGTCTCACCAGAGTTTCATCCACCCCACCCCCCAGTTTTGTTAAATAAAGAAAGTTTGTGTTCATGAAAATACATTTATTTTATTTGACATCAGGAAGGGGGGTTAGGGAGGGGTAAGTGGAAGGACGTGAGGGAGGAATGAGGCACAAGCCCCCAGTGGAGCAGACCAAGGAGGCTCTTAGTACTCCTCAGGGCGGCAGCTCTCCCGCAGGGCCTCCTGGATAGTGACAGCCCCCCAAAGGACCTCCTGGATAGCAGCCTGCAGAAAGTGCAGCCAGGCTCACAGCAACACATCCACGAGAAGTACCAGAGTGCCCAGGGGCAGCTCTGGCTCCATGTTGCAGAGTGCTGTGGTGTCCCGAGTGAGGGCAACCAGAGCACGCAGAGACAAAATGCTTTGCTGTCCCTTATCGAGGTAGGCAAGCAAGCAGGGAAAGCTGAGAACCGGCTGTCCGGGGGGGTCCCTTTAAGCACAGGTCTCAGACAGCCTCAGGCAGCAGCCACACAAAGTAACTCCTGACCTGATGCCCTGCCGGTACTGGTTCCGGCCGGCTTTAAATGCGATTCAGCATCCAATCAGTGTGGACGTGCTATTTTGAAATAGCTTTTTGCTATTTCGAAATGCTTTTTGTGTGTAGATGCGTTATTTCAAAATAAGCTATTTCGAAATAACACTGTAATGTAGACATACCCTGATATCTTTGTGTTCCCTGTCCTCAAAGTACTTAGAGAGCTTCTATTTTGTCAGGGTTCAGTGCATTTGAGTGCTTGCTTAGCCTCCTAGCGCATGTAGAAAGCACTGACCTTCTGTGCACAAAGGCTCTGTGAAGTCAAGCACAGTGTATTATTGTACTATGAGGTATGCTGTCCTGTAAGCAATCCCTGTTTATGTTTTCTTCTTTAAGCTTTGGAGATATCTAGACACTCTGATGGGAGTGGTGGAGTGTGTGCAAAAATGGATCTCGTTGCTACTGTACCTAATTCCAGTGCTTCCCCTTCCTATCAAGATTCACTAGAAATGTCTCTTGTTGTGGTGAGATCCAAACCCACAAATTCTATTAAAACCAAGGCAAATGAAAGCAATCAATGGTGGCAGAAGTGAGAACCACTAAAAAGGAATCTGTAAGAATAATGACATTATTCACTTCAGTTTGTTAGTGCTGGAAGCCTGTACTCAAAAGAAGGTATAGCAAGCAATTCGTTGATATGGAAAATCAATTGCCTCTGATTGCCTCTAGAGATACACTAGTAGACTTGAAAGACACTGTTTGCTGAATGCAATAAAACAAATTTCTCTATGCAAACATTTCAGTCAAGAGCTTTCTTGTGTTCTCCAGGCCTTTCGGTGAAACACTGGATTACGATTCAGAATCCTGAAGAACTGCTTTAACCAAAACACTGGTCAAAACAGAAGTTGACTTCTGAAGTCTTGCTTGGAGTTACAATTAGCTCTGTATTTAAGTGATGAATGTGTTGATCTCTGCAACTGTTACTCTGATATTCGACATGTTTCCCAGCTGAATGCCAACGGGCAGGGGGAGGAGAGCATTAAATCTTTTCAGGAAGATTAAGGACTGGGTTTTAAATCAACAAGTGTTATAAAGGCTTATAAAGTTTCTAAATAACACCAGGAATCTCACCCTGAACACCATGTAATATGAATTGCAAAATGTAGGACCACCCAATGGCCTATGAGAGACACTGCCGTTAGCATTGGTGATAATTTGGGCATAGGAAACTATGCTGTAAAGAAATGACTGCAAAGTTATATTGGCATTTCTCTTACACTAATGCCTAATTGCTCGCTAAATTCACCAGCTAACAAAAATAACTTCATTCATATAATGCATCTTAGCAGTAATTGCTGCCTGGTGCTCTGTGAGTAATGAATGGAGGATATCTTTTTTTGTTGCTGAGGAGGGGAGGTGGTGTATTGCAAAAACCATCACAGATGGCACAAAAGCTTCAGGGTAACTGAGAGCAGGAACAAGCCTACGAATATTAAGAGGCTTGCCTCAATTCACACAGGAAATCAATGGCAGAAATTGGCTTAAGATTCAGAAATTCCTGGCCCTTAGCTCCATAGTCATTCCACTACACTGCACTGCCTGTCTGAAATTGTAGCACGTGTGGGAAAGTTATGATGCAACTTCATGCCATAAATTTCATGGCAGCTGGTTTGTAACCCTGGAGCAATGGCATGTGCCCACTTGTGCCTGATTATTTATTTGCCATCAATAACAGCAGATAGAAGTTAATTTTTCTTTGATTTTTTTGAAGCAGGGAGGACAGCTGCTAGAAGCCAGGGATACATTTCACAGTTGTTATCATTAATTGCCCTTCCTTGCCATATTATCCCATTGTCCATAATACTTTTTCCTCGCAATTTGTTAATCAGCTCTCCCCTGTATTTACTGCATTATCCACATCTGACCTCCCCAACTTGAAGTAGATGAGCTCCTCATGCTCCCTCTGACTACAGTAATGACCATGCTTCTGCATCAGGGAAGGGAAAGGGGGAAGAGACAGAGAGAGAGGGAAACAGAGACAGAGATGGGTATGTGTATAAGAATCTGAACACAATGAACTGCAACAGCAAATGGGCTCTTCCCAGAGAGATCCCATATACTTTTCAGCTACTACCAGGTAAGAGACTAGGACATTCAGGAGCAGAAAGTGAGAAGACAATAGAGATTATCTCTTTTGGGTACGTCTACACCAGTGTTTTGTAAACTTTTTAAGACTGAGGAACACCAAACAATTTTTTTTTATGCAGAACCCCAAGGATTTTTTTGTTGAACAAAAAACAAACAAAAAAAAAGTGAGGGGAAACTTATTGAGAAAAAAAAAGGTCAGGGGGAAGTTGTTGAACAAAACAAAAAAAAGTCACTTGCCCCTTTAAGGGCAGCCATTCTGAACTTTGTTCTCTGCAGCACACCGGTTTGCCGCGGAACACAGTTTAAGAAACACTGGTCTACACTGCCGAGGAAGATCAAAGCTGCTGCTGTCAATCTTCCAGGGTTTGAATTAGTGGTCTAGTTAAGAGAGCTAATTCAAACTGAGAGGGGTGCTCTGGTTGATGTCAGTAACCCTGCTTCCACGAGGAGTAAAGGAAGTTGGAGGAAGAGTGTTCTTCCTGAGACTTCCTGCCATGTGGACAGTGCCAAAAGCCGAGTTACGCTATTTCGACTTGAGCTACGCAGTTAATGTAGCTGAAGTTGTGTAGCTTAATTCGACTTTGCGCCCGTAGTGTAGACATACCCTTAATGACTGTGCTCTATGGGCCTGATTTCCACTATGGGCTCAGTAGTGTCCACAGCAGCGGATGTCAACAGAACAGATAATGTTTTGTTTGTTTTTAACGGTGAGGGTCTTCTGCTTCTGCTTAGAAATCTTCAAAACTCAGAGTTCAAACAGCGTAGAGATCCAGTTCCTCTGGTCAGGCTATCTTTATTCCCTTCCCCCAGAGTCAGAGTTCAAGTTGATAGAATGAGTCCACCTGAACATATCCTCTTCATGGAAGTGGGGGGAGCAATCAGTTGTTAATCCACTAATATTCCACAAATATGCAACACCAGAATTTGACATGTGATAATGCTTCTCTCCTGACTTTGGAGTTTCCAGTTTCAGAGCAAATGCTTAAAAATTCTACCTTTTAACTACCTTAGGCATTGCAAGTGAGAGTAACTTGTGCTTGTGAGGTATTGCATTTCATTAAATCTAAACACATTTTATTAATCCAATACCTTTTTTAACAATACTAACCCAAGTGAGCCAGACTGATTTCCAGTTATGTATCTGTCAGTGTTCAGTGAGAACTAGGGATCAGCTGTCAACCTGTCTGCCATTATCACACTTCCCATGACAGACGTTAGCCACATTTATGCACTACTGGAAAACACTCAATATAATCATGAGCATGGTATAAGGCCCTATATAGAATGCACTTAAGTGATCTTGTAATACACTGTAAAAGGGTCATTGATCAGACTGACTTTTGCATACCCCAAAGGATTATTATGAGCTGCATGTAGTAATCTATTACACATCCATTCTGGATTCAAAGAACTAGCGCAGGGCTTAAGGAAACCAAAGAGCAATTTAGTGCTCAGGTGTTTAATAGGCAGACAGAGCATAAATCAGGATCTGAAGATACTAATTTGTAGGGGTCCTGGGGACATTCTTCCCAGAATGTGGCTGCAATACCAGGTCCAAGAGTAAAGTTGTTTGATTTTCTTTAATGATACTGAAATTAACCACAGAACGCAGAAAGCTCTTTCCTGGATTTTAAAAGGCTTTGTGTAGCACGTGCCAATGCCAATTTCTGTAAGCCACAACTTGATGTCACTTCCTTATAGTTGTTGGCAGAAGGGGACTGAAATAAGCCCATTTGTTTACCATTTCCAGTTAAATTACGTCTTTGTCTGAGGGACAAGGAAGGTCAAATTCTGTACCTGCTAAGAGCTGTATGTGCCTTATCAGACCCTGTCCTGCTAAGCAGTGAAATCTATATAGAAAAGGTTGAGTGGAAAGAAATTATTTATGAATACAGCCATGAGTCAGATTCACCACCAGGAAATCAAGGGGCATAGTCCTAGAAAGCAGAAGGAAAGTGCACAGCAAAGAGGCTCTTTAATGTATCAAAGCCACTGTGGGAGCTCTGCAGTTGACATGGCAGACTAAAACAACATCCCCTGAAACATGAAATAGACTATGGTCAGGCACAGCTACATAACTCTGAAAGCAACACCTGCTGGACTATTGTAGATGGACTCATTAACCATGCACAATGCAAATTAATGTAATTTTCAGAGAAGGGAGCATTTCATCTTCACTCAGTGAAAATGACTGTGTGCCCCCCCACCTCGGTTTAATACATGCAAAAGAGAAGTAAGTATTCCTCGGAAGTGGCAGTCTCATAATGCCACACAGCATTTTAAACACCACTGTTCTGAGACACAGGAATACAATGGTCCCTGTTTGTTGCCCTGTGTTATGGCAGCTCTCTACTACACTTTCATTACAAGGCTGCCCTGCACCTGATCCCGTGGCTGTCCCAGCTGCCTGGGGGATTCTGGCTACTCCTCTGCCACTACTGCTCCCAGCCATGAAGGCATGGAATGTCAGCCAAGAAGGTACTATTAAGTAAAGGAACATAAATAAATGACAAAGTCACTAACATTTGCTTATTCCCTTTCATTTCTTGATCCCCATTTGTTTTGTATTTTTTATTGCTATTTTCACTTTTTTAGTTGCTTTCTTTTATTTGAAAAGCAGCCTTCCCTTGCCTTTTGTTCACATCCACCCCCCTCCCCATGCTATGCTCTCTTTTCCCCTTTGCTTCACTTCTTCCTTGCTGTGGTCCCTGCAGTCCTAGTTCTCAGTCACTCTTGCACCTACATCATCTGTTTCATCTTTGTGGTGCTAACCAACACTTGATACCAAATCCTTGGGATTCCCAAAACTGGACTTCCAACACTCCGGGTCATCTGAAGAAGTGGGCTGTGCCCATGAAAGCTCATGATACCATCTACATGTTTTGTTAGTCTTTAAAGTGCTACCAGACCATTTGTTGTTTTTTAAGTTTTTCCTTTATTTGTACACTGCATGGCTTGGTCATTCAGAACTCCTGCATAGTCCCATGGAGAAGGCTCAGATGCTCTGATTCTAAAAGCATGTTCCCTACTGTTTGAGCCTGTGGAGAATCTGCATCAGATAATCAGAGAATCTTACTACACATGTAGAAGACAGTACTATCCATATATCTTAGAGAGGTAATTACTCTACAGTACTTACGGTATTTGCACTGCGGTGTCCAAACACTATCTAAGACAGCTGGCTGGGAATTTTCTGACCAAACATTTTCATTGGAAAATGTTGATTCAGCAGAACAGAAACTTTTTGCAGGGAAGGTTCAGGTACAAATAATTTTTCAACATGAAAATGTTTTGAAAAAAGTTTCTGAAATAGTCAAAATATTTGGTTTCCACATCTGCAAAATAAAAGAGTCCCATTTCCAGTTCAAAACAACATTTTCAAATTTAATTCTAGTGAAAAAAAATTAAACTCAAATGTAAATGTAGCTTTGTAAAATGATCAAAATGAAACATTTTCATTTACCAAAACTGTATGTTTTGGATGGGCAGGGGATTTTCAGTTAACAAAATATTTCAAATTTTCATCCCAGTTTGGGAAGAGAAGTTTTTTTCTCTGTCTTGTACATTTTCCCAGGACAGAAAATTGGATTCTTGTCCAGCTTCATTAATCAATAAATATATAACCTTCCCATCAGGTAAAGAATGCTGCACTAGCAACATCAGCAGCAGTGCCATCCATTCAGTGAATTAATTCCAAAATTGAAGAAGACATTGTCATAGCTGAGGGCTGTGGATAAGTTGTAGGAAAAAAAATCTCAGAGACAAATTTCCAGGCTTTGCGAATTGGTTAGTGCTCTCTAAGGCTACTCCCACTGGGCAAAGAGCCAAAGACTCCCTTTTCTTTTTAACAAGTGGTATTGCGCCTTAATGTTGAAAGTATCAGAGGGGTAGCCGTGTTAGTCTGAATCTGCATAAACAATGAGGTCCTGTGGCACCTTATAGACTAACAGATTTTTTGGAGCATAAGCTTTCGTGGGCAAAGACCCACTTCGTCAGATGCACGTATTTCCACTACATGCATCTGACGAAGTGGGTCTTTGCCCACGAAAGCTTATGCTCCAATAAAGCTGTTAGTCTATAAGGTGCCACAGGACTTCTTGTTGTTTTTTAATGTTGAAAGGACTCCCAAAGTCAAGGATGCTTCCACAACTTCAAACCTTGTGGACCCCCAAAGATCATCTCTCTTCCCAGTTCCTGGTTCTATGATTTCTCAAGGAATTTGTGAAAATTGTCCAATATGAAGGTCTTCCTTCCCTTGGGATCACAATAGCCTTGTCTCTGGTGGAACTTGGTGAGAAAAACTGTCTTTTTGAATGATGATACTTAGCACTTACACAGAATTTTACATCTTTGAACATTAATCTGCACCTCTGTAAAGCAAATGAGTTGGTATAAATCCCCATTTTTCAGATTCTCAATAGGTGTAAACCAGGACAGCTCATTGACTTCAATGTAGTTACACCATTAATGCGAGCCCCAAGTTCCTCAGAGAAAGAAGGGAAGTGGTTTGCCAAAAATCCCACAGCATGATAAGATTGGAATGCAGGTATTCTTAATTCCCAGCCCCATGTATGCTCTTCCCCATGCCCATTACTCAACTTTGTTATATATCTGCGATCTGTGTGGGAAAGAACCTCAGGGGTTTGAGTTTATATTGGATAAAAGCCATAAGACGACACTTGACTTTAATGGTTCAGCCTTTTACATGACCAGTTGTCCAAGGAAATTGATACTTGCTGATGTTTACAATATTCTTGTAAAAGACCGACTCTACTCACAATAAAGCTGAATGTTTGATTTCATGCTGCAGAAGAGTGGCTCCATTATTTGTTCCCTTTTTTACCATGTTTCCAAGTTGCATGCTTCTATTGACTGTGGGATTAAATTACTGTTAACTGCCAGCTAGCTGGCACATGAAAAAGTGAAGTGGTTCAAGTTCAGTTAAACTGGTTTTGACTCATATGTGAAGCACCAATTGTGGGTCTGAAAAAACAAAACTCCTTAAACAACCTGATTTCTCAGTAGAGCTTAAGTGGAAAGGCTATTTAGCAAGAACAGAGAAAATTGTTACTGGGAACGGCACAGGGGAGTCCATTAGCAGACTTATGCTCCTCTTATGTTGCACATCAGTGAGTCCAGCAGTACTAATTATGTCTATAAACTAAAGACCAGTATGCTACAGATGCATGGGTCAGGCAACTGAAGTATCTGAGTATATAAATCTTAACTCTTAGCAGTGGATTACACCTGCAATTTTCTTCAGTATTCAGACCAGAAATGAGCACAGGTCAACACCTTGGATCCAAACATCTCTGACCTTTTGGAAAGTTTGGATCTGCATGTAGACATATGCTTTGCAGTCTTCCACAGTCTCTCTATAAAAGCAAGTGAGGGTTAAAATTTGGTGAATATAGCAGTTTTCTACCCTAATCCCTAATTCAGATCATGATGGAAAAATTTGTGATAAGCAGCCAAACTCTCATAACTCACCTAAATCAAACTTCTGAGGGTCACCTGTTGCTAATTGGAATTTCCAGACATTTCCAGTGGTGGTGATAAGAGGATGAATCAAATTGTGTCATTCATGAGATAACCTGGAATGGCACCTGTCAAGTCTCCCAATTTTCCTGAGGAGCATGCCTCAAGAATTTGATGAACTCACGTTGACATGTCTTATCTAACTTCTCAGCTGTCAGGCTAGAATCCAGGATTTCCACTCAGATGTGTCAAGACAAAGTCCCTTGTAGTCAATGGTGGTATCTAGCTTTGTTTGATATAAATTAATCCCTTATAAGAACTCTTAATGCCTCTATAGAGCCTTTCATCAGAGGTTCCCAAAATGCCCTAAAACATTATGTCTTCCAACATGCCTGTAAAGCAGTGTTTCTCAAAGTGGTCCACAGACCCACTCTCAGAAAGCTGCTAACTGGCTGTAGTAAGTTGAGGCTCAGTAACATGGAGTCAGCAGGCCTAAATAGAGGCCTGTAACATGAAAACAGCAACAGGCCTGCAATCTAGTGAGCAAGACTTTGGTTCAGTAACAGGAGCCAAGAAAGAGGCCCTACTGATAACTGTGTGATTGTGTAAGTTAGGTTGAGCATGGAAGGACACAGGGAGGCACTGAGAACAGACTGTAAGCCAAAGGGGAGTAACAGAACATCTTAAGAAATGTCTTGGTACAAAGACTCCCTAAAAACTAATGCACATACTGACCTAGGTTCAGGACCAGGTTGGAATTGACAGCATGAAGGATAGTAAGTAAGCCCCCCTTCCATAAGGTGAGAGGTGGTAACTAGGCAACAGAGGGTGGTAACCTGGTACGTAAAGAAATGATGTAAGTTGTTTGTACCCGTCTATAAAAGGACACCGCAGAGGGTGCTCTCTGGCCGACCTTGGGGGGGCGCACTAGGCGCCTGAACGGCAGGTGTCATTGCCTAAACTTACAGAATGCACAGTAGCTTAACTCTGACTAACTGCTGTTAATATCTGTTATACGGCAATAGGCCTGCCCGGTGTTGGTACCTTGTCAAAGCGGGCCATAGTGCCCAGTGGTGTAACATTGTACTGCTCTCTGTTACCAACTGGTAGAGCTTCGCATTTGACAATAAACCTGCTCGATTGATTTCAAACCTTGCCTGCATCTGTCGTTTCCGGGGCCTCTCAGAGATCTCCTGTGTTGACCCAAGTGTACGGGGTCTAACACTCTAGATAAAGGGAGTACCGATTGTTACACACGCAGCTGAAAGTTTATCATCACCGACGGAGTAGAGGTCCTGTCAGGAGCGCACCAGGACGATCCGGACCAGACGACTCTGACATTGACAGTCTAGACCACCGGTACCGAGGTACAAAACACCGAGGTACGACACTGGCCACTCCAGATTGTTTATTTACCGGCTCTGCAGCCATGAAGCCTTACAGCTCCCAATGGATCCAGTTCACCATTTGCAGCCAAGGGGAGCTGCAGGAAGCAGCGGCCCAGCCCACGCCTCTTCCCACGGCTCCCTTTGGCTGCAAACAGTGAACCAGACCCAATGGGAGCTATGAGGCTCTGTGGCTGTGGAGCTGGTAAATAAACAAACTGGAGCAGCTAGTTCAGGAGTGGGCAAAAGGGTCTCCATGGGCCAGATCCAGCCTGCCAAGCAAGTTAATCTGGCCCACGGAGGCCCTGCCGCTCCCTCTGCCCCTAATCAGGGCCTGGTAGTGGGGGGGAAAGCGCATAAAGTCTCCTCCCACCCTTCCCCCGCCCTGCAAGGAGTGTGCAGTGCTTAGAAGCACCATGTGCTCCTGGAATGGCAGGAGGAGACTTCTTGTGCTCCCCCCACCACCAAGCCCTGATTGGCCTGGGGGCAAGGGAAAGCGTGTAAAGTCTCCTCCTGCCCTGTAAGGGGTGTGGCGCATTTAAGGGCTGCACATTCCTTGCAGAGCAAGGGCAGGAGAAGATTTTGCACGCTCCCCCCACCCCCAGGCCAATCAGGGCTTGGGGGCGGGGAGAGCATGTGAAGTCGCCTCCCCTCCTGCAAGGGGCTCAGCAGTTAAAATCAACTGCCAGCTGCCGCTCAGCTGGCAGTTTACTCTAAGCATGGCGCTTCTTTGCAGGGCAGGATCAAGGAGCGAGAGACTTCACATGCTCCCCCTCCTCAGGTCCTGATTGACCTGGGGACAGCAGGGGGGAGCATGCAAAGTATCCTCCCACCTCCAGGGACACAGGAACTTAGAGGGAACCACCAGCTGTTCAGAACAGCTTGTGGTTCTCTCTGGGGGGCGGGGAGGGCAAAGACTTTGCACACTCCCTCACCCCCACACCAATCAGGGTCTGTGGGTGGGGAAGCACGGAAGTGTCCTGGCCCCACCCCTTCTGCCTGAGGTCCCGTCCCTTCTGTGGTGGCCCGGGGTCACTTCAAAAATTTCTGAAGTTGCCCCTGGTCAAAAATTATTGCCCACCCCTGAGCTAGTTAACAGCCTTCAGAGTGGGTCCGTGGACCACTTTGAGAAACACAGCTGTAAAGTGTAGCACAGAAGTTAAGTAACTTATCAAATGTCGCAAAGTGCATCAGAATCAGAGACAGACATTAAACCAGCATTCCTGGCTGCACCTCCTGTTGTCTAATTACTATATCACACATTTTTCTTGTGCTTCAGAACATCTTTATTTGTTGCCTCAAGCTAGGTAAGGGATCACCTGCCTGCATTAATTCCACTTGATCCTTAGCAACGTTCATGCAGTTTTACCTGCATTAGCTTGGAAGAATTTGTCAGTGTTGATTTCATAAGAGTGTTGTCATTGTGATCAAACAGTGTGCAGCGATACATTCTCCTGCATCTGCACTGTCAAATGAAACAGATGGCAGTTATATTTTCCTTTCTTTTTATATACTCCTGCAAGGTACCCACATTGACAGCCGTGCAAACTGACGCCTTCTGTATCACTACATTTTTTTACAGCAGACGCACTGCCAATGGTAGTGTAAGCTCTCTCACACCACCCTCTGATCTCCTGACCTACAAGGATGACCTTACCGAGGGTTTCATTCTGGTGGCTCACTCAGCCCTTGGTCTCTGGGCTGCCACTACCATAGTGTTGCCATTTGGTGTCAGATGTGACAGTGAGTTCTATGACGTGGCCACATGTCTGCTGCGAACTAAACAGAGTCTCCCCAGTCTTTCCACAAGGACAGTGAAGAGCAACCACATGGTCACTCTGGGTCACTACTGACCTGCATTTGCACCAGCAGCCTATGGCTCATCATGACCAATCACAGAGTTGTCCCCAGAATGACATTGCACTGGAAGCTGGGCTGGCACACTGAGAAATCACAAAGTGTAAAACTAAGTTTTCTCCTCCCCATCTCTAGGAAAGCAATGAAGCCTTTGTGCTTGTGTACTTACAATATTAGCCCACTGTGTGATGGGATACAGCCCCATCCCTATCGTGGAAAGACTACTGAGCAACCCTTGCGCTCAGGCAGCACCAGTTAGGTACACCAGCAGAAGGTGGTTCACTGGAAGAAATGGCAAGGACAAGGGACTGGCCTCAGGAAGGGGGCAGGGGACTTTTCCCAGGAACAAGTAGCAAGCTCCAGTAGAAAGGGGGACTCATCCGGATGCAGCTGCTGACCCTTTTCCTTCAACATCCCTGCTTGAGGCAGAGAGACACTGCAAACTCGACGTGAGTGAAAGCTATGAAGGGCTGATTCCAGACAGTGACCTACAGTGGGTCCTAGGAAGCAGTGCCAAGGGCGAGAGGCAATGGGACTGTAAACCAGGCTCTGCCAGGGCATAAGCTGACCTGCCAAAAAGAACAGTAGAATTGCCCAGGAGTGGGGGCTCCTGTAGGGGACACAGGAGCAAGAAATTCAAAGCTGCTGTGCACAAGCTGAGGGCCAGCTGCCTACACAGTGAAACGGAAGGGAATGACTTAAACCCATAGGTAGAAACATGCAGCCTGTTGAACAGGGAAGTGAACTTACTTCAGGGGGTGATACTCTCATAGCACTAGCTATTTTGCTCCACTAAAAACTATAGAAAAAAATTAGCCTTAATTCATGGGACTGAATTTTCTTTTTAACTTCCCGACCACTATAACAGTGTTTCTCAACCAGTGGTACGAGTACCCTCAGGGGTACTCAAGAGAAGTCTGAGGGGTACGTCAACAACTGAAATTTGGAGAAAACTGAATTTTTGTTTTAAGTTTTACAGCGCTTTATTATTTTTGTACTTTTTACACTCGAAAATTTCATCGCCTGCCCAGCTATGATTAAGTTGTTTAAACAAATGTGTTGCAATGGGAGAAAATTTGTTTGTGTGTCTGAAAACCGTAGGTACTGGGGGTACTTATAATTTTTTTAAAGGGGTACTTTAAAAAAAAAAGATTGAGAAACACTGCACTATAATATGCTTTTATAGTGCCTTTATCTTTTAAAATTAACAGAAGGGCCTGATTCTCTGGGAACCTCATTTAGATCTCACCTCTGTTTTATACCAGTAACTCAACTGGCATGTTCCTGATTTACACTGGGATCAGAATCAGGCCCTATTTGTGCAGCATATAGAAGGGCTGGATGAAGAGTGGGAGGTTACCAAATGAATAAGCAGGATAGCAAATTTGCTGTAAGCCACTGTGAAGCAGAACCGAGGAGAATATTCAACATTACAAAATCATGAAATGGACAAGAAATGGAAGGGAACTACTCCATTCACGTACAAGGATCTCGAATCTAAAAGACCTCCCATGGTGCTTTATTGACCACTTAGAGTCAGCTTTGGTACATTTAACTAAAAATCAACAAGCAGTATTTTAGATCTTCCCATTTGACTCAGAGGAAGAATTTCATTCACAGGATAAAAGAGCTTAATGAGCCAGTTTACTCTTCAAAGACAGCCATCAGCGATGAGGGAATGAAATGGGTTTGTAACAAAACATTATGTGGATCAAGTGCACAGGGTAGATTGTGTGCATTCAGAATGTCTCTTTTCTTTTAGGGATTTCAATGCTTCGTTTACATTTCCTTTGCAATATTAGGCATGATTCACAGTTTCATTCAGGGCCTAATGAGGGCACCTGCAAAAATGCACTTGTTTCAGCCAAAAATAACCCAAACCTTCTTTGTACATAGTTACAGACAAATGTATTTCTATGGACATGCCCAAGACATCTTTTAAAAACTTGGCTTTTGATGTTTGCAACTCCCAATTTGAAAAAAGCTATTAAAAAGGCCCACGAGGGGCAGATAAACCCCAAACTGGCAACGAGAGAGTACCAGAGACCCTGAAGACCTGCCCTCACCCCATTACACTTGCAGCCAATATAAAACATGGAGAAGAGAGTTAAACTGAGGAAATCCATCTCAGCTCAGAACTAACCAGGAAGATGAGTAGAGCTCTACTATTTCCTTCATGATGGGAGAGCCAAGAGCCTAAGATGGCTTGTCTAGACAGTGAGCTATTTGGTGGTTGGAATGATTAAGGCAGAAATGAAGGAATCAGGTGCATGGAAACAAGGCTGGAGAAGAAAGGTGGAGTCTAAGGCAATGAACCCTCAGACAATCCTGATTTTTAGTATGCTGATCTCTTCGTTTTGGACTCTAATACATAGAAGATGAATGCCCCCAGTGTGCTTTAGCTGGAGGGCTAAGACACCACAGCACTGAAACTGTAAAGGGTAACACCTAACCATCAGAGACAGCAGGTAAGTTCTACCCTGATGGGCCATAACCAATCCATCTACAAACATGGTGGAGAATGCAGGAGGCTAACAAGCTACTGGAGAAGCCTGGAGTGGGCAGTAGCTCATACCCCAGGCAAAGACAGGGGTCCTTGAGCAGAATCATTTCTGCTACTAACAGTTTATGAAGATGCTCCCACTGGGGGAAGAGACAATGGATAATGCCATCCAGATATGGCAGCTAGGACAGCTACAGCAACATCCAGAATATGAGAGAGAGAGACCTGGATCCAGTCCCTTGGCCCCAGTTAATAGGAAACCTGAATGGATGGGTGTAACAACATGTCTGCATTCACACCCTATATGCTATTGTTATCATGTTTATGTAAGACATGCTTTGTAAGATATTGTGTAAAAACTATATTTGCTGGTCAGGAGTAACCCAATTAAAATGTATGTTGCAACATAATGTGTGAAGTTATCAGATTCCCCTGTATGATGTTCATAACACACATTCCAAACCCCACAGCCCTGCCCAGGCAGAGTAACATCTGTCCTAAGCAAAGGTATGTGTGCTCTGCTTTAGGCACCACTGCACCAGATCCGTGGGGAGAGACACCCAACTGTAGGGGAGCAGGTGGGAGTCATGGCCAGATGGCACAAAAGAAGGGAAACTGAATAGAGAACCTGGCTATAAACCCACCATTTGTAATTCTTTAGTAGCAGAAACAGCATATGGCATTGATTGCAACTACTGCCATACTGTGCTCATGATTTTTGAGCCTCGCAGGATTTGAGTTCTTTAAGAGAGCTAGGAATCTGGAACCCAGTCCCTTCCATTTGCCTGGGGGAGCCTGGGAGAGTGAGTGAAAGAGAATGAGAGGTCTACTATCTCACACAGCTTTAATCAAAAGGTTCAGGTAAGCAGCTTTTTTTGTCTATACTTGGTAACTCAATCTTGGATAAAGAATCTTTGAAGTACTCTCAACTTTTAACTTGTGACTCTCATCAATACCAGATTGTGTTTCATTGCGGTGTCAGAGGTCCATATTCTCCATCACCTTGATTCAGCTATTACTAGATTTTTTTCTTTTTTAATCATATCAGTCCAAACTTTGCTTTAATCCAGCCCCTTCTGATAGTTCCCTGACTGATACAGTACCTTCTGGCTGTTTGGTTTTGTATGCATGTGATATCCTATCTCTGTACATGTTAACAATGAATAAAATTCTAAATTCTAAAAAAGGCTCCACTCACCTGTTCTGAGCAATTCTATGTGCTATAACATGGACGGATGAGAGTGATTTCACCTCATGCTTCGAATCTCTGGCAAACCGTTCAAGGCAGTTCTGCTATAATGAACATAGCAGTCCACCTTCCGGCCAAACAGGAGCTTTTCTTTCCTTTGGCTAGCAGGAAATTCAAACCGATTTGCAGCCTTTTCCTATGTCTTTTTAAATAGACCAGCAATATAAAGGGACTCCTACCGACATACACATGGCTATTTGGCTTAATACTTGGTGAGACCAAAGCATTTTAACTCTTCTATTGCACAGAGCTGTGAAGGGAACTTACATGTCTCAAGATGAGACAGTACTGTTGTACTATGATTCCGTTTGCTCCCCCCTGGATATAATTAAACAAGCCTTTACCAGGCCATGTACCTGGCCATGCACAGAGATACACAACCCTGGTTAATAAAATAAAAATGATCATCAGCTGAGCCAATTTTCCACATTTGGCTATAGGAGAGAAAGGGCTGAAGATAGAAAGAAATCAGTGAGTTAATGACAACTGAACATCTTTGAATAGGATTTTGCAGTGTGTCTTATTAGGATACATCAAATACGACTTACCTCCCATTCAAGTCCTCACTGTGCCTGGCCTAACAGGGAACCAGAGACACATTTCTATTTGCCTCCTTATTTATTATTGAAACAATCTCTCATGTAAGTCTTCGAAAGCTTGTTCACAGTTTTAGTCATTCTTGAATTAAATTCAGTGACAGCCCTGCAAAAACATTCAGAACAAATGGCCATAATATGTTCCACAGACATCAGAAATACCCTGAGGAGGGAGTTAATGGGAATGAACATAAGAAGGCTTTTTGGGAAGAGTGAGTTGTGGTATATATTTTATCTTAATGGTTTTTTACCAAAGCCTTTGAAAGTCTTTATGAGGGGAAAAGTTTTTCATTTTAGAGAAAGGCTTGTTTAATTTGAAAGGTTTCCCCACCCCCTCCTCCAAAAAGCCCCAGGTTAATTGTTTTTTCCCCATTATGAAGGTTCATTAATGAAACATAAATGTTCATTAATGAAGACTTGGTATGGACACTTAAAGATTAGGATATCTAGGTCTGAAACAGAGGTTAAGAGTTTTTTCCTATCAGTTCTGCTTTAGGCTGATGTACAGGATTTTTTTTTAACCATGTTTTCATTTACACTCTTTAGTGGCCTGATCCTCCTGCTGTTGAAGTCGGAGAGAGACACTTCTCTGATGCCAGCACCTCGGAAAGGGTGGCATGCACACAATATAGGAATGAATCGCATCACTGCAGAGTATAGGAGATTTGGGAATCTATTCTTTACTCTGCCACTGACATCCTCTGAGACCTTGGGCAAATCACTCAACCTCCCTGTGCTCAAGTTTCTCTAACTGTAAAATGGGAAGAATACTTACCTACAGAGGCATGACATTTTATGAAGTACTTAGAAATCCTTGCATAGAAAGTGCTGCAAAAGCCCAAAATGTCCAACTTGCCCTTCCACAATTATGCCACCTCCTGCTTGCCTGCCATTCCCATGGAGGTTGTGGTGACAGAAGTTATGGTGACTCCCAATACCTTATGGGTGCATCTAGACTGGCAAGATTTTGTGCAAAAGCAGGCGCTTTTGCGCAAAAACTTGCCAGCTGTCTACACTGGCCGCTTGAATTTGCGCAAGAACACGGACGATCTAATGTAAGATTGTCAGCGTTCTTGCACAAATACTATGATGCTCCCGCTCAGGGATAAGCCCTCTTGCGCAAGAATACTTGCACAAGAGGGCCAGTGTAGACAGGGAAGAAAATGGCGAAAATGGCATCACATGGCGAAAATGGCAATCGGGGCTTTCTTGCGCAAAATCGCATCTAGACTGGTCACGGATGCTTTTGTGCAAAAGCACTTTTTGCGCAAAGGCATCCGTGCCAATCTAGACGCTCTTTTGCAGAAATGCTTTTAACAGAAAAACTTTTCCGTTAAAAGCATTTCCGCAAAATCATGCCAGTCTAGATGCAGCCCCTCTGATTAAGGATCTAAGGTGACATCTGCAAAGGCCTGCAATATCTCTCAACTTTCCAAACAGGAGTGACTGAGAACACTCAAGAAATTAATTCTTTGAATAGACTAAGCCTCCCCATACCTCCTTTCATTAGGCAGGAGCTGCAATGGGGACACAGAGCTTTTCCAGTTTTCATGGCTGCTGCAGGGAAGATGGAGAGGAGAAGACTGCACCAGGGGCAGAGCATCAAGCAGGGGGACAGAATGAGCTGGGGCCATTGGCCAGGCCACAAGGGGAAGGGCTCTGAATTTGGCACTCTGGCCTCTTCCAGAGTCCCGACCAAGGCTGAGAGCTCAACCCTGCAGAACTCTTCTCTTTCCCTCCTTCCTGCCCCTCTCCCTATATAGCTGAAAGCAACTTGCACCTACCTACCTGCACTGGGTTGAAAGGCAGCTTATATTTCCAGGCTTCTGCTGGCCACCAAGATAACCTAGCTACTGCCTGTCCTCCAGCTACAGCACAGGCAGGATTCATTGTACATCAGGACCCTGATTGCAAGGGCTTCAGTGAATACAACCAAGAGGTGGCTCAGCTGAGGAGGGTGCCTAGGCAATGGAGCAAACCTGTGCCCCCAGGGAGCAGGGAGCAGGGCCCAGGGTGGGGGTGGTGGAGTGGCCTGGGTGAAGAGGTGCTTAGTTCCTTTCTCAGGGGCTGCTGTGGAGTCTGAAGGTTTGGGGCATGAACAGGCTAGAAATCACTTCACTTCCCCCCCTCTCTTCACTACTCCACAGCTTAGCTGAGGGGCAGAGAGATTTCCCCATGCCTGCCCTGTGCACATGCAGGGCTTGGCTCTTCCTGGCCAGCACCACAGGCTGGAGGTGTTAGGCTTTCCCAGGGTGCTGGCCCAGCCAGAGGCAGTGGGGGAAGGGAGGAACATGTTGGCCAGGCTGTTGGTAAGTTGAGCGCTCTGACCATGGGCCGGTTCTCTGTACAGTAGTGGGAATGGGACGCCCAGCTGGGGAATATGGAGGAGCTGTGGAGATGGGGATGAAAGTGAAGGGGCAAAACAGGGAGAGAGCAGCAAGAGGGGGAGCATGTAAAGGACTGATGGGTGGGCAGCAAAAGTGATATGTAACTTGCTGCCACCTGGTCCCTGCTCACACTCACCAGCCACCACAGTTCACAGCCAGTGCCAGCCAGAAATGAGACAGGGGATCCTGCTGGCCAAGAACTGGCACACATCAGGGGTTGCACTGATAGACTAGCGGGGGACTGGCCAGCTCCCCATCACTACATCTTGCCTTGCACACCTGCCCCCATCGTCAACCACTGGACCCTGCCCCACACAACACTGATGGCAGGCGGTTGATGAGCAGGGATCCAGCCATCTGCAGGACCCACCAGTACTGACGGGGGTGGAGGAAGGCAGAGAATATGGGACAATTTGCCCTTTTAAAGAAAAAGTCAAGACATCTGCAAGAAGACTTAAATATGGAACTGTCCCTTTAAAAACTCCTTAGCATAGACTACTATTTGTCAAGTTAGGAGGAGTCAAGGAGAAGCGCAGTGTTCCAACATAATACACGAAAAGGGCATGTCACCCAAGAAGAGAGCTAAACTTTACAAAATTCAATTCTTTCGATGTCCTTTAAAAATGTACATACATTCCAGCTTTGTATTATAGCTAAACCTACTCAGCAGCAGCTCACTAAGACAGGAGCAAGTGCGATTCATCCAGTTCCAATTAAAATGCTTGGAGTTTATCACCCACTGAATTTACAGTGCTTCAGGCAAAACCTCTGACTGGCTGAAAAATAAATGCAGAGCCTGAATGATATATCATAAAACACTCTTCTGGGTCTTTTCTTTTTTTACTACATGATCACTGTTGTCAGAATCAGGTGGACAAAAGGCCTTAAACTTCAGAATGAGAAGCAGATCTGAATCAAAGGTTTGACTTGCAGAATTGTTGAGGGAAAATTGAGAAGCTTCTTGGAATGCTGTACATTTCAGAAAATAATCTGCAATGCAAATGCAATTTCATTTATATTGAATTCCCAAAAGTCAGTTTTTTCATACCCACCTGTCAGCCGGTGGTCAGGGCAGTGAGTGGTGTGTGTGTATTATACACCTGAGTCTTCAACTGCTAGGACTGGGGTCCCTTAGCAGCAGGCAACCTGGAAGAGGTTGACGGGCGCCCAAGAAGTTTACAGGGAGAGCTTATTACACCTCAGATTTTGACTGCTAGGATACACGATCCCTTCGCAGCGGGCAGCCTGGGGAGGCTGAGACATGCCCCAACGGATCTGTCCCCTGGAAGCGACATGATCCAACGCTCGAGCTCTCCCTATATCTGTCCCTTATGACCGGCTGGACTTCTTTGTAAAATTGTACTTGGTTCTGTTACAGCAACTGAAGGAGTCAGGTCACAGCTTAAACAGTTACTATTTTATTGTTACAGGGTAAACTTAGCTGTTAAATGCTACTACTGTGTTACAGATAACACAGCCACTACAAAGGACAGGACAGAAATTACACTAATAAGTCACTTACAGGTACCATGAAACCCTTTTGGTTCTCTGAGCTCTTATTAAATGCATGCAAAATAGATACCTAGCAGGTATATATTCTCACCCCTGCGTTCCAGACTTGGCGTGGCCAGCGTCTTTCTCTCAATCCTTCGGGAAGAAGTAGGGCAAGGTTGGGCGTCCCACAGATCTCGGGAGACAACCAGTACCTGCCAGCAGGTGTAGATGATTGGAGCTCAAATGGGGTGGGCTACTAAACCCCTCTTTATACCCCTTGGGTCACATAGGCTTCTTCCTGGTCTCAAGTGGCCAATTAGGAAAAATGGCTTTGAATGCCAAGTTTCCCACGAAGGGTGCAAAGCATAATTCACACCTGGGAAAATGCAGACAATGGGCACCTCTGGTATGTGATGGGTGAAGATTCCTCTGCTGGGACAGTGCAGGCGTGTCAATTACTGGTACTAGCCATCAGGGCGGCGGGAGGCCCCGGGTCATCAGCTAGCCCATTTACTGTCTGGTTTCTGTTTATTAGAGTCAGGGACAGGCAGCACACCTGCGTTCCCAGGGCATCAAAGGCTGACTGCCTTTCTCTTGGTCTCTGGGGGGGGGGGGAAACAAGATGGGGTTCATGTCTGGCTACACCACCATACTCATTTTATAGATTTCTCAACATTTTTTTTCAGACAAGCTTCTATTTTCTCTAGCAAAATTCACTATTTGATTCTGCTAAAAACTGGTGAAACTCTGCTGGGAAAATGTGATCCTACCAACAGAATTTTATAAGTGCCAAGTACCCATATTTCCTCATTTCACACTGAAAGTCTACAACTCACACTAGGTTTTAATGCTCAGCCTGACAGGCAGGTGGTAAGTTTCAGTCTCATTGCTGGAGGGGAGGGAAGAAATATTGATTTCAGTTTGGGCATGAATCTTGAAAATATTGTTGAACTGAGAGCCTGTCTTGGGGCCTGTTTATTGCATTTTCTCATTGTTTTAGTATTTACCAGAGATTAAAATTAAATAATAAACTAATGAACATCACCATCTGTGGGATCGAATCACACTTAGCTTAGGTAGCTGAGCTTGGCACAGGAAATCAAAGAATGCCCCCAGCAGACCATGGACAAGCAACAAAGCTAGCCCTGATCATAGCCCTGGGCAAGGCAGGGGGTAGGTGGGAAAGGCCCTGCTCCGCATTCACAGAAGGGGCGGGGTCTGGGTTGCAAGAGGTGGAGCTGGGGCTGGGCCTCAGCACTGCCCCGAGTGTGCCAGGCCTCTTCCAGGCAGCCCTCCAGGCCCTTTTGTATCACCAGGCCCAGGGGCAGTTGACCCCTTGCACGTGCTCCCTCACCTCTGCTCTCCCCACTTACAGAGCAGAACTGATCCCCTTCCTCTCAAGCTGGAGACCAGGAGGGTGTGGAATTTACCCCTCAGAACTTAGATTTGTATGATGTAGTGCTCAATGCACTATAAAAACACTAACTAGTGAGTCTTCACACTAGCCCTATGTGGAAAGTATTACCCTATTTTACAGATGAGGAAACTGAGGCTCAGATTAAAAACCTGCCCAAGGCCACACAATGGTTCACTGTCAGAAATAAGATTAGGAGCCAGGAGATCCAGGCTCCAGGCCCCCGCTTATTCAGTGGTGTTTATTAACGCAAAGAAAGCTTGTATTTTGTGCAAAAATTACATGAACAAATTTACACAACAGCAGCCAGAGCCTGTTGCTGGCTTCCACTTAAAGCTCCTGCAGTCCAGAGCCCCACTTTCTGATGATTTGTGGTTTCTGCAGCCACATGTGCAGCCCATAGCTGCTCCTCACACTGCCCACTGCACTACAACATCCGGCCTCTGGTGGGAGTTAAAAGTGCCTTGTTACTCACAAATGCTGGGACATTATGTTGTGTCTGAGCAATTACATTCTAATGGTCTGTTATTTTTCTTTGCATTTGGTTAAGCATCAGAGAGATTTTTTTTTTTCCAGTGGAAGTTCATAACTCCCTATGTTTCTGCTTGAATTCAAACTATATACTGGGTGCCTGTGTGCTCTGGTGACAGTACCAAATAAATGCTTTTAGCAACTATAACATGGGAAACTAGAGAAGGACAATGCTTGCTTCAGAGCTGGACCAAAAAAAAAAAAAAAATGAAGCCCAGCCTTGCCTTGAAAATACAAGCCGTCAGACCCAGCTGTCTACATTTAAGGGCAAAGTTCACAAATATTCAGAAGCTGGATTCACTTTGGAAAAACAGGAAGCTGATGGTAACTGAGATGGAAGGCGTTCCCCAAGTACTTCAGAGCCTCACAACAAATTTTAATTCTAGATGATTTCTAAGAGCAGGCAAACAAGTAGGATTATTTTTTTCAGCACTGCTTTGTCCATCTCATTTCACCTCCAGATCTGTCACTCTGATCACTTGGTCTAGGTACCAAATCTCACATACTCTTCCTGACCACCCCTGTCTAAGCATAAGAACGGCCATTCCGGGTCAGACCAAAGGTCCATCCAGCCCAGTACCCTGTCTGCTGTCAGTGGCCAATGCCAGGTGCCTCAGAGGGAGTGAACCAAACGGGAAATGATCAAGCGATCTCTCTCCTGCCATCCATCTCCACCCTCTGACAAACAGAGACTAGGGACACCATTCCTTACCCATCCTGGCTAATAGCCATTAATGGACTTAACCTCCATGAATTTATCTAGTTCTCATTTAAACCCTGTTATAGTTCTAGACTTCACAACCTCCTCAGGCCAGGAGTTCCACAGGTTGACTGTGTGCTGTGTGAAGAAGAACTTCCTTTTATTTGTCTTAAACCTGCTGCCCATTAATTTCATTTGGTGGCCCCTAGTTCTTACATTTTATGGGAAGAAGTAAATACCTTTTCCTTATTCACTTTCTCCCCACCACTCATGATTTTATAGACCTCTATCATATCCACCCTTAGTCTCCTCTTTTCCAAGCTGGAAAGTCCTAGTCTCTTTAATCTCTCCTCATATGGGAGCGGTTCCAAACCCCTAATCATTTTCGTTGCCCTTCTCTGAACCTTTTTTAATGAGGAGACCACATCAGCATCTCTGTTTCAGCTGCTGTTAAGAACAGCAAGGCCCTGGTTCTACAGGAGAGAGATGCCAGAACTGTTAGCCACTCCATCTGCTCTGCCTGTAAGCACTGCAGATGGAAATGCAGCCTTTGCTTTTTCAGGCAGAAAGTACTTATGACAGCATCATCTCTGCTATGCCAGAGGTGACCCAATGAGGATTCTTACACTTATAGCAGTCACCCCACACATAAGACTCCTCTGAAAGCCAGATTATCAGCACCTAGATAAGAGTAAGGCTTCTGGACAGAACTGTTATGAGCTTATCTGCAAAGTTTGCAGACTGTCACTTTGTCTCTCAGTCTCTGGTTTGTGGCCCTTTTCTTCCAGGGATTTGCAGTATCCTCTCCATGACTCCAGCCAGGTCACCCTAGGGTCTCCATACCCCCCTCCCCATTCCAGTATAGAAATTCCTGTCTCCCCTTCTGCTGCCTCAGAATCTGATAGAGAAACCCAAGCCTGCCCTCTAGTCCAGGTTCCATTCCAGAAGTTCAGCAAATCTGGGTTTTTCCTCTTTCACCCCTCCCTACATCTTCCCTGGACTGCTTCCTCCCACACCTGGCTCCCCTTCTCTCTCTGGGCAGCAGCTCAGCTATTGCTTCCCAAGGAGCAACCACTACCTGCCTTCCTAAAGTCCCCCCAGCAGCCCCTAGCTGTAGTCAGCTACCTGGCTTTATACAGGCCCTGCCTTTCCAGCACAGGTGTGCCTGCTTGCAATCAGTGTTCTGCTCCCTGGCTCCTCCTCCAGGTGCAGCCTGTGCAGCAGGGCTGGCCTTACTATGAGGCGAACTGAGGCAGCCACCTCTGGTGCCAGACTGGGGAGGGGGGCATCACTAGGACCCAGAGAATTGAGACCTTTCAAAGTTTTGGCCTAAATGAGCAGGCATGGGGGCATCATTTGAGCTCCCCGCCTCAGGTGCCAAAATGTTGTGGGCTGGCCGTGCTGTGCAGTTAATTGCCCCTGCTCCCCCTCCACCTCCCATCACACTTAAAAATTATATGACTTAACTAAAGTCAAGCAAAGACAATGCTAATGACATAAAACAGGCAACCATTCCCATCTAAGAATACAATGTAGAGATTATACCTGAAGCAGAAAAGAAATTAGACAATCTGCTTTAATTAAATGCTCAAGTAAACATGTCTCTGAAGTCTCATCACTATCCAAACGTGTCTCTGACTGTGATGACTTAACCTTAGTTCACAATAATAAGTGTCAGAGAAAATCCCCATAATTAACCAGTTGTAACTGCTCTATACTCTTCAAATACTACCAGGGTTCACTCAGTCTTCAAAATGTTAATATCTTGGTGATAGATGGTATTAACAAATTGCTTGACATCTACAAAGCTCACTACACTCAGCTAACTCCATATTCTCTTCCAAGATGTCCTCCCCTGCCCAGAGCTGTGTTGTTAACTTTACAGGCACCATGATTTGGATGATTCTGTTCAGGAGTGGGAGTTGAGAGACCTGGCACCCCAGTTCCATTCTTTCCCTTATATTTGTGTCAGCCAGGAATAACTACACTGAAGTCAATACACAGCTGTGCCATTGTAACCTCCCTTACTGTATCCATTAACCTCTCTCTGCTAAAACCATCCCCTAAGGGCATTTGGTCCTTTGCCTCTGTATCCTCATCTCTAAAATGAGGACAGCAATACCTAGCAGCCTCCCACAATGTTATGGCCATTGCAAAGTCCTTTGAATTGAAGTGCAAATGCTTATTAGATTTTTTTATTATTATTAATTATTATTATTGTTATTTTATTTATTATTATTCAAATGAAGAAGAAGTGACAGGGGTAGGGAGCAGAATTATGAATTTGTATATTTTTCCACTTCTCTACTTCTTTCCAGATTTTCATCTGCCAATTCCTAATAGCCTGCCATCTCTCACAAGGCTAAAATTCCAGATGACTGGATCTCAATTTTGCCTCTTAAATTCAGGATATCATATTCAGTCTGTCTTTCAACCAGAAATTAGTTATTGAAAATTGGATTGATCATTAGGATAGAGCCCAATATATGTAGAAGAGGTTTTTTTCTTGATTGGGACAAAGTGTTTTGCTCCTAACACTGGACAGAATTAAAGACGGATCTACTTCGGATCATTAGGAACTCTTTCTAGCCTCAGAGGCATTTGGAAGATACTCAGCTTCTATATAGGCAAAGAAATGGAAATAAATGATAACATAGGGTTTGGTGGATGAGTTTTACAATAATAACTTCCACAAGCAAATTGTAAAACGTTTTTAAGGGAGTGTAAATGGAATGAGGAGACATACATTCTAATTCACTCTCAGTATAGGTGTGATGGATAAGAAGAGTGCTGGCCAGCATCCGGTGACTGAGGGGTTAACTCAGGTAGCTAGCAAAGGTGTTGGCAGGGGGCCAGAAGAACCAATGGGGATACAGTGCTGAAATTTGAACTGTATTTAGATACCTTGCCTGCTCTCTTTGAAAGAGAATTCTAAGTTAAGGGCTGGAGGGAGCAGATGCCATACTCAGAATTAGTATGCCTATAAGAAATATTGGACATGGGAGTGAACTGGGCCTTGAAGTACGTATCAGCACAGATCATGAGTAGAGGGAAAAGGTGTATTCAGTCACGATCAGCGTATTTTTCTTTGTTTTGGTTGTTTGGTTAAACTTCTCTGTGTGAATCCATGCCTTCTCTCCCCCGTTCACTATCTAAGAGTTGTTCCCAGAGAAGTTCTCTGTGTTTTAATGTGTTTTACTCAGTTGCTCTGTAACACCTAGCAATTAAGTATGCTTTGCCAAGTATATCTTTTTGTTTTGTTAATAAAATCACCTTCTTTAAGGCGATGATGTGAGCTTTGCATCCTGAAAAGAACCAGGAGGTCTGTCAGTGTGCATGCCTTAGACTAAGAGGTCAGCTACCAGAGACTGCGGTTGTTTTCTCTTTGTTTTCAAGCTTACTTGTGATAAAGGAGCTTGGGGGTACCCCTCTGGAAGAAGTCCAAGTGCTTTCTTCCTGGATTCAAGAAGAAAGGGGTTTTTCTTTTATTTCACTTAGTGGTGGCAGCTACTCCTCCCCTTCTCCCCCCTCCAGAAGTCAGTGAATCTGTGACTCTGGGGAGTTTTTGTAAGCATAGCCTTACAGGCAAGGTATTTAAGGTCTCTTGCGGGCCCCCATCGTCTGCACTCGGAGTGCAGAGTGGGGAACAGCCCTGACAGTAGGATACACAGGGTAGCTTTTAGCATCTAGAGATGGATGATTTAGATATTAAATGGCAGATGCTGGTCAAGGAATGACATACCTGTATAATTCACTCCAGGTAAAGAATTTTGCCAGACTACTAAATAATGAATGTAGAAATCATTTGCTCCGCCTCTGAATTCTATCAGTTGAGAGAGTGTGACAGCTGAACAACCTCTTCCAGGCCTGCAGAGCATCTAAAATTAATTAATGTTTCAAGTTGTTTTTGATGCATGATAAGATACATGAAGTGAAGAGTGAATTAGATCAGAAAAAATGTGTAGAACTAATCATATTCGTGACAGTACACCGAAGATCATCTAGGGAGGAGATTATTTTTGGACTCAAACCAGTCAAGAGAGCTATATTTTACAAGTAAAGTTTGGTTTTCTATTAATAAAAGAGGAATACAAATGAAGTGATTTGTCATGGATTGCAAGTTAGCCCTACTGTTCCTCTCAGCAGCCCTTTCTAAATAACGGGAAGGCAAAGCTTCTGAAAGTTACAACTCTTTGGACAGTTAGTTTGGAAAGGAGAAGACTGAGAGGGGATATGATAGCAGTTTTCAAGTATCTAAAAGGGTGTCACAAGGATGAGGGAGAAAAATTGTTCTCCTTGGACTCTGAGGCTAGAACTTAAACTGCAGCAAGGGAGGTTTAGGCTGGACATTAGGAAAAACTTCCTAACTGTCAGGGTGGTTAAACACTGGAATAAATTGCCTAGAGAGGTTGTGGAATCTCCATCTCTGGAGATATTTAAGAGCAGGTTAGACAGACATCTATCAGGGATGGTCTAGACAGTACTGGGTCCTGCCGTGAGGGCAGGGGACTGGACTCGATGACCTCTTGAGGTCCCTTCCAGTTCTAGTGTCCTATGATTCTAAAAAAGGAGCCAATTATAATTACTTTTGCACTTGATCAATAGATCTTCACATGCTCCACAAAGTGAGGTAGATATTATTATCCCCATTTTATTGATCAGAAAGCTAAGGCATAGAAAAGTTAAGTGACTTGCCCAAATTCACTCAATATATCAGGTGGCAGAGTTGGGAATGGAAACCAAGACTACCAACTCCAAATCCTATGTTCCATTGATCAGGCCATACCGCCTACGTTTTGTAGCATGGATTCATTAATTAGAAAGAGAATGTGATCAGAGGAAGGGATGGGGAGTCAATACTCATGGTGTCTATTTCCAGCTCTGCCACTGAAAGGGCGACCAATCTTGGAAAATTCCTATCTCAGTTATATCACTGATTTCAACAGAAGTATCCCAGTCTAACAGAGAAAATATGGCTGGATGGCTCACTATATTCCACATCCTAATGACATAAAAAGCCAAACAATGGGTACTTAAGAACAATTTGCACCTTCTCTATCAGCTTCATGTAGCATGGACCCTCTAATTGACTATTTCTTTTCCCTGTTTTTTTCCTCCTCCCTTTCTCCTTCACCCAGATTTATTTAGAAACTGGACCTTGAATAACTCCATTCATCTGAGGAAGTGGGTTGTGCCCACGAAAGTTCATGATACCATCTACATGTTTTGTGAGGGTATGTCTGCACTACAGCGGTATTTCAAAATATCAAGTCTACACACAAAATGCATTTCGAAATAGTGTTTTGCTATTTCAGAATAGTGCATCCACACTGAGTGGACACTGAATCGCATTTAAGGCCCGCCAGAACCAGGTCCGGCAGGGCATCAGGTCAGGAGTTACTTTGTGTGGCTACTGCCTGAGGCTATCTGAGGCCTGTGCTTAAAGGAACCACCCCTGGACAGCTGGTTCTCAGCTTTCCCTGCTTGCTTGTCTACCTCAAAAAGGAACAGCAAAGCACTTTGTCTCTGCATGCTCTGGTTGCCCTCACTTGGGACATCACAGCACTCTGCAACATGGAGCCAGAGCTGCCCCTGGGCACTCTGGTGCTTCTCTTGGATGCGTTGCTGCGAGCCTGGCTGCACTTGTTGCAGGTTGCCATCCGGAAGGTCCATCAAGGGGCTGTCAGTATCCAGGAGGCCCTGCAGGAGAGCTTCCACCCTGAGGAGCACTCAGAGCCTCCCTGGTCTGCACCACTGGGGGTTTGTGCCTCATTCCTCCCTCATGTCCTTCCACTTACCCCTCCCTAACCCCCCTTCCTGATGTCAAATAAAATACATGTATTTTCATGAACACAAACTCTATTTAACAAAACTTGGGGGGAGGGAATGAAACTCTGGTGAGACTGGGGAAAGGAGGCGGGAGAGGGGAGAAGAGAGGGTGGGAGAAGAGAGGTGGGAGGGGGAGGGGGAAACCTGGAGGAGGGAGCTGGAAGGGGGAAGCAAGGGGAAGAAGGGGGAGGGGAAGCTCAGGGCTCAGGGTTGGGGGTCTCGCTGGACCAACTTGATTTTCATGCGAACCTGCTCCTGGGTTCGCATGTGGCCTTTGGTGGCCAGGCTGGCAGCTATCCTGCCATAGACGGCTGCGTTCCTCCGTCTAGTGCGGAGATCATGGACATTGGGGGCATCCCCCCCCAAACCTGAATAAAGTCCATGGTCTCCACCCTGGACCAGGAAGGCGCCCGCCTTGTCCAGGCGCTGGTAGGCTCCTGGGAGCTGGCAGACTGCTCCTGGGGAGTGGTGGAGGGCTGGCTGGCACTGGCTTCCTGGCTCATGTTTTGGGGCCACTGGGTCAGGGGCAGTGACTGCTGGCTCTGAGCTGGCAGGCTTGGAGCTGGCACAGGCACTGTGGCCAGAGTCTACCCCTTTAAGGGCTCCGGGGAGGGGGGAAGGGAGAGGAGTGTTCTTGGTTGAGGCCGGAGTGGCCACCAGGGCACCTTGGGAAGGCTGGAGGCCCCCCTATTTCGAAATAAGTGTCTACACAGCACTTATTTCGAAATAGCTATTTCGAATTTGGTGTTATTTCTCGTAGAATGAGGTTTACCAAATTTGTAATAAGCACTCTGCTATTTCGAATTTATTTTGAAATAGTGGTTTAGCTGTATAGACGCTAGGAAAATTATTTTGAAATAAGGGCTGCTATTTCAAAATAACTTTGCTGTGTAGACATACCCTAAGTCTTTAAGGTGCTGCAAGACTATTCGTTGTTTTTTAAGTTTTTCCAGACAATATGGTCGTTAATCTCTCAGTGCCTATCTATGAAATGAGTATCATTCTTATCTGTAATAGGTGTGAAAATCTCAGAAAATCAATGGGATCATGTAAATGAGGATTAAGATCATGGCAGAGAGAAAAATTATTTGAATCCCAAACCCGAAGAGCTGAGATTTGAGATAAAGGTCATCCAATGGTAGCTCACTAGTAAACATGGTGAAATACCACTGCCCTCACATTTCTGTAGTTTAACAACCATAACATCATAAAAGCCTGATGCAGTTTTCTTTGGGATCTGGCAATGGCCTGGAAAATAAAGTCAAATGTAAATGTCTATAGATACTGCTTGAAGAATTAAAAATGGCACAAAACAGTAGTCAGACATGGATTCTGAATGACTATAGTACTTGGCTCTTCACTGTTTTCCTCTGCTCAGAATAAAAGAAGCGATATACTTAACACCTGGGTTTACATCTATCACACTTCAGCACTCTTATAATTCAACCATGTTATACATATAGTAATAAACCCTTTGTACCACCCCATTGTATAGTCTCTGCATCATTACTCTTAACCTATTTTTCTTTGCAATACAAGCATGCTTTAGCCTCACCTGTCTTAAAACACCCACTCACAACGCCATTCTACCTCATCTCTCTTCCCCTTCACATCTCTAAGTTCATTGAATGAATATATACAGTTGCTGCCCGGAGTTCCTCTCTTCTAATTCTATGGTAGAGCCTCTTTCAACACTTATACTCCACTGAAACCACTCATCAACGTCTCTAGCAACTTCTTCCTATTTCAAGCTCAGAACCTGTACTCCATCCCCATCCTCCTTAGTGTGTCAGCTGCCATCAGCATAACTGACCATGTTCTTCCTGAAATCTTGTCTTTCTTTGATTCCTGTGACTCTGTGCTCTCCTAATTATTCTCATATTTCTATAATTACTTCTTCAGCATGTCCTTTGGAGAATCCTCCTCCAATTTTCTGTGGGTCTCTACAGAGTTCTGTCTCTTCTATTCCCCATCTGTGCCTTAGCTCTGGGTAATCTCATCCGCAAACACAAATTAATTACCATCTCTACACTGACAATTCACAGATCTACCTCTCTTCTCCAGACCTGTCTTGCTCTGCCCAAACTTAGCTTATCTGTCTGAGATCTCCTTGTGGATGTGTAGCCTTCAGCTCAACTTGAACACGGCTCTTAATCTCCCTTCCCCCACCCCCAAATTGTTCCCTTCTTCCTTTCTCAATCACTGTGGACAACACTACCCTGTCTGTCACTCAGGCTGTAACCCTGGGATCATGTTCAACTCAGGTCTCTAGGTCCTCTCATCTAGGCCATGCCTAAGTCCTGCAAATTGTATCTCTTAGGCTATGTCTAGACTACAGAGTTTTTTCTAAAAAAGTAGCCTTTTTTCGAAAAAAACCTCACCTGCGTCTAGACTGCCATCGCGTTCTTTCGAAATTAAATTGAAAGAATGTGGCATTTTTTCGACAGCAGTAAAACTCATTTTACGAGGAAGAACGCCTTTTTTTGAAAGAGCTCTTCCAAAAAAAGGCATTCTTGAATGCAAACAGGGCTTTTTCGAAAGAGACCTTCCAGATTGCCTGGGTGCTCTCTTTCGAAAAAGCGGATTGCTTTTTTGAAAGTCTTGTGTATGTCTAGACGATCTCTTTTGAAAGAGGCTTGTAGTCTAGCCGTACCCTTAGATATAGCCCTTCCTGTCCAGCCAGCCAGCTGAAACTCTCTGCCTGGCTCGCATCATCTTGTATCTTGAATACACAACAGCCTTTTTCTGCCTTTGACTCATGCAATCTTTCCCCATTTATATCAGTTCACAATGTTGCTACAACTGTTGCTCTGAGCCCATCATTTTGGCCATATCATCCCCCTCTCTTTAAAACCCTCCAGTGGCTCTGCCTTCTCTAACACATCAAATATAAGTTACCTGTATTTACTTTCAAGGCCCTTCATCGCACATCTCCATTCTACCTATCACATCTCATTCACTATTGAGATGTCTGCTCCCTCGCATCAGCCAATGTTGCCAGCATCCATTGATTACTTGCTAAATGTTCAGACAAGCACCTTCATGATTTCCCATGCTGCCCTTCCTAACATAAACATCTGCACTGCTAGCAGCACTGCACTGAAAGTGAAGTGTTACAATGCCATATTGTATGGAGATGCCAAAAATCGCCTCGTTTGTGACCTTGAGTTTGTATCACGGAGCAGTAAAAATGAAGCCTTTGAAGACATTTATGAGTTATGTAGCAAACAAATTAAATTCAGGACTTGAAAAAAAATGTCTTTGTCTCATTATTATGGGAATTTCTCTTCTCTGTATTTCAGAGGGTGGGTTGTTAGACTTCTAAAAACACAAAAGCAAATAAAAGACCTCAGTGACAAAACCTGCATGAATAATGCAAAAAAGTGTCCATGAATATTGATTTTAATTTTTAATAAATTCTCTTCAGTTGTGTTTGTGCCTCTGCTATGATTAATGATATTTTCATTGCAGTAGATCCAAGGGACCCACAACCCAGATGAGGCACTATACTAACACGTAGAAAGGGACAGTCACTTAAGGAACATGTACACGTATGGTGCTGCATTGGCACAGATGCACTGATACTGCTGTCATTGCAGCACAGTTGGTGAAGATGCACTATCCCAACAGAAGAGCTCTCCTGTCAGCATAATAAAGCCACCTGTGTGAGCTGAAGAAGGTATGTCAGTGGGAGAAGCTCTTCCATCAACATAGTGCTGTCCACACCGCCTTTTATGTCAGTGAAACAGATGTCACATGATGTCGGGGGTTTATTCACAGCCCTGAGCAATGTGAGTTATGCCGACATAATCTGTAGTGTAGACGTAGCCTTGTAAATTTAGACAAAGGGACAATCCCTTTTCTAAAGGGTTTATCATCTAAACATACAGGCTGTGTCTAGACTGGCAAGTTTTTCCACAAAAGTGGCTGCTTTTGCGGAAAAACTTGCCAGCTGTCTAGACTGGCCGCTTGAATTTGCGCAAGAACACTGACGATCTAATGTATGATCGTCAGTGTTCTTGCGCAAATACAATGACTCTCCTGTTCGGGAAAAAGCCCTCTTGAGCAAATGCTTTTGCGCAAGAGGGCCAGTGTACACAGCTGAGAACAGTTTTGCGCAAAAAAGCCCCGATGGCGAAAATGGCGATCGGGGCTTTCTTGCGCAAAACCGCGTCTAGAGTGGCACGGACGCTTTTCCACAAAAAGTGCTTTTGTGCAAAAGCATCCGTGCCAATCTAGACGCTCTTTTCCGCAAATGCTTTTAACGGAAAAACTTTTCCGTTAAAAGCATTTGCGGAAAATCATGCCTGTCTAGACGCAGCCACAGAGTATGGGGGAAATATTATGAACTGCATGTTACAGATGGGGAACTGAGGCTCAAAAGGATTAAGTGACTTGCCCAAGGTCACACAGAATATCTGGTTTCAGAGCGCTGAACTGAACTAAATCTCCTGAGTCCCAACCCAGTGCATTAACCACAAGGCCATCATTCTTCTCTTCTGTCCTTTTGCATTCATTGTCCATGACTGTCCAAATGATTGCGGCTTATTGGATCAAAAGTATGTGAATAGGGATGTTTTTCCCTCTTGGCCAGAGAGGGAAAATGAGACACAGCCATTCAATGATTTGCCAAAGTTCACACATCTCTTTTTTTAGAAGCTTTTCCAAACAGAATGCAAACTGTAAACTTTTGAGAACTGCCAAGTAATATCGTTAGTTCCATCTTTCTCCACCATGCCCAGAGTAGGGCTGAGAGGTTCACAAGATAACCAGACAAACATCCGGGTAATAGAACCACACCATTTGCCAATCAAAAGGAGTTTTTTTACCTTTTTTATTATTATTTCCAAACAATGATTACAAATACAATACATTCAATATTTGTGCAGCTCTTGGAAATTAAAGTCCACAACCTCATCTCATGACAGGCTATGTCTAGAATGCAGGCTTCTTTCGGAAGAAGATTTTTTCAGAAGAGATCTTCCAAAAAACTTCTTTTGAAAGACAGCATCCACACACAAAAAACGCATCGAAAAAGTGATCTGCTTTTTCGAAAGAGATCATCCAGACTGATTGGACACTCTCTTGCATAAAAGGCCACCTGGAACCAATTCAGCCAGGGCTTTAGGTCACCAGCTGCTTCTGAGTGCTGATGCTGGAGACTTGCAGAGATACGCTTAAAGAGACCCCCCTGGACAGCCATTTCTCTGCTTCTGCTGCATGCTTGCTACCTCTTCAAGAGACAGCAAAGCTCTCTCAGTGCCTGCAGTGGATGCCCCGCTTTTGGGACGCCACAGCTTTTCTCTTGGTGCTGTGGAGCTGGAGCTGTCCCTGGGCATGTGATGGCCCCACACAGCCATGATGCAATTTTTGCAGCACTTTCTGCCAGCTGCCTTCCTGGTTCTGACTGAGCTCATTCCTGGGACCCTCTCCCTGGGTGCAGGAGCTACACTCTGGCAACCTCACCCCCACAGTGGAGAGGCATTTTTGGATGCTCGACACCAGTTCGGACTCGTGGGATGGAGCGGTGAAACAACCAGCAGTGACTCCAAAACTTCCGCATGCGGAAGACCACCTTTTTGGAGCTATGTGCCTGGCTAGCCCCCCGCCCTCCAAAGATGTGACACCCACCTGTGGCCCGCCATCCCCCTGGAGAGGCAGATCACGATCACCATCTGGAAGCTCGCCACCCCAGACAGCTACCGGTCAGTGGGCAACCAGTTTGGCATGGGGAAGTTCACCGTCGGGACCCTCCTCATGGAGGTAAGGTGCTCTGGGGCTGCAGTCCCTGGGGGGGTGGAGTCCTGAAAAAGGGGGGTTCCTCGGGAAAGAGGGGTTGAGGGCTCTGGGGGGTGGATTGGGGGTGGGGGGGGAAGCCCCGTCCCTGTGGGGTTTTGCCATCCTTCCCTCCCATAGGCCTGCTGCTGGGGGAAGGAGGTGTGGCCTCATAGAGGTGGCTTCTGGGGTGTTTGGGGGAGGGGAGGAAAGGAGAGGGGGTTGGGCACCTCCCAGGGGCGCAGGCACTCCCTCTCTCATTCTCTGTTTTGTGTGTTTCTTTGTCTCCTTCTGCAGGTTGTGAGGCCATCAACTCGATCCTGCTGCGAAGGGTCATCCTCCTGGGAGACCTGGACCCGATCGTGGCTGGATTTGCGGCCCTGGGGTTCCTGAACTGCGCATGGGCCATAGATGGGTCCCACATACCGATCTGGGCACCAGAGCATCAAGTGGCCCAGTATATTAATAGGAAGGGTTACTTCTCCATGGTGCTGCAGGCCCTGGTCGACCACCATGGACAGTTCACAGACATTTTTGTCTGGTGGTCAGGCAGAGCACACGATGCCTACGTGTTTCGGAACTCTAGCCTGTACAGAAAGCTGGAGGCGGGCACATGCTTCCCCCACCATGAATTAGCAGTTGGTGATGTGCAGTTGCCATTGTGCATCATGGGTGATGCGGCTTACCCCCGATGCCATGGCTTATGAAGCCTTATACCAGACCAATTTAATGCCTGCCTGAACTGGTCCAGGATCCAGGTCGAGTGTGCCTGCGGCTGCCTCAAGGCACAGTTCAGGTGCCTGCTGATCCGCCTCGACGTGGGGGAGCACAACATCCCCAAGGTGGTCACGGCGTGTTGTGTCCTCCACAAAATTGTGGAGAGGAAGGGGGAGGCCTTCCTCCTGGGGTGGGGGGCAGACGCCGGCCACAAGGGGTGAGCCTTCAAGCAGCTGTGGACGGCTGCCATCCGCCAGGCCCATCAGACCGGGGTGCGCATCTGGGAAGCCAGATGTATGTGTGGCCTCCCCTGAGCCTAGCAGCAGGATCCCACCCATGATCAGGGGCTGCCTGCTGAGTCCGTGTGCCTCACACTAACACTGCACGGACTGCAGTACGTTGTCCAGCCCGAGCAGCCCAAGAGACGCTTGCCCTCCGCCCCCTGTGCACTTGCCTCTCCTGCCCTGTGTGTGTGACAAACTGAGAGCACTCACCCGAAGATCCCTCCCCAGTGTCAGACGAGGCCTAGGAGATGTCCTACCTGACAGGCACCGGCTCCAGGGACAGGGTGACAATGTCCGTCTCTTCCTCCTCCTCCTGCTGGCCTGGTTCTCCTCATCCTCCGCCGTGACCTTCAGCCGGGCAACAATGGGGGGTCTCGAGGCCAAAGTGCACGATAGTGGGTGGGGAAGATGTTTCCCCACCCCCCAGGATCTGGTGGAGCTCCTGGTAATAGGGGCAGGTGTGGGGTCCTGCCCCTGAGCACGAGCTGCGCTCTCTGGCCCTGACGTATCCCTGGCGGAGCTCCTTTACTTTACTCCGGACCTGTTCCAAGGTCCGGGCTGGGTGTCTGCACTCCACCAGGGGCTGAGCCATGCATTTGAAGATGTCCGCATTGCTGCGCTTGGAGCAGAGATCCTGCAATGTCTCCTCCTCGCCCCACAGCTCAAGGAGGGACAGGATCTCCGCTCTGGACCAGGAGGGTGTCCGCCTCTTGGTCCCCGGCTGGGTCCTGGGACCCCTGGGGCTGTTCCCTGTGAGGGCCAGAGGGATCACAGGGGGTTTGTGGCTCTGCCACGGGTGGCAAGGCCTGTGGCAGGGAGAGCTGTGTGGTCAGGGCACTGCTCTCAGGCCAGCTTCCTGCCACAAGGCTTGTCCAGGGTGCCTGCAGCTTTAAGAGCTGGCAAGAGACAGGAACTATAGACTTGTGATTAGTATGGACAGAGTGTCCACCAGGGTACCTGTGTTATTTCCTGAGGCCTCTTCTTTCGAAAGAAGACCCTCCTCTCCGTCCACACATGCCATTTTCCGAAAAAGCTCTTTTGGAAAAAGGCTTCTTCCTCATGGAAAGAGGAGTACCAATGCTGGAAAAACCCCTCTGTTCTTTCGATTTACTTTCGAAAAAACACAACTGCATTGTGGCCATAACTCAGGTTTTGTCGGAAAAACGGCCATTTTTCCGACAAAACTCTATGGTGTAGACATACCCACAGTTGCTCCATTCAAGTTGCAAGAAGGTACAATGATTTATACCAGCTGGGGATCTTGCCCCTAGGTTACAAAACAGACAGCTTGCTCTGCTACTCTGTGGAACTCGTTTTACACTCCTGTCACATGAATAATCTCAACAAATTTATACGAGCATAAAAACTGGTGTAACAGTGCTCTGAATCAGGCCCAGAAATTTCCATCAACAAGAATAATAAAGCTTTATACAATACCAACTAAATCCAAAATATCCACTAATTTTAAAAAAATCAATCTTTCCATTTTAAATAATCTATCAACATCAACAATACAGCCATACAAATACATGCATCAAACAGTTCTCTGTTGCCACCATCCAACTAGTTTTACAATGGCACATTTTACACTAAACAATTTAAAAGTTAGTATCATCAGCTCATGTTTTGAAATTATCTGTTGGGTCTAATCTCAAATCTGGCATCCGAAGATGACTCATTAAAATACTTGATAATTCTTACTATTTTTGCTCAGTAAAAATCCAACAAACTAGTCAGAAATGAAACATCAAGTCAGACATTTGCATGAGTAAAGCAATTTGCAATCTGCATTGAGGACCTTAACATCTGGCACTAGAGATAAAAATAATTTTCTTCAACTCATAGTGCATTGGGTTACAGCTGGAAAAACTCAGAACAAAATATCAGAGTGCTGTCATGCCAGCTTTAAGACCAAGTTCATATTCATAGGGAAAACAACTGTTAGCTATTAAAGTCCTTTTAAATATCGAGGCATCTTTCTGTGTTCAGGGAAGAATTGATGAGACCAAGATAACATCATGCAAAAGGTGATGTAGAGGAACAAAATAAATTGTTTTCAACTTTAAAAAGGACAAGCCCATAAGACCCATCAAGACTTTTACACAAATGTTCAGCTTGGCAAGATTCCCTCAAAAGATTTGTGATTTGAGATTTTAAGAACAACCAGTACTGCATGCTGTGGCTTAGATTCTCCACTCTGGTCAAGCTCTCTACATCACTGGACCAGAAGAAGGAGGTAAAATTCCCTCCTTTCCCTGCACTAGCCAGAGACTAGATGAGTCACCAGCATAAATCAGGGTAGATTTAGGGTCTCCTCTGTTGTCTCCTCTAGAGACATTAAAAATCTCATCTTGGAAATGTAGGAGGTTCACTGTGGTATACTTGGCTAAAACTCCTCTTCCTTCCTTGGGTATGTCTATACTACAGGACAAGGTTGAATTAAGATATGCAATTTCAGCTCCATTAATTGCATAGCTGAAGTCAAAGTAGCTTAACCCGACTTTTGGTGCTGTCCACACAGCAGGAAGTTGAAGGAAGAACACTCTTCCTTCTACTTCCCATACTCCTCATGGAAGCAAGACTACCAGCATTGACCAGAGTGCCCTTCTCAGTTTGAATTAGCTGTCTTAACTAGACCCACTAATTCAAACCCTGTAAGATCAACAGCAGCAGCTTTGATCCTCTCTGTAGTGTAGACATACCCCTCTTGACCTCCACAGCCAAGCAGATGCCTGTCTAGCTGCCACCCTTACCCCGGACAAAGCTGCACTTCACAGTTGCTGAATGTACATGGGGATAAATCTTCCCCATGCAACCTTGAATTTAGCCCATTGTTTGTAGAGTGCATTGTAATTCTTCAAAGATCAGCCTTACCTCTTCTAGCTACTGCCTTGAGGTAAAGGGTACTCCCAGAACTTGGAAAGGAAAAGAAGGAGGCTCAATTCAACTGTTACCTTAAGAAAAGTCACATATGCCCACTTTAACCGTTATCTCACTACAATTTAAAATGGATAAACTGGTAGGTGAACTTTTGCAATGCATACTTCAGGGAAAAAATGTGTGCTGCAAAATGTGTGCAATTTCTTATTTTCATTAAGAAATTCCATCTTACCACTTGCTTTGAAATGGTCTGCTAAAGTAACTGACAACAATAATGAGGGACATATGCATGTAAGCACTGTGTATTCCAGTATATAGTACAGAATATACAAGCCAGTACACTACTTCCGCTATCTCAAAGCTCACCGAAGAATACTGTGGTGCAAAAACATTTACAAAGCTGCAAGCACTTCTTATTTTTCACCTGCCTTGAAGACAAGCTGTCAATGCAATGTACTTAACAGTCACATTTTGCTATGATGTCTGTTAGATTTTGAAACACTATTTGCAATGGCTTTTAGTGGCATCTTATGTTAATCAATAGCTAGTGATTCAAGGAAAACTCATGAATTCCTTACTCGAGCAATATACCACATGAGTAAGGACATGAGAATTCGATTCCAACTTTGTAATGTGCTTTCGAGATATAGAAAAAACCATCTACCAGTTTGCTTTTGCCATTTACAAAGAACAATTGCACATAGTGGTTCTGGTGACTTAGGGTTATGCTCCTTGTCTATTGCTTGGAAAAGTTTGTAAGGTGTCATAAAATCAGCTGCTCTGACTCCTCTGTGTTATCCCATGGCGCTATTGTCTGCCATGGGATTTCCTGCTCTCAGAGAGCTGGTGAAAAAGACTCTCTGATTACATATTGTATGAGACCCCAGGGGGTCATAATTGTTTTCCCAGACACCAGTGCTTACTGTCTGCAAAACAACCTCTCTTGTTGGCAACCAGGCCCAGTATAATGGGAAGTCTGAGACACTAAATGGAATGTGTGTAGTATGCCCATACAAGAGAAGGAGAAGGGCACTGTGCTATACAGGGGGCAGTAGGGCAGATGGAGTATTAACACCTTCCACTTGGCCCTATCAGGAGGAGTGTCACCATATGTCCTGTGCTTTTCCAGAGATACCTGGAGGATTCCAAAAGGGAAAAAAAAGGGGGTGGAATGTTAGGATATGTATATTCAGGCCTGTCTGTGAAGGTCTATACTTTAAGAATGTAGGTGTATTCTTACCATTTAGCTACTTACAGGGGTATAAATACAAAAATCAAAATCACAGTCTGCCTGCATATGGGTCTTCTCTCACTGACAGTCTGAGGCTTTCTTCGTAATCTATGGCTTTTGGCTAACCAATACGGACGGCCAAAGGATGGGAAACGTACAGTCACACTCTCACACATCCTGACCCACTCCCATTGAAAGAAGGTAATTTTGGACTGCTAGAAAGGAGATTCAATCTATCACCTCCAGATAAAGAGAAGAGCCTAGAAGATTTAGAGAAAACTTAGGTTGATAGTTTTCCATCTGGGAACGACCCTCTTATCCTCTAACACTTGGGCCCAAAGGAAAGAGCATGATATTTGTGGGTAGGCACCACATCATCCAAACAAGACAAGCTCTGAAAAATCACAGACGATTAGGGTTGGAAGTGACATCAGGAGATCATGTAGGCCGATCCCCTACTCAAAGCCGGTCCAACTCCAAATCCAGAAAATGAAATGTGGTTTCATTATGACAATATGCTTTTTGAAATGGGAATCCATCTTGGAGCTTCGATGGCAATGGAAGAATTTATATAGCTGGGGTTAAGTGGTCCCCACTAATGTAGTAGCGAGATGAGCTGGAATACAAAATGAAAAACAACGTAGGCTTGTCAGACCCCTGTTGGGCCCCATTGAACCAGACACAGCAGAAAGGAGCAGGGAGGATTGAATAGTAAGAGGTTTGGGCTTCGGCCTCTAGTTCGGCTGCACGTGCTTATCCAAGCCTTCTTGGTTATACACTAGTAGGCTGGAAGTCCTATGAAAGAACAGGACATATCATCAAGTTTTTAGAACTTCCAGTCGTCATCAGAAGCTGCATGTGCACAAATGCGTCAGAAGTTTAAAAAAACAATCAGATGAAAATTCAGTTTAGGAAACGTGAGGATTGACAAGCTTTCTGAATTAATTTGTTGCCTGCCCATAAAAAAGTTATCCACAAATCCGGCTCCACATTCATGTCTCGAGTTAGGCTCCCTAAAATTAAAGCACCCCAAAAATCACTAGTCAATTTTGAAAATGTTGGTCTAAAAGCCAGATGGATTTCTTTTTTAAAATAATCACTTCCTGTCCTCGGATGGAAATTTCCAGCCCAAAATGAAATGTATGGCTGAATTGCCCTGAACAGAGGCGATAATAATGGAAACCAAGACACAAACCAAACTACAGCATGAGCAGCAATAAACCTTAGTGCATGCATAAGACATTTCATTCTTCTTATCAAATTGAGCCCTGCTCCTACAAGACACCATGACACTTGGCTTGCGTGTCTGACAACAGTTACAATCCCTGAAATATCTGTGACTTTACAAACAGCCAGTCTCACTGTCATTCAAAATAGCAGGATAAAGATAACAATAAAAAAGTAGAAATACCACCCCCGCCAGCATCCACATACAGCTAAAGCCAATGAGCAGTCCTGTTTCCCTCTGAAATGCCACCCCTGCTATCTCTAGTGTCAGTTTAATACAGTTATCTGCCATTATCCCAACAGAGCTGTCATTTAATTAGCCCCACAGCATGGAAGGGAAGGAAAAATCCCTTTCTATGACAATTTGGTATTTTGTGTGGCGTCAGCTGCTGCTGACTCACTGGCTTACTCCTTCTGATAGGGGAATGTCTGATAGGGCATATCTCATAAGGGAATCTGGGGCACTGATGTACCACACTGCTGCAAATGGAGGAGAGTCAGTCAAAAAAGGACACAAAATGATACGCTTGCTTGATGCGTGGTAGCAGCCGAAGTTGCGCTTTGCAGCAATTACAAAGCAACGCTGTTCCCAAAGCTTATCATCTACGTGATGCCCATGGGGCATGAGAAAAAGAGTGAGGGCAACAAGCTGTCCAGAGTGGATGGGGAGGGGGAGGAGGAGGGCAAGGGCTGTAACAACACGAACCATGCAGTTACTTGGCACTAAGCAGGTAAGTCCCCTTGAAGTCGACAGGAGTTTTGATTTCAATCAGGCCAGGATTTCATATGAGGTGTTCCGTTATTGTTACTATATTTTTAATAACATAAAAAATAAAAAGAGATAGAACTGGTTAGAAAATCCCACTGAAAAATTCATTTGTAATGAAAAAAAAATCCGCCAAAATTTCACACTACATAGCTTTGACAGCTATTCAGTACCACAACGGTGCCTCATGGGAGGTGTGGCTGCTGTGCCTCATGGTCCTAATTTCATCTAGAGGCTGGGCCCTGCAGTTGGCCTGCATCTCGTATGATGCACCCTGGTCTCTATTCTTGGTGAAGGTAGGCAGTGTACTCATAGGGTATGTCTACACTACAGAGTTTTGTCGGAACTTGAGGAACGTCCACACTACAATTGCATTCTTCTGCAAGAAAATCGAAAGAACAGAGGGGTTTTTCCGGCATTGGTATTCCTCATTCTACAAGGAAGAAGCCTTTCTGCAAAAGAGCTCTTTCAGAAAAACGCTTGTGTGGACAGGGAAGAGGGAGTTCTTTCGGAAGAAGAGGAAAGAGGAAGATGCACAGCTTACATGCGAGAGAGCATCCATTCAGTCTGGACACTCTCTTTTGAAAAAGCAGATCACTTTTTCGATGCACTTTTGCAGTGTGGACTTTCTCTTTCAGAAGAAGTTTTTTCAGAAGAATCTCTTCCAAAAGAAGCCTGAAGTCTAGACATAGCCATGGAGTCCTAGTCATCCTTTTGTCAGCATGTAGGAAGATGTGTCTTCAAGAGACACATAAATGAGGCAAAGAAGCCCTTAGAGGATTTGACTAGCACTCTCTGGACACAGAACCTGGCTTAGCCATAAAAATCTGGACTGCTCAACACTTGGATCAGGCTTTGAACCAAGTGAAGTCAGCCAGAGGAAGTTCTAGAAGCCTAGTATCCTACCACAAGGAAACTCTTTTTCCCACTAGACTATTGTAAAAAAAACCAACAGATTTACTTGTATGGTGAGGCAGATTAGTGATTTCTCTAAGCACCTTTTATTTTCTTCATGATAAGCCTCTTCTTTTGATGTAAAGTATTCTGTAATTTAAAGCATAAAAGTAAACACTCACCCAGTTTGATATACCCCATTTATTAGTCTATTGACCTGTGGAAAACAAATTCAGCATTTACAATGACATTTTTGACAAATCCAAAACTAATAACAATAATAATTCTTTAACACAGTTCATGCATCAGACAAACAGATCCTCCACAGCAGCAGAAAGGGGGAAAGGAGAGAGGTGCAATGAGGTCTAAGAGGAAAATTTCTGACTAAACTCTAATATCATCTTGAATAATAAAAACACAGTATAGATAATATTTCCCATTAGCATTTGGAACCCATTCAGGAAATATTTTTTTTAAATTAACTTCATAATGTTGGCCTTTTATTATGCCATTTAAATTATATTTGAGCTGCACACAAAAATACATTAAAAAAGAAGATTAAAAAGAGCAGCCATGCAGGCGTTATCTTGATGGAGTGCCAGGATGTTTTATTCAGCTGATGAGAGGAGATAGCAGCATGCAGCTGTGCAGGGAGAGCTGTCGTACATACGTGCAGGATGACAACGTACAGCCTTGATGATGATGTTAAGCTATGGGAGAGAAACATGGGGGGAGGGGAATTAAACCATTTCAGATGAGATTCTTCTCTGCTGAGAAGGCTCAGCTGGCTGCTAATCAGGGCGAGGCATTTATCCAGGTTGAAGGGAAAGGCATGTGATTCTGCTGATCTGTTGGAGGCAAGATGAAAGAAATCCTCAGGACAGAACACCATGTGGCTCTCACTGTGTGATGGCTGATGAGTGGCTTTTGTGAAATGAGTTGTTACTGGTATCAGTCCAGTTCCTGAGAGACAATAGAGATGAATAGAGATGGTTTTGTAGTTACTGGGTTTGTGGATTCGGGTTGGCTCAGGTTCATTGGTGACCTGCGGCTCAGGGGTGGATTTGGAACACTCCCAAATCTTGGGAATGCTCTGTGAATTCAAGGCTTTGGCTTAGGCCCATTTTTAGTGGATAGGTGTCTACAGCACAAAAACTGCCATCACCACAGACATCACTTGTGACAGCCCTGGTGGAAACCAAATGCCACAGTTGATTAGACATGGAAACCGGTGATCTATTTAGACTTTTAAACCTTATTTCTCACTGTGGTACCGGAGCATGTTCAAGCATAGCAGCTGGTTGCCTGAGAGAAGCTAACATTGCCACTGTCTTTGCTGTGTCTGTCCTGCAGCTGTGGACTGAGAGTTACACTATCTACACCTGTGTTGTTAAAATAAAGCGACTCCTTTCCACAATTGGAGCTGGCTGGGGTTTTTTAGCCATCCGATGTGAGGCTAGGAAGCTTCTACAGTACTCAAAGGAAAGCATTTCAATGTGGAAAGGGTGTTACTAACCTGCACGTGGACTTTTCTTCCCACAGAGCCCTTTGAGGTACAGGATACAAAAGTCATTGGCATGTACCTTGATACATGGGTGGATTGTGTCCTGGCCAAGCAACTAGCTGACACATAATATCTGCTTAGCATAAGTGGCAGAGAACTGTAGGTGAGGTTTGGTCTTCTCTCTCTGTGGAGCTGATCACAGCAGAGTTGATTTGTGTTGCACCTTTAGGACAGACATGAAAGTCAGAGGAATATACAAGCCAAAGGCAAAATAAAGTAAAAGGAGCGGAGAGTGCTCCACATCTCCCAGGATGACATGACATTCATGTCAGTGGAAGCAGGGGCAGGTATGTCTGCACTGCAGCTAGCTCTGCTCATGCTAGTGCACTAAGAGGAGCCACCTGAGCTCCAACACAGAAGGCTAGAGGGGTTGTACTCGGAAGGCTCTGCTGTGTGACAGTATCCACTCTGCTGTGTTTACCACACAAGCTCAAGCAAAGTGAGCTTACATCAGTCTACCTGGGCTAGGAGGCACATTCCCTGCTGCAATACAGACTGACCACTGATGTAACAATCGGTGTTTGAAACAGAGTGTGGCATGGTCTGTGGGCAACCACGCTGCACATTCCTTTCAAGGAAAATGTTCTCCAGTAACTAGAGAAGAGGAATGGGACTGGAAGTAATGACCTCTGAGGTGAAATCCTGGTCCCATGAAAATCAATAGCAAAACTCCTTTAGATGGCAACAGGATCCAGATTTCACTCCAGGGCTCTATTTCTAGCTCTGCCACTGAATTGCTGAGTGTCTTCATGTAAGATCATTAGAGCATTATGAAATTTTCAGATGACAGGTACAATATAACCTCAGAGTATTCACAGCATAATTCTCAAAGGTGCTAAGCACCAGAATCACCTGCGGAGTGCTCAGCATCTCTGACAGTCAGGCCATATTCCCTGAGCAGTAGTGAACCTTTTGAGGCTCAAGCATTTTAAGAAGTAAGCAGAGGAAAATGAAGATGTTAAATAATAATAAAAGGAGGCGCTGAGGAATGGAAACGTCACTCTTGTAATTGCAGTAACTAATCCCTTACATATCAGGGCGATTAGATCCATAAAATGCAGAAGACAACTCTGTCTTCATCGACTTTGTGTTCCTGCACAGGGACTCTCAGTGTTGGTTACATTTAGCCACAAGGAAGTATAATTCCCCGTGGGGGATTTATTAGCGCAGTTTAAAAAAGAAGAAACCGTGTGCAGGGAAACAAAGCACACAGCTGTGCTGCATCCTGACGATTCTGGTATTCATTTGAGCGTGAGAGATTAGCAAAGGCACAAAGAGCAATTAGGAGCTTAACTCCCATTTAAAATGTGCCTCTGGATCAGCTTGACTCTAGAAGGGCACTTTTTTGCTCACCTAGAGTGAGTGAAAAAGGGCAGCCCCAAATGAGTGCCGTTGAAATCTTATTCCACCCCACCGCATGAGGTATTACCACAGGACAAGCCTATGCCACCAATATTGCAGAAAAAACCTATTTCCAGAACGTTTTTTCAGCAGAGATCTTTAAACTTTTCCCTGGATTTGACCACATCATAAGTGTCTCATGAACCACCTGGCCTCCCAGTGGCTGTTGAGCAGACCAGAATGTTAGGTGAGATTCCTTCAAACACAGTCAGCTGGTCAATTCAGTGGATTTAATTCCACCCTCATTTACATCAATATGAGCTGGGGTGACTCCATCAAAGCAACTCCTGTAAAATTTGTACAAGGAAGAGAAAAGCCCAATACATGCTCCTCAGGAAGATGTCTTGACCCTACCAAGATCTGAGCCAGTGGGCCCGATTTTCCATAGCCATGTGCCCTGGATAGTCAATTACCCCTGAGCATGAGTGAAAAGTGTGCAGAAAACAAATTAGAATGAAAGGGCTTGATTCTGAGCTCAGGTGCAGGGGGATGTGAGGGGCTGGCAGGAAGCCTGTTGTGGCAGCCAATCCTCAGAGGCAGAGCCCTACTTGAAGGTACAGTTTGGGGGGGGAGGGGGCAGCTTTAATTTACAGTGTTGGTGGAAGCTTTTGAAACCTTTCCACCAGCAGACAATGAAAGTGCAATGGAGCCTCATCCACCACATGCCCTCTCCTCTCCAGACATGACCTCTCCCATGGCCCCAATTCCATGGTCCCAACACAACCCTTCCCTCCTTCTACCAGGCATAGGAGGCAGTGACAGATCAGGTGCCCGCTTTATGCCCTCTGAAGTTTCCCCCTATCTAGGGCAAAGTCTCTATGGAGAATCTCTCACTGGTGTGAGTTCAATTTGTGTTTCTGACCCTCAGTGTTTCAAACATGCTCAGCTTACCAAATCAAGAAGTATTCAGATTAAGGTTCCCAAGCCACCTTTGACTGTGCCTCCCTGCATTAGACAATGCAGCTCACACAGTTATCTATCCAAAGCAGCTGTCCTGGAGACGTCTCCATTCTACCAATCAGCGCTAAGCACATGGCTGGCTACAAATATTTTTTGCACCCCTTGTTTGACAGCATGACTATATATTCCCCAAGAGTTACCAGGCTATGTGACAACATCCTGTCAAGTCAAGACACTGTTACTTCAATACTCTTATTTTTATAAACTTCCTATCTCAATTTAGTGAGGATTTAGTTCCCTGAAGCTGAGAGACATGATAGAATAATGAGCAACGGGTGTCAGCATCTGGCAATTCCGAGACAACCTAATAAAACAGATCAAAGTAGCAACTGACAGAAAAAATAGTTATTCCCTAAATTATTTTTCTGCAGACCATATTCAAACCCAAAATCATGAAGAAGGAATGTTCATAATGGTACTTTATAAATCTGTGGTGTGCCTAGACCTTGAATACTGCATGCAGTTCTGGTCACACCATCTCAAAAATATATTAGCATTGGAAACAGTACAAAGAAGGCCCACAAAAATGTTAGTGGTATGGGACTGCTCATCTTAGTAAAAAGACAATTGGGATGATATGATAGATGTCTAAAAAATCATCAATAGAATGGAGCAAGTGAATAAGGAAGGGTTATCTACTCCTTCATATAACACAGGAACCAGAAGTCACCCAATGAAATGAATAGGCAGCAGGTTCAAAACAAACATAAGGAAGTACTTCTTCACACAATGCACAGTGAACCTATCTATGGAACTCATTGCCAAGTCATGTTGTGAAGGCCACTGGGTTGAAAAAAAATTAGGTAAGTTCATGGGGGATAGGTCTATTAATGGTTATTAGCCAGAATGAGCAGGGATGTGATCTCATGTTCTTAGTGTCCCTAAGCCTCTAGCTTCCAGAAGCTGGGACTGGAAAACTGGATCACTCAAAAAGTGCCCTTTTCTCTGCATTCCTTCTGAAGCATTTTGCACCAGGCCCTGTCAGAAGACAGGATACATGGTTAGGTGGACCTTTGGTCTGTCCCAGTATGGCTGTTCTTATGGAAAGCAGTGGCATCAGTGGATTGAGTATCAGGAATAGAGGGGGTTGGAAAAAATCCAATATAACATTGGTTTATCAGATATGCTGCTTTGACAGAACTGGAACATTTTCCAGAGGTGTTCTGATTCACCACAGCGCCAGTGGAACCCAAGCAAGGTTCTGAAAGAAACCTGGTTTCCCGCCAGCTCGAGCCCTCCTGCCCTCCAGCTGTTCAGCGGCTCACTTGTCATTTTGCTGGAGAGCCTTGGCTTCCAGTGTCTGCGGCTCCAAAGCAATCAGCTCTACAGATATCCCTGAAGCCAGGGCTTACCAGGTCTGCAACCCCAGAGCAGCCACCTGATTGCCCTGTGGCTGAGGACACCAGAGCTCCAAGGATCACAGCTCTGCGGCAGCCCACAAGGCACACTGCCCCAGGGCTCCACTTCCCAATCTGCAAAACAGAGAAGACAATAACTGCATCAGAGAGGGGCAGTGACCCTAAATGATCAGAAAGTGCTTTGAAATCCTTGGACAGATGGCACTAGAGAAGGATACTGATATTTTTGAGAGAACCTTCTAGAAGATGAACATAGCCAAATCTTATCTTGTCCAGATTCCCGTTTACACAAAGGCCCCTTCGTACTGCATGGGCAGTATAAAGAGGCCAAACAATGAAATTAATTACATTTATACCCACATTAAAAAGCCCCTTTCCACTACCTAGGTATGTCTAGACTACATGCCTCTGCCAACAGAGGCATGTAAAATAGGCTACCCGACATAGTCAATGAAGTGGGGATTTAAATATCCTTGGCTTCATTTAAATAAAAATGGCCGCTGCGCTGTGCCGGCTTGGCTGATTGTTGGCACAGTGCACCGGTCAAGACGCGGATCGGTCGACAGGGGAAGCCTTTGTCGACCGCACCCTTATGCCTCGGTTTACAGGAGCGGTCAACAAAGGCTTCCCCTGTTGATCGATCCACATCTTGACTGCCGCGCTGTGCCGACAATCAGCTGAGCCGGACTCACCGCGGTGGCCATTTTTATTTTAATGAAGCTGGGGATATTTAAATCCCCGCTTCATTGACTATGTCGGGTAGCCTATTTTACATGCCTCTGTTGGCAGAGGCATGTAGTCTAGACATACCCCCAGAGTGGTGCATAGGGGCCTGAGAGCAAATGGGAATCTGGCCCATCCAGTCTTTTTCATGCATGTAGGCAGATGCTGATGAGTTATGGTGAGACTTTGCAGCTGTCTGGCAGCATGTGCTACCCAGTAAAATAATGTAAGTAGATCCATTACAGCTTCCATTACATGCCATGAACTGTCCGAGGAACAATATCCTTTGCAGACAGTTTGTGCCTGCATTCTGATTTGCTTGTTCAGAGCAGGATGCATTAATTTCCCAAGACTGGTAGAATTAATTGTGTCCGTGCTTTTCAGCTGTACAGTGGTCCTCGCTTGTGCACTGCAGCTGTTCTTCCCTATAGGGAATTATTCCTAATGAACACAGGACTGACTGTCACATAGCCTTTGTGATGCAAACAGATCAGAAGGCAAATGCATTGCTCATAAATTGCTGTATAATTATTTATACAGTTTTAAAATAATATTTAACAAGCAACTCATTATCATTGAATTATTAATTGTATGCCCCATTCTGAAAATCCATATTAGCCACTATCTGATCCCCAGAGCAGAAGCCACAAAAACACCCCATGACTGCATATTGCAGAGTGGTCAACTACATTACACTCTACCACTGCTCCGCGGCTTCCTGTCTGATTGTGTTTCCTGAGACCTAAGCAAAGAAGAGTCAATATGTTTACAAACGTCTTCCAGTGGGTGTTCTGCATTGCAGACCCTCCATACTGGGATGGTACCCTTCTAAACTCTCAAACTAAACAGGGAGAGAGGCCAAGTCCACACTACACACTTAATTCAGGATAACTACGTCACTTGGGGAAAGGGAGTGTGAATCCACATCCCGGGGCGACAGTTATACTGACCTTAAACACCCCGCCCGCTATGACATAGCTATCGTCTCTCACAGGGTATGTCTACACTACAGCGTTATTTCGAAATATCTTATTTCAAAATAGTTAATTCAAAATAAGTTATTTCGAAATAATGAGTCTACACACAAAATGCATTTCGAAATAGTGCATCCACACTGAGTGGACTGTGAATCGCATTTAAGGCTGGCCGGAATCAGTTCCGGCAGGGTACCAGGTCAGGACTTGCTATGTGGGGCTGCTGCCTGAGGCTAACTGAGGTCTGTGCTTAAAGGCCCCTCCCTCCCTCCCTCCGGACAGCCAGTTCTCAGGTTTCCCTGCTTGCTTGTCTACCTCGATGAGGGACAGCAAAGCATTTTTGTCTCGGCGTGCTCTGGTTGCCCTCACTCGGGACATCACAGCACTCTACAACATGGAGCCAAAGCTGTCCCTGGGCACTCTGGTGCTTCTCTTGGACATGTTGCTGCGAGCCTGGCTGCACTTGCTGCAGGCTGCCATCCGGAAGGTCCATCGGGGGTCTGTCAGTATCCAGGAGGCCCTGCGGGAGAGCTTCCACCCTGAGGAGCACTAAGAGCCTCCCTGATCTGCCCCACTGGGGGCTTGTGCCTCATTCCTCCCTCACGTCCTTCCACTTACGCCCCCCAACCCCCCTTCCTGATGTAAAGTAAAATACACATTTTTTTTCATAAACATGAACTGACTTTATTTAACAAAACGGGAGGGGGAATGAAACTCTGGTGAGACTGGGGAAAGGAGGCGGAAGAAGGGAGGAGAGAGGGTGGGAGAGGGGAGGGAGAAACCTGGGAGGAGAGAGCTGGAAGGGGGAAGCGAAGCTCAGGGCTCAGGGGTGGGGGTCTCGCCAGGCCAACTGTCTCCCAGCACTGCGGATGCAGGCGCCTCTGCGTCCCCGGTGGGATGGGGAGGGGTTGGATGGTGTGGAGGTGGGGGAGAGGGTGGAGGAGGTGGAGGGTGTGGAGGAGGTGGAGGGAGAAGCAGGAGGGGGAGAAGGAGTGGGAGGAGGAGCGGTAGCTGGGGAGGCAGCAGGGGCTAGAGTGGCAGGAGGCAGCACGCTCTGCACCAGGGTCTGCAGGTGTTGGCAGATGGCACAGCCCTGGGCAAGCTGCTCCAGCCGGAGCTCCAGGTCTTCTTGCACCCAGTTCTGGAGGGTGCAGTGCAGGGCTCGCAGTGCCCCCAGGTGCTGCTGTCGGTACTCCACCACTGCATGGGGGCACTGCGAGCCCTCGGGTGCAGGAGCATGTCCTGGGTGTGCCCTGCACGCGCAGCTGATGCGGCTGTGGAGAAACAAGAGAAGTGGTCAGTTATCCCTGGGGACACAGTGGGTGAAGCCCAGCCCCCCGTGCAAGCTGAGGATGACCGTTCCTTGCACCATCAGAGCCGATGTGCTTGCACACAGGCCATGTTCAGAATGTCCTGCTATCCCTGGGAGTGGGAGCTGCCCCAAGACCGCACCCATGCCCCTGTGCTGTAGATAGTGTGGGTGAGGTGGGGGGGAGATGTCCCCTGCCTCTGTGTAGAATGGCCTTGTGGTGGGAGGGCATCCTGCTGTGTCCCACCCTGGGGTCAGGAGCATGTCATGTCTCTTCACACACACATGTGGCTAATAAGCCAAGGCCCCTGTGTGGCAGCCAGCTGGGGCCACGTGCCCAGGGTGGCATGGCACATGTTCACACGTGCACAGGTTGCTGCATGATCCATGGTAAGCAAGGCCCATGCGTGCGGTCCCTGGTCTCCCTCCCCGCCCCCCAATAAGGGGACAGTGATGGCACTCACATGTTGTTGCCTCCCCGGATGACACTGGTGACAGGTCTGCTGGGATGGCTCGGGGATCCTGGCTGTGTGGCACACTCCCTCTGGACTCCTGTGGCTCCTGGCACTCCTCCTCCATGCGCTGGTCAGGGCCCTCTGCTCCAGGATCGATGACCCCCATGGTGGCACGGTCCATCCCACCCCCCAGGATGCGGTCCAGGGCGTCAAAATAGGGGCAGGTGTCTGCCCCTGTGTGGGAGCTGCCCCATGTGGCCCTGGCATAGGCCTGCCACAGCTCTTTCAGTTTCATGCGCACCTGCTCCTGGGTGCACATGTGGCCTTTGGTGGCCAGGCTGTCAGCCATCTGTCTGTAGATGGCCGCGTTCCTCTGTCTAGTGCAGAGATCATGGACATTGGAGGCATCTCCCCAAACCTCAATCAGGTCCATGATCTCCACACTGGACCAGGAAGGTGCCCACCTTCTCCGACCCCTGGCAGGCTCCTGGGAGCTGGGGGACTGGGCCTGGGGAGCAGTGGAGGGCTGGCTGGCACTGGCTGTCTGGCTCATGGTGGGGCCACTGGGTCAGGTGCAGTGACTGCTGGCTCTGTGCTGGCAGGCTAGCAGCTGGCACAGGCACTGTGGCTAGAGTCTCCCCCTTTAAGGGCTCTGGGGCTGGGGGAGAGGAGAGGCGTTTTCCTGATTTGGCCCAGAGTGGCCACCAGGGCACACTGGAAAGGGCTGGAGGCCCCCTATTTCGAAATAAGCGTCTACACAGCGCTTATTTCAAATTAGGCGTTATTCCTCGTAGAATGAGGTTTACCAAATTCGAAATAAGCGCTCCGCTATTTTGAATTTATTTCAAAATAGCGGTTTGGCTGAGTAGATGCTAGGAAAGTTATTTCGAAATAAGGGCTGTTATTTCAAAATAACTTTGCTGTGTAGACATACCCACAGAGATGGAGTAACCAAGCAGATGGGAGTGCTCTCTCCCATCACCTTATAGCGTTTCCATCAAAGTGCTAGAGCAGTGCAGCTGCATCAGTGCTAGTCCACTAATGCAGCATTTCTAGGAAAGGCCTGTCCTTAGTCAGTACCTGGATAGGTAATGTAGGAGATGGTGTTGATGCTTCAATTGATGGCTACCTTAGAGGCCCTGATGAATCATACCTCAGCCTGGGGCTAGAGGACACTATGCTATTAGAGATCATTGGCCTGGATCAAAAGTATGGGGAGAGTTCACAATTGTCTTAACAAATGTGCTAACAGCCTTGATTTAACTGGAAATCAGTTAACTCATTCCGTCGTGCCGATGAACTATGAAAGGGTATGTCTATACTTGCCCCTTAGTTCGGACTAGGGAGGCAAATGAAGCATACCGAAGTTGCTAATGAAGTGCGGGATTTAAATATCCCGCGCTTGATTAGCATATTCACGGGCGGTCGCCATTTTAAAATGCTGGTAGCCCAAATTAACTCGCCGCGTGTAGACGCAGTAGTCCGATCCAAAACCCTTCCCTCGAATTAACTGTTACTCCTCATTGCACAAGGAGTAACAGTTAATTCAAGGGAAGGGGTTTGGATCGGACTATCGCGTCTACATGCGGCGAGTTAATTCGGGCTACCAGCATTTTAAAATGGCGATCGCCCGTGAATATGCTAATCAAGCGCGGGATATTTAAATCCCATGCTTCATTAGCAGCTTTGGTATGCTTCATTTGCCTCCCTAGTCCGAACTAGGGGACAAGTGTAGACATACCCAAAAGGAAGTCCTCCTCATCGCTTTTCTTTCTTAAGGAGAAATATTACCCCTGGTGCTGTCACCAAATTTCAGTGCAGCTACATTTTGCCTCTATTCTCCTCTCCACCAAATTCAAATCGCATATGAGTGTTTCCTCTTCTGATGGCCTCGGCTGCTGCACGTGGTGTTACCCTGCAGCTACAGGAAAGAAAAGTGGGTGTTTAGTGGACAGAATCACACCCTTCAAATCAGCCACAGTAAATTTTTGAAATGGCAAGAAATTCATTTCTTGAGCTTAGATTTTCTGTCATACTTTAGGAGAACAAAAAAGCGACTCCCAATTGGCACTGAGCTCCTGACAAGACAATTCAGTGGCTCCAGATGCTCTGGGATTTGGCTCAAAGAGAAGAGTAAAGGACCAGATTCTGGCAGTCTTACTGTAAGCATCACTTTATTTCATAATTAAGCACTGAGTAGTACCTTGAATAGCACCATGTTCCCTGGGATTATAGTTTTCAATGTAAAACACAGTAAATACCAACAATGCTTTATATTATTGGCAGCTCTTTCTTTATGTGCTGCTAGTGAACCATTAGATCAGTGGGTTCAATAACATTCATCAAGAGAAAAATCTCTGCATGTAAGCATAGAAAAAAAAATCTTTGGGGATTGATTTGTTTCATTTGAGAGTTTGTGGTGCCCAAAGAAATAAGACTGTATTTTTTCTAACAACTGGCTGCAAAATCTCAACCAAAACCACTGAGGGCACGTCTACACTGCACGCTTATTTCAGAATAAGCTATTCTGGAATAGTTATTTTGAAATAGCACGTCTACAGTGCAGGGAAGCCTCAAAATTAGTCTGAGGCAGGCTTCCCTAATGTAGACATGCTACCTTGATTTAGAGCTCCAGGAGGTACTGAGGAGGAATAACCTAAAATGGCCCTGCTATTTCAAAATAGCAGCAGTGGAGTGTCTACACACACCTTATTTCGAAATAGCTATTTCAAAAATATAATGTTTCAAAATTATTTCAAAATAATGGAACAACTGTGTAGATGCGCACAGTTATTTCAGAATAACGGGGCGGTGCAGACACACCCTTAGACTGGAGTTCTGAGGAATAAGGAATTACCCTCCTGGCCAAAAATCTCCTTCACATTTTCCAAACTAGCTCACATGAGAGCTGCTTGTACTTGGATCAGAGAGAAATCCTACCCTATTTGCATGGAGACAGCAGCCATTTTATTCAAAACTGCAGCAAGATGCATAGAGGACACACCCATAACAATGCAGCTGCGTCGCTATAGCACATCTGGGAAAACCACTCTGTGCTGATGGAAGAGCATTCTCCCACTGGCGTAATTACGCCAGCTCCATGAGAGGCAGAAGCTATGTTGGCAGGAAAGCATTTCCAGCTTACAGAGCACCAGTGCTTAGGTTGCTATAACTTGCATCATTCAAGAGAGTGGCTTTTTCACACCTCTGAGCAATGTAAATTACATCAGCGTAAGTGGTAGTGTAGACCTGCCCTGAAAAACAATGGAATTTAGGCTCTGGGGTTGCTAAATCACTTTGAAAGTGGGACTTTTGGCTCCTGATTCACTTGGGCCCTTTTGAAAATTTTACCCAATTTCACCTGGAATTTAGCCCGACCACTTGAAAAATTTTGCTCTCCTATTTGATCTATTTACATTTCACCAAAATGCTTCACAAAGTAATTATCTTTAGAGCATCTCATTATTACATTCCTGTTTCTTCAAAACCCATCACTGTCTCTCCTTGCTTAGCTTTGACATTCTGATCAATTAGTACCATACATCACCACAGTACCACTCCTGAGCTGATGACATATTCCAAAATTGGCAGCAGGAGGATGGAGCCACAGTGAATCCCATTTCATTATTTTTCAACACTGAAAATGAGGGTTTTTTAAAAAAAACAAAGTCAGATATGATAAGGGAGTGGTAAGGAGTCAGACAGGAAAGAGATGGTGTTAAAACTTGCCTCAGAACCTGTTCATGAACCTGAGGTGAATTTCAAGTTCATGATGAAATATGACACCGGGAAAGTTTTAGATTCCATTATGAAATACTTCTTCAGCCCTAACTCTGGGCTGTGTACCTACAACGCCCACTGAGTCTGAATGGTAACTCAGCACTTCACAGGTTCAGACCCTGCATGCACACTTTTAAGCTTACTCTCTCAATAAAAGCATTTTCTTGTTCACCAGCCTGTTGTCAGAATAAGTTTTTACCAACACAGCAATATTTTCCACTGTCGATGACTGAAAATTCCACTTGTGGTAACACTGCCTTTCATTGCGCTCCATATGGACGTCTTGAACTTTTCTCACAGAATAGAACACATATCTGATCCCTGGTCTGATTTAATTTTCTGGGCACCAGCTGACAAAAGGAAAAATAGCTGGAGCTTTACCTTCAGATTAAACTGTAGCGGGTGTGGCACTAAGATCTGAAATTCTCAGCTCAAGTAATGCAGCAGATTGGGTTATAACAACTGTGTTCAAATTCAGTTCTAAAGACAAGTGTGCAATGATGACACACAAGTTATTGATAACAAGCCTTACTTTCCCAAACCCTGAACTGCAGAAAATGATTGTTCCAATAAATATGTTGGGAGAAATTAATTTACTTAATCGGGTAAGGTTAAAAGGACCTGATCTTATTTAAATCCCGTGTCTCGCTGCTTTTTTATTTAAGATAGTGAATAGCAATGATTCATGGATCTTTGATCTTACCCCAGCTGTCCTTTATATCTATGAACTGGAAAAAAATCTTCATCCAGAACAACATGATTTCATCATGAAATCATCTCATAACAGAATACTTCTCAAGGCAATGCTGCAAGAACCCATCCACAAAAATGTTCTTAGTGGAGAGAAACATGTCTTGAATCACTTTAATATGTAGATGTAAAAATAAAACAAAATCTCAACTGATTGTACATTTAATGCATTGCCAGAGTCAAATGAATGACTACTAAACACAGAGATAAGGTGGGTGAGGTAATATCTTTCACGGGACCAACTTCAAGTGAGAGAGACAAGTTTTCCAACTAAAAAGAGCTCTATATAGCCCCAAACCAGCAGGCTAGATTCAGTCCCATTAACTCATGGAAGTGCAAATCACACCTTCCTGCAGCATCAAGGACTACTGCCTCCAGGGGAGGGTCCCAAAGAAGAGCAGGCAGTATTTCCACCCACTGCCCTCTCTTGGGAGCATCTTGAGTTTCCAACAGGGTTGCAAAAGAGATGTGTTAGAGGAAGCTCCCAGGAGGGGTGAAGTGGGAATACATTGAAATAGCACAGTATTTCTCAAATACCCGCTAACTGGCCGCTCCGGTGTGTTTACCTACCGGCTCTGCAGCCATGGAGCCTCACAACTCCCATTGGCTCCAGTTCACCATTTGCAGCCAAAGGGAGCCATGGGAAGCAGCAGCCTGGCCCATGCCGCTTCCCGCATCTCCCCTTGGCTGCAAATGGCAAACCAAAGCCAATGGCAACCACAAGGCTCCGTGGCTATGGAGCCGGTAAGTAAATACACCAGAGAGGCTAGTTAGTAGCTTTCTCAAAGTGGTTTCACGGACCACTTTGAGAAACAATGAATTAGCATACCCCTAGACTCTCCTAACAAATTGTGTCACTAACTGACCTATGCCAACCACTTTTGGGCTGGTCTTCTGCCAACCCCGGCCCTGGCTGATTAAGGATAGTTGACAATCTTATGACTTCGCAATATCCCCTGGCAGATTTACCATTGATGGATCCTGCATGATTGTGTCTGAATGAACAGAAGTGATTCTCATCCAGATAATTCCAGGGTACTTGAGGTTAACTAAAGGGCTGGTCAAAATTTTTCCATCAATACTGTTTTCCTACACAAAACTGATTTTTACCTAAATTAAATTTTTTGCAAAATGTGCCTGCTTTCCAGGAAAATTATGATTTTTCATTAAAAAAAGTTAAAAATCCCATTTGGAAATGTTGAAACAAAATGTTTCAATGTTTTTTATCAAAATGTCTTGTTTTGGATCAGTTTTTCACTAATGTGTGTCCTCCAGAACTACTGTCATGCCTAAGGGAAGTTGTGGTCCAAGTGCCCCAGGATTTTTTCCAGGATGAACCAGGTTTTGCAGCCAGACTACAACTGTCATGATGCCCCACAACAGCTCAGCCAGAGGGGAGTGGACATGCATCAATGTAAAATTGCCCCTAAATAAAATGTTTCAGTTCAACAAACCAAAGTATTTGCTGATCCAAAACAAAATATTTTAATTTCCATTTTCCCCAACAGAAATGTTTAGTTTTCGCCTGAAGGCTTTCAGTTTTTTGTTGAAGTCTATGGGAAAATGTTGATACAAACAAAAATTGTTTTGTTTTTCATTGAAATTTTCCAGACACACAAAATAAAAATCCCTCATTTTCTGGCCAGTTCCAGTTAATCATTGTCTTCTACAGCTTACAACATCAGCTCCACCAATTACGGAGGACACATTCATCGCACAAGGCCTGAGTATTCACTTTCATGATCATCTGTATGACTAGAGGACAATCTTTATTCATGTAGACTTCCAAAAAAGATTAGCAGGTTGTCAGCAAAGGTTTATCAATGAGGTTACCCTTTTCTACCCAAGAACCTACTCAAAGTTCATGACTTTGGAGATGTTCAGATTGGGACTAGAAATTAATGGATTCTGGTATTTCTTTTCCTGGTGTTTCATGCAGTCTTGTTTACAAGGAGTGTATGAGGTCCTGCTTCACTGTATGCAGAAGAAACCAAAGGCAAAAGAAGTAGTTTCTTAGCTAATAAATCAAGCTCTCTCCCCCCGCCCCCGGAGCCAGTACTCCGAACCCAGAAACTTTCTCTCTAGGTTTCTTCAAGGATCGCAATGTTCTTACAGGTTTGTGCTTGGATTTCTTCAAGCTACCTCTGCCTCTCTCTCCTTCTGTACTCTGCATTCCTGCACCTACAGTACTCAACGAGGGTGCCTCTAGACAGCAGCACTATTTCGGGACACTTCCGGTATCCCAAAATAGCATTTTCCACGTCTTGACAGTGCTCTCATTATTTCAAAATAGCTTTCGAAATAATGGGCACGCTATTCCAAGATCCCTGTAAACCTCATTCCTCAAGGATTAAGGGTCATTTTGGAATAGTGCTCTATTTCAAAATACACTTGAAATAAGCTACGCAATTTGCATAGCTCAAATTGTGTAGCTTATTTCGAGCCTCAGGTGCAGTGTAGATGCATCCCTACTGAACAGGTTCACATAACTCTCTTGTCTTAGGTGGGTACTGTGATTAATTTAACCTTATAGTATGTTAATTAAAAGGTATGTTCACCTCCATCAGTTTCAATGAGATTTGAACTCACCTCATGACAAGGTTTCATACCACTTATAACAACAACAAACCAGTAAAACAAGTTTTTGTGATTAAACATCAAGAACTCTATTTACACGTGCATAAAAAAAATTATATAAGCTTTTTTCAATTTTTATCTATTTAAATTTTCAGTTGAGCAAAATTATGGTTTTTAAGGTTTTTTTTCCCAATTTTTATCTATTTTAATTGTCACAGCTGGGGCGGAAGGCAAATTATTTAATTTTTGATAAAATCAACTCATTCCAAGTCTATTTACACTTGAAAAACTAATTGAAAGAAGGCCAAAATGGAACCACTAATTCCAGGCCACAAAAGGCAACAGAGACAAAGTAAGGGGGTTTTATTTTCACCCACAGCCTTCAAGAACATAGTGTTGGATGCTAGGATAAGTTGCCAGCGCTGAAGATTAAAATTCTCTGATTTACCTCACAAGAACCAATGCTCAGGCAGCAGGTCTAGGCACATCTCTCACGTTGACACCTGCCAATAAACCAAATCTTTGACCTGAAGGATCTCCTATAGGGGAGAGATCAGGTCAGTCTCCATAATTGATGTCAGACCATGCCTTCCCTTTTGATAATGCCAACATGAAAGGCTCAATTAATGCTACGTCGAGGGATTTTTGTGAGGTGGACACTTCTCCAGTCAAAGAGAAATTAGAATGAAGCACCAACTGTTTTCAGCAATGTTAGACAGAAATAACTTTGGTTTATGACTACTAGATTTCATTACTGACTCTTTTCCCTGCTACCCAGAAAAGACAGACAGTAGAAGTATGTCATTTATTTTCTGCTTCAGTGAGTGATCAGTTCACTGAAACAGGGCACAGCATAGGGTTAAATGCAAGCATGCTCCCACATTTAGGGGTTTGCCTTAAATATATTGTTATAAAGTTATTCATTATGTACTATACAGAGTTTTTCTCACTGAGCACTAAGATTAGTTTGCTAACTCAATTGTTCAGCTGATCAGGTTGCTGGTTCAGCTTTTCACCTGGCTGTTCTCTTTCCTTGCCAGACAAGCAGGCATCTTTTCAAGTGTCCCATCACCTAAAATATACATTTTACATTACATAAATAATTGTAGGAGGTGATAGGTCTAAAAGTGCTCCAGACAACAATCTTGTAGACTATGTAGATAATTTACAGACAGGGCCATCGTTAGGAGTTATGGGGCCCTATGCAGTACTGTTAAACTGGTGCTCCTGTGCCTAATGGCAGCTGAGGGCAGGGAAAACAAATTTTCAGAGAAGTGATTTTATATTTTTCAGCAACACACTAATGAAATATTTTTAAAGCAAATTTTAAACTAAGGTCCTGTAGACTAACACAGTAAATTCAGATACTCACAGTATATACCTAGGGTTGGCAAATTCCTGTTAAATGGCTTCATTACCACTTGAATGGTTCTTTCACAGGTTCAATGTTCTGGAAGGTTTTTTTTCACTTTTAAGTTAACTAGATCCCCTCTGGAGGAAGCAGAGCCACAGAACAAGGATAGGAAGAAGCAGATGGGTGGACTACGCAGCTGCATGTGCTGTGTATGGGAAAGGACATCCCTGTTTACAGACAAGGGATATAAAGACTCTTGTTTTGTTCCATTTACTAAACCCCAACCCTAGCTGATAATTTATTCTCTCAACCTTTTGCCTATTGTCTTCCATTTGTTTATCCCAGGCCCTGCCTAGATACACTCTCTTTTAAAAAATTAACCCTTCTCTATTTTCAGATACTGATTTTCAAAAATGGGTTCCCAACAGCAGGCTCCTAAATCTGTAGTGAAATGCTGAAGTCAACAGTCTGTTTTTGGAAAGGGATAGCCACCCTCCTATGCCAATTGTCTTCGGATACTAACTTTAGGTACCCAGTTTTGAAAATCTTGACCTTTAGCTAGATTTGACAGAAGGATTAATATCCCATTACTAATCCTCTGAACCATCAGGCCACAATTGGGCATCTTCTTGTTGCTTTTAAAAGTGTTTTATGTGTAATTTATATAAATCCATCCAATTATGCAACCAATATAACAAATGTAATTACATATCATGCTAACATTTATACCCATGGATTTTGTGTTGACCCCTTTCTCTTTAACTGGAAGAATTGTGGGCAATGGTTTATCTGCTTAAGATCCTTCTGGCTCTGATTCAGGACACTCCTTAACTACATGCATTGACTTCAATGGGACTTAAGTGTGTAGTTAAAGTTAATCATGCACCTAAGTGCTGTCTTGAATAAGACATGTGTTCCTGAACTGACACCTCTGAGAAGGAAGGGGAAATGAGTCCAGGCAAGTAAAATTCTAGGCTTGGGAGAAAACAGATGACTGATTCACTTACCCATTGGGCCATGAAAATGAGAAATTTTGCCTTTAATAACTACATCAGTGGGTGAATTAGGAGTGATTAGACAGAGAGTTTGGATTCCCTGACTATATTCCTGTTGTAAAGTGACACATCAAGAAAGAGCAGTGAATCTGTAAATAAATCAACTTTCATTCATTAAAACTATGCCTCTGTGCAAAGAAACAATTTGATTTGCATCAAATAAGCTGAAGCCAAGGAATCAGCTGCATCATTTAACACAGGCTAATAAGTAATCATCAGGTGGTAAAAAATTAATTACAACCCACCAGGGCTGGATTTCAACTGCTAACAGATAAATGATAACCACTATAACTAGTATCAACCCCTTGCAGTATCCAGTCTCCCTACCTGATTATTTTTGGATGATAGCTTGGAGCCACCTTAGTTCAGCAACTAATAACTCAAGAGAAAGCTTTTAAGACTCCTTGAAGAAATAGGCACTGTGTTTCCAGTCCTGGCAACTCCTTCATGAAATAGCACAGAACTATTGGATAAGAACAGTGACGAGTTATGCACTTTAAAATGCAATTAAAGATCAAAGAACAATGTGATCCAATTTCTAATTTACCAAAACTGGTACAGTAAACATCCTACAATCACAACGGATCTGAGCCCTCCAACATCAGACCATGTGTATTATATGGATAGATAAATTGGGGTGGAAAACCACACACATATATTGGAACCATCAGCAAAAACTAAAGCAAACCCAACTGATATGTTTTTTAATGTTCCAAAAATGTGGTTGTTTTCTTCCTTCAATGTTTTCTGTTGAACTTTCATATCCTAGCCAAGGCCAGCAGCAGGACTTCATTTGACCTGAGCAGCACAATATCCCAAAGCACAATGACTGAGATGCCATAAAAGGGGGGAAGGGCAGAGCTGCAGTGTATCCAGCTAGCTGAGGATGGACCAGAAGTGTTCAGACCAATATGGGCCATGATGCCAGAAGAAAAAGGCACAAACACTAATTTTGTTGCAGTCAGAGACCCAAACATAAAATCTCTCTTCATCCATATTTTCCCATAGTAGTAGCCCAAAACTCCTAAGACTTGTTCCTGATGCCAGGAAAGGAAGAGAGAAATAGAGAGGTCATTGTCATCTTAAGTAACAAAAAATTGCTGGTGTTCAGATAGTGTGGTACATATAGACTACAGAGCTTTTCCAGGATACTGGAGGTATCTCGGAAAAGCTCTTCCACATCCAAGGAACGCAGCTGCTTTTCCAAAAAAAATGTTGGAAAAGCAGACGTGTTTTGTCAGCATCCCTGTAAACCTCATTTTACGAGGAAGAAGAGATGTTCCAAAAGAGGGGATTTTTCCGATGGGCCAAATGTCAGAATTTGCACTTCGCAATTTGCGTATTTTTTTCTGACTTTTCTTTGTAGTATAGACATAGCCTGTGATTTAAGAAGGGCAGATTAGTACATAGACTGATAGTTAGACAGACATATGAGCTAGGTAGAAGAATTTTCTCTTATGAGTTTCCCAGCCCAGATTAGCAGATTATAGAGGTTCAGATAGTCCACATGGACATCAGATGCTTCAGATAACAATCCATGTCTCTGAGTGCCAAAACAAACACCAATTCTCTGTGCCTAAAGGCTTACAATTAGGACAGATCAACATTTTTTAAATTTCTACAAAAAATTTCATGAAAAATTTTCCCGAATTTTTGACCATCTCCATTGACAATCTGAATTAGACCAGTAGCAACATTGTTCACTGTTATGAGTGAGTTCTTATTTGTTAAAGTCACTGATATAACTGTATGAATGTACATAGTACTTTACAAACTCCGCACCAGATCTTTCTTCCACTGAAGTCAGTAGCGAAACTCACAGTGAATTCAACTGATGTATCTGGGAAGCTGCTGAGCACCAATGAAATCCTATTCATTCTGGAAGGCTCAGACCTTTAATATGACAAAACAGCTCATACTCAGCTAAAATCGAGTGTGGAGATTATTAATGCTGAGACGGATTTCAGTTCTGACCATACAGTACATTAGATGACAGTTCAGTCTCTAAACAGTGTTGCTATTATTAAAGTTAAGTATTAGGAAGATGTTTCAATAAAAAGAGACCTGTCATTTGCTACCCAAGTAGTGGGATTCAACTTCAGGTTTAGGGGTCAGTGTGGAAGGAGGCATGAAGATGGGGTAAGATGTACAAAGATGTACAAAGAAAGATGTACAAAGAAAGTAGTTAGGAGAGTGGTATGTGGCCCAAGATCCTGGTCTGAGATTGTACCTCAGTTTCTCTTCCGCTCAGTAGAAACTTGTCCTTTAAGAAACCCCTCATCCAGAGGGCTTAATTTATTAATAATCACTTGACACAAGTAAACATCAGTTCTGGAAACAGTTTTAGTCTCTAATTTGGTCTCTTTAAATTCTTGCTCTTCTGTCCCTGAAAACAGTTACAAGCCCTTTGACTTCTGGCCAGTTGTTCCTCCACATCTTGGATGGGATTAAATTCTCTCCCTCAGTGTTACCTCTTTCTTGGCTTCATCTAACTGTGGGACTATACTCTCCCTCAGAGTACCTTTCCATTTCTTGCGCTCTCTCCCTAACTAGCTAGCTTCTCCCATCCTGGGAACACAGTCCCCACAGGATACTTTTGAATCACCTTTGTACTTCTTCCCTGCTACCCTCCTCCTCTGCAGAGACGCTCCCTTTCCTTCCTGGCTAGAGAGCTCCTTTAGACACCTCAGGGGGCTTATAGAGAACAGATGTGCCATCACTAATTGGCCAATAAGTCACCCCCTGGAGTACCCCGTTGTTTTTAGGTGAAGAGAAGAGAGCCATCTTGAGCAAGCTAGCCCCGATGCCTTTTGAAGGGCTGCTTGCCCAGGGGCACTCTCCCAAGTCTTTCTTGACTGTGTTGAACACAGAGGATGCAATCCTGCAAGGTGCTGAGCACTTCGGCTGCGTCGAGACTGGCATGATTTTGCACAAATACTTTTAACGGAAAAGTTTTTCTGTTAAAAGTATTTGCACAAGAGAGCATCTACACTGGCATGTGCCTTTGCGCAAAAGATTTGCTTTTGCGCAAAAGCATCCGTGCTAGTGTAGATGCTCTCTTGCGCAAGAAAGCTCTGATGGCCATTTTAGCCATCGGGTTTTCTTGCGCAAGAAATTAACGTTGCTGTCTACACTGGCCTCTTGTGCAAGAATACTTGCGCAAGAGGGCTTATCCCTGAGCAGGAGCGTCAGAGTATTTGCGCAAGAAGCACTGATTTTGTACATTACAACGTCAGTGTTCTTGCGCAAATACTCGCGGCCAGTGTAGACAGGCGGCAAGATTTTGCTCAAAAGCGTCTGCTTTTGTGCAAAATCTTGCCAATGTAGACACAGCCTTCAACTCCCACTGAAGTCAATAGACTTGATCCTGAGATGCACTAACGCTGCTCCTTCCCATCCCACCTGAGTCCAGGGCCAATAGGGGAGGCAATTAGAACAGAAGTTAAAACAACCTTGAAATGAGTTGTAACAAGCTCCCCCGCTCCCCACCAACTCCTGGAGAGTCCCCTATACCAGACACAAGGGAAAAGAACCAGCATAAGCAGGGTCATATTAGATAATAGTTGCCCATGCAGGTCTGCTTTAGTACAGTCGATGATCTCACCCATTTATGAAGAATGTTTTAAACTCCCTAAATTCAGCTTTGAAAAATGGATGAACAAACATAGGACTGGACTGGCTCTAACAGAAATGCTCTTCTGGTGCTCTGAACGTTTAGTGCTTGGGAACATGTACATATGTGGATCCTGGCCAGATAAGACAGAATCACTGCATCATTTGCAACGTATTCAGTCTCCCAAGGAATAAGATGTCCCTACAATTGTTAGGCTTAGATAACATCAGCACATTTGTGTACAGTATGTATAACCATGCTAAACCATAACATTCCCTGTATTTATGGTCAGATGGAGTTTTATGGTCAGATGGAGTTTAAATTCCTCTTCCCTCATGGGATGTCATTATTTTTCAGTCTCTCAGATAAAAAGTCTTAATTATGAATAGGTAGATAATAAAATTCAATTTTATGGAGTTAGGCAGCATTTGGATACACAAGGACTTTGAACTGATGGACTAAGAACAGTAAAGCAGCGATCTAACCAATAAAATATAAAATAGTGACTTGTTTAGTAAGATTGTTAACACTGAGGTAATGTTTTTTTAAGGACCAATGGGCAGGCTTTTTTAAAAAATAGTTTTTAAATTGTTCTGCATTATACCTCAAAAGAGCTGTATTATGCTTGCTTGCCAGCGTGAACCACAACAAACTAATCTTAAATGACGGTCTCATCTGAAAAAGACATGAAATGATTCATTTATGTAAAGTGGAACTCATTCTTCATTTACTAGGCTGTCTTCCTGAGAAATGTACTATTATTTTGCTTCAAAGGGAAAAGACCTGGGAAGGAAGAAGAAGCCGTGTGAATTTACCTCTCTTACCAGGAGCACAGTAAAGGAGGAGAAAATTGGTGTCTGAATCATTAATAACGTATTGCTCATCTAGGGCACTTTTAATCTAGGGCTCTCAAAATAGTTTAATCATTAATGAAATAGCTACCTCCTAGGGGAACTTGGCTTAAGTACAGCCCTTTCTACAGCTGATGAAAAGTAAATGACTTGCCAAAAAAGCCAATGATTGGACTAGGTCTAAAATATTAGACCTGTAACTGCCTTCTCTAAACACTATACAATCACCACCTCAAAGTATAAACACATCACATATAAACTGTCATGCAAAAAAACCAAACCAGTATGATGTTACATCTATAAACACAGTCAGATTCCCATTTCATACCTGCCATATCTTCCTTACAAGGATTCTTAGAATCTGGATCAAAATCTAATTTTGATTCAAATATTTATAAATCATAATAGCTTAGGGGTCACTTTAAATTATTCTGCATTATTCCAAAAAGCTCGGCACATTTACATATTTTCTGTCTCTCGGGATTTCCACCAAATAACCATTTTTTTCAGACAACTGCCAATCAGCTATAAAGCTTCATTTTGGCACATCAGGCTGGGAAGGATTCTTAATACAGTTTTTATTCTATTTTGTTTTTATTTTTAATTATATGAATTGAAACAAAATCATTTAATTTAGCAGAAATTTTCCCTTTCTGTTTCTATAATGGTCCCCTTTCAGACCATGGGCAACTTTCAGTACTGAAAGAATGAGTCACTCCACTTAGCTAAAGGACTAGGTCTGACAGCTTGCAGTTGACATAGACTCACAGATCTCTTATGCTGGCCAGGCACTACAGATGGACAAAGATCTGTATTTTCCTTGTGTTACCTGCTGTACTTTGAGGATCAAGAGTGTTTTTTCTTGTGTCTTTTTAAGGACAAACTTAGAAGTTGGGTCATCCATGTTTTTTTCAAAGATATAGTAGTAAGCGACTTAGCAACTAGTAAGCAACTAAGGCAACTGTCATTGCCTTATCAGCCAGTCTAACTTAACAAGCAGTCTCTAGGTGCTGCAGGACTATTAGATGGTTTTTTCATTTTTTTTTTTTTCAATCACAGACTAACACAGCTACCCCTCTGAAACTTAAGAATCCTCCTATCATTTTAATACCAAAGGCTTCATTCTGTGCTTATTGAAGTCAACAGCAAAGCTTCCACTGTAGGATCAGTGCTTGAACACCTCAGCTGAATGAAGTCAAATGTACTCAGCTGTGTTCTGCATGTCTGTGGTGCAGAAGTCCCAAGTTAATGATCATTTTGTTGCTAAGCTATTTATTTTCTGGAAATGCTGAGTCAAAATCAATGTAAAAATGGAATATGCATCACAAATATTATGCCATTAGTAAGTTCATCTAACAGTAGGGATGGAGACTCTAAGGAATGCCTATCTAGATAAATACTGTCCTGGAGAAATCATCAAGATAATGAACATCTAGCCAAAACCCCTGCTAAACAGAGTACCTCTTAGGAAAATACAAGAGGGGAAATACTTTTAAATCAGACCCCTCCAAACAGACTCTTTTCTTGCTGTTTCTTCCTGAGAGTTCCAAACGGAGATTTTTATAAGGCATAGCCTTATAAAGGTTCACAGCTGAACCTTTAAGCCCTACCATTACTCCATATCAATTAGTCTCAACAAAATCTCTTAGGCTATGTCTACACTACAGGTTTCTTGCTCAAGAAGCTTTTTGCAGAAGAGATCTTCCACAAAAACTTCTTGAGCAAGAGAGCATCCACACTGCAAAAGCACATTGAAAAAGCGATGTGCTTTTGCAAAAGAGAGCATCCAGACTGCATGGATGCTCTCTCAAAAGGAAACTCTGATTGCTATTTACAGAATGGCCACCAACACACCTGGGCTTTTTTTGATTGTCTCTTTTTGCGCAAAAAACCCCTGCTGCCTGTCCACACACACCTTTTTGTGCAAGAGCTCATGAGCAAAAAGGAGTTATTCCTCATAGAAAGAGGAATACCTGCACCAGAAAAACCCCTCTGTTCTTTCATTTTACTTGCGCAAAAATGCACTTGAGGTGTGAATGCTCTGTGAGTTTTGGCACAAAAACACTGTAGTGTAGACCTAGTCTTATAAAAGAGGATCCAGTTGCTTTATCAGTTTTAGCCTAGCTTTTGGACAGCTACACTTCTGTAAGTCCCTCTATTGCTACGAGTCATTCTCCTTCAGCTCAAGGGTATGTCTAGACTGCATCCCTCTGTCGGCAGAGGGATGCAGATTAGGCAGGTCGACACTGAAAATGAGGCAGGGATTTAAATATCCCGTGCCTAATTTGCATAAAAATGGCCACCGCATTTTGCCGACTCAACACTTTGTCGGCAAAAAGCAGTCTAGAGGAGGATCTGTCGAGAAAGAAAGCCTTTTTCGACAGATCTCTTATGTCTCCTGCAAAAGTGCTGAGTCAACAAAACGCGGTGGCCATTTTTATGCAAATTAGGCGCAGGATATTTAAATCCCTGCCTCATTTGCAATGTCGACCTGCCTAATCTGCATCCCTCTGCTGACAGAGGGATGCAGTCTAGACATACCCCAAGTGGTTTTTGTTCATGTTTTTGTACACTTTTGACCGAAGAAGATCTGAGTTTTATCTTCACTATTGTTGTGAAGCTATGAAAGCCACAGTACTCAACCATGGTAAACATGAAGTCTGACATGGCCATGGATTTGTCACTCTATATGTGAAAAATGAGCTAAAAAAGGTATTACTTGCCAAGACCTGATTCTAATATGTGATTTGTTCCCTGCAATAGCTGATGAGATAGCAGACTCTCACTACAGAGCAGGGAAATTGAGGTGTTTAGTGATATCAAAAGCAAGAAGAAATACAGAGCCCTGAGCTCAAGTCTCGATACATACATACAGTAATATATTGTGCTTTTTAACTCTATTCATATAGTTTCCCATGAACCTTATATGACCATTTTCAGAGGGAGAAAGGAAGATTTTTCTAATCAAATCTTTTTTCTCTCCATTTTTTCCACTGAAAACTTAAAGGACTTAAATGGAAGGCTTTTAAATTCTCACTTCTATATATATGATCTAGTCAATCAACACAGCAATGTCAAGAGAGTTCCTGCAGTGGATTAGGTAAAGGTCATGGGTTGGCTACTGGTACTTGATTTGGAACTCTGAAACTCAGCATTTTATTAGTTTATGTAACTACATTTCTAATGCTTAAAAAAACAACAAATAGTCTAGTAGCACCTTAAAGACTAACAAAACATGTAGATGGTGTCATGAGCTTTTGTGGGCACAGTCCACTTCTTCAGATGACAGGAGTGTTGGAAGCCCAGATCCAAGAATAAATAAGAGGAGGACGGAGGTGGGGGAGAAGGAAAAAAATGGAGGGGAGGAAGAAAAAAGAGACAGTGAGTAGATAAGCTTCAGAGGGATAGCCAACTTAGTCTGCAATAGGAAAAACTTAAAAAACAACAAATAGTCTAGTAGCACCTTAAAGACTAAATAGTTACAAGAGGCTGATGAGAACCACTAGTTAGCACTTGGAAAGGAAGATGACCAACACCAGATTCTACACAGATATCAGGAACCATTAGCACCTTCATTGTCTAGTTGGTTGGTTAAGTCATTAAGATGTGGAAGATATTGTGCGAGCCATCCAATATCCCGATTCAAACCATTTGCATAAGAATTAAACTTTTGAATGAAGTTACGTTCCAACCCTTCTCTGTGTATTTGGCTTGTGGAATTGGTCTGAAACAAAACGGACAATCGAGCCTGACCCTCCCTGGGATCTACACTACAACTATTGGCACTACAACAATTATAATTCCTTATGTACGCACACTCTTTTTAGATAGACAGGCTGAATTCTTCCTGTGGGGTTTGGTGTACTCTCACCTCCCCACTGCCTTCAGCAGCAGAGTGAGCAGAAAACAATTAGAGTTGAGAAGATCTCTGACTACCTCAGAAGAGATACTTGGAGGATCAGGGGGTAAACAGGCTAAGTTTTCAAAGAGGCCTACCTCCTAGTGTACACTACCAACATGCATGTAGTCAGGGATGCTGGAACAATTTTGATAGTGGGGGTGCTAAGAGCCATAAAACCAAACTGTAAACTCTGTGTATAATGGAAACCACATCACGCCAGGGAGTGCAGCAGCAGCACCTACCATGCCCCTTGTTCCAGCACCTATGCATGCAGTCATCCCTGCCTTCAATACCTGCATTTGCATACCTCAGACCAAAAATGCAAATTTTCTAGACTCAGTTCCAGAAGTTTCTGTGAAAACATGCCACCCTTCCCCCCATGTTCCATACTAGGCAGGCTCATGGTCCCCCAGCAACTTCCTTTCTAAGAACAACACACTTGAAAAAACCAAGATGAAAGTACAATGCGGGTAGACTGAAACATAGCAGCTTGCACACAGATGTTGTGACAGTGATGACCTTCGTCTTCTTTCAACAATGCCCAGCAGGTAGCTTGTTCCTTTGCCTGAGCAAAGGGGTGTAATAAGAGTTAGCCACTGGTTTTACTGGCAGTGAGTCACTGAATTAACAGTATTTCGAGGTTGTCGGTTAGGAGGTCACACAGCATTTGTTATAGCCCAGTAAACTTGAAGAGATTTCTTAGCTCTACCTGCTGGGCCAAAAGGTCACAGCATTCACTCTCACAATGACTCATGACTTTATACCTTAAGGAGATTCTTAGGGCAGAGAATGGACACAAAGCAAGAAAGAAGAAAGCAGCATGCTGTGACCTTGGAGTCCAACTCAGACACCACTAAGATATGTCTAAGTTATAACAAGCTGTGTCACTCTCAAATTGGGCTTCTTAGCCATAAGCAAAGTAATCAGGTACCTGACTGGACCTTTTTATACATACCCCATGATCCAGCGGATCAACAGTTGCCTATTATTATTATTAGTTAGATGCATAAACTACAGATAAGATTTTGGCTCCCCTGATGTTAATGAGGCCAAGATTTTACATCTTACTTTTACTTTGATGGTTCCAACCCACGCAACTGAGCCTGCATGGATGCATGGATCTGCCAACATAGAGTGGATTGCAAGGATTGGGGCCCGTGTCTGCACTGCAGCAGGAGCTCAGTATAAAACCTGGGATGGCTTCTCAGGGCACAGTCTCTTCTTTGGTCACTAAAATCTGGCTCAGGTAGCTGGAAGGGACGTCCACAGGAGTTACTGATAACATTGCTATTGTGGCAGTTTCCCTTACAGAGTTACCTAGAAATACATGGGGAAAAAACTTAAAAAACAACAAATAGTCCTGCAGCACCTTAGGGACTAACAAAAAATGTTGATGGTATTATCAGCTTTCGTGGGCACAGCCCACTTGTTCAGGTGAATAGAACAAGGGGCCCAGGGTACAAATTAATAGCAGAGAAAGAGAGGGGATAGAGAAGGGAAAAAAAGGAAAAGAAAAAAATCGTGTCAATTAGAGTGCCCATGCTACATGAGGCTAATAGAGTGGGCTGTAAGTGCCCGGTTCTTAGCTTCTGATGTCATTAGGGTGTGGAACGCAGCGGCCCATCCAATTCAGGTCTTTGTTCAAACCTTGACTCCAGGTGTCAAACTTGTAAATGAAAGCAAGTTCCTCAGCTTCCCTCTACAGCTGGTTTTTGAAATCACTTTGTAATACTATAGTCACTTGTAATGGCAGCAGTGCAGAAATAAGAGTGGCAATGCCGTACCATCCTTATTTCTGGGCTGTTGCTGGCAGCAGCTCTTCCTTCAGAGCTGAACTCCTAGCCAGCAGCCACCACTTTTCAGTTGCCCAGCTCTGAAAGCAGCACCACTGCCCACATCAGAAGTAAAGGCAGCAGTGTTGCAATCCCCCTCGTAATAACCTTGCAACCCTCGCGCAACTCCTTTTTGGACAAGAACGTCTAATAATTACAACTTGGCGAAATTTCAGATTTAACTCTGTGAAATCATGAAATTTACCATTTTTAAAATCCTATGACTGTGAAATTGACCAAAATGGGCCGTGAATTTGCTAGGGCCCTAATTGTAAGAGAAGCTCATAATAAAGACACTCAGCAATAGACAAGCCAGTCATTAGTTTGTCCTTGTCCAAGTGACCCCCCAACAACAAAATATAAACATTACACAGGTCAAATGAAAGACATGAAATTAAAGTACATGGCTTCATTTATCAGAGGGGTAGCCGTGTTAGTCTGAATCTGCATAAACAACGAGAAGTCCTGTGGCACCTTATAGACTAACAGATTTATCGGAGCATAAGCTTTCATGGGCAAAGACCCACTTTGCATACGTTGAAGTGGGTCTTTGCCCACGAAAGCTCATGCTCCAGTAAATCTGTTGGTCTATAAGATGCCACAGGACTTCTTGTGCTTCATTTAAACTCTTGATGGATTTTGTTTGTCAGCCCTGTTGGCAGACATAAGAGTATTTTTTCCTCTTGCATTGTCAGATTCCCATATTTTTAAAAAAGGTCTTATATGTGCTCTGCCTGTTTAATTGAACCAAAAAGCAGGATGTCCCAGCCATTTTGTCTATACACCCAAGCTAAGGATAGAGGCAAATAAAATATATTTAGTTAAATACCATTGTCTGCCATTTGGATTCAAAACCAATGGCATTAATAGTTCATTAATCTTCCCATTCAAACAGACATATGGATAAAAGCCCAAGATTATATCTCTGTACTTGTGGTAATAATAGGTTCCTAGCCATTGTATTCGGTTCCAGGGTATCAATGTTCCTACTGGTCCCATTTATTCCCTGATGTTAAACCAACGAACTTTCAAACACTGGGTTTCTGATAGATTCAAATTAGTATTGCTCTAGATTTTTCATTTCCAAATTCTCTCTCTCTCTCTTCCTCTCTCTCTCTCAGTTTACTAGATGTGAATTAGGGATAAAATCAGCTTGTGAGAATCACTCACAATTGAAAATGAATTTAAATCATCCCAAACATCCAGCTATTTTTTATGTAAAGTGTGGCTCTTCATGTAAAAATGGCTTTTATCCAAGCAGATATGTTCCCTTTATGTCATAACTGCTCATTTTTGTTACAAAAATACATTTACATTCTTTTTTTTTCCTAGTTAGCCATGTAGGGCCAGCACACCTTAGAGTAAGTGGAGCAGTGAAGCACTTTAGAAAGGGGTTGTTATCCCTGTTTTACAGCTGGAGAAGCTAAGGTAGAAGGGTGAAATGACTTGCCCAAGGTCCACAGGCAGTCACATAGCAGAGCTAAGAAATGTACCAGATTCTCTGGACTCCCAGTCTAGTACTCTGTCCATTGGAGAGATGTTAGATCCTTCATGCATTGTAACAGAATGGTTGTATGCTACACTTGTTCAGATGTTCCATCACTGCAATGGTTTTTAGTGGCAGCCCTGTAAAAAAGTGCATATTCAAAACCTCATTAGTAGAGTGTCCGCTTAAGCTCAAAGCAGCATAAGCTGGTGGTTCTATGTGGACTGAGGGTGGAGGATTGTTGAACTCTGTTGCTACTTAGGTGCATATATACAATTATATAAGTGATGAATGTGAAACTTTATCTAACTAATCTAAATGCATTCGGTCTCCTAGTTACCCTTTCTACCTAAGTGAAGCAGTAATAATGTTCAAAAAAAGATATTTCCCAACCTCTTCCAGCTTTCTTTTTTCATAAAGAACTGAGTTCTTGAAGTAATACGCCAGGGAAATATTTGAATGCTACAGTGAGCAGTGGCAGTCACACAGAAAATTAGAACTATTCCAAAAACAAAAAACCCAGCAGCTAAAGTACATGGCAACCCTCATACCAATTTAACAGTGGAGAAGTACTTCATCTATTTATCCTTTAAAAAAAAACCTCTATTGGTGACGTCAGCCAGGCACTAACGAAAGCCCAATTAGCATATCAGCTTGAATGTACAGCTGGAGCAATGGATTTCTCTCTGCCATTATGTGAAAGAAACACCACAGCCCTAGCCAGAGAAGCTATTTGGTAGGAGAGATTTAGCTTCATAAAATACCCAGTTCCTCATGCATTAGAAACAAGGAATGTGCCAACAAATGCAAAATACTGATGCATTTCTCCAAGGAGACCAATGCAAATTAACTCTAGTTTTTTGAGCAGCACTCTTTTGGGATTAATTCCAGAATAAAGACTTTCATTGCTAATCGATTTTGAAGACTTTGTTGGTCATTTGCTTATAAATCTGGGGGTGAGATCTTAATGGGGTCTGTGCAAACATCAGGCCTGATCCTCCAAAGAGATCAGCACCCTGATCACACCCATGCAATTGTTTAGATGGCAGGCAGTAGTTACAAGGAAATGTGGTTCCTGGGGGAACTAACAAAGGGTAAAAGTAACATAGAAACTGTAAGTTGACTCTAGGTTCCCTGGAACTCTGTCAGACAATACAAATATGTACTTTTCTCTGAGCTGCTCAACCAGTGTATTATGCTCTCCACATATTAAAAACCTACATCAAGCTTGTACACCAAGGAATAGCAATAGTGTACTGTCTATAAATCAGACACTCTCAGATTTGTTATTCTGCTGCCTACCTTAGGCCTTTGGAATTCCACAACAACTAGCAGACTGTGCCCTGTGTTCGCTATGCTCACCAACCCCCCTCTCTCTCATGGCTTTTGTGGCCAGAGCACGTGATGACATCATTCTGTCACCCATCAGGAAAAACTTTTTTAGAGAGAGAGAGAGACAATGGGGACATATTCTTTGGCTGTAAAAGCACTTGCGATAAAGAACTGTTGCAAGCAGTATCAAGGCTGACACACATTTGAGTAGTTCTGATTCTGTCCGTTAGAGGACAGCAACATATAGCAAACTGGCTGGTAAGCATAACCAAATTGGTTTAGGGGGTACGTAAGAGCAGCCAGCCAGCCTTGTATGGGTGTCAAGCCATAAAGAAGTAGGGTACAGCTTGGTGTGAATCAGGCTCTAAGACAATGATACACAATCTGCAGCCCATAGGCAGCACACAGTTCGTCAGGGTATGCTGTTGGCAGGCTGCCAGACAGGTTGTTTACGTTGCATTCACAGGTATGGCCACCCACAGTTCCCATTGGCCACAGTTCCCATTGGCCGGGACCCATGAACTGCAGCCACTGGGAGCTGTGGGCAGCCATACCTGTGGATGCAAGGTAAACAATCTATCTGGCGGCCCACCTACGGCTTACCCTGATACACCATGCGTAGCCTGAGGGTTGCAGGTTTCCCACCACTGTTCTAAGTGATCTGGAATAATGAAATGCATCACTAATTACCTTTAGTTTCCAGTCATCCCCAGAATAATGCGGAAGTCGAGAGGCTGTAGAGACAAATCATTCAGGCAATAAAAGAGACAACACAGGAGATAGAATAATAACCTCCTGGTGAGACGGATCTCAGAAATGAAGGCACTAATTCTGCAGTTGGTACTCCTGCATGGAACTCTCCTAGAAGTTCTGTGTATGGAACAAAAGCAGGAGCAGACCTAGGGTTAACACCATTCATAGAAATAATTTGATTCTAACAAATTCAGTGCTCGTCAATATTTTTTAGAATGAGAAACTGAAAACTTGTACTTATTCACACTACAGCCTCGGCATGGGCAGAGGATGTGCAAGCTTCTCCTCATCCTGCTCCAGGCCCTCAAGAATGTACTTCAACCACTTAAGCTCCAGGGATTTCAGGTTCATGCCTCTTCACTCTTTGGGATCTCTGCTGAGGCTACTAGCTGGGGTGCCAGTTAGTTTTAATTGATTTCCAAATGTTCTGAGCACTTACCATGCCATCTGAAGTAAATGCAAGTCGCATGTGCTCAGAAAATCATGCTCTGAAAACAACAAAGTTGAGAAAGACCATCAGCCTATTTCATATAAGCCTCCAAAGAGGTTTTAGTCACCAATGCCCTGAGTTACCCAATCTTCTTGTCTGGATGTGATACCTTTTGGAAATTATACAAAAACTATCTGTAGAGATCAATAACATTCATGATAGATAGGTGAAACTGGGAGCTCAGGAGAATGCTTAGAAAAAGAGCTGTTACCACTGACTGCTTTTCAATCTGAATCCCATGTTCACTGCACATGTACTCAGTAACTCAGAACAGCATGAACTGCTGCCAGCTTTTGCTACAGAGAAAAGCAGCAGGGCATCAAGCTGGAAAGTCTAACAGGAAGATATTACCTGTGGGCCTTTATTAAAAATGGCTGCATTTTTAAGTTTCCAAGTGCAATCAAAACATTAGCCTCAACCTCACAAATAGCCATTATTAATATTCCTTCTGTTGTTCTTTTTTGCAGTACTTCATCAAAATCTGGTGTCCTCTGATCCTTGAATAATAATATGTTTTATAGACATATGAGTTTTAAAAATACTAGGAGCCATAATATTCAGATAACTCACTCTAGGAGGGAAGGCTGGTATTTTCAAGTTGTTTTTCTTTCTTTAATATTTTTCATTTTATTGCTTCAGAGAAGGAACCTGACAGACAACCAAGATAAGAGGAGTAAAACCCAATTCTAGAATACAGGAATGACTTGGTATTTGTTTTCAACTAATACTCTTAAATTCTAAATGATCTATGGGGAAAGAAGAAAAATTAAGTTCTAACTCGGTCACTGTTTCCTCCTTGCTAAATGATGTATTTGTTAGAGAAGAAACAGGCGACCCAGAAGCGGATGGGGCAAACGGAACTGCTTTATTGCCCACACACATTTACCTCGGAATTCAACACAAGGTCCAAGTGGCAACAATTTGGCACCAATTACACCCTTTTATTTATTTTAGTATGTTAATTCACACATCTAGTATTACTTTCCCTAACACTTTATTTAGAATGTTAACTCCCATACAATTAATATTAACAGGCAGGTGACGAATATTATGATACCCACCCCTAATTACTATTTACAAAATTTCTAATTAAATCAACACTTTTTTACACTACAAACTTTTCAAATCAACAGGTTACAGAAATTACAAGAGATGTAACCCTGAAAATATCTTCTACAGCACCAGTGAGGGTAAGTAAAAGACACAACAAAGAAGAGCAACTGCATACTTATCTATTTTTCTAGGCTATAAAAATGAAGGGAAAGAGCATGTTTACACATCAGGAAGGATAATACCTGTTTTGGCCAGACTCTTAATCTATCTTACCAGACTGTAGAAACAAAGGAAAAAACATGTTTAAGGGTAATGCCTACTATGGCTGAACTCCTTAACCAGCAGATCCCTATTAATTTTTACATATCCCAACAGTATTTACTCTCATCACTGCGGATGGCAGATACTATTTCGTTAGCTTCCTGTAAGGATTTTATTTATGTTAGAAATTTTCTGATGGATTTACATTTATTCCCATTGCCTTTAAGGAAAGACATCAGATTGATTTTTTTACCCCAAATTTTAGTTGTCTAGAAAATATGTTTTACAAAATGTAAGATCAGTAGAAACATTTTTTAAAAAAGCCCACTACAAACAGATCTTTTGTTTGGCTTTAAAAAACTCCCCCTCATTGTTTGCAATTCAGACACCACAGCACTGCAATACTATAGGTGAATCAAAAAGTGAAACAGACTAAAAAAAAGTGCAATTGATTTTTTCATCATCTAATTTCAGTGAAAAGCATCAAGAACCCTTCATAAACAGTGAAAAGTGAATTTGTGTCAGTTTCAATATTCTAAATAGAAACAGATAAGAATATGAATCTGAATTGGCAGTGCCCCATTAATGTAGTATAGTGCTGTTAAAACTCACACAAACATACTATATTTACTTATGATTTGTTTGGCCTGTAGGGCAGCAGAGAGAGTCTGGCTAGCCCCTCTGGACACATCTCTTCAGATAAAATAATAACTGGCCTAAACCTTCATTCTATCTCTGGGGAAAAACAAACATTTTTAAGCTATGAAATTTTCTCCATCCACCATCCCGGGTTTTCATGCATCCACAGAGCATCTAGTAGTCAGGACTAGAAGCAAAAGTGCCAAAATATCACACAACAGACTATTGTCATGATTTCTGCTCTCCAAAGAAGGCTGGCTAATGAAGATAAGGGCTTGGTTCTCCATTGCCTTTCAACTTGAAATAATTTACCCTTGTTTAATGATGGAGCAAAATGTTCCCAAACCAAAACTATAGTTGTTTGCACTCACTTTGCTCAGGTGTAAATTAACTTCATAAGGCATTGGGGTCTGCTTTTGCAGAGTATGTGCATCTGCATGTAGGAGAACTGCCAATATAGGAGGGCTAACGGCAAAATAAGGAAATTAATGGATTCCCAAAGACAGCCGCTTCCAATGGCTCATATACTGAACCATTGATGAGGGCTGTTAGATCTTTACTTGCTTTCACCAGCTGCCTTGGATGATTTGCAATACAAAGCATGAGAAACATTTGTTTGTTTCCTGAGATGGCACATTTCAGAAAATCTCGCCTTCACAAATACTGTTTCTCAATTATTTTCTTCAGCCAAGTTGTGCCTATAGGAATGTCTGATTCCCCAGAGAACACCTTCTGACAGCTTAGATTACTAAATCACCACATGTAAATTTTCCATGCACACGGGGTAATTATTTTTATGAATCGCTGCCAGTAAAATTTCAGTAAACCAGAGTGCATTTTGAGAGTATTCTAACTGGCACTTCGACGCCACCATGCCACTGAAGCCTGCATCTTTCTGAAGCAATCCATTCACTTTAGTGCCAGATTTACTATGTTCCATGCCAGTTTGGTGTTACCTCCTATAACTTTTATTGCTGACAATTTTTTGACATCAGAAATAAAGAATTATGAGATTGAGGGTTATACAAACAGCTAGAATGACTAGAACAAATCCCACAGCATTTAATATTTCCAGCCTGAATAATTATTTGTATCCCTGATTCGGGGTCTGCATCACACATTACATTACACATTTGGGTTTTGACAGGTTCAGCAGCCTGGATACCATGGTGAGGTGCATTTTAAAATGACCATAAAGATATTGGCTAGAGAGAACTGCAGCACACTTCTACATTATCTGAAATAGCTGATGAATGAAGAGTTCAAAGGATGTCTCTATTTTTCAAAGAAAAAGACACAATATAAGGAAAAATACATCATATCTAATCTAGTATTTAGAGAGGACAGATTATTTTTGACAAAAGCACTGGAGAATGAGGTCAAATTACTGGCTCTGACATAGACATCTAATCTTGGGCAAGTTTTTTCAACTTTTGCTTTCTCCGTTCCCCACCATAAAATGGTGGCAAGTATCAGAGGCACAGGGAGGCTATGCCTCCCCAAACAGCCACGTGTGGCCCACCCCCACTAACCCTCTTGTTTCCAAAGGGCTCTCTATCTGTGCTTGGCTGCTTGGCCTCCCCATGCTCTGGGGCTGGAAATGTAGGGGCAGTGCTGGCTGGCTTCACTCCACCCACTTCAGGTGGGCTGGGGCCATGCTACCTGGCCCTCCTGAGCTCCAGGGCCAAGGGGAGGACAGACTGAGGCCATGTTGCCCAGCAACCCTGCGCACCAAGGCCCTGGGGAGGGAGGGTTGTGGCTGCACTGCCCAGCCTCCCTGCACTACGGGGCTGGGAAGACAGGGTCTGTGCTGGCCAGCAACCCCACACTCCAGAGCTAGGGAGCTGGGGGTCACGCTAGTCGGCCCCCAGCACTCTGTGGCCTGTAGGGGCCAGCAGCCACAATGGAGAGGTCTGGGCCTGAGGCAGAAGGGTTGGTGCTTGATGTGATGGTTTCATACCCCACCCCCAATGCTTTATAAAATAGACTTATGGGCACAAATATGCATCACTCAAAGATGCTTTGGACAAAATACCTCATGCAACCTATCAAGCTTCATGTCTCAATCTGTTGGATCTGTATTTTGGTGTATGTATCATTCTTGTGTGTGAAGTTAGACATATGGAGTATGGAATGGCTTATGGTTTAACATGTGCAAATGAAAGCCATCACGGGTGTTTCCCTCAAAATCTGGGTGATCACCTGTAAACAGCCTCTTTTGTCCTTTGTCTTAGCGGTTGGTCTTGGGCAGTCATGTAACCATCCCAACTGGTAGGGGCTGACCAGGTAGTCTTTCATGGAAGAAGAGAATGTAAAAAAAAGAATTCTTGTCTGAAAGGAAAGCTATTTAAGATCCAACATTTTTCAGTTCGTGGTCTTTTGCTGGCATGGGACTCCCGAGAGAATGAACCAGAGACCCCAGGGAACTTCCCTGGTATGGAGGCTTAGCTGGAATAAGAAGAGTTTTGGGGAGAGTTTGTAATAAGGTTGAGTATGTGTTAGAATTAGTGTTTTTTGTTATTTTAAATTTGTCATTCACCTTGCTCTGTCTTTTTTCACTTGCAACCTCTTAAATCCTACCGCTTGTACTTAATAAAATCACTTTTATTTACCATCAAGCAAGTGTGTAAATAATTGTTACCCAGGGGAGCAATCAGTGTGTACAGCCTCCCTTCATTGTCAAAGGGGGTTTACCTGAATAATTTATTTGAGGTTCTGATCCCAGTTGGGGAGTGGTATCCCAAGAAGCTGGGCCCAAAACTACATTTTCCTCAGACCTGAAGAGTTTCAGTGTCTGTACTGCTCCCTGTGGGGGTGGTGACCTCAACTCTGTGTCTTAGCTGGGGGAGACCAGGATGGTAAGAAGCCCCAGAGAGTAAGGAGGCGAGTGTCAGTGGCTTTGTCAGCACTCCAGGAAGCACCCCCAAGGGGTCTTCTTTGACCACACCCCATCACACTTGGGGGCTAGCCTCCCCAAGCCAGCAGTGCACCCACCACCCATAATAATAATACTTTCTATTTCCTGCCCTTTGTCTGTCTTTTCTACTCACACTGGAAGCCCAGGGCATGGATTGTCTTGTACAGTGTTTGTACAGCATCTGAGGTCAAGACAGGAGGATTTCAGCAGGGCCGAAGTATGACATTCTGAGGCCTTAAGCTATGTCAAGTGTAAGAGGCCCAATACCATAAAAATTAATAATATTTATATTTTCATAGAAAGGAAACTGACTATATAAACACAAATGCTATGTGTTCTCACAGGAAAACAAGAGAGAATATATAATTTTTTTCACCATGAATAATGAAAATTATCCTTTTTTCATGAGTAGATGGAAAAACCATTTGATTAATTTTGTTAGGGAAATATAAAGTTTATCCAGTTTATCTAAAATATATTTACAAATGTTTATTCCAATTTAATTTTCACTGCAAGCAATGACTTATTGGGATTTTCTTTTGACATACTATAAAAATAAGTGAAGGTTCCTGGAACTGACAGAGAAGGAAACCAATACAAATTTATCCTCCTCAAAACCCAGAAGACAATCTCCTGCAAACTCAATCATGTGAAACATAAATAGTTAGTTAAGCAGGAAGTGGCATGCACACTGCAATACACAACTGCACATATGTATAAATCAAAAGAAAAAACAACACACTACCAGTTAAGAAAATTCAGAAAATCAGGAGCAAAGGCATTACACGACTGAGTGCACTGGACTGTAAACAAAAGATGGCAGCCTTCTAACTGTTACCAGCCAAAGGGGATGCTATACCTGACATCACTGCTTGGACAAGTCCCATACAAATTTGTGCTTGGCAGGATTGCTTCACAACACTGCTGCCTCTGACCTCACGTTTTTCCCAATTTTATCAGCAGTGAGATTGTTTGATTTTATTTAAGTTATGAAAGCCCAGTCAGAATTTTACTAGTAGGGGCAGGCCAACAAAACGCTGCCTTTGTCAGAAGCTGGGAATGGGTGACAGGAGATGGATCACTTGATGATTACTTGTTCTGTCCATTCCCTCTGGGGCACCTGGCATTGGCCATTGTCAGAAGAGAGGATACTGAGCTAGATGGACCTTTGGTCTGACCTATTCTAGCCGTTCTTATGTTTTTAGGAGATTGATAGCAGATTTGCTCATAGAAATACTCATTTTACAAGTTAAATTATAGTTTCTCTCAGTCCTGGCCTCCCACCTGTCAATAATGGACAATTAGTGAAGGGTAAGGATATTTGTGTAGCCGCATATGTATATTTTTGTCATATTTACACAAAAATGTCTATATTTGGAGAAAAACTTCTTTTTCCCCCATCTCTCCTTTATGTATTGATCACTTTTGATAACATTTGAAATGGAGTCCATTTTTTCTTTTTTAAGATGTCCCTCATATTAAAGAAGCCCTAAGCTGTAGCACTGGACATCAGTAATATGGATTTATTATAGTGGTGGGTTTTGTGGGCCTACAATGTGCAGGAAGTCAGTCTAGAGGATCAAGAGAGTCTCTTCTAGCCTTACAGTCTATGAGTCATGGGGCACTATTTGTGGTTGGGACCTCCATGTGCTATTATAATGCAAATAATAAAGAACAATAAAATCCATAATAGATGAGCAGAACATATCTTTCAAATCCAGAGAGGAGCAAATGGAGAAGGATTTAGAAATCAAATAATATGATCAGAGAGGGAGCATGTGCCAGAGACCAGATGTACAATTTTCAAGAGCAACTTTAGCCCATTTTCAGCAGTGACATAGAGGGTTAGATTTGAGAAGTATGCTCATGTCTATACATGCAGATAGGGCCCTAGTGGAATTTCCAAAAGCACCTAGGTACCTAACTCTCATTGACTTCATGAGGAAGTCAATTGTATTTAAGCTTCTAAATCACTTAGGTGGCTTTGAAAATTTTACCCTGGGCTACCAGGCTGGCAGTCAAGAAACCCAAGTTGTGTTCCCAGCTTTGCCACTCACTCAGAAGGTTACTTGTCCTCTCCCCGAGCCTAATTTTGAAATATATAGCTTTTATGGAAGTTAAGCTGTTTCACAGATGTACTGAGAGGCTTAACTCTTTTAGCATTTGTAAAACACTTTGAGATGCTTGATGGAAGGCTTTATAAACATGGTACCTTTATAAACAAGGCCTCTGATGTAAAATGCAATCATCCATAGGCAGAAACATAAGAGCTGTTTAACATCACAGACCAACACTATGTTTTTCATTTCCCATTGAACCTCTTGGGGCAGTTGAGTGGCTGAGCTTGAAGCGTGGAGCACCTCAGTGATTTTGGTACCTACCAGCTCTAGGCGCTTTATCTGGCAAAATGCAGCTGCTTACCCAGAATGAGAACAGAACCAAAACAGGCATCTTCCAGGTCAAAATATATTTATACCTGCACTAATACTAACACAATGCCGCCCTCAACCATCCTGGAGTGCCACTTACTGAATCACCCACTTCACTTTCAATAGCACTGTTACCCTTTTCTGACCTGAACTTGTCAAATTCAGGGCTCTGGGGATGTTCCAACTGGGAGCAGAAACTAATGATAGGATCCAGTATTTGCTTGGATGGAAACTTGACAAGGAGTTGCCTAAAAATGTCATTATCAAACTTGGTTTCCTTTTAACTTTAAAATGCTTCATTCAACCATTGCATTCAACCAAGGCCACCTCTCCAAGAAGCTCCAGTTGTTTGGGACTTGGTTGAATTACAGGGAGGAAGATTAGGTTGATGCAAAGTGCCTCGGAAGCCATGGCCGTGCCTCCTTTTCCCTGGTCATGCCCTTGTCCAAATCTTGCTGCTGCTTCTTTCATCCTCTCTCTAAGATTCAGCCTTTTCTAGCCGTCTACTCTGTTTTCCAGGCCCTCGCCTTCTTTTATGACAACTGCAAACTCCATTTCTCTGATAAATACAACAAGCTTTAAAATGCTGCTGCTACCATCATGTTCCACTAATTTACACCTGTTAGGTCCATCACTATGACCATGGCACCTCCTCCCTTTGAGTTCATCAGAGACCCATGAGGTGCCACATGGCAAGTGGCATGCTATGTGTACTGAACAAGAGCTAGCTTAGAAACATTTTTATTGGCACACTATAAGCACTGGATCTATTGCATGCTAAGGAAGCTCCTAACACCACAACAATAAACACAGTAATATTACTACTTTTAGCCCAATAGCACTGGTTTAAATTTCAAAACTTTGCTTTGAAACGTCTTTGTTCTCAGCATGCTTTTTTTTTTTTTTTTTTTTTTAGTTGGAGGTCTCATTCTTCTGCCTGGGTGGGATTCTATATTGCTGTGTACTTAGGCTGGTCCTGTTGTAAAGTTATATGATTTCTTTTTCCTTGTTGCATGCGATGGCTTGTGGCTGCTGAGCCATAGGCTTGCTTGAGATATTTTGGTATGGTGGAGACATCTGCAGTGTTATTGTCCTATGCGATCACCGTTTGATTGATGAACAGAGATGTAAGCTATAGGGCTGTCAAACTATTATTTTCCCATTTATTAAAAGTAACACAAGTATTTTTTTTAAAAGTAGTTCTGACTAAGGAAGAATCCAGCATTAGAGCCTCGCCTCTGAAGTTCATTAAGCAGAGCTGTTTATCCTTCTACAAGGATTGTGCCACATGTCCTCTTTGCTCCCACCTATGCAAGGTAGCATACAAATATGCCTGCCAAACCAACCTGTAGGAAAAATGAGAAACCCCTATTTCCATGCAAAGCCCACATGCTAACGAGATGATGCTGAGAAATGCTTGAAGGTAACGGTCCACATTCTGCTCTTAGTTACACCTGCCCTTTCACTGGTGTCAGAGGATTAGCAGTGAGCACAAACAAAAAAAAACCTCTGGCTTTTTAAGGGCCTGCTACAAAGCCCATTGAAGTCAGCAGGACTCTTTCCATTGACTATAATGGGCTTTGGATCAAGCCCTCATCTTGGATTGTTTTATAATTTGTGTTCCCCCTTCTATATCTGCAAGCAGCAGCAGAAAAACAGCAGCCCATCGTTTGTATTTATCGAATTTTAACGGTTTTACATCAGGCTGAATCTCAGGTCAAAACTATTTGATGGGGAGTCTTAATTATTCAGGGAGGCCCACAATTGTCTTGTGACCCAAATTTAATGGACACATACGTTTTAGATGTATTTTAAGAAGGTTAAATATTTACAGTAGGGGCAGGCCTGGAATCTTAAACTCACATTTGTCAACCAGGAAAGGAGTTTCTCTTCCATAGGAACTCAGAGCTCCTCAGTCGAGGTTAGCCTGTGAGACAAGTAACATTTTTTGGCTCTTGAATGGCATAATATTTGCTTTTGTTTGTCTTTCCTAGATTAAAGAGGATTGAATTACTGCTTCAGTTTACCAGCAGGATCTGGTGCCTTCTCGTTGCCCCCTATGATACTTTTGGCAAGCCCTGTTCCCGTTTTATTGTCAGAGTTATTTTCCATTACTCCTTAATAACAGAGGACTGGACAAAGTCTTCTCAGCTAAACAAGTACAACATGTATAGTTGCATACATAATGAGCCAGATTTGGCTCTGAGTTATATTCAGTGGCATGACACCAGCACAAACAAATGAAGAATTTGGTCCAGTAATTTATTTTTTAAGAAGAAAAAAGGATACCTATAATCCATCAGTGTCCCAGTGTTCCAAGATTTTTTTATTCCATATCTCTGTCTTTAGTTACAATAAGCAGGACATGAACAGATGCTTACCACAACCAGCAGCCCAATAAATTAGGAAAACTTTTAGCTATTTAGGCAACTTTAGGCAGCTGACTCATGCAAATCATATGTGCAGATCACCCACGGATTGTCCACTGGGTTCACATAGGCCTGGCTCATTGACCACAGCTGTCTGCAATATGTGCACCAGGGACTGACAGATGGGTTCACAGTTTTCTCATCAGTTCAATTCTGAAAAAAAACAAAAAATTCCGTGGTAAGAGAGCTCACTGAAACTTCGTCTGTAGTTGGACTCCTGAAAGATAAATCCCTGTCAGAATGAATCACAAAGTTGAGTATATGTCTTAAGTCATGCTAAGGAGAACAGAACATAGGCCAAAGTGATATTCAAAATGCAGGTCTCTCAATAGAACAATGAATGTGGATATTCATCGGGAATGCGTTCTAGAGATCTAGAAATGCAGCCTGTCTCTGCAATTCCAAGAGAAAGAAATAAAGCTGACCTAATGCAAATTTTCACTACTGGTGAAACAATGTTCAGATGCAATTAATTTAACAACCAAATCCAGCTCCACAGCAGTGACTACTGCCATTTTGAGTTCTGTTACTTCTGGAAGAACTTTGTCATTTCAAAGAGGCTATCACACAGCTCAACTTTTGACTGTTGCTGTGAAAGCACTTCCAGATTTACAGCCTCTGGAAAGAGACGTCTCAGAGTAGTCAGACTGGCTCATTCCTGTCCTGCTAGTTACCCAAAGCACTTGTCAGTCCCTACAGCACTAATGTGGGCTAGAAACATTTTCGGACAATAAAAATGACCTTACCATTCTGAAAGTCTCCTGACTCTCACATTCAGGGGAGAGTCAGTAAATTGGCAGCTGCTGTTAATAGACACTTGCGTCACTCAGTTTCCACTGATGTGGGCACTGAATGGACAGACATTTCTAAGAAGACATTTTAAAAATGAATTTGTGCTCAGTAAAACAGTCTTGGGGATGTAATTCACCCCCTGATGCAGAAAGTAATCACAAAGCCCACACGCTACTGAAGTCCGCATGCCTGCCTTCTTTCTGCACAAGGTGAATTTCCTCCTACGTATTAGAACTAATTGCTTCAGATTTTCATTAAAGGTTAAATGAATGAATGAATCAAACTAGGATTGGGTTGAGAAAAATCTGCCCGTTAAGTGTACTGGGTCCCATCTCTACCCCAATTAAACAGTGGAACAAGTTCAACAGGCAAGCTAGACCAGGGGTTTTCAGACTATGGGTTGTGACCCAGGACTGGGTCGTGGAATGTCAGGCACTGGGTGGCATTGTGCAGGGGGATCAAGTGACCAATGGGGGTGCTAAGGCAGCTATCTGCTTGTTCTGGCACCGCGGACTGCGCTGCGCCCCAGAAGTGGTTGGCAGCAGGCCTGGCTCCTATTTGGGAAGGTGGGTGGAGAAAGAGTGCACAGGGCTACATACATTGCCCCGAACACTAGCTCCGCACTCCCATTGGCTGGGAACCTGCTGCTGGCGGCTTCTGGGGGGCACAGCATGGTCTGCAGTACCAGGACAGGCAGTAAGCTGCTTTAACATCACCGCTGCACCACTGACCAAGAGCCACTCAAGGTAAACCCCTCCTGCCACACTCCTGATACCCCCAAAGCCAGAGCCCCCTCCTACATCCCAAATCTCTCATCCTCAGCCCCATCCTGGAGCCCATACTCTAGTCTAATTACATTGGGACACAGGCATCAACAATTTTCTTCAACTGGATCATGAGAAAAAAAAGTTTGAAAACCACTGAGCTAGAGGAACATTCCATAGCATAGTGTTTAGGGCACTCACCTGAGAGGTAATGGACACCTGTTCTTTTCTCCTTCTACACCTGACCCTCACCCCAGTGCTTTTAGAGCTTAGTGTTCGTCCTGTGATTCTCTAGGTGCCGAAAAGTTTGGGACTGTATCACTCAGGATGACACATGAAAGTCCCTTTAGTAGATCACAACCTAAGAGCCCAGCCCTGCAAAGCGCTCAGCATCTTCACAAATATCAAAGACCTGAGGGCACTCAGCACCTGCAAGAGATAATCAACACAATTTGTAGGATTAGGCCTTAAAATTGGAAACATGTATGTCAGAAGGCCAGCTCCAAAAGCTACTGAAGAAAATTCTAGGGACTACAATGGGCTTGGGGTCAGACCCAGAGTGCAAAAACCAAAAAAAAATCCCTCTTCTGCTCCCTCAAAAATACATTTGCTATCGAGCCTTGTCCTTACCCAAGAAAACATCAGATTGGTTTAGAGGAGGCCTGAGCAAAATAGGGCCTGTGGGCCGGATCTGGCCCGCCAAGCGCAGGCAGGCTCCCCTGCTAGCCGCACAGCCCCGCACGCCGCTCAGAAAAGTGGCTGTGGGGCCGTTTCTCTTTAAAAACTGTGAACCCGGAGGGGAGGGGAGAAGGCTTCATGCACTGCCCCCATCCCCAGCACAATCCCTGGAGGAAGCACCATACCCCCTCCTCTCTAGCTCAGTTATTCACACAAGCAGATGGCTATGAAGCCTAGGCTAGCTGGCTGAGAAACATTTTAAGCTCTGCAAGCATTTAGCTCTGCAGGCAGGCAGGCTGGTTGGGCTTCTGGCTGGTAAGTCTCCTGGCCAAAGCCTGCCTCTGGCACTCCAGCCCCTCCCTCCGTTCCCCAACCCTCAGCCCCCCCTCTCCCATCCCCCCCACTCAACATACCCAAACCCTCTGTCCCCCTTCTACACCCATACTCCCTCCTAGATCTGGCACCCCAATCCCCTGCCCCAGATCACAGTCCCCTCCTACCCTAGGTCACAACCCAGACTCCTGCACTCCAGTCCCCTCCCCTAGGTTACAACTGCCTCCTTTACCCAAATTCCCTCCTATACCCCCACTCTCCCTCCTGCACCCCAATCCCTAACCCCAAGCATCCTTCTGCACCCAAATTCCATCCCAAACCCTGCACCTCCTCCATTAATATCATGGAAGAGGGCAGCCCTCAACCACTTTCCAAAATCTCGGAGTGGCTCCCCGTCAAAAATTATTGTCCACCCCTGGTTTAGAGTCCTGCTTTGTAGGTCAATTGGGGAGCGGTAAGCTTTTATCTGAAGAATAATGTGCTATCACAGCACAGTAGATGAAGTTATGTGAAACTGGAACATCCACATAATTGCATTTGCTTAGAGGTCAAAAAGCTGCTTTTTGTTGGTGGAAAAAGCCCTTCGCCCTGGTAGTGCATTAGTGAGTCTATCAAACCTTCTAGCTTAGTCATCAGAGAAAAGGAGAAAACAGCAATTGCTCAGCACATTTTCTTCAGAAAAAAAAATCCATATTTTTGTCCTACGTATGCAAAGACTGAGCCTGGCAGTGACTTTTTGGATTAGGAGATTGCAGTGTCACCATAAACAGTTATCAACAATCCTCCAAAGAACTTTATAAATCCCAAGGAACATAGCAGAGAACTCTCATCCATGCCTGGTGCTAATACCCTACGCATCTCAGCACTTACTGAATATTTAACAGTAGAAATTCCATTAATTATAATAATAAATAACCCTACAGATCCCTCAAGTGGAAGAAGGAGAAACAACATACACAGATATAGCACAAAGGTTTTGATGGCTCCCTGTCTTTTTGTAGGGTATGTTCTCTTTGTGATATGCAGAAAGAATTGGCAAGATTTAGATGTGGACTGGATGTGAGGACTCCCAGATCTGAGTAACATTGGGCTCAAGAAAGGAAGTAGCGGAGTGAGGAGATTCAGAGCTTTGTTTTAGCCAGGTTGAGCTCGTGCTGACTGCTAGACATGCATCAAGAGATGTCAAGAAGACAGGCCAAGATTTTAGTTTAGAAAGAAGGAGACAGCTTTGGAGTAGATAGGTAGGTCAGAATCATCAGCATACAGATGGTAGTTGAATTTGTGTTTGCCAATGAGATTACCCAGAGCTAATATGTAAAGGAAGAAGAGAAGGGGACAGTGATGGAGTGTACAAACCTACCTGCTGGGAAGGAAGAACTGTACTGGGTCCAGCTAATCCCACGCCTCCAGCCCAGCAAAGCAGGCTCCTGCCAGAGAGAGGGTTGAAAAGTGAGCCACCCAACTCAGAAGGCTGGAGAGAAGAACAGACCTACACGGCAGGCGCCAATTAAAAGGGGCTATAGATGCCTCCCTGAAGTATCAAGACTGTATGCTGAACCCAGCTGGGACTGATGATTTGGTTTTCTTTTTCTGTTTACTTATCTGCAACCAGAAGCAGAGGGAGCAGTAGTAGGAAGCAATTTAGGGAGGCTTACAAAACATGTAGATGGTATCATGAGCTTTCATGGGCACAACCCACTTCTTCAGATGAATGGAGTTAAGCAGCCCAGGGGACAAATAAATAGCAGAGAAAGAGAGAGGGGAAGGGGGGGGGGGGGGAAGAGAAGGAAAAAATATGTTGTCGGTTAGAGTGTATATGGTAAATGAGGATGACAGAGTGGGTTCTAAGTACTCTAAGTACCTGGTGCTTGGCTTTTTATGTAATGTAGTGGGCTATCCAGTTACGGTCTTAGATTAAACCTCTACTGCAGGTGTCAAACGTGTAAGATTATTTGTTGTATTTTAGTTTATTCTGTTCCAGACTAGCAGAGCTATCCCTCTGAAACTTAGGGAGCATAATTCAAAGGTCCCCCCCCCCCTGCCTCCCAGGGTCAATGTTGCTAATCCACCCAGGGTCCTGGGTCAAAGCCTAGTGGAGTGTATGGGTCTGACTGAATGTGTACTAATCACTAGGCCCCAGCCCAATGAGGACCCTACTTACAGGGACCAAGGAGAGTCACAAGGAGGCCCCATTGAAAGCTGAAAGGTATGTATCATAATTAAAGAATGAAGTTACCTGACACAGTTAGAGATGTGCTCGATATATAATGTCCCAGGTTCTCCAGACCCACCAAGAAGCATTTGGCACTAACCCATGCTATCAGAGAGTACTTGTTTTGTAATGATTATTGTTACATTTGAGTTTCTCCCCTGGTTCCCTGCTCTGTAGTGCAACCTAACTTTTTTGTAATTAAAAGCATACAAGTGTATCCTCAACCTGTGACATTCCCATTCCCCAGGGTATTGTTAAGGCAACTAAAAAGTTTGTTGTTTAAATTAGGCATATATGAGTTTAAAAACCAGAATCTACCCTTAAAACTAAGGCCATATGCTAATTGCCAGCTGAAATTGGGGAAGAATTCTACCACACTACAGCACTGCACATACCAAGATTGCTCCTGCAAGTTGCAAGGCCCTTAACTGCCACTGAAGTGAGGACTAAATGAGGTTTAGTCAGCTATGGCCCTTGGTCAGGTATTTTAATAATAACATTTAAATAATTGAGTTGCAATTACAAATTATTAGTATTCCAAAATGTGACGTTCTGACTCAGTCCTGATTCAGAGAAAACTTTCATTGAGAACTTCAATGAGAGTTTTACCTGAATAAAAACGTAAGGTCTTTGAATGTGCACACACACACTCGCACACCTGCTCTATCCATTCTATTCCTGTTATATCCATTTTGGGATTGAACAAAACCCTCAACCTGAACACTCCTGAGATTTTGAAGTACTTGAAATTGGCATCTGAATTTTTCAGCGGGCCTCCGCATCAACAATGGGTCCAACCCAACACTAGTTGTGAACATATGGGTCCTAGACATAAATGGGCTTGGGCCTATTTCTCAAAAGAAGTGATGATGATAATTCAGTAGCGACTATCCCATATTAACCCTACCTTAGCATGGTATTGCGTAGCACTGTATTGCAGAAGATGCTATTAGTCAAATGGTATCTAAAGAAAAAAATCTTTGACCGTTATGGTCAGTTTAGATCTGAAATCATTTTTGCAAGACAGGACTAGTAGCTGTCGTGTTGTTGCCAAAGTTCCAATTTCAGTTGAATGAGATAAATTTTTCTTCATATTATTAGCTATTGAATTGTGTATTGTTAAATATCTGCAACACCTTCCTCAACTGCAGGCTGCATTTCATTAGCTGATGAAGTGATTCTTGTATATAGTTATTATTCTGGTTAAACTTTAATATTAATGAAAAACATTATCTCTAAGCAGTACAACACAGACAGTAATGCCCGATCTGCAAAAAGCAATAGGAGTTTGATTATGTATGAGTGAAATTCACTCCAATGAAGAGGGCTTCTCCACCAAGTCCCATTTAAGTTCTCAAAAGTGTGCTTAAGTGGGACTTACCTGGTGCATTACTAGTCCTCTGCACAAGCATGAATTTCATACCATATGAATATCAACTAAGGATTTATAAAACATCTTATTGAAATAACTAGTGTGGCGTATGACTGATAGAAGATTTTTCTATAAAATTGTGTACAAAACTGTGAGGCATTTCATAAACCACTTCACTTTAGTTTCCAAGAAAAAAAATTTAAATGGGCATTTTCACATGAAATTTTACATATTTGCAGAGCAAAGTGATTTTTGTCACAAGGAAAATCTGTTTCAGAAATCACAGTTTTGTATCAGGTAAGTCCCACTTCTGGGGAGGTCAATTTCCAAATTAAACCAAAATCATTAGAACAAAGAAACATTGAAATGATAGCTCTGATTGTTCCGTTATGGGAAATAATCTGCGGAGCTTCCTCGCCAAAGGCATTAACTATATAGTTAATTAAAAATTCACTAAATAGTCAGTTCATAAAGGCATAGTTCTTGTATAATCACACTAAATAGTGTGGACCCTACCAAATTCATTGTCATGAAAAACATATCACAGACCATGAAATCTGGTCTCCCTCCTCCTCCCCACCATGAAATCTGGTCATTTCTGTGCTTTTACCCTGTATTATACAGCTTTCATAAGGGCAGGGGGAGACACTCAAAAGGGATTTGCAAAGGGAATCACCAGGTTATTTTAGGGAGGTTCACGGTATCACCACCCTTATTTCTGCGATTATTTCACCCACTTCAGAGCTGGGTGGCCAGAAAGCAGCAGCTGTTAACTGGGGGCCCCGCTCTGAAGGCAGCCCCCCACTAAAAGCAGAGCCGAAGTAGGGATGGCAATACCATACCATGCCATCCTTTCTTATATGCTGCTCCCTTTAGGGCTGGGCAGCAGGAGCATGGAGGCTGCTGAGTGAGGGCCCAGCTTTGCAGGCAGAAGTGCAGGAATAAGGGTAGCAATACGATCCTTACTTCTGCTCAACTGCTGGTGGAAGCTCTATCTTCACAGCTGGGCTCCTGGCCAGCAGCTGTCACTCTCCAACTGCCCAGCTGTGAAGGCAGCGCCACTGCCAGCAGCAGTGCAGAAGTAATGATAGTAGTACTGCAACCTCCTATAATAACCTTGGAACCCCCTACAAATGCTTTGTGGGTCAGGACTCCTAAAATTAAAATACTACAACGTTTCAGATTTAAATAGAGGAAATCATGACATTTATGATTTTTTAAATCCTATAACCATGAAATTGACCAAAATGGACCATGAATTTGGTAGGACCCTACATATATGTATTTCATTCCAAACTATTTTATACTAAGTACATAAAGTACCACTGAAATTCTTGCAGCCTTATCTAAGAGGGAAGGTTGCCAACAGCATATTGTTCAGCAGCAAGGAAAAGGGGCATTTTGGCCAAGGTTAATAAGCAAACATCTAAATTAACTGTGAAATATTTAATGTCCAGAGAGAACCCTGGGTTGTTTAAAGTCACATCGAACAGATCCATCAAAAGTAAACTGAATAGACATCCATGTCTTTACCTCAAAATGAGGAAGGGCTGTGTTAGCCTAACCAGGATTTGAACCTATGGTTTTAACATCTAGATTGGACAACCCTTGGTCAATTGAGCCATCTCTAATTTATGTGCGTTTGTTTGATAATACAGATTTTTTTGTATTCCCCAAAATGGATTTGTCAGAATTCGTTCCAATTTATAACTCAAGTTTCTCATTCCAAGATAAATGCTTTTTCGGGAATATGTATGTAGAGTTGTAGTGACATCCAGTGGTTACTAAACAGATTTATAAAAGGTGTTTTCCCTTTTGTGAAAGATTTTATAATCTTCCCAGGCCCACCTCCTTATAGAAAAAAAGTCAGACATTTTCTTTGAGAAGCAGGGGGGAGAGGAGGGAACTCACTTATCAAAAAGAAACAGAAATGGGATGTTTGAAGCTGAGAGCTTTTTTAACGAATTCACATAAAAAGAAATCTTTGCAGCAGCCAGTCTCATAAATCTTTACTCAGTTATTTTTTTAAAAAGTGATACTATCTAGTGCTGTACAAACATTATCTGCACACCATTTCTGTGATGTAGCTAAGTAAATATTATTAGCCCTCATTTTCAGCTGGTGAAGAGGCACAGTGTAGTTAATAAATTTAACCAGTCACACTGAGTCCATAGAGAACACCAGAATTATAACTGAAGGGATACTTGTTCCCAGGCTTGTGTCCAAACTACTAAACCACAGTGGCTTCCTAAGTATTTTGAAATAGTTTTACAACCGGTGATGACTGATATCTCTGTAATGCATAGTTCACTATATTCCCAGCATGGTTTCTAATTATATATTTCTTTATCTTTTTTGTCTTCCAATGCACAACCAGAAATGAAACTTAAAATATTCATTTTAAATAAGTTGTCTTATGGAACGGTACAGAACAAAATTCAGATGTATCATACTTATCATGATTATTACATATTTAAGTAATATTTATTGGAATATTTTCATTGCAGTATCAAGGGCAGCTCACAAGTTAAAAATAAACACATAATAAACACAATCCTGATATGTTCACAATTAGCTCCCTATCTATATAAACCCCAAATCAAAACTCTATATCAGAAAGTTTGCATCTGGATATAAATTCAGCCAAATGATGGCTGCCCTACAGTGAGCAAATAAGTAGCCACATAAAGTTCATCTCATGAGCTGTATATGAAATGAGGAAATGTAATAAACTAAGGCTTAAACATACTAGGTTGAACCAAAGCTTTTTAATGGCTCTGTAAGCGGCGGGGTGACAGTCCCGTCCCGTCAGGTAAGTACTGAGCCCCCCCTTACTTGCGTTTCCCCGACCCGGGGTTAAGTTCTGAGAAGCTTTCGGGTGCACCAGCCCGTGATTCCGGGCTTTGCCTGCCCGTTGCTGCTAGGAGGGTGGGGTAGGGGGCCCGGGCCCGCCCTCTCTCACGGACCCCAACCCAGGGCCCTAAGGACAGGTTCGGAGGGACCCGCTGTCAGCCGGTGGTCAGGGCAGTGAGTGGTGTGTGTGTGTTATACACCCGAGACTTCAACTGCTAGGACTGGGGTCCCTTAGCAGCGGGCAACCTGGAGGAGGTTGACGGGCGCCCCAAGAAGTTTACAGGGAGAGCTTATTACACCTCAGATTTTGACTGCTAGGATACACGATCCCTTCGCAGCGGGCAGCCTGGGGAGGCTGAGACATGCCCCAACGGATCTGTCCCCTGAAAGTGACACGATCCAACGCTCAAGCTCTCCCTATATCTGTCCCTTATGACCGGCTGGACTTCTTTGTAAAATTGTGCTTGGTTCTGTTACAGCAACTGAAGGAGTCAGGTCACAGCTTAAACAGTTACTATTTTATTGTTACAGGGTAAACTTAGCTGTTAAATGCTACTACTGTGTTACAGATAACACAGCCACTACAAAGGACAAGACAGAAATTACACTAATAAGTCACTTACAGGTACCATGAAACCCTTTTGGTTCTCTGAGCTCTTACTAAATGCATGCAAAATAGACACCTAGCAGGTATATATTCTCACCCCTGCGTTCCAGACTTGGCGTGGCCAGCGTCTTTCTCTCAATCCCTCGGGAAGAAGTAGGGCGAGGTTGGGCGTCCCACAGACCTCGGGAGACAACCAATACCTGCCAGCAGGTATAGATGATTGGAGCTCAAATGGGGTGGGCTACTAAACCCCTCTTTATACTCCTTGGATCACGTAGGCTTCTTCCTGGTCTCAAGTGGCCAATTAGGAAAAATGGCTTTGAATGCCAAGTTTCCCACGAAGGGTGCAAAGCATAATTCACACCTGGGAAAATGCAGACAATGGGCACTTCTAGTATGTGATGGGCGAAGATTCCTCTCCTGGGACAGTGTAGGCGTGTCAATTACTGGTGCTAGCCATCAGGGCGGCGGGAGGTCCCCTGGTCGTCAGCTAGCCCATTTACTGTCTGGTTTCTGTTTATTAGAGTCAGGGACAAGCAGCACCCCTGTGTTCCCAGGGCATCAAAGGCTGACTGCCTTTCTCTTGCTCTCTGAGGGGGGGGGGGAGAAACAAGATGGGGTTCATGTCTGGCTACACCCGTCCAGCCGGAGGGGCTAACGCCCGCAACGCACCGGCTCACTGGCTCCTCGCCCCGCCCTGGGCTACTTCCTACCCCACCGTCACCCCCGGACCCCTTTTCTTGACCCCCTTCTCTTCCTCTACGGGTGCGTCCGCCGCTCAGGTGCCCACTCTCCCTCCTCCTCCTTCTCCGGCGTCCTCCCCTTTCCTCCTCCCCTCCTTCGGCTTCCTCCCCTTTTTTCCGGCGTCCTCCCCTTTCCTCCTTCCCTCCTTCGGCTTCCTCCCCCTTTCTCCGGCGTCCTCCCGCCGTGACGTCGGCCGGCGCGCACATCACGGCCCACGTGGCGTGCCCTGGCTCCCGTACGCCGGCCGGCATGCCCCTCCGGCACCGCTCCCGCCTCTCAGCTGAGCGGCGGCGGCCGTACAGGGGCCGCACACCACCCGCTCTCTCCGCACCGCTCCCAGGAGCGCAAGCGCGACTGCGGGGTCAGTGCGGGGCGGGTCTGCCTCCATGGGGAGGAGGCCGCCCGTCCCGTCACAGGCTCACTTAGATAAATTTTTAACCCTCCCTGATTTCCATGCCATTTCAAGCAGCCTCCATTACATAGTGCTCTATTCAAATTACCTCTACCATTCAAACTTTGGCAATTATTTTCTTGACACACCATGGTTCCCCAAATAATAATGCATGCAGCACATATGGTTCCTATAACACTAAACTAAATAGAGTGGCTGATCTGATTAAGAGAATATTACATTATTTGACAAATCCAGCAGAACTGAACAGCAGCATGAAAACCACGGAAACACAGTACTTGATTTATAGTACTAAGTGGAGGTCTGCCATGTTTTCACACACTTTGCTATTTTGGCTGACCTCTTTCAGGCTTATTTTCTGCTCACCAACAGATTTCATGTGTTTTCAAATATGGTAACAACTGGGAATTCATAAATAATGAATCTCCATTGAAATATAACTGCCATGAAATACTGTCTGAGCATTTCCGGCTTCAGGCTTGATCTGTGCTAAAGGCTTGGCAGCATACGTTTACAACAGCAGCTCTCTACAAATTGTAGCTATATTATAAAAGTTTCTGTGCAGCCCTTGCTGTTCAGCTGTAGAACATAATTAGACTCATGCTAATAATGCCTGAATATTAACATGAATTATTGCCCCTTGTCAAGGAAAGTTACACTCACGGATGGTGACGTGAGTTAGGTAAAGCCACCGAAACATGTCAGACCAAAACTTATTTCAAAAACCGAAATACAATGAAATTATTTAATTTATTCATAGACTATTCTATGGAAATCACCAGAGCATCTGAACGTCTCAGAAATATTAATGGATTTATCCTCATAACCACCCCGTGAGCTAACAAATCAAATATCCCAATTTGCACACAAGGACTCTCCAGCACAGAGAGAGAAGTTTCAAAAGTGACCCCTGGATTTTGTGCGCTTCAGATTTTTGAGTGATGAACACCCACGGCCCTTTATATCATACAAAACATCCAGGCTATTAGAAAAAGAAAATCCATCATCTGTCTAATGCCATTCAGTAAACCATCCACATTACTTTCCTATCTCCAGAAGGGTCTGAACCAAAAACCTTGGGGATCAGAAAACCTGAGAAAATGAGGTTCCACTTCTAGATCCAAAATTTGCAGCTTGGGCCTTCATAGTGGGAAAAAGAGGAATCAGATATAATGAATATAAAGGAGATTCTTTATGGAGGCCACTAGACACAGAAAGACCCAATGGCTCTTCAGAGGGGTAACCAAGTTAGTCTGTAACAGGAAAAACTTAAACAGCAACAAACAGTCAGGTAGCACTTTAAAGACTAACAAAACATGTAGATGGTATCATGAGCTTTCATGGGCACAACCAACTTCTTCAGATGGAGAAGAAGATCTGAAGAAGTGGGCTGTGCCCACGAAAGCTCATGATACCATCTACATGTTTTGTTAGTCTTTAAAGTGCTACCTGACTATTCGTTGTTGTTTAAGATTTTCCTATGACTCTTGTCAGCCCTAGCCTATTTTTACTATTCTATTCAGGTTCTTTTGACACACCTCCCATCTGAATACCTACATTAAAACACTCCCTGTGCTGTCTAGAGTCACCACAGTGTCTCCTCCTACATCCTCATCCGAACTCAACAGTCCAAGAATGGACTGATTCAAACAAACCCAAAAACTCAGCTGCAACTGTGCTGTTCTGCTGGATTTCTGACTGAAACCACAAGAAACCAGCTGAAACAATGTCAGTCCAGACTTCCTTGATACTTAGCCCTGATTCAGAAAAGGTTTTGCCAACCTCTACAGTTCCATCCTCCTCCCGTGTGATATGTTATATGGCTCAAGGAAAGCATCTCAAATCAACAAATCATCCTACTTCAAATTGCCGCTTGAAATAAGGCTTTTCCATGTGCATGTAAATCTCTTCATCTGTAAGGCCTCATGCTCATATCAACTTGTAAACATATTTTAAATGCACTGTATATTTAAATGCATGTAAAGCATTGCAGATAATGTAGAGCTGTCCATAAAGCTCAGAGGATTCTTAGAAAAGTTAAAACCAGCCAACAGAGTTTACCTTTGAGTACATGAATCAAATACTGTGTAGGTGTGGGAATCACAAAGCACACATGAGAGGTTTTGGCACATACAGTGAGAATTCTATTACTCTCTTGTACATTAACATAAACTCACAGGAATTAGAGATGGGAAAATCCCACTCCTTCTCTTGCACTGACAGTGCAGGATCATTCCCTAGAGTTTATTCACTAGTTCAGTTTTAAATTACTCAACTAGTGAAGGCTTCCACTTTGTGTCTTGGGAAAGTATCCTATACAGATCTTATAGCAAGGAACATTTTCCACTGATTCACTGTAAATTTTCCTTTGCTTTTCTGTCATTCCATTACTCCTAGCTACAGGTTGGATCTCTCTGGTCAGGCATTATCGGGGCCTGACCTGTCCCGAACAAGAGAATTTGCCAGACCAGGGGAAGTCTCCTGCTACCAGCCCCCAAGCCTGTCATCCACTGCAGGCAGGCTGCCCCTGCAGGTAACCCCGCCTTGCTCTACCCTCTCCCCAACCTGGCTGGGCTGCTTGCCCAGCTACTGCTGGCTCCTTGGGCAGCACAGGCTCTGGCTCCTGCCGCAGGGCTTAGGCCTGGTGCAGCCGGGAGCAGCCGTGAGACCAGGGCTCTGACCCCAGCCCTGCACAGCCAGCCCAGTCACACCCCAGCCCAGTCACACCCCAGCCCAGTCACACGCTGCCCCCAGCCGACGCTGATGTTCCACCCAGCTGGCCCTCCTTCCCTTACACTCCTGGACTCTCTGCTCCAGGAGCATCCATGGTCCTGCTGGACCACAGATGTTGCCAGACCAGAGTCCCAGATTTTGGGGGTACAACCTGTACAAGACCACAATAGAAACATCTTCTCCCTTACAGGTGTTTCCACCCTGTCACAGTTTAGGGCAACTGCCTCTATATCCCTACTCTATGGTCCAGCAATGACACTCCGATTCCAGCTCCCTGCTATCACCTTTCTTGGGCTATCACCTCTCATGGGTCTCTCCCTTCCAGTCAGGGTTTTCCAGGGTGCACAGTTCCTAACCTACACTGTTATTCCTGGCAAACCAGACAGCCTTTACAGGTCTGCATCTGCACTTTGCTCTCTTTCTTCAGAGTCCATAAGCAGCATAATTGCCTGCAATTGTCAGTACCATACAGCTCTTTCTAAGGAAGCCTGAGCTATTCTTCAGGTGGAAGCATTACAAAGAAAGCATATTAAACACTACAGAACCAATTTGCATATTAGTTTACCAGAGATGACCCTTTCCCAACTCCAGGCGGCGTGGTAGTAGGAGCCATTCCTTCAAACCCTTCAAATGGGTTTTTCTGTGCTTACCAGTTCAGAACCTCAGCTCAGAATGAGCACCCGTGCACAGGATACTTTTTCCTTTACGCAGCCTGGGCCTTTGATTTGGAGACTCTGGGAATAGATAATCTAAATAGGCAGCATTCCCTTCCTCCAGCCATAGCTTCAAAAAAATTGGGGTTTTGCATAATAAAGATGAGATGAGGGGGAAAAGAATTTGCATTCACTTCCTCCTAGATATTTCCCAGGAAATCCACTTCACACATTGTCCCCAAAGACCATTCTTTTGTGCCACCTTGCTCAATAAAGTCCTTTGTTCATTCTGTCCCACACTAACACATAACCTTTGCATTTAATACAATGGAGTCCAGAGACACTTACACTTAATTCAGTGAAGTTTTTAAAGGATATAGCAGGGAATGGTCACATCTGTCCCACACTCTTTATATATCTTGTTAATATAAATCACAGGATTCTTTTTGACCTTCCAAGTTGTGCTTCAGTAGTTGGAAGAGCTTCTTTATATTACTATCAGTGAAGCTTTTCTGACATCCTGACCAAGTGGAACCTTTCTGAGGGAATTTTTTATCAAAAAGAAAAAAACATCACCACACTCCAGCTATCCAGCCAATCTGGATTCCTCAGCTTTCTGAGAGCTTTGCAATGAGAAGAAGAAAGGTGCCTTGAACCCTCTAACCATCAGTTGTTGAGGCACATGATCGATGATAGCCTTTTCGCTCATCCTCCTCCAGGGCCCCCCCTGCCAATGGTCAGACATCTGGTAGCTCCAATAAAAGTATCATGAAGGGACAGCCTGCCTTCTCAGCTTTTTGGGTCCTTCCCAGGCCACACATAGACCAATGTAGTATATATTGGTGGGCAATGTGAGATGCCATTTCCATAGGCCCGCCTACATACTTTGTTCTGACCCTGATGTGTCAGCCTTTGTGCTACGTAATGATCCAGGTCTACTTAGTTACACTGGTGTAACAGAGCAAATTTTGGTCCTTGACAAATAGGCATCCCTAGCTTTTCCCCAGGGGAGAATTGTATAATGTTTTGTTTCAGTAGTTTGTTTTGCATGTGCATTCTGCTATGTGTTGATGTTGGACAGGGCAAGCTAAAGAAATGCACCTTGCACTTGGAAGGGAAGTTGATGAGATTCGTAATGGTCCATATGGACCATAGGGACCCAGCACATACTGGCTGCATAATACACTCCCTCTGCCACAGACCCATGCAAATGCTAGGGCCAGACCTGAAGGCAATAAACAATTTATAACAATTATAAGAATTTCCTCATACATTCTCAAGGTTCACAAATCCACACAGTTTCACTTGACTGCATAGTGCACTATGCAGTCATTTCCCAGCCATAGGATTTGAAAATTGGTAAATTTCACATTTTCAGCTGTTCCAATGCCATGAAATTTCAGGTTTAAACTGTGGGGTCCAGACCCAAAAGAAGACTGTGGGGTAGGAGGTTGCAAATAGGGTTGCCAGGTGTCCAGTTTTAAACTGGACAGTCCAGTATTTGAGCTTTCTGTTCAGGAAACAAATTGAGAAAATATAAATGTCCGGTATTTTCTAAATAAAATGTAATGTAGATTGTGATGTAATGTCAAGTGTGTCCGGTATTTTTGTTGAAACCATCTGGCAATCCTAGCTGCAAACCTCTTGTAAGGAGGTCATGGGATTGCCACCCTCACTTCTGTGCTACCTTCAGATCTGGACTCTGAAGGCAGCAACCGTGGAGCTTCCTGAAGCCACAGGAGGTTCCAAGAGGTAGAAGTGGGTCCAATCTCCCTTGTGCTGCTGGGAGCAACCCAACTAGGGTCTCCTTGCTGCTAGTCCTGGCTGGCTTGGGAGGGACAATACTTGCTCTCTCTGAGCAGCTTCAGGAACCTCAGCTGCAGGAACCTCAGACTGCTGCCCAGTCCCAGAGAGCATCCTGCAGCAAGGGGAGGTACCCAGAGTGGATCCATCTGGTCTCTTCTCACCACCAGCACTCTGCAGGAGATAGACAAGTCCTGTCCCTGCATGGCTCAGTCAGAGTTAGGAAGCCCCCTTTGATGGAGCCCTCCCAGTAGCACAGGGAATATGTGATCCCACTTCACAAGTCTCCTCCAGCTGCAGGAACCTCAGGCTGCTGCCCAGTCCTAGACAGCATCCTGCAGCAGGGGGAGCCTCCTGGAGGTGAGTCAAGTCTGGTCTGGTCCTCTCTTCCCACCACCAGAGCGGAGGGACAAGTCCTGACCTTCCCTGCCCAGTCAGAGCTGGGAAGCCCCTTTTGATGGGGCACTCCTAGGAACAAGGAGATATCAGATTTCACAGGGAAGGGCTTATTTCACAGTCTGAAATTGGTAGGGCCCTAATGATGGGACAACTTGTGGCAATAGATGAACTTCCTAGTGCACATGCAGACTCATTCGCCTACTGTGCTGGGCTTAGTACAGCATTATGATTGGCTGAATGGGGCGATTAGTGCTTTCTAATACCTGATACAAGGATTTGTTGCTGTAATTATTCTTCCTGTGACATTTTCCATGCACTACCTGCCTCCTGCGGTTGACAGATTTAATGTATAATTTCCTGGGTGTTTTATTAAACTCAACTAACAGTCATTTGAGGTCCCAACCCTTAAGTGCAGCATGAAACTGAAAGAGGGAGGAAGATAAAACTGGGAACAGCATTGTGGCAAAGTACATTCCAAAGTTTCCACTGATACATGAACCTTTCTTCCTCAGCAGGGGTGGCACTTTTACATCCATTTTCAAGACCCTGTTCCCCCTCCTCAAATCCCACCAAAAAGCCCCAGATGGTGGAGTTGCAGTTTTGTGGGACATTCCTGCTTCAAATGGTCACCTGCAGAGCTGCCTCAAATTATGTAGGAAAGGTGGTATAGCCAGGTTGTGGTGGACTGGGAGGCTCTGGAGAGCAGATGTGCCCCTTGCGTAGTAGCCTACAAACCATCCCACCATTGGAGGGACTGTGGACACAGAGAACAGGTGGCACAGGAGAGTCCAAAAGATAAGGGGGTAGGCAGGCATAAAGAGGGATCTGTGGGGTTAGGGCCACGTTGTCCTGAGATTCCCTGTTCTATGCAATAAAAGCAGGTACCATACCCTACATCTCCTGGGCCCAGTGCAGAGGAGAAGATGTGGCATCAGAAATAGAGCTCCCCACAGGTTTTGAAGCAAGCATCGTCTCCTTTGCCTTTCTAACTGAGAGGAAAATAAAGGGACTTTGTTTTGGATTAAACCTATGTTCCACCCCTCTTCTGTGTCCTTATCAATATTTAACACTCCGGTGAAAAAAAAACTGTCCCCCCTCCTTAAACTCTATGGAGTTCTGCAGGTTATTCTCACAGGAGTTTTGATTCAAACCATAACAGAACAGAAACATAGCCCATGACCCACAGTTTATTCCCTGTCAAGAGTAACCGAGACAGTTTGAATTTTGGAGTAACTTGAATTATTGCTATGTGCTGCTAGGGAATGATACACACCTAGAGAATTATCCACAGAAATTATCCTGCAAATAATATTGAACAACTAACAAGATCCAAAAAATTGTAAGCTGTCTGGGAACAATTTATGAACAGAGAAAGAGGTGAAATTAAATTGTGCAGCATTCTTTGTACAGCACCTAGTATAATGGGGCCTCAATCTGATTGAGGCCTCTAGAAATTTCTATAATACCAATAATTCATAAATAATACAAATTGTGACATAAATTACTACAAATTAGTCACCCTGTTCTACATTTGCTCCTACAGCCAAGTTTTGCATAGCTGGTCTCATAAATCATAACCTACATCTGTCCTCTATATTCCTATTGACTTATAGCCTTAACTGCTGCCAAAAGGGAGATCTTAAGAAAATGGAAAATGGAAATAGAACGGATGTCGATACTAGCTAGCATGTCTGCTGCAGGGAATAATAAAAATATGTGCAATAAAAGCTGGTCTCATTATACCTAGTTAATTGGGGCAATTATGTAAATTCGTATCCACTGCTGCATTCCACAGAATGAGGGCTTTTATTTTAATATAGTTAGATATTTAAATTGCACTTAATCCAGTTTTCCCATGCCAGGCTGCTTCTCTGTTCAATAGGGTCCATGAGTTTTGTTTGTTCTCTTGTCTTTGATGGCAAAATCAAAATATTGTTTAATGAAAATTATTCAAATTTTTAAAGGAGTCAAATTCAATGGAAATCAATCTTGGCATTGAAATGCCATATGGGGTATAACCGGTGAACTGAAACTGACCTTTTAAAAATACATGTTATATAGTTAAGTTGAGATTGCTGGGATTCAAACTGTACCTCCAGACCATACGTCCAGTGAGCTTTACCCGATTCTTAGTGTACTAAGCCCCTCCTCTCTAGACAGTTGAATGCAATCACAACTTTTTTGGTTAAAGACCGCAGACCAGATTCTGCGGTCAGTGTAAACCCAGAGAAATTCCACTGAATCAACTCATGTAAATGGGAGCTGAGTTTGGGCCAAAGACCTTTATGTCATCACAGAGAGGACTAAATAGTTCACTCAGAAAAACATTCTCCAAACCAAGGATTTTGTTTTCCCAAATTGAAAAATACTCTGAATGCCACAACTATAATATTATATTTGATTAATCAAATCCCCGGTGAGGTAAATAAAAGTAAATAAAAAGTCTCTTTCTATTCAACTGTTGGGATGTCTCTTTTGTGGAGGAAAAATGTATCTGAATAATGCATCTCTCTTAGTCATGCATTTTCCAATTTGAAGCACCAATCTCTTTGCTAATTTCTTTGATCAGTGCACAATTCAATCAAAAACTGATTTAAAAAAAAGACTTGCTTTAAAGAAACTTTTTTCATTCAGAAGGAATAAAAGTTCAATATCCACAGATGTCTCTCTAGACTAGAGAATTTCCAACATCATTGACTGTGAGAAGCATATTTACCTGGAATTCTCATTTGGAGGTTTGATTTTTAAAATCAGGCCTTTCTCTCTTTGCATAAAAATCAGCAATCTCATTCTAGGGCCTGTTGCTGATCCCATAGAAATTACTGATCAAAGCCTTAATAAGGAAGGTATAGTAAGCGATGGCATGAAATAGATATGTGTTTATAGGGATTTGTCCCCCCTGTGATGTCATAGAAGGGGAAAGGAAACTTCAGTTAGAACCTAAAGTATTAGGGATCCAAACGCATGACATAATAGTTGGACTAGAAGAAATGCAGATGTGATTTTGTGGGAGCAAAGAAAGACATGGCAATGCCTTTCTATGATTCCCCACAAATCAAGCAGATAGATCCACAAATCAACAGAGGCACCTAGAAAATCAATAGAACAATAGGCTCCACAAAATCAGAGGTAGATGCAGCAGATGGAGAGAGGTAGGCCCCTAAGAATGGGATGCACAAAAGGCAGAATGCAATCAGAGATCCTCCAGTGGTGAGAGCACTCATCCAGGACCCCGCAATTTGCGTACCTTTTCCGATAGGTTTTTCAGAAGAGGCTTTTCTGAAATTTGACCTGTCTGCATTGGGCCAGATTTCGGAAAAGCCTCCTCTTTCGGAAGAGCCCTTCTTCCTCGTGGGAGGAGGAAGACAGGGCTTCTGAAAGAGCACGTGTGCTCTTCCTCAAAAAAGATGTGGAAGAGCAGACACGTTTCCTGGACAGGTATCCCGGAAAAACCCGATAATGTAGACATAGCCTAGGCCAGTGGTTTTCAAACGTTTTTTCTCATGATCCAGTTGAAGAAAATTGATTATGCCTGTGACCCAACATAATGTGACTAGAGTATGGGCTCTGGGGTGAGGCTCAGGAGGAGACCTTTGGCGGTAGGAGGGGCTCCAGCTTTGGAGGGGGTCAGGGCTGGAGCAGGAGGCGAATGACTTCAGGGGTGCTAAGACAGGCTTCCTACTTCTCCTGGCACCATAGACCATGCTGCATCCCAGAAACAGCCAGCAGCAGGTTGCCAGCTAATGGGAGTATGGAGCTAGTGCTCAGGGTAGGAACACTGCATGGAGCACTGTGCACTCCCCCATACACACACACACATCTAGAAGCTGGGCCTGCTGCTGGACATGTCCGGAGCCAGTGCTCTTGCCCCTCGGTTAAAAGTTAAGGCAACTATCAATACCACCTCTGGGCAGATTTTGAAAGGGACCTGATCCAATAGGCATGCTCTGAACATACACAGACTGGGCCCAACAGGCAGGCTAGGTCTTCACCCACACATCTTCACCTGGTCTGGGGATCACGCTGGTCCTCGGGCTGGAGCCAAGCATCTGGATGCCTAGGGTGAGGCAGCAATGCACATGCTCAGAGGCAGGAACTAAGGTGCCAAGGGAACTTAATGGCAAAAGTCTGGGTGCCAAGTGAATGAATGCACCTACAGAGTTAAGCAGCAGCTAAATGGGTTTTGTGGCTTGCAATGGTGCCTAAAACTGGGACTTGGTTGTCTAATCCAGGGTTAAATCTCTTTGTGGAGCTTGTGTATGGTACATAACTCCATTTGCACTAAATGTGAATTACTCGGACAAAAAGGGAGTACAGTTAAGTTTCTTTAGAAATCAAGTCATTAATGGTAAACTACTTATGGTTCAGATGACAACAGGCAATACGTAATGTTTATCAGCACTAATATATGTAGCCGAGACTCTGTATTTCATTGTCACAACAAGCATAGCCTTCTAGTCCAACTATTATGTCATGCGTTTGGATCCCTAGTACTTTAGGTTCTAACTGAAGTTTCCTTTCCCCTTCTATGACATCACAGGGGGGACAAATCCCTATAAACACATATCTATTTCATGCCATCGCTTACTATACCTTCCTTATTAGGGCTTTGATCAGTAATTTCTATGGGATCAGCAACAGGCCCTAGAATGAGATTCAGTGAAAGTAAGACCAGACCTGAATCTTCAGCCAAAAATCAGAATGAACCGAAGCAAAGTCTTTCTTTGGGGTTTGAAATAATTTCCTCATTTTTTCGTGTTGCTTACCAGAGACGGGTACAAACTGTAAAATTCACATCTGCATTTTAGTTACTACTTTTTATTAATGATAAATAGGACTGTTGAAGCAAACTGAAGGGGTGTTGAAATCAGTTCTTCTGTGGCCACTGACTAATTCAGACCCAGGTTTGGCCCCCAACTCCACCACTCTCAAAGTTTATGAAAGTCAGTTTTGTTTCTTTGTTCATTCTAATTTTAGTACATTAATTTCTAACCTCTGCCCTTATCTTCACTTTCTGATTTCTGCTGGGAAATGGCAAAAAAATAATACAACATCTTTAAACTGTGCTATGTATGGATAAAAAAAAAACAGTCATGGAGAATACTATTCAGCCCTATTGGATGAGTAATTGTAACTGGGCTGAATTAGTGGGGCTACTGGAACCCTCACTTTTGAATTGCCGGACATTGTGATATTATAAATGTGCAATCATAAAGTTGCCTTAACATAGGATTTTGCATGTGTATTATAAAATGTGCACTTACTTAGCCCCTCAGCTATGTATTTTCAGATGATGCATAAGGAAGTGAGAGCCTTCCTGTAAACTTCATATTATATGCGCATATCCCTTATGCACTGTGACAGCAAGGTATCAGCACAAGCAAATGCTGCCCAGGAACAGTTTGGTTGAGAATTAACTATGTTCTCTACAAAAACACGGGTGTCAGGGGAAGAAAATTAGGCATCCATCAGTTAACATCTTCTTTTAATGTAATAAATATTCCCATAAGAGCCCTTCTCCCATTCTCTCTCTAATTTATTTATTTTAGCTTGAGAACTCAAAGGCAGCTGTTCCCTCAGGAAGCTTTGCATTAATCTCATCGCTAAGTACAAGCCAACGGGTCTCAAAGCTGAAGGGTAAAATCTTCAATGACAGGATTTGCATCTGATGCTTGGCAAAACATTACAAAATTATGTAGGAGAACTAAAACCCTTAAGATGCTAACTGGTGATTTGTATAAATACCAAGCAAATGTTATTGCTGTGTTACCTCCATATCAGAAGCACTGTTTTGGTGACCTTTAAAACCTGATAGGACACAATTACTGTGAGAAGAAAATTGGGCTTATCTCCTGACCAGACGGCACAAGCAGCAGGAACAGTTATGGGATCACAGAAATTAAGGATGAAAAAGATCTCATGTAGTCCGTTCCCTCTGCCAGTGCAAAACTGCTCCCCGCAATGATGCTTTGTGCAGTTCGCCTTTCAGACCTATCATGCTCCAATTAAAGTTGATAGAAAAATCACCACTGATTTCAATGGGAGCACGTGCAGGTGCTACCTGTCTGCATCTTCAGAGGCACCAGGTGTGATGTCTCCAAGGGTACGTCTAGACTGCATCCCTCTGTCGGCAGAGGGATGCAGATTAGGCAGGTCGACATGGCAAATGAAGCGGGGATTTAAATATCCCATGCTTAATTTGCATAAAAAAATGGCTGAATTTTTGCTGACTCAGCACTTTGTCAGCAAAAAGCTGCAGTCTAGAGGGGGATCTGTCGAAAAAGAAAGCCTTTTTCGACAGATCCTGTAAACCTCCTTGGCAGGAGGCATAAGAGATCTGTCGAAAAAGGCTTTCTTTCTCAGCAGATCCCCCTCTAGACTGCCGCTTTTTGCTGACAAAGTGCTGAGTTGGCAAAAATGGCAGCCATTTTTATGCAAATTAAGCATGGGATATTTAAATCCCCACTTCATTTGCAATGTTGACCTGCCTAATCTGCATCCCTCTGCCGACAAAGGGATGCAGTCTAGATATACCCCAAGATTCCAGGTGAAAGGAAAGGCAAAGGTTAGCCAGCATGAAAACAGCTGGAGCTCATAAGCTAGTATATATAAAAAGGAAGTACAAATTCAGGGGGGAAAGAGTGTCAGAGTTGTTTTGGAGGCTGTCAATAGCATTGCATTCTGTGATATTGTTTGTTCACAATTTCAGCCTGTACAGAAGTCCAGACGGTCATTTTCAATGTCAGGAGTCAACTCCCTTCTTTTGATATACTAATATATAAATATATCCCTGCCTCTGGAATTTCCACTCAAGTGCATTTGACGAAGTGGGTTTTACCCACGAAAGCTTATGCCCAAATAAATCTGTTAAGCTCTAAGGTGCCACAGGACTCCTCATTTTTGCAGATACAGGCTAACACAACCACCCCTCTCAGAACAGGGGCCTCATCTCCTATTTCATTTGTCCTTACCATCCATTCCAGATCCAGCAGCAGGTTGCTCCCAGATCTGGCACAGTTTTAACTCATCACTTGCAAAGATTCCAACTCACAAGGGTCACTCTGTCTACTACTTAGGAAAGTCTTGAACTCACAATGCTCTGCCTCCATTTTCAGTTCTGTTCCCCAACATCTCTGCATGCACTAAAGGCAAGGCTCAATTTTTTCTGCAGTGTAGTCAGGACCAGTAATGCAGGATGATTACACTTTATTTGTATCTGGATAGTTTTAGCTCCATTTTTATAAGAGGGTATTTTATATTGAAGAATAAAAGACTGTAAATGTTTTCAAGCTTTTACAACCACACCAGTCCCATAGACCAGCCATCCTCAAACAAGGAAGCAGCTAGCATGTCTTTGAATCACTGCCTGAATAATATTCCAGCTATTCAGGGCTGCTTTAGAGCTCATTGGCAGGGCTACAAAGAAGCTCAGCAGAGATTAACATTTTAGTGCACCAAAGATATTACTATGGCAATTTCACTGAAGGCTTTTTATTATTTTTACTTCTTTCCCTACTCATTTCAACAACAGTATATTTACAACTAGTTAAATGTATAAGTGGCTGTAAGTGTTTGCCTGAATCTCTCCACCACTGTTACAAGTTGTCAAGCCTTCCAGTAAAGCCTTCATTGAATTCTGTTCCATTATGATAGTTATCCCACTGTCAGGGGGTGAGGCCGGGTCCTAGAGTGGACGCGCCCCAGTCTGGGGAAAATACGCCTCCCCCCCCCCGCCCCCCGACCTAGTCCCAACATTTCATGCCCCTTGTTCAGGGAAATACGGCCCTCTAGCCTAGTCCAAAAGTCAATGCCCCTTGCTCAGGAGAAATACAGTCCCCTGGCCAAGTCCAAGGGCAGGGACAGCCTTCTGGCCTACTTCTGCGGTAAGCCCCTCTCAAAGTCCTGGAGGCTGATTTGTGATGGGGTGGGGAGGTAGGGGGACCCGGGCCCTCCCACTCCACCGGGTCCCAGCCCAGGGCCCCGATGGCAGCGAAAGTTTTCACTGCCTGGTCGGCGGGGACACGGCCGGAACACGCCGACCTCCCGGAGGCCAATCCTCCGCCCTGGGCTCCTTCCTACCTCTCCCCCGCTGTGCAGGCTCCTCTGTCGCTGTGGCTGGGGCTACCTCCCAAGACGTCTGGGGCCATGGGTGCTGCTCCGTGGCGGCTGTGGAGGCAGGTGCTGCTCCTGGGGTGGCTGGGGCCGCTCAGGGGCTCCTCCCTAAGCTCCTGCCCCTCCGACTCTTTCCCCTGACTGTTTGCCCCCCTGGGCTTTTATCTCCCCCCTAACTCTTGAGCATGCCCAGCAGGGCCACGGGGGTGGGGCCCATTCGGCCAGCTGGGCCAGGGGAACTCCTTGGGCTTCAGTGCAGGACTACACCGTCCCATCACACCCACGAAAACACTGGATCTCTGGGGGAACATAGGATGTGAGCTGACTCAGCCTGAGGGAGGAGCAGCCAAAGTTGAGGTGAAGGCTGGAGCTAATTTTTGTCATCTTTGCCATAAATACAGATTCAGTGGGGGGGGGGGGGAACCTCAGTTATTTGATTCCTTTTTACATCTGGTACTGGGAGGACCATATGCTCAGTGCTCTGAAGGCTAAAAAAGTGCACATTAGTTTCATATCTCATTCATATAATGGATGAATAGCAAAAACAAAAGAAGCTCAGTGGTACATTGATATCCACTTTAGGGCCTGGACAGGGCGTACTCTGCAATAGCACAGTGGTGGGAAAATTGCTCCAGTCCACATACATACACAGGTCCTTCTCACTAAGTCCCAGTCCACACTGGACTAGGAATTGTGTTTTCTGAACAGAGTCTGTTGAGGACCTAGACTAAAACATTGCCATTTATTTGTAAAGCACCAACAAAGTACGTAAAATCCACTCTTCAGAAGAACAGTCAACAAGGCCTGCAGTTTAAGCCAAAGTAGCCTACAATCAGTGTAAAACCATGGTTGAAACTGACTGACTGAGCACAGTTTGCACCTCTGTGGAGATGGGCCATTATCCATTTCACTACGTTTGGTATAGAAACCATTATGATCCCCATTAGCTTATTAGCACAAAAGCTGAAGCCCACTTTAAGAGCCGTGCTGCCAGGAGACAGCGTCTCCTCATAAGAAGGTTTTGTACAGGATAGGTCAGTGATGTAAGGTTACCTCAAGGGAAGTGCATGGAAGTCCATCCATATCTGTGGCTGGGGTATGAGGCTCTTGGTCATTGGCTCTGCTGATGAGTGCAGAAAGGGACCCTTGCAAGAGCCCATTTCTTTGAGTGGAATGGTCCAGAATTGGACTGGAATGTAACCTCTAACTGCTAATATCGATTATGCTCCTTGTCTGTACAGTAGCTAAGTGTATCCCTCAGACCTGCCTGGTAGAAGGAACCTTTCCCAACAGAGGAGACCATTGGGACAAAATGAAATGTTTGACACTAGCTCTGCTCTGCCCAGAAGTGGCTAAAGCAGCCTTCGGTCCTGTGCCTACAGCACAACTGAAATTCAGCCATCATAAAAGGGAAAGGGTGCAGGCCACCCTCTACATTGCATGACAGTGGTGTGAAGAGAAAATTTTGGCAAAATCCATGGGACAAATCTTTACCTTATGGAAACGCCGTGGGATACATATTGTTTGCACACTCCTTATTTATAAAAAGTCTCATCAATAATACTTCCCCACAGCAAACAGAATGATTTATTCTCCTTGTATCTACCTCAAAAGTCTGAAGAGCTGAGTCAGCCCTTCTGGAGGTGGAATCTGACTGAGCCTATGGTTTAAAGTCTAAGAATTGCAAACCTGGGGTGCTAGCATTCCCCCAAGATATCTGGACTGGAAAGGAAAGCATGTCCTCTGGCCCCAATCTTCTAGAGGCTCACTAAGGACATTTGTATGGGGAAGGTATGGAAGGAACGGGGCCAAGGGACATGCACCGTCATCTCTCCCTTAAGTAAACATCCCTTTGAGGAACTTACAGCATTCCCAATGGCTTTGGAAGTCTCAGCAGGAGCTGGAGAGAGCAGCAAAGAGGCCAGGAACTGGTGTGAAGGCAGATGACACACTTCCCACCCATAGCTGGCTCCATGCAACCATGCGATCTTGAGGTCCACATCGCTTTCGTGGAATCTTCATGTAAATAGGGGGAAGGCCCACTGCTTGTCCCACTAGGTTGGGGGGAAGAGAGAACTTCCTCTTCTTTAACACAAAGATTTGGAGGAAACTTCATGAAAAAGACTGCTCTCAGTCCTCTCCATAGCAGTTTCTGTGGGAGAGTAATTAGGCTCTTCATGTTTAGGGCACTCACCCATTTCCTCCCTCTCCTCATTTGAGACAATACCTGGAAAGTGTTACAATTATAGCCTTCTGATGTTAGGGAATAAACTCTAAAATTGAGAACTTGGAAATGTGGAAAAAGACTAGAAAGAAAGTTCTCTGTGGGTCTCTTGTCTAAGATCAGCTAAATGGAAAATGAACAGTCTTTATTTTGCTAATCTAGCAATGTAATCTCTATAGTTGTTACCTGCACTGCATGTTGCCATCCCAGAACAGAGCTGGAAATGGGGAAGAGAGAAGAAAAAAGGAAAACTGAAAAATAGAATAATTGGAGGAAGGGATCAGAAGCCGCTGGAAGCGGTTATACATATTTCTGTCTCTGAAGGTCAGTCACCCCATGGGAAAGGAGATGAGCTGAGAACAGAGGACACCCCTGTTGCTGGAAATTGTATGTGACTCCTGTGATACAAAATGGGAATATAGCTGCCCTAAACAGCCGGTTGGGGCTTCTCCTCAGTGTACCGGGAATTACTGAATGACATAGAACCAAAATAGCCAGCTCACTTATGCATCAGGAGTACGTAGGGAAAGAAAAATTGTGATTGAAGAGCACTTTATTCTAGCAGTTGACAGGCAGATTGCAATGGATCAAAAAGGCAGACAAGATGTAGTTTGGAGAAACCCTGAGACTGTGCTAAATTATGCCACAGGTCACACCTGTCCCTAGCTGAGCCCAGGATTGTGAACTTATCATTTGTTCCCTCACACGCACTGAACCCAACAGACAAATGAATCTATACACAATGCAAGATGTTCAATGTACAAATTTTCAGTATATACATTGAATTTAGACAGCACCTTTCAAGCCAAGAGTCACAAAGTACTTTATAAGTATTAACTGCAAAACCTTCCTCTCCAGTACCATGCCTATGCAGCAGAGAGGGCCAGAAAATTTCTTCAGTCACAAAGAATAAGCATCATCATCTGTGGCCTGAATGACTAACTCACAACCCTGATAAAATCCCAAGAGTTCTAGAATAGAACTGGGCAAAATTTCTCATTTGGTGTTTATTGTTGAAAAGTGGCTTTTTTGTCAAAACAGAATTTTTTACGGGAAAAACAAAGTTTCTAAGATACTTTTCAGGTTTTTGTGAAAAAAATCTCAAAATCAAACACTATTTTTTGTGTTCCGCAAAAAAAAGGGGGGGGGGGGCTGACTATCTGGTTTTCAGATGAAATGCCTGGGGGGGGGGGGATTGTTTGTTTTGTTTTGTTTTGGTGTTCAAGCTTTGATACAACCAAAAAAAATCTGAAGAAAAAACATTTAAAAAGGGGGCGGGGGGAAGCAGTTACCCAACTTTTGTTTACACAAATGATTGACAATGGTGCTAGTTTTACTACCGCGTCTATAGTAGGGAGGGGAAGAAAGTCACCAAGAAAGGACAATGACTAGAATACCTGGAAAGTGCCAAGTTTTAAGTGGAGATGATCTCCAAAAATATTTTGGAATCCAAATCAAATGGGATAGTGTTTTTTCTCTTCCAACCTCTGTTGGGTGCTGCTTGTAAATGAGTGTGGGAAGATAGAGGCAAAATATCTGTCACTTTTTCTTTGCCAGGAAACAGCGTTATTTTGTGATTGGAGCAGTGTTTCCCAAATGATGTTCTGTGGAACCCCAGGGTTCCACGAAGTGAAAATAAGAGTTCTGCAAGAAAATTCCATTACAATAACATTTTATGATTTTTTAAAAAATAATAATATTTAAGCATTTATTAATTTTGTTGGAAACAATTTTCATTTGTGTTGATCTCATGACCTTGTTTAGCATTTGTTTATTATTATCCTTACTTATTTATAGTCTACTTTTTCAGCTCCATATATAAGACTGTTATTAGAGGTTCTGCAAAATTCTTTCGAGTTTAAAAGGGTTCTGTAGCCAAATAAAATTGGGAAACAGTGAATTAGAGGACTGAACGGGATGTTAAACTATTAAAGTGCTATTGTTTGTATTATGGTAGCACCTTGACACTCATGCACTGTTCATACACATAGGGTATGTCTACACCACAGTTAAACACCCACAGTTGAACCATGTCACCTGACTCGGGCTTGCGGGGCTTGGGCAATGGGGCTATTTAACCATAGTGTAGACATTCGGGTTTGGGCTGGAGCCTGGGCTTTGGGTTCCCATGAACATCCCAGAGTCCTGACTCCAGCCTGATCCAGAACATCTACTCTGCAATTAAACAGTGTCCCCAGAAGATGGTCTGGAAATGGCTGTCGACATAGTGTGTTGCTGCACCTCCCAGCTTGAAGTGGTTTCCATCATATATAGGGTTAAACTTTACTTTTTGGTTCAATGACTCTCAGTTCCCCCCACTACACAAATTGTTCCAGCGCTGCTGGCTGTAGGCTGTAATTTTAAGTGTTCTCTAGCTCTTGTCCTACACTTTACCATGAGACACCGTGCCTGTGCTGAATGTAGAGGATTACATGGGAAGACTGATTTACTGGTGATGACTATCCTAGACCATGAGCCAGTCTCCTTTGGTCTGGCCAGCACTTTAACATACTAACCATGTGGAGGTGGGCCTGTCATAATCTTTCCATTGAAAAACCTGAAGTTTAGAACCTACTCAACAACAAGGATACTTATTCTAGGAAAAAAATGACCTTTTGGAAGTTGATCTTTTTTTTTAGAACATTATTTATGGACATCTGCTTGGAAAAGAAAGCTGGAATGCGAAAATAGCAGATGGGGGGGGTTATCTGGCACAGAACACATAAATGTGACAGGCAGATATAAAACCTAGAGAGAGGTGAAAGATGGTTCAACCTGGGCTTTAGGAAACCTTGGTCTGATTTCTACTTGTGTCACAGAATTCCTGCGTGACTTCATGTCTCCATGCTTCAGATCCACTAGCTGCGAATAGTGGGTAACGGCTCTTCCCTGCTTCAGAGAAGAGTTGTGAACGAATGCATTAGAGACTATAAAGAGCTTCGGCACTACAGGAATGGAGGCCTCCTAGACAGCTAGAACTTCTGTCCTAAAAGCAGAGTGGACTTTACAGAAATTCCCGTGTACCCTAATAGCTTTTGTTTGTTCGTTCATTTGTTTTGGTTTCGTTTATTTTTAGTCAAATGTTACAAATATAGCAGGAAAGTTGTTACATTTTAGCCTCATTAATTAAAACTAAAAAACCCCAAGTACCTTATGTTTTTCTCAATCAGAATATTATCATCAGTTACACTATACTAACCCTTTTCCATCAAAGAGCAGCCTAGGACCCTCAAATGTAACTCCAGAGTGATCGCCTTGGAGTTTCTCCATAAAGTAAAGCTTGCATAAATTTGCAGAACAGATGGCTGAACTGTGAGACAATCCATCAGATGGCTCTGAAGAGTTTAATACAATTAAGGATATGCAATCTGGAAATGCCCCGGGCTCAGACAATTTGTCCAATGATTACTATAAAGCTTTCAAAAACAAATCTGCACAGCCCCCTTTTAACATAAACTTGGTGATTTCTTGCCAACCGCAAGAGATTCAACCATGAAGGGAAACAAATCAAGCCCCTTAATTCCTTCATGGCATTGTGAGCTAATGGAGAGGCGGGAATAGTAGCTGTTTAATAAATATTAGTGAAATATAAACAATTATTATTCATAAATAGTTTGCAGTTACAGTACCTTTTATCTAAGAAACTCAAACATTAATTCTCACAACACCCCAGAGAAGGCTGCAGTGACGCCCGATTTGCAGATGGGGAAACGGAGGCATAGCATGGTTCATTTTGTTAACAGAAAACAGAACCCAGGAGTCCTGCCTTCCTCGCTCTTGTTCTAACCACTAACCACACTCCTTTTCTCTCCCAACTACCATCAATCCGCACTCCCATTCTGTTGAGTTGACAATTCTAAAGTGACTGGCAGCTTCCCAGACTAAAGAAGACAGCTTCCCTTTGACACCAGAAGAGATAGAAGGCTCTTTAGAAGGAGGCACAAAAATCTGTGCACACGCATGCACACACACTTCTTATTTCTAAAGGACTATGAACTGAATCATGAAAATACTGTCTTAGAGCATTAACCAACTCCAGTTTCAATAGCTTTTTAGTAGATGCCCAAAATGTACTTTGCAGTACTGTTATGCCTAAGCATAGTTGGGGGTTGAAAGAGAAAGAGATAGAGAGACCCCTTTTACCTACAAAATACTCTGTAACATAGGGGAGGTTTCTCTAATCTAAAATGCAGAAGGTGTTGAGTTCATGTTCTTTAATTATTAATATTAAATTTCTGTAAACTCGACAATCTCTAAAGGGACGGTTGGAGGTGCAAGTTGCAGATCTATAGTTAGGATGAGTTGAGTTTTGCATTTAAAACAGGGATTCAACCTGTGTTACATTTCCAGACAAACCCTAAGTGAAGAGGGATGAGGCCAAGCTATCATATCAGTAACTGAGGGTAAATTACATTATCAGGATGTTGTATTATCCCAAAAACAAGCATTATGAACCCAGGAAATTCAGGGCTATGGTTTATCTTAAAAGAAATCTAAACATATTAGGCTACATCTAGACTGGCATGATTTTGCGCAAATGCTTTTAATGGAAAAGTTTTTCCGTTAAAAGCATTTGCGGAAAAGAGCGTCTAGATTGGCACGGACGCTTTTGCGCAAAAGCACTTTTTGCGGAAAAGCGTCCGTGCCAATCTAGACGCGGTTTTGCGCAAGAAAACCCCGATCGCCATTTTCGCCATCGGGGCTTTTTTGCACAAAACAAATCTGAGCTGTCTACACTGGCCCTTTTGTGCAAAAGCTTGGCAACCCTACCCTTCCTTGCACCCTCCCTCCTAGCCATATACCCTACCCCCAGTCTGCTCCTGCTCCCACCTCCTGGAGTGCCCATGCAGCGCCAGGTCCCCCAAGCCCTGGCCCAGGCTGGGAGGAGGATGCAGCCGGGTGAAACACTGAAAATGTGTTCATTTTTCATTCTTTTTTTATATGCGTTTATATTTTTGGGCTGCAAAAAACAGTACTGAAAAAAAACAGGTTCCAACAAAAGTAAAAAGTTTGGGAAACCCTGATCTAGCCAGCTTTCTATCCATCTTACAGTCCATTTATCCAATCCATATTCCCTTAACTTGCTGGCAAGAATATTGTGGGTGACTGTATCAAAAGCTTTGCTAATGCTGGCACTGGGGGCTTTGGGAGGACCAGAAACAACTTATTTGAATATTCATCATTTGCTTAATGAATATGCAAATAAATGTTACTGGTCCTCCAAAAGCTCGTGAATGGATTTACTGGTCCCCGTGTCAAAAAGTTTGGGAACCCCTGCCTCGGACTATTTCTCCAATTTGTCCAGATCATTTTGAATTATGACCCTATTCTCCAAAGCAGTTGCAACCCCTCCCAGCTTGGTATCATCTGCAAACTTAATAAGCGTACTTTCAATGCCAATATCTAAATAGTTGATGAAGATATTGAAGAGAGCCGGTCCCAAAACAGACCCCTGCGGAACCCCACTTGTTATACCTTTCCAGCAGGATTGAGAACCATTAATAACTACTCTCTGAGTACAGTTATCCAGCCAGTTACGCACTCACCTTATAGTAGCCCCATCTAAGTTGTATTTGCCTAGTTTATTGATGAGAATATCATGTGAGACCGTATCAAAACCTTACTAAAGTCTAGGTATACCACATCCACCGCTTCTCCCTTATCCACAAGACTCGTTATCCTATCAAAGAAAGCTATCAGATTGGTTTGACATGATTTGTTCTTTACAAATCCATGCTGGCTGTTCCCTATCACCTTATCACCTTCCAAGTGTTTGCAGATTATTTCCTTCTTCTACCCCCCAATCACATAGCTCAAGTGCAAGAGGCATGTCTTGAGGCTAAGATGGCTCAGTCTTGACTGCTGAAGATTCACCTGGGGAAAAATAGTGTTTGATCATGTAATTTAGCTCCATATTCTAATTCATATCCAAAGGGGACTGAATGAAGGCTGCATAGCAGGGGTGGTCAAAAGGGTCTCCGTGGGCCAGATCTGACCCACCAAGCAGGTTGATCCAGCCCGTGGATGCCCTGCCATGACCCCACCCCCAGGCCAATGAGGGCCTAGGGACGGGGGAATGAGCAAAGTCTCCTCTCCCACCGGGGTGCACAGTGCTTAGAATCAATTGTCAGGGTTGACTCCAAGCGCCATGCACCCCTAGCAGGGCAGGGAGTGAGAGACTTTGCATACTCTCCTTGCCCCCAGGCCTATCAGGGCCTGGGAGCAGGGGGAAGCGCGTGAAGTCTCCTCCGGCCCCGCCCCCCCACTGAGCAACTGGTGGTTGACTCTAAGCATGGTGCTCCCTTGCAGGGCGGGAGCAGGGAGCAAGAGACTTCCCTGCTCCCCCTGCCCCAGGCCCCGATTGAAGTTCACAAGAGCTGGCGGTTCTCTCTGGGGTGGCACGCACTCCTCTCACCATCAGGCCAATCAAGGTCTGTGGGCAGGGAAGCACAGAAGTGTCCTGGCCCTGCCCCTTCCACCTGAGGCCTCACCCCTTCCAGGGCATCTCAGGGCCACTTCAAAAATTTCTGAAGTCAGCCCCCCAAATAAAGTTGCCCACTCCTGTTGTATGGATTTCTTCAATTCTGCCATTAGCTAATGTTGGAGAGTTAGACTTTGCAACCTTTCTTCTTTTCTCTGTATTTTGTATGTAATATATAGAACACTCTCAAAGTCACATGAGAAAAAATTGTAATTAAGTATATGATATATATTGCATTTGCAGCATATTTCAAAGTGAATTGGAATTTAATATTTTTTTGCGTGTTGTATTTTCATTGTAGTCTAGTTAATGGAAACTGTGTTTTTAAGAGACCACTAGGCCACTTGATTGTAGAATGTGATTGAAGAATCCAAAAGTTGTTCAAGAGAGATTGTTGTCTATACTGAGAGAGGGAAAATCCCACTTGTCTATACTCCATTAAGGTCAGAACTTGATCTACTTAAAGGTATCTTTCCAGACCTAATGCTTCCAACTCTCGTGATTTTATCATGAGTCCTATAATAGTCAAGAAGCCGCAGCTCCTGAAGACATGTGAGACCTTCATCTTTAATTTTGTAAAAAATAAATAAATAAAAAGGAAATGGTTAGGCCTCATGGTTGTTACAGACTCAAAAACCAGCAGGCAAATGAAAAGGCTTCAAAGTATATTAATTTATAAATCTCATGATTTTTAAACCACTTGTGATTTTGGATGGAGTCAGGAGGAGGGTTTGACTGTTGAGTTTTGAATGTTTGGTGCTGGCAATACTGCAGAAACCAACCCACCTCCTTAAAGATGTAACAAGTAGCATTTATTGGGAGATCAGATGCCTCATGGCATTGCTGATAAACTCCAGAGCTCTTCACGTGTAGATTTGTCAGTCTGAAACCCATTCAGCTCTGTACGAAGTAAAAGTCTCCCTCCCCCCCCAACCACCATGGCTGTGTGGGATAAGTTTGGTGAATCTCAGCTACAACTACAACATCAAACTCACCACCACACTTTTGCCCTAATTGGCAGCCTCAACATAGGGATGTTAAATATCTGTTAATTGAATAGTTGAGTAACCTCAAGAATTCTTATCAGTTAGTTGACTATTCTATAGTCCCTAGGGGAGGGGACAGCAGCCAGTGCACTCTGTATCAGAGGCAGCAGCGCAGGGTGCCAGGCATGAGCTGGTCCGCAAGGGGAGCCAATTAAAAAAACAGCTTCCCTCATGCACCGTCTGCCTGTTGCCTTGCGCTGTTGCCTCTGATAAAGAGGCAGCAGCACAGAGTGTCGGTAGCCCCTGTCTGTGGAGGGGTCTGATCTCCCAGACCCAGCACGAACCAGAACTGAGCCAGACTGCCTACCTACCCAGCTCCTAATACACTTTAAATGCAGAGCCGCAGCAGGGGTAGCCTGCTAAACAATTTAGTGGCAATGGGAGGGAGGAGGGAAATGCGTGTAGTTTATAGCAGTGTTTCTCAACCTTTTTTTTTTATAAAGTACCCCTTTTAAAAAAAAATTATAAGTACCCTCTTTAAAAAAAAAAGTACCCCCAGTACCTACAGTTTTCAGACACACACATTTTCTTCTACCATTGCAACACATTTGTTTAAACAACTTAATCACAGCTGGACAGGCAAAATTTTGGGGTGTAAAAAGTACAAAAATAATAAAGCGCTGCAAAACTTAAAACAAAAATTCAGTTTTTTCCAAATTTCAGTGGTGTTGACGTACCCCCCCAGATTTCTCTCAAATACCCCTGACGGTACTCGTACCACTGGCTGAGAAACACTGGTCTATAGCATTAACCTATAAGCTTTTGCTTATCGGTTAATCAACTACACCAGTGTTTTCCAAACTATGGGCCAAGGCCCGGTACCAGGCCATGGGAAAAAAATACCGGGCCTCAGCATGGCTGCCAGGAGGGGAGCGGGGCAGGCTGGGAGGAGGTGTGGGGGGTGGTGGGGGGGGAACCAGCCGCCGGGAAGCAGGGTTGGGGGCAGCGGGGCTATCTGGCGGAGATTGGGGGGGGGGGCAGCCAGCAGAAGCAGGGCTGGACAGGTGGCGGGGATGGGGCGGGGGGAGCTGGACGGGGGAGATCGGGAGGAGGAGGATGGGAGAACCAGCCGCCGGAAGCGGGGCTGGACGGGGGCAGCGGGCTGGCCAGGGGAGATTGGGAGGAGAAGTGTGAGAGAATCGGCCGGCTGGGAGGGGGTTAGGCAGAGCAGGGCTGGTCGGGGGCAGAAGGGCTGGATGGGGGAGATCAGGAGAAGCAGGGTGGGGGGGAAGCGGGGCAGCGGGGCTGGCCAGGGGAGATTGGGAGGAGAAGCGGGGGAGAACCGGCCTCTCTCAACTTGATACATGCAACCTCCCATGGAAAACACCTGTCTGAAGCAGCTGACTCAAAAAAACTCCTGTCTACATATGCTGTGAGCAACAGTCTAAAGTCACAGAAAAAAAGATGTATCTATTAGGCAGCATAACTGGTCCATTCTTAGTCAGTGTCCCCTGGTACACTTCCATAACATTTTCTTACTGGTATTCAGCAGAGTTACTGATAAAAGTCAGTGGGTGATGAAGATAAATAGTAAAAAGCAAACAGAATGTATTCATGCATTCTTCCACAGACTTACTTCCAAAGATGTACTGCATCCTGCTAAATGCTGAACTTCAGATTGCTTGGGTCCCAGAGGATTAGTGGCATCATATATTAGTAGCTTCCTTGCCCTGGCTGGAATGTCAAAGAAAGACTGGAGGAATTATACAAGGAGAAGACATATATGCCCCCACTGAATAGTATGGAGGTCAACAAATCACTACATCCTCTAAATCTCTGAGGTGTGACATTTTGGCTGACAGAGATATCGCCCTTATTTTCCTTTTGATAGCAACTTTGGACGAATTACAGTATGTGCAGTTTTATGTATTCAGATTCTGACAGCTTTGGATGATGCCTTTCCCTGCACAACAGTGACATTTCAACTTTAGTACATTATTCAGATCTTGTCGTTTCATTGAACAATTTCAAATCACAACTCTGAAAAGGTCTCTCTTCTTTCTCTCTTTTTTTAAACCCGCCCTTGAGGCAAAAATGAAAACATGGGGAAGTATTTGATGGAGGTTTTATTGATGTGATCGCTTACACCTCTCCCTGTTGTTTTGTTCGCATCGCTTAAATGGAGACTTAAAATAATTATTTTTAGTAAATGGCATCCCACAAGTTAAATGATTTTTTTTTTTTTGGACTGCAACAATCTGGAAAGGATACAGACCCAGACAGCCAAGTTCCGAAATATGGGCAGTAGAGATGGTAGCCTCCATGGGCCCCTAAGCAAAACAGGGGGAGGCCAGCTCCATGCTTCTGGAAGGGGCAGGGCCAAGAGTGGAAGAGGCGGGGCTGAGAACATCTAGTCCTCAGTGCTGCCCAGAGTGCAGCATGCCCCACCCCCAACCCCTCAGTGCTGTTCCGAGCACACAGTGCTCCAGCCAGGTAATCTGGCAGCGATTTAAAGGGCCAGGATTCCATCCACTGCTGCTGACGGTGGCAAAAGACCCAGACCCATTTAAAATCACTGGGCCCTGGACAATTGCCCCCTTTGCTCAACCCCTGCCCCCATCAGCGGGCCTGCACATGGGCACCTTAACAGGATTTCCAAATCCTGAATTACATAGCTAAAATTGTCACTCACTCAGAAATGCAGTCCAGATCCTCCGCTGTTGTAAATTAGAGTAGCTAAGATGAAGTCATGATCTGGTCCACAAGGAGCAAATATTGTCTGGCAACTAGATCTGGGGCTTGGTAGTAAGAAATTCTAGAATCTCTCCCTACTTTACCACTCACTTGCTGTGTGACCTTGGAGAAGTCACTCAGTCTCTCTGCGGCAATTCTCCCATTTGTAAAAGAAGGGTAGTAATTATTGTATAGTGTTTAATACACAGGCTGGTTCCAAGATTTAATTTATTATATTTGTAAAGAGTTTTGAGATTCTTGGGTGAAAGGGTACAGTATATTAATTTCAATTAATAAAAAAGAGCTAGATAAATTCATGGATGATGGGGCCATCAAATAGCTATTAGCCAGGGTGGGACTGGGCAGCAGGGGATGGATCATGATTGCCTGTTCTGTTCACTCCCTCTGAAGCACCTGCCATTGGCTGCTGTCAGAAGATAGGGTACTGGACTAAACAGACCTTTGGTCTGACCCAGTATGGCCATTCTTATGTTCTAGTTTTACATGCCTATTTACTATTTGAGTGTCCACATTTAGGGTTTGCATGTCCAGAATTGGGATTTGTGTATCTATTAAAGCTTCTAGGGAAAGGAAATCCTTCCTTCTGAATGGATTTATTTGTCTTAGCATCACCGAAAGCATAACTTACACCAGCTGTGCATCTGACACTCCTTGTTTGAAAATGTGGCCCACATTATCTCAGAGGATTTTTTCCCAGCTTCCAAAGTGATATAGATTCCTTGGCTATCTCTAATCTCACTTTCCCCCTTCCCCAAGGAGAAGTGGGACAAAGGTTTAGGGACCTGGCAGGTGGGACTGATATGTGGATGAGAACATGAGGAGCCATACTACAGTGCAGAGGCCCCTACATTGCCTTAATCTGGCCCTGAAAATCACAGCTGCTCTAAGGTTGCTGTCCCTCTAGGACTGGCCTGGAGTCTCCTGGAATCAGCAACCAATCTCCCAGGGATTACTGAAAGCAATCCTGGAGATTTTAATAAGATACTTTAAGAAAATGACATTATGTCATGGGGAAAAAAATCCTCCTGGAATAGCATCAGTCATAGTTGGCAACCCTATATACAGCCTCAAACTTAACGGAACACATTCCAGTAGAGGGCTTCAAAGCAGTAGCAATAAGAGCAAGGAGATTTACTGTAGTTCATTTTTTTACATTGACAAGCATATCAACGGACATAGTCTGGGTCACTTTCATAAGCATCCGTAGTAAGGACATAATTTAGTAACCTGTACTTGTGTCAGTGAGCACTTCCATGAGGAATCCTTTGAAGCTGGTAGAAAGGCACATGAATAAAGCTTGTACATACTCAGCTAAAGAAGTTTATGGTGACTCGTGTGACGTTTTGACTTAGAGTCTCCATGGAGGATACACATCAGAGAAGTTCTCCAGCAAGACAACAGTATAGCAGTTCCACAAATCAATCCTGTATGAATAAAATCAAGACCACAAGGTGTGAAGATTGATAGACCTAACTCTGCAGAAGGAATTCTGTTATTTTCCCAAAGAGCATTTAACTAGAACAAGAGTTTAAAGTCTCCTTTTATTGCTGTGCAAGAGATAAATGTTAAAAAGGGAATCGGGAGAATGAGAATGGAAAAGGCTTTTAAAGAAATAACTCAAAAATTGGAAGAAAGGAATAAAGGTTTTGGTGGGGGGGGGGTTATTCTGCCAATTCATTTAAATAACACTGTGACCAAGGCCCAGGCCACTGGGATTTTCATCTACATAATCTTTGCATTTATTGGATTGGCAAGTAGTCAGGTATTTCACATGGCAAAGACACATTTTTACAAGAAAGAATATCTTGGCAATAGAGGAAAAAATAATCCTTCTCCCCACCCCCCCAAGCCCATAAACATGCAGAGAACTCCATCCACTTGAGCAGCCAATAACTGATGTTAGTTTATTGAACCAGAGAGAAAACATCAAGTAGAGTGTGTTTCTCTGGGGTTTCTTTAAGTGAAACTTCATTGATCAACACTTGCAGAAATGCTCTGAGTTTTCTTAAGAGCTCTTGTAAGCCAGCTAATTAACACATTTTAATAGATTTGATTTAATTTATGTATTTTAGTTGTGGCAGCTGTACTAGCTAAATCAGACTGAAGCAAACACTCTTGCCTCTGGTACACTATTCAACAAAGTGTGGATAATTAACTATAGTATATTCTGTGTAGCTTACAATTTTCTTTCCTCTCCTTCCATCTTAATGACTCTGTATCACAGGGATTTATACAACCAGCATTAATAGAAAATGTGCATAAATCAGTAGCACAGAAAGGAAATCACTTCACAGTGTTGAGTTCAGCTTTTAAGAACAAGCATGCATTAAGTAAGACAAGGATGGGAGAAAAACCAGGGGGCTCTCTTATAACCCCATAAAGGCTTGTGTCATACAAGCACTGTAAATTAGGGATTTAGAGGAGACTACAATCTGCTTGTTTTTCTCACAAAGCCCCCAGGCCTCCATGTGACGTGGGTCAACTGATCATCAATCCAGTAAAAAACCAAAATCATGTTTAAATTAACATTTTTCACTGCTCACTTGTTTTTAATGTGTTTTTTAAGCTAAAATGAATCACCTTCCAGGGTCCACACTGGAAAGTCTGATGCAGAAAGCAGAGAGATCTGAGACTTTCAGAAGACATTAATATAACCTTTTCCTACTACTATATGGTTTCTTCATTGCAGAAGAAAGAAAAAAGATCACAAAGGAATTTAAAGTCTGTAGTGGATTGATTTATATTCCAATTAATATTGTTATGCATTGAATTACTTACCTTCTATATTCAATATAATTCCTATATACTGCCAAAATTTAAATTTAAAAGCCTATTATTTTCTGTTTCCAAGAGTGCCCACAATGTGCTAGACCTTACACAAATATAAAAGAAAGAAGCAATGCTACACAAAGAGCTTACAATCCAATGCCCCAAATCTGCAAACATTGACACCAGTAACTTTATGCATGAGAGTAGCTAGAGATGACTCATGCATATTAACTCCAGTGTTTGTAGAGCTGGGGCTCATTTTGGTGTTTCTGTAGCGCTCTTTCAATCCTGTAAACTAAAGAATTTTTAAAGACTTTATTTGTGGCAGAATCCAAGAAAGCCTAAGTCATGTGTCCTACAAAAGACAATCGTTTGTTGATTTAAAAGCATATGGAGTGCCTTAAAATTATTTGTTTGATCAAATACATATATATTTAGTATATGTACAAAAATTAATTAATTTTAGTTTACCTAACGGTGTTACAGCTATTTTGTTTAACTGCTGGAAGAGAAGCCTCTGACCTGTGCATTTTGGTAATCTCACATTATGGATAGGTAATATTGACTTCCGTCTCCAATGTTGCTCTAGAAGTAGAACTACTTGAAAAGCTCGTTAACCTTTTTTATGTAAAAGCCAGTCCACCACTAGAAGCAACACAATCCGACTCCCATCATCATCTAAAGAAGCAGCCAGTTCGGATAATATAGATAATCTTCTGTGTAAAATGGATTCACGGGGGTTGCATAGGTGTAAATGGGAGCAAAGTTTGGCCTTTTACATATTAAACATACGCTTCTCTCACACCACATCCCTGGAACATCAGTAATATAGAATTGTCCAAGTGGGGCAGTGAGGTACTATTAGGAAGGGGGAGGAGGGTAGAGTGCCCCAAATACATACCCGGCATAAAATATATCTGGATTGGTCAGTGTAATTTAAATGCCTATAGAAGTAAGATGTGAGAGGTAAAATAAGTATACCACTGTTTTAATCACTCTTTGCAACTACATTTGAGATGTGTTCCCTGTCCCAAAAAGCTTACTATCTAAGTAAGACAAGACACACATAAGATAAGATATAGGATAACATGTGGAATAAAATTCTATGCAACTTATATTTGAATTTATTTTGGGTCTGCATATCCTAAACTCAAAACTCCAGTCATCTGAAGAAGTGGGCTGATTTGTTAGTCTATAAAGTGCTACCAGACCATTTGTTGTTTTTTAAGTTTGTCGTTAAGTAGTGTGTGTCCTACATATTGGATTTATATGAGCTAGTATATGATCTCCCATGAACTAATATGAGTGGTCCAGAACATGTATTACTATCATGTATTACTTACATGGAATATGTGTGAGATCTACAGAATGTAAGTTACACGCCCTTACCGCATGGGGACACTGTTCAGGAGAAGGAGAGAGGGTATGAGGATTACTAATGATGAGAAAAAGAAGGGATAACTTGAAGAGGTAGGTCTGGAAACATGAAAGAAATGAAATCTGTCTGAGTTCAGAAAGAATGTTCCAGCCATACTGGCAGCATAAGAAATCTGAAGATTAATGTGGAGAAAGGCATCAAGGACCTGATTGAGCAAAGCACTTAACTACATGCTTGATCCACACTGAACTCAATGTGCTTAAAAGGCCAAATATCTGCTTATGTGCTCTGCTGAACTGAGACCTAAAAGCTCAGGCCATTCCATTCTGGAAAACTGGGCTCCCCTATAAAATGTGACATATATTTATTCAAAGAACACATGTATTTGGCCGGTGTTCTGAAGTATTCTGACCCTGATCCAACTCCCACTGAAATTTATGGGAGCCTTTCCATTGACTCCAGTGGGAATCAGATCAAGCCTAGGGTTACCAGATACTTTCACAAAAAATCCCGGACAGGGAGGGGAAAAAAATTGGTTGAGCAAAAAAAAAAGAATGGGGGAGGGACCTTAAATTCTCACGCTCCCCACACCCTTCATCCCTGCCACACACTGCAGGGGAAAAATGTCCGAGAAAACATGTTTACATGTCCGGTATTTTCTGGGGAGTTTTTACCAGAGAGAAGATGCAATTACTGGACTGTCCGGGCAAAAACCAGACACATGGCAACCCTAATCAGGCCTACTTCGTATTGTGGAAGACATGACTTTATATACTCATTGCCCTGACACAATCCTGAGTGAAGATTCTGAGTCACTTCTAAATTTCCTGAAAAATTTACATTGTAATTAGTATTTAATATTTATCAGTCCCGTAAGTGGAGTGTTAATTCCTCAGTTATTCAACTGTATTAAGATGTTCTTGTATTTATTCATCAGACATTTTTCTGACATGTCCTATGGCAGGTCAAGGCTTCCTTTAAGTAGATTTCTTTTCATTTTAGGAGGGGGATTTATATGCATGTATAGATTTTTTTAAAGATCTGTCATATAGAAAGAGCAGCTGCTAATATTTATGCCCTGCAGAGTCTCATGTGGAGTCTAATTACAATAGTTTAATGCTCTGATTTATGGATTAGACTCAGGAACAATTTATCCCCACATGCAAATGTGAGGCAGCCTCATCACTCTCTTTTGACATTCTCCATGGTACTTTTAAAGCTTTTGGCACATTTGATCCCAGCATTAGCTCTACAATTCTGCATTAGGGGATTTGTTAAAGCTATCAAAGTTAAGACTTGAAACTAGTGTTTGAACTGTGATATCACCTGTCTGATCTCCACACCTTAATTATCCATCTGAGACCAAGATAATATTATATCTTCACTAGCAAAGGGTGAGCCAATTTGATTGAAATAAGCACCAACCTGAAACTTTCCACAAAACGTAATCCAAATCTTCCCTGAGATTCAAAAAGATTTGGCTAGCTCTTTTCTCATTATTTTTTTAGTTCTGTATGTCCATTTTGGACTGCCTGAAAAAGTAGAAAGTATTATGAACAAGCCTATTCTCAAGAGTATTTTCAGCCCAACCAGAAGTAGGAGGAATTGCATGCTAGACCTGGGTCCACGTTTGGATATGGATCCAACCTTCCTCAAAAAGTGGTATGTTCAGATGTGTGGTTTTGGTTTAGATTTGTATAGACAAAGGGCCAGATTTTCAAAGCAGCTCAGCGTCCAGTGTTTTGGAAATCTATTCATAAGTGTCTCAATAAAATCACGTGATTGCTGAACATTTTTTAAATGGGAGCTGACTTCTTTTGAAAATCTGCTCCTTCCCCTCACTGCCACCTCCCCCAAAATATGTGGGGTAGAGCACTTGGAAAACTGACCCTAAACTACATTTGGAAATCAATAAGGCTCTAAACATCTCCAAAGTTCACAGAATTTTTAAGCTTGTTTGTTTGTTTGTTCGTTCTGCCAGTTGTTAACCTAAAGCTCAGAACAGAATCTCAATTTCCCACTAATCAGAGGAGTTCATATCTAAAGCTCTGATTCTGACCCAGCTCTCCTGGAAACCAGAGCTGTGGGAAGGAAACTTAACAGGTGTACACTATCCTAACTGGAAGGTCCCAGGAGCAACTTATCTAGCCTGCATTGCACCTACATAGTCTTTTCTGCTTCTGTTTGCCTGGTTAAACATATAAATAAATATTATTCTTTCAGTTACGAAGTGGGTGTAGCATATTTGCTATATTGTCAGCTCCCACCATACTCCACAGACAGAGTACTGAACAGATGCAAAGGCCAATAAAATGAAAGTCTCAACTGGGAGACTATCATGAGAGTTGAGGACTAGACTGTGATTTAAGAAACACCAAACCCCATGTATTTAAACAGAGAACTAGGGAGTGCCGCTTTCTCAGCAGTCCCACAGGACAGAGAGAAAAGCCAGCCTTTGCTTCCAAGTAATCACCCAGCCGGGAGAAAGGAGAGTCAGCAAGCCTTGGTGTCTGGAGCGGATGGGACAATTCCATTGTCCAGAAGAGGACTATCTTCCAGCCTCACTCAGTACTGCCAACCCTTAGCCTTCAGAAGTCATCTCTCAGGCCTCAAAACCATAAGATGGTTGTAAAAATCATGAATTTCTTTAAAAAAAAACAATACATCTTAAGTAGTTTATTTCTGCCTTTTTGAGCTTTCTGGGTCCACTTGCCCCACACTTCCCCATTTACCTCTTCAACCATGAGGGCTATTTGCTTACTTTTTTAAAAGATGAAAACTGTGACCTGGGGCAGGAGACTGGGGTACAGGGTCTGGGGGGGGTTATGGGTACAGGATTCTGGCCTGGGCAAGAGGGGGTGCAGGATCTGGGAGGGAGTTGGGGCGCAGGAGGGGATGGGGTGCCAGAGGTAGGCTCTGGCAGGGAGGCACGTAGCTACGCAGCTCCCCGCCAGCAGCACTCTCAGGCTGGCTTCTCTGCCTGCCAGCAGCTCTGGCTGTTCCATGTGGTTCTCTGCACTGCAGGGGGAGGCTTCATGCGCAAAATCTCTCAACTCCTATTGCCAAGTCTGGAGGCACCTCAGTTTGCAAATTCCCTCTGAATTCAATGGGAGGGTTGCCTGAGAAAAGTGAGTAGAAAGTGTGTAAGTACCTCACAATTTGGTCGAATGAGAATATAAACCCTCATGCCCAGCGCAGAAGTCAGAACAAAAGCCACAACTTCAGTAGGTCTGGAGGGCACTCAGCACCTGGCATGACAGCCTTCTGGGCTGGAGCCAAACCCCATGGAAGCCAGTGGAAACAGTTCCACTGACTGATGGGCTTTGAATAGAATTCTGTGATTGTACAGGATAAAGTACCCCATTAGCCCTCACTCAATCTTAAGAATTACCGCAAATTAGCATATATAACCCGCACTCATGTATAACCCGCAGTTTTTCCTAAAAGTGTAAAAAAACTTTAAGATTAACCCACAGGCTATACACGTGGTGGGTTATATACAGCCAGTCCCCGAGTTGTGAACAGTCGACTTACGACCGTTCGCATTTACGACCGAAGCTGTCGTAAATGGCGGACCCTGAGTTACAAACACGATCCGCGCTTACGAACAGCATGGTCATGTGTAACTCTCTGGGGTCCGACTTACGAACAAACCGAGTTACAGACCAATTGCTTGGTCTGTAACCGGCTCATAAGTCGGGGAGAGGCTGTACGCTACTTTAAGGTACCTGGTAATTGCTGGCCGGCCTGCAGGAGGGGAGCCGCACTTGCGCCCAGGCTCCGCGCAGCCACAGCCAGGCACAACCCACCCTCCTCTGGGGGGGCGGGGAGGGACAGAGATTGCAGGCGAGCTAGCCAGCCTGCGGGAGGGGAGCCGCACTCGCGCCCAGGCAAGTAAAAATAAACTTGGTGTATACCCCACGGACATGTAAACCATTGCGGGGTTTGTAAAACTTTGTATAACCCGCGGGTTATATGCGCTAAAACACGTCAATAAGTGAAATTCACTGACATTTTGGTTGTGAATTATTAGGTTATTACAGAGTTTTAGGGGGTGGGATTTTTAATTTGTAGTAAAAAATACTAGAGCCTTTGAGCAATAAACCAATGAGATGTGGAAAAGATAGCTGTGGTGTATAGTCCTTTCACATACAGGCTGCCAAGGAAAAGCAAGTGGGCCTGTTCTGCTGGTTTGCATTTATGCTGAGCTCATCCTGGGTGCACAATGATGTGTACATGCAGAGGACAAACTAGATGGGACACAACAACCTGATACGAGGCACGCCACGTTTGTAAAGGGAGGTGTCTCTGCTATTTATTTCAGATTCCTGCCATCCAAGGCAGATAGCTGGATTTGTGTGACCAAGGGGTGATCTTACAAAACAACCAAATTTGACAAGTAGCAGGATAATTAGTCTTGCAAAGAAGTTTGGAAATCTGGGCACTTAACGTGCAATAGGTATTTCAGGGATAATTTAAAGCCTAGTTACCTGAAAAGGTATTTTAGTGGTTTACTTCTCAAGCTAGCATTTGAATTCAGAGCAATGTAGAAAGATCATATGGAATGTGAATTCTAAGAGCCAGACTTGGATGTCAGTTAGACTGGTGTAAATTCAGAGTAAACTCCAGATTAAATCACAAGTTTTGCTCTTAGACTGGAGAAGGACACTTGGAGAAACCAGTGGTTAATCTGGATGAGTTAACATGTTTAAACTAGGGATGTAGGAGTGTAGCCATGTAAATGGGTAACCAATAAGTATGATGAGCTTATCTGTTACCCAAACTACTACACAGCTGCACACAGCTCCCAGTCTGACTCCCAGGGAGCAGCCTGATGCCCTGCGCTGCTGCCTCTGTATCTGAGGCAGCAGCGCAGGGCAGCAGTTGGCTCCCCAGGAGTGGGCTGGCAGGTGGTAGCTGGCTTAAAAGCCAGCTGCTGGTGTGCAACGGCTCCCAGGGAGCTGGCTGCCACCCCACATGTAACTATGTAACCCTGAAATTTTCAGTGGTTGCACAGTTAATCAGTTACATGCATTTTAGCATCTCTTGTTTAAACAGCCTGGGTATGTCTACACTTGCTCCCTAGTTCGAGCTAGGGATGCAAATGTAGGCGACCGAAATTGCTAATGAAGTGGGGATTTAAATATCCCGCACTTCATTAGCATGATCTCACTGGCGCGTTACTCCGCTCAACAGCTGATTCGAACCAGGAAGTGCGCGCCGGGACACGTTAGTTCGAACCAAACCCCTTGGTTCAAACTAACATTACTCCTCCCCAAGGGGTTTGGTTCAAACTAACGCATCCCGGCGCACACTTCCTGGTTTGAATCAGCTGTTGAGCGGAGTTACGCGCCAGCGAGATCATGCTAATGAAGCGCGAGATATTTAAATCCCCACTTCATTAGCAATTTCAGTCGCCTACATTTGCATCCCTAGCTCGAACTAGGGAGCAAGTGTAGACATACCCCCTTTGTCCACAATAAAGGCAAAATTATGTTTGACCATATATTAGTTAACACATTTTCTAGCTCAGTGCTTTGTTTGAAGATTTGTTCCCCAAATCTTGCCCTCTCCTGGGACTCTCTCCAAGAAGAGGAAGTAGACTCAGGAGGCAACACACAGGAAAGAGTAACAACCACCAACTTACAGTTTCATACTTCTCTAAATAGCAAAACAAAACTTTCTTTATATTGCTTTATCTTGCAACAGATCCCCTTATAAAAGGTTTTCATGAACTTACCCTCTGCATGAAAAATGACACTGTGTATATATTACATGTGTATTGTGTTGACAGAGTTACATAAGGGAGTTTTGAACTGGGCTTGTCTCTAGCCAGATGACATTAATCCCACACTTTTATCAGTACAGGTTGAACCTCTCTAGTCCAGCACTTTTGGGACTTGATTGGCTCTGAACCAGAGAATTTTCCAGACCATGGGAGGTCAAAATTGTCTAGCAGCATTACCAACAGTTCCACTGCTTACTGGGCTGCTAGCGGACATTTAGGGATAAATTTGGAGCTAAATAACAGCACAGAACACTGAGAGCTAGGACTGATGGCTGCAAATAAAACTTTATGGAACCATGGGAAACTTGGCCACGTCCACAAAAAGTGAATATCTGGGTAACTAAACTCAATTTGGATGATGGATGTTTCTGGACCAGAGAGTTCTGAGCACGAGAGGTTCAACCTGTATTATCTCACTGAACATCTGAAAAGAAATAATGCTAAAGAAAGCACTGAGGAGGTTTAGTAGTGCATAAAACATGTGTCATCTTCCAGAAAGTCACCACAAATTTTATAAAGTGTATTTAGAGTTTGGAATTTTCTTGCTTGGTTAATAGATTTTAAAAACTAAATCGTTATACAGGTTGGACCTCCCTGGTACAGCACCCTCAGGACCAGATTAGGGATTTTGCCAGACCAGGAGAAGTCATATCTGGCCCTCCTGCTACCAGCCTCCCCCAGGCTTGGACCAGCAACTGGCCTCCCGGCTGGCTCCAATTTCTACCACCAGTCCCTTTGCTCTGCCTGCCCGCCCTCCCTTCCCAATGAAGCAGGGCAGCCCAGCTCCAGCCCAAATCTGACCACGCCGGGCTTCCACCCCACCAGGCCCTGCCAGGCTGCCCAGTTGGGCACGCCAGTCTCCCGGTCCTATTGGACAGCCCCGCTGCCGCACACTGGGCTCCCAGTCCTGCTGGGGGCTCCCAGCCCCGCTGGGCAGCCCTGCTGCCGTGCACCAGACCACAGCCCTGCCGGGCAGCCATTAGCCTACCTGCAGCAATCCCAGCTGCCAGCCTTCCACCATTTACAGAGGTTCAACCTGTACTGATTTTTTAAAATGTGTGAAATTCATGCTAATGCTTCCACCCCTTCCCGCTTCTTTAATACAGTATTTAGGCTCCACCTAGTGGCTTCCAGTAACATCTACATCACACTGAGGGTTAGATATTTAGTCATGTAAATCCATATTAAAGGTCAACTGTATGCATAGATGTTAGGGGCAACTCAGCCTGACTCTGTTAGCACCCATGCAGATTAGCATGTGCCAAAAATGCAATAGGAAAGGAGTGCATTGGTCTGAAAATATGACAAACAACGTCTAGTGACCAATAGATAATTGGGATTTTTATGCATACAATTTAGACAGGCTATAACTAAGGGTTTTTTTTAACACCCAAAAAGCATATTCTGGGCCTATTCATGATGTATCTTGGTGACTATGGCATTACACATAATGTAGATACTAGGAGCTCATCTGTGAGGAAACATTTTACTAGTTAAACTGATATAGTCCCTCCCTGGGCCTACATTTATGCTATAAGAGTGGCTTTTTGCTATTTATCATAGCCCTTTTCTCAAGCAACACAACTGAACTGTTCCTTTATTTAATAAAGCCTTTTTTTTTTTTTTTTTTTTTTTTGTCCTGTGACTGTAAGGGATATTAACAGGCCACTTCACCTTGAATGGTCCCTTAGAATGTGTGCTAATCACGTATGCTAAAGAATCTGTGCCATTTTGTATTTAGCTGTAACACTGAGTACCTTCCCCAGACCTGAAGAAGAGCTCCGGGCAGCTCAAAAGCTTGAACCAAGAGATCCAATAAGAGATATTACTTCACCCACTCTGTCTCTCTAATATCCTGGGACTGACACTGCTACAACACCACTACAAACTCGGGGTAACCCTTTCTTCAATATTGCTTTGTGCTGTATTTCTATTTCCAGTCTTATTTCTGTCTGGATGGTGCTGTCTCACAGCAATGGTCACTGAGTTAGTGTTTGGTGGACTTGATTCCTTCAGTCTGCTCATACGCTGCAAATAATGTATTAGCACACCTTTTTACCTACATCAGCTGCCGAAAAATCCTGAACAGGTGTGTTTTGTTGGTTATATTGTCTGGTGTGTCCTATACACCAAATCTTATGATCATGTGTTTTGATTACATAATCAGACTAGGCTGAGCCTGATATAAACATATTGAGCGTAATGTAAATATGTACACTTGTGCATTTACCTTAAACTACTTCATTGTTTTATCTTCAGTGCAATTTCACTTGTATTTCTTGTATAACATGGCTAGTCCATTACTTGTTACAAATGACACATTTTCTCCTAAATACTAAAACTGTATAAAAGCATGTGATACTATTTTTTTCCATTCTTTATGCTGTGATTACATCCCCCATTCAATTAAGGGCTGAGTAAGGACAAGACAGGTACTATAATTAAGATACTAATTGGATCAATATTAATTTAAAATAAATATGAGTTAATAAGTTTGTGTGGGTTCTTAGGTCCAAACTAAGCTTAAGTAATGTACATCTGCAGTGCAGAGACCAAAAATGGAAATGTCTCATTTTTGTCCAGTGGCTTTAAATAGTTCAATGAGATACCCAAATCAAGCCTTCCTTGGGATGTAATAATAAAAATGACAACTGAAATAAAATATAACACATTAAGAATAAAGATAGCAATATTTGTTAAAGCTGAATGAAACCTGACATGTAACTGATATGTTGAAAAGTCAAGTCAAAGTCTTAAAGAGAGATTCCACCAAAGATTGTCATAAGCACTGGCTTATTGGTCAGAGAATTGCCAGAAGAAACACCAGAGTAAATGCACAGATCAGTTAATAGCTAAAAAAGAAAAACACAGATCCAACTTAGAAACATGAGGGCACAAGTGATTTTAACTAAGTGACTGAGAGGAAAACTCAACATATGCAAAAGTTAAAGGTACAGACAGCTATTATGACTTCCCATATAAGTAACTTTTTCCTGCTTTAAGATCATTCCAGATTATGAGGAAATGACTGTGTAATTTGTGATCCACATGAATGGAGACTAAAAATATGGGAAGGCTACATAAGGAACAGAAAGCTAAATATAGCGAAGTTTGGTAAGTTATAGCCTGAACAAGAGGGAGCCTCAACAGGCTTTTTTCAAAACTCAAGATACTCTTGGTGGATGTCCATCCACACTTCACTAGTTACATTTTGCAAAGAAGAGTCAGGGACAAAACCCTAACGTGTTTGCATGTAAAGTATGCACAGACTGTGCGTGATTCTGAAAGTAACCCAGTTAGAAACAATGAGCTACAAAACGAAAGCACAACAGAAAGTATCCTTTGCCCCATTAAACTGTGAAAAGGTGATGTCCAAGGTTAAAAAAATTCTAGTTAGATAGTAACAACTTTATCAGAAAAGCATTGTAACTTGATTGCTTTATGTCAGATTGGCAAATATGAAAAAATGCCATTAGACTACCGCTGAAAGATTAAAACAAGCTGTAATCCTTCAGTATACTGCGCCCTTCCATTCAAAGAACATTAGGACAAGGCACAGAAGACTTCCTCAATTGGACAGTGAGACTTGTCATACATAGGACCACCCAATATTTGTAACAGAAATGAGAAATAAAACAAAAAAGACACTACTGCATAATAGGGATATTAAATATTGGTTAATTGAATAGTAGAGTAACCTCATGAATTCTTATAGGTTAGTTGACTATTCTATAGTCCCCGGCGGCTGGAGCGGCAGCCACTTTATCAGAGGCAGAAGCGCAAGGTGCCAGGCAGGAGCTGGTCCACAAGAGGAGCCATTTTAAAAACCAGCTCCCCTTGCAGACCAGCTGCCTGTCGCCCTGTACTGCTGCCTTTGATAAAGAGGCAGCTGCATGGGGTGGCAGCAGTCCCTGTCTCAGGGAGGTCTGAGCTCCTGGACCCGGTGTGAGGGACTGAGCCGGGCTGCCTGACCGCCTGGTTCCTAATACAGTAGAGTCCCGATTACCCAACGTAAATGGGACCAAGGCATGGTTGGATTAATGAGAATGTTGGATAAAATGGAAACTGTTTTGAAATCAGGTTTATTACTCATTATTCTACAGAACAACTAACATACTGTAATATTATTCTACAGAACAACTAACAACTGTAATATTATTGTACAGAGCAACTAACATACTGTAATATGTAACTAACAACTAACATTCTGTAATACTGTAACAGAATATTATTCCACAGAACTAACATAATACTGTAACAGAATAACTATTATTCTACAGAACATAATACTGTAATAAAATAACTATCATAATACTGTAGAGCAAGATGCTAAAGTTATTTTTTTTTTAAATTAGTGATTGAAGTTTGTTTCCCAGCTTTGTTTCTGTTCCTTGCGGCGATGTCGCGCCAGCGTCTCAATAGCATAACATCACTAGCAGTTGCCTCCTCTTGTTGTTCAACGTAAGGCAGTGCTGCCTCGAGAGCCTTGACCCCTTCGCTATTACTAATTCTCTCCGTTTTGTCATTGTCATTTGTATCTTCATCATCTTCATTGTCATTGTCATCCCGATTCACCAGAGCTATTATGTTGCGGTCTGTCAGTTCCTGTTGCTTGTCTTTCTCCATCCATTCCTGTATATCATCATCATTCACCTTCTCACAGCCTGGAATTTGTTGTAGCAAAGGTAGCAGGTTATCACAATTTTCTTGCATCGTTTCTTGTGCATTTTCATCATTCGGAATTAACTTTCTCTATGATCTTGCCAGAGTTTGCGGTTCAATCTCTTCCCATGATTGCGCGATCCAATAAATAACATCTTTTATGTTCACTGTCCTTAGCTTATCTAGCATACCATTTCCATTGTCTATCGCCTCAATGAGCGTAGTTAAAAGCTTACGACGATATTTTCTCTTTAATGATTCAAGCACACCCTGGTCCATAGGCTGACACAACGAGGTGATATTAGGAGGAAGAAAAAAATCACTCTAATGTCCCCAGTGAGCATTATCAGTGACAAGGATTGCTTTCCTTGGTAGGTTTATGGAATTCAAAAATTGTTCAACTGAAGGAAGAAATTCATTGAAAAACCAGCCTCGGAAAATTGCTGAATCCATCCATGTATTCCTCTGATTCTTGTACGAAATGGGTAGAGCACTAGGCGATATGTTTTTGAATGCTCGTGGGTTTTTTTGACTTCCCAATAAATGTGAGTCTTAGTTTGTGGTTACCAGGAGCATTACTACAGGCTAGAATCGTCACTCTTTCCTTACTTCGTTTATACCCAGGAGCTGAAGCTTCAGCCTGGGAAGCTAGAGTTTTTCAAGGCAGCATTTTGTAGTTTAAGCCTGTCTCATCGCAGTTATATATCTGCTCACATGATAATCCTTCATTTTCAATAAGACAGTGAAAATTTGCTCTAAATTTCAAAATCCCTTCCTGATTTGCAGATAATTTTTCGCCACATATACAGAGCTACCTTAACCCGTATCGTTTTTTCCAGAGATCAAGCCAGCCAACACTAGCCATGAAATCAGGTTCCTCTTCATTAAATTCCTTTTGGAAACTCAGAGCTTTCTCTTGCAGAATCGGGCCTGTGATAGGCATGCCCTTATCCCTTTGCTGTGTGAACCATAAGAACAAAGCTTCACTCACTTTTTCATATTCACATTTTTTCATTGTTTTTCTGTCCTTCAGTCCTGCAATTGCGGGTCGATCAGAGCACCACTTTTCTAACTCACTTCTTTTCCTCTTCCAGTCACCAACTGTAACTCGCCCCACACCAAGTTCAGATGCAATTTTTTGCATGGACTCGCCTTTGTCTATTCTCATTAAAGCTTCAAGTTTTTGTTCAATGGAAAGAACCACTTTTTTTCTCTTTCCACGTGCCATGTTCCTCAAACAATAAAATGATATTTTACAGTAGTACACTAAGGGGAAAATGGAATTGGAAAAATGAAACAACCACAGCAGAAACATAAATCACTGGCGCAAAGGAACAAAGGAAGCTATGGCCATGGCAGTATGCGACACATGAACGTGTAAATAGCACGTCGAATTGCTATGTTGGATAAACCGGAAGGTCGGATAAGTGAAGGTCGGATAACCCGGACTTCACTGTACACTTTAAATGCAGAACCACAGCAGGGGTAGGTCCCGGACCCGGTGCAAGCCAGGACTGAGCCAGGCTGCTGGCTAGCAGCCTGCTAAAAAATGTACTGGTGGGCGCAGGGCGGAGAAATGTGTGCAGTCTATAGAATTAACCTATAAGGCTATGTCTAGACAACAGCGTTTTTTTTTTTAAAGTGGGCTTTTTTCGAAAAAACTTCACCTGCATCTAGACTGCCGAAAATTAAATCAAAATTAAATTGAAAGAACGTGGCAGTTTTTTTGACAGCAGTAAACCTCATTTTTCGAGGAAGAACGCCTTTTTTTCAAAAGAGCTCTTTTGAAAAAAAGGCGTTCTTGAACACAAACAGGGCTTTTTCAAAAGAGAGCATCCAGATTGCCTGGGTGCTCTCTTTCGAAAAAGCAGATCGCTTTTTTGAAAGTCTTGTGGCAGTCTAGACGATCTCTTTCAAAAGAGGCTTTTTCGAAAGAGCTCTTTCAAAAAAGCCTCTTTCGAAAGAGGCTTGTAGTCTAGATATACCCTAAGCTTTTGCTTATCAATTAATTGATTAATAGACTACACAATTACATCCATACTGCATAAGAACCAGAGTCTAGTAATACTGTCTCAAGGGTTATGTTTATTTAAAAACGCCAAGTACATACTTCACTAGTAAAGATTGTGAATGACTTAGTAAAAATGTTTGTATTTTACTAGGGAAGTTTTACCCTAAATATTTAGAAATAATTTTAAAACAACAAGTGAGGGGGAAAATGAACTGAGACTGACTAACTTGTGGTTACATACAAAGACCGTTGAGAAAGAGCATAATGAGTGTAGCTAAAGTCCAGATATTTCCTGTAATGGAATGTATGCTTAAAATAAAGTGGACAAAAGATACCTGAATGTGGTTTGTTGACTTCTAGAAGAGTGACATTGTAACTCTTGTTTAGAGAAATGTAAAAATCCATAGTAAATCAAATGTTAAACTTTATATAAGTAATAGTTCAGAGTTTGATAATACCTATTTTTAAATTAAAATGACACTTTTAGTAATTGAGTAAATTTAAATGTCTAAGCTGTTATTTTCGAATTACTGAAGTGTTGTGAGCATATAACTTGATTTGCAAATCAGAGGGGCTGTTTTGTGGATATTTAACCCCGTATTGGTACACAATAAGGCTATTAAGAGGCGGGTAATCGACTAATCATGTAGTTGATACAATTGGTATGGACTACTTGATTAGTTGATAAGGGAAGGCTCAGTCCTGGCTTGCACCAGGTCCAGGAGCTACTCCCGCTGCGACTCTGCAGTTTAAATATAGTAGCAGCTGGGCATGCAGGCAGCCCAGTTCCTACTACATTTAAACTGCAGAGCCGCCGCAGCCAGGGCTGTCCACAAACAGAGGCTACTCTGGCAGCAGCACCTGTCCGCAGGGGGTCCCACACTTCTCCCAGAGGCAGCAGTGGAGGAGGAGCTGGTGGTACCACGGAGACAGTCCTAGAGGGAACCGGCTTTTAAGCTGGCTTCCCCCAGCACGGGCTCCTTCTTCCCCCTGCCACCTTGCTACCTCTGGTTCAGAGGCAGCAACGGGGGGAAGGAATGCTAGTCAAGTAGTCAAATCAACTACTTGCTAAGCCTAGGCTTATAGGTAGTCGACGACTCGTTTACAGCCCTAGTACGAAAATCACCCACTTAGATCTATATATGTTTAAATTTTATGATAAAATCTTGGTCTGAAGTGATTGGATCTTTACTACTTATGTTTCAAGGCAACCTATTTATTATTATTCTATAACCATCTTGTTTTATTTCTTTTTCCATTCTAATTTCATTAGTAAAATGTAGGGATGTTAAATTTCGTTTAATCAACTAATCGACTACACTAGTTGATGGATTTTCCATTGAGTAGTCGATTAGTCAATAAGAGGGGGAGCCGCAGGGGTGTTAGCTCCCAGCCCAGGAGCTAACCCTGCTGCGGCTCTGATTTTTAAATGTATTAAAGAGCCAGTTGGCTCTTTAATACATATAAAAGGCTTAAGCACAGCCAGGGAGACGCGGTGGGGGACTGGCACAAGCTGGGAATCAGGTGTCCTAGTTTATGCCAGGTCCCCCTGCCACACTTCTGATTTTAAAATCAGGGCCGGCCCGAGCTATTTTGGCACCCCGGGCCTGGGCGCGTGGCGCTGCCCCCGGGTGCACGGCGCATGCGCGGGCCGGCCACGGCCACTGGCGCACAGCCCGGGGCCCACCCCGGGACACACGGCGCATGCGCTGCCCAGCCCGGTCACCGCTGCTGGCGTGCACACCGGGCCGTGCAGGGCCCCGCGACCGTGGGGAGAAGGGCGCTGCTGGCCGGTGCCACGGAAGCCGGGCGCGCGGCACCTGATGGCAGCTATAAGGGATGCTGCGCGCCCCTTACAGCTGCCATCAGGCGCACCCCATCGGTTGGCGCCCCGGGCAGCTGCCCGGCTCAACCACCCCTCAGTCTGGCCCTGTTTAAAATATATGAAGAGCCGGCAGCAACGGGGGAGAAGCAACTAGTCGAGGGACTAATTGACTATCTGCTAAGCTAGTCGACTGGTTGCTTACATCCCCAGTAAAATGTATAAATTTACAAAGCTCTGAAGCCCATCCTTTTGGCTAAGTAACATCAAAGCCTGAGAAATCATAAGAGGTATAGCAAGGTTCATTGGTCAATTTGTTTAAATTAAAGGGTGTAAATATCACTAAGTGTATTACATTGTTTCTTTGTACCCCATTATTCAAAGATTGAAGTTGGTGGGGAAAAAATAATACATTGTTTTTAAACACATTTCAGCTATGAAAAGTAGAGTGGATTATATAATGGACAAAATATGCTCATGTCTCCTTGGTTTAGGACTGACTGGGAGATTTACAATGGATATAATTCACGCTTCACTAACCTGAAAAACAGATATGGAACTCTTGGTGCTTCAGATTTATAGCCAAGAATGTGTATTGTTAAATTAACCAGAAATAGGCTGCACTTACAAATATCAGATTCAAAGGTGACCTTGAGCTAGGGAGAGTTTACATATAGTCCCCAAAGCCATATAGGCCAAGTACAGCAAATCAAACAGCCCCTCAGGAATAGGGTAACCATATTCCATAATTCCCTATGATGAATACGGGACACCAAGTGGCGGGGAGGGGCTTACCCCTCAGCGTGGGGGGGAGCTGCCGATGCTCGGAGCTTCAACTCTGCAGTGTGGGGGGGGGGAACCACCAATGCTCAGGACTCCATTGGCTGAAGCTCCAAGTACCAATGGCTCTCCTCCCACCCTGACCCACTGCAGGGATGAAGTTCAGCTCCACAGCATGCGGGGGGGGAGGGAAGCCACTGGTGATTGGGGCTTCAGCGGCTGTAGCCCTGAGTGCTGGCATCCCCTCCTCCTCCCCCCACCCCCCGCAGGGGAAATACAGGACAATGTGCCCATTTTTTAAAAAAAGTCAGGATGCTGGGAGGAGGTCTTAAATAAGGGACTGTCCCAGTAAAAACAGGACAGATGGTCACCCTACTCAGGACGGAAGTTTAAAGACTGCCTAGCTGAGGTATGTGTTTGTTAAGAAACGTGCTGGCTGCTCATGATTTCAAACCTGAAGCTAGTGGATTTTGGCTACTTCATTTTCAAAATATAAAGTAAAATTCAAAGCATGCTAAGTTCTTGAAGAACCTTCCCTACCAAAACTTCTACATACCATTCAGTTCTAGCTATCAGACCAGCCAAATCTCATCTGTACACAGGGGAGGTTTAGGAAGTTGAAAAGACAAAATGCAAAAAGAATACAGGTTGGTCCTCCCTGGTCTGGCACCCTGGGGACCTTACCAGTCCCAAACGAGGGAATTTGCCATACCAGGAGGGGAGGTCCTCTGCCATCAGCCTGCCGACTCACCTAGCTGCCAGCTCCGCTTCTGGCCCAGCTGGCTGGCCAGCCCCAGCCAGGGCTGCTATGGGCTCCCAGCCCCGCTGCTGCAGGTGACTGTGCACTCCCAGCCCTGATGCAGCAGGCTATTAGACATGGCCAGAGCTGCTGCGGGTTTCTGGCCTTCGGCTGTCAGATACAGCAAGGGCTGCTGTGGCCCACGATTCTATTACTACAGGCTCCCAGCCTCAGTCGGGGCTGCTGGATGCTGGCCCCACAGACTACCTACCCCCCAGGCCTGCAGGTGGCCGGCCTCCGGCTCTGGCTGCCAAATGCTGCCCACTGCCACTGGTCCCGCCCCAGGGCTCTCTGATCCAAGGACAGATGTTGACGGACCAGAGAGTCTTGGTTTAGGGAGGTACAACGTATATAGATTATCTCCCTCTGAATGATTTTGCACTAGCATTAAAACTCTCCCCCCATATCATAATTGTATCCCTCTCCTATGTTTCCCCGTATTCTATATGATATACCATCCATGATGTGGAAGATTAAGATTTTGGCAGTGATATTTTTAGTAAAAGTCACAGGCAGATTGTGAGCAATAAAGAAAAATTCATAGAAGCCTGTGACCAGTCTCTGACTTTCATTAACAATATCCAGGACAAAATGGGGAGCTCAGCTATGGAGTCCCCACAACACCTGCAGAGGCTGGTCAGCTACAGGTAGCCAGGCCAATAGCCACTGTGGGCCTTGGGGCAAGGAGTGGGGGAGAGGCAGCACCTCAGGCAGAAGGGGCAGGGCTGAGGGGAGTCAGCCCTTAGCACCACCCAAACTGTGGTGTACCCCCACCCTCAGCACCACAGGGAGCAGCACTCCAGCAGCAATTCAAAGTGGCAGGGGGCTCTAGCTACAGCAGCTGCTGCTGCTGTAGCAGTGGTGGCAACTGAGAGCTCCCGACCCCTTTGAATCTCTGGGTATCAGAGCCAATCCCCCCCCACACACACACACATCGGTGGTCATGGCTACAGGGGGACAACTCTGAGTTATGGGAGTCCCCTCTGCCAGGTTTGCATTCCAGATTACCACTCATCAGAGCTCCAGGAGGCTTGTAGTGGGCCCTTGCAGCTTCCAGCTACTGGAACTGAATTCACAGAGGTCACTGAAAGTCACAGATTCCATGATGTCTGTCCAAAAATTCTAGCCTTAATTATATATACTTGCAGCCATCCTATATATTCATTGGTTTCCATTGGCCAGAAATTGCAGCAGGACAGCAATCAAGATTTTGAACACACCTGTCTTAATGGAGTGCTCTGTGTGTAATTTAATCCACTTTACTAAGATATAAGGAGTCTAAACAGGAGGATGTTGTTTCAATTTGTTGTCAGTTTTGCATCAGTAGTCATTTTTATTCAGTTAGTATCAATTAGTCTATTTATTGCAAAAGTTTCCTCCCCACATTTAAGTTTCGAAAAGTTCGGACCTGGGGAATTTCTAACTCAGCTCTGAAAACAAAAATAGATTCCCATTATATTTTTTTTAAAATCCGTTATTTTTAAAAAATGTTAAAATTCCTGCTATTGAATTATAAGTGTTTCACAGCAGTAGCTGAAGAGAGACTAGTTCAAATTAAAAACATTTGTAGGTGAGAGGAACACAGAGTATGAGTACAGTACCAAGAATTTTGATCCATTTAAATGATAGGTGGCTCCATAGCTCAGTGGTTAGAGCACTGGTCTTGTAAACCAGGGGTCGCGAGTTCGATCCTCGCTGGGGCCTCACGTTTATTTTGTCTGTTAAAATACCCTAAATTTAATTTTAAGGCACGAAGGGGAGGGGAGGGGAGGGGAGGAGAGGAGAGGAGAGGGGTTCCTTGGCGGGGCCCGGGGCCTGGCTCAGACGCAGAGACCAAACGCACAACCCGAGAGGCAGGCGGTGGGGAGGGGCTATGAGGCAGCTGGTCGCTGTTTGCTCCCCCGCGCGGGCCTCTGGCCACCACTGGCCCCGAAGGCGCAGCATGGGGAGCCGTGAGGCCCGGGCCAGGCGCGGGGCCGCGCCGAGGGGAAGGAGGGCGGAGTCCGCCCCGCCTCAGCTTTGCGGGCGGGGACTGGCCGCTGGGGCGGGCGGAGCACGCGGCCCGGCCCGGCCCGGCCCGGGGCTGCAGGCAGCGCGCTGGGCCCTGGCCGGTGCGGCGCTCCCTGGGTAGCCCAAGCCCCGCTGCCACGATGGGGCGGCACCGGCCTTTACTCAGCCTGCGAGTGAGTCGGGCCGCTACCTGCCTGGGCTGGGCACCTGCAGCCCCCAGCCCGGCTCTGCCACGGCGGGAGCCCCCCTTGACCCCGGGCGGTGGGGTGGAGGAGTGAAGCAGGTGGGGAGGAGGACACAGCAGCTTGGGGGTGAGGAGGGGGGAGAGACACTCTCCTTTACTAGTGAGCTTTGGGGTGGGGATGTAAGCGACTAGTCCGCTATGGATAAGCAAAAGCTTATCTGATAGTTGACATACTAGTGGGTTAGTGGCTCTCCCTCCCCACCTTGCTGCCTCTTTCAGAAAGAGGCAGCAACATGCTGGGGGGAGATACGGTTCCCCCCAGCGCCGGGGGGGGGCACAGTAGCTGTGTTCCGCCTTTGAAATGCACAGGAGTCCCTGCTAGGGTTCTTGTGCACTTTAAAGAGGATTGGCCACATGGAGCCTAGGGCCAGAGGGGTTTCAATCTTTGAAATACACACAAGCCCCTGCTGGCGCTCTTGTACATTTCAAAGGCCTCATGGCCCTTCCGCCTTTGAAAGGTAGCAATGGCCAGGCAAGCTCTTGCTACATTTCAAAGCAGAAGTGCCCTTATTGACTAATCGAATAGTTGATGGAAATTCCATTGATTATTTGATTAGTTGATTAATCTGATTTTAACTCTCCAGTCAAAAACTAGATACCTGGCAGCCCTCTGCTGCCCAGCACTCACAAGCCTGGGGAGGAGGCATAGAGAGTGGGATGCTAATGTCATTGTGTCAAGGTTGAGATTATGAAACAGACAGAGATGGATGGAGATCCAGGGAGGCAGCCAGCTGACCTGGACTCCATGCGGTGCTGCCGCTTTGAAACACCGCAGGGAGCCCGGGACCAGCTAGGAGTCCCCAGATGGCCTGAGCTGCACACAGTGTTTCAGCGCTGCATGGAGCCTGGGGCACTGCTGCTTTGAAGCACTCCCTCCTCTACCCCTTCCCCCCCCCCCCCGCCTCTTTCTGATAGAGGCAGCAAGAGGGGGAAAAGCATCTAGTCGACTAGTGTGTTGACTATCCAATAACATTTGCTTATCAGATAGTCAACTAGTCGTTCACATCTCTAGTACCGGCAATAATCAAAGTATGTGCAAGGAAGATTCTGGGACCGTTCTCACAGACAGTGGAGAGAAAAAGAATCCCTGTCACTGACCACGGAGAAGTAGAATTGTACCTCTGTAGTCAATAGTACAGCCTCAATGACTTCTCTCACAAATGAGCTGTACCTGTTGCCACTGCACCATTGGTTTATCACCTACTCTTCTTGTGCACCAAAGTACCATTATGCACAGGTGGTCCAGACTCCTGCTTCAGCTGCCTAAATCCCTACCCACCCCCATGTCTTAAAACTGCACCACTTCTGCTGCATCTCCATCCTGTGCCTGGTGAAAGGGTCAGGATTTGGCCCTCAGTTTGTGACTTGGGAAGTGTAAATTGCCATAACACAGATGTCCACCAAACTCTTTTCACAGTGTCTGATGTTCAGTTTGATTCCATCTGGTGGTTTGAATCAGCTTGAATTTCTGTTCAAAGCAATTGCCTAGCCATGAGCTGGCCAGATTTTCAGCGTCCCTTGAAATCAATGGCAGATATGCAGTAACTTTGAAAATTAGATCTATAATAGCAAATATTTTTATGCAGTCTGCTTCTCTGGTGATTTAAAACAAATGCCTAAAATAAATACATTCAGATTTTTTTTGAATATTTAATAAAAGGCAATTATTTTAAAAATATAGTTTGATATAAATTCAGTGGCAAAGAATGATGAAATACAAAAAAAGATGACTTCACTGTATTTATTTCATATGCTGTGATTAAATATGAACTCCCTCATAAGCACTTAAGCCCACCGATAGACACCTGCAGCCTATTCCTGCACTCCTTATTTAGGCAATCCAAATACCTCTCTCTTTGCACCTGTGGAACTGAAGTTAGTGGAGGCTTTGTGTAACTACTAGTCAGGAGATGGCCTTCAAAGCAAGATTGGCTCAGAATATTAAATTTATGAGGCTAGGAAAACCTTGATGCAGTTAAAGTCACAATAGGACATATAGTCCACTTGCATTAAAACTCATCAAGTAGCACACATTCACCAAGACTGAATTTGCCCCTACATAATCTTATGAACGTGTTTTGGACAAAAACTGGACACAGGTCTGATCCTTCTAATGAGTCCTTGTTGGAAAACTCCAATTCACATGACAAATTGGCCTTTTTCATCAATCACTGGTTTTCTTTTTGGCTCATTTGGAGTTCTCTTGTGTTCACAGGGAGCTTCTTAGAACTGACCCTTTTTTCTTCTGTTTTTTCTCCCTGGCTGCTGCAGTTTTCTTAGGAAGAAGTTTCTTCTTGGGTCCAGTTATCTGGGAATATCTCTTGGCTGGCAAAGATGTCACAAGTGATGCTATATATACCTTTGGAGCCTTTGTTGTCTCCTCTGGTGGATCTAGTTTAATCCTGGATCCTTTGGCCTGCCTCTTTTTGCCAGACATGGTTGGCTTCACTGCTGATAGCTTGGTGGAGCTTTTTGGGGAACCTGGCTTCTTGGCTTTTTTGGAAGAGGTTGTCTGGGTGGCTCCAGTGGAGATAGAGGATGTGGTGGGAGGTTTGGTTGTTGCAGGTTCATTAAGCAGATCAAGGACAGTCTCTGTGAAAAGTAATTAAAATGCTTCAGCATTTCTGGTTTAAGGCAAAACAGTAACTCAGACATATCCCTGAAAAAAACCTTAGCAGATTGACAAACAAGCAGACAAGAAACATATTTGCCTTTCAAAAGAGATTAAAAACTGTGATGCTTGAACGCTGCCTCACTATTCTCATTTTCAGTCTGCTTCCTCCATGAAATACAAATGCTAGCTTCTTTGTGTAGGGTTGCTAAGACCAAGTTTGCTTTCTCTTAGAATAAAAAATAAACATTTATGTAGAAAAAGACCAAAGTTGCATAAAGGGTAAGATGGAATTGGCAAGCAGATTTTAATAAAAGGATAAATAAAATTCTCTTTGACACATCTAGTTTGTTGACTGGTTGTTATCAATAGCATTAATTGTTAATATTGTTGTAGCATCTACAAGTCCCAATGGGGCCTCATGGTGTTGGGTACTGTTCAGCCCAGGTAGTAGGAGGCAATCACTGAATCATAGACATTACAATCTAAATATGCACAACCGACAAAGGTCAGGAGAACGGAAGTATTATCATCCTAGTTTTACAGCTGGGCAAACTGAGGTGCTGAGAGATTAAGAGTTAGCGATACAAAGGGAGCTAGGTGTTATGAGCACATAACTTTTAGCCCAGTTGGCAGGGTAATTCTCTGAGATGTGGAATACCCCCAGTTCAAATTCCCTCCACCTAAGGCATAGAAGAGATTGTACAGTGGAACAGCTTCAATGAGAGCAACAGAAACACACATATCAAATAGGGATGTAATAGTGTCGTCGATTAACCGATAAGCAAAAGCATATAGGTTAATGCTATAGACTAGACATGTTTCCCCCCACACCTTGCCAGTAAATTTTTTAGAAGGCTGGCTGGCCAGCAGCCCGACTCAGTCCTGGCTCGCGCTTGGTCCTGGACCTACTCCTGCTGCGGCTCTGCACTTAAAGTGTATTAGGAGCCAGGCGGGCAGGCAGCTCAGCCCAGTTCAGGCTCACACCGGGTCCAGGAGCTCAGACTCACCCCCCCCCCCCAGATAGGGGCTGCCCGGGGACTATAGAATAGTCAACTAACCAATAAGAATTCATGAGCTTAATCAACTATTCAATTAACCGATATTAAACATCCCTAGTCCCAGAGCCCAGTGGTTAGGCCACACACATGAAAGGTGAACTAGGCATTTCACTCATTAAAGGTCAGTGCACTAACCAGTATACTAAAAATTAGGAGGGAAGCAGAGTGGACCTCCACCTCTACCTTTTCCTGGGTGTTTGGTGTGGAGTTAAGTGACTAGGGTTGCCAGGTGTCCAGTATTGACCCGGACAGTCTGGTATTTTTGCCTGCTGTCCGGTAAAAAAATTCAGAAAATACCAGACACCTAAAATGTCCGGTATTTTCTGATTTCTTTTTCCCTGCCAGGAGGCAAAAATACCGGACACCTGGCAACCCTATGACACACTCAGCAACCAGGCCCAGCCCCCCCCCCGCTAGACACCCCCAGATACTCCCCCACCCCCCTGCTTATCTGGTTCCGCAGGGGCCTGTCTTGTGGCTGAAACAGAAAAACAAAATGGCCTCCGGCAAAAATGCCTCTTCTTAAAGGGGCCATGCTGATTTTTATTTTATTTTATTTTATTTTTTTGCTCAACAACTTTGGTCTCCCCCCTTTTTTTTTTTCCTCAACAGAATTTTTTTCCTGGTGGTTATTTTTTTGGGGGTGGGGTGGGGGGGTTCGGTATTTTTGGTTAAACATCTGGCAACCCTATAAGTGACCCATGAGCATGCCTGCCAGATTAGGTGCCTCAAGAAATATAGGTAAAGGAGTGCCTGTGTTCTCCTGGCTCATGAATCACTCATGGGGCCTACATGAGAGGTAGGTATTTGGATGCCTAGAGAGAGGCAGTACTGTGCATGTGCAGAGGCAGAACCAAGGCAGCAAAAATTTAGCCACTAAGTGATTTTAGGGACCTACAGGGTTTGGCAGTAGCCAAGCAAGAGTCTTGTGAAACACAACAATGCCAACAAACCGGATATAGGTACCTAAGTCTGGGCGGCAGGCACCTAAATATCTTTGTGAATCTAGCCCATGGAGACTTTCCCATGGTTACTTGGGAATCAGTAGCAGAGCCCAAAATTGCACCCAGGTCCCCTGAAAGTCCCAGTCTAGAGCCTTAACCACACCTTGTTCTTTCGTGTTTTCTGCTCACTCTGTTGCTGTTGTGAACACTAAAAAACTAACTTTAATCACTTCCAAACTCATCTGTGGAGACTAATTAAAAGCAGTATATTTAACATGCAACAGAAACATGAGTTGTAACATGCTGCACATTTCAACAAGACATCTCTTCAGATTGTATACGGTGTGCCACACAATAAAAGGAAAATCGAAGGACTTACTTGCCAGCGGAGCAAATGGGATACGTTTACTCTTTGTTTTCAAAGAAATAGGCTTGTGTTTACACTTCCCTGGTGGCGCTCTCCTTAAAAACAGATTTTAAAATTTAAAAAGCACATGGAAATGATCAGGAAGTTTACTTTTTCCAGAGATAGAGATTACATATCAATCCTTCCTGTTAGGTCATGTACCCTCAGGCGAAACCAAACAGTTTGCAGTTAGGGTAAAAAATTAGGAACTCCTTTTCACAAAAAAGTATGCTTTTTCTCACTGAAAAAATGTCCATGTTTTATTATTGTGGAATAATATTTTGCTGATACCATTATAAAAAGTGCCACATGAAATCCTCTGTTCTTTGCTAGCTACCTCACTCTATAGTCTATAATATCGCCAAAGTGCCAAGCGCCTTACATCTGGCCACCTTCAACAGAGAAAAGTAGAATAAAACAGAAAACTTTGTTAAATTGCAAGGAAAGACAAATCAGGATGGAAGAGCTGTAATTGTGACACAACTGGGAGAGCTAGATTGCTACCCAACTCACGCACTGCCCCTCTCCTTTGAGGTGCTTGAGTGTCTGAAGACCTAACACCCTGATTTTCTGAGGTGATGAGCAACCTCAGTTTCCATTGGAATTGTGGATACTGAGTGCTCCTGAAGATCAGGCTCTTACTAAAGTTAGATGCTTCATCAAACAGACAAGCAATGAGGCCTATTTTGCAGGGAACCCAGCTGAGATGCAGAAAAAAAAAATCTCCAAAAGGACCAAAGGAAAGATTAAACACACAGTCATGCTCTAGGAGGCAGGTGATGGGGTAAAGGAAGAAGCTTCTGAAACTCAGCTAAGAAAACTGGTTCATTTCAGAAAAAAAACATGTAGGGCAAGCATCAAGGCCTCCTATATAATAATGCTGTCCATTAGTAAGCTGCCTCCATGCTCACATGCAGGCACCTGACCACCCTCCTCAGGCATCTTGGAAAATGTAAAACTGGTTTTCTCCATTTATACAAGAGAACCTCAGTTACAAACACATCAGGGCCCACACATCAGACCCTTGTGTGCAAATCCAGAAGACCTCCCTACAATACATTTGCCAAGTCATAGATGACAACAATTTAGGAAAGTGCCAGGATATCATTGCTTTTCAACAGCCTCCTAAAATGTAGCCTAATAGACTCACTCTGGAGAACTGATTCACAGCTGACCCTGCTAAACCCTATTAACCTCAGCTCATCACACTGGCATTCATGGGAGACTTGTGTCTACAAAACATTTTTAATCCATTTTCAATTAAAATTAGTTTAATTGGGTTTTTTTCTGCCTTTCTCTGCAGTATGCGACATGATTTGCCTGCAGGGATAATCTGGACACATTTTACCTCATCAGTCTCCTGCTATTGCACTGGGGCTTCAGCATCATCTGGGTCTCTTCTGTTCTCTGCCTGTGGCATACAACAGCTCAGTCTCCTCACAAATAACATGCTTTAGTTTAACAGAAGTCATAGTGGTGTTTGGATGATATTTAATGGCCTGTCCTAGGCAGGGGGTCGACTAGATTTGTTTTCTACCTAACTGGGAGTCCCAACCCAAAAGTGGGTCACCAGGCTATTGTTGGGGGGTCATGGCTGGAGAGCCTAGCTCTGAAGGCAGTGCCACCACCAGCACAAGGATAGAAGTAAGGGTGGTATGAGGCATGGGACATCACTTTTTTTGGAGAGGATTGTCTCAGCCTAAAATATTTTCATAGGTGAGCCCAGCAAAATAAGTTTGAGAACCCCTGGATTAGACAATCTAAATGGCCCATTCTGACCTAATAGCTCCCCACACAAATGTGCCTCAGTGATGTTCTGGAACAATCACCATGTATGGTGAAAGGGCATTTCTGTCGGCATGGCTCATTCAGTTTTAGGCCTGTTTGCGGAGGATGACAGAAAACAAGTGGCCAATCTGCATTAACTGTGAACAAAAACAAGGTCTCTGGGGAATTTCTTGGAGAACACTAATTAATTTTTCTTAAGCCACTAGTGATATAGTAACAACTTCAGACATAACAGCCTTATGCTGGCTGGAACTGAAGTAGTGGCCTAGAGGTAAAAGCACTGTAACCCATTACCAATCCCCTTCTAATTTCCCTCGTCATCTTTGAATACTTACCCTAACCTTTACATTCCTCACCTTTGGATTGTGGTAAGAGGTACATGCCAGCCAGGCTAAAGTTATATTGAGTAAGAAAGAAAAGTTTTGGTGAAAGATCTTTTTGGCATTAAAAAATTAATGTCTATTTTACAAGGTCCTTGGCTGACGTATGGACAGAAAAAGACGGTCTCAGTCATGAACTCTAAGGGTACTGATTATTACTTTGTACTATTAAAACAGGTCTGTGTTGTATCTTTGACTTATAAAAAGGTGAATACTTTTAAACTTTATTGTCCCCAAACTTTTAACTGATTTTGGGCCTGAGTGTAATTCTAGAATTAACTTCACTCAAGCTAGTGGAGTTGCTCAAGATTTACAATAAAGTAACTGGGATCAAAACATAGATGGGTAGATTCCACATACATATTCCACATCTGTTAAGTCAACGAGATAATTTGTGTTGATTATAAAGTAGCGTGCAAAGGAAAACCAGATCTTAATGCTAACCTTGCAGGATCAACAAATTTGTAGATAGATCCATGTGGTGCATAGGCACTGGGATAAGAAGTAGCCATAAAATAAAGCTCCCCTAAATAAATAGAGACAAAAAGAACTTAAGTCATTTCAGATGCAAACACATAGACAAACTGCAGATTTGGTGCACTACTATTCCCCACCCCCACTCCCTGCCACTCCATTATGTCATATCCTCAGAAAGGAAGACACAACCATATTTATTTCATTTAGAATCACACCTTAGGCAACGATCTCACCATGTGATCCATGTAGGCAGGTTGCAATAGCCCCACACAGACCCACTGATTTCAGCTAGGCTACATGCAAGCAAAACACTCCTTTGTCAATCCCAGTGCAGCTTCATGGCCATTGTGTGTCCTTGTAGAGGACACTCCAAAAGATAATTTTATTTGGTATGTATTATAAGTGTACTTTCTACAAGGTTTGTTTTCATCCAGTAAAACAGCCAGCAATTATAAATAAAAGAAACACACACCCAAAAACAAAATATTTAAATTACTTATAAACTACCAACAAATCAGTCTCTAAAATGGCTAATTATTAGGACAAAAGTCTCTTTGTTACTGGGTTGTTCAGGCTCATATTTTGATAAATTGACTGCTATCTCTAGAATTCATATATTTTTATTAGCCATCAGTATACTATGTAGGGAGGTTATGATAGTTTGAGCAAATACTAGAAGAAACCATTGGTGTAGTTCAAATTACATTACAGCACTGATATAATTTTTAGAGGAAGAGTTGATACCAGAATTGAACATCCATCCCTACCACGTTAGTGTTTCACAATAAAATAACATTTCTACATTCCCCAGGTGTCTGTCTCTTGCCTTATTTTTCATATTCTAGAAATTGTAGCCAAATGTGTAAGAAAATACTATGCCTGAGTGTGAGATCATCCAGGATCTTTTCCATTACAAGAAAAGGATGCAATCCATATTCTACTGAACCATAAGATATTATTAAAGGACTTCCTCTTCTTCCAGACTCTGCTACCCAAGAGATTAGGCTGGCTGCAAGAACTGGAATGAGTATGATCCCATTGCAGTGACCCATACTTTTACATTTTTAAATTTAAAAAAGTGAACAAACAATATGGATGGGTCTGAATCAAAACATGAATCCAACCCCCCACCCAACTTTGAGTAAGTTACAATCCAGATTCAGATTTCAAGAGAGCCATGAGCTCTATAATAAGCTCAGCTTGAGTTGTACATCATGTGTGTCTGGGGTAGGAGAAAAAAACCTCACAAGCCTCTTGGCTAGGGAGATTTCTGAACTGTCTGAACCATTTGCCAACCACACTGCAATGCTGAGGTATTTCATCACCACTATGCAGTTGGTCAATCTTCACTAACATTTCCCAAGGGCAGCCAAACCCCTGAAACACAGAACCCAAATTCCTATACAAACGCGACTAAGGAGATGTATTACCTGCCTCATCTTCAGCAAAGGAGATGATATATTTGTTATAAGAGCTGATCAGCCCAGGGAAAGCACAGACTTTAGTGCTACCAATGCAAATATCTTGCTTCTTCCATTTATTTCTCCTCTCATCTTCCTGCAAAGCCATAAGGCGACTAGATGAAAAATAAAACCTTATGTTGCATGATTCCAAATTTCCATTCTCGGTTAATTCCTGCAAAAATCATGCATCACTGGAAGTAAAAGGCTAGTTGGAACCCTTATCCTTAAACTGAGTTTAATTTTCTTTTGTATAAGATAAGCCTGAATAAAAATCCCACTCTTGAAAATTGTAACTTGGGTGAAGTTCAGATCCAGATCACAACCTTACCAGTGCTTTCTCTGTAATGGATCAAATCAAACCATTGATCTAAATATGCTGAATGTTTGGGACTTTCACTGGCTGTGGGCCAGGGCATTTCAAAATGCTCAGATATGCAGGCACTGCATTCATGGGAGCCATACAAATATAAGGACTGGATAGAAAAGAATGGAAAACGTCCTCACCCACTCATGAAATCACCAAAAATGTAGAGGCCATTCAGGTTCGGGGATTCACAGCCCCTGTACACGTATCCTCCAGTGACTGATTTCCCCACAGTGTGGCCATAGGCAAATATTGGAAGAATGTCATCTGTTAAACACAAAACAGAAAGCTTTCACTGACTCACTTATCAAAGAGCAATTGGCCAACAATACTGATGTATGCAATGGAGACCAAAAGGGCTAGTGCACATGGGAGTTGCTTGGTTCATTTCAATGGGGTTTCATTCATGTACACCAACAAAATTTAGTCCTGAGGCTTTAAAGGAGTTTCCTAGGTGGCTTAATGAAGTTCACTGGCTCAGTCGTGCTATCATACTGGATCTAGCAGGTAAAAGCTGCAGTGAGAGTTCATGAAATGTAACATGTGGCCAAGTGTATCAAGCAATGTAACAATGATTAACATTAACATTCTGTTGTTTTCTACTGAAAAGACAACATATGGAAGCAGGAAGTTGCAGTTCAGTTTAACAGATTGATATACTGCAGTTGCTCCCCATGTAGTAAATGCTAACCATGGGCAGCAACTGAAAATCATTCTAGTGGATGCCAAATATTACCAGAAACGTAAATTACTGTCACCTTTCTGCCTGACACCATGAGAGGTGATTCCAGCCCCTTTACTTTTTGGTGAAGATAAGGGAACTAACATTCGGCTCCTGAAAACTTTTAGACCTCTCCACACTTTTCCAATGTGACTGAGGTTTTCTTCTGAACAGCACAGACAGAAAAATGTTATGAGTTAAAATCAGAAGCCTAGCAGCCAAGCCTAACACAGGCACATGGTAAACTTTCTGGTTCTTAGGCCACAGTGCTGGACCTTGTTAAAAACTACTGGTGTATTTTGCATTAATAGCATCATATAGCAATCACCACAACAGATATATTGGGTAGATAGATACCACATACATACACTCATATGCCAAGCTTAGTTCTCAGAATCATTTACCTTTTATTATTTTAAAAGTGGTGTTTGTCAACAAAATCCTTAAGGAACATAATTATACCCAGTTCTTATATTGTGCTTTTCATCGGTCGATATCAGAGTGATATCAAAGAAGATCAGGATCATTTTACAGCTGGGAAAACTGAGCACAGAAAGGTAAAATGACTTAGAGACAAAGTCATCAAGGAGTAGAGCCAGGAATAGACTTCAGGTCTTCTGAGGCCCATTCTGGTGTTCTATCCAATAGGTAACACTGCCTCCCACATAAGATTTTCTGTAAGATCATGTCACCAAGCCTGGTATCCTGCCTACTGCCATGGCCACTACCTGATGTTTCAGAGAAAAGCAAATATTCCCATAATGCACTTAGGCCCCAATCCACTGCCCACTGGACTCCACAGAAAGTCGTCTGTTGACTGCACTGGCCCTTCCCCATTTGTGTAATGTGGTACACAAAAAGAAATTCTTGAAGTGCCAGGATGTTTTTGTATTTGGATTGGAAATCTCCTGCACCCTCCCTCCTGGTCAGACCTCCTTCTCCCCAGCCCATCTCTGCACCCAGCAGAGCCACCAGCCACCACGGGCAGGGACATGTTCCTCATCCCCCCCCCCACCCCCCTGTACATGACTTCAGATTACAGAGGTTCATTGGAAAAGCAGCAGTATAGTCATTAACTAAGTATGTATTGCATGGCATGTGCTGTCTCAAGCAAAGCTCACACAAGAAGTTTCTGGCTTACCTAAGGAGGAATTGTGGCAAAGCTTTATGTCATAACATTCAAATCCCTCCTTAGCTCTCCAGCCATAGTTCCCTCCTTTAACAATGATGTCAACTTCTTCAAACCTGTTCTGTCCAACATCACCACAGAATATTCTCCCTCGTCCCTTGTGAGTAACCGGGTCCCCTCTGTCAACAGCACAGCGCCACATATTCCTGACCCCATAGGCATAGATTTCAGGGAGAGCCTTGGGGTCAGAGACAAAGGGGTTATCTGGTGGGATGCGATATGGCTTTCCATCTGGGCTTTTCCCATTCACATCTATCCGTAACACTTTTCCTAGTAAAGTACTCCTGAAAGTAAAGCAAGGCAAAAGCAACAGGTTAATGAGACTGTCAGGTAAATCAAAACTCATAAATGTTAATATCAAAGTTGGTGGGAAAATAGGAACATTATTTTGTGAAAATTTTCATGAAAATGTGTCCTGTTTCATAAAAAAATATTTAAAAGTAAAAAAAAAAGTCAACCAGTTCTAATAAATGAACTGGTTGGGGGAAGTTTCAGAGGGGTAGCCATATTGATCTATAAGGGTATGTCTACACATCAAAGTTATTTTGGAATATCAGAGGTATCCCGAAATAGCTACCCCGTGTCGTTTGAACGTGTCCACTATTCCAAAATATAGCGGATGCACTATTTTGTCATCCCTGTAAACCTCATTGTACAAGGAGTAAGGGATGGCTCAAAATAGCACTTTATTTCAAAATTTGGTGCTGTGTAGACAGTGCCAAATTTCAAAATAGCCTATTTCGAAATAGGCTCGAAATAAGCTACGCAATTTGCATAGCACAAATCGCGTACCTTATTTCGAGTTTATGGTGCAGTGTAAATGCACCCTAACTGAAAAAACTTTTTAAAAAGTGAAAAGTGCAGCACCTTAGAGACTAACGAAATATCTAGATGGTTGGGGGAAGTGCCCTCTCCTGAAGGGAATCAGATCTGCTTGGCTGTGAGCAATCATTCCCTCTGCTGCACACGAGTTTCTCCTTTAGCTCACACATGATTTGTGGTTTTTCTGGAGAAAGATGATCTCTGTTTTCCCCGTGAAGTTCCACGTGGCACAGTACAATAGCCACTTGGCACCCTTGTCTCAGCAGAGGAGCAAAGGAATGGGTGGACGGTGGTAACAAAACCAGTCCTTAGAGGTCAGGTGGGACAGTGTGGGGGAAACCTGCACTGCCGCTCCCTGGGTTGTACTGGTTCCAGGTGTGCGCAGAAGACTTTGTTTTCAGAAAATATCCATTGTACCGTGAGCACTAATTTCACTTCCAAGTTTTTGGCAAAAGCAACATGTTATTTATATATGTATATGGAGCTGCAAAAATAGCTTACATCAAAACTGGAATCATACAGTGTCCCTTGTAAGGACAGAAGGGCTGGACCAGTATAGATATTCAATGTAAATGACTTGCTCAAGCAGTTTGGCATGGAAAACAAGGGGCAGTCTGCAATCGCTGAATAGGAAACATCAATGTACAGATTTTTAGTTATCATGTAAAATTGCTCACTTGCCTTGTAACCAATACCAGTGTGCAATTCTTCCAAGGTATTAAGTTTAAGGTCTTAAAAGCCATTTAGGGGATTTGGATGCTGATTCCCAAAAGGATTTGGACATCTGAATCTTCTAGGCTATTGAATTTTCGTAAATCTCATCCTAAAAGTATACTGAGGACACTGCCTGATGTACTGTAAATTGGGGGTGATCCTGGTTTGCACCGACTAGCAAAGCAGCAATTTTTTTTTGCATCAGTTCATTCCCTTGTTTTGCTAAAAGTCTAAATTCTGTCTCGTCATGCACTTAGCCAATGCATTGCACTCATAAGCGATGCATCAACCTGTCCTCTAGCTTACTTGTTCTGAGCGTTCCCAAATTTTCCAAAAGGGTCCCCAGCTTTCCCTCCATCCCCGGTGAACAGATACATATAGCCATCCAGGCCAAAGAGGAGCTGCCCCCCGTTATGATTTGCAGCTGGTTCTTCAAGCTCCAAAAGACTCCTAAAAAGGAAAGGAAAGAAAAATAACCACAGATGCAGCCACTAGACAAGATTCAGTGTCTTGCTGAGTTAGAGAAATGTGTTACTATTCAGTCTGCACAATAAGTGAAACCTCTTATCTGCATGACATGTCCTTCCAAACTATCTCACTGTTCCAGACTAGGCAAGGCCCTTTCATGTTCTTTGCTAATCTCATCCCTCCATTTAGGAGTATGTTTACATCTGAGCTGGGAGAGGTGTGATTCCCAATTTGCACAGGGATATCTGTGCTCCTTCTGCTCAAGCTAGTGTCTAAAAGTGCATTCAGCACAGGTGGCCTCTTGGACTAGCCATCTTGAGTGCAATCCTATCTGACCTCCTACATAAGTGGCTAACCCAAGCTGCCACCCCTACTGCTGGGGACACATTGCTATTTTTAGGTGCCAGCTTGAACAAAGCTAATATAGGTAGGTCTGTATGAGCTGGGAATTATACCTCCCAGCTCAAAGGTAGATAGGGTTGCCAGGTGTCTGGTTTTGAACTAGACAGTCGAGTATTTGAGCTTTCTGTTTGGGAAACAAATTGAGAAAATATAAATGAGAAAATATAAATGTCCGGTATTTTCTAAATAAGATGTAATGTAGATTGTGATGTAATGTCAAGTGTGTCCAGTATTTTTGTTGAAACCATCTAGCAACCCTAAAGGTAGAGACATACCCCAAGTCTGCAAGGCACATGGCAACCTGACAATGATACGTGCATAACCAGCAGGTGGGCACTCATAGTTCCCATTGATTGCACCCTGCCCTTTCAGCAAATGATAACATCAAAGAGCTCAATGGATCTTTGTCCCTTACTGTAAGGCAGAGCTCCTAGAAAGTTTGACTTGCCAGAGGCACTTTTCAGCTATAATTAACACTGAAGAGTATTCAACACTAGGGATGTAAAATCCCAGTTAATTGGTTAACCTGTTAAACATATTGTTTAACCCGTTAACTGATTAAAGGAGAGGGCAGGCGGGGAGGTCACTCCAGCCCCCACCTACCACTAGGCTGGAGCAGCCCTCTGCCGCAGGCAGGGGCTGCACTGGCTGAGCTGGAGCAGTCCTGACCTGCAGTGGGGCCAGGGCACCCCACAGGCAGGGGTTGCTGCAGCCTCTGTCTGTGGTGGGTCCTGCATGGGGCTGAAGTAGCCCCTTGCTTGCAGCAGGCAGGGAACTGCTCCAGCACCGACCGGTTAAGAGGTTAAACATTCACATCCCTATTAACACGTATCTATCTATCTATACACACAATTGGATTTTTAAAATCTAATTTTGTTGGGTGCATTTTCTAGCACTTGATGATGACACAGTCAGGGGTCTTTTAGTGCCCAGGAAAATGGGCCAGACTGTAAGGCCTGAGGTTCTCTGTTTAGCCACAGAACAGCATGGCTGCAGCAGTGCATGCTCCATCCCCGCTAACCCCTCCCCCATGGTACTTTCATCTTCGCACAGAAGAGCCATCTATAGAAGTGAAAGGACACATCAGCTCCCAGTGTCCATTCAGTCCTTGATCTCTCTGCTCAGATGACCAAGAAAGATACTAGTGAGTGCCTAGTATCTACTTTCCCCATCTGTAAAATGTGGACAATATTACTTCCCTCTGAGAGTTCTTTGGAAGCTTATTTCCTTTAGAAATCGCTTTGGGTTCCCTCTCGGAAAGGCATTACAGAAATGCAAAAGCTTCCTTGGTATTATTTATTAGTAGCAGAGTACCCATCATGCTGGTGGTTCCTGTAATAGGGACACTTGCCACAGGGAGCAGCTATCAGCCACTACCCATTTCAGCCACTACCCATCTGGAATGGTTTCTGTCAGGTGACCTAACAACATAAGACTTCTTAAATCTGTTGCTGGTCGGGGCTTAAACATGTGACATCATCTCTGCCCTTTTGGCACAGAATCCATCACCAACTGGGGCACAACCAGAATTTCCCTTAGGAGGGGACATAGAACTCTCCCTCCCCTGCACTCAGCCCAGACTCTCTGCCCCACACTCCCCCCAAGTACCCAGCCCCACACATCCACTTTGCCTCTGCACCCAGCTCTGAGCTCCCCATTCCATACCCTGTGCCGTGCCATGCCCTACTCTCAGCCCCGAGAACTCACCCAGAGCGGGTTATCAAGCTGAAGTGTAACATCTCCAGCAGGAACAGACTAATCCCCTTCTCCTCTTGTATCTCTGCTTCCCCAAGAAGCACAGAAAAAGCCCACCTCCAGTCTTCTCCCTCAGAACTGGGGTTGCCTAAAGCTCATGGGTACCAGATGGATTGCAGAGCTGGGGGGTCCAAACACCACTTAGATTTGGCCTGCCCATCCCAAAGTGGCTGGGCCAAATTTCCAGCTCCAGTCAGGGGCCAAAGCGGGGGACCTCCCCCCAGCTCTTCCTTCATTGCACCTCTGACCATCAACCATAGGCACCAAAATAAAATACCAGTGCTCATTCAAAAACATGAATCTTCCAATGCATTTCAACATTTACACTGGGTGAAAACTGCTTCTTGTCTTCACTGTGAGAACGGGCACAGGGGTTTTGTTGTTCATATAATAGCTGGTTAGTTTGGGGAGCTTTTTTGTGTGTCTTTCAGCATGACTGTGAATCTCATGAGCAATAAAATTAGTACCCAATCCTTTTCTATGAGTGAAAGGGACAGCATCAGCCTTTCCAGGAAAGATGTTCTTGTTCTGAGCAATTTAGCTTTTCTTAAAGATGAGACCAAGCTGGTGCCATTAAGAACTTTAGCTCTGTAATGCGTGTGATACATATGTTATCACTGCAATAAAATACCTTTGCAGTGGACAATAAAAACATTGAGCCTATATAATTGAAGGTATTACCTTACAGTTAACGTTATTGTCTATAAAGCAATTTCAGAGTGTAAGTTCATTCTCTACAGGGGTCATGATTTGAAATGTTGGTGTCTTTGTGGCTGCCACCGTACTGCTAGATTTCACAGGGCAGGGACAGGAGACACTGGCTAGGTCTAGACTGGCATGATTTTGCGCAAATACTTTTAACAGAAAAGTTTTTCCGTTAAAAGTATTTGCGCAAAAGTGTGTCTATATTGGCACGGACGCTTTTGTGCAAAAGCGTCTGTGCCCATCTAGACGCAGTTTTGCGCAAGAAAGCCCCGATCACCATTTTCGCGATCGGGGCTTTTTTGCGCAAAACAAATCTGAGCTGTCTACACTGGCCCTTTTGCGCAAAAGGACTTTTGCCCGAACGGGAGCATCAAAGTATTTGCGCAAGAAGCACTGATTTCTTACATAAGAACGTCAGTGTTCTTTCGCAAATTCAAGCGGCCAGTGTAGACAGCTGGCAAGTTTTTGCGCAAAAGCAGCTGCTTTTGCGCAAAATCATGCCAGTCTAGACGCAGCCACTGTGTCTAATGGTTAGAGAAGGAGACTTTCGTTCTGTTTTCCATTCTGCTTTAGGCTTGCTGTGTGACTTTGAACCAGCATTCACATCTTTCGGTCTCTGTTTAGCAGTCTCCTTAATGCGCCCATGTGGGTCTGTCTGCGCACTGTAGAAAAGCCATAAGCTCTGCATTCAAATCCAGATGTTGCAGTTGGGCAGGTTCCTATATGGTCATATGAGAATATGATATGTTCAGAATGGCTCAGAATAACCTTTACCTTTCTGAGTGTGGATTAGCTTTGTTAATATCAGATGCTAAAACTTTGAATTCACTGATTCGGATCTTCTCCACTTTCTTCTTATCCATGTACGAATAATAGATGTAAAATTTCCTGTTGTGTTTGTGCTTGGGGTGAAAAGCCATCCCGAGAAAACCTCTCTCATCCCCTATCCATGGGGTAGCCAGCACTATTTTCTTAATATCTAAAAAGGGCTCCTCCAGTCGGCTTCCATCAGGCAAGTAGACCCAGATGATCCCCACCTGTTCTGCCACAAACATGCGGTGTGTGTTGTCATTGGCATGGAGCATCAGGACTGGATTCCTCAACCCATTAGCCACCTCTGTCAAGCACAGCTGAAGGCAGCCCTTGGGGTCCTCCACCACTGACCCCAGGTTGCGATTGAGGTCTGTGTTTTTCAGCACATCGGGGTAGCAGTAGTCTTGGTCCTGTATGTTAAGGAGGTTACAAAAGCGGGTCTTGTTCTTCTCACAGCACTCCTGAATATGTTTATCATTAGTCAGTAGTGTAATAGCGGAGCGGCAATAGAAATGGAACTCAGAGCAATAATCAAAGCAAAGTCCTGGCAGGTTCCTAAGAGGTGTCTGGGGGTTTTCTGCATCATAGAGATGGGCAGCATATGGGGAGCATACCTATGAAAATAAATGGAAGCTAATTACATGTCTGTCTGCACATGTACATCCTTGATGCACTGAGCAGCCTTCTTCCAAGCATATAGGTCAGTGACATACAAATAATCAGTGAGGGTACGTCTACACTGCATCCCTAGTTCGGACTAGGGATGCAAATGGAGACGACCGAAGTAGTTAATGAAGCGGGGATTTAAATATCCCGCGCTTCATTAACATGATCTCGCCGGTGCGCTAGTTCGAATCACAGCTGATTCGAACCAGGAAGTGTGCGCCGGGACCCGTTAGTTCGGACTAAAGCCCTTTAACGTCATTTTTTGAGGAGTAACGTTAGTTCGGACTAAGGGCTTTAGTCCGAACTAACGGGTCCCGGCGTGCACTTCCTGGTTCGAATCAGCTGTGATTCGAACTAGCGCGCCGGCGAGATCATGTTAATGAAGCGCGGGATATTTAAATCCCCGCTTCATTAACTACTTCGGTCGTCTCCATTTGCATCCCTAGTCCGAACTAGGGATGCAGTGTAGATGTACCCTAAGATAAATAACCACAATTAAACAACCTTGGAATACCATTGCCACTACATTTTTCAGAGATATTTCAGGTCTTGATTCAACAAAGCATTTAAGCACATACTTAGCTTTAAGCACGTGTAGAGTCCCATGGAAGTCAATGCATAACCTTGAATTATGATCAAATGTATCTTAGATTGAGATTTTAAACTCTTGGGTTCTGTTCCTGCATCCCACACTGACTCTCTGAGTGATCTTGGCTGAATATTGAGGTTGAAATTTTCATACTTGCGTGCCTAACATTCCACACCTTAATCAGATGTTTAGAAATGTAGGATTTAGGGTCAGTGCCTAACATTAGGCACTCAAGTTTGAGCATTTGGATGCTCACAGCTCTGTGGCTCAGTTTCCTCATCTATATAATGGGATTTTTAACATCTACCCAATCTTGCAAAATGCCACTAGCTTTTTACCCAGCAGAGTTTCTATGTTGGACCTTTCAGAAAATAGTGTTTCTATTAATACCTGACCTGTAAATTTGTTGGCACAAGCTCTGTAGAAACTAAAACATAATCAGTTAAGTAATCTCAGCTTTCCACAGGATTTAACTGATTTTATGGCCACAGCATGCACAAATATATGCAGAGTTTCACTGACCGGTCATGTAATAAGTTAAAAACACAATAAGCCCACAAGTAAAAATTATTAAGCTAGTATTTTCCATGCATCATAAACCAAATCTCCAGGGACAACTGTGCAAATGCTCCAGGGTTTCAATATTTTAATTGAAAATAATAGCCTCTGTCAGGATTTCCACATCTCAGAGCATCAGGCCCTGATGTCTAATGGCATCACCATAGAGACCTTCCTCTGCTTACCATAAGATTAAAAACTGGGGCCAGGATACTACTGTCTCATCTCAGCAGAAAAGCCTTGTCCACCAAGCCTGACAGGTTTTTCATGCTTGCCATTTGACTCGAGAGGCCTGTGAGCATGGATTCAAGTGGATGGCCTTCTTCCCCCAGGAACTGCTACAACCTCCACTGTCCGTGACCAGTGTTCCCTGTAAGCTGAGCACTTGGGCGGCCACCCAGGAGAGATTCAAATGCCAGCCAGCTGATTAGCAGAGCGCCCACAGCCAGCAGCATGTGTTTCCACTGGTGGGGCACATCCGCACATGCCTAACTGTACATAACAAAATTTATTCTGCACATAGATGGAAAAATATGAGGGAATATTGTCCATGACCTACCCGCTTCTGCCCTGGGAAGTGTGCACACATGTATACATATGTGTATCCCCTAAGGTTGGGTAGCTGCTTCTATTTGAATTCTCATAATATTTGACTCAGGGTGGAAGTATCCTGAACCAAGGAGTGGTCACAGACTGCTGACAAATTGCTGGGGTGAAATGGGGGAACTGGACAGAGCCCTGTACTGTAGGTTAGGACATGCAATTCTTAGAGCTGTCTTATCTCACCAGTACTTCCCTGCACCTGGTTTCAGAGAGCTTCTGCTACTCTCTTCAGCAGACTCTGCAATAGGGATGTAAACGACTAGTTGACTATCCGATAAGCAAATGCTTATTGGATAGTTGACACAACTAGTCGCTTCCCCCCCTCCTTGCTGCCTCTATCAGAGAGAGGCAGCAAGGGCGGGGAGCAGGAGCCGGTGCTGGGGGCACTGGTAATGCCGGTTCCCCCCAGCACCGTCTCTGTGGGGGGCAGGGGAGGCAGAGGCACAGCAGGAAATGGCGTGAGCAGGGACTGCTTCAGTCCCCGCTCATGCTGGTTCCCACTGTGGGGCTCTTGTACATTTTGAAAGCAGAAGTGCCACAGGGAACACAGGGTGAGCAGGGACTGAAGCAGTTCTCCCCAGCACTGTCTCCAGGGTGCTGCCAACTCCCCTCCCCCCCACTTCTGCCTCTATCAGAGGCAGCAGGGGTGGGGGGATAGGGATGCTGCTGCGAAGGAGCCCCTGCCCACAGGGGTCCCAGCGGGGAGCTGGGTCCCACGTGGACAGGGGCTGTTGCTGCCAAGCAACCCCTGTTCACGGCAGTCAGGGCTGCTGGACTCAGCATGAGCTGGGATCGAGTAGTCCCGGCTTGTGCTGATCTTACTGCATTTAAGATGCAGAGCTGTATCACGGGTGGCTCTGGAGCCAGCACAAGCCAGGACTGCTCAGTCCCCACTTGAGTCAGCTCTTCTGGAGCTACCGCCGCTGAGGCTCTGCAGAGGTGCTTATCGACTAATTGTAGAGTCGCTACAAATTATATCAATTATACAATTAGCCAAACAATCGCATTTTAATATCCTTACTCTGCAATGTACTTGGAGTCTGATGCACTTCACAGCTTGGTTTTGCATTAGTGTCATTGCATTGAGTTCAGGAGCCCTGTCTGCTGCACCTGTGTGAGACAGATGGCCCATGACATTCAGGAGGCTGAGAACTGCTATAATATCCAGATGTGCTTGCATATGCGGGAGATATGCATTTCTCATTGGAGCAAGAAGCAACCTCAGCCCCTCTTACGTTAATGGACATCCGCCAGCCTATAGTCTTTATCATTGTGGTGTTCTGTCTTCTGAAGTTCAAAGTATTGAACAAAGCATTCCCTCTAAGCAGGACATTCTTGTCCATCTATTCACTAACCTCTGCTGTTTCCTAAACTATTTAAATTTCCAATTCATTGTCTGTGTTGCAAGGAATGCAGACAGCAACCACTGTTTTGGCTAAATATGAGGTGATGGCATTCCTTTATCGCCTATGTAAAACCACCCGGATTAAGCAGTCTCATCGAAATCCCTGGTCATTTGTCTCTGTGGAGGGAGAGGACAGTGGATGAGGGATGAGGAAAGGATATGGATTCTTTTCAACTGATTAGTAGAGCTGAAGAAATAAGATCCTCATGTCCAGATGTCACTTGTCTGTCATTTTCCCTTCAGGAGAAATGATCAATTTCTCACCAAGTGTAACAAACTGTAATTGTGAGTATAGCACAATGTAATTATTTGTGACAAATCTGCGGCCCCTTAGCACACTGCAGTTGTCTCACTCACGCCAAGTAGACCTTCATGGTGACAGTCAGGACAGAACTCTAATGCTTCTGGTTCAAAAAGCAAAGGCCCTCCCCTTGTCCCCTGAGCTAAAGAAGAATCTCCAATCACTACTAACAGGCCCAGTGACACTCCCTTCTCATTCACAATATTTGCTAACCCCACATGTTCAATCATCAGAAGTCAGCCCATACCCCCACATCATGATACTGGGTTAAAGGTTGGAGGGTCTTTTTGGGGAGAAATTAAAAAATAAATATTGTGTCCTTTTTATTTACCTTCTGGTTTTTGAGCCTTTAGGTTTGTCCCTAGCACGTGCCATGTTACAGGCACTCTATCTCATCTATAGCAGAGTCTTAAAATATGCCAATTACTAAATTAGCGAGCACATGCTAACATCACATCTTTCAATGCTAGTCTGAACGAGGTTTGATTTGCCTTCCCTCTGTACCAGCCAGCTAATCCTCTCAAAGGATGATGGAACTGCCATTTTAGTGTGTGCTTCTAGCCTCCTGGGGTTGCCAGCTGTCAAGAAACCTCCTCCTACCTTTTTTCAGTGCTTTTTTAAGGATATCAAGGGCAAGTCTTGACCAGGGCTTCACATGGCCTGTATGAACCAGATCCTCAGCTGTCATATTGCAGACTAGCTACTCCTTTACAGCCTCTGAAGATCTTGGAGCCCTCAATATTTTCAATCAATCAATCAGCAAATATAGCCCAGACTCTCAGCGGGTGTAAATCAGAGTAGCTCCACTGACGTCAGTGGAGCCATGTCACTTTACACAAGCTGATGAGTTGACCTTTTGTTTTCACTTAAGTTAAAATTAGAAAGAGAAATGCAGGTAATCTAGGCTGTGACAGAGGCAAAGACGCTAAGGAAAAATGCTTTCTAAACCACAACAAGAGTGTTCTCTGTCTGTAAATCAGTAAATAGATATCGAGAAGGTGCCAGGAGATGGCAACTCAGGAATGCGTAGCATGGCTCCTGGGTTTTGTAGACCCAATAAAAATTGTTGTTATGCGTTGCAAAGAGGAAGCTATATGTAGTGCATAACATCAACTCCTAACAGCAACTTGCTATCATACCAGAAAGATTGTCAAATGCAGGCCTGTTTGCTCTCCACTCTTTCTAGCATAGAATGGATGCACTGGCTTCCACACACCTGGCTGAAAGGGCTTTGGCCATGTCCCCACTACAAGTGATACAATGGCAAAGGTATGGTTCCATAGCTATGCTGATATGTAGATGCAGACTATAGCGATGGCAATGTGAGAACTTCACCTTGGGAAGACAAAAGCTGTGTCCTGACACTGTAAGCTTTTTAGGGTTGTTTTTTTTTATCATGTGCAGTACTCATCACATGTCAACATTTTGTGATCATTACTATAGCCTTGATTTTGGTAGAATGAAGATCTGTATTTATTACTTATTGGATCAAAAAGCTATAGCCAACTTCATGTTAGGGAAAAAAGCATTATGCAGTAGAACCTTTCCAACTGTTAATCCAATTAACAATTGACTCTCACTAAGGAACCCAGCCTGTTCCCAGTGAGCCTCCATTTTCATCAATAGGAGCAGAAGCAATCCATTAAAAATTGACAGTCACTAACCACTTCTCATCAAAGAATTAATATAGAAGTCATTATTATGGAATCTCAGGTTACTCAGACAATTACTTCTTAAAATATACACCAATATTTTTATAATAGCCAATGAAATACGATTATAATGAATTCATACTAAGTTACACATATGACTTATGATCAAAGTACAAAGATGCATTGTGTATGCTTATTTTCTAGCTGTCACTCATAAAAAATCCTCCATAGGCTGCTCAATCATTAATCATTAATGTTAATTAGGTTCTGACATGGCCACATTATGTTTTTTCTTGGTTTATTGGCTGTAAATGACTGATGAAATGTTGATGTTGTTTTTCTGAAAGTTGGTTTCTCCAAGGTGACTCTAGACTCCTTACCAGGGGGACTATAAAAGTGGAAGTATTTAGTAAACATGGATGATAATATTTGAGGACTAAGAAGGATTAGCTGGAAGAATTTATACCTGTGTAATAAGCAAAAATATTATTTTTGGCTACTTTATATTGACATACAGTAAATCATGACCAGCATGATTAGCACAGCTGTTAAAAAATCAGGTCCTTTCTGCCCACAAATCAGGCAGCCAGGCACCCGGGAAGAGTTTTTACTACTGAATGTGTCTCCTTCCATGAGCCAGATGGACAGTGGGAAGAAAGCACTGGGAAAATACCACAGCTGAAGCTTTGGGATCTTTCAGCTGTATGAATCTTCTGGCTGTTTAATGTTTGTTCTACTTTAATAACCACAGCATTTGCAGTGTACTAGGCAGGAGCACAATCCAAACACATCCATCATGGGACCTGGGAATCAAAATACTGTGCTTCATATTCTGCTTTAATTTAATCCTGTTCCTGTATAATCTGCCAAACAAGGCACCTTGTATTTCTGAGCAGAATGAAAAATAAATATTGATTTTTTTTAATCCTTCATTTCGTTACAAAGAGCTAGTATTGTCCCTCTCCTAACAGCAGGACACTCCCCCTTTATTTCATCAGCACTTACAGGTATCAAAAAATAGAAATTCATTAACAACTATTGTTACTGATGTTACATGCATTTATCGGACATCTATCCCTGTGGTACCTGGCCATGCTTTGGTCCCAGCGCAAACTATGCAACAACCCATATCCAGTAACATTATCTGCACCGTCCTCCCTCTCCCATACGGATATCCAATACATTCCCACGGCATCATAAAGGTAAAAGGGATGACACGTGGAGAAATCATCTTATAGTGAAAGCCTAGAGCACATGAGCATGCTCACAAACAAAAGCAAAAACATAGTGTAAACATGCAGTTTGAAACACTCAGCCTTACCTGACACAGGATATCCTTGATATAGCCTCCACACAGCTTGTGGCCCTGAGGATCAATGTAATCCATGATCTCCCAGTATTTAGCTCCAATGCTGTTGTCCTTCTCCTGGTCACAGCAGCCGAAGGTCTCATAGGCAGTGCAGAACTCCAGGTGGAAAGGAGGCTGGAAAGGGGGTCCATAGTCCAGGCACTGGGGGTGCCCCCAAAGCATGCCTACTTGACATAGCAAGGAGACAAAGAGGCAAAAAAGGAAGTTTGAGGACAAGATGGCAACTCCAAATCTGTGGCTGTGTGGCCAAACATTAACCTTCTCCACTGGAGGTTTCCTGAGGTCAGATGTATAGGAAACCTGGCCATCTTTAAGATAAAGCCCATTCATCCTCTGAGCTTTACAAATTGCCAGCTGCAGAACTCAGTGTTTGCTCAGGTTTGCTTGCTCACTGGCTCGCTCTCCCCTCTGAAGTCTACTATTTGTGGGCTGGGGAGAAACCCTGCAGGCTGCTTCTTTGGTATTTGACACGTCACATAGCAAAAAGCCTCCCTCTCCCCTCTGCACATTTCTCATGCCCCCAAAGCACTCTCAGATCTATTCCCTGCTACAACTTAGTTTCAACAGGTTCCAAAATCATTCATTGAATGTGTGTAACAAGTAAGATCTGCTCTCCCTATTTACAATGCAAAAGCATGCTGCAGCTGTGAAAATACCAGGGAAGAAAAATGAATGAATCATTTTCAATGAGAATCTACCCTGTTTAATTTTCAAGAGCTAGGTCAAACTTGCATCCGATTCTACAGGGATGGAAGCAAGGGGTGCGACATCCTGTTTATGATTCGCTTGATAATCCCATCTTAAATTATCATTGAGTGTATGCGAGGATAAAAATCTTCATAGGGATGCTGTCACCAAACATGGTATTCTACAAACTCAGAGCTAGGGTTAAACTTAAAATAAAATCCAAGCATGTGAAGGTAGGAAAAGCAAATTAAGGCACACAAAAAATTAACTCTATCTTGTGGTGAGGCCATTCAACAACCACACTTTTAGCACTAATGTGTGAGCTCTAATTGGTCTAACTTGTTTTTAAAGAACCATTAGATATTTGCATATTTCCCTCCCAGTGCACCCTGCCAAACTGTGGCCTTTTGAGACTGTACTTCTTAGCAGACCAGTTCTCATCTCTCTCGCAGACATTCTACGCTCTATGTGTGCTGTGCTCACTGCTGATGACTCAAGTTTCTTGGCCCAGATGCCAGTGCATGAGCAAACACGGCAAGGAGATTGAAGCTACCTCCACCACTCTCCATCTGTAACACAGAGTCCTCTGTAAAGCTTTCCTTGCTCATGTGCTGCAAATCAGGGGTTGGTACAGTAATACTCATATCTGGTCTATAACACTAACAAATCCATGGCCATTCAGAATTTGACAACTGACATTATGCTACAAACCACAGGCCACTCCCAACATCAGACCCACACCATACAAACTTCCTGTTCAAATTATAGTCCACTATTCCTTGAAGTAAAGAAAAATCTCTGATAAACTATAGCAGTGTAGGACCTATCACATAACATGGGGAAGCGTTAATAGGGAGCAGGAAAGTTCCCACATCTCAGTCTGGGACCGTTTTTATTAAGAGATGGCACCAGCAGAAATGAGATCTCTCTTTCGAAGGCCTTGTCTACACTTGGGGATAAGTTTGAATTATCTTTTAAGATTAGCTATGCAATGTATGTAGCTGAAGTTGCATAAGTCGAAGTATTTTAACTCAAATTTTGTTGCTGTCTACATTGAGGGAAGTCAAAGGGAGCACGCTCTCCCTTCAACTTCCCTTACTCCTCACAGAAGCAGGACTACCAGCATCAACAGGAGCAGCCTCTCAGATCCAATTAGCAGGTCTTCAGTAGACCCGCAAAGTTGAACCCTGGAAGAGCGACTGCGACTGCTTCGATCTTCTCTGTAGTGTAGACATGGCCAAAGAGTCCATTGAAGTTGGTAAAGCACTTTGAGCTTCTTGGGTAGAAGATGCTGGTGGAGGACAGAGTATTGTCACTACAGAGGGTTGAAATTTTTGTTATAAAAATTTTTGATGAAAAATGGCTTTTCAAATGTTAACATGTTGTAGAAGATTTCCATACAGTTTAAGCTGCTTGGATTTTTCTTCAAAATTAAAAATTTCATTTCAAATTGAAACTATTCTTTGGGTAAATATCTGCATCCTGGAACAAATGTTTGGACTGTGTCCAGATTAGCTTTTACAAAGGGGTTAACTCCCTCAAGTCAACTGGCAACCAAGTGACAGTATCTTGTCGTTGTACTCCACGGACCCAATTCGTCCTCTACATAGAGCTCGTGCAGGGGACAGGAAACTGCAGAGTTCCCCCGAGACATGTTTTTCCAAAAGACCATATTTTGGGAGGCAATTTATGCCCTGTAAGAACAGGCAGGGTTTCAGACCGCCACGGATCTTGGGGAATCCACCACAGCTTCCCATGTTAAGACCTTTGGTTCTGTGCTGCCCTGACCCACTGAAGCTCTCCCACAATTGTGACAAGCTGTGAGCCCTCACTGATCTCTCTACCTGCCTATGAAGGAAGAGTTCTTGGACCCTGCCACCCTTGAGATATTTTCAACCTTCTCCTCTCAGAAAACATATAGATGAGTATCATTTGTTGGAGAAGAGGCAAAATGTTTTTTGTAAAGGGCAATTGTGCCTCACCAATCTACTAGAATTCTTTGAGGGGGGTCAACAACATGTGGACAAGGGAGATCCAATGTACTTAGATTTTCGGAAAGCCTTTGACAAGATTCCTCACCAAAAGGCTATTAAGCAAAGAAAGGGAGCAAAAAGAAGACAGAAATCATCATATTGCCTCTATAGAAACCCATGATACACCCAACATCTTGAATACTGTGTGCAGATATAGTCACCTCGCCTCAAAAAACATACACTGGAAGTGGAAAAGGTTCAGAAAATGGCAACAAAAATGACTGGGGGTATGGAATGGCTTCTGTATGAGAAAAGATTAATAAGACTGGGACTCTTCAGCTTGAAAAACATAATGACTAAGGAAGCATTATTTACTTCTTTTCATAACACAACAACTGGGGTCATCAAATGAACCTAACAGGCAGGAGATTTAAAACAAACAAAAGGAAATATTTTTTCATACAATGCACAATCAACTTGTGGAACTCCTTGCCAGAGGTCATTGTGAAGGCCACAGCTATAATAGGGTTCAAAAAAGAACTAAGTAAGTTCACGGAGGATAGGTCCATCAGTGGCTATTAGCCAGGCTAGGCAGTGACTATGTCACTAGTCTCTTTTTGCCAGAAGCTGGGAATGGGCAACAGGGGATGGTTCACTTGACGACTGCATATTCCGTTCATTCTCTCTGGGATACTTGGCATTGGCTATTTTCAGACAACAGAATATTGGATTAGATGGACCTTTGGTCTGGCCCTGTAGGGCTGTTCTTACATTCTTATTTCTAGAAGAAAATACCAGTTAAAATGATGCAAGGAAGAGATATCGCTATATTTTCTTCTCAGGAAATGGAGATTCTTCACACCACTTGTCAGTTGTTGGCTACATGTGTGTTTTTTCTGTGTATGGCACCAGCTCTGTACAAACAGCCAACATGGTAAACCTTGACCAAACTCCCCAAGATGACCACAGACTCAGTTCAGTGGCATGGACGCTCGGCCAGGTTTATTACCGACAGGCATTTTATTAGTGCCCTATGCATACCACAGGTACACTTAATACATGTATGCCCATGAATGGCAGGACTTTCCATCCCACCAAGGATGGATGAAGGGTTAAGGTGAGGCATCTCACCATTTATGAATTCAGATAAACAGTTTGAGATACACAACTTATGCATTGCCTTATCTGCCACCCACCCCCGTAACTCTCACCTGATGCTTCAGGAAAAACATCACTATCAGCACCCTTTTTTCCTCCTCCCCTTCTCTCGCTTTAAATTTTGGGGTGTCTGTGCTGCCTCTCACTCCACTCATCTGAAGAAGTGGGTTGTGCCTATGATACTATCTATATATAAAGTTTATTCAGTTTCAGGCAAGACATTATTATTTATCATTTCTATCAAGCCATCTGATCACTTGCTAAGTGTTCTTGTCAGAGCTTGCTGGAATGTGTTGACATATTCAGTGTATTTTAGCTATGTTAGCAATACCAGTGCCAAGTTCATGTATCAGACAGCGAAACTGCCATTACACATCTGCTTTATGACAAGCCCTAACTCTTGCTCATAGCATAACTTTTGCTTATTTTGGTTCAGGCCTTCAAGTCTTGCACTAGACCCATGCTTCGGGCTCTCTCTCTATTACAACACTCAAAAGCAACAAGATCTCTTCTAAAAGAAATTCTGCTCTCTCCTTCACCCCCTGTAAAATGCAATCCTTCCAACACCTGAGTTAAGGGAAAAAAAAGGAAGGGGGGGGGCGGGAAACAAGCAGAGGATATGAAAATATCAAAGGGAAAAACAAGTAGGCAGAACTGGCAATCTATAAGCACCTGAAGATTGGATAGTTAAAAAGAAGCAGATAAGGATCAAAAGATAGCAATAGATAGGAAGGGTACTAACTCAAGAATCTACACAGACAAAGAGCTGTTTGCACCTTCATTGAATGTTAGGTTGATAATGTCCCAGCCATCCCTCATCTCAATTGAGGCCATCAGCATGAGAACTGAACTTGTGGATGAATTGTAATTCCAACACCTCTCTGTGTATTTGACTTGTAGAATTGATTTGTGACAAGACAGCCACCTGGAGATCTTTTAAAGAGTGATTAGGTAGATTGAAGTGCTCTCCAACAGGTTTCTGTATGTTCCCTTTACGTATATCTGATTTATGTCCACTGATTCGCTCTCATAGGGACTGTCCAGTTTGTCCAATATATATAGCAGTGGGGCATTGCTGGCATAGATCAAATTACTGGATGTGCAGTTGAATGATCCTCTGATTTGGTAGCTTATGTTGTTGGCTCCAGTGATGAATTCACTTGCATAGAGATGTGGGCAGAGTTGGCACCACGGCTGATTGCAGGGCTGGGTTCCTGGATGCTTATGATGTGATTGTGTAGCATGGTTACCAGAAAATTTGTTTCAGGTTGGGGGGTTGTCTGTAAGTGAGAATAGGCCATTCCCCAAAGGCCTCTGAGAGTGAGGGATCATTTTCCAAGATCGCCAAGCTGATCAGACATCAGGGTCTACACAAACTTTTTTTATATTCTAAAAAGATTTAAGCTTTTTTTCTTAAGTTTGGCCTACAATCAAATGCTATTTTTTCTTTTCTTTGATAATTATTGGGCTAAAGGGGTTTATCTCAGCTCTTTCTTAACCCTTGCCTCCACCTTCCCCAATTAATATTTTTCATTTCAGAAGACAATTACTAGCCAAATGGATTATAGAAAACTCCTTGTCTTCCATGGCTCATATTCACCAATTAGTTCCTGTTGAGCCAAAGAAAGACAAAGCCATCCTGATGTGCAAGACTCCAAAAGGAAGCACACGACACAAAATGAACAACTACTGTGTGAAAGTTAATTGCATGAGTTTTATTTTTATACAAGCAATGCATGGATCTGTTAAAAACACCTTTACCAAGTTCATAACCATGTTATATCATGGATGATTTCACATCATTTGTGACCCCATGATACTAACACTTGGATTCTAAGAAGGAGGTGGTTTCATGTTCATTCTTGTTCATGAACAGGACTAGGGATGTTCGATATTGATCAAAATCTTAGCAGTTACACGATAATTCAATAGTCTCTGGTGGCAAGGCCAGCAGCCTGATATAAAGGCAGCTGCGCAGGGTAGCAGGCGGGAGCCTGTCCACCAGGGGAGCCACTAGGAGTAATGCTTACCGGGTAACCAGTTACCTATTCACATTCCTCTTTTGGAAGGATCAGATTTTTAATCGGTAAATGTTTGTAAAAGTCATACACACAAATGGATGAAAAAATATTTCCATAGATGATGTTATGATAATGGTAATAATAATGAATGAAAAAATATTTCCATAGATGTTTCCACAGAAACTTATAGATGGGCAAAGAAAGAAAAATGCTACTTAAAAACCTATTGCAGTTTGCTTTTTGGATACTTACTTTGTATATTTTGACCATTTGTATTTTCATGGTAATAAAGCTTCAACTTTTAAAATCTGTGTCTACCGTCATTAAATAGTCTTTGTCTGACCTGCCTCATATTGTCTGACACCCCATCTTAAAATTTCCTGCAACTGTGAAAATGTAAATAAATAAAAATAGAGAAAATGCTTAAAAATAGATACTAGCTGGTGAAGTTATAAAAATTTAAAGAGAGAAAATGTGCAAGCCTAACCATAAGCTACTTAGTTAAGCCCATGCACTCCACACACTTTTTTCCCCTAGTAATTGATTCCATGGATTTCTCAGTACAGAAGATAATCCCTAGATGGTATCAACTAGCAACATGTCTTGTTTACTTGTTATGTTGCAAGAAAGGCAGACTGAAAAATACTTGAACAAGTGAGAGGGTGGAAAGTTCCCCTACAGGAACAAGTGACTTGAAATCTCCAACTGCAGCCAAATATTAACTATTTTATATCATGGTCTATTTGACTGGATTTGAAACATGACCTTACTTACTCCCATTTAAAGCAATGTAAAAATGGGAGCAGGATCTGTCCCAACAACAGTAAACAATAGGTACACTGCTCCACAATTACTAAATAACTTCCAAATATGTTCCTAAAGTGTCAGCTCTGCTTATTAAATCTCACACAAACAAATATGGAATAAATATTAAAGAAAACAGGTTCCCTTACTAATGGATTTACTTCCCTTTTATTATAAATAAGAATACAAATCAAAGATTGCAACCAGCAATATGCTGAGTCCAGCACTGAGCTGACAATCCACTTTCACAGTTCTTAGTAGCAAGAACCTGCCGCGCCCCCCCCCCAAAAAAAAGCCTCATAGAAATGCTGGGAAAATAATTTAGCAGTTTTTATAAGTGGTCCTTAAAGACCTCTCATAAACATCAAAGGTGGATGCAGGAATCCAAAACACCAGATGCTCTTAAATGAGAAGAGCTGTGTTTCTTCACAAATTTCTTCATTGTCCGAAATTTTCCTTTCTTGGCTTTGCAGCTTTGGTGTGAAACATATCTGAAGTATTTGCAATCTAAAACAAAAATGAAATGACAGTATAAGCCACACTGTGATACAAACTGAAGAAATACAAAATACTTTTAATTTATACAAGAGGTGTTTCCCTGAGCACAAATGTTCCCTTTAAAGAAAAATTTCTAATAGAAGTCACTAGTACAAGATGTCTGTGCATAAGGTATACTACCAAATAAGCAGTAATAATATTTGGACCAAGAAAGTCTCCCCCACATATTCTCAGAAACAGTGGCGAGTGTAGGTAACTGTACATTTCATTGTTTTTTTCTGGCAAGTCTAATTTGGTAACGTCCTTCAGATCTATTTGAACTCTTTGTGCTCGTACGTTCTTTTAGCCCGGAAAGTAATTATATATACACAAGTCCTAATATTTAGTAAAATTATTCTCTCTTCAACGTGTACATGTCACTTCTTTAGCTTAAATGGGCTTCCAGAAAATCACCCTACAACTGGAACTGAATTAGTTAACTGACCAGGTAACAGCCAGTTGTTTGTTGGAAGTGGGCTCTTTATATAAAAAAAAATCATTTTTCAGAAATCTGGAAGATGTTAGCAGTGGAAAAGCTAATCCATTAAAGGATGAATGACATTGCCTTTCATTGGAAAATCCCAGCTACTAGACAAATTTCAGATTAGGTTCTCAATCCTCTCCTACTACAGGCAGAAGGGACTTTACTAAGAAGCTCTCACTCTGGGCTGCAATGAAGAAGGTGGGGGGCTGCTCCCATGGCATTGTGTATCCCTCCTTAGAAATCCATAGAAGGTCCTCTACCAGACTTCCATGATGAGAGTGCTTTGCAGACACAAGGGACCAGCCATTTTCCATTAGTCATCTTCCTCCAGATAGCATGGATTTTCCTGGAACTCTGATTAAGAGCTTATGCTGTTGGCAACTCCTCACAGCCACATGAGGACTCTGCCCTTCTGGAATACAGGCCTATTTGTAGGAACGATGGGGAGAAGTGGGCCTTGAACTGTAAGAACCTAGGATTAGTGAAGCAAACTAGAGTGGTGCTCTGATGAGCCACATGTGATTGACCCAAAGAGAGCTTCACTCCATTTCACTTCTCCATCTCCCTATTTCAATGCCACTTCTCCCACATGTGCCCCATGAACTGCCATCAAGCTATCCACCTCTCACAGCTCTGCTTGCCTTGGTCCAACAGACAGAGGACTGCTGTATTACAGTGTCAAGACTTATAAATCAAATCATTCTCTTTATATGCAAATTTGGATGCACAACATTTAAGCAGAAAATCACTAAAGGCACATCTTATATTCAAGCACTAAGTTTATTGAATCATGACATGATAGTATCTCTCAAGCCTCCACATCTTTCTATACTGGAGATCTTACTGATAACCTAGTGGTTACCACAGATCTGTTCTGAGAGTCAACCACCCAACTAAACTTCTATGCCCCTAAAGACAGTTTTCAGGCACACCACACTCAGAGGCTTAGTTTCCTTGGGGTCCTATTGAGATAAGAATAGTTAGTTAGTAGTGCCTCACATCTATTAACAGCCAACACTCACTCAGGAAGCAGCTTCCTCACAGTATTTCTGGAATGACCATTTCAGGTGTACTAACCCTAATGTGCCACTTGCAACTATTTTTTCTTGTATTTCTAATCTCCTAATTTTATTCTGTTTATTAGTTCATTCTTCTTTTGACTGCCAACGATTCAACAAGGGGAAGGTAAACTACACCTCAATGGCAAATACCGAACATTTTAGAGCCTTTCTTGTATTCAATCTTGCAGAATCAAGCCAACCTCTTTCTTGAAATCATGGGGTTGAAAACACACATCAGACACATCCCCTGCCATTAAAGCTTGAACTAGCCAATATTTCTGTTCTACAGAGCAAAGAGGATTTAAAATTACCTTTTCCCAACAAGATTCCAGCCACCAATGCTTTTTCACAAGCAAGACTTTCATTTTCCTGCCAATTTCTTTTAGCCAAGTGGTGACTAAAGTGGAAGGCTGGCCACCAGTCCTTTCTGGAGTTCCACTCCTCCATGATCCAGTAAAGATGTTTGCTAGAGCTGGAAAGAGTTAGCAGGTTACAGCTGGAAATTACCAAAGCATTGCTCTGAGTGCTGCACATTTCATAGCTTGCTTACAGGGACCTGGAAAGTGTGTGATACTTGGTCCACCAGACATTTGACAGCCCTGCCGTGCTCACTACAGGTTGAGCCTCTCTTGTCTGAGATTCTTTGGTCTGGCAACATATGGCAGGACCATGGTTGTTGCTGGACCAGAGAGTTGGGTGGCCATGGGTTGGCCACAGCAGCCCTAGAGCAGTGGAACACGGTAGCCCTGGCAGCCCCAGGGAGCAGAGCCTCGGCATCTCTGGGGCAGAGAAGTGATGGCAGAGCCCTGATGGCCCTAGGGAGCAGAGCCATGGCTGCTGCGGCGGCCCCAACACCCTGAGCCCTAGCGGCCCTGGATCTGGGAAGTCACAGCAGCCAGGGACAACAAAGTCCAGCAGCCCCAGTGACCCTGGAGAGCGGTGTCCCGGCAGCCCCTGAGCCACAGCAACTCCGGCACCCTGGAGCTGTGACAGTCCCGGTGCCTGAAAGCCATGGCAGCAGAGCCAAGGCATCCCAGAATAGCAGAATTCCAGCAGTCCTTAGGCTCTGGAGCCGCAGTAGCCACACCACCCTAGGGAGCAGAGCCTGATGGCCCCAGAGCAGCAGAGCTGTGGCAGTGGGGACTGGCGGGTGGAGCCAGGAGGTGGTAGCCCGGGGGTAGAGGAATTTCTCTAGGTCTGCTGACGGACCCCGGGAGAGCCCAGAATCCCATCAGCAGAGGGATGGAATTGACCTTCCCTGGTCTGGCAAACATACTCCTTCAGAACCAGTCAGGTCCCAAGGGTGCTGGACCAGCGAGGTCCATCCCGTACCATTTTTTCCTGAATAGCACTGCCAGCTGAAAAGCAGGAGTTACACTACCGAATGCAGTGCCATCTCATTTAAAGTCTGCATTCTGGCACTAATTAGGGTTTGAAATAAGAACTAAATTTTATACAGAAAAAGGAATGGCACAATAGCTTGTGTGCTAGATTAGTACAATAGTTGTAAGCAAATGTAATGATTACATTTGCAAGAAATCTGATAGTAAAGTTGTTTCTATTTAAAGGGGCCTGTAAATCTGAAGTGACACCAGGGATGTGTCCCAGGTGCTGCACTGAGAAAATCATCTTAAAATTAGCCATTTAAGAGACTGACAAACTGGCTGTTTTATGGAAGTAACTGTTCAATAAAAAAAGAGAGAAGTCTTCCCAGTTTATTTGGATATACTCTGGTGTTGACTCACAGAACAGAAGATTGCAGATAAGGCTGGCCTTCTGAACAGATTTCACTAAACAGAAACACCACCAAGATATTCCTGGTTTAGTAAGTCAAATTCTCATCCTAACCCACAGTAAAAATATCTTAATTGACAAGCCATGAGACCAGCAACAATGGTTGATATTTATATAAAGGCTGCATCACAACACTGAATGTTGGCCTACATGCTTTTCAAGCAAGGGCGGCCCGTCCATATAGGCGGTCACCTAGGGTGCCAAGTTAAATGGGGCGCCAAATGGTGGAGCAATATTGTTGTGGGGTTTGGAGGTGAGGGCACCGATTGCATGGTTCACCTAGGGCACCAGTCTAATATAGGGCCGCTCCTGTTTTCAAGCACTTTTACTCAATACCAGATCTATGTGTAAAAAAGCATTACATTTACAAGGTATTTTACATAAGATATAATCCTGGTTCTACAGAGCTTAATATTTGAGAAAGTGTTTTAAGTGGAGCTAGAAACAACCTGGAGCACCTTTTACATACAAAACATGCATACTATGTTAAAGGGCACCACTGATACACTTAGCCAACAATTATGAATGGGTCAGGTGCAGTTTGCCTTTGAGGGAGTAGAGAAGCCTCCAGGATCACACTTCTGAACACCTTCATTCAGCAGTTTCCTGACATCTACTCATCACTATAAACGTGTAACCAGGGTGAGCTACTTGTAGATGGTTTCTTTTGGAGTTCCAGTTAACCCCATTCAGTGCTGGCCAGAGACGATATCAATCCCTGGTGGCTCAGGAGCTCACTACCCACGCAATGGTCACCTTTTTAAAATAAAATCTTGCAGTATTCTAACAGTAGCAGACCAAACACTGTAGTATCACCACTGAAAGAAGCAGTGGTTGGGACTACTGAGTGCCATGGACATTTTATTAAAAGGGCACTCTGCTGGCTGGGCACTGACAGTAAACAACTACAGGACTCGTGAGTTTACTCTTCTGTTCAGTAAACAACAAGCCTGTGAAAGGATACAAGAGAACCATTTTCTTGCTATCAAAGTGCACCTGCACATATCCTAGCTTCCACAGAGACTTACACACTGTAATGTTTAATTCCCTTAGGGTGGCAATGGTGGCTGTACCATACTTACTTTTCCAGGATCTGTTTAATCTGTTTTGCTAAACAGCTCCAAGCTTTTACATGCTCCTTCCACCCAGCAAAATCCAGGACTGTGAAAATAACCTGCAGCCCCAGTCTATGTTTTTTTCTTTTTTCTGGAATTAGAATAGGTCAAGTTAATGAACAATCCTGCATTCATTCATAAAACAAGCAGCAACAAGATCTAGTTTGCCCCTTCATTCTGCTGGTCATGATGATGCCCTCTTTGTAATTTTACACCTCATTCTTCCTCCTACTGGAAACTGGCAAGGTATATCTATACTCCAGGACAGCTATTCAGTTTTTGGAGCATAGCTTGTATTAGAACAGCTCTCTGTCCTTGTAATCCTGCTCAATGACTACTGATTGAAGAGGTTGCAAGAACAACCATCTAAAAGAACCAAGTTCACTCATACTTAAACTGACTGTCTTACAACATGGCTGCTGACTCTGGTCAGCAAATCCTGAGAGCCCAAAAATGATGCTCCTGACTAGTCAGGGTTGTTATCAAACGACATCTGCCCCTCCCAGCAGATTGAACACACTGTTTCTGGTTTGTTCCAAGTTCCCACAAGCCAGCAGAGATTAAAAAAAAAACCTGACTCACTCACAAAACCCCTCAGAGTTAGCCCACAGACCTCCATGCTATTCCAACAAGGCAACATTTACTATTGTTTATTATATATGATACTTTTCTCTTTAGTCAAACCTGTGCTATGAATCTAGGTCTTAAATTTCACTTGTGGCACGTCAGAAGACTAAACTATCAAGGAAGCTATGTTTGTTCCTCACGTGCAATGACTCACAACTATATACGGTAAAATACAATAATGAACAAATCTTAGTACACACAGAGGCTAGGCAGCACACAATCTTAAAAGTGCCAATCTTTCCGCTCAGACATACACACTGAGCATTAATCCTGGTCTCAAAAGCCAAGGAGAATTTTGGGTATTGAACTTCAATAGAATCAGAAGTTCACTTTATAGGCATCCTTCTGCTTGATGTGCCACACCCCCTGCAAAGAGCAGTATATCCTCATTGCCATGTGTCCTACTTTCTTTAATTTAAGTGCTGGATAGGGTGCTTAGAACTATATGGGATCAGGAGTTTAATGCTCACTTGAACCAGAAAGGATCTATGTATTTATCTTGTTCCCAGTCTTGATAAAGCAGGCACCTCACTGGAAATGATATGTTAACCAAGTCTGGATTTTTAAAACAAGATTGAGTTATCAGAGCAGAAAAAAGTATCTGAAAAATTGTGCTTATATCATATGTGTACTTATAACACAAAAGATACTACAACCTCCCAGGGAACTTTTTCAGAAAGACAAGTGAGGCTGGGGAACAGGGAAGAAATGAACTTGGAATTAAAGAACCTTCATCACATTGCATACATGCTACAATATACAATTCAGAGGATCAATTCAAGAGAAGAGTCGGACTTATATTGCAAGTGACAAGCACATCGAGATGGGGGCTATGCCAATTCTGGAGATTATTTTCAGATATGATCCATTTGGAAGAGATGAGGGTTTTGGTTCTAATGAATAAAAGGTACTGAGTTCAGGCAGAGTGCTGTACATCAATCCTCTCTGAAAAAGTCAGAGGCCTCACTAAGATAACATGTTGAGCACCTGAACATTGAGGAACCAAAATAACTAATCAATATTGAGATCTTGGCTGTGTTGCCTACAGACTCTGCCACTCTGTACAATTTTATTTAGACAAGCATTTATTTGCAGGGGCTTGTAACTATCTGTCAATGACTGTCTTCTAGACTCCTGTCTTCCTTACACCATACTTTTTTAATACATTAAAACTATTTTAAACAAGAAGAAGCCAACAGACATTCTATGAAACATGTAATCAGAATAACTTAAAGAAAAAGAACACAGGTATTCAAAGACTTACTTGATTTTTGAAGCATGGCATTATATTCTAACATTAATTCATGAGAAGGAACAAGCTCATGCAAAATCTGGAAAAAAATATTTCTGTTATAGAATCTTAACCAATTTGGTGCTTTAATTCTGTCATATAGAACAACTCAAACAATTAATACTAGACTGCAGTTTTAAGACACTTTGTTTGATTGGGAGGTGCAGTATCTTGGTGGCAGGCAATTCACTGAGGCATTGTGCCCAATGGAGGCATAACGTATCAGGAGCTGCCTGAGGCCGCATCCAAAGCATCCTTTAGCAAAGTGCTGTGTGCACTCTTCTTGGATGGACCCAATTCCATTGGCTGGTGGTGCACTAATTCTGGGCCATGGTCCCCTTTTCTCTCACACTAATCCTATTTGGAGTTTCTAATACCACAGTTGGTGCTAGTTTACAAACCTTGTATATGTATACACACAGAATTCACTACAGAGGGGCATGGTGTGTGCCTTGCGCCTGCCTTCCTTTTTATTCATCTGCATAGAAGTAGGCACAACTTAGTTCACAGTGTTCATTTACATCCCTCTTTTACATTAATTTCACTCTTTCCCCAGGATTTCCTTAGTATACTAGCTCTGCACAGTCTTTTCCATTATTTCTAACCCAGCCAGATGTTCCACAAGATTCTTTATTAGCCAGTGACAATGATCCCTTCCCCCCATCTCCAATAACACAAGGAGTGGAACCAATCAGAAATCAAAAAAGAATAGAGAGAAAAGCAAAATGTTTTATTTTAATAAATGGAGTAAACTAGGACCAGAAAAGGAATGCAACAGCCTGAGAGAACTAGATTATTTAACCATTTATCCAGATGGTGAGCTTTAAAAAGCATTTCTTGTACTTTTCTGATATTTGATAATTAGACTACTGAAAAATGCACTATTTAGTAGAAAGTGCAGCATATGGAAATATATCAAGGACTTGAAGTATAGTGATAAACAGTATTCCCCACATTAGGTACTTTTAGCCAATACCATATCATCTCAGTAGCTCAAACACATGGTGAACAAAAATAACCTTCAAAATGTGTAACAAAAACTAGTCAATGGCCATTCTTAAGTGAGACATTCTGGACAAGTAACTTCATCCTACTGAGCATCACTTTACCTAGCTATAAAAGCATCTGTAAATAATTTCCCTCAGAGGTACTGTGATCACTAGACCACACAGCCTCATAGTTAAATGACGGACTGGGAAGAGACACCAGGTGTCATAGAATCATAGGGCTGGAAGAAACCTCAGAAGGTCATTGAGTCCAGCCCCCTGCCCAAAGCAGGACAAACCCCAACTAAATCATCCCAGACAGGGCTTTGTCAAATCAGGACTTTAAAGCCTCTAGGGATGGAGATTCTACCACCCTCCTAGTGAAATAGTTTTTCCTAATATCCAACCTAGACCTCCCTCACTGTAACTTGAGACCATTACTCCTTGTTCTGCCATCTGTCACTACTGAGAACAGCCTCTCTCCAGTCTCTTTGGAACCTCCCTTTCGTTAGTTAAAGGCTGCTATCAAATCCCCCCTCGCTCTTCTTTTTTGCAGACTAAATAAGACCAAATCCCTTAGCCTCTCCTTGTAGGTCATGTGCTCCAGCCCCTAATCATTTTGGTTGCCCTCTGCTGGACCCTCTCCAATGCGTCCACATTCTTTCTTTAGTGGGGGGCCCAGAATTGGATGCAATACTCCAGATGTGGCCTCACCAGTGCCAAATAAAGTGGAATAATCACTTCTCTAAATCTGCTGGAAATGCTCCTCCTAATGCACCCTAATATGCCATTAGGTTTCTACTCCCTAATCAGTCATTGACTATGGACCCTGAGATAAGTCACTTAATCTGAGTGAATTTATGGAGTTTTTCTACTATCTACAATGGGGTCAGAATTGTACACTCTGTGCTTATTTTCTCCATCTCAAAAGATTAAGATATTGGCTTTTAAAAAACATTAAACCCCACGATTTATAACGTTAGGCACGTACCTTATAAATACTATGTTCTTCCCATTGCATAAACATGTATAGGACTCTTAAAGTGCTCTTCCCATTTTCAAACAATATAAGTAATAATATACACAATATTGGGTTTACAATATTACAAGTTAACACTGAACGGGAAGAGAGCTTTCTTAAGTACCATACAGTAAATAAGATTTTACTTTAGAAAAATTGTGACAAAAAGTGATAAAACTCATCGTTGTGTTCTACCTCAGGAAATCTCAATGTGATTTTTTGCTTTGATTCTAATTTATAGTAAGAGATTAATTTGCAGAACTATTGTTTAGTTCATCCCAAAATCCCGGGTGAGATGAAAATTATAATACTGGAAATATGGAATTTTGTAACACACAGGAATATTTGGTGACTCAACATTTAAGTTAAAAACTTAGGAAGCAATGTTAGAACATGCACAGTAAAGTATTTTGGTGCCACCATGTGGCTAAAAAGATTATAAACAAGGTAAACAAAAAAAAATTACTGAAGTTTGGGAAGCAAAGGCAAATCAATTCAGAATTACCCAAAGGGAGCTAAATTAGCTTAGCATGGAGAAGAGCACAACTACCAATAACCATCAATAATAGGAAGTTTTACTGCAGCTTAGTTCTATGGTTCACAGAAAATGTCTGATAATCCAACTGAAATCTCTGTGCAGAAACAAAGCAAACACCATTTTTTTCTTTAGTAAATTAAATTTAAAGATAAAAGTAGAACAACAATTTGTTGTATGCAAGTCTATTTAAATCTACATCAACATCTTTTCTGAACTAACAAGAAACCATTAACATATAAAATTGAAAATCAGTCCCACAAATGATCAAGACTGAACTGAGAGATTTGAATTTAGACATGTGAAAGACAGACAGCGGAAGATGTTAATTTGCTCTGCACTCTGATCAATCCCAAGTTTGAATCTTCATTTTGATGTCCTGCCACTAACATAAGCATCCCAGTTCCTTTATGATCAGTTTACACTCAGATGGCAAAATATGACTTACCAAAATGACTGGATAAATTCTACTTTGCAGCCAGAGCATGCACACACTATACATAGGAATAGAACAAGCTAGCCAAGAAGCCTCATGTGCTGCAGGCTACAATATGAAACTTACTGAGTTATCTGTATAATTCATTGAACACAATCAAATGGAACAAGAGAAAAATTAAACAAGAAGTGGATGATGCTCTGCACCATAAAAACCAGAAGACTGATTGTTTCAGAGACTAAGATTATGATTCCACAAAGCCCATGCGTGCGCACGCGCGCGCGTGCGTAGAGAGAAGCACCTGCTTAGGTGTTTTGCTGCATCACGGACATGTTTTATACTGCAGCTGAAGATGTAATTCCTAACTTGAGCAGTTATGCACATGCTAGCTTTGAATGAGCTAGCACACAAAAAATTGCAGTGTAGCTGCCCTAGCAGGAACAGCAGTTTATGCTAGCTAATTGAGTATAATCACATCCAGAATCCCAGATATGTACTCGGGCAGTTAATCTGAGCTGCATGCATTTTGCCACAGCTACAAGATCAAAGCTAGAGTACATACATCTACCTGAGCTGGAAATTATACCACCAGCCACAGTGTACACATCTCCACTGTGAGAGAATCTGTAAAGGATAGAGACAAAGGGAAAAGAATGTGTACATGTTGAACAGAATGTGCTCAGTATTTCCCATCAACCCTTCTCATCTGTCTGCATACAGATACCTATTTTTCACCCTCAGATGCCTTGCAAACACAGGCACAATGCCCCCTGCCTCCTTTTTTGACAACCTTTGTTAAATTACAAGACAGATCAATGTTAGTGATAGAGATATAAAGAATTTCTTTCTCCAACAGCTCTCTGTGCTCACCAGAGGGATGCGAAGGGTTAACTGGTTAACCAGTAAGCCTCATCCTCAACTGGTGAGGCTTACCAGTTAAGGTTAACCAATGGGGCTGGAGCAGCTCCTCGTTTGTCGCAAACAGGGAGCTGCTCCAGCCACGCAGGAGGCTCACCGCAGACAGGGGTGCTCAAACCAGGATACCGGAGCACCCTCTGCCTGCAGGGCATCCTGGCTCGCAGCAGATAAGAGGCTGGTCCAGTGTCCCAATTGGTGCAGCCCCTGCTGGAGGTGGGGGAGGGAGGGGTTCCAGCACTACTCAACCCCCGCCCCCCTTAATCAGTTAACTGGTTAAACAATATTTTTAACTGGTTAGCCAATTAAATGGGATTTTACATCCTTAGTTTACAATGACAGGTACTCTACTATTCAGAAATAATTTGCATAGTTAATCTCAGAGAAACACCTCTGATATTGTCATACGGTAAACACAAATAATCCTAGAAAAGGAGAAATGGTGGGAGAAATTCTCAATCCACCATACTGCTTACTTAATTACCCCCAAGTGCTTTTTAAAACTGAAAAAGCAGACCATAACTATGACACAGATTAAATGAAACATCATCTCCTCCTTCCCTGGAATAGGATGATCCATAAGTTTCCTGATATTTCAGTTAAACACAAATATAACTTACGGGGCCATAGAATGAGATACCAAATAAGATATCAAGGAGGAAACATTTAAGAATTGTTTTTCCAAACATTTGCACCATTTGCTATGTGGTATCAGAAGGCTTGCAATATTCTAAGGGTACAATTTGGTTTCCCTTCTGTCCAAGTATATTAAAAATTGTGGACAAAATCTATAACCTGCTGATAAAGCAGAAATAGACTTTTGAAAATCTATTTTTCAATTTAATTAATGTATATTCTGTAAAACTAGTCATAAAAACCATATATTAAAATAATCCAAATTTTATACCTTGAGCACAGCTATCAGTGTCTTCTTTGATTCACCCTGTCTCTTTAGGAACTGATACAAATAAACATGAGCATTGGGATTGGAAGGAAACTTCGAATTGTAAGCATACTCGCTTAACACCTGCCGGACTTCATCATAATCCTCATAGAATTCCAATAGCTGTGGAGAAGAAAACGTAAGCACACTGTTAGAGCCTGACAGCATAACAGAGATCAGAAATATCACAACAAGTTTTAGATTGTCACAAACTATACAGTGATGATAATCCTGTAAGTCACTTACTACTAAGATGGAAAGGAGCCTTTTGATATTGCTACACAAAGTAGCTCAAAAGGTTACTCTCTAATCCATTTTAGTGTTTCTGAAAGGTCTTTGTTTGACAACCCTGAAGAATTAAGTCCTCTACAGGTCAGACAGAAGTAAATGCACAACCAGATTCCTCATACTTTCCCCACCCTCTACAACCTCTAATAATGTGCTCCAACTTTAACCTGGAGGGATCCTCTCTAAACACAAATGTTAGCTCTCCCAGAGACCAAGTCTATCCTTGATACCTGTGTGTTGCTGAAAACAGATTCTGGTCTGCATCCTACTGGAGTCAAAGGAAATAATCCCTTAATTTCAATAGGAATTGGACTGCAAGTAACAAGAATAAGGAAAAATGTGGTGAAGCTTTTCTGTAACAGTGTGAGGCAAAAGATTCTTGATATATATGTGCACAGGACAGTAAGCCCAGCAATACTAGATGCCTCTGGATTAGTAATGAACAATGCTAATAGAGTTCCATTTAAATCTAATGTGTCTTAATAATACTGCTCTAATATGCAATTCACTTTCCACTATATATGAAAATGTACATACCTAAAAGTCATTAAATACAGGGAAAATACATTAAACATTTATATAGTGAATACTTGCTGTCACAGTATTTCTTTTTAGTGAACAAGACTCTTCATGACAGTGGTCAATTTAATAAGATAGCATAGCAGATCCCAGGAGAAGGTAAAATCCTAAAAGGCTGGCTAGCACCAAAGAAAACCAAGTGCCATTAAGCAGTGCAAGAAAAATTAAATTGTTTCAAAGTTATTTTAAAAATTAGTTGATTTAGCAGTTATAATCAGAAAATCAAATTGTGAGATTCCATATTTGTTTTGTGACTTCAGGATCCAACTATAATCATCTTATAATTAAAAGAGGATTGTTCCATTTGTACAACAAATACAATCTGATATCTGAACAATCAAGCCATGCTCTAATACTGGCACCATCACAAGTAACAAAAAAATCTCCAGTTTACCCAGTGATTATACTAGTAGACTCCTGCTTCTATTCTCATAATTATGATGGTCTTGCAAGAATAAAAACTTCCTTTCATCCGGGTTGTAAGCAGATGCGACATGAAGACATTACAAATATTGTTTTAAAAGGCAGCATTTCAGAAAATCACTTTCCTAACTATACCTTAACTGCAAGTGATCAAACATCAGAAAATATTTCACTTTGATCGAACAACTCTGTTTAAGATAAGACAAATGAGCATTTGAGTAATATTTGCAAAAAAGTGTTCTTACTTCCACATAACACTTTACAAAAGGGTCCCATACGCCAGGTATTTTAATTATCTCCTTGAAATTTACTGCTGCCTGCCGAAAGAAACTGTGCATTTCCTGTTCAACAAACTGTGTAAGATTATCATCACCTGCCAAAAGATAGAAGATTTTTTTTAAATGTACATAAGTGGTAGTCTCACAAAGTCAGGATTCAAGCATGGTGGCCTTTACAGAAAAAAAAGTCAACACTTTTAATCCAACTTCAAAGACAGCACCTTAACCCAAGAGAATAAAGCTCAATGCAAGCTAAAAATGAGGACAAATGAAGACTTAGTACTAAGGATGTTAAGTAACGGTTAACTGACTAGTCGAGTAGTCGATGGAATTTCCATCAACTACTCGACTAGTCAATAAGGCACTTCCGCATTCCTCCTTTAAAATGTACAAGAGCCCCACTAGTGCTCTTGTACATTTCAAAAGAGAAATGCGGAACTCTGCCTGCAGCCCGGGGCCAGCAGGAAGTCCCACTGATTCCAAGCTGCATGCGATGTGCCAGCTTTGAAATGTACAAGAGTCCCCAGCAGGGAGTCTTGTGCATTTCTAAGCAGCAGCGCAGCATGGAGCCCGGGGGTCAGTGGGGGACTCAAGAGTCCCCCGCTGACCCCAGACTCCATGCTGCACTGCCGCTTTGAAATGCCACGTGGAGCATTTCAGCAGAACCTGGGATCAGCTGGGGACTCCCCAGCTGACCGCAGGTTCCGCATGGCATTTCTCCAGAACTCAGGGACTCCCCAGCTGATGCCGGGTTCCCAGGAAATGCTGTGCTGGAGGCTGGGATCAGGTGTGGAGTCCCCAGCTGACCCCAGGCTGCAGCACAGCAGTGCCACACAGCTGAGCCGCTTTGAAGTACCCCTCCCCCTCCATGCTGCCTCTATCTGAGACAGACAGGAAAAGGGGGGGGGGAGGGAGGAATCAACTAGTCAACTGACTATCCGATAAGCATTTGCTTATCAGATAGTTGACTAGTCCTTAACATCCCTAGTTAATATATTCATAAAACAAGTGCAGAAGGTAAGAAATATTTTTGTACTGAATAGAGATTTAAGAAGCTACTTCATGCCTTACCACCCCCCACCCACCAACTATTTCCTGGCAATTAAGTTAATTATTAAATTATATCTGAATCTTACGGGCTCTTGCTTTATAGACATCACATTCTAACTAAATTATTCTAACTTCATTTTCTGCTACAGCAAAATAGATAAATAAATCTAAATACATTTCCATTTTATTATATTTAATCCAATCAACTCTACAAAAAGGTAACAAACTAAAGAATTTACAATTAAATATGAAATTCAGCTTTTACACACACACACACACACACACACGTTTTAGAATATATTCAAGGGTAGTCAGAGCTTTGGGGTAAGTGACTTTTTAATGTCTAGCTGTAAAAATCTAAAATAAATGGTATTGTTTCTCTTAAGGTGCGTGTACACAACAGGGCTTAACTCGAAATAAGCTATGCAAATTAAGCTACATCAATTGCATAGCTTATTTCAAAATTGGGAGTGTCTACACAGCACTTATTCTGAAATAGAGCACTCTTCCTCCAACCTCCCTTACTCCTCATACAATGAGGGTTACAGGAGTCAGAGTAAGAAGTCCTTCAGCTTGACAGTATTTAGACATTAATTTGAAATAACTACCTGCTGTGTAGATATGGACTAAGTTATTCTGAAATAACACTAGTTATTTCAAAATAATGTTGCTATGTAGACATACCCTTATGCAGAAAATATTTTATGGCAGTACTTATAATTTGCATTCAAATAAAACTCTCAGTTCCTGACCCTAAGAGGAATAAAGGATTCAAACAACATTTTTAAGTGATCAGGATCCTGGGCTGGGGATTTTCATCTACCTTTATTTTATCTTGATTTATAATAAATATGCCTTCTTCTAGATGTTTCACAGCACACAGATACAACAAATAACTTTTTAAACAAATGTCAAACAATATTCCAGTGTTACTTTCCTCTTCCTCCCACAATTATATGGCATGAAAAACATGAGAAAGGAATTACATAGTTAAGGATTTCTTGTTGAAAACAAGGGCCCTATTCTTCATTTAAATGTGAGGACTGTTACTTCCTATATCTCAGCTGATCTCCACTCCCACGGTGGTAACATGAAGATGATTTCTCAGGAAACCAAGGCACTTACCACTATAAACCCAGCCTCAATCAGATCAAGTTTATCATGAAGTAAACAGAAAATTCCACCCAGATGTTTAGATTTTTCTTACTGAGAAGGTAGCCAGGAGCTTGTTCTCTGTCAAGAACAATTCTTTTGGAGGAGACTTTGCATATCCAATTAATTAAAGCTTTTAAAAAAATAAAATAAAAAGTATGCATCAGAACTTTATAAGCTTTCTGTGCTGTAAGTGATCAGACCGATATGCAAGCTTTCACCACCAATGTTTCCTCCTTGAAGGATCATCAGCAAACCATGGTGACTTGTGAGAATGACAGAGCTAAACAGCTCCTGGTACTCACCAAGCTCTAACATGGCTTTTCTCTTTTCAGACCAATTATAGTAGTCCAGCAATCCCTTGTAAGCCTGAATGAGTTTCATTTCTTTATCATGAGCAGCTGTTTGTTCTCCATACCTCCAACCTTCTGCCAGGGACAGGTTCTGGTAGGCATCATCAATCAGTCCATTACACAAGAGATGAAAGACGTGCTCTAAACAGACCTACAATGGATTTACATGATTTATAATACTGAATTTTATGTCATACAGATCACACTGTCCTGAGAGCACACTGCAATTTTACCTCCTACCATACACCTGCAAAAGAGAGCCACATTAGTGGCATCAATATAACACAGTGTAAATACATTTTAATTAGAACTGTGACTGAATTGGAATATTCCAATTAGAATTTGTTTTGCATAGATTTTTTAATTCAAATGATGTGTCTGTAAAAAATGTTGGAGATAAATACAATATTAGGAAAAGGAGACATGCATTTTACTCTCTCTAAGCGTAGACATTGCTGGGAAGCTAAATCATTTTTTGTATCAGTCTTCACCATAGAAGATGACGTTGGGGAGACACATAATTCAGACCAGCTCTTTTGTGGTAATAAACATGAGGTACTATCAGCAATGGAGATGTCAGAAGAAGTAGTGCTGATACAGTTTATAAAACAATAAGTCGCCAATCCAGATGGTATACTGTACATCCAATTCTCTGGAGGAGCTTAAGGGTGAAGTGGCTGAGCTGCTAGCAAAAATATGAAATCCCTCACTTAAAGCAGCCACTATTCCAGATATGTTTTTGTTATGTTCCAGATATGTTGATATATTAGGTTGATATGTTTGTTAATAATAAATTTGTTTAAACTTCCTCATTTACACTGTTAAAGTAAGGCGATGTTGGAAAGATACGGACACACACATGTGTGCATGTACTGATAATGTTTAGTTCACAAAATAAGCCAAAGCACTAAACTGTTTTTACTACAATACCCTGATGGTCCTCTACTGGTTACTTTTTTCTGTCCTCTCATCCCAATATTAACTCTGAAATTTACCCAGAAAACTTAAGTTGGTTTCTGCACTGATCTTCACGCATTTTTTTAATTTCTGTAATGAACTTTAAAATTTCCCAGAAATTTACCAAACAAAATAAAAGTCTGAAAATGCAAGACACTGCAAGTGCTATAATTTTTTAAAAAAATATATAGGGTTTTATTAAGGAAATGGTGGCACTCTGATACACAGTACAAGTAAACCTTGCATCTGTAACTGAAAAATTGGTTTAAAACGATAACTAAAACCAGAACAAAGAAAACATCTGTAAACATCACAATATGATGGGGCCTAATCAGCACAGATTCAACAAAGGAAAATCATCTCTCACTAATTTATTACAATTCTTTTGACAGGTTGATAAAGTAGTAGATAGGGGAGAACCAGAGGATAGTTTGTTTAGACTTTTAAAAGGCCTTTGAAAAGATCCTTCACAATTAGTAAAGAAACTAATTAGACATGGGACAGGAGTAAAAATAATTCCTTGGGGACAAGGATTCTCTTTTAGTTCTATGTTTATACAGCATTTAACATAACAGGATCATGTTCCATGACAAGGGCTCCTCCATACTATGGCAATACAAATAAAATAGTAATATTGTCACAAATAAAAAATTAGCTAGAAGATGAAATGGAAAAACTTAATCATGCTAAAAGATTTACACAAGAGTACCGCAAGGTTTCTTAGTAATCTAGGGTGTGTCTACAGGGCTTTTTCGAAAAAAGTGACCTTTTTGCAAAAAAAAAAACTTCCCCTGTGTCTAGACTGTCGCTGCGTTATTTCAAAAGTAAGTCGGAAGAACACGGCAGTTTTTTCGACTGTGGAAAACCTCGTTTTAGGAGGAAGAACACCTTTTTTCGAAAGTGTTCTTTCAAAAAAAGGCGCTATGTAATGCAAACTGTGCTTTTTCGAAAGAGAGCATCCAGACTGCATGGGTGCTCTCTTTCAAAAAAGCAGCTTGCTTTTTCAAAAGTACTGGTTGTAGTCTAGATGCTCATTTTTGAAAGAGGCTTTTTCAAAAGTATCTTTCGAAAAAGCCTCTTTTGAAAAAGGTGTGTAGTCTAGACGTATCGTCAGTGTATGAAACTACAGAGGCAGCAGATGGGAGGGGGGCAGACAAGGCTGCTGTGAAGCAGTTACACAACTATTCGAAGCAGTTACACGACTACATGCAGTTACATAACTATTCAATTACACATTATCTAACACAGCCACAGTTATACACAGTAGAGATCTCAATAAAGACTTTAGCAGAATGTGCAGATGCAGTCAATAAAGCAAACAAGATGTTAGGCTGCACTGGGAATGGGATGGAAAAATAATGATTACACAAATCTAAGATGTGGTCTCTTGCTTCTAATAATCAGTGATATTCTTAAGAGTGTCTTAAGATTTATTTGTAGTAAAATTTTCAGACACAAGTGTGATTCAAATCAGTTGTGTCTTTTTACAGATGTCCTCACCTTTAAATAGTTTTTTACTCCTACATTTTTTATCCGCTCAGCAAAGTAGTTGAACTCTTCAATGCTGCTTTTGGAATGATGGCACAAAATTTCAGCTCCTATTCTCCAAACCACCTGCCAATGGGGAAAATAATCCAAAATGCATTAAAATGTCAGAAGTGAAAACACTCTTGTGCACAGTCTTTCATCACTGTGCTATGTTTAGTTGCAAATAGAAAATTATTGTGTATTATTTGCTGCTATAGTAAAATATACCTGCATGTAGAAGAAGTGAAAATAAAGCTTAATTGCAATGGAAACTTCACGACTGGTCACCATACTCTCACACTTAAACAAAATACACAAAAACTGCATATAGAAGCCAGAAGATACCTCCTATGCACTGACAATAAGTCAGGCAAAGGAGCAATTTTCCTTTCACGTTACCCGCCAAAATGTAGGGTATAGATAGCTCATGGTACCATAACCCAAAATAGATAAAGGATAATTAGATGAAATTGCAAACTGAAATACATTTGCCTCCACTTGGACAGCCCACTTCCAACCAAAACGTCTTTGTGATCAAGATTTGTCTACCGAGATAGATCAGCAATGCCAACAAACTGGTAATATCCAATTAGAGATGTTAAAACGCACAGGTTTTTTGGTAATTGTGTAACCACTGAAGTTTTCAGTGGTTACATGTTTACATACAAGGGAGAGGAAGGATAGGAAGCAGTGGGGAGGAGGGGGGCGGTATGTGGCTCTGCAGAAACCAGTGCGCACAGGGAGCTGGCTTCTGCCTGCACACATCCCCTCCCCTTACCCCCTATGCTGCTGCCTCCAATACAAAGGCAACATACTCATGGGGAGCCTGCTTAAAAGCCTACTTCCTGCAAGCACTCCCTCCCACCTGCTTCTCTCCCCTGTCCCCACTGCTGCCTCTGATACAGAGGTAGCAGGGCGGGGGAAGGAGGAGGACCTTGCTGTGAAGGTTAAGCAATGAGCCCAGCCTCATCAGTTAACCGTTTAAACTTATACACTATCACAGCCCTGTATCCAATAGCTCATTTTTTTTCCCCATCTGTTGAAATGCACAGAGGAATCAGGAAACGGATTCACAAGAAGGATCATGCAGTACTGGAGGAAAATGGTGGAGAAGTAAAACAAGATACAGTTTTCAAACGGATATAGATATGTAGAGGAAATAGTGGCAAATGTGCTTGCCATTTCTATGCTTCAGAATGAGATTATGAAAATCTATATTTTAAGTGGAACACTCTACTGGTATGATTTGTGGAATATGTATTCATATCTGGCCCTCATTCTTATCAGTTGTACAAACAGATAACAGGTGACACCAGAAAATTAAGAAAATATCTTTGATACAGTTAGATTTTGCGGATATATATTTTAAATAAACAAAGCCTAAATATGGGTCCTGGATTATCTCAGATACCCCTTTAAATTATTGCATCTGATGAGGGAGAGATTACTGATTTTTCATTCCTAATTACCTCTGGGGCAGCCATCCGATGTTCAGCAGAGGTACTCTCCAATGTCTCCAAATAGGCAGTCATGAATTCTGCAGCCCTCTGCCACTGATTCTCTAGCAGGGCCTCCTGAATGTAATTCAAACAAGCTGTCTTAGTTTCCTGAAATCCTGTTGCCTTTCGACCTCCAGTTGCTGAAAAAAAATAAGTTTGTGCATAACTACTGACTGTAATAGTCTTAAAAAAAACCCCACAGCTATCATTTTAGAATCTATAGGTTTGCCAATGTCAAGGCTTCCATCCTTTCATTCTTAATCCCGATAGGATCCCTTCAGAAGGGGGTGGGATGAATTCAGGGAGAACAGGAATTTTAAAAAAACAGCTCCTAAGCAGAGAAGCTAGTGAACAGAAGCAGCAAACACAGGAATTCATAGGAGCATGAAAGCCAGATACACCTAACATACTTTAGAATGAGGTCAGTAACTTCCCGCCCTCTACCTTCCTCATCCCACCCCCCCCCAAAAAAAAACCCAACAACAACAAACAAAAATCCTTCAAGAGTAAAAATAATGCAGGCAGAAGTCCAGCAGCAGAGTAGGGGCTACCCAACATATTGCACTGAATGCAGCACGTACAATCACCTGCCTTATGAACTGGTGGCATATATGTGCATTCAGAGCACACAGTTCATGGCCTGAGTACAGGCTCTTGAGACTAGCATGGCTGAACCAAAGGAGCTAAGGAAGACTGGTAGATACGTAAGTGAGACTTTCAGGGATCCAGCAGAGCAGTCCCACACCTAATTTGACAGCTTCTGCGCTAAGAAGAATGAAAGTCAGAAGGAAGGAGAACATAAAGCTGGAATGGAGAGAACACTGTTTCTCTCCGCTCCACCTTTATTTTCTCCTTCCTTAAGACTTTCATAGTTGGGACTCTCCTCCCAGATGATGTCATGGTAGCCTCTTGCACTGAGGATACCCCTGTAGGGGGAGAGAATTCCAGTTATTAGGAAGAGACAGGTAATAGTCATGGAGGATTCAATTAGAAACATAGATGAGTTTGTGATGCCCAGGAGAACTACATGATGAAATGCCTGCCAGGTGCAAAGGTTGTGGACCTTAGAGAACTCTAGGTATATATATGTGTGTAGTGTTGAGAAGGAACTGGTTGGTGGTCATGGTACATGCAGTTACCACTGACTTAAGTAAAGGTAGGAGAGAGGTCCTGGAGGCTACATTTAGTCTGCTAAAGGCCTCCATGGTAGCATTCGCTGAAATGCATCCAGTTCCACATGCAGGGCCACTTTGGCAGAACTGCATGGTCTCAAAAGTGTGAATTAAATGACTGTATTCAGAGGAGGGATTATTAGGAATCTTTTTGGAAAGGAAGAACCTATATAAGAAGGATGGGCTCTACCTTCACCAAAATGGTGGCATGTAAAATTAAAAAGGTTGTGATGAAGTTGGGGGGAAAACAAGCAGGTTTGGAAATGTGGAACATCCAATTTGGACAGAGAGATACGGTAAGGGAATATTTATTGAAGAGAATACTCTACATCCTAACAAAGAGGAGAGGCTGGAAGTTGACAATGTACAGGTGGAAAATGAAGAACAGTCAAAAGACAGTTCTTCAATGATGTCTGTCTTCATGTGAGAACTAAATATTGATAAATTTTATAAGTGCTATACAAATGCTAGAAGTCTGAACACTATAATGGGTAAAACTGAATGTGAAGGATACTGATACAATAGGGCATCACAGAAACTTGCCAGGATGATGATAATCAATGGGATATGGTGAAAACAGGGTAAAAAATATATAGATCTGACAAAGTAGATCATGCTGGTGGGGGAAGTGGCACTATCCATGAAAAAAAAAGCATAGAATCATAATGAATGAAATAGTATCAACAGAATCTCTGTGGATAGAAATTCCATGCTTACATAATGACAGTATAGTGGGACTGTATTACTGATCATCTCATTGTGACAGCGATTGTAAAATGTTCAGGGAGATAAGAGAGGTTAAAAAACAGAAAACCCAGTAGTAATGGGGAGTTTCAACTTTCCCCATATCGACTGGATATATTTTGCCTTAGGATGGCAAGCAGGATAAAAAGAAGTGAGATCAAATTTTGAGACACCATTAATGACTGCTTCTTGGTGCAGCCAGTCCTGAAACCCATGAGGGAAAAGTTTTAAATGAAGCACAGGACCTGGTCTAAGAGGTGAATATAGCTGACCCACTCAATAATAGTGACCAAAATTAAATTAAATTTAACATGCTTGTAGAGGGGAAAATATCAAAATAACTTCAAAAAGGAGACCACCACAAAAATACGGAAGCTAATTAAACAGAAATTAAAAGGAACAGTCACAAGAATGAAATTCCTGCAAGAGGCACAGAAACAATTTAAAAATGCCATAATAGAGGCTCAAACTAAACGCATACCCCCAAATTAAAAAAAAAAAAAAGCATCACAGTGTCTTGAAGTACAAGAGACAGTTAGAAGCAAAAATACATCCCTTAAAAATTGGAAGTTAAATCTTACTGAGGAAAATAGAAAGGTTCATAAACTCTGGCAAGTCAAATATAAAAATATAAAATCCATCTTTGAAAAGCCAAAAATCCATCTTTGAAGAGCATTCAGGAAAAGACACAACACTCATTTTGCTGTTAGTTTTAAGTCCATCAGAAGTGGGGAGCCTGTCAAACAATCAGTAGGGCCACTGGATGATCGAGGTGCTAAAAGAGCACTCCAGGGAAAAAAGGCTGTTGCTAAGATTCCCACACCTGAGCAATTATTTTTAAGTGACAAATCTCAAACTGATCCAGATTGAGGTGTCAGTAAAGGCTTTCAAACAAATTGATTGATTAAACTGTGAAAGGTCACCACAAGAGGTAGATAGATTCATGGATGTTAGGTCCATCAATGGCTATTAGCCAAGATGGATAGGAATTGTGTCCCAAGCCTCTGTTTCTCTGGAAGTGGGTGACAGGGGAGGGATCATGTGAGGATTACCTGTTGTGTTCCTTCCCTCTGGGGCATCTGGTATTGGCCACATGTTCTTATGCTATTCCAAAAGGTCCCTTACTCCTTGTAGAATGAGGTTTACAGGAACATTGGAATAGTGAGCCCGGAATAATGGGCTTGCTGTGAAGACACGGGATAGCTATTTCGGGATACTCCAGTATCTTGAAATAGCGTTGTAGTGTAGCCCTAGTTACCAGTATGTGCTAGTATGAGTAAGCAGTCAACAGAAAATTACACTTACTTGTATGCTGAAGATACCTCGGAAGTACAGGTAAATGGATAGCTGGAAGTGAACTGCTTTCAGTCCTTACTGCAGACCCATCCCATGCAGACGCTTCTGTAAACTCCTCCTCTACCCCCCTTGTCAGTTGTTCAACAAAACTGTCCATGTCTTCCACATGCGAGGAAAACTTTTACACCTTAAAAAAATTCACACACACAAAATGGTGATGTGGGCTGTTTATTTAAAGTCCCATAGGTGAGGGGATGGGGAAGGCTCTCGGACAGGGAAACACAGGGAGGCAGAGTACTTTTATTACTATTTCGTTACAGCAGCACCACTTAACAGGGGGAACTGAGGCACGAGCCTGCCTTACCCCAGTCACACAGGGGGGTCCATCTTAGAGTTGGCAGCGTGCAGCCAGTTCTCCTAAGTCCCTGGCCAGTGCCTGACGGTGTTGCCAACTGATGTTTTTTCCACTGGTCTTAATTCCCCAGACCCTAAATCAGAAGAGGCAGGGAATGGCCCAAGCCCGGCCCCGCAGGGCAAAGGGCACTAAGCACCTTAGAGCCCCCCGGAACCCCGCACTTCTGGCGTGGCCGGGCTCGGCCCACAGCTCTCCCCCCAACCGAGCCCTCCGCACCTGTATGAACCGAGAGGTTCCCCCGCCGGCCTATCACGTGGGCTAGCCCCAACCCGGCTCCTCTACAGGCGCGTGGCATGTGCCAGGAGTTAGTACGCTCCTAACAGACGTTTCCACGTCGCGGCAGGCAGGCAGGCGACCATGTTTGGGTCGGGCAACGGAAGCTGTCATCGGCTTCTTCACGGACGGGCTGAAAACGTGATCGGACGTCACTTTTGCCCCAGGGCGGCGAGCTGTTGCGCATGCGCGGTGTTCGCTCCGACGGCTCGCCAGTCCGCCAGCGGCGGCGAATGGGCCTGGGATTGCTCCCTTGTAGTGTGAGCCGCTCCCTCAGGAAATGGGGGCGGGGCAGCAGGGGCCATCGCGCCCTCCGCGAGAGCCGGGCCGCCGCCAGGAGCAGCGGGCTCGGCCGCGCGGGGCGGGTGGCATGGTGTCTGGCGCGTCCCGCAAGCGGTGCCGAAGGGACGGGGCGCCGCGCTGGGCCCGGCGTGGCGTGGCTGGCGCCGGACCGCCCTGCCCTTTGGCGCTGCGGGGCGCTGCCTTTCGGAGCAGGCGGAGCCCTGTGGCGTCTGACCTCCGCCTGCTGCCTCCTGCCGAGCTGAGGCCGCGGCCAGGCTTGCGAGACAAGGGGCAAGCCCCGTTTGGCGTTACGGGCCGTCAGCCCCAAGGCAGGGCAGCTAATGCGCCTGCTGACACTGGGTGAGCGGGTACAAGAGTTACAGTGAGTTTGTTTGTAGTCATGTTGCTCTTGGGCGATGAGAGAGGCCAGGTGGGCGAGGTAATATCTTTTATTGGGTGCACAGATGTTGGTGAGAGACCAGCTTTGGAGCTATATATACAGCACTTCTTCAGGTTATGTGGCTGTTTGCATGTGCTGTGTGTATAACGTTGTAATTTCTTTAAAAATAGGCATAAGCAATATTCATGTACTAGCAAGGACCATTTTCAAAAAGCCACTGGCTAGGATTTGCAAAATAGGATTAATCAGGTCACTTAGTAATTGATGTGCTAGAAGTATAAGTAATATAAAACTGAGTTACATGTTGCTACTGCATTTTGGCTCTTTAGCATTAAATCAAACAGGAGTGTTCATGGTACAGGTTGGCAACTGATTATCTCAAGAACTTATATTGGCCTAGCTACCTCTGTCATGTAAACTAAATTGATCTAATCTTGTGTAGCCAGTACTAGGTCAACAGAAGAATTTGTTCATGAGCCTAACTACTGCCTCAAGGAGGTGAATTACCTATGTAGGTGGGAGGGATTCTCCTTGGTGTAAGTAGTGTCTATACTGAAGCACAGCACTGGTAGTATTTTAAGTGTGGACAAGTCCTAAGTGTAGGCAAACCTGGAGACCATGTGTGCTAGGGGTGTGAAAGTGTAACTGGGCTCATCGGTTAACCTTCACGGTTACACTCAGGCTCCCAGTGTGCATAGGGAGCTGACTTAACAGGAGCCAACTGCTTTCTCCTGCATGCAACACTAAAATTTTCAGTGGGTAACTGTTTACTTAAATGCATTTTAACATCCGTAGTGAATACACTTACAAGCTTACAGTGGCACAACTGCACCAGCTGTGCTGCTGTAAGAGCATTCATGTAGCTGTGTTATGCTGACAGGAGAGAGCTGTCGCAGCGACATAATAAAACCAGCTCAGTGAGCAGTAGTAACTCATGGATGGAAAAAAATTAGCGGGAACATTGGATGCCATAATGGTGAAGAAGCTGGAGGAATAAGCCAGGGTGGCTTTCCCAATACCAAAGACTACTTCCAGAGAAGCCAAATAATGTTGGAGGAACTAACTAAAAAATATATAAATACAAAACTTCACTGCTCAAAAACTGAAGCCCCTGGACACATGGCAAATGTCTTACTGAATCTGATACCTGGTTCATCTAGCCCAGGATTCCATCTCTCACAGTGACCAGCATCAGATGCTTCACAGGAATGTGTAAGAAATGGTACTAAGCAGATGTAAGATAGTCTGCCTTCCAAGAGAGTACCTCCCTAACCTCATAATACTTAGAGATTGTCTTAAAACTAGGGATGTTAACTGTGTACCTGAGTACACATTAACTGATAAGCCTGAGCTCATTGGATAACTCCCGGTGACAGCACGCGCACACACACACACTCCCTGCTACCTCTGTATCAGAGGCAGTGGGGGAGATGGGAGGCAGGCAGCTGGCTCCCTGTGCATGCTGGCTTACTCCCCCAGTGCCTCCCACAGAGGCAGCAACAGGGGCGGGGAGAGCTGCGTGTAAACGTAACCAGTGAAATTTTCAGTGGTTACACTTTTGCAAAAATTAATGTATTTTAACATCCCTGCTTAAACCTGAAATGTGGTTATTACTTTTTTTATTAGGGTGACTATTTGTTTCCATAACACACAAAAATTTAAATATTTGGACCTCGACTGCATACACTTTATGGTAAACCTAAGCCAGAAAAACGGAGAGGCAGGCACAGAGGAGGAAAAAGATTTCTGGGTTAGATTCACAGTTGACCTTGTAGATTTCAGTAAAGAACTTATGAGGCAACAACTTTTTGCACATCAGAAAATAAAAAGCCCACATCAGTACTTGGAACACACCCTGTGGATTCCAGTTGATGAGATATCTGAACCAATAGCCTGGATTGAAATAAAGTCTCAGTTTGTGAGCTGACAATAAAGGACTATGTATTCACCGCAGTATACCAGTGTTTCTCAACCAGTGGTATGAGTGCCCTTAGGGCAGTGGTCACCAACCAGTAGGTCAGGATCTACCAGTGGTTCTTGAAGCCTCTGGCAGGTGATCCTGACTAGTTTGGCTGGGAGGCTATCAAGTGCTGGCACTTCAGCTGCTCCTCTCTTCACTGCCCTGCTGCTCCTGCTCAGAGCTGCTCCCTGGGAGCCTCTTGCTTCTTGTGCAGGGTGGGGGAGAAAGAGGCAGGGGGGCACATATGTCATTCTGTCCCCCTCTCCTGTACCCCATCTCCACAGAGTGAAGAGGGCAGGGCCTCAGAGAAGGGGCGGGGTGGGGGTATTTGGGTTTGAGGTAGATCCTGAACTGACTTCACTTTTTGAATTTATCTTGTGTTTAAAAAAGTTGGAGACTACTGCCTTAGGGAAACTTGAGAGACGTCTGGGGGGTACGCCAACGCAACTGAAATTTGGAGAACTGAATTTTTGTTTTAAGTTTTACAGCGCTTTATTATTTTTGTACTTTTCACACCCCAAAACTTCATTGCCCGCCCGGCTATAATTAAGTTGTTTAAACAAATGTGTTGTTATGGTAGAAAAAATGTTTGTGTATATGAAAACTCTAGGTACTGGGGGTACTTATAATTTTTTTTTAAAAAAGGAGTACTTTGTAAAAAAAAGGTTGAGAAACACTGCAGTATACCATAGGGGGAGAGAACCAGAAGCAATTGAGGAATAGAGGGTATTGTGCCTGCTACAGTGTAAGACAGGCTCTGCAGATTTTTTTAAGTGCTCTCTCTCATTTTTCCCAAACCTCAGCACAAATACAACAGACTAGATTTAAAAAAGGCCATTGATGCTGAAGTTCAATATTTGGATGCTACTGTTATTCACAATATCCCTGTTCAGGTTCTGCTGTCTAATCAGTGGAACAGCTTCACTAGGGCTGTGTCTACACTGGCGCAATCTCGCACAAAAGCGGCTGCTCTTGCGCAAAAACTTGCTGCCTGTCTACACTGGCCACGTGTTCTTGCACAAGTAAACTGACGTTCTAATGTATAAAATCAGGGCTTTTTGTGCGAGAACTCTGATGCTCCTGCTCAGGAATAAGCCCTCTTGCACAAGAGCTCTTCCAGAAGAGGCCAGTGTAGACAGGCAACATGAATTTCTTGCGCAAGAAAGCCCTGTGGTTAAAATGGCCATCAGAGCTTTCTTGCGCAAGAGAGCGTCTACACTGGGCATGGATGCTCTTGCACAAAAGCACATGCCAGTGTAGATGCTCTCTTCTGGAAGAGTTTTTGCAAAAGAACTCTTCCGCAAAAGAGTTTTTGCGTGAGCACGTGCCACTGTAGACGTAGCCTAGGAGAGGTTGAAAGAGACTTGTATCAGAATATCCTATATCTCAGTGGGTGGGACACTTGTGGTAGGATTTGAAGAGGCATCTTCCACCTTCCTATCAAGTAGAGAAGGGAATTGACCCCAGCTCCATCATTCAGGTGAGTGCTCTAACATCTGAGGCACCACAGGTACCTACACTACCACCTCAGCATTTTTGCAAGAAATGTCTAAGCTATGTGTCCTCAGAAGCTTTGTGAAACCTATTACTGATAACAGTGCATGTGTAGGCACTTGTATAGCCCTCAGCACTGTGGTAGACTTACTAGTAACTATTTTATATCATCAATATTGGTTTTTTAATTATTTTTTTTAGAGAGACAAGGATGTTGCCAAACTCACAGAGGTGCAACTGACAAAGATTTTATGTTGTCTGAACTTGATATATATGCCCTTTGCTTTATTAAACTATGTTTAAATGCAATTCTAGGTAGGAGGGTAGGAATTTTTATCCATGGACAAAGGATTAACCATATCATGACCTGTATTTTAAGAATTGCCCTAGACTAAGTCCTTGTATTAGTTTTTCTTGTGGATGTTTGTTTATATATATTAAAGAAATTTTGTCAACTATTCATTTAGAATGTAAATGCCTCCATTCAAAGAGTCTGGCTTTTTCCAAGTCTTGAGTAGTACAAAGCAATACTAAAAAGCCACTCGGCTCCCACCAGCAATAGCTGGTTCCTTGAGGTCCAAACACACCAAGCAACAATGAGGATCATATAAACTTTCCAGGAACTTGTTTCACTAAACCACCTTCAAAAGTGTTAGGCTTGCCCCAGTGTTGATTGCAAAGTTTGCATGATTTTGTGGGGGGTGGGTTCTGAAGAATAGTTGCAGATTTTCTAGGTTATTCAGACCCTCAAATATAATACATATGAAAATATATCTTAGTAATCACACTGATAGCCGGGTATTTGATTTGGTATAGTCCCCTGCTCAGGAGGACAAACAGTAGTTTATTATAATACAGTAACCAGTTTTGCAAAGATTTACTCCTGTGCCTAATTTTAGTATGCAAAAAGTGCCATTAGCTTAATGAAAGACAGAATTATGTAGCACTTTAAAGACTAACAAGATGGCTTATAGGTGATGAGCTTTCGTGGGCCAGACCCCCGAAGGCTCATCACCTATAAACCATCTTGTTAGTCTTTAAAGTGCTACATAGTTCTGTCTTTTGTTTCAGCTACACCAGACTAACACGGCTGCATCTCTATCACTATTAACTTAATGGGTCTACTCCCATATATAAATTAAGCACAAGGCCGGAGATATTACCTCTCAAGGAAATTTTGCCAAAACCACCCCAGTAAGATCAATATGCTCAAAATGGTTAACTGTAAACTTACAAGGTAACTTGAGAAAAACTTTATTTGGGGAAGGGTGAGAGGAGTTCCACAGGTATCCACAAATAAAATTTAAAGTAAGGAATAGAGAGAATGTGGAGTGGTAAATCCATGTTTGTGATAGGGATGTAAAAGTGTAACCATGTTCACGGTTCATAGATAAGCCTGGGCTCATTGATTAATCTTCACAGTTACACACAGGCTCCTGGTATGCATGGGGAGCCGTCTCTTGGCATGCACCGGCTCCCAGGGAGCTGCCTCTCTGTTCTCCCTATCTGTATGTAACTGCTGAAAATTTCAGCAGTTACACGGATACTTAAATGCATGTTAACATCTCCACTTTGTAAACTGACAAAAAGCCATGACGCTTTGAGAGATGTTGGTTACTAGAAAGAAGGGATCTTGCTTTTTCTTTGTCCATGGCACAGATTGACATAATGTCATTTCTCATTTTCCTCTGACTTCTGTTCAGTAAACTGTCACAATTACATATTTTGTTTTTTGAAATTAACATCCAAAAGTCAGAAAGGGAATTACGCTACAAGAAATTTTACCCTCAAACTACTTTTGTTTTGACATTATAGAATTTGTGAGCTCCATGTATGTTGAAGCACATTCATTAAAGTATTTTATACGTATGTATATAGCTTCTAATTGTACAATGTTTAAATGTATATTGTATGATTTTCCATAAAATCTAGTTTTATGACTCAATCTTGGATGGGGTTAGACACTTAAATACTGGAAAGCTATATTTTAAAAGCAAATTTCAGATTATAACAGTTTAAATTCAGGTTGGACAACAGAACTGTGGCTAAATCCATTTGTAAACTTCATACTGCAGAACCTACTAGGGCTTTTCATCCATAGATCGCAGTGCACTTTACAATGATGAGTATCAGTATCCTGGTCTATAAATGGGGGACCTAAAGAAGATAATGTAATGAACTGGTTTCTAGAGATACTTGCACAAGGTTGCTGCCACTGCCACGTAGTGTTGTACAGTCAAAGCATTATGCTAGGGAAATACGGATTAATGGGAAGGGCCCTTGTTACTGATGTATCCTGCAGCAGCTGGGTGTTTCTTGAAAGTCTGCTAACCAAATACAGGGAATTAACAGGGTGCTCAAAGATAATTTGTATCTTAACTTGTCAGATATTTGTTCTTAATACTTTAGTTTATATACAATATAAACTATTTTAAATTCTCTTTCCTTTCTGTTGTGTAGGGGCATGGTAACAAACTGATCTGTTTGTATGGGGCAAAATGTAGAGCCTATATTTTTCCAAGGGTATGTAATTAACTTGGCTACATTCTTTGGAGACTCAGTTCTCCTACTAAGAGAATGTAGAAATGGGTATATAAAGCAAAAATCAATAACCGTATGATAAGAACTTGAACAGTAATTCTAATGTGATTAGAACTGGTGAGGATTGCTAATAGTTTGAGATAAGAGCTGATAATAAATGGAAGAGCATGAGGGACTGCACTTTTTATGGTCCCAGAGTAACCCTTGAGCATTTAATTATTAATAATCATTTATGCTTCTGTGATTTCAAAATGTTATGCAAATGTTAATTAGTTTAAAAGGACTCTAAATCATACCTTGCCAACTCCATTTTCTCACATGTACAAAGAAATAAAACTTTCACTTTGATAATCAGCAAAGCTATGCTGTCCATAGGATGGTTTGGGGCAACTGCTTGGGGCCCCACACTTTGAGGGAGGGGAGGCTTGTGCTTCTGGGGAATATGGAAGTACAGAGCCACTGGTGGTCTGGGAGATTAGTAGGGGGTCTGGCGCTGGCAACTGGGGTCAGGTTTGCCCCTGTGCTCTCTGGTGGTGGTGGGAAGCAGAGCAACCTGCTATACTCTGCTGGTTCCCAGTGTTGCTGTTGGGGAAAGACTTGAGTGGAAGTAGAGAGGCTGCAGAGCAGAGGTAGGAAGAGTTGGAGTGAAGCAGAGGCAGGAAGAAGTGGGGCCTGGGACAGAGAGGGGAGGTTGTTCTAAACCCTGCACTCGCCTACAGGTGGCCCTGATCATCTTCTCCACTGGACATCTCCATTCATAGAATTATAGGAATGTAGGGCTGGAAGGAACCTCAAAAAGTCTTCATGTCCAAACTCTTGTTGTGGCAGGATCAGGTAAAATCTGACCTCCTCTACCAAGTCTTTGACTAACCTGCTTTTAAAAACTTCCAATTATGGGGATTCCATAATCTCCCTTGGGAGCCAGTTCTAGAACTTAACTATACTTGGGCTACGTCTAGACTGGCATGATTTTGCAAAAGCACATCTAGATTGGCACGGATGCTTTTGCGCAAAAGCATCCCTGGCCAATCTAGACGTGGTTTTGCGCAAGAAAGCCCCGATCGCCATTTTAGCCATCGGGGCTTTTTTGCGCAAACCAAATCTGAGCTGTCTACACTGGCCCTTTTGCGCAAAAGGACTTTTGCCCGAATGGAAGCGTCAAAGTATTTGCAGAAGAAGCACTGATTTCTTACATTAGAACGTCAGTGCTCTTGCGCAAATTCAAGCGGCCAGTGTAGACAGCTGGCAAGTTTTTGCACAAAAGTGGCTGCTTTTGTGCAAAATCTTACCAGTCTAGACTCAGCCTTATAGTTTTCCTAATATCTAACCTAAATATCCCTTTCTATAGATTAAGCCCATTACTTCTTGTCCTTACTGCAGTAGTCATAAAAAACAATCAATCACATCCTTTTTAAAACAGCCTTTAATATATTTGAAGATTATTATCAAGTTCCCCCTCAGTCATCCTTCTGGAACACTAAACATGACCAGTTTTTTAACCTTTCATTGTGGGTCAGGTTTTCTAAAGCTTTTATCGTTGTTGTTGTCTGAATGCTCTCCAATTTATATCCATCTTTCCTAAATTTTGGTAACCAGAACTGGACACAGTACTGTAGCTAATGCTTAACTGTTACCAAGTACAATAGGCCACTTACCTCCCATGCCTTACATATGATACTCCACTTAATACACCCCAGAATTGTATTACACTGTGAAAAAGATTATCACATTCTTGACTCATTTAGTTTGTATTCCACTATAACCTCCATATTCTTTTCAGAAGTGCTGCATAGCCACTTGTATTCCAATTAGTAATTTACCCATTTAAATCATTGCTCTGGGGTAGGGCTTGTGATAAGGCAAACTATCCTGAGGAGAGACGACTACCTCTATCATCTCTCACTGCAGCACCTTGGGGCCAGGTGAGAAGTACCTTTCTGTGGCTGCTGAGGCTTCAGTGGGTACAGCCGGAGGAGGTGTGCATGTCTCCCAGCTGGGGCAGGTCCAGGTTTGTCTGCCCCTGTGTTCCCCAAAGTGAGGAATGCAGCAAACTGTGCACTTTCCCCTTGCTCCCTAACAAAAGGGAACAGCAAGCAACATTCTTCCACACATCGTGGAAGGGGGAGCTTCAGCCGCCTCCTCCCCCAGCCCTTCCTAAAGGACATCTGGGGATGTGAGGCTTGGACAGTCATGGGAAGTGGGGCATATCCCCAAGCAGCCCCTTTCACCAGCCTGGTGATTTTGTCTCTCTTTCATATGGTTTTATGGGAAGCAATCCCATTCTGGCCACACCCCATTTTCCTGGCACAACCAAATCCGTATCTTGCTTTAAGTTATGATAAAAAGAAGCTGTATACTGAATTGGTGGTCCTAACTCTTACTGTTTAGGAAGAGTTCTTTAATAGACTCTCTAAAATATATAGTAGATATGCAGTTCATTTGTTTTCTTCCTAAATGTGTTGCTTTGCATTTCTCTTTATTCAATTTAATCTTTTGTTTATTCAGATCAATTCTCCAATTTGTCAATGTTGTTTTGAATTCTAGTCCTGCCCTCCACAGTGTTTGCAATCCTTCCCAGCTTGTTGTCATCAGTCCATTTTATAAGCATATGCTCCATTACATTATCCAAGCCATTAATGAAAATAATGGACTCAGCACTGACCCTGACAGATATGCCCCACTAGATATGCCCTCTCAGTTTGAAGTGAACCATTTTGAGCATCACTACTCACCAGAAATATGTACAGCAGATAGAGAACCTGTTTCATTTGATAATATAAGATGCCTGTTAAGTCATCTAGTCCCAATGGCCAAAGTAGGATTACAACTTACAGGGAACTGAAAAGGAAAAAGTCTGAAGGATACCTTTTGATGAAGGAGTCTCAGAGGGCTAGCCATGTTAGTCTGTATCTTTAGAAACAAGTAGTCCCCTGCAGGGCCGGACGGAGGCATGGGAGAGCCGGGCAGCTGCCCAGGGTGCCAACCGATGAGGGGCGCCTGATGGCAGCTGTAAGGGGCACGCGGCGTCCCTTACAGCTGCCATCAGGAGCTGCGCGCCCGGCTCCCGCAGCGCCGGCCCCGCGGCGCCGGCCAGCAGCGCCCTTCCCCCCACGGCGGCGGGGCCCTGCACGGCCCAACACGCGCTGGCCGGGCTGGGCTGGGCAGCACATGCGCCATGCGCCCCGGGGGCGGGCCCCAGGCTGTGCGCCAGCAGCCATGACCAGCCCGCGCACGCGCTGGGGGCCCCGGGCTGCACGCCAGCGGCCATGGCCGGCGCGCGCATGCACCGTGCGCCCCGGGGCGGGCCTGCACACCCTGGGGGGGCAGGCCCACGCCCCACAGGCGGGCCTGCACATGCTCCCAGGGGCGGCACAGTGCGCCTGGGCCCAGGGCGCCAAAAGGGCTCGGGCTGGCCCTGGTCCTCTGGCACCTTAGGGTAGGTCCTACACAGCAGCGTTATTTCAGAATAACTGACGTTATTTTGAAATAAACAGATCTACACACCAAGCTGTTATTTCAAAATAAAGTCGAGCTGGAAGATTTTTAACTCTGACTCCTGTAAACCTCATCTTACAAGGAGTAAGGGAAGTTGAAGGAAGAGTGTTTTTCCTTTGACTTCCTGCTGTGTAGACAGTGCCAAAAGCTGAATTAAGCTATTTTGAATTCAGCTATGCAATTGACGTAGCTGAAATTGTGTATCTTAATTTGACTTTTGCCTTGCTATGTAGATGTGCCCTTTGAGACTAAAAACAATGCAGTATCATGAGCTTTTGTGAGCAAAACCCACTTCAAATGAGTTTGAAGCATCTGAAGAAGTGGGTTTTGCCCATGAAAGATCATACTATACATATTTTTGTTAATCTCACAACAAAATAAAGTTAGTGCCACAGGACAACTCCTTCATGAAAGAGTTCACCCCACTTCCATGCCTCTTCTCCTGCTAATCCAGTCTTGCTGCAGACAGTGACTTTGGCTCACTACTACTTACGTAAGAACGGCCGTACTGGGTCAGACCAAAGGTCCATCTAGCCCAGTAGCCTGTCTGCCAACAGTGGCCAGCACCAGGTGCCCCAGAGAGGGTGGACTGAAGACAATGATCAAGCGATTTGTCTCCTGCCATCCCTCTCCAGCCTCTGACAAACAGAGGCCAGGGACACCATTTCTATTCCCTGGCTAATAGCCTTTTATGGACCTAACCTCCATGAAATTATCTAGCTTCTCTTTAAACTCTGCTATAGTCCTAGCCTTCACAGCCTCCTCTGGCAAGGAGTTCCACAGGCTGAGTACGCGCTGTGTGAAGAAGAACTTTCTTTTATTAGTTTTAAACCTGCTACCCATTAACTTCATTTGGTGTCCTCTAGTTCTTCTATTATGGGAACTAATAAATAACTTTTCTTTATTCGCCCTCTCCACACCACTCATGATTTTATATACCTCTATCATATCCCCCCTTAGTCTCCTCTTTTCTAAACTGAAAAGTCCCAGTCGTTTTAACCTCTCTTCATATGGGACCCGTTCCAAACCCCTAATCATTTTAGTTGCCCTTTTCTGAACCCTTTCCAAGGCCAAAATATCTTTTTTGAGGTGAGGTGACCACATCTGTACACAGTATTCAAGATGTGGGCGTACCATAGTTTTATACGGGGGCAATAAGATATTCTGTGTCTTATTCTCTATCCCTTTCTTATTAATTCCTAGCATCCTATTTGCCTTTTTGACTGCTGCTGCACACTGTGTGGAAGTTTTCAGGGAACTATCCACGATAACTCCAAGATCTTTTTCCTGATTTGTCATAGCCAAATTAGCCCCCATCATACTGTACGTATAGTTGGGGTTATTTTTCCCAGTGTGCATTACTTTACACTTATCCACATTAAATTTCATTTGCCATTTTGTTGCCCAATCACTCAGTTTGGTGAGATCTTTTTGGAGTCCCTCACAGTCTGCTTCTGTCTTGACTATCCTAAACAGTTTGGTATCATCTGCAAACTTTACCACCTCACTGCTTACCCCTTTCTCCAGATCATTTATGAATAAGTTGAACGGGATTGGTCCCAGGACTGACCCTTGGAGGACACCACTAGTTACCCCTCTCCATTCTGAAAATTTACCATTTATTCCTACCCTTTGTTTCCTGTCTTTTAACCAGTTCTCAATCCATGAAAGGACCTTTCCTCTTATCCCATGGCAATGTAATTTACACAAGAGCCTTTGGTGAGGGACCTTCTCAAAGGCTTTCTGAAAATCTAAGTATACTATATCTACTGGATCCCCCTTGTCCGCATGTTTGTTAACCCCTTCAAAGAACTCTAATAGATTAGTAAGACATGATTTCCCTTTACAGAAACCATGCTGACTTTTGTCCAACAAATTATGTTCTTCTACATGCCTCACAATTTTATTCTTTACTATTGTTTCGACTAATTTGCCCGGTACTGAAGTTAGACTTACCGGTCTGTAATTGCCAGGATCGCCTCTAGAGCCCTTTTTAAATATTGGTGTCACGTTAGCTACCTTCCAGTCATTAGGTACGGAAGCCGATTTAAAGGATAGGTTACAAACCACAGATAATAGTTCAGCAATTTCCCATTTGCATTCTTTTAGAACCCTTGGATGAATGCCATCCGGTCCTGGAGATTTGTTGACATTAAATTTTTCTATTTGTTCCAAAACCTCCTCTAATGACACTTCAATCCGGGACAGTTCCTCAGATTCATCACCCACAAAGGACGGTGCACATTTGGGAATCTCCCTAATGTCCTCAGCCATGAAGACTGAAGTAAAGAAATCATTTAGTTTCTCCGCAATGGCTTTATCGTCCTTGATTGCTCCTTTTATATCTCGATTGTCTAGGGGACCCACAGGTTTTTTAGCAGGCTTCCTGCTTCTAATGTACTTAAAAAACATTTTGTTATTTCTTTGAGTTTTTGGCTAGCTGTTCCTCAAAATCTTTTTTTGCTTTTCTTATTACATTTTTACACTTGATTTGACAGTGTTTATGTTCCTTTCTATTTATCGCACTAGGATTGGACTTCCACTTCTTAAAAGATGCCTTTTTGTCCCTCACTGCTTCTTTTACATGGTGGTTAAGCCACAGTGACTCTTTTTTAGGTCTCTTGCTATGTTTTTTTAATTTGGGGTATAAATTTAAGTTGGGCCTCTATTATGGTGTCTTTAAAAAGTTCCATGCAGCTTGCAGGGATTTGGCTCTAGTCACTGTGCCTTTTAATTTCTGTTTAACTAACCTCCTCATTTTTGTGTAATTCCCCTCTTTGAAATTAAATGCCAGAGTTCTGGACTGCTGAGGTGTTCTTCCCACCACAGGAAAGTTAAATGTCATTATATTATGGTCACTATTCCCAAGCAGTCCTGTAATGGTTATCTCCTGGACCTGATCCTGCACTCCAATCAGGACTAAATCGAGAATTGCCTCTCCCCTTGTGGGTTCCTGTACCAGCTGCTCCAAGAAGCAGTCATTTAAGCCATTGAGAAATTTCATCTCTGCTTTTCTTCCTGAGGTGACATGTATCCAGTCAATATGGGGATAATTAAAATCCCCCATTATTATAGAGTTCTTTATTTTGGTAGCCTCTCTAATCTCCCTCAGCATTTCAATGTCAGTATCGCTGTCCTGGTCAGGTGGTTGATAATATAGCCCTACTGCTAATTTCTAATTATTGGAGCATGGAATTACTATCCATAGCGATTCTATTGAACATGTTGATTCATTTAATATTTTTATTTCATTTGAATCTACATTATCTTTCACATACAGTGCCATACCGCCACCCACGGGGCCTGCTCTATCCTTCCCATATATTTATATCCTTCCGATATATTTTATATTTTATTTTCTTCTGAGCAGAAAATGCATTGTTTTTGTAATTGCACTAGACTGCATGTGCTAGTGCTTTCAGCCAAGTTTCTGTTTGGAATCGAGCAGGACTCTGTATTCTGAACACAAATTCTCCAGCGGCAAAACTTCACTTCAAGTCGTGGAAAAAGTATCCGCCCTTAAAGTTAAGAAATAACCACGGCATCCCAACTCCCGGGCAAAAGCAACGACTGCTATCTCTTCCAATAGCGAAGAAAGTTCTGCAAGGAGCTCCTCTGCCAAGCACTATCCATCACATGTCTGCTCCCTTCCAGGTGGGGACAGGGCATCATGCCAGGGGGGGTCTTATTATAGATGGGCTGAGAATTGGGATGGAAGTGTGCAGGCAGGAAGGAGGGAGGGGAAATGCGGTGGGACGTGGCTAAGCTTAGATGGAAGTGGTCGGAGTCTCGTGAAAGCAGCAGCCGGTCTCTTGGGGCTGGAGTGACAGGGGCGGGGCCTGTCTCCCCTGGGGCAGGAGTCCCTCGCCTCTACTGTTGGACAGGCGGTGGATTTCTTGCTCTCCCCCCTCCCTCCTCGGTCCCTCCTCCCTCCACATCCTCCTCCATCCCGGTTCTGCTGACGTGTCGGCCCCGCTCCCTCCCCCCCACGCCGCCAGCCCTGCTAACATGGCTGCAGCGCGGCCGCGCTTCTCCCTCCTGCACCTCGTCCTGGTCGCCCTGCTCCTGCCCGCCCAGCGGCCGCTCTGCTTGGCCGGCAAGCAGCTGGACCGGCGCTTCGCCGAGCGCAAGCGCTGCGCGGACCCGGAGTGCAGCAGTAAGTGGGGGCGGGAGGCCCCGCGGGGGGTCCGGTCTCGAAGACTCTGCTTGGCAGCGGCTGGGATCCGCTGGCACGTCCAGGGGCCCCTCCCAGTCCGGGGCAGCGCTTGGGGGCCTGTCGGGGCCACCTCTCCTCCAGCGCCCTGCTGCGGGGAGGGGGAATGTTACCGTCCTGAGCCCCCACCGCCACTCTTCCACCCCAAGCGCCCCCTCGTGGGGAGGGAGATGCTGGGGTACCGCTCTCAGCGTTGCCGCTGTCTTGTCGGGGGGGGGGGAAGAAGGGGGGGCTTCCCGGTGCCCTTCCCTCATCTTCCTAGAGATCGCTTGGAAACTTGTTGCTTAGTTTATGACAAATAGTTGTTTGCAAGTACGCCGCCATCCTTCCCGCCCTGGTGTGGCTTGTAAAGGGAGAGGGTCAAGGATCCGGGTTGTTTATTGGGGGGATCCGGCTGGGGGGGGGGGGGCAGAAGTTCTCTGGTTTACCTTTTCTGATGGGAAGAAACGTGCTTTAAAAAAACTCCTCCAGTTTTTGGAGGCCCAGGGTCAAAGCGGAGATCGGTGTTGGTAGAAAGCTCCTGTGATTCGGTTATTGCCCTTTCTGGAGGCTTGCTAGCCTTGTCGGCCTGAGAGTGGCCAAGTCCTCCCTCCCAGATTCCTGGTGTATTAGCCCTGTTTGCATTTTAGACTTTTAGTAAGCATCAAATGTTTGAATTCTCCTCCTATCTAAACCAACCCGTGTCTCCCAGCCAGAGAAGGTCTGTTCTTTTTCTTGATGTTTGGGGATATTTTTAAACAAAGTATATGGATTTCATACCGATAAGCAACATTGCAACTCATCCTCTTTATATGTGTTTGCTATTTTTTCCCCTCCATCAAGTAAACTCAGAGCAACCAGTGTTCTTGGAAATATAAAAATATGCAGACATTTACTGTCTCCCTGAGGGACCTATGTATTTCTTTTGTCTGACAGGGAATGCTGTGCTCCAGAGTTCTCTCTGGAAAGGTACCCCATATTTGGCATGTTGACATTCCAGCAGAAAAAATTTTCCATCATCTTTGCCACAGACTTGCAAGAAAAAGCATTCTCAGATACTTGGGAAATGAGTTGTTGTGGTATAAGCTGCAAGAGTCTGATTTTTGTTACTTTTATACAAACAATAACAACATAATTTAAAATAATTGTATTACAAAAGTGTTTTTGTCTTGCTGCATCGACTTTCTAGAGACTGGCCTTGATGAACTTGCATTTCATAAATTGTTTATCCTGACCAGTTTTTTCAGCCTTCCCTAGTTCTTTTCCTCTTCAAAAACAATCAGACTGCTAACCCTCTACAGGTGTAATTTCTGCACTGAATAACAAGAAAGGTGATTGATTAGTCATGAAGCATGTGGCGTCTTTCAATCAAAAATTATTATTAAGAATAATAATGCCTATTTCTTATTGTGCTTCAATATTTTCAAAAGTTCTTTATAGAGGTTGTAAATATTAATATCACATAATGAAACAATCTTAATATAAACATACAAGTTTTTATCTTCATACCAGTTATGTATTCTTCTCTCTTGACCAGATGCCCATAAATATATTCACCAGAGTCTGCAACAATAAGGCCTAATTTCCTGCTACTCAATACAGATACTCTTCAGGGAACTATACTTTATTTGAAGTGCTATATTTTGTTGTTGTTTTCTTTGTACAGTGTTGATGTGCCGAGGGAAAGCTATGGAGGATTTTAAAGGTCCAGACTGTCGTTTTGTAAATCTGAAAGAAGGAGAAGCAGTGTATGTATATTATAAATTAATAGGAAAATCAACTGAGCTTTGGGCTGGAAGTGTAAGTATTGCAAATTATGTACTCTGTGTCAGTTGTATTGGTTGTTTTAGCACTGTACATTTCAATTATCTTTATTTATTTTTCCCCTTTTCAAAAATCTGAAAACACTTCACAGTTTTACGTAGAATAGAAGTAATTTTCACTTAAGACAAGATTTTAACACCCTTATATTTAAGGGATATTATTGGGGCATATTTGGACCATACGTTAGGGTTTTTATATATTAAATAAAGCAAGATAAATATTTTTCCATTTAAAAAAAAAATCCCATGCAGTGTTTGCAGACTGAATATTATGTTAGAACATGAGAATCTGAAAGTGACTAGAAGCTAGGGGACCAGTCCTGCAAAGCATGTGTTTAATTTTGCTATCTGTGTATAGTCTCATTGGTTTCAGTGAGACACTATCCATGCTGCATAAACTTAAGCGAGTAAATCTTTGCAGGGTCATGGCCTGTGGCTTTTTGTGTACTCATCCTCCTGGTGCTTGATTGACTAGGTATTGTCCAAGATGAGTAAAAAGTTGTTTAAAAAGCATAAAGAGTGCAAAGTAAATTGGACTTTGAAAATTATTTCCGTTTTAATAAGGAAGTTTGTGTAAAACTTAGCGGCCTCAGTGGGACTACTCACTCTCATAACTTTTTCATAATCAAACTATGACAGACCTTCAGACTCATGAGGATCAGTCACAGGAGTAGGAAAAGAAGACCCCTACAGCAGACTCTCTCTGATCCTGAAGTCATTACATGGTAAACTCCTGTTAACTTAAGTGGGGAGGAGTTTTGCTTACATGAGATCTGCGGAATGGGGGCACTCACAGGGAAGGGAAGAGAAAGGAAAATGATTAAAACACAAAGGCTACGTCTAGACTACATCCCTTTTTCGGAAAAGATGTAAATTAGACGTATCCCAATTGCTAATGAAGCGGGGATTTAAATCTCCCCCGCTTCATTAGCATAAAAATGGCTGCCGCTTTTTTTCCGCATGGAGCTTTGCCGGAAAAAAAGCGCCAGTCTAGATGCTGATCTTGTGGAAAATAAAGCCTTTTCCGAAAGATCCCTTATCCCTCTATGAAATAAAGGGATACTTTTTTTGGCGTTGCAAGGCGCTGAGCAAGTTTAACGTTGCAAGGTGCTGAGCAACCTCCGATCCCATTAATAGCTGTGGCAGTTGATGATGCTCAACCTCTTGTCCATAATTCTTTATTTCCTGTCTTTCTTCTGTTCTTCTCCATGACTTTACTGTTTTGCTCCCGAAGATAAATGTTGCTGTTGACAACTAAGTCCTCAGTGAGCTGGACTGGACTTCACAAAGCCATGCCTGTGGTTATTGTCTGACTACTGGCTTCATGCATGGGCAGGAGGCGTTGCGTGGGGTGGGGACAGGCAGTTTCATAGTAATAGGATCCAATTAAAATAGCATAGAAGAAAGTGGAAAGCTGTACCATGTGGTGAAAGAAGCAGAATTTATAATTAGATCATGCTGGCAATTCCCTTCTCACACGTACTGTGCCATAAATAACCTCAATAACCTAAATAATGAGATGGCACCAGTTTCCAGGGCTTCCAGCTCCCCACAAACACAAAAAACTAACACATGGGCCCAATCCTGCAGCTCCTACTCACAAGATAGCAAAGGCTGCAAGATCAGGCCCACATATTCAACAGGCAAGAAATTGTAGAATCAACATTTTAACTATATTTACTAACAGAGCTAGCGTCAGTAGCTTAAAGCTACACTGTCAAGTTTATGGGAATATACTTAAAAACCCAAAGCAAAAGTACTTGTGTTAATAAATAAAATCTTATTTTATCAGATTTGAAAGAATTTTAAAAATCCAATTATTTTTCACTATTTAGGAGGCTTTTGCATGTCTGTCCAACAATGAAAACAGACTAACTGTTTTAATTTTTGTATTTTTAGTTTCCAGTCAATTTCACTTTAGGATTCCCTGATCTAGTAATACAATGCTGCAATAATTAGGTTGCAAGCTCATCAGAGAAATACTTATTTATATATTTTTTTTAAATGTTCAATGAATGTATGTAAATAGAACCTATTCTGTTCATATTAGGAATTTGTAAATGTGCCTTTAAAAACCATACATTTTGGGACAGCTTTGACTGGAGCGTCCCTTTACATGGAGATAAGAGGCTTTTGTAAAACCAAGAAACAGCTACAGAGATTCTGTATATATTTATTATTCAAAGAGTCAAGCTGATTATATTGCAACCTGCATAAAAAGTTTATAGTCTGAGAAATTTGCGGCATTAAACTTTAGTTTTATTGACTCTCATATGTGAGGAATTTGATTTGTTATTCTGTCCTTACTTTGGAATTCCAGATGAAACTATATTTAAGTGTCTGAATTACTAAAGAATTGGGCTAATTTCAAAACAAAATTATACATGTAGATTCCATCCTGCAAGTGACTGTGCCCATGTGGAATCATTGTGAAATCAGGGACATAATAAATATGGGTGACCTGAAGGGACATGATGAGATGAGCGAGAGCTAAAGCAGGGTGGGAAATCTAAACCAGTTGTTTGAGACTTTATATGCAATTTAAGTATCAGTATGTACGAATATAATGTTTTTTAGCAAGAATAGAATCTTAGTCTTGTTCATTCTTGCATGCCCTATGCATGCAGATCAAAGGGAGCTCTGCAAGTGCAAGTTCTACTTTTGGTAAATAGAAGATGCTCACATTCAACAAAATATCATGTTTAATTCCCAAAAGAGTTTATTCAAATCCCTCTTATCCTACCAAGCTGGATGCTGAAGCACTGGGTTTAAAAAAGTGTTAAAGAATAATTCTGGTTTTAATTCCATTGACACTTCAGAGAAAATATTGTTATCAGGTTTTCCTCAAAGCACAAGGAGTTGGAGATCATGTCATACCTCAGTTTTTTAACTCTATACATTACCATTTCTCAAAGGCAGTGGTTCTCAATCTTTTTGAACATATGGACTCCTTTTCAATCTATTAAAATGTCACGGACCCCCCTCCTTTGGAGAGAAAAGAAAAGGATTGGGCCCACTGCAGTGGGCCCAATCCTTGGTTTTTAAACTTTCCATGTTCCCTGCAGTACTGTCACGGACCACCAGTGGTCTGTGCACCACAGATTGGGAACCACTGCTCAAAGGCATTCTTCTTCTTTTCCTTCTCCTCCACTCTCTCCCCCTTGAACAGTTCATATCACTAAAATAAAAAACACTCCACATTTATAACCATTCCAACATTTTTATGAGGATCTCTAACATCCCAAACCTTTGAATGGCTTCAAACAGCTGCCACTTTTTAAAGTAAAAAATTTTCAGAGTCAGAATTCCTAGTTCTACTAAGGATGTTAAATATTGAGTAATTTACTAGTCAAGTAGTCAATGGAATTTCCATCGACTTCTCGATTAGAGTAGACGATAGGCACTTCCACATTCCTCCTTTGAAATGTACAAGAGCTCCCAGCGGGGGCTCTTGTGCATTTCAAAGCAGAAGCATCTGCATTGAGCGCTTACCCCAGGGACTTAGTCCCCCGCTGACCCCGGGCTCCATGATGCACTGCTGCTTTGAAATGCCATGCAGAGCCCGGATTCCAGGCTCCACGCAGCATTTCCCCATAACCCAGGGTCAGCTAGGGGCTCTCCAGCTGACCCCAGGCTCTGCACAGTTTGAAATGTGGCGGTGTTTCAAAGGGACAGTGCCGCCCAGCACCCGAGCTCAGCTGTGCAGTTCTGCTGCTTTGAAACACAGAAGGGGCATTTCAAAGCGGCAGCGCTGCACAGAGCTAGGTATGGGCTCCGTGCGGCACTGCCACTTTGAAGTACCCCCTGTTTCCTCACCCCTTTGCTGCCTGTATCTGATAGTCTGCGAGTGTGGGGGAAGTTGACTAGTCCTTAACATCCTTCATTTCTACCCCACCAAATATATATTACACTGTGGTGCAAGATGGATCATTGTTCAATCCTGCACCAGAAAAATGAGATAAATGTTTCCTCCTGTTTCCTTGCCTCACATCCAAACACAGGACTTTGCTTGTGACTGCCTTTCTCTGGAACCATGGTTATAGGTGGGGGTCAGTGTTCCCTGTAACCTGAGCAGTTGGGCGGCCGACCAGCAGAGATTAAGGTGCCACCCACCTGATTAGCAGAGCACCCACAGCTGCTTGCAGTGGACTGCATGTGTTTCTATTGATGGTGCACATCTCTTAGTGCATATAACAAAATGTATTCTGCCCAAGGTTGGAAAAACTTAGAGGGAGCCTTGGTGGAGTTTCTTAAAAAAGTTCAAAAGAGAATTAATTTCTGGAAGATCTGCATGGATTCTGGAATTTCTCTTAACACTTGGTTCTAATCTCTCTGAATGATACACTAAGTCTGTGCCTAGACTACATCTCTCTTTCGAAAGAGAGATATAAATTAGACAGATCGAAATTGCAAATGAAGCCGGGATTTGAATTTCCCATGCTTCATTTGCATAATGGCTGCCACAAAAAATGAGTACAGGATCTTTGAAAAAAGTTTTTTTTTTTTTTTTTTTAAAGAATTGCATCTAGACAGCGGTTTCATTTTCGAAATACTGGTTTTTGAAAGAACACACAGCTGCCATTATGTAAATGAAGCGTGGGAAATTCAAATCCCAGCTTCATTTGCAATTTTGATCTGTCTAATTTACATCCCACTTTCGAAAGAGGGATGTAGTTTAGACATGTCCAAAGGGTACAGAAAAAAGCAGAGCAAACTAACCCTCCTGTCATATTGGATCCCTGTAAGTGAGAATATTCCTCATGTTTGTACTTTTGTGGATTTCTTTTTTAAATAATAGCTGAACCTTGTAACTCAGACATTATAGGGGAGTATTTCATCTTTCTGGCTGATGTCATTGTGGTTCAGCAGGAGGTGCGAAGTGATCGCTTTCTGTGGTATCAAGCTGTTAGTATTGTTTTGTGAATCAGCTATAGGAGGTTGCTGTGACAGGGAAACACTACAAGTACATTGACCTTAGACACATACAGACTTCAGAGACTGCCAGTTCTTTAATTCTAGATGCAAGTGTGTTTAAGCCCATGTCTCATTTGCAGATCAGTTCAGGTACCAATTAACTGGAAGCATCTCCCAGAGAGGCTGCAGGATACATTTTGCCCCCTCCATTCTCTTCCATGACATTCTATTTTCCTTTCCAGCCTTAATCATCACTGAATAGAATAAAGAATATTTTTCTTTGCATGCAACACAGGTCATGTTAAGTTGCAAACTGGGTCAGGGTGAGGGACTTGTATGCTTGGATTATAGTAAAGTACTTGGAAATTGTGATGTCTAATTATGTCAGTCATTAAGATTAGTCCATGAGAAAGTTACTTTGAGGCTTTGGCTTTTGCCTTGAAAGAGTCTTTGAAAATCACATATTAGCTGGTGAAGAAAATTGTATCTACCTAGAATAATACTATGGGAATAAAGGGGAAGGAATTAAGAGCTAGCTTTTCTAGGCTAATTGCACACTCCTTGTTGCTTAGCTTGTTCTTATCTCAACAACATTACGTGGGATTTTTTTTTAATATGGTGGAAGTTACTTCTCCCTTTAGTATATACAAAAACATTTATATCAGTTGTATAAAAATTACTGTTATTTAATTTAGGATTTGGATGGTAAATATTTAACAAAGGAACTTCATATCCTTTCACTATTTTATATATTTGTGTGTGAATATCTATGTATTACACACCTGGACAAGATTCTAATATTATTTGAACGGTTGTAAATCCAGAGAACCTCACTAAATTGTTTGAAGCTGCTCTGGATTTATACCAGTGTTGCTAATACCAGAATCTGCCACATTTAATTATTTTGATAGTGAACTTTGTTCTTTTTGATTTTTATCCTTAACTTAATGATCTTCACACATCCTCTCAGAGATAATTGGCAATTGCCTTATTTTTCCTACAATAGGAACATCAAGATATCAAGGAAATTAGCAATGCTTTGTGCATGAGCATATTTTTGTTTTCTAGGGACTCTGTACTTTTAATAGGATGTCTGCCAGTTTCTCATTGCTTTGGCTATCTAATCTTTGAAGCAATACTGTGCTATTCATATTGGCTTCCTGATAGCAGCTATTAGAGCTCCCAAGTGAAAGCATTATTCTGTGGATCTTTAACTAAGGAGTGATAAGCGAGGTTTTTGTCTTCTACTGTTTGTATTTGATCACACCTTACTCCTAACTGACCACCTGCAGCTATTGCTCACTTAGAAACAGTAGTTGCTGAAGCTCAGGTGTGTTTGCAAAGAGATCACATTTTACACACTGATTCTCAGGTAGATAATTATAGCAGTGATAAAAGACTAGATTTTTTTTGCTTACTGTGCAAAAGAAAGGGGTAGGAGCTCCTATGAACACAGGGAGAGTATGTGATAAGCCAAGTCGCTTTGGTTTCATTCCACACTCTCCCCGTAACTTGCTATTTCGCCCCATGCCTTACTTGTCTCGGTCTTTGAAATGGGGTAGAAATACTTCCCTGCTTCACAGTGGTATTGTGACTGATCCTTAATGTTTAGAATTTCAGATTCAACCATTGAAAGTGTAATATATTACTGTTCTGTTTCTGCCAATTTATTGTGGTAACAACCTGTATGTCTGGAAATATTTGGGTTTGATAGATATCTAACTTGATATATTCTTAACTTCTAATTGTCATTTTTAAAGTCACTTTTTTCTACAATGTAACTTTACAAGTTTCTTTATATTGAGACTTTCTTTTTTTTTTTTCTTGTCAGGTTGGCAGTGAATTTGGATATTTTCCAAAGGATTTACTTGAATTAAATCATATTTATACCAATGATGAGCTAGAACTACCAACAGATGTAAGTTTTGATTATGACTTTTTTTTTATCTTGGTTATTTACACTTAGGCTCAGTGAGAGAGATAAGTGGGACTTCATTCACTGAACTAGTATTGTGTGTATGTAAGTCTATATTAATTAAGGATGTTAAAAAGAATGTGTAATCACTGAAATTTTCAGCGGCGATACCTTTACATGCAGGGGGGTGGAGGCAGCAACGCTTATTCAAATGGGTAATGCCATTGTAGTAGTTACTGGAACTACACATGTGAGTAAGGAATACTCAGGGGAGTAAGGGTTGCAGGATCAGACTGTTTGTTTTTTAGCCAATATGTATCGTGTATGTATAAACTTTGAGTATGGTGGTACTCTCTATCCTACCACTTGATAAAGAAGCATTTGTCCTCGCCATTTCACTGACAATAGTTCCAGTTTCAAAGATGCACAGGATAGATTATTTATATAATCAATCCTGACATTGACTCCTATCCATTTATAACTACTTACGATTTAGCTCAGGGGTCGGCAACTCCTGGCACGTGAGCCAATTTCCCGTGGCACGCGGGGCGGGAGTTCAGCCCAATCCCACCCCTCCCCACCGCTTAGCCAGGAGCTTGTGCTGTGGCTCCACCCTCAGCCACGCAGCTGCAGGCTGGAACACTAGCTCCAGCTTGCCGCTGGGAGGTCGGGGCAGGAGAGGTGTGCGCATGCGTATCCCTGGGGCTGCCCCTGCCCAGCCTGGGTGTACAGCTCCCAGGAGCTAAGGGTATTAATCCTCTCCCCCCCCCCCCGCATGCTACAAGCTTCCTGTTTCGGGGGGGGGGGAGAGGGGGGCTGGGCAGCTGGCACACGTGGTAGGCAGGGGCCTGGGCTTTTCCCCATGGTCTGTATGCGGGGGTGGGGAGCCCCTTACCCAGCACCCCTCTGCACCCTGCCAGGCTGGAGCCAGCCCTGGGCAGCCCCAGGCTCTGCCTGCTCTAGCCTCAGAGCTGCAGCCTGCAGGGCTGGGCTGGGCAGGGACCCCCCCCACACACACACCTCTCCTCACCCCAGCGCTGCTGCCCTGCCAGTGAGTACACTGGTGGCACAGGGATGTGGGGAGTGAAGGAGGATGTAGGGGCAGGATGGGAGGGGGCAAGGGTTGCACTGAGGGGCATGGGTCGATGCAGAGGATCAGGCTGCAGGAGGGGGCAGGATGAGAGGGGGCAGGAGCTGCACTGAGGGGCATGGGGTAATCATGGGGCTGAGGGGACCAAGGCTGGAGCAGAGGAAGATGTGGGGGCGGGGGGGGGGAATACGATTTTACTTTGCAGAAGAAGCACTTTCCTTTACTCTCCACTTCTTTGTCTCCTTCCCCAACTAGCTATTTAGCTGCATTCTCACCATCTCACCTTTTCTGCATTATTCCCCCAACCACCTCCTCCAAACTCCCTCTCGTACCCCCACCCCACACCCTCTCCTGCCACCAAACTCCCTTCCAGATCCTGCCCTCCTCATCCTGTCCTGCAACCCACCTCCCACTCAGATCCTGCATCCCTATCCCACTTGCTGGCAGCCCTGTCCCGCACATTGAACCCCTCATTTTTGTTCCCATCTCAGAGCCTAAGGGAGTCCACAAAATCCACTAACTGTGGAACCCCAGAAAAGTAAATCTGGCGTATGGGAATTCCTGAACCTCAGTACTCTCTGACCCTTCCCCTCATCCCTCACTGGGGGCTGGAGTGCCAGAAGAGCGAGGTGTCTCAGTTGGGGGCCACATCAGCGAGGGTTGTGGGTTTTGGGAGGAGTCTTTTTTGTTTCTCACTTGTGTGGTCCTCAACTGATTTTTTTCTATGGGTCAGTGACCTCCGACCCAAAAAAGGTTCCTCACCCTTGCCATAAATAGAGAAAACATTGAAACCTTTTGTGTTGGACATAATATTTTACGTCATTTTAAATAAAGTTTGATAAATTAACATGAGAAAGCTAAAACACTTAATCTGTTTAATAATTTAAATTAAACTGTTCTCCCCAGCTGCAGCATTAGCAAAATAGCTCGGGCGTAATTATTTAATTAACAGTAAGTTTCCATTAGCACAGGGCTACTCAACTTTGGAAGCCCACGGGCCACAATGATACTCACAGCACATGCCGAGGGCCACAACTTAAGTGTGGTTGCATGTACATGCAAATATATGCAAATAGATTATTTCACACTGACGGACATGAATACAAAGATTAAGGCAAGACTACACAACAGAAAGGCCCCATTTAAGTCAGTTCTGCTGATATTAATAAAATGCGATATTTACCCAATTTCCACCCATATGACAGCACTTTTAATGAGCAATGACAGTCCAGGAATTTAACTACTAAAACGCATATCAACAGAAGACCATTATATTGACTACTTTTTTGTTCTGGCTTCACAACAGTCCAGGAATTTAACTACTAAAACACATATCAATCCAAACCGCACAGTAAACCCAAACTGCCCCACAGGCCGCATGTGGCCCATGGGCTGCGTGTTGAGTAGCCCTGCATTAGCAACCAGTAGTCCGTGGAAAGGTTTGCATTGAGCCAGGTGGTCCACGGGGCGCGCAGTGGAGAGAGCCCCTCTCCCCTCCCTGGAGAGCGGTATGGCCCAAGGCAGGAGGGTTAAATCTTGGCACGCCACTTCGGAAAGGTTTGTGACCCATGATTTAGCTCATTGCTTTGAATCCTAAGGGCCTTACATGTTTTTTTTCTACTCAATCCTTACTCAGGCAAAACTCCCATTGAATCAATGGAAGTTTGGATTATGGACTTCAAGATTTAGTCCCCAGATAATGGCAAAATGCAGGCACATACGTAATGGTAAAGAAAATGGTTTGAACCTTTTACACCAATATAATAGAAAAAAAAATCTCTCTCAACTAATAATGCTTGTTTTTTTTTCTCTCTGTTCTAGGAAACTGATTTTGTTTGTTTTGATGGAGGAAAAGATGATTTTGATAATTATAATGTGGATGATCTTTTAAAATCTTCTGAAGAAACTGTAGTGAACCGTGGAGAAGTTGAATTGAATGCTCCAGGAACAGAAGTTGTTGAAGAAACCAAAAAGGAGGAGGAGATAGAAGGGGCTGATACTGTAAAACCCCATAATGTTTCTGAGACTGATCTTCTTGAACCAGGACCAGAAGAAAACAAGGAAGTCCTCAGCAAAACAGAAGAAAAAGGAAGTTTTCTTTATGAAAATACTGAGAATGTGCAGAAATCCCTCAAATCAGAGAGGGATGACCTCAACATAAATAGCCATGAAAAAAAGTCTCAGGGAGACCAAATTGCACATCAGCACTCAGAAGAAATGATAAAAGAAAAATTAAAAGTGCTAGAAAGTGAAAATGCCAAAAATTCCAATAATCCTCAGGGTACAGCCAAAGAATCAGATAAGGAGAATAAAGAGATTGATGCTTATACACTTTTAAATAGAGAACTGTCTATGGACTTGAAAACAAAATTTGGCTCCACTGCAGATGCTGTTGTGTCTGATGACGAGATGACTAGCCTTGTGACATCACTGGAGGATGATTCTAATGAAGATTCGAATACTGATTCTCATGAACCAGAATTGCTGGAAGATTTTAAGGAACAATCTGAAGAAATTCCTTTGCTGTCATTAACAAGAGAAGAAACTAAATCTCCAGTGGATTCAGAAGCTGAAAAGCAGTCAGCTGATAAATATGCTGACCCTGAGTCAGAAAAGAATAAACCCTATGAAACTATTGAGGATGCTGCAGAGTTAATTACCCAAAGAAATAATGAGAAAAAGGATGATTTGGGTTTATTAACAACCGTAGGTGACACCATCTTTTCAGCTCTCAGAGGGGGAGCAAGACCAAATGATGATACAGAGGTGGACAAGTCTGATTCATTGGAAGAAAAGGAGGAAGAGGATGAGGTAATCCCAATTAGTAAGGAGGAAAAAACATCAACAGCTCATCTTGAAGATCTAACAGAAGACAACCTTCTAAAAAAGGATAAGCATGTTATAGATAGCCAAGACTCAAAGGAAAAAACAAACAAAACTAAACAGTATATGAGAGAGTTAATGGATGATATGACAGAATCATTTACTGAAGAACTGCATGGCACATCTATACATGATCCTAGTGCTATTCCTAGCCCAGAGTCAAAACCATCCATTGAAGAAAAGCAAGAAGCTTTAAAACCACCTGTAGGTAACCTCAAAGATGATCGAGAAGAAATTACTGTTCATCAAATATTGAAAAATAAAGAAAAGGCGGAGGAGGAGATTTTGGAGGAGAGCTTGGAAAATGACACAAAACAGAAAACATTATGGAAGAAAATGAAGAGCAAGAAAGTAGCTGGGGACCAGCAATTCATGAATTTTCTACCAGAACCGCCAAAGGAGCTAAAGAGTGCATCCCAAAGTGAGGAGGGGGTTATTGACCTCTTAGAAGACAAAAGAGAGCATGAAACATCTGCTACAAAGAAACAAGATGTTCAACAAGATATTGAGGATTTTGAACAAACAAGGGTGCCTGAACATGAAAATCAAACAAATGTTGCTATTAAAGAAGAAACTGAAATACTAAGGGAAAGGGTGAAAGAAACTCCTGCAAAGGAAGAAGACCTGAACAATCAACATATGAGTAAAGCAGCTGTTGAGCAATCTATACGACAAGAAAACAAGACCAGGTATTTGGAGGAAGATGCAGAACAAGAGCTTTCCGGAAACATAGGCAAGAAGACACTAGAAAAAAATACTGGTGAAATATCACATGACGAAATATCCACAGAGACTACACAGGATATTGACACAGAGACCCAACAAGACACTGCTTACAATAAGAATGAAGATAAAGACAAAGCTCTTGGAATCATTATAGTTGGAGAAAAAACAGCAAAACCAGAATTTCAGTATGAAGAGCTGGAAGCTGAAGAAGATGATGACCTAAATCAAGAAGAGGAGGAACTACTGGAAGATGACAATGCTGCAAGTGCAAAATTGTCAAAAGAGAGTCTCGCAAATGGACAGGGTAATAAATTAGATGAAGAAAGTACAAACCCAGAATTGAAAATACCAGACGGACCTTTTTCAGGAACTGCTAATCCTGTTTATAAAACCGATGAAATAGGAGAGGAAGCAAACACAACATTTAAGCATGCTGGAAAGAGTAGCATGCAAGATTTGAGTGAGACCAAGAATGAAGAGGAAGATATACAAATCAGTGAAGCTAAGCTGAATGAGATGGAAGAAGATGAGGAGTCTTCTGAAACAGAAGAAACATTAGTAGCACCTGAAGTAGAAGAAGAGGATGAAAGGACTTTGCCAAATGACAAACCTATTGAAGCAGTGGACAGCAAAAACAACTTTAATCAAACAGAAGATCCTCTCCAACAGGATCTTGTGCAGAAAGACCTGAAAGATATTCTGAATACAAAGGAGCAGATAGGGCCTTCTGATACTCCTGTAACCTCACATGAAGATGTGGAGCCAGAATACAGCGAGGCTATAAAGCAGCTCACTATAATAAAAGAATTTCTTGATAAAAAGCAAGTGGCACGTTTACAAAAGTATCTTGGGCCCCAGCCCATTATCAGAGTAGAAGCCATGTTTCACAACATGAAGTTGGAGTTGGAGCTTGCTCGAAAGAGTAATCATGATCATGAGGATATCGAACAAGCTTTGGACCAGATACTTACCATTTCAGAATCTAGTATAATCGATACTGTGGAAAATATTTTAGATACAAGACAAGAAGAAAATAAAGAAGAGGTGGTAAAAGAAATAGATCTATGGGATGAAGAAGGTGCACTGATGGATGATGTTCAAGAATTACTATATTCTTTAAGGCACAAATACTCACCTGCTAGTGAGAGTGCACCACTTGCTTCCATTCCAGAACATGAAAAGGGCTATAGCATGCATGATACAGGTAGGATTTTAAAATATATGTTTGACAATTGCTCAAGGAAAGTTGCGGTTTTTCTGTCTGCCTATAGAGCAGGGGTGGACAAATACTGGCCCACAGGCCAGAGCTGGTCTGCCAGGATTAGTCCCTGGTGGGCACCCACCTCTATATCTACCTGCACCTCCAAAGGTATCTGGTGGTCACAGTTCTAATTGGCTGCGGATTGCCGTTCGCAGCCAATGGGAGTGGCAGGAAGCGGTATCCCAGTCCACGCCGCTTCCTGCTGCTCCCATTGGCTGTGAATGCTGATCCGTGTTCAGTGAGAGCTACGATCACAAGATATCTGCGATGGCACAGGCAAATATAGTGCTGGCAGCTCACCAGCAACTAACCCTAATGGGCCGCCACCTTCTTATTGACCATACTCACTAAAAAGGAACTCCCTTCCCCACAGCCAAACAGACTCGGCTGTGTCTAGACTGGCAAGTTTTTCCGCAAAAGTGGCCGCTTTTGCGGGAAAAACTTGCCAGCTGTCTAGACTGTCCGCTTGAATTTGCGCAAGAACACTGACAATCTAATGTATGATCGTCAGTGTTCTTGCGCAAATACAATGACTTTCCCGTTCGGGAAAAAGCCCTCTTGCGCAAATGCTTTTGCGCAAGAGGGCCAGTGTAGACAGCCGAGAACTGTTTTGCGCAAAAAAGCCCCGATGGCGAAAATGGCGATCGGGGTTTTATTGCACAAAACCGCATCTAGAGTGGCACGGACGCTTTTCCGCAAAAAGTGCTTTTCCATTAAAAGCATTTGCAGAAAATCATGCCAGTCTAGACGCAGCCACTCCAGTTTGGACTTCACTATTGCTAATCAATTTTTATGTGGCAGGAGCTCAGCTATTGTGGTGATGGTTGGCCATATAAACCCTAAGAGAGAATGAGCCTCAACCATCTGCTTCATTCTAATGAACAGGCCTCCTGAATATGAGACTGAAGCAAGTGGATGGGACAGGGAAGACCCATTCACACAGAGCCTCATTTAAAAAAAAATACAGGTGTGCAGTGATTTTTTTTTTTTTTTTTTAAGAAATATGTAGTATGTGCTGAACTTTCCCAGCATTTACATCATAACTACCAGGCCATTATCTAATATGTACAATGACTTAATTTTTCAGTGCCTATGTTTCATATAATCTAGATAAGAATCCCATCACCACCGTATCATCAAACCAAAGTGAATGAGTGGAGGAAATGCTGAGCATGCCAGCCTTGGCAAGGAGGAAGAGCCCCATGGGCTCCATGAAGTTCATCATAGATTTGCTAATGCCAATCTGATTAGAAAGATAATAGTGATGGGGACAAATGTGAAGGGCAAGACAAAACCCTAATGTAGATGGGCCTCTTAACAGAAGTAAATAGTTAGATGTTTCTTTTCTGATACAGTAAAACAAAATTCTTCCATCTGGTCAATGTTTTTACCTTGCATATTTTCAAGGCAAATATTTAATTGGGTGTCACTGATATTTGCCTAAATAGCATTTTTTTTATGTCCCGGCATATCTGGAAAAATATATTTAGTGGAAGATATCAGTAAAGCTTTGTCAATCACAACCTCCAGTATTTTTCATTGAATACAGCTGCCAGTGAGGAAGACAAGCCAACTCATTGCCACATCAATCGTTTTCTCTCTACTATAGATACTGTAAAAGAAACTGAATATGGCAGTCATCCTGTGGGAAGCCCAAGTTCAGCTGAAGAAATTGATCAGAAGTTCCCACAAGATGATGATGAGGGGCCAATTCAGCATACTGAAGAGGAGGAGGAGGAGGAGGAGGGGGAGCCTCTTAAACTGAGGGAGCCTGAGCTAGATGCAAGTATTTTGGAAGAGTTGAAGCTTCTGGATAAAAAAGAAATCCAAGAAATCCTTGATACTGAGAAGGGATTGCCACTGGTGGATATGTCCCATGGACCAGTTCAAAATGACAGGGAAGATTTTGCTGCAGGTAATTTTCTTGTTTTTTTTTATTTTTTTTAACAGAATATGGTTGAAGAGACATTAATATGATATACCTGACAAATCCTGCCTAAATTTTTCAATCTTTCAATGATTCTGATAACTACAATTCAGCTTCTATTGAAGTCAATAGAAGGAGTCTTTTGTTGTATTTGTGCTCTACAAAAATAGCACAAATACAGTTTCTAATATTAACACTCGGACTGGTGCACAATCTAACTTTCTACTTAGGTACCTCTATGGCTCCCATTACCATAGTAATTGAGAGCACCTCACAATCTTTAAATATATTTACCTTTACTATATTCCTCTGAGAATTTCCCTAGGTTAGCTCCCTAACAATTAGATCATCCTTTCTTTGCACTTGACTATTACGCATGATTGAGAGAAAGTGATTCACATTATTCTCCAGGTACCTGGTATAAAATTTCTATGATAAATCAACACGCTGTCTAAGAAGCTAACAGAAAAGCGGCAGTGGAAACAATATGGCTCAGAGGATTGGTGGCTGTTGGTTTGTTGTTGTTTGTTTTTTAAATATATAGCGTTATAAAAATCTACCCAGTTTGGCATGCAATAAAGTTTTCACTTTAGGGAATGGCACCTTTTTCTGAATTAGCTCGGGCTCATAGGATCATCTGATGACGGTTTGGCATACGTGAATTGTGGTGGCAACAATTCAGTTCCTACTGGACACATTCCCAAGCCTTTTTTGTGCAGTCTCGGTGGAGAGACTAAGGATAGAATGGGTGTGGAGCTGTCCTTTTATCCCTAAAAGTGAGTCCTTGTTAGGACTGAGTCACACTGGCTGAGCTCTCCTCCCTCTGCCAAGGGCTGGCCACACCTAGAGGGAACAGCCCCTTTCCACCCAAGGCTCTGCCCCTTCAGGGGTGGCCTGCAGCCACTGCCAAAATTTGTGCTGTGCCCCCCCTCCTACAAAAATTACCGCCCACCCCCGTTCTAAGAACACTAAATCCCTCAGAATCCAGCTTCACCTACAAAACAAGAGAAATTTCACCATTTACTAAAATAATTTAGCACAGATTCCTCAACGCTCTTCCATGTGAAATTTAAATTAAAAATAATTTACTGGCTTGTAAGCTTAGAAATGAGTATAAACAGTACAGAAACCAATAGGACTGGCAGCAAAATCTACCTGAGATGACCAACCCTTGGACAGGCAAGAAATGAGCCACCTGTGGGAGCATGTAGAGTTTATGGATTCTGTAGCTCTGCCAATCAGCTTCTGCAGAATTTAATTTCTATCATCCTCTTTTTCCAGTCTGACTTCCAACCACTTCCAAAAAATCAGCCTAGTTTTTGGCTGAAATGAAGCTAAATTATGTGAGTATATATGCATCATAGGCCAGTTTTAGATCAGGGATGGCCAAACATCACTTTCAAGTGCTTTTAATAGAATTATAGGTAACTAGCAGGTGAGGCCCAGCGTTGATCTGGAAAAGTCATATTGCATAGCTTACACTTACAGGAAAGTTCAAGACATTAAATATATGTAATAGAATTTTTTATTAATGTGCTTCCAAAAGAACAGTTTTAAATTTGTATGATTTCAACTTCAAACATTCATTTTATTGAATAATTAACATACATAGTACTTTTGAATCAGAAACTCATAAAGCTTCTATTACCCTCTGTAAATAATCTGAATTATTTTGTGATTTGTAACAGTAAACATTTTCTTTGCACTGATAATTGAATAGGTGATTCAATTTTAATTTTGTTAGCAAATATTTATGAACTCTAATCATCATAATAGTCAGAACTTTTTTCAGATTAAAAACAAAAATAATTATTTAAACCTTTCATAGCATATTCCAGAGTAAAAAATAATGCATTCAGCTAATTTAAATGGCAGGATTGTTTATGCAAAATTTGGTATCTGTAGGCAATCGCAAAGTATGATTGTGGATTTGTTTGTGCAAAATAAAAACAAACTCTTCAAAATATATAGTTATAAGTAATGGTGAACTAGGAATTAGCATGTGCATCTCTTGTCAAAGTAATTATTCTATGGTGAGGTATGGTTAGATCAGAAGTCTGTGGGGCAGATACTTCTGAGGTCCAGTCATTAGTCTCACAGCCATGTGAACACTTTAGATTTCTATACGGTAGAAAGGGCCTAGAAATGAATACGAAGGTGTTCTCTGTTTACTTAAAACATTTCTGAAATTAATATTTTCCTTCTTTTAATTAAGGTATTATAGGTACTACTGCAGATGATGCTGTGAAGATTGAAAATCCTCACTTAGAAGCAGGTCCTGCTGCATCTCATGTCCTCACAACTCTCAATGATGCAGTGGTTGTAGCGAAAGAAAACATGCGACCATTCACAGATATTGTAAGTACAGTATAGCATGTACTTTTAAAAAATATTTAATTTTATGTTGGTTTAAATTGAGCTTTCACAGTGGGCATCTTTAAAACGAAGTTGTGTAGCAGTAGGGAGACTCTAGGTTGACTTCAGAAAACCCCATAAAATGACCCCATCCAAACTGAAAGTTGTTTATAACCGGAGAGTGTATTGCAGGAAGACATGACATTAAATGTGCTCTGTGGGTGCTGAAGGCTTGTATAAGCAGAGAAGCGGCACCGCTTGCGTTACAATAGGTTTAGGTACGCCAAGCACTTCCACCGCTGGGGCTGAAAGCTGCCTGTCCCCATTTAGCTCTGCACTGCGTCGGGCGTCCACAGCACGTGCCCGCACACAAGCGGGACCGGGGGGGGGGAGCTAAGCCGGTATAAAGTGCCCCCCCGGCGTAGTCGGTGCCAGCCGAGTGCAGGAGGGGCTGCGGCTGCAGAGCGCGCGTGCGTAGCGCGGACGGGCCGAGGCCCGGCAGCTCTGGACTCGGAGCACCTACTGGTGGGCCCGTGGTCGGGCTGCGCGCGCAGCACTACGGGTCGCCCTCGCTCTGCGGGAGGGAGGAGTAGCCTCCCCACTTCCTGGTTCCCGCGCCTCCCCCTGCTGGCGCCGGGTGATGACGCAGGGGCCAGCGCCGGGGTCACCGAGAGGTGACGTGTGATTGTGGGCGAGAGAAGGAGGCGAAGTTCGCTCAGCGCCGCCGACTGCCAGCCCCTTGCCCATGGAGCCGACGGCCCCCTCCGGGGCAACCGCCACGGGCCCCGCCGCGCTGCGCCTGGGGCCCCTCTCCCGCGGATACGCCGCCCTCATGGGCCGGCTGCTGCAGGTGGGAGCGGGGCGCCGGGGGAGGGGGGGCGCTCCGGGTCGCAGCCCTCGGCCCCTCCCCGGCCCGGGCGGCTCGCGTGCATCGCCCTCAACGCGACCGGAGCTCGCGGCTCTGCTCCTCCCCCTCCCCCCACTCTTCGCGCAGCCGCCGCGCTAGGGTAGCGAGCGCTGTGAGCTTGGGCCGCAGCCCCTGCAGAACCCCCGCCCTCTTCCCGTCAGAGCAGCGCCGGGGCAGCGGGCCAGCGCAGAAGCCTTGCCTGGGGCGCCGGCGAGGAGTGGGGCTGGGTCCCCCTCACACGGGGGTGGTGTGTCACTTGTCACCGGGGGATTGGGAACTAGACCGTGGCTGTGTTGGGGGAGCAAGAGAATCTTTTCCCCTCCTCAATATTCAGTAATTTCCCAGCCAGGGAATTCATTCTCTTCCGTCCGTTTTACTGTACTTTGCAATGCTTCGTGGATCGAAGCTTTCCGTTAGGTGACTGCCATTCGCTTCTAGAAATTTCACAAATCGCTTTTCCCTAAAACTTGCAGGGATGAGAAACAAAGTAGGAAAATTTGTAGAAGTTTTATCACAGTAATATAGGATGGACTATTGTGGGGCGTGTTGTTTTTTGGATAGGCTTGTAGGTTGTTACGATTTTTTGGCATATAAGTTAATTGTTTGAACAGTGTTTTTGACTATACAAAACAGATTCCCCAGATCAGTTGGATCTGGGGCTTTTAACATTATGTTTTTCAAAGGTTATGAGAGGTTGCATGTTTTAGTTGGGTGGCTAACTGTATTTAAAATGGACTTATTTTGATCTAACTGTTATCTGAGGGATGAGCAGAAACCATTTGGCAGGGATGAAATTGGGGAGTGAGAAAGTGTTCAGATTATTTTTAAGCTTCATTATATTGGTTCCAGTACAATGCTAATGAAAGGAAATGGTAAAAGAGAATGACTGCGTGGGCTGACTAGTTATCTACAACTATAAATGTGTGTGATTAACTTGCCCTTGTTTTTAAAAAAACAAGTTAGTGGCTTTTAGGCAGCGTTTGATGACGAAACTGTACAGATGCCCTTCAGTTCCAGGTTCTTCTCCATAGCACTTTTTTTTCCAAGTAGAAATGTGGTCAGATTGGAAATAAAAATGCCAGCAAAACCCAATAATCCAACTGCTTCATGGCTCCACAGACACTTCTTCAGGCTAATTACATTTACTTAGCATGTTCTAGCACTGAGCTTTTCACAAGCCATATGAGACAGGAGTGTCCTAGAAGGTTTTGAATAGTCCTCTTTGGTTTTATGGGTAGAAGACTGAGTTTTCCTCCTTTTGCTCTTCCTGTACATTTATCATGGTTGTCAACCTTGTTGTTCTAGTTGGTTGCCACACTGCCTGAGGACATTCGGCCAGGGCCTGACTTCCATGGACTTCCATGGGAGCCCATCATTATCACAGCCTTGGTGGGAATTGCTACGCTTGGTATACTGTTCTGGAGAACTTGCCTTTCAGTGAGTACATTTCAAGTTTATGAGCGTACTGATGTTTAGTCTTTTGTGACATGGACCCTTTTGTAACTAAATCTTTGTAATACTGCAAGTCTCAAAGTCCTTTTCTTTTCTAATTAGATCATTAACATTAATTTAGTGTTTTAACAGTTTCCTTTAAAACTGAAACCAATATTCTTTATGTTGTGGAGTGAGTCTCTCAAACTATCACAGTGAAAATTTCAATAACTGTCAACATATAGTTCCAAGATCGCAGAGAGTTGTTATGGAAACCTTAGAATACTGAGCAAGAGTAAAATTGACTACGTAAATTGTGCCTGATTCAATCCCCAACGTACTATATATAACAAGCATTTGACCTTTAAGCTGGTCATTCCCAGTTCCTTGGAAGAAGATCTGGTCTTCATTGCAGCTGCAGAACCCCTCCCCATGCCCATCTGTTGGCCACTCCACACAGAATGTTTCACGTTTCCCTTCTCCACAAACAAATCCCTGGGCAATTTATGTATCCCTCACCAGCCTTCAAATGTACTTACTTTTCCAGTGCCATCCATTTCGGAATTAGTATTTAAAGTTAGACTGTTAGGCTGTGTGTACACTGGCGTGATCTTGCACAAAAACTCTTTTGCGGAAGAGTTCTTCTGCAAAAGCTCTTCCAGAAGAGAGTGTCTACACTGGCATGTGCCTTTGCGCAAGAGCATCCATGCCAGTGTAGACGCTCTCTTGCGCAAGAAAGCTCTGATGGCCATTTTAACCATAGGGCTTTCTTGCACAAGAAATTCATGTTGCCTGTTTACACTGGCCTCTTGAGCAAGAACAGTTGCGCAAAAGGGCTTATTCCTGAGTGAGAGCATCAGAGTTCTGGTGCAAGAAGCCCTGATTTCATACATTAGAACGTCAGTTTACTTGCCAGTGTAGACAGGCAGCAAGTTTTTGCGCAAGAGTGCGCCAGTGTAGACACAGCCTTAAAGCAACTATTTGATTTCCATCCTTTAAATGAGAATAAGCAGTTGAAAATGCTACATATTTGGCAACATCTCTTACTGTGTAAAATAGGATAAAATGAAAAACTACATGTTTTGGGACAGCATTAATTTTTCATCACTCTAGTTTTGTTGCTTGATACACTGATTCTGGATCTCTCTCACAGTCAATTTATAAGGGCAAAAGGAGGAGAGTTCTATGTCTGTTTTGTTTTCAATAATATTTCCTTGGAAAATAATAATTTCCATACAAACATAGTTTTTAATTAGATTCAAGCTACGTTTGTGTGTCCCCTCTAACATCTGCAAATTCAAAATGATCATTTGATGTACAATTGGTTAACTTGCCCTAATTTAGTCTAATTTGGATTATTTGTGCCCTCGTCGTAGTTGAATAAACGGTCCTTTATCCAAACTCTGAAATAGGGCATTAGCCTACAACTGTGGTGTTCAGCCAGTTCTGAAGCAGTAGCTGCTATCGTAGGCTACTGCTGTAGCAAACTAGCCACACCCAACCGGCTAAATAGCCACATGTGGCTAGTAGCTAGCATGTTGGACACCATGGGTCTAGAAGGAGCTAAGTTTGTTTGTTCACTTTGATTGGCAGTGATATATATGTAGATCTTGCCATACACTGATTCAGACCATATATATTTAAAGCTAACTACCTCCCTCTCGTGGCTGTTTTCCTCCCTTTGGGGAGGGATTCATAGAAGCCTTTGAATAATTCTTTTTGTGACCAGTTCCCTTTGTTCTTTTCTCCTGCAGGTAAAGAGTAGAATGTATCAAGGTAGGATTTTTTATTCTTTTCAATGTTCTTGTTGAAACACTTTCAACACGTGTTATGAGAGCTAAGTATTAGTCATCTTTTCCTTTTCAAGGAAATACATATTTAAGATTAGTATATGCTAGGGGAAGCCAGCATGAGCTACATGTGTTGTGCTGTGGCAGTACTTGTCTTTTAATATCAAGATGCTGCATGGACTGGTTGCCTGGAATAAGAAGAAACATTGGATTCTAAGGCTTCTGATCCCTTGCAGACCACACCTCTAAGTTAAGGATACAGGCGGCAGTCACAAGCAATACTTCAGATGGCATCCTCAATTGGGTGGAGGTTAGATGTCAAAACTCTGTGTGTAGTGGAGAGGAGAGGGACAGCGGTTGCACTGCGGTTTATGGGTTACTTGAGCAATAATTGGTGTCCCTTACTTCCGGGGGGAAGAATACATAACTTCCTTGCAGAAGTTGTCATGGAGGAAGCTGGAGATTTGGAAATCTGAAAATGGGAGAATTGTACTTATGACACCTAGGGAGATGTGGGAGGTGGTTTGGGGCTTGGATAAGCATACTGCCATAGTGTCCAACCAGTTCTGAAGCAGTAGCCAGCCACTACAGTGGCTACTGCTGTAGTGAACTAGTCATGCTTAACTGGACAAATAGCCACATTGTTCAAGCCAATTAGCCATACTCAACCGGCCAAAAAGCCACATGTGGCTAGTGTGTTAGACACTACAGGTAGACTAGATAGATGTTTATGTGAAAATTATTAAAATTAAAATAATATTGACACTTAACACTGAAACCTAAAGAGGACAACTTAGCAAGCCATTTAGATGGAGGAGCAAATTCACACCTTTCAAGGCTACTGCTTCATCAGAGCGGTCCACCCTATGAGGACAAAACACAGTTCCATCAAGCTCATCAGCACCACTCACCAGTTTATGATCTATTTGTTCATATTTTCAGTGTTTCCTTCACTAGTACAGGAGGTAGAACCCTTGGCCTAGATTCTCTGCTGCACAGATTTTAGTTTTGATGCAGTAGAGGAGCAGCCATCAGGGAATCATTTACAGTTCCCTGAGTCTCAGGGCAGATCTGCACCCCCTTCCCACAACACCTACGTAAGCTAAAGAATGTGCACTGTCAGGGCATAACCAGAATACATTCTCTTCTGATCATGCTTCCTTTGCTCTCTGAGCAAACATGTACAAGAGCCAGGCACTCCAGTTCTGCATTTGCTGAAGTTTCCCCATGACACACAAATGCTTAACTCTGTTTCTTGTTGCTTTCCAATCTTTTATGTAAATGAAAGTTTAAGTTCTACAGCACAATTGTGCAGGTAGTGAGTGCTATGGAACTGTGGCATGTACAGGCCCCTGCTTTGTGATATATTCCTCCTCACTTGAAAACAGTTGACAAAGTGGTAATAACAGTTTTGAGTTTTAGCCATATTCTTTTCCCCTTAGTGACTGAAAAGCAACTTGCTGAAAAGATTAAAAATCTCCTACAAGAAAAAACAGAAATCTTAGAGAGGATGTCAGAATATGATCAAAAGGTATTGCTTACTTCATGCCTTCTGTTGTTGATTTACTGTACAGTGAATTCACTGCTAATGTCTTAGCATTATCTCTGTTGCCTACATGGCATATTGTCTTCTGTCATGTTTCTCTGTTTGGCATCTGGGATACAGTTTGCAAATAACATGCAAAATAAACTTATTGTATTATTTGTTGATTGTACCTCCTGTGTTAAGCTTATTGTTTCTGTGCATCTAGATTAACAAAGCCAAAGAATCCGTGAAAGTGGCCCAGAAACAGAACACTAGTCTCTCAAATGAAGCTGCAGGACTTAAAGTAAGGAATAGCTCATGCACTCTGACGTGCATGAAAATATACAAATATGATGCTTTAGTTGTTTGGGAATTATTTCTGTTACAGGATGTTATCAAGGGTCTTGAAGAAACAAACCATCTCCTAGATGACAGAGTGAGAAACCTGCACACAATGCTAGAAACAGAGAGACAGCAGAATGTGAAGAAAGAGGACAAAGTAAGACATGAGTAATCGCAGGTCGTGCCCTAAAGGAGTTTAGCTTTGGGGGTGGGGGGGGTCAGTATGCTTGAATGTTGAGGTGAGGAAGGCTGAGTGAACTAGTTCAGAAAAAGTAAGGAGGTAAACCTTCTCCCAAAACTCAGACTGAAGTAGAGTTTTGGCCAACCTTTTATTCACATGAGTCTGCACTTCCTTGTCTCAACCAAAAGCAGATATACTGAAATCCAAGGAGAAAGATTGCTCTCTGGAATTTACTGGCAATATTGGTTCTAGAGATGTAAATGACTAGTTGACTAGTCACACACACCCTTGCTGCCTCTGTATCAGCAAGGGGGTGGCCGGGAGCTTAAAAGACAGTTCCCCCCCCCAGCACTGTTTCCATGGGGAGGCAGAGGCACAGTAGGGAAAATGGTGCAAGCAGGGACTAAAGTGCCGGGTCCCAACTTCTGTGCCTCTGTCTTAAATGTAGTAAGAACCGTGAGTGGCTCCTGCCACATTTAAAAGGCAGAGGTGCAGCCGGGATAGCAAGCGCCCTCCCCTTGGCCCTCCCCCTCCCCCCAAACTAATTGAGTAGTGGATGGAAATTTCATCAATTACTCGATAAGCTGATTAATCAAAATTTAACATCCCTAATAGGATGACGACTGGAATATAGTCTGGAACCAAAGTGATCTTCTGAAATTTCACCATCTCCCTAGGAACCTGTTTTGTTACTAAAATGAGGTTTTCTAAGATTACCTTTATGCAAGTCTTTTGCATTAGAAGGATCACCATGAAAGGATATGTCTATACTGCAGCTGGAGAGCCTGTCTCCCAGCCTGCGTACACAGATGTGTCTAGATCTGGTCAAGCTAGCATATTAAAAGCAACAGCACTGATGTTGTGGCGTGGGGGAGCAGTATAATCTATCTATCTGAGAACTGACCCCCGGAGTAGATTGGGCATGTATTCAGGCAGCTAGCCCATCTAGCTTGAGCAGCACTAGTGTGTGTCCTGGAAGTGAATTCTGGTGTTACTCTTCCATTTGGTCAAAAGTTGTTGCTGGGTGGCAGCAGCAAACTGTACCTTTCACCTGAGGCTGGAGAAACACTTCTAGCCAGGAAATCAAGGGTTATAGCTTGTTCCTAATTCCCCCTACTCCTGGTGTGGCAATGTGTTGTGCTCCAATTAGTCTGAGGGCTGGCACTGAAAATCTAATTTATGTTCACATCTCCAAAATCTATTATTTAATAGTAACTGAAATTAAATTTCAATTGTAAAGCTAAAATGGAGTCACCCGTAATTCTTTCTTATGCAGATATTTGAAATGCAGAAGTCTTTGGAAAAACTCCAAGAAGTTATCACGCTGCATTCTGTAGAGCTTTCAGAGGTAAGCACGTTATAGCTCTTCCTTCAGAGTCACTCACAGTGACTGGTTTTGGTACTAGCTAGCTTTGTGTATTAACCCTGTGTCCTTCAGAATCCCTGTGTTCGCACCTTACACATTGTTTTAATAATCTTTGTACAAAATATCATTTTCAAATCTAATAACTGGCTAATCATTAATATTCTGGTGTGATAAGTATATAGTGGTTATTAAGAGTTATGGATATATACTAGAAATATAACTGAAGTGTGGTTTTTAAACCAGACCAATCAGGGACACCTAGTAAACAAGACAAATTTAGACAAAGGAATGGGTATTTGATTTCCTGAGTGTCTTCTGTATCCCAGTTTTGAGGTAAAAACAATGAAGGTCTGTTTTTACATATGAAGTAAACATAGCTATTAAGTTAACAAGCGGGAAAGAAAGCACAAAATTTCCTTTATCATGTCAGCTTCTTCATAGCTTGAATAAACTTTACTTTGAGGGGGAACCCTCAGAAGAATCAATTTCAAAGGTTTTCTGGTTTAAACAAACGGGGGTTCAGCTGCAAGAGATAGAGAATTGAATCAAGTGATTGTATACAGTATTACTATAATCTAACCAAGGAGTCCAGTGTCACTTTAGACTAACAACCTTTCATGAGATACAATTCATAAAGCTTATGCCCTAATGCCAATTTGTTAATCTTTAAAGTGCTGCTGGACTTCATGTGTGTGTGGTGGTGTGTTTTTTTTTTTGGGGGGGGGGAGGGGGCGGGTCCTGAAATGGACTAACACGGCTACTCCTGGAAACTGTATTATAAAAGTACCCAAAGTGAGTTCTTTTCTAGATGCTAATGATAGATGATAACATTATGAAATTGGAAATATGGATACTTGATATGTTTTAAAGACTGTAGCGAAACAGGTTCCATAACTAGTCAGGAGAGACAGCTGTTTATCTGTCTTTTGTTTCTACCATGCTTAATTTACACAGAACAGTAGATGCCCCATTTACATGTATGAGGTGATCCTTCCTCTTGAAATGGAGTAATTGAACTTATATCATTAGTGATGGATGCTAAAGATGTCTCCATACTTTTAGACAGACCCAAGGGAACACAGCTCTTGCAAGCTGAGAAAAATAAGTCCTTCAATCCAGGGTGGGGGATAATAGGGTTGACATCTTTAGGAACTGCATATAGGTGAGAAACTTGCTTAGGCAAGGATTGTACCTTGCAAAATTAAGCTATAGAATTCTATAGATGCATGTGTTCACTTTTTTTGTTTTACTTGTAGCCTGTTCTAACTTTATTCCTTTTACATCACTTAATATATATCTTGCTAGTAAATCTGTTTGAACTGATTTATAGTTAGAATAAGTTCTGTGTTGATATGGAAGGATGTATTTATCCCAATTAATAGATGTGGTAGCTTTGTGTCATTAGAGCAGAGGAGGGGAACGGCGGGTCTGGTGTGTGGGGAATGTGGAGAGGGTCTTTTCTCCTCAGTTGGGTCAGGTCAATGAGGCATTTTATTTTATGTTTCTCACTTGTGTGCAGCCTCTGACTGATTTTTCTGTGGGTCAGCAGCCCATGACCTAAAAAAGGTTCCACATCCTCCCACCCTGCTTTAAAGAAACAAACCAACCTTTATTATTTCCTCTAGAAATTACTAAGCAAATGGTTTTGGGAAAATTTGGGATATTGAGTGTGTTGGTGTCACCTTGCTGGTGGTGGTTAAAAATTAAAAAAAAAAAAAAAAAAGTCTGCTAGAAGCCAGTGTTGGGCTGTAAACAGGATGTTGGGATTACTTTAAGGTATGGTCTGCATGCTTGTAGTTTAATTATAAGTATCCCAGGTTGGGAACTACAACCTCAAAGGATTGTGAGGCACACAGGTTTGCAGGGAAAGTAGTGAAACAACTCCATCATGAGTCTAGATTACATCACAAGATCATTATAAAGGTCTGATAGTAAATCTTAGTGTGCTAGATTTGGCAAGGGGTTGCTTTTTACATACATTTTTTTCTGTTTTACAGTTGACAATATACAATTCTTAAATGATGTGTTGACACTTTTTAGGTTCAGATAGCCCTCAATGAAGCTAAACTAAGTGAAGAAAAGGTAAAGTCTGAGCTCCATCATGTACAGGAAGAGAATGCTAGACTCAAAAAGAGAAAGGAGCAAGTAAGCATTTCAGGCTCATTAGCCTTTTGATAGCATCTGTTTTTCTTCCTTTAATTCTATTATATTTTACACTGTGCACTAGGTCTGTTGTGAAACTGAGTATTTTGTTTCAAAATATTTGTCATACAACTATTTTTCCTGCAATTGCAGGACTTCTTGAGGCCAAAATACTAGATTTGGGGATTTTTAAGGTTTCTGTTAGGGATACGAAAGACTAGTCACCCCCCCCCCCCTCCCCACTGCCTCTATCAGAAAGAGGCAGCAAGGGAGGGGGGAAGAGAAGGGGGCGCTTCAAAGCAGCAGCACCACCACGTGGAGCCTGGGGACAGACCCTGGGCTCCACGTGGCGCTGCCGCTTTGAAATAATCAGCCTGGGCAGCTGGCCCGAGCTGCATGCGGTGTTTCAAAGTGGCAGTGCTGCGTGGAGCCCGAGGTCTGCCGCTTTGAAGTGCCTCATGCAGCTTGGGGCCAGCTGGGGACTGGACTCCCAGCTGGTCTGGGGCTGCACATGGCATTTCAAAGCGGCAGTGCCATGTGGAGCCCGGGATCAGCTGGAGATTCTGAGTCCCCAGCTGACCCTGGGCTCCATGTGGCACTACCGCTTTGAAACGCCACAGGAAGCAAAGGGCCAGCGGGGGGACTGGTGCTTTTCCTACACTTCAAAGGCAGAGGCGTCCTTATCAACAAATCGAATACTCGATGGAAATTGCATTGACTATTCAATTAGCCAGTTAGTCTAAATTTAACATCCCTAGTTTCCACAGCACCTAAAGATCTTAAACTGTTGTCTTTCAAGAATTTGTACACTGATATGCCATATATTTCCACACTTTGTGGTATTTTAGCATATTCCTTCCTATGGTGTGATAATCAGTGTCTGATCAGAAGTGGTATTTCAAACACTAATGTTGTCACTTACAGACAGGTCAGAATAAAGCATTGTGAAGAATTGCTCTTGTTAGATATTGGAATGCAACAGGCCATTCCGAAGCTACATCTTTTCTTTGGCCCAGAAACATGACCCATCTTGTACAGACTGATAGCAAAAGCTATTTTTTGTGTTTGTGTATCTGTTTTCTGCCCCTCTTTGGATTGATTACCATGTTTTTAGAGGTCTGACTGGGATGCTGGTAACCTTTAATTTCTAATATTTAGAAGCAAGTGAGCACTTTGACCCTAGTGTTAAATATTTAGATCGTTAATAAGAATTACAATTCATAGAGCTATGGAACAATACATGTTGCAGAAAATTCTCTAGCACCCAGATTTTCAAGTATTCTGGGGATATGTCCTCTCATGTGAAATGTGAAGTTAATTTAAGCACACACTCTCCATAGTCACTGGTGATTAGTTAACAGTTTGAAGTTGGCAGTACATTCTGCATACCTTGTGCTAAAAAATAAAAGCCAAAAATCATGTTGACTTTTTGCTTTTTCAGCTGCTACAAGAAGCAGAGGGCTGGAGTGAGAGACACACTGAGCTCAGTGAACAGATCAGACTGTACCAGAAGTCTCAGAAAGACGTAGAAGAAGCACTTGCTTACAAGGAAAATGAAATCGAAGTATGTTCTTGCTAAAGAGCAGCCATCTTAAATATTCCATATGTTAAAACACTGAAGAACTCTGCAAAAGTAGTGTTTTCTCTATTTTTTTTCTTTGATTTCTTCATTAGGTTTTGACTAATTGTATTATGCAGCTAAAGCAATTTGATACAGATTTTGAGGGCAAGAAGGATGAAGAAGGAATTGGATGGGAAACAGGAGACGATCTGGCCAATGGCGAATTGCCAGGTATGGAGAACTTAAATAACAGGTAGCTTGAGCATGCAGTAGTTAAACATACCTAGATGATGAGAGAGCACTCGCAAATTGTATCATGGGAGAGGTACAGAATATGTGTAGGTAATAGACCGTGAGTTATGAGCATCTGTTTTATGTTCTGCTTTGAGCATTAAATCTCTCTCCTAAGTCCAGGACTAAAATGGTCACTGATTATAGGACTAATCACTAAGAAGAATTTCCTGTGTGAGGGACATTTTTAAAGTCTCGTGTAGCAATAACCTTCAGAAATAAAGATTCTCAGCTTTGTAATAGTATGCTGCATTATTTCTAATGCAAGTGCTGCAAGATAGACCTCTCTTTTAAATATCAAGATGTTAATCCAAATGAGTTATTTTAATCTGTTTAATCTTCCAATTGTTTGGTAGCTGAGATCTTGCAACTTCAGTTCAGAGATTTAGACTGAAATTGTTCAAAGCTGCATTGGGGATTTGGATGCCCCACTGATTTCCAAAGGGGTTGTGTAGGGAATAGTTGTCAGAACTCAAGATTCTTTGGATCTGTAAAATGCCTTTAAGGACTAATAAACATGTCCCAGATGATGGTCCTGGAACAATGAATATTAGGAAAGAATACAAAGCAAGTAAAACAATTTATTTTCTTTTCTAGATAACCGGAGTGAGAAGATGAAGAATCAGATTAAACAGATGATGGATGTCTCAAGGGTATATCTAATTATCATGTTTAGCAAACCACAAGAAGTCCTGTGGCACCTTAACAGATTTATTGGAGCATAAGCTTTTGTGGGCAAAGACCCACTTCATCAGATGCATGGATGGGTCTTTGCCCACGAAAGCTTATGCTCCAATAAATCTGTTAGTCTATAAGGTGCCACAGGACTTCTCATTGTTTATGCATATTCAGACTAACACGGCTACCCCTCTGATACTTGTTTAGCAAAGAGAATTAAAAGTTGTGTGACTTATCTACGTTTATAAAATATTCTTGTTTTCCCTCTTTTACAGGTAAAAACAACATTATCTATAGTAGAAGACGATAGAGATCATTTGCAATCCAAACTGAGTGATGAAATAGCAGCAAGGCATGAGCTTGAAGGTGGGTTCTACAAAAGAGCCACTTAGTGTGAAATGCTGTTTGTGTGATTTATAAATAGGGATCTACCAATTTCACAGATGTGAAGAACACATTATGTACTATGAAATAAGCCCTTCCCAGTGAAATCTGATCTCTCCGAAATCAGCCAGGCTCTGGAGGGACAGGACTTGTCCTTCCCCTGAACAATTATTATTGGAGGGAGATCAGACGCATCTCCACTGGTGGTGCAGAAATGAGGGTGTACCAGCCTCACTTCTGTGCTGCTGCAGCCTCAGAGCTAAACTCCGGGCTTCTATCCCTAAAACTCCTGCCAGGGCTTGGGGCAACTGGGCTGGGGGCTGCTACTCTTCCCTCTCTCCCCTCCCCAGTGACTCTTGCCAAGGTTGGGGACTGATCAGGCTCCAGCAAGGGTTCAGGGCTTCTATCCCCTACAGCTCCTGGGCTGGGGACTGCCAGTCTCTGCAGCTCTTGCCAGGCTCAGGGCTCCCCCCCCCATTCCTTCTCAGGCTCAAGGCTGATGCCCATCCCCCATACTCCCTCTCAGCTCCTACCTGGGGGCTGCCACACACCATAGCTATAGCCAGCCCACATGTGAGGCTTTCACCCTCCCCTCCCCCCCTTGCAGCTCCTGCCTGGGTTCCGGATTGCCCTGGCTCAAGGCTTCTGCCTCCCCTTCTGGCTCCTGCACAGGCTTGGGGCTTCAGCCCCCACAGCTCCTGCTGTGACTCAGGGGTTCTACTGTGCAGCTTATGCCTGGGCTGGAACACCCATTTTTCAAATTGTCCAGGTTCTCTGGGCATGGACCCCATAGGCCCATGCATTAATCCACCACTGGTGCTGACTAACAGCTAGGAGCTCCCAGTTTTTATAGCACTTTGAGCAGCACTGGGGAGATGGGATTTACCACCACCTTTGGGAGCCTCCTCCAGCTGTAGGAAAGTCCACAGCTGTTGCCATCTAGGGTTGTTAAGAAGTGTGTAATTCACTAATCGTGTAATTGAAAAAACAATTGTCAACTACACGATTAATCGTTAAGGGTTAGCACTGCAGGCACTCAGTCCTGGCTTGTGCCGGGGCTAGCAGCTACCCCCACAGTGGCTCTGCACTAAGAGTATTTTAGGACACGGCGGGCAGGCCGCCCGGCTTGATCCCAGCTCACACCAAGTCCCAGGAGCTACTCCTGCTGCAACTCTGCATGAAAAGTAATTTAGGAACCAGGCTGCCTGCCCACCAGCTCCTAAATTACTTTTCATGAAGAGCTGCAGTGGGGGTAGTTCTCTGGACCCAGCAGAAGGCAGGCTACTGGCCAGCCCTCTAAAAAATTTACTGGCAGAGCAGCAGGAAGGATGGGTGTAGTTGGTCGCATTAATTGATAAGATTTTACTTATCAGTTAATCATTTCACTGACTACAGTATTACATCCCTACTGCCTTCAGCTGGGCTCTGAAGGCAGCACAGATGTGAGTATGGCAGTCCTACAATCCTCCATAATAGTTTGGGGATCGTGGCAGGGAGGAGAGATTTCCCATCACAATCTTCTGTGGCGCTCCTGATCTCAAAGTTACAACATGAAATTTCAGATGTATCTGAAATTTACCAAAATGAACCATGAATTCGATAGTGCCCTATTTATATCTGCTGGTAGTAGTTTCTGACACTGCTTCATGTGTTTGTCTCCTAAAGAGCAAATAAAAAAGCTGGAACACGATTCTTGTGCGCTACAGACAGCCAAAGCTAGATTTGAAAATGAATGTAAAACTCTGCAACAGAAGGTGGAGATTCTCAATGAGCTATATCAGCAGAAAGAAATGGCACTTCAGAAGTAAGCTTTGTTTTTCGTTCCACCTATATATAAGGAGCATCATCTAATGTTTCTTCTCTGTTCTAGCCTCACTTCGAATTGCTTGGTTAAATTTTAATATACAAAATTCTCTCATGTAGTGCCATAGCTTCAACTTTATCTAAGCGGTGACTATCTTCTGATTGCAAGCCCCCGTATATGACAACCTCCTGCGGTTTCCCGAGAAACTTGACTTTCCTGAAAATTTTCACAAATCTGCTTCTAAAGTAGAAGCTTTTAGGTTCATGGGGAGTTTTCAGTAAAACTTTGGAGCCAAGATAAGCCAGAAACAGCTTTTCTTGCAAACTCCTTATTTGTGATGGTGTTCTTGCTGAGATGTACCTTTTAGTATCTTGCAGAGAAAATAGTAAATACATTTCTAATATATTTATGTTCAGTAATTGGATCAGTTTCCAATAATCTTTGAGCATTGCATTTTGCTTCTTGCATCTATTTTTGCATTTTTAGGGGGAATGCAAGTGCTTTGGAAGATAGGATAATAATTCAACATTATGTAGACAAACGGGAGATATGGTCTGAGGTAAATAGGATGAAATTCAATAAGAACAAATGCAAAGTACTCCACTCTGGAAGTAACAATCAGTTGCACACATACCAAATAGAAAATGACTATCTAGGAAGGAGTACTGCAGAACGGGATCTAGGGTCATAGTGGACCGTGAGTCAACAGTGTGGCATTTGCCCGCCCCCCCCCCCCCCCCCCGGCAAAAAAAAAAAAAAGAGCCAACATCTTTCTGGGATTTATTAACAGAAGTGTTGTAAGCCAGATACAAGAAGTAATTCTTCCACTTCCAGTTCTGGCTGACTACATTTCAGGAAAGATATGGACAAATTGGAGAAGGTCCAGAGAAGAGCAACAAAAATGGTAAAAGGTCTAGAAAACATAGCCTATGAGGGAAGAATGAAAGAACTGGATTTCTTTAGTATGGAAAAGACTGAGGACATAACAGCTTTCATGGACCCAAAAGCTTCATGGACCAAAAAGGATGTTACAAGGAGGAGCGAGAAAAAATATTCTCTTTAACCTCTGAGGATAGGACAAGAAGCAATGGGCTTAAACAGCAGCAAGGGAGATTTAAGTTGGACATTAGGAAAAACTTCCTAACTGTCAGGGTGGTTAAGTACTGGAATAAATAGCCTCAGGAGGCTGTGGAATCTCCATCTTCAGAAACTTTTTTAAGAGCAGGTTAGACAGACAGCTGTCAGGGATAATCTTGATGGAGCAGGGGACTGGACTTGATGTCCTCAAGATTCCTTCCAGTCATATGATTCTGTAAAAGTTAACATGGGAAGGCAATGTTAGGTAGAGTAAGAAGTGAGTGGTGAAGGATTAGGCCAGGTCTGCACTAAGAACTTACATTACTCAGGGATATGAAAAATCCCAGTTAATTTCAACCTAAACCTCTGGTGTAGACAGCACTTTGCCAGTGGGAGGCTTCTCCTGTGGACCTAGCTGCCACCTTTTGCAGGGATAGATTAACTACACCACTGGGAGTTCTCCTGTCAGTGTAGCAGTGTCTTTGCTAAAGTGCTACAGCATAGCTGTGCCATTGCAGCAGTTTGAGTATACATGCCCTTGAGCAGCATTGGGAAATTAGATCCCTTACCTGTTCATTCCCCATTTATTAGTGTTTGGAATTTTTTTAAGTTGTAGAAATTTTTTTAAGGTATAAACCTCCTCCTGTGGTAGGGACACATGAACTAGACTCTGAACCATGCTTCCCACTAAAAGGAAAATGTAGTTAACAACAACAAAGTTCTGGAAGAGACTATTGTTTACATGGAAGAAAACCAGTAAGGGATGGAAAATTAAGGTACTACACAAACCAGACATAGTACCAAAGGACTTCACCTGATAAGACCAGGGTCCATCTACTTTAGTGTCCTGTTATCAACAATGACCAAAATCAATTCTTTCAGAGGAGGGTGTAGGAAACCTTGAAGGACACAGTTATGGGATAATTTGCCCTTAAGGAAAGTTTTTCCTTCTAGCTCCTAGTAGTTGCAGGTTGTCTCGTGTCCTGAAGTATGAGAACTCAAATCATTTCCAAAACTTACTTTTAAAGAAGAATTTTCTATTAACTCTGGATAATCTTCTTATGCATTTAATACTGTCTTTTTATCAAACTGATTTGATTGAAACTCTGCCAGGGGACAACTCTCACCCTCCACAAAATCTTTCTAAATATGACTAAGTAAGGCAAAGATTTTGTTTTTTTATGGTCATTTTTAGTAAAAGTCATGGACGTGTCTCAGACTTCCCCAGCAGCAAGCAACACACACTCTGTTTCTACATCTCTCACACATACATATACTCGTGTTTTATGCACAGTTTGTGTCTGACACTCACTTCCCAACACACGTGTGATAGCGAAGTTTTACTACTTGGTGCTTCCTGCAATGCACATTTATTCTCTAACTTTATTCTTTCAAAGTGCTGTTATTTTAGTTTCTAGACTGGTCTACATATTTCATAATTTTTTCTCTCTTATGCTTAAATTTAATTCTTCAAGTGGTGAACTTTAAAATGCTTAACCTGACCTGGCTGGAGTAGTTACACTTTGAAAAATTAGCATAGGAGTATGTGTATGTGTATGTATAAATAAATAAAGGTGGGTTTTTTTTAATTGTTTGTTTCTGCTGGTGGCATACATCCACACATTACCTTGATATTAGTGCACATAATACAATTCTATATCTGCACAATCGATGGAAAAATTAGATGAACATTGACCTGCACAGCTGTAGACAGGGAAAACTCCCAGAAACAGAGAAAGTGGGAGCTGAACTGCCTAACAATAATAAACCTTTGCGTCTCCCACACTCCTGGTCAGCTCCACAGTCTGAGATTTTGGGTTCACAGGATGTAGATTTGGGTTTGCTTGTCTGGCTCAGGAAGTTGTGAATATTCTGGGTCCTGAATATTTTTCTCCTTTTGTATTCAGGGTTTTCCAGTGTCTCCTTTCTTCTAGTAGGTAGAAGGCATAAGAGTCAGCCAGCTGGGTTTCATGTTTTCATTTGTAAGATCTTAGATGTGTAATACTGTGAAGTAACTTTCTGTATCTTCCATCCAGGAAGCTGACCCAGGAGGAGTATGAGCGTCAAGAGAAGGAGCAGAAATTGTCTGCTGCAGACGAAAAAGCAGTGCTGGCTGTTGAGGAAGTGAAAGTTTACAAGTAATTCCAGTTACTGGAGGTTCACAGTATTCTGACTTTGGATACTGGGGAGAATTTTTTTTAACCTTTCATACTTTACAGGCAAAGAATTCTGGAAATGGAGGAAGAACTGAAAAAAACAGAGAGATCTTATAAAAACCAGGTAAAAGACATTCCTGCTCATTGGTCATAGTTGGCTTTTCATGTATTAAAGTAGGCTTAAAACCCTTTTTTCCGTTTTCTTAAATCTAAGATCGCTGGTCATGAAAAAAAGGCCCATGATAATTGGGTAAGAGCATGTTTTCTTTGTCTGACCCTTGAACTAGTTCCAAAATAGTCTGCAATGTTAGATTTATTTAATTTGCATTTAGCTTCCTGAGCGGAGCAGTTCATGCAGTTGGCAAAACAGATTTTGCTCTTTCCTTGAACAGCTCATTGCCCGCTCTGCAGAGAGAGCTTTGGCAGAAGAGAAGAGAGAAGCTGCCAACCTGAGACAAAAGTAAGCATGTGACAAGCTCTCCATTTTGCTCTGAGAGTGTGCTCAGCACTGTTTGGGCACACATGAAAGGAAGACGCTGTCCTGCCCCAGCTAATTTACACTTTCTAGACTCCACCAGCAGGTCAGCCATACACTTCATTTGAGAGTCAGTGATGCATTTTTTTAAAATTCACATGACTATTAAATATATCCTCTTCGTGAAAGATATTAGTAAGCCTTTAGAATACCTGTCTCAAAGTATGTTCAGAGTAATTCTATTTTAACTTGTGCTTATTTTTTAGATTAATAGAAGTGAACCAAAAAATTGCAATGCTTCAAAGACCATTAATTGTAAAACCAACTGCAGGCAGACCTGATCGTCAAGTCCCAGCACGGAGAGGTAAATACAGATTTTCCCTCCCTTGCCCCTACCCTTCTTCTAATGACTGTGGAGTCCTTGGTATATTTGCTCTAAACAGAGAGTGAAATAACTGTGCTGGACTAACGAAACATGGTTCCACCCTTTTATACAGGTCCACTGAGCCGTGATGGCTCTTTTGGGCCATCACCTGTGAGTGGAGGAGGTCCTTCCCCACCACTGATGATGGAAGCTCCTGGTCAGCCCCTCTCTGCCATGCGAAGGGAAGGTTCAAGGAGTGAATTTGGTAAAGAACAATACTTCCTATGTATCCATAGACATTTATGGGAGAAAGCCATGAATACATTAGTGATTAGATCAAATCTCGGTTCTCTTGAACAAATCAATTGACTTCTGTGCCTTTCAGTCCCTATTTCAGAGAGGTTGAGACTGGAATAAGGTTTGTGGATCTCTGATGGAGAAATACTCAAATGCTAAATATTGCCTCTAGTGTTTACTGTCTCTGGATAGTGTTACCAGGGACGTGCAAGAGAGAACATGAATTAAACTGGTATATACATCAGTGGCCCATTGGGGTTCCACTGGTGCCCTTCGCCTCCTCCCCCACATGCCTCTCTCACACAGACGCCCTGCACTTCTTGTTTCTCCTCCCAGCACTTTCAGAGCTCCATGAATCTGGTGATTCACACTCTGTCCGGTTCCTGTCCCTCCCCCTCCCTCCCTCCCAGAGCTTGAACAGCTGATTCAGTGTTCAACCTCTGGGTGGAAGGAGGAGGAGAAGTGGGGTTCGAGCGCAAACCAGGCCATTCATGGTGCTCCAAAAGTGCTGGGAGGGAGGGTGAGGAGTGGGAACTGTGCAGGGCTCTAGTGCTCAAGACGCCTGTGTAAAGGAACAGAGGAGGGGTGCGCAGGCTGCAGGTTGCCCACCATGGCAGCTCACTGAGCCAAAAAACCACTCGCTTGTCTTGGTTGCCCATGGCTGATATACATAGAGGGGGCATTCAGCACAAAAGGCATTGTGTGGCTCATGTTCTTGACATTAGAAAATTTCACGATGGAAAAAATAGATAGGGTTGATTGCATTGTTCTGCAACACCACAGACACATTTGGGATGTTCCTGGCAAACCAGAAAGTGCCAGAGAACTCATTCAGTACAAGTTTACAGGCTCATGTTAGTTTTAATAAGTTTCAAAAGCTAAAATGAATATCTGGGTTAGTCCAAATGGAAATTTTGTTCAAAGAGACTGAAGTCTGAAAGTCTCAGTACTAGTGAGATCAAGGGGAAAGAGTGGCCTGGTAGCATTTGACTCTTTTTAATCGACTTGGTTTCAGCTAGGGATTCTATCAGTTATGCTTATACATAAATGTATCTACACCTGAGTTTTTCACATGCAACAAAATAGTTGAAGGGACTGCATCTGTCCACATGACATTAGGTATTGAGTTTACCTTCGCTTTGTTCACTTGTGGAAAAAAGGTCACTTACTCAAATCATCCAAAATGCTACATGTTATGAAAACTCTTAGAAATCTTATAGTGGATGTTCTGAAGTGTCAACTAACCCACCCTTCTGAAGGATTTCCTAGTCTTCTAGTGCTGGAAAATTTTGTCTCCATCAAATGGAAATTGCTCCCAGACTTTAGTTTTGTCTCTTTACCTCTAATTGGTGCCCTTGAACCTGTATGCAGTTCGAGAGGTGTACAGAAGAAATATATTTGTTAGAGAAATAACTAGCTGAATTAGCAAGTCAGTACCTGAGATGGGTTTTCTGTTTTTGTTTTTGTTTTTTAAGGTGCTATGGTAGATGGCCCTCAAGCTCCAAGGAGACCCCCTGAGTTGTCTGGAAGATCATCTGTCCCAGGTGAGGTGCAGCCTTCAATCCCTTCAGGTTGTTAGCTATTTGACTGATAAAGGGTAATTTGAAAGGGCCTGTTCCTCTTCCAAAAGCGAAGTCACGTGCTATGAAACTTCTACTTCTCATAGATCTTGGCCTTGCTGCAGCAGCCCTGGTGAATAGTGGGCCAAGAACCTCTTCGCCTTCCACAGCCATGGACGGAGTGGTAAGTTGAAAATGTTTTCCTCTGCTCAGAGAACACTTCAGGCAGCATTTCTTGTGACCCAGTGTACCTGCCACTTCTCTTCTTAATTGTGTATCTTGTCTGTCCCCCTCCCCCCCACCATCATTTACTGCCAAAAGCAAAACCCTCCCATAGAGTCTGAAGCCCCCTGTGTATCTACTGTTCTGCCTTCATCTTCTGAAGCAGCAGCAGTGAGTATCTGAAGGCTGGATATGGTGCTGGTTTCACTCTTTGCTTTGATGGACAGGAATAAAGGGCATGGTGTGTTAAACTGCTGAATGCTCTGCAAAACTAACCATGGGCTGTAGCTATGTTTTTCAAGGTTTCTTGATTCCTGCTGATGCCTCACTTAGAGTAACTATGTATAATTATTGCAGTATGACAAAACCCCTGCTGGGTTTGTCAAGGACTGCATGCAAACATTGGTTGGTGGAGAGAACCTGTAAGAGTAATTCATGAAATGTACTTGTGATAATTAGTAATATAGAAGGACTGAAGATTTATTTACAACTGAAGGGAGGGTTTTTTTTAGCATTTAACATCCAGCAATACTGTATGGAATTATTGGCATTTTGAAGAAGCATCAGGGAGTTGGGGTTGGTCATGACTGTGGTATACCATAGGAGCAGTTATCCCTAATGTATCAGTAGCCTAAACAGGATTTTTCAAAAGGCAGAAAATTCAAGGCTCTACAAAGAGAGAGGGGTTTGAGAAGTGTTTTTCTTACCTCTTGGCACCTAGGCTGATCTGGTGTTAACATCCTATTTGTCTGTTGTCACAAATCCTCCTTTAAAGTTTCAAACATCATCTTGAACAGGTTAACCTGGGTCCTAAAGGTCCCCCATCTTTTCCTGGGACACCCATAATGACCTCTCCAGTGACTGGACCTCCGCCACCTTCAATTCGATTTGGAGCACTGCCACCTCCACTGCGTGGGCACTATGGGTCTCGACCCCTTCCTCTACCCTTAGGTATTAATTACCTTATGCTTGATTTTAACTTTTCTTTCCAGTTCCTCTATATCTTATTGCAGCAGCAAGAGTCGCTCCTTTACATGCGTTTTTGGCATGTCTATACTGCAGCTAAACATGTACGGCAGAGGGGGGTGTTCCAGAGCTTAAGCCTGAAGGGCTGCACTTCAGTTTTGCAGTCCACATCGACCCTAGGTGTTAATTGTTTAGACAGTGATTGGCTGTATCACTTTCCAAGCTCTTTGCTGAGCAAGATTGAACATGGCTCCTTTGGGAGCCTGTTGAACATCTCAAAGCAGCAGTAATAGCATAAGGAGGGGGAACCTCTAGCTGCCAAAAGTTCCCTCATAGCATTTGTGGCCTCTAGGCACCTCTTTCTGCATATCTTTGTTTAGCTGAAATGCTTTGGGCCAGATGTGAACAGGCTAAAATTGGAGGAGTCTTGCTTTAATGTGAGGGAATGTCCATCCTCACTCTCTCTCTTTCCTTTCAGTTCGTGGTCCTCTGCCACCACCTCCAAGAGACTATTTACCTGGCCCACCATTAGGAATGAGAGACCTGCCTCCAGGCCCGTTACCACCTCCTGATCCTAGAGGATATGTCCGTGTCTCCCCTCCTTTTCGACCTGGGGGGCCTCCTGGCCCACGGCTACCCCCACAGGGCTTAAGGGACTATCCCCCTCTTCCTCCTCCAAATAGAGACTTGCCTCCACCAGGACCTAGAGACTATCCACCAGCTCCTCCTTGTCCTCCATCACCAGCAGGCTCAAGGGACTACACACATCCTCCGGAACAAAAACCGTAACTTCAGCAATTGGATGGCAGCTCCGTGGAATGGACTCTAGCACATTTCATGCAGTAAGGACTTTAAATGGCTTCAAGAGACACCATTTTCTAATTTTATTCTTAGATTTGGTTTCAGTGTATTACAGTTTTTACAGGATTCATTTCCCCACAAGTCTCCCTAGCCATGTGCATTAGAAGATCACCTTAAAGAACACTCACCATTTTGGGATGCAGAAATATCATTTGATGGACTTGAAGCCTGCTTCTTACAGCTGTGGGCCAGGCACCTACAGCACTTTAAATGTGCAATACAAAAAGTACCTGTGTGTTAATGTAGCCTATGTAAGTAACCAATTGTTGAATGACTCAATTTCATGAAAAATGTAATCAGAACATTTCCTGTGGAAATAATTTTTAAGTAAAATTCTACCCAACCTGTCTTCTCCTTCACATTAAAGTTACTGTAGACTGTTAGTCTACAGTAAGACTAAACATATTTACATTTTAAAGGTAACTGGTCAAAGATCAGGAACAAGCTAAACTGTATTCAAAGGAAAATCCTACTAATAAAGAGAGCAAAATACATTTGTTAGAGCTTGTTTGAGCCTGCAAGTGAATCTGTCTCAGTAACAACTTAAACCAACTGATTCCAGTTGCTTCTAAGTATCCTTCTAGTCATTGCAACTAGGGCTAAGACAATCCACTTGAAGTAACAGTAACCTTAAATGCTTTACAATTCTCTTGTGCAATAGCTTGCATGAATTACTCAAGTCTTGCACAACTATTTTAAATTCACAGTCAGGCCATGACAAACCCCTGATTTTAAGGGAAGCATACTGGGATCTTGTCACTTCTGCCCCATCTAGACAGCCTTGAACTGACATACACTCCAACAAAAGGAAGGCTAGCCTATGGCCCATTTGCTTAACCACAGTACAGAAAAGTTTGAAGTCCAGTGCAGTTTAAAAAAAAACGTATACAAGCAACACCTTCTCCCAAAAATAAGAGGCTTTCAGGGAGGCATGAAGAATGAAAAATGCAGAGAGAAGTGACTTAAACCCATTCATCTATGATTAAATACAATGCTTTGCTTGTATATTTAACAAAGTTTCAAACTTCACTGGACTTGAAGATTTCTACAGTTGTACTGAATTGGGACTTTAAGAAGCAGAGTAGAGATTTAAGGGGTGTAGTTTAAAACAACTGGATCTGTTTCACATGAAAGCATTTCATTTGTAGGCACTAGTGCAGGGGAGGGGAACCTAAGGCCCAGATCTGTCCCCTGAGGTTCAGGCTGCTCCTCCCCCCAGCACTGGGAAGCCCACATTAGTGCTAGAACACACAAATCTACTAGCCTGGTTCCCCCCAGTATCTGGTGTGCAAGGGGAATGTGGGGAGGGTCTTTCACTTAAGTGCTATGTCCAGGAAGGTTTGTTTGGCTTCTCACTTGAGTGCAGCTCCTGACCCAAAAGAAGGTTCCCTACCCCTGCACTAGTGTATACATTGGCTCATTAACCATTTACTAGTAGACATGTAACTGGTTAACTGTGTACATACACATTTTAAGGACACCCATCTTTGAAAGCCAGATCATTCAGGTTCAAGTTTTTAACCTAGTAGGTTCCCCCAAAAGCAAGTTTATTCCATTTCATTTAACTTACATCTTCTTATAGTTCTTAACTTTGAAAGGATTATCCCCAGCAATCAGCCACACACAGTGTGAGTACATCTTACCAGAGAGAGAACTAAACTCAATTTCAGTACCTTTTCCCAATTATTGATAGTAGCCTACTAGGGCAGATGGAGATGTACTTAATGTGAAGACAGGTACATAGTGTGTCTAGTATGACATATGCACATCAGAAAAGATGGAAGTCTCTTTGAATGGACTTTGAAAAGGCAACATGGGGCTTACAACTTTAGTCAGCAAAGTGCATGCATGGAGACCTCTGACTTAATTGCAATTAGATGCATGCTTCCAGTTAAGTGCTTTAGATGAGCAGAATCATATACTACACAAGTTGCAAATTCACAATCTTTCACCAGTGCATCTAAGTCAGTCAGTTTTTGCAATGAATATTTCCTTCCTTTGTACAACACCAGCAGACACAATGGAGGCTCACTGTCAGATCATATTTACATTTATTTTAACAAAACTAATCAAGATAGTGTTCTTTTCAGGCATGATATTGTATTGTAAAAGATTATGTAATTGAATCCCTTTATGAACTGTTAACAGGAAAATACACAGTTCTTCAGCCATTAGTCAAATACTCAAGAGATGAACTCGTCCACAAACCAGAGGAGAGGGGAGAAGACAAGACAACCCAAAGGTCTATTTTATCCTCCTCCACCCAGTTAGTCCCCTTCAAATCACTGTACTAAAAGCAGAACGGAACACCCCTGACACACACCATAAAAAGTGCAAAAATCCTGTTCACTCACTTTTTTTAAACAATGTTCTAGAGTTAGTATTACATGGTGCAAAAAGGAAGGCGTTAATGGTACATTTACATCCAAGCGATCAGAAAAGCTAACATTTGACACTGCATTCTCCTGGTGCTTGTCCTTTGTTAGCACAGCAGAGTGTATGTAGGCACTATTTAGGATACACATGAAGCACATCAGACCTTGAAGAACTGTATTAAATATTCCACTCATTGAATATAGGAAAAGTTTGAATGGGTTCTACTTCGGTCCCTTTAAGTCAAAAGGTAGATGCAAATATTCATGTTATAATAAGCCAATGCCCTGCAGCTTATTACACACTATGCATCTCAATAATATAGAAAATAAATGATAATCCTATCTACCTACATAAAAACCAAGTTATTTTAGACTAAGTTTCCAGGCTTGCATACAAAGATCCACAATTGGATTTTATGAAAACAGTTTCTCCAGGGAGGGCGTGTCTGTCCTCTGCCGACAGCCTGAGATGGCCAGAGCACATTTGACCTGTTAGCATAATAACCCCACCAAAAAGATTTGAGTAATCAGGGCCCAGTTCTACCACCTGTGGAAATCAATGGTTAAAAACTCCCACTGACAGCAAAGGGAGTTAGGATGGGCCCAGAGTTCTCCAACATGTCCGGACAGTGGTGCACAAACAGGAAAATGGGTGGGAAATATAAAGAGAAAAAAGAATGTAAGATTGTTCCCTTAAGCATTTATGATTAAGGGATTCCAATACTTGTAATGAGACAACTTCTACCTGAAGTCACATGATACACTGAATCCTGCAAGGCTGGGAACTAGCTGAATGAACAGTTGACAATTTAGTTGTCTCATCAGCATCTTCCCTTTCACCCTCAAAGTCCGCCTACCTCACTTAGGCAGATAAGACAGCAGGCTGCCAAGATGTTCTAAAGCAGCATTTCAACTTTGGATTGAATCTCTCTCTACCCAGAATCTGCCTATTGCTGCTTAAACCACTCACAGACACTTTCTTTTAGTAAAATCCTTCCTATCACCTTCCGCACAAGATAGCGAAGAACTCTAAAATGTGGGGGGCTGCAGTAGCAAGCATAGCAAGAGTAAACAAGCTAGCAAACCTGCCATGACATTTTGCTATATCAGAATTGGCAAATAGGGCACTTCCCACCCTCTAGCAAGTTTTCTGAAGCAAGGGTAAAAATAGAGGTAAATTACAAAATTGAAATTTTACAAACAGCTCAATTATGAAAACAAAGTCACAAAATGCTTCAGTATGCTTGTGATAAAACTGATATCCAAAAAAGTACTGGAAAACTTGCACCTGAATGGTAGGTTTATCCTCTGACCCTGTGGTATTGCTGTGCAGTGTGTGATGGTCTCATTTGACCTACTGGCATGAGTACAGCCACTTTCCTGCCTGTTGAAGGATGGGGTGCTACACACGCAGCTACCATGATTTGTGACAAGTGGTTTAGTTCACAGAAGTCTCACAAAAGGGTCATTCCTTGTGCAACGTTTGATGGAGGTGAAGATAAAGTGGTTTCTTGGTCAACAATTGCAGTTTCTTCCTTTTAAAGTCAGTGGGTTTTTTGTATCTGTAACCACAAGAAATAAAATGGAAGGCAAATGTTCATGGTGACGAAATGCATCAGAATAAACCCACGCTCAAATGCCCATGTTCCAACGATACCCAGGTCTCACTGACACCATCTGCTAAAGTGCTTCAGGTACAAATTTAGGATTCATGCAAAGCAACAATAATGAGAACTACGTTAAAAAAAATTAACCGAGCTGCTTCATTTTCTTCTCTTTGAAATATTATTTTAGACCAAGTTAAAAACTTTCAAATTAATACAAGCCTGAGTAGAACAGAATTCATTTGCAAGGTTTGGGTTATCTTGTTTTGCCTCACACACACTTGCAACATGTTACTGGAGGTTTAATTCTACAAGTTGAATCTTTCTAGTCCAGTATCCCTGAGTACCTAACTAGTGCCAAACCACAGAATTTGCTGAAACACTGGTGGTCAATATTGTCTAGCAGCACTACCAACACTTCCATTGCTTACTGGGCACGTAGCTAAACAGCAGCATAGAACACAGAGCCAAGACTAGTGGCTGTAAACAAACTTTACAGGACCGTGGGAAACTTGGCCACACCCATAAGTGGACATCCTGACAAATAAAATGATGCTTGACCACACAGTGCCAGACTAGAGAGGTTCAACCTGTATTAGAAAGACTATCTGCTATTTCTCACTCAACGTTTAGGTTTGTTAAAATAGGTCTTACAAAATTGCTCCTCCCAGGAGCATTTTTCATTAGATGTTTTCCACTAAAGTTACTTTGAATTAAAACCACTTCCCCATGTGACAACAGCTAGGACTATCAAAGCAGGACCTTGTTTATCCCTCCTCCCCGCTATCCTAACTGTATGACTGCTCTTATCAGAACTACTTTGACCTGCATGTCTTTTGGGGATTAGCCCTTTACATTTGGGAGAATAGAATAGCTGCAGTTCTAAAATGGCCATTTTGCAAAAGCAGCTCAAGACTCCCAATAAGAACTAAAATGAAGTTAAGGAGACGAGACAAATTGTCATACTCTTCAATGTTTGCAACTCATATTATAGCACTACAGTAGCGATACCAGGAGAATCAGAAATCAAAACAGACTAATAAAAAGACAAACCAGCCAGTGTATTTGCATTTTCCAAGTCACTAGAAGTAGTGAGCTGCCAAGTGTGAAGGGGTTTTAACATTTTCGGTTTTAATATTCCAGTTTACTGTAGTGGGTAATATGTTTGTGAAAGCTATTTTTGACAGGATCCTGTCCCTTGCATGTATGGCAAGTCATAGGGATTTCATTCAAAAAGAAAGCCTGCACTCTAGTTAGGAAGATGTTTGTTTTTTTTAGCAGGAGATCAGATTACTTTAGTTGAGGATCAAAATGCACAACACATATATGTAACCTGAAATCTTGCTGGTTTGTTTAAAGTAGCAAGAAAACCAGGAGGAGACAAAGTGGTAAGTTTGACAATAAACAAACAGTTTCCTATTTCTAAAACAGCAAAACCTCAGTAGACAATACTTGATTAGCTCCTTCATATCATGTCACTGGAATCTACCATATAGATACATACAATCCCTATATCAGATGGTATGCTAGGTCACTTACAGTTCTATAACAATTGTCCCAGGTTTAATTTCATCCATCTCCATGAAAGCAAAGCACTTGGTGCTGGTAAATCTTTTCTTGGGCTTATAGTGTTTGAATTCAAAGAAAATAGCTGCACCTAAAGGGGGAAAAAGTTATCAGAGAAAAACTATTCAAATGTTGCCTATAACAGATTCCTTGGCCTGAAAACATGGCGGTCATCATATCCTGTTCTACATACAGAGTCAATGGCTTCTATTATTTCTCTACATCATCTGATTTGATGAAATGTTAGAATTACTCCCCTGTACTTGTGCCCCCTCTCATAAAAAAACAGAACCATAGCTAGACAGCATGGCTGGTCCGAACACGTAACAGAGTGTACTACTGGAGAGCAAAATACGTCAAGTCACTACTCTAGGACTTTGTAGCAGTGTCTGCACAAGAACTAGCACTCTGTAGATTCATGCCCTAACTTGCCATACAGTAACTTGCCACAGACAAGTCCTGTGTCTTGAGCAGGCTGGGCCTGCCTCCTCAGAGTAGGAGCAGTATCAAGAGTACTGTCCTGAAGATGCACGGACCCCATTTCAGAAATCTAAAAATTCCCACCTTTTGTTAGTTTTTCAACATGTTTCTGGATCTCAATGTCCACATTAAAATGAACATAGGTGTCCTCTTTTCTTGAGGCCACTGGAGTATCCTGCACAGGGGTAAGATCTATCCCATTCACATCTGGAGGAAACAAACAATTAGGGTCTTACGGTCAAAGTATCCAAAACATCTTTTTAAAAAAGCGTGTCATTTGATCATTACCACACATGCACTTTCCATTCTTATATTAACAAATCTTTTTCATAATCTGTATTTATTACGGCCTATTATCAGTTCATTAGGTTCCAATTCCAAAACCAGCACTGCATCTAAAGTCTGCATCCTCTCTCCTCCTTCAAAGAGAACCCCCTGGTCTGTTACCTTGCTATCAGTGAGTTTTATTTTCAAACTGTCACAGCCAATTTTATTTTCCAAAAAGGCAATTTTTATGCTTGCCAGTGACGTATCAAATTCCCCTTTGAGGACAGGTTTCACTCTACTTAAAGGTCTGCTCTGAGAAAAGTCTATGGAAAAATAAAGTTGAAACCCTCACCACTGACTGTCCCAGTGCAGATCTGCTCAGAGTTTTTCAAACGTGGGTTGCCAGGGTAAGCCATTGGCCAGCCCACACCACTTTTACTTAACGTGTCCATGGCCACAGCACCTCATAGCTCCCATTGGCTGTGGTTTGCCATTTCCAGCCAAGGGGAGCTATGAGGATCTGTGGCCATGGCCACGTTAAGTAAAAGTGGCGCAGACCCACCAGCGGCTTACCCTGCTGGCCCTGTGACACAACTTTGAAAACCACTGGATCTGCTTGCTTTCCTGGCTAGAAACAGCACTTACTACTTTTCACTCCTGTCAGCCATTATGGGTATGGGGAGGAAACTAGGCTCCATTATGCAAGCCCAGATTAACAATTGCGATGCTCTAGCATAAGCCAGACCAAGCGAGACTGCTGCTTCGGTTTATAATTGTTTGACTGCTACTTTGTCCTCTCCCACTTCTGCCCTCCTCCCCCCACCAGCTTGTTCCAGCCATCTGCTGTGCCTCAGCAGATAAGATCATGAGCTTTTGGGGCACAGCTTGTCTTTTTTATTGTGTGGGCACATGTCTGGCAAGTGCTGCCGAAACACAATGACAAATAGCCAGTGACAGAACTATTGCTGTTGAAGAATTGGCCACCAACTTTCAGATTCCAGACTGATTTTAAGGATAATGGTTTTTTTTTTTAAAATCCTGTGTAGGTTTGCTATGGAGTGACTAAGACAATGAATACGGTCTCACGATGCCTTTTAAAAGTTATGTCAACAGTGGCTTTTCTGGGTAGATTCACTTTAAAAACGTAGAGGGGAACTGAAGTACACCCCTCCTCATTTCAGTAGGTGATGCAGTCTCCCTCGGGGGAGATGAGAGTTTGATACGTCAGTGCAGGCAGAGTCAGACAATCATACAATTTGATGACAGTGCTACTTGGGAAATTCTATTTGCAAAAGAACACACACGGACTGTAGCTCAGGGCTGAGGGTCAGGGTTGTACAGGAAAAGTCTGCATTGCTCTTGCACACACTGCCCTGGTGCCCTCTTGCAGCCATTAGCTTTTGTGCTTTTCCACTACATAACTAGCAGAGGGGAAATACAACACATTTCTCACAGAGCAGGGTGGCAGTCTTCAGGGTATTTACTCTGACATTTCAGAAGGTGTTAACAATTGGTACTTTATGATTAGCCAAAAACCAAATGCACTCTTTTCTGCTTGATGTGACCCAGATCAGCTGTTGGATTGACAATAACTATAACCCCTGGTCCCACAAATCTCTTATCGATAGCCAGTAGGAGAATGGAACACAACCAAGTTATGGACAAGAAATCTGGGAAGCACCTGAAGAATTTAGTGTCATTCAAGGGTCTACAAATAATGCTGCAGAACCATAGCAATATTATTGAAAATAAACCTTTTGCACCTTCAGGGTCTCATGGAGGGACATGTAGAGGGGATGTGTTTTTTGGAAGACAGCAGGATTCAGGTTTCATAGTTTTTCCATCAGAGGAGCAAGGCTTCAGACTGAGGGCTTCTCTATACAAACAATTCATGTGCTGCCAGCTGGGGTGTGAATCTGCCCCTCACTAGACTGACGTGGGCCTAGTGTCCATGTGCACCCCACTGCCATGCACTAGCAGTTTGTTAATATTCTTTGCTCCAGTTTTTCTTTTGTGGCAAGCCCAGATCAATGCACTCTCAACAGAGTGCTAACACATACCAGCAAGTGCCGCATATGCACAGCGAGTACAGCAGGCTTGTGTGGGGAGAGTCACCCCCCCACTTACCACAAACTAAGCGTTCATGTAGAGCAGCTCAGAGACACAGGGTAAGTATTTCTACATCTCACATATAAACCCGCAGCTGGCCCAGGCCAGCTGATGCGGGCTCCTGGGGCTCAGGCTAAGGGGTTGTTTGATTGTGGTGTAGTCACCTGAATTCAGGCTGGAACCCAAGCTGTGTCACTTCCACCTTGCCGGGTCCTACAGCCTGGACCCCAGCCCAAGTTCGAACAGCTACATCACAATTAGACACAGCCCCACAAGCCTGAGTCAGCTGCCAAGAGCCAGCCATGAGCGTCTAATTGCACAGTAAACAGACCTCAGAAGCAGCGGTCTGAACGTGAAATATATTTACAGGAATCAAGAGAGCAGAGAAAGCTTCATATCCACTTGGTCAGGCTGACGGATGGGAGGAGATGCAAGACCCTACCCAGAAACATGATCAGTCTTTTCCCCCCAAGATAGCAGTCTTGTAAAACTACAAAATGATAGTATAGGCTCCAAGTGCCAATCTAAGTGTTTTGCTGTATGGGGAAGAGGGATTCTATTTCCCTAAAATACACTGGCCCCTCGCAGAGAGCAGAAGAACACAGCAGAAAGAGCAACACTTACCCTTTACGCTAACGGTGATGTAAGGATCAATGCATTGCCCAGCATCTTTCAGACCAATTTTCTCTATTTTGATAGTGAGTAATGTCATCCCAGGTTCTGAGGGCAACCTGGGTAATAAAGTACCTAGCAACAGAGAGGAAACCAAAACATTAATCCTTTGGACTCTTACAGCTAAGGCCCACTTCAGTCCTTCCCTCATCCTCATTGCACATGGAAGTCTTTTCCCACTCCCTCCTAAAGCAGATAATGAGAAGGGATAGGGTTTAGTCTCCAAAGGCCAAACATTTGCAACCTAATGACACAAATCATCTATCACCAACAGCTCTCAAAGTGCTTTACACATTTAGAGAGTGCAAAGAAACGCAGTCACCAGCTCTGGGGTGCAGTGTGGCAAGTCAGCACATAATATACTGAACTACATTGAGGGCCACAGTGATAAGCATCTATTTACAAGAAGTGCCACGGGATCTTTAACATCAGGCGGAACAGACACGACTTTTGGTTTTTGGATTTCTTTTTGCACACATTGTAAATTACACAGAAATTCCATTTCTGTAGCTCTGAAGGACTGAGACCACCCTGCTAAGATTAGAACTTGTGCATGGTAGGGAGTTCAGGTATCTATCCACCAGCTTCATTCTGATCAGTTAGAACTAGTGAAAGAGATGGAAGCATTAGAGAAGGGAATGTTGCATCAATATGAACCCCACTATGCAGTAAGAGAAGAAAAATTCTCAAGCAGTGTTTCTCAATGACTGGTCTGGGGACCAGCACTAGGCCCCAAGACCTCCCTGATACTGTTTAGGAAAGCAACCAGCCGATTTCTGGTAACAAAAGGTTTGAGAAACACTGATCTAGAGTATTTAGCATCTATTGGCATTAGATATCAAAAGACAACAGTATAAAAACACATTAGTCACAAAAGAGAATGTGAGGCTGCCCAGTCATTTCCACCTACACATCAAGAAAATCAAGGATGTTCTTAATTCAGACACAGACGGACGTTACTGTAGGAGAATCCCTGGAACGCTGAGCACAGCTCGCAGTTTGCAGAAAGTCTGAGCTATCAGTAGAGCACGTAAGAAACATATGGATGGCAATATGTGTCAGACCAATGGCCATCTAGCCCTACATCCTGTCTACTGTCAGTGGCCACTGCCAGGTACTTTAGGGGGAAGAAAGAGAACAGTGCAATTATCAACTAATCCACCCCTGTTGTCTAATAAAATCAAATACTCTTGAAATCAACTACAAGGTATATCCTCTCCATGATGACTGCAGAGAAAGCTGGGTGGGTTTAAGAGCAAATCTGGTGTTGGTGGTGCTAGATTTACAGTGTAAGACAAAGGAATCAAACTCATGAGCACGTTTGATGTAAAGTCTTGTTTCTAATTACAAGTTTTATCACCCTGAAATGAAAAGAAATAATTTCCCTTGGCAAATGGAGTTACTCATCCCCTTCAATGTAGGGATGTAATAGTACAGTCAGTTAACCTGTTAACCGATAAGAAAAAGCTTAAGGGTTAATACTATAGACTACACGCATTTCCCTCCCCTCAGGGCCATCCTTAGGATTTATGGTGCCTGACGTGGGATTATTAAACTGGTGCCCCTATGCCTAGGTTTGTCGAGCAAAAAAAAAAAAAAGGAACCCACCAATATACTGAAATCACGTTCCTTTCCCAAGACCCCACCCCTTTGAGGCCCCATCCTCTCTGTTCCCCTCCTCTCCATCACTTGCTATCCCCAGCCATTATACGCTCTCACTTGGTTGAGAGAGGAGGTGGGGTGGGAATGAGGGATTTGGGTGTGGGAAGGGGTGAGAAGTGCAAGCTCTGGGAGGAAATTTGGATGCAGGAGAAGGGGATGCTGGCTCAGGGAGGGGGCTCCAGGCTGGGGAGTGTTGGGCTCAGATGGAAGGTTGGGGTGCCGAGCAAGCCACAGGCTTTTGGATGGGAGGGTGCAGGAGTTTGGGTTGGATATGTGCGGGGCTCAGGGCAAGGAGGTTGTGAGTATGATGGGCTCAGGACACACATTTGCCATGTGTGGATGGTGCAGAAATATTGTGGCAGAAGACTGAGGATGTGGGGATGCAAGAGTTTGGAGATGTAAGAGGCTCAGGACAGAGGGTTCCAGTGTATGATAGGCTCAGATTTGGGGTCAGGTGGTGCAGGAGTGTTATGATGCTGCAGTGAGATGGGGATTTGGCCCCAATTGGGGGTATGTTGGCCAGGCTTCATTTTTAAATAAAATATTATGTCAAACTGAAAAGGTTTTAGCATTGCCTTTATATATGAGAGGGGCAGGGAACCTGTTTTGAGTCAAGGGTCACTGACCCACAGAAAAGTCAGTTGGGGCCACACAAGTGAGATGCGCCCCCTCCCCGCCAAAAAAAAATAACCCAAGCCTCACTAATGCGGTCCCAAGGATGCTGGCACAGCTGGCAGGGTGCTGGGTCCAGGGACAGGGTGGTGCTGGGTGCTGCAGTGGGTGGCAGGGTGCTGGGGACGGGGACAGGGTGGTGCTGGGTGCTGCGGTGGGTGGCAGGGTGCTGGGTCTAGGGACAGGGTGGTGCTGGGTGCTGCGGTGGGTGGCAGGGTGCTGGGTCCAGGGACAGGCTAGTGCTGGGTGCTACAGTGGGTGGCAGGGTGCTGGGTCTGGGGACAGGGTGGTGCTGGGTGCTATGGTGGGTGGCAGAGTGCTGGGGACAGGGACAGGGTGGTGCTCGGTGCTGGTGACAGTGTTGGTGGGGGCAGGGGACAGGGTACTTGTGGGGGGTCTGGGCAGGGGATAGGGGCAGCTGGGACCAGTACCTGGCAATCCTGCAGCACGTCTGGGAAGTGTGCAACTGCACTCCCCCTCCCCAGACAGCTGGCATGCGAGCTGCCTGAGCAGCAGGGGCTGTTGCACCCCAGCAACTTACCTCCGCAATGCCGTCCTGCGAGGAGGAGGAGGGCGCGGGGAGTCCCGGGAAAGCGAAGCTCTGTCCCCCCGGGAGGAGTCATCAGCACAGCATTGTCACCCTTGTAAGCCCCGTAATCTCTTCCAGCTCCCTCCTGAGTTCTGCACCCTCTACCTCCTGCCCTGACTCCTGCCCCCCCCCGCCATCAGACCCTGTGCCCTTAATCCACCCCTCCTGCCCTCACTCTATCACCTTCTGTCCTGAGCTGCCCCCACAAACCTTCCAGCCCCATGCCCACACATCTTAACTCGTACCCCTTACCAGGAGTCCCCCATATCTCTGCCCTGACTCCAGCCCTGCAACCTTATACTCTTGCCCTAATTCCCTGCACCAAACCCTGTGCCCTCGCTCCAGCACTCTTCAACCCCTGCCCTGAGTTCCCCCAACTCTCCCAGTCCCCTGCCCTCACTCCTGTAGCCCCACCCCTTTTTATTCTAGCAAAAGACAGAAAACTTGCAAATATTGTCCACCAAAAAACTGTATCTGATGTTTTAATCACTTTCCTTCTGATATTAATACAAACTTCCTTTTCCCCTTCATTTTTGAAAAATTCTATCATATAAATAAAGCATGTACATTTTCCTTTGATTTTGTAACTTCCCCCCCTCCGCTCCGTTCCCCCCCCGCAAAATTACCACTTAAAGATCCAGATACGCTCATAGGGACATAAATATGTAATCACAACATGCATAATATCTCCTCCCGAAGAGAGAGAGAGGAGGAGGGGAAGCCACCTCCTCGCTCGTGTGTCACGGGGAGCCTGCGCGGGACAAGCAGCGCCCCGGGATCTGCAAGTGCCAGAGTCAGTCCCACTCCGCGCCAGCCGATTTGCTCACCGCCCTTCCCTTCCCGGCCGGCCGGTTCTCCCCCACTTCTCCTCCTGATCTTCCCTGGTCAGCCCCCCTGCACTGCCCCCCAGCTCTGCTTCCCACCAGCCCGTTCATCTTCCTGATCTCCCCCCGCCAGCTCTGCTTCCCGCCACCCCCCTTCCTCCGGCCAGCCTCACGGCCCCTGACCCCCCCCGCCAGCTCTGCTTCCCGCCCCCCCCCCTCCCTCCCGGCCAGTCTCGCAGCCCCCGGCCCCCACCCCAGCTTTGCTTCCCGCCCACCCAAGATCAAGTGTGTCTGTTTTTTTTTGGGGGGGGGGGGGTCTACCTGGTAACCCTACCGGCAGCAGTGCCCACGTGTGGAGCTCAAACCAGCTAAGAGGGAAGACGCCTGGGCTTTTCCCCCTCTCAGCTGTTCCGCAGCGTTTAAACATGCCGCGCAGGCGCTCCCTCAGCCCCACACAGTGCCCTGGCTGGCGCCGGAGAATTTGAAGTGCCAGTGCCAGGCTCAGGCTGCGGCGCGCCGGTGCCCCGCGTATCCGCCGCCAGCCAGCCCTTCAGCAGACGGCCTGCTGGGCCAGTCCGCCACGCCTCGGTCAGCAAGAAACCAGCCAGCCAGGCCCTCCCCTCCCCTCCCCTCCCCTGCCCTGCCGTCCAGCACCTCACCCAACCCAGCCCTGCCAAAGGGGAGGGGGGGAGAGGGGTGCTCCGCGGTGGAGGGGAGGGGTGCTCCGTGGGGGGAGGGGAGAAGAAAGGATACTGCCGCAGAGCTGCCCAGCCAGCCTGCCTCACCTTACGCTAGGGGAGAGAGTCACACAGGTGAGTTCCTACCCCCACCCCTACCCCCTTCCCTTCCCAGAGACCCTAGCAGCCAATCCCCTCCCTCAGACTGTGCTGCAGGCAGCGCATTCGGCCCTCTCTAGGACCCAGCAGCCCTGCTGTTGCCTGCTCACGGCTTCCCGTTTCTCCCAGCAGAGTGGTGCCCCAGAAATACTGGTGCCCTACGCAACTGCATACTCTGCGTATGCCTAAGGACGGCCCTGCCTCCCCCCCACCCATGCCAGGTCTAGAACCTATCCCTGGTGTGGCTCTGCATTTAAAGTGTATTAGGAGCCAGCTGGGCAGGCAACCTGGCTCAGTTCTGGCTTGCAGCGGATCCAGGAGCTCAGGCCCTCCTTAGACAGAGGCAGCAGCACTGGGAGACAGGCAGCCGGTCCACAAGGGGAGCTGGTTTTTAAACCGTTTCCCCTCATGGACCAGCTCCTGCCTGGTACCCCGTGCTGCCTGTGATACAGTGGCTGCCAGCCCCATCCCCAGGGACTACAGAATAATCGATTAACCGATAAAAATTCATGAGGTTAATCGACTATTCAATTAACCGATAGTTAACATCCCTACTCCAAAGGTTTCAAGTTTCTTGACATATTTAGAGACATGGGAAATTCAAGGGAGTTTATTACATTAGGACAGGAAGACAGGCTTCAAAATCAAGTTCCAAATATTCTGCCCTTAGAAATACATCCCCGCAGCCACTAGGACTTATACAGGTGTCAGTGACTATTCCCACCACCCTGTTGGAGTCCTCAACAAAGCTGGAATCCAGAACCTTCAACAGCAACGTGAGTCTCTATGGACTTAGCTGACAGCTGTCATCGACTCATGGCATTTATGCACCAGCCCCTCCAAGGGACCACATCTCACAGGAAGGAGTGGGGCACAGTTGCACACACATACCTAAAGGCAGGATTTGACCCCCCAGCATTTACTGTGGGCGGGACAAAGGCTGCTAACTGCAGAGTTATAAACAGATGAATAAAACCTCAAGACTGAACTGAATAGTCCACAATACCAATGAGAACAGGCACTTTTCGTGTTGGGGAAAATTGCCGACACATCCTGCTTCAACGTGAGGCCATTTCTCTGGCACTGTGGTTTGCTGTGGGTTTTCTGCCATGTTTATTTGACATGCTTAAAATGAGGGCTTGTGCCTCAACAAGCCCCTTCCTGTGCTCCCTACAGGCTTGTAGATGCGCCCCACCTATCCTGCAACAAACACAAAAATGAAGGAGGCCTTCCAAAGCCATCTCCAATGAGCAGGGAATCCCGTCGGGGCTTAATGCAAAACCTGGGAATTCAAGTCTTTGCCGGCTATTGCTTGGGAGGACAGAGGGTTTTAGTTATCAGTGGGATATTTAATAAGTTTTTAAAAAAATCACTGTCTGAAGCGGGCGGACTTGGGACTTTTCCTTGGGTTTGTTTTAAGAATTTTATTTTTTGCCCCGGTTAATCTACTGACCCTGAAGGCGCTGGGTTGTGTGAAGTCCCCTGTTTGCCCATGGGGTAGATCATCAAAAGTGGCAATTTAAGCTTCCATCGAATGGCCCTCCCCCAGCTCTGTCAAGCAGCCCAGGTCTCTGCCATTTTAATCCCTAGCACCTCTGAGGCAGTTTAAGAATGTGGTAGTTAGACATGTCCATGTCCATGTCATACAAGACATGATGTGTGTCTGTCAGGATGCAGACTGAGACTAGATCAATCTCATACAGGCACCATCAGCTGGTAGCAACCTTTGAAAAAAATTGGAACCGTTGGTCTATTGGAGAAGACTAGGCATGAGACTACCAGTCCCTCCCTCCATGGGCCTCAGTTTTAATAGTCTCAGGTGAAACTACCCAAGAGACAAACTTCAGTCACTTTAGCAGGGAGCCCTGCTTACACACAACACATTGGGGTAGCATGCAAGAGTGGATTTGCTAAATTGCTCGGTAGCCCAACTTCTATCACAAAGCATTAGACGTTACCAAAGCAAGGCTAGCTAGGCATGCACCCCATTGAAAGAAACCCAGCAATGCTGCAAGACAGAGCAAGAGAAATCAAAATAAGCACATTTCTTAAGAGTCATCTAAGTGGCTTCACTAAAACATTATTCTTTCTCTGTAGCTGAAAGTCAGCTCACTGGTTACATATATAGAGAGTCTTTTATTACAAAAACAAATGCACTCAGAATTGAGATACAAATGAAAGATGCCACAGCAATGGCCGTATTCATTAAAATGTTGTCATACCTTCAATGACTCCTGAATTAGACGAATGGTTTCGTGTGTGATAACATGATGAAGCCATGCATATAGAAGACAAGACCATGGACAATTAGACAACACAACAATCCAATATGAATTAAAAGCATACAGAAGCGAAGTATACAAGTGAGGAGAATACAATGTAGCCTACCGAATCAACGGGGACAATCTGTTACTTAGATTTATAAGCCTCAGATCAGAAGGTTCTGTGAATCGTTTATTTAATTTGAGCCTTATTATCCATAGAAAAGTGACATGCCAACATCCAAAGTTAAGCAATTAGGCTGCCAAATCGTCAAACATCACACCACACAAATATCCCTGTATGAAAGTCAAGAAAAACCCCAGATTGTGCCAAGTGGAAAGACAATTCAAGACCATTAGATTGCCTTCCTTTTTGAAGGCAACATCCAACTCAGCGAAAGGCAGGGTGAGAATCCATGATGCAAGTTGGGCAACAAACTAAATGTGTTAATTCTAAGTTTAGAGGGTGCCCTTTCCTGCTCTGATCACGGGAAGTGGCTCTGTGGGGCCCACTGTGCATTATCTCACTCTGATGTTTATACTGAGTGTGCTAGGTTTACCAGTAAACCTGTGTCTTTTCTAACCCAACCGGCTTCAGAATCTTCCCTTCTTGTGCATCATTTTTACTAAAGGTTCTAAAGGTTCCCCATTAGTGGCACCTGCACAGCTCCACTGCCTTCAGTGAAGCTGCAAACGTGTATTTGATTGCAGCTCAGGAACAGATGCACAAGGAGGCAGAGAATTCTGCTCATTCTCTCATCTATACAGAGAGAAGACATCGAAAAAGGGACTAAAACGCAGTAAACACGGGATTGTGACAACAATGAGCAGATCTGTGACCACCCCTTGGGAGCACATCTGCTGAGAAGGAAGGTACCATTTGTACCTTATTATTTTTCAGACCAGAGCGTGCTCTGTTCCTGTCAACTGAATGGTTCGTTAAAGGTGGCAGGTTCAGAAAGAGAGAGACATTTGCCCCCAGAACAGGTGTATCACTGGGAGGCCAGTGCAAGCTTCTCCCCTCTGCCATTGTAACTTGGCCAACTCCTAAATGAAGATGCCGCCTCCAGGCATGGTTCATTCTTGGTGTGTCTAACACTGGTATCAGTATATTTTCAATTGTGGTCATATTGCACGGTAAAGAGTTGTGAATTGAACTGAATGTCTCAGCTCAACACCTATTATGAGCAACACCTATTAAATAGTGGTATCTTTCAACTGCTGCCAATACAGGCAGGACTCAAGATGGGTGACCTAAACACAATATAATTGAACATTTCCTTATCACTGAGTTGCCCAGCACCCTTCCAGTTCTTCCCCCACTTTAAACTTCACACACTGGCTACTTAAAATTCTCAGACACTATTTCAGTGGTTCTCAAACTTTGTTTTCCCCACAACCCACTAGAAAATTGCTGAAAATTGCTCAGCAGACCACTTCATGATCTTTCCAGATGCTGCTTGTACCACTAACTAACTACTGTAAAGCACTTTGCATAAAAGCACTCTATAAAAAACCTTAATTAGCTTTTTTGTGTTACACAGCTCACTACTTCAGCAGTCTCTCCTCCTCTGCAGCAACTATTGAGCTGGGAAGGAAAGGAGGGTCTCTCCCCTGCTGCAGCAAGCAGGCTGGGAAGGAGGGGGTCTGTCTCTCCCTTCCCATCCCAGCAGCCTCCAAGCTGGGGCTGGGAAGGAGGGGGATTCTCTCCTTCTCTCTGCTGTCACAGTAGCCACAGATCTGGGGCTAGGAAGGAGGATGGTCTTCTCCCTGCAGCTTCAGCCCTGGAGCTCGGGAAAGTTGCCTCTTTCTCTGGATGCCACAGCCCTACAATATCCCAAATTCCCCCCATCCCCTCATCTCATCTCACTGCCCCCATACCTACTTGCCCTTTCACACCACCCTCATTACCCTCAAGGCCAACACATCACCTCACATGTACATCTTCTCTAGGGTCCAGGCACCTAATTAGTGGAGCCAGCACAGCTTCATTAATTAGGTGGGCGGCTCTTCATTCTTGTGTGCGCAGTTGCCCAGGTGCACACTTCAGAAGGAAGTATCCACAGCAGGGATGTTAAATTGGGGTTATCTGACTAATCGTACAGTGATTACAATTTGTACTGACTACACGATTCGTTGATAAAGACCACTCTGCAGAGACGCAGTGCTGGCTCGGGGAGCCACCCACACTGCAGCTTTGCATTTGAAATTTAAATTGCAGAGCCACAGCTTCCCGGACCAGCGAAAGAAAGGCAGGACTGCTCAGTCCTAGCTCACACTGAGTCCAGCAGCTCCTGTTTGCAGCAGCCAGCCCTGTCCTCTGCGAACAGAGGCTGCTCTGGCACTAGCCCCTGTTTGCAGCGGACAGGGATGGCCATGACCAAGGGCTGCTGCCGGAGCAGCCCCTGCACGCAGCCAGCCCAGGCGCCACGAACAGGGGCTACTTGGCGGCAGCAGCCCCAGTCCACGTGGCCGGCCCAGCTCCCTGCAGACAGGGGCTGCTGCTGGAGCAGCCTCTGCCTACAGTGAGCCTCAGCCTGCTGCAGGCAGAGATTGCTCTGGCGGTAGCCTTCCCTCTCCCCACCCACACTGACTCTGATAAAGGCAGCGGGACAGAGGAGCAGGCAGCACTGTGGAGATGGTGCTGTGGGGAACCAGCTTTTAAGTCAGCTCCTCCCTGCACTGGCTCCTGTTCCCCTCCTTTGCTGCCTCTCATAGAGGCAGCAAGAGCGGGGGGGAAGCAAGTAGTCAATACTCCAGTTGACTACTCACTAACATCCCTAATCCACAGACCACTTGAATGGAGCTCGCGGCTCATGGTTTGAGAACTTCTGCCCTATTTTATTTAAGCATCTTCCTGTACCCTAAAACTCTGTGGCCATTTTGCTTCACTAAGATAAGATCATTTGGCTACAAAAGAAGTCCAACCATAAGTAGGATTTAATCCTTAGATTCACTAAGGGTATCTTCAACTACAATTTTTCAAGTTACTTATTATTAGAACTTCAGAGATGACTTAAACAACAAAGACAACACAGACGGGGAAGACAGAAGCAATATCCTGGGAGAGCTTATTTGAAAGGAACAGAACTCACATTTATGCACCATTTCTCATAACAGATGTACAGCAAGCAAACTGTAGTTATATACTGTGCCACAAACCTAGTAACGTGTAGTCTGAAAGCTAACATTAAGCTTTTGTACTTAACCAAACTGCAGTTGCACGCAGGAATCATTTATATTATGATGGCATCCAGAGGACCCCCTCTAAAAAAACCCCAATGCCAGGGACCTATCACGCTTAGTGCTGAATATGCCCAGGTGAAGAGAGTGCCTGCTCCATTTATGCTGCCTACAATTCTAGTACCAAAAATGTTCCCCTTCCCAAAACTTAAATTGGGCCATTTGCTCTGAAGAAATGAAGAAAAACAATAAGAGCAAAATCCCTCTGATTCTAATTTTCCACTTTCTTATCCCCATGCATTGTCGGCAGAGAAAAATATAATTAACAAGCTGTGTCCTCACTAAAACCTGTACATGTATCAAATGCTTCACGTTTTCATACATAGTGTTTAAGCTGTAATTTCCATCTCCTCACTGAAGGGACAAATCTTGCTCTCACTGATTAAATCCATCTGATTCAGCTGCAAGCCTGGGATTCCTATGAGATACTTTTTGGTTTGATGTCTAACCACTGGAGAAGTTTTGTTGAAGGGGATCTAGAAGTGACTGAAAAGGGCTTTCTCTTGTAACAGTTTCTAAACACATTTCAAGCCCCTCCATTGGTGTATGAAATATTTCAGATGATTACCCTACCTGGAACTCTAGCAGGAAAAGAATCTGGAGACCCTGCTCCAGCTCCACCTTCCTCATCATCTTCCTCAAATTCCAAGTTCTCCTCTTCTCCAGGTGCTAAAATCTTCCTGCAAGACAAAGACAAAAAGCTAGTGACTTCTTTTAAAATAAAGTTTTCAATTGGGGAAAAAAAAGTCACTATCCCTAGGTTTAGTGCAGAAGCAACACATTGTCTCAAAGCACACACTTGGCACTTTTGATCATCTGAATGCTATAAGCACTAACCAAATTAAGCCTGCAAAGCTAGCACATACAAATTATAGAGACACAGATTATGGGCTAAATTTCAGTGGACTCTAAACATAGATGCCAAAGGCCTGATTTTTCCATTAAATTTCAGGAGATGTTGACTAAATCTGAAGAAGGAAAAAAAGGCTATTGGCATTTAAAATTTAGGTACCCCCAAATTAAAGGCTGCTTTAAAAAACTGTCTTACCCAAGGCAACTTGGCGAGAATGTGATCCAAGAAGTTCAGGTCTCCCACTTTTTTTGCTCTACCCACCAGGCCATGCTGCCCTTCCATACCAATTCTGTTTTTATACATACAAATTGACAATTTTCCTTACCTGAGTGGGACAGGCTGAACATCAAAGGGGAATTCTTTATTATAGGTGAGGATATTCTTTAAGACTATAAAGAAAAAAGGGAGAGATCATTTGCTAAGAAAACCAAGTTTACAAAAAAGCCAGCACTCCACACAACTTAGTGATACAGAGTCCATTCTCATGGTGCCCTCATGACAGATGCATCAAAATACACCAGAGTGCCAGTGACCGCACAACTGTGCTTACAACATTACCACAACTGTGGTCACTTTCATGAACTAGCTTAGTTCAATCCAAAAAGGCAAGCAAGGTTTTAGCCACATTTAAGTTGTCAGTGAAGCCATAGTCACAACAAAAGGAGTATGAAGAAAAACAGTGGGCCTTAGTCAGGGCTGGCCCACAACATTTTGGCACCTGAGGTGGGGAGCTCAAATGACATCCCCCCTGCCACCTTTTCTCCTGCCTGCCTGTTATGTCTCTTGTGCCCTCCTTCCTCCAGCACAGCACTCCACCATCTCTCTGCTCTAGATGCACAGAGAATACATATGCATCAGCAGCAGACACAATTTTCTACACTCTGGGTCCTAGTGGCGCCTCCCCATAGTCTGGCACCTGAGGCGGCCGCCTCAGTTCGCTCATGGTAAGGCCAGCCCTGGCCTTAGTATAGTGGGAGCAATCCAGTGACAGCAAGTGTGGTACTGGCAATACTTGGCAGCAGTCTCCTAAGGAATGCTAGTGGTACAGGCATCAGCTCCAATCAGACTGATAATTCCCCAGAACTGACATACTTTAATATGTACCTAGTGCACAATAATAGCAATTACAGATTATGTACATCTAGAACAGGAAGTACTGAAGTCTGACTGTTGAAGTGTCATTTGGTTGAGCTGTGAATATTCAGCACTTCTGTAAATCAGACCTGAGGTATCTCAAGACAGATACCCATAAAACTCCTCCCGACATTTGGAGTTCCCTTCCTTCACCCCCACGTCCCAGCTCCTGCCCATATCACCCACCACATTCTTCACCCTGTATCATTTGATTTGGGTCAGCTTCCCCCACAGGTAGGGCTCTCCTGGTCTCATCTCCTTTGCCTGATACCCCACCAGTCTGTGGGTGCATAGAGAGAACTGCCAGGAAAGTCCCACTCGGTCCTTCTGAGTGAATGGCACAAGTGCTGTCCAGTGATGCGAACAACTAGTCGACTATCCGATAAGCAAATGCAAATGCTTATCGGATAGTCGACAGGCTAGTCGCTTCCCCCCCTTTGCTGCCTCTATCAGAAAGAGGCAGCAAGGTGGGGGGGGAGGGGGGGAGAGAAGGGGATACTTCAAAGCAGCAGCGCCACGTGGAGCCTGGGGCCAGACCTCAGGCTTCATAAGGCACTGCCGCTTTGAAACACCACCTGCAACCCAAGGCCAGCTGGGGTGTCCCCAGGCTTCACGCAGCATTTCAAAGCGGCAGCACTGTGTGGCGCCCAGGATCAGCTGGGGCATGCAGCCTGGGGACACCTCAGCTGGCCCTAGACTCCCCGCAATTTTTCAAAGCGGCAGGGCTATCGGAGCCTAGGGTCAGCAGGGGAGTCCCCAGCTGACCACAGGCTCCACGTGGTGCTTTTGCCTTTGAAGTGTAGCAACAGCAAAAATGCATTGACTATTTGATCAGTCAATTACTTGATATTTAACATCCCTAGTGCCATCTGGTTGTATATACAAACTATGAGAGGAGGCAGAGTACAGACCAAATCTTTAGAGAACTTATGCCAAAGTCCAATAAGTCTAATGAGCATGTGCTAACCCCAAGATTTCTAAAGCTCTTAATTTGCCCAAATTTTCATGAGAACCATGAAGGGGACATCTCCAACACCAGGGTGACACCCCACCAAAGAATAGAAGTAACAGAGCTTCCCTACTAACCAGCTGTAAGAATTTTACTCTGGCATTTTTCTCATTCCTATACTCTTCTACATAATTGCAGTAGAAGAATCTATTCCCCACACTATCTGAATGCCTTCAGCAACAAAACTAACATCTGCCATGCGTGTATTCATTTGTTCTCTGACTTCTCCCCAAGAAGAGAAGTCTAGCTGGAGAGGGGTGTTTGGATTTGAGGATGTTTTTAATGCACACTTTGCTATGCATTTATTAGAGAAGATGCACCTTCCACCTGGAGTAGAAGGGGGTGAGGTGTGTCATGGTCACTCCCCATGTCTGAAAGTGAGGTTCACTTCCCATGTCTGAAAGTGAGGTTCATTCTTACGGTAGGAGATTCCACTGTACACAAGGACCAGAGCTGATGATCATAGACTGCAATCTAGAGCTTTCAAAGGTATTTTCATACCCCGTCCCCAGGCTACTAAGGCCTTGAAGATAAGGACTGAAACCTTGAAGTTGATTCCACATCCTCTGGCATTCTTCGATGCAGCCATGGCCACTTCTGAAATATCAGACTGCCCACAGGAAACTAACTTGCCACTGAAGAGCAGCTGGCTCAAGCTGATTTACTATAGCCTATTCTATCTGAAGCTGAATGCAAAAATTATTCACATCATACGCTGGGTACAGAATGTAGCTGCTCCCATTCTCCATGGTACGGGTTTCTGTAAGTACATCGTGCTTGTGCTAAGCTCTCTCCTGTCTCCCAGCTGGCATTCAATGTCAGTTTAAGGCCTTGGTCCTAATTTTCAAGGCAATTAATGGATCCAGCGCCAGCTTACATTAATGACCAAACTTTGATCTATGAACCCCCATGACAACTGTGCTCCTCCAGGAAAATGTAGGTCTCAAAGAACAAGATAAAGCACAAGCACTCAGACAAGTATTCTCTGTCAAGGGGACCCAGCAAAGGGACAAACTTCCAGAGAACTGGTGAACCCAGACCTGAACCTCTTTAGAAAGCATTAGAAAGCTTTTCTACCATAAAGAGCCTTTGCACCACACGCAGTGTTTAATTTGTACCAGGGCTTGCTAGGCCTGGGCTTCAGCATCTCTAGGCCTGGCAGTTCATAGCCCCAGCACCTCTCGGCTTGCTGCATCAGTTACAAATGTAAAAAAATTGCTTGAGCCACAGCAGCTTTTTCATTACAAATTAAGCACTGACCACACGAGACACGTTTTGAAAACCCTTTTTATTTTCAACCCCCTACAAACTTCTCACTCGCCCACCACAAAAGTTCTACCCCAGATATCCACTAGAGAATTGTTCTTACTATTGATTTCACATAAGATGGGATGAGATCCTATGATAATGCTGTTAGTATATAATCTTAAGAGAGAACAAGTTTGGCTACTAGGAGCAGATCAATGTTGCTGAGAACCTTATCCGTAGAAACAGCTTAACTAAACAAAGAAATTCAAAGTGTGGCAGACACATAACATGGAAATTTTCAGCCCTAGTGTCACCTATGTTAGAAACCACCATTAACTTTTGTTGATTAGGATAATCATCAAAGCAGTGTGGAATTAATCTAAATTAACAATGGATACGTTATCCTTCTTTTCACAGGCAAAAGCCTGATGTGGAGTTAGCATAGAGGACCCAGGCTCCCAGTCCACTGCAAGTACAACTTTTCTTCATTAACACAGCTTTATGATGCCTGAAAGCCTATGAAGGTACAAATTCTCCAATATATGCAAGTTACAGATCACAGTATATACAAATATTTTCCTTACAATTTTTGCAACAGAAAAGAACTTTACTAATCTACATGAGTTGTAATAGAGAAAGAGACATTCCCCACTTCCCAGCTGAGAGTCACATAGTAGAGAACTTGTATTACATAGACTTCATTTATTTTTACCAAATGTACTACAGAACACTTTTAGAAAGTATATTATAAAAGCATCCAATGAAAACCAACTTGTTACTGTAAGTGACCAAAAGTACCTTCTGTGACACATTAACCTCTCTTTTTGGAGCCTGCTCACTTACCCAACAATTTGAAAAATCAACCAGTTTCCCAGAGATGTAAATGAGTGAGGCTCTTCTGTAATGATTCATAGTTGCCTGGAATTCTTGTTAAAAGAGATATTCTATGATCACTGGAGACTTATCCATTTGAAAAATTAGGGCTAGTATTGTTGCAGCCCTTTTTGAAGCCTGGCGTTGAACTATTAAAAACCCCAAACATTTTGTTTCAATGCTAACGGCATAGAGTGCTTTAAAAACACTGTAGACCTCAACTAAGAGACAGAATTAAGTTTTGTAGTATAAAACTTTTGCAAAATCAATAATTGTTTAGTACTCTTACATATTCAAAAAGATTAATTTGGATTTTGTTTATTTAATTTCAGATTTATATCACTTTATAGACATTATCTACCTAGGTTATAAGTCCTCCCCCTTCCCCCATGTCCTCCAGTCATTACAGTAGCTGAGTACCTAAAACACTCATCCTTGTGAGAAAAACGTCTCCGAAGGGTAACCATGTTAGTCTGAAATTAAAAAAAAAAAAAAACAAGAAATCTGGTAGCACCTTAGAGACTAACATTTAGAATAAAATCATGAGCTTTCCTGGACAAAACCCACTTCCTCAGATGAGCAAAGTGGAGAAAAAAGGGGGGAATCTCCCAGTACATAACAGAAAAAGAAGAGAGAGGAAAGAAAGTACCTGTCAATTGTAGTGCCAGTGCTAATGAGTCTCACTGAGTGGGACACTTCTAGCCCACTCAATTAGCCTCATTAGCTCCAGCACTACACTACTACAATTGACAGGTACATTTTCCCCCCTCCCTTTTTTTCCCTGTTATGTATTGGGAGGTCCCCCCCCTGTTTTTTCCCCTCCACTCGGTTCATCTGAGGAAATGGATTTTGCCCTGGTAAGGAAAGTCAGTATCATTACTTTGTAGATAATCAACTAAAGCATAGTGAGATTAAAAGATTTGCTTCTAGTCTCACAGGGAATCTATAGATCTCTGGAACCCCACCCCAGTGCCTTAATCTGGGAGACAGAAAGGAAAGCAGCTGTTTAATAGCACACAAACACTACAAACAGTCTGGGTGAGGAACAGAAGAGGTTATTATGAATTTCAAAATTTCCCTACAGTGCTGGAGAACACAGAAGTGTTTAAGACACTGAAAGTGAAACCATCCAAGAGGGAACCAACACAGCATAAAGACAGAAAGAAACTAGACCAGACTTAAATTAACTAAGCATCAGAAAAAATATTTACACTTCATTTTTCATTTGTCAAGTATAAACAGCATTAGATTATTCTCTGTTTTCAGGTTATTATGAATACACAACATTCTGAAAGAATTCTTCAGTAATTTGCCTCTGTTGCCACTGGAGGACAGACAGCAGTTATCTGTTGTAAGCAACAGAAAAAAAAAAAAATAGCTCTGCCAGGATTACAACTTCAAATACCATAAAGTACTATCCTACAACTGTCAAATGTAAGGAAAATAACTGAATTAAAGTTAGAAACAGCATATGTCTTCATATGCAAAATGTTAAAATTAATATCTTAAACATATTTCTCTTAACAGGCCCTTTTTAACAAGATACCATAATAATGTCAGTAATAATTTAATTTTAAAGACCAAGTGACTTCTGTTCTACCTTTCAGGTGAGATTCTTATCTGTTGTAGCTCCATTGATTTGAGTTGTACTGATTTATATCAGCTAAGAACAGTCTCACACACACTAATGGTGGGATTTCTGAAAGAATCCAAGGAAATTAGGAACACAAATCCTACTGAAAGTCAATGGATTTACGTTCCTAACGTTAACAGGTGATTTTGAAAATCCCATAATAAATCTTTTACTCAACACCCTTTTGGACCATTGTAGAATGCTGAGGAGATTTTCAAAGACATTCAACATTGGCTTAACTACTTGGCAATGCTGAATGTGTTTGAAAGTCTTACTATTGGTCCATGCTAACAAATGTACAATTAAAACGGTCTTTAGAAAAAAAACCCACTACTACAGTGTCTTTTTAAAGAGACTATAATAGAGGCTCAAACTTAAATTAAAATTAAAAAACAGAAGAGAAGTAAAAAGGTGCCACCATTGCTATACAAAGTAAAAGAAGCAGAGAGAGAAAAAAGGCATCATTTAGAAAGTGGAAATTAAATACCAGTGAAGGAAAATAGATAACTCTAGCAAATGAAGTGTAAAAATATAATTAGGAAGGCCAAAAAAGAATCTGAAGAATAACTAGCCAAAATCTCAAAAAGCAATAGAAATTTTTGTAAGTACATTAGAAGCAGAAAGCCTGCTAAACAACCAGTGGGAGCTCTCAGGATAAGGCCATTCTGGAGAAACTAAATGAATTCTTTGCATCGGTCTTCATGGCTGAGGATGCGAAGGAGATTCCCAAACCTGAGCCATTCTCTTTAGGTGTCAAATCTGCAAAACTGTCCCAGACTGAGGTGTCATTAGAGAAGGTTTTGGAACAAACTGATAAACTAAACAGTAACGAGTCACCAGGACCAGATGACATCCACCCAAGAGATCTAAAGAAATTCACATGTGAAATTGCAGAAATACTAATTAGTTTGTAACCTATCCTTTAAGTCAATTTCTATACCAAATAACTGAAGGATAGCTAACGTGACAACAGTTTTTTTAAAAGGGCTCCTTTTAAAACGTGATTTTGACAATTACAGGCCAAAAAATCTAACTTCTTTAACTGGTAGAAATTATAGTAAGGAACAGAATTATCAGACACATAGATGAACATAATTTGTTGGGGGGAAGAATAAAGATGGTTTTTGTAAAGGGAAATCATGCTTCATCAATCTACTAGAATTCTTTGAGGGAGTCAATATAAGCATGTGGACAAGGAGAATCCAGCAAATATAGTGTACTTAGATTTCCAAAAAGCCTTTGACAAGACCAGGTCTTTAACATGGTTCAAAAAATAACTAGATACATTCATGGAAAACAGAACCATCGATGATTTTTAGCCAGGATGGCCAAGGATGGCATCCCTAGCTTCTGTCAGGGCTGGGAATGAACTACAGAGGATGGATCACTTGTCAATTACCTTTTCTGTTCATCCCTTTTGGGATACCTGGCGTTGGCCACTGTCGGCAGACAGGATACTAAACTAGATGGACTGTTTACTAAACTAGATGGACTAAACTAGTCTGGCCCCGTACCATCGTTCTTATGGTCATACAATGTTGCAGCAACCAGATTAACGTTCAGCTTGCACCAACTTTGTATGTTGCTATGCAAACTTTACAGAAATCTGTCAAAATATATAGTACCATCTAGAGTCAAATGTACAGCATCATCCAAGGACCTGATATGTCTGCAGGAATCAGCTTTCCTCATTTTTCATTGCTGTAGGTAAAACATGGACAGTACGTTTCTTTTTCCCAGAAGCTTCTCACATATTCTAACTAGAATACATTCCCCTGGTTTACAGACTGTGCAGAGAAGAAAGCTAAACAAAGTATTAATACACTAACTTTACAAATGATCACACTGTCAATAAAAGACTTGAAAGGATAATACTTGCCCTTAAAGGCCAGAGGTGGAAGTCTGAGAGGCCAGGTTACCCTGTTCTAGGAATTCTAAAACAGAGGAGGGCCTAGGACAGTGCTCCCCAACGCGGTGCCTGCGGGCGCCATGGCACTTATGTGCGCCCGCCGAGTGATCTGGGTCGGCCCAAGCCATTCTTGCACCCCGGGCCCTGGGCGCACGGCGCACACGTGATCACGCCCCCAGACGCCCGGCAGCCCCAAAAGGTTGGGGACCACTGGCCTAGGAAATGGCAGAGGAAGGTGACAGAAGACAGGATGTGGTCCTGCGGTCTTGTCACAGGCCAGCTCTACAAGCCAGATCCACAGGGAAGCACTTGAATCACACTTCATACACAAATTCAGTTCACATGCTAATGGACTTAATCATGGTATGGGTTGGCTAGGACATTATCTACTTCATAACCACTGAAGGTGCTAACAGCTCTGTGAGTAGTATCCTTCCTGTCTCAGCATCTATCTATTTACTTTGATCTGCTTAGGTTTAAGTACCCATTCTTCAGATATTTAATGATGCCCTGTCTCTCACCCTCCCTCCTTTTTCCTTTCTTTCTTCTTCTCCCCTCTCTCCTTTCTCTCTCCTATTTATTTTGAGTTTTCATATCCCCATCTCATACTCCGGTCATCTGAAGAAGTGGGCTGTGCCCATGAAAGCTCGTGATACCATCTACAGGTTTTGTTAGTCTATAAAGTGCTACCAGACCATTTGTTGTTTTTTTCTGTAACAGACTAACTCAGCTACCCCCTGAAGCTCCTGGGGTGATAATGTCTGGGAAAACCTAGACTATTGTTTCTTCACACACTCAGACCCAGCAGGGAGACCTAGTAACATAGGGCCAGACAAAGCGCCCCTCTCTCAGCCATCCAGAATAAATTCTGCAAAAGAGGTCAGCATATAACCTGCCTCTTTCCTTACAAAGGGACACTCAAGAGCAAGACTGCCTGCCTGCTGACACTTCCCTGCCAGGGGGAAAAGGATGGGAAGTGGAGTGACCTGGCCTCCAAGCAGCAAAGAAAGGCTGTAATACTGCACCCAGCAGAGATGTCTGGGAGAAAAGGACTTTTGTTATGAAGGTTTGTTTGTATTCAAAAGCTTCAGAGGGGTAGCAGAGTTAGTCTGTAACAGGAAAAACTTAAAAAACAACGAATAATCTAGTAGCACCTTAAAGACTAACAAAACATGTAGATGGTATTTGTGTTCAGTTTTTTTTAAAGACTTTGTGGCCTGTGGGTAGAACCAGCTGAAGGCAATTTAAAGGGGCCAGCTCAGAGAAACTGCCTGAAGGACTGCAGCATTTCAAACTACAGTCTAATCCCAAATCTACTGCTGTGAAATCCAAAATGTCAGAAATGTCAATTCAGGAAGGCTCTTTAAAGCATAACTAAGCACATGCTTAAGTACTTTCCTCAATAAGGATGCTCTCCTCAATTAAGGTCTTAATAATCTATATCACCTAAAGCACAGGGACTTCAAATGCACTGATTTATATCAGCTAAGAATGGTCTCACACACACTAATGGTGGGATTTCTTAAGGAGCCAGTAACACATTTTTTGAATTGCCCTTGGTTACCAAGTCTTCCTGAATTGTCAAAATAGGTTCCCATCTGGAAACGGCTGGAAACCACTGACTTAGAGGCATATACAGTATGTGGCATAATCTTGTTAGTTTTGCCTCTTTTTGGGAAAAAGAAAACTGCATTTGAATCATAGAATACTAGGACTGGAAGGGACCTCGAGAGGTCATCGAGTCCAGTCCCCTGCCCAAGGAGGAATTGCTTAAGAAGGAATTGTTAGAAGCTGATGGTGTTGTAGATCAGTGTTTCTCATCCAGTGGTACGAGTACCCTTAGGGGTACTTGAGAGAAGTCGGGGCGGGGGTGAGGAGGATGTTATGTCAACACAACTGAAATTTTGGTTTAAGTTTTACAGCATTTTATTATTTGTACTTTTTACACCCAAAAATTTCATCGCCTGCCCGGCTACAATTAAGTTGTTTAAACAAATGTACCATCTTTTAGCGAATATACCCCGCGGTTTTTGCAGTTTGAGTAAAAAAAAAATCTTGTATACCCCACGCACGAGTATAACCCGCAGGGTATACAAGACTTTTTTTCAAACTGTGCGGGGGTGGAGGGGGCTTCTACGGGTCGGCGGGAGGGGAATTAACCACTCTCCAGACGGAGGAGCACTCACCCCACCTGGTTCCCACGCAGCCGCACAACCTCTGGGTGGAGGAGCACTCACCCCCTGGGTCCCTTGCAGTAACTCCGGGCGGGGGAGCGCTCATCTCCCGGTTCCTGCGCAGCCACAGGAAGGGGCCGGGGGAGCGCTCCTGCTCAGGAACCAGGAGATGAGCGCTCCCCCACCCGGAGGCTGGCAGCTGTGCAGCGGGGGAAGGGGCGGGGGAGCACTCACCACCAGGTGAGCAAAAAAAATTTTTGTATACCCCACACCCGAGTATACCCTGCAGGGGTGGTGCGGGGTTTGTAAAAACGAATATAACCCGCGGGTTATATTCGCTTAAATATGGTATTGCAATGGTAGAAAAAAATTGTGTGTGTCTGAAAACTGTAGGTATTGCAGGTACTTATAATTTTTTTAAAGGGGTACTTTATAAAAAGAGGTTAAGAAACATTGTTTGCATGATTGCAGATCGTCTGACTTCAAAGACACATATGGCTGTCACATGCCCCCCCCCCCCATTTTATGATAACTGGCTTATGAACATGCATAACTCAAGGATACTTTATGCAAAACAAGTCATGTAACATTTTTTAAACTACAATCTGCTGAATGTGTAGATCTTATTTTTGTACATGTACCATTCTTGTATGTGAAATTAGCAATATCAAGTGCGAGTCTGGTTTCAATTCTAAATGTGCTAATGAAGGCCAATCGTGATAGCTTAGGAACTTAATGGCTCAGTATTCAAATCAATGACCCATGAATGGTTTTATTTTCCCTGTAAAGCCAAACTGGTTGGTCCTAGAAAAAAAAAAGTGACATGCCACCTCATACTAGAATCCATCTTGAATCAAGTACTTTTTCATGGGGATGGGGAGTCTGAACAAAGGGTTCCCGCCCTGAGAGAAAGTCTATTTAAGGAATGGAAAGCAATCAAGTCTTTGCCTTTGGCTGGCTTTTGAGACTGCCTCCCTATCCTAAGAGGATACACATGAGGAAACATGGGAACAAAGAACTGTAGGAAAGGGCGAAGGCAAAACTGCTGGGTCCAGGTCAAAAAAAGATCAACTCTGGCTTGAGATAAGAATAACTGTTTAGGGTAAAAATTTGCATGTAACAAGTTTCTTAGTGGATTAGAATTAACTGGCATGTTTTGTTTATTTTGGTTTAATAACTTACTTTGATCAGTCTGTTTTCACTTGCAGTCACTTAAATTCTACTTTTTATACTTAATAAAACCACTTTTGTTTATTATCAAACTCAGAGTAAATAATTACCACCTAGGGGAGGGGAGAAGCCACTATGCATCTCTCTCACTTATAAAGAGGGCTGACCTTATGAGCTTTCTCTGTGTAAAACTTTTACACAGAGGGACAGATTTATTTTGGGTTTTGGTCCCTTTTGGAGGTTGGTTTCCTGGGTGTTATCAGTAGCCTTACAGATGAGTCCTCCCAGCTGGTTCAATATCTGTTGCTCTGCAGAGGGGTGGTAACCCCAACTCTGCGCCTTGGCTGGAGAAGACCTGAGTTTCTGTCCCAGCAGCATAGGGTAGTGAGGAGCCCAAAGCACAGGAAGGCAGGAGTCAGTTACTTGATCAGCACACCAGGGAACAACCCCAAGGGGATTTCTGTGATCCAGCCCATCACAATGCTATCAAGTCAATAGACAATATTACCAGAGGGAAAATGGAGCAGAAAAATTTGGTTTATTTCTGAAATGGAAAAATGACTGAATTGAGAGACATCAATATTTGGTCCAGGTCATAAATGAATTAGACTAAGGACACAAGGGTTTGAGATTTAACTGACATCATAAGCATGGCCACACTGGTTCAGACCAATGGTCCATCTAGCCTAGTATCCTGTCTTCCAACTTTGGCCCATGCCAGGTGCTTCAAGGAAAAGAACAGAACAAGGCAATTTATTGAATGGATACATCCTATCATCCACTCAAGCCTCTGGTAGTCAAGAGATTTAGGGACATCAGAGCATGTGGTTGGTCCCATGTTAGCTAGCAGCCACTGATGAAACTTTCCTCCATTAATCCTTTAAAAGAATTATTTAATTCTTTTAGGGCCTTGTTTATATTTTTGGCCTTCACATGGTCATCTGGCAAGGAGTTCCATGAGTGGTTGAACTGTGAGAATACTTCCTTATGTTTGTTTTAAACCTGATGACCTAATATTATGGGTGACCTCTGGTTCTTGTGTTACATGAAGAGCTAAATAAATTTTTTTTTATTCACCTTCTCCACACTAGTCATGATTTTAGACTTCTATCATATCCCCGCTTGGTCATCTAAGTTGAACAGTCTTGGTCTTTTTAATTTCGCCTCATATGGAAGCTTTTCCTTACCCCTTTTACCAATTTTTATATATCTTTTTTTATATGGGGTGACCATAATTACATGCAGTAATTCAAGCTGTAGCCATACAATGCATTTATATAGTGACATTTATAGTATTTTCTGTCTTATCTATCCGTTTCCTAACAGTTCCTAAAATTGTTAGCTTTGTTGACTGCTACAGCATATTCAGAGAACTATCCACAATTACTCTAAAATCTCTTTCTTGAGTGGTAGCAACTAATTTAGAACCATCATTTGGTATGTATATATAGCTGGAATTATGTTTTTCAAAATGCAGTACTTGGCATTTATCAACATTCCATCTGGCATTTTGTTGACCAGCCAGCCAGTTTTTTAGCTCCCTTTGTAAATTTTCACATTCAGCTTTGGACTTAGCTATCTTGAGTCATTTTGTCATCTGCAAGGTTGGTCTCCTCACTGTTTATCCCTTTTTTTCCAGAATACTTATGAATACGCTGAACACTACTGGTACCAGTACAGATCTTTGAGGATTGCACTATTTACCTCTCTTCCTTCTGAAAACTAACCATTTATTCCTATCCTGTGTTCCCAGTCTTTTCACCAATTACTGACCCATGAGAGGACATTCCCTCTTATTCCACGACTACCTACTTCGCTTAAGAGCTTCTATTGAGGGACTTTCTCTAAAGGCTGTCTGACAGTCCAAGCATACTATATCAACAAGATTACATTTGTGAATGTTGATGACCACCTCAAAAAATTCTAATAGACTGGTGAGATGTGATTTCCCTTTACAAAAGCTGCGTTGACTCTTCCCCAACAGTGTACAACTATGTGTCTGATAATTCTGTTCTTTACTTTAATTACAATTTGCCTAGTACTGAACTTACTAGGATCATCTCTGGAACCCTTTTTTTTTTTTTTTAAATCTGCACTGCATTAGCTAACCCACAAGTCAAATAGTACAGAGACTGATTTAAGCGATAAGTTACATACTACAATTAGATGTTCTGTAATGTTATATGTGAGTTCCTGGATGAATATCATCAAGTTCTGATGTCTTACTACTGTTTAATTTATCAATTTGTTCCAAAACCTCTTCAACTAATATTTCAACTTTTGACAGTTCCTCAGATCTGCAACCCAAAAAGAATAACTCAGGTGTGGGAATCTCCCTTACATTCTCTGAGGAAAGACCATTTTAAAGAATTCATTTAGCTTCTCTGCAACAGATTTATCTTCCCAGATTCTCCTCAATCGTCCAATGGCTCCGAAGATAGTTTGGCAGGCTTCAGAAGTACTTTAAAAAAATGCTATTAGAATTTGAAGTGCAAGTAGCAGAAGACAAAAATGTTCTGCCTAACTAGACTTTTACACTTGACTTGCCAGAGTTTATCTTCCTTCTATTTTCCTCAATAGGATTTAACATCATTACAACAATTCCATCAGTGTGTTGGATAATAGCTGATTGGGTATCAGAGTATATTCTGAATCATTTCCCGAGGCCCAGCGTCCTTGGCACTGTACAAAGACAGGCATGTTTTCTACCCCACTGAGCTTACAATTCAAATACAATACTATTCAAAGAGATATATGCAGGTTGAAGATTCAACTAAGCAGTGTAGAATTTTCGAAATGCTTGTATTCTTTACTGGATGGCTTCTGCTGTGCTTTAAAACTAATAATGACCCTAAAGAGCACTGTCCATTCAAGGGGGAACAAATTAATAGACTATGAAATGTAAGGACACCCAGTCTTTAAATCTTCCAGAACTACACTAAAGTCTGCTTATTAAAGAATGCATGTGGTAGCAAACATTTGGAGGAATAACCACGGCATTTCTGTGTACCCACATTTAGGCCAGTCAGCATTACTGCGGCTATCAGACTTTCCACTGTAATTATAAAAATCACCCATCTAAAATGAAAGACATTACTTACTTGGTTCTAGCTTCTTCAGATCCTCCAGCTTAAATTCCTCCTGCGACTGTGTGGACTAGGAGGTTACAAAGGAAGATAGTATTAGGTTTCATTATGTACCCTCTGTTGCTATTGCAATCTTAGATTGGGCATGCAGCACTGTTCCAGCTTTAGTCCCTATGAGGTCTCTGTGTGAGAGGATTTTTAGGCCAATCAATGTTATTTTAATGCTCCTGAAGAGAATAAGTTTATTGTGATTCTTGAAATGAGAATATTTCAAAACAACCTAGTTCTATTCATTTATCCTCTCAAACACAAGTGCTAAGACAGCAAGGGAGGTCCATCTTAAACCCTCCAAACTTCAGTTGATCTGAAGCATGGATCAGCTCTAGCCTGAGGAACTGTGGCGCAATTGGGCTTTGGTCCTGCATAGTACGAAGTGCTCCTGAATGTACCTTCAATTCTACTTGCAGCTGGGGAAGTGGAAAATATTCAACATCTTGCAGGAGAAAACCCACAGAACGCCAGGTCACCCGCTATTCTTAATACTTCCACAAGGCCAAATGGGGCTCATGTTAAAGAATCCACTTGTTGTTGTACAAGTGTCAGCAGTGGCAGGGCATGTCGAAGCAGAGACTCCAGTGAAGACATACCATGCCAGTAGAAGGGAGGGCTGACCAAGCTAATCAGCCACTTTGGTCCCAGACAGGATGCCACAATGTAACTTTAGCATGTGTGTGGCTTCCTAAAATGAGGTAGAAGCTGAAAAATTCCATGAATCTAACCTGAAACAGTATAAAATCCCTGAGTTACTGCCTAGAGAAGTGTGACTTGCTTGGCATAAGCCTTAGCTAGGGAAAGGATGAGTCAGGAAAGACCAGTATTTGGAGGCTGGAGGACAGCGTCATTAAACAAGCACAATGAGTTTTAATTGTTTAAAGGGGCTTCACATTTCATGTTGGTGCAGATTTTAGTGACCAAGTTATAACTCTCTGAAACAAGGCTATGGAGCTAAATCCAGCAGGGACTATCAGTTCTCTCAAAATACGTAGTAACAAGTATGTTCTGAGTTTGACCAGAGTGGGTTCAGGCCCTTGCTGTTCAGGTCTCTCTCTACATGTAATCTGACCTGGGTCACAAACAAGTGGGTTGGCTGGTCAACACTTGATTTAGGACAAGTGGAAGTTTCTATTTAAAGGCCTGTGGCTAGGTTAAAAATCAAGATGAGCCAACCAAGTTCCTGCACACTGCAAACTACCCCAAACAGCTCAGTTCCTGCCCAGGCTGCATCTGGCTCTGACTAGTATTTGAACACCTCTCTTTACTGCCCCTGTAAGCTGTTACAAGGAACACTCATTGGAGTTGTGGCAAGTGGCAGAGTAACATGAAGCAGCTAATGTTGTAGGTTACATAGCAGCCAACACCATTACCAACCCTATTCCAAACTGAAAGCATGTTACAGATGACAGAGCTTTGGGAGGGTCCTTGCTATTTCTCTTCCCCTGTAATGGAATTGCACCCACAGATAATGGGCTGGTTACAGTCCGTGCTGTGCTCCTCACTCAACTTGCTGCCAGCTGCAGTTCAGGGTGTGAAATGCAGCTTCTGAATCCACCCCTCTGTCCTGCTGCAATGGCTGCTGGGACAGAGGACCTGCACTTGTTCAGTGACAGCCTCAGCTCCTGAACAGCTTATCCACTTAGAAGGTCAGAGGGAAGGATGGCCAAAGGGAGGGAGTGCAGCAGCCAGGGAGCTCAAACCCCTGCAGCACAGCTCTGACCCCAGCAGCAGTGGGGCCAGCAGGAGCTGGAGAGCTCCAGCCTAGAGAGTGACAGCTGGCCAGGCAGCAGCGGGGAGAGGGCAGCGGTTTAGCACAGGCCATTAAGGGAGGAACCTCCCCCAGTCCGGCAAATCCCCTTATCCGGGACCAGTCAGGTCCCGAGGGTGCCGAATCAGAGAGGTCCAACCCATAGTAAACTGAGGAAGACAGAGGTTAAGGTCACACAAAGTCAATGGAGAACTGGGAACAAAATCCAAGACTCCTGACTCCCAGTCTGGTGCTCTCAACTGTACCACGGGCCTGCCTCCTCCTCAATGGGTGGAGATATTTTCTCGCTCTTGGATGGCAACAGAGCTAGCCTCTTCCGTTGATTAGGTAGGTCAGACACTTCCCAGATCTTCAGCCATCTTAAAGAATGTGGCATTAACACAGGCAAAAATTAAATCAAACCTTGCGGTCTTAACACAGACTATACACTAGACTATGTTTAAAGTCACAAAAAGCAAACAAACAGTTTCTATTTTAAACATTTAAAAGCAAGATTTTTCTGCTGTAATTTTGACAAAGGCCAGAACTACTTTACTGGCAAGACTCAGTTTGAGGAATTTCTTATAAACCAAATCATATTTAACACACACAGTCCCTAACTCATGACCAAGTACAACCCCATCTGTATTGTCTGTGACTAACTCTTACTTACTGTTTCACAAGCAACCAGGATAAAAGAAGGGGATTTTAAATAATTTGCTCATTAGCCACTGAAAGGTATGAAAAAGTATACAGCAGCAGTCTCCAACCTTTTTACACCCAAGATCACTTTTTAAATGACAAACCAAGCTGAGATCTACTGCCCCGCCCCTTCCTTGAAGCCCCCCCCCCCCTCTATTCTCCTCCTCTCCATCACTTGCTATCCCCAATCCTTATACTGCTGCTTTTTAAAAAAAAAAAATTCTTCGGTACGAAGAGGTTTTTCCAACATTTGGCCTGTCTAGACTGGACCAAATGTCAGAAAAAAAACCCTTCTTTTGGAAGCCCCCTTATTCCTTGTGGAAAGAGGAATATAGGGGTGACCGAAAGAGCATGTTTGCTCTTCTACTAAAAAAAGCGGAAGAACAAATGCAACCGTGGATGCAGAAGAGTTTTTTTGGGATATCTCCAGAATCCTGAAAAACTCCTGCAGTCTAGCCGGACCCTCGCTGGATTGAGACAGGATGTGTAGTCTCTGGGGTGGCAATGAGGGATTTGGGTGTGGGAAGGGGTGAGAGGTGCAAGCTCTGGGAGGAAATCTGGATGCAGGAGGAGGTGGAGAAGGGGACGCTGGCTCGGGGAGGGGGCTCCAGGCCGGGCAGTGTTGGGGTACTAAGTAAGCCACAGGCTTGTGGAAGTGAGGGTGCAGGAAATTTGGGTTGGGGTATGTGAGGGGCTCAGGGCAGGGGGGTCCAGTGTATGATAGGCTCAGATCTAGGGTCTGGGTAAGAGGGAATGCAGGAGTGGTTGTGGCCAGATGGGGGCTTGGCCCCAATTGGGGGTTTGTTGGCCAGGCTTCATTTTTAAATAAAATACTATGTTAAACACAGAAAGTTTCTGCATTGTCTTCATTTATGAGAATGGCAGGGAACCTGCCTTGAGTCAGGGGTCATTGACCCACAGAAAAGTCATTTGGGAGCAGGGGACACAGTACTGGGGAGGGGTGCTAGTGGGTTCTGGGGCAGGGAACAGGGTGCCAGTGGGTGCAGGGGAGAGGGGGCAGGGTGCCAGAAGGACAGGTTTCTGCAGCAGGGGACAGGGTGCTGGCGGGGGACAGGTTTCTGCACAGGGGAGCAGGTTTCTGTAGTGGGGAAGGCAGGGGGACAGGTTTCTGCAGAGGGGTGGGGGGGCAAGGGAGAGGGAACAGGGGGGCAGGAGGGCGGGGGACAGGTTTGAGGCGGGGAAGAGGGAACAAGGTTCGGGGGCAGGGAGTCCCCTACACCAGCCACGGAGGGAAGCCTCCGTCCTGCGCTCTCTCCGGGCTGACCGCAGGGCAGCCAGGCAGAAGCGAAGAGAAGCAGCTTCTCTTCGCTCCAGCCCGGCTGCCCTGCGCTCAGCCTGGGAAGCTTGCTCCAGCACAGCTGGAGCTAGGTGCAGCCTCCCTGGGCTGAGCACAGGGCAGCTGGGCTGGAGCGAAGAGAAACGGCTTCTCTTCACTCCGGCCCGGCTGCCCTGCTGTCAGCCCAGGGAGGCTGCGCCTAGCTCCAGCTGTGCTGGAGCAAGCTTCCCAGGCTGAGCGCAGGGCAGCTGGGCTGGAGCGAAGAGAAGCGGCTGCCCGGTCAGCTGGCCATGGCGCTCAGCCAGGGTGCCCCACGCTCCACTTGGGCAGGCGCAAAGGAGAAGCTGCCGATCAGCTGGAGCACGGGGCACCCTCTTTCAGCTGAAAGCCACAGCCAGCTGGCCGGGGTGTTTCAGCCCTCCTGACCTCCCAGCTCCCACCATTCTGCGCAGCTACTCACCTGTGTTGTTGCTCGGTGAGTAGCTGCTCCTCAAATGTGGAAATCTAATGTAAATGTGCTGCGTAGGCGCCCAGTTCAGAGAGGGCTCAAGAGCGACTCTTAGAGCCCCTGAGATCAACCGGTAGATCGCGATCTACCGGTTGGTGACCACGGATATACAGGATATAAACCAAAGTTGAAACATCTTACCGTTATTTCTACAAGACCTTGCCCAGTGTGTGTGGATTGATTGCTCTTAATAACCACTACTCTTATTTACATGAGTAATGGAAGAAATAAAACCTACACTGCAGCTCAGTGCCAAAATTCATTTTCTCTCACCTATCTCCCATTTTTAGAAGTCCCTCTGACCTTTTAAGTTAACTCTCTTCCCTCGCATTCCCCCCCTCCCCTTCCCCCAAAGTTTGTATCTGCGCAGCTTCCCCTGGAGGAGAGTAATGAGGACAAGAATCTATGCAGAGTGAAAACTGCTGAAGTGCTCGAGGTCTAGTAGGGATACGTACAAACAGCTAGGCCTGTGTAAAGTGCACCCCAGTGCTGTTTCTGCTGCTGTCTATATAGCCTCTCTGCAGATCACCAGCACTGTCATCTTCTATGGAAGGAGTCTGAAGTGACAAGGAACAGGGAACAGGAAGCCTGCAATTTTGTGACATTCAGTGCACACAAACGTCCTTAAACATTCAGAGGCTTTCAGGCAACTACCTGGTGGTGGAAGTCCCAGCATTCAAACTGATCACAAACTGCAAGCCAGAAATTATATCTACATCTGAAAAGTCTTACACATTACCTGCTTCCCCACTTCATTCCACTGAAACTTAACCGATATAGGAACAGAAACATTTAGTATTAGAAGCAAAGTCAATTCCCTGACTGCACAAATCAGCTTTCCATATAGAATTATCTTCCTATGATCTTGGTTGACACTCATTTAAAAAAAATCACAACCAGAAATGGCAGGGGAATACATTACCTGCAAAGCTGCACTCCGCAATTCCAGGCATGTTGCAATTTTAGCTATGGTTTTCTATAAGGAAGAGAAAGAAATTATTTCATTTGCCAATTAAATCGGCGTACAGCTACATTCAAGACAACAGCCCTCCTTTAAAACAAGCTTACTAACCTTTTCACCCGCCCCCCCCAAAAATCTGATTGCACAGCAATCTGAATAGATTTAATATTTGCCTCTAGAAACATTATACATAAACCAGAGAAACTGAAGGTGCAATGGACAATATTACAGTAAAACCTGTGTTATCTGGCACGCTCAGGGATTAGGGCGTTCCAGTTATCTAAAAATTCCAGTTATCTGAGGGTCCCATCAACCTAGGAAAAACCAATGGACAATAATAGTAAAACTCAAATTTTTAATACTGGTAGTTTTGTAGTGTGAGGCAGTTGGTCTCACATTTCTATTTTGAGTTAAAGATGATTAGTACTTCTTAAATAAAAAATTGTTAAGCCAATCATGGTAAACCAAGCCAGGCCTATGCGCCTGAAGATGTGACAGTATTGTGGCTGGGGGCAATGCCGGTTAACAAAGTTTTCTGGTTAACAGAGTGCCGGATAACAGAGGTTTCACTGTACATAAGCTTTGGCAACTGAACTTTTTCCACACAGCTCATCGATACAAATGTGTCAATAGTGAATGTGTTGCAGACTGGGGCACTTCCTTGCATACCGTAACTTGCTTACAAAGCTTATGATTGCTCTGGGATTGATGGGGGGACATATCTGAGAATAAGATCAATTACTTTGAAAATATGAAAGCACATGTTCTCATTTGCCCTTCCAGGAAAGGCTCATAGACAGCCACTCTCAATTATAAGCGAGGACCTGATCCAGACATGTGTAATAGTCACCCTTCTATGGAGAGTTGTGGAAGTTCACAATCTCTCAGAAGCAGGCCCTATTGTACCTTAAAGCACTAATTTGTTTGTTTGTGTTTTTCTCTGTGTGTAGTGAAGACAAACAGAAGAGGCCTCCTTTGAATAACAAAAAACAATGTACTGGTCCATATAACTGCAACAGCTGACAGTCAAGGAATAGCAGTCTACATGAATTCAAAGCATGTTTTGTAAAATCTTTTAGGGTCCTTAAATGCTGTGCAAGTGGTTAAAAATTACACTCAAGTAGGAGAGAGAACTCTTCAGTTAAAGTTACACTGCCATTGGTCAAGGACAGATAGTAATTTCTCCCTTCATATACAGAAGTGGCACGTGAGATTCTGCTGCAAGATTACCCCAGTTTGAATTCCCTGCAGACCTCATTTCATCTAGCTGTGGAGAAAAGAGCCAGAGCCCTAGACAACATACCATCAGCAAAGAGAAGTCTTCCACAGATATCCCGAAATAGCTACCCAGTGTCTATCCAAGCCACCTGTTATTTCAAAATATTTTTCGAAATAACGGGAGCGCCATTTCGGCATCCCGGTAATCCTCGTTCCACAAGGGTGAAGAGATGTCTCAAAATAGCGTGTTATTTCAAAAGTTGACACTGTGCAGACACGCCAAAAATCAAAATAAGCTATTTCAAAATAGATTTGAAATAAGATACACACAATTTGCACTATGCAAGTGCATCTTATTTTGAGTTCAGGGTGTTGTGTAGATGCCCCCTATATCTCTCTCAAAGGCCTTTCAAGAGAAATAGACAATGTTAGGAGGCTTACGAAGCAATGATTCAGATCATCTCCAATGCCATCGGGATAAAAGCTTTCAGGAAGAACAAAAGCTTCTGCTCAGGTGTGTGAACCAGCAGCTGGGCCCACAACCAGGTGTGGAGCTATGCTGAGGTTGGGAGCAGAAGCAGGCCCTGAGCCAGGAGCCAGGGCCATGGCTGAGAGGGGTTGATTGGCATTCCCTCCCTAACTCCCCAAGAGGTTGCCCTGGGCCCTAATCTCCCCCGCCCCACACACACACACGTTCTTATGGCATGCTCCACACTTTGGGGACCTCTGATATAACATCAGTCACATGCTGATTCTCTTCTCATCCTGGGAGAGGAGCATGTGCAATGGAGTATCATGTTTTGGATTTTTTTCATTATAACATATATAATTGCTATGTGTTTACATTAGAGAAGGAAAAATCAAAGAAGCATGCCTTGCACTTCCACTGGAAGCTGGTGAGGCTATTAGTTCTTATGAGAGATCATTCTACCCTTGGGCTGGCCCCTAAAAAAGCTCTGTCTCTTTTGTGCTTGAATGACATCTGCCTCATGTTAGAGGATAAAAAGATTGAAAAAGATTTTTCTGCCAATACTATTAGAAATCATGTATCTCCTCCTTTGCAATATATTTGAATACCTTAGAGTTACAGACTGAGTATGCATGTTTTACACATTTAGTTAAATGCATGGCCCAGTCTCACAGTCATAACTGGGAAGGGGGAAATCAAAGACAGTATTGCTAGAAAGGCAGCATGCTCAACCCTCAGAAGGAAATGTGTGTTATTCTTTCTAGTCAGTTAAGCAGCAGCAGTGGGAGCTTTTTATTGTTGACCAAAAAAAGAAAAAAAAAAAGAGAAAAGATGTTGTCCACAAATATAGGACCTCCAGGGATGGGGAGATATGAAGTAATGGAGAAAGACAGGACATTTAGAGCTTCCCTAGGGAGACAGAATCTCTAAAGTTCAAATGCAAATCTAATGTTAGAGCAAGCACGGCTCAGTGAAAGGTTTGGGTGCTAATGGGGAGCAGAGAGCATGCCAACTAAGTACTAAGAAAATGCAACAGACAGAACAGATTCCCCAAATATGATTCTAGAAACAGAGCCAACAATTAGCAAGAGGATTGGTACACTAAATCTCCAGCCCATGTGATATAGGCAAGACATGTACATAGAATTTAACATCTGCTCTTCTATGGTTACAGAGTATTAAGCCTGAGATTTAAATAAGGTCTTCAGAAATGCTACTTAATTCCTCCCACCCCCCCATATGCTTAACTGACCCCATGTTGAAGTTAAATTCTTACAGCTGCCTCAACTAAGGAACTAACTCCTTGCAGTGGGGCAGATGAAATTTTGCAAAGATGTGTCCTTAGGCTCTTGGGAGATGAAGAATGACAACACAGCACTAGGAATAGGAGAGATTTGGAGTTTAAAATAGAAAAGAACAGGTTTTATATGGAATCTATTGAAATATGGCAAGATACCAGCAGCCATTATTCATAAGTATTTTTAAGGGACCACACCCAACCCGAAAGTAAAAAATGCAGCTAAACACTATCGTTTTCAGCTGCAATTATCCCATGCAGGGGCTCCTTCTACAGCAATGAAAACACTTAGTATCTTATTACAAGCACTAAAGCTGTAATAAACTCTGCTAGTTAGAGCTGTTAATGATCCTGTTTCAATGTAAACTAATGTTTAGAAGGGGAAAAGTCAGTTGATCTAGCAGTCAAGGCTTCTTCTGTACTGTTGTGTGAGTAATGACTGTGCTAACTGTAATGCAGTTTGAGATGTTTGCATAAATAGAGAGCCTAACTGAAGTTTGATTTTCAAGAAAGGTCCAAGTTGTTAGCAAACCAGTAGTTTCATGAGGCATGCTAAGATTATTTATTAGCACAAAAAGTAAGATTTTTCAACACTCCATAAAGCCAAGTATAATTTTTTAAAAGGCTCATGCAAGCACTTTTTACTCAGACTTGAAAGGTCACATGCACTGTTTGGAGATTTGGGTGAAAACAACTAACACGCTGTGCAGGAGCAAAGGCTGACAGAGATGGCCAAACTAAGATCAATTAACATAAGCTATGCTTGCTCACTATGGGTATGTCTGACTGCAAAGCAAGGTGTGATCTTGCCACGAATTAGCTTATTAGCCAACTCACATGAAAACAACAGTGAAGACACAGCAACTCAAGTTAGCAGCTCAAATTCAATCCCCAAATAGGCTTCATTTAACTGCTAACCAGTGTTAAAAGCAGAACTGCAGTCTCTTTACTGCTCTTTCAACCTGAGCTGCCATAGCCTGCTCTTTTTGTTTTGCTTTGTTCTTTTGCAATATAGACATACCCTAGCAAAACAGCAATCCCAGAAAACCAAATAAGAGTAAATAGGCACAGGGCATGGATGTGATGGCTGCATTCCCCTCCCATTATTCTATGTAAGGCAGGGAATTATTAAATGGCAAGAGTATTGCAAAAAAAAGTAACAAAAGCTGTCACTTAAGTGCACAAAGACAAAGTCCTTCCCTTGAACTGTAAAATGACAAGACTGGATAACAGTGAGCAGTTCACATGTAGTACAAACTATTTTGTATTTACATCATAACTAATGTTTATCACAAGATGGATGGCAGCAGCAGTTTCTTTCACACAAAGGCATTAGTAAACTAGTTAACTGTCATGTCCTGCTGCATTAATTCTATACTCCTGTTACTGTAATTGATAGTTAGCTAATTATATTTTAATAATTATAGTTGGATGTATTCAAATAATGTCCATGACTGTACATGAAAGAACCAGTGCACATTAAAAGTGATGCTAAGACAGAGGGCCAAGTTCTCAGTCCCAGTCTGATCCCTTCTGCATAGGTCTCAAGTTGAAAATTTCCCCTGGCAGAGGGGAATTCTCAGATGGTGCAGGGACTGACTACCAGCTGTATACCACTCTCTCTTTAGTGCAGAGGGTACATCAGGGAAGGGGAGAGGACACAACTGAAGCAAAGCAGACCTCCCCTAGCAATTCTCACCTTGCGCTATGATCCTTCAGGGACCAAGGCTAGCACTTGGAGCAGTTTTTAAGACTGCTTAACCTATACTGAGACGGGAGCCATGGCAGATCAAGAAACTGGGAGCTATAACTGGCTCCTTGACAAAACTTCCTTGCTATCAAGTGGATCTTGGTGCAGGAGAGAATCTGAGCGAGAATTCATTTACCTGAATCCAGTCTCTCTGAAGTGAGGATAATTTATCTTTAGAAAAAGGAGGAAGTAGCTCTCTTTTTTAATAGTATCTAAAAACATGGCAATACAAATAAAATTACTGTCGTTCTAGAGGAAAAAAGGCTTTCCACATGCAGAGTGGAGGAAATGGGTATTTTTTTACTTCTTTATGTATCAATAAATAAGACCTCCTCCCCAGCCCCAAAAAAACAATTATTTTTCTATGTTTTTTACCAGCACAATTCAGGTCTTGTCTTCACATTTTTTCTCCTAGAAGACAGTAGGGCTGCAGCACAAGCAGACAAGTCACAGATACCAAAGAAATTAGCTGAATCAGAGTGTGACATTTAGTTACACTGTTTACATCACTCCTTATAGTATGCATGTATTCAGCTCAGTTACTAACCAACAGCTGGAAGACGACATCTGTTAAAATTCAAACCTACCCACTTAAATTAAGGTCAGAGAAAGATCCTAATCCACATTTGGATTACCAGGGTGAGACCTCCATAAACAGGGCAGCCTCAACCTCTAACATCCTTGATATTTTTAAGACCAAACAAAAAACTTTTAGCATGTATGTAAAGAACTGAAAAAGGCACATTTGCTCTTATTGTGACAGGTTCTGGTCTCCCTCAGTGGGAAAGAAGGAGAGAATCCTGTTATTTAACTATTTCTCAAACGGAGGCCCACTTTCTTTATTCACCATGGGCAAGTTTGGAAACAGTCTCAGAGGAGTAGCTGTGTTAGTCTGTAACTGAAAAAAACTTAAAAAACAAGGCACAGTCCTGTAGCACCTTAGGATATATCTACACAGCAACGTTATTTCAAAATAACTAGTGTTATTTCGAAATAACTTACTCCACATCAGGCAGTTATTTCAAAATAATGTTGAAATACTGTCAAGCTGGAGGACTTCTTACTCCCACTCCTGTAATCTTCATTGTATGAGGAGTAAGGGAATTCGGAGGAAGAGTGCTCTATTTCAAAATAAGTGAAGTGTAGACACTCCCTATTTTGAAATAAGATACGCAATTGACAAAGCTCAATTTGCGTCTGCAGGGTAGACGCAGTCTTAGAGATGAACAAAAGGTTAATTTCAGTCTCATTCTGCATCACAGTCTAAACAGCCGTTGCCCATTTGTTCTTTATTTAGGTAACCTTGCTCCCCTTGATACAGGGGTACAGTCCTGCGCTCACCTCTGAGTTTGGAGAAAATAGTTCTGCTTTTGGACCCATGCAGCCCTCAGACTCTCAGTACCTCCCTAGGTTCTCAGCTAGACCTTCCACAGGAAGCAGCCTTTCCCTCTCTGTCACATGTACTTATTTATTTGGGGCAAGACGCTATCCACAAAGTTCAGAGCCCAGTTTTGCAATTATCTTGAAACAGTGAAGCTCATATTGATACTCAGCATGAAATATGCAAGCTGTTAATCACATTCTCCCATAAGTGAGATTAACAGCACCTCCTAAACCCATGGTGTCAACACGCTAGCCACCTGTGGCTATTTGGCCGGTTGAATGTGGCTAGTTCACTAAAGCAGTAGCCACTACAGGCAAACCCTGACTTACCCGCCCGACCTGCAAATCCCCGTATTTACGGCCACTCCGCTCCAGAAGCTGTAGGGCCACCTACCGCCCAGCACAGCCCCCGGCCGGCCAGCTTACTCAGGGCGCCATTCGTGCTGCTCGCACCGCTGGCTCCTGGACACTACAACTCCCAGGAGGCAAAGCGGGCCAGAGACGGAACCCCCATTCATAACATTGCCCCTATGGGCAATAAGGGATCGACTTACGATGGTTCTCCAGGAACCAATTAGGTTGTAAGTGCGGGGGTCACCTGTATAGTGGCCACTGCTTCAGAACTGGTTTGACACCACAGTCCTAACACAACCACACCTTCCAACTTTACTTCCAATCGAGGAGAAGAGAGATCCAATCAAAACTGGTATGAAAAAGTGAAATTATAAGATTAACAACTATCTGTAATGACAGCAGAAGCCAACAAAAAGACAAAATTTGCCAACTTTCCAAAGAGATCTCCTTAGTCTATGATTTCTTGGGGGTGGGAGGGGGGATGTCTTCCTCTTATCCATAATTTAAAGACAGGTAAGGGTTTGTTTTTGCCAGGAAATGAGACTGCTTCTCCTAAAACCTTACAGAAAAGAGAATCACCAGTGAGGTGAAAGGAATTGTCTGGGGGCACACCCCACCCCCATCCAGGACTTCCCCAGTCCCAGACCTCCCACTCCCCAGGCTCCTGTTAGCCTCCCCCATCTCCTATTGCTGGATTTTTCCCTTAGCCAAGGAGCCAGGGGAAGGTGCACACTTTGCTGCATTACTCACTCAGGCTAGGGAGTGCTGGCGGGGGGGAGGGGGGAGAGCGCGGGGGATGAAACCTCCCCTGGCTGTGCCTACTGGAGCTCAGCAGCCAAGGAGAGGCACTTTTCATCTAGCCCCAAGCTGCTGTGGTGATAGAGGGCTGTGGTACTCCTCTCTCCCCAGGACAGCCTGCATATTGTACCCCTCATTCCCAGCCCCACCCCAGAGCATTTATGTAAAGGAAGAAAAACAAAAGCTAATTGAGTTAAGGAACCGAGCAAAGCCAGGTAAATCTTCCAATGACTAAATAAAGGGGACAAAAGTCCTGAAGCTTTTTTGTTTTAGTATCTACATGTATGGAAAAAATTAAGAACCACTGTCCTAGCACGTCTCTCCACATTGTAACTGAAGGCAAATGCTGACATTTTGAAACGGCAACCACTGCAGCACATTCATTTCTCTGATTTTTCTAACCACCTTGAAGTTCTCAGTCTACAGATCATAAGGCATCTCTTATAGAGATATTAAGTAGCGATTAATTTGCTAGTCAAGTAGTCGAGACAATTTCCATTGACTACTTGACTAGTCGCGAGGGAAAGGCAGTTATAGCGCACACTTCTGGGTCTCAGCCCAACCCCTCTGCCCCGCTCTGCACTCTTAAAGGGACAGAGAGGAGCCAGCACGTAAAGACGCTGGCTCAATCTCTGGTCCCCCGCCAGGTCTTAGGACAACCCTCCCGCTGCCACTCTGCATGCTGAAAGGGAACAAGCAGCAGCAGCCAGTCCCATGGGTCTCTCTCAGTACAATTCCCCCCCCCCCCCCCCCCACAACCCCTCACTGCCACTTGGCATTTTTAAAGGGACAGAGCACCAGCAGCTGCTTAAGCTGCCGCTGCTCTGTCCCTTTAAAAATGCAGAGTGGCAGCAGGGAGGAGGCAGGGAATTCTCCTGAGATGCGGCAGGGGACCAGAGATTGAGCCAATGTCTTTGCGTGCCGGTTCCTCTCTGTCCCTTTAAGAGCACAGAGCGGTGGCAGCGGGGGGGTGTGTGTGTGTGTGTGTGTGTAACAGAATAGTCGACAGTGCTATCCAATAAGCTCCTGCTTCTCTGGTAGTCAACTACTCATTCACATCTCTAATCTCTTATTAGGTTCTTTTTCTTTAATCCATGCACAATTCTGTAACTTGTATATAGAAAAGAATTGTGTACAAGAAAATTCCATTCCCAAATCAGCCATCGGTCACGGGAGCAATACCCGTAATCACAAGTCTTCTCCACATGGTCATCATTCCTCATAAAACCCCGTTTCTCCACAAAATGTCAGAAGGATTGCAAAATCATGCGTATGCTCCAACAGCAGGGTATATTATACTGAATTCACCTCACGAAAAATGGTTCTCAGTTGGAGTTCCCTATTTTAAGAAACCCCTTAACATGATGCTGACAAACTACAACACACAAATATACACACATACAGTACAACTTTCTTCTACTGAAAGACTGAAGAGTGAAGCCTCTAGAACAGTGATTTTCAACCAGGTGTCCTGAACCGCTGGGAGGCTATGAGCAGGTTACATGAGGTTTGCTAAGCAGGGCCATTGTTGACTTGCCACATGGGGCTGAAGCCCAGGGCCCCAAGCCTGACCACCCATGGATGAAACTGAAGCCTGAGCAACTTAGCTTCATGGGGCCCTCTGTGGCGTGGGGCCCTGCACAGTTGTCCTGCTTGCTACCCCCTAATACTGGTCCCAACTTTTATATGCACAAAAACAGTTATTGTGGCACAAGTGGGCCGTGGAGTTTTTATAGCATGTGAGGAAGACATCAGGAAAAAAAGGTTAAGAACCCCTGCTCTAAACGTCTTTGGCAGTCCCCTTTCCCATCGGGTGTTGCACGTTAATATAACATCCTCCCCACACACTAGACATCTCTGCAGTTCAAGACATTTGGACTTTACAAAATTAAATTAATTCCTTGTTAAAGTTCCACAAGTAAATTATCAAAAGGTCACCTAAAAAGAAAACCTCCAGTTTTGAAGGATCCTGGCCAGATTGTAACACATGAATAGTGCTCGTCAGAATAGCTGTCACAAATGATAAACATTTTAACTACGCTGTTCTCTGTTTTCACGGTACTTTACAATTCAAGGGATAAGAAAAACACAGGGCTCAGTCTTCAGATACTGAACCTTCAGTAGGACTTAGGTGACTAGGACCTTGCAGGATCAAGCCGCCACGGACTGAACCAACAGTAACATGTACCTTTTGATCTTCTGTGAACTCTGAGTTGTTGTGTTGAGACTGGGCCTCTTTCTGTAGATGTCTTGCTAATCTGGAAGTGGAAAAGTGGGAGGGGAAGTATTTTAGGTTTTTTCTGTAGATTGGGAACATCATACTGAATCCCATGGTGCAGTCTTCAGAAAACACGTTAGCTAAACGCTTTGTAAACTGCTATGCTTGCATATTCCCAATATAAAACCCCTTAGACTGGGGTGGGCAAAATACAGCCTGCCAAGCAACTGGATCCAGCCCATGGCCCAGTGGCAGCCTTGCCCTGCCCTTCTTCCACACACTGCTCAGAGCGGCCAACTGCAGGCGCCATGTACTCCTCTGAGCACTGTGTATGGGGGGGTGGGAAGAGGCTTTGTGCACTGCCCCCCTCCCCAACACAATCTCACATAAACCAGCCAATGGGAGCTGCCTGGGCTGTGGGCAGAGGCAGCAAGTGAAGTACGCCCCCGCCCCCACCCCACCCCCGGGACTTGCAGCATTCAGAAGAGCACATGGCCCTCACAGCCAGGGTATGAAAGGCAGGGAGCCTGCATGAAGGACCTGCTGGGCTGCACCTAGGTAAGTGCCTCCCAGCCACATCCTGCTTCTGGCACCCCAGCCCTCTCTCCCCCAACCCTCTGCTCCCCCCTCAACCCAAACCCTCTGCATTGTCACTCCTGCATCCATACCCCTTTCTCAAACAACTCTGCACTACAATCCCCTGCCCCAGGATGCAACCTAAAACACTGCACCCCCTCCTGAATTCTTGCCTCAGGTTAGAATGTCCTTACAGACTCTGCACCCCCTGCCCCGCCCAGATCAGAATTCTCTCCTGCATCCATACCCACTACTGCCCATTCCCAATCCTCTGCCCCAGGTCACAACCCCATCCTCCACCCAAACTCCCTCCCAGATCCCACACCCCTGCCTGCACGCAACCCCAAGCCCCTATCCTGAACTCCCTTCTGCACCTGACCTTCCATTAATATCACAGAAGAATGCATATTCTTGGAGTGGGCGCCCCATCAGAAATGATTGCCCACTTCTGCCTTATATGTTGTACATTGTATTAGCAAACACATGACCATACCAGACAGTTAAACCAGACCTGCAAGTGATCTACAAAAGGTAAGAGCAGAATTGCATCTTTTTATGATGTGTAAAGATCACCTAAAACTCTCTAATGTGAAAAACAAGCATAACATTTATTTAGAAACACGTCTTATTGCCCAGGGTAATTCATTAGTTTCAGGAGTTTTCCAGTCATTAAAGCATCACAAGAATCAAAGTACTGTAACAATTTTAGTCTAATTTAAACAACACCTATTTAACTGTAATGACAGACATTCTGGATAAGAGATTTCTGTTGAAGATTCAAGATGCCAACTCCCTAAGCTAAGATGATTAACTATCACTACACAAGACGTCTTCCAGAAAAAGCAGATTTTACATCCCTGATAAGTCTCTAAAGTAAAACTAAGAGCACTTTTGAGAAACACCTTTCAGGTCTCCTATATGTCATAAAGGAACAAAAAGGAGATAAAGCTTAAACAAACAATTATTTTATGCTAAAAATAACTTGCTTAACAGAGTGATCTATTCATGAAGCTGGAGCAGAACTGAAATTGTTATATTTGGGGACACTTTAGACAGCCTCCTCCCTTGAGAGCCCTGAAGTGAAGGTGGTCTCTTGGATAGGTTTCATTGTACTTAAAATATCGGGTATTAAAACAAGTTTAATATCAATATCTATCATATAATCAAAAGACTGTCATATTTTAGTGCAGATACAACTGTATATCCCCTGCTAATACACTATCAGTAATTAGGAGACTAGTTCTACTCTTGAATTGTCCAATGTTTCACAGTGAAATCCATGGTCAAGTCATTTAATTTACCTGGCGCTCAGTTTCCAGATTTAGCTAGCAGTGGAAATAATTACCAATCTCTGTAAAGCACTCTGACCCTTGGCTGAAAAGCACCACGTGCATAATATGCATTTATTTGATTTCATCATATTTTAAGGAGCTTCAGGGGGTAGCCGAGTTAGTCTGTTACAGAAAAAAACAGCAAGCAAATGGTCTGGTAGCACTTTATAGACTAACAAAACATGTAGATGGTATCATGAGCTTTCGTGGGCACAGCCCACTTCTTTAGATGACCAGAGTTATGATTAGAGGTTAAGGAAACTCGAAAGCTCATGATACCATCTACATGTTTTGTTAGTGTATAAAGTGCTACCAGACCATTTGCTTGCTGTTTTTATCATATTTTAAGAAACTGAATATTGTTTATACCCTAATTTTCTTGATAGAACTGATAAAGTGAAGCTCACAAAAGCCAGTGCCATCTGCTAATGTGCAAGAAAGAATTAACAGATCTATCTGCGATCATAAACAATGAGAACCACAGTTTTATTAAGGAAGAAAAAAAAACCATTGTTATTTATATAGAAGAGAACATCCAGGAATCTGGGGCATAGCCCAGACAATACCATACACAGGAGGACTTGATTCTTTGAATGAGGGAGCACATTTTGAACTTGTTCCCGCTGCAGTTTTGCAAGTGGCATTTCTAAATTTCCTTTGCTATTAAAAAAAGTTTAAAATGCCCAAAATGAGACCAAAAAATTATCTGACCCAAAACAAAGTGGTCAGAGGGGAGATATTTGGATTTCCTAGGAAAATAAAAATATTTGTGTTTTGGGTCATTCTGAATATTTTTGTTTAGTTCAGCCAGCAAAGTGAAAAATCTATTATCTGCACAGCTCTATTAATAAAATCATAGGGCTGGAAGAGACCTCAGGAGGTCATCGAGTCCAGCCCCCTGCCCAAAGCAGAACCGATCCCAACTAAATCAACCCAGCCAGGGCTTTGTCAAGCCGAGACTTAAAAACCTCTAGAGAGAAAGTGCAAGGATTAATCCTAATGGTATTTTTGTTTAACTTTATGCTTTTCTAATGTGGCTGTTTTTATAGATTCCACATGTTAACAAGACCCTTACTCTCTCTGCAGCTCAGTTTCTCCATCTGTAAAATGGGGACAATGATACCTACCTTCCTTTACAAAGCACTGAAAACTATGCATGAAAAACTTTCTATAAGAGCCAAGTATTATAAGTTACTGACAAGGAATTATTGAGATTGCATTCCATGTAAACCTAAAATGGAATCTCAAACTTTCTTTTTAAAAAATCCACTATATCAGCACTGCTTAACTTTCTGTAGCAGAACTACAGAATTGGGTATTTGAAAGGGAAAGGAATCTCTCCCCACAACTGCTTATCATTCTGAAAGCTCATTTAGGAAACTGGAGTAAAACCTAGAAAAATGCAAAGGCTCACTCTCGATTCATCTCTCACATGCAAACTGTACTTGCTAGAGAGAAAGACTTCACTGGTACCAGATTCCAAAACCCTTATTTTTGGTAAAGTGTATCTTTCTCAGTGAGAAACATAATACTGAAAAGGCAAAAGCTAGTTTTTATGGTAAACACCCATCTCTTTATGAGTTCCCATTTAAAAACTGTATTTGGGAGGAGAGAGGGAATAGATGACTCAGGAGATTTGAACTGGGATGCAGTAACTTTCATTGTCTGTCCAAGCTTAGCTTAGGTCATTTGTGACCAAAAATTGCTAGCATTAGATAGCTGTTCAGCAAAGAGAGTCTGATAATCTGTCAGATTTCCAGTAAATGTGTCTAATACAAAGCACCCTGCAATTTATACCAAAACAACTGTGTTGGCAATCAGAAAAAAAAAAAAAAACCAAGGACTGAATAAGCCCAGGATCCTCTCACTCCTAGATGTGGTCCTCTTAGAACAGGGTTGACATACATTGGCACAACTATGTGTGGAAGAAGCTTGTGCTTTTTCTTACTGTATTGTTCCTGTTCTAGGACTAAAGTGACTTGGGCTGTTGGTGTAAGCACAGACACACATACAGAAAATATGGCTGAACACTGCAAATAGGGTTTATTTGTTCATCTTGGATTACCTTTAACATTTTAATTGCCAAAAAGAAAGGAATAAATCTATTGTCCTTCTTCCCCATTCAGCATGTACTTTGCTGAATCAGGAACATAGGCTTTGAAAGAGAGACTGGATGGAGGGTATTTAATTTAGAGGATAAGCTTCTTGAAGTGAGGACTGATTTACTCTGTATAACATTCAGTGCCCCAGTGGATTCTATAAATGAATAATAGTGCAATGGTCACATGCCAGACAAGTGTTCCAGTAGAAAAAAAACTGGGTATTTTCTTACCACCCCAGTTTTTGGCTTTAGATGTTAGTGTAGTGCTGAGGTAAGATTTCAGACTGATAACATCGACTAGTGGCAACACAGATTTTCCCAAGCCCCAGTCACTCAAAAGAGGCAAATTTCCAGTATTCAGAAGGTAGTTTCATTTACATAGCTCATTGACAAAATAAAAACAAAGGAGAAAATAAGGATTCCATAAATATCAGGGGTGTAAATGCTGCACAGTATTGCCAGAGGTATAACTAAAAGTACAGGTTGTACCTCCCTTAACCAGGACACTCTGGTCCGGCAACATCCATGGTACAGCCACAAGGCAGTAGCAGGGCAGGGGTGGGGGATCACCCAGGAGCCCTGTGAAGGGGAGGCACTGCAGCGGGGAGATCTGGCCCCAGCAACTGGACAGTAGCAGGGGGCGAACAGCAGCCACAAAGGTCCAGCCTTGGCTGCACAGCTCCAGCCCCGGCTGCAGCTAGAAAGCCGACCCCATCCGTGCAGCTCCAGCCCCGGCTGCAGCCAGGAAGCCAACCTCAGCTGCGGAACTCCATCCCCAGCAGCAGCAGCCAGGGAGCTCCAACCCCGGCCGCACAATTCCAGCCTCAGCTGCAGCCAGGGAGCTCCGACCCTGGCTGCACAGCTCTGGCCTCGGCTGCAGCAGGGCCAGCAGGAGTTGGAGAGATTCGGCCTAGGGAGCAACAGCTGGGCAGGCAGCAGTGGGGCGGGTAGCAGTTTAGCATGGCATATTAGGGGAGGGACCTCCCCTGGTCTGGCAAAACACCTTGTAGAGGACTAGTTAGGTCCCAAGGGTGCAGGACCAGAGAGGTCCAACCTGTAGTGGGATGAAATTTTAAAGAGGAACGCTGAACATTTTCCCTCGTGGCGTAGCAGGGGGAAGACTCCTGGTAGTTTAATCAGGCATATTTGACAAAGTATCTGACGGTGTGCTATAGGGACTGATTCTGCATCTGGAGATAGACTGATAGAAGCAAGAGATGGAGCACCTTCAGATCTTACTATGTGGCACTGCAACACACACCCTTGTGGGCCTTGAGATGCATTGCACTCAGTTGCTCCTCAGGTTGTTTCAATTACTCTTAGACTAAATTGGTTCAAAACACATATCTGTGACAGCCTCTAACCCTACTTTTGCCCCCCCCTTTAAATGTTATGACAAATTTGTACAAACAATGACTTGAAGGTAATCATCTGAAAACTCATGATGCACTAAATCGTTATTGTTCTGGTAAAATTTGTGTGACAACATTTTAAGATTCAGATTTCTAGTGTATGCTGTTACTAACACATATACCAAATCTGGGAAAGCAACCACAAACCAGCTCCTCAGAAACAAAAAGGCAAATGAAATCAAATAGACTGTCACCTAGCAAGTGGCCATTCTTTGGCAGAAAAAAAGGTACATCTTGACAAAGATTCAACTAGAGGTTGCCATGATGTCTCCTGAACCCAAGCTGGGGAGGCTTCTCAAAGAAGAGGAAGAAGTATAAGAAAGGGGGGAATGATGCCTCAAAATGTCCTCCTCCCCCCTCAATCCACAGCAGCTAAAACACCTGAGGAATGAAACAACAGCTTTGGAATAAGGGAGGGAGCCTGTCTACAAGGAATTCAGTCAGTAAGACTGCTGAAACACACAGCGAGAGACAGACTTTTTGCTTTGAATTCACTTAGGGCATATCTACACTGTAGGGCAAAAGTCGAATTAAGATACATAACTTCAGCTACGTCTCACTCTTCCTTCGACGTCCCTTACTCCTTGTGAAGTGAGGGTTATAGGAGTCAGAGTAAGAAGTCCTCCATTTTAACATTATTTCGAAAGAACAGCTTGCTGTGTAGATGCACACCATGTTATTTCAAAATAACATCAGTTATTCCGAAATAACGCTGCTGCGTGGATGTACCCTTAGTTTGTTCAGTGAGATATTGTGTTTTATCTTTTATTTCTTTGTAACCAGTTGAGACTTTTATGGCTCATTACTTGTAATCGTGTAAAACAAGTTTAGCTACAGAAAACATAGATTTTATCTAAATTAGTGTGCTTGGACTGAAGTGTTTGAGAAACTCCATTTGAGATAATAGAAAATGATATGCACAAATCTTGTTAATGAAAGTTAAAAAACAGTGAATAGCCCTGCAGCACCTTAGAGACTGACAATAAATGTAGATGGTATCATAAGCTTTCACTGGCACACCCACTTCTTCAGATGAATGGAGTCAGGGGGTCCAGGTTGCAAATAAATAGACAAAGAGGGGATGAGGAGGGAAAAAAATGTCAATTAGCTTCATTTAGCATGGGGACACTGACAATTTTTTTTTCTCCTTTTCCCTTCTCATCCCCTCTCTTTCTCTGCAATTTATTTGCAACCTGGACTCCCTGACTCCATTCATCTGAAGAAGTAGGTTGTGCCAACAAAAGCTCATGATACCATCTACATTTATTGTTAGTCTCTAAGGTCCTGCAGAACTACTGTTTAATTTTTTTCAGTTACAGATTAACATGGCTACCCCTCTGAAACCATTAATAAAAGGATAGTCTTTATATGAGCTTGTGTTGTCCAGGAGAGGCCTGGGCAGTATGAGAGACACATTTCTAGAGGCAAGTCTGGGACAGAGAATTTGCTGGCTTGCTCTGCAGTGTAACTGAAGAGTGGCTGGCCATACACCCATGCAGTATAGCTGGGAGTACTTACATGCTGTGGCCAGTATATAAGGGGACTGGTTGCTCTCACAGCAAAAAAAGTGTGAAAGGTACCCCAGGTTGGAAAACTGAGGGGGGGACAGCTGTTCAACAGTCCAGATTGTACATTAGGTAATGTCACAATATCCCTTTCATGGGTCTGATTTATGACTTCTTTCTATCCAGTATAACTTACCCAGTTCACTCCCATTCTAGGGCCAGGTAACAGTCTTAGTCAGCTTTCTTGCCCCGTTCCTGAGGCACCTTTATGGAGCTGTGGCTGTACTCTGAACAGTTACTCTCATATGCCAGGGATCCCCTGCTTTCTTCCCTGGAGCTCAGGTGTAACTTAGCAAGCTACTTCTTCAGCTGCTCTCTTTTCCCCCAATTAGTCCTGAGGCTCAGAGAGCACACCACCAGTCTTCTGCTGGTATGTGCCATGCTATCAGAGAGGAGGCAGCATATTCACTAATATAATAATATATGGAGTTATACCTATCTCCTAGAACTAGAATTGAGTCCAGTCCCCTGCCCTCATGGCAGGATCAAGTACCACTATCCCTGACAGATTTGCCCCAGATCCCTAAATGTCCCCCCCTCAAGGGCTGAACTCACAACCCTGGGTTTAGCAGGCCAATGCTCAAACCACTGAGCTATCCCTCCCCCCCCAAAATTCCCTTCTCCCAACTTATCCTCAGAGAGTCAGAGATGCTCCTCAGAGAGCATCTTTAATGGAGATGCTCATTAAAGTTTGAGTGGGGAATATATTCAGAGGAGCAGCAAGCACATTAACCTCCTTCTAAAAATGAAGCAAACAAGGTGATGTGAGGCTTTAATTTTTGCTCTAAGCAAACTGGGAAACTAATGCTCTTTACAACATGCACCCATTTCAAGAACAGGTACTAAACTCTTCTCTCCCCACCCTGCTTTAAACTAACACTAAGATATTCTTTCAGTAGAGGAAGCCTGGCTTAATGCAAGTCAATGCTGAGCATGCTTTATAGCAGCAGTCAGACGTCTTCCCCCTTACAAGTTTCCACAGGGAGGCCTAAGAGGAGAATAGCAGGTGGTGCAGTAGGTAGTAATCACATGTTTTCTGCTGTTGGAGATTAAATGCAGGCAAGGATGGGCTGAAACTGTATTTGATAGCTTAGTTGACAATTGCTCTTCTGATCATCAAATCCTGACTCGACACAAAGAGAGAGGAGAATCGGGGGTGGGATTGGAAAGTAACAGTAAGCAAATAGCCTAAGAAAGTGAAAGGAAACTAAAGAGCATTTTAAAGAGAATTAATGGGAAGAGCAACAATTTCCTTCCAGGGAGGAAGAAGAAAGTTAAACAAAGGCGCTTCAGTGGCAATTGTTTTGATTCCCTATAAATAAAGGGGCAGCAAAAACAAAAGAATACCTAACATTTTTCCAGCCCCTTCCATCTGGGATCTTCCCATAACTTACACTATTGAATGAATCCAGCTTTACAGTGCTTGTGAGATACTCACTGTGCCATTCTATAGATGCAGAAATAAAGGCAGAGAGATTAGCTAACCTACCACTGAAAGTCTGAACTCCCAGCTCTGTGTCTTAAGTTCAAGACTCTACAAATTAAAAACCCAGAAAGAGGATATATATGGAGTTGGAGCAGTTAAGTTCTCACAGCACCTTCCACTAGGGGAGAGAAAATCTAGCATAGCCATACATCACAGTGGTTATATTCTCCCTTTTACAGACAAAGAAATGGAGTTAAAGAGAAGTTATGCGACTTATTCAAGGTCACATGGCAGGAATAGAGCCCAGATCTATTCTCCCCATAACATGCTCTAAGCAGTGTGAAGATGCACTGTATACACAGTAATACTAATTGTAATGATTTATGAGAAATTTATTGCCATAGCAGTTGGGCACTAAGCCACCCACAACAGGCAGCACGGCAGAATCCACTGCTATTAATTATAGAAACATCAGCACAGCCATCTTTCCATTGATCAAATTTAACAAAGAAAGCAAATAAGTAAGCATGTCTTGCATTGTAGGGATGTTAGCTATCAGTTAATTGAATAGTCAACTAACTGCATGAATTCTTAGTGGTTAGTCAACTATTCTCTTGTTCCCGGGGATAGGGCCGGCAGTTAGTGCAGTCCGGCCCCGCTTTCAGAGAGCCCTCTGCGTATATCAGAGGCAGCAGCATGAGGTGGCAGGGGGCTTTCCAAAAGTGGGATAGAGGCAGTGGGAGGGGAAGGAGGAGGCAGCGGCACCACAGAGCTGGGGGTAAACAGCTTTTAAGCTGCCTCCCTCCAGCACCGGCTTCTGCTTCCCTCCACCCTTACTGCCTTTGATACAGAGGCAGCAGGGGGGAGGGGGAATGTGAGTAATCAACTAGATTAATCGATAAGCCTAGGCTTATCGATTAATCGACTAGTCGACAACTTGTTCGCATCCCTATTGCATCATACTCTAAAGTTTACTCTATTTAAATTGCCCAGGGAAGAGAATTCCAAGGATAAAGAGTCTTTTGTTGAAAAGGCCCTGATGACAATCCACAGGTTTTACTGCCAATCAGAACTACTGGGATGATTCAAGGGATGGTCACTCAAAGGAACTGTACTTGTCCATTCAGTGCTCTACCAACACTCTGCATTGCTTTCAGAAAGGCAACGCAAAGACCTAACCACAAGTTCACAGAGACTTGCAGGAGGCAAGCAGATTTTTTGCACCAAAAAATGACAATATTGGGTAAGACCAACCAGGGTGATAGGGTTGGAGGGAGGGAAAGGAGGCAATTGCTCAAGGACCCATTGATTTAAAGGGTCCATGGCTCCAGGCCACTACTGCAGCAACAGTGGCGTACAGAGCCCTGGGCCCTTTAAATCACGGACAGAACACTGTGCAGTGCAGTGCAGCCCAGACCGTGCTAAAGGCTGGCTGGGGGAGGTGCACTGTGGTCCATGTTAGGGATGTTAAATATCGATTAGTTGACTAATCAATTAACCTTATGAATTCTTACTGGTTACTCGACTAGTCTATAGTCCCCAGGATTGGGGCTGGCTACCAGTGCACTCCGGCCCCACTCCCAAGGAGCCCCCTCCCACTCTGTGCTGCTGCCTATGTATCAGAGGCAGCAGCGCAGGGTGCCAAGCGGGAGCTGGTCCATGAGGGGAGCCAGTTTAAAAAACCAGCTCCCCTTGCAGACCAATTGCCTGTCGCCCTGCGCTGTTGCCTCTGATACAGAGGCAGCAGCACAGGGTGGCACAGCCCCTGTCCAGGGGGGAAATCTGAGCTCCCGGACCCAGCATGATCTGGAACTGAGCCAGGCTGCCTGCCCACCTGGCTCCTAATACACTTTAAATGCAGAGCTGCAGCAGGGGCAGATCCCGGACCTGGCCCAAGCTGAGACTGAGCCAGGTTGCTGGTCAGCCTGCTAAAAAATTTACTGGGGGAAGGGAGGGAGGGGGGGAGAAGGGAGATACATGTTGTCTAAAGCATTAATCTATAAGCTTTTGTTTATTGGTTAAATCAAATATACTATTACATCCCTAGTCCACGGGGCACTGAGAGTTTTCTGCCCTAAGCTCTGCCCATTCTGCCATGCCCAGAGCCAAGCTCCCTCTCCCTACTGCCTGGGGCCTGGTGAAATCTGTCACCCCTGAGACCAATGGTCCACTTAACCTAGTAGCCTGTCTTCCAATAGCAGGCAGTGCCAAACACTTCAGAGGGAATGAACAGTACGGGGCAATTTCAAATGAGATTTTGGCAGTTGGAGGTTTAGGGACACCCAGAGCATAGGGCTATGTTCCTGACCATACTGACTAATAGTCATTAAGTCCATGGACTTTAGTTCTTTTTTGAGACCACCAACTGCAATAAAACCAAAAGCCAGCTTGTATTCAGGAAGCCATTATGAAATGGCAGCAACCTTGCCAGTGACCACCCCATCATCAACCTCCACTTCCTGGATAAATACATTGAGATCATCAGACTTAGTCAACTTAAACAGATGCCTTCTAATATGGCTTCATGCGGGGTTTAGCATGCAACAGCATTAAACCATGCTGATATACTTCTCGAGGGCTGAAGATAGGTCCAAATATCCATGCTAGTGCTGTTATTTATTAGCAACCTCCATCAGACCAAGAGATGCAACTAACCTTCCTGTGGCAACTAGAAGAAGTGAACAGTCATGTTAAATTGGCTTTGCTCCTTCCTATGTAAGATTGGAGGACTTCAATTGAATGCTCTTCCTCCTCATGAAAGCCCCTTCTTTTGGTGATCTTCAAGTCTCCTGCTATCACTTCTCTTATTCAATGCATAAAACCACGGAGAATCTGCAGTTTATGGACTACATCATCACGAACATGTTGATAATGCCCAGCTGTATGTTCGTATACTTGTGTTGGAAAGGGAATCACCTGTTACAAGTCAGAAAGAAACAAGACTGCATGTGTGAGACACCTGCTTCAGCTCAGCCCTGATCAGAAAAAAGTGAAGCTGGTGAGAGGAGACTAGAGAAAGGTTCTCAAATTGGACCAGTATGCAGAATTAAGTAGTTTACAAAGCAAGCACTAGGAAGATAGGTGCTCTGAGACCCTGCACCCTCCTCAAGTGACCTCAGAGAGAAAAGTGCCTACAGAAACCTTCACTTAGGGAAACTGATAGGAAGTGAGATACCACTCTTTCATGAGATTTTCTGTTTGCCGATTGCCAAGATGATTTCAAACTTTCAGGTTCCAATTGACTTTTTTCCTTCTGGATGCCCATAGAACAATAACTATTAGAAACACCTTTTACTTTCACCTGGTGAAGGAACTTCCCCTTTTCAAGTACTGCACTAGCAACAGAGCTCTTTGTTTTCTTTTCCATCCTAAGGTTTGGTTATTGCAATACCATGTCTTATTCAAAAGGCCAACAGCAAACCAAACAGTTCAACTTGGGTCACCCCACTTGCTAATTGGGAAAGCTAATGACAGCACAAAACATCAACATTTTATGATCTATACTGACTACAAGCCCAATTTCAGATAAATTCAAAGTCTTGGCCCTTGTCTTCATAACTTCTTTAAGATTTTGAGCAGGTTCTCTCAAACCACCTTATTTATAATATTCTCAGAGAAGAATGGCAAATGATGGAGCACAAGTGTGAAGCTGACGGATTTTCCAAGCAACAGATGTCTTCAGAAATTCACCACCCCATGATTAAGCTGACTACGAGATGTGCAACCTTCCAATCACAGTGCAAGATTTGTCCCTTCTGACAGGCATTTTCCTGAGAGTACCTATCTTCCTAGCATTCTGCCTGCTACTAGACTCAACTGCTGAGGGACTGTAATGTATAGAGCGTGAATGCATAGAGAGAAAGAGAGGTGAGTTCTTGCCCAAAAGTGAAACCTCTTGAAGTTTAAGGAATTAACTCATGGAAGAGTCACTGATGTGCACTCCTGCAAGATTCCACAGGCTGTCATCATTAGATCAATAGTGCATGAAAAAGTTGCTGAGGGAACCAACAACAGCCGCCAGTGGAGTTTTTTCCATCAGTAGGAGGAGATCAACAATTGATGTCGCTGCAGTCTGTTCTATACCCAGACCGGGGTGGGGGTGGGGAGGGGGGGGGGGGAAACCAAGGAGATCTATAGACTCAGAGTGTAGTTAGAAATTGTTTCATAATTACCTTGATAGCCTTTCTATCCACCTCCATTCCACAAAAGGAAGTTAGAGACAGGACAGCATTTGGCAAAGGTTACTGTTTTTTTTGTTTTGTTTGTTTTACACAAACACATATACACCAAGGATGATCAAAGGTCTAACCAGTGTTGTTTGTGTGTGCTTGGCAGCTTGATCCTTCAAAAGAGGCATTATCAACTGTAACTAGTATTTGCCCCTCACACCAAGGTGGTTCCCTTTTTTAAAGGAGAACCTCCATCATGCAAAAGGGGGAGTAAGCCTTTTCCCCATGCCTATTGGACTCTGTCCCCCATCAAATTAACAATGGGTCATATGTGACAAGGAGTAGGGTGGGCCAGCACTTTCTCTTAAGTAAGTAGGGGCTAGGCCCACCAATGCCTCATTTGCCTGCCCCCCCCCCAACCCAAGTACCCACATCTCACACTCAACTATTGCTTCCAAAAGCTGCTCCTGGCCACCCCTAAATCTCAGACTTATGCACTACCTTCAGCTGCCCACAGGCTCCACTATACCTATGATACCCAAACCAAAACAACACCCATAACTGCTCCAGGTCCCCCTTGAGAGCCCCAACACCACAGGAAAGACCCTTAACACTAGGGATGTAAAATTACATGTCACTAGTTAAACATAAAATTTACTTCACACCGGTCAAGCAATTAAGAGCATCTCACCAACCCAGCTACAGCACCTCCGCCCATTCATGCAATCAGGCTGGGGTGGCCCACCGCCACAGGCAAAGGCTGCGCCTGCCACATGCTGGGCCCATCATGGATGCAGAGCTGGAGCAGCCCCCTGCCCATGGTGGGCAGAGCGCTTCTTCAGCTCCCACTGGTTAACTGGAACCAGTGAGCATCACCAGTGATCATGATGCTTATAGGTTAACTTTTCACATCCCTTCTTAACACCCCCTCCACTCACGCTCTAATTGCTGTCCCCAGCAGCTCCAAACCCTGATCACAGCCCCACCGCTGCCACCACCGCACTCCACAGAGACCAGGCGCAAGAGGGTCGACGCAGCTGCCTGGGGGGTACGCTGCCCGCAGCAAAGGCGGGGGGGGAAGCGCTGCTTTCCCTGCTCCCGTCCCTCTCGGGGCACCTGACTTCTTAGACAGCGGAGCCAAGGGACAAGACCCTGAGGTGGGGTGTGCGCACCTGGCACGCCGGGCAGGACTCAACCAGCCCCTTGCTCTAGCCCCCGCTCCCCAGGCCTCTTCGCGCCCCCAGCCCAGGCCGCCCCTCCCCCTCCGCTTCCCAGCCGGTGTCCTGGCCCCTCCCCGGTCCCAACCCTCCCCCCCAGCCAGTGTCCCGGCCCCCCCTCCATCCCTTCCCGTCCCGGCCCCGCCCGCGCTCACATCTGATACTCGTCTATCGCCTCCACCAGCTGCCCCCACGAGTCGAAGTCCGTTCCCTTCCTGAAGCTGGCGCCCCAGCGCTGCAGGAGGCTCCGGGCCGCCTCCGACATGGCCCCAGCACTAGGGCAGCATGCTCAGCCCCGGGCCGGCCATCACACGGACGCGCCGCTCCCTGCAGCCCAGCGGCACCAGCCGCCGACCAAGCCCATTTGCGGCTACAACCGAACCTGACGGCCGCCTCCAGTCGGCCCCGCCCCCTCCCAGCGAGCTAGTCTGCGCCGGACACACCCACGGCCCCGACAGAGGAGAGAGACGCCTCGGATGCCGTTGCTATCGACGCAACCCCACCCTCGCCAGGAAGGCGGTGCGGACCCTTCCGCCTCGGTGTGCGTTATGGGAGTGGAGGTCACGTGGTCAGCAGGCGACTCTGCGCCTGGGCCAGCTGCAGTCACTGCCGCGGTTTGGGGGTTGCCCGTGTCCTTCTGACCCGCGCGGCCCCAGCTGTTCCTGCGCCGGAGCTCCCGCGCCCCATCTCCTGCAGCCGGAGCTGGGGTTGGCCTGCGCATTTCGGCGGTAACGAGCCGAAGGGGGCTGGTTCAGAAGTGCCCGGTCCACCGCTGCTCAGCCCAAAGGTGTGTGTGGGGGTGACTATTAGTTGCTATTAGAAGACGAGTTTCCGTGCGGGAGAAAAATCAATCCCTTCGCTGTTAGTTCTCCCTTCGCTCCTCCTTTGTTCCCACCACTGTAGTAGTGAAGCACTGGAATGGGTTACCTAGGGAGGGGGTGGAATCTCCATCCTAGAGGTTTTTAAGTCTCAGCTTGACAAAGCCCTGGCTGGGTTGTTTTAGTTGGGGTTGGTCCTGGACTTGATGGCCTCCTGAGGTCTCTTCCAGCTCTATGATTCTATGACTGTGTTTAGTAACCCCTGCTTCACACACACATTCCCTTCTCTCACTGGCGTCTGGTTTCATGCAGCGGTTTAGTCTCCTGAGACCAGATCTGTGTATATTTTTGTTGTGAAAGGTCTCAATCAGGCTGCCCCCTGAGGCCAGTAGTGTTGCTCACCCAGAATGCCCATGAGGAGCAAACACAACGGGCTGGGGATTCTTCCCTTAGTGGTCCCTAAAAGGTGGGATTCACTAGGACAATCGGCTGGTCCGATCTGTAGTTCCAAAGAGGGAACGGATGCGGATGGAGGTGTTGTCCAGCCTTGTTTAGTAACGATAATGGGAGCTCAGCGTGTGCAAGAGCAGCAGCATTGCAGGCGCACAAATCTAGTGCGAGAGAACTAACAGTATAAATAAGGTGAACTCGAACACTGTGGCTGGATAGATATTAAGTGTGCGGATGGGTGCGAGGTTTCTGAATTTGATGGGGGTTCCATTACTAAAGTGTAACCTGTTTGAAGGGAGCAACAGCTTTGGGAAACAATGAGCTGTGCTCTCCTTTCCTTCGGACTGGCTGCGCACTAGCCGTTACGAGAGGCTGAGGTCAGGAATTCAACCTGTCCTCAAATCTGGCTCCTAACAGCGTCTTGTGGGGCTCACGTGGAGGGGGATACGTTTGTACCCTCTACATCGCTGTGGCATAGAGCTGGCTTCACAGGTCACTCGCTGCGGGTGGGACAGCGGAGGAAGGGCGGTGCTGAGATGGGCATGGGCTTGCTCCGGGCAGTGTGTGACACACGCAGCCCTGGACAGGGGGGACTTGGCTGGATGTTTCAACCAGACACTGGCTAATTCTCCGCGGATTTGCTCATTCAGTTCCCCTATAGGCCTCGAGCCCGGTGGGGTGGGAACCCCTCCTCCCTCACGTTCCGGGGCGTGCGGGAGAAGCAGGTCTCCGTGCGCACCTTACTTGCTCGAGGTGCGGGGGAAGCAGTTCTCTAGCCCGGCGGGCACGGATCGATGCACCCGGTTGTGCGCAGCCTGCGGGTTCTCAATGAGATCGGCTCTCCTCTACCTGCGCCTGCGTAGCGGCGGCCATTTGGCGCGAGGGGCTGGCGTGGGCGCCACACTGCGTCGGCGCACGCGACGAGGGCGGAAGTAGGGCTGCTCGGAGCGGGCGTGTCCGTCTGTGAACAGCGAGGGCGGAAGCGATCCCGTTGTGAGCTGCGGCTCCGCCCGAAACTAGCTCGTCCGCGGGGGTAAACAGCAGCCCCCACCCCCAGTGTAAGAGAGCGAGGCGGGGGCGCCCGCGGAGTGCGAGCCGGGCCGGGCCGGGCCTCGGGACGGGACTCGACTCGGTTGCTCTGAGCTCGGCCTGGCGGTCGCGCTGGGTGTCTTGGCCTGCGAGGACGCGGGGTGAGGTGCGGGCCTCCTACCTGGGCGCGGTGCGGTGGCTGAGTCCTGTTTCTCCAGCGGGGCACCACAGACTGGGCAGAGCCGGGAGCGCGTTGGGAGAGGGGGCGCCTGGGGGCCCTGCTTTGGGGCTGTGGCCGCGGGCTCGCTGGTGATGTACGAGGGTGGCTCTAACTCTTCTAGCTGCTCTCCACACTCGCGTGCGTAGTGTATGCAGTGCACCGAAACATAGCGATGCTACCAAATGATGGGCAGACTCATCCAGCTCTTGACTTGGCAGACTTACAAGATCTTTAAGGTTGCCCTGGTTTCTAGGTCTTTAAATATTCTGCATCCCTGGGTATCAGGATAATCTAATACAAGAATTATTGTAGAGGGATGGTGCATGCTTGTAAAATGACATTATTTGTAGTTGCTCTGAGCACTTCATTTGGCCATCATTTTCCTTGTAATGGTAATCCACACAGCTTCTGGGTGTAGTGCACTGTCCCACTTAGTGGCACTTTAGAGCTGAGAGAGAAGAGTGTGCTCTACATCCTTCGCTGAGAGCTAGCTGGCTTTTAGCTCAGTGGTAGAGGCTTATGCAGTCAGCTCCAGAGGTCCCAGGTTCGGGGCATTACATAATGCCAAAGGAAGAGATTCCTTTCTCCAAAGTTGTTAAAGTGACAGTTTGCTCAGAAAGGTATAGGCCACATCAATCAAACTATTGCCTTGCCAGATAAAGGTGGGGAAAAAAAGCACTTCTAAAAGCATGTTGCTATATGTAAGTACACATCAGATTGCCAGCTGCTTTGATTGTGGTTGAGTATCCAGCCTTTTGCTAAAGGGAAAGTCGCTGTAAAGAATGTGAGACTTCTTGGTGCTGTGGCAGCATGGGAGGAAAGGCAAGTAAAACTTTATGGCCTACCACCTTAGACAGTGTCTTTTGTACTGTAGTAAGGTCTTGCTGCTGTGGGCTTTCCTGTGCAATCCTGTTTCGTCAGTGTGAGCTAGGCCTGTAAAAGAGAATAGTGTCCTATATTGGTGAGTTTAGCATTTCAGAAAGTATGTAAATATATACTGATATATCTGTAACAAGTCTGGGATCACCAACAATTTTCCCCGTCAAAATTATTTATAGAGCGGTGCAAATTTGTTTAATAAAAATGTATCTTTCATCTACTTTATAGAACCAAATGGAGCATCAAATGTTCCATCTGGAAAAGAGCAGCACCCCGATTACTATAATGTAACTGTTTACCTCCATTCCTTAGGTTTTCAATAAATAGCATTTCAAACACTGGGAGAAATGACCCACTGGTTTCATCGCAACCCATTAAAAGCTACAGCTCCCGTCCCATTCAATTTCTATGGGGTAACCACCAGTCCCGCTGCAACGAAGATTTGCAAGTAAGTGTGTTTCATGCTAACATTGATTTCTCCCCCCACCCCCAGTGTTCAGAGTGTATTATGGACATATTTTTAGTATTGGTTGAATAGACTAGAGATTTGTAGGCTGGAAGACAATAAAACACTGATGGAATTCTCAGCATACAGTTCTAAAGAATAGTTAATCTAATCTTACAAATCTGATGCTGCATAATACAGTCTATGGCAACAAAACAGAGGCTAAAAGGATTAGATGTTCTATCACTCGTTTGCTGAGCATGTATCCTATAGCAGAAGGATTAGTGTAAGTAATGTACATAAACGAATAAACCAAAGGTCTTCTATTGTAAAGATAGGAGTGGCTCTGAAAAAGCATTTAAATCAAGTTTATAAATACAGATTACAATTCCATCTATTCATGTAGAGTAAAATTCCAGTGCTGATGGGTGCCTTGGCCACGTTAACATCTCTGGAGAGGACAAATAGCAGTTCCTATGTGTGGCAGTACACAGTCATATGGCTTCATGTGCAAAAGCATGCAAATCAATTACAGTGTGTGTGTATTAACAGAAACTGAGTCAGGGCTCCTTGGTTTTATCCTGAACTTCTGTCATATTCTTGCTATGTGGTCTTGGGCAAGTTACTTACCTTCTTTGCTTGCCTCGGTTTTTAGATCTGAAATTAGTATAATACTAATCTGTCATGTATTGTGAGGCTTAATTCATATTAGCAATGTAATTTGAGGTCTTTGAATAAACACAATTATAAAAAATTACTATTGGAATGAGCTATTACAGATTGTAATTAGAATTACACACATTCTAGTGGAGTATCAATGATGTGGAAATCTCTCTGACATTTTGGGAGGATAAATATTTCTGTTAGTTTGATGTGTTGAGTAAGCAGTAAAGTTCTTCATTTACTAAAACTGATAACTGCTACATATTATGCATTCAAAATTAGTCATACTTTAAACTGAGAATACCAGTGTTGATATGAATGTTGGATTCTACAAGAGATTAAAAAACATGTTGCATCTGATCCCTCCCTGAGAAGTGTTTGATATGTCTCTTTTTTTTCCCAAATGGCTCTCTCGTATATTAAATTGAATCTGCACTTAGCTAAAAGGATAAGAGGTAGTGCTATGTATTTAAAAGATCACCTTTTGTGTAAAATTTGTTGATGTTTTCTTTATATAGTGATTTAAGATCATCCAGAGCACAGATCTTGGAGCTGTTTACTGATTTGAGTTGTAATCCAGAAATGATGAAAAATGCAACTGATTTGTACTTTTCATTCTTGCAAGGTAAGAATTTTGAAAACTGCAATAAAAGGTTTAATGAAATTCATAATAATTAGTTATACCAACTTACGTAGGGGCACTGTCTGTTCACCGGGAAATATGTCTCCTGTTCTGGTCACCTATTATGGTCTTAGAAGCCTTAGTACTTAGGCAGTACTAAAAGCATAGACAATCCTTTGCTCTCTGCCTTTTAACCAAGTGTTCCAGATTAGGTATCTCAACCACCTGCTTTTTGGGGAGGAGAGAAATTCATTTCCCTTGTCTCTGACTGTATTGTGTTACTTCTAAAAACAGGTCTATAACCTCTCTCAGAATAGAGAGATTACCATATCAAAAGTATAAAATAGTATCAGGTTTCACATTAGGTAGTAGTTTAGCTAAATAAAACAGTTATTACCACTACAGTTATTCAAGTGCTGATTAGGGATCTTGTGTGTAGTTGTTCATATGATTAACCGATAAAGCCGAGCTCATCAGTTAATCCTAACACCAACCCACATCTCCACTCCCCTTGCTGCCTCTGGACAGGAAACAGTTTATGGACAAAATTCAAATTATAAGGTGAGCTAATACTGCAATGAAGATGAGTCCCAAAATTTTTTCTGCACCAGACAATTTTTCAAATATTTCCCAGTGGTGTTAGCCATATTGGGAACCCTACTGTAGATGATTACTCAACACCATGTTGATTGGACCTCTCCTGAGGACAAGGTGTTTAAACTGCCAGTAGTCCATTACCAGGAGCTAGAGCTGAATCACAATTTGCGACAGTAAGCATCTTCAGCGGTATCCCAAGTGTACACAAGTCTCTTGGCGGAGGCAGTAGTTGTCTGAGCAGGGAGTTTCTGGTAAGACCAGTTGGTCTTGTCCGTTGTAAATCTTGTTCTCTGAATATCCTGAAGAACAAAAGCTTTAAGGAGTAGTAACATGAATGGTCTGAGAGAGACATTTTGCTGTTCTACTTGCTGCTTTATATCACTGTTTTCTAATTTTTAAATGGCTTGTTGGCATGTGTTTTGTGTTTGGTTTTTTTGACAGGCTTTATAGTCTCACTGGATAACTCTTCCCAAGACTGCAAGTTGCGATATATTCAGAATTTTAAATGGACAGACACATTACAAGGACAAGTTCCAAGGTATATATTCTATAGAGCAGTGGTCTCCAACCTTTTTACACCCAAGATCACTTTTTAAAATCTTAGAACAAGCAAAGATCTACCGTGCCATCCTTCCCCAAAGACCCCATCCCTTCCTTGAAGCCCTGCCCTCTCTATTCCCCTCCTCTCCATCACTTGCTATCCCCAGCCCTTATACACTCTACACTGCCACTTTTTTTCCCAATTCTTATGTAGGAAAAGGTTTTTCCAACAGTTGGCCTGTCTAGACTGGACCAAGTGTTAGAAAAACCCCTTCTTTTGGAATCCCCCTTATTCCTCATGAAATGAGGAATATAGGGGTTACCGAAAGAGCATGTTTGCTCTTCCACTAAAAAAAAGCAGAAGAACAAAAACATCCCTGGATGCAGAAAAGTTTTTCCAGGATATCTCTGGAATCCTGGAAAAATTCCTGCCGTCTAGCCGTATCCTCACTGGCTGAGGGTACGGTTGAGACAGGATGTGTGTGGGCTCTGGGGTGGGAATGAGGGATTTCTCACCCCGTGGGAAGGGATGAGAGTTGCAAGCTCTGGGAGGAAACAGGAGAGAGGGGACAGGGTGCTGGGGGAGGGGACCCCCACTCCCACTCCCCCCCTCCCCGCGAGTTCCGGCACACCACAGACCTGCGGGAGGGGAGCAGCCAGCATACTTCCAGAACCCCCGGAAGTGGCACGCAGCTGCAGGACTTCCGTCCACCCCGCAGGAAGCTGGCATTACCTCTGTTTTTGCTGGAGATAGGTAGTGGGGCTTCTCGGGGGTGGGGGGAAATAGGCGGGGGGGCCCCCGAATGCCTCGCAATTGACTGGTCGAGCCCTCGCGATCGACCGGTTGGTGACTATGGCTATAGAGATTGCAGTGTTTGTGGCCAGTTTTTTTTAGATTATAATATAGATCTGCCACTATAGTAAATGTTGCATGATGTGATTATTAAGTAGTTACCAAGAGGCTGATTACATTAACGTTTTAATAATTGTTTTGCTTTTCTGCTTTATATCTATTACAGTGTTCTTTGAATTGTAAAGGGCCTCTTTCATTTATTTAAGGTTAAAACACTACATTGAAAGGGTGGATCCAATCTGTTGGGGCTTTCTATAATCTCTATTTACAGTTGAACACAGGCTAATTGTTATAGTGCAAAATAAGAAATAACTACACAATTAAGAATATGAAGTAAGAATGAGAGTTTATATGATTGTAGTGGTGTCTGGTAGCTGGAAATCTAAAACTTAAGACTTACCTTTATACTTTCTGGTAATATTCTCACATTCCAATTGTGTCTCGCCTGAGATGAAGACAAACTGTTTTGGCCAGGGTCTTTTTCCCTATATTCTGAAGCATATTGCATGCTTTCGGATGCTGTAGATAAACTGTAAACAAGGACTTTAATAGGTGTTTTTTCCTATGTGTATTCCTATTGCTATATCCCGAAACCAAGCTGAAAAATTTACCTTTTAAATTGGATGAACTTTTTACCGTAAGAGGATTTTAATGCTTATTTGTGGTTAGTAACTGTATGCAGTAGAAAGCACTTCAAAGTTGTTGCTGCATTAACAAGTCTGAGACTGTCTTTTTGTTTATTTAAACTAGTTATACCAGACCTTTCCACAAAACAAGCATTTTTTAAATAGATGAAAGTGAAATATTAGTCATGCTGAAAGCTCAATAAACTACGTTACCCTGTTAACATGAAATTCTGCTAAACTCTCTTCCCAATCCTCAGAAAAAATCCATGTGAAGAGCACATGTTCAAACACACTCTGGGATTTGTTCACCTGACTTCTTGGGGGACTGGATCAGATAAAGATGAATTCATAGTTAGGAAAGCCAAGAAATAGAAGAGCTTATAAACGGGAAATTTCTGACCTTTTAAATGAAAACAAAACCTACTTTACACTCGTAGCTGCAGTTTATGTTGCAGGACTACAAATTATAGAACTTGCCTGAACAAACTGGAAAGCATGACATTGCTTGTGTGACCTTTTTTGTTGTTGTTGGTTTTTGCTTTAGTGCCCAGCAGGATGCTGTGTTTGAACTGGTTTCCATGGGATTTAATGTGGCTCTGTGGTACACAAAATATGCATCAAGACTGGCTGGAAAAGAAGAGTAAGTGTTTTCCTCCTTTAGCATTTCCATTGCAATAATACCCCAACAAGAAGGAAATCCTCATTTAAAGCAGACTTCATTCACGTGCTTTAGCATTCAGATGTACTCTGGCTTCTTACTTCCCCAACAAACATTCTTGTACAGCCGTTCCCCGACTTAGGAACAGGTTACGTTCCGAATAGCTGGTCGTAACTCAATTTGTTCGTAAGTCGGAAATGCCCCATTCGAAGCGTAACCAAGCACCAACAACACAGCAATCAACAACGAAAAACAGAAACACATAAAAAAAACACTACTGCAGCAACAGCAAACTGTATTTAACAAACATGAACATGAAATACAAAACACAATGCAGTAATTTAAATACAGTAATGTGAATTGAATTAATTAGATGAGGAATTGGAGGAGTAAAAAAACTACAGTAAGAACATCAACAGATTCTATTTCAGCAGTTCCTTTGCTTGTAGAAGGCATTGGTTCAGTATGGGAGGCAGCACTGCTGGGGGTTTCTTTAAAAAAAATATCCATTTTGGACTGGACAATTTATTTTTTCTTCTCGTTATAAATTTCCTTATAGCAAGCCAGGGTGTCCTGAATTAACGATCCACCTTTGAGAATCTCGCAACATTAGGGTCCATTTTTTCAACATTTGCATTCCTTCATTTATTTTGCTGAAAGCTGTAGCCATTTCTTTCATCACAAAGTTTTTGGGGGCTGTTTCTTCTTCTTCTTGGGCTGTTTGTCTCTCTTCCTCTGCTACCCTCTCCGCCTCGAGCTGCATTAAATCTTCATTGTTCAGCTCCTCCCCAACATACTCAACCAGTTGGTGTATGTCTTCATTATCCATTTCCAGATCCACTACTTTCGCCAGCTGTACAATGTTATTAGAAACGTCTTCCAGTTCCTTTTCTTTTTCAAAGCCTTTGAAACAGTTCACAAATCTTTTTAGGATTTTCTTCCATATGCCATTCATACATTGTGGAGTGACTTCTTCCCACCCTGCAGCAATGTTCCTTATGCAATGCAGAATGTTGTAGTCCTTCCAAAATTCACGTAATGTTTTGCCGTTTTCGCATTCTGTGGCAGTTACTGCCTTTGCAAATGTGTTGCGAAGATAGTATGCTTTGAAAGCAGCTACGGCCCCCTGATCCATGGGTTGGAGAATAGATGAGGTGTTGGGAGGCAAAAACACCACTTTCACGTCGGAATGTAAGCCATTTAGGTATTGAGGGTGACCTGGAGCATTGTCCAAAATAAGCAAAATTTGGAAAGGAATTCCTTTCTCCAGAAAATATGACTTGACTTCAGGGATGAAGCAATTCATGAACCAATCTTCAAAAAGTGGAAGCGTCATCCAGGCTTTCTTCTTAGCGCGATAATGGACTGGTAAAGTAGCCTTGCTGATATTCTTGAAGGCTCTAGGGTTTTCAGAGTGATAAATCAAGAGGGGTTTCAATTTATACCCAGAAACATTGCCTCCTAACAAGACTGTTAGACGATCTTTGAAAGCCTTATAACCAGGCATAGTTTTTGCTTCTTTATGTATGTAGGTACGTTCGGGCATTTTCTTCCAAAGAGACCTGTCTCATCAACATTAAAGATTTGTTCTGGAAAATAATTTCCTTCTTTTATCAGCTTATTCAATTCCTCTATGAAAGGTTCTGCTGCTTTCGAATCAGCACTGGCTCCCTCCCCACTTAATTTCACATTATGAAGGTTTGCACGCATCTTGAAACAGTTGAACCAACCGTGACTAGCAGTGAAAGTTTGGTCATAGTCATACCCCTCCTTTTTCTTTAAGTCTTCAAAAAGGCTACGAGCCTTAGTTTGTATCGTCATGAGACTTAATGGCGTGCGTTTTTCAACTTGGTCTTCCATCCAAAGCACTAAGAGTTTTTCCATTTCCAGGATGGGACCTGCTCTTTGCTTTGTTAGAATTTTTGATTTCATAGGAGCAGACCCTTTCAGTACGAATGCGATCGCTATTCTTTATAATGGTGCTGATAGTGGATTTTGATAGCCCTAATTTACGTGACATGAAGGACACTGTTTGACCCCCTTCATATTGTCTCACTATCGCTATTTTCTGTTCCAAATCAATAGTTTTTCTTTCTTTTTTTATCACCCTTATCACTAGCCCTTTTTCTTTTACTTGACATGATGGCCACAAGCAAACACTGAAAACACTGTGAGGGAATGAAACGTAAACACGCTGCCTGACCGCAGACACGCAAACACAACGTGTTGCCAAAAGGTTGCTCGTAAGTGCGGATGGTCGTAAGTCGAGGTGGTTGTAAGTCGGGGAACGGCTGTAGTTGCAATATGTAACCAAACACAGTGCACACACCAAATTTCTCTACCTCACATTGAAATACACAATTTAAACTTTAACCACATTTTTATAAACCTGCTGTTCACTGAAATCTAGTCCTGGCTTAGGACTGGTCAGGGCAGGTGCGATTATCTACTGCATAAGTGGAATTTGTTGCCATCTCCACTTTGTGATTGTGGCAGTCCGCAATCTATGTACCACATTGTTGCGGAATACCCAAAATGAAAATTTATTGGCTCACTGGAGGATATTCACAATCTAACCAGCGATGCAGTTTGCTGGCTGGGCAGTTTGGACGTCCAACTTTGACGAAGAAATACAGCGTTGAGCATAACATTCGAAAGATAGAGACTGAAATCTAGAATATTTTATTTCTTCATGGAACAGTGTCACATTGGAGAGAAGACTAGTTTCCCTTGTGTTCACATAGCTTCTCCAGCATCTCTTGCTGCTAGGGGGAGCCAAGGAGGTAGGGTTGGCACCTGTTGACTGGGCAGAGCTGGGAATTCGGCTAGCAGCATCGATGAACAGAAGTAACTGGCAGAACTTGACAGTATTACTACCTTTTTATTATAGGGGTAAAATAAATTGTAGGAAACTGTGTAAATAACTTTTTGCAACTTGGATTAAGAAGTAGCCTCAGACATTCTCTAAATAAGAAGTGAGAAGATTCTAGTCACTGTGGTTCTTTGCATTAACTTTTGCAGACTTCTCCTCCTGAAGGAAAATCATAATGTTTTCTATGAAAACTATTAAATATTAGGCTGAAAATAAATATAGAAAATTCAGTTCTCCAACAATGAGCATGATTAATGACTGGATTTAGCTTTGAAATTTAAGTTTGAACCAGAGGATTGTAGTCCTGCTTAAAGTGCAAATATGAACACGGCCACTATGGTGCTTTCATAAGTAGCATTTTGCTGAGGAAAAAGTACAGCCAAGCAATGCTAATAAAGGTCAAGCAATAAAACTATAAGAATAGTTAACAACAAGGAGAACTGCTCTGTAAGAGTATTGTAAGGACAAAATCTCAGGTCTTTGGCCTTTCAGATACAAGGTGATTAACCAGTATATGAGTAGTCAGTTTTTTGTAAGATTATGAGCTGGTAAATAATTCTGCTGTGTAATATTAACTTGAATGCAGAATTGCATATTTCATTAATTGTCTTTCAGTATAACAGAAGATGAAGCAAAAGACGTTCATAGAAGCTTGAAGATAGCAGCTGGGATTTTTAAACATCTAAAGGTAGAAAACACATCTTTACTCCTATATTTTCAGTTTACTTCTGGAATTCTACAAGTGTTGCATTTGAAGCCATATGGCTTCTGTTGCAGAATTCCAACATGTGTATCAGTTGTAAGTTTCTCTGTAGAGAGACTTTGTCTTCTCCTTGTCCTGTATAACACTCAGTGAATTGTTAGTGCGTTACTTATAATTTCTAAAAAAAAAAAACCACCCTTTTGGTTCATATGGTTCATATGCAGGGGATTTATGCAGTGATAATGGAGCTTTTGAATGCTGTGGAAAATAACATGCCATCAATTTCAGTCACGCTACTAGTTAGTGGCTGTTAATCAAACTAGAAAGGCAATTACAATAGTGTATTATAGTGACATGGCCACCTATTAACTTAACATCACTTGTAGTTGTACTTATTTAGTAATAAAAAGTGTATATAGGGGGGAAAAAACCTTAAATTTAATAGTGTCTTTTATTTGAACTAATCTTGAAAGTGACAATCTCTGTACTACTTAGGACAGCCATATCCCCAGATTGATTACACCTATAGAAAAGGGAAGGGATTTAGAAGCTCGACTTATAGACTCCTACATCATCCAGTGCCAAGCTGAAGCTCAAGAAGGTAAAAAAAAAAAAAAAAAAAAAAAGGCATTTATCTGTGGATTTCTTTTATAGTTCATGATGTCTCTTGGATAGTGAGAGCCAAAGTACTGTAGTTTGGGGTTGATTGTGTACCCAGAATCCAGCTTTTCACTTTTGTTAAATGCCAGTAAAACATTGGAAATATTTGTTGATTTAATTTCAAAGAAGTTCTGTGGGAGATTCTCATTCCCCACCCGTCACAGGCAATCTTGCTCAATGCTGTATTCAAGCATCTAGTAAACTAAAAGTCCAAATATTTTGAAATAAAGAAATTGAAAACTAATCTCCCTGCAGCCCATTACTGCCCACTCATTTGGTGCTACTCAGTTATGCCTTAATTTGGTGTCTAAACCTTGCATCAATTGTCAGAGCACACCATTATTTCTGTGCTATTAGAACTCAGGAATTCAGATTGTTAAATACTGAATTAGGTTTGATGTGACTGTCTGCAATTACATTTTGTTAATGATTTTAGTGACAATTGCCAGAGCTATTGAGCTGAAACACAATCCTGGTCTGATAGCTGCTTTAGCCTACGAAACAGCCAATTTCTACCAAAAAGCTGGTAAGTTAAATTACATTGTTATTTAAGTCCTTAGTAATTTAGTTTGCATGCCTTACAGAAAACAAACAAATAAAACATTGATACTGCAATCAAGAGAGGTAACCCTGGTGCAATTTCTTTGTGGACAGCATTAACAATATCATCACCAAATGTCAGTTATCAATATAACAGATTTATAGTGGACGGATCTAGAGACCGTGTTCTACTGGCGCTCTGGGATTTTGTTCTGGTTCTGTTCTTCAGTGAACTGCTTTTGTAAGTTAGTAGACAAGAGGGAATGGATGGAAGTTAAAGGAATGTCTTGAGTTGTTCAACAGCAGCTCCTCAGGCCAAGATTGGCTATTTCCTATGAAAAACTAGTACTGGTGTATATACTAGTTTAAATTGGGGAAAAATAAATTTATTAGACTAACTATATTAATGAAAACTACTGAGAAATATTTAAAAGTTTGATAAATTGCAGTAATATGGTCTGTTTAATTTTAATTAAAAGGAAAGAAAAGCTTCAGTCTAAAGCTGTATTCTTTTGCCTTACCTGCGTCAAACAGAAACTAAATCTTTTGAATCAAGGAATTCCTATGCTTTGTTTAGCAATGAAAATTGCATATTTGTTTAGCAAAGGGGAATTCCCAGATTTTTAAAAATAATTGTTTTTTAATTTTTTTAACTCGATGTTTTCATGCAGCTTAAATCTTTGTTACTGCAGGCATAATCGTTGCACTTCTGATCTGTAAACAGACGTAACTAGACCAGAGTGCTGCTTTAAATGTTTTTAATGACTTAGAAAAAACATTGTTTATGTAATTCTAGATCAAATGTTATCCAGTTTGGATCCAGCATACGCTATTAAATGGAGAAAGTACCTACAGTTGAAGACAAGTTTCTATATGGCCTATGTGAGTACTCTGTGGCCAATCTGAACACTTCAGAAGGGTTTCTAAGGCTTACCTAGGAGTTGGATGGGGAATGGGAGTCAATTATCATTTCTTCTTGTCACCACATTACAAAATGATGTATTGCAGTCCTTTTAGTACAGCCGCTCCCCGAGTTATGAACAAGTTACGGACCAACATTTGGTCCGTAACTCGAAGTGTTCATAACTCGGATCCCATAGAGTTACATGGCGACCGCGCTGTTCGTAAGCTCGGATCACCGTTCATAACTCGGATCCGCATTTACGACCGCTTTGGTCGTAAGTGCGGATGGTCGTAAGTGGAGGTGGTCTTAACTCAGGGAGCGGCTGTACTTAAAATACATGTTCTAGAGTAAGATGCAATTTGTGCCCTGCAGAATTTAGTGTAGTTACTCACCTCCACGAGTGAGGCAGGTCAGTTTGAGTATTTTATACTTGTGCTCTATTCCCTGCACTGATTCCCAGTCTGCTTCCAGATGCAATTCAGAGTTGATTATATTTCTAAATTTATGGATAAGATATAACCTGATGATATCAGTTGCCATCTCCACGCTTTCTTGTATCATGCATGTTTTGCTAGTTCATGGTTTATCTCTTGGCGTGACATTCTCCATCAAGAACCAGTAGCTCTGTACTGTAAATAGTTGCAGCTTGTGGTATGGTCGTATTTTGGTTTTGAAAATAAAAATGCTTTGATTTTTCTCTTAGTTTGGGTCTGTAACCAGAAGCTGTTTGTTTGTGAATGGATGAGAAAGTTATTGTTGGGCTGCGTTTGATTTGTGCTATTTATTAAGACTATCCATATGAAATTGGTTTCACAATGTAGCAGGGAATATATATGTTGCATCTTGAGACTATTCCTATTAGTTTGGGTCTGTAATGGGGCTAGACCCTAAGGCCATAGAGAAGTCCTCCAGGAGGCTAGAGAGGCTCCAAAGGAACCAGCCTATCACAGGCCAGAGAGGACTACAAAAGAAGCTGCAGAAACAGAGGCAGCTCAGTTGCAGCCCAGACCCGGAAGGGAGAAGGTCAAGGGGGCTAGCTAACAGAACCAGGGACAGCTCAGAGTGGGGAGCTGTTCAGGACGCTGTCTCCAAGAGGAGAAGCCCTGGAGGCACCACTCTCCCACTGAGTGGGGAAAGAGACTGTGGGGAAACAGAGCGAGACTGGATTGGACTCAGAGGCACTCTGCAGAGCATATCTGGATGGGCCTCTGTTAGAGGTGTACCTGCGAAAGGGGTTGTGAATGCATACAAGGCTGTGAGACTCGGCTGGAGGGCTAAGTAGCCGCAAGACTTTTAAGACTGAGGCAATGGAGGAACCCGCACTCGACTGAGCAGGCGGTGCTCACGAGAGGTGAGTGCCCACTCCCGTTACAGGGCCTCATCTAAATTGTGTGCTTTTATAAAAAAAGGGAACATTTGATATTGCAGTCCAGTAGGAACCCTATTTGCGTATAAGAGCCCAAAGTAGTTTTAGGAAAGGAAGAAAATGAGTGTGTGGTGATGTCCTACTTGGACCTTGCTGTAACAATTCAGAAGATCAGGAATGTTTCTGTTGCCTTTCTGAATTGAGTAATTTTTTTTCATAAATTTGAAAAACCTAAAAATTCATGGTACCTGATTCTCACCATAAAAACAACTGAGTTTCTTCTCTGCTGAAGGGACATGCACTTAGGCACCAGTGAGTGCTGCTTCTTGCTACTTCCTTGCACTCCCTGCTGGTTGACTGTGCAACTAATGGCAGCCTCAGAGAGATGCAGATCTTGCTATTCTGGCTTGTGCTAAACTGTGTGCGATGATCTCCATCCAGTGAGGAGTAAAATGGCAAAACTGATGTGGTGCCAGGAAATTGGCAGTTGATGGCAGTACCTATATTATTCTCTCTCATCAGTCATACTGCTACCATGGTCAAACTCTGCTGGCCAGCGATAAATGTGGAGAAGCAATCAGATCTCTGCAGGAATCAGAAAAATGTAAGTATGGTTGCCACATTCTCAAATCTCTCCTGGAACGTCTGCTGTTGTACTGGTTAGAGAATATTTAAAAAGCTTTAGTTTTCATACTTCAGAGTAGCTCACAAAATAGCAAATATTTGTGTTAAAACCAAATTAACACATTATCAAGTTTGTATTACAGTACGCAATCAATGCATACTAGTGCGCTCTAATATTAATAGACCCATTCATTCTATCACCGGACTATAGCGGGCTCTAAAATCACTAAAAACCTTTAGAGTCCTCACACTGTGTCCAGAGTCTACAAATGTGTGGTACAAAGAAAATACACAGCAAGGAGACAAATGTCAATCTGCTACACTCCTATTTGGGAGGAGGATATAACCCAGCAATGGGCAACTTAGGCTTGTGAGTGGGCCACATGAGTGGCCCTCCTTCATCTCAATGGACTGCAAGATTGTCATAGCTAAGGATGGGGTAGTTTTGCTAACTACAGTGTGCTAATTGAACTTGTAGCAGCACTTTGATAGGATGCAAGGGGAGCACACAGCTCTCACAGTCATTGTTGTGTTCAATCAGCACATACCTCACTTCACGTGCCCTTACTCGTCATGCATGACGCTTTAATAATACTGGTAGGAAAAAACTACGTAGATGGAAACCGGTGGAATCTGGCAAACCTGCACATAGGCAACAGTAAACAAAATGTTTCATGGACCACACACACAACTCCGATGAGTTGCATGTTGCCCACCACTGATATAATCCCTGTGGTAAGTGCATGTTCCTGGTAGATAGGCTATACATCACCCCTGCAGCAAAATTAGGCAAATCCTCACTAAACTTGGGGGTTACAAGGTAGGGATGTCTACGTGGACTATATGATTGATTGATAAGCCTAGGCTTTATCAGAGGCAGCAAGTGGGGGGGAGCAGGAGCCAATGCTGGGGGAACTAGTTTAAAAGCTGATTTCCCCCCAGTACCGGCTCTGCAGTGCCGTCTCCTCGCTGGGGGGCAGGTAGGGGAGGTGGCCGCAAAGCAACCACTGTTGCAGTGAACCTGGGCCTATCGTGGGCAGAGGCTGCTTCACGGCAGAAGCCTCTGTCTGAGGGATCCGAGCACACCGTGGGCAGAGGCTGCTTCACGGTAGCAGCCCCTGTCCATGAGGTGTCAAAGTGCCCTGCAGGCAGAGACTGCTCCGCATCCCACCTAGAAGCCTCTGTCTGGAGCTCGAGACCATCTTGTTAGTCTTTAAAGTGCTGCATAGTCCTGTCTTTTGTTTCAGCAAAACCAGACGAACACGGCTACATCTCTATTACAAAGCAAAATAAAGAATATTTAGATAGGTTGAGAACCACCAATCAAACTTATTTACCATTGTGGGCCACATCCAGTGCTTACTGTGTGGCCCTGAGGATGTCTCAGGCTGCAGCTGTGTGCTGATAGGGTTGCAAGTAGCCCATGGGATATATTCAAGTTGGCAGGGCCTGATAAGACTGTACAGTTCTTAAGGAACTAGCTGAAGCAATTTCAGAATGGAGGACAGTTGAGATCCCAGAAGACAGGATAAGGGAAAACAAAATATCTTGACAAGGAAACAGAGAGGATCCAGGGAATTATAGATCAGTCAGCATGACTATAATATCTGGAAAGATACTGAAATAAATTATTAAACAATCACTTTGTAAGCACCTGCAGGATAATAGTTATAAAAAGTATCCAGCATAGATTTGTCAAGAACAAACCCAAGTCTAATTTTCTTCTTTGACAAGGTTACTGGCCTAGCCGATGGGGGAAATAGTAGATGTGATCTATCTTGATCTTTAGTAAGGCTTTTGACACAGTCCCACATGACATTCTCATAAGCAAACTAGGGAAATGTGCCCTAGCTGACACTATTGTGAGTAGGTGCACAGCTGGCTGAAAGACCATGCTCAAGAGGTAGTTATCTATGGTTTGCTGCTGGGCTGGGAGCATGTATCTAGAGCGGTTCTGCAGGGGTAAGGTCTGGGTCTAGTGCTGTTTAATATAAATTTTGCAGATGACATCAAACCAGAAGGAATTAATAGAATTTTGGAGGACAGGATTAGAATTCGAAATAGCCTTGACAAAGTAAAGAATTGGTCTGAATTCAAGATAAAATTTAACTAAGACAGTTTGCAAAGTATTTCACTTAGGAAGGAAAAATTCAGTGCACAATTACACAGTGGGACATAACTGGCTAGGTGAGGGTACTGCTGAAAAAGATTGGGGAATTCTAGTGGATCACAAATTTAATACAAGTCCGCAGTGTAGTGCACATGTGGAAAAAGGCTAATATTCTGAGGTAAATTAACAGGAGGTTTTTTTGCAAGTCGCAGGAGGTAATTGTGCCTCTGTACTCAGCATAAGGCCTCAGCTGGAGCACTATGTCCAGTTCTGGGTGCCACACTTAAGGAAGGAGGGGAACAAATTGGAGAAACTGTAGTGGAAAGCAACAAAAACAATAAAAAGGAAGGATTGAACAAATAGAAGGAAATCAGCTGAAAAGTCTATACTTGGCAAGAGTTAAACTAGGTAACCTTAGATTAGCTCTTTACTAAAATAACTCTTGCATTTCTAGAGTACACTTTCTGCTCCTCTGATAGACTAAGCAGAATAAAGGATCATAGAAAAACATCCATTCTTAGGCCAGGTCTACACTGAAGCTGGAAGGTCAGCTTAAGGAACACAACTCCAGCTACACAAAATGCATAGCTAGAGTCGGCTTATCTTAAGCCAAGCCGTGGCGGCGTCCACACTGTGGGAGGCTGCTTCCCTTACTCCTTGCAAAAGGAGGAGTACAGGATGCTGGCAGGAGTTGCCCTCAGCGGTAAATTTACGGGTTCATACTAGAATGCTAAAAGATCGACCTCTGGAGCTTTGATCTCCTGGTAAGCATAAACGTGCCCTTAGATTTTCCCTCAGGGCTCGTCTAGACTGCATTCCTCTCTCGAAAGAGGAATGCAAATGAAGCAGATTGAAAATTCAAATGAAGCGCGGATTTGCAAATCTTGCACTTCATTTGCATAATTGCGTGAAAGCGCTTTTTCGAAAAAGGGTTTTTCAAAGAAAAACCCTGTAGTCTAGACAGGGTTCTTATGGGGGTGGGGGGAAAACCCTTTTTCGAAAGAAAAAATGAGTACGGGGTTCTTTCAAATGTGTGTTGTGGTTTTTGTTTTTGTTTTCTCCCCCCCCCCCCCCAAGAATCCCATCTAGATTGCGGTTTTTGGGGTTTTTTTTTAAAACCCTTTTTCAAAAAGGCGCTCTCACGCGATTATGCAAATGAAGCGCGAGATTTGCAAATCTGCACTTCATCTGAATTTTCGATCTGCTTCATTTGCATTCCTCTTTCGAGAGAGGAATGCAGTCTAGACATAGCCTTGGTCTCTCAGGCACAACTATATATCTCAGGCTTACTTAATGTTCTTGGCTTATTAACAGGCCAGACACAATACTGTTCCTCTCAGTCTGTCCCTGACTTCTCTCAGGACTGCGTTCTGTTCCATGGTTGCATAGTTCCAGTTCTTGTTTTACAGTTCCACTTTTACTTATCTCTGCAAGTAAGAATTCTTCTCTGCCCTCTGCATTCAAAAAGTTGACTTTCCATGATTAACATGGATGTTTTGGCCATGGTTGGAGAAGTTACTCTAAAACCAACTTCTTCTGCTTTATCTATTCAGAATCTTGAAAAGATTACTGGGTTTGTTGCAATTAAAGCAAGAGATAAGTACAACTTTATGGCCAATTGTAACTTTTTTTTTTTTTTACATTGTTTTCTTAAGTTTTTGTCAAGGCTGAAGCATTATGCAAAGAATATGGTGAAACCAAAGGGCCTGGGACTACTGCCAAACCCTCTGGCCACCTCTTCTTTAGGAAACTAGGAAGTCTGGTTAAAAATACCCTAGAAAAATGCCTGAGAGAAAATGGATTCATGTGAGTATATATTCCCTGCTTGTTACACTATTTTACACATTTAAAAAAAAAATCCCTGACTTATTATTATTTCTAAGGTTAGATTAATTTTACAAAGAACAGTTTTGCCCTAAATAAAAAAACTTGTTTCAGTGTGTTAGAGGAACTGGAAGAGTGTCTACTTTCTGTATGTGTGTGTAATATAAGGAAATGTTGAATTTTGTCTTTGCTTGTGACTTTCTAAACTTAGCTGTTGTTAAAGTCAGTTAATCAGTGTTGTAGCCTGAGCTATGTGACCTTGTTAATTGCCATGGGCCCAAGTAACTATGGTAAATGGGGCATTCAGTTAACTGATTTATAAACTTACTCTTGAAGAGGCATCAACTTTAAATCTAGTGAGCTCAGAATACTTACAGGAACTACACCTGAATTCTCTTGAATCCCCTTGCCAGTTTTCAGGCTTCAGAATTCTTTTCCTATTAAAAAAAAGTTTCCCCTGGTGCTTTGTAAAGACCTATTCAGAAAGTTTCCCTGTTTGAACACAAGTGCTGTCAAATACACACAGAGAACTAAAAATAGAGAAAAGTGTTTTGCTAATCTTCAGTTACATGAATTGTATTTGACTTGTGACAGCAGTATATAAAGAGATTCCTAGAAGTCTGATGGTATGTCCCTTTAAAAAACAAAACACAAAACCTGACGACAGATGCCCAAGGCCTGTCCCTTGAGATGTTGCTCATGCCATACTGATGACATAGCAATAGTCACAGAACTCTGTTAGAGCATAAATATAATGTGTGTTGACCACAAGGTAAGCGTCAGTTTCTATTGTGTGGTGAGGCTTTGCAAAAGAGATAAATATACAAGTTGGACCTCCTTGGATCGGCACCCTTGGGACCGGACCGGTCCTGATGAGGGATTTTGCTGGATCGGGGAAGGTCATTTCTGGGGACCCTTGTCACTGCTCCCCCCAGCCATGTCCTCACTGGCTTCCCCTGTCACCGGCCCCTCTGCACACAGGGCTCCTGTCCCCATCATGGCAGCCCCGCCGCCAGCATGCGCAGCCCCACTGCTGGGCTCTTGGCCTCGCGGGGCGGCCTCGCGGGGCAGCCCCCCTGCTGGGGTCCAGCTGCGCCATGGGAGACAGTCCTGCTGGGGCTTCAGCTTCAGTTGGCAGCTCCACAGGCAGCAGCGGGCCTGCCAGGCTCTTTGCTGTGCTGCCAGGCAGCAGTCCCACTCCCAGGTTCCTGGCTCTGCCACCAGGCAGCCTCGTGGTCAGGCTCCCAGGCCTGTGGGGCAGCCGTGCTGCCTTCTAGTCCTACCATGCAGCTGTGCCACTTGGCAGTAGCAGGGCTGCCAGGCTCCTGGTTGTGCTTGCTGGGTGGTCCCACTGCATTTTTTGCTGCTGGGCTCCAGCCCTACTACCTCCACTTCCCCCATTCCCCCCAAAGCCCCACAGTATTCCCACTGGGTGGCAGCCCTACTGCTGGGCTCCTGTTTCGCTGCCACAGGGCAGCCCCGCTGCTGGGCTCCAGCCCTGCTGCAGGGTGCCCAGCCACCAGCTCTCCACTGGGATTCTCTGGTCCTGGGACATCCGTGGTCTTGCTGGACCAGAGAGTCCTGGTTAAGAGAGGCTCAACCTGTACTTCCTTTTATGTTTTGTGATCTAGCAAGGCTCTCTGGTCATTGCAGTGTTGCCAGCATTAGTGCATGCTGGCATGCTAAGCATCTGACTTCAAAGAGATGGAGGGAAATTGTTGCTTCTGTGTCTTCCCCTTTCTCCTGTGGTGTTCTGACCCTAATCTGGATTTTTATTTTAAGCATATTTAAATTGAAATAACATTTATCTCCACTACCACCAAAACAAAAGGGAGAAAACCAGTCTGATGGAAGAGTCTAAGGAAGCCAGTGGGGAAGAGAGAGAATAAATGGAAAATTGTCTCTGTGAAGCAGCAGGGAAACCATACTGAAGTGAATACCTCTTCATAATACCAGCATTAAGATCTTTAAATAAAATGGGACTATTTCAACAGTAATAGTATGGTGTAGGGATGTAACAGTGTAGTCAATAAGCCAATTAACGGATAAGCAAAAGCTTATAGGTTAATGCTAGAGACTACATGCATTTCCCCCACCCCTCATGCCAGTGACCAGCAGGCCAGCTCAGTCCTGGCTTGCCCCGGGTCCAGGACCTACCCCTGCTGCAGCTCAGCATTTAAAGTGTGTTAGGAGCCAGGTAGGCAGGCAGCCCAGCTCAGTTCCGGCTCGCGCTGGGTCCAGGAGCTCAGCCCCACCTCTGGACAGGGACAACTGTTACCCCATGCTGCTGCCTCTGTGACAGGCAGCTGGTCCGCGAGGGGAGCTGGTTTTTTACACTGGCTCCTCTCATAGATCAGCTCTTGCGTGACACCCTGGACTGCTGCCTCTGTTACAGAGGCAGCAGTGCAGAGTGGCAGGAGGCTCCTCGGGAGTGGGGCCAGCAGCCAGCGTGCTCTGCCTCCAGGGCCTATAGAATAGTTGAGTAACCAATAATTCATTAGGCTAATCGACTTCAATTAACTGATATTTAACATCTTTAGTATGGTGCCTTTGTGAGTGGCCAGATTATTCCCAAAGTGAAGAAAAATGAACTGAAAGGTATGTATGCTGTCAAAGTCTTTTGTTTACTTTGTTTTAAAAAAAATAAATTTTGTCTTAGTTACTTTCAGAAAGTGCCACCCGAGGCTCCTCAGCTAGAGCTGAAGGCGAACTATGGCCTAGTAGAGCCCATCCCTTTTGAATTTCCTGCCTTGCATGCACACTGGACCCCTGAAACACTTGCTGCATTTGATCTCACCAAGAGGCCAAAGGATGACAGCGTAAGACTATTTTACTTAATATTGTTCCTCCTCTGCCTCCCATCCCTTTTATCTACTGCATAGTCGAGAATTGGTACTCAGCTATTCCACCAGTGCCCTCTGACCTATCCTACGCAGTAGGACAAATACAGACATTGTGGGAGAGGAATGCAGGGCAATCAGGAGACTTGGGTTCTATTCCTGCTTCTACTACGTGACTAGGCAAATCACTGAACCTCTCTGTGCCAGAGTCCCCATCTGAAATAATGCTTTCACGCCTCAGGGTGTGGAGGTTAAATTCAATGGAGCTGGGGAGGTACTGAGGTACAGGAGCTAATGCCAGAGCCATGGGGCAGCTTAATGTAAATAAATAAAAATTATCTATGAACATAAGAATGGCCGTACTGGGTCAGACCAAAGGTCCATCTAGCCCAGTAGCCTGTCTGCCGACAGTGGCCAGCACCAAGTGCCCCAGAGGGGGTGGACCAAAGACAATGATCAAGCGATTTGTCTCCTGCCATCCTTCTCCAGCCTCTGACAAACAGAGGCCAGGGGCACCATTTCTATCCCCTGGCTTTTATGGACCTAACCTCCATGAAATTATCTAGCTTCTCTTTAAACTCTGTTATAGTCCTAGCCTTCACAGCCTCCTCTAGCAAGGAGTGCCACAGGTTGACTACGCGCTGTGTGAAGAAGAACTTTCTTTTATTAGTTTGAAACCTGCCACCCATTAATTTCATTTGGTGTCCTCTAGTTCTTCTATTATGGGAACTAATAAATAACTTTTCTTTATTCATCCTCTCCATACCACTCATGATTTTATATACCTCTATCGTATCCTCCCTCAGTCTCCTCTTTTCTAAATTGAAAAGTCCCAGTCGCTTTAACCTCTCTTCATATGGGACCCGTTCCAAACCCCTAATCATTTTAGTTGCCCTTTTCTGAACCGTTTCTAAGGCCAAAATACCTTTTTTGAGGTGAGGAGACCACATCTGTACACAGTATTCAAGATGTGGGTGTACCATAGTAAGATATTCTGTGTCTTATTTTCTATCCCTTTCTTAATAATTCCTAACATCCTATTTGCCTTTTTGACCGCCGCTGCACACTGTGTGGAAATTTTCAAAGAACTATCCACGATAACTCCAAGATCTCTTTCCTGATTTGTCTTAGCCAAATTAGCCCCCATCATACTGTACATATAGTTGTGGTTATTTTTTCCAACGTGCATTACTTTACACTTATCCACATTAAATTTCATTTGCCATTTTGTTGCCCAATCACTCAGTTTGGTGAGATTTTTGAAGTTCTTCACAGTCTGCTTCTGTCTTGACTATCTTAAACAGTTTAGTATCATCCGCAAACTTTACCACCTCAGTGCTTACCCCTTTCTCCAGATCATTTATGAATAAGTTGAACAGGTTTGTTCCCAGGACTGACCCTTGGGGGACACCACTAGTTACCCCTCTCCATTCTGAAAATTTACCATTTATTCCTACCCTTTGTTTCCTGTCTTTTAACCAGTTCTCAATCCATTATGTGGGCACATAATGTTAATGCATCTGATTTAGTTGTTTGCGGTATTGGACATGATGGTATCAACTATCTAACATGCATTCTATTTTGCCTTTTAGAGCACTCTTCATTTAAGTCATCTTTTAAGCCTTGCCACATCCCTTTGAGGTACATAGTGGAATTTCCCACTTCAACAAAGGCAGTCAGTCAGTCATAGGTCATAATCTAAGCTTCAATCACCTTCTCTACAGATTGAGCAACTTCTGTTAGTCCAGAGTCTAGAAGCTACATTGTTTCCTGGTTGTCCTTGGCTCATATAGTGAGATTGACCTTTTTGGTAAAACACTTGATGTCTATGAATGAAAAGTGCTATATGGGAGTGAGGTGGTAGCATTGTTACACAGCCAGCCTGCATTACTTACGATAGAATTGAAGGGTGATGTGGTGAAGAAGGCAATGGCCTTGAAACACACTGCAGCTGTACTTCTAAAGTAGGTGCAGTAAGTTGGATGAACTTAATGTAGTCCATTTCAAGCCATCCTGAAATGCAACAAATTTAACATTTTTTGTTAGAAACCAGAAAGCCCTGAGCTGGGAGAACAGAGAAGACTAGTTGAATACATCTAAACTCTGCATGGCCTCGCTGCTGTAACCCTATATGTGAACATTGCCTGAAAGCCATGATTCTTTTAATTCATCTTTTTCAAACTCTTTTCTTATCTGCAGGCTAAGCCAAAACCAGAGGAAGAAGTGAAACCACTCAAAGAACCAGATATAAAGCCTCAAAAAGACAGTGGATGCCAGATCTCTTAAACACTATTAGTGCTTTGAATTCCTTTTACAAGTTGTATTTAACGAACTCTGGGGCTTTCATTTCAAATCCCCTTTTCTAATTCTTCTTAACCCTAAAGATTAATTCACTGATTTATGTTTAGTTGAAGTCTCTTCATTGAAGACGTGGTTAGATTTATAAATGAAATTATTTATAACCATACTTTTTTTTGTTTTAGTTGGGACCTCAGAATAAATTCAGATGTCCTCATGCTATAGAAAGAGTTTTAAGTTTGGTTCTCAGGTTAGCTTCTGTACAGAGAAGAGCATACTAAAACTAGTATTTCCCGCCATAGGCAAAAGGAAAGGAAAAGGTGGTAAAGTGAAGGATGTTGTTTCTTTCCATGAGATTTAATTCTTCTTATCAAGTACCCAAAATGAAAAACGATGCGAATAGAAATTTGCCAGAAGCAGTTTTTCAGTTTTGTCTCATTTCCAATCTGTTGTTCCTGATAATAAGAAGAGTTATTCTCAGTTGGGCTTTATCCATATGGAAACTTCTATAATGAAGTCACTTCACTATACTTCTTCAGACGCAGAATTTCTCCATAACCTGAATGCAATTTATATTCAGTTGAAACAACTGGACACTCCCTTCTATTTACATTTTCCCCATGCCCAAATTCATAGTAACCTGCTTTCTCTGTAGCTTGTTTATTTTATCCAACTGCTTACATTTAAGCCATTTAATCTCAAACAGGGATTCTCCTGGTGGCATGAGAGACTGGGGCAGCAAATTAAGTGGAAAAGATCTTAAAATGAATAAATCATGGTGTCAGGCTTCCAGACTTGCAGAGTTTAAGGTCTGGAATGATTGAATTATGGGCACTTTAAATTCGGTGACTTTTTAGAACTTAAATGACTGTATTGGGCTGTCGTTAATGTGCTGTGTTTTCAGTTAGATAATACCTGCTCTGTCAATGGCTTCACAGTGCTAAGACAATATGTGATGCTGGCATTTCAGCACAAAGGACACCCAGGTCTAGGTTTCCTTTACTATAAACATAAATAGCATCTTCACCCAGATTCCTCAATAGCTAGCTGAAAACAGCACCTTGATAAAGTGCAGCTGTGGAAAAAAATGACCGCAGGCAAGATTAAGGCTGGTTTGAAGAGGGAGGTGCTCAGAAGAACTTGCTGTTTCTATAACTTTTTCCGTCATTGAGGACTTAAGCTCTCAGACAAATTCTTTTGGTGTCCTGTGGGCATTCAGCAGTAATGAGTCCAAAATAACTGTAATAACTAAAACCTCTGTTTTCATTTGTAACTGGTCCGAAAATTGTCTGGCACACAGAGCTAATCATGGTGATCCATGTTTGTATGTGTGTCTTCCAGCTTGATCTCTGCAAATCATTGCACCTAGGAATGAAGATACACATCTTGAAAAAGCTTCAGCTGATAACAAATGCAGCAACCTATGTGATTAGCATCACAGGTTACAAGGAAGGTATGCGCCAGTGCTCTGATTCTGTTCAGTACAGAGTTTGGTTCAATAGCTGCGTCTTGATATTCAAAATCTTCTGTGGGACTTGACCCACCCGCCTACCAGAGTGTGACCTTCCATGGTCCACAACAGCTGGAACAAAGAAGCAGTTGGCCAATTAGAGACAATTTATGAGATTGGGAAACAGAACTTTCGCAGAAACTGGACCGAATTAGGCAACTCGTTGTTCCAAGACACAGGAATGATTGTGGTACTAACCAATATGGACAGATCAAATGCAAAACTCATTTCCTCAATCATACCTTTCTCGTAATCGGTTCCATACACATGTCCCTATAAACTACTCAAACTATTTCTCCCAAGGGTTGTGAAGGACAAGATCATTGCTGCTGTTTAAATATTTGAGGGGGTAAGATGTTGGAAGGCAGAAGTCTTGTTGCATCTCAAGTTTTGAAGGAAGGGAGCTGAGTATGCTTGGCCAAGGTTTCACCAAGTGTTGATTTTTAGTGATGAGAAACTTATAGCCTCCTGAATAATTATAGGGGCCAATTTAGAATCTCTAACATTGGTAGAGGTGATAGAATTGAAGATGAAGGATGGGTGTAGAATTTGTATTATTGCCACAAAATTCTAAAGCATATTTTATCCTATAGCTACATGGCTTTCATTTTACTAAAGGATAAGCTGTGATTAGCTCCATGCTCCCATCTTACATTTTCAGTATGTACTCTGTTACTCTTTTGTTCTTAATATACTTGTATTGAGGCATTTTTCTACTGACTTGACAATTTTTCTTCTAATTTAAAGTTAAGATTTTAGTAAAACACAGTTTTCAGTGGCTGTTTTCAGTGGCCTATGGTACATAATAAGTAGTCTTGCTTGTGGGCATGGAATATATGCATTGTTGTTATAGCCATGTTGGCTCTGGGATATTAGTGAGACAGAGTGGGTGACATATCTTTCATTGGACCAACTTCCATTGGTGAGACACAAGCTTTTAAGCTTGCAGAGTTCTTCTTCAGGTCTAGGGCAGTAAGTGTGTCACAGCTAAATATTGTGACATTTTTAGTACGTTTCAAGCTCTCTGTAGCTTGAAAGCCTGTCTTCGAAGTTGGTCCAATAGAAGATATTCAAGAATCCACCTGGGAAAGGAATATAGACATTTTAGTCTGAAAATAAGTAGAGGATGCTAAACTGTAATGTGATTCCTTTTTGATTTCTTATGAAGAGGGGAGATTTTGTTAAGGTATTTAAATAGACACTCCATTCTTTGAGTTAACTATTCCATTTGCTTAAACATTTAGAAAGCCTGCTTGGGAGTGGGGTGGAGCTTATATCAGTTTGCATATATCTATATATAACACATTTCCTTCTGCTGAGGTTTTTTTAGTACTTTTTTAAAAGATAATGTATTTCATAAGATGACTTCTTAATATTTATTAACATCAGCATTAGTAGCCTCTGCTTCCTTATAAGGCTTTAGTGATGGCACATTTTTACGCTTAGTTACACCTGAAAAAGTTGATGTAAATGTCTGATGTCTCACTAGTGCCTGCACTTCACAATGGAGGCAAAATTTACAGCCACAAAGAAGGCAGACACTAGAGTACTAGCTGATCATCAGGCTCTTGGTGCTTTGTCTTCTTTAAATATTTAAGATAGGGGCTCATAACTTAATAATTTAAAGCAAAACATGTCCTTTATAGGAAAATATTTTGAACACTTGTGATACGTCTCACCCCATGGCCCACGTTACTAAGTTAACATGAAATATAATAATTTAGCATCTAACACTCTGTACATCCAAAGGACTAAATCTGGTTCTTGAATGTGCATGCCCATCTCTCGTGGACTTCTATTGGAGTCTTGTGTGTGCATCCAACTGTAGGATTTAGTCCACTTACATATTTAGAACAATTAATTGGCTGATATGTCATGGCAATATCTGTGCATATTCAAAGTAAGCAGACACTTGTGTTTATGTACAGTATTGTCTAGCCAACTTTGCACTTTAGAAACTTAATTCATTTTCAGTACTGTACAATATGCTTGTAAATACTCCTTTATTTCTGTTTGTTGTACTGATTGCAGAAATGTGATACTAGTGAGATTTGATGGGAAAGCATTACAATTAAAATGTATGTATAAAATAAACTGTTAATACAACTCTTGATATGCTTCTTCATTTCTTAATGTACATTAAGGCATAAATGTACATTGCGTGCTTTCTAAATTCCACATTTTGATTTTTTTCCCCTCATTTCTGGTGCCAGTAACGGTGAAAGAAAAAAAGTTGTAAGGCTCTAACTCTCCATTTAGATTATGATGTTTAAGTTCCTGATGAGGCCCTCGGGTTCTTACACAGCACTGATTCTGAAGTGTCTCCCAGAAGCAGACAAGATTCCAGATTGCCTTTTATTAGTCATGACACTAATGTTGTACATATGTCCAGATCCTTTACATAGTTGGTACTGAGAAACATTCTAGCTAGGTGCTTTGGAGATGTAATCTCACCCAGGTCCTGGTCTGTGCCCAAATACAGTTTGTAAGAACATAAGAACAGCCATACTGGGTCAGATCAAAGGTCCATCTAGTCCAGTATCTTGTCTTCCAATGCCAGATGCCCCAGAGTGAGTGAACAGAAACTGGTAATCATCAAGTGATCCCTCTCCTGTCATCTATTTCTAGCCCCTGGCACACAGAGGCTAGGGACACCATTCCTACCCATTCTGGCTAATAAGTATTGATAGACCTAACCTCCATGAATTTATCTAGTTCTTTTTTGAACCCTGTTAGTCCTGGTTTTCACAACATCCTCTGGCAAGGAGTTCCACAGTTTAACTGCACTGCTTGAAGAAAAATGTGCCTTTGTTTGTTTTAAGCCTGTGACCTATTAATTTCATTTGGTTATCCCTAGTTCTTATGTTACGAGAAAGTACAGAACTTCTCTTTATTCACTTTCTCCATACCTGTCATGATTTTATAGACCTCTATTATATCCCCTCCCATTAGTCTCCTCTTTCTAGCCTGAAAAGTCCCAGTCTTTTTAATCTCTCTTTGTATGGGACCCATTCCAAATCCCTAATCATTTTTGTTGCCCTTTTCTGAACCTTTCCCAATGCCAGTATATCTTTTTTGAGATGAGGCAACCACATCTGTACGTAGTATTCAAGATGTGGGTGTACCATGGATTTATATAGAGGCAATAAGATATTCTCTGTCTTATTCTCTATCGCCTGATTCCTAACATTCTATTTGCTTTTTGACTGCTGCTGCAAATGGAGTGGATGTTTTCAGAGAACTATCCATGACTCCAAGATCTCTCCTTTGAGTGGTGGTTCTTAATGTGTACTTCCTGATGTGGTCATACCTACAGTCTTCTCCCAAGATCATAAAGACCTAGTTCTGTTACTACCCAAATTTTCTTGTCCTGTCTTCCCTTTTCAGCCCTGAGATCGTGGGAGGGAATGGGATGGGGGATGGGGACAAAGAGCAGATTCATATGTTTTCACAGAAGATCTGAAGGAAGACTTATTTTTCCCCTTTAGGTTAGAGGAGGAGATTTGTGGTGATACCAAACATGAGGATGAAAGGAATCTTAAGGGCTTGCACTACATGGAAGATCACTGCTTCTGTGATCCATCTTCTGAAGTTTGATTTAGGGAGTCTGTTAAGACTCAAATAGAACTCAGAGGATGCTCCTGCTGGCGTCCAATACTCCTTCTGCGAGGAGTAAGGGAAGGCCTCCCGCTGTCAGGAAGCCACCAACTATGTATGTGTTCTTCATAGATGGAGTTTCGTACCTTAAACTGAGCTGCCAGGTCTAGTGTAGACCTGGCCTCAGTCTCTGAAGCTAAAGAGTTAACATAGATCCTGCATCTGATGAAGTGGGTTCCAGTCCACAAAAGCTTATGCCCTAATACATTTGTTAGTCTTTAAGGTACCACAGGACACTCTATTGTTTTTTCTGAAATAGACTAATACGGCTACCCCTCTGAAAATAGATCCTGCTAATACTTATTCATCTCATTTCAATTCTGTCCCTAATGATTTGTATTATGGAAGGTCAACATTAGGTGTTTTGACATTGAGAGAATAGGATGAGAAACAAAGAACATAGCAAATCTAAGATGATTATCAGCCTATAGGTGCTGTGCAAAGCCCCTACCCTTCCATACTCATCTTGACATTATTCATGCTATTTTCATTTTTTGGTGTAAGTTGCTCACAATAGCCTGTATAGTATATCCTAACTTCACATAGTCCCTCTCACTGCCAATCATGCTCTTGATGTCTGCAGATTGCACTGGGCATCTAAGAAATCCAGGACTGTGATCTTTCCTGTGCATCATCTTCAGAGGCTATAGTCTAATATTTGAGGTGAGACTCTCTCACTTGTTGTTCTCTAAATTGAGTAAAGTAAGGAAAATAATTAAAAATTAAAGACAAACACCAAACACATATTTGGTCTGAAAACTATATGACTGCACATTCTAGAACACAAAGAAGAGTATCAGTTTTATTCTTTTTGTCCATCTACAACTTACCTCTCTCTTTTGGCTTTGCTTTTCAAATTTTAATTACAGTAGCAGGGAATGCATTTCCCTTTGAATAAACTGAATATTTTTACTGCATTTGCACTAAATTGAAAAACTTACAGATTTATTATTAATATACTGAGACGATAAAGAATTTAAGATGATGAGGTACTTCACTATTTCTATTGGGCAAGATTACGCCAGTACATACCTAGAGCAGTGGGCAGAATTTGTACTTCCTAACTAGTACTAGGCCCTAGTTTCACCCACATCTGCAGCCTTGTTCTGTTGTTCCAATACCAAAGATGCCAGATAGGTTGCATTAATCTGTTTTATTAGATTTCCTTTGATGGGCTAGTTCTGCTAATAAGTTATTTAGCAGTTGCTGATATATAGGTCTAGTTTTCCAAACTGCCAGTAGGTGTCATACCAGTTGCAGGAAATATTTGTGTTTGCATGTGTGTGTTTGGTCCCTTGGCTTTGCTGAGGAAAAGTAAATACTACACGTGTGACTTAGCCTTACTAAAGTCTAAGTTCACTTCATAAAGTAGGCAAAAATGAAGGAAAGCAGAATACTGAAAAATGTCTTCAAGAAATATGATATGCTTTTTAAAACAGCCAGATTGAAGGTTTTTCCATGCTTCCCCGAAGGAGTATCTATTCGCAAACGTCCATGTCCTTTCTCACGTTCCTTTGGTTACCCCAACCAGCCATCTTAACTCTGCTGATCATGCAAATAAAAAGGGCCTGCCCACAATTCAAACAAAGCCTAGCCCATTCAGATAGGTATATTCAGAGCTCCGGGATACAGCTTTCTTGACTTGCTTCCAGAACTGGGCTGCTGCAAATGCTACAGTGTTTTTTCTATGAACAAATTACATACGGGATCACTAAGTGTCATGGTTCTAGGTTTTTTCCCCTTACTTGTCTTGGAAACAACTTAATCAGTTTGTGCACTACAACTTCTTCAGTTGATGGAAGACACCAGAGAGATTCTACAGGTGAATTTGCTTTTGATGTGTTGTTGGCTACAGATTTCACACATTCATATATTTCAGCAAGTATTTTAGTATTCTCTTTCAAGCATAAGGAGAACATGGTAAACTAATATGTATTTTGTCATCTGAATATTGAAGTAATGGTCTTGTTGTCTTGTTACTTATTACTGATTCTAAATTGGTTTATGGGTAACGAGAGAGAACATATTAGCAGGTAGCATATATAATTACTCTTCTTGTCTGACTTTAAGTATTTATTTTGAAGACTCCTATACATTTGGAGAAAAAAATTGAAGAAATTAAAAACAAAAGTATGATACACCATTTGGCTAGGAGCACTAAGTAGTTTAAGAAATTATTAGCTTAATGGTTTTGCTGTTAAAGGTTACTTGATAACCCTTTGCCTCCTTAACTCTAGATTACATTTTATGTAGCTGTTGTTGTTAGACATGTGAAATTATGAAAGGATAAATGAAAAAGATGTATGCATTGCCCATTTTTTCTATAGTCCTTACCCAGACAAAACCCATATAGGCCCAAGTTAAGCAATTTAATAGGAAAATGCTAATAAAAATTTTGGCAGAAGAGGAAAGAAAAGAAAAAAAATACAAATAATGGAAAAAGGAAGTCATGATTATTCTCCATTGCATCTGTGTTCATTTAAATGGAAACTCTTTGGTGCTGGTGGGGAACCTATCATCCATAATTGTGAAGCTCTTTTTGGTGCTATATAAGTAATATTGCCTTGTTGTTCAACTACCCAGTAGCGTGCTGTAAATTGTTCATTTAGGCTGTGATTTCTTGCAAGGTGCTGAGCATCATGCATGTCTTCATGATGCATGATTTGGCCCTTCTGACACCTTATTTGTTTTGAAGTGGTTTTCATATTTGATTGTAGTAGTACATTCTGAGTTAATGTACAGACACCTGAAGACCAATGGAACAGCCGTTTGTGACACCAGCAATGGTACCTGCTCTAATAAGAGTTGAAAACGCCATCATAATGCAGGCCAAGTTTCTGTAGCTCTGGCTATGTCAATCCTGGGCCTGTCTTCTTCTCAAAACTGAAATATGTAGGGATATTTATACCTTTTTGAGGATTCAAATAAGATTCTCAAACCCAGTTCTGACCTTCCTTAGCCTAAGAGTTAGAGGTGAGGCTGAATACTATATAGTCCATTGTCCATTAGTGTACTAAGAGGGAACTCCTGGGGAGGGTTTTCTCATGAGCAGGAGGAGGATGGTTTCCAGCACGATGAGATGGAAGATAAAGGCATGGGAAAAACTAAGTCTCCAAGGAGGATAATTTACTTTGCAAATGGTGAAACCATGGAAGAATATAGTACGGAAGAGGAGGACGAGCAGGAGGAGAAGGCAGCACAGCAGCCACTTGACACAGTAAGCCCCTTTATTGACTTTTAGGAAACTCTAGGGAGACTGGAAGGGGGGGGGGAGTGCATGTTAGAGAACACTGCACCCTTCACAGTCACAGTAGCCAGCTCTGTAGATGCTCACATACCTCTTCTTTTCTGTGAAAGCTGTGACTTCTCAGACACAGAACAGATTTAAAAACCGTACAAGCTTCTTCAGGTTCTGCTAATGGGCTTTATTCCTGATGTTCATGAGACTGACCCCTGAGGTAGAGTAGTGGTTAAGCAGATCAAAATAGGAGGAAAAAATCATGGCTCTTACACTACAACTCTACTTAGGGCTAGCTGCATCTTGTGGTGAAAAGAAGCAGCAAGGAGATAAGACAAAACCTACCCAAAAGGAATTCTCATCCCCAAGCAAAAACATGAAGGCACATGTCCCCTGGTTCTTCCTTGCCCATTATTTGATGTCATGTGTGTTTCCTCATCTCTAAATGAGAACAAGACTGAGGCCTAGTCTACACTGGGGCATCTGGGGAAAGTTAAGAGATTAAATACAGATGGGAGATTCAAGCACAGGAAATGCTTTTCTGAACACTGCTTCAGAAGAAGAGGCCTTAGGGCATGTCTACACTGAAACTCTTCAGTCAGCCTATATTAGGTCAGCTTACAGCCTGCTCTAGTTCATGTCCACACTATCCTCCTTAAATGGGTGGTGCACATGCTCACCAGAAGCACTTTCCGTGACCAGGCTGAGCAGTGTGGGAGCTGAAAGCCAAGGCTCTCGGCTGTGCTCACAGCTCCCCACGGGAAGCTTGGCTGGTCCATGGGCTCCCTTCCCGCCCCCTCCCCCCCCACAGTTGTTTGCCTGCTCCCTCTCACCTCCACCGCTCCCCTCTCTCCCTCCTTCCCTCCCAGTATGGGAGCAACCACTCAGGCTCTCACCTCTTGCCCTAGCAGTAGCCCAGCTTGGAGCAGGGATCCTGGGAAGCAGCCCAGCTGGAAGTGGGGAGTCAAGACAGCAGCCTATTTGGGAGCAGGAAGGACTTTCTTGTCAGTTTCACTTCGGCAGCAAGGAATCATGAAGTTAGTGAACTGGAACAATTTTTGGAGTGAAGGTGCTGAGCTGCATCCCCTTCTATCCCTGCCCAAACCCCTATTCACCCCCTAGAGCTGGGGCTGGCAGCTGGGACCCCATATGTGGGGCCTGGCAGCAGCTCCCCAGGTGCAGGGCTGGCTGCTGGGCAGGACCCTGGGGCTGAGTTGGGCATGGGGCTGGCATCCATGCACGACCTAGGGCCTGAAGTGGAGCTCCTGGGCAGCAGAGGGCCTGGGTGGTAGGGGTGTGGGGGTGCTGGTGGCCAGAATCCCAGGTGGCAGGGGTGTGGGGCCAGGATGCCCAAAATCTGGGTCAGCTGCAGCCCTCCCTGCACCCCTACTTCCCATGCCTATGCATGAAGTTGATGACAAAGACAGCCAACAAGTGATGTAAGTAACAGTGTCTACGTAGACATTGCATTGCTCTAACTACACCAACATAAGCCATGCATTTCTTGTGGAGGTGGAAATAAATTGGTGTAGTAGGGAACTGACTTCAGGGGTTATGTCAGTTGAACTACATTGTTCAGGGGTGTGGATTTTTCACACCTCAGACCAAAGTAGTTATGCTGACCTAATTTTTTAATGTAGACCAGGCCTTGGTTAATTTTGTCTTAATTCATCCTCATTTATAGAAGCCTGACTGACCTTGCAGGGATTCAGTGAAAATAAGTAATATTTATAAACATTTCTGAATATTACACTAAATACTGACATTTACGCAATTGTCTATGTCTATCAAATCCATATATTTAGTATTTTGGCTTGATTGTGTAAATACTTAGACCTGTGAACAACTTTATTCACATAACAAAGTCCCATTGTGTTCCAAGTTCCTTAGAGCTTTATGTATTTTGCAGGATTGGATCCTTTGTGTCCTAATGGATATATGTTGCTTATGTTAATTGTACTGATGATTTTTGTTGGCTTGGTATATGCGATTGACAATCCCTAGTGTAAATACACAGAAATTTGCTGTAGGTCAGCTGTGACTAGATAGTTTGAGCAGCACCCTGTGTGAAGACTGAAGAAAACAATTAGCTTTCTCCCCTACGCAATGGGAGATTCCTTGCATACTCCAAATATTATGCATCAAATTCATCTCTGGTATAACCCCAGGATGAGTTTAGCTCTGTATGTCTGAAATGCACGTTTTCCTTTTGCTCTTGTTTTGTAGTCCAAGCTCTCCTGGGGGCTATATCTGCGGCTGTGGGCAGTTCGAATTGCAACAACTTCACTTTTTAGTAGGTATATTTTTTGGCATCAATGGGAGGTTTATTTTAGATGGGTTGAATATAAATACTGTTAAGATAATATTTAACTGCCTTAAAAGAACATTAAGTTTCAAGGTCAAGTACTCAAAAGCTAGGAATTAGTGTCTATGCAATTTTATGTTAGTCCCCTTGTACATACGTATTATGATATAATCTTCTCAATTACATAATCAGACATTACTTTTTCCCTGAAGACTCTTGCCTCATTCAGTACGCATGAGGGATGGTGCTCACGGAATGGTTAGCTATTCAGTATCGTATTTTATTCTCATTCAGTGTGTGGTCCCATTTGATGTTTAAGCCCATCATAAAACCCTAGAATTATTACTTTTCTCTTGAGCATCTCTGTGATGTTGCCATCGTAGTACCAGAGAGCTCCACAAACACAATGGAATTATTTTCAAAATACCATTCTATGGTACAGGGATATTCTCTCCCTTTTATGCATTGGGAATTGATGCACGTAAATTAGAGCCAAAATTGTCAAGTGTGTCAACTGATTTTGGTTGCCCTATTTGAACTGCATAGAGTTTTTTTGTGTGAGTACATAGCATATTAGGGCGTGTAATAATCAAAGCAAAGTTCCCATTAATTTCTGTTGCAGCTGTGAGCTCAGCATTTCTACAGTTCAAATCGCATGTGTCAACCTGGAACTCGTCGTCCGATGACACACAGGAACTTTGCAGTGGAGGCCCGGATAAAATCCGTTGCTCCAGGGTAGCATTCAGCTACCTTAATCATGAGACCATCCTTTCTGTTCCTACAGTCCCTGCTTCATTCACTGCACACACACTCCCATACACATAGGTCATCATGTGGGTTTGGATATGTAGACCCACAGCACAGTCCTCTGCCACTTAAGTTAAGAGAGTAACTAGGGGCAACAAAATGCTGTTAGCCCCTTCTAGTGGCAGGTCAACATAAAAGAAGAGATGTAAACTTTGTCCCATGGGTTTCACAGCTATCTGCTGCACAGCAAAGGAATACTGAGACTTGGGAATAATGGGTTCAGTTTCAGGGTCTAGAGGAAAGTGTGCTTTAGTGGTCTCTAAACAGTAGTCCTTCCCTTTCTGTTCCTATCCTTCACAGTATCTGCTCCAGGTGCCCTGCCCCACATTTCTTTTCCCTGTTTCTCCTGCTCACACCTCTGAAGTCAGGCTGTTTCCTCCTCCTCCTTTGTGTTTTCTGGATACCAGCAAGGGGAGCATTGAGGGTGCAGGCTAACTGCTCTCAGTTGCAATAGCTCCTGGGAGCTGGGCAATACAGTTGAAGGGAAAGAACTACTCAGCTAGGGATGGCATGTGTGCAGCTCTGTAGAGATGGTGCATGTACAATCCAGTCAGCACACAGGAGCTGTGAAGGATGGAGCATCTCAGTGCAGATGAAACCTTCTGAGCACTTGGCTTCCAGCTTTTAACAAATCTATAGTGAGCACATGCTAAGAGAATTTTTAAAGGATGTTATGAAGACCAAAATTATAACTGGATTAAAAAAAATAGGTTAACAGAAGAAAAATTCATCCATGAGTTTTAGTCAAGATGACCAGAGGTGCAGCCCCATGCTCTGGGAGTCTCTAGGCCTCTGACTGTCGGATGGTAAGACTGGATGGACAGCTCACTTACTTGATGAATGCCTTGTTCTATTCATTCCCTTTGAAGTATCTGGTATTAGCCACTATTGGAAGACATACTTCGACCATGAGTCTGACTCAGTATGGCCATTCTTCCTCCTTACACTATGGTTTACAACAGTGTTTCTTAAACTATGTTCCGCGGAACACTGGTGTTCCGTGAACAACTCGCAGGTGTGCCGCGACTACTTCTTTGTTTTTGTTACTTCTTTGGGGTTTTTCTTTTGTGACAATTTTTTTTTGAAGAAAATTGTCATAGGTGTTCCTAGGGTATTTTCTAATTCTGGAAGTTTTTCTGCTTTTCTCGGCAGCTGACGGAAGCCTGCTTGGGACATTAAAGGTGCTGTGACCGCATTTCAGCCTGACCTCCCGAGGTCTCCCTCAACAAATTTTCCCAAGTGTTTTTTTTTAGAAACCATCTGACAACCCTAGGTGTTCTGCATAAAAAAAATATTATTGTTTGGTGTTCCGTGGTCTCAAAAAGTTTAAAAAACACTGGTTTACAACTTGACCAAATCTCAGTGGATTTTCATAGGAATGGCAAAAGGTACATCCCTGACACCAGATCAAAACCCTGCCAAATCTCTAGTCTCTACTCTAAATCATGAAGATGCTTGAGCTTCTCTATGTAACAACTTTTTTTTAATGTGGGCTACATGTATTTTTCCCTAACCTCATTCATGGAAATTACAAGAATTTTAGTTGAAACTTCTGCAAAAATTTTAATTTGGGAGAGACATCACGCATGGAAAAATTCAGCCACAGAGGCTTAAATCTAGCAAAGTTATAAGCAACTGAAAACAGGATCATTAGTGTCAGACAGCCTTACTATAATCATCACTATCTGTGCCACCTCTCATAAATGGCGTTAATTTGTAGGCAGGGGTAAAACTATTCATGGACAAAATCTACCTCAGCTTTTGAAAAAAATTGAATAGTGTTCCTGATCAGATTGATATAACTAACTGAAAATCAGGGCACAAATAAGAGTAGAAGTACTGAAGCAGATTAGAAATTAGAAGAGGGACAAGAAACTGAGGCCACAAGGAAAAGAAAATGGGTCAAAGTGAAGACAGGTTAACAAACATAGTACTGCAGGAAGATGGATTAGGACAATCTAGCTCTGCTAACTGAGATTATTGCATGCAGTTTTGATCATTCTACTCCAGGCAAACCAGTGTAAAATCTGAAAAAGTGGCATCTGAAAGCAGTCACAATGACTTTCTTTCCCCCTTCAAAAATCAACAGAAGAGATACAAAGTCCATCTCTTCTCCCTGATACAAAGTAAGGGAGCCTTTCCTAAGATGAAAGAAGATCCCGAAAGGAAAGGAGACTTGCCTATGACCTAGTTACTCTTTGAGAGTGAATTGGCATGTAAAACAACTTAGGATGAATTTGTTTACACAGAGTATAGTTGAAACATAGTATGGAACAAAGTGCCTAAAACTGCAGCTGGTGTAAGTGACATACATCATTTCTAGTACTTCTGGCCAGCTCTTTGGAAAAGGATTGAAATGGGTAGCCAGTAAGTAGTTTTCTGGAGTGAGGATTAGACTTACCAAAAGCGGACTTGTATTTCCAGAGCTGATGAAGACAGTCCTTGTATTATATCTCCCCTTTGTCCTTTTGTTCGTACAGACATCAGCATGTAAAGCTGTTTTCTCCTATCACATAATGTGCCTCACTATACAACTTCCTTACTTATGTAAGGGATAGAATTGCTGTTATTTTTAATTTCCTCTGTCTTTTCAGCTTGCGAATTCCTTGGTGGGAAGCTTGCCACTTTCTTGGGACTCAATGAACCCAAATATCAATATGCAATAGATGAATACTACAGGACACAGAACAAGGTAAATTAAATGTAAATTAAATACAAGAGGAGAAAAAATATGGCACTTAATTTTTATCATGTTTTATTATTAAGAACCAATAGTCTTTCCAAACAAGACCCAAAGCAAAGAATTTTACTCCCAAAGAATTTATAATCTAAACAAATCTCTGTGTATGTGTGCATGCGTCTCTCTCTGTTTTTGTGTGTGTGTGTGTGTGTGTGTGTGTGTGTGTGTTTGTGTATATATATAAATAAAACTTAACTTAAAATCTGAGTGGATCACACCCTGGAAGCTTTACTAAGGTCACTAGCTCTGCATAGGTCCTATGAAAAGCTTTGAGATGTGTTGGCATCAGACTGCACTATATACACTGAAGTGATTGTCATTAAACTTTCAGACTGCAGGATTTTGATTTTAAATATATTGTGGATTAGTTCTCTCCCAGTGTGACTTTTGGAGTCTTATTCCCTGAGTTGATGAGGTTGAGCTGCATTGTAAAGACAATCTGGGTATGTTTCTGGTATCAGGAAAGTTTGATCATTCATTCCAACATCGCTCCATGTTAGCAGATTCAGAGACCACTGTTGGGATGGGTGTTGGAAAAAAATATTTGCCCCACCTGTCTGGAATGTCAAGGTGGTGGATTGGCAATACATAAACAGAAGAAGTTTGAATGATGGTCCTAGAATAGAGAAATAAATGAAAACACCACAAGGAGTCAGCATAACCATGAAGAAACCTTGGGGTATGAACAATACAACATCTTTAAAACTTTATATTTTTAGTATTTGTTTCTGTCTTTAGCTGTTTGCAAGGCACTAGAGGTCTACTCTACTGAAATGTTTCTCTTAGCTTTGCTGGCTTGTGGTGCAGAAAACTGTTCCAACTGAATAATGTAATATAATTCCAATTGTCGTCTTACTCATTCCTTCCAAAACTTGGAACAAAATGATCTGCCCTGCCCTGCTCTGCTATGTTGAGAAACTGGTTACTGATCACCATGATAAATGGTGGTTTTGTTGTAGGTTAAGTTGATCAAAGGCATATCTATTTCTTGAGGAAACTGCTGTGCCCAAACGAGTATACAGATAGAGAATTTTATATTCAGCTAGAGACACAGGAATCTGAATTCTGGTAACAAAGTTGTACAAAAAACAGCCTTTTGAATTATGGTGGAAGTGAATGTATAATGACACCACACTATTGTCAGTCAATGTTACATTGTTGAAGGCTGCTTGCAAACGGAGATGAGCTCAAGTGACAAAATTCTGATCTGGATCTGGATTTTGAATCCATCCCAAATTTCAGAAATTTCCTTATAAAGAATTTGAAGTTTGGTCCTTTTAGTGAAAAGAACAGTCACAATATTTTTTTATTCTAAGCCCACCACAGTTCCCACAGTCCCCAAAATCTAAAATACCTATTTGGGATCAGATTTGCTCTTTTCAAAGATGGTCCCCTCGACTGATCTATGGATTGTGTATTAATTTGATGACTCAAGAATTCCCCATTAGTATCCTGAGATTTGATAGATTCTTGTCCCGAGATCAAGGCCAGTAGTATAAGACTTGCTCTTCAGTTGTGAACTGTGATGTACATGGTTACAACACTCACACTTATGAAAAACCTTCTGTATACATGACAGTTAGCAAAGTCACAAACATTCCAACCTAGTGAGAGAAGATGCGCATTCTGTATTATCTCTAACTTCCATATACTCACACCATCCCTTGCAGAACAACATGAAATATTAGTCATAATCTGCCTCGCTATCATCTCCTTCCTCATCACCATCGCCAGTGGCCATCATCCTGGCACTACCTAAGAGATACATCTCTCCGCACCTCACCACACAGGCTGACACACAGCTTTTATGATTTGTTACATTGACACCACTATGCCTAACATGTATTCAGACAGGATTTCTTTCCTTTTCCTTACTTGTATTTCCTCACTCTACTGATGCTGGACTGCTCTTGTTCCACAGGATAGTAGGCCTTTAACTTCCAGTTTACTATACACTATACTATTGAATGGTATACTATATCAATTACCATGGCACTCTGATGATCAGACATTAGGAATATTTCTAATTTAAAATATCCCAAATCAGTATGAGCTAGAATCTTGTGGTTAGCAGTTTAGTCATTACAGCATTCTCCTGTGGTTTAGGGTTACTCCTGGTTAATTATTATTGGCTAAGGCCTTGGGACCTTATTTCTTGCTTAGCTAAGCTATTATCTTACAGGCCTGAGGCCCATAAGCTCATTGAGTTACCACCTTAACTTATGCCCATGCCTTACTGGCGAATACCTATTCCTATAGGCTACAGACCTACTTTATGTGAAATGGCATTTTGTGTTTTTAGTTTGTAGACCAATTATTTCTGTATTTAATATGTCTTTTACAGATGTTTAAAAACTATAAAAATCTCATCTCTGGATCTGCAAATTCCACCTGTAATCTTCCAATCGAGTTGGTTCTTTCTGGCTCTTCACTAGCCAAACACTCTGCTTTCCATCTGTGCAACCCCATTTATCCTCAAATTTAAGCTTTCTGGTACATCTCTGCATATGTATTTAATTTAGTTCTCATTAGTGGGCTTGATAAGGGAAACTGAGAGCATAATTTGAGGACAACAGAGTAGAGGAGGCTTTGCAATTGGAACACAACAATTCTGATTCATAAGGATGCCCCTCCAAAAAAAAAAAAAAATCCAACTTGCATTCCCACAGCTGCACATTCTGCAAAACTGGCACAGCTTAAAAAAAATAGTAAAAATTAGGGGGGGGGGGGTTTCCATGAAAACAAATAGATCTCTTTCTGAATAACCCTGGGAGCAGAGCTGCTGAGTAAGATGGTGGTGATTTTACACAATTGCTTTTCAGAATATATTTTAAATGTTTCATGCTTTGTAGCATTTTAAATTCTAGAACACAACACTACTCCAGAAACTTAAAACAAGTTTCAGGCTATAGTTCTGGCTTTGACAGGGTTCCTGTTGCTTCTGTGTATAATGGTTACAGCCAATCAGACAATAACCTAACCTTATGTAATCGAGCTACTTTGCCCAAGGTAACAGAGAACTCGCATTACTATCACTATTAGTGTCTCCGAATCCTTATAGAAGATACCAGATAGGTTTGGTTTTGTCCAATGAATTTTTTTATTGTCTTTGTTCCAGGAAAATGAAGATGATAAGATCTCTGAGACAAAGGAGGCAGACTCTCTGAGTGAAAAACACTGTCTAGAAACACAGAATGTTGAATATGGATCTATTAGACTCAAGAATGCTATGGAGTTTTCTCAAAGAAGCAGTTTTGCAAACATTAATGAGGTTTCAAAACACGACCTATAAAGTCCAAATTGTATTTCAGCTATTAAGAAATGATAGCAACATTGTCATTGTGGTCTCTTCTAATACTGAAATAATTATATAATAGGACACGAATACATCATTAGCAATTTCTGGGCCTAACACATTACGTTCCTTTGTCCAAAAGTGTCATTCAAATGTCTAATAGCCAGCTCGATGGAGCCAAAACAGCTCTATGAAGGAAAAAGGCAGACAGAAGATGATAAAAATTTAATTCTGCCTTCTGTAACATCTGACATTTAACTATTTAAGCTAAGTAGGTTAATGGAGTATCTGCCACCCATTCCCTATGTTTCTAAGCATTGAACTGGAGCCTTTACATTTTGATATGTGAATCATGGACTTGACCTTAGATGTTTTCCACTTTCAAAAGTAACTATCTGGCTGGGACTAAGCAATGGAATTTTATATGCTAGGATACATAAAGCAGCCTTCTGAATCATAGTCTATTCTTGGTAGTTACGGATGTTTCCTGATAAACTATTTTTTTTATAAGCATGATGTAAATCTTGCCCTTTTGTTTAAGCAAATGAACACTAGGGAAACTACTAGTCACTGAATGGATTCCTGTTTTGTTTCTGTATGTCTGAAGATTCTAATATTATCCAGCATTCAGAAAAAGGTAGATCTGTTCTAGGGAGTGCCTAACATTTTAGGAAGTGTGGCGCTCATATTTGGCAGATTTTTTTCTGTAATCTGTGATGAAATATTGACCTTTTTTCAAAGATACTGTTCTCTTTACTTCTGGATCATGTCCACACATCAAGTAGTAACAAGAACATTTGCAATGCAGGGATGGAGTAGTCTGCAAAGTAAGAGAGAGTTTATTTGAAGGTAGCTGAGACTTACTGACTTTTAAAATATTCTTTTCCCTGAAAGGAGTGAAAGGTCAATTCAGATTTTTTAAGGGCTGACTTGATGGAACAAACAATTAACTGAGTCACTGGTCTAGGTCAGCTGAAACTTCAAATTAACTCTTGTGTGGTAGATATTCCCCTGAAAGTGTAAAAGTGGAAGAGGGAATTAATCAATATTCCTTTCCTGTTTAAGTCTCTGTGCACAAGTTAAAACAGTAACTAAAAACTTGTAGAAGAGTGGGGGAAGCAAAGCTAACTGCAGTAACTGAAAGCAAGCCATGCCTAAGTCACAAAAGGAAAACAGAAAGTGATATGCCTGTTGTACTATGATTTTCAGTGCACCTTACCCTTCCAGAACAAACAGAGGTTGTGTGAGAATGGTTTACATTTTCCAGTCCTTTGTTACAGCTTGACTATGCTGCTTCTTCAGTGTTCATGTATCTCCTCTCCAGCTCAGGCCTTGCCCCTCATTGTCTGCCATTTAAACTTGCCACAGTTAGAAAAAAAAAAAAAAGCTCATCTAACATTAACTCTTAATGAATTTATACCCCCAATGCCCTTTTTGGAGAACCTCATTTACACTGACTGAAGAAACTGTCCTAGTACCAGTCATGGTCTTGTATTTTTAATTTTCACAGTTCTAAAGTTGCTAAAATAATGGGTCCTCTTATGTAAAAACAAAAGTTACTTCACTGCAGCTTATTCAATTTCATTTATGCGGTATGTTGTCATGGTCTTGTGTTGGTGGATGTCTTCCTAGTTAATGTCTGGGTGGAGACAAGAGCCTGAACTAGCTATGAAGACCTCCCTGCATTTTAAGGTAGTTCCCAATTGGATCAGAATTCCAGGGGAGGGGCCAATCTCTAATGTCACACTGTGAATTGGGTACCGTTTGCCAAGATAAACTCATGTATAATGACATGATTATAGCTCCTCTTCCCTCTGTCCTGTGAAACTCAAGCTCCAATGACAAGTCCACAGGAAGGGATGGGGTCTCATTCTCACCAGAAATGAATGAAGGATGGGAATAGCAGAACTCAGAATGGTTTTGGCTCTGCTTTGTCTGTGTGTGGCAAACTGGAGTAGTAGAAGATTGAACAGGAAGCTTCAGCAGGAATATTGAACTCTTGCAGAAAGCAGCTTCTTTCCCACATCATACAGCACTCAAACAGGCTAAGTGTTCCATGAGTACTAGGGAGCTTCCTTTGTTTCTCCTTGGAGACTTGCAAGGAAGCAGAAAGGAAAATCTTCTATGCCTGTGACTGGATCGGGCTCCTTTGAGTTGGGGCTCAGCTGCTCTTACAGTGAATGCCTTACAAAGTACTACTTCCTGGTATGCACAGCACTCTATCCTGTGTAAAGCAAACACATGGAATAGTATTTAACAGTGATGTAAACAGTGACTTTATCTTTAAGCTTCCTTTGCTGTTTAACTCAAACTTGTTTGGCACACCTATTTAGTGCCAAAGGCACCACTTCTGACACTGTTGAGTTTGACCTGAAGCCTCACGAGGACTGCATCTAATTATGTCAAATTTACTCTAGGCTGAGTTATGGGGAACTTTGAACAAGCATCAAGCCATTCAAGGGCTGGCTTGTTACTCTGAGAGCTCTAGGCTAGGCCTGACATTTTTTTAGGAAGTTTAATTTTTCTCACTTATCTCAGTCACTGAATATAACATCATGTAAAGAAGGCTACTGTTCAGCACTACTCCAATGAATAATTCGGGGAGGAATCAGCACTCTATTCTGCCATCAGTTGTAATTGCCCATGGCAAGGCAGAGAGATCATCCTGTGCAGTGACCTTAGAGCAGGGCAAACTGGGCCCATGTCCAGAGTGCCACAGCTAGAGTGTGAGGGGCAACTGAGCATGAACATTGCTGGGCAAAGGGGGCAGAGGGTATTGGGCAGGGGGGGCAGTGATGTGGGGCATCCTGGAAGTAGAGGGCTGGGTTGGGGCCACAGGTGCAAGGAAACAACAGGGGTTAGGATGAAGGGGGCATAATGCAGGGGTTAGTGGTAAAGGAGACACAGGATGGAGGTGGAGGATTCCATGAGTGCCAGGGAAATGGGTGGTGCTATGCCCACAGGGACCAGGGTCACCAAAACATAAGTTTGCCCAGGATGCCATTTTCCCTAAGGCTGGCCCTCTATACAGCTTATACTGTTCGTCACCGTTCCCAGGAAGACTGCATCACTGACCTCTGGTCTTGTCAAGTGCATCCCCTCCATGTTCTTATGCTGCCAGCTGTCACCTGGCTTTGAGTGGAGTCATGCCGTCCTCCCGCTCACTGCTAGACTGGGCCTTGTTTGCAGTCCCTAGATCCAGAGCTCAGCAGGTCTGACTTAGGCTCAGACTCTGCAATTTTGTTCTTTCCACAAGCAATGACAACAGTGACCGGACAGCCTCTTTAAAGTAAAGCATTATTTATTTTGAACAAAAGCATTTTAGAAAAAATGGGTCTTAAAACAACTATACTGGATGCATTTCTGGCTTTTCCCTAAATCTTACCATTCCCTGGATCTGGGGGCACGTCTTCACTATGGGCAAGATCAAAAGAGCAGCAATTGATCCAGTGGGGGATCAATTTATCACCTTGCAGATAGACGTGATAAAGCACCACCAATCGCTCTCCTGTTAATGCCAATACTCCACCTCAACAAGTAGCACAAGGGGAGGCAACAGGAATGCATATCCAGCTGACATGCTGCAATGAAGACAGTGCAGTAAATAAATCTAAGTATGACAACTTCAGATAAGTTATTCATGTAGCTGAAGTTTTATAACTTAGATCCATCTCCCATGGTGGTGTAGACCAGCCATGGGAAGCAATGCTTATTTAGGCTTCTTCTGCAGCATCTTTCTCCTCTCTACCTGTCTTTCTAAATAATTGCTGACATGTCCTTCCTTCTTGTGAGGAGCACTTTTTATTGTTTAGTGTTTATTTGATTTCCAAACTCCTACCTTTGGCCAAAAAAACCCCTTATAACTTGATGGAGACAGCATCCTTGAAGGTGATAGATTTCCCACAGTGTTTAAAGAATGTGCTGGTGTGTTCTTATCTACATTGTACTGACTTTTTCTTTGCTTTCCCCACAGCTCCCTATTAAGTTAGAGCCATACAGGTAATTCTAGTAACCTATCATAGTTGTACGAGAAGTTTATCTCACTGACTAGGTCATTTACAGTATCCAAACCTTTATTCCATATCCATATTAATAAATTAATACATATCAATTCCATGTCCATCAAACTGCCGTGTTTCATCAGATAGTGCCTCTGTAAGGGTATGTCTACACAACATGTTATTTCGAATTAACTTTAATAGCGTCTACACAGGCAAACCACTATTTCGAATTAAATTCGAAATAGCAGGGCACTTAATTCGAATTTAGTAAACCTCATTCTATGAAGAGTAACACCAAACTCAAATTAGCTAATTCGAAATAAGTGCTGTGTAGACACTTATTTTGAAATAGGTGGCCTCCAGCCTTCCCAGGGTGCCCTGGTGGCCACTCCAGCCTCAACCAAGAACACTCCTCTCCCTCCCCTACCCGCCCCGGAGCCCTTAAAGGAGTAGACTATGGCCACAGTGCCCGTGCCAGCTCCAAGCCTGCCGGCCCAGAGCCAGCAGTCATTGCCCCTGACCCAGTGGCCCCAAAACATGAGCCAGCAAGCCACTGGCAGCCAGCCTTCCACAGCTCCCCAGGAGCAGTCTCCCACCTCCCAGAAGCCTGCCAAGGCCCGGAGAAGGCAGGCACCTTCCTGGTCCAGGGCGGAGATCAGGGTGGACCTTACTCAGGTTTGGGGGGAGATGCCCCCAATGTCCATGATCTCCATACTAGATGGAGGAACGCAGCCATCTATGGCAGGATAGATGCCAGCCTGGCCACCAAAGACCACATGCGATCCCAGGAGCAGGTTCGCATTAAAATCAAGGTGGTCCGGCGAGACCCCCCCAACCCTGAGCCATGAGCTTCCCCTCCCCCTTCTTCCCCTTGCTTCCCCCTTCCAGCTCTCTCCTCCCAGGTTTCCCCCTCCCCTCTCCCATCCTCTCTCCTCCTCTCTCCCACCTCCTTTCCCCAGTCTCACCAGAGTTTCATTCCCGCCCCCCCCCAGTTTTGTGAAATAAACAGAGTTTGCGTTTATGAAAATACATGTATTTTATTTGACATTAGGAAGGGGGGCTAGGGAGGGGTAAGTTGAAGGACGTGAGGGAGGAATGAGGTACAAACCCCCAGTGGGGCAGACCAGGGAGGCTCTGATTGCTCCTCAGGGTGGACGCTCTCCCACAGGGCTTCCTGGATACTGACAGCCCCCCCGATGGACGTCCCAGATGGCAGCCTGCAGCAGGTGCAGCCAGGCTGATGTCAACGCATCCACAAGACGCACCAGAATGCCCAGAGGCAGCTCTGTCTCCATGTTGCAGAGAGCTATGGTGTCTCAAGTGAGGGCAACCAAAGCACTCCGAGACACCAATGCTTTGCTGTCCCGCAGCGAAGCAGGCAAGCAAGCAGGGACACCTGAGAACCGGCTGGCTTGGGGGGCAGGGGGTGTCCCTTTAAGCACAAGCCTCAGATAGCCTCAGGCAACAGCCACACACAGACACTCCTGACCTGATGCCCTGCCTGACCTGGTTCTGGCTGGCCTTAAATCCGAGTCCAGTCAGTGTGGATGCAGTATTTCAAATTAGCAAAATGCTAATTCGAACTGCATTTTGTGTGTCGATGCATTAATTCGAATTAGCTTAATTCGAATTAACTATTTCAAATTAAGATAACGCGAATTAACGCTGTAGTGTAGACATACCCTCAGTGCTTGTAGACCAAGTAGCTATGAAAGGGACTGCTGAATTCACTACAGCACACAGTTCTCTCCTAAACCTATAAGAAGTTACAAAGACCAGCAATGCGATTAACTTACTTACATAACTTTAGGAGTAACAGGTCAACTAGAGCTTTCATTATTAATGAGAGCGCAGAAGACGGGGTAAGAAGAGCACTGTTATCAAGATCTGGCCAGAGCAGATTCTTGTTGCCAATCTAATCTACCACCATATTAAAATAACATCTACTATAGTGAACATCACTTCTCTGATCAAATGTCTAGTGAAGGCTGCAACACAACTCTGTAATAAGTCCATAAACACTCTGACAAACCCAGCATTAAATATACTGAAATCCTATTTACTGTAACTTTAATAAAGTGCTGAATAAACACACAAGCCCAGATTGCTACAAGCTGGCAGGATGTAGACATACGTATAAATGAGCTTTGATGGTAACTTCAATGAATGCTAATTTCTGGCTTTAAAGACAGTGTAATAAACACAGCTGCCAGAAGTGTGATCTGAAATTAGACACTAATTAAATTAAATTTCCACTGGAATGAAAGTCGCTGTGCACCTTTTAGTTTTAGCAGCCATTGGTGAAATCAATTTTAGTTTTTGTTTATTTCTCATAATTAAAAAGTTTTTTGCATTGAGATGATCTAATTGTGCGCAAAGCTACTGATGGAAGCAAACGTTCCTTTAACTTTTTTACTCCCAACCTATCTTCAATTATTTACTACATTCATGTTTTGCATCTTAATTGAAGTTATAAACTCGTCAGGGCAGGGACTCACTCTGTGAAAGTCGTGTCAAATGCCTGGTTTGCAGGCTACATGTGGCTCCTATAGCATGTGGAATTTAAGATTTAATTAAAACAAAAAGGAAATTACTAGGCAGTATGGGCTGAGAGAACACCTTCTAAATATAGCCCAAAGGTAAATAAAGTACTGTCTTCCTGAGTTTGCAGCTATCTTGACACAATGAAGCTGGGAGGTCTGAACGTCTTCAGGCTCTCCCCCCAAGTATTCTCAATAAAGTGGTAATGCTAAGGTCCAGCAAGGATGCTTTTTATGTAAGCACGAACCATTTCATTGCTGGTCATTTACTGGATGGAATAGGACTGGGGATGAGGATAGGAGCTGGGAGTTGCTACAGGGAAGGAAACGGAGGGCAGGTCTACACTATAGGGAAAAGTTGATCTAAGCTATGTAATTTGAGTTATGTTAATATGTTAGTTAGTTATGTTAGATCTACTTACTGTGGGGTCCACACTGTGGTGGGTCAGCTGGAGAAACTCACATAGACTCCCCTTACTCATCTCATTCCAGTGCCATACTGGAGTTGACATCTATGTAATCGCTGGTTTATTTAGCAGGTCTTCACTAGATTCACTAAATCAACACCCAATTAATTGATTGCCACAGCACTGATCCCAGCTCTAATGGAAACAAGTCCAAAGAGAGAAAACTAAGGTCAGAACTACTACAAAAAGTTACACCTAGCTAGGTCACTTCAGAAAGTAACAAAATCAAATCCCTGAATAGTATAGCTGAACCAACCAACCTAACCCCCTTGGTGTAGATAGCACTCAGTCAACTGGAGAATTCTTCCGTCAACCTACCTAGTGCCTCGTGGGGAGGTGGATTTATGACAGCAATGGGAGAACCCCTCTCATCTCTGCAGTGAATGGCTTCACTGAAGCACAACTTCTACACTAATGCAGCTGTGCTTCTGTAAGATCTCTAGTGTAGCCACTCTCAACTGATAAGAACTCTCTTCCTCCTGTAGAGACAGCTCTATCCACACTGGTGCTTAGATCAGTGTAACTTATGTTGCTTAGGGAGCGGTTTATTCATATCTCTGAGTGACATAGGTTAGACTAAAAGTAGTGATATAGTAGACATAGCAACCATAAGATACTGCATAAATAGTATCTCTTTATTGTTGCTTTTAAATACGTATTATTATTTTGTTAAATTCTTATTGCATGTCGCAGGAAGACATAGTCTGTCCCAACAGAGATCAGTGAGCAATAATTTTTAGGGGGGGGAGGGAGCACATCAGAAATTTGTGATGTGGTGAGGCCGTGGAAAGAAGGGACAGGGACAGGAGACTTCTCGTGCTCCCCTGCCCACAGGTCCTGATTGGTGTGGGGGGGGAACGTGTGAAGTCTTTGCCCCCTCCCCTATCCCTTAGAAAGAATCGCCAGCTGTTTTGAACAGCTGGTGGTTTCCGCTAGGTGCAGTGGTGGTAGGAGACTTTGCACGCTCCCCATGCTCCCAGGCATATCAGGGCCTGGGAGTGGGGGAGTGTGTGAAGTCTTTGCCCCCCACCCTGCCAGGGGTGTGTGGCGGCTAGCAAGAACCACCAGCTATTTTAAAACAGCTGGTGGTTCCCTCTGGTGCTGTGTGCTCCTGACAGGGGGAGTAGACGTCACATGCTCCCCGTCTCCAGGTCTCAATTGGCCTGGAGGCAGGGGAGTGGCAGGGTGACTGTGGGCCAGATCCACTGGCTTGGCTAGCCAGATCCAACCCGTGGAGGCTATCTTGCCCACCTCTGATCTAAATGGATAAGCAGAACAATGCAGATACAAATGCCCTTGGATGACCAGTGGAATTTTATCAGTGTGGTTTAGAAAATAAAAAGTACTGTGTGTGTAGCAGCACATACAAGTCAGAAGTGCTAACACTAGGTGTATTTTACGGAGGGATTTGAATGAAGAGAGAATGGTAGCCTTTCCTGCCAGGCATAAAAGGGCAACCTTGGGTGTGGCACAACAATAGAAGTGGGGCAGGGGGGCTGATTGGCAGCGCATAGCCAGATGAAATGAGATCATTATGAAGACAATAACATTCATAATCAACTTCTTCTCAACTAGTTTAGGGCCTGTGCAATAAAGCCTTGGGTTGGACCGTTGACCTTGATGACCCCAATCTTTTGGGGGGCATTTAGGGTGAAGTTTGGTGACAGGCTCAATGTGGTGGTTTTCTTTCGGATTGTGGCCACTGCTGTGAGAAAGGCTGCTTAACCACTGATATGGTGGAGCCAGAAGCAAAATACTGATGTACACATTTGATACAGTTGTATAATTAATTTCAAATACTAAAACGTGTCAGACATCAGTGCCATTTAAACTGACATAAGTAATTGTTACTACCCACTGATGAGCCCCATACAAACAATATACTGTACACACAAGCATAACATTTCTGTGTCTGCCAAAATATTAACTTAATGATAAACTAATTTAGTAAAACTCATTAATTTCCAAAATAATGCTAATTTACCTGACAAGACGCTTCATTAGTTACAATATACTTATCTCAATTTCCACATTTACTCACTAGATGGCACTGTCTGATTGGAAATAAATATTTCTTAACAGCCCATTTTAAATTTCCAAAACTGTAACCCTGTTCTGCTACAATGAATTAGTAAAAGAAAGATGCTAAACCCCACGTTATAGTCATCAGATACTTTTTCACTGAATTTAACGAAAGAGTAATGAGAATTATATAATCTATTAAAATGACTGGGATGAGTAAGATGCAACAGACTCTTTCAGTCAAAAAAGTGGGAGACACCTAGGAAAAACTGAGAGCAGAGCCATCCCATACATAGGGTGGTTGGAGGCAGCCGCCCCAGGCCCTACACTTTGGGAGAAGAAGGATGTTAAAATGTGGATAATCAGCTAATTGAGTAGTTGATGGAATTTCCATCAACTACTGGATTAGTTGATAGGGAGGGGGCACTCGCAACCCCTGCTGTGGCTCTGCAGTTTAAATGTAGGAGGAGCTGGGCGGCAGTCCCTGCTCATGTGGCCCCAGAAACTAACACCACTATGGCTAAGTCTACATTGCAGTCCTCTTGCGCAAAAGCCTATGCAAATGAAACGTGGATTAGCATATTGCCACATTTCATTTGCATAATGAGGCTTTTGCACAAAAAGGAGCTGTCTACATAGCCTCCCCCCACATTCACCGGGGTGGCAGAAGCTGGAGCAGCCCGGCAGCCTGCTTTGCTCCACTCTACTGCCCTCTCCAGGCCTACTGCACTCAGCTTCTCAGCAGTGGTGGGAAGCAGAGTGCCCCACCCCAGGGCACTCCACTTTTCACTGCCAAGGAGAAGTTGAGCACAACAGGCTGAGAGAGCAGTGAAAACAAATTTCACTGGTGTCAGGTGGAAGTGTGTATCTCACTATATGAGCACAGAGCAGCTACACAAGTGATCTTACAGCAGCACTACATCAGTCAGTGCTGTCCCTGGGATGGGGGAGGCCTGGGGTAACCCCATTCTCTGTGCTAGGCCCCACCACACCCCTGCTCCACCCTCACTACACCTCTTCCTGCCCCTGCTTAGCCCTCTCCGACCACCATTGCTCCCTTCCTTGAATCCTCCTCCCCCACGTGATGTGACCTGGTGGATTACCAGGGAGCCAAGCATGGATCAGCAGCAGGTGTTGGCCCCGCCATACTCACCAAGGCGGTGGGAACTGCACGAAGTGGAACGACCCAGCAGCCTACTCTGTTCTGCGGCCTATCTCTCAGCCAGGTTGCACCACTTTACAGTGGTGGTGGGCAGTAGAGCAACCTGGCCCCAGCCCACTCTGCTCCCCTGAGCCTGCTTTCTGCCACTACAGTGAAGCAGAGCAACCTGGCTAGGAAATGGCAGCGCGGAGCAGGCTGCCGGATTGCTTTGCTTCCCACGGCTCCTGCTGCTACAGTGAATGTGGGGGAGCCTGACCGCTACTGCTGCCCCACACCAGGCCCCCCAGGTAATTCCCCAGGCCACCCTAGGTCTGCAAGCTAAATTCAATGTGGGGGACCATCCCAGCCACAGGATAGTGGGAGCTGTCGCCAGGGGGGCCTCCCAAAGTGTGGGGCTGGGCCTTCTGTCCCCAGCTGTCCTATGGATGGGACAGCTCTGGCATCAGTACTAAGGATGTTAAAATGCGATTATCTGGCTAATGGTATGGTCGATACAATTTGGCAATTAGACGATAAGCTCCACTCTGCAGAGCCGCAGCGGGGACAGCTCCAGGAGCCAACTCAAACCTCGACTGAGCAGGCCTGGCTCGTGCCGGCTCCAGAGCCACCTGCGCTGCAGCTCTGCATTTTAAGTGCAGGTGTATTCAAACTCTGATTACGCCACTGGGCTCTTACTACATTTAAAATGCAGCGGTGCAGCAATCAGCGCAAGCTCAGTCCCAGCTCATGCTGAGTCCAGCAGCCCCTGTTCACAGCAGCCAGCCCTGTCTTCAGTGAACAAAGGCTGCTGCCCATGGCTAGCCCTGGCTGCCATGAACAGGGGTTGCTTGGCAACAACAGCCCCTGTCCGTGGGGGGCCCAGCTCCGGCTCCTGTCCCCCCCTTGCTGCCTCTCATAGAGGGGCAGGGATGGTGGCAGGACCCGTGCCGGGGAGGCCGTGGGGGTTGGTGGGACTGGGGTGCATCCCAGCCCCTTGAGCCACCGCACAGTGGCTGGCTGAAGCTCCAGCAGTCACCACATGGCGGGCAGCTGCCATTGTTTTAAAAACAGCTGCTCCGTTACACCAGCGGCAGGACCTGCATGGTGGGGAACGGGGAGGGAGAAGGGGCCCTAGCTGGTGGAGGGGGGGAAAGGGAGAGAGGGAAGGGGCCCTGGCTGGCACGGCTGTAGCCTGGGCCTCCCCGGTGGACAGGGGAAGAACCGGAGTTGCCTACACCCTGCGACAGGGGGTTGACGAGTGCAGCCCCCTAGTATTTTTTAATTAAAAGAGTAAAATCTTAAAACAAACTTCTGTGCGATGAAACAGCTCCCACATAATGCCCACTGAATTGTCAGACTTGTAGAACAAGTTTAACTACAGAACTCACATTAGTAGGCTGCAAAAGGCTTATAGCCCAGAGATGTGATCTCAAGGGGTTCTTCTCCCTTCCAGAAGTGTGAAGTATCTACTCCATGTGGTGTACCAATTGGAGGGATGAGCTGCTGCAGCCATGTATAATGGTCAAGAAGGATGATGGGAGTAGCCCAGCATGGTTCTCTCTCCTCCTAATGCTTCCTCAGCTCCTCAGGATGGAGCAGTTCCTGCACCATGTGGAGTCCCCAAAAGGGTGGACCACTGGAGACATAAACTATGCCAGCATGGTTATTGGTGGAGTGGTCATGGGAAACCCAACCTGCTTCTCTCCCCCCTAACACAACCCTAACAACAGCTCCTCTAATAACTCACTGCTGTTCCCAGTGCAAAGCCCTCCCTGCTCCCAAGATATTTGCTTTTTAAAACATAATTGTAACTTTTAAAATATCTTTAAACTGAAAACAGCAATTTTAATACCAGTTATGTATAACTTATGTTTATGTGACTCTAATTCCCCCCTTTAATTCCACACACAGCTATAAATGTCTGTTTATCTCTAACATGTATCTCAGAACCCTTGCGCTTTACAGAGTTAAATAAAACCATATCCACTGTTGTGCATTCTCTGGGCTGCATAATTGCACAATCTCTCTTTTCAGCATCTCAAACTGGTCTCTTGGATAAGGAAAGTTCAAATCTTGTTTCAAACTTTCAGTCCAGAATATAAAGAAACAAACCTTTTTCCAGATCTTTCTTTGTACAGATATCAGATAATTACATAAGTACAACCAATAATTGACTGAATTGTAGCAATTGCTCTTAAGATTAAGTGACAGAATATGTCATTATGAGCTCTGCGTACACTCATGTTCTGCACAGGGATGTTAGCAAATGTTTATTTTTCAGCAGTTACACTTTTACACGTGGGGGGCAGGCAGGAGTCCTCCCCTGCTGATATGGAGGCAGCAGCGGGGGTGGAGGGACAGCTGTAAGGAGCCGATACACACAGGGAGCTCCCTCCCCTGCACTGCTGCCTCTCAATCAGAGGCAGCAGCATAGCGGGCAGGCAGATCTGCAGGAGCACCAGCTCCCACCTGGTCCCCTCCCCGCGTTGCTGCATCTGGAGGAGGCAGCAGGCTCTGCTGGAGCTGGCATGCATGGAGAGCTGGCTTAAAAGCCACCTTCCCACGCATATTGGCTCCCCTGATACAGGGGAGGCAGCAGCATGGGGGGAGGGCAGGAGCAGGTACATTCAAGGAGCCATCTTGAAAGCTGGCTTCCTGTGTGTACCGACTCCCACCTGCCTCACTCACTGCTACTTCTGTGGGAGGCAGCATGAAGGGCCAGGCGGCTCTGTGGGAGTTAGCATGCACGGGGAACAAAGGGGGGGGGTGCTTATCGGCTAATTGTATAAACAACTACACGCTAACATACCTAGTCCTGAATAACTTACTTTTTGAAAGATGTATTTTGGATTGCACTGCATTTGAAAGGGTATTGCAGAAAATGATAGCAATTATTTCTTATGGTTTGTTCAGCCATTTAAATCCATAAATCACTAGTTCAAATCCAGGAAACAAATCTAAAAAAAGTGTACTTCTAGGTATCCTACTAACACTACCTGTAGATTAAGGCCTGATCCTGGTTTAGGAACTAGTACTTCTGTAAATGTTGCTATCATGCCTAGTGTTCCTTGGATGCTGTGTAGATGAAGAGACCCTTTTGAAGAACAATCTGATTACCAGCCTCCAAAAGCTATTAAAGAAACAGATCACACCTCCTTCTCATTTCACATTTTGCACTTGAAATGTCTAAAACTCCTCAGTCAACTGCTGTTTGTAATTTGACATGGTGACACACATCCAGGGCTATTTACCCTGGGTCTGTCTAAACATAAGTGCATGAGCTATGGAAAACTTTTCACCCAGACTGAATTACCTCAGGCACATGCAGTCTTGAAATGGTGGCATACTATACTCGTCAGTTGAGAAGAGAAGAGAAACACCATCTGCAAAGCCAACAGTAACAGTGAACGATACTTTAAGGCTACATCTACGCTGCCCTGTCTTCCACAAGAAAATATGTAAATGAGGTGAAGCGGTGAATATCGCCATGCCTCATTTGCATACTTAATGAGCCACCATTTTGCTCAAGGGGCTTTTGCGCAAAACCCCCCTTTTGCGCAAGAGCCGTTCTGCTGCTTTTTTCAGGAAGAACGGCTCTTGCACAAGAGGGGGTTTTTGCGCAAAAATGCAGGCTCCAACATACAGTCCTGGGATGTGCGGCTGAGGCTACAGTTGGGAAAGGCTGGGACATGATCAGAGAAGGTAAGATGAATGGACTGTGTTTCAGCAAATCGAGTTTACTTTATCTGACTAAACCCAGACCCCACGAGGAGGAGTGTGGGTGGCCAAAAAGGTGTACAGAAAATGATTAAGAAGCCCAGTGGGGAAAGGTGAGTGAACTGAGTTGGGCTGCCTGTAGGGTGACCCTAGGCAAGGAGGGCAGAGTTGGGAGGCAGTTGGCCTAATAAGTAATACTCTATGACCATCCTTTATTGAAGGATCTCAAGGAGCTTTGCAAACCTGCTGTAGAATGTATTAATCCTCAGGTTTTCTTTAAGGCCCTATTTGACTGTTTGGGAAACTGAGGCATAATGATTAGAGTAAATGATTGCAAGAGTCCTGATTTCTTCTCTGTTCTAACCAGTGGACTACTCTGCCATCCTTCATATAATTCCAGTCTCTAGAGCCTTGCATGATAGGGATGTTAAATTTTGAGTAACTGACTAATCAAACAGTCGATGCAATTTGTAGGGCTGTTGCTACACTTCAAAGGCTAAAATGCTGTGGGGAACACAGAGCCAGCGAGGCAGTCCCCCGCTGGCCCCGTGCTCCCCACTGCTTTTCAAAGCGGCAGCACCACACAGAGCGTGGGGTCATGGGCGGCGAGTTATATGGGCTCGTGGTGCCCATGCTCCAGCAATATTCAGAGCTGGGGGCCCTGCTCCACCAATATTTGGAGCTGGGTCTCTCCCCCGGCCCTGCCTGGAGCAGGCCCCGCCCGGTCCCCACCTGCCGGCCCCCCCATCCCTGGCCCATCCCTGCCGTGCGCAGCTTTCAGTCCGGCTCCCCCTTGCTGGCGTGCACTGCCGGCTGCTGCTGCCATGTGCGGCGTTTACAGGTGAGCGGGGATACGTCCGGGCGTGATGTGACGTCACGGCCCGGGACTTTAAAACTGCTCGGCGCAGCATTGTGCCGCGCGGCCTAGCTCTGGGTTCGGAGTCTGGGGACTTCTGGGGCCCAAGCACAGACTCCGGCCCCGCAAAGTGGAAGGCAGAAGGTAAGGGGAGGGGAAAGGTAAGGAGAGGAAGGGGCTTGTGCGGAGGGGGAGGGGTAAAATAGGGGAAGGGGTTGGAGAGGAGGGGGCTTGTACGGAGGGGGAGGGGTAAAATAGGGGAAGGGGTGGGAGAGGAAGGGGCTTGTGCGGAGGGGAAGAAAGAGGAAGGCACCAAGGGACAGTGTAGAGGAGAGACAAATGCCAGGGGGCCAAGTACAGACAATGAGGAAAAGGGCAGGAGGGGAGGTGTCAGTGGGAGGGGGGACAGGGTGATGCTGGGAGAGGAGAGGGTAAGGGCATTGGGGGCTAGCGGGGGGAGGGGAAGGTGCTGGGAAAAGACTTGAAAGAAGGGGTGGGCATGAGAAAGGTGGGAATGGACCAAGTCATGTGTGAGGGCACAGAGGGGCATGAGGGGAATGGGGACAGAGAGTGGTGAGGGGGTGGGCGTCAGGGAAAAAGAGGGCAAAGGGGGCAGGGGCAGTAAGGGAAGGGGGAGGCACCAGGAGGGTGCAGGGCTAAGGGAAGGTGCAGGTGCCAGGGGATTCTAGGGGTGAAGCAGAAGGGCAGATACCTGCAGGGGAGGGACCAGCACCAGAGGAGAGAGGCAGGGCAGGTGTGTAGACGGAGGTGTTAGAAGAGGGGATGAGGAGGGGTAGCTCACATGATCAGAGTGGGGCTACAGGAGGAGTGGGCACAGGGGGGAGAGAAGGGCTGATGGAGGGGGGCAGGTCACAGGAGGGCTGAGGGAAGTGAGAAGGGCAGGAGTCAGGACAGCAGAGGAGAGTGAGGAGTTGGGAGGCAGCAGGCACCAGGGGAGCTGATGGAGCAAGGGGAGGAGACATGGCAGCAGAGAGAAAAGGTAAAGGTTTATAAAATATTTATTAATAACTTGGATGCCACAGTGGCACATCCAAACAAGCCACATGAACTCAGTACTGGTGCACAACACAAAATTCATTCTGCTCATGGGAGGAAACTCTTAGGCTATGTCTACACTGGCGGTATCTTGCGCAAGGGTTCTTGTGCAAGAAGTCTTGCGCAAGAACACGTCCACACTGCCATGTGCGAGCTGTGCTTTTGCGCAAGAGCATCCATGGCAGTGTGGATGCTCTCTTGTGCAAGACAGCTCCGATGGCCATTTTAGCCATAGGGGTTTCTTGTGCAAGAAATCCCTGCCGAGCAGCCACACTGCCCTCTTGTGCAAGAGAGCTTACACCTGTTAGAAAAGAGCGTAGCTCTTGCGCAAGACGCCTTCTCTTACCACGCTGTACTGTAAATTTCCTTGCGCAAGAGCAGGCGGGCAGTGTGGATGCTCTGTGGGTTCTTGCGCAAGAACGGCTGTACTTGCACAAGAAGCTGCGAATGTAGACATAGCCTTAGAGGGAACACTTCCCCCAGCCTCTCTGCCCCTGAGTTAATGTCACACACATTGGGTTAATGCAATTGCAAGATAGTTGCATGAGGGGGGTTTGGTGGGGGCCAAACTAATCCCTGTTGGTAGGAGGATGGTGGGAAAAGTCCTTCGAGAGGGATGACATGACACCTTTTACTTCTGATCATGTGTCCATCTTGCCCCGAGCATGTTACCTCCAGAGGCATGGTTAATGGGGATCAGGGGGAGTGGTTAATGGGGGTTGTGGCACGGTTAACAGGGGTCAGGGGGCGTGGCTAATGGGGCACCACCAAAAATTATACAAACCTGCCGCCCCTGCCCGGGATCAGTGGAGGAGTCCCCAGCTGATCCTGGGCTCCATGCGGCGCTGCTGGTTTGAAACACCATGTGCAACCTGGGGACACCCCAGCTGGCCCCAGGCTGCACGCAGTGTTTCAAAATGGCACAACTGTGTAGAGCCTGGGGTCTGGCCTCAGGCTTCATGCAACACTGCTGCTTTGAAGTACCCCCTCTTCTTTCCCCCCTGCCATGCTGCCACTTTCTGATAGACACTGTGGGAGGAGGGGAGGGGAGAGAAGCAACGAGTCAACTCAACTATCCGATAAGCATTTGCTTATCGGATAGTCAACTAGTCATTCACATCCCTATTGTGTGGATACAAAATTTATATCTGCAGCCACATCTATATCCACAAAAATGAGCTGCAGATATCCACACTGACATCCATGGATGCGGATATCCACAGGTATCCAAAAATCTGCAAGGTTCTAGATATAAAATTTGTATCTGCATCCATATCCGCAAAAATTAGCCAGAGATATCCACATTCACATCTGTGGGCGTGGATACATGCAGATATAAAGCAGATATCTGCAGATTTTACAGGAATCACCAATCTTCTCTTCTAGTACCCAAACCTAAAAAGAAAATGAGAAGGAATAGCTTTTGGGGAAACTAACAATTAAAGAACTTTGACACAACACTGTTGTTTCCAGCAACTCTAGTTGGAAGGATATGTATAGTCATATTCTGGGGTGCAATCCACACCAGTAAGTGCCTGTCTGTAAACCTGGGTGCCTTAAATTCACTGCTGCTGTGGCTCAGACCCTGAACACCAGCAGACAAGAAAGCACTGTTTGTGTTCAGCAGCTCTGATGCCAGCAGCCTCCAAGTTACACTCCAGCATCCACCAATTCTGATTGCACCTGGCAATACAGCCACAGCATATCCTAGTGCCTCATTTTCACAAAACTGTGTGATCTGCAATTTCCAGCTCTTTCTTGAACCATGTATATGAGTAATAGTTTGTTTGTTCCCCTTAAGAGACAAAATGCCCAGGCTTGTCACTTTAAGTGACCTAACAATTCAATCATAGCACTGGGGTGTTGCAGATGAAAAGTAAAGCAAGCTTATTAACAAAAGAAAAGAGGATTTTCAGTGATACTGAGCAGAAGGAATGTTAGACAGGGTTACAATATAAAAATACATTTTCTGATGCTAAAACTTTAACAAGCATTGTTTAAGCTTCAGACCACAAACTTCTTATAGCAAGACAGTTGACTGCCCCTATGGTCATAATCTCTCCTCAGGAGCTACTGTGCTCAGTTTCTTCTTCATCCTAGATGAAAAGATAACATGGGACTATGTCTTTTTTTTTTATAATCCAGTGAACCTTTGAAATGGATTGTTCTGAAGAGTACCCTCCAAAGGAAAGTTCATTCAAGCTGTAAGGATAGAAACATGGAAGCTGGGGCTGAAGGAAATTTTGTGGGGGCAGCTTTCCCATTGGTGTTTGCTACAATGCAAACTAAATGGTTTCTACCCTCTGTTTCAAATGAATTACTGCTTGCCATGTGATTGCTGATTTACTCTGATGGACACCTGGTTGGTCGTAATGGCTTATCTTTCCTTGGGGATAAATTTATTTCCCCCTTCCCCCCAGAATTGTCTCGCAAACACCTTTTAGTACCACATTTCCTTCACAGGTGCATGATCCCCTGGGTATTTATAGTACATGCACCTTGCAAAATATTGCTGAGTATGTTACCAGTTTTCCACTGAGGGCACACAGCTGATACAGTTTACACATTACTCAACGGGAGTGGACAGAACCCGGCAGGCCAGCTAAAACTCACTAGGGATGCCAGGGAGCAGCTTGCAGTGGGATGCTCTTAGGGGCTCACTCTATAGGAGCTGCTCCTGGCAGGCCTGGGGAGGGTGACCGAAGACGGGGAGCGGGGCCTGCCTGCAGCTGCCCCCGGGCTCGGGCAGAGAGGGAGTGAAGAATCAGTGCCAAGCGCCTCTTTCCGGCTTGTGACCTGGTTCACACCTGGGGCTGGAGCCTCCATCCCCGCCAGCCACCTAATGGCCCTTCGCCCCAGCGCTAGGCCTTCCACTTCTCGTCTTGTGGGCTTGCAGCGGGAGCCGGCGCTGGCGTTGCTGGGCGCTCGCTGCAGTTCCCCGAGCACAGAGCGGGAGCGGCGGCCAGCGCCACCCAAATCCCTTAGCGTCTTGGTCCGGGCCTGCCGGACCCCTGCCGTCCCGCCGCGCCACACTCAAGATGGCGGCCAACACCGCCCTGCCCCCTTCCCGGCAGCGACTTCCGGCGAGAGGGGGCGTCCGCCCCATGGTAACTGCGCCGCGCCGGGGACGCCGCCAGCGGGGTCGCTCACGCGCTTCCAGCCGCACAGAGACAACAACGGAGTGGGGCGGGAGTGAGAGAGGGGGCGCAAGGGGAACCCCGCCCCCCGGGGTCCCGCACCGGGCAGGAGCCAGGTACACCCCGGCCTCCCCAGCACCCGCCGCATAACCCCCCCTCCCGCCACACATCTTCCCCCCGGACCGGTCCGCGCTGAGAGCGAGACCACGGGCTGTACTGCCCCACTTCGGGGATGGTCCCCCCCGCTCCCGTGCTGGGAGGGCTCCTTTCGGGGGGGAGCGGGTCCCGCCGCGATGGGGCCAAGGCTGCCTGCGGCGGGTCGGAGGCGGGATGGCCCCGAGCCCTGCCCGGGCTGGCGTAGGCCTCGCTCCCGTGAGGCGGTTTTATTCCGCCGCGTGTGACTCGCCGCCCGGTTGGGGGCTGTATCGTGCCAGCCGGGCGAGGAAGGGCCGCGCGCTCCCCCCGCCCCGTGACAGCCAGGTCGGCTCCGAGGTGGGTTTGCGGGCGGGCCCCTGCGCTGGCCCTGGGGCAGGAGCCGGGCACGCAACCTCAGGTGTTTCTCGTAGCAGCAGTGCACGGGTGTGTTTTGAAAGCCGGCACGTGTGGTGCTTTGTTGGCTTCGTGGCTCCTTCGCTGTGTGAGTGCAAGTGCCTCTCGGGGCAGCAATAGGGATGGATGGCCTTGGGCTAATCAGAGCTCTTCTCTTTTTCTCTCCCGTTTCAACACCAGTAATAATATTAGGGCACTTGGGTTTGTCATGGATTTGGAAGTGCTTTTGAAAGAGGTTTTCTGTGGCTATTATCCCATTGATAAGATTTTTCCAGTCGTTTGCCAAGTCTTCTCTTCCTTTTGTAACCCTGGTAACCAAAGAAGTTGAAATTCTAGCTCAGGAAGACATTAGCAATGTCTCTGATATTTTAATTGGTGATGTCACTGCTGTAGGAAAAGTTACAGAGGGGTAACTTCGAAAACGATGAGTAGTCTTGTGGCATCTTAGAAACTAACGAACATACATAGTATCATGCGCTTTTGTGGGTAAGACCCACTTCATCACACGAGTTGGAGCAGAAATGTTATATATCTTGGTTTCTGTTGTTTCCACTCCATCTGAGGAAGAGAGTCTTATCCACAAAAGCTCATGATACTACATATTTTGTTATTCTATAAGGTGCCACAAGACTACTAATTATTTTTGAAGAAAAAGTATTCTCATCTTTGCAGTGATTCTGTCATCAGGTGAGTCACTGATGGGATTGCTGAGGACCTCTAGTGTATGCACTAAATACTTAGTGCTTGTCAGGTGGTGGGGGGGAGGGAGGAATCTTACCTGAAGACCTCCTAGGCCTGAGAGAGGACACAGCAATATTACTGTATTTAAAGGTGTGCTAAATGAATAACCTTGGTTCTTTCTTCTGTCCCTTATCTAAAAAGCCTTGCATAAAAAGTTAGTTGATTTTTTTGCACTCATTCCTAAGTATGTGTATACATCAAGGATTTAGGCTTTACCATTCATATTAAAGTAAATAGTACTTATGAGACTTGAACATGTTTTGAAAAGTTACTCTCCTTTCCTCCAGTTTATATTTTAGGACACACTGGGTGTGAGGATGCATGAAGAAATTAGAAATTGTATAATTTGGCAAGTGACTCCATTTAGAGACACGTTGTGTATCTGCTTGCATGTAATAGTTTCTCATGACATCCTGCTCATGTGTAAAAGCAGTGCTTGAAAAACTTCAGGCACTGGCTAGTTGGGGGCAAATATGAAAAATGGAGTAGCAGCACTGTTAAAGGATGATGTCCTGATGGAAAGAGCAGCCTGTTTTCCTTTCATTCCCCCTGCTGAAAAGGATAAGGGGAAGAAGGTGCTAGGATTCCTTTCATTCCTGGGCTCAAGGGTGGTGGGGAAGATTAATCTTATATTAGCCTTTGGGTAAATAAGTAATTTTTCTTTGAAACATGGCATTGCTGTTCTACATACAAGTTGTAAAGCAGGTTAATATCTCCAGTTATAGCAAAAGCACTAGACCAGCAAATGCTGGTGCTCTGGGCACCTGGGCTGTCAGTGGCATTATAGTACTCACACCCATGCCTCACTTTTAAATAGATATGTATTTTATAGCGCTGGGGCCATAGAAAGGTTGTCAAGAGGTGGTTCATAAAGGATTTAGAAGTGTAAAATGTGTGTTTGATTATGCATAGAGAGTTACCTCTGGGGTAGTCTTACTTGGTTCTACAAAGAACTTTGGGACAATATTAATGTTCTGAAGCACTTGTGAAGTGTAGGGCATGTTCATTTCTTTTGGCTTTGATGTGCCTTTCTGCTCCATACCCTCATATAAAGATCATACGTTTTATATCAACCAATTTAAATTTTCTACCACAATATTTACATCCTACATGTAAATAAATATATACTAAAAAAGATATCCCAAAATACACATACACATCATTAGATGACTCAGATCCGCTGCCTATGCTTACATTTAACAAAGTAAAAATAAATTACTGTACAAGATTAAGAGCATGTCTGCATGTACACTGACATCGTGCTGTGACTAAAAGTGGTTATGTTGATGTAACTGTTGCTTGAGGGAGGGAGGAGAGAGGAGTTGTTCACACTACTGAATGAAATAATTTATGCAGAGGTACTTTGTAGACAGAGACTTAGAATTGTGACTGACTTTTCAGTATCTGGAAACTGACTTTTCTATTCTATTTGTTGTTGCTGATGCTCAGGGCCGGCCCAAGCCATTCGTGCGCTTCGGGAGCGCAGCGCCGTCCCTAGGAGTGCGGCGCATGCGTGGCCCCACTCCTCTGCGCCCCCGGGCGCCTGGCGCACGTGTGGCCCTGCCCCCGCCTGGTCCGGCAGCCCCGTGCAGCTCCCCCTACAATGGGGCGCCCCGGGCGGTAGCCTGGTCAGCCCGTAGCTTGGGCTGGCGATGCTGATGCTCCCGCTGCTGTCTAATTACGCATCTCTGCTTATCTCCTAGAGACCTTCCTATCATCATAACAATAACAGGTCCCAAATTAATGACATCATCACAACCTTACACCCTCTCATTGTGTAGCTTTGCATAGGAAAATATGAAGTTATATACATTATTTGGAAGATTTGAAGGCAATTGGCCAAACCATTGAAATGCACATTGCTGCCGAAATTGAGGATCGTGTACCCTTTGAATTTTAAACACTTCACTCACCCAATAATAATGTCTTTTTTGTATTATGATACCACTTACGTGAGATCAGGGTCCCATTGTGGCATGTATTGTATAAGTGTAGACAAGAAAGAGACAATCTCTGTCCTGAAGAGCATACACTCTTACTAGATCGGACCAACAAAGATTGGGGGTGGGAAAGGACTTAATGCACAAGCAGAGTGTGCAGTATGGTGACTTGTAAACATGGTGATGTTTTATTTTACTTTTTTTGGTGGTGGTATTCTGTTGAGAAAATATGAGTTAAACAGTGGGCTAGTCTAGCGATTCCCAACCACTGGTCCATGGACCAGTGGCAAGCCGTGAACCCCTGCCTGGTGGGTTGTGGCACATTGCCTTGCCACGCCCCCCACCCCCAGCTTTTGATTAGTCCTGCCCGCTGGAGTTCCCTGTAAGGGAATTCCCTTCCACCCCCTTCACCATGCAGCAGCAGGGTGAGTGGGGTGGCAGGCAGAGCTGGAGCTGGAATCAGGGCCAGAGCTGGAGCCAGGGCCGTGGTGAGGCTGTCCCTGCTGGGGCAGCCTCTCCGTGATCCCAGTTCCAGCTCCGACAGCTGTGTGGAAAGTGGCTGCGGTGCTGGGCGAGGCTACAGCCGTGTCGTGAGCTTTTGGGGCCTGTTCCAGAAGCCGGGGGTGGGGCCTGCGCCACAGCCATGTGGTTGGTGGGTGGGTGGATGGGGCCAGCTTGGGGGGAGGGGGGTGAGGGTTGGGGCCTGCCACAGCTGGGCAGGGTGGGGTGGGGAGGAGGCTGAGACCTGCTGTGCGCAGAGGGGGATGGAACCTGCCGCATGGCGGGAGGCAGGATCTTCTCTGTCTAGTGGACAGTTGTTCTGGCCACTGGGACTGAATAAAATAATATGGGGGGGCCACAGGAATCAAGGTTGGAGTATATGAGGGGGCAGGGATACATATTTTGGCAAACAGAAAATGTTTTATTTGCATAATGAATACGCAGATGTTGCTGCTGTGCTGCAAGTTTGCAAATGGATTTGCTGGTTCCCAATATAAAAAAGGTTGGGAATCACTGGCTAGTCTACACGGGGAGATTTAATCACACTTTTCCCACCTGCACGTCAAATAACGCATAGTGCTCAAACTGCAGTGATAGCATGCATGGGAAGGTGTGCCTACTGTCAGTGTGCATTGTATATGCTAGGGATGTTAAAATTCAGGTAATTGTGTAAACTGCTGAAAAACTCCATGGTTACATGCATCTGCAGCGGCAGCTGGCTCCCCAGGAGCTGGCTTTTAAGCCAGTTCCCAGCATGCACTAGCTGCTGCCTCTAAAATACTGATTCCCGCTGCCTCTAAAATACTGATTCCCACTGCCTCCCTGCTCATGGGAATCCAGCTGCCAACCTATGCTCCTTAGCTTTGCAGCAGAGCAAGTGTGCATTTTGCTTACTGTGCATTGGGGGGATGCAGGAAAAGCCAAGCAAGTTCAATTAAAAAAAAAATCTCATGATTGATTATATCTCTGCCTTATACTTCCTGATTAGGCTAGGCAATTTTTGAACTGTCATTGGCCATGATGGTCTTAGCATTGCTCAGCACCCCTATGTTGGCAACCTCGAATATGCAGAGGCTGGTTGAGCTGTGTGTGTCAGCACTCAGAAGAATTTGGCTTTGAACTTCACCAGCCACATTCCTGAGCAGATGGTGTCATAGCTACAGCATCAAGGTCTTCAGCAGTAATCAAACTGGGAAATGAATGAGGGAGAAGAGGAAGGTACTGAACAACTGATAGTAGAAAACTGATTCCTGAAGCATCTTCACAGCATGCAGTGTTCTTTGTGAGTGTGGGAATCCAGCGTGGACTGGTTGGAAAGGATAGTTCTGCAGACTTGGGACAACCAGCAGGGACAAGAGAATTTCAGGATGTAGAAGTCATTCTTTCTAGAAATTGCACTGAGCTAATCCCAGAGTTGCAACAGTAGTGTACCAGCGCTCCATATCCATGGCCAGGTTGCAAAAAGCCACCTGGAAGTTGGTCACCCTCAAATGCAGCCTGTCTAGCAAACCAGTTTGGAATGAAGAGATCAACTCTTGGGGCCATGGTTATGCAGGTGTGTGATGCCATGGAAAAGATGCTGTAGTACCAGATTATGAAGCTTTGTAATGCTCAGAAAGTTATTTTGCATATGTGAACTTCCCATAATGTGATGGGACTCATGTTCCTATTATTTCCTTCCTTCATCCTAATCAGGGCTCAGAACTCATACACAAAACGTATTTTGCCATGGTGCTCCAAGAGTTTGTAGATCAATGTGGCAGTTAATACATAAATACTAGGTCTATGTTGCTAGTGTTTTTTGGAAGTCTTTACAGTTTAAATTAATGGAAAAGGGAATGTTTGTCATTGGGAGCACTATGAACCTTAATGGTATGGATGTTCATTGGGTTATGCTGGAAGAGCAGCCTACCCTCTGCTTCCCTGGTTGTGGAAACCATTTAAAGGCTGCTTGGACAGCAGGCGGAAACTATCACCTCAGTAGTTGTAGAATGACTGACTGGAGTGCATTTGGCTGTTTGGAAGAGAGGTGGTGCAATTTGGCGAATAGGCTGGAAGCAGCAGAAAAAATGTCACAATTGTAGCACCCTGTCGTATTTTGTACAGTACTTGTGAGTAAAGGAGAGATCCTTTAGTGATCGGTGGGAGGCTGAGGTGTAGAGACTCTGTGGTTTGAGCAACTAGCAAAACATCCAGACAAAATGCAGACTGCCATGACAGTAGTATTAGTAGAAGCCTGTTGCTCTTGAGGCTCTGGCCTGAATTGTACATGTGCATCCACATATTAACTCCTGGAAAGAATGAGGTTTGAAGTATTTGTTCAGTTCAGTGTACTTTATGGGAGGTGGAAGTGAACCTGTGTCAGCAGTCCTTACTGCACCTAGTGTTGTTGCCTGTGTGTATTTGCAAAGCCCTGTGAATTAGTGCAAACATCTTTTCTGTGTAAAATGAACTGTCACCAACTCCTTATGAACATTTGATATTTTAAAAGATTTTTATTAATCTGTTGCATAACAAGCAGAAGTGAACAGTCAGCTGAAACATAGCTGAAAAACAGCTTTTAATTAGACACAATATATCAGTAATTTATTATCTAACTACAAAGCACCCCTTCATTATATCACCAGCAAACGAAAACAGCCACGTGTGACAGTGCAGTGCTTAACGCAAAGGGGAAAAGATTTAGATTCCCAGGCAAGTATTTGGTTTTGTTCAGCCTCTTCTGCTTTGTGGGCCTTCTCGTATGGTATGCCAAGGTTTAAGTTATTAGGGGCAATAGAAGTGTCAAATGAACTGGGGTCCAAGTTCCATTGTTATCAATGACCTCAGCTTGAGTTTCAGAGGGGAATGGCCTGGGAGTACTGCTGTGGATTTATGCCAAGGAGAAGTTACTCTTGTTCACTGTAGCCTGCATTGTTCAGGGGTTACCTAATATGGCCGGGGGTGGTTTGCAGTATTGTATTGCTGATTGTCCTAATTAAAAGCTGTAATAGGGCATTTCAGCTTTGTATTGTGCCCAGGAGTTTTCTCTGCATCTCCCTCTTTCTATGTTGTTTTTGGACCTGGCACTGCTTTCTCTGGCAACTGCCACGCTGTCCTTTGCCACTGCAACAATCTCTTAGTCCTCAAATATTGCTTCCAAATCTGGGGAGGGGTTGTTAGGCCTCTGTTATGATGTCCACAAATATTTTATCACAAACTTTCTCCCCCTCAGGTTTGCCAGCCATTCTGCTGTTGTCTTTGTCCAGTGCAGGTGCCATAGCTGTGGAGATATTTAAAAAAATAAATAAAAAATTGCTGTTCCTAGTGAGGGGAGACTGTGAACTTATTTTAATGTATGTTTCTGCATTTACCTCAAGATTCTTCCATCTCTGAAGATTCCCTGAGACAGGAGAATCGGTGTGGGCTATGGGATTGCCTTGGGGGTTCCTTATATGATTTTGGAGAGGTTAGTGTAGTGCCGTGGTCACCAACATGTCGATCGCGATCTACTGGTCAATCTTGGGGGCCCGACCAGTCGATCACGAGGCTTTTGGAGGCCCCCCTCGCTGCCCCCGCCCCCCAAGATGAATGCTGTGCTGATGTTACCTCCAGGAACAATGGAGGTAGCGCGGGCTTCCAGCGAGGTGGGGAGAGTTCTGCAGCCGTGTGCCTGGTACCGGAAGTGCGCGGGCTGCTCTTCCTCCCCCCGAACAGCCGGTGCAGTACCTAAAATGCCGGTCCGTTGCACGCTGGGGACTTTGTTCCCCTGCTGCTTTTCTGCGCGCAGGGATGGGGTTGGGTGTCTGGGACTGCGCCGGCTCTGGCTGCTCAGGCAGCATGTGCTGCCGCGGGGAGGGGAGCAGTAAGGCGCAAGCTTCCCGAGCGGTTGCGGTTGGCGTGAGCTGGGACACCCTCTATTCCCCTGCTGCCTGCCTGCGGGGGAAAGTCCCCAGCACGCTGGCTCCAGCTGCTCGGGCAGCGCACACTGCCCCAGTGGTTGGGGCTGGCGTGGTCTGGGACTCCCCGTTCCCACTGCCCGAGCAGCTGGAGCCAGTGTGCTGGGGCCTTTATTCCCCTGCTGCCTGCTTCCTCCCCCCCCCCCCCCCGTTCCCAGCCTACACAGGAAGGCATCGGCTACACAACGAACCAGTGTTTCAGGTACCCTGCTACTGTTTAGGGCTCGGGGGAGCAGCCCACTCACTTCCTGGGCCTTGGCCTGCAGCTGCAGGATCCCCAGGTACTGGTCCCTGTCCCCTCCCCCTGCCCAGACCCCCCCAAAGTACCCTGCCCCACCACCCACTGGCACCCTGTCCTCTGCCCCAGGCCCTTGCCCCAGCACCCATTGGTACCTTGCCCCAGCACCCTGCCCCGGCACCCAGTCTCCTGCCCCGGCACCTACAAGCACCCTGTCCCAGCACCCATTGGCACCCTGTTCCCTGTCCCAGTACCGCCTGGCACCCTTCCCCAATACCATGTCCCCTGCTCCCACCAGCACAGTTGGGGCCACATTAGTGAGGCTTGTGGGGGTTTTGGAGGAGTTTTTATTTTGCATCTCACTTGTGTGGTCCCAGCTGACTTTTCTGTGGGTCAGTGACCCCTGACTCAAAACAGGTTCCCAGCCCTTCTCAGAAACAAAGACAATGCAGACATTTTTTGTGTTTGACACAGTATTTTATTTAAAAATGAAGCATGGCCAACAAACCCCCAATTGGGGCCAAGCCCCCATCTGCCCACAGCATCATAATACGCCTGCACTCCCCTTCCCCCAGACCCTAGATCTGAACCTATCATACACTGAAACCTCCTGCCCTGAGCCCCTCACATACCCCAACCCAAATTTCTGCACCCTCATACCCACAAGCCTGTGGCTTGCTTAGTACCCCAACCCTACATCTGACCTCAACACTGCCCAGCCTGAAGCCCCCTCCCCGACCCAGCGTCCCCTTCTCCACCTCCTCCTGCATCCAGATTTCCTCTCAGAGCTTGCACCTCTCACCCCTTCCCACACCCAAATCCCTCATTCCCACCCTAGAGCCTACACATCCTGCCTCAACCCAGCGAGGGTATGGTTAGACTGCAGGAGTTTTTCAGGATTCTGGAGATATCCCAGAAAAACTCTTCTGCATCCAGGGATGTGTTTGTTCTTCCGCTTTTTTTAGTGGAAGAGCAAATGTGCTCTTTCGGTCACCCCTATATTCCTCTTTCCACAAGGAATAAGGGGGCTTCCAAAAGAAGGGGTTTTTCTGACATTTGGTTCAGTCTAGACAGGCCAAATGTTGGAAAAACCTCTTCCTACAGAAGAATTGGGGAAAAAAGCAGCAGTATAAGGGTTGGGGATAGCAAGTGATGGAGAGGAGGAGAATAGAGAGGAAGGGGCGGGGCTTCGAGGAAGGGGCAGGGCAGTAGATCTTGGCTTGTTCTGTCATTTAAAAAGTGATCTTGGGTGTAAAAAGGTTGGAGACCACTGGTGTAGTGAATCTGGGATGAGATGAATAGTGCATCTATATCCCCTTTGAACTGTCCTGACTCCAGATGATGTTACAGCATGGTGAGTGACTAGGAGATGTTTGGAGATGGATGGACAGGTGGAAAGTGAGATCCTGTCCAGTAAGTGAGTGAAATACAGAAGATAGAATGGGACGTTGAGAGTATATGAGGAGAATGATATGAAATCTTTCTTTCTCATGGATGGGGTGAAAATATTGTTTCTGTATGGCAAATAAGATATCGGAGGGGGGTGTTGTCCTTAGTTTTGAGACTCGATATGTCTGTAGCAGCAGAATTAAGTTTGGTTTTGGTTTTTGCAATGTGATAATTAAATGTGTATGAGCTATGACTGAGTATATGCCTCTTTTCTCCTCACTGTTAATTTTTAACTTAAATGCTCAAGTTTTTGAAATATACATAGCAGCAACCATAAATTAAGTAAAAAGTGTGAGTGGCGCTCTTCTTTTGCTCTCTTAATACTAGAGCTAATCGGGAAATTTTCCATCAAAACGTTTCATCAAAAAAAGTCTTTAAAATTAATTGTTGTTTTCTGATTAATCTGCTACAGTTTTGACTAAACTTTAGCTGAAACATGGACAAGCTTCAGGGTCTGCAGCTCTGACAGAAACCAGACAACTTCTGGAGCCTTGCTAGGGCTGGGACTCAGGGTCCTAGAGGGCTTTCCTCACTCTAGGAGCACCATTGGGACCCTGAATAGCAGCTGTGAAATTTGCAAGAAATACATTTCTCATTTAGTTTCAGGAACACCATATTTCAATTTTTCTAAAATAAAATTTTGGGGGAATCTTTTTTTTTGGGGGGGGGGGAGAAGGGGAGAGGAAATTTTGTTAAATTTTCTTTCAGTCTAAATCAGAAGGCAAACAAATTCTTAAGTACCAAAATCTCCTGTGTACAAACACCCCTAAACTTCTGTCAGCCCTACTTAATACAAGAGATGTGAGTTCAAGATCAAAGTTATGCTTCTGATCCCTGGATGTGAGTTTGGGAGCCTTTTGGTGTGGGGAGGGAAATTGGACTATGTATCTGTTTTCTTTGCCCTGTCTCTTCTTTTATCTTGTCTTTTTCAAAGTCCTGCCATGGCCAGCTCTTGGTATCTGTCAGTGCAGTGGTTCCCAACCTTTTTTATATCACAGACCGGCAAACCCATTCACAAACTTTTGACAGACTGGTAACATTTTATTTGCATATTCATTATGCAAATAATGAATGTGCAAATATGGAAATAAAATGTTACCTGTTTGCCTAGCCCCAACCCAGCCCCTTGCTCCCCAGTGCCTAATATCCTTTGACTCCACCCCATGCGCCCATTGACCCTTTAATCTCTGACCCCTACAGTCCATGCCAACACCCTCTTGCCCCATGACCCGACCATGCCTTCACCCAGCACCCCTTTGATCCCGCCCCACCCCTGCACGCCCTAGAGCGAGGCTGCCTCTCTAGGGAATGTGGCCATTGCTGCTGTGTGGACATGGGGAGCAGGTGTTGGCAGTGTGTTCCCTCCCACCCCAAGCATATCTTGGGCCCCCATGGGTAGAGGTGGGAGGGGGAGCGCAGAGCCCCAGTTGGGCTGCCATCTTACCAGGAGGGGAGGAGGGAGGGCGGCACCTCCTGCTCTGCTCACACTGGGCAAAATCAGCCGTGCGGGCAAGGGAAGCAGCCGTTGACAGCATGCACACTTTCTCCTCCTTCGTGCCCCCTCCCCAAGCATGTCTTGCACCCCCATGGGTAGAAGCAAGGGCGGGGGAAGCATGGAGTCCTGGTTGGGCTGCCATCTTACCTGGGTGGGAGTAGGGAGGAAGGAGGAAGGTGCTGCCTCCTGCTGCTGCCTCAGCCCCAGTGCTGCTGCCGGGCAAAATCAGCCACCACGGTTTCAGCTCTGGCAGCCGCTGCAGCCCAGCAGTCATCGGTTCGCGGACTGGCAGCAGTCTGCGGACCAGCGGCTGGGAACCACTGTATCAGTGTCCCCAGAGAATGGCATGTCTAGTTCTCCTGGACTGGTGGGAGGGCCACTGAAACAAAAAGAAAAGAGGGTGAAATGAGGGGGATGATCCCAGAGGGCCACAGGAAGAAAGAGAAGGCAGTGAAATTAGTAGCTCCCCAAGTCTTAACATGTTAAGAGGTGAGAAATAAGACACTAAAAGAACAAAGGTAAAACAACATGTGCAAACACTTACAGCTCTCAAAATGTTGCTTTTTCCCATGAGGAGGCTGCTGAATGACTCACAGTAATGTTTCTCATATGTTAACTGTCGATCTGAGTAGTATGCATTCTTTTTCCTCCAAACACTTAATTCTGATAAGGTTGTAGAATTAATCAAATGTTTGAGTTAACAACATTGTTGTACATTAAATGTAGTGGTCATTTAAACAAAATGCAAAAATAACCAAGTACAGAGACTTCTCTTTAAATTAGTCACTAACATTCATTTGGTTTAGCAACTGCTGCAGTTCTCTTGTTCAGTGACCATATGGTATTTCTAACATTTAATATGACTGGCTTGCTTGTGACTACGTTTTATAATGTCAGCTGTTCTTTGGTACACTATAACCTCTGTACGTCCCTAATTCAGGAACACCCGTAGTACAGACCCTAGCAGGTGAAAGTGGAAGCGGCTCTGAACATTGCTGCTTCTCCTGCTCCCCCAGCTTGGGGAATAGCAGCACAGCAATTCCCTTTCATTGTGGCAGGGGGCAGTGCCTGAGAGCAGCAAGGGACACAGCCGGCCTGGTAAGTGCCCTACTCCCACCCCCCTCATTTCTTCCCTTGCCCGACAAAATCTTTAATCCAGCAAACCCTGTTTCCCAGGGTTGCTGGATTAAAGAGGTTCATGTGTACTAGTGTACTTTTGTTATACTCTTATTTGGGAGTAAAAACACTGTTTTTTGGTTAAGTCCTGTATAAACAAGTAATTTTCAATTTACAGCACCAGAGTAGATTAAGTTTGTATAACCTGAAGGCTATTTCCAAAAATATTATAATAATTTTTAGGCATTTCAGAACTAAGTATTAATTACTGGATGTGTAACACTTTGAGGATGTTAAGAGCTTATCATAAAGCTGGATAGGAGAATCCCTCTTCAACAGTAAATACAATATTTCAAACTTATTTTAAGGTATGGAGGTCTCTCTATTCTAATAATTTACCCTCTTAAATTATCCTTCTCCTGAAGTCTGTACATTAATACACTTCTAATTCTTTTGTCACTTATATTTTAACATTGTCCCTTGACAACAATTGGGACAGAATTTTATGGATGTCCATTCTGAACTTAGGTTTTGTGATTATAGTAAACTGAAAAGGATGTGAACTGTAGATACTATTTGGGAAGATAGTTAATGCCACTTTTATTTTAACATGCTATCACTTACACAGCTTTGAAATTACATAGAAATATGCAAAATGAATTGTTAATGTCTGAGGCATGAGAACTTTTTCGAATATAAAAAGGAGAATGTTTGTAAGTTTGTGCACTAATAACTTGGACACTATAAGAGCTACCGCAACCAAACTTTGCATGGGATACAACTTTCTCCTGGATGAAAGGTTAAGGTACTTTTTGACCCGATCGGGCCCGAGCTCAAGCTGTAAAAATCAAAAAGTAACCCGCCATGCTGCACTGCAGGGGCTGCCCCGCCCACCCTAAGTCCTGTGCCCACCACCTGCGGCCCGAGTGCCTCCCCCTCCCCCCCCCCGAGCTGACACACAGTGCCCCGACCCCCACACGCACAATGGCTCGGGCACCAGCCCTGCCCTCCCATGGCACCTGCAGCCCCGGGTACAAGCTGGGGCGCCCCTCCCGCGTGTAACCTCCCCTCCACCCGGGGTCCCACACCCCTCTCCCCCGGGGTTGAGGCGGACCTATAGTAGAGTCTCAATTATCCGACCTTCCTTTATCCGACATTCCATGTTATCCGACCTGCCTGTGGCCGCCCAAGGCAATTGTGCAGGCGGCGGAGCCGCCAGAGCGGCACGTGGAAGGGAAGGCACCGGGCAGTGCGGAGACAAAGGTGGTGAGAGAAGAGGGAGGAGGGAGCAGGGCCATACGGCAGGATGCTGGAGCCCAGCTGCCCCCGCTCCCTGAAGGTCATGGGGCACCCCGATCTCCCCCATCCCCTCCGGCCAGCTGTGCTGCCCCCAACCTCCTTGATCTCCCCCGGCCAGTCGCGCTGCCCCCGACCTCCCCTGTCTCTCCCGGCCAGTCGGGGAGATCAAGGAGGTTGGGGGCAGCGTGGCTGGCCGGGAGAGAGAGAGGGGAGGTTGGGAGCAGCGCGGCTGGCCGGGAGAGAGAGAGGGGAGGTTGGGAGCAGTGCAGCTGGCCGGGAGAGAGAGAGGGGAGGTCGGGGGCAGCATGGCAGCTGATGGGGGGGGGGGGGGGAATACCTTGGACCCCGCAAGGTATTTTCTGTATTATCTGACATTTCGATTATCCAACCATCCTTCAGTCCCGTTTAGATCAGATAATCGAGACTCTACTGTATATTTTAATCCCTATAGAAATCAGTGCAACTTTTCTACCGTTCAAAAAAAGATAATGGACTACTGTTTTTCTACATTTTGTTCCTCTGGTTTCCCCGAGCAACGCCGGGTAACTCCAGCTAGTTATAAAATATTTTACTTGAATCAGTTTACTAAAATGTATTTGAGGTGTTTTGTAGAAATAATAACCAAGACCTGAAAAATATAAGTGACACTTAAGTCATTGACATATGGTAAATTTCACTGTTGGGGTGTGTCTATTTAGCAGGGCTTAACTCGAAATAAGCTACGCAAATTGAGCTACATCAATTGCGTAGCTTATTTCGAGTTTTGGTGCTCTCTGCACTCTTCCCCCAACTTCCCTTACGCCTCATAAAATGAGGAGTAAGAAGTCCTGCAGCTTGACAGTATTGTGACATTATGTTGAAATAGCCCGTGTCTACACAGCCAGCAGTTATGTTAATAATGTTGCTGTGTAGACATAGCTTAAGAGAAAGAGGCTACTTAGGTAAGATGCACATGGGATAAAATCCTGAACAGCTCTTATGATATTAAGTGTTACTTCTCATGTATCTGTCCCAAAAGGGGAGACTAGAGAAAGTATTAATTCCATAACCATATGCTAAAAAATACAAGATTAATAGCCTTTATTCTAGTTTAGAGAGGGAATTTGTGATGCTTTAGGATTCAACTCAGATCATTAAGGAGTTGTCACAACCTACCTTGTAGTTCTGCATACCAAAAAACGGAGTGGGGAACCTTTTTTGGTTTGGGGGGTCGCTGAATTAGAAATGTCAGTCGGGGGTTGCACAAAGTGAAAAGCAAAAAACCAAAACCCCCACACCATTCCCTAGGGTGCAGAGCCTAGGATGCCCGAGCTAATAGATTTTGTGGCCCAAAAATGAGGAGTTCAGTTTGTGGGAGGGGCTGCTGGGAAGTGGGCTTGGGGTGTGGGGTCTGAGCAGGAGGGAGGGTGTAGGAGTAGGTTGGGAGTTGGTAGATCTGGGAGGGTGGTAGGATGCTGGAGCAGGCTGGGGGTGGGAGGGCTGGGCAGAAGGTAGGGTGCAGGAATGGAGTGGGGTACAGGGTATGGGTGAGGGAGGGGGCTACAGGCTGGAGTGCCAGCTCTGCAATGCTGGGGGAGAGGGGGTAATCCTCAGGCCTCGGGGGCTGGATTCAGCCCTGGGGCTATACGTTCTCCAGCCTTGCCATAAATGTGCTACTGTGTGTCATACCAAGAGTCAGCCTTGCAAGCTTGTAAATCACATTCTTGCTTCCACCATCCAGTTAATTTTTGCAGAATGTCCCCCAGCACTCTCTCCCAGCCCTGACTTTCCTCAAAGCCATTTGCCCTGTAGTATCCAGGCCTCTCCTGGAACACTCATAGAATTTAAGCTGGCTGCTGCTTTAAAGAAACTGGGGTTTGACACACTCCTATTTCAAGCAAAGTATTGAACTGATTTACAGTAAAACAAGATTATTAAACAAAATGTTGTGGATTTAAGTGACACCAAGTACAAGGAATAAGGATAGAAAAGATTACAAACAAAAGTAAAAATATACTTCTAAGACTGAAACTGAATTTCAGTTATAATCTTTGCCTAAACAAGTTTCTCAACTATTCAGTCCCCTTAATTGAAGGGCCAATCATTCTGTGATTTAAAAAAAAAAAAAAAAAAAAAAAGAGAGTTTTGGCTCCTTTGCCCCTCAGGTGAGGTATGTCAAAATGGCTTTTCTTTTTCCTTGTATCTTCCCAAAGTTCAGTGGCCTTACTTCAGGAAGGTTTCTGGAGGATGCATTCTCTACCCCCTGTCAAAATTATTAGTCATCTTTCCCCACTTAACCTCTTGATGACTTCATTTATCTTGCGTATAGATGTATTTTTCTTTGTCTTGCTTAATTTACTTCAGAGACACATTCAAGCTGGCAGAACTGTATTCCTTTGTTTGGCATAGAGGTGGCTTAGGCACAGTTTGCTGAATACATTTTAACAACCTGTTTGCAACACATCTCTATAAGCCCTTTGTGAGTTTACTGCTCATATATCATGCAAGAACATTAACAATCAGTGAGTTATTAGTTTCCCAGTGATTTATTATATGCCACCTTATGGGTGTAGATTATGACAGTGGTGTACAAGCTGGCACTGGGTAGCTTTTGGGGTCAGTAGGTTGGGTAGAATGATCTTACTGCACGTAGGATGGGCTCTTTGTCTTCTTCTCATCTACCCCACAAACTCCCTGTGAGACAGTCTCTCATCTCCCTGTCTTTGTCAGGGACTCCTTTCAACTCGCTGCAATTTCACCCCTGTCTGTGGCAGTCTCCCTATTCCCCTCTTCTCCCATAGAGATGCCCACAACTCTTCCCCCAGACTAGAAGCCCTGTGCTGCCACTTCCCCCCATATCAGGGGGTGTGCCCTATATCCCCTGTATCTGGTTTCCCCTAATCTCCCCTCCATTGGGGTTCTGAGTGTCACCACACTCCCGCATCCATTCCAGGGTTCCTCATTCTTCTCCTCTTCCATGCAGGGGCTCTTTGTGCATCTCTGTTCTTCCTTCCCTGTTGCCCTTCATGCTTCCTTTCTCCCATGGTTTATGTGCTCCCCATTATGGAGAAAGAGGATAGCTGGGTCCCTTATTCTCCCCTCCTGCCAGAGGCTGTGATCATTCCTCTACCTCATTATTATATTTTCTGTCCGGGGGGAGGGAGGATAAATTATTGAGGGCATCCACTTTGGGAGGTTAGGCAGGGATGATATAGGAAAACTGTTATGCTCGAAGCCATGGGGGTCATCAACCACGCCTGTGATTCTCAAATGTTTTGGCCCGTGGCCCATTCTGCTCAACACAAACTTTTCCATGGACCACCAGCCAACCACCCATGATGACAAAATGTGTGAAAGAGTGGGCTGGCTGGGATTCCAGCTAATGGGAGCAGTGGGGAAAGCCTCCAGGTGAGCGGTTTCCTGTGCTGCCATTTCCCCAGGTTGGTGGGGAGGGTGAGAGGCAGCGTGCAGAGCTGCTTCCCCCTCCCCTGTGAGCTGGATCTGCCCTGTGAGGCTTAGACATCTCTTCCCCTCCCGACCCCCTGCAGCGGAAAGGCAAGCTTGCAAGGGGTGAGTGGGCATGTGAGACTGTGCCACCAGTGAGGACTCCCCACTGCAGGGTGGTGGAGGATGAACTGTGAGCCCCTGGCCCACCTGGATCACACTTTGAGAACCACTGAGCCAGTTGTTTGATTAGTAAACAGCTGTAGAGATGTGTAAGGCCTTGGCTGTGCTAATTAGATGACAAGGGCTCCATGTATCTCCTAATCCCCTCTTCCTCCCTTCCCCTAGAAATCAATAGGGTTCTGCTCATTGATGCCTGTAACATTGCTTGAAATTTGGCAGCTGATTGGCTGTGGCATTCAAAAGTTTGCCTGTAACGTGAGGACAAACACTGAAATGTGATTGAGTTGAATATTAGTCCTTTACAGGCTTGGCCAGTGAGATGCCTGTTATGGTCTTATATGTAGATAAAACAAGTTACTAAGTATCAAAACGTTTTGGTGTCATAAAAAATGTAAGTAATGATGATAAACATTCCATATGAGCCCAGTCAGTTCTGATTAGCTATGAGATAAGGTCAAGTAGGAAAAATCCTTTTTTTCCACACAGCCCTGGACTACAGAAATCTGATCTGGGCAAGTTAAATTTAATTACTAGCCAGGTGAAACATAGTCTAACACCCACCCACCTCACTCCTGTTTGCTTCTCATGCTGCATCTGACCCCATCAGAAATATCAGGGACATTTCTAGGCATCAATTGGTACAACTTTACTGATTTTTTTTTTTTTTTTTTTTTAAATTGGAACACAGAAAAGCTTGATTGACAGGAAAATCAGAGGCTGCAGGCTGCCTTATGTTGCAGGCAGAAGATTCTTTCTGCTGTCCCCTGCTGCTGCTTATACATATCAGAGGCAGCCACTTAACTTGCTGTGTGGGAACACGGTAGATGAGACTTGAATAGAAATAGGAGATACTTATTGGGAAAGAGAGTAACATGAGCAGGGAGCTGGAGGGGCCAATTGTTGTTAGTAGAAGCAGGATCCTAGGCTCTGTTCTGCCTCTTCCCCAGAGTGACATGACCTGGGGCAGGGGTCTCCAACCTTTTTAAGCACGAAATCACTTTCTGAATTTAAGTGCAATCCAAGATCTATCTCAAACCCAAAAGTCCTTGCCCTGCCTCCTTTGTGCCTGTTCTCTGAGGCCCCACCCCTGCTCACTCTATACTCCCTCCCTTTCACCAGGCAGGGGCAGAGGGTTGGGGTGCAGGCTCTGGTGTTGGATTAAGGGATTTGGAGTGTGAGAGGGGCTCTGAACTGAGCTTGGGGCAGGCAGTTGGGGTGCCAGAGGGGGTCCTAGGTGCAGGCTGTGGGAGGTGTTTGGATGCAGGGATGCTCAGGGATATGGCAGGGGCTTGGGTTGCAGGAGGAGGTTCATGACTGGGATAGGGTTTTGGGATGTGGGCTCCGACTGGGCACTGCTTACCTCAGGTGGCTCCTGGGTAGTGGTGCAGCGGGGCTAAGGCAGGCTCACCATTGTCCCAGCTCTGCACCACTCTCTAAAGCAGCCAGCAAACTCCCTCCCAAGTCCTGTTGTGCCCCCTCTCTGCTCTGTGGAGATAGGATACAGGGTGGGAGAGGAGGCATCTTGACATCAGCACCCTTCCTCTGTCTCCCCTGCCCTGCACAGAAAGCAGGAGGTTCCTGAGGGGACAGCTCCAAAGCAAAGGGCAGGAGATGCACAGCTGTCGGGGGAGGGGGGAGCAGCTGAAGTGGTGGACTTGGAGACCTCTTGGCCAAACCAGTCAAGATCCCTGGTCAGAGGCTCCAAGATCTACCAGTAGATGCCAATCTACTGGTTGGTAACCACTGGCCTGGGGCTAATGGGAGTCTGGCTCTGCCAGCAGGGGTCAGGGTCCCTGCACTCTCCTGCAGCAGGGGGAAGAATTGAAGGGTCAGCAGTCACCTGAGCTGCCCAGAGGCTCTTCTTCCCCCCTCGCCCATGGCACTGGGGGGGGGGGCGGAATGTGCTCCCTCTTCCTCCCCTACATGTTGCCCCTGAGGGGAATGGAGGGATGGAAGGAGTCCTAGACAGCTCTGCTTCATTCCCCGGCTGTGTTGCTCAGGGGAGAGGTGGGACCACTCCCCAGTGAAAAGCAGAGCAATGCAGTTGTGGGAGCAGGGGGATTTGAGGGGGCTAGGGCTGCATCCCTCCACTTCTCCCCCACCCCCTTACTGCCAGTGAGTGCTGTGGGGGCCCAAACCCTCTGTGGGTGCCAGGGCCCCCCCCCACTAGTCACCTGAGCTGCCCAGAGGCTCCTCTTCCCCCCCTCGCCCATGGCATTTGGGGGGGAAACGTGCTCCCTCTTCCTCTCCTACATGTTGCCCCTGAGGGGAATGGAGGGATGGAAGGAGCCCTTCTTGGGTACAGTTGCTCTGGCTGCAAGAGCTATTGAGTGTCTGATCCCACAGTTTACTTCTGTTCTGGATAAAAGACTAATCTGCACTTTAAAATGCTGAATGCAGTGGTAGAGTGGTATGTCTACCCTGAGGCTGATCATGCCCTGTAATCTTGTGTGAGTAGGATATATAGACAGTGAAATGTTTCTAATACAAATTATACCTGGGTATCTTTGTATCTTTCTCTGTCTTGCATACCCAAATAATAGCTCTCTACTCATAGTCTGCTGTACTAAAGAATGTTGTTAGTCTATATTTATGGAAAATAATTTCCAACTTCTCACAATAGGGAGACCAGGTTTGTTTATAATTATGTCTTAGAGCAGCATTCTTAAACTGTGTTCCGCAGCACCCCGGCGTGCCATGGAGAACAAGAGTTCAAAATGGCCACCCTTAAAGGGCTCAATTTTCTCCCCGACCTCTTAAAAAAAATATTGTGTTTAGTGTTCTTCCGTCTTAAAGTTTAAGAAACACTGTCTGAGAGAATCAACATATGCAATATGTAAATTTGACTTGGACATTGTAGAGAGCCAATTAATAAGAACACTTCTGAATTTTTGCTGTAATTGTTAGTACCTGGATGCATCCTATCTCTATTTTCATAACTTTTGTCAATGGTCACCATATGCAGATGCAATGATAGGGAAGGAAGCTTTGGCCCTAATGGAATGAGATTTGAGTTCTACTTACTTGTGTCAGAAAATATTTATATTCTTAGCTAAGCATGCATTGAAGGCCAAGAGAGCTTTCTTCTCTTCACTTATAAATAACATTTATGAAATCAGAGTCATTGCTGCTACTGGATTGTCAAGAATCAATATAGGCCTCCAGTGTTTATATTCTTGATCTAAGATTGGCAAATATTCTTCTAATGCAGACTTGATGATAGTCCTCTGTGCCATTGGTACCTTTAGAGTTCATGGTTGCATGCTTTTTTGGCTACAGTATGGGGTATATTTCTATAGTACCTGGTGCCACAGCTGGTGCTGTGCTTGTCACTCCCGTTCCCAGAGTAGAAAGCTCACCAATATTGTATTCAAACTCATCTGAGAGGTAAGTGTCTTCTCTATGATCAGGAGCATCTAATTGTAACTCCAGTGCCATCCTCTTCCTATTAATGACACTGGTCCCAACAGTGCTTGGGCTTTAAAAAAACAATAGTTTCAGAAAGCTGGACATGGTGGTGTTTGAACCTTTTCACATTTAGAATTGTATGTCTTCAATGTAAAATATCACAACACCATCATAATTAAAAGAAGATCCTTTTCACCCTTAAAAACTGCTTTAGAGCTTTCATAGTAATGTCACATTTAACTTTGATTTTCTTTACACTATCAAAATCTATAATTTATTTTTGCTATAAAATATTTTTTTCTGGAGTAGAAAATGTAGAAAGTCTCCGTTTGTTTGTATTTTGAAATTGTTTGATACTTAACTAGAAATGTAATCAGGTACAAACATTTAAGGGATGGAATATTAACAGTGAGACTAGACAAAGTAGATTAAGTATGGAGATTATTCACATAAAACTTCAATTCACCTGGAGTGTGAGGAGTGTAGTTATCTCAAATTACAACTGTGCTGAAGGGCAGGACTGAAATTGAAGATGTGATTTAAAAATCCCCCTTCGAGTCTTCTATTACTTTCACAGCCACAAATTACTGTCAACTGTAATAGGTATGTCGACTGTAATAGGCGTTCTCTGTCACCACCAGTTTCAGAGAGTAAAGAAGTTTCTAAACTTGCAGTAAACTTTTTTTAAAATAGATTTTGTCTAATATAATTTTTAAAGGTATCTAATCTAGATGTTCTTTTCACTTTGTGTAAGATGCTTATAAGCCTTCATTGTGATAATATTTGAGCACCTCGCAATCTTGAATGTGTTTATCTATAAAGGCAGAAGTATCATCCCCATTTTACAGATGGGGAACCATGGTGTGGAGACTAAGGCCAAGTATATGCTACCATTTGCTTCGGAAACTTACATTGCTCAAGGGTGGGAATAAACCACCCTTTTGGAGCCACATAAATTATATTGGAGTGGGCAAGGCATTGTTGTCTAGTGAGCTGCTATCATCTCTTGCCCAGGTGGATTTATTATGCCATTGGTGTAGAACATCTTTATCAGATGCACTACAGCATTTCTAACATAGACTAGTCCTTTCTGTGGCTGAGCAGGGACTGGAACCCAAGTTTTTTTGTGTAGTTCTAGGCTAGCACCCTCACCACTGGACTGACCTTCCTTGCAAGACTTGACATGTAGGTACTTTATAATAGGGGCACTCATGGACCAATTGTGTTGGTTTTTAAAGGTTTTGAGACAAATTGAAGGAAGACAATTCAGTTAAGGCTGCTACTGTTATGATGTTCTCGGAAAATTACGGATAATTTTTGTACATTCAATAAGATAACTCTTATGCACAGTATGCTAAATCATTGTGGAAAAGTACCAGGAGAATTTCTGCCATTCAGTCCAGATTTCAGTCTAGCCCTGTATACACATTCTCACTCATTATAGAAACCGTCAGCAGAAAAGACAATACATCAAACACCAGGAAAATGCAATTTTTTAGTTTTATAAAGACCCTTTGAAGATAGGTATGTGTATACCTATACATCTTTACATGCATGTATACATCTTTATGACCCTTTTACACAAGTAACATAAGTGTTGTTTTTTGTTTAATTTTCTTCACTAACATTATTAGGAGAGCTCATTGTGTGTTTCAGTGGTAGTCTGATAAAGTTATTATATCTAGTTTAGAGATGTTCGTGATCATATAAAAAGTCTGAGACCTCGATCCTACAAGGAGCTCCATGTGGGCTTTGGTCAACAAAGATATAATGGCCCATTATGACAGTGAAAGCAATATATGCATACAAGAATGAAGAAAAAAAGTAAAGATTCTATAACTGTTGAGGTCCTCGGGGGAGCACCACTTTTTACCTCTCTCCATTCTGAAAACTGACAAATATTCCTAGCCTTTGTTTTCTCCTATCTTTTAACCAGTTATCAATCCATGTGAGGTCCCTCCCTCTTACCTCGTGACAGCTTCCTTTGCTTAAGAGCCTTTGTGAGGGACCTTGTCAAGGCTTTCTGAAAATCTAAGTACGCTAGATCCACTGGATTCCCCTTGTTCACATGCTTCTTGATCCCCTCAAAGAATTCTAGTAAATTGGTGAGCCATGATTTCCCCTGTCAAAAATCATTTTAACTGTTCTCTAACAAATTATGTTCACCTGTATATCTGAAGATACTGTTCTTTAGTTTCCATCATCTTGTCCGGTACTGAAGTTAGACTTACTAGCTTGTAATTACCAGGATCACATCACCTCTGGAACACTTTTCAAAAATTGGCATCACATTAGCTATCCTCCTGTCATTTGGTATAGAAGCTGATTTAAATGATAGTTTACAGTTAGTAGTTTTGCACCATCACATTTGAGTTCCCTCAAACCTCTTAGGTGGATACTATCTGGTCGTAATGAATTATTACTGTTTAGTTTTTCAATCTGTTGCAAAACTTCCTCTATTAACACTTCAGTCTGGAACAATTCCTCAGGTTTGTCACCTACAATGAATGGTTAAGGTTTGGGAAATTCCCTCAAATCCTCAGGAGTGAAGGCCAATGCAAAGACTTAATTTAGTTTCTCTGCATGGCCTTATCATCCTTGAGTGCTCCTTTAGCAACTCGATCATCCAGTGGCCACACTGGTGGTTTAGCAGGCTTCTTGTTTTGACATACTTAATTTTTTTTTTCTAGTGCTTTGTGAGTCTGGCTAGCTGTTCTTCAAATTCTTTTGTTGTTGTTTTTTGCCTTCCTAATTGTATTTTTACACTTCATTTGCCAAAGTTTATGCTCCTTTGCCTTTTTTCTTAGGTTTTAACTTTAACTTTTTGCCTCTCGCTGCTTTTTACTTCATTGTGTAGCCATGGTGTCACTTTTTTGGTTCTCTTTTTTTTGTGTTTTTTAATTTTGAGTATACATTTAAATTAAGCCTTTATTATGGTTTCTTTAAAAATTGTCCATGCAGGATTGTCCTTATAAACAAGGTTATGCAAACAGCTGCCTGAGTAACAGATGACTGAAGTTCACTATATTTTAACAGAATAATGATTAGGGCTGTGAACAACTAGTCGACTATCCGATAAGGAAACACTAGTTGACTAGTCACTTGCTCCCCCCCCCCCCCTTGCTGCCTCTATCGGAAAGAGGACAGAGTGCTTCAAAGTGGCAGCGCCACATGGAGCCCGGGGCCAGACCCTGGGCTCCACACAGTGCTGCTGCTTTGAAATGCTGTGTGCAGTCTGGGCACATGGCGTTTCAAAGCAACAGTGCTGCGTGGAGCTCAGGGTCAGCTGGGGACTTCCCCGCTGACCATGGGCTCTGTGCAGCGCTGCTGATTTGAAATGCTGTGTGGAGCCTAACGACGGGAGGCACCCTTATCAACGAATTGAATAGTCAATGCAAATTGCATTGACTGTTCGATTAGCCAACTAATCTAAATTTCACATCCCTAGTAATGATGCTAAGGTTGGCTAGTTTAAGACTGAGCCATGTCACTCAGAAAGTTATGTAGCTTTGCTAAGGCTCCAGCTAGAGTTAATACCAAGGCTGACTTCATCTAGGTCTGTGTTTATTTCACACTTCTGTGGCAAGTTTTCTTCCTTTCATTATTGTGGGCTTGCGTGATGAGTGATATACAGATTGAACCTCCCTGGTCCAGCACCCTCGGAACCTGACAGGTCCCAAAGCAGGGAATTTGCTGGACCAGGGGAGGTCAATGTGCTGGGGGCTCCGCTTTTCCTCCTGGCTGCCCCACTGCCACCAGGGGCTTTGTTCTCCCCCTGTGGCTCTGCTGCCACTGGTGGCTCTGCATTCTCCCTACAGATGAGAGGCTCTGCTTTCCCCCCTGGGGCTCCCCTTTTCTACCTGCGAGGGGAGGGGACCCGCATTGTTGCCCAATGGCTCCCATGTTGCCAGTGGGACCTTGCTGCCACTTGGGGCTCCAAGCCTGCTCTAATGGTTGCCAACTTCCTCCCAGTGACCAGGGGCTCCACGCTCTTCTGGGCAGATCTGCTGTTACCTGTGGCTCCGCTCTCTGTCGGGATACACTCCTGGCTCCAGCCTGCTATCTTATCCCTGTGAGTGCTCCCACAGGGCCACCCTGAAATGCTGGACCATAGGTGTTGCCAGACTAGGGAACTCTAGATTATGGAGGCTCAACCTGTATCAATAATAAAATGTTGTAAAAGAAAACAGTGTTACGTTGTAATCTTAGTTATAAAAACGAAGGACTTTCTTACTGGGTGCTAATTATTCTCAAGTTGCCTTATTTAAGGATGTCCCAGTTCCCCAAATGGGAGGAAAAGGCTTTGGTTTCATGTTTAATACACACATATGGGAAAGACTAACATGTATCTGTATTGCTTGCACACTGTTTCACTAAGTAAGACTATGCAGCAATTTTTTCCTCTTATGGTTTTAACTCTTCCTTTTCTCAATTCCTTGCCCTTCATGTATTTGAATCTATATAGCTTACTAATTCATAAATATTCAATCAATTTAAAATCAATTTATTTTAGCTAGTAGTAGTAGTAGTAATAATAATGACATTAATAAAATGTTTCCCTGTTAGTCTGACTGCACATGCTGCTTCCTTCTGCCCCCAGGATGCCAGTACTTGTATAGAAACTGATATCAGTGCTGTTCAGTTTAATGACTGAGTCCTTTTAGTTAGCATGAGTCTGTAGAACAAAAATGTGATATTACAGTATTCAGACAAGGCCAAATATTTTTATCAGCTTTATTTTAAAATTTCTAGTGTACCAAAGATAACTGGTTCCATATGAAGACTGCTTGCTGTTACTGTGCTGTTATGTACTTAGTTTAGTAAGATGCAGATGATTAGATCAAAAGTTGCCATAAGTAGAGCTGGCTGAGATTTATTCAACTAAATATTTTCCATAACAAAAAACTTTTGAAAACAGGTTTTTTTTTAATTTGTTAGTGTGTCCTGTTTTGGCACTTTCAAATAGAAGTTCCATCTTTTTGGTTTAAAATACCTTTGTTTTCAAATTTAAGTTAATTTGTAGTGACATTTAAAAAATAAATCAAAATATTTCACAAGTATTTAAATGAAATTGTGTATGTGTGTGTGTGTGTGTGGTTTCAGTCTGAAATTTTTCACGATTTTGATCTTTCCCTAGTTGGAAAAGGGAAAGCTCTGTGCAATATATAAACATTTCCTAGGATGGCAAAACCATTTCCCACACAACTTGAGTCATTGTGTTACCTGTAGACTGACAGGTTTTGTGTTTACTTTGGAGGAAAAAAATGTTAGATATACTTTTTTAGTACTATAAATAGTAACAAGGGTTTTGTGTGTACGATTGTAGGATTGAATGCATACTGTTTTCCTTTTAGGTATCTAAAGCAATTAGTGCAGGATCTTTGTACTCTTAAATGTCTCAGAGGGTGAGTGTTACGTAATCGGGAAACAGCACATTTCAGCTGACATTGGAGCTGTGACATTGATCTAAAGGTAGGTTATGCAGAATTGTGAAAGTTCCCTTCCTCAGAAAATTCAAGGTTTAATCTTGGTCTGGTTAAAATATTGTGTAATGCAATTGTGCAATAAAACAGGCATTTAATAGACACCTTACATTTCAGTGACTCACTCTTTTGTCTTAAAATTGTTTTTCTTTTTTCACCGGCCTACCTTTCTCTAAATCAAGATTCGCTATATCTGAATTGTAATAGGCACATTATAATGTACTCTTTGTGCACAAAGCCTTTCCTTCTATTTCAGTGTAAATGGAATCAGAATAAGGCTCATTGCAACACATATAAATAAAAAAGATACAATGGCGGTTGTTACTCTCAGGTCCTCATCATGAATTTTCTCCTCCTTGTGGTGATGTTGGGCTGCGGGTGTCTGAGTAAGTGTTACATCTTTATTATACATCTGCATTCCCACTCGATCCTTTTCATAGTGAACCACTGCTGCGACATCTTTCCTCCAGCTAGGAGGACAGAACAAGAATCATCTTTTGAAACTGTTACTATGCTGCTGCTTTATCCAAACAATCAGTCAGTGAGGCACTTATTGCTGCTGCCCTACAGGCTCCCAGAGCAGGTTTACTGCCAGAACTGCTTTTGAAAAATCATATCTCACATCAAATTTTGTTGGATACACTATGTCAAAATTTCAAGATTTGTCTGATTTATTTATTGCTCTAATTGGAGTTGAGAGATGAAATATAACAGTCTGTAAATTTGCACAATGCTGGTCTTTTTTATCTTGAACGAACAAAAATAAGAGACTGTATGGATCAGTGGCAGAACCCTGGCATGGGAGACAGAACCCCCTGAAATCTAATCTCAGCCCTGACACTAAGTTACTGAGTGGCCTTGGGCAAGCCATTTAAGTTACCTGCCTCTATTCTCCTCATGTAGAATATGGCTAATGCCTCAGAGGAGTGCTGTGAGAATTAATTTTGTCCGGCACTTTAAAGATTAAAAATACTCCAGTAAGCCCTCTTACGCAGAAAAAAAATTAATATCTAACATAGTGAAGACCAGAGCTCTTCACTTGAGACTAAGTATATTTAAGACTTCCTTCTTGACTTGTTAGCTGCAGAGAATGAGTGGTTAAGATTTTGCTAGCTGAAATCCACTATAGTTATAACACCATCATGGCACAAGTTTTTCTAATTATCTTTATCTGGTTTTCATTTTTTTTTTTTTTTCAAATGATAAGGTGTGTGTTGTGGTGTGTGGGGTTGTGGTTTTTTTGGGTTTTTTTGCTCCAGTTTTTTATTTCCCTCGTTACTTTGAAGATTTCTGTGCAGAATGCCATGCATATTTTCAGTAGACTGTTTCTGGCAAGATACAAAAAGCCTACCTAAAGCTTGCAACAGAATATTTGAAGAGCTACATTTCTGTCACATCAAGGGCTTGTCTATGAGAGATTCATACCTGTATAAGCTAAGGTGTTTATTTCAGCAGACAGTTATATTGGTATAACCCCAGTGTGTGTAGTAATTACTTTTATGGTTTAACTTGAATCTCTTGGATAGGAGCATAAGCTAATTTTTTTTTACAAGTCACGCATATACTGGAATAGTAAAACTTTTCCATGTAGACAAGGTCTTTGTGCTGAACTTCCATGGGCTATAATCCAGTGTCTGCAAGCTCCTGAAAGGGACAGGAAATTCTTGCTTTGAAATTTGATGCCATCAAACTCAAGCATGCCTGCTACTCTCTAAGTAGCTTTCTTTGTCCAAGTGTTTTTAAATATGTTTCCACTGTGGCTTTTCTGCATTCAAATCTTCCCCTTCACTCCACTCCACAGTGTTGTTAGTTAATTGGGTGAACCAGGTCCCCAGGAGGGAAGGGGACATAAGAACAACCATACTGTGTCAGACCAAAGGTCCATCTAGCCCAGTATCCTGTGCCAGATGCCCCGGAGGGAGTGAACAGAAACAGGTAATCATCAAGGGATTCCTCTCCTGTCATTTGTTTCCATCCCCTGACAAACAGAGGCTATGGACACCATTCCTACCCATACTGGCTAATAAGTATTGATGGACCTAACCTCCATGAATTTATCTAGTTCTTTCTTGAACCCTGTTAAAGTCAAACTTTAAAGGACAGTTGCCCTGCGGCTGAGGGACACCACCATGGTGGCAGTGGCTGGAGCCCCGGGCGGTGCTGAGGGCTGGCTGCCCTAGAGCCCTCCTCCCCCCCCACTTCTATCCAGGGCCCCAACTCTTTCAGGATGGAATCAAGGCACTCCCCCAACCACATGCACACATTGCTCAAAGTCTGTTGCCAGCCCTGGAACAAACTCTGCTTGGAGCAACTGATATTTGGAAAATGATTGTGTGTGTGCTCCTGTGGTTCCTGAAACATGGTTCCAATGGGGCTGTCAGATTCTTAAAGTGACAGTACAGTAATGTAAATGGAAAAAATTCAAATCACTCTGTTCTGCTGAAGAGAATCTGTCACTTAATAAATCTTATTTTCCCTCTTTAATCCCTCCTTAATTTTATAGTTACCATGGTGACTCTATCTCAAGCCAGAAAACCAGATAAACAGTTTCAGAGAGCCAACTAGGGCACAGTTCCAGTGTTTTGGACTGAATATAGGCTCTTGACTAAGAGTAGCTAAGTTGGAGGAGCTATGGAACACAGAGGTGCACAGATGAAATTTTCAGCGACACGGTTGAGGATGACTGTCTTGGGGCAGGAGAACATAAAGCTTGAGTGGAAGGAAATGATTACATAGAGGTCTGCAATCTGAGACATCTAAATACACGTATGAACAATGCTGGAGAAAAGCTGGTGGTTGTGGTACATGTAGTTACCAGTGATGTAGGGAAAGGTAGGAGCGAGGTGCTGGCAGCCAGAATTAGTCTGTTAGGTAAGAGATTAAAGACTAGGACCTCCATGACAGTATTCTTTGCAATGCTACCAGTTCCATGGCAGGGCAGCTAGACAAACGGCACTGTAGGATCTCAATGTGTGGATAGGACAGTGGTGTTTGGAGGATGGATTTAAGTTTATCAGGAACTAGGAAACCTTTTGGGAATGGAGGAGCCTATACAGGAAGGATGGGCTCCACCTAAACTAAAATGGAGCCAGGCTGTTAGCATGAAAAATTGAAGCTTGTAGAGTGCTTTTGAACTAAGGGCTGGGGGAAAGCCAACAGGCATGGAGACAGAAACATATCCCTTAAGGGAGGATTTATTAAAGGGGGATACTTGATATCCTAGTAAAGAGGAGAGGATAGAAGCTGATAAAATACAGATGGGAAATGAAGAGAAACAGTCAAATGAAAGTGTCTCCTTCAATTATATCACATCAAGACGAACAACTAAATATTGACACATTTTAAAAGTGTATACAAACGCTTGAAGTCTAAATACTAAGGGGGGGAACTTGAGTTGTGAATGAGGATGTTGATATAATAGGCATCACAGAAACTTGGTGGAACAATGATACTCAATAAAATATATGGGAATGACAGATCATACTGTTGGAGCGGCATTATCTGTAAAAGCATAGTCTAACATAAGAAAAATCTTAAATGATTCAAACTGCATAATTGAATCTCTGTGGGTAGAAACTGTTGTTAAATAATTAGACAATAGTGGTAGGAATATATTGCTGACCACCTGACCAGGATGGTGACTGGGGGTACATCTAGACTGCGTTTGTCTGTCGAAAGAAAATATGCAAATTCTGAGCAATTTGCATCTCTTCTTCCAATCATGTTATCGGAAGAGTTTTTTTTCAAAAGTGAAAGCAGTTTAGATGGGTTTTTCGAAAGAACCCTTCTTGCTTAAAAAATGAGGTTTACAGGGTTCTTTTGAAAAAGGGGGGTTCTTTCGAAAAACCCGTCTAAACTGCTTTCACTTTCAAAAAAACCTTTTCCGATAACATGATCAGAAGATATGCAAATTCTGAACTAATTTGCATATCTTTGACAGATGAACGTAGTCTAGATGTACCCTAACTGTGAAATGCTCAGGGAGATTTGAGAGGCTACAAAAGCAAACTCTAGCGGTAATGAAGGATTTCTACTTCCCCCATATTTATATGATATATATGTCACCTCAGGGTGAAGCAAGATAGAAAAATGAGAGACACACTTTCTAGACACCATTAATAACTGCTTCTTGGAGCAGTCACTCTTGGAACCCATGAAGGGAGAGTCCTAAGTACAGCACGGGATTTGGTCCAAGAGGTAACTATAGCAGAACTGCTTATTAATAGTGACCATAACTTAATAAATTTAACCTCCTTATTAGGGAAGTAAGTGAATAATCAAGTCAAGTACTCAACTACTTGCTCCCCCTCCCCTTCCCCCCCCCCCCCCCCCCCGCCTCTGTATGAGAGGCAGCTGGGAGGACCAGCAGCTGGTGCTAGGGGGAGCTGGCTTAAAAGCTGGTTTCCCACCAGCACTGCAGTGCCACGTTTCTCTCCTCTCACTGCGGGTGGGGGGTGGTAGGTGAGGCTGCTGCAAAGCAACGCCTGCACGCAGCCAGCCCAGGCCACTGTGAACAGGGGCTGCTGGACCCAATGTGAGCTGGGACCTAACAGTCCCAGCTCGCACCGGTCCGGGACCACTGCATTTTAAATGTAATAAGAGCCAGGCGACTCTTACTACACTTAAAAGGCAGAGCTGCAGCAGTCCAGGACCCGCTGCAGCTCTGCAGAGCACCTCCCCTTAATGACTAATCGTGTAGTAGATACAATTTGTATCTACATCAACTACACGATTAACCAAATATCTGCTCCTTTACATCCTTACTACTTATAGGGGGGAATACCAAAGAAACCCCCCAGAGTAGCATTTAACTGCAGAAAGGGGAACTACACAAAAATGAGGAAGCTAGTTTAAATATAAATTGAAAGAAACAGTCACAAGAAAGAAAATCCTTCAGGTTGCATGGAAATGCCAATAAAAAAGTTCAAACTAAATGTCCACTCCCAAATTTAAAAAAAAAGTCACCGTGTCTAAACAACAAAGTATAAGAGGCAGTTGGAGGCAAAAAGACATCCTTTACAAATAAGTCAAATCCTACTGAGGAAAATAGAGAGGTGCATAAACTCTGGCAAGTTAAGCATAAAAATACAACTAGGAGCAGGTCAAAAAGACTTTGAAAAGTTACCAGTAAAAGACACACACTGCCAGCAAAAATGTTTAATTCCATCAGAAGCAGGAAGCCTGCCAAACAATTAGTGGGGCCACTGGATGATCGAGGCATTAAAAGTTCTCAAGGAAGATGAGACCATTGTGGAAAAGCTTACTGAATTCTGTATATCAGTTTTCACTGCAGAGGAACTGAGGGAGACAAGTTTTAAGTGACAAATCTAAGGAACTATTCCAGATTGAGGTGTTAGCAGAGGAGATTTTTGGAGCCATTTGATATATTAAACTATACTAAGTGGCTGGGACCAGATGGTGTTCAGCCAAGAGTTATGAAATTGCAGCTCTACTAACTGTGATATGTAACTTATCCCTTAAGTGAACCTCTTGTACCAGAGGTCTGGAGGATAGCTATATAAGCCCAGGTTTTAAAAAACTGCTGTGGAGGTGATTTGGCAATTGCAAGTTGATAAGCCTACATTCAGTATCAGGCAATTTGATAATTCTTTCAACAAGACACATAGATGAACACTCTGTTTACAAAAGTCATGTTGACTCTTCCTTAAGAGAAATCCGTACTTTGCCAATCTACTAGAACTCTTTGAGGGTGTCAACAAGCATGTGAACAAGGGGATCTCATTGATATAGTCCACTTGGACTCTCAAAGTCTTTGACAGAGTCTTTTACCAGAGGCTATTAAGCAAAGCAGTACTTGTGGCTCAGTAACTCGTCAAAAGGTAGGAATAAAAAGTCAGTTTCCACAGTGGAGAGAGGTCAATAGCAGGGACTCCCAAGGATCTGCCCTGGGATCAGTTCTGTTTAGTATAATCATAAGTAATCTGGAGGGGGGTGGGGCTGAACAGTGGGTTGGCAAAATCTGTCGATGATACGAATTATTTGAGACCATTAAATCTAAAGCTGCCTGAAAAGAGTTAGAAAAGGATCTCACAAAACTGAGTGACTGGGCAACAAAATTGCAGATGAAATTCATTGTTAAATGCAAAGTAATCCACATTGGAGAACATAGCTTGGATTATGCATACAAAATGATGGTTCTAAATTAGCTGTTACCACTCAAGAAAAAGATCCTATATTCGTTATGATAGTTCTCTGAAAACATCTGCTCAAAGTGCAGCAGCAGTCAAAAAAGTTAATGATATTGGGACCCATTAGGAAAGGGATTGATAAGGACACAGAAAAATAGCATACTGCCACTATGTATATCCCTGGTATGCCCACGCCTTTATATACTGAGTTTATTTCTGATTGCACCCTCTCAAAAAGATATTAGAACTGAAAAAAGTACAGGGAAGAATACAGATTTGGAACAGCTTCCATATGAAGAGAGAAAAAGACTGTTCCTGTTCCATTTAGGAGAGAGATGACTAAGAGATATACGATAAAGTTCTATAACATGTTGACTGGTGTGGAGAAAGTGAATAAGAAAGTATTTACCCCTTCACAAAGCACAAGAACTAGGGGTCACTCAGTTACATTAATAGGGAGCACATTTTAAAAAAATATAAGGAAATACTACTTCACACAATGCACAGCCAACCTATGGAACTCATTGCCATAGCTTTTGTGAAAACCCAAAATATATCTAATCTTTTTGTAAATAAGCATTGAATATGTTCATGAAGTGTAGGTCCATAAGCGACTACTAGCCACGATGTATCCCTAAGCCCCTGCCTGCCAGAAGGAGGGACTGGATGGATCACTTAACAGTTGCCCTGTTCTGTTCATTCTCTGAAGCATTTGGTACTGGCAACTGCTGGAAGACAGGATAGTGGGCAGATGGGCCATTGGTCTGACTCAGTATGGCCTTTCTTATGTTGTGCTTTTTGTGTTTTGTTTGGGGTTTTTTTTCTCCCCCTCTTCCCTCCCCCACTCCTGAGTCCATTCAGTAACTTATTCAACTGGCCTGACCTTTGGAAAGACTACATATTTAATCCAAACTGCTCTGTACTGGAATGCACAAAATAAGTATTTTCCCAGTCACATTCTAAATGTCAAGTGTTGGCATAAGAAGCGCAGTTAAACTTTCTCAGTGGGAATTGACATTCACACAGTGGGATGGGATCGTTAATCAAGGACCTTTTTTATACTTAAAACTAAGTGTCTTCAGGTATGTCTTCAGGTTTTCAGCAAACTGAAATTTAGAGGAGAATTTCTTTATAATGGCTTTCGATGCACAAATTTTTTGGGGGCGGGGAGGAGTGAGTTTTAGCATCTTACTACAGTACATTGATTCTCTGGCTTTTATTGACTTGTACTGTTGTTGTTCAAACTTATCACACAGTTAAGAAACTTATTGGGCCTTCCTTTCCCTAGAGAGGTCAACAGCAAGTGAGTTTTCAAGGTGACACATTTGGGATGGATGAGTACTAGCCTCATGATTCTTTACTCCCAAGCAACCAACTGAACTTAATAACATTTACTGTTTCTATTGGTGGAAACTTATCTGGAAGTCTGAAGCAGAGAGTTCCTTTAGCTGATGTCTGTAGTGAGGATAGAGATGATTGTCATCTAGATAAAAGGTCAAAATAATCCAGGCTCAAATTCTTAATGTGTGAGACGTGAAAACATTTCAGTGTTCTTGAAATACTAATTGTTCTTTGTAAAATTTGATAAGGTGTTCGTGTATATCAACATTAGAAAGTTTCACCTGTTTGCTGTCTTTCTGCTTTTGACTCCTTTGGGAGATAAAACAGCTGCCAATGTTTTAACATTAAGTTCAGTGTTGGAATTCTTTCTTCTGGCTTTGTTGGAAGAGAACAACTAAACTATACAAACACATTAAATTGATTGAATTGCTGTAAGCACAGTGACACAACTGTTAACAATAAATGCAAAGATAATTTCTAGACTTTTAGTAAACATGACCTGGAACATTCTGAAAAAAAGACAAAAATGGCCTTTTGTTATGACTGTTTCAGCTTCCCACTACATTAAAATGCAGGAGGGCTACAGAAAAGAGCAACTGGAAGTACGTCTACAACTTTTAATTTGGTGCAGGTTTTGTTTATCCCTGTTAAGTGATCTGCAACAGTTATTGCAAAATTAATTTCTACACCCTGCATTGAATGGCTAACCAACTACAAAAGCAGTTTCTCCTCTCTTGATGTTCAGACCTCCACATCAGCTGCTAGAAGTGGGCCACATCCTCCCTAACTGAATTGACCTAGTTATCTCTGGCCTTCCTCTTGATTGGTACTCTTTTTTTCATGTGCCTGTATATTTTTACTTGCCTCTGGAATTTCCACTCCATGCATCTGATGAAGTGGGTCTTTGCCCATGAAAGCTTATGCTCCAATAAATCTGTTAGCCTATAGGTGCCACAGGACTTCTCATTGTTTACACCCTGCGTTGTTATCCTGCAGTCTAGTTAAATTTACTTCTGGGGGAATTCTGCACCATGTATGCAGGATTTGCACAAAAATAATTGGCATTGAGAATTCTCCCCCACTCGCACCTGTGGCTGCTGGACCTGGCAGAGCCCAGCTCAGAAATAGAAGATGCAGCCAGGGGAAGGAGGAAGAGAACTGAGAGTTCCTTGCAGCTGAAGTTCCTCGCACACCCTGAAAGAAGAAAACAGTATGCAGCAAACTCCACACAAAGCCAGGTTTGCTAGGCTATTTCTTCCCCTTAATCCCTGGAGTCTTTGGGAGAGGGGGTGAATGAGATTGGGCTGGAGGGGGAAAGGGTGTATGTTTCTGAGCTATGTGGGTCCACAGCTGGGCTATGGGGTGGAGGGATGAGGGTGTCTGGTCTGGGGGTGCTGCATCTGGGCTTATGGCTAGTGACTGCAGATATTCTGGGCTGATTGGGTGCCACGTAGTTTGGTTTGTAGGGATAGGGAGCAGAGAAATAAGTTATGTTTCTACACCTGTGGATTTTTTGTGAGAGTCTATATTGTTACAGACTTACTTGCTGACAGGAATTTTGAAATAAATTACAAAAATAATTGAAACTGGCATGATTATATGGAGTTATTTTAACAAAATATGCAGAATTTGGCAGAATTTTAATTTTTTTGACGCAGAATCCGCACAGCAGTAACAATTTGGCTTCATATCTTTGTGGCCTTCCATTACAGTACTGTTTTGCAATGAGTGCTCAATACTCTGCTCAGATATCACATGGTAGATTGTTTTCCTACTCTTCTGCATGCCTTTTGTGATTTTTTTTCGTTCTGCTTTGTGATTTTTTTTGCGGGGGGGGGGGTACTAGAGAGCAATGGAATTCTGGGGTTTGTGGTCAAACAGAATAACTTTCATGTTCTTCTTCAAGTGATGTCCCTGTGGGTGCTCCACGGTAGGTGTCGGGCTCATCCTGGCGCCGCAGATCGGCGTCTTCAACAGCAGTAGTCAGCTGGACCGCGCATGTGCGGTCAGCGTCTCGCAATGTTCTCATCGTTTCTCTCGTGCGTGTGGTCTGACTCCCGCCAGTTCCTTCATTGCCGCCCTTGGTTGCAGACAGAGCGAGCTCTTCTCCTCAACTGCTGATCAAAACATTGAGTTCTGTTAGTTAGTTTACTACTCTTGTACGTAGTTGTTATAGCTCACAGCATAGTTAGTTAGTTAGTTACTTGTAAAAACAAAACAAAACAAAAAAACCCCACACTTCTTAAGGCCTTTGCCATTTTTCTGAAGAAAAACCCCCACAAAAGACAGAAAAGAGAAACAAGAAGAAAGGATTGAGGTTACATAAATTGAGGTAAACTCCTGACAGTTTCCCTCTCACAATGCCGGATTCACCGGGTTTAAAAAAATGCGATACATGTCACAAAGCCATGCCAGCATCAGACAGACTCGGCATGTATTCGATGCCTAGAAGAGGCCCATGTGCTTCAGAAATGCCCTCATTGTTCAAAGCTTACAGCTAGAGCTTGTCATGATAGGGAGATGCGATTATGCATGCTTCTCTTTGATAAAGTGCTGCAGCCTGTGAACGCTGTTACACCCACAGCTCCTTCAGAGCCCCCTAAGGCTCAAAAATGCAGAGCTTCCTCCCCCACTACAGGGTCTGCATCTAAAAAGCATACATCTCCTTCAAGCTCCTTGCCACCAGTACTGGTAAGCAGGATCAGCACCGCAGATAAGCCAGGTACCTCCAGCACCGCTCCGCCACATCCTAAGGTGCACTCGGAACTGAAAAGTCAGCACCGAGCACCGTCGGCACCGACAACAGGAAGGGAGTCAGAGCACCTGGTACTGAAGGCATCGTTGGCACTGGCAGCTGCACCGACAAAGGCTTCGGCACCGATGTCGGTGCCGCCACCCATGGCACCAACACCACCAGCTGTGCCAAGACGGACACCTTGCCCTTCCCCAGCACCGGAGGCGCCGGATACACATTCGGCACTGAGGAAGGCACAGGAAAAATCGAATAGACTGTGTAGCTCTAGTCCTTCACCAACCTTCTCCCTGGCGCCGTCTCCTTTACCACCGGCACCGAGGTCACCGTTGTTACATCATAGGTCCCTGTCACCTTTACCACTGACACTGGGGCACGCATTCCACCGTGCCGCCCAACCGAGACACATGTCTCTCTCACCTCCCCCTTCATCGAGAGGCTCGATGATGAGTCACCAGTCTCCAATCACATCGGGCCGTGATATGCTCTGGAAGGAACACAGAAGCGTGTGTTCTTCTAGATTGTTGTCACCGAGACATCTGTACCATGATCACCATAGGTACTATTATGACCGACCATACTTGTCACATGACCAACGCCAATATTACTCTTCATGACATTGGTCCCCCTGCTTCTACAGATCCAGGCGTCCACATCGTGAACCATCCCCTGTGCCTACCACTGCACAACTCAGCCCACCTCATGTACCTCCTTCCCCATCACACCACTCTGAGCCGGAGGAAGGTCAGCTCTCCGAACAAGAGAAACAACAGCCGGATACATCACCCACGGACCACCTCAAACAATTTCAAGAACTGTTTAAAAGAGTGGCCACTTGCCAGGAGGTCTGATTGACAGAAGTGTAGGAGAAACCATATTGTCTCCTAAAAGATTTACAACCATCTCAGCACGCAAAAATAGCTCTGCCAATAGACGAAGCCATTATGGAGTCAGCCGAGGAAATCTGGCAGACTCTGGCTTCTGCACCATCTACAAACAAGAGGGCTGATGACAAATATTTTGTTCCAACCAAGGGTTCAGAGTTTTTGTTCTCTCACCCTCAACCGAATTCTCTGGTCGTGGACGCAGCCCAGCAGAGAGCAAAAACTCCACAATATAAGTACTCTGCAGTGGACAAAGATAGCAAGCATATGGACCTTTTTGGTAGGAAGATATATCCTTCCTCGACACTTCTATTGTGCTTCACCAACTATGCAGCGCTGCTATTGAATCATGACTTTGACAACTATACTAAAGTCACGGCACTAATGGAACATCTGCTGGATGCAAAAAGGCCCATTGTGAAATCTATCGTCCAGGAGGGATACACTTGTGCCAGAACTGGGCTGCAAATCCCTTTGGATGTGGCAGGCATGGCGGTGCGTTCCACAGCCACTGCTATAGTTATGAGAAGGTCATCGTGGCTACAAACTGCAGGAGCTCCAGACTAAGGTGGAGGACCTCCCTTTTGACAACAAAAACTCTGTGCAGAAAAGACAGATGAGGTCCTCCACTCTATCAAGGACCGCTCTTCAAATCTTGGGGATGTACACGCCCCCATTCCACCTCAAGAGATATACACTGTTCCAAAGGCGTTATGACTTCTTGCAGTCCAGATAACCATCAATGTCCATTCAATCAGCACCAATGAATGAGACAAAGACTCCAAAAGAGGTGCGCCCAAAATAACCATGCTTTCACTCAGCCTGTTAACAAGTAGAATGTTTGACAACCTGGTCAAGGGCTTGCAACCCTCCCCACACACCAGACACCAAACCAACTCCACAGTCGCCATTTTCCATCACCGGCTCAAACCATTTTACCAACATTGGGCCAACATCGCCACCGAACGGTAGGTTCTCGAGAGAGTCTCAACAGGTTATACCATCCCATTCACATCAATACCCCCTACCTCCCCACCTTCCCGTCCCTCTTCAGGGACCCTTCTCACGAGTACCAATTACAACAGGAAGTCCAACTCCTCCTTACCATCGGAGCAGTGGAAAGGGGTACCATACGAGTTCAGGGGAAGAGGCTTTTATTCCAATTACTTCCTCACCCAGAAAAAAATGGGAGGTTGGAGGCCTATACTCAATCTTCAGAAACTCAACTGCTACCTGCGAAAGCAGCATTTCAAAATGGTGACTCTTGTGATCATAATTCCAGCACTAGACCATGGGGGTTGGTTTGCAGCTCTCGACCTTCAGGACACATTTTCATGTGACAATCCATCCTACCCACAGAAGGTTCCTCCATTTCGTAGTCAGGGGAAGACCACTTCCAATATCAAGTTCTACTGTTTGGACTCTCTTCAGCATCCAGAGTCTTTTTTAAAACACTTGCAGTGGTAGCCACGCACCTCCACTGCCAGGGTGTGGTAATCTTTCCCCTATCTCGACAACTGCCTTTTGAAGTGTCCAACCAAAGTTGAAACCTCCCACATGGTTGTGATGGCAAGACAGACATTCAAGTCTCTAGGTCTGATTGTCAATGACCAGAAATCGACACTAGAGCCTACTCAAAACTTAGATTTCATAGGAGCGTGTTTGGACTCCATCACAGTGAGAGCCTACTTACCTGTGCAGAGGTATGAAGCTATACAAGATCTGGTTGCAGTACTTACCTTAAGCCCTACGGTCTCCATCCTCACGTGCCTACAGCTCATGGGCCATATGTCAGCCACAACTTATGTGGTCCACCATGCAAGGCTGCATTTTCGGTGTCTACAATAATGGCTGGCATTCATGTATGTTCCCACGGGGCACCACATCGGCAGACGAGTCACTCCAACATCTGCCATTATATCTTCCCTGGAGTGGTGGACCAGACCACACAACCTCCTTGCAGGAGTTTCATTTCATCAACCTCAGCCGTCCGCTCAGATCACAACGAACACCTCTTTGATCGGCTGGGGCACTCATATGAATGGTCTGCCCATTCAGGGATGATGGTCGCCATGGGAGGCAGCCCTTCACATCAACATTTTGGAACTCAGGGCTGTCCTCAATGCCTGCAGACATTTCAGAGCACACATTTCCAGTACCACGACCAGAATTGTCACCGACAACATCGTCACGATGTATTACATCAACTGCTAGGGAGGGGCCTGATCCTGTTCCCTTTGCACAGAGGCCATTTGTCTCTGGAACTGGTGTATCCGCAACAAGATTGCACTCATAGCTTCATACTTACCAGGGGTCAGCACTACCACAGCAGATGCGTTAAGCAGAAAATTTGTACCAGACCACGAATGGGAGCTCCGGGAAGATGTTCTCCTGCACATTTTCCACCTCTGGGGTTTCCCACAAATAGATGTTTGCTTCCCACAAAAACTCAAAATGTCCACAGTACTGCTCCAGGGCTGGGATTGGCACAAATTCTCTGGGTGACACTTTCCTTCTCAGTTGGACAGGGTCACTCTTCTGCGCCTTCCCACCCATCACATTCATTCCCAGGATTCTGGAGAAAATCAAAAGGGACAGAGCAGAAGTAATTCCGGTAGAGCCATTATGGGCTCGCCATCCATGGTTTCCCTTTATTTATCAGAGGTCTCTTTGGCCACTTTATCCCCTCCCCAGTCTCTCCAACCTACTGACCCAGACCCACGGGACCCTTCTCCACCCACAGCCTCACGGTCTCCGCTTGACCGTATGGCTCCTTGCTGGTTATCCGATGCTGAGAACCTCTGTTCCTCTCAGGTCAAACAAATCCTAATACATAGCAGGAGGGACACGACAAGAGCAACCTACATGCATAAGTGGTATAGATTTGTCTCCTGGTGCACTAACAAATGTGTGGACCCACACACGGTGCTGCTGCATGAAATCCTCAAATATATCCTATCCGTACACCACTCTGGGTTAGCTATAGCATCGCTTGGCAGCCATTACTGTCTTCCGACAGCCTGTGCATGGCACTTCCATGTTCTCGCACCCGACCACCAAGCGCTTCCTCAGAGGGTTAACTAACCTCAACCCTCCCCACAGGCTGCCACCACCTCCATGGGACCTGTATCTAGTCCTGGACACCCTCACTAAACCCCCTTTGAACCACTGGCGACAATATCCTTTCCAGTGATTACAGTGAAGGTGATCTTTCTACTGGCAATTACTTCGGCCCGAAGGGTCAGCAAACTGGCGGCCCTGATGGCAGTACCACCATGCACTGTTTTTAACGGACACAGTGTAATATTACGCCTGCACCCTGCCTTCATCCCTAAGGTCTGTTCCCAGTTTCATATTAACAAACCTATTGTTCTTCCAGTATTTTTCCCTAAGCCTCATGCATCACTTCAAGAGGTACTACAGCATACCCGTGATGATCGCAGAGCACTGGCCTTTTACATTCAGAGGACTCAGGAATTTAGGAAGTCTCAATGCCTTCTGGTGTCTCTAGCAGATTACTCTCTAAAGGACACTCACTATCTTCTCATTGCATCTCGAACCTCATAGTTGCCTGCACCGAGAGATGTTACCCCATACGTAACAAACCACTTCCGACAACACTTAGGGCTCATTCTACCAGAATCATGTCGATGTCTGTAGTGTTCCTGAAGGGAGTTCCTCTTCCAGACATTTGCTGCTCAGCCACGTGGTCTTTGAACGCCACCTTTATGAAGCACTATGCAATACTGCATCGTTGGGCCACAGATTCAGCGGTGGCTGTGGCTGTTCTTTACACAGCCATTAGACCATGACGCTGAGACCTGCCGTCCTGGGGCTCTTGATCACTGCTACAAAATCACCTACAGTGGAGCACCCACAGGGACATCACTCGAAGAGGAAGTTACTCATCTTGTGCAGTAACAATGGTTCTTCGAGATGTGTGTCCCCATGGGTACTCCACTACCCGCCCTCCTCCCCACCTCAGAATCTTTCTCTTTAGGTAATTATTGTGTTTCAGATACTTGGGCGGATGAGAGGAATTGGTGGAAGCCGGACCGCACGCACAAGAGAAAGGGCGCGAACGTTGTGAGATGCTGACCGCGCATGCATGGTCCAGCTGACTACTGCTGTTGAAGACTCCGATTTGCGGCGTGAGGACGAGCCTGACTCCTACAGTGGAGCACCCACAGGGGCACACATCTCGAAGAACCATTGTTACTGCACAAAGTGAGTAACTTTCTCTTTTATTTTGTTTCACCCCATTAGCCTTCCTGTCTCTGTGATCCCAGTGCCACTTTTAAAGCTCCGAAGGCAGCATGGAGGAAGTGTTGATGAGGAGGCAATCCTTGTTGTCATGCATTATAAAGACCGCTAGCCTAATACCTCCAGTGTGCATTGGCTAAACAATCAGGATAATAAGGGCACCTGAGGGAGGAGGAGGCTGAAAAGAATTACACTTCCTTGACTTTGACTGGAGCCCATTCACTCAGAAGCACTGCTTTTTGTCTTTGCCATGTAGTGCTGTCCAGTGGGACAAGATAGTGCTGCAGACCTGGGATGACCAGTTTTGGTGGTAGAATTTCAAAAGGTCAGAAGCCATGTTCCTAGAATTTTGCTTGGACTTTGTCCCTGGAGCAGTGTTCTCTCTATTCTTTTATTATGCCCATGTGTGGAATAAATTTTATGTGCACCAATATGCAGATGTGTGACACACACACCTTCATATTGATGCTCATAACAAAATTCATTCTGCACGTGGATGGTCTATGGTGGGGGCATGGCTGAGGGATCCAGGGTTGGGCAGATGAGGATTCTGGCTAGGGGTGCAGGCTCTGGGGCTTGCAGTGTGGAAGCAAGCGTGGAGTAAGAGGTTGGGGTGGTGGCGTGGGATCTGGGTGGCAGCTAAGGTGCAATAGAAGGCTTTAGGGTTGGGGTGTGGGGTCTAGGAGGGTGCTAGAGTATTGGAGCGAGCACACAGCTGGGGCTCTGGATTGGGATGTGGGGCCTGAGTGTGACTTAGGGCTGGGGCAGGTAGTGAGGAGCAGGGCACTTACCTGGGGTGGCTTCTGTTTGGTGTGTGGCGGGGGAATAGGCGGCTCCATGTGGCCTGTGCTGCCCCACATTAACCTGCAGGCACCACCCTCCACAGGTCCCATTGGCCATGATTTCAGGCTAATAGGAGGTGTTGAGGCAGAGCTTCCAAGTGAGGGCAGCGCAGGAACATGCTCCTGGTGCTCGCAGCAGCATGACTCTGGGTGGGGGAGAACAGCAGTGTACAGAGCCACCTCCACACATGCTGATAGAGAGGCAGCAGCACGGAGGGTGAGGGGGGCAGAGGGAGCCGATACACATGGGAAACTGGCTTCCTATCAGGCTTCTTGTGTGTGCTGCCTCCGCAGACCTGCCTGCCCCCTCCTTGCTGCCTCCTCCAGAGGTAATGGGGCCGGTGCTGGGGGGAGCTGGCTTAAAAGCCGATTTCCCCCCAGCACTGGCTTTGTGGTGCTGCCTTCCCCCCACACCCTGTTGCAGCAGCGGCGATTGCGAAGAGTTAACTGATTAAAGGAGAGTATGGCGGGGGCGGAGGGGAACTGATTAAAGTGGGTGTGTGTGGGGGGGGCAGCCCCTACTGATTAATGGTTAACTGGAAAGGGAGGGAAGGTGACTCTATGGAGGGCAAAGACTAATGAGCACTGTGATGGGAGTATGAGACAGGAGGCATAGACACTCTGTATCTGGGGTTTTCTCTACTATAGCAATTAATAGAGTTTGTACAGTTTTCAATGCCACCTTTGCGTTAAGCACTGGGGATAAGATTTAAAAACCCAGCCATCAGTGAAATGTGCAATATAGAGACACTCTTACTGTACCCAACATATGTAAGCTACTCTTTTGCTATGCTGTATTTTGAGGCATCATTTTAACATTTCCAGGAATAGGTCCTATCCACAGTGTGAATCTCTGCTTGTAGTTCAGATTCATCCTTCTGCTCTGAATGGAGGTGGTTTGGGACCCTCATGGCTGCCTGGCTCAAGGTTCATCAAGGCCATTTTGGGTTAGTCAGATTATCTGCAACAAACACTAGTGGTGCCACATCTAGCAAAGAACAGTCAAGCTCTTCATAATATCAGAGTGTGCTACTTCTCTATTCAGACAAATTGTAGTCCCAGCAGGGGCGGCCCATGAGCCTAGGCAGATTAGGCAGTCGCCTAGGGCGCCGCCAGCCCGGGCGCCCGATGATGACGTCACGGCCATTGACAGCCGTGCAGGCGGGGGCGCCAGTCGCGCCTTTCGCCTGGGGCGCCAGCTGTTACAGCCAGCCTTGGGCCGCTCCTGAGTCCCAGGTGAACTCCTCTCTTTCCCTGAAGCCCTGGGAAGTGTTCTGGTTGTGTCTGTTACTGAACAATTGCCATGATACTTGCTTGCATGCTGGTTCACTGTCAGCCACCTGCGCTGGGTAAAGCTTCTCTCCTCAGAGGTCTAAAATGCCAGAGCCGGAATATAGGATCACAGAACAGCAGCATGATGCATTACTAGAGAGTTTACAGAGTTGGAATCACAAAGAACAGCACTTGGCTGTGGATAACCTTCTTAAACAATGAGGTGACATCCCATCAGATTGATTCCAGAGAGGAATGAGGTATATAGGCAACCAAGGGAGACAGCAAAGCAGTATGGGATACTTGTGGGAAGATGTGCAAGACTTGGTACAGGGCTCAGATGTGTTCACATCTATTTTGCTGTGGGCAGCTGACAGATTTCACAGTGTCCTGGGCAAGGTGTGTGTGTGGAGTGGCTCTGGGCCCCTGGAAGAGGTGGGTCCTTGGACAGAAGGGGCAGCGCTGTGGGCTAGCTTCCCCCAGCCACCCGTTTGGCACCACCCAGGAATCTGGGGATCTGGCTGCAGTCATTGCTGCTGTAGAGGCAGCCGGGAGCCCCAGGACCTTTTAAATCTCCGGTCCTTGGGTCAGGTGTCCCTTTTGCCCCTTCCCCTCTCCCCCTTGTTGGCAGGTCTGTCTGTGGATAAGTTCACCTGGAGGTAAGTAAACCCGAAGTAAAAGTGGGTTTTATAACATGCATTGAAAAGCAAGATTTGTTACAAAACGTTTTGTATGTGGCTGTTAGACATTTTAATGAGGACAATTTCAAGTTGATCCACAATAAATTTGACATGGAGACAAGCTCTTATAGGTCATCACACTTCTGAAAGTCTGCTGGGAATGTATCAATTTATAAATATGCTTTGTGTTTTAAGCAAAGCGCTAGTTAGGTCTTAAACTTTATTTTTAAACAATTAATTGCTTGATAAATGTCATCAATAGTCTTTCTTTAATTTTTGCCAGATGCTACTTTCCAAATTTTACATGATTAAATTGTCAACTTTCACTTTACTGCATCTTTGGTTTCCTTCTTGGCTTGCAATATGCATGCTTAGCATCTCTGGTTGAGACATTTCCTGTTGTCGTTGCAGACTTTTTAATCTCTCCACAAAAATGTTCTAACAGTAAAGATATTGTATAGCTTCTTGGATGAATAACAGGCATGAATTTACACACATAAGAATTTGAAAATCCCCTGCTAAGAACTTATTAACCAATGCAGTGATCTGGAAGCTTCCATACAGGGTTCTTACCAGATCTGCTGTCCCTAGCAGAAGCAGAGTGGCACAACTATTTGCTCTTCTTGCAGGTAAATCCACCCTCAGGTTTGAATTAAAGTAAATGGTCTTAAGAACAAAATGAAGAAAGCAGTGTGAAGTGTGTATATATATGTTTGGAAGAAGTGTTGATCTATTTGTGAAATACATACAACTTTAGCAGAAAGCTTTTGGTCTTAGTGTAATATAGCCATTAATAATTGTGCATTCCTAATCCTTGATATTTTAGACCCTTCAGCAGCTGTTGATTGTACAATAGAAACAATCTGAACACTGGTCAGAAACAGGTGGTGTATGTTCTAAACTTCTGAAATATGGACCATAGGCAACAAAGTTGTCACAGCATGTAGTGTAAAATTAGATATTGGTTTAAGTTCTGGAATAGCATGTGCTGATTTTTTGTTTCTTTCCGAGAAGCGTAAAACTATTTGCTTTGGAAAAGTACCTACGTGATTTTTCTACCGTTATTTTTTCAGGGGAAAAATTGCTTTACAATTCATATCCAATAATGATTACAGCTTGCATTGAAATGGGTTAGAATTTCTAATGTAATTGTAAAACACATAAATTAAATTGTCAACAGGTTGTCTTGACTCTTGGCTAAAACTATTTTCTAACTTGCATTTCATAGCTTACTCTAAATTTCCTACACAAAGCATTCATTGCTGTTTACAGAGTACAGTTTTAAGGCTGACTTTTGGCGATGCTTTGACACAATGGTGAGAAGTACTCTTCCTTAATTACTTGACTATTAACATTAAAAAAACGGAAAGAAATTGTTAACTTCATGATAAAGATGTATGTATTTCACAAATGCATCAACACTACTTGAAAACATTATATGTACATATCACACTGCTTTCTTCATTTTGGTCTTAAGACCATTTACTCTAATTCAAACCTGAGGGTGGTTTTACCTGCAAGAAAAGCAAATAGTTGTACCACTCTGTCCTGCTAAAAATAACAGTTTTGGTGAGCTGTGCAGAACCCTGTATGTAAGCTTCCAGATCACTGCATGGTTAATAAGTTCTTAATAGGAGATTTTCAAATTTTCATGTAATGCTGATGTTTTAAATGTCTGTCTTTTAAAATTAGTTTGTGACAGTATCTGTTCATTTTGCTATAGAGAAAATTCTTTTATGCATGTGACCTACTGAGTAGCCTTACTCAGGACTGAATTTTTCTTCTTTTTTCCTAAAGCTTACGTTTAATTTACTTTTATTGTTATTTAAAATGTCTTTTAAATCTTGGTACCTCCAGAGACTTTGATGAAGGTGAATCACATTATAATATGAGCATGGAATAAATTAACTATATGTTCTCAATCTAATGCTCTTTTCAGTTAGCCACAAGACTGCACTAACAATCAATGAAAATTAAGCGATTCTCTTTTTGGGAGGGGCAATAAATGACTTTGAATAATGAATGTAACAAATACATTAATTTGAAGCAAAAATTCAAAGGTAGAATTAAATTGGAAGCAATTTGTCAGCAGTGAGAAATTCTACTGTAGCCTGAGAGGACTGATGCTCAGAAAGATGGGTATAGCATTGAGTAATCTGTTTATGAAGATCCCATCACCACGTTATGAGATTTTTCAAATGCTAATTCTCATAAAATCTTGTGAAGTATGGAAGAATTAATTTTATTTTATACAGAGTACTGAGATTTGGATATAAAATGTCCAATATCCCAGGACATTACTGGGAAAGCAAGGAAATGAAACTCCAAATTCAGTCCTGTGCCTTAACCAGAAGGCTACTCTCTGTCCTTTAAAGTAAACACCTAATTATTTTGAAAAGTTCCTATTTGAAGATGTTCCGGTAGAAAGTCTCAAGTCTAGAATCCTAAAGTTAAAATTGTTCATCTTTCCCTCTTACTAGTTCATAATCCAGTACATATAATCACCCTTTAAATGATACATCCTATTTTTCTGGTTGTCTTCATTTTCTGATTTCTTAGAATTTAGTATTTGAAATCATTTCCATAAAGAAGTCCCCTGAGACATATACTTTTTTTTCTGATAGAATTCATGTACTCTGCAGTGGCTTAGAGTAGACATTAACAACGCATAGGTTTAGGGTCCTGAATCCACCTGTAAATGGGATTTTTGTAAACTTGCAGCTTTAGTGGACTGTAACTAAAACACTTTGGCGAAGAATCAAATTCAGCCAATTACTCAGCCTTTCTTCATTTAATTGTGGTTGAAATGTTCTTTATAATTATTTAATCTTACTCCAAGTGTTAGCCATATATCTGCATTGTGTACTACTGAGTAATCTATTTCATTTGGGTAAATGGAAGTTGATACAGACCTTTCTCTTTTAAGTGAAATCCCTAGTGCATTACACCAGCTTAAAATAAATTCAGACATTTGGTTTTCATTAGTGTTGTAACTGAAACAAAAACAGTTTAATGGCTGATGCCAGAGTATTTGAAGTTAATGTGCAACTTTGCAGGGAAGGTATTTAAACCGTAGTATCAGTTGCAAGTCGGCCATATGCCAGCTTTTCAAAGCTGTTTCCAGGCAAGATGTTGGATTTTTAAAATGCAAAAGATTATGTTGTGTAGTGTTATGTATGATATGTGGAGATTTGGGAAGGAAGGAACAGAGGAAAACAATTACAATAACACTTGCATTTATAAAGTGAAATGATAAATTATCCATAAAACAGACAGTGACGTAATCGTACTTTAATACAAATCATTCCTCTTTTAAAGGGATAGTATATTTCTGATGAGGGTTTTTTATAGTTGTACAAAGATTCCCAAAACTTTAAGCTGCTCCAGAACTGGAAAGCATTTTAAGACCTAAGAAATTGAGCTGATAAAAGATAGGATTTGTGGAACTTGTTTCTAAAGAAAATAAGCTACTTCATTTTAATATTTATGATTTATGATATTTTCTAAAAACATAAAAATGGATTTGAAAAAACCTGAATAAAACAATAATGATTAGTGAACCAGGGAGTTAGATTTGCTCTATGACCTATGGAAATATTCAGTTGCTGAATACGCACGGGGAAGCTGCAAATTCTTTAAAGCTTTTATAGGGTAAATTCTGTTTTAATAGGGCATAACATGAGCAGTATCTGTTTTCTCTGCAGATCTTTCTAGAACTTAAAGTAGATGGAGCTTCAGCTCTTTCTTATTCATTTTGAAATACTGAGAATCACTTCATACAAAAGTTAGTTCAGTTTTATACTTACTCAGTCCTGGGACTCTGTAGTGAGTTTGTTACGAAATGTGCTTATTAAGGTAATGGTGTGAGATGTATGGCTTGTGTGCTTTTAATATGGATACGGCCGGGTCCACTAAAAAATGGAAAGAACTGGCTTCTTATTGTCCGTTAAAGGGGTAGTAACTGAGTCGCTCCAGCTAAGGATTGGATACAGCTTGTTCTAGAGTAAAAAAGCTCCATATCCCCTTAATGTGATCCATCCAGACTTCCTCCTCAGCAATCTAAGGGCTAAATTCCTTCTCTAATGCATGCAGTGCTTTTCCTGGTATCTGTTTGACATTTTCTGTGTTAGTGAAACCCCCAATGAACTCACTGAGGGATTTTCACTAGTTCAGGGAGAGCAGAATAGCTAGTAATATGCACTGCAAAGAGAATGTAACCCTAAATTATTGAAATGAAACAGCAGTTTTCCTTTATCTACATGGAATTACAGGTTGAACCTCTCTAATCTGGCAACCTCAGGACCTGACCAGTGCCAAACCAGAGAATTTGCCGATCCAGTGGAGGTCAATATTATCTAGCAGCATTATCAACACTTCCACTGCTTACTGGGCTCTTGGAAGACATTTAGAGTTAAATTAGAGCAAAATAACAGCACGGAACACTGGCTGTAAGCAAAATTTATGGGACTGCGGGGAAACTTAGCCACAGCCATAAGTGGACATCCGGCTAATTTAAAATCATGCTGGACCACAGATGTTGCTGGACCAAAGAGTGTTGGGCTAGAGATGTTCAACCTATACTAAATACAAATACAATATTGTCCTTTATTTGGAGTACAAGTGGACTTGTGCATGCACTGAGCTATAAAATGATCTGGTAAAGTGGTATAACCTTGCTTCTGACTAAAAACAAAAAAAGTTCTTGCAGCAGCCCATATTAAATGAATAAATAATAACATTAGTATTGTTAAAGATCTGGACAGCTCATGATATCTTCATGTTCAGTTCACAGTTTATTTGATATATTTGTTTAAATGTTAATCTTGTGAGTGTGCAGGCTTATTATATAAGGATGGCTGCTGCCAATCTGATCTACAGTCAGGCCTGCCTACATTTGGACTTGACATCAATATAGCTACCTCTCTCAAGAGAATGAAAAATTCAAACGCTACTTGCTGGTGTAGAGTAGATAGCAGTGGGTTGACTGAGAAATTCTTTCATCGTTCTAGCTGCTGCCTTTTGGGGGGATGGATTATCTACACTAACAGGAGAATCTCTTCCATCAATGTTGGTAGTTTCTACACTGAAACACTACGGCCATGCCATTGTAACATTTTAAGTTTGGCAAGTCTTAAGTTATTCAGCATAACTATTTTACAACTATTATGCATGGTCGAACCAACCTTTATGTCCCTGGTGTGTTTGAATTGTATTATAGTATTTTATAATCTACCAAATTTGTAAAGGCTGTGTAACTTTTAAGGGGAATATGCAGTTAATGGACAGAAAAATGTAGTAATGTGATATTCATTCTTAGCTTAAAGTGGTTATCTGCACATTAGAAATAGGGATGTAAAGGGTTAACTGACTATGCAGTAAGCATGCACCTTATTGGCATGCTTCCTGGGTAATTGATTTACTGGCAGGGGACAGCACAGTGCGGCGGACCCTGCCTGGCCTGGCTTACGGATGTAAGTGAGTAGTTGACTACCCAATAAGCCGGAGCTTATCAGTTAGTGCTATTGACTACTCACTCATCTCCCCCCCCCCCCCACCTCCCGCTGCAGCTCTGCAGTATTAAGGGACAGGGCAGCTAATGTCCTCTCCTGCCAGCTCTTCTGTCCCTTTAATAATGCAGAGCGGCAGGGGGGGAGGGTGTTGTGCTGAGGCCCCCCTGGACCAGGGATTGAGTGCTGTAACTGCCCTTCCTTATTGACTAATCGAGTAGGACTATTTGATTAGCCACTTAACCGCTACTTAACATGCTTAGCCTGGCTGAAGGAGCCCTGTGGGGTGGGGTGGCAGGCTCAGCTCAGCTCAGCTGGAGCAGCTCCCCGCCCATGGTGCAGCAGGCTCACCCCTGCCTGGCCAGAGCAGCCCGTTGCCTGGCAGGCCCAGCCAGGCTGGAGCAGTTCCATGCCACTGGATCACGATTAACTGGTTAAACATTCTGTTCAACTGGTTAACTTTTAATTGGTATTTTACGTCCCTAATTCGAAAAGTGTATATTTCTTTTAAAGGATTGAATTAAGGTTCATGAGAATGTGAAGTAATCCAAAAGAATTTCTCTAATCCCAAGAGTTTGAGTTAATTAGGGAAAATCCAAACTTGCTCTCCTTTGGCAAAATGGTTGTATCATGTTATCAATGCTTATTATGAACTGATTTTTATAGCTTCTTAAGACCTATGAAGAGTTCATCAAAATGCTGCAGTCAACATGTATTGAATTCAAGAAGCTCATTCTGTTTAGTTTTACAAAGAGAAGGTTAAGGGGTGACTTAATTATAGTCTATAAAAAGTCTACATGGGGAACAAATGTTTAATAATGATCTCTTCAGTCTAGCAGAGAAAGGCATAATATATTCCAATGACTGGAAGTTGAAGCTAGCAACAAATTCATAGTGGAAATAGGGTGCAAATTAGTAGCAATGAGAATACTGTAATTAACCACTGCAATAATTTACCAAGGGTTCTGATTAAAAAGTTACACTTCTACATTCCTAATTGGGTTTCCATTATGGGTTACGCTCCTGCTCTTGGGGACACTTCACTGCGGGCTCTACAAGTATAACTTTTTTACTACAGAGACAGCACCAAAGCTGGCTCCACAGCAGCCGGCTGTCACCCCACGCTCTGGGCTCTGCAGTATAAAAGTAAACTGCAGAGCCCTCAGTGCATGTAGCCACTAGGATTTTTAGCAGTTTACACAGCAACTTTTTAAAATTAGTTTTTTACATCCCTAGTTGTGATGGCTTCTCTATTGCTGACCATTTTAAAATCAAGATTGGATGTTCTTCTGAAAGATGGGTCTAGGAATTATTTTAGGGTACTTATATGGTCTATATTATAAAGAAGGTCAGAGAAGATTATCATAATGGTCCCTTCTGACCTTTAGAATGCAAGAATCTGTATACAAAGTCAATGGTCAGTTTCTAGTGAATGTATGGAACTGACAAATGTAGCATACTCATGCTAATTTGGAAGAATTAGATTCAAATACCTATCTGTTTTAGAATTGACCTTCTAAGTGAAAATATAACCACTTTTCATTTATGTTGTAAGGTTCAATACAGTTGGAAAGTTTTACTTATTTTTTTACCCTCAGTTTCTCATAAATAAAACCCCCCAATTTCATTGTGTCCAAATGAAAATACACTTCCTTTACTGAAGGTTTTATATTAATATTCTGTATGTATTCCCACAATCAGTGGAACAGTAGAGCACTGTGTCATACTGAAAGTTGTTCAGTGTAAAAATTCACCTCTGGATAATGGGGTGTGATCGTCAAAATTTTCTGGTGTATTCGAATGTGTTTTTTCTAGCATGCTGTTTGAAACGAGGTCAGATGGCTTTCATTGATTTATTCTGTTTCACCCATTGAACACTCAACAGTTTTAGCTTGATAGCGATCCCTTTGTAAAAGAAAATTAAACTTTTTATGGCTGTGAAACGTAACAGCTACTGCTCTGGCTGAAGAAATGTAAATATTAAAATTTTGCAGCACCCTAATATTGCTTTGCACTTAAAAGACATAGTTCCTGTCCCAAGGAGCTTATGACTGAAATTAGAATACTATAGAACGTGAAGGCAACGGGGCTTAGAGAAAAGAAATGCTAAAACAAGATTGAGTAATTTACTATAAAAAGTGAATAGCCAACATTCTGATGGATTAGGTAGAGTTTGAGTTAGGAAAGAGTGGAGGAGATGATGGCACAGGAGTAAAAGTTAATAGTGGAAGAGAGGGTGACAGAAATAGGTTCCAAGGAGGGAAGTGAGGATTCCTGGTTTAAGAACTTCCCTCTTCCTGTGTAAGTACGGAGGGCTAGTGTGGGGAGAACAGGTTCTGTACTAAAAATGTAAAGAGTGAATCAACAGTCATTATAATGACCAATAATTCGGTTAATCAGCAAGGCCAGTCAGTTGATTTGATCAAAAGAGTATCAGACAGTTAAGAGCAAAAACTTGGGCAAAATTAAATATAATTATTATAATCAATTTATCTGAAAGAATCAATTTATTGATGCCTCTTGAACTTATTTTTAATCAGTTAGGCAACTGATAGGGTACAAACCATTTGGGTGAGAGTGAGTGAGGTAGTGATGACTGACAAAGGATCGAGTTAAATACAGAGCAGACAATTGAAGACATGACGTAGGCTATATCTATACTACAGACCATCCTGCTGGCCTAATTAAATTACCCCCTAAATGACATTAACTATGTTGGCAAGAGAGCCTCTCCTGCTAGGGTTGCCAGGTGTCCGGTTTTCTACTGGACAGTCTGGTATTTGCGCCCTCTGTCGAGTAGAAAAATTCAGAAAATACCGGACATGTGCAATGTCCAGTATTTTCTGAATTTCCGGCTGGGCGCTGAATGGAAGCCTGCCAGGGGCGGGGGAGCGACTGGGAGGCGGGGCTACGATTGTGCTGGGAGCCCTGTGGTTGCGTGCAAAAGCCGGGCGGGGGCAGTGGCAGTGGCAGTGGCAGTGGCTGGGACTCCCAGCCACTCCCCCTGCCCAGCTTCTGCACACAACCAGAGGCTCCCAGTGCCAATCATGGCCCCGCCTCCCAGCTGGGAGCCTCTGGTTGCGTGCAGAAGCCACTCCCCCCGCCCCCACCTGGCTTCTACTAGCAACTAGAGGGAGTGCTTGCCGGGGGCGCGGCCTGTTGGACTCCGGCTGTGGCCAGTGGCTGCACCCCCCCCCCCAGCTCTGCTTCCCGCCCACCTTCCTCTGTCCCCCCCTCCCATCCAGCCCCCCCGGCCCCCAATCCCCCCCCCAGCTCTGCTTCCTGCCCCCCCTTCCTCCCGGCCAGCCCCGCGGCCCCTGACCCCCCACCAGCCCCCCCCACCTCCCGCCCGCCCTTCATCCCAGCCAGCCCCGCGGCCCCGACTCTTCTTTCCCCCCCCCCCACCAGCCCCGCAGCCCGTCCCCCCCCCCCCCCAAAATACCGGCCCCACTTCCTCCGGGCCGCTCCCTGTCCCCCCCCCCCCCCGCCCGCCCGCCCATGATCATGTGTGTCCGGTATTTTGGGGGGGTCTACCTGGTAACTCTATCTCCTGCTGACATAGCATTGACCACACCAACATAAGTTTCAGCAGCAAAAAAGTTGATCGGGGAATATGTGTTTTTTAAACCCATGCCCTGAAAAAGTTTTACCAACAAAAGTGGTAGAGTAGACAGAGGCATAGCGGTGAAAGTTAATCGATGTGATGCTTTCTCCACTGCTGGCTAGTTGTTGTTTGTCCTGCTTATAGAGCAGGGATGGGGACGGTGTGATGGGAAGGCAGTGGTTCTGGTTATGTCTATATCAATGATGGGCAACATAAGTTAGTGAATGGGTCGATGAGTGTGTTGCATGAGTGGCCCTCCTTCTCAGTGGGCTGCAAGATTCTCAAAACCAAGATGATCTCAGGGATAAGATAGTGGACAATGATAAACAAAATGTCTTGTGGGCCACATGCAGAACCCCAGTGGGCTGCATGCGGATCATGGGCCACACGTTCCCCACCACTTGTCTACACTCTAATTAGATGCATTTGTCTGGTCTGGACTTACTAATAGCTATTAGTACTGATTAGTAGGGATGTTACATTTAGATTAACTAATCAAATTAGTTGATGGGATTTCCTCCTGGGCTTTTGCTACAGTTCAAAAGCAGAAGCCCAGCAGGGAGTGCAGGGCCAGCGAAGGACCGGCCCCGTGCTACCTGCAGCACCTGAGCCTTTGAGACGCTGGGGCTCTTGTACATTTAAAAGGCAGAATCGCAACTGAACCAGTGTGAGTGGAGACTGCGTCAGTCCTCACTCGCACCATTTCCCTCTGTGCCTCTACCTCCTCTTCCCTTCAGGGAGACGGTGCTGGAGGGGAACAGGATTTTAAGCCAGCTCCCTACAGCACCGGCTCCTGCTCCCCACCCTTGATGCCCTTCTCTGATAGAGGCAGCAAGTGGGGGAAAGTGGCTAGTTGCATCACTAGTCGACGATCTGATAAGCTTATGCTTATCCGATAGTCAACTAGTCGTTGATTAGTAGATACTTGGATTTACGTTGCGGCCTAAGCCCAAACATGTACACTGCAGTTAAATAGCCCCTTAACTCAAGCATGGTGAGCCCATATCCCAGGCTTGCTGCAGGTTTTTAAGGGCAGTGTAGATATATCCTTAGAGCTGTGGTGTCCAACCAGTTCTGAAGCAGTAACCACTATAGAGGCTACTTCCATAGCGAACTAGCCACATTAAACTGGCCAAACAGCCACATGTGGCTAGTGGCCAGCGTGTTGGATATCATGGCCTTGGAGGCTGTATTTATACTTATACATAATGTTTATGGAAGCATACATAGGCCATGCATTTTCTTTGGATTGTTCCTGTTTGTTATTGTAATGGTTATTTTCTTCCTTAAATTGATTTGCTCTTCGATTTAAATTTCAATAGTGAGCTTTGCCTCGTGGTTGACCCAGTAGAAACTTGTGTCTGGAAGAAAAAAGGAAACACCATGGACCAAATAAGGAAAAACTGAACTAGCATATTATGTCACTGATATAGGTCTGTTTCTCTAACAGAACATACGTAATTATGTATCTTCCACGTGTTGCTGAATCTCTCCATTTTGTAAATATGAAGCTGCATGTTTTAGATGAAAGAAGCACTTTGTGTAAGAAATCTTGTGAATTGAAGAAATACTTTCAGTGATCACAATTCAAGGGACTGTAGATAATTTTCTGACCAAGTATTTCTAACTTTATAGGTTATTTATCTCATGGCCATAGTAGATCTGTGGCTTTCCTTCATCCTTATGTGGTATATATGATTCATAGTCTGATGTCTGCAAACCTAGATTTGTCAGGAACTGCAAATGAACTGAGACTTACCTTGGTTAGTGATTAAAATATACCATTTATTTCTAGATACTTTTGTCTACATACTTATAAGCTTGCTCTTAGTTACGCAAGCCTAAAATATTTTGCTATCAGGTTCCTTTCCCACTAAAGCTTTCATCACTCAAAATATTTACAATTTATCTTTTGTAAATGTAGAATTTCTCTTATCCTCTGTGTCTAGTTGGAGAAAATAAGTCTAAATCTGCTTTAGTTGCTCTAGTTTTGCCAAAGCTAAACCAGTCTGCCTTACACATGACAATTTTTTAAATCCAAAGTAGATTTTTTTTCTGGAAAAGTTGAGGCAACTCTTTCAGTGTTTGGGATATAATTTTAATTGTTGTCTGTGTTTAGATTTATTGCAGCTTCCAAGCAGCTTGGCCTGGAAACCCTGTATTTGTTTTAATCTGTTTTGGAGACGATTGCTGTCTTTGACTATTTCGGGGCGTTTTCTTGTTGGAATTTAAGTATTAAACCAATTTCTATATGTTATAATCCCTTGGAAATTCTTAGTGTCATATGCTGTGGTAAGAGACCAGTACTAACTGGATGTAAGAGTCCAGAAATGTACAATGGTATTGTGCACAGCCAGGCCCACTGACTGGGGAGAGGGGCAGTGTGCAGCAGCAGGAAAGGGGGCAACTGCCCCAGAGTCCACCACTATTTCAGCAGGGGCAGCAGCCAGAGCCCTGGGCCCTTTAAATTGCTGCAGGAGCACCATGCCAGGTGCTTGAGCGGGAAGGTGTGTGTCAGTCTGGGCTGCGCTGAGGGCTGGATGCCTCCAGAACCACCTCCTTTTGCCCAAGGTTCCACTCCTTCCAGGGGGGCCTGGCAAGGCTGTGAGCCCCACTATGCACAACTTAGTCTCCACATGAAACAACTGCGTTTTAGGCTTAGAAGGCTTTATGGTATGCAAGGTGCCCAACTTGTATGTGGTGCAGAGATGTTGGGGGGAGGGATAGCATTGGCCTGCTAAACCCAGGGTTTGTGAGTTCAATCCTTGAGGGTGCCATTTAGGGATCTGGAGCAAATCTGTCAGGGATGGTACTTGGTCCTGCCGCGAGGGCAGGGGACTGGACTCGATGACCTCTCAAGGTCCCTTCCAGTTCTATGAGATAGGTATATCTCCATATATTATTACAGTAAAACTCCAATAGTCCGGCATCCAATTGTACAGCACTCCCGATAGTCCGGCTTATAGTACCTCCTAACAGTCCGGCATATCTGATAATCCAGCACCACCGTGGTCCCAAAGGTTCCGGATTATCGGAAGTCTGCTGTATTACTGTGGCAGGTCAGTGAGCTCTCACGTGGGTACAGATAAAGGTTCTGTCTACACTGCTACTTTGGTCAGTATAACTTGTAGGACACTCCTATGTGATAGATTAAATTGACCGAAGTGAGTCAGAGAGCTGCTCCCGCCAACATAGCTACTGCCATTTGTGGAAGTGGTTTTATCACATCAATGAGAGAGCTCTCTCCCACCAGCACAGAGTGATCTTGAGTGATCTTAGAGTGGCGCAAGTGCATTGGTGCAGCTGTAAGCTCACTGGTGTGCATGGCCTAATTAAAATGTATAAAGTGGAGAAGGAAAATGATGCTCACCTACGGGCCATGTGATCTAGAGCAATGCACACAGGTCTAGGATCTAGAGTTCCACTTACTCTATACATAGGCCATAGTACTTGGCACAGTATATAGTGGAGTTTAAGAACAGCCTTTTGTTGAAAGGTAGCCTCTTGGAAACATTTACAAGTTCCCACATGGTCACTGGGATTGATTCAAAATTTGCTGTGCCTCACGGAGATGCAGTATAGGTTTAGCAATCTGAATTTAATGTCTCAAAACTGAAAATGTTGTTCAAAAGCGAGTTTAGCTGCATACATAACGTAATGCTTAAAATCTAGACTAATTGCACTGAGTGTGTGAGTAGAGTGATGAAAGGCATTTATGAGTCACAGGTCTTATGTAGCTCTGAGGGAATGCTATAGTAATCAATCTGTGTACCACCCAGGCACTGAAAATTCAAATCCAACCCACGGCAGAAGTAAAAAAAAGGAGGCATCTTGCTACAGTCTATCTCTGTTTGTAGGGTATTTTATTTTGGGGAAATATAATCTGAGTACAACAGAATATTCAGAAGATTCTTCAGATGTATTTTATTTTTAAAGGGGAAAAATACACATCTGGTTCTTAAGGGGAGGGGATGAATGGGAATTAGGTACAGATGAATTGAGGGAAGAGAGAGAGATATGGGACAACAGTGAGGGGAGATGCAACACAAAAGGGTGGTAATGGAGAAGTCGGGTTGGAAGTTACCCTGGCATATGTGGTGGGGATTAAGGGAGTGGAAACAGTGGGACACTGGGAGGCTGGCAGGATCAGTGGGAGGGATTGAAATAGGGGCCATCTGTCAGCCCTACATTCTCCCAGAGGTGTACCAGGATCTAGGGGAAGGGTGGTTGAAGGTGAGTGTGTCCTTCTCCCTTTAGGTCAGCTTGGGTGGCCCTGCCCTTGGGCAATCTGACTCCCCCTCTTCCTGTCTCTCCCCACGTGGGAACCAGGATCTGGGGAAAGGTTACTGTTCAGGGGTTTCTGATTTCCACTGCTCTGTGCATATGGCAGGATCTCCAGGGCACCCTCCCTTAGGTGTAAGACCCTGTCTCCCTGCCCTCTAATGTGAGCAGAGATCTGGGGGGCCCTAACCCTTTTGGAGGGAGGCACTGAACTAGAGATGTTAAATTTAGTTTAATCAACTAGTCGATGAATTTTCCATCGACTAGATGATAAACGGGGGAGCCACAGTGGGGTTCTTTCTCAGCCCAGGAGCTAGCCCCACTCTGGCTCTGCCTTTTAAATGTATTAAGAGCTTGTTGGTCTGTTGGCCCTTAATACATTTAAAAGGCTAAAGCGCAGCAGCAGGGACCCAGTGCGAGCCAGGACAGCTGATTCCCAGCTTACGCCGGATTTCCCCCCCACACACACACCCTGTGCTTCTTATTTTTAAATGTATTAAGAGCCTGCCAGCTCTTAATACATTTAAAAAGCAGAGGTGCAGCGTCTGATTTCCAGCTTGCGCCTGGTCCCGCTACTCCCTGTCCTCCTGCGGAAACGGTGCTGGGGGGAATGGGCTTTTAAGTCGGCTCTCCCCACCTCCGGCTCCTGTTTCTCCCCCCCCCTTGCTACCTCTAATACAGGCAGCAAGGGTGGGGGAGCGACTAGTTGAGGGACTAGTCGATTATCGGATAAGCTTTTGCTTATCGGATAGTCAAGTAGTCGCTTGCATCTCTACTCTGAACACCTCTAATTTTGGCCCCATTTGTGGGATCTGGGGCAGGGAGCATGTTCCTCTAGAGGTGTCTGAGCCTCTTTGCCCATGCTTGTGGCATCTGGAGGGTCTTGTCCTAGGGGGGGAAAGAGTCAGAGCTCCTCCCCCTTCCTTTGGCCCTTTTGTGAGCTGGCATTTAGAGAAGCCCTGCCCCTGAGTGGGAGCTGAGAACAAATATGTTGGGAGGATGAGAGGGGGGTGAAGAATTGAGAACTGACAGACTTGATGAATATCATAAACTTTCAGGCACTGGGGTGTGTGGATGGAGCACTTCCATGAATGGAGCAACTAACCTCTTTCAGAACTATCATTTTAGATGGTATTCATCTCTTTCAAGTGTCTTCATTCAGCTGAGAACCTTGAGATGAATGGGACACTTGACACTGCTCTGAGGCTCGTATGCTACAGATAGATCTATAGAGCCTCTTCCCTTCAACGTGCCTCTACTACCTGCAAAAGAGTCTTCCTTTCAGGATTATCCTATGCTGGGAAAACTGCAGTTTGGAAAATGTCTAAATGGCAGTGTTGCTAGGAGCTACAGACACTGGAGGTTGGTCCTTGGACTTCCATGCTTCCCATTCCCTGGCAGGGAACTTGGAAGCCCAGAGATCCCCAACATGAGCAGGGAGCATAACAGAGCCCAGGCTCACTGGCTCCAGGATCTGGCAGTTTCCCTGCCATGGAATTGTGGATTTTGGAACATGGGCAGCGTGCCTGTGTTGTGAGAGAACGTCAATAGATTCAATGAGATGTTTTGCCTCCGTGAATTAATATTTTTTGACTTAATTTAGTTTGGGCAGAAAATTTTCAATCAGCTCTGTAAAGAACTCCTTTCTTTTTAAAGGTCAACTGTAAATGCTCTAACATTTGTGTAATTGTTTGGATTGCCTTTGGTGCATGAATACATGCGTCCATGGGGCCTCAGCCAATTTGGGAGCTTTTGCACAAGTGCTAGAACCTTTGTTGGAGGAACAGAGGGGCAAGGTCCCACGGATAGAGTGATCTGAGGGAACCCAAATATTCTGAGTGCCCACTGTCCAAATAAATCTTAGTATACCTCTGGATGTACCTTGTGGGATCACAGAATAGGCTTAATGACCAAATTTGGGCTTGAGTCAGGGAGATACTTCATACTTCCCAAGAGATACTCCACCCTCCAATAAAAACAGCTTTTCTTAAAGTTCACTATTTTGCCAATGTTTTGGGGGCACACCTGGCTTCCAAAGTTCCAGTAGCTTCCTGGAACAGGAAAAGGTCCAGGAGGATGATGTGGAAATGGTGGCAGAGAGGAGGGGTATATTTTGCAGGTGGAGAATAAGGAAGGAAAGAGATTCGCTAGTGTTCTCTTATGCTAAAAGTTACTATAAGCAGGGCTTGACAAACAGCGGCAAAACCTACTCGCCAGCCCCGCACTGCGCATGCGCAAGACCCGCATTGCGCATGCAAACGCCGCCGATGAACAGGGCGACCGGCTGAAATCTACTCTCCCGTGGCGAGTAGATTCAGTGATTTGTTGAGCCCTGACTATAAAGCCCATATAATAAAACTGTCTAATTCTGGGGACATAGGCCACGTCTAACATGTCTCTCGCTGGCCCACTAAGCAACTGCATTTAAAAGTACGACCGTTTTCTCCATTGCTTCCTAACCAAATATGTTTGGGGGAGGCCCACTTAAGACTCACATAGCAAAAATGCAGCATAGTGCTGAGAACAGAGGGCTGTTACTTAGAAAACCTGGACTCTATTCTTTGCTCTGACACTGACTTTCTGGGAGCTCCTCTGCTGTCACTTCAGCTTTTCTGCCCCTTTTGACCAGATGAGAAAGTTTGCCTCTCCTGAAAAAGACAAAAAAGCACCATCTTTCTGCCCCTTGCACCTTTGGAAAAGAAGGGGAGGCCCCTATTACTGTCACAACAAGCAAAGAGCATGGCTATGGAGTGTGAGAGGGGAAGGGCACAGTGTAGTGGTGTGTCTAGGATTATTAACTTTCTCGACCTGACTTCAAGGCCAGATCAAGAAGTGGGATTGGAATGATACAGGTCAGGAGTGAACAGGTAATTTGTGTGTAATTGGTGTGGTGATGGTACTTAACTTCAAAAAGCATAACCAGATAAATTTTGTTGTAAAGCACTCTTGCCATCTGGCATAAGTGCTAAAATGGATGTCTAACTATTTGATCAAAAAATAGAATATCCCAGCAGACAATTGAACAGACCAGAAAACTGTGAGTAATATCTGATAATGAGCATTTGTGGCATTAATAGTAAAAATAGCTCAAGATCGCAGTCATAAGAATTATATTGAAACTGTTTTAACAAAAAGAGCATGGAGTAATTGGAATCCTTGGATTTCTCTCCCTCCTCTGCCCCCTTTCCCCCCACCTTGTCCCAAAAAGGAAAATCATTTCTAAAACCTTCTTTCCCCTTATATCCCCAATCCCATGGTAGCATTTTTTAGAATATATATTTTAAGCAATTTGTGTAGTCCTAAAAAACTCATTCTTAATACAGGAAATATGCAAAAAACACATATTGGAGTGGATTCCTTAGTTCAAAAAGACATATTACTCTTTTAGGGTCCTTTCTTTTGTCTCGGTTATTGGGATCATATGGAAAATAAACTTTTTTACTTTAATAGCCTCTGTTCTCTCATCTCGTCTTCTGAACATCTCTCATAGGTATTTTGGTAAAACAGGACAACTCTTAGTTTGGGACTTTGGCCTTTCTCTAAATTTATGCATTGTATAAATTATGTAGGTTGTAAATGATAGATACCTAAATATAATCTTTCAAGTTCAGGAGCATAGCAATAAAAGTTTCAATAAATAGTCTGCTCAGAATCTTAATCCATATGCATGCCAAGAATATGGATATTTGCTCTGGACCTAGCTTGAATAGCGTTTTCCTTTCGTCACTGCCTGGCAGTAGCTACAGTGAATTTTTTTCAAGAAATTTTAAATATAGTGAGACCTGCAGAAATGGGACTTGCAGGAAAAAGAGAAAATCTGCTTGGAGTGCTTCACAAGGGGAACTTTTATTGTAGATTTCTAGTTTCACCAAATGAGGAGAAACTCTTATGTAGAAAACTAAATTAGTTGTCCTGTGGCACTAATGGCATTTCTTCATAGAAGAAAGTGCTCACATTTGTCAACAGAACACTGATTTACAGCTTCTTCATAAGTACTGTGTTGCAGTAACTTCTCCTTGAACAGAGGAAGGCTGGGCCCATATACATATCTCTGACTCTTGACAACTAGTTTGACTAAGACTTGCCAAATAATAAAGGATTTTAACGTCTATACTGGATAATCCTTAATCTTTTCTCTGCAATATGTTCCATTTTTCAATTTAGTAGAGTGTCTTTTTTTTATGTCCTCAACTTTGCCGTCAGGAAATAGCCATGAAACTCCCTGGCAAAATATGATCTCTCTTTGGTGGGTGGCCTGCATATAAGATGAGAACCTACTGCCATCAGTTGCTGTGTTGGCTCAAGAGGCAGAGATCTATGGTGTAGCTCTTAAGGTTCCAACTGTGCTGATTATTGATGTGGGGATCAGTATGTTAAAAGAATGCTACAGTTGCAAAATCAAGAACTCAAACTAGGAAGTGTCAGAATTAAGACTGCATCCCTTTATGCATACGCAGAAGGGGATTAATTAAGGTTCAGCCCCTTGTGCATATGCAGTACGGTACTCTCATACTATTTTTCCCCCTAGAAGACTCTATGCTTTATTCAGGGTATGTCTGAACTACATTCCTCTGTTGAAAGATGGATGTAAATTAGGCAGATCGAAAGCGCAAATGAAGCGGGGATTTAAATATCCCACGCTTCATTTGCATAATCGCGTCACAGCAGTCTTTTGAAAAAGGGAATTTTGAAAGTGAAACTGCCATCGAGACGCGGCTCTTTTGGGGAAAAAAAGAACCTATTTCGAAAGATCCTGTACTCATTTTTTGAGGAGTACAGGATCTTTCGAAAAAGGGGTTTTTTTCGAAAGAACCACGTCTAGATGGCGGTTTCACTTTTGAAACACCCTTTTTCGAAAGACCGCTGTGATGTGATTATGCAAATGAAGCGTGGGATATTTAAATCCCCGCTTCATTTGCACTTTCCATCTGCCTAATTTACATCCATCTTTTGACAGAGGGATGTAGTTTAGACATACCCTCAGTGTATAGGATGGATGGTGCTCAGGGAATGAATCAGGATTGTGCAGAGGAGGAGGCTATATTATCTCTTGAATCTTTGCCTCCATTTGTTACAAAAGTTGGAAGATGTGTAGTAAATGAGACAAAGGAATGTAAGAAGAGAAATGGTGGTCTCATAGTTAAAGCTATTGAATGCCACCTTCTATAATTTAATTTTATCCCTGCATCTGCCACGGAATTCCTATATGATTCTAGGAAAGTAACAGAAACCAAACTTTTTTTTAAACTGGTGGGTACTAATTGTGGGTTGTGTGGTATGTGTGTTTTGTTTTGTTTTCTCTCCTGAGTGCTACCTTCAGATGCTTGGGACCAGTTTACAGAAATACTGAATGCTCAAAAGTGCGGCTGAAGTCAATGGAAATTGTGCTCTGAACCTAAAAAGTTCTAACTGATAAATATTCTGAAGCGTCTAAGTCTGACTGGTAAAATCCACTCTAGCTACTGGACTCTCACATCAGACACCCAAATTTAAAGTTCACTTTTGATCTTGGTCTTTCTCTGCCTCTGTTTACCCACCATTAAATTGGGTATCACAGTACCTCACTGTAGAATTGTGAAGCTAAATTTGTTAATATTTGTGAAACACTCAGACCCTGCAACGATGAACACTGTAAATATGCCAATAAGGAAATTAGCAATTCAGTTTTTAGAACTATGTCTGATGAGTTACATAAATGACAAGAGGGCACATGTTGAATGATAAAGATAAGAAGAAATTTTAGTAACCAGTTCATCAAGCACTGTCCATCCCGTGCAATGAATGAGGCAAGGATCCTTTGGAAGACATACAAATGATCACTTAACTAAAGACTGAATCATAATGCATCTGCGCAAGAGGCTCAAATTAAGGTTGCATGGGCAGCTTCAATTCTGCATTTCCTAGCTTTGAATGCTTGACTTTGAAATCTTAATGTGTTTGATTTTTTTTTTCAAATGCAATTTGTAATTCCATTGGTTACACAGGAGCTAGTATACATCTACATCATGGTTTTGTTGAGAAAGCACGGTGAGTTATTTTGCATCCCAAGTTCACAAGTAACTTCAGCCTTCTCAGATGTCCAGAAACTGACATTTTTCACATGATGGTAAAGCAGGGAAGTGTAGAAAAGTATGTATTGCATCAACACTGTGTGTGCCCCGTCACAGGTGCAGACTATGTAGGAATCAGATTTCTGGCTGCATTTCACAGCCGTTAATGCTGTGGGGCTTTTTTAAAATAAGAAATTACTGCTTGTCTTTAGCCTTGGCAAATACAATGTGTAGAAATTGCAACAAAATGGTGAGCCTACGAAAACATCAGTGTTAGCAAGAAGACACCTAATTAAATTAAAAGAGAACACATTTCAAGGGACATTGTTTTAATCACAGTTCCACTTGAAATGTTTGCCTACTAGTGTTTCATGTATATCCATGATTATGATACCTAAAATATGGAAAGATTTATTTTTATCTCTTCAGTCTTTTTACTTCATATACTTAACTATATACACCAAGAGATGCTTTCATTGCTCTCCCCCATATAATCATTTAGCTCCTTTTAAAAACCTGGCCCTTATGTCCCCGTTCTGCACTGGGTGCTGTTGGAATGCAACCTGCAGCTCTGAACTTGCACAGAGTTCCACTATAGCAGGTCTCCATTTATAACTAGAAAAATAGTTTAAAAGTGTTTTACAAAAATAGATTTCAAACTGATAGTGTCTCTTTAAAAATTGTCATACTGTTGTGCACAGTACACAACTAAGCTATGGAACTGTCACAAGGTGGTACCGAGGCAGAAAACTTCTAGCATTCATAATTAAAGTAATGCCAACAAACCCCCAGTCACTGACGGTGTTCCTTCTGCAGCAGCACAGCTTCACAGGAGATTGGTCAGCCCTGCCCAGTCATTCAGCTCCGTGCACAGAGCCTTGAGCTTCTGACTGGGCGGGGCCAGGGCCGGATTAAGGCATGGGCTAGCTGGGCAGCTGCCTGGGGCACCAACCTATGGGCGGCGCCTGGCTCCCGGATCGCGGGCTGCAGCAGCTCCCAGTGGCCGCCCGCAGCGGGGGCCGCGTTAACCACCGCAGCGCCGGCCAGCAGCGCCCTTCCCCCCACGGCTGCGGGGCCCTGAACAGCCAGGCTCGGCCCGCCCTGGGCAGCCTCGGGCTGCATGCCAGCGGCAGTAGCTGGGCTGGGCCGGGCCAGGCACGTGCGTCCTGCCGCCGCCAGCTCTGCATGCCCTCTCCCACGCGCTGGCACAGGGGCGGGGCTGTGCATAGACCCTCCCCCAACCTGGGGTGCAACTAACCTGTCTGCCTGGGGCTCCAGAATGGCTCGGTCTGGCCCTGGGCAGGGCTGATTAATAACTGTGAAACTGTGCTGCCATGCAGGTTATAGGGAACACTGGCACTGCCATCTTAACTGGAATGCTTGGTAATTATGTCGCACCTTTGGCAGTTTTGTTATCCAGCAGCCAAAATTTATTCCAGCACTATTTATTACACCTTTTCAGGCAAAGATTTTAACCAATCATGTTGTTCCACCCCCAAAACAGCTGGCACCTTTGCCACCACTAACAGAAAAGAGCCACTAGAGCCACCACCCTCTTGAGTTTACAAAACATGTAAGACCATGCCGATACTTACAAGCTTATAATGGCACAGCCGATTCAGTTGTGCCCCTGTAAGAGCGCTGGTATAGCGGCATTATGCCAGTGGGAGAGAGCTTCCCATCCATGTAATAAAAGCAGCTTAATGAATGGAGTGTCTCCTGTTGACATAGTGCTGTGCATACCAGTGCTTCTGGAGACAAAAGTTATTTCACTCAGGTGTATTTTTTCCCACACTTCTGAGCAACAAATGTTTTGCTGACCAAAGTGCTGGTGTAGACATGCCCTTGTAGATATTATTGTTTTAGCCACTGAATATGTCCTTGAGCAATTATATTATTTCTCTTTCTATATAAAAAAGTTTTTCCTGCCAGACAACAGAATGTTCCTGCTGAGTGACAGGATGACATCATCAGCATGAACAGGCTCTCTCCCTGAAGTGAAAGCGGTGGGGATGGGGGGGTGCATGTAGACAAGCATAGTGAGGAGAGGGCACAGACCTTTAGTTTTACATAAAACTAGGATTCAAATTTTAAAGAAGAATTTTAACCTAGGGGGAAATCCCAAATATACAGTTGTCATTTGACTTGTATTTTATTTATTATTTTTACCTTAACTGTAGTTTTTGAAAAATCAACTGATTGCTCTTATTATCCTGTTGCAGGCTTTTAGCACAACATTGCTTATGTTAACGTAGACAAAATGGACTGTTGTTCCACCAACATGTGTGGGTTTTAACTGCATATAATGCTGACAAGAGTTATGCCTATAAATGCTTAGCTTATTAATGGAGGAATAGTCTCCAGGGTAAACTAATTATCCAACCTGTTTAAACACCTGAAAATGAATGCAACCTTACAGTTGAAGGGTCACAAACGCCAAACAAAACATTCTGAAGCAGAAGTAATGCTTATAAGTTTTATGAGCTGTGATCATTCGCATGTTCGTAAATTCATTTCTTTTAATGTTTGCAAAAAAATTTCTATCAGATTTTCTAGTGCTCTGACTTGCATTTGTATTGTTCCTTGCCATTAATTGCCTTGCTTTGACATTTTAAGTGCAAGGTCTGAAGAGAAGTAGTTTATAACTTCTGTAAAGTTGAAATGATGGATTCTTTTACAATAGCCTCTTTTTTCAATATGAAAGCGAAAAAATAAAATAAGAAAATATTTGACTGGAAATACCCTGTTATGCACATATCTTGAGAAGGCAGGGAGATCTCAGATGTACATTAAAAAAGGGCTTTGCTACTCACCTAGTCAAATCAGCATTTCTTTCCCTACCCCTGTCTCATCCTAGTATCAGTTGACAGTTTTAAAAAGAGGGCAACTCTGTCTAGGGCATGAGAACCAAATTTTAAAAATACACTTAAAATAGTGGAAAATATCTCCATATAATAACTTTTTTTTTTATTTGGAAAGGGATGCTGTTTTCAGAGAATTAAGACTTGCAGCTTGAAGATTGTTTCATGATTTGCAGCTTGAAAATTAAGCTTCATAAATTTAAAATTAACATACTCCAAATACTTTAGCAGAGTATTTGGTTAGCGTTGCCAACTTGCTGTTTGCACAAAATCCAACACCCTCGTCCCACCCCTTTTCTGAGGTCCCGCCTTCCCATTCACTCCATCTCCCAACTTTCCTCTGTTGTACACTGTTCCCACCCTCCTTCCCTCATTTTCACTGAGCTGGTACAGGGAGCTGGAATGCGGGGGTGGGGAAGGATATTGCAGGCTCTATTGTCCAGCCAAGGATGAGGAATTTGCTGCATAGGAGGGGACTTCAGGCTGTCTGAGAGGTTCAGAGCATGCAGGAGGTCTCTAGGCTGGGACAGTGGGCTGCGGTGTTCTGGGGGGGAGGGGTTGAGGGTTCTGGCTGGGGGTGCAGGCTCTATATGGGGCTAAGAATGAGGGCTTTGGAGCATGGGAGGAGGCTCTGGGCTGGGGGAAGAGGTTGGGGTGGGAGGGCTTTGTTTGGGGGTGAGGGCTCTGATGTGGGGCTGGGGATGAGGGTTTTGGAGTGCAGGAGCATGCTCCTGGCTAGGATCAAATGGTTCAGAAAGCTGGTGGGGGATCAGGGCTGGAGCAGGGATTTGAGAAATGGGTGGGGGGAAGGGGGCCGAGGCACAGGGTTGCAGGCTTACCAAAGAGTAATGCTCGAAACTTTCACAGAGCTTGAGGCAGGGTTTTCTGACATACTTCTAATGAAAAACTTTGCTTTTAAACCTTTTGTTTGGAGAGAGCAGAAAAGGTGTGGTTTTGGGTAACAAGCAAAAATGTGCTTACAGCTGAATTATTCACCACTTTGAGTAAAGAATCTGTAGATTTGAGATTATATTCCTGACATAAATCAGCTTTTAAGAATGCTAGATGTCTGTGGCTAAAGCACATTAATATGCTTGCATCTCCTTTTATTTTTTTAGATAAAAAATTTAGTTACTTTGAGAATGGCTGGAGAAACTTTCATATGTTAGATGAGATTAGCAGGGCAGATGAGTTAAGAGACTGCAGAATTATACATCCTAGATGTTCAATGCGCAGGGTATGCTTTTCAGAGTATCCTTGTTTCTAAAACAGGGGTGGGCAATAATTTTAGACAGGGACCCACATCACTAATTTTTTAAATGGACCCTGGCCACCCCGGAAGGGGTGGAGCCTTGGGTGGAAGGGGTGGGACCAGGACACTTGTGTGCTTCCGTGCCCACAGAACCTGATTGGCATGGAGGAGGAGGAGCATGTGAAGTCTTTGCCTCTGCCCTCCCCCCACCTAGAGAGAACTGCCAGCTGTTCTGAACAGCTGTTGGTTCCTGCTAGGCACCTGTGCCCCTGACAGCGGGAGGAGATTTCACGCACTCCCCCTACCCCATGGTCAATCAGGGCCTGATGACAGGAGGAACATGGGAAGTCTCTCCCTTCGTGACCCCACCCTGAAAGGGGTGTGCAGTGATTAGAGTGGACTGGTCCACTCTAAGTGCTGTGCACGCCTTGCAGGGCAGGGGCAGGGAGTAAGAGACTTCACGCACTCCTCTGCTCCCATGCCCTGATTGGCTTGGGGGTCATGGGAGTGGCAGGGCGTCTGCAGGCCGGATCCACCCACTTAGTGGGCCGGATCCAGCACACGGAGGCCTCTTTGCCTGCCCCTGCTCTAAAATCTTCATATTCCGTATCCACCATGAGTCCAGCGGAGCTCAAATTTACAAAGCAAGATTTATCTGTTTTTCTCAGAGGTTCCTCTAAGAAGAAATATTTTTGTTTTGGAGAGATGAGATTGCTGTAAAAAAAGAAAATCACCCTAAACTTTGCCAGCAGTGAGGAAGAGGCTTGATAGTTGCCCAAGAATAGCCCTTGGCTAAGAATAACAATTGTAAATGAAGATCACAGGTTTATTTTACTTAAGCAACCAAAAAACTGTTTCATTATTTTTTTATCCCTCTTGACCTGTGCGGGACATAAATTTGTGGTTTAGAGATAACAAATTTCCTATATCTTTGGTAATCTCTGTACATAGATACTAGTCAGACTTTCTAGGCCATTCAGTGTACAAGGAATTGAAATTAGTGTTTTGATCTCTTATTGGTTCTCAGTGGATATATTCAATTAAAGAAATTTCGGGATAAAAAAAATCCTTACTTGTCTGTCTTATAACACCTGAGACTATACATATTTTTAATTTCACTTCTAACCAGTTTTGCTCTGTTCCAGGCCAACTGGTCAGCAAAGGGGAGATTCCACAGGTATTACAACCTAAATCGCCTGTCTACATTTTCACCCTATTTTCATACAATCTGAATAAGCTGCTCACCACCGCATGTCACCTTCAGAAGCTCAGGGGTGGGCAAAGGGGCTCTTAATACGTTTAAAATGCAGAGCCGCAGCACGGGTGGCTCCCAGAGCCAGCACGAGCTGGGACTGCCACAGCTGGGTAAGAGGCCACTGCCATCTTTTTAGTGGGTGGGGAAAATTACAGCATACGTGGGATGGCATTGCTGTTCTATGACCAATGCAATTATTGTTAGAGAGGATATTATGTGCTGTGGGACAACTTTTACTTCAATTGAGCTCTGTTTGGGACTCAGTGGGGTACAGGCTTGTGTGGGAGACTTGTTGGAGTGGTCCAGGTACAGGATATGAGATGCTTTACAGGGTGGGGGTTTCAGTGGGGAGTGGGGTTCAATTGGTGGTGGTCTGAACTCAGGGGTGAAGTTTGGCTTAGTGTGGAGGTTCACATGTGTGGGAATGAAGTTCAGTAGGGGACATCTGGCTATGGGGGGGTCTGGATGCATCGGGATTTGGCAGATGGAGTTCCCATACACTGACTCCTCTCCGCCATGGTTGAGGACCAATGAAGGAAAGGAAGTGGGGGAAAGAGTGAGGAGGTTGTTGCAACTGGGAGAGATTTCTGTGTGTGCATCTAAATTGGACTCAGCCATTCCTTGCGCGGGAAAAGGAAGTTCCATCCTCCCCAGCCCATCCAGGACTAACCGCTGATCCCAGCACAGGGTAAGAGCCACCATCTGGGAGGTTCCTAGCCACACTCCCCTCCTCCTGCAATGAGTTACTTCTTCATCCACTGCTCTGAGGGACTGAAACAATGTGCTTGCACTGCTGGGGAGAAACGTGACCACTTTTGTGACTTCCTTTTGCTTTTCCATCGAAGTCACTTTTCTGTGAGGGATATGAGTTTTGCATGCATGCAGTGGTACAGAATTTCCCCAGTATTAGTCAAAGCCGCTATTACTAGTGTACTTAAGCTTACGTGGTTTATTTCATTTGAATTATTTTTACCTACATGAAATTTTATTCTCTGCAAATAATTAAAAAGATATCCTTGTTGAAGGTAGCTTGGGCCTGGGATATCAGAAAGGCAAGGTGGGTGAGGTATTATCTTTTGTGAGAGAGAATCTTTTGAGCTTGAACAAAATTCTTCTTCAGGTCTAGGAAAGTGACTCACTTTGTCTCCTCTATAAAGATATGCCATTTTAAGATCATGTGTAATGTTTTTATGTATGTGTTTCTCATCTTAGCATTACATGCAAGTACTATTGTAGAAATTATTTTTATGGCTAACAAATTTCTATTGAAACATTTTGACATTTTAATGGCTATCAAAATAAAGAATTCAATAATAGTGGGGGATTTCAACTATCCCCATATTGACTAGGTACATGTCATCTCAGGATGAGATGCAGAGACAAAATTTCTTGATACCTTAAATGACTGCTTCTTGGAGCAGCTGGTACAGGAACCCACAAGGGGAGAGGCAATTCTCGATTTAGTCCTGAGTGGCGCGCAGGATCTGGTCCTAGAGGTAACTCTAACAGGACCGCTTGGAAATAGTGACCATAATATAATAACATTTAACATTCCTGTGGTGTGAAGAACACCTCAGCAGCCCAACACTGTGGCATTTAATTTCAAAAAGGGGAACTATGCAAAAATGAGGAGGTTAGTTAAACAGAAATTAAAAGGTACAGTGACTAAAGTAAAATCCCTGCAAGCTGCATGGACACTTTTCAAAGACACCATAATAGAGGCCCAATTTAAATGTATACACCAAATTAAAAAAACATAGTAGAAGAACTAAAAAAGAGCCACAGTGGCTTGACTTAACCATGTAAAAGAAGCAGTGAGAGATAAAAAGACATCTTTTAAAAAGTGGAAGTCAAATCCTAGTGAGGTAAATAGAAAGGAGCATAAACACTGCCAAATTAAGTGTAAAAATGTAATAAGAAAAGCCAAAAAGGAGTTTGAAGAACAGCTAGCCAAAAACTCAAAAGGTAATAACAAAGTGTTTAAGTACATCAGAAGCAGGAAGCCTGCTAAACAACCAGTGGGGCCCCTGGACGATCGAGATACAAAAGGAGCACTTAAAGATGATAAAGTCATTGCGGAGAAACTAAATGAATTCTTTGCTTCAGTCTTCAGGGCTGAGGATGTTAGGGAGATTCCCAAACCTGACCCGTCTTTGTAGGTGACAAATCTGAGGACTTGTCACAGATTGAAGTGTCATTAGAGGAGGTTTTAGAATTAATTGATAAACTTAACAGTAACTAGTCACCGGGACCAGATGGCATTCACCCAAGAATTCTGAAAGAACTCAAATGGGAAATTGCGGAACTATTAACTATGATTTGTAATCTATCCTTTAAATCAGGTTCTGTACCCAACGACTGGAAGATAGCTAATGTAATGCCAACATTTAAAAAGGGCTCTAGAGGTGATCCCGGCAATTACAGACGAGTAAGTCTAATGTCAGTACTGGGCAAATTAGTTGAAACAGTAGTAAAGAATAAAATTGTCAGACATATAGAAGAACATAATTGGTTGGGCAAAAGTCAACATGGTTTCTGTGAAGGGAAATCATGTCTTACTAATCTATTAGTTCTTTGAAGGGGTCAACAAACATGTGGACAATGGGGATCCAGTAGATATAGTGTACTTAGTATTCCAGAAAGCCTTTGACACGGTGCCTCACCAAAGGCTCTTACGTAAATTAAGTTGTCATGGGATAAGAGGGAAGATCCTTTCATGGACTGAGAACTGGTTAAAAGACAGGAAACAAAGGGTAGGAATAAATGGTAAATTTTCAGAATGGAGAGGGGTAACTAGTGGTGTTCCCCAAGGGTCAGTCCTAGTACCAATCCTATTCAACATATTCATAAATGATCTGGAGAAAGGGGTAAACAGTGAGGTGGCAAAGTTTGCAGATGATACTAAGCTGCTCAAGGTAGTTAAGACCAAAGGAGACCTTGAAGAACTTCGAAAAGATCTCCCCAAACTTAGTGACTGGGCAACAAAATGGCAAATGAAATTTAATGTGGATACATTTTTTTAAAAATGAGCAACACAAAGGCTGGGGGAAGGGGGGAAGAGTTACTGACCAAAAAAAAAAGGTCGGGGGGAAAGTTATTGAGGGGGGGAAAAAGAGGTTGCCTGCCCCTTTGAGGGCATTTTGAACTCTGTTCTCTGTGGCACGCCTCCGTCTGCCTCTCGGCACACCGGTGTGCCACAGAACACAGTTTAAGAAACACTGGTTTACACTGTGGGCCTTACAGTGGCATAGCTGTGCCTAGGCAAGGTCTCCTTTGTAGCTGCTCTGTGTTGCAGAGAGCTCGCCTGCTGGCGTAATTAAACTATTGCCAATGAGTGGAAGTAGCTATGTTGGTGGGAGATGCTCTCCCACTCATGTAGTGCTGTCCACAACATGCTATTGTTTGTGAAACTTTTGTCAGTCAGGTTTTTTCCCACTGTCCTGATGGACAAAGGTTTTTATTGATAAAAGTGCTAGGGTAGACATAGCTGCTTTTCTAGGCATTAGTAAAAGGTAAAACATCCACAATCTTCCCAAAATGGCTCTAATTCAAATCCCTAGTAATCTGTGCTGATAAATGTAAAAAGCTGCAAAAAGCTAACACCCTGTTCTCTTTAGAGGTTTTATTCTTTTCTTGGGAATGGTAATGTGTGTAAGTTGAAATTATTCTATTTTCTGTGCCTCTTTGAATTTATTTTTTTAAATGTTTCTCAATGACAATAAAAATATTTCTTGGAGAAAGAAAAACTGAAGAACAGTTCCACATGTGAATCCAATTTGTTTATATAGCAGCCTGTAATGTGCTGGTATCCTTTTTGGAGCCGTTATATTTCTTTCCATTACAGCCACTAGGCTCTGCTTTTACCTTTTTCTCCCACTTTCTGCCCCATCAGCCCTATCTTGCAATTAATCATATTACCTGAGGAGGACTGGGCAAAATTCCCTGACATGCCATGAAGCTCCACAGCACAACCATATGGAGAACAATATGGAAACGTGTGTAGATAATACATATGTAAAACAGTGTATTCTCATGTGGCTTTCCATTCTCTATTGCAAACTTGCTTAACCGTGTTTCTTTTACTCATTTTGTAGCCTAATGTGGATATGGCTTTAGTCATTCAAATCTGTGGGCTGATAAGGAATGTAGATGTTCCCTGTACAGTTTTAGGGTTTCACTCAGACTTGTAGTCTGTCTAGGACAAAGCCCTTCTTTCAGCAGTGTAGCTCTTCCATAAGATATAGGAGAAAGTTTAACTTAATTGGTAAAACAAAGGTTTCTAAGAAGACTGATTTAGACTTCTATTGTATTTGAGTCTTTGGTCCCTGCATTTTAAGATGTAATCAGAAGTTAACTTTGATATTTTCTTTTGCTTTTTGGTTTTCTTTTACAGACTAGTTTTGAAGTTCCTTTGCAGTTCAATGGCTGTTAGCTAATACATCAAACAAGCAGACAACAGTATTGTGATAACATTTTAGTCTTGGAAATCTTTCCCTTTGATCATCCTACAACATAAAATCTCATCAGGAGCTGAGGCACTGCATAATGTTTAAAAGTTAATAGAATTAATACCCAATGAGTGGAATATTTTTAAAATGTATTATTTTTGAGAAGTCACAAATTCTAAATAACTCAATAAAAAGAGTATAGTTGTTACCCACAAGTAGTTTTGACGAGAGGGTAGCACAGTTTTGATTCTTAAATGGAAAGAAATTAATGGTCAAGCTTTGTGTAGTAGCTTGTCTTCAATTACTTGTTACTGCTTCATGATCTGAAAGACAACCTTAATGTCATCCTTCCAAATTTCAGGGACTCTTCTGCCATGTTGCTTAAAGGGAATGGGAGCAGGAGGAGGCCTATTGCTTACTCAGCTACACTTATCGTGACCTTTGGCAGAGTTTAACTTTTTGTTCTGCAGTTCCGCTATCTGTAAAATGAGGGTACTTATTGAGCTTTGTAAGGTGCTTTCAAATCCTTGGATAAAATATGTTCTCTAAGGCCTTGTATACATGAGCATTTTTCTTTAAATTTCCTACCATAGTATTGGTGGGCCAGCATCTTCAGCATCGCAGAAGAACCACTAGAATATGGTTGTGACCACCTGAAATTCTTTTAAACCAGTACTGACAACACGATTAAAATGGTGGCGATAAGTCTGTTCTAGTCTTGACATAGGTGAGAAGTGCTAGGTGTAGATAAATCTCAAGTTTCTATTCTGGCTGTACTGTTCATAGATAGAGCCCTGCATGGATACAAAAAATGTGTATCTGCATCTGATCCATGTTCTGCAAACATCTGTGTGGGTATCTTCAGATATCCATGGATTCACAGTGCTCTGAACTGATCCTCGGGTCACTGAGCTGCAGTGATGCAGGGCTGTGCCAAGATCTTGATCCTCAAATGCCCCAACTTCTCCACAGAGACCTTCTGCCCCATTGCCCACTCCACCCCTGCTGTACATCCTTCCTTCCCTGGGTAGGAAGGCTACAATCCTGGGCCCTTGTGTGCTGTGCCATCCTCCCAGTGCAGCAGGCTCAAATACCTCTATGCAGCTATGTTGGCTGTATTGCATGAAGACCTGGCCTAGGCAGAGAACAGCGACTAGTACTTTCTTCACAGCATGTGCCCTTGCCAATTGCCTGTTTAAATTATAACCAGATCTCTTGTAAAATGGTGCTTGGATCACTCTCAAGTTGTGGTTTACCTCCTCTGTCCAAGCAAGCTGAGGACTACAATTTCCAATATGTCTAGCAGGCTGTCTTTCCTGTTTGGTTCGCAGGGTTCAGCTCTCTGAATCACACAAGTCCAGTTTTTAATTGCACTGTAGATACCCTGGAGGGGTTCTTCACTTGACATAAGGTTGTCACCCTGCAGGCTGGGTGACAACTGCTCCAGTTGCGTGAGTGTGTGTTGCAGAGCCCTGCACAGATACAAAATTTGTATCCTCATCTGAGCTGCAAGCTTCAGAAATGGACCCCGGATATAAAGCAGATCCCAACAGATTAGCAGCATGGTTCTGTTCATAGAGCAGTATTTCCTCATGCATGACTGTCTGCCAGTGTTGCCCTTTCTAAAATATCTTATGTACCATATATTCTGTTTTCTGTCTCTGACTATCATGAAATATGGTATAAACCAAGGTGGGGAACCTCAGGCCTGGGCGCTAGATGTGGCCCCAGGCTTGCCAGGATCTGGCCTCCAAGGCTCAGAGCCTTCCTGCATTGGCTCTGGTGTGCGAGGGGAACGTGGGAAGTGTGTTTCTCCTTTTCAGTTGGGCGCCACAACAATGAGGGGTTTGTGTGTGGTCTCCAACTGACTTTTCTGTGGGTCAGTGGCCCCCAACCCCAAAAAAAGGTTCCCCACCACTGGTGTAAACTAACTTATAGCAGTTTCTGAGGAGCATGGGTTCTCTGTCTTTGGGGTTTTTTTTTCCTGGTTTGCAAATTTATTGGAGACCATGGTTAAACTCACATGTGAAGTGTTTTCAGATTGGAGCCCGATGAAGATTAAATGGCAAATAGCACATTTTGGTTTAGCTTCTTTGGAAACCAATTCCTATATAATTGAGGAGTTTTGGTAACTGTTGTTCCTTTCAGGCTGTCAATCACTGTAAATTCTGTAGTATTTACAAACTGTAAATCTGTTGTTTATCTGTGTGATGCACAGAGGTTGGGAGTACTGCAGAATCAGTGGGTTCAACACTGGAGCGGCAGCAATAAGAGAATACCTTATGTGAAGGGAAGAGGCCCTCCAGGGTGTCTACAGTGCAATTAAAAACTAGACTTGGGTGCTCAGGCTGTTTCACTGCAGTGTACATGTTTGAGCTCAGGTTGCAGACCGAGATATTGTACCTTTTTTGCCTTGCAGGGTCCTAGAGCCCAGTCTCTGTCTCAGGCCTGAATGTCTACACCACAATTAAATACAGTAAAACTCCAATTGTCCGGCATCCATTGGTCCAGAACTCCCGATAGTCCGGCACCAACTGGAACCCGGAAATGCTCCGGCCAGCAGGACAATTGGAGCTGTTCCGTGCCGCTTCCCCAAGTCCGCTGCTACTGAAACTGACCAGCGATGGACTTGAGGAAGCTGCGGAGCAGAGCAGCTGGGGTGCTGCCGGGCGCCGAGTAGGGGGGTGAGGGACGGCACTGCGGGACCAACCGGGCAGCACCCTAGCTGCTCTGCTCCGCCACTTCCCCAAGTCCGCTGCTCGTCAGTTTCAGTAGCGGCAGCGGCGGAGTTGGGGAAGCGGCACGGAGCAGAGCGGCTGGGGTGCTGCCGGGTTGGTCCCGCAGCACCGCCCCTCATCCCCCTGCTCAGGGATAACTGCTGCAATCTGGGTGGTGGGGAGCCCCCTCCCCTCTCCTTTCCTCCCCTCCCGGAAACTCTCGGAGGCGGCGCGGGGCTTCCCCCGCCTTCCTGCAAAATGGCGGAGGGTTCGCCCCTTGCCTCGCTGTTCCCCGCCCACCCCCCGGATGCAGTGTGGGTCCCGGCAGACCCGTCACAGCCCCCCCTGCCGGAGTACCTCCCTATACTCCGGCATATCCGATAATCCAGCACCACCTAGGTCCCAAAGATGCCGGGTTATCGGAAGTCTACTGTAGTCCCATAAACCTGAGTCAGCTAGTATGGGCCAGCCATGGGTTTTTAATTGCAGTGTAGATGTACTACTCAGGCTATACTCTGAACACTCAAGGTAACTGGGATAAGGACACTGAAGGTGGCACTTAAATAAGGGAAAATGATATGCCTTCAGGAGTCCTTAAAGAATGTAGATACAATTGAAAGTAAAGCAGTTAAACTGCCCACATCTTTAAATTTGTCTGTTCTTTTAAAACAATTTAAGTTTCATGGATCGGAGACCAAGGAAGATTAAATAGCTGACATCACAGGCAGAGGGTGAAGGCCCAGCTGGGAAGGGCAATCCTCAGCCCCACCCCCACCCCCACCCCCACCCCCACCCCTTCCACTGCTGGAGCCAAGCCCCTCTCACCTCCAGCCAGATCATAGAATCTCAGGGCTGTAAGAGACCTCAGAAGGTCATCAAGTCCAGCCCCCTGCCCAAAGCAGGACCAACCCCAACTAAATCAACCCAGCCAGGCTTTGTCAAGCCTGGATTTAAAAACCTGTAGGGATGGAGATTCCACCACCTCCCTGGGAGTGTAGGCAGTTTGGGAAAGGCTGTGCCTTCCCTTGCCTACACTACCCAGCAACCAAGGCTGACATGAAACAAATTGGCTACTGTAGGTCCATTTGTGGTGGAAAATAGGAAAGGCTTCTACCCTTTTTTATTCCTTTCAAATGTTAACGTCTAACAGTAAGAACATCAAATTGTTCCTGTAATATTTTTAAAAGCCTTATCTAGAGGGCCTTCTATATGTACTATAGAAAGGTGCTTTAAACAAGACAAGTGAGCTTCTGAAATAGTTCCATAGCAACTAAAAATCTCACCCCACCTGTCTTAATATTTTTAAGCTTCCCTGTGTAAAGGATTTAAATATTAGAAACCTATTTCTAGAGTTTAATTATGAACCCCCCCAATGAGATTTACTCAAGCTTTGTCTATACTTCAAAGTACAGCTGCAGCAGTGCTTTAACATGACAGCACCAGGAGAGAAGCACCAAGAGAGAGGCTCTAGGGCTTACTACCAAGCACTCTACACTTCCCCCAGATCCCCTCCTGCAAGCAGCATGGCCTGGGAGGAGTAGCAGTGTGACTGGCACCAGCAGCAGGTGTCAGGCCTCCCCGCACTCACCAGCCACAGCGGGAAGCGGAGCAACTCCGCTCTATCCTGCTCCTCTCTGCCAGCTCCAAGCCATGTCGCTCTGCTTCTCACTGCTGATGAGTGCAGGGGGCAGTTCCACCTCTTCCCCCCCAAGTACCCTCCCCCGGCTCTCAGCTGCATCACCCGGGGAAGTGGAGTGGCCTGGGGCCAAGTCATTCTGCTTTCCATCTCTGCTGGGGTGGGCCTGGCTTCTGCTGCAGGCGCCAGGTCTCCCACTAGTCACCCACAGCTACCTGGAGGCTCTGACCCCTGCCGGCTGCTGGCCGCTTGCCACTCCCCCATCATAGTGTTGTGGGGGCACATCACCCTTTATGCTCCCCCACGTATCACCCCTGGAGTCGTAGGTGACAGAGGTATGCAGTCAAAAGTTTGGGTTTTTTCCATACTGAAGCCAGTTCTCCTGGGCTATTAGTATGGCCTGTTCCATGATGCAATCTCTAGGGGAATGTCCTTGTTTGGTAAAGGCAATTTAAGTATGGTGAGGTGTGTACCCCCGGACTGTTTCCTTGGAGCACATTCTATTGTGCCTAGCTATAAATATGAGATTTCTTGGTGTGTTCAGGTGGCTTTTGTATTTGGAAGGTAAGTGCAATGAAGCATGGGTTACCTGTGTGCTGCTGTTTGTAGGGTTCCATTGTCAAAGGTGACTAGTGTCCAAGAAACTGATGGTGATATGAGGTGTTCTAGAGAGAGTTTGATGGATAGGTGGTGGTAGCAAGCCAACTGACAGCAGGAGTAGCAGGGTGCAAATGGAGGCAATTGCCCAGGGGCCTGGGAAATTTAAAAGAACAAGGGGGTCTCCCAGCCATCACCACCAGCAGAGCAGCGGGGCTCAGGCAGGATCCTGGCCTGCCCCCCCTACGCTGGTCCCAGAAGCAGCTGGCATCATCCCTGTGGGCCTAGGGAGAATGGTTTCTGCGCGCAGCTTCCATTAGACAGTAATAGATGCCAGTGAGAATTTGGGGAGGGCGGCAGTGTGTGGAGACCCTCTACTCCTTCCTTCTAGAAGCTGCTGCTAGACGAGTGTGCTGCTCGCTTTTGGGACCTTCTCTAACACCAAACTCCCTCCCAGAGCTTGACCCATCACACCATCCCACACACCCAAACTCTTTCCCAGAGTCCGCACCCCACACCCTCTCCCTGCCCCAGCCTAGCACCTATACCCCAAACTTCTGCTCCAGCCTGGTGAAAATGAGTGAGGATGGGGGGAAGCAAGTGACAGGTGGTGTGTGTGTGTGTGTGCACGCACGCAGGTGTGGGGCCTCAGAGTAGGGGTGGGACAGGGGTTTGGCTTTAGGGAAGGGATAGAGGCCAGAACAAGGTCTTTGGATTTGTGCAATTAGATAGTTGGCAAGCCTACTGGCTGGGCATGTGGAAGCCCAGGCCATGCCAAAAGAGGATATCCATCAGCACAGCCAGCAGCTTGCTGGGCACCAGCCAGGGCTGGCGCAACATTACCCAGATGTCAGGCAAACCGGCTTGTTTGTGTGTGGAGGGCCCATTGACAGTTCTGTCCTAGGGCCTAGAATTGCAGACAGTGGGCCTGGGTGGCGAAAATCTATGAAGGAGTTTGTGTTATATGTCCAGGGGATGAAAATGTGCTGTATCATTAGGAGGGACCACATCAGACTAGAAATCATCACATACTCCCTCATGCTGGAAAGAAAAATAAAATCAGGAAACCCACCTAGAAATCATGCAAGAACCCAAACTACCATTAAACTTGATGACAGTTAACCAACACAAAAACAAAAGGTGAACAAACTCCACAACCCACAGAACAGCACCTCTGGGAGAAACCATGGCTACAAAGCCCATTGCCAGATACCCCAACATTGTCAAAGTATCAAAACTACATATAACTGGAGCTAAGTTATCTGTACTCTCCAAAAGATTGAACTTCTGTCCCACTGCAGAACCTGGTACAATACTAACATGGAGAACTAGAGGAATTATTTTGCTGACTCTGCCTCAAAAAATTCTCTCTCAACAGTGATGATACCACCTCACTACCAACAATCATAAGAAAAAAGAATCCTCTGACTAGACACCCCACAGTATGTAAAATCACACACTTGATCATTACATTAATTGCTTCAGGGAAAAAAATAAATCAAATACTTAGTCACACTCACCACAACCTCTCCACCACCACAATAATAGCTGTACAATCTCTGAAATCCAACCAGCAGATAAAGGGGGATCCCAGTGTAGTTCTTAACTGTGATGATTACACCTTTGACATCACATAGAATAAAGAACTCAAAGATCACACAACACAGTTCACCCTTGAATTTAAGAATATCTTCAAATCCTTTCCAAGACAACTCTAAGGGTATATCTACACTGCAAAGGGTTTTTTTTTTTAAATGGCCGTTTTTCCGAAAAAACTTCACTTATGTCCACGCTGCAATCGCATTCTTTCAACAACAAAATTGAAAGAACAGAGGGTTTTTTCTGACATTGGTAAACCTCTTTCTGCAAGGAAAAAGCCTTTTTCCGAAAGAGCTCTTTAAGAAAAAGGTGTGTGGACGGGGAAGAGGGAGTTCTTTTGAAAGAAGAGGAAAAATCACAGGTGCCCTGGTGGCCACTCCATCCATAGTAATCACAGCTTAAATGTGAGATAGCGTCCACACTGAATGGACACTATCTTTTGAAAAAGCAGATCACTTTTTCGATGTGCTTGGGCAGCGTGGACACTTTCTTCTGGAAGAAGGTTTTTTGGAAGATCTCTTCTGAAAGAAACCTGCAGTCTAGATACAGCCTCAGAGAACGTCTGCAGCCTCATCTCCTATGAAACCACCCAAGGGATGGTCTGTGTTTTCCAAGATAGACAAACAAAGGAACCCCCCAGACAGACCATTCATGTCATTCCACAGCACACTTCCTCAAGGAATATCAGGACTCAGAAACTATTCTCAAATCACTCACTGTACGAAGGACCAACTTCCTCCAGGACACAACTGATCTCTTCCAGAAAGACCCCAACATTAATCACCTCCCTTAAAACACTGTCCTTGCACCATGGCGCTCACTTCCATGTATACCACCATTCTTCAAAATGATGGCATCACTGCCTGCCTCAAATATCTAGAAGACAATGGACAATGTTTATAAATTCATCAGAAACATATCACCAAACTAATCCATTTCATCCTCACCCATAGTAGTTTTTACGTTAAACAGTTTGCCGAAATCATGAGAACAGACATTGGTACTGAGATGGCTCCCCAATATTCAAATTTTTCATGGTCCAACTCAAGGAAGAGTTTCTGGACAAGTACACAACAAAACCAGTGATATATCAGAGATGCATGGATATTATTTTCCTGTCCTAGGCAGACTCCTTAGACTCCCTCATAATTTCCACCACAACTTCAATAGCCACCATCCACTCTCTAGAATGCTGCTGAACCAGCATCAACTTCCTGTACATCATAATGAGTTTCAACAATGGGACCTTACAGACAACTAGTAATAGGAAACCCATGGATCACAATACCCTCACAGAACCAGTAATCACTCAAAACACACCAAGAAGTCTGTTATCTACAGCCAGGTGCTTGGGTACCATAGAATATGCTACAAGGAAGAAGGCCAGGATACACACCTAACCGCATTTTAAAATCCCCTTCACCAAACATGGACACTCAATCAGGGAATCAGGTCACATCATGGAACAAGCCATGAAATCCCCTAGAGAACCAGCTGCAGTACAGGTTGGGGGGTGGAACCCTCTGACCACACCCCATTACTGTTTACCACTCCACATTTTGAAAGATCTGACTAACATTTTCAGGATGGTCACATTTGTAAAACAATGGACAGCCGTTTAATGCCTCCTTTTATAAGTTAGTTTCTCTGATGTAGTCATTTAAATCAGGCCCACAGGGCTCAGAATGTGTTCTGGGAAGTATGAGACCCACTTTGAGGGGGGGGGGGGGACTTGCACTCATTTTACCCACAACAGTGAATAATGAGCACAACTTATTCTTGGAGATAAATCAGGTCCTCAAATGGCACTAGACATTTGACTCTAGTTGGCACTGTGCACTTTGATGGGTTTCTATTAAGCTTCACAGTATTGCACAGAGTTGTTGCCATCTGTACATGAAATCTGTTTTCTAAGATGTAGCATGCACATTTAATTGTAAGCATCTACCACAATCTGTTTTTCTTTTGCTGTTATTACAATGGATCATTGGTTCGTTCGTGGGATTCCTGGAATTGCTCTGCTGCAGAAAACAGGCACACTCATCACAGTTGTAACAACAGTGTGATGCCATTAAGTAGTAGATCACTTACTGTATACTCAAATGACTCCATTTGAATCAATGCCTTATTTTTAATAGTCAGTGAGAATTGTATGGGGTTTTTTTTCAGTGTGTGTATATATACTTGTGTGGCAGGAGGAGGGTGTAAACTACTATAGTCACAAAAGGATGTGTGTGATCAAATAAGTTTGAAAACCACTAATTTAAAGCACAGCAAAATTCATGCTTTCACTTCCTCCTTCTCCTTTTTACCAGTTTAGGCCAATATACGCGAGCCTGCTTACAGCAGCACAGCTATACTGATATAGCTGTGCCACTGTAAGATCGCTTGTGTCACTGCTCTGTGCTTACAGAAGAGAGCTGTCCTGTTGACATTAGGGTTGCCAGGTGTCCAGTTTTGAACCGGACAATCCAGTATTTGAGCTTTCTGTTCGGGAAACAAATTGAGAAAATATAAATGAGAAAATATGAATGTCCAGTATTTTCTAAATAAGATGTAATGTAGATTGTGATGTAATGTCAAGGGTGTCCAGTATTTTTGTTGAAACCATCTGGCAACCCTAGTTGACATAATAGAACCACCTAAATGAGGGGCAGTAGCTATGAAGGTGGGAGAGTGTCTCCTGCTGACATAGTGCTATGCATACGAGTGCTTACGCTTTCGAAATGTATGTCAATTGGGGTAGGTTTTTTCATACCCTGAATGACATAAATTTTGCTGACAGTGTAGCAACAGCCTTAAATTGCTTTGAGACTCTTTTTTGCCTAAACCTGGAGAATGTGATATGTATCATATGTGATATGTCATAAATGAGCTATGGAGTGGTTCCCATTTCAGTGTGATAGCAGATGCAAATGCAAATGCAGTGAAGCTCGCTATAACAATTAAAAGGTAAAACTAGTTAGTGGGATGACGTTACAGTGCATAAATCTGTGGAATCAGCATGCATACGGAAATATTTTATGATTTGTTAGAACTATCTCCTGATTCTAAACATTATGAAATGATAAATAGTGTTTATCCTGTTAGATTTACTATACTTTTCACCTGCCTGTGAGGGCCTCCCCCATTTTGAAAGACAATGCATGAAACTTCTAGAAAACCTGCTCACAGCATGAAATGAACCTTTTGAACTGCCAGGCTGACTCTGAATGTGGTATGATTGAAAGCCACTAGGGAGAGTAAGGGGGAAAGGAAATAAGTGCTCAGGAAGAGAGTGAAGAAAAGCAGAAGTGCAGAAGAGTGAAGGAGATAGTGCCATGTTTCGGAGGTTGGGAAGAGGTGGCTGTTGGTAGACAAGCAGTGCTGAGTGAAATGGTTTTGATACAGACACACACCTATAAAACTTCTCTTCTGATTTTGCAAAAATCAGAACTTGTGACACTTGTATCATTGGCTGAAAACAGAATTTACCAACTGCCTTCTTCCTTTCCCCATCTCTAGTTTTTTCCAAGTAAAAAGTAAAGGTCCCACAATGCAGATGGGAAATGCACTCATCAATCAGTAACACACCCTGTTGCTGGATTATTGCCTGTTTTATGAAGAGGGCTTTATAGTCACTTATTTTGTTATATTCCTTTATAAATTACTGTACAAATCTTAACAGATATTTATAAAATTCAGCATATTTTGGGGCAGAAGACTCTGTTAATTTGCCCACCGCAGTTCAGCGCAATCATAGTAAAGAATTCGAGTCAGATGGTGACACTGGCATAAGAGTAAAGAAATACAGTGCAATGGAAATTGTCATCTCTGTAGAGGAGCTGAGGGGCTCACTAGTAGATTTGCTGAAAAGTGTCTCTTGGTAGCACAGAATAATTTGAAATTTTAAAAAAATTCCTCATGTATTGTTATGGAGATTTAAGTTTAATGAACTTGATGATCTTAGGTGTTAGCCTGTTTTAATTATTCCATATGCATTTCCTCTTACACGCTTTGTGATTGATATGGAGAATGGTTCTCCGCCACTTATATATACAGAATCTAGTAGTGCTGGTCAGACTAGGAAGAACAAACACTTCAGTAACATTTTGTATTTACAAAGGAGAATTAGTTCAGCTTAACTTTATCAAGAAGGGATACAGACAACTGACAAGCTTTCTGGTAGCTTCTGTGTTTACATATTATTTAGGCTTATTGTGGCTTAACAAGTGATTGTCTGGATTTAAAAACAAATGCATCTCCAGTTTGAATGCAGCTTATATCTGCAATGACAAAGTTGGCTACCACAGTTGGCACTAATGGTTAGTCTTGCTGGCAGTCTCTGCAGAGGTTTCACTAGCCATGGAAATGGAACTTGAATTGCTTTGAGTGCTGTTCCCCTATTCAGTGGTTACACAGAAGCCTTAAATCTCTAAGGTTGTCGGTCCTCTTAGTTCTCTAAGTGCTAACAGTGTGCTTGTTGCATGAGGCATAAATATCCTTTCCCCCCACAAAAAGGTGCAAAAGTAATCTTAAGGTTAGTAAAGCTTTATTTTCATATGGTTTTTCCTCAGTTTTATCTGAGAAATCTGGAGTACTTAGTTCTCTTTATTGGACCCTTTTCTAAAATATTTGTAACTTGAAGCTTTGGAACATCCACTATATATTTTAGAGGGTTTGTCTGTCTGATCAAGAACTCCTCCTAAACAGGGTTGCCAGATACTTTCACAAAAAATATCGAACATGGCAGGAAAAAAATTGGTTAAAAAAACACCACACGCTACACCTTTAAATCCTAACGCTCCCCACTCCCTCACCAGATGCGGCAGGGGAAGAATGTCTCAAGCGGCCTTCCATCTGAAACAAAATTTTCTGTTTTGTTTTTTGTTTTTTTGTTTTTTTGTTTTTTTTACCACCGGACAGAGGCCGCAAATACCGGACACCTGGCAACCCTACCTTCTAAATGGTAAGAGCAGGGACCACCAAATTTGGCATGCAGCTTCCTCTTATCATAACTTAAAGCAATGGAAGGGTTTGGTTGTGCCAGGAAAACAGGATGTGCCTGGAATGGGATTTCTTCTCATAAAACCAAACAGAAACAAGACAATAACCAAAGAAAGTACAGTCCTCAGCGTAACCAAGTGAATGTTGTGAGACTGAACCAAGGTGAGCCAGAAAAATAGGATGAACCTGGAATAGGATTGCTTCTCAATAAATCTTCCAGAAAAGAAATAAAATGGAGAAATTTGGAGTAGTGCTCTGTTTAGGCACAGATAAAAACCAATGCTTAAGGTTTGAAAACTGGAAGAAAATATTATTGGAAGCCAAATTGATTATAGCCCTTTTTTATCAAAACATGGCAAATGATAAGAGTTTATAGGGATGAAGAAACAACATACTTGATGCAATTCCTGAATTATGGACATGAGCTATGCTGGGTAAATCTGCTAGTTTAGTATAATTTGAATGTTTTCAAAAGAGAAGACCATTGTTTTCCCATTATAATTCAACTTGATTGTATTTTTATTTAAAAATTACATTAAAATGCAGTAATTTTACATTTATTAAAGATTAGATTAGATTCCATTTTTGTAATCTGGGAAGAGGAAATATTAGGCTTTGTCTACACTACAGAGTTAAGTTTGACATAAGGCAGCTCAGATCAATCTAATTCTGTAAGCATCTATACTAAAATGTACTCCCACTGATGGATCTTGCAGGTCTTTTTCGGGTACTTCTCAAAGCTTTTGCAACATTGCTCCAGGCCTTCATGATGAATTGAGGGGAGCAAGTGATTGAGAAAAAGAACTTTTCAAATATTCAGTGCAACATAATGGTAGTACATTTGTGTTTATTTAAATGCATGAAAACGTAGACTTTTCCTAAGAATTAACAATGTGCAGCATGTATACGGGATTAGAATGCAGTATAAAACATTTTTAACTCGTAACAGTTCTTGAGAGAGCACATATGAAAAGAGATCAGAACTGAGCAGAGACTAAAAAAGTGGAAAGAATTCGGTCCCACTGAAGTCAGTGGGAGTTCTGCCACTTCTTTCAGACTTTTGTTCTAAATTTGTGTATGTAACTATATATTCTTCTTTGAGGAGTGTCCCTGTAGAAGCTCCACCTTAGGTGTGTGGGCACCGCTGCGTGCCTAGTTGGAGATTTTTGGTAGCACTGCCCTCCGGTAGGCTGTGCACATGAAGCAGACGGCATGTGCCGTGCGGCTACTACGCATGTGCAACCAACTGTCCCTTCAGTTCCTTCTCTGCCAGCACCACTGTCGGTCGGAACCGCAGTGCTCTCCAACCTCTTTTTCTTCAAAGGACTCAGTTTGTTGTTCTTAGTGTAGTTTAGTATAGTTAGTTGTTTCTAGTTCTAATAAAACAGTTAGTGTTATTAGGACAAAAAAATATTTTTTTTTCTTTTCCTTGTTGAGGCCGTCTTTTTGCCTTGGCGGTCTTTCCTCCCTGAGATGCCAGCTTTCCCAGGCTTTAAATGTTGCCTGTTTTGCAGGTTTTCCATTCCAGTTTCTGACGGGTACTCACAGTGTGTCTGGTGCCTGGGCCAGGCTCACATCACAGCCCAGTGCCAACATTGCAAGCAGTTAACAGCCTGGACTTGGAAAGCCAGGGAGCCACAACTGAAGCTAATCTCCCTGGAAAACACAGTAAGACCAGCCTCGGACCTGGAGCTCCACCCCACCTCAGCAGCCCTATCAGGCTCTGGCATCTTCTTCGTACCAGCCCAGGAAGAGATCCCATTCATCAAGTAAGGGTGATTTCCCCGTAAAAAAAAATTGGGACAAACACCCAAAATGCCCCCCCCGCACTGACCCATACTAGGGCACCGGACAAGGAGGTACTGGGATTGTCAGGCTCCAACAGTTCCTGAGGGTCCAAGGATCTCATAAAGGCAGCTGCTTGGGCACCAGAGAAGTCAAAGTTGGCACCACCTGACTCCAATACGCTACCAGCACAGGCTAAGTCAAAGATGCCTTCTTCGTATGCTCTGTCGGCACTGAAAGAATCGAAGATGTGCTCCATGCCATCAGTACCCATGCCACCCCCGGTGCCGAGGAAACACAAATAACCATCACCGACGACTACGCAGTCGGCACCATCCGCAATGCAGGTATCAGTGGTATTACCCTCCACGCTCCCTCTGGCACTGGCTACACTGGCACCGCACCCGTTAACAGCGGCAGAGGAGCCGAGAGTGATGTCCATGCCAATGACCCCCTTATTTGGCACTGATGGTACACCCACGTACAGCAGGTTTACTTTGTCTGCTGCTGCAGAATCGGCACCGCCATTGTTGAGTGACGAGGACGATGAGCCTCTCAAAGGTGCCCATACACCAAGACACTCCCCGCCCAAGCAATCTCAACTGCAGCAGCAGCAAGTGTACTAAGCTTTACCCCAATGGGAACAACCCCTATGATTGCCACCTCCAAAGCTGATGCCAACCAACTGGCCATACTGAGATCCTTGGGGCCCCTATGGAGCCCAACCACCACAACAGGTGCAGCCTGAACCAACCCCACCTGTGCCATCCAGGGCCACCTCTATACCATCCTTGAACAGATCAGTGTGCCGGGAGGAGGACAAGCCACCATCAAGTGACGATGAGTCTACCACCTCTTCACACGTGCCAACACACATCTCGTCATCCTCCCCGATGACACACTGATGCTGCCTCCTCCTCCCACAGCAGGAGACTACTTTAAGTCCTTCCAAGAGCTTTCAGGAGGGTGGCAGATGTCCTGGAAGTCTCACTAGTCAGCCTCGCTGAGACTCAGAACAAATTAACCAATATACTACATGCCTCACCAACAGTCAGATTGGCCCTCCCCATGGACCCAGGCATCATGGACCCTGCCAAGTCTATTTGGCAGACACCAGCGGCAATACCACCAGTCTGCAAGAGATCAGATCGCAAATACTACGTAGTGCCACAAGGGGCTAACTTCTTGTTCTTGCATCTGGCTCCTAACTCCTTAATGGTTGATGCTGTGAACCAAAGGGGAAAACAGAGTGCAACGAGGACCACTCCCTGTGACAAGGAGTGGAAACACCTTGACCTCATAGGGAGGAAGACATATTCTTCTGCGTCCCTCCATCTACGCATTTCAAATTATGCAGCTATGTTTGCCAAATACACACACTCCATTTTTTAGTAGATGGCACATTTTATTGATCTCTACCAAAGGACAGAAGAGGCCAGGTCAGGGCAAATATCAACTAAGGTGCCCTGACTTCATGTACAGCCCTTCAAGCCACTCTAGATGCTTCTGACACTGTGTTGCGCCCCATTGCGATAGCAGTGGTGATGAGGAGGTCGTCATGGCTATATTTGTCTGGATTTCCCTCAGAGGTCCAGGCAGCTGTAGAAGATCTTCCCTTTCAGGGAACTAAGCTCTTTGCCAACACCAGTGATGCCTCCCTTCACTCATTCAGAGACTCCCATGCCACCTTGAACACACCAGGCATCTATGTCCCCGCAGTAAAGCACAAACAGGGAAGAAGTTTCGCTCAGACACCCATGCCTTTTAGCCAAGTGCGAAGGCAGTTCAGTAACAGGAGGAGGCAGCAACAGAATAGGAGAAGGCAAACCTCCAACCAACCCTCCATCTCTCAACCATCAACTTCAAGACAAACATTTGAAGGCCAGGTCAAGAGTCTGGTGACACCTCTCTCCTCAGGGCAGCCCCATCCTGTTCACCTGTTCAATCAATGTGTAGCACCCTTTTACCATCAGTGGTCCTCCATCACAACCAACAGATGGCTACCAATCTCAAGAGAACGTTCTTCTCCAGGAGCTCTACCACCTACTCCATCTAGGTACAGTGGAATCCATTCCACATTGTTACAAGGGAAAAGGGTTTTACTCCCACTACTTTCTCATGTCAAAGAAGTCGGGGGAGGGGAGGGTGGAGACCAATTCTTGATCTCAGGAAGCTCAACAGACCACATGACCACAACGGTTCAAGATGGTCACCCTATCTACTATAATCCCCACCTTAAACAAAGAGGATTGGTTATCAACTCTCAGCCTCCAGGATGCGTATTTCCACATGTCCATTCATCCTGCACATAGCAAGAACCTCAGATTTGCAGTGGGTAGTGCACACTTCCAATATACAGTGCTGCCAATTCAGACTCTCCACAGCCCCACGGCTCTTGTCAAAGGTGTTGGCGGTCGTCACTGCACATCTACACAGGCAGTAGGTCTCCATATTCCCTTAACTTGATGACTGCCTGATAAGAGCAAGCAAAAGTCAGGAGGCACAAAATTCAGTCTCTGACCAAATCTCTTTTTCAGACCTGCAGGTTACAGGTAAATCTTTCCAAGTGCAAACACCAACCAGCTCAGACAATGGAGTTTATTGGTGCTTACCTTGATTGTGTGAAAGCCATAACATCTCCCACACAACAGAGGTTTCAGACTATATGGGCCCTCATTTTACTAGTTCAAGCCACTCCGCAAGTCCCAGCAAAGACTTGCCTGCAGTTACTAGGACATATGGCGTCAGCCACGTCAGTAGTGTTGCATGCCAGACTACATAAGAGACCAATGCAACAGTGGTTGAGCATGGTATACAAGCCACAATACAACAGTGTTAACTAACTGGTATCAATACTAACCAGAATCAAACAGTCCCCAGACTGTTGGGCAGACCTAAAAAACGCCTGCGCTGGTATGCCTTTTCACAAATGCCCCCGTCCACGACAGTCATGTTGGATGCCTCTCTCTTGGGTTGGGGAGGCTCACTCAGGCCCTCTCATGACTCAAGGACAACGGTCCCCACAAGATTCCAACCTGCATATAAATGTATTGGAGCTCAGAGTGGTATTCTATGCATGCCAACATTTCCTACACTAAGGATGTTAAGTATCAGGTAATTGGCTAATCGAATAGTCGATGCATTTTTGCATCAACTATTCCATTAGTCGATAGGGCACCTCTGGCTTTAGAAGCACCTCAAAAGACTCCCTCGCTGACCCTGGGCTCCATGCGGCACTGCTACTTTAAAATGCCAAGGATGCTGGGCTCCCCGTAGCATTTCAAAGCAGCAGCACCACACAGCCTGGGGTTAGCTGGGGACTCCCCAACTGATCCTGGGCTCTATGCGGCGCTGCCACTTTGAAATGCCACAAAGAGCCTGATGCCAGGCTCCCTACGGCATTCAAAGCGGCAGCGCTGCATGGAGCAGCTAACCCCTTAGACCAGTGTAATGTTCAGTCTTTACCATAATCTGAGACAATCTTTCAGCCTCAGAATCTTCTATGCTTAGTCATTAGTTTACAGGATAAAGAAAATATTCCTCTTGCAAGTGTTATATGGCCTAACCCTTCCTGCAATGCAGACATCTACCTAAATCATAAGAAACTGGGAAAACTATACAGTATTGTCCAGACCAGTGGTTCTCAACCAGGGGTATGCATACCTCTGGGGTTACACAGACATCTTCTAGAATGAACATCAGCTCTCTAGGTATTTGCCTAGTTTTATGACAGGCTGCATAAGTCAGTACAAACTAAATTTTCGTACAGACAATGACCTGTTTATATTGCTCTGTATACGATACATTCAAATGTAAGTACAGGATTTATATTCAAATTTATTTTATAACTATATGGTAAAAATGAGAATATAAGCAATGTTTCAGTAATAATGCTCTGTGACACTTTTTTGTATTTTTGTCTGATTTTGTAATCAGATAGTTTTTCAGTGAGGTGAAACTTGGAGTATACAAGACAAATCAGACTCTTGTAAAGGGGTACGGGAGTCAGGAAAGGTTGAGAGCCACTGCTCTAGACCTACCACAAAAAGAAACTCAGGTTCTGAGGTCAGGCCTTTTACTGCTATTCCTAGCAGAAGCCTCTTGTAAACACAGTCTTAATTTGGTGATTAAGCCTAACCACAAAAATGAACCACTATCTGATTAGCATCAGGGAGCCTGTCATTACCAGATATCTACATCACAGGCATCACCATGGTTGTGCTCTTTGTTAGTATGAAGTAAAGAAGCCAGTCTGAACTACCTTATTTTTTATTCGCATTCAGATCAGGTAAGGCATGCTGGCTTATCACTGAAGTGAAGAGGAAATTTACCCCAATGTATCTATTTATGTCGACAAAAGAAAAAACGCCGGTTTCCAAGCAGAACTGTGTACAGCTGCATCAATCCGCATCTGTCATAACTAATACTTCAAAAATAATATTTTTATGTATTTGAGCACAGATGAAGGAAGACAGAGGGAGTCATTCAAATTTTGTTTTATATAACTTGACAGTGCAGGTTTTTTTAGTTCCGTTTCCACTGTGACCAATAATTGTGTGTGCCTGTAAATCCTCTCCTTTAGTTGGATTTTTTCCTTGTAAATTGATAGAGGAAAATGACTCTGCTTTTAATTATATGCATGTCTTTAATCTCAAAGAGACAAAGTTTCTCTTTTGCTTGTATGGTGTGACTTTTATGCACAGTAAAAAAGCTAAAATTAATTTATCTAGAAAATGCAAAACACTTCATTGATGCTTTCTGGATCTTGAATATGTTTTCATTACATCATGCTCAAATTTGGGGTTATGCTAAGTTTTGCATTAAAATGTGCTTTCATCACGGGCAGTGCCTTATTAAAGTGATTTTTGAGAACTGGAATGCTGAAAATGTGGTCCATTAAAGTAACTGAAGTTTATTGGAGTTCATTTTGCTTTACAAACTAAACAGCTGGACTTACCCATAATCAGTGAGTCTACTAGACATCTTTGCAAAGTAACTTTTATAGTGACACCAGATGGATTTCTTACTGTATTTCTCTCATCTGCATTTCTGCTATGCTTTTCACCATATAATTTAATTACATGCTAAAAAGGAGCAGCAGAGACTTCATTTCCATCTTCAGTTTACATACAATAGGTTTTTCATTCATTGTTAGCACAGAACACTAGTTGGAGTGAGGTGAGTTTGGGCCCAGTTACACTTCAGTAATAAAGATAACTTTGGGGCATACTTGTAAAGGAAAATGTGAAGTTTATCAGATTGATTACAATTTCCCTTGGTAAAAAAGATCAAACTTTTAAAACTAGGTATTTTATGAAGCTTCTTGTGATAAAGGTTGTGCATGTATAAAACAATTTAGTTACTAACAATAGTTTTATTACTGAAACCTTTAAATGACAAGGCCTAGAATAACCCATATTTAAAATCTACAGTACCGGTGCGCAACCTGGCCACTATTTTCTGCTTTTCCCGGCTCGGCGCCCGACGGACACGGGGGTGGGGGAGCGGTAATTAAAGGGGCTGCAACTGCATTTCAGCAGCTCGGTGTGGGGGGGTTTTTAGGGGGCGGGGGGAGTTCCAGTATTTTTGGTGACACCATTTGGCAACCCTATCGGCTGCTGGCGGCCCCCGCAGTGCGGGGGCCACAAATGAAGAAAGGTTGTGCACCACTGATCTACAGAACGGTTATTACTCTTTTGAGTTTGATTTCAGTGTTGTTGCATTTCACCTTCAAATGTATTCACTAATGGTGGGGAATCTTCCACTCTTAGAAAATGCCTTCTGTTTTGGGATTCTTTTAAATATGGTTACCAGGAACCAACTTGTGTACTTTTTGGAAAAATGATTTTTACTCTCACTTCATAAACTCAGATTTGTCATATTTTAGGAGGGAAACTTACACATCTCAAATAACTGGAAATACTACATGAAGTACTCGCAACTATGGGTATAGAACCTAATTTACAGTGTAATGTTTGGGGAGGCGTAAATTATGCTAATTTTCAGTTTATAACTTTGAAGTATTTTTGATTTCTTCACAACTTGTACTTTAATGACCATGCACTGTTAAATCACTGTGATTAAAACAATTTTTATGATGTTTGCCTCTGATAGTTTAAAAATAATTTGTCATTAGATAAATTTACAGTGGCAGTTTTAGGTATAGAGGAAGATCTATGGACTGCCTATAAGGAGTAATTGAATGAGCCTGTCACTAATAATTTCATTCTGCAGCTAATAGCACTGGGTTTAATCCAGAAATAAGAAATTCCCTCAGGGAAGAATTTTTCCTTGTTGAACTGTATGGAGGTATGTGTAGTAAATTTACCCGGAGTAAATTTTGAGGAGATATAGGGGCTTTCTCTAAGCTCTGTACAAATCTCAACAATATACAGTTGTAAGCCAGGTTTTTTTTAATTATTCTTCCATCAGAATTCTAACAAGATGGCATGTTTTAAAAACATGTCAGTGTAAATAACAGAATACCGTTTTAGGCTGTAATTTGTGCCTCCTCTTCTCATGGCTTGCAAACTGACAATTCATGACATTTGATATTCTTGAGACAGGCTCTGTAATCAGATGCTCAGCCATTTTATTTATGATCTGTATATTCTGAAAGTATGGACATTTCCTTTTTGATCATTGTTCAGTGACCAAAAAAACTTAGATTGTTATAAAGGTTATTGTATACATAAGGTTAATTAGACTCTCTGGTTGAACAATTACAAATTTGTATGCTGAAAAGAGTATAATATTTTGGTTAAAAATGAAAAGCAAATTTAGATTCAGTTCTGGAAATGGAAGTCCTTCAGTTATTCACAGTGGGTGTGGCCTCACTCAATAGAAGAGTGGAGGTGTCTCCCCAATGTCTTCAACTCTGACCTGTAGAAATCATTTCTCGTGATAGGAGGGGTGTCCAGTTCAGTAGAATGCAACTTGTGGTGGAGTCCTGTGAGGAATATAGGCAAACTAACATGTTATCTACCTATTTTGGCCAATTTGGGTCAGCTTCGAACTAGCAGGATGGAAGCGAAAAACTTTGAATTGAATCATGAATGTTGTGAGTAAACCAGACCCATACCAGTATAAAATGTTAAAGAAATCTCAGTCTCTTAAAAGAATCATAAACTAAATAAAGTTCATCATTACGGTGTGCTTCTTATAAATGGAAACAATTTGGGGTTGTTATAAAGAAGTGCTGTGACCAGAAACACATAATAACCTTTTTGTTTACTATAAGAAAAATACAAATGAATAAAGGACTCTGGACTGAGCAAAATGACTACCCAAGAAAATTGATCGTGAAACTTTCCTTATGATGGGAATGTTTTGAACTTATAATCTATACTTCAAAGTTTAAAGCACAGCCGCAACAGCTGCCACGGCAGAACTTTAAATTTGAAAGTGTGGCCACGGCACGAACACTGTGAGAGAATTCTCTCAGCTCTTTAGGTAAACAACCTCCACGAGGGGAGTGGCGCTTGTAGCCTACTTCACGCTGACGCTTTACAATGCTGTAACTCCCTGCGCTCAGGAGAGGAGGGACTTCACACCCCTGAGCTACAAATTTACAGCACTGTAAAGTACCCCTAGAGCACTGAGAGAGCTCACTCCCAGCACTGTTGCCATGATGACACTGCTGCATTAAAGTATTGCCAGCAGCACTTTAATCTTTACCTGTGGTTAAACCTACACTGGAAATACTACAGCAGCACAGCTGCAACTGCACTAGTGCAATAGTGTGGACATTTACTGTGGTGACAGAGGGTTTTTTTCCATCCCTGTAGTAAATCCACATTTCTCAGAGGCAGTTGTTTGGCTGACAGAATTCTTTTGTCAACCCTGAAGTGCTACGTACACTAAAGTTAGATCAGCTTACCTGAATGTCTCATGGGGAGATGTTTCACACCTTTGAGCAATACAACCTGTTTGACCTAAATTTTAGGTGCAGACCAGACACAAGATTGCTAATGCCCAAATCCTGAATGTAATACATATCCAACTAAGTGGGCTGAGGATGGACCTGGAAAGTGAACAGTTTTTTCCTTCAGATTTTGGAATTGCTCTGCAGCTGTTACTATCTTAGGGCTACAATAGCCTCTGAAGCTGAAGTATGCACTACTTATCTTAGGGCTTTTATCCAGGGTGAGGGTGATATTTTGTCACTGAATCTGTATTTGGTTGCATGCAAGGGCACCAGCCCATGCCCTAGCTCTCTTCTATGCTGGAGTACAAGGATATCCTGCAAGGCACTATAAAACCCCTGTTCACCCTTCCTAAATTCTCTTTTCTTACACAGTGGAACTACAACAGTTTTGGTGCTTTCAGGGTTCCCAAGGCCTGAGGGGAAGAGGAGGTGCAGGGGAGGAGGGTGTTTAAAGAAAGGTTTATCTTCCTGAATACAGTTCTTTTTCGATAGTTAAGCTGGTTGAGGTTTAGTTCCTTTTCAGATGGTTTAATTCCTGTTTGGGAAGTATTCAGATGTAACAATTCAATTCTCTTATCTAAATTTAAAAAAAAAAAGACCTAATTTTGATTTACCACTAGAGAATTAATTAAAAAGTGATGTATCTCGTACAAAAAAGTATAGCTCAAAACAGATAACCATGTTTATCTGCCTAGTAATTATACAAGCACAGATATTTTTTAACTGAAAAATTATAGCAAAAATAATCAGAATTCAGCCCTGATTCTAAATTTTTTTCTTAGCTAGATATCCCATTAGCCCACATCTCAGATACTTCAAGTTTGGTAAGCCTGAAAATGTGTCCACTGGAAACACCGAACTCTTAGGATAATATGTGTAGTGTGTTGAACTGGTCCCAAGTGAAAAAGTGTGTGTTAAAAATATTTTTGAGCAAGTTTTAAACGTTTGACCATATTGCAGTCTAGCTTCCTGCAGCACCTGTGTTTTTCCCCCCTATGAGTTTTGAGACTCCTATAAAAGTACTGACTAGTCATGCATAGTTCAGAGGTCCAACAAAGATATAACCAGAAGTGGTTTGGCTCAGGTAATTGCTGTACGCTGCTGCCTCACTAAAAATAGAGGACCAAGTTTTTAAGGCATGGTTTTTGGAATACATGTAGAAGTACAATACAAAAAGGACAGATGTGGCATTTGAAAAATCATGCAGGCAAGTAAGAGAAGCTGCAGTAAATTTTATGACCCAGATATTATGCATATATTTCATAGATTTGGGTTGTAAGTTACAAGATTTGAGACCTACAGTAGGAAATGTTAAAGCATGTTTGTCTCATTTGTTTTACAGAGCTGCCTTTTGAAATGAAGTCCCATATATTTATTTTGAAAAGTGGTGATTTTGATGTAATCTAAACTATGTAAAGTCAGAGAGTACCAGAGAGATCTGACATCTCCTTTTAAAGGGTCTAAATGTTGTGGTCTGAAAGGTCTGGTTCTTGATTTATCTGAATACATGAGAAATTCCCAGGCTCCCATATGTTTGCTAAGAGACAGCTAGAAAAGATTGACTCTGCATTGCAAGCGCTATGTTTGAGCAACCTTCTCAAAGGCAAGCAGTCTGGTGAATAAACATTAAATTTGTGCTCAAATAACATTTTCTCTTTCCTTGTCTGCTTGGGCCTTCATTAGTGTGTCAGCAAAGCTAAGATCAAATAAAACCTTCTGTATGAGCTGTAGCAGTGTCCGTTTACACAAACTACTTTTCTTCACAAAAGAGCTCCAAGTGATCTGGTGCTTATTTCATTACCCTACCCAAGAAAGGTAGGGAAAAACTGTAGGTGCTGAACAAAAGCAAAAAGGGGGAGGGGAGGAAGCAGCTTGTGGAATATTGGAAGAGTTGAACATTGCTTTTTGGAAACCTCTTGAAAAAATAAGCTATTAGAGTACTTGGCATAGCAGGGTGGGGTTTTTTTTTTTGTTTTTGTTTGGTGTGGTTTTTTTTTTTTTTTTTTTTTTTTTTTTACACTAAGTAACCTCCCAGGTTGAAGATGGAACTCTGCATTTGTTTGTTAGAAGAAATGTTGTGAGAGCTACAAATGTTGCCTAATTTGCTCTTAATTGAACACTTGCAACTTTCTGCCTTTATCTGCGAAGGAGACTAACAAAAAAGGTAAGTTCTGAACTTTACCAGGTGTGTATTGTATGTATTGTTAATATTTTTGTGGTCATAGTAAATTCTGATTTTAAGCTTAGTGCTCTTTAATACTAGATAACTAATGTTCTGTACCTTTTAAAAATCAGTATACTTTATACCTGAATTCAAACAAACAAGATAGACATTTTTATTATCTGAAATAGGAACATGAATGGGGGGGGGGGGAAATTCTTGGTTCTTGGTTACATTAACTTGCTATAGTGGCAGTTGCACTTTTTTTTTTTTTTTTTTTTACTACTATTGTTGCCTAAATTTCTCCAAATGGTAGGAAAAAGCACGCTTGCATGTTGTCTGCATGACTAATTGCACTAGTTATAAATATATATGATATTTGCTATAAAATCCTAAGTGCAAACACAGTTCTACTGTAGCATCAAGGTAGTGCTTTAAGTGGTTAGAACGTTAATGTTACACAAAGGATGATGTACTATATATTGCTATTTACATACATTTTTTGCATATACAGATAAAGCACTCCTTTATAGCTATCCTTCTATGACAATCTATAAATTAGCCTAGTTTGATATTCTGTATGTGCATATTTCAGTTAAATTCATATAGGAAATGTATACCTATGGTAAAGGAATGGGCATAAGAGTGTGTGTAAATGTTTTTACAGCTGCGCTTTAATGTAACTTGTTCTTTGTTTACAAAATCATGCAATGAATTTTGGTTAATAAGAGAAAATTAAACTTACCTTTGAAAAATTAGGTACTTTCACTAGCAGGCAGCTTATTAAACCAATTAGTTTTCCTCTTCAAATAGGCTTTGCTTTGAACAAGATGCACACACATCATTTGAAAATGACATAAGATGTTAACACCTTGTGTTACAAACTATATGCTGTGCCCTATTTATCAAGGCATTTTTGCAGAGTCCACGTTATTTGAGAGGAATACATTAAATCTGAATTTGCTGTTTGTGATACTTTCTGCTCAATAAACTACTTGGATTTTTTTAAGTGTAATTATTGGATCCCAAAACCCATTTATGGAGGCAAGGGGGAAAGTGTTAGTTTATTAGGTTTCAGAGAGGTAGACATGTTAGTCTGTTTCAGCAAAAACAATAAGGAGTACAGCAGCACTTTAAAGACTAATAAGTTGTGCATAATTCTGTGGGAGCCTAGGACTTGTTTTAGTGGAGCAATATAGGGCTATTTCTAATTAATGTCTATATTAATGCAAGAATATTGTCAATAAAACATGTATTTCCATTAGATCGTAATTGAAAAAGCACTTAACAGGTATTCTGGTTTTCCTGCTCATCTATAAGTAGGCAACAGGTAACAAATTAAGCAGTAGGATGTAATACCTATGTGGTAAAACCCAGCTATAGCCACAGCTGGGATGTATGGAACAGTCAAGTTCTCCTCAAATACCCAAGTCTGAGAATCACTGCTGGAGAGAGTGGTTGGTTGGCATTTAATAACAAGACTAGGAAAACATGACTGTCATATTTCGAATGGCTTAAAATATTTAATAAATAACCACTATAAATATTTTCTATCCTACTCTATTTGTTTGCAGAACCATAGTGGTTTGAATGTCTACTCTAGTCAGCATTAGGACCACGTTGTTTTGGGCACTGTATAGATGAGTAATACTTTCCCTAAGAAGTTCCATTCTTATTTTGTTATGACACTCTTTTAGCTGGACACCTGCAGTCTGCACTCTTTTGCCTTCAGCATTACTTAAGATTATGCAACTTCAACTATTTCCTTTTCAATGTGTCTGTTTAAACAAATCATCAAAGATGTCTAGTTCTGCGCAATTGTCTTAGAATTAAAAGTATGTCTACACACTACAAAGCTTTCAGCTGCATGACTGTGTTGATGTAGCCCTGTCATTAGTTAGGGCTTTTCTACACTGGCACATATTGTTGCCAAAAACTGCCTTTTGGTGACAAAACAGTGAAAGCGATTACACGCAATATGACTTTTGTTGGGAAAAACACCCAGTTTTGGTGACAAAAAACTTTCAGCCTGTGAGGGACTTTTATCTTATCCCCTCCCTTTATTGTTGACAAAGAGCCCTCTGTTCTTTGTTTTTGTTGAGAGAACTGGCTTCTGCCAGTATTTCACAGTGCCTGCCCTGATGGATGTTCTCAGTGTTTTGTGATCTCTGCTGCTCTGCAGGCATTTGCCCTTCCCCTTTCAAATATCTGGGAAATCTACTCATTTTGGGGAACAAAGAGCAAATCATTGGAATGCTTCTGTTCTGCCCTGCTAGGAACACAGCTGCAGGCAGACTGCTGCACGTGAAGGGCTGGAGAGACTGCTGTGCTGCTTTGACATTCCTCAGTACAGCGAGCTCACAGAGCTATGAGGGAAGCCCAAGAAGTGCAGGGATCAGCTCTGCCTTCCCCCATCACTGCAGTGTGGGGTGCTTACCCACATTGCTTTGCTCTAGCTGTCCACAGGATGCTAGTAATGTGGCCATGAAATGTTGGCAATGAAAAACGAAAAAACCTATTTGATCAGTTTTCACTTTTGGCAGCCTTTGCATGTCGACAGCACTTGTCGCCAAACCTTCCCAGTGTAGACATAGCTTTAAAAGTCAGGCAGTGCCCACAAAGCTCTGCTTATACTAGAGTACTTGCCACAGCAAAGCTTTTGTCCATTTTTTTTAGCACCTGTGAACGACAAAAACTGTGTCCCTCAATAGCCAGTGTAGACAAAGCCTTTAGTATTTGATGGATTTCCTGCTTCAGAAATGTTCTGGATTAAGAGCCTGAAGGCTTCTGTTCACACATCAACCAAGTTACAGCATGGGCAGAATCAGCCCCTAACCATCTTTCCTTTCTACTACCCTCTCCACAGTGCATTTCCACCTAGACCTGGAAGGACCACTTTTTGGGGCTTGAGAATAGGTCAGTCTCTCTGCTCCTTCTTAAATGTTGTGGGAATTGTTTTGAGACAACCAATTTACATCATATCATCTACTGATGATCAATTAGCGGTAATCTTTGGACACTACTAAAATGGAGAGATTGCAAACCGGCAGCCAGATTAAAGCTGAAGGGCTCTATACTTAATTCCTAGGGATTTGACAATTCCCTGTGTTGGAAGGGATTTGCATATATATCCGGCAGTCTTGTTTAGTCTGTATAAACTTTGCAGAAAAGAAAGTAGGATATTTTAGATGAATGCTAGTATAAGCGGCAACCATTTTAAATATCTTGAAACCTTTCTGTCCATTCCCTTCTGTCTCACCATACCTCTGAACTCCTTCCTTCTCCTAATCCACAAATACGAGAAGACACATTTATGTACACAGAAGTACATATGTACATTGTTCAGCATCTTACTGCTCCATCAGTGTGTCCACCAATACACAAGGAAACAATTAAATATAACTGTAAAAACTTTTCCCCAGCTTCTAAAAGTATAGATGGTACTAAGGTACATGCTTTATTGGCAATTATTCTTACCCCCTTGCCGAGTCAGGTTTTGAATGGTCCCTTTATACGGCAACAGCATACATGGTAGCTTATATGATGAGAGATGGCTGGTAAGCACACATTGCTTAGAGGGATGTAGACAAAGGCTATCCTTGCAGCCTGAGATAAGGAAAATTAAATTAATATTTTGCTGGGATTTCATTGTTCTACAAAGCAACCAGACTAACTCAACTCTAACTGAATTGTTTTCATTTTAATTCTTTTAACTTCACTTAACTTAATATTTTCTTATAAACTATTTTGGGACAGTCTTTATTTGTGCTTTGTACACCACTGTGTACACTGGCACTTGACTGATCATAATGAGATATGTAGCAGTGGAGCTATTCAGCTGCAGTATGTTTATCTTATACGTGTTGAAACATTGCCAAAATAAGACTACTAAATTAAATTTTGTAGATTCTTTGTAACTTCCAAGAGATTGTTTTCAGTTTATTGTGACCAAAACCAGTATTTAATATTTTGTTATAGTGGATGAGTAATTTTATTACTCATAGTGAGGCAGTGGTCAGATTGGGACTTCATTGTGGTAGGCACTTAGCAAACATGGGTACGCATGATCTCTGTCCTATAGATTTTTCAATCAAATTAGTAGAAGATCTGACCAAAGTGAGTAACAAATAGAACAGAAAGATGAGGTTACCAAAAGGACAGCATGTTGAACTTCATATTTTACAGTATTTTCGGGTTTTATTTATTTTATTTATTTATTTATTTTTTGCTTTAAAAATTCCGTGTCAAACCAGGAGTCCCTGTTTCCATTAACACTTTTATCTCATCTTCCATTGAACTAGAAAGAGACCTTAGGCTTTCTGCCTATTGCATATTTTTCTTGCTCCCCATCCATTTAAGCTATTCACAACTTTACTTTGGCCTAGCATTTTATTATTTCCTTGAGGGCTGGCAAAAGAAATCCCCATAATGCCTGGCCCCCTTAGACATTAGTCTGCTAGGTCATTTTCTGTGCACAGTTCAGGGGATTGGTCCCTGCAAGCACAAGAAAAGAAAGTGATTTATAAGGGACCGGTCACATATTTTGATTTTGCTATAGGCCAAAGATGTCAAAGGGGCCTGTTACCATGCTTCATACTGTATCCTGCCCAACAGCCAGTCTCCCAATCACAAAGAATAGCTGAGATTCTTAGGTGTTCCTAGCTCTTGGAATTTTATTAACTCTTCTTAAAGCTCCAGTGGCTGGAAGCATGTGATTTGGTAGGAATCTATGCTTTACTCTTTTTAAAGTAAGTTTCGAGCCCTCATTTATAGAGGAAAAATATGCAATTGTGCAAAAGCTCAGATATCAGAAAACAAATAAATGAACCCTGAGGGGCTTTTTTGGGGGGGAAGAGGAGGAACATCTCATTTTTAAGATAATGCCATTATGTTTTGGAGACTAATTATTTATTAAAAAAAAAAAAAAAAAAGCTTGGGGTTGGCAGTGTTTGGGGTCTGGAGCTGCTGATGTACATGGGCCTCCTTGGCTGCGAGAGTCCTGTCCTGTTTCTATTGGGAAGAGCCTGGCTAGGCTCCTTGCCCTGCACCTTTAGGCAGACACTGATGCAACTGAATAATACTCTAGCAGTTACTGAAAGTTTTACATTCAGATTTAAATTCAAATTTATGATACAATGTTTTAAACTGTCTATAGAAGACTTATTAATCATAATCCTCAGATGTGTATTATATTTGCATTGTAATATTTTGGGAAACAATTTGAGTGGCTATCGTGATGTAGAATTATAGTAGCATTGTTTTCACAATTCAGGTAGGTCAGGTCTACGCTAAAGGGGAAGGTTGACTTAAAATACGCAACCCTAGCTACGTTAATTACATTCAAGGAATCTTAAATCACATTTTTGTGCCTCCCACACAGTGGGAGGTCGACGAGAGCAAGTGCTCCCATCAACTTCCCTTACGCCTCATGAGAAGCAGGATTACCGACCCAGATGGGGACACCCTCTAAGTTCAAATTAGCGGATCTTCACTAGATCTGCTAAATCGACCCCTGGAAGATCGACTGCAGCAGCAGCCATCTTCTGCGTAGTGTGCACATGGCCATAGTGTTGGAGCATTTTAATATGTTATCATACTCAGGATATTTTTAGTGCTTTTCATCCAAGATTTGAAAGTATTTTGCAAATATTAAGCCTCTCTTCATCCTGGGAAATAGTTAACAAATATAAGAACATAAGAATGGCCATACTGGGTCAGACCAAAGGTCCATCGAGCCCAGCATCCCATCTGCCGACGGTGGCCAATGCCAGGTGCCCCAGAGAAGGAGAACAGAAGACAATGATCAAGTGATTTATCTCCTGCCATCCATCTCCTGCCCTTGTTATGAAGGCTAGGGCACCATACTTTATCCCTGGCTAATAGCCATTTATGGACCTAACCTGCAAAAATTTATCAAGCTCTTTTTTAAACCCTAATAGAGTCCTGGCCTTCACAGCCTCCTCGGGCAAGGAGTTCCACAGGTTGACTGTGCGCTGTGTGAAGAAAAATTTCCTTTTATTAGTTTTGAACCTACTACCCATCAATTTCATTTGGTGTCCCCTAGTTCTTGTATTATGGGAAAAGGTAAATAATTTTTCTATAATCACTTTCTCCACACCATTCATGATTTTATATACCTCTATCATATCGCCCCTCAATCGCCTTTTTTCCAAACTGAAAAGTCCCAGTCTCTCTAGCCTCTCCCCATATGGGACCCTTTCCAAGCCCCTAATCATCTTAGTCGCCCTTTTCTGAACCTTTTCTAATGCCAATATATCTTTTTTGAGGTGAGGAGACCACATCTGCACGCAGTACTCGAGATGTGGGCGTACCATAGTTTTATATAGGGGAAGTATGATATCTTTTGTCTTATTATCTATCCCTTTCTTAATAATTCCTAACATCCTATTTGCCTTACTAACTGCCGCTGCACACTGCGTGGATGTCTTCATAGAACTATCCACTATAACTCCAAGATCCCTTTCCTGATCTGTCATAGCTAAATTTGACCCCATCATGTAGTACGTGTAATTTGGGTTATTTTTTCCAACATGCATTACCTTACACTTACCCACATTAAATTTCATTTGCCATTTTGCTGCCCAATCACTCAGTTTGCTGAGATCTTTTTGTAGTTCTTCACAATCCCTTTTGCTTTTGACTGTCCTGAACAACTTTGTGTCATCTGCAAACTTGGCCACCTCACCGCTTACCTCATTTTCTAGATCATTGATGAACAAGTTGAACAGGATTGGTCCCAGTACTGACCCCTGGGGAACACCACTAGTTACCCTCCTCCATTGTGAAAATTTACCATTTATTCGCACCCTTTGTTTTCTGTCTTTTAACCAATTCTTGATCCATGAAAGGACCTTTCCTCCTATCCCATGACCACCTAATTTACGTAAAAGCCTTTGGTGTGGGACCGTGTCAAAGGCTTTCTGGAAATCTAGGTATATTATATCCACTGGGTGCCCCTTGTCCGCATGTTTATTAACCCCTTCAAAGAATTCTAACAGATTAGTTAGACACGACTTCCCTCTGCAGAAACCATGCTGACTTTTGCCCAACAATTCGTGCTCTTCTATGTGCCTTGCAATTTTACTCTTTACTAGTGTTTCTACTAATTTGCCTGGTACTGATGTTAAACTTATCGGTCTATAATTGCCAGGATCTCCTCTAGAGCCTTTTTTAAATATTGGCGTTATATTGGCCATCTTCCAGTCATTTGGTACCAAAGTGGATTTAAAGGATAGGTTACAAACCACTGTTAATAACTCCGCAATTTCACATTTGAGTTCTTTCAGAACCCTTGGGTGAATGCCGTCTGGTCCCGGAGACTTGTTACTATTCAGCTTATCAATTAATTCCATAACCTCCTCTAATGTCACTTCAATCTGAGTGAGTTCCTCAGATTTGTCACCTAAAAAGGCTGGCTCAGATTTAGGAACCTCTGTAACATCCTCAGCCGTGAAGACTGAAGCAAAGAAATCATTTAATCGCTCCGCAATGGCACTGTCTTCCTTGATCGCTCCTTTTATATCTTTATCATCCAAGGGCCCCACTGCTTTGTTAGCGGGCTTCCTGCTTCTAATGTATTTAAAAAACATTTTACTATCATTTTTTGAATTTTTGGCTAGCTGTTCCTCAAACTCTTTTTTGGCTTTTCTTACTACATTATGACACTTAATTTGGGAGTGTTTATGTTCCTTTCTATTTTCCTCACTAGGATTTGACTTCCACTTTTTAAAAGCTGCCCTTTTCTCTCTCACTGCCTTTTTAACATGGCTGTTTAGCCATGGTGGTTCTTTGTTAGGTCTCTTACTGTGTTTTTTTATTTGGGGTATACATTTAAGTTGGGCCTCTAGTATGGTGTCTTTAAACAGTTCCCATGCAGCTTCCAGGGATTTTAGTTTAATTACTCTCCCTTTTAGTTTCTGTTTAACTAGCTTCCTCATTTTAGTGTAATTCCCCTTTTTGAAATTAAGTGCCAGAGTGTTTGACCGCTGCGGTGTTCTTCCCAACACAGGAATATTAAAAGTTATTATATTGTGGTCACTATTTCCAAGCGGTCCAGTAACAGTTACCTCTTGGACCAGATCCTGCGTTCCAGTCAAGACTAGGTCGAGAATCGACTCTCCCCTTGTGGGTTCCTGTACAAGCTGCTCCAAGAAGCAGTCATTTAAGGCATCAAGAAACTTAATCTCTGAATCCCGTCCTGAGGTGACATGCACCCAATCAATATGGGGATAATTGAAATCTCCTATTATTACTGTGTTTTTTATTTTGGTAGCCTCTCTAATCTCCCTTATCATTTCAGCATCACTATCACTGTCCTGGTTAGGTGGTCGGTAATATATTCCTAATGCCATATTCATATTAGAGGAATGAATTGTTATCCATAATGATTCTATGGAACATTTTGATTCCTTTAGGATTTTTACTTCATTTGATTCTATATTATCCTTCACATATAGTACCACTCCGCCACCCGCACGACCTGTTCTGTCTTTCCGATATAATTTATATCCCGGTATGATAGTGTCCCACTGATTGTCCTCATTCCACCATGTTTCTGAGATGCCTATTATGTCAACTTCCTCCTTTGATATGAGGTACTCCAGTTCACCCATCTTATTAGACAGACTCCTAGCATTAGTGTAAAAGCATGTTAGAAAACTACCACTATTTATATGTCCGCCTTTCACAGACACATTGGATTTTTTATGCACGATTGTTTCACATCTGATCTTGCCCATATGTTATTTCCCACATTCCCTATCTGACTAACTTCTAGGGAATCCCTACCTATGGAGCCTCGTGTAAGAGAAGTCTCCGTCCGATCCAGGTGCTCCCCCGCACCAATCGGCTTTCCCCCACCTCTTAGTTTAAAAACTGCTCTACGACCTTTTTAATGTTTAATGCCAGCAGTCTGGATCCACCTTGATTTAGGTGGAGCCCATCATTCCTGTATAGGCTCCCCCTACCCCAAAAGTGTCCCCAGTTCCTAATAAATCTAAACCCCTCTTCCCTGCACCATCGTCTCATCCACGCATTGAGACTCTGAAGTTCTGCCTGTCTATCTGGCCCTGCGCGTGGAACTGGAAGCATTTCAGAGAATGCCACCAAAGATGTTCTGGATTTCAGTCTCTTTCCTAGTAACCTAAATCTGGCCTCCAGAACATCTCTTCTACCCTTCCCTATGTCATTGGTACCAACATGTACCACGACGACCGGCTCCTCCCCAGCACTGCCCATAAGTCTGTCTAGATGCATCGAGAGATCCGCAACCTTCGCACCAGGCAGGCAAGTAACCATACGGTTCTCCCAGTCATCACAAACCCAACTATCTATATTTCTAATGATCGAATCCCCCACTACTAAAACCTGCTTCTTCCTAACAGCTGGAGCTCCCTCCCCCGGAGAAGTATCCTCGGCACGAGAGGATACAACATCACCCTCTGGAAGGAGGGTCCCAACTATGGGATGGTTTCCCTCTGCTCCCATTGACTGCTCTCCTTCCCTGAGCCTTTCATCCTCCGTAACAGCATCAGGACTGTCAGATTGGAGGTGGGACAGCCCTACTATGTCCCGGAAAGTCTCATCCACAAACACCTCTGCCTTCCTTAGCTCCTCCAGTTTAGCCACCCTGGCCTCCAAAGCACGCACTCGGTCTCTGAGGGCCAGGAGCTCCTTGCATCGAGCGCACGCATACGCCACCCACCCACAGGGTAGGTAGTCATACATACTGCACTCGACACAATAAACAGGATAGCCCCCACTCTGCTGCTGGGCTTCTGCCTCCATTTCCTACTCTAATTATATATGAGGGTTAATTAAATGTTTCAGATAGAGGTTGTTATAAAGGATTTAGTTTAAGGGCAATAGAAGTCACTGGCTCCCCCCAAGCTCCCGCTCTAAACTCCCCTCTCAAAACTCCCTCCTGTTAGCACTCACTCTGTTCGCGAGCACCCGGTCGCAAAGCTCCCTGGTCGCTTACCAGCAGGGTTTAAGTGCTCGGCCTCCCTGATAGCTCCTCCCTCTGCCTACAGCTCAGCCAATCAGCACACGGTGTTTCAATTCAAACCTAATCAGCTTCCAACTGCCTGCCTGCCTGCCTGAGCACACGGCCTTTCAAACAAACAAACAAACAAACAAACAAACACACTCAGCTCAGCACTCCAAACGCTCCAAACAAACAAACAAAGAAACTCCAAACAAACACACACAAGCCCAAAACCTCCAAATATAAGCAGCCACTTACCCCAAGTGCTTTAGTTTGCTCCTTCCTTCTCCTCCTCCAGGAGAGCCTCTCAAAACTCCCTCCTGTTAGCACTCACCCTGTTCGCGAGCACCCGGTCGCAAAGCTCCAATGTATGTATTTTTTCCATATGTATGGAAAAAAATCACTTGGCCCGCCATGGAGGTGAAACATAGCATCTGTCTGGCAGTGTACAGTACAGCAAGATTTATAACAGTTTTAAGACAGAAAGTGTAGAAGAATATTGTATGCAGGTGAAACTGTAAAACATCTGAAGAAATGGTCTTATGCAGTTGGTGGTGGTTGTTAGCCAGAACACTGTGGCTAACACCTTGATTTTATAAAAGTGGTATGTGGTCTTTAATGACTACCAGCAGAGATAGCATTTTGTAAATATTTAAGCAGCTCTTGCAGAAATATCTGGTGAATTAACTTTCTGTGACCGAGATTTACTTTTACATTCTGCTTGTGATGATTTGGGGGATGTATCTGTGTCAAATTATTTTATGTGAATGTTATATTCTGTTTGACTCCATTTTGAACGTAATCATCACTGTGAGTTAGAGTATCTATTTCGTAGTGGGGATTTGATACCCAAGCTATGGCTACACTAGAGGGCTTACAGCACTGCAGTTGCATAGCGGCAGCTGTAAGGTCTCAAGGCCAACGCTTTAGAGAGCTCTGTCAGCTTGCTTACTCCATCCCCCACGAGCAATGGTAGCTATGCCAGTGGGGAAGTTTTTCTACAGACAAAGCACTGTCCATATCGTGGCTAAGGCAGCACAAGTTGTCGCTCAGGCAGATGGGTAATTCATACCACTGAGCAACATAATTTTTGTCGATTTAAACTGTAATATAGCCATAGCCCTAATGGAGAGACTTATGTCTGGGGAGCTAGGACAGAGCGGTTAAAAGCCATCAACACTGCATGGCTCCAGTCTGGTGGAACAATTATTATTTTTTTTTTTTTTAAAAACCTGCTGGGACATTGATTTGGAACAATTCAACAGGAAGCTGTAGGAGGCCTGGAAATTACCTGTCAGAAATGCATAGACAAGAAAAGTATGAAACTCTTCACAGAGAAGCAGCATCTTTTAAAGGGAGGCCATTTCACTTCAGCCTGTAGAAGAGCTACCTGGTCTAAAGGCTCTGACTAAACCAAAGATTTGTGCAGTTGGGGAAGTGTTGCTTTCAGGAATTAGTTGTTTCCTAAGAGCTATAACTCTCTTGTGCTGTGTATGGTATTTTGTTTGTGTTTTGGTTTTTTAAGAGTTGGTGTTTGTGGATAAAAAATTCATTTGCTAATTGTTCCCTACTTTACTGCTATAATCTGGTCCTGAAAGGTGTAACGTGGGATCCAGCACTTCTGTAACTCCTTCGGGTGAATGCTCAGGGGAATGTATCAAGTAACTGGGCTCTTTTCTTTTTCTGAAAGTTAAGTAAATTAGGTTTGTATTTGTTCTTAATTTAATCACGCCCCAAAGTTTTGGAATTTTGAATAGCAAGTAGGTTTTCTATCGGGTGACTATTTAGTATAAAAGGGATTTTGCACCCCCAAATAGTTCATTTTTGGTCCAGCATGGCCAGTGTCTCAAGTACATAGATGAGGACACTCACTGAAAGAGCATGCTATCTGCACACCTTTTAAATATCTGTGGGATAGGAGTCCAATGCTCCATGCCTTTCTTATGAAGGTTTGGAGGCTCCAGGATGCTAGTAGGGATATAAAGTCCCATTGAATTGGTTAACTGTTTAAACATTGTGTTTAGCTGGTTAACCAATTAAAGGAGGTGCAGGCAGAAGGGCTGTTCCAATTCCACTGGGCTAGAGTGACCCCGCCTGCTGAGTCTGGTCTGGAGCAACTCACCTTTCCTCCCCCCAACCCTTGGCCACAGGCAGGGACTGCTCCCGCCCGTAGGAGCAGTCCCTGCCTGCTGGGTACCTGGACACTGGAGCAGCCCCTGCCTGCAAGGCACACGGGCCCACTGTGGATAGGACAACTGGCGCAATCCCTGTATATGGCAGGCCCCTGCTGGGCTGAACAATCCCCCTTTCCACAGTCGGCGGGGAGGTGCTCCAGCCCCCATTGGTTAACTGTTAACCAGAGCCAGTAATCATTACCTGTTAAGCGTGATGCTTACCAGTTAACCGGTTAACTTTTCACATCTCTAGATGCTAGCAGAGATTTGTGATCTAGATTGCATCAATGCTCAGACCCACCTTGGCTTTTAAACATTTTCAGGTTGTACATTTTGACATGTCATATTCCAGGATAGGCATGTAAATAATAGTAACCATGTAATCAATCAAAATTAAAGCCGTCACATGGTTAAACAAAACCAACTGGACTAGCAGAGGTTTAACCGTTAACCTGAATGGATAAATGTCAGCTTATTGGTTAACCAGTTAAACTTTTAAATTCCTACTCCATGAGCGCATGTCTGGGTTTTTTGTAAGCTTTTAAAAAGATAATTTTGTATTGTCAAGCACATTGTAGTCTCTAAGAAATATTTAAATCTATATGTTCTGTCTTTGTACTCTGGCAATATTTTAAGTGTTTTTAGGGGGCTTCCCCCCAAAAAAACACTACTAAAAATAATATTTTTGTGTTCCTAAAATGAAAAATTAGTGCTAGCAGCTAAAGCAGCACTGACACGACAGTTCTTTCAGAATAGATGAGGGAAGATATCAATTTCTTTGCTATTTTCTATTACCAAGTAACATTTTGGAGTTTAATGCCTTCTCTTATTATTTTAAATTTTGGTAAAAGGTGCCTAGAACTGTTGGGAAAGGTGCTTTAAAGAAGTTTGAAGAAATACACAAAACAGTAAAAATGAATGAAGTTATTGAGCACTGTCAGCCTTCACAGCATGGTCCAAATTATAGAAGACCCAGCTCCTGCCCCAAAAGATTTGTCTGCATTGGACATCATATCATTCTGACACTGTATGCTAGGTGACAGATGATCAGAAGTTCTGATCTCAAAAGTGGTCTGATAACCTATCATGAGAATGTGCCTATTTGTTTTTGAAAAACTTTGTGGAAGACAAAGTTAAGGAATTTTAAGAGCTGATGTCAATTCAGCATGCTGAAAGGGAAAGTCTTTTCCTAAGCATCAAAGATGGAATGGCAGCTGTCATGATGAGAGTATGTTTACAGTGGCAAAGATTTCCTTCCATCAGTAGGTAATCCACCTTTCAGAGGCGGTAGCTAGATTTAAGGATGTTAAATTGCGCTTAATCAATTAATCGAGTAGTCGATGGAATTTCCCTGGTCCTGGGAACTAACCCCGCTGCAGCGCTGCCTTTTAAATGTATTAAGAGCCACCTGGTTCTTAAAGTAGAGGCTCAGCATCTGGGACCGGGCGTGAGTTGGGACAGCTGAGTTCCAGCTCACGCCCAGTCCCCTGCTGCACCTCTGCCCCCTCCCCCCCACGGAAATGGTGCTGTGGGGAACTGGCTTTTAAGCCAGCTCTTCCCAGCACAGGCCCCTGCTCCCTCCCTTCTTGCTGCCTTTGATAGAGGCAGCAGGGGAGGAGGGAAGACGTGACTAATCAAGTAGTGAGTCAACTACCCAATAAACCTAGGCTTATCTGGTAGTCAGCTACTTGACTAGTTGCTTACGTCCCTCGCTAGATTGAGGAAAGAATTCTTACATCAACCTAGCTGCTTCTATAGTTGGATTCAGGGATGGGCAACCTAAGGCCTGGGGGCCAGATGCAGCCCCTGGCTTGCCTGGATCCAGCTCCCAAGGTTCAGGGCTCACCCCAGCATTGGGGAGCCCACTCTGGTGCTCCAGCCCTCCCTTGGGGCTGGAGCTCACTAAATCTACTAACCTGCCTAGGTCCCCCTAAGGCTGTGGTGTGGTGAGGGGAATGTGGAGAATGTCTTTCTCCTCAGTCAGGGGCTGAGTAAGGGTTTTGTTGGGTTTTTTTCTTCTTTCTTGTGTGTGACTGACTTTTCCTGTGGGTCAGTGGCCCCCAGTTCAAAAAAAGGTTCCCCACCTCTGATATGACTAGTGTAGCTAGGTTAATTAAGTTTTAGGTGTAGACCCAGTTGGATGAGAGTCTGATGATGATGAAGTCATGTCAGCTGAGAGCCAAGGCTACATCTGGGAGGAGTGGGGAGGGAGTTCAAAAGCTCTTGTCTGCTGTTGAGCTAAAATAATTATGAATAAGATGTATGGAGTTCTGAAAACTATAGTAACACCAAGTTTGATAACTTAGCTTGTTGATCCTCCTTGTTGTTTTATAGTCATGTAGCAAAAACACCATTTCACATATTTAAAAAGCAGTACAAGGCAAAGAGCACTGATCTGGCTTGTGTGCACCAGAATCTCTGTCTGCCCCTCCCACAATTGCTTTCACTTCTGTAAACATTAGAAAATTCCTCATACACTTTAGAGACATTTTTCAATTATTAGTCAACTATCATTATTCTGGAAGAATTTTACTTTTTGCTTTTTAAGGCATTGGAGTTTTTAAATTCTACTTGTTTAGGAAAGGTGAGGGACTGTGGTTTCCTGTGTCATCTGTAAACCTGACACTTATTTTGCCTGGTTTGTCAAATTTGTTTGGCTCTTTTTTTTTCTTTGAGAGTTGTGGTATGGAAGAGAAGAAAGGACCAGAATGTACTTGAAAGGAGCACATAACAACCAGTTTTATCTTTGGTATGCTGTTTTCCATAAATTTTTCTCCTGTCAAATGTAAATAAATAAAAGCAACTTTTTTAGCAAGTTGCATCCATTTATACTTCCTCTTAGAAAATAAAGGTGGGAGAGAGTTTGATCTGCAAAATAAATAGAAACATAAACAGATCTAGTAACTGATCATATAAATGTAAGTGATAAAACTGATGTGCTGGACAGCTCTGAATAGCTACAGTTTAAAATAAGTCTAAGCAATCAAATAACACCATCCAACAGGCTTTAATCTACTAACTTCATTCAGAAAGATCAAAGAAAATTATAACAGCAGCATTTGGTGGAATACTCCTGTAGAAGCAGGAAAAAGCTAGAAATTACATGTCACCTTCATATCCTGGCTTCCTGACCTTGTGTTGAGATCAAGCCCTCACCATACCAGCTGTAACCATTAAGACTTTGCCCCCAAGGGTTAAGTAGGAGAGAAACTCAGCTGTCCTATAGGAGAGCAAACACAGAAAGTTCCAGCCCCCTAACATGCCCTATTCAAGGCAGTCTGCATATGCTTGTCATTCAGGCTTGTCTCTCTGCAGTATTGTAGGGCAGTTCCAACCAGCTTGTTTGTTTCTGTAGTGTTGCTGCTCTTTGAGCAGTTCACACATCACATTCTGCTTCAAGACGATTTCATAAAAGATGATAGTCTTACCTTGGAGATACTGTTAGTCAATTTCAAGGTAGCATTTCTTTTTATAACTCTTACTGTATTTGATTTGTTTTTAGGAAGCATGGAAAGTATTTTACATGAAAATGTATTTAAAATTCAACTTTTTTGTAGCAAATTTTAGGCAATTGATTAAACTACTTGAGAAATTATTAGAAATGTAGTTTTAAGACATTCATGTATGTTCAGTTTCTTTGCACTAAAATGTTACCCTGTCTGTAACAAGTAGGGTCTTTTCTTGTAAAAGGTTACAGCTGTTCAGAAATATTTGAGTGCCTGGAACAGAGCAGTTCTAATACAAATCTCCATTGTTACTATAGTAGGTAGTTTTGATCTTGTGTTATAGCATTATTATATGTATTTTTCAGAGCCTGAATTAACTAATGTGAAATTAAATAGCTGTTTTTGAAATTAAAGCGGGTATGATGTATACTGAAAAGTATATTGCAAAAATAGTATTGGGGTGTTTAGCTTACAAGAAAAATATTTGCTGAAATGTGTGATGACTTTAAAAAAAAAAGTCTGCTTTTGCACATACAGTTGCTTTGGTAAAGTACCTGCAAATAATTATGGATAATACATTTTAAGCAAGTAAACTGTTAGAATGGCTAAAATACCTCTGCTTGATGTGGATTGACATGCACATTTTAAGAGAAAATAATTAGTAATGGATTTTTAAGGATATCCAAATACAATTTTATTTTAAAAATTGGATGTGTACAAAAATTTCAGCATAACATAATATTATAATTATAATTCAGTGGGCATGTTATAATCAAGAGGCAAACAAAATTTTGTGGGGTACAAAGTCTTGGTTAGTGCAACACCTTGTTTTGTAATGAATCTGTAAAATATATAGGTTCTTAACCTATTATATAACATAGCTTTCAAATTGGCATTATGTTGGCTTGTTATACTAGTAACTGTACCGTGTCAAGGTGTTTTTTGGTGTCATTGTGCAGGTATATTTGTAAAGTAACCCCCATTATATCATTTACTAATTCTCTGAAGTTTTCACTATAAGTAACCCCTTTTACTTACTCACTCGTGCACCCGCGCGCGCACGCACACACATTTTGTGTGCATACACACACCACATATTCTGATTTTTCACCAGGATTATTTTGGAAGAGAGTATTTATGATTATGAAAACTTAAGTACCTTTTGTATGGTAATAGAAAGTCACTAACATGTAAATAAGATTTAGTGTAAGTACAATACTTCGGTTGCAGGCAGTGAGTTTTTACTGCTTTCAGTGCTCTTACATTTTGCTGAGCTATTTATACTAATACACTGAGATAAATAGATATAAATAAAACTTTTTGTAGTGGTCACGCTTGCTTCTAGCTAACAGTATTCCTGCAGTGATTTACCTACCCATTTTTCTTCTTGTATGTTTGTTTTTTGTTAAGTTACAAATGTGATGGTATAAAAAACAAACTACAACAAACTGCAATAAATCCTCTTCAGGTAGTTTCTGTATGAGCATATAATATTATTCAGTTATCTTTATACTTCAGAAAAAAGGACTTGTCAGAACACCACAGACAGTTCTAATAATAGTCTGTTTTTCTTAGCTTGTACTAAACAAGTTAACTTCTAGTTAATGAGATATTTATGAAGTCCTTAAAAATACTGGCTTCCCCACGCTTGGCTTTTCTCCCCAATTCCCACTCCTTTACCTCCTAGCTGTTGATGGATTTCTTTGTGTGCCAGCTGAATGAAATCAATTCACTAGGTGCCCATTTGCAGAATGATCTACAGTCCTGGCTTGGTGACATCTGGAAACTCCCTGTCACAAGAATTGCAATTCCTGACCCAGCCTGCAATGCAGGAAATGAAATCATGGTGTCCAAGGTATGAGACAGGCCAGCTTGTTAGCATATCAAGCTATTGAAGGGGATGGAGGAAAAAAGCTTAGAGATGCTGACTGTGGTAAGAGAAGAATAACTTTTCATTATGTAAATGTGGTGCTTTATTACGACTGTACCCTAACCATTACTGCATATCACAAATATTTAAGTTACTGAAAACCTATTAACCAGCAAAGAAAGGCATGAATATATTCAAAAGATTATTATTATTGATCCATCTAGTTCCTGTTGTGAAAAAATGCACAAATCCCAGACAAATGGAAAATATATTGGCTTAGTACCATCAAACATCCATAGCGCAGTGCTAGCATTTATAAGTATTAAACATTTAACATGGGTATACTCAACTGTGTTAAAAAGACTATCACGTGTTTAAAAGTTAGTGTTTTAAAGGTTGCTGTGAATTTTTTATAAATAATTACTACTGAATAAAAACTGAAAAGATATTTCTTCTTACAGAGATAGTAAGTTTTAAAGTAGACATTTATTAAGTAAATGAAAAGTGCTCTACATGTTGAGAAGGCAGACTTGTTTTTTTTGTTACCTTCTAGTACCTTTTCTCAACTAAATAATGAAAGCTTTTCCAGGATGAGCTAATGGCTTATAAGCAAAATAAATAACCAACAATCAGGAAATTAGAGAAACAAGCTTCCACATATTGTGAGCGCACAAAAATAAGTTTCTAGAGAATTTTTAAAATGTCCTTCTGTGAGCCAAAAACAGATCAACAATCATGAAGCATTTAAAAGTAAAAGCTTTGGAACAAATACTACCTTGATAGTCTGCCATGAAAGCCACTGTAAACAAACAGTAGGCACCACCTGTTACTTTTATGAATTTAGGTGGTAGTGGGAGGAGCAAAGGCAAAAATAACTGCAGTGGGTGAAAGGCCTCTTCAAAATTGGCGTGCACCAATTTTTACAGTAAATGAAGTCTTGGAAGGATGTACCTGAGTTTATAGATTTCAGAATAAGTGCACACTTGCATATTAAAAAATCTGTAGTATTATGGGATTGTTTCTTCTGGAGGTAAACAAATGGATAGCTATGGGATTGTTAAATATTGCTCAATTCTTATGAATGTGTCCCTTCTTACAACACTTAGAATTATATTTTTTTCAGATAAACTTTTGGCGTTGAGAGAGACTTTCATCCCAGCGTCATGCTTATTATCAGAACCATCATGTGCTCTTAAACATAACAAAAACAGTGTTGATGGGCTATTTGTCTGGAGACTGGATGGCAGTCTGAACTTTATCCTGCCCAACATTTTAAAAGGAGTGAGTCATTATAAACTAGTTTAGGGTCTATTCTTTGGTGCAAGGCATAGATTTGGGATATAATTTTTCTTAAATGGTTAAATAAACTAATTAGCTGTTTCCTAGCTATCGTTTACATCAATCTCTGTGCCAGATGACTGGAGGATAGCTAATGTAATGCCAATTAAAGAAAAAAAGCTCCAGAGGCAATCTTGGCAGTTAAAGGCCAGTTAGCCTAATTTTAGTACTATGCAGAAGAACAGAATTATCAAACACAAATGAACAGGATATGTTGTGGAAGAGTCAACATGGCTTTTATTAAGGGAAATCATGACTCACTAATATATTAGAAAAAAAAACAACAAATGGTATTAGAATTCTTTGAGGGTGTTAACAAACATGTGGACAAGGGTGATTCAGTAGATATATAGAGTACTTGGACATTAAGAGAGCTTTCAACAAGGTCATTCACCAGAGGCTTTAAGCAAACTCAGCAGTCATGGGATAAGAGGGAAGGACCTTTCATGGATCAGTAATTGGTTAGATAGAAGATAAAAAACAAAGGTTAGGAATAAATTCAGTTTTCACAGTGAAGAGGGGTAAATAGCAGGGTCTTCCAAGAATCTGTCCTGGGACCAGTGCTGTTCAATATGTTCATAAGTGATCTGGGAAAAGTAGTAAACAGTGAGGTGGCAAAGTGTGCAGACAATACAAAATCACTCAAGATAGTTAAGTTCAAATCTGCCTAAAAGGAGTTGTAAAGGGATCTCTCAAAACTAGGTGACTGGAAACAAAATGGTAGATGAATTTCAGTGTTGATAAGTGCAAAGTAGTGAACATTGGAAAGCAATGCCAACTATGCATACAAAATGATGGGTTCTAAAGTATCTGTTACCACTTAAGAAAAATCTTGGAGTCCTGTATAGTTCTCTGAAAACATCTGCTCAGTGTGAAGCAGCAGGGTCAACAAAAAAAGTTAGGAAGTAGTAGGAAAGAGATAAGACGACAGAAAATATAATGCCATTGTATAAATCCACAAATGTTCACATTTTGAATATTGAATGTATTTCTGGGTGCCCCACCTCAAAAAGATATATTGCAATTGGAACTGATGCAAAGAACAGCAACAAAAATGATTAGGGATAAAAAAATAGTTTCCCTAAGATGGGGTGGGCAATAACATGGCAGTGGTTTACTAGGGTTAACCCCTAATGGGCCGCTGTCACTACATTTACCTGCATGGCCACAGGTACCAGTGATCGAGAGGTAGGGATGTCAGTGTTAACCAGTAAACGTCCCCCTTACCAGGTGATGCTTATTGCTTACCGGTTAATCAGCGGCTCAGCTGGGCTGGCATAGCCCCCCCACCTGACACAGGTAGGGGGACTGCTCCAGCCCATTTAGGCTCGACACACTGAGCTGTGGGCAGGGGTCGCAGCTGAGCTGGAGCAGCTCCTTCCTGCCTATGGTGAAGTATGATGGGCCTGGCTGGAGCAGCCCCCCACCCATGGTGCAGCAGGCCCAGCCTCTTCCTTAGCAGTCCCAGTCTGTGTTGGGCCGGGCCTGGCCTGGCCAGGCCACAGCAGTCCACTGTGCCACAGGCCCAGCCAGACTGGAGCATCCCCCCCTGTCCATGGTGCAGCAGGCCCGGCCTCTTCTTAGCAGTCCCAGCCTGTGTTGGGCCTGGCCTGGCCAGGCCACAGCAGTCCACTGTGCCACAGACCCAGCCAGACTGGAGCAGCCCCCTGCCCATGCCATGGGTAGGGGGCTAGGGTCTGCTCCGTCTGGGCTGAAGCATCTGCCAGTCCCTGTTTTAAGTGGTTAGCCAGTTAAACATAACATTTAACTGGTGAACTGATTAACAGGATTTTACATTTCTAATCATAGCTCCCATTGGCTGCGGATCACCGTTCCCAGCCAATGGGAACAGTGGGAAGCAGCACGGACCAGGATGCTGCTTTCCATGGCTTCCATTGGCTGGGGACGGCAATCTGCAGCCAGTGGGAGCTGTGATGACCAGTACTTGCGGCCGTGCAGGTAAATATAAGCGGTGGGAGCCTGCAAGGGGCTAACCTTAGCAGATCAGATCTGGCCTGTGGGCCGGTAGTTGCCCATGCATGCCCTAGGAGGAGAAATGAGAGAGACTGGGGACTGTATATTTGTTCAAAGAGCAGACTAAAGGGGAATCTGACAGAGGTCTAAAATAATATGGGGGGTAGAGAAAGTTAATAAGGAAGTACCCCTTCACATAACTGAAAAACCCAGGGTCACCCAATTAATTTAATAGGAGTAGATTTAAAACAAACATAAGGAAAAGTTATTTTTTCACACATCACCCAGTCAACTGTTGAAACTTGTTTCCAGGAGGTGTTATGAAGCCCAAAAGTATGTCTGGGTTCAATTAAATAAATTTTTGAAGGATAGGCCCATCAGTGGCTATTAGCAAAGATAGTTAAGTATGCAAGCCATGGTCTGGGTGTTCTTAAGGTTCTGATTGCCAGAAGCTGACACTGGATGACAGGGAATGATTCTTTTGATATTTGTCCTGTTCTGTTCATTCCCTGTAAAGAATCTGGCCTCAGACACTATCAAAAGAAAGGATACTGGGTTAGCTGGACCATTGGTATGGCCCAATATGGCTATTCTTAACCTCTTAGAAAGATCCATAAATTATCTGTGCTTTCCCAAATTTCCACTATGTCATTCACATTTGAATTTGCACTTCTGTCATTCTCAGCTGCAAGCATTATTAGTCCAGATGGTATTTCTTGAACTAATGTTTTTTTAAGCCTGTGGGGTTTTTAACAAACTTTAAAGTAATGAAAATTCTTTCAAGTGCAGCCAAAGTAACAGGTGAATTTAATCCAAGTCTAAATGAAACATAGAAGTTAAGGAATACCAAATCCTACATGTTTTTAACATCTTTAAGTATTAGGTACTTACTGAAGGCCTTACAGCCCAGGTGGCAGAAAGGTCAGCTGGGTAAGTATTGTTCAGTTTTAACTCTGCAAATGAGAGGACTCACACATAAAACTGTCATTATATAACATCACCTTTATATGGTATAGTAGCTTCCAGATACCAGTACTCCAAACTATTGGCCTTGGTTGCATCACTGAAGTGCCTGCCTTTTCTCAGCAATTTCCATTGTTAAGTATACAATAGTTTAAAGGCATTTGTAGGCAAAGTGTCTACATCGGGGTGGGTTTTAATGGGGGCCACTCCAAGATTTTGGTAAGTGGTCAAAAGCTGCATTTCTATGGAGCTGGTGCGGGATCTGGGATGGTGAGTGGGGTGTAGAAGGGAGCTTAGGATAGAGGACTGGGGTGCAGGAGAGGGTGTGGGGTCTGAGAGGGAGTTTGAGTAAAGGAAGGGGTTATGATCTTGGGCGGGGGTTTGGGGTCCAGGGTGCAGGAGAGGATTCTAGCCTGCGGGAGTGGTGTAGAAGGGAGTGTAGGGTCTGGGAGGGAGTTGTGACCTGGGGGCGGGGGGGGGGGGATACCGAAGGTTTGGGTGGTGACCTGCGGCAGAAAGTTGGGGAGGAAGGAGCTGGGGTACCAGAGGCAGGCTCTGGCTTGGGAGGTGCTTACTTAGGCATCTCCTAGCCAGCAGCCCTGCAGGAACCTGAGACAGGCTCCAGGCCTATCTGCTGGGCTGGCTGCACCATGTGGCTCGTCTCCAACACTGGGAGGAGGGAGTGAGGGTGGGCAGAGGCTTAGCTCGCTGCCCTTACCGCCAGCAAAATTTCTCAGCTCCTATTGGCCAGGAGTTTTGTTATGGGGGCAGGGACAGTACACACAGCTTCCCCATCCCTCCCCAGTGTCCAGAGCAATTAGCAGCCAGTGGTGTGATTAGTGTGCTGTGCAGTAAGAATGCTGGCTGGGCCCACCACACTGCAGGTGGCGGCTGCTCAATGGCACTGTGGGTGGTTAACTGGTTAAACTATAGTTTAATGGGTTAACATATTACATAGGACTTTACATTCCTACCACCTGGTACTCCATCAGCAATTTAAAGGGCCCAGACCGTGAGCTCTGGGCCCCAGGGCAGATGCCTCCTTTTGCCCTGCCCCCAGTGGCAGGCCTGGCTGCATGCTACATATGCAGCGTTGCCCGCTCTAACAGTGAATTCCATCCCCAAACTGGCCCCAGGCCATCTCTAAAAGGATGGGTCTCTGTACACCCCAGCCCTTGCTCCACTTCTTTCTGCCCCTGCTTCCTGCCCTCCCCCAAGCAATGTGCAAGGGGCTTGGCACCAGCAGAAGAGGTCAGACTGGGGTGGGCAATAATTTTTGCCTGGGGGCCACTTCAAAAATTTTTGAAGTAGCCCCGGGGCCACCCTGAAAGGGGCAGGGCCTAAACAGGAAGGGGCAGGGCTATCTACCCCCAGACCATAATTGGTCTGGGGGTGGGGGAGCCCCTTTGCCCCCCCTTCCCACTAGGCACCCATGCCCTGGAAGAGGCTTGGCACGCTCCCCACCCCCAGGCCAATCAGGGCCTGGGGGCAAGGGAGCACAGGAAGCCTCCTCCCACCTGCGAGGAGCACCTGGCACTTTTGAAGTGCCGCAGGCTTCTCGCAGGACTGGGGCAGGGCTAAGGAAGCTTCACGCAGCTCCCCTGACCCTGATTGGCCTGGGGGCGGGGAAGCGTGCAGAGCCTCCTCCACTCTCCCCCCCTGCCCTGCGAGCAGTGCGTGGTGCTTCAAAGTGCCATGTGCTCCTGGCAGGGCATAATTGGCTTGGGGGCAGGGGAGTAGCAGTGCCTCTGTGTGCCGGATCCACCCACTTGGCAGGCCAAATGAGGCCCTTTTGCCCACCACTGGGTCAGACCCACCCTGGCACTCACCAGGGGTGGAGGGAAGTGGAGAGACCTGGCTCCAGCCCACTGAGCTCTGTTGGTTCCCATCTGCATTGCTTGAGGGAGGGAGTTTGTAGGAATGGGTGAGACCACTCAGCCGTAGTGGGAGGCTGAGCATCATAGCAGGGAGCCAGTTGAGTAGAGCAGGTTGGGGCTAGGTATTCTGCTCCTCCCCTCACCCTTGCTACTGCCACTAAGGATGTAAGCGACTAATTGAGTCACTACTCGACTAGTTGCTTCTCTTCCCCTCCCCCACCTCCCGCTGCCTCTATCAGAAGCAGCAAGTTGGGGGATCAGGAGCTGGTGCTGGGGGCAGCCAACTTAAAAACTGGTTCTCGCTCCCCCCCCCCTCCGCTCCATCTCCATGGGGGGGGGGCCCTCAAGGGAAGCAGAGGTGCATCTGGGGACCAGGTGCAAGCCAGGGCTCAGCTGTCCCCGCTCATGCCCAGTCCCAAATGGTGTGCCTCTGCCTTTTAAATATAGTCAGTGCCAGGAGGCTTTTACTACATTTAAAAGGCATAGCTGCAGCAGGGTTAGCTCCCAGGGCTGAGAGCTAAACTTACTGTGGCTCTGTGGTTTTCCCCCCCTTATCGACTAATTGAGTAGTGAATGGAAATTCCATCAACTACTTGATTAGCTGATTAAACACAATTTAACTTCCTCAACTGCCACTGGTGGGAATGTGGGTTGGCCTGACCTGTTGTTTCCCTGCCTGGCTACTGTGTTCCTGCCCTAATCTCCTCAGCTCTTGCACTCTCAGCCCTTGTGCACAGATACCCTTCCCAGAAAGTGCCCCTCTCCACAGGTGCCTGAATAAGGCACCTAAAGTGCTTGGGATGGTGCTGGATTTATGTGTGTCCTATCTACTATATATTTTAGAGAATTTGTGCGTCTGTGAGTCCGTTCGTTCAAGAACTCCTCCTAAACCAGGGGTTGGCAACCTTTTCAAACCAAAAAGCCAAACTATATAAAAATTCAGAACAAGTGGTCAACAAAGCCATATAAGAATGTGCATTTGCATGACTGAAAATATACAACTTAATATTATTGATAATTGACATGATGAATAATAGCATAAATGAAATGTACTCACAGACTTTATTTAATGGGGCTTCTGCTACTGCATCTTTTCACACATTTCTTTGAAGTTTACATTGTAACTCGTCAAATCCAGCTTCATGCATGCATTCAAGCTGTCTTCTGTCAATCTTATGGCAGGGGTTGAGGATGTGGGAATGCAGGAGTCTAGGCTGGAGTGTATGAAGCGGTCAGGGCAGGGAGTTTTGGATTTTGGTGTATGATGGGCTCAGGGCACAAGGTTGGGGTGTGAGGGGTATTATGGCAGGGGTCTGGGGATGTGGGGTGAAAGGGGCTCAGGGCCAGGGGTTCAGGTGTATGATGTGCTATGGGTTGGTGTGGAGGACTATTATGACACTGCAGCCAGATGGTGTCTGAGCCCCAATTGGGGGCTTGTTGGTCAGGCTTCATTTTTCAGTAAAGTAAAATATTATGTCAAACACAAAAGATTTCAACATTGTCTTTATTTATGGCAGGAGTGGGGAACCTTTTTTGGGATGGGGGCCACTGAGTTTGGGTGAAGGAAGCAGTTATGGCCTGAGGCACGGGATTGGGGTGCAGGAGTTTGGATTGTGACCTAGGGCCGGAGGGGATTGTGATTCGGGGGAGGGGATTGGGGTGCCGGTCTGGGAGGGGATATGGGCTTAGGAGGGTGCAGAGAGTTTGTCTTATGTGGAATAGGGGATAGGAGTGGGGGAGCTGAGGGCTGGGGAGAGAGGAAGGGAGGGGCTGGGGTGCGAGAGGCAGGCTCTGGCTGGGAGACTTACCAGTGAGACTCCAGCACACCAGCCCAGAATGTTTCTCAGGAGCCTATCCTGCCCCCCCACAGGCTGTAGAGCTGAGGGGAGGGGGAATTGGTGCTTCCCACACTGCCTTGAAACAGGAAGTTCCCATTGGCCAGAAACCAGCCAATGGAATTGTGTTGGGGGTGGGACCAGCTGTGAAGCACCACTCCCTCCCCTCCCCTCCCCTCCTGGGCTCTCAGTTTGTGAAAAACAAAAGCAGCCCAGCAGCTGTTTTTCTGAGCAATGTGCAGGGGCAGGGCAAGCAAGGGAGTCAGGGAGGGGGGCTCTGCCACATCCGCAGGCCACATTGTTTTGCCAAGGCCTGGTATAGTGCCAATGCGGACTCCCTGCTGAGGGTAAAACAAGGGGTTTGGGCTTGAGCTTTAAAAGAGCCGTATATGGCTCCCTAGTGAGCCATATTTGGCTCACAATCCATAGGTTGCTGACCACTATCCTAAACAGTAAGCGTTAGGATCACCAAATTTGGTAGTCAGCTTCCTCTTATAACTTATAGCATGCTCAGGGTTTGGTTGGGAACAATGGGATGTGCATGGAATGTGATTTTTCTAATTGAAAGGAAAGGAAGGGGTGTGATAGCAGTGACTGTTTTATTCACAAATGACCCCAGGGGGGGCAGCAAGTGCCCCAGCCCTGTGAAGCAGCTGCTCACTGTGCCATGCAGTCCCTGCCACTCCGAGCAGCCCTGGGGGAGCAGCCCTGGGGGAGCAGCTGCCCACCTTCCCTCCCCGGGCCCACTTTGAATATACTTTCATAGCCATTCATCTGGAATAATTATTAGTGACATCATATAAAGACTTGTTTCTTCATCTTTTCAAACTTAATTTTCAAGTATCATGATTCTGACCAAGAGTACGATTAAAAATATTGTGGGACTTTACTGATACAAAACTTGTCACACAAAATCAGTTCCTCAAAAACAGCGGGTTAGGCTTTTTGGCCACATCAGGCTCCTGTCAGCCGACGCCATCTTGCTACACCAGCCGGATGACTCCCCTGCACCCAGTGAGCACAGGGAGCCGGGGGCCGTTTGTGGGGGCACATGGGGTGGCTTCGTGAGCTGTACTTTCAGGGGTGAAGAGCTGCATGCGGCTCGTGAGCCGTGGGTTGGCCACCCCTGGTATATGCTAATAATGTGTTGTGCTTTAAGACCAAAACCCAGTAGCTGTCATCTAGTTGAAGTCTATGGTTATCTGGTATTCATGCACACCTTGCTGTATTATTGATAGCACTAGTAAATACTTTAGAACTCCTGCAAGCCAACCAAAGATACAATTTCCTCAAGCAATGATACCAATGCACCATAATTTCCTGTTCATGACTAATTAACAATGTCATCCTATCAGTAATATCCATGAATAAGCAAATATAAGCACACAAATTCCTAAAAGTGCTGCCAGACAACTCAATAAGAGCATTCTTTTTCTGGATGTTAAGTCCCCTTTAGTAGCCTCTTTGGAGCTACCATGCAGCTCAGGAGAAAACCAGGCTGTTTAAACATAGCAATATTTCATATAACTAATGTCTTGTCAAACTGAGACAAGCTTTAGCAGCCCTTCAATTTACTCTTCTGTGCTTGGTGAAATGTCTTTTTAAAAGGCTTGACTTGTTTGGAGCAGAGGAGGGAATCTTTAGAAAGTATTTGAGGAATTGGACTTTTCTGACTATTCATTATTTAGAGTTAACTTCACAAAAACCTGGCTCTGCTTATGATTCATAACAAATAGTATGATCAGAAATTACATTTTCCTTTAGTTTTGGAAGTTGAGGGTTCAGAAGGAAAAGATTGAGATGCAACACCAGGGGTTGCCATGGGCAGCATTCCATTGTGCAAAAGCATTTTCTAGTCGATATTAGCTGTTCAACCAATTAAATAGCTCATCTGGTTGAACATTCTTAGCACTCTGAATGGTCAGTAACAGTATAGGAAAAGAAGACTAGTTACACTTTCTTGCTTATCTTTTATTTTTTATCTGTGTGATATGTCTTCCTGCAAACTCTTAAGGCTATGTCTACACTATGGATGTTAGCACATAGTAGTTTAAATGATTAACCAGTAAGCCCAGGCTTATTGGTTAAGTGAAATGACTACACCCCCTGCCCTTGCTGCTTCTGTATCAGAGGCAGCAAAGCGGGGGGGGGGGGGGGAAGAAGGAGGAAGAGGCGGGAGCGGGTTTTCCTGGAGAGCTCTGTCTCTGTGCATGCTGGTTCCTGTGGAGCGCCTTGCTGTTCTCCCGCTGCCTCCCACAGAGATAGCAGCATATCAGGCAGGTGGGAGCTGGTAATCGGGGAAGCCAGCTTTTAGGCTCCCCACGAACACCAGATCTCATGGAGCCATCTGCCCTCCGCTCCCTCCTGCACTGCTTCCTCTTTTATCGGGGGGAGGAGGGGAAGCCGATATGCTTGGAAAGCCAGCTTTTAAACTGGCTGGCTGCATGGGTCCGCTCTGCAGCGCCACCTGCCCCCTTTGCTGCCTCCCACAGATACAGCACAGGGGGCAGGCGGGAGCCAGAGCTTGGGGGAAGCTGGTTTAAAAGTGCTCAGGCTCCCCGCGGATAGGGGCTGCTGCCACCTCGCAATGATATACATTATTTCAGACATCTATGGGGACTTCTAGGTGGCAAACTAAAGTGTTTTGATTTCTTTAAATAGTCTCTGAAAAGAATCTCTTCAAAATATTTATATGCTTGGTTTTCAGTGGTTAGTGGTTGATGTGAGGAGAGCGCAGAAACTGTAACCACCAAGTTGATTACTCCTAAATGCTGGCTGCCATGCAGCCTTGTCTCTCTCACTAACTGTTCAAAGGTGTCAGCAAACTCCAGTGCATGGTTTTGATGGTTACTTTTCGTTTACATGGAAGTCTGTTTTTATTAATAGTACTTTTTCAGTTCGTCTGTATACTGACCAGAGTGAGCCTTTTCCAGCCAGTTCAGGGGTGCACCACTGCTTCTCAACCACAAGCTGGCTATAGACCAGAGGCAGCCAGAGTGTGTGTTCCGTTCAATTATACATTTTGGTCTGGTCACTCAATGTGTAACCTTTAACTTGGGTTTTGGTTGAATGAGTAAAAGGTCTTTGAAACAGCCACACAGATGCCTATATCTCACTTCTTACTAGTGCCCTTTTTCTAGAGCAAACTCGTTCTGCTCTCTGCCTCAATTCTGCATGCAATGCAGCTTCCTGACTGGGAGACAGGATTTGGGGAACCCAGAGTTCAGCTCTTGAAGGGCTGTCTATGCGCTTGTCTGCAGGGGTAGGTGGATGGTATGTTGGGTCTGGCATAAAAAAGACAGCACAGGTTGTGTGGCCTTCGTGGAAGCTGGCCATAGAGGCTACACCATCCCTAAGAGCCCGCTTGCGAAAAGCATTCAGTTTTCACTTTTTGCTTTAAAAACTTTAACCTAGTGGCTCCTAGCTAAGAGGCTGTTGTTTGAGCTGTTTCCTGCTGAACTATCTGAGTCTTTGTGCCTGTGGTTGCTACATAGGACTTTGAAGACAGTTGTTTTCTTATTTAGGGAAGAGTAGAAGTTGGATCAAATCAACTTTACACCCTAGCTATCCTGTTGACTAAACTCCCAAAAGGTGATTTATTATGCCCCACTTTAGCTTTTTAAAATCTGATATATTTTTAATCATTACTATAATTCCTTCCCTCCACCACCACCCATCTATTATGTGGCATTTATTGTAATCTTATCAGGCTTTAACTTTGTATCATTTATTCTGTTGCCCAATAATAATTTCTTACTGATGTAATAACTAGGTTTTTAAAATGTAAGATCTCCTTTTCAGAGAGGTTGTCCTTGATTCTTGGAAAGCAGCTTATTTTTTTTCATTTAAGAAATGTACAGCAATGATATACTCTGGAGAAACAAAACTATGTTCTGAAGTGTACTGCTAAACTGAGTCCTTAGGCTGTAGCAGTACAGTTACATCCCTAGCAGAAGGCCCATGCTGTTTAATGCAGGCAAAAGTTCATCTATTCTTGGATCTAGTTGCATGGATTGTTCCTATATGATGGAGTTATAGTTGTGGGACTAGGACCTTATCATTTTCAATGTAAACTGTTTTGATTTTTTGAACACTGGAAAAAATTATGCCTCCTGCTAACTTTGGTTTATTTAATTTTCTCTAGTGACACGGCCGGTCCATCTAGCAGTCGGGGTATGGCTATGAATAATGGTAATAATGATTTTGTGGTCCTGAGTAATGGCAACATCCTCTCCAGTGCCACCAGTCCCAGTATCCTTTCAGCAACTGATGGAGGCATTGCAGCCCAACACCTCCCCTCCAAAGAGACACCAAGAACTAAAGTGAGTCCAAATGGATGTCTGCAACTTAATGGTACAATCAAACCATCCTTCCTGCCTTTAGACAACCAAAGAACTCAACAAATGTTGACACAATCTTGTGTCTCTTGCCCATACCATCGTACTTTAAGTAGCCATAATAAACAGCAAGAATGTCATTCACTGACTGGGAGCACACCTCCTCCACCTCTGACTTCCTGCTGCCTGCAGCCCCATACTGAATATTCAGCATCTATCTGCCAAAAACATACACCTATGTATCAGACCACCTGCTGTCTTCAACCCTCCCCATCATTCTGCCTTCATCATCAATGGCCTGACCATTTTCAACATCAGTCAGTTCAACAACATATAGCCAGTGTAAGGTGAGTGGAATGGATTTTCTATTGTGTTCAGTATGCAACTAATTCTACCTGTATTCTGTTTCCCTTATTAAAAAGTAAAGGTCAAAAAGGAGAGTGAATTAAATCTTTTATACATACTGTTTTGCAGACAATATAAAAATCGGACGCATACCCCCCTAACTGCATGCGAACTGTGTGGATTATGTACTTTATCTTAATTTCATTCTTTGAACCTGAGGGTTTACTGTCTGGAGGAACTAATTCAAGTCAAGAACATTTATGTAGTGTAGGAGAACTGCTTTTTTTCATTCCACAGCCACATCCTCCTTGGAATTGTTTAGGTTATCTGAAAGTCATGCAGTTCTTCATGTTAAAAGCTAGTTCTCATTGCTAGCCAGTTCTTGGGCTTCTAAAAGAGCAGATACTGATAGTTTTATCAGAATTATGAGAATTATGCAGTCAGCTGAGACAAAAGAGAACACAGATGGCAAATAGGCTGGAATCATTAATTCATTATTTCTCTTACCTGATTTTTTTTATTTGTTTGTTTGGATCCCAAAGTGAGACTCTTTACCAGGAACTAAGCCTCCTGAATCAATTAATTCAATGTTTGTTAGACTTTAGATCAGGGTGGGGAACCTTTTTTTGTGTCAGGGGATGCTGACCCACAGAAAAATGAGTCTTGGGCCACATCCAAGTGGGAAGCAAAACCACAAAAAACAAAAACAAACCCTGACTGGGAAGCAGAAAGAGACTCCTCACGTTTCCTTCGCACACCAGAGCCTGGCGGGGGGAGGCAGCTAGTAGATTATGTGCTCCAGCCCCACAGAGGGATGGCAGGGGAGCTGAAGCACAAGTGCAGGCTCCCCAAAGTTGGGGGCGGGCCCCAAGCCTCAGGGGCTGGATCCAGGCAAGCTGGGGGCTGCATTTGGCTCCCAGGCCTTAGGTTCTTCACCCCTGCTTTAGATAGATAGTAGCTATTAAAATGACAGCAGTCTCATTAGGACGCTTTTTGTTCAAAGCACATCTCCCTACAGAAGTCAGTTGCACCTGTGAGTGCTCAGCAGTTTTACCAGTGAGGTCCACTTGTCTCAAATTGGACACCCTGAAAGTGAGGAAAAACTGTGAAAAGTATGGCTCAACTGACTTGCCAGTCATCACATAGAGACTTTGTAGAGTGAGGGATACAAAACCTGTTTTCAGAGTACAACCGTGCGTTATGGAGCAAATCTTGTTCCTTCCTTTATAGCTACATAGCACCACAGATACAGATGAAAGATTGCTGCTTTGGACCAACACTACAGGTTTAAGGGAACTCAGTTTAGCACTTGAATTTCCTGCATCTGGAATCACTACAGACTAGTGGTTCTCAGTCTTCATTAAAAGCTGGTTTCTTGGTGTGGTAAAAAACTATCCAGCCTTCCTGGATGTGAAGAAAACTTTGCAAATGTAATAAGCCTCATTGCTGGAGCTATTTATATTTATTCTAGGCAGACCTGGCAAAGAATCCTAGCGTTAAAGTTGCCTAATAGTTTCCATTATAAAACCCTATTTTCTGTTTTTATAACGTCAGACTAGTCAGGTTCAAATTCTCCATGTTTTGTATCTTCCCCAGATTTAATTTTTTTTTTTGTTTGCTTGCTTTTAAGAAGTTTCAACAAAAATAGTTCAGCCATTTCTGCGAATGATGTTTGGGAAGAATGTTTCACCAACATTAGATTCTTACAACTATTGGACAAACATCTCTATGCTTTACAATAGATGTTGGCAGTCATTAGATCAGTGTTTCTCAACCAGTGGTATGAGTACCCTTAGGGGTACTCGAGAGAAGTCTGGGGGGTACCTCAACACAACTGAAATTTGGAGAAAAACTGAATTTTGTGTGTTAAGTTTTACAGCGCTTTATTTTTTTTACTTTTTACACCCAAAAATTTAATCGCCTGCCCAGCTACAATTAAGTTGTTTAAACAAATGTGTTGCAACGGTAGAAAAAAAAATTGTCTGAAAACTGTAGGTACTGGGGGTACTTATAATTTTTTTTAAAGGGGGTACTTTATAAAAAAAAAAGGTTGGGAAACACTGTATTAGATGAGTTCTCCCTAGGTTCAAAGAGGTGGCTTTCTTTCTCCCTTTGAAAAGCCATTCAATTTGACTCTGCTCTAACACTCAGGACAAACTTAAACAACGAATAGTCTTGGAGTATGTGTCCATACTCCATAGATGTTTGTTAGATACTAGGTAGCTAGATTCTTAGGGGATTCCATCTGGATTGTGAGTGATCTTGTTGCACAGCTGAACAGATCCTTCTTTACAATTGTGCCTCTTGCTATTAAAAACTAATAGCAAGAGACCATCTTACTTGTGCACTCAGTGCTAGCCCTTGTTGGAGCCCAGATGTAGACAGTGAGGAGGAAGTTTCTGGCAGAGTGGATGGGGTGTGGAGACAAGGGCAGAACATATCCTCTCTAGAGTCAGAACAGAGTCTAGGATTTCTGAATCCCGATAGTACTCCATTGCCAAGCAAATACTTATGCACTGGCAAAGTATATGGATAGCCCTCCCTCCAAAGTTGGTTCATATAAAAGGATAATAGAGCATTGATACTTCCAATTAGTAAGGGCTGTCCAAAATATTTGTTAAAATAAATGTCGTTCATTTTTCAACCAAAACATATGTTTTGGTCTACATGAAAAACCAGAAAGCAAAATTGTGGGAGTAAAAATGTGCATTTTTAGTGCAGAAGTTTTCTGTTTTTGAAAATATTTTTAATAAAAATTATTTTCCAAACAAAAATTGGTTTGGATTTTTTCATCAGCTTTGTGATAAATTTCCATGCATTAATTAATAGATTTATTTTACCACTTCACTCTGGTAGAAGTCTGTGGGCCCAAACTTGTTCGATGACCCAAGTAACAGCTAGTAAAATTCCACCTAATGAATTTGTTTTCTGTTTTTAAGCTTAAAATTCACATACCAAAAAACTCCTACATTATTTTAATATCAGGTTTAAAGTCAACCACTGCACATCTAAGTAATATCAAAATGAAGGTGGCTTGTGCTGCAACCTTGATTTGTCGTCGTCATGTGTTTGTACGATATAGTCTTAGGCTTCATCTACACTGCCAGTTTTTCCAGCAGAAAATATGCCAGTGAGGGCCTCATTAGCATAAGGCTTGATCTCATTAGCATATTTTCTGCTGTTTCTTTTTGCGCAAGGGGTTTTTGTGCAAAAAGCAGTGTGGACTATTTTTTTACACACAAACCCCATTTTGCGCAGTATCCTTATGCCCGTCCCAGAGAGGCATAAGGATATTGCGCAAAAAGAGGATTTTGTGCAAAAAGGAAACATCCACACTGCTCTTTTTCCGCAGAAACCCCTTGCACAAAAAGAAAAGGCAGAAAATACGGTAATGAGATCGTGACTTATGCTAATGAATCCCTCATTAGCATATTTTCTGCCAGAAAAAACTGGCAGTGTAGACAAAGCCTTAGTGCATGGATTCCCAAACTGGGGGGCATGAAAAAATTCCAGGGGGGGCATGAGGCAACCCAGCTTCTCCCCCATCAAGTTTTGCTGCCCCGCTCAGTTCCTTTTTTTTTGCTCAACAAGCTTTGCTGTTATTTTGGGGGAAGGGCATGAGGGTTTTTCAAAAATCAAAAAGGGGGGCGTGTTGCCAGAAAGTTTGGGAACCACTGCCTTAGTGAATCAGGTTTGTGTAGTGAAGGGAGGAAGTTGTCTGTAGGATAATGAGGGAGGTAACTGCAGGAAGAGAAGAGACGATCTTGTGGTTCGGGCAGTTGAATGCTGCCCATGAGAACTTACTGTCTGAAATGGACATCACAAGTTTTCTTATATATTGTGATGCAGTGACTTTTTTTCAAGTCAAATTTGCTCAGTTTACAAATGAAGATGCATTTTAGTGGCTACTTAAAAAACAACAAATAGTCTAGTAGCACCGAAAAGACTAACAAAACATATAGAAGGTATCATGACCTTTTGTGGGCACAAATGGCTACATCAGAGATTTTAAGGCAAGCTGTATCTCATACCTCATCATCAGAAATAAAAGTTCTTTGGGGGTAAATTTCAGAATAAATTGATACACTTGTTCAATCATTGTGCCAGCATTGTGGTTTCGTTACTGCAAATAATGATAGAATTGACCTTGCAATTAGAACTTTATCTAGCATCTGCTACAATTAACTATCAGTGTTGGGGGTTTTCTTTTCATCGTTATATGAAAACGTTCCAGACATTTTTTCCACACACTTCATTCCTTTTATAGTGAGCAAGATTTCTTAGACGGAGGATGGTTTGTAGCCTTGCAAATAGGTGGTCAGACTCTGAATTTCTCTGGCTTCTTCCAAGAGCTCCTTTCTCTTAGCCAAACATCTTTGAAAATCATCTTTTATTGTCAGTTAGATTTAATTTAGATGAGGTGTCTGAGGCTGTATGCTATGCTGAGAACTGAGGAGATACTCCCCACAAAAGAGCTATGTTCTCATAATTATTTGAGGTGCGATCCCTCACTCCTACCTCTTTCTGATCCAGGGTCATTTTGGTTTTGCATGGGTTGAGCTAGCTGCTCTACGTTTAGGTGCTGATCTCCTATATATTGTGACATGATGAGTGGGCATGGTTGCACTTAAGGGAAAAGCTTACAATAATAGAGTGTTCTCAATTATGCTGTTGGCAAGAGAAGTGCTAGTTCACTGCCTCCACTACAAATGGCTTCATCTAGCCATTCAAGAGTGGGGATTGATCCCTGTGACCTTGCTTGTGAAGATGCTTGAAGGGGAGAACAGTTGTCCAGTTTACTGTTTGTGGTCTTTGCAGTGTTGGACATCAGATAACATTGAACATAAAAGGAGTTGAGTCTTTTAAGTTAGTGCCATTTTTACATACTTTAATCAGCAGGATTTTTTGAAGTTTAGTTTCTTTTCCAGAGATGTTTCTTCATGCACTGATTTGGAACTCAGTCAGTTTTATGATATCTGTGTGTTTTGACAGTATCTTTAAATGCAAATTTCCTACATTTAATTATATATAATGTATAATCAAGGTAGCTTTCATTGTTATTCTTCAGTTGTATAAATATGTATTCAGGCATTTGTTGTGGAGCTGGAGAAGAAGATGCATTATATGGAAAGAAACTTTGCACAAATTTTTTCACTAAAATGTTAAGCTATAAGCAAGTAACCAATTATTTCAGTTTGGCTGGTTGTGTCATGTTTTTCAAGCCAAAAGCATAACATTTGTCAGTGATCTAATCTTAAAAGAATTAAGGGCTGGTATATTGCTGTGGATTAAAGTGTATAAAGAAGAGCAATTGAAATAATGCACAGTTTTTCTCACCTTTTAAACTAAACTGGATTGCCATGTTTATAATGTGTTCAACTTACATTTTGTAATTTGACTACATTGGTAATAACATATCTACACCTAACAAGAACTGTTCATATGAATGCAGTCAAAATAATATATTTTGAATAACTTTTAAAATCTCAATTTTTATAGCCTTTGTACATCTTTAAGACATAAATTTCTTTCATATCACTAAATACCTGTAGATGAAGGCTGCTTTTGGGGGTGGAGGGCCTGAGTTGCTGCTAATTTGGGTGGGGAAAACCTTGTCTCATAATGCGAGTGGACTAAGTTTGGTGGTAGCAGGCAGTGTTCCCTCTAAGATTTTCCATTCTTGGCCGGGTTGAATTTTCTTTTGGGCAGGTTGAAATTTCTTATGAACAACACCAATATTGAGGTTGTATGTGGATATGCACCCACCAGTACAAACAAAAACCGTAGATATAAATATATATTTTAAATAGTCCATAGGTATGGAAGAAAATACATTAAAACAAGGGATAATTAAAAAGGAGCAATGCTTATAATGATTTAATATGAAATCAAATAAAAAGAAAATTAACACTACCCTTGGCTGAAGAAGTGGGTTGTGCCCACGAAAGCTCATGATACTATTTATATATCTTTGTTAGCCTAAGGTACCATGGGACCATTGTTTTTTAAGTTTCTTTAGTTACAAACTAACATGGTTACTCCTCTGAGACCTTGGAGTACCTGTATCATCATCCTTTCTAACAGACGGATGCATGTTGCAAGATCTTGTAAGTAAGGTTATAGCCTACAAAACACTTCTGAATCAGACTTGCTGCTACTGACTCATAAGAGCCAGAACTCTACCAGATAGCAATGATCTGGATTTAATGCAATACAGTTTACCATGTATTAATTAGTAACACAGGATTTTAAAAAATCATTAAGATTAGAGTTTTAGATATCTGCAACACTCAAAACAAATTCTGTTTAAAAGAACCTTTCCCTTTCTTACCTTAAGCCATTAACACAGGGCTGGGCAATAATTTTCGATGGGGGGGAGGGAGGGGGGACTCCACAAATTTGATAAGTGGTTGACATCCGCACTTTTCCATTATATTAATGGAGGAGGTGCAGGAGTCTGGGATGGAGGTTGGGTGCAGAAGGGATTTTGGGGGAAGGGATTGGGGTGTGGGATCTGGGAGGGAGTTTGGGTGAAGTAGAGGATCATGATCTGGCATAACGGACTGGGGTGAGGAGGGGGTGCAGGGCCTGGGAGGGGATTTGGACTATGACCAGGGATAGCAGATTGGGGTGCAAGGTCTGAGAGGGGCTTGTCACCTGAGGAGGGGTGTAGGAGGGGATGCAGTGTCTGGGAAAGTGTATGGGGGATAGAGCTTGGGGTGCTGAAGGTTTGGGTTACATGGGGTGGGAGGGCAGAAGGGGGGCAGGGGGTTGGGGGAGGGAGGGGAGGGCTGGGTGCCAGGGAGAGGCTCTGGCTGGGAGACCTTACCTGGCTTCCCCTGTATGTGCTCAGGGGAGCTTGCAGGAGCCATGATTATTGTTCTGAACTGAATGCCCTGCCCCAGCTGATCAGCTGAGCTCCCTGCCTGCCTGGGGAGATTTGAACCTCTGTGCGGGGCTAAGAAAAGGGCTGCGTGCCTGCATGGGCGCACAGCTTACAGGGAACCTTGGTGATGGGGTATAATACATGAAGAATTGTTTGCAAAGTCCACACTTATAAAAGTAGATTAGAGAGATCAGTTGTTAGGTCTAATAACACTGATCATGGCCTTTTAACAAATCAAACCTCTGAGATTAGAAAATCTTGCATAAGAGATGGCAGATGTCTTCAATGCTAAATTAATTCAGAACATAGTTAATTCAAAAGTATTCTTAACCCTTTTGCCATGAGCAGACTATCTCAATGTAAAATAGCTGGGATTTCACAGATGCTAAAAGCCATCTGCTCAAATATTAGAATTAAATTATGCAGACATTACATTTTACTTTCAGACAGATGTTTTCTCAATTTTATTTGTAGAGAGTGTCTTTTATAGTTTATTTTTAGGTTGTTCTTGAAGGTTTTCTATCCTTTCTTCCCTTTCAAACGCCCCTATATCTATGGTGACCATATGGCCCCAAAAATCCGGGACTGTCCCAATTTGTAATGTTTTGTTGGGGTGTCCCAAAAACCCCCCAGTTTTGTCCCAGAAAAAGGTCCCTCGCTGCTTCTCCTCCTCCTCCTCCCTGGGGGAGGAGTCAGGGATGCTTCCAGGACTTCCCTGTGGCTGAGGATCCAGCCAATAGAAGAGTCGGGAGGTGGTGCCTCTGAGGAGTGTGGGGAAGCCAAGTAAGTGGCTGGGTTGGTGGAAGGAGAGCGGGGCAGTGAAGAGCGGCCCCCCTGTGGCCTGGCTGGGGGGGGGGGGTGGAGAGCAGCCCCCCTGCAGCCTGGCTGGGGAGGGTGGAGAGCGGCCCCCCTCACGGCTGGGTGGAGGGGAGTGGAGAGCAGGCCCTCCCAGCTGGGTGGAGGGGGGTGGAGAGCACCACACCGCTCTCCCCTCTCCCCCCCCCCCCCCCCGCCCCCCGGCGGCCTGGCTGGGCAGAGGGAGGAGAAGAGTGGCCCCCCCGCAGCCTGGCTGGCAGGGGGCATCCAGAGAGCAGTTGGAGGGGGTCTGGAAAGCAGCCTGGTGGGGGCCAGAAAGTGGCGGTGGGGAGCATCTACCCCCTGAGCCCTTCCTGCACACTCCTCCTTGGCCAGACACCCTATCCCTGGCTATGTTTACATTGTGGGGTTTTTCTGGATACCGTATCCTGGAAAAACCCTGCCGCATCCAGAGAATGCATTTGCTCTTCCATGAAAAAAAGTGGAAGAGCAAATTGCTCTTTCGGGGAGCCTGTATTTGTAGCTTCTGGACGGGGCCAAATGGCAGAAAAGCCTTTTCCGGAAAAGCAATCGGAAAAAGCTACGCAAATTGCGGAGTGCAATTTGCGTAGCTTTTTCAGAAAACAAAACTTGATAGGGTAGACCTAGCCCAAGTCCACTCCTATATCCACCATTCCTCCTGCAGCCTCCTTCTTTGCCATGCACTGCACCCTCCCTTGCGCTTGTGCCCTCCTCCTAGCCAGACACCCTTATTCCCAGTCTGTTTCTGTACCCTACCTGTCACCCACAGCTTGCAATCTCTGCCTCTTCTGCCCCCCACCTCTGTCCCAGATCCTGCACCCCATCCCTATCCCATTCTCTGGCAGCCCTGTCACACATACTAAACCTCTCATTTTTGTCCCCAACCCAGAACCTAAGGGGCTCCATAAAATCTACCAGAAAAAAGTTGGGGTTGGAACTCCGGAGAAATGAGGTGTCTCAGTTGGGGGCCACCTTGGTGAGGGTTGGGGGGGGGGGTTAGGAGTTCTTTTGCTTCTTACTTCTGTGGTCCCCAACTGACTTTTCTGTGGATCAATGGCCCCGACCCAAAAAATGTTCCCCACACCTGCCATCGATAAAGAATCTAAACTTAAAAAGCAACAAATAGTCTGGTTGCACTTTAAAGACTAATAAAACATGTAGATGGTATCATGAGTTTTCATGGGCACAGCCCACTTCTTCAGATGACTGGAGCTGTGGGCGGTGCCCACGAAAGCTCATGATACCATCTACATGTTTTGTTAAACTTTAGTTTGGTGGCACTTTAAAGACTATCCTGTACAGACTAACTCAGCTACCCCTCTGAAGCTGATAAATAAAGAAAACATTGAAACCTTTTGTGTTGGACATAAATTAATATTTTATTTTATTTAAAATGAAGTTTGATTAACATGAGTTAAAATGCTCCACCTGTTTAATAATTTAAATTAAATCATTCTCCCTAGCTGCAGCACTAGAAAAATGGCTCCAGTGAAATGATGTAATTAACGGTGAGTTTCCATTAGTAAGTGGTGGTCCATGGAAGGGTTTACGTTGGCCTGTGGACCCCCTGGCTCAATAAAGTTGCGTCACTGAAATAGAGGTACCCCTGGCCTCTCCCCCTGAGAGACCTCCCCAGGCTCCCTGTTGCTCCAGAAAAGAGATCTGGTCTGTTACCACAGTGGTGAAATCACTCAGGTGTGGATGATGGACAGATTTTTTGTGAGTTTTCCTCATCCAAGCAGTTGATTATTTAAACAATGTTAAGATGCCAGGTGAAAACACTTGGTGCATCCGTAAAGAGGCAGGATGTATCGTCTCCAGAGAGGGTTGTGTCATGGTGAACAAGCTCTTTGTGAACTCTGTGAAGAGGTGAGATGTTTTGACTTCCAGCTTCAACGGAATTTGTTCTGTCTTTGGGCTGCACGTTGCCTAGACTTGAGTGGAGTTAGTGGGGTCAACACATTTGTGTTATTCTGACACAAAGTGAAACCTGTGCTAAAGCCCCCACGTCCAGTGAGAGAGAGCACTGCTGTAAGAAGTAAATTCAAAGTTTCTCCAAAGCCTCTACCAGGGAGTGGGTCTTTGACTGATTGGTCCCTTATATTTTTGAAGGATGACTAAATATTACCTGGATCTTCTTAGGTAATATCAACAGATTGCTTTGGGCCCAATCCTGGCTTAAAATTACATTGGATCAGATGCTTTGTAAAGCAGGTTGGGAAGTGGTCTCATTTGGCAATTATTATTAGGTATTATTTACATAATATAGGCATTACCATCATGGTATTGACATATACATTTCTCAGTAGCTTTACGTATAAAATAGCCCAGCCCCGTTGATCTCCATGGGCAATGTACCTTTCAAGCAGTGGTGGTGAGGATTAGTGATATGGTCTTCTCCACCCTGTAATTGTCATGGTTCAGTATTGTCATTCTGGCTTGTGGAAACGGAGGACACTTGATAATTTTTCAGTAACTTCAAAAAATGCACTTGTAGTCCATCTCATTAGGGATGTAAATTCCCATTCATCAGTTAACCAGTTAATGTTACGTCACACTGGGGCTGCCACCGGCTCCCAGCCCCTTCCAGAGCAGCCCTTGTCTATAGCAAGCTGGACTCCCCACGGAGAGAGGCTGCTCTGGACACTGGCGCAGTCCATGCCTGTGGGGCACCCGAGTTCCCTAGAGATGGGCTGATATGGATGAGCACAATCCCTGTCTGCAGCAGGCCCTCTGTGAGCCTGGAGCAGCCCCCTTCCTGAAGCAGGTGGGGAGCTCTTCCAGCTCCCTCTGATTACCAGTTAATTGGAAGCTGTAGGCAACATCCATTAAGAGGACTATGGAAGTTATCCCCTGACATTGTGATAGTTCTGGATGATTCCCAGGCTCTGAGTCAGATGGGGCTGCATCTACACTGCAAAGTAATAGGTCTTAGATCCTGGATCTCATCTTGAATCGAGGTTAGACCCCTAGCACTGCACTATCATGGGACCCTAGGTCTGGACCCTGGGTTAATGCAATTGCAGTGTAGTTGCATGGGACATGATTCTGTGGGGCCCAAATCCATCCCTATAGGTAGAGGATGGTGGGAGGAGTTCTTGGGGTGGGGGGTCACAACACCCTTTACTTCTGGTCATGTGTTCATCTTGACCCCAGAAATACTACCCAGAGGTGGGACTTTCTGTGGCAGGAGGGTGGGGCCTAAGGAGCCAGGGGCATGGTTAATAGTTTCAGGGGGCATGGCCAAGGTGTCCCTATTTTGGTTCAGAAAATATGGTCACCATACCTATACCCCAAGAATTGTAACTGAGGCTGAGAGAGGCAGAGCCTGGGGATACTGGCAGTTCTCAAATTGTAATAAAACTTTAGTGCTTAGAACAGTGACAGGTCACAATCTTCTTGTTTTTGCTGCACCTTTGTTTTTAGCTGCTTTTCTAGCTGACCAGGGTCCTTACCACAGAGAAGCAGATGGAGACAAGGGGGAGGAACCATTATTAGGGTATGTCTACAGTTGCACTTGATCAATAAAACTTTCGTCATCTACACATGCTTAACCCTCTCCCCCTCCCCCATGAGAGAGAAAGCTTTGCTACAGCAAGTGAAAGTGTGAAAGGAACGCTCTCCTGGCAACAAAGCAAAATCCCTCATAGGGTGAAAGTATTTTGTTGTCAAAATTGGTTCATGCAAACTGACTTTTAGCGAGAAGGCTGTGTTGACCCAGCCTTGTCACTAAAAGGTTTGTAGTATAAACCTACAGTTTGAGTTTATTGTCCTCCAAAAGGACAGAAGCACTGGTGGGACTGGAGCCACCAGGGAAGTAGGAGAATATGGAGCCCAGCAGCATTTGCAGGGGGAGAAAGGAAGAACAAAAGGTGATTAAGTTTTCAAATGGAACAAAACACTGCAATAAAGAAAATTAAAAATACTCGTATTGATTTTTTTGGTATGTTCCCATTTCAGTTACTCACACAGAGCTGATAAACAATATAAATGGAAGAGAGTGGCAAGTGCAAAGATTACCTTTCTTAAAATATAGAATGAATTACGGAAAGCATGATAACCCTGCTGTATGCGGCTGCCTTTGGAGCAAAGTTGCTTTGCTTTTTATTGCGTTCGTGTGTTTTGTTTTAACAAGAGACAGCTGTAGTCAAAATACTGAACGACATCCTTGTTAACGTTGGTATTGTTCTTTTAGAATAATCTCTGTTGTGTGATTCAATCTAGAGAACATCAACCTATATGTTCAAATATGGACTGAATAGAGGCAAAGAGGAGGATGTCACAGTGCAGGCAAGAGAACCGTTCCACTTAATGTTCTGTTAATATAACACACAGGATTGAATCCACAGGGACACCAATGTTCTTAGCACATCTCCAAAGTAGAGAAAGGCTCTGTATCTTCCCAAATCACTTATGTTTTGAGATGAAGTTGCAGAAACTCTTGACCACCGCTGATAAACAAATAAAATGTTCTGTGAGTGGTGACTGAAGTATCAGAATGTTAAGGAGACGAATTCATGATTCTTCATAAAAGTACAATACTATTTCATGGTGTTTCACATATACAAAATATTATACAAACAATTGAGCTTTACACCTCCCTGCAAAGAAAGAAGGTGGTATTCCCATTTTACAGATTTGGAAACTGACACAAGTAGGTAAGTTTCTCCAAGGTCATGTAGTGTTGTCAACCCAAAGCATTCACAAATGAGTCAAGCCACAAAAACGTTATATTTGCTTCAAAGGTGATACTTTTCAACATAATAAATTTGGCTTTCTTTTTATTGTTTTTGAGCCTGTAGCTTTACATCTTTTCTTAGGAACCATGAGTGCTAAACATTTACTATTTTAGTAAAGGCTGAGCTTCTCATCACATGGTTCCAGAAGCAAAAGCTTTAATAAGAATGTCACATATTTTGAGAGGAGCTAAAACTTCAGAAGTCAGCAACAGTGCAGATATAGCTCACCAGTGGCAAAGCTGTTCATATTTTAAGTAAGATTAAAATATACCACTTCATATAGATACATAAAGTGCTAACAAAGTGTAAATGTTTTCAGACTTATCATTCATTTTCTGTTGCAAAGGTAATGTTCAGTCAATTTAAGTCCACTTTTAAAAACTATTGTGGGGTCACTGGTTTATGTCTTGAGTTCTGGGAACTAGGTTCTGCTATATCTCAGAGTTTTGTGCCATACGCCTCTCTGAACTGCATTTTCCAAATGCTTTAATACAGTTGTCCTTTTAATGCATGCCTTTTATAAAAAGTGTTTTATAAAAATGAGTGGCTGAGCAGTTGTGAGCTAGGGATGGAATATTTTTTAGCTGCCTCCTATTCGTTTTACAGTTTGCTGCTAGTAACTTGGCAGATAGCTGAGAACAAGAAAGAAATGAAAAGCTCTTGTTTTTTAAAAAGCCTTTTTTAAAAGAGTGGGAAGGTTTGCCAAATACCAAGTCTTAATAACATGACTTTGTTATGAAACAGCTCCCTTCTCAATTCCAGGAAAAGGGTATTTGTTATCTAGTACATTCCTCAAGTGCTTGCAGAGCTGCAATATATATTATTTAAGAAGAAATTACTGACTTAAGATTTTAGGAGGATATTTCTCACTTCAGCAATATTTAAAAGCTGCTCCAAAATATTTTTATGGTGAATCTCATTTAAAAAAAAAAATTTTGCATACTTTCAAATACTTTTCAATATAAACATCTTTCGTTTACAACATATTTCACACATTTAAAGGTTCCTTTGTTTTAATTTTTATGTTGAGGTATAAACTTTTTGTATACAGTGTTTGTGCATAAACCATAATAAAGATTTCTGAGACAGACTTAGAACAATAAACCTTGCTAGAAAACTAAAATAATAAATGTTTTCAAAAGTAATTACTTATTCAGATCCCCTTTGATAGGGTGGTTCTGATTTGTTTGATCAACATTCAAACTGCTAAATGGCAGTTCTGCTGTTCAGTTACTTTGCTTTTAATACTTAGTGATGTGATGTCTATCCACTAACATTTCACAGAATGTGCCAATAATTGCTGCACAGTAATCTACATGGCAACAAGCAAGCATTCCGAGTCCCTTCCAGCTCTTTATTTTCAGGGGGAAAGGATTGCTCCACATACCCTTGTGGACTTATTTCTGAGTTCCCATGGCGGTTGGAAATCCAGTGCTGGGAGTTCAGCAGCCCAATTTAACCAGCTCTTTTCTCCACCCAAGAAACACATTGTTCCATGGAATACCTAAGCTGGGACTTCCATAGGGAAGGGAAGGTATAGTGACACCAACTGGGTTTACCAAATCTGGATTTTGTCCTCTCGTGCAAATGGAAGAAAAGAACTGTCCCTCTGACTGAAATTTCAGGTTGACGTGTTTTCTTCTCCAAAAGTGACTGATCTTTGAGTGTCAGTTTGTCTGCCTAAGTTTTTAGTCTTCAGTCTGACTTGCCTTTTATAAATTTGTCATACTCTGTCTTAATTCAGTGGGCTTCTTATGGCTTTATTAACAGATATTTGTAGGTCCCATGATGATAAATATTTACATAAGTTGCCTCTGAAAACAATGTTCTTCATTTTCCATTAGACACTTTCACAGAGCTTCAGGCAATAGGATAACATTCAGAGACCACAATGAAACAAAAGGGGGGGGGGAGAGAAGCAGCTCATAATTAAAAACTTGACAAAATTAAAATAGTCTGTGCAGATCAAAACTAAATAGTCCTAAATAGCCTTAAAACACTGATTAATTAAGCAATCTAATTACTTTTTCAGGCTTTTAAATCAGACTAATTAAGCACTGCTGTCTGTCTAGACTTCAGATTGCTTTGAGCTAAGAGTCTATGCAATAGCAAAAAGAACTTCTAAGATTCCTGCTTTGGTCTGTGTGTTGCAGTGTACCAGAGTCTTATGGTCTTTTGACCTTTAGAACCTGGGGCTTCTAAATGCCAGTGTTTGAAAATAAATTTCCCATGCCCTGGATCCCTCACCTTTCAGTGAACAACAGAGTAGTTAGCACTTAACTAGTGATCTGCCAAGCCTTTGAACTATAGTCTTCAGAAGAGATAATTAAGAGATAATAGAAGAGGAGTGGCAAACAGCTTAACAAGTCCTTCCTTGTTTACTAAATTGGCTGGAAAAAAGCATCAAGGGTAATAGAATGGTCTGATGGTTAGTGGCTGGAACAACTTTAAAAATTGCATACTTTGTGTGTGAAAGCCTTAAAGTGCACGCAGAACAAGAAAATATAGCAATTTAAAATTAAATGTGGTGGAATTTTTTTTTGCCAAATATATTGTCTGTTTTTGTTCTTCAGATGAAAAAAGCTGTCATGTAGCACTTTAAGACTAACAGGATGGTTTATTATTGTATAATAAACCATCTTGTTAGTCTTTAAAGTGCTACATGACTGCTTTTTTTTGTTTTACCAAGTTCAGACTAATAGGGCTACCTCTGTTACTATTCTCCAGACACTTTATGGTAGGCTAGTACCAAGATTCAATTTCAAAACAAGACAACTCTAGACATATTGGAGATGGGGGAGAAACTCAGCTCAATAAGGCTGTCTCTTTGCCTTTCAGTATTCTCATGGTGAAGCCGTATGCAAGGGTTGGATATATTCCTAGTATTCTGATACTTTGTGTGATATAAGGAAGATGAGCTTCAAAAAGCAGCTTGCAAATAACCAACAATTCTCTATATCTAGCCTCTTCCTACAGTCTGCCCTTCCTCCCCTGTGATAGCATTTAATGCTGCTGCCTTCATCTAGCTGCAAGTCATTTAATAGTCAACACCAGCGATGTGAAGGTTTAACCGGCCCTCCGCAGGCAGGGGCTGCTTGGGCATTTCAGCTGGCAGGGGCTGCTCTCACTGGGATGCTGAAGGAGCCCCGGCCTGCAGGGTGCCCTGGCCTACTACAGGCAGGGGCTGTCCTGGCGTCCTGGACGGTACAGCTGCGGTGCGGGGAGGGAGGAGGGCATTCCAGCCTCCTGCTTCCCTCCGTTTAATCGGTTAACCAATTAAATGGAGTTTTACATCCCCAAATTGACACACATTTCTCAGTGAAGCAAAAGTATTTGAACAGTGAAGGAGAAATCAAAGAATGTGAAAGTGCATGAGAAAAAATGGCATGACCATTTCTACATTATAGGGCTTGTACCAGCATGGCAACAGCACTATAGCTGTGCCACCATAATCCTGTAGTGTAGATATCGTCTGTGCTGATATGGGAACTCCACCTCCCCAACCAATGGTAGCTAGGTCAAGGGAAGCATTCTTCTTGCAAAAAGTGTGAGCCTCCTGAGTGTAAATGGCATTAATTTTGTTATAATAACAGCGATATGAGATTTCGCTCCGAAAATAAATAAATCTTTATCAATATAGCATAGGTATTCATCCTACAAATTGTCCAGTTGTCCTAGTAGAGCAATATACATGTTTTTACATGTAGAAATCCTAGGTTTCCTGGAGTCTTAGTAAATCATTCATTGACATTATAGAATGTGTTTAAAATTACTCTCCAGAAATAAAACTCGGTTTGAAAATAGTACCGTCATTGCTCTTGTATAAATGAGGAGGTGACTATACTGTTATATAAAAGCATGGACTGTATATTAAGTGGTCGAAACACGTTTTTGAGAGTATACCTGTTTTTCTTAGCAGAGTATATGCAAATATTATGAATTACACTAGAAACTAAACTTTTTTCATTTTGTTTCCAATATGGAGTGTCAGTGTGTGTTAAAGGGCCATAACAAACATAAATTGTAGATATTATATGGGAATTTTAATAAGTTGTCATCTCATTTAATTGTCATAATGAGCAAAGGTTTGGTAATTTAAGGCATAGCTATCTTGTCACTTATACAGTACTGTGAGTGCTCATTTTTTTCAATCTTTGCATCATCTAAAGGAATAAACTGTTGATTATTCTTCATGGAATCAGTTTTTCAGTTGTTGGTTAACTCAGTGTGCAAACCTTGGAAAAATCTAAAAATATAGAATCGTTTTAATCTGCTGCATAGTTTTTTCCATTGTGGTGCCTGTTTTATTGCTCGATTTGTCTGCTTTCCTCACAACTATCATACAAGCAGTTCTCTGTCTCAGGCATCTATGATTAAAGAAAAACAAACTATTCAAAAAAATTTTAAGACCTATTTTTGCCCTGGGAAAATGGTAGTTATTAGCAGAACTATAAAAGGGTCACAAACTGGAAAGTTGGAGGGACAGTAATAAAAATCTGTTGTAACTTTTACTGGAGGACCTCAAAGCTCTTTACAAACAATCTAAATCTTACAACACACCTGTTAATGTTACAGATAGGTTGTTACCTAACCCTAAGTAAACTTGAGGTACTAATACCCAGATCCTGAAAGGTGTTTAGGCTCTGATGTTCCATTGATTTCAGTGGGAGTTAGGCCTCCTCTGGCAATCTGAGACTGAGGGTTAGATTGTGAAACCCCTAATCATGTCCAGCAACTTTTCAAGTAATCCTATTGGCTCCAGTAAGGCTACTCCTAGAGTAAGGTACTATTCATTATGACTAAGAATATCCTGATCTGTTCCTGCATTACTTCCCCAATTTTACATAGCAAATCAGTAGCAGAGCTATGAACAGATTCCAGTTTTCCCTCCTGAGTCCCATATACTATCTAGCAGGCCACAAAATAGTGATTTAGCTAATGCCACTTATTAGCACGTTATGGAATTCTGCAGATAGGAAAACAAAATTTTGGTGATTAGACCATGGAATATAATTTGAGCTTATTGTATGTAATTCATTGTGCAAGTGTCTGTTTGCCTTATAATAAATCGACAAAGAATTTCATGAATGTGAAAGAAGAATCATTAGAAACAATGATCAAATTATCTTCTTCCTCACACTTTCAGTATTGACTGGCATATCCCTTATAAGAGTGTTTCTGCAGAATTTTTGTTATTTAAAAGTTCATTTAATATCTTAGGCTATGTCTGGACTGCAGACTTCTTTCAGAAGAAGCTTTTCCGGAAGAGATCTTCCAAAAAGACTTTTTCCGAAAGAGAGCATCCACACTGCCAAAGCACATCGAAAAAGCAATCTGCTTTTTCGAAAGATAGCGCCCACACTGAATGGATGCTATCTTGCATTTAAGCTGTGATTACTATGGACGAGTGGCCACCAGGGCACCTGTGCTTTTTCCTCTTTCCTCTTCTTTTGAAAGAACTCTCTCTTCCCCATCTACACACACCTGTTTCCAAGAGAGTTCTTTTGGAAAAAGGCTTCTTCCTCGTAGAAAGAGGAAAAACAGACATTTGTCCAAAAAAACTCTGTAATGTAGGCATACCCTCATTCAGTGTTTAAAGCTGCTAGCCGACCCACACTCTCCTCCTCTCCTGGAAATGCGTCACCTTCCCAACGTATGCTCCCGGCAGTACTAGCCAGCAGATGGAGGCAGCATGTGTCACTGAGCTGGACTCGGGGCTGGAGCTCCCACAGATCAGTGCTCGCTGGCCAGGTGCAGGGGCCTGGCAGCTGAGTGGAAGGGCAGGGGAGAGTCTTGCACAGATATCTGCTCCACTATTAGTGAAAACACTGTGGATAGGCAGCAGATATTTGTAGATATTCAGGCTCTACTCATGTGCATAGTTTTGAGTGCAAGATTGCTTCCTGGGAAGGCTAGTATGAGTTTGCCTCCAGTGCATAGTCTCGTGACTAGACACAGGCATAGGATTATAAAGTCTATAAGGTAGTATTTTACCCTCCAATGCTCATATGTAAATACAGCAGACTTCAGTCAGAGCCATGCTTGAATATTTATGCCAGAATGTGGCCTTAAAGGCCCTGATTTGGCAAAACATTAAAGCACATGTGTAACACCGTTCTTACTCAGGAGAGAACTACATGCTTAACTTCAAGCATATAAATAGGTGGTTAGATTGGGGGCAAAATTGTTAAAGTAAAGCCACAGTATTTTTAAAGAAGATTTAATGACACAGAAAGGTAAAAGGTAATGTTCCCATCCCTATCATATGTCACTCTAGACAATTTAGCAATTTGGGAGTAATTCTAATAGGCAACAGTCTATCTTCAAAAAGACTTGGATCAAAGTTTACCACACCTGCAGGGCTTGCAGTAAGTAGAAATGGACCTTTATTCACAAGTCCTTGCATCTGCACAGGAAGGAAGACTGAAGCATGCAGTAATTGAAGTTTTAATACATGGAAAATCCATAGCCTCCTGATTCCAGAGTGAAACTTGTGCCTGCTTCATTTGAGTTAGTTTAAGCGTGTAATAAAATGGTGCACAACCGTCTGTTTAGGAATACATATGTTAAAGTATGTGCGCACGCACATCCCTTTTATCCTCTCTGGTGTCATTTGAGGTTGTGTGTGGGTTTTTTTTGTGGGTTTTTTTTTTCTTTTGCATGTGCATATATCATGTTTTGTTGGGTCATGTTCATGTCCTGTCCCTCAGAGATACAGGAGATTTGACCATGGCCTTGTATTGCTATATTAAACTGGGAAATATAATAGCAGCTTAGTATTTTAATATGTATGTTTATATAAATACAATTTGGAAGGAAGTAACTTTGTGCCAGAAAGGCGCTGAAAACTATTCCAGTAATCATTTAAGTCCCAGAACAGATCTGTTAATTTCACTGTAATTATAAAGAAAAGAGGTAAGACACATGTCTTCTGATTTATGTAGGATTTTGAAATATTAGTCTGCTCCTAATTACTTATTGGCTTATTTTCAAATAGTGATTCATGATGGTATTATAAAAAGCCTCTTTATTGTCTTCATGATCATTCAAAACTTGTGTTTATCTTACAAAGCACTGTGTAGCTTTGTTTTTTGTGCCATACAAATGAAAGGAATATATAAACTTCACTTAGGTTTTTGGAAGAAGAAATTACTTTGCACTAAATTTAAACTCTGTCCTTGAGATTCTCATTACAGATATGGTTGATGATACATTTTAGGCATGTTGCTTGAAGTATTCTTTGTTGTGGATATAAAAATTGCCCTTAAAAGTGGTTGCTCTGTTTGGAGAACAGCTGTTTGGAATATATTTAATGTGATATACTGTATCTCAGAATATATCTTGCAAGAGCTAGGTTCTGTAGCGAAAGGGAGGTGGAGGGGAAATAAAATCTTTGGTGTATAGGGTTTTGTGCATTAGCATACATAATATTCTCGGTAGCCTCCAGACAGAAAAGGCCTGGTTTCTGTCCCCACATGCTCACCATCTAAAGGCAGGCAAACACACTGTAGACTAGGGGAAGGGGCACAACCTGCAAACAAATGGGAAGAGGTGATATTTGGCCTATTTTTAGACAAGAGCAGAAAGTTTAATTTATTTTAGGGTTATCAGTATAAATCAGATGCTGGAATGTCCTGAAGGAGCTTAAATACAGAGTCCGAGGCCTTACAAATGCATTAAAGAAGGATTTTCTATCAATATGGAGCACCATGTAAAAAAGTTTGGAGCATTTATGTGAGAATTAGATTTAAAAGTCATTGATGGGGGTATATATTTCTGAACATTATGTAACCCTTCTGCCAGGTATCACCATCAGCAGCCAGGGCTGGGCTCAGTATCAAGGGGTTCCTATCCATCCGTCCATCCCTCCTTCCCTCCCTCCCAGAACTGGCTCAAGCCCCCACTCAGTAACCTGGGAATTTCACACAACACGCCTGGGAGGCAATACTTCCCCACTTGCAAGCATAGAGTCTGAGTCTGGAAAAGAAACTTTTAATAAAAGGGAAGAGAAGTAACGTGGCATCAATTTGGGAAAACACCACAAACAGAGTTCATAACCAAAACCATGAGTAAATGTCCCCACTGAAGTAGGTTGGCCAATGTCCTTTTTCCTCAAGCTGTCAAGTCCAGCAATGTAAATGTCCCCTTCATATGCCCAACCCTTCTCTGCACCCCAGTCATAGTTGCTGCCCTTGGTCAGGGCAAACCAGAGTTCAGAAGTATTCTGTGGAGTTCACCTCTCATCCTCTGGGAGTGGGGGGGGCGGGGTAGGAGGCATCTCACTTACTCTGCTGGTCACTCACCATCCACCTCCTCACTGCCCTCTGGCGCTGCTCTGCTGGCTGTTCATCGCCCCTGGCTGCTGCTGATCTGCTGGATGTTCCTCTCGCCTCTCCATTACTGCCCTGCTGGCTTCTCATTGCATCTTCCGCTGGCTTGTGGTGGATTTTGCTCTGGGCCAAACCTAGTGATTTCAGTTCTCAGCGATTTCAGCTCTTAGCCCAAAGCACATACTAGCCACAAGAGAATCCAGCATCCTCTGGAGTAAATTTACATACAAAAGCGACTCCTTATGGAGCCTTTCTTTAACTCTGTCATTGAAACAGCAGGGAGAAACAGGTTTGTTACCCGCACAAATTTCTCTATCCCTTCCATACTGTAGGGACACACACCTTTACCCAGTTCCTAGGGCTCAAGGTGCAACCCTGTGAATTTACACACCCACTCTTACCCAATTCCTAGGGCTCAGCGTGTAAGTTCCCTCAGGTTGGCAGGCTCTTCAGCCACTGAGAGAGCCTCACACAGTAATATCCTTATCCTCTATTTATCGACAATTCCCAAACAAGCAGAATACACATGCTAAGCACACAGGGTCATGCTCACCAATCCTGATAAAGGCAGGCAGACTTCTCCTGGAGGTGAGTTCTTCTTTCCAGGTCTTCCCCCTCCTCCTGGTCTTCTTCTAGCCTTTTCTTCCTTCTGTTACTTCTGATCATCTTCTTCCTGATCTCCTTCTTGGACCCCAGTTTATATAATGAAACCTGAGTCTTGCTTAGCTATACCTTAACCAATTATTTTAGTATAATTTTACTAACCAGTCATAACAAAATTACCTAACCAATCATACCCCACCACCTTAATTGATTTACACCTAGCAAAATTAATTAGACAACAGACAAACAGTTACAAACCAGACAGAGATCACACAGTCAAACAATAGGAAAGTGTCATAGAATGAGGATTCCACAACATTCTCTATTGATAAGCAGTTTCTTGCTAGATAGAATGATGTTACTTAAGTTTTCTTTACCCATCTTGAGATCTGTTTCTTTATCTGGTGACAGTGGGGGAGCTATTAGGGCAAAGTCCCCTCCTCACAGCCTGTTGTGACACTTTTTAATACCATTTAGATGGAACTGTGAGTATGTGACTCCAGGCCTTACAGTAATGGCTGCTACTCTTCAGTCTGGCTGCAGAAGGTGGCTTTGGTTCAGGCCTAGCACAAGCCTTCCAACATGGCTACAGAAAAGCCATATTGTTACAGGTTGAACCAGTCTTACAGCTCATGCTTGGAGGTAATGCAGCCTGCTGACTCACCTCCCTCCCCACTTAATCTATAAGGCTCTGGAAAACAAGCCTCTGTCCATCCAAGTGTATTTGCACTGACAGGGTCTCTCCTTTGAACTAAGTTAAACACACTCTGACTTTTCTGCATTCCCCCAATAACTGCAAACATTGCTGGTCATATCTTAAATTTCCAGCATTTAGTGTTAACACTGTTTGTGACCCCCACAACAGCCAAATTGGTTACAATGGGCAAAACACCTAACTTTTGAATATCTAGCAGGCCCAAGCAAACTGAGTGAACTATATTTATACAACCACACCCAGGATTTCCTTCCCATTCCAGCTGGCTGTAATGGAAGCATTGATTCAAACCCTGCTTACAATTAAATAAGCTTTAGTTTTTAAAATAGTATATAATTATACTCTGACATTAAATATAAAAATTTCCAATTCAAATGAAGTATGTACAGAACTGATATACCCTTTCATTCAACTCTTCACACATTTGTTTGCCCATCAGAAACCTATTTTCCTGCTGGACCAATCTCCATGTCATGTCATCCATCAACTGAAAACTCATCATCAGTAGATGTCTGTAGTGGTTTTGATTTTTCAAAGTGGATTGGTAAACTGCCAGATGGATTTAACTCCTATCAGAGTTTTGCAATGGACTTCAGTAGAGCCAGGATTTCTTCCAATATGTTTGCTACACTAACTCACCAGAGTGCAAGTTTCCATGGCAAAATCATCAGTGGTATCAAGCAGCATTTAGTGAGTGTAGCTTTTTTTTGTTGATTCTCTTAATTCCACTTCTTTTCCTTGCAGAGACTGTCAATTTAAATCACTCACATTTACTGTGAGCATGGGCAAGATGTCCCAAACAATGTGAGGAGCGGAATAGAATACAAACAAAACATGACACCCCCTGAATCTTGATATCTCATTTTAAAAAATATGACATGCTGTATATATTTTAGTTTCAGTTTTAATGAAATTTGATTTTTGGCCTCTGTACTACCAAGACTTGCATCCATACAAATCTTAATGCATGTGAACTATTTCGTGAACTAGTAATTGATATGCATAGGAGTTAGTGCATGTGTAAATCTTTTGCAAGATCACCTCCTTAGATTGTGATATAATGAACCTTTCATTAGTATTGTTGTAAGAGCCATATCATCCTAATAATGAGAGAGAAGAAATAAGCATTCTAGATTGCTATTTAAAAATGTTGACCAGAAGGTTCTCTGCACCTTTCTTACTACTTTCCGCTAAAAGCAGTTATCAAATGAGGAATTCTGCATCTTTAGAACTCGTATAACCATGGTGCAATGTTCTTCTGCTGCAGGGGTAGGGAACTCTTTTTGGGTCAGGGCTGCTGACCTACAGAAAAATTGGGGGGCCGCACACAAGTGAGGAAAAAGGAAAAAAACCCTCACTGATGTGGCCCCTCTCTGAGAAGGAGAAAGACACATTCCCTTCGCAGAACAGAACCTAGGGGGGCCCAGCCCAGTAAATTTTGTGTGCTCCAGCCCCAATGAGCCTCACGGGCCACATCCAGTTCTTGGGTCTTAATTTCCCCACCCTTGTTCTACTGTGTTATGTAAGACTGCCAGTTTTCTAGGTCCAAATAAGCAAAGCTAAGGACAAATCAAAGATGCAAATACCACCTGTTTTAAACTGTTTCAAGAGCTAGTCTGGGATTAGAATGTCACCACATAACAGAAAATTAAATCAGTGTGGTTTGTAAAATGTTTTGGGGTAACTTGATCTAATCATCTGGATTTGTTGTCACTTGTTGTTTGGCCTCTTAAAATGATAGTTTAAATCATCAGATTTTTTATTTATTTATTTATTTTTATTTTTGCAGTTCAATTGCAAATGAACTATTTAAAAACTATTGAAGTGATTCTAATGGTCAACAGTATATTGAAAGTATAGTTACTTTCCTGGTAGGGATTTAGCTTCTGTTGTAAATCTTAAAGGCAGATGAACAATATGATGCAGTTACAGTTCTGTCTTGCAGGGTTTTCGTTTATCTTTCAGTATAGCAGGTTATTATCACTACTTGTAACCAGATCGACCAACAAAGAGGAGAACTTCCCTTGGGCAAAATAAAATGCCAGTGTTAAATACATCATAATCCTTGAACAGAGGAGTCTTTCTATTGATAAGCCTTTTAATAAGTATAGCTATGTTGTAATATTTTTGACTCTCTTGAAAGTGAACTTCAGAGCAAGGTGATATACAGTGATGCAATTTGTTGCATTAGGAAGATGGAGGTGATGTATTAATTCAGTAAAGTAAAAATGGTCTTCAACCTTAGTCACAGAAATTGGAGCTGGAGAAGACCTATTTAATTGTCTAATTTCTGCGTTCTTAAACTGTCCTGGACAGTGGACCTCATCTTATTAAAGTGATTCTCATGGACCACGTTCTCAGCTATTTGTTATCAGGTGGACCATCTTCCATTTCACTAGTGATAAATTAATATCCTTCTGGGAACTGCAGCAATTGTTTATGTGGAAAATGTTGAATGTATTTTCAACTGTTAGTACGTCTTAATAGCTGAAGCCAAAGAGAGCAGGTAGCCATTATCCTGCCACTATAGGATTGTCCTGTTCAATATGATATCCAGTGTTTTGTCTAGATTTATTTTAAGTGTCTCAAGTGATGAGGTGCTTAGGATCCCATTGTTTACTACTACACCCAGCATAAATAAAGATTTATTTGAAGTTCACGTTAGGGAAGAAAGGAGATTCTATTTCTTACACTTCCATAGTCCTCTTACATTAATTTTGGTGAATCACTTTACTTATCCCTGAGTTTCCCCACTGGTAATATAGCAATAACAATTCCTAGCTTAACAAATATGTTAAAGGGAAATCCATAAATATTTGGGAGATGCTTATGAGATTTCAATTATAGGGAGATATTTGGGACCCTAGATACAGATATGTGCTCTGCATAGCTTGAACAACAGTTTAAACAACTGTTTCACCTTATTTATGGCCCAAGTAGAAAGCAGTCTTGTTTTAGCACCTTTTTGAAATGTCATTGTAGGAAACAGAGTGAGGCGCAAAATAACGGACTGGATTATAAACTGGCTATATGAGAGAAAGCAAGTTTAAAAAGTCAGAATTTACTCCTGGTGAAAAGATAATGGTGGGGTGCCACAAGATTCTATACCAAAACTAGTGTTAATGATCAAGGGAAATGGTTGAAGAATGAAGTGTCAAAATTAGCAGATGACATACAGCTGTTTAGATTAATCAAGATTGGAGGACTTTCAGAGAGACCTAACCATGCTAGGTAAATTGGAAACATGACTGTAGTTAAAGTAAATGCTGACAAATGCAAAACAATATTCATACGAAGGGATAATGTGAATTACTCATGTACCTTGATGAGTTCCAAGTTAGCTGTAACAACTTGGACAAAAGACCTGACCATTACAGCAAAGAACTTAATGAACTCCTTGGCTGGTGTTGAGCAACAGTTTTTCTTTTAAAAGATTCCTAAAGAATAGGAATGAGAATAATACTAGAAATAAAATGTTATATAAATCAATAATATCTCCCCTTTTGGAATGCTGTGTTTATTTCTTGTCACTCCATCTCAAAAAGGATAGAGTAGAAATAGAAGAGGCTCAAAAATGAGTGACGAGAATAATTAGAGGCATGGAAAAATTCCTCTTGAAGAGAAACAGAATAAAGTGGAACTGTTTATGTTGAAGAGTAGACAATTGAGAGAATCTCAAAAGCATGCAAATTAATGAATGGTATAGAGAATGTGGGTCAGGAACTTCTCTTTGTTCTTTCTAATAATACACTTACAAGGGAACATTCAATTAAATTAAGAGTAGCATATTTGAGACTGATAAAGCAAATTACTTTTTTCTGTACAATGCACTATTAGCCTCTAAAATTAATTATCACAAGATAACATTTGAAAAGTTCAGGAACTTAGCAGGATTTGGAGAAGATTTAAACGCTTACACAGGTAACAAGAATATCTATAAGTTATAACAGGATTTTTTTTAAATTGGAAGGAACTGTCTATGTCTATAGTAGGTTGTCTTTTGAAATGTGTTTAGCTAACAGGTTTTAAACATCAGCATAGAAAGGGCAAGGCACACTTAAAAAATGCTGACAGGTCATTTATCAATCCAGCTAACAACTTTTCAAGCACTATTTGCACTGTCTACACTTAGAGAAAAGTCCTTGTTAAAGTGAAAATTTGTTGGCTAAACATGTTTAAAATGAGAGCCTATTTTGCTAGTTTTCCTATGGTGTTGTAGGTTGGATATTCTATATCGGCCTTCTGTAGCAATTCTAGCACCACCTAAAACATCTAGAATTTGGTTAAAACTGTTTAGGTGCACATGTTTCAGAACATATCCTAGACATAGCCTGTTCCTATCTGTGGGGTTAAAAAATTATTTCCTTGTTGATAGTTTCTCCCAACTTAGAAGTGCAATGGGAGTGCTAAGGGAAATGTTCTGTGTAAGTTTAAAGAGCACCACTTGTCCTTGAACATGTTTAAGTTTTTTGCAAATTGTTTTCCTCTAACATGTTTTAGGTCGAAAACCAAAAGGATTACGAAAAGCACCAATTCATGCATAACGTTTATTGATGAGCATTAAATTCAACTAGCAAAGTTCCATATTGATCCAACTTCCTCAAAGACAATACTCAGGGTAGTTACCAGTGGGTCACTGTCAAACTGGGAGGACCTCAGAGGTCTGTCCTGAGTCCAGCTGGAGAATCCTCATCATTGGAGGTTTTTGACAGTTTTGACCAATACCATCAGGGATGCTCTGGATATACTTGGTATTGCCTCGGCACAAGATGTTGGACTAGCGGATCTTTTGAGGTCACTGCCATCCCTACATTTCTGTGATTCTGTAGTGAGGCACATGCTAATGCATTGCTATATGCAAGGAAATGTCCTGATGTTCATTAATAATACTTTGATTTTATCCAAAGGCTAAGCGTTTGGGGGCAAATTGTCCTCCCTATTACAGCTATGCAAGTCCCTTGATGTCTATGGAATATATGGGTATAATTGAGAACAGGCTGTGGCTCCATTGTAGCATTGGAGACAGAATACTGTGCTCCTTGCTGTTTAAAATAAAAACTAAATTGCCATACATTATTGCAGAGGAGATCTTTCTGATGTGGACTGATGCATTTTTTTGCTGAGTCTGCTCACAGCTGGTAATAGTTCTATGCATGGTATCCCATGCCTCTGGATTCTCCATTAGGGAAAGACCAAATGGGGTATGAGAGCTGCACCTACCGTGGTGGAAGGCTCATAGTAAATTGTAGATAAGTTCAGGTCCAACACAAGGTCTCCTCTTCAATCTTTTCCATAGTGTTTTAATGAAATTTTACTAGTGCTGCGATGTGGCAGTTCAGTCCTGCATTGTCCCATCTTAAATACATGTAGCACTTTTCACCATTACCACTGTTGAACTAAGCATAGAAGTGTTTTAGCTTTGAATTGAATCTGAATCCTCTCCAGCTATGCTTTCTTGTATGGGCAACTTGCATACACTGTTGGCACGTTCAGTGCAGTTATTACAAAACCTACAGTTTCTTTTTCATGAAGATTGATGAGCCAGCTTTTTCTTTACCAAAACTTCCTTTTGAGTTTAATAGAGTTACATAAATGTGTTGAATAGAAGTACAGTGCTTTAAAAACTACACACAGTAGGATTAATTAAATAAGGAAAGAAAGATCCATTTTGCTATGCATTTCTGTATTTAAGGGCATAACGAAAGAGAATTTTTTAGTTGGTGGAGATAACTTTTCCTACTGACCAGTATAATAAAACTATTATAACAGCTGCAAGGTATTGGTTACACTGCTGGAATTCATTCTGGGGTACACAGATTTTTTTTTTTATGCATGCCTTTTGAAAGAGAACAATTTGATAGCAGGTGTGACCTTTAACCTTCCCAGACATGAAGGACTTAATCATCGTCATTTGTTCAGCACTGAATATACTTTGTGTAGAGAGGCAAGAGGAGGAAAATGTGGATTTGAGGAGTTTTGTTTTCACAAAGATACTAATGGTCGGGGGTTGTTTGTTTTGGTTTGGTTCTGTATAAAAGAAAATGAGATTTTTGCTTAGGAAAAACATTCTGTACAAAGTCTCCGCATTATAGACTTCAGATTGAAATGTCCAGTAAATCCTAATTATGGGACAGATGCGAAGTGAACATACTTCTCCATGCAGCCTTGTCTGACCGAGCAGGCAGCAGATGCTGTTGCGGTTTTGCTGGGAAGGTGTCCACAGGATACTTCAGCACCACATTGTTCCCACCAGAGCTCCATCCAATGTATTCTGAGGACAAGGGTAGAGGTGTGGCCAGGATACCCAGGTGAACCAGTTAAGGGTTGAGGAGAATGTGGTAGCTACTATGGAAACTGCTGCAGCAGCTTTGCAGCCTGAGGATGGTGGAGTGGCTGGGGAGAGGGGACTGTTCTGCTCTCTCAAGCACCCCAGTGGACAGCCAGTTTTGTAGAGAGGACAGTATTTGTCCCTATGACAGCCACTTAATTCATCCATAAAAACAGAATTATTAATTATCTGCTGCTTAACGTGAAGGCTATTGGAATTGATACGGGTCAGGCATGTGGTTGGGCAAACTTCTCTACAGACCCCTGCCAAAATATCACAAATCTGCTTGCAACTAGGCATGTAAAATATTAACTAGTTACCCGGTAAGCATTAGGCTTACTGGAATGCTTACCAGTAACTGATTAACTGGACAGACCCAAATCCCAGTGAACGGCCAGCTGGCAGAACCCCGCCCACAGTGGGACAACTGGAAGGATCCTAGCCATAGCAGGCTCTACTGGAGCCACTCCATGCCCACGGCAGGCTGGCCGGTAGGATCTCCACCACAGTGGGCTGAATTGGAGCAGGACTCTAATGTAGGTGAAAAAGCATCTTCAATGGAGATGCTTACATCTTTTATATTGAAATATATAAATGTGTCATGCTTTTCAGAGAAAATAAAGACCCAATGATTGCCTGAAGGAGTCTACTGTATAGACTGGTAGTTTTGAATCTAGATCAGGGTTGTTGCATCAAGGCTTAAAAATTTTTTGCAGGCAGTGGGCACCTACTTGGCAAGGAACATACTTTCCAGAGTCCATTGTGAAAAATGGGAAGGCCCCATTCTCCAGAGATAGTACCCTGGTGAGAAGTCAAGCCCCTGAACTCCTAGAAATGGGGATGGGTAAGGAGTTTCCTACGAGGTCCTGCTTAGAAATTCTAATCCTACTGAGAGACTCCATCTTTTATATCACCCTCCAGCTAAAAGGAAGGTTTCCAGTGTGCCAGTAATCAGCCCCCTTTGGTGGTTGGAGGGAAGGAGCATTCTCTCTCTTCTCCTTCCCATTTTATGCGCAGGTAAGGGGCTCCACAACTCTTCCCCAGCTTCCTGGCTGTTGTAGCTGGACATTGGGCATTCTGCCATTCTACCATTTCCCTCCAGCTTCCTGGCTGCTAATGTAGAGTCAGGTTTCCTAATCTATATTCTCCCATTTACCCGTTTATATCCCAGTTAATAGCTCTGCTGTGTGTTTCCTCTGCTGCTTAAGCAGCAGTACAATTGATGGGATGTCAGTTTGATGATTGCCCACAGTTTTCAGAATAGCAGCAGTAAAAACCACTAACAAAAGAGTCTGTTTTCACTCTGTTAAATCATTGGAGAACTCTGAGAAGCAGAACCAGCAAGGGGGGATGGGGGAAGGGGAATACTGCAGTTCTCTCTCTCTCGCTCTTTCTCTCCCCTCTCCCCAGACCCAGCAAGGCAACACTGCATTGTTAACCTCCCAAGGCAAAATGCATTTAATCTTTGCAACAGCAAGGGATAGAATCTCTCTGTTTAATTAAGTCAAAGGAAAGCTAAGATTCTGCAGAATTTTGCATAGATTCTTCTATGCACTAGGGAAAGCTGCTTACTCTCCAGTGGCAGATGAATTTTTCAAGTCCCTCATTACCTCAAGTCTCCCAATTTGTTCAGCACCAAATTCAGTGAAACTTTCCATTTTCCCTGTACGTTATGGGAATTACAAGCACCTGCTCCTTCAATAGTGATGAGTTCAGTGATTATTTATAAATGTGTGCAACTTCTTCAAACTGTTGCCTTGGTTTTAATCAAAATATCAGTTTTTGTAGCACAACAGTAGGAAAATAAATGCTTTATTTAATATTCTAAAAGCTGAGGGCAATTTTTATTAAAACACTAGCCAATTAGCCCATCATAAGACGGGATTTTCAGGTCTCTCCTCCACGTCGGTCTTCTCTCCTGAGCCTCCGGTCTCTCGCTCCGTCTCGCGTGCGCGCTCTCTCTCTCTTCCTCCTCCTCCTCCTCCTCCTCCTCCTACTGCCTCTCTCTCTCTCTCAGCTCTCCTCCGCCTCCTGCCTCTCTCTCTGTCTCTCTCTTTCTCTTCTCCTCCCCCTCCTGCCTCTCACTCGGGGGATCGCGGAGCCCAAATGGCCATTTGGGCTCTGTGCTGCATGGGGAGCATGGAGCCCAAACGGTCGCTTGTGCCACTTACTCCCACACGGCGGCCAGGCTGAGCAGCGCAGAAGTCAGCCTAGCGCCATGGCGGGGGGCGGGACCTGGAGCTGCTGTCACGCCGCATGTCACCACCCTGCCCCCCTTCACCTCCCACCATGGCGCTCAGCTGACTTCTGCGCCGCTCAGCTGGGCCGCTGCGGGGGAGCAAGCAGTGCAAGTGGCCGTTTGGGGACCACAGCACCCAAACGGCCGCTTGTGCTGCTTGCTCCCCCGCAGCGGCCTGGCTGAGTGGCGCAGAAGTCAGCCGAGCGCCCGAGCGGGAGGCGAAGGACGTGGCTCAGGCAACAGCGCCGCCCAGAGGGAACAGCCAGGGAGGCAACAGCACAGCCCAGAGGGGATAGCCAGCATTTCAGCATTACAGAGTCACAGACGTTGGGCTACTATATATATATATATATATATATATATATATATATATATATATATATATCAATCATATCTGTCTACAAGATTAAGTTTTTGTTTCTTTAAGGAATTATGCCTTTTAGCCCAATCTCGTTTATAAAATGAAAATATTTTCTCATGATTCTTTTGTATTTCTAACATACAGTTATATACAAATTGCTATTTTTCAATTTATCTCTTGATACAGGAATTAACTGGTTAAGATTTGTAATTATTCTCTGTATCATTTGGTAGTGACCACAAACACTTATCCACTATACTTGAAAAATGAATTAGAAACCTGGTTTAGTTTATCTAAACTAAACCTGTTTTCTGTTCTTTCATCTTCTTAATTGATCAGTGAAGTGTGTTATTGATGATGCCCAGTAATAAGTATGCTAATGTGTAGCTTTTTTTAGAGTATTGCTTGAAAAATGTATTTTTGATTATTCCTTTTTTATCACAGAAGTGCTATTCAGCATGTGTGAAAACCTACTCTACATAAAATTATATTTTCTGTTTGGTCTAAAGGAGCCCTAATTTTTAGGAGCTATTCTACACACAGGAGGTTTTTGTTTCTTTGTTTTTGTCACCATAACTATATCGATTTAGAAACAAATGTAGTTAAAGCAGTACAATCCCTAGTGTGGACGCAATTTTACTTGTACAAAGATGCTTATAATGGTACAGCTTATTCCTCTGAGCCAGGATTTCGCTCAATATTTCTTCCAGGGACAATAAATCTTACTCTTAAGAAATCATTTGATTTTTGTTTTAGTTGCTTCTGTAACCATCAGTGAAGTCTTTAGAAATTTTGAGCCATTAATGCCATAGTATGGGAATTAAACCTGCACTTTTTCGGATAACTAAGAATTAAGTATTACAAAATGACTTTTTTCTGCAAAACTCTCTCTTCATGTCTTCTATCTATGGAATTTAGAAACAGTATTAAAAATGACTATTGAAAGTAAAACAAAGTTCCTACTTTAACTGAAGCTGTGACTTTTAGTTATATCTTTGTAACGTCTATTTCTCATGTCTATAGATATTGATCTTTACATGGATTTATGTTTTCCCCGGAGGCCGTTTTTTGGTTATCGATCTTACAACTTTTAAAAAATATGAAGTGTTTGCTAAAGATTATTATACTATGATATAAGAGCTATTGGAAAAGAGCGTAGCAGTCAATACATTTGTGCCTGTTCTCTCTTGCTACTCAAAATAGCTTTAGAAGAGCTAGTTGTAAGGAAGTAACAATAATGTGAGCAGTTGAAATAGAATTTGTTTGAGTATCTTTTTTCTGGATAATGATAGGACAGAATATACCAATTTAAAATGTTTTCTTTACTTGAACTGCATAGGGGGGAAAATGTATTTTGCTTACCTTCAATAATTCTTTTTTTTTTTTTTTTTTTTTTTTTTTTCAGACCAGCTAGACCATTCAAGTTACCAAAAAGGTAAGGCACCATATAAACACTTATAAATCTTGTCCATGTTCTTTCTTGTGTTAAGAAAAGCAAATCAGAGCTGACATCTTGCATGTTTAGTGCCCAACTGTGTTTCATACACAGGTGTTAGTGCATCATAAAATCAGCTGTTGCACATATGACTAGGTTCCCCTCTAAAAACAGATGGAAAGAATAACACTAATTAGGCAAATACCCCATGTTGTCTCATGTTTCTTTTTCACATTTATTTTTCTTTGCAGTTACAGGGTATACGTGTTCTCTCTCTCTCTCTCTCTTTCTCTCTGTGCACACTGTACAATCTATATCAGGTGCACGCAACCCACAATTGAGCATCATCCTACTGATACCACCAGAAACCTCCTGGTTCCAAGACCAATAATTGTATTTTTTAAAAAGCCTGATAAAGTTCAGGAAAGGAAATTGAAATAAGCTTTTCTACTTTTAAGCAAAAATGGGTACAGCCTCAGTATAATATAGAGATTGGCAACGTCATACCATTTAATGGGAGAAAGTGAAATTGCTTATCCTAAATTGCGCATGCACCTGAAGTATTAAAGGTTGTTTCAAATGAACATATGTTAAAGGAATAATCCAGGTGAAGGAATTGCCCTTAGTAAATAATAGACCTGTTCAGTTAATATACTGTATATAAATCCAATCAAATACTTTCCCATTGTACATGAAATAATGGAAATCTCTTAAATATCCAGAAACTAGTGCATCCATTTTGAAAAGCTGTATATATCTTTTTGTGTGCAACCAAACTGAGATGAGCCAGGTTTTTAGCTGTTATACGCTTAGCATGCAAACATGATTTCCCAGCTAATTAGAAGTGCGGCGAGCCAAGTAAAGAATCACTAATATATGTGCTGGGTGGATTAGGAAAATGTAGCACCATACCACAAAGCATTGTAGGAAATGTTAGCATTCTACAGATGAGACTGAATGCAGCAGATGGTTTGACATAAAATAGATTTCAGGCACCTATGAATTTTATGATTAGTGGGAACTTTCACTTGATTTGGACAGTGACCAAAGAAATGGTTGGTTTATCAGTCTGGTCCTGTCCTCTGACTCAGCTAAGCCAATTGCACCAATGTATTGATGGGTTTAATCAGCTGGTGTAAGGCAGGAAATTGAGGCCCTTAATCCAGGCAAACTCTTAAATATATTTAACTTTAAGCATGTAGCTTTTAAATTCTTTTTTGAATGGGGTGGATTTAAGTAGATGCTTAATTGCTTTTTTGAATAGGGAGCAGAGGTCACCCATATTTTTTAAATTCAGGTCATATATATCCACAGCTTGCCTTTTAGGGGAAAAAAACTACGATTTTATTTTAAAACTAACATCTCTCACACCATGGCCACAAAGTAAGTAGAAGTGGAGAGACCAGCATATTATCCTTTTGGATAACAACGTAGGATCTCAGTTGTTTGCGGACAAATCACTTGAAGCAGTTTCTTGCTTTCACTAGTGTCATTAGTGGTGCCAAATGAAGCTCAGATAAACAATTTGAAAATATGAAGTTGAGAAAAGAGAAGTAATTACTGTGACTCTCAAATGTATGCTGGCTAGAAAGGGAATGATATTTCCAAATTTGTCAGAGGCTACTTAAAATTATTGTGAATCTATGTGATGTGCATATTTGTGCCCTTTTTGCATTTTCAGTGATCTGTGAAATTGTTCGCTCAAGGTACTAAAAGGTTCATAGCAGACTGACTAACAAAGAATGTAGCAGAGAGTTGAAAACTTCAAATAGCAAGGATTGCAAATTATGTAGAAACAAGTGTTGATAGATACGTTCAAATGGATACTTTTGCTATTCTGGCTGCAGTGATTATTCTTGATGCAAATATTCAGTGTGTGACTATAATGGGGTCTGCAGTCCCCCACTGAACCAGCATGGGGAGTGGAACCATGCTGGGCTAGGAAGGGCTCACCCCTCAACTGGTGTAACTTACACAGCTTGTTTTCCATCCAAGAACAGTTTTAAAGGACACTAGCAGCCCAGGAGAAGGAGGAAGTGAACTGCGTGTGACACCAGGCTTTAGCAGCAGGGGCTTGGATTTGCCCTCCTTGAAAGCCCTGAGATTGGCTAACTGAACAGGATACTAAGACGGAGGCAAGCTTTTTGGCATGTGATCATGCCTCAAATTAAGGAGCTCCAGATTGTTAGGAAGTAACCTTGGGAAAAATATAATTGGGGGGCACTCAGTAACTGGATTGGACACTTAGATAACCTGTAGGGCCCTGGTTTGGGAACTAGTGAAGTAGGTGGGCCTGGTGGTGGGGGGGATCCATTAACTTGCACCTTTTCTCTGATTCCTCTGTATTGCCTACGCTCTAGGGGAGCAATCAGATCTCAAGGGGATGATCCAGACCACAACCGAGGCCCCCTTTGGACAACTAAACCAGCAGAAACCATAAGACCAAGAGCTGTCCACTAGGTCTGCTGGTCATCTGACCTAGCTACAGCAATGCAAAAAATAGAACGATTTACAAGACCTCATTGTTTCCTATATAAGGTTTACTAATGTCTTTCAACAGGTCATATAGGCCGTAACTTTCTTTAGTGTTAGCTACTGATTTGAAAAATTCCCATCTGCCGAGATGAGACAGCTGCTTGGCAAAGAATGGAATCATACACAGAGTAAGAATGTTAAGAAGCGGGTATTTCACTAACCGTGTAGTCGATAGAATTTTTATTGACTACAAGATTAGTCAATAAGGGAAGGCTCTCAGTCCCGGCTCACGCCAGGTCCAGGAGCTACCCCCACTGCAGCTCTGAGGTTTAAATGTAGTAAGAGCTGGGCTGCTGACAGAGGCAGCAGTGGGGAGCTGGGCGGAACTGGCTCCTGCTTCCCCTCCCTTGCTGCCTCTGATACACAGGCAGCAAGGAAGAGGGGGGAAATGCAAGTAGTTGACTCGACTAACCAATAAGCCTAGGTTTATTGGTTAGTCAATTGCTCGCTTACATCCCGAACACAGAGACCAGTGCGGATACAAATGTCTACCCACGGATGCAGATATTGAAGGATCAACATCAGTATCCACAGGGCTCTGCTCCCAGGAGCCGCTTTGGCCAACAGAGAGGAGAGTGGTCCTGCCACTCCTGGGAACCAGTGCCCTATGGTGGCAGCTCCTCCCAGCTGTGCGGTTGTACCAAGCCCAGCTGTGTACAGCATCTACAGGTGGACATCTGCATCCACTCCAGGCTCTAATCACACACATAACAGGAGAAAAGGATAATTCTCACAATAGCAACAAACTGGTACATTTTCAGAGCTCTTGACAAACATTTTAACTAATCAGTCTAGAATCTGGTGCGTATAGAAGTATTGAATCCTGTAACTAGAAAAATGTAATTAAGTCCTTCTCTATAAAATTGTGCACAATTGGTCATTTGGCAATTTGTCCAGTTATGATTGTTTTAATAGCAAACTACACCTTGAACAGATTTAGAAACTTCTTCTGATTACGCTTGAGGATTTCAGATTGAGGCATACTGCAGTGGACTCCCAGGGCAGCCAGTAACAATATTATTGACTACCGTTAGTATTATAATAGAGAAATGGTAAATTGATGCCAGAGTGGCTGTCCTGTTGCCTTTGGAGAAAAGGGGGTATTAGGTCTTGTTTTAGCAATAGAACAGCAATAGATCCTGGACAAAGGGTAACTGGGTCCATCCAGGTAAGAACACACAGATTTGCTGATCTGAAACTCAAAAGAACAATAGTCTCTCAGGGTGGTGAAAATAGAAGCAGAAAGAGTAGTAATACAAACTACATTTATATTTTAGTCTGCCTACAGATTAAGGAGGAAGTGGAGATTGAGGAGGAAGTGGAATATAAATTGTCCTGATCGATATTTACATATGTACAGCTACTATTGATATGCTATGATTCATTCTCAAATGTTCCCCCCCGGCTCCCTCCCAAAATGCACAAACCTCACACGGACTTTGTCCCTTCAGTTCTGTTCCAAAGATTAGGCAGTGTAACCTTTCTGTAAACTTGTCTTTTGGAACGCAAGCTTGATTTCAAGTGACTGATGTAAGACTATGTTTGGTCAACTTTGTACTTCTGGGTTTGGTTTTCTTGCTTTATTATTTCACACTTTTTGTCAATTTAACAAGAGCTTCATATTGACATAAATATTTAATTATGCATGTAAAAGCATCTTTGCTCCAAGAATTTATGAGGAAGATCTGATATACACTGAAATCTGATTCCATGTGCTGGTGTTGCAGTTTTTCACCCTTGGACTTGGAACAAATTCTGTGAATCCTCATAATAGGTTCTAAATAACAAATTGTAGATTAAACATACAAAGCAAATTGTTCTTCTGAGTTATGCAAAACACTTATTTTCTTGTATGGTACGGGATCAGGGAAAACATTGACTAAACCAGAACTACAAAGTTGAGGATGTAGTATAAAAATCAGTAATGGACAGTTGATCTTATGAAGTGATTTGACTTAAAATGATGTTAATTGTGCTCTATCCATAGTTGCCAGAATGGTTTGAGTAAATAAGTAGCAATTGTCATTTCCTGATCTGTGAGCCAAATAAATCTATTTTTGAATATCAGAAATAATCGATCTTAGCAGTGCATACATACACAAAAATCCTAAACTGAAATATATATTTTATAACACTCTTAAAAGAAATACCAATGAACTGGTGAAAAAAACTTTTCATACCAAGAACCCAAACGAAGTTTCAAGGAAAGAGGGGTTTGCTGGAGGTTAACATACTTTTGGGTCTGTTTCTCTCTTCAGTTTTAAAAAAATGAGAAGTGGGGCTTCAGACCTTTTGTGGTGTCTGTGTGAGATCCAGCTTAATCAAATTTAAGTACAATAAAGAAAAATAGTACCATGCTTTAAACATGTCCAATTCTGTAAAAAGAGAGGTGTGAAATAATTCTCTTGTCTTTTTTTGTTTGTTTGTTTGTTTTCAAATTCCTCTTGCCTCGCTAATATTTTTTTTCTTTCCTGATAGTTATGCAGCCCTGATAGCTGACTGGCCTGTGGTGGTTTTAGGCATGTGTACTGTGTTAATAGTGGTGTGTGCATTGGTTGGCATATTAGTCCCAGATCTTCCAGATTTCTCTGATCCATTGCTGGTAAGTTAACATGGGTTTCCTGTACTGTTAGATAATTTTCTCTGCTGTGCTCTTTTTCCAACAATAATGGTAAACAGGTAACGTAAGTAGTGTTCAGTGAACTTATTACATTGCTTTCAAATACAGATGTGCCCAGACCAAACCCCCAAATTTGAGCATACCTGATCTTTTGGGACATTTGAGTATGAACCTTGCATTCCAGACATCCTCTATTTTCACAAGGGCAAAACAGCTGCTGATTTTGTTGGTAATGATGACAATGTTTCCTGTCAACATAAACCTATTTGGGTTGCTCTTAGTATATTTTAGAGAGAGATTCCTGTGTTCACAAAGCTAACAAATGAGGTGAGCCCTATCTAATGACTCATAAAGGAGAGTAGTAGATCTTAGAACATAATCATTGAAGACAGGTTCTCTGTCCTGGATATCACACATTCTAAATTAGGTTTAGGAGCAGAGTGCCAGAATCCATTAAAGGAAGAGAAAATCTGAAAATCTTTGAGTGATAGAGTCCTAATCATATTAAAGGTCTGAAAGGAATCTGATTGTGATTAAGAAAGGGCTCAGTTCTTATTTGTTCTGAACCAATTCGATCATGTGTTCAGGACTCTCATGGAAAATGTTTTACTTAATGACTATCCTAAAGTACTACAAAGATACTATTGACATGTTGATCTCTGTATAGAAAAAATGTGATACAGTAAACTAGTGTTTCTTCAGTCACCTGTCTTTTAAATTCCATTAGTCAGGAAAAGTGTGTGTGGGGGAGGGGGGGGGGAGGGAGGGTTTAATGGTTCTAAGACTGAGGGTTTTTTCTGGGACTGGAGAAGAGACATGCATGAGTTTCTCTAGTGCACATAAGCAACATACAGAGATAATTATTCAAGCTACAAAATATTATGTAATTGAGATAAGTTATCTCAAACCTTTTATCTGTTGAAAATCCTAAGAACCAGTTCCCTGGTTGGTAAGGCAATATAGACCATCATTATTTCTGACTTGGAGATGTGTAACATGTATCAGAATGTGTAACAACCCTATAAACACTGTGGATTTGGTCATGATTCTATCAAAACATCCTATGATAAAGCAATCCATTTCTGAACTACATGTCTGGAATAACAACTTTCTAATTATAGCTGTCTGTCACTTCGATGTTTGTTTTCCATTCTTCTTTTAAAGCAACGGAATGAAATGTAATAATAAAATTCTGTAATGTTGTCTTAGGGTTTCGAACCAAGAGGGACTGCAATAGGCCAGAGATTGGTCACATGGAATAATATGGTGAAAAACACAGGGTATAAAGCAACATTGGCAAATTATCCTTTTAAATATGCAGACGAACAGGCTAAAAGGTAAGACATTTTTAATCATGTTATTGTCTCATCTTGCTGAAATAGAGCCTGTTCCAGTTCCCCCGAAGTCAGTGAATGCACTCCCATGGACTTGAATGGAGATTGGATCAGATTCCTTTTCCCATATTTCTTAGTATGGAACAGGACTGAAGAGAGGATTTGATAAAACTTGTCCTACCATATACAGTACATCTAGCATAACAATCGAAAATGTTTTCTGATTTTTCATTTTGAACTACAGGAATTTGTCAGTGTTAAGATCAAGATAATATGCTTTAAGGACCCCAGTAAGATAAAATATCATGAATATTTGAGTAATTGAGTGTTGAAGTCATAAGAGTACTAATATCTATTTTTCTCTGGCCAAAGCAAGTAAAATGCATTAAGTAGTTAGGAAACATTTTTTAAGAATCTTATGTTCTGTATTCAAATAAGATAAAACTGTTTCCTCCATTTTAGTCATCAGGATGACAGATGGTCAGATGATCACTATGAAAGAGAGAAAAGGCAAGCAGATTGGAATTTCCACAAAGACAGCTTTTTCTGCGATATTCCAAGTGAGTGGAATGGTGTTAATAGTAAGTCTGAGTATTGTGGGAATACTGAATATTCACAGGAAATGTCTCACTATTAGAAAAATGAGGTCTTGCTCCCTATATTTATCATAGGCACCACCTTCATCTGTGCATAAGGCTCTGAGAAATTTAGACTAAATCACATTTTATGCTCCATCAGCAGTTCCCACCAAGCATTACACCTCACGTTTTCTCAGGGCATTTCTATGAAAGGTTTTGGTTTTAGTTGTTTATAATCCTTAAAGTATTATTACCTTAATGTACATTAGTACAGTGGTAGCACATAATATACATTAGGCCATTAGCAGTACAGTATCTATACTTCAGCTTAAATTTAAAAACAGAAAATGACTTTTCCTTATATATATGCTTCTTGCAAGGCTATTTTAATGGGCATCTGAGAGATCAAATCTGGCTCAAAATGCAAGTGTTATAAAATCAAGCCTTTATAAAACCTCAGCCCAATGGAAACATTTCCATTAAATTAAAAAAAAAGTAAATACCAAAGTTAGCTTTTTATACAAGTTCGGCCCAGATCATTCTTGGTTTCAAAGAGTCAAGACAATCGAGACCAAGCAGATCTCTCCCAACAAAGAGCAAATGTGGGAGGAGCTACCTGAAATCTCCCAGTGATTAATTATGCTTGAAGCAGCATCAGCTCCTGAAGTCCCATCCATGACAGCAGTAACACCATGCCACTTAGGCAATGGCAACATGGTATCAGCCTCATCTTGGACCTCTCTGCCTTCTTTGTTCCTTGACTTCTCTCCCTGTGTGCCCTCAGGATCAGGGAGGCTGTGGCTCACTACTCCTTAAGGCATTTAGAAAAGGTTGTCCTGTCTTCTGGGACAATTCTACCTGGTGGCTCTCATGCTGTTTTTGTCTCCTCTGCTCATTCACAGTAAGGCAAGATCTGGCTATTTCCTTTCTTTTAAATAGGATTTACAATCTGAAAATAACTATTGAAAGCATTTTTCATAACAGTGCATGTTCTTTACAAGACTATGACTTATTCTTCTCCATTCCTCGTGGAACATAGGGCCTTCCCATCTTTGATGGAATCTTAACGTCTTCCCATGTCATTTTTAGGTAGCTTTCAATTCTGTTTCTGTTCTGCATTGACATGATATCCTTGGCCTACCTCATCACTTCTTGCCCTGGAAGTTCTAGTCCCATGCAAGTATTATGTTATTTGGGTCTTTTCTCCATATATGTCCTAGTCAGCTCCATTGTCATTCTGTAATTTCTTGTCCTGAAGATTTCTGTTTCATCCTCCTCCAGAGTTCATTTTGTGATTTTTTTTTTTTTTCCTGATGATGAAGATTTGTTTAAAGCAATTCTTTATGAAGAACTTGGAGGTGAGATATTAAGATCTTTCTGAGACTATGAATGAGTAAGAATAACTTTGCAAAGTTGTTAAATATTCAGATTTTAGTTTGGAAGGCAAGATTTTTGTTTCTCTAAATCTGTGTTAGAGTTACAAAGTCATGTCTGGCTTTTGCTCTTCTGACTTTAGTGTCTTTGTCTGTTCTACCTGTTGTAGTTACAGTGCTACCAAGGCGTGACATTTTGGACTTCTATGTCTGTCCCTAAATTACACAAAAATCAAGCAATATGAAGCCCAAAATACCATATTGTACTCCAAAGTACTTAAAATTTATGTGCATATAGGATGCATTTCTGGTTAGGTAAGAATGAAGCTCTGGTAGCTACTAAGTCATTCTTCGAGTGATTCCTCATGTCAGTTCCATATTAAGTGAGTGTACTCACATGTGCACCGGCACTGGAAGTTTTTCCCTCGGCAGTATCCATAGGGGAGCAGGTCTGATGATGTCTTGAGTGGCACCTCCCTGGTGCAGTATAAGGGGCCCCGTGTGCTCCTCCCACCCTCAGTTCCTTCTTCTTCCCACCAGTGATAGTGCATGGAACTTCTGTGGCTTTCGCCAGTTCTGCTATTTCTCATTTGCTTCCTGGCTGTTGTAGCTGGACACTGGGCATTCTGCCATTCTACCATTTCCCTCCAGCTTCCTGACTGCTAATGTAGAGTCAGGTTTCCTAATCTATATTCTCCCATTTACCCATTTATATCCCAGTTAATAGCTCTGCTGTGTGTTAGTCTCTTGCAGGTAGTTGTTTATAGTAGAATCCCTTAGTAGTTGTAGTTTAGTGTTAGTTGTTGTTTCTCTGATCCCCAGGCTTCAAACCTTCTGAAACATGCAGGCGTCCTATGCCTCCTAGTGACCCTCACAACAGTTGCCCGAGGTGTCTTGCAAGGGGCATGTTATTAATAAGTGCCAAATTTGCAAGTTGCTTAAGCTCTGGACTGGAAAAAAAAGGGTGACATTTGCTTGTTGGCTCTTCTGACGGACTCAGTGTTGATGCCAGCCCCAGAACAAAGATCAGACTCTGCCTTGAGTGCCATTGCTTCAGTCGAGTGCCTTCCTGGTGCTGCCCTTCAGCAAGCACTGTTCATGCTCGGCGGCTCCCATTAGAAGGCAGAGGTGTCAATGAGATGTTCCTCTGTGTCCCATAAAGGGAAGGAAAAGCCATGAGTGGAGCCAAGGCCCACGGTGGGCGACTCGTCACCTCTATGAGAGAGTCAGACTCCAGCTCAAGTGGAGTGGAGCTCTGCCCACCCCGACATGTCTGTACTGAGGAATAGTGATGGTCCCCAGCATCTGGAGGTGCTGTCAATCCCAGAGACCTTGTAAGCAGTGTAATATATACTGGCATTGCCAGTGCCAGCAGTACCCATGTCCATGGTGCCTCGGTCCTGGGGCAAACCCACATTGGTTCCTTTCAGGCATTTCCCCAGCCTGAAGCTCCCCACCTAAGAGTTGAGCACTCCCCTGATGGTGAGATTTCTGCGGGACCTTGAGCGATTCTATCTGCAGGTGCAAGACCCTGTTCTACAGTGGGACATCAACGTGGTCCTTGCCTGGCTCACTGGGTCACCCTTCATACCACTCGGATCCTGCTCCTTTCCTGATTGCCCTGGAAAGTTGTGTTCCTGGTGGCAGTGATGCCAGTGATGTCTCTCTCACAGATTCTGACCTGATAGCCTCTCTACACTGTCTTCTACAAGGGCAAGGTGCAGCCTTCCTGCCAAAGGTCATAACCTCCTTCCCTGTGAACCAGGACATATTCCTGCCTGTGTCCTGTCCCACATCTCACATGATGTCAGAAGAGAGCATGTACGTGCTCTGAATGTCCAGATGACTTTGGCTTTTTACCTGGATTGTACTAAGTCCCTCCATAGGTCAATGCAGCTGTTTATCGTGGTGACCAATAGAATGAAAGGCCTGACAGTTTCCACACAGCAGCTTTCCAACTGGATCATCTTATGCACCTGGTACTAGCTCACAGAGGTCCCTCTACCACAGATTGGCCAAGCCCATTCAAGCAGAGCTCAGGTATCTTTGGCTGCCTTTCTGGCGCATGTGCCAATCAAAGGCATCTGTAGAGCTGCAATGTGGTCCTCAGTCCACACGTTTACATCTCGCTATGCCATCACTCAGCGTGCCAGAGATGATGCAGGGTTTGGCAGAGATGTACTGCAATCAACACGGCCGTTGGGTACTGGTTGGTGTTACCTAATGTGGAATGGACATGAGCAATCACTGGAAGAAAAGACAGTTACCTGTTTCATAACTGGTGTTCTTCAAGATGTGCTGCTCATGTCCCTTCCACAACCCACCCTCCTTCCCCATTGTCAGAGTTTCTGGCAAGAAGGAGCTAAGTGGGGGAAGAGTGCATGGTGACACTTATACCATGCCATGGAGGTACCACTCCACGGGTCACCAGAGCTGAGGGAAAATGTCCGGCATCAGTGCCTGTTGCAAGCACACACACCTAATGTGTAATGGAGATGAGCATTACATCCTGAAGAACACCAGTTACTGAACAGGGCATTTGCTTTTCCCTGTTATTGAAAGTGGTTTCAAATAAAAGTAACTTAATGTGTTTAACTGATAAATAAAGTTTCTTTTATAGTGGAATTTGTGTACATTAGGCCTGTTCAACTTCCAGAATGCAGACTTTAAAAATAGCACTGAGGACTCCCCAGAAACTTCAGCTGAAGCCACCAATCCCCAAAGCAAAGGAATCATCTTGCAGATGTCCTTGTAATTATGATTGATATCCCCACGTGTATTGTTTCACTAAGGCAGCCTCTTACTATATCATGTATCCAATGCCAATGTGCTGTGAATGAAAATAGTCCTATAATAGTTAGCTGGTGAGACCTTTCCTCCTTTTTCAGGCTTCAGGGGACAGACCCTGAGCTTGACTAGGAACTTTTTAGGATTTCTGAGCTGTATAAAATTCAGTAAGTGGGAGACTGAAGTTTAGAAAACTGTTTCAGTTTCAAGATGTTGAGGGAGGTTGAAGTTCTTGTAAGGCCTCAAGTCTGTCAGATAAAACAGTAATTTTCCACCTTCAAACAAATATTTTGGAGCTGTACAGTTAAAATAATTTTATTTACTGCTTGAACAATGGAAATCTGTTTCAGTCTCTGATATCAGACATATCTGCATACTTCATAAGCCCTTTTACTGTATTTCCAGGTGATAGATATTCACGAGTGGTGTTTACTTCCACAGAAGGAGAGAACTTGTGGAACTTGCATGCAATTAAATCAATGTGCAATGTAGATAATTTGAGGGTAAGTAAGTAAAGAAAACCATTACATTCCTTAATCCAGATGAAAATATGTATTTGAAACTCCTTGTGTTCTTATCCATTATGTCTAACTACTAGATAATAGCACTTCATGTTGTTCTCTTGCTGATGATGCGTAAGCAATCCACAGGTGGGCATTAATTAAAAAACAATTTTGCCTTTAAATTATCAGATTATGGTTCAGGATTTGTTTGTGCACCTCAAGTGACCTCCACTAAAGATAAAACCTATTTCTGTGCTCCAACACTTGCAGTTGTGAAGGAAGTATTTTATTCTTTTGCAGCATATTTCCTTTTGTAATAATACACCAACCTTTTTTTTTCTCCTAAGAAGGCAAGGGTTTCATTTTTTTTAGTCCCTTACTTTTATTTCCCTTGAGACCATCTGTCAGCATCTTTGTTACGTTCTGTCTGTATTTGTTGCCATCAGTGGGTCATGTAGGCCTATGAGCTGAAAAGAGAATAGTTTGGCATCAGAGACATCAAAGAGACGTAAATATAGTTTCCAGGCAAACAGCAAAAATAATCCAGTCCAGATTGCATAGTTCTGAGATAAACATTTGTTTCTATCTTAGAACGTGAGAGAATAAAAGAAGATGCTTTGTCCCCGCCAACCCTGACTAGTAGAAATGTTTTCCATCGTCGTTGTTGACAGGGCCTTGCTCTTATCCCTTAAAAAGTCAAAATGATAAAGGCAACAGCCAGCCTCAGGGATTTCAATAGTTGCTCTTGCATGTGTTAAAAGTTAACTCTGCACATAGTTGAGATTGATGTCTGGCTTCAACTAATAATGGATGTTAACTGACAGTTACAAAGTCCATGCTGAACTAAAAAAGCGTAATGTATATGAATAATACATCTGAAAAGTATAAGCTTGTCACTCGCTGAAATACAATGCTTTAAATTGCAATGCAACTGTAATTTTTTGAAAACTCACAGATGTGTCATAGAAAGCAACTTAGGGCATATATTTTTTCATTTTCTCCTAGTAATGCTTGGTTGATTTCCTGCATAGAGCCCCATTATCTTTCCCCCACCAAACAAAATTCCCATTGCCAATTAACCGAACAAATATGTCATCGTTATTTAACCAGAAATGTTTTTAGATTATTTTATCAAGAATTGATTTATCAGTGTCTTTGGACCATCACCTTACAAAAGCCAATTTCCTCCCCCTTTTTTAGCTGATATTTGCTTGCCTTGGAATCTGAGTTTCCCAACATAAGCAATGAAATATTCTATAGCCAGTGGGGCCAAGAAATTAATCTCACTAAAATTTAGATTAACAAAATCAAGTAGACAGTGATTTCTTATAGTCGCTCCTGTTTTTGTAGGAATTCTAAAGCTATGGCAGAGACTTTGAAGTTAAGGTTTGAAGTTATATTTTATTTGTGTGTGACACTTTACAAAATATCAAAGACTAATTCTAAACAATTATCTATGAAGTGCTAGTCGGCAAATGTCCTTGCAGTCTATTAGTGCACATAGACAGCTCTTTCAAATAAATGCCACTCATCATTGACCAGTCCAGGGCACAGCATGTTTTTGTCCTAAATAAAAAGGAAACCTATTTTCTGAATAACAAAATGACGACATCTTGTTACATTTGAAGGGTACTTTTGTGGGGCTTATATTGTAACTGAAAAATGTATCCTTGTATCCTTAAAGTTTTAGAATACATGATCTCAAATTCTACTTATTTAAAAATCCTGATTGCCAAAGAGTAGTGAATCTTTTCAAAAGAAGAATGAAAGGAAACTGCTTTGGAAAAAAAAACCCACTGTGTAATACAAATCCATGAAAAGCACCTTTCAAAACCAAACAAATCACCACTTGGGTAGTAGGTGCTTAGGTATTAGGTGCTTTAGCAGTGTCTGTAGATATTTCATATACAAAATTTGTTGCAGATGAAACATTTTGGACAAGAGATTTTATAACCTCGATTTTTTTAGTTAAGCAGTTAATCATGAAGCAGTGTATTGGAGAGCAAACTGTATGTAGCAAGATGGTGGTATAGCTACCTAGTTGTTTGAATTTATAACTTGATAAGAACGGATGTTGTAATTCTATAGGCATTACTTTTAGTTAAAAATAGTTAAACTAGATGCCGGTTGCTTAGACAATCTGGACAAAAAACTTTTCGTGACAAAATTGCTTTGAAATGGCTCATGCTATTGCTTAAGTCATATAGAAATTAATTCTTTTTCAATTACCTCCTGGATCACATAGGATGCTCAGATGAACCTTCCTTTCAATTGCTGTGTTCTTTTGCAAATATTTGATCTCTTGCTGGCTTGCACTGTAATTAGTAACTGATCTTAAGAAATTGATGTGTTTTGTGACCTCCAGTCTTTGTTAGTCTCTCTTCTGTTGGCTACAGTTGACTTATTAAATTCACACCTGATTAAGGATTTCTGTGGCAAAGAATTATTTGCATTGATATGAGCTATCCATATAAATCCCTTAGACATCAATAGAAGAAGGGGTCTCTAAAATCATATTCCATCTGCTTAGCATTTAAATGCAGAAACTATCTTGGGTGTACTATAACAACTTTAACCATCTGCTTTTCTAATACTGAAAGTGCTGTCCTGCAACTGCCCAGCATATGGCATTCCCATAATCTTACATGGAAATTCAACATGCAGACTGGCTCAGGATCAGGCGCATAATTTCTACATAGAGAAGTCTTTTCCTTCCCTCATCAGCTACAGGAAGTTTTCTTTACTATCCTTATACTTTTATTTTTCATAAACTTCAGAGATTCCAAATATAGGAACACAACTCTTCGCCGCCAGGCAGATTCATTTGCCAAACTGACATACTGTTGTAGGTAGAATTCATGCAAACTGCACAAGTTCACTTCTTGAGGTATCTCAGTAACAAATGGAAATGTTGCCAATGGCACAGCTGACCTTTCAAGTACCAAGTAACCTTGGCAATATCTTCCGATCAGCCAATAAAGTAGGTCTTAAACCTGCAGTGCTAATATTTTGTAAATAATGTTTTTACATAATGCTTTAAAAAGTTACTACAATCTACATTTTGTTTTTTTCTTTCCACGTTTCAGCTGCCAACTTGCGTTACTTGATCTTTGGCTACAGTTACTTTACCAGCAAATGTTTATAGCCTGCAGCAAGTTTTGAAGAATAATACACAAACCTCATTGTCCCATCTTGAACTTGACTATGTAGAGAGGACAATAAAATCCTTTCCTTGCAGTTCACTTGGCTGACCGAGAGCTTGCGTATTATATCCTCATAGGATAAATCTGGAGAAGTGCCACAAAAAATACAGATATGCTATTGCAGTGCTTCCTTTTATTTATTAGGTTGTTCATTTTTTCCTGAGTTTGCATGTGTGAGTGTTTTTATCTGGAAACAATCAAATGTGATTTATCCTGTTTTTATGGAATGTCAGGTCATTCTTGTTCAGGAATTGTTTGACCAAATTAAGTCCATATTAGAGCTTTTATAACCATCATGCCAGTCCCAAATTTTGGGTTTTGTCTGTACTACAAGAGATCATTGATGATAACCCAGGGTAAATTCAGTATAAATAAGTAGTAAGTAAGTAGTATGTCTCATATTTAACTCGTCTGAAAACTGCATGGATATGGGTTTCAGGGCCTACCTCTTTAAACACTTAGGCAAATGCGTAACTTTATTCACTGGATTCATTCAAGTGAGTGAAGTTATGCCCATACTGGAGTGTTTTCACCATTGATTCCAATTCACTGTTCTTTCAAAGCCAGAAGTTTTGACTAGCAATGTGTGCATGGAATCTGGGAGTCTTCAGTTCTTCACACCCTTACTTAGCTTTTAGACTTGTCTACTTGAGAAAATGTTACTGATTTAACTATGTTGGGGTAAGAAGCTGGTGTAATTAGATCAGTACAGACCCCTTTTTGGACACTATTATTTTGGTTTACGTGTACGCCATATTGATTTTAGCTTAAATCTGTTCCGTACCAATTTAAGTTTAAATAAGTATGAGGCACCTTTGAGCTGAAATAAGAGTTTCTACACTGATAGAGCTAATTTAACTGATTTTGCTAAATCAGTTTCTCTTTGTAAGTAGTTAAATGGGTATAATTTTCATATGTGGACAAGGTGTTAGTCATTCAAAGGAAAAGTCAGGCGACAGTGGCTCGTGTACCAAGTCAGCGGTCAAAGGCAGCTTAGGTTGCACAGCTGCTTGTCCTAGAGCTGTCCCACGCATTTGTGCTAGAGCTGTCAGGGGAGGTCCCTACAGCTTTGGGGTCTTTGTGATCTCAGGAGGGGTAAGGAATAAAACTTAACCAACCTTTTGTACAGCTTATTAGTTCAAAAATAAACATTAGGCAGCATTATAGGGAAAGAGTGCACCTCAGTTGGGGTGGGAAAAGTTGGTGCACCTTCAGGCACTAGAAGACGACTTCTAACCTGAGAGGACTGAGGTTCTCAAACAGCCTTCCAATAGGAATAGTGGGTACAACCTACCCAGTTTTCAGATGGAGCTTGTTGAATTTATGAACAGGATTATATGAAAGAGTTGCCACTCAGTCCCCAGAAGGTTCCTCCCTGTCCTGTGTACTAGACTGTAGTTACTAATGTACAATGTTCTTAATTGCTGATCATATGGACCTGATTGCCCTATCGCTTATACTAGTTTTTACACTTTTGGGACTCTAGGAACTTCTTGATGTGTGTGAGGAGAAGATCAGGGGCTGTGTGTACAGGTGCTTAAGAATTCCAAGTAATGGCACAGGAATTCCCTGAATGTCACTTTCATCCCTCCAGGATTAACTGATCTGTGAATTATTTGAAATTTAAAAATAAAATGTGAAGCACCCCTTTTGAATGTCCTAATTTTATAACTCGGTGTCTGTTTCTACACAGATAAGATCTCATTCCCAATTCGGTGATCTCTGCCAGAGGACCACTGCTGCTTCATGCTGTCCCAGCTGGACACTGGGCAACTATATTGCCATTCTAAACAACAGATCATCATGTCAAAAAATTGTAGAACGAGATATTTCTCACACCCTAAAGCTGCTTCGTACATGTGCCAAATACTACTACAACGGAACCCTTGGGCCCGATTGCTGGGATGTGGCAGCCAAAAGGAAGGACCAGCTCAAGTGTACAAATGTGCCTCGTAAATGTACAAAGTACAATGCTGTTTACCAGATTCTGCACTATCTAGTGGACAAAGATTTTCTAAGCCCAAAGACTGCTGATTACATCTTGCCAGCTTTAAAGTACAGCATGCTTTTCTCTCCAACAGAAAAAGGAGAAAGCATGATGAACATTTACCTGGATAATTTTGAGAACTGGAATGCGTCTGATGGTATAACTACCATCACAGGGATTGAGTTTGGAATAAAACATAGTTTGTTTCAAGATTACCTATTAATGGATACTGTGTATCCTGCCATAGCCATTGTGATTGTTCTCTTAGTCATGTGCGTATACACAAAGTCCATGTTTATCACGCTGATGACCATGTTTGCAATAATTAGTTCCTTGATTGTATCTTACTTTCTTTATCGGGTAGTATTTAATTTTGAGTTTTTCCCTTTTATGAACCTCACTGCATTAATTATTCTTGTTGGGATTGGAGCAGATGATGCTTTTGTCCTGTGTGATGTTTGGAATTACACAAAATTTGATAAATCTCATGCCAACACGTCTGAGACAGTGAGCATCACCTTGCAACATGCTGCTCTTTCCATGTTCGTAACCAGTTTTACCACCGCGGCTGCCTTCTATGCTAATTATGTCAGCAATATTACAGCAATCAGATGTTTTGGTGTTTATGCTGGCACTGCCATATTGGTGAATTACGTTTTAATGGTAACATGGTTACCAGCAGTAGTTGTGTTACATGAACGGTATCTTCTCAATATATTCACTTGCTTCAAAAAACCTCAGCAGAGGGTCTATAGCAACAAAGGCTGCTGCACAGTGTTGTACCAGGTGTTCCACAAGGTTTTTTTTGCAATCTCAGAAGCATCCAGGATATTTTTTGAAAAAGTCTTGCCGTGCATTGTCATCAAGTTTCGATATATTTGGCTGTTCTGGTTCCTTGCTTTAACGATAGGTGGAGCATATATTGTGTGTGTTAATCCAAAAATGAAATTACCATCGCTAGAGCTCTCTGAGTTTCAGGTGTTTAGGTCCTCTCACCCTTTTGAACGTTATGATGCAGAGTACAAAAAACTGTTTATGTTTGAACGCGTCCACCATGGAGAGGAACTTCACATGCCAATTACAGTAATCTGGGGGGTCTCTCCTGAAGATAATGGAGATCCTCTAAATCCTAAAAGTAAAGGAAAGCTGAAACTAGACAGCAGTTTTAATATTGCAAGCCCAGCTTCCCAGGTCTGGATTTTACATTTTTGCCAGAAGTTACGAAATCAAACATTTTATTACCAAACTGAAGAGCAAGACTTTGCAAGTTGCTTTATTGAGACATTTAAGCAGTGGATGGAAAATCAGGACTGTGATGAACCAGCTCTTTATCCCTGCTGCAGCCACTGGAGATTTCCATACAAACAAGAAGTTTTTGAATTATGCATCAAGAGGGCCATCATGGAATTAGAAAGAAGCACTGGGTACCATTTATACAGCAAAACCCCAGGGCCTCGCTTTGACATAAACGATACCATCCGGGCCGTGGTGTTGGAGTTCCAAAGCACCTACCTCTTCACTCTGGCTTATGAGAAAATGCATCAGTTCTACCGAGAGGTGGATTCATGGATTTCAGATGAGCTTAGTTCTGCCCCTGAGGGTCTTGGCAATGGTTGGTTTGTGAGTAACTTAGAGTTCTATGACCTTCAGGACAGTCTTTCTGATGGTACTTTGATTGCTATGGGTCTTTCAGTTGCTGTTGCATTTAGCGTAATGCTACTTACAACCTGGAATATAATTATAAGCCTTTATGCAATAGTTTCAATCGCTGGCACTATATTTGTCACTGTTGGCTCTCTGGTTCTTCTTGGATGGGAGCTAAATGTGTTAGAGTCTGTCACTATTTCTGTAGCTGTTGGCTTATCTGTGGACTTTGCTGTCCACTACGGAGTTGCTTACCGCTTAGCTCCTGATCCAGACCGAGAAGGAAAAGTCATCTTTTCTCTAAGCCGCATGGGTTCTGCAATTGCAATGGCTGCGCTGACCACATTTGTGGCTGGAGCCATGATGATGCCTTCCACAGTCTTAGCATACACCCAGCTTGGCACTTTCATGATGCTTATAATGTGCATTAGTTGGGCTTTTGCAACCTTCTTTTTCCAATGCATGTGCCGTTGCCTTGGACCCCAAGGCACTTGTGGTCAGATTCCTCTGCCAAAAAAATTGCAATGCAATGTCTTCTCCCAAGCTTTGTCAGGAAGCAGAGGAGACCGGGGACAAAACAAAGCACATCCTGTGGGCACATTTCAGTCGGATTCTGGAGGGCAAAAGCCAGAAATGGAGCATGAGCATTATGAGTTAGAACCTCTGGCATCACATACAAGTAACTGTACTTCATCAGAGAAAGTAAGTTATGAAGAAACCCACATCTGCACAGAACTCTTCAATGGCAGACCCCAAAATGCATGCATGTCTGTGCATTCAGCATATAACAGTGAATTGAATAAAGGCATCACAAGCGAAGCTGGTTCAGCCGCAGTAAAGCCATGTGTCGTCCAGCGTACCATGTGCCCGTTCTGCTCTCAGAACAGGCAGTGCAGCTGTCCAGATGCATATAGGCAAGTAGATATGAAATGGAGTCCGCACTCGTGTCAGCAGTTAAGTGACACTTTGTGCTACCAGTGTGCCCCATCATCTGGCAATGTTGTGCAGATCCAAAACTCTGTGCCGCCTGTAAATATTTTACAGCAAGCTGCTGAAAGCTATGTTCCCCCAGTCCAACATGTACTCCATTGCGGTTGTCTTCAGGGGAGACTGAAAAGACCCATGATGCAGAATTCTCTGCCTAGAAATTTTTTTCTCCATTCAGTGCAGCAGTTCCAAACACACGACAGAATAAACAGGAGAGATGCAACTAGTCTTCAGAATGCAGAAAAGAGCGTAAGAATTCTTCCAAAGGTGACCAGCTCCTTGCCATTAATGTGCAAGAGTGCTGGTTCCCTAATAAAGCCGCCTTCTGAAGCTGAGAATAATGTATCAGGTAATCAAAACAGACTCTGTAAAAACAGAGACAAGCGTGATTTAAAAGGTACCGAAGTAAATGGGAATGATGACAAGAACACTTCAGTATCAAAACAGAATATAGCTGAAATCAAGGTCAATCAGAATTCATCACACACGGACCAACTTTTGAAGGCTGACCAAAATGATCAGAAACACCCACTGAACAGTACAGTGAGAGAGACTGGGTATGAGTCTTGCCCTGAATATTCACAACATTGTAACAGAACTATAACAGCGAAGTGCAATTCTGTTGACAGTCAAATGCCAAACATTGAAGCCAATGTGCCTACTCTGTTAACACATGCAGAACTTTCCAATGAACGTTTGTTAATAAAAACACTATAATAAATCTTATCTTTGGCAATCCTCTGTCTCTTAAAATTAATTTTAAAATATTGAAAAACAACAGTGGATAAAACAAATAATTTATATTCTAGCACCATTTTGAAATGGAAAATATATTTTACTGAACAACGAATATTTTTAAAATTTTAAAACCCCATTACTTTGTAGTGAAACCTGATGATGTTGAGAGAGGCTTTCTGTAATTAGTAGGAGGGTTCACACTTAATTAGTTTTTGTCATAGATACTTAAGTCTGAGGTCTCCTTTCCCCACCAAGCTGACAAATAAAGCACTCTAAAGAGACTGTGCCCTTTCTGAGACCACAACTTCTGAGATTTGGTAAAATTTTGAGTGGAGGGATGTTGTCCAAGTATACTCTACCCTCTTCTTTTGCTCTTTTAGCAGGCTTACAGGAGGAATAAATTATTCAGATCCAATCCCCCTTTCTGATCAACATATTGCTGGCACCTGAGAGAGCAGGAGTTGCCATAACTGTTTTGAACCAAAATCTCCTGTAGCTCATCTTCTCAGTGTGTTCAGTTGGGAATATGTTTAACTGCTAATGTGATTATTATAATGAAATAGGCAAAGCAGCCCCTTTGGAGGACAGGAGAGAGAGAGAGAGATGCACTGGACTAAATATATATGCTGTACAATACAGCCCATTTAAAACAGGCCATTAGTAACATTTTCTATATAGAGACCTCTTAAAGACATAGGTAAACAGTGAAAACCTTAATACAGCTGGTCACAGTAAAATGCCTATTTCTTAATGACAGTAGCAAAGAAATCAAATTTGTAATGTAATATTAAATATATATATTATTATATATATTATATATTAAATATAAAATATTTCAGTAGTGAAAGGCCTAATGTTGAGTTTTTTTCACTGATTACTGTACAAGTTGGAAGTGAAATCCCTGCAGATGAAGCTCAGTTAATAACTATGCCATAGTGTGGGTGGTTGTAGGCTGCAGATGGTCAAGTTAAAAAGGCTTTAAACAGTTAGGTTTTAATTTCACATTGAGGTTTGCTGACTCAAAGGAGTTCCAAACCCTGACATAATTACAAATATTGGTTCAAGCCACATAACCAGAAAACGGGATTGCAAGCATTGAATTCACATGACTACAGATTTTTCTCAGATGTCAAATATAGATTTGTCATATATACAGCGACAGGTGCCAGCAGTTTGCCAAAGCAGATTTCAGAAGTGAATTTTTATGGAGTATCTTAATTGAATATGTTAGCATTTAATCTTGCACTCAGTAATTGAGCTGTTACTGCAAACATTATGCTGATGTATTCTATAGATAATAGAATTATAAAAGACTTGTTTAATAGAATAGGGTATTGTCCTATATTAAACACACTATCAATCAGTGAAAGAGGACACTACATTTTTCCTGCTCTACTTTTCATGTCCAAGGGATGTGACAAATGAGTGCCTTGTGACAAACCACATCTTTTTTTTTTTTTATTGTCAGCCCCTGCATACATTCTCAGATACCACAATGATGGGCCTAGCATAAGAACCTGGAGATGTTAGAACAGACTAGAATAGCATAAGAGATTTGAATAGAATAATTGAACCTACATAGAAAGTTCAGATCTTTCTCTGGTTTACAAATCTTCAAAGTCAAATTATGCCCATCCACTTACACAGATGCATAAAGGGAAGGGCCACCCAAGGAATCTCCTCACCATACAGGGGCTGGACATTTGGTGGCTCAGTAAATAACTGTATGAGGTTAGCAATTCTAGCAACTAACAAAGGGGATGGATGAGGTAAGAAAAAGGCTGGGCAATAGTCCCATGGCACCAACTTACAGAGCTGATCAGTGGAAGGAAGTCTACGATGTACCTTCATAAGGGCAGGGGCCTGCTAGCTGTGCTTTCATACAGTGGCCTTACAGATTTCTCCATGCTGCTACCTAGAGCAACTGTATTGGTGGAGTTGCTACTTAAGGCACGTTTGAGTTGTGTGACAATAAGGTCTGAAATAAAGGGGGGAAGATGTTGATGGTAGTTGAGGCTGCCTTCACTCTACTCTCCCAAAGAACAGTGTAATGCGTGCTGCTTTTGCCTCACTTGTTGTCATCCATCTTTGTGCTGCTGAAAGCCGTGGAATACTTGGAAGTCCCTGGCCCACACAGCTGTATTGCTGGGGCACTCTACAGAGAGGTATTGGCATGTTCAGCAGCAAGTAACTGAATAACCCTTGTCCTACAGATCATTCGTAAGTGTTTTTAGAAACGGGAGGTAAGTGGTCAAGGAGCAACCCAATATTTTAAAATAGTAATGTGTATGTTGCTAATATAGCAAAACTCTCTGGGGAGATAAGGTGTGATGAAGTAATATGTACTTACAAAAGATTAAAATTAGCTAAGGCTGATGAACAATAGCTTTTACCATTTGTGACTCTCTGCCCTGATTGCATCCCTGCTAACATCTTTATTTCTACCAAGTCAAAACTTAGTGACACAAGTAGCAATCAGAAATTTCTAGAAGCGATTGAGTTCATTGTTTGTGTAGACAGCGTTTCTTTAGAACAGATGGGCGTGCATGTGTGATTCATTCCTATAAATGCGTGTTTGCAGTACAGTGCATATCCACAAATCATTCCATATAGTGAGAGGAAGAGAAGAAAAGGGCCTGCTAGAGGCAGGTGGAGTCATGTGTGACTGTGACTCTTCCCCCAAGGATCCTTTCCAAGGAAGAATCGACTAATAATAATCCTCCCCTCTGCAGAGGAAGTGCCAATGTCTGCTAGAAGCAAATGAGAGAATGTGGGATCTTTCCCCCTCTCACTCCTGATTCTCAGGAAATCTCCACAGAGAGAGGGTACTGCACTGGCCCACACGTACACAGACAGCATAGAATTGTCCTTGACTACATGGAGATAAATGAAGCACCTGCCCACAGGAAACTATAGCAAGCTTTGACCATGAGCACAGTCTCTGTCTGTCTCCCTTTCTCCATCTTCCAATGAACCTGAATCACTAGGTAACACATCAACTAAGTATGCTGTGTTCCCCATGGCCAATCTACATAGTGGATAAGACCCTCTACTGTCAGCAGCTAACAATTATTCCTTGAGCTCAAGTCACCGAATCTGTGCTTTGGTGTTCGAGGTCCTGAGCTTTGCCTCGTGATGACAGGTTGTTACATGTGGCAAGGGGTTGGTAAGATAGAAGAGCAGGAGGGTACACTGGGACACCTATAACAGAGCAGGTTGGATACACGCAGGAAGGATAACAGGAAAAGATGATCCAGAGATGGGGAAGAAGGAAAAAACCATAACAAACCAAGATCTAACATACCAATGTCATTTTGCTTTCATGTCTTGTCTGTAAAGATTGTGCAATATTTGAGATAGTGTCTTCCCATGTGCTAGTACAGCACCTAGCATGGATGGTAACATCCTTCTGATAAAAAAGGATGTTTTTAACAAAACCAGGGTATTAGGAAGGTTATGCTAACCATTTAAAATATCTTGCCATACCCAGGATACAAGCATTCTACATTTAGCACAGCCCCTTCGTGTACCAGGTTAGGAGAAGCTGCTAGTAGTCTAGTAAAATACAAGAAAATGAGCCACATTTTTAAGGCTTTCTTATTTTGTATTCCTCCAAATAAAAACAAACTATTTTTGTGATCATCTGTCATTAGATGTAACTAGTTCTGTATTTTGGTAAAATGGGAGTACTCCCTTGAAAATTGGAAGACCTCTCATTGAACCAAATGGTAGTTGAGCAGTCAGTCAAAGGAATATCTAAAAATATAGGTTGACCTGTGACAAGATTTTAACTCTGTAAGAAATGTCCAAAGTGATAAACTCTTAATGCTTTTTATTTTAATAGAAATTCTTACACTACTAAATGTAAGTATTTGATTCTTTCAAAAAATGAAAACACGGTTTTGCTTATTTCCTGCTCAATTAACACTCCAATTGATTTTATTGAAATGGGCCTTATATTTATGCCAAAAGCCAGTAAACTATATTAAATGTAATTTGTAGCAGCAGTATGTAAAGTGTCAGTAAAAACTACTTGAGTTACATTGGCAAGAATGGGGCACCATGACTTAGACACACATTAGGAGACCACATAGATACACACTAGAAGACCATGACTACCTAAGGAGTTCACACTCTGTATAGGCAAAATAAAGGAAGCGGACTTATCCAAGCCATTCAGGAAGAACCAGAATTGAATCCAGATCTTCTGAATTCTAATCTAGTGTCTTAATCACCAGATCTTGCTTCCTTGATTTCATTACTCTTCATTTACTGGTTCCTAAGATTCCTATTTGTACATAATTTTTTGTTTTTATTTTTTAAAATTATGTAATTTATGTACTTTAACTTCACATTTACAAGTTTAAGGCCTAGTCTACTTAAAAACTTTTCCAGGACTGCTATTGCCAATGCCCTACTAGAATGCAGCTTATACTGGCAAAAAAGGGCTTTGGCTGCTATCGCTTATACGCAGTTAAGTGAACAGAATAAACTGTACTATCAAAAGCATTTTTATGCCACAACAATTGTATATACAGTAGGGGCTTTTTTGCCCCAAAATCACACCTCTAACTGACATAGTTGTCCTGGCAAAAGTTTCTAGTGCAGACATGGTGTAACATTCAAATGCTTGTCTTCAGCCCAGTAAGCTAAACAGACAATTTAAAAAAAACCCTTCTTGAAAACATGTGCTTCCATACAATATCGGCCTGACTCGGCTCCCACAGCATTACAAATTCCACTGAGTTCAGTGGAGGTAGCCCCAATTTACACTGGTGTAAATGAGATCAGAAGTAGATCTTTTGTCTTCCACGATTCAGCTCTGCTCTGGCAGTGGCAAGGAGTGAACATAAACCTTGTCTGATAGTTTAGTAAGGAAATATATTTGTGTCAAGATACACAGGATGGGGGAACAGCAACTCTTGAATCTCAGACCCAGTTTAGACACAGACTCTGCCTTTGACTTCTGGCAAGTTACTTACTTTACTCATGCCTCTGTTTTCCTATCTATAAAATGGGAATAACACCTACCATTAATTACCTCACATGGATATTATGAAAATTAATGCTTTCGAAGAGTTTTCAAGATGAAAAGGGCTAATTGCTCTTTCCAGCAATAGTTACATAGGAAATGGCAACGCTTTCTACTCAGGCTTTCAGCAGCATATGTATTTGGCTGCTGTGCTATGGTGGCAGTTCTTTGAGACCCTTGAAGATGAAAGAAGACAATATGCACTGAGAAATCAGCACGCCCAGGAAGAACTCTGCCTGCTCTGCTCATTCACTGGAAACATTCATTTCAAGTTGTTTGCTGGTCCAGAGCTATGGCTCTTGCTTAAAATATGGAAGGAGCTGGGTTCGAATCCCCCTAACAAGCCCTCGTGTCAGATGGAAGAAGACAGCATGGTATGGTCTAATGGATAGGGGCACAAGCTTGCACTCATGAGGCCTCGTTTCTGTTGCTAGCTCTGCCACTGACATACCCTGTGATATTGAGCCAACTACTTCACCTCTCTGTTCCTCTGTTTCCCCTTCCATGCTTTGTCTACTCAGCAAACATCTACTCTGCCACTAGGGGTGCAATTTCCAGTTCAGACAGCTGTGCATAGAGGAGCTCTGATCAAGTTAGCATGCTCAAAATAGCAGGGTTGCCATGATGTTCACCTAGACCTCTGAGGGGACAGGAGACTGGCAGCTAGCCCAAGCTGCTGCCCATGTTACTATGGTGATGCTGCTATTTTTGATTCACTAGCTTGATCCAAGCTAGCATGTGTTCATCTGCCTGAGGCGGAAATTGTATCTCCAGCTACAATGTAGCCATGCCCAGAGAGCATGAGGTAAGGACAGTCTCTTGGTGTGGAGTTGGACAGTGTATAGCACAACAGGGCTTCAATCTTGATTGGAGTCTCTAGCTGCTGTTGTAATACAGCTGGTTATTAATAAGCAACTTTAAACTGAGAGCTCTGGCTTTGCTCATTTCCTGTGTCTGGGTTTGGGGGGAGAGGAGTTGTTTGCACAGGGTACATCCTGGCTTGTCCTCTCCAGTTTACAAAGATGCATAGACCCAGGTACTTTGTAGAAACAGCTTGTTTTTTTATGGATTCCAGAGAGACTTGGACTATAATTTGAAATGTGTCCTGTCCAATGTTTAGTTTGTTTAAAAATGGCAAAAAAAAAGGTATAAAAAGGTGTAAATGACACAAATGTCACTTTATCTGTGAATGGATGAACACATTCTAGGGAAGGAACAGGGCAGCCAGCTGGTTTTTGCTTGTGTTTAAATTCTGCTAGTTAAGCAAGTTTGTCTGGTCTAGTTTCCAAACCATTAAAGTTAATTAAAACTGGTGCTGATTTGTCTTCTTACAAGCAGCAGGACTAACATTTGTTCTCTTGCTTTAGGCTAGCCACAAAGATTGTACTGTTAGAGTAACAGTTCTCCTGCCAGGACTCTTTAGAGCAGATGGATGTTTGTTTTTTTTTTTTTCCTTTGGGGTCTAAATCAACATTATTAAATGCTAGAAAAAAGAGCGCTTACCAAAAAATGTCCATAATCTTTTCTGTGCCACTTCTAGGAAACCTCTCTAGTATTTAAAAAGGTGTTTAATTTTTAGCAGACTCTTAATTACAATCATATTAGAGCCAGATTTTGATATCCCAGCTTGTTAGGCATATTTGGATTAAAACATAAACATGACACTGAGTAATCTGAAATCTACCTTGAATATTTTGTTGAAGAGCAACCTTCTTATGATTATTTTAACAAGTTTTCAATGAAGTGACAAATTACAGTTTAAGACTTAGATGAATGATGCCCTTAATTTGTTTCTGGACACACATAGCAGATATATATGGTTAATTTACAATGAAGTATGTACATGTGTGTATGCACATAATACTTAGACGCTTCAATATCAATGTATGGACATAGGATTCATATACTTCTATACATACAGATACAGACACAGATTTCATTATAGTTTAATCAATCACGCATGCACAAACACACACAGTTAGTCCAGCAATAAATTAAAATCCTCCCCCCAACGCAAACATGCATACCTACTTGGTTATAGGATAATTTTATACATGACATTTTTGTCATTCCATAAATCTGATTCGTCCACTCTGTGGTGTAAATCAGTAACTTTGTTAAATTGAACAAACTTATCCTGTTGTTTTGAAAGGAAATCATACCCCTTTTCTTTTTGATTGTCATAAAATTTCCTGTTTCACTGTTTAACGCTTGGCTTTAAACCCATTTGCAAAGGGATATTATATGTGTAAAACCACGACCCATCAACACTCAAGGAGTTCAGAGTGCTACAACGAGCAGAGCGGGGTGTTTAGTAAACCCATGCATGTGGTGTGAATACTTAAGGGCTGCATGATACTTTCAGAGTAGATTCCAGAAACGTTTGGCATGGCAAGCTTGTGACGGGGCTTTCTACAGATCGCAATATGCGCAGAGCTAGATACACTCCCATTGTCATTTTGCCTAATTGTGGGAGCCCTTTCAAAGTGATGGAGACATTAGTGTTCTCAAATTAGCAAGGATCTTGACTAGTGCCAATCCAATACACGTTCTTCTGTCCATCCAGCTCCTCAGTCTGGATGCAAAACTGTTGTTTAAGTTCTTTCCAGAGCAGAAACTACCAAGCTCCATTCTCTCCTGCTGCATTCCTCTCAATGCCGGGATGCGTCTCATCTGGCCTTGGAATTTTGTCAGTTTTCTGATGTCCTAACTGTTTGACTTGTCTGTTCTGGCATGATCCTGAATCCATTAAGTCTGTCTCCCTTGGCAAGTGTATCTCATTCTGACCTCTCTTTCTTACTCTTAGTGAAGGCTGGGGCGGGTTATTTAATTTTCTATGTATTTCATTTATCAATACTCTACCCTTATCATTGCTTTAAAGGCCATTGTTGCTTTCATGGATGCCCTTCTTCCTTGGGTTCCTAAAAATGTCTTGAGTAGTAATAGCCTTTTTAGATGCGTCCATTCAGCTCAAGCATTTTTCCTCGTGCCTTCATTTGGTAGGTCCTAAACCTCCTCATTCTGATGCTTTGACTCTGTCACTGTTACTTATTAATGTGTGTTGCAATAAAGAATAGCATCACAAGCCATGGACCGGGGTCATGTACTAGGTGCGATTCAAAGAACAAAAGTGTGGCCCCTGCCCAAAGCATCTCACCCTGTAAAGCTTCTGTATTTTAATAGTCCTCCATAGTCAATATTTTTACTCCTACAATATTCCTGGTCAAATGGCAGACCAAAACTCTTGAGTCATTTACCCAAGTCTATTGTCATACCATGCAGGGGATAGTTTGGGTCTGTTCAGTTACTAATTAAGCATCCTGTGGTTTTTCTTCCACTTGACTGTAGCTGTCAAACTGTAACCTGCTGCTGGGAGAGAACATTATTTGGGAGCACTTTCCTTTTCAGATAAAGCTGTTCACAATTTGGAGTTTCTTGATTTCTCTTAGCTCATTTCTTGCTAGAGTAACACACACTTTAGCTTGCTCTTTTCTTCCTGGAGGATCTCAGTGTTTTCTTTGTAACAGATCTCAGAGTATTTAACAAATGGCTTTCAGAACTTTGCACAGGACTGATTTCAATCACTTTAATCACTTAGGAAGGTAACACCACAGCATAGAGCAGAAAGTAAAACATACCCTGGCACTGCACTGAAGATTTACACCAACCTGTAGTTATGGGAGTTGGAGATATATTCTTTGAATACGGCATCAAATAAGCTGCACCAACAAAGACACAGGCAAAGTCCCTATTCTGAAGAGTTTGTGATCTAAATATTCCTCCTTGATCATTCGTAAATGGTATTTGTTTGTGTAGCATTGTATATAGTGTCTGTTAAATAGCTAGCAAAGGAAGAAGGGGCGTGTGTTTAAATTAGGAACCAGTAAGCCTGAGAAAACAGAAAAAATATTAGGATTATGATTTGCCAGGTGGAACATTTTGGTACTTACTAGGTTCTAAAAAGACTTTGAACTATCTATGCAATTCTCTATTACAGAATAAGAATTCAGTAAGTTGTCTGCAGGCATCTTTAGATGTTATCACTTTCCAGACAAGTTTGAATAAATTACACCATTTGACCGACGTTAAGGAAAGATGATACTTGACCAGAAGAAGGTGTCTTAATGAAGACAATCACTCAAGTGTTACTCTATCCTGGCACTTTCATCGGTTGCAGCTGAAAATCAATATGGGACTTGAACTGAAATATTTTAACTGCAAGATACTTAAGCCCCTAAGCAAGAATTTGAGACAGCTCAGTGGGGGCGCTGGACAACTTAGATCTATAGCCCTCAATTAGTCCAGTAAAAAAAGCAGTACCCCAAAGCTATATTTATATTGAACACTTGCACAGGATACAGATGGAGTTTTAATGTGTAAAATATGCTAACTTTTCCACTAGCTTGGAAAGTGTCTGTGAACCACTTTTAAGATCCTTGAGTAGGGAAAAGGACAAATATAATAACTAGCATGAGGTTTTGGGGTTGGTTGGTTTAGGACTCCTCAGAGTAGCATGGACTCTACACATGAAACAAATGTTACCAAGACCAAGGCCATAGAAAAATGTTATGGTTTATGTACGGTCATAGGTATTTCAAGTGTTTAGCATTTATTACCATGTACACATGACATTTTAAAGAACATTATCCACCTGTAGAGAGCATCAGTGTTTGCTTGAGAGGAGATACAAGTACTGAGGCCCCTGTGTGCAGTAACTTAGAGGATAAAAACAATTTGAAGCTGTAAGTTCTGTAACCTGGGCACAGGAGTTTGCAGCAAGCACAACTTAGCATGTTTGGCCAGGGCCGGCTTGAGCCATTCATGTGCCCCGGGCAGCAGGCACGTGACATATGTGCGGCTCTGCCCTCGGGCGCACGGCGCATGCGCAGCCCTGCCCCCCGGCGGCTGTGCACCTTACAGCTGCAATTGGGCGTGCGGTGCCCCTTACAGCTGCCATCAGGCACCCCCCATAGTTTGGTGCCACGGGCAGCTGCCCGGCTAGCCCCCCACTTAATCCGGCCCTGCGTTTGGCTGTCACTGCTTGAGACCTCAGGTAGCAATTGCACTGCCTCTCGTTTGTTGAATGGGTGGCTCAGAAGTGAGGTAAGACTCGGGACAGGAAGTAAGGAATCTTGTTCTTCCTTTCCCTGACTGTAACTGTCTGGGCAATGGGAGAGTCTCCAGGCAGTTACTGCTCTGTGCCCCATCTTAAAGACATACCCAGCTGACGTTGTCCAGCCAGGCAATCTGAAAGTTCAGAAGGCACCTGGAACCATTATCTGGGAGTGTGATGTGGACACTAGTGTGTGTATGCTATGTTGTGTGTCTGTGTGTAGTATATGCATACATACAGTGTATGAGAGACATCTGGCGCCACTGCTTAAAATTATTTCCCTGCGCCAACTAAAAACACTTATTTCACCCCAAAAATGTTGCAGTGTGAGCTAGCTGTTAAATTTTGCACCTCGCTCAGCCTGAACCCGGGCAGTGAACTGGTCAGTTTTATTTTTTGAAAAAATACAGTTTTGTGTTTTAATTCATCCTTCTGTACGTCTTACAAGTAACAGTCCCAAACACTGCACTCTTATCATTGTAAGTTCCTTTGAATTTTTTTAACCATTACATCTGTATTTTTACCAGGGGCCTAGCACTATGGCAACACAGTGACTTTGTCTGCAGTATTTCATGATTGGCTTTAGTCATAAGTTTTGTAAAATGCCTCTTAAAAAACCCAAAAATCTAAATCCTGAGTCTCAGCCCTTGCCTGCCTGAATTTATCTCTTCAAGCCAATTTTCAGGCAACAATAAAACTGCTTGGAAACAAGGGGGAAATAATTTGACGCGTCAAAGTTAAGGCTAAGATTTTGGATAATTTTAAGTGAAAGTTGTGGACAGGTCACAGACAATATGAAAAACTCACAGAAGTCAGTAACTTGTCCCTGGCTTTTACTAAAAATATCCATGCCAAAAGGGGGGTCTGGGCAGCTGCAAGTGGGCTGGGAGCTCCAGGGACCCACTATCTATGCTGACTCGGAGCGCTAGTGTCCCCCTCCTCTGGTGGTTCCAAGCTCCAGAGATCTTGCCTGCCTCCCATGGAGGGGAAAAGCTCCACCAGTTCTTCCCCTCCCCCTCCCTGCAGTCCAGGGAAGTGGCAGGGATCCTCCATAGTGGCCAGGAGCTATTCCCCCCCACCCTGCTGCCTGTGGAAAATGATGTGGGTCCCCCTCTGCCACCCACAGTAGATGAGAGCGGCGGGGTCCCCTGCAGCTCCCAGTTGGTGTCGATTGAAGTCCCAGACGTCTTTGGAAGTCACAGATTCTGTGACCCCTGTGTCTAAATCACAGTCATAAACACAAGCCCAAACACACTCAGGTGCCAGTACTGCCACCTCCACATCTCCCACCACCTCCATCCTCCACACAACCTTCCCTCCCTGATCTGCCTCCATATCTCCCTCTCTACATCCTGGCTTCTCTGTCTCAGCCCCCCAACTCCCATTTCTTGTTGTCGTTGTGTGCTCTGCCGCCATATTACCATGCCCTGAGACGCACAGCCTGGACAAGACCCATTGACTAGACTTAGGCTGATGTCACTTGTGGTCCCCGAGCCACTTGTACTGGAGCATCCCGTATAGCTGGGAGTAATGGGCCAGGTACTTTCTTGGGAGCTGCTTCTTCAATCTAAAGGAACTCAAAGCCACTTATTGGCCTGAGATTATGCCTAAAATTTTCCTTTTGCTCACTCTCACCCTGTTACTTTACTGTTTGCTCTTCCCCTTTGCTGTATCAATCATCACAGCGACGCATTACAAAACCAACTCTTTCTGTGCCAGTACCACCCCCACACCTCCAGTTCCCTGGCAGTTGCTCCTGTCCATCAAGCCAGTGCCCAGATTTGCATTCCAGACTGCTTGTGTATGGCATTGACAGGGCCCATTTGTCAGCGAGCTGGTGACTCTAACACTTGTAATAGTGTTTCCCCTTAACATGGCTCTGGTTGGTATTAACAATGCCGTGCTGTGCAACAGGCAAAGCAGAGACTCGGCAGGGCGCACCTCGGAGATGGACTGTGTGCCTGCACTTTTGCTAGTCTGATCAGCCAAGGGATTGGCAGCAGCCCTGGAATCTAATGACCAAACTCATGCTTGCTTCCTTCCCCTCTTCTCCCCCTCACCTCCACCCCCCAGTTCTTTAATTCTTGTAACAGTAAAGAAAAAGGATGGATGAGAAAACCAGACGGAATCCTTGGCTTTCTCCCTTGCTCTGCTTTCACACTGTTGTGATGTAGGATGGAGAGAACAGAGATGTTTATCGGATGTTGTGTAGGCCTAGTGCTTTCCTCCCCGGCCCTGCACTCCCTCCCTTTGCCCTTCTCTCTGTAGATGGGTTCACCCTTTCTTAGGAAACCCAAATGGCAAGGAAGCCGCAGCCTCTTCATGTTTGTGACTGTGGGATGTGCCATAGCAATTTCCTCAGAGCTACCACAGCCCTCAGATTGGCATGTTTTGCTTTAAAAGACCTTGAAGTGGCTATTACTAGGCTAGACGCCAGTGCATGCAACTGGATAGGACTCTTGGGCATACCCTCTTGTGTAGGGGAGGGACATGGGAAAGATAGGTTTGGGTTGGCCAGAGCGCCTTGTCCCTCTGTTGTGCAAGGCAGCCGCTGAGCTGGTGCATGTACCGGGGAGCTGGGCAGGATAGAATCTCAGCCGCAATCTCTGAGGGGAGTAAAGATAAATACCACCCCCCCACACCCACCCCCAGTAGTTGTGTCTGTCTGTAAAGCACTTGCATTAAGCTGGACTCTGCTGCACATCAGGGACAGCTGAAGCAGGCTCTGGTGCGTTCCAGGCCACAATCTGCAGCCACGGGTGCAGCTGTGAGTCAGTGTGTAGCCGGTGCCATCACTGGTAGCTGAGTGCTGCCAGGGCGGGACCTGGAGAACCAGAGGTGGCAATGCAGCCGAGGTCCATAGTATCCCCTGCGGCTCCTCAATTCACATGGCACAGAGTGACCCCAGGGCCAGGCAGGACTAGAAGGAGCTGGGAATTGTGGGCCTGGTACTCTGTTTTGCCAGGGGCTGAAGTGTTTTGGCAGCTATGACACCAGTGTCGTCCTAACCTCACATGCTAAGAGGGGAAAGCAGGGCCTAGCACGTGGGCCACTGGCCCAGCCTTCCTTTCTGAACGAGCGAGCGTGGACGTGCTGCAGAGCAACATGGATGTATTCCAGTGCAGAGAAAAGCTGACGGCCACGGGGGATGGGAAAGCGTTTTGTTCTCCTGCGCCACATGTGTTGCTGCCATAAGGGAGGTGTGGGGTTGTAAAGACCACAGGGACACACTCCCTCCATTCCAGCAGCAGCCCCTGCTAGCAAGCACTAGGAAATTGTCATGATAGAGATGAGCTTCGGGTACCCCGAACATCCAGCTTCTAGCTCCTATGGCAACACACCACTCTCGGGCCCTGTGGGGACTATCATTTAATACCCTATTAAACTACAGGTTGTACCTCCCTTAGCCAGGACACTCTGGTCCAGCAGCATCCACCATCTGGTCTGGACCACGGATGTTCCTGGACCACAGAGCCCAGGAGCAGGGAGGTCTGGCAGTGGGGCAGGAGTGCAGTGGGGGGACTGGCAACTCAGCTGGGAGCCCAGTGTTGGAGGGGCACAGGGGGAGCAGGCGGCACGGCGGGGAGCTCCAGCCCCAGCAGCTGTGGAGCTCCGGCCTTGGCCAGGGAGCCTGCCCTCGCCATGGAGCTCTGGCCCCAGCCCCGTTCTGGCTCCAACAGCCGGAGAGCTCCAACATCAGCCCCAGTGGCAGCCTGGGAGCTCTGGCATTGGCCCTCCTCCCCAGCCCTGGAGCCAAGTGGCTGCGGAGCTCCAGCTGTGGCACTCTGGCCCTAGCAGCAGCTTGAGAGCTCCAGGGGACTGGGGCAGCAGTGGGGCCAAGATGGAGCCCTAGCCCAGTGGCAACGGAGCAGCATGGGCCCCGAGGAGAGGGACTTCCCCATGTCCTGCAAATCCCTTTATTTGGAACTGGTGAGGTCCTGAGGGTGCTGGACAAGGGAGGTCCAACCTGTAGTATCGAGAGACCTCAGGTGACACTAGCCCCCTTGTGCTAGGCTTGTGCTCTGTGTTTGTAAAGATGTAACCCCCGCCCTAACAGAGAAGGCAGAGCAAAAGTTGTATTAATCCCCTTTTACAGACGGGGCATTGAGAGATGCAGTAGTTTGCCCAAGGTCACCTAATATGCCTGGAGCAGAGCCATGATTGATAGATCAGCTTTTCAATGGGATTCAAGGTAGCAGGCCAGCTCACTTTATTTATTGGCATCACCAGGGCACAGACAATCCCATTCTGCCGTATCAGAGCTTGTCTCCTACAATGGTACGGTGGTGCAGCTATGCTGCTCTAGAGCTTTAGAGGAGAAGCTGCTACACTTAATCTGAGGGGTGGTAGCTATGGCAGCAGGAGAATTGTTCACACCCCGGAGTGATGTCGTCATGCCAGTATAAGTCAGTAGTGTAGCCCTGGCCTCAGACTCTAACATTTTTTTTTATTAGGTTCTCATTTCCCAGAATGAACTGGTAGCTTGTTTCAGGATGCACCCATCAGTTCTTTGCATGCAGGGCTATTAAGGGCATTGCGGAGTAACTACATCGTTTTTTGCACCGGTCTTCCTGGCTAAGGATGTGAGGGAAATTCCCAAACCTGAGCCAGTTCTTTTTAGGTGACAATCTGGGACAGTTCCTTAGATTTGAGGTGTCATTAGTGGAGGTTTTGGCACAAGTTGATAAATTAAACAGTAATAAGTCACCAGGGCCGGATGGCATTCACCCAAGAGTTCAGAAGGGACTCACATGTGAAATTGCAGAATTACTAACTGTGGCTTGTTACCTATCCTTTAAATCAACTTCTGTACCAAATGACTGGAAGATAGCTAATGTGATGCCCATTTTTAAAAAGAGCTCTAGAATGATCCTGGCAATTATTGACTGGTTCGCCTGAATTTTAATACCAGGCAAACTGGTTGGAACTATAGTAAAGAACAAAATTATCACTTAGATGAACATAATTTGTTGGGGGAAAAGTCAGCATATTTTTTGTAAAGGGCAATCATGCCTCAACAATCTACTAGAATTCTTTAAGGGGGTCAATCAGCTTGTGGACAAGGGGAATCCAGTGGATACAGTATACTTACATTTTTAGAAATACTTTGGCAAGGTCCCTCACCAGGTGCTCTTAAGCAAAATAAGCTGTCATGGGATAAGAGGGAAGGTCCTCTCATGCACAGGTAACTGGTTAAGAAATTAGGAAGCAATGTGTAGGAATAAATGGTTAGTTTTCAGAATGGAGAGAGGTGGCTAGCGGTGTCCCCCAAGGGTCTGCAATGGAGCCAGGCCTAGTCAACATATTAAAAAATGATCTGAAAAAAAGGGGTAAACAATGATGGGGCAAATTTTGCAGTGAATACAAAACTGCTCGTGATAGTTAAGTTCCAAGCAAGATTGCAAACCACTAGAAAAGATTCTCGCAAAACAGGGTAAGTGACTGGGCAACAAAATGGCAGATGTAATTCGATGTTGCTAAATACAAAATAAAGCATATTGGAAAACAATCCCACCTCTCTCTCTCTCTCTCTCTATAATGATGTGGTCTAAATTAGCTGTTGCAACTCAAGAGAGAGATCTTGGAGTCATTGTGGATAGTTCTCTGAAAACATCCACTCAATGTGCAGCGGCAGTGAAAAAAACATACAGAATGTTGGGAGTTATTAAGAAAAGGGATAGATAACAAGACAGAAAATATCATATTGCCTCTAAATAAATCTTTGATATGCCCACATTTTGAATATTATGTGCAAATGTGGAACCCCTATGTACCTCAAAAATTATATTGGAATATATTGGAATGGAAAAGGTTCAGAGAAGAACAACAAAAATTATTAAGAGAATAGAACTACTTCAATATGAAGCAAAATTAATAAAACTGGGACTTTTCATCTTGAAAAAGAGATGACTAAGGGGAGATATGATAGAGGTCTAGAAAATCATGATTGGTGTGGAGAAAGTAAATAAAGAAGTGTTATGAGGAGTTAATAACACAGGAACTAGGAATCACCAAATGAAATTAATAGACAGCAGGTTTAAAATGAACAAAATGAAGTATTTCTTCACACAATGTATGGTCAGCCTATGGAATTCCTTGCCAGAGGATGCTATGAAGGTCAGAACTTTAACAGGGCTCAAAAAAGAACTAGATACATTCATGGAGGATAGATCCATCAATGGTTATTAGCCAGGATGGGCAGGAATGGTGTCTTTAGCCTCTGTTTGCTAAAAGCTGGGAATAATTGATGATTATTTAAGGGTGAATGTAGTTTAAATTCCTTATAGGTACTATCATATCGCAAGCCCTTCTGGGGGGCTCCTCAGGGTAGGAGGTTGGGGGGGAGGGTTGTGGTACAATAGTACCTGTAAGAAATTTGTGTGGGGTAGTGTGGGGGGTCTCAAGGCAGGGGGTTGAGAATTGTTGAGGTGTGGGGAGGGGTTCAGGGCAGGGGGCTGGTGTGTGTGTGTGTGGGGGGGGGGGGGTGGATTGTGCAAGAAGGTGGGGGTGGGGGCTGAAGGCCCCTGCCCTGAGATTCCTACCAGGGCAATGCTTGTTCTTCCCCTTCCTGTCCCCGTCAGGAAATAAGAGCAAAATGCACAGCTTGTCTGCCCCCTGCCCTCCCCAGCCAGGGTGAGGAATGCAGCAAACTGTGCACTTTCCCTTCACTTCCTGACAGTGACAGGAAAGGGAAGAAGAGCAGCATCTTGGTAGGAATCTTGCGGGGTGGGGAACTTCAACCACTCCTACCCTCCCTAAATGGCACCCTGTGGGAGGAGGAGGCTTAGGGCTGGGGCAGTCTCAAACCAGTGTGGGGGTCGTGCCCAGCCATCCACTTTAACCTGCCTGGCTACCTGCTACTTAGTGTAGCAGGCTTCAGGAGAGCTCCACGAGCCCAGATGGAAGCTCCCCGCGCCGCTTCCTGCGATCAAGTCCTTTTTATTGGTCTGCCGCACCATGGCGTGCTGGCTTACTTTCACCTCTGTGATTGCCTGTTCCGCTCAGGTGCCCCAGCGAGAATGGCATTGGCCACTGTCAGAAGACAGGATACTAAGCTAGATGGACCTTTAGTCTGACCGAGCATGGCCGTTCTTATCAGGTCCCTAGGCTCCTTTCTTCCCTGCTGTTGCTGCTTTAAAGCCAGCTCATCTTCTGGTCTCTCAGTTCTTCCAGCTGGTCTGGAAAGCCTAATTCAATGGACTAATCCGTCACTGTCTCTTTTTGTGACTCTTAAGGAGCGAAGGAGCTCAGGCCCTTTTTGCATCTTTTCACCAAGTTAAAAGCTGGAGTTTCAATTCAGAGTTTGGCAGGATGAAGATCCAGAGGTTAGGACAGGCTACTCACTCCTCCAGAGCAGCACTGGACAGGAAAGATGCCAGGCCTACAGCCAGACAGTTGAAAATTATATACATCCTGTAGGCTCTGGTTGAAGTTTTTAATAATGCCTCTAACAAGGAGGAGAGAGCAAAGGTTGTTCTCGGGGGGATCAGCTTTTCACTGAAACATAGAGAGCTCCGGCCGTATAGATGAGAAACCAACCTCTGCTTTTAAAGGGTGGTGGTGCTTGTCAGAAAAGCGAAACCCTCCTGTTCTTGTTCCATGTGTCTCTTCCCTGTGGCTCTCTGAGTCACACTGGCTCCTTTTACTGAGTAAAGCTCATGTTTGTATTGGTTTCCAAAAATGGTTTCTTCCACCTCCTGCTTGCCAAGGAACTTCATCCCTTCCCCCAGCGGGGAGCATTGGCTGCAGTGAGCCAAGCAGGGTCGCTTCCAGCACCATTTTCATATTCAGCTTCATCTGGTACAGAGCATGGCTGCCTGTGTTCTCCACGGCCCAGGCTGCCCTGAACACGTCAGGCCACCTCTGTGCTAGTCCTGCCGCTGGCTTCTAATGTCAGTTTAAGAATTTTTCTGAGTAGAAATGATGTGAAAGGCAGCAAGACTCTAGCTTGAATCTAAGATCCCAAGGGGGCTGTGACATTGTCTGATAAAGGGAGCATCTATAGATACCCCCAGGCTACGTCTAGAAGATCAGAGGTATCCTGGAAAAACTCTGCCGCGTCCAGGGAACGCGTCTGCTCTTTTTTTTTTTTTTTTTTGCAGAAGAGCAGATGTGCTCTTTCGGAAGCCCTGTCTTCCTCCTCGCATGAGGAAAAAGGGCTCTTCCAAAAGAGGGGGATTTTCCGAAATTTGGCCCAGTGTACATGGGCTAAATTTCAGAAAAACCTCTTCCGAAAAATCTATCGGAAAATGTGCAGCACATTTTGCGTACCTTTTTCCGATAAAACCCCATAGTGTAAGACATAGCCCCAGTGTCCTTCAAAGCTCAGCCACTCTGAAGAGAACCCAGGTGAAACTAAAAGGAATAAGTTAGAGATGGGACCAGAGCTCCCTGTAAATCGTGCACTTGTGTGGCTGCTCAGGAGCGATTCCTGTGCTGCCCAGCTGATTTAGCAGAGCCACAAAGTTAGGTTTTTTGTTTCTCGTGGTGGTACACATTTGCACACGCCTTGGTGCACATGAAACTCATTCCGCATGTGGAGGGAAAAATTAGAGGGAACACTGGAAGGGACCTAAGTAAAATGGGCCAGATTCTGCTCTCACCTTCACATAGCTTACTGCATCTTACTGCCGCTGTGAATATTGTATGGGCAATATGGACACTGCAATGCTTTAGAACTGAGTTAGGAAGCCAGACTTAATAACGGAGCTGGCTCTTGCGAGTACGGACAATGGTCAGGAATAATTTAAACAGTGTCTGCAGAAAATGCTTGGAGCCATCATATCGGTCCTGGAAGAAAAAGTGAGCCAGACAGATAACTGCTAGGCCGTGGTCATATCACCTTGACAAAATGTGCAGCTCTCATTTGTATGTGCAAATTGCAGAAAATAAATCCTTCGGCTTGTAAACCTGCTAAAAAAGAGACACTGCGAGAGGGAGCGGGGAACCCTTTTAGATTACCTTTACCTAGCCCAACGTGGCAAGTTGTATCTTGTCCCTACTTTTGGTAGCATCATAGGGATTTTTCTAGCTAAATGAATAAATGGTCAGGGCTCCTGCTTCCCAGTGCCTCTAGTTTCAAAGGAAGGTTGAATACCTCATCATGCACCTATTGCTATCATTTTATCCTGTTCCCCTGGGTGGGGATGAGGGGAGGTGTGTTTTTCCTGACTCCAGCTGACGATTAGCTGGCCCCTTTGAAGCATGACAGTTGATATGCCCTTTTAATTTTTACCTTCATTTTTAACATAATATCAGATGCTATTCTTAGTCATACAAATGTCTAATCCATCTTTGTGTTCCCTGAGCTAGCTCTGCCAAAAGGATATCTGAGCTGAAGAGAAATGGAGAACAAGTCAGACAGTGTCCCTGATGTTATAGGGAATGCACAGTGGTAATTACAGGCTTTTCCTGCTGCAGTTTCCTGTTCCTTTTGCTGGTAAATTAATGAGGATTTGGAGTAATCCCTTAATATTTTATGTACACATAACAATAATTAGTGTGATGAGAAATTAGGGTTTTAAAACTACATAATATTGACACAGCATGAGGAAATTATACATGTTGCTGCCCCAAAAATAAATAAATAAGAGCGGTGCTCACCCAAAATATATATCTTACAATTCCAGTTCAAGTCAAAATCTTCCCCAAATCATTGTGGTTTAGAAATTGGTTCCAACTCCTGCCAAGGACACATCCTGTCTAAGAAAGCAATTCATGGAATAAATTAGAATCCTTTTGGAACCTTTAGGACCTCACTGTGATGTTTTTTCCAGACAGAAGCTGCAAAGAAGACTAAAATAAGGGTTTCTTCCCAGCTCTTTTCATCCCATGTTCTCTTTCTTCTGATCTATGGAAAATTCGTAAAATCAAAATCTTTCATTACAATGTAGTTGCTGAAAACCCCCAAATTTCCAGGTTTAGGATTTTAAGCAAGTACCCAAGTATCTGACAAATGGTTTCAATTAAAGCAAAAATGTTTTAATAGTCATCAAATTTTCACTGGTGTGAAGTACTGCCACAGTTGTACTTGCAAATGCCACGCTAGTTTGGCTCAGTACACAATTCTGTGGCTAGTTCTATAAAAGGTTTGGTTCATCTTAAAAAGATCAGTTGGAAACACAGAATGGGCACAAGCCATGCAAAGTCACCCATTTTACTTTAGAACTGAGACAAATAATTATATTTGAGTCTATAGACTTAAAGCAGCAAGGTTTTTCATATTTAGTGTTAGATTGAAAACTCTTGAAATGTCAGTCACAAGTATTTTGTAAACCCTCTGAAGTATTTTTAGTGGTTATAAAATAACAAATCAAACAAACAATGTTACGAAAAAGTTCAAGAATGTTCATAAAAACTTTTAAAACCTTTTCATTATACGGAATGATAATTTTGATCGTTCAAAATGTTTTGCAAAATTTGTATGGAAAATGTCCAGGTTTTCAGTTTTGGAGGGTTGGATTTTCAAATTTCTCTTCTTTCTCTTCCTTTTCCTTTCTTTTTTTCCATTTTCTTTCCGTTTTGCCACTCAAAAAGGAGCAGGGGGGAAGGAAAAGGTGGAGAAAAACCTAAGAAATGAAAACTGAAAATACTTTGGGGGGTTCATTGAAGAAAAAAAGGCAACTCAAAAAATATGGGGAGGAAAAGTCAAAATTTCTAATCTTGAAAGATCCCATTTTTTTCAATTTTAAAATACTCATTTAAAATCATTTTGATTAGCTTTATAGATCTCTGTGATTCTTTTGAGGGTCTCCTGCCTCTGGTCTTTGCTCACCTTTGGCTTCTCTTCTCATAAACCACAGTCTGTTTCTTCACTTCAATTTGGGAAGAATGTCAGGCATCCGTCTGGCAAATTGTCCTTCACTGCATTGTGACATGAACTGAAATTAAGTTGTCTCTGTCTGACAGTGTCTAAAAGTATCTGGTTTAGTTCCATGACTTCAAAGTAAAGGGAATCAAATCATGCTTTGACTCTGTCACCTAAATTAATGGGTCCATATCTATTAGCTCTGTTTTCTGCAGGTAATGGTAATTCTATGAATGACCTTTCATCACAGGGCCATAAATAGAAATCATGCGTGAACTGCTGGCTCTGCGGAAGTCAAAGGCAAAACACCCAATGGAGTCAGTGAAGCCAGAATTTTCCCCAAAACATCCACTCCAGGCCCATATGCAGGGTGTGTGTGAAGGGTGTGAAAGCATCCCCATGGTTCTCGAAGTAAGCGTGCTCCAGCTAGCTACGGGAAGGCAGGAGCAGCGTGTTGCCTGAGCCTCCCTCCCCCATGCTCTGACCAGCTGCAGAAAGTCTGGGGCTGATTTCCCCACTTACTTGGGGAACCATGGGGGGATGCATTCACACCCTTGCGGTCTACATTTAAAAAAAAAAAAAAGCACCCCTCACAGAAATTCCATCATATGGGCCTGCACTCTACCCCCACATCGGTCAGTGAGATACCTGCAGTATCTCTACAGTCCCTGAGCTTCTTTCCTTTTCATGAAATACAGATGTGCTTTTTTTTTTCTTTGATTGCTGGCACCCAGGGCAGCCTGCCAGCCAATGAATGCTGAGCAGGGAAGCCAAGATCAATGCATAGTTTCCAGGGGGTTACGTGAAGTGCACTTGTCTCTCATGGAAGTTGTCCACAGGGTTATGCACCAACTTGTTTTTCAATCCACTTGGTCCTGATCTGTGGCATCCTTCTCATCCACTCCTGAATTAACCTCACCCAAACGCCATCTAGTTCTGCGGATCTGCGCATCTCCCCCTTTCACACAAAGCACTCTCTTCAGGTAAGATAGTAATAGAGTATAGTATATATGGTCATGCCATATGGTATATATGGTCATGCCAATTTTCTTCCACAATTTGATCTGAGGAAGTGGGTCTGGCCCACGAAAGCTCATCACCTAATAAACCATCTTGTTAGTCTTTAAAGTGCTGCATAGTCCTGTCTTTTGTCTCTTCAGGTAAGGGCATTTTGCTTTGGCGATGAGATGGATTTATAAACATATCAGGACAACAGTCTGGCTGAACAACCCCTCATGTCCTTAGGGAAGCAAAACTGGTGGGATCTGAACTGAAGCCTGCTAAGGGGAACACATGGAAGAGCTGTGTAACCACAGAAAGGACCCAGCTTCTCAGCTGAGATGTTTGTACCTTCAGTGAGTTTGCTCAGAACTTGGGCCACAAAGCCTATGACTGTCTCAAACAAATCAGGATATTCACTTACTCTTTGGCTGCCCAGAGAGTGGTCTAGTGGTTTGAGTAGGAAACTAAGGATACGCCCACATAGCAAACGGCAGCCCTTTGCAGCGAGTCCCAGAGCCTGAGTCAACAGACGTGGGATTGCAGGGCCTGGGCTGCCACACTAAAAATAGCCACTTTTCAAAAAAAAAAAAAAAATGCAGTCAAGATGGGGATTGTTCGACAGAAATGCCCCATTTTGAAAGATCCTGTAACCCTCAGAAAATGACGGTTTTTAAGGTTACAGGATCTTTCGAAATGGGGCATTTCTGTTGAATGATCCCCGTCTTGAGTGCATTTTTTTTAAAGCGGCTTTTCGAAAAAAAGCCGCGGCCGCCATTATGTAAATGAAGTACGGGAAATTCAAATCCTGGCTTCATTTACAATTTCAGTATGTCTAATGTACATCCCTTTATCGAAAAAGGGATGTAGTTTAGATGTACCCCCAGACAAAAATCTCTCCCATGCCTAAGACGGGGGGATGGGAGTGATGAAGAAAAGGAGAGGAACAGTAATCTTCCACCTTCCTCCCAACCCCCTGCTTCCTTGGTACTTCAGGGCTCTGATTCCAGAGGAAGCTGGGGGCAGGAGAAGTGTCGCTAAAATCTTTTACAGTATGAAATACTCTTTATCTGTTTGTGTGCAAACTCAACCCAATTTGCTGCTGGTCTTACCAACCGCTGAGGTTGGTGCTTGGGAGCATTAGGGATTTCATTAAGTCAGGGGTGGGCAATAATTTTTGACGGGGGGCCACTCTACGATTTTGGAAAGTGGTCAAGGACCGCACTTTTCCATGATATTAATGGAGGAGGTACAGGGTCTGGGAGGGAGACTGAGTGCAGAAGGGAGCTTGAGGTAAGGGACTGGGGTGCAGGCGGGCCTGTGAGGTCTGGGAGGGAGTTTGGCACTTGCGACCTGGGGCACGGCATTGGGGTGCAGGGGTTTCAGTTGTGATTTAGAGTAGGAGGGGGTTGTGACTGGGGACTGGGGTGCAGAAGGGGGTGCAGGGATTTGGGTTGTGACCTAGGGTAGGAGGGGACTGTGCCAGAGGGCCGGGGACTGGGGTGCTGGGTCTGGGAAGGGATAGGGGAACAGGAGTGGGGGGGCAGAAGGCTGGGGGGAGGGAGGCTCTGGCTGGGAGACTTACCTATGAGACTCCTGGCCAGCAGCCCAGCATGTTTCTGAGGCAGAAGCCTGCCCTGCTCTTGCACAGGCTCGAGAGCTGAGGGGAGGGGTACTTCACACGCTGCCTGTTCTTGAAACAGGCAGCTCCCGTTGGCCAGAAACCAGCCAACAGAATTGTGGTGGGGGTGGGAGCAGCCATGAAGCACCACTTCCCTCCCCCGTGAAACACAAACGGCCCAGCAGCATGAGCAGCGTGAGGGCATGGGGAAAGCAGGGAGGTCTGCCTGAGGCTCCTGGCTGCGTCCACAGGCCGGATCTGGTGGCTTGGCAGGCTGGATCTGGCTCCCAGAAGGTGTTTTCCCAGGCCTGCTCTAAGTGACTTCCCCCATCTCCTTGCTGTTCAATGAGCTGTAGTGCCTTTCTCTTTCCTTTTCTATAGACCAGGGGTCAGCAGCCTATGGCTCTTTAGCAGCTCGAGCTCAGCCCCCCATTGCTCCCCCTGCAGAAGGGAGCCCGGGCTGGTGCTCTAACCTCACAGCAGATTGGAGCGCCCGTGTCAGCTTCCTCTGGGGGAAGAAGGGGAGACAGCCGTCAACCTCCCCGCTGGACTAGGCTTGCTAGCTCCGCATGCTGCTGTTTCCCTTCCTCCTCCCCCAGCTGGGGGAGCAACAGTGCACGGATGAGCTTCCTGTAGGCTTTCCCCACTGCTCCCTGTCCTGCACACTTAACCCCTCATTTATGGCCCCACCCCAGAGCCTGGGGGAGTGTCAAAAAATCCACTAACCCTGGAGCCCCAGAAGAATAAATCTGGCCTAAGGCCTTGAACCTCAGTTCTCCCTGCCCCTCCCCACCAGGGGAGTGAAGTGTCTCAGTTGGTGGCCACATCAGTGAGGGTTGGGGGGGTTTGGAGGGTTTTTTTGTTTTTTACTTGTGTGGTCCCCGACTGATTTTTCTGTGGGTCAGTGGCCACCAACCCAAAAAAGGTTCCTCACCCCACCATAAAGACAATGTTGAAACCTTTTGTGTTGGACATAATATTTTACTTTATTTAAAAATAAAGCTTGGCCAGGAAGCCCCCAGTTGGGACTCAGCCCCCATCTGGCTGCAGCCTCATAACACTCCTGCACCCCCCACACCCAAACCCTGAGCATATCATACACCTGAACCCCCTGCCCTGAGTCCCTCACACCCCCACATCCCCAAACTCCTCCACCCCACCCCCCACACCGCAACCCTGTGCCCCAAGCCCATCATACACCCAAACCCCGTGCCCTGAGCCCCTCATGCACCCAAACCCAGACTCCTGCACTCCCACATCCTCAACCCCTGCCATAAGATCGACAGAAGACAGCCTGAATGCACGCATGAAGCTGGATTTGACCAGTTATGATGTAAGCTTCAAAGAAATGTACAAAAAGATGCAGCAGCAGAAGCTCCATTAAATAAAGTCTGTGAATACAATGTTTCATTTACGTTATTGTTAATCATCATGTCAATTATCAATAGTTGTATATTTTCAGTATGCAAATGGGCATTCTTAAATGGCTCTTTGCTGACCACTTGTTCTGAATTTTGATGTGGTTTGGCTCTTTGGTTTGAAAAGGTTGCCAACCCCCACCTTAGACAGCAGTGGCCCACTCTCTCTTGGAGCTCCTTATTAAAAATTGTTCTATTTTTAAAAACTTGCCAAACACAAGCTCACCCAGTTCAAAGAGCACCTGGGAGTATCAGGATTTGCCTAAGCACCAAAGACAAGGAACCTGTGAGGTGGGGTTTGACCCTTTCCAGATAATTCCAGTGCTGTCTGAATAAAGAGGAAAGATGCTGAAAACTCTCCTACAACCTAAATCAGCCTCTAGGTATGTGCAATTATTCCTCTTTGGAGTCATTCTACCTGTGTTAGTTGCATGTGTAACTAGCTGTTGGCGATAGTTTATTTCTGTGTGTGTTGGGTGCAGGAGCTGTTATCAGTGGAAGACATGAGCATGCGACCCAAGGCAGAATCTGATACTCGGAACAAACAGACTTTCATCTTTTAAGCTCTTCTCCACTGAGTATCCCTCTGTCCCTTCTGTTCTGATAACAGCTTTCTGTCTGTGACAGAACAGATTTCTCCCAATGATGGAATTGGCTTGCTTTGCATTCAGAGATCACCTGATCATCTCAAAACACATTACATATTGCTCAAAGCCATGGGGGAGAGCAGTCGGGTGTGATTAATAGCCATTTAACAGAAGAGAAAACTGTGGCCCAGGGACATTAAGGGCCTGGAACTCCCAGTGAAGTGAATAGGAGCTGGGGAGTACCCTACTACTTTCAAACTTGGGTCTCAAGGGCCAGATTTTTAAAGGTTCTTGAGATACCTAAAGATATTGCTAGGCACCTGGTGAGATTATCAAAAGCCTTTGAGTGTCTAATTCCCATTGATTTCAATGGCTGTAGGGCACCCAGACCCTTTTCAGAATCCCACTAAGTGTCTATTTGCATCCTTAGGTGCCTTTTAAAAGGCCTGGCCCTAAATGACTTTCCCAAGGGCACACGACAAGGCAGAGGCAGGATCAGAACTCAGCAGTTCTTATTCCAGAACCCAGCCTCTTATAGCTTCACCCTGAAGAAAGAGTCATTGGCTAGTAATTACCTGTCACAGGAGGCCAAAAAGCAAAGGCCCAAACTATGGACAACAAACAACTGGACTGTCCCAGGTGGTTCTGGTTCTTCATCGGAAACCTGCCATGAACTGATAACCTGGAGAGCAAACCCAGTTGTGGGGTTTGAAAGACTGAATCTTGTAAAGCCCTATATTGGAGTCAAGAGGGTGACTTCCAGTAAGCTTTTACCTTGCATCTACGTTCCTTTATTGTTTTTATGTTTTCTTTGTAATGCTTTTGCCCTTAGAAAAAAGGCACTGTGCTTTGTGAAGGCTGGCTGGTAACTGGTCTACACTGGAGTAGCCCCTGAAGAAAGAGCTAATCGCATGTATTGGACCCTGGTCAGGCTTGTGGAAGCAAGTGCAGTGAGAAGCAGAGGAACTGCAGGCCTAAACCCCCAATCAGGAGGGAGGTGGATGCAGGTCTCCAGCTACTAGAGGTGACAGCTGGAAGCTGAAACTTTATGTGGGTGCCCTCAAGGAAGACCAAGGCAGAGGTAAGTTCAAAGGGGCAATTAACCCTGAAGCTGTGATTCTTGGCTCCCAGACACAAGTTAAATTCCCTTGGCTGTGTTACCTCTCCTAGTTCATCATAGACTCGTAGACTTTAAGGTCAGAAGGGACCATTATGATCATCTAGTCTGACCCCCTGCACAATGCAGGCCATAGAATCTCACCCACCCTCTCCTAGAATAATCTTCTCACCTATATCTCAGATATTGAAGTCCTCAAATGGTTTAAAAGGACCCCAAGATGCAGAGAATCCTCCAGCAAGTGATCCGTACCCCATGCTACAGAGGAAGGCAAAAAACCTCCAGGGCCTCTGCTAATCTACCCTGGAGGAAAATTCCTTCCTGACCCCAAATATGGCGATCAGCTGAACCCTGAGCATGTGGGCAAGACTCACCAGCTAGACAACCAGGACCAATCCCAACTAGATCAACCCAGTCAAGGCTTTGTCAAGCCGAGACTTAATACCTCTAGAGATGGAGACTCCACTACTTCCCTAGGTAACCCATTCCAGTGTTTCACCACTTTCCTAGTGAAATAGTTTTTCCTAATATCCAACCTGGACCTCTCCCACCACAACTTGAGACCATTGCTCCTTGTTCTGCCATCTGTCACTACTGAAAACAGCCTTTCTCCATCCTCTTTGGAACCTCCCTTCAGGAAGTTGAAGGCTGCTATCAAATCCCCCCTCACTCTTCGCTTCTGCAGACTAAACAGATCCAACTCCCTCAGCCTCTCCTCATAGGTCATATGCTCCAGCCCCCTAATCATTTTGGTTGCCCTCCGCTGGACCCTCTCCAATCCGTCCACATCCTTTTTGTAGTGGGGGGCCCAGAACTGGACACAATACTCCAGATGTGGCCTCACCAGAGCCGAATAAAGGGGAATAATCACATCTCTGGATCTGCTGGCAATGCTCCTCTTAATGCAACCTAATATGCCATTAGCCTTCTTGGCTACAAGGGCACACTGTTGACTCATATCCAGCTTCTCATCCACTGTAACCCCCAGGTCCTTTTCTGCAGAACTACTACTTAGCTGGTTGGTCCCCAGCCTGAAACAATGCTTGGGATTCTTCCGTCCCAAGTGCAGGACTCTGCACTTGTCCTTGTTGAACTTCATCAGATTTCTTGTGGCCCAATCCTCCAATTTGTCTAAGTCACTCTGGACTCTATCCCTGCCCTCCAGCATATCTACCTCTCCCCCAGCTTAGTGTCATCCGCAAACTTGCTGAGGGTGCAATCCATCCCCTCATCCAGGTCATTAATAAAGATATTGAACAAAACCGGTCCCAGAACCGAACCTTGGGGCACTCCACTAGAAACCGACCACCATCCTGACATCGAGCCATTGATAACTACCCGCTGGGCCCGGCTTCTAGCCAGCTTTCTATCCATCTTACCGTCCATTTATCCAATCCACATTCCATTAACTTGCTGGCAAGAATATTATGGGAGACCGTATCAAAAGCCTTGCTAAAGTCAAGGTAGATCACATCCACTGACTTTCCCATGTCCACAGAGCCAGTTACCTTATCATAGAAGCTAATCAGATTGGTCAGGCACGACTTGCCCTTTGTGAATCTATACTGACTATTCCTAATCACTTTCCTCTCCTCCAAGTGCCTCAAAATGGATTCCTTAAGGATCCCTTCCATGATTTTTCCAGGAACCGAGGTAAGACTGACCGGCCTGTAGTTCCCTGGATCGTCCTTCTTCCCTTTTTTGAAGATGGGCAATACATTTGCCTTTTTCCAATCATCCGGGATCTCTCCCAATCTCCACGACTTTTCAAAGATAATGGCCAAAGGCTCCTCAATGACATTTGCCAACTCCCTCAGTACCCTTGGATGCATTAAGTCCGGACCCATGGATTTGTGTACATTTTTAGCTTTTCTAAATAGTTCCTAACCTGTTCTTTACCCACTAAGGACTGTCGATCTTCATCCCATCTTGTGTCACTTAGCGCATTAGTCCGGGAGCCCACCTTGTCCGTGTATACAGAGGCAAAGAAAGCATTGAGTACTTCAGCTTTCCCCACATCATCTGTCACTAGGTTACCTCCTTCATCCAGTAGGGGCCGCACACCCTCTCTGATCACCACCTTCTTGTTAACATGCCTGTAGAAACCTTTCTTGTTATCCTTCGCATCCTTAGCCAGTCGCAATTCCATTTGCGCTTTCGCCTTCCTGATAACCCCCCGGCATTCTCGAGCTATACATTTAAACCCCTCCCTGGTCATTTGTCCCTGTTTCCACTTTTTGTAAGCTTCCTTTTTGTGCTTAAGTTCACCAAGGATTTCCCCCATAAGCCAATCCGGTCTCCTACCATGTTTGCCTCTCTTGCTACGCATCGGGATGGTTTCTTTCTGTGCCTTCAATAAGGCTTCTTTAAAATACTGCGAGCTGTCCTGGACTCCTTTCCCCTTCATGTTAGCATCCCAGGGGATTCTGCCCATCAGGTCTCTGAGGGAGTCAAAATCTGCTTTTCTGAAGTCCAAAGTGTGTATTTTACTACTCTCTTTCCTTCCTTTGGTCAGGATCCTGAAATCTATCATCTCATGATCACTGCTTTCCAGGTTGTCACCCACCTCTACTTCCCCTATTAGTTCCTCTCTGTTTGTGAACAGAAGGTCAAGCTGCGTATGGCCCCTGGTCAGATCCTTCAGCACTTGTACCAAGAAGTTATCCCCAACATTCTCCAAAAACTTCCTGGATTGCCTGTGAACTGCCGTATTGGTTTCCCAACAGATATCAGGGTGATTAAAGTCCCCTACAAGAACCAGGGCCTGCGCTCTGGAAGCTTCTCTCAGTTGTCCGAAGAAAGCTCCCAGCTGGAGCGGTAGTTACTGACAAAGATGATGAACTATTATAATAGCTAGCTCTTAGTGTAGTACGGTTCCTCAGAGCACTTCATAAAGAAGTCGATACCATTTTACAGAGAGGCAAAGTAACATCCCGAGGTCACCCAGCTGGTCAGTAACAGATCTGGGAATAGAACCCTTGTTGCTTGAGTGCCAGCTCTCTCCATTAGGAAACACTGCCTGTAGTACAAAAGTAAGAGCAGAGATGGCAGCAACTACTTCAGGGGATAGCCAAGTTAGTCTGTTACAGAAAAAAACAACAAATGGTCTGGTAGCACTTTATAGACTAACAAAACATGTAGATGGTATCATGAGTTTTTGTGGGCACAGCCCACTTCTTCAGATCTTCTTCTCCATCTGAAGAAGTGGGTTGTGCCCACGAAAGCTCATGATACCATCTACATGTTTTGTTAGTCTATAAAGTGCTACCTGACCATTTGTTGTTTTTTTCAGCAACTACTTTGTCGTCGTTCCCAGTCAGAAAGTAACTCTGGAAAAAATGCCTTTAATTGACACTGCTTGTCATTTGGTGGGTTTGACTGTTCAGAATGCAGAACTCAGCTAGAAGGAGGCAAGCACAGAGTACCTTTTAATTAACAAGATTTTTTTTTAAATTGCTATTTACACACGTTCCGCTCTTTGCCCTTTTTCAGCCGCAGGGCAATGTTCTATTTTAATGGCCAGGGCAGGGACTTGAGGCTTGAAGACTGCAGCCAACTCAAACAGGAATCTCTCCAATCTGAACAGAGGGTTGACAGATAATAATTGCTATCTTCCTGAGCCTTTAAAGATCTGCTCTTCCAAAGCCACTATCTTATCTGAATGCCTCTGGCTTCCCACACAAGGATATAAACAGCTCTTGTTGAGGCAGGGAACCCTTTGACATTAGGAAAGTACAAATCAGAAAGAGGCTTTTGTGTCTAATCTTGCTATGTATTCCGAGGCTGTGAATGTCTTTTATCCCAGGTTGTTGGGGGTGGTTTTGCTTTTTTGAGTGAGAGCACATTTTGCTCCATGTTTTACTGCATCTCTGATGGGTTTTTGAGCCAAGCAGTCAGAGTTGTACTTATTTGGTCAATACTTGTATGCGTATGTACCCAGCATCTTCAGTACATAAAACCAGCGCTATGTTAGCATGGCTTTCATCCAGCCCATTCTGTTAATATTTTAATGCTCTGACTAATGGGTCTTTAGTGTAAATGTTTTCTGAGTCTAACGTCACACATTACTCAGAAGCAAATTTTGATGGCTTCCTTTCTGGCAGGGGATGTTTTATTAATTTTGCTGTCTTTCCTTATTGTTTTTATTCTTTTTCCATAGGATTCAGCATAGGCACCCATTTCCCCTCCAGCCGAGGGTGTGCACCCCCTTTCCCCCTTCCCTAGACTCTGCCCCCATTATACTGCTTCCCCAAGCCCCATCCCTGCGCTGCTCCATTCCATCCCTTCCACCAAGTCCCCGCCCCCTTCCTCCCCCCCCAAGCATGCCCAGTCCCCACTCCTCCCATTCCATGCTAGAACTTCCTGAATGCCGAGAACCAGCTGTTTGTGGTGGGTGGGAGGTGCTGGGAGGGCAGGGTAGCTGTTGGTCAGTGGGACTGCCAGTGGGCTAGAGGTGTGGAGAGGAGCTTGGCTCCACACCCCCTATTTTTTTCCCTGTGGGTGTTCCAGGCCCAGAGCACTCATTGAGTTGGTCCCTGTGGGGTTCAAGGATCTGGTCAATTAACAGAAAATTAAAAGACTGTTGTACTTTTGTACAAACTGTTGATTTATTCATGTGGTAGCTGAGACCAAGGATCTAAGCCTCCCTTCCTCCAGTATTGGAAATCTCCCATTCCAGTGTGTTGCTGGAGTCCATTATGGGCTTTTCTGGATACCTTTATTTGTTCTATGTTTTATATGACTTCCAAATCCCCATGACCATGCGTCACACCCACTATCCCCCTAGCTTATGTGCACGTGGGACTTCGTTCCAAGTCTGGCACAGATACTTTCTCACTGGCCTCCAGTTAGAGGTGCTGCTGAGTGACATGAGGCATTCGCGTGACACCAGCTGCTACCTAAATTGCTTCCACAAAACTTCCATTCTGATGGGTAGCAGAATGAGAGGTGGGACTATCAGAGGTGACAAGTGTGTAGTTGTAGAGCTGGTTTCAGGACATTAGAGGGACCAGGTGGGTGAGGTAATATCCAAGCAACTTCTGCTGGTGAGAGACACGCTTTGGTGCTTACAGATGATAAGTATCCACAAAAGGTTTGTTCCAAGCTAGTCATGACTTCAATTCACCTGTATTCACATGGAGAAAGACTGCAGAGCTCCTCCTCCAACAAGCACAGGTAATTGCCAGACTGGATGTTTCCCTTCTTGTACAGTATTTCAGATGTACTTCAGTTGCCTTCAGCCCTTTCTAAGGGAGGATTTCTATACGGGATCTAAGCTGGACTCCTTGTCTATCAGCCTCTCTCATTTATTCACGCCATATACGTTCAGCAGCCACAATTAACCCGCCATTTTCAAACTTCAGCTGACACTAACTTCCAACAAGCTGAGTTTTCTGTTTGGGGGAACGCACTGAAGATGCACGTGGACAGATTCTCTGTCAGGATGGTTCACCTAATCATGAAGTTGGAATATGCTATTTGCACGCTGCTGTCCTAAGGCCCAGCACTTTCCTATATAATCACTGTTCCTCCAGTTAGGGCAAGTGACGGTTTCATTACTGTCAAGTGAGTTATTAAAGTGCCATTTGCGTCTCATGCTGCTGACAAGGAGACCTGCACGTTTCTGCTCTCCTAGCACTGTATCTAATTTTGGAAGCCTTGTGCCGGTCTCCTTGTTACCAGGCCAGATGTTACTAGCATCTTGTAGAGATGTTAAATATCGGTTAATTGAGTAGTCGATTAACCTCATGAATTCTTATTGGTTAGTCAATTATTCTATAGTCTTCAGGGGTGGGGCCAGCTGCCAGTGCACTCCAGCCCCACTCCTGGGGAGCCCCCTGCCACCATGAGTTGCTGCCTCTCTATCAGAGGCAGCAACGCAGGGTGCCAGGTAGGAGGTGGGCCACGAGGGGAGCCAGTTTAAAAAACAGCTCCCCTTGCAGACCAGCTGCCTGTCACCCCGCACTGCAGCAACCCTGTCCGGGGTGGGATCTGAGCTCTTGGATCTGGCATGAGCTGGAACTGAGCCAGGCTGCCTGCCCGCCTGGCTCCTAATACACTTTAAATGCAGAGCTGCAGCAGGAGTAGGTCTCAGACCCAGCGCAAGCCAGGACTGAGCTGTGCTGCTGGCCAGCCTGCTAAAAAAATTACTGCCGGTGGTGGGGGAGGGGCAATGCATGTAATCTATAGCATTAACCTATAAGCTTTTGCTTATCGGTTAATTGGTTAATTGACTACACTATTACATCCCTAGAAACTTGTGGGCAAAATATTTTCTGGGCACTGGCAGCCAGTTTTCCTGAGCTGTGTCGTGGGAAATGCCCATTTCCTAATGTCCCTTCGGGTGAGAATTCTGAAGGCATCAGAACGAGGGAAGTGATTTAAGTAAACCCAGGTGAGCTGTTGGTAGGAAACTCATTTCCTGCTGGTAGTGCATGGCTGCTGTATGGTAACCCCAGAGAGTGCAGCCTCCAACTGTCAGTCCTGGTTGCTTTAGGACACTAGGCAAAGTGATGATTTCTCTCCACTCCTCCATCCCACCCAGCTATGGAACCACATTCATATGAATTGGCATATGAATGATGGCATATGAATTTTAATTTTGATTCTGATTTCAGGTGATTTCAGTTTCAGCTGCTGTGGCAGTTGGGACTGAGTGGGACTAGGAAACCGTTATGCTCTTCTTGATACAGGAGATAAGGAATCACCCCCTACAACAAAGGAGGAGAAGCCTCGTACCCCCAAGGCTGGGAGGTCTGCTGCCACCACTGTGAATAGGAAACGTAGGTTAGTGGTGGTCGGAGACTCTCTTCTGAGGGGGACAGAGGCGCCCATCTGTCGCCCTGACATTTCATCTCGGGAGGTATGCTGTCTTCCAGGAGCCTGTACCCGAGATATTATGGAGGCATTGTCGAGGATTATCCGGCCCTCTGACTACTACCCCATGCTACTCATCTATGTGGGCACAAATGATACTGTGAGGTGTGACACTGAGTGGATCAAGAGTGACTACCAGGGCCAGACTGAGGCATGGGCGAGCTGGGCAGTTGCCCAGGGCACCAACCTATGGGGGGGCGCCTGATGGCAGCAGTAAGGGGCGCGCGGCATCCCTTACAGCTGCCATCAGGTGCCGCGTGCCCAGCTCCGGCGGCGCCAGCCAGCAGCGCTCTTTCCCCCACGGCCGTGGGGCCCTGCACAGCCCAGCACATGCGCCAGCAGTACTGGCCGGGCTGGGCAGCGCATGCGCCGTGCGCCCTGGGGGCGGGCCCCGGGCTGCGCGCCAGCGGCTGTGGCCGGCCTGCGCATGCGCCGTGTGCCCTGGGGGTGGGCCCGTGCACGCTGTGGGGGGGCAGGCCCGCGCCCCACGGGTGGGCCCGCGCATGTGCCGTGCGCCTGGGGTGGCGCCACGTGCCCAGGCCCAGGGCGCCAAAAGGGCTCAAGCCATCCCTGGTGACTACAGGGCTCTGGGAGTATGGGTGAAGGAGTTTGGAGCACAGGTGGTATTCTCTTCAATCCTTCGTGTCAAAGGTAGGGGCCCGGGCAGAGACAGGTGCATCCTGGAGGTGAATGCCTGGCTGCGAAGATGGTGTTCCCAGGAGGGCTTTGGCTTCCTCGACCACAGGATGCTATTCCAGGAAGGACTGCTAGGCAGAGATGGCGTTCACCTTTCGAGGAGGGAGAAGACCCTATTTGGACACAGACTGGCTAACCTAGTGAAGAGGGCTTTAAACTAGGTTCGACGGGGACAGGTGAGCAAAGCCCACGGGTAAGTGGAGAACATGGAGACCTGGGAGATGGTTTGGAAATGGGAGGGAGTGTGGGCTATAATGGCAGAGAGAAAGAGGAGGGTCAGGGCAAAACTGGGAGGCAAGATCAAATCAGTATCTTAGATGCCTATATACAAATGTGAGAAGTATGGGTAATAAGCAGGAAGAACTGGAACTGCTAATAAATAAATACACCTATGACATTGTTGGCATCACAGAAACTTGGTGGGATAATATACATGATTGGAATGTTGGTATGGAAGGGTACAGCTTGCTCAGGAAGGATAGACAGGGAAAAAAGAGAGGAGGTGTTGCCTTATATATTAAAAAGGTACACACTTGGACTGAGGTGGAGATGGACATAGGAGACGGAAGTGTTGAAAATCTCTGGGTTAGGCTAAAAGGGGTAAAAGCAAGGGTGATGTCATGCTAGGAGTCTACTACAGGCCACCTACCCAGGTAGAAGAGGTGGATGAGGCTTTTTTTAAACAACTAACAAAATCATCCAAAGCCCAAGATTTGGTGGTGATGGGGGACTTCAACTATCCAGATATATGTTGGGAAAATAACACAGCAGGGCACAGACTATCCAATAAATTCTTGGACTGCATTGGAGACAACTTTTTATTTCAGAAGGTTGAAAAAGGTACCGGGGGCAAGCTGTTCTAGATTTGATCCTAACAAATAGGGAGGAACTGGTAGAGAATTTGAAAGTGGAAGGCAGCTTGGGTGAAAGTGATCATGAAATCATAGAGTTCACAATTCTAAGGAAGGGTAGAAGGGAGAACAGCAAATAGAGACAATGGATGTCAGGAAGGCGGATTTTGGTAAGCTCAGAGAGCTGATAGGTAAGGTCCCATGGGAATCAAGACTGAGGGGAAAAATAACTGAGGAGAGTTGGCAGTTTTTCAAAGGGACGTTGTTAAGGGCCCAAAAGCAAGCTATTCCGCTGTGTAGGAAAGATAGAAAATATGGCAAAAGACCGCCTTGGCTTAACCACGAGCTCTTGCATGATCTAAAAATAAAAAAGGAGTCATATAAAAAATGGAAACTAGGACAAATTACAAAGGATAAATATAGGCAAACAACACAGGAATGCAGGGCCAAGATAAGGAAGGCAAAGGCACAAAATGAGCTCAAACTAGCTACAGGAATAAAGGGAAACAAGAAGACTTTTTATAAATACATTAGAAGCAAGAGGAAGACCAAGGACAGGGTAGGCCCACTGCTCAGTGAGGAGGGAGAAACAGTAACAGGAAACTTGGAAATGGCAGAGATGCTTAATGACTTCTTTGTTTCGGTCTTCACCGAGAAGTCTAATGAAGGAATGCCTAACATAATGAATGCTAGTGGGAAGGGAGTAGGTTTAGAAGATAAAATAAAAAAAGAACAAGTTAAAAATCACTTAGAAAAGTTAGATGCCTGCAAATCACTAGGGCCTGATGAAATGCATCCTAGAATACTCAAGGAGCTGATAGAGGAGGTATCTGAGCCTCTAGGTATCATCTTTGGAAAATCATGGAAGACAGGAGAGATTCCAGAAGACTGGAAAAGGGCAAATATAGTGCCCATCTATAAAAAGGGAAATAAGAACAACCCAGGAAACTACAGACCAGTTAGTTTAACTTCTGTGCCAGGGAAGATAATGGAGCAAGTAATTAAGGAAATTATCTGCAAACACTTGGAAGGTGGTAAGGTGATAGGGAACAGCCAGCATGGATTTGTAGAGAACAAATCATGTCAACCAATCGGATAGCTTTCTTTGATAGGATAAGGGAGAAGCGGTGGATGTGGTATACCTAGACTTTAGGAAGGCATTTGATATGGTCTCACATGATATTCTTATCAATAAACTAGGCAAATACAACTTAGATGGGGCTACTATAAGGTGGGTGCATAACTGGCTGGATAACCATACTCAGAAAGTAGTTATTAATGGTTCTCAATCCTGCTGGAAAAGTATAACAAGTGGGGTTCCGCAGGGGTCTGTTTTGGGACCGGCTCTGTTCAATATCTTCATCAACGATTTAGATATTGGCATAGAAAGTACACTTATTAAGTTTGCAGATGATACCACACTGGGAGGGGTTGCAACTGCTTTGGAGGATAGGGTCATAATTCAAAATGATCTGGACAAATTGGAGAAATGGTCTGAGGTAAACAGGATAAAGTTTAATAAAGACAAATGCAAAGTGCTCCACTTAGGAAGGAACAATCAGTTTCACACATACAGAATGGGAAGCGACTGTCTAGGAAGGAGTACAGCAGAAAGGGATCTAGGCGTTATAGTGGACCACAAGCTAAATATGAGTCAACAGTGTGATGCTGTTGCAAAAAAAGCAAACATGATTCTGGGATGCATTAACAGGTGTGCTTTGAGCAAGACACGAGAAGTCATTCTTCCGCTCTACTCTGCGCTGGTTAGGCCTCAGTTGGAGTATTGTGTCCAGTTCTGGGCACCGCATTTCAAGAAAGTTGTGGAGAAATTGGAGAGAGTCCAGAGAAGAGCAACAAGAATGATTAAAGGTCTAGAGAACATGACCTATGAAGGAAGGCTGAAAGAATTGGGCTTGTTTAGTTTAGAAAAGAGAAGATTGAGGGAGGACGTGATAGCAGTTTTAGGTATCTAAAAGGGTGTCACGGGGAGGGAGAAAACTTCTTCATCTTGGTCTCTGAGGATAGAACAAAAAGCAATGGGCTTAAACTGCAGCAAGGGAGGTTTAGGTTCCTAACTGTCAGGGTGGTTAAACACTGGAATAAATTGCCCAGAGCGGTTGTGGAATCTCCATCTGTGGAGATATTTAAGAGTAGGTTAGATAAATGTCTATCAGGGATGGTCTAGACAGTACTGGGTCCTGCCATGAGGGCAGGGGACTGGACTCGATGACCTTTCGAGGTCCCTTCCAGTCCTAGTATTCTATGATGATACTCTCTAGAATTACATGCCATGTGCTGGTCAGCCAGGCAGTGGTGCTGAAATGGGAGTGGGACAGGAGCCCGTGGCTCTCCCACTTTTTGAAAGGGGTTGGGCCTGGCCTGGCCACTTTTCTGCATATGGGTGAGGATGGCCCTGATCATGCAGCACTGAAAATTTTATTACAAACTTAACTAAAGCAAAGAAGATCTTGCTGCCTCCCCCCCCCAACACAACCTTGTCAGATCTCTCCCAGCGCTCTATATAAACCACCTCTATAAGATCTAGCACTATCTACACTGGTGCTTTACAATGCTGTAACTTGCTGCACTCAGGGGAGGCTGTTTGCTCGCACCCCTGAGCTAGAAAGTTACAGCTCAGTAACAAGCCCTCTGTCAGCCTCTCAGAACACCCACACAAATATATTATCTGGGCTTATTGTTATAATTGATGTATATTTTTACTCTTTTACAGTAAATATAAGGGGGGTGACCACTTTTTTTTAAATTTTACTTTAAATAGAGAGTCACTAAACTAAAAAGATTGAAGCAACTCATCTAGACCAGGGCTTCTCAACTTTTGTCTTTCTGAGGCCCACAACATACTACACAGCCCAGCTGTGCCACCACAGCTGATTTTCTGCATGTAAAAGCCAAGGCCGGCACTAGGGGATAGCAAGCAGGGCAACTGCTCAGTGCCCCACACCACAGAGGGCTCCACAAAGTTTAGTTGCTCACACTTTGGCTTCAGCGCCAGGTGGTGGGGCTCAGGGCCTGGGGCTGCAATCCTGTGCAAGGGAGTTTTGGCTCTCTGCTCTGGGCCCTACCAAATCTAACATGGGCCATGCTTGGTGGCCTCCCAAAACCTGCCATGGCCTCCCAGGAGACCCCAGACCTCTGGCTGAGAACCACTGATCTATACAGCTATTTAGTCTCTATTACAGACAAGCCTGGATCAAGCACATAGGTGCAAAAACTCCCCAGAGTTATGGTCATTCAAAATCCCAGTCTAAGTACCGAGCCTTGGGGCACATCTCCAACCATTATTTTAAGCTGGAACAAAATCAAATGTTGCCGCTCATAGGTTCTGCTGTCTGTGCTCTGCTGCCATCAGTGTGACTGATTTCTCTATGGCACAGCTTACAGGAGAGCTAGTAGGTAGAGGCAAGATTATAGGCCCTAGCATCTCTCCCCCCGCCCCCTCCTGGGAAGCCCAATTTTAGTGCGAGACCAAACAAACAAGGTCATCAGGTCCCATTAGTTTATCTGTCCTGGAGCTCCAAAGGTGGGGGACCAGCCAAAGGTTCTTGGATTCAGACAGGATGTCCTGTTTTGTCATGCTAGTGAAATACAGTCAGCAGGAGGTGAGGAGAACTCTAAAAGGAGCTTAAGGGCTTCAGGGGCAGGGATTTCCCTACACTCAGAAGGGTCACAAGAGAAAGGGAAGCTGCTTTTCTGGAGCACTGAGTTGAGCTCACACCACTCCAGGCACACTCCTCCTGGGTTAGTGGCTTTTGTTCTGGGTGAAACCCAAAGCTGTGGCTTACTGGTTGATTAGAGAAGAATAAGGACTAAAGCTGGAAGTGTGGCCAGTGTCCCTTTAGACTTGAGTTTTTATACAATCCTGTATTTTGTTGTTTAAAACCTCTAAACTTTTAAGTGGCTTCTCCTTATCCAGTACAGCCATTTACTGACCATACCAGGCTATCCCCGGGGAGTGTCAGTTAAAAGGATTGTGGTACATTCCTCCAGTGCTGTGGGATCTACAAGCATGGTAGAAAAATTGTAGTATCCTGGCTGCTTCGATGTTCTTCCTTAAATCTCTATTATGCTCTCTAACTGCAAGCCCTGCAGCTACATGGCTTTTTTTAGACCAATAGTCTAACAGGAAAACCCCTTGAATTTATTCTACCATGTTTTAGTCATTCACAGAAGGAATCAAACTTTTAACCATGAACTTTATCATGCTGCACTATGAATAAAACGGGGTGTGATCACACTCACACAGCTAGTAATAAACCCGTCCTCTAACACACTACACATTTCAGTAGAGATGGGCCCTTCAGCCAGCAGGGGACATTAGACAGACCCATTCTTTGTATATTGAAATGGGTGACTGAATCCCAATTGCCTCCCTCTTCAAGGAGATTCTAGTGGCTTACTGAGCTGTCTTCTAGCCATCACGGCCTAAACATGAATCTCTATCCTCTAGCCCAGGGTGGGGAACCTTTTTTGGGTCAGGGGCTGCTGACTCATAAAAAAAATCAGTCAGGGACCACACAAAACCACCCACCCCTCGCTGACGTGGTCCCCTACTGAGAAGGAGAGAGACACTCCCCATATTCCCGTCACACAGCAGGGCCCTGGGGGCCCAGGTGAGTAGATTTTGTGGGCTCTGGCTCTGTGGGAGGTTGGCAGGGGAGCTGGAGCAGCATCCAGCCCCTGGGCCTTAGGTTCTTCCCCTCCCGCTCCCCCCTGCTGTAGAGTGAAGGGGGAACCTATTCCTTCTCCCACAACGTATACTATACACGTTGTTCTGGCTGCACACATGTCCTGATGAGGAAATACAGCCACACTGCCAAATCCTTGGAATATTGTAAAATTCCTAAGCCCAGTCCAAGTCTTAAAATAGAATGTGGCTGTGAGCAAATTTCCTGTTTTTTTTAACAGCTCTCTGATGTGTGTGTTGGTGTATGAATGAAGTTGTAGATTTATTTTTTTCAGTATCAAGAAGGCACATGTGTATGGACTCAAATGAGAATATTGTGAATGAGCCTCTTCAGAGAAGAACACTAATGAAAAGGACACTGTTAGTGTACATGACCGCAGAAATATGAGCAAATACTCTAACGGCAAAACACACTGGGGGAGCTGGTTCCCATTTCCTATGGACCAGCATTATTTTCTTTTTATGGTGCTAGTAAATAGGAAAACATTTCCTGTTTTAGCAGAACTCTGACACAGGTGTTTGTCTTTGGTGAATGTTCTTCTTCCTGTGAAGTTGAGTGATGGTGAAATCTGCTGTCAGTGAAGCACTCGTACCTCATGCACACAATCGGTATGGCAGGGGCTGTGGCAGTGCATGACAGCCAACATGTGTGCCTCAACCCTGAGAGGAGATGAGAGCTTGCGCTGCCCTGTTTATATATACTCTCACAGTGATATTGTTCATTAGGACTTGCACATAGAATCATAGAACACTAGAACTGGAAGGGACCTCGAGAGGCCATTGAGACCAGTCCCCTGCCCTCACAGCAGGACTAAGCAACAAGCACATGGAGGGAGTGTATGAGGGAAAGGAAGGCCTTGCAGGCTAAGGCCTTCCAAGTTCCAGAAAGTTTATATGCAATCTGGCTTGCTATGGTATCCATGTACCCTGGGCTGCGTGGTGGTCCAACCTGTCAGAGAGGTATCTGTCATGATGGTGGCCCTCGGTAGAGTAGGACCGATGGGGATCCCCACCATGATCTTGGTCAGGTTGGGTCACCAAGCAAGAGAAGTGAGAGTTTCTGAGGGAATGGTGGAGTCAGTGTGGTCCCTGGTCTCCCACTAGGTTGTGTGGAGCCAGGCTAGTAGGCACCACAAGTGAAGCCTGGTTAATGGTGTCATTTATGGCTCAACAGGGAGAGGCATTGACATGTGGTTGTGCAGGGCTTGTGGGTAATATGAACAATCAGGCTGCTCACCGCATGAAATTTATCTGTTGAAGGGAAAACTTGTGCCAAGACCAAGTCCAGTCTTGCTGCTGTGAAGTTTAACATCTGTGTGGGTGACAAAACCTACTTGTCTTTGTTTATGCAGATCCCCAAAGTGGCAAGGAGTCATCCAAGAGACACTACTACAAAGACAACTTCTTGTCAGGAATGCCCCATCTGAAGCCAGTTGTCTAGGTATGAGAAGATCACGTCTCAAGTGTCATGTCTGGGCTGCTATTACTGAGAACACTGAGAAGATCCTTGGTGCTGTCACAAAACCAAAGGAGAGAGTGTGAAAATGGTAGCATTGTTGGGCAGTCTGGAATCCTAGAAAATTCTTGTGTGGTGGGTAAATGTCCACATGGAAATATGAGTTCTTCATGTTGAGAGCTTTGAACCACAGTCCCTTCTGGAGGGCAGAGATTGTTGATGACAGTGTAATTATCCTGATATCTCAGCCTTTTGATGAAAATATTGACTTGCTGAAGGTCCAGGATGAATCTCTGCCCTCCACCTTCCTTGGGAGGAGGAAATATGAGGAGTAGAAGCCTCTTCTCTGGTATTGAGGCGAGATACTCTCTATTGCTCCCCAGTGGAGTAAAGAATCTGCCTCTCGTTAAAGGATCAATTGGTGAGAGGGTTTCCCAGGGCACTGTGTGGAAGCCTGTGAGGAGGGAACGAAAGGAACTCATGTTGGATAATCTTCAGAACTAAACTGTCCACGGCGATCTTGTTCCAAATGTGCATAAAGAAGGTGAGGTGAAGAAGGCCTCCAAAGATGGCAAAATAGTTGGCATTGATGATAGTACATGGGTCTGACCTGTATGTCAAAAGTAATCTTTGGCTCATGGTTGGGAGTATGTGCATGATGTGGCAGTGGTTGAGAATCAGGGTCTCTGGGATCTTGGTCACTTGCAAGAAGATTCAGGTGGATGTTGGTAGTAAGAGGGATAGGAGGAAGGTGGCTGTAGTCTGAAGGGACAGTTTTGATGCTTTCTCTTGGAGGTTGGAGTGTAAGTTCCCAAGGACCTCAGGGTGAATCTTGAGTCCTTCAGGGAATGCAGAGACTCATCCATCTTTTCATTGAAAAGACTGACCTAGTTAAATTGGAGGTCCTGAATAGTTTTTTTGACCTTCCTCAGGAAGTCCAGTGAATGGAGCCAAGAGTGTGTATACATGGCCAGGCCTGTAGCCAGGGACTGGGCTGCAGTATGAGCCATATCCACTGTGGCCCAGAGGACTGCCTTTGCCAGCAGCCTCTCTTCATCCGCTATGAACTGGCCCTGGGCCTGATCTTCTGCAGGAAATGGCTTTGAACTTTGCCAATCTGTTGTAAATATTAAAGTCATATTTAGCCAACAACACCTAGCAGTGGCTATATGAAACTGAAGGCCTCTGGAGAAGACCATCCTGTCCAGGAGATCCAGCCTCTGCAGCCCTTTTTCTGGTTGTACCAGACTTCTGGTGGCACTACCGAGCCTGTTCCACAACCACTTGCATTACCAGTGAATTAGGGACACAGTGTGTAAAACGAAAATCAGTCCCTTTGGGCAGCTCAAAACAGCATCTCTTGGCTCGCTTTGCTGTGGAGGCACATGATGCTGGTGTGTGCTGGACTGTTCTGGCTGGTCTAGTATGGCCTCATCTTTGGGAAGGACCACCCTGGATAATCCCTGTGGCTGTAAGCGGTCCAGAAGATAGTGCTGGGTCTCCTGGACCAATTTCAGTGGGATTTGCAAGTTAGTAGCCATCCACTGGAGCAGATCTTGAAATTGTTGGTGGCAGGCTCAGGCAGGGGGGAGATAAAGGAGGCAATTGCCCTGGGACCATGATTCAAAAGGGCCCGGGGCTCCTGGCTTCTGCCATTGCTACCGCCCCACACCCTTTAAACACTGCTTGATTTATTTATTTATTTAAAATATTTTTATCCCGCCTCTCTATTTAAAATATTTGAGGTGGCTTACAAAATGTTTTAAAACACAGTAAATACATATGTATAAAAGTAAACTACAGGACCCCAAAGAGGGGACATAAAACCTGTTGGCGGGCCAGTGGCGCACTCCAGGCAGTGTGATGCCCTCTGGGTGATGCTGAGGGCTGGCTGACCCACCCCTACCCCTTCTGCCCAAGGCCCTTCCCCTTCCAGGAGTGCAGAGGTGCCACACCACACACTGTGCCCAGGGACTGGCAAGTCTGGTGAAGAGGGTGGCCATGGGATGACCGTGTCATCTCGTGATGAGGAGGCTCCAGTCAGAACTGGTGGTACCAGCTCAGCATCTTTTTCCTCGTATATCGACAGGACTGGCAGAGAAGAGGAAGAAGAGCAGTAGGACTCCTGAAATGGTATTGGGCATCTGCTATAAGAGTTCCAGGGGCCCCAGTATGGCCAGAAGGAGGGATCTATTCGTCCCCTTGGGAAGTGATACCAGGAATCCTGGCATGGGGATGGGGTCATAGCCAGGAGGATAGGATTTCCGTGGCTGGCTGAACTCCTTTGTCAGTTTGGAGACATCAGTGGGACTCTTGTCTCTGAGTGTGATGATGGCACCATTGGAAACATTGGTATTGTTGGTTCCTGGAGGCCCCGTCTGATGGACAGGGAAGAGGGTCTCTCCTGCAGTTAGTAGTGGTTCATTCTCTGTGGTAGGAGCCTCCCTGAGAACCATTGGGTCTGACAGAAATGGAAACTGTGGATCGGGGAGGAAGTTCTTCTTCAGTGTCAAAAAAGTCTCCACGTGGCTGGAGTCTGCAGCGTCCCATTGAGATGCTGAAGATCCCTAGTTCAACTGCTAGAGCTGGCTGGTCTCCGTGTTCCTGAAGGGGTACCTGTGGTACATCTGGCCCTGGATGGGATTGGCCTGTCCGTGTGCCCCAGTACTGTGGTCACTGTTGGTACTAATGGATCCCTCTTCTTCTTCACCTTTCCTTCCAATTGGCCCGCGGGAGCAGCTTATGTGCCAATTAGCACAGCTTCTGAGGGGAATACACTTCTTGTAAGCAGCCCACTGTGGGGACCTGCCCTTATGAGAATGTTTCTCACTCTCATGGGGAGAGCCCTGTATCCTTAATCCTTGGTTCCACTCCATGGCTTGTGCTCAGTGGGGCTGAGCTACCCAGCTAAAGCCTATGTAGTGGCCAGGGGGTCTTTTGGGCCAGGATCAGATCAGGGCCTCTCAGCCTCTTTGTTAGGTGCTTCCTCAGCCTGAGCTCTCAGCCTCTCTGGTTCTGGACGGGAAGGACTTGCAGATGCTGCACTCAGCTCACCCGGGCAGTAGAGGCACCATTGATGATTGTCTGATGATGATGGAAAAGGAGTGAGGGCAGGAGATGTAGTTCTTGCAGCCTGGGTCCCTGGGCATTGTCCCTGGTGTAAAGGGGCTTTCTCCCCAACTGGGAATGAGAGGGGCCCTTATGCTATACTAGACTATAGATACAGCCTCAGATTTCTAAACAGCAGGTATACGAAAACTCTTGTAGGTCCACAGAGTGAAGAAGGACGAGCTTCTTGCTCAGACTGTGTGACACTGAGAGGAAACCGGGGAGGCACTGATCTACAACATCCCTTATACACTAAGTCAGGAGCATGGGGGAAATACTTAGGGATGTAATAGTGTAGTTGATTAACCAATAAGCAAAAGCTTATAGGGTAGTGCTATAGACTACATGCATTTCCACTCCCATACACCTCCCTTTTGCCAGTACATTTTTAGCAGGCTGGCCAGCAGCCCAACTCAGTCCTGGCTCACGCTGGGTCCAGGACCTAACCCTGCTAAGGCTCTGCATTTAAAGTGTATTAGGAGCCAAGTGGGCAGGCAGCCCAGCTTAGTTCCTGCTCGCGTGGGGTATGGGAACTTAGTCCCACCTCTCTCCCCGGACAGGGGCTGCTGCCACCCCACACTGTGCAGCAGTGCAGGATGACAGGCAGCCAGTCCGTGAGGGGAGCTGGTTTTAAAACTGGCTCCCCTCATGGACCAGCTCCTGCCTGGCACCCCACTCCGCTGCCTCTGATACAGAGGCAGCAGTGCGGAGTGGCAGGCAGCTCCTTGAGAGTGGGGCCGGAGTGCACTGGCTGCCAGCCTCACCCCCGGGGACTATAGAATAGTTGACCAACTGATAAAAATTCATGAAGTTAATCAACTATTCAATTAACTGATATTTAACATCCCTAGAAATACTGTGCATGGCACGTCAATGAACACTGTCTGGAAAAACTCCCAGCTTCGGGCACATGGTGCACATGTGTACAGTACATCTGGGGGCCAGCACTGACGATGAAGCTCAGTTCCGCCAGTATTACCATTTTTGTTCTATTTTTTTACTCTAGGGTCTAACACTGAAGACACTCTTCTAGCACTGAGAGGTGAATTTCAAATGTTCAAAGTGCTGGCCCAATTGCTTACGGGAATCTCTTGAGGCTATGTAGCCAGACATGAACCCCATCTTGTTTTTCCCCCCCCCCAGAGAGCAAGAGAAAGGCAGTCAGCCTTTGATGCCCTGGGAATGCAGGGGTGCTGCTTGTCCCTGACTCTAATAAACAGAAACCAGACAGTAAATGGGCTAGCTGATAACCGGAGGGGCCCCCCCTCCTGCTGCCCTGATGGCTAGCACCAGTAATTGACACGCCTACACTGTCCCAGAAGAGGAATCTTCACCCATCACATACTAGAGGTGCCCATTGTCTGCAGTTTCCCAGGTGTGAATTATGCTTTGCACCCTTCCGTGGGAAACTTGGCATTCAAAGCCATTTTTCCTAATTGGCCACTTGAGACCAGGAAGAAGCCTACGTGACCCAAGGGGTATAAAGAGGGGTTTAGTAGCCCACCCCATTTGAGCTCCAATCTATACCTGCTGGCAGGTATATGTTGTCTCCCGAGGTCTGTGGGACGCCCAGCCTCGCCCTACTTCTTCCCGAGGGATTGAGAGAAAGACGCTGGCCACGCCAAGTCTGGAACGCAGGGGTGAGAATTATACCTGCAATGTGTTTCTTATGTGTACACTTTAATTTAGTTACTCTATTATAAGTTTCTCTAATCAACCTGTTTCACTTCTATTGTAAACAAGAAAATAAGATTGTGCCCTCATTCACTTTATAAGTTTAAATATATATATTGAACCAAGTTTTCTTTCTTCTTTCTTTTCTTTCTCCTACAAATAAGCAAGTGTGGTTTGAGTTTCTGACTTGAACCCGTGCTGCTGTACCCGAACCGAACACAAACAAAAGAACTCCAGCTGGTCATAAGGGACAGATATAGGGAGAGCTTGAGCGTTGGATCATGTCGCTTCCAGGGGACAGATCCATTGGGGCACCTCTCAGCCTCCCCAGGCTGCCCACTGCGACGGGACTTTGTGTCCTAGCAGTCAAAGTCTGAGGTGTAAAGCTCTCCCTGTTAAACTCTGGGGCGTCTGTCAGCCTGTTGGCTGCCCACTGCAAAGGATCCCGATCCTAGCAGTAAAGACACGGACGTTAAACTCTTTGGGGCACCCGTCAACCTCCTCCAGGTTGCCCACTGCTAAGGGACCCCACTCCTAGCAGTTAAAGTCTCGGGTGTATAGCTCACACACACCACTCACTGCCCTGACCACCGGCTGACAGGCTAATACTGACCTGAAGATTGTATGGAACCAGGTTCTTCTCATGTGATTTGTCACTTCCATCCCCCATCAGAATCTGGGAGAGGAGAACTGCACGAACAGAGAAACAATGGGGGGAAGAGGGAGGAAAGCTAACTGGAGTTTTTTCAAATGTTAGAACAAGTTCAGCTTGGGTTCATGACTGTGACACCTGGGTGAAGGTTCAGGGACTGAGAGGAAGGAACTCCAGTTCTATTTAAACTAAACTGGCTCTACTGTCCCTCGCTAGTCTGTTCTTCAGCAAGTCAGATTCCAAATTATACCTGAATTGAATTTTGAAAGATACAGCCCCCTAGTGAATATTGTCCCTCTAGTTAGCTTTGAAATGGTCTATATCTTAATCATCATGTCCCTCTAGATGTGTCCTTACGAAGTGCCAAGTACGTTCTTGGAAGTGCTGAGTGCCCTTCTCTCCCATTGGCTTCTGCTCAGCAAAGGAGTTGGCTCAGCTACAGGCACTTGGCAGGGAGGGAACTTGCATGTAACCTAGTCCTATCAGACCCACTAGAAATCTCACGGGTGCTTGTGCCTTTCATTTTAAAAATACAAGGATCTCAATGTCAGAGTTCCTAGCACCCACAACCCGCAGATGACATTGTGAGCGCTCAGCACTTCTGAAAATCAGGCCGTAAGTTTCTTGCTCCTTTCCTTGCAGCTATCACCTTCAAACTGGAAAACTAGTTGCTAGATTTGGAAATTTTTCCTACAATTCTATATGATCTAACCTAACTGTCTAGGCACTTATATCATACTTCTCACCAAAGGATCCCAGCAAAGTAATGGATTTCTTACAGCCCCATTTCTGCTCCTTTCTATAAACTTCTCAAGACTGGTCTCTGAAAAAAATGCCCAAATATGCTTTGATTTTGGGGAGGACCCCAGATTAGTTTGCAGCTATGACATAATATATCCCGAATAGTCACATCCTACACACTATTTTAATAATCTTTGTATCTGTACCTTTGAAAACTCATAATTGACTGGTCCCTATTGTTCTGGTAAAATATGAGTATCAACACTGTATGTGAAGTTATCAGATTCTCTGTATAATATTAACACAAGTTCCAAAACCCACAGTCGTACTGAGGCAGAAGTTGGGTCTGTCCTAAATGAAGGAATGAGTGTGTGCTTGCCTTAATTTGCATTTCAGCAGTAATTACAGTCATCAAGCAGGGAGAGATCACAAAGGAAGTTCAAACAGGTGGAAAAAAAGCTGCCAGCAGAGAACATCCTTCCACAGATACTCTGTCTCATGGGTCCCAACTGAAAATATTTTTCAAGGACTGAAACTATAAAAATGAGGGACAAAAACTTCAAGGCCCCCCAGTCCCTCATTCTCCCTTCAGGAGAAGGCAAAATGAAACAGCCACTGGGTTCTGGGAGAGGGCTCCTGACCTGAGAGTTTGGTCAGTAATCCGCTGGAGCATGTGGTGAGACCATTTTCTCTGCAACTAAGATAGTTCCTTAAGTAGATTCTAACTAGCAAGTGTTTTATCTTTGTTTTTCTTGTGACCATTTCTAACTTTTATAAGAACATAAGAATGGCCATACTGGGTCAGACCAAAGGTCCATCTAGCCCAGTATCCTGTCTGCCGACAGTGGTCAATGCCAGGTGTCCCAGAGGGAGTGACCTGAAAAGGTAATGATCAAGTGATCTCTCTCCTGCCATCCATCTCCACCCTCTGACAAACAGAGGCTGGGGACACCATTCCTTACCCATACTGGCTAATAGCCATTAATGGACTTAACCTCCATGAATTTATCTAGTTCTCTTTTAAACCCTGTTATAGTCCTAGCCTTCACAACCTCCTCAGGCAAGGAGTTCCACAGGTTGACTGTGTGCTGTGTGAAGAAGAACTTCCTTTTATTTGTTTTAAATCTGCTGCCCATTAATTTCATTTGGTGGCCTCTAGTTCTTATATTATGGGAACAAATAAATAACTTTTCCTTATTTACTTTCTCCACATTATGCCTCATTATGCTTATGACCACTTAAAATCTTTCTTTGTAGTTAATACATTTATGCCACTGTTTAAGTTGAAGCGTCTGGGTAATTCTATTAAAAGCAATTAGCTGTCATTTCATTCCCTTAAAGCCGCATTTCTCAAACTGTGGGTCCCGACCCCCCAGGGGGTTGTGAGCAACTTGGGGAAGGGGGGGTTGCAGCAACTTAGAGGGGGGGCCACGAACAACTTAGAGGGGGGTCGCAGTATCATAAAGTTTGAGAATCCTTGCCTTAAGGGAATAAATGACTTAATATGTGTCCTGTCCACAAGGGTGCAGACTGCAGGTACGCATAGACGTTCATGGTGTGGCTTGCATTTGGAAGGTTATTTGTGAGTGGTCCATGTGGGAGCTACTACAGCAAGGCATTGTAAGACACCCAAGGTCAAAGGGCAGGGGCAACACAGCCCCTCACTAGTCTGGTTTGTGCCCTGGTATGTTACAGCAGCTGAGACAATGTAGGCTGCAAAGTCAGGCTTTCAGAAGGATCACTGAGGTCTAATTAATAAACCTTGATACCTCTGGAGAAAAGAGACTGTAAAAAGGCTCAACTTTGTTCCAATATTTGCCTGTCCTCTTACTCTAGTTTGATATAGCTCCCCCATTATGCTGTCATGCTCACTCGCTCTCTGTTTAATTCCCTGATTGTTATTTTTATGATTTTTTTAAAAAGGCCTCATTTCAAAGCAGCCTATTTCTCTACTTCCTGATGCATTTTTTACATTTCTCTCCAGTGGGAAGCTACAGGAGAATGAGACTCTCCCCACTCCTAACGCTGGTATTTCAAAAGGAGCTCCCAGGCAGGACTGAGCCTAGAACAGGCCTAGGATGAGCTGCTTTGAGTTAGGGTCTAGATCCTTTTTCTCCTTCTCTTTTTATTCCCACACACTTTAACTCCCAGGCACCTCAGGGAAACATATCCAAACCCTACAATCAGGTGGGAGGCAGGTGATGGGAGATCAGGTGCCTGGCAGACAGGTGTCCACACCACGCTACAGTTATTGGCATCCTAGGTAAGTACCAAGCTTTAGCTACCTTCTCATCCCTAGAATATTGTCTCTGCCGGCCAGACTAACGTAAACTAGTGGAGCAGCGTATGGAGAATTCTCTGTTGTTGAAGTGCTGTAACTCTTGTCTCCCTGATGACTGAAATGCACTTTGAAAAAAAATCTTACAAAGTAGAATAAATAGTACTGGTGTCTCAGGGGATTCTCCTTTTCTCCCCCCTTGCTGGTTTACTCTGTCCGAGGGAGGCAGCATGATCCTGTGAATAGGGCAGTGGACTGCAAAAGGAAACCTGAGTTCTATTCCCAACCCTGCCAGTGATTTGTTTTGTGTAACCTCAGACAGATCACCTCTCTTCCCTGGACATGAGTTTCCCCCATCTGTAAAATGGAGGATAATAAAACGCACTAATGTGAGTGTTCTTGATAACAAGTACCACATTGGTGCTAAATATCTGCTTAATACCATGCCACTTCTTGGTACTAAAATTCAGTTGCCAGCTCATTGTTATTAACAGTGTTGATAAATGTGGATTGAAATACTCAGCCTTTGTCGTCATTAAAATTACCTGTATCCCAGAAAACTCTTGTTTTCTAACAGTGTTCCCTATTGGCTCCATTGCAGAGACATATATCTGCCCTCTATGCTGTAATTTATATTGCCCCCTCACAATGAGAGAGCCTGGCTAAGGCATACAGGTGATCAAATTAGAGGAACGATTGCTCACGAATCTACATCTGTGCATAACGCCCATGAACTGGCAAACAGGCAAAAACTTGAAACAAAGCGATAGCATTCAGGACACACTAAATAAACAGTGCAACCCTCTCCAATACTTACGAATGTTTACATACCCACTGCTCGATGTAATTATTCTTACAAGTTAAAATCCCAGTTTCCTTTCTTTGGACATAATGTCTAAACAGGAAAGAGCTAACTTTCCTGTTTGGAGAATTGCTAGTTTCAGAAGGAATACATTTTTTTCCTCTTGCAGTTTTCAAAGATTTTATTTTTAATACAAATGGAAAAGGCAAACAATAATCTGTCCGAAAGGAAGGAAAAGCCTATGTCTAAAACAAATGGGCTCTGCAATGACTAGATAGTCAAACTTTGAACTACAAAATAACTCATGTCAGACCTGCAGGGACTTCTGCATACCAAGACAGGGAACCTTGACATATTTTTAGCACACGACACAGTCGGTATGGGCAATAGACAAAGAAAAGGTAGCGAAAGATGGGAAAATGTCCCCTTTGCCCACTTCTGTACAAAAGGAAAGGTAAGAATCGCTTTAGTCTTGACCAGACCCTTGACAGCTCTTAGCTTTGATAAAAGTATGACTTCGTATGTGTCTGTTAAAAGTGTGGTGCCTAATCTCCATGTCTTATATGAGCCCATTGGCTTCTGAGTTTGTAGCTTAATTTCTCTCCCACTTGCACTGCATTTCCTCTTCTCCCTTCAAATCTCTTATCACTCGTCTGTGCTTTGCTCTTTGTGCAAAATGGTGAGTGTTTTGCCAGGTGCAATTACTGTTTTGATGATTAAACTGGGCTGCATGCATATGCAGTTCCAGCAGGAGAAAGCATGTTAAAGCCACTTGAAAATAATCTGAGCAGCATGAAAAGATGGTGGGAAAAGTAATTGGAAACACAGGCATTCCCAGGCACAAGCAGGGAGACGCAGCTGAGCAGTAATGCTGAAAGAAACCTGGTTGCCTGCAGATGAGAGGAGTTTGCAATGTGACTCAATAGCATAAAAAGGAATATGGGTCTGAGCAGCATGCAGTGAAGTCTCCTGATGCAGGCAGGGCATTATCCCTCTTTATGCTTTTGTCTGTGCTGGTATTTTTCCTATCAGTGGCCTTGCAACTGTGCAGCTCCCCGAATGGTAGCAATGATAGAAGCCATGGTTTAGGCTGAACAAGAATACTCCCTAATGATGGAGTGATTAAAATGTGGAATAGTCACAACCGTCATCATTGGGACATTTACAGTGAGATGGAAAAAAATACAGGGGACTGTTCTGTAGACGACAATTCTGGTGAACTGTACGACTTGACAGTGATCAGTCTTAATACCTGGGAGACACGTTCTTTCTGTTTCACAACAGCAAAACCAGTGATGTCAATGGAGTGGCACCAGAGCATCTGAGAGCAATATGTGACCTTGGGGTTCCTTGTTTTGTACATTGTGTGTTGGTAAAAGAGGACCCTTGGCTTCACTGTATCATGTCTGTACATTACACACATACTTTGCTGCCTCCCTTCAATAGTCTCAGAGATTCTGCATGGTCCTGGGACAGGCCGTGGAGCCAGGACTCCCAGATTCCAATCCCAGCTTTGCTAAATACTCCTTGAATAACCTTGGGCAAATTACTTAATCTCCACTGTCAATTTATCAAGCTGTAATACCAGAAGAATAATACTTCCCCTGCCAGGGATGAATGTTTATAAAACACCTTGCACGGGGGATGCTCTGAGCATCGGTGTAGCACATCTCTTTCTGCCTCCACTGGTAGGTTATGGAGGTGAGTCATCGCCCTCTGAATCTTCTCTGTGCTGCTCCTGCAAATAAATTAGCGGCTTCTTCCATAATAGTCAGTTTTAGAGCCTGTGTCACTCTTTACTGCTCTGCTCTGGATGCTCTCCAATGACTTAATGACTTTCATCAAGCGATGTGAGTTAAACTGATGAGAGTATCTTTAACGAAAGAGCCATAAAATTCTAATCGAGCTATAAAGTTCCGAGCGAGCCTAAAGGGAAACCAGTCAATAGTTATGGGGCCACAGCTTAATTTATGGGCTTAATTCATCATAGTCATTCTCTTTTTTTTTCACAGTAAGATAAAGTATGCATCAATGTCTCTTTTTTGACAGTCCTCCATGCCTTACTGATTGGGAGGAGGCTGCATATAGAGACCCTGTGAGCAGGCTAATGGTCTTCCCTTAGGACAGGGTCATTGTAAGGTCTGCAGGTCTATCAGCTGAGGAAGCTGGATTTGTTCACAGGGAGATGTGAGGTGCTAAATACTGCAGTAGTTTGAGTGGATAGAGAAGTGGAATGTTTGGCTGCCGCTGCAGACCGGGGAGCTAGCTAAAAGCCCAGAACTTGTGTGCAAGCTTCTAATAACAAACTAGTGAGAAATAAATATTTGCATGACTGACTGAAAAAAGAGAAACTTTAAAGTGACTAATTAATTATCCTGGAATCAGGCACTTAATTTTTGGAACTCCCTCAGGTGCAAAGGGAACCCAAAGCCGGGAAGACCACAAAGCGTTTCTGATGAAAACATTTCTGCCTGGGGTGTAGTATACAATTCAAAGGGGGCAGCAGAAACCAGAGACTGAGCGTGGAGAAGGGCAGCACCAAATGATAGGCATGGGGAAGAGCAGGCATGGCGAAGGTGGCTGTGCTCCAATTTACAGCACCCCCTTGGGGGCTGCTTATTGAATGTGCCACCGTTTGGAGCAGCTCAGAATCTCCAAAGCAGCATGTGCAGAGGCATATCCCCTTTCCATGCCAAGCACACCCCTTGCACTGGAGCTTGAGAAGGGCTAACGCAGGGCTGCTTATGCTGGCCCTATGCTGCGTGCGTGATGACAGAATTCTCTTCCAGCACCTAGCATTGCAGTTCAGAGGGCCGTATGGTGCTGGAATGGTGTTTAAGGGCTGGAGTGGGAGACGGATTCTATCCCAAAGGCTTTTATTTTCCCAGGCAGTTGTGAGAAATGTGAAAAGGCTTCTCTTTGGAAAACCAGAGTGATAAGTACACCTATGTGCTGTGTTTCCCTCTCCAACCTGCAGGATATGAGATGAGACAGATCAAGTATCCTGCACTTCGGAGAAGGTAAAAGAGAGGTGAAAAGGCTCTGATAGGTCCGCATCTGCCAATTATTGCCGTATGACTTTGGCACCTAGAAAACTCGGCCCAGGCTCAGTACCCTGTGGCACTAGACACTATATAAACACAGACCACAGAGACACTCCCTGTCCCAAAGAGCTTCCAGTCAGAACAGACAGGACAGGCAGAGGGGGGTGAATAGGTAGAGCCCTCAAGCCTAGTGAACGTTTGGGTGGCCACAACGGGCAGGTGTCTCAAGTGCTGGGGTATTCTAATGAACAATACTTTTTACAAGTACACAACAGAGGCCTAGCAGGAGATAGCTCTGAACGAAAATCCAAATTTGACAGGGTGTCAGAACTGAAACCTGAATATGAATTTCTCAGATAGCTTTATGGGCTGATCCAAATTCCAGGTCCAACTCTTCTACTTACCCACTCCGTGTGGGAGTTCCGGATGTGAATTGGGTGATACAGACTCAAACTTGCTCCTGATACTGGGGCTGACAGTGAAAAGCTGTGGGTTAAGGGAAAGAAAGAGAGGAATGTCCGGAGCATGTGAGATCGCTGTAGTCGGTTTAACGTGACACATTTCTTGTTTTAATATCTACCTCACAGGGACACTAGCAAATATTTCACTTCAAAAACTGTCAGACGTGTTTAGGGGAGCACAAGCACAGTGTAAGTAACAAAATAAAGTGCAGCCATAGGCACTGTAGGAAAGTACAAAGAGTTATGTGATGGGCCAGAGCAGCAAGCTCCTTTTCAAGTCTTTTATGTGGCACATTCATTATGAAAATTCTTCAGTCCCACATGTAACCAGCTACTGTGCAATTCTTTTGACTAGAAACAAGTTGCTTAAGAAAGCTGTAGAATAGATGTTATCCAGTCTAGCCCTGCCCCCTAGAGGATAATGAGCCTAATCCATAATCTCCTTTCACCAGCTTTATCTGGGTCAAAAATTAGCTGCCATCTGGGTTCCATGCGGCTTTTGTCAGTTTGGGGTGTTTTTTAAATCAAAGTGATTATACCAGTACAGCCCCTAATATGGACCAGTACAGCCCCTAATATGTTATACTGGTATAAAAGTGCTTTCTAGGTAGGAATAAACTACATTGGAACATGCACCTTTATACCACGTCCACACTAGGGGATTGTCACACATTAATGTTACGAATGTAATTAAAGTGACGCAACTTCTGTGTATGGATAAGGCCTAACTGACCAGCTGGTTTATGAAGCAAAGTCCATTCCCTGCCTCTTCGTAACCCAATAATGGAAGGTTTGTTTTTCCCCTGTACATACTGATATTTTTCATTTTGTTCATTTTTATTGTACAATAACACACACATCCTCTGAAATGAGGGCTTAGTTTTCATATCAATGCACATGGGATTACACTGACATGGTAACGCATCCTGTAGACTGGTTGATCAAATCAAGTGTTTGATCATATTTACCTCAGAAGAGAGTAAATATAATCACCCCACAGATAAAGCATCCTTTTAATACTCTGGTCTCTCCTCCACATAAAATATTGGTAAACAGCTTAGACATTTTAATTGGATTAGCTGCTGTTCTTTTCAGGGCAACATTCTGTTGCAAACCTTATACTTTTTGAAATGAAAGAATTACTTTAATCTGGGATTTTTCAAAAACTCCTAAGGGAAATTCAGCTCTAGCCCTCATGGATTCGAACAGAATTTGGACCTCTTAACTCTCTTTGACACATTTGAGAATCCTACCCTTAATTCTTATAAATGATAGTGTTATCTTACAGATGGATCATTTTGAAATTTGGTTTTCTAGACATGATACTGTCAGTTCTAGCCCCGAGGGGGTCAAGCTGATTATTTCAGCAAGAGCAGAGGCAGCCTCAGAGCTGATCAGGAAGATGTGCAGTTAGTCAACTGATATTGAATTGATCTTTATTTCCCCTTCTCAGAAGGTGGGTGCAGGCTGGGAATGCCTACAGCAGGGTGGCCTATAGGATGCGCCTTTTGGGTATAAAACTGATGTTGCTAAGGTAGCATGCTGTTTGAAATATAGTGAGGTGTAGGTATTGTGATAAAGTAAGGAATGCCACATTCCATCCAAAACAAAAAACAGGACTATGTAGCACTTTAAAGACTAACAAGATGGTTTATTAGGTGATGAGCTTTCGTGGGCCAGGCCCACTTCCTCAAATCAGTGGGTCTGGCCCACGAAAGCTCATCACCTAATAAATCATCTTGTTAGTCTTTAAAGTGCTACATAGTCCTGTTTTTTGTTTCAGCTAGACTAGACTAACATGGCTACATCTCTATTACATTCCATCCAATGCAATACTCATACTTAGTTGCCCGCAGAGTAAGGTAGACTGCGTAGAAGACTGGCTTCAAGTTTGTTCAGTGATCCAGGCAGTCTTTATCCACCTCAGTCCTTGATGCATCTAATCTGAAGAATCTTCACATGAAAACAGCAGGAGTTGTAATTTACAGATTACAGTAGTTTTGCAACTGAGCGGGAATAGCATATGGGGGGGCAGGGGCTGAAGTCTAGTATATAAAAATTCAGGGCTCCGTGTTTCAGCTAAATCTGGAAGTCCTAGGCAAACTCTGCTTGCTTACTTTTCCCCATGTGAAAAAAAACAATATGAATGATACTACAGCAATTACAGCAGCAAAAGGTGATAGATTTCCAACCATTTATACTTGTCACTGAAATTGGTGCTAAAAGGTCATAGAGCTGAGAAAGTTTAAAGTCCAGGAATAGTTCATCCAATGAGTTCATGTCCAAATGGGGTTACATATATAGGTTTATGGCCAAGCAGCGGCTAAAAATGTACCCTCAATTCACAGAGGCTTGCTCGGTGATGGAAATGGGATTTGTGACCAAAGATCAAGGTTAGAATATGACCTTTAAGTAGTATCTAGACTCTGTGTTTTTAGTTACCGCTATCTATTATTTGTACAGTGTCTGTAAGTAGGGTTGGCAGTATATGTTTATGCTTTTGATGAATAAGATCAATGTTTATTTTAAAGCATATTTTCTATTTTTATTAATTTAAATTTTAACAGTTGTGGGAAATTGGGGGGGGGGGAATCAGACTACAGCATGGAAGAGATAGTAATTATTTAATGACAGTAGACACTGATCTTAAACAATGAAAACTTTATCATTATTCAAACACAAATTGTCACTATCACGTCAAAATATATTAAGTAAATATCCTTAAATCAAACTCTATTAAATTCTTAAGCAGCATTTTTCTTATTTTGCATATCTGCACATTTTGTTTATTAATAGAAATACTGTTGGTTTGGCTTGTACATATATGGTGAAATTGACATTTAGTGACCTTTACTGATAAAAAACAGACCCTTTGAAACCCGGCTTTAAGGAAGAGGTAAATCCTTTCTTCTGATTGCAGTTGTTGTTTTTTAAGAACACTATGTGATGTTTTACAAACTGTGGCGTTCTGTGAAAAATGATACCCAATAGTGTGTGTATGTGAGAAATGTATATATGATTCCTTCCTACCCACATCATGCCATCTTAATCATTCCCCCCCCCCCACATATCAGAGGCAACAAGTGGGGGTGGGAGAAGCAGGAGCTGGTGCTGGGGGGCACCAGCTTAAAAACCAGTTCCCCTCAGCACCGTCTCCACAGTGCCACTTGCCCTCCCCACGCTGCTGCCTCTAGTGGGGGGGGGGGTGCAGTGTAGGCTGCTCCAGCAGCAGCCCCTGTCCACTTGGGGTCCCAGCTGGGACCCCCTCAGACAGGGGCTACTGGACCCAGCATGAGCCAGGACTGAGCAAGCTTGTCTCAGTCCTGGCTCGCACTGGGACTGGGAGCTACCCCCGCTGCAGCTCTGCAGTTTAAATATAGTAGGAGCCAGGCTACCTGAGCATCTGGCTCTTACTACATTTAAACTGTAGAGCCACAATGGGGGTAGCTCCTTCTGAGCACCTGCCCTTATCAACTAATCGTGTAGTTGATACACAATGACCTGCCTCTTAACATCCTTAGTCCCAATCTGAGCACCCAACATTTGAGACATCCACAATTGGTGGTTTCTTTTGAAACCATGGGCCATAGCTCCTAGAATAACTGCACGTTGTTAATTCCATTTGCCAGTGATTTTAAAACTGACACCATGTGTATTAAAACTTAAAGCAAGGAAGTTATATTCTACCCATGTCTCAGGGAAGCTGAAGCATGGCCCGTACCTCTCTCCTGCCATAACACAGGTGGAAATGGATTGAGAATATTCAAGTAACTGTCAAGCCACAAGCAAAAATATAACTACAAAAGTCTGGCTTATGGCACTAGTAGCATGAACAACCCTCCCAACTACGAGATTGTCCTTATTGTTTGCATTTCTGTAACACTGGATTTCTTTTTCACCTTTTTTTCTTTCAGAATTTGGTGAGAGAGGCTGTTTAAAAACCAGTCTACATCTTGATGATCTTCAGGCCACTGCATATACTGACTCCTCTGCACAAAGACTCTGATCGGTTTGTATTTCATCAACTGATACTGAGATAGTGACCCAACCACCACCATAATGAGGACGTCTTTCAGGTCACAAAAGTATCTGCTCTGGGCAAAATTAAAGGCTTCCACACACCACCCATCTTTGAGAAACTGTCTTGTCACAATGCAAATCGTCTTCCTGCTATTCCAAATGGCATCGCGGATGTTGGTGATATGATCCTCCCCTGGCAGGAAATCTCTCTCTTCAAAGCACAAAGTAAATCTGTTTTTCTCAGAATATTGAGAGTCCAGGTGCTTTAGCAATGAATTCTGAACCCACTCAAAGTCTCTGTTGCTGTAGCATAGATAGGCATCATATTTGTATGCACTTGTATCTATTGCTTGCTTACGTTCTTTTAGCAGAGTCCCTATGATGGTCTTATACCAGACAAAACAAGTTCCCCGAAAGTGATTAAAGACAATGACTGCTGTTAGGAACATTATCAGAGTGACTGAAGTGAAGATGAACAGTGAGAACTGTAGTGGCTTCTGGAGCTCATCTTCATTACACCCATCAAGTGCCACTGACGAGAAGGGAACCCGCGTGAGACCAGGTGGGAGTACACAGTAGGTGTCATTTTCTGAGCCAGCTAAGGTCACATTGCTTTTATTTACCCATGCTATCCAGGTGTTCAAAGTGCAATCACAGAAAAACCTGTTATTTGTTATATCCAGGAGACTCAAAGTCATAAAGACCTCAAGGGCAGGTGAAAGAAGTTGGTTTTCAGACATATTAAGTGTCTTTAGGCTTTCGGGAAAAACACCAGGAGGAAGATAAGACAACAGGTTTGAGGCTAAGTTAAGTCTGTTCAATGATGTTAGACCACTAAAAATATCCTGTGGAAGGGCAGTAAGGTAGTTGTTATTCAGGTGAAGCACTTGTAATTTGGAAAGTGCCCTGAACACATCCAAACATAAACCTCTGTCCCACACAAGCTTTAACATGTTTTCTCCTAGATCCAAGTAGATTAACTGGTTATTTTCTAAAACATTAACATATTTATTACAATCAGATAAACGATTTTGTCTTAAAAGGATATACTGCACATTTGGAACTTGTAAAAGAATATAAAGATCACCCAGATTGGCCAATCTGTTTCTTTCCAAGTTAATAAATGTTGCCCTTATTGTCTGGCTACCTATAGATAGTAGCTTATTGTAACTTAAATCAATAGTGGTCATGGCTGGGAAAGAAGGAAGAGTTTTAATGGCATTATCCCGGAGATCTACCATCTCTAACCTTAATAAATCCCTGAACGAATTCTCAGCAATTATTCCAATATGATTTTGTTGCAAATCAATAAGCTTCACACTCTGGAGCCCCTCAAAAGCTTCATTGTATAGCTCCCCCAGCAGGTTATATGACAGGTTGAGAGTTTTTAGGTTTCTCAGACCAAAAAATGCTTGCTTTTGGATCTGATTTATCTTGTTACGGTTAAGGTCTAGCCATTCCAAATCACCCAGGCTCTGAAATAAATAAGGATTGAGAGAGAAAATAGAACCATGTGAAATATCCAGCAAGCGAATGCCGCTTCGTGCTAGCCCTGCAAATGTATCTTTGTCTGGATCTCTGAAGTTCTTAAAGCCAAATCCTGGACCCATTATGTGATGTTTAAATTTCAAAAAGTCAATTGGAGTCCCATTCACAGCTGTGAGGAAGTGTTGCACTTTATCCTCCCCCCAACCATTACTACCAAGATCCAGTGTTCCTAGGGCTATGTTTTTGAAAGGATTTCCACAGTTGGCCCAGTCCTCAGAAGTTGGTTTGTATAAATGATTAGAATTGAGAATAAACAATAAGAAGAATTTTCCCTGGAAGCTATCAAGGTGTCCTTCACATATGATAGGTATTTGGTTGTGTTTCAGGTCCACAATTGTCAAGTTTTTTAAATGGTAAAATAAGCGATGAGGGCAAAGGCTTTTGATCTGGTTTGAAGAAAGATCCAAATATTCTAAGGAGATAAAATCTCGAAGATAGTCTTCTTCCAGAATGGACTCGTCAAGACGGTTGTGAAAAAGCCGGAGTGTATTTACATTTGACAACCCCACAAAAGCTTCAGGATCCAGATGAAGTATCTTGTTGTCCCCTAAATCTAAGGTTCGAAGGTTTGGCAGGTTCCTAAAAGCTGCTTTCCCTATGGTAACAGGGGAAACAAACTGAGTTCCAATTTCCAAAATCAGCAATTGTTCCAGGAGAGGGAAGGAGGAAGCATTCACTTGTCTGATTTTGTTGAAATTTAGCCAGAACACAAGAGTATCTTTGGGCACAAGTGGAACCTCAGTGAGGCTACAACCACTATACCTGGCGATTTGTTTTTGGTAATAGCAGTTTATAGATGCAAATATTTCTTTGGCTACCAGCGACATTCCTAAGAGAAATACTAGATGATGTAACATTGTGATGCTGCATGGAAAGAGAGAGAAAAAGTTGTAAGAACAAACTGTAAAATTGGCTGTCTGACAAATAAAGTTTTGTAGCAGAGTTTTAAAGCAGCAGAATAAAAGACCAAGGCCAAGATTTTCAAGTGATAAATGATTTGGGGTGTATGTGTGTTTGAGTGTACAATCTGAAACACCCTAAAGGGACCTGATGTTCAGAGGATGGGCTCCAGAAAACGGTGAGCAACCCACTCTGAAAATCAGGCTCCATGCAAAGTATTTTAAGTTGGGCAGCCAAAAATTGGTCACTTTTGAAAATCTTGGTCCAAATATGTAACAGTTGCACCACTGATGTGAAACTCATTCCTTATGCAAAGTTATCCAGATTTCTTTAAAAGTTTGGACAGTATGGTCACAGACTTTAGGTTAATACAGGTATTGAGATACCCACCTACCCTTCTGAACAGTGTAATCACTGACACATGCCTCCCCGCTCCTCATTGCTAGCACGGCAATTCCAGTGGCTAACGATGACTTGCCACGATAGTCTCTCAGACAAGATACTTCAGAGAATTATAGAAGATTTGGGTTGGACGAGACCTCAGGAGGTTGTCTAGGCCAAACCCGTACTCAAAGCAGGACCAATCCCAATTATATCAACCCAGACAGGGCTTTGTCAAGCCAGGCCTTTAAAATCTCCAACACTGGAGAAATAGCATTCCAGAAATAGTATTTGAAAATGGCATGTTTTCTTTTTGGAGCACTCATGAGATTTCTGGTCATCAGCAAAATTACCCTGACAGCAATTAATAAAACAGTTTGACTCAGCCATGAAAATTGTAAAGGGAAAGACTCACTGGGGGCTTCAGAACCTCTGGGAGCAGTCCAGTAATGCAAGGTTGTTTTTTGGTGAGAGGAATGCTTTAAAAGTGTACATAAAAAAAATGTTGATGAGGACATAGTAATTAAATAGCCCTTAGTAATCATTCTTAATGCTATTAGTCACCTTAAAATATTCACCATTACAGATGAAGCTCATAAGAGCTCCAGTGTGTGGTATTAATGTCACTGATTCATTGTGAGACACAAATTACATGGGGGGAGGGGAACCTACAGCCCGTGGCCTGGATCCAGCCTGCAGCTAGCCTTGATCCGGCCTGTGAGGCTCACCTCCCTCCCTCTGCAGCAGTGTGAGCTAGTGCTGGCACTGCTACCATGTGTGGTGACTGGTGCACCGGTACCAGCTCCCCATTGCAGAGGGGAAGCCCTGAGCCTCATGGACCAGATCAAGGAAAGCTGGGGCCAGATCTGACCTGCAGGCTCTGTCTAGCAGGGGGGAGGAAGTGGCTCTGCATGCTTTGGGAAAGTGCTCCCTGCAGGCACTGCCCCCCCGTCACTCCCATTGGCTGAATCACGGCCAATAGGAGAGGAAGGGGGAGCAGTGCTTGCAGGGAGCACCTCTCTTCAGTGCTGCACAAAGCCAGTTGCATCCCCTTCAGCTGTGCCTGGTAGGTGCCCAGTAGGTGGCCCAATCTCTGCCCCCTCCTGTACCGCCCACCCCCAGGCTCCCATCCCCATCCTGCTTCTGCACCTGCCTCCTGCCCAGATTCTTAATCTCCAGTGCCACTCCTGCACCTCCACCCTGCTCCTGCACCCTCCCTCCCTTCCAGGCCCTGCACCCCCAGCTCACTCCTGTACCCTACCTGGCCAGACCTCACATCCCCACCCCAGCCTGCTCCCTGGCAGCCCCCCTCTGCACACTGAACCCCTCATTTTTGGCCCCACTCCACAAAATTTACTAGCTCCAGTCCCCCTAGTCTTCTGGATGGAGCTGGAAGGAAGTGACGTCTTCTCAGTTGGGGGCCACATCTGTGAGGGTTTTATTTTTTCCTCGCTATGATGGTGGTAGGGGTTTTATGTATTAATTAGCTTCTCCCCTGTGTGTGGCCCTGTAGCCAGACATGAACCCCATCTTGCTTTCCCTCCCCCCCCCCCCCCCCAGAGAGCAAGAGAAAGGCAGTCAGCCTTTGATGCCCTAGGAACGCAGGTGTGCTGCCTGTCCCTGACTCTCTCATAAACAGAAACGAGACAGTAAATGGGCTAGCTGACGACCGGGGGCCTCTCGTCGCCCTGATGGCTAGTACCAGTAATTGACACGCCTGCACTGTCCCAGGAGAGGAATCTTGGCCTATCACATACTAGAAGTGCCCATTATCTGCATTTTCCCAGGTGTGAATTATGCTTTGCACTCTTCGTGGGAAACTTGGCGTTCAAAGCCATTTTTCCTAATTGGCCACTTGAGACTAGGAAGAAGCCTACGTGACCCAAGGGGTATAAAGAGGGGTTTAGTAGCCCACCCCATTTGAGCTCCAATCACCTACACCTGCTGGCAGGTATTGATTGTCTCCCGAGGTCCGTGGGATGCCCAACCTCGCCCTACTTCTTCCCGAGGGATTGAGAGAAAGATGCTGGCCACGCCAAGTCTGGAACGCAGGGGTGAGAACTATACCTGCAATGTGTTTCTTTATGTGTACACTTTAATTGTTACTATGTTATAAGTTTAGTTACTCTATTATAGTTTCTTAAGTCAAACTGTTTCATTTCTATTGTAAACTGCCTTTGGTAATGTGATTCAGCTATAAACTGTGAAAACCCAATTAACCTGTCAATCAAATCGCTGCCCTGTTTTGTTTTTTGGACCGCTGCCTAAATTATAGTAAAAATAAGTTTGTGCCCTCATTCACTTTATATATATATATGTTGAACCAAGTTTTCTTTCCTTTCTTTCTCTTTCTTTCTCCTACAAATAAGTAAGTGCGTGTCAAGTTTTTGACTTGAACCCGTGCTGCTGTACCCGAACCGAACACAAACAAAAGAACCCCCGCCTGTCCTGGCTGCCTAGCGTTGTTACTGGGCGGCATACACCTTGCCTCACCCGACCATTAGCTGGCACCTGGGCATTGGCTAACAGGCCCCCAACTGATTTTTCTGTGGGTCAGTGGCCCCCCAACCCAAAAAAAGGTTCCCCACCTCTGTTTACAGCCTACTACTTATGAAAAGGTTACATTTGAGATACTGTGCAGTCAGATTTGCACAGCAATACATGAATGTAATGAATATACCTTACTGATGTATACCTGGAGGTTTTTTCCACTATGGATTTCTTCATGCATCCTGTCACCTAAATATTTCTCTTCTAAATGTAATCTCTTCCTTATTGCTGCCCACTGCAGAACACAGAGCAAGGGTCAGCACTAAAAGGACTATTTACATGCTTTTGTTTAATATGTATTTACTAAGATTGCAACTACCTGATTCTCCTTTCTAAAATGCATTCACTTAAATGATTCTCTTGGCTTACAACCAGAGTAACCATTTTTGTACCCTGCAGCCAAATGCAAATTTAATAAGCATTAAGTTTTTTGTCAAACTAAATCCCTGCTGGCCATCTAGTGGTAAATAAATTTGCTTCATAGAGAAAAAAGGTAGGCCCTGAGCCAGTAATTAACAAGTAGGGCAATCCCATTAATAGCTATTATCAAGTGACTGTACTATTTCACTAATGGCACAGATTGCCCAGAAGCATCATGGTGAGAGTAAATGATTTCAAGAACTATGCTGAAATCAGCCTGGTAGAACTGAAACCAGCTATATTGTTTGTTTAGTGCTCAAAAGTTTACAGACTTTTAAGACCGCAAGAAATGCTATACACATTACAAATAGGAAATTACACACTTAATCTGTGAAGCAGGCTGGATATCTGGCTAACAGATTCCGGCGATATGACAGTATTGTCAGCTCTTGCAGTATTATCATGCATTTCACAATATGTGGTGCTTTTCTGTTAAAGCCCTGTTCCTCCAGCCATATGACTACATGAGAATTTTCTATTGATTTTTAAATTAAGTTTCTAGCTGTCATGCTTGAAAATATGTACCCTTAAAGCAGGACTGGGCAAATATGGCCCAGGGGCCAGATCCGTCCCGCCAAGCCACCGGATCCGACCCACAGACCACCCTGCCAGGACCCTCAGGTATGTAGCTGCCTCAGTTTAAAGCTCAGTCCATGCAGCTCTCTGCTCTGCAGGCAGGGGGAGGCTTCATGTGATCCCGCAACCCAATCCCCAGCTCCTATTGGCTGGAAGCAACAAGTCAACAGGAGCTGAGATACTGGCCTGGGGAATAGGGGCAACGCAAGCTTCTTCCCCCTCCCGGAGCTGAGAGCCATGTGGAGGGAACTGCCTGCAGTTTCAAGCAGTCTGGGGTTGTAGCAGGCAGGGTGTCCAACCTGCCTTGGGGGTGCTGCAGGGCTGCTGGCCAGGAGACACTTAGGTAAGTGCTTCCCAGCCAGATCCTGCCCTTCCTGCACCCCAACTCCCTTCCCCAGGTCACCATCCAAAGCCTCTGCTCCCCCTTGCCCCAGGTCACAACTCCCTTCTATACCCCTCTGCCAGGCCAGAATCCTCTCCTGCACCCAAACACCCTCCCAGACTCTTCACCCCATTCCCCTGCCCCAGGTCACCACCCAAACCCTGCTGCAGTCTGCACCCCCTTTTTCCCTTCTCCCAGGTCACAATTTCTTCCCAGATTTTGCACCCCCTCCTAGAGCCCCTCTCCCCAGCCAGAATACTCTCTTGAACCCATACTCCCTTCCTGACCCTACACCCCAATCTCCTGACCCAGGTCACAACCCTTCACCCAAACTCCCTCTCAGACCTCACACCATCTCCTGCACCCCAGTCCCTTACCCCATGTGCCCTTCAGCACCCAACCTCCATCCTAGACCCCACGCCTCCTCCACAGAAGAGTGCAGCCCTTGACCATTTTCCAAAATCTTGGAGTGGCCCCACAACAAAAATTATTGCCCACCCCGCCTTAAAACAAGGGTGCCATTTAGGGGGGTTAGGGGGCAAAGGTCCACCTTCCAAGCTGGAACCCTTGGATTTCATATTTGAGGTCTGCTTGAAGCCTATGCCCTGACTCCAGAGGCAGTTCTTAAATGCAACAGAGTTTGAGCCTCCCTTTGGGGCAGGGGGTTTATTATAAAAAGAGGGAGGCAGGGTGATTAAAAATAACAAAAGGTTGGGCATTCATTCCACTTTAGGAATGAGTGTTGTGCTGCAGGGATCTGCATTTGGATCACTGCTGTTAAATGTATAAATATTCTTGAAAATGGGGTGAACAGTGTCTAAGTCAAAGCTGACTGCAAAAGAGTTACAAAGGGATCTCACAAAACTGGGTGACTGGGCAACACAAGGGCAGATGGAATTCAGTGTTGGCAAGTGCAAAGTAATACACATGGAAAAAGATAATCCTAACTAGAGATACAAAAATGATGGGATCTGAAACAGCTGTTACCACTCAAGAAAGAGATCTTAGAATCCTTGTGGATAGTTCCCTGAAAACACCTGTTCAATGTGCAGTGCAGTCTAAAAACTAAAAAGCTAACAGAATATTGGGAACATTGGAAAAAGAACAGATAATAAGACCAAATACCATACTGCCTCTATATAAAGTCATTATATGCCCACATCTTGCATACTGTATGTAGATCTGGTCACCTATCTAAAAAAGATCTATTGGATTTGGAAAAGGTACAGAAAGGGCAACAGACATGATTAGGGGGTAAGGAACAGTTTCCACGTGAGGAGAGATTAACAAGACTGGGACTTTTCAGTTTGGAAAAGAAATAAGTAAAGGATAGGGGGATATGTTAGAGGTCTAGAAAATCATGAACAGTGTGGAAAAATAAAATAAGAAAATGTTATTCATTCATTCACTAACATAACACAAGAAGCTGACCCAATTAAATTTATAGGCAGCAGATTTAAAACAAACAAAATAAATTATTTTTTCCCACAGTCAACTTGTGGAACTATTGCCAGGAGATGGTGCAAAGACCCAAACCGAACAGGATTCCAATAAGAACCAAATAGATTCAAGCAGGATAGAACTATCAATGTCTACGAGCCAGAATGGGCAGGGATGGTGTCCCTAGCCTCTGTTTGCCAGAAGTTGGGAATAGCCGACAGGGGATGGATCATGATGATTGCCTCTTCTGGTTATTCCTTCTGAAGCACTTGACATTGTCCACTGTCGGCAGACAGGATACTGGTCTAGAAGGACCTTTGGTCTGACCCAGTATGGCCATTGTGATGTTCTTCTATAGAGCTGAAATATATCTGCTCCCTTGCTGTAACCCACTAGACCCCACTCCGCTTCCAGGGCTGAGATAGAGCCCAGGAGTCCTGACGGGGTCTCTCCCTTAGTAACAAAGTGAGAATATACATTAAAATGTTACAGATAACCAGTGTCCCTTCAGTGACTTGCCACAGTTTGTCAGAATATGTTAGTGTTAGAGCTGAGTGGGTCTAATATTTATTTAACTTTCTTGCTTTTACAAGTTGGACCTCCCAAAACTGGGACTCCCTCATCCAGGCAAAATGGTATTCCTAGACAAGGGAGTCTTGGCTGGAAGCCCAAGGGGCTGGGATCAGTGCCAGAGCCCTGGTAGCACAGCAGGGCCACGGCAGCCCCAGTAGCAGGGCTGGGGATGTGGCAGCCACAGCAGCCCCGACAGCGGGGCTGGGGCCAGAGATGCGGCAGCCCTGATAGTGCAGCCGGGGCTGGAGACACAGCAGTATGGCAGCACAGTGCGGGGCGGCTGGGGCTGGCAGTGGGGAGGGAGGTGGTCTGGGGAGCTGGTAGCAGGGGACCTCCTCTTGTCAGGCAAATTCCCTCATTCAGGACCAATCAGGTCCTGAGGGTGCCGGACCAGAGAGGTCCAACCTGTATATAGGGGAGAGAGAGAGAGAGTGTGTGTGTGTGTGTGTGTGTGAGAGAACCTGCTGTATATTGAGTGGATATTTTCAGAGAAACATCCACAATGATTCCAACATCTTTCTTGAGTGGTAATAGCTAATTTAGACCCCAACATATTGTATATATAGTTGAGATTGTGTTTGCCAGTGTGTGCTACTTTGCATTTATCATACAGCTCACCTTAACCTTCACAGTCTCATCCCTTGTTGGCCCTAACACCCTCTTTGGAAATTCAAACACCTGTCCTAATTTCAGTTCCTGCCGAAAACATTGGCTGGAACCCATTTTGGGTGCTGTACTTTTCCACTGGAAGTGTGAAGAAGTTTAAACCGAAAACAAAGGATTCCCGCCTTTGGTTTCCCACCTTTTATATCCCTTTTGGGATATAAATAGGGGCTGCTGTCAGACACCAGGACACCCTTGTGTAAGCGGGGGAGTGATCCCGCTATTGTGGGGAACTTTCCTGGCTTCTATACTACCCCGGTGAAATGGACTAGCGAAAGGATCTGAGTTCCTGCTCCCACTTCTTTTACCCAAAGGCCTCCCTGACCCTGAGGGCTCCCCTCCCACTCTCCTGAGTAGCAGAGTCCTCGAAATCCCAACAAGGCTGGGTCCAGGTTTTCTGGGGCTTAATCCCTGACCTTGTAGTCACTTAGGGCAGGGGCTACGGTGTCCCTACTCCGGGGTGCTCTCTTCACACTGCATGCTCTCTTGACCCACTGATCATTACATACAGTTCAAAGTGAATACAATTTATTAAACACAACTGATTAAAAAGAAAAGAATAAGGAAAAAATGAGAGGTTAAAAGAGAACACATAGTCCTGCTCTAGCACGGGAACATCACAAACAGCAGTTTGCAGAATGTAAGGACAGTTCACAGTATGTTCCTTATAGGTCCCAGGGCTCTTTCTCAGGCCCTGGCTGTGCTGCTGGGGGGTGGGGCGGGGCCTGCAGGTTGGACACACTTGCTCTGGCAGTGACCACACGACTTCAGGCTCTAGGTGGCAGGACCCTTCTCCAAGTTGGAGTTACAATCCCTCTCCAAGTCTGGCCTGCAGGGCCTCTTGGTTGGTGGTGTCTCCCTGCCCAGAGCCTCTCCCCCCACTTTGCTGGTACTAGCTGTTCACCACACCCAGCTGCAGATTGTGCTGCTTTTCCAGACTCCAGCTCCTTGCGTTGCTTCTCTGACCCCTTTGGCTCTCTGGTCACTGCAGGTCTGCTTCTCACCACAGGGTCTATGCTCCTTGGGCTTTGTGTGTCTGGCTTTGTCACTGCAGGACTGCCCCTCAGCACAGCTTGCTCTTCTTGGAAGAGCAATTCTCAAATTCTATGACAGGCAGTGACAAGATGGTGAATGTCTCCAAATCAAGGTCACAAATGTACCAGGAGATTGGGGAGAAGGGATATTCCTCACTAGCACTGTGCTCTCAGAGCTTGACTCAGTCCCTGATCCTGGCTGCTTTATTTCCCAGAATATTAAAAGGATCTCCCTCCCCATCATGCTAGCATTATAAAGTCAACCTCATCTTGCAGTTCAGTATGGGACTGCAGACCCTCCCCATCTCTAAAAAGAAAAAGAGAAAAATGGAGAACCAGGAAAGTATAATTAGTCTAATTCCACTCCCAGGTAAAATTCCAGAGAACTTGGATAAGAGACTGATGACAGAAGCTGACAATAAAGGCACTATATGTAATGGAGAAGTCTGCAAAGCTTCTCAGAGAAGAGACCATGCAAACCAACCTAATCTCTCTTTTTGAAATGATCCCTAAGGCAATTGACAAGGAGATTGTTTATTATGTTGATCTAAGCCATAATAAAGCTCTTGGAAAAAAGGTGCAATTTACAGTAAAAGCTTGGTTGCTAGACTGGCCAGATAAGAAGAGCCTGCGTGTGCACACCTCTGCCATCATGACTAATTGCATTGCCGCTCTCATCTGATTAGACATGAGCCAATTATTTATTAACAAGCATACAACTCTACGTTTCCCCCCTTCTCTGAGCTGTCACCTGGGCACGAATGTTGTTAAATGACCTTGCATATTCTGGAGCTGAATTTCATCCCAATAATTACAATCTGGAAAAAAAATTGGCTTTAGGGGTTTTGGGCTCTGTACAGAGTGTGGTCTCCTACTCTCCTCTTAATGGACATTGTAATGCTGAGCTTAGCTCTAATATACAGTAGACTCTCTGAGTTATAAACTATCTGGTCAACCACACACGTCATCTGGAAGCTTGCAAGCAGGTGACAGCAGAGATTAAAAAAGCAAATACAATACAGCACAGGTTGCATTTCTATAAGCTGGGACACTCTGATCTGGATCAGAGAATCCTGGTGCATTGCGGGCAGGCCGGGATGTGGCGTTCAGCATGATGTAACTAGGCTGCTCTGGGGATGGGGAGCCTGGTGCATGACCCAGTTGGGCTGTGAATGGTGGTGGGGGTTGGGGGGACGGGGAGGTGGGAAGCCCAGCCGTGTGGCTCAGCTGTGCTGTGGATGTGGGGGGCTGGGTAGCCCAGCTGCATGGCTCAGCTGGCTGGGGAAAGCTGGGAAGCCTGGTGGGGCAGCAGGACAGGGGGTGACGCCAGCAGCAGGAGGGCCAGAAATGACCTCCCCTGGTACAGCAAAATCCCTCAGTCAGGTGCCAGAGCAGGGAGGTCCAACCTGTACCATGTTAAATGTGAACGCAGTAAAAAAAAAAACCTGACACAGTTTCTGTGCCTGTTTCATTTAAATTAAGATGATTAAAAGCAGCATATTTCTTCTGCATAGTTAAGTTTTAAAGCTGCGCTAAGTCAAGGTTCAGCTGTAAATTAAACTGCATGGGCATCTACAGATGAGGAAACTGAGGCACAGAGTAGTTACTTGACCCAGGTCACATGGCAGATGCACAACACAATGAATCAGCATGCAAAAAAGTCTGGTATGTTGTCTATTTTCTTCCGTCTATGTTTTTAGCACTTAAAAAAAAAAGTTTGAGACAACCGCTTATTCTAATTCCCCGGATCCCTCTCCCCACCTTTAAAGTTAAATCCACTTTAACCTGTATTTCTCCTACCTCGAAACAGTGCGTTATTGTAGGTAGCTATGGGAGTATAGAAAAGGGCGATGGAGAACTTTGTATCATGACTCAGAGGGTTAGCTGTGTTAGTCTGTAACTTTAAAAACAATGAGTCATCCTGTGGCACCTTAGAGACTAACAAAACTAGACCTCCACACCACCCAGAGCACGCCACTGCCCGCTTCTGGCAGCCCTCAGCATTGCCCAGAGCGCGGCACCCCTCTTTCAGCCCTCAGAGCTGCCCAGAATGTGCAGTGAGGTGCTCCAGCGGCAATTTAAAGGGCCCAGGGCTTGGCCACCATCGCTGCCGCAGTAGCAGTTGAGAGTCCTGGGCCCTTTTGAATCACCAGGCCCTAGAGCAATTTTTCTGCCCAATTGGTGGGAGCACCCACAGCACAGGGGCTGTCATGGTAGGGTGAGTGCAGGGCAGGACCCAACCCTTCAGGGTGTGGGGAGGAAAGAACCTGGCTGAAACCACTGCAGGGCCTCAACTCCCAGACTATTTACTGGGAGGCAACATGCCATTAAACATATGGATCCCAAGCCGAAACAGGTTGAGAACCACTGCTCTAACCCAGGGATGTTAGATATAGTGTAACTGAACAGTCATGTAACCACACAAACTATTACCGGTTACATTGACATCCCTACTCTAAACCACACTGACTAATGGCAGCTGCCGATGAGCAATTCACCACTTTAACATAGTTCCATCCACAAACCATCCCCCCCCCCATCACTGGCATGTCCCCTCTCTGGGCCAAGGAGCTGGTACTGCTGGTTAGTCCAGCTGAGGATTCTGCCAGCACGGGGAAATGCCTCAGAGGACCAGGTAGGTCAGTTTCCGCCCCCTTCATGTCACTAGAGCATCTCATAATGCCAATGAAGTCAGAAGGAATCTGGCTGTTTTGCAAAGAGCAAATAGTATGAGCACGATTCATCTGAAGCACTTTACAAACAACTAACTGATCCCCCCTACACGCCTGTGTGGATAAGTGTTACCCTCATATTGCCTAAGGAGAAACTGAGGCAGAGATGTTAAGGAACTTACCCAAAGCCACAGAACCAGGATTGGAGCTCAAGTACTCCTGGCTCACAAGCTAAAACTCAGTCTGGGGGGTCAGCGGTGAAAGTAGTTTAATGTTTCTTACTGGCTCTGTTCAACTGCAACCTGGGGCCCTGCCACCTCTTCAAATAGCTTCCTGCTGCCTTTGCCACAGCTCAGCCAGCTCTTGCTGGAGCTGTGCACCAGGGCGCACCCGCTTACTTCCACCTTTGGTCTGGTCTGGTCCAGTGGTGTAATGAGGGAAGGTGGGGGGGCATTTGCCCCGGGTGCCACACTAGAGGGGGTGCCAATTTAGTCCCCCTGTCACCCCTCGGCTCACCTGGTCTTCCTCCACCCATCGCCACCAGCTGGAGCTACCGCTCCACCCCCCAGCCCGACCCTCCACCATCTCCACCAGTGGGTTAGTGCATGGGGGCTGGCTGCAAACAGTAGGGGGCGGGGGAAGACGCGGTACAAGCTCCCCCCTCCCCCCTCCCAGGGTCAGGCTCAGCTGTGCACCAGGTTTGAAGCCCTGCCGCATGGCAGCGGGTGTGTGTGTGTGTATGTGTGTGTGCAAATTTTGCCTTTGCCCCTGGGCACATAACACTCTTGCTACACCTCTGGTCTGGTATTTCTTAAAAACTCCCACTGGAGAAGAATTTTAATTGCTCTGATTAGAAAAGGAATTGCCACAGGGGAGCACCTGTTTAGAGTGTTTTCTTATCTAGCCATTGAGCATCCCAGAAAATGAGTAATTATTCTGAGCCCAGTCTCAAACAAAGCTGCATTTACCACAGAGATGAGGGAGCCCTCGGTACTCTCCCAAGTTAATTAGAAATCAAGCCAAGACCAAAACTCTAACCTGGAAGGGTCAGAAAGGTAACAGGAAAGAATTGGGCTGGCTAGAAAGAGACCTATTTATGAAAGGGGGGGTCAGGGTTAACAAAACTGATAAAAATCTTAAAGGAAATGGCAATGGAGAGTAGATGGTGAGTCATGTACAGAATGTACTCTAGGGCTTCAAGCACAGTTTCAATAGACTAGTGCTGCCAAAACTTTGTGTAACGTTAACAAGCACAAGCAGGGGCGGCCCGTGACTATAGGCGGACTCGGCTGCCGCCTAGGGCGCCGCCTTCAATAGGGCGCCCGGGGCACCCGATGATGACATCTGTCCATTGACAGCCCTGCAGGCAGGGGCACCGATCACGCGTTCTGCCTGGGGCGCCAGCTGCCGCAGCCTGCCTCGGGCCACTTCTGAGCATAAGTATAATGGTGAAATGAGTTGACTAAATCAACCCTAACCAATTTGGGGCTTATCAGAAACCAGAGAACACTGGCTAGTCACTGCTTAACAGTGAAGGCTTCCAGTGAAGCATAAACAGAGACAAGGCACCCATAGCTCTTACTGTGAGGTAGCTAGGTAAGGTCAACACCTCACCCATGACTAACCTGGCCTAGTTTATCTAAGTAAAATGGAAGTGCCCAGTCTCCTGGATGTTTTATAGTGGGATCGCTAATGTGCATTAGCTACCACAAGGTAAACACACACCTGGTTTTGTCAGGGAAGAGGCGCGCTGAATGGCAGGCTATAGATCAGATAGGCGGTAAGTGACATGTCAGGACCAACATTCACTCCTTGGTACTTACCTTATTCATACTATGGAACACAGAACTGGAAAAAAGAATAGGCAGGCAGGCACCTAGAATTAAGTGACAGCTGATACCTTTTCCCTCGGGTATCTGGTTCTACAGGAAGTAGGAAAAAAGGGGCTGAGAAGGCTCATGCACTTTAATGCAAAGCAATTAAGAGAAGACTGGACAACCAGCAAAGGTGCATCTACACAGCACGCTTACCTCATTGTGTAGCTTATTTCAATCTTATTTCGAAAGAAAGCGCTATTCTGAAATGTCCCTTATCCCTTGTGCAACGAGGGTTACAGGGACGTTGGAATAGCGAGATCGTTATATTTTGCTCTTAAGGTGCGGAATAGCTATTTCGGGATACCGCAGTGTAGAAACAGCCCTAGAGAGAGTGTCAAGGCAATAAAAGATGGCAAGCTGCAGCCGAGAAAAAAGCCAGGGGACTGATAGAGAATAGATGCTTAAACCCCATTTCCTCAATGTCTTGGTGGAGGTAAGCGTGCAAAGAGAACAGAGGTTTGTATCACTGGCAGCAGGGCTGTCCTTAGAATTGATGGGGCCCTACCTAAACCCCCCCCCCCCACATGTCCTTCACGTGACTTGTTACTGCCCTCTGCCTGGGGCCCACTGCGCTCTTATTTTCCCTTCCCCATAGCACCTCACTATAGGTGGTGACTTATATGGCCTGTGGTGCCTCAGAACCAGGAATATTCCTGGCCTGGGGCCAGGGGAAACACAAACTTGCCAGGCCCCTGGGAAAGGTGTGGGGCGAGGGGCTGCAGTTCTGCACGCCCAGAAAGTGCCAGCCCTCAGTGCCACCCGGAGCATGCTGTTCTACTCTGTATCCCCCACCCCCACCCCCAGCCCTGAGTACCACCTGGCATCCCAGCGGTGATTTAAAGGGCTTGGGGCTCTGACTGCCGCTGCTGCAGCAGTGACAGCAACTGGGAGGCTCAAGCCCTTTTGAACTGCAAGGTCCCACCCCCTGCCCCAAGTCAGAGCCAGCACCCAGACTCCATCCCAGAGCCTGCATCTCAGATACGCACCTGAACCCACATTCCCTCCCAGAATCTGCACCCTGCACCCCCAAACTCCCTCCCAAACCTGAACCATCACCCTTCCTGCACCCAAATTCCCTCCCGGAGTCTGAACCTCACACCCTGCCTGCACCCATCCCAGAACCTGCCCCTCAATTCCTTGCTCCAGCTCACAGCCTGCACCCAGCACCCAAACTGCCTTTCACAGCTTTAGGCAGGTAGGGGTGGGGGGATTTGAATGGAGGAAGGATGTGGATTCTGGGCACCACCAAAATTTCTGCAAACCTGCTGCCCCTGTACCTTCCCTGGGAGAGTCCAGCAGTGAGGAGGTTCAATGCCTGGCTGCTATAGAGGCTGCCACTAGCTCCACAGCTAGCTGGAAGTCTGAGTCGCTCCAGCCTCCAGTGAGTGGGGAGCCCAGCTTAGGCAGCCTCCGGCCAGGAAGAACTGGTGGCAGCTATAACCTGGAAACTGCCCTCACCTAGGCTATGTCTACACTCGCGGCTACTTGCGCAAGTACAGCCATTCTTGCGCAAGAATCTGCAGAGCGTCCACACTGCCTGCCTGCTCTTGCGCAAGGAAATTTACAGTACGGCGTGGTAAGAGAGGGCTCCTTGCGCAAGAGTTATGCTCTTTTTTATCAGGTGTAAGCCCTCTTGCGCAGGAGCTCTTGCACAAGAGGGCAATGTGGACACTCGGCAGGGATTTCTTGCGCAAGAAACCCCTATGGCTGAAATGGCCATCAGAGCTTTCTTGCGCAAGAGAGCGTCCACACTGCCATGGGAGCTCTTGTGCAAAAGCATAGCTCCCACATGGCAGTGTGGATGTTTTCTTGCGCAAGACTTCTTGCACAAGATGCCGCCAGTGTAGACAGAGCCCTGGTGATGTAATTTGGGGCCCCACCAGGACAGCAGGTAAGAGCGGGTTGGCTCCTGCACAATTTTTGGATGCTCCATGCAGCTGCATATTGTGTACATGCATAGGGACGGCCTTGACTGGCAGAAAAAGAGAACACAGATGACACGTGTGACACATGGAGTATGATGCACCATTGTGAAGCTGAGAAATACTGAGAGAACACGTAAAAGAATAGCAAGGGTGATAGAGACTCTCCAGCGTTCCAGACATCACGTTAAGAGCTCTTTAAAAACATGAATTGAGTGAAAAACAAAGCAGTAAAATTTGCCTGAGTCTGCAGGCAGCCTGAAATCCTAGCGTTGAGAGCTGTGAACAGCTCACTGGAGCTTTGACTCTGAAACCTAAAGATGACCATTTAAATGTTAACATTGATAGCTGTTTCACGGCTGAGTGCTTTAAAAAGCAACATCAGCTAAATACACTTACCTCAGGATCCCAGCAGTGGCAGTGATCCAAAGAGTGGAGGAGATAGTGAAGACAACTGGCTGCAGAAACTGTGGGAAGTGCATTATCTTGGAGTGAGTATTTGAAAAAAAAACTTTGAAATGCTGCCTGACAGAGCTGATGGAAGAGACGCTTCTAGGTTTGGAAAGGCAGGTGGTAGTTGAGTTTCGAAGAGGATTTGAACAGATGATGGAGGGAAGGCAAAAAGGGAAAAGTCAAGATTTGAAGATGTAAGCTGAAGAACTATACACGGAGACTGCTGGGTACGGAAAGTAGCCAGGGGAAGCATGTGACTCTGAGAATGGGGTTGAGGAAAAGAGGTGCTAAAGAAGTAGCAATAGCATTCAAGAACAGGTTTGCTGAGTTGGAAAATGACTGGCCACAGCAGGCAGTCACAGAAGGTGGAAGGGTAAGGAAGAAGAAAAAAATGTCTAGTCTTATAAGAGGAGGAGAAGAGTCTTAGGATATATCTATACTACGCAGCTTTTAGCAATAAGGCTGTGTCAACACAGCCCTGTCCTAAAAGCCATCACATGTGAATGCTTTTGGGGCACTTTTGCAGACAAAGTACTTCCATCACCACCAAGCGGGTTTTGCTTTGTCAGCAGGGGAGCGCGCCTGCCAACAATGTAGCATTCACATGTGCACTTGACTCAGCAACACTGAGGGGGGAGGCTTAAGCACTCGTGAATGAGAAAAGGGTTTTTTTCAGCAAGTGGGGAGACAGCCAAAGACAGCTAGAGTTTGGATCCCCAAGAGGATACAGGATGACTTCTGGAAACCGCAAAAGAGAACTATAGAACTTGCAGTTAGAAAGCACAGGAGGAAATCTGGAGAACTACACCGAACTTCCTACTAAGAACAAACAAGCCTGTCGCCAGAGCCTGCAGCACAGAAAAACATGCTGCCTGCCGGAAGCTAAGATATGGGATGTGGACTGAGACTGAAGAGGCTCATAATGGGAGCAGGAAAAAATCCACTCCTTCATGTGGGAACAAATGACACAGCTAAATTCTCAATGGAATGCATCAAGGGAGATTATGCCAGGCTGGGGAAGATGCTTAAGGAAATCCTGGAGGTTTAGGTGATCTTTAGTGGAATTCTGTCTGTCCTTATGGGAGGAGAAAGAAGGCAACACAAGATTATGATGATCAATAGATGGCTCAGGCAGTGGTGCTATAAAGAGGGCTGTGGGATGTCTGACTATTGATAAGTATTTACAGAGGACTGTTTTCATGGGATGGGCTTCACTTGAGTAAGGTGGGAAATAGACTTCTGAGATGAAGATTGGCAGAACTGATTAAAAGAGCTTTAAACTAGGAACTTTGGAGGGAGGAGGCAACAGCTGGGAGTTGCTTATACTGTATAATCTCCACACCTGATTCTAACTGGAAGAAAAATCAAGAGAGAACCTAGCAGTGGAGACAATGCCAGTACCAGTGACGCTACCTTTCCTCTGTTTCTAACAGTCAAGTAGGAGATACTGTCAGTAGAATGACTGTTGTTTCTGCTTAGTTTTGCCTACATTCCTTGCCAGCCTGGGTACATTCCTTGCCAGCCTGGGTACAAAGATATTTGTATACCAAGGCAAGGAGTCTGGGTAACAAAAAGAAGGAGCTACTGGTGCCTCCATTTTCCTATAAAGTTTATTGCCTTGTAGGTGATAACTTGGATTCCATTTATGCAACCCCCCTAAAGCAGTAAGAAGGTATTGAAGAAATTCTGTAATAGATGTGACTTCCTGATGAGACTGGCCCTGATACGGAGCCCTGGCATCGTATCTGGGCAGCTACTACAGCAAACACTTATGTGGATATAGTTAGTGCTATAGTGAGCCCAAAAGGGAGGATGCAAAGCTGGTAGTGATCTTGTGCAACAGGATCCATGCACATAGGAATTTCCTGTGAGCTACGTGAATGTCTATGTGGAGATATTCATCCTTCAAGCTGAGAGCCATGAACCACATTCTCTCCTGAAGTGAGGAAATCATTGACACCTGTGTGATCATCCTGAAATTCAGCTTTTGAATACAGATGTTGCGTTTCAAAGGTCCAGGATGGATCTCCATCCTCCCTATTTTTGGGGTATTAATACCACAGAAGAGGGTTCTATCACCCCTCCCCCCCGTATTTCTTGAGATGGGATTGTTCTGTCACCCTATGGCTTGAGAGGGAGTCCGCTTTGTGTTGAAGAATCACTTGGTGAGAGTGGTCCTTGGAGGGCAATAAGGGAGGTGGTTTGTGTGGGGAGGGAGAAGGAAAGAAACTCCATGGAGTACCCCTGATGGGTAATATCCAAACCCAACTGTCTGGGGTGACCTTGTTCCAAGTGTGAGCAAAGAGGACAAGACAACTTCTAAACTTGACGGAGAAAGGTGTAGGTGGCATCAACGCTCAGGGCCATCTCTACCCATATGCAAAACACGCTGCCACGTAAGGCACCACAAAATGTGGGACATCAAATTGCCTCAAATTGAATGGTGCCCTATGCATCTGGGTGTTGTGTATGGGCTCCATACTCCTCCCTCTATTGGCCCCCACCTTGGACTCAGAGATGGCTTGGGTAGCCCCCCAACCCCATTCCCCAGCTGTCTTCCTCTCTGCCCCCCAGGGGCTCACTGCTGGCTTAACTGCTCCCAACTCCACCCCCTGGCCAACTCCCCCAGGCTGCACCAAGCCCCCCCCCCCCTCAAGTGATGGAGAGTGGTGTGAGCATGGGCCGCAGGACTTAGGAGACGGCTGCATGGCTCTCCCCCTGCTCCTCCTGAGTCCTCTGGCCCGCACTCATGCCACTCATCACCTGTGCCTCCCACTTGCTCCTCTGAGGCTGCAGGTGAGCTTCCCTCCCAGGGCTGCCAACTCTCTTGAACTGGATGCCACTGCAGCAAATAGCATCCAGTCCAGGAAGTAGGGGACCCCAGCTCTAGTCCCCACAGTTTCTGGTCCCACGCCCCACCCCTCCTCCAGAGAGGCTGCTCGCCCACAGTGGGAGGGGTGCCAGTGTTAGACTGCACAGGGCACCATCATTAGTATGGACGGCCCTGTCAGTGGTAGTAAGCAGGCAAGGTTCCCTCTAAGCTGCGCGGCAGCACAAGCCCGCAGCTTCTTAATGAGCCCTAACTCAGGGCTCCATGCACAGAGCTGGTTGGCTAGGGGAGGGACACTTCTCCCTCAGTGACAGCAGCAGCTTCCCTGCTGAGGACAGAGCAGCAAGTCCCTCTCCTTTTGGGTCTTTTTAAGCCAATCACTGTAGTCAAGATTTATAGAAACAGATAAACATGTATCTATTCACCCTGTGCAAAAGGGAAGTCAGCTCACACAGTACTGAAAGGTATTTGTGGCAGCACAGCCTTACTGCAGGAAATTCAGCTGAGGGCATAAGGAAGATGACAAACAAATGAAGGAGCACAATAGGCTTGGGAAGTAGCCACTTTTCTATGGGTTCCAATGTCTTGCACCAAATTACAAAAAGGATCGCTACATTCCAGGCAGTTCACAAAAACCTTGGCCAAACCTTAAACCTTTGTCACAACTGCTGGCCCCCACCAAGACATTTTATAGAAACGTTCTCAGTCTGAGGACATGGTGGTAGACCCGGGACACAGGCTCCTGCATTCAATCCAGCTGCTGAATACTATCAGGCTGGTTTAGGTGCAGCAGATGGTACTCTTCTGCCACAAATCAGGGCATGCCCAGACTCTCAGCTATGTTCCTACTTTAACCAGAGTTTAGATAATGTTACAATGGCCTTGTAGGGGTACTGGGTATCAATGAAGTGTATATCAATTGTGTAACTTAGCTGGTTTTGAAGACAGGCTCATTCTCTTTTGGAGCAATATTGCCTGAACACTTACTGAAGTTGACATAAGTTCCCCTTTATGGGCTGTTCCCTCATCCATGGGAGACTCTGCTTTAGAGCAACTACATGAGCTCAAGTGGTCATACGCGGATGATAAACAGCAACAAAGAGCTAGCACCAGAAAACTTTGCATCAATACAAGGGCTGAGAAGAGCTGTAGGGAGGTTATCTTCAGGATGCCTTGGCTATCTCTGAAGGAGAAGCTGTTGAAACAGAGTTCTCGCATGCAGTCATAGTAATCTTTTTGGGTACGTCCACACAGCAACATTATTTCAGAATAACTAGTGTAATTTTGAAATAACTTAGTCTGCATCTACACAGCAGGCAGTTATTTTGAAATAATGTCAAAATACTGTCAAACTGAAGGACTTCTTACGCCGACTCCTGTAAGCCTTGTTGTACAAGGAGTAAGGGAAGTCAGAGGAAGCAAGCTCTACATCGAAATAAGTGCTGTGTAGACACTCCTAATAAGCTATTTCCAAATAAGCGATACAATTAACGTAGTTCAATTTGCGTAGCTTATTTCAAGTTAAGCCCTGCTGTGTAGATGCACCCTTTGACACCCAATCCTCCACCTACACCTTAGCAATGATGGCTTGGAAAGAGGCTGTTTATAAATACAGACTTCAATGGCACATTTTTATTTATTATTCAGCAAACTTATTTTTGTAGTTTAATTCTAGGAGCTTAATTTTCAGTTATAGATTAAAGGTATGCATTTCCCTGAATTATCTCCCCAATGAGTTGATAGTCCTGAGAAGCTAGTCTATCTGCATGCTTCATTCCCTATTCATTATGATGTTTAGTGGAAGCTAGAAAGTTTAATCAATTAATTGGGCAATAAAACAATGGGAAGATTTCAGATCCAGACAAAAGCCTCAATCCCAATTATTGACAGAATGTATAGTATCAGCTGTTTACGTGCATGTGACTTACTTGCATTTACCATAACAGGTGGGTGCTGGAGATGATAGTTGGATAACCAGGATTAAGCTTTGCATATGAAAAGGATCCAGTAGTGCAGAACAGTAAATTTAGATATCATCAGATTGAATCCAACTAAAGGTTTAATACAATGTAGAGAGATTTTTGTTTGGCCTTCCCTCGTAATGCTCACACCCGAGCTGGATCCAAATCACGTTCCATTTTACACGAAGCCCTAGCATTCCAGGGAGCAAGGTCAGAGAGTTGGAAAGTTCATCTAACTGTTCCCAGTCTGTCAATAAAGAAAAAGTAAATTAATGGGAGCAGTTAAGATATCACTTCATTCTTTCAAATATTTGTATTATTTGTGTCAATGGAAATAGGGCTAATGCTGAATGCTTTTAACTTTAAGATCACTTCTCTATGTTTTTAGTTTGCTCATCTGTAAAAGATGGATAATAATACTTTACAGACATGTTAGAAGGAGTGACTGCTTTGAAAAATGTAATGTACAAGCATTATTTATTAAAGAGCTAGCAGAGTACACAAAATTCTTCCATGCCCAGATACCAACGCTTTTCTCTTTTCAGCTTCAGTGTAGAAAAAGGAGAGAGAAACTTCCTTTGCAGAGGTGCACAGAAAAGAGGCATGCTCTGAGCTATTTGGCCTGATTTTCAGAAGGACTGAACATCCTCTCTCCCCCCAGAGGTAAATGGGAGATTGCTCCACCTCTCACTATACTTGTTGCCAAAAGGCAGGATTTGGCAACAAAACATGCCATTGTAGACAAGGCCTTAGTCATAGTAGCAGCCTGAATGTCAGCGTTCCTCTGTATCCAGTATGGTACTCAGCCAACAAGAATTACTCACTGCTTGTTGATCAACTGAAACAGGTCAGTAGCATGTGGAATCTGTGTCAGTTCCCCTGTTGCAGGCTAAAACACTCATCTTGTATATGCTTATATAGATTTTGTGCCAGACAGGCCAGCCTCCAGAAATCATAGATAATGTGTCAATTTAGAACAGTTGCTTTGGGCAATATGGACAGCTACCTCAGTTATTTCTATGGACTTTCCTTCTGGTTTCTAGTAATCACCCTGTTACTGTTTGCAACTAAAACCTGGGCTAAATCCTTATTACTAAAAAACATCACTCACAGTTTGAAATCTCAGTGTACAACATGGTGTAGGTGCTCGGAGTGTTGTGTAGTGTGAATGTTGTGAAAGAGGAAACTGGAGCTTCGTCTAGACTGCTCTTACACCCCTGGCTGGGCTTAGGCCAGCTCATGGGGTTTGAGCTAAGCAGCTGTCAACCTGTGGGACAGACTTTGGGGCTTAGAGCCTGGGCTGCAGCATGGGCCCAGTGAGCCTAAAAGGGCTACATTGCAATTGACCAGCTCATTAGCCCACGTCCAGTGTCTGCTGGCACAGGCCAGTGGGAGGTTTTTAATTACAATGTTACAATGTACCCATACCTAGGAACTCGGGAATCCTAGACTCTGTATGACTGGCTGCGGGACTTTTGCCAAATCACTTGGGCTATGTCTACACTGGCGGGTTCTTGCACAGAAACGGCCATTCTTGCGCAAGAACCCGCAGAGCATCCACATTGCCCGCCCGCTCTTGTGCAAGATTTACAGTATGGCGTCGGAAGACAGGGCTTCTTGTGCAAGAGCTATGCTCTTTTCTAACAAGTGTAAGCCTTCTTGCGCAAGAGCTCTTGCGCAAGAGGGCAGTGTGGACACGCGGCAAGGGTTTCTTGTGCAAGAAAGCCCTATGGCTAAAATGGCCATCAGAGCTTTCTCGCGCAAGAGAGCATCTACACTACCATGGATGCTCTTGCACAAAAGCACATGACAGTGTGGACATGTTCTTGTGGAAGAGTTCTTGCACAAGAACCCTTGCACAAGATGTTCTTGCACAACAACGCGCCAGTGTAGACATAGCCAGGGCTCGACAAATCCGCTTATCTACTCAACCGTGGCGAGTAGATTTCAGCCAGTCTTCCCGTTCACCGGGGGTTCGCGCATGTGCGGGGCTGGCGAGTGGTTTTTGCCGTGTTTGTCGAGCCCTGGACATAGCCATAGAGTCCCCCAAGTTGGAGGAAGGGGACTGGTCACATTTTACCATTAGAGAAACTAGGCGCTACTTTGCAAGGGTGGGGGTAGGAAGGTTGCAAAAGCACCCCTTGTGGTCCCCCAAGTTAGCATGCTCAGGCTTGGGGGAACATGGGGGTGCATCCACATCCTTAGGTCCAAGTATACAAAAAAAGCACCTGCCCCCCTCCACACACACACACACACACACACGGAAACTCCTGCGTAGGGGCGTGTGTAAGGACAAACTAGAGCTGCAGGGATTGGCACTAGCAGACTGGGTTTGGCTCCCTCTGCTGTCAGGTCCGGGGGGGGGGGGTGCAGGCAGGCAGACCCACACCCCTGTGCCCCAGGGCTCAGAGTGCCTGGCCCGCTCCTTTTAAAGGAGCCCTGAGCTCTGTGGAGGGCAGGTGCCGAAGTCTTATGGCCCTTTGCCAGGAGGCCGAGCCGGGCCGAACACGTTCCCTCCAGAGCGGGTCCCTGCTGCTCCAGCGGGCTGGCGAGGCGGGGCTGGGATACCTCGCGGGGAGCCCCTTCCCTCACCCGCCCGCTGCCCCGCACGGCCACCGCCCCGGCCCCGCAGCTCTGGCCCCGCTTGGCGGGTGGGGCGGGGCGCAGCGAGCCAGGTGCGGCCACCTGGGCAGTGGCGGGGCTGGCACAGCGTCCCCGCGCCCCGCCTCGCTACCCCCGCGCCCGCCAGCTCCAGCTTACCCGCGTCCCGGGTCGCGCTCCGGCCGCAGCGCAGCCAGCCCCTGGCCGCAGCCCCGAGCTCCGCCCCAGCCGCTCCAGGTGTCCCGCTGCTCCCCGCCTGGGACTGGCTCCGCGGCAGACGCAGCGCGAGTGTGGCTCCGCCGCGGGGCTTTTCTCACACAGGCGCTTCCCTCAGCGCCCTTGGCGGCGAGAGGCCGGGACTGACGGGGCTGCAGTGGGAGTGTCTGTCCCGGGAGCAGCCCGCTGAGCTGGGCGGATGGCGCCTAGGCGGCTCGGGGCCCTGCATGTCCAAGCCCGGCCTTTTCAAGCGGCTGCTAGTGCGCGGCGCCCCCCATCGTGTGTGTGTTTGTGTGTGTGTGGGGGGGGGGGGGCGTCAGTTAAGTTCAAGGGACCTGGGCGTGCCCCGCACGCTGAAGCACAGGCCCTTAGCTCCCCAACTAGGGAACTCAACACCAGTGGCCGCTTTACAAGAGCTGGATCAATACAAACGCAGCTCTCAGTGGTGCCGTTCAGGGGGTGGATACCTGCAGGGGAGCCTGGTTCAAACGCCCCTGGACAGGTGGTGTCCGGTTTTGAACCGGACAGTCCAGTTTTTGAGCTTTCGGTCTGGGAAACAAATTGAGAAAATACCGGACATATAAATGGCCAGTACTTTCTAATTAAGTTTTTATTATTATCACGAATATCAGTACGTAGTTGCGTACTGCCTGGCTGGTCGGCGCGCTCACACTGCATGAGTGTGTCTACCAGCCAGGCAGTACGCAACTACGCAGTAGAGAGGAGGGGGCGGGGCCGGGATGGACTCCCCGAGGCCGGACTCACCCGTGTGCCCCGCCAGGACTGTGCGCGGGACGGGCAGCACCCTGGGATCTGCCTGTGTCTGGGCCAGCCTTGCTCCCCAGCGGCTGGTTCTCCCCCCTCCTCCCCCCCCCCGCTCCAATCTCCCCTGGCCAGCCCCGCTCCCCCCAACCCCCTCCCGGCCAGCCCCGCGCTCTTCCCAGCCGGTTCCTCCCCCACATCTGAGATCAAGTGTGTCCGGTATTTTTTTTGAACCATCTGGTAACCCTAGCAGGTGGCAGCTTCATGGGCAGCCATGATGAATTTGGCTTTACCAGACCAGTAATAACGTTGTGGAGCGTTTAACACCTGGAATAAAGCCACACAGTGTGGCCATGGACAGTCAGTGCTATGGCGCCATGGTGCCAAGCGTCTTGCTGTTGTTATGAAAGAGCCCTGGGGTACAGTGAAAGCTGTGTAGAACTTCTGAGCGAGCCTGAGTTGCTTTAAGGCTTTCCATGCGTGCTTAGACAATGATTTGCCTTATTTATATAAGCTGAAAATCTCCCCTTAGTAGCCACTGTGAGGTTGGCAGACTAGTCACCAGCTCATGCCAAGGTCTCTGTGTCCTAATGGGACACTGACAGACACATCCCTGGGTTCTGGCTCGTAATACAGTATTGACAGAGTAGCATGGGTGCCAGGTATTGTAGGCAGGGAGAGGCTGAGCATCCCCAAAGAGCCTAATGTAGCTCATCCTTCTGACCAGTGCACTTCCCGCAGGGAGTTGGGATTAGACATGTTGCCTGCCCAGTGCTCTGGGGACTGGAGCCCTGGGGCTGAAGCTGCAGCACATCGGAGCTGGGGCCTGGCCTTCCTGCCCCCAGCTGAGCAGTGCTGGGGTCATGGGCTGCAGTGGGTGTGCTTTGGGCTCCTCGGGGGTGGGTGGGGTAGAAGAGAGGGGCACAAGGGGCGAGTCCAGCAGCTAGCCTCTCCAGGTGTCTGGGTCACTGGCCAGCAATGCTTTGTAACCAAGATTTGAAGTGTGTGGCCATTTTATAGCTGAGTCACCAAACACTGCCTAATGCTTGCAGTGTTCTAGTAGTGTTGGTCTCAGGATATGAAAGGGAGATACGGTAGGTGCAGACTGGTGCTTGCTGCACACTTCTGTGGTCACTCAGGAGACAGTCAAATGCTACCCAGCTGATTAGCAGAGCACCCACTAGTAGGTTTTTTGTTTTTATTGGTGGTACACATTTACACATGCTTGCTGCACATAAAAATTATTCCACACATGGATGGAAAAAATTCCATACCTGGATGGAAAAAAATAGAGTTGGTGCAACAGTCTCTTTTGTTGGACCAATACAGAAGAAGCACTCGGTGTAACATGAAAGCTCATCTCTTCAGTCTACAAAAGTTGGGCCAATAAATGCTTTTACCTCACGGCCTTGTCACACTATAATGACAACAAAGTGGCTACGAACAGGCCAAACTGTGCAGTGTAAATGTTCAGTAGAAAAGTATCTTAGGAAAAGAGGACACTGCAGGATTCACTGGCGGCTCATCTTTGATCACTTCTGTTACCTTCATTTTTGATCCTGCTGCTAATACACCTTTCCCTCACCCCCATCCCTTCAACTCAATGTGGTTTCAGGCGGGAGGAATAGGGGGGCCACTGATTGTACTGAGTTTCTGATATGAAATGTTTTATATTCACATAAATAGCACAGGTTGCAAACTGAGCCAACCCATATTTTAGTGCTACAGATGTGCTGCTAGTTTTTGCTATTTCAGAGCCCTGGCATGATTTAGATTAGGATTAGCAGATAATAGTTTGTAGGTAAAATCTTCTCAGACTGGGAATAAATATCACAGGAGCAATTGTCTTAGATCATTACTGCTTATGGCACAGTGGCCCTGAACTGGCCCTGCTCCCATCCAATCATACCATTAATTACTTACATTTACATACATGGCTGAGTTTGTACCTGCAAAGTGATGCTAGTGTTGAATCAGTTTGTACTGGCAAAACTGCAGCTATTCTGCTAAAAACACCATTTAGCTGCAGCTTTGCCAGTATAAACCGGAGTGTCTACATTAGGGGCTTTGACAGCAGAGGGATGTGAAGCAATGCAATTACCTGACTTACATGCAGCTTCTCTGTGGCAGCAGAAAGCAGAGATCCCCAGCCTCATGGCATTCTGCTTCCCACTACTGCGGAGAAGCCAGGTACAGCAGGCTGGGAGAGTAGAGCAGGGTGGAGCAGGCTGCCAGCTGTTCCAGCTCCTGCTGCTATGGTGAGTGCAGGAGGAGGAGGTAACCCCTGCTGCCACATGGCCCCTAGTAATTCCCTGGCTTACGTCACACAAGGGAGAGGGTAAAGGGGTGGAGCAGGGGTGGCACTTGAGGGAAGAGGTAGAGCAGGGGCAGGTGGAATTGGAGGAGAGGTGAGGTGAGGCCTATGGGTGGGTTTGCCTGGTGCCCCACATCCTCCAGGTTATGGCCCTGCTGATTAGGGCCATATCTCATGCACTAGGAACATAATACTGTTCATTCTTAGTCAGACCAAAGGTCCGTCTTGCCCTGTATTCAATTTTCCAACGGTGGCCAATGCCAGGTACCCCAGAGGGAATGAACTGACAAACAGTGGCTAGAGACACTGAAAGCATGGTGCCTTGAGGAAATACTATTGTGAAGGCTAACACTATAAGAGGATTCAAAAAAGAACTAGGTGAGTTCATGAGGTAGGTCCATCGAAGGCCGTGTGCTTCCTAGCTACATCACTGGGCTGGAGGATGAGTGAGGTGCATACTGTGAGAATGAATTTCAGTCATCATCTGAATTAATGCTGACTATGACGGTGGGAAAAGCTCAAGCAAAAATCTTTCCCAACTCTGTCACCTTAACCCTTTCCATTAGCTCAAAGGGACAGTCAGGTTAAAGGGCAAGACTTCAGATGTAGCTACAGAAGCTGTAATATCTCTTAGCAGACATCTCTTGCCTTTATGAGGTAGTTTCCTTTGAGTGAGGTTTTGGCTCAGTGACCGTTTATTACTGGAACTACTGCAGGGACCAAAAGCTGAGGAAAGAACACCAAGGGTGCGTCTAGACTGGCAAGATTTTGCACAAAAGCAACTGCTTTTGCGCAAAAACTTGCCGTCTGCCTACACTGGCTGCTTGAATTTGCTCAAGAGCACTGACGTTCTACCGTAAGAAATCAGTGCTTCTTGCACAAATACTTTGACGCTCCTGCTCAGGGATAAGCCCTCTTGCGCAAGAATACTTGCGCAAGAGGGCCAGTGTAGACAGGCACCTTAATTTCTTGCGCAAGAAAGCCCGATGGCTAAAATGGCCATCGGTGCTTTCTTGCGCAAAAGTGTGACTATACTGGGCACGGATGCTTTTGCGCAAAAGATGTCTTTTGCACAAATGCATCCGTGCCAGTCTAGATGCTCTTTTGCTCAAATACTTTTCACGGAAAAACTTTTCCATTAAAAGTATTTGCGCTAAATCATGCCAGTCTAGACGCAGACCAAATGTTTCTGCTCAACATCAGTTGCTTTTCCTCACTCTGCACAACATTTTACCTCATTATTTGAATTCTCCAGTGTCAAGCACAAAACCTGTTAGGTAGCCCTGGATACAGTGAGTGAGTGAAGTATTAGAAAAAGTGAGTTAGGTCCCATCCACACTACTGTAGCATTTGCCTTTCAATTCTCATGAAAGGGTTTTGTGATGGCAGGCCATCACCCAGATTAAAAACTTATATATATATATATATATATATATATATATAAATTGTGGAGAGATCCTTAAATATTTATAAAACTGGGCACTGTTTTCAAGATAAAGATATCCCTTTAAAGTGAAAGTCATTCCAGATACTACACTTGGCCCTGCTGATTTTTCTCATCTTCCCCCACTTTTTTCTGTAAAATCCACAAGGAAGAATCTAAATATGCAGGAGAAACAACTGAACTGATTTTCCAACACTCTCTTACAGTTATTTTAGGTGTTAATTGTAACACTAGAATGGGGGGTGGCCAACCCATTACAGACAAAGAGCCAAAATAGTGGTGTATACAACTCAAAGAGCCGAGGGAAAAGAGTTGTTGAGCAAAAAAAAAAAAAAAAATAAGCCCTGGCCACCGCATTTGGCTGCAGCCCTTTTAAGAGCAAAGCAAGCATTGCCCTTTTAAGGCAGCCATTTTCAAGACAGCCATTTTGAAGTCTGCACCAGCATCCCGTGCAGACAGAAACATGCTGCCCCTTTTGGAGCCGCAATTTTTTCTTTGAAGAGCCGCATGCGGGTTGGCCATCCCTGCACTAGAAGATAAAAACAATGAAGAGTCCAGAGGCACCTTAAAAACACTTTTATTATGGCATAAGCTTTTGTAAGTTGCAAGATGCCACCAGACTCCTTGTTGTTTTTGCTGAAACAGACTAACATGGCTATTTTTTAAACCTGTCAATAGAGGATAAAACATTTGTAGACAGAAATGTGTTTTTTGACACAGACTATATCTCTTTAAAGGTGTGGGGACGAAATTGTGCAGGAATCCATTTCAGCCTAGGGACTTGCAGCAACAAAAAAGACCAGTGTTACGTAAGGGGAAAGGGAAAAAAGAAGTTAAAGGCAAGAATGAAATAATTGGCAGGTGTGAAACATGATTGATTGGGGAAAGTTGGGAAGGGAGAGAATGAAGCTCTGAGACTGTGAGGAATACAAACATTTTGATTAAAAGACAAGGAGTACACAAGATTTGAGAGAGAACATTTCCAGTACCAGAGGAACAACGTGTCAGGCCCATGGAATAAAGAGAAGGATCTCAGAGTTGACAAAGACAATTTAGCAGTGGGGTGGCTCCTACAAAATTACAATTGGTGACTGTACATGTCTTCCACCTTCTTCATTTGCTGGCAGTTGACAGCTGGCTAATAAACACCCAAGAATTCAGGCTCTGGTAGGGCCCAACCCTTTGACAAAAAAAACTACTTGTAGAGAAGTGGGCTGTGCCCACAAAAGCTCATGATACCATCTACATGTTTTGTTAGTCTATAAAGTGCTACCAGACTATTTGTGGTTGTTTTAGTTTTTACTTGTAGAGTGTTATTGACCAGGGCAATTTACAGCCACACTGTTTAACAGAGTCAGTGGCTGCAAGGGTAGGGAGTGAACCTAAAGGAATGCTTGGCTTCCTTTCCTTATAAAACTGAATATGACAAATATTATGTTATAATTACCCCCAGCTCTATGCCCTCACTCTTCTGTTCTTCCTCAGACTCCACCCCACCCCCGTAAGGCAGACAGGTCATTATCATTTCACAGATGGGGAAGGAACACCAAACCCTGGCTGTCTACATTTGAAAGCGCTGTCAAAGCAGGGTTGCCACAACAGCACTTTAAAGTGTGGCCATGGCCCCACACAGTGTGAGAGAGATCTCCCAGCCCGCTGTATCAGGGCGAAAGCTAGCAAGGGATGTAGAGGGTAACAAGAAAGGTTTCTACAGGCATGTTAGCAATCAGAGGGTGATCAGAGAGGGTGTGGGGCCCTTACTGGACGGGGGACGTAACCCATTGACAGATGTTTTGGGAAAAGCTGAAGTACTCAAAGCTTTTTTTGCCTCTGTCTTCACAGGCAAGGTCAGTTCCCAGACTACTGCACTATGCAACGCAATATGGGAAGGAGGTGGGCAGCCCTCGGTGGAGAAAGAACAGGTTAAGAACTATTTAAAAAAGCTAGACATACACAAATCCATGGGTCCAGATTTAATGCATCCAAGGCTGCTGAGGAAGTTGGCAAATGTCATTGCAGAGCCTTTGGCCATTATCTTTGAAAATTCGTGGAGATCAGGAGAGGTCCCAGGCTATTGGAAAATGGCAAATATAGTGCCCATCTTTAAAAAAAGGGAAGAAGGACAATCCAGAGAACTACAGACCAGTCAGCCTCACCTCAGTCCCCAGAAAAATCATGGAGGGGATCCTCAAGGAATCTGTTTTGAGGCACTTGGAAGAGGGAAAAGTGATCAGAAATAGTCAACATGGATTCACCAAGGGCAAGTCGTGCCTGACCAATCTGATTAGCTTCTATGCTGAGGCAACTGGCTCTGTGGCCATGGGAAAGTCAGTGGATGTGATATACCTTGACTTTAGCAAAGCTTTTGATATGGTCTCCCACAGTATTCTTGCCAGCAAGTTAAGGAAGTATGGATTGGCTAAATGGACTGTAAGGTGGATAGAAAGCTGGCTAGATGGTGGGGCCCAACGGGTAGTGCTCAACGGTTCATTGTCTGGTTGGCGGTCGGTTTCAAACAGAGTGCCCCAAGGATCAGTTCTAGGGCCGGTTTTGTTCAACATCTTTATTAATGACCTGGATGAGGGGATGGATTGCACCCTCAGCAAGTTTGCAGATGACACTAAGCTAGGGGGAGAGGTAGATACAATGGCATGTAGGGATAACGTCCAGAGTGACCTGGACAAATTGGAGGATTGGGCCAAAAGAAATCTGATGAGGTTCAACAAGGACAAGTGCAGAGTCCTGCACTTGGGATAGAAGAATCCCAAGCAGGCTGGGAACTGACTGGCTAAGCAGCAGTTTGGCAGAAAAGTACCTGGGTATTACAGTGGATGAGAAGCTGGGTATGAGTCAACAGTGTGCCCTTATAGCCAAGAAAGCTAATGGCATATTTGGGTGCATTTGGAGGAGAATTGCCAGCAGATCTAGAGAAGTGATTATTGCACTTTATTCAGCACTGATGAGGCCACATCTGGAGTATTGCATCCAGTTCTGGACCCTCCACTATAGAAAGAATGTGGTCGCATTGGAGAGAGTCCAGCTGAGGGCAACCAAAATGATTAGGGGGCTGGAGCACATGACCTACAAAGAGAGGCTGAGGGATTTGGGCTTATTTAGTCTGCAGAAGAGAAGAGTGAGGGGGGATTTGATAGCAGCCTTCAACTTCCTGAAGGGAGGTTCCAAAGAGGCTGGCGAGAGACTGTTCTCAGTCGTGACAGATGGCAGAACAAGGAGCAATGGTCTCAAGTTACAGTGGGGAGGTCTAGGTTGGATATTAGGAAAAAACATTTAAGTAGGAGGGTGGTGAAGCACTGGAATGGGTTACCTAGGGAGGTGGTGGAATCTCCATCCCTAGAGGTTTTTAAGTCCCAGCTTGAAAAAGCCCTGGATGGGTTGATATAGTTGGGGTAGATCCTGCTTTAGGCAGGGGGCTGGACTTGATGACTCCTGAGGTCTCTTCCAGCTCTAGGATTCTATGATTCTATAAACTAGGGGTGTTAAATTTAGATTAATTAATTAACTAATTGAATAGTTAATGGAATTTCCATCAACTAATCGATAAGGGCGCCTCCGCCTGTGAACTGTAGAAAGAGTCCTACTGGGCTCTTGCTCCATTTCAAAAGTGGAAGCCCCTCAGGGAGCGTGGGACCAGCGGGGGACTGGACCCTTGCTCCCTGCAGCACCTGAGCCCTTGAAATGTACAAGAGCCCCACCAGGGCTCTTTTACATTTCAAAAGGAAGCCCCACAGACAGTGCAGGGCCAGGAGGGGAGTCCCCTGCTGGCCCTGAGCTCCCTGCAGGGCTTCTGCTTTTGATCCTGCATTTCAAGAGTAGAATCGCAGCAGAAGCGGCGCAAGAGGAGACTCCTTCAGTCCTCACTCGTGCTGTGCCTCTACCACTCTTGCCCCCCGTAAAGACGGTGCTGGGGGGAACCGGCTTTTAAGCCAGCTCCTCCCAACACCGGCTCCTGCTCCCCACCCTTGCTGCCTCTCTCTGATAGAGGCAGCAAGTGGGGGGAAGCGACAAGTTGCATTGCTAGTTGACTAGTCGATTATATCCCTAGTGTAAACCAGCTCCACGAGGGGAGTCTCTAACAGCGCAGCTCCCACTGCTGTAGCCTGCTTCACACTGTGCTTTACAGCGCTTGTAACTGTCAGCCGGTGGAGTCAGGGCAGTGAGTGGTGTGTGTGTGTTATACACCCGAGACTTCAACTGCTAGGACCGGGGTCCCTTCGCAGCGGGCAACCTGGAGAAGGTTGACGGGCGCCCCAAAAAGTTTTATGTCTGTGTCTTTGACCGCTAGGACCGGGGTCCCTTCGCGGCGGGCAGCCAACAGGCTGACAGACGCCCCAAAGTTTACAGGGAGAGCTTATTGCACCTCAGACTTTAACTGCTAGGACACAAGGTCCTGTTGTAGCAGGCAGCCTAGGGAAGGCTGAGAGGTGCCCCACGGATCTGTCCACTGGAGGCGACACGATCCAAACGCCCAGCTCTCCCTATATCTGTCCCTTATGACCAGCTGGAGTTCTTTTTAATTGTGTCTGGTTCTGTTACAGCAACAGGAGGAGTCAGGCTACAGCTTAAACAGTTACTATTTTATTGTTACAAGGCAAACTTAGCTGTTAAATGCTACTGCTGTGTTACAGATAACACAGCCGCTACAACAGGACAAGACAGAAATTACACTAAAAGTCACTTACAGGTACCATGAAATCCTTTGGTTCTCTGAGTGCTTATTAAATGCATGCAAAATAGACACCTAGCAGGTATATTCTCACCCCTGCAATCCTTACTCCAGCGAAGCCAGGTTCCTCTCAATCCCAATGGGAAGCAGTCAGTACGAGACTAAGGCGTCCCTAAAGTCTCGGGGAGTCCAAGACCGCCTGACCAGCAGGTATGTGGGTGGATCTCCAATTAGAGTGGGGCACAGGGCCCTACTTTATACCCCTGTGATCACGTAGACGCTTCTCTTGTCATTAAAATGCCAATTAAGTTGGAATGTCTTTGTGACGCCCATTCCCACAGGGGGTCCAAAGCTTAATTTGTACCTGTGAGGTGGAGGTAACTAAATCATTAGGGCCGGACATTCTTTTCTGATGGGGCGGTAGATTCCCCTTCTGGGACAATGTGTAGGCATATCAATACTGCTACCAGCCAAAGGCAGCCCGAGGCCCCGATCGTCTGCTGGCCCAATTGCTGCTGTTATCTGGTTTCTGTCTAGCATCCAGGGCCATTGTCATTCGAGCACCTCTGGAGGCCCTGGAGCCTTTGAAGACAGAGTTTCGCTCTCCAGGATTCTCTCTCCCAAGGATGTCAGAGGGAAGGGGGGGAGTTCTGTCTGGCTACAGTAACTTGCTGCACTTGGGTGGGTTTTTTTCACACCCTGAGCCAGAAAGTTACAGTGCTGTGATGTGCCAGTGTAGACTTGACTGTGCATGTGGCCTGAGGCAACAGAGCTCCTCACCAGCAGTGAGCCAGCAATTGAGGCACGAGGCTGGGAATAAGCCCTGAGTTTACATCTCTGCTCTGACACTTGACTCTGAATGTGGCTTGGGGCATATTTGCTATTGGCTTTCCGCTGGCACTTTACAGCACTGTATATTTCTGGCTCGGGGTGTGTGAAAAACACCCACACCCCTGGTGCAGTAAGTTACAGTGCTGTAAAGCACCAGTGCAGACTTAGCTGCTAACTGCTGGGGAGGAGTGCTATAGAGTGTTGTGTTGATGAAAAGGGACTGTCTGTCTCATAACGTACTCCATTTGTGCTAGATGGGTGCCCATTGCCCAGTTCTTGACATAGTCTCCAACGTGGCTTTCTTAAGTCCCTCGCCATCCACATTTTGGTCTCCATAATTCAACCTGGAAGTAGTTTGCTAATGTGAGTAATTTGGGATTTTTAAAGAAAGAACAGCTGCATGGAAATCAGCCTTCTAGAGACTATCTGCTTCAGGTAGGGATCTGCTTCCAGTGCAGCTTTTTCACAAATACGGTTTGTACAGCTATATTTTGACAGTCCTGAACCAGAGGGAGAGAACTGGCTCTTCCCAGGGTTATCACTTGTCAAGCCAGCTGCTAGCTTTGATCCTTTTTCTTCTCCTCTGTGGGTTGCTCAAGTATTGATGCCTTTCATCAGATGCAGCCGGACAGCATGCAATCCTACTCTCAGGGTTGTAATAGTTGTATTCAAGACTGTGCTGAATTCCAGTTATTATCTTTGGCTTGGAGGTGTAGCAAGATTTTTAGTTCTCAGTTACATCTCAGGCTTGGTCTCTTGCAATTATCCATTTCCAGTCCTACCCTTGAAGACCATAAGTTTGAGCGTAGTGTTCAGCAATAAATTTGGACGTATGTTTAAACCAAGTTAAAACTAGGGCTTGAGCCTGAGGGCTGCCATGTTCTCCACCTCCGGCTGCTGGTAGCTCATTCTGGATGACCCAGGGCAGGTCAAATAAGGGTTTACATAAGGCAAAAGCTTTCTTTGTGCTGGGCTGGCTTGCACTTTACACCCTGCCCCCAACTCCCGTGAGCACTGACTGAGGGAGTGGCCAGGGAATCACTTCTAAATACAAGACTCCAACCATGGCCTTTTTATGAGCCCCGTGTAGAGGGCCTTACCAAATACATCATGAACTCTGAAATCTAATCTACCCTGTGAAATCTGGTAACTGTAGAGGAAGGGCAGGTCTTGGGACACTCCAGCCAGGATCTCCTACTGTGGGCCAGGCTCCGGCTCCTACTTTGGGCCTGGGGAGGGGTGGGACTTCTCTTCACCTGCAAAAGCTGGGTCAGACCCATCTCCAGCTTCAGGAAGCTCCATGTTGCTGGTTGGGACAGCTCCAGCCCCAGGAGGAAGACTGCAGCCTCAGATGTCAGCCTGTGACCAGGCAGGAAGGCTGTTGGGAAAACCCAGCCATATGGTAACCCTGCCACCCCAACACCCTGCAGCCCTCACTTCTGTGCTGCAGCTGGCAATGGTGTTGGCAGGGATTCTGCCTTCAGAACCAGGCACCTGGATAGCAGTGACCGCCAAATGGGAACCAGGCTCTAAACCCCAGAACAATGCAGAAGTGAGGTGGCAATCCCATGACACCTCTACAGTAGCTTTGTGACACCCCTTCTCCCTCCCCCTCCCCCCACACAATGCTTTTCTGGGCCAGGACCCCCATGGTTACTATACTGGGAAATTTCAGACATAAAGCTCTGAAATTGACCCTTTAAAAACCTTATGACCATGAAATTAACCAAAATGAACCATGAATTTGCTAGGGCTCTGTCAACATATGATGGGAGAACTCCAGATGAACACACACTGTGGGATTCAAATCCATAGCGCCCATGATGCTGATGCTGCACAGGGCCGGACCGAGCCATTCCGGCGCCCCGGGCAGACTGGTTAATTGCACCCTGGGTTGGGGGAGGGCGCATACATGGCCCCGCCCCCACCTGGCGTGTGGGAGAGGGTGCGCGGAGCTGGCGGCAGCAGGATGCACGTGCCCGGCCCGGCCCAGCCCCATGGCCATGGAGGGAAGGGCGCTGCTGGCCGGTGCTGCGGGGGTTAACGCAGCCCCTGCCCCGGGCGGCCGCTGCAGGGTGGCTGCTGGGAGCTGCTGCAGCCCACGATCCAGGAGCCGGGCGCGCAGCGCCTGATGGCAGCTATAAGGGGCGCTGTGCGCCCCTTACAGCTGCTATCAGGCGCCCCCATAGGTTGGTGCCCCGGGCAGCTGCCCGGCTAGCCTATGCCTTAATCCGGCCCTGGCTGTACTTAAGTCCTGTGCTTGCATCACAAGTTCAGCTGTTGGATCAGAAGGTGTCACATGCACAAAGCTACAGCAAAACTGAGTAGATTGGCCAACACTGAGCCCAGCACCATGGCTACTCGCCTAACCATGAGGGCGCTGTGCTAGCACTAGGTAGAACTACCAGCACAGCAAGGTTGTGAAGCAGCTCTTGGACAGTGCAGGCCATGCTCCAGGCTGGGACAAACTCCTTGAGTATCACTGTGGTTTCTGGTCCTAGCCTGACTTCTCTTGGAACTTCTTCCTGCTTGATGTCGCTCATTTTAAAAATGTTCTGATTTTTGGCTGCTGTCCACTACCTTATATGCAGATGTAAGCAGGGGCTGAACTGCTGCTTGCTGTCAGCCAGCTAAAAGGAGAGAGCTGCCCTGGGCGTGGGTGTGAACCCGGCAGGTGAACTTTTGGACTCTGGGCGGCACTTACCAGGGACAGAGACTTTTGGGGTGTCGGACTTTGGGTGATTCTTGGCTGGGCGGGGGGGCCCTCAGCTTGTGGTTTGGGCTATGAACTCTGTTTGTGGTATTTTCCCAAGTTAATGCCATATGACTTCTCTCTCTGTTTCATTAAATGTTTCTTTCCTACACTCAGACTCTGTGCTTGCGAGTGGGGAAGCATTGCCTCTCAGACGCGCCCAGGGGTGTGTGAATTTCCCAGGTTACTGGGTGGGGGCTCGAGCCGGTTCTGTGTGAGATGGACCCCTAGATATTGAACCCGGCTCTGGTTGCTGCCGAGCCTACCCAGCAGAAGGGTTACACAGGGATAATTAATTTAGGATGATGCCTGGCTATGCATATGGGATACTCCAATAGAGAGTTTATGCTACCCCAAGATAAATTCAAGGGCTACGTCTAGACTGGCATGATTTTCCGCAAATGCTTTTAACAGAAAAGTTTTTCCGTTAAAAGCATTTGTGGAAAAGAGCGTCTAGATTTTTTTCATGTAGGCGCCTAGATTTTTTTTTTGTGGAAAAGCATCCGTGCCAATCTAGACGCGCTTTTGCACAAGAAAGCCCCGATCGCCATTTTAGCCATCGGGGCTTTTTTGCGCAAAACAATTCTGGGTTGTCTACACTGGCCCTCTTGTGCAAAAGCATTTGCGCAAGAGGGCTTTTGCCCGAATGGGAGCGTCATAGTATTTGCGCAAGAACACTGACGATCATACATTAGATCGTCAGTGTTCTTGCGCAAATTCAAGCGGCCAGTCTAGACAGTTGGCAAGTTTTTCCGGAAAAGTGGCTGATTTTCCAGAAAAACTGGCCAATCTAGACACAGCCAAGATGTTCAGTGACAGTTGTAGTAAATACAATGGCTGCAATATACTGTTGTACTTCCCATATGTCAATGAAGCTACATCCATTTCCATTAGTTCAAAGGTCTAGCCAACTGCCACTTCCAAAGTCTACCTTTGTATAGTGCTTTTAGACGCAGAGATATAAGAAATAACACTTTTTATTTGTTCTAAGCCATATAAATTATTACTGTTACTTACTTGTAGCAGGCTAGCGCCTGGCATGATTCTGATCATAAATCACCTGGGGGCGAGGATTCCAGTAATGGTGAGAGCTAATTTGTCATTGCAAGAGGAGCGTTTTTTTTAAATGCAACTGTTTGCCTTTGAGTACAGCCTTCTGCGTTGGGTTCTGTAGGAAATACTGACTATGGCAGGACTTTTCTGTTGGTCATGCTCTTTTTCCTTTGTGAGCCAGAACTCTGCGTACAGGATGTTGCTAATACTGTCGCAGAAGAGGATGAGACTCTACTTCCTTTGCCTGTGTGGGAACTGTGTGCAATGTGTATGTGCAAACATGCCAAATAGAAATCGAAGGGTTCAGATTGCCAACTTATGACAGCACATTCAAAGGCTTTTATGAAACTTACTTTCTCCTGTAAATTATTGTTCAATGACAACTGCTAACTCTAAACAGCAGATATTCAGCAGCCACACAAACTATTATTACAGCTGAAAAGCCTCTGCTGAATAAAAACTTTATGGATGTTAAAGATGGAGATGCTTAATAATTAATCATATATAACAGTGCTTTCAATACATGGGCACCGGCCTATCAGGTATAATAGAAGCATCTCATCCTGACAATGTGATTGTATAAACATGTTACAAAGGAGAAACTACTGACTGCCACAGTGCGTAGGAGAGGAGGTGTGAGCTACTTGCAATAATTGGGGACTGGATTGGCATATTTGGTTTCTATTCCTGGCTCTGCCACAGAATTGGTCTATGGCTTTGAGCAAATTACTTGACCTTTCCTTGCCTCTTTGTGATGTATTTTAAAATACTCACAAGTAATGTGCTTGATAAATGGATTTGCAGTTTGCCTACAAAAGGTAAGCACTCACAGCTATTACTGAAATTGACACGGGATTGAAGTCAACAGGAATTGAAGGTGCTCAGCACTTCTGAAAATTAGTCCACTCTCTTTTCCTTATCTGCTATATCGACTCTGCCTACAAGCCAGGCTGGGATGTGCTCCTTGAGTATCACTGGGATTTCTGGGTCTAGCCTGAATTCTCTTGGAAATTTTTCATGCTAGATACCTCTCGTTTTAGAAATGTTCTGCTTCAAAGTTTTAGGATGGTGTCCACTACCTTCCTAATTATGCGGGGATAATTAGTTTAGGATGATGCCTGGCTATGCATATGGGATACTCCAATAGAGAGTTTATACTACCTCAAGATAAATTCAAGGTGATCAGTGACAGTTGTGTTAAATACAGCAGCTGCAATATAGCATGAGGTGCTGGTGTAAGTGTTAGAATACTGTAGGAGAAGGTATACACCAAACTACGTGATTTTTCTTGGTATATCAGTCTGTCATTCTCCAAGGGCAACAGGAGATGGTGGCAACTAAACCAGAGGCAGCCTTCGTGGCCGTGGCTGCACAACCACTTGCTACATTTAGGTGCGCACCTCAGTGACATGCACCAAGGGTGAGGTAGAGCCCATGCTGGCTGATTTTGCATGCAGTTTTCCAGCTTTCTACTGGCAGTCGCAAGCCCATTTTTAGGACTACAACACTGTCATGTGTAAAATGCCTTATTACAGTTTCCACTGCAGAATACCAGGGGGTACTTTCCCTACACCCGTGAAAAACACTACAAATAGGCTTCCTCTTTCAGCTTTGCAGAGTTCTGTTTGCTTAGCCTAGCTGTGTGTCAGACAGTCCCACTGATAGGAATTCTGGGCCCCAGAATAGCACAATCAATGGGCACCCTGTCTGCCTCCCTCAGACATAGCAACAGTCCTGTACCCAGCTTGGCTCCTTCCCCTCTTTGCTTTCCCCATCCCAGCTCTGCTGCCCAACCGTCTTTTCTCCCTCCCCGCCAGGCTCCTTTCTCCCTGCCTACTTCTGCCCCCACCCCTCTGTTCTTTTCTCTTCCCAGCCTGGCACCTCCCGGCCATCCCCAGCTCAGTTTGCCCCCTCTCCTCACAGCAGGAGTGCCTTCACACCGCAGTGTCCCTCCCTCGGCTATCACCCAGCCCCCACTCTTCCCAGTCCTGCTCTCCCCTCCCCCTGTCTGTCACATGGGATTCAAAAAGTTTCACCCTTGACTACAAAGCTGAAGCAATCGTTGCTGCAGCTGGGCCAGCTATTCCTCCTGGCTCTGCCTTCCCAGCACGCCTGGTGCGCTGCTGTCCTGACCTGCTCCACAGCCACCCAGGGCCCCCCTTGCCCTGGCACCTCAAGTCAGTGAGAGGCTGTGGCCACCTTCCAGGTAGGGATGTATGCGAGTGCTCAACTATTCGACTGCCCGATAAGCATAAGCTTAACAGATAGTCGAGTGGAGTACTCGGCTACTTGCTTCCCCCATCTTTGCTGCCTCTGTATGAGAGGCAGCAAGTGGGGGAAGGGCAACAGAAGCTGGTGTGGGGGGGAGGCAGGCTGAAAGCTGGGTCTGCGGTGCCACCTGCCCCCCGTGCTGTTTCTATCAGAGGCAGCGGGCAGGGGGGAAATAGGGGAGGCTGTTGCTGTGGAGCAGGCCCTATTCGCAGCCAGCTGGGTCATCGCGAACAGGGGCTGCTGGACCTAGCAGGCCCAGCTTGCATGGGACTGCTGCATCTCTGCATGCTAAATGCAGTAAGAGCCACTAGGCATTTAAAATGCAGAGGCACAGTGGTCCTGGAGCAAGCCTTCCCCTTATTGACTAATCGTGTACGCGATACAAATTGTATCAATTACATGATTAGCAAAGTACCCGTTCCTTTACATCCTTAATTCGAGATGGTCCGTGACTCAAGCTCAGCCCCCTTCTTCCGCTCACAGCAGGGAGCTCATGCTGGCGCTGCAGCCTCGGCCTCCCAGTGCTGCCTTCCCGCTGTGGGAGGTGGGGGGAGAGAAAGCCCCGAGCCTCACTGCATGATCTGGGAAAGAAGAGCTCCTCCTCCCCGTCCCCCAGCTGGGGGAACAGCAGTGCCAGCATGCTGCCTGGAGGCTTTCCCCGCTGCTCCCATTGGCTAGAATCCAGTCAATGGGAGTAATGGAAGGTGGTGCCTGGGACCAGTGCAGGGCCTGAAGACAAGTAAGTTGCTCCCCTTCTTCATACCTAGACCCCCTGCATCTCCAGCTTCCTCACACACACACGCTGCTGAGACCCTCTCATCCCCAGCATGCATCTGCCCTCTCCCCTGGCCAGACACCCTGCCCCCAGTCTGCTCCTGCCCCCTCTCTCCTGGCCAGACACTCTACCCCCACCCTGGTCCTGCACCCACCCTTTCTCCTGCACCCTCCCTCCTCGCCACACACTGCACCTTCCCTTGCTCTTATCCTCTTCCCTGGCCAGACACCTACTCCTAAGCCTGCTACTGCAGCCCACTTCCCATCCACATGTCACACCACTCATACTCCCTGCACCCTACCTGCTGCCTAGATTCTGCACCCCCATTCCTCTTGCTGGCATTCCTGTCCCGCACACTGAACCCCCCATTTTTGTCCCAACCGCAGAGCCTGGGGGAGGGGTCCACAAAATCCACTAAACCTGGAACCCCAGAAGAGTAAATCTGGCCTATGGGAAGCCCTGAACTTTAGTCCTCCCTGTCTCTTCCCTTCGCCTGGTTGGGTTGGAGCACCAGAGGAGTGAAGCTGGGGGCCACATCAGTGAGGGTTGGGGTTTTTTGGAGGGTTTTTGTTTTTGTTTTTTTGCTCTGTGGTCCCCAACAGATTTTTCTGGGTCAGTGACCCCAACCCAAAAATGGTTCCCCACCCCTGCCATAAATAAAGAGAACAAGGAAATCTTTTGTGTTGGATATAAATTAATATTTTACTTTATTTAAAATGAAGTTTTCTAAACTAACAAGAGAAAGTTAAAGTGCTTAGTCTGTTTAAATTAATATTTCCTTTCTTACTGGTTAAATAAAACCATTCTCTCCAGCTGCAGCCCTAGCAAAATGGCTTGGTGTAATTATGTAATTAATGGCAAGTTTCCATTAGCAGCTGGTGGTTCATGGAAAGGTTTGTATTAACCCAGGTGGGCCATGGACCAAAAAGCTGGAGAACTGCTGTGTTAGGGGGATGGGAGAGCTCTGTGTTGCAGGGGGGATGGGCAGGTGGGAGTGGTAGCAGGGCAGCAGGACTGAGGGAGTGGTGCTTCCCACCCGCGAGGAGTGGCCCAGGCTTGGCCCCGCTGACCAGAAGCCCACCCGCACTCACCGGGTGCTGGCCTCACCAAGTAAGTAGAGCAGCAGCAGGCAGAGGTGGCCGAGAGAGCAGGTGGTTATGGCGGCCACACTGCTAGGGTTGCCAGGTGTCTGGTATTCACCCGGACAATCTGGTATTCGCGTCCCCTGTCTGGTTAAAAAAACCAGAAAAATACCAGATATGTAAAATGTCCAGTAATTCCTGTTTCCCTCGGACAATTTTCCCCTGCCGCGTCTGGCGAGGGTGGGGGAGTGAGGAGCGCAGGGCCATTTAAAGGTGCAGCGCTTTCCTTTTTTTTTTTTTTTTTTGGCTTAACAACTTTAGTCTCCCCCCTTTTTTTTCCCCCTCAACAACTTTGGTCTCCCCCCCTTTTTTTTTCTCAACAGAATTTTTTCCCCTTGTTTTTGGCATGGGGGGGAGGAAAGTGTTCGGTATTTTTCGTTAAACCATATGGCAACCCTACACACTGCCCGCCATGATCCCAGAAGGTAATTTCTATAAAACCTTCATCACTGTATAAGTTTTTAGTATGTTATAACAAAATCATTTTATCAATCACTCTTTCCACGCACATTTGTCATTATCCTCTCTTATGCACACTCATTGCATGACTATTTTGAACTTCTTTGTATTTAAAAACATTGCGGTCCACATTTCCTAAAAAAGCCCCCGTGCCCAAAATTCCTGCGTAGGGGCCTGGCCACGCTGCAGCCTGAGGCAGGCACTGGGATGCAGGAGCGTCACCTAAGAGCCCTGCAGGCCGCTCAGGAAATGTAACAGGGTCCAGGACTCCCGCCTGCCACTGCTGCTGCAGCTACATTATAAAGTATTTTAAAAAGGATTAATAAATGGTTGTTTGTATATATTGCTACAAATGGGTTAACTGGCCATTAGTCTCCAACAGGTCAATAGATTGTTTATTGAAACTGCCCCAGTCTGTAACATGATTATAACATGCACCAATAGTCAGCCTGATAAGCCATGGTAACAACGTACAAAGCCTTGCTAAGCCATTTATAAATAAATGTGTGACCGTAATGGCTACTGAGAAATAGCCCAAAACAGACAATTTTTTTCATGAATGTGAGGGAATATTAACTAGACTTAATCCCGGATTTAGCTGAGGCTCAGGACCTTTGAGTGTGCTGGTTGTGTAGTTGGTGTCCCTAGTTAAATTAACTGAACCGAATGCATGACATGTGAATAGCCATGGATGAGATTTAAGGTGAACAACTAACTGTGTCTAAGTAAAGTCCCCTAATTGCACTTCAGTGATACATTTAGTCAGTGCAATATATGAAATAAATTGTCAATTTATTTCTTACTGCACCATTGGCCTCTTGCATACTGTACAACAAGCAGGGAAAATGTTCTTGGGGAGACACAGAGGTCTCATCTGTAATGGGCTTCCAACCATGCAAGATCAAAGCCATTATTGTGGTGCTAGCCTACAGAGGACACCAGAAGCAAATAACTGTGTTCATTTGGATATGTTCCAGTAATACTAAAACACAGTTAATGTTTTTCCTCATGTCTCAGCATTTAAAAGACCAGCCTGGAAAAGGTTTTAAAATCCCAAGTATTTGAAACAATTTGTCTATATGCCCTGTGCAAACCTGCTGGAAAGATTCATTTTTTAATATACTCACAACTTCTAAAGAACCCAGACACGTACACAGCAGCTGGGAGGGGAATGGGAGATATCTCCTGGGTACCCCTTCAGGCTTTTTGCAAAGCTTTTATGAAAGCTACACACTCAATAGTTTGTTTACCAAAATGATAGAGTGACATAAAAGATATTACATGATGGGCTTGGATATCTTTTCTTCCCTTAGGAAGTAGAGGTAAGCCCAAAGAAGGTTCTCCAACCCAAATGCCTTCCAATTTCAGATGGCTTGAATTCAGCTCCAGCTGGGTTTCTGTGAGCTTCATTCTGAATCACATGCAAGGTGAGTATTTTCTCATTTTTAAGTAGTCAAAAATCTTGCAACCACAGCACAGTGAAGTTACACTGAGGATTTATTTGGCTCAGTGGAAATATGAACCAGGAACAGAAAAGTAATGACAGTCTAACAGTGCAGTCTGATTAAACAAATAAGCTCATTGATCAAAAAAGTTAGGACACTCCATCAGACTTGAGATGCCTAGCACTGGCCACGGGAATAATTCAGCATGTTCTAGTTTCACTTGCAAATACCTATGTTACAAGTATGGAAAACTGAAGCAGCAACTGGTTGACCAAAGTTTCAGTTACTATCAGTCCCTGGTCTAAAGCACGGTGACTAAATTCTGAGCCATTTTACCAGGATCTATTACTGTGACCAAGAAAAAGGGAGGGAGATAAGGATTAATGTTTGAAGCCCCATTGTCCCAACTTTAAATGCTCTCTGTGGAATTACTCATGATTAAAAGATAGATATTATAGGCCTGAGCCTCCAACTTTTAAACTAGTGTAAATCACTTACACAGGCAGATTTAATAAGGGTTAATCAAGCTTGTAACAGCTTCCATCAAATGGATGTGTCTAGCAGTTTGCACATAAACTGACTGATTGGTTGGTCCGTGCCCATTGCATCCTCCTCCCCTCCCATTCTATGCACTATCAATAAGCCCGCTATTGCCATTAGAGGTCCAGCAGTGTGAGAACAAAAAGAGGATGAAGATCAAAGCCAAGCTGTCACCAAAAGAAATGCCCTGTGAAACAAGTTATATATTGCACACACTGGCGCATGCTAGACTCCAGTGCAATTGTGGCTTAAACTCAGCATCTCCAAGCCAGCTGTGCACCTCACATGTCATTGAGAAGAGTTGTCATTACGCAAAACCAATCCACTGTTGTGGCTGTATTGCTTCATTCTGCTATTGCATTTGTGTGCAAAATATTACAGCTTCTGCAACCATCCAGCATGTCTTCCACTGTTTCCACATTTGAGGAAGTTGTCAAGTTAGAAAAATTGCATAAGAAGTCACATTTGGCACGTGGAATTCTCTTTTACGCTGGGGGATCTCAGAGCGCTTTGCAATTCTCATTAATGAAGCCTCATAATGCTGCCAGTGTGAACCTGGGCAAGTTCCTTGCCCCAATTTCCTCAGGTCTACAATGGGGATAACGATACTTCACCGCAAAGTTCAGAACAGGGGCCTGCCAGTCCCCTTCTGTTGCTGCCAACCTGCTTTTCCATCTACAAGTGGGCAGGATTTTGTATGCAAAAGTTCTGTAGGAAGGACAGCACTGCCTCAAGCTCAGCTTTGTGTGCCTTGGCTTACTAGAATGTCAAAACCTCCAGAAGGGAGAGGGCTGTCTTTTGCACAGGTTAGGAGATGGGCCAAATGGACACAGGATGAGATGGAGGGAAGTGAAGCTCCAGAAGGGAGTGGGCACAATGCAATCACTGATCAGGTATTCTCAAAGCAAGAGCACGTGAGGCTGTATAAGGAAGATGGGGTCCAGATCTCTACTGGGAACAGCATGTGGAGGGTGGGGCATCAAAAAGGTAGTTTCCCTGATCCTGGAACCAGAAAGCATGCTCCAGCAATTGCCCCTACACTGTAGAATGAGGTCAACTCTCGCCGGGGATTCCTGCCAGTCTCTGCAGCCTTTGGGTATATCTACACTGCTTCGTTAACACCCCCAGTGGCTCCATGTCAGCTGACTTGCGCTGCGGGGCTACACAAACATAGTGTAGTTGTCCTGTGAGCAACAGGGCCGACGTCGCTGGGCCCCATGGCAAGTCAGGGGAGCCTGGCTCTATGCCCCAGAAGGGGCAGGGCCTCAGGTAGAAGGGGCGGGGCTGGGTCTAGGCAGCCTTCGGTGCTGCCGTGAGAGAGCTGTGCCTCCCCCAGGCAGCCTTCAGTGCTGTCTGGAGCACACCTCGTGGCACTCTGGCAGCGATTTAAAGGGCCTGGGGCTCCAGCCACTGTAGTAGTGGCAGCAGTAGCTGGGAGCTCTGGGCCCTTTGGTATCGCCAGGCTCTGAGGCAGTTGCCCCCATTGCCTCCCCATCAGTGGGCCTGCCTGCGAGGGGAGGAGGGCCCCAGATTGCCTACACTACAGTGTTACAGCCCCACAGCCCGAGCCTGACATGGGTCAGTTGCAGGTGATTTTTGTTGCAGTGTAGACATACCCTTTTGCACAAGCCCCACAAATGCTGCTCACCTCTATTCCATCCCTCCTATTGCATGGCGAAGGCTGGACTGGTCTCATGAAAGATATCGGGGAGCCCACGTTCTGCCAGACAGATAACGACTTTCGTTTTAAAAGTCAGCACCACCTTGGAAACCACATTTGCTTGAGAATGCTCTGCCTACTGTAACCAGCAGTCCCCCAGATCTCTCATTTTGTTTCTTTACTTCATGCATTTGAGAGCTCCTTGAGTATAGTCACTCCTATGAGGCAGGGAGGGCAACTGAGCATCCTCCCCGCAATGAAACTGCTCTGCCTGAGGGTGGATTTCAACTCTCTGCAGCCACAAAGCTGAAACAGCAGAAGCTGTAGCCAGAGGAGTAGGCAGAGAGGATGAGGAGCAAACACATTTGGCCATGTTATTCTCAGGCCCATCCATGTTTCTCTACTGGCAAAAGACTCTTCGATTCTGTCTACACTGAGATTTTTACACCGATGTCGCTCCACAATGCAATCTCCCAGAGCATATCAGCTGCAATAGTGTAAAGTCAGTGCAAAGATGAGTAAGACTGGGATTTTTCAGCTTAGAAAATGTGAGATGACAGAAGTTTATAAAATCGTGACTGATGGAGAAAGGAAGGAAGGAAGTGCTATGTACTCCTCGTAACACAAGAACGAGGGGGCACCAAATGAAATGATTAGGCAGCAGGTTTCAAACAAACAAAAGGAAGTATTTCTTCATACACCGCAGTCAGCTTGTGGAACGCTTTGACAGAGAACGTTGTGAAGGCCAAAGGTTAACAGGGTTCAAAAAAGAATTGAGTAAGTTCATGGAGGATAGGTCCATCAATGACTATTAGCCAGGATAGGCAGGGATGCAAAATTATGCTCTGAAGTGTCCCTAACCACTGTTTGCCAAAAGCTGGGAATAGGTAACAGGGCATGGATCGCTTGATGACCTGTTCTTTTCTTTCCCTCTGGGGCACGGGCATTGGCCCTGTCAGAAGACAGAATGCAGGGCTAAATGAAACATTGGTCTGACCCAGGAGACCATTCTTTTATTTTGAAGATCATGTAACTAATATTCTTTTCAGCATATGCGGGGAGACCTAAAGCCTAAACCAAACATTTACAAACAAGCTAGAAGTCTCACATTCCAGAATAATAACAGGAACAGAAAGCAGCAACATTAATACCAAAGTAACGATGATTGTTGTAAGTGATACAGATCTGCAGGGATGCAGATGAATCAAGTAGTTTCTTTAAAGTATAAAGAATATTTAAAAAAATATATGAAGCTGTTTAAAGAGTGCTGTACCAGAAACCTGATTTTTAAAATTAGATAATTAAAGGGACTCTTATCAGTCTGGATTTTTAACATCCCTCAAAACTTACTTGTGACCCTCCACACAGTTCTTATATTCTTCTCTCTCTCTCTCTGTGACACTACGAAAGCCTTGACTCATTTTCCTCTAAGCTCTAAATCATTCTTTTCAGCCTGTAAAAGAAAAAAAATCAACAAATGTCAAAGTTCACAAATGTGTTTTATTTGTATTGCACTTGTGAATATTACACACAACTCCCTTCTTACTGGGGGCCAAAGACACAGGCCCACTTTTGTAAGTGTACAGATCTATTGTACAAAGTATAAAGATGTAACTGCATTGCAGAAGTTGTATCTTTCCAGCAAAAGCACTTACAAACATTAGCAATTAAAGCTTAATGCAAGCTGTATCCTTACATTGAGATTTCAGTACAGTTATGTGCCCAACTCTCCTTAATTAATTTTTCTTTCTGTGCTCTAGTTTTGACCATGAGTCTGATCTGCTTTAAAGGGAGCTTCTTTAGCTACTTCTTTTAAATTTTTTAATTTAAAATTAGACATTGAAATTGACTCCCAGATTTTATTCCCCTTCTTTTTCATTTGTTTTTTAATGTGTGGTTTGTTTGTTTTTAATTAAGTGACAATTTCAGGGCCCTCCCAGGAGATGCTGAGAAGTCAATGGGCACTGAAGGTGTTCAAGCACCTTGCAGGACAGGCCTGGGGAACCCATTCATAGCATCTCTGTTGATAAAGGCGCAGTGCATGCTGATGCAAGATTTAAAGGGGCAGAACAGGAAAAAGGATCTCTAAGGAACTGCAGAATGGGGAAGCCAATTCATCTCCAGACTATAAAGTAAATGAACAATTTCACTGGCAATTGTAACACTCCATTTATTAAACAAGCAGTGTTAATGACACAGTACAGAGCAGCACATGGTCAGTGGTGAATCGCACTCAGTCCCTTATAGGCTCAGGCCTGTTTGGTTTTCTTCTAGTGGAGCCATAGACTGTAACAGTTCTCTGTTTGCTATAAAAAGTGGATTTAAAATGGCAGGTATTATCAAATATACTGAATAAAAGAATATATTGCATGAAGATGCACCATTAATGGCACTTCTTGTGGATGCAGAACAGCTCAGCTTTGCTTGGCAATTCTGTCCCCACCACATTAAAAAGGAGGCACTCTCATACCACAAATCAACAATGAAGCAATTGTAATAGAAGGTATCCAGCCTCTTGGAATACTAACTCTGAAATTTGTGACCGTTTATAACCACCCTCTCCCAATGCTTTTAAAAAGACCTTCCCCAAGCAACTTGTTGACAGGCAGTGATTACAGGGTTATAAAAATACTTCAGTTGATATGGCATTACCATTAAAATATCAGATAGCAGTGAAACAGTTGCCAGAGAGATAGCACAAGAACCAAGGTGAGAAGTGTAAATATCCCAGAAAGAACAAGTAGTCTGATTCATGTATCCAGCACAGGTGCTGAGAGACTGAGTTAAGAGCAGCATTTGTCCAGCACTGGACTCAGAAATCAGAGGCTGAGGGGAATGAGAAGTAGAAAACAACCCTAGTCTCATTTTGGCAAGAAGTTGGAGGTAAACCCAACAACATAGTGATTGGCAGGTTCACATTACCTCAGAGGGCAGGAGCATGCATAAAATGACCTGAAACGGGACAATTCCCCTGCCCCGCTTCACAATCTCTCTACCATGGCAGCATAAAACTCCTTCAGAAGCAACCAGGGAGGTGTGGGATTTGCTACTGCACAGTGGAATTTGCTACTCGTTCAACCAGCATTAGTTCTGGAGCGGATGTGCCTTTGGAGATCCAGAGAAGCTGCTCTCTTGTTCCCTCTCTCCCTGGCTGCTCCCCCAGAATTGAAGAGAGCTCCAGTTCCCTGTGTAGAAAGCTGCAGGTATGCTGCTCTCCGCTACGTGCAGGTTTGGCTTCTAATGGGGCATGCTGTGTTAGGTTTATGCAGAATATTCCTTCTTGACTATCGTCTGACCACTTCAGTAATTTAGCTGCTGCCTTCACTGTAGCTCTGCACTCAGCATTAAGCCAAAGAAAATAGTTTCTGAGGGTGGATGACCTCAAAGTGCACTACGAGTGTCCAGTAAAGAGCTGTGCACCTAGAGAACAGCCAAAGCTGGAAGTAAAGAACAGATGAGCACAATCTCAGATTGATACAAGGTTCAAAGTCTGGCCCATTGAAGGCAATGGCAAAGCTCCCATTAGCAGCAATGGGGCTCGAATGCACTCATAGGCTCCTAGTGGTAGTAGTCTATGGACTACTTCCACAGCTGGACCAGAGAACACCAAAAGGATGGTGAACATGCCAACAGAGAAGGCACAGAATATGTTACTATACAAATAACACTGAATATAGGCTGAAGTTATGGGACCTGGGCTAAGCTCAGTTATTTCCTCTAAATCCTTTGAGCCTAGGGATCTATGACACTTCTGGATGTGTCTGAGAGCTGGCCAGTCAAATTTGCCTGACACAGTAATGCTAGAGAACATGTTTTCAGGGGCAGAAATGACATCAAAGATACAGTTGCTCACTGATTCAGAATGAGGCCTCAGAACAGCCCTGTCTATGTGCTTCTTGCCAAACCTGTTGGATCTCTTCTTCATACTTCTGTGTTAAAGTTTGGCATCTTAGTATGCAATCAATGTCCACTGCAATATGAGACGAGTAACCCAAAATCCTTAAAAAGAAGTTTGTCTGCTGTAAGCAATTACACTTCTGTCTCCAAATGGTTAGCAATTGCCACTTAAGAGAATTATACTGGAGATGAGAGTAACACGTTTCTGAGTTTTTTCAGTTTACATTTGGCAGCAGTGTGTGTACAAGCTGCTCCCGCATTCCTCTTCTCTCTAGGTGGGTCTTTCACATACCAACACAGGAATGAAACATTTTTTTCAAAATAGGCAATTTTTTTCCCCCAAACAGGAAGCTGGCAGAGGGACTGCAGAGAACATATAGCTTCTGTAACGACTTTTAACTAGTTTTTGAAACTGGCTAGACTTCAAAATTAATGCTTTTTTCTTTAAAGGTGACTGTAAAAGTGTGTTTGCAATATTCTCTCACTAGTACCAAAATGGCAGATATTATTTATCGTGTCTCTCCTCCAAAGCTTCTTGGGTCTTCAATACACCCAAAGACTAGGACAGTTTAAATGTTCTTTTTATTTTTCTTGAGATGCATGGTTTTCAGTATCACTTAGGCTATGGCTACACTGTAGCCTCCTTCCTAAGAAGCTTATGCAAATGAAGCACGGCAATATTGCATGCTGCGCTTCATTTGCATAAGCTTTTCTGGAAGAAGGCTACAGTGTAGCCGTAATCTTAGTCTTAGATGCTTCAGTAGCTTCTTGGGTGCAATGTGCTAGCAAGTACTATGTTGTGGTCATCCCATAACCATATTACGTAGCTGGAACTGGTTCACGGAGGCTACGTCTACACTATGAGCCTCTTGCGGAAGAGCAAATGCAAATAGAGTGCTCATTTGCATTTCCTCTTCTGCAAGAGGCTCATAGTGTAGATGTAGCCTGAGAGAGATATTAGGTGCCTTTACAGAGATGAATACAGTGAGTCTTATTAACAACCATCACAGAGACCCCAGCTTTCTGATCATTATAACAAGTGGTTGTTTATACCTTTTAATAACATCATCTCAGATCATCATTAAACAGAAGAGGTTTGTGCTTTTTGTAATTCTTTATAACATAGAAAGAAGGCCTGAAATGATTGCCTTTTGGCCTCCCCACAAAATATATTTATTCCTCCTTGTTCTTCATCTTAGAAATATCAGGAATGTCAAGCCTGCTTTTTTTTGTTTTCCTGGAGATCAGAAATATAGGTTGAGAGTGCTTACCCCTTCAGTGAAGGAGCTTGAGTGCTGAATCTTTAACAGAGAGAGGTTTTTTCCTCCCAAGGGTTTCTCACAGGTTTACCTTAAACAGATGTTAACAAAAACAAATAAAACAACAATAAGAATACCTTATCTGCCCATTATGGTTTCACTTGCCACGTAAGCCTAGTGTCATAATCTTACCAGTTCTCCAGTGAGCCTAAAGTGTCTTCTGAGAAAAAACATAGTAGGCTAGACCTGAATTTCTGTGGGGGAATTTTCAAACATGCTCAACACTGCTGCATTTAACTCTCTTTACAATTCCACTTCAAAGAAAACAATCAGAAAAAAAATTTGAAGCAAAAAAACACCTGGAAAAACCTTTCAGGCTATCTTGCATATTATAAAGAATTAAAGAGGGCACAAACCCATATTCCCCCTCCTCAGGTCATATTTAATACAATGCAACAGTGCTACCAAAAGTCTAATGGGCAGTTTTCACTTGTACATGTTTTCTAATTCATTTTCAGTTCTACAAAGAAAAATGGTCTAATAAACTGTAACTCTCTACAGATACTTTGAAAGAGAAACGTTATGAGCTAAACTGTTCATTTGAAAAACACAGTTCCAAGTTTGGATGCATTGCCCTTTCTGGCCACCTCAGCAGGCTTACTGGGAGTACAACATACAGAGCAAAGCAACTTTCCAAACAGGCAGATCTGCATTAACGGCAGTCGAAGTTAACAGACAGGAAGGAAGTAATTTCACAAGGAATGAGATTTTGAAAACTGTTAACGCAGGGGACAGTGGAGAGCAGCAAGTACAGATTTCACTATATTTTATAGGATAATTGTAATACGTTCAATATTTTGAAACTTTTTGCAACAATACTATAAAACTAAATCATTGAACTCACCATGTGTTCCAGAGGGTTTTCCATGGTTGATAACGTATTACCCACATAGCTTATATGCTGGGGTAGCACATTGAAACAGAAATTAGAAATATAAGCACAGCAGAATATTGGGGAAATAACCTCATGGCCTGTGTGGGATAGGAGGGAAAATCTCATAGATACTAACACAATAGAGGGAAGTTTGTGAAAGCACTTTGTGGGTCTCATTTAAGCAACAGTGAGAGAGGCTACTGTTTGCATCTCACCTTTCCACATCATGGTTTAGAGATTCTGATCTCAGCTAAACTCAACATTACACTGTGCTCCCTCTCCCAGTTCATTGTATCCACTTATTATCCCATCATATAGGGGTGAACCTCTCTAAACTGGGACTCTCTGTTCTGGCAACATCCAGGACCAGACAGTCCAGGTGGAGGGCTGGCAGCTGGAAGCCCTGCAGGCTGGCAGAGCAGCGAGCTGCTGGCAGTGAGCTGCCTGGCGGGGCCAGGAAGCCTGGCATGCCCCAGCAAGGCTGTGTGGCAGAGCCAGGAAGCCCAATGCATCTCAGCTGGGCTGCCCAGCAGGGCCTTAAAGCCCAGTGGGGCTGGCAGGACTGGAGGTGGGGGAGGGAGGAGCTAGTTGAGTGGCCCAGCTGAGTGGCCCAGTCTGGCAAAATCCTTCATTTGGGACTGATCAGGTCCGAGGTTGCCGGACCAGGGAGATCCAATCTGTAGTTAGACAGTAAGCTCTTCAGAGCAGGGACCATCTCCTCCTTTTATGGGTGTACAGTGCCTAGCGCAGTAAGTCACTGGTTGATGTCGGGGGCCTCTAAATGCTCTCAAAGCACAAATAAAAATTAAAAATTAATTAAATAAACAACAGGGTAATCTGGAGTGACTCTACTGATAACAGAAATACTCCTGGTTTGTTCTACTGCAGCTGAAACCAGAATATATCAGTATATTGCTTTCAACTAGCTCACACAGATGACAGTCTGTCTCCATCAGCATAACAGTGAGTTATTGTTTAAGCCATTGTAAACTTAACATTATGGTTCTTATTTCAATTGCGCAATACAAGAAGTGAGATGGAACACTTGCTTGGCAAATGAACAGTCATACTGAAGTGAAGGGGGAGGGGATATTCCTTGCAAAGAATGTCTGACATACCCTCCAGGAAGATACCATAGATACAGGATTTGTTTGCAGTGACTAGATTGTGCCCCAGCTCCACATGAGTAAAAGAAGAGAAATGGAGCCACAAGGGGACCAGGATACCAGCTGTTCTCTTCTTGCAAAGGAGAAAATCCAGTTTCAACAGCACTCTGTTTCTTGAAAACAGACAGAATGGTGTTATTTGATTCCATGATGAGTGCAATGAGAGCTGACTATGTCTCCTTATTTCCCTTGAAAAGTTCCCTTGAAAAGTTCCCACAAAGAAGCTAACATGGTAGCAGAGCACTTGGTTAGTAATAAACTAGCTCTATGAAGGTCAACTGGAGACAAGCTGGTGATTCAGAAAAGGACTGAAATAAAGGGTCCTCATTTAAAAAAATACTATGATAGTCTACAGTAATGACCAGAGAACTTCCACATACAGTAGGGATACTGTAGAGCTTTGGGTTATGGCCATAAAATAATCTATGTATATTTGTATGGGATTGTGTAAGAAATGGGGAAACTGGGAAGTATTTCAACACCTCCCTCACCATAACCTTGTTACTTTTTAGGTCCATTTACAAAATAACAGGGCTTATCAAATGTAATGTACAGGTGCTGCACATAAATATAAATATTGATATTTTACCTTGAATATTATATATTATATAAATCCTACTTTACTTAAAAAAAATCTTCAGATCATATTTTCCCTTTCTTTTACATTTTCTTTCAAAGAGTACATATCTATATATTTGTTATGTCAAAATTTATGAGTCCCTCTCCTCTCTTCTGTTATGCTTTCTGCAGACAAGGTCTGAAACTATGTTAGCAAGAAACAAAACAATAGCTTCCTCTTGATAACCTGGTTAATATAGGAAATTCAAAGGAGACTGTTTTCTGTTTTCAGATTTCAACACTGATTAAAAAAATTATAATAATCCTTTGTAAATCAGGGTCCATAGATAATATAAAGCAGCCTTTATAAGCAAATCTACATAATTGGACATGCTTTCATGAGGCAGTTAGTACTTGTATCAAAATTCAAGAGCATTTCTACAGAATCATACGACTTCCTGCGATGCAGAGATATGTTAATTTCAGTTCCAAGAATTCACAGTTCTTTTTCTATAAATGGCCTCATCAAATCCCCAGGATTCATTTCAAGAAACCTGCTATTCAATTGCTGATGCTGTTAACCACACGGTTGATAATGATGTGCACACAATCTGGTGACATCATCACATGGAAGATCAAAAATAGGAAAAATACCCTCTCTCCAATCTTTAAACAGTTTTTTATCTCTCTATCTGTATATATATTTATGTGCATGTTTCATTTCGCCCAGTGTGATTACATAATGAACAATTTTTGTGCTGGTTAAGGGTCTTCTTCCATCAATGGAATTTCTAGGGAAAAAAAAAAAAAAGAGAATTATTGGCTTTAGCCAGTAGACTGCTTGGGTGCCTGAAGAGTGTTATCTCATATGTACCAGTTGGTGCTATACAAACAGCTTGTGCATAAGTTTATGATGAAAGGTTGTACTTGTGAGCAAAATATACAATATTATCCCCAGTCTAGTCCCTCCTTAACACCTGCTTCTGTTGTGAAGCCGGTATGGAATCAGCCAACTAAAACCTGCATTCACTCCAAAATAAACAAGGAAAAATTCTCTAAGGGGCTTTGTTGCCACTGTGTGAGCTGGGAATGAAGATTCTTCCCTGTTTCACTCCTGGAGAGTCAATCCCCTTGCCACAAATGTGGCTCAGGATTGGCCTGGTAGGGTAAAGGAGATGAAACCCTAAAAGCACTGAAGAATTTATTTTGAAGAAAGCATAAAGAATAACACATATGCTGCAAATAATTCTTGCTTAATTCTTGCTCTGAAGCGCAAGCACACAGATTGTATGTAATGGATTATTACCTCTGACACACATCCCATGTAACTTATCCAAGCAAAACTTACCATCTGCAATATCGACACTTGGGCTAGTAGATGCAGCCTCCCCAGTGGTGCTATTGATCACCTCAGTTCTATCTGAAACAGGATGCACGCCCATTTGGCACACAGAAGATGAATTTAAACTTTGGAGAAGTTCAGAAGAGCCTGATATACTCTCACAACTCTCAAATTCAGCAGGTAATGTGTCTGTATCTCCTGGGCCAGGATAAGCTGGAGGGTTCTGATCTTCTATCTGCAAAACATGCCCCAGGCCTGCAGGAGATGAGTATCCTGGTGCCAAGGCATTCAAACCACTGCTCACAGCTTCATCGTAGGAAGGCAGCATGACAGGAACACCATCCACTACCACGAAGTCAGGGTCGCTGGTGGAACTCTCTTGGGTGGCTCTACATCAAACAAAGACAGATTATCATGGAGTCTTTGAACATTTCAATAGCATCTTGAAGCAACCACCAAACTTCTCTCAGCGTAATATTTTCTAATCACATAAATGGAGCTATACATATTCCTTAATGTTCACAGGAATATCCTTTCCCAGATCTGCAGAAATCAGTTCAGGCTGATAGTTGTGTGCAACTTGGTTTAAGGAGATAAACAAAGCCAGTAAACTGAGACATCATTTAGAGGAGGAAAGGACATCTGTGTGTTGGAGATAAGGAACATTTTCTATTGTCCCATGCACAGTAAATATCAGGGATATAGACTCAGTGGTGGATCCATAAGTGCAGAGAGATCAACACTGGAGCTAAAGGAGTATGGGCACATGCAGGACACGTAAAGCTACTGAGCTGATAATTGCTGGATGATGCAAGCTTTGGGGTTGAGTTTTTTAGCTCACTTCACCCTCAGTTTGGAAGGATGCACTTCCCCCTTCCCCTCACTACCACCACCACCACTAAGAGGATATTTTCAAGAAAACTACTTTTTTCAGTCTGTAAAATTTTGGATCTTTTACTCTCAAAAATTTGAATTAGATTACAGTGGAGTCCCACCAGTATTCCATGTGTTTTTAGGCTATATGGGAACATCTGAAAAAAGAAGAGGAAGACAGAAGCCTATTTCAGCAAGTCAGAGGAGCAAGACCAGGATACCTGTCATTGGTGTAGTGCTGCCTCTTAAATCTAGAGGTCTTCTCACTCTTATTGTTTAAGCCATTGTTAAGTACATATAAATTAGGTGAACTAGTCCATCAACATACACTGGTACAGCGACAGATTATCTGACCTAATATAGCTTTCCTACCTCTCATCCCTACAAATGATGTAAAGAAGAAATGCAGACACATACACACACACAACAGAGACAGACAGACAGATTGGCCTTGGTCCAAGAATATGACTGAACCTAGCTATGACACTACCTCTGTTATATAGCTATATTTAGTCACTTAACCTGCAAGCCTCAGTTTTCTTATTTGTAAAAGAAGGGTAATATTTACCTCCCTGTCTTGCAGGGACTAGCGTAAGCATTACTGGCAGATAGCTGATATCTGTACAGTGCTTTAGGCAAAGAACAGGAAGAGGATATGAGAGAGAAAGAGCCACAGAGAGAGAGAGATTATGAATATTCAGGAGGGGTTTCAATAGAAGCCTCACTAAAGTTTTGGTTTTTTTTAATTTCCATTGAGGAAAAAATAGTTTTTGAAGTTTATGCTACTCTACTAAGCCTAAAATATTTAAAAGAACCTACTCCTCAACCCCCCAAATTGATATATTAAAATACGTTGCTTCTACCTGTAAATATATCTGATCAAAGACAAAACTCTCAGTATCAATGTAGCAATTAGTATAATCACACCCAAAGCCAATTTGGCAAATTTTGCTTTTTCTCTTTGCCCTAAAAGAGGCCAGAAGTACTATGGAATTGCAGGGGTTCTCAACTCCATGGGTTGCCTAGATCTCTCCCCATTCCCTCTGTTGTTTATTGTTCAATGCGAGAAAAGAAGATAGTTGCAATCTCATTTTATTTCCTCTCCAAAGGGCATTCACTGAAATAACTAAATTAAAGCCTTCAATCTCCAAAGAGCAAAAAAGTACAAACCTTGGAAGGAAATGCGTCTTAAATTTGGTCTGGAACATCCTGGCTAGAATAACCAACAGAAGTACCAGTAGAACACTGGTAGCAGTAAATGCCACAATTTTCCATGTCGTCAGGAGGGTTTCCTGTGTATTTGGCCAGGTTTGCTCTGTAGCAAAAATGCAATAAAACAGCTGTATTAGATTATAACTGTTTCATATTTGTATTGTAGTAGTGCCAATCAGGATCAGGGCACTTGGACAATATCCTTATTCTTAAGGTGCACTGTCATAAATTTAAAAAAATAGTATGGAAAACACTGGAAAAAATCTAGTAATGTGTTTTATCAGGATTTATTTGCAAACAAAATAAAGAAGATTTAGCAAATATTTAATAGGGCATATTTTAGCATCTATGGAGATAGCTGCTGAAATTCAGGATCACAAAAGTAGAAATAAATTACATGTTACTAATGTTTCAAGATGACTCTGTAAAATTTAAAACATGACAGAACTGTAGTTCAACAGATCATGTCAGCCTGTGATCATACCAGCAAAATAAAGGGTTAATGCCCACAGACGTTGTGACCTTAGTGCTATTTTTACCTGTTTTGACACAGTATACTTGATCTGAAGGGAACCACTCTCCTTTCTGGCAGGTGATGTATTTGTAGTCATTGGTAAGAGTGTAACCAGGATCACAATAGAATTCAACCACAGTTCCATGGTTATAACGCTCACAAGGCCGCGGGTGGCAAATATAATCTCCATGAATCACCATTGGAGGTAGTGGACAAACTTGCACAAAAGGAAAAAAAGAAAGAGAGTCAACAACAGCAGCAACCACTTCATACAGAATATCCACAGTATATGGATTTTATGTGACACTAGACACAGGGCCAAATACTGCCTCCCTTTATAACTGAACCCCAAACCATATTAATGCTACTGGGAATTCTGAATTCTGACCACAAATGACCATTATCAGATATGTCTGATGCAGTGTGGGAGAAGTAAGGTGGTGTCCATAGTTAGGTCAGAAATCCACATGGCAGAAATGTGCAGACCCCACTTCAAGATCTCCCCAGAACTCAGTGGTATTTTTCATGAAGATGTCTCTTTTGGGCACCAGGGTGTTAAAAGTGAAAGGGGGGAAGTTATAATTAGGGGAGAAAATTACCACTCTATCATCTCACTCTATCCTGGGATTTTGTGACAAGAACCTTTACTAAGCAGCTGAAATTCAGTCGTAAGGTCCCGTTAATACATATATAATTAACATTATAAAAAAGCTACAAATAATAATTCCATTCTTAAACAGCTCATGTTATGAAACCAACTGTTGTATGCTGTGATAGGTACAGTACAGACGATGTTGCTAAAACAAAGTCCCTAAAATTAATTATTTTAAAGCCAGTGTCAGAGTCTCAAATCAAGGAGCTGCTTGCAAAGTGAGGTGCTATTTGACTTGAGTGAGGATATCAGTTGGCCTGCTTGGGAAGTAAGGGTATGTCTACACAGCAAAGTTATTTCGAAATAACAGCCGTTATTTCGAAATAACTTTACTAGTGTCTACACAGCCAAACCGCTATTTCGAAATTAATTCAAAATAGCGGAGCGCTTATTTCGAATTGGTAAACCTCATTCCATGAGGAATAATGCCAAATTCAAAATAGCTATTTAGAAATAAGTGCGGTGTAGACACTTATTTCGAAATAGGGGGCCTCCAGCCTTCCCAGGGTGCCCTGGTGGCCACTCCAGTCTCAACCAAGAACACTTCTCTCCTTCCCCCCTCCCAGGAGCCCTTAAAGGGGTTGACTCCGGCGACAGTGCCTGTGCCAGCTCCAAGCCTGCCAGCCCAGAGCCACTGCAGTCACTGCCCCTGACCCAGTGGCCCCAAAACATGAGCCAGCAAGCCACTAGCAGCCAGCCCTCCACTGCTCCCCAGGAGCAGTCTGCCAGCTCCCAGGAGCCTGCCAGGGGCCAGAGAAGGCTGGCGCCTTCCTGGTCCAGGGTGGAGATCATGGACCTTATTCAGGTTTGGGGGGGATGCCCCCAATGTCCATGATCTCCGCACTAGATGGAGGAACGCGGCCATCTATGGCAGGATTGCTGCCAGCCTGGCCACCAAAGGCCACATGTGAACCCAGGAGCAGGTTTGCATGAAAATCAAGTTGGTCCGGCGAGACCCACAACCCTGAGCTTCCCCTCCCCCTTCTTCTTCTTGCTTCCCCCTTCCAGCTCCTTCCTCCCAGGTTTCCCCCTCCCCTCTCCCACCCTCTCTCCTCCCTTCTCCCACCTCCTTTCCCCAGTCTCACCAGAGTTTCATCTCCCCCCCCCCCCCAGTTTTGTTAAATAAAGAGAGTTTGTGTTCATGAAAATACGTGTATTTTATTTGACATCAGGAAGGGGGGTTAGGGAGGGATAAGTGGAAGGACATGAGGGAGGAATGAGGCACAAGCCCCCAGTGGGGTAGACCAGGGAGGCTCTTAGTGCTCCTCAGGGTAGAAGCTCTCCTGCAGGGCCTCCTGGATACTGACAGCCCCCCGAGGGACCTCCTGGATGGCAGCCTGCAGAAAGTGCAGCCAGGCTCGCAGCAACGTGTCCACGAGAAGTACCAGAGTGCCCAGGGGCAGCTCTGGCTCCATGTTGCAGAGTGCTGTGGTGTCCCAAGTGAGGGCAAGCAGAGCACGCAGAGACAAAATGCTTTGCTGTCCCTCAGCGAGGTAGGCAAGGAAGCAGGGACATCTGAGAACCAGCTGTCCGGGGGGGGGGTCCCTTTAAGCACAGGCCTCAGATAGCCTCAGGCAGCAGCCACACAAAGTAACTCCTGACCTGATGCCCTGCCAGACCTGGTTCCAGCCAGCCTTAAATGCGATTCAGCGTCCACTCAGTGTGGACATGCTATTTCGAAATAGCAAAAAGCTATTTTGAAATGCATTTTGTGTGTAGATGCGTTATTTCAAAATAAGCTATTTTGAAATAACTTTTGAAATAAGATATTTTGAAATAACGCTGTAGTGTAGACATACCCCAAGGAATTAAATGCAACAGTAGCAGAATCTGGCCCTCTGTTAACAAAGAATACTACAAAGGGCTATGCCAATAAGAAAGAACTGCAGTATAAACAGGCTTTCAAAAAGGCATTGAAAGAAAAAGAAATCACTTTGTTGGGTACACAAATTAAATGAGTGACTGAAGGAACATTTTTAGAAAATAGCAGTAGCTGAAAGTGTATGAATAAACTGCTTCTTTGTATAGCAAAGGAAGCCTCTTTACTAAAAGTGAGAACCAACATCTGTTGACCACTGCTTTGGTTACTGTTTCTCATAGCTCCTGATGTGATTAATAAAATGAGTACAATATTTAATTGAGTGTTCTGGGAGTCTAACTTGTCTGAACTGGCTAAAACGGTCAGTTTATTTCCCTTCAGAGACTATAACAAATAACCAACAGGATCAGTGCCCTATGAAGAGGCTGTTGTGTTAATTTCATGCATCTGCTGCTATGCAGTGAAGACCCACTGCATAGATTTAAATAATGAAAATGCCATTTTTCTAAAACAAAATCTCCACTGAAATCACAGTTCAGTTGTTTCTTTCTGTGAATCTTGTTACATGAATAATAGATTTCAAAAGCTGAAGAGAAAAGAAAAGGAAAAGGAAAAAAGAAGAGAAAAAGAAAAGAAAACCCACAATGAGACATTAAACGAAACTCCAAGAGCAGCTGATTATAATGTGCAGCACTGTCTATTCCCCATGCCCTGAAGACAAGCTTTGTGTTTGCATTCTCACTCACAAGGCTTAAAGATAATCTGAAGCCCAGATAAGTAATTCACACCAAAGGCAATACCCTGCATACTCTCCTAAGTGGACTAAACCCAGGGGAAGCAGGAATGATTTATTAGGAAATCCAGAAAAAGTCTGAAGAGTCTCCCTTTTCCCGAGTTCAAAGGAAGGACACCAAGGTGGCAAGGGAAGATGCCTATTACCCATATTGTGGATAGCCTCACTGCCCCAAACTATGAGAGTAACAATCCCAGCCCACTTCCATGGGACATGGCATGTTTTTATTACATACATTTATTGCCATCTCTATGCTCCCAACTTCTTTGCAGCTGGGTTCAAAGCAAGCTTTGCAAGCTGTAGCAGGCTGCCAGAGACGTACGTGTCAATACACAGTACTGCTCCAGCAATGTGCAAAATAAAAAGCTTCTCATCACAGTGATCAACTGCTTTGAGAAGCAAATTTCCAGTCTCAAGCAATGACACCTGCTGCCTCTCCTGGCACTTAGAATCCCCAGTCTATTAATGACATTGGGGGCTGCATCAATCTTCTGAATGTAGGAGGCACAACACAGGCCTTCTGGCATTCTGTGTCGGCCCAGTAAGCAAGCATTTTTCAACAGTAAGATTAAAAAGAGTACATTGCCAGCTCAACTCAGCTATGATACTGTCACAGCCAGCTTATACTGGGAGATATATTTTATTAAACTCTGAAAACAGGAGCATTAATCTCAGCATGTTCTATTTTCCTAATGATAAAATTGAAGCTGGTGTCACATTCATTGTAGATATCCACCACGTTTCAAGGGAAAAACTCATACTGTTGCTGCCCAAGAAGCATTTGTAAACAAACCTCTTTTTATCTTTGCAGAAAATGTGTCTTGGGTAATAAATAAAACGAACTGAACCTGTTTTAAACACTCTTGCCTGCCAGTGGCTGTTTTATTAAAATACTTATTACGAGCAACAGATGCGGAAAAAATGAAGCAGGTTGAAAATGAGCAAGTTAAACTTAATTCAGGCAGTACTCTATTCTTATTTCAGTCACCCAAGAGAATAAGAGCTTTTCCCTCATTTCAGGCATGTCTCACTAATGAATTTTATGCTAATCCAGTCTAAAGAATCTTCAATGCACTTCAAAATTTGCATAGCCTATGGTTATATTCAAGTCTGCAAACTGAGATATTGAGACTTGTAATTCCAGGGTAATTCATTATTATTGTCAAGGTCCAAACTTCTTGCTTAAAGAACAGCCAAGGTCCAGACTCCATAGAAAATAATACAAAAATTATAGTTATTGTTATTAAAATAAACAAAAAGATCTTGTGATCTATTCAAAAGCCTCTGGATGGTCTGGATTTGGTCTACCATCTGTCTGCATATTGACTATGCCGGTGTAATTAATAGCCTTCAGATTTAGAGAGTCTTTGTAATGTAGCTTGTTTGCTTTGGTTAATTGATTGAAAGGGGTTATTTATCAAATCAATCAATCAATCAATCAATTATTGAGTACAGAGCAGCCTATCATACTCCCAGTTCTCTTTGCAAGCCACCCCATGTAAAAAAATAACTAAAGTCTTGATCCAAATCAATGGAAAGACTCCCAGGGACTTCAAACATGCATTAGAATTGGCCCTTAAACAGCTTTGTTTTTAAGGGTCTGATCATATAGACCAGTGTTTCTCAACCAATGGTATGAGTACCCTTAGTGGTACTTGAGAGAAGTCTGGGGGGTACGACAACACAACTGAAATTTGGAGAAAACTGAATTTTTGTTTTAAGTTTTACAGCGCTTTATTATTTTTGTATTTTTTACACCCAAAAATTTCATCGCCCACCCAGCTATGATTAAGTCGTTTAAACAAATATGTTCCAATGGTAGAAAAAAAATTCATGTATCTGAAAACTGTAGGTACTGGGGGTACTTATAATTTTTTTAAAATGGGTACTTTATAAAGAAAAGGTTGAGAAACACTGATGTAGACCAGTGGTCACCAACCAGTAGATCAGGATCGATTGGTAGATCTTGGAGCTTCTGACAGGTGATCCTGACTGATTTGGCCAAGAGGCTATCAAGTGCTGGCACTTCAGCTCAGAACGGAGCAGGGGCACAGGGCTTGGGAAGGAGGGAGTTTGCTGGCTGCTTTTGAGGGGGTGCAAGGCCAGGGCAGGGGTGAGCTTCCCTTAGCCACACTGCACCACCACCCAGGAGCCACCTGAGGTAAACAGTGTCCAGCTGGAGTCAGCTCTGAACCCCTGCCCTAGTCATGAGCCTCCTCCTACACCTCAAGCCCCTGCCCTAGCCCTGAGCCCCTTAGATTCACACTCCCTGACAGAGCCTGCACCCTGAATTCCTTCCTGCACCCCAACTCCCTGCTCCAGGCTCAGCTCAGAGCCCCCTCACACTAAATCCCTTAGCCCAAGACCAGAGCCCGTGTCCCAACCCTCTGCCCCTGCCAGGTGAAAGGGAGGAAAAATGGGTGGGGAGGGAGGAAGGACGAAGTGAGCAGGGGTAGGGCCTCATAGAAGGGACATGAAGGAGGCAGGGCAAGGATATCTGGGTTTGAGGTACATCCTGGATTGCACTTAAATTCAAAAAGTGATCTTGTGCTTAAAAAGGTTGGAGACCACTGATGTAGACTGCTGAACACACCTGCCTCCCAGTGACTAGAGGATTCTGAATGCAACAGGAGGCACTAGCCATCTTGCAGGATTGGGCCCTAAATTTCTGACACCTTAGTTATAATTAAAACACTATGGATCTCTATAGCTATTCAAATTCTGTTTCTTATAGACTCTACTGTGTGCTAGAAACTAGTACGTCACACCAATGTTCTACAGATTTAAGGGACACTATCAGATCAAAGATGATCCCAAATTTAGGCTACCAAAGTGAAGAAATGTTTCCAAGAAACTAAAATGAAAAATTCCATTGTGCATATCACAAAAAAAATCCAACAAAAACAGTTCCCACTATGTTTGTAACCCACCAACTGAAGCCTTGGGATACTGTGTGTGAGAGAGAGAGATAACATAATGAAACTGACCATAAGCTGATTAAAACAAACAGAAGTGAAGCTGACAAGCCTTTTCCCTGAGGTTGGAGAATGAAAATGTGAAAAGTTAATTAAGAACATAGAGAGACAAGCAATTCCACTTCAAAAATTATTTCAGATATAGTAATCTATGACATTATTTGTAACATATGTAAAGAATCCTTTTACATTATTATTCTTAACATGTGACAGAATCCTTTTACTATCTGTAGATTTCATTATTTTCAGCAGTCCATAATGCTTTCTTAGACTTTATTTCAGTAACTACACCCTCTAGCCTGGAGAATCTAAAATCATCTTCTTTTCTGAAAACGACAGTTAAGAGAGACAGGTTTTGAGTTCTTAAATCTGAACTTTAAAGCTTTTCAGTGTGTGGGGTGTGTGTGAATGATTTGTGCCTTATCTTCTGCTGATTATGAAATGTGTAACACTGAGTAGCCAAAAAACAAACGAGTCTTGTTCCTCTATATTTGTGTTTCCTGAGAACTCAGTTGTAATGGGTAATGGCCAGATTGTAGCGGGCACATTATTAAGCTGGGTGTTTTGCAGATGTCATTCCAGTTGAAATGGTTAACCAAAAAACCCCATCCGTATCTCCCAACAAATAGAAATAAAACCATGTCTGTCTAATATAACAAATCCCTTCTGGAATACTCAACACTACAGCTGGTCAATGAAACGGAGGGAGCTCAGTCTGATGTGATGGGCTTTCACAATTTTTCTTAAGGACAGCAGGAACCCAAGGACTCTTGTCTGAAATATGGCCTCCAACTTCCATTGATTCCAATGAAGGTGTTTAGCAACTCCCAGGAAGTGCTTAAAACCTTGAGACCAGAGATGCCAAATTTCTGGTTTCCACAGGGGTGCCCCACTCCACCCAAGCCCTGCCCCCATTTCATCCCCTTCCCCCAAGGCCTCATCCTCTCCTGCCTCCCCTACCACCACCCCGTCCTGACCCCAACTCTTCCCACTCCCATTCGGAGTCCTCCCCCGAACTCACTCCATCCCTTCCTGTCTCTGTTCCTTGTCACCCACCCCAGTGCTCCCACATGCTGCTGAACATTATCAGCAGGCGGGAGGCACTGGGTGGAGGGGAAGGACTTACTGGCAGGGCCACCGGTGGGTGCTGACCACCCATTACTTTTTTCCCATGGATGCTCCAGCCCCTGAGCTACTGTGAGTTGGGGCCTAATCTTGAGACTCATATACTGGCTCTCAGCAGAGCACCCCTTTATGACAGATGGCAGAATATATCCCACTTTAAAGCATACACAAAAACTACACCTGCCCTCAACTGGTGAGTTTTCCTTGGGTGCCAGGTTCCCAATCTTTGTTTTAACAATAACTAGGGCCCTACCAATTTCACAGACATGAAACACATCTCATGAACTGTGAAATAAGTCCATCTCCATGAAATCTGGTGTCTCATTGTTCTGAGGAGCACCCCATCAAAGGGGGCTTCCCAGGTCCAACTGGGCAGAGAAAGGACAGGACTTGTCTTTCTCCCTGTAAACTGCCCTGGTGAGGGGGACCAGACCAGACCCACGTCTAGGTGCCTCCCTTTGCTGCAGGATGCTTTCTGGGACTGGGCAGCAGCTTGAAGTTCCTGCAGCTGAGTGTGGGGTGAGGAGTTCAGCGCTTTCTATAGGTGTGCAGGGAGAGCAAGTATTGTCCCTCCCAAGCCAGCCAGGACTAGCAGTGCCCTTAGCTCGGCTGCTCCCAGCAGCACAGGGGAGATTGGACCCACCTCTACCTCTTGGAACCTCCTGTGGTTGCAGGAAGCTCTGCAGTTACAATTCCATTACATTTCAGCTTACACAGCTGAAAATATGAAATTTAACAATTTTCAAACCCTATGGCTGTGAATTAGCCATAATGGACCATAAATGTGGTTGGACCCTTATCAACAACAATTTTTCATAGCTCAGTTCTGCAACCAAGCCGTCTCCTAGTCACTTGCATGCAGAGGTATGGACACCAAAATAATGAATCACAATTTAATTTGTCCATACATGCGCATTGTTTCACCCTTGTGTTTGTATGCCGCTCCGCGGGTGCTGGCAGGAGAAGCTGTCAGACAACTGCTTCCATTGAGCAAGGGTCTTAATTCTCAGTAGGGCTGTTGGTTCCTATATGAGTGATCAAGTATGAGAAGTCAGTCAAGCCAGGCCAGAACTGTGCCCCTCTCCTTGTTAGTCTGACTCATAGTTATTTCGGTTTGTAATGTTTCCAAACCGGGCCTACACCTAAGCTGAGCAACTATAACCAACTTCATTTTCTAAAGCTCACTGTAAAAGACTGAGGGCTAGATTCTGTTGTGTCTCCAGAGAGAGTGTGCAGAAGGCACAGGGAGCTACAGGCAATTGCTCTGTGTCAGGGCTACCTCCACAGTTCCCAGGGCTACTCTGCTGTTCAGAAGCCGCACAGCATTCTGCACACCACCACCACTCCCCCATGCCAGGGACTTCTGGGGGGCAGGTGCAGCGTAGGGCTGCTTACAGCTTAGATTTGACAGCAGTTGGTGGCATTTGCTCAGAACAGCTTCCTACTCATTGTGGACAATTGGATTTTTGGATGTGAACCTATTCCTACTTTTTCAGCATTGCTAACTTCGGGAAGATTCTGGGCATTCACATAATGCCAAGTAACATTAAGGGGGAAGCAAGAGAGATGTAATGTTACCATTTTTAAAATTGTAGACTGGAAGTTGACATGGTGTTACAAGTAACAACAGTGCACAACAATTTAGCTCCTTAAATTGCAGGGGTCATAGCTTAGTCAGCATGTCCACACAGTCATTTTTCAGCCTGGCTGGCACATTTAGTCTTTGCATTATTGCTAAATGTTAGGAAAATGATTTAAACTTTATCTTGACTTCCACATTCAAGGCTGACAATAAGAGCAATATAATCTGTTGACCTGGGGCATTTTAGAAGCCCATCTACTGCCTTTGAATCAGAATCAAACAATATGATTTTCCTATAGTTAGCAGTCTGCTTCCTATGTCCGATTACCAGCTGCTGTTCTGTCTGTGCTAGGTTACTTTCAGAACATCCTTGTGCATGGCCTGGTTTTTAATTTTTCACATGGGAAGCAGGGCATAATGAAAACAGAGGTGCTTTGAACAACAACAACAACAACAACTTGTTCTAAATATGCTTTGGACCCGTGCTTGTTATGTTTTAAAGGATGAAAAAGAATTAAGATCAGCCTTTATAGTAAGGCCAGTGTAAGTATCTGTGCAGGGCTCTAATTACAAAATTTTGTATCCACATTTACATCTGTATCTGTATCTGCAAAAATGAGCCACAGATATCTGCAGCCACATCTGTGGTTGCGGATACCTGGGCATGGAAAGCAGATATCCACAGATCTGCAGAGCTCTACAAGTAATAGCTGAGTGGGCAATGTGAAGGGAAATGTTTTATTTCAGATTTCTCTTAGATAATAATGGAGATCTGAAAAACCCTGGCATGCCTGTGAAGTGAATACCATCCGTGCACTCTCCTCTCCTGCCCCTCTTGTTTCTCATGCTCATACACAGCGTGCCACACCAAGAAGCTGGACCCCTGAAATCCAGGCACCTGCATTTCTCCCCTTCCATGAGCTACTTGAGTCTCCCTCCCTTGTACCAGAAAGGGTGGCCAGACTTCATGTTAATTAAATTGACACAAGGTACCAGTCTGCTACCGGTACCATCAGCAAAACTCCTTCCCTCTCCGTAATTACCATGAAGCAGATGGCAACAGAAAAACAAGGTGTTTTTCACATTTGTTCCACAGTGACCAGATAAAGAAAATCACTATTTATATTACTGGGATGGAGGTATACAGGAAGCCTCAGTCTCCTAACCATATGTTTCAATACGTTCCCCAAGACTTATCATTCTGTTGCTGGCTTTGGACGCCAAGGACGAAGAGCATTATTTAACCCTCAGATAGGTCCACTGGAGTGCAACGAAAGTCCTTAGTTTCCCATTCATAGGAAATCAGAGCGGGCTATTCAACGCAAACTTGCTCTAATCTACCTGACCTCTGACCTCCTCAGAGGAGCCTTCTGCAGGCAATGTGCTAATCTTTCCCATCTTCTTCATTCTAATAATACTCCCCAGTAGACAAGAGGCAGGTGGCCCCTTCAAAGCATTAGCAATACCAAGGCAGGTCACTAGAGGAGAGAACGGAACCAGGAAATCTAGGTCATTTTTCACATCATAAAAAAATCTATATTAAAACGTGGATACTTAGCTCCATTATTGCCAGTGGGAGGTTTTGCCCCCTTCTAGCCATCATATATATCAGACTTCAGTTTACTACAAAAGGGGTGGATTGGCCCTAGGAAGTACAGAGCATAGCTATGCCAGAGAAGCATGCACTTCAGGGAGGGGCAGGTGACACTGTCATTGCTGCTCTCCCCTTGGGGGTCTGCCTGGAAACGGCAGCTTTAAATTCTGGCAGGGGGAGAAGCAGAGGCTGCTCAGGAAGTGGGCTGAAAAAGTCTCTCTCTTTCTGCCAGATGTCCTGATGCAACTAGCCTGGAATAGCCCCACCCCCTTTTGGTTGGTTCCAGGGCGCTGGCAGAGCAAAGTGTCTTTTAAATACTGACCGAAAGGCAACGACCCCACATTGCAGTCTAAACATCTGCACAATTTGTAAAAACGAGATTCTAAAGGAATATAAAAGAAACAAGAAAAGATGATTGTGCCCATTTCTAGGGATGCTAAATTTTATTTAATCAGCTAATTGAGTAGTCAATGGAATTTCCATTGACTACTCGATTAGTTGATAAGGGGGGGAAACTGCAGAGCCACAGTGGGGTTAGCACCCTGCCTCCTGCAACCTCATAGTCCCCTATTACAACATACATCACTAAAGAAATTACTGTAGCACCTATATCTTCATATTTAATTGAAGGGACGTAGGTATTGGAATCTTTCACAAAGAGCTTTTATTTCTTCTAAGAATTTGTTGGGAGTGTTTGGTAACAAGAATAAACAAAAAGATAAGTGCTTTAAACAAAAAATAGAACAGCTAGTTCAATTTTAGCCTCATGATATTACACTCTAACCAGTTCTCTAGTTGTCCATAAAGACTTTTAGGGAAAAATCAGTATCCAAGAATTGATGTCTACCGCAAAAACAAGCAAGGAAAAATATCCTTTTTCAGGACTGAAAAGGGGAGAAACAGAAATTCTTAATGCATTATAACTAAGCAAAAAAAGCATCACTTAAGTTTACAGAATCATGAAAATAAGTAAAAAAAAAAATCTTTCTATCTCATTTGCAAAATAAAAATATCTGAAATGCATAGATATCCCTCCACAACCAACTACGTAGATATATCAAATCACCTATCTATCTAGATATCCCTCCACAGCTGACACCACAGTCTGATAGTGGTAGGGGAGAATTTTTTTTCAGACTCAGCCACTCTGTAATGTGTTGAAAGCTGGAGAACAGAGGAAACCCCAGACCCAATTGGTTAAAAAACAAGTACGTATGAAACCACAATGGTCTAAAGCAGCCGCACAAGCCATAATTCACTTCTACTTAGTCTCTCATGAAACAAGACCAGAACAGAAAGCATTATTAGAATAAGTTCCCATTAATTATGACAATAAATTAACAATTTCCTATTCAGAAATGAAAAACAGTGCCAGGATTGCAAAGAGTCTCTGCTAAGAGCAGATATTCCAGAGGCTCAGTGGTGCTGACTGTGTCTCCTTTGCATTCCAGTACCCAGAATGCATTTTCAATGTACACAGCTATAGTAGCTATAATGGGACAAACTAGAAAGTCCTTTTGTGTGTGGAATTTGTGCTTTGACACTGAAGAGATGCTTTCAAGGAATTTTCCAGATTATCCCCCCCAGAAGAAAAACAAAACAAAAAACACACACACCACTGAATCAAACTGATCTCTAACAACAAATAAATCACCAAAGTAGTAAAGCCAGTAGCATGAAAACTTGTAACAAATATGGTTTAAAGTGACAGAGATATGAGGTGATCCCATCTATCATAAGAAGCTGTTAATGGGGACCAACAAGAATCTTGCAGAGGGTCTGATGGAGTCTCAACCCCATGCAATGCCTGAGCAGGTTGGAAAGGGCCAATTAACCTGATAGGCTGAGCCTAGAGTAGAAGCGGGGACAATGAAACCCGCCTAGGGGAAGAGCTGGGCAAGCCTGACAAAGAGAGGGGGATGGCACGTTGAGGCTCTGCGGTCACTACCTAGAGAGGAGGGGAGTTGGAAGAAGACAAAGGAATAGGACTAGGGGGAAAATAATGGGATTCATTCTTGCACTATAGACTCTGGCGAGAACCTGAAAGAGGAAAAAAAAGGGGGGAGGGGGAGACCAAAGTTGTTGAGCAATAAATAAATAAATAAATAAATAATAAAACAGCGTTAAAACGGCATGGCCCCTTTCAGAGTGAGTGCAGAGTTAGAATAGGGATAGGAACAGGGAAGAGGTTGAGAACTAAGACCCAGGGAAGGCATTGCTTCCCCTTGGTCTTTAGGCTTTTTCCCGGTAGCCATTTTGTGTTCTTGTTCAAGCCAGAACTTAGCTTCCCTGTGGAACCAGGTAAGCATGGAGTCCAGGCGTGGGGGGTGTTGGAGCCCAGGGCGGGGAGGCCGGGGGGCTGAGCCTGAGCCCGGGCACTATGGTTGCCAGGTGTCCGGTATTTACGCCTCCTGGACGGGAAAAAAATAAGAAAATACCAGACATTTTAGGTGTCTGGTATTTTCTGAATTTTTTTTACCGGACAGGAGGCAAAAATGCCAGAATGTGGGCAACTGAAGGAGGAGATCAGACTGGTTGAAAGCTAATCCTCTGATGAGCCACAAGAAGGCACCCCAGAAGGAAGTTACAAATCCCACCACAGAAGACTGAACCTGTACGAATAATATGCAATTGGATAGCACCTTTCATCCTACAAACACCAGGCAATTAAGCTTCAACACTGCATGTGTATTTTAGAGCTGAAGAAAAGAAACACAGAAGAGTTAAGTGACTGACTGAAGATTATACAGCAAACCAATGACTGTCTGCAGTAGAATCCTGGTCTTGTAACACCCAGTTTGTTTGCTCTAAGCACTACTAGACCAAACTGTCTTTTCCAAAAACATCTGAGTGTCCAGACTGTAAAATTTAGAGACAAACTAGCTACATTAACATTGCATAGCAAGCTGAGTGTTCACACAGGGAACCGCACTTTTCACCTTGCAGAAAGTGCGAAATTATTTGAATAATTAAGTTTTTAATGCAAACCTGCTTTTCTGGTCTGCCTCCGACAAATGCCATTTTTGCAGAAAATTAGTATCAGTGTGAAACCAGCAGTATGAGCCTAACTGAAAGATTATACAATTGACTCCCATTCTGTTTTTATAATAGATCCACACTATATATAACTTGTAGTCCTTCTTTCACAATCACTCCCCTTCCCTGTGAAGGGAGATACAAATAATGGTTTCAGTTCTGCATGTCCACACTCATGCGAAACTCCCACGTAAGTTTCAGACTAGCATCTATGGTTTTTAGTAATGCAGCCATTTGAAGCATAGCAGCTGGAGCATTGCTGATCTTAATTAAATGTTATAAATTGTAAAATGTATTTACAGCGGCAAAGCATACACCTTCTGATTTTTTGAACGGGGGATAATCTAAACCCATGGTGTCCAACATGCTAGCCACTAGCCACATGTGGCTATTTGGCTGGTTGAATGTAGCTAGTTGGCTCACAAAATTATTTACATTTTCAGAATAATGTGCTAGTTCACTTTAGTGGCTACTGCTTCAGAGGTGGTTAGACACCATGGATCTAAACAAATGCAGTTTTCATTTAAACAACAAATTTTGGTCATGATCTTGCCAAGCTGCTAGGGAGTTAACAAAGGTCAAAACTTGGCAAAAAATGAGCTGAATCATGTTTGAATAAATATATGTGCTGTGCTAGGAGTACATGGCTGTTTGGAGCAGTAGGGTTGCAATTACAGAAAGTTCTGTATTAGTCACTAACATTACCTACTTTCTGTGGCTGTTTTCCTTCTGTAAATATGTACCCCAATTAACTCAGGATCTCACTGAATGATGATGCATCGTCTCTTTAAAACTTCTAGGGCCAAGCATTCAATAGCTGGACTCACTATTCAGGCACAAAATTTGTGGGTGAGAGTCCAATTTGATGTTCATAATTATTTCCATGTGCAATGGATGTCATTTAGGCATCTCACTTCCTGATTGCAGCTACAGTCAGGTACTATACTTAGATGTCTAAGCAACTTCAGTTGCCTCCAGAAAGAATCATAGGCAGGAGTCCAGATTGGAGCCCTGTTCCAAATCAGGCCTTTAATTTGCTACTGCGTGAAAAAGGTCATTCCAGGAAGCCACATCTTTCTGGGCCAGTTCTTTCTGCCAGGTGTGGTGCATGTAGAGTTAAAATAATTTATTAACGTTGAATGTTGACCTGTGCGGACTACTTGTCAGAAGTGCTAAGTAAGCATGACTCAGGCACAGGGTTCTGTAGTCCAGGATCTCGTCTCAGAACAGAGAACTGCATGATTCTGCCCCAGGAGACGTAAATGCACAAGACCTGAGGGTGTGCACTCAGAGAGGAAAGGAAGGGAACAGAGGGGCAGCTTAGAGCATTGCAACTTGATGGAACCGGACTACAAGTGTTGGGGCTGAAACAACCTGAACCTCTTGGGCTTTGGTCGGAGAGGCTCTGATCACCTTTGCCTGCCCGTGGGGCTATAGGTCAGATACTGCATGCCCTTCCACTGGCCACTGCTGCCTTGTTGGTCTGTGGAGTGAGTGTGTTGATGTAGTGCCAGTCACTCTGCAGCATGTGGGGTGCAGCAAGGTCAGAACAGGACAAGAGGTGGCCAGTGACAGACTGTGGGCATAGGAAGTCCCCACCAAGCTGAACCCCCAGGATGAGGTGCTGACACTGACACAGGTTTGGGGAAAATGTCAAGTTTGCTTCAATTCTGAAAATGACCTGATCCTCAGGTTGACTGTGCTTGGCTTGGCCTTTAAAATCAGACCAAAGCAGACTCTAATGCAGACATCATACAAGGCCAGGGTGTATCACCGTCATGGTGACATCATTCTGACTCCAGCCCTTTGTTTGCTTATAGTTCTTCTACTAATTAGCTGAGTTTCAAATTTTGACACCTGCCTGAAAGTGAATGCAGCATGTAATGTATATTTTAGATGCTATAGTGAGAGCACCAGATTTTCAGCTGGTGTTAATCAGCATAACTTCAATGACTTGTAGTCAGTGGGGCTGCACCAGTTTCCACTAACTGAGGAGCAGGCCCAAGGATAGCAATAAGCAGACTGAAAATCAATAAATATGTCTTTGATGCACAAAGTAATATTTGTATCTCCACTGACACAGCTCTTGTACTGTTAGAGGTACACCATCAGATAACATTTAAGTTCAATATAAGACAACCCTGAGGGAGAAACTTGATCTGTTTTCCGTAATCCTTCGCACATTTGCAATACCATTAATAAAATGTATCATACACCTGTGGTGTTACCTACCAGCCCTGTGCTCTTGGGGAGCCAGGGAGTGACACTCATGGAAAACCATTCCCCTTCCCCAGGCCTCTGCTAGAATCAAAGACAAAGCAATGAAAAGGCTGGGGAAGACCCACCTAAACTGTTTCAGACAAGGGTGATAGAATTAAGGAAACACCCCAGCCTCATCTGCATGGAAGACAGCACAGAGAGACATCTCTATTAGCATACAGAATGGAGACCAGCTTTTCCAAAGCAGGAACCGCACTGAACTATGGGATACCGAAAGCAGAGAAGCTCTGCCTGATGGGGAAATCTCTGCTCCAGATGCTAATGAACCCAGGGCCTGCTCACACCCAAATTAGTCATTATCAGACCAATTCTAGTAATGGATCCTATTGACATCCAAAATACTGAAACTGCCTAGTTGCATTGTGAGCTCATTCAAGGAACATCACCCACAACTGGGGGTGATCAGTCTCTATTGTCTCGCCTCTGTTTACCCAGAAACAAATCTAGTGTTCTCTTTGAACTATTGTCCTATCCCTATAAAAACTCGTACCCTTACCCAAGAAGAACTGTTCTGATACCTGGATTTAAAACTGCATCAGTTCCATTGAGACTTCTTCATCTCCTGTCTGATTGTGCTGGGGGCTCTGCTCTGCTTGTCTCCTGCCCTCTGGACCCTTAGCTACCATCACCATCTGGGAACCCCGTTCAGTGCAAGCTCCACGGAGTGGTGAGGTCTCTCTCTTCCTTCCCTTCCCTCCCCCCCAGCATAGCCTCCTGACTCTGCCCTATGTAAACTGTTATATGGTTAGCTAGCCCTAACATTTGTAATCCATTTCAATTTAGATTTAATATTGTAACTGTTTTGTGTGTTTGGCTTCCTATCACTACCCAGAAATAAATAACTTTCATTGTTAAGCTGGTTGCTTCTCTCTCTTTCTTTCTCTTTCGCTCACTCTTCCTCAAGGGGTGTTGTTTTGGCTTCCCCATTTGCTCTGCAACAACGCTTCTTGTACCCAAGCTAAAGATCCCTGAGTGCCCAAAATCCTGTGGGGTTTGCTCATCGTGTGGTATACCAGTGAATGATTGTGGTGTGAAAGTGGGGATAGGCAGTGCTGAACCTGGGGGCTTATGAGGATAGCAGCTTAAAGTGCTGTTTAATCCAGCCCACTGAGTCCAAAGGCTCATGAGGGGTACGGTGTGGCATTACTGTTAAATGCAGCCTGCTGAATCCAGAGACATATGAGGGGTCAGCTTGTGAGTGTGGATTACCCAGTCTTCTCAGGTGTGCTCTGTTAGTGGGTGTGAGTGTCTGTATGTGCTGCTAAGGTGGGAAGAACCCCATCCTGAGGAACCTAGTTCCTGCAGAAGAGCTCCAGTGGGAGGAGGAATTGGCAGCAGGGAAAATTCAGCTCTATATGAGAGCACAAGCAGCACACTTATACAATTGTTAACCTCCCCCCAGTCTCATAAGAGTAACCCTAATAAATGAGCATACTCCAGAGTATTGGGCAAATCTGGTAATAGTGGGCAAATGTGAAACACAAGGGCAAGAATTATCTACTATACATTTTAGAGAGTTTGTGTATCTGTTTGTCTGTCTGTTCAAGAACTTCTCCGAGTGAAGAAGTAGGTTGTGCCCACGAAAGCTTATGACACTATCTACATGTTTTGTTAGTCTGTAAGGTGCTACTAGACTATTTGTTGTTTTTTAAGTTTCTCCTAAACAGTAAGAGCTAGGACCACCAAATTTGGTATACAGCTTCCTCTTATCACAATTTAAAATCAGGTATGGCTTTGGTTGTGCCTGGAAAATGGGATGTGCTTAGAATGGGACTGCTTTTCAGAAAACCATACAGAAAAGAGACAGAATCACCAAGCAAGCGAAAGGGGCTGACTGGAGGTGCCACCCGTCGTGTTGGGACTGTCCCAGCCTGAGCCTCCCACCCCACCCGTTAGGGAGGGCAGGAATGGCTGAAGCTTCCCAACTCTGATTCAACATTGCTGGTTGTTCCCTTTCATCAGGGAGTGAGAAGAGAGTGCACAGTTTGCTGCAGTCCTTACTTTGGTTGGGGAGCGCAGGGGGCAAATGAACCTGGACCTGCCCCAGCCAGGATACATGCACCTCTCCCACAGCTGTGCCCACTGAAGCTGCAGCAAACATTGGAGAGGCCATTCTCATCTGGCCCCAAGCTGCTGCAGTGAGAGAGGTTTGGGACTACCCTTTATCCGCAGGGCAACCTGCCTGCTGAACTCTCATCCCCAACCCCACCCAAGAGCAATCATTCAAATGAAGCACGTACATTTTAATTTCATTTTAAAAAATGAATTTAGGTAAGGACCTGAGCACTGCAAGGTAATTTTTCTAGTGGTTTCATAAAAGATTTCCAATGTCTGGCTCATTTGGGAAAGGCTAAGACATTTCTGCAAAGAATGCAAGTAAGACAGCAGGTGTAAAATGGTGATTTTTTTTAAATTTGATGCATAGAGGCTTGCTGTGACCCTCCACACAGCCCTGCTTTGGGCAGGGGGCTGGACTCGATGACCTACTGAGGTCTCTTCCAGCCCTAGGATTCTATGATTCTCTTATTTTCTAAAGGCAAGAGTCACAGCCTACTGAGCCATGCTCATCATAGAATAGTCCACAGTTTGGGGTAAAAACCCCTCCCTAGTTCTGATCTTCCTTCTAAGAGAGAGACTCTGGAGTGCCATAGGGAGGTTTTTTGGGGGGGGGGAGGGAACCCAGGCCCGCCCATTACTCTGGGTTCTGGCTCAGGAACCCTAAGGCAGATGCAACCCAGGCTGTGTTTCCTCCACTCCCGGTGTTGCTGCCTTTTCCCTCGGCCACTTCCCCCAAATGACCCCTCCCAGTACCACCTTCCTGGTGCCTGAGCAAGTCCTTCCTGCTCTTCCACAACACACGTTCTCACTCCCAGTCCTCAGCTTTCCCTCCCCTCTCTGAAGGAAAGTCTTTAAAACCAGCCCCAGCAGGTCCTCCAATATGTTCTGAACCTCTCTCAGAAACCACCTCAGTTAGAATCACGATGCCCTGCACATAACTAGAACCACAGAGGTGGATATGGCAGCAGTGTCTGCAGCATCTAGGGGTGCCTGGAGAGCCAGTTGGGCCAATAGCTGATCCTTTTCAACTATGGACTGGAATTGCTCCCTGCAGCCATGTGGCAGCTGCTAATAAAGGCCGTGAACTTGTTGTAAGGCTGAGTGTGGTCACTTCCTGATAGTTTGTGATCCAGAACTGCAGGGATACAGATAAATAAGACTTTTCTCCAGAGAGATTCAGCTGCTGCTGTTTCTTGTCATAAGTGATATCTCAAAAAACGCTGCCCAGGGTTTCTTCTAAGGTGCGCGCCTGTGCGGAGGCACACCAAGAATTTGCCTCCTGCCCACCTCCTCAGAAGAGCAGCGCAGTAACTGCTAAGCTGCTCTGGGATGGGGCCGCATGGCGGACGGCTGCCCCACCCTAGAAGCAGCAGGGCAGCCACCACATGGCCCTGACCTTAGATTCAGATCTTCCCCAGGGTTGGAGCTGCAGTTCCACATGGCAGCTGCTCCAGTGGCCCCGGTTGGGGCCAGAGCTGGAGTTTGCATGTCGGGCAGAGGTGGCCCTGGCTGGAGCCAGAGCTGGAGCCCGCGTGTCGAGCAGCCCCGGCCGGGGCCAGAGCCGGAGCCTGCATGGTGGGCAGCGGCTGCTCCGGAGGCCCCAGCCGGGGTGGGGGCTGATCCTGCCAGGCTGGAGCCCCACAGAACTGGAGCAGCCTGCCGGTTGACCGTAAGTAGTAAGCATCATCCAGTAAGGGTGATGTTAACCATTCACTTCCCTATTTGAATGGGAGGTTAATAGTTGGGCTTGATTGTTTTATATTTATAGTGTGTGTGTGTGCGCGCGCGCACACGCACGCTAGGTTGGTTTTTGTTTTTAAACCACTCAGCTGGTGGCCTTTTTTGAGCTTTTAAAAGATTTTAAGTAAGAAGTGGGGTTTTTTGGTATTTTATAGGCATACCTATAATTACTTTTAAAAGTTTATTTTAATGATAATTTGTATGATTTTAGTTGCTTTATTATTGACAAAGGGACTCAGAGTGTTTATTTTGGGTTTCTCTTTTTATTTTCACTTATTTTATGTTTATTTTTTTTCCTTAAATTATTAATATTAAACTTGGTGAAAGCATCGGGACATTTGAAGAGTTAACTAACAAAGTTAAGGCTGTCAATAGAGGCTCCCTACCAGATAAAAAGTAGCTGTCAGTTTTGCAACCTTGACTAAAACATCTGAATGGATTTTTAGTGGAATTTTTAAAAAGCTGATTTATTTTATATATAATTTTTTAAGTATTTTTTGAAAATTTGAGGTCCCTTGCTATGTTTATTATGAGAGATTAAATATTTTAAACTTTCTTGGCTTACCTTTTACTAGCTGAAGTTTTGAACTTCTTTGTTTTTAAAATTATTTTAGACTTTCAAAGAGCTTTGGGGGGCATGTGTGTAAATTGCAGGTTATGAACAAATTATTCATTTAAGTTGCTTACATTTCTAAACTGCAATTTATTTTTATATTTAAGCTTTGACCAAGGTTGGGTTTTTTTTCCAGCCGAGATCTCTTTTGGCCCAGGCTTTGATAACATCTCTATCTTGGCAATGTTTTGTTCCATTCTTTCCTTCCATGTTTCAGCCATCTGATTTGAACTAAAATGTTTTATAGTTAAACAATTTAAATGAGATTGTTCTTGTACCTGCTGCAACCATCACAATTCATTATTTACAGGCTCATTTGTTAGGTAGCCCCCATTTCGTACAGAATGACGGTCAGGCCTCCCGTGTTGTGTGTAGTGACAAATCACATAGTGCATGGGTGGTCAATAAGCAGATTGCAGGACAAAGACAGGACATTGGCATTTAGGGTCAGCCATAGTAATAAGGATGCCTGGGTGAAAGTGCTGATTTAACTGCTCTTTTTATTCTTTGTGACTGGGAAAGGGCTGCTTTACTATTATTTCTTCCATAACATTTAAAATATATAAAACTGGTGGGTGCCGCAATGGCACACATCCAAACCAGCGCACATGACCTCAATATTGATGCACAAGACAAAACTCACTCCGCTCATAGATGGAAAATCTTAGAGGAAACACTGCCGCTGCCTCCCCTGTTCGTTCATTGCATCCACCACCAAGGAGTTGAGTGGAGTATGGGAACATAAAAGTCAGAATCCTTAAGGGGCATGGAGTATTTATCTGCTCTTTTGCACTCTGGTGAGGCAGTGGAGGAGGAAGTAAGGGCGGTTCACTGCACATTGCTAGATAGCCTCGGTGTCTCCCACGAAAAGGCATAAGGCACTTGTTCAGGACAAACTGACATTGTTAGATAGAAATCTCCAATCAAGGCTTTGAGTGGCCTTGTGCCACCATGGCATGCAAGTGCCCTGTATGGTAAGCACTACCCAGCCAGGGCCAGAGCCTGCACATGGCACCCCTTCCACACCCCAACTCTCTACCTCAGGTCAGAACTCAGTCCAGGACCCAAACTTCCACCCAGACCCTGCACCTCCTCCTACATCTCTGCCACAGCTCAGATCCTCCTCCTGTACCTGAACTCCCTCCCAGATTGTGCATCCCTTCTTGCATCCCAATCCCTGCCCAGAGCTCCCTCCTGCACCCAAACTCTGTCCCAGACCCCACACTCCCTCCGTTAATATAATAGTAAACCATGGCCCATAAACACTTACCATAATAAAGGTAAGTGCTAAGCAAAGGTGCAAACAGCTCTTTGTGTAGATTCCTGTGTTAGTAACCCCCCCCCCCCCATCTATTGACTTTGATCCTTATCTGCTTCGTTTTAACTGGCCAATCTTCAGGTGCTTACTGATGACCCTTCTGCCTTCCTGTTATTCCCTTTGATTTTTTCATAACCTATGCTCCTTGTTTCCCGCCCCCCTCCTTTTTTTTTCTTCCCCCTTCTCCCCTATTTATTTTGGGTCTGCATATCCTAAACTCAAAACTCCGGTCATCTGAAGAAGTGGGCTGTGCCCACGAAAGCTCATGATACCGTCTACATGTCTTGGCCATAGTGCAGCCCTCCTCCATCAGGGCCCTGAACTTCTAGCGGGCATTAAGAACATAAGAACGGACATATTGGGTCAGACCAAAGGGCCATCTAGCCCAGTATCCTGTCTGCTGACAGTAGCCAATACCAGATGTCCCAGAGGGAGGGATCACAACAGGTAATCCTCATGTGATCCCTCCCCTGTCTCCCACTTCCAGAGAAACAGGCTAGGGACACCAATCCTACCCATCCTGACTAATAGCCATTGATGGACCTAACCTCCATGAATCTATCTAGCTCTTTTTTGACCCCTGTTAAAGTTCTAGCCTTCACTGCATCCTTTGGCAAGGAGTTCTACAAGTTGACTGTGCGTGGAGTGAAGAAAAACTTCCTTTTGTTTGTTTTAAACCTGCTGCCTATTAATTTCATTTGGTGACCCCTAGTTCTTTTATTGTGGGAATAAGTAAATAACTTTTCCTTATTCACTTTTTCCATACCAGACATGATTTTATAGACCTCTATCATATCCCCCCCTTAGTCTCCTCTTTTCTAAGCTGAAAAGTCCAAGTCTTTTTAATCTCTCTTCATATGGGACCCGTTCCAAACCCCTAATCATTTTTGTTGCCCTTTTCTGAACCTTTTCCAATGCTAATATATCTTTTTTGAGATGAGGCAACCACATCTGTACGCAGCATTCAAGATGTGGACGTACTATGGTTTTATAAAGAGGCAATAAGATATTTTCTGTCTTATTCTTTATCGCTTTTTTAATGACTCCTAACATTCCATTTACTTTTTTGACTGCCGCTGCACATTGATTAGATATTTTCAGAGAATTCTGAGGCAAAAGTTCTTCATATTTTGAAAGTGCTTCCCATGACTTAAATGCATAATGGCTGAGGATCACCTGTTGATTAGTGATCCTGAACTGTAGGTCCCCTGCAGAGTAGACCTTCCTACTGAACAGATTGGTCTTGGCCTTGCGGGCTGAGGCCTCCTTACCTTTTCTCTCCTTCTCATTGATGGCTGACACCACGAGAAGGGAGGGATGGGGGTGTGAGAACAGGAACTTGTACCCTTTGGAGCGAATGAAGTACTTCCTCTCAATTGCTTTGGCCATCGGGGTGGGTGGGTGGGTGGGTGGGTGTGTGTGTGTGTGTGGATGCAGGGTCAGAGGCATCGTGAAGGGAGGCCGGGGGGGCAATTGCCCCCGGGCGCCACGGTAGGGGGTGCCGGGCCAGGGTGGGAGTGAGCGCACGCTGCGCAGGCTCACCTGACGCTTAGATCAGTGAGCAGGCAGCTGGGCCACATGCTGCCACCTGGAACGCACTGAGCAGAGGCAGCTGGCAGGAGCAGCCTCTTTTAAAAGTAAGATTAACTTGCCTGACCAGTTCCTCTGGCTCTGTGGGAGGGAGATTTGGTTGGGGGGGGGCATTGGACTGCTTAGCTCTGAAGGAGGGAGATTTAGTGGAGGGCTCTGGGGTTGCTTGGCTCTGAAGGAGGAGGATTTGGTTGGGGAGGGAAGGGGGGCTCTGGGGTTGCCGGTCTCTGAAGGAGGGGGCTTTGGTTGTGGGAGGTGCTGGGGGTGCCTGGCTCTGGCATCAGCTGGTAGAAAACCTGCCAGTCTCCAGCGGCAGCCCCTGGTCGGGCAGGCCAGGGCCAAGGGGCACAGAGCAGGGGGTGGGGGGCCAGAGGCGTGTAAGAGCTGGCAATGGAGGGGGGGAGTACAAGTGGGGGGTGGATCTTGGGAGGAAGAGGTAGCTCAGGAGCATTTTGGTGGGGTGGGACAGTGTGTGTGTGTGGGGGGGGCCTTGGGGTAAGAACAGCAGGGTGGGGGATCACGGGTCTGGGTGCTTGTGCCCCCCAGCCCCACGTTTTGGGCACTTCTGTGATTCTGGGCTAGGAGAGCTGGGTCCGCCCCGGAGCAGTGCCCAGCCAAGGCAAGGGATAGCACGTGTTAAAGACCCGGAGTAAAGTGATGGCTTGGCTGGTGGGGAAAAGAGCTTTGTCATTTGTGAACTCCGCCCGCAAATGCTGGGAGCGGAGGCGTGGGGAGCCCCCTTCCCCGTATGCTGAATTTGCCAGTGACCTGCCACCTGGCACCTGGTTCCCTACCCACTGACTTTCAGCCACTCACTCATCTGTCACTGGACTGCCTCACTTGATTTCATCTGGACACAAAGTGCTGTCAAGCAACTGATGGCACCATCCACCCGCTGGAATGGTACCAAGCCCGCGTGACCAATGCAAGACTTCTCCTTGCCAGCCCTTGCTCCTCCCATTGGTAACACTCAGAAGGCTTTCCCAAGGAGGCCAACATCGTTCCCATTTTACAGCTGGGGAAACTGAGGCACAGTGGAGGCTGTGACATGCCTGAGGTCACACACCAGGCTGGACTACAAGCTCAGTTTCCAGTGGTTCAGGGGCTGTCTACACGGGTAGCAAAGACGTGACTGCAGCACAGACCAGCATAACCCGGCCCACTGTAATCTGATTAATGTGGGGAACAACCACAGGGTGGGGGGACTTCAGCAATCATGCCCTGTCTAGCTCGTGCTGCGATCAAGCAACCCCAGCTCAAAGGAGACAGTCCTGGGAGCTGCCCACCGGCCCACGGTGCAGCCCAGCTAACGGCAGCGAAGGGCAGAGATGGATACCCAGCAGCCACCCCCTGCCCCCGCTTCTCCCATCCACTCAGCCCCGCCCCAGGCTTGCTGAGGCCTGTGGGGGGAATGCTTTGAACCTAGCCAATTCACTCCCCTCGCGCCGCAACACCAGCCTAGAGGCACCACAGGGCCTGGCCCCTGGGACCCCACAGTGTGGGAGAAAACAGGGCCTGACCTGACCCCCAGTTCAAGGGATCCACTTGAGGGAGTGCCCTAGCACCAAAATCTCACTGGTGCTCAGGAGGCTACAGGGCCTCTCTAAAGGGCATTGGCTCCGGTTCAGTCCCAGGGCAAGGGGCACAGGCTGGCTCACGGAGGCATGGATGGGCTCTGGGGATCCGTCCCTTCTAGGGGGCACCAGCCCCCATCTAACCCCATGTGGGCCGTACAGAATCACAGAACACTAGAGCTGGAAGGGACCTCAAGAGGTCATCAAGTCCAGTCCCCTGCCCTCACAGCAGGACCAAGCACCCAGGGCTACTCAACACATGGCCCGTGGGCCGCATGCTGCCCACGGCCAGTTTGTTTGTGCCCCACGGTGCAGTTTGGGTTTATGTGGGGATCAACATGTGGCCGGCGAGTGGGAGCCAAAACAAAAAAGTAGTCAGTGTAATGATCTTCTGTTGATATGCGTTTTAGTAGTTAAATTCTTGGACTGTCATTGCTCATGAAAAGTGCTGTCACATCGGTAGAAATTGGGTAAATGTTGCATTTTATTAATATCAGCAGAACTGACTTAAATGGGGCCTGTGTGCTGTGTAGTCTTGCCTTAATCTTTGTATTCATGCCTGTCAGAGTGAGAGAAGCTATTTGTATATATTTGCTTGCATATGCAACCACACTTAAGCTGAGGCCCTCAGCATGTTCTGTAAGTATCAGTGTGGCCCCCAGGGCTTCCAAAGTTGAGTTGCTCTAGCTCATCCCTGACAGGTGTCCGCCTAACCTGCTCTTAAATATCTCCAGTGATGGAGATTCCGCAATCTCCCTAGGCAATTTATTCCAGTGTTTAACCACCCTGACAGGCAGGAAGTTTTTCCTAATGTCCAACCTAAACCTCCCTTGCTGCAATTTAAGCCCATTGCTTCTCATCCTAACCTCAGAGGCCAAGGAGAACAATTTTTCTTCCTCCTCCTTATGATACTCTTTTAGATACTTGAAAGCTGCTCTCATGTCCCTTTTCGGTCTTCTCTTTTCCAAGGTAAACAGTTTCCTGAAATGTGCCTAGGGGACGTGAGACTGAGCGGGTTAATTTCCAATCCTCCTGTTTATTCTTTTCCTAAGCCAGGAGGGCACGATAGTTCTGATGGGGGCTCTGCAGGAAGGCAGCCCGCACTGCCCCCTGCCTGAAACCTTGTGCAGGTGTTAAACAGCTGTCCAGCCCACCCTAGAGGTGACTGCATTTCAGCGTGCCTGAAGCAACACAGCACCAGCAATGGACAGGAGAATGGCTCCCAGGCATGGCTTGCTCATGACTGCTTCAGTCCCGTTGGATGGGCCTCAGCCTCTTTCCTTCCCCTCCCCCGCTTTGCAATGGGGCTATGGACTCTGGGGGAGAGGGGTGGAGGCAGGCAGAGGTGTCTCCTTGCAGCAGATGTAGACACGTCTCTGTATTAATCATTCTCTCATTGAAGTTTTTAGCTTTGTATTGAGACCTTTTACATGGAAACTTTGTATTACGTCTTGGTAGAATAGTCCCTAGGACAAGTGAGGCAGAGACTGTCCCTGTGGGGTGAATGAGGTGGGAATGGATAAGGCGGAAGGTGAGCACCTCTGGGCAGTTGCAAAGGTTGGAGAGGGGATGGAAGCCAGATCCAAGATCAATGATCAATGAGCCCTGGGAAGTGGGCCCATTGAAAGGAGACTGGACCTGTGGATGCCTTGGGGGTCAGCAGCAAGGGCCTGCTTTGGGAAGCCCCCTCTTTGGAGGTGAATGTAGCAGCATTGAGACACCACCCAGAAGCTGGCGCCACAGACATTAACTGCAGATTCATGGGACGGCTCCACAGATCTTGCACAGGCATAAGATGATAGATCTGCAGGAGGGGGGGCAGTGGCACAGCGAGGGGGCCGGAGGGGTCAATTGCCCCTGGACACCACGCTAGGGAGGCGCCAATTTAATCCCATTCTGCTCCCCCTGTCATCCCTCAGCTCACGTGCTCCTACTCCGCCTGCCACCGGCAGCTGGAGCCTCCTCCCTGCCTCTCTGCTCCAAGCCTGACCCTCCTCCATCTCCACCAGCGGGTTAGTGCATGCGGGAGCCCAGCCCCAAACTATAGGGGGTGCGGGAAGATGCAGTACAAGTTCCCCTCAGTTGTGCACCAGGTTCGGGGCTGTGCCACATGGCGGCAGGGGGGGGCGCAAATTTTTCCTTTGCCCCCGGGCACATAACACCCTTGCTACACCTCTGTGCAGGTCTACCATAAGTTCATATATTTTGACGGTATAGTATTTATAATTGGCAGAGCTACCCTGGGTGGCCCCCTGTGTGCTAAAATGTCCACCGGGGGGGTCCTCTGGCTCCTGTATCTTCTCCATGGAAAGATTCATGTTCTGGGCAACCTGCTATAGCAGTTCTTGGTAAGCCATATGGTCGACTGGAGGGGGACCGGACATGGAGGGTGATCGGGACCCGTAACTCAACGACACATCCGAACTAGGTGCACCCCAGGACTGGCAGTAATGCCCAAAGTGTCCAGAAGGGTCATTGTGCAGGCAGAGTGCCCGGGGGCTGGGGGCAGAGAGGTTGTCAAACCTTCCATGGCTAATGCAGCTCCACCAAAATCAGGTCAACACCGTGTCTGATCCTGACTCTGACTATGATGACCACAGTGATGCCAATCATATCAGTGCTGGCATCAGTGCTGCACACTGAGACTTCCTTGGGGACCTCAAGCGGCACTGGGAGAGTCTGGACCCGGAACAGTGCCAAGTGCTTCTGGACCTTGACCTTGGCCTGGAGTGTGAGGTCAATCTCCATGCTGAGCACCGCTTGCCCAGTACCACCCTGGAACTCAGTGCCAGGCCCTCCATTGGTGCCGACAGTGGTGCATGCTGTGCTGGTAGAAGTGATCCCTCTGACAAGGGTGACCTGTCCTGGTGCCTTTCTGTGGACTGTGGTCGATGCAGCATTGCCGGCTTCCTCCTCAAGCGGTGTGGTCTCGGCGGTGCCAGTGGTTTACTGCATACCTTAGATGCTTCAGCATCCGAAATTTCTATGAGGTCTCAGGCTGCCTCATAGGTATTGGGTATCGAGGGAGAGTTCAAGACCCACACCAGACTTATGTCTGTCGGTGACAGGCCGCGTGCCAGACTAACGGCACTGGTCCCAGGGCTGGAGTTGATGCCATGTCTTGGACCTCCCGTGCTGGGGACTGCTTCAGCAGTGCTTGGTCCTGTCTTGGCCTGAACTGATGAGGGGATCTGCCTCTGTCATCCCTCGTGCCTTGCGGTGCTGGTGAGGTGGACCTGTACTTCGGCGCTGTGGTCTTCAGCACTGTGGAACCCCAATGCCAGGAATCTTTCGTCACACTCAGTTTTGGCACGCTGTCGTGCACAGAAGCCAGAGCACTCTGCACTGAGCAGGCTCCAGGTGCCAATTTCTCAGCCTGGGGGAGGAGGGGCGGTTTCAGAGCCACTCCCATAAGGAGCTGTTGGCATCTACTCCTGGTCCTTCCTGGTGTGGGGCTTAACTTCTACAAATCTTGCACTTTTCAGTGAGACGTTCTTCACCCAAACAGCGAAGGGACGCATTGTGTGGGTCACTGTTGGCGCTTACCCACTGCACATGATTTAAAGCCTGGGCTGTTAGGCATGCCTTGTTGCCTCTGAGGGGCTACCATTCTTGGGCACTTGCCCACTCTTCTAGTAATGATGAAGACCTGCTACTCGAGAGAAGATGAAAACTAAGAGAGCTATATGCTAGGGACTAGACACTTGCCAAGGCAAGAGCTAGGAAGTTCCAACGCTGTCACATATAGTAAGAAGGAACTGAGGGAGAGGAGGATCGACTGTGATATATATGTGCTGATATAGCAACGCCGCTCTAGGGGTCTCCATAGCCAACCCTATGGGAGTTGCTAAGGGAAAAGTTTCTGACGCTCGTGCACACAGCGTGTGTACACCTGATTGGAATCAACGTGAAAAAGCACTCGAAGAAACTTGACCTATAAGAAATGGTTAAATAAACTGGCCATGGTTAGCACAGATACAAGAAGAATGAGGAGGGACCAACTAATTGTCAAAGGCTTTTCTAAAGAGGACTGTGAGCATTTGTTCTTCATGTCTACTGAAACCAAGACAAGAAGAATTTGTCTTAATCTGCAGCCAGGGAGATTTAGATTAGATATTAGGAAAAGATTTGTAACCGTAAGGAGAGTGACGTTCTGGAATGGGCTTCCAAGGCAAGTTGTGGAATTCTCATCATGAGATGTTACTAAGACCATGTTGGACAAACACTGTCAGGGATGGTCTGTGTTCACTTGCTCATGCCTCAGTGGAAGGAAGTGGACTTGATGACTGAGGTTCTCTCCATCCCTGCACTTCTACTATTCTATAATATCGGATAAGAAGGGTGTGTACTGTTCAGTGATCAGAGAATTAGATGAGAGACAGGACCCCTGGCATTTGATGCTTCTTGATTAAGTCACTTAGGGCAACATTTTCAAATGTGAATACTTAAAGTTGATTTACAGGTGCAGGATGGAACTTTACAAGTTCTGTGTGTTCCAGTTACACCATCCCCACATGGAACCTGAGAAATGGAGTGGTCAGTTAAGACTATCCTACCCACACAGAAACAGAAAAGATCCAAAAATCTCAAGCTAACACATTCTGGGACTATCTGAAACATTCGTAGTTTGTTCATCACCTGTATACATGGGGTTTCTACAATAATCACTGGGAAAACAACCGATCAGTGTTGCAGCAGAAAAAACAAGTCTTGTGCCAAAAGTGACCATGAGAAAGAATGAGCTTATGTTTAAGGGCCTGATTCAGGACTCTAGAGGTTTAGGTTAAATTCCCCACTCTGTCACAAAATTCCTGTGTGACCCTGGACAAGGCACTTAAATCTCTCTCAGTTCCTCATCTGTAAATCGGGGATACTACTACTTTGCCTCTCCCGCCCTTTATTTGTCATGTCTATTTAGACTGCAAAATCAACAGGGCAGAGATTCTCTCATACCCTCTCTATATTTTTAAGAAGCTTTGCACAATGGAATTGTAGGAGCTATTAGATACATGCTCCCATAATGATTAACGTCAACAGGAGTTTTGTCATGTACTTCGATGAGAGCTGGAACAGGCAGTTTAGATTGTCATCTGTGTTAAGGGAGGGCAGGGAAGTGACACAAAATTTTCAGTTTTGAATATTTTTTGTTTGTAGGTTTTAATGCTCCAGTCTAATACATCAAAGACTTATTTTTGGCTTATCCTGATTCATTTTGTAGTTTCTTTTACGATATCTGATAGGTAGTCTCCTTCTATAATTTTATTTGTTAACATGTGTTTCATGGATTACAAACAATAAAAAGAAAGATGATTTATGCAGGGCTGTTTTGTAGTTACATTTCTAGGATGTCAGATCAGAAAAATCAGTCCCTGTAGGTGGAACTCTTACACTGCAAAGCCCTTTTAGAATTTTGGAAACTGGACTGCTAATTAAAAATAAGAAACACTCCAATACTTTAGGGCAGTACATCCAATAGTCTGAAGGCAAAATCATGCAGTATTAGATTGTGTGTACACTTAGCATGCAAGCTGAAATTAAACTTGGTACTTAATAGTATTTGCAAATGCTTTTAGTCCAAAATAGTATGGTGTTGAAACCTTCAGCTACTCAGGCTATCCTTATGTGAATATAAATTCATTAACTTTCTTAGCATTTCATTAGAAAGACAGCAGACTGCATAGTTTTTAGCTTTTAAGTACAAACCATCTTCATTGTTACAAACGTCAGCTATTATAATTATAGCAGAGCAAGCATTATGTAAGTGACTTTAACAGTTAAGCTATGTGATGTTCCAGATTACAAATTATACACACAACAAAACAGGAGGTTGAACAGATGCATTTTGTACATCCCCAGGAGGCATTGGGCAAAATGGAGTTAAAAACGTAGCCCTACGTTCAAATAAAATACATTATGTTAATTGTCCAAAGTTAAAAACAAACAAATAAATTGGTTTACCTTCCACATCAAGGCACCTAGGTGAGCTATGTGACCAGATAAGGTTATACATGCACTCAAGGAATTCTGTCCCCTTCAGTTTATATCCAGGAAAGCACTGATAATATACCACTGTTCCTATTGGAAAGGAGGACTCGAACTCAGATATGTTAATGTAACTATGAGGAAGAACCAATGGCCTCAGGCAACCTGCAAATTAAGAAGAGGGAGGCATCTTTTATTACGAGGTGCTTATCTTAGTCATCATAAATCATCTTGATTATGGTTCCCAAGTTGTGAAGCACATTACTTCCCATCCTCCCCTCAGCGAGTAGCATTCCTACTTAATCTCTCTCTCAGATGCTCAAGTGTCATTACCTCCTTTCAAGTTCTTTTATTGCTTAGCCCACACGTTCTGCCAGTATAGAATATATCCTCTGCAAGTCCAACATACCATTAATGACAATTGCAATGTTTTGTTTTTCACACCCACGCATTTACCAGTTTAGCAGTTATCACTTATTAACAGGTGGGATCCTTAATAAATAAAGATGATTACTTATACAAAACCATGGGTTTTACGCCTCTCCTCAAACAAACAGTCCCAGAGGTTATGCACAGCAGCAAAAGAGGCCAAGATTTTTAAGTAAGTAAGTAGTGATTTTGGGACCCCAATTTGAGATAATTTAGAGGAGCCTGATTTTCCAAAAGTGCTCAGTAGGCTCACCTTCTGGAAATCAGGCCTTTTGAGATATTTCAGATTGGGACCCAAATATTGGGGCACCTGCGCTCATCAGTCATTTTTGAGAACAATAGCCAGAACTGATGTAGAATGGGACAAATTTACCTTCAGTGGAGTTACACTAGGGATGAGTTTGGCCCAGTGTGATTAACTCCAGGCAGATTTTGTAATTTTGGCACCCTAGAAGGGGAACTGATAGCAGCTGTCTTTACAAATTAGATGACATTTGAAATAAAAGGAAATTCACGAGATGATTTCTCACAACTTACTAATATTTGATTCATCATTATGCACATCATATTCTGAGTGGATACTGAGACTTGAGATTTCAAGTTGCGTAATGAAATAAACCAGAATTATTTTGCTCACTGCCTTAAAAACGACCCTCTTGGTAATGACTAATGATGTTGATTTTTAGTTTGCAATGATTTTGGGGAACGATGATTAGCAACCTGGGAATGAAAAAAGCCTTATGAAAATTTATGAGACTAATAGAAGCTGTTTGTTGTGGCAACAACCACAGTTAATAGGCCTCTTGTCACTATCAGGAATTCCAGAAGGATGGCCACATGGATTTCCATAATTTTAAGCCTTGTTACACAAACTGTAAAAAATTACAGACTTTATCAGAATGAAAGCCACAGGACAGATCCTCCAATTTGAGTATATCCTGTACTAGTTCAATAATCCTCCTGTTCAAATAAAGCCTCAATGGCCCTATTATTGGCTATTTCCTTCTCTTCTGGACCAAATATGAAATGCCTTCATGTCTGCAGGCAAAGAGTACAGAATATATAAATGAGCCAAGTTTCCAATTCAGTGGAATTATACCAGAGGGAATTTTGCCTCTTGGCCAGATTTCTAAAGGGTCCTTAAAGAGTAAAGAAGAAGACAGACATCTAGTGAGATTTTGAATAGGTACTTTAAAACTCCCATTCAGTGCCTATATGCATCTCTAGACACTTAAATAAATACCTTTGACAATCTGGTCCTACATGACTAAGTTCAGACAAGGTTTTGTTTGGATTTCCAGATAAAGATAACAGAGCTCTAAAAAACAGACCCCAGTGAAACACTATGTAAGAGCAAATTTTCAAAGTACATTTTGAAATGTAGTATTAAAGCCTGGTAGTGATTTCTTGTGTGATTGTTTATGACCTGCAGAAAATCATATTATATATGAGCACCAAGTTCACAGTGCCATAGTAAATCTAACCTGTCCTTTCCTTGGAAATTTAATTTGGGTTCAGAGAAAGTCCCCCATTCCTGAAGGCAAGAGAGTTTTTTTGGGAGGGGAAGGAAGCTCCAATATGCCAGCTTAAAAGAGTATGATATATAGAAAAGTATGAAAAAAATCAGTCTTATGGAGCAGTAAAATGAAGGGCTATCCAGAAACAAGCAACCTCCCATTTTCCCCAGGAGCTCAGAAGCTTTAATTCTGTAAGAATTCAATTTAATAAAACAAGAAAGAGGGTGGCCTCTTCCAGTGGTTCACAATTCTTAGTGACCCAGCAAACTTTTCCCCCTTTAACACATAACTAAAATCCTGTCATTCTGTAACTAGGAGCATGTAATTTGAAAATCAGCCCAAAAAGTCAGTCTGTGTTATTGCACATCAGACAAACGCATTCTTGAAAAGTATGTTTACATTAGAGCTGAAGGTGTAAATGCAGCTCTGGCAGTGATACCTATACTAGCTTTGATTGAATTAGCATCCTAAAAATAGAAGTGTAGCCACAGCAGTTCAAATAGTGGGAGGTGCTGGCTGCCCTGATGACACATCTAACATCTTGGATGGAATTGTAACGGGGGGGGGGGGGGGGGGGGGAGAAGACTAGCCTATCCTACTGCTTGTGCCATCATGGCTATGCTTCTATTTTTAGCTTGTTAACACAATCAGAATTAGAGCAGGGCTGTCTGCTCGTGCTGTTACACCTCCAGCCCCAGGAGTAGGTACACCCAAAGTCGTGATGTGATCAGATTTATTGGCCACACTCACACTTTGCACTTATGGGCTGTTATCTTGGCCTTGATCTTCAAAGGCATTTAGGCACCAAACTCCCAATGAAAGCTATGGGAGTTGGGCACCAAAATACCTTTGAGGCTCTGGGCCTTATTTACTAGGCTCACCTTCTCTCACCCAAAAATACAATTAGAGTAGATAAACTTAATTTGTTTAAAAATAGGAGAAAATATATGTGACCCTCTAACAATTTTTCATTGCCCCCCGCCCCATGCTAAATTTGTTAACTTGGCAAACAAATAAAGAAGTAGAGGGGGTCGGTACTAGAAAACAAAGCCATTCACTTCTAGTTAATTTAAAACTGTCCCAGGTCAGTTACTGCCAGCACTGTAATGCCTAAAATCATTGGTCCATTTATTATATACACCAAGACCTCTTTACATAGCTCTGACAACTTAAAAGGGACCTTAGTATAATGAGAATCAAGTCCACAGTAATTGTTGGGCTATTTAAAATGAGCTGGTGATCCATCTGTTAGTGGACAAGTGCCCATATCATATTTAGCACCTCGTGATAGCAATCCTAACAGACAGGCTTTACCCGGAACATCTGGTAACGCCACGGCAAGACTTGAGCACCACCAGAGAGCAGCATGCGGGAGCCTGTACTGTGACTGCCTGTATTGTACCTGTTTCATAGATACAGGATTTCACACCAATGCTGTTGATCTTGCACCATGTACTTGCACTACATTTATTTTTAAAATGTGATTAATGTTGAATTAAGGAGGAGGAGAACTGAGGTTTGTGTTTAGGAGGCAATATAAATCCACTGCAGCTGAGGCATGTGTGGCAGCAGTTATATTCTGTTCCATAGCTTTGATACCAAACTGAAGGAAAGCAATGGATACTATTGTTCATCTGAATAAAAGCTCAGAAAAATTTCACCTATAAGCTGTGTGAGCAGGTCCGCTAAGTGCAAAACAAATAGTCTTTGAGCCTGTCATTTTTTTGCACTTTTAAAACTGCTACACACAAATGCTGTTTGCACCAGCATTCAATGGTGCAACATGCATTCACCATTTTGACTGGAAAAGTGATTTTCTTAAGGGTTCTACTTTTTCTGCTAGTATCCACAGATATAACTTATTTAATCTCTAAGGGAATGTCTAGACTTGCAGCCTAATTCGAAATAGGGCTGCAAATGTAGGCATTCGAAATTGCAAATCAAGCCTGGGATTTAAATATCACACGCTTGATTTGCATCTTCCCAGCTGGGCACCACTTTTTTTTTTTTTTTTAAATTGACAAGCCCGGAATAACTGCAAGGAGGTTTACAGGATCTGTCGAAAAAGGTTTTCTTTCTTGACAGATCCCCCTGTAGACGGCTGCTTTTTGCCAACAAAGTGCTGAGTCAGCAAAAATGGCGGCCATTTTAATGCAAATTAAGCGTGGGATAGTTAAATCCCTGCTTCATTTGCAATGTCAACCTGCCTAATCTGCATCCCTCTGCCGACAGAGGGATGCAGTCTAGACGTACCCTAAGATATGTGCAAAGTAATATTGGGCTATCACAGCTGCTTAACTTCAACATACCGGTGTCACATGGCAGCTATAAGACCTTTCTTTGCAAAATACATATAAACAGCAGTATGTTAAATTAAACAAAAATAAATCCAGAATTAATCACTCAAGGGCTTGTTTCTGCTTCTATATTGGCCACTGCTATTCAACTGTGTGTTTTACGTGAAATTTCATTATTTTTCTGCTCTCCCTGCATTTTAAAAGATTAACTGTATGTGACGGTATCACTCCCCACACTTTATGAAATTGACTTATGGACACAAATATGCATAACTCAAAGATGCTTTGGACAAAATACCTCATGTAACCTATCAATATTAATGTCACAAAAGTGGAATCTATAAAACAATGGAAAGCTAGCTGTCCCTTTATTTCTTTGGCTGGCATATCACACCCAAGCGAATGAACCAGAGATTGCAGGGAAAACGATCTTCCCCGGCTTGGAGGTTTAGATGAAACAGGAACAGTTTTAGGGTAGGTTTGTACTGAGCTTTTAGTGTTAGAATTAGCAGTGCATTTCTTGTTATTTTAAATTTGTAATTCACTTTGCTCTGCCTGTTTTCACTTGCAACCACTTAAATCCTATTGCTTGTACTTAATAAAATCACTTTTATTTACTATCAAGCCCAGTGTAAATAATTGTTATGTGGGGGATTGTTAAGTCAGTGTTTACATCCTCCTTTCATAGTTAAAGGGGGCTACTCTGAATTATTTATTTGGGGTTCTGATCCTATTTGGGGATTGGTTTCCAGGAAGCTAGGCCCAAAACGACATTCTCCTCAGATCTGAGGTGATTCAATGTCTGCATTGCTCTTTGGGGGACTGGCAGGTGGTGACCTCAGCTCTGTACCTTGGCTGGGGGAGACCAAAAGATCTGGCCCAGCAGGAGAGGGCAGTGAGTAAGGATGTCAAAATGTGGTTAACTAAATAGTCAACTAGTTGATGGACTTTCCATCAACTAGTCGATAGGCACTTCCGCATTCCTCCTTTGAAACGTACAAGAGACCCTGCTGGGGCTCTTGAACATTTCAAAGGAGGAATGAAGAACATTGTGTACAGCCCGGGGCCAGCAGGAAGTCCCACTGACTCCAGGCTGCACGCGGCGTGCCTGCCTTGAAATGCACAAGAGTCCTCAGCGGGAGCTCTTGTGCATTGCAAAGCCATGGAGCCTGGGATCAGCGGGGGACTCAGAGAGCAAGGAGGTGAGTGTCAGTAGCTTTGTCAGCACTCCAGGAAGCACCCCCAAGCAGTCTTCTGTGACCACAGCCCCTCACACTGGACACTCTTGATGCACACTGATTTCACCTGAAAGGGGTTCAGCACTCTCACCTCCAAGCCCCAGAGGACAGTACATTTCCTAAATGGTATTACACACAGAAGACCTGTCTAGATAAGGAAATGAGGTTAAGGTTAGCCACCCCTAACCTGTCTCTTGATGCAGATGCTGGTTAACACCTCGTCTTGATTAATATAGTCAGGACAAACCCCAGGACAGTCTATGATCAATCTGAATTAGCTAAACTGAGGTTAAAGGTGCTAATCCATGCCCATGCAAGAGAAAAGGGCTGTGGTTAGACCAGGGTATTTAACACACGTCCTCGAATGGTGGGCTAACCTCAATCACTCTTCCCAAGTCTAACAAACTCAAGCTGTGTTTTCCCCATCTCATACACATCACTAGTACTAATGGCTCTATTGGTCAAATTAGGCCCAATGCAACTGCACAGTGTTCAGTCAGTATCCATGGTGCAACTGATTGAAAACTTGATAACCATTCTGTTGAGAATGCACAAGACAGAATAGGCTCTAACTTGTTCCCTTCTAGTTGCATCAGCCCTGCAGGGTTAACAAAGTGAAAATCAGTATAAAAGCTCAATTCTTTCACTAAACGAAGTAGTGCATAGATTTAGATGACTCAAAGGGCCTTGTGGTAATGTAACAAGGATCAATTTCAACTTGTTTCATTAAAAGAAAAGATATGACTAACACTGATTTTAGACTAGCAAATAACTAACAAAATGTAACATAATATTTTTAAATAAGGCTATGATGGAATGTGGAATTTTACTTGCAAAAGTGAACAACAGGGATGAGCAAATCCAAAAGCCTCTGCAGAAGCACCATTAGAATACTACACAACTGGATCTGTCAGCTTATTGCTATACTCTTTAGTTGCAGGACAAAGTGTTGATAAACTCTTACAAGGTGCAAAAGCTATAAAACAAAGTGTTCTGGTGTACTATACCTTGACAAACAGGAAGATTATCCCACATTCCATCATCTTGACATATTGAAACCATGTTGTCTAAGTCAGGGTAACGGATCTGGAATCCTTCATGACAGCTGACTATTAACTTATCTCCAGTCCTATATGTCTTGTTATGAACCTCTGCATCTTCAACATGTGGAACAAGGCAATCTGTGACTTAATAAAAATTATGTATTATTACTTTAGTTACCAACACAAAACAAAACAAACCCTGTGGCCAACTGCTCAATAATTCAGCTCTTTAGCAAAGCTCACTCCATAATATATCTATTCTGGTTAAACAGTTCGCAGTCTGCAAAGTACAAAATACAATTCAGTTAAGCTCATGATACCATCTACATGTTTTGTTAGTCTATAAAGTGCTACCAGACCATTTGTTGTTTAATTCAGTTAATATTCATTCTCCTAGTCATTTATAGCCCACTGTGTAATTGTAGAGTCAGATGTGTTATAATGAAAGTACGTATTTCTAATTGTTGCATACAAGCAGATGGAGACCGCAAAACTAGATTGCTTTTAATATTCCCCTTCCATCGCAGCACAAATTAAACTGCATGTGCAGTAGTAAGCAGGAAGACAGACTTAACAACATTCTGCGGGGGGGGGGGGGAGGGGGAAAAGAGGGAAGGAGGGAGGAAGAGGAAATGCAAATACCCTGTAAGGAATGAAGACCTGCAATTTAAGGAAAGAGAGAGAATGAGAACCAACTACATTTACAAGGGTGCACTCAAATTAGTGCTACAGAGTTCACACAAAATATACCTACATTTTAAGCTCCTCACCAGCTAAAACTATTAATGCCTAAATCGCTGTGGTCAGTAGCATATCTCCTTATTACCTGGGAATTTGCGCACCAACAAGGCAGCAGACTTCATTTAACTTCATCTCATCCCGCCCTGCTTGCCTTTCGGATCTACATGCTAGGAATAGAGCTGTGTGATGGGGTTCGCATATTTATTTTCTTCTCCTTAAACATGGTCAGTGTTTAGCCAATAGCAAGTCCACATTGCTAGCATTCAGTGGCTCATTTGTTTTTTTGCTTTTAGTGATGTATATAACAAACACTCTCAGATAGTAAAACAGAAAAAAAATGCACCATGTTATCCATTTGCAGACACCTGTCCACAGGCTGGCCATAAACAGGCCATTACGTTGTAATTTGCATGCATACTTAACTTTCCCAGGCTGCGTACTGTGTGCATTATGCAGAGATGCTGAATAAGGTAAATCAATTGAGAGTGATGTCCTATCCTGGGTCAGGCCTCTGGTAAATATTTTCATCCTCCTGAAGTTTTTATAGCAAGGACAGGGGCCTCCCTGAAATTCTCTCTGAGAATTTAAGCACTCATGAGGTCTATTTGCAAAAATGTGTATACTGTATGTGAGGCATTAGTCCAAAGGACAAGAAAATGTCCCTCTCTCCAGAGAGGATAGAGCTAGCTCTCTGCTGCAGCATACGCATTTTACATGAGTGTGCCTCCCCTGAAGTCAGCGGAGTCACAACTGGTATAAAGGAGCAGAGACTCAGGCTTGGTGTGAATTCATTGGCCAAGATTTTCAAAAGTTACTAGCAGTTTTGGATGCTTCACTTTTTCGGTGTCCCAAGTGATATGCCTTAAAAGGAATTTGCTCAGTACTGTCCAAAACATCCCTTTGAAAAGCAGGCCCCCTTCAGGCATCTCCATGTAGATATCCAAAAGCTGGGCTGACCCCAAAATCAACAGCCACGTTTAAAAACTCTGTATTTCCTATATGAAACATGAGGAAGAATGGCAAAGTATTAATACACGGGCACAGACACACAGTGGTGCCAAAGCAATAAAAGCAGAAAATATACAGATAAATAGTAGGGCTGTCAAGCGATTAAAAAATTTAATCGTGATTAATCGCATGCGCCTCCCCATTGAAACGCTGCAGCGGCGTTTCAACAGGGCAGTGCTGCATGAAGCCCGGGATCAGCTGGAGTCCCCAGCTGACCTCGGGCTCCATGCAGTGCTGCCCCTTGGAAGCACTGTGGTGGCATTTCCAAGGGGCAGCACATTAGGAGCCGAGGATCAGCTGGGGATTCTACTTGATGTCCAGCTCTGCTGTTGCACTGCCCCTTTGAAGTGCTATTTTGGAGCTTTAAAGGGGCAGCGCATTAGGAGCCTCAGATCAGCTGGAGTCCCCAGATCCCTGGCTCCGTGTTGCAAAGCCCCTTTGAAGTACCGCTCAGGTGCTTCAAAGGGACTTTGCAACAGTGGAGCCGGGGATCAGCTGCCGATTCCAGCTGATCCCTGGCTCCACTTGCGCTGCCCCTTTGAAGCCCCGGAGCGGCACTTCAAAGGAGGCAGCGCAGCATTAATGCCTGCGATTAATGAGTTAAAAAAATTAACATGTTAATCCCGTCCTGCATTAATTGCAGGTGTTAACGCAGGTCAATTGACAGCCTTAATAAATAGATGAAATAGCAGCTGGAAGGGGAGGGAGGACAAAAGAGAGACAGAAAAAATTTCATTGATACTAAACAGTTAGCAGCTAGGTACATTAAGAGAGACTTGTATACATGACTCAAAGTTTATTCTCCTGAAATATAAAATAAGATTAGAAAGAGGAATAAAGGAAATCTTGGAGAAATACTCCCACATAACATCATGTCAGATCGAATAGTTAGGATATGTCTACACTTGCACCCTAGTTCGAACTAGGGATACAAATGTAGGCATTCGAAATAGTCAGTGAAGCGGGGATTTAAATATCCCGCGCTTCATTAGCATGATCTGCCCGGCGCGTTACTCCGATCAACAGCTGTTTCAAAAGTGAAAGTGCGCGCCGGGATGCGTCAGTTCGAACCAAACCCCTTGGTTCGAACTAACGTTACTCCTCATTGAGGAGTACTACTCATTGAGGAGTAACGTTAGTTCGAACCAAGGGGTTTGGTTTGAACTAACGCGTCCCGGCGCGCACTTTCACTTTCGAAACAGCTGTTGATCGGAGTAACGCGCCGGCGAGATCATGCTAATGAAGCGCGGGATATTTAAATCACCGCTTCATTCACTATTTCGAATGCCTACATTTGTATCCCTAGTTCTAACTAGGGTGCCAGTGGAGACATACCCTTAGGGACCAGAAAACATAAGGAGAGTAAAAGGCTCCAAATAAAAAAAAAAAAAAAAAAAAAAAATCATAAATCTGTTTTTGTGCTGCTTTACAAAAAACTTCTCTCTCCCAGGAGATGCTCACCCACACTATCTATTACACAAAGAGCCGAACTATCTTGTTTTGAAAATCATTTGAGCTGCAAGTTTTAGGGAATCAAGAGAAATCTGCCAATTTCATTGATAGTATATTTTCATATTTACATGTTAGTAATCAGTCAGTCATCCACAAAGAAGATATGTTAAAACATCTTGCTTCCAAGTTGCTTGTTTACTAGGGGTTCAATTTCTAAGTAAGCCTAGATGCTTAGAACTAGACTAGATAAACCTTTAGCAATGGCATGGAGATGAACCAGATGATCTTCTGTTCTATGATCCTTTCTAACACCAAATATAACTTGCTTTAAGAATTGGAGACTTCTGCCTCACCCCAATTTAAAATGTATTGTTCCATGTCTTCAACTTTCTGGATTACATTTTATTTAATAAACTTTTATTATGTCATCTGGAAATAATTAGCAGTTAAATATTCGATGATGTCCCATTACCTTTAACTATTTCACTGGTGCTGGATATGCCAGGCGTTTTGCCTGGAAAATTCATGGATGATGGCATCATGTCAGGTATTGCAGGGAAACAGCAGCAAGAAGGATTATTAATTTATAGAGCACAAGAAGTTAAACCTACAACATATTCAAAACTCAGACATTCCCTCAAAAACATGGCCAAGCCTCCTTCCTCACCCCCATAAAAAGGGAAAACTAGTGAGCATGGGAGTAAAAAACGGTGTCCTGACCCAACAAAAAAGCCTTACACCAAGGCTTGAATATTGCCACAAAGGAGTTTCAGTGAAAGTCTTTGGGGATGCAATGACACAGATGGGGATCCCAATCCTTAGCCTGATGCAGATGGAAGCTCAGCACAGATGGTCACGGTGATGAACAGTTTACTCTTGGGATAATGGTATTTTCCTGCTGCTACATAACGACAGCAACCAACTAGAGACTGAGATGAAATACAAAAGTTTATTTTCAAAGCAGGAAAAACTGATCCCATAACAATGCTCTATTGCAAAGTCTTCGTTCCTATTATCCCAAAGGACGGCTGCAGACTGACTCATTTTACTCAGATGGAAGTTGACAGAGTACAATGACAGTTGCTCACCGTACCATTATTGGCTGACTACACTCTGGCTGGCTTAAACAAAAGATGTATTGTAAGCTGCAGCTAATCAGAGACCAAGGTACACACAATGCATCTTTTTGGACAATCTACTGTATTCTTACAAACGAACAGGGTCTTCCATCTGTATAGGCATTGTTCAGATTTTTTCCATGAATCTATTTGTTGTCTCCCCCGCCATAAACTGGATTAGCTTGCACCTATTCCATTTGGAACAGGTGAAAGTGACCACATTGAAAGACTTCTTGATCAGACAAAATAAAATGTGTTCCTGTCACTGATTTTCAGCTAGTCCTCTGGATCGTGTAAACCACATCACATGTGATAAGTGATCTTTAACCACCAATAGAGAGCAAAGGAAATTGAAATATGTCAATGCAAAAGCAAGGAAGCCCAAACTATTTCCCTGTAAAACACCTTTGTGAACATCCAGTGGTCCAATAGCTGCAAATGGAGCTCATCTTTCATACCAAGGTGCATGTCTGTTCCATTCTGTTGCGACACTGTAATATATACAACCTCTTCTCAATTAAGATTTCAAGGATTATTTCTTAACTGCTTCCTGCTCCCAAGAACAGTGAACAAAGACAGCCCAGAGGGAGAACAGGACATGTACACAACAGTGAAGAAATCCAGTGCTCCAGGTGTGCTACTATAGAATTGCCCACCAGAGCAGCTTGGATTTTATCTATGTTGCAGTGCTTGTTCAGGGGCATGTATATAGGTCTTCCAGGATTAGGAGGGAAGTATGACAGGAATGACATTTTTAAGAACATGTTCAGTTTGGGGTTAACTGATCCTGACAGTGTCTCTTTAAAAGTATCTACATTTTCCTATTTGCTAAGTTGTATTTTTGTAATCTATGGAAAAACTTGGCCTGCAAGTGCTATAAAGTTGGCAGAGCTGGTTTGATGGTAGAGAGATGACATCTCTGCAGACATCACGGGATTCCTGTTCTTTGTTAATTATTGTTACTAGTAGTATTACAACAGTGCCTCAAGGCTCCAACTGAGACTGGTGCCCTGTAGTGATAGGCACTGTACAGACATTTTATTCTTTAATGAAAGTAGGGGACTGCGCCCGCTGCTCACTATACTTGCCAACCACCCTCTCTCTGTCTGCTTTCTTAGCCAGAGAGAGAGAGAGAGAAAGGGAGAGAGGGGCGTAGAAATTTAGAGCAATTAGTGCTGATGTAGGCTTTAATATTTTAACATACATCATTATAACCCAACAGAAGGTGAAATAATCCTTGTGTTACAAGCACTACTTGACTGTTTAAGACAGATATGCATTGTTTTCTTTGCTACGGTGCCTTATGTAAGTTTCCAGTACTTTGGACCATTCAAATAGCTGTGTTTAATATGACTAACAGTGAGACAGTACCAGACCTGACTTACTTGCAGTGAGGAAGAACATACTGTAATCTTTACTTCGTTGATAGGGAACAGAGGCACAGAGACATTAAATCATTTGTCTGCGGTCACACAGGAAGTCTATGTCAAGGATGGAAACTGAACTCATATTTCCTGAATTAACCACAATACCATCCTTTCTCCCCCTGGGACAGGTAGGCATGGAAAGCCTCTCAAAGGAAACCGACAGTATGGGAGAGTTGAAGTGAGAGAGTTCAGTCTGCAACACAATAGAGCATCCCAAAGTGGACTGTAACCATCGACTCAGCCTGAAAGGAAGTAGGTAGCATTTGTTCCTAGTAGTTTGGTAGTTTCATCAGCAACATATTGCAGTGGGAGAAGATTAAGATGTAGAAAATATAGCACTTATTCTTTAACCGTAAATACAGAATTCTCACCTTGGTGCCTCAGGATTTATGTACATAATCCCATTAGAACTGAGGGAAGAACATGCATCACACACTGCAGAGCAAAACAAGATAATACTAAGTAAACAGATTTTTGACAAGTGCATTTATCAAGTACAGCATCCTGCTGGGTCATATGATTTTGTCCTTGCACTGACACTTAAGATCATCTGCACCATAATAGGAAATGGCAGGTCTATTTAATCAAATCAATTGACTGAAAATCTCCTGGTAAACTTATTCACTTTAAATGAAGAACTTTTTATATAGATTTACATTTCATAGTCTTTTAAACAGCAAAACAAATATCAATTTCAGATTTTTCTACAAATTGTTAAGAAATAATTTTACATACACAACTTGTCCTATTAATGTTTCAGAGGGGTAGTCGTGTTAGTTTGTAACTGAAAAAACTTTTAAAATAATGAATAGTTTTGCAGCACCTTAAAGACTTACAAAATTTGTAGATGGTATCATGAGTTTTCTTGGACACAACCCACTGAAGAAGTGGGTTGTGCCCACAAAAGCTCATGATACCATCTACAAATTTTGTAAGTCTCTAAAGTGCTGCAAGACTATTTGTTATTTTTTAAGTTTGTCCTATTAATGTCAGACTTTTAGGGTTAAATTTAAAACCAACTGTGGTATGTTAATAGTTATTAATGCTAAAGTTTTAATATGAAGAACATTAGAAAAACAGTTATTTTAATGGTCCAGGTGGCAGTACCTAAAACTTACATAAGGCACAGTGGCAGATATAGCAATCAACATCTGTCTTAAGCAGTCAAGTAGTGCTTTTAACACAAAGATTATTTCACCTTCTGCTGTGCTATAATGATGTATGTTAAAAATATTAAAAAGCCTGCTTTACCACTAATTGCTTGAAATTTCTACACATATCATTAAAGAAGAAAATGTCTGTGATGCAGATGCTATGAGAACCCCAAAAGGTGTTAGAACTCTCCCAATTACACTCCAGATGTGCCATGCGACTGTATTGCCTATCAATCTACAATTCATTTGCCTAGTGACTAAGGTCCCTATTCAGGAAAGCATGTATACAACTGCTTAAATCCCATTGAATAAAGTTTGACATGTGCTTAGGTGTTATTCTGAATCAAAGGCTATAATATGCATTGGCAGGGGGATGAACTATATCATCTAAAATTATAATTGCTAAATTCTGTTCTTTTATAGTACAGTATTTAATATTCAGGAAATCATCCTAACCAGTCAAGTATTTAAGCATATGGTTTAGCTGTTTTCCTCAACAAGAGCCTTATACTCTTGGGCCCCAGACCAAAAATAATGGCCTTAAGCATATGCTTAACTCTAATCACATTAGTAGTCTAATCAGGGGAGTTGGACCAGGTGATCTCCTGAAGTCTCTTCCAACCCTAACCTTCTATGATTCTTTGATTCAGTTTTTGCTGCATTAAGGCCATGACATGCAATGCTATTTAATGACCCAATGCTGCAAATTAATGATCGCCTCTAGTGAGATTTTGGGAACTCAGCCCATCACATTTCTGTCCCCCACATGAGGTGAAATCTTGACCCCAATGAACTTAATGGGAGTTTTTGCCATTGATATCTATAGGGGCATAATTTCATACATGAATTCTATTAAACTGTTATTTGTTAATATAATAAAAACATATTAATGCTTAGTGTAACGGTTGCAACAAGAGATACATATACTGTCTCAGAGACATGCAGAAGAAATCCCCAAGCAAACACGTAGCAATGTTTACAAGAAATACATTTTTACAAGATGCTGTCTTTTTTCCCCTAGTTGTATTGCTCGTTTTAAACATAATTGTTTCCATTGTCATTCCATTTGCATTGTTTCACTAATCCTCATTTGGTCAGAGAACATGTATGCTAATCCCAGGTGAACTGAATATGCAAGCATATGAACATTTGCGCTGTAAAACTGTGGCAGAGTTTTTATTTGTAACTATTTTGCTGGTGATAAAACAGTGAAATAAAAAAAACCCCTGCTATTTTACTGTGTCACATTTACAGGATTATTTCTGCCACAGCACAAAATGTGCAAAGCATCACACAGCAAAAGTGTCTTTCAACTGGGGATTGAATTGTCCTGGGAAGATGGTAATTTCCTGCATTGACAATGGAATGGAACAAAACTCTCATGTCATTCTATTAAAACAAAACAAAAACAATACTACTAATGAGATTTACTAAAAGAAAAAGTACCAAGAACAGACTCAGAGGGGTAGCCGTGTTAGTTTGTAACTTTAAAAACAACAAGTGGTCTTGGGGTACCTTAGAGACTAATAAAAATATATAGAATCATGATTTTTCATGGGCAAAACCCACTTCATCAGATGAGTTAAAATGGAAATAACAAAAACCAAGATATATATATATATATATATATAGCAACAAAAGAAGTACATGTCAATTGTAGGACCTCTTGTTAATGAGGTTAATTAAGTGGGCTGGATGTGTCCCAATCATAGCTTTTGATTTGAAAATGCAGATGTTAAAAGCTGGGGAAATTGGCTTGGTAATGCACCAACCAGTTGATGTCTTTATTCAAGCCCAGGGTAACAATGTCAAACTTGTAGATGAACAGACTGTGACTGCAAAAGGATCAGTTATCATGGCTCAGAAATAACATGAAACCAGGATACAATTTTATCATCCAAAATTATGGGCTTCCGTACATTTAATGCATAGAACATGTGATTCGGAACAACTGGAAAAATATAAAAGGTTTTTTTCCTGCATGATATATTTGCTGTTACTGTACATGCTGGGCTAAGTCTTGCTCACATAGCTATGACCTGTGCAATAAAAGACTCTACAGTCCATATAGTTTTCAGTTGTTTCTTTTGAGTCAGATCTGTAGATCTAGGTAATGGTATTTTACCTTCTTTTACACGAAGGGAGTCTTAACAAATACAATTCAACCCTGCTCTCATTAAAGTTAATGGGCAATTTGTCTCTGACTTTAATGGGAGAAAAATCAGATCCTAAAACACAACAAGTACACTGTTAGGCCAAGTCTACACTAGGAGATTATTTCAAATTTACTAAGTTTGACTTCTAGGCACTCGATTTTATAAACTCAAACTTCCGTGTCCTCACTACAGGAAAGAATCGAATATAGTCCGAGGCAGGCTCCATTAATGTGGACGCGCTACCTAGGACTCAGAGCCACAGGAAGCACTCTGGGGAGCTGAAGGATGCCTCCCGGAAGCCAATAAGTTTGAATTAGCAGCGCCAGGGTGTCCACACTAATATTATTTTGGACTTACAAGTTCTGGAATAGTGTTATTCCTCATGAAAAACAGGACTACAGAGTTTGAATTCCATGGCCCCTTATTCTGGAATAATGGGCTTGGAAGTGTGGACACATCATTTACAAATTCAACTTGGGGGGTGTGGTATTTCGGACTAAGGTCCTAGTGTAGACCAGACCTTAGGAGGGAAAAAGAACAAATAGCAGAAGAAAAAAAATCTTCCTCAATACACAGGGCAAGCTGCTCAGCTAGAGTAAATCAGCGTAACTCCACCAGCTGAATATCTGCCCCACAGTTTTTATTATAATAAAGAGATAACAGTGCCAGCCAAATATTATTTATGAAGTTTCATAGGAGGTAAAGCATTCACACTAAATCCTGTTGACACTTTTTATGTCTCTTGATTATAGTATCTCTGCTGAACAAAAAAAAAAAAAAAAAAAAATCAACTGTAGAAAGAAGAGATAGTTTTAATATACTTGGTGAAAGAAATCATACATAGTGTACTACTTGGACACATGTTTAGCCAAAATTAATGTTTGCGATTGGATACTCTAATCCTGCTTCCATCAAACATCTTGGAAGAAAAAGTAACAGTGTCCCGATTTCTTAGAACCAAATATACATTTTTAAACAGAACATATTTACAGATAACAAAAATGAAGTTGGTTTCACCCCAGGAATGTCTAAAATACTTAAAGTAAACATATACAGTGCTTGCCATGCCTATTTCATCCTCTAATTATGAATATACATGTAATAAATAATAATTTATTTATGCCTCTGATTAGCTTATATCTATGGTACCATTAGAAATTAATTATATTTTCATGGCAAAATATTACAAAAAAGAGCACTAAGTGGACAGTAATAGTAATAAATGCTACTGTTATCAATGGCATTATTCTTTCTGTGTGTGTTCTGACAAAAACAATGATAAATCTATTTGTAATTGGACATTATTACTTTCATGGCTAAGATTCATTTACTTCCCCTGTTCCTGCCTGCACAGCAAAAATGTGCACGCTAGTTACCTCATCTGGATAAAAATTTAACTCAGAAATTAACACACATTGAATGTAATCCTATGAAATGTGTCTCCAGACTTGTGCACACTGCAGGGAGGTATAATGGTCTGTACATAAGTGATCATGACTGCTGTTTGTGAAATGTTCAAAACTCACCTTCTTGCAGGCACACAGCTTTGTCACTCGGTTTCCAGCTCAAGGAGCCATTAAAATGTCTCTCACAAAGTTTTTTTGAAGGACCCTTGAGCCTGTATCCTTCTTGACAGTGAAGACGGACTACAGCACTTTCAAAGAAAACACCTGTGCTGGGTGTCTTGTATCCATGTTCAGGGACTCCAGGATCAGCACAAGCATGGAAGTCATCAAATCCTATGTCAACAAACATGTATGTCACTTATATTAATTTATTACTCAAAGAGTTTCAATCTTCCTTTTTCCCCCTAGGATCCACCACGTTGACAGCCTCCAGTGAACAGTGACAGCCAGTGGAAAACAGTGACAAAAAGAATCACCCACCGAAATCTCTGTCGCTTAGTGGAACCCCTAAGCCACCTATTAATTAAGCTCTTTATTATAGGCATTCTAGGGAGCAACCCACCTCCCATCCCCAAAAAGGAAATCCTAGGTGCTGAGGTACTCTGCTCCTTCTCATGCCCCTAGCTCACATCTGTTGTGCTTGGAGTAGAAGTGATGTCAGCCCAGCCACTCAGTACCTGATCAAAGTCAATAAAGACCGGACCCACAGGTCGGCAGGGAACAAAGCAGGGTAACATACTTGTAGCTCATCACAGGAGTTGGAGGAGGTGGAGGCTGGGGGGGGAGGGGAGCAGAGTGATTTGGAAGAGCCAAGGGAAAGAGACAATAAAATCACGAGGGAGAAACAGAAAAAGAGAAAGGGGAGAAAATGAGAAGGGAAAGCATGGTGGGCTTGAAGTCTAGCTGCAACCCAAGGAATTGGGAGCTAGTCTAGGAGCTGAGCAGGTTGGGGGCATGACAGGCATTTTGGGGAGTGTTGGCACATAGGGAAAAGTAACTTTCTATTTTGGGGAAATGAGATCCAAACAATGAATGTGGCTTATGAGTCAGTTCACATATTGGTAACTTACAAGCAAGAGTTAACACCAGGAGGGACTATGTTAAGACATTTGCTTCGAGAAAACTAATTAATCAACAAACAAATAGCCAAGAATCATATTTGTAAAATGAGTGTCCATCTGCACTTTATCACGCTCACTGCAAGATAAGCAGCGTCTTTTACACAAAACATTGTTTTTTTGGTTGAAAAATAACACAGGTTTGATGTACTGAACACGTGAAGTATATTGAAAAAGCAAATAGCTCTGCAACAAGATCAGCAGGGTGGCAATCAGCCAGTGGGAGGGATGCCTAGAAAAATCTGAAAACCATCAAATTATAGATTTCATGCTTTGATTTTAAAAGTAAAGTGCTGTAGGGCCTCAGTTATTTCCTGCATGATAAGCCTCAAGTACCTTCACGGTCCAGTGAATGCAGGCTCCATGGCTGTCAGATCAATGGCTATTGTCCTGCTCCCAACAGACCCCACCCTCCAGGAGGTATTGGCAGGAGATATTGTGTAGGAGCTGGCTCTACTAGATCTGCACCTTTGGGGTTCTCCTATGCCACGGGGAACCTCAGCCCAAGGGATGCAGCCAGTCTCCACTTTCTTTGCATTGCTGGGGAAGCGTAAGGGGAGCAGACCACAGCCTCTTGCCCTATGAATTCACAAGAGCTCAAGTCTCATCTGTGATGAGTCTGTGAAACAATTCCATGACAGGCTCCCCTCTCCCTACTCACATCGTACAGACATCATATAACTTGGGACCTACTGCATAAAATATACATGCTTCTACCACTTTAACAAATGTGACAATCATGCAGCCACAGATTTATTATGCTGGTGGAATTATATACCTCATACAGGTCTTGGTTCTGGGGAAGGGTTAAGCTCATTATCTGAGATTCAAAGAGAGTTTCTTATGCTGCCAGCTACAGAAGCAAAAGCCTCCAACTGAGGCCAATCATGGTCTCTCTCAGCAAAGGATGAGAGGCTTGGCAGCAATCTTGGATGGTAAAGGGAGAAGGTGGTGGCCTGGTCTCCCTTGAGGCCCTGACCAGAAGAATCATTTCATGTTCATGGTCAGCCTCCTGCAGATGGAACCAAGCTAATGAAGGGCAAGAAAGGGTAAAAACAACCTTAATTCCAGTCCCCAGGCAGGAAGAGTAGATCTAAAACCCTAGACTGGTTGGTGATGACACAATGCATCTGTGAAGGACAATACCCCAAAACAATTCCCCAAAATAACCTTAGCAGATATGGGCCCCATCTAACTTAGAAGGAAGTTACATGTAATTCTGCTTTTTGAAAAGACTGAGCTAGATCCCAGTTGCAATTCAGGCCCCTTTGTGCTGCTTCAAAGACACAAAAGGAGATAGAAAACTGGTTTAAAACAGCAAAGTCAATTCAGTGCCATTTTTCCTGCCTCCCAGTACCAGCACAGAGAAGGAAAGTGTGCTGTGATTCAAGTGCATTGCATTCTATCGCATCCCCCCTCTCTACATCGTGGTGCCTAGGGAGTCATTATTAACTGCTGCATGTTAGAGCAACCCTGAAAGCTAATCTGTTTGTGATAGAGCTGCCTCAGGAAGAAGTGGTGTAACTCCCCCTGCCCCACCCCACATCAGATATACCAAGTATTTATAGTCTCAGGGGCCCAAACAGAAAATCCCACATGAATTTGAAAATTGTAACATCCCCTAGATTTTTATGTTGGAATTAACCCCAGGGGTGATTTTATAGTGGGATGGTGTATTATGCAGTGGTTACTTGGAGAATTATGGATGCTTTAGTAAATCGTGTCTGTGAATAATATGGGGTGCAGAGTGTCAATGTCAAACTGCTTTCACAAATTTCTGTTACTTTTTAGAAGTAGTAACTGTCCTTAATAATGTGTATAATTATACCTTGGGTTCATATGCTGATTTCATTATGGTAAATTTACTCTAAACATTTATTCTGCCCCCAGCCCACACTTCCACCCAAGGCCTCAGCATTTGTCTGCTTCTTCTTGCCACTGTTCCATCCATTCCTGAGGTCTGTGTTCCTGGTTCAAAATGATCCCACCGCTCTGCCACCACATCAGGGCTGTTACCCACTCTGGCACTCTGAGTGCAAGAGCACTTAAAATACCTTGCCTCTATAGACTCTGCTTAGAAAAACTCCCCAGTCACAGATTCACTGGCTCTGGGAGATAGGCTGCTGCCATAAAGTGTCCAACTCCTTCTTTTAAAACCCAGGAAGAATCACTGGAACTTCTTTTAGAGTATGCCCCCCCCCCCCCGCCCCAAGCTCTTTTACAACAAGAGAGCTTGAAAAAGAAAACATAAAACAAACTGCAGTCTCTAGTAGCTGACCTCTCAGCCTAAGCAGGCACACACACAGACATGTTACCTTCCAGGACACAAGAATCAAATCATTGCCTTAAAAAAGGTGATTTTATTAACAAAAGAAAAAGATATACTAGATAAAGCATACTTGGTTGCTAGGTGTTACAGAGCAACTGAGAAACGAGCAGATTAAAACAGGAAAAAATGGTATCTCTGGCACAGCTTAGGCATAGTGAATGGGGGAGGGGGGAAGCACATGGGTTTCACACAGAAAAGTTTAACCAAACAGCGAAATAAAGAAAAATACCCTGATCACAACTAAACATACATTTCTCTATCTACTCACAACTAGCGTTGCCAGATGGTTGAAACAAAAATACCGAACACCCCCCTTCCCCCCCAAAAAAAACCACCAGGAAAAAATTCTGTTGAAGGAAAAAAAGGGGGGGGGGGGAGAGACCAAAGTTGTTAAGGAAAAAAAAAGGACTCCAAGACTTATTAAGCAAATAAATAAATAAACAAAACAAAACAAAACAAAACAAAACAGCATTAAAACAGCATGTCCCCTTTAAGAGTGAGTGCAGGGATAGGAACAAGGGAGCGTTTGAACACTAAGACCCAGGGTATTTTATTCAGATTCATGCTACCTAAATTACTTTGGTATTATCAGTGTAAAAATATGGTGAAAAATCAATCAGAAGACTAAAAAAAGCAGGGTTCTGTTTTAGGTAGATAATGAACAATTATAATCCATATGAAATGACTGTATTACTGAAATTTTCCATTTTAAACTGCCCGTTATAATATGATTCATCTTGTTCATGATGAAAAGCTTGAAAATTAGAGGCCAGTTATCTTACAGTAGTCTGGTGGTTTTCAAACCTAGTCCCATTCTGAACCAGATTTTTAGCTACCCACAAAACTGCTCATCTTTTGCAAATTCCTCGGCCAGAGTGTCAGAATACCTCAGGTTAGGATTTGCTCCATATTTTAAAGGCTTTCATAGTGCCATCCCTAACATTCCTTAACATGGGCATCTCCATTCCTGGGCAATTGCTTCTTAATGCAGACTTTATGAGGGCTGTAAAAACAGCAGATTATTCCTTGATAAAAATAAACGTAGCACGTGTCTTCAGTGGAGTAAACTAACTTTGGTAGTAACATTATACTGGAGTGTGGACTTCCTTCAACCCAATATGTTGGTTTTGAGGATTATTGAATTGGCTTGTCCTTTCTCTATTTTTCTACAGTGGCAGGAAGCAGAGACTTTGTGGTTTACAGTGGGACTGGATCCCCAGCTCACATTTCTCAAAAGTAATCTATATATGCTGCAGCTTCAACATTTTATCTGAAGTCAAAACATAATAAGAGGCCAGAAATGCAAACATGCTGAGGGCTCATTTGTCTCCTGCAAAGGAAAAAAAAGCATTTATGTCCCTTTAATAATCATTACCCTAAGTAGCTCTGCTTTAACCACACAGAGTTCTGTGCCTCTGGCTACTTATGCTTTTTCATAATCAGTGATGTTAATTGAAGCATCTGCTCACCACTACAGAAAAAGAAGGATCTGCTTAGATTAACATCTTCTGTTGGAAGAAGTTAAATTAATTATAAAACTGTAATTTTATTAGTGAAATCCCTGCTAAAACACAGCCCCTTTCTAATCCTTTAAATCACTATTACTTAGGTTTCCTCAAGGCATCAGCAGCTCTGTGAAACTCGGCCTGGCTTAAAATGTGATTCCCAATCTTGTTTGCTCTTGTTTCACAGTGCATCCCAGCTCAGAAGGTTGTTGGGTGCTCCTGCTTCTCACACTATTCAACCTTATCTAGAACAGCATATTAGGCCACTGAAAGAAAGGCAGGTGTTTCAATTGCTATGCAGGAAAAGTAGAATAGCCAACAAACACTTCCGGGGGTGGGGTTGAGAATTTAACTACAAACTGATCTTTAAACCAAGAACATTACAAGGCAACATTTTCCTTCACATAACCCTAGTGGAAGTAGAGAAATAAGGAAACCACTGTACACTGCAATCCACAGGCACCAAAACCTCCCACGCACAAGAGAAAATGAAGACACAGGAACTACAGAAGTGAGGCAATACGACATGAGAGAATGTTTGATCCTTTAAATGACTGGATATTAATAATGATATATTCATAATGTGCAGTATTATAAATTCATTTCAAATGTGGCAAACAGAAAGGTGATAATGAATTCATGGAGAATAGGTCTATCAATGACTATTCACCACGATGGTCAGGGACACAACCCAGTGTTCTGGTGGCCCTAAACCTCTGACTTCCAGAAGCTGGCACTGGACAACTAGGGATGTATCAATCAATAATTGTCCTGCTCTGTTCATTCCTTCCTAAGCATCTGGCACTAGGCATTGTTAAAGACTCAGATGGACCATGGGTCTGAAAAATGGCCGTTCTTATGGAATTCTATTAGCACCCCTTTTGTGTGAGAAATCAGAGAACTCCTTGCAAAGTCAGGTAAGATTTATCATTTCCATTCTGAGAGATGGAGAAACTGAGAGGACTGCTAGCTCTGTGTCACACAGCAGGTTAATGGCAGAGCTGGGAATGGAGCAAAGGGTCATCTGCTTACATCCTTCTGCTTTGGCTCCGCTGCAACTTTTTAATGTGTTAGGAATTGGCCAAAAACTGGAAGTTATACAGGGTTGACTTCTCTACTCAAATCAATCAATCGTTCTTCCTTGAATCTCCCTTTTCCGTCTGTCCTCCTCTCTCTTCCCCTAACTTCTCCCTCTGTTCTACGATTGGCAGCAAACCTTCCATCAGGCCAAGGGACAGTACTGGTGTTGGGAGTTATGATCTTCCGTTAAGCTGCCTCCAATGTTCTACAACAGAAACTATTTGTTGAGGCCCATCTTGCAAAGCAGCAGCAGGAAAATCAGTGCTCAGTGGACATTCTGAAATCCTCCCACAGGGCATAGGAGAGTAGAGTTACCCCTCCCCTGCCACTCTGCAGCACCCTCTGCTGAGGACAGCAACACTAGAGAACAGCCTCTCAGAAGCATTTCTGAGCCTAACGGGCAGCTCAGCCTTTCCCCACTCACGAGAGACGTATTTTCTAAGCTCTGGGATAAATCTGTGTCAAACTGTGCTGACAACTCTCTCGTAATTCTAAGGACAGCTGCTCCATTCTGACAGGAACACAGACATGCAGGTTTAGAGAGCATGAGAAAATACAACATGGGCAAAAAGCCCACAGTGCACAAAAGGAGTCAGCTAGAAGTTGCCTTGCCTGATATGCAGCCCAGTGATTAAACTGAGCAGATGAGAAGGGTGAAAGGATACACTGGCAGTATGACAGCTCCTGCATAGGAGGAGATGGCAGAAGTGTATGAGAAAGTACGTGACATCACAGAAGTCCCCTTGGGGTTGTCCTCAGGTGTGCTATTCATGCCACTGATGCCAACCTTCTTGCTCTCTCGGGCTCCCCACCATCCTGTCCTGCTGGGCCAGAAGCTCTGGTCTCCCCCAGCCAAAGCACAGAGTTGGGTTTACCACACCCCTGCATAGCAACAAACGCTGAACCAGTTCAGCTCTGGGAGGGCTCCACTACAAGGGCTCAGTACTAAGGATGTTAAATTGCGGTTAATTGACTAGTTGAGTAGTCAATGGAATTTCCATCCACTACTTGACTAGTTGATAGGCACTTCTGCATTCCTCCTTTGAAATGTACAAGAGCCCCCACTGGGGATTCTTGTACATTTCAAAACAGGCATACTGTGTGCAGCCAGGAGTCAGTCCGCATTCCTCCTTTGAAATGTACAAGAGCCCCTGGGCAGGGGCTCTTGTACATTTCAAAGGAGGAATGTGGAGTCCAGCTGACTCGGGCTGCACACAGTATGCCTGTTTTGAAATGTACAAGAATCCCCAGTGGGGGCTCTTGTGCATTGCAAAACCATGGAGCCCAAGGAGCAGCCCATGCCTGGAGGGGATGGTGCCGAGGCTGGCCACAGGGAGAGGCTGAGGATGGAGGCAGGCAGCGATGGTGGCATGGGGATGCAGACAACACAAACTAGCCAACTTCCCAGTTTGGGTCCGATCCTTCCCCCTGTTTAGTCTTGGATGTTTCCAGCAGGCATCTTAGATGGTAAGTGGGGAAGGGGGCATCCTGGTATCTGGTGATTGCCACTGTTGTTGGGTTCACCCCTCCCCTTATATCCCTTTTGCCCAAGGTAGGAATTCTCTGTGCTCTGTTCAAACTTTTGTGTCCCTTATCCTGCTCCTAATGCAGAAGCTGGCTCCATCCCTGGAGCAGCCTGTGCTGGCTATCTAGCTGCTCCCAGGGTGGGTGGGCTGATGGGGGAAGCAGGACATGTGCTCCCCAGGCAAATGCCCTATCCCCTTCCTGGAGGAGCCTGTGTTGGCTGTCTGGCTGGCTACTCTCAAACTTGAACCTACCACCCTGCGCTCCCCAGGCAAATGCCCTAAGCCACTATATCCTGCCCTTCCCATGTGGGAGCTGGCTCCATTTCTGGGGCAGCCTGTGTTGGAAGTTCAGCTGCTCCAAGGAGAGCAGAGGGACTTGAACCCATCACCCTGGGCTCCTTAGGTAGGCAAATGCCCTAACCCTACCCGCTCCATCCCTGGCTGTCTGGCTTCTCATGCCATCACCTTGCACTCCCCAGGCAAATGCCCTATCCCCTAAGCCACTCAAGGACCCACCCCAACTATCTCCCTTCAGCATGACCCTTACCCTGCCTTCCTAATGCTGGAGCTGGCTCCATCCCTGTGGTGGCTGGCTGGCTACTCTCAAACTTGAACCCACCACCACCCTCTGCTCCCTAGGAAAATGCCCAATCACCTCAGCCACTTCAGGACTCACCCCACCTCCCTACTTTCCATCACCCTGCCTTCCTAATGCTGGAGCTGGCTTCACTTCTGGGGCAGCCAGTGTTGGCTGTCTGGCTGCTCCCAGGAGGGTGGGGGGACTCAAGCCCACCACCCTGTACTCCCCAGGCAAATGGCTAATCCCCTAAACCACTTCTCAACGCACCCACCTCCCTACCTTTAGCATGTCCCTTATCCTGCCTTCCTAACATGGGAGCCAGCTCCATCCAAGGAGCAGCTTGTGTTGCTATTAATTTCATTTGATGACCCCTAGTTCTTGTGTTATAGGAGCACATAAATAACTTTTCCTTATTTACTTTCCCCACACTACTCATGATTTTATAGACCTCTATCATATCCCCCCTTAGTCTCCTCTGTTCTAAGCTGAAAAGTCCCTGTTTTATCAATCTCTCCTCATATGGTACCTATTCCAAACTCCTAATAATTTTTGTTGCCCTTTTCTGAACTTTTATCAATGCCAAGATATACCTTTGAGATGAGGCAATCACATCTGCATGCAGTACTCAAGATGTGGGTGTACCATGGATTTATATGGAGGCAATAAGATTCTTTGTTTTATTCTATCCCTTTTTAAATTATTCCTAACATTGTTTGCTTTTTTGACTGCTGCTGCACATTGAGTGGATAGTTCTCTGAAAACATCCACAATATCTTCAAGATCTCTCTCCAGTGATAATAGCTAATTTAATCCCCATCATTTTATACGCAGAGCTGGGATTCTGTTTTCTCTTTGTTTTCCAAAAGCCACAGCTAAATTCCAAATACAGACTGCAGGCCGCTGCAGCCTCAGGCTGATTTGCTGGATACCTTCTCAGAGGGGGTTGTTGTCTTGTAGTAAAAACTAAGTTTGCTTCTTCTCCATTGCTTAGGCTCAAAACAGCACGTATCACTTAGCTGAGTGTGCATGTTTTAGAAGCTGCTAAACTCTCTGTGCCAGCTCTTTCTAGATAAGGGAACTAAGCAAACTTGCAGTAACAACAACCAATCATGTTGGGATACGCTGGCCAGAAGGAATGTAGAATCCATAAAAGTTTCAGCCTAAGCGTCGTTCAAGGTCGACTCTGCTTTGAGCGACAGAGCTCCTTTGTCGAACTTGTTTGCAAACAATAAAATGGTGTTGGACCCAGCCTGAAAGTGAGACTCTCTTCTTGGGGCAAATTGGACTAGCCTCCAGGGGACGAAACTAGCAATTTATGCAACAAATTTGGCGAGCTGCCAGGAGATACCCCTTGGACTACTCCGGAGTCGGACGACAAGACTGTTGTAGGTGACCGTGAAGTGCGCACCGGACCATGTTTGAGTCCGTCACGACACCGAAAGCGTGAGTCGGGACATCCGGAAAGTTAAAGGAATCTCCACTGTAAGAGTCAACCAGGCTATGAGGTCCGAAGGAACGGCGCCAGGGTGTTGACGGAGTAAGTATACATATTCCCTGTGTCTTTTGTGGTTGTTGGTCCTTCGGGGACTCTTGCGTTCAGCACATAGGTCTGAACATTGCACTCAGCACTTGGGGCTGAGAAGTTGACACAATGGGTTCGGGTCGCTCCCGGGTAGAAAACTCCGCAACCCCATTGGGATGCATGCTGCGCAATTTCAGTAAATTTAAGGGTGATTTTGGAATTAAGATGACAAAGGATGATTTAATTAAGTTCTGTCAGTTAGAGTGGCCAACCTTTGGGGTAGGCTGGCCAGATATAGGATCTTTTGATGTAAATCTAGTTACCTCTGTGCATGGTGTTGTTACTCGAGATGGGCACTGGGATCAGTTCCCATATATTGATTGTTGGTTGAATCACACGCAGAGGCGACCTGCGTGGCTGCTGAAGTGTAGCATGGGAGCTTGTAAAGTTATGGTAGCAAAAGCTAAGGCCTCGGGAGGCAAGGGTGGTGCATGCCCCAGGGTTTTAAATGATTCTTGTAGTGAAGTTAATCTGACTCAAGGCAGGCGTAGAGAAACTCCCGTGGTGGAGCAACATGAGGAGGGGGAGAGAAAAAGCTCAGCAGAAGCTCAGGCACTAACTCAAACTCCGCTGCCGTCTCCAAAGCACACCCCTCCCCCTTATAACTCGCCCGATGAGGGGAAGACACCCTCCGCTCCTCTTGAATCCCCCCATCTGAAAGTTCTGGAGGATAGGGGGTTTATGCCCCAGCTCAAGCCATACAACATGGAAGACCCCTATGATCTGTGTCCCCGTCCAGAGATCAAGCCCCGATATGTATTTCCTATGAGGGAGGTGGCAACAGGGGACGGGGATACAGCTTTTGTCTACGTCCCCGTTAGTACTCCTGACCTGTTCAATTGGAAGAATCAGAACCCCTCTTTCAGAGAGGATCCCCTAAAGATGAAAACCCCTCTGCCTTTCTGGGGCGCTTGTTTGAAGCTTTTCAAAGGTTTAGTGACTTGGATCCGGAGGCCCCTGAGAACCAACGGATGGTGAATTTGATGTTTATAGGACAGGCTGCCCCTGATATCCGCAAAAAGTTGCAAAAGACTGACGGTGGGCCGGGAAAGCCCATTTCTGAATTGGTGGAAATAGCTTACAAGGTGTATGGGAACAGAGAGCAGGTTGCAGAGAAAAAGGAAGAGAAAAGGGGACAGAAGCAGATGGCAATGCTGGCTGCTGCCATAACTGGCAATCCAGACCCGAAGGCTGGCGGGCAAGGAGGCAGGGGAAAGTACCCCAAGAAAGGAAAAGGACGGGTAGGCATGGATGAATGTGCATATTGCCGAGAAAAAGGGCACTGGAAGAGGGATTGCCCTCAGTTGAAGGATAAGAAAAAGGAGAGTCAGCCAGAGGGCTGGCAGATGCGGGCGGAATCCTGTGGAGAGGACTCTTGCTGAAGGGGACCGGGATCTAAGGCCACCACCCTACAAGCTAAGGCTCGAGAGGATCCCATGGTGAAAATAAGGGTTGGTGGCAGAGACTATGAGGCTCTAGTGGATGCTGGGGCCACGTTTTCTATGATTCCCGTGAAACCCCCCTCAGCTAAGAAAAGTGGAAAGCATGTGGTAGTGGAAGGGATTGAAGGGAGACGAACCAGGCTACCTGTATGTAAACCCCTCCTCACGAAGATTGGAAATGATATGCTGGAACATGCCTTTGTTGTTTCATCTGCGTGCCCGGTTGCTCTGCTGGGGCGAGATATGCTAACTAAGCTGCAGGCTGAAATTTTCTTCCGAGGAGATCAGATTGTAGTGCAGCTGCCAGTGAAACAGGGCTCAAATTACCAGATGGCTCTCCGGGCAATTGAGACGGTGTTAGAGGCAAAAGGGACTGAGATCTTAGATGGTGTCAATCCATGTGTATGGGCAGATGGGACTCCTGCCCGGGCGAAGTCCGTGACTCCAGTAAAAATTCCTCTCAAGGAAGGAGAGGGCCCTGTGTGTGTGAAGCAATATCCCCTGAAGAAAGCCACCCGAATAGGGTTGAAGCCATTAATTGAAAAGTTCAAAGGATATGGCTGGTTGGTAGAGGGCTCTTCCCCCTTTAACACCCCGGTTTTGGGGATGCCCAAAGCAGATGGCACCTCATATAGATTAGTGCAGGACCTGAGGGCTGTAAATAAGAAGGTTCTTGTGGATCACCCTATGGTCCCAAATCCACACACCATTTTAACACAAGTTCCAGCAGACGCAAAGGTGTTTTCAGTGTTGGATTTAAAAGATGCTTTCTTCTCTATCCCTTTGCATGAAGACAGTTGGAAACTATTTGCCTTTGAGTGGGAGGACCCAGATACCCATTACAAAACTCAGCTGTTGTGGACTGTGTTGCCCCAGGGTTTTGTATCAGCTCCCCATATCTTTGGGACCGCATTGCAGAAAGATTTGGAAAACTGGAAGAGGCAGCACCCTGAGGTAGCTCTGCTCCAGTATGTTGATGATTTGTTGATTGCAAGTCCTGATATGCAAAAGGGGAAAAGGGCAACGGAGTCCCTTGTTGAATGCTCTGGGAAAAAAGGGATATAAAGTTTCACAAGGGAAGGCCCAAATATGTCAGCCAAAGGTCACCTTTTTGGGCTATGAGATTGAAAAGGGAGTGCGGGCTTTGAGCAAGGATCGAATCCAAGCAATACAGGACATGCCTGCCCCAACCACTCCGAAAGAACTACGGGCTTTCCTAGGCTTAACTGGATTCTGTAGGATGTGGATTCCAGACTATGGGGGCAAGGCCAAACCCCTATATGAGTCCCTCACTGAAGAGGGTCTCGCAAACTGGAAATGGACCAAAGAGAATCAGCATGCCTTTGAATTGTTAAAGACTGCTTTAATGCAGCCCCCAGCCCTAATGATCCCCAATGAGCGCAAGCCCTATAGACTCTATGTACACGAAAATAAGGGTATCACCTCAGGGGTCCTGACCCAACCAGTGGGCCCAGCTTGGAAGCCTGTGGGCTATTATTCAAAGGTGCTGGACCCTGTAGCAAAAGGGTGGCCTGCGTGTTTGAGAGCTGTTGCAGCAACAGCTACCATTGTGGAGGAAGCTCAAAAGATTGTAATGGGAACCGACATGGAAATACACACTCCACATGGAGTACCTCAAATTCTTGGAGGGGAAGGGGGAAAGTTTTTGAACCCCTCCAGGCAGTCCAGATATGAGATTTTCTTGTTGTCCAACCCCGGACTCACTTTTAAACACACCACTGCCTTAAACCCAGCCACCTTGCTGCCAGAACCGGGGCCACCATGCCATGATTGCTTGGAAGTGTTAACTCAAACAGTGCTGATTCGGCCAGAAAACCCAGAGGAGGAGTTTTTTGTGGACGGCTCAAGCAGTGTAGTAAAAGGCACTAGGCACACAGGCTGTGCTGTAGTGACCTTGACAGAAACAGCGTGGAAAGAAAAGCTTCCTGCAAGCTAGTCGGCACAAGCAGCAGAGCTGACTGCCCTGACTAGAGCCTTAGAGATAGGAGCAGACAAGAGAATAAACATCTTCACCGATTCCTGTTATGCCTTTGCCACTGTGCACGCTCATGGACTATTGTGGAAGGAGCATGGATTCACTACAGCCTCAGGGCAAAGAATAGCCAATGGACCACAGATTGTGATGTTGTTAGAAGCCCTTAAGCTGCCTAAAGAAGTAGCTGTGGTTCACGTAAGAGCGCATGGAAGGGCTGCCGACGAACACCAGAAGAAGGGAAATGCAAGAGCGGATGCAGCTGCCAAAGAAGCGGCGCTAATGGGAGGTGATGTGGGATTCCAGGGCTCTGCACACGAAGTTCCATTCTTCTTAGAGGATTGTATAGTACGTTACTCCCCCATGGACGATGCCGCAGCAAGGGAAAACAATGCAGTAAAGAAGGAGAATGGCTGGTGGATAGCGCCGGGAGGAAAAGTTATGGTGCCTCGACCCTTGCTGCTAGAAGTGCTCCTACGTCTTCATGCCTCCACCCACGTGGGAGACACAGCAATGGGAGATTTGCTGGTGCGACAGATGGTGGCACCAGGATTGTACTTGGAAGCACAACGAGTGGCGTCACAGTGCCCAACCTGTCAGAGAGTGAACCCCAAGCCAGCCCAACCACCCGCTCCTATGGGAGGAAGACAATGGGCCTACTACCCTGGCCAAGCATGGCAGACTGATTTTGCTGAACTTCCGAAGTCTGGACGATACCGATACTTGCTGGTGTTAGTGGACCAGCTAACAGGATGGGTGGAAGCATATCCCACCAGGACAGCTACAGCATCGACAGTAGCACGTGTCCTACTGCAGGACCTGATACCACGATTTTTACTGCCGGAGTCAATTGAGTCAGATCAGGGTAGTCATTTTGTGGGGAAGGTTGTGCAGGAAGTGGCCAAAGCCTTAGACATTAAGTGGAAGCTCCATACTCCATGGAGACCTCAGAGTTCAGGTCAGGTGGAGCGCATGAATAGAACCTTGAAAACAATGCTAACAAAAATCTGTATTGAAACCCATTTAAAATGGCCCCAGGCGCTCCCACTGGCTTTAACTCGCATTCGTAGCATACCACGTAGGGGGATAAAATTGTCCCCTTTCGAGTTAATGTTTGGAATGCCCCCCAGGGTCTTGCCGGCGGGGTGGAGGGAACAAGTTACTGTTGATTTGGGAAAAACTGAACTCAGAGAACATGTTATCGCCTTGCAGTCTGTTTTGTCATCCCTCCACAGGTTTGCTGCGCCGTTCCAGAGCTTGCCGTTAGACGCCCCGATCCATGACTTCCAGCCAGAAGATCAGGTGCTGTTCCAGAAGTGGAAGAAAGATCCGCTAACAGAAAAATGGGAAGGACCTTACCAGGTGCTATTAACAACTCATACAGCGGTTAAGCTAGCAGGCAGCGACAAGTGGACCCATTGTTCCAGAGTAAAGAAATATTTAAAGGGAGCACAGGACAACTCCTCCCAGGGTGTGGTCACTCCGGAGGCTGACCACCCCTCGGAACAAGAATCCAGCCAGTGGATTAGCAGTCCAGGAGAAGGACTAAAACTAAAAATTAGTAAAAAGGGAACATGAACACGAACCTTATTGTACTATGTTGGTACACATTCCTGTTTAGTTTTGTTGTAGGGAAGGACTCCGAGAATGGAGTATTGTTTTTGGCAGAAAACATAGCAAAATATCTAAGGTTGTCTAATTGTTGGGTTTGTGTCCAGGCCAAAGATCAGGGCCGCCTCAGGCCCTGGATACCCCAACCATTAAATCTGATCACATTAGTAGATCTCGCGTATAGAATGCATTCCGACAACAATAGCACCTGGGCAACGGACCAGTTGGCCCACGAAACCCCATCGTGGGAGGTCCAGCCACAGTTAGGCGAATGGTGCTTCACAAAGAATAAATCGCGCTTTGCCACGCATTTTGTAGGAAATAGCATCTGCAAGAATTATTTCTTAAATAGAGGGGCCTGGCATAACTCCAACACCACTAATCGTTCATATTGCACGGGATATAGGGATTTCTTCTCCTTCACTAATTTGGTTAGCTTAGCAAAGGGTCACTTTGAGGTCTCCATAAATTGTACAACCTTAGTTACAAGAGGAGATAAAACCTTGTACTATTGTGTTGCAGATTCCACAAATGAAGAGACCTGTTTCTTAAATGGTACACAGACGAAGGGGGCAGGAGTTTCTTCTCTTCCCTTCTTTGGGTTTTATAGTAGGTTTGTAAATAGTAGGTTTGGAAGGGCAGAAGATGTCAAACATGACCCCTGGCCTGCTTTAACGGGTCATTACTGGGTGTGTGGTACCCACGCATACACACAACTGCCTGCAAATTGGACTGGTGTATGTTACCCTGCCATCCTTCGACCCCCCTTTACTCTGCTCCCCAAAGAGGCTCCACTTTTGCACCGCATGTATACACCGGCCAAGCGTACCCTCACAGCCGCAGACTTGTCAGCTACCCAAAAGTGGGGAAAGGATGAGTGGCCCGCAGAGAGAATTGTACGATATTATGGTCCTGCCACCTGGGAGCCCAATGTGGTCGGCAGAGAGCCTACTTACTTAACTAACCGAATAATTCGACTCCAAGCAGTAGTAGAAATATTTGCTAACCACACTGCTGATGCTTTGGATTTGATAGCCAACCAGCTTACCCAATTGCGGACTGCAGTCCTCCAGAACCGAACGGGTCTTGACTATTTGCTGGCAGCAGAAGGAGGATTGTGCCAAAAGTTTAATTGGACGGACTGCTGCCTACAAATAGATGATAATGGCAAGCTGATTAAGAATTTGGCTTCAGACATTCGAAGTATAGCCCATGTCCCGGTGCAAACCTGGAAAGGTTGGGATTTTGATTGGCTCACTTCCTGGCTGCCAAATTTGAAAGGGCTCAAAGGGGCCTTCCTAGTGTTTTGTCTTGCTATGATGACGTTATGCTTATTGCCTTGCTTAGTACCATGTATTATAGCTCTTGTACAGCGAACCGTGCGGTCAGTTGTAAAACGTGAAATGTTTGTACATTACCAGAGACTAGCAATGGCTGAGACAGATTAAGTATAATTCGAAGAAAGCATCTTGAGGAGGGAATTGTAGTAAAAACTAAGTTTGCTTCTTCTCCATTGCTTAGGCTCAAAACAGCACGTATCATTTAGCTGAGTGTGCATGTTTTAGAAGCTGCTAAACTCTCTGCCAGCTCTTTCTAGATAAGGGAACTAAGCAAACTTGCAGTAACAACAACCAATCATGTTGGGATACGCTGGCCAGAAGGAATGTAGAATCCATAAAAGTTTCAGCCTAAGCGTCGTTCAAGGTCGACTCTGCTTTGAGCGACAGAGCTCCTTTGTCGAACTTGTTTGCAAACAATAAAATGGTGTTGGACCCAGCCTGAAAGTGTGACTCTCTTCTTGGGGCAAATTGGACTAGCCTCCAGGGGACGAAACTAGCAATTTATGCAACAGTCTTAATTTTGAAAGGTACTTAAAAGGACAGGGAAATATTGAGGAGGGTGTGGGCTGGTTTTGCTGCTAATCCAGAAGACAAATCAGCAGAAAACTACTCATCAGCTGTGACTGCAGGACAGAATGTTCCACAATGCCCAACGGTTAGGCTGCTTCTTTTCCACAACCAACCAGAAGAGACTACATAGGGGGAGGGGGACTTCCCACAGCCCCCCAATCCTTGCAGGCTTGCCAGCTGCAAAAGCAGGTGGGCGTGGGAATCCTCCCCAGCTCTGTCTGTTTTTACTACTCTCCTCTTCCCCCTTCTCTTGGGACCCTTCTAATTTTCATCCTTCCTTCTGTCTCTATCCCTACCCTTTCATCCATTTGCTGCTGCTTCCTCCCACTCCTTCCTGTTTCCATCAAAAATTTGCTGCCTCTTCCTGCTGTCACACCAGCTACTCCCTCCTCCCCTCCTGGCTACTCCCTACTCCCCTCCTGGCTACCCGGTGATCTTGTTCTGGAAAACTGCTAGACAGTGCTGCTTGGGAGGAGGGGGGCTAAATTGGGATCTGATGAGAAAGAGTTGATCCGGCTGCTGGGGCAAGTGGTGGATCTGCCCAGCAGGAAGGTATTTCTCTGAGTACGGCCCCTCAGCCTCAGGAGGAGGGGAGAGGCTGCTTGCACGGATTGCCCCGGGTGCACTCAGCAGGGAGTTCTGGGGCGGGGGTTGTGGTCAAGCAAACTCTTCCACCAAGCCCTGTGGCACGCCGCGCACACAGGCCTTTCCCTTGGGCCTCCAGCCTGGGAAGCAGCTGTCCTGCCTTCTAGGTGGTCACTGAGGGGGAAAATGCAAAACCCTGCTTCCCACAAGCATTCAGGGGTTTTCTCCTTGGCCTGGGTGCTTGCTCAGCACCCCACACTCCCACCTGCACCCCAACACTCTGCCTCAGTCTGGAGTCTCCTCTTGCACCCAAATTCCCTCCCAGAAATTGCACCTCTCACCCCTTCCTGTTCCCAAATCCCTGGGTCTCAGCTCAGAGTCCACACTCAGTCCCAGACTAGTGAAACTGAGCAAGCATGAGGCACAGCAAGCGATGGACAGAGGAGGGAATGGAGTGGGTGGAGCCTCAGGGAAGGGGTGAGGTAGATCCTGGGTTGTCCTGACATTTAAAAAGTGATCTTGGGCGAAAAAAGGTTGGTGGCCACTGAATTAAATGAAAGAGAAAATTTAGAAAGTGAATCAGTGGTTCTTCTGACAGCATTTAGCTCATGTAACACTACTATATTTCTGTAATAAAAACTCAGCTTAGTTGTCAAAGGAGCATGTATTCATCTTTTATGTCCAGGTAGGGATTTATATACAAAACTGTCATGGGCTTAACAGGGAATTTCCTAAATTCGTACATTGGAAATCCATCCTTAGGTATGCAACATAAAGAAAAATCAGAATATTACTTCTTCTGTGTTTTTAAATAATATTTAATATCCATTTCAATATTGCTATTGTATGTATCATATTTTTCATCAGCATGAAAAAAAATTACTATTACCATTCATCAATGTAAGCATTTTTGCTCTACATATGTATCCCTTATGAAATATATGAAGATAGAAGCAGAAATGAAGCATGAGTTGTTTAGTATAATATTTCTTTTAGGCCAATACAGGTTGAACCTCTCTGGTTTGACATGATTTTAGTTATCCAGATGTCCACTTATCATGGTTGTGGCAGTTTCCCATGGTCCCATAAAGGATGTTTACAAGCACCAGTCCTGGCTCTCAGTGTTCTGTGCTTTTATTTAGCTCTAATTTACCCCTAAATGTATTCTAAGAGCCCAGTAAGCCGTGGAAGTGTTGGTAACGCTACTAGACAATATTGACCTCCCGTGGTTCCGAAAATTCTCTGGTTCAGCATCAGTCATGTCCCAAGGGTGCCAGACAAGAGAGGTTCAACAGGTAGTATAAAATACGTTTAATCAAAGCAAATCCAGAACAATGAAATGTCACTTGAACCATGCAGCAAAACATAGGTGCGGGATGTAGGAGTGCTGCAGAATCCCCAAGTTTTGAACGTCCCAGACCCTGCCGCCGGGCCTGCTGCTTCCTGGGAGCACCACTGCCAGCTCCAGGTCTTGCTTAGCTGCCAGCCACACACCCCACTTAGCCTCAGATCCCAGCTGGCTGCCAGATCCACACCTGAAGGCCACCAGGCCTGAGTCCTCATGCAGAGTCCCAGCTGCCAGCCTCAGCTCTAGGGGGAGTGAGGGGCATGGACAAGGGTAAGGAGAAGTGCAGTTCAGCACCCCCACAGCAAAAACTGTTTCAGCACCACTGCAGCAGAGTACCTGGTTTCTTCAGGGCACAATGACAATTTCAGGAATCAAATAGTCATGTTTACTCTAGTATGCGGTGATTAGGCTCATCTGGAGTATTGTGTCCAGTTCTGGGCATCATATATGAGGACAAATTGGAGAAGGTCCGGAGAAGAGCAACAAACACGATTAAAGGATGAGCAAACATGATCTGTGAGGGCAGGTGGAAAGAATTAGGTTTCTTTAATCTGTAAAACAGAAGACTGAGGGGACACACAACAATAGCTTTAAAAAGGGTGTTACAAGGAGGAGGGATAAAAATTACTCTCCTTAACCTTCTCCCCGCCCCCAGCCACAGCCTCGGTGCCAGTCTCCCAGCTGGCTTTCCCCTGCTGCCAACCCCTCTGCACGCAGGGCTCCTGCCCCACTGTGGCAGCCCTGCCACTGGCATGCATAGCCCCACTGCCAGGTTCCTGGCCCCGCTGCCAGACAACCCTGTGGTCAGGATCCTGGCTCTACAGGGCAGACGTGCTGCCTTCTACTCCCACCAGGCAGCTGTGCCACTTGGTGGTAGTGGGGCTGCCGGGCTTCTGGTCATGCTGCTGGGCGGCCCTGCTGCTTCCTGATCTTGCTAAGCAGTTTTGTTGCCAGGCTCCAGCCCCGCTGCCTCCTGTCCCCTACACCTACCTCCTGCAGTGTTGCCACTGGGTGACAGCCCTGCTTCAGGGCTCCTGTTTCCCTGCCACAGGGCAGTTCTGCTATTGGGCTCTAGCCCTGCTGCAGGGCGCCCAGCCACCAGCCCTCCACTGGGACTCTCTGGTCCTGGGACATCCATGGTCCTCCTGGATCAGGGATGTTGCCGGACTAGAGAGTCCCGGTTAAGAGAGGTTCAACCTGTACTTCCATTCAAGTAAGACTTTTAAATGGAACATTTCAGAATTTAGTTTTTACATATGAACTCCCTTTTTGTCACTCAAATGTCTAACTCCAGGATTGTATCTGTACACTAGATATACAAACATTTTTGTGAAATATACTGTACCCACAATCAGCTGTACTATGGACACAAAGAAAGGGGCTGGGCTGGGGGAAAAAAGCAGGCCCTCGTTTACTTTAGGAGCTAGATGTTATGGTAGGGGAATTATTTGTGAAGGATGAATTATTGAATCAATATTTTATACCACTAGAAAATACTTTTTTGTGTTTTATAGAAAGCACCTACATACAGTTGAATTATGGGCATTATATAAGTTGATGAATAAAATATTCTCCCCATCTGGATTTAATACTTAAGGATTTCAAGTTACACTTTTATTACCCATCCACCCTAAGCCCCTTCAGTTTGTAATAACTCCAGGAACAGTAATATTAAATGTAATTTAATAAGGGCCTCAAGGCACTGAACTGCAAGAACATAGCAAATAGCATTATGCAATACCAAATTTAAGTCAGTATACAAAAACATAATAAATGTCTCTCTACATATGTCCTCAAAACATTAAGGCCACATAACATAATCACACAGGACTCAAATATTCTGACAAGCAATAAAAGAACGTGGGAGAAACATGTTTTGAACTAAATGCTGACTTTAGATCCAAGCAAAGAGCTCCGGTGGACTTTATTGGGACTTATATGAGAACATACTATGGCAGAATTTGGCCTCTCAAGTTCAGATTTTAAAATGGCTGAAGCTGAAACCTCTGGGAGTGACTTAATATACCATGCACACAACATAAAAAGTGAACTATTCTCTCCCAACAAAGAGCTTTCAAAGACTTGAGCCAGATCCTCAGCTGGTGTAAATTATCACAGCGTCACTGAAATTAGTGGATCAATTTCCACAAGCCAAGTATCTACCCCTTGGCATATGCACTCCCCTAAAAAGGCTTAGATAAAGAAAAAAATTCCAAACCTGACCAATATCCTCCCAACTCCAGCATCTTGTGCCTGACAGAAGCCAGAGCCAAACTCTTCCAAGGAAGGTTCAAGAATTTTCTCTGTAACAGATATTTGTGGTCTAATCTCACAATAGGAGAAATTTCTTCTTAAAATCCAGCAGTTAATGTTTGGCTTTTGTCTCACAGATGGAAGGCACATTTTTAACCTATCAAATGTAACCATAGATGTTCTTATTTTTCATATAAATATAAAATAATTCTGAATCCTCTTAAGCTATCTGCTTTGGTAATATTTTGTGGCAATGAGTTCCACTGGTTAACTATGCACTGTATTAAAGAGTGTTTCCTTTTTATCAGTTTTATATTTGTTGCTTTTTAATTTCATTGGATGTTGCATTGTCTTTCTATTATGAAAGAGAAATATGATTACAAACATGACATTCTTTAAAGCATGTCCCCTCTTACTAGTCTCTTCTTTAAATTAAATAGTTCCTAATCTTTGTAATCTTTCCCTACATCAAAGTATTTCCAGGGCTCTAAATCATTTTCATTGCTGTTTCTGGGTGCTTTCCATTTCTGCTATATGCTATCTGAGATGGGGTAACCACAACTCAACTCCCTCAGCTTTCTACCACAACTTCAACCACCAATCATCCATTAAATTCCCTTCTAGAACGCTCCCACACTTGTGAATCAACACAATCAGCTTCAGCAATAGAATCCTACAAACAACTATATACAAGAAACCCAAGGATCACTACCCTTACTTTCACAAATCCATTAACTGCTTCAAACACACCAAGAAATCTATTATCTACAGCCAGGCACTCAGATATCCCAGAATATGCTCCTATGAGAAAGACCAGAATATAGACCTTAACACACCTGCATAGAACAGGGCACTCCAGCAGAGAAGTTCACATCATGGAACAGGGCACCCAAAACCCCAACAAAACCTGCTTCAGTACAGAAATAAAAGCCCCTTCAACGGTACACCCCTGGTTGTCACCTAACACCCCAAACTGGAACCTGACATAGGATACCATTAAATAACTACAACCCATACTCAATGGGGACGACATCCTGAAAGAAATCTTTCCTGAAACCCCCTCTTATGGCTTTCAAACAGCCGCCCAACCTCTCCAAGATTATAATCAGAAACAAGCTACTCATAGACCATGATACATCAACTCAAAGTGGCACCAAACAATGGCAAAACAATAGACACACCTGTAGTCCTATCTCCACTGGTATGATCATCAACACAGCCCACAACAGATCTTTCAAGATTCATAGGTCCTACACATGCCTATCACAAAATGTGGCATGCCTTATCCAGTTCATTAAATGGCCCAGTAATAACAACACTGTGGGTGAAAGCAGACACTCACTCAGATAAGTGTTAAGACAAACACATCTGCAGATGAACACTGTGCAAAGCGATCGCTCCATATCTGACCCCTCAGTCTTCATTTCAAAGGAAATCTTCATTTCAAAGGAAATGCCTTCAAAAGACAAGTCCGGAGATGTTGAATTCATAACTCTGCTAGACACCAAAAAGCATGGACTGAACAGACACACTGCGTTTATGTTTATCATCAGAACCTGTAACTCACTAATCCCCCTTCCCTCCCAGCTGCCTTTTTCCCTTTCCCATTTTTTCCCCTCAGATGACTAGAGAGTATTAACGGGCCACTTCACCTTGAATAGTCCCTTGAAATATGTTATCAACAAACTCTTTCACCCTTGGCTTTAGCTTGTAACACTGTGAGTACATGTCCCACATCTGAACAAAAGCTCGGGGTAAGCTCAAAAACCTCCTCTCTCTCATCAACAGAAGTTAGTCCAATAAAAGATATTGCCTCACCCACCTGGTTTCTCAAATAACCTGGGACCAAGACTGGTGCAACAAAGCTGCATATATCAGAAAACAAGTTAAGAAATTAAATCAGGAAAGAGCTTGAAGCATCATGGAAATGGATTTGAATAGCTGTATTACGCCATTCACAAAGGGTTCACAATTTGCACAAGATGGAAACACCTGTCATTCCATATGGGTGCAGAAGGACGCTGGTCGATGCAGAAACTGTATGGAAAAAGCAGTTGGCGAAGGGGAGTAGCAGCAGCAGCTATATACAGAGAGGGTGACTGAAACAAGCTCATGGAGAAGCTATCCAAAGGCTAATTTGAACTGCATCTAATTGAGGTTAATATTGTAGACCCAGAACAATCTGTATTCAGGCCAGGACATGGAACTGAAACTACTTTCAGGATGATTTCCTGCTGCCAGCAGATTCAACAGACATTCATTCTCATCCTCTGGATCTCTTTGAAGCATTTAACAATATCAACCATCAGGTACTGCTGCCTTGCCTGAGGGTATCTGAGTAAAGCAATAATGGATTGTGTTTTTTCCTAGGGGGACACATCCAATGAGTCGTAATGGGAAATTACATCTCTATCACTACAGCCCTCACTTGTGAAGTCTTACGAGTCATTCTGTCTCTGGTCCTGTCCAATACATGACATACCGCTGCAGTCGTTGACTCGAGTCCCACGACTTGAACTCGAGTCCGACTTAAGTCGCCTAGGTGACTCGACTTGAGACTCGACTTGGGTTCATTGTTTGTGACTTGACAATTTTGTTAAATCAACTTGGTGAAAAAATTGTCCGAAAATGTCGCTGTTCTGACACGCCCAGAGCGGCAATCGCGGCCCCGCCTCCCAGCTGGGACTCCCAGGCTGGGAGGCGGGGCCACGATTGCCGCTCTGGGCACATCAGAGGCCTGGCAGGGGCGGGGAGAGTGGCTGGGAGTCCCAGCCACTCCCCCCACCCCTGCCAGGCTTCTGCACAATCACAGGCTCCTAGCTCCGATCGTGACCCCGCCTTCCAGCTGCTCCCCCCGCCCACGCCAGGCTTTCGTCTGGTGCGCAGCCGGAAAAATCAGAAAATACCGGGACTGTCCAGTAGAATACTGGAACCTGGCAACCCTAAGTACTTCAGTCAAGTAAACAATTATTATATGCATGAAGATGCGAGATTTCAGATTTGTAAAAAATAAATTGATAAAAATATCGTGTTTACTTGTCAACAATATGCTACATTGTTGTGGGTTACTTTTCTTTTGAAACGATGCAATACATGGTGAATGTGTTCCATTGTTTTTTCGTTGTTTTGAACGCATCTAGGTGCAATTTCTGGTTTTAACATAAAGATACAACAACAACAATGCGAAAATAGACTATTGGCTTGGGATTTGTGAAAAATCTTATTGATTGTATGTGTATGTCTATGAAATTTTACATTAATATGCCATTTTTGAAATTTCAAAGTGAACAAAAAAAATAAAATAAAAATATTAAAATAATCCAAAAGTTAATATCCATCCGTGAAGAATGAGCAAGAAAACTCAAAATGTCATAAACTTTGGATTTATTGTTTTGACCAAAAATCCAGAGAAAACACGATCAGCAAAGTGCAAATTCTGTGGGGTTGTAATCACTGATGACATTGCAACAACTTCCAATTTTATGCGCCTTATAAAAACCCATCCGGGAAAGCGCAGAGAGTACGAAAACTATCTGCAACAAACCACGATCAATCCTGCCTCACAGTGTAAGATATCGGATTTCATTATAAAGCATGATGATCAAGGTGTTTATGGAATAAATTATCCCAAACAAAGGAGAATAGTCAGTTCTTTGGTTAGGGAACTGATAATCGGTTGCTCACTACCACTTTCAATAGCAGAAAAACCGCAGTTCAGGCGATTTTGTCATGTGTTGGATCCCCAGTCACGAGAAATAAGTCGGTCTTCGGTTATGACAGAACTGGACAATTTGTACCATAATGTGCAAGTTGATGTGTTGGCACTTCTTACTGAGGCGGACACAATTGCATTGATGCTCAACATCTGGTCAGATAGCAGAACGAGAGGCTTTTTGGGAGTAACAGCCCACATGATAATAAGGTACGCACTCGTGACAAAATTGTTGTCGTGTGAAAGGTTCCGTGGCCAGCATACTGGGTGAGAACATTGCAGAAGTGTTTGAGAACATATGTGAATCTTATAAAATCAAGGATAAAATTAGATATGTTATAACAGACAATGCTGCGAACATGTGTAAAGCATTCACCATAGCATTTAACAACCATGAATCAGAGCAGCAAATTGATATGCAAGATGACACTTTGGAAAATGAAGACTTATAGGAAGACTTAAACCCAGAAGTCGTGACATCAGTCATCCATCATGTAAACTCAAACGGACCTCCAATTAAGAGACTAAGTTGCTTTGCTCATACTCTGCAACTCACTGTCAGGGATGGTGTCAAGGAGGCGAAGTTGTATGGTGCCCAGGCAAAAGTGTCAAAAATCTATAGCCTTCTTCACACAAGTACCCTATTCAAGGAAGCCTTTGAAAGAAGGTTTGGTCTTCAAGCTAGTATTCCCCAAACCAATGCCACCAGGTGGAACAGTACTCGCAGACAAATAAATGCTTTTTTGTCCCTGGATGAAGAAAAGCTGAAACACATGCTTGAAGAACAAAACCAGTATAATTTAAAACCTAGCCAGAGGGATTATTCCCAACTAAGAGACCTAGCGTTGCTACTCCAGCCACTTCTGGACGCCACAGATAAAGTGCAAGGTGAACAGCATGTTACGATTTCAGCAGTGGTGCCCTCAATAATTGGACTATACCACCACCTTTTGGAATTTATTCCAACATACTTGGGGAACATAGTTACAGCTTTAAGAAGCAATATTGAAAAACATTTAATTGGTATTTGCATTAATGCTCATATGATACCATTACCAAATCCTTTGGATGACACAGAAAAATCACTATTGGCTTTCAGTCATTTCATGTACTTTCTGGCAGCCATGTTAGACCCTAATTTTTGCTTCTGGTGGCTGGAAAAAATTAGTTCTGATGATGCTAAAACTAATGCTGTGAAAGCAGAAATTGTTTCACAACTTCAGCAGTTTTGTTCAAATCCTCACAGTTTGTCTGCCTCTAGCTGTACTGGCCGTGTCAATGTCTCAAACTCTGATGCTGATGGCCCACTAGTTAAAAAATCAAAACATGCATCCTCACTGTACGTTTATCGAAGGCCAGCTAACACCATCACACCACAGCCAGGAAATTTTGATGATGAGCTGCGGCATTATCAAGAGCTAGCTACTAAAATACCTCCAACAGATGATGGAATTGATGTGATGTCTTTCTGGAAAAGTCATGGAGAAAGCCTTCCATTGTTGCACAAGACTGCTATGAGTGTGTTTATGGTTCCTGTCAGTAGTGCACCGGTTGAAAGGGTGTTTCGCCAAGGAGGGATTGTAATGCGCCCACATCGTGCCAGACTGGGTGATAATGTGGTGGAAGAGATAATATTTCTCAAATGTAAGACTGAATACTAACTTTGTTAATGAATGAAGACTTTTTTTTATTTCTAATTTCATTTTGTGCACCTAGTTTTACATAACTGTAGTTCAAGGCTGCTATGAATATGTTTGTATAAATACATAAAGTGTGTAGTTTGTTACCTTTTAGCTGAGTAGTCAAAAACTAAACAAGACTACTAGTAGTTAGCAAGTACGATTCGGATTTATGTTAATAAACGAAAACAGATAGCGATTATTGTTATTTATCGATATTGATGGCTTGTGTACAAAAGTGACTTGACATTTTTTAAATTAAGCCTTGAGACTAGACTTGGGACTTGACTCGAAAGAGACTTTAGGGACTCGAGACTCAACTTGAGACTTGAACTGTAGTGACTTGAGACTCGACTTGGACTTGACAATGATGACTTAAAGACAACACTGTGCCGCTGTCAGATGAAGTAGACAGACGGCAAGGACACAGGTGCCAGCAATATGCAGATGACATACAGCTCCACTTATCACTACAAATGACCATACCACTGCTGAAGGTGAACCCGAGCAAGACAGAGATGAAACTTGTGCACAAAGGAAAGCATTTAAGAGTTTGCAACCACCAAGCAGTCTCTGATTTATGGCACACACTCAGAATTGGTTAATTCAGTCTCTTGGATTCATTGTTGATGCTAAGCTCTCAACACACTGGAACCAATGAGCAATGGTTTCTACAATCTTTGATTGGCTGGTAGACTCCATCCCATCCTTGGTGTTGGTGATTTTGCCTGTTGTTCCTGCCTTTAGTCATCATTAGAAGCTGGGAGGGAGTGAGGAGTCAGGGTGGTAGGGAGTGTGGGAAGAATTCTGGGATAGGGAATGGCAGGAGGCTGTGGGAGTAGTATGGAACCAATGGGGAAGAGATGTGTTAACACACACACAAAGATGTGAGGTAGATCTAGGGAGAAGAGCTGGTGAGCTTGGGCTTGGAGATGGCATTGGTGCCAGGAGAAAAATGAAGACAAACAGCATCTGCACACCGCAGAACTGCACTGCTGACATGCACACCTCTGACACAAACAAGGACTGACCTTGTGGACAGGGAGATTGAAAGGGACAATAAATGCAATTTAGCAACCAAGCCCCAACTTTGGGGTTTTGCTTTTCTCTGTGCTCACTGATGAAGCAATGAAGAAAAGAGACACAACACTCAAGTCCTTCTATCCTGTACTTAGTTTTGGAGAAACAAAAAACAGGACTATGTAGCACTTTAAAGACTAACAAGATGGTTTATTAGTTGATGAGCTTTCGTGAGCCAGACCCACTTCCTCAGATCAAATATCTGCAAGATCAAATTCCTCAATGGGTCTGGCCCATGAAAGCTCATCAACTAATAAACCATCTTGTTAGTCTTTAAAGTGCTACATAGTCCTGTTTTTTGTTTCAGCTAGACTAGACTAACACGGCTACATCTCTATTAGTTTTGGAGGTCAGCAATGTATTCACAGCTGCAGGAAACACAGAGACCTGCACCACACGTCCTGGAAGTCCAGTTACAGGAGAAACATTTTCCAAGTATTTTCTGAGGTGTTTGTAAATTTTAAATTTGCATAGTTCCACTATTTTAGCCTTATCCAATGTAATGGTGCAATTAACATATGGTAATGAACTAACCATTGTGTATGTGTACAATTGCTCTTTAACTAAAGGGGCTAGGAACCACTCACCTGTGCATGATTGGATCTATACTGATAATTAGCAAAGAGTCTCATTTAGCATAAATGGCAATGCTTTGAAAATAGGAGGAATAGATTTTTATCCTGCTCTTTCCTCTAAAGAACTGTAGGTGGCATCACATGCAGCAAAATGACAATGGTGAAGACCCAGACAGTCAAATGTATATACTAACAAAATACGTACACCATTATTAGTCAATTGAGTGATCAAGAACTATGGGATTCATAGTGTGCACAAAAACAATTAATCCTGTGATATCTGATGCTTGGAATATTTTAGGCGTCTGTTTCCTGTTTTCTAGAGTTATTCATATCTCGAACTGCCATGCAAATAGATTCTCATCATTTCAAAGTACTGGAGGGAGAAAAAGAAACTGCTGTTATATAATTTTTATAGATATCATTTGATCAGCTGGGAGTTATGAAGGGTCTGAAGGTCACAATGACATAGTACATTGTTCTTATTCAAGTAGTGCTGACAAGAATTTCAGACACCTAAACTAGCAACTTATGTAAATGTTATTTTTCTTTGTAGGGTTTAAGGTAAATAATTCTCCAGCCTCTTGGTTCTCAGAACTATATAGCCTTCTGATTTATTTTCTACTACATATTTGAAAGGGTTTGTACATGAGTCTGTCTTGGCATCTGATTGTTTGTTCAAGAGCGCCTCCTAAATGGTAAGAGCAAGGACCACCAAATTTGGTAGGCAGCTTCCTCTTATCCTAACTTAAGCCAAGGGAAGGGCTTGGTGGTGCCAGGAAAATGGGATGTGCCTGGAATGAGATTTCATCTCATAAAACCACACAGAACAGAGACAAAATCACCAGGAAAGTGAAAGGGGCTGGCTGGGGATATGCTCCTCCCCGCCTGGGACTGCCCCAGTAGCAAACGTCCCAACCCCTAGGTACGCTTTAGGGGAGGACAGGGAAGCTGAAACTTCTCCCTCCCCCCACACCAATTCATACAGGGACATTGCTGGCTGTTCCCCCTCATCAGGGAGCCAGGGGAAAAGTGCATAGTTTTCTGAATTCCTCAGTCTGGCTGGGGAACACAGGGGGCAGACGAACATGGACCTGCCCCAGCTGGGGCATGCACCCCTCCCCCAGCTGTACCCGCTGTAGCTGTAGCACTCATGGAGAGGCACATTTCATCTGGCCCCTAGCTGCTGCAGTGAGATAGGACAGCCTGCATACTGAACCCTTCACCTCCACCCATACCCTAGAGCAGTGGTGCACAACCTTTTTCCCAGTGTAACCCCTGGGAATTTTGGTTGGGGAGGGGGGGGGGGAAAAAAGGGTCGTGGCCCCTTTAAATAAATCCTGTTCTGCTCGCCTGCCGCTCCCCGCATCCCCACCGAGCTGGGAAAAGAAAATGGTGGCAGACCCGGCGCTGCGACCCCTCAAGAGGGCAACCCACGGGTTGCTCACTGCTGCACTAGAGCAATGATTTAAATGGAGTTAAGGATCTGAGCAACTCAGGTAAGTCTTCTAGTAAATAAATAATCTGTAAAAGAGCGCATGTCATCAGATCTATACATATGCTGTGCTAGTAAAAGGCCAGGTACCCAGATCTGTTTGTGTGCAGGTCACCAAGGATGTTTATTCTTTCAATAACTTTATAGTGCAGTGATCAGAGAAAAAAATTCCAGGTTGGTGCTTCATCTTCAGCAAACCTCAATATCCTGAATTATGGAGCAAGAGGGCATAGAAAAGTGCAAGAGTCTACATCCTTATGCTGCAGTCTCCAGTCATATGCATAATGGATTGCCTGCCTATCTCACGTTAGTTTTTACTTTTCGCTTCCTGTATTCTTTTTACTAAGTACTGGGTTCTGACTTTTTCCTGGGAGAATATTATGTGGCGGGGAGACTTAGGATCTTGTCTTTTACTGAAATGTAGCACTTTACATTTAATACAATAAAATTAACATCCCAGTGGTGCAAAAAATACGTCAGCAGCCTAACACTATAGCATTTAATTTTAGAAAGGGGAACTACACAAAAATGAGGAAGATAGTTAAACATAAATTAAAAGGTAGAGTGACAAAAGTAAAATCTCTGCAAGCTGCATGGAAATTTTTCAAAGACACCATAATAGAGGCCCAACTTGAAAGTATATCCCAAATTAAAAAAACACAGTAAGAGAACCAAAAGAGTGCCACCGTGGCCTAACAACCAAGTAAAAGACATCTTTTAAAATGTGGAAGTCAAATCCTAGTGAAGAAAATAGAAAGGACCATAAACTTTGCCAAATTAAGTATAAAAATATACTAAGAAAAGCCAAAAAGGAGTTTGAAGAGCAGCTAGCTAAAAACTCAATAAGTAATAGCAAAATGTTTTTAAAGTACATCAGAAGCGGGAAGCCTGCTAAACAACCAGTGGGGCCCTTGAACGATCAAGATGCTAAAGGAGCACTCAAAGATGATAAAGTCATTGTGGAGAAACTAAATTAATTCTTTGTTTCTGTCTTCACGGCTGAGGATATTGGGGGAGAGTCCCAAACCTGAGCCATTCTTTTTAGGTGACAAATCTGAGGAATTATCTCAAATTGAGGTGTCATTAGAGGAGGTGTGGAACAAATTGATACATTTAACAGTAACAAGTCACTGGGACCAGATGGCTTTCATCCAAGAGTTCTAAAAGAACTCAAAAGGGAAATTGCTGAACTATTAACTCTGGTTTGTAACGTATCCTTAAAATCAGCTTCCGTACCTAATGACCGGAAGATAGCTAATGTGACGCCAATATATTAAAAGAGCTCTAGAGGTGATCCTGGCAATTACAGACAGGTAAGTCTAATGGCAGTACCGGGCAAATTAGTTAAAACCACAGTAAAGAATAAAATCGTCAGACGCATAAATGAAAATAATTTGTTGGGCGAAATTCAGCATGGTTTCTGAAAAGGGAAATCATGCCTTACTAGAGTTCTTTGAGGGGGTCAACAAACATGTGGACTAGGGAGATCCAGTGGATATAGCATACTTAGATTTCCAGAAAGCATTTGACAAGGTCCTTCACCGAAGACTCATCTTAAGCAAAGTAAGTTGTCATGGGATAAGAGGGAAGATCCTTTCATGGACTGATAACTGGTTAAAAGACAGGAAACAAAGAGTAGGAATAAATGGTAAGTTTTCCAAATGGAGAGAGGTAACTAGTGGGTCCTCCAAGGGTCTGTCCTGGGACCAATCCTATTTAACTTATTCATAAATGATCTAGAGAAAGGGGTAAACAGTGAGGTGGCAAAATGTGCAGATGATACCAAACTGCTCAAGATAGTTAAGACCAAAGCAGACTGTGAAGAGCTTCAAATGGATCTCACCAAACTAAGTGATTGGGCAACAAAATGGCAAATGAAATTTAATGTTGATAAATGTAAAGTAATGCACATTGGAAAAAATAATCCCAACTATACATACAATATAATGGGGACTAATTTAGCTACAACTACTCGAGAGAGAGATCTTGGAGTCATTGTGGATAGGTCTCTGAAAACATCCACTCAGTGTCCAGTGGCAGTCAAAAAAGCAAATAGAATGTTAGGAATCATTAAAAAAGGGATAGAGAGTAAGACAGAAAATATCTTATTGCCTTTATATAAAACCAGGGTACGCCCATATCTTGAATACTGCATACAGATTGCCTCATCTCAAAAAAGATATATTGACAGGGCTCGACAAATGCACTCGCCCACGGCGAGTAGATTTTATCAGCTGGTGAGTGCAGGGGCGGACTGGCCCGGTGGGCGGTTGTGACAGGCTGGCCAGAGCCTGCACTACGGGCAGCGTGGCCCCATCTGATCCACCGGCTGGGCAGAGGAGCGGAGCGCCGCCGGAAAGGGGGAAGTGTAGTGATTTTCAGCACCGGGCTGCCTGTGTGCAGCTCCAGCGCGAGGAGGCGGGGCACGAGCCAGAGGGCGGGACGCCGGCAGACGCCAGGACGTGGGCGTGACATGGCCCCGCTGATTTTAAAGGGCCGCGGCAGCTCGGCTCTGGCTGCGTGGCCCCAGGAGCTGGCTGCAGCGCAGCCAGGCCCCGCCCCGCCAGCTCCAGTCCTGCCATGGCCCCAACCCCCTCATCGGTGAGAGACCGCTCCCGGCCGACCACCTGGCTCGCTGCACCCGCCCCGCGCCCCTTTGTCTCCGCACCGCCCATTCCCCACGCTGCCCCTGCTCCACTGCACCCTGCTCCCTTGTACCCCGGATCCCCTACTCTCCCTCTTCCCTGCGACTCTTTGGCTCTGCGCTGCCCTTGCACCCTGCTCCCCTCCGATCCCTGCCCCCCCAGCTCTGTGCTACCCATTCCCTGCACTGCCCCTAGACCCCGATCTCTCTGCACCTCCCATTCCCCGCGTCCCATTTCCCGTGCCTCCACCGCACCCTGCACCCTGCGTCCCTCTGGCTCTGTGCCTCCCGTTCCCCGCGCCACTCCTGTACCCCACCCCCCACTGTTCCCTGCACCCCTCTGGCTCTGTGCTGTCCCTGCACCCTGTTTCCCCTGTGGGTCAGGAGTGATGGGGTGCTTGTCCATAGGGAGGGGCTGGACAGGGCAAGGAAAAGGCTGCTGTGATCCAGCAGCGAGTGAAAGGGGGAGTTCACTTGAAGCACCTTTGCCTTTATGGAAAAAAACAAATGAAAATGCTATTTGCTATTTATAGGGCTAAAATGCCGGGACAAAAATGAAAACAAACAAAAAAAAACCCATTGCAAAATGCAAACGTGTAAAAGACAACAAAAAAGGGGGGGGGGCAAAAATGTTTTGCTTGGGGCAGCAAAAAACGTTGAGCTGGCCCTGGGGGAGGGAAAGGGGCTGGGCTGGGCTGGGCTGGACTGTGGGGAGGGGAGGGGGAAAATATGGGGAAGGGGCTTGTGCTGAGGGGAGGGGGGGAGGAGGTCAGGAGAAGAAGAAGAAGAAGAAGAAGAAGAAAGGGGAAGGCACCAAGGAATAGGGGTGCAGGAGAGACAAATGCCAGGGGGCCAAGTGCAGACAATGAGGTAAAGGGCAGGAGGGGAGGTGTCAGTGGGGGGGGGGGGGACAGGATGATGCTGGGAGAGGAGAGGGGAAGGGCACTGGGGGCTAGAGGTGGGGAGGCGGAGGTGCTGGGAGAAGGCTAGAAAGAAGGGGTGGGCATGAGAAAGGCGGGGATGGAGCAAGTCATATGTGAGGGCACAGGGGCATGAGGGAAACGGGGGCAGAGGGTGGTGAGAGGGTGGGCATCAGGGAAAAAGAGAGCAAAGGGGGCAGGGGCAGTGAGGGAAGGGGGAGGCACCAGGAGGGTGCAGGTGCCAGGGGATTCTGGGGGTGAAGCAGAAGGGCAGACACCTGTAGGGGAGGGACAGCACCAGAGGAGAGAGGCAGGGCAGGTGTGTAGACGGAGGTGTTAGGAGAGGGGATGAGGAGGGGTAGCTCACATGATCAGAGTGGGGCTACTGGAGGAGTGGACACAGGTGGGAGAGAAGGGCTGGTGGAGGGGGGCAGGTCTCAGGAGGGCTGAGGGCAGTGAGAAGGGCAGGAGTCAGGACAGCAGAGGAGGGTGAGGGGTTGGGGGGCAACAGGCACCAGGGGAGCTGATGGAGCAAAGGGAAGAGACAGGGCAGCAGAGGGAAAAGGTAAAGGTTTATAAAATATTTATTAATAACTTGGGTGATATTTATTAATAACTTATTAGTAATTACATTTCTTATTCTTATTAGGAATTTATGGTATTAAAAAAACACTTTTGGGGGGGGGGGGGAGGGTGGCGAGTCCCTTTTTTGTCTGGCGAGTAGGGTTTTCCAGAATTTGTCGAGCCCTGTATATTGCCATTGCAAAAGGTTCAGAAAAGGGCAACAAAAATGATTAGGGGTTTGGAATGGATCCCATATGAAGAAAGATTAAAAAGACTTGGACTTTTCAGCTTAGAAAAGAGGAGACTATGGGGGGATATGATAGAGGTCTATAAAATCATGACTGGTGTGGAAAAAGTGAATAAGGAAAAGTTATTTACATATTCCCACAATATAAGAACTAGGGATCACCAAATGAAATTAATAGGCAGTAGGTTTAAAACAAATAGAAGGAAGTTTTTCTTCACTCAGTGCACAGTCAATCTGTGGAACTCCTTGCCAGAGGATGTGGTGAAGGCTAGGACTTTAATGGGGTTCGAAAAAGAGCTAGATAGATTCATGGAGGTTAGGTCCATCAATGGCTAGTAGCCAAGATGGCTAGGAATGGTGTCCCTAGCTTCTGTTTCTCTGGAGGTGGGTGACAGGGGAGAGATCACATGAGGATTACCTATTGTGTCCCCTCCCTCTGGGGCATCTGGTATTGGCCACTGTCGGCAGACAGGATGCTGGGCTGGATGGACCATTGGTCTGACCCAGTATGGCTGTTCTTACATGGCCTTCATAGATCATGCTTAAAGATGGCCCGGATACATTTTTATTTTTTAGTTATATTTGTGTTCTTGAAAAATCCTGCAGGTAGTTGGTGGAATTTCCCTTGTTTGAAGCTAATATTCTCTGAAATTTTCAACGATTACATGTTTACATGGGGGAAGGAGGGGTGACTCCACAGGAGCCGGTTTCAAGCTCCCGCCTCCCTGCTCCTGTGCTGCTGTCTCTGATATACAGTACCTTACTTAACAACAGGAACACCATCCTTTATCTGACTTCCAAGGTAAGAACTAATTGTTTCAGTACAGCAAGGAAATACATCTAGCTCTAGAAGCATTTTCAATACAATCTACCTCAGCTATCCTTTGGGTTACAAGGGATGCAGTCTTGACTCTATAAACATTTTACAATGAATGGTAGTGTTAAAAGTGTGATGTTCTAATATGATCTAATACCCTGGGCAAACACAGAAATTCCAAATGGGAATGAACTCAGCATTCCAAATGGGAGAGATTCCATTAGACTGGAAAAGGGCAAATATAATACCCATCTATAAAAAAGGGAAGTAAGGGCAATCCATGGAATCAGCTTAATTTCTGTACCAGGAAAAATAATGGAGCAAATAATTAAGGAATCCGTTTACAAAAATCTAGAAGATAATATGGTGATAAGTAATAGATAGCATGGATTTGTCAAAAACAAGCCATGTCAAAACAATTTGATGACTTTCTTTGACAGGATAACAAGCCTTGTGGATAAGGGAGAAGTGGTAGATGTGGTATATCTAGACCAGCAGTTCCCAACCTTTTCCAGATAGGGACCCATTTTGACAATTCAGGAAGACTTGGTGACCCAAGGCAATTAAAAAGCGGGGGGAGGAGGGAGGGCAGAGCCACCTGGGGAGACACTTGGTGCCCTTTTGAAATGTAATGGTGACCCATATTTGGGTCCCAACCCATAGGTTGGGAAACCGTGATCTAGACTTTAGTAAGGCACGTGATACAGTCTTGCATGACCTTCTCATTAATGAGCTAGGAAAATACTACCTAGAGAGAGCTACTAGAAGGCAGGTGCATAACTGGTTAGATAATCATTCCTAGAGAGTAGTAATAATTGGTTCACAGTCACGCTGGAAGGGCATAGCGAGTAGGATTCCACAAGGATAACTTTTGGGATAGATTCTGTTCAATATCTTCATCATCGACTTAGATAATGGATAGAGAGTACACTTATAAAGTCTGCAGATGATACCAAGCTGGGAGAGACTGCAAGTGCTTTGGAGGATAGGTTTAGAATTCAAAATGATCTAAACAAATTGGAGAAACAGACTGAGGTAAAAAGGATGAAATTCAATAAGGACAAAGGCAAATTACCCCAGTTAGAAAGGAACAATCAATTGCAAACAAACAAAATGGGAAATGGCTACCTATGAAGGAGTACTGTGGAAAGAGATCTAGGGGGTCAACCTAAATATGAGAAAAGAGTGATTCTTCTGCTCTTAGAGTTGCCAGATAGTTTCACAAAAAATACCGAACACGGTGGGAAAAAAATTGGTTGAGGAAAAAAAACAAACCAAAAAAACAGGAACCAAAGTCGTTGAGGGAAAAAAAAAAAGCACAAAAAAAGAGCATCACGGCCCCTTTAAATCACCACGCTTCCCTCCGCCCCCACCAGATGCAACAAAAACATTTTACATGTCCGGTATTTACCGGAGAGAAGCCACAGATACCGGACTGTCCGGGCCAATACCGGACACCTGGCAACCCTATCTGCTCTACTCTCTGCTGATTAGGCCTCAATTCTTATATCATGTGAAGGAATAAACAACATTTCCTTATTCACTTTCCCATATCATTCAATGTTTTATATATCTCTATCGTATCCCTCCCCTTAGTCTTCTCTTTTCCAACTGAATAGCCCCAGTCTTTGTCTCCTCATAGAGAAGCTATTCCATACCCCTAATCATTTTTGTTTCTCTTCTCTTTACCTTTTCCAATTCAGAGATATATATTTGAGATGGGGTGAGCAGATCTGCAGACAGTGGTCAAGATGTGGGCACACCATGGATTTATAGGGTGGCATTATAATATTTTCCATGTTGGTGTCTCTTTCTTAACTGTTCCTACATTCTATTTTCTTTTTTGACAGCTGCTGCACATTGACCAGAGGTTTTCAGAGAACTGTCCATGACAACTCAAAGATCTCTTTCTTACAGTTAATTTAGACCCCATCATTTTGTATGCATAGCTGGGATTGTTTCTTCCAATGTGCCTTTACTGCCCTTTAACAGTGTTAGAGTTGTTAATACAACAACTAATAAACTTCAACTGGTAAATAAAATTCATGCAAAGTATATTCTCGATAACATCCTTACATCAATCACTCTCAAACACCCACATACTTTATTTTAACTTTCTTACCTTTTGGGAAATTACAAACAAATACATGAACTCTTAATATGTATATCTCAGTTCTCATTAAAAAAATTATGACGTCAAAAGTATTTGAGTTTCCCCCTCAACATTTTTGTAAAACATGAAATAATTAATATATTAGAGGAAAAAAGTAAGGAAAAAAACTTTAAAGGTAATAACTGGAAAGAAAATATTACCATAGATTGGCCAACATAGGTTTCCTAACATCCCTAAGACACCCGGAGGCGTAAAAGATAATATTATAACTTTTTCCAATGGCAATGTGTTTTATTTTTCTATTAAGTTACTCAGTAATTAGAAAAAAGTGTTAATCATTATAAGCTATGTATACAATGTATTGGATATTTCTCCAGCACAAATGAAAATACACTCCAGTTCCAGGTATTAAAGGTGTAAAAATTCAAATAATAAAAACAAATTGAAAAATTGAGCTTGCATTTACATATGACTGATCCAAAAGCTTGTTTTAGGCCCTAGAAAATGTTTAGTTTTATAACATAATATAGAAACCCTGAGTATGTATGCACAGTGACCCAACTAGATGATTCTTAACTGTGTCTTAATGAAAATATTTCACTATAGGTCTTAAATATTTTTAAGAAAATGTGCCCTCTAAACATTGTCATTTTTAAGGGCCCACTCACATATTAAGGATGTTAGTAAAGAGACCTGTTCTAAGGCTGTAACAACCAGGTAGGATTTAGCGCATACCAGGAATTGTTTAAAAAAAAGTCTCAGGAGTTCATGAACTAATCAAGAAAGAAAATATTTTGTATCCTGATTGAGAAGCAAAGGTATGTATAACTACTTCCTCTAATTTCCATCAGGAGAAACTGACGTATAAGGGCAGCACTGACGGTTATACTGAAAATAAAACTAATCAGCTTTGTGGGAGAGACTTAAGAGATCAGCGCTCATCAGGTCTCTTCTTGGCCCAGGATAAGTACCACCGACTTATTTTACATGTTAGATCATCCAACACCAGTTAGCAATACTTCTTGACTACTATTCACAGGAGCTGAATCTGAACAGACTTAAAGGTCTGTTCTACATTTCTAGAAATGAGTACATTTCTACACCCCATTATCCAGACGCCAGACTTCAGATTATATTTTGTAAACTAGCTCTGAAATGGCACCAAAAGAGCAGAATAATTGTATGTATTATTCAACAAAAAAGTTGTTGCTACAAGTTCAGAATAAGAGCAAGGAAAAATTGTCTCAAAATGTGTAAATAAATACGGCACTAAATTTACAGTCATTTTGCACTGCTTACTTAAAAACATTCAATTTATTTTCTGTTTTATTCCTTTCCTGCACTACAAGACCTTTGATCCTATCTATGCAATGGATTAACGTATTCTCAAAGATTGTTAAGATAACCAGCCAAGGTAACTAGCACATTCCAGTAAAAGCCAGTTCATATGACCTTTCACATCTTTGATTTAACCAACCCTAAAACATTCCAACAAAGCCATTTTTCCTGTAATAAAAGCAGTAATACAAGGAAACTGAAGAACGTGAGCTATTCCCCAATGGTTTGGTCCTAGTTATGTTGCATGCTCAAAGACACAATGCAGTAAATCATTCCAAGTGTATTCCACATAATAGACCCGATGCAGAGGCATTGCCCTACAAAAAGCCTGAATAAGCCTTTTGATTTCTTAAGTTCAGTCCCTTTGCTGTTATGTCATTACGCTTAGTGCAAAGTTCCTCCTGCACTGCCAAACTGCTTCGTCCTGATCCAATACAATAGTAACTCTGCAGGGGAACCAGGAAGAGAAAGAGGATAGGTGCTGCTATATATTTTTAAGGCTAAATTTTCAAATAGGTGTCTGCTCAGCCTCCAATTTCTCATGCACAATGCACAAAATAGCACTCACTCATATGTACCTGTACCTTGCGCTGCAAACCTCTGTGTATGCACAGTCTACACACACATTTTAGAATTGGCAACAACAAAACCTAGCATTTTGAATGCTCTGGTGTTAAAATTTTTCATGTGTCCGCCTGCGTCAAATCTACCATTCCTGAGCAACATAACTGAGGAGCAGGTGAAGAACCATCTCCAGCTGTACAACCTAGACTTTTCAAAGCCAGGATATAGCAGCTAGATGGCACTATTACCTATGAGCAGACCATTATATTCAGATTGCTGAGAGAACATGTAACAGGATGGTTGGAATTGCACTATGCTAGCTTTGAACATTCCTCTAGGACAGATCAAAACAAATTACTGCAGGCAACTGTTCTGATTTGAGAACACTCACCTGTGAAGTCCCATGTGGCTCAATTATCTCCTCCCATCCTGTACACAACTATGTAAACTGTCACATACTATGGGCTCCAATGTCAGTTGTAAAGATGGGTGTTACCCACGCACATGTCCTTTGCACCCTCACAAAGCTTTCTTGGTGTGTCAGTTAATAATGAACCTCCATGAAGAGCTGCTATCGGAAACCAAATCCAAGTCAAGACAAAGGGGATCAGAAGACAAAAAAGTGTTTTGAAGAACTAGCTGTGTCCTAATATCCCTCAGTCTAGGGCAAATGGTGTGCAGTCTTGAGTCCTTTGGATTCCTTACTGCTCCCAGACATCCAAGTGGACCTTCAACTGGCAAGTCTCCATAGGAACGTATTGGCCAAACAGATGCTTTTCAGGGACCCCAATATAGCGGTAAGGGCTTGGTTCTATCTGATGGTATTCAAATGACCTGTAGTCCTAAAGGGTAGGTGTCTTGATTTGGAGTCCAGTTTTCAAAAGAGCTGTGATAGTGCAACTCCCAGTGAATTCAGCAGGAGTCACAGGGCACAGTACCTTAGAAAAATCAGGTTGACAATAGAGCTGTAGCTTCCAGAATTTCTTTTCTACCTTAAGGAATCAGCAACATTGCTCTTAGGCTGTGACCTTGAATGTCAAGTTTTCGCTCCAAGCAGAAATTGTACAATTGACTTAAGTTCCTGACTAATACAAGTTTATGACAGCAACTATGATGCAGTCTGAAGTGTGATGCAAGATGCCATCTGCTCACACAGATTAGCCATCACACTATTGCCACTCAAAAGACCAAAAGCCTAAATCCTCCTGTTTTGATTTGGAGAATTTCATGTTTAGATCTGATAGGCTGACCCATTATGTATGAGATATGCTCCACAGAAGAGAATGTCACTTTTCTCCAAAAATGGCACTAACAATGATTAAAAATATCAAAAGTTACCTATATATTTCTAAATAGCCTTAAAAATTAGAATGTGCCATACAAGCAGTCCTTGTGTCTGAATTCTTCTACCTCTTCACTCAGGACCTGATCTTTCTCACAGCGAAACCTATTGAAAAACTTCAGTGGACACGATAGGATCCAGAAGTGACACACGATGGCCCAACAGCAGCTTCTAACTTCCTATGGCTGCCTTATCAATGCGTGGCAATCCTGTTCTACACGGACAACTTCTAAGGTCAAGAAGGTAATTCATCCCCTATGCCCATTCAATACACACCCAATCTCCCAAGGCTGACAACAAGCAAGTTAAATTAGTGTCTATTGCAGGGGGGGCACAAGATAAACACCTACCCACAAGGACCACAAGTCTGTATAAACGCCATCAGTGGGAAAAACTTTTCAGTCTGGCTGTGGCAGCGAGTGACGTCTAGCAGGAAAAAGGCTCCATATTCCATTGCAAATCCCCATCCCATTCAGCCCTCTTATAATCAATCAACTTAAAGAGTGTGAGCCTCTTCTATGCATGTCATAAGAACATAAGAATGGCCATACTGGGTCAGTATGGTCAAAGATCCATCCAACCCAGTACCTGTCTGCTGACAGTGGCCCGTGCCAGGTGTCCCAAAGGGAGTGAACCAAACAGGTAATGATCAAGTGATCTCTCTCGTGCCATCCATCTCTACCCTCTGACAAACAGAAGCTAGGGACACCATTCCTTACCCATCCTGGCTAATAGCCATTAATGGACTTAACATCCATGAATGTATCTAGTTCTCATTTAAACCCTGTTATAATCCTAGCCTTCACAATCTCCTCAGGCAAGGAGTTCCACAGATTGACTATGCGCTATGTGAAGAAGAACTTCCTTTTATTTGTTTTAAACCTGCTGCCCATTAATTTCATTTGGTGGCCCCTAGTTCTTATATTATGGGAACAAGTAAATAACTTTTCCTTATTCACTTTCTCCACACCACTCATGATTTTATAGACCTCTATCATATCCCCCTAGTCTCCTCTTTTCCAAGCTGAACAGTCCTGGTCTCTTTAATCTCTCCTCATATGGGACCCGTTCCAAACCCCTAATCATTTTAGTTGCCCTTCTGTCAAGTCTGTGTTCAACATTTGTCATGGGCCAAATTTTCACAACACCGCTTCTATTTGTTGTTGCAGAACTCAGCACATACTGTTTTTGCAGAAGACCACATGCACACAAATTACAGCTTTTATATGTGCAGGTCCATTTGTGTGCACAAACAAAGCACCTAAGGGGAAAGTGTGTGGGTGTAAATAATTTATCATTTTGGTTGATTAAGCTGTATTCCCCACTGCATGCAAGCAACCAGAACATAAACTGAGTTCCAATAAGGCCATTGGTCCCATTTGTGAAATAAAATCAATTGTGATAGATATTGCAATCCCATGCAGTATCTTTGAGGACCATATTGTATTAAGTTTATGTATCATTGTAGGCCAGGGCACTGGTGGCCTTAGATCTTACCTGATGGGCCCCATGTGACCTTACCTGGGGGCACCCAGCTAAGCAAGAGGAGAAACAGCTGCCAGCCCAGCCAGGTTCATGGAGGACAAAGGCACTCATTTAGTTGTCTCAAGTAACTCCTCTGCACTGGTGGGAGGAGCAGCAGCAAGGTGGGTGCCTGGGGGGGGGGGCTCCCCATTCTCCCTGGGATAGAGGCCCCCCTGTAGAAGCCATGTGAGGAGTGGGTGGGGCAGGATGTGCTGGAAGCGCCTTGGGGTGGGTGGCTGAGGTTGGTGGTGGTTGAAGTGTGTTTGTGTGCAGCTTCTCCCTGTGTTCTGGCTGACTGGGGTTTGGAGCAGCCCTGCTATCTGGGTGTGTGTTAGTGTGGAGCAGGTCTGGGTCCCCCCCGCCCCCGCTTTTCTCCCCCTTCCCTCCTAAGAGCTAAGGATGTTAAATTGAGGTTAATTGACTAGTCGAGTAGTCGATGGAATTTCCATCAACTACTCAACTAGTCGATAGTCACTTCTGCATTCCTCCTTTGGAATGTACAAGAGCCCCCAGCAGGAAGTCCCGCTGACTCTGGGTTGCATGCGGGTGCCTGCTTTGAAATGTACAAGAGTCCTCACCCAGCAGGAACTCAGGAAAGATGCAGCCCCCATGTGACAGCCTTGAGCTGCAGGTCAAGCACCAGGCAAAAGGGTCAAGCGCACTGCCAGGGCTTCTGCAGAGCAGCTCAAGCTGTGGAGGAAGAACCCCACTAAAGGGTGAGTGACAAACTCAGGTTTTTCATCCACAGTTTCATTTCACAATCTGATGCCATTCACAAATAGCCGCCCTATGTGCCTCCTGTCTTAGGGTAAATATTTAATCCATTCCCCATGCAGCTCTTAAAGAAAGTGCTTAGCCAAAGGACTGATAATGATAATTCCCTTGGAAAGGGGCAGAGACAATAGCAAGCCCTGCACTCAGGGAAGCAAAGGACTGAGCAGCTTCCTTCATGTGCCCCAAGGATGTGCCTTGTCCCTTAATCTCCTGAGACTCCCATCTATAGAGAATGCCGTGGCTCAGTCTCGCCTGTCACAAGCAATGTCACAGTCTGCAGAAGCAAAGGCACGCAGCGCTGCCTGCTGAATCTTAGCATCCTGATGAACAACATTTTGTATTCGTTCTTATTAGTTTAGTGTTTAGTTTTTGACAGTATCATATATATAGTAGCCCACTGTCTGTGACTCTGTAACGCTGGCTGTTCCCTCTGGGCGGCACTGTTGCCTCCCACTGTGGCGTTCGGCTGACGTCTGCGCTGCTCAGCCGGGCCGCCGCGTGGGAGCAAGTGGCTCAAGTGGCCATTGCATGGGGAGCGCGGGGCCCAAATGGCCGCTTGCGCCACTTGCTCCCGCGCGGTGGCCCAGCTGAGCGGCGCAGAAGTCTGCCGAGCACCACTGCGGGAGGCAACAGCGCCGTCCAAAGGGAACAGCCAGGGGGCAGGGCCTAGACGAGCGTGTGTCTCTGACATCAGGAAAGGGCGCCGGATTCAAAAGGAGGAAAGCGGAGCAGACACAGAAGACACAGAGGAGACAGAGAGGAGAATGGAGGCGGCGGAGGACAGCAAGAGAGAGAGTGAGAGAGACGCAGCAGGAGGAGGAGAAGAGAAACAGAGTGAGAGGTGGGAGGGGGAGAAGAGAAAGAGAGAGACAGAGAGAGAGGCAGAAGGCGGAGGAGAGCTGAGAGAGAGAGGGGGAGGCAGGAGGAGAGAGGAGAGAGAGAGACGGAGTGAGAGACCAGAGGCTCAGGAAAGAAGACCGCCGTGGAGGAGAGACCTGAAAATCTCGTCTTGACGGGCTAATTGGCTAGTTATTTTAATAACATTGAATCAAATTTTGTGCCATTTTTTTGAGTAAATTTATGAAAACTTTGGAGATTACTGATTTATTTCTGAAACATTCACTAACACTACTACATACTTGAACTCAAGGGGCACCAAAATACAAGTTTGCCAAGGGCACCATTTTCCCTAAGTCTGGCCCTGGGCCAGGGATTATAAACAACTCTAGGGGGAGGGTCACCATAGCTCCTCCAGAAACCAAAATCAGCAGGGGAGGGGAGTAAATCACCTATGTTGTGAAGGAAGGTATCCCCTCTGGGGTGATTAGCATATACTCATTCAAATTGGTTTTCAGAGACCAATAGACAAAGAGAGCTTTTGGCATCAAAAGGCTGAATTTGAACCAACTCAGGGCCCTCTTTCTGATCCTGCAAATGGACAGGATCCTCTGCTCAGTATGTGCCACAACAATGGAACAAGGGTTGGAAAGACTCTGACTTCCTAGGACTCCATTAGACTGATAGGTGACTCCTGGTATGTTGCATGTGTTCAAATCTGTCTGTTGTTTTTATTATGTTTTCTCTGTAATGCTAAACCCTAAAATAAAGGTGCTTGCTTAGAAGGAGCTGTGCGGTAACTTGGAATGGCTGGCAATATACTGTTCATTGCCCTGAAAGAGATTAAAAACCACACAGGCACTAGCCTTTAAGCAGACTAGTTTGCTGAAGATGCCATAATATAAGGCAGGGAGCCAGGCAGCCTTAAAGCCCCAGTCAGAAGGGGATGGAACAAAGGTTTCTTCCTGGAATCCTGATGAAAAACTCCAGGAGTGGACCATGGAGAGGAAGATATAGAGGTTGTTACCTTGAAACTGTGGCACATGTTATTAACAAAGGCACTCAGAAAGAGACTGACTTTGAGTATGTTGTATACTTAAAAGGTCACAGGAGACAGGTGGATGCAATACAATGAAATCTTCCCACCAGAGTATTATTATTTTTCTCCCTGATAGCTGCTAATTTTTTTCTGTATCGGAGAATGTTAAAATCCAATTCTATAGCCTGATGAGTGCTGCTAAAACCCAGGTAAGAGTTTTTCTGCAGCTGCAGTCACACACAAGCCCACAATATTATCTGTTTTTCCTTGCAAGCTAAATTCTTATAAGCAGGCATGTTCCTGAAATTGACAAGTTTCCTGCTCTCTGAAAGGCTAGGAGAGCAGAAGTCTTGTCAATTTTGCTCCTCTGTCAGCTCAGGGGATCAGAGAAAGCAAAAACAAACGGATAATGTAGCATGCACAGAAGCATCCCTTGTGCTATTGGTAGATCACTTGGCAGAGGACCTAGAATTTTACCTTTGCTGCAGCCGCAGCTCTGAATAGCCTAAAAAAGGTTTTCTGTATCATGGACACAGCCTAATATATAACTGTTAGAGTCAGCCCTGACAATGTCACTTTAATTCCTACAACATACCCAGGGTTACCAACTAAGTCCCCCGTAGGATGTGTGCCTGCACGGGCATGCACAAAGAATTTGAATCCCGCCCACCTCCTCCGCAGAGCTGCGCAGCAGTACTCACCTTCCTGGAAGGTAAGCTGCAGGTAGTGGGCTCCGTGGGAGAGCAGGGTGGACAGGGAGCAACTGGCCTCCAGCCCTTCCCCAGGCTAAAGCTGTGGCCAGGGTGGGCCATGTGGTGGCTGCTGGAACTGGACGGCGGCTGCACGGCAGCCCCAGCTCCAGCCCTGGCTCACAGGGCAGCCACCCATCATGCAGCATGCCCCGAGAGCAGCCGGGCAGCCACCACACAGCCCTGGCTGTAGCGTTAGTGGCTGGGGCAGCCTGGCAGGCAGCTACTCTCGGAGCTGGGGCAGTGGCCCCATGGCAGGCACCTGCCAAAGCTTGAGCCAGGCTGTGGTGTGGCTGCTCCTGAGGCCAGAATGGGGCTGTGGTGCAGCTGTTTCTGGGGCTGGGGCCCCCTGCATCCAGCTCCCTGCCTGCACCTCTCTTCCCCTCTCAGAGCCCCCTGTCCCACTCAGCCTCCGCTGGCTGCCCCCTGACCACTCCCCTCATGTCACTGCTCTTCCCCCAGCACCTCACTCCCTGCAAACACTGGGTGCTGACAACAGCTTCCCTCTGCCCCAGGCAGGGACTCCCAGCCAGCCCCGCAAGGAGAAGACTGGGGCAGTCCCTGCCCTGCACACGGGGGGGGGGGGGGGGGGCGGGACATATCACCTTCTCCCCACAAGGTGGGGGGCACTACCTGGGAGCAGGGCTCGGGGTGTCTGTGCTGGGAGAGTCTCTCGGGGAGCAATGCCACTGGTGGGTGCCACAGTGGCACACCCCCAAAGTAGCACACATGACCTCATTATTGGCACACAAGACAAAACTCACTCCACTCATGGATGGAAAATCTTAAAGGGAACACAGCCTCCTGGCTGCTGGCATGTGAAACACAGACAGGTCACTTGATCATGTGACCAGCTCCAGCTTGGGAGACACCAGGAATATAAGAGTGCCATGAGGGTGTCTCCATCTTGTCGTCAATCTTGCTACTGATTTCAGATGCAGCCTTGCTATGGACAGAGAGCCGGGAAGGATTGCTGACCCATCCTAATACAAGATGTACACCAGAGACTTCTAAGCTAGCAGTTTGTAAAATCTCTGCTAAGAGCCTACATCAAGAACTTGGTGATTGATATATGTAATGTATTCTCCTGAACAATCTTGCTCTCAACCTTTTCTTTCTTTTATTACTAAACCTTTAGATTTTAGATTCTAAAAGGATTGGCTCAGCATACTCTTGTGGGTAAGATCTAAAGTGCAAATTGACCGGGGACTGTGACTGGTTCTTTGGGACCGGGAGGGTCTGTTTGGAGTTGGTGAGATCGGATTTTATAACCTCTCACCTGTGTGTAAGGCCCGGAGCAGACTGTGGCACAGGGAGAGCTGAGGTGTCTGAGGGGTTTTGCTTGTGAGGCTTCCTGCTGGCCAGACTGGCAGCTGAAGTGCTCTGTGTGACTGGTTTGTGGCCTATTTGGGAAAGGTCTCCAGTCAAGGGCTGTAAGTAACCCTGGTTTTGAGAAATTCGCCCTGAGCTGACCCCCTCAGTGGTGCCCAGACCCAGCCCGGTCCATCACAATGCCTCTATCAAAAAGATGCAGCGGGGGGCGGGGGGAGGAGAGAGGATGGAGTGCTGGCTTAAAAGCTGGTTCCCCCCAGCTCCAGCTCCGTGGGAGGGGGCAAAGGTGCAGCGGTGGCGTTCCAATATTGAAACATACAAGAGCCTGGGGCCAGTGGGCGCTTCACCTGCTGGAGCTCTTGTACATTTCAAAGCAGAAGTGCCTGCATGGAGCCCAGGGTCAGCAGGGGACTCCCTGCCAGCCCGGGATCCATGTGGCATTTCAAAGGCAGAACACCGCACTAGTCCTTATCAACTAATCGAAATGTAACATCCCTATGCTCCCCCTTCCATGAGGCCTCATCCCTTCGGAGGCGCAATCCCCTGCACAATCCATCCCTCCTCCCTCTGTAACTCGCTCTCCCACACCCTTACTCACTTTACTGTGCTGGGCCACGGGGTTGGGGAGCAAGTTGAGGCTTGGGCTCTTGACTGAGGGGTGGAGCTAAGGAATTCAGTGGGTGTGAGGCGGCTTAGGGCTGGGGCAGGCAATTTGGTTGTGGCAAGTGGCTCAGGGCTGGGGCAGTGGGTTGGAGTGCAAGCTCTGGGAGGGAGTAAGAGTGCAGGAGGGGGTTCGGGGCAGGGAGCTGGGGTGCTGGAGGGAGTGCAGGCTCTGGGAAGGAGCTGAGGTGCAGGAAAAGGCTCAAAGCTGGAGCAGGGGAATGGGGTTGTGTGTGAGAGAGTGAATGATGCAGGCTTCTGCCGAGTGATGTTTAAAGCCAGAGGCTCCCAGAAGTGGTGGCATGTCTGGCTCCTAGGCTAAGGGGCAATCAGGTAGCTCTGTGCACTGTACATGCCCATAGGCTCTGCCCTTGAGTTCCTATTAGCCACGGTTCCCAGCCAAAGGGAGCTGCAGAGTCAGAGTTTAGGATGGAGGAAATATGCAGAGATCCCTTGGCTGCCCCTACATGTAGGAGCCAGTGGGACGTGCTTGCTGCTTCCAAGAGCTTTGCAGAGCCACAGCAGGTAGGTAGAATGCTTTATCCCTGCTGCATTGCTGACAGGACTTTGGTGTATTAAAATCTCCCGGATTGCTTTTAACAGCCACCAGAAGACTGAGGCCAATCCAAGAGGGTTAGCAACCCTACATGTACCTAAAAACTAAAGATTCTCTAGTGGATCATAATTCATAACATTCCACGCTATAGGATAGGACTCGTAATAAGGCCTGGATTCACCAGCTGACTTGTTCAGCACATAGAAACTGCAATGATCTACATGATGAGGATGCAAATAAGCTTTGTTCCTACTGTGGCACTTTATTCTTGAATCTGGAGGAGTCTCTACAAGAAAAAGGATTTTTACTCAATACCCACGGACCCTGGCATATTTAGCAAGAGGTACTGTGAGTCAGCAGCAAAGAGGCAGCCTCTTTCAACGCACAGAGGATGGCTTAAAAATAGTATCATTGTGGCTGAACTGCCTTGACTGTCTCCTAAGGCTGATCAGCTCCAAGCTGCCACTTATGATGCTGGAACACTGCCTGTGCAAGTGAAATTGTACATGTAAAAGACTACTTGGCACTCTCTAGACATTAACACAAGGCTGGAAGAAATTAAATTGCCCCAAAGACAGAACACCATACAGCAGATGGTTACTATGCAAAACAATACTCCTTATGGCATCAGCATTTTGAAGAGCAATGTGGGGGAGGGAGGGGGAGAGAGAATTAAAAAGGGAATAAGTGTGGCACCAGAGGCTCTACTGAGACACACTGTCCTGTGGTACTGCATAATGGATGCAGAGGTGCTTAAATATATTATCTGCAATCAATATGTTGACCCTGGAATAAAACAGAAATGCATAATCAATGCTGAAAGAATGTAGGATTGTGCCTGGCATACTGGAGAAACAGTTCAAGAATAGTTCATCCTTCTGGGGAACATACCCTTGCACAACTCTCAAAATCAGTGTCACTGTGAGTTATCTGCCAATGTAAGTGCTGGCTGAGTAAGTTAAAACTGCCTGGAGCAAGCTTCAAACTTCTTTGAAAGTGGCTCTGTCTTACTTTCTTCTATGCTTGCATTTCCCTAATTACATAGAGCACATTATCCCCTTATCTCTTCTTCTCTGTCCTTCCCTCCCTTTTTGATTCACATTAACCTTTCAAATGCAGCAGGATGAAACCCCATTATTGATTGACTGAGATTCTTGATCCATAGGTTTTCCTTATAAATTCAATTCAAATTAAACTTATACAAGGCTAAGTCTTTCCAGTAAAAGAGCTGTGTGTGCAAGCTCTCAGAAAAACTAAAAACAATCTAAAAAAAATCCTTTCCTTCACCTTCCTGCACATGCAGTAACCATCTCATCAAATATGCTTCATGAGCAATAAAAGCTAATATATCTGAAGCACAAAAATCCAACACGCTTGTATTCCGAAAGCAGCTCTTTTGCTTTGGTTATATGGGTATCAAGAATCTGAAGAGCATTTAGCAGCAACTTAGACTGTATCTAAACTTACACCACTACAGCAGCACAATACATTCACTACAGCAACTGGAGAGGGTCTCCCATCACTATAGCTAATCCACCTCCCCAAGGCATGGTAGGTAGGTCAATAGAAGACTTCTTTTGACCCTGTCAGCACCAGGGGTTAGGTTGGCTTAAAAATCTACACCCTTGAGCAAAATAGTTAACACCTTCAGTGATGTAGTGGGGTTGACCTAGGTGTAGAACTTTCTTCAGTGGCTTTCCCGCATGTTTTCATAGTTGAGTAGAACTAAAACCACAAGCAACAGGTAAAGGCTGTAAAATTAGTTTCAAAGCCACAATAAGGTCATAGAGATAAATCGCCACATGCTGCTTTGAGCACCTAAGAGGTTACATTTTTTCTAATGAGATGTGAACTGGCAAAACTATGTCCCAAGAACATCTTCAGGGATAAATTTGGCAGCTGTGCAGCCTTCGGAAGTGCCCTAGCCAAATGCAAGGTCCTTCAGAATGGAAGCAGGAATGCTTCAGTCTAGGTCTTGTTGAACACAGAGGGAAAATATCAAATTCTAGGTTCAATTTGTAAAAGTGCCTAAGTGACTCAGGCGAGGGAATTTACTCACCTTGTGCAGTAATGACGGTTCTTTGAGATGCGTGTCCCCGTGGGTGCTCCACTGTTGGTGTTGGGCTCATCCCGTGACTTCTCCTAGCAGTGTCTAGTTGGGCCACACATGCACAACAGCAGTGCATGCTGTGTGTGCTTTTGGAGTTCGCGTGCGTAGCCTGACTCCCCTCAGTTTCTTTGTGAATGTCTTCTTACTGGAGTTGATAAGCCAAAGAAGAGGGGAGCAGAGTGGGTAGTAGAGCACCCACATCACACATCTTGAAGAACCGTCATTACTGCACAAGGCAAGTAACTTCCTTTTCTTCGAGTGACGTCCCCGTGGGTGCTCCACTGTTGGTGACTATACACAGCAGTATCCATGCAATTGATAGGTGGGCTTCGGCTAGGTACCATGCACAACTGAGAAAACCACATTGGCTAGCATGGTATTGGTGTCAGCCCATGTGGGAATTGCATAGTATCGCATGAACGTATGATTAGAGGAGCAGGTTGCAGTACGGCCTACTTCTTGGAAGGGAACTCCTTTCAGAAAAGCTGTTGATGTTGCCACCACCGTAGTAGAATGCGCCTTGGGAGGTGTAGAGAGAAGTCTGCCCTGGAATGAGTAGCATTGGATGATGCAGGATGTTATCAGTTTGGAGATACGTTGGGAGGAGAGTGGCATTCCCTTGGAACGTTCAGCCAACGAAACAAACGGTGTCTGTGATTTATGGAAGGATTGTGTCCTGTATATATAGAATGAAAGCGCTCTTCTGACATCCAGCATATGCAGCATAGCCTCCTCTCCGGAGGCATGAGGCTTTGGACAGAAGATAGGAAGACTATAGGTTCATTGATGTGGAAATCAGAGAAGACTTTAAGTAGGAAGGAAGGCTGGGGTTGGAGGATGACTCTGTGTTTGTGAAATACTGGATAGGGTGGTGAGAGCAGCGATTTCACTAACCCTTCTTGCAGATGTGATTACGGTTAAAAAATACCGTTTCTAATATCAAAAGGGTGAGTGGGGATTTGGCCTTTGGCTCAAAAGCTGGTCTTGTGAGCACATGAAGAACTAATCCCAAGTCCCATGTGGGTGGTATAGGCCTACGTGGTGGGTTGAAGTTCTGTAGGCCCCTCAATAATCTCTTGGAAACAAGATGTGCAAATACAGAGAAACCATCTATTGGAGGGTGAAAAGCCGCGATCGCAGCAAGGTGTACTCTGAATGATGAAACTGACAGGTCTTGTTTCAGGAACATAATGTAGTCCAGGATCAAGTGGAGTGGAGCAGTAGACAGTTGGACACCATTACCCAGGCACCATGTTGGCAAAATGTTTCCAATTATAAAGGTAAGTATTGCACATAGTTTGATGTCTACTGTGAAGTAATACATTCTTTACTTGTTGTAAACACATCTGCTCCGCCCTAGAGAACCAGATAAGATGCCAGGCCATCAGCTGTAGTGTTTGTGGTTGGGGATGGAGAAGAGTGCCTCCGTTCTGGGATAGGATGTCTGGACAGTTAGGAAGTGGGTAGGGAGGTCGAAGAGATATTTGATAGAGATAGGGAAAGCAGGTCTGTCTGGGCTACGCTGGGGCTATGAGGATTACTTGGACCTTGTCCGACTGTATCTTCCAGAGGACTCTGGGGATGAGCAGGATAGGAGGAAATGATAGACCAGGTGAGTATTCCATGGAATAACAATGTCCCCTAGTGATCTGGGACCTATGCCTGCTCTTGAGCAATATTGGGGAAACTTGGTAATCCGGCTTGTTGCAAATAGGTCTATATATGGCCAGCCCCATCATTGGAATAGATTGTGTGTGATCTGCATGTGCAACTCCCATTCATGGTCTGTTGCTAAGTGGTGGCTGAGGGAATTGGCCATAGTAAAGGAAGTTCAATTCTCGATTTTGCAGAAGGTTGCAGGTTCTTTAAGAGTCTGTGCTTTTTTTCTTGACCTTCTGATAATACAACCTCCTGGATGGTAGCGACCCTTTTGAATAAGTCTTGAAATTGTTTCCAGTTGTCAGTGGGTGAAGGGTCATCAGGAATAACTGCCTCGTCCAGTGATGAAGACGATTTGTCAGTAGGCAACACATCAGGTTGTTGGATGTCTGGGTCATCAGTAATCTGCCCTTCTTCCGTCTCGGTCTTCTGTTGGAGGCAGCAAAGGGCGTAGATAAGCAGGTAAAAAGGAACTTTGAGCCGATGTCAAGGGTGCCATTGACTGATATCATGGGGGAGCCCATTGACAGCATGGGGATCCGCGGGGTTGATATTCAGGATGGTAACATAGTGTGGTCAATGTACCTCATAAGATGTGTGGGCTCTTGCTGGGGAGGAGTGTTGAAAGGAGAACACACTCCTTTGATCATCATGGTAGTCACTGTAATGAGACAGAGCAGGTGATGGTGTTGGAGGAGGAGAGCCCCGCACTGATAGGGGAGAACAAGAGTGATGTCTCAATGCAGAATCATAGGGAGATCTGGGTTTCAGTTCCAGGTCTGGCACCGGTGCTGTATACTCCTGTGGGCATGCCGACAAGTAAGAGTACAGACTCTCACTCAGACAAGACATTTCTGTTCCTTCATTGCCCTTTTCCTTCTCTCTTCACTGACTTGACTCTGAACTTCCAATGCACCCATTCTGAACCACACTTCTCTCCCAACCCCCAGTACACACACTGTATAAAACCCTGAACAGAACAGACTAGAGCAGCATTTCCCAAAGCATGGTCTGCGGCCCAGTACTGGTCCTTAGAAAAATAATACCAGTCCTTAGAAAAATTATCATGCACAATCCTATTAATTTTTGTGATGGGGTAGCAGCACCCTGCAATGCCGAGCGCGGTGGCGCGGCCCTCTTGGGAGAGAGCCTGCCACCGCGGCGTCTCTGCCGGGCATGCTCCCGGGCAGCGGGGCTAGTGCCTGCAGGATCTAGGACCCAGGGAGAAGGCCAGGCGCCGTGCACACCAATGCAGAACACCCAGTGCCAGATGCAGCTGGAGGAGCCGGCACTGGCTGATAAAGCGGCCGGGATTGGGGTCGGGGGGGGCGGGAAAACCTGCCGGGCACCATGCGCACCGATGCAGAATGCCCGGCACCAGACGAAGCCAGGGGAGCCGGTGCTGGCCGATAAAGCAGCCAGGATTGGGGCCAGGAGGCCGGGGGGAGGGAGGGCGGAACAACCCGCCGGACAGGTAGGACCAGTGACACAATTTATTTTCATATTCATCATCTGCTTAATGAATATGCAAATAAACATTACCGGTCCTCCAAAAGCTCGTGAATGGGTTTACTGGTCCACAGTATCAAAAAGATTGGGAACCACTGGTCTAGAGTAATAATGGCTGGTCAAACTTCACTGGAAGAAGTAATGACAATGCTGGTATGAATATTAACTTAAATTTAAAAAAAAATATAATACAACTTGCAAGGGCTATGAGTGCTTTAGAAGACAACCAAAAGTGCTTTCAAAACCAGTATATTTTTCCAAGCTTTTGTCCTGGATCAGTGCCCACAGAGGAAAAAATTGACCCCTGTACTATTTATTTTAGCATCATTACAAAATTCTGACCCATGAAATTATTATTTGGAATAAGTTTTAAAAATGGAAACTGAAAAAAATTATCCCACTAACATAGCCTATTCCAAAGCCTGCTATATTGCTACTGTAGGTAAATTCCTGCCTCTTAGACTCTTGCTCTGATCCCACATACTCCAGAAACTCAACTTTCTAAGTCTTGGTCCTTGAAAGCCATAAAAAGGACCCTTTGCAAAAGAATAGCAACAGATCACCTATCAACTTCACTGAACCATTCTTTCAAGGACTGACACAGTAAAAAGAAAAAAAATTGAACAGCTGTAAGTAGATCCTGCAGAAATGTGATTCAAGTGGAAACCCTGGAGTTCAAAAACGTCAGTGGTGGCAGATTATACCTAGGAAACCACAGCCGGTATGGCAAGACAAGGAAAGCCCTCAGACAAACTGCCTTCCCTTTAGAGCTAAAAATAATAAATTATTCAAGTCAGCATGAGGAATATAAAAACTCCTAAAATATTACCTATATAACTGATTAAAATTTAAATTGGTTATGTGGTTAAATGAGCTCCATGGGGGCCATGGCTATGTTGACTGCCGGCCCCCGCAGGTTGCTGGCTTCACAGGCTGCCCACACTCCTGGATCCCACAGGCTGGTGGCACTGCAGGCTCCTACCCCAGAAGTTTAACAGTTAACCAGAACCAACAAGCATCAGCTTATCGGTTAACTGGTTAAACTCTTACATCCCTAGCTAGCATCAAACTGCTGCTGTTCAAGTTTTACAAATCCTGGGCCACCAGGTCTAGATATGCAGAATCATTCCCTCCCTAATGTGTAGCATGATAATGAGCACATGAACAATGAGAAAAGGGGCCCTTCTATTCAAATAGCAGAATCCACATATAGCATCTTGCCTAGCAGAGAAGCCTGGTATAAATGCCAACCTGAGTCAGATAAAACAAACAAGCTCAGAGCTACCCACAGCCTGGGAAGAGACACTACACCCAAAACCTTTGAAAGTTTTTTTCAATATGATAAACCTCCCATTTCACCTCCTGTGACGGAATGTCTGCTATTTACATTTCATGGCAAAGGAAACATTTACAAAAGATTTTAAAAAGAGGTGTGGATAATCTGGAACTAGCCAGACTAAATGATGTGACAAATGCTATGCTTGATTTTGATAATTAAAGCAGGACACACTGATATTAAACATTATTAAAAGAACCTTCACCCCATACTCCTCCAAAAAACCCCAACCCTCACTGATGTGCCCTCCAACTATGACACCTCACTCCTCTGGAGTTCCAGCCCCATGGGGTGAGGGGAAGGGAAAGGACAGGGAGGACTGAGGTTCAGGGCTTCCCATGGGCCAGATTTACTCTTCTAGGTTTCTGGAGCTAGTGGATTTTATGGACCCCCTTAGACTCTTGTGGGGTCAAAAATTAGGGTTCAGTGTGTGGGGTAGGGATGGGGTACAGGATCTGGGAGGGAAGTGGGGTGCAGAAGGGGGTAAGGGTGTGAGGTAGGGTGCAGAAGCAGGCTTGGAGTAGGGTGCCTGGGAATAGATGCTGGGGTCAAGGTAGCCCAGGGGGATGATTCAGGGAAATGGAGGGGCAGGGAGGCTGGGGACGGCACAGCAAGGCGGGTAGGAGTCAGCGGGTAGGTGACCCCAGGGTGTCCAGCCCTGCAGTGGATGGGGGTCCCACAGAGGTCCAGTCCATGGAGCCCTCAGGGCCAAGCCACTGCTCGGCCCCTCCCCCCAGACCAAGTCCCCATAGGTGCAAAGTCCCAAAGGGCCCCGAGCCCCCACCTGCCTCTTGCATGTGCAGGGTCCTTAGCCCCAGCATCACCTCCTCCCACCACTGCTGGGCCCTGCGCAGCCCAAACTGCTGCCGGGATTGAGGGGGGCTGCTGGCCACTCATGCACCACGAGAGCCCGCCTCACCCAGCTGAGCTCCATGCAGCCCAACCTGCTGCCTACTCTGCAGGACCAAGGGACGTGCCGCTCTTACCATGGTTGCGGCACTCCTCGACGTGTAGCTCCACGGCCTGCGCGGGTGGGGGGGAGGGTAAGTTTGTTTTCTTCATCTCCCCACCGGAGCTGATACTACTGCCTTGTGGCTGCCTGACGACTGAGAAGCTGCAGCCACAGCGTGGGCTCCCTGCTTCATGGTGGAAGAGAGGGAGCGGTGTGATCTCCTGCCGGGGGGCCACCTGGGAGGCAGCCACGGACCACTAGTGGTCCATGGACCACACTTTGAGAACCACTGGCTTAGAGCAACTACATTAGAGAGCTTACAGGTAAGTGAAGAGGAGCCTGCTTTCATGGGATTTTGCAAGGTGCTGAAATGAGGTATTTTATGCACAGTTTCTTCTATAAATCTTCTTTCCCAGAAAAGTTCTACTATGTGAGTGTTTCACACAGCTGCCCGTAAAAGGCAGAAAAGTACGTCTCTAAGGCTATGTCTACATTGCAGCACTATTTCAGGATACCAGAGGTATCCCGAAATAGCTATCCCACATCTTAACAGGAAGCCCGTTATTTTGAAATATAACGGGCTTGCTATTCCACTGTCCCTGTAAATGTTGCTCCACGAGGAGTAAGGATTATTTTGAAATTTGGCGCTGTGTTGACACACCAAATTACAAAATAAGCAATTTTGAAATTGACTCAAAATAAACTATGCAATTGGCATAGCTTGAATTGCGTAGCTTATTTTGAGCTACGGGTGCAGTGTAGATGCATCCTAAGGGAGGTAAAGAAAACAAAAAAGGAGTTCTTGAAAACAAATTCCCCCAATAAGGTATGCAGCAAAGGACAAGGGTACAGTGTAAGGGAAGAAGCATAAGAACCCAAAGCCAATTTCACTTACATTTGAAAATAATTGGCGAGGCTTGGGCTGACTTTCTTCATGAAATTAGACCTTTCACATTACCAGGCAAGTTTATTCAAGGAACACAGAGGACAGACCGGAAGATTTCGTTCTGCTGCACAGGAACAGTTCTTCAAGTTGCAAAACAATGCTACAAAAATCAGGGATGTACCACATTGAGATAGGGAAGTGAAGTCAAAATAATATGCTCAGAAAGACAGCTTTATTACCACTTCATGAAGTAAATCTCCTTCTATTCTGATCAGATTGCTGAGAATCAGACTGCTTGGTTTATTATATAAATACTTCACATAGGGCCAAATCTCTCACAATTTGGATAAGATTTGACACTTAGAATGAAGCTTTTGAGTGTTATCGGGTAGCCTTAGCAGAAAGTACACAAGATCCACATTCGCCCTTGAAGAACTCAGCTATGATAGCAGATCTTATAAACTTAGCCTTTTAAACCTGAAAGGAGGTTGCTGTGATGTATGCCATTGAGGGTGAAGAAAGAACACTTGCAGGGGGAATGGAAAGATATAGAAGTAGGCAATCCCCATACCCTACTTCCAAAAATAAAAAAGAGAGAGAGAGCCACACACACTTTTCAGTTTAACACATACAACTTGGAGCATTTACTGAAGTGCTACTAAGTCTAGGAAGTTCTGCCTTAGCTGCCTGAAATGCTTAATTTTGCATTTCAGAAGAAACCTTGTGACCACACAATCACCTGAATAAAAAGCTACCAAAATATCATCACATACAGAACAAACTTTTTTTTATAATATGCATTGTTTGTGACAGTAGCAAGGTTATTTTTCCTCACCATCCAAATAACTTCAGAAATTAAACTGAGTAACTATCTTATACACTTAATGCAATCATCAGACGCTAGATGGCTTGGCAACATCATCTAGCACCTACTGCTTTAAAGTTTCCTTGGTATAAGACGACCATTATGTTTAAGGACATTATTCTAAAAATGGACAATCAGAATGGACATTTAATTTATATAATGAGCAGTGTGCTCTTGACTCTATTAATACAGTGTAAAAAATTTTGAAAACTGATTTTACTTTTATAAAGTATGTTTTAAATAATACCCCCCTCATTTATTAGATGATATCGACCAAAACTGACTGATGATATTTTTGAACACCATAGAACAAAGAAATCCATCTAGAGGATTTTCCAGAGAATCCATTGGGAATTGGGTAAAACCTTCATAAGAATGGCCATACTGGGTCAGGCCAAAGATCCATCTAGCCCAGTATCCTGTCTGTCAACAGTGGCCAATACCACATGCCCCAGAGGGAGGGATCACAACAGCTAATCCTCACATGATCCCTCTCCTGACATCCATTTCCAGACAAACAGAAACTAGGGATACCTTTCCTACCCATCCTGGCTAATAGATTCATGGAGGTTAGGTCCATCAATGGCTATCTAGCTCTTTTTAAAACCCTGTTTAAGTCATAGTCCTCACCACATCCTCTGGCAAGGAGTTCCCCAGGTTGACTGTGCACTGAGTGAAGAAAAACTTCCTTTTGTTTGTTTTAAACCTGCTGCTTATTAATTTCATTTGGTGACTCCTCGTTCTTATATTGTGGGAATAAGTAAATAACTTTTCCTTATTCACTTTTTCCACACCAGTCATGATTTTATAGACCTCTATCATATCCCCCCTTATTCACTTCTTTCCTACGCTGAAAAGTCCAAGTCTTTTTAATCTTTCTTCATATGGGACCCGTTCCAAACCCCTAATCATTTTTGTTGCCCTTTTCTGAACCTTTTCCAATGCCAATATATCTTTTTAGAGATGAGGCAACCACATCTGTACGCAGAAAAAAACAGCAACAGACTAACCCTGAAACATCTGTACGCAGTATTCAAGATGTAGGCATAACATGTCTTTATATAGAGGCAATAAGATATTTTCTGTCTTACTCTCTATACCTTTTTTAATGATTCCTAACATTCTATTTCCTTTTTTGACTGCCACTGCATACTGAGTGGATGTTTTCAGAGAACTATGCACAATGACTCCAAGATCTCTCTTGAGTAGTTGTAGCTAAATTAGTCCCCATTATATTGTATGTATAGTTGGGATTATTTTTTCCAATGTGCAACACTGAATTTACATTTATCAACATTAAACTTCATTTGCCATTTTGTTGCCCAATCTCTTAGTTTGGGGAAATCTTTTTGAAGCTCTTCACAGTCTGTTTTGATCTTAACTATCTTGAGCAGTTTGGTATCATCTGCAAATTTTGCCACCTCACTGTTTACCCCTTCCTCTAGATCATTTCTAAATAAATTGAATAGGATTGGTCCCAGGACAGACCCTTGGAGGACCCCGTTAGTTATCCCTCTCCACTCGGAAAACTTACCATTTATTCCTACCTTTTGTTTCCTGTCTTTCAACCAGTTATCAATCCACAAAAGGCCCTTCCCTCTTATCCCATGACAACTTACTCTGCTTAAGAGCCTTTGGTGAAGGACCTTGTCAAAGGCTTTCTGGAAATCTAAGTACAGTAAAACCTGCGCTATCCGGAACTTAAGTATCTGGAAAACTGTAGAAACTGGCAAATTTCTGATGCCGGGAAAAGCAAAACAAAACCAAAAAAGTTCTCCTCAGAGGAGCGTGCAGCACGTACCTGAGGGAGGGGCGAACGGCAGCCGGAAGCAAGTAGCAAGCATCTCGGCTCCCCCCGGGGCTCCTGGGACCCCCGGCAGGCCAGCCCCCGCTACGGCTCCCACTCCCCCCCCCACCCCCCCCCCCGCAGGCTGCTCCTGCCATCTCCGCCTCCCGCCCCCCAACTTTCACCCCCCCCAACCAGGCCACATGCCGCCCCGTCCCGTGGCTCATGGTCCCCCCAGCAGGCCACATCCCAGCACCCACACAGCTCCTGTGCCCTCCCCCCCAGATAATCAGAATTTTTAGGTTTCTGGCATGCCCTAATCCCCAGCCGTACCAGATGACACAGGTTTTACTATATACTATATCCACTGGATCCCTCTTGTCCACATGTTTGCTGACCCCCTGAAAGAACTCTAGATTAGTAAGGCATGATTTCCCTTTACAGAAACCATGTTGACCTTCCCTCAATAAATTATGTTCACCTATGTGTCTGACAATTGTATTCTTTACTATCATTTCAACTAATTTACCTGGTACTGACGTTAGTCTTACCGGTCTGTAATTGCCAGAATCGCCTCTAGAGCCATTTTTAAATACTGGTGTCACATTAGCTATCTTCCAGTCATTAGGCACAGAAGCTGATTTAAAGGATAGTTCTCTCTCTCTCTCTCTCTCTCTCTCTCTCTCTCTCTCTCTCTCTCTTTCTCTCTCAGAGAGAGAACCTGGTTTTGGAAACTACATGGATCAATAGCATCCAAGCAGATATTTCCCATCAAATCAAGACTGGTGTAAATAGATCTTTTTCAGACTATTTGTGACAACATCCCTCTTTCCCCAGATAACCCAATTTATCTATGTACCTTTCATTTGGAATCTCTTTGAGAAAATAAAGTGCTGTATATTACATAAAAATGAAATAAAAACTGAATACACCAAGCCAGTGCTCCTCTCCATCACCCACACAGATGTTTCTGGCACCCAAACAGAAATGTTGAACACAATGCCCATCCATCACCACTCTGCTTCTTCCCTCTTCTTCCCCCTCCTTAACCTTACTAAAGCAGCTTCATTTACTGGAAGATAACCTGGAAATGACTGCTAATAAGAGCAGCACATTTCTTCCAATTTCCACATTGCTTCTTTTTTTACTCTCATGGCAAGTGTGGTTGCATCTGAGAGCCCATAAGATTAAGACTAACATGTACTTGCATATGTGCATAAGAACACACACATAATTAGTCTGCCTCTTTCTCCACATCCTTCTCATGTATTTAGTTTCTTCCGCTAGTGATAAAGAGCATAGCTCCTCTGAGTGTAACAGATTGGGGATAGCTCCCACGAAAGCTCATCACCTAATAAACCATCTTGTTAGTCTTTAAAGTGCTGCATAGTCCTGTCTTTTGTTTCAGCTAGACCAGACTAACACGGCTACATCTCTATTATGATTGGGGATAGGTCTGTGTGTCGAACCATGAACCCCATTTTGTTTTGTGAATACCACTGTTGACTGTAACATTCATTGGGACTGTCACTGTGGATTGTAACCTCCATGTTGGAATAAGATATCCAATTTGTACTAAAAAAAAAAAATCACCCAGACCCTGTTACAGCCAGTGTCTTCTGAATATTGTCCTGCTCATGCAGGGATGTAGATCACCTTGGAAAAGGCTGACAGTAAGATTGTTTCACAATGAGATAGTGAAAATGGGATTGTTTTTAAAAGTGAGTCTCTGAGCAGGCAGCCAGACCACCTTCACATGCAAGAAGCCCAGGCTAAGGAGAAAGAAGGCTGGTACAAGGGCCATCTAGCCTATGAACCCTGACCAAACCCAGGGCTCACAAGTAGGGTGAGATCAGACTAAAAGGCTGCACATTCAGGAGTGTGTTGTTTTCCAGAGATCTGTCTCTCTCAAGGGTTTCAAGAATAAAAACACCTGTGCTTTTAAGCAATTGCGTTGCTAAGTCTGTGTTCCATGCTTGCCTGCCATTGTTGTCCCTGAAGGGGTTAATCCGAAGCTCAGAGTGCCCACAGCCAGGTGGACTCTGAAGTAGTGCATATAAGTGACTGGATGCTCAGAAGGGCTGGTTCTGGGGTTCAAAGAAGCCAGCACTGGAGAGCACCACAACCCTGGGAGCGCGCCATAGCATAATGTCGACACTGCAACAAAACACCTGTGGCTAGCCCATGACAGTTGACTCTGGCTCGAGGGGCTCAGGCTAGGGGGTGATAAAATTGTAGTGTAGACAGTTACTGTCCTTCGAGAGGGGGAGTGGGCAAGTTTCTAACACTGAGCACCTTCTGCGACACAGTGTTAGCCCTTAACAAGAGGGACAGATTCTGCACCTTTTGCAAGATAAGGCCAATAACTTGTGCACTCCCACTTGTTTCCCCATAACGACTGTTGATCATTTTGTTGCACTTTCCCTTGTGTTTTCAGGCTACCTTCTTTAAGGTTAATAAAGCAATTAGTTCCAATTAAGCTATTTTAAAAAGCACTCATAACTCCAATTTATTTGCAACCAAATTAATTACTATTTATTTTCCTATTGGAGTGGGTGATTTGTGTATTCTCTCAACAGTATCGTATTCATACAGTATCTTTTTAAAAATATTGTAGCACTTGTGTGTGTGATGTGATGCAGAGAAAAATACCTGTTTCGCTCATAGGTAGCATGATTCCTGAATACTAATTAGTATTGCAAAAACACTGGTGTTGCACTGTAAGTTTACACAGAACTTAAAACCATAGATTAAAAAACACACCACACATTGGTTTTTTTGCCAGGAAATGCTTAGAGTCAGAGGGTCTGATACGGAACTTGAGTTCTGTTGAACTTATGTTGAGTACCATTTACTCAAGCGATTAGTTCCATTGACTTCACCCCCATTACAAACATGCTATCCCCCCACATTTTGTCCCCACCTAGAAAATGCTCGACATCTTTCTAATAAACTTCTTGTATAGCTCCAGACTACTGCATGATGCAAACACTCCTACTTAGTAACATAATAACCACCACCACCTTCAATTTCTACAGAGGAGGAGCCAAGGCACAAGGACATTAATTAGTAACTACCTCCAGAAATTCTGGCAAAGGATGCTTGCCCAAGACCACACGGGCTGCCTATAGATAAAAGCAGTTCACCTGTGGTCAGGTCTGTTATCTTAGCCACAGGACTATCCTTCTTCCCCTGCCCCACAGCCTAATTCATTACATGAAAACGTGCAACTATTTACTATACAAATTCATCAGTGTCTCTCACAGTGCCTCTCAGAGCTGAGTATGCAGCAGAAGTCTCTTTATACAGGTACAACAGAAAATAAGGCCAAATTTGCATACTTGGCTGAGAGGTACCAGCCTACAGGGATAAGGGTTGGCTGTGGTATACAAGGGACCTGGCTCCACTCCTGGCTCTGCCTTGCAGAATCTCTGCCAGCCCCCTGACTTAGCAAAGCCAATCTGTCTCTTTTGTAGCTGTGGCGAAGGATACACAATCTAGCTTTAAAACAAACTTAGCAGCGAGCTTAAAAACTGGAAAAACAGAAACTTCACCACCTTAATGATTCCTTCATGGGCTGGCAACAAGGTCTGAATGGAGAACCTTCACATCTATGCCACAGACGGCCACCTTAACAAACACCTTCCCAGTGAGTTACACAACTATTTATTGGATTGCAGTAGAATATCAGGAATCATGATTCTTTCTACTCCTGATCTGGGGAATGGAGTATAACCCAGTGGCTAGAGCATGCAGGACACCCAATGATACATATTTAGCACATTCATTCTGAAAGGCAATATCGCTAAAGGAATGAAGTTTGCCGCAACAGAAACCTGGGCCATATTCCCAGCTCTTTCCTTACAGTATCTGTAAAATTCAGCAAAAGATACCTTCCTGCTTCCTAAAGTAGGGGTATGAATCTTTGCTCAGTAAGTTGGCAAGTCTAAACATATCACTAGTGCCAATCAGTGAAAGATGAGACTAGAACTCATGGTATCCTGACTCTCCATTCAGCACCTGCCCCTCTGCAAGTGTGATTTTGATGGGACCCACTTTCCCACCCCCCACATATGCTGGAGATCTTTGGTGTCTGCCCAAGATAGTGCACTCTCCCCCCAACACTGAGTTTTAACCATGCTAATTCCAAAAACAAGGTCTAAATTTTTTTTAGATTTCAAAGGGCTTCTTTTCAGTTCTTTCTTTTAGATCTCAGCAAGGGGAATCCAGCTTCCTGTGTGTCTGTATCTGCCTCTTCCCTCCTCCTCAATATATGTGTGCAAAACAGCAATAGAATAATTTAGCATCTTTGTAAACAACTCACTGTTGGGGTGCAGTATTTCAAGATGACCTAATCTTCACTTCCCCCATCCACTATAGCGCTTATCCTCTTTTCCCAGTTTCCAAATTCATCTGACTCTTTTTTGTAGTTTTTTTTCCCCCCAAAAATGGAATTTTTGGCTTTAAACAGAAACTCGTATGTAACCTCAACTATGGTACTCCTACCCCCCCCCTCCAAAATTCAGAGTGCAATGGAGATGTCAGAGGCTGTGCATCAGTGCAAAGGAGGGACCTCTTCTGTTCCAGAAGCATTTACCTGATTGTGAGTAGTTGCTAGAGCCAGTCTGCCACAAGTTTATGTTCTTTCAGCAACACATCTCAGGGAGGCAGTTCCCCTGGTTCTTAAAGTCCTTCAAGCAGTCCCAGTGATAAGGGCAAAGTATAAGAGTCTGGTAGTCCACAAAATCAGGGTTTGCCCCATTATGATTATAAGGCAAATGGACTATTGATATCTTAGCAAGGACTGGGTCTCTAACCCTTTGTGAGGCCCAGACTGAGTGTCCAAGGCTTTAAAGAAAGTGAAAACAATATAAAGGAGATTCCTCCATTTTTTCAGAGACTCCAGGCTTCAGACGACCTTCAAAGTTTCCAGGTCAGCAGTTCTCACTGTGTTCAGCTCCTGCTTTTTAAATAGCCACCTTTTTTCAGGTGAAACAGGCATCAGCTGTCTGTGCACAGAGAAACTTATTTACCCCTTCCTGTCTGGAGTGGGATGTTACCTAACATAGGAGAATATGACAACAGCATGGCCATCTGGTGTGAACAAGTGAAACAGCAAGGAATGTAATGTAGCTGTTTCTTCAGTTTCTTTCCCTTCTGCAAAGGACACAGGTCGGCATTATTTGAAGGAGGAAAGCAGTTTTAGGAAGGGAATAAGTTTCTGAGTGCAGCCATTGAACTTCCACTGATCCCAAAACAATGAGAAGAGTGGTAACAACTAAGCAGTGGTTTTCTTACCATGGCTTACAGACAGCTGGCTGGTCACATGGAACTGACTCTCCTTCTTTCCACTGCTAAACCAGTGGTGTAGCCACAGGCAGGCCTAAGTAGGTCATGACCCACCCACTCCTGCCCCAGTGCCTGCCCTATTCAGCCAGTCCGGGGCTCTTTCAGGGGAGCAGGGTTGGGGCACAGGGGCTTGCCCAGACCCAGCTGGAGAGAGGGGGTCATGCCACAAGGGTTGCCCTGTTCTGCCAATCCAGTGCTCCTGAGTAGGTCCAGGGTCGGGGCATAGGGCTTTGCCCATTCCGCCCAGCAGATGCTCCAGCCGCAGAGCAGGATTGGGGAATGGTGCTTGTAAGCCCTCAACCCCCACTCCTCAGCTGGAGCACCAGAGGGGGGCAAGCCCCTGCGGCATGACCCCACTCGCTGGCAGCAGCATCAGGTGGGCAGAGCGGGGCAAGGCCCTGTACCCTGACCACCCCCCGCTGGAACTGGGTAAGTCCCACTGCCCCAACTCACATCCCAGGAGTAGTGCTGGGCAGATTTGGGCAAGCCCCCAACCCCACTTCCCAGCTGGAGTACGGGGAGGGGAGACAGCACATGTGGGGATTCAGTTCTCTTCACACCCCCACCCCAAGTTTCTAAGGTCCTTGGCCAGAGCATCTATGGCTCCCCTAGGGCACTGGAGGTGAGGAGACGTGGCCACAATGGCTCCTGCCCCACCCTTTTGTCATTGCCTGTCCACACTAAATTGGGGCCCATCATAGGGATGTTAAATATTAGTTAATTGACTAGCTGATTAACCTCATGAATTCTTACTGGTTACTCAACTATTCTGTTGTCCCCAAGGTGGGGCCAGCAGCCAGTGTGCTCCAGCCCCACTACCAAGGAGCCCCCTGCCACTCCATGCTGCTGCCTCTGTATCAGAGGCAGCAGCGCGGGGTGCCAGGCGGGAGCTGGTCCACGAGAGGAGCCAGTTAAAAGAAAAGATTAAAGGTTTTTAAATGTGATGCTCTTAGCAATGTGTTAGTGATCCTAGCAGACCAGCTCCACATATTACCTTTCTAAGACCATAATGTTGATAATAGAAAGAACTGTGCAACAGAAAAATGTTCTTAATAAAATCTTAAAATTCCTCACAGAGTGGAAACTTGATATAAATTCCTAAATAATAAGCACACAAGCAATCCAATATGGACACTACATCATTAAAAAGATATGACTAAATAAAGGGAAAAAAGTGATTCAAGGGTCACTCTTCAGGCATCAAAAAATATGTCTGACACATTTTGTCAGCATGTGTTTGGTGTGCACAGATGGTATTGACAAATTGTTCTAATGTTTTCAATACGGGAAAATAAATGCCCCAATTTAGACTAATCATAAGAGCAGACCAGCTGTTTAGGGAAAGGCATCCGAACCCCTTCTGCAAATACAGAGGTCCAAATTTAGCACCAACGTAAGCAATGATGTAAGACGGATAGAAAACTAGCACAAATAAATTTTAAGTGTCAATTTGCTCCAATTTGACATCAGGTGGTCCTATGTAAGCTTGACTCTCCCAAGATACAAGATGGGCATGATATGTCTAATACCATGGGACCAACATGGCTACAACACTGCATACATTCAGTGAGTGTGTAAACCAAGTAGGGATGTAATAGTGCAGTGGTCCCCAACCTTTCGGGGCTGCCAGGCACCTGGGGGCGGGGCTGCTCACATGCCGGGCGTCTGGGGGCAGGGCCGCGCATGTGCCGCGCGCCTGGGGCAGGGGCCGCCCATGCGCCACGCGCCCAGGGCCAGCATCACGCATGTGCCGAGCGCCCGGGGCAGGGGCCGCGCTATGCACCACGCGCCCGGGGCAGGGGCCGCGCTATGCACCACGCGCCCGGGGGTGGGGCCGGCCCAGATCATTCTGCAGGCACACACAAATGCCCCGGCGGGCGCCATGGCATCCACGGGCACCGCGTTGGGGACCACTGTAATAGTGTATCCAGTTAAACGATTAACCGATAAGCGGGTGCTTGTTGGTCAACACTACTGGCTACATGCAACTCTCCCCCTCCCCCAGCTCTGCATTTAAAGTATTTTGGGAGCCAGCACGCAGGCAGGCTGGCTCAGTCCCGGCTCATGCCGAGTCCCGTCAGCTACCCCCACTGCAACTCTGCATTTAAAGTATTTTGGGCTCGAGCCGGGACTGAGCTTGTGTGCCCATCCACTGGCTTCCAAGCTCCTTTCAATGCAGAGCTGCAGCAGTTAAAATTTTTGTTGGCTACATGGTTACCAGATTACACATTTCCTAACATCCCTAAAACCAAGTGTAATTAACATAGTGATGGATTTGTACCATGGCAAGGAAGAAGTGAAATGAAGTAGGCAGACTACTTTATTTTACATCGTTTTTTGCTGGATTTCTTGCAATGCATACATCTTTAGCTTTCTCCGCATGTAAGTTGTGCATAAAAAATAGTGTACTGAACAATACATTTGTGCAAGTTATACCACTTTTCCCTTTACAGTCATTTTCTGGCCAATTTACATGTAATACATAATGTTCAGCACTGAATTTGGCTCAGAATCTTTCATGAGTGTTGCATTTGCTTACATCAGATCTGAATTGGGGTCATATTCTTCTCCCTGGGGTCCTACCAAAAAACGCCCATTACATTTTTTACATAAATAGAGTTGTAAGGGTGTAACAGTCATGGTTTCCAGCAAGATTTATTTTGTTACAAGGAACAAAAGGACTATCAGAGTCAGAGATGGTAGATAATTGAAAAAAATTCAATGTGTGATCAAAGCCCTATAGAGAGAAATATCCCTAAGAAAAGCTTCAGAAATCAAAAGAGATGAAATCTTTCTACCTTCCTTAGGAATCTTTACTTACTAACCTTTAAGGCAAACAATCAAGGTTAAAAGATTAATCTTTTACTTTATGTAATAAATACTTTTTGCTTCACAGCATCTGCCATATGAGGCTCTCTGGGTACCTCACAACATTTCTGTGTGAAAGAGATTATTGTGCCCATTTTACATATGAGAAAACTGTGCAGAGAAAAATCAAATCACCTTTGCAAAATTCTACTCACATGGGGTGAAGGATAATCATCATCATACTTTACATTCCAGTCACGCAGTGTTCATTTTTTCATTACTACCAATCTTCATGGCAGAGAAAGCAGGCACACAAATTTGGACCATTCTGTAAAGATGTGAAGTAGCTTGCCAAAGGTTATAGTGCAAGTCAGGAGCAAAGCTGGGAACAGAACTCAGAACTCAATTCCTATTCCCATGCATCAGCGACAAGATCAACCTCCTCCTCGCAAAGTACTGAGGGACTTTCAAGAAAGAAGCGCTATATTAAATATTTTTATCAAATATGTCCACACCTCACAAGGATATGGGTGGACACGTCACTAAGCAAACTATCAGTTGTCATATCAAGGTATATTCTACTACTTGCCATTTTAATTAGAATTACTCAGTGGAATGAATTTAGAACGTACATCAGCAGGTATATAAAAGGAAACTACACCAAGGCTACACTGCAGACACATTAAAAGACATGACAATGCCTAAACAAGCTCTTCCAAAGTAGCAAGTTAAGGCTAATACAGGTTGGACCTCTTTGGTCCGGCACCCTGGGGACCTGACCAGTCCCAATCAAGGGGATCTGCTGGACCAGGGGAGGTCTCTCCCCTCCTGGCCCATGCTAACACGTACCCCACAAACACAGACTAGGGCTCTAGCCTGCCCTGCTGCTACCTGGCCAGCCATCATTCCCTGGGCTGGAGCTTGCCAGCTCCCACTGGCCCCGGTGCTACCAAGGCCAGAACTGCACAGCTGGGGTCGGAGCTCCCTGGCCACTGCCAGAGCTCCACCACCAGAGATGCACAGCTGGGGCCAGAGCTTCCTGGCTGCCACCGGAGCCATTGCTGCACAGCCGGGGCAAGAGCTACTCAGCTGAGATCAGAGCTCCCTGGCTACCACCTGGGAGCCCCCTGCTACTGCCCAGCTGCTGGGACCAGATCGCCCCACTGCAGCGCCTGCTCCCCCCTCCAACACAGGGCTCCTGGCTGAGTTGCTGGCCCCCCCCCCCCCCCCGGCTGCATTCCTCCCTGTGGCCAGACCACCCTGTACCTGGACTCTGTGGTCCAGGATCATCCGTGATCCTGCCAGACCACAGATATTACAAGACGAGAGAGTCCCAGATAAGAGCGGTACAATCTGTACTGTAAAGCTAACTGATTTCACCAACCTCAGTTACATATTAAGAGTAAAGATGTTAAATTTAGATTAATTTGCATCGACTATTCGATTAGTCGATAAGGATGCCTCCGCCTTTGAAGGACAGCAACACCCCAGAGGCTTCAAAGGTGAAAGCACTACGGGGAGTAAGGGGCCAGTGGGGGACTCAAGCAGTCCCCCGCTAGCGCCGTGCTCCCCGCAGCATTTCAAAGCAGCAATGCTGCATGGAGCCCAGGGTCAACAGGAGCCCGGGCTCCATGCGGTGCCACCGCTTTGAAACGCCACATGCAGCCCGGGACTCCCAGCTGGCCCCGGGCTCCATGAGATGCTGCTGCTTTGAAGCATCCCCTTCTCTTCGCCCCCACCTTGCTGCCTCTTTCTGATAGAGGCAGCAAGGGGGGAAGCGACTAGTCGACTAGTTGTTCACATCCCTAATTAAGAGTCTGTTTTGTTTGTCAACTTAGGCAGTCACACTGAAAGGGGAGAAGCAAAATATGCTGGCTATAGATATATTTATTAGGATGTTAGTCAAAAGGAGTCTGTTCAGAAAATACTCTTTTTTATAAGATCTAAGAGTCTGCATGCACCTATTTAAAAAGTTTTATGTCTCCAAAACCCACCAAAGACAGATAGCAGGTTGTTAAAACAAGGTGATGCATATCCCTAGTGTGAACACAAGTCATCTGCATACAAAGGATTTTACTTATCCAGATCGAACAGTTTTACTTTGCTTGGCAACTTGGGAAAGGTTTCTTACAGAATCATCAAATCCAGAACCAAGCACAGTCTAGGCTGCAACACAAGAAAACTACACTGCAACAAAAATTCAGCCTATATTTACAAGCAAAACTACTATTTTTCGTGGTTCCAACAGATTTCAAAGCATATTTGAGTAACTTACAAAAAGCCAGAATGCAACACCCTTAATCACAACAAATAGTATCTTAAACATCTTATGTACTCCCTCTGAAGTTAGTGGGAATTATTTGTATACCATGGGACTACTTGTGAGCAGAGAAAATATAATCTGAACCAACCAAACCAAAGGAGTTGACATTGATTCGAATGTACCAAAATACTCCATCAAATTGCAGTAGTGAGCTTCCTCAAAGGGCTATCAAAAAAGGCATTCCTAAGGACTTGAAATACTACTGATCCAACCAACAGAATAAAAAAAGAGAAATCAGCTCAAGTGTCTCTATTACAGCAGCAAAATCCAAAACTCACATCTAAACACAGAAACTGAAATAAATCTTCACGTGGCGAACTCTTTGCCTAGTCATTAGAAAATTCAGAATTCCTGGAAAAAATTCAACATGCTTGCAGAGATCTGCAATGTTTGGAAAACATATTTATTTTAATATCCCATTACAGTGATACATGTTGAGCCATGAACTCTTTAAATTGCTTAGGAGCAATAAATATCTTGCCTTGAGCACTAGCTATACGTTTTGTGTCACAGAAGGTCTTCACACTGGTTATTTCTATTATTAAAAACACTTTTTCATCATGGACTAACAGTAAAAACCCCAAGATGAGCAAAGACACCAGGTGACTAGAAGAAAGTCCCAAGCTAATGTAAGGGGGTTTAATTCATCTTTGGAGTGAATGTAGTTTCATACATGAGGGAGGAATTAGGCCTACTGAGCTTTGAACAGTTTGTTCTTTTGATTTCACTTGTGGAGTGAAATTTCTGATGGATCTTCCAGGAACCACTTTTCAGAGAATAAAAATACTACAGGCAGATTTATTCTCTAGAAAATTACTGACAAGAAAAAAAAAGAAGTGTTATAACTAATATTGATTTGGGGTGAACTGGAAGAACCTTGCAATCAATACAGCTTATAGAACAGTCAAATATCAAATAGAAGGGTCTATACAAGCCATGACAAGATTATTACTTAGGGACAAATTCTGCCTTCAGGTAAGAAAGGGAAGAATGTATTTTCATCCTGTCAATGAAAACAGTGAACTAACTGCTCCATAGCAAAATTTAATACTATCATTTTGCCCTTTTTCAACATATTAATTTTTATTTTCGTCTTATAACACATTGATGTTGCTAACGATGAACTACTGCTGAAATATACAAACAACAATTATAATAATAGTTTTCACCTACATAGCATCTTTAATTAAAAAAAATCATCAGAACTCTTTACAAACTACAGGTTGAACCTCTCTAGTCCGGCATTCTCCGGTCCAGCAACATGCATGGTCCAACATGATTTTAGTTGTCCACTTATGGTGTGGCCAAGTTTCCCGTGGTCCCATAAAGTTTGTTTACAGCCACCAGTCCTCGTTCTCAGTGTTCTGTGTTGTTGTTTAGCTCTAATTTACCCCTACATGTCTCCAAAGAGCGCAGTAAGGCTGCTAGACTATATTGATCTCCCGTGGTTTGACAAATTTGCTGGTTTGACACCGGTCAATCCCAAGGATGCTGGGGCTAGAGTGGGTCACGCTGTATCAGATATGCTTCTGCACCCGCCAGGGTGAGGATACTGTTTTACTGATAGTAAGAGACACAATGAGGTTAATGGCCAAATTTTCAACAGTATTCACGGATTTTGCATGCCCTAATATATGGCTGCATAACTTATGAGTACTACAGAAGCCAGATTTTCAAAAGTGCTGAGCAATCACAACTCCAACTAAAGTCAAATAGGTGTTCAGCACTTCTTTTAAAAAAAAAAAAAAAAAACACACACACACACACAACACACACACCACACACCATGCCAAATTGAAGCATCCAAAATAAGTAGCCAAAGTGGCTTCCCAAAGAGCATGGCAGAGTGGAAAGTAGGGATACTGAGTCCTGGCTAACAGTTCCCTTCTTTAAATTATTGTCTCACCACTTTCACCCTTCAGAAAAACAAGCATACGTATTCTACTACATGAAAGATTTGTTCCTTTAGCAGGGTATATACAGTACTGCTCAATACAATGCATTAGAAAATAATACTGCTTAGAAATGCAATCAATATTTTTCACTGGCTCTTTTAATCAAACAGTTATTTAATGCTGGGGTTCTCAAACTTCACTGAACCACGACCTCCGTATGACAACAAAAATTACTACAGAGGGAATCGAAGCCTGAACCTGCCCAAGCTCCACCACTGAGGGGAGGAAGGGGCAGGGACAAAGCCTGAGGACTTGAGCCCCAAATGAGAGGGCCTGTAACCTAAGTCCTGCAACTCAGGACTTAAGCTTCAGCCCCAGGCCGTAGCAGTGCAGCTCCATTTAAATAAAGTTGTGCCCCATTTTGAGGTCCCAACACACAGTTTGAGAGTCACTGATTTAACTCATTAATTTTCACTGGGTTCAGGACAATCATTTCTCTTTGCTTTAAACTGGTCTATAACAAAAGCTCTCCTAGTGAGAAACAATATACTGGATTCATATAATTCCTCCAAACCTTTCATCCTGACAGATCCCAAAGTGCTTTACAAATGTAGTGTTTCTGTTTCAAGCTATCAGGTTTCACTAATGAAGTGAAACACAGCAGCTGTTTACTAACACCCACCACCACAAAAGAGTTCAGCACAGGTAGTTAAACAATACGGTATCTCAGAGGCTCAAAACCTGTGGTTTACAAAGCCCCTTCCATGAATCAACAATTAAGCAGTAGGAGATGAGGTTTGGAACAGAAGGTGGATCCATGGGGCATTCTTTTTCTTATGAGGTGGTCCACAAATGAATGTTGGCCTGTCCAACTGAAACTACAAAAGGAAACATAGGTGGGCAGAATGTAATTAGTCACTTTAAGACTTGGCCAGGACATTGACCACACTAATTAATTTTTTTAAGTCTCATCAGAAAGGCAGAACTTCCAACAGTATAGGGTCTCTTACAGAACAGGGGGTATGAATGGCAAAGTGAACTTAACTAGAATGTTAGCACTTTAAAATAGCATCATATTCTTGAGAGGAGAAAAAGATAAGTCAACATACAAATAGACTACACAATTAATGACAGAAAGTATGTCAGTGTGGGAGTTGCTTGAGTTTCTTCTTATGCCTATTACCTCAGGCCAAAATGTTCCAACTTGGATAGCTAAATTAGGGTCCTAAACCCATTGTTAGGAATCTAAAACACACTTCCAAAAGATCAGGAAGTTTTTTAAGACAATTGGAGAGCACGTACTCACCCCACTTCTATTTCGGTCCTTAACAGTAGATTTAGGAACCTAACTGCAAAACAACAAAGTTTAAACCGCTTGACATAATTCAGAGGCATGAAAAGTAACCCAAGTTACTCTTACACTGAAACCCAGTAATTAATTATGAGATCCAATCACAAAACAGCTTATTCCTCCTTCCCTGTCCCCAAGAATATAACACCATCTTAGAGTGGAAATCCTTTGAAGTTGCTAATGTTATTCCAACTAAATGCATTTTGCAGCACAGCAGTTTATTTGAAGACTTTTTCTGCAGTCCAGACCTAATTAGGGAATCAGTTTCAAACAATTTGGTAAGTAAATGTATCTGCTTAAAATGCCTCAATAAAATAAAAAGGTTTAAACATTGTAATTAAAAACATAGAAAGGACAAACATGGAATGTCCCTTTTTCAAAGTGGAGGCAATGGAACTGAATTTTAATGTCTCTTTCTTTAGCACAATATTACTTGCTTCCTCCCCTCCCAAAACACTGAAAAGGTTTGCTTCCCCAAATGCACAGACGAGGGTTAAGAATGGGAAGAAAGCTAACAGAATTGGAAACTTGCTGTTCGTTATTAAATCGTGACATTGTTTTTAAATAAAAATTCAGGTCTGGTTATACTGGAAATATTTATTACCACTTGCTTCTCTCTAGCCAGCATTTGGGCGAACCTGTCTCCCGTCATCACTAGGATGAAAGAGTATTTGTCGCCATATCAACATCTGCATACTAGAGTGGGAACTGCTATCACCGCTCATTATTGTATGCATGTATAGATAGAGATACAGGGAGGGTATATAAGTGTGGAAGGATTATCCTGTCAGCATTCATGTGTCTGCTTGTAAGGGAAATTTCTTCTCTCCTTTGAGCATGGGAGTGTAGAGACCAAGGGACAGGCTTGTAATTCCTTCCAGCATCTATGCGTGGGGTTTTTTCAGCAGCAAGGGGGTTCGCTTCTCTCATCTATGTATACAAAGGGGGGGGAAGGATGGCAGAAGGAGAGATGTGGGAGATTTTCTGCTATTAGTACCCCTATGCGCACACAGGTTTTTGGAATAAGGGGGGAATCTCTCCTGGCAACCCCTCTCTGTGCATGTGTCTAGAGGGATGGTGAGCAGAGGTTTTCTACATGTGCAGGTAGGAGTCAGTCCTGTCAACATGTCTGCGTTGGGGGCAGGAGAAGAGCAAAGGGTTCTTGCATCTCAGCATCCCTGTATGTATACACATGTATAGGGGAAGGCTCTCATGCCAGGATGTGTGGGGGGTGGGGGGAAAGAGTTCTGGATGATCTCTCTTAATGCCATTTGTGCATATGGGGTCAGAAACTAGGGATGTCTCCAGTGCTTGAATCATGGGGAAAACACAAGGGGGCCTGAATACCAAGTAGCTTGCTTTAAATGTAAATAGTAGAGGACCAAAGACAGCAGTGAGTTAGCCTCTAAAAAACACCGAAGGGGCCCAGGCCCCCCCAAGCACCTCATCACTGGGGAAACCACTCGCTTGCAGTCTGCCAGAGCCTCTCTTCATCTCTCTCTTGCTAGCTTGCTGGGGCCCTGCTGCTGCCTGTCAGTCACATGAGTTAGTCACTCACCGCCAGTGATCTGCGCAGGGCCAAAGCATAGCGCCAGCTGAAGCCACAAGACCACCACGAAGAGTCTCCGGAGAGATGGGGACTGCTGCTGCTGCTTCTCTAGGAATGGATCCCCGCTGCTCGCATTCATTCCATGATACATCTTTTATCCACAAAGAGCATCCAGTTTGCAATAATCTGCAACCAGAAGGAGAATATTATCTTGCCATCTCCCAGACATTTTCAGAGCTGAGCATCCATCTCTCTTCCTCCAGATGAAATCTCTGCCCACTCTTCTCCAAGATGCAATCCTACTCCCACCTCCAGCATGCAACAGAAACCTCTTTGGGACAAGCAGCTTGCCACCTAACCATCTGGACAGGACTGTGAATACGAATGACAGGCTATAACAGTGATTATTATAATTATATTTGTGTCCCCCCCCACACACACACACACAGTCTGTTCCCTGACATGAAAACCAACTCCCCCAAATGCCACCTCTTCCCTCTCCTAATGTGTCCCCCCCCCCCCATACTCCATACACCTGCGCCAATCTGAACTCTCCTCTCCCCCTGCAATAGCCCAGGCTCCCTGGGAAAGGGGGGCCCTTTCCAAACAGCGCATCAGCCTCCACGCAATGAGGCCAGCACCTAAACACCTTCATGCGCCGCTCCATGCAATGCACGGCTTGCCATCGTGATAAAGTCTTCCAGCGCCTGGGGGCTCAGGTCTGCCACCCCCCGCCATGGAGCTCTGGTCTCACCAATACTGCAGCGCTCCCCTTTCCACCGGGGGTACTGAAGACAGGCCCCAGGGGAATCCACACGCGCCCCCCCCCATTAACTCCCCACCCCGGCTTCCCCCTGCCGCCCCCTCCCAGCGCTCCCCAGTTTGCTGCCTCCCGCGGCTTCCCCGGGGCACGGAGCCAGGTGCGCACTGCGCTCCTACCTGAGGGCTGCCCGCCTGCATGGAGCCTCCGCGCCTGCCTCCCCCGGGCGAGCCCCCCGCTGGGCACGACCCGCTGCTGCTGCTGCTGCTGCCGCCGCCTCCGTCAGCCGCGGCAGCTCCCCCGCCCGCTGGAGGGGAAGGGCTGAGCCACACACACGCAGCGCGCGCCGCCGCTCGCGCTCAGCCCACCTGGCTGCGGGGAGGGGGAGAAGCCGGGCGGCCCCAGAGCCCGGGCTGCGGCAGCTGCCAATGGGAAGTCTCTGCCCGAGCCCGCACCTGTGAGGCGCACGAGCCGCCTTCCATCCCCTCAGCCCCAGTCCGCATTCCTCTGCGCTGGGCGTGCGTGGCAGGCGCAAGCCGGGGCTGCTGATGCAAAAGCTGCCGAGGCCCCCGCTTCTGCGCGGGTGCCAGCTCGCCCGGCCGCTCTGAATACATCACAGCACTGAACAAAGTGTGCTGCGTTTTTCTTTCAGTGCCCTGTGGTGCATGCAGGGCAGGAGCTGACAAGAAATTGCTGTAATTATGCCCGTGTGTCTTGTGCTGCATGCAACTGGCTGCTTCAAGTGTTCCTTTGCCTTCTACGTGTCAAGCTTAGGCCACTGCATGCAGTAAATGTCCTTGTGCTGTGCATTACATGCATGCCAAGAGCTAGCAAGAATCTGCTGCAAATCTTCCAGTGTACCCTACTGAGCATGAGGCATAGAGGCCAGAGGGCATATATACAGTAATTCCTCGCTTAACACGTTTTCACGATAGCACGATATTTTTTAAGGAACATTTTTCAAACAACACGACCGTCCCTGCAATAACACGATTTCCCCGAGCGGCCGGCTGGTCACCGGCAGCTGCGCGGGGTTTCCCCTGCCTCCTTGCAAAGCAGTGGAGGTTCGCAGCTGGCTGTGCTGTTCCACGGCGACCATCTGGCTGGATGCCTTGCTCCCTCTCCTCTGCCCTCTGCTTGCAGCCAGCGGCTGGGTTTCCCCAGCTGGCTGGTCGCCCGCAGCTGCGAGGGGCTTCCCCTGCCTCATAGCGTGCGCATGGGGTGTGCCGGGTGTGCACAGGCACACCCTAATGTTTCAAAGGGCCGTGGTGTAGGAGCACAAGCCCCTGCACTAGAAGGAGCGCCGCTTCGGCGCTCTGGGGAACGGGAGCCGCGCCGGGTTTGCCGCACATGCGCGGCTGCACGGTCAAAACCGGCGGGGCTTAGGACCCCACGGAAAGAGGCGGCAGGGACGCAGCAACGTCACCCCACCGCCCCATCAAGCGCGGTGAGTTTAAAACCAGGGCAGGAAGGTCGGGGGGGGGGAGGAAAGAATAGGAGAGGTGGGGGGTGCCCCGGGCAGGGGATCGGGTGCAGCACGGCTGGCCCGGGAAGGGGAGGGGAGGGGGTTGGGTCGGGAGCAGCGCGGCTGGCCAGGGACGGGGCGGGGCAGGGCAGGGCGAGAGCAGCGCAGCTGGCCAGGGGAGGGGGGGGGGTCGAGGGCAGCACGGCTGGCCCCTGTCCCCCAGCTCTGCTTCCCATCCCCCTTTTCTCCTGGCCAGCCCCGTGTTCCTCGACCCGCCCCCAACTCTGCTTCCTGCCCCTCCTTCCTCCCAGCCCCCCCTTCCTTCTGACCAGCCCCGTGGCCCCCGACCTCCCGCCAGTTCTGCTTCCCACCCCCCCTTCCTCCCGGCCAGCCCTGCTCCCCCCAGCCAGTCCCCCCCCCCCGCCCACGATCAAGTGTGTCTGTTTTTTTGGAGGGGGGTGTTGACCTGGTAACCCTACCGGCTGCAGTTCCACAACACGCTCAGGAGCAGGGACAGGGCTTCTCCTCCTCCCCAAGGCGTCAGACTCAACTAGAGGCTCCCAGCGCCGATCGCGCCCCGCCTCCCAGCCACTTCCCCTGCCGCCGCCAGGCTTCAGTCCAGCGCCCAGCCAGAAAACCAGGAAATACCGGACATTGCAAGTGTCCGGTATTTTCTGGATATTTTACCAGACAGAGCGTCCCAAAACCAGACTGTCTGGTAGAAAACCGGACACCTGGCAACCCTATGAGCTGGACCCGGCGCAGGCACCAAGTGATGGGGACTGCCAGAACTTTGGGAACCAGAGACTGCGGGGTGGGGGTTTGTGGCCCAAAAGGGGGCTGAGAAACCTTAGAAAGACAGAGTAGGGGGAGCACCAGAAGGGTGGAAGTCAGGGCGACCCTAGAACTCTGTTACAGACCAGCTGGCAGCTGCTGGAGGAGGAGGGAAAAATAGGGGGAAAGGGTCAGAGAGGAAGGGGCTTGTGCTGAGGGGAGGGGGGCAGGTCAGGGGAAGGCACCAAGGGACAGGGTGGAGGAGAGAGACAAATGCCAGGGGGCCAAGTGGAGACAATGAGGAAAAGGGCAGGAGGGGAGGTGTCAGTGAGGGGGGGGGACAGGATGATGCTGGGAGAGGAGAGGGGAAGGGCTTTGGGGACTAGAGGGGAGAAGGGGAGGTGCTGGGAGAAGGCTTGAAAGAAGGGGTGGGCATGAGGAAGGCGGGTATGGAGCAAGGCATCTGTGAGGGCACAGGGGCATGAGGGGAACGGGGGCAGAGGGTGGTGAGGGGGTGGGCATCAGGGGAAAAGGGGCAGTGAGGGAAGGGAGAGGCATCAGGAGGATGCAGGGGTAAGGGAAGGTGCAGGTGCCAGGAGATTCTGGGGGTGAAGCAGAAGGGCAGACACCTGCAGGGGAGGGACCAGCACCAGAGGAGAGAGGCAGGGCAGGGGGGTAGAGAGAGGTGTTAGGAGAGGGGATGAGGAGGGGTAGCTCACATGATCAGAGTGGGGCTACTGGAGGAGTGGGCACAGGGGAGAGAGAAGGGCTGGTGGAGGGGGGCAGGTCTCAGGAAGGCTGAGGGCAGTGAGAAGGGCAGCAGTCAGGACAGCAGAGGTGGGTGAGGAGTTGGGAGGGGGGGCAACAGGCACCAGGGAAGCTGATGGAGCAAGGGGAGGAGACAGGGCAGCAGAGAGAAAAGGTAAAGGTTTATAAAATATTTATTAATAACTTGGGTGCCACAGTGGCACATCCAAACAAGCCACAAACTCAGTACTGGTGCACAACACAAAATTTATTCTGCTCATGGGAGGAAACTCTTAGAGGGAACACTTCCCCCAGCCTCTCCGCCCCCCGAGTTAATGTCACGCACACTGGGTTAATGCAATTGCAGGATAGTTGCATGAGGGAGTTTTGGTAGGGGCCAAACTAGTCCCTCTTGGTAGGAGGATGGTGGGAAAAGTCCTTAGAAGGGGGTCACAGGACACCTTTTACTTCTAGTCATGTGTCCATATTGCCCGGAGAGTGTTACCTCCAGAGGCGTGGCTAATGGGAGTCAGGGGGTGTGGCTAATGGGGGGTCAAAGAGTACATTTTCAAAAAAATTCTTTGGGTGCACACCCTAATGAAATGTGCTGCGCATGCCTATGCCCTGCCTCCTTGCATCCGGCGAGGAGGGGTCGCTGGGAAACAGCGCGGCCAGCTGCAAATGTCCGCCGCTTTGCAAGGAGGCAGGGGAAGCCCCGCGCAGCTGCCGGCGACCGGCCAGCTGGGGAAGCCTCCTCCTATCCTCCCCTTTCTTTCCCCGGAGCCAAACACCTCCCCTCCCTGCTGTAACCCAGTGCCCTTTCTCCCCCAACCTTATGTCCCAGTCCCAACAGACACCACCGCTTGAAACACAACTCCCACCTTTGCCAGTATTTTCAATGGGAAAATTGACCCTGCATAACACGTTTTCACTTAACACGATCATTTTCTGAAACATATCTAGTGTTAAATGAGGAATTATTGTACTCCATAAACGTGTCAACTTACAAGCAACCACAGTCAGTCAGGGCCAGGCCGCCATGGGTATGGCAGAATGGGGCTGGGCCACCACAACAGCAACGGGGCTGCAGGTTGGAGGGCAGAGTAGGGTGGGGTCAGGAGTAGGCCCTCCCCTGGCTGCTGCAGGTCCATGTCTTGTGCAGCTTCCTTGAGCACAGAGGGATCATTGCCCCCAAGCAACAAAATTTTATCAACAAAAGTGTTGGTGTGAACAAAGCCCTAACTCCGTAGTATAGACCAGGCCTGAGTTTCTGTGACACATAGTGCATTAACACCTGGAGCCCACTACAGTATGTAGCATTTTCTGCATGCATGACCAAAGTCTTATGAAATCCCTGTTATTATGAGCCACTTCCAGAAACTGCTAAATAGCAACCAAAGTGTTGTCTTCTACCTCATTTGTACACCAAAGCAGGGCACATATATAGACAGCCTTGAGGGCTTAATTTCTTGTAGCTTGTGGTATGCTTGACCAATTGGATGTAGCTTCATATGTGAGACACAATTATTTCATAGAGGGGTACCCGTGTTAGTCTGTAACTTTAAAAATAATGAGCAGTCCTGTGACACCTCAGGGTATGTCTACACTAGCTTGTTAGTTCGAGCTAGGTAGTCTAATGAGGGCAACCAGAGTTGCAAATGAAGCCCGGGATTTAAATATCCCGGGCTTCATTTGCATGTTCCCGGGCGCCGCCATTTTTAAATCCCCCTTAGTCCGAACTCCGTGCCCGCGGCTACACGCGGCACGGAGTAGGTAGTTCGAATTAGAGATCCTAATTCGAACTACCTACTCCGTGCCACGTGTAGCCGCGGGCACGGAGTTCGGACTAAGGGGGATTTAAAAATGACGGCGCCCGGGAACATGCAAAAGAAGCCCGGGATATTTAAATCCCGGGCTTCATTTGCAACTCTGGTTGCCCTCATTACCCTACCTAGCTTGAACTAACGAGCTAGTGTAGACATACCCTTAGAGATTAATGCATATATCATTAGCTACATCGGTGACATTGCTTACCAATTGTGGGGGCAAAGAGAGAGTGTACTACAGAGCTCCTTATTCTAGTACCTGTGTCAGGGAATTGAAGGGAATTGCTTCAGCCAACAGTCCTGATTGCTATTTGCCTATTACAGGGGTGGCCAACCCAAGGCTCGTGAGCCACAAGAAAAAAATTGCGGCTCCTGCTGGAACCGGGACGAAATCCGGAACCTTTCAGGTCAGCCACTGTCACAGCCAGGCCGCTGTGAGCCACAGACATGCACATGGCCCTCACCATTGCACTCATGGCCCCCAGCGCACTGCGTCATATTCTGCATGGGCAGGTCGGGTCGCATACAGCATCCCAGCCTGCATATGCTAGCAGCCGGCTGCTGAGCGCAGGCAGCAGCTTCAGCAGCGGCTCTGGGACCCTGGCATAAGGTTGGGTGGGGGGAGATGCCTGGCTCTGGGGAAGGCGAGGGGAGGAGGATTGGCATGGGGGGCAGTGTGCATGGCATCCCAGATGCAGCACAGCAGCTCTGGCTCCGAGACCTGAACATAAGGTTGGGGGGAGGGGGATTGGGTTACAGCAGGGAGGGGAGGTGTCTGGCTCTGGTGAAGGGGAGGGGAGAAGGATTGGGTTGCACACAGCGTCCCGGCCAGCTCATGTTCAAAGCCGGCCGCCCAGCGCACGTGCCCCAGCGCCTGGAGGGAGATGCGCGGCTGTAGTGGCAGCTCCAGGACCCGAGAATTAGCTTAGAGCGGGGAGAGGGGGATTGGGTGAGAGCGGGGGGGGGAGTACCTGGCTCTGGGGAACGGAAGGGGGACTGGGTTAGAGCAGGCTGCTCTTCCCCTCCCCTAGACAGGTGGCGTGCTTCCTGAAATGCCAGGTCTGTCGCACCACTGGGGACTTTTCCCCCTGCTGCCTGCCAGGGAGGGGGGAAGGAGTAGGAATCCTGGGACTGCATGCCAGCTCCACCTTCTCAGGAGAGCAGAGGAAGAGCACACGCTTCCTGAGAAGTTGGAGCTGGCATGCAGTCCTGGGACTCCTACACCCACACATACACCCTGCGCAGGCAGGCAGCAGGGGGGAAGGAAGTCCCCGGTGGAGCAACAGACCAGGCATTTCAGGAAGCTCACCAGCTGTTCAGGGGAGGGGAAGAGCAGCCCTCATGCTTCCTGAGACCCAGGATCCCCAGGTATTGGCCCCAGCTGTCTCTGTCCCCTCCCCCTGGCAAGACCCCTCCCCCGAGTACCTTGCCCCAGCACCCTGGTCTGCCCCAGCACCCTGTCCGCTGCCCCCACCAGCACAGTTGGGGCCACATTAGTGAGACTTGGGGGGTTTTGGAGGGGTTGTTTTTTTGCATCTCACTTGTGTGGCCCCGACTGACTTTTCTGTGGGTCAGTGACCCCTGACTCAAAACAGGTTCCCCGCCCCTCTCATAAATAAAGGCAATGCTGAAACATTTTGTATTTGACATAATATTTTATTTAAAAATTAAGCCTGGCCAAGCCCCATCTGGTCGCAGCATCATAACACTCCTGCACCCCCCAAACTCCAAACCTGAGCTATCATACACTGGAACCCCCTATCCTGAGCCTCTCACATCCCCAAACTCCTGCACCCCAACATCCCCAGTCTTCTGCCACAACACTCCTGCACCATCCACACACGGCAAATCTGTGTCCTGAGCCCATCACACTCCCAGCCTCCCTGCCCTGAGCCCCTCACACATCCCAGCCCAAACTCCTGCACCCTCACAGCCACAAGCCTGCGGCTTGCTCAGCACCCCAACCCTCCACCTGACCCCAACACTCTCCAGCCTGGAGCCCCCTCCCTGAGCCAGCATCCTCTTCTCTACTTCTTCCTGCACCCAAATTCCCTCCCAGAGGTTGCACCTCCCATCCTTCCCAATGCTTTTTTTGTGAGCCACAATAGCAGTGGAGACAGTGTGAAGAGCCAGGGCAAAGTGGTTGAGCCCGCCTCCCCCCCAAAAAATGGGGGCAGGGCCGTGAAGACCTGGGGAAAAGTTGTTTAAAAAAAAAAAAAAGCAAGCAGCTGTGCCCTGGGACGGTATACCAGCACCTATATTCCCTGTGGGGTTTGTTTTTTTTTTTTTCTGCTCAACAACTTTGCCCCGGCTCTTCACACTGTCTCCACTGCTATTGTGGCTCTTCATCTGGAACGGGTTGGCCACCCCGGCCTATTAGTAAGCAGCACCCACCCCAGGATTTATTCTGTGGAATTCACCACCACAAGGTATCATTGAAACAAAATACAGTGTCTGGATTTAAATAAGGACTGGAAAACTGTATATCTTCTGTCAACTTGTATTGAGTTAGCTAATGTTCATGTGCAACACTATGTGCTACTGCACAGAGTCAGAGTTGTTCAACTGAGTATCAAGCCCAATATTGCTAACAACTAAAAGAAATCCTTAGAAGGGAGGAGGCCTGGGCTTTTGAAGCAGATCACCATGTACAGAAGGACAATTAAAGTTCCTGAATGGATGCATGCACGCTAAGGCAAGACAGGAAGCTGTGGTCAGAGTAGACAGCTTCCCCATTGTCATGTTTTTTTCCTCACAAGTCTGTAAATTATGTGGTGATAACAGGACTTAGCAAGTGGGAGAAAATGGGGCAAAAGAAGAAATATGAAATGAGTCTCTCTGCAAGCAGAGCCATCTCTATGCATTGGGGTGTAGTGCAGCAGTTGAGTAGCAATATGTCCTCCTCACCCCAATTTCTACTGACAGAGAAAATCTACATGGACATGTACATGGAGGATAGAACGAGTGGTGATGGGGGGGGGGGGGAAGAGTTCTTCCTGAGATGAGGCTGAGCAACCCACTGCAATTTTCTGCAGGTTAGATTTTAAGAGTATTGAAAAAAGATTTTATGTTACATCAATGTATTAAAAGGTGGGAGGACTGGTGAGAGGCATGTCTATTCCCTTCACACCTAGGGAAGGACGGGGAGATAGCAGGGGTAAATGGATCTTCCATTAGTGGACAGGAGGAAAAAATCGCACACTTTCAGAAGACCCTTGTTTTCAATCCTGAGTTCAACATGTCAGGCACGATGCCCAGAAACAAAGCTCCCTCTCCATCCAGAAGAGGATAAATGGAAAAGAGCATCTCTTTCGGTAAATAGTTATTGCTTAATCATTGGCAGCTGCTATTGAAGTTCCCACTGTGCTTATGTCTGTAGAGAATGCACAGTCCTTTCCCTACACAACACAGTCTTAAAATCTAATCATGTGAAAAGCTAAGTATCCTCAATTCAGAATACCATTTACACAGGGCTAAGGGATTAAGCCCTAAGTAGACAAACAACCTCCACCCCATGCACAAAGCACTAGGTAATCAGGAAGTGGATTTATCACACAAAGTTACAGCTATTTTGTATCTTATTAATAAATAACAAATCTTTTGTGGAATGCCATAACATTAATTGGCTTCATGGCACATGCATGTTTAGAGTCAGGATTAGAAAGAGGAGAGGAAGAATCTATGGTTCAAAAAGTTGGAGAAGGGAAGGCATTTCAGGTAATTGAATCCACCAAAATCCAAACAAAAATCACATGTGCCCTTCTAGATTCACTTTTAATCAGCTAGAAGTTCTCAGAACCTCCCTCTGACTGGGTGGAAGTGCCTTTTAGGGAAATTGAGGGATTGCCTCTCTTGTGCCAGATTCAACCCAGTCAGCAGGTACACAAGGGTCTCATCGCAGGGGAAGTGTTAACTAAAGAGGCTGCTGGGGGAAGATACAAGTACAAGCCTAAGTGCACTCAGTAGTGGTTCTAGGGAGATGAAACCTAGGAATGAGCACTCCATTAAAAGTTGTCAGACCAGACATAAAAAGGCCATTGAGGAGGCCTAGGCTGGGTATGTAAGAAGCCGTTCGGGGAAGAAGAGAGAGGGCATTTCACAAGGCAGACAGCCCACTTGTTTAGTGTCCCCAGGCTGAAGACCCGTAAGAGAGGGTAAGTTGGTTTTCTCCCCATACTGCCACTTGTGAGATGGTGTCCTGTCAACAAAAGGAAAGGTGGAATTGACTGGAACCCAGGAAAGCTAGAATCTGAGCCCAAGAAAAGGGCTAACAGCTTGAGGAAGAGCACAGACCCTGAAAGGAAGGGCTGTTCCTAGCAAGAGTCAGACAGAAAAATGGTTTGGTTTCCTTTTGGACTTTAATGCTGGAAGGGTTGAATTTTTATCACTTAGCTGAAGAGCTAAAACACTATAGTGACATAGAAGCTGATGGCTAGCCCTATGAGAGTAGGAAACAGAGATAGCAGATGGGCCTGAAACTAGCTTATATGAATCCCTGCTATTTACCATAGCCACTAGTGAGCGTATGTTCACTCAGCACTTCTGTGGTTCACAGCTGCAGATCTCATGGCCTCTCATATAGATGCCCCCTCAATTTAAAAAAAATGCTTGGACCTATGCCACTAGCCTATTGGAAGTAACACAGAATCTCCCTTGGTGAGATAGAACAAAAGTAGAACCACTAGCCAGCCCCAGCCTCAACATGTTGGAACCATGTATGACCCCTGGATGCATCCAAAGCTCTGCCTTCTAAATTTCACCCTGCTTCAATCAAGCCACATCCATTGCCCACTAATATGAATCAAGTTAAAATCACACCCCACTAACTAAAGCCACCCACCTCCGTCTAATCATAAGACAAAGTCCACACCCTACCTGACTGTCCCAGAAATGTATTCCTGCTATTTAGGAACATACACAAAATAAGGTTGAGGGAGATTATTGCTACTGCAGGTTGGTTTTTGGTTCTGTCTAGTGAGATGCAGTTCTGGCTCGGAGAGTTGGAGAAGGAGCTTTTCAGTTCTGTCCAAGTATGTGTGAGCAGGTGGTTTTTGGCTTGTTTCTAACAAGCTGAGGTGTTTTGGATTGATTACAGCTTAGCTAGCCTAAATATGAGCTGTTTCCTACTTACTCCCAGCTCACTTGCAAGTAGGAGGTTCTATTAATGGTGACCACCTACCTTTCAAGAAAATATATGCTGATTCATAAAAAACATTAAAAAAAAAATGTGAAGCTCCTTTTTAAGGGCCTCCTCCCTCCCTCTTTCCAGCACACGTGTGCATGCATGCACAGTTTTTTCTGTGGTACAGTATCATACCTAGGTATGATTACTGCTTGAAAATAGGCCTTTTATTTGATCAAATGCTTCAGAACTCCTTTACTGGATACATATATATGATTAGAGGTAATGTGAGCACTGTAGAGAAGGGAATATTGCAGGTTAATTCCATCTGGGCATGAGTGTAAAAGGATGGTAAGTCTAATAGAGAAGCAAAGAGTTCCACTCAGAAGAAGTCACCTAGGTGATGAATTATTTTAAAATATAAAGTGGCAATGAACTAGGAAAGAGATTGAACTAACAGAAAATCATTTCAAGCTGTAAGTATATCACTTCAAACACCATTCAGATCTTCCTTGTCACAAACCACCTTCCTTTAAAAAAAAAAAATCAACCACAAGAAAAGGAAAGACAAGAAAAAACTAGAAAAAATAAGGAAACAATTTAAAACAAAGTTAAATTAATCCAGTTGATGTTTAATGAGCTAGAAGTGCACGATTTGTAAGACAAGACCATTAAGTCCCATGTCAGCTTAATGACCTATAAGACACACCTTGTCCTGTCCTTCTGGTTTAACTTTTCTTATATTTGTAACAGGCTAAGGCTTTCCACACAAATTAGTCATCAGTTGCTGGTTTTGGCAGTTTATTTCAACCCATTTATAAGCTCAGTATTCAGAGAATTTTCCAGAGAAATCCTCAGATCTGTAGTACGGGGATACAAAATGTGTCCCAATAGTGATAATGGGCACTTCATGAATCCATATAATACAGAGAAGCTTTCTAATCTTAAATGTCTGCAGGGCCTAGTGCAGTTTTAGGTATTATATAAATATTAACAATTCATATCTATCCTATTCTTCGAACAACCCAGCTCACCTCATTAGTAAGAGGTGACCCTCAGAAGATTAGGATGAACTCTGAGAAATTCAGGGATTTCAAACTATATCATACCTTCAGGGATTTCCTTTCCATCCTCTTTATCTTGGGAATTTCATTTATAATGCAACTGGCCCTGTGGAATCTTGGTGATATGTGCAGTTTAAAAAACAACAATCATCAAAGAGGCTTTTCCTTCTCATTCCTGATCTTGATTTCACCACTGTCCTTCCAGGCCTGCTCTCTTTCATTTTATTCTTCCTCAGAGAATTGCTGTCCCCGCAATCATTATGATTGTGGAAAGCAATCGTTCCCAGCAGGCTCATTTAAGGTGGTCACTTGGAACAGATGCTTCCCTAAAAGCATGGTTTCAAGCATAGGTAAGTAACTGGTGCAACAATCACATATAACAAGTTTTGAATCACTGAACATATACAAAGGCTAAAGAACAGCAGTTTGCACTTATCAAGTCTTGGCTCTGCTGAGTACCCTTAGCACCCACCAATTTTAGATGGGAGTTAAGGATGTTCAACTTCCTACAAGTAAAGGGATTTTCTTAAATATAATTAAAATATAAGATTTACGCAGCATTGCTCAGGTCCTTAACTCAATTAATTTTTGTTTTTCTTCATTTAAATCATTGCTCCGGGGTGGGACAAGATAGGAGGGGTCCAGTAGGCAGGCTGCGCCGCGGAGAGAGGACTACCCCAGCCTCTCTCACTGCAGCAACTTATCGGGTGGGAGCCTTCATAGCTGTTACAGCTCCAGTGAGCACAGCCTGGGGAGGGGTACAGGTCTCCTGGTTGGGGCTGGTTCTGATTGACTGGGGAGCACAGGGGGCAGATGAGAGTGAGGAATGCAGCAGACTGTGCACTTTCCCCTGGGGGAACAGCCAGCAATGTTCTGATAAGAACTGGGGAGGGGGGACCATCAGCCACTTCCTGCTCTCCCTGGGGGGTGGAAGGCTTGAGGCTGAGGCAGTCCTAGATAATGGGATGGAGAGCAGGGGGTACCCACCATCTGCCTGGTAATTCTGTCTCTTTTCTGTATGGTTTTATGAGAAGCTGTCCTATTCCGGGCACATCCCATTTTCTTGGCACAACCAAACCTGTACCTTGCTTTAGATTATGATAACAGGAAGCTGCATACCAAATTTGGTGGTCCTAGCTCTCACCATTTAGGAGTTCTTGAACAGATGGACTCTCTTAAATATATAGTAGAGATATCAGTTGGACCATGAGTGTGCTCAGCCCCCTGAAGGAAATCACAGGGGACTTGAAAAGACAGTTCTGTTTTCAATCAGTGAATTATCAACACCTACCGACATAACTACCAATCTACAACCTTGAATGTACCAATCTACAACCTTGAATAACTAGGCATCAGTATAGTTTAATTAATTAGTGGCAATTAAGTTCATTACAAAGACTTTGGGCATAGAGAAGACCCGAGACTGAACTATTAATTGTTTTAATCTAATGACCTACATAACTGCTTTTGTTTTGTTTCTTTAGACTAAAAAATGCCTAAATGAGACAAAAAAGATGTTTAGTAAACATGAAAGCATTCTTTATGCTTACTTCATTCAACAAAACCCAGAAGAAATTAAACAAAAATATGAAGCCCCTACAGATTGCAAACTGAACAGCAGGTCTATTTCTTTAGCTGGATAAACAAAACATTATATTTTGTACTTTATTGATTCAAACTAAATCCTATTTGCCTTGCAGGAGTTATCCCACTGATGTAGTTACTCCTGTGAGAAGAGAGAGATAGCCCTGACTTTCCAGGAGACAGTTTTTTTCAGTTGAAGAATTCATCAATCACATAAACATTTTTAAATAATTCCAGCATTAAAACATTTTAAGAAGTTATGGATACTTACCTCTCTTATACTCCCTCAAAACAGTTTGGTATGGATGCTTTTTAATGTACAGTACTGGATTCGCAACACCATTTTAAATATGAAAACTATCAACATTATATAGGGACTTATCATTAAGGCTTTTAAAGTTCATAGTAAATTTTTAAACACAAGTCTCAGAGTGTAGGATACATTTAATAGAATAGGACACCTCTCACTTCTAAGTCATGGTTTGCAGTTCATTAGTTACTGAATCTCATTACTAACTGCAAAGGCTTGTGTGAAATGAGTTTGTCTACTAGGAAACGGAGACAACTGTCTGTGTCAAAACTGGCAACCTTGTTTGCTATCTCGGAACAGACGTCTAAGCACTGAATGGGTATGTCCTTCAAATCAGACTTCTACCCCTAGAGATGGTTCCTTAACATCAGGCAGCACAGCCCACTGGATAAGAAACTAAACTGGGAGTCAGAAGACAGCAAGTGAGCTCTGTAGAAGTTCATGAGAGTTTTGCCATTAATTTCAATAAGGCCAGGATTTCACTGCTGAATTTTTATTTCTGATTCTGCTACTGACTCAGCATGTGACTGCATCACTGCCTTACTTTCCTTCCTCTATTACTGAGATAATAATGCTTACCCTCCTTCTGTAAAGTACTTCGAGTTCTCTGGTTGAGAAATGCTACACATTCTCAATAGTAATTAATGAGGCTGAACTGATAGCGCAAGTTTTCAGTCTGCTCTGTCAGGGACCATTTCTTATCTGGCATATGAATAAATAGAAGAGCTCCATTTCCAGAGCTATCTTACCTAGTACATTTCACCAAATTATCAGTTGCTGGGCGCAGGCTGGGGATGTTCCAAAGTTTTTAATTGCCCACATTATCCATAGCACAAAATCCATCTTCAATATGCTACATTTTTACATTTGTTATTATTTGTATTACTGCACTGCCTAGGAGCCCCCTAGACCTTGTACAAATAAAGAATTTAAAAAGCAGTCCTTGTCCCAAGAAACGTACATTCATAAATAGCAACCGTGTACATTTAATTGAAAATGACTGGAAGACAAACAATAAGGAAGAACTAAGTCTCCATGTGAGAACAAAGTGAAAGTGTATTTCTTCTCTGCAACAAGCTCCAGCAATTACTAGAACAAAATGGCTGTTTAGTTCTGCAGATAGGAAGGGTTCTTATAAATTTAATGTAATACCTAGATAACACAAGGTATCAATTTTATAACACACCAAAATTATATTCCAAATAATAAGGTTTAAAATTATGTTGATAGAACCATTTTGGTTATAGTCTGTTTCCACAACTTAAATAGATAGGAAAACTTTTCATTTCTACACAATAACAGTAAAAGCAGAAATACATTTTCAAAAGAAAAATCATAGTGTGAAATTTACCCTGTTGAGGGCTGTCAATCTCCAGATGTTTAAACACACGGTTCAAATTCAAACCTGCGTAAATTGATATAATTGCATTAAAGGCAAGGGAGCTTCTCACTTATGCCAGAATTAGCTATTTGTACATTTCTAGAATAATATACATTGCTCTGCTATAAAATGAAGTAAAATAAACCAGTCAAAGAACTATCAAAAATCGAATTTCATCCGTGTCACACAGTGTCATTGCAGCTTCTTTCAGTAGTTGTTCTCAAACATTAAGAAAAATAGCATGCAGTTATTAAATCCAAGAGAAACAGACCCAATTCAAAAATATGATGGCCAGATCCACATACCCTAAACCTTTGAGAAATTAAATATGAAATCTTTGTCCATTTCTACTTTCCAGTAAATTATTTATCTTCCAGCTGCAGCCAGTCTTTCTTCTAGCTAAAAAAGGAATCAAATTAATCCACAGCCCAGTTACAATGGTGTTGTGCCAATTATATGAACTGTTCATTTGACTGGAGGTTTGTATAAGTTTAGGATTACTCAGGTTTTTTTCACCCCCATGTGTGATCCTTATTTCATACTGGAAAAGATCAAGCTATCTTAACAGTGTTATTGTTACACATCCATGGCCACCTAGGAATTTCATAGAATCACAGAATACTAGAGCTGGAAGGGACCTTGAGAGGTCATCAAGTCCAGTCCCCTGCACTCATGGCAGGAACAAACACCATCTAAACCACTCCTGATAGATATCTATACAATCAGTGATGGAGATTCCACAACCGCGCTAGGCAGTTTATTCCAGTGTTTAACCACCCTGACAGGAAGTTTTCCTAATGTCCAACCTAAACCTCCCTTGCTGCAGTTTAAGCCCATTGCTTCTTGTCCAAGGAGAACAATTTTTCTCCCTCCTCCTTATAACACCCTTTTAGACGCTTGAAAACTGCTATCATGTCCCCCTTCAGTCTTCTCTTTTCCAAACTATACAAGCCCAGTTCTTTCAGTCTTCCCTCATAGCTCATGTTTTCTAGACCTTCAGTCATTTTTGTTGCTCTTTTCCGGACCTTCTCCAATTTCTCCACATCTTTTCTGAAATGCGGTATCCAGAGCTGGACACAATACTCCAACTGAGGCCTAATCAGTGCAGCATAGAGCGGAATAATTACTTCTCACGTCTAGCTCACAACACTCCTGTTAATTTACTGGTTGTAGTAAGAAGAGGGCCTGAAACAAAAGTTCAGGTAGCATAGGCCTGGTTTGATGCCTGAGGCCCAGCTAACATGGACAAAACTTGGCTAATATCAAGTAAAGCTAAGCTGTGAGCAAGAGGCAGGACCCTGCTCACAGAACTTGGCATGAACAGGGCTGAGAGTGCAAAACACTAATCTAATTGGTAATAGGCCCAGGTGTAGGACAGTAATTGGTACTGGCCATAAGTTGAAGGCACATTCCAAAAGGCTGGTACCACCAGCTTGTTAAAAAAGGACTGGCGTATCCACACTCCCCACGGATACTGACCCAGGTTCCAGAAAGAGTCTAAAATGACAGCATGATGGATAGAGATGTTCTAATTGAATCACATGGTGCAGGGAGATGGGTGGTATCTAAATAGAGTCAGAGGATGGTAACCTAACACGTCAGGAGGGATATGTAACTTGTCTGTACTTATGTATAAAGTGGTGTCTTGGAGGGGCAGTCCTTGTCCAGCCACTGACGGAGCTGAGTCCATTGTTACGAGTACATATGCGTAGTGGTTCAGTAGAGTCTACTGATAACTATTACTGTTCTTCGCTTAACAATAAATCTGGCTGGGCACCTTCAATCCTTATCTGATTTGTGGTCTTTGGGGGCTCTCTCAGAGTCTTCTGTGTTAACTAATTGTGCAAGTCAACACGGCACAAATGATTGAGCACACACGCATGCAGCCTTCTGGTTATCATCACTGACGGAGCAGACCTGTCAGGACACCACACCAGTAAATCCTAACCTATTACATTGGTGACCCTACTGTACTGGTCATCACTATACTACACCATGGCCATTTTGAACATCTGAGCAATAGCTGGGCTCACATGTTGAGCCTCGGGCTCCAGAAACAAAGCTTGAACTAAAAGGGAATCTCCATTAGCAGATAATCATACAGGGCCAGTGGCAATAACACAGTTGAGTGTTTTTGATTCCATGCATCAGAGGGCAGCATATAAACTAGCCAGTTACAATATCAAAGTCCATTTCCGAAGAGGAGGACTCAGGGTAAGAAAGGAACCATCATTTCCTCCACTAGAGGGAAGGCAGCCATATGACAGCAGCACTTCCATGTAGTTGGAAGAGTCAAGGCCAGCAGTGCTCACTACTGCATGGAGTTTGTACAGCAGCTGGACCTCTGCTGCCTTTGTCTTCTTTTTGCTTCCCTGTTCACTCCACATAAGACCCACTGTACACTGCAAAGAATGAGGATCCTGTGAGAATCTGATTGGATCATATGACCACAGCACATAAGGGCCAGTTGTGTCTTTTTCTAAATAACCCAGTTTCCAGGTATTTACGTTTTCACAGAAGCCAATCTCCCCATTGCCTGTATTTGCCAATGAAAACCCAACCCTTCCAGTTCCAGTTTCATCAACGGGTAACTGTCAGGTTCCTGCAGCAGTATTATTTCCTTTTCTATTATACAGAATGCTATTTTCAGTGCTTCACTCTTTTTTGTAATTAGATGCTGTGACTATATTGTTTATATTACACCAGAGTTTTACCTTGCTACATTTTTCAGTTGCAGCTCTAGAACACAAAGCGAAACTGAAATAGACATACCCAGTTTGTTCAACTAGGGCACATTTTTGACATAGTCAGGAGTGATTATTGTTTACAGAGATGGGACCAAGAAAAAGTGTTAAGATAATAGATTGAAAGCTCAGTTCCAGAAAGGACCATTATATCTAGTCTGACATCTGAGTGAAACATAACATTGTTGGTTAAAGCAGCACATCTTCTAGAGGGACATCCAGACTTGATTTGAAAACATCAAGAAATGGAGAGCCCATTTCTTACTAGGGATGTTAAATATTGGTTAACTGAATAGTCGAGTAACCTCATGAATTCTTATCGGTTAGTCGACTATTCTATATTTCCTGGGGACGGGGACAGGGCCAGCAGACAGTGTGCTCCGGCCTCACTCCTGGGGAGCACCCTGCAACTCCTCACTGCTGCCTCTGAATCACGTGAGAAGGACCAGGCACGTTGGAGGGTGAAGAGATAAGCCCTCCAACAGCTGCGCACACCTGTATCAGAGGCAGCAGCGCAGGGTGCCAGGTGGGAGCTGGTCCACAAGGGGAGCCAGTTTAAAATCCAGCTCCCCTCATGAACTGGCTGCCTGTCACCCTGTGCTGCTGCCTCTGATAAAGAGGCAGCAGCGTGGGGTGGCAACAGCCCCTGTCTAGGGGGGACATTTGAATCTTTGGTTTGGTTCAACCTATTGTAAGTATAATCAGAACTAAACTTCCCTCAGGGTTGGGAGTACTTGGCTCAGTTTCATTCATCTCCTGTTACTAATTACAAGATGAACTGTGAAGTTGGATCCTTATCCAAAGTTCATGGGTCCCCCGATTCAATATTTTTATTAATTTCACCATCCCTGAAGATTTATTATTTAGTGAACACTGACAGCAATCTTGATGCAGTACTAAAACAGTCCTTGTTCCAAGCAGCCTACAGTCTCATCCAGGCACAGAAGATGGGAGGATGGACATAAAAATGAGTAATGAAGTAATTGGCTTTGCTGCAAGATCAGCTATCACTTCAGAACACAGATTAGGCTCTTTAATTAATGTGTTAGCCAGAAATATTGATCTCTGAGGGCCTGATTCTTCATCATGGAACTCAGTAGACATTTTGCCATTAAAATCAATGGAAGCAGAATTCAGTTCTATGAGAACATCCCATTGACATTATATTTGTTTAGGGCAGAGATGGGTAACCTATGGCCCACAGGCTGGATGCAGCCTGCAGCTTGCCTTGATCCAGACCATGAGGCTTGGAGCTCCACCCCACTCCACAACAGGGTGAGCCAGAACTGACACTCCAGCCACATGGGGGGAGGAAGAACACACTGAGATTTGTTGCTCCCTCCGCTCCTCCTCCTCTCCCCGGGCATGGCTGGAGCACCAGCTCCCTGCTGCTGGGAGGAAGGAGGAGCTCCAAGCCTTGCAGGCCAGATCAAGCCAAGCTGCTGGCTGCACCTGTCTGCAGGCTCTGCCTGGAGGGGAGAGGAAGTGGCTCTGCACTGGCCTATGATGGCTTGCAGGCTCCATCCCTGTTGCCCGCATTGGCTGGGAATCAGGGGCAATGCCTGCCAGTGCAGGGAGGCATGGATCTACCTGTGCGCCCCAGCTGTGCCCAATCCTCTGTACCCTCCTGCCCAGGCCCCACACCCCTACCCCTGCACCCCCCCTCCTGCCCAGATCCTTGCATTCCCACTTGCTCCTGTACCCCACTTCTGCCCTGACCCTGCAAGCTCACCATGTTCCTGCATCCTCAGTCCTACCCAGACCCTGCACCCTCAGCCTGCTCCTGCACACTTCCTCCTACCTGGACCCCACAGCCCACCCACAGCCTGCTCCTGCATCCTACCTCCCTTCACATACCCCACACCTCCACCCTGCTTCTGCACCTGCCTTCTGCCCAAACCCTGCACCCCCATCTCCAGCCCACTCCCTGGCAGCCCCCACCCACACACTGAGGGTAAGGCTACACTCAGCTCGTTAGTTCACAGGCAATGAGAGGTAACGGTATTTCGAATTAGGATCTTTAATTCGAACTACCTAGTCCGTGCCGCGTGTAGCCGCGGGCACGGAGTTCGGACTAAGGGGGATTTAAAAATGGCGGCGCCCGGGAAGATGCAAATGAAGCCCGGGATATTTAAATCCCGGGCTTCATTTGCAACTCTGGTTGCCCTCATTAGGCTACCTAGCTCGAACTAATGAGCTAGTGTAGCCTTACCCTGAACTCCTAATTTTTGGCCACACCCCACTGCCCCACAAAATCTACCAGCCCCGGGCCCCCAGAAGAGTTTATCTGGCCCTAAGGGGAAGCTCGGAGCCTTGGCACCCTCCACCACACACAGGGCTGGAGTGCAGGGGGAATCCTGGTGCCCTAAGTTGCATTAGCAAGATGAGTGTCTCCCCCTTTTTTTCTGCTTATCAGTTGGGGGCCATGTCTGTGAGGTTTATTTATTTAATTTATTTATTTATTGCTTCTCACTTGCATGTGGCCTCTGACCCAAAAAAGGTTCCCCGCCCCTGATCTAGGCCAGTGTTTCTCAACCCTTTTTTTTAAAAAAAATTATAGGTACTCCCAGTACCTACAGTTTTCAGACATACACAATTTTTTTCTACCATTGCAACACATTTGTTTAAACAACTTAATCGTAGCTGGGCAGGTGATGAAATTTTTGGGTGTAAAAAGTACAAAAATAATAAAAAGTTGTAAAACTTAACACAAAAATTCAGTTTTTTTCCAAATTTCAGTTGTGTTGAAGTATCCCCCAGACTTCTCTCGAGTACTCCTAAGGGTACTCGTACCACTGGTTGAGAAACACTGGTCTAGGGCATAGTTCAAAAAAAGAAAGGGGGTAGGAATTTCAAAAGCCACGTATCACATTTAATCCTCCTTGGAAGATGTTGGATCTAGTTCCCTGCGATTTGATTTCACTTGGAATTGAAATGATTTAAGTGCAGGGTCCTCAGGCAGAATTACAACGTTAGTAATTATTCTCCCACACTTCAGTGCAATTTACCATGTGTCATACTGTCTGAATGCAGGGAGCCTATGAATGCAAATGAGAGGCATAATTTCATTAAAACATTTTTTTACAACTGCATAATTTCAGTAATTAAAATCTTCACTTCTATCAGTTCAGAACTGTGAACAATATTAAACCAAAGCATTATACTTCTAATGTAAACATGTTGGAGTACATGGTCTTTTGTCATTCTTTTTTATATAGATCCAATTCTTCAACCATATTTACTGCATTCCAGAAGTTTGAGACGTGTACATTTTTAGGCAATATTTAGGATATTTGGGGAAAGATTTCAGTTTAGGGAAAGCAAACCAAAGATATGGTCCAACTCAAAAGTGCGGGGCAATGGACAATCAGTCTCAGACTTGGCCTTGAGCCACTAACTTAGAGCCAGATCTAAAGCCCGTTGAAGTCAGAGATTCTAATGGACTTCACTAGGTTTTGAATTGTACTCTCAAAGCATGACTCTCTGAAGGGCTGAGAATAGAAAATTCCATTTGAAGCCAAAGAACATTTATAGACAGGGAACCTTTTTAAAAAATTGTTACTCATATGCCAGAACCATATCTATTAGTATGTGATGGGACATTCAGAAATCAGTATGATAAAGTATGCTTGATACAAAATATGATTTATTCCCAAATCTTCAGAACCTCAGCTTCAGAAATCCTTACGTTAAATAGGCCTGAGGTTTCATTTCCTGTTAGTGAAGAAATTTTAAACATGCAGTTCTGTATTTGGAGCTGTGTAGGGGGATGCAAGTATTCTTGGGGCGTTGGGAAGGAAAGGGACCTGGCAACAGATTTAATTGCATGATCCAGGCCTAAACAGTAAAAATGAGGGGGGAAATTGTCAAAAGTATTTAAAAATAGAAATCAGATCCTTAGAAATTCAACTAGAAGGATGCATGGCACATTTTTCACAGTCCCTTCTCCATTTCTCTGCAGAAAATTTTATCCTCTCTCTTTTTTTCAAGGGGGTTAAATTACTAGCCAGAAGAGCAAACCTTTTGCATAATTTACAGATTTTACTTTGTGGATTATATATACTGATTTAACAGATTGCTGTGCTGACTGGGGCAATTTCATATATAATAAATAGTAAATGACATCAACCCTTTTATTGGCTGCTCAGAGGTCTGTCCAGAACTGTGAATTTAATTAGTTTAAAATATCAGCATTGCAGCTGATCCTGATGTAAAAACAGACACATACAAAGAGAAACATTTGGTTAATTACCCTGGTGGAGAGATGCTTCCCTCTTCAGCCACTTTCAAAGGTTTCTTTGTTCTGCTTTTGTCTCCTCTGCTTACCAGTAAGGGGTTGTGATCTTACTCCGCCCCCCCCCCCCCCACACACACACTTCCCACTGAAATAAATGTGTGTTGCCACTGACTTCAGTGGAAACAGGATCAGCCTTAAACACAGAACCTTCCAGCATTTATTTCTGTAATCACATGGCCGATGCTGGTGCTTGTGGCTTCTGCAACTAAGCATAGATAAGAGCATGCACCAGAGTTACAAACAGAAAAGTTCTGCAATCTACTTAGTTCATGCTCTGATGTGCCCACTAGACTGCAAGATATCACTAAGATATTCTGGTCTCAGTGACACTGATGACAATTTGGAGAACACCACTGAAGTAAAAGAATTTACACCTATGTAAATCCAACCAGATTTAGCCCACTGATTATAAGAAGCCTTTTGTATTGTTGTCATGGTTGAACACTGATAGCAGATATTATTTAAAAGTGTTGGCAGGCAGAGAGTTTAGCAGTAGGTTCCCAGGTCTATCTCAACTTGGGAGGCAATGAAAGACTATTTTTCATTGTCATTGACAGATTTGTGTTGGATACTAGGGGATCTCTACACTGGAGTAAATTAGCAGTAACTTTATTGGAGTTAAAGGTGTGAAAGCAGTCTAGAGTTGAAGATGTCGTGGTCTTTGGGGTAATAACAGAGAGTGGAGGCCAGGTATATGAAAAAGATGTTTTAAGTCACATAAAGCACTAATTTTTGCTCTGGAGGGAGCTAGATTAGTGTAAACGTAATAATGTAATCATAGCTCTGAGGGGGAAGTGAGCAAAGATAAAAATTCAGGTAGGCAAATATCAGCTGTAAGGGGAAATTGAAGCTGCCTGAAAGTGGACATGTAAAAAGAGTAAGTGATCTGCCAAATTTCTGTTGTGTTTTGATTGTAAGGAAAAAAACAGGGAAAATATTCTAATGTCTGTGATTCCAGAGGGAGATAAAACTGTCCACTAGTAGTGCATAGGACTGTGGAGTTACATATTCTAGGTTTTAGTTCCAGTTTTGATGGTGATTTATTGATTTGTGCTACCATAGTGCCTAAAGTCTTGAGTCATGGACCAGAACCTCAGCCTGCCTGGTGCTATACAAATCATGGAACAAAAAGGTATATACTGACCAACAGGAGAGTGCAAGGAAATAATGAGACAATATTGGTTATTATTTATCTCAGTTGGGTTAGTAATAATCTCAATAAAACTGGGTTTGTAATACATACCTCCAAAGGGACCCTTAATTTGCTGTGAAACACTCTGAGATTATAGGCTGGACAGTGCTAGATAAATAGCAAGTATTAGAAATCAAAGTCATCCACCACAGAAATGACATATTAGCCAGTAACTGTGTTGCTGGAAAGCTTGATTCAGGCAGAGATCCATTTCTGAGACTGAACTCAGAAAGAAATCAGATGAGGCATTATTCATATCTGCTCTCCCATCTCTGATCGGTGTCTGTCCTATGGCATCATCAGATGGAAAGAACTGCAAGGGAATAATCCAACCAACCTGGCAGGATTTCCACCCTTTAAAGCAATTCCGTAAATTACAACAGTGCTGCAGAACCTGAGGGAAGTGTAAAGACAGACAAAGATGCATAACTCATCTAATGAAATATATGGACCTGATTCTGCAGTTGGAGCCATAAGGGATTACCCTGTGCCCACTGGGGGTTCATCCATGTACAGCTGTCGCAAATTATTGTCCTTCAGCAGGACATCATAATGCCTATCAGGCAGTAGAGAGAACTATTTATGGTGGTCCAAAGGGCATAATTAGGAGCAGTGAAGATGAGGTGAAAAATATAAGCCAACTATCAGAAAACCTTGATAGTAAAATCTATTAGACTGAGGAATAATTTTTCCAGACAATGATGGAAGCTCCACAGCATGGGATTTTTAAAAAATAGGCTGATTAAAGTGCTAGCAGTAATTGTGCTTTGGTAGGAAGAAAGAATGTATGACTTACTAGGTCTTTTCTATCTCTAAGTCTATACACCTGTGATATTAGAAAAATATAATATGGATACAGGAAACACCCGAGTTGCGACCACCCAAGTTGCGACTCCCTGCACTTACAACCATTTTTTTAAGTGCAAAAGGGGCCAAAAACCCCTGACGTATGTCCTCGGCCCGCATTTATGACGGCGCACGACGCCTATCATAAATGAGGGTTCGAATTACGACGCCCCCAACTTGCAACGCTTCCCCAAGAACTGATCGCGTCACAAGTCGGGGGCTGCCTGTACTTAGTTTGAAGACGGTTGAAATAAACTTGTGAATATTTAAGGAAAAATTCCTCTTCATGAAAAAAGTAGCTATAAAGACTGCAGCTGCTCTCACAGGGTATGTCTACATAGCAACATTATTTCAAAATAACTAGTGTTATTTTGAAATAACTTAGTCTGCATCTACATAGCAGGCAGTTATTTTGAAATAATGTCGAAATACTGTCAAGCTGGAGGACTTCTTACTCCGAATCCTGTAACCCTTGTTGTATGAGGAGTAACAGAAGTCAGAGGAAGAGTGCTCTATTTCAAAATAAGTGCTGTGTAGATGCTCCCAGTTTTGAAATAAGCTATGCAAATGATGTAGCTCAATTTGCATAGCTTATTTCGAGTTAAGCCCTGCTGTGTAGATACACCCACATTGAGTCTGCATTGGTCATACTCCTACTTCAGGAAAGTTGCTACAGATTTACACTGGTGAACCTAAAACCAGAATAAGGCCCATTAAGTTTTGCTCTAGTTTCTTTAATGCACATTCAGAACCTGATTGGATGGGTGTTACTATAAGACTGCCTGCCAGATGTGATGCTGCTTTGGAGAATGTCAGAGGTATTTTTGATTAATTCCTACCAGCCAACATGCAGCAGATGATGAGAAGATAGTGGTGAATTAACTCAAGGGAGATTTTAGCTGTTCTACCTCTCCATGCTACAAGAACTATTTTCCAGAAGCATAAAGATGCAGTGACTTAGTACTTTCCTCTTAACAGAATTTCAGCTTAATTTTTTCTTGGTTTGTACTCTATGGGCTTGATTTTTTCCCCTTACTTGTGCAAGCAGTACAAAAGTGTAACTCCACTGGCTCTGTTAGAGTAACCCCTGATTTACACTGATCTAAGTGAGAGGAGAAGTGGGTCTTACTAGTGTTAACATTTCATGGGAATGTCAAGGTTGTCAGTCTCTTTGGTAACAGACACTGGCTGGGTGCCAGATACAAGCAGTAATATTCCCTTCCCTGCAGTATTAGTGAGATGGAGATTATAACTAATTACAATTTACCAATGAAGAAAGTGTGTGAAGAGATTTTCCAACAGCTAGGGTTACTCTAATCATGCCCAAGACAGAACTTTGTAATGCTCACAGAGGGCCAGACTGGGACATACTTGCATTGTTAGAATTCATCTAAGCTCCTTTCCCCACAGTCATTGGGGTTGAACAATTAACCCCTAAACCCCAAACTTATCCATGCTTCTATTCTCACCATTCCTGTTCCAAATTATACATTCAAATGCCAGGTTTAATACTACTCTTGCTCTGCTTATACACTGCTGTAATTCCATTGGCTTCAGGGGAGTTAGTCTGGATTTGCACCACTGTAAGTGGGAGTCGGATCAGGCCAACAATTCTGTACTGTCATGCACTTAAAGCAATGCATACCAATGAAAGAACAGATCTAGCTGCCCATTAGATATTTTGGAATTCCCCTTTCCACATCCCCTAAACATCCTCAGTTAACTTACTTTGAGCCAAATTTATACCATTACACTATGTTACATCTTATACTATGAGATCAGCAGTCCTACTGAAATCAGTGGAACTACTTGCAGTGTCAGGTTCTAATCACAGTGGCTACGTCTAGACTGGCATGATTTTCCGCAAATGCTTTTAACGGAAAAGTTTTTCCATTAAAAGCATTTGCGGAAAAGAGCGTCTAGATTGGCACGGACGCTTTTGCGCAAAAGCACTTTTTGCAGAAAAGCGTCCATGCCAATCTAGACGCGGTTTTGCGCAAGAAAGCCCCGATCGCCATTTTCACCATCAGGGCTTTTTTGCACAAAACGGTTCTCAGTTGTCTACACTGGCCCTCTTGCGCAAAAGCATTTGCGCAAGAGGGCTTTTTCCCGAACGGGAGAGTCATTGTATTTGCGCAAGAACACTGACGATCATACATTAGATCGTCAGTGTTCTTGCGCAAATTCAAGAGGCTAGTGTAGACAGCTGGCAAGTTTTTCCACAAAAGCAGCTGCTTTTGCAGAAAACCTTGCCAGTCTAGACGCAGCCAGTGAGTAAAGACCTTACAACCCAGCCCTTTATATAAGGCAGCAGCAGCCTCTGCAGAGATCCACAAGGAAGCTTCAGAGGCTCCAAAAGCTATACACCATCAGCAGAAAAAGGAATAATTTCTCCCGGCCCTCCAGCTAACAACCTACTGGATTAAGGATGTATTCTCACTGCACTGGTCAAGGTTTAAACATAGGCTAACTGGTAAATCCCTGAGCCTGGGAGAGGAGAATACTATAGTACATCACCACCCTGCTGTCCAAAGTTTACCTACCCCTCAAAGCTCTTTGTAATAAATATTTTGTAAAAACCTAGCTCTGGTCAAGCCCCATGGTTTGAATTTCAAGTGCGATATGAATTAGTTATAAAAATGGATGATCTCCATCATCACATGAGAGAAGCGGCTCTGTCTGACTTCTGCAACTTTCTAGCCTAGCCTTATCCACCACCTGTCTAAAGTTTGCTATTTATCAGAGACTGCAGTAATTAATTTCTCATTAATCTCCTGTAAAGAAGAATTAGCCTATTTAAGGACCTGAGGGAAGAGTTCCATCTGCAAAGAGAAGAGAAAAATGTATTAAGCATTGCCCCAGAGAAAATACCAAAAAAGCTGCTCATGGAATCTAAACTGATATTTCCTGGGAAGTGCACATGAAAGCCAAGGAGAAACCCAGCATGATTAAATTCCAAAGCTATGATTCTGGGAAATTAAATTCTTTACTCACAGCAAGAATCTGAGGTTCCATGTCCCTCAGAACAACTATTTTACCACTATCCAGTAAACACTGGAAAAAATGAGACTCGATTTATATTAAGAATTGTAAGGAAATTATCCATTGAAGTGGAACCATCCCAAGGTGTGTGGGACTGAGCCTTGTATAACTGGCCCCCTCTTTTCAAAAATGTGGTTGTGATGAGAAGGAAATGTAGTGAGAAAAGCTTCAATGATACATAACCATATAAATGATCAACTTGTTTCTGAGGAAAATGCCACAGATCTCTGTAAAGATTTCAACTGCGGCATCACACCTTTCAACATCTCTTTTTCGGGCTTTTCCACTCACAGAGGAAGCTTCAGATGGGTCTGAAAATGTTTCAATCCCTGGAAAAAACACATATAGATTATATTGTTGATGGATACATTTGATTGTGAAATAGTTCTAAAAACTCTCAGGCTGTGTCTAGACTGGCATGATTTTGCGCAAAAGCAGCTGCTTTTGCGCAAAAACTTGCCAGCTGTTTACACTGGCCACTTGAATTTGCGCAAGAGCACTGACGTTCTTATGTAAGAAATCAGTGATTCTTGCGCAAATACTTTGACGCTCCCGTTCGGGCAAAAGTCCCTTTGCACAAAAGCTTTTGCGCAAAAGGGCCAGTGTAGACAGTTCAGATTTGTTTTGCGCAAAAAAGCCCCGATCGCGAAAATGGCAATCGGGGCTTTCTTGCGCAAAACCGCATCTAGATTGACACAGACGCTTTTGCGCAAAAAGTGCTTTTGCGCAAAAGCGTCCGTGCCAATCTAGACGCACTTTTGCACAAATACTTTTAACGGAAAAACTTTTCCGTTAAAAGTATTTGCGCAAAATCATGCCAGTCTAGACGTAGCCTCAATGTATTCATTGAAAGAAGCAATATTTCCCACAGCCTTCATTTTGCTAAGTTAAACAAGCAGAATTCTCATCCTAGAAGCTGATTTCCATGCCTGTTCTAGTTTGAATTCAGTTCTGGTCACCCATTTAACAAAGATGTACACAGTATTCCAAATGAGTTTTTACCAGTGCCTTGCACGATACTTTCATACTTTCTTATTTCTTCAGGAAATGCCTCATCTGTTGTGATCCTAGACTCGCATTTGCCTTTTTCACTTCCATATCATGTTGGCAACTCAGTCACCCTGCAACTGATTAATATATACAAGGTCTTTAATCCCTTGTGTTGTTTCCTGCTGATGACCTCCACCTTGCAGCTGAAATTCTTATTATTCACCCCTCTGGGCATGACCTTGCACTTTGCATTATTGAATTTCATCCCATTTCTGTTACTCCTATCCTCAAAGCCATCAAGTTCTTCCTGCATAATATTCTGATCCTCCTTTCCATTGATTCCTCCCCATTTATTTTCTGTCAAAATATGTACAACCAAATCTCATGGCCCAGAACACATATCATTTTATAAATAGAATAAATAACCAAAGCCACCGGGATCCAGTTAAGTGGATGTTGCTTTTATAACAAGAAGATCATTATTACAGGCATCTAAACACAGCGACAAGTGAATGATGAACAATGGTATTTTTCATTCCTTTTCACTGTGGAAAAACCCAGCATATCACTTGGTAATATACTTTATTTTGCACTGTATAAGGAGCTTGCATTTTCCTTAGTGAAGTCCCTAAACAGGAGAACACAGCTCAACTGAACAGACTCTGCTGAATCATAAAGATTCTAAATTTGAACAGATAGAAATCTAATTATCCCCTGGCCCTCACCGCAGATCAAGTCTCTCAGGGTAAAGGCTGATGGGCCTGACTAAATGAATATAGAAGTGTGTTTGCTATTCCAATACCTCTGCCTAGTTGCTGCACAGGGGAGAAAATAATGTACCCAAGCTGCATATTTTATGCAACCTCCAGTGATTTCTTTGGAAAGAGAGATGCTCCTAATAAGTGACCATTATATATTGCAGCACCACATAGCCTATTTCATTCCAGACACTTGCACCTACCTGGAAAGATGTACATAGGAACATTGCATCAATATAACCTAAGGTCATCTAGTCACATTATCACAGCCAGGCCCACTGACAGCAATTCTGGGCCCCAGAGGAGAACAATCAGTGAGCCCCCTACCCATGCACAAGTTATGTCCGGGCGGATGGTGCTGGGCCTGCGCTAGCTGGTGCCATACGAGCTGCTGGCTGTGCTGCTGGGTGTGCTCTTCCGGCACGCCTGTTTTTCCCCCCCTCCCGGTACGGTTGCCAACTCTCTAATCGCACAAACCCAAAGCTCTTGCCACACCCCCTGCCACGCCTCTTCCATGAGGCCATGCCCCTGTTCTACCCCTTCTGAGGCCCCACTGCCACTCCATCCCCCTTCCCTCAGTTGTTCGCTCTCTCCCAGCTGGGGTGTGGGAGGAGGTGCATGGTACGAGCTCTGGGAGGGAATTTGGGGGTGGGAAGGGCTGTGGGGAGAGAGCTTGGGGTGAGTTAGGATGCGGGAGAGGCTGCGGGGTGCAGGCACTGGCAGCTGGGGTGTGGGAAGGTGTGACAGGGTGCCTGCCCTGCACTGGCCCTTTAAGGCCAAGACTCAGGTCCGGAGCCGGAGCAGAGAACGGAGCGGCCAGCTGAAGCCGGTAGGGCTAATGAGAGCCCAGCTGGCAGCTATCCAGTGAAGCACAGTTTGCTTGAAGAGGCCAGCTGAAGCCATTAGGGGGTGAGGGCCCAGCCGGGAGCTATATAGAGAAGCACAGTCCCTCAGGAGGGGGGAGCCAGTGAAGGGTTGACTGTAGAGGAAGCAGGGACTCCCAGGAGGGAGAACAGCTGAGGATAGCCAGCTAGGGCTGGGAGAGGGCCAGCCCAGACTCTCTCTGGCTAGGGGCCAGAGGCAAGGCCCAGGGTTCAGAGGTGGATTACAATGCAGCCTAGGTAAGCAGGGCAGTAGAGAGAACCCCGATGCCAATGATGAGCAACCTGTACAGACTGTAATGTGCCCTGAGAGGAGCTAGATGAGGACAATCAGGGGGCACTGGTGCATGGGGGGGAGTGTGCACCCTGACAGAAGGGGTGTGAGGTGAGGGTTCCAGAAGGGAGTTTTAAGGCATGGAGGGGCGGTGGGGTGAGAGCTTTGGGAGGGAGGGAGTATAAGGTGCAGGCTCTGTGAGTTGTGATGTGGGAAGGTGTGTGAGGTGAGGGTTCTGGGAGGGAGTTTGGGTGTGGGAGGGAGTGCAGGCTCTGGGCTGAAGCAGGAGCATGGGGTGCAGGAGGAGGTGAGGGGAATGGTGCTTAGCCCTGATGGCTCCCAAAAATGACCGGCACGCACCTCTGGCAGCAGCTCCTAGGCGGGGGGGAGACGAGGGGATCTCCATGCATCGCTGCCCACATATACCTCCCTCCCATGGGTGGTGGGTGAAGGTAGGGCTGGACCCCCAGACCTGCCCCTTCTGCCTAGGCCCCACCCCCACAAAAGCCAAGCAACCCCTCCCCACCCAAGCATCATGGGTGGGGTGGGTGGTGCACAACTCAAGTCTCCCCAGCCCCTCAGCACGAAGAAGAAGGGCACATGGCCCCAGCCCCTGAGCATGGGGAGGGTGGGTGCTGGGGGCAGCAGTACTCCACCCCCAGTATGCTTACAGTAGGTGTTCTGGGGATGGAGAATGGGCGGGGCCAGGCAATGCCTCTCCCATCTAGCATACTGGCCACCTATGGCTCCCCACAGGTCCAACTGACTGCAGGATGTGGGGGATGCAGGGCTGTGCCGTGCCACCAGCCACTTCCAGGAGCAATGTGAAGTGAGGGCGGGCAGGAAGCCTGCCTTAGCTCTGCTGTGCTGCTGGTGGCAGCCAGGGGCCCCCCAGCCCTTTTAAATCACCTTGGCCCCTGGGTAATTGCCCCTTTTGTTCCCACCCCATAGCAGGGGGCTTGATCACAGCTGTTCACAGTGTTATCCTTGAGGGGCTGGGTTGCCTTCTGCAAGCTGTTGAAGCTGCAGCCCACTGCTGATACTCTTGCCCTTCTTGACACTGGAGAGAGGCACTAGTTTGGGATCTGACATGGAACTGAGACCTCAGGACAGGTTTGGCTCCAGGTATTTGGCTCCAATCTCCCCTGGGTGACTGAACAGAGGTATTAATCTAGGAAAATACTAGAATTGGCAAGCCTAAGATCCTGTGGTTGGTGCATCTGGACAAGGTGGACAGGGGGACAAAGGCAGCATAAGTCAGCATTCTGCTTCCAGATCCAGGGGCTGTCTGGCCACTCTGCTCTTTATTACACTAGTTGCCCATGATCCTACAGGGTTGTTTGCAGAGGGGGATCACTGGGGCACAAAATGACCAGGACGTGTTCCTTCTTCCCCAGGACACGTCAGGGAGTGGTCTAAGGGCTATGACACTTAGTCTGTACCACCTGGAGTTTCCCCTGGGCTTGGGCTCTGCTCCACCTGCAGTAAAGCTGGCTTTGAGGATGCCTTGTGCCACCAGTAGCATAAAGTGGCCTTGCTGGAACCGGGGATGGAGCTTTCTATCTCTGTTTTGCCTCTCTGCAGCCCACCCACTAACTCTAGCATTTCAGAATAACCACACACACACACAATGCTGCAGCTGCTCCCACCCAGTGGGACCTGGAAAACTGAGAGGTAACTGTAGGTACGGTGTGAAAGTACAAAGAAGAGCAGCAGCTGCAACCCGAGATAATTATGTGGTGTGAGGTAGGACAAGAGGGGGTCAACCCAGTATGTGCCTTCTCTCCAGCCCATCTACTATATCCAGATCAGCCTCAGCAAAAAATGCCAGTTCCCTCCCTTCCACTAGGGATGTTAGATAGCATGTAATTGAATAGTTGTGTCACCGCATCCATTTTTAGCAGTTGCACAACTATTTGATACTCCCCGGAGGCAGGACCAGCAGCCAGTGCACTCCTGGGGAGCCCCCTGCCACCCGCATCGCTGCCTCTGTATCAAATAGCCCCATTGTTCGAGCCAAATAGCCATATGAGGCTAGTTGGCTCGAACAATGTGGCTATTTGGCCAGTCGAGTGTGGCTAGTTCGCTATAGCAGTAGCCACTGTAGTGGCCAGTGGCTAGCGTGTTGGACACCACGGGGCTTGAGCCACATTCTTCCTCCTGCACTCTAATGCTGGCTCAAATTCCACCTCCTGCTGTGACTGCAAGCAAATTACTTAACTTCTGAGCCTCAGATCCCTCATTTGTAAAACTGACTAGAGTTACACTTCCCTCCTTCAGAGGTGCTGTGTGGATTAGTCCACAAATATTTGTAAAGTCCTTTGTAAAGTCCCCTGTTTCAGGACTAAAGTAGCCTCTGGAGCACTACAACTTGACACACACACACAGGTCACTGTCTAGTGTATATGAACAGTGGTGGATCAGTGAGCCCCGTCACCTCTACAAAGAGACATAGCTCTGCCATGATCAGGATTCCTATGCAGCAGAAACACGGCTACGTCTACACTGGCAGCTTCTTGCGCAATAACTGTTTTGCAGAAGAGTTCTTGCGCAAAAACTGTTCCACAAGAGAGCGTCTACACTGGCATGTGCTTTTGTGCAAGAGCGTCTATGGCAGTGTGGATGCTCTCTTGCACAAGAAAGCTCTGATGGCCATTTTAGTCATAGGGGTTTCTTGTGCAAGAAATTCATGTTGCCTGACTACACTGCCCTCTTGCGCAAGAGCTCTTGCGCAAGAGGGCTTATTCCTCGTGGGGAGACGAATAACTCTTCCAGAAGAAGCCCTGTTTTCCGACGCTAGACTGTAAATTTACTTGTGCAAGAATGCACGTGCAGTGTAGACACCCGGCAAGTTTTTGCACAAGAACAGCTGTTCTTGCACAAGAAGCCTCCAGTGTAGACATAGCCTAGACAGGGAGGTATCTGTACCTACAGGAGGGGAGAGAACTCAGGCTTTGATGCAGAAAAATCCATCCTTTCATGTTTTTGTACAATATCACATCTAGTTCTGTTTGGTAAGAGAGCTCCAGAGGAGAAGATTCCATGCATCACCTCACTAACAACTAACTATAGCATCTAAACTGAATCTGTAGGTCTCTGATCAGATGGACTGGGAGTAATTCCAGGAGAAAAGAGTTAATTCAGAGTAAACCTAGCAGGGGCCTAATTACTCAGCCTGCTGATAGCCAGTTGTTTCTTTAAAGTGCCAGAGATTTTTGTTGCATCACATGGAGACCATTGTGTAATACATTAAATCTGAGCCAAGGACATTCACACAAAGTGACATTGTTATGCAATTTATAGAGAAAGAACTGCATCCCTGTGAAAAGGCCACACAAGGCGTAGGCACCACTTACATCCTAGTTAAACTTGCACAGGCCTGGAGCTGATCTTTTGGATAAAAGTACTGCTTTACAGAGTGGGGCTGGTATTTGCAAAAACAAACATGTTAAAAAACCAAGCAGGATAGCTGAGGCGCATGATTTAAGCACTGTCTTGCCAAAACTGCTGCTCTCCAATTATGACAGAGCCTACTTTTTTCAGATTACTTGAAGCACAATATAATGGTGACTCAATATAAAATATGAATGCAAAACAGTTTAGTATATAAACTTCTCATACTGTACACGGGATAGGCATGGAGCCACAGTTTGCAATGCTTTATAATGGGCTTGACCAGAACCCCAGATCCAAATAACTAGCACTTTGGGGTGTTGAAACTGTGGATGCAAGTTGCTGTTTGAGTCCATCTCCAGTATAATTAGACACTGAGCTACAGGGACTCAGACTTCCTTTGCATCTTGCCTGGTTACTCTTACTCCCAAGGTGTGACATCACATAGAAGCCATTGTACCAGTCAGCAAAGGGTTCACTGTTCTTTATAAACTCCTCCTGTTTCAGACCTGACAACTCACTACACCTAATACCACTTTCATGGATTCTGTCCAAGAATGGTTGCATGTGAGGTCTCTACTGAAACCCTGTAACTTATCAATACTCAAATCATTGTGAGATGTGTATATGTATAATATTTAATGAATAATGTAACTATATAATTGGAAACTATACCTTATAGCAGGGGTTGGCAACCTTTCAGAAGCAGCATGCCAAGATCTAACTTATTCACTTCTATTTATGGATCTTGTAGGGGGGTGGCAAGGGCAGGCTGGATATGGTGACCATATTTCCTGAACCAGCTGCAGCTAGGGAGAATGGTTTAATTTAAATTATTAAACAGATTAAGCATTTTAACTATCTCATGTTAATTTATCAAACTTCATTTTAAATAAAGTAAAATATTAATTTATGTCCAGCACAAAAGATTTCAACTTTTTCTTTCTTTATGGCAGGGGTGGGGAACCTTTTTTGGGCTGGGGGCACAGAACAATCAGCTGGGGACCACACAAGTGAGAAGCAAAAAAAATAAAAAAAACCCAACCCTCACTGATGTGTCCCCCAACTGAGACACCTCATTCCTCTGGTGCTTCTGCCCCACAGGGCAAGGAGAAGGGACATGGAGGACTGAGATTCAGGGCTTCCCATAGGCCAGATTTACTTTTCTGGGGTTCCAGAGTTAGTGGATTTTATGGACCCCCTTAGTCTCTGGGGTGGGGACAAAAATGAAGGGTTCAGTGTGCAGGACTGGACTGCCAGTGTGTGGGATAGGGATGGGGTGCAGGATCTGGGTGGGAGGTAGGGTGCAGAAGCAGACTGGGAGTAGGATGTCTGGCCAGGGGGAGGGAGCAGGAGCAAGAGAGGGTGCAGTGTGTGGCCAGGAGGGAGGGTGCAGGAGCAACGGTGAATGCAGGAGCAGGGTCAGGGTACGTGTCTGGCTGGGGGGGGAGGGGAGGGGAAAAAGGTACAGGACCAAAGGAGGGTGCAGGAGCAGGCTGAGGATAGGGGGTGTAGCCAGGAGGGAGAGTGCAGGAGGGGGCTTGGGGCAGGGTGTCTGTCCAGGAGGGAGGGTGCAGGAACAAAGGAGGGTGTCAAAGGAAGCTGGGGGTGTGGGGTCTTGGCGGGGAGAGAGTAGTGAGTGAGGGGTATTGGGGTGTGGGGTTCTGGGCATGAGGGGGTACGCTTACCTGGCTTTCCACCCCCTTGCAGCAAGGAAAGCCTCCGGACAGCGCACTGCCATTCCCCTAGTGGGGAGGGAAAGGGGAGGGAGCTCAGTGTGCGCCCCCCCCACACACAAGGGGGATCCTGGTGCAGTGGTGGGGGTGAAGAAACTCCCCGCCAGACCCAGCTCGCTGCTGCTCCCCCAGGGGGGTGGGGAGGGGTGGAGGGAGAGAGAGTGGCCTTGCAGGGAGCGCACCTACCGAGCTTGAGTGCGCCCTGCCCCATAGCGCCCCTGCTGGGGCTGAAGCAACAGCTCCAAGGCACCAAGGTGATTGGAGGGGAGTTGTCACCCTTTCCAGGTTAGCAAACGATGAAATGCAAGGTTCAGAACAGTCAATGGAAAACCAAAGACAACGGCAAACAATCAAAACCACTAGGAATAAAAAGGAACATTATGACAGACAGGGAATTGCCCTGCCTGTGAATAAAGATAAGATTGATTCAGTGCATCACAAAAGATGTTCTGCATCCATTTGTTGAGGAGCCAGCTTGCGGAGCAGAGCAGTTTCCCAAAGGATTGGATCCCAGTTCCCAGGAAGCCAGCCTTCCCTACAATAGATCAAGTTATGGGGGGAAACCTACTTTATTAGAGAGAGGAAAGGTAATGACTGATGAAGTGTAGGTTGTAGCTCACATGTTATTCTTTTGTTTTCATTGTAAATATTTGCTTCCATCACTTTCTTCTGTTTCTAACTGCATCTCCAGTCTTTCTTCAATAGATTTTCTTTTATTATAGGTGCTCAAAAGTGTTGTGCATTCTATAGGAGCAGTGCCTGAAGGTAAAACTGGGCACACTGCTCCTTTGAGGGTAGAGGATTTGGGATTTCTGTGAGCAGCAGTATCAGGGGCTGGACAACAAAGGGGAATGCTTCAGGGGAAACTCTAGCATGGGGATGCTCCTCTTGTTGTCCTGCCAGGCAAAGACAGACCAGGCACTCTCCTCTGGGCTAACAAGACAGTGGCATTAGGGAGCTAACACTAAACTGACACAAACAAGACTCCCTCATGTCAGAGGCAATCCTCACATAAGAACATAGAACAGCCATACTGGGTCAGACCACAGGTCCATCTAGCCCAGTATCCTGTCTGCCGACAGTAGCCAATACCAGATACCCCAGAGGGAGGAAACACAACATGTAATCATCATGTGATCCCTCTCCTGTCACCCATTTCCAGACAAACAGAGACAGACTAGGGACACCATTCCTACCCACCCTGGCTACTAGCGATTGATGGACCTAACCTCCATGAATCTATCTAGCTCTTTTTCGAACCCCATTAAAGTCCTAGCCTTCACCACATCCTCTGGCAAGGAGTTCCCCAGGTTGACTGTGCTCTGAGTGAAGAAAAACTTCCTTTTGTTTGTTTCTAACTTGCTGCCCATTAATTTCATTTGGTGACCCCTAGTTCTTATTTTGTGAGAATACGTAAATAATTTTTCCTTATTCACTTTCTCCACACCAGTCATGATTTTATAGACCTCTATCATATCCCCCCTTAGTCTCCTCTTTTCTAAGCTGAAAAGTCCAAGTCTCTTTAATCTCTCTTCAAATGGGACCCGTTCCAAACCCCTAATCACTTTTGTTGCCCTTTTCTGAACCTTTCAGAAAGGTGTTTGAAATCCTAAAGGTGCATGCCATGCGGTGCATTGGTAAGAGACTGGCTGGCTGAGGGTGCGGCTCTTAGTGCAGTTGGACCCCGGGGTGGCACAGCCACAGTGCACCCAACTTCCAGGCCCAGTACTTGGCGGGCTGGGCAGCACAGTCCCCGCCACGTCAGAGATCCAGCAGCTACACTCCCAGCCCCAAGCTCCTCATCTCTGCATGAGTGCAAGGTGGGTGTGAAGTGTTAACCACTGGGAATGCTGGCTTTATACACTTTCTGTGCATGAGGTGCAGAGTGAAGGAGAATCAAGCCCTCAGTTCTCAGCACCCTCACACCCGTTGTCCTGTCTAGACTTGATTGCCAGATCCGGGGGACAGAGAGACTGTGTGATATTTACCACACTAGATCAGTTCTGTCAGGGGATCTTCATTTCTCATCACCTGCAAGAGAACTGTTAAGCTGTAGCCCCTCTGTAGTGCAAAATGTCCACTTCTAGTCTGGCATTTTATTGTGCTTCCTAAGAAGGTATGGGAGAGAAGAACACAGTCCTGCTCTGAGGGGCACTAGTTGGTTCTTTTTTAAATGACATATCCACTATGGAATCATTCTGCACATACCATGAGCCAAATCCTCCTCCTGCTGCTTGTAGTCACATAGAAATCAACAGGGAGCGGGATGCATCACTGTAGTGGAACAGAAAGTGATCTCTTTCTTTGTGGAAATAGTGTTCCCAGTAGCTCTTTAACCATAGATTCACCTGTCCATGTCAAATACAGTCACAGGTCCAAAGCCCCTGCCCAGGTCACAAACATTTAATGGAATGCTTCTCTGCATGGCCTTTTTTTTTTTAATTCTATGAACATGAATGTGAACATGACAACAAGCATTTAACTAGCCATGCAAACTCTGTCCTCATTAGTTTAAATTAGGGATGTGATAGTGTAATCAATTAACCGAGAAGCAAAAGCTTATAGGTTAATGCTGTAGACTACACACATCACCCTCCCTTGCCAGTACATTTTTTAGCAGGCTGGCCAGCAGCCTGGCTCAGTTCCATCTCACATAGGGTCCAGGAGCTTAACCCCGCCCCGGACAGGGGCTGCTGCCACCCCCCACTGCTGCCTCTGCAGCACTTGGCAACAGACAGTCGGTCCACAAGGAGAGCTGTTTTTTAAACTGGCTCCTCTTGTGGACCAGCTTTTGCCTGGTAGCCGAGGCAGGATATAGATACATAGGCAGCAGCGTGGAGTGGCAGGGGGTCCTCGGGCGTGGGGCCGGATTGCACTGGCTGCCGGCCCCGCCCCTGGGGACTATAGAATAGTCGAGTAACCAATAAGAATTCATGCGGTTAATTGACTATTCAGTTAACCGATATTTAACATCGCCAGTCTAAATACAGGAGGAGAAGCAGCAAGTACATTGCAGTAATGTGTCCTCCTTGACTTTCAATGTGGACCTTTCATGAAATGTCTTAACTGGCTTTAAATTTTAAACACCCCAAAATCTAGAGGTGTGTGGGCCTGGGATTTTAATGTAGTCCATTATAATGATGGGGTCATTTACAAAAACTGGATTCAACCTCTCTTCAGATATTGAACCCCATCCCTACTCAGAGTTTGGGGACATCAAAATATTGGATTTGGCCCCATCTCTATACTTCACACAGCTTGTGAGATTCTGTGAAAAATCCATTTCCCTTCCTTGTCCCAACATCTCCCAGGGCAAGAAGTAGAAGATTTGGACTCGGATTCCAAGAGAATACTTTTCTTATCAGTGTTGCCTCTCTCACCTTCTGCAACAGCGTAAAGATAAAGGAGTAAGCTAAGGAACAGGCCCATACATGGGGAAGGAGGGTACAAAGGGGTGAACTCATGGTCCCCTATGGGTCCGATTCTAGCCGGGCTGGGACTGATTTCTCTCCCATTCCCCAGAAGCGAGGCTGGGGCAGGGCTGGGCCACCGTGGCAGGAAGACAGCCACCAGCCTCTCCCATGGCTTGGGCCGGGCTGCCACAGCCGTGGCCCGGCCAGACAGGGGCTGAGTCTGCCCCAGCCTTCCCCAATGGCTGGGGACTTTTTGGAATATTGTTTTTCACGTATGATATTACAGAAAGATCCCAGAAGATAATTTCTATAGAACCTTTATTATTGCATACATTCTTAGTATGTTATAATAAAACAATTTTATCAATCACTGTTTTCACTCAAATTTTCCATTAACCTCTCTTATGCACACTCATTGAATGACTATTTTGAGCTCCTTTTATGTTTAAAAAAATTTGTGGTCCACGTTTACAAAAAAAGCACACACATACACACCAAAAATTCCTGCGTACAGGCCTGCAAAATGCAGTCCTATTGCCAAGATTTTCAAAAGTAACTAGTGATTTTCGATGATCAGTTGAAGATATCTTAAAAGGAGCCTGGTTCTCAGATAGTGCTGAATATTCACCCTCTTGAAATCAGAACTATTCAATACTCAGCAATATCTGAAAATCCGGACCCTTTAAGGTATCTCCAGTTGATCATTCATAATCACTAGTTACTTTTGAAAATCTTGTCCTAAGCCCATAAGAACCAGTAAATATGTGAATAACTAGTGTAAGTCCACTCTTAGCTACTATGACAACAGATGTCTAAGATACCTGGATATGATACTTGAGATAGAAAACAAAAAATGTGGACCTGGAACCAGGTTCAATTTCTTCAAACCATCAAGGTTTTGTTTTTCGCCCCTCTCTTACTATAGGACTCTAGATGGTAACTTTTTGTCTCGCATTCTGAAATGTTTGATTGATTGTAAATAAGTATTATGTATAATTCTGGTACACAATTCACAGTGAAGGACGGAAGAACCCTTTGACATCAATGTGGATGTCACCTCTGTGTTTGGTGGAAACTAGGCATTGCACCATGGCTCTTACAAAGTGCATCTCCAGCAAAAGCCTAATTTGCTGAGTTGGGTAATATAGGGGATAATGTTACCTAAGAATTACATTTCATTAAATATTTTAGGAGACTGACATGATAATCACTATTACTAGCTCTGAAAGATTCTGGTCCAAGACCTAATCATTCCAGGCCATTGTTTCTTTGCAATTCTATTGGGCTAACATCATGGAATTCTCATGCCTTCATGAGAAAGAGGGTGTAGAGTGTCAACAGTTTTTTTCCTTTTGCAGGGAGAAAACTGCTGGCCCCAAAGATGAATGGAGTCTGGCTGAAGGGGATAAAGTGCCCATTCAGTGTTTCTATTGATTACCTCAGCAAAGAGTTAAATTTAACTTCTCTGAAATTTTTTTTTAGGAAGCAAATATATTTATAATACTTATATGTCTCATTTCCATACTATCTGATCACTTAACAGTATATATATTTATCCTCTTGACATCCCTGCAAAGTAGGAAGCACTGATATCCTCTTTTGCAGAAGGGGAATGGAGGCACAGAGAGAGATTACATGACTTGCTCAAGTCACACCAGAATTCTGTGGCAGAGGATGGCCACACAGAAATAATGGGACAAATTCAGACCTGAGAGAAGCAGGTGGGACTCTAACATATATGGAATCGCAACTGCTTATGCCAGATCTGAAATGGGCTCATTATGTCAAGAATACTTCGGCTACCTCTTTTTATTCTCAATATTGGCAATGACACTGCTTGCAAAACAGAATAACTATGGACCTTAAACATGGTGCTATACTTTAGGGCACTGAAGTAGCTATTTTTTTAAGGATTTCAAGTCCTGATTGTTATTTCTTACACTTTCCCCTTTCTCTTCTTCAATGTTTTCCATTGCCATGCATTCATCATGCTCCCCTTCTCTGCACTACAAAAATGTCTCCCAGGAATAATGTTTTCACACTATGTTTTCACTCTGAGCTTTAGGAGCACAAGCCTGTACCAATCTTACCACAATTACCTCTCCATATTACAAGATACAAATCCAGTCACTATTATTAGCCAAGCTCATGGGGCCTCAGGAAATGAATATAGCCCTTTGTACAAAGCCATTAAAACAACCAGCCTCTTCCTACTGTGTATTGGTTTTGCTTGCAACTAGGTTGTCATAATCTGTCTGCTACATGAGGCATTGTGACCTATCTCAAACCCTTCCAGGATACCAATCCCCTTAGGAATGAATGATAGAGCTATTCTACACAGTAGTCCAGCACAAAACATGCACACACTGTCGCTTTACTAGCAATTCCCCCCTGCCTTTAACTTAACAAGGCATTATTTCTAAAGAGCTTTGAGTTCTTCTGATTAATGTAATAATACTTTACACAGGGTATAGTGCTCTTACTTGCTTCCCATTATAGGCCTGCAGTCTGCAGGCACTAATCCAGGGAGGAAGCTATTGCACAAAACTGTACTCTATGTTTCTCCACAAGGCCATTGAGACCTGACTCCAAATCCAAGCTACATGACTCACACCTGTCTTTAATTATCACTGTGCACCCATTACATCCTAGGGATGATTATCAAAGGCATGGGAAGAATTCCATCTGGAGAGAGGAAGAACATTTGTACAATTCAGTTTAACGAGGAGATGAGCAATGTTATTACCACCAAGATTTTTTCCCGCCCCCCCCTTGCCTCTGTGGAAGCCTGAAGTCAAGCTTAAAATCTATGGGCCCACTTTATGGTTGCCCGGAAGCCCCTTTCCACCAGCCACAAAGCATCCACCCAGGCTCTCTGTTGAATTCTCTTTGTGCAGGAAGCATTCCAGGAACGTGTTGGGAGTTACAGGGGAGCATTGAGACTCATGGCCCTGGCATCGCTTCATTCCAGCTATCACCCAAATGCAAAAGGCCCATGGGACCATGTCTGGACGGGGCTCCAGATGCCCCAGAATCAGGGTGACATTCGTGAGATGGGATTACGTACCTGAATATTCACCCGAGTCTGCAGTTGTAGTTGGATTGTGCTGCTCCTAGATCGTTCTTCAGACCTCTAAATGAACTGTCACCATTGCCTGGATTTCAGCCTGTTTGCAGAGGTACAAGGGTTTGAAATCCTCTCCATCATCTGGGCAGTAGATGCTGCATTTTCCGTATGAGACACAGACTCCATGTTCACCCATTTCCTACCCTGGATTTATGCTGCACATCTGCCAGCAGGCACAAGGTTAGAACTACTCTAGTCAACGCTGACATAATCATCTAATGGGAGTAAAGAGTCAACCAGAGCTAATCTTACTAGAGTGCAAGATAATTAATTTCAAATGACTTATTTAGTGATGATCAGTGTTGTGTTATCTCCCAAGATGACAGGCCTATTAGGATTCTGCTGCCTCGGGGTATGAGAGAGAAGAAGACTGTAATTAAATGGCAGGCATGTGTAAGGCAACTGTGATATATCGACAGTGTCTCCCTCTCCCTTCACCCCTTTGTTACATGCTCACTTGGCTTTTGGTGCCTACAGAAAAAAAAATACTAGCGATCAAAGGTCAGCTCAGGCGCTTATTACCAACGATGAACAATATTAACCAGAGTTTAATTTCAGCTGCTGGAACACAGTACAAGACACTTTTTCAATCAGGGATGTTAAAATGTGGGGGGTTTGTAAACATGTAACCACTGACAAAGTCAGTGGTTACACATTTACACTAGGGGGAGGAAGCAGTGTGGGATGGAGGAGCGGGAAACGGCTCCCTGCCTCTGTATCAGAGGCAGCAGAGTGGAGTGGGGGAGGGCTTACGTGTAATGAAGAAGGTTAACTGATGAATGCAGGCTCATCGGTCAACCGTTTACACCAAGGCCACTCAACTTGGGAGCCCTGGGGGCCACAATGATACTCATAGTATATGCCAAGAGCCGCAACTTAAGTGTTGTTGCATATACATGCAAATCTATATGCAAATAGCTTCATTCACACTGACGGGCATGAATACAAAGATTAAAGAAGAGTACACAACACACAGGCCCCATTTAAATCAGTTCTGCTGATATTAATAAAATGCAATATTTACCCGATTTCATATGACAGCACTTAATGAACAATGACAGTCCAGGAATTTAACTACTAAAACGCATATCAACAGAAGACCATTATATTGACTACTTTTTTGTTTTGGCTCCCATCTGCAGGCCACGTTTGAGCCCCACATAAATCCAAACCGCACTGCGGGCTGCAAACAAACGGGCCATGGGCCGCATGTTGAATAGCCCTGGTTTACACTGTCACATTCCTATTTTCAACCCCTCAGAATTCCATTAAAATTAGACCAAACCCAGTGTTGAAAAGCCTGCTGTTAACTACCAGCTCTGTCTATTTGGGGAACTAGGGCATAGTATCCAGCCTGACTGACTCACAGAAGACCTTCCTTCCCACTCTCTGCCCGCTCCAGCCTCTGCTTCAACTGATCAGTAGGAAGACTTACAAAAGGCAGGGAGAAAACACACCTAAAACACTGACAAAGTGGGTTTTACCCATGAAAGCTATGCCTTATGAATCTGTTAGTCTCTAAGATGCCACAGGACTCCTTGTTGTTTTTGCAGATACAAACTAACATGGCTATCCCTCTGAGACTTTTCCCCTAGTCTCATTTACATAAAAAATGGGACAGAATGACATCTTAACATACAGAATGGAGAACAGCAATTCCAAGGCAAGAACCACACTGAACTTTGGGGGACAAATGCAGGAAAGCACTGCCTGATGGGAAATCTCTGCTCCAGATGCTAATGAACCCACAGCTGCATGGACTCAGATCAGTAATTATCAACCAATTTTGGTAATAAATCCTCTATTAGTATCCAAAATACTGAAGCTGCCTAATTGAGTTCCCTCGAAGAAACATCATCCATGGCCAGGAATGATCAGTTCCTATTGTCTACCCTAAACAAAACAACTTTGGAATACTGCCTTGAATCATCAGTTTACCCATAAACAAGTTACACAAGCAACACATTGATAGAATCATCAACTCTCCCCGCCCCCAGAAGAATAACGCTAATAAATGAGTAACAGGTAAATCTAGTAACACAGGGTCAGGAGTGGCCTGAGGCCAGCTGTGGCAGCTGGCACCCTAGGTGGAAGGCGTGATCTGCGCCCCCGCCTGCACGGCCGTCAATGGCCATGACGTAGTCACGGGGCGCCCCCGTGACATCATCATTGGGCGCCCGGGGCCGCAAGTGCCCTAGGCAACTGCCTAGTTTGCCTTGGTCCACGGGCCACACCTGCACGGGGTCAGAGTCCGCCCTGTGTGCAATAAATAACAAGCAACACAAACCCTAAGAATTGTAGGTGTATGAAGTGCTGAGCACATAGGGTTCGAATAACTGATGACAAGAATTCTATTTATTTTTCAATCTATAAAAAAATATTTCCATCATAACAAGCCAATGTGCATAGGGAAGGGGTGCATAGGGCAATAATTTTTGACTGGGGGCCATTACAGAAATTTTTGAAGTGGCCCCAGGCTGCCTCAGAAGGGGCAGGGCCTCAGGTGGAGGGTGCAGGGCCAGGACACTTCCGTGCTCCCCGCCCCCCAGCACAGACCCTGATTGGTCTGGAGATGTGTGGGAGCACATGAAGTCTTTGCCCCCGCCCCCACAGAGAGAACCACCAGCTGTTCTAAACAGCTGGTGGTTCCCTCTAAGTGCCTGTGCCCCTGGCAGTGGGAGAAGACTTCACACGCTCCCCCCGTCCCCTGCCCCTAGGCCAATCAGGGCTTGGGGCCAGGGTGGAGTATGCAAAGTCTCCTCCTGCCCTGCGCACGCTCCCTGCAGGACTGGAGCAGGGCGGGAGGAGACTTTGTACTCTCCCCCTGCCCCCAAGTCTTGATTGGGCAGGGAGAGGGTGCAAAGTCTCTTGCTCACTGCCCTTGGGTACTCAGTGTTTAGAGTCAACTGACAGGGTTGACTCCCCAGTCCTTAGGCCCTGATTGGCCTGGGGGCGGGGGAGCAGCACAGCCTCCGCAGGCCAGATCAACCCACTTGGTGGGCTGGAACCGGCCTGTGGAGGCCCCTGGCATAGGGACGGATTCAGAGCATTTACTCAGGGCCCACACCTGTCCTGGGCATCTTCCTCACATGGCTCTTCCCTCTCCCTGCAAAGAGGAGGGAGGAACGCTGTTTCTGCAACAGCAGTTCTGTATTAATTTTATACTGAGCTCCTCCACCCTAATATTGTCAGGGAGGATCCACAGGGTAGGCAGCGGCTGGGATGCTCCTGGCAACATAACAACAATGGACAGGAACTGGCAGGAGGTTTGGGGAGGGTGCCACAGTGGGCCCGGAGTGGCCTCCTGCTCGCTGAAGGTTGCTGGGGCTGGAGGTTGAATCCTTTTTTCTTCAGGGAGCAATGCTGAGCACTGCTTCCTGATGCCCAGGAGGCCTCTGGGATTGCCAGGTGCAGTCCCACAGCCCTCCATCTCAGTGACAAGAACAGCTGGCACCATTTCACTCTTGGGTTTTACTCAGGCCCTACTCCTGTTGACTTCTAACGCTGGCCTGGCTCGAGTACCATCTCAATAGGCTCTTTGGGATCTCTCTCAAACTCAATTATACCTTCTGCAGAGAAGCCCATTGTGAACAATCCTGATCTCAGCCCCAGACTGCTATTCAGCTGAATATGAGCAAATTGTTTCCCCAGACCCCAGTGTTATCATGGCGCACGGTCCTTTAGCCCAATGTCCATTCTGAGCTAGGATGTGCACTGAATTATCCATGTATTGTAGTGGCTTTAGTTATCCACATTTCCAGCTAAACAAAATGCTTCTCTCATTTAGCTCTCCTCACTAAGGTTGTTGCAAGGCTAGAAGTGTGCTCCTACTCTGAAATGGAAAAAAATGGCACCATCTAACCTGGCAGATCTGGGGCTTGTATTCAAGCCCTATAAACTGATTTGAGTGACAAAAAGGAAGCTTCTGCTGCATTTTACACCTGTGAGCTCTACACAGCCCACCCAGCTAAGTAAGAGAGATACCGTCTGTCTCTTATAGCAACAGAATCATGTAATCTGATGCATTTGTGTGTGCAATCCCACTGAAGGCATCGGAGTCCCTGAGGGCATGCCATCATACCTCTCGCCTCCAGAGCAATTCCCCGTACCTGGGCATGGTGTTAACAGGCTTCTTCTGGTCAAACACACCCTGTAATTGTTCTAGTGTCACAACAGTCTATAGTACAGGTCACCACTCAGTGCATTATCCCACTGTGGATCAATAAAGAGTCCACAAAAGAACACTCAAAATCTAACGTCCTTCAGACCTGGTCCTTGGTCTCTGAAACTTGTCATTCTTGGCCTCTTATTCTTGACATTCATGCTGCCCCTTCTGATCTGGGCAGAGTCAGGAACACCCAGACCTACCTTCCCCTTTGGGTGCCAACCCCCAAACCCTGCTTAGGTAGCCAGGGCCTGTTCTGTCAGTGCCTCAGCGCTTTCCCTGAGCTGCTCCTACCTTGACCTTGCTCACTGGTGTCTTCAAGAACTGCAGGCTCCAATTTCCCCACCCACACAGTCCCTCTCCCTTGGTCTGGAGTTACACTCTGCCTTTTTACAGTTGCCAAAACTGCCCTCCTAACAGCCCTCTCGCTCAAGCGGGGGTTCATATATTTGCCTCTTGCCTTAGAGGAGTCAGCTGCAAGGCTTTTACCAGCTTCCCCCCCATTCCCAATTAGCCCTCCAGTCTGCAGAGTTCAGCAGGCCAGCCTTCTCCTGGCTGTGCCCGCCTGCCAGTGGGGAGGAGGAGGAATGCAGCCTTTATGCTGTGCCCCTTCTCCCACTGGGTTGGGCAAGAGGAGGAGCCTTATCCTGCCTCCTCTGAAAGGCTTTTGGCCTTAAAAAAGGTACAGGCTACTGCTTCCTTCCCCAGTTTCCAGGACCAATAGGTTTCTATATATTTCTACTGGCTCAGAAGAATCCAAGCCATATTGTAGGGTAGATTGACCACTAGGCACTGTTGCTCTATCCTATCAGAGGGTACAATGCGAAGACAAGGGGTTTAACTCAGGGCCTAATTTACCTGGTGGGTTGTTTATTAATGGTGCTAGTCTGAGATGGAGAAAAAGCTCAGCCTTACTCTCAGATACCAGGATGTATCTGCAATGCTGGCAGTGAATAAAGGCATAAAGCATCCTTTTATTGGCACTCTGGGCACCTTTCATGTAGATATCACCAAGAAGCCAGAAGTGTGGGACCCCACTATGCCACTGTTACATTCACTTTTTAAGAGTAGAAAGTTATTTTGTCCATTAGCATTCAGAAGGTTCTTTCCAGCCGAGGATGGGAAAGAGCAAGACACACACACACGGGGGAAGAAATGGAGTATTATTATCCCCATTTCACATATGGGAGTAGCATGGAAGGCTGTTCCAGAACTTCAAGGGGAGTAATATGGGGACAAGAAACCTAACTTATTTCAAGACTAACCTTGATAAGTTTATGAAGGGGATGGTATGATGAGCTTTTGATACAGTCACCCACAGTATTCTTGCCAGCAAGTTAAGGAAGTATGGATTGGATAAATGGACTGTAAGGTGGATAGAAAACTTGCTAGATGGTCGAGCTCAAAGGGTAGTGATCCATGGCTTGATGTCTGGTTGGCGTTTCAAGCAGAGTGCCCCAAGGATCTGTTCTAGGGCCGATTTTGTTCAACATCTTTATTAAATTACCTGGATGAGGGGATGGATTGCACCCTTAGCATGTTTGCAGATGACACTAAGCTGGGGGAGAGGTAGATACGTTGGATGGTAGGGATTGGGTCTAGAGTGACCTAGACAAATTGGAGGATTGGGCCAAAAGAAATCTAATGAGGTTCAACAAGGACAAGTCCAGAGTCCTGCACTTGGGACGGAAGAATCCCAAGCATTGCTTCAGGCTGAGGGCTGACCGTCTAAGCAGCAGTTTGGCAGAAAAGGACCTGGGGATTACAGTGGATGAGAAGCTGGATATGAGTCAACAGTGTGCCCTTGTAGCCAAGAAGGCTAATGGCATATTGGGGTGCATTAGGAGGAGCATTCCCAGCAGATCTCGAGAAGTGATTATTCCCCTTTATTTGGCACTGGTGAGGCCACATCTGGAGTATTGTGTCCAATTCTGGGTCCCCCATTACAGAACGGATGTGGGCCCTCTCCAATGTGTCCAGTGGAGGACAACAAAAATGATAAGGGGGTAGAACACATGACCTATGCAGAGAGGCTGAAGGAAGAGTGAGGGGAGATTTGATAGCAGCCTTCAACTCCATAAAGGGAGGTTCCAAAGAGCCTGTTCTCTGTAGTAACAGCATGAAGGTCCTTTCTGGCCTTAATCTAGGAGGCAGAGATGATATGTCAAAGGACACACACACACACACACTGAGGGGTTGTGACAGCTGGGAATTGAACCCACAGTGCTATAAAGCCAAGTCCAATGCCTCAACTGTATAACCATCTTTCTTGTTTCCTGTCCATGCTGTTAGAATGCATTGTCACATCATACCATTCCCCTCACTACCATACAGAAAGAGACACACGGGGCAAACAGTAATAAGTGCTTTCAGAGGGCTCAAATGGAGCCTGCTTTTCCATAACCATTTCATACAAGTTATAATTATCCTGTACTGAAGGCAATTTTGGTGTTTCTATTGCCTGTGCGTTACCCATGGCTGTAGCACCTGGGGCCTATCACATTCAATTTGAAAGCAACCACATCTAACACACACTAGTCACTAAAATGAATGATGCAAATCAAAGCTCACAGTGAAGCCAGGCCTGGCTGTGATAAGACTATAAAGAAGTGACAGAAGGAAAGGGAAGCTTAGGACCAAACCCTGAGCAAGCACCATTTCTAATAAATAGATGGTTAACACAAAAGGACTGGAGTTTTGTGCTTTTGGGGGCCCTGCCACGTTTCCATTTGAGACTGAGCTCTATTGGGATCTGTATTTAAAACTCCAAAGAACTTTTATTCATGCCACATTAATGCTCTTAGCTAAAGTCTTTTATAAGTAGGTGCATCACTATCTAAAGACACATGCATGCCAGGAAAGGCATTATGATCTGTGAGCTATAGTCATTAGGCTATCTGGAGCTTACATAAAGGGATTCTTTGTGCACTGAGCTCTTGGAGGGCGTATTGGAGTAGGGAAAAGGTGGGAAACTCACTGAGTTTTGTCACAATTGGCAGAGGCTCAGGTTATGTGAAGCACTTTTGAATGTATTTGAGCATCCAGAGGCCCATGCATTGTAAATTTTAGATGTTTTTCCTGATTTGCAGTGATTGCTACTGGTTGGGCATATTTTAGCCAGTACAGTAATTACCCTGAACTGTGCTTTGTGTATTCCTTTAATGATTTCTCCTGCTATGCACATTCATAAACAAAGAGCAAATCTATATACTTTCCACTCTGAATGGCTTTAATTTTGGATGAAGAAAAAGGAGCAAAAGGAGGGAGGAGGAAAAGTAAAGTGTCCATAAGAGAATATGGTAAATCTGTTCTCTAACATGCTACATCCACTACGCCCAACAAGAGATAAAGTGGAAAAACTTAAACCACAAACAGTCTTGTAGCACCTTAGAGACTAACAAAAATGTAGATGGTACCACGAGCTTTTGTGGGCACAGCCCAAAGAAGTGGGTTGTGCCCACGAAAGCTCATGATACCATCGACATGTTTTGTTAGTCCCTAAGGTGCTACAAGACTATTCTTTGGTTTTTGAAGATTTTCCAGTTACACACTAACATGGCTCCCCCTCTGAAAAGATATCAAGTGGGCATCCATGGAGCTGTGAAGCACAAAAGCCACAGCATGTCAGACTCCCTCTTCCAGGAGCGAGTGCCCAGCCTGGTCTGCATCTCATGCGCGGGAGCAAGCAAGCCACCTGCACACTCTAGCACAACCATGCAGACTGGTGCCTGCCCCCAGGGGCAGGGTTGCAGCAGTACAGCCACACTCTAGAGGACCTGCCCAAGCTGGGCATGGTCTTCTCATCACTGAGGTTCCTGGCAGAGCTGCACAGCTCCATGGATATCTATTTTTATAACCCTGCAGCTCTGTGGATGTCTGCATTCACAGATGCAAATTTTGCACCTGCACAAGTCTGTAAAGGATTTGATCACAGAGATCCCCTCAAGACAGTCACCCAAGGTGCTGACCATCCCACTGGGCCTGCCTACTTGCCCCCTGTGGCATGCCAACACCTTGTCCTGCTGGGCAAGAAGCTCTTGTCTCACTCGGCAAAGGCAGACCCTCTCCAGACAGTGCCTCATGAAACTGAACCAATACCACAACTCTCCCCCAGGCAGCGGTGGCCTTCCCATCCCATCCTCTCAAGCTGCACCCATCCCATAACTCTCCCCAGACAGCGGTGCCCCCTGTAGCCAGACATGAACCCCATCTTGTTTTCCCCCCCCCAGAGAGCAAGAGAAAGGCAGTCAGCCTTTGATGCCCTGGGAACGCAGGTGTGCTGCCTGTCCCTGACTCTAATAAACAGAAACCAGACAGTAAATGGGCTAGCTGACGACCTGGGGGCCTCCCGTCACCCTGATGGCTAGTACCAGTAATTGACACGCCTGCACTGTCCCAGGAGAGGACTCTTCGCCCATCACATACCAGAGGTGCCCATTGTCTGCATTTTCCCAGGTGTGAATTATGCTTTGCACCCTTCGTGGGAAACTTGGCATTCAAGGCCATTTTTCCTAACTGGCCACTTGAGACCAGGAAGAAGCCTACGTGACCCAACGGGTATAAAGAGGGGTTTAGTAGCCCACCCCATTTGAGCTCCAATCATCTACACCTGCTGGCAGGTATTGGTTGTCTCCCGAGGTCTGTGGGACGCCCAACCTCGCCCTACTTCTTCCCGAGGGATTGAGAGAAAGACACTGGCCACGCCAAGTCTGGAATGCAGGGGTGAGAATATATACCTGCTAGGTGTCTATTTTGCATGCATTTAATAAGAGCTCAGAGAACCAAAAGGGTTTCATGGTACCTGTAAGCGACTTATTAGTGTAATTTCTGTCCTGTCCTTTGTAGTGGCTGTGTTATCTGTAACACAGTAGTAGCATTTAATAGCTAAGTTTACCCTGTAACAATAAAATAGTAACTGTTTAAGCTGTGACCTGACTCCTTCAGTTGCTGTAACAGAACCAAGAACAATTTTAAAAAGAACTCCAGCCGGTCATAAGGGACAGATATAGGGAGAGCTTGAGCGTTGGATCGTGTCGCTTCCAGGGGACAGATCCATTGGGGCATCTCTCAGCCTCCCCAGGCTGCCCGCTGAGAAGGGATCGTGTATCCTAGCAGTCAAAATCTGAGGTGTAATAAGCTCTCCCTGTAAACTTCTTGGGGCGCCCGTCAACCTCCTCCAGGTTGCCCGCTGCTAAGGGACCCCAGTCCTAGCAGTTGAAGTCTTGGGTGTATAATACGCACACACCACTCACTGTCCTGACCACCGGCTGACACCCCCCCCCAGATACCAGCAACCCACAAACTGGACCCATCCCACAACCTTCCCAAGATGGTACCATCTGCCAAACTTGGCCTGTCCCACAATCCTTTCCAGAAAGCAGGGCCGGCCTTCCACCCCCTGAAACCTGACCCCTCTTCTTTCCCTCCCCAGAAAGCCTCTGCACACTGGATCAATCCCACAAACCTCCCAAGATAGCAGTGCGCACACACCCCTTAATTTGGACCCAAATGCACACTCCACCTAGGATCCATCACACAATCCTCCGCAGACTATAAGCAAGATCCATCCTGCAACCTTCCCTAGATTGCAATGGAGGCAGCCCCTGAACTGGACCTATCCTGCAACCCTTCCCATATGGTGGCACTGTCCCACCCAAGGCATACACATCATGCAAATCTCCCCAGATGGCACCACCCCCTGAAACCACACCCATCCTGCACCCAGCCCCAAACGATACCCCCACAAACTGGACTGGTCTGCAATTCTCCCTAGACAGCAGTGCCCCCCCGCCAGCCAACTGGACCTGTCCCACAACCCTCCCCAGATGTCAGTAGTCACACCCCACACCTCCAAGCCTAGACCCATACCACAAACTTTCCCTGACAACGACAGCACCCCCCCAACGCTAGATCCACCATGCTACCCTCTGTAACAATATGGTTTTTCTGTAGCCATGTTGGAAGGCCTGTGCTAGGCCTGAACCAAAGCTGCCTTCTGCAGCCAGACTGAAGAGTAGCAGCCATTACTGTAAGGCCTGGAGTCACATACTCGCAGTTCCATCTAAATTGTATTACAAAGTGTCACACCAGGTTGTGAGGAGGGACGTCGCCCTGATAGGTCCCCCACTGTCACCAGATAAAGAAACAGCTCTCAAGATGAGTAAAGAAATTTGTGCGTAACACCATTCTGTCTGGCAAGAAACTGCTTATCAATAGAGGATGTTGTGGAATCCTCATCCTATGAGCATTGTCACTATACTTTCCGATTGTTTGACTGTGTGATCTCTGTCTGGTTTGTAACTGTTTCTGTCTGTTGTATAATTAATTTTGCTAGGTGTAAATCAATTAAGGTGGTGGGGTATGATTGGTTAGGTAATTTTGCTATGATTGGTTAGTAAAATTATACTAAAATAATTGGTTCAGGTATAGCTAAGCAAGACTCAGGTTTCATTATATAAACTGGGGTTCAAGAAGGAAAAGGAGAAGAAGATCATCAGGAGTAACAGAAGGAAGAAAAGGCTAGAAGAAGACCAGGAGGAGAGGGAAGACCTGGAAAGAAGAACTCACCTCTGAGACACAGCCTAAGACCAGAGAGACTGATATTGCCTGGCCAACAGGGGAAGTCTGCCTGCCTTTATCAGGATTGGTGAGCATGACACTGTGTGCTTAGCATGTACATTCTGCTTGTTTGGGAATTGTCAATAAATAGAGGATAAGAACATTACTGTGTGAGGCTCTTTCAAGTGGCTAAAGATCCTGCCAACCCATGGGTTGTTACACCCTGAGCCCTAGGAATTGGGTAAGAGTGGGTGTGTAAATTCACAGGGTTGCACCTTGAGCCCTAGGAACTGGGTAAAGGTGTGTTTCCCTACAGTGTGGAAGGGATAATGAAATTTGTGCAGGTAACACCCTCCTCCCTCCAAGATGGCAGCCATCACACCACAGCCTCACCCAAACTGGACCAGTCCCACAAACCTCCCTAGGTGGTGGTGGCAGGCCCCCAAAACCAGACCGGTACCCCAAGGTTCCAAAAACAGAAGAGGTGGGCCTCCTAAACTGCACTCATCCTGAAACACTCCTCAGATGGCAGTACCCAACTGAAATGGGACCTTTCCCACAACACTCCAGAGAATGCAGCTCCGAACCTTGACTCTCCCAAACTCGACCAGTTCAGAAATCATCCCATGTCAATGGCACCCTGTACCCATCCCACCACCTTCCTCAGACAACAGCGCCACACCTACCCAAAGACATAGTGGTGCCACAGTACCCCCCGTTAAAGTGCATCCATCCCACAATGCTCCCCAGACAGTAGTCCACCCCCCCCCAAGCTGCAGCTGTACCACACCTCACATAGTGGCACCCCCTTTAAACAGCAGACATAAGAACTTAAGAACGGCCATACTGGGTCAGACCAAAGGTCCATCTAGCCCAGTATCCTGTCTGCCGACAGTGGCCAGTGCCTGGTGCCCCAGAGGGGGTGGACCGAAGACAACGATCAAGTGATTTGTCTCCTGCCATCCTTCTCCAGCCTTTGACAAACAGAGGCCGGGGCACCATTTCTTATCCCCTGGCTAATAGCCTTTTATGGACCTAACCCCCATGGATTTATCTAGCTCTTTTTTAAACTCTATTATAGTCCTAGCCTTCACAGCCTCCTCTGGCAAGGAGTTCCACAGGTTGACTGTGCGCTGTGTGAAGAAGAACTTTCTTTTATTAGTTTTAAACCTGCTACCCATTAATTTCATTTGGTGTCCTCTAGTTCTTATATTATGGGAATAAGTAAATAACTTTTCTTTATTCACCCTCTCCACATCACTCATGATTTTATATACCTCTATCATATCCCCCTTCAGTCTCCTCTTTTCTAAACTGAAAAGTCCCAGTCTCTTTAGCCTCTCCTCATATGGGACCCATTCCAAACCCCTAATCATTTTAGTTGCTCTTTTCTGAACCTTTTCCAGTGCAAAAATATCTTTTTTGAGGTGAGACCACATCTGTACGCAGTACTATAGTTTTATATAAGGGCAGTAAGATATTCTTCGTCTTATTTTCTATCCCTTTTTTAATAATTCCTAGCATCCTATTTGCTTTTTTGACTGCTGTTGCACACTGTGTGGACATTTTCAGAGAACTATCCACGATAACTCCAAGATCTCTTTTCTGATTAGTTGTAGCTAAATTAGCCCCCATCATATTGCATGTATAGTTGGGGTTATTTTTTCCAATGTGCATTACTTTACACTTGTCCACATTAAATTTCATTTGCCATTTTGTTGCCCAATCATTCAGTTTCGTGAGATCTTTTTGAAGTTCTTCACAGTCTGCTTTGATATTCACTATCTTGAACAGTTTAGTATCGTCGGCAAACTTTGCCACCTCACTGCTTACCCCTTTCTCTAGATCATTTATGAATATGTTGAATAGGATTGGTCCTAGGACTGACCCTTGAGGAACACCACTAGTTACCTCTCTCCATTCGGAAAACTTACCATTTATTCCTACCCTTTGCTTCCTGTCTTTTAACCAGTTCTCAATCCATGAAAGGATCTTCCCTCTTATCCCATGACAACCTAATTTACACAAGAGTCTTTGGTGAGGGACCTTGTCAAAGGCTTTCTGGAAATCTAAATATACTGTATCTACTGGATCCCCCTTGCCCGCATGTTTGTTAACCCCTTCAAAGAACTCTAATAGATTAGTAAGACATGATTTCCCTTTACAGAAACCATGTTGACTTTTGCCCAACAAATTATGTTCTTCTATGTGTCTGACAATTTTATTCTTTACTATGATTTCAACTAATTTGCCCGGTACTGATGTTAGACATCCTACAAACCCTTCCCAGACAGTACCACTGCCAAACCTTCCAACTTGGATCTGTCCCTCAACTCTCCCCAGTTGGCTGTGTCCCCCACAACTGGATCCATGGTGCAACCCTCCCCAGATAGCAGCACCCCCAAAATCTGCACCCCTCCAGCTATGGCATTGGCCCCCATAATTAGACCCATCAAGCAACAATCCCTAGAAGGTGACATCTGCTTCTCTGAACTTCCCAGGTTGAATCACTCATCACTCTCTCCCCAGATGGCAAAGCCTGACTCTCAACCCCTCCCCCCACCATCCTGCAACCCCTGCTGGATGGCAGTGCCCCCTTTGAAACTGTATCTGTCCACCAACCATCCTGATAGCAGTGCTGACCCCCCCAAAAAACTCAACTTCTCCTCTATCCCTCCCCAAAAGGTATCCTCACAAACTAGAACACTTCCCAGACGGTAGCACGTGCTTGCCCTCCCCCCTCCCTCAAATTAGGAATGTTGATTAATGAGCTAATCAAAGCTGTCCCCACTGGCATGGGTTCCCCTCTGTGCCTCTTCCTTTGAAATGTACACGGGAGAGGCACAGGGGGGATAGCGAGCACCCCCCTTATCGACTAGTCAATGGAAATTCCATTGATACTCCATTAGCTGATTCCTCCTCGCAGTGGTGGCTGCAGACCTTCCAGCCTTGGGCGGTACAAGGCTTCTCCTCTTCTGCTTTAGGGGGTGATTCCTTATCTCCCGTACCCAGAGCAGCATAACAGTTCTCCAGAACCATGGTGGGAGGGTTGGAGCAGGGATGGAGCCAGTGCCCCCCTGGGTCAGAGCCATCTCCTCCACCAGTGGTGTGTCAGCAGTCTTTTGTAATGGGATAGCTTCCTCCGTGGTCTCCACATGAATAATCTCAAGGAATTCCTCGTGGATTTGGATACTCCTCAGCCTAGCCACCTCCCCCTGTAGCTCTCCCACCTGCTTCCTGAGAGATTCCACCTACAGGCACCTTTCACACTGGATGGTCTCCCCAGCCTAGATTTCAGTAAGTGGGAATTGCAAGCCACAGTCCCTGCAAAATCACACCAGGATTTGGGTAGTGGCATCTATGGTCAGGGGATCTTTCTGGCTATAGGTGTAGGCACAGGAGACAGGAGCAGGACTGGCACAGGTGTTGTGGGTCTTCCTAATGATATTAGGACTCCCTCTATCAAACTCCCCTGTCTGCAGCCCCCCTATCCAAGTTGCTCTCCTGGTTCCTCTGCCGCTGGCTTTTAAAGCCTGCTCCCTAAGTCAGGCCGACCCTCTCAGCCACACAGGGGGAGGCTGATCCCAAGGCTGAGTGAGGCTGATCAAAAGAAATCCAGGGCTGAGTAGGGTATGGCAGGGAATAGAGCTGGGGCAGGATTTCACAGCACAGCAAGGGGTAGAGTTTCAGGGCAGAGGTGAGGGTAGGGCTTCAGGGCAGTGAGGGGAATAGCAGCAAAGCTGGGGACAGGGTTTCAGGGGAGTTGGGAGGCGGGGGTGTGGACTCATGGCAAAGCAGGGCTGGAGCATGAGGCAGGAGAAGCAGCAAGGATTTAGCATGGACAGGAGTATGGTGGGGGCAGGAGCAATTATGGACAGGCTTAAGTGCAGAAAACAGGCACAAACAGCCCAATGGGAAATTACAGGTCCAATACAGCCAAAATAGGAAATTACCATATTGCTCAGATGAACTTCCTCTGCCACCTCCTTCTGCCTTAAATATCATCATCGGGCCAATCAATGGAGCCAGGTGATCCTCCAGCCAGGGCTCCCATGTGTGTCATCTTGGCAGAGGCTGCATTCCTATTACCTTCTTAGTTCCCTATCTTTCAATAGACCCTGGGAGGAGGCGAGTCTGCAGTAGTTTTCTGGGGACTCCCAAACCTGGGTTTAAGACCATAAAATTTGGTACTTTCTGAGAGTGTCTAGTGGCAGGGGCTGGATACTCCAGGAGAAACTCTTTTCCAGGGGGCTGAGGAACAGGGATGCACCAAGTGTTACCTGCAAGGCAAAGAAAGACCGGTGGAGCGTTGGAAGAGTTTGTTTGGGTGGCTAACAAATGTGAGAGTCAGAGTACTGACATGCAGTTTAACACGAGTTAAGTCTTTTGCTAAGGCAGAAGGGCAACAAAGTGATTCCAACATCTGGGCACCCCAAGAAAGAGTTAAATTTGGGCAGGCCTCAGCTTTGATGGATTGTTTCAGATTATTTTGATTTATGCAAATCCCTAACTTGTTTCATTTAATTACACTGACCCCACGGCTAACTGAATCAGTGTCTGTAGGCACTGACCAACATTTCATTTTCTCATCTGGTTAAGTTCAGCTCAAATGTTAATTCTTGGTGCTAATGGGACTTTCCATCATGTACACAATTTGGCAGCACTCTGTGAGGTGTATCACTATGATGTATTCAATTAAACTTTGCAGCTTCAAGAATATCTTTCGCATTTTTTCTGCATAAAGGTTGTACATTTGATCCTCTGCATTTGCAGATTGTTCTGCTAGACCTGCTTACGATTGCAAACTCTACTGCGTACTATCTGTCTTTATAGAAACATAAGAGTTTGGCTTTGCCCTATGCACTCATTTATGTGTCCACTATATGAAAGAAGTTTAAATTTTTCATTTTTAACATTTGGTGTTGCCACAGACTGGCTGGCTCTTTATCGCAACCATCTTTCAACCTTTTCTGTAACCAGACAGCAATTCCCCAACTGAGTGGGCCTTAAAATGTAGTCTTACCTATAAACAAGTCATGGGTATTTTTAGTAAAAGTCACGGACAGGTCAAAGACAGTAAACTAGAATTCACAGCCCTGTGACCTGTCCATAACTTATACTAGATAACCCTAAATCTTTGGTGTTCTGACGGGCTCTGGAAGTACAGCTGCTGCTCTGGAGCGGGGATTCTTGGGATAACCATCCTTTAAGTACAGTTAATCACCCCAGGCCCTGCACTCCGGGGAAGGGGGGGGAGGGTCATGCTCCATAGTGCCAACTCCATGGGTGCTCAACATCCACTGAGAGCCAAGCTTGCCCCTCTCCAGCATCACTCCCTTCCCAGCAGCCTCACTGATCACTTCTTCCCCGCCTTCCCAGCACCTCCCACCTGCAGCAAACAGCTGTTTTGCAGCATCTGGGAGGAGGGCAGGGATGGGTTACACTTTGGGGAGACAGGGCAGGGGCTTGAGGGAAGGGGTGGAGTAGAGAGAGGGCAGAGGAGGGGCAGCATGGTCCTAGCTCCCCCTTCCCCTGGTTCCAGAGCATGGGGTTGTTGAGCAGTGCAGCCCTGCCCCCCCCCCCAGGCTCCAAAGTACAGGGTTAGGGGTAGTGTGGCCCCAGCCCACTCCTGAGTGCCAGGCAGCACGGCCCCAAGTCTTCCTGGATGCGGAGTGCAGAGTTGTTGGCATACTAGTTAAGCAAGGGGAGCCATATCACTGTCAGACTTGGCAATCTCAGCAGAAAGACTGGAGGTAAGAGGGACTTGGCCTCACTTAAGGCCTTGAACCCAGAGACTCACTACAGGGGTGAAAAAATTAAAAACAACGAATAGTCTCGTAGCACCTTAAAGACTAACAAAACATGTAGATGGTATCATGAGCTTTCATGGGCAAAACCTACTTCTTCAGATGAACGGAGTATTAAAAGTCCAGATCCAAGAATAAATAAGGGGGGGGGGAGCAAAGGAAAAAAAAGGAGAAAAAAAGACAGTGACTAGATTGTTCAAGTAATTACAAGAGACTGATAAGAACAATTAGCACCTCCATTGGTTGGTTGGTTGGTTAAGTCATTAGGATATGGAAGGTAGTGTGTGAGCCAGCCGATATCCCTGTTCATTCCATTCTGATAAAAATTAAACTTGTAAATGAAGTTAAGTTCCAGTCCTTCCCTGTGTATTTGGCTTGTGGAATTGGCCTAAAACGACAGGGTGACTTGGAGATCCATCAGTGAGTGCCCAGGCAGGTTAAATTGTTCTCCAACAGGTTTCTCTGTGTTGCCTTTTTGGATTTCTAATTTGTGTCCATTAATTCTTTCCCGTAGGGACTGTCCAGTTTGGCCAATATACACGGCAGAGGGGCATTGGTGGCATTTGATGGCATAGATCACATTAGCAGATGTGCAGTTAAATGAGCCCCTGATGGCACCAGTGGCTGGTGTAATTGGGTCCAGTGATGAAATCACTTGTGTAGATGTATGGGCAGAGTTGGCACCAGGGCTGAAGGCAGTGGGTGGGTTCCTGGATGATTATGATGGAGGTATGTTGTGTGGTTACTAGAAAGAATTTGTTTGAGGCTGGGGGTTGTCTGTAGGCGAGGATTGGCCTTTATCCCAAAGGCTGTGAGAGCAAGGGGTCATTTTCCAGGAGAGGTTGTAGACTGTTGATAATGTGTTGGAGGCATAGACGTGCACACGGGGTGCGCCAGGTGTGCACAGGCACACCCTAATGTTTCAAAGGGCCGTGGCGCGGGGGCGCGAGCCCCCACACTAGAAGGAGAGCCGCTTTGGCACTCTGGGGAACAGGAGCCGCGCCGGGTTTGCTGTGCATGAGCAGCTGCGCAGTCAAAACTGGCGGGGCTTAGGACCCCGCGGAAAGAGGCAGCAGGGACGCAGCAACGTCACCCCGCCGCCCCGTCAAGCGTGGTGAGTTTAAAACCCGGGCGGGAAGTGGGGGGGGGGAAGAGTAGGAGAGGTGGGGGATACCCCGGGCAGGGGATCGGGTGCAGCATGGCTGTCCCAGGGGGCGGGTCAGGTCGGGAGCAGAGCGGCTGGCCCGGGGGGGGGGGGGTCAGGTCGGGAGCAGAGCAGCTGGCCCAGGGAGAGGGGGCGGGGCGGGTCAGGAGCAGCGTGGCTGGCCTGGGGAGGGGGGGTGTCGGGTCAGGAGTGGGGCAGCTGGCCCCTGCCCCCCCAGATCTGCTTCCCATCTCCCCTTTCTCCTGGCCAGCCCCACGTTCCTCGACCCCCCCCCTCTGAGCTCTGCTTCCTGCCCTTCTTCCTCCCAGCCCTCCCCTTCCTCCCGGCCAGCCCCACAGCCCCTCCTGCCAGTTCTGCTTCCCACCCCCCCGGCCAGTCCCTCCCCCCCGCCCACGATCAAATGTGTCCATTTTTTGGGGGGGGGGTGTCTACCTGGTAACCCTACTGGCTGCGACTCCACAACGCGCTCAGGAGCAGGGACAGGGCTTCTCCTCCTCCCCAAGGCGTCAGACTCAACTAGAGGCTCCCAGCGCCGATCGCGCCCCACCTCCCAGCCACTCCCCCTGCCGCCGCCAGGCTTCAGTCCAGCGCCCAGCCAGAAAACCAGGAAATACCGGACATTGCACATGTCCGGTATTTTCTGGATTTTTTACCAGACAGAGGGCCCCAAAACCAGACTGTCTGGTAGAAAACCGGACACCTGGCAACCCTACGAGTCAGACCCGGCGCAGGCACCAAGTGATGGGGACTGCTGGAACTCTGGGAACCAGAGACTGCGGGGTGGGGGTTTGTGGCCCAAAAGGGGGCTGAGAAACCTAAGAAAGACAGCGTAGGGGGAGCACCAGAAGGGTGGAAGTCAGGGCGACCCTAGAACTCTGTTACAGACCAGCTGGCGGCTGCTGGAGGAGGAGGGAAAAATAGGGGAAAAGGGTCGGAGAGGAAGGGGCTTGTGCTGAGGGGAGGGGGGCAGGTCAGGGGAAGGCACCAAGGGACAGGGTGGAGGAGAGAGACAAATGCCAGGGGGCCAAGTAGAGACAATGAGGAAAAGGGAAGGAGGGGAGGTATCAGTGAGGGTGGGGGGACAAGATGATGCTGGGAGAGGAGAGGGGAAGGGCTTTGCGGGCTAGAGGGGAGAGGGAGGTGCTGGGAGAAGGCTTGAAAGAAGGGGTGGACATGAGGAAGGTGGGGATGGAGCAAGGCATCTGTGAGGGCACAGGGGCATGAGGGGAATGGGGGCAGAGGGTGGTGAGGAGGTGGGCATCAGGGAAAAAGAGGGCAAAGGGGGCAGGGGCAGTGAGGGAAGGGGGGGGTATCAGGAGGGTGCAGGGGTATGGGAAGGTGCAGGTGCCAGGAGATTCTGGGGGTGAAGCAGAAGGGCAGACACCTGCAGGGGAGGGACCAGCACCAGAGGAGAGAGGCAGGGCAGGTGTGTAGAGGGAGGTGTTAGGAGAGGGGATGAGGAGGGATAGCTCACATGATCAGAGTGGGGCTACTGGAGGAGCGGGCACAGGGGAGAGAGAAGGGCTGGTGGAGGGGGGCAGGTCTCAGGAAGGCTGAGGGCAGTGAGAAGGGCAGGAGTCAGGACAGCAGAGGTTGGTGAGGAGTTGGGGGGGCAACAGGCACCAGGGGAGCTGATGGAGCAAGGGGAGGAGACAGTGCAGCAGAGGGAAAAGGTAAAGGTTTATAAGATATTTATTAATAACTTGGGTGCCACAGTGGCACATCCAAACAAGCCACAAACTCAGTACTAGTGCACAACACAGAATTTATTCTGCTCATGGGAGGAAACTCTTAGAGGGAACACTTCCCCCAGCCTCTCTGCCCCCAAGTTAATCTCAAGCACATTGGGTTAATACAATTGCAGGATAGTTGCATGAGGGGGGTTTGGTGGGGGCCAAGCTAATCCCTGTTGGTAGGAGGATTGTGGGAAAAGTCCTTAGAAGGGGGTCACATGACACCTTTTACTTCTGGTCATGTGTCCATATTGCCCGGAGAGTGTTACCTCCAGAGGCGTGGCTAATGGGAGTCAGGGGGTGTGGCTAATGGGGGTTAGGGGTGTGGCTAATGGGGGTCAAAGAGTACATTTTAAAAAAATTCTTTGGGTGCACACCCTAATGAAATGTGCTGCACACGCCTATGGTTGGAGGGGTTTAAGTCGTGGGCTGTAGGTGATGAAAAGTGGAATTCTGTTGTTTTCTCTTCTTGGCCTGTCTTGAAGTAGTTCATGTCTGGGTACTCTTTTGGCTCTGTTGATCTGTTTTTTCACTTCTCCACGTGGGTATTTCAGTTTTAAGAATGCTCTATATAGATCCTGTAGGTGTTTGTCTCTGTCTGTGGGATTGGAGCAAATCCGGTTGTATCTTAGGGCTTGGCTGTATACAATAGATTGAGAAATATATCTGGGATGGAAGCTAGCATGAAAGTAAGTGTAGCAGTTTCTGGTATAGGGTGGTGAAAATGTGTCCATCATGTAATTGTACTGTAGTGTCAAGGACGTGGATCTCTCGTGTGGACTGATCCAGGCTGAGGTTGAAAAGGTTGGAGGTTGGAAGTTGTTGCAATCCCTGTGAAATTCTTCAAGGGTCTCTTTCCCATGGGTCCATATGATGAAGATGTCATCAATGTAGTGTAACTAGAGTAAGGGTTCTAGGGGGTGAAAGCTGAGGAAACATTGTCCAAGGGGGACTGCATTCATTATCTTTCTTTTACCCTACCTCTAACTCTTGAGATGTCTGGGGAAAGCGTATTTGCAAAGCAACTTGTATTCCTTGCTTTAACGTTAAGTGGCTCCTAAAAGCCTATACTATAATGCAGAGTCCCTGGAGGACAAATTAATAGTATGCAACTTAGATATTGAGTTGGCATATAAAAGATGGGTGGCAAACACCAAAGGTACCTCCCAACCCCACTGGCCAGCCCAATCCCTGCCTGGCCCCCAGAGAGCCACTGCTCTGCCCTGTGCTTGCCCCCAGCCTCTGCTGGCCCGAGCCCAGCTCCTGCTGCTGCAGAAACAGCCTCACCTGCCGCAGCTGGAATCAACAACCTCCCACCCCGGGGCGTAGCAGAACCGGCTTCAGACCAACCAGAGGCTAGGTGGGCTCCGCCCCCAAAGGCCGGATGGAGAGAGCTGATTGGCTACAGCTGACGAGCTGCTTATGCTGTAGCTGATTGGCTGCCAACAGGGGCAGAGCTCCCGCCCTTTTGTTTCCGTGGGGTGGGGAGCTCTTTGTTCAGCCCTTGCTCACACAGGTTCCAATCGGGTCCCGCCCCCAGCTTCCCAGCTCCGCCCCCTGGCAGCGGCCCAGCCCGTCGCTCCGCCCCCATCCAGCGCTCCAGTCCGCCGTGCCCTGGTAGGCTCCAAGAGTAGCGGGCGCAAGGTGCTATCGGGCCGGGGACGGGACGGGACGGGACGGGACGGCGTGGGGGGGAGCGGAGCGGGGCGGGGCGGGGCGGGGGCTGTTTTGTCCAGGCCCCGGCGCTGGAGGCCCCTCTGTGCCGCCCGGATGCTTGGAAGCAGCCCCAGCCAGGCTAAGCGCTCCGCCACGGGAGCTAGGGGTTGCAGTGCCCAGCCCCTCTGCTGCTTTTCCCCGCCCCATGTGTAGCGCTGGCTGCGGCCAGCAGGGAGCTCGGTGCCCCGCTCAGCTGGGAACGCAGCGAATTTGAAGGGGCAGGGAGCGAAGCCTGCGAGCAGGGAAGAATGAAGGCGCAAAGGAGCCGCTGCACGTAGGGCAAGACTGTTTCCTAGTGTGACAGGCTGTGGGGGGCTGGAAGTGAGGGGGTGGCGGTGCTGTGCCCCTCCCCCCCCACACACTTGAAGTGGTTTCCATTCTATGCAGGATTTAGTTTGGTTCAATGGCTCCCGCACCCCCCACCTGTAACAGTTGTTCCAGCACCACTGACCAGATGCAGGTGCTGGAGCTGTGAAGCTTGCAGAAGGGAATTCACTGTAATAGCCACTGCTGAGATGGATGCAAGGGGGTGGGGGAGTATCAGCAGCTGCTTTGAATCATTGTGGACTTGGAGGAAAAACGGCAGTTTTTGCTAGTAAGACACACAAAACAGAGACCTTGGGAGATCCCAGAACCTCTGATGTAACTACACTGCAATTAATAGACAGGAACTCTCTCCAGGCCAGAGACTGTAGGGGATCCTAGGGAAAATTCTCTCCTTTAGCAGGACCATTAGCATAGGTTTCACCAAACATGACACATTTCATCCATAAGGATCCCAGAGCATTTTATAAACTGAGGGTAAAATGTTCCATTCTTATATGCCAACCTGCCTGCTAAATGCATCTTTTGCCTTCCTTACAAGTATGATGTTCTCCTGTTGAACAAAGCCTGACTATTGCAGGCATCAGAGATTCCCTATTTTGTTCTGTACCTACTGTGTAGAGTTTATTCACATCACAATGGACCATGGCAGCTGTTCTGAGCTAGGTCAGCTACAAATTAGATTTATTATTACAGTTAAGGAGAATGGAAAATAACTTCTCCAAATGAAACTGCAGAATATAGTTAGTTTAGGCAGAATGTAATTATTCAAACCAGAATTTGGCCAGGACATTGAAGCTGTCAGAGGATCTTTAATTAAGCCACCCAGAACCAAACTCACACAGTTCTAAGCAGGAACAACTCCACTGATTCCAAAGAAGCTGCATCTTTTTTCACTGTTGCATTTGCCTCTGGGTGGGTTTCAGGCCTCCGTGTAAAAACTGGCACCTCCAATGATTCTGAGTTTGGAAATTATTCCTCCAGTTGAAGTTGAGGCTTTTTCAGGCTTCTAATGTGCGTAGTTAATGTGACTCCTTCCCAGGCTGCACAATCCCTTTTATTATCTCTTAAATATAAATATTTGATTTTGGTGCTGGGTGAGTTTGATAACAAATATGCCTACTGAAAGCACTAATATTCTTTCCTTATCACCTTGCCCTCTCCTCCTTCAAAACATACAAATGACCCATAAATGAAATATGTTTGTTAAAAAGGTCATTGGATTTCATCCTCCTTCTCCTAGTGCCCACTAAAATTCAAATAAAGGCTACTAGCTTCCTTGTTGATTTTTAGACTTGAATGCACTCAGGTATCATGGTGTAGTAACCTAAATGGTTTAGAATAAATCAGGTCAGTAAACAGTCCTAGATATGGGCCCAAAATTCCTAGATTCAAATCCAGGTATGGGTATGCTTCAGAATCTGATACAAATTTTGTAGCTGACTCTTCCTGTCCAAAACATTTGGTTCTAAACACGTCTGAACATTGGTGTGGTGCTGGAATTCAAATCTAAGTTATGCTCTTTGGGCCTGTCTGTGATAACTGTAATTCATGACATTTCAGCATAACACAAAAATACTACCCCCGGCAGAAAAAAAATTGTTTGTTTGTTAATTTTCATTGCAGTGTTTGTTTTCTAAATGGCAGGGAATCATTTTATTTTCATTTTGTTTTAAAATAAGTTGCTGGTGATCAAAACAGGATTTTTTCTCCCCATAAGAGAAGAGCAGCAGATTGAGAGTTACTCAGATACATGGAAAGTAAATATCTTCAAGAAGCTTCTACATGTACGAAAATCATAACATGTCTGCAAGAGTTATGGGGTTCTCCGCTCAATTCTGATGCAAGAGCTCAAACCATCGTGCAGCATAGCCACTGTGTGAGAAAGAGAAAATAGAGTTAGACTGTCTGGAAGGTTCATTAAGTGTCGTTAGTGGAACTACATATGGGCCCTGAAAGGAAACTATAAATCCAACATCATTGGGCTTCAGGATAGATTGGATTGGCATCTAGTCTCTTTTATGGGATGAACCAAAAACCACAGATCGAGCTGCTCTTGAATTCTGGGGAAGTTCAGAGCTGGAGCAGTTTCTCTCTGGGGAGAAGAAGCAAAAGCTACCAAAAGAGATTTTAAAAAATCTTGGAGCCAGAGTTCTCCCACATCTTAACAGGATATGACAAACTGCCCCCACAGTGGGGGGGCCTCCTGTTCATTCCTTCATTTGGATTTTCCCTGTGTTTTGCTCCATTTCCCTTCTCCCTCCATTTGCATTTTGCACTACAGAAGAAGGACTGGGCCTCATTATTTTTGCACAGCTCTGGTTTGAATAATGAAAGCCCTTAAAAAAAAAGACATAAAAACTTTAAAAAGTTCTTTTCCAGGTGCTGTTAGGTCATTTAGTTCACCCTCTGCCTGTGCATGAATTGTTCCCTGCTGTGCTTTGTCTGCTCTTCTTTGAAAGAAGAGAATGAAAATACCCATAAGGATATTGTCTCCTAGAAAAAACTGAGGCATTTTGAATAAATTATCTCTCACTACATGTGTGGTAAGTGTTCATTCTCAGGAAGAACAGCTACTGGCTTAGGGAGAAGAGCTGTTTTGTCTGAAAATATCTCTGCTGTGGCTGAATTTTCACTAGGTCTCCCATTTGAATCACTAATATATTTGTTTATAAAACTGATAATGGATTTCCCAAGGAAATATGCTTTAAGTGTGACCAGTAACTGCAACCACAGGATAGTTTGTAATATGCCTTACTTCAGCCAAAGAGAGCTGGACAACACCATTCTTGTCTTTGTCTAGAAGCTGGAACATTTCTGAAGAACAAAAGAAGGGAAGAAATAAAATATCAGTAGCACTGTATCTGACAAAATATGGAGGCGCCCCATGATGGCCTATTTAAATATGGATTCTGGTGCAAATCTTTAATCACAGGAACATTATAAATTATTTCCTTCCCTTCCTCTTAACTGTCATTCATAAACCACTACATGGGACAGCATATCAGATGGGACCCACTATGGCCCATTCTGTGTTCAGAACAGGACAGCCACAAAACATCCTAAATTGCTCAAGCACTGGTCACTACACATATGTAGGGATGCGCCCATGAATCTGAGATGTGACCCTGGCCTATAGAAGAAATACTATATTATTAGTATGAGATGTGGGGGGTGGAGCACAGGAAACACAGTGCATACGATTGTAAGTCACAGGTGGAGTAAGAAAAGCATTTCACCACCTTGGAAGTCACCCCAGTGGTAACTTAAATGGAGCAGTTACCATTAAACTGCATTCATTAAATGGCACAAGTGAGTTCTCTGCTTCTGTCAGCCCATTTCTATTAGCAATCCCCCAAAGAATCAGACTGCACACGATCTATTATTACACTGGGTGTTTCTTCAGAACGTACAACGGGAGGGTAGATGGTTACTTCTTTTCCTGTGTCCCACAATGCTATAATACAACAGCTTGCTAAGTGGCTGATTAGATGCAATATATGATTTTATAGAAGCCATACAAGCCCAATAAGACTCCTTTGCTACCCCCGGACAAAGATTTCCACCATTTTCTCAGTGTGAACACTGAAGTTGTAATGAACCAAGTTGTAATGAAAAGAATAACCTGCATCACTGACACTGTTACAAAGGGCTTTGAACTGGTGCTGGGCAAACCTTGAAAGGGTTAGGAGGTTCAGTTGAGATAAATGGCACCCAGAAATCCTTTGACCAAGTTAGAGAAGTTGGTTTGGTTTCGGTTGGACTTTCAGGTGAAGATTTGGGCCACTTATTTTTATCAGAGCAGCTTTCACCTTCCCCTTTGGAAGTTGTGCCATTCTCAGAACTCATTGGTGTGACTAGATTCAGTGTGGACTAGACAAATTAAGTATTGGTTAATTGAACAGTCAAGTAACCTCATGAAATTTTATCGGTTAGTCAACTATTCTATAGTACCCCGGGGCGGGGCCAGCAGCCACTGTATCGGAGGCAGCAGTGCAGGGTGCCAGGTGGGAGCTGGTCCCCGAGGGGAGCCAGTTTAAAAACCAGCTCCCCTTGCAGACAGGCTGCCTGTCGCCCTGTGCTGCTGCTTCTGAGAAAGAGTCAGCAGCGTGGGGTGGCAGTAGTCCCTGCCTAGTGGGGGGTCTGAGTTCCCAGACCCGGCACAAGCCAGAACTGAGCCGGGCTAGCTGCCCGCCTGGCTCTTAATATACTTGAAATGCAGAGCTGAAACAGGGGTAGGTCCTAGACCTAGCATGAGCCAGGACTGAGCCGGGCTGCCTGTCCACCCAGCTCCTAATACACTTTAAATGAAGAGCTGCAGCAGGGGTAGGTCCCGAACCCGTCACAAGCCAGGGCTGAGCCAGGCTGCTGGCCAGCCTGCTAAAAAATTTACTGGCGGAGAGAGGGAGAGGGAAATGCATGTAGTCTACAATATTAACCTATAAGCTTTTGCTTATCGATTAATTAACTACACTATTACATCCCTAGTGTGGACTAGAGAACTGAGGAAAGGGGGTGCCAGGGTGGAAAGCCATTTGGTTGGCTGAGCTAAGGATTCCTATCTCCTATTCCCAGGTCTGGCCAGTGGCTTGCTGGTTGGCTTTAGTCAAGTCTCCTAACCTCTCTGTGCCTTCCTTTCTCCACTTAGTGGAGGGGCTTGAAGGGTTAAAAAGTTATGTCTCACAAAGCTGAGAGGGAGAGAGAGTTTTAAAGATATGAAATGCCCAAAGATGCAGCTAGGTGCCCAGGGAGATTTTCAAGACAGCCTGGACACCTAACTCCCTTTGAAAATCTCAGTAAGGACCCAGCTAAACCTTCAAGGGCCTGGTACCTTTACAAATGTGGCAATAGGTGCTAACTTACAGTTAGATTGTACAAGTCTTACTCATTTTTCTGGGCGTTTACTAACACGTAGGCAACGTCTACACTATGAGTTTTCTCGGCAAAAAATATACTAATGAGGGACTAATTTGCATGAGTCGTGATCTCATTTGCATATTTTCTGCCGATCTGGTTTTTCGCTAGGGTTTTTGTGCAAAAACAAGCAGCGTGGACGTTTTCATTTCAAGATCCTTACCAATCTTGCGGGAAAAGGGGGTTTTGCGCAAAAAGAAAATGTCCACACTGCTTGTTTTTGCACAAAAACTCTAGCAAAAAAACGGATCAGCAGAAAATATGCAAATGAGATCACGCCTCATGCAAATTAGTCCCTTATTAGCATATTTTTTGCCGAGAAAACTCGTAGTGTAGATTTAGCCAAATAATCTCATTGAAGCCAGTAGCCTATTATACATGAGTGGGAGATTTTTCCAGGGTAAGTGCACTACAAGGTAGCCCAGCGTTATTGTCTAGAAGAAAGATTATCAAGGTTTTGATCTGGATTGAATTCTCCCCACTTTAGTCTGGGGCCTTCTCTAATGGATTGTGAAGCAGAGCCAGTTTTGCTGGCTCCTGTACACGTGTGTGCAGGGCTCTGCACTCAGCACTCTGATCTAAATAAAAACACCAGCCACTAGACAAGCTCTCCCTCCCCCCACAAAGCACAGAAGTTCTGCTTAGCAGCTGTAAGAGGAGGAACTTACTGAAGAGGGTCTCCAGGCGGATCATGCAGGCCACAAAGCTGTCAAAGTCAATGGTCAGCTTGCTGCTGACATAGCGAGTGGCAATGATGTGCTGCACCTTGTTGTTGAGAGTGAAACCTGGAAGCACAGAAATCACTCCTGTAGCAGTTCCAAACACTCTTTAATGTAGCTTGCCCATGGAATTGTGAAGGATTATGCGCTAGTCCTCTAAAAGGGTTGTTGGTTTCTATTAGCTCTACTGTGCATTGTCCTTTCTCTAGTCCATTGGCATACAGTGGAGACAGGTATAATTCTCCTTCCCTAAGCCTTGACAAGCTGCCTGGGTTCCCCTTGTTCTGCAGATTTCCTTAGGCCTATATTCCTGCGATAAGCACCTAGTTAATAAGACTTACTGCACTCCTGAGGCCCCAGCCAAACAGCAGTAATTGCAGCAGAGTCCATTCCCTACATAACAGGCTGGTGTTGAGTTAGACCCAGGTTAATGTGATGTCTGCTAGCCTAATCCAAAGTGCAGGGACCCACCTTTAGAAAGTCCACCAAGAAAGAGCTTGCAGAGACACAAATCATTTAGGAGGCAGAAGGGATAGTGGAGTTGTCAGAATGGCTCACGATTTTCATTGTTTTAATGACAGAATACCATACCAGGGCATGCTTTCTACGCTGGATATTCACCTGCTTCTCTGAGGGCATCTCGCATCTCATGGGCATCTATGGTACCAGAATAGTTGGTGTCCACTTTCTTATAGATCTCCTGCAGCAGAAGAAAGAGGAAGTATGGAGTCTGCCTTTAGACGGTTAGGAGCCCTATCTGATTGGTTGGGAGATGCACTGCCACTGCCAGCCAATGCATCTTCTTTCTAAAAGTGTTAATAACTGAAGGAAAAATTCAGTTAGCTAATGGCTAACTGTCTGCCTGGCTGCTGGGAAACCATTCCTAGCAGGCTGGCAGCATGCCCATCCACATGTTGGGCTGTGGCAAACAGACCCTTGAGGAATATCCCTCTCACTCAGCACACATGTCATATACAACTTCCATTCTGGTTAGCACTTCAAAAGAAACAGGCAGGTCTCACTGCCAACTGATCTGCTAGGGATCTCTAGCAGAGTAATTAGAAACCAGTCTGGCCGGCAGCTTGGAGGGGAAACTGCTCTTTGGGCATGTTTTCAAGGCAGGCCATCTAATCATTGCATGCCGGTGATCAGAATGTATCCAACTGGTGAAGAGCTGAGCACTTCCTCCTAGCTTCAGTGGGGAAGGAGGGAGCTCTCCACTTTACAGAAGCAGGCCTGGAATGTGTACCATCTCAAAAGTTTACCTTAAAAGAGCACCCTCAAGTAGATTAGATCCAAACTTTGCCCTTCTTTAAACTGGCTCTGGAGAAAATCTTTTGGATATTAAATCTTCTGTAAAAAAAAATCATTTTCCTGGAGATATTTAAAAAACCCCTAAACAAGGAATATAAGTCCCTTGCATTCTGCTGCAGCAGTTAACTAACAAACTCTATTCCAAAGCAGGTATTAGTAACCTCGGTGCACAAGCAATTATGTGACACGGCAAAATAACAGAGCCATGTTCATTTCAGATATATTAAAATATGAGTTGGGGGTGCATCCATGTTTGCCTAGCAGGGAGGAATGAAATCACTAAGAGGGAGTTGTTCAAGCTTCCGAGAAGGTGTTACAAAATATAGCATGTGGGGCTGTGGTGGAAGAACGATTGACTGTCTCTTTAAATCAATCAGAATGAAATGCATCTGAACTAGAGCCCTGCTCAAAACTCCAAACATAAGAGGAAATTGGGACCTGTTCCTGACCTTGGGGGTTTGGACCCATCTCTGTTTAAATCTGTATTTCACAGCTAGGGGCAGGGAGACAATGAAATAAGCTAATTACCAAATATTTTTGAATCTTCAGCCAAAGTATCTTGAATTCTACAAGTCCCAAGGTGCCAGTCCCGTTGGTCTAAGTATGTTAAGGCCTGGTTCAAATTCAGAATGCATCAGTTTCCACCCATGTCAAAGAGAAAGAGTAACCAGCACTAATATAAATCAATGACTCATTGCAATGTAGTCTACTATTCACATTGTTGTTTATTTGTAATCCACCCTATGGAGAGTACACAGTTTTAAGTTTGCTTTGCTAAGGGTGTGCCAAGAGTTCTTGGGCTATCACAGAACTGTACTGAATTGCTGAAAGGGACTAGACCCATGAGATTATACTCCCATTTCATACAGAGAAAAGTAAAACCCTACTTCCAGCTCCTTTTTTTAATAGACACAGTGATTGACCATTAGACACTCATTAGCTATTAGGATCAGAGGCTGCCCTGGCCTATGCTGATTACACCTGTGTTGAGCCAAGAAAATCTGACTGCTAAAAAGAACAAAAGAAAATTTCAGCTAATACAAGATTTGGAATTAAATTACAGTTTGTAAGTGAAACAAAAATTGGGGCAGCGGCAAATAATGGAGATGGCAGGTCACTGATTCAGAGCAATTTAGATCACTTGGTAAACTAGGCGTCAGTGACTGTGCATTTTAATACAGCTAAATGTTAACAGTATGCATCTAGGAACAAAGAGCTGTGGCCTTATCTGCAGGCTGGGGATTCCATCTGGGGAAGCAGGGATTGTGAAAAAAGTTCTGGAATTGTGGTGGGTTCAGCTAACAGGAACTCCCAGTGTGAAACTGTGACCAATAGAGCTAAGGAGATTGTGGCATTCATAAACCAGGGACATTCCAGTAGAAGTAAAGAGGTTATTTTACCTCTGTATTTGGCACTGATGTAACCACTGTCCAGTTCTGGCCCCCCCAATGCAAGAAGGATGTTGGTAAATTGGAGAGGATTTAGAGAAGAGCCAGGAGAACAATTAAAGGATTAGAAAACCTGCCTCACAACGATAAGATTCAAGGAGCTCAATCTGTTTAGCTTAACAAAGTGAAGGCTGAGGGGTAACTTGATCACAGTCTACTTGGAAAAACACTTAAAAGTGGGCACTTCAAGTGTTGAAGAGTGGGCTGGCAGTGGAATCCAGACAAATTCAGACCGGAAATGAGGGGTACATTTGTAATGATTAAAGTAATTAACCCCTGGAACAAGTGTTGTGTGGAGTCTCCATCACTGACCATGTCCAAATCAAGATTGGGTGATTTTTCTAAAACATGGCCTGGATGAGGCCAGGCCCCAGGGATTATTTGTGGGAAGTTCTGTGGCCTGTGCTATACCGGAGATCTGACTAGATGATCACAATGGTCCTTTCTGGCCTTGGAACCTATGAATCATCTTCTTTTCCCTCCTATGGGACTGCAGACATCTCTTCCTATGGAAAACCATGCAGAAGGTTGCGTGTTTTGTCCCGAGCTGTCCCATAGGAGACATGGAGCTGGTGCCTGGCTGCAGAATAGGGCAAGCAGGAGGATGACTGTCACTTTTCCAAGGGGCAAGAACCCTGCTGGAACATGGCTACTCCCCCCAGATCATAGCATCTCTTCATGTAGGACACTTCCACCTCTGCTGCACTGTCAGCATGGTTCTTGTCTCAGCCATGGTACCATGGCGGGTCTTCTGCCAGCCACCTTCCTGTACACCTTCCCAGAGCCCTCTTCAGTGTTAGCTGTTAATTACTCTCTAGCGGGAAGGGAACATGCTGTGCAGATTCACTGATGCTCAGTACCTTCCTCTCCATCCTCCTGACTCTAGCCCTCTGGCCATGGAAGCTGATCTCCCTCATATAACGGGATGGGGCCATACAAAGCCATATCAGCCTTTCCCCCTCTCATAGTTCCTCTGATCTTTCTCTGCTTCTTTAGGACTATCCCGCACAAGGGGAGAAGATCCTACAGCCCGGCAGAAGGAAGCTGACGTGTATAACGCGCTGGGTGTCTCTGCCCTCAGCTCCCACTGTTGTACTAGGTGTATTCAGGCAGATGTATTCAGGTGCTGTGCTGCAGAGCAGACTAGCTATGTCTAAAGAAAATATTAACAGACAAGAGCCTCACAGTAGGGGTGGTGAAGGTCTGGCCATGAAAGGGTTAACAGCTCTGCTCCTGTGCTGGCAGCACTACTATTCTGAGTTTTATGCTTACAGCAAGTGTAGACAGATGCACTGGGAAAATGGGATGTGTTAATCTAGCCTTATCTAGTCAAAACTCTTCACAAGGGAGATCTGGAGACTTCGGAGAACAGTGAAATGACATTTAAAGGATACGTCTAAGAGACTGATCATCTCCCTGCAGGTGTTTATGTTGAATCCATCAGTTTTAATGTCTGCCCCTAAATAAAAAACAGTCAGAAATACTTTAGACAAATGTTTTCTGTGGCCCACAGAAATACAGTCCATCCATAGTCAGCATCTCCTACTAGGGCAAAGAGGAAAGGCCTGTTTATCCACAGAACATATACAGCATTGGCAGCTGCAGTAGAGACTCTTCCCAAACTGCCCTGCCAAAGATCTGTATTGCATCTATTGTAAAGAAAGAGACAGCTTCTATGACTGCACTGAACAAATGTGATCTATTTGTAATCAATGTAGGTTACACAAGATACGCTATAATGAACTAAGGATGTTAAGGACTGGTCGACTATCTGATAAGCAAATGCTTCCCGCCCCCTTGCTGCCTCTATCGGGGTACGGGCTCAGCGTGGCGCTGCCGCTTTGAAACACTGCCATGGCGTTTCATAGCGGCAGTGCCGCGTGGAGCCCTGGGTCAGCTGGGGACTCCCTAGATGGCCACGGGCTCAGCACAGCATTTCCATGGAACCTGGGATCAGCTGGGGACTTCCCAGCTGACCCCGGCTGTCCGCAGCTTTTCCAAGCAGCAGCAGCACCACATGGAGTCCGGGGTCAGCAGGGGACTCTGAGTTGACTCCCCCGCTGACCCCAGGCTCCATGCGATGCTGCTGCTTTGAAATGCACTAGAGCCCCCACTGGGGACTCTTATACATTTCAAAGCTGGCACGCCACATGCAGCCCGGGGCCAGAGGCACCTCTGGAGTCTTACCTGGGCATGGATTTCAGACAAATACCTGTTCAGTTTGTTAGGCTGGATCCAAGTGTAGAAACACATAGTGAATGAGATCCAGGGGTGAGCCCTGACCTCTCTGTTTGGACTCTACATTCCAGCCCTGTTATTTTGAAGTGACAATTATCTTACAGGAACATTCACTACTCTTTACCAATCACAGCAATTTTCCTTTAACATTATTTCTTGTACACAAGCTATCAGAAATGACTATGGCACAGAAGTTCATTGTGAATCAAAGAGAGATTGTGTGTGTCTTATTGCAGCATCTGCCTATCACCCTCGCTCAGTGTGAAACATCTAATGTCACTTACTCTTTGTTAACACCCTGTTCAGAACAGTCTGAAGTTCATCTGCGCTCATTTCATAATCCTGGGAACAGAAAACAAACATATTTCAGACGATAACATAATAAATGTTCAGGATACACCAACTGTACATTCATTCATTGCAATTCCCCTACAGGCAATTTCACTTCTAACCCTTATTTTAAGACCTGTGAATCGAGTGCTTTGTCTATAATACCGACCTTCCAGTAACACAGCTGTATCACTGCAGCTGCAGCACTGTGAGATCTCCTGAGTAGCTGCTCTATGCAGGTAGGAGAGAGCTTTCCTGCCACCATAATTAAACCACCCTCATCAAGCAGCAGTAGCTCGGTCAGTGGGAGGTGCTCTTCTGCAATGTCCACAGCAGCACTTTTATCGATGAAACGTTTTTCTGTGGGGTAGAGGGTGTTTTTGTCACACCCGGACCACCCAAGGTTTTGCTGACAAAAGTGCTGAGATAAAGCCTGAGACACATCACAACTATTTCCTCATACTTCAAATGCAAAGTGCCTGGTATCTCAGGTACCTCAGCATGGCAACCCACTACAAATGTCATTTCTACCAGCAACCCCGGGGTGAGCTCTACTATCTCTGTGCCTCACCTAAAGAGATCCAGAAATGCACCTGAGCCTTTCCAGACTTATGGAAACTGAAAGGGAACCACCTGCAGTTCACCCACCATGATTCAAACAAGCTTCTATGGCTAAAAATGATGCTTTCACACTTCAAACTGGCCCCAGGTATTTGCTCCATAAGAGCAAATCCAACGTGACAACTACAAGCTAGTTAGCGCAGCAGGATTCTGCAGATGCGAAGGTTTCCTATGCAGCAATTAGGAGAGAGTGCAACAGTACCCTCCAGCTAACAGATTCCCGAGTCCAGCAGCTTCTAACCAAAACCAAGAAATATAGCCTGAATGGCCATTAGCACCAAATAGCCGATCTCCCAGGTAATTTATATCACTCACCACAGAGTAATTTCACTCATTTCCACCTGTCATTTAAAGTAATTCAGCCCCTTGAAAGAATCACAATCTGCCCCCAGAAGAGGAATGATGTAATAGAGGAATGAACTGGTCTACTGTAAGGTACATTAAACTGAACCAGATTGGTTGCTGTGAGTTAATAAAAGGGGAAATCCATTCTGTTCTCTGGAAGACTGGATGAACAAGTACTCAAAATACTTTTCTAATTCCGTATCAAGATGCCACTGTCTTTTTTTTCTTTTTACTCCACTCACCTCTCCAGAGAGCTTCTGAAACAAGCTCCTGAACTCATTGTCTATGCTCTTGTCATCAACATGAGGCTAAAGGGAAGAGATAAACAATAATGTGGTGACTCAGGTGCCAGGAAATGGATGGATCTGTCTGAAATTGCGAAGCAGAACAATTTCCTAAATAAATGGTTTCATTCCATTTGGAAGACCAGCTCCATCTGCTTTCTGAGACTGAGGGTACGTCTACACTGAAATAAAGGATTCACAGCACATTGGCAGCTGGCACTGCTCAGCCGGGCTGGGCTCACAGGGGTCAGGCTGTAAAATTGCTGCGTTGATTTTTGAGATTTGGATTGAAGTCTGAGCTCTGGGACCTTCCCATCCTGAAGGGTCCCAGGGCTCAAGTTCAAGCCCAAGCCTGAATGTCTAAACAGCACTTTTACAGCCCTGCAGCCTGAGCACAAGTCAGCTGGTTTGAGCCTGCTGCCGATGTTTAACTGCTGTGTAGCAGACCCTGATTGGGAAGGACCCTTGTGTTATCAAATTAGGATCACAAACTAAATGTAGAGAAGATTGTGTTGAGCCTGCCCATAGTAATTGTACCATTCCTTGGAGGTCTGCTTTGAGATGTATTTTGAGATTTTTCCTCTTTATGGAAAGGTTCATAGTATCCCATGGTATTACATTGCCCTTACATGGGTGTATTCTGAACTGATGCACTACAGCTCAGTTACAGAATTGCATGGGCAAATGTTTGCACCAAAAAATGCATATGGAACCTGTAAACCCGATTATTCAGAAAAGGAGATTTTCAATTTCAGGATGTCTTTACACGAGGATGGTTAGCTACTCTGATTTCAGCTCACACCAACAGCAACAAAATCCCAAATCAAATGTCTGCTTGCCCAAGAAGCTGTTCATTTAGATTTAACCATGGCATTTACCTCATATGGTTTTGCAGCCACTACATCCCCAATTTCCCTGAGGAAAAAAAAATAAATTACCAGTCTAGCATTGGCCTATAAAATACTTTACAAAGCAATAGATTCTCGAATAGGTCTGTGGTGCCTAACATGGTAACACGTTATTTTCTGTCAGCAATAATCCTATCTCAGCCCACATAACACCACTACATTTTTAAATCCAGCACTGCTGTCATGTACATCAGATGACCTGTGTTTGGAACCTCTAGATGGATCTCTCTGCTTCTCCAGATATTTTCCTTCTACTGGCCACTTTTTATAATATATATGCTTGCTTGAAGACTGTCTTCTCCCCCATACTTCTTATCCTGTCTCTGAAAACATCTGCTCAAAGGGCAGCGGCAGTCAAAAGAGTGAATAGAATGTAAGAAACCATTAGGAAAGGGATAGATAATAAGGAAGAAAATATCACAATGTCACTATACAAATCCATGATATATCCACACCTTGAATATTGCATGCAGTTCTTATCACCCCATCTCCAAAAGATGTATTAGAACTGGAAAATGTACAGAGAAGCTCAACAAAAATGGTTAAGGGAATGGAACAGCTTCTGTATAAAGAGAGGTTAAAAAGACTGGGACTTTTCAGCTTAGAAAAGATGATTAAAAGGGGATAGAGGTCTGTAAAATCATGAGCAGTATGGAGACATAAATATCAGTGTTATTTACTCTTTCACATAGCACAAGAACTAAGGTCACCCAATAAAATTAATAGGCATCAGGTTTAAAACAAACACAAGGAAATACTTCTTCACAATACACAAAGTCAGCCTGTGGTATTTGTTACCAGGGGTTGTTGTGAATGTCAAAACTGTACCAGGGTTCAAAACAGAATAAGCTGATGGAGGATAGATCCATCAATGGCTATTAGTCAAGATGGTCAGGATGCAAATCCATGCTCTGAGTGTCCCTAACCTCTGATTGCCTGAAGCAAGTGGACAACAGGGGCTGGATCACTTGATAATTGCCTACTCTGCTCATTCCCTCTGGGGCATCTGGCATTGGCCACTGTTGGAAGATGGGATACTGAGCTAAATGGGCCTTACTCTGACATAGTACAGCTATTCATATGTCCTTATACTTCCCCAGAGCACTTTTTGACAGAGAACTTTTACTCTATAGACCCCCGGTTTGTTCAGTAGTGGGTGCACTAGAACATAGTTGAAAAACCATTGCTCTATAATGTGTGGGTGCATAGGTGCCCCCTCTGTGGCCCTGCTGATCAGCTCCTCTCCTCACCCCCCTCCAGTGCCAAGTGAAGGTGGGATGCACTTGAGGGAGGGAGTGGGACAGGGTAGGAAGAGGCAAGGTGGGGCTGGGGCAGAGGTTGGAAGAGGCAGGGGAGAGCAGGGGCAGGAAGAATCAGGACAGGGTGGAGCTTTGGTGGAAGGGGTGAAGTGGAAGTAGGGCTTGGGACAGAGTGGGGTTCAAGCACCCCCAGGGAAATGAGAAAGTTGGCACCTATGTTTGTCTGTATTGATTTAAGCCCTTGGGTGCCTTAATGGTTCAGGGACAGGTTAGGGCACAATTCCCAAGTCTCTCATGTGAAGTGGAACATTCCACCTTTTTCCTGGCATGCCCCTCCTTGAGCAGAGGGCACAGTGACAAGAAGATACATACTGAGCTTTCGCCTGCTTCTCAGAGAAAACCCGAAGGCAGAACTCTCCATCTTTGAAAGGCTCAAATGTGGACGGCACAACGAGGTACTCTCCTTGGGGCAATTTGATACGGCCGGAGACTTCACGCAGGTTAACATATGTGTCAGACCGGGCTACTGGTCGGTGTCTTGTGAGGAAATCTCGGCTCAGATGGACATCCGTGTTATTTTGCAGCTGGCAAAAATAATAATCTATTAAAAATCGACTGAATAAAGTTACCAGAAAGCTTAACTTCCCTGGTTCTATTTCACTGTTTAAAAGCCACCTCCAGAACTTTACATTAGTTGGAAATAATTTACCCTCTAAGTACAGATGAAGAAGACAAGCACGAATGTTCTGCCATATCAATATAAAAACAAACCCAGCACAACAGGCTGCACAACCGAAAGGGGACAATGCTCGACTCTAGCAGGATCAAACTTTTTACACGTTTCTATAATGTCTGTGAGACAATAGTACATAGAACCATGTTCATGTGCACTCCCAGCTGGACAAATTATTTGTTGTGAATAAGTTGTCCCAGGAATGTTACACTTTTTCTTTTCAGGAATTGTTTGTGAATAGTCTTTGCAAACATGCCACAAACTCAATAAATTTGTAAAAATTCAAATGTTCACTTTGACTGTTCACAGCATGTGACTGGTCACTTAAGTCACACACTGTTGTGTCTGCTCCCAGATTGGAACATTGGCATGTTTTAAATACGAAAAGAGCAAACACTCTTGTTTTCATATGGTTGGGCATTCATGAGCTCTAATCATTCAAGAGAACAAACCCCCAGTTATGAACATGCTCAACAAGGGACACAAGTATGAACAAACCAAATAGCTATTCAGAATCCATGTTTGTCAACATTGCATCTCCTGCAGCCTCAGAGCCTATCATCTACTCCTTGCTTCCTATAGTATCCATACTCCAAAACTGAATGGATACCCGATGTCCTTCAGCAATATTACAAACAGAATATTATTTTTATTGGCTGTGTTATGTGAATTATGAGCTGCTGCAATGCAAACTTCAAGCAGCTTCTATCTCATAAGGCATAGCATGGCTTGAGGTTTTCAAAGCCAACTAGGGGATTTAGACATTCAACTCCCATTAATTTCAGTGGGAAATGCGTGGCTAGTCCCCTAGTTGTTTTGAAAATCCCATTCAACATTTCGAAGAATGATAATCTGGTTACATTTTACATAGTTTTTAAAGCAAACTGGCCACTCATACCTGAACATCAGAATTAAAACAAGTTCCAAAGCTAAATACACCTTTAGAAACCCCATTCAACTTACCTATACTCCATAAAATGTCCTTCAAAATGTGTGACTCATCAAGGTAATAATATAAGAAAGGTGGAGTATGTTTGACATAGAGTGTGCAGAAAAATATCCTGATAATGTTTCTGGCTTGACTATAAAGCTATATAGCAGCAAATGTGCTTACCTTATTTGGAAGGGTGATCAGCTGCAACTTCTTATATAAAATATTATATATTTAACAATAACAACCCTAAACAGTACAGCTATAGTAAAGTAAACTGCAGATAATATAATGACTTTTCTCCTTTTAAAAGTAATGATTTGATTTTGATGTAATCAACTATTCAAACAACTAGATCATTTCTCCCCATCCAATCTGAAGCTATGCTACACTACATTGAAAAATTAAGAAATCAGATCCAACATTTTTTCAATGTGTAAGTTCCATTTTTGTCTGAAGCTATAAACAGAGCAGATAATTGGTACATAGCTGCACATTATGTTATTGGGCAAAAACAAAGGGGATGAAAACACAGCAAAATTGGCAATGCAAAATGATACACTATAGTAATGAGTATGACCCTGTCTAGCTCCAAACACCCTTTTGTGGTCCTTATTTTAGAAATGAAAGGCCTCTTTATCTTAATATTGACATTTGATTGAGGACTGGGGAGGTGGAATTGGATAAATTGATGACATGGGCCACTGCCTGGGGTTATAAAGAAAGAGGGATCCACAGAGTTTGAAATGTCTTTAAATAATATAAGCAGAGTTTTTCTCTAAGCAGGAAAGGAAAACACAATTGACCAACTCAATATGGACCCTGTTCTACCATAATCTTTAATAGCCATAATGATCCTGTCCTGATCTTAGTTATACTAAGATTAATGGAAGTCAGTGGATATTTAGATTAGTGTAAATGAGATCAAAATCTGACTGAGATGAAACCCCTGACAGGGTTCCCTTTAAAATGGCTATACAGAAGATGTAGTGTTTGTCTTCAAATACCAATTTAGCAATTAAAAACATCCCTGTCAAAGGTTTCCAGAAGGCTTGTGGTCAATTTTGAAGGCACCATGCTTCAAACAGTAGTTGTATTACACTCTCAATCCAAACAGAAGGTGGCCATCTGGAGGATGGAAGTCTCCAATAGAATGCACATACCTCTTTAGGGACCTGCAAAAGAGAGAAGTTAATAATGAAATACTGAAATAATGAATAATAATGAAATAATACTCAGCATCTTGTGCAGTCAGCTGGGTGAAATAACTAATGCCATATTTCATAGACTCAGGTAGTTTGTCTCCCATCCCTATTTACAACCATATGATGCAATTCTAGTTCATGCACAACATTCCCATCTGTGCTAGAACTGTTCCAAAGGAAAATTAACAAAACATTTGGCCAAATCCTGAAATTATTACTCAGAGTCAATGAGAACTGAGCTCAGAATGGTTTTGAAAATTTACAAGAACAGGTGTAAAATCTATTTACCCACCATTACCATGACACTGCTGAAAAACATAACGATACTTTAATCACAAGTCAAAACAGATATTTGCCAAAGGATAAATAGAGTTTTGCAAGGCAGTTTTAATCTGTGTAATATAGCCCTTGATGAATAAATAAATAATTTAGCCCTTAATAAAATAGCTAAAAAGCACTAAAGTAATGTTTACATCTGAATATAGGACATAATTTTCAAAAACAGCTCAGTGATTTGGGAGCACAAATTTCAAAGGGACTTGTGTTCCTAAGTTACTTAAGTGCTTTTGAAAAATTCACTCATAACTGCCTCTTATAAAATGTCTTTTATGTCTAGTGTAGACAGGAGGGTGTTAGCTTCATACCATGTAAGAGTATAAAACTGTGCATTCAGTTGTAGGAGTTGTTATTAATGTAATTATCTTTCATTTAGCTTCAGTGACCTGACTTATATGAGGTTCTACCAGGCAGATAAGCTTTGATATGCACACTTCTTTTTCTTGCTATACACATATCTGCTCGGCATTTTCCTGACTAGAGTAAGTCTTTCTTAGCCATAGTCTCAGCTGGAATAAAATCCATAGGCAGAAGTGCCAGTGGCAGCTTGTGTCATGGATGAGTATTAGAGCATTTAGTATCCCTTCCTTTCAAGGTATAGAGTTAATTTGTTAAGAGTTACTAAATCTACCCTAACAAGTAAAAGATCATGAAGTGAGCAGGGGGGCGAGATATCTCCCAAAGTAGGAATACGCTAAGGCAGAAAGATTGCACTTTGGTCTGTCTGTACTGATATGTAAGTGTAGAAAGCCATTCTTTAACATGCAAATTCTAAAATGCAAATGGATTGGGTCGCTTGGAATCAAACAGATATGGCCTGGCGAATACTGAGAACTATGTGTACAGACACTTTGGCACCAGGGAAAGCCCTTGATAATTTGTATCATTGCCACATTTGCAGCCCTGGATAAAAACTATACCACACGTGAAGGAGATAAAGGAAGCAGAATGCACAAGCCACTTTAGCAAAAGTTAGTCATACTCATTTGCTCTCAGCCGTGCCCATTAATGACCTTTGTCCATGGAGTCTACGCTACACTTCATGGCATCATAGCAGAAAAGCAAAGAATGAGAGTATCAGTCGGTATTTCAGATTTTTTATTTTGTTTCCAAGGCCTTAGAGAAGTCAAAGGTGAAAAATCCTACTCCCATCTCCTATTACTGCAGGATTGTTCCCTACAGTATATTTTACAACTGTTTACACAGACAGTGGTGGTGCAAGGGTTATATAAAATCAGAAACCAACAGAATACTATGGTAGATAGTGAAGTTACAACAATTTGCATATTCAAAGAAAAATAATTCAAGCAAACAGTGGGAACTGCGGGATGGGCCTAAGACTGAACCATTTCTCTGGGATCTCCATCCACTGTGGACCAACACTGTTTAGGCTTTGCAAGAGAAAAGACCTGACTGAGACTGTTGCTAAATAAGCCACCTCCAGTTCTGCAGCTCACACTGTTAGATACAGAATGGCACAAACCCCGAACCATTTATCTGAACACTCCCATACTATGGGGGTCGGAGTGAATGAAACAAGGATTTGAACCATCTCACAACTGACTGATGAGATGCTGAAAAGTCAGAAACCTCCCTGAGAGTTGTCCCTCTCTTGCAGTGAGCACAGTATTAAGTAACCCGTTATAGGGAACTTACAATACCTGATAGAGGGAATAGCCAATACTGAGTAGAGATTCCCCCATCTTCTTCACTCTCCTGCGGTTCTTCTGCATCAGGCCCACCAGCACAGTGCAGCATGGCTTACTCGTACTTCCTTCCTCATCATCATCTGGCTCATTCAGCCTGATTTTAAACTGGGGATTGATCCAGTATGTTGCTAGAAAATTCCAAGGGAAAAAGAAAGGAAAGAGCCTTTGCTTTCACTGCAGCTGAAATCATTGTCATGAAGATACAGAAATAGCCCTTTGCAGAGACCTTTGTGGGGGGGATCTGTCAAACCTTCCCATTGTATTGTATTGCTCCGTGTTTTTCCAGCTATGCTGTATATTTATTTTAGCAATAACAGATGACAAAGACATCTCCTGGGGAGTAATGACGAGCTGATGCAGTTAACACCAATCAGTCATGTAGCCCCAGGAAGTGTTCTTTGCTGAGATTTTGGTTATTATAGGGCCAAATCCCAAAAGGGCTCTCTTCAGGTTTGATCTGAAAATAAATGCCAAATTACAATACCCTTTCTCTTTGCAGTTGTCATAATCAGGAGTGCTGACCAGCACCTGGTCACTAACTCTGTCCCTAGCCAGGTATCCGGTCAGCCAGTAACAATTCAGGTAGGAATTTCAAACTGGAAAAGAGGAGTTTTACTCTCTGTTTCTTTGTTTGAGATGCAGAGCAGTTGCTTCCAAGACTAAGGGAGATGCGAGACACTTTTCTCTCCAAGAACGGGCTTCTTACAATGTGTAAGTAGGGAAAAGTTTAGATAGTCCGTCAGGATTTGTTGTTTTCTTGTTTGGAGATTTGGAAGTAATGTCTCAGCTGTTAACTGTGGTTTGTTTTTTTTCTTTGTAACTAAGTTTTAGCTTTACTATGCTTGCAACTGTAGTTTTGTTTTGATGATAAAAGTTTGTTTATTTTTTTTAATTAACCGGTAATGGTTGATTTTTGTGTCCTGGAAGGTCTATCTGTGTGTATCTGCATGCCTGACTGAGGGGTCAGCTACCACAGACTGCAGCTTGTTTTTCTCTTTTCTTTTTCAAGCTCTTTTTGGGGAAAAAAGCTTGGGGTTCCCCTGGGGTTGGTTTCAAGTGTCCACCACTGTTTATGGATTCAAAAACACTTGATAGTGGCAGTGGATCCCCCAGAATCTGGGTATTAGGATTTTTGGGGGAAGTTTTTGTATCAAAGCCTATACAGGCAAGGTTTTGGAGTACTCTTGCGGGCCCCAACTTCTGCATTCGTCGTGCCAGAGTGGGAAACAGCCTGACAGCAGTGTTGAATTGTGACTGTATTATAGCCTACACAAGCCCCTGGAGATTAGTCCAGTCAGAAGCATAAGTGGCACAAACTGGGAAGCTGCCCAAAGAAAAGAGACTGCAGTGAATTAACTGCTCAAGTGAAGAAAGAAACGCTGATGAGAAAATGAGTCTGAATCAAGTTTTGAAGGTTTGGGTTAATATCAACAGGTGTGAAAAATAGGTAAAAAACATAGAGAAGGAATTTCTGGCTCTTAACTCATTTCTAAGCTTCTGGTTCCAGGGTAGAGAGAAAAGGAGTCAGGACCAATTTTCTGAATCAGGCAAAGATGCAACCCAAGAGGGCAGATACGTCATGAAAATATCTGATCTCACAAGATTCCCAACCAGTCCTGATCATGGGAATCTCTTAACACCAGCTGACCTCATGAGATTTCTGCCATTTGAGGCTGCCATTTGAGGCTGAAATCTCATGACAGCATTTACATGATTCAGTTTCATCAAACCCAGACAGATAGCCCTGAACCAGCCTTAAGCCTAGACCCTGGACTAAATCCAATCCAGATCTTTGCTTCTCCTCTTTGACCCAACTATAAAAGCACCAGAACAACACCCCATGAAACAATCCACACCGATGCTGCAACAGTGATATAACATGGAACCTGTGTTGGAGGAAATTATATCCATTTCTTCACCATGCGTACAAGATTCAGCTGGGCCTTTACCTGGATAGTTCTGGCAGCCCCCGGCAGTAGAACCCCGTCTCCACTGACCACTGAACAAGGTCAGACCCCATTTATGGACTTTATCACTCGTCAGGGTGTCAGGAGTCAAGTTGCAGATCTCAAGCCGTGTGAACTGTCTTTGAAAATCTGAGAATGCCATCCTGACATCAAAGAACACAGAGTCCACAGTGAATTCATGAATTTAGAGCATGGCCAGACCCATTGTGAACTGATCCCTTTTCTAATGAGGCAGCAAATGGCAGAATCACTGAAATTCTAATTGAACTTTGAATCTCAAATTGGCTTCTAGGAACACCAACCACGAAGGCAACAGTTCTCAATGGCTAATATTCACTAAAGGCTCAACTGTGCCACCTTTGCCCATGCTGAGTCATACCTTAGTACTTAAGTTGCCAGCCAGGATATCATACATCTCATTATTACATAAAAGATAATCAGAGACATTGCCAGCTGCCCGGGAGAGCAGGAAACACTGCTGACAGATGTCCATGCATTCACTAGGGGACTGACACCATTCAGTGCACTCACAGACTGATTCTGATTTCACTTCCACTGGCATAAATCAGGCATAACTCCATCAATATCAGTGCATTACCACTGAATGAATCCACAGCAAAGAAAATCTGAATCACATCTGGACACAGAGCTTTCTCCCTGATTCTCCACTGCCTTGCACCTTACGTAGCTGCTTGCATTTGTGCAAAGTGGACAACTGTCATTCTGATCTGGGGTAGAGTTCTACAAAGATCAATTCAATATTAATCCATGGAAGCAAATACTGGGCTGGATTTTCCACTCACTCCCAGTAAATCGACGCAACCTGAGCTATAAATACCTCTCACACATCAAGTTATTAACGCTTTGGATAGTGGTATTTTATCAACCTCCATCCAAAGGAATGATTAACAGGGCATCTACATGTACAATTTCTAAAGAATTAATCCCACTGAATAATTCTTACCAAAATTCTCCATCATCTGATTGCTTATCCAGAGCCTGTTTTTGTTTGGGATCAACATAATTCCATTCTGGAGCACTGCAGGCAAAACACAAATGGCAATAAGTATAGTAGTTACATTTTACTTTATAACAATTTCAGGGAGTCAGAATCTTTCTATAGTTACAACTGATAAAAGTACATATTTCTTTCAATCACGGGATCCTTCGCTCTTCTCAGGGGCAGTGCAAAATGCAAATTAACTCCATATATAGTTGGAAATTATTTAGACAATCTGGTCAATGAATCAGGCCTTACATTTAACTGTATTTGCAGCAAACGAACCTTACATTTAATCATGACTACAAGATGCAAGAATGCACAGACAGCACTGGGACTAATGAATGATATTAAAAAAAAAGTCTGTCAGGAAATGTTTCTTGAGGTGAGATCTATTCTAATGTCTAATAGTCTCCAAAGGGAAACCTCCAGTATTTGGGGCATTTTAAAACAAAAATGGAGAAACAGAATGGAGAAACAGAACACTAGAAAATACATGGCAGTAAAAAATCCTGCACTGGTCATGAGGAAGGACTAAGTGATTTAATGCTTATTCCAGCTCTATCATCCTATTTGTACAGTGGGCCAGATTCTGATCTTATCTCATGTCAATCTGGAATAGCTCCATTGATTTGAATGGAGATGATCCACATTTAAACAGGTATAACTGAGATCAGTATATGGCCTCTTAGGTTTATATGAGGCATGCTACTTTTAGGGTGAGCAGACCAGGTTTGATAAAAATAAGATTAATGCTAAAGCTTTGCTAGAGTTGCACACAATCTCAATGCTATCATTTCAACAGGCCAGGAAGAAAAGCAGATATATCAAAGTGTTGCATGAGAAATTATTTTCATGGTATTTCCAGTCTGATCAAACCCAAGAAAACCATATGAAGAGAGATTAAAAAGACTTGGACTTTTCAGTTTAGAAAAGAGGAGACTAAGGGGGGATATGACATAGGTCTACAAAATCATGACTGGTATGGAAAAAGTGAATAAGGAAATGTTATTTACTTATTCCCACAATATAAGAACTAGGGGTCACCAAATGAAATTAATGGGCAGCCAATTTAAAACAAACAAAAGGAAGTTTTTCTTCACTCAGTGCACAGTCAACCTGTGGAACTCCTTGCCAGAAGATGCGATGAAGGCTAGAACTTTAACAGGGTTCAAAAAAGAGCTAGATAGATTCATGGAGGTTAGGTCCATCAATGGCTATTAGCCAGGATGGGTAGGAATTGTATCCCCAGCCTCTTTTTCTCCAGAGGTGCGTGACAGGGGAGGGATCACGTGAGGATTACCTGTTGTTATCCCTCCCTCTGGGGAATCTGGTATTGGCCACTGTTGGCAGACAGGATACTGGGCTAGATGGACCTTTGGTCTGACCCAGTATGGCCGTTCTTATGTTCTTATGTTAACCTCAGAAAGGTTGGGACTATTGCTCTCATAAGATTCCAAGACTAGCTTCCAAATCAGAGAGGTTCAGAGTATTCAAACTTTGGGGTGCTTAGTCAGAGCCTTTTGAGCTTGTCATGTCTTAGACCAGGGGTGGGGAACCTAAGGCCAGGGGGTCGCAACTTGTCTGGATCTGCCCCCTGAGGCACGGGACTCCCCACCAGCATTGGGGAGCTGGTGCTGGCACTCCAGTCCCATGCCCCTGCCTTTCCCCTGAGTGGCTGGAGCACAAAAAAAAATCTACTAGCCTGGGCCCCCCTAGGCTCCAGTATGCAAGGGGAATGTAGGAGTGTCTTTCTCCTCAGTCAGGAGCCACATCAGTAAGGGTTTGGTTGTTGTGTGATTTTTTTGTTTTGGTTCCCCACTCCTGTCTTAGGCCTTACAGTCCAATCACTGTCAATGGAGTTGCACAGCAGTTTGTCCCTGTTGTGTTTTCTGGTCATGGAAATTGTCTGGGTACTACACTAATATCTCACCCACATCCATAGGATGCAAGCATGAGGAAAGTCACCTTGCAGAAAGACATGGATCTGACTTCTTTGGCCCTGTTCATAGCAAGAAATACAGACTACTCTCCACACATAGGGCACGTCTAGACTACATGGCTCCGTCGATGGAGCCATGTAGATCAGGGTTGTAGGCAAAGGGAAATGAAGCGGTGATTTAAATAATCGCCACTTCATTTAAATTAAAATGGCTGCCGTGCTGTGCCAATCAGCTGTTTGTTGGCACAGCGCTGTAGTCTGGACGCTCTGCAGTCGACATCAAAGGCATTTGTCGACCTCCCCGTTTTGCCTTGTGGGATGAGGTTTACCGGGGAGGTCGACAAATGCCTTTGATGTTGACCACAGAGCGTCCAGACTACAGCGCTGTGCCGACAAACAGCTGATCGGCACAGCGCGGCAGCCATTTTAATTTAAATGAAATGGCGATTATTTAAATCGCCACTTCATTTCCCTTTGCCGAGTAAACAAATCTACATGGCTCCGTCGACGGAGCCATGTAGTCTAGACGTGCCCATAGAGAACCCTCCACACATAGAGGAGGTAAATCCTGTGATCAGAACAGAACAATTGCCAGCATAGCTACTTTATTAATATTGTTCTATTTCTGATAAGCATTAATTGATTTAACATCTTTTCCAAATGTGCTGTGTGGCTTAATAACTGCAGATATAACCAATTTAATTTTAAAAAGACATTGGAACACAGTGATGAGAGGGATGCCAACAGTATATAATAATCTACTAGCAGTATATAATAACCTACTTATCGCTCCAGGCTCCGGTCCATTCCACTTCACCCCAAGGATTTCTAATCCTGACTAGCTTCTCTAAGCGCCCGCGATAATTTACCTGTAGGATCCACAACAAACATAGACTGAGCATTTTGTTAATTTTGTTATTATCATGTAGCGTTTGCTTTTACATATAGAGAAAAACACAATTTGCCCTCTAGTGGGATGGTCAGAGATAAAAAAACCACCAAATATCCCCCGCCCTCACTATCGTTTTATTCTCTACTTCACCACCAATCCAGAGCTGCAAAAACAGCATTACTTACAGGCCTCGTGGTGAGTCATACAACATATGGGTAATATGCAAGGATGAGCATTACCTACAACACAAGATCTGCATTCTCCACAGCATGTGGCATTTCAGAAAATAGTGCAGCAGCGTAATTAGTACAAAATTATTTAGCAGAATCATCTTTGTACTCATGATAGCTTGTGAAATGTAAAATTCAAGTGAGTTTATAATATAGTCTGTTAATACATGCAGGTGCACTGCAGGCTATGCTAATTTGATGAGTTGGAAGAAGGTCTCTGAGTGGGAAAGATTTCAAGCTGAAGAACTATTACAGTCAATCTCTCCCTGTCTCTGTGGCTGTGAAAACATTAGCACCATTTTCATATGGGTCAGACATGGAGAGCCTGGGGCAAAGTTGCCAAAGGCAGTGTAGTATTGCAACCCCAAAATTATGTTCTGTGTTACTCTGGTAAATCATTCTGTGTGACTGTGATGGATAGGAGTGCTCGCCAGTACCCAGTGACTAAGGGGTTAAACTCAGGTAGCTAGCAAGGGTGTTGGCAGGGGGCCAGAAGTACCAATGGGGATATAGTGCTGAAATTTGAATTGTATTTAGGTACCTTGCCTATTCTCTTTGTGAAATTCTAAGTTAAGGGCTGGTGGGAGCAGATGCAGTAATCAGAATTAGCATGCCTATAAGAAATATTGGACATGGGAGTGAACTAGGCCTTGAAGTACAGATCAGCACAGATCGTGAGTAGAGGGAAAAGTGTATCTAGTCACGATCAGGGTATTTTTCTTTGTTTTGGTTGTTTGGTTTAACCTTCTCTGCGTGAACCTATGCCTTCCCTCCCCCGTTCACTATCTAAGAGTTGTTCCCAAAGATTTTCTCTGTGTTTCTTGTGTCCTGGAAAGTAACAGGGGGTCTGTGTGTGTGTCTGCCTGCCTAAGACTGAGCAGTCAGCTACCAGAGACTGCAGTTTGTTTTTCTCTTTTCTTTTCTCAAGCTCTCTTGGGGCAAAAGTGCTTGGGGGTACCCCTGGGGAAGGAATTCAAGTGTTCCCTCCTGGATTTTTTTTTCCAGAGTTAAATCACTTGATGGTGGCAGCTTTTGTTTTTTTTCTCAGAACCAGTGCATCTGTGACTCTGGGGAGTTTTTGTAAGCAGAGCCTATAGAGGCAAGGTATTTAAGGTCTCTTGCAGGCCTCCACCTTCTGCACTTGGAGTGCTAGAGTGGGGAACAGCCCTGACAGTGATAATAAGTATAAGGGTTATCCACACTGTACAGGTCAGGTTACCCGTAAGTGACCTAATAGGTTTAGCTATTAGGAATTAATTTACCTCTTCTGCTCCAGTGAGAGAGTAAGCATGTCCCTTTACCAATTTCTTACTTGTGACTGCCTCCGTTTCAGCTGCACTGGTGATCTAGGGCAATAAGAATAGTGTTATATATTGCACACACACAGTTCTAAAGACCAAATTAATACAGTTGCAGATATATAAATGGTATAATAAAAATATAAAAAAATCAGCAATACAAACTATATTAAATAGAAATGGACCTGAATTCCAGAGCTCAACTTTGTATCTCTAAGATCCCAGTTCTAAACACATCTAAGAGGGTACAGGGAGAGGAAATCTGGATCCAAATCTAAACTTTCCCACCTTTAAATATTCAGATCCAGTCCATTATAGAGATAAGTTGCAGTTACAAACTTTTATGTGAACTCGGATCCAGAGTTCAGATCTATTGTTTTGGTCAGAATCCAAGACATCAATAATAAACTTAGTCTCTGGTGAATACAAAGGGTTCCATATGCCACAACTCAGATATGCAACACTGACCTTTTTAATGTGTAACTTTCAAAAAAAAAATACATTGAAGGACAAGAGGAAGAAAAGGTTTTGAAAGATGTGAGCTTCTTTTAACCTAACATTTTCTATAACTGCTGAGACTTCCTATTACACAATGTCAGTGATTTATAGAATTGATAGATGGAGCCAACCCCAGGTTGTGTTTGGAGAAAAATGTGAGTATAGATCTTTAATAAATAACCTAGAGTACCTCATAATAAAGCATATTTGAAAGTTAGAGAGTGAATATAAAGCATTCTCAAAGAGTTTGTATCTGTCTCCTTCTTCCTACTTTGATGTCTGGGGCTGCAGGCAGATAGCATTTGAATCCTAACAGTAGTTAGAACTGCATTTTAGAACTTGGATGAGCTAGACAAATCACTCATTTCTTTTCCAATGTCAAAGGAATGTGATCAGAGAGGAAATATCATGGAGGAGTCTGCATTGCCATGCTGCCACTAGATAAATTAAGCTTGGGGAAAAACTGCCACAATTCTGCAAGGGACTCATCTCATCAGTGGTACATGTGAGGCCATGTCAGACATCAGGGCTGAATAGATAATCAGGGAGTCAATGTTAACCTAATATTTTTCATGATATTTGTGCAGATAATAGCACTTTGTATGTCTTTAGCCCCTTTAATCCAAGGATCTCAATAGCCAGGAATTAATAAAACCTCACACAATTCCTGTGAGATATGTTAGCACTACTATGCTCATTTTACAGATCAGTAAAATGAAGCAGCAATCAGCAGCAAAGTCAAGGAATAGAACCCCAAAATACTGATTCTTAGTTTCCAGCTCTAACTAGTAGGCTCTTTCCCGAGCAAGGAGACATGAGGGGTGGTTGCACATCTAGGACCTGATCCACGGCCTACTGGAATCAGTAAGAAGTCCCCACTGATTTCAGTGGCCATTGGAACAAGCCCTTTCATAGTAACAATACCTGCTGCTGTCCTGAACTTTCCCTGCTATACAGATCAGAGTTCTGATGGTGAAAGAGTAAAAAACTGGCAGCATCTCACATCAATGGAGCAGCCAAGCAATGACCCAGATTGCAGGGCCTTCCGAATGATCTGATATAGATTGGGTGGTGCCTTCCTCAGATCATACGACTCAGCGATCCCTCCAGTGAAATCTTCAAAGCCTTCTAGAGTGGAGCCTCCTGCAAGAGCCTCATATGAGCCATTCAATCTATGGGAAGAAAATAAAAGAACAGAGATGCAATAAGGAGCATCCAACCAGTTCTGCACATGTCACATTTGCATTACAGACCTAACAGTGTAGAATGCAATCTCTGTTACTGTACATGTAGATGTTACTTGTGAAACTAGTAGGTGTAACATTTTACGGAGGCTGGTAGTGCTCCTTGAAGTGTTTGTGGGAAGAAAGAATAGTCCTGGAGAGAGGAAAGAGGAGGAATAAGAGACTGACACAAGGGCAGAATGCATTTGGGTCTGGCACTGGCAGAGGTTGAGATACTCATGTTCCTTGCACTTATTATGGCTTCCCTCAGAATTAGCCCCACTTACTTAGCATAGGCCTTCTCCAGCAGGGCACTCCAGAACTCATTGCCTTCCTCTGAGTGAAGAAAGAGCAGCTGCCCGTTTTTAGTGGGCAGCCTGTCGTCAACAACAACATCCACCCACTCCCCAAACTGCCAGAACTAAGGAAAGAAAGAGAGAGAGGGTGGTTAGAGCTGTGTGCCCACCTGCTAAAATCTGCCTGCCACTCTGCTTCACACTGCCCGTGTTTGTTGGAACAGTCTCTCACTTCTTGTCCATTCATCTCTTCTCCACCTTCACATCCATCATAAAAACCACTTTTAGGAATCCTTCCTACAAAGGACTCCTCCCCACTGATTTCTCCTCAGTCTCCCATATCTGAACTGTTGTCTGCATATTGTCGTATCCATTTTACACTGCACATCATTTGGGACAGAGGCCAGTGTTTTTCTATGCTCTATCTTTCTATGTTCTGTAAGGCTTTGGTACATATATGAGCATGATGTGAAGGTTTATTAATACGTAATATTAATGTAGCCTTGGGAAGAATATCTAGAACATTCTCATAGTGGGGTCTATGGAGTACTTTTGGTGTCCCCCTGACAGTTGAGATGCATTAACACCCACATTTTCAAAAGTATTTTTGGGTACCCAACCTGAGGCACCCTAAAAGGCCTCATTTTCAGAAAGTTCTGTACCCACCCACAGAAAAAATCAAGCCCCCTTAAAAAGTGCTTCAGGTTGGGGCACCCAAAACCACTAGTCACTTTTGAAAATGTAGGCTTGCATACTGAGCTAACATTAATGCTCTGTGTCAGCAACTGCTGCAATTGCCACCAGGATGTTATGTGGTCACAAACAAGATGGGAGGTGGACTACTGACAAAGAATGGGACTCGGGGAGGCAGGCAAACCCACAAGACAATCTTTCTGTTGAGATAAGATTTGGCCTTTGCTGTGAAAAAATTGAACCAGCACCTGATCTAGAATATTCTTCTCTACATCATAGTGATGATAATCTGGAGTGAATATCTTGCTATCTTTGGCACAGCACTGAGTTTACACAGGGGTAAGAGAGCAGAATTCTAGCCCAGTAAGTAGGTATACTTGCATTTTGATATAGTCTCCTCTATTCTGTCCCTCCCTCCCTATCTCACTTGCACACCTTAATTGCTGAATATCTAATTTTTCATCAAAAATGAGACAAGCTACATTTACCTAGATACTGGATCTTTCTTTTGTTCCTGACATCTTGGTCATGTTTAGTGGATTTTCAACAATTACCTGGAAATGAAAGATCCCAGCATAGTTCTTCTGGAAGCTCTGATTTTCGGGAACAATTCGATGTAGGATTTCCTGATCTAAGGTAAGAGATGCAATGGCTGCTAGGAGCCAGCAGTCACCTGGGAATATATAAGTTTCAAAACAGAAATGTGAATCAATAAAACAGGGACTTGCAGTTTTCTCATTTCACCCTACACAACTACTTGAAATACCTTTGAATAAAATGTCAAAGTAGTACCCTGTAGGATTATACTGGAAGCCTACTTGCTGGTTTGTTTTGTTTGTTTGAAAATAGATCTATTTTGCTTATTTTTTCAGGGGGATGGTTGGATAGATTCTAACTTTTGTATTTAAATCTTTATTTAAATTCTGCCAAAGTTTCCAGCCTTGATTATGGGGGTGGATTTGATGTTCCAGTTTGAGGCCATTTCTAAGTTTTATTTGCATTTGTGTAGAGACCATGTATTTACATGCTTTTTAATGCCTTTGGGGAGCAATTTATATGGTAGAAGCAATGAAAGATCTGGGCTTCCCACAGCATTTTAATTTCTAGAGGATGGGAATACCATGAAAAAACAGACTTTGTATTCTTTCATGATGGCCCCAAATGGCCCCCTGAGGCATTAGAAAAAGACCAGGGAAACAAATACTACTTCAGAGATATGGGGTTCAACCCAGCCTTATTTTTTTTTCCACATGGACATACGTAACAATCAGGGCCAGATTAACTTTTTGGGGGGCCCAGAGCTATTAGATTTTGGTGCCCTTAGGCTCCAGGATGGGGGTCAAAATGAAGGGCTCAGAGTGTGGGACAGGGCTGTACATTGAGGTAGGGGGTTGGAGATTGGGGGTGTGTGCTCTGGGGTGGGTTGGGGATGAGGAGTTTGGAGTTCAGGAGGGGGCTCCAAGCTGGAGCCAAGGTTGTTTAGAGTACAGAATTGGGCTCAGGGCAGAAGGTTGGGGTGGGATGTGGGGTCTGGGTGGGAGTTAGGATGTAAGAGGAGCTTAGGGTTGGGGTGCAGAATCTGGGAGGGTTGCACTAAGTGTACCCCCCAAACCCAGGGCCCTGGGCTGTACCCCCTAAAGCCCTTTTTCTTAATCCATACCTAGGAGCAATATCATCAGTTGGTGTACATCAGCAGCTGAGAATCTAGCCCAAATAGTCTAAACTGGCGTGTGCTTTAACATCAGAGGGCAGAATACACTTAGATTACAAGTGTATTTCCGGTAGCATAAGGCCCAGCCCAGTCCTGTGAGATGCTGGAAGCCACATGCACTCAAGTATCACTAATTTAAGGTTAAGCTTGAATGGAAATTAAGGTGCCCAGCACCTGTCAGCATCAGGGGTCTAATTAGGAAACTGCTGATGGTTAAACTATCTCCAGGAATTTAGCCCATTATTTAGCAAGATGTAACTCTCACACTCAAACCTGCATAGCTCTGCCTGGCTTGTAGTTCATGTTTTAAGGCCTGGCTCTTTAAAAAAAAAAAAGTTGACTGACATCATAAGGGGTGAGAATGAAATTCCCCTCACCCCTCCACACACAATGCTAGTCCAAGGGATAAGGAAATGCCATACAGGTGTCACCATGTTTGTAGGGTACAAGCACACACAGCATGAGAGTGAGTAACTGTACCACTGTGCATACAAATAAGGTCCTTGCATGGAGCTAGCATGGAGCTCTAGTATCACACACATTTTGCCCCAGATGAGCTCAGTTGAAGAAGCAAAATTAATCCTTGCCCTTGTGGTAGCAGAGCTGTGTGGTAGAGGAGCAGCTCCTGATGTGAAGAGGAAAACAACAGTTTCTGAAGTGGGGATTTAAATACCCACTTTTCTACACATCTCTGCTACTGCCTCCCGTGCCTCCCCATTGCTCAGTTGCTGCAGCTGCCCTGCTTTGAACCATGCTTTGCTAGCTTTGAGGAGATGGTGGAGACACGTTCCTCCTAGAACGGTATCCGGCAAAGAACAGACACAGTCCATTGGTAAGGACAAGCTAGAATTCTCTACATGTGTGATAGCTGGAAATACCTCCTCTGTGTTACAGGTGAGGCAGTTGCAACTACTGAAATAGAACCTGCCCCTTTAACAATTGTGTGGCAGCAGTTGGAATTTGCTTAACATCAAAGATGGCCCCTTTGAGAGCAGTCAATCAGCACAGAACTCTATAGCACCTTCAATTAACTGAGAAGCCTTCTCTTACTGTGCTAATGCTGAGTGTTAGGGTATATCTACACTACACAGCTTTTAGCAACAAGACTGTGTCTAAACAGCCCGGTCACTAAAAGTCAGTGTGTGAAAACACTGCTTGTCAGCACTTTTGCTGACAAAATACTTCCATGCTCTATGAGGGAGTTTCACTTTGTCAAAGCAGCATTCACGTTATCACTTGCCAAGGGAAAACTCTGCCATTTGGAGGGGGGTGACTGTTTAAGCACCTGTGAATGACAAAATTTGTGTGGATCAAGTGCAAGTGTAGACATAGCCTTATTATAGTAATTTAAGATCCTGTTCCCTAGGGCAACATGCATACACAGAGTGGAGCCCTTGATAAGAATTCCCCATGGGACATTTCTCTGTGTCCTAGCATTTAGGAAAATGGCAGCAATTCCATCACTCGTTCACTTCTGCTTCCTTCAACAGAGGCTGGATCACCAAATATGGGGTCTGCCACATTGTTTTAGTTAGGAGGAGAACTTGATGATGGAGTGAGGAACGTTTGATGCATCTTGTTTATTTACAAGGAGGATACAAACTCCTGGTTCTTTGAACACAGGAGTAATCACACAATAGTTTCCTTGCTCACAGCATTGATCTTCTTTTAGCTGGCATTAGACCCAAAACCCCTCTTTCTAGGCTTCTCTCAGGGCCACAAACCATGTTTGTCCATGGTGTGTGTGGAGCTTCATTCTTTGTTTGTATGTGTGATTTTCTACTTCTCTCCCACCCACCCCCCCGACACACCCTCAAACCAATACCAGCAAAGCTCTCTGCCCACATAGTACAAAAAGCTGTTGGTGAGCCTTTGTTTTAAGCAGTGCCATGTGCCTGTGCTTTGATCGGTCAACCACTATTCTTTTATAAGGAAATAACAGTTTCGAAGTTCTTAAATGAAGGGCAGCAATCACACCCACCAGCATGCGTCATAAGTTTTAATCCAAACTATAACTATATTTTAAATAGACAATAAGGGTTGGTGTGCCCACCCACAACTCACACCAAAAGAACTACACTGCTTCTATTTTGTTATCTCTGTGCAAGTCTGTGTGTAGATATTCTTATTTCAGAACAGAAGTGTGCTACAGCCTCTCTCCGACTTACGAACCAGTTATGGACCAAGCAATTGTTCGTAACTCAGTTTGTTCGTAAGTTGGACCCCATAGAGTTACACGCGACCGCGCTGTTCATAAGCGCGGATCGCGTTCGTAACTCGGGGTCCGCCATTTATGACAGCTTCGGTCGTAACTGTGAATGGTCGTAAGTCAACCATTCACAACTCGGGGACCGGCTGTATTTAAAATAAAACAATATGGTACCTGTGCATAGCCTGGCACTGAAAAAAACAAAACAAAAAACCATAAATCAAAACCAATTGAGTTATTTTGATACAGGTCTGTGGCTAGATCCGCCCTCAATCAGGTATTCTCAAGTAAGGAATCATGATTCAATGCTGGTACCTCAGTCCTGCATGTCAGATTCTTCTCACTGTTCAGGGCCGTACAGACTCAAATGTGGCTCAGTGAGAGTGCTAGAATTAGCAAGGTCAAGGCATTTTCAGGACTGGGCCTAAGTTACTTAGATCAAAGATTTAGGCTTTCTTAGAATGTAAGCTTTTGAGGAAGGGATCATTTCTGTTTCCACCATACTCATAGACAACACAATAGAGTCCTGATCCATGACTGGGACTGTTAGCACTACTGTGATAACAATACACTGATACTTATCAAAATATGACAAATTAAAATGTGAGTGTTCTGTTTTTAGAGAGGCTGATTGTCAGGGCTGACTGATCCCCACTCTGGCACTCTGAGTGCAGAAGGTGGGGGGCCCACAAAGATCTTAAATACCTCAGCCTCTAGGCGATGCTTACAAACCCTTCCCCTCTCCCCCCAGGGTCACAGATACATTGGGGCTATGTCTATACTACATGCTTCTTGCGCAAGAAGCCTTTTGTGCAAGAGTTTTTGCGCAAAAACTTCTTGCGCAAGAGCACATCCACACCTCAAAGCACATCGCAAAAGTGATGTGCTTTTGCACAAGAGAGTGTCCACACTGCATGGATGCTCTTGTGAAAGAAAGCTTTGATAGCCATTCACAGAATGGCCATCAGAGCACCTGTGCTTTTTCCCACAGAGGTTTCTTGCACAAGGATCCCCTCTGGAGTGTCCACACTTGCCTTTTTGAGCAAGAACTCTTGTGCAAAAGGGAGTTATGCCTCATAAAAGGAGGTTTACCTGCGTCAGAAAAAGCCCTCCCTTCTGCCGTTTTAATCTTGATTTCCTTGCGCAAAAGCGCAGTTGAGGTGTGAACACTGTTTTTGCGCAAAAACCTTGCTGTGTAGACATAACCTCGCTCTGAGAAATAAACAAAACAGCTGCCACCACCAAGTAAAACAAACCCCTTTCTTCTTGAACCCAGGAAGAAAGCACTTGGGACTTCCTTCTCTAGGGGTGCCCCCAAGCTTCTCTGCCACAAGAGAGCTTCAAAAAAGAAAAGAGAAAAACAAGCTACAGTCTGTGGTAGCTGACATTTTAGTCTGAGGCATGCAGGCAGACACAGACAGACAGACCTCCTGTACTTTCCAGGACACAAGAATAAAATCATCACCTTAAAAAAGTGATTTTTATTAACAAAACAAAATATATATTTGATAATGCATACTTGATTGCTAGGTGTTACAGAGTAACTAAGTAAAACAAATTAAAACACAGAGAAAATCTCTGGAAACAACTCTGAGATAGTGAATGGGGGAGGGGAGGCATAGATTCACACACAGCAATTCAAACCAAATCACAGAAATAAAGAAAAATACCCTGATTGCGACCAGATACACTTTTCCCCTTTATTTACTCATGATCCCTTCTGGGTTCAATCCACTTCCATACTCCGAATTCCTTGGAGGCATGGTAATCCTGCCTGGGTTTAAATCATTCTGTGTCTCTTGACTCCTGGTTTAACTCTCCCACACAAAGAAAACAGTCAAGGAATCTTGTACAATTCAAATTTCAGCACACTATCCCCATTGGTTCTTCTGGCTCCCTGCCAAAACCCTTGCTAGCCACCTGAGCTTAACCTCTTAGTAACCAGGTGCTGGCCAGCACTCCTCTTATCCATCACACTGACTGAGCCATTTTTCTAATCTTACTAGATAGCAATTTTCACAGCTTTTTGTTGCTCCTGCCAATGAATGCCTGTGATATAGTTCAGATTTCAGACACCTCTCTTTGAAAGTGAAACAAGATGCCTGTGCAGCACCACCAAAGCCTGTCAAGGCAAGGTTTTCAGCGATATTGTTGCTGATTAGAAATCAGTTTTCAAATATTAAGGGATATTTGGCTTCAGTTTCCTAGAAAGTGAATTTAGTAAATCCAAAGAGATCTACCAAGAACACGCACTTAACCAAAATACATTGAAGTGCAGTCATAGTCAGAAAACTGCCTATGTTAAAATATCAGTATAAAGCATAACAACCTGAAGGTGCATGCTCAGCTGAATCTGTCTAGTGTACAGATGCAAGAAAGTTTTCACTACTGTGGGCCTCACAGAGCTAACCCAGTTATGGTAGCATGAGCTGGATTCTATTTGTCTCATACATCCCAAGCATGCCCTTGTGGCCTGAAGTAGCTCTGCACCCACTGCCTTGGTTTCTCCTACACTTAGGCTTCTCAGTAACTCACAAAGGCCAAGCAAAATACCTCTTTACTGGGTCTGGTTTGTTTACATAAAATAAACTCAAAATCTCTTCTACCTCCCGTTCCGTCTCACACTGGGCCCTGCCTGCCCCACCCCCACAAAGTCTGTCCATCTTTCAATTTCTAAGCTGGCACTTTTTGACCCATCCCAGTCTCTGCTCAGTTTTTTACTTCAGTCTACTCTGGGATCCTTCAAATACACCCTGCTCTTTTCTGAGCATCTGTTCTTTCCAGTCTTCCTACCTGGGCTCTTCTCTCCTGGCCCTTCCTAGCTTGAGTGTGGGTTTTTTCAGGCCCAAATATTTCTTCCTAGTTAAGGGTCTTCCTGCAGGATTTCACTGCTGCTGTGCTTTATCCTCTGACCCAACTTCCCTTCGGGGTCTTTAGAGAGACCAGTTGCCCTTTATCCACAAGGACAAAGGGCCAATTCAGGACCTTTGCTTTTGGTGGTTAATGTACCCAATTCCACTTGACTCTCAGATCCTAGGGTGAGTTGGTGATGCAGGCAATATGCAATATTTTATTTGTGAAGTGAACAAATCGATCTAGAATTTGTGAGAAGAAATAAACATGAAATCCCACAGTGTCATTTTTAGAGCTATTTCACTGACTACCCCCTTAATTCAAACGAACTTGTTCCTTCTTCACCACACTTACTAATGTTCTCTTAGAGCTGTGCCCTGAGCTTCCTAATTTGCTAAAATAATATCATTGAATGTTAAATCTGTGGTAATCTTAGAACTGTGACTCAGATTCCTGTATAATTAGGGTGACCATATTTCCCTCTGCTGAATATGGGACACCTGGTCAAATTACTCATATTCAAGCAAGTACAATGGCAACCATCAGCACTGTGCTGTACAAACAGTCCAATTAACATCAAGTTGACTGAGCCCCTGTTAAAAAGAAATGCTGAGAGCTGGAGTCATTTTATTTACCTTCTTATCTTTAAGGTTTGTATCGGGAGAGGTGACACATGCATACTCCCAGACACCTCTCTCACACGAGGATGGGGGTAGCCGACTGACCTGACCCAACCCTCTTTGCCTAATCCTCTCCACCTGCCTGACTGGACCACCGGGATAGACCCACCTCTCCTGATACCTGGTGCTGCGTCTTCTCAAGGCAACAGCGGCAGGAGGGGGGGGATCACCAGCCCCCTCTCTCCAGATGTTCACACCAGAACATGGCCAGCAGCAGCCTTTCAGCACTGTGCAGGAGGGAAGGGGGGAAGGGACAGGAGCTGCTTCCAGACTGGGGGGGGGGGGGTTGGGATGACTTTGCAAATGTCTTTGAAGAGATCATCTCTTCCCTCCTCCTCCGCTGCCCTGTGGCTAGAAGCAGCTTCTCCCTTCCTGCCCATAGAAAGGCAGTTAACATCTCCAAGCTGCTGCAGGCCACTCACATAACACAGCTGCCTCCTAACCCCCTGGCAACAGCATGGACAGGAAGGGGTTAATCCCTAAGGATCCCTGGTGCACCAGCACTCAGGGAACCTGGCTGCAGTGGCTTCATCCAACCAGGCCAGAGAGGTGGCTCAGCAGGGGAAGGTGCCTAGGGACAGAGCAGCCCCGCACTGCCTGGGGACAACATGTGAAAAGGGTGCTAAGCCCCTACTCCAGGAGCTGCTGCAAAGCCTGCAGGGTCAGGGTGCAAACAGGTCAGAAATGGCTTCCTCCCTGCCCCGCCAGAGCTTAGCTGTGGGGCGGAGAAGCTTCCCAGTGCCAGAGCTGTGCGGGGCTTGGGCACATGCAGGGCTTGCTCCTCCTGGCCAGACCCCAGGCCAAAGGGTCTTGAGCTTTCCACAGCCACCAGCCCAGCAAGAGTCAGTGGGGGAGGAAGGCGCCTGCCAGCCAAGGCTGTTGGTGAGCTGAATGATCTGACCCGGGGCTGGTTCTGTGAACAGAGCTGGGAGCAGGACACACCCTGCCAGAACAGGGAGGGGAGAATATGGAGGAGCAGCAGGGCTGAAGGGGTAAAAGGAAACAGCAGGAAGAGGACAAGGTGGGGGGCCTTAAAGGGCCAATGGGTGGGCAGCAGAGGCGACAGATAACCAGCCACTGGCCTGCCCCTCACTCACCATTGGTGTATTGGCAGCTGGCAAGCAAGGTTCAGTGCAGCATAGGACTAACCAGTACTGATGGGAGAGGAGAGACAGAAAAACAGGACAATATGCCCATCTTCAAGAAAAAGTAGGAACACCTGCAGAGGGGCTTAAATATGGGACTGTCCCTTTAAAAATGGGACATCTGGTCATCCTACATATCATTATATGACATTTGCTCACTTGTGTGGAACTCATCAAGGCCATACAATAAAATCCACAAGATACATGTACTTAGAGTCACACTAAAAGTGTCTAATCTGGTAAGAATTTAATTCTTCATTTAATGACATAGTCAGCTAGAGATGGACCCAAACTGAAAGCCCAGATTGGAGGGAGAAAGTGACTGGGGGAGAGGGGGAGAAAAAGAGAGAGAGAAGCACCTGAAATTTAGTTTTTAAAACCCAGATCTGAATTTTGCGGCTCAGAGGCCTCTCTTGTTATTTCAGCAAGCCCTTAAACTCAGACTAAATCCCAGGCAAAACGCTCTGACTCTCTGTGTGATCCTTTCCTACATCATCTGCCCTCTATCCAGACTTGACTTTCAGTTCTACCCTTCACTGCTAGCATTTGCCACGGAGCTCACTGCACACAGACTAGACTATCTGATTTCTGCAGTGCCACAGATTACAATACATTAGGTCAACAAGTTTACTACTTTTAAAGGAGGCCTGTTGACATTTTGTATTAAAATGAATTCACCTCTACAGTTGTGTGTTAAATGCTGCAAATAGAAGTGGTGCAAAGGGATGTCCGACAAATAAATGGACTTTTTGGTTCCTCAAAGATGATCCCCCCAGCCTCAGATCCCCTCATCTCCAGAATGCATTGATCTGTGAGATAGCAGCTATCAGAAATCCCACAGTCTATAGGAGATGGGCTTTAGGGGTGTTATAAACATCTAATACAATGAAGGCTGTCACAGAAACCACTAGTATTAAGCAAACTCCTGGATTAAGAGGCCAAAAAGAATCCTCAGATACACTGAATACAGCTGAGATCCACCTTTATTAGAAGACATCTCTCACAGCTAGGTTTTTGCCTGAATGAGAACCTTATCTATGCATATATAGTCATTACACCTGGGATATGTGTAGACAGCAGGGCTATTTTGGGATACCAGGGGTATCCCGAAATAGCTACCCCACATCTTTTAAACACACCCGTTATTTTGAAATATTTTTTGAAATAACGGGTGCACTATTCCGGAATCCTTGTGACCCCCCATTTCATGAGGGTTAAGGGATGTCTCAAAATAGCGCATTTCAAAATTTGGTGCTGTGTAGATGTGCCAAATTTTGAAATTAGCTATTTCAAAATACAACTGAAATTGAGTTTAGGGTGCTGTGTAGACACACCCATGGAGTGTGTCTATGGGACAGACCTTCAACTGGTGTGAACAGGAATAGCTTCATTGGCTTCAATTAAACTACACCCAGATACACCGGGAGAGGAACTGGCCCTCTGTTTCTAAAGTGTGCACAGCGCTTCATGAGCCTTCAAGAGGACCTACACTTTAATGGCATGGATCTGGAAAGCTATATGAAGTGTATTTTATCCCCTTGGGTTTGAAATTATATTTATTTTTAAAATGGAAATCTCTGCCACTAGCTATTTGAGGCCGTAGCAAATAATTGTAGGATTAACTTACTTGGATGGCTATAAAGAAACTTCACAGGTTACCTTTAAATAAAACAGTGTGTGATGCTGCATTTTAAGTTATAAGGAGGCTATCAGAAAGAAGTGGTTCAAAGAGTGCACTGAAAAAATTTCCAGTCTTTCAAGTTCCCATCAAACTCGCCACACTGATATTCATCTAACTTACGTTGTTGTCAAAGAAATAATGTTTAATGGGGTGAGACTGTAATGCTGGATTTCCTGCTTTTGCTCCTGTAAGCCCAGACCTGTAACATCCTTCTAAAAGAAAAACATGTCACAGAGAAGTATAAAAAATGGAGTTTATTCCCTTGAGGGACTAGTCATTGGATAACACGGCTGACTTGTGTAAATAGGTAACCACGGTTTGTTTCAATAAAAGCATTTTACATACACTAAGCATAATAATCAGCACTTTGATATTCAAACATTAAATAACAAAAGGCCTACTGTGGCCTCAGAACATTAAAAGAAGCTCCTTGGTTACACTCCTCACTGAAGTCAATTTTATTTATGTATGTATATATTTTTATAAAGGGACAGAGACCACAGAGAGTTGTCATAGAAGTGATTCTATTCAGAGATGCAAGCCGCTCACATTGTATTATCAGCCTGCTTTTCTAGCCTTCCCACAGGCCAAAGAGATGGGCTCAAGCCAGACAATTTTGATTCCAATTTCAAGGACAGCCCCCCAAAAGTTTTGGGGTGATCAGAGCCATGGTTTTGGGGTTCTACCCACAGGACACTGTTATGAAATCTCAGAAACACACCCCACCCCTAGTTCAGAGGAGGGGGATGAGTTTTGGTCCATCTGTATTCTTCCTGCTATATTTGGTTTTATTCTGTGGTGAAAATCTCTGTTTACCAAACACAGCCAGGCTCTCAAGATTGTCATGCAGGGAGGGAAATGAAGAGAGTAAAGAAGCTGGACCCATGGGCCCTGAGGGAGCCTGCAGTCTATTTATGGCATTACCTAAGATAATGTTTGTGTATGTCAGAGTAGACAAGGCTAGAAGTATGCACCAGTCTCTTAGCTTGTAAGCTGCCATGGAAAAGAGGCTTGTATTCTGGGCATGTAAAAAACTCCACATCCATTACCGAAACTTCATAAATGGTAATTCTGTCAAGAAATCTGAACAACCCTTTGAAAATGCAGTAAGTGATCTCCCATGCCCTGATCCAGCATTAAGTGAGTAAATATTCTGGAGCAAGGATATGATCGTGCTTCTTATTTTTAGCAACCAGAACACAAACACCAAGGGATTTGTCTAGCAATTGCTTTAATGGAGCTATGTTTACTGGGGCGGCACTTGTGTCATTTACTGCCAATGACTTGCAGAAATGGTATGAATCTTATTTGCACAATTGATGAGACGAAGGTAAGGTTAGAATTACTGCAGTAAGCATCTTGGAGGGGAGGGAGCTCAGACGTAACGTAACTAATCTATCAAATTCTTATTACAGGGCTTTCAAAATTTAAGGCTCTGGTTGTTGACAGGAAAGCCTGTAATGCTACTGAGGCTGCTGTGTTTCAATGATGTATCTGAGCGGTTGGGCAGCAAAGAAAGAAGGCACATATTGGGTTAGAATAAGGCCTTAAATAGGAATAAAAAAATAGTGAAAGCCCCTGCTAAAGTTCTATGTAAAGCAGCATTGGAAAAGCAGGTAAGGAAAGGTCAGGATTGCTGTGATGGATGATAAAACACCCTCCAAACATTCATCAGTGTTGCTCTGCCATTCAAGGAGAAATGGAAGGTGCTACCTTGCCCTGCTGTATTTGAACTGCTTGCCCAGTGTAGGGTCTCACCTTTCTTTCTCTATTATTTGCTCATTGTTCTGCACCAAGTGCTGTAGAAAAAGAATGTTCAACATGGAGTTGGAACAAATTACTTGTTAAGGATGACCCTGCCAAGCTGATGTGCTCCCTTAATTTCTAAACGATGTGGTCAGCGTTCGTAATTCAAGGGCTGTGTCTTGAGCAGATGGATTGTCCTGCCCTAGGTTGGTATGACAGATAATAGCACTCACCAGTGTTCCCTGTAAGGTGGGTTCTTGGGCAGGCAGCCACCCAGGAGAGATTGAAATACCACCCAGCTGATTGGCAGAGCACCCACAGCCACCCACAGCCAGCAGCATGTGTTTCTATTAGTGGTGTACATCTGCACATGCCTTAATGCACATAACAAAATGTATTCTCCTCATGAATGGAACAAGTTAGAGGGAACATTGGCAATGACCACTCTTGTTAAGGTTGTAAAACAATTTCCATTTTAGCCCTTGTTCTCTCACATACTGAGACCTTTCTGAAATATTGAGCTTCTGGGATGAAATTGTCCAAACTCATGACCTGCTCTAGAGTGAAATTATTATATAGTTTCCCCAATTATTTTAAAGATGACAGGATTTTAAAAAAACCCACATTTTTATTGAAAACGCATATATTTTCTTAGTATAAAAATTCTTACTTTTTTTAAGTGATAACTCAAAAATAGATGAACTTCAAGCTTGTTATGCAAATAGGAACAAATGAGCATTATGTATGCTGTTGAGTTTGGGAGGAATGATATAAAACCCCCTCCTGTGGCTCATCAGCAGGGTTTGGGCCTGAGACCTTCAGCACAGACTAGGGATATAAGCAACTAGTTGACTATCTGATAAGCAAATGCTTATTGGGTAGTCGAGTAGGAACTTGACTACTTGATTCCCCTGCCTTGCTGTTTCTATCAGAGAAAGGCAGGCAAGAGTGTGTGCACAAGCTGGTGCTAGGGGGAGCCAGCTTAAAAGCCAGTTCCCCCCAGCACCGTCTCAGTGGGGGGCAAAGGAGGCAGAGGGCAGTGTGGAAATGGCATGAGCATGGATTGAAACAATCCCACTCATGCCACTCCCGACTGCTGGCACGGGTTCCCCTCTGTGCCTTTTCCTTTGAAATGTACTGCTTCAGTCCCCGCTGGTGGGGGTTCCCGCTGCTCCTCTCCCTTTGAAATGTACAAGAGCCGCCCATGGCTCTTGTACATTTCAAAGGGAGAGAAGCAGCAGTGGAGAGCCGCACCAGCGGGATTGTTTCAATCCCTGCTCGCATCATTTCCCTGATGCCCCCAGAGGTGTAGTGGACTTGTGAGCACCCCCTTATCGACTAATTGAGTAGTCGATGGAAATTCTGTCAACTACTCTATTAGCTGATTAATCGAAATTTAACATCCCTAGCGCAGACTTCAATGATTTGAGCTAAAAGAGTAACTCTATTACATGGTAGCAGTAATAGGTTCCTGCCCTTTAGCTTCTATGTAGCACAGAACAAAATAGAATGCATTTAGCTAGTGTGTTGCTTTTCAAATAACAAAAGGTATTTTCTTTTTTCCAAAACAAGCAAAATTCTGCTCAATTACTCTACTCACCCAGGTCCCCTTGGCGAATATCTGTCCGAGTTGCTCCTCCAACTATAAACTGAGGATTGGCACATAACTCCTGAAAATAATTTGGTTACATTCATGTTATTCTTGGTGATCTGACAAAAACTGCAGTATGTTTCTGACTCAGATTTATTTCAATGCAAAATCCAGAAAGAGAAGAAACATAAACATTTCCAATATAAAAAAACACATTGGAAAAATGTTCTTTTATTGCAACATCTCAGGTTATGAAAACTCAGCTAAACTTTAAATTCTAATGTATTTTACATACTTTGAGCCAAACCTTGATGCCATTACCCAGTCATTTTTACCACTGACATCAATGAGAGTTTTGCCTGAATAGGGAATGAGTAAAAATTGAAAAAAGAACTTCAGATTTGGCCCTTTTTATTTACTCTGCAGTTCACTGGGCTCAGTCAATTAAACTAGGTTGGTCAGGTTCGCTTGCTAGTTCCTAAGAACCAGTATCTCGCTTTTATTTGGGCCTGTGTTTGAACTCCCCACATCTATTTTCATTGCACTGAAAGAATACACATCCAAACATTTCTATTATTAGCTTTTGTAAATCTCCCACTTTTTCAGAATCTTGTTTTGGGGCCAGCCAGGGATTTTAAGGTAAAATGTCTCTTCTCTTCACGGCAAGTCTGATTATCCCTTGAGTTACAATTACAGATGAAATTGTCCATACATACAACTTGCTCAAAGGTGCAACTGTTTGGAAAGCCTGAATAAAATCCACCTGTTATTTTAAAGCTAGGACATGATTTAAAGTCTCCCCACTTTTTCCATGGACAAAAGTCCTCACTTACTCTGAGCATTTTGCATGAGTTTCTAAATGAAGGTGATAGGCAGCATACAGAAGTTTTTGGGGTGTAGGCATTAAGAGAGAAGCCCAGAATCTATTCCAGTGGGAGCTGGGCCCTGTTGCCAGAGAGCTTGCTTCAGAATACATGTCTCTGGATGGTGGGGGATCCAGGGTGGGATTATGATTTATAGTGCCCCAGCAAGGGAGGTTCTCACAATGCCTGAGGAGAGAATTAGTCCATGAGCTGGCTCTCCCTTGAGTCCTGCTCCTGGAGAGGAAGGTGGGTCAACTTGTGAGTCTCAGCTTACACGAGATAAATCTCTCTGAGCTGCTGCCTGCTTTGCTTATGCCTTTTGGCCCTTTGTCAAGCTCCCTGCCCTATTCCGACCCTCCCTGGGTCCTGTTCTCTGGGTGCATAGGGTATAGGAAGGGGTCAGGGCTCTGAGCAGCACCCTCCCAACTGCCCACATACTGCAGATCTCTGCTGAAGATCTCTGGTGGCAAAGAGCCCAGTGTAACTCATTTTCAGTTAGGGTATGTCTACAATGCAATTAAAAACCTGTGGTGGCTGGTGCCAGCTGGTTTGGGCTCTCAGAGTTCAGCTAAGGGGCTGTTTAATTGCAATGCAGACATGCAGGCTTGGGTCTGGGACACTGTGAGGGGGGTAGGTCCAGAGCTCAGGATCCAGCCTGAGCATCTACACCATGATTAAACAACTCCTTAGCCTGAGCCCTGAGAGCCCAAGTTAGCTGGCACCAGCTACTATTCATTTTAATTGCAGTGCAGACTTACCTTTAGGTACCTGTCATTTCTGAACCTATGCCTAGACAGTAGGGCTACAGTAGGGCTACATCTAGACTGCAAGCCTCTTTCGAAAGAGGCTTTTTCGAAAGTATCTTTTTTGAAAGTATCTTTCGAAAAAGAGCATCTAGACTATAACCAGTACTTTCGAAAAAGCAAGCTGCTTTTTCGAAAGAGAGCACTCAGGCAGTCTGGATGCTTTCTTCCAAAAAAGCACAGTTTGCATTACATAGCACCTTTTATCGAAAGAGCACTTTCGAAAAAAAGGCGTTCTTCCTCGTAAAACGAGGTTTTCTGTGGTTGAAAAAAAACTGCCGCGTTCTTTTGATTTATTTTCGAAAGACAGCGGCTGCAGTCTAGATGCAGGTAAAGATTTTTCGAAAAAAGGCCACTTTTTTTCAAAAGGTGCTCTCTTTTGAAAAAGTGGCTTGCTTTTTCAAAAGTATTGGTTGTAGTCTAGACGCTCTTTTTCGAAAGAGGCTTGCAGTCTAGACATAGCCTAAATGTCTCCCTAGGCATCGTCTACTTCCTCCAAGCAGCTTTCTGCAAACCTAGCGACAAAGCACCGGAAAGAGGCCTGTGATGGAAGGATATCTGTCCATCACCGTAGAGAAGCATTATGCTCTGGAGGATGGGGACATTTAGCACCCAGTATTTGTTTCATGACTGGCCATTTTCCCAGCAGGAACTTATGAACTCTGAAGCTACTTCTACACTGCAAGCCTCTTTCAAAAGAGGCTTTTTCAAAAGTATCTTTCGAAAAAGCCTCTTTCAAAAAAGCCCATCTAGACTACAACAGTACTTTCGAAAAAGCTAGCCGCTTTTACAAAAGAGAGCACCCAGGCAGTCTGGATGCTCTCTTTTGAAAAAGCACAGTTTGCATTACATAGTGCCTTTTTTTGAAAGAGCACTTTCGAAAAAAGGCATTCTTCCTCGTAAAATGAGGTTTTCTGCGGTTGAAAAAACTGCCACATTCTTTCTATTTACTTTTGAAAGATCGCAGCAGCGGTCTAGATGCAGGGGAAGTTTTTTCGAAAAAAGGCCATTTAAAAAAAAACAAAACCTGTAGTCTAGAGTCACCATCACCCAGTTTCAACATCATCAGAGGAAATATAATTCCATTCCCCTGGAATCCAGGGCGAAGCTTAGAGCAATAAGCACACACCCACCCCACAGAATGAAGAATACAGGGGAAAAATGAGCAGGACTTTTAAGCATGTTACTTGTCACTGAAGATTTCCATTCCTTTCAAGAGACAGAGTTGGATTCTGGTCCCTTCTCAGGTAAACTAATAAGTGGCAGGTTAGGATCCTTCACCACAACCTGAGGCAGGGCACAGAGCACTCATGATGCCCTTGTAGTTGCTACAGCATCCTTGAGGCTGTAATAGAGTTCTACACAGCCTCTCTGAACAGGGCAGTCCAGCAGATCTTTGTAGTTGTAGGTTGTCTATGACTCTTCCACCATTTTGCTGCATTGTGCAGCAGATACAAAGTTCCTGCCCCTGCCCAGGCTGGCTTTGCATCATGCGGTACTGGAGTATTTAGCCCTTTTGGTGTTAAAGTTGTCCATGACCAGCTAACACATTGGTAATCATGACTCTTTGTCTATGCTAGGGACTGAGCGGTGTTTAACAATATGTTAATTCGAATATGTGAGTTAAAATGTTTTCTTATCCAACACCAAGTATGGACATATACAAGATGGTTTCCCGTAGTTTCACCTTGGAGGATGTTTGTGTTTGGTTTATTTCAGTTTCACTCCTCTGCTTCCTCCCCACCTTCTTTTTTCCTTTGTATCAATTTTTCCTTTTGTCACCAAAGAAATAAAGGAGAGGAAAAAGGGAGAGAAACCAGGGGGGGAAGGAAACCCAATGAATCAAAAAAAGCCCCAATCCCCTACATTTTTCATTTTAATCTACAACATTAATTTTTTCATTAAAAAGCCAATTTAAAAAAACTTAGAAATACATTTCATTCCAAATTTTTCAGCCAGCTCTTCAAATTATGGTGTTTGGGGGATTGGAATTTTATTTAGTACAACACTAATTTTCCTGGCCTAATACTGGACAGCACATGACACCAGTAATAAGCTTGAACTGGTCACACATAATACCCAGGGGACTGGAAGGTTTCATTTGGATAAACACCAAAAGTTCAGATGCTTAGATGCTTTTCTCAGTCATGCTGAAACCTTTCAAATAGGCAGAGCAGTGCTGGAAATCTGATGCGGACAGGCTCTCCCTCAACATTTCTGGGGCTTCTCACATCCCAAAGGCTTGGAGTTAAACAGCAACCTTGTTTAGAGGATACTCCATTACTTTCACTACTGGTTAGAACCAGGGAGAAGAGGAAAGATGGCAAAGAATGAAAAGGAAAGGTAATCTATGCCTTTTCTAGATTTCAAGGACATTCCAGCTCAGATTCAATTTGGATTCTGGAGGGAAAGTTCAGGTTGAATCTGATTTGATCTGAATCTAATAGTAAAACAAATAACGATGAAACTCTCTTACCGTGGGTCGCTTCCAGACAATACCCTGCGTTTTGGGGGAATACGGCCCAAGGTCCTTATAGCCCAGGGAAGAAGGAGAGGCTGGGAATTCTTCATCCTTAAACAGAGAACCAGACTGCAAGCACTGCTGCCTCAAAGCCTCATAATCCTGATTTAAATACTTCACTGCCTTCTCATTGGAGCCGAGCCCTTCTAATGCAGCTCTCTCTCTGGATAACTTAGCTGCGATTCCTGCCATCGCTGTTTGCCTCCAAGGTGGTGTTTGTATGAAGACAGGAAAGCACCTATCTCATGAACTGGAGGGTATGAATATAAGTGAGTGGCCAGGTAGGGGTGGAGTGAGTAAACAGATTACATAGTCCAGCACCTGTGGAGGGAAGAGGCACAATGAAAGTGCAAATATGTACTCAAGACAAGAGGAAAGAGAAACTGGGAGGGGACAAAGAATCTGTGCTCATGACTTGGTAGAGTCCGGTTCTCATTATATTTTCTATGTGTATAACAGCCTGGGAGTTCCCCTCCATATTTTTAGCACAGGGCAGGGAATAAGGGGGGAAATGTTTTAAAACTAAAGATGGCCCCAACCCACATAATTCAGACCAATTCTGAGCCTGCATAGGTGCTTGGAACCAGGGGCTTTGTTTAGCCTGTTATAGAGGACAGAGCAGGATCATAGTTCAGACTCTATGCCTTGAAGGTTAGGGATGTTCAGCTCAGGGGAACAGTATTAGAGAGATGGGACCCAACCACAAAGCCCATATTTGGATTTCCACCACCACCAAAGAGTAGGGGTGCTCAGAGCCAGGGTCTCACTGGGGTTTACAGTGTTTTACAGCCAGAAAAACCCGCCTTAAGTAACATTTGAGGCCAGTTTGACCTAAGTTGAAATATTTTGGTGTGTTGAAGTGAACCGAAACATTTTGTTTAGAAGTCTCAGAGGCATAGCCATTTTACTCTGTAACTTAAAAAAACAGCAAGTGGTCCTGTAGCACCTTAGAAACTAACAAAAATATACATATAGTATCATGAGCTTTCATCGGCACAGCCAGCTTCTTCAGATGAGTGGAAGGTTCTGTGCCTTTTGCTCTTGTCATCTGAAGAAGTGGGGTATGCCCACGAAAGCTCATGATATTATATATATATACATATATATATAGTTAGTCTCTAAGGGTATGTCTACACTGCCACCCTAGTTCGAACTAGGGTGGCTAATGTAGGCATTCTAACTTGCAAATGAAGCCCGGGATTTAAATATCCCGGGCTTTATTTGCATGTTCCCTGGCACCGCCATTTTTAAATGCCCCGTAGTTCGAACTCCCTGCCCGCGGCTACACGCGGCACGGACTAGGTAGTTCGAATTAAAGCTCCTAATTTGAACTACCGTTACTCTTCCTGCAATGAGGAGTAACAGTAGTTCGAATTAGGAGCTTTAATTTGAACTACCTAGTCCGTGCCGCGTGTAGCCGCGGGCAGGGAGTTCGAACTACGGGGCATTTAAAAATGGGGGCGCCCGGGAACATGCAAATAAAGCCCGGGATATTTAAAGCCCGGGCTTCATTTGCAAGTTCGAATGCCTACATTAGCCACCCTAGTTCGAACTAGGGTGGCAGTGTAGACATACCCTAAGGTGCTACAGGACCACATGTTATTTTGTTTAGAGTCAGTTCAGCTGCATCTGCCTAGATACTGCAGTGCTTCATGGCCTGATTCTCTGGTCTGGGCGGGGGTTCTTAGCCAAACTATATCTGCCATTGATGCACTGTAGACACCTCTTTGACCAAGCCATCTGATGCATCATGGGAGCCCCATGACTGCAGGTGCATCATGGGAGATGCAATCTGGCTAGGAAGTCCAGCCTGTAGGACAGAATGAGGGCAAGATGGCCATGCAAACTACAACCCCATTGAGGCACCACAGCACCAGATGCAGGTGCAATTTAATGTCAAAATGATTGAAAGGGAATTGCTTTGAATTGGCTCAACAGATAGCAATGAAGTATTTCAGTTCAGGAATTTGGAATGGTTTGCTTTAAATTAAAATTCAATCAATATAGTTTAAAACTAACAACATTTACAGGGGGTCCCCGCTATAAGTCGCCCTGGTATACATCTGTTCCACACTAAAGTCGTTGACGTTTGTAGGAACTGATGTGTTTTAAGTCCTCCCATCCCCCACTATAAGTCGTGTGAAACACTCCCCCCAGTTTGCTTAAGTGGAAGTCTGCCGCGGGAAAAAAATTCCCCACTTTAAGTTGTTTCGCTATAAGTCCAAGTTTTTTGGAAAGTATCTTGGACTTATAGCGAGAGCCCCCTGTACTTATCTCACAGAGATGTTGTGAAGTATAGTCAACCAACATTTGTATGATGCCTTGAAAGCCTTGGCAAAAATATGCAAATATTGCTTTTATAACCAATATCCCTGGAACAGAAGTCTCTCTTAAAATCAGATATTGAAGCTTGAAAGTAGCAGCTCTGGTTCCTCTCTGTGCAATATTCCTAATATCAATATTTCCATTTTTCATCCTAAATCAAGGCAAAAACCAATGTTGAGGTATCAGAACTTCATGCTTCATGGCAGTTCTGATTTTCACTCAACTCTAATTCTAATAAAGCTCGCTGTTAAATACTCACTACTCAGCCTCATAACAAGCATAAAGTTTCCTCACTTTCATCCCAGTTGTGCCATTCCTAGTTGTGCCATTCCAAATCATTCTGCTCCCTTCCTTGTGTTTACACCCACCAAATACTTGTAGACAAGTAAACTGATTGACTTTTGACAGGTTCCCTTATCTCTAAAGAGGGTTCCTTCCCTAAAAAAAAATCTTTCCCTTTTCAACCCTGCTGCCTAAACTTCCTCATATCCTCTGTAATCAGAGCCCTTATTTACATGAGCCTACACTGTGCTTGGCAAGGCCTGATCATTGTAAGAGAAGGCAGCAGGTTCAAGTTTATATCTTGTGGGGACTAGCTCCTGCTTCAGTCACTAGCCTCCAAAAAGCCGCAGATCTTGCACAGAGAGGAACCAGAGCTGCTACTTTCAAACTTCAATATCTGATTTTAAGAGAGACTTCTGTATCAGGGATATTTGTCCATAAAGGCAATATTTTGAATCTTTTTGCCGAGGCTCACAAGGCATCATAGGGTACGTCTAGACTACAGGCTTTTGTCGACAGAGGCTTTGTCGACAGATACTGTCGACAAAGCCTCTGTCGACAAAGAGCGTCTAGACTACAGCCAGTTCTGTTGACAAAGCAAGCCACTTTGTCAACAGAGAGTCTAGACGCTCTATTTTGAAAAAGCACAGTGTGGATGCAATAGTGCCTTTTGTCAACAGAACTCTGTCGACAAAAGGTGTTATTCCTCAGAGAATGAGGTTTACCACTGTCGACAAAACTGCCACATTCTGTCAACTTACTGTCGACAGAACTCGGCGGTAGTGTAGACGCAGGTATAGTTTTGTCAACAAAAGTCCACTTTTGTCGACAAAACCCTGTAGTCTAGACACACCCATACTGATGTTGGATGATTACACTTTACAACACCTCTATCAGATACGTAAATGTTGTTATTCCTGGTTTACAGATGGGGAAACTGAGGCACATAGCCTTAAGTGATTTCCTCTGGGTCACACAGCAAGTCAGTGGCAGAGCAGGGACAGAACTCTGAAATACTCATTACCGGTCTCTCTTGTATTTGACTGGTAAGCACAAGGTGCTGTCACCCAAGACTTTCATGGCTCAGTTGCTTGCATTTTGTAACATCCAGGATAGTACATTTTCCTGTGCTCTACCTCCCAACATTTCCAATGGCTGAAGCAGGATGCAGCACCATTCAGGTTTGGCTTGTCAGCCCACTCTATCTAAAGGAGTAGAGGCAAGGTCGTCCCTACCAATACATAGAATATGCAGCTGTGTAGGGTACCATGAAATTTAGGGCACCAAATTGCCCCCAATTTTGTGGTGCCATGAGCAGTCACATTCTGCACACTGGCACCGGCTAGCCCCATCCCTATACAGGGCCGGATTAAGGCATGGGCTAGCTGGGCAGCTGCCTGGGGCGCCAACCTATGGGGGGCGCCCGGGTCCCAGATTGCAGGCTGCAGCAACTCCCAGCAGCCACCCTGCAGCAGCTGCCTGGGGCGGAGGCCGTGTTAACCCCCGCAGAGCTGGCCAGCAGCGCCCTTCCCCCCACAGCCGCGGGGCTCTGCATGGCCAGGCTCGGCCTGCCCCGGGCGGCGCGCCAGTGGCGGTAGCCGGGCTGGGCCAGGCTGGGCACGTGCGTCCTGCCACCGCCAGCTCCGTGCGCCCTCCCCCACGCACTGGGCGGGGGTGTGGCCGTGCATGCGCCCTTCCTCACGCGCCAGCGCGGGGGTGGGGGTGGGGGTGGGGGCGGGGCCACTCATGCGCCCTCCCCCACGTGCTGGTGCAGGGGCAGAGCCACACATGTGCCCTCCCCCTCGCACTGGCGTGGGGGCGGGGACGCGCATGCGCCCCCCCCCAACCCAGAGCGCAATTAAACTGTCTGCCTGGGGCGCCGGAATGGCTTGGTCTGGCCCTGTCCCCATGGCCACCCCCCCGCTTCCCCCCGAACAGGCTGCACACAGCAAGGGCAGCCCTAGCAAGCTGCAGGACCCAGGACAACCCCCCACTGCCCTCTGCACCACCCCTTCTGCACCCCCACCCTGCACACACTCATCCCTTTCCCTAAGTCCCCACCCCTGCTTTACCCCTTCCTGCTCCAACCTCACCCTGCCCCATTCCACCCTTTTCCCCAAGTCCACACCACTGAGCAACGTGACCCTGGGGGAATAGTGGGGCCTAGCATCAGCAGCATGGGTCAGGCCAGCACTCACCAGCGGCAGTGGGAGGGGGAGTAACCCAGCCCCAGTCCACACAGTTCCCTGGACTTCCAGGCGCATCACTCTGCTTCCTGCCAGGGAGTGTGGGGAGCCGTCTCACCTTCTCCTCCAAGACTCCTCCCCCTTGTGCCTCCCTGCTCTGCTCCTGCTTCCTGCAGCAATGGGCCTTCCTCCATAACTCCTGCCCCCCACAAAGTGACACACACACACCCTGCAAGGGGCTGCACGGCACACCAGAACTGCTAGGGATGGTCCTGAGTAGAGGGACCAAACCTGAAGTGTCACTGTAACCCCATGTACCAGGTCACAATGTGAGCCAGAGACTGTGTTATCATATCAGAGATGGGGGCAAACTAGATACCAGCTCCCCACACCCTAAAACTCTGGGGGAGTGAGGGGTTGGGGTCTGATTCACAATTACCAGTGGCCTTTCTCTGGATAATAACTCACATAAAAAACCTGGCTCTAAACCCCTGTACGTTTGGAAGTGTCTGAGTCTCAGTTATGACCACAGTACAGTCCCAGTTCCTTCCCCTTTCCTTGGACACAGGACTCATGCTGTAGGGCAAAAACCAGCCAAGTCAGGCTCTGAAGGCTAGAGTAGGGGTGGATTGCAGAGCCCAAACTATTGCTGTTTTTAGCACTGTAGTGCAAGACCTGGAGTCTGTTGAACCAAGGCCCAAGACTCATTGGTGCAGGCTACGTGGACATATCCTGTGGTTCCCAGGCTGGGAACTTCCTTCTAGCTGTTGTCTACAGGCTATATGCTTTTTCTAGTCTTACATTTGCTTTTCGGGGGTATTGGCAGTTTCTTGGTAGCTCCAGGCTGCAAATCTCAGCTACACTGTTCACTGAAATGCAGTGTAGTCTGAGATGTATGAATCATCATTTAGGCTAAGAGACTGTCACTTCCTATATGTGCTTTGGTGAGCAGGTAGCTCCACTCTGCACATATATCAGCGTATGTCACTTTTTTTATGTCCACTATACATTGTAGCGCCTACCAGGGGGGCATAAGTTGTAAAGCCATAGCATGGTTAAAACTTTTTTCCCATCCTCACTGCCTGATTAAACTGTATTTTCCCTGTCTTGGTGCATTACCATGTTGCAGTGGGTCCACCAGAATTATTGTTTTTACCAGGTAGACAGGATTTTAAAGATGATCGACTGCATATAGCAAGCTGAGAAAACAGCATTTTCTTTCTGATTGAAGTTCTTGTTGTGGTGTTGTCAGCTCTTAAAAGGGAAACTGCACTCAAGGCAGAGCATGTGCATTTTCAAATATTTTGTTTTTAAAATGTATTATAACAGATCCATGGGATTTCCTGATTGTGACCATGATAGACACCAGGACCCCTCAGAACCTCACGGAGGCAGCAGGGATAGAACACAGATCATCCTATAGCCAAAAGCCTCCCCCCCTACCACAAAAAGGAGAATCTCCACCATCAGTTAACAGTACAGGGTCTATGACACAGATGAGCAATTTTCATTCTGTTCAGTGGAGGGAAGTGATGCACATGCATTCTGGCCAGTTTATTGAAGCAAATAACCTAGAGTAATAACTGACAATATATACGGGATTTAAAACTATAATTTAAAAACATCATCTATAATATAAAGCATTGAAACTTTTAATAGGAGAAAGAGCAACCTGACCACAGAGACACTGTTTCTTATACCTGGTAGAATGTTTTATGCAACTGTGACCATACTGCAAACTTTAAGGGATGCTTTGGGCATGAGCTGCTACTTTTCCTAACCTTTGCAGCAAATGATGAAGTTCATGATCTTATACTAACTGAAAAATTTCCTCATTGGGGCACATTAACTATATGTGAAACACAAACCATCCCACTGAATACTCATTGCCAGTCTAGCTCGAATGGACAGAATCTAGGAAATATAAAGGTGACACAGACATTGCACCTTGCCTCATGGCACTGCAGCAAGAAAAGGAACTGTAGAATGACTGAAGCAGGGTGGGTTAATACTCACACATGTTCTGGTCAATATCCTTTTGGTCTCCCTTTATTGTTTGGAATGATCAGTTACTTTGTCCCAGACACAAACCTTCTGCACTTTCCATAATAAATTATTAGCAGGGAAACTGGGCGGGGGCTTGTTTAAATGGCCTGTCTCAACAAGCTAAATGGAAGAACATTTGCAGGGTCCACCTGCAATCCTCTGAGGATTGCAAGAACAAGGGTCCTCAATTACAGGCTCTCTTAGCCTAAGCTCCATTTCCTGTTTCCTCTTTAACTTTCATAGGAGATCTCCCTGCAGAGCCTGGTGATCTGATGGGGATTTGCTGGGTGGGAATCAAGGGCTTTGCTTCCTGAACCAGGAGACATCTTTAACAATTGTACCCAAAGTCTAAGCACTTCTGCCATTGGGTACCTTCTGACTCAGTAAAGATGGTCAGCTGAGACAGGCTAGGTTGAGTTAGAGCAGTGTTTCTCAATCAGTGGCTCAAGTAATCATCGGGGTTCTTGAGAGAAGTCTGGGGGGGTACCTCAACACAACTGAAATTTGAAGAAAACTGAATTTTTGCTTTATGTTTTACAGCACTTTATTATTTTTGTACTTTTTACACCCAAACATTTCATCGCCCGCCTGGCTACAATTAAGTTGTTTAAACAAATGTGTTGCAATGGTAGAAAAAAATTGTGTGTGTCTGAAAACTGTGGGTACTGGGGGGTACTTTTTTTTTAAAGGGGTACTTTATAAAAAAAAAAGGTTGAGAAACACTGGGTTAGAGAAACTGGCTATGGTTGAACTCGGAGTCACAGGATGAAATTAAGTAATTGTTAACTGAACTGAATTTCAGGAAAACTTTCTTCAGGGCAGATCTATAAGATAAAAATATAATTTACCAGGGAAGTGGTAAAAACCCCAGCACTATCTATCACGAAGAACAATCAATCCTGCATTGACAGGGAGATGGACTGGGTGTCCTGACTATTTTGTTTCCACCTCAGGCTTCTGATTCTTGTGATAATTCCTAAATTCTGCACTTCTAATTCATTTGCACCATTTATCAGTGTCAGCCGCATTGTCTATTGCCAGAGTAGCATGTGGAAAGTGATACAGAAGCACCACCTAGAGGCAACAGGATCTCATTCCAGCCCTGTGGCTCTAGGGATATGCAGTGGTTGCTAGTCAGCTAATTCTTTGCCCTTTAGAGCAGTGGTCTCCAACCTTTTTACACAGAAGATCACTTTTTAAATCTCAGAACAGGCGAAGATCTACCGCCCCGCCCCTTCCTTGAAGCCCCGCCCCTTTCTTGAAGCCCCGCCATCTCTATTCTCCTCCTGTCCATCACTTGCTATCCCCAGCCCTTACTTACACACTCTGATAAACACTTTATTTTTAAATTATGCGATATATAAAATTAAAATAATGTGTTTATAGTTATGAAATAAATGGTCTGGTTTTTATTCATGCTATTTAAATCTAAAATGAAGCATTTATAATTATACATTTTGTGGGGACAGAGTTCTGCGGCTGGGGGCAGGGGAGAGGGATCAGGGTGCTGGGAGGGCAGAGGACAGGGTTCTGCAGCAGGGGACAGGGTGCCAGTGGGGACAGAGTTCGGGGAGTGGGGACGGGAATGGGGACAGGGGAATGGGGACAGAGTTCGGGGAGTGGGGACGGGAATGGGGACAGAGTTCTGTAGCTGGGGACAGGGGAATGGGGACAGAGTTCAGGGAATAGGGACAGGAGTGGGGACAGAGTTCTGTAGCTGGGGACAGGGGAGTCTGGGGAGCGGGGACAGGGTGCCAGTGGCAGCAGAGTCACCTGCATCTGCCTCCTCCCAGGATTCTCTCTCCCTCCCCCCCTCCCCCGCGGGAAGCCAGCATATGTCTCCTCCGGGCCCCCCGCGGCGCAGGGAAACCCCGAGCGTGCCTGCCCCGGGGCTAACCCCTGCCTCCCGCGGCGGGGCCAAACCCCCGTGGGAGCCTGCCTCGGGGGCAACCCCCCCCCATTCCGCAGTGGGGCCAAACCCCCGCGGGAGCCTGCACAAGGGGCAACCCCCACCCCTCCCGCGGCAGGGCCAAACCCCCCTTCCGCGGCGCAGCGTGGCCCTGCCCCTCCCCTCCCGCAGCGCGGCCAACCCCCGCGGGCACCTGCCCCGGGGCCAAACCCCCCTCCTGCGGCACAGCGCGGCCAACCCCCGCCTGCAGCATGGCCAACCCCCGCGGGCGCCTGCCCTGGGGTCAAACCCCCCTCCCACGGCCCGGCCCGGCCCGGCCCGGCCAACTCCCTCCCCTCCCCCAGCATGGCCAAACCCCCGGGCCGACTCCCGCTCCCGCGGCGCAGGGAAACCCCTGCGCCCAACTCACCCCTCCAGCGCCGGCGGCTCAGGGAAGCCTCCACACTCCTCCTCCAGGGCCAACGCCCCCTCCCCCAGCACACAACAGAGCTGTGGGAGGGGGAGCAGCCCATGCACTTCCAGAACCCCCGGAAGTGACGCGGGCTTCAGAGAGGACTTCCGTCCACCCTGCGGGCAGCCGGCACTACACTAGAGGTAGGTAGTGGGGCTTCTTGGGGGTGGGGGGGAAATGGGGGGCGGGGTTGCCCGAACGCCTCGCGATCGACTGGTCGAGGCCTCGCGATCGACGGGTTGGTGACCATGGCTTTAGAGACATGTTTTGCTAGTTTTCCCATGTGGCCATATTAATTCCTGGGGTAAAGCCACTGACTTCACTGGAGTCACCCCAGGAATTAATATGTATTTCAGTGTGTTTTGTGCTCCTTAAATAGCACTCTTATCTAGTATATATTTGTGGGGGAGAATCTAGATAAGAGTGCTATGAAGTTGAAAGAAACTTAAGATGGATTGCAAAATACATCACTAAACTTCAAGGGGAACATTTTCAGAAGCCCTACAAACATTTAAGGAGCACAAAACACACTAAATAACCTCTGTACTTTCCAAAGTGTCTGCCACTGTCCCCAACCTTCTGGGAAAACTAGTCTTGCAAAATACTTAATCACTGATCTCTATGTATCATCCCGCTAGGATACGAAAAAATGAGATCAAGTGTAATATCAGTTTAATAATGGATATATCTACAGCTGGTTGGAACATTTTCACTGAAAAATGACTTTCCAGGTGTGGGGAAAATGCAATGAATTTTGTATAATCATTTTGTATCATTCAAAATCTTCCTGATTCTCATTATAGTAAAAAAAAACCGCTTTGAATCTATTTTGTAAAGGGGGGTGTTTTTTACCCCTCCTCTTTTTCAGGAGGAAAAACGGGAGAGAAAGGATGGCGAGGAAATAAACTATACCATTAAACAAAAATAATTATTTGAACACACATTTTAGAAAAATCTAGGAACCGTTTAGAATGGAATTTAAATTGTTTAATTTTCTTTGAAATTTCAGGTAAAATTGTCATTTTACAGCCATTTCCAAATGCATCCTTTACAGCAGTGGTGGGCCGCCTGAAGCCGCCTGTATATGTGGCCCATAAGACTTTTTTTTACCATTACCCGAGTGCGAGGTTGCCAGATTCTGCTGGTTTTCATCTGAGTAGTTTTTTTCCTACTGATATTACAAAAGTGACACAAACTTAAAGCAAGGGCACATGAAGTGAGGTGCATGCTGATTGCACATGACATTGTGAGAGCCATGCACTCCCGTTGCATCCAATCAATGAACTGCTAGGGTTCAGTCAGAACACCCTGCAAATTCTAAGCCACGCAAGCGCAGTTTGCAAAACTGCCCTATCCGGGAAACCATAGTGGTTATGACAGTTTTCCAATGAGATGGAGGAGGACCACTCATGGGCCCACTCACTTGCCTAAGTTGCCCCTCATTGCTTTACTGGGAGATTTAATTGCAGCAAAATCAGTGTGTAACACTTCTCTACTGGAGGGAATCAGAGCAGCTTAGCAGTGGTGTTGGCCATACAATGAAGGGAAATTCTTTTATCTTGGGCAGTAGGGGCCAGGAAAACATAAGAGCTGTCTCACTATCGCTGCAAAGTTCTGAGTGGCCCACAGTAAGCAGCACAGGGAGAACCATGAAGTTCCTAAGTGGTCCCGGGTACAACTTTGGAAGTTTTTTTTCCATTGCAAGCTATAATGATCCAATATATTTTCGATACTGTGGAATGAGGAAGTAGCACCTGAAGAGTGAGTTTTTATTCCATGGAAATCCAAAAAAACTATGTCTATTTCTTAGAATTGGCTGGGGAGGAAGATGGCTCACTTGCATCAGTAGCACTCATCTTCTAGTTGCAATGTGACAGGCTAAAGTTTCAGACCATATCTTGGCTCAGACAGAGGTCCTACCAAATTCATGGCCATGAAAAATGCATCACAGACCATGAAGTCTGGTGTCCGTCCCCCCCCCCATGAAATCTAGTCTTCTGTGTGCTTTTACCGAATATTATATAGATTTTGCACTTCTCAAACTGGGTTTCCTGACCCAAAAAGGAGTGGTGGGTCACAAAGTTATTTTAGGGAAGCTGCAGTATTGCCATCCTTGCTTCTGTGCTTCTGACAGAGCCAGGCAGTTGGAAAGCAGAATCTACTGCCTGGGTGCCCAGCTTTGAAGGCAGTGCCCTGCCAGCATCAGCGCAGAAATAAGGGTGATGATACCATACCATGCCATCCTTAGTTCTGTGCTGCTGCTGGCGGTGGCTTTGCCTTCAGAGCTGGGCTCTGGCCAGCAGCCACTGCTGCCCAGCTTGGAAGGGAGCACCACCGTTTGCAGCAGCACAGCAATAAGGGTAGCAATACTGAAACCCCCCTGTAATAACTTTCTGACCTCCCCCCCCCCCACAACTCCTTTGTGGATCAGGAGTCCTAAAATTACAACACTGTGACATTTCAGATTTCAATTGCTGAAATAATGAAATGTATTATTTTTAAAATCCTGTTATTGTGAAATTGACCAAAATGGACAGTGAATGTGATAGGGCCATACTCCTACCCAATACTGACAGCACAAAGGCATTACAATGCAGTAGTGAAGTGCGAAGGAGAGCTGCACTTTTTTAAAGATGACATACTCAGTATCGTCAACATTTGCAATTTCTTTGCTAGTCTTGCAATGTTGCCAATACCTGTATTCACCCATGTGTGTTTTAGAGAGGGGCTTACTGCCTCGTAGTGATCAAAGTGATCAAAACACTTTCTGTTCCAACAGAGCAGATCCTAGCATCGAGAGGTGTTTGTAAACGGAATACAAAATGGCTCCCACTTACCCGAGTACTGCTGTCTAACTCACTATAAAGGGAGCTGCAGAAGATGGTTGAACAGGCTGTACGCTGAAGGTATATGTACCACAGCTGCCAGTCTGAATCAGAAAGGTCTACAGAAAACTCAGTTCTATTCTGTCATTGCTTTTTTGCTGAAAATCATCTAGTGCTGATTTGCGGCATACAGCTTCACCACGAAGTGGAGCCAAACAAATATTTCAAAACACAGTGATAACAATTACATCCCATGTTGCAGATGAATCCCGCTCCAGCTTAGTTAAATTCCACGATTGCTGGAGGTCATCTTGCCTTATTGTCCCCATTAAGCAGATTAACTCCTTGCACCAGTGCCCCTAGTCTTTCACAAGGTAGTTATTCAAACAGTTAAGGGCTGCCTAATCAACCAGATTTGTGGACCTGAACTTGCATCTAGTGCTGTGCCATGTATCTGTGGTTTCTCACTAGACCGGATGTGTTCTTACGCAGCTGTCAACATGGAATTGACTAGTGTTATTTGACAAGCATACAGCTGGCCCTATGTTCTGTAGGGCCTTATGCAAGTTAACACTAGCAGATCCTCTTCCTCCTGTCTGTCTTGTTTCTCCCACACCTTAGCATCCCGTTTAAAATATAGTGATCCTTGTAACTGTGAGTATCTGCGGGAGGAATTGTGAGGAAGCCAGGAGAGAAAGCAGAACCTTTTGACACTAGTAGGAGGAAGGAAAGTTAGGAAAGTCAACAAGAAGCTTGTCACTGAGTCAGATGAGAAATCAGGAAGCTGGGCCAGCATAATATAAGCATGCAGCTCAGGGATCCTAGAGAAGAGATCCTTTGTGTGGCCATAAAGGCCTCTAGCTGCCTCTGCTGCAGTGACATATGACTCAAGGAATTTGGAGAGTTCTGCAGTTTGATAGAATATGTTCAGATCCAAAGATGATACAATGAATTAACAGGTTTGTTCCTTCATCAGGCCAATTTTTCTACAGCATTTAACTGTGCTTTCCACAAAGCAGTGGCAAAAGCCGCTAGAGAACCCAGCAATGAGCCTCTTTGGGATTTTGGCTTCAGTGCTGCCCTCATTTTTGACTGAATACACACACACAGTTTGAATCAGACTCAAACCAGTCACATTCCTGTTGTCTGACTTATAACAAAGATTCTGAAGACTTCCTCTGCTATAAAGGGTTTAATGAATGCATAATATATGCCACATTTTCCCATTAATAGTAGTTCTGGTTTACACTAGCTTAAGTGAACAATAAATATAAATGTAGTATGCCTGTTTCAATTCTAGAAGATACAAAGAGAACACCAAATGCATGGAGTAATGACCCAGGACAACAATATAAAAATAAAGCCACAAGGAGTCCTGGGGCACCCTTATAGACTAACAGATATATTGGAGCATAAGCTTTCCTGGGCAAAGACCCACTTCATCAGATGCATGTAGTGGAAATTTCCAGAGGCAGGTATAAATATTCAGGCCAGAATAAGGCTAGAGATAACGAAGTTAATTCAGTCAAGGAGGGTGAGGCCCACTTCTAGAAGCTGATGTGGTGGTGTGAACACCGGGGCTATGTCTACACTCGCGGCTTCTTGCGCGAGAAATATGCAAATGAGGCTAAGCATGGAATATCGCCGAGCCTCATTTGCATACCTAACGAGCCACCATTTTTTCAGAAGAGGCTCTTGTGCCAGAAGGAGCTGTCTACACTGCCCCTTCTTGCGCAAGAAAACCCCTCTTGCGCAATGCCGTTATTCCTGAAAATAATTGGCGTAACAGCATTGCACAAGAGGGGTTTTCTTGCGCAAGGGGCAGTGTAGACAGCTCCTTCTGGCACAAGAGCCTCTTCTGCAAAAATGGTGGCTCGTTAGGTATGCAAATGAGGCTCAGCGATATTCCGCACTTAGCCTCATTTGCATATTTCTGGCACAAGAAGCCGCGAGTGTAGACATAGCCCAAGAGAGTGAGAAACTGCTTTTGTACTTGGCTAGCCATTCACAGTCTTTGTTTAATCCTAAACTGATGGTTTACTGATGGCTAGCCAAGTACAAAAGCAGTTTCTCCTCTCTTGGTGTTCACACCTCCACATCAGCTGCTATAAGTGGGCCTCACCCTCCTTGACTGAATTAACCTTGTTATCTCTAGCCTTATTCTGGCCTACATATTTATACCTGCCTCTGGAAATTTCCACTACATGCATCTGATGAAGTGGGTCTTTGCCCACCAAAGCTTATGCTCCAATACATCTGTTAGTCTATAAGGTACCACAGGACTCCTTGTCGCTTTTGCAGATCCAGACTAACATGGCTACCCCTCTGATAATATAAAAATAAACTTTTTCTCATATTTTTCAAGGAAACCACCCTGTGATATCTCATTAGGTGTACAAATGAGTCATGGTATGATCCTTTGGATTACTACTGCTTGAAAATATTTATATCTGATCAGATAGTTCTGAACTGGTCCTTAGTGGATAAATATCTTTGATACCATTTACTAAAGAAACTCCATCCTTTAAAATACAAGAGAGATGGCCACTGAACACAGAACATGGAAGCAATGCAGAATGTTAAAGTTCATTCCATGTACAGAATCATAATACTCTTCACTGGAAATTGAACTGTGATTGGCTTCAGATAACCCATGACTCAGACAGAAAAATATGTAACAAATGGTTTTAATTTCTCCTTAGGAAAAAACATTGGCAGCAAGTGGCACGTTAGTATGCAGCTCGAATGAAGAAACTGCCTAAACATGAGTTAACTACTTATGCTAAACCAGGGGTGGGGAACCTTTTTTGGATCGGGGACCACCAACCCACAGAAAAATCAGTCAAGGGCCACACACAAGTGAGAAGCAAAAAACAAAACCCCCACAATCCTCACTGACCTGGCTCCCAACCCCCACCCCCACCCAAGATGTGATCTCCAATGGAGAAGCAGCAAAAGTCACTTCCCTTCATTCCCCTCAAGCTCCAGCCCCACGGGGTGCAAGTTGGCACTGAAGCTCAGAGCAAGGTCAGTGACTGGACCCCTTTCTCTGCCTCCTTTGTGCCCTGCCCCTGGGGTGCTGCCCTCCTATCTTGCCCCTCACCCTGTCACCCCTAGAGTGCAGCACTCCCTCCCCCCATCCTGTCCCAGTCACCTCCCATCCCCAGAGCCTGGCTCAGCTGGCAGAGGGAGTGAGGCTGAGAGAGCACTAAGTGTAAGTGGGAAAGGTGGGAAGCAGCTGGTGATTGGGCCCTGAGAAAGAGGCAGATCAAGTGCAAGGCCTCTGTGAGAAGCAGGGCTGCCAGCTTTCCCAACTGGACAGACCTGATGCTATAGTCGTGAATGGTGTCCAGCCAGGGAAGTTGGTGCCCTTAGAGAGGCAGGAGAGGTTCAGGGTCCAATTTTCACAAATGAGAAAGCTGGCCACTCTAAACAGTATCAGGATAGCTCCAGCGACCCTGTTGCACCAGCAGCAGCCAGGAGCCAAACCACCATCCTAGGGAAGCTTTCAGAGGGGGTTGCCCACTCAGCACCAGCCCTGGGGGAAACTAGTAGTCCAGATTCCCTGCAGGCTCACTCCATCACTTTCTCTTTCATTCTACAAATATAAATGCACTGCAGCACTGGCTTCTCATGCCCTGATTACAGATTGACAACAGCCTGCCTGTTTCCCCCGCTCCTTTTCCCTCTGCAAGCAGCAAGTCCCTTCTCTGTTTGGAGAAAGCTAGCAATTGAAATAGCCAGCAGTGGTGCAATCATATGGAAAAAGTGAATTCTGGCAAGCTCATTAGTAAGGAAAACAACTCTGGAATTCAGTCCCCCCTCCCTTCCCTTCTTCTTGTCAACACAGCTCCCATCACGGGTAGCCCATGGGCACAACCCTCAGGACTCCACTTCTCCAGCTGCAGGGCTGGTTATTATTAGCTTCGCTGCAAAGCAGTGGATGGACTTTGCAAGCATACAAATGACTGACACAAACCGGATTAATGCTGACTTGAGAGCAGAGACTAATACAGGATTTCAATGCAGTTAAAGTTCGTTTTCTCTGCCACTTCTCCAAATGGCTTGAATAATTCAAATACAGGCTCCAACTCATCCTAAAAGCCTTGTGTTACTTTGAACATTTTACTCCCTTGCTACAGGCTAGCTATTTTGTGACTGCAGACAGTGCAGGACAATGCTGTAGTCTTAGCCATGCAAAACTTCCTCCCATCCCAACAAGAGTTTTTGATGGTAGTGCTGACTCCGACATGCAAGCTGGGATGTGTATGGGTTCAGGTTTGGCAGTGTAGGAGTGAGTGACAGCAGCCCAGAGAACTGGCACTGGGAGATTTCTAAATGTAGTAAGGCTGGATGAAGCAATCAAGAGTTCATTTTGCCTGTTTCTGAAAGACAAATAAGCATTTGGAGAAAAAAAATCATAGTTTTAGTTTATTTTAGTGCCCTGAATGTGAACACATCAAAGCAGCTCTTGATCTACATAAGACCTTAGGTCTCATCTGCCCAGCCCAGGATTATGCCTGTGGTTCAGGCTGCAGGAGTAAACAAAGCAACCCCAGTAAGGTGGATCTCCTTAGAGACAGGTGAGGCTTGGTGTCTTTTATCACTCTTTGGTCTGAGACAGGACCTAGTGCTGGGAAGGGATGGGATGGGATGGGATGTTCAGCTCACAGCACTCCTGAGATGTTACTGTGCCCCACAAGAGGCTGTTTGACAGGATGAGCTACACTGGGGCTGCATCTAGACTGGCAAGATTTTGCGCAAAAGCGGCTGCTTTTGTGCAAAAACTTGCCAGCTGTCTACACTGGCCACTTGAATTTGTGCAAGAGCACTGACGTTCTAGTGTAAGAAGTCAGTACTTCTTGCGCAAATACTTTGACGCTCCCGTTCGGGCAAAAGTGCTTTTGCGCAAAAGGGCCAGTGTAGACAGCTCAGATTCATTTTGCGCAAAAAAGCCCCGATGGCTAAAATGGCGATCGGGGCTTTCTTGAGCAAAACCGCATCTAGATTGGCACAGACACTTTTGCACAAAAAGTGCTTTTGCGCAAAAGCAGCCGTGCAAATCTAGACGCTCTCTTGCGCAAATACTTTTAACGGAAAAACTTTTCCGTTAAAAGCATTTGCACAAAATCATGCCAGTCTAGACGTAGCTTGGGTGAGATGTGAGCTGGCTATACAGCCTTAACTGAACTTGACCCAGCTGTGCAAGAAGAGGCTGGGATCCTATAAAACCAGAGAGAGGGAAGCCCAAAGAGGTTACTGTAGGGAAGGGGGGAGTCAGCAGTACTTACTCATTGCTCAGAGAGGGAAGAGGAAGATGCCTAGAGAAAGTAGGAAGGGTGAGACAGCTTGGACCTTTGTAGCTGATATTGTGATCTCTGGGTTTCTTCCTATGCATTTCTCAAGTAATTGCTTTCTCTCCACCTGCAGCAGCCTCTTCCTACTCAGCTCTCTCTGGCTTGATAGGAGGCCAGCTGGGTCAGGTTTAGTCAAGGCTGTAGCCAGCCTATCCCTCACCGGGGGCAGCCCATCCTGCTAAATAGCCTCTTGTGATCCACTGTAACCCTTTCAGAGGTGGGGAGGGCTGAGTACCCCATCACAACACCCCTTCCTAGTTCTTTGGGGCAGCTTTTGTGCTGATGGCACACCATTTGCAGTCGCAGTTGCAGCTGAGGTTGTATGTACCATAAACCTGTGCAGAAGCCTGAAAGTAACACCCCATCACACAGGCACAAAGGTGGGGGCAACTACTCCCAATACACAGTGCTGAAATATTAGGCAGGGAGCTGAGTTTGGTGTAGTGCCAGTTCAGCTGTTTAGAACAGGACAATAGCCATAATACCCACTGTTCAGAAAGAGCATGATCTTTGTGCTGCTTTTATGCTGTTCCACCAAAATAAAGCAGAGAGATAAGACTCACTGGGGCCCAGCACAGAAAGCCAAAGCCTGACTATTTAGTGAAGACCTCTTCCAAATGTCTCCCCAAGAGACGTTACTGAGATTAGGTTGTTATAACTACCTCCTTCAGCTAATATCCCATGTCAGGTGGCAGCACTAGCAACCACTGTTTGGAGAGTCAGAGTTATAACCACACTATATAAGAAGCAGAGGCTATGTCTACATTTGTGGCTTCTTACGTGAGAAATATGCAAATGAGGCTAAGTATGGAATATCGCTGAGCCTCATTTGCATACCTAATGAGCCACCATTTTTGCAGAAGAGGCTCTTGCACCAGAAGGAGCTGTCTACACTGCCCCTTCTTGCGCAAGAAAAATCCTCTTGCGCAATGCTGCTATGCCGATTATTTTCAGGAATAACGGCATTGCGCAAGAGGATTTTTCTTGCGCAAGAAGGGGCAGTGTAGACAGCTCCTTCTGGCGCAAGAGCCTCTTCTGCAAAAATGGCGGCTCATTAGCTATGCAAATGAGGCGTAGCGATATTCCACGCTTAGCCTCATTTGCATATTTCTGGCATAAGAAGCCGCGAGTGTAGATTTAGCCTAACTGTGTGGAAGGCTGGACTGGGGTGAAGACACTGTACTAGGCTTCAGGAGAGCTGGGTTCAATTCCTAACCTCTGCCACAGACAGTCTGTATGATCTTGGCCAAGTTACTTATTTTCCTATCCCTGACCTATAAAATGGGTGTAATAATACATCTTTTCTCTCTCTGGTCTATGTAGATTATTTAGGGCTAGGACTGGTCACTTGCTCTGCACTTGTACAGTATCTAGCACAATGGGACACCTGTTGGGATCTGTAAGTGGCACTTTCATATAAATAATTAACAGTAAGAGAGGGAATTGCAGCTATCACTAGTTACCTACATTTCGAGGAAAGGCAGCAGAAGACTGCAATGGCAGAAGGACCACGCATGCCTTTTGTACAGCTAGGCTACGTCTACACTGCAGGCTTCTTGCGCAAGAACAACCGTTCTTGTGCAAAAACTTGCAGAGCGTCTACACTGCACGCGCATTCTTGCGCAAGTAAATTTACAGTAAGGCATCGGAACCAAGGGCTTCTTGCGCAAGAGTTCTGATGCTCTGTACAAGGAAGAAGCCTTCTTGCGCAAGAGGGCAGTGTGGACAGGCAGCCAAGAGTTTTTGCGCAAGAACTGGCCTCCCAGGAAAAAACACAGATGGCTGCTTGGACGCTCCGTACCCACACTCACAGTTCGCTACTTCCTGCTTGCCGGACCCCTCCCCTCCCCTTAAAGGGCTAGGCACCCTGTAGACGCCGTGTGGCAGGAGCAGCCAACAGAGGGCAGCTCCACCACATGGCTCTGCATTCCAGCTCTGCAGGCATGTCTGCCCCTCAGCCACCCTGTGAGCCTGCACCCCCATCCCAGGACCCACCTCAGGGCTCCCAGCAGCCAGGAAGGGGCACCAAGTGGCACGCCCCATGCTGGTCCAGGGCTGAGGTTGAGGCCCTTCTGGACATGAGGGCAGAAGAAGCAGCCCTCCACAACCCCCAGTCCCATCACCACAACATGGACATCTTCGGCCGCATGGCCTGGGTGCTGGCAGACCAGGGTCATTCTGCCCAGACCCTGAAACAGGTCCGGGCCAAGGTTAAGGAGCTGTGCCTGGGCTACATCAGGGCCACTGAGGGCGAGGGGGCAGAAGCTGACACCTGCCCCCACTACAACCGCTTGCATGCCATCCTAGGGGAGACGGCGGTCCAAGGGCGCTCGCTGGCTATCAACACCGGACTGCGCACCCTGGTGGTCAGGCCGCCTGACTTGGAGGAGGAGGGCGACCTGACCAATGGCTCCGAGGATGACGGAGAGGACCTCACCACCATCCTTCACCTGGAGCCAGTGTCCAGCAGCCGGGACATCTCCCAGGCCTCGTCCGAGGCTGGAGACAGATCCTCCGGTGAGTGAGGCGCTTCTCACTCGCAAGAGTGAGGGAGGCAGGTGCCCAGGGTGGGGGGAGAGCATCAGGCAGGCAGTTTGAGCTGCACACTGTGCAGCAGTACAGAGCACATGCAACCTCATGCAGCCTGACTGTGTGGCACATGGATGCAGCAGGCAGTTCCAAGGCACGCCTGGGACCTGGCTGCTCTCACACGTCCTGCCGGGGGGAAGGAGGGGGGATGCTGTGGGTGCAGTGTGGGCGCACTCTTGCGCAAGAACTTTTGCGCAAAACAGTTCTTGTGCAAGAAGCCTGCAATATAGATGTAGCCCTAATGTTCAGTTTGCTCCTTTTCCTGGGTATTTTGTACAGCATCAATAGCAAATGTTTCAAGATTTAAGGAGCCCTTCAAAATGGAACGTGTTAACGGGAAAGGTGACAATAATCCCCCTTAAATTCCAGAGGCTCCCAAAGCATGTGACCAAACATAAGCAGCACAGTTTCCATCACTTTCAAACACAGCACAGCCACTTTTCGGCTACGTCTACACTGGCACGTTCTCACGCAAAAACTCTTTTGCGGAAGAGTTCTTCTGCAAAAACTCTTCCAGAAGAGAGCGTCTACACTGGCATGTGCTTTTGCGCAAGAGCATCTATGCCAGTGTAGACGCTCTCTTGCGCAAGAAAGCTCTGATGGCTATTTTAACCACAGGGCTTTCTTGTGCAAGAAATTCATGTTGCCTGTCTACACTGGCCTCTTCTGGAAGAGCTCTTGCACAAGAGGGCTTATTCCTGAGCAGGAGCGTCAGAGTTCTCGCGCAAGAAGCCCTGATTTTATACATTAGAACGTCAGTTTACTTGCGCAAGAACACGCAGCCAGTGTAGACAGGCAGCAAGTTTTTGCGCAAGAGCGGCCGCTTTTGCGTGAGATCGCACCAGTGTAGACACAGCCTTGGAGTGGAGGAGCTAAAGAGGAAATGAAATAAATACAAGCTTTATAGTCAGGACAGGTGGTACATGTGTCCCCTTTAGTTTAAGTGATAGAGGCCAGGGCGTGAGTTTTATTCTTGTTGATAACCCAGGCCAGAGACCAAGAGAAAGCAATAGCCAGATGGGATTTTGACTCCTGCAGACTTGAGCTGCCCCTACAGTGGGAGTGTATAGCAGTGGTGAGGTGTGTCAAAATGCCCCCTCAAATGGCAGACCCACACAACACTTAAGAGTTGATTCCTGCCTGCTAAGAAGTCACTCCTTCAGCTGAAATGGCAGAGGTCTGTGCTTTGCACCCAAGAGGTCCCACAGTCGGTTCCTATGCCAGGGGCCAGGTTTTGCCGACTTCTGATAGCGCGAGGAGGCTGTTCACTGCAACAGACAAGCGTAAGGACATCTGCTTGAGGGGGGACTAGGCAGTGGCCGGGCACATCCCAGCCAGGAGGATCCCACCTTAGAAAACAGACAGGATGTGTTGCTGCTTGCAGCAGCTGCTCAGCCCGTGCATCTCTGCCCTACGGACACTAGGAGGAGGCTGCAGCTTTAAGCACGAGCCACACCCAGTTTTTGCAGCAGTCCCCCCCCTCTCCCCCCACGGATGATTCACCAGCTGGTCTGGCTGCTGTTTACTGCCGGTTCCATACGTCCCCGCCGAGCAGTGGCAGGGCTGGGGTTGTGCGCTCGCCCGCCGCGGTAGAGGCGACCATGTCAGGGATGGCGGCGAAGTTAGCGAAGGAGCGGGAAACAGCCCGGGGCTTGGGCTCCAACGCGAAGGCGTTTAAGTACCTCAGCCAGGACTTCGAGGCGCTGCGGGACGAGTGCCTGCAGGCTGGCAAGCTCTTCCAGGACCCCGCCTTCCCTGCCGTCCCCTCTTCCCTGGGCTACCAGGAGCTGGGGCCCAAGTCGTACAAAACTCAGGGCATCACGTGGAAGAGACCAACGGTAGGGGCCCGGCGCGACCGGCCGGGAGTGAGGGATAGAGAAGCAGGGGATTGGTGTGAAGGGCAGAGCTGTGCGTGTTTGGCTGGTGGGAAGGCTCCGGTGATGCGGGGGGGGGAGGGCTCCTGTCTGTCCCCCCTGCCTCCCCATACCAAGGGGGAGTGGTAGTGTCAGGGAGATGCCTATAAATAACAGCTGGACTTTTCCGTGCAGAACGACAGCTGCAGAGGAGCCCAGCCTCCTGATCCTAACCCCTGACACCTGAATCTTAGGAGCCAGGTGTGTGTGGGTTGTGGGGGAGGGACACCTACTTTGAATTTTGCATTAGGACCATCTCTTTACTAATGAGCCAAACCCAGCCTCTGGGCTGGGACCACCCCAACGTGGCTGGGGATTGGTAGCAGGAGGATCTATATTTAGGCTTTGTCTATGCTGGCAGCTTCTTGCGTAAGAAGTCTTGCACAAGAAAACGTGCACACTACCATGTGCGAGCTGTGCTTTTGCGCAAGAGCGCCCATGGCAGTGTGGACGCTCTCTTGCGCAAGAAAGCTCTGATGGCCATTTTAGCCATAGGGCTTTCTTGCGCAAGAAATCCCTGCTGAGCATCCACACTGCCCTCTTGCACAAGAGCTCCTGCGCAAGAGGGCTTACACCTGTTAAAAAAGAGCATAGCTCTTGCACAAGGAGCCCTCTCTTACCATGCCGTACTGTAAATTTACTTCCGCAAGAGCGGGCAGGCAGTGTGGACGCTCTGCAGATTCTTGCGCAAGAACGGCTGTACTTGCATACTTGTAGACATAGCCTTATTGTCTTGAGCCAGCTACAAGAGATTAAATGATACCTGACTAGGTTATAGAAAAAATGCTACTCTTAACAGGAGAGGGGGAAGTTGCATGAATTGCAGAGCCCCAGGCTGCTAAGTCAAGGAGGAAGAATGTACTTTTCCCAAGCTCAGCACACAGAGCAGCGAAAGCCTGTCTGTTGCCTGAAAACTCCCCCCATAGAGAAGAATGCACCTTACTGACTCCTACTCAATAGGAGCAGCCTGCTAAAGGATCAAGGGAGGCACCTCTGAGATGCATGGGGCAGTCTCAGGGCCAGGACCTAAGAGTTCAGATGCAGATGCACTAATGGCTCAGCGATGTGTAATGGGAAAGTTTAAAAAGTGCTAGTTCTGTTTGGATTTATTTAAACTTCTCTGGGCTAGAAAAGTAGCTAAAAAGTTTATGGAAACTATGGGAATGTCTGGGCTCGCAGTGCTGATGCTTAATAATGAACATGAAGGTTAAGTCTCTGAATTTCACAGATTCACTTCAAGGACCTCTTATTTACACTGCTGTAGGGCAGGAGTGTCCCCACAGAAGTCAGGGGAGCTATGTTGATAAAAACTTGGGTCCTGATCTTCCTCCTGCATCCATTTGATGTTTATTCCAGATATCTTGCTCTTGGCTCATCTTGAGTTCAACACAGTAACTGTGTTTACTTTAAAGACAGGAGTCAGTATTTGAAGCCAGCCAGAGCAATGACTGGTTTTCAATGCAAAACTCCATGAAGGGCAAGACTCATAAGAATCCTCATTCACATTCCATTGCTCTCCCACAATGTGGTCAGTTGAAGACAGCTTTTTTTAATATGTAATAGTGCCAGGAGGCTGTTCTCTGCTGTGAGTTAACTCATTTGTTTGCATTCCCAAGATACATAACTAATTCAGCATGGTTTGTTCATGTTGAACAGGTGTAAACAGGTATGAATTCATGTCCCAACTCCTACATGGTCCCCACCCTCAGATCCACCCCCCCTCTACAGCTACACAGGTCTCTGGTGAAATATACTTATCAAGTTTGAGAGGTATTGCAAGGACTGTGTCTCCATCACCATCTATTCTTTTTCCTTCTTTTCAGCCAACTAATGTTGTTTGCTCCATTCTTCATTTTACCAATCACTGTGATAGTCTTTCTTGCTTCAATTTCCCTATTTGTACCCTTCCCCCGGACTCTCTAGATCCCCTTTTTTCTACCCTGATTGATACAGGGAGATTGTATTTTCCTACCAGCTGTCCAGCATCCCTTACCACTTTGTTTATTGCCTACCTTTTGCAGGGGTACAGAGGAATAAGTTGGTCAAAATACTCTGAATTTTGCAAAGGGCCACATTCATCCTTGGTGTAGTAGGAATTACATATGGAGGAATTTGGCTCAAAATGGCCCCAAAGAGCATTGAAACTGCTCCAAGAACAAATGGAAAAATCCTTCAGGGCTAAGAGCCAAACAACTAAAGCCCAATCAATATGCTTTCGTATGAAGGGGCTGTCGCAAAGGCCTCTGTTTACTCAGGAACCACTCTGGACAGTGGTGCCATTTCAGAGGTAGCAACTTTAGCTGTGATTTCAGGGGATACTAATGCACTTCAAAACGCTAATTTTTGGCAGGTAGTTTGCAATTTGCTGACAGGAGCACTGTATCTTTTTATCTCTCTCTTTTTCTCTTCGTGTGTGTGTGTAGAGAGAGAGAGAGAGAGAGAGAGAGAGAGAGCGAGCGCGCATGTGTGCCATCAAATTTGATATGTGGCTTCCTTTTGTCATAGCTTAAAGGAAGTTCTGGGTTTGTTTGCCCCAGGGAAATGTGAAGTGCCTGGAATGGGACTGTTTTCCATAACATGGAAAGGGAGGGGGCTGATCAGAGGAGACCTATATTTAAAATGAGCATTGGGGGCAGCTATAATGCAGAGTGAATGGGGAGGCAGCGGAGTGGCCACCTGAGCCATATGACCGTCCACCAGAGCACATAAATGCCCCCTGCCCCCAAACAATGCTACAAGAGGAGGGGCATCTATGCACACTGGCCCCGCTGTCTCTGCCCCCCTCGGGGACCAAACCTGGGAACTGCAGCCCATCCCCAGAATAGTTGCAGGTTGGAGGGGCACTGGATGCCAGGCTGGCCTCCAGAACCCTGCCCTTCCTGACCAGTTGCAGGCTGGGGCAGGGGGAAAAGCTGGAGATTGGGGCCAGCCCCCAAAGCCTCACCCTCCCTGGACCAACTGCAGAATGGAGGGGGCAGCTGGAGGCCAGCGCCAGCCACCGGAGCACCAGGCCCATGCCCCTTGCACAATCTGGAGGCTAAAGCTGGCCCTCCAGTTTTGGCCCCCCAGGAGGAGCCACCATCCAGAGAGTGCACCCCCTGACCTAACTCCAGATTCCCCATACCCCAGCCCCTACCCTGACTTCTGCACCCCCACTTCCTGCTCTGAGCCTCCCCATACTGAACCCTGAGCCCTCTGCCCTCACTCCATCATCCTCTGCCCTGAGCCCCTCACACCTGCCAGCCCCCTGCTCTCATTCCAGCACCTCCTGCCCTGAGCCCCTCATACATTCCACCCTCTGCCCTGAGCCCTCCACTCCCCACACCTCCAAGGCTCTTCCTTTAACCCAGCACCCCCACCCCCACTCCCTGCCCTCAGTCCCTGCCCCCCACACCTCCCAGCCCCCTGCCTGAGCACCCACATGCCTCCCAGCCCCTTGCTCTGAACAATCATTTAAATAAAGCATGTACATTTTCTTTTTAATTTAAAAAAAGAAAACCAAACATTATTACGCTTAAGGACCCAAGCAACACCAGGTACATCTACAAGTTCCTATTGTAAAAGAAAAAATTAAATATTAGACCCTGTCAGCTCTAATAACATTTTCTGATATCTTGTGGAAAGTCACTTAAGGGATATTGGTTCGGTTTAATATTTTAATGTGTATTTTACTTTGTTACTAACTCTTCTGTGCAGAGAGAGAGAGAGAGCTCCTGTCAGTATTCCTGAGTTCTATATCTGCTCTGGGAAGGGAGTGGTGTCTAGTGGTTTACAGCAGATGTAGGTACAGCTGGGTTCTTTATAAGAATGGCCATACTGAGTCAGACCAAAGTTCCATCTAGCCCAGTGTTCTGTCTTTAGACAGTGGCCAATGCTAAGTGTTTTAGAGGGAATGGACAACAGATAATCATCAAATGAGTCATTCCCTGTTGCCCAATCTACTGGCAAACAGAGGCTAGGAACATGCTGAATGTGGTGTTGGATCCCCGCTTGTTCTACCAATTGATGGACCTATCCTCCAAGAATGTATCTAGTTCTTATTGGAACCTTGGTATAGTTTTGGCCTTCACAACATCCCCTGGCAAAGAGTTCCACAGGTTGACAGTGAAGAAATAATTTCTTTTGCTTGATTTTAAATCTGCTGCCTATTCATTTCCTTGGGTGACTCTGAAGCTTGTGTTATATGAAGGAGTAAAGCCTCATTCAATTTTTCCATGTAACTCTTGATTTTTATAGACCTCCTATCATATTCCCCCCCCCCCCATCACCTCTTTTCCAACCTGAAAAGTTCCAGTTTTTTTAATCTTTAGTCATACAGAAGGTGTTCCATACCCCTAATAATTTACCTGTCTCTGTACCTTTTCCAAATCCAATATATCCTTTTTGAGACAAGGTGACCAGATCTTCAGACAGTATTCAAATGTGGACATACCATGGATTTATAGAGAGGTAATATATAGAGAGGCAATATCAGACTTATTAGCTATCCCTTTCTTAATTAATTCCAACATTCTGATAGCTTTTTTGATTGAGCAGATATTTTTCAGAGAACCACAGTGACTCCAATATCTCTTTATTGTTGGGTTCAGTTAATTTAGACACCCCCACCCATCATTTTGTATGGATAATCAGGATTACATTTTGCCATGCGCATTACTTCGCTTTTATCCATGTTGAATTTCATTAATTACTGTGTTGCCCAGTCACCCAGTTTTGTGAGATCCTTTTGCAGCTCTTTGCAGTCAGCTTTGGACTTAACTACCTTGAGTAATTTATCACCTGCAAACTTTGCCACCTTTCTGCATATCCCTTTTTCTAGCTCATTTTCATTTATGAATATATTGAACAGCACTGCTCCCATTACAGAGCCGAGGTCACACCACTATTTAACTCATTCTATTTTCACTATTTATTTCTACTTTTTTTAACTGGACTGTCTGCAGTTGCTTTCAGGATCATCCTAAGGATCCTTAAAGTACTTCAGTGGCAGGCCTTTTGTTACCTTAATCACACTGCCTCTGTTTATAAACCAACTCTCTACCCTAAAGGCTGTGCTGCTTCCAGTGTCCATATTACACTCAAACAGTTGTTACAGGTAAAAGTTCCATCTGGAACAAGGGTGAGTAGACCTCCACTCAGGCCCGCTGATGGAGGGGGAGGGGAAAGGGAGCAGTTGCCCCGAGGCCTGGCAATTCAAAAGGGCCCAGGGCTCCCAGCCACTGCCACTGGTACTGCAGGAGCAGTAGTGGCTAGAGCCCTGGGTCCTTTAAATTGCTACCATGTGGTGCACTCCGGGCAGTGCTAAGGGCTGGCTGCGGAGAAGGAGTATGGCACAGCACACTCTGGGTGGCACTGAGGGCACTTCCCCAGCCATGCCTAGGGTTGCCAGGTGTCTGGTATTGACCTGGACAGTCTGGTTTTTTGCCTCCTGTCCGGTAAAAAAAATTCAGAAAATACTGGACACCTGGCAACCCTACACACACTCAGCAACTGGGCCCAGCCCCCCTGCTGGACCCTCTTTGAGCCCCCTCCCCTCCTGCTTACCTGGTTCTGCAAAGGAGCTGTCTTCTGGCTCGGAGCAGGGAAACAAGATGGCCACCGGCAAAAAGCCTCAAAGGCCTTTCTTAAAGGGGCCATGCTGTTTTTTTAAAAAAAATTTTGCCGAATAACTGTCGGGGTCCCCCCCCCCTTTTTTTTTTGTGCTCAACAACTTTGGTCTCCCCCTTTTTTTTCCTCAACAGAATTTTTTCCCCATTTCTTTTTTTTGGGGGGGGGAGGTGTTTGCTATTTTTGATTAAATCATCTGGCATCCCTAGCCATGCCCCTTCTGCCCAAGGTCCTGCCCCGTCTGGGAGTGCAGAGCCAGCCCCCCACCTTGCCCAGGGACCTGGGGGGGGGAGAGTGGCTGCATCCAGTACAAAACCCAGGGGAGGGGCTAGAGCTTCCCCTTCTCACCTCCAGTGACACCCTACTACCCTAGGCTGACTGACAGTTTTCTTGGCTGCTTATGTTTTGCCTTAGAGCCTACACCATCTCTGCAGACAAGCATTATGATCTGTCACCACAGAAAGCTGCTTATCTTGGCACAGGGATGAGTTGGCCAAGACCTGGAGACTGTGCTATATAACATGCATTTAATCATCATCCCTGGCAACTTCAGCAGCACGTGCTTACTACACAACTGCTTAGCACCCATTCAGATCCCAGCAGAGTCCTCTCAGCTGTTCATCCTACCAAGATAGAAAGGAGTTCCCTGCAATTAACTGTCCTTCAGAGATTAGGATTCTAAAACTTGCATGTATAGGTCTGAAATTGTGTTTGTTCTGGTTTTCCTTGGCCATGATTTGCCCTTCCCATTGTTGGGCTATGTTAGTACTCGCTGCTCCATTCTTGACACTGGTGGTATCTTTTCTATGTTTGATACGTTTGTACTGGATTTGGGCCATGATAATGCACCATGACCACAATCATACAGGTACTATGGTTGTCAGTAAGGATCATCAGACTTTGTCTCTTCAACATCTTAAGTGCTCTGTCTATTTAGTAAGTACTTTATGGTTTTCATTCCAGGAGCTGTGTTCTAATCCCCAGTTTATTGTTGGAGGTGCCACCCGAACAGATATCTGCCAAGGAGCTTTGGGTAAGATGGAGATCACTTGCTTGGGTTTTCAGTTGTAGCACCTTAACGGGATGTGCAAGTGCCACACTGTTCGTGCTTCATGGTAGACCTTTAAATTCCTGTTTAACACTCTCTCTCGGGTTTCCACCCCCTTGCCTTTTGCCATCACTCTTTGTATAATTGATTATCATGTATTATCTGACCTTCATTGAAAGCTTCTTCATTGTGTTTTCTTTGTCCAGTGTACTCAGTGCCAATACTCTAGTTATCTTCTATATCGGTTCTATGTTGCTCGCCTCACTGTAGTGTCTGAGCACCTTTCATAGTACATAAAGTGATGTGACTAACAGCTGTTGCATGGGGTTTGTTCACTCATCCTCTCCACAATGTGTAGGGGAGTGTTTTTGTTTTTTCTTAATAAACAGACAACTGTGCAGAGTGGATTCACTAGTCCTGCAGCTGCAAAAAAAAAAAAAAAAAAATTCAATGACGAAAGAAATATTATTTGCAGTTTTATTCGGTAAAGGAGCGTTTCTGAGCAATCCCTGGGAAACCACCTCATAATGCACCTTATGCTGTACTGGCCCATTTTAATTTTAAAACACCATCAAATTGGGGCTCAGTGGTTTAAAGGCCTAGTGGACTAGCATGGTCTTATCTTGACATACATCTGACGAAGAGGGTCTTTGCCCACGAAAGCTTATGCTCCGATACATGTGTTAGTCTATAAGGTGCCACAGGACTTCTCGTTGTTTATGCAGATTCAGACTAACATGGCTACTCATCTGGTACTTGTCACAATATGTCTAAAATCCATCCTTTTTTTTTTTTTCCTGTCCAAACACTCAACCCTTTCATCCAGCATTGCAACTCCAGTCACGACTACTGTCTTTCTTGTCTGTTGTGGTGATCACAGCATTCTGAGACACACATCAGAACCCCTCCCCCTGCTCTGTTGCACTGCATCAAGTTCAAGCTTCTTGTCCTCACCTTCTAGGCCCTTAACAACTCAGTTCCACTTTTCTCGTATTCCATCATCCCTGCTTCCTCTTCTTCAATTAGTCCTAGCACTAAAGACCATGTTGTGGTCTCATCCCCAGAGCACACTGCACAATCTGCCATGGCTAGCATGTCCTTCAGGCTTCAGAGCCAATACAGCGTGATTTAAATGAGCCATGCCCAAGCATGGCTGAGGTTAGACCAGCTGTGGCTCAGCAAAATCTCTTTCTAAAGATCTTGGCCTCTTTTTCCTTTGCTTTCTTGTTTGAGTTCTCTACAGATGGATCGGTCATCTCTTTTTTTCCGTTTGAATTGCTAATTTTAAGTTTGAAGGAGAACAAAACAAGAAAGAACAAAAGTAAAATCTCAAAATGGCAGCCCCTGAGAGATTTAGAAAGTGCAGTCAAGAGAAAACAAAGCCATGACCACATGCACCATATGTGTTAAGCTGAAACTAATGTATGTCCAGCCCTCCTAAGTGGCATGTCTATGACTGGCTCGTTCCTACCATTAAGCTTATTCAACTGCAGCTCAAGGAGTAAAAGGTTCCAGACGAGCCATGGAGCAAGGCGCAAGTCTAGAGAGTGGCTGTTCCTGGAAGGGGCTCTAAATCCTACAGGGAAATCTCAGAAGTCTACTCTAGCACCTTTGTGTTGCCTGACCCTCCCCTGGCCCCATCCACCAGTTGGTGCTGCTAGGGTTGAACTGGCCAAAGGAGAGCATGGAGGCCAGACTGCAGTATGGTCTCATACCACAAGGCAGCTACAAGGTGTTGGCGCACAGATAGAGCATGGATATGGCCATGCTGCAGGAGAGAGGAAAATGGGGGAATGACGGAGTAGATCAGTGAGCCTCAAACTTTCCTGGGTCACCACCCTGCCCCTTACCATGGGTCACAGACCTAGGCCAGGAGCAGAACCAAAGCTCCTGGGGGGTGGACAGGTATGGACAGGGTTAAGTGCGTCAAGACTGGGACAAAGCCACAGGCAGTGGCCAAGGCTGAGGGTGGGGTAAAGGTTAGTGTGTCAATTGGGGGCTCAGGCTGGGAGCAGGGCCAAAGCATAGCGGGGAGCAGAGCAGGACTGGGTGGTGCTCCCTCCCCAACCCTGATGAGCGCTGGCCTGGGTCCTGCCAGGCCCCTGTGAAACTCCTCTGCATCCCTTACAGGGGAGCATGCCCCACAGTGAGGGGACCTCTGGAGTAGATGATGAGGCTATGGCATGCAATCCTTATTTTTTAGGTGCAGGTACTCTGCCCTGACCAGTGTGGCTCCTTCCCTTTGGTGTGTTTCTGTAGAAAAGGTGAGGTCTGTGTGGCCTGACTTAACAAGTACAGTGAGCATGAGGTCAGAAGTGCAGGAACACCATTCCCACCCCATTACTCAGATACACTTATCTATAGAGAGAGCTTTCTTGTTTTCACTTTAAACCAATAAAATGCAGCTAACTGAAGGAAAGTTCTGAGACCCAGAGCTTAATACTAAATACAAAGAGAGAGACATTCTCGGTATTTGCAGTTGTGCTTTCGTTATTGTGTTTTTTCAGTTGGGATTGACAAGCAAATAAAAGCCGAAAGCAGAGAAGATTTCTTTTTATTAGAACAGTGTGGAGGCAAGAGGCCTTTCGTGATTAGTTTCAGATCCTACTGCTTCTGGTTTCAATTTATGGTTACAGTTTTTCCACTAGTGAGGAAACTGGATTCTGATTCATTTCAGAAAGGAAACTGTTTTACATGGCAATCAGAGCAGCTTCCTGCTTTTAAAAATAAAAGGTACAATTTCTGTGAAGAGCCCTGAAAACCAGAAACCCTTGTTGGATTGTGACAAACCTGTGGCCACCTATGGCTACATAATTATGATGATTCTAAACATCATAACCATCCAGCATGTCAGTTACTGCAGGGTTAAAGAACTCCAAAAACACTGGATCCCACTTCTTAAGGTGAAGGAGAATCTCTCTTCTTTGTTCAGAATGTGTAGCCTATTGTTAACTACTCTTGCTTTTATCCAGCACAGGCAATGATACGCAAATACTCTATCTGTCCATTACAATGTATAATATTTTAGGTTCTCCCTAAATATCTCCCCATGAAGGTTTGCGGTGGGCTTGTGTTTTTTTTATTATTATTCCACACTTCTTACAGTTGTGGTGACAAGCTGTATTTATTTCAGCAATATCTGCTCTAACATTACTCAGCTATAGTATAGGTTTCTTAGCCATGTCAGATGGGATGTTGTGACTCATTGTGGCAGAAAAGAGGAAACAATGGCCATTGCATAGAGGAAACTTATTCATTCATTATACTTTTTTTTTTTTTTTTTTCCAAAAGCAAGTCACCATGGTAGCACAACACTGGAGCGTACACAGCACAGTATCTCATCTGTTTTTAGACACAAATGTCTCCTCCCTAGAAAAATTGTTTTGAGAAATATAACAAAAATGGGGTGGGTCGAAGTCAGAAAATTAGATATGTTTTCGTACAATGGGCTTAATGTGGTCTGAGTAAATCATTCATTCCCTTTGCTGATTTAGATAGATAAAAATCTGGAAACTATTATTTTATATTTAAAAATATGGCAATGCCTTATCAAAAAAACCAGTCACTGTACTTCACATAGGGTATGTCTAGACTACATGGCTCCGTCGATGGAGCCATGTAGATTAGGTTTCTAGACATAGGGAAATGAAGCGGCGATTTAAATAATCGCCGCTTTATTTACATCAAAATGGCTGCCGTGCTGTGCTGATCAGCTGTTTGGCGGCACAGTGTGGTAGTCTGGACGCTCCGCGGGGCGGTCAACAAGGGAAGCCCTTGTTGACCGCCCCGTTATGCCTCGTGGAATGAGGTTTACCGGGGCGGTCAACAAGGGCTTCCCTTGTCAACCGTGGAGCGTCCAGACTACCACGCTGTGCCGCCAAACAGCTGATCGGCACAGCACAGCAGCCATTTTGATGTAAATAAAGCGGCGATTATTTAAATCGCCGCTTCATTTCCCTATGTCTAGAAACCTACTCTACATGGCTCCGTCGACGGAGCCATGTAGTCTAAACTTACCCATAATGACCATGTCTGCTAGATGCTTCTGAACAAAAGCCTATTGGAGGGACAGCCTTTGGAGTAAGTTAGAGCAGCCCCAGTGGCTGCTCTAATTTACTTCAGCCTTGCCCAATGATCAGTGGGTTGCTCCACAGCCCAGAATAGTTAGAGCACAAAGTTCTCTGGCCACTTCTCTTCCCGTGCTCCTGGTCCACCCCATTCCCTGCTTCTAGGTCAGGACTGCAAAGGAGATGAGCTAGTATTGTGCATGCCATCCCTACACTGGTCCAGTGCTGGGGAGTCTTCTTAGAGGGACCATTAAGATCTCTTCATAACACAAAAGTGACATAAGAGAGCTACAGCAGGGGCCAGAATGTGGCTTTTATCTTCATTTGTTTCTGTAAGGCACATAATAACATTCTGGGTGCTTAGCATTAGTACCTTTATTATACTAATACTTGTGGGGGGTTTCAGAGTACCCAGGACTGGAAGTCATCTTGTGACCTCCTGCCTGCAATGTGAGGGAGTCCTGCTGGTGGTAGCTGGATATCAGCTCCCTAACACTTCCAGCCTTTTAGGCATTCTTCTCTGTGCTATGCCAGCCCTCTCTATGCCTTGCAGCCTAACAATAAGTGCCCTCTGGTCACTGAGTCCCCTTGAAGCATTCCCCTGTGAAGTCTAGCTCTGCATATTAGTATCCACAGAAATTCCAGATCCTCTTCCCTAAAGGAGCAGGTGCCCCAGTTTGCCAGTTTTATCTTAAACCTCTGCCCCCATAAGGTGTACAGCACTTAAATAAACCTCTTGATTTACTGCAAGAAAGAACAGAGATTCAAATAGAAACAGAAGCATGGCAGAGATAAATGATTACACTACAAAACAGAAATCGGAACGTAAACAAGGTTCTATGCTTATTAATAGTTACCTTTCTTCTCTAATAACATAGACTGAATTTTGCAAGGGAAACCTATTGCAGTGGCTTCACAGAACCAACATCCAAACTTCCACAAAACCCATACCCTCTCCACGCCTTGTTTCCTCAGTGAATGGATACAGAGCACCTCTCCCTGACTCCAGTTGTGCTGAAATAGTCTTATTCATAGACAGAGAATCACTCTGTCTTTGGTTGTAATGTTTCTTTTTTACCTTCAAGTGGTTTCTAATGGTTGAATTGTCTTTCATGGTTTTCCATTGATAGTGTTGGGATACAGCAAGGCTAGACAATTGAGCCTTGCATTATATCACTGGCTAACCAGGGAGGGGTGGCAACTCCCTCCTGCTTGAATCCCATGGTGTCACTTTTACTCAAAGACCATAAAGCATACTTTCAGTATAGTTAAATTATTCCTTAAATATTATCCATACATACATCTCTCTGTTTTGAGGTTTTTTGTAGGTATTTTACATGTTACCCTGATGGATAATTATCCTACAAGACATGTATTTGGTGTGGTAAGTTTGTCAGACCTTAGATGAGAGTTGTTTGCAAAGTAAAAAGGCTTCTGCGTTACAATAATTTCACCATCTGCAAACAGTGATCCTACCATGTGTGTCTTTTTGTGCTGAGTCTCTTGCACACAGATACAATTTCTTACAGGTTTGTGCTTGGAACCATAAAGGCACTAGCAACCTTCACGTTCACTTTGAGCCATTAGTGTTACAGAGGCATGTGCTAGGCTGTTTTCCAAGCCCCTCCTCTCCTCCCTCCCCCCATCCAGAATGCAGAATGAGAATGTCTTATGCAGAATGAGGACTTTTCAGATGATGTGATGTTATTAAGTCAGGCAGAAGCCACAAACCACAGGTACTGACACTGTCGCTACACAATACCCTTCTTCATCTTTGTTTACCCAAGAAATGCTCCCAGCTTCTTGAGATCTCCTGGCAGATAATTAGCAGTAGATTGTCACAGCTGCTTCCTTCTAGCCAAAATCAACTGTGATGACTTATTTGCATTTCCTTAGAGGGTGGTTTAAATACATGCTGCTACTGAACCCCTGCAAATGACTTGTGGTGGAGTGCTGACCCACTCATCCATCCATATTTAATGGAAGAATAGCCAACCTCTTCTAGTTATTCATGAATAATCAGTCACTAGGCAGCTGTATTCATATTTCTAACAGTTAGTTATTACTATAATCTGAGTTAACACACCAAAAGCTAAGTAAAGATCAGATGAGGAACACTATATGCAAGTAGGAAGCAGTGTTTCCTGTAAGCTGAGCGCTTGGGTGGCTGCCCAGGAGAAATTTAAATGCTGCCCAGTTGATTAGCAGAACGCCCACAGCCAGCAGCATGTATTTCTACTGTTGATGTAATCTGCACAGGGCTGGTCCACAACATTTTGGCACCTGAGGCAGGGAGCTCAAATGATGCCCCCATGCTCCCTCGCTTGGGCCAAAACTTTGAAAGGTCTCAATTCTGCCTTCTTCCTGTTCTGCTCTAGAGCAGAGAGAATACATATGCACCAGCAGCAGACACAATTTTCTACATTCTGGGTCCTAGTGGTGCCCCCCCCCCCCACAGTCTGGCACCTGAGGCAGCCGCCTCAGTTCACCTCATGATAAGGCCAGCCCTGAATCTGCGCATACCTTGGTGTGCATAACAAAATGTATTATGCATATGAATGGAAAAAAATGAGGGGGAACATTGGCAGCAAGATGACAACAATAACCAGTTCCTCATGCTTAACTAAAAGGAAGCTCTGTGCATAGCGTGCTTAGATAGACGCACAGTCTCCCAGAGCTCCAGCGCAATCCCACATGAGCTGGATATCCTGGGTTTGTTCCTCCGGTTGGCTTGCTCTGCTGTCCTGCGCTATGAGGTTAATTCTGGTGGAGTCACAGCAGGGTTTCTGTAACCTGCGACTTCTTTCCTAGGGGTCTAATAGATGGTCTGTTTTTCCCACAGAGTCTCCACCGCCTAGGGTTACCAGGTAGTCATAAAAAAAAAAAAATACCGCACAGTTCAGCGGGGGCGGGGGAGGGACCGGCCAGGAGGGGAGCAGGGCTGGCCGGGAGGAAGTGTGGGGGGGAGGGGATTGTGAGGAAAGGGGGTGGCCGGGAAGCAGAGCTGACGGGGGGGGGGCCGCGGGGCTGGCCGGGGAAGATGGGGGGGGGCCGATGGGAAGCAGGGCTGGTCGGTGGGGGGGTCGGGCAGAGCGGGGCTGGCCAGGGGATATGCGGGGGAGGGGGAGCGGCCAGCGGGAGCGGGGATGGCCAGAGGAACTCAGGAGGAGGAGGAGGGGCGAACTGGCCACCGGAAGCAGAGCTGGCAGGGGGTGCAGCAGGGCTGGCCAGGGAAGATCTGGAGCAGGAACCGGCCGGCGGGAGGCAGGGCTGGTGGCAGGGCAGGGGTTGGGTGCAGCGTGGCTGGCCGCGGAAGATCTCAAGGAGAAGTGGGGGAGAACCAACCAACCGGCTGGCCGGAGGGGAAACGAATCAGCCGGTGGGGAGCGGAACTGACCTGGGCATGTGCAGATCCCAGGGCGCTCCTGTTCCACGCATGGTCCCAGCGAAGTGCGAGTCAGTCTGGCTGCAGCTCCACCAGGCACTTGACCAGCGGGCAGGAGCAAGGAAGAGGAGGGGCAGCCCGGTCCGAAGACGCAACCAGGGCTCCCAGCACGGATCGCACCCCGCCTCCCAGCCACTCCCCCCACCCCCGCCAGGCTTCCGTACAGCTCCCAGCCAGAAAACACCGGACATTGCACATGTCTGGTATTTTCTGGATTTTTTTACCAGATAGAGTGTCCAAAAACCATACCGTGTGGTAGAAAACTGGACACCTGGCAACCCTATATGCCACCCCTTTGGGCGTGGCACCCTTGTCTCTGCTTACAGACAATCTCTATCCAAACCTATCAGCTAAGCTTGTAAAAGATGCCAGTCCCTGGATTCCAGCGGTGTTGCATCAGTGTCTTGTCCCTGTCTCCCCCAGTCTCCTGTGTTTCCTGACACGTGGCTAAAATTCCATATTCTGTCCCTGGGCTCTACTTCAGGCCTGCACAACATATGGCCCGAGGGCCACATGCGGCCCCGCAGGGGCTTGCTGTGCGGCCTGTGCCGACTACAGGCGGCGCAGCCCCATCCGATCTGCCGGCCAAGTGGAGTGCCGCCTGGGAGAGGGAAGTGCGGCGATTTTCGCTGCCGGGCTGCCTGCATGCAGCTCCAGCACGAGGAGGCGGGGCACGAGCCAGAGGGTGGGACGCCAGCAGACACCAGGACGCTGGCATGACGTGGCGTTGTGACGTCACGGCTGGCGACCGCCGGATTAAAAAAGACTCTGGCAGCCCCGCAAACTGGAAGGCAGAAGCCAGGTAGGGGAAGGGAAAGGGCTTGTGCTGAGAGGAGGGGGGCAGGTCAGGAGAAAGGGGAAAGCACCAAGGGCCAGGGTGCAGGAGAGACAAATGCCAGGAGGCCAAGTGGAGACACGTGTTTTGTTTTGTTTTTTGCTCGACAAAAATTTTTAGCCCGAGTGTTCGGTATTTTTTGGGAGAGCATCCCTACTTGTGGCCCGCAGCTGTTTTCTTTGGAGTAATATGGCCCTCACTGCTTTCCAAGTTGTGCAGGCGTGCTCTACTTCAATGTATTATGACTTACTGGCCAAATGTCCAGCAACCAGATAGGTTCCAGACTTCAAATCCAAGCCCAGGCTCACCAAGGCCCAGGAAGAAGGCAGTGTAAGTTACAGCAGGCAGACTCAGACAAGTTCACAGTTTTATTACAGTTAGTGAGCTCACTCCCAGGCTGTTGTAGTGGCGCTTTGCATTACATTGCAGGCTGACCTATGTGGAGGAAAAATGCCTCCTGACCAGAACTTCCACAAGCTAGGAGTGTAGAACCTGTCTCCAGCCCACAGAGCTCAGGGGCAGGGACCAGCTGTAACTCTGCCTTGTGGCTCTTCACTCACAGAGACGTACAGCTTTATCCACCTTCTCTGCCCCTTTCCCCGAGGCACTACACCCACCCATGGCAGCCCCTGCTTTCATCTTCCTAGTCAGGCTTGTCTCACTCTTGGCACAGAGCCATTAGCTGTGAACTAAGAGCTGGTGAAGGCCAACTGACAACCCTGGAGACTGAATTCCTCTCTGTGTACGGCTCCCAGGAACCTTAACCCTGAACAGGAGGTGGGTGACACTCCAGGACCCACTGGGTACATCTACACAGCAGGGCTAACGACTAATTAAGCTACACAACTTCAGCTACATCACTTGCGTAGCTTAAGTCAAAATAGATTAATTCAGCTTTTGGTGCTGTCTACACAGCAGGAAGTTGAAGGAAGAACATTCTTCCTTGCCCTTACTCCTCGTGAAATGAGGGTTACCATGAGTTGGTTTAAGATGTCCTCCAGCTCGACATTATATCAAAATAAAGTCTTGTGGTGTAGATGTGCATTATGTTATTTCAGAATAACCGTAGTTATTGCTGTGTAGACATATTGATTAACATAATGGTGGGTTTGTGTGATGCCAGAGCCGTCCACAGGAATGAAACAAACAGCTCAGTTCATGCTGGTTGTCAGACAGGCATTGCCCTTCAGTCACTGTGAAACCAGCTCAGCTTTGCCCTGGGCAACTTGAGGTGAAAGCGCTGAATTCCGTGGCCACAGGTGAGATGTTTGCTTTGACTGTGTGCTGCTTTCAGTGCTTTGTGTTACAAACAAGGAGGGAAAGCCTAGTGGGTCAGTTGTCTCTCATGGTGAAGATAACCCTCCCATCCCAGCAGGAGGAAGCAATGGAAGCCCTAAAAGAAGGAAGGGAATTAAAACACCTGACTTTAAAAAAATGCTCAGTGGCGAATGTTTCCACATTCAGATGCGGAGTGTGGTGACATGGGAGGGAATAGCCCCAGCTCAAACGCACTTTTGGAAGGAAGAGGTAGTAGGGGTGGCCAGACCAGAGAGCACTCTGTCTCCAAAATGTGCTCAGGAATCTCTGCAGTACAGCTCGGCTGCAGTGAACCCCTGCCACATACAGATGCTCACCGCAGCCATTAGCAGAGATGGAACGGAGGATGTACCTTCAGTGCTGAAAGCAGAACACCCTAAGGAGTGAACCAGTTACCTGGCATCAAGTTCTTCATTTTGCTGAGCATGATCCCTCAAGAGAGACATGAGCTTGTCCATCCTCATCATATCCCACCAGCATACTTGCTTGCAGCCTTCATTACTATTTTTATGGCTAGTAGGAAACTATTTGTCACTCTTGATTGTGTATGACAGCGGTCTCTGACCTTTTTAAGCACAAGATCACTTTTTCAATTTAAGTCAATCCAGGATCTACCTCAAACCCAAATACCTTTGTCCCACCTCATTCCCCACCCCTTTTTCGAGGCCCTGCCTCACCCCTACCCCTTCTCCAAGGCCTTACCCTGCTCACTCTGTGGAGATGGGGTCCAGGAGTAGAGGGAGGATGACATCCTAACATCATCATCACACACACACCCCTTCTGCTTCCCCTCCTCTGCACAGCAAGCAGGAGGCTCTTGGGGGCAGCTCTAAGGCAGAGGGCAGGAACAGCATGGGAGGGGGGGGACAGCTGAAGTGCCAGTACTTGATAGCTTCTTGGCCAAACCAGTCAGGATCACCTGTCAGAGGCTCCAAGATCTATCAATAGACCCCAGTCTACCAGTTGGTGACCACTGGTGTATGATGATATGCAGTGAAGTGTCTTGGTCAAAACATGAGTCCAATTTATACCCATCATTGGCTACAGGATTTTAGGAAGAGCTCTGATCTTCCTCAGGCCTCCTTTCCCTTCCCTCTGGGCCAATAACTTCTTTAATTATCTCTGGTGGAGACAGCATGATCCAGTGATCAGAGCCTCTCAGTGTAAGGATTTAGAAAGAAGAGCTTGTATACAAACAAGATGCTCAGTGTGGAAGGAATTTCCGGGAATTCTTTTCCAACTGCATCTGAACCCGAGTGGAGCGCATGTGCTTGTTTCTTTGGGGATTCCTTGGTAGGAAAACAGAGGAACAACGACACTTCTGTATAGACAGAGTGGGGCCTCTGCACTCATTAGCCTAGGGCTTGCTTCAAGGGGCCTTTCAATCTTTCCCTCCACTAATAAATCCCCTCATTAACGTGCTGCTCAAAGGGTCTGTCATTGCACATAAGCATGACCTTTCACCACTGAACTTGTGTTTACTGTTTCCTAGAATAGTTACACAAATAGATAATTTGCTATTTGTATGGACTCAGTCTCCTTTCCTTCCCGTCTGCAAATGCATGTTTGTCTGTCTGCTGGAAAAGTACAGCGTTGGTGTGAGTCTGCGGCATACAACCAGCGTGTATGTTGGCTTTGTCCCAGCGAGGGCAGAAAGGCATACTGCACTATGGAACAGTGCTGCCTTCAGACCTTTCCTAACTCCAGAGTGGCAAGTCTCAGAGGCTGGAACTTTGGGCTGGATCAGGAGGGCTTTAGTGAATTTCCATGGTGACAGATAAGACAGTGGGAGCTCGAAGGACCTTGGTTTATAAACGTCGTTTAGGAGGATGCCGAACATGGGGATTTTGTGACCACTTTAGTCCCTCCCTAGGGTATGTCGCTGCAAGAGCAAACCTGTGGTCACTCATGACCTAGGATTAGGGGGAGCAGGGAATCATGTCCTCTGCTTGCCAAAGCAAGTACTGGCCCTGTAAATGGGGAACACATCTGGAGCTGCAGTAGTGCCTAGGGGCACCACACTTTTTTCCTTCTCATGCTGTTCTGTTCCCTAATTTATAGGTAAACACAGAACAGCTTATTTTCTTTAAAATACATAAAGTGCATTTACTTGGTGGAGCTTGTTGTATATTTTGCCTTTTACAGAACAAACAAATGAAAAAGAAGAAACCTAGGTGCAAGATGGGTCCCTAATACTGGTGTTCAGCAAATGCACACAAACACAGAAGGCCGTTGTGAGCCCTACGATGGGGTTCACAACAAACTATTCCAAAAGATACAGAGCTAATATTCCACTATGTTCAAACGAATGGAACTCATGCTGGTGTTCTGCATTTCTTCCATAAACAGCAGAGAAGGCATCCATGGCCCATTATAAAGAATCACAAATCGCCCATTTCCACCTCTTCTTGAATACTGTGCAGCATTTAGTTATGTTTGTCAGTTATGCCTAGAGGCAAAAGTGATGGTTTAGCACAGGGGAGGAGGCTCTTCATTCCTGAATAGGGCAGGCATCAAATTTACTGAAAGAAGAGTGAACCCTGGAAGATCCAAGGGATCTTCTTGCTTACTCAGCAAGGTTAATTAGCATTATCTTTGCAGCAGAAGGACATAGAGCGCTAGTGATCCCAGTCCCCACTGCATCTTCTTTTTAAATGCATGTATTAGAGCCGCTTTCGTGCGTCACTGTTTGTTTTATCAAGGATGGGTCTAGTCGCACTAAATGTGTAATGTACAGCTGGCTGCTGTTTAAAGGCCTCCTACAACTGGCAATCTCAGCAGAGAGGTGTAGAATTGAATGGGCCAGGCACTGGGTATTACCCTCCCACCCCTAGAAGATGTGTCTCCTGGTCAGGACTGAGGCCCATTGGCAAGGTAGCGTATGCAGAAATTTGCAGTTCTGCTACCTGTTCTGTGGACAGATCGAGGTCTTCACTCTGGGGCTGGCAATCCAGCACCTTTCATCATAATCACTGGTGTCATGTCTTCTGACCCAGTGATGGTGGTTGTCACGCTGTCTGGAGTGGTTCATGACTATGGGTGCCAACCTTGGGGCAGACTGTCAGAAAGCAGGGCACATGCACCAAACTGCTTGTATGTTGTACCATTAGACTTCAGAAACCTGGTAACAAATGTGAACTCCTGAAGAACTATCACAGTTTTACCATGGAGTCACAGACTGTTCCCCTGGGCACTCCAATTTATCTTCTCGTGCAGGCATGCTGGACTTAGTGTTAGTTGGTTGCTATGCAACAAAGATCACAAAAGATTCAGGTTGCTTCCAGTCCTAAGAGACCAGTCATTTGCCCCAGGGCAACTGGTACCTCAGATCTCACGCAAAGGCAACACTTGTAGTCAACCTTAGAATAAACTAAGGATTTATTAACTAGGAAAAAGAAATGAGAGGGTTATTTACGGGTTAAAGCAGGCAAACCTATATACACAAATGAGTAACAGCCTATGGTTCCAAAAGGTGACAGAGTTGTAGTAATCTCTGAGCACTGAATGTCTCGTAGGGCTAACCCAGCTTGACCCTGGGGATCACTGTTTCTTTTTCACAGCTCCAGCCCTGTGAGAGTCCAACAGCACAAGACTAAAACTCTCTCTGTTTGCTATCTTGATTTCTTCTTCCAGAATTTAAGCCGATGGGACAAGCCCTTTTGCACATACTGTCTTCGTGACTTTGAAGGGACAATTAACAAACTCTTTGTATTGTGATGTCTCACCATGGCCCATTTAGTTCTTCCTGATGGGCAATAGCTGACAGGCCAACAATTTCAAGGCAATTTTTTTTTTACAGTAATAAAGAAAAAACTTAAATATTACCTTATAGCATGTGATAAAGCTATTGCAAGTGAGATTAATACATGCAACAACTTACAAGCATTTCATAAAGTTTAAACATGTTGTAATTAGTTCAATACCTATCTGAATCATACGAGCACATAGTTGAAAAAGGCTTGTTTCCAGTAATGAATGTCAGTGCTTGGCTGAACCGTAAAGAGCATCTGATTTGCCAGTGTGACAACTGCATTTCAGAGATGGATCATGCGATACTGGTGCAGAAAGTTTGCAATTATTTGTAAAATTTGTCTAGTGCACTATTGAGATCTCTGGCTGAGGGGGGCTGTGCATGTTGGTTATTCATCACCACCATCATCCCTATAGCAACCCTCCCATTCACTAAGAAACAAAGTGAGATTTTCCATCAGACACAGTACTTGACCACCTGATCTGATCAGGTATGTTGAGTTCCTGAGCTCTTAAAAAAGTAGATGCATAGAATGAAGCAGAGGTGAAATCTTTCTTGTTTCCCTTAAGCTCAGAGAAACAAGAAATTCCTTCATGGTGCAAGAACTAAAAGATAACACTTTTCTGGTGTGTTCACAGGTGACTGCTGGTTGCTGGCAGCCATTGCGTCTCTCACCCTTAATGAAGAGATTCTGGCCAGAGTTGTTCCCAAAGATCAGAGCTTCCAGGACAAATATGCAGGAATCTTCCACTTCCAGGTACTTGGCTTCTGCATTTTACTAAAGGGTCAAATACTGTCAGAATGTGAGGAAGAAGGTAGACTGGATCACTGAGTATAAATTGGTATAGTTCCATTGAAGGTAATTGAGCTGCACCAATTTTACACTACCCGACGAACTGAAACAGCATATTTTGATCATCGTGTCTCTATAAGCTCATTGGTGGTCTGTCAGACTGGAGTGGGGGTTTCATTACAGTCCTGTAGTGTTTGTTCTTCAGATGCATTGTGTAGTCCCCACAAAAGGTTATTCCCTCTCCTACTATTCCAGACGAGAGAAGTGAAGCACCTCAGAATAAAGTAGGAGTCTTCCAGGGACACCCCCCCCCCCCCAACCAGACTGATCCTAGATATGGAAACCATTATCTGCCTGGATGGGGGGGCGGGGTTAAACAGAAAGTGGTACTTCAAGATCATGAGCATTAGTTGACCAGCTAGAGAACTGCAAAGAAATGTAGGTTTCCTCACACTAAGGGTAAAGGCCTTAGCAAACCAAGTCTCTCATGGGAAGTTTCCCAAGCGATGTTGTGATGGGAGTGGAATGCTGGCTGAGTTATCACCATGGTCTTAAGCAGGTGCTTCTAAATACTCATCCAACAGCCGTTTCACTGCTTATCCTAACCGAAGCAGTAATAAAACCTCAGTTAACACTGTCTCTAGTAACCAAGGTATCACCTGGTCTCTATGGCAGAGCCACAAACTTGTAGCAAACAAACTTCAGAAGATCAAAGCAAATCAGTTTTTCACAAGCCATCTGAAAGCTCATACTTACCAGTTACCAAACCCCAAACTTTCTATGTTCTTTGGACCTTATTCTGCTCTCTCTTACACTGACATAAGTCAGGAGTAATTCTAATGGAATCTCACTGGTACAAAACTGGAAATAGGAGCCCCTCAGGTTGCAATCTGAGCTGCTAATCTGATCGAACAAACTTTCTGGAACCTTCTCTTATCAATGGATCCAGAAATACCAGGAAATCAGTTTCTTGTGCACTATTTTGGCATGGGCTCTTCTTTTTCCAAGAGAGCCCAGCTGTGTGAATTATCCAGGTCTTTTTGAACTTCAGGTTGAGGCTTGAATGAAGAATCTGTTTGTACCCAAATTAGTTTAACCATATCTGCTCCAAACTAAACAAGAAGAGCTAATAAATTAATCCTAAAGCCCATTGGCAGCTACTAAGTTATATCACGTGCTTGTGCAATATAGTCAGCCATATTACAATACATACTTTACATGTTTAAAGAACAAAAAAAATGCAAGATTGTTAAAATAAACTAAAAGCTTAAGAAAAATGTTTAATGAGTAGCCAGGCAGAGAACAGGGAGACAAAACCAAGGCAAATAGAAGAGAATGTGAGAGAAGACATGCACTGTCAAGAGAATTCTCTCTCAAGGTTCTGTCCAGGGCATAGCTGTGTAACCTGTGCCCATGGCAATCCTCAATAACCTAACCAGGTCCTTTTTATTCTCACTCTTTCAGTTCTGGCAGTATGGGGAGTGGGTGGATGTTGTGGTTGATGACAAGCTCCCTACCAAAAATGGGGAGCTGCTCTTCGTTCACTCAGCAGAAGGGAGTGAGTTTTGGAGTGCCCTGCTGGAGAAGGCCTATGCCAAGTAAGTAATTAGCCAGTTTTTAAAGCGAAAGAGACTTCATCCTTTCTGCTTCACCTTTTGACCACCTCATGCCTATGCTAATAGCTGGTGGAGTATCTGTCCTATAGCTGAAATTACATGGAGGTGGTGTCAATGTAATTAGTCTTCTAAAAATTCTGGAATGCCTATCTCAGACGGTGTCAACTGATTGTGTATGGTGTGTTTGTGACAGATGCTACAGGCTATTGAAAATGCTAATGTTTGTGGCTTCTTCTGAGACCAAACCTTTTCTCTCTACCTTGTCTCTGGTATTCCAAGTTATGAAAGCCACATTATCCATATCACAAGCAGGTCGCAACTGAATACCAGTTGCACTACCTTGTTACCCTGCAGACCTCTGGGTAGCACATGGTAGTCCAGTGTGTATAAATCTCTGATTCATGGTGAAAACACCCAACTTTGATGTTCCAGTCTCAGGAAAGAATTCTTGCCTCTACTAATGGGAACCTTACTTTGAATTTGTAGGGCCAGATCTTCAACTTCAGTGGAACTCTGCTTACTTATACCAGCTAAGAATCAGGGTCACAATTTTTAATAGACTCTGAGGTTTAGTTTCTGTATCAAACCTGGGAGTAGAGGGAGCATGTGTTTGGTTTCATACAGTCTTGAGTATTTGTCATAGCATGTTTGGGCGTATCAACCTATATGCATGACATACAGCATGTAGATTCTTATGTTGGGCTTTCTTGCCAGGAAGAGGTAGGAAAGATGGAGATGGACAAGACAAATCTTCAGCTGGTGTAAATTGTCATAGCTACATTGAAATCAGTGGAACTCCATTGACTTCAGTTTAACTGTGACAGTTTATACCAGGTGGGGAGCTGCCTCAGAGAAAAGAGAAGTAAATGTCCTAATGCCCCTTTGTGCAGGGTGAATGGCTCATACGAGGCACTCTCTGGCGGAAGCACCACTGAAGGCTTTGAGGATTTCACCGGTGGAATTGCAGAATGGTATGAGCTGCAAAAGGCACCAGCCAACCTATTCAAAATCATCCAGAAAGCTCTTCTAAAAGGCTCCCTACTTGGATGCTCTATTGATGTAAGTCCAGCTCTCTACCAAACTGTCAAGATCCTTTTCAGCAGTAGATTGGTAGTAATCCGTATATTGCTATGCTTGGTTACTATACAGTCCTAGGAATTTTCTACTTGTGCTGCTAGTTTGGGAAGGCCAGCTGTCCTCTATTTCATAACTAGAGGATTGGGCATATAAGTATAAGGGGCAACATAATCATTTAGGGGTTAGGTCACAGAATAGGCAAAAATCAGCTATTATTGATCAGTAGTTTAGTGTCCTAGAAGAGGCAGAGATCTTTTTTTCTGGAGTTAGAAGGATAAATTATGAACTCTTCTGATATTCCCAGATTGCATGGGAATTAGATTTAATGCATTGTGTACCACATCTGTGCTTTCCAATGTGTATCAGACTCCTGAACAGGTTAAATAAATCCCTCTGATTTGGCAAGAAGGTATTCCAAGCCCTGGATTTTGGGAAAGAAGAAATTTCTGAATACTTAGTCAAGGATTCCAGCATATTGCCCAGCATAAGGGTTTCTGCAGAGATGGGACTGCAGCCACTAGCATTGTAGCAATCTTTACCTTATTGCTGCAGAAATTGTTCCCAAGTGTTACATGAAATCCAGGCTGACACAGGGAAGCTAGATATGTTGGCATGATTTCAGACAGATTTAATAAAATATGCCCACTTCAAAATCTCAGTCATCATGGTTTGTATTTTATCTGCATATAAACAAAAGAAAGAGCCTCAGTGCTGCCTAAAACACAAATTCCTAAGTAACACAAAGCAAAGAATGAAGGAAATAGACTAGGAAAATGAAAAGACCTAAAGAAAGGAGCTTTAAGCCAAAAATGTATCTTTAGTACTACAGATTGATTCAGATTTAGAAGATATAAAGCACTGTATGCCTACTAAGTACTGTTGGTTTGGTGACAGTCAACTGTCCTAGGGATCATGGATTTTTTTTTTAAGTGAGAGGGTAAATAGTTTAAAAACCTCCATTCACAACAAAAACCCAAATATTTCCTCCAAATTTCAGTTAAATCGAAGACTATAAGGGTACATCTACACTAGCCCCCTAGTTCGAACTAGGGAGGCTAATGAGGGCAACCGAAATTGCTAATGAAGCGCGGGATTGAAATATCCCACGCTTGATTAGCATATTCCCGGCCAGTTGCCATTTTGGAAACTGACTAGCCCAAAGTAACTGCCCGCATCTACACGCAGCAGAGAAGCGGGATTCCGAGATAAACCCCTTAGTCTGAATTAACTGTTACTCCTCGTGGAATGAGGTTTAACAGTTAATTCAAACTAAGGGGTTTATCTCGGAATCCCGCTTCTCTGCCACGTGTAGACGCGGGCAGTTACTTTGGGCTAGTCAGTTTCCAAAACGACGACCGGCTGGGAATATGCTAATCAAGTGCAGGATATTTCAATCCCGTGCTTCATTAGCAATTTCGGTCGCCCTCATTAGTCTCCCTAGTTCGAACTAGGGGGCTAGTGTAGACGTACCCTAAGAGAGGAGGGTAACTTTATAATGGGAAAAGTAGTTTGCTAATCATGGAGCACTTCCTTACTCAGGATTTCCCTGCATTTTCTCAGGCTTGTTTTTCCAGCATGCAGTTTGATAAGCATCCGACATCTGGATTTCTACACTAGAATGATCCAGGTTTTCTAATGTCCTACATGGGAATAGTAATAGAGATGTAGCCGTGTTAGTCTTGAAGAGAGAGAATAAATATACTGAGTTCCTTTGTTGAAAGGTGCTAGAGAATATTTAATAAATATTTTAACTGCTTCAACATCAGAAATCCCTGCAAGGTAGGGAAGTATTAGCTATATTTTACAGAGGAGAAAACTGATGCCAAACAATATGCCCAAGATCACACAGCAAATTGGTGGCAGAGCATGGATGAGAACCCAGGAATCCAGGTTTCATGGAACCTGTAGCGCATGCTAGATAACATACCTTAAAAATAAAAATGGGGGATTTGCAGCTACCTCCTTTTAAGACCACACAGGTTGTGTGCAAATATAAACAGCTTTTGAGGGAGGATGATTATTGTGTGGCAAATTGCACTAACTTGGTTCTTCTAGTTCTGCCATCTCAATGAGCAGGGGTCCAAATGCTACTCTTCAAAACCTGAGTTACTCACACCAAATTGCACTGCAATGTGTGTCTGTAATATTTATGGTATGTACAATGAACTGTGACACTGAAGCAAGTCAGTGGCCATTCAAGCCTTTCATGTTTGTCCCTATGCACGCCTGTGGCCATGGAAACTTCTTGGGCACATCTGGAAGTAAACTTCTGCCCTGCTACAAAAACAGAAGCCTCTTCCAGATCTCAAGGACAATGTCTGTTAGATGTCCAGTGCATGACACAAAGCTGAGTTTAGATTGCATTCACTAGAGCACCCTGGGGCACGTTCAAAGCTCTGGTCAGTTGGTCCTGCCAGTACCCAAGTGCAGCAGCTTCATTATTACTCCGAAGGAGCCTTATGAAAGCTGTAACTTGTATCTTCAGATCTGCAGGCAGCTAAGCACCACTGAATTGCTTTGTGTTTCCAGATCACAAGTGCGGCTGAGACGGAGGCAGTCACTTCCCAGAAGCTGGTCAAAGGCCACGCATACTCTGTTACAGGAGCTGAAGAGGTAACCTCACATCATCCACCGCTTGTATTTGCCTGGTGTCCTGCTTGCTTGTGTCACAGTCATAGTTCACTGTTGTTGTTTGTTGTTTTTTAACTTTTTGGGACAGTTGAATGTTTTCTGTCAAAACTGGGTTTTAACAGACAATTGGGTTTCAATGTGTGACAATTTTCACAAACCTGTCTGCTCTCCATGGCAGATTTCACCTTTTCATTGGAAAAAAATCAAAAACTTTTCAGCTGAAAACAAAAAGTTTTGACTTCGTAGAGAAACATTTTCCATCCCTTCCCTCCCATTTTCTAACCATCTCTACCTTTACCGTGAGAGGCTATGATCTGAAAACTGTTGACTCCACTGCCCTCTTGTGGTTAAAATTACCTCACAGATATTTACAGGATGCAAAACTTTTATTAATATTGCTTATTACTAATTGAATGCTCTTTTTTATTAAGGAAAAAGCAACGTGCAGTGCATAAAACTGGGCACAGAGAGTTAAGTTGTTAAGCCCTCTCTGCGTTTGAAGCTATTAGCCTTTCTGCATTGATCTGTTGCTCTGTGGGCATCATTCACACAATACACAGAGCCTCACATAGAACCTCAGTGGTACTGAATACAAACAGCTTGCGGGAAGACAGGCACTTTCCAATGAAGTGTCAACAGGCTTGTGGGAAGAAGGCACTTTCCCCTAGTCACACAGGAGACCTTTACCTCACACAGTATGCCTGTGCTTTAGACTCACTGGGCCTCTGCCTTTGGAAATGTATGTTTTGAAAATGGCATCATCCTAGATTGTGCTATTGCCACTTTATAATCTCAGGGTCTGACAAACTGGCAATGCTCAGAGCTCCCAATGGGCAATCCCAGCCCAGCACACTGTACTGAGAGTGATTATTACTATGCTCTGAGTAATGAGGCAGTTCAGAGAGCAACAGGATTGCAATAGGAGAGAGAGAGGAATGCATACACAGGGGAACGTACTCCTCTCCTGGAATAGCTGCCCACTGGGAGGGACTGATGATCTCACTGTGTGAAAGATGTTTATCTGTGTAATAGAAGGTGAATTGCCAAGCTCAGTAAAGGAAAGATGGGAGAGGATATAGGAGAAGCAGACAGATTATGGAAACATAGGGGGTCTTTCCATTGATTTTCAGTGGAGAGCAGGCCACTATTAATTACTCCTGAAATGTCTCTGCCCCTCAAATGAAAGTGTTCTCACACCCTGGCATGCTGCATCCAGGCTGATAAAGCAAAAGGGAACTGGCAGCATGCGGGATTGCAGCTAGCCTTCAACTGTTGGCTCTCTCCTTCCCAGTGATGGGAGTTGGGGGAATTCATCTGTTCCTGACTCAGATATTAACTAGTCTGGGCTCGGCTTTAGCCTTTGGAAATCTCTGCAGGCTCTTCCTAGTGGCTGTTTCATTTCAGAGCAGCCCCATTAACCTTCTCAGGCCTCAGTCACACTAGCAGGCACCACAGACTTCTCTGTGCTGTTTCAGCTACTGCACACACCATAGTGCACCTGTCCTCAAGAGGAAGTACGTCCATTTTCTGGGCTTCAAGCTCACAGCCATCCTGCAGTTCCCTCCTCAGAGGAATCTGTTGCCTCCTCAAAATAACCTTGATTTCTGGTTGGGATTTTAAAAGCTCTGAGAGGTTCTAACGTGTGTGTGTGTGTGTGTGTGTGTGTGTGTGTGTGTGTGTGTCAGTCACTAGGAAACCTAAGCCTCAGCAGAGCACTAGGAGGAACTGCAGTGTTGGCCTTGGCACCACCAAGGTCCAGAGTGTTTGTAGTAAGGAAAGAACTTGTGGCAGTTTTTACAAGACAAGGAGCTGTCACCCCAGTGTCCTGTGTGTGACTCTGAATAGACAGGGGGTCTAGATTAGTTGGGTTGGAACGTACCATTTGTATCCAGGTGCTTTTTAGAATAAAACCACACTGTAAGGATTTCTGTTGTGCAGTGAATAATCTCACATTTCCTCTGCAGCTCTGCTTTTTATTATTAAATCCTATTAGATGTGTCATTCTTACAGCACAAGAATGATTTTGGTTGCCCCCCGGCATTCAAATATTTGATTTGCATGCACTCTGAATCTTCTGTCTGTATGTGTTATGTGATCCGAGTTTATCCAAAGCCAGTGTGGTGTTATGCCTCTCTGACTAAATAACCACGTGCAAAATTACATAGCTAAGGAATAGGGTGCAAGTATTTCAACCATTGTGTGTTCTTCCTCTAAGTCAGCCCCTTCTGCCCTTCTAATCCTTTCAGGTGAATTGCCGAGGAAGCATACAAAAGCTGATCCGAATCCGAAATCCCTGGGGGGAAGTGGAGTGGACTGGAAAATGGAATGATAAGTGAGTTAAAGGTCTAGGGCAGGACTACTCAACTTTGGAAGCCCTGGGGGCCACAGCTTAAATGCGGTTTCATATACATGCAAATATATATGCAACTAGCTTCTTTCACACCATCGGGCATGAATACAAAGCACTTCCCACAATGCCCCGGCACTCCTGTACCCACCTGTTCCAGCCAGCCCGTCCGCTTGCATCTTTCAGTGCTCACCTCACCTGGGAGACGCCTCACTGTTTTGGAGTGTGTTCCCAGTGGAGGCCATGTTCAAAGGATCCCACTCACAGGTTGCGTGTTGAGCCCTGCGTAACCCCAAACTGCACCGTGGGCCACATGTAGCCCATGGGCTGCATGTTGAGTAGCCCTGCTCTAGGGAATTGATACATTGTAAGAGCATGTTCATCTGGTGGCATAGCTAAATTCACACTAGGAATTGCACCCTAAACTCTGCATTTTCGGTCCTATACTGTTCTACCTTGCATGACTCTCTAAAGATTTGGATCCCAGTATGGTCTTCTACAGAGAAGATGCTGTATTTTCAGGAAAAAACATCTTTGTAAAATTATACAATTCTTTACAAAGAACTTAACACTGACCGCTACCCTGAAAACATAGAGATGCTCTCTACAATGGCTGGTGATCATCTGTCCCAGTTCCTCATTTTCCTAAAGGAATTATCCCACTGATTGACAGTTCATTTAAGCTGTCCTTTCTTAAAGGCACAATGTCTAAATTTTCAAAAGTATTTAACAAGTTTGGGTGCCTCCATTTTTGAATGTCCAATCCAAGACACCATGCTGGAGCCTGATTGGCAGGGGACAGGCCAGTCCTCCCACTTTCTGGAATTCGGGGCACTTTTAAATCATCACAAACTGGGGCCCCCAATAGTGAGATACCCCAAAACACTAGGCACTCGTGAAAATTTGTATGTTTTACCAGTGCATGATCTAAATTGCTACTGTGCTCCACCAAGTTTGGGAGTTATTCTGAGCTCCACATCACAATCACATGGAGCTACAGAAAGATAAGTGACCCTCATCAAGTCACTGCATTAGGGATGGACTTTGACCTGCCCTTTGACAATTAATCAAAGTCCCATATTTCTATCCTAGCTGTTCAAACTGGAATAGTGTTGCTCCCGAGGTGAGAGAGCGATTGACCAGGAGACATGAAGATGGAGAATTTTGGTGAGAAGTTCTGGGGTTTTGAACAGCAGGGGAGATTATTTCCCTTCATTTTTTGAACATGAAGTGCCCAGGGCCAGCGACTCAGATAAACAGCGACTTGGATAAATGAGCCTGGGGATCTGCAAACCTGAGCAAATATGTAGCCTGTCCCATTGGACATGGGGGCCATGATCCCGATCATCAGAAATGTGATGGATCGGTGAGGTGGCACTATACTCAATGGAAGAGTGGGTTTAATGGCATGATACCCAAGGTGTCCACAATGGCTGGATAAAACACCTCCTCATCCTGGCCAACAGTTGAAGAGTCAGGTGATAGCTAGAGTTATTAGGGGAAGGATGTGGAAAAGTCTCATATTCTAAGCAGGATTCATATGTGGCATTGCCCTTCACAGGATGTCATTCAGTGATTTCCTGAGACATTATTCCCGCCTTGAGATCTGCAACCTGACTCCGGACACACTGGCAAATGAAAAATACAAGAAGTGGAGCCTGACCAAGCTAGATGGGAATTGGAGACGTGGCTCCACTGCTGGGGGTTGCCGGAATTACCCAAGTAAGACCTCCCATGTGCTACTTCTGCATGGACTTATTCCGACCTGGATTTCCTTAGCGCACGTGGAGCGTTATAAAATCCTCTGTTGAGGCAGCGTGTTCTTCAGTGTACCTTCCGTTAAATGCCAATGTATTCTTTCCCTGACAATTAAAAAAGAACATCTAAATAGTCCTTGCCTTAATCCACTACTTGTTTAAAAGTCACAAGCAGCCCCTGCCAAACACCAGCCAGAGTCCTCTTTCTCCGGAGCCGTGTCTAGACAGAGGGCTTTGAACTAGTGGTCTTAGCATGAGACTGGCCCCTGGGAACTTGAGGTAGACTAGTCCTGCTTCTTACATTGACTTCTTTGGTGACCTTGGGCAAGTCCCTGAAGCCAGTGTTTTCAGGTGTTCGCTAATGAGGACAATTGGATGCTCATCTTGAGACACCTAGAACCTGATTTTCAGGAGTGCTGAGTCCCCACAACTCCCATTGACTTTATAGGAAATTGGGTTCAGTGGGAGTTGCAGGTGCTCATTGTCTCTGAAAAATCAGACCACTTGCATAGGGGCATAAGTCTGGACACTGTTGTTGTTCTTTATGCACCCAGGTTTGAAACATTACATCTGTCTCTTTAAGGACACGTCCAAGCTAGAGTGAGTGCTAAAAAAGGTCAGCAGGGGCTGGTTTCAGAGCAGACTCTGAGTGGTTTGTGTCCCAAACTCTCTCTCAGATACTTTCTGGATGAATCCACAGTATTTGATTAAGCTGGAGGAAGAAGATGAGGATCTGGATGATCCTGAGAAGGGCTGCACCTTCTTGGTTGGCCTGATGCAGAAGCACCGGAGGAGGCAGAGGAAGATGGGGGAGGATATGCACACCATCGGCTTTGGAATCTATGAGGCAAGTAGAGCACATACACATGCAAATTCCTTGACAGGAAGAAAATAGAAAAAGTCCGCAGAACTTTAAAAAAAAAAAAGTTTGGGACTTTTTTTGAATGGCTTGGCTGCTTCCCTGCTGCCTAATGTGTCAGGAATGAGACACAAAGTCATATGCAGCAATGCCCATTTAGTATCTGGTACATCCAGTCTGAGTGCCAGCTGTGGAACAACTCTGGTGTACAGGGACAGGGAAAGAGTTAAACATTGAAAAGTCAGAAATCCATTCTGGGTTCCACTCATCTTAGCCTTTTTTGGTTGATCAAATCATGGTGAGTAGCAACCAAATGGGATTGATTCTGGCAGGGCACAGGCCATTAGTGAGGTATCAGAGCCTGTGTGAAAGAGATCAGCCCATGAGCAGAGCCAGTAAAAGCAAGTGTAAGGCTATCTAGGATAAAGAACTACACAAAGGGTCTGGCATCTCCATCTCACTTTCCTAATAAACACACAGCCGCTCTCTAGTACTTCCTTGAAGAGTAGTATCCTCCATGGCTTAATTCCCCAGTGCCACAAACATGCTGTATGAGCTTGGGCAAGTTTCTTAACAGCTTTCTGCCTCAATTTCCAAGGCTGGAATATGGGTGTGTCAACATATGCTCCACCCGGGCGTTGTGAGGCATAAAACAAATTCAGGGTCTCTGAAGCAAGTTAGTAGACAAGTGCAAGATTATATTAATTATTGTTACACCAGTCAATGAACAAGCCTGGTTCTTCTCTGGATTTTTTTGGGGGTGGGGGAAAACACTGACCTGGGTGCTGCTTGAAACCTCCCACTGCTTGGAATTGTTAAATCCTTGGAAGTTGCTTGGCAAGCCAAGTGAGCCAGAAAACCAGCAGTATTCCCAGTTCCTTTCAGTAGGATGGTGAACAAGGGGATGGAATTACCCAGATTTGATGAGCAAACTGAATGTGTCCTGTGGATATCTACAATGGAGCCCACAATTGCTCATCTTTGACTGAATGTGTCAGCTTGCACAGATTACAGTACCTAACACAATGCAAGAGATCTTCCACTCATATCGTGACAGAACATTGCATGGTGGAATCTGTAGTCTCCAAAGGATGTATTGCCATTTTGAAGAAGAAGCTGACTGCTAATGGCTCCATTTTGTACAGATTAGGTGTAGCCCTCAGGGTCCTGAGAAGTTGCCCCATGGCCATTAGTTGAATAAGTTTGGGTGCTCTGGTTTAATACAAGAGGACAGCGAATATATCTCAGCTAGCAGTATTGTGCATAGTCATACCTAATACAGTGTGTTTCACTAGATGTATCTCAGGGAGGTGCAGAGTGAAATATCAGCAGGAAAAAGTCATGATCTTGGATAATAGTAATAATTATCATCTAACAGCTGCTAGTTTTCTTTCAATGAACAGATAACTAACTTGTGTCCCTTTCTGCTTTTTCTACAGCTCCCCTCACAGGTATGTAATATGCATTTTCTCTTTCCGCCTTTCTCAGTGGTTAATGTTCATAGACAGGATTTAATAGCATGGATGAAGAGAGACCACTGGACAGGCAATGTTGATCTTGCTAAGAGCATAAGTAGATATTTGAGGCCCAAAGCTGTTGTTTTTATTGTATTGCTGCTCTGCACATTGTTAGGATTCGTTGCAGCACAGACCCAACAAAATTCTATTTTCTCAGGCTTGTACAGGGTTCATCTGGCACAAAATGAATATTCTAAATAACAATTCCTTATTGTTCCTTTTGATTTCTCTCTTTGTCAATTGTGTTGAATTAATACAAGCCTGGGCTTTTGTATACTATGACTATATTTGAGGGAATTGCAATAGGATAGTTTCCAGATGATCAAAAGGTTCCTAAGATTATGCTGTATTGTCCTAAGCCAGTGACACTATGAGGGTATGTCTACACTGCAGAGTTAATTTGAAATAACAGACGTTATTTCGAATTAACTTTAATAGCATCTATACATGCAAACCGCTATTTCAAAATTAATTCACAATAGTGGAGTGCTTAATTCAAATTTGGTAAACCTCATTCTACGAGGAGTAATGCCAAATTCGAAATAGCTATTTCGAACTAAGTGCTGTGTAGTCACTTAATTCGAAATAGGGGGCCTCCAGCGCTTCCCAGGGAGCCCTGGTGGCCACTCTCGGCACAACCAGGAAAACTTACTCTCCTCTCCCCCAGCCCTGGAGCCATTAAAGGGGTAGACTCTGGCCACAGTGCCTGTGCCAACTCCAAGCCTGCCAGCCCAGAGCCAGCAGTGGCCACCGGGCCCCTGACCCAGTGGCCCCAAAACATAAGCCAGCAAGCCGCTGGCAGCCAGCCCTCCACCGCTCCCCAGGAGTAGTCTGCCAGCTCCCAGGAGCCTGACGGGCCGGAGAAGCCGGGCACCTTCCTGGTCCAGGGTGGAGATCATGGACCTTATTCAGGTTTGGGGGGATGCCCCCAACGTCCATGATCTCCGCACTAGACGGAGGAACGTGGCTGTCTATGGCAGGATAGCTGCCAGCCTGGCCACCAAAGGCCACATGTGAACCCAGGAGCAGGTTTGCATGAAAATCAAGTTGGTCCGGTGAGACCCCCAACCCTGGGCCCTGAGCTTCCCCCTTCCAGCTCCCTCCTCCCAGTTTTCCCCCTCCCCTCTCCCACCCTCTCTCTCCCCCTCTCCCACCTCCTTTTCCCAGTCTCCCCAGAGGTTCATCCCTCCCCAGTTTTGTTCAGTAAACCCAGTTTCTATTTTTGAACATACGTGTCTTTTATTTGACATCGGGAAGGGGGGCTAGGGAGGGGTAAGTGGAAGGACGTGAGGGAGGAATGGGGCATGAGCCCCCGGTGGGGAGGACCGGGGTGGCTCTGAGGGCTCCTCGGGGTGGACGCTCTCTTGCAGGGCTCCTGGATCCTGACAGCCGCCCGATGGACCCCCCGGATGGCAGCCTGCAGCAAGTGCAGCCAGGCTGATGGCAACGACCCCACGAGACACACCGGCGTGCCCAGGGGCAGCTCTGGCTCCATGTGGCCGAGTGCTGTGGTGTCCCGAGTGCGGGCACTCCAAGACAGGACTGCTTTGCTGTCCCTCATCAAGGTAGACAAGCAAGCAGGGAACCCTGAGAACTGTCTGTCTGGGGTGGGGTAGGGTCCCTTTAAGCATGGAGCTCAGTTAGCCTCAGGCAGCAGCCCCACACACTAAGTCCTAACCTGATGCCCTGCTGGCGCAGGTTCCGGCCACCCTTAACTTGGGTTCAGTGTCCACTCAGTGTGGACGCGCTATTTCGAAATAGCAAAACGGTATTTCGAAATAGTTTTGTGTATAGATGCGTTATTTCAGATTAGCTTAATTCGAATTAACTATTTCGAATTAAGTTAATTCAAAATAGCGCTGTAGTGTAGACATACCCTGACTTGTATTATGGAAAATATTATCCTACACACACCGTGTTACCAGAGAGACATACCCTTAGACATCTCAGGCCTTCCAGGTGGCAGGGGATATGAAGAAAAGCACCTAGCACCTATGCTTAGAATCCTAAATATTTTAAAAATGTTTTGCCAAATTCCCCCCAAACTGTGTAACGTATCTAGAACTTGACAGCCACAAGGTTTTATTGATCCTCATTTGGGATGACCTGTATGGCATGAACCAGCCCTCGAACTCATGTGTAAGGTGACTATTGCAAACTTGTGCCAGTAATATCTATATACTGTACTATGCCATCATGTATTCTCTCTTCTAATTTTGTAGTACTGCTCTTTACCCAAGTCAAGAAGGGTAACATGTTACTGTTCTGTCTTCAGCTTCTCTCTGAACTGAAACAACTCTTTATTTGTTTGAATAAGTTTTCTGGACAGACAAACGTTCATCTGAGCAAAAACTTCTTCCTGACGAACAGAGCCAAAGAAAAATCAAACACTTTCATCAACCTCCGAGAGGTACTAAACCGATTCAGACTCCCTCCAGGAGATTATGTCATTGTGCCATCCACTTTTGAACCCAACAAGGATGGGGATTTCTGCCTCCGAGTCTTCTCCGAAAAGAATGCAGACTCACAGTACGTAGCCAATGCACCCTCTCTCTTCTCCTTATGGTAATCCAGAAGTATTACTCTGATAAAACTGATGTCTCTGAGGGACTGCGTGACCCTGCAAATTGCTAATGGGATCCCCTTAGCTCACTGGTTTAAATTTAGAGTGATCAAAAATTGCTATTGTGCAACAACAACTCTATGGCCCATGTTTGTGGAGTCATTCCATTTCCCTGTGGACAGGTATCCAGGTTAACAGAAAACCCCCCAAGGATTGACATCCTTGTTGAGAGCCCTATCTGAGAGTCCAGTGATCAAAAGCATGTGGCATCTGAATTACCCTCCAATTCCTAGTGGTGGTCTTTTCTGGTGAGATTTAGGACTGTTTGCTAGGAAGCATGGAAGAGTTTCTTGTCATTAATTACATTTATCATAGTAGTGTCCAAGGTTCTACCAACATCAGCCCTGCTGCACGAGGTGCTATAAAAACAATACAAAGTAGTAGATAGCTTTGCCCCCAAATAGCTAAGACAGACCATGTCTAGGGGAAAGGGGTGCAACATACAAGTAGAGGGATCAATATGATTGTGGCCAGTGTTATGTTAGTTCCACAGTTTGTGAAGATAGGTTAGCTAGGAGGAGAATTAACTCAGTGGAAAGACACACAAAGGGAGAGTGGAGAGAAGCACAGAGCTGGTGATATGATGAGGGAGGGAGGTGAGGAAAAAAGGTATTGGGGCAGATGCAGAGTGATGCTGAGGTGAAATTTTACCAAATTCCCCCTCTCTTGTTGGGACTTCAGTTTCCAGGGCTGTCAGTACAGCATCTTTAAACTCCCCCAGAATCAAACCAACCATGTCTTATTGAAACTGACCATGCCTGGCTAATGCAAGACTAACTCTGGCCTTCACTCATTCAGGAGGAGAGTCTGGGAGGAGGGCGCGTCACTTGAATTCCAGTTCCCTCTTTAGCATGGGAATGAGTCCAATCCATCATGAAATTCTTCGTTGCTTCTGTGCACCAGCGAGGAGAGGGCTAATTAAATGCAACAGAAGGTGATGGGCAGATTTCATATTGCCCTGGGCAGCATTGGCAGTGATCATTGAGCAGTAACCAATTGAGTCTTCAGTGTTAAAGAAAGCAGCAGATAATAGCGAGCTGGACTCTGATGAATGGAAATGTTAAATCTTACAATGAGATGTACATTTCCCATTGCCTCTCCAGACCAATTGCAGGATTAGTGCCCACAAACGGACACAATTAGTCACGAGAGATGAGCTCGCACCTTTGAAATCTTACTGAGAAAAGGCCCAGGGAACTAGCCCAGCTGAATGTTTTCCTTGATTAAAAATGTTAAATTTTAAGCACTATTGATTCAAACCTGCACCCTTTAGCAAGTACATAGAATAATCATGATTATAAAGAGAAGAGAAGAACCTCATACTGTGACAGTTTTGAAAAAAAGATGGCTCAGGGGATTGGAAATGCTAGGAAGCCTGTCATCACTAGTACAAATGCTTCATACGATACAAAAGGCCACTTACTGTAGGCATATATGTTACACGGGCACCTGTGAAAACTAGGTCTTCTCCCACATTGTTTTATTTTCAGCCATCAAGTTGCAGTTCAGTTTTAGAATCATAGAAGATCAGGGTTGGAAGAGACCTCAGGAGGCTAGCTAGCCCAGCCCTCTGCTCAAAGGAGGACCAACCCCAACTAAAGCATTCCACTCAGTGCTTTATCAAGCCTAGTGTAAAAACCTCTAAGGATGGAGATTCCACCACCTCCGTAGGTAACCCATTCCAGTGCTTCAACCACTCTCCTAATGAAGTAGTTTTTCCTAATTTCCAACCTAGGGTGTGTCTAGACTACATCCCTTTTTTCAAGAAAGGGATGTAAATTAGGCATGTCAATATTGCAAATGAAGCCGGGATTTGAATTTCCTGTGCTTCATTTGCATAATGGCAGCCGCCGCTTTTTTTCGAAATGGGGCTTTTTCGGAAAAAAACCCGGCAGTTTAGATGGGGATCTTTCAAAAATACAACCCTTTTTTGAAAGATCCTGTATCAGAGGTCAGACTAGAAGATCATACTGGTTCGTTCTGGCCTTAAAAATGAACCTTCTCTGAATTTGTAATATCACGTTGCACGATTTGTAAAAGTAATGTGCTTTTAGAGTGAAATGAATTTAAAAGGAGTAATGTTTATGGCACTGGTGTGCTTGAAAGTTAGTTTCTGTGGGAATAATCCACAAAAATCACTGGGCCTCTGCCTCTATTACTAATTTTCAGTTAATATTTAAATGGATTTTTTTTAGTATTTTTGAAGTGATATTACAGGAGTTAACAGTGTTGAAGTAAAACTTCTGTTTAAGCAGGCTAGTTTATTTTGTATTAATTTGTTTTAACATCAATCCTTATATCTTTCTAGGATTGTAGATGATGAAATTGAGGCCACTATTGAAGAGGTATGTCTTCTTTTTTCACCTCTTAATATTGCTAATTGAATTGTTCCTACTACAGACAGAACCTTGATAGTTAAGGATTCAATTTTCTCACTGAAGTCATGAAATCTGTGACTTTCTGGGACTACTTCTGGGGCAGGGCTGAAGCAGCAGCTGGGGTTGGGTCCTCTCCCCCTGTAGCTGGTGTATTGGCAGTTAACCGCTGCTGCAGGAGTGACCACAGGGCTGGGTAGTTACAAGCTCTCTTTCTTTCCTCAGTTCCTTCACCCCCCAGATATTTTTAGTAAAACTCAGGGATGGGTTGCAGGCTTTCATGAACTTTTCTTTATTGCCCACAACTTGTCCCTCACTTTTACTAAAAATGCCCATGACCGAATATTAACCTTACTGATAGATCATACTTTTTCCCCATTTATCTGAATGTGAATTTCTGACCCCCCCCATTCCTCAAGCAGTACAAAACATGCACAGTATTGTAGTCTGTTAGTGCATAAACCATCGAGAATTTTTATTTAATTTTGAAGACAGCTTCTTGGATGTACGTATGTGAAGTTAACAGAAACATCATAAGCAGCTTTAAAATTAGATTTTGGCCCATACATACAGCAACAAAACTCAGCTTGCTCGAAGATACCAGTTCATTGAAATGATTCAAGCTTAGGCTTGAGTTTTCAAATGTAGACATTATTTCTATATTTGAGTATAGGGACCCGATCTGGCAATCCGTAGTCATGAGACTAGTCCCACTGACATCACGAGATGACTTGCATAAGGGATGCAGGATGATATGTATAGTTTTGCTCGCGAGAGCATATCCTAGTCGTTAAAGTAGGAGATTCTTTAATTAGCATACATGTGAATCTTTATGGGGTTGGGATCTTAAATGTTTTACTTTTGTTTCTTTAGAGCAGTGGTTCCCAACCTTTTTTACACAGGGACTGACAAACCCGTTTGCAAACTTGCAATGGACCAGCAATGTTTGCATATTAATTATGCAAATAGCAAATATGCAAACAAAACATTTCCTGTTTGCCAAAATATGTATCCCCAGCCCCTCATATACTCCAACCCTGACTCCTGCGGCCCCCATATTATTTTATTCAGCCCCGGTGGTCAGAGCAGCCAGCCACCGGATGGAGCAGATCCTGCCCCCTGACATGCAGCAGGTTCCGTCCCCAGTGGGCGGGGCTAATCAAAAGCTGGAGGTGTGGCCAGGTAATGTGCCATGGCCCGGCAGGCAGGGGTTTGTGGCCTGCTGCCAGTCCACAGACTGGCGCTGGGAACCCCTACTTTAGAGGGATCCTTTCAGGTTCAGTTTGGACCAAAATTTGGTTTTGTTAAAAAAACAAAACCAGAATCAATACTAAGAATTAAATTTTAAAAAGTCTTTCCATTGCAGTTGTCTGCCATATTACTTGTATCATAGTTAAGGAAATGAATTTGTTTAAACATGATCGCTAATGAAACAGCATCTCCGACAAAATGTCCCTCCTTTATAACAGGGTGATTGTTACCATGTGTTCCCTTTTCTAGTATGACATCCGTGAAGATGACATTGAACCCAGTTTCAAAAAGCTTTTTGGGCAGTTGGCTGGCAAGGTGAGTATTTCTCTTTTATGTATTCTGATGCATTGTCTGTCCAGAGGGAGGGTGCAGGAATAGGCTGGGGGTGTGGGGTCTTGGCAGGGGTTGGTGCAAGAGCTGGATAGGGGTGCAGGATCTTGCCATGAGGGGGGCAGGGGGGCCCTTACTAGCTTTCGTGCCCCATGCCTTTCCCAGGCATCGTGTCTTAGGCACAGCTTTCTGCTGCTCCCATTGGCCGGATTCTGGCCAATGGGAGCAGTGGGGAAAGCCTCTAGGCTGTGTGTCAGTGCACTTCTGTTTCCCCAGCCGGGGAAGGGGGAGCAGGAGTGTGTAGAGTTGCTTCTGGCTCCACTTCTTCCTCACAAGGTGGATCCAGCAGGGAGGCTTGGGGCTCCCTCCCTCCCCGCAAGGGAAGCCAACTCTGGCATTCCAGCAGGGGGGGAGGGAGGAAGGAGGCTGGAGCACCAGCGTCGGCTTCCTGCTGTGGGAACCACAGTTTGAGAAGCACTGCCCTAACAGAGTCCCCTCACACTTACTTGGGGGACCATGGGGAGGTGCATTTGCACTCTTCGCGCACACACCCCGCGTACGGGCCTGTGCTAATTCAAACTCTGGAAGATCAACTGTGGCTGCTTCAGTCTTATCTGCAGTGTAGATGTGGCCCTAGAGATTTGTCTCATTTTACAACAGACTACATAAAAAAGCACTAGCAAAGTCAGAACAGACCAAAATTTCATACAGACAATGACTTGTTTATACTGCTCTACATCCTGTATTCTGAAATGTAAGCGCAATATTTATATTCATCTGATTTATTTTAAGAATGAGAAAGTGAGCCGTTTTTCAGCAATAGTGTGCAGTGACACTTGTATTTGGATGTCTAATGTTTTGAGTAAGGAATTTAAGTCAGGTGAAACTTGGGGGAGGGGGTCCACAAAACAAATCAGATTCCTGAAAGGGGTATGGTGGTCTGAAAAAGTGGAGAGCCACTGCCCTAGCTCACATCTGGAAAGCAGTGCAGAAGCAATGGAATCCATACCTGCCCAGTGAGATCACCTCAGGAAGGTTTCACAGGAAGAGTGGGGTTTATGGAGGGACTTGCAGTCCAAGAGCGTGTTTGGAGATAGAGAGGTGATAGGACATTTCACAGGTAAAAGCTAGATCTGGGAAACTCCTCAGAAGGAGTCCTGAGCATGCCCAGTACCTGCTGTTAGCATATGAGGTGCTCACCAAATCTGCATTCTCTACATTTTCCAGACATTGCAGAGCTTTTGATTTCATTTGTGCACATTTTATTCGGTCTTGATAAAGGCAGTAGCTCTTCTTGCTAACCCTCTCGCCCCTGTTATATAATTTCCATGTCTGACTTGGCTCACGGTGAATAGTTTGTTACAGCTGTGTTGTTACATTCCCATAGGATGCAGAGATCTCTGCTTTTGAATTATGCAATATCCTGAGAAAAATCATGGCTAAACGTAAGTGTCTTCCTTCCTCTCCTCTGAGAATGTTTATACTCTAATGGCCAGCAGCAGGTTAGGGACACAGGTGCAGACATAGATCCCAGTCCTGTGCTTCACAGAGCTCTCCAACTAGCTGTGCCCCCCATTGCTGAGACTACACCCTCCAGAGCGTAGGTGAAACTTTTGGCCCTCTGAGTTCAGGAGTGCTCAACACCACTCCTGCTTGAATGAGGAATATGCCTGCCTGTGCACAAGTGTGTGTACAGGGTTTGTTGGATCTGGCTAGTCAGATGGAAGCCTGTTGAACTGGTTAGCTCAAGGGATTACTAATGGACAAGAATGTCACTACCTTTCAGTGGTTTTGACTCCATCCTAGATTGATACTGTTGTGAAATAATCAGATTATAAAATCACTCTGCCAAAACCCATGAGCAGACATGCTGCTGTATTCTGAACAAGAAACCCTTCAGAAACTTTACTATGAGTGAACTACAACGAGCAGGGTTGGTGCCAAGTGCCATAAGGGCATAAACTGCTGTTGCCAGACTCTGTTCACCAGGGTTAGTCCCTGGTAGGCCGCTGCCGCTGTATTTACCTGCACATTCCACAGGTACAGGCTCTTGACGCTCCTGTTGGCCTTGGATCACCATTGCCAGCCAGTGGGAGCTACAAGAAACGGTGTCCCAGGCCATGCTGTTTCCCACAGCTCCCATCGGCTGGGAATGGCAATCCATGACCAACACGAACTGCAAGCACCTGTACCTGTAGAGGCGCAAGTAAATATAGCAGTGACAGCCTGCCAGGGGCTAACCCTGGTGAACCGTCTCAGTCTTATTGCCCACCCCTGCCCTCGTATCTACTGTAGGCACATGCTGAGTCCTTTGTTGAGGGAGAGCAAGTTCCAGCAGCAGAGAAGGCAACTTTCGCTAGGCGGGCCCGAAAGGAGAGACAAGATTTTATCAAGCAAGTGGGAGATGATCGGATTCTCTGGCCCTAAGCTATCCTCCCAGCACCCAGATACTCCCCCTTCTGACTTCACACCAATCACTTAAAAATTAACCAGTCCCCTGGAAATGTCCAGCTGAGAACTAGCCAGTTTTCTAGGATTAAAATTACAGTTGGTGTGAGCTTGAAGCAGCTCCTAGACCAGTGGGTAGCACCGCTTGCATCGTAGCATATGTATTGACCGTGAGCTTAGTATGGTCTTGTCCTCTAGTAGTTGCTCCACAGAAAAGATAAGAGTCTTGCTAACAGCAGCTAAAGGAATTTCACTTTAGTTCAAGCAGTAGAACCTTGCATTTTGGGAGCTGACGGCCCAGGGGTTCTGTTAATGGCTGCCTGCAGTGCATTAGCTGCCCCCAATGGATCCAGCTTCAAGCATAGAATGACGCATCAAACTAGAGATGGCTTATTTCCCCATCTAAGCCCAAAGAAAGGGTTCCGACAGAGACACTGAATTACTGGTTGTTGAACAACAGACGTAGTAGAAAAGACGTTCTAGAATTGAGCCTTCTTGGTATGAGTTGTTGTTCTGTACATCATTAAACACACCCAGACACCGCTGGGTTCCAAAGCACTGTTCACTAGCTATGTATACAAACCTGCAAGATGGCTCCATATTGGCACTGCTGTTCTGGCTAGGGTCTGATAGCTTCTGCACTTGAAGACAAGGAGGCCTACTAGAGGGCTCCCAAACAAAAGAGTTACTATCCAATTCCTATACATGTCCATGTGTAACAAAACCTGCCTTTTGTCTTCTCTCCTTACAGGCCAAGATATTAAATCAGATGGCTTCAGTATTGAGACATGTAAAATAATGGTCGATCTGTTAGATGTATCCTTCAGTTGGATTAGCTAGTTTGTGGTCCTCTACAATCTAGTGCGGGAGTGGGGTGTTCCTATCCACCCATCCTTTCCTTCCAGCAACCCCTGCAAGAGGGAGGGAGGCTAAATCTGCTTGTGACTGCTACCGTTTAAAGGCTCTCCTGCATAGAGACGCTACATGTTAACAGTACTGCCAGGTAATGATGAATCTACAGTATCTCTAGCAGTAAAAGCCTGTTTTTTGTAGAGCAGAAGGTCCAATCTGAATTCCATCCTTGCTGCTATACTTGTGGTCTGACCAGCTGCAGTGAATATGCCTATAAAAAGATCGGTTCCCAATGTGGCATCATTAGCATCAGCTCATGTAGAGGCCCTAAACATGCATAGCAGAAGGGAAGAAATGAAGTATGTTCAGTTGTGTGGGATGCAGACCTCTCCCATGTCCGATTTGGTGAGAGAATTGTAAAAATCACAAAGATTTCACAGTTGGAAACAAACTAGAAGCACAGCCCCAGAACTTCTCCCCAGATCTCACTTTTTTTTTTCGGAGCTCCACACCCTATGAAGAAATCTATAGTGATGATAGGCAACTCACATGGGAGGGGGGCACCAGCTAAAGAAAAGCATGTGACACCCCGTGTGACTCCTCGCCGCTCCACCCCCAATTTGGGGCCCCATGCTCTATCTGTCCTTACCCCATGTTACCAGAAGGGAAGGGAGAGGCTTCTGTCCTCCCCTTGCATCAGAGACAGGGCCAGGGCCAGGGCCAGCCCACAACATTTTGGCACCTGAGGCGGGGAGCTCAAATGACACCCCCATTTTCCCTCGCTTGGACCAAAACTTTGAAAGGTCTCAATTCTGCCTTATTCCTGTTCTACTCCTCTCATGGTACTGCTCTGCTACCTACATATGCACCAGCAGCAGACACAATTTTCTACACTCTGGGTCCTAGTGGTGCCCTCTCACAGTCTGGCACCTGAGGCTGCCGCCTCAGTTCACCTCATAGTAAGGCCAGCCCTGGACAGGGCTGCAGGGTCTCCAGAACCACAGCAGGCAAAAGAGCAGCTCCTCCGGCCTGGCTCTGCCGTCCCCCGCCCTTCCATGCAGCTGCCTCTCCTGGGGTCAGTAGAGCCCTGCGGAAAGACAGGGTTGAAAGCCGTACTAGTTCAGCCATGCCAGAGCAGCGGCTCACATGGAGCGCTAACTCTTGGGAGCGACTGCCAGGGGTGCTGGCTCCATGAGTGCTTCAGGGATGGAGTATTCACAGGGAAATATGAGGGGGTGCTGAGCCAGATCCCCCTTCAGTCCCCTTCTTCCAGCACCTCTTGCCTGCTGGTGGCCCCACTGACCAGCTCCTCCCCTTCCCCCCAGCACTTCTGGAGCTCTGTGAATCAGCTGATTGGCAGTATTCAGGAAGCTCCGGGAGGGAGGAGGATTGGGGACCAGGAAAAGACAGGGTGGGGGCTTGAGCGAAGGGGTGGAGCAGTGGCAGAATGTGTACTTCCTGGCTAGAGGGCAAGTGGCACCTATGGCAGCTCCCTTCTGCTCCTTTCCCTCTAGCAGTTCCCAAGAGAGGGGAGGAGGCAGCCATTGCCAGGAGCCAGCACCCTGAACAGCAGTTCCTCCAGCACAACTCTACTGACACCGCCCCCAGCCCTGTCCTCTGGTGGGGCTGTACAAGCAGACCACAGGAGACACAGCTGTCTGGAAGGGCTGGGGCGGTACAGCTGGGCCAGAGGAGGCAGTCCCTTGTTCTGCTCCTTGAATGTGCCCCCCCCCCCAGGCATCTGGGGAGAGCACCTGGCCTTTCTTTCCCCTCCACGTGTCGCCTCTTGATCCTTGTAAAATGTGGTGATAGAGCCCAGGATGCCACTCTTGTTGTCATGGTAACAGAGACAGACAGTGATGTTAGGATTCTATTGTTGAGGGTTTTCTAAAGCATTAAACATTTGGTAAATAGCTGCCCTTGCTCTTGGTTATGTGTCTGTTTAGAATCCAAACATATTATGACTCAGATTCTCAAAAATGGCTGAATCACCAGTGTGGATGGACTGGCATCCTCTGTCCACCTGCTGACCCATACAAGGAACTGAAAAGGCCTGAAAAGTATTCAGAGGATCAGATTAATTCATCCAATCTTGCTGATTTAGAAACTTCCTCCATTTCTTCAAGTTGTGTTTCAGAGTCCCTTTATCCTGCAGGAGGAGCGCCAATAAGCCAGGCATCACAAGATGATTTGCATCCTTCTCTAAAGGGAACATCAGAAAATCAGTGTTGAGATTATTCTAAAGCAAACCTACTGTAGGGGAGGGAAAACCTTTCTTTCCTGCCAACCAAAGAGGTTGCCTTAACTCATCCTGCAGTCTGATGGAAGTGGTAAACTGGGACTGAAGGAATTCCACATACTTTGGACAAAGATACAGAAATACCAAGTAAGATATGACCTCTGTATAAGTGAGCATGTGGTATGTTACTTATATGGATATAGACTGGTCTGTTTACTATATGATATGGCTATGGGTGTAAATCTATATGTATATTGTGGGTACAGTGTTATCTATATGGGCAGTCCTGAGCACATGTTGTTAAACAGAAAGGTTGTGTTCTTCACTAAAACCGGTTTCCCTGCCCAGTTCTGGGAGCTACTGAACTGCCTGCGCTTCCGCTAAGTCAGTGGGAGCTGGGGACCCTCAGCTCCTCAGAAGAGGCACATGGCATTTTGCAGGATGGGGCTCAATAGGACCAGAGAGGCCCAGAGCAGTACAAGGGCAGCGTCTCCACTAACACATCTTCCCCAGTGCATCTGCTGTCATGCTATATTGTGAAGACAAGCCCCAGGAGCTGCTGTCTAACTGACTGCTAATTAAATCAACCCCAAATCCATTGTAGAGGCTAGTAAAGTTGGTTTCATTTCTCAGCAAAGCACAGATCCTGCTTTTCACAGGCATTTCTCTGACTTCTGTCTGAAGCCAAAATAGCCAGCTCTGTATGATCAATAAGCTCCGACACTGGGTTTTGTGTTTTACAGAAAATCTACAGGGAAATAGACGTTGATCGCTCTGGTACCATGAACTCCTACGAGATGCGGAGAGCATTAGAAGAAGCAGGTACTTCTGTTCCTCTGTTGCTGTATTACCCAATATTTATCTGCCCATGTACAGGGTTAGGCCATTTCAAGTCCCTCTTCTAGACCAAGAATCAAAGTCAGTTGGTGCTGGTGTAAATACAGGGTACTATTTCAGTGATCAAAGCCAGCTTCCCTGGTAAAGATCACTGAAATGGTTACACTGTATTTAGATCACATCTCCTGTGGTGTCTGGCCACAGGGATTAACAGCTTGTTACCTATTGCTAAAGGAGTCTTGTGCTACTAGTTCTAAAGGCTGTGGATTCTGTTTCCACTGGCTAGCCATGTTATCTGGTTATATGGAGCCACACAGTCACATTAAAAACAACTCAGAGCAATGAATTCCTGTTTGAGATTATTCTCACTTAGGACTTGGCACAGTAGGATCATGAGCAGGCCATTAACAGCCAGGATCCATAGGCTGTCATCCTTTAGTGACAGAATTGGCCATGGGGAGGAGGCAATCCATCAATGCAAGCACCTCCTCTGATGAATCATCATGCAGTAATTATAGTCAGCTCACCTCTAACACTTTCCAGCAGTAGATCTCAAAATGCTTTACAAAAGAGGTCAGTATTGTCATCCCCATTTTATGGAGGGGGAAACTGAGGCACAGAAAAGGAAAGTGACTTGCTCAAGGTCACCCAGCAGATCAGTGGCGGGCTTCCTGAGTTTCAGTCCAGTGTTCTGTGTAAAGGATTCTTATGGCCACTGCACAATGACTACAAGGGGAGTAAAATATAGACACGAAGTCCACCATGAATGTAGCCCTACAGTGAGACAACTAACACTTGGACAAAACTCATAAAAGCACGACATCTACTGGCGTTCTCCATGCCACAGCTGCATGCTAGAAATCAACACAGCACAATTACCCAGCAAACCAGCTTCAGCAGTGAAAGTATATACTGTAGGTGGGCTTCAGAGCCAGAGTATGAATGCTGATCTGAACTGCTGGAGAGTGTCACAAGGGTGCAAAGCCACAGGTCCTGACAACAATCCCCGTGGCCCCCTCCCAGAACAACCCCAGTCATCCCCACCTGCTGCTGTTTGTATGGGTAAGACCGGATAGCAGAGTTTGGCTTCCTTGGTCCAATAGGTAGCACTTCTATGCCCCTCAAATTCTGCATGATCTTTGGCTAAGGCTGCCTGCACACTTACTACAGTACAGAGTTACTCCTTACCACCATTTTTCCGTGACTAATCCACAGACGCAGTCACTCCCTCTAAGACTGTGAATCAAAATGGGTTCTGCTAGCCCTCCTGAGCACATGGAGTAGGCTCACCCGATCTGAACTCATGCCAAACAACTTAGAAAGAACCACTGATAAAGTAAAAAGGAGACAATGACCCATAGCGACCAACAAGCTCAATAGTTAAAAAAAACGATACAGAAATGTGACCAAGTAGCCAGTATAGATATGAACATTTTTCAGCATTGCTCCTATTGTGCATTTTGTAATCTTAAACCAAAACGTGCACGTTGCTCCTGTTATGTCACCACCACCTGATTGCATTGTTAGCTGGCCAAATGTTTTCACCTTTTATTTTGCTCACTAGGGTTCAAACTGACTTGCCAGCTGCACCAAGTCATTGTGGCTCGTTTTGCAGATGAGCAGCTTATCATCGACTTTGATAATTTTGTCAGGTGCTTGATTCGGCTGGAAACTTTGTTCAGTGAGTATTTTCTTAGCAAATCTTTATGCTGTAAAGGAGCCCCTCGCCTAGCTATGTCGGGTAAGCCCCAGACTCATAAGGGGGGTTTAGGCATGAAAGAGTTTAGCATCTAGCCATCCTGCTGCCTGGTGGAATTCACATCCCTAAGTTAAGTGCCCAGGCTTTCTAGACCATGCAGGGGGAGAATTAGGTACCTAAAAAATAGGATTTACAGAAGCCAGCATGCTGAGTGGGGTCTATCAGTCTCATTTGTTGAAATTGTTCCACTTGTTATGAAATACTGCATCATTGGGCCAGAAGCATGAGAGTGAATGACTCGTTAGTCAGTGATTGCTTCTGGTAAGGAGATGACCAAGGTTTAAGTCCCAGCCATGAGCCAGACACACAGAGTGAAAATTTGAACCCTGCTCTCATCTCTTGGAGGAAGGCTTTAACCACTTAGCTGTGGTGGGAGAGGGAGGAAAGGATGCATACCACCTCAGCTGTGTTTTGTGCAGGACTCAATCCAGTAGGAGCATTCTTAGGTGCCAGTGTGAGCATATTGGCAAGATAGATGTGAGAATACCTTGTTTGTGAATTGTTGTGGGACTTACACCTGAGTTAGGCACCCAACTGCTAAGTGGCATGAGGCCTTAGCTGGTTTTGCACATGCTTACCAGCAGCAATTTAGAGTTCATGAAAACTTACCACTTAGCCAGCATAGACCTATAGGAGCCTCCAGGGTTAAGTAGCAACCGAGCTCAGGTTTTCTGAATGCTTGTGGTGGTTAAATGTTGGCCTTATATGGCAGTTGGACACCTCCATGTCCCTGGTTAATGGCACCTCCAGGACTAACATGACAAAAATAGAAAGCACTTCCACTCACAATAACAGGTTTAAAAGTTTTCATTGACAACTCTCCTTATTGCTGTGCTAAACATACAATGGACCATAAAATAATTTTTCAAACAATTTAACATTAGAGTCTTGATGTTGCTTTTTGTTCATTTCACTCAGCTTGAGCTAAGTAGCCACTAGTTTTCATGCACTAAGACAAAACTGCACTGTTTTTGCTATAAAATAGTGGACTGTTTTTAATAAAGGAAACAGCTTTGATGCAATTCCTCTTGGTTTGGTTTTGTCAATGGTTGTTTTCATAAACTCTAAATTTCCCCTTTTAAATCTGAGACAAACATTCATAGTCAAGACAAAGGGCTAATTCAGATTCTGGTTCTCACTGCTTTCTTCAAACACATAGCTTGTTTCTCTCTTCTCCACAACAGAAATATTCAAGAAACTGGATGTTGAGAAAAGTGGAACAGTGGAGTTGAACCTGAACACTGTAAGTTAATAAGTCTGTGTGGGTTCAGCAGTACAGACCTGTGGCATTTTTGGAGAAAAATGCTGATTCAATTCTAAAAGCTGTTTGCCTGGATTCTAGACCCTGGGGATGGTTGGTGCACTCTGTAGTGTTCCATTTTCATGCAGTGTTGAGAATCTAAACACAAGTAAGATATTGGTATCTTCTGTGTTTAGTGTTCTTGTGCACGTGATTAAAGAAGGTAAATCACTTGCTAATCCACTTGTATTATTCTCTACTTCCCATTTTGGCCTCTTCCAGTCAGAGCTGCTGGAACAATTTGTACAGTGGGGCCTCTGAGAGCCATTGAACCAAACTGTGTAAACCCTGCATATAATGGAAGCCACTTGAAGCCATGGCACGTGGCCGCACCCTCACCGTCTATACTTCTAGTTAATTAAACCTATGATATATTTGAGTTTGTCTGTATGTCTGTCCAAGAACTCCTCCTACATAAGAGCTAGGACCACCAAATTCAGTATACATCTTCCTCTTACCATAACTAAACCAGGGTAAGGGTTTGGTTGTGCCAGGAAAATGGGATGTGCCTGGAATGAACTGCTACTCAGAAAACCATATAGGAAAAAAAGAGACTCACCAGACAGGCAAAATGGGTGCCCGCCCCCCCCCCCTTCTAGGACAGTCTGAGCCCCAAACCTCCCACTTGCCAGGTGCCCTTTTAGGGAGGATGGGGTGGGGGGGCGAAGCTCCCCCATCTCCTAATTTGTATAGGTACTGTGCTGGCTGTTCCCCTTCATCAGGGAGGAAGTGCAGTTTGTTGCATTCCTCACTCTGGCTGGGGAGCAAAGGGATGATCCTGGACTTGCTCCAGCCGAGAACACGTACCCCCTCCCCTGGCTGTGCCTGCTGGAGCTGCAACAGCCATGGAGAGGCGCTTGTCACCTGACCCCAAGCTGCTGCAGTAAGAGAGGGCTGGAATAGTCCTCTGCAGGGCAGCCTGCATCCTGAACCTCTCATCCCCAGCCCCAACCCAGAGAAATGATTTAAATGAAGCATGGACATTTTCATTTTATTTTTCAAAAAACAAAAAATTTGAGCTAAGAACCTAAGCACTACCAGGTAAATCTTCTGGTAACCTTCCCTTTTACTGGGATGAATTTCAATGGCAGCCAGTTCTCCCATTTCCTATTTTTTCCCCATCAGTAGGTCCATCTTCCCACAACATCCTCCTTTACCCCAACCCCTATAATTTTATTCTCTAGTACTTCTATTCTCCTTCAAAGGGGATTCAGCTAATGTCAAGTAAGGCTACTTTACTTCTGAATGAGAATGTGCACCTGGGTTTATTGCACTTCCCAGCTCTAGTTAATTCATATTAATTAATATCTCTGCAGAAATGAGTTCTCAGTGTATGAGAGAAACTAATGTTGCTCCCTGTAATTTGAATGATGCTTGTAGTAGTGTTGTCATCTGCAGTTGACATAATCAGGTTACATTACAACCAGAGAAGAATTGAAGTTGGCTAATTATAAAATGTGTTTACAATTCAGACCATAGTTACATGAACATTTTCAGGCACATCAGTGAATAAGGATGCAACTGATAACATATAGAATAAATGTTATATGTATTTGTAACCCAGACCAAGTCTACAATTGTCAGGCATTGAGGAAACCTCCCACAATGTCTTCTGTAGGAATAGATTTGCCTTCTTTACACTAAATATGTTCTCATCCACAACCCATATATAACATGTTATCTTGCTAAACTTGCACTGTGCTTCATTTTTTACAGCAGGTGAGAACAGTCTTTAATTCATGTTCTTCCCTCTCTCCACTAGTGGTTGTGTTTTACTTTCATCTGAAGTAATAACTGACCTCAACTGCAGACATCTCATGAAATCAAGAGAATGGAAAATTTTTATACATCTTGCAAGGACACCCCAACTCCGCTGCATCCCCCCTGTCACCAGCCTGTTCCTTATGTCTATAAAGAGATGTTTAAACTAGTGTGTAGGAGGGGATGGGCAGAATATTTTGAAGTACCTGAATGACCAAAACTCCAAGAACATAAAAGCTTTCAATCTCATTATGCATACCAAACTGGGTAGTTTTAATTACCTTGGTAACCTCCATGGGAAAGCTCTAACTCTGTATGTAATTCTTCAGTTCTGTTTGACAACTTTGCTTACTTTTACATTTAATCAAGGAGATAAAGTGCAATTATATGTGACTTCTGAGGAACAGCAGTTTTCATTGTAAATTAGAAAAATTTATTTTAAAATGAAGTTTGTAATTCATTGGCATTTTAAGCTGCTAGGGAGGAGGGGTGGCCATCTTTATTTAAAAAAGAGAGACAAAAGGCAGGTCTGAATGGAAGCAGCAATAGAGGCACAGTGCTCTTCAGTTTTTCCACTTAAATGGAAATTTTGAAATCAGAACTATGATATGTTTTAAACACAGGCAATGTTGCCTTTTAAATAAGTGGCAGCCCAATGGATAACCTGACTATTGTAATCTTGCCACCCCTTAAATGCAATGGTAATCTTGTTTCATCTATTCTTTCAAGGACTGGATTAAGTAATTATGCCAGTTTGACCAGCAGGAAACTATACACCTTAGAGAGGACAAGATCCCACCAATCTTGACATAGCAATCCTCTGGCATGAATTCATATTAGCAAGATCAACAGATCTTGTCACCAAAGACTTCAAGGAGAAACAAGTGCTACCATGTATGGTAGGGGCCATCAGTGGTTATGAATTATAAAAAAAAAAAAATATAACCTCTTAAACCTTATTTTGGAAAGAATGTAACAAGATATTTCTGTTGCCTTCACTTCTCACAAATACTGATTTAAATAAAGACAGGGCTGGCCCAGGCAGAAGGTGTTTCTTTGTAATGGGGATTAGTTAGGTATATAATGCCCTGATCATCTGCAACATTTTCTATATGCTGTGTATGTGTTGGGCAGTCACATTACATGTTCCTTGAAGGGTACTGTAGAAAGCAATGCTGATATACATAGGAAGGGCTCTCAGTTTTTATAGAAATGCTACACTGCAAACTGAAGGCATGAAATTAACAAGTATCCAATACATGTATATGCCCCCCCTATTAAAAGCATAAGTGTGAGATTATGAACAGTAACAGGTTTCACTGTCATCACCAAGTGGCATTTTGTCAGCTAAATTAGCTGAGCAATTATGTGGTGGTATTGAGCAGGACTTTTCCGTTGAAAGCCCCCATGTGTGGGTGTGTCTTTTTGACTGGCACTCCTAATTATCCAGCAAGGGTGTGAGAGCAGCAACCTGTGCCAGATGGCCAGCAGGTTTGATTATTGAAATTTCTGCCTACCAAAGATTCCAGCAGTGCTACCATTGTTGCTTGCATTAGGTTGTGTGTGCAGCCATACAGCTGGTCACTGGTTCGAGCAATTATACTCATTGCTCAAAAACTAGCTAAACAGCTGCATCGCTGCAAACCTGTGTTGGTTCTAGACATGACAAGCACTTTTGCCCACTGCCAGTCCCCCGAGCGGTCTAATGCCACATATTCATGTCAGTCTGACAAACCTTTTCAGTGAACCAGGCCCAGTGAGAGATCACACATTCACAGGGCCCCATACAGAACAATTCCCAAACCCTGAACTGTAGGTGAAAGATCACACTGTAGTGTGATCAGAGAACTCTTTCAGTTTGTATTTGTAGATTGCAATGATTACGTGAGGCCATAAATTGCATGACCTTTCGTACAAGGAAAGGCTACTGATCCTCAAGTTTTACTGACATGTCTTCAACAAAACTATGACTAGTACAGCGATATCTCCTATAAGATTATCCTGGTGGAAAAAGCTAGCTAGAAGTAATTCTGCTGTAAAAGTTTCCATTTAAAAATATATATGTATGGAGTAGTTCCATTAAGTTAAACAGATCTAGTCACTTATAACTGTCATGTTATTTCTAGAGCTAATAAGGGCTACAGTTTGGACAGCAGGTGCAGAAAACTATATGTCAAAAGAATGGTTTTCTACACTGAATGTACTAAATAAATAAATAAATAAATATTGGCACATTCCAGGCTGTTACAATGTATTGCGTTTATGTATTTGCATAGCAGGCTGAAAGGTCTCAATGATGTACTAATGCTGATGATGTCAGGGATAGTTTGACACTAAATGCTGAAGAGTTAAAATGGTGTTTCCTCTTAAGTTTTAATCATATCACAATTAACAAAAATAAGATACGATTATAACAAAGTTTGAGTTTTAAAGGCTACAGAAAGTTTCAAAGCTTAATTGTCAGTTACAAAAGACAATAAATACAGAACTTATTTTTTGTAAAAACAAGATTCTAAAACTACCTCTGATATAGCACAAAGTGTTTTGAATACATGGAATTCCTAAGATGCTACAGCATTTTATCATTATTGCTCAATGGACTAGGCAAAACGTTCTTCACTGTTAGACACACTATTTTATCTTCATACTATAACAAACACTTTGCTTACAGAAATGTGCTCTCTGTGTGGGTAGCTCAGATGACTAATTTCCTCCACTAGGAACAAAGCCAAAGCTAGATTTGGAATAAGAGAGTTGTGTGGAACATGAACTCCTTTCACTGAAACTGAAGAGTTCATTGCATTTCATGCAGGAAATTAAAAAAAAAAAAAGTTCTGTTCCTGTGTACGTGCGCCATTTGAAAAAAAGCAGATTGGGCAGTAGTTGAATGTTAGGCTTGCTTAAGCCAGATGTAGCACAGTTCAGTTTGTTTGTAAGCAGCATTTCAGCTTGTGGAATGTCCTCCTCCATTTGCAAATCCATTAATCCTTCATTTGTTTTCAAGCAAATTCTTCATTGCTTTCAGGTTACATTGTTATTTTAATAAGTCTCATTACATTGGAACTAAAACAAAATGAATGATTTCTTTTATAGAAGTGATAAATCACCCATGATTCGAACTTCATAAACTCGGGATGCTGTGCAATTTCATGCCAAGCTTCTTTGCCTTGGTTTAATCCGTGGGTATAGCTGTGGGGGCAGAAAAGGAGGGAAAAGATTTTTAAAATGATAAAGGGGCAGAAGTTCTTAAATGTACACAAGTATTTCCATCATGAATACCAAGAGCCACCGGGTTCTAATTATATAGTACATAAATAACATTTCCAGAGGCAATTAAGAGTAGCAATGGCAAACAAATTTTAAAATTTCTCCAGGCAAGCATAAAAATACCACAAGGATGCATCAATTGTGACAACACTAATACAAATGTCAAAAGCAGTAAATTGAAAAGCAAGCAATTCTAAAACTATCTAAGCCACTAGGAACAGTTAGGCTGTCATGCAACAAGAAAAGCTTTGAGATCCAGTGATTGCTACTGTGCAGTGAGCTTCAGAAGGTATTTCTGTTCTATTTATAAACAAAAGAAGAGGTCAGGGTCTATCTGGTTTCATTCCTCTCCATGCATGTCAAACAGCCTTTGACTGGGAACAGGTAATCTGAAAAAAAATCTACCTATATATTGTCTGCTGTCTGGTTCTATGAGGACAGAATCAGCATGAAATTTCACATGCTTTGATCATTGGATCTTGGTCAACACCACCCACCCCTTTAAATGCCAGGCCCTGAAACAGTCTAAGGTTTAAAATCCCTCACAATCCAAACCAATTCTATATCCCTCTGTATCAGAATTTCAGTGTCTGAATACAGGAAGTTCCTTCACAAATGAATAAATGCTTCTGAAGGGAAGAACTGCAGACAGCCACCAGAACTCTCAAATTCATTTGGTCACTTTTCCATCAGCTGAGGTGTGAAATCAGATATTAAAGCTACCAATAGATTGAGTACATTAAAAATCTGACCCTTCCAAAAAAGGTTTATTTTGCATAGACCAAGTTAGCATCTATATTATAGTTTGAAAACTTGTAGCCAGTATTTTGTCCCACTCATCCCATTCAGCAGAGTTCTCACATAGCTTGGCAAGTTTCACTAACATGACTGACAAGGATCTATCTGAAAAGTTAAAAGTATTGAGAGGCAATCGATCATTTATCCTAGACTCACCAAATGCATTTAACCAAATGCATTTAACCTTAAAGGGGAAAAGCAACTGTGAGATCGTACAAATGAGAGAATGTCCAACTACTGAACATCTTTCTCTGGGCTAAATGCACCCATGGCATTGTCTGAAACTTAGGCCCGGGTATCCAGTGTCTAAGCACTTCCTATTCAGAGACTAAGAAAAGATCATTTAATTATGAATACTTAATTGAAGACTGAAAAGGCAGCACCAAAAATTTAATGGCAAGCATGTTTAATGATATAGGTCTTCTACTCCTTCCAGGGAAGGAGACAGGAATGCCACTGTGGTTAGGCTCAATATAGCTAACAAACTTCCAAATGGTTACTGCTTTACAGGTTTTTAAATTAACGCAGGAGAAGAGAGGTGTGTGTCCTCACACCTGTGCTCCTGCTCAGCCTTGAAGGTGAAAAATAATCCAGACTGCATCACTAAGGCACAGTCTTCCATGGGGTTGGAAGACACATTTCAGTTATATCTACACCACACAACTTACAACAGCGCAGCTGGGCCAAGAGAGGTTCCCACCAACAAACCGCTGTCCACGCTGGCGCTTTTCATAATTAAAATTGTTCTTGTTTGTGGTGTGTTTTTTCACACTTCTGAGCAACAAGTTTTAACAATGTAAGTGCCAGCTTAGACAAAGCCTAAATTAGTTTCTGTTCCTGACCTCTTCATCAAATGCCCCTAGAAGCACTAGAGTCTTTTCTTGAGCTGCTTCTTCATGAAGTGCTCCCTCTGTCTCCACAGCTTGGCATGAACAGTGAGCCCCTCCAGAAACTGATCAGAGTTGTCTCAATGCTGATGCTCCTAAACCAGCTATGTTCAAATCTCAGTGGTTCCAGAAGCCAAATTAGTAATCAACATTACCCAAAGGAGCTATAGTAGTGCATCTTCCAAGGTGTTAATGCTGTTTGAGGAAGGACTGGAAGCATGAAGAGATATTCCTAAAGTACTAGACAACAGCAGGAGACTTTAATTTAAAACATTATAAGTAGGCCTGTTCTGAAAGATATAGGAATCTAATCTTCATTCCCATCCATTTGTGAAACTCTCTCTCTGGAAATCAGCTTTTGGGCACAGATTATCTGTATGAGGAAACAGCCTGTGTCTCCTTGAAGCATAACTATTAATCAGTTGAAATTCAGAGCAGTTAAGAGATTCTGCCAACACTGAAGGATTATATCCTGCAGCAATGGATACTGGACATGTATGAATAGATTAATGGGAGAAGTTTTAAATAAAGAGACACAAGTGTCCATCTGTTACTGTTTTCTGGGAAATGGTGCATTTTGGGGAGAAAGGACAGAGGGAACAATGTGTTTCCAAGAGATCTGCCCCATTTCCCCATTAACAAGTGTGGTAAAGAACAGAACACAATGAGGTAAAATCACCAGTACCGATCAGTTTAATCTGGATTTCTGTGATATGCTTCAATTTATAGAACTGCTGCACCTCTAAAGAAGTATTTTTCCAGTCTCAAAATATACATGTGGGAAAATGAGTTAACCTAGAAAACAGAAGAATGGAGGCGCCTCTGATCCACAAGAGGCAAAATGTGTGTGTCATAACCCAGGACTGACATTTCAATCTCATCAGCCTGCCAATTTCTTACTAGAACAATACTTATCAAACTGCATGCTGCAAAGCTTAAGTTGTTACAATGTATGAATTACAAGATCTTTTACTGAAGTTTCGCTGTGTAGAGAATTGTCATTTTTTTAGTTCTACTTCCAGCACAAGAGGCTTCATGACACAGCTGGACACTAACTGAATAATACAAGGAGGACAATAAGAATCTTCAGAGGTCTTGCTTTTTTGACAGCATGATCTTCTCTTCTGTACTGGAACTATTTTAAATGTAGAATTTTGAGGTGTGCTCAGTCCTATGAGAGCCCTCCGGGAAGATATCTGTATTCTGGATGTGTATATTGTAGGAAGGCTGGTAACATGCCCTGATGATCACCATGGGAGCCAAAGCAGACTGCATCCTTAAACCAAATGTCAGATTTGCAGCTGACTATCTTAATAAAATGACTATATTTAAGACAACAAGGAATCCTGTGGCACCTTAGAGACTAACAGATTTATTAGGCCATAAACTTGAGGGTAAAACCCACTTCATCATTGTTTTACCCAAAAAAGCTTATGCCCTATAGATCTGTTAGTCTAAGGTGCCATAGAACTCGTTGTTTTTGCAGATACAGACTAACCCAGCTACTCCTGTGTACTTAAGATGCCTTTTTCCAGAGAGCATCAGTATCTGGAAAGAAAACACTAACTCCTGCTTTCCCCATAGTAACAGAAAAGACTTCATTCAAAACAAGTTCCAAGTATAAGTCAGTCACATGTTTAGTTGCAAATTAGTCATTATCTTCTTAGAAATGGGAAGACAAAATTGTACAGGGCTGTAGAAGCCAACACTACCATGTTGGTTACATGACAGCTTTTCTGTACATCCAGTTTGCATTTCAGTTTCAATGGTTATAGGGCTACATATCAAGAGCAACTCACCCCAAGCAGATTGCGTGGTATGTATCCTTCTGTGTCATTTAGCCGGGCCCACCACCACTCAATTTCATCTTCATCTTCCCGGCGTAGTACTGTCATGCAGTCTCCTTCTTTCATGGATAACTCATCATCATTCTGCGCTTCATAATCCCAGAGTGCGTAGATCACCCCTTTGTTCATTATCCCCATTTTCTCCTGCACTCCTGGAACATGGAAGACAAACCAAAATAGCTCAACCTAAACTGTATCACTGTCTCATGGTCACCTGGGAGCTTTTGTACCATATCTGGCAGCCAAGAAAGTCATAAATCATCCCATTAACTATCTAGTCATCAGCAAATAAAGAATGCATTCCTGGCAAGCTATTAAAGGAGTAAGAGACATTAAGAAAACTTCAGGCAATTTCAAACACACACGTAATCGCCTACTTACATTATGCACAAGAAGCACTGGCTAGGATAGAAGAGAAAAGCCCAAAATATGGACATATCGTAAAGTCAATATAATGATAAGACTGTTTATTACTAAAGTAAATGCAAATGTTATTGTAGTGCCCTGGCTTCTTATCAAGTGAGTAGGTGGAAGAAATGCAGAAATACTAGCTGCTGGTTTTGTTTTGTTTTTTAAATGATTATTAACTATTTGCAACAAGAAGAATCATGTTTTTATTCAGCAATAGCAAAGTGAAAATGGTATTCAAATGAGCACTATCATCCTCATTGGAGAGAAAGGAAAATGAAGGTATTTAGAGATTAAGAGATTTTCTACAATGCTGCTGAATTTCAGAATTAAGACCAGAAGGTCTGATTCTCAGACTCATACTCTAGCCTCTGCCTAAAGCAAATAGCTGCCCCCCCATCTGCTTTATATCTTTAAGTAACTGCTGGTTTTGTTTATATAAGCACACATACCCCTGCAGTTGCTAAGACTTGCACCACTAATTTTAGATAAAAATAAATTAGTTCAATTGCTTCCATGATAATTGCAGCCATTTCTTGGGGTTTGTATGTTATCCTCATTGAGTTAGCATATTCAATTCTTAAGCAAGAGACATCAAAAGCTCCCCTCCATATGCATTCTTCCACTTCCAGACTGGAAACCAAAGCAGAATTTTAATTTGGAGTAAGCGAATGAAATACTGTATATGCTAACCTCTTCTTATTTATCTATCTAGTCTAGTGAAAAGGACAAGCCCTAGTTTTTACAAAATTGTACTCGATGTGGTATACACACCTCACTCTTGCCAAATGAAACAATCTAAGCATTTTTGGTAATGCAGCAGCCTTAATATGCTGTTAGATGACCCAACATCTTTTGATCTGGCCAAAGAGCTCAAGCTGTGAAATCCTGAAAATGTCACTTCCTTCCCTGCTTCCATACAGTTTTGAGACTTGCTAGTGTGCTGCAGTCATTGGAACAAGAGCAGTTTAAGAAGTAAGATACCAGTCAATCAAAAAAAATATCAAAGGGTGGAACACAACAATCCAGGTTATGTAAAGTTTCAGTCAACACACCTCTAGTGTCCAGAGACAGGAAGCATAATGCATAGAGAATAAAGAACCACCCTTTTGTCAGTGAACTGAAGTAACTAGTGTGTCTGTTGAGGCCCTTGAAAAGATAGAATTCTGGGACTGGTGAAGCATCTGATGAGAGATCATGTCACATGACCTGGGAAGGGCATGCAGCATGGGAAATCAGGTGACTCCCTAGTGCCTATACAAGCTCCAGGCACATTTCAAAGAGCAGGACAAGGAAAGAGCTGGCATGGGTCTCTTCACAGCAACCTGAAGGATGGCTTGACTGGGTTGAGACAGTTTCATTGCTTTTTTTTTTTTTTCCTAGTTTACTGATGTGTAGAAATCACTCTTAAAATGAAGATAGTAAATCTCAGTGTGGATAAGATTACAAGCATAAGTAATATCATAGTTCTGCTTTAAGTCTTTAGTCCTTCAGCCTGGATTGAATTAAATGTGGCTAGATGTGCTGAAGCAGCTTTACAAGTACTGTAATTTCTTTGCAGCTAAAAGGGATTAGGTGAATATTATTCAGGACTACACCTTAACTGCTTCACTGCTGGCCAATGTACTGAGTATTAGGGATGTAAATATTGGTCAAAATAGTTAACCAGTTGAACAATTAAAATGATATCATTTAACCAGTTAAACATTAGTGGGCCAGTACAGAGCAACTGGGTCTGTGGAGCAGGGATCCCGCCTGCTAGACATGAGGGTGGGGGCTGCTCCAGGCCAGTCTGCCCACCGTGGATGGGAGTTGGGGCTGCTTCAGTGCAGCTGTGGCACAGCCAGGGCCCCACCAAGTGGCTCGACACAGCCAGGTTCTACTCTGGTCTGACATGGCTGGACATCCAATGGGGTTTGTGCAAGGTCCAGTTAACCAGTTACCCAGTAAGCATTCCAGTAAGCCTCATGCGTACTGGTTAACCTTTTACATCCCTGCAGAGTACATCCATCCAGTTTACAGGAGACTCCTGTGCTCAGTCTACTGCGGCCTTGAGAAGCTCAGATTTCAAGTCAACATCCCTTCTTTAAAATAACAGCATATGAAAACGCAAACGGAAGGAATATTCTTGGCACTAGGAAATCAGATTGTCCCAATCTGAGAACTTGCTCTCATTGGAGTAGATGACCAGAATGTCATATTAATAGGTTTTGAAGTCCAAAAATAATCAGGCACCAAATACATAAGCAATGTCCTACTGCTCGCTTAAGATACTAGTTTCAATCTGTAATAACAGACAGTGACCTAAAATTGTACATCTTCAGAACAGTCACCCTGAGGCTTATGTGACCTCAGTTGAAATCCTACTTAGCTGGTTTTCCTGCTTTCCAAAGAACAACTTTATATTTGGAATGAAGTGGCTCCTTGGTTATCAACTGCAGTCCAATGAGGCCATGGAACTTTGTACAAAATTCTGTAAGCTGTTTCGCCAATTGTCTCAAACTACTGTTGATATTCTATTGGGGTGTTCAATTTAGATTAATCCGCTAATCGAATAGTCAATGCAATTTGCATTGACTATTTGATTAGTCGATAAAGGGCTCCTCCGCCTTGAAGGGTAGCAGGGCTGTTGCTACATATGAAAGGCGAAAGTGCTGTGGGTAGCACAGGGAGTCCCCAGCTGACCCCAGGATCCATGTGGCACTGCCGCTTTGAAATTTTGCATGCAGCCTGGGGCCAGCTGGACTCCCCAGCTGCAGCTTTGAAACATCCTCTCCTTTTCCCCTCTTTCTGATGGGGGGGGGGGGGAAGTGACTAGTGTGTCGACTATCTGATAAACATTTTCTTATCGGATAGTCGACTCATTGTTCTACGTATTCAAGGAATAACTAAAAAGTGTACCATCGCTCCAGTCTCAGTCTCTCTCTGTCACACACACACAAAACAGTTGACTACCTAACTGATAAGTAGATAGGAAATGAGAATACATTTGAACTTTTAACACTAATGTGTTTAAAAAAAAAAAAAAGCGCGCTTAGGATCCTCAATGATCAATACACTTCCCGTACTGTGGAGAGGGCAGAGCAGACAAAAACAGCTGTACTTTTGAAATTGAATCCCTCTAGCCTATTTGAACAGGACTTCAAAAAAAATCCTGCATTGTAATTACGTGGAAACAGTACAGAATCAAGTTTAGAACACAAAACCTCTGACTGAGTAGAAATTTGGCAACAATTTTCTTGCTTCTGATATTCATATGTAATGAGTTGAAAGGCACCACAGAGTAACTTTTCAGCAAATATTAATAACCCAAATAGGAAAATCTGCACCCAGTTCCGTTAGCACATATTGGTAAATTTAGGTGGACTTTTCCCAGTGGTCTTTGGAAAATTTTCCCATTGGATTAACAAACTCAATTAGCTTCTCCAATTAAATCAAAGTATCCTCTGCACAAGGGCCTTGCTTATTTCAGGATAGCCACACTTCAGTAATTGAACCCAAAACATACTGAAAGGCCTCCGGGACCAGCTGGTATTTTTCAGAACGGAACTCAACACGCACCGTAAAGAAACTGAGAGCACTGGGTGTAGCCTTCTTCCATTTCTTCACATTTGTCTGCAGCCGTCTGCATGTCACTGTAGGTCATAGCAAACACAGCAGCACCCGATTCCACTAGGAATTTGCACACCTGGACATTATTGCAAGATGCCGCGCAGTGTAAAGGGGTCCTATAAAATGGAAGAGGAAGAATGACTGTTAAGTTCAAGACATCCTTTCAGGTGTGTTACTGATAGTAGTGCTTGTTGGTTACGTCTACATTGCATCTAGGAGTGAGCGAGCCAGCCACCCGACAGACAGACTCATACTAGTAGGTCTCACACTAGAATAGCTGTGTAGATATAACAGTTCAGGCTGGAACTCAGGCTCTGATGCCTGGGGAGAAAGAGGGCTTCGGAGCACTGATCAGTGTCCAGGCAATGTCTTCACAGCTGTTTCTAGTGCACTAGCATAAGTCGGCAGACCTAGGGTAGGAGGCTTGCTTCCAGATGTAATATCTACCTGTAGTCTCCATGGCTGAGACTGCTTTTATGCATGATATAGCAATAGATGTTCCACCAGTAAAGACCCCACACATGAAACAATTAATTCCTAAAGCCAACAGTAGCTATATTTCCCAAATGACATCAAGTTGCCTGCAGGTGGACGCAGCAGAAATGCCAGTGCTTGGATACCAACAGGAAAGTAATTTCTAACCATGCTAGTTTTCTGCTGTCAAATTGCAAGAACAAATAAAATCACCTCAATGAACATACTGAAGTCATGCCTCTGGGACGGAGACAGCTAACACTGGAATGTGGCTCACCTAAGTACAAATTCTTGCCTTACATTCATTCTACTTATTTTATTGTGTGTGTTTGGATTTACTCTCCGAGTTCTAAGCACTTTCCATATAATTAGAAGTACAATAAGAATAATAAAGCCAGCAGCCTTTGAGTGGGCCTTTACTAGCAAGAAGTTCTTCTCCCCTTAAAAAAGTCTTTGGTGTCTGATAAAAGGGGGAAAAAAGTCACTTGAGTAAAAGGCCGCCAAGAGTTTGCAAGGCCTACACTGGGCATCGGACAGTGAGTGTAAGATTCAGGCTTTCACTTTTGTAGGGGACATTTGCAATCTGGCAAACCAGCTCCTCCTTATACAATAAGCTGCCTTAGCTAGAAGTTTTCAAGCATGCAACGTTCATTTGGAGAATCCATGTGCTCTTCTCGACACTTGTTACATATTCATTTTCAAACAAAAAAGAAACCGGAACAAGTTTTCTACACGAAGTACAGCATTTCTACAGCTACTGAGTGTAACCCAGAACCTTTACAGTCAGGTTTTTTGAGCCACCTCCTCTTCTACCTCAGGATTTTCTGTCTTCCAAATTGCCCCATTGTGGGTTACACCCTTCTTCCTCATCTGTCCGGCTCAAGATGGTGGCCAAACTGGGTGAGGAAAATTAACCTTGGGGAGTTCAGGAGCTTAAGCTGCAGGACTTCCTCAACAGGCCATATTTTCGCCCTATCTCCCTACTTGATACTTCACCAGGAATTGCTTCTGACCAACTAGGTTCTCCATCAGGAAAAGCATGGCTAATTAGTTCTATAATATTCCAGCACTTTGTACAGTCTGGAGGGAGTAATTCTAAAGACTCCATTCTCTTCTATTAAGGCCACCTTGTGCCATACACTCAGGGCTTCATGGATAGAATACTTTCCAATTCAGCACCCTACTTCTTGCACAACAGATAGGAGCTGAGAGTCAAACTCAGATACCTCACATCAAATTAATTCAGGGGCAGCACCAAGGGAGCTGTTCTTTGGCAAGGAGTTTAAACACTAATACCACTTAAGGGAAACTGAAGACTGTCCTTACCATCCATCACTATCTGCAGCATTGACATTCACACCAAACTGTACGAGAAACTTTACAATCTCAGTGTGACCAGCACACACAGCATTGTGAAGGGCTGTAATTCCTTCATCATTGGGCAGGCTGGGATCTTCAACCTACAGGGCACAGAAAAAAAGAGAGGCCGGTCACATGCAAGTGACTGTGTATACAGCATTAGCAACCGGATAGCACCTTATATAAAAAGGAACAACTCATCTGATTTTGAAAGATTACTTAATCAACCACTAAAGGAATACAATTGCCTCTCCCCCCCGCCCCCAGAAGTCTCACATATACTCATTACCCAAATTCACCGTAACTCTCCAACACTGAAAATGGTTTACAATATTGGCAGTGCCCAGATACTTTAATAAAAATCAGCATTATTGAATTGATCAGAGCTAGTTTTAGAGAGGGACGGCATTGCAACCTTTTGGAACTGAAAGTCAGGATTCCTGCATATTTCACACTGAGATGTAAGCAAGGTAAGTGATTTATACTTGTGTGTTAGGTATATTATAGATAATATATTGATAATGACTTTTCAGACGAGATCAATAAATACTGATGACAACATGGCAAAGTTATACCCGAAAAAGACTTAATATTGAATATCTATAACCACAGTGTGGATATGTTGCCATCTGAAATGGCTTAAGAGTAACACCATCACTTACGGGCCTCATTATCTCAACATTAAATATCACAGAACGGGAGCTTCCTTAGCTGTAAGTCTCTCAGTTTGGAATTGAAACTTTAACCCCTTTCTAATAATATTTTTACCTCATAAATGATTCTCTGTACAAGGTCAAATTCTCCCTCCAAAGATGAATCTAGAAGCAATGCAAGGGGGTTGAATTTCACTCTCATTCCATGGGCAATCCTTTCTGAGCCAGTTTTACGCAAGTTTGTCCTCTTCCCCTGGGAAATAAAGCCAACAGGTTATAGGAATTCTTGTCTAGGTGGAACAAGAATACAAAACTGATACATTGAGAACAATGGTAGAAACTTGTGATTGAGATAAGTCTAGATTTCATGTGCTAAGATGTCCCCAAACTACCACTCTTTCTGCACAGCATTGCAGATAGCTAGATACATAAGGAGAGATTTTTGCCTCCCTCTGAAGCTTCAGATAAGGGGCACGGTGGGAGATTAGATACCGAACTAAAGCAATTCCCATAGTCTTATAGTAGCAAAGTCATGAAACCAAAAAAGTCAACAAATATTCACTATAAATACTAACAAAGCAAAATGAGGGCATTTTTGTACACAGCATTTTATCATTAATCTGTCAAAAACTATCATGCTAAGAAGATGAAAAATTAGATTCCAAAAGACATATTTTTTAAACTGGTATTAGTTATTGTCTTTCTGGATTTCAACAAATTACTAAAAACTCATTCGTAGGAACAGGAAGCAAGCTATGTTAAAGATCATTTTAGAGGGATTTTGTAGAACCATATTTAGATCTAAATTAACATTTTTACATCTGTGTTAGAAATAATTTTGACTGTCCAAACAACACGCTCTTGCTGAGAACATGTATATGTTTAAAATAGTGATATCTCCAGCTGCCTGTGCAGCAGCAAAGATCACTATTCATAGGGCTATGCAAATTTCATGTTGGCTTCTGTTCATTTAAAAATCCACGGGGCGGGGGGGTGGAGGGGGAGGGGGAGGAAGGAGAGAGAGACACACATTCTGTAGATGAAAACAACCACTCTGATTTGCACATACACGTGGTTTGACATTACTCAGATTTCCAGAAAAATAAATTACAAAAAGCCAGGATTTTTCAATAAACAACCTGTCAAGAAAACCCAAATATCCTAACAGAGGTCAACTTCTTGCCTCATTTCTTCACATCTACCTAGAATCAGTATTGCAAAGAGGAAAAAAAAACCCCTCCCAGAACATGCTCAAAATGGCCTCAAAGGTACTCAACTGAATCAAGCTCTTAGGATTTAGGAAATCCTGATTGTTCAAGTTCTTTCTACGCCTGCAAATTCTGTTCCAATGGGAGGGCGGGGGAGAGCAGGAGTGTGATGTAACTTGTGCTCCATGAAACACCAGAAGATGGAAAGAACTTGACTGAAAGCTATTAGCTCCTCTGTTTTCTAGCTGACTTGGTAGAATCCCACAAAACCTATTCAGTGTGTTTCTTTCAGGTTCTGACAAAGCTCTGAGAAATTAAACCATTCAACATTTCTGTTTTAAACCAATGGTTGAGAGACAGGTTTGTGTCATCTCATTTTTCTTACATTTACATTTTTCTCATTAACTTACACTGATAGATTCAAGTTCTAGAGAATCCAAATAAACATCAGTAAAATGGACACAAGTAGCTGATAATTTTAGAACAAAAGTTATAAATAGCATTTAGCACCAACAGGTTTAGATGCTACACTTCTAATATACAGCGTAATCCGGGACTATGCATATTAGTCTCCAAGTATTCACCATTTCAAAGATACAATTTTATTACCTCCAAGATGGAATTAGATTTGAATGAAATGAAGACAGCACGCATTTTCTACAAACACGAAGTGGAACTTTAGGTTTGTTCTGTGTTGAATATTATTTAAATATTTTAACCAGAGTAATTATTTTTAGAGAAAACAGGATATCAATAGAGCTAGTCTAGACATTGCCAAAGATAGACCTCCAGCCTGTTAAGGTGACTATTTTCCCATATGCTGGTAAGAAATCGATACAAACCACCTACACAGTGTAATGCACAGCTTTAATTGGTGAAACCTAAAATGACCCATGAAAGTGACCAAATCTTAAGCTAACTAGAGGTGCTGGTACTTACAGGAGGCAAGGAAAACTGTCCAGTGACTTCAGGGGGTCGCATACTGAAGGAGTCCTCTCCCAATCCTTCTGGTTCTCCTGATGGGTAAGGAGGTGGTGGATATGGAGGATATTCCTCCATGTATACTTCCAGAGGTTCTGATGACTCTAGACTTGGTTCTTCCGTTTCAGACTGCACATGTGCATCATTAGCTGATGTTATTTCAGGCACGCTATCTAGCCCTGCTGAAGGGAGAGGCACTTCATTTTGATCTGTGCTTGGGTTTTCAGCTTCCTCGGTGATGGCTGGTTCAGGTGTGGAAGGAACCACTTCTTTCTCGGGTTCTGTGCTTAGATAAGGGTTCTGGATTTCTGTTGGGCTTTCAGGACTGGCAGATGCAGAGGTTTGTTTAGATGGATACGAAGGGGCTGAAATAGTCTCCATGGCAGCCAGAGTGGTCCTCTGATACAAAAGCTTCTGAATATTGGGCCCGTTTGGACCTTCTGGTTCAGTAATAGAGCTACGCTTCTTCAATGGCCTCGGGGCATTAGACAGCTTCTTCCTTAGGGCCTCCAAATCAGCATCGCTCTGATTTCGGTAAGGGTTGGATAAGAAAGGCAACAGCTTGGTTGGGCTGAGCGGGCGAGGGATTCGTTCAGTTTCATGATTCTCATGGGCAGAAGCTGCTGGCTCCATTTCAGGCTCCGGGCTGCCTTGGTTGTTTGAGTAGACGTTCTCCAGCTGCTGTGGCTGACTTTGTGCGCCCGTTCCAACAATCACAGGCTTGCCATACACTGATGAGCAATTTAGAAAAAAAAAAAAATTTAATAGTTGATCAATATAAAACAATAGCAAGTGTGTGACCTGAACTATCTACTACAGTGATAGATTAGAATAATTGTATCCTCTGAACCTGCTAAAAGCCTGCCTCAGCCAACAGGTATTTAATAACATCCCCTGACATTAGAAGAGAAGCGTTGTGTTAGAGACCAGGATAAGAGGACAGGTAAACATGCCCATATCCCTTATTGGTTCCCCAAAAACACTGCCGTTCCCATATAACTTTACAAAGGAAAGAGAAAGAGATCCATATCCTTACTGCTTGGGAAGTGTGGAGCTCTGGTCTGTGCCCTCGTCAAAGCACTCTGTACTGCCTGTTGAAAATTCTTCCCAGGAGTCTGCTGCTGAGTGTACATGCTGTATATTGAACTTGCTGCCACAGTCTGTGGCTTTCGAAATGATGGAAGTGGGGTTTCTTTGGACGGCTGAGGGGTGAAAGGTCTCACAGCTGCTGCAGGTGGGCTCTCTTGTTTGGAGGAGGAAAGAATTTGGTCCTGGCTAGTGGAGGGGCCACTAGGAGGCACAGAAATGCGTTGCTGGATCTGCTGGGAAGTATGAGGTGGCTGTTGGGTTGTTGATTTCTGTTTGTTTCCCACAGATACAATAGCCAAAGGCAGCTTCTGTGGATTTCCATCAGACTTCGTATCAGGAGAAGGCAGCTGACTGGCTTGACCAAAATAAGGCAAGTTTATCTGTTTTGGTTTAGTGGGAACAGGCGGTGGTACTTTCGTCACATTTTTATTGGCAATCTGCAAGACAAAAACATAGCTGGATTTATGAAGTCTAATCTGGCTCTGTGTGTTCAAGATGTTCTAACAGATCTGGTGGGAAAGACACTGCATAAGACAGCACAATAGCTACAGATGCGATTATATCCGCAGCCTGTTTATTAGTATTTATTATTAAATGCTTATTGGATAGTCGACAGGCTAGTTGACTAGTTGATTCACCCCTCCTTGCTGCCTCTATCAGAAAGTAGGAAGCGGAGGAGGTGCTTCAAAGCAGCAGTGCCGTGTGGAGCCTGGGCCCAAATCCTGGGTTCCGTGTGGCGCTGCCGCTTTGAAATGCCGCAGGGAGCATGGGGCTGGGGTTGTTGCTACACTTCAAAGACAGAGGTGCCCTTATCAACTAATCGAATAGTCAATGCAAATTGTATCAACTATTAGAATAGTTAACTGGCTAATTGATTAACCGATTAGCCAAAACATCCCTACTGTTTATGGCCTCTAGTGTTAGCCATAAAAATACACAAAATGCAAAGATGTGAATTGGAATCACAGTTGTTGCACACAATCCCTGAATTTGCTACAGAAAGTCTTAAATAGCTGGCAGTTCAAAGGGTCTGTTAAAAAGAAGTCAAATTATGGAGCGATCACAGTTCTGTAAGGCTAGCTGAGGTATTTACTATTTTTGTATTCTCTCTATAGTCACCCATAGCATTTCAATTTTTAGTAATGATTACTTAGATTTGATCTAAAGGATGTCATCAAATTGTGTTAGATTATAAAGATACTCAAACCTAAATGGTTTTAAAAATCACAGCTTCTCTATAGTATCTTAGCAAGGAAATATTGATTGCTTGCAAGCAAATGTGAATAGTACAATTACTTGCACAAGATAAATATTCAGAGTAGCTAGAGAGCTATTTACTCAAATTAGAAGCTTGCAATTCCCATCCTCTAGTAGTCCCTTAAAAGAACCCAGAACCCTCTCTCAATGTTTGTGAAGTGTGCAACAATCATTAATAGGACAACTTCCTGGAATGCAGGAAAATGAGATGTACATGTACAACTAGAATAGGGTTACATGTTTTTTGCACACCTGAGCATCTCGCAAGAGGTCTTCACTGCTCTGGTTTTTTCTCAGTGAGCCCAGCGCTGGCCCTCCAGCGGACTGATCCACAGAATCAAACATGGAGAAAGGACGCACTTTCTTCTCTTTCTCTCGCAATGGAGTCTCTCCATCACCAGCTGAAGGAGAGGAAAAGCAGAATTACGGCAAATATCTAGAATCCATTTTCATCAATAAGAGGCCCATTATATACTCTGGCAGAAAAGTGAACTTATATAGGGAAGCTTTTATATAATCCTCTCTCATATGTCAGACTAAAAACCCCAAGAAAAGTTGTACATGGTAAGATGAAAACCCAATCAGAGCAGGTCTTCAGGCAATATTCTCTACTGTAATAATCACCATCCAAAATCAGGGGCTTTAAAAACAAAAAAACAACCACCAGTAGATTGTTAGTAGCTTTGCTATGTGCAAAAACAACGGTCTTCAATTCTATTACTAAACTGAATTATAGACATCAGCTTGTAAATGTTTGTCACTGACTGGTTTCTCACCAGCATATAGATGAGCAAATATGAATAAAACATTAAAAAAAAAAAAAAAGACCAATAAGAACTCACATTGCCCTTCATTAGTCACACTTTCTTTTGCTGAAGATGACACTGGTCCTTGGTTAATGAAGTTGTCTGCATTTGAATTGCACCATTCAGGGACAGACGGGGGAGGTTTTGAACCTGGGATTATAGGACCTAGCACACAAAGGAAAGAAAAAAAGTTTTAACTAAAACCATTTTCATTTATTGACCATTGTTCATGAGACCCTTCATTAAAGGAATTAAATTCTAATTGTACGCCAGATCAAAGAGAAATATCACTCTAGATGCTTTAAGGCCAGACATGGATACACACAAAAACGAACAACTTTTATATTTCCTAGAGCAGCGAAGTTTGCTAATATCAGCATCTGCCAGCATTTTGAGAAGGCAATTTTTTAAGCAAAGTCTCCTAGACTGATGTTTTCACTGGCCTGGCTCCCGATTGGTATTAAAACTTACCTTGGCTACTGAAATGTAGTCTGTAAAATAATAGGTGGGGGGGGGGGGGAACATTTCATTGTAACCAAAGAAAAATGTGATGCATTAAAGCAGTAGCAAATCCAGCTAGAGACATCCAAAAACGATCCATATGTTCAATGTGCAGACAAACACTGAATTAGAGGAATGATCTTTAAATTCACTGAAGCAGCTATAACATCGGCTTCAAAAACAATTAAGCTAATGTACTCATCTTGTTCTTAGTTCAGTATTGTAGAAGAAAAGAGATGAGTCTCATTATATATTTGCAAGGTAACAGCTTTCTAAAGCAGTAGAAAGCCAGTTCAAATATCAGTAGAAGAGGACAAACTTTTAAGACAAATTTTGTCCTGAATGACAGGATCAGGAGTTTTAACTCTGGGTAGCCAGTGACTATGCTAGAAATAAGATACAGCTAAAGTTTGAGTAAATCGTGTGCAGAAGCAGCACAGCACTATACATAGCAAAGTTTCATTGCAGAAAGCAAGTTTAACAGCCTATTTGATATCAAACTAACCTCCCCCCCCCCTTTAATCGAGGAAGGAACCAGTAATCAGCTGAACAATGAGAAAACAAATGAGAAAACAGGGGTAGGGCCATAAGTTCAAGAGGAGGGGCTCAAAGGGGAATACAGGACAGAGAATCATGGTGATTAAAATTTAGGATTCCACAAGGAACAAGTGAGATGTTCCTGCTGGAGGCCACAGGGCCCAGCTATCTATCTATTCCCCCCCCCCAGGAAAAGAGCAACCAATGTGGGTCCCCCAGGCTTGCCTGGAGAGGCTGCATAGAAGCAGCTAATCAGAGCTCAGTAGGCTCAGATAAATGGAGTTTCAGGACCATAGTGGGTCAGCTCCTTGCTAAGGCCAAAGAGACAAAGCAGGGTGCTCCTCTCAGCCACGGGAGTTTGAGGGACAACCAGAATTTGGTTCTGTCTGCATTTGCTTAGGTTTGGAGCAAGCAGCCCTGAAAACTTTAACCTTATGGAAAGAGCTCTATTTAAAAAACCCAGAGCTGGGGCTGATGACTGTCGAGAGGGAAATAAACAGCACTCTTGGACTTGATGCCCTAGAAAGGATTCATTTTGATTGTGTGAGCTGGCCGAAGAGCAGAGGCACTGCCAACCCGTTAGGTTTGGCAACCTCACTTTGAGCGGTCACCAGGAGAGGGAGAGAAAGGACTAGCAGCTACACACAGCAGCAGGAAGCACTCAAGAGTTGAGTGCCCCATTACACCTTGGTAAGTATTTCAGAAGTAGACATTAATCAAGTAAAGCCCTTACACCATTTCTGTGCAATGACTATTTCCTAAATATTAGTGGTGAGGAAGGAAGAGGAGGAGAAATGAATACTTCACAATTTGCCCCTTTTTGTGATCAGCTGGGTTTTTCTTATGAATTCTCTCAGGGATCTTGTGTCCCTGTGAAAGCACAAATGATGTTTTACATCTCCCAGAATTTCTGCATTGTGTTACCCCTAACCAATCAACTAAAGCATCAGCCAATGCAATAAAGGACCCAAAATGACTGTTAAAGGATCCTGGATTGCTTGAGGATGGAGTTTAACATCTTCAAGATTCCTACGCAGGATACACAGGTGCTGAATTAGACACTAGAAGAAAGGATGAAAGTTTAAAAAAAAAAAAAAAAAAAAATCATGGAGGAATTTAATAGAAAATGAGAATTAGATAAATTACCACCAGGAGCTTTAGTTTGGGAAACACCAGCAGCTCTCATGTTTGGCAGAGTTTGTGTTTTCAGTGGACCATCAGGTGCCTGCAAAGTTGGGGTCCCTTCTGGAAATGCAGGTTTCACTAGAAGTTCAGGTCTGGAAGCAACACGTGGCATGGTGGAGGACTGGATATAAGGACCTACCGCTGCCACTCGACTTGGGGCAGATACCACTTGCTGGGGTAGGTTCCCATCTGAGGAAACCTAAAGAAAGAATGCAATTAAAATTACTTAATATGGTAATGCCCACCACAGGAGTCAGGGAAAAAAGGTACAAAAAGAAGCAGTTTCTTTACAGTCCATGTAAATAGACCAGCTCTGTAAAAAACAAGGCTACCTGAAAAATCTAAAGGCAGCACAAAGAGAGCTCTTGTCCATGAACACTAAGTAGGTTAACAGCAACATAGCATGAAAAGCACTTCAATAATACAAGACTAACTGCCAAGGGATATAGAAAAAACAACCTTCCCCACAAGCAGGATTATTAATATTGTTTGGGCAGCAGACTAAACAGGATTCTGATGAACTATCCAGCCCTTACCGGTACATTTTCCTTCTGTTGCAGTGCTGCCTTCTTCTTCCACAGTCGATCTCTCAGCTCATTAACACGCTTATCCATAACTGCCACTTCTGAGTTGCGCTTGTTTAAACACTCCCTCTGTTGCTGCAGCTTGGCATTCTGCTCCTGGTTCAGTTTGTTCCTCAACTGAATATATTCAAAAAGGGGGGAAACAAACCAGGAACAAAAAAAACAAATCAGGGTTCAGGATAAAGACCAGGGGGGGGGAGGGGGGGAGAGAAAAAAAAAAAAAAAAAGAAAGAGAGTACTCTAAAAGGTAAAGTCACACACATACATGGAAATTGCTTTTTCCTTCTTTTCTCAACATGTTGACTAGTCAATTTTGCTTTAATATATACAGGCTGTTCAATACAGAACATTCCACCAGTTACCCTCAGTATGATAGATATGCTGCCCTCACAATACTGAAGGCTCCATACCTCACACTGCTCTATGGCTTTGGGAGGAATGGAGGGTGCCGTGTTTCAGATAAGAATTAGGCCTACCAACTTTTAGCCATTACTCAAAGCTCTCATTTGCTAAGCAGATTTGTCATTACCTGCAGCTCCTTATACAGTCGGTCTAGCTCAGCTACAGCAGACTGGTTGTCATGGTAACCATCAATCCGGCCATTCTTCAGCATCTCCAGTTGTCTGGTAAGTTCCTCTACCTTTGACACAGCCAGTACCAGCTCTCGCTGCTTTTGCTGGAACAAACTGTTCATCTGTTCAATTTCCTCCACTAGAAAGGAAGAGAGCACAATAGCTGCGGCTGAGAAAGAACCAACTGTGGGTTGCGTCCAAGGCAGCAGTTAAGGGAACAGAAACCGCCCTGCAGTTCTTCAGAACAGTGCTGGAACCAGGTCTACAACAGTGTAGCCAGACATGAACCCCATCTTGTTTTCCGCCCCCCAGAGAGCAAGAGAAAGGCAGTCAGCCTTTGATGCCCTGGGAACGCAGGGGTGCTGCCTGTCCCTGACTCTAATAAACAGAAACCAGACAGTAAATGGGCTAGCTGACGACCTTGGGCCTCCTGCTGCCCTGATGGCTAGTACCAGTAATTGACACGCCTACACTGTCCCAGAAGAGGAATCTTCGCCCATCACATACCAGAGGTGCCCATTGTCTGCATTTTCCCAGGTGTGAATTATGCTTTGCACCCTTCGTGGGAAACTTGGCATTCAAAGCCATTTTTCCTAATTGGCCACTTGAGACCAGGAAGAAGCCTACGTGACCGAAGGGGTATAAAGAGGGGTTTAGTAGCCCACCCCATTTGAGCTCCAGTCATCTACACCTGCTGGCAGGTATATGTTGTCTCCCGAGGTCTGTGGGACGCCCAACCTCGCCCTACTTCTTCCCGAGGGATTGAGAGAAAGACGGCCAAGTCTGGAACGCAGGGGTGAGAATATATACCTGCTAGGTGTCTATTTTGCATGCATTTAATAAGAGCTCAGAGAACCAAAAGGATTTCATGGTACCTGTAAGTGACTTATTAGTGTAATTTCTGTCCTGTCCTTTGTAGTGGCTGTGTTATCTGTAACACAGTAGTAGCATTTAACAGCTAAGTTTACCCTGTAACAATAAAATAGTAACTGTTTAAGCTGTGACCTGACTCCTTCAGTTGCTGTAACAGAACCAAGAACAATTTTAAAAGAACTCCAGCCGGTCATAAGGGACAGATACAGGGAGAGCTTGAGCGTTGGATCATGTCGCTTCCAGGGGATAGATCCGTTGGGGCATCTCTCAGCCTCCCCAGGCTGCCTGCTGCGAAGGGATCGTGTATCCTAGCAGTCAAAATCTGAGGTGTAATAAGCTCTCCCTGTAAACTTCTTGGGGCGCCCGTCAACCTCCTCCAGGTTGCCCGCTGCTAAGGGACCCCAGTCCTAGCAGTTGAAGTCTCGGGTGTATAATACACACACACCACTCACTGCCCAGACCACCGGCTGACAAACAGGCAGTTACAAATCATTTGGACACAAGAATCCTTTATAGGAGCTTCTTAGACTAAAGTTCATCTGTTTTCGGGGTCTTTGCAAAATATGCAGCAATATGAATATACTTCCAGTAAATCCCAAATCTAACATCTATTCTGTGTACCCAAAGGATGTAAGAAACAAAGAAATAGTGCTCTGATCATTTGAAGTACAAACTTAGGCTGAGTTACCATGAGGAAGCTAAATCCAGCATCATACAAGAACTGCTCATGGAAGTTAACCCCATAACAGTCAGGTAGGTGCTTTCATGATATGCAGAGACTTAACTTTAGATAATTTGAATGGATTTGAGAATATATTCAAGTTATTCAATGTGTGATCAAATCTCTTGGGAACACTGAATGGATTTAGGAAGCTGTTTGTGATCAGCTTGTATCAAGAGGCTCCATTAATACATTTCCACTGCCTGAACCCACTGTGTTAAACTTTTAATTTTGTATAATTAGCCAATGAGACATGACAACTAAAATAATTGTCACCCATAACATATTACATATTCCCTCAAAAGTTTCCTAACTTCCCTTATTTTGACATCCCACTCCTGCCTTCCACTCATTATCAGATGTATGCTAATTGCATTATCTGTATGAGTTCTACTATAAACTCCTCAAGGCTAGGACCTTGCTTTCATTTCATTTGTAAAGCATCATTAGTGTCAAAAACATGGTGTATTTTTCTTTAAGCATTGCTGTAAAGTCTCATTGCACAATATTATATATAGAAGGGAACAAGTTATCTGAACTGATAGAAAATCTGATATAAGCAGGTGATATTATGCTTAACTGGCCAAGATGTGACACCCCAGAACTTATTTGGTGGGAAGTTAACACTCTAGTATATTTTTACACAACAATAACTCTGACCAAAACTCACTCTTGTTCAAAAGGCAGCATGGATAGCGTGTTGTACAGCATGCTGAGCTGTGTTCAGGAATGACTAAGGGAGGAGGATGCAACAGTCTAAATATTTAAAGGTTGCTAATATCAAGGATGGAAAAACTACTGAATGTGATTCAAAGAGGGTGTAATAAGGAAGTTTAACTAAAATGAAGAAAATACAGTAGGCTAAAGAATAGTTTCCCAGGGAAACTGTAGGATGAAGACATTGCTTGGGCATAATTTTAAGCATAAATTCACTATTTTCAGAGAGATGAAAGGGATAATCTAATAGATTTTTTAAAACACTTCTTGGATTTTTAAAATGTTCAGTTGATTGACTTGCATGGAAATATTTTAACTTTAAATTTTAAAATGAAAGTTCCACAGTCCAAGAATGTTTTATGAGCTATTTCAGACAACAACCCCCTCCACCCCCCCGGTACATCCTCTCTAGAGCTCCCTGGAGCTGCTTACCTAGTTTCCCATTGCTTAGCCTTTTCTGCTCTACGTGCCCTTTGAGGGCTCGCACTTTCTTCAACTTGGCTTCCTGATTCTCAGCAATTTCCTTTAATCGCTTGAGTTTTTCCTTTTCAGCAACTTGCTGCTGCTGTCGCTGATCTTGCTGTTTCAGGAATTTCAAACGCTGCTCCTTCAAGTAGAGACAGAAAGCAATTTAATATTTTGAAGAGATGATACGCTTGATCATGTCAATATGCTGATGGATATAATCCCAGATGTAATTATCTAGAGACAAAGTAGCAGGTCACATATTGCATACTAAGGTTCTGGCATCTAATTGTGGGACAGACCTTTCAACTCAGGAAAGTAACGATGACAGACAGCTACCACGATGAAGGTGTCTGGATAGGATTAGTGGGAAAGACTTTCACAACCAAGGAGAGAAAACAACATAGCATAGAATCCATATGCTGATCTGGGCACATTCATGCTTCAGTCACAGTATTGGCAGGGAAGGTGCGTGTCTCGCCAAGAAATACAAACCAGAATATCATGGATGCTGCGCTATAAAGACATCTCCATGTCTTACAATATATGAAGCTATGGGCAATTGGGTTAAAGGCAGGGGGACGGCTCTATCATCTAGTCTGAGCTCCAGTATGACAGGCTAAGAGCTTTCACACAGTTACCACTATGTTGAGCCCAATAGCCTGAGTTTGACTAAATCCTTCCAGAAAGGCACCCAGTCATGATTTAAAGACTTCAAGACACAGAGATACTATTTAAGTTCCCCTTAAGCCGCACAGCTTCCCATTAAGCGCCAGGCAGGGGCTGAAACCTGCAAGTGGGGGTGTTCTCAATCTCCCCCAGCCCAGAACCTGCTTGGAATGGGGGGGAGAAGGAAGGGCTCCCTGCTGGCCCCAGCACAGAGCTGCTGAAGCCTCAGGAAAAGCCAGCTCTCCTTGCTGCCCCCAGCAGGGAGCCGACCAGGCACAAACCCCTTTGGAAATCTTAGTCTGCATATCCCAAGCCGAAAAACCACTGCTCTAGAAAGCAGAAGCTGGTTATTTTCTTCAGAGATATTCTGGCAGGATTCAGCTAGAAAGTGGCCTTAAGTACAAATAAAAGGAATAACTCGGCAGGAATGATGGAAAGACTGAGTGTGGGAACAACTTGGACTTCCTAATAATCCTCCTGGAAAGAAAAAGTCATCCCAGTTGGAACAAATTCTCCTGTAGAGCATCTAATAGGCAACTTATTTACAAGGTGCAGGCCTCAGAGCAAGCTGCCTGATTGATGGCCATCCAGATTATTTATGCAGATATTGGAAGACAACCAAAGGGCAGACTGAAAAACTGTAAATCCAGTTTTTCCTGTGAGATTTCCTTTGTAATAAGTACATACAGTGTTTATATTTTGCTTCTTACAGATGTTGTGCTGATTTAGATATACTGCTATTTCTAACATTACTGGTTAATCCCTGTTATTTTTTGGCTAGTTATTAATAGTTGTTGAGGGTTATATAACCAGGTAAGTTGAGTCTAATAGTGATTCATCCCTGATAACTCATGACACTCATCTCTACTCTGGAGGGATTAGACACAAAACTTTGCCCCGGCTAATTTGCCCTGGCAAAGTAGGTGTTTGTTGACAGCGTTAACACCAAAAGAAAATGCTAGTCACTTGTTAAAAGTCAGATTCAGTTATGAGTAGACCATGACATGTGTTAATATGATGTATTGCTTTCAGTCACTAGCTCCCTGACAGGTACTTACATAGGATTTCCACACCACCTTGTACTGCCAAATGCAAACACAGCTGGACTAAGTCTCAGTAGATGTTTTTCAAATGTGGAAGATTTGGTATTAAAAGCTATTATTACACTTCGCATTTGCTACAGCTGAGTTATGGACCATGGCTTCCAGTGCCCAATAGAGCAAGACTTACTGAAACTCCAGTAACCCTACAACTTGCATTAACCCTTACAATTTTACAGATCAGTCTGCTGATTCAGACAATAAAATGAAGGATGTAAGCCAAGGAACTCTGTTCTCTGTCATAGTCCACTCTCCATTCCCCCTCCCAAAAGCACCCCACTCTCTCCATCCACCTAACCTCCAATCTAGCTAATTCCTGTATGCACAAAGCTGTTCTCTGTTCCATGCTGGCCCTACTCTGATCACAGCTAGGGCAGACAAAAAAAAGACAGGCCAATGATGGGACCTGGCAGCAGAGCGATACAGGGTTACTAGAAGAGAAGGAATGGTGGGACAAGAATGAATCTGCCCAGGAGCATCAATGCAGTCCTTTTTCTCCCACACAGCACACTCCCAAGCACAGGGCATTGGCCAAGCCTGATAAGAGGAAGCATGTATTGGGTTCCCGGGCAACTGCTCAATGGATGGTGACATTTCCCAGAGCAGTATGTATTAATGAACCCTGAATCAAATTCAAAGTCTGTGCCCTGATTTGTACATGAGGGTTCAGAATGATTTTTGTTGATTCACTAGTGCTCCTTGTTCCATCACTAGTGTTGTTGACCAGGAACTGATGATTTATTCTGTAAAGGCTCTTCTAGTTCCTTTTTTTAAATCAACTCCTGTCCATCTTTTTCCACATGTTGGCCCCAGGAAGCCAGACACACTGAACTCCACTGAAAAAGCAAGATCATTACAGGAGAGCATTATACCAAGAGACAAAAGCATCTTTCACTGTTGAAATCCAGTGAATAGCTAGCAAATACACAGAGCAATACAAGGTTGGCAGATCCCCTAAAATGAATTACAACATTGGCGTTATGCTTGATCATGTGAGCAAGCTGCATAATTGATTTAATCAGCATTGTATTTTAAAATTTGGCTGTTGTAGTTAAACCTCTCACCAGACAATACTGCTAGGAACTGAACACTTATTGAGATTAACGTCCAAATGCGCAAACAAGAGCCAAAGTATTTGAGAGCACTATGGAGAAAAAAAGACTCCTCTGATCTTTTGTTCCTTGACTGTAAACAAACGTATTTCAAGTTTACCTTATTAGCCAACATTTGTTGTTGAGCTTCAATTTGTTGCTGTTGGCGTGACGCCATTTCCTGCAGTTCAGCCAGAGTCATATCCATTCTGGGAACACTGATCTGCAGATAAAAATCCAGAATATACTACATTTAATGTTTTCAGACTTCAGAAAAAAGTGTATTCTGTTCAGTTATTACAAAAGTAGTAAGGCCTTTAAAAGGAATATATTGTAGTCACATTTATCTACCAGTGTCATGAATTTACAATTAGTCCCAGATGATGATCTTTTTAAAAAAGTTTTATACAACTTTTCTATTTTAATAAAAACACGTTGATGCCTCTATGGATCTATTGTGAAATACCTGGCCTGTTTGTCAGCTTTCAATAGAGCACATAAAAGGCATTGTACAAGCCTGTAAGGCGCTGAGGACTCTAGTCCCAACCCAGCAAATCACTGGGTGAATAGCCCATTGGAATCAAAACAGCATAATGTGAATGTATAAAAAAATATTTTGGAACATAGCTGCATTAAGTTCAGCATGAATTAAGCGCTTTAATGGATTGGGGCCACAATGTTCAATATCGTGCAGGATGAATCTGTGAGCACAGAGAAGTCATTATCCTATAAAGCAGTCTAACTTAACCTCTGATTCCAGAAAACAAATTGAAGTCACCATTAGAAGTTGGACAGTCATCATATTATGTCACTGGCACATACTAAATCTGGATTTAGGGACTGTTTGAGGTCTGCATGCTTGCAAGCAGTTAAGATGGCACTGACTTTACCTCTAAGTGGCTTCTTAAAACTGATCAACTGAGCTAACCTATAGGAGTAAAGGACCATGATGGATAATATTCTTCTTGATTTGGTAAGAATAAGCAAAAAAATAGCAGAAAGGGACACACTGAAATTATCCTTTCCTTCTGCTTGTTGGGTGTTCATTAAGAGAACCATCATTCTGCAGCTCTAATACTGGGGACAGGAATCTAATTGGCAGAACTGAGGCTGATGTGTTCTGCTTGGCCAGAGTAGGCAGAGCACTAGCACAAGCTTCCATATACTGCCTTAGCCACTGCAATTCAACCTAGAACACTAGAACTGGAAGGGACCTCAAGAGATCATTGAGTCCAGTCCCCTGTCCTCAAGACAAGACCAAGCACTGTCTAGATCAGGGGTGGCCAACCCGCGGTTCTTCAAAGGAAAAATTGCGGCTGCCGCATCTGCGGCTCTTCTCATGGTCCCCTGCTCTGACCTTTTTTCCCTCGTCTGGGCAGGGCGCTGCTTGGCACAGTGAGATCTGATGCTGCGGCCAACGGAAGCCTGCTTGGGCCACACGTGGCTTTTAAAGGGGCAGCATTTTTTTGTTTGTTTGTTTGCTTGTTTTTAATTTGCTCAACAACTTCTTTCCCTCAGCTCTTTGCACTGTATCCACCACTATTTTTGCTCTTCATCTGTAACGGGTTGGCCACCCCTGGTCTAGATCATCCCTGACAGGTGTCTGTCTAACCTGCTCTTAAATATCTCCAGTGATGGAGATTCCACAACCTTCCTAGGCAACTTATTCCAGTGTTTTACCACTCTGACAGTTAGGAAGTTTTTCCTAACGTCCAACCTAAACCTCCCTTGCTGCAATTTAAGCCCATTGCTTCATGTCCTATCCTCAGAGGCCAAGGAGAACAATTTTTCTCCCTCCTCCTTGTGACAACCTTTTATGTACTTGAAAGCTGCTGTTATGTCCCCTCTCAGTCTTCTCTTTTCCAAATTAAACAAACCCAATTCTTTCAGTCTTTCCTCGTTTTTTAGACCTTTAATCATTCTTGTTGCTCTTCTGGAGAATTGGACCTTCTCCAATTTCTCCACATCTTTCCTGAAATGTGATGCCCAGAACTGGACACAATACTCCAGTTGAGACCTAATCAGCATAGAGTAGAGCGGAAGAATTACTTCTCTTGTCTTGCAACATTCCTCTTAATGCATCCCAGAATGTTTGCTTTTTTTGCAACAGTGTCGCACTGTTGACTCATATTTAGCTTGTGGTCCACTATGACCCCTAGATCCTTTTCTGCTGTATTCCTTCCTAGACAGTCACTTCCCATTTTGATATGGAGGAATTTGCCATTGAGCCTCTTCCTTTCCAGTTCTTAGTATCTCTGCAGAAGCTGCCAACAAGTGTGCCAATTGGGATCATGTTTTGTAGAGTGTACTGACTGCATATTTCAGAGCAGCCATCTAAGATCCATTTCCTTTTGTCTGCCAGGTATGGATCTGCACCAGTGACCCAGAATGAAAGGCTCTGCATAACTCTGCTAGAGACATATTAAACTGAATGCTTACCCCATTCTCTAGTCGTCGATCACCAGGCACTTTTACACCATTTCTCTTTAAGCTCAGGTCCTGTGACCTCTGTCCACTCCCTAGATTTAACACACACATGGTCAAGGAGAATGCAGCACTTGAAATATTTGTACTGATCCCTTTACACACATCACTTTGCAAAGAAAAGGAAGTGCATTTTCTTTCCAGTTAGAATCCGTGTGACTGACTGGTGTTCTCTCTACCTTTATCAACACTAAAATAAACTTAACTGCAGACCATGGATGTTTTACTAAATGGGCTCTCTGTTCAATGATGACAATAACCTTGTGTGATATGGGGTGAACCAAAACCAAGGCTGACCTTACCATGAGGCGAACTGAGGCGGCTGCCAGACATTGGGGGGGGGGGGGGGGGGCGCCACTAGGACCCAGAGCATAGAAAATTGTGTCTGCTGCTGGTGCATATGTATTCTCTCTGCTCTAGATGCACAGAGATGGTGGAGTGCTGTGCTGGAGGAAGGAGGGCACAAGAGACATAACAGGTAGGCAGGAGAAAAGGTGGCATGGGGGCATCATTTGAGCTCCCCACCTCAGGTGCCAAAATGTTGTGGGCCGGCCCTGACCAGAACACATGCCTTATTTCTCTCTACATGGAAATTAAAGTTGTCAAATGATACATGAAAATTAAATCTAACACTAGGCCAGGAAAATCTACTTCATGAACTCACTCTTATCTCATAAGCAAAGAGGTTGATTGTTTCAACAGTAAAACAACACTACATTCTCAGTACTGGACATCTGTACATCACATGGGCAGACAGATAAGAATTCGAAAATGCAGCCCCATCAGCCAAAACAACAGAGGGACTTTATTCTCTACTGTGGTGTGGGGATAATATGTACACCTGGTGGTTTAGTCTTGACAAAAATTGAAAAAAAAAAAAAAAGACACAAGGTCATATTATTCCAAACAAGAATCTACTCTCTCTCTAAAAAAGTTAAGATCATTTAATAACCCAAGTCACTCTTCTGAGGATATAGAGAAGCAATTAAGAAAAAAAAATAATTTCAGATAGAAGTCTCACTAACACGCTAAGCAGGGTGACAAGCAAATGTGTTGAAATCCTGTCCCCATTCAAGTCAACGGCCAACACACCCTGCCCCGAATTGCCTCAATGAAGTAAGGATTTCACTCCATGACTGTGAGGAAAAAAGATGATGGGGAGAATAAGTGCATACAATGACGAACAGAAGTTATACTAATATGGGTTATTTTCAGCTCTACACCAATTTTTTTATTATGGTGACAAGGTCAACATTTTTATTTTGGTGACATTTTTATTATGGTGACAAGGTCGTTAAATGGTTGTTCACTACAAGAATTCAAGCCTTTAAAAGACCCACATAAATAGGTTCAGGATTATCTCCCTCTCCCAGCAAACACCTTAGGCAGTTGTCCCTATATACTTAAAGTTTGCATATCACATACTTGTCTGCTAACCTGAATGAATATGACAACATCCAGGAGATGAAACCAGAAGTGGTCTGGCTCATACATAGGTAATGCCTGTATAGCAAGGGTGGACAGTAATACAGTGGCAGGACACCACTTCCTACAGCTCCCATTGGCTGGGATCAGTGATCCACGGCCAACAGGAGCTGCGATCATTGGTACCTGTGGCCATGCAGGTAAATATAGCCAGGAGCGAACCCTGGAAGACTGGATCCAGCCCACAGGCCGGTATTTGCCCACTACTGCAGTATAGGGTATGATCTAGATTCTAGACCAACCTACAGTAAACCGAGGCATTTTGGAACATTATTTTGATGTTGCTTATAAATTAGTCTAATTGAATTGCCTAAAACATTTACCATTTGAATCTTTGGCTGAATATTTACACTTGTAGGGCAAAATGTTTATTTTACACTGGCTCTCTCTCCAGGTTTAATTCAGTCCAGTACATTTACTGCCCAAGAACATCAGGAGGCATCTTTACCTGAAAACTATAATCGTGTTTAATTCTATGGAACTGTTTACATACTAAAGATGCTGAGAGCCAAAGTGCTAACAGAAGCCATCTTTATGCAGCATTTTGAGAACTAACATCATTTCCACTCTGAGACCAGGCTACTAGAAGACTTATTAAATGTGACAGTGTACCTGCCTGTGTGCTTTCTTCTATGTGTATATAGTACCTGGCCAAATTAATGCAAAATAAATATGTAGACACACACACACACACACACACACACACACACACACACACACACACACCCCCTCCTCTGCTCTGAATCCTGAGTAGTTTGGAATAACAACTGGATCCTGTCAGCTAACTTGTATGGGAAGGTTCTTATTAAATAAATGTGATCATATAGGCTTTAACGTGCATATAACAACTTAAAGAATGAGATATGGTACTACAAGAAATATGAAGACCAAATAGCAAAAACCCATTAAAGCCATACAATACCTACCCAAACAATCACCTCCCATTCATTTAAAAGTAAACATGTTAAAAGGTCTACAGGGAGAATTCAGATAATTATGAACATTTTTGTAAATAGAATGATATGTGCTTTTATATGCCTTATCAGTTAGAATCACAAAGCAATATTCATGGAATCATAGAACTGGAAGGGACCTCAAGAGGTCATCAAGTCCAGTCCCCTGCCCTCATGGCAGGGCCAAGCACGGTCTATACAGGAGCGGCCCGAGGCCGGCTGTGGCAGCTAGCACCCCAGGCGGAAGGCACGATCGGTGCCCCCGCCTGCACGGCCGTCACATAATCACGGGGTGCCCGGGCTGGCAGCGGCCTAGGCAACCGCCTAGTCTGCCTAGGCTCACAGGCCACCTCTGGGTCTATATCATCCCTGACAGGTGTCTGTCTAACCTGCTCTTAAATATCTCCAGTGATGGAGATTCCAAAACCCCCCTAGGCAATTTATTCCAGTGTTTAACCCCCTGACAGTTAGTAAGTTTTTCCTGATATGCAACCTAAACCTCCCTTGCTGCAATTTAAGCCCATTGCTTCTTGTCCAATCCTCAGAGTTCAAGGAGAACAATTTTCTTCCTCCTCCTTGTGACACCCTTTAAAATACTTTCTAAAAAATACACACTGCTCCCATCTACCATGGCAATGGACAGCTGTACAAAACCCAGAGAGATAGGAAAAAGGTTTGGAAATACGGGTTACTGTAGCTCATACAAGAATTAGGGGAGGGGAGAACAAATCATCTCAGTTCTGCTTAAAACTTAGTTTACATAGTAAGACTAGGTTTTCTGGCAGTAGCATTCTCTTGCAGGCAAAATGAAGATGAGACCAAACAGTGCCCTCAAGGATCCCGGTTCTGTCGTCACAGAGATCGTAGTCATCATAACACATGCAACAGTTAACCTAGCCTTAAGAATGTCTGAAATCAGTTTGTTCTGTTAAGTCAGAGTTGAGCAATTCTGATCACCACATACCTGATTCCCTACTAGGGGGACGTTCGTGACGAAGGAAGAAACGAACCTCATTTCTCTGGACACCAAAGTGCTGCAGAATATCCAACATCCGCTCGTTCTCAGCTATCGGGCGCTCTGAAAAAGCATAACACCAATGCAGTAAGATCTCTTCCACATCCCTACAATGCTTTTCATGCCTCACAAACAGTTACCATAAACACTGGAGTGAGTGGGAAATGGAGAAAAATCCGCAAAACTTTACATAACGATGTAAACATTGGAGTTGTACAGAGTTCTTTCCTGAAAGTGCATATGCACCTCTAAAAACCAAGGACATAACCCATAACAATCTGATGCTATGAAAGAGGAGCACGCAAATTGGCCTCCCAGGTAATGCTGCACCTCAAATGGTTGCCAGCAGATGGTCTATGGCAGCAGTTCCCAGCTGCTGATCCGTGGTGCCTGCTGGAGCGCAGGCTGGCTACTTGCAGCAGCTCAGCTCCAGCAGCCATGGTGGCCAAGGCGTTGCAAGAGGAGGAGGAACAGAAGGCGCCTCCCTCCCTCCTCCATGCTTGTGGGGGGGGGGAGGGGAAGAGGGAGGGGACACGAAGGAGGAGGGACCATGTGCACTGCTAACGGTCGCTCCCCCTGCCCGCACAGCAGTAACGGCCATGCTCCCTCGAGGGGCCACCTTGTTCTGGGGAGTGTGGAGGTGGGGTGGGGACAAAGGGGTGTTGGGTGAGGGCATAGTGGGGTCACAGGGAAAGAGGGTGTTAGCATGGGCTGTAGGGATCAGAGGTTAAAGGGTCAAAGGGCATGGGGCATAGGTAGGGTCAAAGGGTGTTAGGCACTGGGGAGCCAAGGGCTGAGTTGGGGCTAGGCAGCCAGGTAACATTTTATTTGCATATTCATTATCTGCATAACAAATATACAAATGTGCTAATAAAGTGTTGCCGATCTGCCAAAAGTTTGTGAATGGGTTTGCCGGCCCTCGGCATAAAAAAGATTGAGAACCACTGTTCTGTGGTTTTGGGGTTATAGCAGAAAAGTGCTATATTTTGAAATCATTTGAGCTTTTTAATATTTTGAGGAACCATTTAAAGTCGCTTTTCCTCCAATTCTGTGTTACCTCAGATGAGACTATTTCTCCATGCCTTTAAAATGACAACCAAAGGACTGGCAGGAAGCCAATCTTGTGGAGAAGATTTTGCTACCAGTACCACTATTAATTAGTGTTAGTGACCGAAAAAGAAAGGGTGGCCAAAAAAAGGATTCTTCTCTTAATTATGCCAAGAGATGGTGACTCACAGCTTGACTGCAGCTTTAGGAAACTCAAGCTCATGTGAAGCTTTTTGGATGAAGTATGCAAGTACTATTTTTCAGGATATTAATAACACAGGTTAAAATTTGCAAACCTGTAAACTATCTGCTTAAATCCATAACAAACACCTTTTGACCCTTATGAGTTTATGTCAATAAGAGAAAGGTTGAGACCTTCTTTGATATATTAAAATCTTCTTAGTAGCCTTTGAATTTCAAAGATACACAACTCAAAATTCACAATACAGTATACCTGAACTATTGAACTCTAATGCTGTCACTTCTATCTCCCACGGTGGGGGCGGTGGGGGAAAATGAGCCTACAACAAAAAACAAGTATGGACAAAGGAAAGGCTCTACTGTGGTGACCAATGCATCCATCTTCTCCTGATGTCCCACAAACTACTTATGCTCACTTGGAAAAGCTGTTGGGCCTGATCTTCAGATAGCATGTCAGCCTCACTCTGCTGACTTCAGTCTAGTTATGCTGATTTACATCAGCCACTGATCAGGCACAATACCTCAGAAAGCAGAATGTGTCACCAACTTTATCTACAGCTAGATCATATGCATTTTGGATGGCAGACTTAGCTTCTGATTATTCTGAAAAGGCCAATCACTTAACATCTCAGATTCATACCTCAGAGAGAAAACAAAGGAGGCCGCAGTGGCAATGGGAAGTCTAAATTCATAGGCAAGTATCCAAGAGGTTGCTATTCTTCCAACTATAATTTCTGCATATAACTATTAGCTTAAAGCAGCTATATGTTAGTTTTCCCATTCTTACTCCCCACTTCCACCAACAGGAATTAGACCTTTAAAAAAAAAAAAAAAAAGGTCCAAGTCCATCATTCTGTGGCTGACTTCTACAGGATTTTCACAGTGACCAATCTTTGCGTATACAACTTCCATCCACCTGTCCTCTTCCTTCCCTGCATATTCTTCTCCTGCAACTTTTCTAGTCTTTCATCACTGGGTATTTATAGGTAGAAAGTGATCACACTGACTTACAGACTTTCCATCTTTGCTGGATCTCCTAGAACGTTACCAGCTTTATGTGATTTTTATTATTTAAAGAATAAATAAGAACAGCAGTATAGTCTGAGGCCTTATACACACTCTGAAAACTCAAGCCTATTTTTCTATGAGATAGCACTGTAAAATCGTAGTGTAGACACAAGCTGTAGTTTTACTGTGATATAGTCACTGAGGTGACCATTAGGTGACAAAAGTCACCTTTACCAGGTCTACCAAGAGAAGGTTACAACTTGCCGTTTACAGTAGGCTTGCAGATGTCTTCCAAGCATAGAGAATGTCTGAGATACCATAGTACATGCCACATATTTAGAACTTCTATTATTAATTTATACTATGGCAGCACCTGAAGGTCCCAATCAGGACCAGGGTCCCATTCACTGAGTGCTGTACAAATCATGAGACAGTTCTAGAAGATAAGCTATTCAGATCAGGAAGACAAGAGCAAGTAAGATTGATGGGACAGAAATACACAAATGTGAAGTAAGTCTGCGCACTGGTAAAAGATGTGCTAGCTAAGGGCGGGGCTCTGGATGCTGTAGCCCCAAGGATCCAGCACACTCAGACTCGAGCTCCCCCCGCCCCTCCACAGGCACCCCAAGTTCCCTGCCTTGAGCCCCCCCACAGCCCTGACTCCTGCACCACCCCACAACCCAACCCCTTGCCCTGCACTCCATCTCAAACAAATTTCTTACACGTACTGTCCTATTGCAGCCTCCCCAGCACCTGCCCTGACCCCCTAGGCAGGGTTGTATGTCCTGCCCCCAACAGTACTAGTGAGAAATTCAAGTTACTTTGACCCCAGAACATACAAGTCTATGTCCATGATGATGGTGGCACATTTTTGTTGCTGCTGGTTTTGAGATCTGCTGTTTTTTTTTTAAATGCAAGGCAGATATAAGGCTGAGGGAAATGACTGAAGTTGGGAAGCATTTCATCTCGAACTGAGTTTTTTTTACAAACCTTAACCCAGAGGTTAAAAAAAAAAAAAAAAAAGCTAAATTTTAGACAAAGATTTTATGGTCTTAAGCATGAATGCTCCCTTATAAAACTGAAAGTGAACTCAGATACATTAGTATCTGAATGGCTTTTCAGAATATAAAAAGTGATTCTTTAAATGAAAATTCCTCAGCTATGCTGAATCAGTCTAGGAGGGAAAATTTCTGGAGTCATTGTCAGAAGAGATTAGATTTACAGTATAAGCAACTAGGTCACTATTACAGAAAAAACAGTCTCCCAGCGGTTACGTGTCTAGACAGCTAGGAAAGCTCTTCATCTGCTAAATCCCAATGCAAAAAACTGTCAGATTCACATCTTCTTAAATAAGGAATATACAAAAGGCTGACAAGGCACATTCCTAGCGAAGTAGCCAATACTTCAGTCAGAACTGTGTAATCAAATGTAAGCGATGCCTTTACAAAAGGATACCGTCAATACTTAACTGATGTATTCAAGAAAGGTCAGAAACAAGATTTTTTTTCAAGTTCTAATAGAAATCAAACCCAAACTAATCAAGAACAGGACAAAGAGGACCAATAGGATCATTCATAAGTCTTCTGTTTTCACTTTCTTCCTTCCATTACTTTTCTTGGTAATTAATGAAGTACAGGTTAAACCTTTCTAGTCCAGAACATTCTGGTCTGGAAACATCTGTCATCCAGAACGATTTTAGTTAGCCGGATGTCTACTTTTCATAAGTGCAGCCAAGTTTCTCACAGTCCCACAGTTTGTTTACAGCCACCAGTCTCAGCTCTCAGTGTTCTGTGCTATTATTTAGCTCTAATTTACCCCTAAATGTCTTTAAGAGCCCCGTAAACAGTGGGAGTGTTGATAATGCTGCTAAACAGTATTGACATCCTGTGGTCCAGCAAATTCTCTGGTTCAGAACTGGTCAGATCCTGAGGTGCCGGATTAAAGAGGTTCAAGCTGTAGAAATAGTTTTCCTGGTCAAACCAGTGATCTAGTAGCAGGGTATATTATGCCACACAGGTGATCACCATTTTTCCCTCCTTTTCCTCAAACCAAAAGAGAATGGGAGCACTGTGGAGAAAGCAAGCACATCACACCTGCAAAAAGCAGAGCCCCTTATGTCAGTTTCCAGCAAACCCATTGGCCAGCACTCACAGCAGATGTAATAGGCTCTAGGAGCGGAAACCAGAACTTCTTGAATGAGAGAAAAATTCATTGAAACACATGGCCAGACAAGAGGGGAGGAAGAAGTGGTACCCAAAGGGTACCCCAGTAAATTTAGCTTTGGACAGGTCTCATTTTTCCAAGATGCAACTCATAGTTTTTGTTTCTTTGCCAGCAGGGGAAGAGCTTGTCTCCATGTTTGTTTTTCAAATCACTGTACAGTTCTAATAACTCTATATTTCTATAGCTGCCTGCCATTGAAAGCAATTTTTTCTAAATTCTCTAGCCCCTAAATCTCTGCAAAATAAAGTGGTCTCATTTTGCACAGTCTCATCTTAAAGCGGAGAAGAGATGAGCAGCAACTTTCTCACAGGAAAGACTACGATGAACTTGAAATAATTGCAATTGGTCACTACTTGTGGCACATTAGAAAGAGATGCGTTTGATCCAAAATAGCCAACTGTGTTTCCACTTCATGCTGCACAAGTGTCTTTTCTTTGGCCTTACACCATTTTCATTTTCAGACTGTGATCATCCAGTGAGACCTCAGGCCCTAATACAGGCCAGGGAGTGTCCCCCAAATAATTCCTAGATCCTTTAGAAATACCATCCAATCTTGATTTGAAAACAGTCCGGGATAGAAAAATCCACTATGACCCATTGGTTAAAAAGGTGTTCCTTATTTACATTATTCATTAAATATAATTTGAAACATGCAGATAGCTTTTATATCAATGACCATTAAATACTGGTTCTGTACAAACATAAGCAAATGCTTGTGTTGGAAATGAATACAAAATTACATTAGGAAAAACCTAAGAGTTCCCAGAAGAGTTTCATATATTAGTTCAATTTTTTCCCCTGGAAAAAAAAAAAAAAAAAAAAAAAAAAACAAAACACATTTCACTTGCTTCTCCTTACAAAAGGAAAGCCCAGAGATAGCAGCTTTATTTTTTGTCTTATGACAACAGCTGTACAAAGAATGTTTAGACACCACAAAGATGGGGGATACGTAAAACCACACACATAAGTAATTGCTTTATTTCTTGTTTCTGCAGCTCTCTTTTCTGGGAAAGCACATTGGTCTCCTGTACCTGTTCTTTAAAGGAGCTGCTCTCCAGAGTAAAACAAATACAGCCAATGATGGATTTTACAAATAAAACTCCTTACATTTTATGGCCCTGTGACTGCAAACACAGGAGAAGTCCTGTTGAGCTCAAAAGGACAATTGATGTGCATAAGTATTTGCAGGATGACAGCCTAAGACATAGGGGTAGGCAATAATTTTGGCAGGGGGGGGGCCACTTAGCAAAATTCAGTATCTGATCACAGGTTGGCTCCCCTCCCCCTAGAAGGGGCAGGAGCTGGGGCGGAAGAGGTGGGGCTGGAGGCTTTGGATTAAAAACACAGCAAAGGGCTCCTGGCTCTGCTACCATATTGTCTGGCAGCCACCCGGAGTTGCTGTGGCTATTTAAAAGACTCGCTGTTCCAGCCCCTGCCAGGGTAGTGCTGTGACCAGCAGCCATGAGCCATTTTAAATAGGAACCTGCTGCATGAGCCACTGCCCGGAAATTCAGTGTCACGGGCAGCTGGATATGAATAGAAAGTGGCCAGATGCAGTCCACAGGCTGGATAAAAGTGTTAGGCGGGCTGCCTCTGGCCCCCAGGCTGCATCTTGCCCAGCCCTGCTATATCAAGACCCTAACTCACATGCACACTTTAATGTTCTCTCTTCCTTAGCTAAAAGCATAGATACAATGCTCTTCCAACGTATGGTACAATTCCACTTGAAAAATAAAGAGCAAAATATTTATATAACAACAACGATGAATTCAAAAGAACAAAGTGAACCAAGAACTTTATTTGATTTGTCTTTCATTCTGGACTTTGTGATGGATAAGGTGAAGTTTCATAATCAGAAAATTATATAATAAAAAGCTTTCCTAGAAGGAAATATTTAAAAATTGGATTTGGTGTCTTTTCTTGCTTATGTGTGAAAGCCTGAAAGCTTTTTTTCAAAAACAGAATAATAAAAAAAGAATGTGCAGCTTTGTTTTAAAGATCAGACACATCAGGAATGCCAAGTCTGATCTGCTCTGATTTTACTGGAGAACTTCAGGTTCACAAGCCATGAGTACCATTCATTCTCATTACTTAAAAATTCAACCCCCACCTTTTAATTTAACACACATCCTGTCTTCAGTAGGCATTGGAATTACATCAACCCCAGAACACATTTGACAGCCTGTTTAAAATCGCCTTCACTCTAGACCCTTAGGCTATCACATTCTCCAATCATCACAGAATCTTGCATATATAGCATGTATTATGCTTCGTGGCTGCAGCCCCTGTCCACAGGGGGTCCCAGCCCCTCGCGGCCAGAGTCTGCTTCGGGACAGCCTCCCTCCAGCGGGTAGGGACTGTTGCCACCCCATGCTGCTGCCTCTCTATCAAAGGTAGCACTAAGGGGCGGCAGGCAGCCAATGCGCAAGGGGAGCTAGTTTTTAAACTGGCTCCCCTTGCAGACCAGCTCCTGCCTGGCACCTCGCTCTGCTGCTTCTGATAAAGAGGCAGCAGCACAGGGTGGAGGGGGCTTCCTGGGAGTGGGGCCAGACTGCACTGGCTGCCGGCCCTGCACCCAGGAACTATAGAATAGTCAACTAACCACTAAGAATTCATGCGGTTTGTCGACTATTCAATTGGCCAATAGCTAACATCCCTAGTTTGTACAACACCTATGAGAATAGGGTGTTGGCCTTTAGGTGCTATGGTAATAAAAACAACAAAAAAAACAAACAAAACAAAGGATATCTAATGATCACAGAAACTGCATACCTGAGCCAAACCACACTTCCGCCAGGTGGCAGTCAGTCTCACCAGGCTCTTTACACAGCTCCACTACATCTCTGCAAGTGGTTTCAGGTGTCACGGGCACCTCAGTGAAGTGCTGTTCGTTGTTACTAAGGTACACAGTAAGAAACATCTGGAAGAGATAAAGATAATGGCACACAGTATTAGACACAGAGCCATGCCCTTACTGCTAAGCTCATCACAGTCAACCCAAAGCATATGGCACTATTCACTGGTGAACACTGCAGTACACATTCCTAATCGAGACCACAAAAATTCACAGGAAAGCACTGAGCAAAATACAATGCTAGGGAAGTCATTTTCAGATACTCTCTCAGTGAGGGTTGGGGTGCCATCATCCCCATCCCTCTCTGATGTATTAGAGTTTTGAAAAAAATCTGGAGTGGCCTGCTTTTTCAGGCTGCGAGTCAGAAGACGAAAAGCAAAACATCGAAACTCTTTCATCATCACTCTAAGGTACCTACACACTGAGCAATGATTTGATGGAGGAGCAGAAACAGACCTGCGCAGTTCTGCAGTATTCTTAACCAGGAACTTCTCATGAAGGGGAACAAAGAATTAAAGTCGGTTTGGGTGGGTAGAGATATAGATATATCTACTGGGTAAGAAAGGACAGTGGAAGCTAATATTTTGGATTTATATAGCACTTTCACTGGAGGATCTCCTACAATTAGCACAACTCAACTTATGCATTCCCTTAAACATTTGCTCTATGCACACAAGGTTCCATACAAATTAATGAAGTCAGAGTAAAAATGTGCTTCATATCTGACCTGGATTCCTCTCTTAGCAACTCACTGATCTTTGATTAACTTTTTTAATACTGAATAATCCTAAACAGCTACCTGTTCCTCTTTGCTGCTGTTTCTCTACCCTCTGCAATAGGAAGCACATATAGTTTTTTAATTAAGAACTATAGTCTAATTTTCAGTAACAATGATGTTAGTGGGAGCTGTTGAAACATCATCTCTGAAAAATAAGATAATTAGCTCGTTGTGTACTACTATTTTAGAATTAAATTATAAATTTAAGAAGCTGACAAAAATTAAATAGGTTTGTTTTCTTTCTGGAGCTACTTTGAATTTTGATTTCGGCACTAGCTGCCAGACATACAACTTCCAAAACCATAAATCCATCAAATGTCTCACAGCAGCAGTTACTCTGCTAAACCAATTGAACATTTTAATTGTAGTTCTCCTGACAAAATATGTTCCAAGTCAACAGAAAGACTGGATTTTGGAAGCCAGCCACATTTATTCTCCCCTTCCCACAAAGCTATGGTAAAAGTGGACATATGAAAGATTCTTTATGACCAATAGTTTAAGGATTTGAAAAAACACTTGGCCCAAAGAATAACTTTCCATTGCATAGTCAGTTTTCATCTAATTTAAAAATGATCCATTACAGCCAGGGCCAATCAGGAGAGCCTGGGAGCCAGGAGGGCCATTTGTCCTAGGCCTCAAGTTTAGACACTTGCAAAATGTATCAAATGCTAAAAAATTAACAACTTGAATATATCTGTTCTGATAGCACAAGATTAGACCGAGATAAACGTGTCCTCTCGGATCAGCTGATTATATAAACAAACCACCACTAGTGGCTGGTGCTGGATCAGTATCATTTTTTATTTTTACTGTGGGTAGGGGCCTCAAAAGCTGGAAGTGGCCCAGGCCATTCTGGACCTCTGATTACAGCATGCACTTACCCAGGGGTTTTTTTTGGTAACTACAGTTAAGGTTGCCAGATGTTTTAACAGAAAATACCGAACACACCGCCCGCCCCACAAAAAACAAAAACAAAAAACAAACAAACAAACAAAAAAAAAACCACACCACACCAGGAAAAAATTCTGTCCTGGAAAAAAAAGTGGGGAGACCAAAGTTGTTAAGCAAAGAAAAAAAAATTAAAGGAGGCTGCCCCTTTAAGACAGCCACCATCCTGGGTGCCATTTTTAAAACCCTGCAGCTCCATCTGGTAAGCACAGGGAAGCCAGGGGCCGGGTGGGGGCCGTTTGGGGGCGGGTGCAGGAGCACTTTTGGGGGCAATAGCCATAGGTTGGCCACAGCTGGTGTTCAGGGAGGCATCATGTGGCCAGCTCCCAGGGTCTCTGCTGGTCACATGGGCCAGAGCAGCATGTGCTCCGCTTCTCCCCCCGCCCCCAGCCCAGCACCCCCCTAGTATGGCCCCCGGCAAGTGCCCCCTACTGCCCCTCTTCACTATGACTCTGCCGCACTCCTCACTCCCCCGCCAGATGCGGCAGGGGAAAATTGTCCCCACCGGGCTTCCGTCCGAAGGAAACAGAAAATACCAGACATTTTATATGTCCGGTATTTCCTGTTTTTTTTAAACCGGACAGCGCCCGCAAATACTGGACTGTCCAGGTGAATACTGGACACCTGGCAACCCTAACTACAGAAGGACAAACTCATCCCAAGTATGACTACTCACAGGAAACAAAATTTGGCCTATCATATTGAGCTCTTCATCGTGCTTTCCTCAAAAGACAAATGTAGTTTAAAGTGTACATCTTAAGGAAAATCTTGTTGACTTTACCAACGATCTTTCAAATGCCTGGGTTCCTTCCCCTCGTCCCCCCTACCCTCCAAACAAGTAGTGGCAGCCATCTTAGTTTCCTGAAACTGTCCCAGTAAAGATTTTCTAAAACTGTAACACTACAAGATTTTTTTAAATACTCCATTTCTTGCTACATGGGCACCTGCAGTCGATATGTTGAACTGACAGCTCCTAGGCTGTATCTGCACTGGAGAACTGAATAGGGTTACCAGATGGGTTTCAAAAAAAATACCGGACACATGTGATCTCAGAACGGGATTGGGGGGGGGGGGAGGGGGGAGCAGGGCTGCCTGGGGGAGATCGGGGGGGGGGGGGGAGGGGGAGGGAGAACTGGCCAGTGGGGAGTGGGGCTGGCCAGGAGGGAGTTGAGGGGGAGCAGGGCTGGCTGGGAAAGATCCTGGGGGGGAGGGAAGGGGGGACCGGCTGGCAGGAAGCGGGGCTGGCCAGGAGGAGGTTGGGGGGGGGGGGGGAAGCGGAGCTAGCCAGGAGGGGGGGTCAGGGGGAATGAGCGGGGGGGAACCGGCTGGTGGGAAGCGGTGCTGGCCCAGGTGCACGCAGATCCTGGGGTGCTGCCCATCCTGTGCCCGGTCCTGGCAGAGCGCATGGGCAAGTCTGGCCCCAGGGATTCCATCCCGCTCTGGCCTCACCCCCCTTCTCTCTACTGCATAGTTGCATCCTGCCTGGCTGGTAAACACGCTCATGCAATGTGAGCACGTCTACTAGCCAGGCAGTACGCAACTACGTACTGATACTCATGATAATAATAAAACTTACTTAATTAAAAAATACCGGACATTTATATGTCCGGTATTTTCTCAATTTGTTTCCCAGACAGAAAGCTCAAATACCGGACTGTCTGGTTCAAAACCAGACACCTGGCAATCCTAGAACTGAATCATTGGTAACAATCAGGTGTAATCCCATCACTTTAAAGTATCCACAGCTCAACTAGTCTACAGTTCCTGGCACAACTCCTTGAGGCAGTGGCAGCTGGGACATTTCAAAAGGCCTTCTGCAAGCATTAAGGGACCAAGGGAACTGTGGAAAAAGCTTGAAACTCCCATAATTCTAAGGGAACTCATAAATCCCCTGGTGCATTTGTTACCCACTGCATCAGAGTGAAAGCAAGGGGGAAAAGAGGTGTCATGAATCGTAGCATGGAAGAAAAGGGACAAGATAGATAAAGGGGGTGCGAGGACTATGTGTAACTCTGGCAGTGATAACAGATGCGTGGTGCTCAAGGAATGAGGTGAGTGAGTGGAGGAGAGGACGCCAATGAGTGCAATCTCAAAGATGAAGTTCAGGAAGTCACTCATTTCCCACAAGTGAGGGGAGGAGAGGGAGGAAGTTGAGAGCCCTAAAGCCCCTACTCCTGCCTTGGCCAGAAACAGCTAGTTCATGCTATGTGCCAGCCACACGTCTCAGCAAAGCTTGGATGAAATATTGAGCACTTTTGGGGGCACGTTTTCATCTAGACGAGAGATGTGTTACAGGTATGCTAAGGGAACCACACAGTGGTAGTGTTCCATATTTATCTAATGCATCTGACTGTGTGCAGTTTATGGGAAAGTGTCAGTGGTAGAGGGACAAGCTATTCTCCTCCATGGGATCTATTTAAAGCTTTCAAATTGAAGCTTGGAATTTCAACTTTAAATTTACAACAATGCTCCGTGACAAAATTCTATACCCACATTTATACCCACTATTTTAAGGAGTTTGGAGGTGGAGAAGTGACATTCTACCAGGCAGAGCTACCATGTAATCACAAGCAGAGCCAGAAAACAGGAAAAACAGTGTTTGTTTTCCCCTTACACTCAGCCAGCTTTGCAGCTGCAGTGAAAACCTGGAGTTTTACAGGAATGTTCAATACAGCACCTTTTGTAGCGTTAGCTCATTCCTCCTGCCCCAATCACTTCATACTTAAATGACTGCATGCAAAACAAAAGTCTCTCCCAGATCCTGTGTATCTGCAAAATGTGCTGCATCTGGGGACATTTGTTTTCAATGATTCACTTTCTGGTGGGAATGTTTTTAATTAAAACTAACATAATCATGGGTATTATATGGAACCTCAGACAGCCAACCTAATACAAGATTATTCACTCCTCAAATAAGCATATTTAACTCCCACTGCTAATCTTGAGGTTTACATACACACGCAGGCAACTGTTCAGAAAGGATCACAAGTTGCCAACTGGACGCTAAAAATCCCAGCTAAACTACTTTGCAAGAGCATCCAACCTCCCATAGCAATTAGGGATGTCAACGTGTAGTCAACTATATGATTAACCGATAAACCTAGGCTTATCAGTTAATCTTGTCGACGACATGCATTGCCCAGCCCCCTTGCTGCCTCTGTATCAGAGGCAGCAAGGGGGGGGGGGGGGGGGAGCAAGAGCCAGTGCCCATGAGGAGCTGGCTTAAAAGATGGCTTCCTGCGAGCACCAAATCTGCCTCCCTGCCGCCTTGAGAGGCAGCAGCGCAAAGGGTGAGGGGGGTAGGTTGGAGCAGGTACATGTGGGAAGCTGGCTTTCAAATCATCTTCCCACACGTATCTACTCCCATGAACCTGGGTCCCCCTTGCTGCCTCCTACAGAGGCAGGGGGGCAGGCAGGAGCCAGTGCTGGGGGAGCCAGCTTAGAAGCCAGTTCCCCCCAGCACCAGTTCTGCAGTGCTGTCTGCCCCCCTCCCCACATTGCTGCCTCTATCAGAGATAGCAGTGCGGAGCAAGGAAAGGGACAGGGGAGGCTGCCACAAAGGAGCCTCTGTCTGTGGTGGGCCAAGCTCTGCAAAGACTGCTCCACATCTCATGAAGCAGCTTCTGTCCAGAGCTTGGATTCCCTGCAGACAGGGGCTGCTGCCACCCCACGCTGCTGCCTCGGATACAATGCTGGGCGGCAGGCAGACAGTCCACAAGGGAGCTGGCTTTTAAACTGGCTCCCCTCACAGACTGGCTCCGCCAGCCACCCCACACTGCTGCCTCTGATACAAAGGTGACAGGGGATTGGGGCCAGGTGTGCACTGGCTGCCGGTCCCGCCCCCAGGGACTATCAAATACTCCTGTAAACTAGGGGTGTAATAGTATAGTTGATTAACCAATTATCCGATAAGCAAAGGCTTATCGATTCCCCCCCCCCCCACACACACACCCCCCAGGAAGTTTTTTAGCAGGCTGGCCAGCAGCTCAGTTCAGTCCCAGCTTGCACTGGGTCCAGGACCTACCCCTGCTGCAGCTCTGCATTTAAAGTGTATTGGCAGGTAGGCAGTCTGGCTTGCACCAGGTCCAGAAGCTCAGCTCTCCCCTCCCCCGACAGGGGCTGCTGCCACCCCCCCCCCCCCCACTGCTGCCTCTGCATCAGAGGCAACAGCACAGGGTGACTGGCAATTGGTCTGTGAGGGGAGCTGGTTTTTAAACTGGCTCCCCTTGCGGACCAGCTCCCACCTGGCACCCTGTGCCTCTGCCTTGCATAACCTTTTGGGGACTGATTTTCAGAAGGGCCAGCCATCCAAAATGCTAATTAGGAGTTAACAGAAGCTCCAGGTGCCCAACCCCTCTCTCCCCCGAACATCAGGCTCTGAAATTCTCTGTTTTGCCAGTATCCTCCCTTGGTACAGAGATAGTTACTTCTTGATCTGTCTTGTGTCTGGACACCTAAAGACAGCCTCTTCCCACAGATATCCATTTAATTATAGGGGAATACATGCTGATCACTCGTGAGGACAGATCAACCATGCTCATCCGTCAGGGGTGGCAGGTAAGAAAGAACTGATCTTGGACAATTTGCCTTGTCTACACTAGTGTCAGGATGTGTAGAAATCATGACTAGTCCAAGCCCAAAGTATCTGATTTTCTAGCATAGACAGGACCTACGTGGAGTACAGAGTGCTATTTGCTGTTTGTTTTGTTCTACTCCTTGGATAATTGTGACAACATTTTGCTTTTTAAAAAACTGTTAACATTCATATATTACAAGAAGGGTTCTCATGAAAAAAAAGTATTGGATCCCAGCAGGGCCTTGCATGTTTTACCACATTTCAGCTGACAGTGCTGTCCAGTCTAGAAAATAAACCTTGCAGTTATGGAACCTTCAGCAAAGAAGAGACTATAACTGGATGCATCAAGGAGACTGGAGGAATGACTAAAACGTGCATGTTCAGTTCAGACAGAGACCATTGTAAATATTGGCATATCTTTAGAAATGCAAATAAAATGCATGCCACACGAGCCGTGAAGCAGCAAAGCGGAATACATGCTATAAAGACCTCTTCTCTACAAAGAACAGAGCAGGTTCAGAGGCAAATCTAGAAGTCCAAATGGATGTAAGTTACACCTTTTCGTCCCCTCATGAGCTACAACATTTGATTCCAAGACAAGTAATTTACACATCATCATCTGCATACAACCCAGTACATCTGAATCATAACACCCACTCAAGAGGCCGGAAAGGGAGGTGGTGTGGCAGGACAAACAATTATAAAGAGGATACAAGAAGGTGTACATTAAAGCAGGCCACACCCTCTTCTGTCTCATCCACAGGCAAGGCACACCCACATAAACTTTCTGGGATGCATCTCTGAATTGGACCTTTTATTTCAGCGACAGAACCATTTCAGACAAGCTCCTTTATATGCAGTTTAATATAGCATATATTACCACCACTCAGTTATCCACAAATGTTGAGAGCTATTTCTGCTTCCTAAAAAAAAAATGTTGTTCAGCTCTGCTTAAATACAGAGCTCCACACCCACAAGAGGTTTTAACTACAGCTGTCACCTTAAAGAACAAATCAGTTTTCCTAAGTGGTATTACACCAAAGTTTCAAGTAGCTGAGGAGATATTTGCATTACAGTTTATTGGCCAGTCACCCAAGCAGATAGGACTGTATGCTGAGAACCTGAAATGTTTTCCTGTGCCAGAGAATAATTTCTATGATGATTCAAGTGTACTGGAGAAATGGAGAAAAAGAAATACACTTGTCTTTTTAACTTAAAGATGGACCATTGGTCTGACCCCGTATGTTCTTAACTTTGATAGGGTCCTTTAAGGGCCTGAGTTTTCTTTCCTATGCCCTCAAAAAAAGTTGTTGGCAAAAAAAACCAAACAAAAAACCTCAATTTGTAAAGTTGTTCAATTACATAACTTCCAGTCAATGTAATATTTGAATTAAAATGTTCAGTCATACCAAATATTTTTAATCCCCCATTACATGGTCACCTCTATTTGCATGTGTTGACTAGAAAACAATTATTGTATTCTATGCAGCTTCTCTGATTAGGTTAGTTTAAGGAATTACCTAAGTAAAAAGGATAGCCTAACTAGAAACTGTGGGAAAGTACAAAGTGCTTGTGTGGAAACTTTGAAGTTCAACCTTTAATTAGCAGAAACCCATGGAGACAAAAGTGTAAACACACAGTACATATATCACACACACTACTATGTTCAAACATAGTTCGTTAAGGGCCTTCCATTCCTACAAAACTAATGTTTGCAGCATTGTTGCAGTTATGATGGTCCCAGGATATGAGAGAGAAAAGGTGAGTAAGGTACTCTTTTGCAGGACCCACTTGTGTTGGTGAAAGATCAGCTTTTGAGATAGCAATGTTACCTCTCTTTTGATGGGTCTTGCAGTTCAAATTTCTGACAGTCCCCTCCCGCAGATAACCATTCAAAAATAGGGGAATGTGTTTTGGTCACTAATGGGGACAAGAACCACCATGCTCAACATGCGACACACCCTAATACACCATTTGTTGCAAGAGGCAATGATGCTCTCCACTTACATAGCACCTTTCATCTAAGAACTTTACAAACACACAATAAGCCCCAACACAAACAGGCAAACAAATAATATGCTCATTTTACAGATGGGAAAATGGAGAGCACACATCTAATTGGCAGAGATATGAGAACTCATTAGTCCTGTGAGAACACTGTCCCGCTAACAAAAAGCATGCAGTATTTTAATACAGTGGATGAGTCTAAGCGAGGGGTATCATGTCAGCATTTTTCTGTTTTGAGAATTTAAGACATCCCCTTAACTTTAATGTTCTTAAACCACAAAAAAGTTAAGTTTTAATTCCCTAGATTTTTATAACAGCACTAGGATATGGTGCTGAAAACATTTCACAGTACACAGTTTCATGTGCCATTAAAATTAGGTAGATAAATTAAATGCTTCAGCATAATCATGCTGTGTAATAGAATCACATTCTCAGCACTGCACTGTATCTAAATTAGATGGCAAGCTTTTCACCGCAGGGATCTTAGCTTCCCCCAAGGGCACCATGTACAAGGAAGACTTGTTTCCACTTACCAGGAGATCAATACTGCAGAGATCGATCTCCCGGAATCTGACGTAGTGCAGTGGTTCCCAACCTGTGGTCCATGGTCCCCTGGTGGTCTGCGACAGTACAATAGGGAGTCCGCGGAAAGTTTAAAATAGAAATGGTCATCCGCTCACCAGCACCAACCATCTCATTAAGTAAGTAAAGTACAGGTATTATTTCTCAATACTATTGTATTTGTTTTTAGATAACATGAACTATTATACATTTCAAATGATTATCAAGTAATGAAATGGTTGAAAACAGCTATATTGTTTGGGGGGGGGGGGGGGTTCCGTAAAATTTTAATAGATTGAAAAGGGGTCTGTAGGCTTGAAAAAGTTGGGAACCACTGACTTAGTGGATCTAGTAAGGGCCCATTAAGTTGAACACTGATAGCACCCCCCCTCATCAACTCCAGTACTACTCCAAGTTGCAAGGAGTAAGGGAAGTAGAGGAGAGAGTTTCTCCTGCCTACCTCCCACAGTGGGGACACCACAGAAATTCAACCTAAGGTACGTCAACTCCAGCTACGCTATTCGTGTAGCTGGAGCTGCATCTCCTAGGTCAACTTTCTCCCCTAGGGTACGTCTAGACTGCGAGGATCTATCAGAAAAAGATACGCAAAACACGCTCCACATTTTGTGTACCTTTTTCCGATACTTTTGTCAGAAGAGGCTTTTCCGAAATTTGGCCCATCTAGATTGGGCCAAATTTTGGGGGGAAAAAACCCCTCTTTCGAAAGCCCCCTTCTTCCTTGTGGAATGAGGAATACAGGGGCTTCCGAAAGAGCATGTTTGCTCTTCCGCTTTTTTTTGCAGAAGAGCAAAAGCGTTCCCTGGATGTGGCGGAGTTTTCAGGATACCTCTGTTATCCCGAAAAAACCCAGCAGTCTAGCTGCACCCCTAGTGTAGACTTGGCATGAGAAAGACATTTTAGCTGTATACTAGAAAGCCATAATTTCAGAGGTGCACTAGCTGCTTTTTTAAAACTCTGCGTGGGAGGTAGAAGAATTAAAAGAGCCTGGTTCGTCTCCTGAACTAAAATAAATGGTAAGAGTTGTTTTCAATTAGAGTACAAAAACAGCAGCAGCCAATGAAGTATTGAGATTAATAAAAACATTAGCTATTAAGTTACAAAAGCAATTTATATGAGAGAAACATATAGATGTAACTACTTCCAGGCAGAGACCTTCCACTCAAAGTTCCAGTCTAGATTAAGATTTTTTTATTTTTTTTTTACAGACAAGTAATAAACCCTTTATAAACAAGTGCTGGATCTTACCAAGCCTTGGAAAACACTAATGTTTCATCTTCATAAGCCAACCATGAAGAAAACAGGATTTAAAATGTCTCAAGCTTCTACTGACTCGACTGCAGGTTTCTAAACAGCAGGCTTTTTATACTCTGATCAACATAATTCCACCCTTGTACATAGTTAAGTCTTAATTTAACAGTTCAGAGAGATAGCATCTAAAGATGTCACACCAAGTTTGTATCAATAACAAAGTGATTCCTTTCATAGCCTGTTCCTCAGAACATGTATCAATTCTTCAATAGCCAGCCTGTTCAGGTAAGCAAGCGGTTACATAATAGCCTTCCTAGAAGAAACACACATGACCCTTCACACTCAGCAATTCACTTTATAAGGAAAGACCCAACAGAAGTGTACAGATAAGTTTAATATTTACCTACAGCCACACCCGATACACGAAGTACGAGCCTTCCGTCTAAGCCACTGCGCACTCAGCTCAGTTTATATTGCAATGGCATTTAGCCATAACTATAAGAAAGGAAGCTATGATGCAAAGTAGGAGTGGTACTGTAGGAAGTACTGTATAATTGTTAAGATTATTCTGAGTCTAAATAAAGGACAGCTCTTCTTCCTTTTAATTGTATTACAGGCGAATGCAAGACTCTTGGCCTTTACTCCAAAAGCCATAGTAATCTCTATTAGCTAAATTAGGTTAAAGAGAAATGCGTTCTATTTTCAAATATATAAGTTGTTTTCTATACATGTAGGGAAACAATTAAAGATTGTGAAGAGTGAAAACTGATTTTCAGACACCACAAAGCAGAGGAAAAAATACACTGTGAACATACTGACTTTTGTTATTTTAAGGTTTTTCTTCCCCCTCGTCAGCAACACAGAGAAGTATTTGGAAACTATGCAACTAAAACCTATGGACTTAATTTCCCTAGTGAAGTACAGTTATAATTGGAACACAATGACACTAGGGTTGGCTGCTCCCCTCCTACTTCACAGATGACAACTTTGGAAGCAAGTATTCAAACTCATCACTTGTGAAATCTCAAGTCTGCTACACATCTGACAGAAGAAATGCACTGTTTTTGCTTAGATGCCATGTTGATTGCAAGCTCTCTTCATCTGATTTGGCCATGTTAATTTTCTGAAGTTTCTCAGTCTAGAATTGCTTAAAAATCTGTTAAATACATTGGTTTTCCAGTCTGATGTTCTTTACTTGTGTTATCAGGAAGCATAAAAGGGAGGAATCCATTACAGGGCCATTTACCAAAGCTGTGGCCAAAACTCTGAACTGCCCTAGTTGGATCACATAAGAGTACTGGGATGCATGTGACCAAGCATAACAGAGAAGGACATTCTTCCTTTTATTGTCAGCTCTTGAACTGAGCAATTTACAAAAATCCTGGTCTCCAAAGCACTAATTATTGTTATTAAAAACTTACTCTATTAATTTATGCACAAGAACAGAACACGCAGGCCAGACTATGCAAATAATGAATATGCAAATATGTAGAAATACTACAGTTGACCAAAAGCCCCCGCCCCCAGGGCCCCTGAGTGCCAGCCCTAAACCCCTAGAGCCCCCACCTCTCCACTACCCTCCAACGCCAGCCACTGACCCAAGTCCCCTGCACCTAACCCCCCCCCCGTGCCAGCCTCCCATCCTCAGTGCCCCCCAGAGCCAGCCTCCTGTTTCCAGAGCCCCACTGCACCCAACGCCACCCAAACCCTCCCCGTGCCAGCTCCCAGTCTCCAATATTAGCCCCATTCCCAGAGCCCCCCAGTGCCAACCCTACCCCCATAACCCTCCACTACTAGCCCCAACCCCAGAGCCCCCCAGTATCAGCCCCCCACCTCTTAGAGCTCCCTAGTACTAGCCCTGCCCCCAGAGCGCACCAGTAACAGCTTTGCCCCCCAGAGCCTACCCCCTGCCTCTTAGAGCCACCCCACTCCCAGAGCACCCCAGTACTAGCCCCACCACTTCTCACCTAGCCCTGCACTGCCTCTCAGCCCCCAGCTGAGCACTGCTGCCTGGGTCACAGCTGCTCTAAGGCTACCGTGACAGGCTCTGCGCAGCCCTCCTATTGTACATCAAAGCGCTCTTCTATGTCTGGGACGAGACCCCGCCCCTGCCTGGTGCTGAGGTTGGCTGAGAGGCAGGGCAGGACATGCCTCTATTAACAGCCGCAGTGGGAGCGGTGTACTCCAGCCCTGGCCCCCAGAGCCACCATGGCCCAGCAGTTGGGATATGCTGGTTCAACCAGTTAACCAATCAGTTAAACTTACTGGTTAAACTCTGGGCAGCTGCTGGGAGCCAGTAAACCACGTAACCAACTGAATTTTTTAAAACTTTTTACATCCCAAATTAGGAAGGGAGCAGTTCAAATAGAACTTCAATTAAGGAACATTAACATTTTGCCTTGGTACTCACTGCAAGTATTTAGCCAAAAAGTATACCTACATAAGTGTGGTATCTGAATTTTATGTCTGAAGTTACAACAAAGCATGCCTCAGATCAAGAGCATCTTTTAAGGTTATATTTTCAGACCATTCTCATCCATAACTCCAATAACTGAAAGCCAGATGTTTAATGCGAACTGGTATATGCAACTGTTGCAAAGCACTTGTTAGAGGTGTTTTAATTTTCAGATTTTAAGAGTTACACTGGCCAGAGGTTACAGAGAATAAGGGTTTGTCTATACATCATTTTTTGTAAAGGGTTGAAACAAATTGGTAGAAAAAGTGATTTAGTTAAATTAAATGCAATTTCTCAGTACGGATGCAGTTATTTTGGGATAAAAGGTCTTGTATTGATACATCATTTCACTAAAACTACAGAAGTGTTTCTCCATCTACTAGGGCCTGAACCAAACTGATGACATTCGTTTTTCTACTGTATTAGTTAAATCAGTGGAATAAACAAACCATAACATTCCTAAGATTGCATGACAGAACATATAATTTCAATCCTCTTTTCACAAAGACAGCTATACTCAGAGTTCCTCTCCTGCATGTTTTCCCCGCTAATCACTTCTGCATGGCTTATCAGTGACACTTAATCAGCCATTTTGTATCATTAACACTTAAAACCCCAACTAAAATGGATTGCAGGAAGGTTTGATCTTCAGCCACTATTTGAACTGTACAGACAGTGTCTAAATAAGCACTCAACCCTCCTACTGAAGTCAATGAAATACAGATCAGGACTTTGGATCATATGCCCCTTCTGGCAGATGCTGCATTGCTCAACCCAGTTGGAGTTCAGTACCAGTTTGAGCATGCAGTCAGGGTTCAAAGAGCAATTAACACAATTTCCAGCCATACAAACTCAATACCCTCCTTTCTAAACACAGATACTCCCCTCTAAAATAGAAGAATCTAGCCAAGGAAGTTTACAGCTGCCTTTCCTCTCTTTATTGAGTAACATATTCTGCATGGAACAGAAAAGTTGAAAGCTAAACATGATGAGTGTAGTTGCTTTGCTTTCATAACAACCTTAAGTTAGAAAAGCAAAACACACTCCCTATCAAACCCATAGGGAGTTTATATTCTATTAGAAGATTTAAATGACATTGCTGGGGTTCTTCATCCAAATAAGTTTTGTTTTTCTTCATTTAAATCATTGCTTGGGGGGGGGGGGGAGGAGGCTGGGGATGAGGGGTTCAGTTTGCAGGCTGCCCTAGAGAGCGAGGACAACCCCAGCCCCCTCTCACTGCAGTAGTTTGAGGTCAGATGAGACACGCCTCTCCGTGGCCACTGCAGCAGGCACAGCCGGGGCAGGGGTGCATGTTCCCCAGCCAGGGGACAGATAGACTCTCTGAAATATATAAGTTGTGCCTTTCTCAACCTCTGCCTCCTGCTGGTCCAGTGGGGTTATAGCTGTCCTGGTCCCCATTTCTGGCCCCTTGCTGCCCCCCTTGCTGTGGTCATTCTGCAGTATAACCCCCTTCTACCGGACCCCTCCCTTTTCATTTTATGAGAAACAATCCAATTCCATGCACATCTCATTATCCTGGCATAATCAAACCCTGATCTTACTTGGAGTTATAAAAGCAAGCTGCATATCAAATTTGGTGATCCTGGTGCTTACCATTTAGGAGGAGTTCTTGAACAGATGCACTTGCAAACAGATGGACAGAAAGATGCACATTTCTAAAATATATAGAGAGATATTGTAAAACTGTTCCTGAAGCTCAACTGCCATGCCACTCCCCCTGGAATCAGCGGTGCTGTTATGTCAGCAGCATCCTGGATGGCAACAGGCCAGTAGTAAGGTTTTCAGAGAGTTCCTCTGGGAGGCTATTGTAAAAAACTCAATTGTTCTCTTTGGACTTTCAAGGCACATGTGTTCCCACAATGAAATACCGAAAGATTTCTCAGTGCTGATAGCAAAGGAATAAGGTAACATACCAGCTGTGATCAATACATAAACGTGCTTTCGGGATGTCCAGCAGTGATGATGAGGAAAGATTTCCCAATATCAGGTGAATTTATCACCTGTTTCTAATGCAAGTAGCAAAAACCTACTATTATATTGGCTGGTTGGAGGATTTCTTTTTAAGTCTAGCCCTCTTACTGAAACCTAAATAACTGCAGCAAAAATCATACAGGAGAAGTTACTGGGAAGAACAGAATAAAGGTAGCTAATAAATTCCCATTTACAAGAACTGGATTCAGGTTGCAACTCAAAAGCACTTAGGCTATGTCTACCCAGCAGTGTTATTTCAGAATAACTAACATTATCCCAAAATAATAGTGTGTGCATCTACATAGCAAGCCTTTATTTTCAAAATACTGTCAAGCTGGAGGACTTCTTATTCGGACTCCTGTAACCCTCATTGTAACGAGGAGTAAGGGAAGGCCAAGAAGAGTGCTCTTTCTTCAACTTCCTGCTGTATAGACAGCACCAAAAGATGAATTAAGCTATTTCGACTTAAGCTTACGCAACTGACGTAGCTCAAGTTGCGTAGTTTATTTTGACTTTTGCCCTGCTGTGTAGACGTACCCTCAGTCTCCACATACCTTAGCTCCACAACATCAGTTAGAGCAGAATAAGGCCAGTACTGAGTACTTTTGAACAATTTCACTTTTCATGTTTAAAATGTGCTGCTCACTACTCAATCAGCAAGGAGTTGTTAGTCCCACTTCCATGAACCAGAGTGAAGCAAACAATCCTTTCCAAGGCTCATATTTCAGCTATATTTTTAAAACATTTTAAAAATGTTTCAGAAGACAAAGATTCAGACCATTTACCAGAACACTGAACAGGAAACCAGGAGACCACAGTTCTCTTCCCAGGCTCTCTCCTGGAACACTGGCAATATGAAAGGCACTTAAAAGGGACACAATTTGGGGAGGAGGGGTTTAAACGTATTAAACTATTTTAAAATCAATTAACTTGGTGCATCCTTCAAATTAATTGTCCTGACATTTAATAAATAACATTTTACAAATTGGGATTTCCTGCTGCTTTCTTGTTGTTTTAATGTGCCTTTTGGACCGGAGAGAAACACCTCTCCCTTCCCTTGCTCTGAGCAAAGCCAGCTTGCTGCCTGTTGTCTTTCAATTTCAGCTCTGCTTCTATTGGAACAGGTGAGCACCCCCTTCTGGGGCACTGAAACTGAGGGACACAAGAAACTGTCAAATACACAATGTAACCAAACTGTTGTAATTGAAAGATCAGAGAGAAATCTTTTAGACACTTATTTGTAACAATAGGTACTAAGTTTTCATACGGAAATGAGATTTTCAAACCATCTGCAAAATAATGATAATACTTTCTCCCCCCAACTGTTCACAAAAAGTGCATTGAGATCTTCAGATTAAAACATGCATAGAGTTAATTACTACCTTCAGAGCCTCTCTTCACCAAAATAAGCTTGTCAAGAATGGCAGACTAATAAAGTGCAAATTGTGGAAAAAAACCCTCAGAGTAATGTTGAGAACCTCCAGCCCCAGAGCAAAAACAAAGGGAACAGAGTTACAAAGGAACGTATTAAAGACAAAGCTCATTGGATAAGATCTTTCTAGAGAAACACAACCTCAGAGCTTAAACACAGCAGGTACCATGACACAGAGAAACTGACAGAATTCCAGAAACTCTCCCTTGAAATTCATCTCAAGAGAACAGTTAGCTTTAGCTTTGCAAGACACACAACAGAATAATAGTCTAAATTTAGATATAAATTATGTACTTAGCAGTTAACCTCACAGAACTGAAGTGTCAAGACTGAAAAATTCTTAGTTTGTGACACAAAACCAAGATGTGCCATTTTAAATGCAACTCAAAATATTAGAGCTAGCTACAAAGTTGAATGTTTCAAAGGACAAGTAGGGTTGCTAGGTGTCTGGTATTGACCCGGACAGCCCAGTATTTTCGCCTCCTGTCCGGTAAAAAGATTCAGAAAATACGAGACACCTAAAATGTCCGGTATTTTCTGATTTTTTTCCCCAGCCAGAAGGCAAAAATACCGGGTGCTTACCTGGTTCGGCTGGGGAGCTGTCTGGCCCGGAGCAAGAAGACAAGACAGCCTGTTAGGGCCAAAAAACCTCAAAAGCATTTCTTAAAGGGGCTATGCTTTTTTTGGCTTAATAACTGTTAGGGTCCTTTTTTTTTTTCCCCCCTCAACAACTTTGGTCTCCCCCTTTTTTTCCCTCAGAATTTTTTCCCCAGTGTTTTTTTTTTGGGGGGGGGGGGGATGTTCGGTATTTTTGATTAAACGATCTGGCAACCCTAAGGACAAGCATAAGGGAGTGCTCAGCAGAAAACCAATTTTCAACCATGCCTCTTCAGTCCTGGTTCAAATCTACTCTGAGGCAAAGTCCAATGCACAAGGGGCTCATGGGTCTCTTAGCATCCTTATGTCAGCAACAACCACAAAACCCCGCTGCAGTGTGGGCAAAGATGCGATTATTTCATATAATGACATTGAATGACATTTTTGTGTAACAATAAATATGAAACTGACATACACAAGAGTCCCAAGAGCAGAAGTCAGGACAGGGCAGCTCTATTCCCAGTTTTTCCACTGACTTGCCATTAGAGATGTTAAAATACAGGTAATTCTCCAACCATGTAACCAGTGAAGGACTTCAGTGGTTACAGGCACTTGCAGCGTAGGGCAGTCAGCTCCCTGGGAGCTGGCTTTTAAGTCTGCTCCTGGCACGCACCAGCTGCCAGTCCCCTCCCCCCCCCCCATGCTGTTGTCTCTGTGTCAGAGGCATATGGGACAGAAGACAGCTCTCTGGGAGTTGGCGCACACCTGCTGTCCTGCTCTCGGGAAGCCGGCTGCTGCCCCACACTGCTGCCTCTAACACAGAGGCCACAGGGCAGCAGTCAGCTCCCCAGGAGCTGGCTCTCCACACATACCGGCTCCCGCCTGCCTGTGGTACAAAGACAGCAGCGCAGGGTGGCAGCCAGCTCCCCAGGAGCCAGACTGGGAGCTGTGTGTAACTATTTGGGTAACCGTCAGTTACCTGTTTAAACAGCTACACTCTTACAGTCCTACTTGCCATATGATCTTGGGGAAGTCACTTAGCTTCTCTAGCTTAAGTTTCCTTTTACATCAATGGCTCTCAACCATTCCAAACTACTGTGCTGCTTTCAAGTGTCCCACCTGTCTTGTGTACCACAAAGTTTGGTTTCACCTCACTTAAGAGCTACTTGCTTACACAATCACAGCACACGATTTCTGAAAAAATGCTTACTTTCTCAATGTTTACAATTCTAAAATAAATTACAATATAAATACAGTATAGCAGAGAGAGCAGCATAAACACGTCATTCTCTTTACTAAATTTTAGTTTGTACTGACTCTGCTAGTGCTTTTTATGTGGCATGTTGTAAAGCTAGTCAAATTTCTAAGTGAGCTGATGTACCTCCTGGAAGACCTCTGTACCCCCAGAGGTACATACACCATTGGTTGAGAACCACTGCTTTACACAACTCTTTGATCTACAATAAAAAGTCTTAAATATTGAAGCAACTAACAACTCAAACAAGTGCACCAAACAAATCAAAACATTAACAGGTCAGAAGCTTTTCAAGCCTTTTGATGTGCAACCATCCCACTTATTTACTCCATTTCATACACTGGCCACTATAACCTAAAAGGATCTCTCCCAAATAACCTTTGTATGTCAACTGCATGTTAATTAAAAAAAAAACAACCAGTTTTTTTAAAAAACACCTAGTAACTGTTCTAAAACATGGGGTGGAGAGGAGAGAATGGCCTAAATCCATTCACGTATGTATTACTTATAAAAAACCAATTATCTGAGAATGAGAATTGAGACAACAAAAAGATCAAGGAACACTTCTTTCTTAAATGCTCCCACAACACACTTACTTCAGCCTAGTTCTGTCACCTACACACACAGTCCTATCAAAAGGTTCACTTCATGCTAATCGGTGTTAGAGCATATACCTTGGTTGGTTCTGAGAAGTAGGTACTCAAATACCTGGCATGCCTCTCTCATACTGATAAAAATAGAAGAGGGAGTGATGATTTATATCCAATTGCCACATAAAGAAAACATTCTTGATACTAGCATCACTAAAACAGAAACTGGAGATTTCTAAACATAGGCAAAACTGGCTTTGCATTGAATGCTACTGTAACACTATTAGTAACTGTGAAACAAGTGGTGATGTCATTGGGGTAACTCATTTTAAACGGATTACAGGACTAATAGCCAGAACAAAAATATCAGTGATTAACAACTGCAAGAGGTTTATTTTCCTTTTAACATTTGAGGTATCAAGGAAACTTCATGGATTACATCAAGAGCATTACTAGTCTAAAATTCTCATTCAAATGACAGAACTAGCTATCCCACACCATCTGCAGTCATTCTTCAGGTCTCCCACATTCCAAAAGCCCAGAATTTTCTCAAACAGTTTGGCAACAGTGGCTAAAAGCTTCATATACAGGTAAGACTTTCACATGACACCAATGAACCTTTACATACTGTATCAGTCTACAAAAGAGAAGATTGGGGGGGGGGGAAGGGGAAATGTTGATAGCAGCTTACCTGCCTGAAGGGATAGGGATGTTAAATTTAGTTTCATCAACTAATCGACTAGTCGATGGAATTTCCATCGACTAGTAGATTAGTCGATAAGCGGGGGGAGCCGCAGCGGGATTTGCTCCCAGCCCTGGGAGCTAACCCCACTGCGACCCTGCCTTTTAAATTTATTAAGAGCCAGTAGGCTCTTAATACATTTTAAAAGCAGAGGCGCAGCATCTGGGACCAGCTGATTCCTGGCTTGCGCCAGGTTCCCACTGCCCTTCTGCCTCCCCTGCCTCTAACAGAGATGGTACTGGGGGGAACTGGCTTTTAAGCCAGCTCCCCCCCGCACCAGCTCTGCTCCCCCCATCACTTGCTGCCTCTTTAAAGTGACTAGTCAACTATCTGATAAACTTATGCTTATTGGATAGTCAACTAGTGGCTTACATCCCTATGAAGGGGGGTTCCAAAGAGGATGGAGAGAGGCTGTTCTCACTGGTGGCAGATGACAGAATGAGGAGCAATGGTTTCAAGTTGCAGTGGGGGAGGTCTAAGCTAGCTATTAGGAAAAACTACTTTACTAGGAGGGTGGTGAAGCACTGGAATGGGTTACCTAGGAAGGTGGTGGAATCTCCACCCCTAGAGGTTTTTAAGTCCTATCTTGACAAAGCCCTGGCTGGGATGATTTAGTTGGGGATGGTCCTTCTTTGGGCAAGGGGTTGAACTCAATGACCTCCTGAGGCCTCTTCCAAGCCTATGATTCTGTGATCATCTTGATAGAAAACAGAAGGCTCTGTTTCACGCTCTTTACTCATTTATTACTTAGACAAAATTCCTAATAAATTCATTAAGAGTTTTGCCTGAGTAAAAATTGAGTTAGGAGAGTTAACACAAGGCTTTAATACAGTAACCCTGTGAAAGAGCATATAGCAGTGTGACTTGATGGGCTTATGACCTCATGAATGTAAACACCTTCCAGCTTCCAAATATTAAATAACCCTCTCTTTGCCCCTAGAACTGACATTTGTGTCCATTTCCAAGGGAATAAAGAAACCCCCCAGAATCTTGCCCAGGGAGGTGACAAATGTGAGGAAATGAAGTTACTCCCCTTCCTCCTGATGCTATAACTACCAATCCAGGAAAGCCACTCTCGGGGTACATCTACACAGCAGGGTTATTTCCGAATAACTGACGTTATTCCAAAATAACATAGTGCACGTCTATACCACAAGCCTTTATTTCAAAATATGTCGAGCCGGAGGACTTCTTCCATTGACTCAAGGTAACCCTCATTTCACGAGGAGTAAGGGAAGTTGAAGGAAGAGTGTTTCTGCTGCGTAGACAGCGCCAAAAGCCCAATTAAGCTATTTCAACTTCAGCTATGCAATTAACGTAGCTAAAGATGCGTAGCTTAATTTGACTTTAGCCCTGCTGTGTAGACGTACCCTAACCAAGCCATTTTCACAGAGCTTCCCACCTTCTTATTCTCAGGGCTTCCCTTAAAAAGGAATAAGACCCTGTCCTTATCGAACAAGCTCAGCAAGTTCAGTAACATGCATTGTGGAGACAAGGAAATCGCCCAGGCAGGAGAGCTGCTAAACACAGAAGGCATTTTCAAGTCAACTTAATGTCATTGTGGCTTTGACATGAACACTGGACACACTGCCACTTTAAGACACCAGAATGAGAATAAATGAACAAAAATGTTGTGGCCATTGTACGTGCCTTTATTAAAATCCTACTAACCTCCATACAAATTAATCTAGCATACAGATGTTTAGATAGGCCCTTCATTAATCAGGGGGAGATCCCATCTGGCAACAGCCACAGGAGACAGGAAATGTCTTACATGAAGTGTCCATCCTCTCACACATACATGCACCAATTTTTATCCTCCTATGGCCTGATCCATGGAACAGTAACAATTACAGGAAACCCACAAGGCATTTGTAGTCTTAATGAATTACTGATAAATAGACTGGTCAGGGCAAAACTATAATAAGTGATTACCCAGGACTTCCACAGACTCATCTAGAGTGAGGAAAAGTGAAATAATTTCTGAGAAAAGTACTTAAAGAAACTGACATACTGAACAAGTTATACTACCGTAAAATAGAGATTTTGAGCAAGTTTCTCTGTGAGGAAAGGACTGTTTGTTTTCAAAGAGGGACAACATACAAATAAATGGTATTTAAAATTATTTCACCAGTTGAATAGGCAGCTATTGTTCAATGAACTAAAAAACCCACATTGTTTTAACCAAAAACTGCTGAACTATAGGTGTACAGGAAACTCAGTGTGTCTTTATTGTCATGAGTCACAATAGTGAATCATGACAGCTCATGGTCTGTAAAATGCCAGGCAATGTAGGGAAAGACGACCAGCAAAATATGATGTTCTCAGCATTATTCAGCATTGTATGCAAAAATCTCTCTGAAGTTATGGGCTGATGGGGACTCTACCTACTTAACCACTGAAGGTGCTAACAGCTCTCTGAGTGGTATCCTTCCTGTCTTAGGAATCTATCTATTGACTTTGATTTTTATCTGCTTAGGTTTAAGTACCCATTCTCCAGATACTTAATGATGCTCTGTCTCCTCCCTACCCCTCTTTTTCTTTCTCGCCCCCCTTCCCTTCCCCTCTCCTATTTATTTCGAGTTTTCATATTCCCAACTCATAAATCCGGTCATCTGAAGAAGTGGGCTGTGCCCATGAAAGGTCATGATACCATCTACATGTTGTTCGTCTATAAAGTGCTACCAGACCATTTGTTGTTTTTTTTCCTGAAGTTAAGACTCTCAGTGCCCCCTATTAAATGATTTTAGGAGCTAATATTTTGGTAACATTGCTAAGGGACTATGGCAACCAATGTATACCAAGCCTTTAATCAAATTAGGAGACAAGGCTCCTGCCCTGGGGTGCTTACAATATAAGCTCTAGTTTGACAACCAGATTCCAGTCAACAGATCCATGCTAAAGTCTGTCGTCAGGTCACTGATAGAGTAGGGTCAGGATTTACTGCTCTGGAGTCTGGACAGTCTCTGGCTCTGTGGATGAGGATACCCAGAAGGCTGCTTGCATGCATGCATGCTCAATGATATGGGCCCAATGACCACAGCATATCCCAAGAGGGCCCCCCCAAAGACCGCAAATCAGATAAGGATCAAAGGAGCCCGGACAGGTTTATTGTTTACCGAAGTTCAGTAATAGTTGTCAATAGATTCTACTGAGCCACTGCCACTTGGTTGACGTAGCTGTAACAATGAACTCAGCTCAACCAGTCAAACTCCCACTGTCCCTCAGCTGGCCAAAGACTGTCCCCACAAGACACCACTTTATATACAGGTACAAACAAGTTATACATCACAGCTGATGTGTCAGGTTGCCACCCTCTGACACTACTTAGATACCACCCATCAGCCTGTATCTTGTGCTCTGATTAGTTCATCTCTATCCATCAGGCTGTCATTTTAGAACCTTTCCTGAACTTGAATCTGTATTGTGGGGAGTGTGGGTACCAAGGTCTTTTTTAATGAGTTGGTGTTACCATGTTATGCCCAGTACCGATTACTGTTTTACAGCCAGTACCTAGCACCAATTATGGTTCTACACCTGGGCCTATTACTAAGTAATGTTTTGCACTTCCAACCCTGTTTGTGCCAAGTTCTGTAAGCAGGAGCCTACCTCTTGCTCACAGCTTAGCTTTGCTTTATGTTAGCCATGTTTTATCCATTGTTAGCTAGGCCTCAGACCAGGCCTGTGCTACATGGACTTGTGTTTTAGGCCCTCATCTTACTACAAAGTCAAGTGAAGACAATTAGGTATCTCAGACACAGAATTCTGTCAGCCTCGATCACAATGCAGGACAGGAGCCTAAATAAACAACAGGCAGATGAAGGAAGGTGGTTCAGGGTCAAAAAAAGCAACTGTTTGTCTGTACCATACTGCAGATTTTCCTTATCTAACATTAAGGAAGTGAATACTTATCAAAGATGTATGTCTATATGCTACAATTTAAGTATTAAGATGGACCTGTAAATCTCAAATAGTTAAAGCCAGGTTTTTTTTCCCCCATAGTACCATTGAGGGAAATATTTTAGTCAAGGAAACAGGACGAGACAGACCACTGATCTGATCCATTATGGCAATTCCTATGTTTCTACTCAATGGAACAACCAACAGATCTTTGAAAGTTCATTTCTTTAGAATGCTTAAACCTCTGGGCTATGAGATACTTATGTTGAAGGTGCTCCACTGTGGATCAATTAAAAAGGGAGAATGACTCTGTATCCTAGTGGTTAAAGCTTCCACCTTTGAGGTAGGCAAGGAAGGGTCCCATCTTCTTGCTCCCACGTCACTAGTTATTTAAAACAGTGTAGAGCAGTTTCAACAGGAGAGACCGAGGGAGATCTACATCAAGATATCCCACAGCCTAGCGATTAGAGCACTAAGTGTAGGAGATCCTGTTGAAATCTTTTGTCTCCCTCACAGAGAGAGGACAACTGACTGCAGGTTTCCCACATCCCAGATTAGTGGCTCTAACCACATGGCTAAAACTTACAAGGCAGAAGGGGCAATGCTTCCTCTTCTCTGCACCATCACCACCATCTTTTATTCCTCCTCTATTTTGCATTGAGTGAGGCAGGCACCTGGCTCAGTCTCTCAGAACCAACTCTGGCACTGATACAACTGGACTCCAGGACAGATGTTCCCAGTTGTGGATCAGAGGTGCATGAGAAGCGTAGGCCTTTGTACAGACTCTTCTCTTTGGCATTTCCCACTGGCTTTTGCTTAGGCAATAGGCTATTCTCTATTGAATATGCTGGCTTCTGTCATGCATATTAGTAGGCACCTCTCTCCCCATTCATTATATAGGGAGCCTAGTGTCTAACTCAGGATTTGTGGATCAGTGTCTCTCTTGTGATTGTCTGGGTGCCTAGATGTTGGGCACCACAATGCTCTGCATCATAACACCTACGTCTCTTTGTAGATCCAAATCTTAGAGCTATTATGGCCAACAAAAATTTCAGACTGAACTGAAGCCTGTGGCTATAACACAGTCTGCATTTGCTCCATCTGTGAAACCTCCCACCGTTTCAGCAAAGCTATTTATCTAGCACACATAATGACGCAAATTATTTCCTAACATCCACTCATTTTTATGGTAACAATGCAAAACACGCAAAGGGGATTGATAATGTTGCAAAAGGATATGCTATTTTAGAAAAATGTGCCAGCTCCTCATCACTACGCAACAGTACAAACTGCATTCCCACAAGCCTTAAACAGATGGAAGGTGATACAATTTTATACAGCTCATTTAATTCAGTGGCATTAACCCTGTCAGTGCATCTGCATGAATTTCTATGGGGCCATCAATGTACCTGTACTAGGGATGTGAATGACTAGTCGACTATCCAATAAGTAAATGCTTATCGGATAGTCAACTAGTCGCTCCCCCCGCCCCTTGCTGCATCTATCAGAAAGAGGCGGGGGGGAGTGTAAGGGGGTACTTCAAAGCAGCAGTGCCAAACGCAGCCTGGGGCCAGACCCCAGGCTCCACGTAGTGCTGCCGCTTTGAAACACCGCATGCAGCTTGGGGTCAGCTAGGGTGTTCCCAGGATGCACGTGGCATTTCAAAGCAGCAGCACCACGTGGCGCCCAGGATCAGGTGGGGACTCCCCCACTGACCCCGGGCTCTATGTGGCGCTGCTGCTTTGAAACATCGCATGGAGCCTGATGCCAGGCTCCCTGAAACGTTTCAAAGCAACAGCACCGCACAGAGCTCAGGGTCAGTGCAGCTGTTGCCACACTTCAAAGGAGGAGGTGCCCTATCAACTAATTGAATAGTCGATGCAAATTGCATCGACTATTCAATTAGTCAGTTACTTAAAATTTAACATCCCTAACCTGTACAGAGCGTCCCCACAATGCATCGCCCTGGTATGCATCGGTTCCGCACTAACATCGTTGACACTTGTAGAAACTGTTGCGTTATAAGTCTTCCCATTCCCTGCTCTTACGTTGCGCCAAAAGAGACCAATTCATGCAAATGGAAGTCAGCTGCTTTACATCATTTCGCTATACGTGTCTTGGACGTATAGCGAGGATGCCCTGTACACAGAGGTACTTCACTACCGAATTTAACACTGTGTGCGCACTGCGCTGGCTGAAGCTGAAGAGCAGAGATGATACCGGGGGTTGAGTTGGATTGTTGCAATGGGAAAGGAAGAGATAGGATAGGGAAGAAGCAGAGGAAAACATAAAAGCTACAAAAGGAATTTTTAAAGGGGGTGGTGGCTGTAAGGTGGCCCTTCATCCATTCTACTGAATAGGAAGATGCTTAAAGATATTTATGGCAATAAGAGTCTTACCATCACACCAGGAAAGAGACCGCTCTCCTAAAGTGTGTCAAGCTTGCTACATTTTGGTTCAATATCATTCCTGATTTCTGTACATTTGGTTAGACTAATATTAAATATTACACTTTCAGCCAGACTCCAAAATCTCACCATTTATTTCTGCATGTACAAAACAGCACTGGTCCCCAAAAGAGGACAATTGGGTGAAAAAAACTGCAAAGAAGGTGCAAGACATTATTTTAAGGGTAATTTTCTTTTATTATGCTCCCAGGTGTTTTTAGCACTATTTGAGCGCCAGTTTATTCCTTTTCATAGCCATTCAGAGTATATTTACTACAGAAGAGATTTTCAAAGGGCTGTTTAGGCATCAACTTCCAGTGGGCAGCTAACTGCCTTGTGCCTTGAAAAATCTCCTCCTACATCCCCCAATAAATATAATTATTAGAAATGAGAGCCTGCAGAGCAACAAAATAAGTTATAATCTTTAAAATGTTGAGTTCTAAATCTACTATTTTTGCACTCTAGCATTTAGCCACTTATCCATTCTAATTTAGACTGGTCCATTACTTTATGTAGTAAACACCGTAAAGGTTTCAGGGATCCCTTTATTTTCTCCCTGTATATATAAAAACATTTCCCGTGGGACGACAGAGTGACATCAGCATGTCACCCAGCCCCCAGTGCCAGACCATGATCTCCACCCTCCTCCTGGAGCTCAGATGCTCAGGACCCTACTAGTCTCACAGGGGCAGCAGCCTTAGCTGAAGCCAGGCTCCCCTCCCAGCAGAAGGCCAACAAAGCAGGCCCAGGGCTCAGCTTTCCCTGGCCACTGGGGGGGAAAACTGGGGCTGGCCCACCTCAGCCTACCCCAGTGGCCAAGGGAGGGAAGAGTTAGGCCTTGGCGGGGTTTGCGTGTGAAAGAGCCAGGGCTGGCAAAGCCCAGGCTAGTGGGCTGGGGAGCTGCAGAGGAGAGCAGGGGTTGGCGCGGCCCAGGCAGCCGGGAGGGAGCGGGGGGAGAGCTGAGGCTGGTTCAGTGAGGCCCAGAGCAGGAAAAGAGAGCTGGGGCTGGCACGGCCTCGGGCCGGCCCACTCCAGTGGTCGGGGGAGAGACGGAGTTGCCTACCCCCAGAGAGAGGGGGTTGGCAAGTGTAGCGAGCAGGGGGTGCAGCCCCCAGTATTCATTAAAAACAGAATGGCCAACATTTGAGTCATCATGCTTAGGGAAATCAGAGCACCTACAGGAATTCATGCACTGTCACTTGTCTCAGCCAACCACTCAAAGGTCAAACAAAAGCAGTTTTTAAATGGAAGTATCATTTAAATAAAGGAGGAACGGAATTGTTTGGTGGATACTTTGGGATGATCTTCAGAAGGTTAACTGATAAGGGTGATCTCTTATATAGACGTACTGTGGATGGCAGAATGTTTACTTAATTCAAAGATCATGGTAATTAAATTAATACCTTTTTACTATACATGGCTTATTTTTCCTCAATTTTCATGGGCTGATGACAACATCATTCCCAAAAAGTTTGACTATTTTTAGTTAGACAAATATTTCTTGCCATCTCTAATTACACCAATGAAAGTCATCTACTCCTTTCTTGATTTGTTCTACTGGAATAAATCAACACTCATTCTTGCCTCCTCAGTGGGGAGGAAAGAGTGACAGGAAAGGTAGAAGAGACATTAGCTTCCCTGGAACAAGCAAACTTTATCAGCCTGATACTCAAGTTTTGTCTTCTCCTTATAAGTGGCTATTTTCTCTGTGTGTGGCTTCCTTCTTGATTCTGTCAGCTTCCACAGTTTGTGATGGGAAGGTATTTTTACCTGCACCTGGATAATAAAATACACCTAATTCTGCAAATACACTTGTGAATATCAATATAAACACAAATAACCCCACTGAATGCAGTGAGACTATGCAGCTGTGCAAAGTTACTCATACACAGTGTTGGCCCTGATTTTGCAAAGACTTGTAGAGAAAGGCTTATATACACATGGAACACACACACACACACACAAAACCTAAAGTACTTAAAGGAATTTCTACTCAGGCTTTCGTATTAGCACAAGAATTCCCAACATATTTTATTTACTTGTAATCTGCCATTCTAAGAAATAACAATGGTTTATCTGGGGCTCTGTTGGTTGTTGGTAATAAATATTTCAGAGATACACTACTTCATCTGGCCCAACTGCAACATGGGAATAAAGGATTCCCCTTTCCCATAGTCAGAGGTTTTATTTAAAAAACAAAACTGTTTCATCCAACTTCAGCAATATTCAGTTCAGTCATGCCTTCACTAGGAACAAAGATAAGTTTTTAAACCCATAGGATAGACAGAGCAATTTGTACTTTAACAAAAATTAGCTAATAAGGGCCAAGCTTATTTTTTTTATACCCAACATCTTTTTTATACCTAACATGGACACAACCTTAATGAACTACATATTTCTCTTAGCAATTCCTACTTCAGTGTCAGGTGAAGAGGATATCCTGAAACTGACCAAAACCAGTTTACTTTGTAAACAACATGGGCACTCACTCATATTCTTGGAGTTTGGGCATTAAAAAAAGTCACGGATGTCAGAAAACACAGGACTGTACCAGGGGTCTGTGTCTAAAGCAAATTAGAGTTCCTACCTTGGTAAAGAACTGTTAATGAAGCTGTTCAGAAGCCCTGCAAACTCACATGGAATAAGCCAGAGAGAACAAAACAATATTCAGTCTATCCTCCTCCCCAACAGGCCAGTTCGACCCATAACGTCTCTAATGCTGGAAGTGGACCAAACTCAAAGTTTCGGGATTGTTGTTTATCTGAAGCTAGTTCAGACTGACAGCTGGTTAAATCCTTAACATAAAAGTCAGGGAAATCTCTCTGATGCAGGAAGGAAGGGGGGTGTATGGCAAACCCTTGCCTCCAAAGGCGTCGCTGTGCCTTTAAACGTGTGGAATGTCGCCGTCACTTATTTCACCAACAAAACAAGCTACCTGTTCCCCTGCAATTCAACAGCGCCCCGGGGCAGCGGGCAGCCCTCCCCTCCAGCCCTGCCCCGCCCCGCCCCGCACGCCGAGCGCCTATCAGCCACCGTCCCTCCTGTTCCTATCCTGGGGCACTGCTCCCTGCGCGGCTCGCTGTTCTCCCCCCAGCGCTCGTTCCAGGGCTCCTAGCGTGACACAGGAGCAAGCAGAACAGCTGGGAAAGCGGAGAGCTGGCGGAGGGGGAAACCCAACCCAAGCCGGCCCGGAACAGAGAGAGCTAATCTGCTGGACTCCCCCAGTTCCTCCGGCTCTGCCTCCACAATGGCAGGATCCATTTTCTCCTCCGATGTGGATTTGACGCTATCAGACGCTTCCCTGGATAAAGGAGTCGGCTCCGTTTCCGGACACCGACTCTCCCAGCAGCACAGCCCCCACCGTGTGCATTGAACTGGGGGTGAAAGGCGAGAGCCACGCGGCTGATTCTCCCCCTCCCCCCGCCGCCGCCGAAACCCACCGAGTTACCACGGAGAGACCCCGGAGTCAGGAGCGAAGGCAATTTCCCGTCCAAGCCCGAGCTTCCAACTTTCCCCACAAAACTCCCGTCCCTCCGGCCCTGCCTCGGTCCGCGCCTGGCCCCGACTCCCACGCAGAGGCCGCGTTTGGTGCCAACGAGTCACAGTCGTTGATCGCGGCGCCCCCACGGGTGTGAGCCCGAGACTGCCCCACGCGGGATGGGAGCAGAGTCCGCCTCCAGCCCCCAACCCCGCCCGCCCACGCACCCCCAGGCCCTCTTACTGCCCCCCGGCCGGGACGTCTCGCTCACCGGCATCATCTTGGAGCCGAACCGCATGGAGGCGGATGGTGCCGGGGCGCCCCGCCCGGGAGCGAGGAGACCACTGGCCCGGGCCTCTGGAGGCGGAGCGGCCTGTGGCGCCAGCCGCGGCGCACGGGCGCTGGGCAGAGCTGGGAACCTGTTGCAAGGAGGAGGCTGGCCTGCGCCGTGCTCAGCCCGATCCCCGCCGGCCCCTGGCGTCCGCCGCCGCTTTGTCTCCTCGGGGCCCCGCTCCGAAACTGACCCCGGACCAACCCGGCGATTGGCGAGGAGGAGCCGAGAGCCCGGTCCCGCCTGGATCCCTCCCCCAGGAGGGGCGGCGCACGCAGGGCCAGCTCCTAAACCCGTCCCTCCCCGGGCACGACAGCAGGGGCTTTGCCTTATGTGGGCCGGGGCGGGAGCTGCCTAGAGCGCCTTCTGTGGGCCCCCCCCGCCCTCACAGAGCCCCCCCCCCGAGTTCACCTCCCTGGGGGCTCAGCCCCTCTCTACTGAGGCTTCCCTCACCCCGATGGTCCCCGACCTCTCAGGGTCCACTCCCCACGCGCTGCCCCGACCCTGTGAGAGAATGGAAAAATTCATCATCCCTCCCTGGTTTAAATCAGAAATCGCTCCGCCACATTTGGATTTCACAAGCAGGTGCTGAGCCAGCCTTGCCGACTTACTCCTGTGGCTCTTGAGGGCACCTGCGGAGAGGATAAGTTTTGCCTTTCGGCACAATTACTCTCCTTTATCTCTGTGTTTTGAGTGGGCCCACTCCTCCTGTGTATATATCTACATGACAATAGATTCCCCGCCCCTGAGTTAGCTATCTATGAATGAAATTCAAACCCTGCCCTGAGGCCAAGACTTGGAAAGTCGGTACTTACTATTCATTCCATTATCTCTGTGTGCCAGGGTTGTAGGGAATCTTGGAAATTCACTCATGATCACTTTCAGAACCATTGACTAAAAGAGAACTTGAAAATGCAACTGGTGTAGGTGTTCCCAAAATTGTAAGGGTAGTTGGTGGGCAAGGTGCAATGAGTGCAAGGATTTCCATACCATCCCACAGCCCCACTGACAACTAGGATAGGGCCAAGTCATAGGAATTGTATAAACCCACAACAGTGGACCCCTAAAAAGATTATAATCTAAACCAGTGTTTCCCAATTTTATTTGGCCATGGAACCCTTTTAAACTCAAAATAATTTTGTGGAACTCCTAATAACAGTCTTATATATGGAGCTCAAAAAGTAGACCAAAAATAAGTAAGGATAATAATAAACAAATGCTAAACAAGGCCATAATATGTAGATTAATCTATCATAGTCAATGTATATTTGTCATGGTTAAATTTTTAAATACAAGAAATCGCGTGACTATACTGAAGTAAAGTATTCGGGAGAGCACTGCCTGTGCACTCCCATACAAGCAACTGGTTTGACAGCTGAAGCTTCAACTTTGTCCGACGCGGCACTAGTATATTCGTATTCAGTCACCCGTGTGATCCACGCTCCCTGAGATTGCGGGGATTTATGGTGGTATATAACATGCGATCGCACCACTTAGTGACTGCGCGCGCAGCGCTGAGTAGTGACATCATTGTCCCCACACTATGGCTAAGCTGGCATTACACAGGGACACTTATCATGGCAAACACAAATGAAAATTGTTTTCAATAAAATTCATAAATGCTTAAATATTAATTATTATTTTTAAACTCAGAAAATGTTATTGTAATGGGATTTTCTCACGGAACCCTTATTTTCACTTCGCGGAACTCCAGGGTTCTGCGGAACGCCATTTGGGAAACACTGATCTAAACAAACAAGACGCAGAAGTGAAAGAAAAAAATAGAAGTGACCAGCCCAAAGTCACAGAGCACTTCAGCAACAGAACCATGACTGGATCTCTTATCTCCTGACCCTATTTTGCAGTACCTTATCCACTAGCACATGCTGCCTCTCTTATCTATTCTTTCCTTTTACTTTTTTCATAGTACTCAGTCTGTGATATTAAAATGGTTAATTTTACCTTTGTTTCTAGTTATTTTTGCTGTCCAATTCTATTGTATTATAGCTAAGTTCAAAACCATGCAGGGCAATGTTTAAATAAAAAAATTACAAAGACACCATGTTTTTCCATACTGTTTTAATTTTTTAATTTTCTTTACAAAATCAAAAGGCCCTACCTTGCAAACTGTCCACGTGAACAGAGCAGCCTGTAGCATGGGGCATAAATTACTGGCCTAAATCATTTGGCAGTGTAATTTTAAAGGTCAAGGCTAAATATTTAAGATGTAGAAATCAGTCACTCTTTAGGACTCTGTTGAAAATGCTGTTCTTCATACCGGTTTCTAGTAATTAAACATTTTAAATAATTTTAGACAGGAATCCCCAAATGCAAGGAGAAGAATAATAATATTATATAGCAGTTCCACTTTCACAGTGGCATAGAAAATGTAACTATTATTAGAACATTAATCCTCATAACTTGCCTGTGAGGTAATGAAGTGTTATTATTCCTGTATTAGACAGCAAAATGTAAATGTAGACAGAGTTTAAAGGAATGTTTTCACTTTATTTTATGTTTTAATTAATTTTTTAAAACTACAGTTTTCAACAAAGCCCTCTTTAAACATAAACATAAATTTTTATCCTGAAAATCATATCCACATAATACGCCATGGCAGAGCTGGAATTATTTTTCAGGAATTCCTGACTCCAATCCTAGCTCTGTGCTTAGTCAATTAAAACATAGTATCTCTGGAGAAGAAAAACAAGGCAAGACAGTTTAGAGGGCACTTAAGGGAACAGAAAAGACAAAAATCTACAAAGTGAAAAAACTTGTTCCTGATTTTTCTTACATCAGCACAGGAGAAGGAAGAGCCCTGGCATATAGCAGGAAATTAACTGAACATATGGAAAGCTGTTATGTTCTGCTGATGCTGTCATCTTCTCTAGGGCAGCCAGCTCACTGCTGCGTCAAGCACTTTACACACAGTGACACGTGGACATTACGCATCCACAGTATCATCTTTGCAAACAGAGAAATGCATAAATATTTGTCCTTAAGAGTCAGTAGATTTTAAAGATGGTGAAACAAAATACCTATAAAACTGTTTTCTAAATGACCTGTCATTTGAAGGGTGAAAATTACTCTGGTTCTTCGATCTGGGCTTCTAACACTCCTGTCACTGTCATCTGAAGAAGTGGGCTGTGCCCATGAAAGCTCATGATACCACATGTTTTGTTAGTCTTTAAGGTGCTACTAGTCTATTGTTTTTTAAATTTTTCCTGTTACAGACTAACTCGGCTACCCCTCTGAAGCTCTGGGACAGTTCTTTCCACAATCCCTTATTAGTCAAATATCCCCTTATCATCTGTGTGTTGTTATAGATGTCTGTACTTCAAAGCATTTTTCATGGCACTAAAACTGCCTCTATGGAAGACACAGAAAGGGCTTACAACCCATCTGAAATCATCCTTTCATACTGGGCTAATACTCTGTTTGGAGCAATACATAATTAAAAGTTCAGAGGCAAGTTAGAAAAAAACTTGACCATACTGTGGGTATGTGGAAGATGGAGAAAAGTTCAGGCTTCCAGAGAGCTCTAGCGTAAAAATCTTCTAGTAGGGCATTGATTGGCAACAGATTCATCCAATGAAACAAAAATGTTGAGTATTACGTCATCTGCTCAGACTCTGACTGGATGTACCTGGAGGCCATGACACTGTATCTTAGCAACTTCTTGGAGCTGCTAAAAGCTGGTATTAACCTTTTCATGGACATTAACAAAGTGATCCTAGTGCTCTGACTAATTCTAGCCAATTTTAAAAAAATACAATAAATAATAAACAACATTCTTACCACAGATTTAGTCTATGTAGAGGCTACCTAGTTTATTGAGTTCTGGTTTATACATTAGCTCTATTATGAGCATACCTGAATAATTCTGTGCCTTTTTTGCTCAGTAACAACTCATATATTGAATAGTAATAGCTTCAGTGTTAGTCTGATCTTGCTAAAACAAAAGGAAAAACTATGTAGCACTTTAAAGACTAACAAGATGGCTGACCCACGAAAGCTCATCACCTATTAAACCATCTTGTTAGTCTTTAAAGTGCTACATAGTTTTTCCTTTTGTTTTAACTCATATATTGTGTGAGATTATGAGGAAGATTCATGTCTTCATTGAGAAAGCTGTGGCTTCCTAGGACTTCATAGCTGTACACATCAGCACTTACAGCTTACAACAAAAGATTGTCTTGCTTCAACCACATTAACCTTCTCCCACTTTGTGTATGTCTACTGACAGGATCAGGTCGAATTAAGATACGCAATTGCAGCTAAGTTAATTGCATTGCTGAAGTCCAAGTACCTTAACTAGACTTTTGGCGCTGTCCATACTGCAGGAAGTTGAAAGGAAAACACTCTCCCTTCGACTTCCCTTACGCCTTGTAGAAGCAGGAACTGGAGCACCTCTCTCAGTTCGAATGAGCATGTCTTCACTAGATCCACTAATTCAAACCCTGAAAGATCAAAGGCATCTTCAATGTTCTCTGTAGTGTAGGCATACCCTTTAGCTGCAGGATATTCTCCACTAGGTGTACTGTCAGTGTAAAGTGCTGTGGGAAGGCTCCTGAAAGCCATGAATAGTCGAGGGAGCAACACAGCATCTACACTGATACTCAGCCTAACAATATAGAATCAGACCTTGACTCTGTGCCACTTGTGGAGATAGAGTTATTATTAAGTCAATGGAGCTGGATAGTTACAAAATTTAAATGTAGACACTTCCATTGTTAGGTGAACGGAAGCTGCCTTGTGTCTACCTAAATGTAATGGAGACCAGACCTGATTTTTGTCTTTTGTACAAAACCTGCTGCTAAGGAGTTGGAGGTCTCATCAAGAGGTGGGCATCATTTGTTTCATGTTTAGTCTAAGCTATGTAACTCGTATGCACATATGCCCCGTAGCAATTCCTTTTAGAACAGGGTCCTCACTCCAACACAAGAGGGCATTTCTAACCAGCTTTGCAGATGGTGGGGGGAGTATGTGTATAATGGACCTGAATCTATGTATATGTCAAATTAGCATCATTTGCATTTAAAAAAAAAATCCTCTATGCAGTCCCCATTTTAACCCTTGTATAACAATTCAGTCATGGATTTCACTAGACTATACAAAGATGAAGTGAATTGTCCACAAGAGGGTATTAATTCCAAAAAGATCAGTTTGATAGCTAGGGAGCAGATCATTCCCTCCTCCAGAGAACGCTGTGGATGAGGGCCTGACAGGAGGGCTGAAAACTCTGCAAGATTCACCTCACAGTTTTCAAGAAACTGTCCCCCAGTGGGCAGGAGTTTGTGAGCTGTAGAATGGACAGGGTGGAAAAGCCACCTGATTCTGTATATCCAGGGGTTCGAAGAAGAGGCTAGATCTATGGAAGTTGGAGCCATCCTGCTTATGCAACTGCCACTTTATGATGCTTCTCTGGCCCCTGCTTCTGGAAACATAGCTCCAGAAAGACTCATGCTTCAATTGTCTGTCCCCCGAAGTTGTTAGAGAATTGATCCTATAGAAGTTAACGCTTCTGGAATAGCTTACAGAGTCTAAGGCGGAGAGGGGTGGGAAAATTCAGCAGACCATCTTCTTCATGCTCTTTTAGGAGGGGTCCGCTTGATAATAACCCTATTCACTTACATAAGCGGAGGGGTAATCTGGGCTACTAGTGGGCACCAGTTGTAATAGTAGCCACTGATTAACCCCTGTTTTATGATAAGAACCTAACCTTTTGTTGCCCTGACCCATGTCATATGGGACAAAGAAATAAAACTAATTTTTTTACCAGCATTCTGGCCTTTCGCACATTTGCTACACCTGTGACAACTCTATGGTTTCTGTTATTGGGTGCATCCCGTTACTATCAGATCTATATGCTCAGTAAATTCTACATCTTCTCATCCTGCAACCTGCCATCCTGTTTAGCAATGATTCCAAGTTGCTCAAGTGCATCTCTGCTGCCTCTCTCCACACACTGGACCCCTCTTCTAATCCTTTGCTGTATCTTGTCCATAATGCACTGAAATATTACTGCTACATTTGACACCTGATTACACTGGGAAATCACCTCTTTAATGGCAATATGCTGAGCCTGATTCTTATCTCACTTAGAAGAGAGTAAATAAGAAGTTAGACTGTTGATATTATTCCACTGATTTCAATGTAAAATTAGTGCAGGAGCAGATACATGCCTGGTATTTCACATTGGCTAGGAAGCACCACCTGCTGTTAAGCCTGTCCAGTCAGTGAACAGTGAGTGAACTCTTCCAATTTTTCCTGGCAGCTGAGGGGTGCAGGGAGCCAGGAGAGGTCTGGAGCAGGGCCAGTCGCCTAGGGCACCAGGCTTTAAGGGGCCCCAATATGACAGAAGTGAATTTTTTCCTTTATTTAAAAATATATTAATGTTATCTCTTATAAACAAAAATATCAAAATTGTACTTTCAAAAGTCATGTCAGAAGCTGAGTTATATTATTTATTTCACATTATGAAGTATGGCTGTGTATGTAAATACAGTTAAAATATGTCATGGCATAGATTCAAAAGAGCACCACCTGGGTTTGCTGCATGGGAGTGAGGGTCTCGCAGTTCAGTCAGTCTCAATAGACCAGTGCTGGCCTGTCATACAATTGAGTCGGTGTTGCACACCACTTAGTGATGGCCGGTCAGCGACCCGCAGCAGCCATGTTACAAGCCATGATCCGAAGACGCTGTGCCTACAAAGAATTAGTATTGTGTTGGACCCGAAAAATGTGGTAAGAGGCTTTAACAAGATTGTAAAAGGAGAATTACAAGTACAGGATAAGTGTATTAGGATTAATGAGAAGTAGAAAAATCAATAAAATACGTATTTTTATTTTTTACTTCGTTCATTTTGAATGCCAAGTAAATAAAGGTAGAATTTCATTCTAGATTTCTCATTGTTCTTTGAATGGGGTGTGTGTGGGGGGGGGAAGTCATAGGTCACCAAAGGTGCCAAAAACCCTTGGGCCAGCCCTGGTTTGGAGGGAGTAGGGAAAGGGTTGCTGGAGGGAAAATGGTAGGAGGAGGGCTCAGTTAAACTCAGAGGCTTGAGGCACAGCATTCCAAGGGCGGAAAAGACACATTTATCCCTTTGTCTCCTTTTACCATATCTGTAGATGTAATTGTCACTTCCTTTGTAAATAGCTGAATTAAGAGATTTCACTGAACCACTGGAAAAATAAAACCTGTATAATCTACACTGTTCTCACTCAGATTCACTAAGCCACCCGTGCTTCTTACATGTATTTTTTTTTTAATTTATTATTTATATGCTCTGTGACAGTGTACGGTCACAGAAGACCCCTTGGGGGTGCTTCCTGGAGTGCTGACAAGGCCACTGCCACTCGCCTTCCTACACTTTGGGGCTTCTCACTGCTCGGCCATGCCGGGCCAGCTCCCTGGTCTCCCCTAGCCAAGGCACTGAGCTGAGATCACTTCCCCCCCGAGAAGCAGTACAGACACTGAATCTCTTCAGGTCCAAGGAAAATGCAGTGTTGGGCCCAGCTTCTTGGGATACCACTCCCCAAATGGGATCAGAACCCCAAAGGAATTATTTCAGTAAGCCCCCTTTAACAATGAAAGGGGGATGTGCACACTGATTGCTCCCCCAAGGTAATAATTATTTACACTGGGCCTGATAGTAAGTAAAAGTGATTTTATTAAGTACAAGCAGTACGATTTAAGTGGTAATAAGTGAGAACAGACAGAGCAAAGTAGCTTACAAATTAAAAACAGAAAACGCTTAGCTAATTCTGACACTGAAACCTCAGTACAAACTCATTACAAACTCGCCCTAAAACTGTTTCTTTACCAGCTAAGCCTTCAAACCAGGGAAGTCTCCTTTTCCCTAGGGCAGTGGTCACCAACCAGTAGATTGGGATCTACTGGTAGATCTCTGGCGTCTCTGACAGGTGATCCTGACTGGTTTGGCCAAGAGGCTATCAAGTGCCAGCACTTCAGCTGCCCCTCCCCGCACTGCTGCTCATCTCCTGCCCTTTGCCTTAGAGCTGCCCCTCTCCTGGGGAGCCTTCTGCTTTCGGTGCAGGGCAGGGGAGGCGCAGGAGGGGCGCTGATGTCAAGATGCCCCCTTCCACTCTGTATTCTTTCTCCACAAAGCAGAGAGGGGGCAAAACAGGACTTGGGATGGAGTTTGCTGGCTGCTTTAGGGAGTGGTCCATGGCCAGGCCAGGGCCTTAGCCCCACTGCACCACCAACCAGAAGCCACCTGAGGTAAGCAGTGCCCAGCAGGAGTCCACATCCCAAACACCTACCCCAGAAGTGAACCCCCTCTTGTACCCCAAGCCCCTGCCACAGCCCAAGCACCCCTGCATCCAAACACATTCCCAGAGCCTGCACCTAGAACCCCCTCCTACATCCCAACTGCTTGCCCCAAGAACAGCTCAGAGCCCCTCTCACACTCCAGATCTCTTAATCCAAGACCAGAGTCTGCACCCCAACCCTCTGCCCCAGTCTGATGAAAGTGAGTGAGGATGGGCAAGAGAGGGAGGATGGAGTGAGCAGGGGCCTTGGAGAAGAGGTGGGGGGAGGCAGGTCAAGGGTAATTATATTTGAGGTATATCTTGGATTGTACTTAAATTTAAAAAGTGATCTTGTGCTTAAAAAGGTTGGAGACCACTGCACTAGGGTCTTTGGTTCATTCCTCTGGGTGTGCCATGGCAGCCCAAAGACCAAGACCTGCTAGTTTCCTATTGTTTTAAAGATTCCCACTTTTGCCTGGGAAGTTACCTGTCCAGTCTATACTAGTTAGGGAGGTCATATGACTCCCTAAGACCAACCACTGCTAAGACTTAAGGACAAAAGGCTATTTGCATATGATTTGCCCAGACATTGAGGCATCCCAGCATTGGGAACACCCTTGATGGGTTTTCCTTTGCACATTTAAAACCACAAAGCATTCCATACTCCATACGTCTAATTTTACACACAAGAATGATACATACACCGAAATGAAATAAACAGATCCAGCGGATTATGGCATGAAGATTGATAGGTTACATAAAGCAATTTGTCCAAAGCATCTTTGAGATATGTATAGTTGTGTCCATAAGCCCATTTCATAAAGCATGGGGCATCCGTCATATGCTCAATTTTAGATATCTAGAATATTTTAGGAAAAAAATGGAACATGGCCAGATCACCTTCCTAAAAAGCAGTTGTGGAAGCAACTACAAGAGGGGAACTTCTCTGGGTTTTTGCTTGTTTGCTTTTTGATTGTGGCTGCAGAGTTTGCCAGTCAGAAGATAAGGGAAAGGAGTTTATTGACCCCAGAATCTGCATCTTTCTGAGATCCATTTAGATCCCAGAAGATGGGCTAGGGGCCAGGGTTAGCCACAAAGCACCAGCTCTTGTGGGCAGATTCCTCTGGCTTCCACCACCCCTAGAACTCTCTCTCAAGTGTATGCCTTGGGCTGCATTATCTATTAAATTGATATATCATTAATTGTGAACAAGATGCATCTACCATAACCAATCCCTACATCAGGCATGTCAAACTCGAAGCCTACTGAGGGCTGCACAAATGAAAACTGATAGCTTTCAGGGCCACCTAGAGTTCCCAGATGGTTTGTCGAGCAAAAAAGAAATGCATTTTAGGGTGCCAGGCAGAAGGCACTAATACCAGACACTTGGCAACCCTAGGGCCACCAAAGAAAATGTACTTTGTCGGAAAGTCGTAGTTATTTATTATTATAGATTATGTTTTAAGTATATTTTATAATATTACAATAATTTGATGTGTAAAATTGTTATTTGCTCCTATTAAATAATTTAAAAATAATTTTACATAATTTTTTATTTAAATATAAATTTAAGGTACTTTTAATTCCTTTTTGTATATGATACATAACTTTTGTTGAAATAAAAACAAGTATAGAGCATGGTTAATCAAACAGAACAGGCTTCTGTGAAAATTTCAGATACTTTGTAAGTTTGAGATTTTGCACGAAGATATAATTATTCATGAAATTGCAAAAACTTGACATTTATTGATCTAAAAATAAATAAAAAACAAAATATTAACAAAATAACCCTTTCCTCTCCCCCAGAGCCAGGCACTCCCATACCCCCATTCTAACCCAATCCCCCAGAGCCAGCCCCCCCCCAACCTAATGCCTCCCTCCTCCCCCAGAGCCAGGCACTCCCAGCCCCCCCAGCCTAATGCCTATCCCTGCCCCAGAGCCAGGCACTCCCAGCCCCCTCCAACCTAATGCCTCCCTCCTCCCCCAGAGCCAGGCTCTCCAAGCTCCCCCCAACCTAATACCTGGGTCCTGGAGTCGACGTTGCCGCCTGAGACCCTGGGGCGGCATGAACACAGCGGCCAGCTGTGAGTGCCTGCTGGACACTCAGCTGGCCACAAGCGCATGCGCAGAGCAGCCCAGCCGGCCGTGAGCAGTGGCTGCGGTGCAGAGCGGCCCAGCCAGTTGTGAGCAGGCACTCAGCCACATGCTCCAAGTGGCCAGTGAGCTGCACTTCATTCTTTTATAAAAACGTTCTGGTGGGCCGCAAAAAATTTCGATCGGGCCGCATGCAGCCCTCCAAATGCCAGTTTGACATGCCTGCCCTACATACTGTCCTTTACATGTTGGAATTCCAAGTACTGCAAAGTACTCTCCATTGGGTCTGAGGAGTATTATAGAGGTAACTGTTTAATTCCGTACTTCCACTTGTTGAAAAGGGAAGATTCTCTCTTTATGTGCAATCTGGGAAGGACAATTGAACCTACTGTCCTCGGTTGTACTGCACTTCTATTGTTCAACATGTGGGTAAACACCGCATGAAGAATCTATCAGTTATTGTGCTTTTGGACACACAGCTTGCTTTTCATGAAGGATTTGTTGCCCATTTGAAGCGCCCTTATGTGTTGTGTCATAAATACGCAAATGAGATAAAAACAGGAAGAGCGATGCTGCAGATGCGGATGAATGAAAATCCAGACAGAAAATGGAACTTCATGTGACATTCTCACTCCAAACCAAACAAAACTGTGTTTTTCTCAGCAATAAGAATGGCCAACTTACACAAGGCAATCACACCTGAAAGAGAGAAGGCTTGTCTTGTATTTTGTAGTGTCATTTGCATCTGTACAAAGTGAGTATAAAATGCTATCCCATTAAGCTAGGTGTGGGCAACAGGGCCTCCGCGGGCCAGATCCAGCCAGCCTAGTGAGTTGATGCAGCCCGCGGAGGCCCTGCTGCTCTCCTGCACCCAGGCCAATCAGGGCCTCGGGATGGGGGAGCGTGCAGCACTTAGAATCAACTCTGGCAGTTGACTCTAAGTGCCACATGCCAGAGGGCAGGGTGGGAAGAGACTTTGCATGTTACCTTTGCCCCCAAGGCCTGATTGGCCTGGGGACATGGGGAGCACGCAAAGTCTCCTCCAGCCATACAAAGCCACTCAGCACTTAAGAATCAACCACCAGCTGCTGCTCAGCTGACGGGTGACTCTAAGGTGGTGCTCCCTTGCAGGGCAGGAGCAGACTTCGTGCGCTCCCCCTGTCCCCCTCTCTGGGCACGGGGTGGGGACAAAGACTTCACGTGCTCCCCCACTCGCAGACCAATCAGGGTCTGTGGGCAGGGAAGCACAGAAGTGTCCTGGCCCCACCCCTTCTGCCTGAGGTCCCACCCCTTCTAAGGTGGCCCTGGACCACCTCAAAAATTTCTGAAGGGGGCCCCAGTCAAAAATTATTGCCCACCCCGGCATTAGGTCCACTTTGCACTTATGTGAATGACTACACAACATGTAAGCGAATGAAGAAGCAGCATCTGATTCTTTGGATCTTTAATCTGAAAAGTAAGTAGCAATGAAAGACATGGGAGGCCGATTAGAAACTATTTATCTCATACCAGATTATCCCTGTAAAGCACCATGTGAGTCTGTTCTGCAATACACAAAATATAAAATCATAACAATGAGTAAGCTAATAGTTATTTACAAGCAAAGAGCCAGCAGCACCCAGAAACTACCGTAGAAACTTATATTAGGTGAGGCTATATCGTAGTCTGCTCTTGGTTGGAGATTTCTGTGAAGATTTTAAATGGGGATTTCATAAATGCAGAGAATGGTGAGTATCACTACATGCACACAGTACTCCTAATGACTAGTTTTTCACTTCTTCCAACCAAGAGAGGATGGACTTGAACGAACCAAAGATTTTGCAAACCCTCTCACAGTATTTGTAAGGTTAAAATTCTCATTTTCTCTCTGTAATTTAAAGCCATGGCTTTTTTTACAGGTAATTCTATATAAAAAACAAACATGTTCCTATCTAAAGAAAGTCTGTGCTGTGTATGAGGGATAGAAAAAACAATTTCCAGAAAAAATACCAGCCCTTGTCTCCCTTCTCCCTGCCAAAATAAAAGTCACTCTGACACAAATGGGTGCCCTGCATGTAGCATATATAGTGTATTTTCCTTTCTCTCAATGTTGCTTTCTTCTCTGTACTGAATTGTATTCACTGGACAAGATTCACACTGGGGCCTGCATTAACTTGTCTCAGCACAGATATTGGCAGAAGGCCCTGTGCAACAAAAAGTGTTTGGAGCAACTAAAGCAGTCCAAGGCTGCGTCTACACTGTACCCTTACCCGAAACAGGTTATTTCGAAATAAATTTTGAAATAAAGTGCTAGTCCACAATGTCCCTTAACCCTCGTGGAAGGAGGTTTACAGGGACATTGGAATAGCAAGCCCGTTATATTTTGAAATAACGAGTGCGCTCAAAAGATGCAGAATAGCTAGTTCAGGATACTTCCAATATCCCTAAATAGTGCAACAGAGTAGATGTAGCCTAAGGGAGCACCGAGTTCTTTCTCCTGCAGGCACCATTCAACCCCAAAAGTGGAGCTGTCACTTGGCCAGTGAGGAGTTGCTGGGCCAGCTGAGGAATATACTGAATGAGCACATCCCCTTATTTAGCCTGTGACTGAAACTGGCATCGACAGCATCTCTCTCCTCCCATCATAAACTTCAAGGTTCCACTTGGCCACAAACTGGTGTTGAACATTCATCCAAGCTGAGTATCCATGAGATCTGTGATGAGCAATTTAATACTGAAACTTTATTCCTTCCTCCTCCCTATTGCTTCCCTCCCACTCCCAAGCACCAGTTACCTCCCTTAACTCACATAAGCATTCTACTGAAGTCAGAAAGAGACAGTGAAATCTGTTATGTTTCATAACATACACACAGGAGTTAGATAAAAACATACAATACTCCTGCTGGAAGGCTGCAATAAACACTATTTAATTCTTAGAACTCAGAACATTAACAAACAATAACCCTAAACCAGAAAGAGAGAAAACAAACTGCCCACTGAAATACAGAGGCACAGCTCATCCTGACCTTGTTTCTTGTCACTCTAAGCTGGCTAGCTGCACACATGTGCTAGGTCTAGACTACACTCTTTTATCAGAAAAAGCTACACAAATTGCACTCTGCAATTTGCGTAGTTTTTTCTGATTGCTTTTCCAGAAGAGGCTTTTCCGCCATTTGGCCCCGTCTACATGGGGTCAAATGGTGCAAAAGCCTCCTCCTTCGGCAGAGCCCTTATTCCTCATAAAACGAGATATACAGGGCTCCCTGAAAGAGAGTGTTTGCTCTTCCGCAAAAAAAATCGGAAGAGCAAACACGTTCCCTGGACATGGCGGAGTTTTTCCGGGATACCTCTGGTATCCCGGAAAAACCCGCCAGTCGAGACGTACCCATGCTTCCCTACAGAGCCCCAGCAAACTCCTGAGAATTTGAAGTGCTACATCACTATTTAACACAACTTTCAATACACCAGAAAACCAGTGAGCTTTGGTTACAAAAGGAATGCAGGAGCAGTCCCAAAATAGTTTCCTTGGACCCGCTCCACACTTAAAAATTAGATCATCATCACTCAGAACTGTGAAAAATGTTGCACCCTGAGCATCACAGTTAAGTCAGCCTGCTACCCAATGTGGATGCAGGTTGTGTGACATCTGATTAAACTATAGGTTGTACCATCCCGATCTGGCACCCTCGGAACCTGACTGGTCCCAGATGAGGGATTTTGCCAGACCAGGGAATGTCATTTGTGGGTTCCCCCTGCGACTAGTCCTCCCCAGCCGTGGCCTCGCTGCCAGCCTCCCCGCTGGCTTCCCCCTGCTGCCAGCCCCTCAACACAGGGCTCCCAGCCCCACTGCTGCATACCCAGGCTCCTGGCCCTGCGGGATAGCTCCCATGCTGGGGTCCATCTGAGCTGCTGGGGCAGCAGCCCCACGTGAACTTCAGCCTCGCTGGGCAGCCCCGCTGCTTCTTTAGTGCACCACTGGGCAGCCCCACTCCTAGGTTCCTGGCCCCACTGCCAGGTAGCCCTGGCTGGGCTCTCGGCCCCACTGCCTCCTAGTCCTGCTGCACAGGTACACCGCTGGGCAGCAGCAGGACTGCCAGGCTCCTGGTTGTGCTGCTGGGTGGTCCCACTGCTGGGCAACCCCATTGCTTCCTGGTCTCACCAGGTGGTTTTGCCACCAGCCCCACTGCTGGGCTCTAGCCCACCGGGCAGTCCTGCTGTCTCCCATTCCCTCCACCCCCACCCAGTGTCACCACCAGGAGGCAGTTCTGCAGCTGGGCTTCCAGTTTCACTGGGCTCCAGCTCCACTTCAAGGCTCCCAGCCACCAGCCCTCCATGGGATTCTCTGGTCCTGGATCATCCCTGGTCCTTTCAGACCAGGGATGCTGCTGAACCAGAGAGTCCCAGTTAAGGGAGGTTCAACCTGTACAACCATATAGCTCATTGTTGCAACCACTGTTATGTTTGCAACAAATCTTGTACAAAGTGTGCCAAGTAAGATATCTATGAAAAGCTTATGATTCACTGATTCTGTTTATGTGTATGCATGTTTCATTTTTGTATTTAAAATTACAAGTATAGCCTATGCACTTGCGTTTCAAATGTTTGCTTCTGGGAGACATCAACAAGCAGGTTGGTCTGCCTATTGGGAAAGGACTACTGTAGCCAGACATGAACCCCATCTTGTTTTTCCCCCCCCCCAGAGAGCAAGAGAAAGGCAGTCAGCCTTTGATGCCCTGGGAACGCAGGGGTGCTGCTTGTCCCTGACTTTAATAAACAGAAACCAGACAGTAAATGGGCTCGCTGATGACCAGGGAACCTCCCGCCGCCCTGATGGCTAGCACCAGTAATTGACACGCCTACACTGTCCCAGGAGAGGAATCTTCGCCCATCACATACTAGAGGTGCCCATTGTCTGCATTTTCCCAGGTGTGAATTATGCTTTGCACCCTTCCTGGGAAACTTGGCATTCAAAGCCATTTTCCCTAATTGGCCACTTGAGACCAGGAAGAAGCCTACGTGACCCAAGGGGTATAAAGAGGGGTTTAGTAGCCCACCCCATTTGAGCTCCAATCATCTATACCTGCTGGCAGGTATTGGTTGTCTCCCGAGGTCTGTGGGACGCCCAACCTCGCCCTACTTCTTCCCGAGGGATTGAGAGAAAGACGCTGGCCACGCCAAGTCTGGAACGCAGGGGTGAGAATATATACCTGCTAGGTGTCTATTTTGCACGCATTTAATAAGAGCTCAGAGAACCAAAAGCGTTTCATGGTACCTGTAAGTGACTTATTAGTGTAATTTCTGTCCTGTCCTTTGTAGTGGCTGTGTTATCTGTAACACAGTAGTAGCATTTAACAGCTAAGTTTACCCTGTAACAATAAAATAGTAACTGTTTAAGCTGTGACCTGACTCCTTCAGTTGCTGTAACAGAACCAAGCACAATTTTAAAAAGAACTCCAGCCGGTCATAAGGGACAGATATAGGGAGAGCTTGAGCGTTGGATCGTGTCAATTCCAGGGGACAGATCCGTTGGGGCATCTCTCAGCCTCCCCAGGCTGCCCGCTGCGAAGGGATCGTGTATCCTAGCAGTCAAAATCTGAGGTGTAATAAGCTCTCCCTGTAAACTCTGGGGCGTCTGTCGGCCTGTTGGCTGCCCGCCGCGAAAGGATCCCGATCCTAGCGGTAAAGACACGGACGTTAAACTCCTCGGGGCGCCCGTCAGTCTCAACTAGACTGCCCACTGCGACGGGGCCTTGTGTCTCAGCAGTTGAAGACTCGGGTGTAACATACACACATGCACTGCCCTGACCACCGGCTGACAACTACTAATCACGTGAACGGAAGTACTTAACAACGACTTGACCAAGCTGTCATGGGATAAGAGGAAAGGTCCTCTCATGGACTGATAATTGGTTAAAAGACAGGAAACGAAGGGTCGGAATAAATAATCAGTTTTCAGAATAGAAAGAGGTAACTAGTGTCTTTAAGGGGTCCATACTGGGACCAATCCTATTCAGTATATTTGTAAATAATCTGGAAAAAGGGATAAACAGTGAGGTGGTAAAACTTGCAGATGATCCAAAACTGCTCAAGATCGTTAAGTCCAAATCAGACTGTGAAGAGCTTCAAAAGGCTCTCACAAAACTAGGTGACTGGGCAACAAAATGTCATGTATCAACATTAAGATTCATCTTCCAATAATGCATATTGGAAAACATATACAACAAAGGGGATTAAATTGTTACCACTAAGAACAGAGATGTTGGAGTCACTGTGGAAAGTTCTCTGAAATCATCCACTCAGTGTGCAGCAGCAGTCAAAAAAGAAAACAGAATGTTAGGAATCATTAAGAAAGGGATAGATAAGAAAGAAAATATCATATTGACTAAATAAATCCATGGTACGTTTGCACCTTGAATACTGCATGCAGATGTAGTTGCCTCATCTCAAAAAAGATATATTGGAATTGGAAAAGGTTCAGAACAGGGCAACAAAAGTTATTAAAGGCATGGAACTGCTGCTAGATGAGGAAAGATTAATTAGACTGGGACTTTTCAGCTTGGAAAAGAGACAGCTAAGCGGGGATATGATAGAGGTCTATAAAATCATGACTGGTGTGGAGGAAGTAAATAAGGAAAAGTTATTTACTTGTTCCCATAAAGCAAGAACTAGGTGTCTCCAAATTAAATTAATAGGTAGCAGATGTAAAAACAGGCAAAAGGAAGTATTTCTTTACACAACACAGTCAACCTGTGGAACTTTTTGCCAGAGAATATAATGAAGACCAGAACTTTAACAGGGTTCAAAAAAGAACTAGATAAATTCATGGAGGACAGGTCCATCAATGGCTATTAGCCAGGATGGGGAGGGAGGTGTCCCTAGCCTGTTTGTCAGAAGCTGGGAATGGGCAACAGGGGATGGATCACTTGATTCCCTATTCTGTTCGCTCCCTCTGGGGAACCTGGCATTGACCACTGTCAGCATAGTGGGTTAGATGGACCTTTGGACAGATCTAGTATGGTCATTCTTATATTCTTAACAATGGGACAAATCCACATCTGATGAGCCCCTCCATGGATGCTCAGACCAGCATGGGAATAATGGCTGCTACCTGAAAAGAACTGAGTCATGCATGGACAGGTGACTTGCTCATGTGACAAACTCCATCTTGCAGGCCCATACTCAGAGGGGGTGTGAAGGCACCCTGTTATGGTCCCCCAAGTAAGCATGCTCCGGCTAGCCAGAAGACAGGAGCAGTGTGCTGCCCAAGCCTCCCTCCCCCATGCTCTGGCCAGCCCTGGGAAGGCCGGGGCTGATTTCCCTGCTTACTCAGGGAATTATAGGGGGTGCATTCACACCTTTGCAGTCCACATTTACAAAAAAAGCACCTTGCCCCCCACAGAAATTCCTGCAGGCAGTCCTGCTTGGGATATACTTTTACACAGGAGACCAATGGGAGTCCCTCCTTGTGGCCAAGGATATAAAAAGGGCCCTGGAGGTTCCTCCATTTTGTTTTCAGTCCAGCTTCTTGCCTTTGGAGGATCTTTATTATTAACTGAAGCTTGAAAAAAAGGACTGATGACACATCCTAACAGTGGATGTATTCCAGAGACTTGATTTAAACAGCAGATTATTCCACCTCAGCTACAAGCCTGCACCAAGAACTTTGCAATTGGTATATTTCCTATCTACATACTTATCTACCTACCTTTAGAGTCTAAAGAACTGGTTAACAGCATGCTTTCTGGATAAGAGTCTAAGCTAAACATTGACCTGGGAATGTGTCTGATCCTTTGGGACTAGAGGAACCTTTTTTGACTTAGTAAAATTGGTTTTCATAACCTCTCACCTGTATAAGGAGTGGCACTGGTGGTGGCACAGAAGAACTGGAGTGTATAAGATAATTGCTTGTATGACTTCTTGCTAGCCAATGTGGTGAATAAAAATGCTCTTTGAAACTGGTTTGGTATGTCTTATGTAGAGCTTGTGCTGTGAGTGGCTCTCTCTCTAACCATTTCGCCCTGAATTGACTCTCTCAGCAATGGCCCCAAAAACCCTCTATTACAGCTTGTTTAACATGGTCTTGGAAGAACTGCAGGTTTGGATCCTTAGTTAATATATTCTCTTGGTTAACTTACATGTTCTAACATTTTCATATTGACATCGTCCCAGTGTTCATAACCAAATGGTGTTCTATTTTGGCGTCATATAACAGCAACCTACTACAAGATCAGGAATAGACTGTAATGACAGCCTGACATAGGGGATCTGATGCCAAACCACAGTGTAACTCTGTTCTGGGTGGCTCATATCTGACTTTGACAGACGCTTGATGGCCTGTCTTTTTCTTACACTTTGGCAACAAACAGCTTGTCATAACAATAAAGCCTGATTCAATTGATGACCATCAAAGGCATTTCTTTTCTGTCCTTTTGAGGGCCAAATCCTTTTCTTAAATATATTAATGTAAATTTAAAATAACATATTCAAGCCAAAGGAATTATTCAGGATTTACATCATTGTAGCTGACAGAATAATTGGGTGTTTAATCAGGAAATCTTTTCCTGTTTTTGTGAATGTTTTTTAAAAAAGAGGTGGAGATAAGCAAAAGCCAATTAAGCTAATATCTCCCCATATTTCTTCTTCCTATTTCTGTAGATCCTGCTTCACTGCTTTTCTGAGTCAATGCCTCTTTAGTTAACTGTACTTTACCCAGCATACTGTAAGCACTAAGTCTTTAAATTGTAAAGCCTTCAGGGCAGGGATCCTTTTTATTGGGGGGGGGGGAAGGGAGTGATTGTACAGTGTGCGGCATAAGAAGGCCTCAAGCTCAACTGCAGCCTTTGGGTATTAACATATTTACTATTACTAAAGATGATAATTTCCTCTGATGCAGAACAGTATACACTGAACCCGTCTCTCCACACACCACACCAGTTCCTTAGCACTCGGCCTATCTGTAAGTGAACCTGAATGGTTCAAAGTTCTTCCAGTGGTGCTCTACACAGGAGTGGATTTCACACCTTTATTCATAAAGGCATGTAGTTTTCCAAATTAACCATAAGGTGTCCCCACAAATCCAATCCAGTTAATATGTAGCTTTAGGTTTGGACTGTTCCGTACTTGAATGGCAGTAACTTGGATTTCCCAGGAACATCCAGGGTGATGTAGGAAGTTGCGTACATGATTCTGCATATGTCACTTCTTCATTGAATCAGTACCAAGCCAATATCCAGTTGGTTTTGGATAACTGACACTGTCTTAATCTTTCAGATGAGACATAAAAACAGTATCTGTAAATTCTCAGGTGAGTAATTGTCACTTTGTGCCCTTTAAATGAAGTTCTTATAGGTGGTCATTAGGCAATTCCTATATGTCTGAAGTCCTGATGTTCTACTATTAACACTCCTTAGAGGAGAGGACCGTTTTGACCACAAATCCAAAGAAAGGTGGGTTCCAGGAACCCTCTTCCTCTACCTCATCTTGGAGGTTGTATTTCTAAGGTATAGGGTAGTAGTTTACATCAGTTTCTCAAATATCAATCTTAAACCACCTGGATTGTAACAAAACAAAATTTGTTGAAAGAGAGAAAAAAACAGAATGAGCAAAAGAAACTGTTGGCATGATATATCCAGCCTGACACTCAGAAGCTAATCAAAATCAGTTCAATCCATGTTGATTTAGTTAAGAATTACAATCTTACATTTTTTAAAAAGAAGAATGCATTTTCTCCTCCCCTGGCTAGTCTTGGTCTCCCTGTTTTGTTCTAGTCAGTCTAAGACCCAGTCTAGTCTCTGGGTGGGCAGCACATATCACTTCATTCCACCATTAACCTGGGGCTATTGCAAGATTGCTTTCAATGTCCCTGAATCTCTGCAAAAATCGAAATCAGTGATAGACCTAAAGATATAGAATATAAAACCTACACCATTTGGAAACACTGACTGCAAAATCTGCTGATCTATGATTTGGCATGCACTAAAACCTTCATTACCTTACGTAATACTTCCAGGAGTCACTGCTGGGATAATGGGTTCCAGAATCTCTTACTATGGGCTCAAATGGTAAGCCATAATTAAGGCTATATTGTGGATCATCTACAGACAAGGATAATGTATGTTTTTCAAGATTAAACACTGGACCATTTACAAATTGTCCAGTCTAAAATATGCCACAAAAAAAGAAAACATGAGAATGTGCATCAAAATTTAAGACTCAGCAGAAAGTCTGAGCTTTAACTCAGCAGACTAATTATCTACAAAACTCTATCTTAAAATAGGAATTTAATAGTGCAGATGATTAGTCAATTAAATTAAAAAATAAGCAAAAGCTTATTGATTAATGCTACTGACTACGCGCATTGAAATGCAGAGCTGCAGCAGGGGACCTACCCCCGCTGCAGCTCTGCATTTAAAATATAGTAGGAGCCAGGCTGGCAGGCAGCCCGGCTCAGTCCTGGTCTGGGACCTACCCTCGCTGCAGCTCTGCATTTAAAATGTAATAGGAGCAGGGAGGGCCGGAAGCCTGGCTCGTGCAGGGTCTAGGACCTACCCCCGCTGTGGCTCTGCATTTAAAATGTATTAAGAACCAGTAGCTGCAGAGCCGCAGCAGGGGTAGGTCCCAGACCCAGTACAAGATGGGATGCCTGCCCACCCAGCTCTTACTACATTTAAACTACAGAGCCACTCTGACAATTTTCTGCTATTTGCAACTCTGGACTCCTTGCTCCATACATCTGAAGAAGTGGGCTGTGCCAACAAAAGCTGATAATACTATCTACATTTTTTGTTAGTCTCTAAGGTGCTGCAGGACTAGTCACTGTTTAAGCTTTTTTAGCAGTCAACCAGTTAATTGGTGAACATCACTCTTACCATGGGATGCTTACAGGATCCCAGTTAACTGACAGGCCAGGGGCTGCTCCTGGCCAGCCAGACTCACCACGGGCTGGATTCACTGCACCCTGCCACACTGTGGTGCTCCCGCCTGGATGGGCCCAAGCAGCCGCCTGTAGGGTTACCAGGTAGACCCCCCTAAAATACCGGACACACCTGATCGTGGGCGGGGGCGGGGGGAGAGGGACCAGCCTGGACTGGCCTGGAGGAAGGGGGCGGGAGGCGGTGCTGGCTGGGAGGGGGGTTGGGGGCCGCGGGGCTGGCCAGAAGGAAGGGAGGCAGGAGGTGGGGCTGGTGGGGAGGCTGTGGGGCTGGCCGGAAGGGGGGGGGTGGGAAGCAGAGCTGGGGGGGATGGATGGGAGGAGGGGGGACGGAGGAAGGGGGGCGGGAAGCAGAGCTGGTGGGGGGTGCAGCCACTGGCTGCAGCCGGAGTCCAACAGGCCATGCCCCGGGCAGGCACTCCCTCTAGTTGCTAGTAGAAGCAGGGCGGGGGGAGTGGCTCCCAGCCACTCCCCCCAGCCCAGCTTCTGCAGGCAACCAGAGGCTCCCAGCTGGGAGGCGGGGGCCTGATTGGCATTGGGAGCCTCTGGTTGAGTGCAGAAGCCAGGCGAGGGCTGGGAGTCCCAGCCACGCCCCCCCACCCAGCTTGTGCATGTGACCACAGGGCTTCCAGTGCCAATCGCGCCCTCCTCCCAGTCGCTCCCCTGCCCTTGCCAGGCTTCAGTCCGGTGTACCAACCGGCAATTCAGAAAATACCAGACATTGCACATGTCCAGTATTTTCTGAATTTTTCTACCAGACAGAGGGCGCAAATACTGGACTGTCCAGTAGAAAACCGGACACCTGGCAACCCTAGCCCCGTGCCCATGGGATTCTGCAGTTAACCGATTAAACTTTACATTGAATGGGTTAACGGATTAAATGGGATTTTACATCCCTAATAAAAAGTGATCACCCATTTGTCTTCTGTGCCCACACAACACTATCTCCTATCTGTGATGGAGCAGCAGGAGGCTGGAAGCCCCCATAGATACTCAGTCTTTCTCCAATGTCTCTGCAGGAGCACTTGTATCCAAAGTCTAGGTGCTCGCACGCGTGGCAGAGCTGAGAACCCTACAGAGGAAAGATGGGCACTTTCATTAGCAGTGTGGGACAAGCCTGGGGCGATACTGGAGCTCTCTCAACTGCCCCCGCATCTCTTTCAACCGTGGGGGGGAGGGGGTGCAGGGGCAGCAGAGGAAATTCAGCCAGCAACGGAAGGGTCTGAGGGACCTGTCCACACCCCCTCCCGCTTGTTCGCCTTCCTCGCCGCCGCTCGCTGCCCGCGGGGCTGGGAGTTATCAGGGGCCAGGCCTCCCCCTTTCCTCGCCACAGCCAGAGCGGGCAGCTCCCGCGGGTGGCGCCCCGGGCGGGACGTGTTGGCCGAGGGGCTCAGCTCACCCACCTACGGCCGCCCCGATCCGGCTGGGAACTGAGGCTAGTGCGGGGGGAGGGTTCAGGGCGGCGCCTCCCCGCAGGCCCATGCCGGCGGCACGGTTAGCAGGACAAGCCGGTGGGGAGGGGCGGCCTGGAACCCTCCCCCCTCTAGCCCCCCGTTCGTGGCGCTCGGCGGGCGGAAGTGCTGTCGCAGGAAGTCCCCCTCCCCCAGCCGAGGAGGAGGGGGACAGGGCCCAAGATGGCGGCGGTGGCGGAGGAGCGGCTCCTGTCGGAGGGGGAAGGAGGCGCCGTGGGCTCGGCGCGCCTCTCCCCCCTCCCGGCCCCCCAGCCGCAAGGCGGCCCGGCGACCTTGGAGCAGCTGCCTCAGAGCAACACGCTGGTGGGGCTGCCCATCGTGGCCATCGAGAGCATCCTCGGCTTCCTCTCCTACGACGAGACCAGCCAGCTCCGCCTGGTGAGGGGCCGGCGGCGCGGGCCTCCGCCGGTCGAGGGGGAGAGAAGGGGCGAGGGGCTGGGCTTTCAGCCTCGCCTGGTGGGGGGCGCGGGGGCCTGGCGGCCGGGCGGGCCAGCAACGCAGGGGTAGGTGGATATCAAGCCAAGGGCCGGCCGAGCCCAGGGCCCTGCTGCTGGTGCTAGCAGACTCTGTCACGTTTGTCGGTGCTGCGGGAGCGGTGGGGTGAAATAACCCCCCTACCTTTCGTTTGGTGTAATTACTGGGTCTTTCAGGAGGAGAATGAGGTGGGCGGAGGGGCGGGGGCCCTCTGTCCCCATGTCTTGCGGCCCGCAGGCCCGAGCTCTCACTTCTGTGCTGGAGTTGTGGAAAAGCCAGGCAGTTGCCCCCTCACGTTATCTTCTGTTCAGTAACTTCTTAGCTGGGGGGATGCATTTGTCCCTGTTTCCTTGCCACACACCCCAAAGCCCAAACAAAAGCTTCCCTTTTAAGCCTTTTGATTTATTTGCCTCTTAGGGCACCCTACTTGTCTGCGCTCCTGTTTCCTTATTGAATTGGTACATTCATCCCCTTTTATGTTTTTAGAAATGGTAACGTTAAATTCTAAGATTGTTCCTCATTTGTAAGATGCCTCTTGAGAGTTTAGTTTACTGAATCTGCATGACCACTTAACTGTACCACACATAAGTGTACATGATACACACATCTTGTAAAGGTAGAACTATGTTGCAAAGAGCTTAGGCCACTAAAGAACTTAGGCACCCCAGTATTCAGTGTTGCAACACTTAACTTTCAGAAGAGCAGGAACAACACTACAATCCCCAAAGCCTGGGTTAGGTGCTTGGGCTCCTTGTAGAATGAATGGGGAGAGATAGGCACCTTAGAGTGAGATCCACAAAGCCAGCATGCTAGAGGAGGGGAGATGCCTATCATAGCCAATGGGAGATGTTGGCCAGAGGGGGGTGTGTTAAGCCCTGCCCCTCTTTTCAGAGATAGGTAGTTAAGTTCAGGCTACAGGGAAATGCTTCGCTCTGCTAACAACGTGGTGAAGATAGGTGGTTGTGCCACCTGAATTCTATGTGTGGCTTGAATCAAAATGACTGAGGGATGGGGAGAGGAGGACCTCCCTAATAACCTTTAGTCTAATGGTTAGGTCACTAACCCAGGATCTGTGAGACTCCTGATGCAAGTTTTCCCTACTTCTGCTAGAGGAGAAGGGATTTGCACAGGAATCTACCACTTCTCAGATGAGTGGTCTAATCACTGATCTATAGTCATTTTAATTCTTTCACTGACCCAATTAATATTTAATTATTCATTTGTTTTATTCAGTTCAAATAGACTTTTCTCCCTCAGGAGAGAAGGGACTTGAACTGGGGCTCTTCCACATTGTGTGAATACAATATTCACTAGGTTAAAGGTTTTAAGGAAGGTTCTTTCTTCTACCTGCTTGCCTGAGGGGCCCAATATGGTAGGTATGCCCAGAAGTTGCCCCAGTTCAGGTCTCTGAACATGACTTAAGCAGCTGAACATTTGTTTTTTCCCTGCTTGTGAATCATTCTGGGGCTTAGGCAGGAGATATGCATCTGGCAGTAGTGCTCAGACAGGCAGTAAGCACCTGGGTGCCTAGGATGAGGTTGCAGTGCATGTGCCCAGATGGAAACATTTAGGTGCTGAGTGATTTTTGGCATCTGTGGGGCTAGGTGGCAGTTGAATGTTAGTCCTGTGCATTGCAGTGGTGTCTCAAAACAGGACTTAGGTGCCTTTGTACCTTTGTCTCTGTGTCTGGGTACCTTTGTGGATCATACTGTCTCTCACAGGCCAAGAGTTAAGGTGCAAAAAAAGTGCAGAGATGTAACTGAGGTCAGTGTACATCATGCTTGTAGTATCTAAATAGCGAGAGAGTATAACTCTGGATCTAGCCAATAAATTACTGTTAATGAATTTAGTGTGGATAATGAAGTAGAAGGATTAGGAAGCTTATGTAACTCTCACTAAATTTGTGTGCTATACTGTTTCTATTTTAAGACATGTAATTAGACTTGCTGTGTAACAAAATAAATATTAGAACTCTAATATTACAAACGTGTTTCTGCCATACATTGGACTCTATCTTACAAAATCTGCCAGTATTCTGAAGTGTGTTTGTCTCTAATATTAAATTGAAACTTCTTCAGAAAGGGCTCCATTTTGTTTATACAGCACCAAGCATGCTGATAATCGGTAAGTATTTTTCTCCAGGATGAATTAAGTCTACCAATCCTTTAAGGTGTGTGTGTTATTTTGAAAGTAGGCTATATTTCACGGTTGCCCAACTATGAAGAAACCTGAGTAGCACCTTTGTATATACAGTACCACTTTGGCAGACTTCATTAATATGTCATCTTATTAAAGAATTATGATTAAAGTATAATCCTAGGAATTGTGGGATTCTGCTTCTAGTTCCACCACAGCCTTTGTGTATGCCATTGCCTGAATGATATGACCCCATTCTGCTTCTGTTTCCCTTGTAAAATACGGATGATATTTACCTCATCTGTTTGTAAAGCTAAATGAATGTTTGTAAGCATGTTGATGTTCTTGAATGAAAGCAAAGTGTTATATTTACCTAAGTGAACTAATTTGTGGTATTTGACTCCGTTTATTAAGGGAAAATAGCATTTGTTTTCCTTTTCTGGGTTCAGAAATGCTAGGTAAGCTAAGAAGTTGGTTGTTATGGAGGAAGGTTGCTATCAATAGAAGAGATGATGGAAGCCCTATTGGTGGAATGTTTAGAGTTACGCTGGATAAACCATTAGCAGATATGCTGTAGGGGACAATACTGCACTGGATGAAGGATGAACAAAACAATTCAGTGGGTCTATTCTATCTTGGATCTTTGATTCAATGAAAGCGAAAAATACTTTCCCCAAAGAAGTTCTTCACAAGGCATTTCTCTAATGAAATATGCAAAGGAGAATTATTCCAAGAAAAAGAAAATACATCTCGCTTCCAACCAGCCACTGACATCAAGAATCTCAGAGTAAACACTTCTGGCTTCTACTCCTCCAGGAATGGAAATCTATGATCATCATTATTTTATCTGTCGAAGGCTATTTAAAGGGATCACTCAAAAATGAAAACATATAATAAAATTTTCAAGTAGCAACAATGCTGAATCCAGTAAGAGGAATTATGCAGGGTTTCAGTGCTGTATGGAAGCTGTGGAGCCAATTCTAGACATGAGATTCCAATGTTTGTTGCATCTTTTTCCATAGTTCCCCAGAAATCTTGTGGAGTTCAGGTAGCAATCTGTTTTAAACTCTTCAACAAATGCTCAAATGTAAGTTCAGAATAAGGTGGCTTTAAACAACAGCAGTAGACTTAGTAAAGACTTACTTGTTCCTTTCAGACTGTAATTAATAGTGTAGCCAATTGTTTGACTACACTTGTGGTTTGTTATTAAGAATGTGGTAGAGACCAAATAACCAAACTGAGCCAAATTTATTGTCCAAAGACAAAACAATACAACCTGAAAAGCAGACAGACATGCCCTCCTTTCGTGAAGTAATTCTGCTCTTTCAGTATGTTAATCTTATGCAGAAAATGTGCTTCAAAGATATACCCCCAAACCATCTGCATTTCAAGGACTGTTACATTTAAGTTAGAAAGTACTTAATACATCACGTAAGATCCAGCCCACTAGTTTGTACCTCTTCTTTACTGTGTTCTGTATCTTTCTTATTTTTATTTTGCACTAGAAGATTTACCTGGTATTGCTCGGGTTCTTAACTCAAATAAGTTTTGTTTTTCTTCATTTAAATCATTGCTGTAGGGTGGGGCTGGGAATGAGGGGTACAGTATATAACCTGCCCCAGGGAGAGAGGACTACCTCAGCCTAGGGATGTGAATGATTAACTGGTTAACCTTAACACGTGAGGCTTACCAGTAAGGACTAGAGCAGCTCTCTGCCTGCCATGGGCAGGGGGCTGTTCCAGCCCTGCGGGGCCCACTGCAGGCAGGGGATACTCTGTCCAGAGCAGCCCCTACCCCCCTGTTGCAGGCCGGGGCTGTTCTGGCCTGCTGGAGCAGTCCTTGTCCAGAGCTTGGGGGGGCACTCACCCCTCCACCACTTCCCCCTTTAATCATTTATCCAGTTAACTAGTTAAACGGAATTTTACATCCCCACCTCAACTGTGTCTCACCACAGCAGCTTGGGGTCAGGTGAGAAGCATCTCTCCATGGTCATTGCAGCTCCAGCAGGCCCAGCTGGGGGAGGGGTGCAGCCCCAGGCCAGGGGAGCTCGAGGTGTGTTTGCCCTTGTGCTCCCCAGCCAGAGTGAGGAATGGAGCAAACTGTGCACTTTCCCTTTGCTCCCTGACAAAGGGGAACAGCCAGCAATGTTCCTGTATGAATTGGGGTGAGGAGAGCTGCAGCCTCCCTGCCATCCCTGAAGGATGCCTGGGATGGGAGGCTTGGAGCTGGGACAGTCCCGAAGGAGCAGGGGGGAGGGAAGACATTCCTAACCAGCCCTTCTTCTGCCTGGTGATTTTGTCTCTTTTCTATATGGTTTTATGAGAAGCAGTCCCATTCCAGGCACATCCCATTTTCCTGACACAACCAAACCCTTACCTTGCTTTAAGTTATAAGAGAAAACTGTATACCGAATTTAGTGGTCTTAACTCTTACCGTGTAGGAGGAGTTCTTGAACAGACAGACAAACTCTCAAATATATAGTAGATATAGACTTAATGAGGCCCTGCTATCTGAAGTTCTTCAAACTTGCTCAATCACAGAATCATTTTCAGTACAAGGTTCTCCCTAACTGTCTGGGTATGTATTGGCTCCAATTACATATCTAAGTAAGAGAAGAGTGAATGTGTCTGGTGTGCATGGCATCTTGATAAATATATCACTCAGGGAGCAAGCAAGTCAAATGATATTTGTTGATCTGAGGTGTTCAAACCTATAGTAAATGTACATAATTTATAATAAATGTGACTAAAAGTACCCTACCTCTCTTACAGAATATTGCATTCTGAGAGTAAGGATGAGCTCTCAGAAGGGAAAAAATAATTTGAAGATGATCATAGAATCACATATGTGATTTGTCATGAGGACATGAATCAAGAAAGCAGTTAAGCTAGTAGGCATGCATTGAGGATCCAGTGGTTGACACTAGGGATATTAGAGTATAACTGAGTAACCATTTAACTGATAAGCTGATGCTTATTGATTAATGGTCTTGGTTATACTCAGTTGGCTCCCAGGGAAACGGCTTTACTTTGGTTAATAAAAAATAAAAGGAGGGTAACAAAATTAATGCCAATTAGTATTGATTCATGGAAGATAGATTCTGTCAAATTAATTTGACTTTGTTTTTTTCAAATTACAGGTTTGATTGATAAAAGTATCAGTGTTGATGTAGTATACTTGATTTCTGTAAGGGGTTTGATTTGGTACTGCACAACACTTTGATTAAAATGTCAAACAATACAAAATTAACGTGATGTGCATTAAATAGATTATAAAAGGTGGCTAATGAACATGTTTCGAGATATAAATAAGGAATTGTCTGTACTATGGAATAACTTTTTTTATCAATTAACTAAAAAAAACCCAATATTGTCACTGAAAGTTTACAGCTGACCCAAAAATTTGTGGGAGTGATATATAATGAAGATGATAGGTTGTTAATATAGAGAAATCAAGATGGCTTGGTAAACTGGACTCAAGGAAACATTTGTTTTAGTGAAGCTAAATGTAAATGTGTATATTTAGTAACAAAGAATGTAGGCCATTCTTATGGAGGACTCTATCCTGGGGACCAGTGACTCTGAAAAGGATTTGAGCATCTTGTTGGATAATCAGCTGAACATCAGCTCTCATAGGCTAAAAGGCCTAATATGATTCTTGGGAGCATAATCAGGAATCTGAAGTAGGAGAAGACATGTTATTTTACCTCTGTATTTTTCACTGATGCAACCATGGGGAGAATACTGTGTCCAATTCTGATGGCCACAATTTAAGAAGGATGTTGATAAGTTGGAGAGGTTTCAGAGAAGAGTGATGAGATGAACAGACTGGAAAATATGGCTTGTAGTTAGGCTTGGAATAATTTGATTTTTTAATGATTTTGACAGATACCAGTTTTAAGCTTTTTATTTTTATCAGCTTAAATCAGGGTGGATACAAATTGATAACTTTTTAAAATCAAAATTGGATATGTTCATTTGGATTTTTATTTTTTAAAATCATCAATAAAATATTAAATTTCTCATTTAAAAATAAGTTACAATTAAAATAATCACAAACATGCTACAACTACACTGAGTCTCATAAAAATCAATTAATGGCTTTAGACTGTTCAGCTTAACTATCAATTCTTATTTCTTGAAAATTCTGAGCTTTCAATTTCTGTTTCTCAGCAGACTAAAAAGTACCATGTGCAAAGACAGACACAAGCTGGATAGGGTTGTTTTTGTTCTGTGCTTATGTGACAGTGAACCTTGGCCAAGCACGGCAGAGGAGTCAGTTAAGACATCATAAAGACAAGAGACAATATATAGGAAAGGATGGAGGCAGGATAGAAAGGAACAATGGAGTGGACTGGAAAGAAAAAGGGAAAGCATTGTTCAGCACACACAGAGCTTTCTATATTCCCTCATACTTTAGCCACAGAAAAACTGTCATGGCTTCTGGAAGTAAGGGAGACCCTATCTGAGAATATTTTGAAGAAATTCATTCCCTGAGTAAAAAAGGAAAACGTGTCAAGTGTAAGCAATTCAAGATGATGATGCAGGGTCTAGTTGTAAGAATGAAACATCATAAGGAAAACTGCTTATTGGGAGAAAATGATGTGGATGAAGATGTGGATATGGTTGAATGGATCACCTGCTTAGTTACTTTAAATAATTCACTTCACAATTTATTATTCTTCAAGACTCTCTGTCTGTCTTTTAGTATAAGTCTGATTTGACAAGTAAATTCCCAGGCTATTTCCTGTGTTGGATGTTCCTAGGGAAAAAAAGTTTAGCTTAGCTAATCATCACGGCTTGTTTAATTAGTTAACTAGGTTTAGAATCTATCACTCAAGTATATAGTACAGAAAGCTGCAGTAAGAGAAATCTAGAGTTGCCAGTTGCCACTGAGTGTTATTTTCTTATTTTATATTACATACTGGTTCCTTATTTTGGAACATCATGGCCACAGACCATAATGGTGATGCCATAAGTCTTTCCCCTATTTTACTTCAGCATAACTCAGCTTTTCCGAGGGAACCCCACTCTATATTTGTTTTCTCAAACATAAATGCCAAGGAGTTCAATGGGGCTTACTCCAAAATTAAGTGTGCACTAAGCACAGTCAGTCTTAGCTTTTTTGGTAACTTGATTTAAATAATTTTTTTTTGTGATTTAAATTGCCTTGATTTAAATCAATCCACCATGGCTTAAATGTTCACAGTTGTGCACAATTACAGATTTCAAAGCTTTTAAAATTTTTATCCATTTAAATTGACAGTTGTGGGAAATTATGGAGGGTTCAGACTTCTGACAATTTAATGACAGTAGACATAAATTCAAAGAAAAATTAAAGCTTTATATCTCGTAAAGTACATTGTCAGCATTACATGTCAAAATATACAAAATCAAACTCTTAAATTCTCAGATTTTTTTTTACTTTTCCTAACTGGAAATTTCATTTATCATCAATGAAAATACTTTATCATTGGTTTGTGTATGTATTGACAGCTACCAATAAAGAAATCTAATCCTTCCAAGTGTGTTCATAGATTAAAGAAACTCAATCTATTTAGTTGAGCAAGGAACGTTAAGGATTGGCATTGTTACAGTCTATAAGTACCTACATGAAGAACAAATATTTAATAATGGGTCTTTCAAAGAAAGGTTTAAACAATGGCCCATGTGAATTCCTCTGGGCCATGCAGGTTGTGCGTGTGTATTTATATTTATATACACATACACACATCCATAACAGAGTGCTCTAATTGTGGCCCACACAATGGTAAATTGGTTGAGAACCACTGGTACTATAAGGTGATCCAGTGACTAGAAATAGAACCTAGACAAACTGGAAATAAGGTATGCATTTAACAGCAAAAATAATTACACGTTGGAACAATTTACCCAGGGTTATGGTGAATTCTATCTTACTGGTCATTTTTAAATCAAGATTGAATGTTTTTCTAGATATGTTGTAGGGATTATTTTGGGAAATTTCTGTACCGTGTATTGTACTGGAAGTCAGACTAGATGATCAGAATGGTCCCTTCTGGCCTTGGAATCTATGAATTGACATGGAGAGTTGGGCTTGCTTACATAGATCACTTGGGTCCCTTTTTTTTTATCCCAGGATTTCAGCATTCTGTATGGTATGTACGTTCTAATTTCAGTTTTTTTTTTTTATTTCTATGTATCGCCCCAGTGGACTGATCCAATCAGATTTTTCTCAGGTGAAATACATTGGAGCTAAGCCTGAAAACAGGAGGTAGACTGAGAGGAAAGAAGGGGCAGGGAGGGTACAACACTCACAAATCTCTAATACAACGAAGAAGATAGTTCTAGGAATCCAAAAGGAGCATAGTCTCTGCTTTGAGAGCCATAAAGCTTGTAGTTCTGTCATTAAAGGAACATCACCTGCTGTCTGTCATTGGGCAAGATGGAGATCATCTCGCTCCACAAGGAAAACACTGACTGTGCTTCATTGGGCATAGTGCCATATGCGATCCTTCAAATTACTGTGTATAAAATGAGTCCTAAATCAAGCAGCTGACTGGTTAAGCAGGGAAATAGATATAAACGAATGACATCTTAAACAAGTAGGTATTCAGAAATACAATTAATCAACTAAGGAATCTCATGTTTGCTCTATTTGCACTAGGGATGTTAAATTTAGATTGATTAACTAATCAGATAGTTGATGGGATTTCCATCAACTGTTCAATTAGTCTAAGGACGCCTCCCCCTTCGAACTGTAGCAAGAGCCCTGCTGGGCTCTTGCTATAGTTCAAAAGCAGAAGCCCTGCAGGGCTAGCAGGGGACTGGCCCCCACGCTCCCTGCAGTGCCTCAGCCTTTGAAATGTACAAGAGCCCCGCCAAAAAGGAAGCCCTGTAGGGAGTGCAAGACTAGCAGGGGAGTCATTTCCCACTGTGCCTCTACCTCCCCTGCCTCACACAGAGGTAAGCTGGCTCCCCCCAGCACCAGCTCCTACTCCCCCACTTGCTCCCTTTCTCTGATAGAGGCAGCAAGTGGGGGAGGTGTGTAGTCGCATCAGTAGTCAACTATCTGATAAGCTTATGTATATCAGATAATCAGCTAGTCACGTACATACCTAATTTGCACAAAGCCATAATATCAAAGAATCCAAGTTTTGCTCCAGACAAATGAATCTAGGGGGAAATGGTAGCTAACCATCTGACCTTCAGATGAAGGACATTTGAGAGGGTCTGATGTACGTATTTCCTTTCCTCCCATATTCATCATAAGCTCTTGTAATTTTGATTGAAGTTACACCCTGCTGGTCAAGCATTTTGAAAAGTTCTGGTAATCCTAGTGGCTAGGAAACTTACACATCTTCCATCTTGTTCTCATGTTTCATTGTTTCTGCAACAACTCTGATTGAAAAAGACAGGATGAAAAGGAAGGGATATTCTGCGAAGGTAATCAATATCCTCATGGCATTCAGAAAGCATTTCAGTAATATTCTGAATATATCAGTGTTTTATTTTTACTTAGACTCCACTTTTCTTTCTATGAACATTTTGTATGGGAGGCAGTATTGTATAGTGGACAGAACACGGAACCTAGATTTTATTCCTAGCTCTTCCACTGGCCTGCTGGATTACCTTAACCAAGTTGCTGCACCCCTTCCTCAGTTTCCTTCTCTGTTCATATTAAATAAATAAAATGATCCCCATTTTAAAAGCATTTATATAGCAATTAACAGCATATGTCTAAGAGCTTGGTATTACTATTCTGAAAGCTGAACTCAGAAGAGGTACTCTAGGCCTGAAATTTGGGAGTCAATACCTGGAGTCTGAAGAATGGCAGTTTTTGGTGAGAGATCCTCTTATTTGAACTTGCTCCTTTTGTTGGCCTTCAAGAGTCTAGTTTGTTGGCCTTTGAGCCACAGTGATGGCCCTTCTCCTTACTTAGGTTATTGTCTGTGGTGGGTTTTATGTGTAATGGAACATCCTTGTCTGAAGGACTGGGTAGAGATATGGCTATAGATAAGGTGGCTGTAAGTTATTTTCTGAATGAGTTTTGGGATGGATTTGTTGTTGTCAGCTGTAGGTAATGTTAGACTGATTTTTTTAAAATATATCTATATTAATATTTTATATATCTATATCTATATATTCATGGACCTAGAGGCTTGGATAATGGGACACTTCTTTACTCAATGGAAAAATAAATTTCTACATCTTAAGTTTTCTACACAGCTGTCTGATCCTGGAAATGAGCTCCACTTCAACTTATTGCCACAGTAAGTGGGGTTGCGGTGAATAATCCAGGACTGATCTCCACATGTACTCACCTTACTTGAAGGTTGTCATGAACTCTGGCACTTACAACCAACTTCATGTTTTGCGGTTTGTACAGCATGCTTCCATTTTGGCATCCAAAATATAAAAAGAAAAAAATTATGCAAGCTGTATGCTAGAGCTTTAATATTTCATAACTAAGAATTTGGCTGTTCTATGGCTGTAGAATTTAAAATCAGACCCTGATGGTTTCTATAGCAAGATGGTTCAAATAATCTGAAACAGAAGCTTTCTAAAGTATAAGCATGCTCCAGTCTGTGTTGCCAAAATTACCAGTCAGTCTTCTGAGGTGGGACATGCAGTGTATCTAAATATTTTGCATACTTTCTCTCCCATATGATCTCACTGCTTGTCACATCTCTCTAAATCTCTGAGACTTCTTCAATCATTTCAGTCATTCTACAGCTCTAAGTGAAAACACTTTTCATTTTTATAAAATTTTCATGATTGCTCTGCATGTGGTGCCTTATATTATTCTTTTTAGGAGTTTCAGTTCTTCAATTTCATTCCGATTTTTTTTGAAATAACTTTATAGTGCTCAGTTTGGTGCATGGAATAGATTTGACAGGTTTGAGGTCTGCCACAGACTTAAAATAGTAGGAAAATCCTCTAGTGAGGCTTGGTGAACATGATCATTATGAACAGATTAAATTTATTTTTTACCTAAAAGTATGGTTGTTTGTCCATTAAAATAATTTGCATTCAGAAACTTTCTTAAGGAAACAGCATAGACTGTTTCAAACATAGTAATACTATTTTACTTGCTATTGCTGGCCAGAAGAAAACCCTTCAGTTTAAGACTAATATTCCTATAATGTTTCTCAAAAGTGGTTCTTGAAAATAATTCCTGGTCACATCTAACAAAGTAGCAACTGGTAAAGTGAGGGATTTTTTTTACTAATGTATTTGCTTTCATATTTACTAATTTATATAGAGGGTAAAACTTCTAAGTGGAAATGTACATTTTCAGTTTTGCAATATAACAGAAATTGTGTTTATATGAAGGAGGATAGGCTGTATCAGGTGAATGGATTAAAAAATTCTTTATTGTATTTGACAGTCATGATTGGTTTGCATTCATATTCAAATTTGTGATAATTGGAACAACCCAAACTAAGTAATGTACAGGAATTAAGTTTACCAACACTGATTTTTTTTCTTTAAATACCTTTTGAGGCCTACCATCTGGGTGAGAGAGAGCCAAACATACTAGAAATTTTTTTATATACCACTAGATGTCAGTATAATTTTGATTCTGAATATTCTCTTATCTTTGCAATGAATCTGGCCACAAACATTATAGTAAGATTATTTCTTTGTCTATTGTACTTTTCTAATTTAAAAGTGACAAATGTTACAGTATATTTGCCAGAAAAATCCCTTTTTGTATACTAGCTTTTGTCATGTATGGTAGGGATGTAAAATCCTGTTTAATTGACTACCTGGTTAAACATATTGGCTAACTAGTTAACTGATTAAAGGGGGAGTGAGTGGAGGAGCCACTGGAGTGCCCTGTCCCCTTCCTCCCCTCCCGCCCACTGCAGGCAGGGGCTGCACTCAGCAGGCAAGCAGAGGCTGCATCTCAGAGCAGCTCCTGCCTAAAGGACGCCAACCCATGGCAGGCAGGGAGTTGTTCCAGCCCCCACTGGTTAACTGGTTAAACCTTCACATCCTTAATGTAGAGTAACAAAAGGACTGAAACTTCTTATATTTGAAACTAGAATTCTTTAGGTGTTTCATTAGTTGTATCAGGAGTAAAATGTAAATTCCCAGTTAAAAAGTTAGTTAAATGCTATTTTTAACCAGTTAATACTGGAGCAGTCCCCTCCCTGCGACGCAGTGGGGTCAGCTGGGATGGAGTAGTCCCCCGCCGACAAGGGGTACCTCTCGAGCATTCTTCCCTCCCTAGTCCCATCCAGCCAAAAACTGTTGACCATGTAGCTACTAGGATTTTTAGTTACTTTTTTAAAACCCTTTCTACATCACTATTGTAGAATCCCATTTGAACAAAATGGAACACAAGTCTTTTGGCTTCTACAGTTTCATACAATAGGTGCTCAAAGTTGTTAACTAGAGGGCTTCTTTTAGTGAAAATACCAAATAAGTAGCGTTGAGAATGAATTTACTGGTTTGTCAATGTGGATGTTGATGTTTTGACCTTAAGAGTTAAATATATTGGGAAACACAGTTTAATTAATCCTGGTTTTATGTTCTGACTGTCTTTGCTACCCACTGTGGGGACTTTCAGCACATACATTTTAACTTCTCTTTAAAAACCAACACTATCACACACACTTTTTTTCTTCTATAATGTACGTCCATTAGAGATTGAACTCATATTGCTGATGATTAATTTTCAGACATCTAGCAAATTGAACTGCGAAAAACTTTCAGAGAGGAGCAATTCATTTTTAAATTTTTCTTTTTTAAGTTTGCTTTCCAGAATAGTGGGGGACGTTCAACATATACTTGTAGTCTTAAAAGAATCTCTGCTTCCCATTTGTAGTCAACCTTTGAAGGGACAATATCAATTACATATAAGATGAAAACATGACTGGCTAATATACCAGTTGTAATTTGTAGACTGGCTATTCAGTTTATAAATATCTTATTAAATATATTTAAGAATCTTCAACATGTTGGCTTTCTGTTTTGTGCTAAGACCTAAACTTGGTATTCTGTGATCTTTGTAAATAAAGAACCTGAGAAATGTAGAAATGTATTTTGACTAAAAGAATGTTGCTTAAGCTTTTAAGGAAGCATTATTGAAACTGGTCAGTTTAAAGTATACAGAAATGTATCTGAGATGCTTTAATTCTGCATCTCATGGCTTTTGTCATAACATTTTCTATATCTGTTTTTTTTATTTCAATTTTTGGTTTATAGGTCTTTGGCATTTTTGAGAGATTAAAGTATTTATGTGATCTATCAGAACCTCTCTGTAGACTATGTTCAGCCCACATACTCATAGGTGTAGTTCCCATTGAAATCAATAGGAATTGTTCTCGCTTTATACTGGGACAAAATTTGGCCCAGTGATATTTTTTTGAATAAAGCCACAAGATGATAGTGAGTGGCATCTTAACTCCTTGAGGAATATCCATATAATGGGAGACGCCATCCCTGGGCTTTCTCAGGCATCCATTTCCCGGTATTGTAGCCTGATCTGTAGATTTTGTATTGATTACTTAATTCATGGGGTAATTAAATTGTTCAGTGAGACAAATATATTTGACTGACATTTGCAAAAATGGAACTACCATTGATGTCTTATAGGGACATGTGATTGGTGGTTAAACCCTAATTCTAATAATTGAAAATATGTGGCACCATAAAAAATTGTTTTCCTATTTTCTATTCATGCCTTTGTACACAAAAATGTTTTTGCAATAAGAGCTTAACAAAATAAAAACAAGCTACAGGTTGGACCTCCTTAGTTTGGCACCCTCAGGACCTAACCGTTCCTGGATGAGGGATTTTTCCTAAAGATGTTAAGGACTAGTCAACTATCCCAATAAGCAAAAGCTTATTGGATAGTCAGTTGACTAGTCGATCCCCGCCCCCCTTGCTGCCTCCTCCCCCTCCCCCCCCCGGCTACTGCCCCTCTCCCACCACTTGACTGGCATTACACCTCCCCCACGGCACCATCCCCACTGCCCTGCTGGTCCCCTCTGTCTTCCCTGCTAAGCCAGGCAGCCCAGCTGGTATGCACCAGGCTCCCAGTCCCACCAGGCAGCTATACTCTCATGTGCCAGATTCCCGATTTCGCTGAGCAGTCCCGCTGCGGGGAGACCAGCTGCCAGCCCTCCACTGGGACATCTGTGGTCCTTCCAGACCATGGATGCTGCCAGATCAGAGAGTTCCAGTTTACAGAGGCTCAACCTGTAGTAATGTGGCATAAAATACATAACCAACAAAAAAAATACTATCAATAGATTAAACATTGCTGCTTTTAGAGCAAGACCATGAAAACTAAGAGTTCAAAATCATTAATTGTTCTGGCTTTGCACCTTGGTTTGCCTATAAAATAAGCTTAATGATTTAGTCAGGAGCCAAAAGTGTTTTCCTTGAGTCTTTAAACACTAGATTAAAACACAAATTAGTTAAGAAAAAAAATATTAACACATGATTTATTTAGGAAATATAAAGGGAAAATTGCAATTAAAAAAGTTGGAACATTTATTTCAATGAATTGGCACCTATAATAATAACCATGATTTATAATGTGGGTAGCACACTGCTACATTTTGCTTGTTAGAGGCTTCAGTACTTCCTGAATAATTCCTGTGTAAAGTAGAAGTATTATACATTGATGGTGTCCTATACCTTGCTGGGTAAAGCTGGAATTGTAACTAATTTGATACCTATTTTTGGAATAATAATGCACAACCAATTAGTTAAAAGTAGTAATATATAATAACTGTGTGACTACAATTCAACTAAATAATGTAACAAACAATAAATATACTTAATGCTTGAATTATATTTAAGGGTGTTTGTTACTCTCACTCCTTTTCCTACTCCTACCCCTACAGGTTAGAGGTGTAGTAAGCAGCATTTGCTTTACCTTGTACTTGTACGTTAGACATAGCTTTATCCAAAAGGATGCTGAAGCTTGTAACTAGATGTTTCATAGGTCTCTAATTTTAATATTCTGCTAGATTCAGGTTAGAAGCAATTTCCTTTGCCTGCTTCTTTTTTTCCCCCAGAAGCACTTCTCCTTCAACTTCTACAGCAACATGTTAGCTGCTGGTGGCTTTGTTTCTGAGGCTTAGTTATAAATTAAAAAGGCACAGAGATAGTAGACCTGGCAGACTACAGGATATGGGCTATAAATGTATAATTACAGTCTTCAAGACATGGGTGGGCAAATAGTGGCCCATGGGCCTGATCCGATCTGCCAGGATAAGTGTCTGGAAGGCTGCCACCGCTATTTTTACCTGTGCCACCGCAGGTATGGGTCACTGCTGCTTCCATTGGCAGTGGATTGTTGTTCCCAGTCAATGGGAGCTGCAGGAAGCTGTGCAGACTGGCACACTGCATTCCACAGCTCCCATTGGCATGGAATGGCAATCTCTGGCCAATGAGAGCTGCAGTCATTGGTACCTGCAAGAGACACAGGTAAATATAGAGGTGGTGGCCAACCAGGGACTAACCCTGGCGAACTGCCACCGTTTTATTGCGCACACTGGCTCTAAGGCTGAGGGGGGGAAACTAAGTTTTTGGTAATTTCTTTGTAAGTGGAGGATTTACCCTTATTTATTTAATACCTTTTGTTCCAGCATTCCCTTATTACTGTTTTATTCAGTCTCCTGGATTTTTAACACCCTGCTTTAGTGGAAGTTGGAATTACACTTATAACTATGCTTACATGGTCTTGTTGCTTCACATTTCTCATTTGAATAATTATCCCGACAGGCAGTAAAAGACTGTAATACTTGTAACACAGCTTCCTGTACTTCCCCCAGCTGTTGGATTAATCATATCACATATTAAACTAGGGATGTGAAAAGTTAACTGGTGCTTACCGATTCTGGTTAATCGATGGGGGCTGGAGCATCTCTCTGCCCGCCACAGAGGGTGAACCACTCCAGCCCCACCCGCTTGCCCTCCCTTGAATCAGTAAAACGGGTTTTTACTTCCTTATATTAAACATTTTATTAGACATATGATCAAACCCCACAATTAGGGTGATTAAAAATAACCTGGTTATGCTCTATTTGTATGAAACTTCCATGATCTTTAGTATATTTTTATCTATATTTGATCAATAACAGCGGGGTCCCAAGAAGTCTTGGCTTACTCTGTTTTATTCACTTTAACCCTATCTTCTGACAGTGGCCAATGCCATATGCCCCAGATGGAGTGAACAGAAACAGGTAATCATCAAGTGATCTCTCTCCTGTCATCCATTTCCAGCCCCTGACAGACAGAGGCTAGAGACACCATTCCTACCCATTCTGTCTAATAAGTATTGATGAACCTAGCCTCCATGAATTTATCTAGTTCTTTTTTTGAACCCTGTTAAAGTCCTGGTCTTCACAACATCCTCTGGCAAGGAGTTCACAATAAACAATAATATACATATGTGAAGGCATCCCTTCCTAAATAATTAATCCTTCTAATAAGTGGTTTTGACAATTACTTGAATAAGTCCCAAGAAAAAGAGGGGAAGGGAGTTCTGCTGTTTCTTTCTCCTGTCTTGATAACTAACATGATTTTAGCTTTTCAAGGGGTGTTTACCCTTTAAGGACCTACTGAAAAGCTAGGAGCAAGCTGGTGATAGACTGATCAGGGCACAGCCTAGGAGAGCAGAGGAAATTGAGATAAAATGGACTTGTGTTGGTTCTGAACTAATGTGGCCTTCCTGGTGACAATTAAAACATAAATCAACTCTCCCTTTGCCTTAAAGTGTGGGTGTCTGGGCCCCAAAGCAACTGTATTTTCAACTTCATTACCTCAATATTATGATACAATTCAACTTACAAAGCCCTGTATAAAGGATTCCCCTTTTTGTGAGACTGAACTTGAAGAATACCCAATGAGGATGCCATCAGAGTGCAAGGAGGCTGATGTCCTGCATCATCCCACATGCATCCTTACCCAGTTACAGTTTCCATGGAGACTTACTGGTGGAAGACAGGTGGTTACCCACTGGTCTTACCCTACCTTTAGCATGCCTAGTGAGTCTGGTCAACAGCAACATCACATTACTTTTAATATTGTTTATGATAAATTCATATATATTGTTACATTATAAAACATTTCCAAAAGGTTGGAAAGTCTTGTTTATGAAAACCCTGCCACTTTGTGGGACCATTCCCAAAGAAGTCCATGGTCAGTCTCTGCCCCCTCCATTAATTTAGATGTCTCTGAGGAAAATATGCTCTGGCAAAAAGCTCCCAAATGTAAGATTAACTAATTAGTGGGATTTTGTATATTGAACACAGTCTCAATATTTTGAAATATCAGGTCTTACCTCTCTTTGGAGGACAAGATCATTAGTGGACCAAAATAGTCTTTAAACTGAATGGCTGCTAACCTTTAGTGACATGGAGGAAAAAGTGACACATATTTGAATGAGTTTTAAAATTGCTGTTTTATAACAAAGGATCAGTAAAGAACAAACCATTTTATTTTGCATTGCAGTTGACATTGTATCCAATTTAGGATTAGTTTGAAAATCAGAATAAAATCTTGCACCATTGAACAAGCACAGATAATAATGAAAACAACACATACTTTGGTTTGAGACATTTGAAGGTTTTTTTGTTTTGTATTTTAAAAATAGGTTTGTAAGCGAATGGACTTGGTCTGCCAGCGAATGTTAAATCAGGGATTTCTGAAAGTGGAGAGATATCACAACTTGTGTCAGAAACAGGTCAAAGCACAACTTCCAAGGTAAGTGCCAGTTACAGCTATGATTCCAAATGCTATATCTTAAAATACGTAAGAACACATAACATTTTTAGGAGTAAAGTGAAGACTGTAAAAGTTTAACTTTAATTAGACAGTTAAATGTGTTTTAGAAGAAAAAAAACATTGACAATATTTTGACTGTAATTGGAATAAATCTGGGTTAATCCATGGATTATTTTTCTTGCAAAAACACTTATCCCAATCCTAAAGCCTGCTTGTAATTATCTGTAAAATCATCCTGGTTTTTTGCTTCCCAGGCTCTCAAACTGAAGTGCTGTAAGAAGAGAGAGGAAGCAGGCCAAGTCAACTCCTCTGGCAAATCTAGGAGCTATGATAACTGGCTCTAAAAAGAGTCCCAATTGACCCTAACTTGGCTAAAAGGGTTTTTATCTACCAGTACAATTGGGTAGATGTGAAACATATATGTAACCTGAGATGAGAGGCAGGATCTAATTTTGCATGTTTTCTTTTGTGCTAAGAGTCAATGAACAAGTGCATGGACACAGTATCCATTAACATAATTTGGAGCTGGATCATGAGCATTAAAAAACAATGTTTATCTCTAAGTGAATCAGAGCAACTGCCTCTCACTTCAGTTCAGCATCATGATTTAAATGATTTCATTTTACTTCATGATTGTTACCCTGCATCAGAAAAGCTCTCAATCATCAGTTCTCTCATCTGAGGTGAAGCTTGGGCCTGAGCAAGTATGAATGTTGGATTGCTGTTTGTTAGAGTTGGTGGTGGTTTTTAGGTCAGTTGCCAGAACACAAATGGGTATTCATGACAAAATCACATTGAAGTACTCTATCTCTGATACATTGCTGTAAGACTCCTTCTAGTCCTTTAATGTTTTTAATCTTGGAATTTTTTAAAAACTAAGATGCTTTTAAAATGTATATAATTTGGAGAAAACATTTCAATATAATTAACCAAATATGACAAATCTACAAATTATTCCAGTGTTTAGCAAATGTGTAGAGTGGCTGCTCACTGGTTCTTGACAACTGCAGCAATCTCTTGAGAAGAACAAAACTACTGAAAATAGTTGTATTTCTTTCTGAGTCTCAGCAGGTAAGTGGCCATGTGATACAAGATTAAGAAACTCTGAATAATACACTGATGCTGCTTGTTAGATCTTGCCTTACACTAGGCTCTTAAGAGCAGAAGGATTTAAAATAACTACTATTCAGTTCTTCAGGTTTCGGTGGCTTAAAACTGCTAAGTCTATGGTGTCATTCAATGGTTTTTAAATGCTTTTTTATAGGCGAGAGTCAGAAAGAAGAAACCATTCATTAGCTCGTCATGCAGACATCCTTGCTGCTGTAGAAACCAGACTCTCTCTGTTAAATATGACTTTCATGAAATATGTGGATTCCAATCTCTGTTGTTTTATACCTGGAAAGGTAAAATATAAAATCACTTGCTTGTATGAATGCATATTGTTGCTAAAAATCATATTCCTGCAACTTCAAATTTTTGACAGCTGTGGCTGCCTAGAAATGTGGTATAATGTATCATTATGGATGTATCTAAACATACAATAGTGTGCTTATATACTATAATGGCGACCCTGTGACTAGATGTACTGTGAATGAGTTGGGTTTTTTTATTTTTATATTCACATTCCATCATGGAAAATGGCTGTTTGTTTTAAATTAACTTAGTATGCCATTCGTGCGTTATATTTTAATAATAAATGTGCTCACTTAAAGAAATACTTTAACATCCTTGAATTGGTCACTGTTCGTTGCAGGTTCTCTTTTGCTGTTTGTGTGCTACTGAGACCTTAGAACAGATAGAACTTGCCGTGCAGTTTATTCCTTAAAAGTATGTGGATGTTGGATGAGTGTTTGAGTAATCCAGACTTAAAAACTGTAAACAGTGAATTGGAGGCCATTCTGCCACAAACTCTTGTCACCCAGGTTATCTTGTGCAATATTTTTTGTATACTTTAGTAATTAAAAAAATGTATATTTAAGATGTTTCTAACACCATCTATTGAGTATCATTATATATTGAGCATTTTAGGTCAAAGAAATATAGAACTTCCACTGCCATGTTTCATGTGTATTTGACACACTATATTAAGCTAATTATACAGACACTAGTATGGTGTTCATAATCATGTCTGTCTGTCTTTGGCAAACAACTTCAGATGTTCATTTCCCCATCACTATAGTATCTGAATGCCTTGCAAGTATTAAAGAATTTATCCTATATCTGAGGCTTAATCTGTATTACAAAATGTTGCTGGCATAACTGTCAAACTATAGAAAAAATCATATCTCTTAGCCAACTTAATTAGGCCAGTAAAATTCCTGGTATAGCTGCAGCTATGACAGTGCTTTTGCCATAATTCACTGCCTTTCTAAGGTGATGAATGTATTTGCTTATAATTTGCTTCTGAGATGCCCTGGAGAACTAAACATACTGTACTGGGTATAAACTTTATGGAAGAGATTTTAAGGAATGTACAAATAGATGTAACAAGAAAATAAAATGCTGCTAATTGCAGTCCAGGTTACTATGGAATGTTCCATTAATTTAATGCAGTAGCTATGCAGATTAGTTCATAAATTCAAAAATAACTACTATAGTAAATTTACTGAGTAAAAGTTTCTTAAGATACAATGACAACTCAGACTCTGCCTCCATTGTAAAATAAAGCATTTGATTTTAGGTGATTAGTATAAAATTAGGAAAAGAATAACAGACTAGTGTAATGGATGTGAAATATTTTCCTATCAGTAGATGTGTGCTTTGATTTCAGATTATACCAATAACCACCTTCTCATTTTTCCCCGTTGAACTTAGCAGAACATCTAACGATTCTTAAATATTTTAGGTGATTGATGAAATTTATCGTGTGCTAAGGTATGTAAACTCTACAAGAGCCCCTCAGAGAGCCCATGAAGTCCTTCAGGAGTTAAGGGATATCTCATCCATGGCTATGGAATACTTCGATGAGAAGATTGTTCCAATTCTAAAAAGAAAATTGCCTGGATCAGATGTATCAGGTCGTCTCATAGGAGCTGCCCCAGGTATTCTTTCCAGCCTCTAGTATTTGTAACTTTTTAACTAGCTATTTTTGACTAGCAGGATGTCTGAAAAGTCATAGCATTCCAATTTCTAGAAAGCATTCTCCCTTATTTATTTCCCTGAACAATGGAATACCCCATTATAATCTACTCTCCCAATGAAAATTAATTTTGTATCCCAAGGACAGAAAAATTAAGGAGGCTTTGTTCTGTTAGACCTGAATGAATTTTATAATTATGCATAGTGTGTATTCATTAAACACTATTGTGCCACTAATGAATGAGAATTTATAATCAGACTTGGTTGAAATTTGGCTCACTAGACCACAATTCAAGATGTTTATAGTTTTATTAGTAGAATAAACAAGTGAGCTAGCAAACTATTGTACAAAGAGAATGCTAAAGCGCTTTATGTAACATGAATGCAAATGTTTTGTTTTCACATGAAATATTCATAGGAGTTTCGATTGTAACAGGGAAAAAGGCCTCTTGGTTCTAAAATATTAAGTGGATAAGTTAACACTCAAACTGGCTGTTTTGAAGGACCATTCACATTTTTCATAGAACTTAATTTGTATGGGCCAAATGCTGAGGCAGGCAGTTAATTTGAGCATATAATGGCCAAAAGTAGCAGAAAAGATGCATATGTACTAGCCTGTGTAGGTTATCTGTACAGGCGTGGTCCTGCCACCTTAAATTTTTAAACAGATATAGTAAATTATCCATCACATGGATTAAATGAAGATTAGATGTCTTTCTAACATCTATGCTATAGTTCAAACAGAAGTTTTTGATTAACACAGGTATCTAATTTAAATTCTATAGTTCATGCAGTGTAGGAGGTCAGACTAGAAGATTACAACAGTTCCTTCTGGCTTCTACTGAGAATCTCTGCTAGCAACTGTTTGGGGGAAGTGGAGTGAACAGCACCCACTAATGACATGAGCAGCAGACTGGAATGCTGCACAAGTCTCCATGGCTCAAAATACATAGGACACTTTGATGTAGCCCCTCCTTTCTGCTGTAGTGTGTAACAATACTTAGTGTTTAAGGATTAATACTCTCACCAAAATGAAATTGGAATTCCTTTATTCAGGCTATGCTGCTTCTTTCAAAATTTGTTTTATCTCTGTACTAAACATAGGTAAAGTCATTCGTATAGACTTGATGCACTTGAATTGCTCTAATCTTGTGTAACCTTTCTAAAAGTGTGATATACTACTTTCAAATGTTTAAACAAAACTTACATGATAGATCCTTTACAATCATGTCAATTTACAGTAGCTGTTATTGAGAAAAATCACTTCTGCAAGTTTCTTGGATCCTGGAAGACTTAAAGGAATAGACTGTGTACTCAGTGGCAGCTACTGAAGTTGCATGATTTTACTCTTAGTTGTCACTTTTTGAATGAAACTCAAACATTACATCAAGATAATAACTACAAAGAAATTTAGAATTAAGCTGAGTTATTTTTGGATCTTGCTATTAATCCCTTGGTATTGTACAGATCACCAATGTGTGTGATCTGCTGTACATCCTGCAGTAAGTCTAGTCACTGTGATGTGTGTCTAATTTTTTGGCATTGTGTATGCCACACCTTTATCTTAATGTAGTAGTTTAGAATATAATCTAATATTAATAATTTAGGCATGAAGTAACTTTTTCTATAGTCAGGAAGTGGAAGTAGCTTATGTTTGGACCTCTTAAAATCTAAAACATTGGGTCTAATTATACCCTGACTTTTACCAGGTACAAGCTTATTGACTTGTCTATAAATAGAGTATCTGTAAATAATGTTTACATGTTAACAGTTTTACAAACCACTAACTATTCAGATTCTGGATTGAGTGGACTTGAACAGAGGTTATAAATTGGGGCACAGTTTGATAATTTTGTTTAAAGGTAGAAAAAATAATCTTAAATCACTCTCTCTGAAGTTCCAGGTCCTTCTGCAGCTCTAACAACAATGCAACTGTTCTCCAAGCAAAATCCTTCAAGGCAGGAAGTCACCAAACTCCAGCAGCAAGTCAAAACAAATGGTGCAGGTGTAACTGTATTAAGGCGGGAAATTTCAGAGCTTCGCACCAAAGTGCAAGAACAACAGAAACAGCTTCAAGACCAAGACCAGAAACTGCTAGAGCAAACCCAAATCATAGGTGAACAGAATGCCCGATTGGCTGAGCTTGAACGCAAGCTTAGAGAAGTAATGGAAAGTGCTGTAGGAAGTTCCTCAGGTTCTGGCTCTGGCTCAAATGAGGAGTCTCTTAGGAAACGGAGAAAGGCAGTTGAATCCATAGACTCTCCTAGGAAATCTAAACGCCTTCGAAACAGAAAATAACTTTGGAGTAAACGACACCTCCAGAAGATTACACTGCTTTAGTAGCCCAAGCAAATTTGCTTGTCTGGATACTGTGATTCACAGCATGGTGTCATTTTGGCTGCTGGCTCTTCAAAACACCACTTAGACTTGAACAGTAACTTTTTCTCATTGTTGAGACTTCTTTCCTTCTGCTTCTGTCTGGGTGGGCCTAATGCACAGGATCTTTATAATTTGCAATAGATTTGTACTAATCAGACATGCTCTATCATGTTTTGAAGAGTTAACCTTTTTTTCTGTGCAGATGTGTTAAAGTAAACTTATTTGTGTTCTGCATATATTCACGTAAGAGATCTTTAATAAATCCAGTCTTGACTGATTAGAAAGTAAAGCTTACAAACAGATGTCCTGTTCACTTGAAGAAAAGACCCACTTTTTAAATCTTGTTTAAAAAAGTTGACTTTTTTGTTACAAGTGACCTTGTTGGGAATGTCTGAAAAGTAGTAAATACTTTTTGGAATCTATGTAACGAGTAAAAGTGACTTCTGCTACAGTATTGGCTATATATTTTTGTAAACTTATAAGCAAGGAACTTCTATCCAGATTTCACATATACACCCTAGTTCTAAGTCTCTGGAGCCATATTCAACATTTGCATGAATAGCTGCATGCATTGCTTAGTCAGCTTGCTAAAGCACTTGCCTGGAGTTGCTCTTAAACCTGTACTTTCCCAGAGTTATAGAGCAGTTTCTTAGCCCTCAGCCATAACTTAGCATCTGCTTTCAGCACAGCTGCTTTCTGAGAGTGAGGTCTTGTGCGACCATTTGTCAACAAGTTGCAGGAAAGAAAAGCATATTTAAGCAAGCCTAGTTGCTGCTTCCACTATCTGTAGTACTCTAGCTAAGCCAATGCTTCAGAATTCAGCTGTTTTGGCCTATGGGTCCTCTGGTTCATAGGTTAAAATGAAACAAGTAATGGACAAAAGTTACCTGTTCCTTCAACAAAACAGGCTTAGTGGGGCACAGTTGGAGTGAAACATTGTGTTATGAAAAAAAATTAACTATTTCATGTTGTGGAAAAGAGCGCTTTGTAATACTTAACTATATTCTAGCTTTCCTTATCCTAAAAGGTAAATCACTTCAGACAAAAAAGCTTTAATTTCTTTTGCACTTCTGTTTTGAGCTTGTAACTGGAAAAGCATGTCTTGCACTGTTCAGTCTTTTGATTGGTCACTTTAACAACCTCAGAGTTGTGTACAGTGATTATTTTTTCCAGTTGTATATTTTTGGAACCTTATACAAATATCACTGTCCTTGTTTTATTTTAATGTACTAAACTACATAGCTTTATCATTTGACTTATGTTTTCTTTTAATCAACTGCTGCCTTGGGTTTAGGATGAATTAAATTCAGGCATTGCACTGAAAAAATGGCACTTAGTGCTGGTAGTTCTAAGGTTTTGAAAAGTACCATGGGTTAAAGTGCAAGTTCAACACTATTATATCTTCTATGCCCGTCTACGCAATGTGGTTCTTGTATTCAAAGTAGCCAAACAGAAATCAAAATTTGTCCTGTCAACTCCTGAGAGTTGACTTTTTCTTTAAATTTTATTAATCCTATATTTTACTTTTTAAACACGTTTAACTTAATGTCTAGTTTTTGGTGAGTGTTTCATTTTTAAATAAACTTCTTTTTGCTAGTTCAAAGCTTATTTTACAATGGGTTGTTTCCTTAAACAAAATGTATTAACAATGGATACACACTCAAATGTCAATCTGGAACAAACTTTAATAAGATGGCTTTCTTTCAGCTGCTTTTAGTCTGTAGGATTTTTTTTTTTTTTTTAACAACACTTGTTATATGATAAAAGCCTGTTGGAGAGAATATTTGCCAACTAAATACTTGAATACTTCTAAAAATTTAATTTAACAGATTGAATTAATCAGTCGTGACATGGTACATATGGTTAATTCACGTATTCCTTTGCAATAGGTTCATGTTTAGGCTTGTTCATATGCATTCGTTTAAAGATTTCACTAGTTTTAGTTTTTTCTACCCTTTCCTATCAAATTGCACAGCTTTTCCTGAAACTAACAGGAGTTTCAGGCTCATTAGCTAGTAACAGTATGGTAAGTAAAAGGAGGAGCCATACTGAATTGAATCCACTGAGCATAAGTTTATGCAGTCGGCCATTAATGTTATTTATGGGTTCCTGTTTGATAGATAATTTTGGATTACATTAATGAAGGAAAATAATGTTGAGGTAAATTTTGTGTAGACTGAATAAACTTAAGTTGTACTTAATCAGGAAGCTTACTATAAACATTCTGGCTGCGTCTACACTGGCATGATTTTGCGCAAATACTTTTAACGGAAGAGTTTTTCCTTTAAAAGTATTTATGCAAGAGAGCGTCTATACTGGCATGTGCCTTTGTGCAAAAGATTTGCGCCAGTGTAGACGCTCTCTTGCGCAAGAAAGCTCCGATGGCCATTTTAGCCATCGGGTTTTCTTGTGCAAGAAATTGATGTTACCTGTCTACACTGGCCACTTGCGCAAGAGGACTTGTCCCTGAGCGGGAGCGTCAGCGTATTTGCGCAAGAAGCACTGATTTTGTACATTACAACGTCAGTGTTCTTGCACAAATACTCGCAGCCAGTGTAGACAGGCGGCAAGATTTTGCGCAAAATCTTGCCAATGTAGACACAGCCTCTGTCACTTGGTAAAAATGATAAATAATTGTTCCTGTAAAATAATTTCCTTTACTAATATCTTGTTGCTGATACTGAATTAAACTTAAAGTATGAGGGGTATTATGAGTGTAAACAAGGTTATATGAATTTTTTCCAGTATAGATTTACTGATAAAACCCACCTGGTGTAAATGCTGTCATATCAGCAGAAGCACTCTTGCCAGTATGACTGTGTCTACAGGGGGCTTCTACCAGCACAGGTAAATTATTAAAACACAAACAATATCCCGCCTTTCACCAACATAACTATACCACCAAAATATGTAAGGGTGAAACTTGCATTTAGTTGTGAATCATTCTTCTCAAATCTAGAAAAGGCCAAAACTGTATAACTCAGTGGTCACCAACCAGTAGATTGGCAGGTGATCCTGACTGGTTTGGCCAAGAGGCTATCAAGTGCAAGCACTTGAGCTGCCCCTACCCCTACTGCTGCACACTTCCTGCTCTATGCCTTGGGGATTCTCCTCCCCCTGGGGACTCTCCTACTTTCTGAGCAGGGGAGAGAGAAGAGGGACGCTGATATCAAGATGCCCCTCCCACTCTGTATCCTTTCTCCACAAAGCACAGAGGGGGCACAACAGGACTTGAGATGGAGTTTGCTGGCTGCTTTAGAGAGAGGGCCAGGGCAGGAGTGAGCCTGCCGTAGCACCACTACACCATCACCCAGGAGCCATCTGAGGTAAGCAGTGTCCAGCTGGAGCCCACATCCCGAACTTCTACCCCACTCATGAACCCCCTCCTGCACGTCAAGCCCCAAGCACCCCTGCATCCAAACACCGTCCCAGAGCCTGCACCTAGAACCCCTCCTACATCCCAGCTCCCTGTTGCAGGCTCAGCTTTGCCCCTCTCACACTCCAGATCCCTTAATCTAAGAGCCTGCACCCCAATTCTCTGCCCCCGTCTGGTGAAAGTGAATGAGGATGAGGGAGGGTGGAGCGAGCACGGGTGGGGCCTCAGAGAAGGGGAGGGACAAGGGTATTTATATTTGAGGTAGATCTTCGACTACGCTTAAATTCAAAAAGTGATCTCGTGCTTAAAAAGGTTGGAGACCACTCTTGTAACTAAAACTTGTGTTTTTTATGAAGTGCAGTTACATTTTTGTACTGTTCAAGTCTCCCATATTACTGAAAACCAAATATATTGCATAATGGCTTTCTTTAGCCAATTTTTTCATTTAGTATAAATGATACCAGCAATCTAATTTACTTCCCCTCTCAAATCAAAATCATGCAATGAAATATTCCCCTGAAAACAAGAATTGTGTAATTCCCAGATATTATCAAGGTTCTTAGCTTCTTTCCAACTTACTTATCTCAACGCTGCTTAAGGAGAAACCTGCAAAACAAGCAAGCAGTGACCAAGTTCATACAGATTCATTAGGTGAGTGTTATACAATAGCTAAATATTTGCATATGTTCCTCTAAATCTCAATTTCTTCCACATGTTCTAGTCACTAATTATATAAAAACAGCCATAGTGGGTCAGACCAATGGTCTGTCGAGTCCAGTATCTGGTCTCTGATAGTGGTCAGTACCAGAACTTCAGGATGGATGCAAAGAACAGAGGAGTTAATGATTCACCTCTTTCCCTTCTGGCTTCTGATAGGCAGAGTTTAAAGTAGCTCTGACCATCTGGACTCATAGCCATTGATGGACCCACCTTCCATAAATTTATCTTGTTCTTTTTGGAATACCATTATACTTTTGGCCATCACAACATTCCACAGCAATGAGTTCCTCAGGATAGCCCTGCAGAGTTACAAAATTAGTATGCTCCGTGGATATTCACAGACACATCTGTAGATATAAAGTGGATATATGAATATTTGCAAGGCTCTAGATACAAAATTTGTATCCGCATCCATCTCTGCAAAAATGAGCTACAGATAACTGCATTCACATCCGTGGAGACTGGCAGAGTTCTCTTCCTCAGGTTCTTTGTATTAAATCTGCTGCCTATTTAATCAGGTGACCTGTGGTTTTGGTTTTGTGGGAAAAAATAAATACCACTTCTGTAGTCATTTTTTCCACATCATTCATGATTCAATATGCCTCTATCATATCCTCTTCCCCTTTTCCTCATCTGTTTTCTAAGCTAACTAGCCATATCTTTTTAAGTCTCTCCTTGTATGCAAGATGTCCATACCCTCATTAATCTTTGTTGCCCGTCTTTGAACCTTCCATTATATCCTTTTTGAGATGGAGTGACAGTACTAGACACAGTAGACAAGGTGTGGGTGTGTGTACAGATCTGCATTATATTTTCTCTCATTTTCTATCCCTTTGTTAATAGTTTATACCATTGTTAGCCTCTGACTGCTGCATGTTGAGCTGAAGTTTTCAGAGAACTATTCATGGTGACTTCAAGATCCTTCTTGAATAGTAATAACTAATTAAACTGATTATATATGTGTAGGTAAAATTATTTTTTTCAGTGTGCATTACTTATATCCATTTTGTTGCCCAGTCACCAGTTTTGGACTTACAAAATAATTCAGGGTAGTTATTTGAAAACTTTGCCACTTCACTGTTCAACATATTCATTAATAAGCTGGAAAAGAGTGAATAGCATGTGTCCCAGTACAGATGACTGAAGGACTCTGCTGTTCACCTTGCTCCATTGTGAAAACTGACCATTTGTTCATACCTTTAAACCATGACAGCACCTTGCCTCTGATCCCATGACTCTTTCTTTAAGAGCCTTTGGTGAGAGACTTTGTCAAAGGCTATCTGAAAATCCAACTACACTATACTGACTGGATCACCATTCTTCATCATGCTTATTGACGCCCTTAAAAAATTCTAACAGGGATACAATCATTCATTCAGACTAGAAGAAAACTGAAGGCAGCGTAGTCCTCAGATTTTCATTAAGTAGTTTTTCAGAAATACATGGTGACTTTAGTAAGAGAAGGTAGTTGCTTCTTAAAGATGAAGCAAGTTTGCTATCTGAAAATTACAAAATTTGTAATTAGTCAGTGACACGTAACTTTCCCCAAAATACATCACTCTTCCAGAAACTTTGTACGATGCACCTTATTCCAGAATAATGTGTGTTTGGGGAAATTTTGTAAAAATCAGAGTTCTAAAGTTGAATTGTCAAATGTGCCTGAAATTCTCTTTTGAAAATGTTTGTTTTGGCTTGTATCTTCAAAATAGCATGGTATACATACTCCATATTTATTATGTTATGTTTGGGTTTGTTTAAGTAGTGTCTTATATTATTTTTGTAGGAGGTGGTTAATGTGGTTTTCCAAAGAGAGATAATTAAACAGTTTCTAATATCATGCACTGAGAAAGCGGTTAACTAGGGCCCCACTAAAGCAGAGTTGTAAGTAGCAATGGCGTGCTGAACAAGGAAGACCCAAAAAACTAATATACAATTTCCTGGCCCATTGGAAGCTAGTAAGAGCTGGGAAAGAAATGATACTCTTTAAAAACAAAAAAGACTTAAGTGGTGGGCTATTTGTTATTTTCCTCCTGGTGGAAATTTAATATTTGTTTCTTACTGGGTTTTCAGAGCCATCATGAAGTGAGTCCCTTTTTGTAAGCTGAGGAGATGGCAGTCCATGACAAGATGAATTTTAAAGGGGAAAGATGAAGCACTTTGTTTTTTTCCTTGTATCTAGAGCCAGAACTTCTTGCAGAATGCATGAACAGAACAACCTTTAACATTGTTTATAAACATAAATTGACCTGTTACTCTGTGGTAGCTGAGGGAAGGAAGAAGCGGGATAGGTGAGGTGAAGAAATGATAGATTCCAGGGGCATGGAAGAGTGGACTTAAGAGAAATGGGAGAAGGACAAAGAAATGTAGAGACCCTGATCCATATTAACATTTTAACACCCATACAATTTTCTATATTTGAAGTCAAGCACTGATTGTTTCTCAAAAAAATGGCATTCCAGGCACATCCTATTTTCCTGGCACAACCAAACCCTGACCTTGCATTAAGTTACAATATGAGGAAGCTTCAATGGCAAATTTGGTGGTCCTATCTCTTACTGTTTAGGAGGAGTTGAACAAATGGACTCATGGACAGACGGATGGATGCATAAGCTCTCAAATATAGAGATTATTTTTTTTCAAGAACTCTTCCTCAACAAATTACAACATTCCTCTCATTAAAGCAAGGTAAAGGTTTGGTTATGCTAGGAAAATAGGATGTGCCTGGAATGGGATAGTTTCTCAAAAAAACAGAGAAAAGAAACAATCACCAGGCAGGTGAAAGGAATTGGCTGGGGGTGCTTCCCCCCTCCAGGACTGTTTTAGTTCTGAGGCTCCCACCTCCAAGGTGCCCTTTAGGGAGGGTAGGAGAGGGGCTGATGCCTATCCTTGATTTGTATGGGAACATTGCTGGCTGTTACCCTCATTCCCTGATGAAAGGGAAGTGCAGTTTGCTGCATTCATCACTCGGGATGGAGCGCACAGAGGGCAGATGAACCTGTACCTGCCTCAGCCATGGGACATGAACCTCTCCCCTAGCTGTGTGTCTGCTGGAGCTGCAGCAGCCACGGAGAGAGACTTCTCACCTGGCCCCAAGCAGCTGCAGTGAGAAAGGACTGGGTAGTCCTCTTTCTACAGAGCAGCCTGCATACTGAACCCCTCATCCTCAGCCCTATATCAGAGCAATGATTTATATGAAGCATGTACACTTTAATTGTATTACAAAAATTAAGGACTCAAGCAATACCAAATGAATGTGTGTGTATATATTAAAAAGATTTGAGTCCGGCTGTCTGCAAGTCTGTTGATTCAATAACTCCTCCTAAACAGTAAGAGCTAGGACCACCAAATTTGGTATGCAGCTTCCTCTTATCCTAACCTAAACCAAGGCCAGGATTTGTTTGCGCCAAGAAAATGGGAAGTGCCGGGCATGGGATGGTTTTCCATAACATGGAAAGAGAGGGGTACAGAGAGGAGGGACATGATACTGAGAGTGGTCACTAGGGACAGCAAGCCTGCAGGGGAGAGCTATACTGCAGACACACCACTGTGGGCAGCCATACCACCCAGCCACGCTGTGGCTCTGCCATCTAGCCTTCCACCAGATTGGGTAAGTAGTTCCCCTTCCACAAACCACTCTCCCTGGCCCTTAGCTGCAGCACTGGGTCAGGAGGAAACAGAAAGCCCCTGCTGGCCAGGGGGCTGAGGGGAGACAGGAGGCCCCTGCTGGGCCCCCTGGCAGCCGGGGGTGGGGGCTGGGCAGGGGGAAAAGGCCCTGCTGGCTGGGGAGAGAAAGCCCCACTGGATGGGACCCTCCTTACCCCCTCAATCTTTCACCCACCAGCCTCCTGCCCCCCCACATCTCCAAGGCCAGGGGTGGCCAACCTGTGGCTCATCAGAAGTTAATATGCGGCTCCTTACACAGGTACCAAATCCAGGGCTGGAGCTTCAGGTGCCAATTTTCCACTGGGTCAGAGGGTGCTCACTGTTCAACCCCCAACTCTGCCCTTGGCGCTGTCCCCTTCCACCCTAGGATCCTGCCACTTCCTACCCTCTCCACTGAGCCTGTCACACCCATAATCCCCCCTCCAGGGTCGCCCACTAAGAAAGAGCTGATCACAGTGGGCAGGAGAAAAAGGAGGCACTGACCCGTGGGGCTGCCAGTGCATGGGATGTGCTGAGAGTGGTGGTGGGGAGATGATCAGGGCTGGTGACATATAACTTGCTCTTTGGCAATGTGCATTGATAAACTCTGGCTCCTTCTCAGGTTTGGGTTGGCCACCCCTTGCCCAAGACTTTGCCTTGAGTCCTGCACTCCCCCCACTCACCGCCACCCCCCTTCTCTGACAGACCAAAGTAATGTTGGGGTAAGTCTTTTAGTATGTATATAATATAATTAATTAATTTTAGAGACATCTGTGAGTACAGATGTTCACTTAACATTAAAAAGGTTGTAGAGCAGCTTTTAAACTAAGGACTGGGGAAAAGCCAACAGGTGTGGAGGAGCACATGAGTCAGACAGAGACATCAATTAGGGGAGGTTCTATTAATAGAGATGCTCTATGTTCTAGTCAGGAGGAGACAATGGAAGTATGGGTCAGATCAAATGAGACAATCAAATGAAAAAGAGTCTAACGTCAGGAAATGGCAGACAGATAAATAGTGACAAATTATTAAAGTGCTTATACACAAATGCTAGAAGTCTAAATAGTAAAATGGGAGAACTGGAGTGCCTAGTTTTAAAGGAGGATATTGATATAATAGGAATCACGGACACTTGGTGGAATGAGGACAATCAATGGGACACAGTCATACCAGGGTACAAAATATATCTGAAGGCCAGAGCAAGTCATGCTGGTGGGGGAGTAGCACTATATGTGAAAGAAAATGTAGAATCAAATGAAGTAAAAATCTTAAATGAGCCAAAATGTTCCATAGAATCTCTATGGATAGTAATTCCATGCTCCAATAATAAGAATATAGTAGTAGGGATATATTATCGACCACCTAATCAGGACAATGATAGTGACTATGAAATGCTAAGGGAGATTAGAGAGGCTATCAAATTAAAAAACTCAATGGCTGTGTCTACACTGGCGCGATCTTGCGCAAAAGTGGCCGCTCTTGCACAAAAACTTGCCAGCTGTCTACACTGGCCGCTTGAATTTGCGCAAGAGCACTGATGTTCTAATGTAAAAAAATCAGTGCTTCTTGCGCAAATACTTTGATGCTCCTGTTCGGGCAAAAGTCCTTTTGCGCAAAACCTTTTGTGCAAAAGGGCCAGTGTAGACAGCTCAGATTTGTTTTGTGCAAAAAAGCCCCGATGGCTAAAATGGTGATCGGGACTTTCTTGCGCAAAACCACATCTAGATTGGCCAGGGATGCTTTTGCGCAAAAGCGTCCGTGCCAATCTAGCCGCTCTTTTCCGCAAATGCTTTTAACTGAAAAACTTTTCCGTTAAAAGCATTTGCGGAAAATCATGCCAGTCTAGACACAGCCAATAATAGTGGGGGATTTCAACTATCCCTATATTGACGGGGTACACGTCACCTCAGGACAGGATGCAGAGATAAAATTTCTTGATATGTTAAATGACTGCTTCTTGGAGCAGCTGGTTCTGGAACCCACAAGGGGAGGGGCTATTCTTGATTTAGTCCTAAGTGGAGCATAGGATCTGGTTCAAGAGGTAAATATAACTGGACCGCTTGGAAATAGTGACCATAATGTAATAAAATTTAACATCCCTGTGGTGGGAAAAACACCTCAGCAGCCCAACACTATGGCATTCAATTTCAGAAAGGGGAACTACACAAAAATGAAGAAGTTAAACAGAAATTAAAAGGTAGAGTGACAAAAGTAAAATCTCTGGAAGATGCATGGAAACTTTTCAGACACCATAATAGAGGCCCAACTTAAATGTATACCCCAAATTAAAAAACATAGTAAGAGAACCAAAAAAGTGCCACCATGGCTTAACCAGGTAAAAGAAGCAGTGAGATATAAAAAGGCATCTTTTAAAAAGTGGAAATCAAATCCTAGTGAGGAAAATAAAAAGGACCATAAACTTTGTCAAATTAAGTATAAAAATATAATAAGAAAAGCCAAAAAGGATTCTGAAGAACAGCTAGCCAAAAAGTAATAGTAAAATGTTCAAGTATATCAGAAGCAGGAAGCGGCTACACAACCAGTGGGGCCCTTGGACGATCAAGATGCTAAAGGAGCCCTCAAAGATGATAAAGTCATAGCGGACATGCTAAATGAATTCTTTGCTTCAGTCTTCACAGCTGAGGATACTGGGGAGATTCCCAAACCTGAGCCATTTTTTTTAGGTGACTAATCTGAGGAATTGTCCTAGATTGAGGTGTCATTGAAGAGGTTTTGGAACAAATTGATAAACTTACCAGTAACAAGTCACCGGGACCAGATGACATTCACCCAAGAGTTCTGAAAGAACTCAAATGGGAAATTGTGGAACTATTAATTGTGGTTTGTAACCTATCCTTTAAATCAGCTTCTGTACCTAATTATTTGAAGATAGCTAACATGACACCAATATTTAAAAAGGGCTCTAGAGTGATTCTGGCAGTTACAGACTGGTAAGTCTAACGTCAGTACTGGGCAAATTAGTTGAAACTAAAGTAAAGAATAAAATTCAGACACATGGATGAATATAATTTGTTGGGGGAAAGTCAACATGGTTTCTGTAAATGGACATCATGCCTTACTAATCTATTAGAGTTCTTTGAAGGGGTCAAAAATATGTGGGCAAGGGGGATCCAGTGGATGTAGTATACTTAGATTTCCAGAAAGCCTTTGACAAGGTTCCTCACCAAAGGCTCTTTAGTAAAGTAAGTTGTCATGGGATAAGAGGGCAGGTCCTTTCGTGGATTGATAACTAGTTAAAAGACAGGAAACAAAGGGTGTAGGAATAAAGGGTAAGTTTTCCGAGTGGAACAAGGTAACTAGTGGGGTCCCCCAAGGGTCTGTCTGGGACCCATTCTATTCAACTTATTTAGAAATGATCTAGAGAAAGGGGTAAACAGTGAGGTGGCAAAATTTGCAGATGATACCAAACTGCTCAAGATAGTTAAGACCAAAGCAGACTGTGAAGAGCTTCAAAAAGATCTCGCCAAACTAAGTGATTGGGCAACAAAATGGCAAATGAAATTTAATGTAGATAAATGTAAAGTAATGTACATTGGAAAACATAATCCCAACTATATATACACAATATGATGGGGACTAATTTGGTTACAACTACTTGAGAGAGATCTTGGAGTCATTGTGGATAGTTCTCTGAAAACATCCACTCAGTGTACAGAGGCAGTGAAAAAAGCAAATAGAATGTTAGGAGTCATTAAAAAAGTGATAGAGAATAAGACAGAAAATATCTTATTGCCTCTATATAGAACCATGGTACGCCCACATCTTGAATACAGTGTACAGATGTGGTTGCCTCATCTCAAAAAAGATATATTGGCATTGGAAAAGGTTAAGAAAAGGGCAACAAAAATGATTAGGGGTTTAGAATAGGTTCCATATGAAGAGAGATGAAAAAGACTTGGACTTTTCAGCTTAGAAAAGAGGAGACTAAGGGGGGAATATGATAGAGGTCTATAAAATCATGACTGGTGTGGAAAAAGTGAATAAAGAAAAGTTATTTATTTATTCCCACAATATAAGAACTAGGGGTCACCAAATGAAATTAATGGGCAGCAGGTTTAAAACAAACAAAAGGAAGTTTTTCTTTACTCAGCGCACAGTCAACCTGTGGAACTCCTTTCCAGAGGATGCAGTGAAGGCTAGAACTTTAACAGGGTTCAAAAAAGAGCTAGATAGATTCATGAAGGTTAGGTCCATCAATGGCTATTAGTCAGGATGGGTAGGATTGGTGTCCCTGGCCTGTTTCTCTGGAAGTGGGAGACAGGAGGGATCACATGAGGATTACGTGTTGTGATTCCCTCCCTCTGGGGCATCTGGTATTGGCCACTGTTGGCAGACAGGATACTGGGCTAGATAGACCTTTGGTCTGACCCAGTATGGCTGTTTTTATGTTCTTATGTATATCAGTCTGTCTGAGTCCATTGTTCAAGAACTCCTCCTACACGGTAAGAGCTAGGAGCACCAAATTTGGTATGCAGCTTCCTCTCATCCGAATTTAAAGAAAGGTTTGAGTTTGGTTGTGCCAGGAAAATGGGAAGTGCCTAAATGGGATTGTTTTCCATAACACAGAAAGGGAGGGGGTCTATGAGCAGGGACAGTTGTGCTCTGCAATAACCACTGAGGACAGCAAGTGCGAGGGACAATTATATTGCACAGTGACCACAGGGAAGTGGCCACAGCAGCCATATTGCCAGCCATGGGTAAGTAGCCCTCCTGCCCCAGACTCCTACCTTCGCCCTTGATCACAGCACCAGAGAGGAGGGAGCCCTGCTGATGCCCCTCTCCCCCCACATCCTGGAGCATTGCCAGGGCTGGGTAGCACAGCCCCACTCCTGCCCAGGAGCAGCTGGCTGGCTGGCTGTACCACCTCACCCAATCACAGTTTTGATCAGTATACTTGGACTGCAGCTGCATCTCTAAGCAAATCTGTCTCTAGTCCCAAGAGAGCTACTTGCTTGGAGGAATCACTACCTACCTTAGTTTAATGATTCATCTTTAGGATCCTGTTGAGTATATAGAAACTCACTGAAGACTACTCAACTTTACTGATGTCTTTATCATCTTTCACTATTAAATCATAAATCAATAGTGTATTTTCCCCTAGAGCTCCCATAGGAATGAAGTCAAAGCCACTCCAGACTTAAACAGAATCCTAAGTACTTAGCACCTTAAAGACTAACAAAACATATAGATGGTATGAGCTTTTGTGGGCACAAAAGAAGTGGGCTGTGCCCACGAAAGCTCATGATACCATCTACATGTTTTGTTAGTCTTTAAGGTGCTACTAGACTATTTATTGTTTAAGTTTTTCCTGTTACAGACTAACTCGGCTACCCCTCTGAAGCCTAAGTATTTAGAAATATCTTCATTCAGAGAGACCACTGTCCTTCTCCAAAATGCAAGTCTGTATATAGTTATGACTCCCTGTGTGTCACTAATGATAGAAGTGAGGATCTCTGTGACAGCACTTCCCTTTTCACCAACTGAGGGAGGAGAGCTCTCTTCCTCTCTGAAGCTTCTGGTCATAACAGGATTTACATGTGAGAGCACTTAAAATATACCGGCTAGCTCAGGAAAACATCTTTTAGTTTAATTTCACTCTACACGCCAGCACTCCCTAAACCCAGATCTGTGATACCAGCCTCCTCCTGGGCACTAGAACACAAATGGTCTCTCTTTCTCCAGTGATATGATTTTGGGAAAGAAACTACAGGGAAGAGCCAGCCGGAGACTGAACCCCAGAAAATTACTATAGAACATCCATTCAGATAGGACTGATAGCCAATGATAATGCCATTGGCCTGTTTTCTCCTGTTTTAACTCTGAACATTGCATCACCTGTGCTCACTGGCAGATTTCTTCAACCTCTCCTGCTCACTCTCTTCCTTCATCTATTCTGCTAACTAATTCCCTCCTAACATAATCCAATTGAAAGGATTTAAATAACAAAAGAATTTTGTGGAGGTTTGTTCAGTTCAGTATCCAGATGTGTGTTCAAATCAATACATTAATTTGTATTGTATTATTACGATCACTCAGAGTTCTAGTTCTCATTTTTATACTGCCTTCCATCTGAATCTCTCAAATATCTATATGCATACTACTTACATTACAACATCTATGTGAAATTTTATGATACCTTACAAGGAAACAAACACTGTTAAGTAGTGACTGGCCTCATCCCACAGAAAGTCACTAACAAAACCTCCAAATTTAACTTATATCATGCAATTCCCACTCTCGTGCTTTAAACCATGGAATACAATTAACATAATTTTAAAGTTACAGCAGAGAATTCCCACCCCTATTTCATATGGGTTTAAAGACAAGGTACATATTACAGTTTATAGTCCCTCAAAAATATTATATCACCAATATTACACTATTTTCCTGAATATAACTTCTGCATCAGTTCTAATGTCATAGTACCAGAAACTGTGCTCTTCGAGACAAGTTATGAATACATCAAGTTATATCTGTGTTTTAATGAGTCATTTCCTTAGATTGAAACAAGAAACATGAGAAAAGTTTTGCAGCAGTAACTGACTACATTAATTCATAAATGGAAAATAATGGGAAGAATAGAATGAGACTAAAGACATACTAGAGAACAAAATAATAATTTCCCAATTTCAATTGACTTGAGTAGAGTAGCCACTATGTTGAGAATTGTTACAGGTAAAACCAATATTTTTGTAACTGCAAGTTTTTAAGAAGACTAAAACAGTAATCTGTGGGGGCGTGATCTCTGATAAACTTATCAATGTGTGCATGCTATGTTGGCTAGCAAAAAATGCTGAAATGGAAGCATGGGAAACAGAACAATAATCGGAATAAATTTATTATAAAATATGGGTGTCATCTAACTTTTTTATTATTTAAAATGTTATTGAAAATTAGCCATACAAACTCATTCCCCATACAGGTGCTGTTTGAGCAACAGGCTGTTGCTGTCACCACAATCATTTCCTTTCTCCATGTTCAGAAAGAACTACATCAGCCCTCTGGAGTTAAATATGATATTTAAAAATTAATGAAATTGGACAGCTTCTCCACTTAACTTCAGTAGGCCCAGGGAGCATCTCTTGAATGTGAAATCAGAAAAGGTGTATGCTGGCAACAGCAGTCTGGACTTCTAACAGTCTTTCAGATGTTGCTGGGAGAAGGAATTACAGATTTCACTAAAATATTAACATTACATTTGTGAAATTAAGGAGTTTTTACATAGTTAACATTCAGCAGTAATGGTATTGAGGTGGAAATATTTAATCAACTCGTTCCTTCACTTTAAAGTCCAATAATTTAGGATATGCCTGGACAAAAAACAAAACACACCACCTTGGGAAAGAACAGTACAAATACTTTGAGTACCCATAAACTTTTTCTATGCATGAGACCCGGACAAATGATTACATTTTTATTTTTTAAATCCCAGAAAGGAGAGAGTAATGTTGCTTTGTGCCTACAGGAAGGGGAAATCCACCCATGGAGAATGCCCTATAAAGGTCTTTTGTGCTATTTAAGATCCCTAATAGAATCTTGTAAGGGAGGAAGAGGCCACAAATCGGGGTTCACACTCTCTTTTTGTTTTAGAGATGGGATTTGAATTGACAGATGACAATTTTCTGCAATATCCTTAAAAACCTTACTGAATTAAGTTTAAGTATATCTGGAATCCTCTGTATTGAATACAAAGCTTATGTATTATTGTGAACCACAGGAAATGTTCTGAACTTCAGAAGACGATACTGAACACTGGAGCAGACAACAATGGACTTCTGAGACAAATGGTGTTGACTGGTTTTCCTGGAAAACTCTAGGGAGAAGTGAATTACTCATCTCCATTTATGCAAATACCAAACCTGTTCCCAGTTTCAAGATCAAAAGCCCAGGCTCTTTAAAGGAAAGTAACTTATTAATGGGGGTGCTAGTTCTGAGCTAAGGCTGTTATGAATACCAAAAAATCTTGGGGGTAGTGTTTGAAGGACTGATGCCTATTATTTGAGTTATATGGCTGTGATCTCTCCTCCACATAGCGTGCACTGACAGGATGGAGTTGGGGAGTGATCTCTGGTAAACTTACTAATATGTATAGATTCTGTTGCTATTTTTAATATGCTTTCTCCCTGATGCTTTCACCTTAAGAATAAATGTATTTGTGTAGAAAGAGCTGTGTGGTAACTTGGGACTGCATGGCCTTTGAACTGAAAGCAAAGCATAGATGTGGACTTGTTTAGGCAGTCCGGTTTGCTGATAATATCACAGAGTAGGCAGGGAAACATGCAGCCTAGAAAAATCCCTGGTCCGAAGGGAAGGGAGGGAGACTTGTGTCTCAACCCAAGACAAGTGACAGCTGTAAATTGGGAGCCACTCCCAGTAAGTCTGTAGTAAAGGGACAGGTGGTGGTCTGGTTGCTACCATATCAAAGTTTGAGTTGTATGGCTATGATCTTTCTTCCTCAGTGCACTGACAAGATTACTATTCCAGAACATAGGAACAGCATCTATATAGGGGCTGTTTGAAGCTTTGTGGTCTACTTGCCTGTGCAAAGGTGAAGTCCTGCTCCTACTCATCTATTGCTTGGGCTTTGTGTCTCAAGGACTGGATTTCACCCTAAAAGAGGAATAGTTGGTGGATTTTTTAAAACCAAAACTATTACATCTGAGGGCTAACACTGTTAGCAAAGAACTTGCAGAAGCAGCGCTGCTAACAAGTCTCAACTAGTTATGAGAGCTGCTCAAATCACACAGCAGCCTCTGATTTAACACAAAGCTGGTTATTTACAGTCATCAGCTCATGCCAGTGTGAATTTTCTTAGCTTTTTTAGAGAATGTTTTCAGAGGCCTCCCCACTGTACATGTACTCGTCCATTCTAGGCTGTGTTTGGCTGGTGTAGAATGTCTACTTGAAAAGCATGGGATTCCCTGGTGTTTTGGAATTTAGTTATCCTACACCGCCCAGTGTTAATACAACCTTTCAAAATGATCGCTATATAGTAAATCTGACTAAATCTGTGTCTTAATTGAACTTTTTTCTCATTATTTCTCTCTGTCCTACAGTCCTAATGCTACCAGCTTTTTTACCATTGTGTGTCCTAATTCTTTTAGTAAGACTACATCATATTGTGCTAAATATGCAGTTCACATCAGTGCTTGAATTACTGCAACAGGGGGAGATTTTTCAGAGAAAGTATATTATGTTTATCGGTTAATGGTCTTAATTACACCCAGCTGGCTCCCGGGGAGGCAGCTTCACTGTGGTAGAACAGCAAGGCCATCTCCCCAGCAGCCATGTGGGCAAGAGCTGACCAACAGGGAGGAGGTTTCACTACCATAGCGAAGCCACCCCCCCGAGCTGGGTGGGTAAGGGCTTCCCACTCGGCTTCCAGGGAGGAGCACAATATGTTAGTCTTACTAAAAGAGTTAGGGCATACAATGGTAAAAAGATGGTAATTTATCTATATTAGGACTGTTGGACAGAGGGAACAATCCCTCAACCAAAACAAGAACAGAAAACCCCTTAATCCACCACACCCACACCCTCCCTGCACCTCAAGCTGCACAGAGTGACTGTATCAGCAGGCCAGAGAGTTTTTGCAGTGGAGTCTTCACTGCATCTCTAGCTCTGCATCTGTCCTACTTGAGCTTCAATCCATATCCCCTAACAGGCCAGCCAGCTACCTTAACTGTGACTGACAAAAACGTGTCTTTATCTCATGGTAGCTAACGGGCAATTACTATATTATTGTAAAAAGGCAGAGGAGACAAGGCACTGTAAACTGTCAGGTGAACTAGGTAAGGTCAAGCCCGGGCTGGGATATAGTGTGACCTCGCCTGGGTTCCTCAGGCTAAAGTACAAGGGCCTTATGGCCATTTAGGGTTTTACAATGTGATCACTATCAGGTGTTATCATCTGGCTGTAAAACCACCACCTTTGGGTCTGTGCAGCAAAAGCGCTTAAAGCCCCACTTACCTGGACCTAGCACTCACACTGCGGGACAGAGTTTGGGTAGAAGCAGCACTGGCGTTATCCTGCCTCAGGCTAATAAAGCCACGCAGCACAGTTGGGAGTATCGCAGCCATGTGTCCGGCCTGCGCAGCACGGGGGCAGGGTGATCAGCCAGGAAGTGTGAAAAGTCCTGATGGGGTGGGGGGGTAATAGGCATCCATATAAGACAAAGCCCCAAATATCAGCCTCTATAAAATCAGACAATACTACCTTATCCACAGGGCCACCCTTATGATTTATGGTGCCCTAGGTGGGATTATTAAACTGGTGCTCCTATGCCTAACTTGCTCTTAGCAGCACATACATAAGCTTACAGTATTAGTGCCCCAGAAATACTGGTGCCCTAGGCAACTGCCTATTGTGCCTAGGGCGAAAGAGGGCCCTGCTTATCCACCCCACACCGCTGCTCAGAGCCCCTCGCTATCCCACGCCCCGCCGGGCGCGTGACGGGCCGACAGACACGGCCACGTCACCGAACTACCCTGCCCCAGCCAACTACCTAACGGTCCTGCCGCCACCTACGTCACTTGCTACCCAACCCTGGAGGCCCCCGAATAGTAGGGACGGGCGCTGCTATTTATGCATTTACGATCTTATTAAATATTCGTCGGACGAAGGGGGAACGGGACTATCACTGGGTGGGCGGGCTGTCATCAATCCGAGCGGCCATTCAGCTGCGGCGGGGGCGGAGCCGGAGCCGGCAAGGCACCGCCACTCTCTCTGAAGGGGGAGCGTAGCAGCCACGTTCCGCGCGTGCGACTGGAGAGCGGTGCGGTAGCGAGCAGGGCGTGACGCCGCACGGCAGCGATGGGGAACACTGTTGCTCGCGAGGATTTTGAGTGGGTTTACACGGACCAGCCCCACGCCGATCGCCGGAAGGAAATCCTAGGTGCGCGAGGGGCCGGGCCGCCCTGCAGGCGGGCGCGTCTGTTTCCTCAGCCGGGTCCCTGGCAGGGCCGGGGGCTCTGCCCGTTCGGCAGTAGGGAGCAGGCGGCCTTCTCGCCGTATCCGCTGGCAGCCTGACGTGGGTGGGGGACGAGGGGCGGTACCGCCTGCGGCAGGGAACAGCTCTGTCCGCGGGAAGTGGCGTTTGTGGAGGACGCGTGGGTGTCTCTCTTCCCTCCCCCCGGTTGCGAGAGGGCCCGATTCGGGGCTCGCCGGCGAGCCTTGTAAAATGGCTGCCGAGGCGAGAGAGGAGCCGGCGAGGGAGATGGACAAACGGGCCGGCCCCTCGAGCCAGGGCCGGAGGCCGAACTCTTGAGGCACCGCGAAGGGTCCACCCTATCCATGGTCCACGCGACGCTGCTTCTCCCTGCGCACGGGCGGCAGCACGGTTACGCTCGGCGCTTCCCCTCTGCCCTGGGGGGGTTGAGAGGCGAGACGCCTCGCTCGGCTGCCCGAGAACAGAGCCCCGGAATGAGGCGTTTCTGGACTGTCCCGAGGCAGATCCGCCTTCCGGGCACGGGGAGGCTCCCCAGCCTGCGAGTCCCTTCGAGTGGCCGGGGCGAGGGGGGGGGGATGTCATGTGGGTCAGACATTGGCCGAGCTGTCACGCCTCCTTCAAGTAAACTGCCTGCGGTTGATGGCCCCTGTCTATCTAACACACGCAGGAGGGAGGGTGGTTTCCAGAAACGTCTCAAGAATATTTATCGCTAAAACTTCCTGGGAATCAGACGAAAGGCTCCGGAAGGGGAGCGATTTTCGTATTCTGATTTTACTGGGAGAAGAGCCGTTTGAGATGGAAATCGTGGAGGAGGCTGCGTTTTCTTTGTGGACTGCGTAGTATAGTCATTGTGTGATTAGTTAGGAAAGCGACAGCACTCCTGGCGTTGTGGGAAGAGAGATGGTGACAGTACTACAGTATTGCCAAAACCAAGTTTATGCCCTGCTTCGAAGAAGGGTGCATGGAGTACTTAGGGAAAGTCCACGGGAGACTTAAATAGACTTCTGACTTTCAGCTTTTACTGGATGAACTCGTCAGTGCCTTTTTATTGGTGTGTGTTATCAGTTAACACCGGCAATGAGCACGTGTATCTGAGTGCTTATCTAGACAGAACAGTAATGTACACTACTGGGGTCAGACGTTTAAAGTACACTAGGTGGTGTGGTGTGGGTGTGGGTGTGTTTGTTCATATGGACCCTGCTGGTGTGCACTAAAAGTTCCCTTGTATGTGTTCATGTAGTGATGATTGAAGCAGGGCTGCATTATAGTGCACAAGTGGGGTGTGTGTTTAAAAAAAAAAAAAAAAAGCCTGACCTTTTTGGGGGAGGGGGGGGAGATGCCAAGCCCTGGAAGAAGCATTACATATCAATAACTGTTGAGATGGGTGGGGATTGTTCTCATTTTCCTAAGGCTGGTTACTTTTAAACATTACAGTGAGCATTAAACCCCTGATGTGTGCAAAATAAATACTTTGACCTAAGTTAAGTGTAATTTACACCTCTGCACAACTGACTCCTTCCACATCCACTCTTGGAATGAGGCTAATTTTTATTAGCTGAGGCGGTCTATTCTGGGAAAGTAATACTGAGTCTTGAGAATTGCATCAAGTTTTTTGACCACATTGTCTCCTCTCCCATGATTACATAGGCTATGTTAGCCTTCTGCATTTTGGATTTTGTTACAGCCTCCCAAGACATCTTCCCTGTTTAGGTATACCTATGGCAAAAGCTGTTTTAGACTCTGAACTGAAATGTTTAATATCTGGTAAGAGTGATAAATCTTAGCATTTTATCCTCCCCACTACTTGTAAAAAGTAGTCATGTGGCACCCTAGCAACTAACATATATATGTATCATGAGCTTTTGTGGGCAAAACCCACCTCAGATGACCTTGGGTTTTGCCCAGTAAAGCTCATGATTCGTTCATATTCCTTCTCCATCTCCCCCGTGTGTGTGTGTGTGTACGCACACATACTATAATTATAGTGAGACAGAATTTTAGTCTGAGGTGCCAGAGGACTAATCTATTTTTTTTTTTTTTTTAATTTACAGACTAACGGGGCTACCGCTCTGAGACTTTTAAAAATGCTTCTTGTATTCTGTCTTGAAGGGATAGTAATATACCTAGCAGTGCTTTCAGATAGGGATGTGCGTGAGTAGTTGACTATCTGATGAACAAATACTTATCAGGCAGTTGACTAGTCTCTCTTCCCCGGTGCCCCCCCACCCCTCCTGCTGCCTCTATCAGAAAGCGGCAGCGGGAGAGAGGAGAGAGTGGGGATTCTTCAAAGCAGCAGTGCCACGTGGAGCCTGGGGCCAGACTCCAGGCTCCAAGCAGTGCTGCTGCTTTGAAATGTTGCATGCAGCCCAGGGCCAGCTGGGAGTCCCCAGATGGCCCAGGCTGCATGCAGCATTTCAAAGGGGCAGCACCGCGTGGAGCCCGGGATGAGCTGGGTACTGCCCAGCTGACCCCAGGCTCCATTTGAAATGCTGCAGGGAGCATGGGGCCTGTGGACTTAAGTCCCATGCTGGCCATGTGCTCCCTACAGCGCTTTCGCCTTTGAACCATAGGGCTGTTGCTACACTTCAAAGGCAGAAGTGCCTGCATCGACTAGTCAACGCAAATTGCATTGACTATTCGATTAGTCAGATTGAAATTTTACATCACTACTTTCAGAAGCTTAATTTATGAAGTAGAAATGACAATTCATAAAGCTGAATTTTTGTGTCTGCACAAGATCAGTCTGTAGTTGTTTGTCTTTAATTTTCTTATCTCTAAAAAGGTATATTTGTCTCTCTGGATGTATGATTAATTTTAAATCTGTAATACGCTGTGGAAGTACATGCAAGTATTAATAATCTTTGGGTTTCTAGATGAAAATAAGTGCCCTTAAATTACAGGAGCACTTCTCCATCTTGCTCAATATCAGGCATGCTTACATGCCTACAACATTCTACTAACAATTTACAACATGTACATGCACACTACTAATGTACTTGAATTGCCAAAAATGTAAGAAGACTGAGTTGAGAGAACTCATTTCTTAATTAATAGAATTCACTTTGGAGGCAGAGTAGTAGTAAGATCTTCTTCTTTGTGTAGCTGAGAACTTTGGCTCTACTAAAGTTTACTTGTAACATTTCTTTCATTTTAACTATTTTTATTTTCTCCATCACAGCTAAACATCCAGAGATAAAAGCATTAATGAAGCCAGACTACAACTTGATCTGGGTGGTTATATTGATGGTTCTTGCACAGTTGATTGCATTTTATTTAGTTAAAGACTTGGACTGGAAATGGGTTATGTTCTGGGCTTATATTTTTGGCAGCTGCATCAGTCACTCAATGACTCTGGCTATTCATGAGATCTCTCACAATAGTGCATTTGGCAACTGCAGAGCTATGTGGAATCGGTGGTTTGGAATATTTGCCAATCTCCCTATTGGCCTCCCATACTCTATATCCTTCAAGAGATACCATATGGATCATCATCGCTATCTAGGAGGTGATGGAATTGATGTGGACATTCCTACTGACTTTGAAGGGTGGTTTTTCTGTACTCCTTTTAGGAAGTTCATGTGGATTGTTCTTCAGCCCTTTTTCTATGCTATTCGACCTCTCTGCATCAATCCCAAACCAATTTCTCGAATGGAAATCATCAACTTGTTGGCTCAGCTCTCATTTGATGTTGTAATATATTACTACTTGGGAATTAAATCAGTTTTCTACATGCTTGCAGGATCAGTACTTGGATTAGGCTTGCACCCAATTTCGGGACACTTCATAGCTGAACATTATATGTTCTTAAAGGGGCATGAGACTTACTCCTATTATGGGCCACTTAATTTGCTCACTTTTAATGTTGGCTACCACAATGAACATCATGACTTTCCCAATATTCCTGGCAAGAACCTTCCACTGGTAAGTACCCTTCAAGAGTATATAAAGCTGATGGTAAACTGGCGCTTGTATCTGTGGCTTTTAGTTTTGGTCGAAGTTGGACACTGTAGACTTAAAACTATATGAAATAATTGTCTAGTATCATAGTGCTCTATGCTATGTTACTTCTAACTGCAAGGCTGGATGTGGGAGGACAGGCCTGTTCTTTCCTATTTGTCTACTGGGTAGTACTTGACAGCATTTTGCATACTGAATTAGTTTCACACAAAGTATTTCACCTTTGGTTCCTTTGAGTTTCCCATACAGCAGTAGAAGTGAAGTGGAAGTTAGAATACGACGACAAAAATGGGGGGGGGAAGACCGTGAAACAACATTTAAAAAAAAAAAACAAAACCCTGCATTTTAATTTGACCATTTCTTAAATAAAAGTTTTTGTATTAACAAGCAAAAACAAATGTTAACCCGAGGTAAACAATTTGGGAACCTTTCAAATTCTTGAACATCTTACGACCAACACATCAAAGCTTTTTTTTATCTGCACGATGCTGACTTCACATTGCCACAAATGCAGCACTCTGGCCACCTCAACTGGAGAACTTTCAGAGTAGCTCCTAACTAGTAGTTAGTATTTATTACCATTGGTTTTTGTCAACTCTAGGGATGTAAAATCCTGGTAAATTATTCAATTAACTGACTAAGCAGGATCCAGGCTGGGAACAGCCCTCTGCCCATGGCAGGTGTGAAGCTGCTGCAGCCCCCACTGGATACCAGTTAAGCAGTTATCAGAACCATTAAGCATCACCTTTTTAGGGTGTTGCTTGTCTGTTAACCTTTCGCATCCCTAGTCAGCACCAATTCTACACATGGAGATAAAATTACAGCTGTTTAGCAAGGCTTAATTCCTGTGTTCTACAGTAGAATCTGAGAAATCCTTCATGTAGTCATCATAGGTAAATCTGTCTTGCAATTGTGTAACAAGATTGTTTAGTATTTTACATTCCTATAAACCAGTTGCAACTTTAATATTGCTATATTTTCAGCTGCATGACATATTAAAAATCCCTTTGGAATACTTAATGCAAATAGCTCTCTGGTACAGCCTCTCCTCAAGTTCCAAACGAGTTATGGACCAAACAAATGTTCGTAACTCGGACCCCATTGATTTACATTGTGACTGCGCTGTTCATAAGCGCGGGTCGTGTTTGTAACTCAGGGACTGCCTTTGACTGCTCAATGGGAGTTTTGGTCATAAAGGCGAATGGTCATAAATCAACTGTTCGCAACTTGGGGACCAGCTGTATGTGTGTTGAAGGATGCCTACTGGTTTTGTTTTTTTTTTTGTTTGTTGAAGTCTTTAAAATGAGAATATTCCTCTTCTCCCTCTGGAATAAGTGGCATCTTAATTGGTTTTTACCCATGATTGATCTGCTATGAAAAGACCAATTGCTCAGTTTGTATCTCCACGTTCTAAATTAAGTGTTCTGAAAGTACTGATATGGTTTCCTGGTTCCTAGTCACCTTTCCTATCCTGAGTGTATAACTTTTGGACCAGCATTTCTTTTAATTTTTCACACTCCTGAGTGGAATGAATTTTATGTGCATTAGGTGGTGTGCAACACTATGGTCTCCCCACCTAGGAGCCAGACCTGCTGTGCTGGCAGTTTTTCTGCTAGCTCTGGCCAGGGGAGAAAGGCCTCTCTCCCTGCTGGGCCCCAGCACAGAACTCTAGTTTGAGGATTTAAAGGCCTTCTCTGTAATCTAGCCTTGAGCATTAAAACAGTTTTGCAAGTCTGCCTATAATAAGTGTTAAAACTAATTCCATCGCATTGGATGGATAAAATTAGCATCTTAAAACAGGGTTATTAAAATCCATTTGACTTTTTTAAATTTGAAACTCACAACATAAGGCCTACATTTATGAATCAACTTTATTTTTGTCCTCTTAGGTGAAAAAAATTGCAGCTGAATACTATGATAATCTTCCACAATATAACTCCTGGATAAAAGTGCTGTATGACTTTGTGATGGATGATACACTCAGCCCTTACTCACGCATGAAAAGGAAGTTAAAGGGTGATGTGAAACAGGAATAAACTTCTACCAACCAAAAGACTGCAAAACATGATCTGGAATATTTTCAGCTAGTTGGTACAAGGAATTCTTGTGAGAGTATATCTTGAGTTATTAAACTTCTGACATATACAGGAATGCATTGATGTAGCCTAACACAGACCAATTAGACTACCACTAGTCGAACGTTCTAACAGTCTCTGGCTTCTTTGGTTTAACTAATAAACAAACATGACTGTATGCTCAATGTATATGTGTAATAGTCCTTAGCACTTTGTTGTATAATACTTTTCACAGCTTTTCATAAACCTTGTGCTCAGGCACTTGTTTCTGGCTTGCTGGTTTAGACCTATGAAAGGTCCTTCAAACTACTTGCACTTCTGCCCACTCAAAGCTCATAACTTAGTCTTTTATAGTATTAAAGTTCATACTTGATCAAATTAATTCTAATGTGATTAACTTAAATCTTGTTTCATTAAATATGGCTTCAACTTATTTGTCTCCTGACTTCTTGGGGATGGAAAGTAGAGGAGAAAATAACTTCTAAATAGGAGTTAATCAGTGAGTGAATCTGCCTTGAGGGCTAATTCCCTTTAAAACCAAATCAGTGGCAGATCCAGATTAACAACACAGCCTATTATACTACTCCTAGCCTTATAGACTCTTACAGGAGGTAGTCTTCATTAAAGGCTGCTCTGTTTACTAACTCCTTGTACTGGGGAGTAGCATCCTAGCCATATGAGTATTCTACTAATTGTATTTTAGGAATGTGACAGAATGATCTGAAGAAAAGTAGGTTTAGACCCTGCTGCAAAAGTCTCCACTCACCTGGTCTGGCTGGCTGAGCTTGTTCTGCTTTTAAAACAAAACCCACTCAACAAAGCTTGAATTTTGGCTGTCCAGTGAAAAGGCAATTAATGAAAAGCATTATTTAGGCACTTCAGTCCTAACTGAGGCTCTAGTATGAACCCTGTTTGCACCTAAAATCATTCAGGTCACAAGTTCCTAGTTGCTTATGTTTCTGTCTCTGGGCCTGTGCACTGCTTTCTTAAGCCCCAAACTCAATCACAAAGCAGAGGAAAAAAGGTTTTTGTTTACTTGTGGGCAGGCCCTCCTCCAGTAGGTGGAGAGAGCCTGATTCCTGCTGGTAGTGATAGTATGACCTCTCATTCACTTCCCTCAGCCCTATTACTACAAAAGACACTTAGGTTCCTAAGTTCCCTCAAGACAGTTGACTCCCATTTGTGAATTGCTAAACTGCGGCACCTTCCTGGAGTCAGGTGTCCCTCTGTGGGAGGGGTAGGGACAGCATCTCCCCCTGGTTAGCTTAGGCACTTCTGGCCTAGTATGCTGGGTTTTTTTTGTGGATTGTATTCTAAGATGCCTATTTCTTCCTCGTTTGTTGTGTAGACAGCTGGCAGGCCTAACTCAGTTTTGGCAATTGCAGTCCTGTGATTGTCCAGCCATCTGACAGTAGGTGCTGTGATGCTCAGCACTGCAATACCAGAGTCCCTTCATGGATCCCATTCTTAATTATCACCACCACCTGTTCCATCTTGAAAGTGAATATAATTACAACAGGTAGTTAACAAATATCTGAGGTAGATGGCTAGGTGCCTCCTGAACACGGCACTACAGCTGCAGCTGAAAGCTATTGTAGCCAATTTGATGGTCACTTGCACGCAATAAATTGGGAAGTTAAAATGAATTAAAAGTCAAAATTACAGGAAGGGGGCCCTGTAAACTTCCAGTGTGTTATCCACCCTCAAAGAATCCTGTTTACTTCACTGTCTCTAAAAATGCAGATATCTTGAAAATGTAGTCCTTATCTGGATTTGGTTAACTCAAAATATCAAGGCTTAATTTTATAGCCCCCATGCAACAGTTTTGGGTATTTATAAAGTATTAATTTCTGTTTGGGATCTATGACAAAATAGCTGGTTTACTGTACATGTAACTGTAGTTACATTTTTCAACTATGCTTCCTTCATATAAATATAATTGAAGTTCAGTACTTAAATAAATGCTTTTATGTAACACTGGAAAACTGGCTTTTGTACTGGGGTACCTTGTTACTAAACTAGCTTTCAGTGGATTAAAATGCAATGTTTTTATCCAAAGCTTAAGTATAGCTTAACCTCCTTAATTACTTTTATAAAGGCTAAAAATATGAAGCAAGTTGAAATGTAAGGGTCAGCTTGCTTTTAATTAACTTCTGGAACCAGATGGGCAACTAACTAGAAAACTAGCACTTGTATTTTGGGCAGTGAAATTGTCAGCTAATGTTAATTTTTTAAGCAATATTAATGTTGGCTAATGGTTGTTCAATGCCTTTCTGCTTGCTATTAATGAAAACTTGCTTAAAAAGGGGAGGTGAAGCACATTCCATTATCTAAACTCTTCTGTACTGAGAAGGCTCTCCTGTGCCTGGATGGGGGACTGAACATCTTCATTAAAACCTTCCATTACATGAGAAAAGATCTTCTGCTGCTTCTTTGAATAGTGTGTCTATATCAGCTACGCTATAGCTGTGCTTGTGTCCTTGCACTTCTGATCAGAGGACTTTGGTAGTAGTATCTGTGGGGACTACACATATGCTGTGTCTCCTAATGTTACACCACAAGGTTAATCAGCACAAACTAAGGATGTGAAATTGCAGTTAATCATATAGTCAATACAATTTGTATTGACTACACAATTAATCAATAAGGACCGCTCTGCAGAGCCATAGCGGGGGTAGCTCGAGGAGCCAGCTTGAGCTGCAACTGAGCAGACCTGTTTTGTGCAGTTCTGCATTTTAAATGTAGTAAGAGTTGCCAGGTTCTTACTACATTTAAAATGCAGAGGCACGGTGCCCTGGACCAGAGCGAGCTAGGACTGCTCGATCCTGGCTTGTGCTGAGTCCAGCAGTCCCTGTGTACAGTGGCCAGCCTGTCTGCTGTGAACAGGGGCTGCTGGACTTGGCCCGCCATGGTGGGGGGCAGGTGGTACCCTGGAGATGGTGCTGGGGGGGGGGGGGGGAACAGGCTTTTAAGCTGGCACCCCCGGTACCAGTTCCTGTCCCTCCCTCTGCCTCTATGAGGTGCAGCAAGGTGGGAAGAAAAGCAAGTAATCAATACTCCAGTTGACTACCCAATAAACATCCCTATTTTCAACTACCTTTGGCTTCTTGTTTTTACTTCAGATTAGGTGCATGTCCCAACAAATCTTGCCATCAGCGGTGACACTTCCATGTATTCTAGATCAATAGTGCCCACATTTTTCCTCTCCTACCCCTCCCTTACCAGTAATGGAATGTGTCTATGCCCCTTGGAGCAGGGGCTGGGCGCCACAAGAGGGAGCTGATTGGCTGTTGGGCTAGGCCACAGGGGCAGGGCTGCAGTGGAGTTGGGGCAGAGTTGGATGGGCAATATCAGCCCAAAGACTTTCCAAATGGGTTTCAAATTCGAGCTGACATTGCTACCAAATTTGCAGTGTGGCCCCCTCATATGCATGCTACAAGGTCAATCTTATCAGTCTATTTCAAGAACCCCCCTATCAGATCTAGAGTGGTGACATGAGCATCAGTCTGCACTTTTGCAAAACACTATGCAGTCACTACAGACTAGGGATGTAAAATGTGAACTGGTTAAACATATTCCCAGCTGTCCAGAAGAGGTACTGCTTGGGAATCAGCTAGAGCAGAGTACCAGTAGGGATGCTACTTGAAATTACCTTGTGCAGTAACTACTGTGCTCCACAACCCATCCCCCCTCCTCTACTGCACTCTAGTCAATGAGGACTACTAGTCTAGTAAAGAAGGAACTGGGGAATTAACCCATGTGTGCTGTCTAACCTCATGCAGATTCCTATGTACATGTAAGGCCAAAACAATTGACTTGTCTTTCTCTGCAGAGACTTTAAGACGTCAAAGCACTTTTGCCGTTGTCCTCAAGCCAGATGTCCTCCTACTTTTATGTAGGAACAATCTGGTGTTTGGCTGTCACCTTTCAGCCCCCAATTACCTTTATTTCAGCGGTGATGTAATTTGTAAAGTACTTTGGGAAGATGGGGGGGCCCCCTGCAAATGCAAAATACTGCCTTGCAGCCACTACATTTTTTTCCTTCTGCAAGTGCTTGTCTACATGTCTTCCACTTCCACGTGTGTGCATACATCTCATGCACCTGAGATCACAATCTTCTGACCAGCACTATTCAGTGCAGCCACACCTTTGCCCTGTTCATCCCCTATGGAGGGCATGCAGGGTGAAGCATAGGTCCCGCCCCCCACCCATGGCAAAAAATTGGAACAGAGAGCCGTAGCACTGTGTTCAGAACCTGACTTTTTTTAACAGTTTTTATCTGTACTTACTCTCTTATTTTCAGTTTAGATGAACTCTTTTCCAGTTATTTGTTTAGCAGGTGTTTGGCTTCGTGGGTGACTAAAAATCCCTTAGGTTAAACAACATTAAGTAGTTTGCCCCTTCTGTAATGGGTATTCAAAATGTTTGTTGTGTGTTGGTGAAAGGCATGGCACTGAGCAATATTGTTTTCTAAACAAACCTTCATGAGGAAAAGCTCTTAAGTTTTTCTTTCCGATAAACCAGTGAGACTACTCAGACCTGGGCAAACAAGATGTTTCTGCCTTCCAGCAGTCCTCTAAAAATGGCCCAGCAAGGACTGGTTCTTTGGTAAATGTCAGGGCTCCTGTTTCTCATCAAAACGCTTCTCGGCTGCTGCTATTATGCAGGTGAACGGGATGGCCTGATGCATACTGGTTGGTTTTGCTCTGCAGTTGATCGGGTAGGAACTCCAAAAAAGTTTTTGGTCAGCAAAACAGCTCAGGGCTGTGTCTAGACTGGCATGATTTTGCGCAAATACTTTTAACGGAAAAGTTTTTCCGTTAAAAGTATTTGCGCAAGAGAGCGTCTATACTGGCATGTGCCTTTGCGCAAAAGATTTGCTTTTGTGCAAAAGCATCCGTGCCTAGTATAGACGCTCTCTTGCACAAGAAAGCTCCGATGGCCATTTTAGCCATCGGGCTTTCTTGCACAAGAAATTAACGTTTCTGTCTACACTGGCTCTCTTGCACAAGTATTCTTGCCTGAGAGGGCTTATGCCTGAGCAGGCGCATCAAAGTATTTGCGCAAGAAGCACTGCTTTTGTACATTACAACGTCAGTGTTCTTGCGCAAATTCTCGCGGCCAGTGTAGACAGGTGACAAGATTTTGTGCAAAAGCAACTGCTTTTGCGCAAAATCTTGCCAGTCTAGACGCACCTATGGTGTTGCTCCTGCTATGAAGTCGTCTTCCCTAGTTGATACAGCACTCCTCCTCTACGGAGCAAAAGGCATAGATCATCATTCCAACAACTCTCTTCTTTCCACTTTAAATAAAGGTAGCTCATAGCCTGCCATAGGTCTCTTTGATACCCCTAGAGAACAAAATACCCATACTTCAATCTGAAAGGCAGGCTTGAAGACCAGAGATGAAAGTAAGCTGGTGTTCCCTGGTACAGTGGTACAGCAAGAAGCCAGCTAGCTGGGGCAGTAGGCTGCAGGGGGAGGGGTGCTCCCAGCCCTGCTTCCTGCAGGCTGCTGCGCCTGGCAGCTGGCAGCCAGGCAGATTAGAGGGGTTGGCTGGGAATGTGCCCCTCCAGCATTGCCCCAGCCCTGAGTCCCCTCCCCCACCACCATTTTGGGGACTGGGAGGGAGGGCTGCAGCTGCACATACTGGTTGCTGTTGTTTTTCCTGCTTCCTGAGACTAGGGAGTGAGGGGAAATTGCTGAGCCTGCTGGGTTCCTTCTCTGCCCTTCCCCTGGACAGCTGGGAGCAAAAGGAATGCAAGAGGCTCTGCACTTTTCCTTCACTCCCTAGTTGCAGAAAGCAGGAAAAGCAACACACATGGACCCCATTATGTGTGGCTGTAGCTTCCCCATCCCGAAATGGTTCCCTTGCCCCCCCTGCACTTACCCTGCCCCCTGCCCTAAGCCCCCTGTCCTGAATCCTGCACCCTCATATGCCCACAGCTTTGAACTCACACTCCCAGCCCTCTGCCCTAATTCCTGCACCCCCACCCCACTCACATCTCTGCCCTGACCCCCCCCCCATACTGCACCCCACACTTAAATTTCTTACAGGTACTGTTGTATTGCAGTCCCCCACCCTAAGCCCCCCCCCCCAAGGGGGACAGATTGTGATAAGACAGTAAGGCACATGAAGTGGAGGGGGTGCATGCTGACTGCACACAACATTGTGAGAGCCAGCTGTCCCCTCTGCATCCAATCAAAGCGCTGCTACGGTTCAGTGAGTGCATCCCGCAAATTCTTGGTACATTAAGTAAGTGCACTTAGCTACACTACCCTATTCCTGGTGACCGTCTTGGTTACGACAGTCTTGCGGCCCACTGAGGTGAAGGAGGGCCGCTCATTCACTAGCTTAGGTTGCCTGTTGCTGGGGTGTCCCCAGCCCTGCAGTGATTTACTTCGCTGCCAACTGCTCCAGGTGCCTGCGCTGTTAAGGCGGGGGCCATGACTGCTCTTGCACCTGCTCTGTTAGAAAGTCATTTTGCTGCAGGGAAGCAAATCTGTAGGGGCTAGGAATTCTCCACACATGCAGTGGCACAAAATTCCCCCAGGGGTAATGTGATTGCTACTACTAGTCTTTTGTAGAGGTATCGCCATCTGCGCCTTACCTGGGGAGAGCGGCTCTACAGTCTCTACGTAGGTTCCAACCACTCACCTCCTTTAGTAGTTTCAGAGGGGCTGTGTTAGTCTGTAACTGAAAAAAAATTCAGAAAAACGACTATAGGTGCTGCAGGACTATTTGTTGTGTTTTAAGTTTCCACTTTTATTAGGTCACTGCTTAGCTGTCACCAAGCGTTAAATATATGTAGACATGCACTTGAAGAAAAAAATGGTTATTCTTAGGACAGCTGGTTGACGTGTGCTGTATATTTGTATGCTGCCCCCTACCCACCTTCCTTGCTGGCACAGAATCTGCCACCACCTGGCCCTGTATTGGTAAGGGAATTGAGGGACAGCTGGCCATTTTCTGCGCCTTATGCCCTAAGAAGTGAGGGTATGCAGATACGGCCCTAATGGACATTGCTGGCCAAGGACTATCACATGCGCTGTATACACACCTGGAGTGTCATACATATGGATGCCACATCCCAAAGAGCCACAATTAGCATAAGATAAATAATTCCTCTCTCTCTTTAATTATGTGATGTCTCCACTCATGTTATTTGTCTACCTTGGAAGTGGAAAACATGCTCTAGTTTATTTAGACAGACAGTTTAGAAAAGTGTTTTTGTCATATGTCATTTGCTACGTTTGGGGTCAAGGATTTGGCTGGAATGGGTGAGCAGAGAGAAGAGGAAGACAATGGGATGGAAAAGGACCTAGGTGGAGTATGGGAGGGGCCACAGGCTGGGGATCTTGCCTCCCCAAGTAGCAGCTTCACCCACCACTCATAACTTTCATTCTCTAGTCCAGTGGTTGGGATACTCGCCTGGGTTCTTCAAGTCCCCCCACTGCCTGTTCAGCTGAGTTCCTGCCTCCTAGGTGACTGTCCTCTGTGGTGGGCCATCCTTGTCCAAACCCTCCTCTCCTTCCAAAGAGGCTGTTCTCTTGGGATGGGAAGGGGATTTGGTCAGGGACTGCTCACCCGTGACTCTCACCAGTGATGCTCCCAGGAGGTGGGAGCGCCCAGTTCATACCGCTCGAAGGAGCGGGGGAGTGCCCTGGGGTCTGCATCCTGATCATGCTGGACAAGAGTGAGTGGGGGGTTTTTACTGCTCAGCAGCAATTCTTCTTTAATGGAAAGATCAAGAGAGACAGTAAACAGCCACTTGATCAGCTATCAGGGCTACACTCTCCCATACACCAGAGGCCCCCACGGGGCAGAGCAGGGATTTGATCCAGGGGCACCCTACCCCCCCATACCACAGAGGGCTTCAGAAGTTTGCTCTGCCCCAGTTAATAGCATTTGTCACTAGATCACACTGCCATTCATTTCTCAACAAGCAGAGTAGGGATTTGAGCCAGCACCACCTTGCATCCGGAGCAGGTACCCCAAGCACAGCACTAGTCGCAAGTAGCCCAAGTCTCTTTTTATATTGACTGAATGTGGCCAGTTGTGAACAGAAGGGGCTGAAGGAGTCCCCACCCTCAGGCCAGCACTTAGGCCATTCATTTGAGACGTAAGAGCTCAGTGTTTAAATCCCTTCTGAGGGAGTATAAAGGGGATTTGAAACAGGACATGCACCGTTCAAGAAGCAAGCACCCAAGCCCTTGGGCTACAGGGAGACCCACAGACTGGGTGTGGCTCAATGACTATTTGATTATTTAATGACAGTGCCCCACCCTCAAAAGGAAACAGTGAGGGAGCCAGCACATGGAAATACCTCCTAGTCTAGCTCTTAGGCCAGTCACTTGATAGGTAAAAGATCAACAAGCAAGATGGATGTAAACCAACAGATAAGCTCCCACCTGCTGGGCACTCACCAAGTGACACAGGGCTGTTTGCTGGGGCTTTGGCCGGATGAATATGTACTGAAAGTGGAGCAGCTTCAGCAAACAAGAGCAAAGGAGGCCCCCCCCCCCGCCCAATTAGAATGATGCCTAGGCTAGCATTTAGGGCATTCGCTTGAGAGGTAAGAGATGAAGGTTCAAATCCCTTCTCAGTAAGGGGGAATTAGACCCCCAAACTAACATGTGCTAAGGGTCACAAGGCTGCTTGCTAATCTTATGACTGTCATGAATATGGAATGAAAGTGGAATAACTACAGCAAAACAGGATGAGGCAGCAAACACCAGGCCCACCCAAAGGAGACCACCGCTTAGTCCAGCAGACAGATGTTCACTTCAGAGACAGCTACACAAGTCCCTTCGCTGGAAGCTGAGAAAGGAGTTGTAATCACGTAAACACCCAGACTACTGAACTGCAAAGGGATTCAACAATTAATTGCACCTTGCCTAATTGCTGCTTAATAACAATGGCAAAGCCTCAAGACTTTAGGAGCAAACCCATAGCCTGTCCCTTACATCCCTGACTGGGGACTCACACACGAGAGAATGCAGAGCCCTATTCAAATATCTTCTCTCTCTTCAGATAGGGAGAAGGAAATTGAACCAGCTTCTACCCCTCCCAAGTACCGACCTCTGCTTGTGATCCCTGGCCAGGAACCACTTAGGTGTTTGGTGGGGCATTCAAAGGTACCTCACAAGAAATGATTTTGGCACCTGAGGTGAGAAGGGGAAGGAGGCTAAGGGCTACCTTGTAACCTTTAGCCTAGTGGTTAGGGGCCTCACTCTGTGATCATGGGGCAGAGGGGAGCCCAGACAAAGAGGGGTTATGCTAGAGCTCTATAAATTGTGTGGAACAGTGAATAAGGACGTTATTCACCCCTTCACATAACACTAGAGTCAGGGTGACCTGAAGACATGACTAGGCAGCAGGTTTAAACCAAATCAAAAGTGTCCCTCTTCCATCTATTGCCTTTGAAGCATCTGGCATCGGCCACTGTTGGAAGATGGGTGACTGGGCCTGCAGGATCTTTGGTCTGACCCAGTCTGGCTGTTTGTACCAGCTTAATTCCCCCCTTGCCTCATGAGAAGGGAGCTGAAGAGGGCTCACCTGCCACCCAGGTGAATGTCCGAATCATTGGGTCACAGGCAACAGTGATGAGGGCTCCCACAATGTTGAAGCTGTTCCATTTTAATCAACTAGTACTGGGGTGAGGTGGTGCGTGAGGCTCCCTCTCCAGGCCAGGGGTGGGGCTTCTCTGGTGTGGTAGGGGAGCTGCTGGGTCAAGTCCCCTTTCTGGCCCCTGAAAAGGGGCTGTGGGAAGAGGGATGTGCTGCAGCCCACGTACGTGCCTGGGCTGTACAGCTAGCTGTGGCGATGGAGGCCGGGGACCCCTTGAGCTTGTCTGCTAAAGGTGATACCCTTTAGTAACTCTTATTGGGCAGCAGCATCTCTGCAGGTTGCAATCCAGTGGTTAGACGGCCTACTGTGCTGAGTGGTGCTGTGGGCTTGAATCTTCCTTCTGCCTGCCTCAAGGACTTTGGAGGGGTTTCAAACACAGCTGTGCTACATGGGCCCTGGGCCATGTGGGGCTTGCTTCCCTTTCGCCTTGGAAAGCTGTTTAAATAATGTTGGTTAGGCCAGGAACTGCTTCTGTTTTCCTTTGTTGCCTAGAGGTTTGGTTGTGGGCTCAGACTGTAACAGGTATGGGATTGAGTCCACCCTGGCCCCTATCCCTGCCCTACTCTGTAAGAGTACATCTACACAGCATGGCAAAAGTCACATTAAACTATGCAACTTGAGCTACGTCACTCTTCCTCTGACTTCCCTTACTCCTTATAAAATGAGGGTTACAGGAGTCAGAGTAAGAAGTCCTCCAGTTCACCATTATTTCAAAATAATGGCTTGCTGTGTAGACACGCACTATGTTATTTTGGAACATCAGTTATTCCGAAATAACGCTGCTCTGTAGACGTACCCTAAAAGCCCAGGGCTTGCTGTTCCATTTGAGTTAAATGTGCTTTGGGCCAGGCTCACCGTCACTTTTACTCTCTAAGCTGGTTGCTTAAACAAGACAGCAGGAGACTGGAGACGTTTCATATGCTTTGTGAACAGCGACTGATGGGCATTTTTTGATGGTTTGATTTTTATCAGTAATAGGGATGTATTATTGAGACCTGGCCTCAAAAGGATTGAAATCCTCATTGGTCATTGCCAGCTGGAACTTTTTGGTCATATAGCCTGCCTCAGAGATAAAGTCCCTGCACACAAAGCCCTGAAGACTGGACTTAAGGGCAGGAGGAAACATTGCCCAGCTATGGACAGGTGGCAGCCTCGTGGTCAGCCATAATTAATTTGGCTTTACCAGACCAGTAATATCTTTGTGGAGCTTATAAACACCTGGAATAAAGCCACAGAACGTGGCCATGGACAGTCAGTCAGTGCTATGGTGCCACGCTGTCAAGCATATTCCTGTTATGAAAGAGTTCTCGGCTACCCTGAAAGATTCATAGAACTTTCAAGCAAGCCTGAGTTGTTTTAAGGCTTTCCATGAAAATCAAATAAAGTTCCCCTCTTTCGGTTTCAAACTTCAGTCTGTTTTAGGTTGACATTGTGGATTAATTCTAATATGAAACATAAGGTAACGTGTGTGCATTCTCCTTTCCATACTGCACAAGTATTGGCTCTAGGTTCTGGCCTTGTTTCAAGGCTCTTCTAGAATGAGATCATAAGAATGGCCATACTGGGTCAGAGCAAAGGTCCATCTAGCCCAGTATCCTGTCTTCTGACAGTGGCCAGTGCCAGGTGCCCCAGAGGGGGTGGACCAAAGACAATGATCAAGTGATTTGTCTCCTGCCATCCATCTCCAGCCTTTGACAAACAGAGGCCAGGGACACCATTCCTTATCCCCTGGCTAATAGCCTTTTATGGACCTAAACCTCCATTTATTTATCTAGCTCTTTTTTAAATTCTATTATAGTCCTAGCCTTCACAGCCTCCTCTGGCAAGGAGTTCCACAAGTTGACTATGCGCTGTGTGAAGAAGAACTTTCGCTTATTAGTTTTAAACCTGCTACCCATTAATTTCATTTAGTTCTTATATTATGGGAACAAGTAAATAACTTTTCTTTATTCACCCTTTCCACACCACTCATGATTTTATATACCTCTATCATATCCCCCCTCAGTCTCCTCTTTTCTAAACTGAAAAGTCCCAGTCTCTTCAATCTTTCCTCATATGGGACCCATTCCAAACCCCAAATCATTTTAATTGTCCTTTTCTGAACCTTTTCTAAATGCCAAAATATCTTTTTTGAGGTGAAACCACATCTGTACGCTGTATTCAAGATGTGGGCATACCATAGTTTTATATAGGGGCAGTAAGATATTCTTTGTCTTATTCTCTATCCCTTTTTAAATAATTCCTAGCATCCTATTTGCTTTTTTGACTGCTGGTGCACACTGCGTTGATGTTTTCAGAGAACTATCCATGATAACGCCAAGATCTCTTTCCTGATTAGATGTAGCTAAATTAGCCCCCATCATATTGCATGTATAGTTGGAGTTATTTTTTCCAATGTGCATTACTTTACACTTATCCACATTAAATTTCATTTGCCATTTTGCTGCCCAATCACTTAGTTTGGTGAGAGCTTTTTGAAGTTCTCCACAGCCTCTTGGGTCTTGACTATCTTGAACAGTTTAGTATCATCCGCAAACTTTGCCACCTCACTACTTGCCCCTTTCTCTAAATCATTTATGAATAAGTTGAATAGGATTGGTCCTAGGACTGACCCTCGGGGAACACCACTAGTTACCCCTCTCCACTCTGAAAATTTACCATTTATTCCTTTCCTTTGTTTCCTGTCTTTTAACCAGTTCTCAATCCATGAAAGGACCTTCCCTCTTATCCCATGACAACCTAATTTACACAAAAGCATTTGGTGAGGGACCTTGTCAAAGGCTTTCTGGAAATGTAAGTAAAACATCCACTGGATCCCCCTTGTCCGCATGTTTGTTAACCCTTTGAAAGAACTCTAATAGATTAGTAAGACATGATTTCCCTTTACAGAAACCATGTTGACTTTTGCCCAACAAATTACGTTCTTCTACGTGTCTGACAATTTTATTCTTTACTATTGTTTCAACTAATTTGCGCAGTACTTACATTAGACTTACCAGTCTGTAATTGCCACGGTTGCCTCCAGAGCCCTTTTTAAATATTGGCATTATGTGAGTGGTCTTCCAGTCCTTGGGTACAGAAGCTGATTTAAAGGATAGGTTACAAGTTTTTTAATTTGTTCCAAAACCTCCTCTAATGACACTTCAATCCAGGACAGTTCCTCAGATTCATCACCCACAAAGGACGGTGCAGGTTTGGGAATCTCCCCAACAGCCTCAGCCGTGAAGACTGAAGCAAAGAAATAATTTAGTCTCTCTGCAATGGCTTTATCATCCTTGATTGCTCCTTTTGTATCTCGATCCTCCAGGGGCCCCACTGTTTTTTTAGCAGGCTTCCTGCTTCTAATGTGCTTAAAAAACATTTTGCTATTACTTTTTGAGTTTTTGGCTAGCTGTTCCTCAAAATCTTTTTTGGCTTTTCTTATTACATTTTTATACTTAATGTGTTTATGTTCCCTTCTATTTACCTCACTAGGATTGGACTTCTGCTTTTTAAAGGCTGCCTTTTTCTCTCTCACTGCTTCTTTTACATAGTTGTTAAGCCACAGTGGCTCTTTTTTAATTTGGGGTATACTTTTTTTGGGGTATACATATTCTTACTGTGTTTTTTAATTTGGGGTATACATTTAAGTTGGGCCTCTATTATGGTGTGTCTGAAAAGTTTCCGTGCAGCTTGCAGGGATTTTACTCTAGTCATTGTACCTTTTAATTTCTGTTTAACTAGCCTCCTCATTTTTGCGTAATTCCCCTTTTTGAAATTAAATGCCAGAGGAGCACGCTAGGAGTTTCTGTAATCCATGTATGCTTATACAATGGTTTACCTTATTTATAGCTGAAACTACCCCACTAGACTTGGCTTGTTTATACGTGTGGAATTATAATTATAGATATTCTGACATGAAAAACGACTCCTCCTTGTGCTGAGTTTAATCAACGATGGTTATATTTTTGGAGCTATGTGGTGCTGTATCGTTCTCTTGTGAAATGTAAACTGACTCATTCTACCTGGGCTGTGGCCAACATAAATTGCAAATTACAACGTGTTGATCTCAGGGCTAGGAAAGCCAATTATATAAGCTTGATCAGTCACTCAAATCCTATGTGCTTGGCAGAAGTAAAAGAAATCACATGTACACATTTCTTCCTGGCTCTAGTGTAACTTTGAATTTTTTTAGGGCCTGAAATATTTATATGGCATCCAGAACCATGGAGTCTGTAGCTTCTAGCTGAAGCAAAAATTTGTCTCATACGTCCTTGCCTCTATGTAATTTCAAATTTTCAGATGAACAGATTTGTCTCTTCTTTCAACTTGAAATAAGTTTTGCAATTTTTTTTTTCTCCTTGGGTGTGGTACATTTCCAAAGTTGAATCCAACTATTCCTACTTTAATGTATGTTAGTTCTTAAATGGTTACTTTTGATTTGTATAGTACTAGAAGATTTACCCAGTGTTGCATGAGCCTTAACTCAATTTTTTTTCCATTTAAATAATTGCTCTGGATAGTGCTGGACTAAGGCCCTAAGATGCTGTCAAGTTTAAGAGGCCCCATAACGTTACCAAAAAAATGAAATTTATTATTTTTTTTAATTTATAGGCCCCTCGTAATCTGAGGCCCTAAGATGTAGTTTATTTAGCTTGTATGTAAATTCAGCATTGGCTCTGGGGTGAGGTTGGTGATAAGGAGTTCCGTATGCAGGCTACCCCAGCCCTCTCTCACCACAGCAGTTTGTGGCTGCTGCAGCTCCAACAGGCACATCCAGGTTCATCTACAGCCAGAGTGAGGAATACAGCTAATTGCACTTTCCTCTGGCTCCCTGATGAAAGGGAACAGCCAGCAATGTTCCAATATGAATCGGGGGAGGTGGGACACCCCCAGCCCACCCCTTTCACCTGCCTAGTGATTCTCTTTTCTGTATGGTTTTATGAGAAGCAATCCCATGCCAGGCACATCCCATTTTTCTGGCACAACCAAACCCTTACCTTATTTTAAGTTATAAGAGGAAACTGTGTACTGAATTTAGTGGTCCTAGCTCTTAGGCTCCGTCTAGACTGGCATGATTTTCCGCAAATGCTTTTAACGGAAAAGTTTTTCCATTAAAAGCATTTGCGGAAAAGAGCGTCTAGATTGGCACGGAGGCTTTTGCGCAGGAAAGCCCCAACCGCCATTTTCGCCATTGGGGCTTTTTTGCGCAAAATGGTTCTCAGCTGTCTACAGTGGCCCTCTTGCGCAAAAGCTTTTGCGCAAAAGGACTTTTGCCCGAACGGGAGCATCAAAGTATTTGCGCAAGAAGCACTGATTTCTTACATTAGAACGTCAGTGCTTTTGCGCAAAATCAAGTGGCCAGTGTAGACAGCTGTCAAGTTTTTGCGCAAAAACGGCTGCTTTTGCGGAAAAACTTGCCAGTCTAGACACAGCCTTACTGTTTAGGAGTTCTTGAACAGACAGACTGACGAACTCTCTCAAATATATAATAGATTATACATTGTTTATTGTGGAAATTAATGAAACTTAAGTCACTGCCAGAGTTGTTTTGCATTCTTTCAATTTACAGACAGACAAACAGTGAAGTGGGTAGTTAGTTTCATTAATACCTTCATAGCCAACACTCATGCACTTTCTTTGCAAGCAATACTGCTCATCTCAAGCAATCAACTCTTTTCCATAATACTGTAACTAGCTGCTTCAACGCTGCCTAGGTTACACTGACAGAGCAAATACTATTTCCTGTGCAGGCCGCTGGGAGCTTAAGGGCATTCTGACTTTCAAATGGAGCGCCACTGCTCAATTCAGCCACTCTTTCCTTAGAAGCTATCCCTCTCCCTTTTTGCTCTTCCTGAGATGTTTGTGGAACCAAAACACACCATAATGTACTATCAAGCTTATGAGATGTTTAATAAAATCAGTTTTACAGTTTCTCTTTAGGAAATATTTACTGTTTTAGGATTCAGTGTTCTGTTAATTATCAAAAAAGAATTTATATTTACTATGTGAGCCAGTGTCATGCATTTCCCTTGCCATGCATCTGATTTAGCAGCGATAACAGCTCAGGGAGGAGGAGAGCATTTGTAAAAGGAGGGACATTGTTCAAGGACACTAACTAGAAAGATGCTTGCTTAAAATATTTCCCCCTAGCATAATGTCTCCCTTTTAAAATAGGGATTTTTCTGAAAGAAGTAGAGAGCAGTTTTGTTTTATATAAAAATCATTATCCTTTTGGTTTTCAATAATCCCTTAGTCAGTTACCAGGATATTAGAGAGATAAGATAGGTAATTAAAAAAAAAAAAAAAATCATACCTGAAGAGGAGCTCTCTGTGTAGCTCAAAAGTTCATCTGTTTTACCAACAAAAGTTGGTCCCAAAAAGAATATATTACCTTACCCGCCTTAAAAAACAACGAATGGTCATGCAGCACATTACAGACTAACAAAAAATGTAGACAGTATGAGATTTCATGGGCACAACCCACTTGTACAGATGAATGGAGCAAGGGGTCCAGAGGTACAAATAACTGGCAGAAAAGGAGGAGACATGCGGAGGGAAAGAGAAAAAAAAATCTTGTCTACCAGAGTGTCTGTGCTAAATGAGGTTAAAAGAGTGGGCTGTAAGTGCCCAATACTTAGCTTTTGATGTCATTAGGGTGTTGTCTTTCTAATACCCTGGACCAACAGGGCTACAACACTGCAAACCATGTTAATGTACATAAATAAAAGTGCATTAAACCTGAATGCACACACTCCTTCAGAAGTAAAGTGGCTGGTTGTAGTTTAATCTTCCCTTAATTTAGCACATGCAAACAGGCAATATCCCACATGGACACTGCTACACCACAGTGAAAGTCCTGGTGTAGGGTCCTGGCATTTGACATCCTGGCATGCTGCACAGTAATGTGCTGTGTAGACAAGCCCACACCTATGTTAGCTTCACACCTTTTGTTAATTCATCTCAACTTTTCTGTGTATCCCAGTATAGACGAGCCCAACTATATTAGCTACTCAAACAAGTGCTCCCTCTCATACTTGTTTCAACTTGATTCTACAGGAAGGAAAGCTATAAGCCTCTGTTTCCATAGAAAGCAGTCAGCTTTCTGGATTACAGCTTCACTGTAGGAGCATGGCAAATAGCATAGCTCAGCCTGGAAAAGAAAGCCTGATAAAACAGTTCTTATCTCCCTGGAGTGTTTAAAGCCCAAATATTGCAGCACCAAGAACCCAACCTGATTAAATCAGTGTAGTCAGTTTCATTTTTCCTTATAATGTGCAAGCTAAGGAATGTGAAAAAGACCAAGCTTTTTAAAAAGTTTGTTTTAATAAGCCACAGTCCTCTCAAAAACATTCTGTAAACTCCTATAAGAAATTCTTTAAATGATATACATTTCTGAGAAAACTTGAAATAATTTCAGCTGAGATATCTTGCTATAGGCCCATGTTATAGCAATGAGAAAATTCTACCTCAGAGGATGTGTCAGAACATGTTAAATTAAAAGTTACTCAAAATCATTAACAGAGATGGTAACAGTAAGGCACAGCATCTTCCACCTTTTGCATCTATTTCTGATGTCACAAGTTCTCCTTGTTAAGATCTACATGAACTCATCTTGTAAGAGCATTTGAGACAGTAAAATTGCTCTTTTAAGGTGAGGCCCTCCCCATATACATTGTAGCAGGGGGCTTCAAATTTCCATTTTTTAACCCTTTGCATGAACCTTTAAAATTAACTGTCTTTCGGTCTGAGAAGTTCTTTTTAATGCAAGGAAGGTTCTCAAGGGTTCTCGGTTATGATGGCAACACCCATCAAAACAGACTGGCTTCAAATTTGTGAAGGGCGGATTGTCTTAGCCATTGTCAGAGTGATAATTAAAACATGGCAGATATCTTCAGGTGCAGCACCTATTAAAAGTCAAACGAAACCATGGTCAACTTCTGTTCCAGCTGTGTTTGAGGAGATGCACTTCTAAGAGATCAGACACTGCCACCATGAGCTTCTTCAACAAATCAAAATGATGGTCTCTCAGGAGTTGGCCAACTCATCTGCTCAGCGACTGACGCAGCTCTTCATACATGGCTTGATCCTAATGATGCCAAGTTAGGGGAGGAAAAGGAAAAAGAAAAAACACTTCAGCCCAGCAAGAATGCACACAATGTTTAAAGGTGACTTTACACACATTTTCTACTAGGAAAACTAAACAGAAATGACCTCTGTGTCTGGTGGCTAATATTTGGCTCAAATATTTACAAAAGAAAAAACAATTGGGGACAATTTTATGGGATTTGCTTAAGACAAGTCACCAACAACCTGTAATTATTAACAGAAGACTTTGTGCTGGCAGATTTATTGTATTACATACTGCCATGCATGTCTGAGACCCTGTCTATGGACAAAAGTTGGACTATAAATTTAAGGTGTGATTTTAAACCAATTTAATTAAACTGTGTGCTAAGCCACATGCAGATAGTATCTTATTCTGGTTTCAGAGCAATTTATGTTGGTTTGATTTATGCTGTCAGGGGTGGGCCTAGCTGCCCTCCCCCAGGTTACATGCTAGCTCTCTGCCACAGCCAAACTTCCACCCCAGGATCGGGGCCAGCAACCGTCCTGCAGCCGGGGAGGCAATTTTGGTACCCCACCCAAGCCTCCTCCCCAGGAGTGGGACTGGAAGCAGCCCCTGCTGGTCCTGCTCCTGGGGAGACTTTGCAATGAACTCTACAGTATAAAGCTTAAATAAGATTTATACTGCAGAGCCCACAGCACATATAACTGCTATGATTTTTAGTGATTACAAGCGTACATTTTTAACCGCATTTTTACATCCCTAGTTTAAAACCAAAATAAACGAATCTGAAACGGAAATGAAGGAGACCACCCACACAAGGTTTTGCCCTGGTTTAATTAAATCTGATTTAAATCACAGCTTCAACTAATTCAACTGTTATTAACTTTTCCAGACTGCTCTTATAACTGGTCTTCTTCAGCAAGATTGCACAGGATGGCAGTGATGCAGCTAATATCTATATTATTTGCCAAATCAGACTCGTCTGGCTGAAAAGGAGCTGTGGCTGGAATAGGGGGTGAGGAATGAAGGTTTAAAGTCCACTTTTGCACACCAAAACACACTCAGCCACCTGAGATCTGGTGCCCTAAAATGCAAAAATACAGCAGTTGTTTTACTGAATTATGTAACTACTATAGCGTCACTTCACACTCTCTGTGGCCACACAGCAACTAGCCAAAATAATCCCATTCTAGTCTTTACAGCGTAACAAGTAGGCAATTGTCCTTCATGCTGCTAGGTCAAATACATTCTTCTCCAACCACTTGAATTCTTGCCTTTGGATAGCACTTCAGAGCTTCTGCAGCACAGGAAGTGTTTAGATAAGAGCAGCACAAAGCCCAGCACAAAATTCCCTCTTCCCTGAATTGCTTGTCCTAGCCCATTCCCCACACTAAAAGGAAAGGGAGTATTCACCTCCTGATATGTCTTTTCAGAGGATTTGTTGGCTAGCAGCACATGTGAACTTCAGAAAGGAAGTTGTAAGATTTCTATCCACCCAGGCTAGAAACAGAGAACTTTTAAAATTAGCATTCCCATCTCCAATACATTTCCCAGTTTCCTGCTGCAAGAATGGGACTCCTGTGGCTACTGTGCCATGTTGAAGATTTTCTGATTTTAAACCTGACTTGCAGCCTAATTCAGCTCTTTGAAAGACTATATACTCCCTTAGTGTATATAGAAAATATTTTAATTTTCAACTAGTATGATTTAAAAGTGGAAGTCTAAACCATAATTAAGCAATGGTTAATGTTGCTTTGCTCTGTCAGGAACAGGAGAAATAGCTCAGATCTGGCAAAGCTTTCAAAATGGAACATAGAAAGCCATAACCCATTTTGGGGGGGTAAAAGGTGGCATTCTTGGGAATGTTGTATTGCAGCAATGGGCAAAGACAGTAAGTGGGCCTCCATCTTAGTGGGCTGCAAGATTCAAATTGGGCATACACATTAACCATGGCCCCAAGAACACGATTAAATACACTGCACTGAGTTTTCATTCTTTATCATGCCTTTTCAAGCACAAAGTGATCAATTATTAGGGGCAAATACCAGCAAAAGTAACAAAGAAGCAGAGAGGTTGCTCTTATAATGTTGTGTGCAATCAACATGCACCCCCCTTTCCTCAGACTCCCCACCCGGCCTCTTCCCTGCCTTCTTCCTTAAGCACGCCCCATCCCTTCTCCTCCCCTTCCCTCCCAGCACTTCTGGAAGGCCTCGAATCAGCTGATTTGCAGCCAGACCCACCCTACTCCCTCCTTCCCTCCCTCCCAGAGCTTGAATGCTGGGAATCAGCTGGAAGGAAGAGGGAGGAGTAGGTACCTGCAGAGCTCCCAGCGCACCGCACGGGAGGAGGGGGGCAGAAGGAAGTGTACATACCACACTTCTGCATGTGGGCCTCAGATTTCCCAACACAGTTGTATTGGATGGAAAATTGTACTAGAAAGTAGGATGGACTGAAATCACTGATTTTAAATAAGCATGCAGGAAAATTTAAATAATCAATTTTAATCCTATTTTACATGTGTATTTTTGAAGGTTTTTTTTTTAAAAAGGCTGATTCTCCCTGGTTGGTAACCACTAAAATATGTTCATTTGCAACTGAACAGATTTTGTACAGTAGAGCTGATGTAGGCTTGACCCACAGTATTAGTTATGGAGGCTCTATTTTATAGCTTTGCTTTAGGTAGTTCTATAGATTTGGTTTCATAAGCTTTGCCTTGTAGCCGCTGCTAGGTATTATAATATCAAATGCAAAATACATTTTAAGTTAGTAAGAAACTGTTTATAGAATAGATTGTTTTTCAGCTTTGTAAGTCTTGAAGGAAATCTGGCCTGTTGCTCTGTAAGAGAAATCCACTTTCTCCAAAATGAACTGTTCTTTGTATGAAGAATGTGTGAAGATAAGAGACAGAAGACACCAGATGGTTAGAATGGTTAGCAGGGAGGTGTGAACATCAGTCACATTCAGGATGGCCAAAGAGGAGCAGAAATGAAATGGACCTAAAGCAAAGGCATACATCTGTGAAAGGGATCTGTGAATGAGATAAACCAGTTGCAGTCATTCCCACGATATTCATGGAAGTACTGATGGAGCATGACAATGGAAGCAGCCTTGAGGTAAACACCAATTAACAATTAGATGACTCCAACAAGACACTGCAAAACTATAGACTAAAGTTGGGACTTACGCCTATAAAAGTGGGGTGTAGAGCCATGGTGCTTGGGGTTCATCCTGTGAAGACAACTTTGGAGCACTGGTTCACAACAGACAGAACCCGGCTCTTTCCTCATGCCCAGCCTAACTGGCCACTAGGCTGGACAAACACCAAGATGACTGACAGGGGTGGGTGTCTGTTTATTTCTATACTGTATTTGCAATAAACACGGAGAATTGCCTTTTCCCCCTGAAAAAGATCCCATGTGCTCCTTCTTATTCAAAAGGATACTACTACATTGGTACACATTGAAGCAGTTATGTAGCTTACCACACATTTACTCAGTCTTAATTTTCACATTTTTATTGTTAGAAAGTGGTGAATTATGCATTTCTGATTTATTTATTTATTAACTTATTATTTGTATCAAACCCTATTTGGACAAAAACCGGAATTCGATTAAAATCCACATAAAAACATAATTTTACAGTTCTATTTATTAGTTAAATAGAACTTCCTTAAGTGTGCTGAATAAAAAACAGTTTAGCAAAACATGTTTCAGATTTAAATCAACTGATTATTATAAAAAGAAAGCCATGACTAGGCATCCTACATGCTATGGTAATACAAATACATAATTATATTTATCTGTCATTAGTGATTATTTCTGGTCACCATGTCCTTCAAGATTTTAGAGCCAGTAGGTCCCACCCTCTCTCACCTTTTTATTTATAGATTTGAACATGAAAACAAGGCTTTTTGAAAGGCTGCTTCCATCAAGTGAAGAGAAAGTTGATAGATTATAATAATGGAGTTTTCTAATGCATAGAAATGATAAGATGAAATAATGGCATGCTAGAAAACAGAGGTTTTAAGTACATAATTGTAACAGGGACTGCTGTGCCAGAACACAGAAATGGTCTATGTCAGCCATTCTCCAAACTTCAGCAACCCAAAGACCCCAATTTTGATTCAAAAATTTTCAGGGACCCTCAAACTTCCCCTCACTCAGACCTTGCTCTGAAGCCCTGCCCCATCTCACTCCATTCTCCCTCCTTCCATCACTCGCTCTCCCCCACCCTTACTTTCACCAGGCTGAGACAGCAGGTTGGGTGGGCAATGGTGTAGCTGGGGGCCCAGGGAGGGAGTTTGGGTATGGGAAGGGGTGAAGGCTCTGGAAGAGAGTCAGGGTGCAGGTGGGGGGGTGCTCAGGGAGGGAGTTTGGATGTGGGCTCTAGACTGGGTGTTAGGGTGTGTGTGTGGGGGGGGGGCGGCGTGTGTTCCTTACTTCCAGTGGCTCCTGAAAGCAACCAGCACATCTCTCTGGCAGCAGCTCCAAAGCAGGGGAGCAGGGTGTCTATGTGCTGCCTCTACCCACAGACACTGTCCCCACAGCTTCCCCTGGTCACAGTTCCCAGCCAATGAGAGCTGCGGAGTCAGCACTCAGGGCAAGGGCAGCACACAACTGCAGGGATGTGCCAGATGCTTCTGGAAGTGGTGCAGAGCCAGGACAGATTAATTAGCATGTCTTGCTGCACTGCTGGACTTTTAGTGTGCAGGATGTGCTGAAGGTGAGGGAGGAGTTGATCAGAGGGGCCCGTGGATCATCTGAGGTACCTTCAGGCACCCCAGTTGAGAAACAGTGGTCTGTGGTCAAGTGTTCTCTGTTCAATAGTGGCTCAATACCCAGTGCTTCAAAAGGAAAAAAAAAATGCCCTTGGTTAGGGGAGGAAATGCCTTTCTAACTCGGATGGTATCAGTTTATAACCTCAAACATGAGGAGTCAGAATCCATGTCATTTAGTCTAGGCAGTGTAACTGTACTTACTGTACTTATCCTTAATAGTATCAATCTTTTAAAGTCTTATTCAAGCTTCAAGTCTTATTTACTTCCATATTAACCTGAATCAAGGATTGCCATAGGTTAATACACATACTGACTACTGAAATTGAAAGCTGAAAATAATGTAAATTTTTTCTTTGGGATAAAAATTGAACAGGAAAGGATTTCAGTGGATATTTATCCAATCATTTTACACCTAGCACCTTCTGAGTTTGAAGAAAGTAGAGGAACTGATTTTTGTTTTTAGCTGATGTTCATACTATAGTGAATGTGATTTCAGTGCTTCCTGACTAAAGTCCATAAAGCCAGCAGATACGTGGAACCTTTCCAAGCCAGCAGACCTATGAGCCTTTTCATGAGAAGGGCCCTAAAGCAATAAAGACAACGTCTAAATTCCAAAGAATTCTCCTCTGGTCAGAATGCATGAAATGAATGATGAGGGATAATGATAGCAAACACTTAGCAAATTTACCTGCCTTTCATTTTCAAAAAGAGAATGGTTCATGATCTGAGCTATCAGACATATGATCAAATTATATACTGACATTTAAAAAAAAAAAGGCACGAAAAGGATGATAATCAGGAAGAAGAAAAACAAGGCTTTTTCTTCATTTTTTTAAAATCTCAAGATGAAGATTTTATAAACCACACTGTTAATTCAGTAGGTACATGAGTAGTGGAAGCAAAGTGCAATGCAGTCACAACACTCTGGACTGTGACCTCTTCAGATATCACGAGCTGAACAGTATTTTTAGATTCATGTCAACTTGGGTATGTCTGCACTCCCTCTCCCTCTCAAATGTAGACATCCGAAATTGCAAATGAAGCGGGGATTTAAATATCCCACGATTCATTTGGATAATCGCAGACTGGTGCTATTGCGAAATAGTGCCATTGTAAGAAAAAAAACAGGGTTATTTTGAAAAAAAAAAACCCTTCCCTCGAAATAACCCTTAAACCTCAGTAAGGGTTATTTCAAGGGAAGGGTTTTCTCTTGAAATACCCTCTTTTTTTCTGACAATAGCGCTATTTCGCAATAGCGCCAGTCCACATTTATGCACATGAAGCGCAGGATATTTAAATCCCCGCTTCATTTGCAATTTCGGATGTCTACATTTGCATTCCTCTCTCTCAGAATGCAGTGTAGACATACCCTTAGTGAATAGAAAACTGAACTCTCATCATCACTGTGGTGGCAGAAGGGCAGTAATCTTTATGGACGAGACTTAAAACAGAGGCCCTAAATGCTTGAGCTCATTTATGAAAAGTCCCAATGGATCTTTTAGAATGTTAACTCAGATGTTCTGAACACTGTAAACGTATCCTGTCCTCTGTTCTCTCCACCACTTTCTAGTGACTACAGACTTCTTCACTTCCTACCATCAACTTGCTTTGTGTGATGTTAAACTGACCCACACATTTATAGCTTCTCTTACCTTTCTTGATATAGATGATTTCACTTTCTTAAATGCTTCTTCAAAATGGTTTTGGCGAATCCTGATTTCTCCTTAAAAAGAACACAATACAATGGACTTTGCAATTTATCCCATTTCAGTATATAAAACACCCCCCACATCCCATTTTCCAAATAATTTTCAGGCTTCCATTAATTAAAACATCTCAAATCTTTGCATTTCACTAACTGCTTTGTCTAGTATCATGTCTAACACAGACTCTCTCTATGATCTTGAGCAAGTCCCTTACCCTCTGAACATCAATTATACCATCTACAAAATGGAGATAATACCTACTACCTTACAGGGTTGTTTCAAGTATCCGTGTTTGCAACTACAGATTAAGGGCTTGATTTTCAAATTAATTGCAGCTCTGATCAAAATTCAGCTAGAATTCAAGGTGCTCAACAGTTCAGAAAACAAGAGACTTAAGTGAGCCCTGGTCTATACCTAAAACTTAAGTCAACCTAGCTACCCTCATGCCTGGGTGTAAAAACTGAGTTTCAGCCGTATGAAGTTAAGTTGATCTAAGCCTCTGTATGCACATCACTAGGTTGCTACAAGAATTTTTCCATCAACTGAGCAAACAGCCTTTTGAGGGATGAATTAACAATACTGATGAACAAAAACCTTTCATTGCTGTAGCAAGCATCTACACCTGTGGTCACCAACCCGTCGATCGCGATTGACTGGTCGAACGGGAGGGCTCGACCAATCGATCGCGAGGCGTTTGGAGCCCTCCCCAATTTCCCCCACCCCCAAGAAGCGCCACTACCTACCTCCGAAAATGGAGGTAGTGCTGGCTTCCCATGGGGTGGAGGGAAGTCCGGCAGCTGCATGCCACTTCTGGGGTTTCCGGAAGTGCGCTGCCTGCTCCCCTCCTGCAGGTCTGTGGCGTGCCGGGAGGAGGTAGGAGTCCTGGGGGAAGGCACGTGCTGGGGCTTCGGGGGGGAGGCGTGCACCGGGGCTCCCCTCCTCTGCAGAGGAGAAGGTAGGAGTCCCGAGGGCAAGTGCGCGCCGAGGAGGGGGGGGAGGAGTCCCGGGGGGAAGCGCGTGCCAGGGCTCCCCTCCTCTGCGGGGGAGGAGGGAGGAGTCCTGGGGAGAAGTGCGCACTAGGGCTACCGTCCTGGGGTGGGGAAGTGCGCACTGGGGCTCCCCTCCTCTGCAGGGGAGGCAGTAGGAGTCCAGAGGGGAAGCGCGTGCTGGGGAGGGGGGAGGAGTCCCGGGGGAAGCGTGCACTAGGGCTTCCCTCCCGGGGGGGAAGAGGGGAAGGGAGGTGCGCACCAGGGCTCCCCTCCTCTGTGGGGGAGGAGGTAGGCATCCTGGGGGGAAGTGCACGCCAGGGAGGGGGGAGGAGTCCCGGGAGGAGGCTCTTGCAGGAGCTTCCCTCCTCGGGGTGGGGGTGGGGGTGGGGGTGGGCTGTGCCGAGGATTCCCTGCCCCAGCCAACACCCTGCCCCTTGTTCCCACTGGCACTCTGCTCCCACTGGCATCCTGGCCCCTGCCCCTGCCCCTGCCCCTGCCGGCACCCTGTCCCCACCTCAGCACCCTGTCCCTTGCCTCCACTGACACCCTGTCCTCTGCCCCAGGCCCTTGCCCCGGAACCCACTGGCCCTCTGTCCCTTGCCCCAGCCCCCTGTCCCTTGCCCCAGCACCCATTGGCACCCTACCCAGCACCCTGTCCCCTGTCCTGGTACCCCCTGGCACCCTTCCCCAATACCATGTCCCCTGCTCCCACCAGCACAGTTGGGGCCACATTAGTGAGGCCTGTGGGGGTTTTAGAGGAGTTTTTATTTTGCATCTCACTTGTGTGGCCCCAACCGACTTTTCTGTGGGTCAGTGACCCCTGACTCAAAACAGGTTCCCTGCCCTTCTCAGAAATAAAGACAATGCAGAAACTTTGTGTGTTTGACATAGTATTTTATTTAAAAATGAAGCCTGGCCAACAAACCCCCAATTGGGGCCAAGCCCCCATCTGCCCACAGCATCATAACACTCCTGCACTCCCTGTTCCCCCAGACGCTCAATCTGAACCTATCATACACTGGAACCCCCTGCACTGAGCCCCTCACATACCCTAACCCAGATTCCTGCACCCTCATATCCACAAGCCTGTGGCTTGCTTAGTACCCCAACCCTACATCTGACCCCAACACTGCCCGGCCTGAAGCCCCCTCCCCGACCCAGGGTCCCCTTCTTCACCTCCTCCCGCATCCAGATTTCCTCCCAGAGCTTGCATCTCTCACCCCTTCCCACACCTAAATCCCTCATTCCCACCCCAGAGCCTACACATCCTGCCTCAACCCAGCGAGGGTAAGGCTAGACTGCAGGAGTTTTTCAAGATTCCAGAGATATCCCAGAAAAACTCTTCTGCATCCAAGGATGTGTTTTTCTTCCGCTTTTTTTAGTGGAAGAGCAAACGTGCTCTTTCGGTAACCCCTATATTCCTCTTTCCACAAGGAATAAGGGGGCTTCCAAAAGAAGGGTTTTTTCTGACATTTGGTCCAGTCTAAACAGGATCCTACAGAAGAATTGGGAAAAAAAAGCAGCAGCATAAGGGTTGGGGATAGCAAGTGATGGAGAGGAGGAGAATAGAGAGAGGAAGGGGCGGGGCAGTAGATCTTGGCTTGTTCTGTCATTTAAAAAGTGATCTTGGGTGTAAAAAGGTTGGAGACCACTGATCTACACTATATGGGCATAACTGCAGTGTCTTAGCAGTGCCACTGTAGCCTACTTAATGTGGACATACCCAGTTTGCTCAAGATCAAACTGGCAATCTAGGACATGGTTAGCTCAGAAATAAGGGCTCCTTGTTTTCAGTCCTACACTCTCATTACATATTACACATGTTAATTGTTTTTAATTTAGTTAGTTTTGCATTAAAAAAAAAATCTTTTAACATTATCCCATCATCACTGTGGTGCCCTCAGGCAGTACAGCTCATGCCAGCACTCTACTGACATTGTTTGGCACTCTCCAGAGCCCAGGCAAATGGTTACATATAATATGTCATAGAATCACAGAACCACAGAGCTGAAAGAGACCTCAGGAGGTCATCAAGTCCAGCCCCCTGCTCTAGGCAGAACCAATCCCAACTAGATCAACCCAGTCAGGGCTTTGTCAAGCGGCGACTTAAACACCTCTAGGGATGGAGGCTCCACTACTTCCCTAGGTAACCCATTCCAGTGTTTCACCACTCTCCTAGTGAAATAGTTTTTCCTAATATCCAACCTGGACCTCTCCCACCACAACTTGAGACCATTGCTCCTTGTTCTGCCATCCGTCATTACTGAGAACAGCCTCTCTCCATCCTCTTTGGAACCTCCCTTCAGGAAGTTGAAGGCTGCTATCAAATCCCCCCTCACTCTTCGCTTCTGCAGACTAAACAAACCCAACTCCCTCAGCCTCTCCTCATAGGTCATATGCTCCAGCCCCCTAATCATTTTGGTTGCCCGCCGCTGGACCCTCTCCAATGCGTCCACATCCTTTTTGTAGTGGGGGGGCCCAGAACTGGACACAATACTCCAGATGTGGCCTCACCAGAGCCGAATAAAGGGGAATAATGACATCTCTGGATCTGCTGGCAATGCTCCTCTTAATGCAACCTAATATGCCATTAGCCTTCTTGGCTACAAGGGCACTGTTGACTCATATCCAGCTTCTCATCCACTGTAACCCCCAGGTCCTTTTCTGCAGAACTACTACTTAGCTGGTTGGTCCCCAGCCTGTAACAATGCTTGGGATTCTTCTGTCCCAAGTGCAGGACTCTGCACTTGTCCTTGTTGAACCTCATCAGATTTCTTGTGGCCCAATCCTCCAATTTGTCTAAGTCACTCTGGACTCTATCCCTGCCCTCCAGTGTATCTACCTCTCCCCGCAGCTTAGTGTCATCTGCAAACTTGCTGAGGGTGCAATCCATCCCCTCATCCAGGTCATTAATAAAGATATTGAACAAAACCGGCTCTAGAACCGAACCTTGGGGCACTCTGCTAGAAACCGACCGCCTTCCTGACATCGAGCCATTGATCACTACCCGCTGGGCCCGGCCTTCTAGCCATCTTTCTATCCATCTTGCCGTCCATTTATCCAATCCACATTCCCTTAACTTGCTGGCAAGAATATTGTGGGAGACCGTATCAAAAGCCTTGCTAAAGTCAAGGTAGATCACATCCACTGACTTTCCCATGTCCACAGAGCCAGTTACCTCATCATAGAAGCTAATCAGATTGGTCAGGCACGACTTACCCTTTGTGAATCCATGCTGACTATTCCTAATCACTTTCCTCTCCTACAAGTGCCTCAAAATGGATTCCTTAAGGATCCCTTCCATGATTTTTCCAGGAACCGAGGTAAGACTGACCGGCCTATAGTTCCCTGGATCATCCTCCTTCCCTTTTCTGAAGATGGGCACTACATTTGCTTTTTCATCCGGGATCTCTCCCGATCTCCACGACTTTTCAAAGAATGGCCAAAGGCTCCTCGATGACATTTGCCAACTCCCTCAGTACCCTCGGATGCATTAAGACCGGACCCATGGATTTGTGTACATTTAGCTTTTCTAAATAGTTCCTAACCTGTTCTTTACCTGTTCCACTAAGGGCTGTCATCTTCTTCCCATCTTGCGTCACTTAGTGCGTTAGTTCGGGAGCCCACCTTGTCCGTGAATACAGAGGCAAAGAAAGTATTGAGTACTTCAGCTTTCCCCACATCATCTGTCACTAGGTTACCTCCTTCATCCAGTAGGGGCCGCACACCCTCTCTGATCACCACCTTCTTGTTAACATGCCTGTAGAAACCTTTCTTGTTATCCTTCACATCCTTAGCCAGTCGCAATTCCATTTGCGCTTTCGCCTTCCTGATAACCCCCCGGCATTCTTGAGCTATACATTTAAACCCCTCCCTGGTCATTTCTCCAAGTTTCCACTTTTTGTAAGCTTCCTTTTTGTGCTTAAGTTCACCAAGGATTTCCCCTGTAAGCCAATCTGGTCTCCTACCATGTTTGCCTCTCTTGCTACACATCGGGATGGTTTCTGTGCCTTCAATAAGGCTTCTTTAAAATACTGTCAGCTGTCCTGGACTCCTTTCCCCTTCATGTTATCATCCCAGGGGATTCTGCCCATCAGGTCTCTGAGGGAGTCAATATCTGCTTTTCTGAAGTCCAAGGTGTGTATTTTACTATTCTTTTCTTCCTTTGGTCAGGATCCTGAAATCTACCATCTCATGATCACTGCTTCCCAGGTTGGTCACCCACCTCTACTTCCCCTATTAGTTCCTCCGTGTTTGTGAGCAGAAGGTCAAGCTGCGCATGGCCCCTGGTCGGATCCTTCAGCACTTGTACCAAGAAGTTATCCCCAACATTCTCCAAAAACTTCCTGGATTGCCTGTGTACTGCCGTATTGGTTTCCTAACAGATGTCAGGGTGATTAAAGTCCCCATGAGAACCAGGGCCTGCGATCTGGAAGCTTCTCTCAGTTGTCTGAAGAACTCAGGTCATCAGGTACCTAGCCTTGCATAATCTATATGCGTATCAGATTGTTTCTTTTTCCAGCACTTTCATCCAAAAATTACATGAATAAATCATTAGACAATGATTCTTGAACACACCCTTTGAGATAACAGGTCTACTGGGAAACTACTGCATTCCAAACAAATGGAAAAGAAGCATGCATTGCCCAGCTCTCAATAGGAAACAGCTTATAATGTATGTGGCTGTAATAGATTATAGGATCAAATTGGTATATAGATTTAGTACAATAATTATAATGTATGCAGGTATACTTCACAGCAGACACTTTGTGGTGATTGTTTTGTACGTATTTCATTCAAGTACTTTCAGTTTCACTAACTTCTGCCACCACTTTTCACACTTTTTTGGGGGGCGAGGGGGAGCATAAAACAGTGGACATGAATAGCTAGACTTGTCAATCCAGCAAGTCTCATGAACATATTTAACCACTGTAGATTTACTTACAATAAATCATTAAAAATGCTGGTTAAAACTACAGACCTCACCAAAACAAAATTCAACACAGATGGGCTCAGGCAACAATGATTTGTCTCCCAGAAAGCTAAAGTAAAATCTAGCTCAGCATTCATCCACGTCACCATCTCTTCTCTACCACATAAACACCTGGGAACTCACTGTGGCTGATTTAAAGAGCACTATGAATTAAGAGAGCTATAAGCATTTCACGTTGAATAAATTCTAAGCCATGTCTGTATGATAGGCTCAGGGTTGAGGTGTGAGAGGGGTGCAGGGGTGTTATGATGGTGTGGCCAGAATGGGGGCTTGTTGGCCAGGCTTCATTTTTAAATAAAATATGTCCAACACAAAATGTTTCAGCATTGTCTTTGTTTATGGCAGGGGTGGGGAACCTGTTTTGGGTCAGGAGCCACTGACCCACAGAAAAATCAGTCGGGGACCACACAAGTGAGATGCAAAAAACAACCCCTCCAAAACCCCCCAAGCCTCGTGGATGTAGCCCCAATTGAGACACCTCATTCCCCTGGCACTCTAGCCCCATGGTGGGGGGAGTGGCAGGGAGGACTGAGGTTCAAGGCCTAAGGCCAGATTAACTCTTCTGGGGTTCCAGGGTTAGTGAATTTTGTGGGTCCCCGGGCTCTGGGGTGGGCCAAAAATGAGGGGTCCAGTGTGCGGACAGGGCTGCCAGTGAGTGGGATAGGGATGGGGGTGCAGAATCTGGGTGGGAGGTAGAGTGCAGGAGCAAGCTGGGGGTAAGTGTCTGGCCAGGAGGGAGGTGGCAGGAGCAGGTGGGTGTCTGGCCAGGGGCCAGAAGCAGGGTGCTGACAGGTGTCTGACCCAGGGGCAAGGGACAGGGGCAGGGTGCCGGTGGGTGTGTGGGCAGGGGTGCTGGTGGGTCTCTAGTCAGGGGAGAGGGGAGCAGGAGCAGCTCAGCCAGTACCTGGGGATCTCTAGGGACGAGCATCTCTCCAGCAGGATCTTCCTGCGCTGCCTGCAGGAAGAAGTGCATGTGCCCTTCTCTAAGTAATCCAGCTGCTCAAAGTCCGGATCCTCTGCCACCATGTTAGCCACTCCCCCTCCCCCAGACCCAGCCTCCCCAGCGTACGGGGGAGGAAGGGAAAATAAGGAAGCGTGTGCGCTGCTGTGGGAAAGGGAGGAGCAGCGCGTGCACTTCCTAACAAGCTGGATCTGGTGCGGAGCCTTGGGACTCTCTCCACCCCTAGCAGGAAGCTGGCACTGGCTCCGATTTTGTGAGGGGTGGGAGGCTGTAGTGGCAGCGCGGGCTCCTCGTTGCAGGGTGGGGGAAGGACGGGGAGGGGGGAAGGGAGGAGAGAAACACTGACTGCGTCAAGATCAACTGTCAATGTCTCTGGGCCTCAGCGTGGCTGGCAGGAGGGGAGCAGGCTGGGTGGGAGGTGGGGGGGGGGGGTGGGGGTGGGGGTGTGTGTGTGTGTGTGTGTGTGTGTGTGTGTGTGTGTGTGTGTGTGTGTGGAAAAACCAGCTGCCGGGAAGCAGGGTTGGGGGCAGCGGGGCTATCCAGCGGAGATCAGGGTGGGCGGGCGGCGGAAGCAGGGCTGGACGGGGGGGCTGGCTGGTGGAGATCAGGAGGAGGAGGACGAGGACGGGAGAACCAGACTCCGGAATCAGGGCTGGATGGGGGCAGCGGGCTGGCCAGGGGATGGGATTGGGGGGGGCGCCTGGATGGGGGAGATCGTGAGGAGGACGAGGGGAGAACCAGCTGCCAGAAGCAGGGCTGGACGGGGGCAGCGGGAGGAGAAGCGGGGGGTGGGGGGGAGCAAATCGGCCAGCAGGAAGCGGGACTGACCCGGGCACAGGCAGACCCGGGCACACAAGTGAGTCCGGCCCCGGGGATTCCATTTTGCCTCCCCCCACCCCCAATACCCTCCCTCGAGTAGTTGCGAACTGCCTGGCTGGTAGACACACTCAAGCAGCATGAGCACATCTACCAGCCAGGCAGTTTGCAGCTATGGACTGATACACCTAATAATAATAAAACTTACCTAATTAGAAAATACCGGACATTTTATATGTCCGATATTTTCTCAATTTGTTTCCCGGACAGAACCCTCAAATATGGGACTGTCCAGTACAAAACTGGACACCTGGCAACCCTACCCCTCCTTGCACCCTCCCTCCTAGCCAGATACCCTACCCCCAATCTGCTCCTGCTCCCGCCTCCTGGAGTGCCCATGTGGTGCTGGGTCCCCCAAGCCCTGGCCCAGGCTGGGCGGAGGATGCAGCCGGGTGAAACACTGAAAATTTATTCATTTTTAATTCTTTTTTTTATGTGAGTTTATATTTTTGGGCTGCAAAAAACAGTACTGGAAAAAAAAAAAAAAAACCCAACACAACAACAACAAAAAAAAACCACACACCACACACACAGGTTCCAACTAAAGTAAAAAGTTTGGGAAACCCTGGTCTAGCCAGCTTTCTATCCATCTTACAATCCATTTATCCAATCCATATTCCCTTAACTTGCTGGCAAGAATATTGTGGGCGACCATATCAAAAGCTTTGCTAAAGCTGGCACTGGGGGCTTTGGGAGGACCAGAAACAACTCATTTGAATATTCATCATTTGCTTAATGAATATGCAAATATATGTTACCGGTCCTCCAAAAGCTCATGAATGGATTTACTGGTCCCCATGTCAAAAAGTTTGGGAACCCCTGAACTCATTGATTGTGATCGACTGGTTGGTGGCCCCTGTAGTTAAGCTAGGAAGATGCATTGAACCTATACTAATAGCCTGGCCTCCTGTAAAATTCTTGGATCAGGGAAACACTTAAGTAAACTTGAGATCTAGGAAAATGACTACAGTACCCATATCTAGTAAACATATAACAGATGGAAGCTGCACTGTTTGATACATGTCCTTGTCCATAGTCAGAGATAAGAAACCTAAATCCAAACAAGAGACAAAAAGGGTTTTCCAGAGTTTAGTAATGACTAATCAGAGATTATCTTCAGACCTCTAAACAAAAAAGGAAAGCGGGGCAGTATAATTTTGTTTTTAACTTTAAAAAAAGTTATTAGTTTCCCACAGCTTCCCAATAGACCCTAATATATTATTATACTACTCATCACTTAGGTGTCTGACCCACATTCAAACAATTATCTGATTTTGCATGTAAGCTCCATGGGAATTATATCATCCTGGATGTGATAAAGTCCAGGAGAATCATTGTCCTCACCAAGACTTCACTGTGAAAGGGAGCAAGAAAAGAGTTTGTATCTGAGCTAGGGAGACCGATTTGTTGTCATTGAGGTTATCCTAAGATAAAAACTGGGTCAGACCACAGGTCCATCTTGTCTTCTGAAAGTGGCCAGTGCCAGGTGCCCCACAGGTAATGAACAGAACAGGGAATTATCAAATGATCCATCCCGTCACCCACTCCCAGCTTCTGACAGAGGCAAGGGACACCGTCTTTGCCTCATGACGCAGTCAGACAAAAGCCATTTAAACTCAATAGTTCTGTATGTAGATTTATTTTATTGTTGAAGTTAATGCATCGCTGGAGACAGAAAGATGGAGGTTCTCAAACTTTACTGTTCCATGACCCCCTTCTGACAACAAAAGTTACCACATGACTCCAGAAGGGAGGACCAAAGCCTGAGTTCACCCAAATCCCATCGTCATGGGTGGGAGGGAATAAAGAAAAAGCTCAACGGCTTCAGCCCCAGATTGGGGGCCTGTAGCCTGAGACCTGCCATCCAGGGTGTGTCTAGACTACAGGGTTTTTTTTGAAAAAAGTGGCCTTTTATCGAAAAAACTTCCCCTGCATCTACTAGACTGCTGCCGTGTTCTTTCAAAAGTAAATAAAAAGAACACGGCAGTTTTTTCGACCATGGAAAACCTTGTTTTACGAGGAAGAATGCCTTTTTTCGAAAGTGCTCTTTTGAAAAAAGATGCGATATATAACGCAAACTGTGCTTTTTTGAAAGAGCATCCAGACTGCCTAGGTGCTCTCTTTTGAAAAAGCGGCTTGCTTTTTCGAAAGTACTGGTTGTAGTCTGGACACTCTTTTTCGAGAGAGGCTTGCAGTCTAGATGTAGCCCCAGGGCTGAAGCGTTTGGCCTAGGTAGTGGGGTAGATTCAGATTTGGCCCTGGGCAGTGGGGCTTGGGCTTTGCCATCAGACTTAGCACATCTAATGCTATCCCTGGCAACCCCATTAAAATGGGGTCACAACCCTCTTTGGGGTCCTAACCAACAATTTGAGAACTATTACATTAAGCTTCTCCATTGCTTATCACTAGCAAGGTGGTAATTTTATTTTTGTTTTATATTTTTAAAGGGCAAGTGAGATATTTAAGAAATGCTCAAGTATAAGTGTTAACTTGCTCTCTTTCACAGCATGCAGGTTAATAAAGGGCAGAGAACACTGGGGACAGAGCTCCTACCTGCACCTCCCACCCCAACAATTCCCCCCACCCAAAACAGGTAGACAGGAAGTTTTCAGTTAGATCTTGAAATTAAATCAAATAAAGTTGGATTTGTCTTTAGGCCTCAGCATTCCAGCTTGGGTGCACAACTCTCGCAGCCCCAATCCAACCAGAAATACATCCTTTAACTGGATGTAGCTGCAAGCTAGCTCGGCTAACCAGTTCAGAAGGTAGATGAGCCATCATTCTGCTTTCTTTCTGCAGAGGCCAACAGGAGTTAGCTTCAAGCAAACACACACCCTGGTGCAAATACTGGATGTCTGTCTGCCTGCTGTGCAGGGGGTTCAAAGGGATGGGCATGGAAGTACTTTTAAAGTGCTTTGAGATCTAATGATGAAGAGATCTACGACTGAGGCAGGGATGAACCATGGGCCACAAAATCCACTAAAAATCTTTGGCAGGCCATACATTTTAAAAAAGTCACTATGCAGTTCGTAATTAAGAAGTGCTTCCTATAATATGTTAGCATACAATGAACTATGTTTTAACAGCATAAAACCTCAGTATTCTCAAATATAAAATCCCTTTAGAGCACAATTAATAAGAGAAACACTAACATGAAGTTCTACGATAGAAGGTGAGTGGAGCTCGACTGAAATTAGATTAGAAAAAGGTCAATTCACAGCATTTGAAACTGCAGTATAAACAGAGACCACACAGGGAACTTTTCATTCCAAATGTGAAGTTATCCTTGAAGATGTAGCCTACCTGACCCTAAGAACTCCAAGAAACTAAGTTCATTAAAGGTCTTTGGAACTTATATTTTCCAAAAAGACTTAAAAATGCTTTTCACGCAGTCCCAGAATATAAACTAAACAGAGTGGTAAAGTGCAAGAAGCAAGAAAAAAAAAAGTTCTGTAGCCCCAAAATGCCTTGAATTGAGTCAGAATCCCATCTGAATTTTTATGACCCTATTGCTACTGCAAGTAATACCTAAGTTAACTAAAATAAAGAAATTAAAGGAAAAACCCTCCCTTTTTACTTTGTACGTCACAACCTTTTATATACAATAAATTTCAGTTTTCCTCTTCAGCCCAATTAGTTTTCCCTGTTTGTGTGGGATTGCAGAGAAACACAGGAGAGAAAAATATTTTCTTAAACTAGAGAAATGTTACTTTAAAACCATAAAAATTGGTAGCGGAATTTATGGGCAGGTGAGGTATTTGCACCTTAAGTCACCGTTAAGATACCAAAATGTCTATTGATGGTGTCCCTTTAATGACAGCTCTTCTATTTGTATTCTGAACAATTCACATTTTTATTTGGCCAGAACCAGAGAGAGATGAAAGTTATCCTCAGGCCTGGCCAAAGAGTTTGCAGGGTCCAAGACGGCTCCCTGACAATGGAACCTGGCCGGTGAATGCTCTAGTTTAAGTCAAACCCAGTTGAGGGATTACAGAGTCCACCCAGGCAGCACAAGTCGCTCGCTGGATATATTCCACAACACACTGGCCAGGTCAGATTCTCTGCTGAGCTGTGTGACTGTCCCCTCCATACAGATAAAACACAATGTGCGGAAGACAGGAAGAAAGGCGAGCACCTCGGGTCTACATCCCAGCTCACTAGGACTAGGATAGCCTAGAACTGTCATCACACATGCAGGTCAAGCCAGTACCTGCAACTGTGCCAATGTAGCCAGGCTGGAGCCCAGACAACCGCAGGGTGAGGCAGGCAGACCCCAGCAGTGGCAGTGGCAAGGCACCAGGCTGGCTGAGCAGGTACCCATGGAGATCTCCTGCTCAAAGGCCAGCAAGATGAGCAGCAGTGGCAGTGACACAGGTGACCAGCTTGTCCAGTGCCAGCTCCAGCTGCAGCCCTTTGTACTTCAGCTTGGTGTGGAAGCTAAGGCAAACGCCTTGCTCACCTTGCCCTAAGGCTGGGCCTGGTTTTTCTGCTCCTCGTGTCAATTTTGGTTGAGAGCACACAGCATGTCATAGAACTGGACTTTGCACAGAGGTAGCACACAAACATATCCATTTGCTGGGAAAAGCACAGTAATCAAAAATACTTTCCTGAGCACAAAAAGGACACTCATTTGCTCTCAAAATCAAACTGCTGGGCCAAGTTTACAATTACACATGTGCAAGTACTACATTTGCTCTCTCAAAATGGATTATCCTGCATGCAAGTGACTGTCACAAAGTACCTTAAACAGACTGATTGCATTCAATATTTGAAAATAAGGTCTGCAACTACGTGCCCAGATTTGAACTTCTAATACAGGGTGGGTAAAAACTGGCCTGTGGGCTGGTTTCGTCCAACCAAGCCTTTGGATCTGGCCCGTGGTTCTCCCTGCCAGGACCCTCAGGCAGGCTTCCTGCCTGCTGCAGTCCCACCTCCTCCTGCACCCTAACTCCCTGCCTCAGGCCACCACCCAAACCCTCTGAATCTTCCCTCCTGCAGGTCACAATTCCCTCCCTAACCCTGCACTCCCTTCCTACATCCCCCCCCAAGCCAGAATCCTCTCCTGCACCTACACTTCCTTGCACCTACACTTCCTTCCTGACCCTGCACCCTCTCCTGCACCCCAATCCCCTGCCCCAGATCACAACCATTCCTTCACCCAAACTCCCTTTCAGACCTTCACACCCTCTCCCTCATCCCAATCCTCTACCCGCAGCTCCCTTCTGCACCTAAACTCTGTCCCAGATCCCATACACCCACCACAAAAAACTGCAGCCCTTGACCACTTACAAAAATCTTGGGAGTGGTGCTCCATCAAATATTATTGCCCACTCCTGTTCTAATGCTACGTAATGTTTTAAAGCAAAAACAGGGTTTCTAATAAATTTAACTTCAACATCTTTACTGGAAATCCCATTCTAGTACATCTATCGTATTCACCACTCTCTCTTAAAAACAACGTCCCAAGGATTATTTTTATATCTTTTCGCAACAGAAACCTTCCCTCCTAGTTGTGGTTGGCTCAATATCCTCCAAGAATTCAAGTAGTTTTCCTTTATGACTTTCAATCAGTTTAACTATTTTCACCATCTGATCATCTTCGCACTGTTCCATTTAGACTTTACAGTATATGCTTGCCTTACCTTTATTGCTCTTGCCATTCTGTAGGGCCATTTCCTGTCTCAAGGCACAAATTGAAGCTTCACGCACTAAAGCGGAAAGATCTGCCCCCCTAGAGACAGATACAAACAGAATGGATCAGTTTAGGATACATTTCTCTCCATCATCTCTACACAAAGCCAGCAGAATGCAAAAGATGCAGAGACAGTAGAACCATTGGTGAAAGGTAAGAATAAAAACCTGTATTTGTTAAAAAAATAAATTGCTGGATTTAAAAAAACATCTGAAATCAAGTGGCGATCAGAGTGAGTTTGAAGAGCTACTTTCTCAGAGTAATTTACACACCTTAGATTTAGGAATGCAGAAAACAGAAAATTTGGTACAAAAGCTATGTATGCTTCACAAAAACAATAGCTGAATTAGACTAACTGAAGATGCTGCCATTACTTGGAAGATTATAAACTACAGTGTATTTGATCCTGAAAAAGCCTTCTGACACACAGAGAAGAGGAAGGAAGAGTCAGCTTACTGAAATATGCACTCGAGACCAATCTAATGCAGACGGATAGAACAGTTAATTTACCTTTGTAACTGTTATTCTTCAAGATGTGTGCGTGCGCGCCATGTGCATGATTGTTGGAAAACATTCCCCTAGCGATACCCATTGGATCAACTGTGGCGCCCCTGTGGAGATGCCTCAGGGAGTTGTATATATACCCTTGCAAACCAACCTTGTGCTTCAGTTCCTTCTTGCCGGAACAATCTGACAAAAGAGAGGTGAGTGGGTCTGGAATGGACACATGCAACACATCTCAAAGAACAATAGTTACAAACATAAGTAACTGTTCTTTCTTCTTTGAGTGATTACTCATGTGCATCCCAATATGTGATTTACAAGCAGTTTGTACGGAGGAGGGGTAGAACCTCAACTCGTTGCCGAGAGCAGTACTGCCCTGAACTGCTGGGTGAGGGCGTAATGAGTATGAAAGTGTGCACTGAGGACCATGTAGCCACCCTGCAGATGTGCTGAAAAGGTGGCTGCTGAGGCTTGCACCCAACTGGAATGGGCTGAGAGAGGCAGGGCTGGTAAATTGGCCAAGTCACAGCACAGTTTGAGGCACATGGTGATCCAGACTGAGAGGCACTGAGATGTAAACGGGAGGCCCTTCATGCAGCTTTTTATTTCCATTGTGGACTGCATCTACAGCCGGAATGGTTTAATACGCTCCAGATAAAAGCAAGAGCATGCCTGACATCTAGGGAGTGCAGTGCTCTTTCCCTGTTTGTAGTATGCGGCTTTGGGAAGAACACAGAGAGAAAAATGTCCTGATTGATGTGGAAAGGTGATACTACCTTGGGCAGAAAAAGCAGGATGTGGTCGCAAATGCACCTTGTCTTTATAAAAAACAGTATGGGGGGGGGCTTGGAGGTAAGAGCTTATAGCTCTGACACCCGTCTGGACGAAATAATCACTACCAGGAAGGCCACCTTACATGAGAGGTAAGCTAAAGAATAGGTGGCCAGGGGCTCAAACGAAGGGGCCGGGCCATAAGCCGAGAGACCACCAAGTTCAGGTTCCAAGGGGCAAAGGCTGTTGCACCTGAGGGTAGAGTTGGTCCAACCCTTCAAGGTACTGACCCACTACCAGGTCCTAAAGAGGGACACTGGTCCAGACTCCGGGTGGAAGGCAGCAATAACTGTCAGATGCACCTTAATGGACGAGATGGCTAAACCCCCGCTCCTTTAAGGAAAGGAGGTAGTCTAGGAGCAGTGGGACTAAGGCCTGTTGAAGGGGAGTACTCCTAGAGAGGCACCACAGGGAGAACTGCTTCCATTTAGTTAGAAATGTCACCCTAGTGGAAGGCTTACAACCACCCATGAGAATCTTCCCTGACTGGGTTGGAACACTGGAGCTTGAGGTGTTTCAGCCATGCTGCATCCACACCGTGAGGTGCAAGTTCAGGTGCCATAGTCTGCTGAACTCCTGGGTCAGCAGATCCTGCACCACGTGAAGTGTTATGGACCTGGCCACCAACAGGGGCAGGAGCATGATGGACTCATGCTGCCTCAGCCATGCTGGTGTGATCAGGATGACAAATTTTGAGGAGGACCCTGGGTATAAGTGGCATTGGTGGGAACATGTAGAGCAACTGCTCCATCCACGTCAAGTGGAAAGCATCTGATAGTGACCCCCTACCATGCCCCTGGAAGGAGCAGAATCACTGGCACTTCCTGTAGAGACGGATCACAAACAGGTCCACCTGGGGACAACCCCACTCGCGGAAGATGGAGAGAGCAACAACCGCCCAAAGAGACCACTTGTGGGACGGAAATGATGGGTTGAGGCAATCCACAAGGTCATTCTGCTCCCCTGGAAGGTATGGGGCCAGCAGGTGGATGTCATAGGAGATGCACAAGTCCCATAGGGCAATGGTCTCCTGACACAAGGGAGAAGAGAGCACAACCCAGAAGGCTCATCTGACGAAGTGAGTTTTGCCCACGAAAGCTCATGATACTATATTATATATTTTGTTAGTCTCTAAGGTGCTACAGGGCAACTCGTTTTTAACTGTCTGATCTTTGTTGTGTAGATAATTATGAACTCTACGCACTAGGAAGGAATGACTTGCTAAGCAAAAAGTCAGAAGCTCTAACAACTGTCATTGGTGGAAAGAAGGAATTGAAACAGGAGTTGGGTCAGCAGGGGTATATAAACGACCTATGAGGATACACCAGGGGCGCTACAGCCAACCCAAAGGTGAAAGTCTACCAACAACTGTGCATGCAGCATGCGCACACACATATTGGAATGCACAAGAGCAATCACTCGAAGAAGAATAAGTATTTTAGACATTAACTGTGGATCTGAATTTATTTTGTCAACAAGAGCCAAGTACAGCAGCTGTTCCTAGCTTTTTTTTAGTCAGAGTTGCATCTCATAATGGATTGGCACCTGGGCATTCCTTGCCTCCAAGCAACTATACTATGTCACCTTTGTGTGATTCCTCATCTCCCTTTACTCTTTCCCTTCCTCCTACTACCTAGTCTGTTCTTTAGAGGGCTTTTTGCTCTTTGCTTCCTTCCTTCCTTCTCCAGGTTTCATGTCCTCTTCTTTATTTTATTACCCTCAGCCAAGCCACCAGCTGTCTTGTGTTACCTCTTTTAACCCTAATGGTTAAACAGGGCTGCCTGACAAGCTAAAAATTAGTTAAGACTGGTCATAGTCCTATCCAACAGAATGTACTTCACCCTAGACTGGGGAATACTGAACTTGTGTATTTTTAAGACTCAGCCACAAACAGTGATTAGATGAGCTTTTTACAACAGCTGGAAACAAAGTGGTAAAAAATTATTCACAAATTAGTAGACCGGTATATGGCATATAAAACAAAGTCCTTAATAAGTATGGCTCAAGCAAATAAATGCATTTAAGGAGTTATTTCATCACCAGAGAAATATATTTTTTATAAGCCATTTAAAGTAGAGATAGCATGAACCAATAGATTAGTACCCACTTTGTTTTACATTTATTTAAATCAAAGGCAGTGGATACTGAAATTTTCTTTGCTGAATATTTATAGTTATGTTGCATACCTAGCAATCAGAACTTCAAACACCATAGATACTTGGACTGAAACAGTCTTCAATTCATTGCATATTCTTTAATTACCTTCAGAGACTCTGACAAAATCCTTGTTTGCCACTTCCTTCATAGTCACAGGTACGGATGTTAAATTTAGTTTAGTCAACTGATTCCATCGACTAGTCAATTAGTCAATAATCAGGGGAGTTGCAGAGGGATTAGCTCCCACCCCGCTGCAGCTCTGCCTTTTAAATGTATTAAGAGCCTATCAGCTCTTAATACATTTAAAAGGCTGGTGCGCAGTCGGGGTGGGGGGCGACAACCCAGGGCGAGCCAGGAATCAGCTGTCCTGGCTCACACTGGGTCCCTCCTGCTGCACCTTAGCCTTTTAAATGTATTAAGAGCCTGTTTGAGTAGCAGGGCAGGACCTGGCACGAGCCAGGAATCAGCTGTCCTGGCTCTTGCCAGGTCCCCTCTGCTGCCCTTCTGATTTTTAAATATATTAAGAGCCAGTAGGCTCTTAATACATTTAAAAAGCAGAGGTCCAGCATCTGGGACTGGGTGTGAGCTGGGAATTAGCTGATTCCCAGCTTGCGCCGGGTCTCCCCTGCTGCGTATCAGTCTTTTAAATGTATTAAAAGCCTTCTGGTCCTTAATACATTTAAAAGGCTAAAGTGCTGCAGGAGGGACTCAGCATGACAGCTGGGACAGCTGATAGAGGCAGGTGGGAGGGGGAGGGAGGGAGCAACTAGTCAAGGGGCTAGTCGACTATCCAGTTTTGCTTGGATAGTCGACTAGTTGCTTACATCCCTAGTCTCAGCAGATATCCTTACACTTCATTCACTCATAGAAACTGTATTTCCCTTCTTTGCCAGTGCTGAAGCACATGAGCACTGCCATCTGCTGTGTTCATCCTAACATTTGCTATTCTCTCTCTAACTGGATAATAAACGGGTACCTGCATTTGAAGCATACACTGAAAAAGAATCATGGGTGAACTGAACTGAATTCACTGCATGAAGTAGAGAGAGGAGCAGTGGAAGATGCTACATCATTCAGATGTAGAACAAGGAAAAGTCCAACCAGTAGTTCAAAAGTTCCTCTTTCTAGTCAACTCACAGTAAAACTTGTTCCCCTCCTAAGTCAAAGCCGCTGAAAAATGCAGTAACTTATCACCTACCCATTTCCTGTCTCTTTCTCTTTAAAGGAAGTTGGGGTTAGAGGATAGCAGAAAGGGGGGTAAAGCTGCACTAACCTCTTTTCTCCTTGTCACTGTATTGCTAGGAGGCTCTGGAAGGGGACAGTACAGTGGAAGTTCTTTCAAATACAGGAAATTTTTATGGGGGGTGTCGAGGGGCAACCTATTCTGGGGAGGACCCTCGAGCTTATTCCCTCTTGTGGCCTACCTGCTGGGGTCCCTACATGCGTCCCAATACAGCCCTGTGGCCAAAGTCCACACACAGGTCCTTATAGTTGGGTTAATATGGCCTAGCAGCCAGAGTCATTCCTCAATCCCCCCTCCTACTAGGGGTAATACATCCCAGAGGCAAAAGTCCATACACAGGCCCTTATAGCTGGGTTCATACAGCCTGGCAGCCAGAGTCCATTCCTCAATCCCTTCCTATGAGGGGTAATATGGCCCAGAGGCCAAAGTCCACACATGGGCCCTTATGGCCGGTTTAATATGTCCTGGCGGCCACAGTGCATTCCTCAATCCCCTCTTACTAGGGACAATATGGCCCAGAGGCCCAAGTTCACACATGGGCACTTATAGCAGGGTCAATATGGCCTTGAGGCCTAGTTCACAGGTTTATAGGCACAGTTTGCTCCCTCGAGACAGCTACGGAGGGGATAGGGGGACCCAGGTCTTCCGACTCCACCAGGGCCCAGCCTAGGACCCTGTAGGCAGTAGCTGGGGCCACTGTCTCACTCAGTGGGGAATCCTGCCACAACACGCTGAGCTCTCCAAGGAAGCTCCCCACCCCATGGCTACTTCCTACTGGGGTCCGTCATCTCCACGTGATCCAATGGCCCTGCAGGTAGCACCTCCCAGCCTGGCTGCTGCTGGAAGGTCTGGTCGCTCTCTCTCTCCAGGGCTACCCCAGAGTCTCCTTCCCCTTTAGCAGTCAGCCCAGACGGAGCTGCCCCAGGGCCTTTTATAGTCTGGTTCCACTGGGAACATGCCCAGCCGGGCTGTGGGGGAGGAGCTCTTTCAGCCAGCGGGGCCCAGCCCACTCCCTGCTCTTCAGTGTGGGGTTGATATATCCCATCACAGGGGGGGAAAAGAAAAGACACCGCTCCTTTTCTATTCAGGTGGTTAGATGGGAGTGGCACTTCAGATTAACTCAGAAATCGACCCGGAGGCTGTCCCATCACCACAAACCGAGTCCAAGGACTGCACCCTGGTCTTGTTAGAAATCTTAGGTGACTCTCATCCTTTCCTTACCAATGCCTGGGACACAGAAAAGTGGGAGACTGTGCTCATTTAAAGTGTTGTCACTGTGCCTTGTTTGTGGGGGCATGTCTGGGACTAACTAGGAAACCTATGTTGTCTTGAGACCTTCATTTTGTTTTTGTGAATGCCATTTTGTGATTGTAATAATCAATGAGGCTTTCGCTTTGCAGTGAAACTTCCAGACTGGATTGAAACACCCACATGGGGGTTAAAAACCATGTTAATCCCAACAAGGCTGGTCTATCCAGAACACTGTGCTCGTGCAACAATGGGGAACATATGCAAGTGGACCAGACTAAGGAGAGGGAAGACAGGGAAGTCTGACCGGCCGCTAACCAACCCACAGGAGGGGAGAGATCAGAGCAGGAGAGCTGTATTCAGGACTGCGTTATTTTCCAAAGATTCATAACTCTCAAGTGCTTTCAAGAGTAAAAGTATTTTTGGTAAAGAAACTTGTGTTGGGTAGCAAATTGGTACATCAATTTTTCCTAACCACCACCACTTTTCAAAAACAAAAGTGAACAACATTCATCTGCAGCTGGACTTAATTAAATAATTACAAAACTCCTTTGCTAAACCTGTGTTCCTTGCTTTATTGCTACAGTGTCCCAGAAGGACTGACTTATGTTCTCCACCAGGCTGTGGGAGCTCTGGAATCCTGTCTGAGCAACATGGGTTCAGAAGACTGTGGCACTAGTCTGGGGGCCCAGGCAGCCAAACTGCTGGGTCCCACTGCCCAAGAAAGGCATCAGACATAAGACTGCACTAGGGAGTGCGCTGAGAGACCCAGAGCTTAGTAATGACGCAGTCCTAAAGGGGCTTATAGTACATGGGCTGAGAACTAGAACAAATTTACAGCAGTCCATCCAGAGAGGGAGACTGAGCCAAGTTGTAACAGAAGCACCCTGCACCCTCATTTTTTATTTATATATTTGTCCATCTTATTAGTTTTACTGATAGAAAGGGTCTGGTAAGTTTCTCGTCCCTGAACTCTTTGTCCAGGATTCCGTCATCTCACATCTTGAATAATACAATATCCTTTTCCATCGGCTTTCACAAATGCGATCTTGCCACAGTGATACCCATTCAGAATGCTGCTGCAGAGGTCACTTCGACCACATCACCCCCCTCAACACATCCTTCCACTGACTCCCCCTTCCCTTGCATCCAATACGTGCTGCTTGTCTTCACCTCCAAGGCCTTTTGCTAACTCTCTCCTTCACTGAGATGATGCCAGCTTTCTTTGCCCAACTATTAAATTTGCCATCAACCACTGTCATGTGCACTCCAATGATGCCCCTCATGCTTAGATGGAGCGCCTCATAAATATCTGCCAAGTCACCTCATTATCTTTCAATTCCCTCCTTAAAACTGTTCATTGCTATGATGTCTACAAAAACAGTCTACCAATTCACTGATATCACCAATACCCCCCTCCTGGTTCTTTGGACTTTCTCATCGGTTTGTCTTCACCTGTTGCCTCATCTTATACTTAGAAGGTAACATTTTTATGATAGGGACCATGTTTTTGGTTGGTGTTTCTGCAGTGTCTAGAACAATGGGATCCTGCCCCATGACTAGGGCACCCAGGCACTACAGTAATAATTATTATTATCCAAAACAACAATCATCTTAATTTATTTACATTGAAAATTATTTTTATTGCACTGTCCAGAGATTAAGAGGGCAAACTCTTTAAGGGAACAATGATTCTCTCATAAAATACTTAAGGTTAACTAATCAAACACAGCTATCAGTTTACAGCTTTGAGGAGTTCTGCAGTGCTATGGGTTTGAAAATGACTGAAAAAATGGTTATGAAATTGTACCAAACCCATCCTTTGGACACCTGTGCTACACGAAAGCTCCTCAGGATAAAACATGCCTCCAATACTCTGTCAAATACAAAACAATCTTTACTCATTTCTGAGACGTGAGAACAAACTATGAGTGCCTGCTTTGCCTACCCACTTTTAATTGTGGATCCAGTTTACAATTCGTATCTGTAGTTCCAAGTAAATATAACAGAAATAGAGACAAGGCAAAGAAAAAAGGACACAGTGGCCTTTGCTAAGCTACAGTAATGCTAGGCATCACTAGATTATCATGTAAGAAGAGGAAGTCTGTACCATCTAATGTTTTAGTTAAGTCCCTGGAAAAACGTCAAGTGATGAAAACAGAGGGAAAGGCATTTGAGCCCTGAGAGAGAGTCAGGAAATCCAACCACGGGCAGTTGGTGAAGGTAGGATTGGGGGAGGCAAGCCCCCACCCCCACCTCTTCTGCCCACCACGGGGAGGAAGGAGGGCACACGGCTCCTGCCTCCCAGCACAGGGAGGAAGGGGGGTGCGCAGCCCCAGGAGAGCACAGGACTCCAGCCAGTGTGGAGTGTGTGTGTGTGTGTGTGTGTGTTGGTTGGGGCGGGGGGGGGGGGGGGCAGGTGCTGGGGGCAGCAACATTCTGCTCTCAGAACACTTACAGTAGACATTCTGGGGGCGGAGTGTGGGCATGGTCAAGCTGGCGGTTTGGGAAGGCAATGCCTTTCCCCGCCTAGCATACTGGCCCACCCATGAATCCAATGTTCCTGTTAATAATAAATGTAAAATACATTAACATGAGAAGAACATTTCTCACTGCATGCATTAGAGCTAAAAATAGAAGACACTCACGTATAACAATCACAACGACGATCATAAGCAATTTCTTCAAGGTTTACATCAACATCCAAAGGGGGTCGGGTACCATCCTAAGGAGTTGGGGGTAGTGGGAGAAGATAAGAAATGGAATGTTTTTAGAAATAAGAAATCCCAAAAGTCCCAAGTCCAAGATCATGCTGAGGTAAGGCAGTGCAACTTCCTGAGAATACAAGGATAGGGGACTGGTATGCCTCAGAAACTGTCAAGAATGAAGACCAGATCTACAGAACAATTTGACACTGAAATGTTTCAGAAAACACTACTGAATTCCAATACTGATGCTAGGGGAGTCAAGTTCACCATTACCCTTACAGAAGAGGACTGTCCAGTTATGCTGTTCACAATTCAAGAATGCGATAGAAAAGCAAGAGAGTATTCAGAAAAAAGACACAGGATTACAGGATTGGGAGGAAAAAAGTTATTCGCATTCTCGTAACTTATGTGCATGGTATCTGGAATATTGGTCCCCTCCAGCAGCTAGCCATAGGGTTGGTTTGGGCACCTCCAGGAGTCCTGTGCTCTTGGCACCCAATTTAGAGCCCTGCAGATACACCTCCTCCCCAGTTTCTTCTTGCTGGCTACTCCAACAGAGGGATTTGGGGGGGCTGGTGGGTACTGAAATGGACATGAACGCCACACCTCAAAGAACAACAGTTACAAGAAAGCAAGTAACCATTTTTTATTCTTAAGTGTTTATTCATGTGCATTCAAATCAGATGATTCACAAGTCCAAGTTCAGATGACAGGGTCGGAGTCTTGCACCGATTGCATTACTGTCCATCCGAATGTTGTATCATCCCTAGCCTGACAGGCGATTGCATTATGTACAACAAAGACATTTGTCTGCAGATTTCGAGTAGGGCTCTGAATCACGAACACTGTGGAAGAGGCCTGTGCCCTGGTGAAGTGTGCTCCAAGTGGAGGTGGAGGCACTCCTGTGAGGTTGTGGCATTCCCAGACACTACCCAAGGTGAGGTGTGTTGAGACAACTTTCTATACATTGAACCTCCTAAATCTGGGACACTCTGGTCCCCAGAATGGTTCCTTAGACTATATGCCATTTATGCAAAATAATCTGTTCCACCTTGCATTTAGTTGTGATGCTCAGGTAGTAGAGCTTAAAAACTTGTCTAATACACGAACAGAAGTTTAGCCAATAAAAGATATTACCTCATCCACTTAATCTCTCTAATTGAGAGATATACACTTGGTTGTAGCTCTACTTGACTTGTGCTTTTGAAGAACTGTATGAATCATACATACCTGCTGTACTTCAGAGAAGAATACAACATTTCAAGAATCGTATCTAGGATAAGTTGGAACAGAACTTCCAAGAGAATTCTTCCATATTGGATTTCACAAAAACTACAGCTGAACAACTGCATTCTAAATTTTCTGTTTTATGTTACATGAATTCTACATCTTCACAGTTGGAGACTGGATGGGTGGTTTGGGAGAAAGATGCTTCTTTCTATTTTATATGCTCAGACCCCAGGTTAGATCCTATCTGGAGTCAGGAAGGAATTTCCACCCACATCAGATTGGCTGGGATCTGGGATGGGATGGGCATCTCTTTCCTTTGCAGCATGGGGCACAGGTCACTTGCTAGGGACATCAGCATGTATCTCACTAAATTCCCTGTGATTGCAGGGGCCTCAGACAGCAGTGCACCTCAGTGTTCCAAGGGCTGTAATATTTGGGTCTAGTTCTGTTTGGCTTGGTATGGGGGTGGCTGGGTGGTGTTGATGGCTTGTGATATATCGGAGCTCAGACCAGATGATTTGGTGGTCCTTTTTGGCCTTAAGCTGCATGACTGATTTATTTACAGATTTTCTAGAAGCCTATTCCTGGAGCATCTGGGCTCCATATAGAATTTTAAAACGTGTATCAAGGGATGATGACTTGCAGCTGCTAGAAGTGCTGTGTATTATGGAGATGTAATTAAATATAATATACTCCTGTATATTTTATAGATCCCTCCACAGAGTTATTCCAGAGTCAATTACAGCTCCACAATATCAAATAACTTTCCAAATGCAATTTAAATTAGCAAACAAAAACAGCACAGGGATGTTTCCCTTACAGTAAGGGCAACAGAAGGTCAGGTCCAAACTTGTAACAATATTGTTAAGGCAACTTTGACTCTCAGTTTCAGAGAAGAGACTTCATAACTACACTTTACTACCATATGGTCAAATTCAATGCAACCACCTAGAACAGTGGTTCTCAATTTTTCCAAACTACTGTACCCCTTTAGGAAATCTGATGTTTCTTGTGTGCCCCTAAGTTTCACCTCACTTAAAAACTACTTACTTTTGCATTTTTATGTCTGATTTTTTTAAGCATCACAGTACTTTACTGAGTAATCGCTTACTTTCTCATTTTTACCGTATAACTATAAAATAAACTGGAATATAAATATTACACTTAGTTTCAGTGTATAGTAATATATAGAGCAGTATTAAAAAAGTATGAAATTTTTATGTCTAGTGCTTTTTATGTAGCCTGTTATAAAATTAGACAAATATCTAGATGAGCGGATATATCCCCTGGAACACCCCTGACCCTTGCCCCCAGGGGTACATGTACCCCTGGTTAAGAACCACTGACCTAGAAGGTTTATATATAGCCATTCTTGCACAAAGCACTGTATGACAATGGGTCTTTGCCATGAAAAGCTTGTGGTCTAATGGTACAAGAGCTGGAACACCAGAAAACACCGTCTGGCAGATATTTCTTTCCTCTTCTACATACAGAGCTGTATGTCGGCCCTCTGTGCATCTACTTTGAAGACATAAGTGTAGTAGTACAAGCAACAGAGAGGCTGATACAGCTGGCAGGGAATACAAGTATACTGTTCACGAGAAATACAGAAGTAGGCTTTATCTGCATAATTATGTAATGTGAAAAAAATTGGACCCTTCAAAGCCCCTCCTACATAGCTCTTCATTTTGCTCATCCCCCCAACACTCTTTCCCACTTGGCTTCACGCCTCCATTCCTACCATACCTTCAGCTTGTAAGCAAGGCACCTTTAATTCACCAAGCAACTTCACTTGCCCCCTTATGCATACACTTCTACAAAATCTTTCAATAACCTCTACAAGATTTCTGCACCAGCTTGAGTTTGTACTATTATCTATTGTGCTGCATGCATCTGAGCTAAACTGTAAACTCATTAGGGATGAGATCGTGTCTTATGTTTGAGCACAGTGTCTTTGCTTAAACAAGGGTCCATGTAACCACACTTTTCAGGTTTATGTATTAGGGATGAGAACGACTAGTTGACACTCCGAATGCAACTAGTCGCTTCCCCCCACTTACTGCCTCTATCAGAAAGAGGCAGCAAGGGGAGGCAAAATGGAGCGGGTGCTTCAAAGCAGCAGCGCTGCATGGAGCCTGGGGCCAGACCCCGGGCTCCATGCAGTGCTGCCGCTTTGAAACACCACGAGGAGCACGGGGCCTGCGGGGGACTGCCTGAGTTGTTGCTACACTTCAAAGGCAGAAGCACCCTTATCGACTAATCGATGCAAACTGCATCAACTATTCGATTAGCCAAATAATCGAAATTTTACATCCCTATTATGTATCCTGAATGTATGGGTGAATTCTTTGCAATATGCTGAAAAAACATCTTAGCTCCTATTCTAACATTTAGTATTTTCCACCCTCAGTGGCTACATAATTCAGCATGCAACACTATAACCTAGGAATGAGATTATGCAATAGATATTTTATATTGCCTTGTAAACCAATTTTTTCTGTGAAGTCTCTCTCTCTCTCAAGGTTCATCCTCATGCAATATAACCAGAAGTTGAACATTTAAAGAAAAATCCCAATGGTCTTACAGTACAAGAGCATCATAGTTTGAACAGCCTTACTTTCATATTATGATGTTTTTCTCAGTGGGTAAAATTCAATTTTCAGAAGTGGTTACATTTATAATGAACCTTTCATCTAAAGAATCCATCTACATCCAATATCACCACTAAAACAGTCATTTTGCCAACGATCTTTAGCCAGGGTACATTTACATCTGGGGGTACACAGAGGTCTTCCCTGGGGTAAATCAACTCTTCTAGATATCTGTACTGTTTTACTATAGGCTACATAAACAGCACTAATCAAGTCAGTGCAAACTAAAATTTCATACAGACAATGACTTGTTTATATTGTTCCATATGCTATAAACTGAAATGCAAGTGCAATATTTATATTCCAATCAACTTTATAATTATCTGATAAAAATGAGAAAGCAAGCAATTTTTCAATAATAGCATGCTGTGACACTTTTTGTATTTTTATGTCTGATTTTGTAAGCAAGTAGTTTTTAAATGGAGGTGACACTTGGGGATACACAAGGCAAATAAGAATCCCGAAAAGGAAACAGAAAACTGGAAAGTTTGAGAACCACTGACCTATGCTACATGATGAATAGTACAGGGAAGGAGAAGTTTTGAACAGAGACCCTGGAATAAACTTCCATTCACATGATAAATACTATGGAATCTAGACAGTGAACTGCATGGGACTCAAGTTAGTTACTTTGAAAGACTGAAGGGCAGAGTTGACCATTGAGAGGTCTGATCTTAAGTGTGAACTTAAGTGTAAACCATCCACTCATTTTCACTAGGTTTTGGTATAGGACATTAGAAATTTTCAAGTAATCTCCCATCTCCAATTCCAACATGCATCAACTTTGCATTAGAACTACAGCTGCTTCGTAGCTTCTCGCTTCCTGGATGGGCAAAGAGCTGGAAAATTTTGCATCATTTCAAATTCCTCCCAGTTGCTTCAGGCAAATGCTTTAGCTGATGGCTAAAAGTATTTAGATGAAAGGATGTTTACTTGTGATGCAAGAGATGGAGGGTAGGTAATGTGGGAGAGAAGACAGTAAGGAGGTTCTTAGGATTCTAGCAGTGAAACAGTAAGCCCGCCCCCCAGGAAAGGGATGGGTGAGAGCCACCCACTTAAAAACATATCCTGCTGCCCTGATTCTGTCTTATATTCAAGTCTAATTAAAACAAGTTTGAACAGGTGTGTATAAAAAGTAGTTAGATCACACAGATACTTTAAACAGAATCTGGAAATGGTTTCTGTCCTTTCTTGCTTATGATTTAAAAAAAATGCCTGAAAGGGTATGTCTCCCATAACCTTCCTATATACTATCACCTTTACCTGGAAAGGGTAGGACGTTCTTGGTTTTTTACATTAAAAAAACCCAGGTCTTTATCTACCTTTGAAGACTTTATGGTGACTGGAAAACTAGTGTAATGACTAATGCTATGAGTCAGTCATGGATTCCGTGATTTTGCAAGGCTTCTCTGACTGCCTGAAAATTATAATTTAAGTCTGTGTGAAAGGGTTGAGGATCTCAGGAAATGGACTCTTAGTCAGTTGAAAACTCTCGTGTCTACTGAAACAAATTTAACTCCAATGTCTAAGACAGTGGTTCCCAGTTGCAGGGCTGCAGCAGCTCTGGGGACCAGGCCTGAGGTACACTGCTGTCACCGCAGCCAGGAGCGGGGACTCCTCCTGGCCATGGAAAAGTGCTTCCTTGCATGGCAGGAAGGCTGTGCTGAGCCGCTCCCCATGGTCCTCCTGCTGCGAAGGGAAGCGCTCTTTGGGGGCAGGAGACACTGTGCCACAGACACACCTGGGTGTCTTTGCATGGGTGCCAAGATGTCACATCAGGGCCCACTGATGCCTGATTGACATGAGAGCCACAAGGAATGGGTCCCTGGAGCAGGGCTGAGGTTCCTGTGCAGGTGTGCGCTGTGGAGACAAGGGGGGGGGGCACAGCACACATGAGAGAAAAACAGAGAGAATCGCGTGTGTACAGTGCTCCCTGACAGCTGGTGGGGAGAGGAAGGGAGGAAAAAAAGGGGAAGCATGCGTATGCATAAAATATCCCTTGGGTACCAGGGAGAAGACCTGTACATGCATACAGATCATTCTGAACGCAGACCTGGAAGTCGGGGAGGCAGTGCACGCACGTGACTGAGCTGGCTCTGAAGAAGGGCTGGTGGGGGGTTCTAAGGGGTAGGGGCTGGCACTGAGGTGTTTGGGATGAGGGATTGGCACTGGGGGGCTCTGAGGGTGGGAGGCTGGCATGGGAGGTTGGGTACAGGGGACTCTGGGGTCAGTGGCTGGTGCTGGGGCGTAGTGAAGGGATGGGGGGCTCCAGAGGTGATGGCTAGCACTGGAGGCTCGGCTTCTGGTGGACCGGTAACATTCTATTTGCACATTCATCATTTGCATAATGAATAAGCAAATAAAATATTACCAGTCCACCAAAAAGTTTGTGAATGGGTTTGGCGATCCCCAGTTTCAAAAAGACTGGGAACCACTGGCCTAAGACACACTTGGGAGCACTGAATCTTTAACAAATATTCCTTTCTTCCATCATTTAAAGAATGAAAATAGCTCAAGATCTCCATAAATTTCCCAGCTGAGTTAGGTTGGGAAGAGGTAAACCTTAGCCACAAGAAAACATTTTTGTCTCCCAAAAAGCTTTGTGTGTCTTCTTTGTATACCTCCAAAAACAACAAAAGGATGCAAGCCCAATTTTTAGAAGATAGTTAACAGAAGTTTATAAAGAGACTGTTAAAATTACAGCCCATTCCCCCTTAATGTTTTTCTCAAAATAGGCTAAAACAAAAAACAACCAAAAAACAGTACCCTCAAGAGGGTCCAGAGCTAATAATTGTCAAGGTAACTAGGTAGTTTCAGGTAAATTGAGTAAAAGAAGAGTGGCTTATTTCCACAATGCTGTTATACAAGAACTGACTCTTGCATGAATCAAGTCTGACTCTTGCATGAATCATGACAGGAGCAGACATGTTCCAATGTCTCTCCATATTCTGCCTTCCATTATGAGATTTATTAACAGCCCACATACATTCAGTCATAACTCTGCCTGCAATTTCAAGGGAGGTTTTTTTCTGCAATCCTCTTTCATGGTTTCTTCCATAACATTCATGGAGTCTTTAAAGACCCATTCCTTCTCTAGATACAAGTCAACCAATTTTGTAAGTTTGATGGGACTCTTTCAGAGCCATAATTATGCTAGTCTCTTAGGGTGCATCTACACTGCACTGTTATTTCGAGATAACTAGCATTATTTCAAAATAACATGAGTGTCTACACAGCCATTCCATTATTTTGAAATAATTTCAAAATAACGGATGGCTTATTCTGAAATCTGTAAATCTCATTGTACAAGGAATAACGCTTATTCCAAAATAAGGCGTGTATAGACACGCCACTTCTGCTATTTCGAAATAGCCCTTCACCAGGGCCATTTAAGTTATTCCTCCCCAGCGCCTCCTGAGGCTCTAAATCAAGACAGCACGTCTACAATAGGGAAGCCTGCCTTGGACTAATTTTGAGGTTTCCCTGCAGTGTCAACATGCTATTTCGAAATAAGCTATTTCGGAATAACTATTCCGGAACTTCTTTTAATGACTCTTTATTACCAATTATTTTAATATTGTGTCATATAGGACCCTGTAATTTTTCAGACCCTGTGATTGTAGTTTGTGTAATATTATTCCGTCCAACTTCAAAAGAATGACTGCTTAGTATAGATCTCGTCCCAAATACTCACTTTGGTGATGGTCTTTAAAATAGCAAGTCGATCCACAGGTGGTGGCAAACCCACATAGAGTGTTTTATCAAGTCTGCCAGGGCGCAGGATAGCTGGGTCAATTATGTCTGAGGAGAGGAAGAAAAAATATATTCCTGAAATTAGATGGAATAATAGAAGAGTGTATGGAATAAAATAAAATGTCTTTAAGATACTGTTTCAATGATACCTCATATCAATCAGGTTAAAAACAGAGAGAGAGAATGAACTGGGACAAATACTGGAGAAATTACAGTGAAAGAGGAGACTGTGTGTGTATATGGTGGACCTGTGCAGTCAGGGTATTGGGATGCAGTCCATAACAAAATATCACTAATTGCTGGATATTTACTACCAGATGATCTGCTGGGAATCCTCCTGGGGCTTCCACAGAAAAGGAAATGAAGAATTAATCTTTCATCTGTTGGTAGCTGCTCAGTTATTGGTAGCTGATCATTAGAAAAAGAAAAGAAAAATAGCTCAACTATAGAGGAATGCTTTAAAAAAGTGCCAGTGATTATGGAAAAATTAACACACCAATTACACATTCAGTAAGATAGACAGAAAACAGAAATACTTACATATCTGGTTAACTTTTATTCAATACTCAAAGCATATTCGTCTGCAAAGAAAAGAGGCGGCACACCCGTCCAAGTTTTTTGAATATTAGTATTTGATCTGCATGTCTGGTCCACTGAATGTTTACACAGAGATTTCATTCAATTTAATAAAATCTTTAGAAAAGACATATTATAGGGCTACGCCTACACTGCCCTCTCTTGCACAAGAAAATATGCAAATGAGGCAAAGTGGTGAACATTGCTGCGCCTCATTTGCATACTTAATGAGCTGCCATTTTGCACAAGGGGCTTTTGCGCAGAAAGGAGCCGTCTACATGGCTCCTTTTTGTGCAAAAACCCCCTCTCGCGCAAGAGCCATTCTTCCTGAAAAAAAGCAGCAGAAAGGCTTATATATCAGATGCATGACAGGAAAGAAAAAACTTAAACAACAAATGATACTGCAGGACCTTTTGTTGTTTAAGTTTTTTCAGTTACAGATTAACATGGCTACCCCTCTGAGACTTTTAAACAGGAAAGAAAAAGAAACAGATAGTAGGGATACAGAGATGGGAGCATTACGTAAGAGCTAATTCAATCAGGGAGGATGCAAATAAGGTGATGAGAATACCTAAAGTGGAAAATTACTTATGGTAATAAGTGAACGATTCCCAAGCCCTATTCAGGGATGCTGCCAGCTGTGGGCGCTCTGCTAATTAGCTGGGTGGCATCTGAATCTCACCTGGGTGGCCATCCAAGCACGTAGGTGACAAGGAACACTGGTCCCGGGCCTCAGACCATCACTAACCCCTGCAAGCACCAGCAGCAGCAGCCCAGGGCTACCCCGCTCCAAGTACCCACAGCAGGCCCCCCCCCCCAATTTAGTCAGGGTGTATAGAATAATTCACGGACATGTCATGGGCCATTAATTTTTGTTTACTGCCAGTGTGACCTGTAGATGAGTTTTCCAAAAATATTTGTGACTAAACTGTAGCCTTAGTTATGGGGGAAAGTTATGCCACATTAAGAACAGATGATAAGTCAGTCCAACAGCTAAGAATTGCTTTTAGTGCAACAGTATCAAAGACTACAACTATGCACTTTTATCTGAACATCTCAAAGTGCTTTACAAATATTAAATTAAGCCTCACAATTCCCCTGTATGATAAGTATGATTCCCATTTTACAAACAGGAAGCTAAGAAAGGAGCGATTAAGGGACATGTCCAAGGATATACGTTAGTGACAAAGTCTAGTAAAACATGCAGCTCTAATACCCACCCACTTGCTTTAACTACTAATCTAGGCTTCCTCTTATCCTTTTCTTTAGTCACTGGCACTTAAATGATCCTGAAAACCTGAACAATTCCATTTCTGTTATGGAGAAAGAAAATTTACTCAATGTTCAAACACATGCCCTAAGGTGGTGCTTAGCACATGTTTCATCATTTTAAACAAACACCCTTTTCCACGCCACCCAAATTACAAAATGTACTTAGAGAACAGAGAACATGATGGCATAAAGAGGCACCTAAGGAGTCAGCACAAGAATCAACAAGGTTTGTGGATAAATTTAATATATACAACAGACTGAGACAGATTACTAATTATTGCAGAAATGCAGTCTCCAGCAGTACCTTTCTTTGAATTTTCCCAAAATTTTGGAGAAGGCAGACCTTACTTATAGCAACGATTCTTGATGTTATTCTAAACAAAGGCCTGGAATCACTACAAAGTTAAGCTGACATCATATAATCAAATGGAAGAGGGCACAGGAGATGCAGAGTTTTACAGAGTCCCCTGTGTCAAGTATACGTACAACAGTTTACCAAAAGGTGGCAGTTCTACCAAAAGCCCATGGCCCACTAGTCATCATAATCATTTCAAAATGCACATATGCTTAAAATTTAAGGAGTTATGTATTTATAGTACAAATTATGTTCTAAAAGCCTTGGGCTTAGGGCAGATAACCAAGAGATATACTAAGTAGGTTCCATTCAAGCAGTATGTAGCAGACAATTATCTCCCTCTCTGATCCTTGTGTACTAAGTGTCTCAGGTAAGACTATCTGCACATCAAGCCAGATGCTAATTAAAGGACTGTAAAGTCAACAAATGAGGGAGGCCATGGGGAAAAACAAAGCAAACAATAGTGTCGCGTTTATGAAAAAGAACAAACAGTCCTATCGGTACATCAGATGCCAGGGATGAACGGTCAGTTTTGTCTGGAAAATGCTGGAAAAATTTTGTGAGCTAAGCTTGAAGAGACATGAGAGTATCTTGGTAACTAAGTCTAGGCCTTAGCAGTGTTATTTTATTTTACATGTTCCATTTGTTTCTAAATTTTGACTTGCTACTTTTCATATCTTAAGTATCTAGTGGAACAAAGGCTAGACACACTCAGAGTGTGTGTCTAGATTACAGGGTTTTTCTGAAAAAAATGGCCTTTTTTCGAAAAAACTTCCTCTGCATCTAGACTGCTGCTGCATTCTTTTGAAAGTAAATTGAAGGAACATGGCAGTTTTTCCGACCACGGAAAACCTCATTTTATGAGGAAGAACGCCTTTTTTCGAAAGTGCTCTTTCGAAAAAAGGTGCTATGTAATGCAGACTACCGAGTGCTCTCTTTCAAAAAAGCAGCTTGCTTTTTCAAAAGTACTGGTTGTAGTCTAGATGCTATTTTTTGAAAGAGGCTTTTTGTATCTTTCGAAAAAGCCTCTTTCGAAAGAGGCTTGCAGTCTAGACGTAGCCAGAGATTGGAGTGCCCAATTGCTAACATGCAGAGGAATAGCAAGGCGGAGAGGAGAGTGTTTGCGTTGCTTGTGGAGTCAGAGGACTGAACCACAACATGTATAAGGTCTCCTCATGCTAAGGGCGGCTGGTAGCCAAGTGCCTTACAACCATGGGTACCTCCAAAACCCACAATTAGTACATTACTGGGAATCACAATCCTGTATAGAAGACATTTTATGTCCTTACACTTGGGTCACAATGGCCCCATTGTGGCTTTTCCAATTCCAATATGATTGCCCACTGACTGACAGCAGTCCGGTGTTGTAAATTTCAAGAGCATAACTGCCGCTTCACTTCTAGCACTGCTCATTTTAGTGCCCCTGCACTGGAAGCTTGGCGTGAGCTTCGCACACAGCCCCAGGAATATGGTCTTTTGTATCCAAAAGTTCTGCAGCCATTGCTTGCTTTTCTAAACCTGCATGATGGCATGATCCCAACAGTCAGTGCTCATTTCTTGGGCCCAGAAATAGCACTCTGCCACATGGAGCGATTTCGGGAATGTCAGCAGCTACCTGGCATTTTTGTGCAGCGTCCCTCAACATCCAGTTATTGTTCTGTATCCTCCTCATTACAATCCCAATTTTGCAGCAATACACCCTCAAGTTTCACAAATACTAGAGAACTGTGTGTCCTGTATTAGCACCAGGCAAGAAAATTGTACTGAGCTCTGTAGGCTTGTGTCAGAGATGGTGGACACTGACAAGTGAACTATGGGAGAGTTTTAAAAAAAATTAGGGGCTGTGAAAAGGATGATGGGATGTACAAAATGGCATGGTGGGAACTTGACCCTATCTTCCACAAGTCCCTGGACTGTGTGCTATATGCAACAAAGCACTGAAAAAATGTTCCAAAAAGGACTGTGCTAGAGGGTAGTGTGCGGCACATTGAGAATCCTACCCAGCATGTGCCACACTTAACATCAGTACAAGCACTCCTAGTACGTGCAGTGCTGAAGCAAGCAGTCAAGTGTGCATTCTTGAACAACTGCAAATTTTGTAATTATAGTTGTCTATTTTCTCTGAGCAATTCCAACACATTCTCTGAATTCCAGGAGAGCCAGAATAATCTATGAAACATTTTGAGCTGCATCAGTTCAAGGATCACATCCTAAATAACTGTATTAGCTCATTTTCTTTGGTTCATTTCTCACATGAATTCCAGATCTTTTCACCAAATACATTTTGAATAATGGGTCCTTATGCCATGTAATACATTTCTCTGTGAAGCCTGATGAGCTAGAGTCTCAATTTTTCCAAAAACTCATTAAACATTTGCTTTGGGCACAAAAACTCATTTCAAGGTACTTTACATACAAATAGATTTGTAAATTCTGCCAAAATATCAATCTACTAATCCTTTTTTCCCCCCAGCTGTAACATCTAAGTCTAACATCTTCATAAATGTGTTTTTCTGCACCCAAATTATTAGTTGGTCATTATCTTTAAGTGATTATACATAAACTGAGTATTTCGCACTGTGCAATTATATCCTGCAACATTCTTTATTCAGTGCTCTCAGTATGCATTGTAAGGGAATTAAAATCCTGATCAAGCACTCAAGATCTCGCATTGTCATCAATGGGCACAATGAGACAATAACTTCTATGTAAATTAAATAGTCTCCTGGATATTTGGCACTAAGGGAAAAAGTTACTGTATGCCACCAAGATGTAAGTTCCCTTTTGTTATTGCAAACAGTGTACCTGAGTCACAGAGTGTACTTTTCTAATAGCCTTTGTTTGGAGTACATTAGGTATTTTCAGGAAGTACTTGTTTCCAGGAGCAGATTCCAACTACATACCCTGCCTTGGAGCCCATGGATGTGCTCCTAGCAAGTAACAGCTAATAAATCACTGGAGTTAGACAAAGGCCTATGGGGTACATGAATATGACCTGGAACAAGCCATTAAAGCAGAACAGTAGAAATATTTGTATTCTTGAACAGAAACTTGTGTTTTTCAGAACAGCAATACTTACACTACCAAACATCTTCACCCCACAATTCACATTTGGATGCAGACTGTTCATAGTGAGTGAGAAAGCCCATTAGGATCCAGATTGCACATTTCCAACAACAGATTCCAGTATCACTTAAAGGTATGTGATACTGAACCTGTACCAAGTTCTCTGCTTGTCAGGGTTAACATTCTAGGTGAACGAGCAGATGCCTGTTCTTTTAAATTTGGTACATTTGACAATGTACCAGACACCAAATATGAAAATTTGAAGGGTACTTTGACAGTTACAGGAAATTAGATTAAAAAATATAAAGGTGTGATGAGGTGATGAAATGCCCACATTGTTTCATAAGAAGCCCTTGCTCACAAGTTTTGAACAGCATGATAAAACAGCGCCAGGTAGGGACTACAAATGCAACTGGAGCAGTGAAATGTAGCTTTAAGAAATACAAAAGGGGCAGCAGTATCTCAGACCACCCTGGAATTATCCCTCCTTCAAGCACTGTCAGGCCCAAAAATCATACATGGGAGAGCCTCACTTCGGTCATACACCACGGCCCATGCTGTTCCACCCTTCAGAAAAGGAGCTACTGGAAACTCAGCTGGGAGGACCAAACAGTTGCAGAAGGGATCCTTGGGCACTGCTGAGACCAGACTACTTGCTTAAGGTTTTATTCTGGACATTATTTTCCCTATGCTGACAGGTTTAAACTCTATTTCCCATCCTCCCAGTCTCTTTACTTCAGCCTCACTTCATTATGCCTTGCATGGTTGCCTTCTCCTCACTACCTTATCCCCTCACTTCAATGTCTTCTCTCCCTTCCTTTGTCTCTATATGAATCCTTTTTAACAAAACCTCACCCAAATTAAAAACCTCCCATAAACACCAAAAACTTGCAGACTGACACAGCATTTGCAGACCTTCACATTGTTCATGTTAAGTTCTCTTTCTGTATCCTCTTTGCCTTGTCAATAAAATTCTTCAGGAAAATTAATGTTTCTTACTCTGTTTGTACAATGCCTAGATTGAAGAATGGGCCCTGACCTCAGTTTGGTCCATGGGCGATTCTGTTATACAAATAATGGAATGAGTGAATTTTAAGAAGTGTCATGTTAAAAGAAAAGGATAGTTTTATGTCTTAAATGGAGACGCTGTCACTCGCATATATGAACATCACCCAGGGTACAGCTGGAGAAATCTATGGCAGCAAGTCTCAGAGCTCAGGTCTACAGACTTGGGCTTGCACTGTGGTGCTAAAAATATAGTCATGCTCATGTTTGGGCTTGAGCTGGAGCCTAGAGTGCAGGCTTTAGAACCAGAAGCTTCAGCCCAAACGTCTATACAGCTATAGATGGGAGTACAAGTCTGTAGTTCAGAGTTCGTCAACTTCCTATCAAACCTTGATAGGTTTCTGCTTGCCATGGAGACATTAGGGATGCTAAGTATCAATTAATTAACTAATTGAGTAGTCGAAATTTCCATCGACTACTCGATTAGTCAATGGGGTGGGGGGGGGGGGTGCACTTCCGCTGCGGCTCTGCACTTTAAATGTAGGAAGGGGTTAGCTCCTGGGGGAACAGTCCCAGCTCACGCCACCCCCAGACCGCTGCAGCTTTGCCCCCCCCCCCCCACCTCACACTGTGGAGATAGCGCTGGGGGTGGGGAAAACTGGCTTTTAAGCTGGCTCCCCCCCAGCACCAACCCTCCCCCCACCCAAATGAGGCAGCAGGTGGGGGGGGGCGGGAGGAGGAGAGAGGGGAGAAGGAACGACTAGTCGACTATTCAACTAGTAGCTTACATCCCGAGCGGACATCCCCCCAAGATTGCAGAAATTAACAAGGAATGAGGACAGACTGGTCAGAAACAGAAAACTTGACCAGGATGAGAGGAAGGCAACTGTGCTAGGCTTACTGAGAATATGTTTTTGGGGGGTTGGTGGCCAGGGCATGAAGAAGAGAGAGAAGGAAGGCTATGGAGTAGAGAGAGAACATAGATGAGACAGTGTATGGAAAATTTGGTATAAAATATATAAAAGCCATACACTACTCAGATGAGTGGTAAACAATGTATGCAGAAATAAGCATGCTCTACATGTACTATTTATAATCTTATTTTCTAAATTCCAAGGACCTAATTAAAAGCCCATTGAAGTCAATGGCAGTCTTTCCATTGACTTCCATAAACTCTGGGTCATGAAATAACTGAGACAGCTTTATATCTGAAAAAGTTAACTTAATTTTATAGCCTGTCATTTGTGACCACCTGGAATAGACTGACGGCTTCATGAAACTCGGTCTATGCTAACATCTTATTCTAAACAACCACAGTGCTTTTATGTACACAAAAAGGTTAGCTGAAAATCACCTGAACTCTTCTGAATATTAAGCAATGCAAACAAAAAATATGAACAAGACCATAAATCTGCTTTAAATGTCACAATCAGTTAAGCCTTAAATTACATTATATAAATTAGGGTTTTAAAACAATCTTAATGTAGAAATTATTTTTTACTTCTCTATGAAGCAATGTTTGAGTTTAAACATTTCCTGCAGCATTTGTACCCCAAACACCAACATTGTGTTAGTGAATGAGAACCAGAAAATGACTCTTCATTGTTCAATCAGACAAAAACATAAGTAGTAAACATAAATGGCGAAGCGTTAGAGGGTTCTTTCAACTGTAATAAGCTAAGGTGGTGTTAGTAACAAAAGTACTAATAATTGTTTTTAAAATATATTATTTTAAACCTGAATCTCTTTGTGGAAAAAAAGCAAACTTTTGTATTTTTTTGTATCTCACCTGGCCTGTTGGTAGCAGCCATAATGAAAACCTGCCGACGATGTTCCAGACCATCCATCTCTGTTAGCAACTGGTTTACGACACGGACACTGGCACCTGCCTGAAAACAATAATGTGGTTCCAGCAAAATTGAGAAAGCAAGCAAGAATGTGAATCATTTAAATACAGAAAAATGTTCATCTAACCCAGTATCCTGTCTTCCAACAGTGGCCAATGCCAGATGCCCCAGAGGAAGTGACCAGAAACAGGTAATCATCAAGTGATCATTCTCTTGTCATCCATTTCCAGCCCCTGACACACAAAGGCTAGGGACACCATTCCTACCCATTTCGGCTAATAAGTATTGATGGACCTAACCTCCATGAATGTATCTAGTTCTTTCTTGAGCCCTGTTCAAGTCCTGGTCTTCACAACCTCCTCTGGCAAAGAGTTCCACAGGTTGACTGTGCACAGTGTGAAGAAAAACTTCCCTTTGTTTGTTTTAAACCTGCCACCAATTAATTTCATTTGGTGACCCCCTAGTTCTAATGGGAACAAGTAAATGACTTTTCTTCATTCACTTCCTCTATACCTGTCATGATTTTACAGTCTTCTATCATATCCCCCTTTAGTCTACTCTTTTCTAAGCTGAAAAGTCCAAGTCCTTTTAATCTCTCTTCATATGGCAACTGTTCCAAACCCCCAATCATTTCTGTTGCTTTTTTCTGAACCTTTTCCAATGTCAATACAGTAGACTTCCGATAATCTGGCACCTTTGGGACCCAGGGGGTGCCGGATTATCAGATATGCTGGAGTATCAGGAGGTACTCTGGCAGGGGGGCTATGACGGGTTGGGGGGGGAGGGATGGGCGGAGAACGGCACGGCATGGGGCGAACCCTCCGCCGTTTTGCAGGGAGGCGGGGAAAGCCCCGCGCAGCCACTGGTGACAGGCCAGCTGGGGCTGCAAGCAGCAGCGGCGGACTTGGGGAAGCGGTGGGGCAGAGCTCAGGTGAGGGGCGGCGCTGCGGGACCAACCTGGCAGCACCCCAGCTGCTCTGCCCCGCTGCTTCCCCAAGTCCACCGCTGCTGAAACTGACAAGCAGCAGACTTGGGGACGCGGTGGGCAGAGCAGCTGGGGTGCTGCCCGGTTGGTCCCGCAGCACTGCCCCTGGCCCCCCTGCTCGGCGCCCGACAGCACCCCAGCTGCTCTGCTCCGCAACTTCCCCAAGTCCACCGCTCGTCAGTTTCAGCAGTGGCAGCGGCGGACTTGGGGAAGCGGTGCGGAGCAGAACAGCTGGGGTGCTGCTGGGCGCCGAGCAGGGGGGTGAGGGGCGGCGCTGCAGGACCAACTGGGCAGCACCCCAGCTGCTCTGCTCCCCTTCCCCAAGTCCGCCGCTGGTGAGTTTCAGCAGCGGCAGCAGCGGACTTGGGGAAGTGGTGCGGAGCAGCTCCAATTGTCCAGCTGGCCGGAGCACTTCCGGGTTCCAGTTGGTGCCGGACCACTGGATGCCGGACAATTGGAGTTTTACTGTATATATTTTTTTGCGATGCGGTGACCACATCTGCAGGCAGCATTTAAGATGTGTGTATTTATACAGAGGATTTATACAAAGGCAATAAGATAGTCTCTGTCTTATTCTCTCTCCCTTTTTAAATGATTCCTAACAGTGTTTGCTTTTTTGACTGCTGCTGCACACTGAGTGGATGTTTTCAGAGAACTATCCGCAATGACTCTGATCTCTCTTGAATGGTTATAGCTAAATTAGTCCCCATCATTTTGTATCTATATTTGGGATTATTTTTTCCAATGTGCACTACTTTGCATTTATCAGTATTAAAATTAGTTTGCCATTTGATTGCCCAAATCAAATGGTAGAAATACATACGTTATTGTAACAAGCAAACAAACGTTTAAAATCATAGGAATCCCAACTATGAACCACGAGAATTGTTGCTCTGATCCTGGAACAAAGGCAAAAGAGAACTAATTTCCTTTAGCTTGATCACTACAGGACAGGGAGTCCTCAAAATGATGTTGAGGAACTATACAGAACTAGGATCTGATTCACTACTACATTACTCCAATTTTATGCTGATATGATTTCACTGAAGCTACACCAATGTACAAACTGGAACAACAAAAGAGTGAATCCGGCCCACAGTGTTTACATTTATTCGGGCCTCAAAACTTTGTCCTGAGGAGTTCACATCAAGGGCCTGGTGGGAACTCATCAGCTTGGCTGTGACAATATACATTTTGCAACAATATACATTTTTTCACTTTCTGGAGGAGATATAAGAGCAGCCTTCCTAACCACAGCACGGAATTGCACACCTCCCAATCCACAAATGACAATGTGCAGTGACTCCATGACCACACAGATGGCAACTGTAGAAAACTTCAAAAGGGGCTGAACATCCATATAAGATCACCTGTGCTCATCCAAATAAAAGGCATGCTCTACACTTAAAATTAGCCTAATTTCAGACACTGGTATAATTACCATAGCCCAAATCCCTAGCATATATAGAAGGAAATCTGCAATTTGCAGTGGTGGAACTCACTCTAGTTTCATGCAGGAGTCAGCTCCACCCATGCAAATTGCAGCTTTCCACATATACCAGGGTTTCCCAACCTATGGGTCACCATTACATTTCAAAAGGGTCGCCAGGTGGCTCTTAAGGAGCCATTCACACATTTTTTGAATTGCCCTGGGTCACCATGTCTTCCTGAATTGTCAAAATGGGTCCCCCTCTGGAAAAGGTTGGGAACCGCTGGGGATTTGTGCTAGTACAGCTACACCAGTTATTTAAACAGGACCCAATTCCACATGTAGACAATGCTCAAGATTCTCTTCCACAAGCCAATCAAGATAGATGGGGGTCTCATTAGAAGAGGATCTAGGAAAGCCATGTACCCCACTCTGCTCCTTACATAAAACATTTCCTTGATTGGTTGCATCAGCTAGACTCAGCCTACATGACACTAAGGAGCTTTTGTTTCCATTATTATTGCCATCAGGGTTCAGGATTTGCTCCTAAGTTAGTTACTGCACTAAAATGCACCCTATTTTCCATTATGGCTTTCCAGTGACAAAAGATATTGAGACATGCGAACTAACATTTCAATGGGAACAATTTTCCATCATCCAGGAGCCATTTGCATATGTCTATGAGTACAAATATCAGCAGGTAGGTATCATACCCAATTACATATTTAGTGATTGCATTTGTATCTTTGGCTTAAATTTGTAGTAACCCTGCAACAGAATTACTGTTACTGGGAGACAGAAAATTTACATGGCTTCTCTACTGAGTGGTCTGTGAGGAAGGGACCAGTAAGCAGTATTTCAAAGTTTACACAACAAACTCCCCACTCTGAAACCCACACGAGAGAAGTTACTTGTACAGATGTTTTCAAACTCACCTCCCGGTCTGATCTCCGAGGGCACAAAGCATCAACTTCATCAAAAAATATAACGCAAGGGGCTGAATTTCTGGCCCGCTGGAATACCTGACGCACAGCACGCTCACTTTCACCAACATACTGAAATAAGCAAAACATAGCACTCAATGAAACTATGTGAGGCATCTACATTTTGCCTTAAACTCCAATTTAGCCCATAATTTAAGAGGTAGGAGTCGTCACACGTTTGCAAGTTCACTGAATTTAAGTCTGCCACATCACTTGTTTTTAACTGGGGACAGATTTACATCTGAACTGATTACGTTTGTGTTGTCTCACAGTTATACATACTCATCTTACCAAATGTGTTACACGCAACACAGTTTCAGTGCCAAACAGGCAAGAAGCCTCCACTTTTCTTTAAAATGGATAACTGAGGCATTTTGACTAAGAATTAATAGTTACATTCTTCACCAGAAACTTTGTGGCTCTTTAGCTGGCCACATCATTTTAGTTATTAAAGTCATCCACAGATTGCATCATCTGAAGTTCATATTGCAATTACAAGAATACAGAAATAAGTAATTGAAATAGAAGTGAGAGGTTGACACAAAAATAGTAATTACTTGCAAAAATAATTGTTCAAGTTCTGAATAGCAATTTTTCCAAACATGTTCATTTACCATTGTTACACTTTGAATTCATTTATCTTTAAAACTCTCAGAGTGCAAGAGGTAGAACACTTCCCCTTTGACAGGGATTCCTACTATAGTGGATTTCTCTTTCCCTGCCTAACAGCATCGCTTTCAGCAGACTTGAGGAAGCACAAGAGAATCAATCAAATCCACTGTTTCTGATTTCTACTTCACCCCTACTGATAAGCAGTTAAGCACTACACTTCTCCAACAGATTTGAAAAACTAAGACTTGAAGTCATTATGCTCAGCTTAACACTCTTCCTTTGAATCAACTGTCACATATTAAAATTTAATTACTGCCACGTATATCTAAGCTGAGTGCTCAGAAATTTGAGACTCTGAAGCTTCAAACTAGTTCTAATCATTTATCAGAAAAAGTAGTGACATTTAAGCTACATATTATAAACATTAACATTTTTCTGATGTTTAATCCTCTATTAAAGGTAAATTGGGAATGAGTTTTGATAAAATTTTTGAACATGGTTGCCTGAAGTCACCTTAGTAGTTAGCTTGCTTAGGTATACGGAACAATTTGTAGATACGCTGAGGACCTACAGCTCTCATTATGAATAAAAATTTTGAGTTTGGCCCTACTTACAAACTGGCTATGATGCAAATAACTGTCTACTTCACCAGGAACCCCTTGCCTCATTTTCTTTTCCATGAAAGATAATTTGAGCTGAGACAGATCTAAGCCACCTAAAATTCTTCTTTCTAAAGAGCATCCTACTTGCCATAAGGGCTATAAGAACCAGGAAGAGGTTATACAATGCAATTTTTGTTGTGCAAACAATCTTCTGTGCACTGTCCCCTGTAAACTGTGTGCTTGGGTGGCCATCCAAAAGAGATTCAGATGCCGCCCAGATGATTAGCAGAGCAACCAGAGCTGGCAGCATGTGTTTATTTTGGTGGTGCATATCTGCACATGCATCAGTGCACATAAAATGTATTCTGCACATGGATGGAAAAAATTAGATAGAACATTGCATCTGTGTAATTATTAAAATTCTAACTTGTGCCAGGCTTTGGCTAAGAATCCAATTCAAAGTGCCATGAGCAACACTTACCATATTTAACAGTTCAGGACCTTTCACAGAGATGAAGTTCAATCCAGATTCATTTGCTACAGCCTATCAAAAAGATAAAGACAGTTATATTCACCTCCCACTCCTGGTCTTCAGTAAACTTTCTGAAGTCCCTGAGGAATCATCACAGTAAAAATAAAAATGCAATTTATTTCCTCTCCTTGATTATTTTGGCAAGATTGAAAATACTGACACTGAGACGGGATATTATTTTTCATCTGTCCACTAAACTGTAAAGAGTATCAAGGAAAAGGAAATAATCTGTCAAACTTTAGTCAACATTTACAAAACTCTTCAGGAAATATACAATCCCCTTGTCCCTTTCTTTATAAGGCAAAACAACAATTAGTTTTGGGTTGATCTAAAACAAAAGGTTTTTGATTTTTAAAACCATCTTGGAGAAATGAAAAAAGGCAAAAAAAAAAAAAATCATTTTGGGGCCAAACAAAACATTCTGTTTCTGATGTTTTTAACTTAAAAATAAAACTGATGTAAAATTCAAAAAAAGTTATTTCCATTTTCTCAGGGGTTTTTTTTTTGAGGGGGGGGGGCCCTGAAAAACTTTTGGAAATGCCATACAAATTCAAAAAGTGTTTCAACACATAGCTAGCTAGCTAGATATGGCAAAAAAAGCTTCATCAAAAAATTATGCCCAGCTCTATTTTTAAGACACTAGCTGCATAAAACTCTCAATGATTGATGGGAGCTACACACAGAAGTTTCACCCCATAAACAGCACTCAATATTTAAAAAAAACAACCCACCAAAAGCAGCTCTGAAAATATTGTGTGTTGGACAGGGAGGAAGGCCATAAGAAAATGTAATGTTCTAGTGGAAATGCCATAGTATTCGCAATAGAAAGTATGTGGTAAAGAAAAGTGAGCACAGCCAATCAAGTCTGACCACATCTCCCACAATGGAAGACTCCACGGTGATGAGCGCCTTGCAAATAAACTATTTTCTTTGCTCTCTACTATTTTATTCTTTATAATCTATTTCATTTTTTGCCTTGTTTTTTCTTCATTTAAGTGAAACTAATTATTTTACTAAGAAACTGTATAACTTCCAAAGAAATGCTTGTACTTCAACTCCTGATGGGGGAATTACAAGAGTTCAACTCCTATCACATGACCTGGACCCAGTTATTTTCTGCCAGAAGGGCACTGATCATTCTTACACTCCTACCTTTGCCAGCAGTGTTTTTCCACACCCAGGAGGTCCTGCAAGTAGAACGCCAGCTGGAGCTGTTAGGCCAAGAGCTCTGAATTGCCCTGGATTCCGCACAGGTGCCTATAACAAAACCTAAATCAGTTGTGGCTGTTCTGAATTTTCATTTAACTGCAAGCTAGAGCTAAAGCAAAAGCTGGGTAACTATGCACTAAAATTCAACAACAAAAATATGGGCATAATTTAGGAGCAGAAAAATAGATGAGTAGGGACCAGCTTGCAGAAACAAATGACTATTTTATGCATAATTTAGGTGCATTCATTGACTCTAAACACTGTTTTATTAAAACCTGTTGCTTAAACTGGGTATTCATAGTGAATATAGCACTAGAGATAAGGCCTCACAGAACTGGTGTCAGGACCTCAATCAAGGCATATAGAAGCATGGATAAAAATTATGCATTAATACATTATAGATAAGTGCAAAGGGTCTCCATGTACCCTTGCCATGGAATTGGCATTAGAATCCATCCCTTGACAAAGAACTATGCTCTAGAAAAGTGTTTCTCAACCAGTGGTACGAGTACCCTTAGGGGTAACTCGTGTTGACGTACCCCCCAGACTTCTCTCAACTGAAATCTGGAGAAAACTGAATTTTTGTTTTAAGTTTTACAGCGCATTATTATTTTTGTACTTTTTACACCCAAACATTTTGTTACTCGCCCAGCTACAATTAAGTTGTTTAAACAAATGTGTTGCAATGATAGGAAAAAAATGTGTGTGTCTGAAAACTTTAGGTACTGCGGGTACTTATTTTTTTTTTAAAAGGGGTACTTTATAAAAAAAGGTTGAGAAACACCGCTCTAGAACAGGGGTTGGCAACCTTTCCAAAGTGGCGTGCCAAGATTTAATCCTCCTGCCATTGGGCCATGCCATCTCTTGGGAGGAGGGGAGGGGCTCTCTCCACCACATGGCCTGTGGACTCCCAGGATCAATGCAAACCTCTCCACAGACTACCAGTTGCTAATGAAAACACCATTAATTACATAATTATGCCCAAGCCATTTTGCTAGTGCTGCAGCTGGGGAGAACGGTTTAATTTAAATTATTAAATGGATTACGTGTTTTAACTTTCTCATGTTTGTTTATCAAGCTTCATTTTAAATAAAGTAAAATATTATGTCCAACACAAAAGGTTTCAATGTTTTCTTTATTTATGGCAAGGATGAGGAACCTTTTTTGGGTTCGGGGTCACTGACCCACAGAAAAATCAGTTGAGGACCACACAAGTGAGAAGCAAAAGAACTCCTCCCAAAACCCCCAACACTCACTGGTGTGGCCGCCAACTGAGACACCTTGCTCTTCTGGCACTCCAGCCACCACGGGGAAGGGGAAGGGACAGGGAGGACTGAGGTTCAGGGCTTCCCATAGGCCAGATTTACTTTTCTGGGGTTCCAGAGTTAGTGGATTTTGTGGTCACCATTCAGCTCTGGGGTGGGAACAAATACGAGCAGTTCAATGTGTGAGACAGAGCTGCCAGCGAGTGGGATAAGGATGCAGGATCTGGATGGGGTGAGGAGGGCAAGTCTGGAAGGGAGTTTGCCTGCAGGAGAGGGTGTGGAGTGGGAGTACGAGAGGGAGGTTGGGGGAGTAATGCACAAAAGGTGAGAGAATGAGAATGCAGCCAAATAGCTAGTTGGGGAGGGAGGCAAAGAAGTGGAGAGTAAAGGAAACTGCACTTTCTGCAAAGTAAAATTGTATCCCCCCCTCACATCTTCCCTCTGCTCCGATCCCCCCCCAGCCTGTTCCCCTGCATTGCCCCATGCCCCTCAGTGCAACTCCTGCCCCCTCCTTCACCTCTCCTCCTCCCCCCACATCCCTGTGCCCCCAGCGCACTTAGGTGGCAGGGCCGCAGCGCTGGGACTCGCAGCCCCACGGGAGCAGTGCAAGGGCAAGGAGAGGCGGCGGAGGGGGAGGAGTAGAAAAGAGTCTCTTCCCTCCCTGGCCTAGCACTTTGCCTGCAGGCTGTGGTTCCAGGGCTGGGGCAGGCAGAGCCTGGGGCTGCCCAGGGTTGGCTCCAGCTCAGCCGGGCACTGGGGAAGGGGCTCCCCGCCTCCACACGTAGCCCGCAGGAAGCAGCGTGGTACAGCCTGGGCCCCAGTGCTTCACATGTGCCAACCGCCCAGCCCCACCCCCTCTTGAAGCAGGAGGCAGCCCCAGGGATGCGCGTGTGCACAGGCCTCTCCCACCCTGCTCCCTCAGCAGGACGCTAGAGCTGGTGCTGGCTCCCCGCTGCGCATGGAGGAAGGGTGGGGATGAGCTCCTGCCCCACGTGCCCAGTAAAAAAAATCTGCTCACGTATGCACGTGTGCCAGGAATTGCCGATCCCTGCTTTAGAATGTAAGTTTTCAATTTAATAGTAAAATATTTTCCTAGCTTATCTTGCTATGAAGACAAACATGGAAACATAAGGAATGTATAAATCAATGCAACTATCTTCTTGAATTTACAGATATCTTAAATATCAACACCACTAGCTATTTCACTGGGAGGCATGGATCAATGTTCATGTCATGCTCCCCGTCAGTACTTCCAAACTGGGGAAGCTAACGATCCAACCAACAAACCAAACGTGATGAAGCCTTGTCATGTGCCACCTGAGGCACATTGGGTATGCACTAAGATGAAAACTATTTCACTGATGGTCTTTTCATAGCAGAAGCACCCAGCTAATATACTTATCCCACAACACCAAACTGCGCCTTATTCTTCCTAAGTACCAAATCCTCAGTTATCCGAACACAGCTGCCAAAACTTCCATGACATCAGGTGAAGTTATCCATTACTTCCAAAATACACCAAAAACTCGAAGAGTGGGACAGTGTAAAACAAGTTAGATTCAGAAAAAACAGATCTGTTTGACTGCATTATGATTTATTTTCATATTTGTTAGCTGTCTGAATGCTACAATTTTAAAATGAAAGTGCACAAGAATTCCCAGTTTGCTACACCAGCATGCAGCAGAATCCTGGGACCTTCAACAGAATTTAGGACCAGTATGCTGTGGAATTCATAAAACCCTGGGTATATGCCCAAAGAAAATACCATGTAAGTTTGACTCTGGCTAGATCTCTTAGCATTGTACCACCTAACAGTACTTTAAAACAGTATTCATGCCTACCAGTATTGCCATTGTGAGCTCCTCCCGAATGTCCTCCAGGGCTCCAACATCTGCCCATGTCACATCAGGGACTGTAACAAAGCCCTCTCTCTTGGCGGACGGCTGCACTGAAGACAGTGCAACAATGAAATCATTCATTTCAATGCAGAGCTTCTGCAGCTGCTCTTCCAGCAGGGGATTTTCATCCTTTAGCAATTCCAGCAGCCTCTGCAATTCATGCTGAGGGGGAGGGCAGCAGAAAGAAGAAACAATGGACAAGATTTTAAGAACAAAGTCATTTTTCTTAGGGTTTCCCCTACAGCCAGAGCCTACCAGAGTCCAATGTGGCAATATTCAAGACACAGTGTGTGTGAATTTAACACTGGAAAAAGGTGACAGATCAACTTCTCTGGGGTCTTAGTGCAAATCTATCAATATCTATATGCACCTACATTCACAAAACAAGTCCAACAGGGGCAGTGGTAATGAAAACTTCCTCCCACACTGCTCCAGAGAGTTCTCTCCACGCTGTACACGCAATCTTGACTCTTATGGGGTCTGCCAACGAATCTGTTTACATTCATTAATTCTTTTTTTTTTTAAAAAGGTCATTGCTCAGAACAGAGACAGATCACTGGCTCTGTGGAACAGCACTGGGAATTTCAGCTATTCATTTACTTTTAATTCTATGCAGCCCTTAAAAATCAGTGACCATTTATAACAAGCTTTCAGTACATATCTACGCCACTGTGGGCTTTGGTGGCAGGGGGCATATAGCTCCAAACACTGCCGCTCTCTGCTGGCACCACCCTCTTAGCTCCCATTGGCCAGTTTCCTGTTCCTGGTGAATGGGAACTGTGGGGGCAGTGCTTGCAGGCAGGAGCAGTGTGCCAAGACCTCTGCCCCTCCCTAGCTGGGACATGCTGGCTGCTTCCAGGAGCGGCACTGGACCAGGGAAGGCAGCAAGAAACCCTGCCATAGAGGCTGGCCTATTACACTGCCAGAGATCACGATCGACTGGGAGAGTTCCCAGGATGAATCAGTCAATCACAACTGACTGGCTGATGACCGCGGCCTTAAGGAATTGTGAAGTGAGCGCAACGATGGATTAATACCTTAGCAGGAAGCTCTAGATGTTTAATATCCTTTTCTACCAGTGCTTCCATTCCAGTCTCTAAGCTTCGCTCAGTCGTTGCTTCTCCAACTTGTACACCTTTCCATTTCTGTTCCTCCAACATTATCAGGACCCTGTTTACTGTACACGTAGCTGCTTCACGACAAAGTGCCATCAAATCAGCACCTACATACCCTGGAGTCATATGGGCTAAATAATGAAAATCAAAAGATTCAGGGAGCCTTAGTTTTCGGCACAAAGTCTGTAGAATTCTGTGCAAGAGGAAGAGAAAAAAAAAGTGGAAATAACTTTCCTTCCAACATGAAAGCAAACATCATTGCTCAGAGATTTAAGTCATCTGAGTGTACCTGGACAGATCCTAATGGTACGAGATTACAGGGGTGAAAGTAACTTAAAATTTCTTACAGGTACCGTATTGCAACCTCCCTTGGTGAGGGTCAGGGCGTGGTATGGGTGTGTGTGAGAGGACAGTACTTGTAAGAAATGTGTGGGATGGAGTGTAGGGAGCTCAGGTCCGGGGAGGGGTGTGTGCAGGAGTTAGGAAAGGGAGTGGGGTTTGCAGGGCAGATGTGTGTGTGGCTCACAGTGCCAGCAGCATCCAAAGCCTGGCCTCCGGCCAGCCAGTCTCTTACTGGTGCGCTGCACTGGCTTATTTTCACCTTTGTACAAAAACCAAACAATTCACACATAACTGGAAAGTCACTTAATGCTGAGAGCCACAAAATTAATCCTTATTTCTTCTTCTGATATACTAAAAGAAACTTCAAGTATCAGCCAGGTGATGTTCATTTAAAGGTAAAGAGTTATGCCAAACCTCTATTAGAATGAACTACAGGTTCTGTTAGGTCTTCAAAAAAAATCCAATAAACCAACACTGGACTTAAACTGGTAGATGATATCCTAGCTGGGTTCCACCAAAGCTCAAATGTTACCACCCACTCAAATGATTACTTGGTTCACATTTCTGCACATGACATCATTTGTTTACACTGTAACTACTCAATTTTTTACAAGAACCCTGTTTTTGTTTGCAGAACATGAGCAGACAGGTCTAGTTTAAGGACCAGCTAAAAAAAGGCACAGTGTAAATATGAAGTATGTTGGAGCACTTCTCTGTAGCTAACGAGGATTAAAAAAAAAAAAAAAGTGTTCAAGAAAAAAAAAAAAAAAAAAAGAGACAGCAGATAGAGATACAGGAGCAGAGCCATATTAAGGAATTTCTAGACTGTTGCTCTGGCTGATGCTCATAAATTCTACCAACTGATACAATTTACTTGCTAATCCAAGATGAATTCATTCAACTTGTGTCATCAATTATGTTTTTCCCTTCACATTAAAGAAATTTTTAATTAGAACATGGATACTTTTCCTTTCTTCTAGAGCATTCTCCATGTCAGAGGTTAAAAGATTTCCTTCCTAAGGCCCAGTAATCCTTTCACCTGAGGATTAAACTGGTAAACCTCACTGTATGAGGAATAAGGGTTATTTCGAGAGAAGAGTTTTCTCTAGAAATAACCGCGTCTTAACAGCATCTGTTATTTCGAAATAGCGCTATTTCAAAATAGCACCATAACGCAAATATGCAAATGAAATGCGGGATATTTAAATCCTGGCTTCTTTTGCCATTTTGAATGTCTGCATTTGCATCCCTCTCTCGAAAGAGGGTGCAAGTGCAGACATACCCTTAGTATTCTTTTAAATTTAAAAAATACTTTCTATTTGATCTGGACATCATTTATCCAAGCTGTTAGCACTGTGCTAAAGCTTTGACTGGAACAATTTATTAAATTACTAGCAGGGGCTACGCCCCCTGCTCGCTATGCTCACCAACCCCCCTCTCACTGGCCACTTTCATGGCCAGAGAGCCTGTTAATCTTGCACTGAGTCTGGCTGTGATCTCCATGGCCCCAAGTTACTCGTACACTTCTCTGCTCCCCACCCCCGGACAGCACCCTCTATCCAAATGCTCTCGGCCCATCCTGCCCACTCACACTCCTAAATCACGCGCCAGTCCTCCCCCTGCACCCTTCCCGCTCCTGCCCCACCCGCCAATAAAATAGTTCATTTGCGTTTAGAGTTCAGAGCCTCTCCTGGCAGCTAGCACGGGCTACAGAGAAGTGACCTGTCAGGAAGGGTTATGCTCTGCGGGCTTGTGGGGCCTCACATGTCAATAAAAAACGAACGCAACCAGTAAAATGGGACCCAACTCTAAACAAATCCCCTTCATTCCAGGTGCTCCTGGGCACCCAGATTGCTAGCCAGACCCTAATCATTCAGAAACATTCCCTCTATATAATGGGTTTGTTGTATATTAAAATGAAACCGACAATACCTGTAACTTATTCCTTTACTCTGTTACCCTGTTGTCAGACTCCTATGCATAAGATTTTTTTTTTGTCCTTTAAGAAAACAATCAATATGGAGGAATGCTGTTAAGACTCCCTGATTCAACTATTCAAAACAATGCTCAAGATTTTCTTGTCCAAGCAAGCTCACTCACATGTGAGCAAGATCACTGAAGATTCTCCTCACATTCACCATTCCTTCTCCTTGAAATGGCACAAGTTGTGAATTAATTAATATGTCAATATAACAAACTATGAAATATCCATTTTTAAGAACATGGGGCATACCTCTGTGTTTATTTAGGATGGGTTATTTGCCATAGAATCAACAGTGATTGTACAAAGGAAAAGAAATGGCCTAGATAAGAAGTATATGAAACACAATAGCCGGATTTATAGCAGCAAAGATGCAACCCCTCCGCTCAGCCCTAGTAACATAGTTGTTTTGCCATAGCTGAAAAGAGCCATGAACATAAGAATGGCTGTACTGGGTCAGACCAAAGGTCCATCTAGCCCAGTAGCCCGTCTGCCGACAGTGGCCAGTGCCAAGTGCCCCGGAGGGGGTGGACCGAAGACAATGATCAAGCGATTTGTCTCGTGCCATCCATCTCCAGCCTCTGACAAACAGAGTTTTTGACTAGCTGTTCCTCAATCTTTTTTTGCTTTTCTTATTTCATTTTTACACTTGATTTGACAGTGTTTATGTTCCTTTCTATTTATCTCACTGGGATTGGACTTCCATTTCTTGAAAGATGCCTTTTTGTCCCTCACTGCTTCTTTTACATGTGGTGAAGCCACAGTGACTCTTTTTTAGGTCTCTTACTATGTTTTTTAATTTGGGGTATACATTTCAGTTGCGCCTCCATTATGGTGTCTTTAAAAAGTTTCCATGCAGCTTGCAGGGATTTGGCTCTCGTCACTGTGCCTTTTAATTTCTGTTTAACTAACCTCCTCATTTTTGTGTAATTCCCCTTTTTGAAATTAAATGCCAGAGTGCTGGACTGCTGAGGTGTTCTTCCCACCACAGGAATGTTACATGTTATTATACTATGGTCACTATTCCCAAGCGGTTGTGTAATAGTTACCTCGTAGACCTGATCCTGTCCTCCACTCAGGACTAAATCGAGAATTGCCTCTCCCCTTGTGGGTTCCTGTACCAGCTGCTCCAAGAAGCAGTCATTGAAGCCATTGAGAAATTTTATCTCTGCATCTCTTCCTGAGGTGACATGTACCCAGTCAATATGGGAATAACTGAAATCCCCCATTATTATAGAGTTTTTTTATTTTTGGTAGCCTCTCTAATCTCCCTTAGCATTTCAATGTCACTATCACTGTCCTGGTCAGGTGGTCGATAGTATCCCTACTGCTATATTCTTATTATTGGATCATGGAATTACTATCCCTAGTGATTCTATTGAACATGTTGATTCATTTAAGATTTAAGAAACCATTACAGGTCCTTATACTTAACTCATCTTATTCTTGCCTTACCAATATTTGTACGCAAGACCAAAGAGCAGGCTTGCCATTGTTTTTACTCTTTGCTTTACTGGTTTTGTATCCTTGGTAAAATTAATAAATAATTTTTGTTCTGAAGACACTGTTTTTGAATTGTTTTAGCCAATTCACTGAAGGCCCCAGAATGAAAGGGTTTATAAGTGCCAATTGCATTTGGGTCTACTGCAGTAATGGGGTTAGGAAACAGAGCAGGTGCAACCTAGAGATCCACTCTAAGCATAGTTGAATCACACGGCTCCACTCAGAATTAAGTTAAAAAAGTCAGGCTTGTTACCTCAGGAAACCATTCAAGAGGTACTAAAGAATCTAAGGTGTATTTGTGCCCTAGAACTATGACCAGTGAATAAAGAGACTTAACGACAGAAAGCTGCACAAATTTGTGTTGTCAACTCCAGATCTTTTTAAAGAGTTGCCCAGAACATTTGTTCATACAAGATTTATACATGCATCCATAGGATGGATTGGACAGAGACAACACAGAGATATACCTATTGTTACCCTTTCTCCACTTACCTGTGCAGACTGATTGGATGCCTCTGGTTCTTTGTGCTGAACATTTGTCCTTAATGGTCCACTAATTTGCAACCGTTATACTAATCAGAAGTGTTAGCCTACTAAGACATACCTCTCTCTAGATGCTTCATCAGGAATCCCTAAACAAATTTCTCTGTCAAATCTTCCAGCACGCCTCAATGCTGGGTCCAACGAATCTGGTCTGTTAGTAGCACCAATGACTAGGACCTGAGCAGTGGCAGCCAGATTATTCAGGTCTGAGGATGGAAGACAATAAACAAGTACTCAGAAAAGAACTGTATCTTCCTGTTGGAACATCACTATTTACATTACTCTTTCTTAAATCTATGCTGCAAAAACATATTTACTCTTGATCATTGTTGGGAAACCATAACTGTTATGCTAAACAGTTGCTTCTCTTTTAAGCACAAAAACTTCTAGATACTTATCTTTATTTCTACTAGCAACATACTTCGTGTAAAGCACAATTTCAAGCATTTAAAACATCATTTACATAGCACTTTTTCCAACATATATATTTACATAGTACTGAAAGGGTTTCAAATTCATCTGTAAATTACAACATTCAAGAATAAATTTCCCTTTTTACAGAAAAGAAACTGCATTTAGGATGAATCATGGGAACTGTTAATGGCACATAATGACATTGCTAGACAGGACAGGAAGTTAATTTAATCATATCCACAAAAAGTAAGAGAGTGTCACTGGATCTGCAGAAAATCTAAAAAAGCAGAAAAAAGTTATATAAAAAGATTTTAAACAGACTTTAAACATATCTTTTAAACAGATATGTCCTTCATATCCCCCATTTCGGCAAAAATGCCTTGGGATCTTCATCTACCAGAATTGGTCAGACCTCAATTTAAATCTAATTTTAAAGAAGTTAAAATAGAACCAAAATTGAACTTCAAAAGAAGAAGGAGGTTAATTAAAAAAAAAAATAAAAGTATGGTAATTTCACTGCTGAAACTTACCATCCATACAGGTTAAAAGCTGGGCGACAATTCTCCGCTCCATGTCTTTCGATGCAACTTCTCTTTTTGGTGTAATTGCATCAATCTCATCTAAGAAAAGGATGCATGGTGCATTGGACTAGGAACAAGAACACCACTGTAAACACTAGAGATATACATAGCAATAAGAAGTAATAATTTAAGAAAAGTGGTTCTCTCATGTCAAAGCTTAAAAGATGTATATATTACTGTAAGTGCTGTCATGTACTCTGAACCACCACCCAGTCTCAAACCCCAATGCCCCTTTCCTCCCCGCAACAGCCCTGCTCTCTTTTAGAGAATAAAGAACAAATATACTATGGAACTGTGCATAGGGCTGAGATCATTAGGAAACTAAAGCACGAGATTTTTTTCAAAAAATATATTTTAGGTTGCTCTGTATCTTCTATAGACACTGCACAGTTGCAGTTGTTTGCTGATTTGAAAATATTCAAGTCCAAGAGAGAGATTGAGGTACAGTAGATTTCTGATAATCCGGCACCTTTGGAACCCAGGTGGTGCCGGATTATCGGATATGCCGGACTATCGGGAGGTACTCTGGTGGGGGTCTGTGACAGGTCTGCCAGGACCCGCACTGCCTCCGGCGGGGGATCGGCGGGGAACGGCGCGGCGAGGGCCGAACCCTCCGCCGTTTTGCAGGGAGGCAAAGCCTGCAAGCAGCGGTAGCAGAGAGGGGGTGAGAGGCAGGCATCTGCTTCAAGAAGTTGTTAGTCAATTACACTACCACCTGGGTGGATCCGCAGGTGACAGGCTGCTGCTGAAACTGACAAGAGATCTTCTCCCCTCCCTGTCCCTGCTGCTTTTACCAGTAGACTCCCGATAGTCCAGGATCAAAAGAGCGAGTGAGTGAGTTTGCGCCTGTATCAGTTGTCAGATGCTATAGAATCTGGAGAACTAACCCACATAATGGACAAGGGGGAAGACATGGGTGATAACAGAAACCATTTGCTAACTCAGGTTAGTAGAAGAACCAGATCAAGTTCAAGGAGCTAAAGCAGGGAACATATAAATCATAACAGATTTCTGCAACCTTTCATTTTATACTAACATCTCTTGATCTAGAAAGGCAGATAAAGCTGTCAAGCTAGTGTAGCATGTGTGCCATCTAGCTGTTCCTATATTATTTCTCTGAGTTTATCAGCATTTGTAGTACAGAAAGAGCATGATTATGCTATGAAGGAACTACAGTACAAAAACACGGTACATGCTAGAATAAAGTCTTTTGTTGAGACCCAAGAGTCACTGAAAAAAGCAATTTAAGGTAACAAATGTAAGTGGCTAACATTAAAAAATGTTTTTAGGTCAAAATTTGTTTTATGCAATAAATTCCATTGAAAGTTAATTCTGATAGCTAAGGGCCAGACCACTTTAAATGCAAGGAATATTTTTTTTTAAAACCACATTATATACCATGAGTTTGGTTCTTGTTTCCCTATGGTTTCTAATAATGGCTTTTTAAATGCAAAATAGCAGTTCAGGTTCATAGTGGGACAGAAACTAACCCAATTCCAGGATCCTCACCTTCCTCTGAATCCCATGAAGAAGACTGGTGCATGTGCTGTGAGGCCTCAAAACAGTGGTGATTGTGGGGAATGGAGAAGGAAAAGCAGGTATTCTCAAAAGGCAAATATGGAGGACTTATGGACCTATACTGAGATTTACTTAAGTTATTTTTAGTAAATAGCCTACCCCTTCTATTTTTCTTCGCTTGTCATTGAAAACTAGACAGACTAAGATACTCTCAAGATCAGGGTATAGTCACTGCCAACCTAGTCTGGATTTCAGCCAATGTTGCCTGATTTTAGGAAGTTATTATTCATGTGAATAACATGGGCTAGGAATATAAAGTTCTATTTAATTGGTTAACCGGTTAAACATAATGTTTACCTGGTTAACTGATTTAGGGAGGGCAGACGGGAAGGCCACTCCAGCCTAGCTGGAACAGCCCCTGCCTGAGGTAGGCTCCGTGGGGCTGGAACAACCGCCAGCAGTTCATCACAACCGGTAAGCATCACTTGTTAAGGAGGATGTTAACCATTCACATCCTTAGCATAGGCTACACGAGTAACACAGAGGCGCTCTTGTATATTTAAAAGTAGCTGGAGTTACCCGGCATTGCTCGGGAAACCGGAGGAACAAAATGTAGAAAAACAGTAGTCCATTATCTTTTTTGGAATGGTAAAAAAGTTGCACTGATTTCTATAGGGATTAAAATACAGATCCGTGTCATCGGGGGGAGGGGGGGGTGCGACCCCGGGTGGAGGGGAGGTTACACGCGGGAGGGGCACCCCAGCTTGCACCCGGGGCTGCAGGTGCTGTGGGGGGGGCAGGGCGGGTGCCTGAGCCGTTGTGCGTGTGGGGGTCGGAGCACGGCGTGTCAGCGGGGGGAGGGAGGGCTGCTTATGTAACCTCGCGGGCAGGAGGGGGCAAGTCCCGGATGGCGCTGGGGGCCTCAGGCGGTGGGCATGGGACCTAGGGTGGGCAGGGCGGCCCCTGCAGTGCAGCACGGCGGGTTACTTTTTGATTTTTACAGCTTGAGCTCGGCCCGATTGGGTCCAAAAATACCTTAAAACCTTCTCCTGGATGAAAGGTTATCCCATGCAAAGTTTGGTTGCGGTAGCTCTTATAGTGTCCAAGTTATTAGTGCACAAACATACAAACATTCTCCTTTATATATTAGATTATGCAGGAATGGGAAGATTTAATCCTAACATTTTTCTTCGATTCCTAGATCTTTGCCAGCAATTTCTTATTTCATTCTAATATCATTAATGTACCCAAATTCACAGACACACTGAAGAGGTTAACTTCTTAAGTAACAAAATAGTAATTACTTCAGTATATACAAAAGCCAACCATTTTATGCAGTGAATTGCCTAACAGTGACCTATACATTAATCATTGTATTATAATTTATATTGCATTGAAAATTCTTTGGGGCAGGGAGTGTCTTTTTGTTCTGGGTTTGTACAGCACCTAGCACAATGGGGTCCCAGTACATGAATGAGAATCCTAGGTTTGACAGGAATACAAATAATTTAATCTTAAATTCAAATTGTAGCAGCAGAAAGGGACCATTAAAAGGTTTTATGAAGAGAAAGGAACAAGCAATTTATAAGCTCAGCCCCCTGGCCTCACCACAGCTTGTTCAAACAACTCTCTCAACTTCTGTTCAGACTCCCCAGACACTCCCGATACAACTTCAGTAGCAGCTACTTTGAGCATCGGAAGTTCAAGTTCCTGGAATAAATGTAAAGAACATCAATATAAAATTTCTAAACTTGTCTCCCAGCTCCCACTTTAACAATTTATATAGCCCACAGCCATTTAAGTGAAAGTAGCATTAAAAACAAAAAAGAGATACTGTATGGACAAGCTTGGCAATAAAAGTCCTTCATTTATCCCAGAACAGGCCCAAAGACAGTGACAGTGCAACTGCTCTACCATGCCATAAAACTGTCTTTACCCTGAATTGCATGTACCCTCTACAATTAAAAAGTGGTTCATTCTCAGAACTAAAATGCAGTAATAATCCCTGACCTTTCTGATGAAACCAGCGATAAGAATGCTACTTGTAGAGGTGGCTGTTTGATAAGAATAAATCATCTTATTTGATAAAGACCAAATAGTTGTTGTATGGTAACTTTCAAGTTTAAAGTCATGGGGTTACCGTCCCATGAAGTCAGCCATGTAACAGACAAAAACAGATTTTATGCCCTTAAAAAAAAAAAAAAAAAAAAAAAAAAGGCTGAAAACTTCTACTGTAAACAGATCAAATTTTACATTAATACATGGCCTGTTGAAAGTCCATTCATTGTGAATGCTTGCAAGAAGCTGAACTTTTAATGCAATATTTTTCCCTTGCATGATGCTCTATCAAGGAATAATCCTGATTTAAGTTGCATTTCTGCTATTTAAATTCTAATGGATGTTTATTTTGAGATGAGATGGAAGAGGCAAAATAGATAAAAGCAAAGAGGAAAACATTCTAGTCTATCTGCCCTCTCCCTATCTTAAGTCCAATTGAAAGAGCAGACTGAAGGAAGGGAAATCACATATTAATGGAGTCTCACCCCAGCAATTGCCTGAGCTAGTAATGTCTTTCCACACCCCGGCGGTCCATGTAAAAGAAATCCTCGTGGTGGGACCACACCTAAGTGGTTGTATACTTCAGGGTGACGCACGTGTATCAGCATCTTGCATACCTCCTATAAGGAAAAACATAAAAATAGAGCAGACAGAAAAAAAAAAAAAAATGTATACACTAAAAATGCATAGAAGGATAACTTCTGCCTCATTTATTTCAGTAACTGATACAAGGGTGGTAAGTTTGAGTTAAGATCTATAGCTAGTCTTGCTAACTGCATAAGTTGTTTAGAGACAGCTGTTAGTCTTGCATATGATTTGTTGAGCTCCTATGCAAATCAGTCCTGCTTTGGCTCCACCTCCCTCATTTTGTATAGATGTAGTTTTATTCATTATCATTTAAGTAAAACTAACCTTCAGAGTTTCATCGTTGCCTCCCACATCCTCAAATTTCACTAAAGGGAATTGTAACTCTGGTCCTTTAGTTTTAACTGCAGGCAGAAAGAGTAAGGGAATAAATGAAGTTATTAGAATTTAGACACAGCAGAAACCAGTGACTGCAAACATCCACAAGACAGACACTAATCTCAACACTTAGGTTAAAAGATTATATAGAAGAAACTATTTCTTGTGCACCAGTTACAGGACTGGAATATTTTATAGTGCAACATGAAGGATCAACATCTTCCTGAAAGTCTCCAGACCCCCATCCCCAAAATCCCAACATTTTGGAAGTGCAGAATTCTCTCTGATCTTAATTGATGCAGCTACCATCCACCCACACGCTCAGAAAGCCATTTCAGAAATCACATCTCACCTTTCTTACGCAAAACAGATTCTATTTCTTCATCTACGTCTTGAGAGCTTTCTTTCCTTCTTTTTCGTCTCTTACCCTTTGTCTTCTTTCCTTCACTCTCCAAAAAAGAAAGGTCCTTTGATTTCTAGAGTACAAAAAAACTTGAATGAAGTAACCATGTCTTTCCTACAGACACTTCAAAGAGAAAAACAAACAAAAGCAGAAAAAACATATGGTCCTCATGCATAGATAGTATGAGAATGGTAAGAGATAAGGTATGATCAATCCTTTCTGTGTTAAAAACAAGTGATAAATGATTTGAACTAATGACTGGTTTACATTGCTCTTTTTCTAATCTAAAATTCCTCAAAAAAAAAAAATTTACATGCATAAACTAGAAAAAGATCTAAGAATTAAAAGGTAATTTAAGTTAGGATTTATCTACACAGGAACACTATACAGGAATAAGATAGGTTGTGAATTTAAAACATAATAGCAATTACAATATAGCTATATGTGTAGACGCCCTTATTATTGAATAAGAGCATAAATGTGGGCTGCTAATCTGGAATAGATATTCCAGGACAGTTTATTCTTCAATAGTTATTCTAGAGTTTTCCCAGACAGACAAACCGTGAATTGCATAATTACTGTAAAAGGAACAAATACTGTCTCAATACAGCAGCGTTTGTGTCTGTGCATATAAACACCTCCATTAGAAACAATGTTAATTTATCAGTGATACAAACTGTACAACAATTAGCACAATAGGATCCTGATTCATAAGTAGGGCTTCTAAATGCTATCGTAATACAAATACTAAATCACCATTAGTACTGTAGTGAATATTGGGCAAATAATTACCACACACACACACACACACACACACACACACACACACACACACACACACACACACACACACACACACACACACACACACACACACACACACACACACACACACACACACACACACACACACACACACACACACACACACACACACAAAAAAATACAAATGAGTGAATGGAGTAAATGAGTAAGATGAGATAGTTAGCAAGATGTTCGCTGTGTTTTATTTCGAACATAATTTGGTGGACATTTTATTCCACAATGATCTTCTTGCTACCCTATTTTTCCTTGTAAGGGCAGACACTATTATTAGAGCTAAAATGACAGTCTTCCACATCCACCAGCAACTTTATGTAAGTCAGCCAGCAAAATGATGAGCGAATAGGATGATATGCCTTGTCCACTGACTGAATTTCGGCTTTTTTTTAAAGCTTGTTGGGAGCCAGGTCACTAAGTTGTTTTGTTGTTTTTTTTCCTTTTTCAGAACCAGGTTAGTGATTTTTGGTGTTTGTTTTTTTGCTCTTAGGGAGCTAGATTAGAGTAGTGGTATTTTTTTGTTTTGTTTGTTTGTTAGGGAGAGGAGATTGCTTTTTACTTGTGTGTGGCCTTTGACTGATTTTTCTGTGGGTTAGTGGCCTCTGACCAAAAAAAGTTCCCTACATTGACCCTTCAGGGCAGGGTGATCACATTTCTGCCTGAAGACGTTGGGTTTACTTTTGTTAAACAACATCTAAAATTACTACAGGTTAAATCTCTCTAGTCTGGCATCCTTTGGATCTGACTGGTGCCGAACCAGAGAATTTGCTAAACCACAGGTGGTTAATATTGTCTAGCAGCATTACCAACACTCCCACTGCTTATTGGGCTCTTAGAAGGCATTTAGGAGTAAATTAGAGATAAATGACAGCACAAAACATTGAGAACCAAGACTGTACACAAACTATATGGAACCACAGGAAACTTGGCCACTCCCATAATAGACAGACATCCAAGTAACTAAAATCATGCTGGACTATGGATGTTGCCAGAAAGATTCAACCAGTTTACTTTGTACATTCTGTCCCTAAAGGCCCTTTTTTGTCAATTGACAAAGAGCATATTCAACACATTTGTTGCAACGTTTAGCCAAACACTGTGTTGTAAGGTAAGTGATACGATACCTGGTGACATGCTCTTAAATCAAAATATTGCAAGTATGGGTTGTGTATAAAGAGTTATACACGTGCTAGAAATACGCTCTACATCAGGGCTGCTCAACATGCAGCCTGCGGACCGTTTGTTTGCGGTCCACGGTGCGGTTGGGGTTTATGCAGGGCTCAACATGAGGCCTGTGGCTGGGATCCTTTGAACATGGCCTCCACTGGGAACACACTCTACAATGGCGAGGTGTCTGGCTGGAACAGATGGGTACAGGGTGTCTGCGTTTCTAGCCCGCAGGCAGGAGGTGCAAGGAGCGCCAGGGCATTGTGGGAAGTTCTGGCTGCTTAACCTTGTGGGCAAAGCCTGAAAGGTGCTGATTGGCTCACACTGGCCATGTTTGTAGCCCTGCTTCCGTCCCACATAGAGCAACAAGACTCCCGCTTGGGGACATCAGCCCTGCTGGGAATCCAGGATGGGGCTCCCAGGCATCTGTCCTTTTTTGCCTCTCATGTCTGGCCTCACTCGCCCAGCTCCCTGCCTGCCACAGGTTGGAGTGCTCTGGCTTGGCTTTTTCTGAGTAAAATCACTCCAAGAAATGCAGAATCTGAAGCTTCAAGCTAAGCACCCAAAACACTGGTATACAATTTGCTTTTAAAAAGTGCTGTCATATGGGTGGAAATCTGGTAAATATTGCATTTTATTAATATCAGCAGAACTGACTTAAATGGGGCCTGCGTTTTACGTAGATTTTCCTTAATTGTATTCATGCCCATCAGTGTGAACGAAGCTATTTGCATATATATTTGCACGTATATGCAACCACACTTAACTTTCAGAGGGGTAGCCGTGTTAGTCTGAATCTGCAAAAGCGACAAGAAGTCCTGTGGCACCTTATAGACTAACAGATGTATTGGAGCATAAGCTTTGGTGGGCCACTTCGTCAGACTCTCTCATTGGTTATTTAGGAATAATGGCTGTTATTCTGAAATAATGCTGCTGTGTAGACGCACCCTAAAAGAGCTATTTAGGCAAAGACTGTACTTTGCTAAAGCCAGGTTTTGGGCACTAGAAAGTGGTGTTTGTTTTTTTTTTAAACCAGACCGTCCTCTTTTTCTCTTCTTAGTATCATTTAAATCTATGTTTTTGTCATAAATGTGTGCTTAGTTTTACTATTACCCATATCAGTGCTGCATTTTAAAGTCAGTGCAGGTGCTTAGCTAGACAAGCACACTGGCATGTATAAGAAACCCCTGCCATTTGTGGTGGATGCGTACCTGGCACCACTGTGAATGGCAACAATCCGCAAATAGTTGGGAAAACTCTCCACAGGGGGCTAGGAGCTGCAGGCAACTCAACACAGCTCCCAAACTCGCTGGGACTCCTGCCATCCCCTCCCGCCCCCCCCCGCCCCAAGGCCAGGCCAGGAAACACCTGTGAATATGCAGGAGCACTAAAAGTGATTGCACAAATTGTGAGGGTCTCCTGTATACTGTCTCTTTGGGAGGCAGTAATGTAGCAATTTATGTGACTGTCCAGTTTAGGGGCAGGATACTGCAAAGAGATGTTTCTGGAAACTGGGATTCACTGAATGTTATCTAGCAGAGCCTCAAGGAATTTGCTGTTGAGGTAGAGAGAATAGTGTGGCAGTGAGCTGTCACACAGTTTAAGCTTCAGCAAAACTGATCTGTTTTCTGCAGTAAAGGAAAAACATAATGGCTTATGGTTTCAGACAGCCCTTTACACAATTTCCTCTGTTACTTCCCCTGTTTGCATGAGACTGTAACACAACAGGAGAAGACAAAATGTGATTGTAAAAATCACAGAAAAAGGTAAAGTAACTTGATCAGGTGTGATTCCTGAAACTGTGTTTAATTAGTTTTTTAAATTATATTTCCAGTCTTTAAACCTGAGTATTTCAAACAAAGGTTTTTCGAAAAAGTTTGAGATGCACAAGACAAATTTGTGCTATAACACACAATCTAGTATTATTTGTACCAGAATATTTTGACAGTTTCAATATTTATTAATAAAGATGACACCAACCAACTTTCATCTTATCATTTTCTATTTAGAGTGCTTCACAAAAATTAAAATCTACACTGTTTCAACCACCAAGAAATTGCAGCAACCTCTAGAATGAAACACTGTAAATGTATTAAAAAAAATGTGCATTGCCCACTAACAGCTTAAAACTTGTTTTTATATACAATGTGTATCTTCTGGACATGGGGAAGAAGAAACCTGATCTTCATACTGTACTTCAAAGCATCATCACATAAGGTAAGAAATATACTACACCCCAATGTATACACCCAGTTAAGTGATACCAGATTTAAAAGAGAAATTACCTCAGAAACCAGTTTTTTTTCTTCTTCTTCCTCACAAAGGTCAATTAAGAAGTTGTCTTCTTTTCTATCTGGAGTTTTATCAATAAACCATCCACCTTCAGTGACCCTACTATCAAGCGGGGTTCCAGATGGAAGAACACTGGTTCTGGGAGCTGTCACTTGTGAAGTGGTACTGGTTTCTGTTGGCTCATTTTTTGGAGTTCCTGATTCTATTCCAGCATCTCCTTTCCGGTATAAGGTCAACAGAGAGCTGTTCAGGTGATTCGTGTGCTGCAAAGTCGAAGTATTTAAAAGGAAATTAAAAAAAAAAAATTGGTTGCAGATATCTCCCATGGCAAGCAAACAGACTTAATGCAATAACTGAGTCTCTATTCTGCCCTCTCCCCATACATTTGCTATGCCCCCCTTCTTCAGAAATGGCCCCCAGCCATATTCTTGCACCTTTTTCACATCTACCAGGTTTCCAGCTGGGGGCTACTGGCTGATTTGCTCATTCTAACAAGCTACCTCTGGTTTGTCAGAATGAGGGCATCAACCAAGCCATTAGCAGGTTGGTAACCAAGGAACAGCATAGCCAGCCAGAATGAAGTAGGCATAGCTGGTCAGAGATACTGTGGCAGGTGTAACTTCTAGGATGCTGACTCCTACAAACACCAGTAAAGGTTGGACTTTTTTGGTGCAGCATCCTTAGGACCTGAGCAGTCCCAGATGAGGGATTCTGCTGGACCAGGGGAGGTCATTTCTGGCCGCCTGCCACTAGCCCCCTCCAGCTCTGGCCTGACTGCTGGCCTCCCAGCCAGCTCTTTCCTTTCACTGGCCCCCACTGCCTTGACAGCTCCCGCTGCCCTACTGGGCAGCCCTGACACCTCTGCATATTGGACTCCTGTTGCAGTGCCTGCCTCCTGCTGCCATACTGGGCTCCCACTGCCCTGCCAGCCTGTAGTGCTCCCAGGAGCTAGCTCTCCACTGGGATACTCTAGTCTGGCAACATCCATGGTCCGGATGCTGCTGGACCAGAGTCCCAGTATAGAGAGAATTCTAAACCAAAGTTTGGGCCTTAACCAAATGTATGGTGACAGCTCTATTTTAAAGCTTGTATATTTTAAGTAACGAATATTGATATATTTCATATGTGCACTGTGGTGTTCATTTCAATTGCATTATACCATACAGAGTGAAATATGGACTTACCAGATGCTCTGGGTAATCATCATCTGAGTCATCTGTGTAGCTTTCCACATCCCTTTAGGAGAAAAGTGAGGAAGCAGAAATTATGGGATCAATATATTGTAACAGTTGTTCAGAAGTCTCATTGTACTAACAGAACAGATATTCTCCACTGGGAAGATGCTAGGCTATTTGTGCTAGGATTATAATACTGCTGTGTCTGGGAGAGAGGAATAGAGATAAAACTATCCTTCCAATTGCCATGTACCTCCAGCCCCACCCTCCAATCTAAATCTGGTTGTGGAAGAGGGGAAACTTTCTATCCTCAGAGCTTCCACCACCAGCAGGGCTCTCTATAGTACACAAAGCTATTCTGGTAGTCCTGAAATCAGACTTCAAAGCCCACCAGAATAGCCTACTCAGTTTGTGTGGCTGGAGATATCTGAGGAAATAAAGCTGTATTCATTTTTAAATTTTGAGGCTAGAATTCAAACCAAAGATAAAAAGGTTGAAATTATGAACAGAATTCTTTATGGGGACAAGGAGGCAAGGGATTTTTGTATTTTAATAAATAAAAATATATTCTCTATTATTAATCTGCTTTTTACCAATAAATAAATCACACAAATTGTGTTAGCTAAAAAAAGAATACTTCAGTAACACAACTCACTACCTATTTACAGCAACTGAAATAAGTGAAATATTCATGTTTGCGTGGCAGTATTAACACATAAGCAGGCTGTAGCCTCTAGAAGGCAATATGATCACACTCAGACCAGCTAATGCTAGTGTCAATCTTTTTGTTCATGTGCACCATTATAAAAATACATTGTGGGAAGTCAGGCACATTAAGTAGTATATTATCCTTGTGTACAGTTGGTTTCTTAAGAATTAAAAAGTTTCTTTGAATTATTTAGCCAAACTCCAACACTTGATAGAATTTGTCTGAAAGCTGTACATTAGGCTAGGGGTGGGGAACCCTGGGCCTTAGGTTCCCCACCTCTGCTGTAGCCTGCCCACCCCTGATGAGTCCAGATCTGAATCTTTCAGATTATCCCTGTACTGTTAACCATAGAAATTAGCACTGCAGGACAATGATCACTGTATCTCTCCCTTCCAATGACTGTCCTCTAGATAGTTATTACAGATATCTGATTGCACAAGAAAATGTAAGTTTAATAAAAAGCCAACAGACTTCTTGTTCTGAAAAGTGTTTAAAGGTCTGATGACTGAAATTCAGAACACCTGTGTGTTCTGTACTGCATTAAACATGCGCTATCTTACAAACGCTGATTTGAATGGCTATTTTGGTCACTAACAGAAAATATTTTAATGCTGAAAGTAAGTCTCCTTTTTAATTCAGACAATGCAAAAAACAACACATATAAGGGGGCAGAATGCTCTAGGGGACTGTGCACATGATTAGAAGCCAGGAAATGCAAATTCTAAGCTCACCTCTAACACTAAAAGGCTGTGTGTCCTTTGAAAATTCACTGAAATGCTCCATTTCAGTTTTTCCATGCACAAAAAAATAGCAATAAGACCTGTGTGACTCAGAGGAGATATAAAGATTTAACAGATATGCCCCCATCCTACACAAGCTACATGGATGAATCCTTTTACTACTGATGTTAAAGGTTAACCATTAACCAGTAGGGATGAAGCAGCTATCTGCCTGACACAGACAGGAGCAGCCCCTGTCTGCAGCAGGCCTGGGTATCCCACAGATAGGAGCTGTGCTGGTGTCCCAACCAGCTTCTATCTGAAGGGAGCCCAACCCACCACAGACAGGGGTTGATCTGGGCCTGGAAGACAGCAGCAGCCCCAGCCCAGATCCCACTTAGCCAGTTAAACGTTAGGTCAACCTAACATTTAACCAGTTAACTGATTAACCGAGATTTTACATCCCTACCTTTTACCTACAAGGATCCCTGTTGGGGTCAGTGGCCTTGTCTTCAAAACACACACGTACACTTACCTCAATTCAAGCTACGTTGTAGTGAAGCAGGTCCATAGGCTTGAACTCAACCTGCTAACTCACACAAACTATACCTTTTCACTGGGGTTATCTTTTTAATTAAGAACTTCTCCTGGCCCTTCCCCCCCCCCAAGCAAAGAACAGGCTAACGAGGATACAAGGGCACACCTGTATGGAAGAGCTTGCATGATCAGGGCCTGCATAGTTAGGTTTTTTTAAAGACACAAAGCACTAACATCATTGTTAAAGTAGTCTTAAAGCAAGATTTTCAACTTACTCATCCTCTTCTTGTCTGTGTCTTGCTCTTTTCGCCACATGTTCATTTTCTAAAGTTGTTAAATCTTCAAATTCTCTCTCATTACTTATTATCCCAAACACTGGGGAAAAAATAGAAGAACATGATGAGAAGATGACACCAAGTGCTCAACAACAGTGTCGTCAGTAATTCAGAAAGCTTCTTTAACTTGTTTGGTATTTTTGTCATGATATTAACAGACTTACCTTTCTCAACCTGAATTCTAAAGGCATTTCTTTTTCTTCGGCCATATTCTGTACTGAAAAACAATTGCACACATTAGGTTCTCACTAAGCCTTCTTTCATGTAGTGACACACTCCACAATTGTTTGTGTGAGTGCATCCAGGAACAAATCATATGGAAGAGTGATTTGGTTCAAGGTATTCCAGGCTTTACAAAAAGATTAGGTGCAACTCAAATAGTGTCATACTACACTCAATTTTGGGGATAAAAGTTACAAGGTGAATCACAGTGGTCTCTAGGTAGTGGTCTTCAAAAGGACATTTTGTGTGGATTACGAGCAGCCTCTTCAGCTGAACACAGAGCAGTGAATGGCAATATAAAAGAAAAATCAGCCATGGGGATTTCCAACCAAAATACACAACTGGCTTTTCTGTTTTAAACAACTACATACATAGCTAGGAACTGGACAAGGATGGGTTCTTCAGCAGTTACTGTGGTGCACTGATAAATTAGTAAACGGAATCTTGCACAACACCGTATCACCAGCTACAAACAACGTGGTCCATTACTTTCACAAGCACTAAGTTCAACCATTGGATTTTTTTTTTCCTTTTTGGCATAATGAAAAATTCAGACCCTTTAATCATTTGCAATGAATGTGCTCTCCCAACTTCATGATCAAGTGGCTGAGTTCCCTTCCAATAACACAAGGGTGGATAAATACTGGCTCATGGGCTAGATCTGGTCCACCAGGGTTAGCTCCTGGGGGGCCCCCCACCAGCAGTCGCAGCTCCCATTGGCTGCAGATCACTAATCCCAGCAAAAGGGAACTGCGGGAAGTAGTGTCCCTTCCTACTCCGCTGCCACTGGCTGGGAACAGTGATCTGTGGCCAATCACTAGTACCTGCAACTGTGCAGGTAAATATAGTGGCCATGGCCCGCTAGGTGCTAACCCTGGCAAACTGCCGCTGTGTTATTATCCATTCCTCCACTAACAGATCACAAACTATATATCCCACAATAGAGAGAGGCTATAAGCATGCACAAAGCTACCTCCTTGTCCTCCTTCAAATTCTGATTTAAAATTCTCTTCGCTGTGGTGCTTAAAAACACCTTGAAAAGTTAGGCAACTGAGGGTACATCTACAGAGCATGCTTATTTTGAAATAAGCTGTTTTGGACTTTTTTCCCCCCTGAAATAGCTTATTTTGAAATAGCATGTCAACACTACAGGGAAGCCGCAAAATTAGTCCGAGGCAGGCTTCCCTAATGTGAATGTGCTACCTCAAATTAGTGCCCCAGGAGGCACTGGGGAGTAATTACTAAGCAGCAGTGGAGCGTCCACACTACTGCTATTCTGGAATAGCTATTTCAGAATAAGTATTACTTCTCATTGAATGAGGCTTACAGATTTTGAAATAAGCTGTCCATTATTTCAAAATTATTTTGAAATAATGGAATTGCTATGTAGATGCTCGCATTGTTATTTTGAAATAACGTCACTTATTCTGAAACAACTGTGCAGTGTAGATGCACCCTGACAGATCAACATCAGTATTCATCACATTCTCTGTCTCCACATCAGCTTTTTGATGTAAGAGCCATCTTTCTGTTATGTGTTTGCATAGCCACTCATAGAAGCCAGCAATTTGATGCAATTGCAAACAAGACAAATATTATTTTGGGTGTATTAACAGGAGTATTGTACATAGGATGAAGATATGGCAAGTGTGAAAAATTGGGACAGAGAAGTGGGAAGTAACAGGGTCCTGTATCAGACAAAACCCTAACACTGAGACTGTCCTGATAACATGGGAACCTCTGGCCACTCTAATTATGTAAGCCAGGGGAAGTAATTGTTCTCTATTAGGCACTGGTGAGGCCTTAAATTGAGCACAATGTTCATTAATGGACACCATACATTGATAAAGATAGGAAAGAGTCAAGAGGAGAGCAGAGCAATAAAGGTGATAAAAGGCTTGAAGAACAACCTATGAGAAAAGGTTAAAAAATGAGCATATTTAGTTTCAAGAAAAGATGACTTATCAGGTGCTCCCTCAGCCTTCAAATATATTGAGGTCTATTTTCAAAGAGAATGGTGATCAAGACATATAATCAGTTTAATCTGCAGCAAGGAAGATTAGGAAGAGCTTTCTAACTATGTGGATAGTAAAGTACTTGGAATAGGTTACCAAGATATGTTGTAGAATCCTGTAAATTAAAGTTTTTAAGTGCAGGCTAGACAAACAACTATCAGGGATGATCCAGTTATACTTGATCCTGCTTCAATACAATGAGATGGAATAAATCAGGGCTACTCAACTTTGGAAGCCCCAGGGGCCACAATGATACTCACAGCACACTGCCGAGGGCCACAGCTTAAGTGTGGTTGCATATACTTGCAAACATATATGCAAATATACGCAAATAGCTTCTTTCACACTGACGGGCATGAATACAAAGATTAAGGCAAAACTACAACACACAAGCCCCATTTAAGTCAGTTCTGCTGCTATTAATAAAATGCAATATTTACCTGACTTCCATCCATATGGCAGCACTTAAATTCCTGGACTGTCATTGCTCATTAAACAACTAAAACGCATATCAACAGAAGACCATGATATTGACTACATTTTTGGTTTGCCTCCCACCCACGGGTCACGTGTTGAGTTCCGCGTAAACCCAAACTGCACCACAGGCTGCAAACAAACAGGCCATGGGGCTGCATGTTGAGTAGCCCTGGAATAGATGATCATTTGAGGTCTCTTCCACAATACATTTCTATATGACTGCAGAGCAAGTAAACAAACAATCTGGAACGGCCCAGTAGCAGCTCTCTCAGAGTGGGTCTATGGACCTCTTTGAGAAACACTGTTCTACAGTACAGCAATATAAAAAAATTACTAGAAATTTTGCCAGAGAAAACCTTAACCAGAAAATAATTTATTTTGATTGTACTTTTTCCTAGATCTGTGACTTACTAAGCAACTTTCAAACCTAGTTTTGTAATGAAGTGTAATCCATAATTGTCACGAGAAATACTGTATTAACATTTTTAGATATGCAAATGTATACTACTATTTCTACTGTTTATTAAAAACAGAAAACAAATTACACTTTTTGCTCACCTATAAGTTTTCTGTAAATCAGCTGCTAGAATTCCAATGTCCACGTATCGACCACATTTATTGCTGCTCAGGTACTGCAATGCAGAGTTTATAGAATTTTAGACCTTCTGTTGAACTGATTGATATTCACAAGATGATATCATAAAAGAGAAAAACTAAAACATCAGAAACTGTATGAATTTATTTTGCACAAAGTTATATTATTATTTATCAGTTTGATGGAAACTTAGCTATTTACGTAGCCAATTCACTACATTTACTGGAAAATGTAGTACATTATATACTGGAGACCAAACTGACAAATGCCATTAATTGGGGCAAATCCACAGTCTTCAATAAATTAACAGAGCAGTAATACTCAGATTGATTTAATTATTAACCACACACCTGTTGCAAAAGCAGCAGGAGACATTTTAGCCAGCACTGATTAATAACTTAAGATATTAAAAGCATCCTGATAGTTTATTAGCCACTGAAGTTGTCAACTTGCACTAAGTTATTAATTTCTTTGTTGTGAGACAAAATGCAAATAAAAATATTTCCCCTGTTGTACTGTTTAAATATAACTAGTAGCGATGTTAGAGTTTATCCGACTAACCATTTAACCGATAAGCTGATGTTTATCGATTAATCGTCTTGGTTAAATTCAACCAGCTCCGGGGGGGGGGGGGGGGGGAATTCACTGCCTAAGAGCAACAAAACCTCCTCCCTAGGAGCCAGGTGGGCAAGGGATGCTCTCGCTGCTTCTGGGGAGAAGGCTTCTCTGCCAAAGTGAAGCCAGGTGGGCAGGGGCTGGTAGCTCTGCTCCTAGAGAGGATTTGTTGTGGCCTCTGCTAAACTTTATACTGCAGAGCCCACAGCACATGTAACTGTTAAGACTTTTAGCAGCTACATGGTTACTATATTAAAAGCTTTTTAACATCCTTTATGACTAGTACTATAGTGAATGAAACAATCAAGTCACGCTACTGTGACTCTTTGGGTAACTTTTCTCACTAATTTAGTTGCTGAACCAGTGAACTCTGACTATCAATACAATGGAGAAAAAAGGTCCTGGTTGATAGGGCATTGCATGTGGAAACAGAATTCATGGGTTCCATCTCTGATTCTGCTCGACTTTCCATGCAACCTCATTTCTGCGTCTCAGTTCACAGCCTGTAAGAGGCGGATCACAATTCAATACCTAAGAGGGGAGTTTTAAAGATAAATGTGTCTTTGGAAGGTGCCTAGTGCAGAGCCAGACACCAGTGATGATGCCAGCAATCACAATAACCACACACTCGCTCAAGAGAGCTGAAGTAAAATCACTCCCCCCCCACCACCGCCCGTCTCGGGTTTTAAAGCCCCCCACGCAGTGTAGCCCGCGGCACCAGGCAACTCGCGGGGAGCCAGGGCCGCGGCCAGCGTTTTACACACACGACCTCGGGGCCGGGCCGGGCCGGGCCGGGCCTGGCCTGGCCAATGGAACAGCCACTAGCAGGCCTAGGCCCGAGCGCCGGGTCCGCCTTTGCTTGGCGCGGAGCAGCGAGGGCCGGCGCAGGGCTCGGGGCTGAAGTTAAGGCAACCCCCGAACTGCCTTGGAGCGCGCGAGGGAACCGGGGCGGACGGGCCGCAGCGAGACAAGAGCACACCCGGGGGAGCGGCACCTGCTTGATTCGTTGCTTCAGGCGAGGGTCCGCGAAGCTCCGCGCGCGGCCCCGCATGGCCCAGCCGGTCCGGCCAGGCGAAACGAAAGGGCCTGAGCCTAGGCTGCCCTGCGCCGCCAGAGCCAGAGATCCGCGCTGCAATTCTGTGCAGGCACCCGCCTAGACATCTACGTCTCCGGCCGAAGGGCCCGACTTGATTGGCAGCAGGAACCAGCCCGTGCTGCGCTAATGACTCCTTCGCCGTGTCTGCTGCACCTAGCCGCGTGCAGCCTCCGCCCCGAGACACCCGACACCCGCCCCCCGCTGCCTGAGGCTTTCCCGCCCCTCTCTGGTTGTGGTGAAAATTCTGCCTTTGGTCAGAGACCAACTAAATCCCCTCAGTCAGTTTGTGTTTGAACCCTTGTGCTCGCAGAGCCCGGGCGCTGGCCCCTGCCTGGGGCACTCCTTAGCCACTGCTGCAGCTGCGGGCATAAAACTTGGCTTGTTTTGTAGATCCCATGTGGGGTGGACGTCAGGTACTATGTCTTGTTAGAGTCTCAACTTTGGAAGCCCTGGGGGGCCACAATGATACAGCACATGCAGAGGGCTGCAACTTAAGTGTGGTGGCACATACATTCAAATATATGCAAATAGCTTATTTCACACTAACAGGCATGAATACAAAGATTAAGGCAGGACTACACAACACGCAGGCCCCATTCAAGTCAGTTCTGCTGCTATTAATAAAATGCAATATTTACCTGATTTCCACCCATATAACAGCACTTTTAATGAGCAATGACAGTCCAGGAATTTAACTACTAGAACGCATATAAACAGAAGACAATTATATTGACTACTTTTTTGTTTTGGCTCCCACACGCAGGCTGCATGTTGAGCCCTATGTAAACCCAAACCACACAGCGGGCCGCAAACAATCAGACTGTGGGCCGCAAATAAATGGGCTGCGTGTTGAGTAACCCTGCTTTAGAGTCAAGTGTGACAAGTTGGTTGTATGGTTCTTATACTGAGGCCCCAGCAATGACCGGTGTTTCAGTTAAAACCATGCAAGGATGAGTCAATTAATGCCATGCCATTATTTGTTTATTATTGGTGTTATAATGCCTAGGAGCCTTATCAGTAAGCCAAGTAAATTAAATGCAAAGTTTAGGCACTGACACAACACTCAGTCTGACAAGTCTAGCATCAGGATTGCCAACTTAATAATGGCACAAAACTTACCTTTATCTCCATCAGCACCATCCCTGAGGCTGTGCCCCTTCACTCTATCTTCCCTCACTTTCACCCAGGGCCCTCACATGGCAGGAGAGGACACTTCACTGGGATCCAGCCCATGCTACACATTGTGGTATGTGTGTGGGAGGGGGTCTGTGTTATAAGTTTGCACTGGGTCTGAAAATATTATGCTTGGGCCCTGCTTTCACCATGCTGGGGCAGGGGTTGGGGTGTAGGAGGGAGTGAAAACTCTAGCTGAGATTGTGGGCTAGATAGAGGGGGGTCAGGGATTAGGGTTTGGGGGTGCCGGAGAGGGCTCAGAGCAGCTGTGGCAGAGGGTTGGGATGATAGGAGGCATGAGGACTCCAGCTAGGAGTGCGGGCTCTGGGATGGGGCTAGAGATGACTGATTTGGGTGAGGATGGGGCTGAGGATTGTGAAGTGTAGTGGGGATACAGGCTTTGGAAGGAAGTTTGGATGCAGGAGGGGGCTCAGGGCTGGGGCAAAGGATTGACATGGGGAAGCAAGCTCCGGGTTGGGACCAGGGATGATGAGTTTGGGGTACAGAAGAGGCTCTGGACTAGGGCTAAGGGTTCTGGGTACAGGAGGGGCTCAGTGTTGGTTGGTGCACAGGAGGAGTTGCGGACTCTGGGAGGTGCTTACCTAAGATGGCTTCTGGAAGAAGGTCATCGGGTCTCTGCAACTCATAGGCACAAGGCTAGGGAGGCTCCATGCTCTGCTCCAGCACCTCCCATTGATTGTGGTTCCTGTGCAGCCAATGGGAGCTACAAAGTTGGTGCTCAGGGCAGGGGAAGCACACAGAGGCTCCCTGCCTTCTTGTACACCTAGTAGCTACAAGAGCCTGCTGGCCTCTTCCTGGGAGCCACATGGAGTCAGGGCAGGTATGGAGCCTGCCTTAGCCCTACTGTACCACCAAACAGACTTTGAATAGCATTGTTGGTCATGCTGACTGGAGCCTCCAGGTTTCCTTGTCAACTGGGTGTTCAGGTCGAAAAGCAGATACCTGGCTACCCTATCTAGCATGACAGGTCAGTTATTTTCGACTCCCACTTCTCCTGAAACTTTAACACAATGTTGACTTTTCTGCCTTGCACATTCTGCAGGTAGTAACATTTCTGTTTCTCTTGTTAGTTATGTTATTGAAATAACAAGATGTGCATGTGTATAGCTAATGGACAGACTTTACTCTCCCTTCTTAGTGCCTCTGGGTTACACATGCACAGTTAGTAATGCAATAAGAACCGTAACTTTAGGAATAACCTAACTTTAATGGATTTTGTTTTATTAATGTCACCACCAACATTAAATTTTAAAGTTATGATTTTAAACCTTATGCTAATCTCCCTCCATCCCATTGGCCCAGCTGTGGCAGCTATTAGGATTATATGCTTTCTCCTGGAGGGAGGAAGTGGATAGGTTTGCATTGGGGTCTGGGATTCCTGGGTGGGACTGAGAAAGATGTGTGCTACTGGGATTCTGTTCTGTGCAAGGTCCCCATCCCATCCTCATAGTCCCAGCCCTTTCCCGGGGCCCTATACAGAGCGAGACTGATATCTGTCAGGTGAGGGATTTCTCCCTGCCTCATCCCAAACGATGGGCTAAGCTTCCCTTCCCAGGGGTCGCCACCTCACTGCTGCCTGCAGCAGCCTTGGCAGGCCTAGGGAGGGAAGTGAAGACTACATTTCCCAGCATGCCGCGGGGTGAGCTCCGAGGGGCGGGCATCTACAGCTGGAGACGGTGAGCGGGGGAGGAGGAAGAGAGCCGGAAACGGTAGTGTACGGTGGCCGGGAGGCAGGGCGGCGCTGGCGGCATGGAGTCCGTTGTGTTCATCTTCTCGCTCATTGATTGCTGCGCTCTGATCTTCCTCTCCGTGTATTTCGTATCCTGCGGGAGAGGGGGCCAGACCGGGCCGGGGCGGGGAGGCTTGCAGGGTGGGGCGGTAGCAGGGCGGGGAGGCGGCAACACGGGGAAATGGGGGTTGGGCCGGGGTGGGAGCCTGTACGGTGGGGACCACCGGAGAAGTGTCCCGGGTCGGAGAAGAGGAGAGGGGAAGAGTTGGCACCCGGGGGGGCGGTATGGTACCCAGCGATGGTGATTGGCAGCAGGGGGTTGGAAGATGCGTCCCTCCAGCTTCTGCGGCCCGGGTACATGTTTAAGCCATAAGGCCTGATTTCATTCACAGGCTGTTGTAAAAGTTAGGAAAGCACTTCTGTGGCTACTGGCTTTTGTCAGATCCTGTTTTTTTGCAAAATCTCATTTGGGACCTAAATTTCGTCTCTAGTATTGTTAGTTTCTGTTAATTTGATTAATACTGTGATTGAAAATCACACTTGTGAATTTCTCTGTATTTCTGGGAATTTTGTTGTTGGTAGTTTACATAGGATCTTTCATCTGTCTCTCACTGATGGATGGTTCTCTGCTTTAGCTGGAGAATGAAGAACAATTGGTTAAGGATTTAAAAAAATCTGTACAATAAATATGGAGGTTCCTTTGTCGTAAACATTTCATCATGGTAACAATTATAATCTTATGCACCTTCTTGGATTATCATTAACAGTTATGTCACATGTGTTGCATCATGATAAAATTGGAACAGAATCCAAAAGGGACTAAAAAGGAAGCTGGAGAATGTTGCTAGGACTCGAGATGGCTGGAGAGGAATAGGCTGTTTCATGAAAACACTTCTATAACACAGAAAACCTGTAAAAACATGGCTTAGTAATGAAAGTGTGCAGTATCCAATTCTCTAAATAGAAAATTTCAATTCATTACTATATGTGGCTTACACTTAGGCTACGTCTACACTGCAGGCTTTTTGCGCAAGAACATCTGTTCTTGGGCAAAAACTTGCGGGGTGTCTACACTGCACACGCGTTCTTGGGCAAGTAAATTTACAGTACAGCGTCGGAAAACAGGGCTTCTTCCGGAAGAATTATTCCTCTCCCCACGAGGAATAAGCCCTCTTGCGCAAGAGCTCTTCCACAAGAAGGCAGTGTAGACAGGCAACATGATTTTCTTGAGCAAGAAACCCCTATGGCTAAAATGGCCATCAGAGCTTTCTTGTGCAAGAGAGCATCCACACTCATGGACGCTCTTGCGCAAAAGCACATCTCTTGTGCAAAAGCACATGGCAGTGTGGACGCGCTCTTGTGGAAGACCTTTTGCACAAGAACTCTTGCACAAAACAGTTCGTGCGCAAGAAGCCTGCAGTGTAGATGTAGCCTTATACTCCACATAAGGAAAAGCACACTTATCAGGTAGTTGAGTTGACTAGTTGGATTTCCCCCGCTCCCCCTTGCTGCCTCTGTAACAGAGGCAGCAGTTGGGGGGGGGGTGGTAGGGGAGTCTGCTCCAGCAGAAGCCTGTGTCAATGAGGGGTCCCAGCAGGGAGTTGGCACCCTCCACTGACAGGGTACTAAACTGCAGCAGCTCCTGTTTGCAGGGAGTCCCAGCGGGGAGTTGGGGACCTCCCCCAGGGGGTAGACTGCCTAGCTCCTATTGCCTTTTTTAAATTGCAGAGGCACAGCAGGGTTTGATCCCTGCTACTGAGCCAGCTGCCTATCAATTAGTCGATTTAGTAAATAACCTCATTTTAACACCCCTAGTTGTTTCCACATAGTTCATGTTATAGTGATCTGTTTGGTCTTGATATGGGCTTTCAGGGGGGAGAGGTGTGCAAAAGTATTTTTTAAATCTCAGAAACTTCTAAAAGTTTGGATAAAGAAAGTTTCTCAATGTCCTATGGATTCTAGAGATGTCTTACTCTGTGGGAAATGTATTCTTGCTGTTAATGTGCCACTAGTTCCTGGTAGAATTACAAAGGTAATTCACCTTGCACAGGGTTTCTCTAATTGCCCTTGTTGTTTTATGACATTGTTAGGATACAAAGGGCACTGAGTCTTTATAAAAATCTCTTCTCTAGTTTCATCATAACACAAAAAAGATGGCCAGAAGGGTTTTGTTTCTAAGATAAATCAAAACCAGAAAGCCTTAAAATCAGGAATATCAAGGGTCTTGTTTTTGCTGGAAAACTTGGAATTTGAACTTTCATACACTTCATTAGGGGAGGAGTGGGGAGTAAGTCTTCCTTTAAAGAGAATTTTTCGAACTAAAAAAAATCCTTTATCTTGGAATCTGTTTCTTGTGATAGAATCCCACTTCTCCAGATGAACATAGAGAACCCTAATATTGTTGCTAGTGTATTTTTAAAAGGTAGAAGTAATGTTTTTAAACCTTTCAGGTGACTTTGTGTGTAATAAAGAAAAAAAGTGCACATTTTTCCTTCACAGATTACCTTTTAGTTCTGATATTAAAAGCACCTCTTGTTTTTTCTTGAAGTAATGTAGTGATTATAGTCTGGTGATGGACAATTTTTGAAGTGTATCTGGGCACTAGTTATAAAATAAACATCAGTTTGCATTTTTCTAGCAATTTGCATTTGGGGATCTCAAAGCACTCTAAGATGCCAACATATAACTTGCAATGGTTCTGTCTGATGATAATATCCTTAATGAGTTCAGAAATACTGTAAGAATACAGCTAAGAATTACTGTTTCCAACTATAAGCATCTGAACCTAGTCTAAATTCTATTGATGTCTGAAGGACCACTTGTAAAAATAAGGGTTGTAGGACAAGGCCCAGCAAAGGAAACTGCTTTGAGAAATAACCCACCCTGTGGAATTCCCTAATCTGTGTTCTGTGTGTTGAAACTTGGTCCAGAATCATTGGTAAAAACCATTATGAGGTCACTTGTTCTACTGATACCACTGTATCCTGCAATATTTTATTTTCTTCACTACAATCAATGAACTTACCTCAAATGTGAAAGTGTGCTGTAACACAAAAGGGCTTTAAAAGTGTCCCAATTAAAGCTTTAATTTGCTCTGTCCTATAGTGAATATGCGCATAATTACTCTGAGAGTTAAAATACAGCTTTGAATTCTGTATGACAAAAAATGTTCCTTATCTTGAACTTCAGATAATAACACTATCAGATTTGGAATGTGACTATATTAATGCAAGGTCTTGCTGCTCAAAACTAAATAAAGTAAGAAATCTTCTTTTGCATTTAATTTCATAAAACTCAGTATATGCTATGTGGAAACAATAGGGAGTGTTGTGTATTTTGGAATGGTGGTGGGTGTTTTTCTTCTCCCACACATTTCTTTCATCCCAGTTCCTAGAAAGTCTTTTAGGATGACCAACAGCATTTCCCCCCCTCCATGATGCTTTGAGGCAGCCCATAAATTGGCTCCATACCTGCATATTAGACAGCCCCCTGCTTAGAATCACTAAATTCTCTTCTTCTGTCCCTGGGCATGAGGCAGAACAAGAATGTCTGGTTGTGACATGGTTATTGTGATCTTTCTAAAGCTTTTTATTTACTTTATTAGCAATCTGGCTATTATTCCTGGCCTTTTTTGACCAGAAGTGTTCTCAGGCCTTGTCTACATGAGAAATTGTATCATTTTAAATACATCTGCTTAGAGACTGATTTCTTATGTGGACACACGGACACACTTACTTTGTTTTGAGTGGCATAAAGATTAGACATAGCAGAATTCATGGGTTTTCATGGGGTTTTGTGTGAAATTCAACAGATATTGATTATTATTATTTAATCTTTTTTGGTTTGTATCTATTTGTGAAACTGAAAATTTAAAATGGGGATCCAGCATACTTTCCATGTGGCCATGGGTTACCTTTCTTGCTTTGGTTGGTTTTACATTGTTGAGGTCTTTACTGCAGCAGACTCAGATATGCTACCTATTTTCTGACTCCTTTGTATTCTGAAAAAATCATGATTTGCAGAGAGACTGGGTCAAATTGAGCAAACACCAAGAAGTGGCTAATTGCACTGTGGCCAGGGCAGCATCAAGGGAAAAAAAAGGATTGATTTGTCAGTTTTCTGGGTTTTCAGATGGCCCCCATGTTTGTGTATACTTGCTACATTTTGTTCACGTTGTGTACGTTTTACTTGTTCAGATGTCCTTTATTCAAAGTGATAAATAGTAATTTCTTGTGCATGCTTTTTTCTGTTTTTTACTCTACAGTGAGTAGAAAATCTGGGGTAACTTTAAAAAGTTATTTCATAATAATGATGGAGGGAAATCAAACTTACTATAGCTAAATGTATTTCAGATCAATTGAATATGTTTCTTTTCCCACTCTCTGACTTCTTTTTTGTATGATCAAAGTACTGTTACTTACGATTTTTTTTTTCTAAGAATTAACTGGGTGAATGTTACCTTTCTGTTTAATTGAATGGACAAATAAGTAAACTTGCAAGTGTAGGGGATCATTTTGCTGAGTAAATACATTTATGAAACTGATGAAATGTAAAATGAAGAACCTATTGAATTCCTGTAGCACTTTTCCTAAAATAGTGGGTTTGTGAGTTCATGTCCAGATTTCATTATATTCTACTTACCTAAATCCCATGTTCTGTGAGGTTGATACAGAAATTAATATTCTTCACTTTCTGTCTTAAATTGTTGTGTAGTGTAGTTGTATATAAATAGAGATCGTGTTTCTTCCCAGAAGTTGATGCATTTCAGTGGAGCTGAAGCCATTCATATAATTGAGTGCTATATAGGTTCTTTCTCTCTGGCTTACCACAAAACTAACCTATACAAATTATAAAAATATAAATAAAATCTAATAGAGTAGGGAAATGTTTCCAGAAATCCTTTAGACAAACGGATTTAAATTACTTTGTTCTAAATATTTTAATCATTATTTAAATCTGCCTGCAGAAACCTTTTCTTTAAATACATTTTAATCATGTTTTTAATTTGTTTTTGTTCCTAAAGAAAGGTTGATTCTCTTTGGTTAATAGGGATGTTAGGATTAACTGATAAGACCAGGCCTATCAGTTAATCATTTACACAACTGCACACTAACATGTCTAGTCTGTATTAAGGATGTTCAGAGGCAGGTAATTCACTAATCGTATAGTCGATTAAAATGTTATCAACTACACAATTTATTGATAAGGGAAGCCTTGCTCAGTCCCGGCTTGCACTGAGTCCAGGAACTACCCCTGCTGCAGCTGTGCAGTTTAAATGTAGTAGGAGCTGGGCTTGCTCAGTCCCAGCTTGCACCGGGTCCAGCTGTGCCTGTCCGTGGCCAGCCCAGGCCGCTGTGGTCAGAGGCTGCTTTGTGGCAGCGTCCCCTGGCCCCCCTCGCGAGGGGGGAGCCGGTGTCACTGTGAAGATGGTGCTGGGGGGAACTGGCTTATAAGCTGGCTCCCCCCAGCACTGGCTCCTGCTCTCCCCCGTCCCCGCTGCCTCTGCTACAGAGGCAGCAAGGGGGGGGAGCAATAGTTGACTTGACTACTCGCTTACATCCCTAGTCTGTATGTACATATTTAAAAAATTATACAGCTTCAAATATATGTATATTCAGATTCTTAATTTTTAACTTTCATAATAGAAAATGGGGAGCGATGCATTTCTTATTACCTTTTTACCCCCTGCTTGTGACTTGCATCAATTTCTATATGGATGAAAATTGAAATTTAAACAAAAAATACTCAAAATAGCATTTTTTTTGTAAATAAAACTAATAAAAGGTTATCTTAAATGTGCCAGAAACATAAGAAAAGTTTCAGAACATGTTTTGCATCTCTAACTGATTTACTTATCAAAGGAAGTATTATCTGTAGATAGTGAATTTAAATGATTGTTTCTGGTCACTACTGTACCCGTAGCTCAAAATAAGCTGTGCAATTTGAGCTATGCAAATTGTGTATCTTATTTTGAGTCAATTTCAAAATACCTTATTTTGTAATTTGGCATTGTCTACACAGCACCAAATTTTGAAATAACCTGCTAATCCAAAACATCCCTTACTCCTCGTGGAACAAGGTTTACAGGGACATCAGTATAGCAAGGCCATTATATATCCAAATACCGGGCACACTGTTAAGATGCAGGATTGCTATTTCAGGATACCTCTGGTATTCCAAAATAGCACCGCAGTGAAGACATAGCCTCCGTGTTTAAAGATTTTAGAAGTAGTAGAGTTCATCCTCTTTCACCTAATTTTCATTCATATATTGTAAGAGGAAAATAAGCTTTCCTGCTTTTTCTACTTCCAACTGGTTTGTCAACTTTTAAATGAAATAATTACTGAAATGAACTATTTGAGTAAACTGAAGAAAACATTCTGTACTGCAGAAGAAGTGAATACTGTCAAAAGCTGGGTTAGCAGGCTTAATCGCTGACTTCCACCAGTTCAGTATTTTGATTTTCTTTAAAACTTTGGCAGCAAACATAGGGTATTGTCTGCACTTGCACGCTCTTTCGAGAGAGGGCTGCAAATGCAGCTGAGTGAAATTGCAAATGAAGTGTGGATTTGAATTTCCCGCGCTTCATTTGCATAATTGCGGAACCCTGCTATTTCAAAATACCCTATTTCGAAATAACAAACGCTGTGTAGACACGGTTATGTTGAAAGAAACCCCTTCTTTCGAAATAGCCCTTACTCCTTAAAAAATGAGGTTTACCAGTTATTTCGAAAGAAGCGGTTTCTTTCAAAATAACTGCGTCTACACAGAGTTTGGTATTTCAAAATAGTGGCGGTCTGCGATTATGCAAATGAAGCATGGGAAGTTCAAATCCGTGCTTCATTTGCAATTTTGCTCAGCTGCATTTGCATCCCTCTCTCTAAAGAGGGTGCAAGTGTAGACATACCCATAGACTGCTTAATATTATTTAATTCTACATATAGTTTTAGTAGATTATAATAAATTTAGGCCTTCATATAGTTTGTCATCATTGCAAATTTAATTTTAAATACATTTTTCTTTGGAAAAAAAAAAGAAGTTTGATTCTAAATAAAAATCAGATTTTAATTTTAATCCATTTTTATCCATTCTACACATATAAGTTTTGACATACTTTAAGTGAGGGTTGCTTTCTGTAAGGAGTACTCTCCATAAATGTTTACACTTCTGTAATTCTTTATTTGCAGTGGGTGGTCCCAGAATTGATTGGCCATACTGTTGTCACTGTGCTAATGTTTGTTTCATTGCACTGGTTCATCTTCCTCCTCAATTTGCCGGTAGCAAGCTGGAATATATATAGGTAAGTGCAAAGGATTTTATTTTCTTGTTCTCTTGAAATTTTTCTACTTTCAATATTTGATTTTGAAGATAAAGCCTATGTTGTGCTGGTACATTGTGAATGGATATTTCATTTTTATCCTTGAATCATTAATTCGCTGTAGGTGCTTTGAAATTGTCACAGGTCTGGCCTTTTCAAAAATTTCCCATGTAGATGATTGATCTCCAGCACTTTTAGCTGAAATTGCAGCAAAGTTTGAGAGTTTGACATTCTTGAGTAAAAGTTATAACGACAAAGTATCTTGACATTGTGAGGCAGCCTGAAGTTTTCAAGGATTTTATGGCTTGAGCTTTTGAAAATTGCATGTTTCCTCTTATTGCTCTGATCATGTGTCCCATGCTCACATGCTTGTTAGATTCCCCTATTTCAGGTTTCATGCCTCACTTTAAAATCTCACCCAGAGACTGTGACAGTTCATGTACTTCTGTAACTATGTGAGTATAGCAATACAACTGCTGTTGTGGATGATGATGTACTGGTATTTACAGGCACAAGTTACACTGCTATTGGAACTTTAAGGGTATATCTGTGTCCATGCAAGGAAGTTGTATTGCTTTGACTATTGATTTCTAAACCAATATTGTTTATAACAATTCAAAGGCTGTGTGTGGATGAGGCCCTAGATACTACACTTGATTACAGCTCTTCTCTTTCTTGGCCTGTGTCCAAACTTCCTGTTTGTTGTTTCCTTCACCTCCATTGTTCACTCTGTTTTTGTGCCCTTTGTGCCTTGAACAACATCCCATCTCTCTCTCTTTTTTTAATCACACCTATAGTAGAAAGCCCTCTCTCCATTCTGAGTAGTCTATGCTGGTATTGCTGCATTTTTCACCTGGAACTCCTTAGGACAGGGAGCTGTTTGTCTCACACTTGTTCTGTTGCTGTATAGAGAAAGCACACACTAATATCACCACATTAATGAAACACATGAGCAAGATCCTTGCAAACCACCCCTAACCTTCCTCCAGAAATACGTGTAAGAGAAAGTGCATGTGGCTGAAAGACCAAATGCTTACCACTTAGCTGTATAATGCGGTTTGCTTCAGAGAAGAAATTCCATATTGTCATGAACGGTAAGTCAGAGTAATATATATGTGAGAGTTGTTTTTAGACAAGACATCCAATTTTGTTGCTTCCCTTGGTTTGTAACAGGGTGCCACTCAGTCCTAGCATCTTGTAGTTTGAGTAGCATGAGTCTCTAACTGTACACGGTTAACTTATGAGCCTGGGCCCATCTGTTAACCTTCACGGTTCACGCAGGCTCTCAGTATGTGTGTGCTGGCTCCTCCCTCCCCATCCTCCCACACATGTAACTAGGGATGTTAAGTTTTGATTAATCAACTAATTGATAGAGTAGTTGATGGAAATTCCATTAGTCAATAAGGGGTGGGCTGCGGCTCTTACTACATTTAAAAGGCAGAGTGGGGACTCAAACAGTCCCTGCTTACCTTAGGTTCTGCCTCTGCCTTTGAAATGTAGCAAGAGCCCTCCGGGGCACAGCACAGCAGTCGGACTGGCCTGAGTGAGGATTGCTTCAGCCCTTGCTTGCAATGTTTCCCCCACTGGGTCTCTACTTCCCCGTGCCCCCTGTGGAGAGGGTGCTTTTAAGCTGGTTCCCCCCAGCATTGGCTCCTGCTCCCTCTCCTCCCCCCCGCTACCTTTCTCTCTCTGATAGAGGCAGCAAGGCGGGGAGGGAAGCAACTAGTCAAGTCACATGCTTATCGGGTAGTCAACTAGTCGCTTACATCCCTACATGTAACCACTGAAATTTTCAGTGGATACACGTTACTTAGAGATAGGGATTTTAAAATGTTTAACTTGTCTATAATATCTCCCTTGTAGGTGTGTACTTAGACTGTGTGTTGGTTATGAGGTGTCTTGTGGTATAGATGCATGAAAGAAGCTACATAAATGAATAAATTAATATTGCACAAAAAGACTGTATGCTGTGGTAACTGACTAATTTGGGTTAGACTCTTTCTACAGAGAGGTTGTACTTCCTCCCCCTTCCCCCAAGACTTGGTGGTGGTTCCTCAGGGTCTTGGAAATCCCTGCTACTTCCCCTTTGAATAACTCCGCTATTGTACTGCCCCCGTCTTTGGTAGAGCACTTAAAGTAGCGAGTCTTTGTCACTCCTTGTTGGCCAGAGGTCAACTCCATGCCTTCCCTCCGCACCTTCAATAAAAGAAATAATTCTCAAAGGCCATTTTGAAGAGTCCAGATTAAGTTTAATTATAAGATGTCAGTCACCCAGAAATAATAAACCTTCTCAACACAAATATCTAGGTTTTTTTTATTTTAATTTACAGCTTCGTATGACAAATTTAATATAGCAGTAGAGCTCTGCACCTCTCCTTCCCTTACAGATCAGAAATACTAACTGCTTTTAATATCACCTTTTGCCTGAGAATCCTGATATCCTTTATGAACATTAATATATATATACACACACACACACACACACCACTGTCACTAGGTAACCATCCCATTTTACAGGTTAGGAAACTGAGGTGCTGAGAAGAAAAGGACTTGTCTGAAGTCACACAGGAAACATGTGTTGTAGCTAGGGACTGAACCCAGATATGGTCCCAGAAGCTGTCTGTATATATGGGAAATATTGTATTGAGATGAACCACAAAAATGCAAGGGTCTTGGGGAATACATTTAAATAAGAGTTGTGGGAGTTCTCATTTGTGAAACTAGAATTAAATATTAAGTCATAATCCATTTATGAGCATGAACTCTAAACTTCTAATGTCATAGCTCAGAAAGAAGATTCTGAGTATATGGCATTTCAGAACCCAAGTTCTGTCCTTCTCTGACCATTACGGCACCCTGCAGGAGTTTGAATGGTGCCAGACTATCCATTTCACCCAGAGTTGTATAGAATACAAAACAATTAAACAACTGAAGAAGGCTTAGGAAAATTGTGCTCTGTTAAGAGTTTGATAGTTGGGGGTGGGAAGGGGAGTCAGGAGGCCAGGAGCAGTGTGGGTCTCTCCCCCCTTCTGGGAAGGGGTGGGGGCTGGGAGCTGCATGGGCCTCCCCACCGCCTCAGGTCCATCACACACACCCTTGGCCAAGACCCTGCAACCCCCACCCACTCACTCATATCCCTCCCAATCTGAGACCCTCATCCCCAGTCCCATCACACACACCCTTGGCCGAGACCCCATATCCCCAGTCCCCTCACCACCCTGCTGAGACCTTGCACCCCCAATCCCCTACACTCACCTCATCCACCGAGACCCTGTACCCCCAGCCTGCTCCTGCCCCTTCCCCCCTGGCCAGACACCTACCCCCAGCCTGCTCCTGTACCCTTCTCCCCCAGCCAGATACCCTGCCATCCGAGACAGGGGGGTTGGCAAGCATAGTGAGCAGGGGACGCAGCCCCGTCATTACTCTTAAAATGTCTTTGTGTTCCGTCTCTGCATGTTTCAGTAAGATTTGTTTTTAATACTGAGACTAAAATTTTGATAACTAATAGCTTCGTTTTAAACCTTTCAGGTTTGTTATGGTGCCAAGTGGGAACATGGGGGTGTTTGACCCCACAGAGATCCACAATAGAGGACAATTGAAATCGCACATGAAGGAAGCCATGATTAAGCTAGGCTTTCATCTGCTTTGTTTCTTCATGTACCTTTACAGGTTAGTCTTACTCTGCACAAGATTTAAGAGCAAAGGAATTATCATGCTAGTATTTCATATTTCTTTTATTCTGCCACTGCAATTGCTGATATCTGTCCTCCTGCTGCATCCTATTTAAGCTGTTTGCCCAAGCAATACCTCCTGACAGTCAGTTGGTCCTGGTTAAACACACTCAAAATATTTCCCTTAATTAGTTTTTAATTTTTCCTTTAAAATTAACTCGATAGCCCCTTGTTCAACAAGCAGGCTTGACTCACTTCTAACTTGGATGTTGATATATTTTGGGGGAATCAGCACTTCATGCACCAGCTTCTGTCATGGCATATTCTAGATCAGGGCTACTCAACATATGGCCGGCGGGCCCCATGTGGCCTGTCGCCCGTTTGTTTGCAGCCCACGGGTGGGAGCCAAAACAAAAAAGTAGTCAATATAATGGTCTTCTGCTGAGATGCATTTTAGTAGTTAAATTCCTGGACTGTCATTGCTCATTAAAAGTGCTGTTATATGAGTGGAAAGGGGTAAATATTGCATTTTATTAATATCAGCAGAACTGACTTACATGGTGCCTGCGTGTTGTGTAGTCTTAATTTTTGTATTCATGCCCTTCAGTATGAAAGAAGCTATTTGCATATAGTTGTGGCCCTTGGCATGTGCTGAGAGTATCACTGTGGCCCCCGGGTTTTCCAAAATTGAGTAGCCCTGTTCTAGATTGTGCAGGGATGAAGGGATACTTCATATTTCTAATGTGGGAATGGGAAAGCTGCATTCTTTTGAAAACAGCTGCACACAAACTCTGCAGCTGACTTTATCCATCGTAAATGAGCAGCAGAGGGTATAAACTACTATTTTGATGTGCACTTTAAATTTGAAGTAAAGTAAATAATAGCAGAATGTGGGCCAAGGTGGTGGCATTTCACTTGTCTATTACTGGTATCACTTTAGATTTTTAAAACATTTTAAAAATTGGATTTAATTTTAGTCATATCCAAGCATAGGCCCACCGTAAGTATCTCTCCAGTTTAGCTGTAACTGTACTGGGTAGTTTCATATCTGGTTTCAGTTTTTCATATCTGGTTACAATGAAACCAATTTCTTCCCCTCTCCCAAAAGCCCACTTCTATTAATCAAGTTTTAAAGAAAACCTTTCAAAATGTAAATTTGAGGCTTAAACTCCCTGAGCATCATTTTAAATGCTATCTCATGTAGAGAGAGATTGGGAGCAATTACAGGGGCATGTTTTTAAAGATTCAAACCTTATTCTGTGTACCTATGTTAATATTTTTAACCCTTATGTATCTTGGAAATCTGGGCAAAGTATTCTTGTGTAGAATCTATTGCAAGTGGCATGTTGGGTGCTAAATGGATTTCACTTGCAGAATAAAAAGTGATGGTTAATAGCTATCCAGAAAAGGAGCTGCATGAGGTCCAAATTTAATAGACATGTCTCATGCAAACCTTATCACAGGATTGGCCATCTGATCACTTCAAGATCGACCATTGTATGCTGCGAGTTAATCTCTGAAAATCTTGCCTTCATAATAAAGTTGAAGGTGGCCATGATATCTCTGCTTTACTTAAGGAAATGAGGTGCATCCTCTCTGACTGCAAATCTGGGACCACCTACAGTTTTATATATTGCACTGATGACCTCTTTTGTCTTGCCACAGTATGATCTTGGCTTTGATAAATGACTGAAGTTGAAAAGGAACAGGTTAATTGCCAAATTCTGAACCATCGGAATCACTCCAGTGAACAGTTGGAGCCAGAGACACTTTCAAACATACCTAGACTGGTGGTGTCATGCAGTATATTTTTTCCTCTTTGAACAAAACTATTTTTGCTGTATTTTTAACATAAAATATTTTAAAAACCATGACACTGAGTTCCTGTATCAGTTGATTGTTCCTTTCACATCACACTTAGTCTGTTGAATGAAGTTTTTAGATGGAACTGACCATGTAGCACAGCAGCTTGTACTCTAAAGAAGAAAGGAAAAGACAGCCTGGTTTTGCAGATCTCTACTCTACACCAGTGGAAGGTCCAGATGCAAATTTAAGAGCAGGTTTAATACAGTTGTTCATCCAAAAAGGCCTTTTGTAGGTGCTGCCAAGATCTGCAGGCTGGTGCTGCAGAGTATCTTTTACCGGCATAGATCTTTTACCTGCTTGGAGCTATTCCATGAACCAGCATTGTGAAAGTAGCCTTAAAAAAACAACCCTGACACTATTTCCATTCTCATTTTCTGTATGGTATAAAGCTCCCACATCAAACTGTCCTGATCAGTGCTTCAGGGTAAACTTCTGGACCAACATAGAAATTGTGATTACCTTTTGCCTTTATGCTCTTGCTACACCATACATTGCTCCTGAATGAGTCTCCACATGTAGCTCACTCAATGCATTATGGCAAAGGATAGGGAGTATGGCAGAAGCTATAATAAAGCTAAGTGACCTCTCAGTCTTATCCAGGAATTTGCTATTTCCATGTCTAGACAGGTGACTCAGGAATAAATCTGTATCAAAGAATGGTGCTCTTGAGCTACAGAACTTTGTCAATTATCTTAAGGATGGGCAGCTCTTTCTTACTGCTCCCCATCAAATAGCTGAGCCTAAATTCATTTATAGGGGTTCTTATTACTCTGGTACAAGCCACTTTTCTAGATCAAATCTGTCTGTTTTTAAAATACTAAGTCTTCATCAGTGAAATCAAGTCTTTGCAAGACTCAGATAGGAGGGCCTAAGATGCTTTCCCAAGAGCAATAATTCCTCTTCAATTTTGATATGCAAAAATTATAGTTGAAATGAGGTCTTAAACCTGCTGCTAAGAGTGCTACAGATCCTTTGAGACCAGGAGAAAAGACATTTAAATAGTTGGAAAAATCAAGCATCAGGATCTGGCCTTTAACTTTCTTGCTGGGATAGCCTTGGCCTTTTATTTGAGGACAATAAACTTGCCATGTTTAGCCACTAGTTGTTCCAAAATCCAAACCAATTATGCATTAAAGTACTGCACTGTTGCCATGTTTATGTGCCAATAATATGTTTTGTGCAGCATGAGAGCCAAAATAGAGATAGTACCTGCCTTTTTAAAGAACTGACACACTCAATAGATACTGCAGTATGAGGATGTTGCAAGGAAGTCCAGAAAACAAGGGTTGTGGTTTAAAAAAAAAAAACCACAAGTGAGTCTTAGGGGTAATCACAAAAGGAATGGGCATTAGGGCACCAGTAACAATACTATCTCTCCACTGCTGCCTAGCTTACCACCTATGTGAAGGCAAATTGCTCCTGTGTTGCAGCACTGTGTACTTTGTAGTCAATGGGATATGCTACAATCTTAAGAATAATACCATGATCTTCAATAGCAGTAGAAAAGCTAAGCAAGATGTCCAGCACGCTGTATGCACTGTCAATCCAGTCTGCACTTCCATCTGCTGTCATGAAATGTGCATCTGACTAAGGAAGGGTTGTCAGTAGCTGCAGAGGAAATAGGATGCAGAAAAATTAACACTGCTACCAGCTACTTACCTAGTACAAGTAATTCAAACGTCTCCCAGCATTTGTGCCTCGTGGTTACCTGCATGAAAAGTCATAGCTTCTAATTTGCAGGCAAAAGGCCAGTTAACTCTCATTTTTCTCTGTCACTTTCTACCTTCTTACCCACTGTTCACTAGTTATTGCTGCTCACTAACAGGTAAGAAAACTGAAATATTTGTGAGTGGATGAGAGGTGCAAATAACCCCCCATCTCTCTGTAAAGTAGCACAGTAAAAGCAGCTACCTGTCCACTGTAGCTTTTTGTTGAGGCAGGGTCAAACTTGCTTTTTGTTTGATTATGGTTCCAATGTTTAGAAAAGGATAAAAGCACAGATGAATGGAGTCCGGTGCTGTTTGTGTTATGACAGCCTCCTATGAAAATACAACCTACTTGGTGTAGTCCACTAGCTTTAGGGAACCAAGAGGTATCCTTTAACACCATGTATGCACTGCAATTCTTAAGAGTTTGTGATGTCACAAAGATGCATGCTGATCTAGGGGCTTTACTCTATACAGAAAGTGAGAATGGAAATAGCCTTAAAACAGACCTGACACTATTTTCACAATGCTGGTTCATGGGGGGATGGACAGCTGCCTCCTGGGCTAGATCAATGAGTACATAAACAACCTAGGTAACTAGATCCTGAGCCAAACAGTAGCTTGGGAGTAGAAGCAATGAAAAGGGCACTATTAAGATATGCTCGCCATTGCCCCCAAGAGCTAAGCTGAAAAGATCAAGTGTTTTGTGCAGAGAGACTAAGTGACAGTTCATTGCAACTCCATGTTCCAACTACTGGCTCCCTCTGCCTTCTGGATATGTACAGTTTTTTGGGGTCAAGTGTTCACTGTGGGTTGTGTTCAGAACAAAAATAAAATCATTTTTTCTGTGAGGTGGTCTTTGTGTAGTCCAGTAGCTTCAAGGAACCAAGTAGTATCCTTTCACACCAGGTTTGCACTGCAACTCTAGAGTTTAGAATGTCACAAACAGACACATGCTGAGAACTCAGGCAGTAATAAGCTTAATACTTGAAATTCATAGCCTATTTCTATGCTAAAGGGATGCTTCTCACTGTATTAGCCTATACGTCCAACCCTATTTCCCTGAAACAATGACATGTATGAGACTTCCGCTCACTTCTTGCCCCAGTCCCTTTATCCAAAGTATTTTGTCAATATGAAGGTCAGCAGTCAGAAGACATTTTGTTGAAGCTCTTAAAGTAAGGGCAAGATGTTGATGGTTCAAATGGTGGTAGAATTAATGTTGACAGTCTACTGCAGCACTCTAACCATTACTAGCACTGACAGGAGACTTGCTTGAAATTGGCAGTAGAGACAAGGCCCAGGAGAGTGGCAAACAGCTGTATCTGATGACTGCAAGGGAAAGGTCTAGAACATACAAAGGGAAGGTTGCTGTAGCCAAACACGTGCCTCACTTTATAGTTTTTAAACAGTAATTTGTGTACAGAAGTGAAAACTTTCTAATGGGTATAACACACAATTCCAGGCAGAAGCAAGGTAAGGAACAGCCAAGGTAAGTACCACGGGCAAGGGCAGCATAGTAACTGTTATGGCATCTACTTTTAATAAATATTTCCAAACCCCCAGCCTTCTAATAGTCACTGCCATGAGCAGTACCATGTAACTAAGTTTAATGTAATCACCACTTATGTAAGGCTGCGTCTAGACTGGCAAGAACTTGCCAGCTGTCTACACTGGCCGCTTGAATTTGCGCAAGAGCACTGATGCTCTGTTAGAAATCAGTGCTTCTTGCGCAAGTACTTTGACGCTCCCGTTCGGGCAAAAGTCCTTTTGTGCAAAAGGGCCAGTGGAGACAGCTCAGATTTGTTTTGCGCAAAAAAGCCCCGATGGCTAAAATGGCAATCGGGGCTTTCTTGCGCAAAACCGCGTCTAGATTGGCCAGGGATGTTTTGGCACAAAAGCATCCGTGCCAATCTAGACGCTCTTTTCCACAAATGCTTTTAACGGAAAAACTTTTCTGTTAAAAGCATTTGCGGAAAATCATGCCACTCTAGACATAGCCTAAAAGTATAGCTTGAAAGAATGTCTAATGTCCCAGGCATAAGAGGATCAGTGGATATATCTGCACTACAGCTGGAAGTGAGGCTATGTCTAGACTATGGGGTTTTTCCAGGATACCAGAGGTATCCTGGAAAAACTCTTCTGCTTACTTTTGTGGAAGAGCAGATGCACTCTTTTGGAAGCCCTCTCTTCTGTGTCTCACGAGAAAGAAGGGCTCTTCTAAAAGAGGTTTTTTCCCTGAAATTTGGCCCAGTGTAGGTAGGCCAAATTTCAGAAAAGCCTCTTCCAAAAAAAAGAAAATAGCGGGGAAAAAAGTACACAAATTTTGGAGTGCAATTTACGAACCTTTTTCTGATAAAGCCCCTTAGTGTAGACAGAGCCTGAGCCTCCCAGCCTAGAGAGGCAGATGGAAGTTTGTCTGGCTTTAGCTAACACAAATAGTAGCGCTGAGACTATGGCTTGGATTCTCAAGGTGTAGTGGGAAGTGCCCAGTGTCAATCATTCAGGATATTCTGATATTAAATATGGACATCCCATCCACTCAGGGACATCCTGTTGTTTGTGTATTAAACACTCTCCATTACTGTGAGGTTAAGAGCCTCAGCTGCAACATTCACCCTATTTTTAATGCAACAGTGTGATCTCCACTAGCATGAGTCTGCAGCTAGGAATGATCCTTCTAGTACCAGTAGACAGAAACAAAACCTATTCTAATTACTTCAGCACCCTGCTTTAATTTAGTCCTAGAAAAGCCCTTTGGAGAAAATAAATACACGAGTGGCTTTCCAGAGAGCTGCTGCACTTTATCACAAGCTCATGGCAGTGACTGTTGCCACATATATTCAAATCAGTTAGAAGCAAGTAAATTGAGACACAGCAGCTGTAAATGTTCATAGTTACAGATTACTTTCAATGTTTTGGAGGGGTGTTTGTTGTTTGTTATTACATATTTCAGATCTTACTCTAAAACTAATGGCTGATTTAATGCCATAACATTCCAGAAGGTTCAGGCTGGTTAACAGGGGAAGGCAGAAAGAAAGGTGAAGTCTTTCCTTCTGGCACCTGATAGCTATTAACTTTCCAGAATAGATCTCACTAGCCTACATGTATACCTACACTGTGGAGGCGAACAGTGTTTCAAATAGAGGTGCAACATTGAGCTAGTTAATAAAAGAACTTAAATAAATACAGATGTAGCAGACCAATTGAATTGTTTCTATTGACTTAGATTGGGTCTGGGTCTGCTGATCCACAGAGAAATCAGTTGGGGGCCATAAGGGGGGAAAAAACATTTAAAACCCCCCACAGATTTTCCGTGTGATTGCTATAGATGTACTCAATATTTGGCAAAACTCCTGTCCAATCCATAAAGGGGGGTGAGGGGGGAGTTGTTAGGGAGAATAAGACTATTTTATTCTCCCCCCAGCACTAAGACTAAGGCTTGAATCCTGCTGATCTTATTTTACCAAAGGGCTCCAAAATGCACTAGTGACTAGTACTCCACTCAAAGTCATTTATATTTTAACAGAGGAAGAGTACTACAGTGTGTTTCTAACACTAGATACCACTGCTATTGTAGGTGGGACTTAACACTAGCTATCGAAAGAAATCCTGGTACAGTTTTATGCTAATTATTTATATTGTGGTAGTGCCTAGGACAGAGGTTCTGAACTGATCTGCCAAAATCACCAGTGGTCTGAAAGCTCCATTCAAGTACATAGCTTGTTCCCTCTGAGTGCCTGTGCAGAAGAAAATGAAGGGCTGCTTTCCTGATTAGTGGAACATGCAGGTACTGGGACCTTGGAGAACAAACATGTAAGATGAAGTGGTGGCCCAATAAGGGTGAGGTGGGAGGGACAGTGGGATGAGAAATAGGGGAGGGAGGAATTTGGGATATGTGACCAGCCCCAGCTCTGTAGCTGCCGTGGAGGGGGAGTTTCAATGCTAGCCTCAAGTGGGACTATCCAAGTTGTTGGGAAATACCTAGTCAAAAAAAGAAGTTTAGTATCTCTGCACAGCATTACTTGGCAGTTCAGTGCAGCAGCACCCTGCTGTGTGAGGTGCTATATAAAATAAAACACTCCTGCCCTTTAGCATTTACACTTTGGATTACTGCCCTCTCATATGAATCCCAAGGATTTGTCAGTCAGTGCTTGTTCTGTGCATTTTAAGTGCACATCTTCATAGACTGTAGAGAAGCACAGACTAAAATGCAAAAGAGTAAAGTACTGTAAATGTTTGACTTCATTTTACTTAGATGCAAATATATATTTGGAAAAGTATTCAGTAAAAATGCTCAAATATTTAAAGTTCTATTTTAATTATCAAATCAAAGGTGAAATGCACAGCCAATTGACAGCCTGTTAGGAAACTAAGAAGGTGTTCAGTCCAGTTATTCATTCTGTTTATTGAACTGAAGAAAGGGAATACAAACATTTCTGTTAAGTGCTGTGCACTGACATGGAAAAAGTGTACTTTAAAAAAAACCCCTAATAAAAGCAAATCAGAAGTTATGTAATTCCAATTTAACAATTTTCTTTTTAAAGATATGTTTAAAATACACTTAAAATAAAAAAAAATTAACAAAGCGTGTTCTGTAAATTAGTAAAACAAGTGAAAATAAATATGAGACCCAACATTCTTATATTTTAATGTAATATAGCAAAGAAATTTAAACTACTTAATATAATCCAAGAGGACAGTAACAAAAATCCAGAAAGTTTAAGAACGCAATCCTTTGAAACATTTAATATCAGTCCATAGCAAATAGTCATTACATACCAAAAGCTCTAAGTGTTAACTAGTTCCACCACAACTCCATATAAATCTTGACAATTTAGAAATCTTGAGATCAACAGTAAAGTTCTTTTCATGATCTCTACAGCTTGGTTTGTAAGTACATACATGCTTTGATGATCCATTTTGTCCCATACATTTTCAAGGAGCCAATAACTTTTTTCCATCTGCGCCTAAAAATGTTAAGATTCAAATCTAGCACATTACCCTAACAATTAAAAATGTTGAAGTGAAAGATGGGGCACACTGAATTTCCGATTTATAAAAATATACTGATATTAACTGATGTCTGTAGTCAGAGGACACTTCACATACACACAACCTGACAAAAAATGTAATAGAACATGACCAGTACCTAGAACACTTGGTTCCATGTCTAACACACACTCTCACTCACTCTCATATATCACATGGGAAAACATTCACACTTAGCTGAATTACTGAACCCAGGTAAATCTGGCTTAGCAGACAGGAAATGGAGTTAGTTTGTTTTCAGCAACTAGAGGCAGCTACTGCAGCAGTTCAACAACACTGCACAATTCAATTAAGTCCACCCTGTTTTTAAAAAAAGTGTACAACAGTTAATGAAGTTTTGCTAACTGCCATGAAAAATTAGCAGTTCTTCCTATAAGGTAATTGAAAATGGACTTGAGTCAATGTTATGTATTTTTAAAGCTATATATAGGATTTGCTGCTCCTTTTTATAGCAATTGTTTCAAATTAATTGAGACAATTTATTGTTTTGGGGATATGAACATGAACAAGAGTCTACTGAGGGTCTTCTCTCCTCTCTGGTTGTTCCTCACATCATCAGCCAACAAAGTCGGTTTTGTTGTATGCTGATTCCCCCATCTTTATGCATATAAATCTACTCAACATGGACTGAGTGTGTCAGTTCTACTTTCTAGAAAGTAATATCCTAATAAAGAAACCTCAAAATTTTATTTGGATCAGCAACATTATTTATTGGTGCTGTGGGAGGTCACTAGACACAAATACTGCCAATAATGAATTCACTGCATTAAACGTTACCTGCTTGCAGCCAGGATAAGAAGCTACGACAAGCATTGGATAGTTTTCTAGCTTTAATCTTTGCACTAGTTTTAAAATTAGGGTCACTTTTTATGTTTGAAAAACCTGAGTGAGGGAATTGGACAAATTTTTCAGAAGAGAGATTTTAGAACAGCAGCTTATTTCTCCCTCCCCTTTGTGTTCCATCCTCTCTCTCTCTCTCTCTCTCTCTCTCAAAAAAAAACCAACCCTACTTACCTGAACAACGCAGGTATAGTCAGATAAACAATTAAGCATAATTCATAAAAAGATTTACCTTGCTGATAATCAGTATCTATTATGTATATCTGAATTACCAGCTACAAAAATTTTTTAAAAAAGGCATGTTTACAGTATGTTCCCCCTGAAGTATTGCATCAGTTACTAGAAATAACTGATCACTGGAGATAAATATGACTTTTATTTGCTCCAACCCACAGATCCTAGCCTAGGAACATTTTTAAGCACATGGAAATTAACACATAGCAGATGACTCTCCTGCATTTGCTTTTTCCACAGCTAAAGTCTCATTTTTGGTCTATGGGCAAAAAGTATTGGTACTTTTCAAACCATACATTATGACTGTGCGGTAGCATGTTAGAAATAGTTTAGGCTGTTCTTTTATTTTTTAAAGTTTAGAGTCTAGAACAGTAGTCAGAATCATCATTCACTGCCTGTAAGTCTACAGATGATCTTGCTGTCAGATTAAGTACCATAAAATCTTTGTTTTGCCAGTCTCACCTTTCTATCAGTCTCTGCATATTATGTGTAAGCTGCAGGCACAACGTATATAGCAAACTTGGTAGAACTGAAGTGATTCATTCCACCTTGCTAGGAAGGCTTTTGTTACCATCTATATTGCATAGGTGCATTTATTAATAAATAAAAGTGGCAGTCTCAAAATGTGCTTCTGACTAACCCCATTCCAAGGTGTTTACCATATATACATTAGGAGTATACTCTAAAGTCCAGAAGCTCTTGGATTTGAAGGTTGCGGGGGAAAGGGGGAGACCAGTATTTTGACAAGATAAATTGTCATCACATCTCAGTGAAAAAGAAGGTGCTGACTGAAGTGTGCTCTAATGTACCTTGTACTAGATCCCTGCTAAAAGTTTTAGCTATAGACACTATGCTGAAAATCCTATGTAGTGTCTAAACACAAAATCAGTCTTCTGGGTATGCATTAGGGGCTTGTTTCTTTACACACACAATTCCCAGTGAAGTCAATGTTAGATCTTGGGGTGAACAGCCAGCAACAGAATGGGCTCCACATCATCTAAAAATATAAAGGGTTTAAAAAAAAAAAAAAGACAGTTACAGCACTACATGCTCTTAGTGGAGTAGAGGTTTTTTATTCAAGTTTAAAGGGGAGTATAATACTCTAAAATGCTTAAAATGCCAAATTAATAGAATATGTGAAGCCTTAAATGTTATAATTAGCAGCAAAGTTGCTGTTAACAATTGTACACTACTTTGAAGATGTAAAGCACTGTACAAAATTTGAATATTCAACTTATTTAAAACCAAAATGGTTAGCCTCCCAAGACTTAAACTCAGTGTTCTTTGCTTCTCCTGCAACCTGCACTAGTACCACAGAACCAAGACTATAATGACATGTCACAGCATGAAGATTAATTATGCAGAAGAAACTGTTGATCTCTTGACCACCTAACTCTGGAGCAAAAAAAATCATTTTCCATTTTTTGTTTTTATGGTTTGTTGGTAATCCAAAGGATCTATAGAAATATTGATTTTTAATACTAACCAGAATTCTATATTTGTTTACAATTCAACCGAAATGCTTTTAAAAATAATTTTAGGAAGCTGAAGATAAATAAACTAGATTGATGGTATTAACATTCAGTTCTTATTTCAGATAATCCTATACTTTGGTATTTTTCTAAGTCAGATTAAGGGTTGGTTTCAGAAAAAAAATAGTGTTTAAGATTACATGCAAGTGAGAGTCAAAGAAACTAATCGTCATAATCTGTTAGAATCTCTCTTGTATTATATGCTCTGGGAGCATCCACTTGGGTCCTATCCCCAACCTTTAAAAAGGGTCCTGCTGTGTTCTCTCCCCCAATCCCATCAGCCAACCCCGAGTCTGTTTTTCTTTCCATGAACAATGGCAAAGTTATCCCGCCACCCAACAAAGAAGGACATTAAGTACTTACTTAGTCCCAGTCGGAGTCTCATCCACCCTTTTGTTCACATCTTTCATGATGGCCTGCCTTCTTCCCTGCTCCCTCTTTACTTCATGGCAGCTCTGATGCTACTTTCACCATCCAGTTGAGAAGAGGGAATCTAACACCATTCCATAATCAATTGTCGAATAGTGCAGAAGCACACTAGAGATACCAGGCCACCTGTTTATTCTGAGAAGCATACAGTACTTAAACTGTCTTTTTAATGGGAAATTAAAGGAACCATTCCTAAAAGTGGCAGGCTATTAACAGCACCAGCACAGAACAAGGTCCAGCAGATACATTTAAACCTGTAAACTTCAAAAATTTCTCAAAAAAGGTCTATTCATCTTTGTTAGTCAAACACCAAGAACAATTCTACAGTTGTACTTAAGTGAGGGGAAAATCATCTATATGTATTGTCATTTAGATGACAAAGGTACTTATACTAAGTTTTAAATTACCAAGCAAAACAGCATTATCCTCATTTTGGATCAGAATCGTTGCAGAAGTTAAGACAAACTTGTTGCACGCATTTATGTAATCTAAAAACTGACCTTTGTCCTTTTTAATCATCTGATGGTGCATTTTGATAGCTCTCAGTTCTAAATAATTCTGTTTTTTAAGATGGAAATTTAGGTTTCTTTTAAAAGAATACTTTATGTAGCCTGTGTAAAACTCCTTCCAGCCACTGCATTTGACCACGTCTTGCATGACACTCCGAAAGAGCATCAGTTATACTGCATTTCCCGACACTGTTAAGCTGGTTTAAATTCCAAATGTATACAAATGAAGTCACTTTAATCCTATAAATAATTTATTTTTTTAAAAAATTGTGCTGTTAACCCCTTTACAGGGCAACGAGCTATGTGAAAAGTACAAAACTTTTTGTCAAGTGTGATATTGAGAGTGCTTTTGACATAGTTCACTGTTTTATTGTCTGGATTTATATATACTGCGCAATGGGCAAGGCTAGAATCCATGAACCAAGCTGCAAAGATCTCAAGCTAAATAAGGCGGAGAGAGATTTAGAGAAACAAGAGAAGGAAATCCCTTCCTATCCAATGTATACTCTTCAGACTAAAGCACTCTTTCTATCAAGCCTTCTAAACTGTTAAATAAAGTTTTCCAAACAAGCATTTAAACTTCATTACACAGAAGAGCAACAAGAACAGTAACCTGCCAGACAAAGGCAGAAGGGAAAAAATATATATACTGAGTTCAATGGTTAGCCTGAATGTAGCACAGTTCTTCACAACCGATGGGAGGGGATAATTCGACACGGCGTCCAACAACGTTCTAACGACGTGCTTCATCTCAACTGGTTACTATGAAGCAAGGTGGTAAATGTTTGGCCCCGATCGGGCTTCAGAAATGGTTCTTTTTTCATGACGAGCATGTCTGTCCAGCTATCAATCATGTTGTTTGCACCAAATCCCAAGCCATTTAAAATACGACTAATTTTAAGTTAAAGAGAAGTCGTCTGCTCCAAAATCACCATCAACTATCCATGCTACTGCATTCCTCTGAGCAAAGACAAGATGAAATGTAAAAGAAAGATTAAACTTGGATGATAATTTTTCAAGGTGTAACAGCCTCCAACTTTTTTTTTTTTTTTTGTGTGTGTGTAACACACGTTTGATTCAGAGTAATTGTGTTTTGTGGATTTATTCTCTTCCCTGAAGGGGAGTTACTCTTTTCCAATCTATTAATACAATTAACTAAGAATTTTTTTGCTTTTACAAAAAGTCTCTCTCTCTGACTTACAAATATCCTTGCTCTCCTTTCAGGAAAATACTACACGGTATTTGAAAACTTTTATTACTCAACACACATCTTAAAAATTTAGTGACAAATTGAAAATAAATCATGTGGTAGACACTGATTTAGAACGAACGTGATTTTTCCTCTAGTTGAACCTTACTGCTCTTACCCTTCAAAAGAAATCTCTCTCTAGATCTTAAAAATTGTCAGCAACAGAGCATACTAGGAAAGGATCACTAAAGAGACTGCCCTGTTGGGTAGTTCACAGAGAACAGTAAGTGAAAACAATTATAAAAATTGTTGTCTTATTTTCAGTTCCTGAAATATCAAACCACTAAACCTGCCTACATTATAAAGTAAAAACAATGTAGGCTTCTTTTAAGTTTACCTCCTCCCCCATTTTTCCCGTTACTCATAAGCATATTTTCTTGTCAGTGGCAAATCTAGATTAGCATTCAAGTGGTGGAAAAGGAAAGGGAAAGGAATGTAGGATGACAGGAACTAGAGAATATTGTTTTTATTGGAACTTGTAAAATACTGTATATTCTAACTTACATTTAAGTATAGAGCTGATTTAGTTTGTCACATCACCAGACAGCTGTTCAGCAGCAGGTGTCCACACAAGAGGTGTCTCAGTAGAAGGGCTAGGGACTAACTAGACATGGGAATTTTCTCAGAGAAGAGATCGTGCTGGGGGAAAACTTTCAATTCTACTGCCTGTGCATTACCACTTCTCTGGGTAAATAATTAGTTAACAGGGCTATCTAGTACCTTTTAGATGTACTGAATTACCTTAAGAATAAATACCCTCGTTCTGTTTCCAGAGTAGGAGGATTTTTTGCTATTTAATGTTTGAATATATCAATACTAACTGTTATGCAAAGTAGTAAAGAAAAATGTTATTCTACATGCAGCGAACACAAGCAATGTTAAGGCCATCTTGAGGTATCTAGTCACATAATCCACTCTCGCTCCACTTCAGGGAATTGAAATGATTCCTGGATGCCTCCAATAGGATCATGTTGTATGTGTTCGGGAATAAGCAGACTGACTGTTGTAGGGTCTGACAATTGACGCCTTTTTCAGGAAATGTACTTTGGGTTTGATCCTTAAGGGTTGTTTGCTATTTTCTTAGTCTATGTTAATTGTCAAGAAATCCAAAACAATTAGATGGATTATTATTTCAGTTACATAAGATTCTATTACTGTTTCTTTTTAAATATACATGGATGTTGCTTTACCTTCAATATCCTGGTTGTCTATGAAAGGTGCTGGTCCCCATATTCTAACAGTGCCATCGTCGGAGGCGCTGGCCATCATGGATGGAATCTGCGGGTTCCAGCTCACACAATTTACTGTACGCGTGTGCCCTGTCAGCTCCGCAATTGGCAGCTCACTACGTTTGTGCCAAATGTATACTTTGTGATCTAAATAAAACATGGATTTGAAGAAGCAGAATGAGAAATATTGAATTAAAATGTCCTAACTACATCTTGTAATTTTTCATATTAAGATTACACTAAAAACATAGTATTGCAAAAAAAGTGCTGCAAATTCTAAAATTGAAACCCCCTAAATATGCAGCAACAGAAGCAAGCTTTCGTTTTTGCTCTTAGTGGATCTGATCAAGACAATGTGGGCAAAGCTCATACACAAGACTGACAGCTCTAGTGAGCTCATTAACTGAGGAAAAGTATTTGAGACAGCACTAAATTATAACTGTCAGTCAACGCATGGCCAGAAACACACATCAACTTTCTCTTAAGGTACGGATATGATGCTGCATGCTGATTCAAGGACAAGACTGCTGATCACTGGTCTTAACCTCAGAGATATATGTACATTTTAACACCACACTATTTAGAGAACAGATAAATAAGGCCACATTTAGAAGTTAAAAGCCTAAGTCTTGGTATGGAGGCCTCCAAAAATTCTAACCAACTTGGTCAATGACCTAATGGGGTCATGTACCATTATAGTTCTGCTATGCCTCTGCTTCCCCAAGTGTAAACAGGGTAAGGATTAATTAATTTTTTATGGCCTTTTGAAATTGTAAAGTCCTTTCTACTACACAGACTTCAAAGAATTCTAAAGAACCATCTTTTGTGAACAGTAGCAACTCCAGTTTATCATGCAGTATATTTAACCAACAGCCATTGGTCAACTAATCCATTGCACACCTACACACACACACACACACACCCACCCCCCACCCACCCTTAAAACAAAACAAAATTCATTGTAAAGATTAACTAGTTAAAATGACATTTTCTCCTAATGTAGACAAACCTGTAGAGTGACTTATTACTGAAGACTGCATCAGGCGCTCTCAAATGGAGCTACGTAGACTGAACTACAACAAACTCTCTGCTCACATACATGTACACTACTAGACTAGCTTTTCAGATTTAAAGCTTTGAGGAACAGATTTAGACAATATTTTTACACAATCCAATGTGATTCTGAAGGTTTATATATTTAAAAAAAAAAAAAAGTCTGAGAACCTTACCCCACCCCATACAAAGCAGGCTCAACTCTGACCTATGTACTAAAACAGGACCAGGGAATCATTTGGTAAAGAAATTGCCTTCTGCGTAAAAATTAGCTCATTTGAATTAAATCTCTCTAAATTATTGTATTTGCATCAAATACGTCTCATGTTTACATTTTTCACTCCCCTGACTGCATATAAATATCCACTCCCTCTCTGTTTCAAACCAAACCAGTGCTCTATCTATTCTGGGCCATAAGCCTAGCATCTGCTATCTGGAGAATCAAAATGTAAACATAAGACAGCATTTTGATGCTTGACAGTGGATGTTTATGTTTTAAAAAATAAAAAGCACATGAGCTAGATTGAGGCAGAAGTCAATTTTACTTTCAAAAGAAATTTCTTATTTTCTTCCTATAAGTGCAGGTGGTAGAAAAAGCCTACCTATCTGACAACATACCTTTACATTTAAGAGGTTATGACATTCTAATCTGTTACTTTTTTGTACATAGAGACTTTCACAGCAGCCACATTTGCAACAATTCAGTGCAAAGAGGCAACAGCCTCTGGCAGTCCGAATCTAAATAAGGTGCCATCAGCTTCAACTACAGCTGGGTAGTTTTTAGACACTGAAAATAAAAAAAAATAAAAAAAGCTGTTCTTAAATGATGACCTGGATAAATTAAATTACCACATTAATGTCACACACACAGTAGGTCATACGTGAAGTGTCCATTAAAAAAAAACATGACGTATTGGAGCATGTACACTTCCCCACACAAAGCGTAAGTATGACTCAGCATACACACCCTGAACTTTGACAAGTACTAAATCCCACACCAGAACTTTGGCTCAAAGCTGATGAGGATGACATTGATGACACAGGCGCTCTCTTTCAGTTGGTATCTTCCACTGAGTAAGGGCAGAGGGGAACCTTGGTTTAAATTTAACATCTTTCTTCACTTCCAAAGAGTAAGAAAATTGCTCTAGTGTGCTAGTCAATATTTCCTCTTTCCAAAGAGACTCAGCTCTGAGCTACTGAGTACAAACAGTGGTTACTCAATTTACCTTCATGCACCACAAATACTGGGCCTATGCAGGGCTCAGCACCCTCAAGTCTCATTGATCTCAAATGGGAGTTGAAGGAGTTAAACCCCTTACAAGCCTGAATTAGTTCACTCAAACAGTTTGGGACAGACTCAGTAAACTAAATTTTATCCTCACCACAGACTACTTGCTAGTATGAAAAACACGAAAGTCACAATAAAACCAACCCACGCTAGAGACGCCATGTCATCATCAACTGCTGGATTTGTTACTGTTTTTCCTCTCATTGTAATTAATTTCACTTGATTTGAGATGACTACTCTTGGAATTGAAATTATCTGACCACACCTGCCTTTCAAAAACTATCAATCCAATGAATTTAAATTACTCACTACAGAACTATTTTGACCAAAAGCAGAACTGCTAATGTCATGCCTCTCAAAAAATAAAGGTCAGAACACATACACATATTTAAAGCTTACTCAGTGCTATTAATCCCTTAGGGTGCATCTACACAGCACCTTAAACTCAAAATAAGATACACAATTTGCATATCTATCTCAACTGTTTCAAAAGTAGCTTATTTCCAAATTTGGCATGTCTACACAGTGCTAAATTTTAAAATAACGTGTTATTTCGAGCCATCCCTCAACCTGAGGGTTACAGGGATGCCAGAATAGCATGCCCGTTATTTCAAAATATTTTTCGAAATAATGGGCACATTTAAAAGATGGGGGGTAAAGCTATTTTGGGATACCTCCAGTATCCTGAAATAGCCCTGCTGTCTAGATGTACCCTTAGAGGAGAAAGATAGAAGAGACCCAAAGCATACAGGCTATCCTCTCTAGTAGAGCAGGATTGTCCCTTACAATATTATAACTTTAGGAGCAGCGACACACACCTTTGTTTACTCCTATCCTTGTATACTATTTCCAGCAACTAACACTAATTAAAATACATTGTATCATTTCCTTTTATACACAAAGTACATGCGTGAAATGTACATCAACTGACATCTGAAGTCTTTAAAGCCGATATTACCTTCACTGCCACTAGCGATGAAGTCTTCATTATGGCCTCCAAAACACGAGTGAATTGTGTAAAACCCTTGTGTAACACCTTGATACTTTCTCACTAAAACTCTGTCTTGCAAGTCCCATAAGTGAACTCCCTGGGGGGGGGAGGGAGAGAGAAGAGAATACCGGAGGTTATTTTTATTATAAGACAATATCCAGCACTTACCTTTGAAGTATTCCACTTTTATTATTTGTTTATTTTTGGCATGTCAACCAGTTTTTGCAATAAGACTACAATGTGAAACTGAATGGATACTATGCACTAGAATAGCAATGTGCAACCCGTGGGATGCGACCCCCAAATGGGTCAAGGCCATCTTCCTGGGGATGGGGACTTCACAGCGCTTTGATCCGGGCTGGCCAGCATTTTGTTTTCCCGGCTCGGCGCCCAACGTACATGCGGCAGGGGTGGGTGGAGTGACAGGGGAGCGGACTGGTGCTTTAAATTAAAGGGGCCGCAACAAAATGTTCCCAGCGTTCTCTCCCCTCCCCCCCCCCCAAAATTTTCCCAGCTTTTTTTTTTTTTTTTGGGCGCTCCAAGGGTGGCGAATGAAAAAAGGTTGAGTACCACTGCACTAGGACAATAGCTTAAACTGTTGTCCTGTCTCCCATTCTAGCAGCCAGTTCTCCACTTTGTGATTTCCAAAATAAACTTAAGTCCATAAAGAAATGTTAATTATGTGGAACACGAATAATCCAGGGATAGCAATTCTAGAATATTGCTGCAACATTGGGAATAGTAAAATGAAGTGTTAAAATCTAGTGGCAAATATTTTATTTATACTAAGTTTTGTGAAGCTTTTCAAAATGACTCATTGTCCCTTTTAGAGAATCCTATATTTGATTTGTGTGTGTGTGTGTGTGTGTATATATAGCATATTACACACACACACACACACACACACACACACACACACACACACACACACACACACTTCACATGTTGTGTAGAACACTGCCTTGCCTGTTTAATATTACAAATCCCAAATTCCCTAAAGTTTTCTAAAAAAATTTAGCAGTGGTAAGAAAACATTTTACTTGTATTTTTATCAACTTACCTGAGTTGCTACATTTAACAAAGCTAATCTGCCATTTTTTGAAATAGTGAATGACATAATAGGATGATCTTCTTGTACTCTGAAATCACAGGATAGACACCATAAAGTTAGGAGTACTGCTATTTGGACATTAAAAAAAAAAATACCACCAAGAAAACATAAAAAGTTTTCAGTTGCAATGTTTTCACTCATGGTTATAACCAAGTGGGCCATTACTTTTGTATTTGAAAGGGGATTACAACCAGAACTGAACAGAAGTTATCTGGTTCTATTTCAGCATTTGCTGGGTCCATAGAGAAACTATTCAAATGTAATATATCAGAAATTTTCACAACAGGGGACTCAGACTAGAGTTATTAGGGAATTTTTAATAAAAAGATAGTTACATGTTCCTGTCCGTTAGGTCCTCAAAGTTATAACCCCGAATTCGTTGGTGTGTGTCCGATGCCAGAACAGTCTTGCCGTCACTCAAACACCAGAGGCATTGCACTCTCACTCCTTCCCAAGAGTCAAGGAGATTACCATCTAGATCCTGTTTAGGAAGAAAATATAACCAAGGTGTTAACTTAAATTTCCTAGGAAATTCTAAACAGAGCTTTTAGTAGTCAAAATTAAAAGAATAGAAGCAAGAGAGAAGGGTTCTCCTGTCCCATATATAAACATTTTGGTGATCTTGAGAATAGCGTATTGTTTGGAACTACCTTCCACCTCCAACCTCAAACCAACAGAGAGACAGGAGAACGAATCCCTTGTCCCATTTCCTTTGAGGTTTGACATGGTTGCAATCTGTCTTCTGGCTCAAGTCAGTCAGTTATTGTAGGATCTCAAAATCTTCCAGCACCATCACAGTACTCCCGTCACAGTGACCCAAGCAGCAAACGACCAGACTCCCAAAGAGATGGAAGTCTATAGCATATCCATGAGACTGATTTCCTCCATCTTTTTAAACTTAGTTAAAAAATGATAGTTTAGGCAAGGAAAGCAATTTTAAATGCAAAAGAGCTCACTAGTCATTCATTCTGTGAACTGCAACCAGAGAATGCTAATGAAGCTATTCACCAACTAAACTGACCCAGCATTGAATCTGAATTCGTTTTATTAACACACTTGCCTTGGTACCGAAAAATGAAGCTCAGTCAGAGCATAAGAATACCTGCTACACTACTGCCAAAAGTAGGTGGGCCAAAAGATTCCACAGGCAACTAAACATATAGCAAGTTAAATTACTTTTTATTACATGTACTCTAGTAACTACCTGAACATATAAAAAGAAAGAGACCCACTAACCATGTTATACCTGCTTTTAATACTACAGTGGTCAAGCTCCCCTTCCTTTCCCTTGCAGGCTGCAACTCCTAGCCCCACCATACACAGGGCTCCCTCCCTACCTAGAATTATGTGATTAACATATTAAAAAGTTAGTTTTGCTTTCAGTTAATTGCTGGCATTAACTATTAATTGCAGCCATAGTTTTTACTCTTAAGTGCATTCTGCTGTTTTCAGCTGCAATGAAGCAAGTGTTTGAGGGGACACACACACACACACACACACAGAACTTACACACTGATAGAACTGTCCACGCTGCCCTCCTGTTACAAAGCGTTTCCCATCTGGATTCCAAGCCACACTGGTTAAACTATCTTCATGAGATTGGCTCATTTTTGTCCTCAGCTCCCCAGTCTAGAGAGGAAACAAAAGAAAAATCAACCACCACAGAATCCAGCATTCCCCACCTTTACAGACATATAATTAACAGATTTGCATGAAAATTTATCCTAGTGGTTCTAATTATGGACATTTCATTGCATTAATTAAATAAAGGGGTAAAAAAGTTGCACACTATGAAAGCCTTCTAGAGAGCAGTCAGGTGGAGCTGGAGCTATTCTAATTTTTGTTCAGCATGGGAAACTGTCAGCCATATTCTTACTCCAGCAACTGCAAGGAATTCAGCCTTAGAACTTTTTTGCTTCTGCTTCAGATCTATAGCCTGCACAGTCAGCAAGTGTATTTCATGGATGGAGGGGAAAGAAAGGAAAGAAGAGATGTTAAGGAAGGAGAAAGAAGGAAAAAGATGAGTAATAGTCATAGAAAAAAAAAGTGAGGAAGAAACCAAAAGAATGGAGAGACAATACTAGAAAACAGATTATCAACAAAATTGTAAGAATGGAAGAATATAAGAATGCTGATAGTGGGTCAAACCAGTGGAGTATCTAGCCAAGCATCCTGTCTTTCAACAACAGCTGCTTCAGAGGGAATGAACAGAACAGGGTAATTATGTGATCCGTCCCTTGTTGTTTACTTCCAGTTTCTGGCTGTCAGAGGATTAGGAACACCCAAAACATCCCTGACAACTTTGGCTAATAGTCGCTGATGGACATATCCTCCATTAAACTTAACTATTTTTTTTTTTTAAAACCAAGTTTCACTTTTGGCCTCAATACCTGCCGGCAACAATCCACAGGTTGACTACACGTAGTGCTAAGCACTTCTTCCTTATGTTAAATTAATAGACAGCAGATTTAAAACTAACTGGGTGATCTCAAGTTCATATTATGTGAAGGGGTAAATACTTCCTTAATCACCTTCTCCACATTGTTCATCATTTTATAGAGGTTTATCATAAAAATCGCCTTAGTCATCTTATCTCTGTATGTGGAAGCTTTTCAATAACCCTAACAATTTTTGTTGCTCTTCTCTGTACCTTTTCCAATATGGTATTTTTTTAAAAGGGAAGAACCAGAACTGCATGCAGTATTCAAGGTGTGGATATACCATGAATTTATATATTGGCACATGTGATTTACTGTCTTTTTATATCTTTCTTAATGATTCCTAACATTCTATTTGCTTTTTCGGCTGCTGCTGCACATTGAACGGATGTTTTCAGAGAACTATCCACAGTGACTCCAGGACTCTTTTTTGAGCTGTAACAGCTAATTTAGACCACATCATTTTATATGCATTGTTGGGATTAGTCTTCCCCCAACGTGTATTACTTTGCACATTATTAACACTGAATTTTCATCTGCCACTTTGTTGCCCAGCCACCCAGTTTAGTGAGATCCCTTTTAACTCTTCTCAAGCAGCTTTGGACTTTCACCATTTAATTTTATATCTCCAAGTTTTGCTACTTCACCTCTTCTAGATAATTTATGAACATATTGAACGGCATTAGTCCCAGGACAGATCTATGGGCGGTGCTCCTTATTTACCGCTCTCTGTTATGAAAACTGATCATTTATGCCCATCTCAACTAGTTACTGATCCATAAGGGAGCTTCTCTCTTCTCTCACAACTGCTTATTTTGCTTAGGAGGTCTTTGGTGCTTTCTGAATGTATTCTATATCCACATGTTTGTTGACTCCCCCTCAAAGAATTTTAAAAGATTCATGAAGCAGGATTTCTCTTTACAAACAATGTATCGACTCACCCCCAACATATCATATTTACTGGTGTTTCTGATAATTCTATTGACCAGAGTTTCAACCAACTTACCTGGTACCAAAATTAGGTTTACTGGCCTGCATTTGCCAAGACCTCCTCTTAAAATTAGCATTATAATAGCTAAGCTCCAGTCACTTCCTACAGAGACTGATTTAAGGGATAAGTTGCATACCACAACAGTTTTTCACTTTCATATTTGAATTTCTTTGGAATTTCTTGGGTAAGTATCACCTGCTCTGATGACTTTAAATTTACCAGTTTGTTCCAAAACCACCTCTATTGACTCCATAATCTGGGACAGTTCCTCAAATCTGTCACCTAAAAGAACAGTTCAGGGGCAGGATTCTCTCTCATCCTCTGCAGCGAAGACAATGCAGAGTTCAGTTAGCTTCTCTGCAACAACCTTGTCTTCCTTACTATCTCTTATGGTATCATTATCTAGATACTGCACACCTTAACTCTCAATGCTAGGATGGACTTTTGTCCATGGATTGTAAAGCAGGGATGCCATACTCATTTGGAGGAAAAGACTAAATGCTATGTTTCATTAGGGCTGAAGATATAAAACTTCTGGAGTATACATTCTGAACTTCATACTCCTCTTAATTCTCAAACCTCCCAGTGATAGCAGTGGGAGATTAATGCAGTTACTCTTCTCCCCTTTAGGCCACTACTTCTGCTTTTTGTTTCTCTGCCTTTCTCTGAGAGTCTCCCTTCTGTTCTTCCCTCTCCACTTCTTTCCCTGCAATTCCCTATTCTCTCAGTGAAGTCACTCCCATCCCTAAAGTGTTCAGAAATGGAATATGCAACTTTTATGGCCAACAAAACCTATACGTATCAAAGTTAGCATTCCAACAGAAATTAATAAGGAACGGAGTTCATCTCCAAATCACTGTTTCAGACTGTATGCAAACCCAAACATGATTATTAATTTACACTGTTCACATTTGAAAAGTTCTCTCTGCAGCCACAGGTGCTAGAAACCTTTATATTTTAAAATGACACCATAAGTCTTCAAAACCTGAATGTGACCATTTGGCCATATACATATGCTTCTTCAAGAGAGAAAAAGTAAATTATTCTTGACTGCCCCCTAAGTGACAGGACCAAATGCTCTTGGATCACATCTAAAAGCTTCTCAGCACTTTGTGGATAGGTCAGACTCCACCAACTAGCCACTTGGATCACAAAATTGAAGAAACTCCAGTACTTGGGCTCTTGGCAACTTCCTCACCTCAGAGATAAGCGCCATGTCACTGTCACTTGACCATTAGAAGCATTACAACCCACCTTTATAAAAACCATGGCACTACAGGAATTCACGCTTTATAAATCAAAGAAATCCTCTTGAAGTGTAGTATCCAGAGGGGTTTTTTGTTTTTGTTTTTTAAAAAAGGTAACTTCTCTTGGGTATGGGTGATCACTTGGAATGGAAACATGGCAGCCAACTCCTTGTATTCAGAGTTGAAAGGACATAAGATCCATGAACAGCAGACTGGCTGATAAATCAGTTTCAGTTCTATTCACATTTAGTAGACATGTTATATTTTATCTGGATTTGGAAAAGATTCAGGTCTATTTGCAATCTTTTTAATAAAATGAAAAACTGCAATGTTTCTATGTTCACTTATATGGAAACAAGCTTAATGATATGATTTCATCCTTTCTGAACAGTTCCAATGCATAACAAATCAGCTGCTAGAGTTAAACACGACATTTTATGTGAATATTGATTGCTTACTTGTACATTCCAGAGCCACAGTTCAGAGCAGTCATCTGGGCCACAGGCAACAAGATAGTTGTCATCTGGACTCCAAGCAATGTAAGAAACACCATATGCATGTCCTTCTAATGTCTTAAGCAATTTTAGCTGGTGTGTATCCTAAGTAAAACAAACATATTATTTTATATATATATATATATATATATATATATATATATATATATATATATATATATATACACACACACACACACACACAGAGAGCTAAAGAGATTAGTCAACATTTGGCATAACCATTTGAGCTGCTGTCAAGACAACAGTCCTGAGTTGTGATAGGATTTCTACCCAATTCTGGCCCGCTTGTTTTGGCATTATCTTTTAACACACAAACATTCTCTTTAGAGAATCTTAATCTCTTATCTGAAAGTAAACAGTTAGTACCCAAGAGAGAAGAGCCATAGTCACACACAAAAAGCCTTTCCAACATCCTCAGCATACAGAGAGATGTTCTAGTAGATATTCTGATAATGTTATCTTCTTCCTTTGTTGTGGAATTCATTGAAGAGTTCTGTGCAAAAACAATACTACAGGTTGAACCTCTAAAGTCCTCGACTCTTTGGTTTGGCAACATCCATGGTTCAGCAGGACCACTGATGTTGCTAGATCAGAGAGCCCTGGCACCCAGGAGTGTGAACCGGCTGGGAGCCCAATCTCCGGGGCTGGCAAGCCCTGTCTCTGGGGAACCCCAAATGGGCAGGACAGCAGAAGAACCGGCAAGCCCCATCCCAGGGAGCCCTGGCTGGGCAGGGTAGTAAGCAACAAAAGCAGGGCAACTAGCAAGCCCCGTTTCAGGGATCGCAGGCAGAGCACGGTAGCTGGCAAGCCCTGTTCCCCAGGATCCCCAGTTAGGTGGGGAAGAAGTGGGGTCATGGTGGCTGTGAAACGCCATCCCCGGGGAGCCCCAGAGGCTGGAGCCCAAATCCAAGCCCTGCAGACTGGAGCCTGGTGACAGTGGGGCCAGCAAATTCCCTCATTTCGGGATGGGTCAGGTCCCAAGGGTGCCAGACAAGGGAGGTCCAACCTCTAATGGTAAGTATGGGCCACATTGTATACATGGAACCTAGAAATTATGCAATATTTAATCTTCAAAACACTGTAGAAACTTTACACAGTCTTTACACCATTGTGAAGTAAACCAGTATTATTACCCATGTTTTACAACATGATTAAATAAGACAACGAGGTAGGTGATTTGTCTTCGACTAGACACTGAGGGACAGAATTAGGATTAGAATTTCAGAGTTCCTGGCTCCTAGTGCCATAGTCAGCTACTACATTTCCAACTGCTAGTTATTAAATAAAATATTCAAATGACCATAATATTTTCCCGTAGTTTTAGGAATTAAAAAAGCATCCCTTATTAAAATGTTACTAAATGTTAGAGGACTAAGCCAGTTATGAAGAGATGTCCTTGTTTTTAATCGTTTTTAGTCATTAATACTGACAGTTTAATGCATGAGGAACTCCTTCTGCCTACTGAATCACTTAAGTTGTAGTTGGACTGTACAATGCAAGACAGTGCTTAGCAATTTAAATGGCAGGACAGCTCATTAGAGTGAAGTCTGAAGATAATCATCAACTATTGGAAATATTAGGGAGTTTGTGCTATTAAAAACCCTATCAATTGCCGGCGTGATCCAAACCCTGAAAGGTTCCAGTTAAGTACTGGCCCATCCCACTGTAATCACACTGGTGTCAAGCTGGGAATCTGTTCCAAGTCACATTAAAGATGCAGCATATAGAGATTACAGTTTAGGAATAACTGGTCAATCAAGGGAGTAAATTATTAGGCATTTTTACTCTCCATTACCGGGAAACATTTCCTTCTTGCTCACTAATCTTTGTAGCTTTTGTCTCTTCCTATACTCAAAAGTCTCCTCAAGAACTGAAAAAAAGCCAACTCTACTCATCACTCCTGGAAAGTGAAGAATGTAGTGTTAGCCTTCTGAACTTTAACCAATGCAGTACTGAGTCCACACACAAATCCAGTTTGTCAGTACTCCTAGCCAAAGGAGAGGAAATGTGATTATTGTAGTAATTTTCACTGCTACAGGCCAGAACTGTATAAGCAGAAGTGAAAATAGCAAGAACAGACTCATTTTCCCATGCTTTCATTATGAAAGCAAGACTATTCTTGTTATTTTCCCTGCTGCCTTTAAGGGTCCAAACTGCAGTAATGAAACTGACTAGACTCAATTAATTCCTCCGACCCCAGGAAAATGAAGAGCAGCAAAGCTAGGCACTGGGGGGTATTTATGGAACCTAAAAACAGGCTAGGTAAAAGAGATAGGTTAGGATTATTTATTTGTGCTTACCTGAAAATTTTCTTTCTTCAAATAGCAAGGTCCACAGATCCAGAAAGCAGAAGGCCCAATGCATACCGCATGAAGCTGACAGATTTAATACTGGCAGCACCTTAAAAATCTTCCTCTGAAGCTGCTCTCCAATTTAGGTCATCTCCAGTTACGATTTAGTTTTTTTAAAAATTAAAATATATGCCTACCTCAGGAAATGAGTTTACTCAGTTTAAATTTCAATATATAAACTCCTTCATAAATCCCTTAATGAGGTAAGTGTACAGGCCTTGCTACTTGACAAAGACGACAGATGAGATTTTCTATTCTTTGGTGAAGCAAAGTCCACAAATCCGGTAACAGAGTTGCTGAGCAGCATAAGATCTTATAGAAAGGGAACAAAGACGCGGAGATACTCGGATTCCCGCTTACAAAAACCTGTCTGCAGTGAAGCCCGCATCTCTCCTTCCTAAGGCCATTCCCACTGAAGTTTGAGAACAATTTTGTAGACTTTAGTCAACCTATTGGTTAACAGCCATATGGTCCCTTGAATGGGTTTTTGCACAACATTCAAACAAAATTAAAATTTCCAAAGAAATACCTGGTCAACAAAGCTGCTCTAAGAAATTTCTGGATAACCAGGTGCATGGAAGTGTTTTGTTGTTGTTCAGGCAGTTTCTTAACCACGGGATGCAAAGTAATGCAGAAACTTCATCATCATTTCCAAAGCTAAGCCTTCTTGGAGGATTTCTACTACTTGTGTAGTCCCAATATTAGTCCCTGTTCCAGTCTCTTTGCCAAATTGGAGGGTATGTGAAGCAGACATTCAGGAAAAGATATCAGAGTAACTATGATGGTCAGGACAAACCACGACCAAAAAAATCCCCCCAATTAATTCTTTTAATGCCAGGCAACTAGGTTCAGGAAGACTGGATCATGAGGCGGCACTGTTACAAGACAGCCTTCTGCAGTGTAGAAAGGAGAAGTCTTTTCTATCATGCTGTTACTGTAAAGCAAGTCTCCTTACCTAGGAACAATGTGGCCCCACAAATGGACCCGAAAATGAGAACAGTAAAAATGGTTAGAGCAGCATGCGGGGTTTCCACCAGACAGTGAATTCACAACAGCAACTTTCAAGTATTTTCTTCTGGACAAGAATATGATTTTGCTGTGGCTCCTGGATGTGAAGTAGCAGTCATGGCTGGTAGTCTAAAAAGCTGTCAGACTCTGAAACAAAGTCTCCTTTTACTTTGCCAGTCCTTTCTATATTAAGATTTTTCATAGACAAGAAGAGACTATTGCCCATAAGAACAAGAAATTTGCTTCCCTCTGAAGGGACGGTAAGAAACTCCCAAGAATCAAGTCCCAGCTCCATTAGAAACCACATCTCCTTTTACAACTGCCAAGAGATCTGCACTCCTTCATGACAACATAGATAACAAGATCGTTTTAAAGTTAATGTTACTAACTTCAGCTGAGGAGATCCAGCTCAAATGTGAGTCACATGCATCCTAGCACTTAAGACCCTGATAGCTAGAATCATACCTTCAACCCCCTCCAGCTTCTTGCTATGATGGTGAGGAGAGAAAACAATGCACAGCTTCTTACATCCATTTTTTGGACATACTTATATTAAGAGGACAGGAGTTTTCTCCTCTTTTGTTAGGGGCTCTTTATATGAAAACAAACCCCGGAATTTATTCAGAGACCTAAGTCTCCAACAGCCCTCCCTCGGTTTTATTTTAGCCTTATTCATGGCATCTTGAAGAGAGAATTCAACTGAACCCTGACAGATGCGGTACCCTCAGTGAAGGAAGCTGAGGGATGCTGGGCCTGGCATAGGCATTTATGCCTTCAGCCTGTATTCCCTGGCCTTCAAGGTGGGCAAGTGCATGCCAGTCACCCGCCACTTCTCCTGCACCTTCTTCTGTGTCCACTGGGAGATGGATGCCTAGACAATCCCTATACAAGAGAGGCTGCAATCACCAAATCCTTTTTTTTATGTGACCGATCTGTCCATGATGGAATAGGAAAAAATGTTGCTTTCCTTGCTCTTTTCTTCATGCTTCACTGCCATAGCTCTTGCTGTCCTGTTACTGAAAGGGGAAATATGCTGCAGCAGTACCTCCGGCAAGAAAGATTTCCCCCATATAGCCAGAATTATTAGCTCCCCATAGCTTCCAAAATCTTAGGTCTTTTAGCTCTGAAATCCAGTTGCTCCATATTTTAGAAGTTTGCAATAGAAAAGCAGAATTCGCTGTTATTAATCTAGAGGTCTGTTTACACTTGCCTGTAATTGTGAAGTTAGAAATTGGTAGAAACAAATGGTTAGGAGGAGGAGCCTGAGTTGCTGCCAGAGTGTGACAGGTCTAGGTCTACCAAAATGCTACAGGTCCAGTGGAAGATCAATTTATGGCCACTGACTTGATGAATTATAGTAGGCAGAACTCACCCCCACCCCACTTCATTTGCAAAGAGGCTCTGAGGAAAGAGAAAGGTCTAATCTTCCTTCCAACAGGGAAATTACAGGGGAGGTTTAACAGCAGCTGCCAAGTACACAAACCTCAAGGCCTTGCCTCTGAGCACCATTCCCCAAGCTTCTGTATTGGCTTCCGGTAAATATCTTTAAGTCTTTGTGCACAGTGATCAACTACGACAGCACTGCTCTAAAACTAGTATGGATTTACTGCAATTTCAAAGCCAACCCCTCCACCCACACACACAAAAATAGTGTTGAACTAGGTCAACATATTTTTCATAACTAATTTGATCCCTTACAAAACAGTTATAACATTTCCTACAGTAAGAGCTCACATTCTAAGACAAGACAAAACAAAAACACTGAACAATATTCACCTTTTCCTAGACTGTGACAGGAAAGATGCCCAAAATGGATGGAAAAAAAAAAAAAAAGTTTAAAGCTGAATTTGAAGAGGATGATACATGGTGGGCAAGATGGTAGTTTTTTCCAGAGGTAGCAGGTAAGCACCAAGGCGAGATTCAGCCACCTTAAGTAGAGTACTTTTCCCCATAAGTGGTTCCATTAAGTCAAGGTACTAAGTGACAGGACAGAATCTGAGCAAGTGAGCAATCTAGTGGGACTGGAAGTAGTACAAGAGCAGCAAGAGGAAATGAGAGCAGAATCTCTGGATAAGGAGGCTGAAGCTAGTGCAAGAGGCAAGACCGAATTCAATGTATGTGGGATAGCTGGTGTGACAGGAATGGAACAACTTCGATGGGTGTGGATAAGTTTATTTTCAGGAAAAATATGAGGGTTTGGATGCTCTTCACTGACTACTGATGCAGACCAAAAAAGGATTAAAATATTACTGAAAATCTGTATGACAAAGTCTTTAGAACCAGTTATTTTGTTAATTTTCAACAGTCACTTGAAATAATGTGAAGAGAAACAAATGAACTCCATATGCCCTGGCAACTATGCAACCAAATGACTGAGTGGTACGTCCTAATGCAATTTCAATCTGTATTCTTCCCCCCTCTCTCTCTATTTTTATATATAAATAAAAACTTTTCCTGTGTGATGATTTCACTCTGCATCCCACAGCCCCTTGCTCCACCCTCAGCCGCCCGTCTCCTCCCTCCCTGGCACATGGCCTACCCCTGCCCCCTTTGTGCAGGGGGAGGGGTCAGAAGCCACAAGGCCTCCCCCTGTGGGGGGGGGGGAGGGAGGGAGTCGGCATGGCCGCCCCCATCCTCATCTCACACACCCTCGACCAAGACCCCGCACCCCCAGTCCCCTCACTCGCAACACTGGCGAGACCTTGCACCTGCAGCCCCCTCACTCATCCCTTCCAGAGATCCTGCACCCCCAGCCTGCTCCTACCCCCTCCCCACTGGTCAGACCCCTACCCCCAGCCTACTCTTGCACCCTCCCTGCTGGCCAGTCACCTACCCGCAGTCTGCTCCTTCCCCCTCCCCCCAGCCAGACACCCTGCCCTCAGCCCACTCCTGTACCGCCACACACCTACACCTGGGGAGGTGGGGGTTGGCGAGCATGTGGCACAACCCCCTAGTATCCCATAACAAGAGTTTATCCTTCAACTTTACAGAGGAAGGGATTTCAAATCTACTAATTGTTAATAGACTTAGTGCAGTTTCTTGGAATTTTTCCAAACAGCAGCAACTGGAAAAGCTGTGTTTCACCAGTGTTTCACCCATACTTAACTTTTTGACATAATTTCAAAACATTTAAAATGCATTTATTTTGGTACGATTAAATAGGATATAATTATTGATTCACTAGGAAACTATTTGCTTGTACTGAAGGTACCATTTTGTAGCATAGATCTGTTTAATAGATTTTCCATAAGTTAAAGCTTCCACTTCATGCTTAACCAAAAAAGCCACCCCAAACCCTATTTTCTTACAATCTCTTGACATTTATAAACTTAGAGTGGTTTGGCTCCAATTAAAAATTATCTCCAGCGTTGAGACTCCTTAAGTAAGTTTTTCCACGCTGGATGTACACACAAAACTAGTCTTAACTGTTTTCAAAATCCCCTACTCTTCCCCAACAGTGAAGAATTCAAGTGGTATATTCCCTCCTAATGAGCAGTTGCATGAGCATACAGCTTACAGGGAACACTCAAGAGAAGTTTAAATGCCGCCAAGCTGATTACCAAAGCCCCTACAGGTAGGTTTTGTGTTTCCATTGGTGGTACACATTTGCACATAAAATGTATTCTGCACAAGGATGGAAAAAATAGATTAAGACAATATTCCTCTGTTTATTTGGGGGAGAAGAGGGGACAGAAGAAGGGGGTGCAGAGGAAGCGGGCAGATACAGGGACAAGGGAGAAGAGAAGGAGGCTCCCCTTCAATTCAGATCCTGCTGCAGGACACAGGAACAGCTTGCAAATTCATAACTGGGGTTTGAAGTAACAAAAGCCCAATATAATTTTTCGAACACTCTCAAAATGTTTAAGTGACAACCCCAAGAAACTAGATAGTGTGTGCATGTACATATCACTAGGACCTGAATAATCCCACAGTGACTGCTAACCTATTTTATTTACAAGAAAATACAGCTCAGACAGGAAAGATACTGATATCCAATAGCTACGGTAGAGTAAGGGTAAGGAGATTTGGCAGTTTTCATGTAGCAAAAGCAAATAAGCAATATATAGTAATTTAAAACATCAGGGAAACTTAATCTTGAAAAAAAATTGTACATCCTTTCTTGATGAGCTTTTCCAAGTTCACACAGAACATGACTCAAGAAAAGTTCCTGATGTTGTACGTATAAGGGAAACTAGTAGATAAGTTGATGAAACGTCTATATGGTCTGTGACATTTATTTTCTCTCTCTCTCTCAAACACAAAACAAAAAACACACACACACCAGGTGACGTTTAAAATTGCGAAAGGACTTCTATTTGAAATCATTCTAAATTAAGCAACTTAAAAGTTTAAAAAAAAAGTGTGTGTATGAAGAAGATAAGGATTTGAAATAAAGGTCTTCACTGAAATAATACCAAAAACTTTAGGAAAGGTTTAGACAAACGCATAATGAATATTTAAGAATATTTGCATAATTTAGAAGAGATGCAGTCTGCTTAGCTCTTTTTATGTTTAAACATACACATATTAAAGTCTGATCACTTACTGGATCAACCTGCCATATAATAACAGTTGTGTCCTTTGATCCCGTTGCTAGTTTAGTTCCATCATTGGAGAATTTACAGAACCATACTTCATTACAGTGTTCTGTTAGTATTTGCTGTGTGTAACATGGGAACTGTTTCCTGAAACAAAGCAAAAGAGAAACAATAGGGTTTGTTAAAACAGAATCTGATAAGTAATTGGTAAAAACTAACTATAAAAAAAATGAACAAACATGTTAACTTTAAAAGACAGGATCATCTTCAAAGCTCATAAGTTTAACTAGCTAGTATCAGTCTAGTTTGAGGACCACTAGGTATTGGGACTTAAGTACCAACAAATCAATAAATAAATCAATACTCTTCCCTCCCCTCCATTATGTGCCAAGGAAGATCCTACCATCAAAATGTTAAAATCATGCAGGAAAGATTCAGAGAAGGTTGATTATATTTGCAGCTCACCAACTGACACTAAGTTTTTCTGAACTGAACTGCAAGCAGATACACACTATTATTTATGTTATTGCAGTTTCTGGAGATGTTAATATGTTCCAGGCATTGTGCAAACAAGTGACTCACAGAGCCTACAAATTAACTTGAGCAGGAACCATCTTTTGTTTATGTATCTGTACAGTGCTTGACACAAAGAAGTCTTGGTCCATGACTGGGGGAGCTCTTGCAATAAATCAATACAATTTAGGTAAAGCTGGTTATAAATCATTATCACGAATCTTATCTTACACTAAATACTGACAAATTCATGACAAGTGACTGTCCTAAAATGAGTTGTTCCTTCTCCAATACTTTTTTTTTTTTTAAATTGGTAGAAGTCAGTGAGGTACTTTTTGCAGCACTGGCTTATTACAAAATTGGTTAGTATGCTGAAGATGTGGAAATCCTTTCAAGATGCTACCTAAAGCAAGTACAGAGAGTAAGATTCAGTATTACATTACTCAGGGCAACAAGCAATGCCCTCCTCCCCCCCCCAAAATCAGAAAAACGTAAGGCAAAGATACACTGCCCCACCTCTCCTCTTTCTTTACTTATAAATAATTGTGAGTTGGAGGCATGTCTCCATAGTCAAGGTTGATTTTCTGCTTAACCAAACTCCACCTCTCCTCTTTCTTTACTTATAAATAATTGTGAGTTGGAGGCATGTCTCCATAGTCAAGGTTGATTTTCTGCTTAACCAAACTCCAATATATTTTGAGGGATTATATAGTATTATAAATGGCATTTCCCAGTACTGTAACTACTTCTTGGGGGGGGGGGGGGGAGAAATCAAAAGGCTTATGATTTTAGGACTATGTAAACTGAATTTCAGACAGGTTGCAGGAAGATTACAAGAAGATTTGTTTTAAGTATAATTTATTATTAATGTTTACTAGTACTCTGCCAGTTCTAATATTATATGTCTAAAGCTGCGGTCCCCTTTCTAAAAAATGGGACAACTAACTGCACAAAGTTCCTTAGTGTAAGAAGGCATAAATATCAATTTAATGAATGAAAGTTATGGTACACGGATGTGGATTCAAGGAGCCCATTGGTTTCCTTTCCATTGAGGAAGGAGAGAGAGAAAAAAAACTCACTCAACTAATGAAGCAGATTGTTTAGTAAGTTGTATGGCACAAATACAGTTAAGTATGTAATAAACAGGGACTCAACCACTGTTCTCAGAAAAAACGGAACAGAACTTGATATTCAGGGGTGGTCACAAGACAAGACTGATTATGAAGCATGGTTGTTTGAACAGGTTTTATTTAGTTAGCAGAATAGTCATGCTCAACCATATTGTTCTACACTTCTTCTTACACAGAAGTCCTTGGTTACGGATCTGCTCAGAATAGCACACTTAACTTTAGGCCTGATTCACATTATAAAGTTAGGTCAATCAAGCTATGCTGCTCAGAGGTGTGAAAAGTCCACACCTCAAGGAACATAATTTAGCCTACTTTAACACATGCCATAGACAAAATAATTCAGATGACCTAGCTAGCATCTCTCGGGAAGGTGTACTATTTGTGCCACTGTAGCATTTCAAATGTAGACAAGCCCTTAGTGCAGGGGTACTCTATTTTTTTTGTCAAGGTCCAAATTTCTCAGTCAAGGCAGTCAATGGCCCAGACTACAGGAAAAAAAAAAAAAAAAAAAAAAAACCACCAACACAATTAGTAAATTTTAAAAAAAAGTCAGGGTCTATTCCATAGTGTCTGGCAGTCCAGATTTGGCCCACAGTCTGCCTATTAACTACCCTTCCCTTGGTGGAATAAAGCATACGGAAGCACTATGTGAAGAACAAGGCTCATCAAGTACTGTATTTTCACAAATTTCAAATTCTAAATTTAGTCCTTTAAAAAAAAAAATCAGACCAAAAGAATTAAAATTACTGGAATAATAATAATAATGTAATAAAAACATAAATGTGATTTTGTTTCCAGTGTTTACAATGAAAATGCTGATTAACAAATGGACACAATCAAGATTCACAGTGTTGCTAGCTAACCCAGCATCTTCAAGAGGCAATATTCACTTTTCTCCCAAATGCCCAAGTTCTTCAGTGGTTTTTAAATAAAAGTTGCCTATCCATGCATAATCCTACAACTACCAACTTAAGTGGCAAGAGAGGAGAACCAGGTAAGTAAACAGATTTCACTTTTAAGTTCTTAATAAAGAAGTGGGGTGGGGGGTTAAAATGGATTGATTATAAAATAAAAGGATGCAGTCAAAGGTCCCTCACCTGCCCCTCATTAAGTTATCCATTATCACAGGGCCAGTAATATGAAAAAAGCTTCACCCTCACTCTCCCTCATTCCACCCCAAGAAGCAGCAATTCTGTCTGTTTAGCTCACAGATGTTAGTGTGACAGAAGCATGTTGTATTCTAATATTGCCAGAAATCCATACAGATTAACCCCATTTAAAAAAAGTGGAAGTTGAAGTTACCAGTGGTCTATCCTATTAATTTTAACATTACCAAAGTCCCACTGTCTTTCAAACTATTATATTATTATTACTTTAATTTTATCAATTTGTTTACACGTACTTAAAAAAGCCTAAAAAACAAAATCCAGAATTTGGCTTCCACTGTCTTAAACTCACCTCATTATGCCCAAGCATTGCAGCATGTACGGCGCCCCACATACTGATCTCAGACCCCTGCAATAGGTAGGTACAATAGGTTGAGTTGAGGACAGAGTGGAAGCCTTTGTTTTTAAGTGTCTTCTTCTGGGGGTGGGGAGGAGACAGGGGGTACATCAGACTATTGTTTAATTGATATATACATATATACATACATACACACACACACCCAGCATGCAAGTCTGGGTGTGGAGGATACAAAATTAGAAAGATAAAAGTTTGACCTATGTGGGCATATATTTACTATGGGTGAAGTTTAGAGAAGCCCAGACTTGTTACATTTGGCCCTCAAATATTATTCTATTATTTTGTTCAGCTACATATCAAAGGGGGTGGTGGTGTTTCAATTGTATTGATCTTTCCTGTTAGCTACATGCAAACGCAGCATTGACACTTCTGGACTGGCAGTAAATACGAAAAAAAAAAACAACCCACACCCACACACAATACACAATTTATAACTGCCCTAATTTTAAGAATCCTTTCTGAAATACAAAGTAAAAGGACTCCAATTTCTATATACTCTGAAGAAAGCCTTCACATCACTTCCCTTTGAAATGAAGTGTGATGGCCAGAAGTCCACACAAGAAAAGAATTCAAGGTGTTGTAATCTTGTGCTTTTAACTACCACAAGAGTCTAAAGCTAAGACAATTACTTAACATATGGTTAAAAGTATTAGGATAGTCATTTAGAGTCCTAATGAAAGTACTGAAAAGAATACTGAAACGGAAGTTTCACTTTAAAAACAGATGCCAAATAGTTTAAAGCTAAAAATCCCACATGGTTAAAAATACTAGCAATTTTTTGAGAGACAAACAAAATTACAAGGTGAGTACTGAGAAGTTAGTAGCAGCTTTCTATGGTAAGTATTTAACATGAAAATCGGAATCACCAAAAACGTAGAACAGTTTTCTCCCTTTTTCATGCTGTTTCAGTGTCCAGAAACTTGTGGCCTTCATCCCCTAATTATACCTTTAGAATATCCAAAGCTTTGAATTTGCGTTCATGCCACTTATGCTAGATATCCCTGATGAGCTTTGATTGTCTGAAGAAAAATACTCAACACAGCAACTTTTTCTGTGTGCATGATATAGTGGCACTGAGTTACTTTCTGCTGTTGCCTGCAAACATTTTGCAACATTTTAAAGTTATAAGCAGCACCAATGTTACTCTAGCTTTGTAGTTATTTTTATAATCTAATTAATGAGTTTGTGTACACATGAAACTTGCACTCTATGTACTGAGTTACAACATGTGGGTGTTTTCTTACAAAACAATCTGTCAATTAAAAAAAATAGATGAGCATGTTGTCTTACACAGTTTGCATTACACATATTTTAGTTATGTGCAAGAATTAGAGAGTAGAATTCACTATGTATTCTGATTGTCAACTTTTAAAATATAACAGCGTTCATTAATTAAAGGCTAAGTCTGGATGATGACCGAACAGTAAACATAGATTAACCTTACGTATCCAAGTAGTCTGAAGATAAAGAATAGATAGTTACAATTGCCTAAGTCACAGGCTAGACAGAATGATCAAACTTGCAGACAAAAAGTAGCAAATTTATGTAATTAGATTAAGGTTAAATCCTAAATACATACACCCACATCATTGCAAGTTTCATTCCCTCAAAGAGAAGTAGCCAGACAACAAGAAGCATTTTCATACACACTTTGCAGTTTGTTTGCACCAACAGCTAAAGTCAGGCAACTAACAGGGCCTGGCTTTTCCAGCAAGTCCCAATTAGCAAAAACCGGGCCTCCCGTTCAAAGGAACAATATTGGGTAAGTGGACTGTGGGGGTTTTTTTTTTTTTTTTTTTTTAAATACTGCTGTCAATCTTAAAAGTAGAAAAAGAAATTCTTACCTACTACAAACATGGTCTATAAGAAGTGACACAGAATCTAGACTGTTATCTAGCTTGGTATTATGATACAGGCACCGGTCTCGTTGTAGCTCCACAGCCTGACGTAGTAGATTCTGTAAACGCCTTGGGGGAAGCATCACTGACGGTGGTAGGTATGCTTGAAAAATGAAATAAAAATTACAAATGCACATTTTATCTTCAAAATCTTTATTGAATAAAATCCCATAAAAGAGTTACAAATTGTAATCCACCCTACTACTCAACTTATTGGTTTATAACTGCATAACCGAGGACCCAAAGATGAACTCAGATTCACTGACACTTTCAAACAGAACTATACTTCAGCTCTGTTGCTTCTGATCACCACAAGTTCCATTTATACAAAATAGACTACTGCACACTGATTGTAACAGTCAAATCTTCAACTGCAATACTCCACTAGACTACATTGTGTGCTCATTATGAGGAATTCCCAATTAAAAGACAACACTTTATTAGTACTGCTATTAATAGAGCAGTAGAGTCCATCACCTTATAGCAGTGCAGTGCAGTGCAATCTCATTTGTAGACTCTTCAAAAATCTCAAATGGAAGTGCAGCCCCTTTTGGAAATCTTAGATAGTCTGAGGACCCCCTCCCAGAAGCCTGTGGGCCAAAGGTTGAAAACCACTGTATTACAGGAGAGGCCACAGATTTGAAATGAGATACCACATGCTCTGGGGTCAGCTAGGCAATATCAAAGGCAGCTGCAATAGGCCAACATGTTGGCCTATCACAAGTGAATGATATGGAAGAAGCAAACTAACAGAGCAGATAGTGAAAACAGTTCACATATTTTCTACATATAGCAGAGAGACAGAGAACTGAAAGCTGTTATCACAAACAGCTAGAGACATCAAAAGCTGAGAAACAAGACTTAAGACCCACAAAAATCACTAAGTCGTTCCCATTAATCAGAATTACCATCCCCATAAAGCACCAGTCATTGATGGTAAGTGTAATTAAAATCACTTCCCTCAAAAGTTACCATATTAAGTGGGGGATGTACTAGGGGTGTAAAATCCCATTTAACCAATAAGACTCTTAGCTGGAATCCCGCCCGGCACGGTGGGCATGGCCAGACTAGAGCATCAGGTGGGGGAATGCTCCAGTCCGCCAGTTAACGGTTACCAGAAAACACCACCCAGTAAGGGTAATACTTACTGGTTAACCGGTCACAACCTTAGGATATACTAGAAAAATATTTGTGGTATGTTTAGAAAAATCTATTTAAACGCTGAATGTATCTTACTCTGGAGTTTGTCCAAAAGTTTAGATCTAGAAGCTGTTCCTTTTCCTTCCCATTCTGCTTTTGCACGCAAGTCTTCTGCATGACTACACATCAGATACCTGTTAAAACAAAAAGGGAATGAACTAGGGATGTAAGCAACTAGTCAACTACCCCATAAGCCTATGCTTATCAGGGTAGTTGAATCACTACTCAACTAGTCACTTCTCCGCCCTTGGTGCCTCTGTATCAGAGGCAGCAAGGTAGGGGGAGAGCAGGAGCCAGTGCTGGGGGGAGCTGGCTTAAAAGCTGGTTCCCCACAGCATCATCTCCAGAGGGACAGGGGAAGCAGAGGCACAGCTGGGGAAAACGGCACGAGCAGGAACTCAAGCAGCCCTGTTTGTGCTGGGTCTGACTGCTGCGCCTCAGCCTTTTAAATGTAGCAAGAACCCTGCAGGGATTCTATATTTAAAAGGCAGCGGCACAGACAGGATAATGAGTGCCCCATCCCCGCAATTAGCAGATTAGTTGAAATTTAACATCCCTAGAACAAACATCCTATGATGATCATACCTTTTGGAATTAATTTTCCAGTTGTAAGGATCATATATATATATATATACACACACGCACACACACACGGAAATGTTCCTGTTTACAATTCATATCTGAGTGACTGCTCAGCCATTTTATTTACAAGAAAATACAATGCAGATAGGAAAGATAAATGTTTGAGTGGGATGGGGTGGACAAGGCTCTAAGAGAGACCTCTATTTTGGAACTCTCTCACTCACATCAGCTTATTACAGCCAAAACACATTGCTCTTTAGGACACACAGAACAGTCACTCCTAACCAATTTGTATTCAAGTAAAAGCTTGGACAAAATGTATGAGGAGTCCAAGAATTGATTGGAGCAAGTCAAAAGGTTCAATGGTACTTTATTTTGTGAGCAATACGTTTCGTTTTTCCCCCATGCAGATTAACTCAAAGGCTTATGAATTTCAACACAAAAATCCCAATGAGGCATCTCAGAAGTTTACATCAAGTTTGACTAGTCTAGAATGCAGGGACAGGGGAACCTCAGGTGTGGGAGCCAGATGCGGTCTCTGAAGCTCAGGGCCCCCTCCCTCAACATTGGGGAGCCCATGCTGGCACTTCAGCCCTTCCCTCCTCCCCCCCAGCTACCCCACTGTGGGGCTGGAGCACACAAAAATCTATGAGGCTGGGCTCCCTTAAGCTCTGGTGTGGGAAGGGAATGTGGGGAGTGTCTTTCTCACTTAGGGGCCACATCAATGACAGTGTTTTGGTTTGGTTTTTTGCTTCTCACTTGTGTGCAACCCCCCTGACTGATTTTTTTGTCGGTCAGTGGCCCCCGACCCAAAAAAGGTTCCCCACCTTTGCTATAATGGCACAAAAATCTACCTAGATGTAAACAAAATTTTCTGTGCTAATGGATCCCAGTGCATTTGAGGCATGTGTTTCCAGCTGTATCATACTAAACTTCTAAATGTCTAGCATAATGGCATAGTTAACTATGACACCACTATGGACTGTACAGCTTGCTCCTTCGGATGGTGATGATTCTAATTCATTAGAAAGATTTATTATTGGAGTCTGAGGGATAGACAATAGTCATTTGGTCCTAAAAGTTCCCTTTTGCTTTGTCATTCACTAGAAAGCTTTAAGCAGAGAAGGTGCCAATGCAAGGTATTGGATACAAAACAAAAAACACATCTTCAGATTAGTCTTCAGGAAAGATGAAAAAAAGAGACTGCACATACTGCACTGTCCTCCTCCCAAAAAAAATACTCCAACAAAATCCTTATCTACCAGCTTGAGAATTACTCAGCTATAGGAAGAGAGCCTGAACATGCTTCCCTTAAAGGACTGGAATTAATGTCCTTATAAGTTTAGGTTGATACCATAAAGGCAGTATATAAAACACTTATTTTAGATTAATGTGATCTGACTCATGATACAACAGTACTGTCAGTATAATAAATGTCTTCAGTATTTAAAAAGACAAAGGATCACCAATAGATTATATTAGCCAAGAAGCTAAAAACTATAGCATAAGTAATTCAGATGTTTAAAACAATTTAGTACAAAAGACTGAAGGAGGGGATAGATAAGAGATGTACTTCTGCAATAGAGTTTTCACCCACTGAATTCAACAGGAGTGGAACTGGGCCCAAAAGAAAGAACAGTGCTTCAGTTTTACCACTGACACTATTTTACTTACTGCATATGATCCAAAATGCACTTAATTGGTTAAGAAGAGAGGGATAAGGAAATCCTGACCAGCACTGGTTTCCACTGAATTACACAATCCCTCAGAACATTCTGTATAACTAGTTGTCCAAGCTTAAAAACATCCTTACCCACTGAGGACATGAATGCGCTCTGTATTGTATTTCAGTGGTGTCAGTTCACAGCGTAGAACCTGAAGTGCCTCCAGGACCTTGCCATCCTCTAGGTATTCCAGGTACTTCTGCTGTAGTAGCAAGAACTTCATCCTCTGACATGATAGAAAGCAGCAGTCAGGGTGAAAAGTTTCAGAAAATGTTTGAGCCTAAACAGAACAGTAGAAACTGTTCTACTAAGCTCTTCACAAATATAGCTATATGTAATGTATTATTACTTCTGGCTGATCTTTCAATTGTGGTAGTTAGAAGAGACAACAACAAAAAAATCCAACCCATCTGAATGTATTCTTTCCTGCTCCTTACACTCCCTTCTAGTTATTATTTTGAACCCATATCCCTTTCATCTAATCCTGGTTTGAAGGATAGTGACTGAAACTCCCTTAATCTTATGCCCAATTTTTTATAAGTTTGATATGTTGTACGCTTGTACAGAGCATGACCCATTAGGTCAGCAAGTGAACCCATTAAGTGGTTTTATACAGATTACATAGTAGCTCACCAAGGGATTCTTGCTATAGTTGTATAATGTGCTATGGCAACATATAAACTATGTAAAATAAACATTCTTTACAGAAAGCAGAACAATATTGCTTCCCACATTTAAGACACACTTAACCTATACTCATTTCTCATAAGCATTAACTTCTATTGCAGTTCCAATGTGACCCTCACACATTTTCCCATCAAAAGTTGTGATCTTAACATTGTTAACATGTTCATGGACACAAGAAGAAAGAAGGCACTCAGTTCTGCAATTAAAACCTGGAGCCCCCAAAATTTAACATGCTGATCCTTAAGATGAAAGTTATACACAGCTTGATTGCTTCTACATAAGCACAGCCACATTCTGTGTGTATTTTTTGTCTGCCTCCTCTCCTATTCGTGGCTATGTCTATGAGAAGACACCTTCCTTCCTCTGGTCTGCCACAAGTAGTGGGATAAGAAAACCTGAGAACATATCCCGAGTGAAACAAATTAAATTTAAAAAGTGACTTATGTTTTCTCTCTCTCTTCAGAACGGAATGAAGTGCAAAACACATCGTAAGTATACGTCAATATTTGATCAACACCTATCCCCCTGCGAGTCCAGTAGACCCCAAAGATCATAGGCTTTGAAACACTGTAGGTAACTCATTACTTAGTTAACGAAGAATATAAATTTTGAGCAAAGTGCTCGTCTCTTCAAAAATCAAGAACACAAGAAATGTAAAAAACCCTTGAAGTTATGCCTTAACTTTACAGGCTTTACTGAACGTTGTTCATTTTTTCCACTTTATCTTGGATAGGGCAGCTACACTGTTCTATTTGATCAGTTTCATTTAATTCTGTTTTTCCATACAATAGCTCAATACTGAAGTGTTCTATCTAAGCTATTAACAATGGAATATTTAAATAACTAGAGCTTCATTTAAAGAGTAATTTTTGTAAATTAAGGAGAAAAACCTTAAATTTTAAGTGTAAAGGCTAAATTAGTCATTCCTTGAAGCTTACCCAATTTAACGTTTGACTGACGATGCAAGCCATATTTAAAAAGAACATTCGTTCTCATCTCATTCATGTTGTTTAAGATGTACAGTACTGTCATCACAGTGGTAAAAAGATAGATAACTCACTGGAGTAGAACATTATATATTTAAAAAAAAAATCTCATTCATCCTACACATTTGACTAAACGAGATCTTAAATTCTCGTAAAAAAGAATAAGACAAAACCACTAGCAGATAAAATATTTAAACATTTAGATAAAATATTTGCTTTCTTTCAAGGAGAATCATTCCAGATGGATTATAAATACAGCCTATGATGTCTATACTTCGTTAAAACAGAGAACCACACACCTTCTGTAATTCTTGAGAACAAACCAGACATATCAAGTTTTCATGTACATGAATGAAAACTGCTGACTTACTATATAGCTTTCAGAAGTGTATGATGTTACCTAGATATGCATCATCGTACAGATACTATAGCATCTTAGTTTTCCAGTACTCGGATGTCTTCTAGGGGGTAGGTCAGAACCCCCTTTATATTAGTCTCCCTTTCACTGCACAGTCAGTTTGTTTGCATTCGGTGTGAAGGGGGAAGAGGAGGCTCATTAGAGAAGAGAGTATCTATAATTTTTACAGGTATAATGTTGAAGATTTTGTGGTGACGAGTCATTAGAAGTCAGACTTCCCCCTTTAATACTTCCTATGCACTTATTACGAGTGGAGGGGTTGGTTCCGTGTGGTAGGTGATCACCATATATAAATTTTTTTTAAATAACTTTGTTCTCAGTTTTTATCCAGAACTCTGTGTTGAATATTCTCCAATTCTCCCTGCATATTTCATAGATAATATTTTGTTTCTTATGTAGCCATCCATTCACTTTTTCTTGGTTTCCCTTATCTGCATGATGATAACTACTTCATCCAATTACTACCTCTACCCCTTCTTTTAGAACCATTATGCCAGGTAATGAAGCCATTTCTGTTGAGGAAGAAAAGAGAAAAGAAGGTTTTTTGTTGTTGTTGTGTCAATATCAGCACTTCATGGAACTCCCTGTAAAAGCAAGGCAGAGCACTATCTCCATGACTCATTTTATCCACACTAGTACAAGAAGCATGTCAAAATTGACTGACGTTGAGCCCTTGTATTTTGTATAGCAACCAAGGCGAGTACCGTTGCCAAGACAGCTGAATATGTACATTCTTACAGTTGGTTCAGAACAAATTTTCCTTTAAAAAATAGTCATTCATTCCATGAATCCTAGGCATACTACTGAAAAGGATAACTTAGAATGATTCAACACTGGAGTTTTCATATATGGAGACACTGTACATGGTAAAAATATTTTATTTGTAACAGACTTGGAAGAAAAATGTTGAATGGATTTAATTACAGCTAATGTCCTTATAAAGGCCCAGGGAACATTCTGCCTACAGTTTAATCACAACTGCTTTGTTATTTGTTCTTGACTGTATTTTTGTCCAAAAAACTGCTAAGTTATCTGATAGGATGTAGGATTAATTTCTTATTTAAATGGCAGTATCCCAAATAATGAGAAGTCAGCTTACACGGTTTCTACAGCTAAGGGGCATGGATCCTATTCCACAGTATGTTTTAAAAGATTTTTCTTATCTTATGTTAGGCAATTCAGCGTTTCCCATTCTTGAATCAGCTTTTCTGCAACCAGCACTTCTTTTCTATCAAACTTAAAAAACAACAAAGTATTGTAGCACTTTAAAGATTAACAAAACATGAAGATGATATCATGAGCTTCATGGGCACAGCCCACTTTTAAAAACTCATGATACCATCTACATGTTTTGTTAGTCTTTAAAGTGCTACCATACTATTTGTTGTTTAAGTTTATCCTGTACCGACTAACTCGGCTACCCCACTGAAGCATTTAAATTCTATCAGACTTTTTTCCCTTATTTCTTCCTAATTTCCCCCTCTGCTGCTAGTACCTAATACTTGTAGTGCTGATAATTGTTTCTAGTGTCAGAGGCCATCTTCCTCAACAGGACAGAAGGGAGTTTAAAAAGGTAAAGACATAACGTTCATTCAGTGCTGTGTCATCCTACAGCTTGAAAGAAACATTGCCGGATGACATCTCATGCTTACAATTAAGTCTTCAATATACTTTTCTATCCAATATGAACAATATAAGAGCACTAAATTGATAGCGATTAGAAGGTAGCTACATACCCAGTTCACTACTGAGATCTCCCTTCAAATATAATTATGGTCTTGCAATGGAAATATTAGAAGAGACTTGACTCCCTTTCAATATCTATCCTCAATAAAACTAAAGAGTCCTGAGACAGTTAACTGCAAACTTAACACTGACAATATAGTTTGAAATGCAGTTAGCTACTTCTTTTCAAAATGATCATTGAAGATCCGACTACAGCTACTCTGTTTCAACAGCAAAGGTACCTCTGTATATTATCTGGTGGAGAAACACCACAGAGAATGATGTTCATCTTCTCAGGCTGACAATTTTAATTATGTTACATAACCTGATGTATAATACTAAAGATGAGTTGAAGAAAGTGCTGCATTTTGCGGTTTCTAAATACCGTATGATATAGTTAACAGTAACATTGACTCAATGGTTCGATGCTAATGTGGCCCCATGTAAAGAATTGCTAGGGTGTAACCTCGACCAGGATTGAGTAAAAGTCATGGCTGGAAAAAAAAAGGGGGGGGGGGATTTAAATGTATATATTGTTAGCGCTTAAACAATGTAATAACTAATAAAACAAGTGCAAAGCATCCACTTTCATCCTGTTTCTTTAGTTTCCTACTGAAATATGAACTTTTAAGTTTCTCTTAAAAGTACTCAATGAAAATGAAAATACAGAGTCTATGGGCTCATCAACATCCTTACTGTGAAAACAATGCAAACCTGATAAACAAATAGCCCATTTTACTACAAGTAACACCATCTTTTGATATTCTGAATGTCTTCAAATTGAAACAAGAAAAATCAACTAACAAACTAGAGGAAGCTGCCACTTTCAGGTAACTATGTACAAGGTCTCTGAGTGAGAGCAAAAGGAAAAGTTAAAGGATTCTATCCCAGTAAAGAATCATTACAGGCTTTAGAGCTTCTCTACACAGCAAGTTAACTCCTGATTAACTCCATGTGTGGATGTTATATTCCACATGGAGTTCATAAGAAAGCTAATCCGCTCTTAGTTCATACCCCAGTTTACTCCAGATTAATTTTCACATATAGACAAGCCTCTAGCCATACCATAAGGATAGGAGATCCTAAACAGGTTTCCTAACTGTAAAGAAAAAAAATTGCGCTTCTACCTGCAGTTTTGTCCAGTGATATCATTTGAATTTCAATGAGATTATCAAGTGAACCTAGTGAGGATGAATGGGACTATTCTATCAAATAATGGCAAACCAAGAGCAGACAAGCTAAATTTCACTTGGAAATCTTAAGTGCACTAACTGACATGCTGACCAGGGCCAAAAACCAAACTAGATATCCATAAGTTTTTTTTGGAAATGCCACCTAATAGCAGAAGAAAGTTTTGGTTTTCATGTTTGGCCTGCTACTCTGGATAAGGCTTTCCTTTGGTACCCCCACCAGCTGCATCCCCCCTACTATGTTACGTGAAGTACAGACATGGCTAATCATATTGTTCAACAGGAGTACAGGACAACTGCAATCAGTTCTGTTTACAAAGGAATTAAGAAAGCAGGCTACTTCTTTTCAGCTGAGGCCAGCTGCAGCAGCTGTTTAATTAATCCAGATTTGAAACTTAGATCAGCAGTTTATACCTTAATATGCAGCACTTCCATCTGTAGATCTCAAAGCACTTTATGGCAGTTTAAGCCCATTGTTATGGATAGGGAAACTAAGATACAGGCAGAATGTATAATATCCAGGCCATACAACTTTGTTTACATAGCTCATTTTGATTCGAGGTTGTGAAAGCAGTTTGACGTCCGGATAGTCCTTGACCAAGTCACATTAAAAATAAGATTCCTTAGCCTATTAAAGCATATAGTAAAATGTCAGTAGGATTGACCTTTTACATTCACGACACCCACCCATCCATCTTGAGACACATGTGGTGCCAGGCTGGGATTCAGAAACCTAGACCTCTATGATCTTGGTTCATGAAACACAACAGCACTTCTTCTCTTAAAGAATATGGCTATTTACTGAAATTATTTTCCTAAGCACTGTTCAATAGATGAATGAAACAAACAGCTTTTTAATCTAAAATAAAATGACCTAAAACAGAAACCAGAAACATAGTGCCTTGTAGAGCATCAATATAAAGTTGCCAAAATAAGCGTACATTGAATTGACCTGTTCTTTACATAACATGATGGAAATAGAGGAGTGCAAGTACTACTAAGACTACTAGAGATAATCTGAATTATTTAAATCCCCCACTACCACTGGGGCCATGAGACGGAGAAATGTAATCCCACCCCTTAAAACAAGATGAACAGAGGTGCCTAAAACATCACTGATGGCACAAAATTCACAGATTTAATCCTCATCTATTAGATCTGATTATGTTCTACACAATCAGTCTCAGCTGTGACAAGGATTCTTCTTTATCTAGTGACATTTCCTTTTCCAATTGCTACTTACTGCTCTAAGTTTTCACTGAAATCTTTCAATCACCATAAAATATTCCAGACAATTCTTACAACCATTTAAAAAAAGTCTGAATGAGACAGGTCATCTCTATAAATTGAACAGCTTCTTTAAAAAAAAAAAAAAAAAAATCAAATACTCAACATCTGACTCTAAAGATGTGGACAGAGTGACTTATCCCTTTACTGTACATCTTTATCTTCTTACTGCTGTACACATGGCAGATTTATTTTTAAATAAAAAAGTTGTTTTTGTTAATCTGAACTGATTCTGAGAAATCAAGATCACTTACAGTGTCAATCTAAGTTAGAGTTTGAAAACAAAAAAAATTCACATTGCCACAAGTTTTACTCAGTTGCATACATTTTCCGAAGGCTAAGACTTATGTAGCCTTTTATACTTTAGATTTACTAAATGTAAACAACACCCTTTTGTCAAATTAACCTCTTCTAATTGCAACAAGTCCTTATACTATGACAATTTTTAATAAGCTAGAATGTATAGCAACATTTTGAATAGAATAGGGAAAAAACTCCTCCCTCAAAATTTTCACTCCTCATGAGACAATGAGCATGTACACATTATTATGGTATATTTTCTTTGGATAATCTTTCCTGACACAGGTTACTTCTTTACTCTCTTTTTAAAAGTTTGTTCTCTGATATTAGCCTTCTAAGCAAAAAAGAAGAACAAGAATTGTAGCTTAATAGGAAAGACTTTGGAAGAGTTTAACTATGACATGCTTAACAGAACAAGATGCAACTCCTTTCAGGCAACCACTTATGTTTTGTTAACATCTGTTTTTCCTACTTCACTTCCTGTTCTCTCTCTTCCCCTCCCCCACCAGGCAGGAAACTCTCCTGACAACAAAATGAATCAGCTAGAAGTAAAAAGCTAAGCAGCCATCAGCTGATTCCTCATTGTTTACAGCCACAGGCCCTTCACAAAGCAGTGCTACTTTTTTCTCCCCAAATGACTACAAAGCAACACTGAATAGTTAATTTAACCATGTTAAATGTTTACTGAAATTAGACATTAAGATGGCTGAAGAAAGGTTAGGGCTGTATGTAACCATTTTGATCCTGGGTCACAGAAATAAATCCAGAAACACTTTCTATGTCAACACAAAGTTACTGAAACCACATATATAAAGCCAAACCAATCACAGGATCTAAACCCTAAGGTGAACCAAGTGAACATACATTATTACCAGACTGATCCACTTTACAAATAGGACAAAGCTTACAAAAATTGCACAGAGTGGCACGCATTTATTCGTTAAAAGCCATCTGGAAAAACAACATTACTGTTCACTTTCTATAGCAGCCCATGACATTCTATATATTCCCATGACATTCTATAGCAGTATGCAAATCCCCACAGTACCTAGGTATTCTACACTGTACCTAAGCTTGGTTCTTAAATTTACACATTCAATGCACTGAGTGTTGGTCTTCATATTTTAGGCATCCTCTCTCAAATACTACAAAGTGATATGAGACCACAGTTAGCATTATGCTTCTGATGCTTTTTGAAAGCCACCTACTAAAATAAGTACAGATGCCAACATTAACTCTGAAATAGGTACAAAAAGTATACTACTACAATTATTCCCAACTATATCCAAGACAACTGAAATGGTGCCTCTTACCACAATTGCATGAGGAGAATGCACCAAAGGCTTAAGTTCATTCAAGTCGTTCTCAGCCTGCAAAAAATGGTATAAAAAAATAAGCCTGAAGAACTGTGAAATGCATTTCACATGCTATAAATTTATTAGCAGTTACATAGCCCCACATACATTACCTTATCCCATTCTCCTTCCATGACATGATTGCGGAACTTGGTAGCAGAAGGGTGTTCTAAACGACATCCTGACTCTTGCATGAGAAGATCAACAGTCTGGCTGCAGGAGAGATAGAGTGTAAAAAAACCTGACTGATTTTACTCTTAAAATGCACCACCCACCGCAATAACAGTCTGCAATATTTTAAAAACAACTTTATGAAGCAAGATATTTATAACCCAGATTCAGAAACATGTGAAGATTTAAGTATTCCAATCACTCAAGATACTTGGATAGACAGCTCTCTATAGCCACAGCAGTGGTTGATTGGTTTGAAAATTTGTACAAAGTGCTTAGATGGTCTTCCTTGACTAACCCACCATCTCAGACAAGCATGTCCAAATAAAAATAAACTAGTTTCTAGCAGCAAGTTGTCTGCATGGAAAAAAAAATATGGGTTATAAACACTAGATATGTCTTTATAACCACCAGTAGAGAATGAGTATGAAGACCTGACACTATTCTGTATTAAGATGTCTGCAGACATAGCTCTAGTCTTTGCTCATGTCGGGACTTTAAAAGGTAATTTCCTTTAAAATAAAAAAATAAACCTACTAACCTGTAACCCTCCCCCTTTTATGCTACAAATATTGTATTTACTGTAGTGTAATCTATAAACAGTGGCAAGCTGTCTCCTGCTGTGGTAAATCTGCCTCCTCTTTCACTGGTGTGTTTTGTGTACTATCAAAATCAATCCAACCCCATAATAGCTTGGGATCTCTCTTTTGGTATTTTCCTTGTAGCTTTATTTTCTGGGTCATTATCTATAGTTCCATTCCTAAAAATCTCAATACCCACCTTGTTACTGTTATGTTTTAGTTATAAAAGGAGTGGGGGTATGTAAAATCCAAATGGTTCATCTCTCTGTATTTTATTTCTATTTCCCCTTCCTCTGCTGCATACTCACTCAACAACACTGCAATGCTCTGATCTACAGAAGAATCAACATATGTATCATTTTAATTTTTTCCAGTCTACATGTAGAGTATTTTCAAAAGCTATTAGACATATGGCCAAAATAAATCTATACAAGCTTTCATCCAATTACAGGAATGCAGGCTCTGCAGTCAGAATCCTGAAGGCTGGTTTAATTCGTTTGGTTGGTTTGTTTATAGTTAACCATTGAGCTCTTGAAACTTAACACAAAAAACTTCCAAGTGTCCAGACTCCATTACATTCACCAAATCATTTCTCCCCAACTAAAACATTTGTACTGATCTGACATTAGTTATAAGTGAGCAGGCTTTCATATTGTCATCTCTGGCACAGGAAGCTCTACCTGTCCTCCCACCCACCACGGTTCAGACAGTCTGCCTTGAATGTATAAAGCTGGGTGAAAGACAGGTTCCTCACTTGATTATTTTCAATACATCAGGTCTGCCCCACAGCTCCCCTTCATATACTCTTACTGATCTCACTTTATAATGGGCTATCAAGCTGTGTCAGGGTAGTTAGTGGGAGAAAGCTCTTTTCTCCCTTCTGCTGTCCAAACCTTATGTATGTGGGTCATAGACAGATTTGTCGGTCTGTCTCCCATGGGCACAGTGTTCTATTTTAGGGCATCAAGTCTCCCAGCACCTTTATTTCCCTCGGCCCACCCCTGGACCAAGGCAGACCCTCCCCCACTTTTGACTCCTTTTTTCTTACTGATTGCTATTCACCTACATAAGTGCTGATCTACAGCAGGAGAGGGTCCCCGGGCTCCCCATCCTCACCCTGCCTCCCTCCTAATCCCTATGGCGGGTAAAGCGGGGGCTCATAGCACTCGCTAGCGGGGAAGGGAAGGAAAAAGGAGCCTCGCCGGGTGGGCCCCCGCGCAGGCCTGCCCCGTAGGGCTGCCCGCCTCTGGCGCAAGAGGGAGTCGGACTCCCCTCCGGGAGGCGCGGGCACTTACTTGAGGCCCAGCCCGTGGAGGTGCTGCCCGATGAGCCGGATCACGTCTTCGTCCGACTGCGAGAGCCGCTTCTTCTTCTTCAGGGCGCTGCCGCCGCCTCCCCCCAGCTCCGCGGCGGCCGAGCCGGGCCCCCCGGCGGCCGGGACCCCGTTGTTGACGCTCAGGCCGCCGGGGCTGCCGCCGCCGCTGTTGGCCGTGGAGGGCAGCAGCCCGTTGGCGTGAGCCAGCTGCTCCCCGGCGGCCGAGCCCGACGAGGCCTCGCCGTTCTGGGCGCCCAGACAGCCCAGCTCCGGGCCCGCCGGCCCTTGCGGCGGCGGCTGCTGCTGCTGGCCCCCTCCTGCCCCGTTGGACTGCATGGCGCTGCCGCTGGTGCTGCTGCCTCGGAGCGGGGCGGCAGGGGGGGCGAGCCCGGCGGGGAGCGAGGGGGACTGGGACGAGGTGAGGCCTGCTCTGGCCGCGGAAGCCCCGGACTCGCCTGCTCCCTCCGCCGCCGCCGGGGAGGCCCGGGCTTTCTTCCGCGGGGGCGGGGAGGCGCCGCCGGTGTCCGAGTCGGAGGAGGAGGAAGCGGAGGCCAGAGTTTCCTCGCCGAGAGCGGCCGTGGTGGGAAGCCGGGGGGGCGAGGCGAGGGGAGGAGGAGCGGGGCCCTGTCCCCCCCGGGGTCCCGGAGACAGTGCCGCCACCCGCTCGGGGCTCCCTCTTGTTATTGCTGCCGCTGCCCGGAGCCCCCGCCCGGCTGCCCCAGGCACCCGGCCTGCTCCGTGCCGCTGGGTTTGTCACTTCTCTCCCCAGCTGCAGCCTAATGGAGTCCGGGCCGGGACGTCACAGGAAATTCCTATACTGCCCCCTACACCCACTTCCGCCGCCTGGAGCGGGGTATGGAGCCTATAGGGGCAGGGGGCAAAGAGGAGCGGGGCTTCACCCTGCTTGGGTAGCTCCAGAGGATGGAGGGAGGGCCTAGCCCCAGAGGGGTTCTGCCATACACCTGTTCAGCTGCCTCCCACTCAGCCCTATGTGCCCACCTAGCACACCCTCTGTATACAGACTATATACGTGTCCTGATCTGTAATACATATGGACAGATGAGATGTATGTACATCTGTAGGCAAGTGTGTAAATATATGTGTATTCATAAGTGTACACACACCCCATCATAAAAATATGCTAAAAAAAAGGATGCCAGGTGATCACTCAAAAGTTAAATGCCAGAGTTAAAATGCAATCCCTAATTTGGCTCCTTTGTGTCTATGCATTAGGAGATAACCTTTAATTACATGATCCCATAGTACATTTTCCACAAAAGCCTACTGAAAACAGTGCATAGTGTAGACAGTTTTCTTAATGAGCAGCTAATCGATATTTTGTTTTCTCATTGTTTAATAACATACTAATCAAACCCTTCTCTTAATACAGAATTACTAATTTTTCCTGGGCTTTGCTATGGAGATCATAGTGTTTACAGACTTCTAGAAGTTTATTTTTATAATAGCTTTGTGAGGTGAGAGGATATTATCATCCCTATTTTACAGATGGGCTACTGAGACACAGAGAGATAAATTTAAAATGTTTCCAATAAGCTTGAATGCCAAAGAGATATCTAGGAGGTGATTCTGCAAAATATATCACATTACATAGCATTTTGTGTTCAAAGTGCAGTGCCCAGGCCATTAATTTCAGTTGTAGCTGTGACTGCTCAGCAGTTTTGCAAATCTGGTCCCAGATTCTCAAATTGAGCACACAGAAAATGAGGAAGATAAGAGTAGTGATCACATCTGAAAAATGTAATTTCAAGTGACTTGGCTAGCATTACATATGAACTCCTGGTAGAGGCAGGGATGGACCCCAATTCTCCAGGGTACATTCAGCTGCCTTAACCACAATACTGCCCCTTCTTGTTCTGGAGTCACCTATCTCATTCACTCCATATCACAGGCACATCTTCATGTGCAGGTGATGGATTCTACCTTGGAGTGTCAGAGGATATCCTGGCTGGTACTATTAGACTTGGAGATCTGAATTATGATCAGAGGGACTGGGTAGACCCTACTACATTTGGTAAGCACATGAGGTGCTCATCCTGTATTTCTCCTGTTGTGTGCTCCAGGAGGTGGGGGCACCCTTGCCTCTTGCTTTTCTTGCTTTCCTTGAGCAAGTACTTCAGGAGGGTACTCTTTGCCCATCCCTCACGCTGACCCTCTGAATCTTGTCATCAGGCCCTTGCCTTGTGAGCCACCCTGGTCACCCCTGACATGCCTCCTGAACTGGCAGCACAACATCCAACTGGTCCACTTCAAATCACACCTGGAAAAGATCTGTATTCACTCATCCTTCATATTATACACTTCCTTCATCTTTGTGTTCCACCCCAACACCAAGTGGCAGGACCTGTTGCCACTGGAAGAGAGAGAGGAACTCTAGTAGGGTAGTCTGCCAGGATATTAGTTGATGGCTCCCCACACAGAGCCATGAACAGCATGGTTCATGCACTCTTCTGATACATATCCTTCCTGCAACAAGAGGGAGAAACCAGTGCATATCTATGTAGGATAGATCAGATGACAGCCCTTATTCTGGCCTTTCCAGAACCTCTTACTAAGATTTAGGGATAGTGGTTAAATAGTGGCTAGGAAGCTAATCAAGTACTCGATTAGTCAATAAGGGGGTTCACTGCAGTTCTGCTTTTTAAATGTAGTAAAAGCTTCCAGGCTCTTACTACATTTAAAAAACAGAGGTACAGCATGTGGGACTGGGAGCAAGCCAGGACAGCTGAGACAGCAAGCTGGGACAGCCGTCTCGCGCTGGGTCTCACATGCTTACCTCTGCTTTTTAAATATAGTAAGAGCCTGGTAGCTGTTACCACATTTAAAGAGCAGAATTGCAGCATCTGCTCAGTCCCAGCTCACACTATTTCCCCCTGCTGCACCTCTGCCCCCTGTGGGGACAGTGCTGGGGGAACTGGCTTTTAAGCCAGCTCCTGCTCCCCGCCCCCCACTTGCTGCCTCTGATACAGAGGTAGCAAGGGGAGTAAGTGACTCGACTACCTGATAAAGCATAGGCTTATTGGGGTAGTCCACTAGTCACTTACATCCCAACTAAGATTATAGCTGCATTTTTCTCTGCACATCTCGTCAGTGGCCCCAGAAAGTCACAGGACTTCTTTATCCACCCTTTTCTGGCATTGGCCAAGATGACCATCTGTCACACCAGAAGGAGGAAAGAGGGTACTCTGCAACTGAGGGTCTATTTCTATTCCCTGTATTAGTTGTATCCAGGTACACTTTCTAACTGAGTGGTGGGCACTGATCCAGGGTTCTCCACTCTTTGTGCCCCTATAGAGGGGGCCTCATTTTGATTTAACAATTTTAAGCTTTTCCCTGTTCTCTCTTTCATTGTCCCAAGTACTCAACAGTGACTCGGGCTTAATGGTTCCTCACCCTTCGTTGAAAGGAGAGGCCTTAAGTACTTATCCATTAGGCCACTGCAGGACCCACCCCGCTTTCAGCAGCTACCTTGCCTTATCCTCCCTATCTTCACCGTGGCCCAGCTTGGGCGCTGGCACAGAGCCAGGGCAAGCCACATGGTGGCTGTCCTGCAGCTTCTGCCCTAGCTGCACCTCACAGCCCCAAGCCAGCTGGTGGTGGCAGCCCAGCTGTTCCCAGAGCAGGCAGACCCAAATGCACAACCCCAGGCTCTTGAGGACCCTACCTCCAGCTACTGTCTTATCCTCCCTTCCTGCATCTCCCACACCCCAACACTGTGCCTTCATACACTCAGACCCCCTGCCCAGAGCCCTTCATACACCCCAACACAGACACCTGCACCCCCACATCTCCAGCCCCCTGCCATAAGTTTGACAGAGTACAGCCTAAATTCATGCATGAAGCTGGAGTAGACCAGTTATGATGTAAACTTCAAAGAAATGTGCAAAAAGATGCAGCAGCAGAAGTCCTAATAAATAAAGTCTGTGAGTACAATGTTTAATTTATGCTATTGTTAATCATTATGTCAATTATCAGTAATATTAAGTTGTATATTTTCAGTCATGCAAATGGGCATTCTTATACGCAGGGCTTGACAAACCCCCGCGAGAACTACTCGCCAGCACTGCGCATGTGCAGAGCGCGGTGAATGGGGCGCATGGAGCAACCGGCTGAAATCTACTCACCACGGGCGAGTAGATTCAGCAGTTTGTCGAGCCCTGCTTATACGGTTCTTTGTTGACCACCTGTTTTGAATTTTGATGTAGTTGGGCTCTGGTAGTTTGGTTTGAAAAGGCTGCTGACCCCTGTATTAATAAATCTGTCCACATCTGTCACAGGCACATCTGCATGTGTAGACTGCGGAGTCCCCCATGGTGTGCTGGAGGATGGTCTTGGGTGGTGCCACCAGAATCAGAGACCCCTGGACTACAATCAGAAAGATTGGGAGGACCCCATGGTGGTTGGCCTGGTACATGACGTTGACTACCCTCTGCATCTGCCATGCTGTGCTCCAGGAGCTGAAGGGTTTTGTCATCTATCCTGAGCGGGTCCTGCTGGAGCGTGCTTCCTGCCAGCCTCTCAACTCCAACCCTCTAGTTCTCATCATGTGGCCTCTGTCCCATAAGCCTTCCCCCTCACCCTGATACTTCTGATGTATCACCTGAGCTGGCTGAGTACTATCCAACAGACCCTTCTCCAAACCATGCCCTAAGAATAATCTACAGGCATGTGCTTCATACTGTCCACTTCCTTGTCCTCATGTCCAAGCCCAACACAAAGTAATGGAATCTGCTGTCACTTGTGGAGGGTGGAGAGCCCTGGAGGGCCAGCCTGTATGCCATCCTGATCCACGATCCACTGGGGATCTCAGCTGGCAGCTCCTTCACGGGCACATAAACATGAACATATGGTTGGCACACTTTACAGAGAAGACTCTGACACACATCTACATAGACTGTATCAGCTGCTGCCCCTCTTTTGGCTACTCCTGAACCTCCTGATGAGGTTCTGGATGCCTTTGTCACCGCACCTGTTATACATGCACACCCTATCTATGGCCTTGCAAAGTGTGAAGACCTTTTCATCAAACTCCTCCTGACACTGGCCAAGAAGGCCATCCACCAGACCAGGAGGGGAAAGCTCAACTCAAGGAGAGGGTGCACTAAAACTGTGGGCCCTGGTTTTGCTCCTTCATTTTATCATGTCTGTAGGCACAGGTCCTCTAGACGGCATCCACTGGCATCTTGGATTTCTTTGAGGAGCAGTGGGTGCTGTTTGGGGTTCTCTGCTTGGTGCCCCTTCTGGATTCCTTGTTTTGGCCTAATGACTCTCACTCCCATCTCTCTTTTCTCATTTGTTGCTGAGCTCAGTAATTCTCTCCCCTTACATGAAAGGGTGAGTTTTAGGCGGGCCTAGACCCACCCATCTCAGTATCTTCAATACATTTAAGAACTGGGTCCATGTGATGGGCATACCAGACCCTCTGAGGCCCTCTGCCGGCACACAACCTATCTGGGGCCAGCAGCCTAGTATAAGAAGGGGGGAGGGGGGAGTTCATTTCCTTGCTGGAACTGTAGGAATGCAGATCATGTGTGTCTGGCTGACTGAGCTACAAAACCCTGCACAGAGCAATGCTGCAGAAGCCAGGGAGAGTGAGAAGGAGCCCTGAGCTGGTTGCTGGGACTCCATTAGGATAAGGCCCTCAGATAAGGGTGAAGATGGTGTGGGGCCATGGGGAAGTGGCCCAGGGAATTAGTGAAGCTCTGTGACATAACTAAAGGGACACGGCAGAGGACTGTGATCTAAAGGGTCGTTGGGCTGGGACCTGGAGTAGAGGGCAGGCCTGGGATCCTCCACCTCTCATTAGCCACTGGGGGGGGAAGTGGCCTGGATACTGAGGCATCCCAAAGGGGAAGCTGAAATATAGCAGCCTAGCTGGAGAGCTGTCGCCTGGAAGCCCCAAGAGAGGGAGGACATTGTATCTTGGGCCAATCTGAGTGAGAGTGTGCAGGCATGTTGCACTTGGCCAAGTGGTGCTCACAAGAGGTGAGTGCACCCTATTGCAGTCCAGTACACCTCTACTGATTGCCTGTTGCCCAATTGGGCTTCAGGGAAGCTACTTTGACCGTATAAAGGGGCAGGCAGCTGAATTTGACTGTTGGCAGATACTCTGTGGAACAAGAAGGTTCCTGCAGTTTGGTGAAGAAGGCTGAACGCCAAGCTAGTGAAAAACACATTGTTTTGCCAGTTTTAATAAACACTAGCAACCTTTTCTCTGACATGCTCTAGTGCCCTAGTGATTTGTAGCATAACTTAAATTTCAGAAGGTTGAGGGTGACTTTTGTGTTAAGAATGTGTCTTTTGTACTTCCTGTAAGTGAACAGAGAGGGCTGATTCCAGGCAAGAAATGCTGGCAGAGAAGGAAGACAGACCTTCAGAGAGGAGAGTCTCTGCCCAACTTGGACTATGTAAAGGAAGTGAACTTTAAAGGAGGACCGATCTTTACAGTGGAGGGACTGGGCCCAGCTGAAATTTGGATGAAGAGTTTGTAGTTTGACTTTTATTTTAAAAATCATTATGCAGGACTTAAGAAAATTGGACCCCAGAACACTGATTCTGGAAATTTTGGAAGGGGGTTGCTGAACTTTACCCCCTCTTATCCTTGTCTGTGCCCCTCAGCACCCCTTAGAGCTGAGACTGTCAGCTGGGACTCAACATGTGGGCTGGCAGCCAGGACCCCAGCCCTGGTGGTTGCAAATCCAGGGACAGCAGCACCCTGGACTGGGTGCTGGGACTCTGCATGCAGGACTGGTGAGTGGTTGGGACCCTGATTCCTGCAGTGGGGCCTCCAGGGCCATCAGCTGAACTGGACCCTGGGCTGGCAGCCAAGTGGGATTCTTGGCCAGTAGTGGAGCCCCTGGGTATGGGGACGGCAGCCAAGCAGAACCTGGGGCTGGCAACAGAGCCCTTGAGCAGCAGTGGAATTGGCAGCCAGGACCCTGGGTGACAAGGGTGAGAGTCTGAGATGCCCTGCACCTGGGGGTTCTGCAACCCAGTGCCTATGGCCCAGAAGGGAAAAGTTTTGAATGTCTAGAATGTGGCCTTCTTAAAGGCTGGTGGTATGGTGTGGGAAGAGACAGTTTTCAGCAGAAGCATGGACATTTCAGGACAGGTGTGCTCTTTGACATCTTCCTATTTCTGGAAAAAATAATGCAGAGGTGCTACAGGTGATGGTCTCTTTTACTACACAGTGTTGGAGCAGCTAACAGGGAGTTTGGAGAGGGAGTTCTCCAGGTAAAGGAGGAGTAAGTATGGGACCCTTGTGGTAAGTGGCTGTCTGTAGTGTGTGTTTGTGTGTGTGTGTGGGGGGGGGGGTTACTTGCTGTGTGCTGAGCTTGTGTTTGGCTGTTTGGTTTGTTTGTTTGTTTGTTTGTTTGTTTGTTTGTTTGAAGGAGCTTCTAAAGGTTTGAAATCTAGAAGCCTCTGTTAATTGGCTGAGCCTCAGTCAGGGGGAGGGATTACCAGGGCTTTATAAGCTGTGAGTCAGCAACCAGGAGCAGCTAACACGGAGTTTGGAGAGGGAGTTTAGAGGGGGAGGTTAGAGGGTGCTAGTGGCTTCTAACCTTCTTTAAACATAACTTTTATAATCTATATTCCAGACATTTAATAAGAAGCCCAGTTTATACTTAAACTTATTCATAAGAAAAATGCAGACAGAAGCCCAGCAGCAGAGTGGGGGCTATCCTGTTTATTGTGTCGAGTGTAACATGTATGATTACCTGCCCGGTGGGTGGGTGGCATATGTGTGCACCCATTGCAAGGAGCTCCTGACCCTTAGAGACCGAGTTCGGGCTTTGGAGGCCAGGGTGGCTGAACTGGAGGAGCTAAGGGAGTTAGAGAGCTATGTTGATGAGACTTTCCGGGACACTGTAGTACTGTCCCACCTCCAGTCTGAGAGCCCCAGTGCTCTTAAAGAGGATGAAAGTCTCAAGGGAACAGAGCATTCAATGGGAACAGAGGGAAACCATCCCGCAGTTGGGACCCTCCTTCCAGAGGATGTTGCGGTATCCTCTCGCACTGAGGATACCTCTGAGGGTGAGGGAACGCCAGTTGTTAGGAAGAGGTAGGTGTTAGTAGTGGGTGATTCGATCGTTAGGAACATAGATAGTTGGGTTTGTGATGACCGGGAGAACCGTATGGTCACTTGCCTGCTTGGTGTGAAGGTTGCGGATCTCTCGAGGCATCTAGATAGATTTATGTGTTGTGCTGGGGAGGAGCCGGTGGTCATGGTACATGTAGGGACCAATGACATAGGGAAGGGTAGGAGAGATGTCCTGGAGGCCAAATTTAGGTTGCTAGGAAAGAGACTGAAATCCAGGACCTCTATGGTGGCATTCTCAGAAATGCTTCCAGTTCCACGCGCAGGGCCAGGTAGGCAGGCAGAGCGTCAGAGTCTCAATGCGTGGATGACACGATGGTGTAGGGAAGAGGGGTTTAGATTTATTAGGAACTGGGGACACTTTTGGGAGAGGGGGAGCCTATACAGGAAGGATGGGCTCCACCTAAACCAGGGTGGAACCAGACTGCTGGCACTAATCATTAAAAAGGCCGTAGAGCAGTTTTTAAACTAAGAGATGGGGGAAAGCCGATTGGTGCGGAGAAGCACATAAATCGGATGGAGACTTCTCTTAGAGGAGAATCCATTGATAGAGATTCTCTAAGCTGTAGTCAGAAAGAGAGGAGGGGAGAGGACAAACCATGGGCCAGAGCAGACAAATAACCGCTTATAAAGGAATCCAATGCATCAGGGAAGGGCAGACAAATAAGTAGTGGCAATTTTTTAAAGTGCTTCTACACAAATGCTAGGAGTCTGACTAATAAGATGGGTGAACTAGAGTACCTAGTATTAAATGAGGAGATTGACATAATAGGCATCACTGAAACCTGGTGGAATGAGGAAAATCTGTGGGACACAATCATACCGGGATATAAAATATATCGGAAGGATAGAGCAGGCCGTGTGGGTGGCGGAGTGGCACTGTATGTGAAAGATAATGTAGAATCAAATGAAATAAAAATATTAAATGAATCAACATGTTCAGTAGAATCGCTATGGATAGTAATCCCATGGTCCAATAATAAGAAATTAGCAGTAGGGATATATTATCGACCACCTGACCAGGACAGCGATATTGACATTGAAATGCTGAGGGAGATTAGAGAGGCTACCAAAATAAAGAACTCTATAATAAAGGGGGATTTTAATTATCCCCATATTGACTGGGTACATGTCACCTCAGGAAGAGAAGCAGAGATAAAATTTCTCAATGGCTTAAATGACTGCTTCTTGGAGCAGCTGGTACAGGAACCCACAAGGGGAGAGGCAATTCTCGCTTTAATCCTGAGCGGAGCGCAGGATCAGGTCCAGGAGATAACCGTTACAGGACCGCTTGGGAATAGTGACCATAATATAATAACATTTAACATTCCTGTGGTGGGAAGAACACCTCAGCAGTCCAGAACTTTGGCATTTAATTTCAAAAAGGGGAATTACACAAAAATGAGGAGGTTAGTTAAACAGAAATTAAAAGGCACAGTGACTAGAGCCAAATCCCTGCAAGCTGCATGGAAACTTTTTAAAGACACCATAATAGAGGCCCAACTTAAATGTATACCCCAAATTAAAAAACATAGCAAGAGACCTAAAAAAGAGTCACCGTGGCTTAACCACCATGTAAAAGAAGCAGTGAGGGACAAAAAGGCATCCTTTAAGAAGTGGAAGTCCAATCCTAGTGAGATAAATAGAAAGGAACATAAACACTGTCAAATCAAGTGTAAAAATGTAATAAGAAAAGCAAAAAAAGATTTTGAGGAACAGCTAGCCAAAAACTCAAAAAGAAATAACAAAATGTTTTTTAAGTACATTAGAAGCAGGAAGCCTGCTAAAAAAACCTGTGGGTCCCCTAGACAATTGAGATATAAAAGGAGCAATCAAGGATGATAAAGCCATTGCGGAGAAACTAAATGATTTCTTTGCTTCAGTCTTCACGGCTGAGGATGTTAGGGAGAATCCCAAATCTGCACCGTACTTTGTGGGTGATGAATCTGAGGAACTGTCCTGGACTGAAGTGTCATTAGAGGAGGTTTTGGAACAAATAGAAAAACTTAATGTCAACAAATCTCTGGGACCGGATGGCATTCATCCAAGGGTTCTAAAAGAACTCAAATGGGAAATTGCTGAACTATTATCTGTGGTTTGTAACCTATCCTTTAAATCAGCTTCTGTACCTAATGACTGGAAGGTAGCTAACGTGACACCAATATTTAAAAAGGGCTCTAGAGGTGATCCTGGCAATTACAGACGGGTAAGTCTAAGTTGAGTACCGGGCAAATTAGTCGAAACAATAGTAAAGAATAAAATTGTGAGGCATGTAGAAGAACATAATTTGTTGGGCAAAAGTCAACATGGTTTCTGTAAAGGGAAATCATGTCTTACTTATCTATTAGAGTTCTTTGAAGGGGTTAACAAACATGCAGACAAGGGGGACCCAGTAGATATAGTATACTTAGATTTTCAGAAAGCCTTTGACAAAGTCCCTCACCAAAGGCTCCTGTGTAAATTACATTGCCATGGGATAAGAGGGAAGGTCCTTTCATGGACTGAGAACTGGTTAAAAGACAGGAAACAAAGGGTAGGAATAAATGGTAAATTTTCAGAATGGAGAGGGGTAACTAGTGGTGTCCCCCAAGGGTCAGTCCTGGGACCAATCCTGTTCAACTTATTCATAAATGATCTGGAGAAAGGGGTAAGCAGTGAGGTGGTAAAGTTTACGGATGATACCAAACTGTTTAGGATAGTCAAGACAGAAGCAGACTGTGAGGGACTCCAAAAAGATCTCTCCAAACTGAGTGATTGGGCAAAAAAATGGCAAATGAAATGTAATGTGGATAAGTGTAAAGTAATGCACATCGGGAAAAATAACCCCAACTATATGTACAGTATGATGGGGGCTAATTTGGCTTTGACAAATCAGGAAAGAGATCTTGGAGTTATCGTGGATAGTTCCCTGAAAACTTCCACACAGTGTGCAGCGGCGGTCAAAAAGGCAAATAGGATGCTAGGAATTATTAAGAAAGGGATAGAAAGTAAGACCCAGAATATCTTACTGCCCCTGTATAAAACTATGGTACGCCCACATCTTGAATACTGTGTACAGATGTGGTCTCCTCACCTCAAAAAAGATATTTTGGCCTTGGAAAGGGTTCAGAAAAGGGCAACTAAAATGATTAGGGGTTTGGAACGGGTCCCATATGAAGAGAGGTTAAAACGACTGGGACTTTTCAGTTTAGAAAAGAGGAGACTGAGGGGGGATATGATAGAGGTATATAAAATCATGAGTGGTGTGGAGAGGGCAAATAAAGAAAAGTTATTTGTTAGTTCCCATAATAGAAGAACTAGAGGACACCAAATGAAGTTAATGGGTAGCAGGTTTAAAACTAATAAAAGAAAGTTCTTTTTCACACAGCGTGTAATCAACCTGTGGAACTCCTTGCCAGAGGAGGCTGTGAAGGCTAGGACTATAACAGAGTTTAAAGAGAAGCTAGATAATTTCATGGAGGTTAGGTCCATGAAAGGCTATTAGCCAGGGAATAGAAATGGTGTCCCTGGCCTCTGTTTGTCAGAGGCTGAAGAGGGATGGCAGGAGACAAATCGCTTGATCATTGTCTTCGGTCCACCCTCTCTGGGGCACCTGGGCTGCGTCTAGACTGGCATGATTTTGCGGAAATGCTTTTAACGGAAAAGTTTTTCCGTTAAAAGCATTTCCGCAAAAGAGCGTCTAGATTGGCATGGGTGCCTTTGCGCGAAAAGTGTTTTTGCGCAAAAGCATCCGTGGCCAGTCTAGACGCAATTTTGCGCAAGAAAGCCCCGATCGCCATTTTCACCATCAGGGCTTTTTTGCGCAAAACAGTTCTTCCCTGTCTACACGGGCCCTCTTGCGCAAGTATTCAGGGCTTATGCCTGAGCGGGAGAATCATAGTATTTGCACAAGAACACTGACAATCTTACATTAGATCGTCAGTGTTCTTGCGCAAATTCAAGCGGCCAGTGTAGACAGCTGGCAAGTTTTTGCGCAAAAGCGGCCGCTTTTGCGCAAAATCTTGCGAATCTAGACATACCCCTGGTGCTGGCCGCTGTCGGCAGACAGGCTACTGGGCTAGATGGACCTTTGGTGTGACCCAGTACGGCCGTTCTTACGTTCTTATGATTATTATCTAGGGCAAGTCCAGACTGGGCACTGAATGAACCAGGTGTTTTGTAGAAAAAATAGCATGTAATCATACAATTAAAACTGTGTCTTAGTGCATATGCAACAAAGGGCCAAAATACAGTTGCACAGGCACCCTTAAGTCCTTCTTAACTTTTGAGTGCTTGACTTTGCAATCTTAATAATGTTATTTTAATGGTATTTTGTCTGCAAAGTTCAAAAAAGAAAACTAAAAAAAAAAATCCATTATGGGTCATCAGCTGGTCTGAGATTTCTAAATCTACTGCAGACACCTGCCACTTGAACTAATGGAGCAACTGATAATGATAATAGGATGTTCTCCTCTACACAGACTAGAACTAGAAGGAAATGGAACACTCTGCCATTTGCTGGGAGCAAAGAGGTGGTGAGACTCAAGAATTTTGGGTTTAATTCTAAGCTCTGGAGGAAAGTGTGGTCTAGTGGCCACAGACTCTTGCCTATTTCCCTCTAAGCTTGAACCTTTCTATCCTGTTTTTGTCCTAATTTTGTCTCAACCCTCCCTAAGTTTTCTCCATACTGCCTTGGCACTACTGGAGAGATGCTTTTCCTGCTTTCATTTCCAGTGTTCAGCCCTGGCATGTACACATATATCTCTATAGTACACAGCTGTTATAGGAGTTGGCCATAAAGGCTGTATGGCAGTGATCCTTGCATGGATGTAAAACAGTATTGACTTTCAATGAGCTCTGCATGTATGCAAGATTGATTCACACTGCTCCAATTTCAGGTTTGGAGATTCTTGGTGCATTTGTGTTTATGTATCTTTCTATGTATTCCCTATCATCATGTATCACCTGTGCAGCATACAATTCACTAACTGGTATAACTGAGTGGAGAATTCTGATCAATCAGCATTTTAAACCCACATAAAATAACCACACAAGACATTGGAGAATCAGGGTTATGGTGTTGTGGTTGTATCACAACTTCATTTAAAGATAAAATTTTCTATGTCTTCGAAAATGTTCAGTCTTATTCCCGAGACACATCAAATTTCAAAGGAGGGTGCATGGTGGGGATAGTGATCCAAATTTTGGGTCATTTGAAGGAGGGAGTCTGGGGAGATTAGCCTCTCACTCCCAGATATTTTTTCAAAAAGTTGCTAGGTTTTTGTATGTGTTGTTTTGTTGTTGTTTTGCACTGAGGTAGAGATCAAACTACTGCTGTGATATGTTGTATGTGTCCTCCTCTTAATCTTAGGGGGACCCAAAAATTGTGAATGGTTAGTTAAGGGAAATGTTCACTTCTTTCACTGCATAGATGTGCAGTCTCGATGGATCACAGTGCATGTTGCCAGTAAAGAATAAATCTGAAAAGGCTCCTATGCAGCCACAATATGCATGCTTAGTAGTTCAAGGGAATGTGCTGATGCCCTTGCCTCTAGTGAACACCTTGCCACTGATGTTTGTAGTTCAAACATTTGTGCACCTGCTCAATAAAAATGTTATAACTCACGTTGCTTACTACAAGTTGTCCCTGTTACATTATATGTTGTGTTGTGTTTTTATTGAGCGGTTCACGGTGAACACAGCAGAACAGTCAACAGTCCAAAGATGTTGTTATATTAGGTAGAAAAGAACTGGAGCCAGAAAACTTTGTGTGTGGTGAGGGGGTCAGGCAAGAGGGTCATATAGGGGTTGCATCTGTGGAGGGGGCAGGAAAAGGATGAGTGGTAGGCAAGCTTTAGATGGGTTATTTGGGAGAAAGGTTTGAATTTTAATAGACCCTGGAGAATAGAAGGGAACAAGTAGCTATTTCCTGATCTCAGGGCAGATTAATGTGGTGTTTCCAAAGACTCATATTGTGGAGATTTGTAACTGACAGCACATGAAACCCTTTCCACTAAGGGAAAAGACATTGGCAACTCTGGAAGTGCACATGGATTTTGAGAGATTGCTGGAATACTAGGTTGTAGCAGTTTTTCAGGAAAGCAAGGAGTTCCCCATGATATGGGGATTGCTGATTACTGGCTCATTTGGGTGGAAAAGATGACCTGCACTGGCATGTTTTGCCCATTCTGCAGTGTCTAATGAGCGATGGAAGTATCTGCGATCTACCAGACCTTATTCCTTCTGCTGGGCCACAAGCACTGACTGGTGGGAGCAAGTCATCATGTGGACATGAGATAAGCAGCAGTGGCTCCAGAACTTTCACAAGAAGCAGCAGATGTTCCTGGGGCTTTGTGAGCAGTTTGCCTCAACTCTCTAACATCATGTTATATACATGAACGATGCCAAGCTGGTATAGAACAGGCCACTAGAGCAGTGGTTCCCAACCTTTTTGAGCATACGGACCCCTTTTCAATCTATTAAAATTTCATGGACCCCCACAAACGATCCATTTTTGCTAGCCTAATTAAACCCTTCCTGCCACTCTAAAAGCTTTCAAATTGTTAGAGTGGGGTGACGTATTCAAAAAAGAGAAAAAATGGTAAAAAGTGACCAACCCATTTATAAGCTGACTCCAGAGTACAGTCACAGCTTGTCAGCTTCAGCATGGGCTGAGGGACGTGCACACTGCAGGGCACAGAGCTTCTCAGCTCCTACTGGGTGCTATTCCCCCATGCTGCTTTCTCAGTTCCTATCTCCTCTGTCTCCTGCCCATCCATGGAGCGAGGGGACTCTCATGGTCAAAGGGAGCTCTAGAGCTGCCAGCTCCTCAGGGTGGAACTTCGGGAGAGTAGGGGGCAGGGGCGGAACTTGGGGACCATGGGGGGGGGGTAGCAGCTGTGCACGCCAGGATGCAGCTTGCTTTTGATCCCGTTCTCTGGAACCTAAGGGAGCGTGGGGAAAGTGCTTGCATGCCGTGCATGCCTCTCATACCTGGCTGATGTGTGACACACACGCATGGGATGCAAGCACATTCCCCTCACTCCCTTAGCTTTCAGTGAACCGAATCAAAAGCAAGTCGCATCCCAGTGCGCATGGCAGCCTCCCCCTGCAACACTCCGGCATGTGGGGAGGAGAAGAAAAGTAAGGATCGGGCCCATCACAGTTGGGAACCACTGCACGAGAGCTATCTGCAAGCTTATGCCAGACAGTCACCTGTCAGACTCTGGGGCACCTGGTATTGGCCACTGTCAGAAGACAGGATACTGGGTTAGACAGACCTTAGGACTGACCCAATATGGCTATTCTTATGTTCTTATGTCCCTGGAGAACCAGTATGGTGTTGGCAAGTCCACTGGTGGGATTGTGGTGGTGGAAGTTTGTGAGGCAATCGAGACTGATTTACCCATAGGCAGTAAGTATAAACAATGCCCTGAAATAACATCTGGTTTTCTGACAAATAGGCTTTCCAAATTGTGCTAGGGCCATTGATGGGACTCCTGTGCCCAGATTGTCCACCACAAGGAGCACGTGAATACATAAACCAAAAAAAGGACACTGCTCATTATGTAGGCTCTGATCACCCATGAGAGGTAGGCTGATGGACACTAATGTGGGATATATGGATGATGGCAATGAGTTTCTGGAGATTGCAACTTTACCTTCATGGCCAAGTTGGGATGTTATTTTTACCAGATGTTGTTACGTGTAATCACTGTCATCATTGTTATTCTGGGGACCCTGCTTGCCCCGTTTTTGCCATGGCTTATGAAATCTGATCCTAATCTCAGAGAAGCTGGCATGGAACAAGATCATACAACACACTTGGGTTCAGCTACAGCAGCATCACAGCACAATACCTAGTGGGTGAAGAGCCAGACAGCCAGTGCATTGAGCAGACAGTGATTGGCACCCCCTAAGTTCTTATAGTTGGGGTGAGTGGCCTCTAGTGGGCAATGGCCAATAGAGGGTTAGCTATACTAATTTAGTTACAAGACCTGGACAGCTAGTTCCTTACAGGACATGGCAAAAGAAGGTTCAGTTATGCACTCAGTACCTGTAGACTGATGATTGAACGTGTCTTTGGTAGATTGAAGTCCTGATGTTGATGCTTACAGAACTGTTTGGATGCCAATGTCATCAATACAATCTGCATTATTGTTTCCTGCTTTGTCCTTACAGATCTTGTGCAGGGCACAAATGAGCTCATTCACCAGAAATGGGCTTAAGACACTGCTGGAATTCCAGACAGGTGCACTTTCTGGATGTGTGTACCAGTCATTACAGGGACAGGATTCACAGGCACAACAGAAATCAGGGATGCTTTATGCACCTACATAATGGATTTGCCTGGTCCAATGAGTGAGGAGAGTGATGTAACAGAGAATTAAATAGTATTTGTAAGTTGGGCCACAGTCAGCCTGTGGGTGAAGGCCAGATCAAAAGGGAGGGTTTTCTGAACTTATATGATGCATTATGTATAATCAGGTCATAAACCTCATCACATAGTTTGATTCACTGTGAGGTTATGTATGAAAAATGTTATCCACTCTATAAAAACTGGCCCCATTTGTTAGACACACAGCTTTACTGTGTGATGCTTTGAAATTAAAGCTGTGGTTTATGCATGTTATTTAAACTTGGCATGTAGTTCAAAGCCCAGCTCACAGACAAGTGTGAGGAAGTTTCTCTGAAGTAAATACAATAAACTACAATAATGACACCTTCCATATGGAATCCTTTATTTGCAAACAGCCATGTAATAGAAACTCACAATGTTAAAAACCTGATAGGCAGACCAGCTGCCAGCAAAACTGACAATAGAACAAATGGTGCAAAACCCAGTGAACATTAGTTGTGAGGAAATGCAATGAACAATGGTGCAAAATGCTCATGTTCTAGTCACAGCCACCCAAAAACTGTATTTCTTGGAGTCCACTGCCTCTTTGTTCTCTTTGGCCATTCCAGTATGTTTGATAAACATGGGCCACTGCTGTACTGCAGTAGGTATATCTGGTGAGTCCAACTACTTGTGACACAGACCACCCAGCCCAAATATTGCCCAAGGAGTTCACAAGCTATAAGACGTACTAGCATTGAGGAGATTCAGGGCATGGCATTGGAGTATGAGGTGCAGCTGGAGTCTGCAGTTTTGCTGTCACGAGCAGAAGCACCTTGGAAACTAACAAAAATAAATAGTATCATGAGCTTTCATGGGCACAACCCCCTTCTTCAGATGAGTGGAGCAAGAGGCACAGAGGGGAACTGAAACTCCAAAATTTAAAGCAGAAAAAGAGGAGAGAGGGGAGGAGAAAAAAAAGCCTATCAATTATAGTGTCTGTGCTAAATGATGCTACAGGTTGAACCTCTAAAATCAGGGACTCTCCAGTCCGGCCGGACCACAGATATTGCTGGACCAGAGCACTCCAGCTGGGCAGGTTCAGAAGCACAGCCTGCGCTGGACTGGCAGTGGGGCATGCATCCCCAGTGGGGTTGGCGCAGTGGAAAACACAGTCCTGGCCAGGGCTGATGGCAAGGAGCACAGCCCCAGCTGGGGCTGGAGGCAGCGGGGCCAGCGGCACAACCCTGCTGAGGCTGTCCAGGTGGAGAGTGCAGTCCTACCCGTGGCTGGCACAGTAGGAAACACCGCCTCAGTTGGGACTGGCACGGTGTGGGGGGCACAGCTCCAGTCAGGGCTGGCAGTGGGGAGTGCAGCCCCATCCAGGGCTGCAGACAGCAGTGCCAGCAGCTAGGAGTGCAGTCCTGGCTGGGGCTGGTGGTGGACAGCACAGCCCCAGCCTGGGCTGGAGTCAGCAGGGCCAGCAGCTTGGCATGCAGTTCAGGCCTCCACCATTGGGGGTTTAGCCCCAGCTGGGGTTGGAGGCAGCACCAGCTTCTGTCCAGGGCTGGCACAGTGGGGGACACAGCCCCGGCCAGGGCTGGCAGGATGGGGGGCTGGAGGCAGTGGCAGACAGCAGGGAGCACAGCCCCAGGTGGGAGCAGAGCCTACAGCTGGGTAGGGAGCCTTGACCTCCACTTGTCTGGCAAACTCCATGGTTCAGGACCACTTAGTTCCTGAGGGTGCCGGATAAGGGAGATTTGACCTGTAATAGAGTGGACTGTAACTGTCCAGTGCTGGCACTTGGTGGCATATATATCACATTAGAGGATGTGCAATTGTACGAGCCTCTGATGTGATGGCTTATGTGGCTAGGTCTTGTGATAGTGTCGCTTGTACAGATGTGTGGACGGCAACAGAGTATATTGGAGGGGTGGGTTTCTGGATGAGTGTGTTTGAGGTGTGATGCCTGGTTGCTGGAAAGAATTAGTTTCAGGTTAGGGGGCTGTCTGTAGGCGAGGACTGGCCTGTCTCCCAAGGCCTGTGAGAGTGAGGGATTGCTTTCCAGGATAGGTTGTAGATTGTTAATGATGCGCTGGAGGGGTTTAAGTTGGGGACTGTAGGTGATGACTACGGGTGGGACCTCCCTGGTCCGGCACCTTCGGGACCTAACTGGTCCCGGATGAGGGATTTTGCTGGACCAGGGGAGGCCATTTCTGGATCCTTAGCTGCTGGCCCCCCCCCCCGCCCCCACCACCCAGCTGCTGGACTCCCAGCAGGCGCCTCACCTCCTGCTGGCCCACTGTCCTGCCAACCTGCTGGGCAGCCAGAGCCACTGTGGCTCCGGGACCCATGGGGCAGCTGCACGCATTACACTGAGACTCTGGGACCTGCAGGACAGCTGCACACGTCACGCTGGGGCTCCAGGACCTGCCGGGCAGCTGTGTGCCACGGATTCCTGGCCCAGTCTCCCACCCCCACTGGGCAGAACTACTGCCACTGAGCGGTCCTGCCATCAGCTCGCTGTGGGCAGCCCACTGCCCTTCCGGCTCTGCAGAGATCCTTGCCACTGGCCCTTTACCGGGACTTTCTGGTCCTGCGATATGCGTGCCAGACCATGGATGTTGTTGGACCAGAGAATCCCAGTTTAGAGAGTTTCAACCTGTAGTGGTTGCAGTTATTCAGGAGGGGTCACCAATGCAGTTGGTTAGGAGGTGATCAGGATTTACTGCCAAGGTGTCCTCACAGGTCTCTGGCTCCATCGATGATAACCAGAAGCCTGCTTGTGTGTGTGCGCTCAGTGATGTGTGCCATGTCGACTTGTGCACTTAGTCTCCACAGCAGACCCCAAGAGAGTCCCCAAAGACCACAAACCAGATAAGGATCGAAGGTGGCGGGCCAGATTTATTGTTAAGAGAAGTTCAGTAATAGTTGTCAATAGACTGTACTGAACCACTACACATAGGCTAAGTCTAGACTATCAAAAAAAATCTTTCAAAAAAGCTTCTTTCGAAAGAGAGCATCTAGACTGCAACCACTTCTTTTGAAAAAGCGAGCCGCTTTTTCAAAAGAGAGCACCCAGGCAGTCTGGATGCTCTCTTTCGAAAAAAGCCCTGTTTGCATTCAAGAACACCTTTTTTCGAAAGAGCACTTTTGAAAAAAGGTGTTCTTCCTCATAAAATAAGGTTTACCGCGGTCGAAAAAACCGCCGTGTTCTTTCCATTTAATTTTGAAAGAACGCGGCGGCAGTCTAGACGCACGGGAAGTTTTTGAAAAAAGGCCACTTTTTAAAAAAAAACCCTGTAGTCTAGACACACCCATAAATACCCTATAACAATGGAATGACTCAATCAGTGGGAAATTTCCATTGCCCCCTAGGTACCTCAAGACACCACTTTATGTACAGGTACAAACAAGTTACACATCACTGCTGATGTGTCAGTTTGCCACCCTCTGACATTGTCAGGTTACCACCTTCTGATGCTACTTAGATACCACCCATCACCCTGTATATCGTGGTTTGATTAGATCTCTATCCATCATGCTGTCATTTTAGACCCTTTCCTGAACCTGGGACTGTATTTGTGGGGAGTGTGGGTACCAAGGTCTTTTTTTAATGAGCTGGTGGTACCATCCTTTTGCAATGTGCTTTCAACTTATGACCAGTACCAATTACTGTTCTACACCTGGGCCTATTACCAATTAGTGTTTTGCTCTCTGAGCCCTGTTCATGCCAAGTTCTGTAAGCAGGGGCCTGCCTCTTCCTCACAGCTTAGCTTTGCTTTATGTTAGCCATGTTTTGTCCATTGTTAGCCTCAGACCAGGCCTGTGTTACATGGGCTTATGTTTTAGGCCTTCATCTTACTACAGTGGTGTTCTGTTATTTTATTTGTCGAGCCTGTATTGAAAAAGCTGATGCCTGGGTACTTATCTGGCTCGGTCAATCTGTTTTTTCACTTCCCTGGGTGAGTATTAAGTGGAAAAACAGAATGACAGAGCTTGTACAACTGCACATACTCTAATGTGATCCAATCCACCAAATGCCAGCAATGCCCCTTTGCCATGTATATTGGCGAAACTGGACAGTCTCTACGACAAAGGATTAATGGACACAAATAAGATATCTGAAATGGTAACAGAGAAATCTGTTGGGCAACATTTTAACCTGCCTGGGCACTCATTAATGGATTTAAAAGTAGTCTTTTTTTTTTGCAAAGTAATTCAGGAATCAACGAGAGAGAGAGAGAAAACTGGTCTTCATCTAAAAATTTGACACATTTATCCAGGGACCGAACAAAGACATGAACTGGATGGGCCATTAATTCTACACCCAAATGACATCAAAAGCTAAATATCGGACAGTTACAGCCCACTCCATTAGCCTCATTTAGCATGGACACTATAATTCACAGGTTTTTTTCTCCTCCCCCTCTCTCCTCTTTTTCTGCTTTGAATGTTGCGGTTTCTGTGCTCCTCTGTGCCTCTTGCTCCACTCATCTGAAGAAATGGATTGTGCCTACAAAAGCTCGTGATACTATATTTTTTGGTTAGTCTTTAAGGATGCTACAGGACCATTTTTTTTTTTGTTACAAACTAACATGGCTCCCCCTCTGAGACTTATGAGCAGAAGCATTCTCTCATTTTTTTTTCTGATACAAATATCTTATTCCCTCAGCCTGCATTCTGACTCCAAAAGCTGTGCTGTCAAACTCTCTTCATGATTTTCAGCCCCTCTCTGTCTTTTTCATCTTTCTCTTTCTCTGGAATTTCAGCTAAGTGTTGGCCTTAGTCAGATCTTACCTGTTACTTCATCTTGGACCTACTTCCTCTGTGCCCCACGACACGGAAGTTGGCATCCAAAGGCTCCTGGCTACCTCAGCGTGTCCTGCAGGAGCAGAAGAGCTGGCCAGAGCAAGTGAAATAATGCATTATTATCTGAACATGAGAAAAAAATTACATAGCACTGTGTGCGAGAATAGAGAAGCTTCAGCAACTCAAAGGCAAAAGATTCTGTTTTCATGTGGAACAAGCATAAATCACAATGATAAAAAATATTGTTGTTCAGAGTTCTGTGAGCTTCATTCAGTAGCAAGACTTCAGACAGCATCAGAAGATGCACTTTAAAAACTGAAATTTACATTATTTATAAATCTCCACCATTTTATCCTGGGTTTGCATGGGGCAGAAAGGTCTGAGTTTCATTTTGCTTTACTATCTGTGGTTTTACTATCCTTCTTAGCTAGGCAACAACTGGAGAACATTAGACATTCTAGACATTCTTAACTGGTAGCATGATCTTAGCTGGCCATTCATCTAGAAATGTTCATATAGCAGGGAAATGCTTGCTGTGGGGGAGCTAAGAGGGACTGGGTACAGTAGTGGGGAGTGAGCTCCAGTGAAATGCCTGGAGAAAATCCAGTGAATGGGTGAAGGTCATGCCTGAGGATTGTGCCAAAGCAGGGGTGATGTGGCCCACCCAGTATCAGTGTGACAAGGAAAGGCTGGCTGGCTCAGTAATCTAACTGCAGACTATCACATGTACAACAGCTTAAACAACTTGGACCTGGTAAGATGATCATCACATTGAATTGCAGGAGGAACCACAGTCTGAATCCCCAGCCTGCGGGGGGAGAGAGAGGGAAACATAGGTTCCCACCCCAAGGGAGGTGATGGGTAGGCCTCAAACCTGAGTGTGTCGCCATCAAGAGTGAAAACAAAGACTCAGAAGTGCAGTTTCCTCAGGAACTGTGACAATAAGAACCAGTTATGGGGGGAGGAGATGGAATTGTGGAGATATTTTGTGTGTGTGTACAATGCTGAGTTTGTTTTGTTTGTTTCAGGGGGCTTACTCAAGTGACTCCACATCTGGACTACTGACTCTGTCCTGCACCCCAAAAGAGACACAGAAAATTTCAGGACAATCCCAGTGAGTATGCAGATTGTTGAGCATTTAAGAGAATAGATCTTTAAACAGAAAATAACCTTAACTTTAGTGGTGCTGGCACTCTGTTGTACTATCCTAATATATATGCATACACTCAGATTTCCTCAAAATATCACTGTTGGTTAGAGAATAAATACTCCAGATTTCTGTCCAAAAGATAATTGACAAAGTTATAAGCAACTGCAAATGGAGTTCCAAGGAAAAGTGTTGAGCAACATTAGCAAGAGCTATCACAACATCGCCAGCTATGATGCACAGTATGTACAAACAGAGGGAATAAATGATGGCATGGAATAAATATTTTTATCAGTACTGGTGGCAACTCAGCCAATCGTGCATTCTATGGAATAGTGCATAGAAAAATATTTTAGAAATACAAGATGAAACTAACTCCTATGTTCCTCCACTGTTGATGCTTTTCAGTTACCATTAAGGCTTTTCAGAATTAGGAGAGGAAAATTAAAACTAATACACGTACTAAGACATCATTAAAAACACCCAAAATAAGGTGGAATGAGGTGTAACAGTTAACTCGAACTAAGGACTTAGTTCGAGTTAATGTTTGACTGCTGCGTGTAGCCGCGGGCAGTTAGTTCGGACTAGGGGGATTTAAAAATGGCGCCCGCCCGGGAACATGCAAACGAAGCCCGGGATATTTAAATCCCGGGCTTCATTTGCAAGTTCGAATGCCTACATTAGCCTCCCTAGTTCGAACTAGGGGGCTAGTGTAGACATACCTTTGGAGCTGTGACATTTTTATATTTAAAAAGAGCTGTCTTGAAGCACTTGTAGCTAGCCCTGTAATGTCCCTTGTCCAGCTGGAAAACTGTGAATTTCTGCTTCTCACAAGTATATAGCTCTCATTTGTAGGCCTGCAAGGCCAATATACATCCACCCTTTTTGTCACCTGTGCAGGACTGACCATTGTTTATCTGGGTTTGTAAATCTTTGTGTATTTATGTGTATGGGGGATTCCCTATTTGAGGGGGAAAATCACATTTCCCTCTCTTTCTCTCTCTTTTTTTAAATGGTGACTGACATTCAGGGTCTTGGAATGTTTGAGTAAATCCCAGTGAGATCAATTAGTGCACAGAGTGCAAGTGAAGTGGTCGTAGGTGCATGATAAATTAAGTTGTGTTGTGTGTGTGTGCCCGCTCACTTCTCTTCCCCACCAGTAGCTCACAGGAAGCAAACAAGAACCAGGGAGACTGAACAAAACAAAAAAAGAGTATCTTTGAAGGATGACATTTTCCAGATTGCCAGCTAAATGAATGCTTGGATACATACATTTATAGTTTCCAAAAAATTAAATGTGGACTGAGACCAAACACAAACCAAGGCTTTTCCTTTTCTGAAAAGCAGATTTCAAGCAGACTACTGTGTTTGTGTGGTCCCATCAGTTGTCACAAGGTAACAGCATTTGGCTCAGTCAGTACTTTAGACTCTCAATACATGGCATGCCTCCATCTGTAGAGCCCAGCAAATCCATAAATATCCGCTTTATAATCACAGGAATCTGCATCTGTGGCTCATTTTTACAGATACAGGTACAGATGCGGATACAAAATTTTCATTCCACCCAGGGCTGTCTTTACGTGTCATTACTGATGCAATTCCCCAAAGGTAGTCAAAGGGGCCACTGAGGTCTCTTTTAGATGAGACATTAAATTGTGCTCTTGACCACTTCTTTTCAATAAAGGTCCTATGGTGCTTCTTACAAAAACATGGGTGTTTGAATGTGGCCAGGACATTAGAATTAATTTAGGGTGTAGATGGAATGTAATTGCCCAGTCTAAATAATCTCTGTAATTTCAATTGGATGCAATATTCTCCCTTACTTCCTGCCATTAAACTGTTGTGTAATGCTGCCCTGTGGTGATAAACAGCCTTCAGGTTTCATCACGCAGCTGACTGCATCTGAGAGTGCAGGATGTCATTGTGAGTGCTATGGGATACCACTCCTGTTTAAGATATATAGGATGCTATGCGTATTACAAATGTAGAGGCAAGCAAGGCAGGTGTTCCAAGTGGTAGGATAGCCCAAAGTCAAACCCCTAGGGTTCCCAGGACTAACACTTGGGGGAAAAAAGTACTCAAAGAGGAGAGGATGGTACAAAGGATTGCATGATTAAAGATAAACACAGTACTTCCTAACTAAGGGGAGGCCAATAAAGGGATACAAAGGTAACTGTTTATTCCTATTTGTGTGTGTGGGGGGGGGAGGGGAGGGAAATGGTCAGGTTTGTCTCTTATTATCCTGCCATAGCAGATGCCAAACATTTCCTACTTGTAGGCAGTAAACCTAAACTTTCCTTAGAGGGCATCTCCCAGACTGCTGTTCACAGATACCAGGTTTTCATGTCTCTCCTTGAGCCTGATTATCACTTCTTTTCCCGGTCACTTGGAGGGACTCTGTACCCTCTGTTGCCCAGACAAACTGAGTCCCTGCCCCTCTGAGAATAACATGCAAATTACTTCTTTACTTCCATTTATTCTAGGGTTACCAAGACATTTTGTTTCAGTGACTTTTACAATACCATTCCTGGGTTTTATGATAGTGGTTATTTTACCAATTTTCATCCAAATTTTGGACCATGCAAGTAGATGAAAATACCAGTTATCTTAAAATCTAATACATTTAGAAAAAACAAATGATCTGGTAGCACTTTATAGACTAACAAAACAAGCTCATGATACCATCTATATGTTTTGTTAGTCTATAAAGTTCTACCAGACCATTTGTTGTTTTTCTGCACAGACTAACTCAGCTACCCCCTGAAACTTCTAATACATTTAGGCAGGCCATCTGATTTTAAAATGGACAGTCCTAGTCCTGCTTTTTCTATGGTTTCTCCCCTCCAGTACTAAGACAAAACCCAGATGTGGTTTTGACCAGTATTGCATGAGAATGCCACTTGGCACAGTGCATCACTCTGCACCTGTAGCTCATGCAGGCAGGAGCAGCCCCAAGCTGTTCAAAAGTACTGGAATGTGTGGTATTTCAGGGATTCATGAGAGGCATCCCTCCCCACATCACATTAGGTAGATGTGTTTCCGAGCCATTCTGCTTTCCACATTCTCAGTGACTCTGTCTTGGCTGATCTGGTATGGAAGGAATATTTTCTAAATTCAGCTACATCCAAGATTGCAGGAGAACAAACCTGGGAAAGGACACTTTGGAAAAAACAATGTGCTGTGAGTCTACACTACACAGGACTTAATTAATTTACCGAAGCCCCTTATATCAAAGCATCACAACAGTAAACTCTAAAAGAAAATAAGAAATAAGCCACAGCATTCAACTGCTTTTACTTTTTCTATTCTTATTTTTCTCTTTTTTCTGTCTTCCTGCACCACAATATTTACCTAGAAAACTGAGAAATTAACTTTGTACGCTGATTTTCACCCATTTTTATATTTTGTAATAAACACTGATAAAGTCCCCCAAAATTTTAAACAAAACAGAAACTGAAATGGGACATCCTTAAAGGTTACTCAGCTATGAACTGGAAGAGTAGGGACTGAAGATAGGTGACCTTATAAAAACCTTGAGATGTATATTGTAATTCCATTATTTATCAGGGTTTGGTTCAGCAAACACTATTCATGGGGGAAAAAAAATCAGTCTCTTGTTCTTTTGTGTGTCACCTTATTACATAGTGTCAGTAATAAATTAAAATCTCTGTAAAAATGAAGCTCTTACACTCTGGAAAAGAACCTGACGGACAACTAATGAAGGTGACTGCAGTGTTTTCAAACTTTCCTAGAAGCAAGTGATATTGGAGAAGGTAAAAATCTTCCTCACTGCTACATGTGGCTTCATGTGCAAGGTCAGAGTATGACCATGCATTTCAACAGGAACATGAAGGGGACTATAAAATACTAGATAAAGTCATTCAAAAATTTCAAGAATAGTTTAATCTCTCAGGAATGTCACTTGTAAAAGGCAGGATTGCCTACAAGAAGCCATCTGCCATGAGAAACCATTGACCATTATGTTATAGATCTACATAATAAAGCTAAATTGTGAAGTTTTGAACAGATAGCAGCAGCTGGACTAATTAGATACCAAATTATCTATGATATAACTAATAATCAGATTAAGGTTATTGTGAAAAATGCGCTAGACTTTGCAAATAACAGGTATTTGCAGAGCTAGTGAAAACTATGATTCCAAAATAAAAGTGTTAGTAAGCTATGAAAGCAACCAGGTACATCTAATTTGAAATGCTTATGGGCAGCCTTAAAACCAACCACAGCAGTAAATAAATGATAAATAGATTTAGTTGTATGAAAGGTGGAGATAATCAGAGCATGCTGCAAAGGTGTCCAGCACAAAGATTCAGTGTTGTTTATGCAACCATTTTGTATCCTTAGAAATTGCAAAGAAAGAAAAGCAAATTGCATTCAGTAACACATAGCTCAAGGACAAAGCGCTAATGCAGAAACAGAGTTCTTTAGTGGCTCTCTTGGACCTGGTCAAAATAGTTTTTGTACAATTTTAGCAGGTGATTTGATACCAAAATAGGCAAACTGGTACAACTCCCTGGTATAGTCATGTGAAGGTGCTTATATTAATTTATTTTATTCCCATTCACATGTGAGTAAGTTCTGCCAGTACAACTGATATACTAGAGTGTTCTACTGCTTTAACTATAGCCATACAAAAACTGTATGTAGATCTAGACATTAGAAAGACCAAGTTGCGACAGTTACAAACCAAGGATTTACAACAGTTTTGTTTGATAGTGGGGATAAATGAACAGAATGCACATTTCAAAATAGATAAGTAGAACAAAACCGCACCAACAGTATTCAGAAAGATTAGCAATTGCCAATTTTAAAAACGTAACTATTTTCAATTGGCATACACAAAATGAGCCTGTGAGTGCATACTGGCACATTGGTATAAGGGTGAGTTTGAAAAAGTAGGACAAGAAACCCTATTTCTGCTAAAATTGATAATTGATTATATAATGGTATACTGAACAAAAATATTTTAAAATATTATTAGGGGACTGTGCCTCCTGCTTGCTATGCTCAACAATCCCCCTCTGCCACAGCTGGAGAGGGGCTGCCACCAGCCCTTTCTGTGGCCAGATGGGGGCTGTACCACAGGGCCTGCCCCAGGATCAGGGCCGGGGACAGGCCACTGCGGCCAGATGGGGGCTGGGCCCTGATTGCAGTCTTGTTGGCCAGGCTTCTTTTTAAATAAAGTAAAATATTATGTCCAACACAAAAAGGTTGCAACATTATCTTTATATATGGCAGGGGTGGGGAACCATTTTTGGGTTGGGGGCCACTGACCCACAGAAAAATCAGGGACCACACAAGTGAGAAGGGAAAAAAAGCCCCTCCAAAAACTTTCAGCCCTCACTGATATGGCTCCCAACTGAAACACCTCAGGGTATGTCTACACTAGCCCCCTAGTTCGAACTAGGGAGGCTAATATAGGCATTCGAACTTGCAAATGAAGCCCGGGATTTAAATATCCTGGGCTTCATTTGCATGTTCCCGGGCGGGCGCCATTTTTAAATCCCCCTAGTCCGAACTAAATGCCTGCGGCTACACGGGGCAGTTAAAAGTTAATTCGAACTAAGTCCTTAGTTCAAATTAACTTTTAACTGCCGCGTGTAGCCACGGGCAGTTAGTTCGGACTAGGGGGATTTAAAAATGGCGCCCGCCCGGAAACATGCAAATGAAGCCCGGGATATTTAAGTCCCGGGCTTCATTTGCAAGTTCGAATGCCTACATTAGCCTCCCTAGTTCGAACTATGGGGCTAGTGTAGACATACCCTCACTTCCCTGGTACTCCAGCCCCATGGGAGGAGGAAAGCCCTGAGGTTCAAGGACTCAGGCCAGATTAACTCTTTTGGGATTCCAGGGTTAGTGGATTTTGTAGGCCCCCTGGGCTCTGGGGTGTGGCCAGAAATGAGGGGTTCAGTGTGTGAGACAGGGCTGCCAGTGAGTGGCATAGGGATGGGGCTGCAGGAAGTGGGGCATAGGAGCGTGCTGAGGATGCGAGGTCTGGGTGGGAGGTAGGGTGCAGGAGCAGGCTGGGTGTAGGGTGTCCGGCTGGGGAGAGAGGGAGCAGGAGAAGCTGGGGGTAAGGTGTCTGGCTGGAGGGGTGCAGGAGTGGGCTGGGGGCTGCAGAGTCTCAATGGAGGGAGGAAGGGAGCAGGCTGCAGGTGCTGGGTCTCGGTGGAAGAGTGAAGGGGCTGACAGTGCAGGGTCTCAGTGGGGGGATGAATGAGGGGTCTGGGGCAGGAGCAGGCTGGAGGCGAGGTGTCTGGCTCGGGGGAGGGAGCAGGAGCGGGCTGGGGTGCAGGATCTGAAATGACAGAAGAAACTGCCTGTCAGAATTTGCTACTTGGAGTGTATTGAGCATGCTCACTGGAACTGAGCATGCTCAGGAAGGGCTGCTGCCCTCGTGGATTCTGCTTCTGGCCCTTTACAAGCATTAAAACGGGTTCAGGGCAAATCGCAGTGGGGGGATGGGCAGGGGGCTGAAATTAACCTGTCGGTGAGGTCAAGTAATTTTAGGGTGAGGCAGAAGAGGGGCAGGAGGGGAAAAATCAGGTGGGGGGGGGAGAGCTGGGGTTTGGCTCAGGGGGAGATGCTGCCAACCCCTGTGTGGGGGTTTTGCCCCCACACAGGGAGGGACAAAGGGGATAACAATTACGGGGGGGGGGGGAGCCACCTGCGAGTGTGCAAAGGCAGGAGTAGGGGAGGGGCAGAGAGGTGTTTGTATTTCCCCTCTCAGGGCAAAACATACCCACATAGAACTACAGGGCAGCTTCCTGAGTGTGCTCTTAAAGCTGCAGAGGGGTAGCTGAGTTAGTCTGTAACTGGAAAAACTTAAAAAACCACAAATAGTCTTGCAGCACCTTAGAGACTTTCAAAACATGTAGATGGTATCATGAGCTTTCGTGGGCACAATCCACTTAGGGATGTTAGATTGCGGTTAGTAAGCTAATTGAATAGTCGAAATTTCCATTGACTACTCAATCAATCAATAGGGGGGTTTGCTCCCAGGGCAGCACGAGTCAGGACTGAGCAGTCCTGACTCGTGCTGGCTCCATGACCACTGCAGCTCTGCTTTTTAAAGAGCCACCTGGGTCCCAGCATTGCGCCTCTGCTTTCCAAGTGTAATAATAGCCTCCAGGCTCTTACTACATTTAAAAAGCAGAGGTGCTGGTCCCCTTTTGTGCCTCTGCCTCCCCTGCCCTTCGCAGAGACCATGCTGACCTAAACCCCTCTGAAAGCTCCCCTAGCCTCATGTGCATCACTCCATTAGTATACAGAATGGAGAACATAAAGTCCAAGGAAAGAACCACATCTTGCACCCCCATCCCCAGCCTGCTCCTGCACCCCAACTCCCACCCAGATTCCTCACCTCTCTTCTACACTTCCCACCCTCCCAGACCTCATATTCCCAGCCTGCTCCTGCATCCAACATTCTGTTTAAACCTGCACTCTCATCCCAGGTTGTTCCCATGCAGCCCCCTCCCACATACTGAACCCCTTATTATTGTCCCCACCCCAGAGCCTAGAGGCCCCACAAAATCTACAAGCCCTGGGTTCCCAGAGGAGTTTATCCAGCTCTGGGGGGCAGCCCTTGCAAAAAAAAAAAAAATCAAGACACCCACTAAATGGACCACATGTGGTAAAACTTAACTGCACATCCAATAATGTGAGCCATACCATCAAGTGCCAGCAATGCCCGTCTGCCATGTACATTGGCCAAACTGGACAGTCTCTGCGACAAAGGATTAATGGATACAAATCAGATATCCGAAAAGGGAATACACAAAAACCTGTTGGAGAACACTTTAATCTTCCTGGACACTCATTAACTGTATACCTTAGCCCAGGGTTAGAGAACTTTTTTTGGGTTGGGAGTTGCTGACCCGCGCAAAAAACAACACAAAACAAATCAGTGAGGGGGGTCACACACAAGTGAAAAGAAAAACAAAACAAACAAACCCCTGAATGACATGGCTCCTGACTGAGAAGGAGAAAGACACTCCCCGCATTCCCCTCACACACCTAAGGGGGCCCAGCTTAATAGATTTTGTATGCTCCAGCTGTACAGTGGGGGGGCTGGAGTGCAGGCTCCTCAATGCTGGGCGGGGGCCCTAAGTCATGGGTGCCGGATCCAAGCAAGCTGGGGGCTGCATCTGGCCCCTGGGCCTTAGGTTCCCCACTGCTGCCCTAGCCTAACAATTGATAACTATCCAGTGGTACCTACGGGAATCCAGCAAACAAAAAATTTAATTCTGTATTCCACTGATCATCATTCTGGGGCATATAAAGAAAACCAGCAATGGAAAACCACTGACATGTTTCAGTGTGTAGCCCATGAACATTTGGGATATGTGTGTGAAGATCAAAATTTACAAGAAAGGGATGAATGTTTCTATGTAAAAGACAAAGGAACCCAAAGATGTATGCTTGATATATCAGGCCCATATGCGGGGGTGTGTGTGTGCGTGCATGAAGGGTGCGAACGCACCCCCCATGATACCCCAAGTAAGCGTGCTCTGGTCATCTGGGGAAGGCAGAAGTGGTGCACTGCCTGAGCCTCCCTCTCCCATGGTCTGGCTCACCAGGTGAAGGTTGGGACTGATTTTCCCCCCCTTGCCCAGGAGTGAGGCCGGAGCATGTTTACTTGGGGGAACTTAAGGGACGGGGTGTTCGTAACCTTGCAGTCCACATTTACAAAAAAAAAAAAATACCCCCACACAGAAATTCCTGTGTACAGGCCTGGGCCAGGAGAGAGGGGCAGGAACTGGCTGGCAGTAGGTGCCTGGCCAGGCGGGAGGGGGTGGGAGCAGGGTGAGGGCACGGGGTCTGGTCGGGGGGGGAAGGGGCAGGAGCGGGCTGGGAGCAGGGTATTTGGTCGGGGGGGAGGAAGTAGGAGTGGGCTGGTGGTGCAAGGTCTGAGCATGAGGGAGCCTAGCGCCAATCCTAGGTTTGGCCTCCTGCTGCTCCAGTTAGCTAGAATCTGGCCAATAGGAGTGCAGCGAAAGCCTGTCTTGCTGCTGTTTCCCCATCCCAGGAGGGGGGAGTGCTTCTTCCCCACACAGCGAGGGTCAGGGCTTTCTCTCCATCCCTTCCCCCTGCAGCGGGAAGCCAGTGCTGGTGCTTCAACCGCACAGGGGAGGAGAGATAGGGAGAGATGGGGGCCTGGGCTGCTCAGGTCAGTGCGACTGGGCGCCTCCTCGCTCACGTTGCAGAAGTGCCACTCGCTGCTGCAGCCCTGTGTGTAGCTGGGCAGGAGGAAGCCAGTCTGGGCTTGGGAGACAGGCTCGGCTTGGGTCTCAGCAGGGTGGCTCGGCACTGGGCTCAGGACGTGGCCACTCGGGGCACAGCGATAGATGGGGCAGTGGGTGTCCAGGGATGCAGGGCACCTCTCCCTGTGCCTGGCACTTCTCCTGAGCCCCTGCTTGCCCAGAAGCCTGTGAGCACCAAGAACAACAGCAGCGCAAGCAAGCAGTCCTGGAGCAAATCATGCTGCCTTGCGGTGCCTCCATTCCCAGAGTGAGAGGGCTGTGCCCGGGCCTCACACCAGCTGAAGCAGCCCCTGGGCAGGGAGACAGGCTACCCAAAAGACTGCAGCCCCCAGAGCTGAGCAGGCAGGACCCTTGGGAAGCGGAATCTGCCCAGGCTGGGCTACCAAGTGGCTTTGTGGTTCCCCGAACAGCATGCGGGGCAGGGAGCCCATGCAAGTCTGTGGATGCAGATGACATATATGACATCACTCTGTCATGCCACAGGAAATTTTTTCTCTATAGAGAGCTATTCTTAATGCAGTCCAGTTTATCACACTGGACCACATTAAGAATATAATATATCACATTAATATAAATCTTATGTGCCAGCACATTACATACACCACATAGTCTCATTACCATTGAGTAATACATGAGTAATACATGGCTTAAAATGGTGAAATTACACGTTGCACGAATTCAGACATCAAAATACTGAATTACCAGTATGGTCAAAGTAAACCCCAAACTAGTTAAGAACATGTATAGGTTTAAAAGGTTTGGTTAAGGCCACCAACCAAGAGAGATCAATTAAAGTAGTCATGTCTGGATTTCAATAGGCAAAATTCTTTTCAGTTTTGGATATAAGGCAAGGTTCCTGACAGATTCAAGCTGACAGTGAAAGTGCAAAACTCATCATATTCACCTTCTCTTTTACTAGACATATTTAAGTGACTTTCCTGTCTGAAGTGTACTAAAGTATCCTGTCACAGAAGTATAAGATGATGGTTGGTGTGGATCTACTTCCTGATTGCTGGAGCAGAGTGAAAAATCATCAACAATACAACAAGATTGTGCTTTGGGCATATATAGTGCCAGTGTGGATACTGACCCTACTCTATAGGGCTATGTCTAGACTACAGTGATCTATCGGAAAAAGGTACACAAAATGCGCTCTGCAATTTGCGTACCTTTTTCCAATAGTTTTTTTAGAAAAGGCTTTTTCAAAGTTTGGCCCATTTACACTGGGCCAAATTTCAGAAAAGCCTCCTCTTCCAGAAGAGCCCTTCTTCCTCGTGGGAGGTGAAGACAGGGCATTCGAAAGAGCACATCTGCTCTTCCGCAAAAAGAAGCAGAAGAGCAGATGCATTCCCTGGATGCGGCGGTATCCTGAAAAAACCCTGTAGACTAGACGTAGCCTAACAGGGGAATAACCATTTATAACCCTGACTACAATTTATTTTACAGCAGCACTGGGAGGCCCCAATTAACATCCTAATCCTATTGTATTAGGCCCTGTACAAACACATAGCACAAGACGTACAATTTACAATATAAATAGAAACTACATGGAAAGGAAGTTATTACCCCCAATAAATAATCCCCACATTAAATAATTAAAGTACATTAATAGCCCCTTTTAAATTCAAATGCTGAAGTGCTTTCCTGAATAAAGACTTATGTGATCTACCCCAGGTCAACCAGGAAGGCTGTGGCAGAACTAGAAATTGCACTCGGATCTCTTGTGTGCTAATTCAGTATATTAACCACAAGATAATAAAGATTAACTAGGAAATAAAGGTTAGTCTCTTAACAGTACCTCAATGCATAGCACCTAAAGTTTCTTCATTTTGAGAGAAGCTACTCATTGTAGTTCAAAATTTACCTACATTCTGCTCAAACTGGATATCTTGCCAGCTTTTATTGCTGAAAATTACTTACATCAGAAATAAAAAGTCATGAGGCTATAGCAAGAGCTAATTATACTGAAGAATGGAATCCCACAGCATTTTAAGTTTCTTGCATGTGTAATTTTTGTGTCCTTCCTTGTGAGTCTTCACTCATGGTGCCCCACACTCTGGCCTTGGCAGATTGAGAGAGATGCTTCTGTATCACACATTTGTTTGCCCTTGCCCACTCTCTCTTTATGTCCTCTGACAGCATCTTTTTGTAATTCTTCCTTTCTCCTCTCTTCTGTCTCACCATGATCCTTCTTTCTATTCCCATCTGCCTTATACGCACCATTTCTCTGAGGCTATGTCTAGACTATAGGCTTCTTTTGGAAGAAGCTTTTTTCGGAAGAGATCTTCCGAAAAAAACTTCTTCCCAAAGAGAGTGTCCACACTGCAAAAGTGCATCAAAAAAGTGATCTGCTTTTTCGAAAGAGAGCATCCAGACTGAATGGACACTCTTTCGCATGTAAGCTGTGATTGCTATGGACGGAATGACCACCAGGGCACCTGTGGTTTTTCCTCTTCTCCCAAAAGTACTCCCTCTTCCCCACCCACATACGCCCTCTTCCCATGCCCTCTTTCGCAAAAAGGCTTCTTCCTCGTAGAATGAGGATTACCAATGCCGGAAAACCCGCTCTGTTCTTTTGATTTTCTTGCAGAAGAACACAATTGCAGTTTGAATATTCCTCAAGTTGTGTTGGAAAAATGGCTGTTTTTCTGACAAATCTCTGTAGTGTAGACATACCCTGATTCTCACTTCCTCTGTCTTTGTTTTTTGTGACCTTCATCCTCTCTCTCTGTCTCTCTCCTTTCAAGTCTCTGCTCCATCCCATGCGATATATTTATCTGTCCCTGCATGTTTCCTGGACTTCTCTCTCTCAGCTGAAAATATCAAGATGGTAAAGGAAGTGTCTGTGTACTAATATGTGAAAGCAAAAAAATAACTAAGAATTCTTGTGCTTGTGGCCAAAGTAATATATATTACCGAAAACTAGAAAGATATTTATTCCATATATATGGATGTGGCACTTAAGTGATATCTTGCTCCTTTGACCATTTGATCCACAATCTGCCCTCTTATGCATCAGTCCTGGAACTACTTCTAACGAGCCAAACCTCTCAGCAGCTTCAGAATTGCTGCTTAAAAAAACCCAACCCTATCTGGCACAAAAGTATTTCCTCCCACATCCCCAGGTTGAAGTCTTCTCCAAATTTACTTTGGCCCAAGGCACAGAATGGGAAATAGGGAGTCACGGTGCAATAATTTTAAGGTCTGATCACTCAAGCTGTCAGGAAAATGGCAGTTACGTTGCTGGGGAGGTGGGGGTTCTTTTTTTCCTGCAGAATACATCAGTTCCCTCTAACTTGGGAGGCCATGGACCTTATAATCATAACAGTCCAATTTACAGAAAAGCTAATTTAGAGCCTTTCCAAATATACCTACTCTTAAATAACTATATTTTTCTTCCTCTTCTATCTATACAGTTGGATTCTTAGTACTAAAAGACAACCTGATTTTACAATGAGTACACTTAGAAATATTTTAGAATGTTTTGAATGTATTTGTAAAAGTTGTTCTGTAAAGCCTGTGGCATACGCACAAGGAGGTAGCGTGACATGTAAGTTTTATTAGCACTTTTTTGGGATAAGTTGCATAACTCACTTGAGTCTTTGCCTTGTATGAGTAATGTAGTCATCTCAAATACATGCTAATGAAACGTTTATACTATTGTCTCTGAGGAAAGAGCACAGGGAGGAGACATGACACCATGGTATGGTATGAAGGCTTTATTGACGTGAATTTGGAATGGCCACATTACTAATGCATAATATGAGTAATATGGGAGCGAGAGAGAGAGAGAGAGAGAATGAGAGAGCATATATTATCAGTCCTTTTATCATCTGTCAATGTAGGTTCATTGACTATATGTGCAGATGTCAGTACAAATCACTGTCCAACAAGTATTGTTTCTCAAGAACAGTGTTTCTCAAAGTGGTCCGTGGATCCACTTTGAGAAACCTGCTAACTGGCTGCTCCAGTGTGTTTATTTACTAGATCCGCAGCTATAGAGCTTCGCGGCTCCCATTTGTTCCGGTTCTCTGTTTGCAGCCAACAGGAGCTTCCAGAAGTGTTGTGGGCCAGGCCGCTGCTTCCTGCGGCTCCTCTTGGATGCAAACGGCGAACCAGAGCCCGTGGGGGCTGGTAAATAAACACACCAGAGCAGCCAGTGGATCCACAGACCACTTTGAGAAACACTGCTCTAGAAATACCTAAAGTTGATTCTGGTTTTCTTTAAATACTAATAGTTTTCTTTACTGTTTTAAAATAAGGTGGGCTCTGATTAGGGCATAGAACTGGGAGGCAGACCTTGATGAGTAGGATATATTCTGAGGAAAATTACCAGCTTTATTAAATTGGAATTAATGTCTTGATCCTACAAATGCTTATGCTCATGTATATTTAAGTTCCTGTAAATAGTACCATTGGCTATTTGGTGCTATTGGAACCTAAGATTATATATATGTATTGCAACAAATCTGTCATCTAGAATGTCGTTGTTGTTGCTATGCAACATTAGCAACTCAAAACTTTTCAGTAGTATCTGGAATAAACTCAGATGTTTTCTAAAAGCATAGACTGGACCTAAGAGAATCTCCAGGAACGGTTAGAAATATGGGGACATATGACACAGTTGAACAGTTCTGATTCCATTTTGCAAGGGGTGTAATGGTACATATACATACTAGGGAGCTTGATACAGTGAGCCTGCTTGAATACAGTGGAGTCACAATGGCATAAACTGGGCGTAAGGAGTGGAGGATCCTAGGCTGTGTCAACAATGTGAGGTGAAAAATCCCTGCTAGAATGCTGTTGTTCTAAAAGCACAAATGTCTGAAAAACAGGAAATCCTTATGAATCATTCAAATCCAGACAAATATTGGAAATGGAAATACAAAGAATGTCATGATCGGGGTGTAAGGTACCAAACACATTATGACAATCCCCCTGGAAAGCAATCTATTCAGGTAAATCCTGATTGTCACCAGGCATTATCCCCACATTCCATAAACAGATGTAGCTCTGCCTGTCAGCTGGTGCCAGAGCACAAAGGAAAGACTTAATCTGTTATTTGAACCTCCCATCTGCAACCAGACGCAAGTTGCTGAATCATAGACCTGGGCCTTTCTAGTCCTTAATCAAGGGCACTACCCAGGGATCCAAAAGGAAGATTATCCAGGGCCAAGTTAGTACAAATGTATTGAAGTCAATGCAGGCCCACAAACCATTGGTCAGTGGAATTCAGCTTAACACAATCTTTGCTTTTCTTGATCATTGGGTATATAACAGATGGATAGCCCTTTCTTTTCATACTTGGTTCTGATAAGAGTTGGGATATTCAGTCCTTATTCTTATTGATCAGTGAGGTAGACTTTCACTTAGAAAGATCAGATTTGAAATATTTCACTCATTTTCTTAGAGGTTTTCAGAGGCAGGAAAGAATGTTTCATCATCTTGAGTGACACTTGCATGCAGATAAATAGTGCTGAAACTTATAGTAGTATTAATTAGAGCCAAGTATAACCTGACTGACCTGTCCTGAACTTGCTTTCTTTTCATACATGTGTCTGAGTTGTAAAGTTCATGGAAACATAAAGATCCAATCCTGGAGTCTTTATGGGAACTTTGCTTGTGGAAGACTGAATAAAAACAGAATAGGGTTCTCTGGACATGGTCCACAGTGATTGCCCAAAATGACCCTCTTTTTAGCATTCCATTTGTAGTAGATATACCATAGGTTGGGCATGAATGTCTTCTTATTTATACTGATTTGGCATTGGTTGAACTCCTGCTCCTGATCTGACACTGGTTTTATATCTGTGTAACTCCACTAAATTCAATAGAGCTACTTCTGATTTCCACTGGTGTGAGATCAGAACTGGGTCCATTGAAACAAATGAACATCTACCTGAAGGCAGGAGTTAATGGGCAATGTAGTCAAAAGACACAAATGGAAAAGTGTGCTTCCTACTAAAGAATGTCACTGTATTGGACTTGATTCTGTAACTTTACTAACACTAAGGAATTTACACAAATGTAATTAAAAGAAGACTCTGGCCCACTGATCTGGCTGGATTGGGATCCTCTGTTAGGGAAGCAGATGTTTCTCCACTTCCTTAAATGTTATAGATACGGTGAGCCTGTAAGAATACACCAGGGATTTGTGAGAAGAAAAGCTACCTTACACTTTCCATATTGGTAAATCTAATTCTTCAAAAAAAGGGGTTTTATTGGTAACACTAATTAGAGCTTTAAATATAATAATAGGGTTTACATGAGCAATAAATCAGCTTGATTAACCAAGTTGTATTAAAAAAGAATGTAACACAAATGCTGCACATCAATATTGTCAAACATGTATGGATGTGGACAGCACAGGCCATGTTTGGTGTCATATACAAGATATTTTTGCTCATTTTTTAAATTTCTCAGGGGCATAATTTCTCCTGAAGACTTGTGGGAGTTTGATTCTGTCTTCATTCCCTCACTAACACACCAAGGGGGTGAATTCTGATCTTATACTAGGTTAATACTGTTCTGCTATCAATTGTATCCCAGTGGCACCTAAAGGCCTAATAAAGATCAGAGCTCCATTCCACTACCCACTGTACAAACCTAATGAATGTCTGTCTCTTCCTCATAAAGTTAATAATATAAGACACATGATTAAACAAGACAAAAAAGAGAGGAGATGTAACATAGGCAGAAGAATCAAGATGGTGGGTGCCTAATCTCATGTTAACTTTTTTTTTTTTTAACTTTCCTCTCCCTTATTTTATTATTGGATATAATGGGAGGTGTCATGAACAGGAGGGAGTAAGCCAGGAAAGAGGACAGGAGTGGAGGTGGAAAGGCAGAAAGAGTAAAGTTAGAACAGAGAAACAGGAAGCAGGCAGTGGAAGGGAGTTGAAAAAAGCAACCCATAACAAGGAGAAAAAATGCCCAGGATCAAAACAAGAAAATAGTCTGTCCAAAAGTTCTAAAAAGTGCTGCTGCTTGTTGTGTCAACTTCTAGCTTCTCCTGGAGGAGGGGAATTGACTTGCTCTCAAGGGCTGAATTCATATGGAGTTACTTTCATCCCCAGCACATGTGGCTAGGCATACAAGGGGACTGCATGAGTCTAGTGTCCTAGATTGGGGATAAATGATGTGTGTACCTATGGCGGGGCGCCTAGCCCTGCGCCATCTGGCCCCGCAGCCTAATTGCTTATGAACAGGCCCTGCGGCCAAGTTCTTCACCCATGGGCCCAGAGGCCTAGTCTTTCAGGATCTGCCTCTAGTCCAGAATCTGGGAAGGAGGGGTAAGGGGGCCCAGGCCCTCCCTCTCCACCAGGCCCCAGCCCAGGGCCCTATCAGTGGTGGGTGGTTCCCACCACTGGCTCAGCAGGGAGTTTTCCCCAAAACACGCCAAGCCCGCCGGCCTGTTCCTGCTCCCCACCTGTCTAGCATAGATCCCACCTGGGTATGCAGGTCCAGCTGTGGAGGCAGCGTCAGCAGGCACGGCAGCAGCGCTGACCGGCATAGCATCTGGTGCAACAGTGTTGTCAGGTTTGGGGTCGACTGCTTGCACAGCAGCAGCTGAGGCAGTGACAGTGGCTAGGGTGGCTGCAAGCCACGGGCGCCAGGGCAGCAGCAACCGGTGGGGTATCTGTAGCTGCGGTGTTGGCTGGGCCTGCGGCTCTGGCAGCTGCTCCAATGCTCAGCCTGGAGCTCCTTCCCCTCCAGAGGTCTGCCCCCAACTGAGCTGTTTCCCTGGCCTTTATACCTGGCCCGCAGTTGGCGCATGCCCAGCACTGCTGTGGGGGCGGGGCCTTCCCAGCCCAGCAGGACAGTTTGCTCTCCCCTTGGACAGAGCGGGGTTGGGTCGCCCCATCACAGTACCCCTATACAGGACCTGAAGGAGTTAATGCAGGCCTGAGAAGCCAGTTATGTTATCTGGCTGCACTTGGAGAGAGAGCCAGGCTTAACTGATCATGAAGTCCAGCTGGGCAGGATCAGTCTGCTTTGTATACACAGAGGAAGCTGGTAGCAAAGGGGGCTCTGAGCTTTGCTACTGACATGGGGCTCAATTATAACTCCAGTATGTGTGCTGCAAATAGCTGGTGCAGGCAGCACATGCACATCCAAGGATGAAAATACTGGATCTAACCTTCTGGCTGGAGGTAAAAAGGCATAATGAAAATAGACATGCATAACAGATTTATGAGAACGGGGGAAGCTCAACAGACAAAATGATATGGATTGCCAAAGACCTCCTCATGCTATTGGGTTAAAATAGGTAAAGGAGATATATGAAAAAGAAAAATAGAGAGAAATAAAAAGTTTAGCCATGAAAATCAAATTACAGCTAGACAATTATCCCCCATTTGTGGATTTGGAATTATATGAAAAAAACTAAAGAAAAGGGGAAAACACACACATTATGACCAATGAAATTTCTGAATTTACATATGAAAAATGGGACCAGCTTTGCCAAGTCTATACAGAGCTATCAAGAGATGACAGCATGGGTTGAGTGGGAACAGCCGTCTGTGTTCCTAGTCTTAGAATCCAGAAATCTAAAAGGCTATAGAATGATGTAAGCATTCTGACAGCTGAACTCATGGGGCTAATGCTGGTGCTAGCCAAGTAAAAAGATGGGCAACCAGCTGCAGCTATAATTTCATATGATTCCTCAGCAGACATTATGACAATCAGAACAGGGATTTCAGAAGGCAGAAATTACATACTAAGTGAAATCACGTTCCTAACTATGGAAACAATGCACACAGGTACCTGTGTCACAATAGCATGGGGTCTGGAAAACCTGGAAATGAGATGGCTGACAAAGTAGTAAAACAAACACCTAAAAATTGAGGAGGTGGATATTAAGATACCCTTAAACAGACAAGCATTTAAAAATGTGGCCATGAAGGACCTTGTGAAGGAAGCACTATGGACTAAGGAACAAAAGAACAAAAGTTGCATGAAGTATCCTCAAAAATAAAATATATTATACTCTAACGTTATGATAGAAACAGGGAAGTAGTCATTGTGTAAGTAAAACGATAACTTTATTAAAAAGACAAAGATGGTCTGTCTAATGTGCAAGACCAGAGAAGCCATGAATCACATTCTCCAGCATAGCGGGCAATATTCTATGGAAAGAAAGTTTCTTTATAAAAAGCAGAGTTCACTTGGAATCAAAGGGTTTCTCCCAAAAGGGACTAGTGAGAATGTCATAAATATGCAACACTGCAACAGAAGCCTTGCTGCATGTCTTAAGGCTACTAATAGCCTGAGTGAAAGGAGATATAAAGTGGCTGAAAATAAATGAGGAAAGTGGTGGTCAGAGCTTTGTAGGAGGAGGCTGCTGTACCAAGAAACAGAGAGACTTAAGACAAAGAAGGGGACTGCAGGGAGAGAGTCTGCAGTCATGAGCTGGGCACTAGAACGTGGAGATAACTGGAAGACACGGGACTATAGCGAGCTCCTGTGACCCCCAATACAAAGGTACGAACCTCTAACCTCTAGGGAGAAGTTCTGGAAGTGTGGCTCATTACAAAGTGTCCAGAAAGAGGTGGGGGGTGGGAGGGGAGCCTGAGTCATGGGCAGCAGCTGAACTAGCTGTTGGGAAAGCTAGCCCCCCTCCTCTCCCATCCCGTTTCACTCCCTACCCCACACAGAGCATCCCTCCCATGCAACTGCTCCCCCCGCCATGATCCCCGAGGCCCAATGCGCCATCAGCCCCGGAATGCTGGGTGGGTGACACAGCAGGAGCACCCCTGGCCAGGAGCACCAGGCAGATGGATGGGCAGCGCAGCCCCAAAGTCCCCAGCTCTGGGGCTTGTGAGCATTGGCCCCAGCCTGCCTCCCCCAGCCTCTCAGACACTGGAGAGTGAGAAGGAACTGAAGCAGGCAGAAGGAGGCGTCGGGGGCAGTGTGGATGGGGTCACATCAAGCTGTTTGAAGAGGCACTGCCTTCCCCAGCCCATGCTATCTGCTGCCCATTGCTTGAGGAGAAGCTAATGGTAGGAATGAGTCCAGGGAAACAGAGGCCATATAACCTGGCTGCTGGTTATATGGTCCCTGAGCTGGAACCCGGTGTAGAATGAACCCCTGGGTTTCCCTATCAGCTCCTGGCAAGATGGAAAACGGGATAAGGACACTGAATCAACAGTGTGAGGACCAGGGGCACAGAGTTGACCCCTTTGGTGGGGACACTGGACTATTTTATGTTGGAGTTTCTATTATGGATGTCAAAGAGTAATCATGTACATGGTCAACCGATGAGTCTGGACTCATTGGTTAATCTTCACGGTTACACGCAGGTTCCCAGTATGCGCAAGGAGCTGGCTTAAAAGCCAGCTCCCCGCATGCACTGGCTCCTGCCTGCCCCCTCTACATGTAACTGTGTAACCGCTGACATTTTCAGCAGTTGCATGGTTAATTAAATGCATTTTAACATTCCTAGTTTCTGTTACTCTGAAAGGGGAGGACTAAATTGTGATCTGCCCGGAGGGCTGAGTTATGGAAAGAAGGACCACTGCAATGACAGAATAGCCATTGTCAAAGGGTGCTATACAGGGAGAGCCCTACTATGCCAGCCCTGGCACTCCTGCAGTGAGTGAACCCCTTTTAATGGGGTCTCAGAGCAGTTGTTTCATATACAAATCCTGTCCCCAGGGCAATCCCCAGGGGAATGCGGGGCCCAGGACAGCCCCCCTCCACCATAGGCCCTGCCCCCATTCTGCCCCTTCCCACCCTTGCTGCCATCCCACCCTTTTCCCCAAACACTCACCCCCACTCCGTCCCACCTCTTCCCTCCCCTGCTCTGCCCCTTCTCCCAAGCCCCCTCCCTCAAGCGACATGGCCACAGACCCTAGCAGAGGGCCCAGCGCCGGCAGCAGGGGTTTGGCCTCACACTCTTTGGTGGCAGGAGGAAGTGGAGTAACTTGGCCCCAGCCTGTTCCACTCCACCAGCTCCCACTGGATTTTTGTTATATCTCTGTCTGATAGATTGAAGAGCTTTCTATTATCCAATTTCTTTTCCCTATGTTGGTACTTACAGATTGTGATCAAGTCACCTCTTAACCTCTTTGTTAAGCTAAGCAGATCAAGCTCCTTCAGTCTTTCACTGTAAGCCATGCCTTCTTATCCATTATTCATTCCCATGGCTTTTCTTTGAACCCTCTCCAATTTTTCAACATCATTCTTGAATTGTTAACATGAGATATTGCAGTCATATTTGCATCAGTGCCAAATAAAGAAGTGATGTACCCTCTCTACTCCTACTCAATATTCCAGGGTAATAGATCCAAGAATTGCATTAGCCCTTTTGGCCACAGCATCACATGGGGGTTTTTGCTTCCCTGATTACCCACCAGGACTATAAAATCTTTTTCAGGGTTATAGCTTCTCAGGTTAGAGTCCTCTGTCTTGTAAGTTTGGCCTGTGCTCTTTGTTCCTGCATGTACGACTTTATTCTTGGCTATACTTAGAGGCTACTTCTACACTGCAGGCTTATTACGCAAGAAGCCTTTTGTGCAAGAGTTTTTGCGCAAAAACTTATTGCGCAAGAGCATGTCCACACTTCAAAGCGCATCGCAAAAGTGATGTGTTTTTGCGCAAGAGAGTGTCCACACTGCATGGACGCTCTTGCGCAAGAAAGCTCTAATGGCCATTCACAGAATGGCCATCAGAGCACCTGTGCTTTTTCCCTCTGGAACACCCACACTTGCCTTTTTGCACAATAGCTGTAGCGCAAAAGGGAGTTATGCCTCGTAGAAGGAGGTTTACCTACATGGGCAAAAGCCCTCTGTTCTGTGGTTTTACAGGTGTGGGCGTGCCGCAGGTTTTTGCACAAAAATGGCCATTTTTGCACAAAAACCTTGCAGTGTAGACATAGCCAGAGTGACCATATCTTCCCAAAGGAAAAATGGGACACCACATGGGGCAAGCCTGAATACCCCCTGCCATTTGCCTGAGGGCCCCCTTATTACCCTTCTGCAGATGGGACTGAGCCCACCTCTCCCCACCCTGCTGCCCGCCCTCCTGGAGAGGCTGTGTGTGTGTGTGCATGTGCGTGTGTACACACATGTGCAAACTGGTGTTGCTCCTCACCTCCTCCCCCCCAGCACATTCCTCTGCACCCCGCTAGGCATTGCACCCTACTTTTTTACAGTATAGTGCATTTGTCCCATGTGCTTTTGCCAACTGAATTTAATCCTGCAAGATCCCACTAGAAACACACCACTTGATGATGATTCCCCATCTGCAATTAAATATGGAAATAGAGCAGGCTGAATTATTCATTGTAAATAAATGTATCTGCAGTGAGTGAAGATCCATCAGAGATGGAATTGTCTTACTGTGTATAAAAAAAAAAGGAAATCTTTGAATAAATAAAATATATAAATACAGGAGACTAAACTTCACAGTACTTTCTCAAACAGGTATTATTTACTAGCACACAGACAAATTCTGCCTTCTGATAAACGTGCCTAGCTCTCACTGATCTAAATAGTGGCCGAGAACAAGCATCTGAAAGGCACATTTCCAGTTGGAACAATTTATTTCAGTGTTATCATGCAATAAACACCCGGGCTACGTCTAGACTACATCCCTTTTTCGTAAAAGGGATGTAAATTAGACGTATGGCAATTGCTAATGAAGCGGGGATTTAAATCTCCCCTGCTTCATTAGCATAAAAATGGCTGCCGCTTTTTTTCCGCACGGAGCTTTGCTGGAAAAAAGCGCCAGTCTAGACACTGATCTTGCGGAAAATAAGGGATAAGGGATCTTTCGGAAAAGGCTTTATTTTCCGCAAGATCAGCGTCTAGACTGGCGCTTTTTTCTGGCAAAGCTCCGTGCGGAAAAAAGCGGCAGCCATTTTTATGCTAATGAAGCGGGGGAGATTTAAATCCCCACTTCATTAGCAATTGCCATACGTCTAATTTACATCCCTTTTACGAAAAAGGGATGTAGTCTAGACATAGCCCCGGGGTTTAGGGACGGAGAAGGAAGGAAATAGATATTGGAAAACCCCCAGGGGGCACTTTGGGTACCCAAATATACTACTTGGGATGGAGGGTTTTGTTGCCAAGTGTATGCATCTCTCATGATACCTGTGCATTTGGCAGCCTCATCACGTGCATGCAGTTTAGTCTGAATCTTCTGTATCTGGCTGAGCTGTAGGGTATATAGACCCTAACCTGAAGGCTATGATTATTTGCAGATGATGTTGTGAGCTTTTGTATATTGCTTCACATAATTGGCATACAATTGTCACGCATGGAGTTGCACACAATTTGGCAGCTGCAAAGTGTTCATAGTGACATCTGGATTGCATATGCTTGTGTGCGTGGGCCAGGCACACTGCACTCTCCTCCTAGTATACAGAGTCCTCTGCTGGGGTGATGCTCCCAGCCTGCAACACAGCAGTAAACCTGGGAGCTAATACCCGACTGTGTTACATGGGGCAGTTCACATCTCTTAGAGATACTGTTTCAGAAGAGCTTGACAGACTCTGCTGCACTTTAACATTCATGTCACATTTTCAATATTCTCTTTGCTACTTCTAAAGCAAAAATTTGAATGAAATCTCATATTTTGATCACATGACTTCAGGAACAGCGACTGTAGCCCTGGGTTTATAGTGCCTTTGTCTTAATCTGGCCCATCTCTCTCAACTTTTAAAGTCTCATCTAATTAAACTAAATTAAACTATTTTCTTCACAAATTTAGAGAAATTAAAGACCCTCCTATCAAAAGAATGCTTAAAGACAAGAGGCTTGTGGAAATTAGTGTCTGAATCCTTGAAGCTTAGAATTGCTGGATCTGATCCCAGCAATGAAAATGGCTTTCCAAGACATAGTATGAGAAACTCTTAATTGTATGCAAAATTTTAAACATTTTTTTCCATTGAGCACTGGAGGACAAAAGTCTGCATGCTACTTTAACTGTAACAGGTATCTCCTTTACTAATGCAACCATTGCAGAATTAAGGAATTTATAATCTTATACAGTTTTTTCCAATTTTTATGTTTTATGTCTTTCTCTAAAATAAAATACAAACTGATGGTAGCTGGGAAAATCTTGCAGGTGAAGAATATATTGTTGATAGCTCTGACACCTAGTGGTCATTTCTAGAACTGGAATAAGATAGCACATCTTACAGAAGGATATTTAAAATACTACTACTAATAATTTTAAATTATATTTTTAAGAGTAGGATTCCCTGTATGAGGAATCATTCTATTCAGTGTAAATAAACTATATTTCTAGGAATGTTATTTAGTTCACCCCTATAATAACTCTTTAACACAGATAAGAATAGACACTTGGTACAACATTGTTCTATAAAGGTAAATACACACACACACAGGTACACAGTATTGGACTGTTATTCATAGGTACTTGATACAATGTTACTCTATCCTAATGGTCCCAGAATTATGTGGTACAGTGTTTTTTATGTACAGGTGGAAACATGGTCATAAATCTAAACTCATACTTGCTTATTTGAAACGTGGGTTTAACATGTGACAAAACTCCTACTCAAACTTGGAGGGGCCTGCACTTTCAGATGGATGCTTGCCTGAGAGGCTCCCAGAAGCCCTCAATTTAGGCAGCATACCTAGGGCATCAGCTTGCTGTTTATTGAGCTACTCTCATCATTGGCAAGCATAAAGCATAGAGGGAAACCAAACTCCACAGTCTCAGTGGACCCCCAAGTGATACAGGGCTGGGTAAACCCCTTTCTTTTCCAGAGCCAGTCTTTTCTCTGAGTGTAAATGGGGAAGTGGGTGTTTTTGGGGGAAGCCAGGCCCACACTGTACTCTGGGTTGTAGCCCAGGGCCCTGTAATAGCAACTGTCTATAAAAGTCTCCAACACCAGCTGCAAGACAGCTACAAAATCCATGAGCTACTAACTCAAACCTTCCTTATCTCAGGCTCTTCCTACTAGAAACTGTTGGTGCTTGTTTCTCCTAGACTCTCTGTAGCATTCCCTCTGTCCTCTCAATTCCTTACATGCTAACTAACTCCAGAGAAGCTCCTTTTTAAACCAGTCTCAACTGGTTCTTTAATTGGCCCCAGGTGTTCCAACTAGCCTTAGCTCACCTGACTCTGCAAGCCCACTTAGTTAGCTCCCCGTGCTTAATTGCCCAGACTGATTCTGGCAAGTTCTCACTGGTTCTGGACTAGCCCCTGCCAGTTTACTCTGGGAACAAAGATTTACTCAATCTGAGGCTAATACACCTCGTTTCTGTCACTCTCTTGTACTCTGACCCTGTCACACATGATTTATCTTTAGTTCACCCAGGCTGGACAACTTATGTCAAAAACTGATTTGTCTGCCACTGTGTTTACAACTCATTCTTTAGCCAGCATAAAGAAGACCTTAGGTGTCATGCAGATCCCAATCCCATCTTGGCGCTACAATAAGTGCCATGGTTTTGGGTTTTGCTGTGTATTGATTTATTTGTGCTACTCCACTTCTTGCTCTCTATTCTAGGAGCATGTTCCCAGCCCTCCAGTACAAAGCTAAATTCTTGAAGAAAGGTTCTTTTTAAAGATTCACTGAGCATATGAACTTTTGTACATGTGTGTTGTTACATGTATATCAGTGAGAATAGGTGCATGTGTTCTAGTGAGAATGCATCTGAGTGACTGAGGGTGCGTGTACACAGCACCCTTACCTTGAAATAAGCTACACAATTTGCACTACACAAATTGCATAGCTTATTTTATTGTATTTCAAAATAGCTTATTTTGTAATTTGGTGCTGTCTACACAGCACCAAATTTCGAAATAACACACTATTCCGAAATTCCTCTTAACCCTTGTGGGATGTCAGAATAAGCCGCCTGTTATTTCAAAATCTATTTCGAAATAGCAGGCTGCTTCAATAGATTTAGAATAGCTATTTTGGGATACTTTTGGTATCCCGAAATAGCTCTGCAGTGTAGACGTACCTTGACTGAATATTGGTGAAAATGTGCTCACTGGGGGAGGGGAAGGAGTGTGTGTGAGTTCAAAGTATGTGTGTGTCAATATGTACTTAAGAAAGAATACATAGAAGAGTGAAGGGAATCTATGTTTTGGAAGGAAATGAGTGTGAGATGTGTGGGTATATGTATGTATAGTGTACTGACTCCTGCAAGGTATCTTGGGCAGTGGGGCTTCGAGTGCAATTCCTGAAAATGGATTGGCTTGTAATACTTACTAGTAATTGCCATACTGGAGAAACTAATACTCCATGCAGCCTTTCTGACAGAGGTCAATGCTAGATGCTTCAGCTAAAGACACAGCTCTCACACAATGTATGTATTTCTGCCAAACTGTATCACTGGTGATTATCTTGTACCTTGAGATCTGGTGATTAATAGTCCTTTCCACTTCCTCTTGGACCCCTCCCCCTTCAAAGTCATAAACTGGGCTTCCTATGCTCCTGTTAATTTCAATAGCGGATTAAAAAGCCTCTTCACTTCCAAAATTACTGTTATCCCATCCACTAGACCTTCGCTTTTCTGAGTGTCAGGGGCTTCTCCTGCAATTATTGAACACTCAAGAAACTTGTTGGCTGTGAAGTCATTCGGGGGGAAATAAAGAAGAAAAAGAGGAGCAAATACAAGAATCAAGGAGAGGCCAGCAGCAGCCTCTAGAGAATAGCAACAGGGTGAGCTACATTGTCCTTCAGGGAGACTGGAACATGGATCCACCCTTTTAATCTTCATCTCACACAACCCCTGGTGTAGCTGTTTATAAAAGATCTTCCCACAAGAAGACACAAAGAGGAGGCAGAGTGTTGATGAACACAACTGTCAGAGGAGAGAGAAGTTCAAATCCAAATCAGCCTCCAGAACCAACTTTGCTATTGCATCAAGTCAATTAACAAATATAATAGAAACCAAAACCAAGTTGATTTCTTACCTCTATGCACTATGCAGCATTAAGAGAGAGTAGGCCAGATTCATGCTGCATGATACCTTGAGTGTCCCAGGATAAAAACTATGCACCTGGAGGTACAAAATATCTCTCCTGGAAAAGATGGGGGAGAACCACTATTGTTACTAAATCTGCATCGTCCTTTGTGGGTGATGAATCTGAGGAACTGTCCCGGTTTGAAGTGTCATTAGAGGAGGTTTTGGAACAAATAGAAAAACTTAATGTTAACAAATCTCCGGGACCGGATGGCATTCATCCAAGGGTTCTAAAAGAACTCAAATGGGAAATTGCTGAACTATTATCTGTGGTTTGTAACCTATCCCTTAAATCGGCTTCCGTACCTAATGACTGGAAGGTAGCCAATGTGACACCAATATTTAAAAAGGGCTCTAGAGGCGATCCGGGCAATTACAGACCGGTAAGTCTAACTTCAGTACCGGGCAAATTAGTCGAAACAATAGTAAAGAATAAAATTGTGAAGCATGTAGAAGAACATAATTTGTTGGACAAAAGTCAACATGGTTTCTGTAAAGGGAAATCCTGTCTTACTAATCTATTAGAGTTCTTTGAAGGGGTTAACAAACATGCGGACAAGGGGGATCCAGTAGATATAGTATACTTAGATTTTCAGAAAGCCTTTGACAAGGTCCCTCACCAAAGGCTCTTGTGTAAATTACATGGCCACGGGATAAGAGGGAAGGTCCTTTCTTGGATTGAGAACTGGTTAAAAGACAGGAAACAAAGGGTAGGAATAAATGGTAAATTTTCAGAATGGAGAGGGGTAACTAGTGGTGTCCCCCAAGGGTCGGTCCTAGGACCAATCTTGTTCAACTTATTCATAAATGATCTGGAGAAAGGGGTAAGCAGTGAGGTGGTAAAGTTTGCAGATGATACCAAACTGTTTAGGATAGTCAAGACAGAAGCAGACTGTGAGGGACTCCAAGAAGATCTCACCAAACTGAGTGATTGGGCAACAAAATGGAAAATGAAATTTAATGTGGATAAGTGTAAAGTAATGCACATCGGGAAAAATAACCCCAACTATACGTACAGTATGATGGGGCTAATTTGGCTACGACAAATCAGGAAAGAGATCTTGGAGTTATCGTGGACAGTTCTCTGAAAACTTCCACACAGTGTGCAGCAGCAGTCAAAAAGGCAAATAGGATGCTCGGAATTATTAAGAAAGGGATAGAAAATAAGACCAGAATATCTTACTGCCCCTGTATAAAACTATGGTACGCCCCCATCTTGAATACTGTGTACAGATGTGGTCTCTTCACCTCAAAAAAGATATTTTGGCCTTGGAAAGGGTTCAGAAAAGGGCAACTAAAATGATTAGGGGTTTGGAACGGGTCCCATATGAGGAGAGGTTAAAGCGACTGGGACTTTTCAGTTTAGAAAAGAGGAGACTGAGGGGGGATATGATAGAGGTATATAAAATCATGAGTGGTGTGGAGAGGGCCGATAAAGAGAAGTTATTTATTAGTTCCCTAAATAGAAGAACTAGAGGACACCAAATGAAATTAATGGGTAGCAGGTTTAAAACTAATAAAAGAAAGTTCTTCTTCACACAGCGTGTAGTCAGCCTGTGGAACTCCTTGCCAGAGGATGCTGTGAAGGCTAGGACTATAATAGAGTTTAAAGAGAAGCTAGATAATTTCATGGAGGTTAGGTCCATAAAAGGCTATTAGCCAGGGGATAGAAATGGTGTCCTTGGCCTCTGTTTGTCAGAGGCTGGAGAGGGATGGCAGGAGACAAATCGCTTGATCATTGTCTTCGGTCCACCCTCTCTGGGGCACCTGGTGCTGGCCACTGTCGGCAGACAGGATACTGGGCTAGATGGACCTTTGGTCTGACCCAGTACGGCCATTCTTATGTTCTTATGTACTATATCTTCTTTAATGCTGTTCCATAGTTGAAGTATAAATCATACCAACTGCATAGGATGCTGGACTTCCAAGTCTGCACCCTGAAAATGGTTCTTGAAACCTGAATATTTAACAAGCACCAGAAACCTTGGCCAGTTTAAAGCTGCCAGTAATAGAGACTACAATCTCCCTTTTGATCAGCCTAATAAAGCCACGGATCTGGCTCTTTTTTTGACCCCAGAACTAATGAAAATTGAACTCACAATGTTCATCAATCAGGCATACCAAACTATCCCAGAACAGTCAGAGATAGATGTATTGTGAACCCCACAAGTCCTCTTTCAGGCTTTAATATGGATATTTGAAGGATTTTGCCAACAAAAGCACCTTGTCACGGGGCGCGTGGGTGTACCCCACCCGGGATCCTTCAACCCACAACCCCCACTGCTGTCCCGTGAGGACCTCCTTGCTGTGTGCTCCCCTTCCCGTGCCCCGCCCCGAGTCTGGCGGTGGCTGGTCCTTGCAGATTACGCCTCTCGGCCGGTACTGCCAATAGCAGGCAAAGAGGGGGTAGGGGGGCTCGGGCCCGCCCCCACTCTGAGCCCCGACCCAGGGCCCTAAGGACTGGGACCGCGTCCCAGCTCCGGTTGGTGGGGGAAAATCCACCCCAAAACTCACCAACCCCCCGGGTAAATCACCCTGTCCTGGGTCACTTCCTACCGCCCTCGTGCCACCCCGCGGGGCTCACTCACTCTGGCCCCCTGGGTTTTCCGCTCAAGGGGCTCCCTCCTTTCCCTCTGTATGGCCCCTGCTCTCCGTGTCCTTCTCTCTCTCTCCATCTCCTCTTTGTTCTCCTGCTCCTCTCCACTCTTCCACTCCTCTCCCGACTCCTGGCCGTGACGCCTCTTTTAAGTGTCCCACTGCGGGGATGTCCAGTGTGCCAGGGGCGGGGCTCGTGCTGGCATTCCTGGCCACTCCCCCTCCCTCCCCGCTCTGCCGGCTCCGGCTTGGGGCAGAGCTGCCGGGGCCCTGTGCATGCGCGCCTTCAGCCGGGACCAGCCCGCCGGCCCCGCTGCCTCCCGGCATCGGCAGGGGGTCTCTGGGCTTGGGCGCGCAACACCCAATCTCTCCTCCGGCCCCCCCCCCGGAGCCGCAGAGGAGCAGGTGGTGCAGCGCCGGGGCCGGCGCGGGGCCGCCGCTTCACCCCAGCACGCCGGGGACGACGCACCTGCAGTGCGGGACAGGGAAGTCGCCCCGTCACACACCTATTGACAAGTTCACTACAATATTTTAATAGCATTCATATGGCCATATTCATTCTAGCTCCTTCTACAGGAGGATAGAAACATGTCTTGAAAGAGGCTTGCTCATTGGTATATGGACATCAGAGCATACAAATCAATAGTTGATAACAAACCAGTCTGAGCCAGAATAATACCTGGTGCAGGCATTTCTGAAGTGAAGTATATTAGAGCAGTGTTTCTGAAAGTGTTCCACAGAATCACTCTCAGAAACACATTAACTGGCCGCCCTGGTTTGTTTATTTACTGGCACTGCGGCCACGGAGCCTTGCGGCTCCCATTGGCTCCCTTTTGTCCTTTGCAGCCAAGGGGAGCTGCAGGAAGTGGGATGGCCAGGGCACTGGATTATGAATATAGAGACTGGGGGTGAAATTTTGGCCCCATTGAAGTCAGTGACAAAATTACCACTGACTTCAGTAGTGCTGGAATTTCATCCAGGATTCTATTCCTGGCACTGCCATTTACTTGCTAAGACCTTGGGAAAATCCCTTGATCGCTCTATTTCCATTCCAACCATTTCTCTGTCTTGACTATTTAGACTGTAAGCCCTTCAGCTAGCAGGGACTCTTTTTTCCTTTGTGTGTGCTCAGTGCCTCCCACAACAGGGCCCCAGTCTCTCTCGGGGCCTTTAAGTTCTAACATAATACAAATAATAAGCTATGTGCACCTTGCTGGGCTTTGAAGATAAGGGCCAGGACCTTAAATTGGATCCAGTATTGAATAAAGAGCCAATGTAGCAGGCAGAGTTTGTGTGTAATGCTACCCCTGAGGAATGCAGGCCTGAGTTGACCCTGCTGAGATTTGAAACTGTAGTTCCAGAGAGTCTGGATTTTTCCAAACCAGAGGCTCAGACCACTATGCAGTGTCCCTTGGCAATGGACAATTTTTCCTTTGGTTCTATCATGATACAGCTTTTATATTTGTATTTGCTTCTCTGGGGTTCTGCCTCTTGCTTAGACCTGCTCCGGAGTAAAACTCTGGTTTAAATGTATCCTTTTGTACAAGCTTCCCAATCTGTCTTAGTGAGGTATTTTAAGCATTTTCACTTCTGCAAGGCTTATACATTCTTTTAGTTGACAACTCAGATGGTAAAAGAAGGGACAGCAGAGGGCACCAAATCTGCATAATTCTACTAAAATAAGACCTGAAAAGAATGTAGAGTTCCAATCATAAAATTACATCTCTTAGTTTCTTTTGTATAGTATTGAGTATAACTTTTCACACTCAGTTTGACTCCTGGAATTTCTTTCAAAAGGTGTTTTTCAATAAAAATAAATGTTATTTCCCAGTAGGTACCAGGGCTGTAGTGAGTGACAATTTTCCACAAAACTTCTTGCACTTCAGTCTTTATCCCTTCTGTAGGTGGGAGAAGTAGATTCCAGAAACCAAACTGGGGAAGATTTATTTTTCCCAGATAGAATTCCAGCAGGCACTTGTGAAGGTGAACTGGGTTCACTGATGGCTTGATCTTGTAGTACTTAAAAGTGGCAAATGACTAAAATGAGGAATAGGTAGATGCAGACCGAAAGATGCAGGAAAAACTCTAAATCAAATTCACACTTCACTGAACCCTTTGCCTTCCTAACCAATGTATGAACCTTCATGGGCTAGCATATTGTGACACTTTTACTTAGGCTCTGTTCTTTTGTACAGATTGAAGATTTTGGGTGTTGTCTATTTTTGACAAAAATATATGCAAAAAATAAACATGTTTTAGTTTTGAACAGCTCTCCCTGGTTGTGAAACATAAATATGGATCTTAACCTGTAACCAGTGTACCCTGTAAGCTGACCATTTGGCAGCTCAGAAGAGATTCCAAAGATGCCCAGCTGATTAGCAGAGCACCCACAAGTACATTTTGTTTCTAATATTGCTGCACATTTGCACATGCCTCGGTGCACATAGAAAATGTTATTCCACACATAGATGGAAAAATGTGCACATGGATAGAAAAGATTACAGGGAACATTGCCTGTAACCCTTCTTCACATGAGGTTACCATATGGAAATGCTGGTGTGAAGAAGAGCTATTTGTGTAACAAAGTGCTGCAGAATTGGGTCCTAACTATGGTAGCACAAAAGCACAAATTAAGGGTTTGTCTATGAAGTGGGGTAATGCACATCATAGGGGTATGGTTAGCCCATTAGTGTGCTGAGCACTAATTGGCCCATGCAGATCCTGCAGGTTTATGCTAAAGTTTCCATTGTGCACTTTACTGTATAGTACAGCCCTTTTAAATATTTTGAAATAGTTCTTTCCTCCCCACACCACCATTTCAACCCGCCAGCCAGAGGTTCACCTAGTTGCCATCCTTGCAGCTGTTTAACACTTGAGTGCCTTAGGCCTTGTCCACTCTGGAGAGAGACATAGCTGAATGACTCAGATTTCAGCTATCAGTGGCCAGACGCTGATGTAGATTCATTGGTGCAATCTCCCAAGCATAGTCAGGCAGAGCAACAATTTGTTCTGGTGCAACCACTCTTCTTTTATGCAGGGGTGAGCTCCATTGGTGCAAAGTGCAGAAATTCTGCTTGTCTACACAAGGGGTATTGTGATACTTGCTTATAGCATTCAAAGGATTTATTAGGACACTGCAAGTAACAACTCCAGTCCACACAAGCTAGACTAAGGCTTCCTACAATCACCGCCCCAGTCAGATACAACATAATATCAAAACAAGACAATAGCTTAGCACTCTGATAAAGTTACAGCACTGCCTTTCGTGGAGCTGCTGTTTACCTTAATCATTACAACTCCTTCCACTCCTATGCACTTGGGTAAGGATTTGAAAGTAGTAACAAAAGTTCTGTTACTGCTGTGACTCCTAGGAATCCATGTAGTCTGCATTTCACAAAGGTTGGGTGTTAGTTGGAGACTAGGAGACTGCCCCCTTTTGCCTAGATGTCTGTCTGCAGCACTCTGCCTCAATTTCCCTTCCTGGACTCCAGATTGCAGTCCAAAAGGTAATTAAAATACTCCTGTTCTGGAGTCATGACACACATAGACCCCAGTGCAGTGGTTCTCTTTCCGCATAGGTAGGGTTCCTGGGGCTGGGTCACACTTTCTTTACTCTCTATAGATCCCAAACTCCCCTGGTGGCAGGGCCTTCTCTGCAGGAGTCTTCTCATGATGCAGTTTCCTGAGCTTCCCCTCCTGCTTTCTGCTTTCCCCTGCCTCTTGGGGGAATGTCTACACAGCAAAGAAAAACATGCAGCTGGTTCATGCCAGCCACCTTGGACTCGGGATCTAGGGCTGTTTTAATGGCCTGTAAACTTCTGGGTTTGGGCTTCATTGGTCTGTCTTTCCTGCTTCTTGTTCTTATGCTGAAACCCTCTATTAGCTTCCCCTTTTCCATCTTCCTCTCCATATCAGAGGAAGACTACTCTGTGTCTTATCAGATCCCTTGGTCTCAATGTCACATTACTTCCTCCCTTTCCACTTCCTCCCTCTCCCACTTCAAACAAAATAAAAATAAAACAGAGGGACCTGTGAATTTTTCATTTACAGAAACACACACTTAACCAAAAATCAATGTGGTTAGACTGGGAGTTTGAAGTAATATGCTTAGATTCAATCACTTTCCAACCTTTCCTTCCCCCCTCCCTTTAGGTGGACTGGTCTGACTGTATAACTGCTTTCATATTAGTTTCAAATACATATCTAGCTGTTAAACCATATGATACATTCCTACTTCTGAACAATTTCCTGGTAAATGCATTTAAATGGATTTTTAAATGAGATCCTCTATCTAGTTCGTAAATCTCAGGGGGAGGAGAAGAACCACCTCTTCCTTAGTATTTTGAACAGAGTTAAGTACACTGTAGGTGTTTCCATGCTATTATTTGTTAGAGTTAGGTGAATGGAAAGTAGTGGCTCTTAAGTCTTTCAAGATGCTGTATATGCTCTCACTCCCACTACAGCCTTCATTTCTGAGACAGTTCAATGTAGAGTGGTTGCTAAACTACATTCTTAATTTGCAGTCTACTAAATTAGACTAAATCACTGACACACATAACCTAGATGACTGTCATAACAAGCTATGAGTATTTGTAAATCAAGTATGCGTAACAGAAAAGACACTATTTACAAATGAAATCTTGTGGCAGAGGAGGCTGCACCAGAGTACCCTTGTAGGGCAAAGTGTTGTGCCGCAGGCACCCCTTCCCCACCTCTCAATCCAGACATTTTGGCTGCTTGCTTGGCACAGGGAAGCCTAGGATCTAAATTCAGCAACATTTTCTAAACACTTCAGTAACAAAATAACAAAACTCAGAATCTGGCTGTCTACATCTTTAAATAAAGAAACAAAGTTCAAAGGCAAGGACTAAATTGTAGTACTTGATGGCCAACACTTCAGGTTTGGGCTGGCACAAGTACTTTCTCCTTAATCCCAGCCATAGTTGCTAGAAACAAGGGTGCTGGAGGTGCTGCTACACTCCCTGGCTTGAAATGTTCTCCAGCATATACAGGGTTTACAGTTTGGTTCAATGGCTCTCAGTGCTCCCACCACACCGATTGTTCCAGCACCACTGATCCCAACTTCACTCAGATCTGCTACTGAGAAGAGGAAGACATGCTTTCTTAACTGGTCTACGGGCTTCTGATTGGTCAGTGTTTGCTCCTGGCCCTTCTGTGCCTTTGGAGGACTGTTTTGCAGGTAGCCCAGTCCAACTGGGTTTTCCTTGAGCAGGGGGTTTCAGGGTGCTCATAATTCCAAGGGCAGAGAAGGCCATCACAGACCCTTTTAGGTCATCCCTGAGAGGCAAACACATTTTTCTGTCATGTACATGATCAGTGATTTGAGTGGAAACATAACACAGAAGTTTGAGACCACAGAAATGCTGGTTTATTGAAACCTACTATAAACCTAAACTAAATATTTCATAGTAATAGAGATGTAGCCGTGTTAGTCTAGTCTAGCTGAAACAAAAAACAGGACTATGTAGCACTTTAAAGACCAACAAGATGGTTTATTAGTTGATGAGCTTTCGTGGGCCAGACCCACTTCCTCAGATCAAATTGTGGAAGAAAATAGGCATGACCATATATACTAAAGACATTTTCACACCAGGCTTGAAAGAGAAACCTCTGAACTGTCATTCATGCTTAAATTTGACACTGTACGCCAGGGTCTCAACAAAGACTAATTATCTTACCCATTACAAAGATAGCTTCCCCAATTATCACCTCTAATATCATTAGCTCACAGACATTTACCTCCCCCTCTTTATCCCCCCTCTGTTCTGAAATTTGATTTGTCCTTTTTTATGTGTGTTCATTTTTTTGATTGTATCCCTTTGGTATATATGGTCATGCCTATTTTCTTCCACAGTTTGATCTGAGGAAGTGGGTCTGGCTCACGAAAGCTCATCAACTAATAAACCATCTTGTTAGTCTTTAAAATGCTACATAGTCCTGTTAAATATTTCATAGGAATGCTTAATAAAAAGGAGCAACAGTGGTGACTAGGTATTTTTGCAAAACCTTAGTTATATTTCGGCGGGATAAAGCCTAGAGAAATGATGCTTTTGATCCAGACCCCATTTTATCTGAACTCCCAAAGTTCATGGGAGATGATTGCTGAGAAATTGTTCCAGTTTGAAGCCGTGTCTATTTAATATGCACAGAATTCTCAACTTCAGAATGATTTGCAAATTGCACTTGATTGTGCTGCAGCTGAAGCAATTTTCGTGAAGCTGTTCAGTCATTGACTAGATCTGAAGTAAATTAGGGCCTTTTGTATTTGACTTTTTAATGAGCTGATGGTTAACAATAATGTAGTTTGAGTAATTCATAACACCAAACAATCCCAAAAAGGGGAAAGAAAGGAAGAATTTACTTTTGGGTTGGTCCTGCTTTGGGCAGGGGGTTGGACTTGATGACTTCCTGAGGCCCCTTCCAGTCCTAGGATTCTATGAGTCTTATGAACCTGAACCACAGTGCAGAACGAGATTAAAAAACTAGGAATTGCAGGATTTTAGCTCAGATTCATTGCTAGAAACAGCTTCTATTTAACAGGATTTCCCTCAAAATCCTGAAGGGTAACAGTTCTATCCATTCACCACTCATTCCTTGCCCTGAAGGTTTCCCATGAGGGGGTGAGCCAATGGAGCTGCTACTCCCATCAGGTGAGGAACAAGTACAGTGAATTTTGTAGGGCATATACCAGCAGAGCACAGCTTAACAGTCCCAAAATAGAAAAGCCTAGGGATTCATACATTCATAGTTCTCATCTGTTGATTTCTCCATCTTTGCCCACCTCACACACATTACCAGAGCTCACGGGGCTATGGGTGGGAGAGGGCAGTTTAACCCTTTCCTTGCAAAATCCTGATGTGCTGTCAAAGTTAGCAATCTGAACAATGTGGCTTAAACAATTTCCAAATTTTCATCAGCGGACTCTTCATCTGGTACAGTTTCCCAGCAGGAGTTACGGAGCCAATAACCTACTTATGGTAGAGCTTGACAAATTTATGAGTGGGATTGTGTGATGGGGTTGCTCAGAGTGGTAGGGGACAGGCAGCTCTGATGGTCCCTTATACTGTATCTAGACTACATCCCTCTGTCGACAGAGGGATGTAAATGAGGGACTTCGAAAGTGCAAATGAAGCGGGGATTTAAATATTCTGCACTTCATTTGCATAATCGTGTCATGGCGCTCTTTCGAAAAAGCACCATTTCGAAAGTAAAACTGCAGTCTAGACTTGAGTCTTTTGAAAACAGCAGGCTTTACAGGAAAACCTGGTTTACAGGATCTTTCGAAAAAGCCTGACGTTTTCGAAAGAACTGCGTCTAGACCACGGTTTTACTTTAGAAATGGCGCGTTTTCAAAAGAGCGCCATGATGCGATTATGCAAATGAAGCACAGGATATTTAAATCCCCACTTCATTTGCACTTTCGAAGTGCCTCATTTACATCCCTGTCGACCGATGGATGTAGTCTAGACATAGTATTACAGTTAACGTCTTGTTCCTAAAATCTCTTGGTTAAGAACTCCCAATAGTCACCTGTAGTGATTAAGAAGGGAGTCCCTCCACCAATGTATTCTGATGATTTTTTATGATGTTTTCTCTGAAGCATTAGAGATGGCTGCAGCTGGAGATGCGACACTGGATAGGATGGTGTACTGCCATGGTACCAAGAATTTGCTTTCTCAGATGTTTTACTGGCTGGTTCTTGCTCTTTCGGGATAGAAATGCATAACTGGTTAACCAGCTCTTGGCCTGGCCAGCCCAACCCATGGTGTGTACCAGGTCGGGGGCTGCTCCAGCCTAGTCAGGTCTACACTGCCACTCCGCAGGCTGGGACTGGCAGTAGCCCAGCAGTTAACTGTGTAACCAATAGAACTGTGATCGGTTACATGGTTAATACTTGTATATATTTTTAATATCCCTATTGCCTACGTGTTCAGGATCTACTGATTACCATATCCGGCCTGAGGAAAGACTCCCCCCAGGTCAGACTGGCAATGATCTTGGGGTATTTTCTCTTTCCTCTGCAATGTGGAGCAAAGCTCACTTTCTAAGACCATCTATATACATCTCATGTATTTCCCTGCCATTGCAGGGGCCTCAGGCATTGGTTCACCTCACTTGCTCCTTTTCTTTGCATGTGGTACACTGTAGTTACAGCTGAGTGACTGGATGGGCTGGTGGCTTGTCTTATACAGGAGATCAGACTAGAAGATCTGGTGGTCCCTTCTGGCTTCTCTATTTTGGGAGTGCACATTCAGGCTATTTGTGGGCTTAGCCTCCTGCTCTTCCCTAAAATCTTGAGAAGCTGTTTGAGGGAGCAAGGGGAGGGGTGTTGGCAGAGAAGGGATGGAGAATGTCCAAAATCTGTTACATAAAATAATGATTCTCTGCTTCACTGTTCAAGTCCAAAATATGGATAACCAACAAGGAATTTACCTTCTCTTGTAGGACGTGATCTAGTGCTCTTTGAAGTCAATGTAAGTCTGTCCTCTCTCCAGCCTATTATTTCCAATGGGAAAATAAACAGAGAGACTGAGACAGAAATAATTCCTTTACATGGAATTCTCAGGGATAGGTGGTTCATGTCACAGATGGACACTGAACATGTCAGATTCATGACTTTCCCTGTCACCCAGGGACATGGTAGAGGTTAAAACCAAATGTTATCCTCTTTACAGCCCCCCACCTCGGCTCCAAACCTCCTCTGTTTATTCCACCATTCAACATCTCCCCAGCTGGACTTTATTATTAATTAGGCCTGGTCTAGCCTCCAGGGGCAAGAGGGTGGGCTTGCTGAGATCTCTGACTGCCATTAACCTTTGGTCATCTGATCTGTCTGGGATAGACACCCTGTGCCAGTATTCAATGAAGTTGAAATTTGCTTTCTTCAAATATCATGAAATATTTGATATTTTCAGTCTCAGTGAATGTTCCTGTGGGTAAACTGATATGCAAGGCTATCTGCAGAAAATAAGTACGGAAATGGAGCAAAGGTACGCTGTCTCACTCTGCTGGTGGCTGGCCCACGGCTAGAAGTTGATGAGCCTGCTGCAGTGATTAGCACAGCTGGATTTTTTTGCTCAGATAATAGAGGTCTGTGCATTTAAATCAAGAAGTCCAAGGTTCAGCCCCCAAACTGCCAGCGACTCACCCAAGAGCATGGCTTTACAAGTTCCCACTGAAATCTGGCTAATCATGGAGATACTATTGCAGCACGTAAAACTTAAAAGGACAGAATCATTCTATGAAAGTATTGTGGCAGACAGGGCCGGATTAAGGGGGGCTAGCCGGGCAGCTGCCCGGGGCGCCAACCTATGGGGGGCACCTGATGGCAGCTGTAAGGGGCACCGCGTGCCCGGCTGCGTGGCGCCCCTTAGAGCTGCCATCAGGCGCTGTGTGCCCGGGGCCAGGGGCCACGTGGCGCCCCTTAGAGCTGCAATCAGGCACCGTGTGTCCGACTGCAGCTGTAAGGTGCACAGCGTGCCGGGGGGCGGGGCCACGCATGTGTCGTATGCCCACTGCCCGGGGTGCAGGAATGGCTCGAGCCGGCCCTGGCAGACTAAAGACAGCAGGCTGCAGTAGTTAATGGAGGACAGGAATACAGGCAGTTGGGTGAGCAGGTTCCTATTCCCTGAACAGGCTGCCAAAGCTTGCTGCCCAGCAATTAAATCAGGCAGGCACGTGAGACTCATTAAGAGCCAGACTGCAGCAGCTGGCTAGTGGGACATCTGTAGCCATTTAGGGCCTGCTGGTCCATTATAAAAGTTTCCCCTCAGTCAAGGAGCAGAGCTACAGGTTTTCCCCCAGATGTCAGGGAGATGGTATTGTGGGAGTGGTTGGGGAAGTAGCCCAGGGAGAGGCTGCTATATGGTGGGAATAAGGACAAGAGGGCCCTGGGGTGGAACCCAGAGTAAGTGGATGGGACCAGGTTCCCCCCAACTCTCTCCATGCCTAGTGGGCCGCCACCAGGGAAAAGGGGACTTTTGGACCGTGGAAGGGTTTTTTCCTCCAAGCTAGTGACTGGCCTAGGATGAAAATGGCTCATTAAACAGGGAATCCTCACCTCTGAGAGAAACAAGAGGCTGTGGGAGGGTCACTGCAAGCTTCTGAGGCATCCTAAAATCTGCCAGAAAGCGCAGGACTCAGGGGGCACTACCAGAGCTTCACCACAGTATATGCACCACAATTTGTTTGTTTTTTTCCCCTGTATTTGCGAGTGTGGCTTTTTTTTTCTCCACTTCCCCTTTGCCCTCCCCCTCCCCTTCATGGAGTGTGTGCTGTGATTGGCAGGTGGAAACTGTTGGCTTCTAATTAAAGTTTGAATTCTAGAAGCCTCTGCTGATTGGCTGAGCCTTGGTAGGGGGAGGGACTTTCAGGCAGTCCAGGTCTTTATAAAGCAGTGAGCAAGCGACCAAGGAGCTTGCGAACAGGTGAGTGCTAACAGGGAGTTTAGAGAGGGAGTTGGGAAGGGTGCGAGGTTCTCTTGCCTTTCTTTTTAAATCCCTTCTCCAGGACAGCAGGGATGGATGGTGATAGGTCTGCTGTTGTTACCTGCACAGCGTGTGCCATGTTTGTCTTCCTCCTGGAAGAAAGAACGGATTTCATCTGCACTAAGTGCAAGCTGGTCGCCATTTTGGAAGAAAAAATTAGAGGACTGGAGGCCCAAGTGTCGACCCTACGCTCAATCAGAGAGGATGAAGACTTCCTCAAGAGAAGGCAGCATTTAATCCTGCAAACACGGCAGGCGGAAGAGCCAGAGAGGGCAGTACGGGACCAGGAAGAGAACTGGAAGCATGTAACTTCTAGAAGGGGAAAAAGGCCAGCACGGGAATCCCCCCATGCTATAGAGGTAAGTAATCACTTTCAGGCTCTCTCCACAGGCTCTGCAGTGCTTAATGCTTTGGAAGGGACCTCACAAGGAGGAAACTGGAAGGGAACACCATCTACTGGAAGGCATGGGATGCGTAGTCCTAGAGATGGGGGTTCCACGACCACCACCCCCAAAAGAAAATGACGGGTAGTGGTGGTCGGGGACTCCTTCATAAGAGGGACTGAGCCATCCATCTGCCATCCGGACCTGGAATCTCGAGAGATGTGCTGCTTACCGGGAGCTCGAATTCAGGATGTGACTGAGAGGCTTACCAAACTGATCAAATCTTCGGATCGCTACCCCTTCCTGCTTCTCCATGTGGGAACTAACGATACAGCCAAGAATGACCTTGAGCGGGTTACTGCGGATTATGTAGCGCTGGGAAGAAGGATCCAAGAATTCGGAGCGCAAGTGGTGTTCTCGTCCATCCTCCCTGTTGAAGGGAAAGGACTGGGCAGGGATCGTCGAATTGAGGAAGTAAATGCGTGGTTGTGCAGGTGGTATCACAGAGAGGGCTTTGGTTCCTTCGACCATGGGACTCTGTTCCGGGCACAAGGATTGTTAGGAAGAGATGGGATCCACCTAACCAAGAGAGGAAGGAGCATCTTCGTGGGCAAGTTTGCAAACCTACTGAGGAGGGCTTTAAACTAGGTTCATTGGGGGACGGTGACCAAAACCCTGAGGGGAGTGGGAAAGTCGGATACCAGGAAGAAATGCAAAGAGGAACAAGCAACAAAGGAGGACCCCTGATTCGAATGGAGAAGATAGGGCGATCAACTGGTTATCTGAGGTGTTTGTACACTAATGCGAAAAGCCTGGGCAACAAACAGGAAGAACTGGAGGCCCTGGCCCAGTCCAAGAAATATGATTTAATTGGGATAACAGAGACTTGGTGGGATGACTCGCATGACTGGAGCGCTGTCATGGAAGGGTATAGACTGTTCAGGAAGAACAGGCAGGGGAAAAAAGGAGGAGGAGTTGCACTATATGTAAGAGAGCACTATGATTGCTCTGAACTCCAGTATAAAGAGGGAGAAAAACCTGTTGAGAGTCTATGGGTTAAGTTTAGAGGAGCAAACAACAGCAGTGATGTTGTGGTTGGTGTCTGCTACAGGCCACCAAATCAGGTGGATGAGGTAGATGAGGCTTTCTTCAGACAACTGAGAGAAGCTTCCAGATCACAGGCCCTGGTTCTCGTAGGGGACTTTAATCACCCTGACATCTGTTGGGAAACCAATATGGCAGTACACAGGCAATCCAAGAAGTTTTTGGAGAATGTTGGGGATACTTCTTGGTACAAGTGCTGAAGGATCCGACCAGGGGCCATGCGCAGCTTGACCTTCTGCTCACAAACAGGGAGGAACTAATAGGGGAAGTAGAGGTGGGTGACAACCTGGGAAGCAGTGATCATGAGATGGTAGATTTCAGGATCCTGACCAAAGGAAGAAAAGAGAGTAGTAAAATACACACCTTGGACTTCAGAAAAGCAGATTTTGACTCCCTCAGAGACCTGATGGGCAGAATCCCCTGGGATGCTAACATGAGGGGGAAAGGAGTCCAGGACAGCTGGCAGTATTTTAAAGAAGCCTTATTGAAGGCACAGAAAGAAACCACCCCGATGTGTAGCAAGAGAGGCAAACATGGTAGGAGACCAGATTGGCTTACGGGGGAAATCCTTGGTGAACTTAAGCACAAAAAGGAAGCTTACAAAAAGTGGAAACTTGGACAAATGACCAGGGAGGGGTTTAAATGTATAGCTCGAGAATGCCACGGGGTTATCAGGAAGGCAAAAGCGCAAATGGAATTGCGACTGGCTAAGGATGTGAAGGATAACAAGAAAGGTTTCTACAGGCATGTTAACAAGAAGAAGCTGATCAGAGAGGGTGTGCGGCCCCGACTGGATGAAGGAGGTAACCTAGTGACAGATGATGTGGGGAAAGCTGGATACTCAATGCTTTCTTTGGCTCAGTATTCACGGACAAGGTGGGCTCCCGGACTAATGCGCTAAGTGACGCAAGATGGGATGAAGATGGACAACCCTTGGTGGGTAAAGAACAGGTTAGGAACTATTTAGAAAAGCTAAATGTACACTAATCCATGGGTCCGGACTTAATGCATCCGAGGGTACTGAGGGAGTTGGCAAATGTCATTGAGGAGCCTTTGGCCATTATCTTTGAAAAGTCGTGGAGATCGGGAGAAATCCCGGATGATTGGAAAAAGGCAAATGTAGTGCCCATTTTCAAAAAAGGCAAGAAGGACGATCCAGGGAACTATAGGCCGGTCAGTTTTACCTCGGTTCCTGGAAAAATCATGGAAGGGATCCTTAAGGAATCCATTTTGAGGCAATTGGAAGAGAGGAAAGTGATCAGGAATAGTCAGCATGGATTCCCAAAGGGCAAGTCGTGCCTGACCAATCTGATTAGCTTCTATGATGAGGTAACTGACTCTGTGGACATGGGAAAGTCAGTGGATGTGATATACCTTGACTTTAGCAAGGCTTTTGATACAGTCTCCCACAATATTCTTGCCAGCAAGTTAAGGGAATGTGGATTGGATAAATGGACGGTAAGATGGATAGAAAGATGGCTAGAAGGCCGGGCCCAGCGGGTAGTGATCAACGGCTCGATGTCAGGATGGCGGTCAGTTTCTAGCGGAGTGCCCCAAGGTTCGGTTCTAGGACCGGTTTTGTTCAATATCTTTATTAATGACCTGGATGAGGGGATGGATTGCACCCTCAGCAAGTTTGCAGATGACACTAAGCTAGGGGGAGAGGTAGATATGCTTGAGGGCAGAGATAGGGTCCAGGGTGACTTAGACAAATTGGAGGATTGGGCCACAAGAAATCTGATGAGGTTCAACAAGGACAAGTGCAGAGTCTTGCACTTGGGACGGAAGAATCCCAAGCATTGTTACAGGCTGGGGACCAACCAGCTAAGTAGTAGTTCTGCAGAAAAGGACCTAGGGGATACAGTGGATGAGAAGCTGGATATGAGTCAACAGTGTGCCCTTGTAGCCAAGAAGGCTAATGGCATATTAGGTTGCATTAAGAGGAGCATTGCCAGCAGATCCAGAGATGTCATTATTCCCCTTTATTCGGCTCTGGTGAGGCCACATCTAGGCTATATCTACACTCGCGGCTTCTTGTGCAAGTACGGCTGTTCTTGCACAAGAATCTGCAGAGCGTCCACACTGCCCGCCCACTCTTGCGCAAGTAAATTTACAGTACGGTGTAGTAAGAGAGGGCTCCTTGCGCAAGAGCTACGCTTTTTTTTAACAGGTGTAAGCCCTCTTGCACAGGAGCTCTTGCGCAAGAGGGCAGTGTGGACACTCGGCAGGGATTTCTTGTGCAAGAAAGCCCTATGGCTAAAATGGCTATCAGAGCTTTCTTGCGCAAGAGAGCATCCACATTGCCATGGGCGCTCTTGCACAAAAACACAGCATGCACATGGCAGTGTGGACGTTTTCTTATGCAAGACTTCTTGCACAAGAACCCTTGCTCAAGATGTTCTTGCGCAAGAAGCCGCCAGTGTAGACATAGCCCTGGAATATTGTGTCCAGTTCTGGGCCCCCCACTACAAAAAGGATGTGGACGCCTTGGAGAGGGTCCAGTGGAGGGCAACCAAAATGATTAGGGGGCTGGAGCATATGACCTACGAGGAGAGGCTGAGGGAGTTGGGTCTGTTTAGTCTGCAGAAGCGAAGAGTGAGGGGGGATTTGATAGCAGCCTTCAACTTCCTGAAGGGAGGTTCCAAAGAGGATGGAGAAAGGCTGTTCTCAGTAGTGACAGATGGCAGAACAAGGAGCAATGGTCTCAAGTTGTGGTGGGAGAGGTCCAGGTTGGATATTAGGAAAAACTATTTCACTAGGAGGGTAGTGAAGCACTGGAATGGGTTACCTCGGGAAGTAGTGGAGTCTCCATCCCTAGAAGTGTTTAAGTCTCGGCTTGACAAAGCCCTGGCTGGGTTGATTTAGTTGGGATTGGTCCTGCCTAGAGCAGGGGGCTGGACTTGATGACCTTCTGAGGTCTCTTCCAGCTCTATGGTTCTATGATTCTATGCAGAAAAATAGCTCTAAGTCAATATTGTTCTGAGGACTGATTAAAATGCAATCTAAAGCAGTCTCCTCTGATACATGGTATGGGAAATACTCCAATCATATGCTGCTTTGTGCTGTTTCATAGCTACATTTTAGTTCAATAATTTGAAGGAGCTGGCCCATAATAAATATCCTGGGATGGATTCTGATATTACCCCTGTCTAAATCAAATACCTGCATTGATGTCAGCATTATATCAATGCAAAACTGGTATAAATTAGACAAGATTCTGGCTCAATGTTTTCTTTTAAAAGGACTAAATAATATTCTATTGCAAAATAGTATTTCTTTGTGCAGTTCTCAGTGAAAAAAATATTTGACATTCTTGTGAGTCATGGTATTTTGTTATTGACTGTTCAGCTATCTCAAGTTGACACGTGTCATTATTCTCATCCCAGGATATGAGTTAAGATCATATTTAGCTCTTCCATTTCTCCAGTAATCTCCTCACATTATATTTCATTGATCTTCCAGTCAACAATTTCTTCAGAGATCTGAGCGACAAGTAGAATGTCTCCAGGAAACAAAGTAAGATAGGTGCATTGGGAGAGAAGAGGATGAAACATCTGACACTTATTATTGCTGAGCTTCTTGTGTCTCTCAAATGAAAGTGGGAACCAGTCTAAAGCAAGCCATTAAACCTTGACTCTGCCGTTAATGATGAATACCAGGGATAACAGGAAAAAAATAGGAATGAAAAAAGAATAAGGAATGAAAATAAGACAGAACAAAGAAAGCACCAGAACATATATGAAATAGGATTTTTATTAAGGAAATACAAAACTTACAGAGGGCACATTTTTTTGATGCATCACAATAACTGTTTCTAGCCTTTCTTTGTGATAATTAGTGTCCTGACACCCCAGAGAGAACCGAGGGGCTGACCCACCAAGAATAAGCAATTGAATCAACTGATTCTATACAATATTTTGTAGTATAAAAGCGTATCAGGTAAGATCTTGTATGAAAGCCGGTGACACACTGGTGATTAATACCATTGTGGAATGTATGTATTAACACTTTACAAGGAATTATGGATACTTACTGATAGTACAGTATGTGTTTAAAGTCTACAACCAAACAAAGGAACAAGATTTTGCTCAGCAGTATAGTAAGATGGCCTCCCTCTAAACCTGATGGAGGGACCACTACATTCCTCTTGATGGGAGGACCCATGCTGGCTTCTCCCCCTTTGCTAGAAGCAGAGGGGTGGGACAAGAAGGATAAGAGGTGGCCCTTCAGTTCAGTGAAGAGGGAGCCAGATATCTCTAGCCTGCTGCAGAACTCTGGGCTTGCTGCCATGCAATATGGAGGAGACAGTGTGGAGAGGACTTTCTGGGACTGCTCTCTACCATTTACCCAGAAGAGATTGAGACTCAGACTATGGAGGCATGCCAGTGGAGAGTGGCAGGTGTTAGTCTAGGGGAACCAAATATTAGTCCAGTTGTGCTGCCAGGATGTTAATCAGTGTGTTTTTGGGATCCCTGCTGACCTGGTGGTAGGATCATCTGCCACTGTTAGGGCCTTGAGCTGAAACAGTAGGCTGGGCCCAAGACCTGTTGCTGCCAACCCCACCCTTGTGGTGGTGGCGGCCACTCACTGCAAGCTGGACGGGGCCTTGTTTGTAGCTTGCAGCAGACAAGAGGCAGTGGGGCCTGACTGTGTTTTCTGTCTGCTCCAGCCCACAGGAGCTGTGCCCCACCCCCCCGGCCTCTCCGGGTTGCTCGGCGGTGTGCCTCCCGAGAGTGCCGGCCGCCGAGCAGCCGGCTGTCCCGGGGTGCTCAGCTGATTCGCCGCCGCGCGCCTCTGTAGGGCCGCAGCTGCGAGTGCGGGGAAGGAGTTCCCCATCACACGCCTCCCCCTCTCGTTCCTCCGTAGTCTCTTCTCCCACCCCCGTGTCCACGTAACGTGATAAAAAGTCAGCGTTTGTGTGTGTTTGCCCTGCCTTATGCACAATTGCGAATTTGTACTGTTGCAAAAATAAGTACCACCTCATTATGCGCGGGTTGGCATCGCGCATGTTATGCATCCACTGTAGTGGTGCGTGGTCTGTCATTAGCTGGAAGGGGTTTCCCAGCAAGTAGTACCGGAGCGCTTCCACCGCCCACCGCACTGCCAGGGCTTCCCTCTCTATGGTCGAATACGTCTGCTCACGTGGTAGCAGCTTGCAGCTTAGGTACCAGATTGGTTTTTCTGCGCCATCCTGCTCCTGGGCCAGCACCGCCCCTAGGCCCACGCTTGAGGCATCAGTTTGTACCAGAAATGGCCTTGCAAAGTCTGGTTGTGTGAGCACTGGGGCTCGCATCAAGGCCCGCTTCAGTTGCTGGAACGCACTCTCGCATCTCTGTGACCAGCACACCTTCTGGGGAAGCCTGCCCTTCGTCAGGTCGGTAAGAGGGGCTGCTATTGTGGCAAAATGGGGAATAAACTGCCTGTAGTATCCTGCGAGTCCAAGGAATTGCCGGACTTGCTTCTTTGTTGTTGGGGCCAGGTAGTTTCGCACCTCCTCCACCTTGTACAGTTGTGGCTTCAGCCGCCCGTTCCCCACGATGTATCCTAGATAGGCCACTTCGCTCTGTCCAAATGTACATTTACTGGGGTTCGCGGTCAGTCGTGCGTCTTCCAGGGCCTGCAGTATCGCACGTACCTGGCGCAGGTGATCTTCCCAAGAGGTACTGTAAATGACCACATCATCAATGTAGGCGGCGGCGTAGGCCTGGTGGCCTTCCAGGAGGCGATCCGTTAGCCGCTGGAAGGTCGCCACGGCCCCATTCAGTCCGAACGGCATAGTGAGGAAGTGGTAAAGCCCGAAGGGTGTTGCAAACGCGGTCTTTTCCTGGGACGCGGGTGTGAGCGGGATCTGCCAGTAGCCCCTCGTCAGGTCCAGGGTTGTTAGGTAGCGGGCCTTCCCCAGTCTCTCTAGCAGCTCCTCTGTCCGCTGCATGGGGTATGCATCAAATTTAGAAACAGTGTTGACTTTCCGGAAGTCTATGCAAAATCGTAGGGTCCCGTCTCTCTTGGGCACCAGGACTACTGGGCTACGCCACCTGCTCCTTGACTTCTGGATTACTCCCATCTGTAACATTTTCTGCATTTCCTCCTGCACGGTCCCCCACAGCTTCCGGGGGAGAGGTCGGAGGGGCTCCCGCACCTTCTGTCCCGGGGCCGTTTGGATGTGGTGACAGGTCAACCACATCACCCAGGTGCACCCTGGTTGCATTGACAATACTGCCATAAATGTCCGAAGGAGGGCCCGTGTATTTTCCTTCTGGGCGCTTGTCAGTGTGGGCCCGAGGGACGGCTCCTCTTTGGGGCTGTTCAAATCCCCTCCCCACGGCCCCAGCTCAGGTTCCACTGGCCGGGTGGTTGCCAGCATGCTTTCTCGGGCATTCCACTTTTTAAAGAGATTTACGTGATAAATCTGGGTGGCCTTGCGCTTACCCGTCAGCTGTATTTCTTAGTCTACAGGTCCGACCCGGCGCAGCACGTTATAGGGGCCCTGCCACCTCGCCATCAGTTTGAAGTTGGTCACTGGCAAGAGAAGTAGCACTCGGTCCCCGGGCGCGAAGACCCGAGTTCTGGCCCCTTGGTTGTACCATTGCACCTGTTTCACCTGGGCCCGTCGCAGGTTGTCCTGGGCGAGCTCGCCGGCTACCTTCAATCTTTTGCGCAGCTCGAGGATGTAGGGGATTGTTCCTTTTGTGCGGTAGTTCTGTTCCTCCCACCCCTCTCGCAGGAGATCTAAGATGCCTCTCGGCTGTCTGCCATATATAAGCTCAAAGGGCGAAAATCCGGTCGAGGCTTGTGGCACCTCCCATACCGCGAACAGCAGGGCTGGCAAGAAAAGGTCCCACTCCCGGGGGTCCACTCCCATGAACTTTCTCAGCATGGATTTTAATGTCCTGTTGAAACGCTCCACGAGCCCGTCTGTCTGGGGATGGTAGACGGAGGTCCGGAGTTTCTTTACCTGGAGCAGTTTGCACAACTCAGCCATAACTTGCCCGGATACGTTTGTCCCCTGGTCGGTAAGAATTTCATGGGGTATGCCCACACGGGCAAAAATCTTTACCAACTCTGCCACCAGCCCTGGGACCTTCGTGTTTCGCAGAGGTACCGCCTCGGGGTAGCGGGTCGCGTAATCTATGAGGACCAGGATGTACTGGTTGCCCCGTTTGGACCGCTCCAGCGGCCCCACCAGGTCCAAGGCCACTCGCTCGAACAGGGTGTCCACCACCGGGAGGGGTACCAGGGAGGCTCTGGGTACCCTTCTATCCCCGGCCCACTGGCACTCCGGGCAGGAGGTGCAGAAGTCTTTAATCTCCTTGTGTATGCCGGGCCAGTAAAATCGCTGTAACACCCTTTGCAATGTCTTCTCTACTCCCAAGTGGCTGGCCCACGGACTAGCGTGGGCGAGGTCTAGCACCTGCCACCTGAACTGTGCCGGTACCAACAGCTGCCAGGTCTTGCCCCTCTCTCCCGGCCCGGTGGTCACCCGATACAGCCGGTCCGCTCTTATCTCAAATCGGGGACTCTCTCCCGGCCTAGGACCCTCGGGCGCCTCCATCCTGGCTTGTTCCCATGTGTGGGTGAGGGAGTTGTCCTCTCGTTGCTCCCGTAGGAAGTCTTCTCCTCCGCCCATCTCTCCCGTGGGGTCCCTTCTTGGGCCGGCCTCCCCCACCCAGGCCTCCGCTGGCCCGCTCAGGTTCTGGGGGGTCTGGGGCGTGATGTGTTGTGTCCCTGCCTGGGCCTGACCCCATCGCTGGATCGCGCCCCGGAAACCCGGCCAGTCCCAGCCCAGAATTACTGGGTAAGCCAGCCTTGGGGCCACCACCACCTGACAGCGGGCTTGGCGTGCACCTTCCTCGATATGCACCCACCATGTGGGGTACCGCCGCACCTCCCCATGGATACACTGCACCGTCATGGGAGGGCCCCCGTCCCTGCCCTTTGGGGCCACCCCTTCTCGGACCAGGGTTTGGTTACAGCCTGAGTCCACTAGTGCCCAGGTCGTCCGCCCATCTAGGCTTACCTGGAGGGTGATTCGGGGCGGTTTCAAGTGGGGCGGCTTCCCCAGGGTGGCTGCTGGCCGCCCGTACGAACAGTCCATGAAGGGGCACTCCCAGCGGAAATGCCCTTCTTGGCCGCACTCGAAACACGCACCCTGCTTCACTGGTTCGGCCTGCCGGGGGGGGCGTGTCTCCCTGGTTGCCCCGGGTGTCGTCCCTTCGGGGCTCCCTGGGGTGCCGGGCCAGGTTCTGTCCTCCCAGCGGGCCCAGGGTATGGGGGGTCCTATTCCCGCTCCGCGGCCTCTGGTGGAGCGGGCCCGCCCGGTGGACGTGGGTCCTCTGCCCGGGGTCTTGGCGTCTTGCCTGCTGCTGTCTTCCCCTTCCGCGGCGAGATAGTTCTCCATGATTGACACTGCTTCTCCTAGGGTCGTGGGCTGGTGACACCATACCCACGTCCGCCCCTCGGAAGGCAGGATCTGCAAGAACTGGTCTAGGACAATCTAGATGGCTGTTCGTCGTTCTGGGTCTAACCAGCGGGTAGTGGCCTCCTTTAGCCGCTGGACTACGGCCCTAGGATGTTCCCCCGCCCGGTACTGTTCCGCCCGGAACTTCTGCCTATGGGTCTCAGGCATCACCCCCGCTTGGTCGAGGATAGCCTCCTTCACCTTATGGTAATGTAGGGCGTCTCGTGCGGCTAGTCCCCTATACGCCCCCTGAGCGGGGCCCGTAAGATAGGGTGCCAACAGAGTTGCCCACTGTTCATCTGGCCAGCGGGCGGCCGTGGCCACCCTCTCGAACGTGACTAAGAAGGCTTCTGGGTCGTCCTCGGCCATCATCTTTACGAGCCGCAATGGCAGCACCAGGTTGGCCCCGGCAGCCCCTCCCGGGGCTGTTGGCCCCCCTGCCCCCTGCTGCGCCCCTTGCTCCTGTTGTTTCTGCTGTTGCGCTATTACTTCCCGCACCAGCTGCTGCTGTTCGGTGAGCTGCTGGAGCAGCCGTGTTTGTTGCTGCTGTTGCTGCTGCTGGTTTTCGACCAGCCATTTCAGCAACTCCCCTACCTCCATTTTGTTACGGTGAAGGGTGGTTTTTTTTTTTTCTTTTTTTGGGGGGGGTTCACCCTACGTCCCTGCCACTACCATACCCACATTCTCCACCAGTGTGGCGAGGTGGTTCACCATCACACCTCGCCTCTCACCCCCAGTCCTCCCGAGTGTGGCGAGGTGGTTCACCGTCACCCCTCGCCTCTCACCCCCAGTCCCTCCGAGTGTGGCGAGGTGGTTCACCGTCACCCCTCACCTCTCACCCTCAGTCCTTCCGGCCCTCCGGCAGGCTCCCAGACGGCCGGCCTGGGGACCTCCCCCGGCAGTTGCTCCCGGGCTGCACTCACGAGTCGCTGGGGCCTGGGGGACCCTACTCAGGCTCGGCCTGCTCCGGTCCCCCGGCGTGGGGGCCGCGGCTCCCCACTCCCTGTCCGAGCTCCCCGGGCGCTGGGCCAGGTCATCCCACTTCCAGCGGGGTCCTGCGGGGCCGGTCGCTCCGCCCGGCGTCCTCCGGTTGCTGCTCTGCTGGGGCTGCCTGCGTGGGAGAGGAACACGCCGCCAGTCTCCACTCCCCCCTGGCTCTCCTCTTCCCCGCCCTTTCTGCTGCCCTTTTGACCCAGCGGGCTGTGCCCACACTCCCCTGCGGCGTCCCCGCCGCCTGGGCCTCCCGGGGTCCTGATGCCCGCCCCAGGCGGCGGGCCTGCTACCGTGGCTTGGCCCGTGGCCATGCACCCTGTCCCCCCGGCCTCTCTGGGTTGCTCGGCGGCGTGGCTCCCGAGGGCGCCGGGGGCGCCCAGCTGATTTGCTGCCATGCGCCTCTGTAGGGCCGAGGCTGCGAGTGCGGGGAAGGAGTTCCCCATCACACCCCCCCAAAAAAAACCCCAAACACCATGGCCCCTTTAAAAACTGTGTGTGAGGCTTTTTGGCCCTAACAGGCTGCCATTGGCTGCCCGCCATCTTGCCTCCCTGCGCTGGGCCGGACAGCTCCACTGCAGAACTCGGTGAGCACTATGGTTGCCAGGATGCCTCCATACTGAGCCGGACCACCTGGGATTTTCGCCTCCTGCTCGGGAAAAATCAGAAAGTACTGGACATTGTAGGTGTCCGGTATTTTCTGATTTTTTTTTACCAGACAGGAGGAGAAAATACCAAACTGTCAGGTTCAATACCGTCCACCTGGCAACCCTATGCCTGACAGTGGCCTCTATCTGGGCCTGACTGGGAGAGACCACTATACTCTCAGACAGGGAAGAGGGTTCTGTCCTGCTGCCTACAGTTTAGCTAGTGGCTGACCCTCCTGTAATCTTGTAAGTGAAGAGGTGTGATCCCATGTGCCTGTAAAAGCCAACTTGCAGAGGTTACCGGATACTGAAACACTCATTGTGCCAACACACTGTCATACAATATGTCTCAAAGGTGTCATGTAAGGTATCATATGTGAACTGATGGCACACTATTACTGAATACTGTGTGCTGTGTTTACAGTACAGAGTTATGTGTGCTGGAAATACATTTGATTTGAAGGGCTGATTTAATAAATGAGTTTGTCTCAGACAAAGGAATATAGATTCACCTATCTGGGTCAAGCTTTATAAGCTAAAGGACAATGTTTATATATAAGGTAAACAAAGCCATCAAGTTAAACAAGCGGGGGGAATAGACAGTTTAAGAATCACTTGGGGGACAGAATATGCATCACAGAAAGCCTTCCTATTCTTGAGGCCAACACAATGGACTTTGATTAATGTAAGAAGAGCAGAAACTTTTTATTGGCTTGTCACTAAGGGGAGACAGGGCTTTCGTGATCCTATGCAAGTTGGATCCTAGTTCAGTGGTTCTCAACCAAGGGCGTGAGTACCCATGGTGATTTGCAGAGGTCTTCCAGAGGATACATCAACTCATTTACCTAGTTCTACAGTAGGCTACATAAAAAGCACTAGTAAGATTGGTACAAACAAATTAATTGTTTATATTGCTCTATATACAGTACCATACACTGAAATGTAAGTACAATGTTTATATTCCATTTTTTATAATTATATAGTTAAAAATGAGTAAGCAATGTTTCATCAACAGCGTGCTAGGACACTTCTGTACTTTTATGTCTGATTTTGTAAGCAACTAGTGAGGTGCAACTTGGAGGTATACAATACAAATCAGACTCTTGAAAGGAGTATAGAAATCTGGAAAGATTGAGAGCCACTGCCATAGTCTGAAGGGCTAGGGATGCTGATAACCTGGTGTGAGTAGAAAATTGCTTAGGCCAAGATTTTTAACTTGCTTAAACCAAGTTTTTTAGTCACTAGACAGCATTTTGGTTTTATTTATAACTAGATCTGTTTCTTTTAATCTTGCTTAATGTCACTTCTATTTCTGTTCTTTTGTTAATAAAGTTATTCTTGCTTTATTACAAAATCATATTAGTGCTGCATATTGGTTGAAGACTCACTCTTCACTTCATGCTGATGTGTTCTGTCTCTTTGAAAACACACACTTTATTTCTACAACTGTCTAGTGAGAGACTGACTTCCAGAGACAGCTCTGGGAAACTAGGAAACTGGGGTTCACTGATAGTTACCTGCAAAGCAAAGTTTACACTGGCAATCTCGAAGGGTATGTCTACACTACAGCGCTATTTCGAATTAATTTAATGAATAGTTAATTCGAATTAAGCTAATTCAAAATAATGCATCTACACACAAAAACGATTTCGAAATAGCATTTCGCTATTTCGAAATAGCGCATCCACACTGAGTGGACTCTGAATCGAAGTTAAGGCTGGCCGGAACCAGTTCCAGCAGGGCACCAGGTCAGGACCTCCTGTGTGGGGCTGCTGCCTGCGGCTATCTGAGGTCCGTGCTTAAAGGGACCCTACCCCCCGCCCTGGACAGCCAGTTCTCAGGTGTCTCTGCTTGCTTGTCTACCTCGATGAGGGACAGCAAAGCATTTGTGTCTCGGAGTGCTCTGGTTGCCCTCACTCGGGACACCATAGCACTCTGCAACATGGAGACAGAGCTGCCCCTGGGCACTCTGGTGCGTCTTGTGGACGCACTGCCATCAGCCTGGCTGCACTTTCTGCAGGCTGCCATCCGGGAGGTCCATCGGGGGGCTGTAAGTATCCAGGGGGCCCTGCGGGAGAGCGTCCGCCCCAAGGAGCACTAACAGTCTCCGTGGTCTGCCCCAGTGGGGGCTTGTGCTTCATTCCTCCCTCATGTCCTTCCATTTACCCCTCTCTAGCCCCCCTTCCTGATGTCAAATAAAATACACATATTTTCAAAAATAAAAACTCTGTTTATTTAACACAACGGGGCGGGGGGGGGGATGAACCTCTGGGGAGACTGGGGAAAGGAGGTGGGAGAGGGGAAAAGAGAGGGTGGGAGAGGAGAGGGGGAAAACTGGGAGGAGGGAGCTAGAAGGGGGAAGCAAGGGGAAGAAAGGGGAGGGGAAGCTCAGGGCTCAGGGGTGGGGGTCTCGCCAGGCCACATGTCTCCCAGCACGGTGGGTGCGGGGGCCTTGGCATCCCCGGGGGGAGGGGAGGAAGGTGTGGAGGTTGAGGTGGGTGGTGTGGAGATTGAGGAGGAGGGTGAGGAGGTTGAGGAGGGAGAGGCGGGAGTGGGAGGAGGAGTGGAAGCTGGGGTGGCAGCAGGTGCGGGAGTGGCATGAGGCAGCACGCTCTGCACCAGGGTCTGCAGATGGGCACAAATGACACGACCGTGGGCAAGCAGCTCCCGCCGGAACTCCTGTTCTTCCTGCGCCTGCTGCTCCATGATGCGGGTCTGGTCTTGCAGGGCCGCCAGGTGCTGCTCGTGGTACCCCTGCAGTGTTGTGGTGGTCCTGTGGAGCCCTCGGGTGCGGGAGCATGTCCCGGGTGGCGTGGTGCACCCTGCACATGCAGGTAGTGCGGCTGTGGAGAAAGAAGAGAAGTGGTCAGTTCTCCCTGGGGACACAGTGGATGAAGCCCAGCCCCCCTCTGCAAGGTGAGGATGACCGTGCCCTGCACCGTCAGAGCTGTTGTGCTTGCCCAGAGGCCATGTTTGGAATGTCCAGCTATCCCTGGGAATGGGAGGTGCCCTGAGACCACACCCATGCCCCTGTGCTGTGTATAGTGCAGCTGAGGTGGGGGGAGATGTCCCCTGCCTCTGTGTAGAGGGGGTGTGTGAAGGGAGGGCGTCTTGCTGTGTCCCGCCCCGGGGTCAGGAGCGTGTCAGGTCTCTTCACACACGCGTGTGCCTATCAGGCCATGGCCCCTGGGTGTCACGCAGCTGGAGCCACCTGCCCAAGGGTGGCATGGCACGTGCTCGCACGTGCACAGGTTGCTGCGTGATATGTGGTAGGCAAGGACCACGTGCGCGGTCCCTGGTCTCCCTCCCCGAGCCCCGCCCCCAGGTAGGGGACGGTGATGGCACTTACCTGGTGTGGCCTCCCTGGACGACCTTGCTGACTCTGGTGCTGGGACAGCTTAGGGGTCCTGCTGGCGTGGCACCCCTGGCGATGTCCCCTCTGCCGCGCCCAGGTCAGGACCCTCCAATCCCGGCTCGCTGGCCCCCATGATGGCACGGCCGTCCTGCCCCCCAGGATGCGGTCGAGGGCGGGGAAGTAGGGGCAGGTGTCAGCCCCTGCTGCAGTGCCACCCCTGGTGGCCCTGGCGTACGCCTGCTGCAGCTCCTTCACTTTGAGGTGCACCTGCTCCTGCGTGTGCCTGTGGCCCTTTCTGGCCATGGTGGCTGCTATGCGGCCGTAGACGGCCGCGTTCCTCCGCCTAGTGCGGAGATCATGGACACTGGGGGCCTCCCCCCAAACCTCAAGGAGGTCCATGATCTCCGCACTAGTCCACGAGAGCACGCGCCGTCTACGGCCCCTGGCTGGCCCCTGCGTGCTGGGGGACTGAGCGGGGGACGGCTGGCTGCCACTGGCAGCCATTGTGCAGCCACTGGGTGAGGGGCTGTGGCTGCTGGCAGGCCTGGCTCTGGCACGTGCTCAGTGGCCAGAGTCTACCCCTTTAAGGGCCCCGGGGCTGGGGGAGAGGAGAGGAGTTTTCCTGGTTGTGCCCAGAGTGGCCACCAGGGGAAACTGGGAAGGGCTGGAGGCCAGCTAATTCGAATTAAGTGTCTACACAGCACTTATTTCGAATTTGGCGTTACTCCTCGTAGAATGAGGTTTACCACATTCGAAATAAGAGCTCCGCTATTTCGAATTAAATTCAAAATAGCAGTTTGCATGTATAGACGCTATTGAAGTTAATTCGAAATAAGGGCTGTTATTTCGAATTAAATTTGTAGTGTAGACATACCCGAAGAAATTGCTGGCAAGGCAGACAGGTTGGCTTGTCTGTGAGCAGACACACATCTGAGCAGCTAAAGCAGAGTAATAATACAGTGGCTTTACAGTTCTGGTGTTTTGACCACGATGGCACAGTGTTCTATTTTGTTTTCTCAATGAGTGTCTGAACATTTAATCAAGATCCAGTTGCAAGCTTCCCCAGCATTCCAGTGATGATGGCTTAGACCTTGTATTGTGGTTCAGGCTCATATACTTATCTTTGGAGGCAACAGACAGAAAAAGAAGCAATAAGAAAGGAAAACAAGTCCTTATTTATCTTACAGCAATGCCTAGAAACTCTTATACAGATTGTGTCCCCATTGTGCTACCATGGTTGCAACAAGCAGAGTAAACTATGAAAATCATTACAGACCTTCTGCAATCAGCTCAGATCTTTTCAGAAGTATTTTCTAAAGTATTATGAAAGAGTTACTGTGTATCAAGGATCTACATTTAAAATATGAGTTATGTATTAGCATGGCCATTTTCATAAGACTATTTAAAAAATAATAGTTCAAAATGCTGCATCTTATAATAGTAATGCTGCAGTTATTGCTAATTTCTATAATGGTTTTTTTATATGGGATTTTGGCTGCACTAAATTAGGGCTTAGGTTAGGGTGCATGATTGAATCTGTAAACTGGAATTTTAGGGTGTTTGTATTCCAAAGTGTTCCAAATTGAGATTTTTATTGCTTGTTGGAACAAAGAAAAGAATAGCAAGTTTCATTAGTTTCTGTTAATTTGGGCACTCTTGAATTAAATGAAGAGTAGCAGATTTACACAAACCCTGTTTTTTGGCAGATGACCTTTAAACAAAGATTACTAAAACTGTATGCAAACTGCAAAACACACATTCTGAATAAGCATATTCGTAATGTAATGTGTTCATATGTTTTCATGCTAAACACTTCTAAAAAAATCATTAATTCTTTCAGAATGCTCAGGCCAGCATGCTCATCACTCTACTGTTCTATATTATCACACCAGAGATCCAGGTTTGATTTACTGCACCAATTTGCTGTTCATTGGTCAGCCAGGGATCGGGAGTGCAGTTATAATAACACTTTATATCCAATGAGAGAGTAAAAGAGGAAGTACTGTTCACTCAGTAGCCTCCTCTCCGTCTGATTAGGGGAACTGATGAAGAACAGCATAATCAGCTTTGTTCAGTCATCTCTGGCAGGAAGTATGGTGCCTTTGGTCACAGTTAGGGCCACACCAAATTCACAGTCTACTTTTGGTCAAGTTCATTGTCAGGATTTTAAAAATAATAAACTTCATGATTTAAATCTGAAATTTCATGGCATTGTAATTGCAGGGATCCTAACCCATAAAGGAGTTTGGGGGAGGGGTTATGGTGTTGCTACCATAACTTTTCTGCTGCTGGTGGTGGCAGTGCTCCCTTCAGAGCTGGGCAGCTGGAGTGCAGAAGCTGCTGGCTGTGGCCTACTTCTGAAGGCAGAGCTATCACCAGTAGCAGCACAGAAGGATGATGGCATTGTATGGTATTGCCACACTTACTTCTGCAGAGCTGGGCCCTCAGTCATTAGCTGCCACTCTCCAGCCACCTAGCTCTGAATGCAGCAGTGCAGAAGTAAGGGTGACATGGGTATGGGATTGACACCCGTACTTCTGTGCTGCTGCTGGCGGGATGCTGCCTTCAGAGCTGGGTGCCTGGCCAACAGCTCTTGCCAGAGCTATCCTGTGGGGGGGGGGGGAGGGGGGAACTTGGGGCAACCCCCACGAGTGCACCAACTATAGAGCCTGGGGCAACCCCACCCACCACAGGCCCCATGCCACCCCATCCTCAAGCCCCACCTCTGCCACCAAGAAATGCAGGGCAGTGATTATGGGAGCCTGGCATGGGACAGCAACAGGGGTTCCCCCCCACCACTCACCATGGCAGCAAAAACTGAAGCAACCTGGCAGCCTGCTCTGTTCTGCCCCACTGCACCACCCTCCCAGTCTTCTGCACATGGCTTCTCCAAAACAGCGGGAAGTGGAACACCCTGGAGCCGAGACACTCTGCTTCCTGCTGCCACTGAGAAGCTGCGGTCCAGGAGAGGACATCAGGGTGGAGTGGAGCAGGATGCAGGGCCACTCCGGTTCCCACCACCATCGTGAGTGCAGGGGTGGGGGTGAACCCTGCTGCTGCTATGCCAGGCCTCTGCCCCCAGGTAATCCTGCTGGTCACATCCATAGGATAGTTAGGGGGCCGCTGCAGGTCCTCCAAAAGAGTAAGTCCTGGGGAAGTTGCTCCAAACCAGCCTATGGATGGGATGGTTCTGGCTGCTGTTCTCCAACTATCCAGCTCAGAAGGCAGTGCAGAACTAAGAGCAGCAATATCATGAGCACTCTACAATAACCTTGTGACCTCCTGTAGTTCCCTTTTGGGTTAGGCTGCCCAATTTGAGAAACTCTGGTCTCCCCTGTGAAATCTGTATAGGATAAAAGCACACTCAAGACCAGATTTCATGGCCCATGATACATTTTTCATGGCCATGAATTTGGTTACGGTCCTAGCATTGGCGTCCGGTAGCCTAGGTGGGGGAAGACATTGCCTTCCCAAACCACCAAGCATGGCTCTGCCCCCAGAATGTCTAAGGTAGGTGTAGTGGGGGCAGAGTGTTGCTGCCTTCAGAGCCCACCCTCCTGGTGGGCTGGGGCTGTGCCACTTGCCCTCATCCCTTCCCCGGCACTCTGGGGCTGGAGAGGCTGGGGCTGCGTGGTGCACCCTCCTCCCTCCCCTAGTGCTCCAGTGCTGGACCACGCAGCACACCCTCCTCCCTCCCCCAGTGCTCTGGGGCTGGAGAAGTTGGGGCCATGTGGTGCACCCTCCTCCCTCCCCTGGTGCTTTTGGACTGGAGAGGATGGGCCATGCAGCACGCCCTCCTTCCTATCCTTATGCTCCAGGGCTGGGGAGAACACGTGCCCATCTACTCCCCTCCCTTCCCTATGGTTGCAGGGTGGGGTGCATTGCCCTGCTTCCCCGAGCAGGGGCAGTGAAGGGGTGGGGTCATAGCAGAAGGAGTGGGGCTAGAGGTGGGGCTGGGAGTTTGCATCCCCCAGCCCTACCTTCATCAACTGGCCATGGGCCCTAGTCATGGTTTAGGGCACAGGCTTTCTAAGGGGCATGGTTATTAGAGATTTTAGAGTTGGAAGATAATTCAGAGGGAGGGAAAAAAACCCACAATACCATTAAAATCTGCTGAAGTCTTTTTTTTATGCTGAACTTGGCCCAGAGCCTTCATTTCAAAGTTTAGACAAATTAGTATCTTAAGCAAGTTACCTTATTAGTATGGCTGGAACAGCAGGATTTGTAATGGCTATCTGGGGAAAAAAACCTTCTCTTGTGTTACTTATACAGATAGTCCCCACAGAAGGTTAATTATTTTGTCAGTGTGTTAAAGCTCCAACTGTATTTATTACTGGTCTGGACTTTATTTTGCTTACATTTGATAAATGTGATCAAGTCTTGATCACTTGTACCTAAGCTACCGTTAATTTTTAGAATTGGACTGGAAACCATTGGAAGGGCCAGAGTACTTGCTTGACATGCATTGTTTAGGTCACTGTGTACAAGGGATGGGCAGCCACATTTTTTTAGCATCTGAAGTCTTTATATTAATTTCACTTCAGATATAATGAATTTCAGTAGTGCCATTTGGCAATGACAAATGAATGACTCCCTGCTGCCAGGTTCTGGTCTGCGAGAGGTGTGGAGAGTCCTAGGGAGATGGAGATAAGAAAGATATTTTTAATCCTTGATTCTCCTGTTTGACTGATCACCAAGTTTGAATGGACAGGCCTCCAGAGCTTTATAATACTTTGAACGAGGCTGTATGCCTTGAATGGAAAATGGGAAACAACTGGTTTTTGACAGCAATGGGAAATAATCAGCCACGGGCCACATGCGGTTTCACAAGGTTAGCCCTTGGCGCCTGTACCTGTGGAAGCAAAGGTAAATAAAGTGGTGGCGACCCACCAGGGGCTAACCCTGTTGAACCGCTGTCTTATTGCCCACCCCTGTTCTTGACAGTGGTTCTCCCCCCCGCCCCTTTGCTGACAAAAATATGTCAGCTAACCATAAATCTCAGGACCAGTTCTAGGGGGCAGTTAAGCAGGGCAGTCACCCTGGCTACTGACTTTCAGTGGGAACCATATCGCTATGCCATTCAGCTTCTTCTCTGTCCTCTTTTTTCCACATGGCCAACTAATGTGCAATATATATATTTGAGATGACTAACAGGAAAAACATTATTACTGGAGGTATATGCTTGTGGTGTAGTCTCCAAAGAGAAGTGGTGGAAACCTTATTGCTTTGGTCATGGGCCCTGAGCAAATAAATGATGATGGTGGTAATAATAAGTTTGACAATATACTAGTATATATACTGTGGGGAACAATCTTACAGTTACAGGGAGCCTGAATGTGATCTAATATCTTGTATGGTTCTTTGTCACAGTAATGTATGTATTTGCAGAATTGCTTCAGAAAAAAATGTTTTCCCTAGGTTTTCTATGAGGCATCAGCTGTTCGTTAATCAGTGCTAAAGTGGATGATAAATATTCAGGTGTTGGAGGAAACGTGACACAATACAAAGTATGAGGGTTTCTTTTAAACAAAGATCTATTGTTCTGTAATCTATTTACAGCCTCTGTTCAAAATGTGGTGTTATTAATAAACCCTTTAATTTCTAAAGACTGCTACATTTCAGGGGGAAATGGCTTTCAGATACAAAAGGATGAAAAGGTCAAAGTATTGCAATGCAAAATTTTACTGCAGCCCAGCATAATTGTAAAGCCCATTATCATTTCCAGAGACTTGCCCTACTTAATGAAATCATCAAATCACAAGTACTTTACTGAGTTTCTGTATTCTAAAACATTGCTTCTAGCTAGCCATTTTTGGCTTGTCTATTAATTATTGGCCTTGGCATTCTAGTAAGTACTGTTCCTATGAGTCAAAAGTGCACATTAGTTAAAAATAAAACCTCCTCATTTTGAAGAATGGAAATTATATATCTGTAAATACTTGACAGAGAGGGAAGTCTACATTTAGCTTGGTTTGAACGTAGTTTTGCCCTCTGTGCACTGGGGATGAATTTTTGGTTTCTGCTAGGTGACCCTGGGCAAATGACTAAATAGCTCTGTCACTTAGGCCTTGTCTACACTAACGCCCATCATCAAATAGCATAGCTGAAGTTAACATACTTACTATAGCATCTTGTGTGTGTTAAGGTTGGTGGGGACTGGTCTCTGCTCGAGGCTGGCTATTCTTTTCATCCTCATGGAGTACCTGCGTCAACAGGAGAGCACCTGGCAGATAGATGCAATTAAAAAAAATCTAAGCAGACATGATAAATTAATGGCTGGTGGATTAATTGCTGCAATTCCATCCTTGGTGTAGTGGAGACACATCCTCAGTTTCCTTTCCTGTAAATGGATGGATGCAGTGTTAGGAACAGTAGTTTTTTCAGGTTCCCTAAGATGCATTGGATTTGTATAGCACCTTCCTGCCTTGCATTTCAAAGTACTGTTAAAACAAGCTCTTCTCAGAGGATCCAGGGTATCTTCTCTAGAAAAAGTTTTGATACTACCTGCCATTTATACAAAACTGATCCTTTCCAAAGGGAGGGAAATGCTCTTGAAGCACCTTTGACAAATGAGAGAACCGTGGCAGGGATGGCTCAGTGGTAGTACCCCAAGAAGGGATAAATTTTCATAAGATTGAGAGAAGCAAGGATTGAGCCAGATACCGTAGAACTTCATAATCAGGAACACCAGAGTTATGCTCTGACCATCAACCACCCACCTCATTTGGAACTGGAAGTATGGAATAAGTCAGTAGCAGAGATTAAAAAACAAACAAAAAAACCCCCAGCAACTACAGTACAGTTCTGTCCTAAACATACACTACTGAAAAAAGAAAAGCAACATCCTTTCTTCTTCAGAGTAAAGATTCAAAGCTGTATTAAGTCAGTGCTCAGATGTAAACTGTTGAAAGAGCCATAACCTCTTGTTCAGAGTTAAGAACATTTCAAAGTTATCAACATCCCCCATTCCCTGAAGCTGAGCTTCCATTGTGTTATCCAGACCCCAAAATGTGGTTAACTAGTTACCAGATAAGAAGTACCCTGCCAGATGGTGGCAATTAGGATGCTTGCTTTTTACATATTGATTAAAGAAAATATCCATTTCAGCTATAAAATATAGCTAGAGCTGCAACTCCTTCCCAATAGCCATATGCTAAGCTACCACCCTCTCCACATTTAAATAGCTCCTAAAAACAACTTCTGTTATCTTGCCTATAAGAAGTGTTCTCTCTCCCCTCCCCCATTAAAAACCTATTTGCCAGAACTGAGTAATTCTGTGATCTTCTTAATGTCACCTAACTCTACCACCCTTCTTGTTTGTTACCCTTACTCATTGTATTGGGCTATGTCCCAGATCAGTTCTTTCTGCTTTATTCCACCCCTTACAAAAAAGCTCACTTTGAGTTAGACTTGAGGCTCAGATCCTGGGTCAGATTTTGAAACACAGCAAAGTGTCTTGGGAGCAGTATTAGACCATGTCTACATTAGGAAAGTATTTTGAAATTACTAAATTCGACCTAACTCCTGATTTAACAAATTCGAAATAGCATGTCCACACTATGGGGAAGTCCCAAAATTAGTCTGAAGCACTCGCTGTTAGTGTGGAGATGCTACCTCTGACTCAGAGCTCCAGGAATCACTGGGGAGTAATTAGTTCAAATTACTCTGGGGATTAATTCTTTTGAAATAGTGGCACTGGAGCATCTACACTGTTATTTCAAAATAACTATTTTGGAATTAGTGTTACTCCTGATGAAAAGCATGAGTACAGATTTTTAATCCCATGGCCCCTCAGTTTGAAATAACAGGCATGGTAGTATGGCCGCTCCACTTACAAATGTGACCTGGTGGTGGGTTAGTTTGAAATAAAGTCCTAGTGTGGACCAGGGTTTAATGGCAATGGGGAGAGAGGGACTCATCTCTGCAAGCATTCATCTCCTCTTAGAACAAAACTTAGACCTGGGCCTTGCAAAGGCTGTTGCAAGTACTTAAACATAAGCATGTGCATTTATGCAAGATGGGGACCTTTAACGTGATCCGAATAGGCATATTCTTCTTCCACTTGCCTCACAAACTATTCACATCAGAAATACTCAGTCAGGAGGCAGAGGTGACAGAAAATATTACAGCTTTCCATCATGCTTTATTATTATAATTTATCCTCACTGGATTATTTATCCCTCCTTATTTCAGGATCGTCTTTGCAAAGCTCCCTCTTATCTAGGAGGGAATGAACCTTGTTTTGGGGGATCATTTTAAAGCAGTCTTTAAAATAACTCCTGAGGGGCTGGTGGATTTTGCTGCGTGTGTTTCAGCGAGACATTTAAAGCCCCACTTACGGTTTGGTTTTATTAACATTCCTCAGGCAGCGATGAGATTGCCACCGCCTGAGCTAGCCCTGAAGTGGGGAGACAGACGGGGCGGGGTGTGTGCGTGGGCAGATAAGGGGCTAGAGCAGCAGCAGTGAAGGGGGGAGGATCTGCAATTCGCACGTGGCTCCCTGTGGCTTTATGAGCACGCCAGAGCGCTGCACCAGGTGGCGGGGATGTTTGTGGCCATGCTGCGAGCCCAGGGCCCCCTCTCGGCTCGTGCTGCTGCCGGTTGCGAGGAGCAGGGCTGCGGAGGAGGGGAGGAGATCCCAGGATTCTCGCAGCGCCTCCTCCTCAGCCAGTAGCAGGCGGAGGGCTTCATTCAAAGCTGCCGCTGCGGAGCGAGCGCGGGGCTTCGTCTGCTCCTGCTGCGTCTCCAGGCTGGGATTATAACGGGACTGGGGCGGGTAAAGCTGCGGAGCGGGGGGGCGAGGGCAGCGCCAGGGGCATCGCTCGCACGCCGGATCCGGGAGAGCAAAGGATCCCACACGGATCGGCGGCTTCTTCACCCACCTTCCATCACTTGTCTCTGGGCTCCGGGTTCGCTCTACGCCTTTGGTGCTCCCCTGGGCGTCCCGCCGGATCGCTGAGCGGTTCAGCCTTTTGGGAAGGGTCTGGAAATTGGGGGCGGGGGACAGGCGGGGAGAAGAGGAAATCTCCTCTCCCCGCCTGCTTTGGCTCCCGCTTACTTTCCCGAGGTCCGATCCCCGTTCTCCCAAGCCGGGCGCTGCCTGTGTTTAGCAGGACGGAGAGTCCCCCCTTTCTGCTGTTTCTCCGGGGAGACCTTTCCCGTCTCGGTACCGGGGTCTCTCCTAGGCAGCGGAGCGGGGGTCTCTCCTCAGAGGTGTTGTCAGATAGCGAAGAGTCACCCCCGCCTTGAATTTCGAGGGCTGCCTCTCCTGTGGGGTGCTGGGGTCCTCTCTGTCTGATTTGGGGGGTGGGGCTCGGCGGGGGTCTCCCCTCATCATGGCCTTCACTTTCGCTGCCTTTTGCTACATGCTGTCCCTGGTGCTGTGCGCGGCCCTCATCTTCTTCGCCATCTGGCACGTGAGTATCCCACAGGCTCTTCCCCGCCAGTAGCCGCCCCGGGCCCCAATGCCCTTTCACCTACTCTGCCCCTGGAGATCGGACACGCCCAAGAGCCAGGCCCGCCTCAGCTGCTGGCTGGGAGCGCGGGAAACGGTTCCGACCCACAGCTCCGGTCACCCCGCTGCGATTAGTCAACCAGAGAAACTCGGCGGGGATGGCTGGAAATGAGTCCAGACGAAAGGACAGAGACAGGGGATGCGCGGGGGGGTGGGAGGCAGGGGGCTGTGACTTGGCTGTAGGTAGAGGGATAGTCAGCGGGACCCTCGGGCTGGGGAACGCGGGGATTTACAGTGCCCCCTGCTCCCCTTCTGGTGTCCGGGAACTTTGTTGGTTTACGCGCGGGGCACTAGCGTGACTTAGCCTTTGGAAGCGCTTGGAGTTGCGGAGGCTGCACAAGAGTAGCAGGGTGGCTGACGGTGACTAGCGCCTACTGTGCGGAGCAGGGAAGTTAAATCTCGGGGCTGGTCTGCACTCGCTGCGCCCCAGCCGCCCCCTGCCCTTCACTGTACAGGATGGGGGTAAGTGGGACCCTCTGGCTGAAGCTAAGGGTCAATTATAAAGAACACCAGGACTTTGTGCCAGAGCAGGTGTGTGAACAGTTGCTTCTTACCCACATGGCTAAAGGGGCAACCGCAGGAAAAAGTTGCCCCTCTTGCTGGGTTTGTATAAAACAAGCTTTTAGGAAGCCAAAGACCAATGAAAATATCCTCAGGATTTTTAAAAAATAAATTACAATCCCAGACCTTTGACAGGCATGTTCACTGCTCCCTTGGCCTGATCCTGTAAAGTGTTGAGCACTCTCCCAGTGCATCTACACTGCGGACTTAACTGGAAATAAACTATGCAAATTGAGTTAGGTCAGTTGGGTATCTTATTTTGAAATTAAAATTGGAAGCATCTACCTAGCACTTATTTCGAAATAGAGCACTCTTCCGCCCACTTCCCTTACTCCTCGTACAATGACGGTTACAGGAGTCCGAGTAACAAGTCCTCCAGCTTGACAGTATTTTGACACTATTTGGAAATAACTGCTTGCTGTGTAGATGTGAACCAAGTCATTTCGGAATAGCGCTAGTTGTTTCGAAATAGTGTGTCAGTGTAGAAGTACCTTCCATGCCCATTGACTTTTATGGAAATCAAGTGCACTCAATGCCTCTGTGTGTGCTTGGATGGGCCCACTGATCATGCAAATACTGGAGAACTCTGAAGTGTTAATTGCTGTCATTGTCCAGATCCCAGAAATAGGGGGGAAGCATAATTAATGAAGAGTAAATTAGATTGTTTTGATTTTTTAAACTTTTAATAATCTAATATGTCTCTAGCTATGCAGAAGAGGAAATATGTTAAATTTTTTAAATTTAATTTGAGATTGCCCCTTCCCCCCTCTTACTTTAATTCTCCCACAGTTATGGATTGGAATCCCATTTCCTGTTCTGTGTAATGGTGATAAATAGATGGGGGCAGGTTGAAGGAAATAGGCACCTTTGCTATGTGTGAATTGTCCCTATATATAATTTATCAATCAATTTAAAACTGTTACATGTTTAAGAATCCTTTGGGATGAAGATGTGTTTTATTAATAATTTCCTTAATGACATAAAAAGAACTATATTGGGACCAGATAGCATAAAGCAAAACTACTTGAAAAAGCGAGAAAGCACTATACAGAGTTTGTAAAACAGATGGAGCAGGATAAAGGGACTTAGGATTTATTATTAATGAACATGGAAAGGATAGAGATGCTAATTTAGGTCTGCATAAGTGTTTCAGAAATATTAAGTGACAAGAGAAACACTTCTGTATAGTGAAACAATTTTTAAAACCTAATCGTTTTAGGCTAATAAAGATGCAGTAACCAGATATTTGTGTGTTAATGCAATTGTAAAATGCACTTATTTTTATGATAAGTACTATTTCTATAGAGACATAGAACACCTGCTGGGTCAAATTATTCTGATGAACTGGTGTAAATCAGTGGAACTACTCAACTTTCTCCAGTGTAATAGAACTGAAATTGACCCAGTCTCTTCCTGTAGAATGATAATAAATTAATACTATGTAACTAAGCAGTTGATGAACGATAGAATAATAGATTAAATCCCACACCAACTTTTAAATGTGCCTTCAGTATATGAATAAAGCCCCCAACTGATCTTTTATTATTCTCATAGTGAAAACAGTAATACTCAATTTCTCATGAGATTTCACTGGAAGATGAGGATATATACTCAATATATTTAATCTTTTATTCTAAATATTTCAGTGCAGAAACCTTTTCATTCTTTGGATGCGTCTACACAGCACCCTTACCTCGAAATAAGCTACGCAATTTGCGCTACGCAAATTGTGTGGCTTATTCTGATGTAATTTCAAAATAAAGCACTGTTCCAAAATGTCCCTTAATTCTCTTGCAATGAGGCTTACAAGGATGTCGGAATAGCGAGCCTGTTATATTTTGATATAATGGGCTTGTTCTTAAGATGGGGAATAGCTATTTTGGGATATCTCCAGTGTAGATGTAGCCTCTGACCAGAAATGGACTTTGGTTCTTATATCACAATGTTCAGTGTTGATAAATGCAAAGTAATGCACACTGGAAAACATAATCCCAACTATGCATATAAAACTATGGGTTCTAAATTAGCTATTACCACCCAAGAAAGATCTTGGAGTCACTGTTGATCATGCTCTGAAAACATCCATTTAATGTGCAGCAGCAGTCAAAAAAGCAAACAGAATGTGAGACTATATGAATCCATGGTACATCCACATCTTGCATGCAGATGTGGTTGCCTCATCTCAAAAAAGATATATTGGAATTGGAAAAGGTTCAGAAAAGGGCAACAAAAATGATTAGGGATGTGGAACAACTTCACTATGAGGAGAAATTGATAAGACTTGGACTTTTCAGCTTCGAAAAGAGACAACTAAGGGGGGATATGATAGAGATTTATGGAATTATGACTAGTGTGGAAGAAGTAAACAAAGAAGTGTTATTTACTTCTCCTAACACAAGAACGAGGAGTCACCAAATGAACTTCATGAGCAGCAGGTTTAAAACAAAAGGAAGTATTTATACACTCATCGCATAGTCAACCTGTGGAACTCTTTGCCAGAAGATGTTGTGAAGGCCAAGACTATAACAGGATTCAAAAAAGAATTCAATACATTCATGAAGGATAGATCCATGAATGGCTATTAATCAAGATGGGCATAGATAATGTCCATAGCCACTGTTTGCCAGATTATTTTGCTCATTCCCTCTGAGGCACCTGGCATTGTTAGAAGACAGGATACTGGGCTAGATGGACCTTTGGTCTGGCTCATTACGACTATTCTTATGTCTGCTTGTTATATTTATAAGGGAGCGATAATGTATTCCAAATGGATTCTCAACAGAGGATCTTTTTAACCATTAAAATGACTTGATTGTAAGTCTCCATATGCAATTTGGCTACTATGAGTAAACTGAAGATTGTTCCAACACCCAAATGCTCAATAACTTCTGAAAGATTGTGGGAGACTTAAATTATTTTAAGGAGCCAGAACAAAATTCCATATTCAAACTTGGTGGTGCTCAGAGCCAGAACTGAAATTTTAGGCTTCAGCAAGTTTCTAGAATGAATCCATAATGACTAAGAATAAACATACACTTCTCATGTTCATCTTGTACTTCATGCTAAAAAAATTGGAACTGCTATAATTGCCTAATGATTATTATAGATTGAACCTCTAAATTTTAATCTGGGCCTCTCTGATCCGGCAATATTTGTGGTCTGGCAGGACTACGGATATTGCTGGACTAGAGAGCCCCAGCTGGCCAGGTTCAGGAGCACAGGCTGGGTCAGCGGCGGGGAGAGCAGGCTGAGCTGGGGCTGGCGGCAGTGGGACTAGTACGGTGGGGAATGCAGCCCCAGCCAGGACCGGGAGCACAGCCTAGTGGCAGGGGCTGGCATCAGGGAGCAGGGCTGATAGCTGGGAGGGGAGCCTTGACCTCCCCAGTCCGGCAAACTCTGTGGGTCAGGGCAGTTCCAAGGGTGCCAGACCAGGGAGGACCAATCTGTAACTAAAAGTTCTGTGGAAACATTAATACTTGCAGCATCCTAGTGAAGGGAAATCTTAAAGTTATATAACATTTAAAATACATTATTTAAAGCATGTGTAAATCAAAATCTAGATGCAATGTAGATTTCAGAAACTCTTAATTGTCTGGAAGGATCAATACTATCAGACCTTATGTAGGAAAGAGTGCAGTGTGCCTGCAATACTCCCAATACCTGCTGGCCTGGGAGGAACTCTCTAGTTAAATGACCCATTAATTCAAACAAATCTTGTGTAGAATTTACAGTAGTGATACTGTTGTTTATCACTTTTGGAATTTCGCTGATGCTAAATTAGTGATGGGAAATTACTGAAAATTCACAGTGTCTATGCATTCCATAATGCTAAGACTTAATTCCAGGTGTCCATTGCATGGCACTGCCTGTCACCACACCTGTCAGAATTATTTTTATATGGAATAACACAGTACTAAAGCATTCTTTGTTATGGACACTCTGTCCTACTCTGATGGAAAAGTACCAGAAAAGGTGAGAGAGGATGATGACTTCTTTATAGATTGTTTTAACCATTTTATAGAACTTAATACAAAATTCCTGCTATAGGATGGTTAAAAATAGTGTATAGAAAGGTTAGCATTTTCTATGAAGGCCTGTTGATATTTTGAGTAAGTTTTACAGACCCCCTAGTGGCTTATTTTTTTTCAAATTCTGTATGTCTTTTTCATAAGGTTAACCTACCTAGGTCCTAAAGCATTTCCAAAAGCTTTTAAAGATCTCTTATTGGGCCAGATTGTGGTCCATTTGCTTACATTTTGTTGTACCTTATACTTTTGAATAGTTACTTTGAATTCAGTGAGACTTCACATGGAGAAAGTACTGCTCAGTGTGAGTAAGGGTATGGAAATTAGTCCCATAGCTAATAAAAGTCAGATGTAACAAATTACAAAAATAATTCTAAATATTAAAATATGATAAGCTGATATGTCTACACTGACTCTGAAAGGGTATGTCAAGTTAGCTCAATTGTGTTAGCCTGTGTCTTTATAGGATTTTTTCAATCATGTTATCATGTATGAAGCCATGTTAGTTGGCTGTTTTAGAATACGTCTAGACTTCAAGGCTATTTCGGGATACCAGAGCTATCCTGAAATAGCTACCTCGTGTCCAAGGAACGCATCTGCTATTTCTAAATAGTTTTCAAAATAACGGACTTGCTATTTCGGCAACCCTGTAAACCTCATTCCACAAGGAATGTCTCAAAATAGTGCTTTATTTTGAAATTTGGTACCGTGTAGATGTGCCAAATTTCGAAATACCCTATTTCAAAATAAAATTGAAATAGGATCCGCAATTTGCATAGCGCAAATTGCGCATCTTATTTCAATTTTAGAGTGCAGTCTAGACATACCTTTAGTCAGGTGTTAGCCTGCATTTTAATGGGGCTTTTCAGTCATGTTAACCCTAATTTGATTGAGATAACTCAACTGAAAAACTCACTGTTGCCCATCCGGGTATACTCCATGGGATTGTAAAACATTGCAAAAATGTAGCAAGTGAGACTATATCCCTCTGTTTTGAATTACTAGCTCAAAGAGCCTCTATATGTAGATAGTTGGCCAAATTCTTCTCTCAGCTGCACTCTTGCAACTCAGCTGACTTCAGTAGAGTTGCATGGTGTAACTGAAATGAGAATTTGGTCTGTTTGCTGTATAATTCTGTAGATTTATCTGATTTTTGTCATTAACCCAAGAAAAGAACAAGATCATCCTATTCATTCAAAATCAAAGCTGACTCTGTCTATGTCCTCCTTCTCAGCTCTCATTGCTGCTCCTTTTAAGCAGCTTTCCAACTCTCCAAATCAGAATTTCTCTTGGTCCTTACAGTACTACCCTGAAGTAGGATTCTGCTGGCAGGTTAATATTTATCTAAACTATGTTAAGTCTTTCTGAGTTTCCAGCAGGACTTGAGGCACTACATTTATCCCTGGTGTAACTCCATTGATTTCAAAGTGAAGTTACAGCTGGACTAAATATGAACCAAGATGTCTAAATTGATGTTTATTCCCAGTCATTTGAAATGTGACTCTCTTATTAAAAAGTCCTAGAGTCTTAACACTCACTCAGATTACCTGTAAACACCATATTTGGACATCCTGAAGTGAGGCTATTCCTTTTCATATGTTTTAAGATGAGAGTCCATGCTTATGCTTTTAGATTTGTCACATTAAAAGCTATGTTATCAATGTAGAGACTGGCTCTTTCTAAATGTCTGATTTTGTTTATAGTATGACTTAGTAACAATTCATAAATACAGAGTACTGTACTATTAAAATTAATTGCATACAATTTTGAGATCACAACACCATGTTTCTTTGAAGTGAATGGAATGTGTCTGGTGAATGCATAACAGTATTTCACAGCACTCAGTAGTAAATAAGAATATACTAGGAATACAATTTTAATGGTCAAAACCATTTTTTCATAATGTGGGATACACAGGTATAAAGCGAGTAGGGTTTGTATAAAGAGTGACACATAATCACCTAAACTTATGTAGTATTTTGCTACAATCTTAGGTCCAAACAGGCCTTGGCTCAGTTTTCTGGCATGGCAAAAGTAACAAATCAATGGCAGTTACCTACTGTATCATGGAGTAGGAGAATAAGACTCCAGAGCAAGATAATCCACATAGATAGAGGGTGAAAATTCCATTCACATTTTTATTAGTCTGACTTAACTGCAAATTTATATTTGGTTTTATATTTGTGATTTATCCCCCTGCCCCCATTGTGCCTAGAGATTGTTGGGGAGGGGCAGTTATTAATCTTGGCACAGTGATATGGGCTAAAGGTGGCATTTCAGTTTTAACTGATGATAGGGAGAGTTAACAAGAAAGAGGTATAATGAGGATTCATGTATTCCTTGCCTAACTCTTGTGGTGTCTCACTGTATGATTACTGGGCAGGTCATTTATACCTTTATATGCCTCAGTTTCCTATCTGCAAAATGTGGATAATATTACTAAATTGTCAGTAGTGTTGTGTGTGGTCTTGGCCAATTTATATTTCCAAAATGCTTTGAGATCTTCTATAGAAAGGGGCTCTATACATATAATTTTGTTTATTAATTACTGTAATTTCTTGCTGCTGTAGATTTAATTTTATTGGAATTCAATTTTTAGTGGTTTATGGTGGGTTTTTCAAAGGCATGTGAGAATTAGCTGCTCAGTTTTCATTGAACTCAATGGCTTTTAGGCATCTAACTCTCTTAAGCTCCTTTAAAAATGCCAGCCTTAATTTCCTCAACCTGCATAAGCTTAATTTTGGAGATGAATGAAAAGAGCATAACAGGATCTCTTTGGGTGTGTCTACACAACAGGGCTAAAGTTGAATTAAGCTATGCAACTTCAGCTACGTCAACTGCGTATCTTAAGTCAAAATAGCTTAATTCGGCTTTTGGTACTGTCTACATAGCAGGAAGTTGAAGGAAGAACACTCTTCCTTCAGTTTCCCTTAAAACTTCCCTTACTCCTCGTAAAATGAGGATTACCATGAGTTGGAGTAAGAAGTCCTCCAGCTTGACGTTTTTTCGAAATAAAGGCTTGCTGTGTGGATGTGTACTCTGTTATTTCGGAATAACCTGTTATTTCGTAATAACACTGCTGTGTAGATATACCCTTAAAGTTCTGTGCTGAAGGGGAAGTCAGTAGTTCATTGCAGGTAATCAGCGTACTTTAATACCAGGCCATATAGGGCAAGCCAGTATTTTTCACATGTAATGCCTCACCGGTTTCCATAGCCATGGCTTGGAGAGTAGATGTTTTAACTGGAAACTTCCAAAGTGACTTGTGAACACACTTGGCCCTGTGTCTCTGCTGTGTTGAGGTTGCCAGTCATCTTGATTCAAATTATTTGCAATGCCTTAGAGTATGCGTTAGAATGAAAGTAATTTTCTTAAGGGCTAGTCTTGAATTTACTTCCAATTAGATATGGTTAATAACACCCCTTAATGATTGATCTGAGTATACTTTATGATTCTTTGGAGTTAAGGCAGGGTCAAGACAGGGTTGAGACCTATGTACAGAAAAGTCACATTGCCACTGCCTGTTTTGTGCCCGTTTGAAGATTTTTCCCGCCCCCTTCAGTGGCTGAGCTTCTTGCTCCCTGCTGGTTTCCTAAACTCTCCAGTTCAAGGAATGAGCCTGAGATTGAAAACAGAATGCCACCTTCTGTCATGGCTCTATAAAGGCAGAGCCCCACCAGGCTGGGCTGACCGTGTTGCATTTTAATAGTCAGCTAATAACGACCTTTGCAAAAGTTTGTCCTATTAATGCTGACTTTAGCAGCCACAACAATGTCAGTGTAATAGACAAATGAATTTTGTATCCTGAAAAATTATTTACTTTATCTGAAATTATCTGAAGGATTTCTGACTTGTTTCAAAATTAAAAATAGTAAAATATTGTGTTGGATCCAGAAAAAAAGCCAATATATATATTTGAACTGTGCACATCAAGATTATTGTGGGGAGAGATTCTAAATTGTGAGTGGGTGACCATCTTGAGCTCATATGTAGATCCAGATACTTCCGAAGAGCCAGCCATTTCATCATCAATGAGCCATGAATTATTGTGTGGAGTCTTATGTGCATTTTTATGGGAGTCGCATAGAACTGTTATAATGTAATTTGAACACTGGCCAATACTATATGTGAACTTACGTTGGCTTTAGCAAGAAAATCTGCTTGTTGCTGGGATTTTCCCCCCTTAATTGGTTTAATATTTTTTTAAAAAGCACAAACAATATGCTTATTATTACAGCGTTTCCTAATAAGCAGGGCATTAAAACTGCCATGTTTTATTGGGCCATTAACACACACCTCAGATGGGATGGAAGGAATGAAGTTATAGGCACCTGTTTGTATAAATGTATATCTTCAGTCACACAAGGTATATGTTAATCCACCACTAGATTGTCTCAGTTCAATTGTAACATGGATCCCTTGTTTGACAGTTGATTTTTCACTTAAATATAAAAGATTCTTTTTATCAGATATCTTTCTAATAAATGGGAAACTGCCATTGTTGTGCCTGTTCACTGGACAATGAATATTTACTCCCTAAGGAGCATGAGAGTTTGTGGAGAGTCTTGATAATAGTCCACTAGATATAGGGTTGTCCATTTTCCTGAATGGATGGCCGGGACACCATTTGTGGCAATGATCCCTGGTCCATCCATTTGGGAGAGTTGCAAACTTGTACTGGGGCATCCACAAGGATTGTCAATTCCTTGCTCCTCTTCCTTCCCCAGCTTTTCTGACAGCACAGCTCATTTATGAGCAATATTGCCACTGACAACCAGCATGATCTCCATCTTTTCCAGAATGACCTTCAGCCAGGTCATACTTATTCAAGTCTCTTGTCTTGGCCAGCTGTGCTATCCAGGTTTGGGGAAAAGAGGATATATCTTACATCTTCGGAGTTAGAGCTAGCCTGGAATTTTGTGACTAAATGGGGAGAGAGAGAAAGAGAAGCCAGCTATATTTCAGCCGTTATGTGCCACACCTGGTCATAGTGATACTAAAAATGTATCTTTATGGCTTTCCCTTTGGCTTCCCTGCCCTGTCTCATGTATTTATATTACCACAAAGGCAGTTGTTCATTCAGCACTTTTTCAGTATGGTTACCGAGAAAGGCTAGCTCCTTTCTAATCTTTTATGAATTACAGTGCCCTTTTAATAGAAGAACTTTTATCAGTTACATCCCTAAAGCACAGTCCTGCTTCATGTAGTACAGTTAAAATGAGTTTATACTATTAGAAATGAACATTATAAACTCCCCCCTCCCTTGCATTTTGCTTTGATGTTTTACATTTGGATTTTCTATACACACACTGAAACAATGGGCAACAAAGAGGCTGCCTTTGTTCTGGTAGAGCAGCATACAGCTCAGGAGATCAGCATCTCATTTTACTGTAATCCCTGGTAATTTTGTATTAACTTCTTTTGATGTGGCAATTGAGTGTTTTTTAAGGGTTAATTACTAGCAGCAGCAAACAGAACATGGTAGTCATCCCACTGAAAAAAGGTGCATGACACCCCTGTTAACAGTATAATTGTTGGGAATCTAATAATTTTTACTGAATAGGAAAATAGTAGACAGCAGGCAGTGTTATCTTGTGGCTAAACAGTGAACCAGGATGCCTGGGTTTTGTTTTAAACTCCCCCACTGATTCTCCTCTGTTACCTGAGTGGATCACTTAATCTCTGGGTGCCTTTTTGTATAATGAATATCATACTTACCTACTGTTACCAGATTTGCCCAATACTCTGGGGTATGCTCATTTGTTAGGGTTACTCTTATGGGGTTGGGGGGGAGGTTAATAATTCTATCCATATGCTGCTTGTGCTTACTTGTGGTCTCATATAGAGCTGAATTCTCCCTGCTGCCAATTCCCCCTCCCACTGGAGCTCTTCTGCAGGAACTATGTTCCTCAGGATGGGGTTCTTCCCACCTTAGAAACACATGGACACTCACACCCACTAACAGAGCATGTCTGAGAGGACTGGGTAATCTGCACTCACAAGCTGACCCCTCATTTGTCCCTGGACTCAGCAGGCTGGGTTTAACAGCAATGCCACACTGCACCCTCATATGCCTTTGGACTCAGTGGGCTGGATTAAACAGCACTTTAAGCTGCCATCCTCATATGTCCCCAGGTTCAGCACCTCTCTATCCCCACTTTCACGCCACAAACATTTGCTGGTAGACCACATGATGAGCAAATCCCACAGGATTTTGGGCCCTACAGGGATCTTTAGCTTGGGTACAAGAAGCATTGCAGAGTGAATGGAGAAGCTAAAACAATACCCCTGAGGAAGGATGAGCGAGAGAAAGGAAAAGAGAGAGAAGCAACCAGCTTAACAATGAAACTTATTTATTTTTGGGTAGTGAATATATATATATATATATATATATATATATATATATATGGGGAGCCAAACACACAAAATAGTTACAATATTAAATCTAAATTGAAACTGATAACAAATGTTGCACTAGCTAACCATATAACAGTTTACATAGGGCAGGGTCAGGAGGCCATGCTTAGAGAGAGGTGGGTGGGGAGAGAGAGACCGCACCACTCCGTGGAGCTTGTACTGATCGGCGTTCCCAGATGGTGATGGGAGCCAGGGGTCCAGAGAGCAGGAGACAAGCAGAGCAGAACCCGCAGCACAATCAGACAGGAGATGAAGTCTCAGTGGAACTAATGCAGTTTAAAGCCAGGTATCAGAACGGTTTTTCTTGGACAAGGGTAGGAGTTTTTGTAGGGACAGGACAATGGTTCCAGGAGAACACTGGATTTGTTTATGGGTAAACAGAGGCGAGATAATAGAGACTGATCACCCCCGGTTGTGGGTGATGTTCCTTGAACAGCTCACAATGCAACTAGGCAGTTTCAGTATTTTGGATGTCAATAGGATCCATTACTAGAATTGGTCTGATAATGACTAATTTGGGTTTGAGCAGGCCCTGGGTTCATTAGCATCTGGAGCAGAGATTTCCCATCAGGCAGAGCTTCTCTGCTTTCGGTATCCCATAGTTCAGTGGGGTTCCTGCTTTGGAAGAGCTGGTCTCTATTCCATATGCTAATGGAGATATCTCTGTATTCTGTCTTCCATGCAGATGAAGCTGGGGTGTTTCCTTAATTCTATCACCCTTGTCTGGAGGAGCTTAGGTGGGTCTTCCCCAGCCTTTTCGTTGCTTTGTCTTTGATTCAAGCAGAGGCCTGAGGGAGGAGGATGGTTTTCCATGAGTGTCACTCCCTGGCTCCCCAAGAGCAGAGGGCTGACAGGTGGCCATGGTCTGGTTCCTCAAGAACACAGAGCTGGTAGGTAACACTGTCTCACATGGGTATCTGAGGGCTTCTGAATATTTTGCAGCATTGGCAATCCCAAGCATTCAAACATAATGATTCAGCCCCCCAAAATCATAACTGGATTTCAAAAAAATCATTACAAAATAAAGTTAGGAAGTTATTTGCTTCTGTTTTTGGAGATTTTAGGTTACTCTCTGGTCCCATTTTCAAGCTTTATTTTGCAATGGGGAGGGCTAGAAACTTACTTTACTGAAAAAAAGAAACCAAACTGAAAATCTCACCTAATCAGCTGAATCCAGGAGCTGGCTCTTTAAGAAAAATACTAAATATTGTGAGACTTGTGACAACTCGGGAAGAAAAGGAGACAATTGGCAACACTAAGTTTGCAGAGTCCTTTTTTATTCTTTAATAATAGGTACTCTGTAAATGTCAAGTATTGCTATATGGGCCAGCTATTTAAATGCAGTAAAGTTCAATTTCCTATCAATTTAAATGCCAACCATCTTCATGCTGTGAGTCACTCTTTAAGTGTATGAATGTTTAAAGTCAATGTTCTGTCTTGCTGTTATGTTTTAAAATTAAGAGTTCTGGCTCAGTAGTGTAGGTTCATAGCTAATGTCATCATTCATGATATTTTCCCTCCATTTAATACAATATAAAAGAAAACATATTGGTCACAAATTGACAACCCAGAAGACTAAAGCCCTTCTATACATCCATAGAATGAATAGAAATAGACAGAAATGGTGAAAATTCTATCAAGATCATGCACATCAATTTTCTATTTGCCCTTACTAACTCAATTATTAACATCCTCAGAGATGCCATTTCTGTTTAGATATGAGTTCAAGGCCAATCTCATTCCTTAACCTAAACCAGTGGTCTCCAACCTTTTTAACTGCAAGATCACTTTTTCAATTTAAGTACAATGTAAGATCTACCTCAAACCCAAACACCCTTCCCCACTTCCTTCCCACCCCTTCTTTGAAGCCCGCCCTGCTCCACCCCTTCTCTGAGGCCTCACCCTGCTCATTCCACCCCCCTTCCTCTCCCATCCTCACTTTCACCAGGCTGGGGTAGAGGGTTGGGGTGCAGGCTCTGGTCTTGCGCCAAGGTGTTTGGAGTGTGGGAAGGGCTCTGGGCTTAGCCCAGGGTGGGAGACGGGTCCAGGAGGGGTGTCAGGGTGCAAGCTCTGGTAAAGAGTTTGGGTGCAAGGGGTTTGGGTGCATCTGGGGCAGGAGGTTGGGTGCAGGGGGGGATTCAGGACTGGGACAGGGAGGAGCGCAGGAAGCAGGTTCTGGCTGGGCACTGTTTAACAGAGACAGCTTCTGGGTGGTGGAGCAGTGGGATTAAGGCAGGCTTACTCCTGCCCAGGCCCTACTCCAGGCCTGAAAGCAGCTGGCATGTACAGCAATGGCTCCATGTACTGCCCCTCATCTATAGGCACTGAGCCCACAGATTCTACCGGCCATGGTTCCCCAATGCTGATTAATGGGAGCTGCAGGAGCGGTGTCTGCAGGCAAGGACAGCAAGTGGAGTCCCCCTGCTCTTCCTTTCTCAGGGGCTGCAGGGATATGCCAGCCACTTCCAGGAGCAGCAGTTAACACAGGGATAATTACTCCAGCCATGGCAGGTTAGGCATTTGAAAACTCACTACTCAAAGAATTAAATTTAAGTGAAAGAGAGAAATGAAAATTATGAAATGCACAGACCAGTCAAACCCCAAAATAACCCACTTTGCAAGCAGTAAGAGTAGTAACATCAACAACCCATGTATGTGTTAGGTCGGGAGAGGAGAGTGAAGGACAGTGTGTGTTTGTGAGAATGACAGAGACACAGGCAATGTGTGAGAGTGACAGAGATTTGCATTGCCAAGCTCCCTCCACCCCCTTCTCTCTGTGTGGAGATCAGGTGCAGAAGTGGAGGAGTAGGGACACCTTGACATCAGCATCCCCCCCTTTTCTCTGTCCCACACCTTGCACAGCAAGCAGGAGCCTCCAACAAGGGGCAGCTCCAAGGCAGAGGACAGGAGCTGCATGACAGTGGGTGGAGGGGCATGTCAAGTGCCAGTGCTTGATAGCTTTCTGGCCAAACCAGTCAGAATCACCTATTAGAGGCTCCAAGATCTACCAGTAGATCCCAAAATCTGTTTCATGAAAACATAAGAGACTGGAGGAATAGAATAGGAAGATGCTTTTAAGACCAGTATACCTGCTACTTCTGAGGTTAACTTTACCTTATCTTCCTCCTTTACCACCTAATCCATTTCTTCTTATTTACATGTACGCTTTGCTTTGACTTCCCTTCTCCCAAAACCACAGATGCAACCATTGCTGGAGCAAACGTGTTTTCCTTCTTTTGGTGATGTCTACACCCAACTCTGCCTGCCATGTGGATGGAAAGGAAAAAAATGTAAAGATCTTGGAACCCTTCCCTGAATTGCCACTTTCCTGCTACTCATCTCTATTTAAAATCCCTGGAGTAAACCATTCTCTGTCTTCCTTATCCTGGCTCCTGCTGGGGTCCATTGGCTCCTGCTGTACTGCAAATGGCAGAGCCTACAGGGGGAGGAAAAAGTACAGATGCTCCAGCACTTCCTTCTGGGGCTCCACAACAGGTTCTTTTCCTCCACTTTGGGAGGATTACAAAGCACCAGAAGGTTGAATAGGGGAGTGTGGAAGAGAGCACCTGGGCAGGAAGGAATCTGGGAATAGAGGAAGTGTGAGAAGGAAACATTTTTTTTCTGCTCTGTCTATACAGAATGAGATTTTAATTTGCAAAACACCCCAATGCAGGGTATTTTCGATTGCTCAGAAGTGTTGACATTTCAGTTTCTCTTCAGCTCTGTGCCAAGGAGAGTAAAGGGAAAAGATCTCTCTACTCAGCAATTGTTCTTGGTTCTGGCTCTGCTAGCCTGCCACTCTCTCTACCCTGCACTCCTCTCCTGTGCCTCTTACTTTTACTATGTTAATGAGCCAATTTGCTCATTACTTCTCCCCAGTCCATTCTAATCCACTACGTAGGACCTATCACGTTTGCCCAGCACCCTACAGGGGAATTAATAGGTATTTAAGTGTCCAGGGTGCATAGCAGTCCTTAGCAAGGAGGGGAGAGAAGGCATGTATGTGCATGAGCAAGCGAGAGGGAAAGGAGGAGGGGATAGTAAGCATCAACATTCTTGCTGTTGGAGACAGGAATAGAAGAGGTTAAGGTGGAGAAGAGGAGGCTGCATGAATCTGAATTTATGTGAATTCTCTTGGGGGAAACTTTTGTAATGAGTCCTGTGTGGTTAGGGTAGGGGAACCTACCTGAATGTGTGAATGGATGTGTGGGGGAGGCAGCCCACAAGTGTGAGTGGATTCCCACCCACTTTGAGGTGCTTGTGTATTTTGCTGGAATTTGGTGGAAGGCAATAGCACACGTGTCAGACAGTGGGAATGGGAGCACAAGACAGAGGAAAGGAGTGGAAAGAGAGCAAAGCCAGTCTCAGGGAAAATGGCACCCTGGGTGGACTTGTATGTTTGTGACACCTTGCTTCCACTGCCTCCCCAACCATTGTTCCCCTGCTTCTCTCCTTCTCTTCCGTCAGTTGTCCTGAGCTCCCTCATGTCCACCCTGCTCCGTGCCTCTTTACCACAGCTCTCCCTAGAAGACTATGGGGTCCTGAGCAGTCGCCCACCTATAAGGAGCAGCCATGGGAGCAAGTTGGAAATGTTAAGGGATGGAGGAAAAGAACTCAGCACAAGAAAACATGAGGAAGGGATGTGTGGGAGGAGAGAGAACAATTTTCACAATATAGAAATAGTATTACACCAGATAAGGGAACAAAAAAAATGAAGGAAAAGATGAATGCAAGGAAAACAAAGTCCCTTTAAAGTGTTCACTTAATAGAAAATATAAACATCAAAACAAAATCAGTAACAAAATAAAAGAAGCTTTTTAAAAAGAAAATGGATGGGATAAAATGGGCTGTGAGGGTGAGATTGGAAAGGATCAGCAATAACTGACTGTCTCTTTCCCATGATTTTTGTCTTTCTTATCTTCTCCTGGTCTCTCTCCTCCCTCCCAGCTGTTCCTGCAAATATTTTCTCTGGTTGTACCTAGGCCAGTAACTTATTCCATTTGTTGTTTACTCTTCGCTTGAAGTGATTCTGCAGAAGATTCCCATTTACTCTTAGCTTTGGGATTATTATGTTTCTTGGCTTTTGAACCCTTTTATAGAAAATGTTCCATTTTTTTCTAAGGAAGAAAAGACAGCATGGACTTTATGGATTTGTTTTTTCCCCTTGATGTTCCATGGGGAGTAATTGATATATACTGTGTGACAGAAAAAAAGAAACAAAAAAAAGTTATGGTGTAACCCATATACCTAGGCTATGTCTACACTGGCGGCTTCTTGCGCAAGAACATCTTGCGCAAGGGTTCTTGTGAAAGAAGTCTTGCGCAAGAAAATGTCCACACTGCCATGTGCGAGCTGTGCTTTTGCTCAAGAGTACCCATGGCAGCGTGGACGCTCTCTTGCGCAAGAAAGCTCTGATGGCCATTTTACCCATAGGGTTTTCTTGTGCAAGAAATCTATGCCGAGCGTCCACACTGCCCTCTTGTGCAAGAGCTCCTGCGCAAGAGGGCTTACACCTGTTAAAAAAGAGTGTAGCTCTTGCGCAAGGAGCCCTCTCTTACCACGCCGTACTGTAAATTTCCTTGAGCAAGAGCGGGCGGGCAGTGTGGACGCTCTGCGGATTCTTGCACAAGAACAGCCATACTTGTGCAAGAAGCCGCCAGTGTAGACATAGCCCTAGTGTGGTTACTGAGCAATGCAAGTGGTACCTAGCCCACAGCAACAGTTAAGACCAAGAGACCTCTACAGCATGAGCTCGGCGGTAGCTGGCTTTTAGCTCAGAGGGTAGCGGCTCCTGTATTCAGCTCCAGAAGTCCCAGGTTCACATCCACCTGGTGGTGGTTACAATGGTATTGCATAGGAACATATTGCACAAATAAACTGTTCATGTGAATGTAGAGAGAAAACAGAGGCAGAAGAACATTTCCTTTCATGACTGAAGATAGGCCAGTTACAGGGTCCCCACTCAGAATGAAACTAAGAACCACGTGGCTGATGGTATGAACACTTGGAATATGCACACTTTGGGAAAATTTCCTTCTTGTTGTCTCAGAAAAATGGAAAAGCCTGATTTCCACTGAAATGTGGATGGCAGAGTGCCCATTTAGTGCTACAGGCAGAGGAAGCCCTCCACTGTTGCTTACACTTGTCACAGCCGTACTTGCTGGAGGATGGCTCACCTCATTGCTTATGTACGCTGAGCTGTTAGCCCAGCTAGGCCCTTGCCCAAGGCTCTGGCCAGCTCTGATAACACGCAGCTCCGTCTGCAGGAGCAACACAGTATGCAGTCCTAGTATAAACCTATGCTCAGAAATGTGGGTAATAAATTTCAGTTTATTTCCTGGCTGCAACCTCATGATCTGGGCTTGAGGTGTAAAACAAGGAATAACGGAGGGCATTGCAGCTCCCCCTCTTACGGTAAAAATAAACAGGAGCCTTCCTTCTCTGCTTGTCTTGCTGTCTTGGATAAATAGCAGTTCCCTGCAGCTCCTTCTTGTCCTTAGTTGGGGTGGGGACAGCTCTCCCTTCTGGGCCAAGTTAATGGACCCACTGCATGGGTAATGCTCAGAAAAGTTAATACTGCTACCACGTGACAGTGGTCAGTGTTCTTTGATACCAGTGGCTTCTCTTAGATGCCAGAGCTGCAAAGTTCTCTTCTAAATTTTTCTAGACGTTGGGGTTGTTGGGCTCTGGTTTTCTGGTATGGTCCATTATAGAAATTAGGGCCAGCTTCAAAGTTTGGATTTTGATTTGAATTTCCCATAATTCAAATGATTAGGAGTATGGGTATTTGGTTCAGGCCCATCTTTATTATGGGCTTCTCATGCAGGAGGAGAGAAGAGAAACTGGCTGGAGGAATCATTGTTGAATAACACAAGAACAAGTTCTCTGCTCACTAAGCATAAGACAGTCACTGGGAATTCAACCTACCATATATTGTGGCATTCAAACGTCAGAGTGAACGAGTCATGGCTTTCCTGATGTGTAATGTTAGTGTGCTGTCACATGCCCACTCAATAGCTGCCTATGAATCCTTTAAAAAAAGTTGTCACACTAGGGAGGTGTTTGACTTGTGGTACAATGTGACTTTCTACAATAAACTAATAACTCTCCTTTACTGCATCTAGTTATGAGGGTTATTAATAACAGCAACAATAATAATAACTGTGACAATATGATGAAGCCCCTCCAGGAAAGAAAAATCTGACAGTCTGGGCTTCAGAAATCCCTCCTCAGCTTGAGATTTGTTTTTAAATGTATTCTGACTATAGCTATAACAAGTAAAATCATCAGCCTGTTTAGGAGCAAGCTCAGACAACTGCATTAGTAACATCTTTTCAACACAGCTTGCTTGTTTTAATCTCCATAATGAATGCCAGTTTATCAGAGCATAGCTGATTTCCCCAGCTGAATTTCACTTGGTACTGTGTGAAAGTTCATGAGTGAATTTAAAGCTATGGTGGTGGCATAAAGAATTTCTGAACCTCTCTGTTGGATTTTGGTGAATAGCTGGATCCTCTTTCTCCCCTTCTCTAGAAGAGAAGGTTGAAATCTTCCAATATTGACAGCCATCAGGGTAAACAAGGAACATATTTCAATGACTGGGGCTGAGGAGGTGGCATGTATATTTCGATCCCATATCTGCCAGTGATACTTCTTCTTTTAATGCCATTGGAGAAAGATGATTTTTAAAAATCCTTTTCACAACAGTTGCAAAAATCTGTCAACTGTTGCTTGTCAAGTCAGCCATCTGGGAACATCATGTTCTCAAGCATCTTGTGACTCTGGAAAGCTCCCAATGGCTTGGTCACAACCAATGACAAGAAGTGCATATGGATTCCTTTAACTCCCAGAATGTGTTTGCTTTTTCCAGGCATTGCTGGCAGTGTTACAATAATAATATTTAATAACTTACATTGAGACATGGTCCTTCCAGGTAACAGTTGCTATCTTGAAGGATACTACTGCATTCCTTAAAATAAACATCCTTATACATTTCCAAGATTTGGATTATCAACCCTAACCCTAACCCCGAATTCTTCATTCTCAGATTTACAGATGGATTCTTTGAAGTGACTGCCAGATAATTAGCCTTAGGCGTTTGCTTGTCCACTTGCTTGAAAATCTGACTCTGCTGTAGCAGAGGCTGCTTGTCATATACTTATATTACCATGCAAGCATGTCTACATGGAGAAATTTGCCAAGATAACAATACCACTGTTATAATGGTATGGCTTTCTGTGAGGGCACTCTTATTCCAGGATACAGGATGGTGTATAAATACCACCAAATTTTCCCGAGTAGACGAGCTGTTAAAATCATATTTGCAGGGTCAAGACTGAGCCTTATTGTGAGTATGTGTCTTCAATTAGTCATACTGTAACACCATGTAAAAGACATAGATTAGATTAAATCACTGAGAAAGTAAAATGAGATTTTCATGTCTGTTGAGTTAGCTAAAGTTAGCACTAGTTGGTGCCTAAGAGGCTAAAATCATGTTTGGTAGTAGGACTAAATCTGATACTCTTCTTTCCTTAATACAACCAGACAGCAAGCCTAGAATTTAATTTCAAGGAAAAGATTAAGTGGCTAGGTGTAGATTGGATCCAACAGATATTGTGCTTTCTTATACCATGGATGCATTTGACCTTCTGTTCAGAAAGATGTTTTTAAGTGGTGGCAGGTGCATTAGGAAGTTCAACTCAGACGGAGCAAGAAAGTGCCATTGATGTAAAATCTGACAAACAGCTTAAACCACCTAAGAGTTAAAATAGCCATTTCTCACTCTTAAGACATTGCCTAAAGTATACAACTGACATTCATGTTAGTTATGGAGGTTGCACTTTATTGCATTTTATAGTAGTCCATTACTATTAGTCTCTTCTGCAGTATAGTGTTCTGCAGGCATTAGTCTGCTTTAGGCGTAGATGTTCTTATTCCTCAAACATTTTTACTTTTCTATAAAAACAAGTAGTCCTGTGGCACTTTAGAGACTAACAAATATATATATATATATATATATATAGTATCATGAGCTTTTGTGGGTAAAACCCACGAAAGCTCATAGTACTGTATATTTTTGTTAGTTTTTAAAGTACCACAGGACTACTCATTGTTTTTAAAGGTACAAACTAACACAGCTACCCCTCTGTTACTTTTCTATGTACTTCCAGGCTCATTCTCTTACCCTTGCCCTCCCCCAATAATCTATAGGTTACTGCTATGCTTCTCCCCCAATAATATTCTATGGGTCACTTATACTCAGCACCAAATGCATTAACCAATTTAGATGTGCAGCCAGGATGCTATGCGAAGAGATCTACCCCACAAACACAGAATATATACACATTTCCAGAGGAACAGCTTTTAAATGATCCAGTCTTGAGTTGGGCCAAAATTGAAACTGTTAATCTATAGTCCTTTGACTTTCTAGATACAGAGATTCAGATTCAAATCCCTGGATCTGAGGTTTCTGTAAAATCTTGGCCTACAGTCCACGTTGGAAGGAAGCCTCTCTTTTGTGTTTGTTTGAGATCCAAATAGAGTTTCCAAGTGTTCTGGCAAAATTTCCACTCAAGATCACAGAAATTCCGCAAGATCAGTTGATCTTGTGAGAAAAGATTGTGAGACTTCTGTGCCACTACTACCTACATCTAACTCTGTCTTCACTGCCAAAAAAGGTGTGTTTTTTACTGTGGGATAGCTAATCCATGTTAGTTACAGCTATCACACTGTAAAATCCGAGTGAGAGCAAACACTTGCAGTTCTTACTGGGAGGCAGCTAGGTGAAATCAGCTCTGTACTCCTCCCGCCCCCCGTCACCCTGGTGCTTGACCGTACTTAGTTTATAATTCTGTTTTTCCACTGGGATTTTAATGCATTTTAGCTGTTCCACAAAAATGTACTTTTTTGGGGGTAGAGATGAAAACCCTGAATCTGAACTTTGAACTACAGCTTATGTCTGATTCTGATTAGGATCTGCACACTACCTCTGTGGCCCAGGTACAATTCTGACTAGAGCTCGTTGGCTTTGTTTGAGTTTCAAAAGTAAAAGCATTTGGAAATTTTACTAATTTTTTTCTCTTCTGCTTTTTGATCATCTCTGGACTCATCATTGAACTCTATCAAATAAAAATTTTAAATGTTGAAATATGTATACTGCTAATTCTATGACATTAGTGCCTATTTTTGGATCATAGCCCCCTTGTGAGAGGCATTGCACAAAACAAAATAAGATGAAACAAGACGTGGATACAATACAACAAACATAATTGGTCAGCATGACAGTCCACAGTCATTGCATACCTGCTGCCTAACAGGAAAATAAAAAAGAAATCTGCTCTAGTTTTGATTAGCATCTTGAACTCTGTGCACTAACTTCTTTTAACCCTCCAATCCTAGTAAAATAAAAACTGGGGAAAAATACATTGTTCATTTAAGTAGCTTATCGTAAGTTAATTTAAAAGTGAAAAAATCCCTCTTTTTTAAATCAAGTCAGATTATAGTTGATAATAATTTGTACTTGCATTTGATAGAGTCTTTCATCTGAGGATCTCAGAACACTTTAAAAGTCACATTCAGTAAGTCTCACTTTAACCTCCTATGAATGCATTAAGTACTATGCCCATTTGACAGGTAAGTAAACAGAAACACAGAGACTGAGAATCCTTAACATTCACCCAAGTCAGAGTTGAAGTCAAACAGAATATCAGCTTACTTGTTCAGATCCCTAAAGAGGGATTGGCAAAGCTGAGATGAATCTTCACTCCCAGGGCTCTTGTCTAGCTCTAGATTACATAGTGAAGCATGTAGCCATAGAGAGATGTGATTTAGTTGTTAAACATGGGTCTACGTGTGAAGAGGCCTGAATTCTGTTTCCTCTTCTGCCAACGATTTGAATCACTTAGCAAATAATGTGATTTCACTGTGTCTTGTTTTCCCCAAGTAATGTGGGACCAATACTTTCTCCTTCTTTGCAAAGAACCTTGGTGAAAGGTGATGTTTAACTGCAACACATTGTTTTTATTATTATTGCAGAAATAAAGATCTCATGGTCTTGACTTCCTATAGAACTGAGGCATCTATAAAACAGTGCTAGGAATATAGGGCAAGGCTATATTTTGACTCCTTTGTGGCAGTGAGTTCATAGCCACAAAATTTTATATCTTGCAGCATCCACAAAGCCTGCATAATAACATGTTATTCATTTTGAGGACTCTTGAAATCTAGACACACTTAGTATGTGACAGATCTTATGCATTAATCTGACATGCACATAGAGCTGGTTTGACTGTTCTTTAGTGCTGTCCCAGAAAGGACTTAGGTAATTATCAAGTGATCCATCCCTTGTCACCCATTCCCAGCTTCTGATAAACCAAAGCTAGGGACACTATTCCTGCCCATCCTGGCTAATAGCCATTGATGAACCTAACCTCCATGAATTTTTCTAATTCCTTTTTGAACCCTGTAATAGTCCTGACCTTCACAACATCCTCTGGCAAAGAGTTCCACAGGTTGACTGTGCATTGTATGAAGCAATACTTCCTTTAATTTGTTTAAAACCTGCTGCCTATTAATTTCATTTGGTGATGCCTAGTTCTTATGTTATGAAGAGTAAATAGCACTTCCTTATCTACTTTCTCTACAGCACTAATGATTTTATATATCGCTATCATATTCCCCCATTAGTTGTCTCATTTCCAAGCTGAAAAGCCCCAGTTTTATTAATCTTTCTTCATAGGGAAGCCATTCCATAATCCTAATAGTTTTTGTTGCCCTTTTCTGAATCTTCTCCTTTCCAATATATCTTTTTTGGGATGGGGAAACCACATCTGCACATAGTATTAAAGATATGAGTGTACCATGGATTTATATAGTGGGGATTGAGGTTGGCTGGGAAGCCTTTGCTCAGTGTTCCTCCACTTATGGAGATAAGGTTGAAATCTATGTGGAGCAGGGCCTTCTCATCCTTTGCCCCTAGGCTATGGAATTCTCTCCCCCGGGACATTTGCCTGGCACCAACGTTTTGACACCAGGCCAAGGCCACCCTTTTTACCTGTGCTTTTATTGGTGTTTAGCTGTGTGTGTGTGTGTGTGTGTGTGTGTGTGTGTGTGTGTGTCCCTCCTCTTGAGGTCTTTTAGCAGGTTTTATGCCCCCCCTTTGGGATCCTATATTTTACTTTATATAATATTTATTTATTGTGTTTTTTAAAGTTTTGTAAGCTGCCTCGAATATTTTTAAATAGAGAGGCGGGGTAAAAATATATTAAATAAATAAAATACATACATTATATAGAAGTAGCATGATATTTTCTATCTTATTATCTGTCCATTTCTTAATGAGTCCCAACATTCTGTTTACTTTTTTGACTGTCACTGCAGCTTGAGTGGATGTTTTCAGCAAGCTATCCACAATGACTCCAAGATCTCTTTCTTGGGTGGTAATAGCTACTTTAGTCCCCATCATTCTATATGAGTATTTGGGATTATGTTTTCCAATGGGCACTACATGGCATTTATCAACATTAAATTTCATCTGCCATTTTGTTGCTCAGTCATTTAGTTTTGAGAGATCCTTTTGTAGCTTTTCACAGTCTGCCCAGGACTTAACTATCTTGAGTTATTTTATATCATCTGCAAATTTTGCATCATCTACAAATTTTGCCATCTCATTGTTTACCCCTTTTTCTAGATAATTTATGAATATGTTGACTAGCACTGGTCCTAGAGACTCCTGGGGGACACCGCTATTTACTTCTTTCCATTCTGAAAATGGACTATTCATTCCTACCTTTTGTTTCCTATCTTTTAACCAGATACCAGTACATGAGAGAAGCTTACTATGTTTAAGAACCTTTAGTGAGGGTATTGTCAAAGATTTCTGGATCCCCCTTGTCCACGTGTTTGTTGACCCCCCCCCCAAAGAATTCTAATAGATTGGTGAGGCATGATTTCCCTTTACAGAAACCATGTTGACTCTTCCCCAGTAAATTCGGTTCATCTGACAATTCTGTTCTTTACTATAGTTTCAACCAATTTGCTCAGTACTAAAGTCAGACTTACCTGTTTGTAATTGCCAGGATCACCTCTGGAGCCCTCTTTAAAAATTGGTGTCACATCAGCTATCTTCCAGTCATTTGATACAGAAGCTAATTTAAATGCTGTCTTACAGACTACAGTTAGTAGTTCTGTACTTTCACATTTGAGTTCTGTTAGAACTTTTGGGTGAATGCCATCTGGTGTTGGTGATTTATTATTGTTTAATTTATCAATTTCTTTCAAAACCTCCTCCAATTTCACCTCAATCTGGAACAGATTTGTCACTTAAAAGAAATGGCTGAGGTTTGGGAATTTCCCTCATATTCTCAGCTGAGAAGAGTGGTACAAAGAATTATTTAAGGTATAGCTACACTGCACAGCTATTTTGGGATACCAAAGCTACCTTGTGTCTTAAAAAGCCGCCCGTTATTTTGAAATATTTTTTGAAATAATGGGCACGCAATTTGGCATCCCTGTAACCTTTGTTGCACGAGGGTTAAGGGATGTCTCGAAATAGGTTATTATTTCAAAATTTGGCACTGTGTAGATGCGCCCAATTTCAAAATAAGCTATTTCAAAATAGAATTGAAATAAGATTCACAATTTGCATAGCTCAAATTGCGTTCTTATTTCAACTTCAGGGTGCTGCGTAGATGCACCCCTATTTTCTCCGCAATGGCCTTATTGTCCCTGAGAGCTGCTTTAACATTTCAGTCATCCAGTGGCCCTATTGGTTTCCTGCATCTGATGTACTTAAAAATTGCTATTACTTTTTAAGTCTTTCGCTAGCTGTTCTTCAAATTCTTTTTTGGCCTTTCTAATTATATTTGTACACTTCATTTGCCAGAATTTATGCTCCTTTCTATTTTCCTGACTAGGGTTTAACTTCCAATTTCTAAATGATGCCTTTTGTCTCTCGTTGCTTCTTTATCTTTTAAAATTTGGGGTATACATTTAAGTTGATTCTCTATTATTTAAAAAGTGCAGAAGCAGATTGCAGGGATTTCACTTTTGGCATTGCACTTTTAAATTTCTGTTTAACTAACATCCTCATTTTTGTGTAGTTCCCTTTTCTGAAATTAAATGTTACAGTGTTGGGCTGTTCAGCTGTAAGTACAATCAAACAATGGCCAACATAAACTTACTAAATAACCTCCTGCAGGAACCTCAGAAACCTTGCAAGCCTTTTTGAGATTGTGCCAAAGCTCTTCAAGCAACCTCATTCAATCCTGAGGCATGCTGGAAAACATCCTGGGATAATGCAAACAAACAGCTGATTAACAATGCAGTTAAAGAACTTCCAGCCTTGTGCCTACCCTGGGAACAATGGTCTTTGTTGAACCATTTCAGAATATTACCACCAGATGCTGTCATCTATCTCACCTTTGAAAGATGAGACGTGACACACAATGTGACTATGAACACTAGGTGTAAACTAGGGACCATGTAGATGAGGGTATGTCTAGTCTGCACACCTCTTCCGGCAGAGGGATGCAGATTAGGCAGGTTGAAATTGCTAATGAAGCGGGGATTTAAGTAAAATGAGGCATACAGGATCTATCGGAAAAAGGCTTTCTTTAGCGAAAGATCAGCCTCTAGACTGCTGCTTTTCTCCGACAAAGCTCTGTGCCGAAAAAAAGCGGTGGCCATTTTTATGCTAATGAAGTGTGGGATATTTAAATCCCCGCTTCATTAGCAATTTCGACCTGCCTAATCTGCATCCCTCTGCTGGCAGAGGGGTGCAGTCTAGACATACCCGGAGTGTCTACTTAAGCTATTTGCTAGTGCCATCTTAGACTTACACACAGTTACTTTCAAGTAACCAATCTGGACTAGGTTATTTGAACCTTGCAAATCATCCTTCCTGCTATACAAAAGAGGATTTATTATTACTATGATTATTAACACAAGCATGAATTAATTTTTTAAATATACCACTCACAAAAGTATTTAAGTAGTGGAGCAAAAAGAATGAGTTTGAGCTCCTTTCCCTTCCTGCATTTTAGTTGGCTGTTCATCAGAGCAAACATTTTAGATTATAGTTGCTTGGGGAACCTAGGAGTTACATAAGAGGATATTTCTTAAAAATAAGATTTTTTTTTCTTTTTTTTTAAACTTGAAATGTTTAATGAAAAGGATTTTGGTATGGAATAAAGATAAAGAAATATTTAAGCATGAAACTCTAGCATGAGAGGCAGGCTCCTGAAAATTTTGAATGATCACTCCAGGAAACAGCTGCCTGTCATTTCCTAATGGAAGAAAGAAAAGCTTTTCATAACAACAGGAAGTCAAGAGGGCTTATTTCCAGTGAAATCATACTTGCCACCACAAAGATTGCCCTGAATTATTTTGCTTTATGTCCTGTACTTGCTTCAGTGATCATGCAAGTCCAATTTCCAAAGGGGTCTAAGACTCACTTAAATATTATTGAGATGCAAATGTACCCTGCTGTAGTAACTTTGAACAGTAGGCAAGTTGTAGCTGAGACTGTAAAGAGAAAAACAAGGAACTAAGCCTCTTGAGATTATACTGAGAAGTTGGCTAATATCCCCATCTGGCAAATGGGGAAATGCTGTTACAACACAGCAGTAGCTTTATATCGGTAAAGGTTGGCAGTTAAAAAGAACCAAATTAGGGAATATTTTTAAAGATTAAGGCTTGATTTTTTTGGATGGCCTGATAATATAATGCAAATAGCACTGCATACTTCAACCACCAGAACAAAATGCACAGCAAACCCATATATATATTTTGGTGAGCTTTGAAATGAATAGTCTAACTTGATGCCTGCAACTTCATCCAGAAGAGTTACACTAAGCATTAATTTTGCCTGTCTTCGTACATGTTTTGAAATGAATCCATGTGCTACAGAAAGACCCATGAATCATGTACATCCCAGTGCTTCAGCTCTAAAACCACAGGTTTCTACCACTTTATCCAAGGAAGTGATAGCCTTGAGGTGCTAGTGATCTGCTCCTTAACTGACACACATGATTACACCATTCCTGCACAAACAGGGCCTGGTTTGGGTCTATTAGATTTTGTACTACCATTCCTTTGAATCTGAATTTTGGTCTTAAAATAAGATTTCAGGTTTCTGTTTAACAAGAGAAAAGAAATCACAGGTACCAAATGCCATGCAGATATTTCTGTATGATTGTCCATGAATGTACAGCTTTTATGCCATCTCTGTGAGATAAATTAAATGTGGGAAGTGAATAGTCACTCCAGAAGCATTTATGAAGACACGACAGCCATTCAGAGAATTAAGCTTCATACCTGCCATTCGTAAATTCCGGCAGCATGACTTTGATGTGAGAGAAGAGATTAAAGCTATGTCAAATCTCCCAGCTCAAACAGCCTCTAATCAAATGGGAGCCTCCAAGAATCAATGAAGTTGGTAGCTTATGAGCAGCTTTACTTATCTCTCAGGCTCCAGCTTGGTTCACAGCAGCTCATTTCCCTGCCTTCTGAAGAGGCTGAAGATGAAATTCCTGCTTCGTTTTCTTGCCAGGGGCTGTTGTTGTTTTTCAGGACTCAGCAGCAAATGTAGAACTGAACAAATTCCTTTTGGAGCCAGTCACTTAGTAAGTCATCATCAGTCCTACGTCTCCCTCCCACCCCTCTCTTGAAGCGATATCCAAGAGAAATCAAAGTATATAGGCCATGCATTCAGGATAAATATTTTATCCTAGGAAGCAGTAACTCTGAGAGGGTTAGGAGTTGTCATGGATAATCTGCTGGACTTGAGTTCTCAATGAGACCATGTGGTCAAAAGGACTAATATGATCCTTGGATGAATTAACAGGGAAATCTTGAGAAGGAGTAGGGAGGATATATTATCTCTTATTTGGCATAGATGTGACCACTACTGGAACTTTGCATCCAGTTCTGGTGCCTACAGCTCAGGAAGGATGTTAATAAATTGGAAAGGCTTCAGAGAAGAGCTCCAAGAATGATTAGAGAAGTAGAAAACATGCCTTATTGGTGGGACACTCAAGGAGTTCATTCTGTTTAGTTTTAACAAAGAGAAGGTTAAGGAGTGATTGGACGCCTGTACCTACATGGGGAACAAATATTTGATAATTGCCCTGCTTCTATATAGCAGACAAAAGTAGGAAAAGATCCAATGGCTAAAAGTTGATGCTAGACAAATTAAGACTAAAAAAAAACCCTTTATTTTCAAACAGTAAGGGTAATTTACAATTGGAATAATTTACCCAGGGTCACAATGGATTCTCCATTGCTGATAACTTGTAACTCCAGTATGGATGTTTTTCTAACAGATATGCTCTAGTTCAAGAATGAATTATTTTGGTAAGTCCTATGGCTTTTGTTACGCCGGAGATCATATGAAAAGATCACTGTGATCCTTTCTGGCCTTAAAAGCTTATGAAATATTTATCTGATTTTTCTCCTCTTTTTACCTAAGTTACATTTATTACTATGTGCCACAGCACTTGTGTCTTGGTTCTATCATGAAGGTCTTCTCAGTTGTCCCAAAATCTTGGTAGGGTAGGATTAATAATGCCATGACAAAGTTGATGCATGGGATTAGTGCATCAGAATTTGATAGAGAGGTGGGGAATTTAAGGTTTGATTGGTTTTGTTTTTTTAAAAGGAGGCTGATTTGCTTTTGTTTTTATTGGTAGGTAGTGATGCTGGCTGACATGGTTCCAGCTCATGCCAAGGCCCCAAGCCTCAGCGTCATTGACAAAGGCTTAGCTGGAAACCATTCTGGTTCACTTTTGTGTTAGCATTGTTAAAATAGGTTGTTAGAGTTATAAGAATGTATTTAATGTTTTGGCATTATGGAATGTGGATAGAATGATGCATGTGTTAATCCTACTAATTGTATCTGTATCTCATGTTGTAACTCATGTAGGGTTTAAATGTTTGCTTTGTAACTATAAAAATATTTGCTAAGAATGTACATTGCCTACTGTCAGGAGAAGCATTGTCAAATATGAAATGCTAATTTACCTTAAGAGGAGTTTTCTCCTGCCCAGCAAAGGAAGGTTTACAGATATCAGACAAGCTACTGTGGTCAAAAGACTTTGCTGATTGCTTTCTGCACACATTGGAAGAGGATAAATGCATAAGCCCTTGTTCCATCAAAGCTTGAATGTTGCAGGAAGGGAAAAAAAATCCGGTTAAGGAGAAATTCTTATCCCTATGCTGCTTGAACTCTGAGGGCCAAAGATTTCTAAGCATAAGTTACGAGTCTCCAGCTCTTTAGCTTGGGTTAGATCTGAAGGACACACAGAGCTTGCATATTATTGCAGCTACTATCCTCTTTCAGAGCTTAAGATTGTATCTCATATGTGTGTGTATGTTTACCTGCTTCAAACTTGTTATTAGCTCTCATTTCTCTTTCCTAGTTAGCCAATTGTTTAACACAGTACAGATTTATTAAAAGTGTTATCTTTAGAGCCCTGTGTGGATACAAAATTTGCTTCCGATGTGTAATCAATAAAAATGATCTGCAGATATTAGCAAATTTGCAGGGGTCTAGTTGTCTTTAGTTTGTGAAATGAATATAGTTGACCTGGGGTAAATGATGGGGCCTTTGGGACCAGGAGTAATCTGAATATTGTTGTGATTTTTGGTATAAGTGACCATCTGTGAGAGGCAGGCTTACCTAAGTGGCAAGATACATTGAAGTACCCAAGGGGACTCTCTGCTTCTCCCTTTTAAGGTTGTTACAATGCCTGAGGAGTTCACACTTGTTAGTTGGGTGTAGTAAGTACCCAGGGTCATAATTAAGGCTGAGAATCTGTCACAGAAGTTGTGGAACTCACAGATGTTGTGACTTCTGCAATGGCCTATGTAGGTGATCCTAGGGCTGCCTGACCAGTGGGGGTGAGTAAGGTGGCCTCAGAGACTGGGGGTGGCCGGAGGCAATCAGCCCCCACTGCAAGAGCAGAGACCAACCATGGGCACCCAGGACTTCCCAAGCAGCAGTGCCCTGAAAACTCCTGACAGCAGCACCCTAGGAGCAGCTAAAATTTAGTAAGAGGTATTTATATTAAAAGTCACAGACAAGTTGGGGCCATGATTTTTTTTTAATTGTTCATGACCTGTCTGTGACTTTTACTAAAAATACCAGTGGCTAAATCTTAGCCTTACTCACGAGCCATTCCAGGCTGTGTGACCTTAGCTTTCAGAAGAGAAAGCCCATGGAACCTACCTTGAAACACCAAGAGTTAATTCTTTTATGAAATAAAGTTTGAAGTGGAGATTTAGTTCTAGTACTGCGTGGGCCTGTTATTAATCCTCACTCTCATGCAGTGATGTTAATGCACTGGCTTTGTGTGTGTGGGAATGTTGATGTCTAGTGCCTGGCTCACAGAGAAGATGAACTTACTGCTAGTGTTAGTTAAGGTATTGTTGCCAGTGGTTGCTAGGGGTTGCTGCTGCTGGATGCTGTTATCTTTTTGTGCGAGTCATAAAACTAAAGGTTAGACCACTTGAGGTCATTAAGAAATCTCATGGGATGTATGGGGTTTTGATTTTGTGTTTTGGTCAAATTGAAAATCTGGTAATTTTACAATCTGCCAACCTAAATCCTTCACTCCCTGTGGTTTCAATTGGATAGGCTATTCTTCACTTCCTGCTGTAAACTGTTTACACAGTGTGTCTATTTGCTGCTAGACAGCTGCTGTGTCCCACCCGAAAGACAGGGAACATTACTGATCCATACTGTAAAGCACTTCGGGTTCCCCACTGAGGTGCAACTGCATGCAGAATTTGGCACACATTGCACAGATTTAAGACCATCACTTTACTACAGTGTGTACAACTCTGATGCCCAGGAAGATAGAAATCTGGGTAAAAACTGCCCTCAATTGTTATTCTGTTATCTTGGAATGCAACATAACCCAGGGACTTGAGCAGCAGGCTAGAAGTCAGGCGCACCTGTGTTCTAATAGTGGCTCTGGTGTGGATTTCTTGTGTAGTGTGGGCAAGTCACTGAATTTCTCTGAGTCCCCTCCCCATCCCCCATAAAGTGGTTATCTCACAGAGCTGCTATGAGGATTAACTAATGTCTGTAAAGTGCTTCTAATTTATAAAGTGCTGTAGTATAGGTAGGTAAATCAACATCCTCTAATACCAGTCTTCCAGTACAATTGAAAGCTTGATTCTAAGTTTGCTGTATTTAGGAGTGTAACCTTTGTAAACAGTTTTCTCCTGTTCCATTGTGTCATAGAATTAGATTTGTGAAGCTGAAAATGGAATTGCGCTGCAGTTTGCAGCAAAACAATCCTTAAATCTTATCAGCCCCAGATTCAAAACTAGATTCCCATAATAAGTGCTAGGAAAGGAATTGACTACAACCCTGGATGCATTTCTAATATTCAGAGAAGATAGAGGAACAATTTCCTTTTTAGGGAGTGATACTTGCAGAGTTTTACTGGTCTAATGATTTTCAGAAATGGGCAAAAGTTCAGATCTAGAGTTAAAACCTAACTTTGTTGCTTGGGCCTCATTCTGCATATTTTGTGACTCTCTCCAATAATACTCTCGGTTTTTAGTGTATTTTTTTTCTTTTAAATGTCTCCTAAACAGTAGCAGCTAACTTTGGCCCATGGCCTGGAGAAACTTGATGATTTGAGAATTGATGCTGATGAGATAGTCTCTGTCCAGCTCTGGGTATCTGGAGCAGTGAGTGAGTCAGCCAGTATCTTCCAGCCTGTCTGGCTGCGCTTCAGGAAGTGACTTTTGTTATATAATTGTTATGATCTTGTTTTCTCTAAACTGCAATTTTAAATTTCTAAGGAATTTCTAAGCAGCTGGTGGTACAGCTGCTCTTTGAGGGGGTATGGATCTGTGTTTTGGAGTGGAAGGATCTGAGCTCTATCACCTAGAAGCTCTGAGTGGCTGCGGTATGCAGCACATTGAGAACAATGAGATTCTAGAAGGCCATGAATTGGTTACAATATAATTAATCGCCTTTTGTTTTCAGTTTAAAGTGTTTTTTCTGGAAAAAAATCAAAAATTTAAAAATAACTTGTTTTATTAAGAAAATACAATACATGGCATGATAATGCATTGGTCTGTGTGTATATACAAAGTTGCCTGTAGAAGTAAGTCTAGAAGATACACACAGTAAAAGAAACAGGCATGCACACAAGCTCCAAAGAGCATGCACATCAGAACATACCAATGAATTGCATGCTTATCACATATACATTTCAAGCTGTTAGCGGATAACAGTTTTTAAAGAGCTGAAACACTAAAATGGGGAGAAAACAAAAGTCTGTATCAGAATACACTTCAGAACACAAGGAAGTATTCAAAAGTTAAAAAAATACAAAAAAAAAGAAAAAGGATGAAGTTGAGTGTGTACACTGCAAATGTTGTGGCCCAATTATTAAATGTAAATATTTATAAACTAATAGTTGTGAATTGTTTATTAAAATGAAAAGTTTATTTGGGGATTAGGGATGTATTGTTTTCTTAAACTCAGAGGTGTTCTGAGTTCTGTTTAGTTTTGCAGCAAACCATATTGAATTCCATTTAATCAAAGCATTAATCTATTAAATATTTTTTTCCCCGTCCTTCTGTCTACCAAAATAAACCTTTATATTTATCAAGAAAAATTATTAATATTTTCCACCAGTTTTCACCTATTTTTGTTGTAATAAACATGAATACATTTCCAGGAAAAATTAACCAACCAACATGGAGGGCCTTAAATATCATTTGAAACAAGAGCTAAAAACTAGTTCTTCCTATATTTACCAGTCAGCCTCTGAGTTCAGGCTCACTAGACACCAAACATTTAGCAACATTGCTAAAGATATTAGCAATGTTATCAGGCTGTTGAAAAAGAAACAGTGAAACCTAAACTCATATGTTGCTGGGCAAAACATTTTTTTCAGTTTACATCTCAACTGCACCCCATCTCTTGCCTGCACCTGCACTTAGTTATCAAACATCTTTGGGAGAAACTACGCTGAAATACACACATGAATTTCTGATTTAAAAGGAAGTTGTTAGCATTCAGCGGAAGAGAGTTTATTTCAATAACTTTTTTTGGCCAGTATCAATGTTATGCCATTTTAAAATGACATTGTCAGGTCAGTTCAGGTTGGCAACAAAATATACTGGCCTCTTAAGTCTAGAGAGGGACCAGTGAACCTTGTTCCAGGAATACTGGTATGAACAAAGGGTCAAGAAATGGCCAAAGTCAGAGATGAGGAAGCATTCCAAGGCATTAGTAGTGGGTGGAGAAAAAACCCGCAGGAGACTGTCCCAATAAGGGTCTGTAATGAAGGAGACTGGATGGGCTTCCTTTTTCTGCTAGCCAGTGAGGAGGAACTCTTTGAAGGAAGGCAATATATTTGCCATCTTTTCTCTCAGAATAGGGAAGATCCAGAGGTGAGTATGAACTTTGGTGGTGTGGTGACGGACTTTATTTTGAGGACCTCATGGATAGTTCTGTTGTTTAACAAGCCCCATGTAGAATAGGGTGGGGTGGGTAAGAAGTGTGTCAGCCATGAGAAAGAGTGTGGAGATCTTAAAGGATCCTAAAGATGGAAACTAGAGGCAGACTATTGTGGAGACCTCACTGGGTGGACAACTGCCTTGGTTCAGGGTCCCACATTGTAGTTTGATGAGCGCTGAGTTCAAGCCTTACATGCAGCTAAAAGTCTCCTTATCTCACGTCTTTCATCATCTCACATCTCAGTTACTGCAACATCCTTTTCTCTGGCCTTGACAAATGCAATCTTGTCCCACTTGTATCTATATCCAGTGCTGCTGCAAATATTATTTTCCTAGCTTTTCACTTTGACTCTTTCACTATTGAGATGTCAACACCTGCCTCTGATTGGCCAGTGATACCAGGCTCCATCACCACTTGTTAAGTTTTCAAATGAGTACCTTTTATGTTTTCTTCCATCCTGGCCCCCACATTAATGAGGCATTCCCCATAAAGGTCCACAAAGCTATCTCTATGTCCTCCAGATGACTCCTTAAAACTCTTATTTACCATGGAACTTACAAAAAACTGGACATCAGTGAGCCTGCTGGTGACCATTACCTGTTCTGTTTGTGTTGTTCTCACACTAGTTCAGCATGGACAGATGTTCACCACATTATTTAGCACTAATTTGGCACTAACACTAATTAGGTCAGGGCTGTGGTACATTGGGATCACCCAGAGGTACACACCGCTGCTATCTACTGTCCCTGGTCTGTGGATTAATAGATTTGTCATCTCAGTGTTTTATTTTTAGACTTTTCTAAGGTGCCTTTGAATTATAACCTTCAAGCCCAAGAGTTATCAATGCAGCACCTTTCACCAGCAACAAATTCACCTTAAAGAACATTCTCAGCAGATGTCCTACTCAGAAATTAGTCATGCTCAGTTTAATAACAAAAAGGCAAATGCCTGCCCTCAAGTCAAACATATGCTTGTGAGGGCTCAGTGGTCAAAAATTAGAATGGCCTCCCTAAAACACAAGAGATCTGGATTCCTTCCTGCTGCTGCCAGGTGACATTTTCAGTTAGATTGATGTCTAAAGAAATAAATGAAGAATGAAAATCAGCGAATGCTTCTGTGTATTCAAAGCTGTCATTGTCTGGAGAAATGTGCATGTGGGTGGTGGTGGGAATTCAGGCACATCTATAAATATCTTCCAAATTGTTGCTGTTCTGAAACAGGTAATGCCAGCAGCACAGAATCTGTAAACTATGCAGCATTAGAATATTTAAATTGGGGAAAATTCTGTGCTGACTTACACTTGGTGTTAAAGGCCTTGCATGGAGAGAAAGTCATCACAGAGTGTGGCTAGTATATTTATAAATCAAGGGAACTTTTATTCTGTTTTATTAGATGCATAGTTTAATGTGAGGTCATAAACACAAAGAGCCATGCTTTAAGCAGCAATTAGAGAATCCCCTAACCAGGAAGTTCCTACCTTTATTAAGCTCCTTCCTGCAACACGTTGTGGTCCTGTCAAGTAACTGTGGAGGATGAGGACCTCTATAAACACTCCATAGGTAGTACCAATACTTACCTTTTCTTTTATCCACAGAGCAAGTACAGGATGGGCAATGACAGTATGGGCTTCCTGCCATGCTGTGCCCAACCAATATTACTCAGTTCAGACCTTGAAGATCTCTTTTAGGAGTGAGAGGATAGTTTAGTCTTTGTGGCCTATTCAGTCTCATCTTAGGCTATGTCTACACTGCCGAGAAAAGTCAGAAAAAGAGATGCAAATTGTGAAACACAATTTGCATATCTTTTTCTGCTTTTTTTCTGAAAGAGGCTTTTCTGAAATTTGGCCCACCTACATGGGGCCAAATTTTGGAAAAACCTCCTCTTTTGGAACTTCCCTTATTCCTCTCACCAAGAGGAATACAGGGATGCTGAAAGAACACGTCCACTTTTTCGGTAACTGTTCTGAAAAAGCAGACGTGTTCCTTAGACGTGGCAGAGCTTTTCCAGGATATCATAGGTATCCTGGAAAAGCTCTACAGTTTAGACAGAGCCCTAGTGAAAGGATTTTAAATATTACCAACTATGAGGGGGGTTAGGAACTTTTGTTTTGTCATGTGGACACCAATCAACTAGTAACTACACCTCTAGCTTATTTCACAGAAGTCACTGAACAAATATCCAACGGTCTTTATTCTCTGTCTATCAAGCTGTGCACAGAATTCATATTTATCAGTGTGCAGAAATTGCTCATCCATGGAAGATCAAACTACATTTTCAGAACCTCTCCAGGGATTTAGCTTAGTGACTAGTGATTTCTGAACAAAAAGATTATTTTAGATCCATAGATGAGGTGAAGGAGATAATTCTGTAAGTATTGATGGCGCTGTGTATTACACCTTTAGAGAGACAAGGTGGGTGAGAATGGGCAGTGGGTAAACTTCTGCCTGACGCCCTGCCCCTTCCATGTCCACCAGAGCCCAGCCCCACTGTGGCTGCTAGTCCCTGCCTGAGGCTAATATTCTCCTGAGTGTCAGAAGGGTAGGCAACACAGTCCCAGCACCTCCCTGGCCATGAAGTGCTGGTCAGTATGGCCCCAGCACCTCGGTCCTGATGCACCAAGGAACTAGTCAGTGTGGTGTCAGAACCCCTGCCCCCGGGGGCACTGGGCAGCGCAGCCCCAGTCTTCCCAGCCCTGGAGCGTGAGGAAGATGGGCAACATGGTCCCAGCCTTCCTGGCCCTGGAGTGGGAGGAGGCCTGGCAGCAGTAGGAGGGAACCTGGGGCAGAATATGGGCAGGCCTCACCCGGCTTTTTGGGGAGGCTCAGCCTCCCTGTGCCTCTGAGACCTGCTACACATGTGTTTGAGGTAATATCTGTTACTGGACCAATTTCTGGGGGTGAGAGGAACAAGTTTTTGAGCTTACATATTGTTCTTCAGGTGTGGGAAATAAGGATGTTAAGAGGCAGGTAGCTGACTAATTGTGTAGTCAATACAATTTATATCAACTACATGATTGGTCGATAAGGGAAGGTGCTGTGTCGTGGCTCGCACCGGTCCAGGAGCTACCCCCACTGTGGCTCTGCAGTTTAAATGTAGGAGGAGCTGGGACAGAGCCAGGACTGCTGCAGCTCTGCATTTTAAAATGTAGAGCTACAGTTGGGGTAGCTCACAGACCCAGTGAAAGCTGCCAGCTCTTATTACATTTAAAATGCAGAGGCACAGCAGTCCTGGGTCAGTGCAAGCTGGGATTGCTTGGCCCCGGCTCATGCTGGGTCCAGCAGCCCCTGTTCGCGGTGACCCAGGCTGGCCGTGGGCAGAGGCTGCTTGGTAGCTGCCCCATCCACAGCCAGCCCAAGCTGCCACAAACAGGGGCTGCTGCTGGAGCAGCCTCCCCTCCCGCACGCTCCCACTGCTGCCTCTAATAGAGGCAGCAATGTGGGGGAGGGGTGTGGGCAAGCGGCACCCTGGAGACAGTGCTGGGGGGAACTGGCTTTTAAGCCGACTTCCCTCAGCACTGGCTCCTGTTTCCTCCCCCCATCCCTTTGCTGCCTCTCATAGAGAGGCAGCAAGTGGGGGGAGAAGTGAGGAGCCGAGTACTCAACTCGACTAGCCGATAAACTTAGCCTTATCAGGTAGTTGAGTACTCGACTAGTTGCTTAGATCCCTAGTGGGCAAGGTACTTATGGTGTCGCAGCTAAACACAAGGTGGAACAAATTGTTTAGCCTAAGATTTTGTAAAAGACCACTTTAGGTGAAATGGGCATGTAACGCTTTTGCAAACATAGGACATATGAGATTTAATGGGTTATAGGTTATTATAATGATCCATAAACCCAGTTTCTTTATTAAGTCCATGATTTTTAGTGTCTAACAAAGTTGTAAGTTTAAATTGCTAGGCTTGTGTTTCAAAGGTGCTGACATGCAGGTTTTCATTCTTCTTGGTAGTGTCACTGCAGGCAAAAGGCCATCCACACCAAGACCCTGGACTTCTAGACTTTGGGACTCTGTGCCTTGCTTGGTTCTGAACCTTTGTGACTAGGTGGAAAGTGAGCCAGTCTCTCAGCAAAGTAGGGGCTACCCTAGAGCTGTTTTTTAAAAAGTATCTATTCCCTGAAAAATTTAGGAAACAAAGTGTTTGTTTCTTTCAAATATTTTCATAGACTTTTCAGTGAAGCAAAATGTTTTATTTCGGTTTTCAAAAATAAAAACAATTACCATTTTCAATTTTTGTCTTCCGGGGGGTGAGGGAGACATTGTTTGGTTCCTGCCTTTCTCCTTTATTCCACTTGTCTAGTGGTAAATAAAAGATAGGGGAGAGGAGAAAAAAAGGTGGGAGGCAAACAAAACTTTCTATTTTTGAAAACTAAATCAGTTTTTAAAATTCAAAATGAAAACTTTTTATATAAAAAATGGAAAATTGTGGACAAAACTTTTTATTCATTAAAATATTCCTATTACTTGAAGAAGCTGTAAGGAAACTAAACAAAGAAAGTGTATGGAAAAATGTTGACCTAGTCTAGTCTACACTGCATTAAAATTTGAGAATCCTTCCTTTATGGATCAAACTTTTTCTGGCTGAAGTGAGATGTGTGGGTATATGATTTAAGTGACATAACAGGACTTTTTCATTTCTAATTTGATTTCATGGTTAACTCCGTAATGTTCAAATTAGTGAAATAATCCCCTAATTCCAATTAAATCAAGCTGCCTTTAGACTTTTCCTTATTTTAATACAACACCATTTTCCAAAACTCTCAATATTAGGATTCTGATTGATTGCATTTGTCTCTGGAGAAATGAATTAATTTCAATACTGATGTCCTGTTATGGAATGACTTATCACTGTACAGAGATTTTTGTGGCTTAAATAACTTTGGGTACATCTACATGGTGGCAGTATTTTGGGATATTTCTAGTATCCCAAAATAGCTATTCCGTGTCTTTTAAACAAGCCCATTATTTTGAAATAGCTTTCCTAGTTTGCCTGCCAGTCGCTCCCACCAGCCGCCCTCCTGGCCCCCCACCAGTCACAATGGGTCTGGCTCCAGGCCAAACTAGTGACTTCAGCTCTTAGCCGCCACCACCTAGGCTGGCCAAAAGATTCCAGTTTCTACTGGAATAAGAAAGAGACTCCTTATGGAATCGGTTTTAGGTCTATCCTTAGAACAGGGGGAAAAGGAGATAGGTTAAACCAATCTTACAGCTCATACCTGGAGGGCATGTAGCTGGCTAGCTCAAACCCCTCCTCTCCCAACTCAGTCCACTTGAATCTGGAAGGGGGAGGCTTGTCCATCTGAGACTCTTTGGAATTACAGTGTTTCTCCTGAAAGCACTGGTGATCATATTTTACAATTCCTACATTTAGAGTTAACATAGTTTGTGACCCTACTACAGCAAAATTAGTTACTATACACAACATTCCATTCCAACAATTGACCATCCATCAGGCCTATAGCACTGGCTGAACTGGATTTACATAACCACACCCCTGATTCCTTCCCCATTCCAGCATGAGTTGTATTAACATAACAACAGTTAATTATCTTGCAGGGCTAAACAATTGAGTGAGCATAACCACACCCAGGGCTGCTCTCCCCCTTCAGCTGGCTGCATTGAAAGCAGTGGTTTCAGACCCTGCTTACATATATAAAACATAAAGGGCCAAAATCATTAGTTAGTTTTGGCATCAATTTAACTAAAGTTAGTAAAACTAGATATTAGTAACTACTAATAAAGAAAAAGGGCTAGATTCATTGCTGTCATTACAATGTTTGAAAAAATTCTTTTGCAGATAATCGCCTTTGATGAGCTAAGGACAGACTTCAAGAGCCCAATAGACCAGTGCAATCCAGTTTATGCAGTGAGTACAGCCCTGAAGTTTGCCAAACATTAGATATTGAATGGAAGATGTGCTGATCTGTCAGTGGAAAATATGCAAATGGATTTAGGAATCCCTTATGGATGTAGTTGTAGTCTGTGAGGTTATGTCTACACTATGCGCTTATTCGAAATAATAACTCCTGAAATAGCTATTTCGAAATAGCACATCCACACTACAAATCCCCATCGAAATAGCACAGATTTATATTGAAATAGTGCATCCACACTGATTGGAGGCTGAATCACATTTAGAGCCCCCGAGAAGCACTCCTAGGAGGGCATCAGGACAGCAGTCATTTCCTGTAGCTGCTTGCTGAGGCTATCTGAGACTCATGCTTAAAGGGGCTCCCCTGTATACCTGTGTCTCCAACTCTTCTCTATTGCCTACCTCCTCAAGGGACAGCAAACTCTCACCGTGTGTTCTGGTTGCCCTTGTGGATACCACAGCTCTGTCACCATGGAGCCAGACCCGCTGCAAAGCACTCACCGGCTCTTAGACCTCATGCTGCAACTCCTGCTGCATTCTATGCAGGCTGCCCTCATGGCACTACAGGACCACAACAACCAGCTCAGAATGGGGCACCTCCTCGCCCTAGCCCAGGTGCTCCTTGTGCCCCACAGTCCCTTCCAGCCTCCTCTGCACATTGTGCACTGCCACTTCTGATGCTGGGGCACCAGTTCCAACTGGTGGAACCACATCATCATGGAGTGGTGGGACAACCAGAAATGGCTCCAGAATTTCCACTTGCAGAAGGACACCTTCCTGGAGCTCTGTGAGTGTCTCGCCCTGCCCTCCGGTGACAAGACACTTGAATGCAATGTGCCATCCCCCTCCAAAAGTGTGTTGTCATCACCCTCTAGAAGCTTACTATGCCGGAGAGCTACCACTCTGTTTAGTGTGGGGAGATCGACCGTCAGGGCCATGCGTATGCAAGTATGACTCTCTTGCTATTGTCCTAGGAGGGTGGTGAACTACTGGAATGGGTTGTCTAGAGAGGGGGGTGGAATCTTCATCCCTAAAGGATTTTTAGTCCTGGCTTCACAAAGCCTTACTGGGGATGAGGTAGTTGGGGTTGCTCCTGCTGTGGGAAGGGGATTTGGGTTTGGGTAATTCCTGAGGGCTCTGGCAACCCTGTGATTCTCTGTTTCTATGATTTCTATGATTCTACAGGTGGTGAAGGCCATCAACACCATTCTGCTGTTCAGGGTCATCACCCTGAGTGACATGGAGCTCATCATCACTGGCTTTGCTGCCATGGGCTTCCCCAACTGTGCAGGGGAGCGGGGGCGGGGGGGGGCACTGACGGCATCCACATCCCCATCTTTGCCCCGATCACTGTGCCTCAGACTATCAATAGAAAGGGGGTACTTTTCCACGGTGCTGCTGGCCCTCATGGACCACCAGGGCCAGTTCACAGACATTTATATTGGCTGGTCAGGGAAGGTGCACAATGTTTGCATGTTCAGGAACTCCAGCCTGTTCTAGAGGGTGCCCGCAAGCACATTTTTCCCTGACTGCATCATCAGGGTCAGGGAGGTGGACATGTCTATCTGCATTGTGGGCGATGCAGTCTATCCCTTGCTCCCCTGGCTAATGAAACCCTACATGGGATGCCTGGACCCCACGAAAGAATGCTTCAGCACCAGGCTCTGCAGGTGCTGCATCATTGTGAAGGGTGCTTTCAGCCAACTTAAGGAGCGGTTCCGGAGCCTCCTCACCCACCTGGACCTCGATGACTAGAACATCTCCCAGGTGGTAGCGATCTGCTGTATGCTCCACAACCTCTGTGAAAATAAGGGGGAAACTTTCCTGCCAGGGTGGGGGGCAAAGGCTGAGTGACTTGCCAGGGCTTTTGAGTAGCCACACACCGCTGCCATCCAGCAAGCCCATCACGGTGCTGTGCTCATCCAAGAGGCCCTGAGGGAGAGTTTCAGCCAAGGCCAGCCATGAGACTCTCCCCAGGCCTCTGCATTGCCCCTGTGTACCTTTCTTTCCCTACCCCTGCTGTCCTCTCCCTCTAGGTAAAATAAACCAAAGTTTTTGTTTGAAACAATAAACTCAATAATTTTTATTTGGGGAATATGTAACTGGGGAGGGACTAGTGAAAGAAACTAGGAGGGGATCAGGGATGGGACCGGGAGTGGTCCCTGCCTCAGGTGTGTTGGGACACCTTGGCTGCCCAAGAGGTCCCACCACCTTGTGTGCATGGCCCTCAGCAGCCCCAGGCAGGGAGGGGGACTAGGAGAAGCCAAGGGGATGGGTACTGGAGGGATTGGAAGGGAGTGGGTTCTGGGAGTTGGGGAGGGAGCATGTGTGAGGGGTGGCTGCTGGACCACTCAATTTCCAATGCTCAGTAATTTCAAAATAACACGCTTGCTATGTGGACGCTCACCTTGTTATTTCAAAATAACATGAGTTATTTGAAAATAACTCTGTGGTGTACACATGCCCTAAGAGCAGCTGCTATTTATTCTTGATTTAGCAATTCATCTTAGTCTGATGCTCTCAGGGTGGATCTTTACTGAGGTAGTTCCCTTTCTAGCAGAAGTGGCATGAGAGCATTTAGAGATGCAGAAAAAAGCTGAAATGTGATTCATTTTGAAGCACGCTTTTCCCCTTTAAAATCCTTTTCCTTCTCTGCACCCCATTTTCCTCAGAATTTGCATCAGTGTTGTTGTAGTGGTGTCAGTTCCAGGATTTTAGGCAGACAAGATGGGTGAAGTAGTATCTTTTATTAGACCAAATGCTGTTGGTGAGAGCTCAAAAGTTTGTTGCCTCACTCACTAACAGAAGGGTGTCAGTCAGGGATGCAGCCATCATCTTTCTGCCTATAGGCAGCAACTTAAATTCTCTCCTACACTAAGGCAGAATAACCCATGGAAGTCAATGAGGTTCCACCTGTTTACATTGGGACCACCAATGGGAGGGGGGGCAGAGAGGGAGAAAAGGGGGCAGTTGCCTAGCGGCCTGGCAATTCTAGAGGGCCCAGTGTCCCTGGCTGATATTACTGCAGCAGCCAGAGCCCCAGGCCCTTTAAATCACCGCCAGAGCATGGAGTGGTGCACTCTGGGCAGCTCTAAGGGTTGGGGGGGGCCCACTGTGACATGCCCTCAATGGCAATGAGAGCTGTCTGCCCTTGCCATGCTCTTTCCACCTGAGGCTCTGCCCTTTCTGGAAGCTTGGAGCCACACCCCCACACACATACACCTTGCCCAGGGGCCCAGCATGGCCATCTTGCTTCCCTGCTTACAGTAAAGGATAATTTGACTCAGAGGCTGCATGCTCTGCTATACTCCATCAGTCAAGTACAGAGGAACCTGGGCCAAATTAAACTTAAATGTAGATTGGAAGAAAGGGGTACATCTTCTTTGAAAGTGTGTGTGATAATGTCGATGGGGACAGAAACAGTTGTATAGATTACATACTGGATCAGTGGCAAAAATTTGGCACTTCTGTGACTGCAAAACAGGTGTAACTTAAAAGCAAGGGCATGTATCAGGAGTAAGGGACAGCTTCCTTCTCCCCTTATTTTAACATATTCCTGACCTATTTCCAACATTCCTGGTGCCAAGTTCCATCTGGCTTAGGCAGATGGAAATTCTGCTCTCAGGTGAGCCAGTGTTAAACAGAGTGATTCCATTGGAAAAAAAAATTGGGTTCAATGAAGTTAACTTATGACACCTGATACACCATCATTGAATATGGAGTCTCCTAAGAAGCTTTGTACCACAGAATCATCAAGCCAGTCTTAAGTTAATATGTATGTTTATATAAGTATTTGTAGCTGTTAATCTCCTACAATAAATCCACCCCAATAGTAACTGGAAATGACAGGGAACGATCTCAAGTATCTTGCAGCTTTTCTTATGAAGGTTACATGTAGACCTATTTATCCATGTATCTTAATTCTCCTCATCTTGTGACACAAGCACACTTTCTGTGCCTATCTCTGCATCATGTTTCAGTAATTTATTTTGTTTCTAAGCTCGTATGGTGCCCTAGAAAGACAAATTGCTTTTGTTTTAGAATGCTAATGTAATTGGCTTCCAGGATAAGAAAGTCAATGTCTGTCCCTGTTAGTGATTCAATTAATTAATTAATCAATCCCAGAATGATCAGTAGTTTTCATTTACTCTGAACAAACATGCCACAGAAAACGTTCAGTAAAATCCTATACATTGTTCTGTAATCAGTAGCATCATTTTGACTTTCACCTAGCAGGCTTTCTGCAATACTTCAAACAATATTCTCATGGTACTTTCTCCTGTTCAGAGTAGATGTTAATGGGCATTATGGTAGCACACGTGGAGAGATTTTTATGAGACTAGTCATTTGCTCTTCTGTCATACACCAAATGTTTTTCCTTCTTCCCTAATTGGGTATCAGTCGGTGCCCACCTTTCCATCTATCTAATTGTATGGACTCCAGAATCAGACTGTTTTAATGTCTTGTACTAATCTGTTTAGTCTCACAGCACAGGTAAGGAAGTATTTATTATCATTCCCATTTTACAGAAAGGAAGCTGAGAAACAGAGAGATTAATCAGGAAGACTATTGGTAGAGCTGAGACTTGAACTCAGGTCACCCCAACTCCCATTGTAATGTCTATACCACTGCCTCTTTCAGAAGACCAGGCATGTTTACTTCAGTCTTGCAATAAGAACTATGTTGGCAGAACCTTACCTCCACAGGGACCTCCCACTGAAGCCAATGATGCTCTGCGCAGGTATAAAAGTCCACCCACATGGGCCCCATAGCACCACAGTCTGAGAAGCTTCTTGGCATGAAGGTGCCATGCAGAGGGAAAATATTACTTTTGTACCTTCCATTATCTCCCCAGTTTGAAACCATTTTTGTAGGAGAAATATAATCCTCACAAAATGGAATCAGTTTAAAATAGCTTGAAAAACACAGAAAGGGCTAGAGAATTGGCTTCACACATTGGTTCATGTCATTATTTGTTTCAGAAAGGTGACTGTCCATAGTAGCTTTTGTAATGTCTAGAGAAAAAAGCTTAACATCCCTCTGAAGAATGTAAGGTACACACTAATCTACTTCGCTAATCTATTGTAAGAAGAGGCGTAAAACTTCATTTGCTTTTGAATTGCTCACGCCATTTGGCAGAGTGCAACAAGTTCTGTTCTGTGCTAACCTCAGTAAATGTAGACTAATTCCATTGATTGCCATGGTGTAACTGTGGGTGTACCCCTGGTTGTAACCAAGAGCAAAATCTTGCCCTGTGGCTCAAGTAACGTGTCTATGCAGAGTAGAAAATGCTAGTTAAATTCTCACCTATGATCCATTTAACAGAAAGCCTGCTGAAGCTTTTGTTTTGATTTTCTTTGCATCAGCTGAGTCTGCAATGTCCTTGATCCTCAAGTGTCTCAAGAGGCAGTGTCTCTCAGTTCATGCACATATGTCTTCTATTTTAAAAGAATATTTCTAGCATATTACAAATACACTGCAGTAACCTGAACTATAAAAGCTGCACATTGATAGAGCGTCTTGGCACTTCTGTCATTGCCTATATAACACATGTTCTCAGTTTGGAACCGCTACTGAAGTGAGTGGGAATTGGGAAGTGTGTGCCTCAGCTTCTCTGGACCAGTTCAGCATTACTGGAAGAAGGCACATTTACTGGCTTCAGCGTTGTTGCTTTGATAACTTTAAGGCTCAGTTTTGTCTCTGGTTTGTTTTCTCATATGTTATTGGAATAATTATTACCTGCCTCACAATGGTGTTAAGATAACTGAGTGATACTACCATTTTAAAGTAATATATAGAGAGAAATATTATTAGGCCAAATTCATCCCTGATGTAATTCTGATATCTGAATGTAAGCCAGGGATGATTTGGGCCCATTATATTTGTGATATACTTTCTTTAATTCATGACACAATATAACCTTTTTTTTCCCACCTCTTTTTGACAGCGAGAGAGACTAAGAAACATTGAGCGCATCTGCTTTCTTCTGCGAAAGGTGAGCATAAACCAACACAGGAGCTATGATGTTGATGGGAATTAACTCTCAGGTGGCTGCTCTGGTATGTCCATTTGTTCATCTGACTGAACCTCCCACCATCACCCATGAAATCTGAGACTCCAATGTGGAAATTGGAATCCACATTGCTTCCAACTCTGGGGGTGCTCCGAGGCTGCAGCACCCATGGAAAAAAATAGTGGGTGCTAAGCTCCCACTAGCGGGTCTCTCCTTCCCCCTAACTATCCCCCGCCAGGAGTGGGCCCTGCTGATCAGCTCAACCACATTTTCACACACATTAAAAGCAGCTCTCTCCTGCTCCTGCCCACCAGGACAGTGACAGAATGTGCCACAGGGAGGGGCCTGGCACAGCAGGAGGACAAAGCACAGGTAACATGGGGTATGTCTAGACTACATGGCTCCGTCGGCGGAGCCATGTAGATGAGTTTACTAGACATAGGAAAATGAAGCGGCGATTTAAATAATCGCCGCTTCATTTACATAAAAATGGCCGCTGTGCTGTGCCGATCAGCTGTTTGGCGGCACAGCGGGGCAGTCTGGATGCGCCGCGGTCGACAAGGGAAGCCTTTGTCGACTGCTCCGTTATGCCTTCATTTTCCTATGTCTAGTAAACTCATCTACATGGCTCCGTCGACGGAGCCATGTAGTCTAGACATACCCATGGTGTGGGAAGAGCATGGTAGCCCCAGAGCTGGGTACAGAAGTCATGGGACCTGCCCTTTAGATTGTGTCCCCTCATTATGGGGAAGCATTAATTAAATTAGGGAACCCTGGGGAAAAGGGCAGGGCAGAGGTCTGAGTGGGGGGGGGGTCAAGTACTCCCCAGAAAATCTAGAAGTCGGTGCCTACAGGAATCAGTGTTACCTTTAACAAACAAAGTGAAGGTAACAAGAAGGGGCTCCCATCAGCCAGGATTTCCTGACAAGAACTGAACATTTCCAAACACTGTCAGGTTCAGATTTAATAGCTTGCTTGTTGATGGTGATGAATGGTTTCTGGAGGTGTGACTTGTGACAGTTATGGCCACACGCCCTGTGCTGCAATCGAGATCTGAGGTTTGTAACAATTGCTGGGCAGTCATTTACTCATTGTTTGATAAATGGAGCGTTTTATTTGTATGAATTCAACCTTCTGAGTTTCTTACAGGCTGACTAAGAATTTTGAGATGATAGAGGCTGGCCCCCTGATGGCACTGAGTGACCTCAGTTTATATGGGAGTAGAGGGTATTCTGCTCTTTGCAGTACTTGCACAGTAGTGGGTTGCACATTTCAGTGTAATTTCAGTGGAATTTTTAAAGCACTGAATGTTGGCCTGATTCTGCTCCCATTAAAGTCAAATCCATTCATTTCATTGGATGCAAAGTTAGGCCAACACTGAACATGTTTGGTCCCCTTAGGCTGGGCTTTTCAGTGTAAGCTGTGCTTATCACAGGAATAGCATCAGTGACCATTAGGACCAAAACCACAAAGCCCCAACACCTGTGGTAAAGGAGCAAGACCACAGGGCTTTTAACCTTGAAGCAGGCCAGATGCTAGCTTAGATATAATGACATGCCTTTACAGGTAGTCAATATATGCGAGCCACTTACATCAAGTCTTTTAAAGCTCTTCTGCCTCTCAACAGACCAAGGAAGAAGATCTGGCCTTGCAAAAACAGTTTTAATAAGTGTGCCTATGCACTTTGTTATAGAATTTAATGCAGCAGCATGACAATTAGCAAAACATTCCAGCCCTTAGATGATATTAGAATGGCCAGACTGGAAAGTATTTGTTGCTGCATTGTATCCATCCTTAATAGGTTATCAACAGTGTTTAAATACAATGGGCCAAATTTATTCTGTGCTGCAACTTCAGTGATGTCAGTAGCATTAGACTGGGGGGAATTTGGCTCAGTGGCCAAATTCTGGCATGAGATGCATTCTTACAACTATTCACTTCACTTAGATGTGTTTGGAGAGCAGACTGTGGCATGGTTTCCCAGGATATTGCAGATAGGAACTGAGCTCAGAAGACAGATTAGTAGAAGGGAAATGTGGTGGGACTTAACTCAAGCTGTAGCTACAATCCCAAGCTATTCTACTCTAACATAGTCAGGTCCCTATAAATTGCTCTCACTACCATTGTATCTGAGCTCCTAATTCTGCCTGTAATTGCCGAGTAGGTGGATGTTTCTGCTACAGTGATCATCATAAAATAGCTAATGCTATTGACTACACATGGCTATGTTCAGAACAGCTGGAAACTCCATTTTAGTATGTGATATTGGCCATGCTAAGTGCTGGCTCAACCTGATCCCAGGGCCTGAGTATGTTAAAAATGCATGTATTTGCAATAGGTAGGGAGCCTACTTTATAAAAACTTTTGTTGAAAAACTTAATTTATACCAGTTTAGACTGATCATGGAGCAATTGTGAGCACATTGCTAACAGAAACCATGTATAATCACTTGCATTAGGCATCTGACAAGGAGAGAAAATATTAATCCATACTAGCTAACCAACATAAAAAATCAGTACTTTTCCAGGAGCCATTTTGCTGATTCAGCAGTCAGCTAATTTCCAGCTGTGTCCCAGTTTCTCTGACAACAAGCAACAGGTGGGTGGCAAATGTATTAATATATGCGAGTCCCCAGGGGAGTCCTTGCCCATAGGAAAGTTTAATTTTTATTGAGCCTTATTGCTAACAGCAAAGATGATGCCTTTTGGCTAATTACTGATACTGCATACACGAAGGATCAGACTTCTAACTCACTTAAATTGTTTGTTAATGCTACTTCTCCTCCTTGGTTCTTTGGGGGATATATTTGTTTTAATTGGGAGATGCAATATAGGAAGGAGGAGTAACTACAGAGATGTGCAGTCTTTTCAAGTCCAATATTCACTAACAATAGCTTTTGCGTACACAGCAGTTCTGGAGCATTCAGGGCTAATGGCACAGATTTGGAGAAGTATTTAAAATACTGAGTGTTTTATGGACATAGGAAAAGGTAAGGGAATACCTTACCATGATTACCATAATGTTGCTCTCTCTGTGGCTGTGGGTAATCTCTCTGTGCCTGTTTTCCTTTCTAGAAAATAGGGAAATAGTAATATACGTGGTGCCTACAGTGTTGGGGTAGGCTAACATTTTCAAAGCACTTTACAAACATAAAACCAGGAGTCTTATTGTTAATGCCACTAGAATTGAATTCTTGATTTTTGGCTATAAACCTCTATTTTAAAGGGATTTATAAGTGAGCATATAAGTTGCATATATTGAGCCCCAATGGATGAATTGGCTGGCTGGTTTGTCAGAATTATCTTAGAAATTCTTATTTTTAAGGTAGTGATGATCATTAGCAGAGTTTGAACATAGCTTGTATGTTTGGGTTTGAGTATACTAGAGAATGTGATAGAGAATGTGATATAATGTGTCTGAGTTTTCAAGCAGGGTGGGGTTGATAAGCAGGGATGTCAGCCAGCAAATTCACAGACATCACTATCTGAAGTTAATTACTTTTGGAAAATGTTTTCATACCATGAAAACAGTATCTGTGTCAGGGAGTATGGAAAAGCAGATGGCACGTATGTGATGTTCTGGCTTGCATATATGTGTATCACTGCCCTCTGCTGGATAGACCAAGACCTGCTCAATTTTTCTGCAAGACAATAAAGCTTTGATTACAAAGGCTATGAGCTTTGTTCAGTTTTGAGTGGTCTCTTGCATCACAATGTAAATGCCTTAAATATATTACTTCCTGAACCCAATTTTAAAACAGGGTTCCCAGTGCAATATTGAAATTCTCCTTTATCTCAGAGGCCTATTTTTGGAGCTCTGTAATATGGTCTTCCAGTTGTGTGGTTTAGCTGGAAATCATACACTTTTTTTGGTGTATGTACATGTCCATAGATGTATTCCACAAGCTGATATGCTTAAAGTGTGTGCTAGCGATGCTGATTGCCATGGAGGCTGGTTATGCTACGCTATGCTAGATCCTCCCTCTCCCCCACAATTTGTCACCAATTTTGCAGTTCTGTTGGCAATGCCCGATGGTGTTTTAACCATCATTTTTTGCAGTGGTGGTGTTATCATGTTGGTCCCAGGATATTAAAGAGAGTGCCTTTCCCAGCTCTGAAGAGCTCCGTGTAGCTCGAAAGCTTATCTCTTTCACCAGCAGAATTGGGAACAGTAAAAGATATTACCTTACATGCCATGTCTCATGGCCCATTTGCTATTGGTGCCATGGATGGAGCTGAACCAGCATTTGCAATACTGGGAAATTGTTGATGAAAATGCCTAGTGAGACATAGCCACAGTGTTGGCAAGAGACAGAAGAGCTGGGTAGTTTTCCTTAGCAATCTGGGTGCAGAGCAGTGTTGGGAAGCATGTGTCTGACTTGAAGCAAGCTATTCTACATTACTGTGGCATGTCAAGAACTTAGTCCTGCATCATCCCTGGGAAGGTGGAAGAAACAGGAACTGAACTGGCAGAAGACACAGCAGACAGGATGTCCCTAGCAGTTTTGGTGCCCTGTGCAATCCAAGCACCTGCACATACACCCCACTCTCAGCTGTGGGGCCATAGAAGGAGGAGCTGTGGGGGGCAGGCCCAGAGCTGACAGGGACAGGGGCAGAGCAGGGAGGCAGCGGGGGCTGGGCTTGCCTCCTTACTCATCGGTGGTAGTGGGAAGTGGAGTGCCCTGGCCCAGGATGCTCTGCTCCCTTGGCTCCCAGTCACATGACTTGGAGAAGGGGGGTGGGGGAAGGGTGGAACTATCACCCTCCCTCACCAGCAGCAGGAAGGGCATGAGTTGGCTGGGAGCTGGTGGAGCGGAGTGGGCTGGGGCCAGGTCGCTTTGCTTCCTACTGCCGCTGGTGAGTGCAGGGGTGGGCCTACAGTGGCACAGCTGCAGCTACGTGGCTGTAGTGTGGATACTTCCTGCGTTGATGGCTTTTCCACTGACGTAGTTAATCCACATCACAAAGAGGCAGTACCTACCTCAACAGAAGAATTCTTCCATCAGTCTAGGTGTGTCTTTGCTGCAAGTAACCATAACACTCAGGGCACAGCATTTTTCTCAGCCCTGGGAACATACAGTAGTTAAATAGAAATATTTTTAAAGTGTAGAACAGCTTTAGTTGCAAAGCTGGGAATAGAAACTGTACCCCTACCTTTAGTAGCACTATAAATCATTTTCATCACTGATTAAAGTTGAATCGTTCCTAATTTAGACAGGGATTAATGGGGAAAGTAAACATTGCATACTGTAAAGATAGGTCTGCTTTAGAGACAGAATTTTGCATTGCCTTCACTGCCAGGTTTGTAACACCAGGTGCTATCTCCTGCTCTAGCAAATAGTAAAAATTTCCTTCTTGCAGCTTAGGTGCCTCTTATCACAAAGGGAGACTGAATTGTTGACCAGTGAAAATCAGGTAAATTGAGTCTGTGACAGTAGCAGAATTTGCTGTTGTACAGCATTTCACAAAGCAGCATAGGATGCATTTTGATAAATTGTTCCTATGATAAAGACCATAATGTGAATCGCTTCCATTGATAGAGATTATAACAAAGATGGAGATACGCATTTTGTCCATTCTTGTTCGAATCCAAAGACTGCATCCTTGTTAGTGGCTTCTTGATGACTGCTATATTTCTTGGCATGGCTAATGCTTTTCCCTTTCATACCTCATGAATATCATGACACCACTGAGTCTGATTCACCATCTGGGCAGCAGGAAACCGTGCAGGAGGCTTCTCCTGTTGTGTGATTGGTAGCAGAAACTCACATCAAGAAGCAATGTAAATGAGTTATGAAGAATAACCAATGCTTGCATAAACTGTGCTGGAGATATTTGGGCAATCATTCCATTCACATTTTAATAGCTTAAGGATCCTTAAAAGGCACTACAGGTAGAAGCTTCTGTTCTAGCAGACACTGCTGCACATAACATGATATAAATCAGCATTATAATTTAAAAATGTTTAAATATTTATCATCTCATTATTTTCTTGGGTACCATTTGCCTCTAACTTTGCAATACAGTTGTAAAATGGTTCTAGTTAAAGATGGTCATGAATTACAAAACCTGATCTGAATAGCTATGGACACAGGGAAATTTGGATTCATTTTGGAAATCCATGCCCACCTTCTTTCTCTGAGTGCATCTACACTGCACCGTTATTGAGATAACTAGCGTTATTTCAAAATAACAATGCGAGCATCTACACAGCCATTCCGTTATTGCAAAATAACAGATGGCTTATTCCAAAATCTGTAAGCCTCATTCTATGAGGAAAAACACCTATTCTGAAATAGCTATTTCGAAATAAGGCATGTGTAGCCGCTCCACTTCTGCTCTTTCGAAATAGCTCCTCATCAGGGCCATTCTAAGTTATTCCTCCCCAGTGCCTCCTGGGGCTCTAAATTGAAATAACACATCTACATTAGGGAAGTCTGCCTTGGACTAATTTTGAGGCTTCCCTGCAGGGTAGATGTGCTATTTCAAAATAAGCTATTTTGGAATCACTGTTCCACAATTGCTTATTTCGAAATGTGTGCAGTGTAGATGTACCCTATGATGTAGCATGCTGACAATCACGCCAAAATTTCGGGTAACTTTGAATCCCTCTCTGAACTTGATAGCCTGGACCCATCTCTGTTTATTGTGCTGATCTGAGAGAAATGTTCACACTGAACTCCAAAACCATGAATATGCCTGCTTAAAGATTGTTACGAACTTGAAGCTCAGATCTATTAAGGGATCTTTCTATTTAGGATTTGGTTCAGGCCATTGTTTGAAGGAGGTTTCAGTCATAAAACTTCTGTAAAGTTCAGGCTGTGTTTGGATCTGATTTCAGCATCATCTCTACTCTTTAATGAAAATTAGTCCCAGAAATGGTTTTATACCATTTTAAACCTCAGTAATCCTGATTCCTTTACAGGCTTGGATTGGTCTTAAATATATACCCTATTACTGGGACCACAAAGACTTTTTTATTTGATTACTTGAAAAATATCCCAATGAAACTGATTAAGAGGTATGTGTGTATGTGGAGAGTCTTATTCACTAAGTTGCTCACTTGAGCATTGTGTTACCAACCCTGGTTTGATTCAAGGAATAACAGAATCTTTTACCTATCTTGCAGCCTATAAAAATGCTGGGTAAATATACTGTAGGGCAGTGGTTACCAACCTTTTTTGTACTATGGACTGGCAAACCCATTCTAGGGATGTAAGCAACTAATCGACTATCCACTAAGCATAAGTTTATCAAATAGTCAAGTAGTGACTCGATTAGTAACACCTCCCCCTTGTTGCTTCTATCAGAGGCAACAAGGCAGGGGAGCAGGAGCCGGTGCTTTGGCGAGCTGGCTTAAAAGCTGGTTCCCCCCAGCACTGCCTCCATTGGGGGCGGGAGGGCGGGGCGGCAGGGGAGGCAGAGGCATAGTGGGGGCCTGGACGTGAGCCAGGAATCAGGTGAACCGCCAGGATCTTAATACATTTAAAAAGCAGAAGCGCAGTGGGGAGGAGCTGGGAATCAGCTTTCTCAGCTCACTCCCGGTATCCCCCGCTGCACTTCAGCCTTTTAAATGTATTAAGGCTCTTAATACGTTTAAAAGGTAGAGTCACAACAGGGTTAGCTCCAGTTTCCCTCCTTATCAACTAGTCGATGGAAATTCCATTGACTAGTCGATTAGTTGATTAAACATAATTTAACATCCCTAGCCCATTCAAACTTTGGGCGGAGTGATTGCTCATGTCCATTCCATGTAGGTGTGTGCGCACTGTGTCATTGGAAGTTTTTCCCTTAGCAGCACTCATTGGACCAGCAGGGGAGCCCCCTGGAGCGGTGCTACTATATCAGCTAATATAATGCCTCTGCTGGCCCTCCACTCCCTCAGTTCCTTCTTATAGCCTCGCCTATTGGAATGTGCCTTGCTCTTGCAAGTGCGACTTAGCAGTTCTCACCTGTTGTGTTGTTAATTAGTTAGTGTTTCTGGTTAATCATTCTTATCCCCTGTAAATAGTTCTTTGTTAGTGTAGACAGTTGGCTTTTGGCTCAGGGGCTTTGCGTCCCCAGCGCTGGCAGTGGCACATGCCCAGGTCCCAAGGCTTCAAGACCTGTGTTAAGTACCAGAAACCTATGCCCTGTGGGGAAACCCACAAAGCCTGCCTGAAGTGCCTCGGTGAGGCTCACCTGTCTGCTGTAAAATTTGCAGGGGGTTCAAGCCGTGCAACAAGCGTGAGAGGGAGTCCCCACTGAAGATTCTCCTTATGGAGGCAGCTCTCCATCTGGCACCACTGTTGGACCTGGCACCAGCAACCCAGAGCACCCTGGCTTCAGTGTGTGAGGCACTCAGCCATTCATGTGCTTCTCCAGCACCACAGAGACCTCAGCACCAGTCTCGGTCTCTGGTGCCTCAGAAGAAACAGAGACCCAGCTGAGGCAGGTCTCTGAGGCACTTGCCGGTAGTGTGCCCTCAGCTGGGGCACATGGCACCATCAGGATCAGCACCTGGACCCTCTAGGTCGGGTTGGCACTAACCCAGCTAACGCCAGGGTCCCAGCCCAGAGTGGGAGCTTCTGGAACTCGTAACACTGGACACCTTTGAGGCTGCCAAAAGTCTTATTGAACTGGCCTCGTGTCTGGCCTCAGCCTCCGGTTTTGCGAGGGACCAGGACTCCAGATGGTCCTGTACCAACACTCCAGCACTGGGTACTTCACTGCATGGAGTCCCAGCACCGGGCCAAGAATTATGGTGTGACTGAGGATAGCCCTACTGGTTACCACTCGCCTTTTCCTGAACCGCTTACCCCCTTTTTATCGTGCCTGGGGTCCATTACGTTGGACTGTTAGGTCCTAAGGATGGTAGGGAGTGGTTACACCATCCCATACTCCTCACCTCCCTCTTCCCACTCCCCTGCTCCATCCCTCTTCAGGGACCCTTCTTACAAGCATCTCCAACAGGAGGAGGTGCAGCAGCTCCTAAATCTCGGAGCAGTCAAAGTGGTCGCCTTGGAGTTCAGGGACAAGGGCTTGTACTCCTGGTACTTCCTGGCCCCCAAGGCGAAGAGTGGTTTTCAGCCCATCTTGGACCTCAGGGACCTCAATGCCTTCATCACCAAAACCAAATTCAACATGGTGATGCTGACATCGATCATTCCCTCCGTCAGCCTCGGAGACTGGACGCTGCTCTTGATTTAAATGACATACTTCCATATTTTTGTTGCCCCTCACCACAGGAGGTTCCTGCACTTTACTGAGGGCTGGGACCATCACCAGTTTATGGCCCTCCCTTTCAGTCTCTCCATGGCTCACCTCCGGAAGTGCGATGTCCAAGTATTTCCATACTTGGACGATTGGCTAGCACAGGGCTCATCCCCAGACCAGGTGCTGTCCCATATTTCTTTGGTCCAGAACCCGTTTTTAAACCTAGGCCTCCTAATGCTTATGCAGGTAATAGAGTTTTTGGCTGCCTGCCTGGACTCAACACTTGCCACAGCCTCTCTGCCCAGGTCCTGGCTTCTGACCATCAGAAGAGTCTTTCCTAGCCTTGTGGGTGTCTCCCAGGACCACAGCCAGAAACTGTATGCACCTTCTAGCGCTTACGGCCACCTGTACATACATGGTACAGCACATCAGGCTTCGCCTCCATCTACTGCAGCTGTAGTTGGGCCAGGTGCAGAACCCATCATTCCACCCTTGGGACAGAGTGATGACAGTCCTTCCCAGTATCCTCTGCTCCTTGGACTGGTGGCTTCAGGAGGAGGTGGTCTGTGCAGGAGTCCCATTCTCCCAGCCTCCGCCATCCCTCTGGTTGGTGATGGACGCATCCATGGGGAGCCCATGTCGGCAACATGAAGATACAAGGTACGTGGTCTTGGGAGGAACTCTCCCTTCATATCAACATCAAGGAGTTGTGGGCAGTCCGCCCCGTGTGCCAGCTGTTTCTCTCCTGCCTCAGGGGCAGGATGGTTCTCATCCTGTCAGACAATACAACGAAGGTATTCTCTATAAACAAGCAGGGGGTGCTCATTCCCCTCCCCTGTGTCTAGAAGCCCTCCGGCTCTGGGATCTGTGTGTCAAGGAGGGTATATACCCGATAGCCTGCTACTTTCCTGGGACCCAGAACACTGGTGGACCAGTTGAGCAAGTCCTTCACAAGCCACAAGTGGACTCTTAGGGTGGATGTGACCCTCCAAATTTAACTGCAAGTGGGAGTTTCCTCACCTGGACCTGTTTGCAACCCACCAGAAAGTGTCCATGGTTCCACTCCTTCATGGGGCTCAGTTGCAAGTGTCTGGGGGTGCCCTCCTCACCCTTTGGCCCGAGGGTCTGTTGTGAACCAGGGAAATGGGGAGAATGTGTACAAGGTGATCCTGAGGATTTGGGAGTTCGGGGCTTCCCTCATCCTCATGGCGCCAGCGTGGCCGAGGCAGCACTGGTTCACATTTCTCCTGAGCCTCTTCCTTGAGAGGCCAATTGCCATCCCTCTGTATCCAGATGTGATAACACAGGATTTGCCCACCCGAACCTGCAGTCACTGCACCTCATGGCCTGGAAGCTCCATGGCTGATGGTACTGGAGCTGCAATGTTCAGAATGTGTGCAGGAGATTATACTCGGGAGTAGGAAGCCTTCCACTAGAGCCACCTACTTGGCCAAATGGAAGTGTTTCTGTATCTGGGCTACTCAAAAGTGGATTTCTTCCATGGATGCCCAGGTCCCACTGGTTCTGGACTATCTCCTTGATCTCAGGGTCCAGGGACTGTCCTCCTCATCCACCTGGCAGCTATCTCTGTTTTTCACCCGGGCTCCCAGGATAAGATGCTTTTTGCAGACCTCCTGGTCCACCGATCTTTTTGAAGGGGCTGGACAGGCTTTTATCTGTTTCACTGTGGGACCTTAACCTGGTTCTGACCAAGCTTACTGGGCCCCCTTTCAAACCTTTGGCAACATGTTCTCTACTACACCTGTCCTGGAAGGTGTCATTCCTGGTGGCTATCACGTCGGCCAGGTATATGTCAGAGCTCAGGGCACTTACCTCAGACCCTCCTTACACAGTGTGTGGGTTTTTTTTTGTTTTTTTGTTTTTTTGTTTTTGATAAAGTTGGGCTCCACCCTCACCCACCTTTCTGCATAAGGTAGTGTCTCATATCCTTGTTTCTCAGGACATTTTTCAACTAGTGTTTTATCCCAAGCCCCATGTCTCTGGTAAAGAGCAGGCCTTGCACACACTGGATGTTAGAAGGGCCTTAGCCGTTTATTTAGACAGGAAAAGGCCCTTTCGTCAGTCCTCACAGCTGTTGGTGGCAATTTCAGAGAGGCTGAAGGGGCAGCCAGTCTCTGCTCAGAGGATTTCATCATGGATCACTTCCTGCATCAGGGAGTGTTATGAGCTGGCTGGGGTGCCGGCCCCTTCTTTGACGGCCCATTACACCGGGGCCCAGGTCTCCTCCATGGACTTTGTGGCTGAGGTGCCCATCCTGGACATCAGTAGGGCTCCCACGTGGTCTTCGGTCCATTACTTTGCCAACCACTATGCCCTAGCTTACCAGGCTAGGGAGGATGCCGCTCTTGGTAGGGCTGTCCCCCACTTGGTGGAAGGGTAGGACTCTGATCCTGCCTCCTGGGTTTCTGCTTTGGAGTCACCTACATGGAATGGACATGAGCAATCACCCGAAGAAGAAAAAATGGCTACTTACCTTTTGTAACTGTTCTTTGAGATGTGACAAGGAGTCCTGTGGCACCTTATAGACTAACAGATGTATTGGAGCATAAGCTTTCGTGGGCAAAGACCCACTTCGTCAGATGCACGTAGTGGAAGTTTCCAGAGGCAGGTATAAATATGCAGGCCAGAATAAGGCTAGAGATAACGAGATTAATTCAGTCAGGGAGGGTGAGGCCTACTTCTAGCAGCTGATCTCTTGGCAGGGAGCAGGGAATGATATGTGTTCTTCTGCCTGCTGCACGTGCAGGCCTGATCTGGCAGGCATGCTCCGAGGCTGCCTGTCGCCAAACAAAACAGTCAACCATGCAAGAGACCCTGCCTGTAGCTTACTGGTTAGGGTATTTGCCCAGGATGTGTGAGACCTCAGCTTCGTTTCTTCTCTGCCCTAAGGGACAGAAAGGATTAAACAGAGCTCTGCAACCTCTCAGGTGAGTGCTCTAACCACTGCACTTTGGGGTAATGTGATGTGGGACTCCCTGTATTGAAATTGTTCCATTTGAATTAAATAAATGAGCCAGAGAGAGTGCCAGACTAACAATACAGCCCAATGATAAGAGCGCTCCCCTGAAAGGTGGCAGAGCAGTGTTGAAATTCATTCTCATTAGGGCTGCCAGTCTTGATTAGACATATTCTTGGAGGTTTCATCACACAACACAATCTTTTATTAAAGATTCACCTTTAGTTCCTGGAGATTCCAGGGCAATCCAAGAAGGTTGGAGACCCTGATTCTTCTCATCAGAGGGAAGGGGGTCTGTGTGTCTCCCACATCCCTAACCACTGGGCTTATGCGTATACAAAAGGGCCTCCTCCCTCTCTTATGTAGAGTTTGGTGGCCTCCAAGCACTACTACTGGATCAGGTCCCAAAAGCAAGTTAGACAGAGAAACAGTCCCAGTCCAGGCAGGTGACACCCATCTGGGTCCTTAGGGTGAGGTAGCTGTGCATGTCCTCAGAGGCAGAAACATAGGCAGCAGATGAGTTTCAGCACCTATAGGGTTAGGTACAGCTAAACAGGAGATTTGTGGATAACTGTGTTATCTAAAAAATGAACATAGGCACCCAAGTAGAGCCAGATGAAAGTGATTGGGCAACAAAATGGCAAATGAAATTTAATGTTGATAAGTGTAAAGTAATGCACATTGGAAAAAATAATCCCAACCATACATACAAAATGATGGGGACTAATTTAGCTCCAACTATTCAAGAGAGAGATCTTGGAGTCATTGTGGATAGTTCTCTGAAAACATCCACTCAGCGTGCAGCAGCAGTCAAAAAAGCAAACAATGTTAGGAATCATTTAAAAAAGGGATAGAAAATAAGACAGAGAATATCTTATTGCCTCTATATAAAACCATGGTACACCCACATCTTGAATACTGTGTACAGATGTGGTCTCCTTTGGCATTGGAAAAGATTCAGAGAAGGGCAACAAAAATGATCAGATGTTTGGAATGGGTCCCATATAAAGAGAGATTAAAAAGACATGGATTTTTCATCTTAGAAAAGAGGAGACTAAGGGGGATATGATAGAGAACTATAAAATCATGACTGGCGTGGAAAATGTGAATAAGGAAAAGTTATTCACTTATTCTCACAATTTAAGAACTAGGGCTCACCAAATGAAATTAATAGGCAGCAGGTTTAAAACCAACAAAAGGAAGTTTTTCCTTCATTCAGCATACAGTCAATCTGTGGAACTCCTTGCCAAAGGATGTGGTGAAGGCTAGGACTTTGACAGAGTTCAAAAGGGAGATAGATAGATTCATGGAGGTTGGGTCCATCAGTGGCTATTAGCCAGGATGGGTAGGAATGGGCAACAAAATGGCAAATGAAATTGCCCCTAGCTTCTGTTTGTCTGGAAATGGATGACAGGAAATGGATCATGTGATGATTACCTGTTGTGTTCCCTCCCTCTGGGGCATCTGCTATTGGCCACTGTCAGCAGACAGGATTCTGGGCTAGATGGACTTTGGTCTGACTCAGTATGGAGGTTCTTATAACATGACCAAGATTATACAGCAAAGCCAGGAATAGCTACATGTTCTGAGTGCTAGTTCACTCCACTAGCAACCAAACTCCACTGCCTTTCCAAGCAATGTGAGCCTGCAATGTGTTGAGTGCCTCCCACAAAGACACTTCAACAGACATTAAGCATTCAGTACCTTATGTAGGATTGGGTGCTGCCTAGTTTAGTCTCAAGGGGTATTTCTAGACTGCACCCCTCTGCCGGCAGAGGGATGCAGATTAGGCAGGTCGAAATTACTAATGAAGCGGGGATTTAAATATCCCGCGCTTCATTAGCATAAAAATGGCTGCTGCTTTTTTTCATCATGGAGCTTTGTTGGAGAAAAGTGGCAGTCTAGAGGCTGATCTTCTGCTAAAGAAAGCCTTTTCTGATGGATTCCTTATGCCTCGTAAAACGAGGTATAAAGGATCTAACGGAAAAGGCTTTCATTAGCGAAAGATCAGCCTCTAGACTGCCGCTTTTCTCTGACAAAGCTCTGTGCTGAAAAAAAGCGGCAGCCATTTTTATGCTAATGAAGCGCGGGATATTTAAATCCCCGCTTCATTAGTAATTAGGCAGATCGAAATCTGTATCCCTCTGCCGGCAGAGGGGTGCAGTCTAGATATACCCAAGGTCTGTCTATGTATGCTGTGTAAAGACTATTTCTGGAGAATGCTGTATCCTGAGCTGCTGTGGTACTAGGTAATTAGATCATGATTGTCCATGATGGGAAATTTCATCATTGATCACCAGTGTAATTCTATACTGATTTTTTTTTTAAACATTCGTGCTTTTGTAAATTTCTTAATGATAGCCTGCCAGATCTCTCTGAGATGCTTTCTTTTTATTTTCTAAGCAATTTTGAGCTTCCAGTTTACTGATTTGTCCTAAATCATGGAAAAATTTGGGGCAAGAACTTTCCATTTCTGTGCCTTATGATTATATCAGCTTTCTGTTACCATGCTGAAAGCGGCATCCCTTTTAGTTTATAAAGCCCAACTACAAATGTTTGCTTCTTTTTGGGGATTTAATAACTCAGGGATAGGATAATGGAGTATGGAGCTTCTCATCTTCAGTACACCCATTTAATTCCAACCTAGCATTTTACTGACTTAAAATTATTACAGTCTGATTGATGGCTTGTGGGTGTGAAATTACGTGGTGGTTTTCAATGTTTAGATCCTTTGATGATGTGTGCTAAACAAACCCCCTGGACTATGAATGTATGAGATCTCTTCCAAGTTCTAGTGATCAGGAGTCCACAAAACCACCACCACCATTAGTCCTTTTGTGGACTGAATCAACAGACTCTAAGGCAGTGGTCCCCAATGCAGTGCCCATGGGCGCCATGGTGCCTGCCGGGGCATTTATATGCACCCGCAGAATGATCTGCATGCGTGATGCTGGCCCCGGACGCCCGGCGCGTGAGGGGCTCCGCCCCCGGGCGCCCGGCAGCTCCGAAAGGTTGGGGACCACTGCTTTAAGGCCTGAATGTAGGCACAGAGTACAGTATACTCTTGGCCCTAGCAGTATTGGTCAGCTCTTCAGTAGATCAGCAGGGCAGTGTGAAGAAGCTTGCGGTTCCACTATCCATACTCTGCATGTTCTGTCAAAAAAACATTTCTGTCTCCAGGGCTGGCAATCCAGTCTCTTTACTTACACTGTAAAACCAGCATTTCTCTAGGCCTCAAGGATAGTTCTAATAAAATTGTAAAAATACTTATAATGGGGTATAACTTTGTTGTTCTTACACGATTGAATATAGGATTTCAAGTAGGTTAAAAATACGTTTGTAGAAAATTTGGAGGTAGTTCATGGAAATGATGTCTTATGCCTAATTTATTTTTAGACTGTTTCTGTAGAGAATCTCTTGTTATTCAGAGAATAAATGGTACAATTTGCAGTTTACATAAACAGCAGGCCTGTCACCAGTTTGCACAACTTGGGAAAAGAGGTTTCCTAGCTCCGGAGGGAGCATTATCTCCCTGAGATATTTGGAAAGTATTTTGGACTCTGCAGGTTTATGCATCTATATAAACTCCATTTCCATTATAGTGCTCTCTGTGTAATCCACATATCTGGCCAAATCTTTTGGCGTGGAAGCAGCAATACTGGTATACTCCATAGTGTAAATTCAAGGTTGATCTAGGGTCTGATCCAGATCCAAACCTGTCCTGTAGTTCATGGGCAGTGAGAGGATTGTTTTCAGATACAGGCTTTTGCTGTGGGTCAATATTGAGAGAGGGGATGGTTTCCACACTTGGGAATTAAGATTAATCAAATTCACGATCAATGGGAAAACTTGTTCCAGAACCACTTCCCATACAAATGGGCCAAATCTAGAATTGGCATAAGCTGTTGTAACTCAGTTGAAGTTAGTGGATCTGAACTAGCTTCCAAGAGGTTTGATTTCTGACTCTTTATATTTATAGTTTGACACTGGCATGATTATGTGCTCTTTTTTGTATTTCAGATTGTAACTATGCGCTTCACTCATCTCAAGGCTTATCTATATGGTGAGTCAGGGCCGGCTTTAGGAAGTGCAGGGCCCAATTCGAACAATTTTGATGGGGCCCCGCAGCAATTTTGGTTGAGCCAAAAAAAAAAGCACACACAAGTTTCAACGGGGGGGCGCCAGGAATTTTTTTGATTGAGCAAGAAAAAAAAAGGCACGAAATTCCCCCGCCGCCCCCCCCGCCCCCCCCCACAGTGCAGGAAAACCCTTTACTAAACTCTCACCTCCTGTGGCGCAGGCAGCCGACACACTCCTCCTGCGGGGCCGGCAGGGGCAGCAGATTTGTATAATTTTTGGTGGTGCCCCACTAGCCACACCCCCTGACCCCTGTTAACCACATCCTGACCCCCATTAGCCACACCCGCTGACCCCCATTAACCACGCCCCGACCCCCATTAGCCACACTCCCTGACCCCCGTTAACCAGGCCTCTGGAGGTAACACGCTCAGGGCAAGATGGACACATGACCAGAAGTAAAGGTGTCATGTCACCCCTCTCGAAGGACTTTTCCCACCATCCTCCTACCAAAAGGGATTAGTTTGGCCCCCAACAACCCCCGCTCATGCAACTATCCTGCAATTGCACTAACCCAATGTGCGTGACATTAACTCGGGGGCAGAGAGGCTGGGGGAAGTGTTCCCTCGAAGGCTATGTCTACACTCGTGGCTTCTTGCGCAAGAACCTACAGAGCAGCCACACTGCCCGCCTGCTCTTGCGCAAGGAAATTTACAGTACAGCGTGGTAAGAAAGGGTGTCTTGCACAAGAGCTCCGCTCTTTTCTAACAGGTGCAAGCTCTCCTGCGCAAGAGGGCAGTGTGGACGCTCGGCAGGGATTTCTAGCGCAAGAAACCCCTATGGCTAAAATGGCCATTGGAGCTTTCTTGCACAAGAGAGCATCCACACTATCATGGATGCTCTTGCGCAAAAGCACAGCTCCCACATGGCAGTGTGGACGTTTTCTTGCGCAAGACTTCTTGCACGAGAACCCTTGTGCAAGATGTTCTTGCGCAAGAAGCCGCCAGTGTAGACATAGCCTAAGAGTTTCCTCCCATGAGCAGAATGGATTTTGTGTTGTGCACCTGTACTGAGTTCATGTGGCTTGTTTGGATGTGCCACTGTGGCACCCAAGCTATTAATAAATATTTTATAAACCTTTACCTTTTCTCTCTGCTGCCATGTCTCCTCCCCTTGTTCTATCAGCTCCCCTGGTGCCTGCTGCCCCCCAACTCCTCACCCTCCTCTGCTGTCCTGACTCCTGCCCTTCTCACTGCCCTCAGCCCTCCTGCGACCTACCCCCCTCCACCAGCCCTTCTCTCTCCCCTGTGCCCACTCCTCCAGTAGCCCCACTCTGATCATGTGAGCTGCCCCTCCTCTAACACCTCCCTCTACACACCTGCACTGCCTCTCTCCTCTGGTGCTGGTCCCTCCCCTGCAAGTGTCTGCCCTTCTGCTTCACCCCAGAATCCCCTGGCACCTACACCTTCCCTTAGCCCTGCACCCTCCTGGTGCCTCCCCCTTCCCTTACTACCCCGCCCTCTTTGCCCTCTTTCTTTTTCCCTGATGCCCTCACCACTCTTTTGCTCCATCCTCACCTTTCTCATGCCCACCCCTTCTTTCAAGCCTTCTCCCAGCACCTCCCTCTCCCCCCCTCTAGGCCCCAATGCCCTTACCCTCTCCTGTTGCAGCATCACCCTGTCCCCCTCCCACTGACACCTCCCCTCCTGCCCTTTTCCTCATTGTCTGTACTTGGCCCCCTGGCATTTGTCTCTCCTCCATGCTGTCCCTTGGTGCCTTCCCCTTTTTTCCCCCTCCCCCTCCGCACAAGCCCCTTCCCCTCCTGCCCCTTCCCCCTAGTTTTCCCCCTCTCTTACTTTCTGCCTTTCACTTTGCGGGGCCAGAGTCTGCGCTCGGGCCCCAGACTCTGAACCCGGAGCTAGGCTGCGCGGCGCAACACCGTGCCAAGCAGTTTTAAAGTCCCGGGCCGTGACGTCACATCATGCCCGGGCATATCCCCGCTCACCTGGGAATGCTGCGCATGGCAGCAGCAGCCAGCGAGGGGGAGCTGCACTGAGAGCTGCGCATGGCAGGGATGGTCCAGGGCCAAGGGGGACGCTCTGGGGCCGGGGTTGGGGGACGCGTGGGGGGGCCGGCAGGTGGGGTCCAGGGACTGCTCCAGGCAGAGCTGGGGTAGAGACCCAGCTCCAAATATTGCTGGAGCAGGGCCCCTGGCTCTGAATATTAACTCGCCGCCCATGGCGCCCGGCACACTTCTGGGTTCAGGGCGCGGGGCCCCTTTAGGCGCGGGGCCCGATTCAGGGGAATCGGGCGAATTGACCTAAGGCTGGCCCTGTGGTGAGTTTCTGCGCAGCAAGCCAGGGTGTGAATGAGCACTGCACCAGCTTGCCATGCAGTAACTCACTGTGTGGATAGAGTTACAGCACAGTGCAAGAGAGGTAGCTGTGTTAGTCTGATCTTGGTAAAACGAAAAAAGCAGTCATGTAGCACTTTAAAGACTAACAAGATGGCTTATTAGGTGGTGAGCTTTCGTGGGGCAGATCTGAAGAAATGGGTCTGTCCCACGAAAGCGCATCACCTAATAAACCATCCTGTTCGTCTTTAAAGTACTATATGACTGCTTTTTTTGTTTTAGCACAGTGCAAGTCCCAGAATACGACTTAATGTACGGTGCTTTCAAGCACCAAAATGCTAAGACTGTATGCAGAATCTTTCCTGTGCTGTAACAGTGTCCACACAGTAAGTTACCACACAGCAAGCTGGGGCACCATACCATCATCCCTTGGCTTGCTGTGCAGTAGCTTGCCATGCAGACAAGCCCCCCATCTCTTAGCTATACAGCTTATAGCTGTCACTGACTACTGGAGGCAGGTGTAGGGGATGGAGCACCTAATGACTAAAGTAAGTTCATAAACTTTTTGGAAGCTGGTATTTACATATTTTTTTCTGAATACCAAACAACGTAAACAAGTCCCGTCAAACTAAAATTAGTTGAAACTGCAGCGGTTCTTGTCAACTCTTTCTTGGCCTGTATACTGCATTTGCTTTGTACTGAACAGTATTGGAATGGGAGAAGTGAAAAAGACATAAGGATGCATTGATTAAAAAAAAGAAAGGGAAGAGTGTAAAGGAAGAGCTCTAACTGATAAAACAGAAAGTGCATCCTCCCATTTTATATCGGAGTTTTGTCTTTGCTACTTAACTCCACTGCAGAAGAGGGAGACATGGGAGGTGAGGGACAAGGAGGATCTTTCTAGGTATTTATGTGGTCTCATTACTATAGTATCTCTGCAGTTCAGTCTTTAATGCATTTTTTTCTTACAACATCCTTGTGAGCTAGGGCGGCACCATTGTCCCTACTTTGCAGATGGAAAACTGAGGCAGAGATGAACATAGGAATTGCCATACTGGATCAGGTCTCTGATCAATTCAGTTCACATCTTGTCACCAACAATCTGTGCATTCTTCATGAAGGTCTCATCCTATTCTCTAATAAAGTGTTTCAGCTCAGGCTGAGCAATCCCTTGTGGTCAGAAACCAGGCTGTTGTATTGGGTACTGTGGCTTTTAACCCCCTGAATAATGTCCAGACACTGTTTCTTAGTCTAGCAACTCAGGAACATTCCCAGGGAACATCCTTGTCTAGCATCCCTCTACTGGGGAAGTGGGACCCAATGTTGAAACTACCATAGGCCCCAACAACAGTTTGGACCTCCTCAAGTCTCTCTAGCAGCCTAAATAATTTGAAATTCTGCTCCCCATTGACTTAAATGGGGCCAGGATTTCACTCTGTGTGTTGGTTCACATTTTTGCAAACTCACTGAAGACTCTTCCCTTTGAAGGAAGCTCTGGCCAATTAAGCTGGTGAAACTGACAGCAGGTGGGGTGAGTGCATATACAATCCAAGGGTGTGTCCCCATTCAAGACTATCACATTTTGATACCTGGTCTTCTCTCCAGATTTTCCAAGGGGCTTTTTCCCTCTTCAGCATGTAAAGTGAAATCCACTAGGTGGCAAGGAAGGAGCAGGAAAGAGATTGGTGTAGAGAAAAGTAGGAATCTTTTTCTGTCACCTGCCTGTGCCCATCTCCTTGATGCCCAACATCACTGGAGTGTCAAGCCACTTCAGCACATGTCTTGACTTTTCAATTGGAAAAACTTGGTCTGCCTAGTCCAAACCCTCTTATTTAGAGTGAAGGAATATTAGTCATAGCACAACTTTACACTGATCATCAGTGCACGGTGGAGGAAACCACACCCCCTCTTTTGCAGCTTCACCAGCACCAAGACACAGTAAATGTGCTATGGTTGCCACATCGACAGAGAGGCAAGATAGACGGAATTCCACCACCTCTGAAACCAAACTCCAGTGCTACATAGCAGCTTTCTCTGGAGAACTGTGGAACCAGGTGCTGTAAACTAGATAGGTCCATCTGCCAGAAACACCCTAGTGGTCCATAACTGTAGGTGGTGGACTTAGAGGAGAAGTTGCATGGTACCTTCAGGGACAGAGGAGGATTTTAGCTTTCCCACTCCTGTGCATGTCCCACAGGTGAAGCCCATTCTCTCATAGTTGGGCACCCCTGCTGACAAGGAAGGTCTTGCCCCATCACAGGACTGGTAATTTACATAGTGTGGATGTGATGGACCTGGCCAGGTCTGAGCACTGCTGAGGCCATCTGCTCAGGCAAATTGCTCAAAACCAGGGCTACTTACAGCCCTTGACTGGAGACCTTTCCCAAATAGGTCACAAACCTGTCACACATAGTGCTTCAGCTGCCAATCGGGCCAGCAGGAAGCCTCGTGAGCAAAACCCCTCAGACACCCCAGCTCTCCTTGTACCACAATCGGCCCCAGGCCTACACACAGGTGAGAGGTTATAGAACCCAATCTCATCAACCCCGAACAGATCCTCCCAGTCCCAAAGAACCAGCCACAGTTCCCGGTCAGTTTATATTTTGGATCTTACCCACAAGAGCATGCTAGGCCAATCCTTTAGAATCTAAAATCTAAACATTTATTAATAAAAGAAAGAAAAGGTTGAGAGTAAGGTTGTTAAGGAGAATACATTACATATATCAGTCACCAAGTTCTTGATGTAGGCTCTTAGCAGAGATGTTACAAACTGCTAGCTTAAAAGTCTTGGGTGTACATCCTATGTTAGGATGGGTCAGCAATCCTTCCCGGCTCTCTGTCCATAGCAAGGCTGCATCTGGGATCAGTAGCAAGATTGAAGACAAGATGGAGACCGCCTCATGGCATTTTATATTAATTCCTGGTGTCTCCCAAGCTGGAGATCACATGGTCAAGTGATCTGTCTGTGTTTCACATGCCAGCAGCCATTATGCCCTGGCTGGTTTGCAGGTTTCCAGACTCATTCCTGAGGTGTGTATTGGCCACCCTGAGAGCCATTGTTCCTGGAGCTGCACTAATTAGCATAGTGATTCACTGGACATTCCTTCCTCATGACAGGCCGTCCAGGCCTATTGCTCGATCTCAGGCAGAGAACATTTGCAGTACCAGCAGAGAGTCCATATTCATAACTCCCCATACAAACATCATACAAGTATATGGGTAGCATATATAGAATCTGTAGAGTATAAGCTTTTGTTTGACACCTCGCATGGCCCACTTTGTACTGAATTTGGGGCAAACACCCCCCCCTCCGTGGTCGCAGCAGTGATCTGGCTGCTCACTTTAACATCAAATAACATGACAATGGGGCACTGATGCCATCCAGGAATTTCCTTCTCTGCCTCTAAATGGTATCCCTGTGTCTGAGTTAACTTCAAGCAGTTCACTTGTGTTTTGAAGCATTTTTATAAAGAGAATGGGAACAAAAAAATCTGCCTCATTGTAACATTTATTTCAGGTAAGACAGAAAAAACCCCCTAAATCTAAGGGTATGTCTAAACTACAGGCTTTTGTCGGCAAAAGCCTCTCTCGAAAAAGAGCATCTAGACTACAGTCAGTTCTGTCGACAAAGCAAGCCGCTTTTTCGACAGAGAGTCTAGACGCTCTCTTTTGAAAAAGCACAGTGTGGTTTTTAACTCTGTCGAAAAAAAGACGTTATTCCTCATAGAATGAGGTTTACCACCATCGACAAAACTGCCGCGTTCGGCGGTAGTGTAGATGCAGGTATAGTTTTGTTGACAAAAGTCCACTTTTGTCGACAAAACCCTGTAGTCTAGACACACCCTAAATGATGAATCTGTTTGAAGTGGAAGTGTCAGAGGCTTTGAAGGAAGGTACTTTTGAGACTGACTCTAAAGTTTTTAAATAACAGTTAACTTCAAAACATGAAAGATGATTTTTTTTCCCTCTCCATTGGACAGAAGTTATTGCTTGACTGAAACGAAGGAAGAAATAAATAGGCCAGTTTTGTAAAATTGTATTTTGTCATATAATGTAGGTCAAATCAAATGGATAAGTGGTCTATTATCTGTTGTGAGCTCAGGTTAAAATAGTCAAATGATCACCAGAACTTTAAATGAATGGGTAGTGGGAAAGTGACCCTCAAACGGGATAGAGTTTAAAAGTGCAGAAAGAACATATAGCACATAGATACACAGAGAAAGTCCAGCCCTTTTTTGCAGGCAATACATTCATCACTGAAACTGATTTATGCATGCACCTTGCCAGCACAAATCAAACTATTTTCAGTGAAATGTTGCGAGTTGCTGAGTTCTGCATTTTCTAAAGGTTTTAGAAAATAATGATTTTTATTTTTAGGCATTGTTACCTTAGGGCATCTGAGTGCTTAAAATATAATGAAAAGCTACATCCTGCTTGTGCCTGCATAGGTGTATAAGGAAGAGAGAGATCACAAAAGGCTAGGTTATGGGGATCTTGGGGCTCTGGCTGTGGGGACAGCAGTGCAGAGGGTCTTGGGAATCTGGCCACAGGGGGAGTGGGTGGAAAGGGCGGCACTGTGGCTAGCCTCCCCAAAGAAGGACTTTACCTGCCACCCATGGTAATTACCACAAACCTTAATAAGGAGCAGCCCACAACTGTGACTGAGTCACAATTCTGCTTCAGCTTCCCCCTTGCTTCTGGGAGGAAGCTGTACCAGCTGTACACCTGGTCTGTCTTACTTGCCCCTCCATTCTGGTTCAGCTGTGCTGTCTGGCATGCTGGAGGTGGGAATGGAAAGGAAGCCAAAGTTTGGCCCATTCCCTGTCCACTTGTGCAGGAGAGGAGCAGCAATCTCACAGCTGCTGCTCTCACCAGGCACACAGATCAATGCAGGTTGGAGGGGGAGAGAAGGAGAGGTGACTCATGTTTCCACGGTCCTCCTCAGACACATTAGGCAGCTCATAAGTGAGCCCCAAGTCATTGTGAAGGCAGCAGTGATCATGATGCAGATATTAAAAAAAAGCTAGGTGCTTTGATAACACTTTCCCTCTTAGAATCAAATGCATTTTCTAGACAGTAATGATTTCAGACTCTCAATAGATTTTGAGTAGGAGAGAAGTAACTCTCTTTTGCAGTTGGGGAAGTTGAGGCATAGAGAAGTGTAGTAGTTTGCTTATGATCACACAGGAAACTAGTTGCTGACACAGGAATATAATCCAAATCTCTTGGGTCTTAACCATAAAACCATCTTTTCTGCCAATGAGCAGTGAGAGATTAAATCCTTCCATGCCTTGTATGGTTCCCCGGGACAGGTGTGTATTGTTAACATGGCAAAATGGCCAACATGGCATGTACTGTAAAGAGCACCTCTTAAACAACTCTGTTTGGCTTTTCTTCATCCTTGTTCTTTAAATGTGTGTCGCAAGAATCAAGGTGCTAAGCAAAATACAGATCTTAATAGAGTCTGAGACCTGTAATTCTATCCCCATCCAGATGGGAGGCATCTCCAGGTAGAAGGGCAGGGCAGCAGATACCAGGTTGGGAAAATAATCAGTTAAGATCACATAATTTGTCCCTTTTTGGAAGGATGGAGGTTAACAATTATTTTTATTAATAAACACCTATTTTATATTCATGCTTTATAGGTATAATAAAGTAAATGTTATATTCCTCAAAAATTGAGGTTTACAGGGTTTTGTGAAAGAGGGTTTTTTTCTGACATTTGGCCCCATCTGCACGGGGCCAAATCGCAGCAAAACCTCTTCCGCAAAAAGAATTGGAAGAAGATACGCAAATCACGCTCACATTTTTCTATCTTCTTCCGAAAAAACCCAGCAGTGTAGCCATAGCGCTAGTGCCCTACACACCAGCACTTAATTTGTAATGAAAGAGGTGCCAGGGCTCGAGCAATTACATGTCTGGGTTCAAGCAATTTTTTTTTTTTACTTTAACATCTGTTCAGCCCTAGCAATTCTTGGCACAAATTTAAGCACTGCTGCACATCCATCTCCTGCTCTACCATGTCCCATCAGTGCCTCAACTTGTCATCTGCATGCTTCATGCCTCTGTTGTGACTTGAAGGGAGTCATTGGTGTCTGGCTCAAATGTGCAATTCATATAATTTGGATGAGCATCCAGATCTAGGGCTACTTATTTTCTCTGTTGTCATCTGGCACTGTGAAAAGCTTTACCTCGTCATATATTCTTCATTTCTAATTCAAGATAATATTAATGACTCCATTGCTAATGTCTGTAGGTCCTTCGAACTACGGCTTTAGTGTCTGCTTCCTCCCATACTCATCATACAGCAAGCCACAGTGGAGCCTTTTAAATATGTCTCCATGCAGTGTCAAAATATCAGTGATAATAGAGCAATGTAGGAACAAAATTACAACAAAAATGTTAGCAACCACGCTGCTTCTAATGGCCTCCTGAGAACAGATTCCTAAACAGTTCTCAGAAACATAATTACACACCTCATTCTCTGATGAGCTGTATACAAATTACTGACAAACTCTGAATCACTAACCTGGCCAATCTGTTTTATTTTGGGCAAGAAAACTATAAGTTTACAAATTATTAAAAAAAAAAAAAAAAAAAAAGATTTAGGTTTTCTTCCCATTGCGATCAAAGGAGATTTAAGGAGTGAGGATCAGGCTTTTAATCCCTCAAAGTAGAGGCTGTCTGCAACTGTGTGAAATAAGTAAAATAGGTAAAGTGGACTGAGTTAACATCTCTTCCTGTTAAATGTAGTGGAAAGCTGTTACAGATCCTACTTAAAGTTTCCTATTGGGCTTTTGCTCCCTCAGACTCACTGCATTTGAGGCATGTTGGTACCTTTCTTGTGAGCACGTTACTTGCTGTTCATCAAATTGATAACCTCAGGCATTTCCCTGGGATGTGGTCTGAGGGCCCTTCCAGTTCTTTGCAGGTGTCTGAACTTTGTTTTACTGATCCCTGAGGTCCTTCATCAGTAGGAACTTGTCTATGAAATGAGATGATGGTTTCCCAAATCCTAATGAATGGATGTGGTACTAATTGTCACTCTTGCTGCCAATCTCAGCTGTAAATCCTGACATGGGCTCAATATGGACTTTGTCAGCATGCAACACAGATACCCCAGTCAAACCTGTTCCTAGCGCCATCCACTGTTTGATCTGGCCTTGTGCCCTACAATCTGTCCAGGTGGAGAGGAGCTTGTAGCCACAATATACTCTCATTTACACAAGTATCCTCTTTCGTTTGTTGTCCTTTATATATACACCCTTGCCTCTATATACTCCACTCCAGTTCATCTGATGAAGTGGTTATTACTTATGAAAGATTATGCCTTAATAAATATGTTAGTCTCTAAAGTGCCACAGGACTCCTCATTGTTTTTGCAGATACAGATTGACATGGCTATCCCTCTGAAACTTATATACTCCTGTAGCCTTCCCTGACAGACTTTCTGCCTCATAGGATTTTCAACGGACTTCAATAGTAGAAATAATTGTAAACAGTGGGGAGAACTAAGCCCATAACAGCCTAGTTCTGCCACATGACTCATACTGAATATTGTTATTTATTACGTGTATTGTGGTAGTGCCTAAAGTCTCCAGTCATAGACTAGGGCTACATTGTATGGCATTGTATTAACACTTAACAACAATACAGTCCCTGCCTCAAGGAGTTACTACTCTAACAGTTCCACCAAAATAAATGACACGTAAACACTATCCCCATTTTATAGATGGGAAAACTGAGGCAAAGAGAAATTAAAAGACTTGCCCAACAACAGTCAGTTCTGAATACTAGATCTGGTACTTTGTTACATATGGAGCCAGAATACATTATGAGAAGATCTGTTATGTTTTTAGTATCCTTCATTCCATTGCCTAATATTTGTGTTGTGCAATGTCCTGTGTTCCCGTATGACCCAGAAATGAAATTCCCCTTGCAATGTATTAACTCAGATGCCTCTATGTGACAGCACAGAGAGTTCCTTGAAGCACAGCCTTATGCTTCTTGTCCTCATTACTGGCTACAGCTAGAGACACTGGAGTGAGAAGATGTATCTGTCATAATTTACTTATGTATATGAATTCTGCACATATATCATAATATAGACTAGTTTGCAATACATGTGTGCATGCATCATTGCTCTCTACTGGATAAACTGTAAGACTTCCCATATGTATAGGTAGGTTCTGTACTCGATACTGGAGTTCACCAGATGAGGGTTGTTCTTTTGGGAGCCAAAAGATCAATTTTCCATGCCACATTTTAGCTGATAACCATATATGCCTGTGTATTATCACAAATACGATAATATATGTCTAGACCCTTGAGGAAAAATAGTTCTGAATTACCTAAAAGATTTTGTTCTTGATTTTAATCACATCCTAGGCTTTTCTCAAATGTACATTGTGTGAAATAAACTGTATATTGAGATACAGTCTTGTGTCATAGCAGGGCTTACTATGCCACTGAGTTTCTGAGAGATGCTTATCAAACGCCAGAGGGTAGAGCTTTGGAGATACAAACAGGCTTGGGGTTTAACAGAGGGAAATGGAATGAAATGAAACAAATGAAAATTCAAACTGAAGAGCAAGAACATGCTCCTAACGAGATCTTATTAGGCTATGGAGCAGCCTCCCAACTGAAGTGGTGGAAGCTGTGCCTCTTAGTTTATTTAAAGTGAGTAGGAGAGACACTGGCAGATGTGGGTGTCTGAGGAGAGGAATTTGCACTTGAATACAATATTTGATACTGTTGCAAATGCTAAAATGTAATGTGTGTGTACAGTGTGGTGTGTTTATACACAATTCATCAAGTATCTTGATGCCTGTGACAGTGAGCAAGCAATTCCAGATGTATGCCCATTCCAGGTCAACATGCATACTTCAAAGTGCTTCTATTTTTCTGAATAATCCAGTTCATTTTCTTGCATTAGTTTGCATTGAATTCTTCCAGCTCAGTCTGTAGCTTGCAATTAGCACAATTTAATAGCTGTTAAATAGGGTAATCACTTGTTGTTCTCACAAAGGCTTTAATCTGGCAGCTGATCTTTCTCAATAAACCCATGCTCACACTGAGTGAGCTCTAGTAAGATGGACTCTAAAGCAAAATTAAATAAACTCTCTGCACTGAAAACCATGGATTCTTCTTCCCCTCCCTCCATCCATTGACATGAATGCAGACAAGTTCCACCACTCCACTTTAGTACCACAGCCAATGTGTGTTGCAATTGCCCACACCTGCAGAGGCACAGGTAAATAAAGCAGCGGTGGCCTACCAAGAGTAAGCCCTGGCATACCAGATCCGCCTGCAGGCTGGTATTTGTCCACCACTGTTTTAGATTTTACCTGCCTCCCTGTGGGGCTGCATATCTGTGTCTGAGTGCAGAATGTAGCTGTTAGGTTGTCACACAGCCATTGTCCATAACTCTACCATCTTGGCACCTGAAATTTTCCTAGAATTGCATATGGTATTGTCTATATAAGAGTCACAGAGATTTGAGACTGACTCAGGGACTAGATTATTCAAAACCAATTAGCGATGGAATAAGGAGGCTCCCTTCCCGAGGTTGCTGGTTCAGATTAGCAGCAAAACAGTTGTACCCTAATGTGATTACAGGTGACCCCCATATTAATGACCTAATTGGTTCCTGGAGAACCGGTGTAAGTCAAGCCATCGTAAGTCGAATCCTTATTTCCCATAGGCACAATGTTATAAATGGTGGTTCCATTCCTGGAAATCCATTTCATATCCTAAAAATACCAATATTGACTACGGAAACGGAGGAAAACTAAACTAAATAGTTCAAATAATGCACAAAAATAACTAAAAAGTGAAGACAGATGTGGTGGAGACGTGTGCAGTTCAAGCAGACTGATGAGTCTGACTGACTTTGTACATTTCCTGTGTTGGGATGATGTGTGGAGTCTGCGTTGTACACTGTCATAAATGTGAACTGCGGACATAAATTGGGGGTTTTTAGGCGCTATCTTGCATGAAAAAAATGGTTGTAAATGCGGGGGATTGTAAGTCGGGTGGTTGTAAGTTGGGGGTCGCCTGTATCTTTGGACAGCTGCTGTGTGTGTGGTTTTTTAGCACTCTCAGCCTAATCCTAATGAACAGGTCACCCGTATCATAAAAATTACCACCATAATTGGCTGTCTCAGCAGAGATGGCAAGAATTGCATGGGCTTGGATTTTGAACCAACCTTTTTCTTTCAGGAGCCCAGTACAGCGGCCACTAAAGTTAGTTGAAAGTTTACATTCAGTTCATTGGATATTGGCCTCGGCCCTAGGATGGTTCCTCCAGGTTAGGGCTGAGACACTGTTATGGTTCAGCACCATCTGTACCTTTGACCTATTTCTCCATTTCCCTCTGGGCATCCTGTCAATGTACCTTCACTCCTCTTGGGACAGAATCGCCTGACTCAGTTGTACACTGGCTCTCCAGACTATAGTAGACTGTGTACCTAACATGATTAGGCTGCAGGTCTGACTGTTTGCACACTTCCATGGATCTCCTAAGGGAGCTGTGACCAGTATGTGATCCAATGACTCAGATCAGCTTCTTCCAGACAATATATTATTGATATACATCAAAAAGAATGGAGCATTTAGAGAAAAGGTTAAAACAACAAGCAGCTTACATGCCTTTGTTTTACCTAAAGGTTAGGCATATCTAACTTATCCAAAACTCTGCAGTCTCAGGCTAGGTCTACACTGCAAAGAGAAGTCAAAAAAAGATACCAAATTGCAAACTGCAACATGCATGTTTTTTTCTATTTTTCTTTCGAGAGAGGCTTTTCCGAAATTTGGCCCATCTACGTGGTGCCAAATTTCGGAAAAACCTCCTCTTAAGGCACATCCCTTCTTCTTTGTAGAACAAGGATTACAGGGATGGCGAAACAACGCGTCCGCTTTTTCAGAAATTCTTCTGAAAAAGTGGACGCGTTCCTTGGATGTGGCATAGCTTTTTCGGGATACCTCTGCTATCCCGGAAAAGATCTACAGTCTAGACATAGCCTCAGGGAGCATTGTTCAGTCTGCTCTTCAGCACACATGGCCTCCATCTGTGTCCCTTTCAGCTTCAGGGCCTCCAAAATTCTGTTTCATTTGCCCCAAATTGATTTCCTCCCTCTTCCCCTTGGTGGAAGGGTTACAGCTACACTATATATCAAATTCCAGAGGGAGGAAAAAAAGCAGCAGTGATAAATAACCTGAGTCTGGAATCAAACTGTATAGTTGTGCCATGATTTGTCCAGGATAGAGAGCTTTGAGGGTACTATAATTGAAGCTACTGGCACCAGATATCTCTAAGAGCACATCTACACAGCAGGGCTAAAGCCAAAATAAGCTATGCAACTTGAGCTACGTCAGTTGCGTAGCTTAAGTCAAAATAATTTATTTCTGCTTTTGGCATTGTCTCCACAGCAAGAAGTCCAAAAAAGAGCACTCTTCCTCCAACTTCGCTTACTCCTTGTAAAATGAGGGTTACAGGAGTCAGAGGAAGAAGTCCTTCAGCTCAATATTATTTTGACAGTATGTTGAAATAACTGTTTGTGTGTAGATATGGAGTATGTTATTTCAGAGTAACGGCAGTAGCCTAAATGTGTTATTTACTATGGCAGAAGAACCAAAGATCAATAAGATTGTTGTGACTGTGACAGTAAAAGATTTTAAAAAAAAGGTAAGGATCCCTTATAATACAGTGATATAGCTAAAAAGAAGAGTCTCTGTGGCAGTTGATAGATTACACTGAACTGGTATCAACAAAACTCCAAATGCCTTTTTGTGGTGCAGCCTGACCTTAACTGAGGTGGCTTCATGACACTGCAAGATGAAGCAAAGATGACTACAAAGTTTTTGGTCTGGTGAGAAATGATTGCTGTCGACAAATGAATTTTTATGGCTTTAAAAAAGAGCACCTGAGAAAATGAGAGAAAAAGACCAGCTGAGAGGGGAAAAACAGTAAAAATAATGGCCTGACTCTATGGTCTTGGCTACAGTAGCATTTCTTGGCTACAGTAGCATTTCTTACCATTTGATTTTTCTGTTGCTACTATTCAATTCCACCAGTATTGATGGTGGGAGCATTTCTAATGTCCACTCAGGTTGTGTCTCATGAGAAATGACCCACTTCTTGGGTCCAAAGTAAGGTTCTTTCTAAGCTTCATGGCAGCCCTGAGCCCTTGGGTGGGGCTCATTAAACAGCTGCAGGGTTGTGCTACTGCGCAGCTTAGAGGGAATCTTGGTCCAAAGAGCACTGGCACTTGGAGCCATGTTGTTAGGAGATAATTTTCAAGGTTCTCATCTCACAAGAATCTGCTCTCTAATATGTTCACGAGTATCCTAGTGATTTAATACTATTATAATGTGTACAGAAAATCAAAAGAGTTGAAAACACTCTTCTGTTTTTTTCAAAAGCACTCAAAATCCACAACAAAAGTGAAACTTCAGTACTAGATCTCCGCATAATTTGACCCAATTAATTTGCTAGTCTTTATGGTGCCACAGAACTCCTTCTTGTTTTTCCTCTCAGTTAAGGTGCACTTGGGGGCATGCATGTACGCTCAGATTTGCAGATGTGTTTGATCTCCTGAAAAGCTGTTTTAAACTATAAAAATCATACAGGTACTTTTCTGATAGACCTGTTCTTTTCTGCTTTTTTTTCCCTTTAGCTAGTGCTGCCTGAGTATTCTATCCATAGCCTTTTCTGCATCATGTTCTTGTGTGCTCAGCAATGGCTAACGCTGGGGCTGAATGTTCCTCTGGTTTTCTATCACTTTTGGAGGTAAGGCTGTCTTCTATGTACCAAACTACTGTCTCATTTGCCCAATCAACATGCATTCATATGGCACCAGATAATGAGAACACAGCAGTAATAGAAAAGATGGATTTCTTTCTCCAGTCTCCCTTTCTGTACCAATAGTTACATTGGTAGATGAAACTCAGTTCTGCTGTGGTTTCATACTTTTAAGCTTGAAAGGATCTCATACTTTAAGGCTTTGTCTACGCTGCAGAGTTTTTGCGCAAGAAGCTTTTTGCGGAAGAGATCTTCCACAGAAACTTCTTGTGCAAAAGCGCATCCACACCTCAAAAACGCATCGCAAAAACGATGTGCTTTTGCGCAAGAGATCGTCCACGCTGCATGGACGCTCTTGCACAAGAAAGCTCTGATTGCCAGTAACAGAATCGCCATCAGTGCACCTGTGCTTTTTCTGATAGGCTCTTTTTGTGCAAGAAACCCCTGCGGAGGGTACACGCCTGTCTTTTTGCGCAATAGCTGTAGCGCAAAAAGAAGTTATTCCTCGTGTGGAGAGGAATAACTCTACCAGCAAAAGCCCTCTGTCCTGTTGATTTACTGTATTTTTTTTGCATAAAAACGTGCTTGAGATGTGTACACTCTGCCGGTTTTTGCACAAAAACGGCCATTTTTGCGCAAAAATCTTGTAATGTAGACATAGCCTAACAGTCAAACTAGAGAAAGAAGAAAACATGAGGCATTCAGGTTCCAGTGAAGAGGATGGAATGGATATAAAAGTTTCTACAAACCTGAATATTAAAACAAATATTCTGGCACTTTAGAGGGCAAAAAGGAATATAGTTTTCAAAATCTTAATTAAGTTAGCTGGCTAACAGGGCATAAGAACTTGGAAATGAAACCAATGAGAATCTGAAAGTGAATCTGACACTAGGCACCGTACAGACACAAAGCAAGCTCTTTAAAATCAGGATTGCCATCTAGAGGTATTGAATGGGCATAGAGATAGAACTACCCTTTTAACTCTTCTGTCAGGGTTCTGGATCATTGATGGGCAGCGTCTGAGGGGTGTTTCCACTTCCACTATCTGTACAATAGGCCAGATTCTTTCATCTACACTTTGAGCTGTTTTAGCTTTGCACAGTGGCTGGATTCTGGCTCTAGGTGTCTTCGGGTGCACTTTCTCTTGGTGTAGAGGTGGTAGAGGCAGCCTCCTCCACTTTGTCACAGTGGGAAGGAGGGAGCATTTCAGGGGTGAGTATACACGGCACCCTTACCTTGAAATAAAGTGCTATTCCAACAGGTCCCTTAACCCTCTTGGGACAGGTGTTACAGGAACACTGGAATAGCACACCCGTTATTTTGAAATATATTTTGAAATAACGGGCTCGTTTAAATATGCAGAATTGCTATTTCGGGATATTTCCAGTGTCCTGAAATAGCCCTGCTGTCCAGACATAGCCCAGGAGTGAGACATGATGGAGTGGAGCTACTCTGTGCCTGATCTTCCATCGGTAAGGTCACTGAGCAACATTAAGAATCAGTTACTTCAAGTAAAGCTTTTCTTCAGCAGCTGTAATTTATGCTAGAGCCAGACAATGTAATGATCAGGGAACTGCAGCCAGCTCTCTGGTAGCCAAGTCCACAGTGCATCCTAGTAAAGAATCAGCCCTCCAGCCATCCTGAAGATAACTAAGAGACTTCAATTTCCAGTGCAGTCAGTATGGCACCTTTCACTAGGACTACATTCCATACAATTTTTAAAAGACATACATGATTTTTATCTTGTCAGGGTCTCTTTATGTCTGTAAGGCTACAGAATGTAGCAGAGACCCACCGCAGTGTAGTAGTGCGAAAAGCAGTGTTATGATGAAGAAGATAATTAGGAGTATCTTGGCTTGGAGCTAAAGAGCAGTAGCTCTCTTGTGGTATTTTCTACAAAAGCTCAGTAGTAATGACGAATGGAGTGGCGCAGTGTATTATTCCTCCTGAGCTTGCAGTAACAATCTAATTCTCAGAAAGCTTGTAGTTGTGAATGTGCTTTCTCTGTAGTGAGGTCTAACTACATGAAAGCTAGTAGTATTTCTAACACCATTTTCACAGTGAGCAACACTGAAGTGTCACAAAAACAGGTGTCTGACAAGTGCAAAAATTATATTTAATGTTCAAGGCTAAAATGTTAGTGGATGGCGAATGTTTATAGCCATGTTTGAGAGGAAATGCAGTATAGAACGGTATCTTCAGAGATATGCGTGTGTGCTATTACTTATATATTAAGCCTACAGTAAGGATCAGTTCCCATTATGTTTGTCCAGTACATAAACATAGGAAAACGTAAGCCCAATGAAGTCAATGGAGCCGGAATTTCACCTGTGGTCCCTTATGAAGAATGTACAGTCTAAATAAAGATGAGTGAGTCTGACAAATGCTAGAAGGGAAGGAGGGAGAGAGGACTTGGTTTCATTATTGAGAAGTTAAACATCTGGTTCAGCAGGCTTCTATGTATGAGTTTTGTATCATTTAAAAGGGTGGGTGGATTGGTTTTTAGATAAACAGGTAAATATAATCAATTTCTGAGCCCATCAATATCTATATAATAACTATTAATCTATATTTTAACATTAATAATCTACTTCATCTAAGGATCTCAGAGCATTTAACTAGAATTGATCAGGTACCAGACTATTTGTTGTTTTTTAACTAATTTTTAGTGACGTAAGGGTATGTCTACACTACGGCGTTATTTCAAAATATCTTATTTCGAAATAACACATCTAGACACAAAGTGCATTTTGAAATAACTTTTTGCTATTTCGAAATAGGGCGTCCACACTGATTGGACACTGAATCGCATTTAAGGCCAGCCGGAACTGGTTCCAGCAGGGCATCAGGTCAGAAGTTACCTTGTGGCCAGGGCGGCCAGCAGGGCATCCTGGGAAGGACTGGAGGCCCCCTATCTCGAAATAGCAATTTCGAAATTGGTGCTATTCCTTGTGGAATGAGGTTTACCAATTTTGAAATAAGCCCTCTGCTATTTCGATATAATTTCGAAATAGCAGTTGGCTTGTGTAGACACTAGGAAAGTTATTTCGAAATAACAGCTGTTATTTTGAAATAACTTTGCTATGTAGACATACCCTAAGAGTGCAGTCACCAACTCTTACTGGTGGCTGCTTTGACAGTTTTTCCTAAATATTTAATTAACTTTAGGAAAAACAAATAAAAATACACACACACGTCTAAATCATTGTAATTTATTTATGTAGGGTTTTTTGCAGACTCAGTAATAAAAATAATGTACAGTTGTCTCTATTCTTTGTGGACCTAAAGAGAATATAAACATGAAAGGTACTGTGCATGTTCTTATCCTTTTTGTTGTTTCTTTTTTGTGGTTTTTTTGTTTTTGTGGTTTTTAGATTTGCTAGTTAGGAAGTCCTTCTGTGAAAAATGATATTTATATGTATGTTAATATCATTTTTTCATAGCAACAAACTTGCTCACTAGCTGGGAGGCAGCAAAAATTATATTAATCAACATAAACATCACTTTTTACACCAGAGTTATTCAGCCGTGGCAAGCTAGGGAGCACAAACCAAGGCCTGGATGGGGTGGTGGGGTATGGAGAGATGAGGGGATGGATATGGGGCTGAGCAAGGCAGTGGGGCTCAGATGCAGTGCAGTCCATGGGTGAAGAGCCGGGGCTAGCAGTGGGGTGCCAGGAGAGAGGGGGTAGTGGTGAGCCTGCAGCTAAAGCCCTGCAACCAGAGCTTTGCAGCTGCTGATTGGACACCAGTGGGGACCAGGAACAAAAGAAGTATGGGGTGGTAGGCACAGGGGAAGCACCCACTCCTGCAGGACTGGGGCTGGAGCCCATGGCCCTGCCACTAGAGCCTGAAACCATGCAGCCAGAGGATGGATCCCATTGCCCACCATCCCAGGGCAGAAACCTGAGCCTTATTGCCTCCCAGGAAAGTGGAAAACTCACATTGGCTGCCTGCTACTACTGCATTTGTGGTTTCAGAGAGGGACAGAGTCCAGCCCCTGCTGACAGCCCCAGGGGAGGAGTCGTTACTCCAGGAGTGGCCAACCAGTTAGAGACAAAGAGCCAAAATGGCTGTGGATAGAGTGCAAAGAGCCACGTATTATATATTTTTGTATATCTATGTAAGCAGGATCAGGATAAGCTCTACCCTGACATCTGGTAGTGAATTGTGGCGAGTGGTGCAAAAAGACTTCAGGGGCTGATCTCGTTTGCATAGGCACACCCCGCCTAGTATGTGCTCACAGCAGCCCAAATGGTCACTTTGGCCACTGTGGGATCCCCAGTCTCTCTGTTATTGAGGCAGGGGGGATAAAGTGTTGTTACCCTGATTATGGGAATCAAGGACAGTGGAATAGTGGAACTGTTTTATGACAGAGGGATTTGCCATAAACTAAGTAGCACTTGCTAGACAAGGGGCATGGGTTCCAAACCCAGTCAAGCTGAGAGAGGCTGGGGACAGGTATTTGTACCTGGTGGTAGGGCCCTCTCTGAGGGCCTAAAAAAAAAAACAACAATTGTACCCCCTCCTCTCTCCACTGTGGAATATCAGTGCTAATTTGGATTCCATTAGGAGTCTAGTTGCAAGCTGCTGAGCTGACTTCACTGTGGGGCAATGGTGCATTAGCACTGAGGCTCCTCTACTATGAGCTGAACTTGCTGAAGAGCTGAAATCACTGTGTGCTGTGGGGAGCCTGAAGCTATACTGCTGAGCTACTAGCAGAGCAGTTTGTGGGACGGCTAGCAGAGCAGTTTGCGGGAACGACTGGCGGCACAGGCGGCCAGCAGAGTGGCTGACGGGGACGACCAGCGGGCGGCCAGTAGGAGTGGCAGCAGGCAGCTAGTGGAGCAGCTGCAGGAACAACCAGCTGGCGGCCAGGGGCGTGGACCAAGACGGCTGGCGGAGCAGAGCAGTTCATGGGACGGCTGGAGCGGCTCACGGGACAGCAGGTGGATTGTGGTGGAGTGACTCATGTTAACGGCGGCAGCAGAACCCTAAGGAGAGGCGGAGCCGTCGGCGGACCACGTAAGGTGTATCAACCCCCCGCCCCCTCCATTCCACCCAGGTTGGGATGGGGTAAAACCCTGCCGGTGAACTTTTGAACCCTGGGGCGGCACTGACCCGGGGCAGAGACTTTTGGGGTGTCAGACTTTGGGACTTTGGGTGATTTTTTTGGGTTGCTGGACCCAAGAGACTCTTGGGGTGTTGGACTTTTGGGGACTTTGGGTGATTCTTGGCTGGGGGTGGGTCTTTGCTCATGTTTGGTCTATGAATCCGAGTTGTGGTGTTTTCCCAATTTAATGCTGATGTCGGTTACCTCATGTTATTAAAGATTTGCTGCTATACCGAGGCTCTGTGCTTGCGAGAGGGGAAGAATTGCCTCTTTGAGGCGCCCAAGGGTGTGTGTAAGATTTCCCAGGTCACTGGCTGGGTGCTCGAGCCGGTGTTGTATTACGTTGTTGGGAAGAGACCCCTAGATACTGAACCCGGCCCTTACTGCTATTAACTCGGCCTGGCAGAAGGGTTACATCTAGATAGATAGATATAGTACACAAAATGTAGTGATAAAAATAACATTACAGGACATTTTGGACAAAAACAATAAAAAAGTCTCTAGTCACTTAAAAAAGTCACAGCCAGTCCATAGATCTTCAGAGGACTTGACAAGGAACAAACATCAAATAAAAAAAAACCCTTTAAAAATACAGTAATATTTTCACACTAAAAAAAGTATACCCACCATGTATTTTATATTAACACTACTGTCCTACTAAGTCCTGTGAATTTTTTAAAATTAAACTGAACTGAGAAGTAAATTAGCACTCCAGCCTGTTTCACTCCAGCTTGTTGATTTCTGGTATGGTTTCCTCATTTTTTTTACTTATGAAGATTATGGCTTTTTTATAGTTCTAAAAATTCAGGTCTGTCCCAGACTGCAAATATGAGAGGTTCAAAAACGATAAGGGAGAGACTCATATCTCAGAATAATTGCTTCAGCCTGGCAAACAATAGCCTTTGAATTTTCTTTAAAGAAACACAGTGTGAACCAGGTACACGCTGATTCTTTTTTTGCCCTGGAATTTAAATATGACATCTGTGTTGGCTGCCTTATTCTGCATCCATGAAGACTTTGAGTTTAAGGTGCTTCAGCTCCCCCCCGCTCCCTCAGAGCCAGGCACCCCACCCCCCCTGCTCTAACCCAATGCACCCACCCCTCCCCCAGAGCCAGGCACTCCCCCCCTCCCCCAACCCAATGCCTCACCCCTCCCCTGGTGCCAGGCACTCCTAGCCTCCCTGCTCCAACCCAATGTACCTCCCCTCCCCCAGAGCCAGGCACCCCCTCCCCCGGTCTAACCCAAATCCCCTTGATCCCCCCCAGCCCTCCCTCTGTTCTAACCGAAGGCCTGGGTCTCGCCAGCCAGGGTCTCACTGCTGCTGCCGCCATGCTCTTTTCCCTCCAGGCTGTGGGGCGCGTGTGCAGAGTGGCCAGCCGTGAGCAGTCCGGGCACGCGGCTCAGAATTAGCAAAAGCCACATTCTTTGAGCAAAGAGCCTATGCAGCTCAAGAGCTACGGGTTGGCCACCCCACGCTACTCCATCCCTCCCAACCACTACCCAAGAGACTGTGGGTGCACAAAAAGCCCCTGATGACTGCAATTGGAAAAACATTGCACTAGACAATACTGCCACTCATAACATATTTGTATTGGAGAGCAAGTCACATAAAGAGGATGGAATGTATTGTTCTAAAGTTAAGAGGACATAGGAAGTCCACAAGAATTAATTGCTACATATGCCAATGTCATAAGTTTCAAAGGAAGATCTAAGACCTCAATACTGAACTTGACTGTGCATTCTGATGTCATGGAAAGAGATGGGTTTTTTTCTAGGTTCTGGCTGATGATCTGGAGTACAAGGACCTGCAATATGTAAAAATTTGATCTAAAATATTAGTGTCACTCCAGATGTTTTCTCTTGCTCTTTCAGGTATTTCCATTGCCCAGCAGATAGTTCAGAGCTCGCATATGATCCACCTGCAGTCATGAATGCGGACACCCTGAGTTACTGTCAGAAAGAAGCATGGTGTAAACTAGCTTTTTATCTCCTTTCCTTCTTCTACTATCTTTACTGGTAAGTGTGACCATTCCCATATAGAAGTGGCATAGAGCTGTTTTTCATGTAAACATTAAGCTTGTGCTATGGAGCAACAAGAACAGGCAGCCTCATTCCTGTTGTCTTGAGTAACCATTTTAATCCATGAATCAGGACAGCACCTGTTCAGAACAGCACTTAGGCATATGTTTAAAACCCATTGAGATCATAGGGCTTAAAGTTAAGCATGTACTTAAATGCTTTCCTGAAATGGGTTCCAATGCATCCCCAAAATTTCCTAGACAATTTCATTCAGCCTTGAGTTAAAGAGCTACCTCTGTTGGGAAATTTTTATTGTTTTCTCTTTTGGATAGTCTCTTTAGATGGGGGTTACTTTATATTGGTATCATAGCAAATAAGTTACCTCATTTGTTAATAATATACAATATTAGGGTCAAATCTGCCCTGTGGTGTATAAGTTGATTTTTACCTAACACTCAAAAGAGCACTAGAAAGGGGGTCTACTTACAGCTCATTAATCTGAAATTAATGCCCATTCACTAGAGCAGCTGACCAGTTAGCATGCATGTTGTGGTTTACAGCAGTTGCTGCTGCCCTGTGGCCTATCCTGAGCCAGCTTACCTTGCATTATACAGATAGTTCTAGTGCTAGCCATACAAGGTCTCAGCCAAAAGTCTCTGTAAATCAAGGGAAAGGCTCCTGGTCTATAGAAAGCTTCACCCCATTAGTCCCCCCCCCATACTGTCACATTTACTAAGGGCAGAGATGGATGGACAAATGGACAGATGCACATTTTACAAATATATAAATAGATATTTCATTGCATGAAGATTTTTAATCTTAAGAAATGAAACAATTCCATTTCATCGGAAACTCTGTTTTCTCTTTAGGGACTGGCTGGAAGAAATTTCCAAAAACAAATACGCTAGTAGAGTAGTTTTGTTTTCTTAACTTTACAGACTCAGACATCAGAATGTACATTATTAAGCTTATACACAGCTTGTGGGATGATGGAAACTAGTTAATGAATTCATAGCATCTCAAGAGCTTTCTGATACTAATCTTGAATCCGCCATAATTCAGTTGCTATAGAGAGGTGGAAGGAATGTGAGCCAGTCTCGCAGCAAAGGAAGATGTAGGCCATTAGAGTCAGATATTGGGAATGGAGGGTAAAGATTATAAAAATCAAAGTGCTCTCTGCATACTTCAAAAGTACCCTTTCATATTGTCTCTTTCTCTTTTTCATTGAGCATGATCTACACTTTAGTGAGCTCTTAACTCAAAAATCATCATTAAAGACTGGGAACAACAAAGGATGGTGAACAGTGACAAGTCAGCCTACAGTGATGCTTGATGAAAAGAATAGCAAGGAGAGGAAAACTTTGAACCCAAGCAGTAATACAGTGTATGAAAGAGACGCAGTCAGAATAATGGCCAACTGTGGATCTGGAGTACCGTGGAGACTAGGCTGAGTAAATAATGTTTATCTTCTGTTTCTCTATATATCTTGATCTCTGGCTTTAAACAGGCAAAAAATTATCACATGTGGAGGCAAAGTCAAAGAACTGTGATTGGAGATGCTGCTTAGTGAATCTGGTTCATCGCAAACTGCTAGTTCACAAGGAACAAAGTTTCTCGTTGACTGTTTGGTACTGAAGCAGTGAAGGGGGAGGATCATCATCCTCAGAATGGTGGCTAAGGATGCTGCTCATACACATGTTAAATATACTGCTTTCTGAGCATGAACTTTGGTCAGAATCAAGGTGGGATTGATGTCGGTTATCCATGGGTGTTCATGTGACTCTAAGGAAAACGACTTATTGTATTCGCCAATTAAGCAATTTTAATACTTTTGTCCACCCACGACAAAGAAATTAATAACTTGCACCAGAGTGCAATCATTTCAAAAATGCCGTGCCTGTGGTTGAATAGCCAGTGGTATATATTTTTATAGGCCTTCTGTGATGCAACAGTTTATGGTACAGTTTTGTCTAAAAATGCATTAAGTTATGACCTAATTCTGTCAACCATTCATTAGCATAGTATTCCTCTTACTGGGGAAAAATTGTTAGAAATCACAATATTATGGAATGGCGTAACATGAATATTCTACACACCAGAATGTTGTATGCAAAATATTGTACCTGTAAAAGACCAGGTTATTTTAGTCTGTAATTTTGTCATGCTATTTCATGTGTGTTGTCCAGTTTAATCTGAAATTAATGGGTTGTTTAATGCTTGGTTTCCCACATATTGGACAAGTGTTGTGAAAAATTGTCAATACTTTTAAAAATTACTTAATGCAAAGATTTTTTACTTCATCTTAGAATACAGGTTGATATAGATGGACTGTGTATGCTTATGAATAACTAAATATATATGTGCATGCACACAATCCAGTTATATATGTTGAATATAATATAAAGTTAACTTTACAACCTGTGAGTAAGGTGCTGGGCTTCTGGAAAGTGTTTTATATACTGACATTTGTTTTGTTGTGTTAAAAAACAAAAAGTAATGTAAACAGTAATTTAATTTCTCATCTCATTGAGAAGTCCAGTCTTGTACTACTTAAATGAAAACTGCAATATAATACAGATATATTCTAACTGCACAATTCCAAAGAGTATGTTGCAATAAAGAAAATTAATTGGCACAAATAGTATTTGGCCAAATCCTGTTGGCTTTACTCACACCTAACCCTTACTCTCACAAGGAGTCCCCTTAACTTTAGCAGGGTTGCACGATAGGCCATTTGTCTTTACTCAAGGCGCAAAACTTTCACTGAAGTCAAAGGGTGAATTGTTTGACTATGGGGCCAGGGTCTGGCCTTCACTAAATTTGCTTTGAATTGTTCCAGAAATGCAAAGGAGACTTAAAGCTGGCTTAAGTACCTAGCTGAGGTTTTCCTTAATAGCACGGGAAATTGAGTGGCATAGGACTGGTTACATCAACCTTGCGCCACCCTGCTTGTAGCCATAAGCATAAGAGTTGTCAGGTGGAAGGTGTGAGGTCAATGGGATTTGAGGAAAGATCCCTCAGGCTCACAGCATCTTTAGGATCAGCCTCCAAAGAAGCAAGAACCACATGGCAGCAAACCATCCCCATTTATTAACTGGAGATGCTGAAATAGTGGCAGGTGATATTCTTAGCTCTTCAAATGTATACTAGATCTTTGTGATTTTATTGTCAGGGAGATTTTGAACCCATAGAGTTTATCAAATGGTACAGTAAGTGGAAGAGATTGTTTTGTTTTTAAAGTAAAATAACTTTGTTTTATGTCTTGTTACTGTAAACAGTCCAGAAACATAATCCGAATTCCTTTGTATTGTGACTGGGCAGCCTAACATCAGAACCAATGTAACCAGAGCTGGGGGCTGTCTCATAAAGGGTAAAGAACAAAAAATATGTTTTGCAAAACTTATTATCTTTTTTTATGTCTGCATTTGCCAGCTTTACTTGAAGAGGGGAATCATGAGTGGAGCAAGAGACAAGAGAGCTGAGTTCTGTCCTTAACTCTGCAGTTGACTTGCTGTGTGGCCTGGGTCAATACTCTTGATAGCCTGGAATCAAACCTGAGTAAGGGTAATGTGTAGCAGGACCTGATTAGGAAGCAACTGTGATTCAGAATCACAGTCTGGTTCCTGCTGCTTCTTTGCTTCAAGAGGGAATTAATCTGGGCCAGCCTTTTGCTGGCTCATCATGGGGGGCAGGGCATAAACTCTGACTACTCTCTGGCCATCTTTACCTCTGCTTACCCTCTCTGCCCAGCTGCGTGGAAAGGTAAATAACTGAATACTGGCTTCCCTCCCATTGCACTGACTCTGGTGATGAAGGTGGCCCACTTCGGCAGGGCTGGCCCGAGGCATTTGGGCGCATGCGCGCCCCCTCCCGCCGGGGGGCACACGGTGCATGCACGGCCTGGCCACGGCCGCTGACACACAGCCAGGGGCTCGCCCCTGGGGCGCACAGCGCATGTGCTGCCTAGCCTGGCCCGGCCACCGCTGCTGGCGCATGCGCTGGGCCGTGCAGGGCCCCGCAGCCGTAAGGGGAAGGGCGCTGCTGGCCGGCGTCGCGGGAGCCGGGCGCGCGGCACCTGATGGCAGCTATAAGGGATGCCGCACGCCCCTTACAGCTGCCATCAGGCGCCCCCCATCGGTTGGCGCCCTGGGCAGCTGCCTGGCTCGCCCACCCCTCAGTCCAGCCCTGCGCTTAGGGTATGTCTACACAGCAGGGCTAAAGTCAAATCAAGCTAAGCAACTTCAGCTAAGTCAATGGCGTAGCTTAAGTCAAAATAGCTTAATTCAGCTTTTGGCACCGTCTATATAGCAGGAAGTCAAAGGAAGAACACTCTTCCTCCAACTTCTCTTACTCCTCGTAAAATGAGGGTTACCATGAGTTGGAGTAAGAAGTCCTCCAGCTCGACATTGTTTCAAAGTAAAGGCTTGTAGTGTAGACATGTACTGTTATTTTGTAATAATGTCAGTTATGCTGAAATAACGCTGCTATGAAGACGTGCCCTAAGGGAAACAAAAGTTTTCTTTATGCCCCTTTATTCTTCTGAATGGGTGTATAGATCAACACATGACTGAACCATTAATCTTTCAGTGCCGCTGCGTCACCATCTGTAAACTGGGAATAGCTATCTTATGACAGTGCTTAGAGCTTTTTGGATGAAAGATGCTTTAGAAGCAGAAGGTTTTCATACATAACATGTTATTTGTTTATGGGACATGAATATTTCTAAAGCAGGGAGGTAGGTGATGGAAATGAACTAATTATGAGGAAAACAAACCTGAAGGAGGTGCTTGTCCATGGAGTCTACCTAGATAATTTGAACTCACTGAGATCTCCAAGTAGTGGGATCACTAGAATGGTCATATAGTACCCTGGTCTTATGGCTGCTTTTTCATGCACCCATGTTTAATTGAAAAGGCAGCTCTTGGGAAGGAATTTTCTTGTCTCCAGCCTTACACTATTCTATTTTTAATCATAGTAATTGCAATGATGTTGAATAAAATTGTCACTGTCCTCACTGTTTTGGTCTCAAATACAATAAATTAATGCTGATAGCAAAGTGCAATGACTCCAACTAATCAACTGTCATTACTTATGTCTATTTTGTCAATTTCCTTGGGCCTAACCTGCTCATACAAAGCCTACATAGCTGGAAAATGAATCCTCCAGGCTCCCAAAGTCACGCAGAAACTACACTAACCCTGAGGCTGCCATAAACCAGCACCAATACTGGAGAGAGGAATGACTACTAGTGAATCAGCATAGCCAGTAACAAACCATTGCTCCTGCTTCCTTCTCCCTCCTTTGCACTTTAATGTGCAGGGATGTGAGACTAGAATCCAATATACAGAGATGTGCACTTCCTTCACAGAGCCCAGAAATCTTACTTCCACTCTCTGGCAACATCTGGTTTCTCCACTTCTAGGGACCATTTCCTTATTTGCCCAGAATGCCTAATCTAAAATCCACTGAAGTCAATGGAGGTTTTCCCTTTGCCTTTAGTGGACTTAGTACATAGCTGGCTGTAGAACTGTGAGAGTATCCCCACTTCAAAGCCCTTCCTGTGTTACTGTGTCCTATCTGTGCAGGACTGAACTTTGCATCAGTGATCTGACCCATATTACTGCTCTGGTGAGTTACTCAGTCACTTGTTATTTATGAAAATGTTTTTATGTATTATAGTTTGTGTTCCACAACTAAACACCAAGAATACTTTAGAACATTCATGCACTGCAAGTACAGGTTGAACCTCTCTAATCCAGCACCCTTGGGACCTGAGCAGTGCCTAACCAGAGAAGTTGCTGAACCATGGGAGGTCGATATTGTCTAGGAGCATTACTAACACTTCTACTGCTTAGTGGCTCTTCAAAGACATTTAGGAGTAAATTAGAGCTAAATAACAGCACAGAACATTGAGAGCCAAGACTGGTGGCTGTAAACAGACTTTATGGGTGTCACAGAGTGTGGGGGAGTCACCAGGTCTTGCACCCCCTTCAGCAGCCAGACTTGACTTTCAGCCAGCAAGTAGAACAGAAGGTTTATTCATTAACAGGGACACAGTGTAGCACAGACTTGTTTACAGGAACCAGGAGCTGCCAGTACAATCCAATTTGGGGAGAAGGGGCCCCAAAGCCAGCACCCTGGGCCCCCTCCTTGCATCCTCTGCCTGCCTACAGTAACTCACACACCCAGCAACTGATTCCAGCCCTGCAGGCAGCCCTACCCCCTCCTTTGTTCAGATTCCCTGGCAAGGTGTCACCTGGTTGCTGCCCCCACCTAGGCTCAGGTTACAAGACAGCCTCAGCTACTGTGTACATGCTAAGATGGGGGCAGCTTCCCCTCAGTGAAAGCCACACCCAACATTCACATCCCCAGCTGGGTACCAGTGCAGTGCCCAGGGAAACTGAGGCACACACACAGGGTTACAACGGAGCAGTACAGGACAATAGGAATCACATTCAGCATAACAAGGCAAACACAACGAACACAATCCCCACTCTGTCACAATGGGACCACAGGAAATTTGGCCACGCTCCTGGTAAGGGAACATCCAGGTAACTAAAATCATGTTGGACCACAGATGCTGCCGGACCAGAGAGGGCCGGACTAGAGAGGTTCTATCTGTAGTAGATTGGGGTTTTTTTTTACAGTTAAACTGCCGGTGGGTGAGTAATTAAGTTTTCTCCAAATATTATGCACAGATAGCCTGATCCTGTGAGCTGCTAGGCATCCTCAACTATCAATGAATTCTTTAAGGAGATGGGGTGTTTGGCATTTTTTTAGGATTAGGCCTACTATCCAGAGCTCCTTTGGGAAGGCAGAGGAAGAGACAGAGGGGGGTCTCAGAGTACTGTGGCATTAGGGTGTATTTTCTGTGAGTTGGAAGGCAACATCAAATGGAACATGGTCAACTAATAAGAGATAAAAAAGCTAATACATTAGTTTAAAAAACCCAACTGTTTAAAGGTATTTTACTTCTGTGCATTGAAATTAATGTAAACATTTGTAGTAGCACCATATACATCGGGGTGGGCAAAAGGGCCTCCACGGGCTGGATTCGGACTGCCAAACAGGTTGATCCGGCCCACAGAGGCCCTGCTGCTCCCTCGCCCTCAGGCCAATTAGGGCCTGGCGGCGGGGGAAGTGCAAGAAGTTTCCTCTGCCCTGCCAGAAGCACGTAGCACTTTGAAGTGCTGGGCGCTCCTGGCAGAGTGGGAGGAGACTTCACGCGCTCCCCTACCCCCAAGCCCTGATTGGCCTGGGAGTGGGAGAAATGTGCGAAGTTTCCTCTGCCCTGCCTCCGCCCTGCGAGGAGCGCGTGGCACTTCAAAGTGCCGCATGCTCTGCGCAGGGCGGGAGGAGGCTTCGCACGCTCCCCGCCCCCAGGCCAATCAAAGCTTGGGGGCGGGAGAGCACACAAAGCTTCCTCCGCCCTGCCCCTGCCCTGCACTCCTCCTGCCTTGCCAGGAGCATGTGGCACTTCAAAGTGCTACGTTCTTCTGTGAGGGTGGAGGAAACTTTGTGCGCTTCTCCTGCCCCTAGACCCTAATTGGCCTGGGGGTGGGTGGGCGTGCGAAGCCTCTTCCTGCCCTGCCAGGGGCATGAGTGCTTAGTGGGAAGCAGGAGGGAGAGGGGCTCCCCCACCTCTAGACAAATCATGGTCTGGGGGTGGGGAAGCCCAGAAGCATCCTGGCCCTGCCCCTGCTGTTTTAGGCCCCGTCCAAAAATTATTGCCCACCCCTGATACACATTCTTGAATCAGCTAGTTAGACATCTTATGGGAAAGGTAGGGCCAAATTCTGATATCCTGTATAAGGCCAGGGTTAATAGAGTTTTCTGCAGGAGAGGAGATACTGGCATCATGGTAAGAGGAACAACCACATCTGGATAACAATATTTTGAGTTGTGGCTTTAATCTGGTTAAGTATAAATTTACAGCTATTAATCCATGGATGCATAAGAGTAACATCATGACTTTAATACATGGCTCTCACAAAATCCATTATGATTTCTGGGAATTCTGCTTCAAAAATGTATCCCGATTATACAATAGACAGACAGTAGAGTAATTCATACACCAGTGCAAAATGAATGTAAAATGCTACCAAGCTAACATTTTCCACTCTCTCCTGAAATAAAGTTTGAACACCACTTTTCACAGGTGTAAAAAAATCTACACAAAGTAAAAGCTTGGTTAAAAGTAAGCTGCATTGGTTAAAAACTCTGAAGTGCAGATCAGAGAGAAGCATTTTGACTATAGTTGTCTATTATTGTACAATATAATTTCTGTTTCTTTTGCAGTGTTATTGAAAACTCTGCAGAGGATAGGGGGAAATGTGGAGTTAAAAGTAAACATTCACTTTAAAAATACAATGTTAATTTATTGAAATGAGTATTTAAAACTCATCTAGTTACTTTAAAACATATGCCCGATATATTTTTACATAAACCTTAACTGGTTCTTTGATTGCGAATTAGAGAATCCAGCAAATGGAACAGATGCTTTTACAAAGCTCCATGGAAGATGTTTTCCAATTGTGGCATTTCCATTTATCATTGCTGGTCTCCCAGCCTGACAGAGCCCAACGTAATGATGCCCTTGCCCTGCATATCTATAATAACAGTGCCCCAGTGACATGAGAAAAGACAAGCGTGGTTGTACCTTCCTAGCTGCCAAGCAACATCTTGTCATATACTCCTGAGCAAATTATATCCACTTTGTCACTTTGAGTCACTTGCCCTTTCAGAGGGGACTTCATATGCAAGAACTTGTAGTAGCCATGTGCAGCCTGTGATGTTAAATTATCCTGACTTTATAACCCCTCCCTGATCATCATACTGAAGAGAATCCTATGCCAAGGGCAATTTTCACTGGCCTGTTCTTGAGTTTCAGCTTTACTGTATTTCTTGGACGGGAAAGGAGATTTGTCTCTTCAACTTTATGATCAACTTCAATACATTATGTTCAGAAGTCTCCCTCTCCCTCCCCCTGGTACACATTAAAGTGTACCGATAGCACTAAACACAGTTCTCTGAAAATACTCAATTTGGACCTTCAGTGTCCCTGAAATTTCTGTCCTAAATGGATAGCCGATTGGTGCGGAGATGCACGTAAATCGGAGGGAGACTTCTCTTAGAGAAGAATCCATTGATAGAGATTCTCTAAGCTGTAGTCAGAAAGAGAGGAGGGGAGAGGGCAAACCACGGGTCAGAGCAGACAAACAACCGCATACAAAGGAATCCAATGCACCAGGGAAGGGCAGACAAATAAGCAGTGGCAAATTTTTACAGTGCTTCTACATAAATGCTAGGAGTCTGACTAATAAGATGGGTGAACTAGAGTACCTAGTATTAAATGAGGAGATTGACATAATAGGCATCACTGAAACCTGGTGGAATGAGGAAAATCTGTGGGACACAATCATACCGGGATATAAAATATATCAAAAGGATAGAGCAGGCCGGGTGGGTGGTGGAGTGGCACTGTATGTGAAAAATAATGTAGAATCAAATGAAATAAAAATATTAAGTGAATCAACATGTTCAATAGAATCGCTATGGATAGTAATTCCATGCTCCAATAATAAGAAATTAGCAGTAGGGATATATTACCGACCACCTGACCAGGACAGCGATACTGACATTGAAATGCTGAGGGAGATTAGAGAGGCTACCAAAATAAAGAACTCTATAATAATGGGGGATTTTAATTATCCCCATATTGACTGGGTACATGTCACCTCAGGAAGAGAAGCAGAGATAAAATTTCTCAATGGCCTAAATGACTGCTTCTTGGAGCAGCTGGTGCAGGAACCCACAAGGGGAGAGGCAATTCTCAATTTAGTCCTGAGTGGAGCGCAGGATCAGGTCCAGGAGATAACCATTACAGGACCACTTGGGAATAGTGACCATAATATAATAACATTCAACATTCCTGTGGTGGGTAGAACACCTCAGCAGTCCAGCACCCTGGCATTTAATTTCAAAAAGGGGAATTACACAAAAATGAGGAGGCTAGTTAAACAGAAATTAAAAGGCACGGTGATGAGAGCCAAATCCCTGCAAGCTGCATGGAAACTTTTTAAAGACACCATAATAGAGGCCCAACTTAAATGTATACCCCAAATTAAAAAACATAGCAAGAGACCTAAAAAAGTGTCACCGTGGCTTAACCACCATGTAAAAGAAGCAGTGAGGGACAAAAAGGCATCTTTTAAGAAGTGGAAGTCCAATCCTAGTGAGATAAATAGAAAGGAACATAAACACTGTCAAATCAAGTGTAAAAATGTAATAAGAAAAGCAAAAAAAGATTTTGAGGAACAGCTAGCCAAAAACTCAAAAAGAAATAACAAAATGTGTTTTAAGTACATTAGAAGCAGGAAGCCTGCTAAAAAAACCTGTGGGTCCCCTAGACGATCGAACTATAAAAGGCGCAATCAAGGACGATAAAGCCAGTGCGGAGAAACTAAATGATTTCTTTGCTTCAGTCTTCACGGCTGAGGACGTTGGGGAGATTCCCAAATCTGCACCGTCCTTTGTGGGTGATGAATCTGAGGAACTGTCCCGGATTGAAGTGTCATTAGAGGAGGTTTTGGAACAAATAGAAAAACTTAATGTTAACAAATCTCCGGGACCGGATGGCATTCATCCAAGGGTTCTAAAAGAACTCAAATGGGAAATTGCTGAACTATTATCTGTGGTTTGTAACCTATCCCTTAAATCGGCTTCTGTACCTAATGACTGGAAGGTAGCCAACGTGACACCAATATTTAAAAAGGGTCTAGAGGCGATCCGGGCAATTACAGACCGGTAAGTCTAACTTCAGTACCGGGCAAATTAGTCGAAACAATAGTAAAGAATAAAATTGTGAAGCATGTAGAAGAACATAATTTGTTGAACAAAAGTCAACATGGTTTCTGTAAAGGGAAATCCTGTCTTACTAATCTATTAGAGTTCTTTGAAGGGGTTAACAAACATGCGGACAAGGGGGATCCAGTAGATATAGTATACTTAGATTTTCAGAAAGCCTTTGACAAGGTCCCTCACCAAAGGCTCTTGCATAAATTACATGGCCAAGGATAAGCGGGAAGGTCCTTTCTTGGATTGAGAACTGGTTAAAAGACAGGAAACAAAGGGTAGGAATAAATGGTAAATTTTCAGAATGGAGATGGGAAACTAGTGGTGTCCCCCAAGGGTCGGTCCTAGGACCAATCCTGTTCAACTTATTCACAAATGATCTGGAGAAAGGGGTAAGCAGTGAGGTGGTAAAGTTTGCAGATGATACCAAACTGTTTAGGATAGTCAAGACAGAAGCAGACTGTGAGGGACTCCAAGAAGATCTCACCAAACTGAGTGATTGGGCAACAAAATGGCAAATGAAATTTAATGTGGATAAGTGTAAAGTAATGCACATCGGGAAAAATAACCCCAACTATACGTACAGTATGATGGGGGCTAATTTGGCTACGACAAATCAGGAAAGAGATCTTGGAGTTATCGTGGACAGTTCTCTGAAAACTTCCACACAGTGTGCAGCGGCAGTCAAAAAGGCAAATAGGATGCTAGGAATTATTAAGAAAGGGATAGAAAATAAGACCCAGAATATCTTACTGCCCCTGTATAAAACTATGGTACGCCCACATCTTGAATACTGTGTACAGATGTGGTCTCCTCACCTCAAAAAAGATATTTTGGCCTTGGAAAGGGTTCAGAAAAGGGCAACTAAAATGATTAGGGGTTTGGAACGGGTCCCATATGAGGAGAGGTTAAAGAGACTGGGACTTTTCAGTTTAGAAAAGAGGAGACTGAGGGGGGATATGATAGAGGTATATAAAATCATGAGTGGTGTGGAGAGGGTGAATAAAGAAAAGTTATTTATTAGTTCCCTAAATAGAAGAACTAGAGGACACCAAATGAAATTAATGGGTAGCAGGTTTAAAACTAATAAAAGAAAGTTCTTCTTCACACAGCGTGTAGTCAGCCTGTGGAACTCCTTGCCAGAGGAGGCTGTGAAGGCTAGGACTATAATAGAGTTTAAAGAGAAGCTAGATAATTTCATGGAGGTTAGGTCCATAAAAGGCTATTAGCCAGGGGATAAAATGGTGTCCTTGGCCTCTGTTTGTCAGAGGCTGGAGAGGGATGGTAGGAGACAAATCGCTTGATCATTGTCTTCGGTCCACCCTCTCTGGGGCACCTGGTGCTGGCCACTGTCGGCAGACAGGATACTGGGCTAGATGGATCTTTGGTCTGACCCAGTACGGCCATTCTTATGTTCTTATGACTTAGAGGCAGTTAGAGGGGTACAAATGAATGATGAAGTTATATAAAATAACCAAAATCCAGAATGAGTTAACTCAGAGTTGCTTTTTCAGTTATTTCATCTTCTACGCTGAGGGTGATATTTTCAAAACACCTAAGTAATATAGTAGCCTAATTGCCAATTTCAAGAGACTTGTACATATAGTTGCCTAGGTTACATAGAAAGTCATTTTTGAAATTTTACCCTGAAATTAGTGTACATATTTATTTAGGGTGACCATATTTCCCCATGCCAAATATGGGACACCAAGAGGGGAGGGCTGTTGGTGCTTGGGTCTTCAGCCCTGCAGTGGGGATGGCGGCACGCAGGGCTTCAGCCCTGCTGCGTGGGGTAAGGGGGTGCTTGGGGCTCTGGACTAGCACTCACAAAATCTCAGTTCAGTTCCTGGCTGTGCACAAGTTTCCTGTTTGACCTTGGTCAGGTCACTTAGTCCTCCATTTTACAGATTGTGAATTGAGACATTAATACTTTTCTCCCACCTTTGTCTGTCTTGTAACTTTATATTATAAGGACTTCTGAGCTATGATTGTACTTTACCATGTTTTTGAATAGTGTCTAGCATAGTGGGGCTCACAGTGGGAAAGGGTTAGCTGAATGCTGCTGTAATAAAAATCATTCATAATATTTTTCCATAGGTGGGAACAATCTGAATTCACTGATTTACTCACAGCAGTGTGACTGAGATCAGCTGATCAACTTTTTGGGTTGCTGTTAAATGAAGCCAGAGCAGCAAATTTAAAGATGACAGATGGTGGTGTAATTTACTGATTCAGGGTGATGCTCTAATGTAGCAGAAAAAGCAACTAACAAAAAGAGTAAGAATAAATAGAAAGCGGTTATATTATCCTACACCCTCTTGTACCCTTCTGTCGCCTTTTTTCTTAATCCTTTATCCACCTTCTAAAATCATGTAATTTACACTTAAACTAACATTCCAATATTAAAGTTAGGGATGGGCTACACACAGACTCACACTGAAATACTTGCTGCAGAGATGTATTTATGAAAGACTGATTTGGAAACGTTCCCTCATCATGGATAGCACTGTAAGGCTACACTGCAACGCTATTTCGGGATACTGGAGTATCCTAAAATAGCTATCCCACGTCTTCACAGCAAGACTGTTATTTTGGGCTCGCTAGTCTGATGTCCCTGTAACCTCATTCCATAAGGAATAAGGGACGTTTCAGAATAACGGGTCATTTTGAAATTTGGCACTGTGTAAACAGAGCCAAATTACAAAATAAGCTATTTCGAAATAAGATCGAAATAAGTCACACAAACTGAGTGTCTTATTTCAACCTATGGTGCAATGTAGACGCACCTTGAGTGTGGGAGTTTGAAGATGTGCTAAGCAGGGGTTGGGAACTGCACATGACTGCGTGGCAGCAGCACATTCTAGACGTTTTCCAGTTTTCTCTGATTAAAGTTTTATTCTTTTCTAATTCATTGGTTTGTTAGTTAATGAACCCCCTGATCACTACATGGTGCCAGAAGTGCTGAATGAGAGGGAAAGGGCAGTTCTGCTGAAGTTAACTCCTGTATTTCCAGCTGAAAGCTGAGACAAAGAGGCATTGGAGAAGTACATGGAGTACCAGGCACAGAGGCTTTTCCCAGTATTTGGTGAGCACAATGCTAGCTTGACTAGCTTAAGGGGGAAAGGGGCCAAAAATGGATGTGGTGCATTCTCCTTCCACTCCGCATTTGTCAGGCAATGTTGCAGGGAACTGGAAAACATTCTGACAGCGATTTGATTGTATGTAGCAGTCACAGGCCACCATAGGAACATAAAGGAATGAGACCCTTAGAGACAATTTTGTTTATGCATACAAAAGAATGATAACCCCATACAACCGTGTGTCACAGAATTAAGAAAACTCAGTAAAACCGGTGTCTCTCGTGAATTGACATTGTTTGTAGCAAGAGTGATGGAAACTCTCTAAAAGTGGGGGGGAAGGCACCGACACTCAAACTGTAGCCCTGCTCCCTTATGCCATTCTTTCTCTTTCCTCTAAAGCCTCCCCCCCCATACCTCCTTCCCCATTTCTGTTCCTCCTCTTTTAAAAGTGATGTGGCCTTGGCGCCCTTAAGCTGCCCTGTTCTGGTATCTCTGGTTTGAAAGACAGAATCATTTGTGGCATTAAAAACGATGTGCTGAGAGAGACTATTCCATGAAGATTTAACTTTAGAAAACTTTCCAAACATGCCAGGCAACAGGAACTGTGAAAACATAAGCCAAAGAGCTGAATTTGCCAGAGGTGATCTATGTACTAAGTACTAAAAATATAGCCAGAATAGGTCAAATCAGAATGTGAAATCACTGCTGGGGGAAAACTGGGTACAGAAAGTTATGTTAAAGGTGCTGATCACAGCAAGGCACCAAACAATGTGTTGCCTTTGGGAAACACTGCCATAAATGTAGGAAGAGATCATTTTGCAAAATGCTGCAGAACCCAAATACAGAAAAGTCAAGTGCATTTAGTTAAAGACAGTCTGGTTGAGAAGTTTTTCATAGATATACTGGGATCTAGCAAGCCTGATTAGAGGGACTGGATTCTGCCTATGACAATGAATGGAACCACTGAAACTGGACACAGGTGAATATTCTGTCTGAACGAGATTATGAGAAGCTGAAAACAAGTCCAAAAGGTGGACCAGCAAAACCAAAAGTAAATGGGTTACTGTGGAACAAATGAAGGGAAGGTGCACTTACTTGCGTCAACCAGCTACAGGCCATTCCAGTGCTCAAGGAGGTGACACCAATTTTAGGTCTTGCTGCATGTGAGTAACTCAGTCTAGTAAAATGGGTGCTCTCGCTGCAAGATCATACTGAACCTGGCTATAAGGCACTCTTGGGACTATCATGACCTGTTTCAAAGGTTGGGTTGCTTGCAGGATGAACATACAATCCAGATAAACAAGCAGGGCCCTCCACTTATCCATCCACGTAACAGGTGTAATTTGTACTGCAATGCAAACTCAAGGCTGAGCTTGCAAGGATGGAAGCAATGCAAGTACAATAGTAGAAAAAATTGAGGAGTCAACAGAATGAGAGAGCTCCCTAGTAATCATAGGGAAAAATAAAGGCCAGATATACACATGCTTAGATCCCAGAGACCGCTTTGGGCTTTACAAAGAGAACATTTCAAACTACCAATCAAATAAGAGATTATGACATAATTTGCAAAATGCTCAGTATTTCAGTAAATTGGATGCATCCTCAGGGTTTTGGCAGCTAAAATTAACTGAAGAAAGCTCAAAGCTATGCATATTCAATCCCCCATTTGGAAGATACAGATTTGTACGCTTACCCCTCAGCATAGCTTCAGCACCAAAAGTGTATGAAAAAAGCAGACAGCAGATCTATGAACATATTAATGGTGTTGACACCTCAGTGGATGATATCATCTGGGGCTCAATGAAAGAACAGCATGATCATAGACTTCAGGAGGTCCTGGATGCAACTAGAGCTGCAAGCCTCAAACCAAATAGGGAGAAAGATGATTTTGGGCAGGTATGAGCAATAATTTTTGGTGGGGGGCTACTCCAAGATGTTGGAAAGTGGTCAAGGGCTGCACTTTTCTGTGGAGGAGATGCAGGGTCTAGGGTGGAGATTGGATGCAGAAGGGCGCACAGAGGAAGGGACTGGGGTGCAGGAGACAGTGTGAGGTCTGAGAGGGTGTTTGGGTGAAAGAGGGGGTTGTGACCTGGGTCAGGGGATTGGGGTTTAGGGTCAGGGAAGGAGTATGGGTGCAGAAGAGCATTCTGGCCTGGGGAAGAAGCTATAGGAGGAGATGCAAAGTCTGGGAGGGAATTGTGACCTGGGAGAAGGGGAAAAGAGGGTGCAGACTGCAAAGGGTTTGGGTGGTGACTGGTGCAGGAGATTGGGATGCAGGGTCTGGGAGGGTACTTGGATGCAGGAGAGGATTCTGGCCTGGGGGAGGAGTGTCGGAAGGGGTACAGGGTCTGGGAGGGAGTTGTGACCTGGGGCAGGGAGGTGCAGAGGGTTTGGATGGTGACATGAGGGAGGGAGCTGTGATGCGGGAGGGGCAGGGGTGTGTGATGGGGCACATCAGCCTGCACTGTAAAGGGACTGTGGGCTGGGCCCAGCTGGCTGAAAGAGCCCCTCCCCTACAGCCTAGCCAGGCATGCTCACAGCTGAGCTTGAGTATAAAAGGCCCTGAGGCAGCTCAGTTGGGGCTGATAGCATAAGGAAGGATCTGCTGAGAAAGCTTGAGGTGCAGCTACAGCCTGACCCTATGCAGTAGCCCCAGCCCATGAGGCAGTCTGGAGGTATGGCGAAGGGGAGATAGGAAGTGGCCCAAAGTGGGGAATTGCCCCTGAGCGCTCAGTGTGTTGCGGTGGGGTTGTCTGCTGAGCAAGCAGTGGATTGAGCTACTGCCAACAGGGCCCTTGGGCTGGGACTTGGTGGAATGGGACCTGGGTCCCTATTCCTCCTCCCCTTGGCAGTGCTCCTGGGCAGAGGTAGTATCCCCTAGACCTGTGGACTAGGCATCAGGGCTGTATTTACCCTGGTAGAGGGGAGTGTTACAAGGACTTGGGCTGCTGAGTAGTTTTTACCCCTAGAGAGGAGTGCTATAAGGACTAAGCCTCAGGGCCATATTAACCACTTTAGAGGGGAACTGGTATTTGGACTCAGGCTGCTGAGTGTATGAACCCCTATAGAGCAGACCACTATTTGGGACTTTGGCAGTTGGGCTGTATACATCCTGGTAAAGGGGAACTGAGACTTGGGCTCTGGCCATTGGGCCATATGGACTCTAAGTGGGCCCCTGGGGAAGGCTTTGACCACGTGATTCTGCTCGAGGGGAGTGCACCTCTCTATAGGGTGGTAAAGGCAGGCTCTGGCTGGTGGTTGCTTACCTAAGCCAGCAGCCCTGCAGCACCCTTCAAGGAAGCTGGGCTCCCTGCCTGCTGCAGCCCCAGATCACTTTAAACTGCAGGCTTGTTCCCTCCATGTGGCTCTCTGCTTGAAAAGGGGAAGAGGCTTGTACTACCCTCAACCCCCAGGCCAATCTCAGTTCCTATTGGTTGGTTGGTTCCAGCCTATAGGAGCTGAGGATTGGGCTGGGGGCGGGGAGATCACACAAGCCTCCTCCTGCCTGCAGAGCAGAGAGGTGCAGTGACTACGCTTTAAACAACAGCAACTGTGTGCCTGAGGGTCCTGGCATGGTGGTTGACAGGCCGGATCATGTGGCTTGGTGGGCCGCATCTGGCCCCCAGGCCATATTTTGCCCAGCCTTGGTTTAGGGGTTACAGGACTGACGACTGTTAGCACTGTTATTTCCAATGGAGGTGTAAAACTGGAGGTGCAGAAGACTTCAACCATTGAAATGATGCCATGTCCCCAGGCAAAGACAGATGCTTATCTGTTCCTGGGAATGGATAATTGTTTGGAATATTCATACCTAATCTACCACTTGTGTTGCTTGGGGTACAGACAGGAGGAATCATGGGAAAATTTAAAACAACTGATAGAATTTCAACACTGATTCTTCTATGCCTCAAAGGTCTATTACAATTTTAGCAGATGCTTCACAATCTGGTTTAGGAGCAATGATTTTACAGAAGCATGAGAATTATTGGCAATAGTGGCATGTGTAGCCAAATCAGTAAGTGAGGCAGAAACCAGTTATGCACGGATGGAGAAGGAGCTTTTAGGACTATCGTTTTCCTGTGAGATTCAATCAGTGTAGGTATGATAGAGCGCTTAGAACACTTACAATTGCATTATTTAGCTAACCACTGAATGACTGTACATTAAGGAATTATGATAAATCTGTGAAAGCAGGATTTGGTTGTAACCAACATGCCTGATAAATTCATGTGCTCTACAGATGCACCTTCCAGAACAGTAGTGCACATGAAAGTAGAGAAGATCTAGAGACAGAGATGATTGTAAAATCAATTCCCAGTGCTATCAGGAAACTGCAACAAATGAGGAAACAAAGAGAAGAATTACTGTGGATCCTTGAAATGGTACTTAAAGGGTGACCTGAAGAAATAAGCAGTTACTATCCAAGTGTAAGGGTGCATCTACACTGCAGTGCTTGCTCGAAATAAGTGTCTCAATTTGGTGCAAAATTTGGTGCTGTCTACACAGTGCCAAATGTCAGAATAGACTGCTATTCTGACAAGTCCCTTAATCCTTGTGGAATGAGGTTTATCAGGACGTCACATAGCACACCCATTATTTTGATTGCATTTTGAAATAACAGACATGCTGTAAAGACACGGAGAATGTTATTTCGGGATACTGGGCATATCCTGAAATAGCGCCACAGTCTAGACATACCCTAAGAGACAATTGGGTCTACAGAGATGAACTTATTGTGATAAATGGGATGATTTTCAAGGGCGGTTATGTTGTAATTCTAATGAGCCTCCAAAAAGAAATGCTGCGTAGGATGCATGAGGGTCATTTAGGAATTGAGAAATGCGAACAACAAGCACAAGAAGGGTGCTGTATTGGCAATCACAACACTACTAAGGTAGTAAGAAACTGCTTTTTCTGCTTGAAATATGAACCATGCCAACAGGCAGAGCCACTGAGCCCTCATTCAGTTTGACAGATAAGAAGGTAGGCAGTGATTTTATATACCTGGAAATCAAAGGATTATTTAAGAGACCATTATTCTGTGCTTCCAGCAATTTGCACATTGTACAGTATTAAGTCAGTGATAGCCAGAATGAAAAGAATTTTCTCTAGACATGGAATTCCAGATGAAGTTGTCAGCAATAATGGGCCTAAATTTTCTAATGCTGATGGGGATTTTCATCACAACATCAAGCCCAAATTACCCACAATCAAATGGACATGTGGAAAGGTCTAGATGGACAGTAGAGCCTTTTTTTTTTTTTTTTTTTTGACACTGGCTATTTGTATAAGGCTTTATTGGTTTACTAAAGTACACCTTTGGAAAAGGGTTTTTCTCCAGATCAGCTGTTAATAAGAAGGGTCAGATCTAATATACTAATTACTGATAACCTGCAGAAACCTCATAACAATGCAACCATATGGAACAAAAAAAAATCAGAAATGGAAGTAGAAATATTATTTTGACAAAAGAGCCCATGATTTCTGGTCTCTTAACCCAGGTGATGGAGTACCTGAGGAATCACACCTCCAATATTTGGAAGGATAGGCACCGACTCTGTGGGTGCTCCAGGACTGAAGCACCCACTGGAAAAATGGGCAAGAAGTGGAACTGGGATTGAGCCAGGAGGGGCAAGGAGTTATGACAAGGTGGAGGGACAGAGTGCAGCTGAACAGTGCTCCCTCCCCTCTTGGGAGGGAGGAGCTGACCTAGGTTCTACCATACATGCCAGAAAGTCCCTCCATGTCTCCTGGGGGGCACAGTTTGGGGATCAGTGCTGTAGGCAGTGGGATCTGTTGGGACCCAGTGCCCTGCCGATCACCTACTAATTGACTCATCTACTCCAGAGTTCTCTGCAAGAGGTGATGTGAGTAATACCAAGAGTCAGACTTTCTGTGACTGCTCTTTCTCTTTTGCTATATTACAGTGATTTGTGATTGTATGTTTGTTTTGCTAATCCTCTTTATACTATAAACTAGTCAGAGAAGATGTAGTGGATTGTGTGCTCCTTGGGGTCCTTGTTCTAATGCCAATGTCACTACTGCAGCTGATTAAGAGGCAGAACCCCCTCAGACCACTGCACAGTAGATAAAATCCCCTGACAGATCAGGCTGCACTTCACTGTTAACTTCCATGCTTCTAAATAATAACGTTCCTTGGTATGCATAGCTGGGTGCACGTGCACAGAGTACCCACCTTGAAGTGTTATAAATGTGTTGCCTGTTTCTATAATGAATAGATGGCAATGACTCTTCTAGCATCTCCATGCAGCTGCCACTTATATGCAGCAAGCCATAGAATTATTTATGAAATTATAGTCGGAGAGAAGAAACTGGTGTTCAGGCACAGCAGTGGCTTTCTAACAGGTTCGTTTGAAATCTGCTTTTGGGAAGCATCCCTTGAGGATCCTTGGAAAGCTGCTGCTCAGTTACCACCAGCTCCTACCACCTGCTACTGTTTTGAGTCTTTTTCCTGAAAGCTGAAGGGTCAGCTCTAAAGGATGCTCTTTTTCTGATTGCTTGGTGTTCAAGAGCTAAACCCAGAGTAGTGGTGTCTGCAGGAAATGAAACCTTTCATCTGATCAGTCAACTCTTGCATCTAGTGTAAACCTTAAATCATCACTAAAAATGCACCCTGTGGGTTTGTGAAGGAGTCTGATGCTCCAAGGTATCTGCTTTGTGTTTGCCTTCCCAGGGAAGCTGAAAGGCCTTTACCTTGGATACTTCGCTTTAATGCAAGCTTTTAATATGCCAATAAACTATTCCAAAAATGCAAAATGAATTTTCTAAACCTGTTGCCCTTTAACAGAAACAAAATCTCCACTTCAAGCAGATAAGGGGTACTGGATTTTAATGGGCCTCTTTTCAATTAGGGTGGAAAACCAGTAACAATGATTTTCTAATCTTCAAGGGATTTCTTTCCATTTCAAACTCCCTTCTGATGCACACTGATGCTTAGCTCGACCTCAAGAAAACTCAGAATGTCTCCTCAGGGGGTCTTTACTTTTCTTCCTTAGAAGTGAGCTACTCTTGTTATACTCAGCACAGTGCTCTGATACATCACATAAGTAGACTTCCCGATGTTTTAAGTGTAAATTGAATATTTATACTTATAAAACAGGAGCAGAATTTCCAAAGAAACATGTTTGAATCCTGGGAAATGCAGTAAAATATTATCAGACTGTACAAGCCCCTATAGCATCCCATTTTATTGTAGGTCCAGATCTTACAGGCTAGTCGTGGGATTTCACTTTGTACCCCCTTTCCTTTGAAAGGGGGTACAAAGCTATGAACCTGTGATGTATCTTATTTTCTCTGTATAGCATTTTATCATTTACCATAAGTTCACTACCTATGCAGTTTGGAGAACAAAATGGCTGCCAAGCATAATACAGCTTTTCATGGGACACGGATACTGTGCTCTCCAACAGGTACTTGTTGTTCTTTAAGGGGATGTCTACACTACAAGGGCATTTTGGAATAAGTTGTTTTGGAATAATAACTCCCAAAATATCTTTCAAAATAGCACGACCACACTACAAGGAAGCCTTGAAATTAGTCCAAGGCAGCCTCCCCTAATGTGCAGAGGTGGCCCGTCCATATAGGTGAACTAGGCGGTCGCCTAGAGCGCCAAATGGTGGCGCAATATCATTGAGGGGTTTGGAGGTGGGGGCGCCGATTGCATGGTTCGCCTAGGGCACCAGTTGTTGGCAGCTAGTCTAGGGCTGCCCCTGCTAATGTGTATGTGCAACCTCAATTTGGAGCCCCAGGAAGCACTGGGGAGAAATTACTTTGAATGGCCCTGACAAGGAGCTATTTTGAAATAGCAGCAGTGGAGCTATTTCTAGCTACACTTCTGCCATTTTGAAATAGCAGTTTCAAAATAAGCATTATTCTTCATGAAATGAGGGTTTATTTTGAAATAAGCCCATTATTTTGAAACTTCAAAATAAATGTGCTTGCTGTGTGGACACTCGTCATAACACTGTAGTGTAGACATGCCTTAAGGATCCTACCTTGATAGTGCTCTGCAGTGTTCCCTCTAATCTTTTTAATTTGTTGGGGGTGGTGAGCTTCCAGAGGGCAATGGCACCCATTTTTCCAGGGGAATGGTGGGCTGCAGATGGCTGTCATGTCTCAGAAGGGTGAGGGTAAACCAGGCACGTAGCTCCAAAAAGGTGGCCTTCCACATGTGGAAGTTTTGGAGCCACTGCTGGTCATCCCACCACTCCATGACCAGCTGGTCCACCAGTCGGAACTGGTGTCCAGCCTCCAGAGACGCCTCTCCACTGTGGGGTGTGGTTGCCAGAGTGGAGCAGCTGCAGCCATGGAGAGGGTCCCCAGAATTAGCTCAGGATCTAGGTCCAGCAGGACCAGGAAAGCAGCTGGCCATGCTGCAGTTTTTGCCATGTGAGGCTATCGCATACCCAGGGGCAGCTCTGGCTCCATGGCACAAAGGAAAAAGTTTCATCCAAAAAAGAACAGGGCAACCACAGCAGGCACTGCGAGAGCTTTGCTGTCCCTTGAAGAGGTAGCAGGTACGCAACAGAAGCAGAGAAACAGCTGTCTGGGGAGGGTCCCTTTAATCATGCGTCTCTGCAAGGCTCTGGCACTAGCACTCGGAAGCAACTGGTGACCAAAAGCCCTGGCCGAAGTGGTTCCGGGTGGCCTGTTACACGAGAGAGTCCAGTTAGTCTGGATGCTCACTTTTGAAAAAGCGCATCACTTTTTCAATGAGCTTTTGCATGTGGGCATGCTCTTTCGCAGGAAGTGTTTTCAGACGATTTCTTCTGAAAAAAGCTTCTTGTGAAAGAAGCCTGTAGTCTAGATGTAACCACAGTGAAGATTTAACCAGCAGGCTGCATCTGGTAAAGCATAGTTGCCTAGAAAGATGATAGTAACAAGAAAAATATGTCTGTAGCAATACCAGATGCAACCTGTTGATATGCGATGATAGGATTAAAACCGAGCCCTTAATCAACAGCCACCACGCACTGGCCACCCACATGTGAAGGCAGTAGTGCAGAAGTAAGGGAGGCTTGGTATGATGTGCTGCTTGTGGGCACAACTTTCAGAGCTAGTTAACAAACAGTCTCTGCTTTCCAACCACCCAGCTCTAAAGTCACCACAGAAGGAAGGGCGGTGATACTGCAACATGTCCCACCCCTCAGCAACTCTCTTGTGCCAGGACCCCCAATTTGATAAATGCTGGTTTCTCCCATAAAATCTCTAGAGTAAAAACACACAAAATACCAAACTTCAGGTGTGGGGAGAGACCAGATTTCACAGTACTTTTTTTTTTTTTCCCATGGCCATTAACTTGGTAGGGCCCCATCTATAAGAGGGTCTAGGGGGCTGCACTAGTTGACTAAGCTAATTTAATTAAGCTACTGGTGCAAGTTAGCATTTAGGCCAAACTGTAGGCCTGGTCTGCACACTAAGTTGCACCTGTTTAACTAAAGGATTGTTTTTAAACAGTAATAAGGGCTACTCCAGGTTTTGTTGGAATAGTAATTGGTCACACAGTAGTTGTCTACACAGCATCAAATTTTGAAATAACCTGCTATTTCGAAACATCCCTTACTCCTCGTGGAATGAGGTTTACAGGGACATCAGAATAATGAGCCCATTATATTTTGAAACAACAGGCTATCTGTGAAGATGTGGGATAGCTATTTTGGGATATTGCAGTATCCTGAAGTAGTGTTGTAGTGTAGATATAGCCTGTGTGACCTTGGATGAGTTACTTCAGCTCTGAATGTCTCAGTTTTCTCCTTGTAAAATTGGGATGCTAACAACAAGATACCCTTTTTTTAGGTACTATGAGATTGTCAGAAGAAAACTATTAATATTAAAATTCACATACTGGACAGCTTAAAAATAAGGGATTTTTATGTCCTCGTATGAAAGTCCTTTTGGTAGCAATAAGCCTCTGAAATGGTAGTATGTAATTTTATTTTTAATTATTGTAAATTCTCATATGCATGAAAGGACTCCCTTCAAATTCTCTTAAACTTGTCTCCTGTTTGAAGGAAATCTAATGTGTTTTGTTAGCAATCAAAGCAGTTCGTAGACCTATAAGATCTCATGGACCGTGACATGCTGTGTAGAAGTATTTCAGGTCTGACTGGGTGATAATTATCAGGAATGAGCAGGAGTTGAAAGGCAGCTATGGAAGTTATCTAGTTTTCTTTAAATTCACAATGTGAAGGAAAAAAGCTAAGTTGAGTTGTCTATAGAATGACAGTGTACCCATAATTCTCTGATTTAGGCCAACAAAGTTAATACTGCTGAGAATCTACTTAAAGATGAAACCTTGCATAACTAATTTAGTGTTTGACAAGCTATGTCACATCAAGTACCATAAAGCAATTTGTGTAGGCAAAGTAACACAGTGGGTTGATTTCTGACTTAGAGGAACAATTTGTAACAGTAGGTCAGAAATGCATTCATTTCCATGTGTAGATTCATTAGCAATATTTTGTTCTAGACAAGTTGGTAACACAGTAACGTATTAATTTTGTTAAAGATATGCATCCCAAGAGGTGAGTGTGGAAAGCAAAACCACAAAGAAGTACAGCTACTAAAAATGAAGAGGAAACCAAAGTAATAAAAGATTTCTTAAGATTATCATTTTTTGGCTTCTAAATATCTTATTTTTATTAAACACTAAACTTTTTACATATATAACTTTGCAAGGTGAAAAAAAGATATGCAATCCATTTGACTGATGGTGTTTCTATTTAAACTGCTGTTATCAGTCAGGTGGGGTTATCTCGATGGGTTCCTGCTCCGTCATTGATAACCAGAAGGCTGCTTGTGTGTGTGCTCTGATGTATGCCATATTGACTTATTCAGCAGACTCCAATAGAGCTCTCAAAGACCACAAGTCAGATAAGGATCGAAGGTATCTGGCCAGGTTTATTGTTTAGCGAAGTTCAGAAATAGTTGTCAGTAGACTCTACTGAATCACTACACACGTGTACTCGTAACAATGGCCTCAGCTCAACCAGTGGGAAACTCCCACTACCCCCTGGCTGGACAAAGACTTTTCTGCAAGACACCACTTTATATACAGGTACTACAAATTGCACATCACTCCTAATGTGTCAAGTTGCCACCCTCTGACACTTATTAGATACCACCTGTCACCCTGTACCTCGTGGCTTGCTTAGATCCTCTCTATCCATCATGCTGTCATTTTAGACCCTTTCCTGAACCTGGGTCTGTATCTGTAGGGAGTGTGGGTACCAAGGTCTTTTTTTAAATGAACTGATGGTACCATGTGCTTTCAACTTATGCCCAGTACCAATTACTGTTCTATACCCAGGCCTACTACCAATTAGTGTTTTTCACTCTCAGTCCTGTTTGTGCCAAGTGCTGTGAGCAGGGGCCTGCCTCTTCCTCACAGCTTAGCTTTGCTTGATATTAGCCAAGTGTTGTCCATTGCTAACTAGGCCTCAGGCTTCAAACCAGGCCTATGCTACATAGGCTTACGTTTCAGGCCCTCATCTTACTACATTCCCCCACTTTTTGTTTTTCATGGGGAGGATGTTTACCCATCATCCTGGAAATGCATAATGCATGGGCTGAAGGTGACCCAGTGGGCTAACCACTATTATGTAGACACCTTACTTTACCGTTCATACGTTCGTGCCCCATCTGTCTACACCGCACTGTTTTGCGGTATCTAGCGTTATTTCAAAATAATGCTAATGCGAGCATCTACACAGCCATTCCTTTATTTTAAAATAACAGATGGCTTATTCCAAAATCTATAAACCTCATTCTATGAGGAATAATACCTATTCCAAAATAGCTATTTCGAAATAAGGCATGTGTAGATGCTCTACTGCTGCTATTTTAAAAAAACCCCTCACCAGGGCCATTCTAAGTTATTCCTCCCCAGTGCCTCCTGGGGTTCTAAATTGAAATAGCACATCTGCATTAGAGAAACCTGCCTTGGACTAATTTTGAGACTTCCCTGCAGTGTAAGTATGCTATTTCAAAGTAAGCTATTTCAGAATAACTATTCCAGAATAGCTTATTTTGAAATAAGCATGCATGTTCTCTTGTACGACTGGACAGTTTTTATTGGCCTGTTGTGTTTAGTTCCTTATGGTGGACCTGGGAATGTTAGGACCATGACTGAGGAATGTATTTTTATGATGGATGAAACTTTCAAAGTTGTTTTAAGGCACAGGCGGCAGCAGCAGTAAATTTAGCAAATGGAGAAAAGTACTTGAGAGAGAAGATACATTTTAGTTAAGCCTGGAGCATGGGGGGGGGGGGGCAAAACAGTTGGGAATCCGCACCCTGGGTATTTATCCTGGCTCTGTGAGGAAAGTGGGGGTAGTTACCTGCTCTTCTAAAAACTAAATTTGTTCCCCCACTGTGTTGCTTTTGTCTGCATGCCAAATGGATTGCAGAAGTGCCCTTACATGTTGCAGTTTTGGGGCAACTGTTTTGGGGCCATGTGTTAATACATGAATTTTAAGTGTTAACCCACTCAGTCTCAGCTGATCAGCTGTCTCCTAATGTGCTATGTGAAGTGTTCCATTTTTTTTTCTTCACTTGATTTTCCAATCCTGGGACTGTACTGTTTGCTACTTGTCCCATTTTGACAGGCACCAGTCTAGGTCTTGGTTTAACTGGAACCTGGCTTTTATCATATGACTGTGATTGCAATGCAATGGATCCCCTCTCCTCTCCATTTTACCAGGGCCACCTTTTTTTTTTCCTTCCTGTCCTCATTTTCAGGCACTGTAAAAGCACTTGATACAGAGGCAGCGGGGGGGGGGGGCTTGCGTGTAACAATATAAAAATTGTTCCAAACTCCTGTGATCTATTTGTACTGTAAAGCACGGAGTTTCTAACTCTAGGTTGCAGCTTGTAAGGGCAAGTCACTAGCTGGCCGCAAGACACTTTGTTTACCTGTACCTCTGAAAGAAGTGGCAATTGATCACCATTCTCGTCCAGTGGGAGCTGTGGGAAGTGGTGTCTCAGTCCACACTACTTCCCGCAGCTCCTGTTGTCCAGGAATGGCAAACCACAGCCAATGGGAGCTGCGATGGCACACACCGGCAGAGGCACAGGTAAACAACGTTTGGTGGCCAGCTAGTGGCTTGCCCTTACAAGCCATGACCCGGAGTTTGAAAACCCCTTGAAAGGGAAGACAAATAGCTGTTTCATGCTGTATTTTAGAGATGCTACACAGAAATAATTGGGATGACTTCGACATAGCCTAGATGTGAGGATCTAGAGAGGTCTAAATTAAAATCCTGTGATGAGCCTAAGTGACAAGCAGGATAATGGTGTGAAAGGAGGTAGCTGGGGGAGGGGAGAGGCTTGAGTGGAGATTGTTTTAGCTAAGTCAAGCTTGATCTGACAGCTAGATGTCCACAAGGAGGTTTTTAGTTTGAACAGAAGGAGGAAGGTCTGAAGTGGGGAGAGAGATCTGTGAGCTGTCAGTGTAGCAATGTAGTTGAATTTGTGTTTGCAGATGACATTTCCCAGACTTATGGTTTAGAACATAGAGATGTAAGAGTTTAATTATTTAACTGATAAGCTGATGCTTACTGGTTTCTGCTAATGGCTAAACTCAACTGCCAGGAGCCCACTGGCAGCCAGGAGCCTGCAGTGGTGGGGTTGGTGGACAAGAGTGTGCCGCATGGGGCTGGCAGCTGGGAGCCCATGGTGGTAGGGCGGGCTGCCAGGAGCTTGCCAACATCTGGGATCCCACAGTGGTGGGGACAGCTGCTAGGAGGTCTCCAGCAGCTGGGAATCCATGGCAGCAGGACCAGCATTCAAGAGCCTCCAGATGTCTGGGAGCCTGTGGCAGCTGAGAGCTCATATCACAGGGCCGGTTGGTGGGACCCCCCTGGAAACCCCAGGACAGGGGCAGACACTGCAGTGTGGGGTGGCACCTGAGACCCAAGGGTTGGGAGGTCCCCTCCAGCACCCTTCTTTCCCTACTCCTACATCACCATAAACATTTAACTGTGTAACCAACAGAATTTTGATTGGTTATGTAGTTACTGTTTTTGTATATTTTTCACACCCCTGGTAGAGAGAAAAGGACCAAAGCTCTTTGTGGTATTTCAAAGTTGGTGGAAGGATGAGGAGGATCCTTGAAAGACCACTCTGTGAAAGAGCGATTATAGAAGTAGGAGGAGAATCAGGAGAGGAAAGTCATGAAAGCATGGGCGGCAGGTTTGTATAATTTTTGGTGGTGCCCCATTACCCATGACACCCCCCCGCCGGGTTAGCCATGCCTCTGGAGGTAACATGCTCGGGGCAAGATGGACACATGACCAGAAGTAAAAGGTGTCATATCACCCCTCTCAAAGGGCTTTTCCCATCATCCTCCTACCAACAGGGATTAGTTTGGCCCCCACCAAACCCCCCTCATGCAACTATCCTGCAGTTGCATTAGCCCAATGTGTGTGACATTAACTCGGGGGCAGAGAGGCTGGGGGAAGTGTTCCCTCTAAGGCTATGTCTACAATCGCGGCTTTTTGCGCAACTACAACCGTTCTTGTGCAAGAACCCACAGAGCATCCACGCTGCCCACCTGCTCTTGCATAAGGAAATTTACAGTACAGCATGGTAAGAGAGGGCATCTTGCGCAAGAGTTACGCTCTTTTCTAACAGGTGTAAGCTCTCTTGCACAAGAGGGCAGTGTGGCTGCTCGGTAGGGATTTCTTGCACAAGAAACCCCTATGACTAAAATGGCCATTGGCGCTTTTTTGGGCAAGAGAGCATCCACACTGCCATGGATGCTCTTGTGCAAAAGCACAGCTCACACATGGCAGTGTGGATGTGTTCTTGCACAAGAACTCTTGCGCAAGATGTTCTTGTGCAAGAAACAGCCAGTGTAGACATAGCCTAAGAGTTTCCTCCCATGAGCAAAAAGAATTTTGTTGTGCACCAGTACTGAGTTCATGTGGCTTGTTTGGATGTGCCACTGTGGCACCCAAGTTATTAATAAATATTTTTAAACCTTTACCTTTTCTCTCTGCTGCCATGTCTCCTCCCCTTGTTCCATCAGCTCCCCTGGTGCCTGCTGCCCCCCAAATCCTCACCCTCCTCTGCTGTCCTGACTCCTGCCCTTCTCACTGCCCTCAGCCCTCCTGCGACCTGCCCCCCTCCACCAGCCCTTCTCTCCCCCTTGTGCCCACTCCTCCAGTAGCCCCACTCTGATCATGTGAGCTATCCCTCCTCATCCCCTCTTCTAACACCTCCCTCTACACACCTGCCCTGCCTCTCTCCTCTGGTGCTGGTCCCTCCCCTGCAGGTGTCTGCCCTTCTGCTTCACCCTCAGAATCCCCTGGCACCTGCACCTTCCCTTAGCCCTGCACCCTCCTGGTGCCTCCCCCTTCCCTCACTGCCCCTGCCCCCTTTGCCCTCTTTCTTTTTCCCTGATGCCCACCCCGTCACCACCCTCTGACCCCATTCCCCTCATGCCCCTGTGCCCTCACAGATGACTTGCTCCATCCTGGCCTTCCTCATGCCCACCCCTTCTTTCAAACCTTCTCCTAGCATCTCCTCCTCCAGCCCCCAATGCCCTTACCTCTCCCCTCCCAGCATCACCCTGTCCCCCTCCCACTGACACCTCCCCTCCTGCCTTTTTCCTCATTGTCTGCACTTGGCCCCCTGGCATTTGTCTTTCCTTTGGGTTGTGTCTACATTGGCGCGATCTTGCGCAAAAGCAACCGCTTTTGCGCAAAAACTTGCTGCCTGTCTACACTGGCCGCGAGTTCTTGCGCAAGTACTCTGACGTTCTAATGTATGAAATCAGGGCTTCTTGTGCAAGAACTGACGCTCCCGCTCAGGAAGCCCTTTTGCGCAACTGTTCTTGTGCAAGAGGCCAGTGTAGACAGGCAGCCAAGAGATTTTTGCTCAAGAGCCGTCCAAACAGAAGAAAGCCCTAGTGGCCGCTTGGACGCTCCATACGCGCAGGCACCGCTCTGGACTTCCTGGTAACCCGAGCCCCCTTAAAGGCACACGCAGCCTGCAGAGGCCACGCGGCAGAAGCACCTCTTCCAACGAGCTCTGCTGCATGGCTCTGCTCTCAGCCACAGACCACCCAGAATGGCCGCTCCAGGGGGGGAGCAGCAACCCGCACCCCCAGCGCAGGAGACCCCAAGGGACACAAAGCAGCGCGCCCATTCCTGGTCCCCCGGGGAGATCAAGGCCCTCCTGGACCTCTGGGCTGAGGAAGAGGCCCTCCACAACCCACAGTCCCGTCGGAGGAATGCGGACATTTTCTGCTGCATGGCCCAGGCGCTCTCTGGCCCTGACCTTGAACAGGTCCGGGCTAAAGTCAAGGAGCTGTGGCTGGGCCAGCCAGGGCCAGGGGGCAGGAGCCGACAGCTGCCCCAGCTGCCCCCATTACCAGCGGCTCCACAGCATCCTGGGAGAGGTGGCACCCCAGGGACCCTCGGTGCCAGTTGATGACAGCAGGTGCCCCCCTTTCACCAGGCCTAGCAAGGTGGGGGATGAGGCAGAGCTGCCCACTGGGTCAGAGGAGGAGGACCAGGGGAGCAGTGTCACCCTCCAGCTTGAAGTCCTGTCAGACAGCCCAGACATCTCCCGTGCGTCATCGGAGGCTAGGGGAGGATCCACTGGTGAGTGTTGCACTTTGCACTCACAAGGGCAGGGGGGAGCCAGGTGCCCAGGGGGAGGGGGTGTCACTCAGGCAGTGTGAGCTGCATGCTGTGTACCATAGCAGTAAGCAGCACGTACAACCACGTGCAGCCTGGTGACCGAGCAGCATGTGGCCTCAGCAGGCAGCTCCAGGGCACGCCTGGGACCGTGCTGCTCACACACATCCGGACCAGCGAGGAAGGGTGGATGCCAGCTGGAACCAGCCAGGGCCCCAGAGGCTCAGGCCAGAGCCCACACCTCCCAAAGGGTGCAGCACACTGTTCATGCCTGGCTGTGTGACACTGCCAGCTGCTCCTGGGAAAACAGGTGAGGGGCTCACCTGTTTCCTGGTGCCTTGGCTGGCCCGCCCCCCCCCCCCCCGAGGGAAGTCCCCACTGTGGCCACACATGTCCCTGGGCTACGTGTGTGAGGGCTAATGGAAGGGGGAGGGGGAAAGCGCTCGGGCCGGCCCTAGGGCCACCTGAGTTTCGCTGCAAGGATGGTACACTCCCCAGTCACCCCTGGTTCCGTCCAGGAGACATCCACGTGATGTGGTCTGGGCTCTCAGATCTCCGTCTGCCATATGTGCTCCCAGGCACGGTGTGGGGGATTAATCTTGCTCCCAGTCAAACACCATTGATTAGCCCACAGCCTCCCTGGCAGGGAGTTTCACAGGTTAACACAACACGTGCACGCCTCCCTGTCCCTCCCCCCCCCCCCCCAAGGGGCCAGGACACAGACCGCTGTTTACAATACATGGAGGAGCACCCTACTCCAGGGGTGGTCCTGTATGCAAACATACAACATGGGGGGAACGAGTGGGCCCAAGCCACAGTACTATGGTGTCACCTGGGCTCAGGGTTGGAGCACATGGGGTGTGGGGATGGTGGCTGGGCTGCCTGACTGACCCATCCTTTCCTCTGTTCCCTGCAGTGGGACCAAGCAGGAGCGGGGGACCCTCCAGCCCTGCGGCAGCAGCAGTACCCCCAAGCACCCAGGCACCAAGCCGGCAGGTCCAGCAGCAGGACCAACTCCTCCTGTGCCACATACAGGCCATCGAGAGGATTGAGGCGGCCATCACACACCAGGTGGATGCGGACCTGGAGTGGCGCCAGCAGGCCTGGGGCCGATTCCAGGCTCAGTGTGAGTGCATTGGCAATGCCATCACCGCCCTCACTGCACACATCAGGCACGCTGTGCATTATGGCATGGCATTGCCCCATGCACCCACCATCCCTCCCATGCCAATGCCCGTGCCCCTCCTGCTCCTGCCATGCCCCCTCCTGATGCACCCCATCCTGCCCACCTCCCCGTGCTGCCTGCCTTGATGCGGCCTGAACCACATGTAGTGGTCTGCCCCCGCAGAGGCAGTCGCAGGGGCCACCCCTCCCAGCAGTAGCTCCCCCCTCCCAGTTCAGAGCCCCCTCCCTCCTCCCACCCTGTGTCCCCATTGTAAATAAAAAGTTCAAGACTTTTTTTCAAAAAAACCCCTGTTTGTTGGGAGGGGAGGAGGGAGGGAGATGTAAAGGGAGACAGAGGCAACCCTACTGTGGGGCGTGGGAGAACATCTCCGTCAGGGCCTCCCGTATGCGCACCCCATCATGGTGCGGCTGGCAGATGGCAGCAGTGCGGGGCTGTTCGAAGGCCTAGCCCTCGCCGGCCATCCATGCCAGGAGGAAGGCCTCCCCCTTCCACTCCCCAATGTTGTGGAGCACGCAGCCACTACCTCGGGGACATTCCGCTCACCCATCTCAAGATGGGTGAGCAAACAGCGAAACCGGGCTTTCAGACGGCCGAAGGCGCACACCACCTAGTTGTGGGCCCGGTTGAGGCGGTCATTGAACCGTTCCCAGTTGTGGTCTGTCCGCCCCATGTAGGGCCGCATCAACCAGGGCAGCAGGGGGTAGGCTGCGTCCCCCACAATACATGTGGGCATGGGCGCATCCCCAACAGTAAATTCCCATTGGGGAAGAAAGTGCCCGCCTCCAGCCTGCCAAACAGGCTGGAGTTTTGGAGAATGCGGGCGTCGTGTGCCCTGCCAGACCAGCCTGCATAAATGTCCGTGAAGCGGCCACAGTGGTCCACGAGGGCCTGGAGCATGATGAAGTACCCCTTGCAGTTTATGAAATGGGCCGCTCGATGCTCTGGGGCACGGACGGGGATGTGGGTTGCATCCAGGGCTCCCCCGCAGTTGGGGAACCCCAGGGCAGCAAAGCCGGCCACCGTAGCCTCCACATCCCGCAGGTGGATGACTTGCTGGAGCAGGAAGTCATTGATGGCATGGACGACCTACAGAAGGGTGCACAAACACAGGGGAACACATCACATAAGGCAGGGTGAGTGCGTGCTCCCTTGGGGGGGTTCCCACCCCCCCTGTGATGCCCTCTGTCCTCACACACACCAGGGTCCCCTTGCCCCACAGGCCACCCCCCCCCCACCAGCAGGCCTGTGCAAGGGAGGGATGGCCTAAACCTCTGGGTGATGGGGCATTCCCCATCGCCCCAGCCTGGAGTCTTGCCTGCCCCTGGGCATGGAGTGCAGCACCCTCCTTCTGCCCCCCCCCCCCTCCCGGACTTACCTGCATGACACAGCACCGACGGTGGATCTGCCCACCCCGAACTGGTGTGCCACCGATCGGTAGCTGTCCAGGGTGGCCAGCTTCCATATGGCGCTGGCGACCCTCCTGTCCACGGGGATTGGTGCCCGCAGCTGGGTGGCGCTTCTCTGGAGCGCAGAGGTGAGCCAGGCACATAGCTCCGGGAATGTCTGCTTTCGCATCCGAAAGTTCCAGAGCCATTGCTGGTCGTCCCATTGCCCCAGGACCAGCCAGTCCCACCACTCGGTACTGGTGTCCAGTCTCCACAAGGGCCTCTCCACGGTGGGGTGGAGATGCCACAGGGACACCACCGCCTCCCTGGTGTGGGAGTCCAGAGTGACCTGCACATTGAGGTCCTGGATGACAAGTGCAGCAGCATGGAGCAGCAGCTGCAGGCACTCCAAAATGGCTGGAAGGGGCCAGAGCAGGCACAAGGCCACCCCTGGCTCCATGGCACAACAAAAGAGCTGAGGTCAAAAAAATCAGCAAATGGCACTAAGGCACAAGCTGTGGTGTCCAAGAAGGCAGAGGGAAACCACAGCTAGAACTGCTACTGCTGTCAGTTCCTGCAAGAGGTACTAAAGCACGCAGCAGGAGAGAAACGGCTGTCTGGGAAGATCCCTTTAAGCACGTGTCTCAAAGGGGCTCCAGCCCCCACCCCCGGAAAGGGCTGGTGCCCTTTTGCCCTCTCCAAAATGGTTCCGGGCTCCTGCTTTTGCACAAGAGCGTCCCGCCAATGTAGATGCTCTCTTGCGCAACTACTTTAACGCAAGAACTCTTGCGCTAAAGAGTTTTTGCGCAAGATCGTGCCAATGTAGATGTAGCCTTATCCTGTCCCTTTGGTGCCTTCCCCTTTCTTCCCCCTCCCCCTCCGCACAAGCCCCTTCTTCTCCCAACCCTTCCCCTCCCCTGCCTTCCACTTTGTGGGGCCAGAGTCTGCACTCTGTCCCTGGACTCCAAACCTGCAACACGGCGCCCAGCAGTTTTAAAATCCCGGGCTGTGACGTTACGTCACACCTGGGCATCTCCCCGCCCACTGGTTTGAGCATGCTGCACATGGCAGCAGCAGCCGGCAAGGGGGAGCTCAGTGGAAGTTGCGCACGGCAGGGATGTTCTGGGGCTGGGGAAGAGACGCTCTGGGGCCGGGGTGGGAGGATGTGCAGGGGGGCCAGGGCCCGCTCCAGCTCCAAATAGTGGTGGAGCATGGGCACCACGAGCCCATACAACTCGCCACCCATGCATGGAAGTTGAGGGAGGACAAGATTTTAAGAGGAGGCAGATAGCTGACAGGGTCAAAGTGGCTGAGGTCAATGAGGATGGAGAACTGATTCTGAGACTTCACTAGGAAAAGGTTGAGACTTTTTTGTCAAGAGAAGTTTCAGTGCAGTTCAAGGGATGGAAACCAGAATAAAGAGTGTTTAGCTTGGAATTGGAGGAAAGGAACTTCCAATAGTGATTGTAGATAGTGTTCAGTGAACTTGGAAATGAGAGAGGGGGAATATGAGGTAGGAGTTGGAGAGGCCTGGTTTATTTGAAGGTGCTTCCCCACATTCATTTGGGGGAGTGGGGATGATACCCACCAAATCAATTAAAGGGGATGTCATGGGGGGATTACATAGCAGCTTATAGTAAGAGGTCAGAATCTTTAGGCCCAGTCAGAGGGGGGTTACCTGTCCTAGTGAGAGACCAGGCACATTTTGAATGGTGGCACCAGTGTAGTTTGACCTAATGAGTGACTTTAGTCCTTGGACTAGTAGATGAGTGGTAAACTTTTTGGCTAGGTATGTGATGAGTTTTGTGAGGCTGTTGATTGGCTACAGATTGTTCTAGCACTGTGTGCACATTCTACTTTAGTGAGTGTGGTCTCTTTGCCATCTACTTGTTAGCTTTATCCATCTGCTATATTTTGCCTCTTGGATGATAAGCTGTTTGATCAGGGACTGTCATTTATTATATTTGTACAACATTTTCCACAATCACACCCTACTGCAGTATAAATGACGATGTGCAAGTCCTCTACCATATTCAGGTGCTGTGTACATCTCAGTTGAGCTGGAATATAATTGCTGTCTAGGGTAAGTTAGCCATGCTGTCATGGAAGTTAGCCATGTTGTCAGCATCAACAACATTACATTATAGAAACTAGGGATGTGAAAGTGTAACTGTGTACACGGTTAACCAATGAGCCTGGGCTCATCAGTTAATGTGCATGATTACACCGCCCCCCATGTGCTGCTGCCTCTGTATCAGAGGCAGCAGTGTGGGGCTGCAAGCAGGAGTCAGTGCTCTCTGGGAGCTGGCTTAAAAGCCGGCTCCCCACACACGCCTTCAGCATGCAACAGTGTAACCGCTGACAAATACACATTTACATGGTTACACGCTGAGGGCATGTACAGGGAGAGTGTTACACATTTAATTGAATAAACACAATTTAATATCCCTAATAGACACTCACTTGTGAAATTTCCATGGCTTGCGTTCTGTTTCTGTCCTTGATATGTAAATAATGCTGAAATTCTCACTTTCTTAAAAAGCAGGACGTTGAAAGAAATGTTAGGTTTTTTCTTCCTTAATTGTAACTGATTTTTTAAATTGTTTTTAACCCTCTAATTTCCTTAAACCTTGGAGCACTGGGACACCAGTGATTCCATTCAACTTATATTTCTTGTGTTCAACATGCCCCCGTCTATAATTGAAGGCAAATTCTGTTCAGTTGTCCTTCTTTTCTTTATTACCTGCTGTACAATCAAAGAGGATCCAGGTTTTATGTAATATTTCCCCCCCCCCGCAAGATCTCAAAGAACACTAGGGTTGTTTAACATCCTTAGAAAAGTTTACTAGGCAGAAAGTTAAGTTGTGCAAGTGTGATCTATGGTGATGGTAATAGTCAAACTGCTGTAATATGGATTAGTACTTTCTTAAACATTAATGGAAGATATTATGAGGAAAGTTGTTCGTGGTCACAGCTGAGTTCTTCTGACTACTATCGTAGCGTCAGCTCCAGATTTAATACCGGCACGATGGCATTTTATTTTATTCTGATATATACAAAATCCATTTTTAAGGCTTAGGCAAAATAATGTTCAAGGCAAGCAATCATTTTAAAAATAGTCACAGTAAAGTTTGAGATCTGTCTAAAATGTCTTGTCTTGTCTAAAACTAAAAAAAAGCTAGAAAAATTTGCTAACAACAAAAATGTGGATTTGTGTTTGCTAATATTTCCAAAGGCAGGCAAGGCTGTATTATACAGCATATCTCTCCCACATCTTGTTTTTTCTGAAAGTGCCATTCAAAGTTATAATTCTGTGGGTCCCTTCAGCATGAGCAAACATACTTTCTTGAAAGTTACCCGATTTTACCATAAGTATGTTGAATCCTGTGATGGAGAGGGGCATCATTTGAACACAAGACTGTCAGATCATGAACTGTAATCTCTTACATAGTCTTTTTGTGGATCGAGTAGTCATGTGACCACCTGGTCTGTTTCCCTATATCTGAATGAGTGTAGTTATTTCAGTAATGCTTAGATGTCTGATTCAGCTCCTTCCCCATGCTAAGTGCCTTACACATAGGGTATGTCTACACAGCAAAGTTATTTTGAAATAACAGCTGTTATTTTGAAATAACTGTACTAGCGTCTACACAAGCCAACCGCTATTTGAAATTAATTCAAAATAGCAGAGGGCTTATTTTGAAATTGTTAAACCTCATTCCACAAGGAATAATGCCTATCTTGAAATTGCTATTTCGAAATAAGCACTGTGTAGATGCTTATTTTGAAATAGGGGGCCTCCAGCCCTTCCCAGGGTGCCCTGGTGGCCACTCTGGCCCCAACCAGGAAAACTCCTCTTCTCACCCACCCCCCCCCCGAGCCCTTAAAGGGGTGGAGTCTGGCCACAGTGCCTGTGCCAGCTCCAGGCCTGCCAGCCCAGAGCCAGCAGTCATTGCCCCTGACCCAGTTGCCCCAGCATGAGCCAGGCAGCAGTGCCAGCCAGCTCTCCACTGTTCCCCAGGACCAGTCTGTCAGCTCCCAGGGGCCGGAAAAGGCGGGCACCGGCCTGGTCCAGTGTGGAGATCAGGGACCTCATTGAGGTTTGGGGGGAGGCCTGTAAGGTCCATGATCTCTGCCCTAGATCCAGGAATGAGGCCATCTACAGCCACAGGGGTGCCAGCCTGGCCACCAAAGGCCACATCTGAACCCAGGAGTAGGTTTGGATGAGAACCAAAGAGCTGCAGCTGGCATATGCCAGGGCCACGGGCAGCTCCCAAATGAGGCAGACCCAGACACCTGCCCCTATTTTAATGCCCTAGACCGCATCCTGGGGGGTGGGACAGCCTGTGCCCTCCAGGTGGTCATTGACCCTGGGGTGGAGGGCATGGAGGAGGAGGAGGATTGCCAGGAGCCTGGAGGAGAGCATGCCACAGAGCCAGAGCCCCCAAGCTGTCCCAGTGAGCCTCTCGCCGGTGTCGTCTCAGGCCAGGGAGGTGACAACATGTGAGTGCCATCACTGTCCCCTTATGCAGGAGTGGGAGGGGAGGGAGATCAGGGACCACTCGCATGGGCCTTGCTGGCCACGGCTCATGCAGCAACCTGTGCATGTGCCTTGCCACCCCTAGGCACATGGCCCCAGCTGTCTGCCACACAGGGGCTGTGGCCTGTTACCCACACGTGTGTATGTATGAAGGCACATGACGTGCTTCTGACCCCAGGGTGGGACACAGCAGGATGCCTTCCCTCTACAAGCCCCCTCTGCACAGAGGAAGGGGACATCTCCCCTCTGCCCCCCACAGACCCACACCACACACAGCACAGGGGCATGGGTGCACTCCTAGGCCAGCTCCCGCTCCCGCTCCCGGGGATAGCAGGACATTCTGAACATGGCCTCTGTGCTAGCACATCGGCTCTGATAGTACGGAGACCTGTCATCCTCGCCTTGCAGATGGGGGCTGGGCTTCAGCCACTGTGTCCCCAGGAATAACTGACCACCTCTCATTTCTCCACAGCCATACCAGCTGTGAGTGCAGGGTGCACCATCCTGCCCAGGACATCCTCCCGCACCCGGGCACTCAGCAGGCTGACCCGTAACCAGGAGGAGTACCAGCAGCAGCACCTGGGGATACTGCAAGACCAGCATCACACCCTGGACTACTGGGTGCATGAAGATCTGAAGCTCCGGCAGGAGAGCTGGCAGGAACTGCTTGCCCAGGGCCGTGCCATCTGTGACCACCTGCAGACTGTGGTGCAGAGACTGCTGCCTCCTGCCGCTCCAGCCCCTGCTGCCTCCCAGCTTCCGCTCCTCCTCCCACTCCTGCTCCCCCCCCCCGCACCCCGTGGGGATGCCAAGGCTCCCACATCCGCAGTGCTGGGAGACAGGTGGGCCAGTCAGACCCCCAACCCTGAGCTTCTCCTCCCCTTGCCTCCCCCTTCCAGCTCCCTCCTCCCAGGTTTATCCCTCCCCTCTCCCACCTTCATTCCCCCCACACCCCAGTTTTGTTCAATAAAGAGTTTGTTTTCTTCAACACGTCTTTACTGTACATCAGGAAAGGGGGGTAGGGAGGGGTAAGTGGAAGGACGTGAGGGTGGAATGAGGCACAAGCCCCCAGTGGGGCACACCAGAGACTTTAGTCCTTTTCCGTGTGGAAGCTCTCCTGCAGTGCCTCCCAGCTATGGACAGCCCCCTGATGAGCCTCCCAGCTGGCAGCCATGTGGGGCTGCATGTACAGGCTGGCCAAGTGCTTGGCCTCTGCCATCCAGACTGGCAGGAAAGCCTCCCCCTTCCTCTTGCACCAATTGTGCAGCACACAGCACGTTGCTACCACGTGCGGAATATTCCTCTCAGAGGTCCAGGTAGGTGAGGAGGCATCGAAAATGGGCCTTCAGCCGGCCAAAGGCACCCTCCACCATGATGCGGGCCCTGCCGAGCCTGGCATTAAATGCATGTCAGGGAGGGTTGAGGTCCGGTGTAGGGTTTCATGAGCCAGGGTTGTAGGGGATAGGCCGCATCCCCCACCAGGCACACAGGCATGTCCATGTCACGACCCTGATGTGGTGGTCAGGGAAGAAAGTCCCGGCGTTCAGCCTCTGGCAAATGGAGGAGTTGCAGTACATGTGCGTCGTGTGCTTTGCCGGACCAGCCCACACTGATGTCCACAAAGTGGCCCCGGTGGTCAGACACAGCCTGCAGGATGATGGAAAAGTATCCCTTGAGGCTGATAGATGGAGGCCTGGTGTTCTGGGGCACGGATGGGGATATGTCCCATTGATATTCTCTCTCCCTTCCCCCCACCCCACCCCACTTGGGGAAGCCCAGGGCACCAAACCCCTCAATGACCGAATCGGCAAGGCGGATGACTCTGCGGTACAGCACTCTATTGATGGCCTTGACCACCTGCAGAGGGACACATAAAACTGAGGTGCCAGGGTGGCTGAGAGTGCCCCCTCCCTCCCACTGCCCCATGCCCCCACTCCCCAGGAGCAACCCTCCCTGCAATCCTGGCCATCACAAGCAGTCCTTAGTGTGTGCAGAACAGAACAAACCCTCCTGTGGAGGGGACTTGCACCACCTCCCCCCCTCCCCTTTTCCCTAGGGCAGCCCCTCCTCTCCTTGCACCCCTCCCCCCCCCCCCGGCACAGTGGCCGGAGACTGCCATACCTGCATGAGCACTGCTCTGAGAGTGGCTCTCCCCACACTGAACTGGTTCCCCACAGATTGGTAGCTATCTGGAGTGGAGAGCTTCCAGAGGGCGATGGCCACACGCTTCTGGAGGGGAATGGCGGGCTTCATGTGCGTGTCCCATTGCTGCAAAGCAGGGACGAGCCACTTGCAGAGCTCCATAAGGTATCTTTCTTCATCCTAAAGTTCTGGGTCCATTGCTGGTCTCCCCAGTGCTCCAGGACGATGTGGTCCCACCAGTTGCTGCTGGTCTCCAGATGCAGCAGGGCATGCTGGCGTCCAGGAGCTGCAGCTGCTCCTTCACATACCCCAGGAGGGTCTGGATGATGGCCTGGCAGTTGGGTTGCAGCAGATGCTGTGAGGCAGCCTCCAGAAAGTGCTGCCAGGCTTGCAGTAACACATCCAAAAGAAGCACCAGAGTGCCCAGAGGCAGCTCTGGCTCCATGGTGCAGAGTGCTGTGGTGTCCTGAGTGAGGGCAACCAGAGCATGCAGAGAAAAAAATGCTTTGCTGTCCCTCAGTGAGGTAGGTAAGCAAGCAGGGAAACCTGAGAAACGGCTGTCCAGGGGTGTCCCTTTAAGCACAGGCCTCAGCCTCAGGCAGCAGCCACACAAAGTAACTCCTGACCTGATGCCCTGCCAGAACTGGTTTCAGCTGGCCTTAAATGCGATTCAGTGTCTAATCAGTGTGGACACACTATTTCAAAATGCATTTTGTGTGTAGATGTGTTATTTTGAAATAAGATATTTCGAAATAACTCTGTAGTGTAGATGTACCCATAGGTAACAAAAAGAGTCTCTACCCAAAAGAGCATACAATAGAATTGTTTGATTGTATGATCATAAAACCAATGTGTTTTCCCACAAGCATTGGATGGTGCTTTTTGAAATGTAATAATTGGGTGAACTTAGTATTTACAAAAGTGAGAGACTGACAGATGGTGGTCCTTTTGCAGGAGTGTGTTCTGGTGGGGTGGGGGAGGGAGCTTGCACAACAGCCTAATCACTCACCGTAATAGTCCAGTGCTGAGCTTTTTTTCTGTGGTGAGGCTGTCATTCATGTTACGTTTTTCATCTAAATAAGCAGCCACTTAAATTATCAAACTCATATGCACTTGTAGCCTCCTCTGGAAGCCCTTTACTGAACATATCTTCAGAAATAAAAGGCTAGTGCCTTCTTCTGCTGTGCTAACAGGGATAGGTATAAATTAAACACATAGCAATAAGGTACTGTTTCTGATGAGTGATGTAATGGCTCTCAAATTGTTGTTCATGGCCCACTTCAAGGTGGCTGGAGCTGCTTTGCTTACAATGATGAAGTAAATCTACAAGTGATAGATGCCAGTGCTACTCATTCTCACATTATTTAGAGGATCTAGATGCTTTTTCTTTGTGATTAAAGTAAATAATACAGGCTCTCCTTGGTGTATAGCAGCTTTATGTCTTTCTTTGTCAAGTGTTTCCTTAGTTATATTAAACTGGGGCTCAAACTAAACCGAGACTCAAACTTGTACACTCGCACATACTGGAGAGCTAGCAAATGTACAGGATGACAGAACTAAGCTGCAATATGACCCAGAGAAACTGGAGGAGTGATTTACAAACACATAAATATCAGTTAGGCAGCTAACTGCTCTTTGTGCCTTCAAAAATTTCCCTATAGAGCAGCAGGGGTTGAAAAGAAAAGACAACAAGGAAAGGTTCTGTATTAATAAAATATGAATTCTTACACCCAAAGGCAGGGAATAAATAGCAGAGATTGAAAATGGGAGGCCATAACCAAGCAGCCAGATCCATCATATTAAATCAATATTATATTTTTATTGTGGCCTCATTTAAATTATTGCTATTCCATGTAACCAAGCAAATCATTGCTACCATGAAGCAGTGTGAGCAGGAGCTGAGGGTGAGGAAAAAATCTACCAAAGAATCTCTGCTTTAAGAAGTGAAGATCAGTGTAAAAGGATTTATTTGAGTGCCAATGATAAAAAAGCAACTGCATTCTATCCATGAACAAGGAATTTCAATAACATCCCCAAAATAAACAGGAGTCCTTTTTTTGATCACTTGCATGATGTAAGTTTTTCCAAACTGTACTAGTTATAGAATCGGACAGTCATAGCCTGGCACTTGTTTTGTGACCATCTCTATAAATAAGAACCACAAATGCAGTTTTGATTTCACGTTGTCATCTCTCCTGTGCTTGGCTTGTTCCAAGTAGCTGTCACTAACTTTTTGACTCTGTGGAACTCGCTGCAAAGTAGTGTCTCATATGCTATAATTTTTTGTCCTGTCAAAATCAAGTAAACTCCTTTGGTGTCTCCAGGTACTAACAGCTTGCCATGTAGGATTTAGGCGGGGAAACAAAACTGGCATATTGTTTCCCTTTTGTGAAATGTGAGGCTATTTTTAAAACATTTGTTAAACTCCACTGCTGATTAAAATTGCAGGATTTATTGCCCTGGAAACTGAAATCCTCTGCCTATCCACAGAAAAGATTGTGGCTGCTTAAGCATATTTGTATGGAACTTACCATCTGTACTCCCATCAGTCCAGACTGTCTCTTCTGAAACTGCCAATAAAATAACAGGTAGAGGAGAGAGAACAATTTATAGCCAATAAGGTATTCTTTTTTGCTTCCCCTCCCCCTCCCACACACACTAAATTCCAGTTGCTAGTAAAATTTAATCACAGAATAAACTGAGTCAGTATTTCTTGGTTTACAGATGATTCACAAGCAGTTTATTGTATGTAAACCATTTCTATTTGAAGTCTAAATGACTTGGCTTAGCTTTGCTTGTACAGAGTCAGGTAGCATTCTAGTCTTTGGTTGCATGGCTGTTGTCATAAACAAGTATTCAGTACAAATGCTACTATTTTGAACTGCATGTTCCAAACTTGCTTTACATGTGTGTTCTCTAACGGTGCGTCTAGACTGCATCCCTCTGTTGACAGAGAGATGTAGATTAGGCACATCGAAATTGCTAATGAAGCTGGGATTTAAATATCCTGTGCTGCATTAGCATAAACATGGCCACCGCTTTTTTTCGAAATGGAGTTTTTTTGAAAAAAAACAGCAGTCTAGACGTGGATCTGTCGAAAATAAACCCTTTTTCAACAGATCCTGTATTCCTCAAAAAATGAGGTTTACACGATCTGTCGAAAAAGGGTTTATTTTCGACAGATCCACGTCTAGACTGCTGTCTTTTTTCAAAAAAACTCCATTTCGAAAAAAAGCGGTGGCCATGTTTATGCTAATGAAGCGGGGGATATTTAAATCCCGACTTCATTAGCAATTTTGATGTGCCTAATCTACATCTCTCTGTCGACAGAGGAATGCAGTCTAGACATAGCCTAAGGGCTTTTCTATATTTGAAAATATACTGAAATAGCCATTTGGGAATAATTCTCTGGTATATCTCCCAGAGATGTGAAAGGTGTTGCTTAACAGGCGATGCTTACCGCTTCTGGTTAACCACTGGGGGCTGGAGCCATGCCCTACCTGCCACAGGCGGGTGGCTGCTTCAGCCCTGCAGGTGCTCTCTGTGGACAAGGGCTGCTCCAGACAGCAAGCCTCAGTGTTGTGAACAGGGTGGAGCACCCCCATCCATGGTGGCACAGGCATGATTTTGGGGTGAGACCTGACTTGTATATTAACCAGGGGGTGTGGCTGAATCTTTGGGATCAGAGGAACCTATTTGATGAGACTGTAAGGAACCACTTATCTCTGAAACTAATGTTTTTGATGGTGCTATGAGACTGGAGTGACCCTGAAAGCTATTTTATGATTTCTTTTTATCCAGTATTGCAAGACAGAAGTTATTTTTGTGACTGGTTTGGCATAGTTTATGGGTAATAACTAATAATTTTGGGATAGATTTTCACACTCTAGCCTGGCCATAGCGGGTGGGGTATGTGTGTCCTTAACAGGTTAACCAATTTTGGCTTTTATTTTGGCATAAGAATTTCCATGTGGGGTTTATACCAAAATAACTATTCTGGCTTGGCTATTTTGGTAAATTTTCTAGTGTAGGCAAGTCAGAGAACATTCATTGAACCAGTGACTGTCATAGGAAGTAGATCCATTAGCAATAATAGTCCAGATTAAATGAAAAAGTAAAATATACCTAAAATTCTTCTGTACTTAGGATTTTCTGAAATCCTGAATAGAAGGACCTTATTTTAAGATGCGTGCCTTTTGAAAATAAACTTACCATTATAGGGCTCTGAAGTTCATGGCTTCTTATGTGTCTATAAATAAATATATAAGTAAATATTACATGGAAACAACAGATGTATGCTCTAACAAGTTTTAGCTCTGCATTACAATGTTATGATCAGGCACTAAAGTGAATTTATAAACATCTCTAATTTAGTATGTAATATTAATGACTAAGTCCAACCTGTGGGACAGATGAGACCGTTCAAGTTTATATTTATGTTCCTATAAAATTATGTTGAGTGTCCAATGATATTATTTGCTCCGAAAGAGGGTATTATTATTTCACAGGTTTGTACCTAAACTCTTGTTTGGTATTAATTTCCAAGTGCTTTTTAACTCTTGGAAAAGATAAAGATTTGTAAATATTCTTAAGAAAATTAAAGAATTAATTTACTTTTAATACTACTTCTGTGAATATTTGATAAGAAAATGATATTTGAAAACACTTCACCACACCAATAACCACTCAGTTTTTATTTTCCATGCAGTATCTTGGGCAGGGTTGGAGGGGAAATATGCTGGTTTGACTCCACTAATTTGTTAATTGATGATGATGCTGGTGTAGCAAAGGGAAAGATTGGCTTCCCTGCTGCTTTTAGTGCTACTCAGGAACACCCTGCAGTTTATTTCATACTGAGTCTCCAGCACAGTGTTATTGTATCTGACCTAATCACTGAATTGTAGCATCTAAATCTTTACACCTTCCATTCTTCCAAAACAAAACTGCCTGAGGAAACAGCTATTAAAATACCATTAGAAATAGCAGGTGATAGGTTCTGAGACTTGTGAACTGCTCTGAGACTGAAAGATGACAGAATACTTTATTTACTTGAGTTTTCTAATTGATTTTTGTTAACAAATGCATGTGTCTACCAACCAAAGTAACAGTGATTCTATTTTGAAAATATAACTTTTTGAGGGGAAAAGGGTTGACTGAAGAAACTTTTCAACTGCGTACTCTAGATGTGGGCTTTCTGGTTCAAATATTCTCAAACTTTGTGGTGGTTTTGAAATCTCAACATACATTTTATAATTTGATCCTATTTTTTGTTTGTTCTGATTGATATTATATGTTGGGCATACAAAGCCACTCATGTATTTAATTATTTTTTTTCTATTAGACATGCTCAGTACATTACAGAACAAAGACCATTCAGTAGGAAGGGTAGGGAGAAATCTTGTCACACTTGGCCAGTATTGCTTACTACAACTTCCATATGATTTTCCTCCTTCATAAATGCACCTTTTATTTGTTTGTAGTCCCCTAATGGCATTGTTTGGAAGTTCTGTACATTGCCACTTGTGGAATATATAATATTGATTAAAGGTTTAATACATATAAATGCTTTGCTACCCCAAGCAGCTAGCAGGTGTCATTTCCTGATGGTATGATCTTCACATTCTTTTTTGTATGGCAAGATAGATGACTAGCAACCTTCAAATAATCAAGTCTGGATCAGTAAATCAGAGGGTAGCATTGGGACCAGCTTAATGACAAGTCTGAAATATCATTGGTTAAAGATCAAAATAGACATTGATTTACAGTGTGAACCATAGTTTGTAGCTGGTGTGCAGTGTTACCTTGCCCATCACTGGGATAGCAGGTACACAGTCTGTGGCCATTGGGGTTCTATATGTGGCCTGAGACATTTTGTTTGTTGTTGCCAACACACATGGTTACCAGATTCTGCTAATTTCTGTCCATGCTGTTTTCTTCCTACTGGTATTCCAAAAGTGACATGCATGTAAAGCAAGGGCATGTGAAATCAAGTGCATGCTGACGTTGTGAGAGCCGTGAGCTTCCTCTGCATCCAAAGTGCAGCTATGGTTCAGTCCCTGCAAATTCCAGGTATGGAAATTCAGTTAGGGTAGTATTGCTGTCTTAGGGGATCCTCTTAGTTACAACTGTCTGGTGGCCCACTGAGATGAAGGAGGGCCATTTGTGCGGCCCATTCACTAGCCTAAGTTGCCCCTCACTGTGCTATACACTCCTCTAAAATGGTTCTAAATGGACCATTGTTTCTGGGACAGGTTAAAACCTTCAAGTTCTTTTGTTGGTTTAGCAATCAGGTGTTTGGGACATTAAGGCTATGTCTATACTGCACCCGTTTGGCGCAAGCAATATGCAAATGAGGCAAAGTGTGGAATATTGTTGCACCTCATTTGCATAATTAATGAGGCTCTGTTTTTCTGCAAGAGGCTTTTGCACAAAAGGAGCCATGTATGCCTCATTTTGCATATTTTTTTGCGCAAGAGGGGGCAGTTTAGACATGGCCTAACAGTATTCCAAAATTCTTTCCAATATGCCTCAGGATTGAATAAGGGCATTTTAGGAGCTTCAGCCCAGTTCCCAAAAGTCTTGCAAGATTTTTGACATGCCTTTGGAGAGTTCTGAAGGTCCTCATTAATTGATAAGCTCAGGTTGGCAATTGTTTGATTGTACCCATGAGCTATGTGTGTTTCCATATTTTGGATGGGGGGGGGTATACGTCCCAGAGTGGGAAACCATTGAATGGGTATTGAATTTAATGTTCCTGTTACGATTCTCACTGTGATATTAAGCTACATTTCCTGGGATTTGGTTTGTGAACTGTCTGCCCAGACTGATGTGTAATATTCAGTAGCTCAGTATACCAATGCTAGAGTCACTATTCAAAGTGTGTGCGTACATTGGTGCCACATATTGTGCCCATGAATTTTCGGACAACACTAATTGATGTTTTTACCTTTTGCATCTCTTTTCTAGACGGGTGTAACTTTGGACAGTTACTTGACTTTTAAAGCCCAAGTGCTTCAATAGGGCTCCTTTTAGACCTGTTGATTGCAAAAGGTGCCATTAAGTGTTTCCTGAGTAGCTTTATTAGTTACGTGTATAGGTAATTACCAAGGTTTTGGAAGTGTTGGGGTGGAGCTTCCAAAACACAGTGGAGCGTGTCACTGGTGGTGGTTAGATCTATTCTTTGTGCTGCAAAAGCAATGACGTTAGCATAAATGGACTGACATGTAAATTGTTTCATGTAAATCACTAATGTAGATATTGACTAGTAAAAGGAATCAATGTATATCCTTAAAGTAGACTGCCATTGAAGTTGCATGATCAGCCCATTCCAAGGAATATAGTATCTTTGGGTGCCTGACAATGTGGCCAGTAAGGCATTTGGTGACACTTGATCGCTTGAGCAATAGCCCTTATCTCATATCATATTACTAGCAGATGAGGCCTGTCGTTGGCTGAGCAAAGTCAGTTAGCGTAGATTACTTATAGTAAAGTTCAAGAAATTAAATATATGTAATAGAATTTTTTTATTAAGGTGCTTGCAAAAGGGAAGTAAAAACAGTTTTAAATGTGTAGGATTTTAACTTCAAACATTATTCATTATATTGAATAATTACCATCCATAGTAAATTTGAGTCAGTTGTAAAGCTTCCATTATTTTTTCCGTAACTAATTTGAATTATTTTGTGATTTGTACCAGTAAAAATTTTCTTTGTGCTAAAATGACAGTTGAATAGACAACTCGAATTTAATTTTGTTAGCAAATGTTTTTTATTAAAACCATAATCATAATAGTCATGACTTTTTTCCGATGAAAAACAAAAATAATCATTTAAACCTTTCACCGCACATATTCCAGTATAAAAAGTAGCACATTCAGCTCATTTAAGTGGCAGGATTGTTTATGCAAAATTTACAATCTGTAGGTAATCGCAAAATATGACTTTATTTTGCACAAACAAATCCACAAACAAACTCTTCAAAATATATAAAAGGTGGCAGATAAAATCTATTGGCCATTTCTGGTTTCTATATTCCAGTGGGATCAATATGATTAGTAAGAGTGAGAATCTGGCCACAGCAACTTTGACCCAGTCTGAAATCTACTGTTCCATGGGCAGGATAACTTCAGATAGGGGAGAGACAGACAGTAAAACCTTCTAGATTAACTTTGAATTGTGGAGAGGAATGACATTAGCAATAGCAGCATTTGGTAGTTTCCCATGTTTGAGGGCAATGACTATTGCTTTGTCAGCTTTTTTGGGTTTTTCTGTCTCTGGCTTCCAGCAAGAAGCATGAACCTTGTGATAGCTGCAGGATGGCTTGGGGGCAAGACAACAACCTTCCTTTGATTACGTATGATTGTCTAACACAACAAATGTTATCAAAAGGTCATTGGACATTGATTTGTCAGTCTCCATTATGATTTTTAAAGCTTGTTTGAATGATGTAATGCTTCTACTGCTTTGCTGGGTGGAATATGATGGCTCCGGACAAAACTTGAGTTCTCACTTTTCTGCTTCATTGTGCAGTTCCAATTCAACTCAGTTGTGTTAATCTCTCACTATTAATAAAATAAGTTGGCTTTTCTAATCCTCTTGCAGATGCTCTCTTTAATATTGTTATTCCAAAATCTGTAATACTGATGTATCCGAATCAAGATTTCTGTGGGGACGAGGCTAGAGACAGTATCCTTAATCCTGAATTTCTAGAGATTCCAGCACACCCTGAAAGATACAGTTTGTAAATCCAGGAAATTTCAATTCAATGAAATAATAGAAGTTCAAATTAAAAAAACACTTTCGGGTAAGGTCAGTGCTGCCTCTGACCCTTTTAGTAAGGTATGTGTCTCCTGAGTTGTAAATGGATCCCTGGTGCATCTCTCTCTCAGAGTACATGCCTACAGATAATATTAATTGTTATTCCTCCCCCCCAACCCCACAAAAAAGTCAGAGTGGTCTTCTAGTGGATAGGGCTGGCAATTGAGAGACCTGGGTTTCATTTGATCTGTACAATTGGCCTAAGGTGTGATCCTGGGTAAGTTGTATCACATTTTTCATGCCTCTGTCCCTCCCTACCCCCTTGTTTATTTAGAATGTAAGCACTTTGGGGCAGAGCTGCTCTCTTGTGACAGTCTGTGCAGCATCTAGAACATTGGGGCCTATCATGGGCTGATCCTTTGATTATGTCTACACTGCAGTTAGACCTGCGGTGCCAGCTGATCTGGTTTCCTGCGGCTCAGGCAGTGGAGCAGTTTAACTGCAGAGTAGACTTCTGGGTGTGGGCCAGAGCCTGGGCTTTAGGACCCTGGGAGCTGGGATGGTCCCAGAGCTAATACTTGAGTATGGGCATGTCTATGCTGAGGAGTTATTTTGAGAACTCCCCTTCTTTCAAAATAACAAGGTGAGTGTCCACACTATCAAGCCTGTTATTCCGAAATAATGGGCTTATTTCAAAATAACTTCTGCTTGTGAAGAGGAATAAGCTAACTTCAAAAAAGTTATTTTGAAATAATTCCCAAAATAACTAATTTCAAAATAACCTGGTAGTGTAGACATAGCCTAAGAGTCCAGAAGTGCACGCTGCAATTAAACAGCCCTGAAATAGTCAGTTGTCACGTGGTAGCCACAGGGTTTTCACTGCAGCATAACATACCCTTAGACAAGCTGGCTCAGCCTTGCCTATGACTTAGCAACTATCCCTCCATCTCACTAAGACAACATAAGGCTTAATTAGTGTCCCCAACTGCATGTAATGAGACTTAATTAGAAAGGCTGACTACTAGCTGTGATGGTGAAGCAGAAAGGGTATTACTTGAACAACTAGTAGGTGCATGAGGAGAAGCCTGGAGCCAGGGCCTCTGAGGATAAGGGAATCAAAAAGAAGCAAAAGGGGAGTGGAAGGACTATTATTTATAAGGGAAACTGTGCAGCAGGGAGGTTTGCTGTTGGAGTCCCTAGGGAAGACAAGCAGGAGGGGAACTATGCTGAAGAAGGAGCAAACAGAGAAACTTTGCAGAAGGAGTCATGGTGCAGAAGAACTTTAATGGAGCCTGCGAGATGCAGAAGTACTATCAGTACGGAACTATGAGTTGAACTTTTAATTGTCCTGAAGGGAAATAAATGGTGGCCTGCCAACAGCAATTCCAGATTCCAGGACAGAACAGTTAATGGCCCTTGACCTCCCCCTCCCCGATGCACGCACGCACACACACACATGGATCTGAACTTTGGAAGTCAGATCCTTTTGGAAGCTTCTATAGTATATCCATTGCTAATAGACCCGTCCAAAGAGCTTTTGGGACCCAAGGCGGCACGCTGTGGTTGGCTGCGCTGTGTGGTGGTTGGCTGCACTGCACAGGGCCTTGAAGGCATGGGACCCAAGACAATCGCCTTACTCACCTTGCCCTAAGGCTGGGCCTCATTGCTGAAATTTGAAAAATCATGAGTGAGATCCCCAAAATTATGAAACAGATTTAAAAATCATAAGACAAATTAATGTTTTATCTCCATTGTGGTGGTTGAGCCTTCACTGCAACCAGAAGACTTGGAAACTTTTTTTTAATGAAAGCTGATTCTTGCATGTTAACTTATTTCCTGGAGCTGAAGCTCTCAATCCAACAGATCTGAAGGAGCTACCCAGGCACAGTGAGGTCCAAATAACTGTTTAAACTCACTATACACAACATGCAAGGCCCAGCTTTTCTGGCTGGATTTTGCTGGCTTCTGAAATCAATAGACATTGAGGCTGTTAGAATGCTCACAAAATATTTAAGGAAACTACCCATTTCTGATAAGTGATAGTCACACTGCCTTTTCTAGCTCTCTTTTATGACTTTTAATGTTTTGTATTTATTTTGTATATTTTTTCAAAGAATTGAAAGTACTTTAAACTTGAGTGAATAATAGTAATAAACATGACCTCCAGCAATGTTGCCAAGAGATTTATCTTTATTTCACATCACCTGCATCTGTTGCAAATGGCTGTGCTACATGTCCCGGCACATAATCAGCTGACACGGTTACAACTTTGTATTATCTTCCCTTCAAAGATAACATTGGACACTTTGGCCTCAAACTTTGTTCCACAAACTTTAAACTAAGCCCCTGAAATAATATTTAAGCATGTCAATTAATGGCTGGACTTTCATTGACTTCAACTGCAGATTATAAGTGCTCAAAATCTGAGAGAATTTGGCCACTTATAGTGGCTATCATATGTCAAACACCTAGTCCAATTTTCTGACTACCCAATCCACTCACTGGTCTAGTCATGAGACCTATCTCTGAAATAACTGATTCTAAAATTAAAAGCTAGATTTAAAATATGATTATATCCTTTAATTCTGATTTTTATAATTGATTTATTTTAATATTTTATCCTTTAATAATCAATTAACATTGTGAAGAATAGTTGCTTTTTATATGGTAAACTGTTTAATACAGTGAGACTGTTTTTCAGGATAAAATACGATGTGATCTTGTTTTAATGATTTTTAATCTGGCTTCTTCCTTTCATTATTTATCACTCTATCAATTTAAGCTCTGTGTTGCCATGGACTTTAATCTACATCTCCCTAGGATAGTTAAACCACCTGAGACAATAGAAAAGCACACAGTGAATACTAATGCAGATACAGTACTTCACATTCCAGATTAAATAATTCCAGCAGGGGGACTGGAAGAAAACATTTAAATGTTGCATGAGCTTGACAGCTCTTATAAACTGCAAATCAAATCAAAGGAAACATGTTCACAAAATGTGAGGGTTTTTTGCATAACTAGGAAATGCTCAACAAAAGGGAAAGCTTCATGGCTGCAGGCATGATGCCCAGAACTCACTCCCTACTGGGAGCACTGGGCTGAGTGGAGCAGGAGAAGCCCGGGTGCCCTGATGAGCAGTAAGTCGGGCAGAGCAAGGCAAACCTCACCTAACTCCCCCAGCTAGCAGAGCGGGGCAAATGTTAACCCAACTCCCCGCTGGGAGCACCAGCCAGGAAGGGGAAAGCCCCACACACCTTGAACCCATTCAGAACACTGGGGCAGCGAGCAAGCAGAGAACGCTCCTATTCCGCCAAACCTGCATCCTGTTGGGAGCACCGGTGGGCAGGGCAGGGCAAGCCCCCCGATCCCTCTCACCAGTGGGAGTGCCCCTCAGGCAGAGTGGGGGCAAGCCCAAGTGCTGGGTGGGGAGTGTGAGATGTGGATATTTATCTCTCTCTCTCTTCCCCATGGTCAGTTGGAGCAGGGGGAGAGGTAGCCTTATCAGTGCCCACCCATCTGAAGTCAGGGCCCAGTCACTTGTCCCATACTGGCTACATCACTGTTTGATGGTGGCTTGTGTTAACAGAAAATGCATTTCTAACTATAGAGGCTAAGGCATAACAGGAAATACATCCTGAGAAGCCGGCAATTATTCAGCGCATGGAAGTGAAATAATCATATCAGGTACACTTCAGATTGCTGGCCCTGCTCACATCAGCTTCTAATTAGACCTGTTCTGTGGTACAGAATAAATTATAATTACAAGCACTGCAGTAGCTTGTTGCTATCACAACTGAAGTCAGATCATTATGCATCCGCGATTTCATTAAAAATGTACATGCAACCCAGATTAAAAGAACATTATGGCTGAGAAGCAAACCTACAGGAGATGCTGTTTTCCAGTTGGTTCTCCTGCACCTTTATCTCACTCGCAAGAACACAAGAACACAAGAATAGTCGTACCGGGTCAGACCAAAGGTCCATCTAGCCCAGTAGCCTGTCTGCCGACAGTAGCCAGCACCAGGTGCCCCAGAGGGGGTGGACCGAAGACAATAATCAAGCGATTTGTCTCATGCCATCCATCTCCAGCCTCTGACAAACAGAGGCCAGGGACACCATTTCTATCCCCTGGCTAATAGCCTTCTATGGACCTAATCTCCATGAAATTATCTAGCTTCTCTTTAAACTCTGTTATAGTCCTAGCCTTCACAGCCTCCTCTGGCAAGGAGTTCCATAGGTTGACTACGCGCTGTGTGAAGAAGAACTTTCTTTTATTAGTTTTAAACCTGCTACCCATTAATTTCATTTGGTATCCTCTAGTTCTGGTATTATGGGAACTAATAAATAACTTTTCTTTATTCACCCTCTCCACACCACTCATGATTTTATATACCTCTATCATATCCCCCCTCAGTCTCCTCTTTTCTAAACTGAAAAGTCCCAGTCACTTTAGCCTCTCTTCACTCTAGTTTTATTAGGATAGTGCAGCAGGGTTGGCCCATCTTATTTAGAAGTTGGGCAGTATTAGAATATATTCAGCTGATTCTCTGCAGAGAGACTTTTCTATTGGACTAGAATGGGTAGGGCTACCCACCAACTTGCTCTGGACAACAGGGTAAACAGTGAGGTGCCCATTTTGCAGAGGATACAAACTTACTCAAGATAAATCCAAAGCAGACTGCAAGAGTTACAAAGGGATTTCATAAAACTAGGTGACTGGGCAACAAAATGACAAATGAAATTCAATGTTGATAGATGTAAAGGAATGCATATTAGAAAACATCTCAACTATTGATATACAATAAGGAGGTCTAAACTAACTTACCACTGAAAGATCTTGGCACTTTCAAGGATAGTTTTCTGAAATTATCTGCTCAGTGTGCAGCAGTGGTCAAAACAGTGTATAGAATGTTAGGAACCATTAGGAATGGGATAGATAATAAGATTGTAAACATAATGACACTATGTAAATCCATAGTATTCTCACTTTTGAATACCGTAAGCAGTTCTGGTTGCCCCCTCAAGAAAGATAATATTAGAAATGGAAAAGCTACAGAGAAGGGCAAAATGATATGGATACAACTTCCATAGGAGGCGAGATTAAGAAGACTGGGACTGTTCATCGTGGAAGAGAGGCTGGGGATGGGGAAGATATGATAGAAGTCCATAAAATCATGTATGGTGTTGAGAGAGTAAATGGAGTGTTACTTACCCATTCACATAATACAAGAGCCAGGGGACAACCAGTGAAATTATAGGTACCAGGTTTAAAACAAACAAAAGGAAGTACTCTTGCATGCAATGCACAATCAACCTGTGAAACTCATTGTCAAGGGCTGTTGTGAAGGCCAAAAGTATAAATAGGTTAAAAATATAGATATGTTCAGAGGATAGGTCCATTCATGGCTATTAGCCAAGATGTCAAGGATGCAACCCCATGCTCTGGATGTCCCTAAGCCTCTGCAAGATGTTGAACTATATCATGGGCTGGCTCACCTGATGGTTGCCCTGTTCTGTTCATTCCCTTTGAAGCATCTGGCATTTGCTGCTGTCAGAAAGATCATTGGCTTGACTCAGAATGACCATTGTTATGTTCTTAGGGTTTTATTTTAATCTTATCTATTGGATGGCCATCAGTATGTGGACTTTATTATGCTATATAATGCCCCCTATCACCATAGCTTCTAATAGCCTAAGTGTATTATGATAATCTTAACTCAGAATGTACTGTGGATTATGTTTTAATTACAATTTTAAGGGCCCAGTGACTTCAGTGGGAAACTTATATGTATGAGGACTTCAGAAATTGCCCTACTTTCTTTTCCAGGGATCTCTGGGAAAGACAAATGCTATGAGGATCCCTGTGTGGAATTTCCCTCAAATCACTTTTTTGTAGTCAGTGGAAAACAGATAGGGTGTGTCTAGACTACATCCCTCTTTCGACAGAGATGGATGTAAATTAGGCACTTCAAAATTGCAAATAAAGCCGGGATTTGAATTTCCCGTGCTTCATTTGCATAATCGCATCATGGCGCTCTTTCGAAAAAGTGCTATTTTGAAAGTAAAACCACAATCTAGATGCAGTTCTTTTGAAAATAGAAGCCTTTTTCGAAAGATCCTGTAAACCTCAAAAAATGAGGTTTACAGGATCTTTCAAAAAAGCCTTCCCTTTTCGAAAGAATCGCGTGTGCTAATGTTCATGTATTGCTTGGCGGTGAACTACAGTGAGGTAACCTCAGAAACAAAGTCACTTTCTAGTGCTCAAACACAATTCTTGCAGCAGAAATTTAAGAAAAGTATACTAAATCTTCTAATAAATGATTTTAGGAAAGTATAGTATGCAATTCTTTACCATGCAGTGTGCTTGATTTTAGAGGCTGGCTGATCAGATTATTTTCAGTTGGTATCTGGTTTAGGTCAAGTGCATAGTAATATCAATTTACTATTTCCTGTGTCCTGTCTATAGGGGTATGTCTACACTGCACGCTTATTTCAAAATAAGCTATTCCAGAAGAAATACTCCAAAATAGCTTATTTCAAAATAGCACATCTACACTACAGGGAAGACTCAATTAGTCCAAGGCAGGCTTCCCTAATATGGATGTGCTACCTCGATTTAGAGCCCCAGGAGGCACTGAGGAGTAATTAGTTTGAATGGCCGTGGGGAGGAGCTATTCTGAAATAGCAGTAGTGTGGACTCTCCATTGCTGCTATTTCGAAATCGCTATTTCGGAATAAGCATTATTCCTCGTGGAATGAGGTTTACAGAAGTCAGAATAAGCTGTTGGTTATTTTGAATTTATTTCGAAATAATGGAATTGCTGTATAGGCACTCACATTGTTAGTTCAGAATAAATGCCATTATTCTGAAATAATTCTGCTGTGTAAATGCATCCTAGAGGTATATGTCCTCTTGGCAAAGGTGATTTAGGTAATAATATATCTGGTCTTTATCATCTCTAATTATTGTGATCAAACAGGTTGGTAGTTTCAGATGTCATTCTGCATCTTATTCTAGCACCATGTTCTCTCTCCCTTTTCATTCCTATAGAGCCAACTTTAAATTATGACTTAAGTCACAAATGGAATTGCAAGTCCCTTATTTTTTTCTCCACATAATCAGTAACTTTTCTTCAAGATGGTTCTAGCCATGAAATATTGGGAATGTTTGTTGCAGGCCAGTAGACAGAAGTGATCAGGGCTCGACAATTAGTGTACTCTACTCGCCTGTGGCGAGTAGACTATAAGCCGGCACAGCCGCGCAGCGTGGTCCGCGCATACGCAGCACGGTCTGCGCATGCGCAGCGTGCCGAGCTGCGTGGCTGGCGAGCGGGGCTCGCCGCTGCTTGGTAAGCCCTGGAAGTGATTATGAAGGTACAGAAAGCTTGCAAGGTACTTGCCTGTACTAAATGTGCCAGGGTCCAGTAAGAGTTACTATAATACAGTTAAGTATCAGAGAGGTAGCCGTGTTAGTCTGGATCTGCGAAAGTGACAAGTAGTCCAGTAGCACATTATAGACTAACAGATGTATTGGAGCATAAGCTTTCATGGGCAAAGACCCACTTCGTCAGATGCATGTAGTGGAAATATCCGGAGGCAGGTATAAATATGCAGGCCAGGGTATAAATATGCAGCACAGGAACAAATCAACATACCCTTAGAGCCCCGACCGGGGTTATTCTATCTGCTACCCAAGATCCACAAATTTGGAAATCCTGGACACCCCATCATCTCAGGCATTGGCACTCTCACTGAAGGACTGTCTGGATATGTGGACTCTCTACTCAGCCCCTATGCCACCAGCACTCCCAGCTATCTCCATGACACCACTGATTTCCTGAGAAAACTACAATGCATTGGTGATCTTCTAGAAAACACCATCCTAGCCACCATGGATGTAGAGGCTCTCTACACAAACATCCCACACATAGATGGAATACGAGCTGTCAGGAATAGTATCCCTGATGATGCCACAGCACAACTGGTGACTGAGCTCTGTGACTTTATCCTCACACACAATTATTTCAGATTTGGTGACAATATATACCTCCAGACCAGTGGCACTGCTATGGGCACCTGCATGGCCCCACAACATGCCAACATTTTTATGGCTGACCTAGAACAACGCTTCCTCAGCTCTCGTCTACTCATGCCCCTTCTCTACCTACGCTACATCGATGACATCTTCATCATCTGGACCCATGGGAAAGAAACTTTGGGAATTCCACCACGATTTCAACAGCTTCCACCCCACCATCAACCTCAGCCTGGACCAGTCTACATGGGAGGTCCACAGTCCACTTCCTGGACACCACAGTGCAACTAATTGACGGTCACATAAATGCCACCCTATATGGAAAACCTACTGACCGCTATGCCTACCTTCATGTCTCCAGCTTCCATCCCGGACACACCACATGATCCATTGTCTACAGCCAAGCACTGAGGTACAACCGCATTTGCTCCAACCCCTCAGACAGAGACCAACACCTACAAGATCTTCACCAAGCATTCTTGAAACTACGATACCCACACGAGGAAGTAAGGAAACAGATTAACAGAGCCAGACGTGTACCAAGAAGCCTCCTGCTGCGGGACAAGCCCAAGAAAGAAACCAACAGAACACCACTGGCCATCACCTACAGTCCTCAGCTAAAATCTCTCCAACGCATCATCAGTGATCTACAACCCATCCTGGACAATGATCCCTCACTTTCACAGGCCTTGGGAGGCAGGCCAGTCCTCGCCCACAGACAACCCACCAACCTGAAGCATATTCTCACCAGCAACTATACACTGCACCATAGTAACTCTAACTCAGGAACCAATCCATGCAACAAACCTCGGTGCCAACTCTGCCCACATATCTACACCAGCAACACCATCACAGGACCTAACCAGATTAGCCACACCATCACTGGTTCATTCACCTGCACATCTACCAATGTAATATACGCCATCATGTGCCAACAATGCCCCTCTGCTATATACATCGGCCAAACTGGACAGTCCATACGTAAAAGAATAAATGGACACAAATCAGATATTAGGAATGGCAATATACAAAAACCTGTAGGAGAACACTTCAGTCTCCCTGGACACACAATAGCAGATCTAAAGGTAGCCATCCTGCAGCAAAAAAACTTCAAGACCAGACTCCAAAGAGAAACTGCTGAGCTACAGTTCATCTGCAAGTTTGACACCATCATTTTAGGATTAAACAAAGACTGTGGATGGCTAGCTAACCACAAAAGCAGCTTCTCCTCTCTTGGTATTCACACCTCCAGATCAGCTGCTAGAAGTGGGGCTCATCCTCCCTGATTGAACTAACCTCGTTATCTCTAGCCTGATTCTGGCCTGCATATTTATACCTGCCTCTGGATATTTCTATTACATGCATCTGACGAAGTGGGTCTTTGCCCACGAAAGCTTATTCTCCAATACATCTATAATACAGTTAATAATAGTTGTGAGTTTCTTATCCATAGACACTGACATGTGCGTTTCTCTTCAGATTACTGTTAGCAGAGCTAAATAACATAAATGGGCAAACTGAAACTCCCAGTTAACTGAAGTTTGGTTGTGGCTGTACTGAGCTAGCAATCTCTTTCCATATAATCCAGCCAGTGCTTCTACACTCTCAAACCCTGAAAGCAACCTCTTCCATATCCAGTGTTAGAAAGCAAGTTGGCATTCGCTGTTATCTTAGCATGCAGCCAGTTTCACCAGCTCTAGTAAGTCTGGTTCTGTACCTAAACAATGAAGGTAATGAAAGATATGACAACTATTGTGATGCTGAGCCTTTCTGGCTCGTAGGAAGGAGAGGTGTTTTGAAAAAGGGGGATGAGAGCGAGGCTCTGATCAAAGAATTAATGTGAGATGGTGGTCCAGCAAGGGAATCCACTCTTCCAGCTCCCTTTGCTATTGCCTTTCTTTAATGGAGAAATGTGTCTTTCTGCCAGGGTATCTTCAGGCTGAACAGTTCCCTGTCTTCACTGTTTTTTCTGAGCAGACCTGCTTGCTTTCTCTTTAGAGATTAGTAACCGTGCCACTGCCCACAATTACAGTATCCCATGGCTCTTATTTAGCTTATTCTTAGGGGAAAATATTACGGAGAACATGTTAAAATAATAAAATTACCTATACATAGGTTAATAAACTTACCAGGGATAATCTCATATCCTGCTCTCAGGTGATTAGTCCTTCTGTAGTCACAAGTTCATAACAGTCTCAGCTCAGAACTAGCACACTCAAGAAAAAAGTATTCCCTCTTTCATATAGTTCAGGGGTCTTCAATCTGGAGTTTCTAGGATCATGTAATCAGTAGACAATGGGGCTTTCTCTCCAAGACACAGCCTCAAAAGGCTTTTTGAAGTACTTCTGGAAAACTCACTTCACTTACTGTCTCACACAGTTGTTGAACGTTTCTAATATTTTCCCAAGGTTTACCTTAGACCAGGGGTGGGCAAAAGGGCCTCCGCGGACTGATTCTGCCCCTCCAAGAGGGACGATCTGGCCTGTGGAGGCCCTGCTGCTCTCCCACTCCCCAGGCCTTAGTAGGCCTGGGGGTGGGGGAGCATGGGAAGCCTCCTCCCGCCCTGCCAGGAGCATGTGGCACTTTAAAGTGCCGCATGCTTCTCACAAGGTATGTGGGGGGGGGGGGGGGAGAGAGCAGAGGAGGCTTCGTGTAGTCCCCCCGCCCCCAGGACAATCAGGGGCAGGGGAGCTGCATGAAGCTTCCTTCGCCCTGCCCCAGTCCTACAAAGAGCCCGCGGCACTTAAAGTACCATGTGCTCCTCGCAGGGCAGGAGGAGGCTTCCTGCGCTCCCCCACCCCCAGGCCATGATTGGCCTGGGGGTGGGGGAGCATGCCAAACCTCTTCCAGGGCATGGGTGCCTGGTGGAAATGGGGGGAAAGGGGCTCCCCCACCCCTTCCTGTTTAATTGATGTTTAATAGATTCCAAGGTCAAAAGGACTTTTGTGATCAAAAGGTGAGATTAGATGTATAAAACAGGCTATACAACATCTCCAAAATAATTCAGAAACTACAGCTTTTAGAAAAATACCAAGTCTTGGTTAAAAAATATCTTCAGTCTGGAGAATCATCCTCCATTACCCTTGGTAAATTGCTCCCAATTAGAAATTATTCACTGCTTTAAACATATACCTCATTTTCAGTCAGAATTTTCCAGATTCAACTCTGTCACTGGTTTGTATTAGATCCTTTTCTCCTAGGTTAAACAGCTCATTATCAAATACTTGTTCCTCATCTAGGTGATGGAGAGTTTATGTTCTCTTCCAGGTCACTAATAATGTTAAATAGCATCATGCCAAGAACTGATCACTGCAGGATCTCTCTAGAAACACACCTGTTCAGTGATGCCTCCCCATTTACTGGCAACGTTTTTAGACCCATCGGTCAGCCAGGTTTTAATCCCATAAATGTATCATGTTAATTGGATATCATTCTAGTTTAATTAAAATGGGGTGTTCTATCAAGTCCAATGCTTTATAGAACCCATATATACTATATCACCCTCTATTGCCTTTATAAACCATAATTGTTGTTGCATGAAAAAAATCAATTTAAACAGGATTTAATTTTCCATAAATCCCGCTGATATCAATTATATTACTTTCCTTTAGTTCTTTGAGTGCTGTATCAGCTACTCCATTATCTTGTCTGGGATTGATGTCAATCTGATAGGCTATAATCTTGGTCAACCCTTTCCCCTTTTAAAAATATTGATAAAAGAGTAGTTTTCTTCTGGAACTTCCCCAATATTCTAGACTTAATGACTGTTAGCATTAATGTTCCAGCAAATTCCTCAGCCAGATTTTCTAAAATTCTTGGATTGAAGTTATCTGGATCTGCTGTATACTGCTATGTAATAATTTTATGACCAGTATGGCTATGTCTACACAGTGTTATTTTGGAATAAGCTATTCCGGGAGAAAGATTCTGGAGTAGCTTATTTTGAAATAGCATGTCTACACACAAAATGCGTTTCGAAATAGTGTGTCCACACTGATTGGATGCTGAATTGTGTCTAAGGCCACTTGGATCCAGTTCAGGCAGGGCATCATGTCAGTAGTTACTTCATGTGGCTGCTGCTTGGGGCTATCCGAGGCTCATGCTTAAAGGGACCCCCCTTCTCAGGTTTCCCTGCTTGCTTGCCTACCTCTCTGAGGGACAGCAAAACATTTTCTCTTCTTGTTCTGGTTGCCCTGATTCAGGACACCACAGCGCACTCTGCTATGGAGCCAGAGCTGCCTCCAGGCATTCTTCAGCTCTTTCAGCTTTTGCTGCAAGTCATGCAGCACTTTCTGCAGGCTGCCTCCCAGGCTCTGCAGGAACCCAGCCCTTGTGGCAGACCCTCCTCCGGTACATGGGGAGGCCGCCCGCTGTGGCTTGTATGCTGTGCCCTGCCGCATTTGTCGTCTGGACACCAGTGCAGACTGGTGGGGCCACATCATTCTGGAGCGCTGGGGAGACCAACAATGGCTCCAGAATTTCAGAATGTAGGGCACCTTCCTCGAGCTCCAGAAGTGTGTCGCCATCGCCCTATGGAAGCTCTCCATGCTGGATAGCTACAGCTCTGTTGGGAACCAGTTTGGCATGGGGAGATCAACCGTCAGGGCCCTGGTCATGTATGGCATTCTAAAACTATTGTCCCAGAAGGGCGGTGGAAGAATGGAATGGACTTCCTTAGGGAAAAGGGGGTGGGTGGGGGTGGTGTAAGCCCCCTCCCTGGGAGGGTTTGTTCAGTCCCACTCTCTCAAAGCTCTGCCAGGGGTGGGCGTGATTGCAGGGGGTTGCTCCTGGGGAGGGGGGGAAGGGAGAGCGGGGTTTCCTGGCCCCCCTGTGATTCTTGATTTGTCTCCTGCAGGTGGTCAGGGCCATCTGTGATGGACTGGTCCCAGTCTGGGCACCTCTGAGGGTGTCAGCTCAGGGCAAATTGCTCAAAACCAGGGCTACTTACAGCCCTTGACTGGAGCCCTTTCCCAAATAGGTCACATAGAGTGCTTCAGCTGCCAATCTGGCCAGAAGGAAGCCTCATGAGCAAAACCCCTCAGACATCCCAGCTCTCCCTGTGCCACAATCAGTCCTGGGCCTTACAGGTGAGAGGTTATAAAACCTGATCTCTCCAACTCTGAACAGACCCTCCTGGTCCCAAAGAACCAGCCACAGTCCCCAGTCAATTTACACTTTAGGTCATACCTACAAGAGCACGCTGAGCCAATCCTTTAGAATCTAAAGGTTTATTAATAAAAGAAAGAAAAGGTTGAGAACAAGATTAAGGAGAATACATTACATACATCAATTACAAAGTCATTGATGCAGGCTCTTAGCAGAGATGTTACAAACTGCTAGCTTAAGTCTCTGGTGTACATCCTGTATTAGGATGGGTCAGCAATCCTTCCCAGCTTTCTGTCCCTAGCAAGGCTACATCTGGAAGCAGGAGCAAGATTGAAGACAAGATGGGAGTGGTGCCGGGCTGTGTGGATCCCACTGCCACAGGTGCAGGGAGCCTCGGTGCCCACAGGTGGGTGGGAAGGGTGTCGAGGGAGAAGTGGGAGGGGAAGAGGGAGGAGGAGTGAGAACAGGAGCTGGAGCAGAGGCTGGAGCCAGAGGAGGCAGCTTGCTCTGCACATGCAAGTGCACATCTTTGCACAGGGAGCGGCCCTATGCAAGCAGCTCTTGACAGGTCTCCTCCCGTAGCTGTAGGTCCCCCTGGACCCAGCCCTGCATGATGTGGTGCAGGGCCCAGAGTGCTGCCAGGTGCTGTCTCTGGTACTCGTCCATGGGACGGGTGCACCTGTGGAAGCCTTGGGAGTGGAAGGATGTCCCGGGCGGTGTTGACCGCCCTCCACTCACAGCTGGTCCGACTGTGGAGACAAAGATGGTCAGTCATCCCTGGGGACACAATGCCTGAAGCCCAGCCCCCATCTATGAGCTGAGAGCAGCTGTTCTCAGCTCTGTCACAGACAATGTACTTGTAGCCAGGTCATGTGCCTCTGACCACTGGGCCCAGATGTCCCCAGGACTGGGGCTGCCCCAAGACTGTGGGCATGCCCCTGTGCCATGTGCAGGACTGCTGAGTGTGTGTGGATGTCCCCTGCCTCCTTCTAGAGGTGGCTTGTGTACACCTGGCGTCAGGAGCATGGCAGGGCTCTCTAGACACCCTGTGGCCAATAGCCCAAGGGTCCTCTGTCACAGCCTGCTGGGGCCATGTGCCCAGGAGTGGCACGGCACATGTTCCCATATGCACAGGTTGCTGTGTGATCTGCACCCAGCAAGGGCCAAGCATGGAGCGCCTAGCTCCCCCCCATCTGGCCATCCCCTCCCCCCCCGCATGAAGGGAAAGTGATGACACTCACATGATATTCCTTCCCTGGCCTCAGACAACACCTGGGACACATCCACAGGGAGACTTTGGGGCTCCTGGGTGTGCTGAGGCTGGCTTGGTCCCGGTCCTCCTCCTCGTTGCTGCCAACTCTTCCCCCCACAGCGAGGACGATGCTGGGCATCGCCACCTCGGAGTCTATAACTGGGGCGGGGGAAGGGACTGTCCCACCCTTAGGATGCAGTCAAGCTCCTTAAAATAAGGGCAGGTGTGAGGCTCCCCCCTGTCCCCGGATCGGGAGCTGCCCTCCTTGGCCCTGGCATACTCCTGGCGGAGTTCCTTAACCTTCATCTGCACCTATTCTTGGATGCCAATGTGGCCTTTGAATGTCAGGTTGTCTGCCATCCAGCCATACATATCCACATTCCTGCGTCTGGTGCAGAGATCCTGGAGGTTTGTCTTGTGTCTCTCCCCCTCCCCCACCCCAAACCTCAATAAGGTCCAGGACCTCTGCACCAGACCAGGAAAGCGCACATCACTTGTGGCCCCTGGCAGGCTCCTGGGAGCTGTCTGAATGCTCCCAGGGAGCAGTGGAGGGCTGGGTGGCACCATCAGTCTGGCGCATCGTGGCCTAAATGCAGTCAGGGCAGCTGCAGGGTGGTTCTGGGCTGTCAGGCCTGCTGCAAGCCACAAACCCTGTCTGCAGCTTTAAGGGCTCCAGGGAAGGGGCGAGGGATAGAGTTTTCCTGTGTGTGGACAGAGCGACCAGCAAGGCACCTGGGAGGGGCTGGAGGCCCCTGATTTCAAAATAGCCCCTATTCCCTGTCTACACAGCCCCTATTCCAAAATAGCTATTATGGAATAGGCACTATTCCTCATAGAATGAGGTTTACAGAACTCAAAATAAGGTGGCTGAAATTATTTCAAAATTGCAGTTTTGTTGTGTAGATGCTCGTAAAGTTATTTTGGAATAACGGCTGCTATTCCAAAATGTCTTTGCTGTGTAGACACACCCCATGTGACCTGGTCAGCACGGCAAAATAATTGTATATTAGAGTTATGAGACTTGCTTCTAGGAATACACTGATCGAGCTTATAGAAGGCTGTGGGACAAATAAACCTTAAGGGCACACTGTGGTCCCAGATGGGCAGCTTCCTAGCAAAGACAGTGGTATGCATCATGGCTCTAGGCTGTCATGCAGCTGTTTTGCTATTTTAGGAGGACAGATGAATAGGTCTACAAACAGTTAAAAAATTACTTAAATCCTGCAAAATTGGGTTGAATGCCCATGTAGAAGATGGTTAAACACCTACTAAACTGGTGTCTGATTGGCAGGTCAAAACTGGAAGGCTTTTTAGGAATAGTAAATGAGGTCCAGACATTTTGGCTGGATTCAGACATACAGTTCATACTGTTTTTTGCAATTTCAGGTGTTGTCGGATTATATTATCTATAACAGCCTGGATTGGAATTTCTGTATAGTCTTTGGCACATTTAAATTCACATGCTGGGGCTCTTGATGTATTGCTAGATTAGGGTGGCCAACCCGAGGCTCTCAGACTGTATGCAGCTCTTTGATTAAGAACATGCGGCTCCTGCAGCTTCTGAGCCACGCCCCAGCGCCTGCTCTCGGCTGGCTGCTCTGTGCACGGTGCCCTAGTGCGTGGAGGGAGAAATGTGTGGCAGCAGCAAGCAGCTCTGGGACCCAGGCATTAGGTTAGAGCGGGGTGTGTGTGTGTGTGTGCCTGGCTCTGGGGGGAGTGGAGGGGGAGAGGGATTGGGTTAGAGCGGGGGAGGAGGGGAGCTGAAGCACCTTAAACTCAAAGGCTGCGTCTAGACTGGCATGATTTTCCGCAAATGCTTTTAACGGAAAAGTTTTTCCGTTAAAAGCATTTGCGGAAAAGAGCGTCTAGATTGGCATGGATGCTTTTACGCAAAAGCACTTTTTGCGGAAAAGCATCCGTGCCACTCTAGATGCGGTTTTGCGCAAGAAAGCCCTGATCGCCATTTTCGCCATCGGGGCTTTTTTGCGCAAAACAGTCCTCCCCTGTCTACACTGGCCCTCTTGCGCAAATGTATTTACATACAATACATTTGCGCAAGAGGGCTTTTTCCGGAACGGGAGCATCATAGTATTTGCGCAAGAACACTGACGATCATACATTAGATCGTCAGTGTTCTCGCGCAAATTCAAGTGGCCAGTCTAGACAGCTGGCAAGTTTTTCCGCAAAAGTGGCTGCTTTTGCGGAAAAACTTGCGAGTCTAGACACAGCCAAAGTCTTTGTGGATGCAGAATAAGGCAGACAACACAAATGTCATTTAAATTCCAGGGCAAAAAAAGAATCAGCATGTACCTGGTTTACACTGTTTCTTTAAAGAAAATTCAAAGGCTATTGTTTGCCAGGCTGAAGCAATTACTCTGATATGAGTCTCTCCCTTCTTGTTTTTGAACCTCTCATATTTGCAGCCTGGGACAGACCTGAATTTTTAGAACTATAAAAAAGTCATAATCTTTATAAGGTAAAAAAAAATGAGGAAACCATACCAGAAATCAACAAGCTGGAGTGAAACGGTCACTTCAAATTGTGCTAATTTACTACTCAGTTCAGTTTAATTTTAAAAAACTCACAGTACATAATAGGGCAGTAGTGTTAAATTTAAAATACATGGTGGGGATGCTTTTTTTAGTATGAAAATATTACTGTATTTTTAAAGGGGTTTTTTAAATTTGATTGTTCCTTGTCAAGTCCTCTGAAGATCTGTGGACTGGCTGTGAATTTTTTAAGTGACTAGAGACTTTTTTTTATTGTTTTTGTCTGAAAGGTCCTGTAATATTTTTATCACTACATTTTGTGTACTACATCCAGTGCTTTTTTTGTGACGGTACTGCCCGGTATACAGTATCGGCTCCTCCAGTCAGAGCTCAGCAACTTTTCACCTGGAGTACCTGCACCTTTTTTTACAAAAAAAGCACTGACTATATCTATCTTTCTATATATAGATATATAAAAATAAATATACAATATGTGGCTCTTTGCACTCTATCCACCTCTATTTTGGCTCTACGTCTCTAACTGATTTGGCCACCCCTGAGCTAGATGTTTGTTAATATAGAAAGCCAATAGAGGTGTTGATTTTAAAGTTCCCATGGTGATTCTCATAGGGTAATTCAGCTGCCTGTCCACAAATTGGATACAGCAGCTTCTTGCCCATTCCAATGCACAGTTCTCTGAAACTGAGTACAGTAAGGCCAAGATCGATGTTCATAGTTCCAGGTAAGTTTATCCCCAGCTTATTCCCACTAACTTTGAATAATGTTGACACAAACCTTCACTTTCAAGACTATTTTCTTGACGTGGTCATGAAAGCGAAAGGTCAGTGTGAAGTCAAGAGTGACATCGAGATGTTATCTTTGCGTCCTAATGCATAGTTGCACCACAAAACTCAGCAGTTACTGTCTTGTGCATTCTATTGTCATGGTGGAAAACAGATTACTTTTGGGGTCAGATTTGGGTTTACTCTTCACTTATAGTCTATGCATGACTGGGACCACATACTGAAAGACCTTTCTCAAACTCCCTCTTCTGGCCTTCAAACAAACTCCCAACATTCCCAAGGTCTCCATGAGAAGCAAGCTTCCTTGTGGTAAGCTTCCCCAGGGCTTGTCTATACTATGGAGAAGATCGACGCTGCTGCAGTCAATCTTCTGGGGTTCAAATTAGTGGAGCTAATGAAGACCTGCTAATTTGAACTGAGAGGTTGTTTCCATTGGCGCTGGTAGTCCTGCTCCTCACAAGGAGTAAGGGAAGTCAGTGGGAGATATACAACTCCAGCTACCTTAATTACATAGCTGGAGTTGATGTATCTTAAGTCAACTTTCCCCTTAGTGTAGACCAAGCATCACAGACAAGGACCTACCAGCGTAAAGTGACATCTGACCCTCCCATAATAGATGAGAAACTTGCAGACATATTTCCAATGATACAATGATTTAATATCCTGAAAAAAAAATCTTTGAAGATCCATGAGTCCTACACTTGTCTAGCACAACAGTGATGTAGCTTAGCCAGGGCACTAAGTGCACTAATAACGATGTGGGCAAAATGAGACCATAATTATGCTCTTGAATGAACATGCACATAAAAGATAAACACTGTATCATTCATGCGTGAACATTTTTCACTCCATATCTGACCTCTCAGTCTTCATCGTCAAAGGAAACCTGAGCAACATTTTTGAAAGATGATCCTTGGAGATAAAATTCATAACTTTTCTAGACACTAAAAATCATGGCTCTAATAAAGGTACTAGATGCAGAGTTTATTACAACAATCTTTAATTCAAATTTGGGCATGTCTACACAGCATGTATTTTGAAATAAAACACTATTCCTCTGACTTCCCTTACTCCTCATACAATGAGGTTTACAGAAGTCGGAGTAAGAAGCCCGTTATTTCAAATTGATTTTAAATTTATTGTGCTGTGTAGACGTGCAATACGTTATTTCCGAATAACTGATGTTATTCCCAAATAACACTGCTGTATAGACATACCCCTCCGCTTTTTTCTCTCTTGTGACTGCAGAGGTATTAACTGGCCACTTTACTTAGAATGGTCCCTTGAAATATGTGTTAACTACTTATGCTAAACTTTCTGTTCCACCTTTTTATTTAAATTATGATATTCTGAATAAATTTCCCAGGCCTGAAGAAGAGTTCTGTGTAGTTTGAAAGCGTGTCTTTTTCACCCATAGAAGTTGGTCCTATGAAAAAGATTACCTCACCCTTCTTGTCTCTCTAAACACAAAAAATTATTTTAAAAAAATATTTATCACCATCCCCTTTAGGTCTGAGATTCAACCACTAGTAGGCATAAATAATCAACTTCACATATTTTTGTCAACTCATCATTCTAATAATGAAAAAGGAAAACAGCCATAGGCAAATAGATTTTTTTTATGGGTGCTGTAGTTTTAACTGGCATTTATGAGATGTTTTTACAGTCTGAATTCCTGTACATTAGCTTGAAGCCTTTCTTAGCATTACATGTAATTTATAATTAAGTAATGATGACGGATGTGGAGGGCATTTCCTGGCAGTTAATGACTGACTAGAGGAGCCAAAGGCTATAGACAAAGAACCAATAGGCAAGCAGCAATACTTCACTGTTGATTTAAAAGAAAAAAGTCTTTTACTAACAATATATATTAGGTCCCAGTCCATTACAAGTTCCTTTTTACCAATTATATTCTTCTTCCACTAATCATGTTCCTTAAGCTTCTTTGTGTTCATTCTTTCCCGATGATCCAAGAGCAACTCCAGCCGTATTTTGAAATGAAAGCTGTAGGTTTTATTTGGGTCACTTTTAAATCAACAAAGGGTATGCCTACAATAGAAAGGGTTTTTTTTTTTTAAACAGCCATTTTTCTGAAAAAACTGCAATTACATCGACACTGCAATCGCATTTTCGAAAGAAAATCAAAAGAACAGAGGGGTTTTTCTACAAGGAAGAAGCCTTTTTCTAAAAGTTCTTTCGGAAGAAGGTGTGTGTGGACGGGGAAGAGGGTTTTCTTTCAAATGAAGAGGCTTCCAGGAAATAACACAGGTGCCCTGGTGGACACTCCGTTCAAAGTAATCACAACTCTATAGTTCCTGTCTCTTGGCCCCTCTTAAAGCTGCAGGCCTCCTGGACAAGCCTTGTGGCAGGAAGCCAGCCTGGGAGCAGCACCCTGATAGTGTGGCTCTCCCTGCTACAGGCATTGTCAACATGTCCCAGCCTCAAGCCCTCCGAGACCCTCCTGGCCCTCACAGGGAGCAGCCCCAAAGCTCCCAGAACCCACCAAGGGGGACCAAGAGGCAGGCACCCTCCTGGTCCAGAGCAGAGATCTTGCTCCTCCTTGAACTGTGGGGCAAGGAGGAGACACTCCAGGATCTCCGCTTCAAGTGGCGGAATGCCAACATTTATGGCTGGATGGCCGAGTCCCTAGTGGAGCGCGGAAACCGACCCTGGACCTTGGAACAGATCCAGAGTAAGGTCAAAGAGTTCCGCCAGGAATACATGAGGGCCAGAGAGCACAGCTCATGATCCAGGGCAGGACGCCACACCAAGCCAGCTGCCAGAGCCCGGGGGACCCAAAATACTACCAGGAGCTGCACCAAATCCTGGGGGTGGGGAAGCAGCTTCCCCACCCATTGTGGTGGACTCTGGCCTCAACACGCCCATCGTCACCTGGCTGGAGGTCACTGCAGAGGAGGATGACCAGGGACAGCACGAGGAGGAGGAGGAGGCAGATGACAGGACCACCATCACACTCTCCTTAGAGCTGGTGCCCATGAGCCTGGATGTCTCGCATGTCACCTGTGATGCTGGGGAGGTATCTTCAGGTGAGTGCTCTCAATTTGTCACACACACACAGGGTGGGGGAGGCAGGCGCAGATGGGGAGGGGTGCGAGCATTGCTTGGGCTGGACATTGTGCTGCAGTCCGTACACGTGGGACCACGTGCAGCGTTAGTGTGTGCCACGTGGACTCAGCAGACAGCCCCTGAGCATGCCCGGGATCCTGCTCCCAGGGTCAGTGGAGGCCACACACATGTCTGACCCCGGGGGGGGCAGGACACAACATGCCCTTCCAACACCTGCCACGGCTGGAAGCAGGCTAGCCACAAGGACACAGGCATGACCCCAGACACACAGAGGAGTGCTGCACACTGCACACAGACATGCCTGCATATGCAAGGCACCACCCACTCCCCCGGGCAGCTCTGCGAAGCGCAGGTGTGTGCGGGCCCCAGGGAGGGCCAGGATGCTCCCGGCTCCTTTGCCACCCATGAGGGGATCCCACTGTGGCCAGACACTTCCCTGGCCTGCCTGTCTGTGGGCTGGTGTGTGTGTGGGGGGGAAGTGGCCAGCATGCTCCCCTGGGCAACTTGGGGTCTCTGTGAGACAGGGCCTACTGTGCAGGCTACACATGGCCTTGCTCCTGGGACATCCCCCTCTTCTGGCCCGAGGACTGTTGGTAGCTGCTCACAGAGGAGGGCACGGCCTCAGGGACAGTGTCTGCATGGATGACTGACCGCCTCTCCCTCTGTGTGTTCTCCACAGATGGACCATTTGAGACTGAGGGGTGAGCCACACCAACCAAGCCAGCTGCCAGAGCCTGGGGGACCCAAAAGCGTGCCAGAGTCCATGAAGACCTGATGCAGCAGCATGTCAGTGTACTGAGCAACATGCAGAAGACCTTGGTGCAGAAGATCTGAGAGGACGCAGAGTGGCGGAACTGTGCGTGGGACCAACTCATGCAGCAGTGTGATAGCATGTGTGTCATCATGAGGGAAATGATGGCACACACGGCTGCTGTCGCTGCTCCTGTCTACTATCCTCATGCTCTCCCTGCTGTGCCCATTTCCCCTCCCCCCCAGCAATGCCCATGCTCCCTCCCCCTGCCATCCCTGATCCTGCTCCAGCCCCTCCCCTCCTGCCCACCCTTCTGTGGTCCCAGAACCCACCCAACCCCAAGTCTGATGAGGTCCCTTTACCTGAGGTGGCATATCCAGCTGCCCCCCCATGCCACTCCGAGCCCCCTTCCCCCTCCAGGTTTAACCCCCCCCATACAAAGTTTGCAAAAGTAGGGGTTGTGGTGGGAAAGGGATAGTGCAGCAAACCAGAAGCCCCCAGGGGGAGGCCCTAGGGAGAGTTACTGGGGTACTTGAGAGAAACTCTCCTTCAGGGCCTCCTGGATGCGCACCCCAGCCTGATGGGCCTGTCAGATGGCAGCTGTCCATGGCTGCTCGAAGGGTCTCCTGTTGCAGCAGGCGTCTGCCCCCATACCCTGGGAGGAAGTACTCCCCCTTCCTCTCCACAACATTGTGGAGAACACAACATGCCAACACTGCCTCGGGGATGTTGTGCTCCCCCACATCCAGGCAGGTCAGGAGCCACCTGAAATGTGCCTTGAGGTGGCCGAAGGTATGCTCCACCTGAATCCTGGCTTGGTTCAGGTGGGCATTAAATTGGTCCCTGCTGGGGTCCAGGTGGCCAGTATAAGGCTTCATTAGCCACGGCATCGGGGGTAGGCCACAGCCCTCATGATGCACAATGGCATCTGCACATCCCCAACTGCAAAGTCCTGGTGGGGGAAGAATGTGCCCGCCTCTAGATTCCCATAGAGGCTGGAGTTCCAAAAAATCCAGGCATAGTGTGCCCTGCCTGACTACCTGACAAAAATGTCTCTGAACTGTCCATGGGGGTTGGTACTTAGAAAAGTAGCCCTTGTGGTTGATGTATTGGGCCGCTCTATGTTGAGGTGCATGGATCAGGATGTGGGTCCCATCAATTGCTTCACCACAGTTTGGGAACCCCAAGGCAGCAAATCTGTCCACGATCAGGTCCACGTCTCCCAGGTGGATGACCCTCCACAGCAGGATGGAGTTGATGGCCCTCACAACCTGCAGAAAGAGAGAAACACACAAAACACAGAATGAGAGAGGGGATGCCTGAGCCCTTGGGAGGTACCCACCCACTCCCATCCTTTCCCTCAAACACCCCAGGAGCCACCTCCTATGAGGCGCCCCCCCCCCCACCAACAGCAGGACTGTGTCAGGGTGGGATGGAACAATTCCCTGGGGATGGGGCTTCCCCCCACCCTCAACTCCCCTTTCCTAAGGGTCCCCCTTTTCCAGGACTCCTCCCCCCCCCCCCGCAGGGACTGCAGCCCGAGAGTGCTTTATCTCCATGAGGAGGGCCCCGATGGCGGACTTCCCCATGCCACACTGGTTGTTTACCAACCATTAACTATCTAGGGTGGCGAGCTTCCATACAGCGATTGCAACCCGCTTCTCTAGGGGGATGGCGGGCTGCAGGTAGGTGTCGCATTGTCGGAGGGCAGGGGCGAACCAGGCACACAGCTCCAAAAAGGTGGCCTTCCACATGCGGAAGTTTTGGAGCCACTGCTGGTCGTTCCACTGCTCCATGACCAGCCGGTCCCACCAGTAGGAACTGGTTTCCAGTCTCCAGAAACGCCTCTCCACTGTCAGTTGCGGTTACAAGGGTGTTGCTCCTGCACCCAGGGAGAGGGTCCCCAGAATGAATTCAGGGTCGAGCTCAGTCAGGACCAGGAAGGCAGCCTGCACAAAGTGCTGCAGAAATTGCAGCATGGCCATGTGGGGCCATTGCATGACCAGGGGCAGCTCCAGATCCATGGCACAAAGGAAAAAGCTGTGACATCCAAAAAAGCTGGGCAACCACAGCAGACACTGCAAGAGCATTGCTGTCCCTCCAAAAGGCAGCAAGTACGCAGCAGAAGCAGAGAAACAGCTGTCCGGGGAGTCCCTTTAAGCACGTCTCTGCTAGATTCCAGCACCAGCACTCGGAAGCAACTGGTGACCTAAAGCCCTGGCTGAAGTGGTTCTGGGTGGCCTTTTATGCAAGAGAGCATCCACACTGATTGGACGCTATCTTTCAAAAAAGCAAATTGCTTTTTCTATGCACTTTGGCAGTGTGGACGCGCTCTTTCGGAAGAAGTTTTTTCGGAAGATCTCTTCCAGAAAAGCTTCTTCCAGAAGAAGACTTCAGTCTAGACGTAGCCAAAGGGGAACAACAGAAGCTACCACTGACCCGCCATGGAGTGGGGTCAAGCCATATTAGCAAAGTGCTTTGAGATCCTTACATGAAAACTTCTATATATGTACAACCCATTTATTTTTAATGTTTTGGACTCCAAAAGGATCACTGATGTGAAACCAAATATTGTTGCCTGTACTGTATTTTTATGAATTATAAATGTAGTTGCAGCGTTCTACTAAAAGCAACTGTAATAAGTTAGTGGAATGCTGTGCATGATGCACTAGTAAAAACATAGATTTAATCTTTATTCCTGATTACTGAATGTCAGATAGGGCTGCTTTTTCTTTTCCTTTACTTTTAGCATTCCAAATTCATACTTCAGGAATCTAGAAATTCAGTCATTGGTTAAATCTGCAAAGTTGGAGTATATCTGCTTGCTGCTTAATCTTTAATGGAACTCCATACCTAAAGTAATTCCTGCACATGGCAAGGTCAGCAATAGCCTTGTCAGTTTATTTTAGCAGAATCTGATTTTTTTTCCTTTGGAACTTGGGGCAAAATGTCATCTTGAATAAGGTAGGAACTTTTAATAAAGGAATAAGTGATGTTTGAAAATCATAGGGATCCTCTGTGCATGGCAGTTTTACTGACAGTTGCCATATTCAGTGGTGATTTTTTTGCTGTACAGCATGTGTTATATTTTGGCTGTTTTCCAAATTCTAATAGGAAATGGCCTCTCTGCTGAGCTGCTAATATAGTTGGCAATCAGTGGTATTCTAGTAGTAATTTTTGATGATGTGGACAACTGTGAACTGGCTCAGGAGCCAAGAAGTCAGTTTTGCAGTTGTGAGAACACAAGTCAATGAAGTATCACTAAAGCATAATTACAAGAAATTCATTGCTATGGAAAGCTGTGCAAAATAGAACCATTAATGTTTATCTAGTCACAGATTTCATTCTCAGAAAATGAGCAGAGTTTTAATAACATAGCGGTGATTGCTCAGTTACATCTGTCATATGTGAGTGTTCGGAGAATTGTTAAGAGACCTGAAATTCTGTGTTGCATTTTATTAGTACTTTGTTTTATGTCTCATAAACCATTTCAATATGTTGTCCTATTTTTTAACTTTGTTCTGTTTAAAATTACAAGCTTTTTTATATGAAGGAGGCTGTGGAATTTTTATATGTGAGATTTGTTTATTGAAAAAGATCCTTAATATTTAATTCTGCTCTGGTAACATGGCAACTAAACTGGCAGTTGTTAGAAGGGAAGTGAATATCCTTCTTAGACAATTCACACCATGGGCTTATATGGGATGTAAGTGGCATTTAGGCCTTGTGTTGGCCCCTCTGTGCAGGGATGAATTTCACCTTATGCAGTCTGGGAGTTAGAGAAATGACCTGCTCTCTAGTTATTTGCTGTGTCCCTCCTGTTGAGGGTGGGATGTGGAGGAATCCCCAGTGGTTGGACTAGGAAAAATAACTTGCAACAAAGCTGTTGAACAGTCTCAATTCAATTGATAGTTGCTATTCAAAATAAAGTATTTTCTATACTGAAAAGGCATTGTTTTGTTTTTCTCCAGGGAAAAATAACTCACATAGTTCAAAATACCATAGTTTTCATTTTTTCATTTTTTCTGTTTCTGCAAAAGTGGTGAGGAGTCCTGTTTCTGGATGATGGAGTTATTTTTTCTTTTTGACACAGATGATAGACTGTGACTATGTGACATACATGATGTGACTGAAACACTATCATTGGCAGATAATTCTGAAACTATAGAAAATGATGGTGATCTTGAAGGTGGATAGTCTTCAGAATCCTGTATATTGAGGATGGATTCTCTTACAAAATAAGTCAATGCAGTTATTTAATTATAATTACTATACTGCTCATTTAGTATTACTCATTGCATTCACTGACATTCAGTACTACTTTAAAGGTGAAATTGTAAAAGGAAGATCTGCCTACTGCAACTATTTATTTTTTTTATCATAACTGCATAAAAAATGATAGTACCATACAGCAGTGTTTATCAAAGTGGTCCACAAAACCACTTTGAGAAACCTGCTAACTGTCCACACTGGTTTGTTTACTTACTGGCACAGTGGCCACAGAGCCTCGCAACTCTTATTGGCTCCGGTTCACTGTCTGCAGCCAAGGGGAGCCACAGGATGCAGTGGCCCGGCCCACACCGCTTCCCGTGGCTCCCCTTGGCTGCAAACGATGAATCAGAGCCAACAGGAGCTAAGGGGCTCCATGGCTGCAGCACCAATAAGAAACAAACCGGCCAGTTAACAGTTTCTCAAAGTGGTTTCTTGGACCACTTTGAGAAACACTGCCATAGAGTAAACAACTATATTTTTTGCTCAAATATAAGAACTCAAGAATAGTCCAGAAGGAAGACAGGCAGTCCTTAAGAAAGAACTATGAAATAAAAAAAATTACCAAACTGAAGATCCTGTATGTTTAGACATATTTCTTTCATTATCTTCAATACAACTTTCTCCTGATAAGGAATGCTTCTCATGACATTGTTTCATTTGGGCAACTAGGCATTACATTTCTTTGTTGCACTGTTTGCATTTTACACACATGCCTGTCTTAACCACAGGTAGAAGAATTTCATTAAAATATTCCCAAACTGAGTCTCTTTTGCGGCTTGCTGTCATTATAGGTTTTCCCTTTTAGTGAGAGAATGGTATGGTAGATCTCAAATCAATGAAGGCTACACTAAGACCAACCTCAAGACTTCTGAAATATGCTGCTCAATTTCATTTCTGTTTCTACTGCCTGTCCCTCCCTTTTCACATTTATCTCCAGACTTCTTCTCCTTGTCCAGATCTATTCCACCCCCAACGAATCTTCTATTCATTGACCCTTTTGAAACTTTGCACTTTTAGAGAGAGGTAAGGAATTTACTCTATATGCAAATTTGCAGAGAGACAATAGTGTTGAGATCATTTTCTCTATTATCTATTTATTTCAAAACATTTTTGCTGTCACAAATCCAGAGTTTGAGAACTGCAAAACTAAGCATCTCTGATGGTATCTTCTAGACCATTGGCTAGATAGAAAGATTAACTTAAATAATCTATACAGAAGCCTCTGGGGTCCCTAATCCATGAACTTTGTCCCCACCTCCCACATCGGCAGCCCTGGGCATATCCGTTTGCTCTGGTTAATAGTAATCTCATGGGCTCAGTCACCAAAATATTGTAGCAACATTCAATTTTCCTTAGGGCTCATCTAGACTACATTCCTCTGTAGAAAGTCTAGACGTGGTTCTTTCGAAAAAAACCCCACCCTTTTTCAAAAGAACCCATACTCCTGAAAAAATGAGGAGTACAGGTTCTTTTGGAAAAGGTTTTTTTTCTGAAAGAACCGTGTCTAGAGTGCAGCTTCACTTTCGAAAAACCCTTTTTCGAAACAGCGATTGGACGTGAATATGCAAATGAAGCACGGGATATTCAAATCCATGCTTCATTTACTTTTGATTGGGCTCATTTACCTTCCTCTTTTGACAGAGGAATGTAGTCTACATGAGCCCTAAGAGGCAGTATTAAAAGTAGACACTAAAGTAACTGACATGCATAAAATAATAGATTTTGTTATTATATTGGAAGTGGATTTGCCCACTGATTGAACCAGTTTTGACTCTCCCTGAATGGATAGAAGAATATAAAACACCTTCAATTCTATTTGGCATAGAATTTTTCATGTTGCAGCTCAATAGAAAACGTATCCTTTTTTATTCTAACTTGATCTTTGACTCATGTATTTCACAGCATTTTCTGGCAGGTTATTGAATTCCCAGTAGTGATAAGTTGTAACTGACATTACTACAGATTTTCTGTCAGAAAATAAACCTTGCAAATTGTACAAATGAGAGCGATTTAGGTCTGAGCCAAAGAAAACCCGTTGAGTGTGGTTCCCCTCCCCTGGGAGAATCAGTCTGGAAAGTGACCTCCAGTGAGAGCTGGGACCTGTAATTTTGCTGGTATCATGGATTTCCTTCCACCCCATTTGCAACTTTGCATAAAAATGAGGTTTTACACTCTTTTGTTAGGACTGTTATGTTGGATTATTTAAGCTTCAATCTTTCTCAAGTTCTAAAATGGATATTAATTATCAGTAAAAACAATGAGCAGTCCTGTGTCACCTTAGATACTAGCAAAAATATTAGATCATGAGCTTTCATGGCCTGCTTGTTATTATTAAAGTTTGGACTAATGTGGCTGTCTACCCCTCTGAGATGAATTACCAGTGTCTCTTGAAATTTAAATTAAGGTTTAAAGCCAATTTATGTTGATCATTCACTGGCAGATTCACTTTTTGTTTGTAACACAATTGAAGTTACTGCTGTATGAATGAACTATTTAGTGCATTTCTAATGCATTTTAGACTATGATCACACCTAATTTTTCAAGCAAAAAATAGCATTGTTTTCCCCCCTGACAAGTTGTACACTTGTAATCATTATTGACCAAAAGGACCGACTGGGATTTCCCTTCTGAGATGTCTATTTGCTACTTTTAACCTGTATGTAGGAATAGATCAAAATAAAGGGAGATATGCCTTTCCGCAGGTGATAGGTGTGCTTCTTTCATGGTGCTCTCGACCTTATTGGTGAGGGATACTAATTGTAAGGCCAGATCACTGGGTCAGTTGCACTTATTTTTAGTGTCTTCTTTATATAATGTATTTCTGGTGGTGAAAGGATGCTGTGAGATAGTGGAAATGCAACACAGTCATGTGTACTAGTCTCATAATTCATAGATAAGGCCCCATTATTTCCTGTATATGAAAAAACAGCAATTTTCTTCCATCTGACGGGGAAGGTAGTTGTTCCCTATGTGGAAGAAGTCAAAATTCCTTTCCCTTAAGCAGTAATACCCCCAAATTGTGTGTAGATCTCAGTGAATTTCATGGGGCTCAAACTATAATTGTAAGAGAAGAAAGTAAAGACTTTTAAATTTTATTAGTTTATATATATCGTGGATAGTCAATTTCACAGTTTCTGCAAATACTTTCACTGTTTCCTACAGTTCCTCTTCTATTCATGTTTCCTTCCCATGGCAACATGAGAAAAAATTAACTGGCAAATGTGATGGTAAAAACAAATTGGCAAGAGAACAAAGGGGAAGTTGCAATATATGAAACTACTTTTAGCCTATCTGGCTATCTCTACACTGCAGGAAAAAGTTGGAAAAAGATACACAAATTGCAAAGAGATACCCCCTTTTTTTCTGAAAGAGGCTTTTCCGAAATTTGGCCTGTCTATATGGGGCCAAATTCCAGAAAAAACTCCTTTTTTATAACATCCCTTATTCCTCTCACTGAGAGGAATACACGGATGCTGAAAGAACACATCCGCTTTTTTGGAAACTGTTCTGAAAAAGCAGAGATGTTCCTTGGACATGGCACATACCAGAGGTATCCTGGAAAAGCTCTGCAGTCTAGACATAGTCTTTTTCTGTTTGCTTTGTCCACCTGTTCGCTCTCTTACATTAAGAGGAGCGAGGAGCTTCTTTGTGTTTGTGCAGTTTTGGAGGGCCCTGGTCTATGACTAGGGCCCCGAGACATTACTGTAAAATAAATAACAGTTTACTAAGATTCAGTAGTGGCCAAAGCTAAATCTAGTGGGGTTTTATTTAATAGTTATTTCTATTCATTAACCTATTACATTAGATCAATGCAATTTAGAAAATAAAATAAAAAATAAAAATAAAAATAGTACCCTGGTAGCTAGGGAAGGACAGTTCCTGGGTCAGACAAGGTCTCCTAAGTGGTTCATGTAGAAACCCTCTACAAGGGAAGTTTCATATGTATTTTAATACAAACATTTATATCAAAGACATATCCATTATCCAAAACGGAATTTCATTAGGACCATTGGATTAATATGCCTTCGGATAAACTAGAGAACAGGGCTATAGGCAACAAAATAAAATTTAGTAAAGTGTAGGGGTTAATTGCGGAAGAACTTTGTACATGCAAGTTTAGGGGTGGTGAGGCCTGCATTCTTTCCCCCCTTTCCTTTTCCCCTTCCCCTATATCTGATGAGCTAGAAGCAAGTCTTTGGGAACATACGCCATTTAAGATAAGCATTGTTGCCAGTATAGCAAGAAGAAGTATAAGATAAGGGTAAAGGGCAAGAATGCATAAACAATTCTGTTTACCCTAACATACTGATCACGTAAACAAGGCCAAAGAACAAGTAGAACTAGATCAGAACCAGATTGATAACTAACAGCTGAACCCTACATCAGCAAGTAATGAGTAACCCCTGGAAATTTCCAAACTGCAAAACAAGGCAAGAGAACTGTATTTAAGGCTACACCAAAGCACAGCAATTTGGACCTCACCGATGGGCTTTGGGTGCCAGTGCCTCGGAAGCTGAGACAACCTTCCACTTCGTCCACAGCCGACTCGGGATCCCCGGCTAGCAGGAAAGGGACGTAAGATATGCCGCTTCTTTGTTATGTTGCCTTTCAAGTTAAGGGGTACAGCTGTTAGCTGTCAGGAAATAAACTACTTGTGTTTGACAGATACCTGTGTAGCGTCCTTTGTACTTTGAGAACCCAGTGTTGGACCTGAGATTTACTCTTGCCGGCAACACAAAGACAAATATAAGATACTATTTAGAAAAACTAAATGCACAAATACAAAATTGGAGACAACAGGCTTGGCAGCATCACTGTTGAGGAGTATTTAGGAGTTGTTGTGGATCACAGTCGCAACATGAGCCAACAATGTGATGCTGCTGTAAAAAATAAGCAAGTGTAATTTTGTGGAGAAGCATATAATGAAGTCATGAGCAGTGATAGTACGTCTCTACTCTGTGTTGGTTAGGCATCAGCTGGAGTACTTTATCCACTTTTGGTCTCTACTATGTAGAAAAGATGTAGAAAAACTGGAAAAGATCCAGGGACAAGAAACAACCTTGATCAAAGGGATGGAATGCCAGCTCTATGAGGAAAGGCTTAAAGAACTGGATATGTTTGGAAAAGAGGGGATTAAGAGGGGCATGATAGCAGTTTTCAAATAAAAGTTGAACCTCTGAAATCTGGCACTCTCTGGTCCAGCAAACATGGATATTGCCAGACCAGAAAGCCTCATGGAGAGTGAGGGTGGGTAGGGTTGGGAGCAAAGTCCTGTCCAGTGGCAGCAGGTCAGGCTGATGGGAGCCCCTGCCAGGCTGATGGCTGAGAGCACAGCCAGGGCCGAGGCACTGGGGAGTGCAGCCCCAGCCAGGGCTGGTGACAGTGGGGCTGATATGGTTGGGAATGCAGCCTTGGCTGGAGCTCGTGTCAGTGTGGCTGGCATGGCAAGGAGAGCAGCCCCAGCCAGGGCCAGGAGCAGATCCCAAAGACCAGGGTTGGGAGGGAAGCCCAGTGGCTGGGACTGAAACCCCAGAGGGGCCTATGGGGAGCCTTGATCTCCCCTGATCCAGCAAACTCCCTGGTTCAGGACAGCTCAGGTCTCAAAGGTGCTGGAGCAGGGAGGTCCAACCTGTACTTGAATAGATACCATAATAAATGGAGAAAAATTAGTCACTTGCCACACAGGCCATGGGAAGAGGCAGTGGGTTCAAACAACAGCTTAACAGTTTTTAGATTGAATCTTATGAAAAACTTCCTAGCTGTAAAAACAGTATGACAATGGAACAGACTGCTGAGGGAAGTTGTACAAATTCTTTTACTTGAAATTTTCAAAAAGAGGCTTGATAGCCATCTGTCTTGGATGGTTTAGACACAACAAATCTGACATTTTGGGGGTTAGATTAGATGGCTCTTATGGTCCCTTTTAATGCTATGGTTCTTTGATTCTATGTTGCACAAATGTCCAGGAATGCTGAATATCCCCACTGTTCAGTGCCTCAGATTTTCATCTTATCCAAAAGATAGTAGTCACAAAATCACAGGCCCATTGATACTATGCTGTGACACTTGTTCAATACCAATTTGTGGGGCAGCAGTGAATCACCAACTCCACCTCCTGCTCCAAGATGTTCTTGGCAGTACTGACCAAGCTATCTATTCTGTGTCCAAGAAGAGGGTGCTATGGTTTCAGGCAGAATGCTTTATTACAACTGTATTGCTAGAACTTTTGGAGAACATCTATACTGTGTTTTAAAACCTGCAGCAGTGAGTCTCAGAGTCTGGGTCTAATGACATTTGGCTCTGAAGCTCACCTCCCTTCCCTGGACTTCAGAGCTTGAGCTCCAGATTGGGGTGCAAAATATACACAGCCGGGTTTAGGACTGTAGTGGGAGCCGCATAAGCATTAGTCTGTTGACCCAGGCTCTCAGACTTGGCCTGCAGGTTTTAAAACGCAGCGTAGACATACCCTTATTAAGCTCCTCAGAATTCGTCCTTTCATACTGTTCACATTCACACTATACACATACATCTTTGGAAGCTGGGAATCTGGAAAATGGAAATGAGTTCCCACTTCCTTAATGTGACATTTGTTCTTGATTTCATCCAGTCAGACCTGTTTTTAATATGAATGTCTCTGCAAACTTAATATTTTATTTGGATTAAGCATTTCAGATTAACAAATCAAAGATTAGTCACTATTAAAATCTTTGGGATACCCACATGAGGATAAACCAAGTATGGATTAACTAGATCTGAGCTGACTTATTTTCTTTCAGGTTTTCAGCAGTCTGGAAGTTTAGATAAGATATTCTTAAAATATACAGTTTTAGTTCTTTTTTAATTATGAAAGAAGTCTACAGTTAATGAGCCACTAGTCAGAGGATATAAACTGTATTCTGAGGTGACCAAGATAGCTTTTAACCAGAATGATTTGAACATATTGGTCAGGAATTCAGTTTTAAATAATAAATAGTATTGATATCTTAACATTCCCTGGTTGAAGTGCAATGAATATACCTGGCTACAGTATATTGTAAGCAATTTGCTTTCATCATGTCTTTTGAAACTTCCAATGAAATCACACAAGCCTTATTAACAGTGTGCCTTACAATTTCTACTCCTGGCTCATTTGCTGGAACTGTTTAGACCTTTTAAAATGTCCTCCTGTAGCAACTAGGCAGAAAGTAATATAAAAATGTTGGTTCAAGATGTAACTCTAGTTCATCCTCTAAGTAAAAATGACTACACTATAATCAAATTCAACATAATTGTGGGAGAGATTTTACCAAAAATCATTCAGGAGTTCCAGAGAAACTTAAGAACAAAGTACTGAGCTGCCACCAAAATTAGATGGCCATTTTAAAGGCCACTAATATAGGGTACAAAATGTAGCTATTCTTTTAAAAAAGGTGCTATAAGTGATTCTTAGAATTCAACAACAACAAGGTTCAACAGAGAAATTGGCAGAAATGATAAAGAAAAACACACATTAACATGTTGGGGACAAATCAGCACAGCTTTTGTAAAGGAAAGTCACTTCTCTCTATTGGGTATTTCATTATGTAAATACATGAGAGCACCTTGGCCCCTCTGCTTAGGAACCAGACATGTTGGTCAGTTCTGGGAGCTGCCTGAAATAAGCACTGCCTGGCTGGTGCCTGAACCCCCTACCCCCTCTTGCACCAGGTAAGAACCTGCTTCCACACTCCAAACCCTTCAGTCCCAGCCGAGAATCTCTTTCCACACCCCAAGGTCCTCTGCCCCAGCCTCAGCCTGAAGTCCTCTCCTGCAGCCTGAACCCTTCATTTCTAGCCTTAGCCTGGAGCCCCAGCTAGAACTTACCCCTTCCTATACCCCTGCCCAAACCCTTTGAAAGTGAGTGAGGATGGTGGAGAGTGCACTACTGAAGGAGTCTCAGAAAAGGAGTGGGGAAGGGGTGTCCCTTCTTTGAGATTACAAGGTTAGCAACCCTATCCCATTGAGGGAAGGCCCCATAGTGTCAGGTGTAGTACACTTAAGAGAAACCCATCTGCTACAAGGAGTTTAGAACCTGATCTAGTGCTGTCATGGAAAGGAAGTAGTCAAAGGGCAAGAGTTAAGCACAATTTATTAGAAACTGGTTTATAGGCAGAAAAGGAGGCACCAGGTTAAGAGTGGGCTGCCCGGAGTGGTGCTTGGCAATGGAAGCTGGGGGAGCCAATGTCCTCAGGAAAAAGGGACCAAACTGGGGACGGAGGGGATAGCAGAAGTGGAATGAGACGGTATGGTGGGGACAACATGAAAGCCGCCAGCCTCACCCCCTTTTGGGACTATCCTATGCAGGCTCCCTGGGGAAGAGGACAGCTGGGGGTGGAGCCGCAGCATAGGCGCTGCACTGTCCCCTGGCAGCCGCAGTGAGATTCTGTGGCGGGGATGCGACGCACGCGCCTGGCTGAGATGGGCGCGAGGGCTGAGCGTTCGTTGGGATAACGGACGCACCTGCTGCGCCGCTCTAGGAAGGAGCTTGAGGGGAACTTGGTGAGTTCGTCTGGCGATGCCGCTGCAGTTGGGGGAGGTTGAAGCCACCCCCCGGAGGACTGGTGAGGGCCCGTGAGAGACCACCTGTCCCCCCCCCCCCGCCGGGAATGGTGTTTGCGCGGAGAAACCCGTCTGTAGGCAGGGGTGGGGAAAGCTGGGCGAGCTCCTCTCTCTCTCGGCCTGGGCCCGCGGGCACAGCAGGCGCTCTCGCGGCAGGAGAGAGCGGAGAAACGCCGCAGACATGCTATGAAGGTACACGGGAGCCCGCAGGGCCGCAGTTATAACAAAGCGGGGCCCGCTGAAGGCGCTGGTTCGAGAAGCGGAGATTGGAGCCTCGGCCCGCTGCGGGGCGGAGGGCTGTAGCCGCTCTCGCGTGTGAGCCCGGCGAGCTCGCTGGCTCAGACACCTACCCAATAAACTCCAGGATTTCTGAATTGCAGCTTGTTAGTCAGAGGGAACTTCCCTCCAGTGCAATCAGCGAGTCAGCTTGGGTCAACTCTTGACTTTTTCAGTTAAGCTGTAAGTGTCCACAACAGCGTAGGGACTGTTAAACGGAGATGAGTTGAGAGAGATTGAAACTGGGCTCCTTGAAAACATTTGTGGGCAAATCTTTTTAAAACTAGTGATTATTTTATTGGGGTTAGGAGACACTTTTTTCAAGTGAAAAGTCCTTAACAATTCATCAAACACTGAAGATGCAGTTCAGAAAAGGGCAACTAAAATGATTAGGGGTTTGAAACGGTTCCCATATGAAGAGAGGTTAAAGAGACTGGGACTTTTCAGTTTAGAAAAGAGGAGACTGAGGGGGGATATGATAGAGGTATATAAAATCATGAGTGGTGTGGAGAGGGCAAATAAAGAAAAGTTATTTATTAGTTCCCATAATAGAAGAACTAGAGGACACCAAATGAAGTTAATGGGTAGCAGGTTTAAAACTAATAAAAGAAAGTTCTTCTTCACACAGCGTGTAGTCAACCTGTGGAACTCCTTGCCAGAGGAGGCTGTGAAGGCTAGGACTATAACAGAGTTTAAAGAGAAGCTAGATAATTTCATGGAGGTTAGGTCCATAAAAGGCTATTAGCCAGGGCATAGAAATGGTGTCCTTGGCCTCTGTTTGTCAGAGGCTGGAGAGGGATGGCAGGAGACAAATTGCTTGATCAATGTCTTCGGTCCACTCTCTCTGGGGCACCTGGTGCTGGCCACTGTCGGCAGACAGGCTACTGGGCTAGATGGACCTTTGCTCTGACCCAGTACGGCCATTCTTATGTTCTTATGCCTCGCCTTGTAATTGCTCAAACAGAACTGCAGCTACCAGTAAGACAGATGTATCCTAGCCCCGGTCTGATCTTCATACAGATTTGCTATGTTTTAATGAAAAAGGAATGATTCTTATGGGAATTTTGTGAAATTGATGTAAGTTTGTGTACACAACAGAATAACCCTTAGGAGTAGGTGGAATTTTGTTCCACTTGTGGAGCATTTTCTCCAGATGAGTACTTGACTCTCATCTGATCCCTTAGATGTGATTAGGGGTGGCAGGTTTGCAAAAAATTTGGTAGTGCCCAGAATGCCTAGAGACTTCATCTGTCCCCTCCACTCAAGTTTCCCCTGCCCATCTGCCTAAGCCTGTAAGGTGTTTTGGTTGGGGAAGAGTACGGGCTCTGGGAGGAGTTTGGGTGCTGGGTAACGGGCTCTGGACTGGAACAGGCGGTTGGGGGACAGGAAGGGTGGCAGGCTCTGGGAGGGAGTTTGGGGCAGGAGGGAAAGAGGGAGTTTGGAGATAGTACAGAGGAGGTATGGGGGCGGGGAGACTGCAGGGACACATGCTGGCAAGTGGGTAAAAGCTGCTTTAATTCTGCTGTGCTTACCGCAGACCCCTCCAGGCGGCAAGTTGGGCTGGAGGACATACAGGGATTTGTGCACAGGGTGGCATGGAGCGCAGGCAGGTAGTGGCAAATTTTGATGGAGCCTCTGGGATATAGGGCTGGGGCTCTGTAGGCCAATATAACTCACTGCCTAAGGACATAATGCCTACCTACCGGAACTCTGTCATGTGGCTAAGAATCTAGTTTAGTGTGCCTGCAGGGATGGGTCAGAGCAAATTGAGAACTACTCCCAACTGCTGCATGATTTTACCATTATTGTTAGAGAGAGACAACATTAACTAATGCTCAGAGGTTATGGGAGTTTAAGAAATTTGAATAAGGCTGTGTGTCTGTCTCAGAGGTCATGGGAGTCATAGATTCCATGACTTTCCATGACTTCTGCAGTGGTTGATGCAGCTGGCTCCAGGGATGCCTGAGCAGATTAGCTTCACTGGCCACTGCTGGGGCAGTTTGGGTGTGGAAGGGGACTCAGGACTGGGTCAGAGGCTTGGTGTGTGGGATAATGCTTACCTTGGGAGGGGACTCCCCAGAATCAGCTGGCATGTCCTTGTAGCTCTTAGGGGGAGAGAAGGCTGGGAGCTTCTCCATGCGTTACTCCTGATGTGAACTCTGCCCCCACAGCTCCCATTGTGGTTTCCTGGCAAATAGGAGCTGTGAAGCTGGATCTTGTGGCAGGCAGTTTGTGTGGAGGAGCTTCCTTGACTTTCCCTTCTCTAGGAACTGCAGGAACATGCTGGCCAATTCCAGGGAGCTGCACAGAGCTGGGTAGGGAGTAGGGCTGTTAACGTGCATTTGTGTAAATGTGTAATGCTCAGTTTTTTTTAGCAGTTACATGTTACGGGGTGAGGGGGACAGGTGGGAGCTGATGCTCATTGAGAGCTTGCTTTTAAGCCAACTTCTGCCTGCCTCTCCCCACCGCTGCAGCCTCTGATAAAGAGGCAGCAGTATGGGGAGCTGGCTTGAAAGCTGCTTCCGGCATGTACCAGCTCTCACCTGCCTCCCCCACCCCGATGCTGCTGCCTCTGTCGGAGCACCAGCTTCCTGCTGTTGTTTCTGTGGAAGCCAGTGGGGAAGTGGGCAGATGGCCCTGTGGAAGCTGGCATGTGTGGGGAGCTGGCTTGAAAGCTGCTTCCCACATGTACAGTCTCCTGCCTGCCTCTCCACGCACTGCTGCCTCTCTGTCAGGCATTAGCACAGGGAACAGGTGGCTCCATGGGAGCTGGTGCTTATGGGGAGTTGGCTTTTAAGCTGTCTTACCCCCCAAACACTGGCTCCTCTCTGCCCTCCCCACCCATGCTGCTGCCTCTGTGGGAAGCAGCAAAGGGGGGGGGGCAGGCAGCTCCGCAGAGCTGGCACATGTAGAGAGCTGGCTTAAAAGCTGGCTCTCTGCCTGAATTGGCTCCTGCCTGTCCCCCCACTGTGCTAATACCTCTGTATCAGTGTGGCTGGGGGGGCGGGCAGCTCCACAGGGGCCGAGCTGATATGCGCAGGGAACCATCCCTGGCTTATTGGTTAATAATGTAAACAACAGCATGCTAACATCCCTAGTTGGGAGCCCTTTCCCGCTAGTGCTCCAGTACCTTAGCACCAGTGGGGGTTCTTGGCTCTGAGCTGCTGCCTGGCCATCCAGAAGTCGGAGTCCTTGACACCCTCCCCCCATTCTAGAGTACCCGTTGACCTCCTGATCAAAGTTTATTTATAGGTATATAGTATAGGTCAGTGTTTCTCAATCTTTTTTTTTATAAAGTACCCCTTTAAAAATTTGTGTGTGTGTAAAAAGTACAAAAATAATAAAGCACTGTAAAATTGAAAACAAAAATTCAGTTTTCTCCAAATTTCAGTTGTGTTAACATACCCCCCAGACTTCTCTCGAGTACCCCCCGAGGGTATTCGTACAACTGGTTGAGAAACACTGGTATAGGTTATGGGCTATGAATTTTTGTTTACTTCCTGTGACCTATTTGTGACTTTTTTAGTAAAAATACCCGTGAGTAAAAATCGTAGACTTACTTTTGAGTGGAACCTTGCATGGATACAAAATTTACATCAGCGTCTATATCTGCAAAAATGAGGCATGGATATTTGCATTGATACCAGCAAATTTGCAGGGTTTTAGTTATAAAATTGTATTTGTAGCCACATTTGTAGCCACTAGGGATGTAAAAATTTGTTTAAAAAGCTAACTGTGTAACAGCTAAAAATAAGCTTTATATTGCAGAGCCTGTGATGAAGCCTCCCCACCGCAACTGGCTTTTAAGCTGGCTCCCCCAGCACCAGCTCCAGTAGCAAAGGGATGTGGCAGCAGCCCCTGTCTAGGGGTGGAGGTCTGAGCTCCCGGACCCAGTGCAAGCCAGAACTGAGCTGGGCTGCCTGCCTGCCCGGCTCCTAGTACACTTTAAATGCAGAGCCGCAGCAGGGGTAGGCCCCAGACCTGGCGTGAGCCAGGACTGAGCTGGGCTGCTGGCCCGCCTGATAAAAAATTTACTGGAAAGGGTGTGTGTATGTGTGGTGGTGGAAGGGGGGTGGGGAGGGAAATGTGTGTAGTCTATGGCATTAACCTATAAGCTTTTGCTTATTGGTTAATTGATTACCCTATTACATCCCTAGTGTATAGAGGGGTTTAGTTTAACCAAACTTAAAAAAAAAGAAAAGAAAAGAACCTAATAGCATCTAACCAAACATTCCCTATTGCACTTACATTCCTGTTGTTCCAAAGTTTAGGTTTTCTTTTCTTAGACATGGATATTTCTGGGAAATCTATGCCTTACTCCTATTCAGGCCATTTCTCTTCCAGCTCTTGCTCTGACTCTCACACAAAGGAAAACTGAAACAGGCAAAACTTGTTTAATTAAAAAAAAAAATTAACTCACTTCCCATTGGCTCTCCTGGCTCCCTGCCAACACTTTCTGGATACCCACTGTTTTGGGTTTAACCCTTTAGTTACTGAATGCTAGGATGTTTAGAAAAGGGTAGTATCCCTTCCATCCATTACAGTAACTAAAGTCATTCTGCATGTGGACATAAAAAATTAGAGGAAACACTGTTGTTAATCCAGAGTAATTCTATGCTGATTTAAATGTGGTCTGGTATGAATTGTGTGGTCAGTACTGACTCCAAAGTTGCAAAATGCTAAGCAACATCTAAAGGTGGTGAATACCCACACCTTCCACCGAAATCAATGGGATTTGAGGATGCTGAACCTCTTGATCAGATCAGATAATGTCATTGCTCCTGCAGAGACCCTTTTTATGGGTTTGTAGTTTTGAGGCATTGGTTGGGGGAGGAGGGGAAGAAATGGAGAAGAGGCTTGTCTAAAAGGCAGAGAAGTGGCAGTATTCTAGTGTGATGTTTGACAATTTAAGAGTGAGATTTGCTCTTACTCCAGAGTGAATGGGATTTGTGCTTCTATGTACCTGGGTTTAAAGACTTAATTTACTGTTTTTATGGTTAAAAAGGAGAATGATTGATTTGTGTATGAAGATATTTTAGCTGGTTATTTAGGGCTGAATTCAGTAAAAAATGTTTTCAAACTTTCTCAGCCTTGAAGTAATGCATATGCTGCACGTGATACATAAAAACATGGCTATTAATTATACATCTTTTGTCATAGATATATTTTCCCTTAAATATTCCTTCCTGCAATAATTTTTATTTAGTTTTACTGCTACCTAAATTATTATTAATTGATTAAATGTGTACTCATTTATTTATTGTAAATAAATGACTAACATAGTAGAAAAGAGTTTAATTGCTTCATATTAGTTCCAGTAAAAGGCCTGAAGACCATTCAAAACGGTTTTTAAGCTTCCATTGTAAAACTGGACTACCTGTTCCAACGTTTTAATAAATTAGAAAGGGCAAAAAACTTGTGACTGACTTCTAATTTTTAAGCCCGTACTCTGATCATATTTGCTTTCCCTTTATATATAATAGGACAACTCCATTATGAAATCAAAATAGAGGCATAATCACAGTTCAGTGATTCATATCAGATAACTGTTTTTCATCATTAGGACCAAAGTTACTTAACCCAGATGGATGATCAGAGCGGGTTGCCAAAAACAAAATTGGTGTCTCGTCTCCAGCTGGGACCAGAGAAGACAGAAGTACCACATATGGTTGAAGGAAAGTACATTATGTGTGACCAAGCTGCCAACATTGAAGATGATAGCAGTTTACTGGTGAGAAATCAGTGTTTTCTGTAGTCTCCTGATTTTGCTTGTGGGCCTGTGATTCTGCCATTAGGGTGAAGATAAATGTGAAGGAGAATTGGCAGCATCCCTCCATCAGCCCCAAAGTTAACACAGCCTGAAACTATTACATTTTGCACTTTCCACTCAGCAGAAGCTCCATTCTTTAGGGCAGTGGTTCTCAAACTTTTTGGCTCGTGGCCCATCCCACTCAACATAGACCTTTCCATGGACCGCCAACCAACTTCTGTGACCTTGTTTCTTCCCCTCCCTGGCCCTTTAAGGGGTTAAAACCCAGTCCTGGGTGAGGGCTGGAGTCATGGAGCAAGCAGCTGTAGCCAATAGCTGCCAGTTAGGGCCCAGGTGAAGGCAGTATAAATACAGGCTCCTGGAGAGGAGAGAGACTCACTCTTGCTCTGGCTTGGGAGCAGGAGGGACCTAGATGCTAGGGAAGCTAGAAGCTTCCTGATTTAGAGCAGGGCCGGGGGAAGTCAGGCAGAGCTGGGGAATCTCTGGCCAGGCAAGCTCCCAGGCTGCAGGGCCTGAAGCAAGGCCTTAGGGTACTAAGGCTCCAGGGAGGTGTTGTGTGGTTCATTTTTAGATCCAAACGGAAACCAGGACACTCCAGAGAGACTTAACCACTTCTTTTTTTATTGCAAGCTTTAAGCAGTTAACACAGTTTTTTAAATTTTACAAGCCTTAAAAACAATTATTATACTATGTAAACCTTATATACTATACATTCTAAAGCAATTAATACAGCACAAAACAATGCAAAAACAATGAATAGAAGATTATTATAAAACAATAATTAAGCCTAGTTTGCTTACGCTTCACCCGTATGCTACTTACAGTACCAGGCAGAAGATCGTGGTTCCTTTGATTCCCAGCTGTCGGAACACCATGCACTGGGGTTGCTGATGTAAAGGGTCTATTACTTCTAGTCACAATGGGCAGGATCTGTGGGTCAGTCCTGCTCTCTCCCTCCCATCGATTCTTCTTACTAAGCCCATTTTATAGCAAAGCGAGACTTGGTCGTTCTAATGATATTTACCAATCAACTGCATGTTGTGTAAAATACCTATTATGTCCATATTTGGGATACATCCTGCTATTCAGGTTGTTGCCAGAAACTATATACTTGATTGACAGTTCTATGGCTGTATCTGTGGTTTTTGCTTATCAGAAATAATATGTAGTAGTACCAAGTTTCTCCCAATGTTCTTGGTGTGGTTTCACTATACCATATTCCCTACACATGATTGTTTAAAGCATTCCTGACTCTCGAAGCTCCCCCCCCTCAGTCTGGCCTGTGTGTGTATTAAGGATATTAACTAACGAGTAATTTACTAGTCGAGCAGTTGATGGAATTTCCATTGACTACTCAACTAGTTGATAGGCACTTCCACATTCCTCCTTTGAAATGTATGAGACCCCCCCACTGGGGCTCTTGTACATTTCAAAGGAGCAATGTGGAACTCCGCGTGCAGTCCGGGGCCAGTGGGAAGTCCCACTGACTCCGGGCTCCATGAGGGGGCTTACCCTTTGAAATGCACAAGAGCTCCTGGGGGCTCTTGTGCATTTGTGGAGCCCTGAGTTAGTGGGACTTCTCGCTGGACCCAGGCTGCACGTGGCGTGCTAACTTTGAAATGTACAAGAGTCCCCAGCGGGAGCTCTTGTGCATTTCAAAGTGGAAGCGCCCTCATGGAGCCCGGAGTCAGTGGGGGACTCCCCCGCTGACCCCGGGCTCCATGCTGTGCTGCCACTTTGAAATGCCGCACTGGAGCCCAGGATCAGGTGGAGAGTCCCCAGCTGTTCCTGGGCTCCACTCAATATTTCAAAGTGGCAGCGCCGCATGGAGCCTGGGGTTAGGTGGGGACTCCCCAGCTGACTCTGGGTTTCATGGAAATGCTGCAGGGAGCCTGGGGTCAGCTAGGGAGTCCCAGCTGACTCCAAGCTCCACGTGGCGCTGCCGCTTTGAAACGCTGTGGCGGCGTTTCAAAGGGGCAGTGCCACACAGAGCCCATGATCAGCTGTGTAGCGCTGCCCCTTTTTGAAATGCTGCCACGGAGTTTCAAAGCAGCAGCACCGTGTGGAGCCCGGGTAAAGGCTCCGTGCGACGCTGCCACTTTGAACTATCCTCTCTTCCCCCCTCCCTTTGCTGCCTCTATCTGGGTATGTCTACACTACGGCGTTATTTCGAAATATCTTATTTCAAAATAGTTAATTTGAAATAAGTTATTTTGAAATAACACGTCTATACACAAAATGCATTTCGAAATAGCACATCCACACTGAGTGGACACTGAATCGCATTTAAGGCTGGCTGGAACCAGCTCAGGCAGGGCATCAGGTCAGGAGTGTCTTTGTGTGGCTGCTGCCTGAGGCTATCTGAGGCTTGTGCTTAAAGGGACCCCATCCCCCACCCCGGGCAGCCGGTTCTCAGGTTTCCCTGCATACCTCACTGAGGGACAGCAAAGCATTTGGTCTCTGCATGCTGTGATTGCCCTCACTCGGGACTCCATAGCACTCTGCAACATGGAGCCAGAGCTGCCCCTGGGCACTCTGGTGTTTCTTGTGGACGTGTTGTTACAAGCCTGGCTGCACTTTCTGCGGGCTGCCATCTGGGAGGTCCATCGGGGGGCTATCAGGATCCAAGAGGACGTGCGGGAGAGCTTCCACCCTGAGGAGCACTAAGAGCCTCCCTGGTCTGCCCCACTGGGGGCACCAGCAGCAGTCTTATGCATCCCTTTTCTGCCTACAAACTCCATGACCTAACCACTAGGCTATCCTGCCACCAGGGAGACCCGGCCACAATTATTTTAAAAAAGTTTTCATATGCATAAGTAGGGCTCGACAATTAATGTAATCTACTAGCCCATGGTGAGTAGATTTCAAGCCGGCACAGCGCGGTCTGCGCATGTACAGCGTGCCGAACCGCACGGCTGGTGAGCGGGGCTCGCTGCCGCTTGGCGAGCCCTGTGCATGAGCATCTTGTTTTCGCAATAGTTTTCAGTGGAGGCATTGTTAGGTCATCAGTTCGAATAATAGAACACTAAAACTGGAAGGGATCTTAGGAAGTCATCGAGTCCAGTCCCCTGCTCTCACGGTAGGACCAAGCACCATCTAGACCATCCCTGATAGATGTCTGTCGAACCTGCTCTTAAATATCTCCAGAGATAGAGATTCCACAGCCTCCCGAGGCAATTTATTCCAGTGTTTAACTAGCCTGACAGTTAGGAAGTTTTTCCTAATGTCCAACCTAAACCTCCCTCACTGCAGTGTAAGCCCATTGCTTCTTGTCCTATCTTCAGAGGCCAAGAAAACAATTTGACTTCCTCCTCCTTGTGACACCCTTTTAGATACTTAAAAAGTGCTATCATGTCCCCTCCGTCTTCTCCTTTCCAAACTAAACAAGCCCAATTTTTCCAGTCTTCACTCATAGCTCATGTTCTCTAGACCTTTAACCATTCTTGTTGCTCTTCGCTGGACTTTCTCCAATTTCTCTACATCTTTCTTGAAATGTGGTGCCCGGAACTGGACACAATACTCTGCACTGATTAGGCCTCAATTGGAGTAGAGCGGAAGAATGACTTCTCGTGTCTTGCTCACAATGCTCCTGTTAATGCATCCCAGAATCAGGTTTGCTTTTTTTGCAACAGCGTCACACTGTTGACTCATATTTAGCTTTTGGTCCACTATGACCCCTAGATCCCTTTCTGCAGTACTCCTTCCTAGACAGTCACTTCTCATTCTGTATGTGTGAAACTGATTGAAGTCCTTATTAAACTTAATCCTATTTACCTAATACAGTTTCTCCAGTTTGTCCAGATAATTTTGAATTATGACCCTATCCTCCAAAGCAGTTGTAACCCCTCCCAGTTTGGTATCATCTGTAAACTTAATAAGCGTACTGTCTATGCCAATATCTAAATCGTTGATGAAGATATTGAACAGAACCGGTCCCATAAGAGACCCCTCCGGAACCCCACAATCCTTCCAGCAGGATTGCGAACTGTTAATAACTACTCTCTGAGAACAATTATCCAGCCACTTATGCACCCACCTTATCGTAGCCCCATCTAAGTTGTATTTACCTAGTTTATTTTATTGATAAGATAAGAATTAGTACTTTTGAAAACCATCTCTTAAGTGATTTCTTCAGTTGACTTCAGAAATATTACTTGGCAATCAATATGTACTAAAATTAATGTATTTCTGTTTTCTTTTTCTTCCTCAGCCACCTTCAGTAGAGAAGAGTCCTACAGCACTCCGTACGGCAGTTTACAGAGCAGACAAAGAAAGGAAATGCAAAGCAATAATAAAGCAAGGAAATACGGGTATTGAATACATGTATGTAAGATTTTTTTTTTTCATTCTGTACTTCCTGTTTCTTAATTTGAAGCAGAGATGGCCCCCAATAGAATACCAAATCTGGAAAGTGTGTGTTTACATTCAGATTTAAGCTTCACAACTCAGGCCCACCTCTACAATAAGGAGATAGTATATGTAATTTACAGTGATGTAAATCCAGAGAAACTCTATTGAAGTCAACAAAGTTATTTTGGATGTACAGTACTGCAGAAGATCAAAATCTGGCCTAGAGAATATCTGAGAAGGTAGAGAAAGAAGAAAGCCTGTGGGCATGTCTACACTGCAAACTACCTCTGTGGAATAGAGTTGCAGAGCCTGGTTAGCTGGCTCATGCTTTGGGGCTAATATTAGCAGTATGGATGTTCAGGCTTGGGCTGGAGCGCAGTCTTCGAGACCCATGCTTCACCCAAAAATCTTCATTGCAATTTCATAGTCCACAAGCTCAAGTCAGCTGACCCAGGCCAGCAACACCCATACTGTAGGTCTCTTATTTCAGGTCTGTTAGGTATATTATGTGAGAGAGAGCAGTCCTTCACACCCGATTCTGAGGTGTGTTTAAAGCCTGGGCTAAGATTAATTTTTTTAGATTTGTTTTTCGCATATAACTTGCTTAGATTTATGGCTAAAATGATTTGCTCCTGATATAAGGAACTTGCTATTTACTACTGTCTTTTTCTTCCTTTTATGTGAATTAGAACATATTTCATACTGCTCTTAAAAACACCTTTACATTTATGCTGGTTTGCAGAAGGATCCTCTCCAAAGTTTAGCATACTGTGGGTACTACTGGAAACAAATTACATTTTCCCCCCAAGAGTCAGTGTTTAGTTTAATTTACCAGTTTTTATATCAGAAGTTTAATTCTTAGAGCTCAGTGACTCAGTAATACTAAATTGTTTAACATGATCTTATATATTTTACCTAATATATAGATGCTCACTGTTTCTAAAGGGTTAAAGGATTGATGTTTCTTGTTTGATTTTCCCCTCTCCCTGATACTTTAAATGTCACATTCTTCTTCGGTGGTGTCCCTGTGGGTGCTCCACTTGAGGTGTCGGGCTCATCCCGGCGCCGCAGGTCGGAGAGTCGTCAGCTGTGGTCCAGCTGGACCGCGCATGTGTGGGGCGCGTGCTGCTCGTGCTGTTTGCTAGCTTGCGCTGAGTCCAGCTTTCCGCCACTTCCTCCTTACCGTTCAATGGTCGCAGGCGGAGCAACTCCCTTCTCCTCAACTGTTAACCAAGATCTCTGTATCTCTGTAAATAGTTAGTTAGTCAGCCATTAGTAATTAGGTATTTAGTTAGTTAGTTACAGTTCTCTGAATATTTCTCTGTTTAAAAAAACCCCCAAAAAACACTTTTCGTCAGTTTCAAAATGCCGGCTTCCTCCGGCTTCAAGAAGTGCTCTGAGTGCCATGACGCCATGCTGGCATCTGATGGGCACTCACTCTTTGTCAAATGTCTGGGCGAGGGGCATGTACCCCACAAATGCCCACGCTGCCAAAAACTGACTAGCAGAGCCAGATGGGACCACGAGTTGCGGCTGAAGCTGCTTCTCTGCAGCAAGACGCTTCAGCCGCAAGACGGGCAATCACAACTAATTAACCCACTGACCCTAAAGACCCCGACTGTGCCATCTGAGAGCAGGGATGAGAAATCGACTGGGCACCATCATCAGGGACAGGAACATGCAAAGAGCCGCAGTATCTCCGAGCCCAGCCCCCCTCTAGCAGGGGGGCGGATCGGGCAATGACGGTGCTGCCGAGATCTGAATTGGCATCGGCGCCAACTGTCCAGCACCTTCACATACCCGCGGCGGTGGGTACTTTGGCACCAGCAGCAACGGCTCCGGCTTTGGCAATGTCGGCCCCGAGCGCCTCCGTGCTGGCTGTTGCAGCACCATCCCAGACCATGCTGGCTCCATCTGCTGCCGCGCCGGCTACTGTGGCACCGCCGATCCCGGCACTGGAGACTTCGGCACCGGTCACCTCGGTGCCAGCTGCTATGGCACCCAGCACAGCACTGATTGCTTTGGGGCAAGCTCAGTGCCCCTTCACCCCGGTACTCTCACCGGCGCTGAGCTCCTTCTCAGCAAGCTCTTCACCAGTACTGGTTTCAGCATTTGAAATTAACAAGGGTGGGAGCGCTAGTGTCTCAGCCCCCAGGGCTGCACCGGGCCAGCTCCCAGATTACTCACCGGCACCGCAGCAACAGGGCTCCCCCCAGAGCTCTCATCAATTAATGCTGCATGCAGGAGCTGACCATTCAGCAGGCACAGGGTTTCAGTTTTCACCAAGCCCTGAGCAATTAGCTCCCTATGCACACAAATCACCTTCTTCTGCCTTCTCTGAGCCACATAGGCATGAGACTCATGCTGTCAATATCTCGAGAAGATGCTACCAACGTTACTCACCATCGCCACTTTGCTACCGCAGACATTCTCGATCACCTTCGTACACCAGATGCAGATCTCGCTCACCTAGATCGCCTACACGCTCATCCTCATCCCGATATCATCATGAGTACAGACGACAATGCTCACCGGCATATTCATTGTCTTATTATTATTGTGATCATCAGCACCGCCATTGTGACTATCATAATGAGCGACGATACTCTTCTGGACGTTCTTCTTCCCGATCTCCATGGCGCTACCGGTATCATTCTCACAACAGCTCCAAGGTCCCTACACCACCAGGCGTTTCTACTCAACCCATGACACCATCTGGAAATGTGCCTCTCCCTCAAGTGCACCCAGAACCAACACAACTAGTGACACCAGAACAGCCGCAAGTGCAGGAACAATCCCCAGTGGACCACTCTGTTACATCTTCCTCTCCAGACGATGCAGTGTTCCCTGGCGATTCCTCTCCATTAGATGACGCTCGTCAGTTTCAAGGGCTTTTTTAAAAGGGTGGCAGAATCACAGGACCTGCAGGTAGCAGAGGTTCAACAAAAACAACACAAGCTGTTGAAGAACCTTCAAAAATCTAAAATGGCATTCCCTTTTGATGATGCAATCCTAGAAATTGCCGATGACATATGGCAGACACCGGCTTCTTCTCAGCCCACTCATAAGAAGGCGGACAAGAAATATTTCGTTCCCCCAAAGGGGATGAAATTTTTGTTCATGCACCCTCAACCAAACTCGTTAGTCATGGATGCAGCCCAGCAAAAATCTAAGATGCCACAACATAGAATGCTGCTGCTGATAAAGAATCTAAGCATTTAGATCTTTTTGGACGTAAAGTTTATTCTTCAGTCACACTTATACTGAGAATGGCGAACTGCATTGCTCACCTGTCTAACCATAGTTTTGATAATTATGCAAAGATGGTAGCAGTCTTAGAGAACTTGCCTGACGAAAAACAGCAGCTCTTAAAATCAGTCATCCAGGAAGGCTATACGGCCTCAACAACGGCATTACAAATTGCCCTGGAGATCGCCGATGCAGCAGCAAGGGCCACAGCTACGGCAGTGGTTATGAGGCGGTCTTCATGGCTACAGATGGCATCTGTACCGAAAGATTTACAATCTAAGGTGGATGACTTGCCTTTTGATAGACAGAATCTATTTGCAGAGAAAACAGACCAAGTTCTGCACTTGGGCAAGGATTCTAGAGCTACCCTGAAAACGTTAGGAATGTATACGCCTCCATATCGTCGCAAACGGTATACACCCTACTTTAGGCAGAGACCCTACTGGTATGGGGCGCCCAGGTTCAGACAACAGGACCACCCGCAACAGCAACAACAACAACAATGCCCCAGACCGCATCAACAAAAATGAAGACCGCAGACCGGACAAAACCCTAATACCCAAAACAACAGACAGCAAGTTTGATGGTTCAATCAAGGGACTGAGAACCATCCCTTTAACATACGACCTGGGAACACAGAAGTTATTCCGTCATCGATTGAGACCGTACCAGCACAGATGGTTTACCATCATCACAGACCACTGGGTCCGGGAGATAGTAACATCAGGATATTCCATCCCTTTTCTTTCCCGTCCCCCCACCACCCCTCCAACCCCACCCCTTTTCAGGGACCCATCTCATGAGAATCTCCTAATGCAGAAGGTTCTTTGTCTCATAGAGATTGGTGCGGTGGAGGCAGTACCTGATCAGTTTTGGGGTAAGGGATTCTAGTCCCATTATTTTCTCACCGAGAAGAAATCGGGAGGATGGAGACCGATCCTGGACCTTCGCAATCTCAATCGGTATCTCAGGAAGCAGAAATTCAGGATGGTAACTCTAACTTCTATATTTCCAGCTCTGAACAAAGATGATTGGTTCGTGTCCCTCGATCTGCAAGATGCATATTTCCATGTTATGATACACCTGGCACACAGATGTTTCCTGAGGTTCGTCGTAGGCACACAGCATTTTCATTACAAAGTCCTTCTGTTTGGCCTCTCCTCCGCACCCAGAGTTTTCTCAAAGACCCTCGCGGTGGTGGCGGCATATCTTCATCGTCAAGGCATTATGATCTTCCCATATCTAGACGATTGCCTGATCAAGGCTCATTCCTTAGAAAGTGCACTGTCGGCCACTCAAGTCACGAGACACTTATTCACGGACCTGGGCCTTGTATCGAATGTTCCGAAGTCCTCGCTCGTACCTCAAAGATCCGTCATGTTCATTGGGGCACAATTAGATTCTACGACGGCCAAGGCCTGTCTTCCTCCAGAAAGGTTTCACAGAATTCAAGACCTCACACAGACATTGTCCCTCAGCCCAAGAGTGTCAATACTTACCTGCCTCCAACTCTTGGGACACATGACAGTGATGACGTATGTAGTACAGCACACCAGACTACGCCTCAGGTGTCTGCAGCATTGGCTGCCCTCCATATATCGCCCGGGCACTTGCGACATACACAGGCTAGTAACATTGCCATCGACAGCGAAACGATCCCTGGCGTGGTGGAATTCTCCAACCAACATGCTCTCCGGGGTTCCTTTCCACCGTCCGCATCCCACTGTCCGGTTACTTCGGACGCTTCCCTCCTAGGATGGGGAGCCCATTGCGAGAGTGAATTCACTCAAGGCCGATGGAATGCTCTGGAAGCCCTGCAGCACATCAATCTTCTAGAACTCAGGGCGGTGTTCAGTGCATGCAAGAGGTCAAACGGTTCAGGTCTTCTCTGACAACACCACCACGGTGTACTACATCAACCAACAATGAGGGGCCCGATCAAGATCCCTGTGTGCAGAAGCCACGAAGCTATGGAATTGGTGTATCAGTCACAAAATCACTCTCATAGCAACGTACCTACCGGGCAAAGACAATTCCATTGCAGATGCCTTGAGCAGACACATGTTTCCCTAGCACGAGTGGGAACTCAACCACAAAGTGGTTTTTTCTATATTCCAATGCTGGGGACACCCCAGTATAGACTTGTTTGCCACACATCACAACGCCAAATGTCCCAGATACTGTTCCAGAGCCAGTCTGGGCCCCAAATCTCTGGGGGTTGCATTCCTGATAAGCTGGACTCATCATCATCTTCTCTATGCCTTTCCTCCTATTCCGTTTCTCCCGAGAGTACTGGAGAAGATAATTGACGACAGGGCCACGGTGATACTAATAGCCCCGTTCTGGCCCAGACCTGGCTCCCTTTTCTGCTGCAAATGTCTCGACGACCACCATACCCATTACTCAAACGACCGGATTTGCTCATGCAGCCAGGGATGTTCATGCCACAACCGCAGATCGACCGAATGCACCTCACGGCATGGTTCCTAGCTGGTTCCATAGCACAGAAGCACTTTGCTCACAAGACGTGAAACAAATATTACTTCATAGCAGACGTGACTCCACACGAAAGACTTATCTTTACAAGTGGCGTTGGTTCCATTCCTGGTGTATGGCCAATGGTTTCAATGCGATGTCCACTCCAATTCACTGCATTCTGGATTATGCTCTTCATCTACATTGCTCTAAACTGGGTTTTTCATCTATTAAAGTCCACCTTTCGGCGATTTCTGCATTTAGACAATCAATTGAAGGCTTTTCAATTATGTCTCACCCGATGACTAAACGTTTCCTTAAGGGTTTAATGAACTTACACCCTATGCACAGGAAACCGCCTGTTTTGTGGGATCTAGAGTTTGTTTTGGACACTCTTACATATCCACCCTTTGAGTCTCTAGCCACATGTGACATTCAGACTCTCACTATGAAGGTGGTATTCCTTCTAGCCATAACGTCGGCTAGACGAGTTGGAGAATTGGCAGCTCTTTCATCCGCTCCTCCATATACCCTGTTCACCAACCAAGGAGTGATACTACGGTCTCACTCAAAATTTCTGCCGAAAGTGAATTCGGAATTCCATATCAACAAACTGATAATACTCTCCATTTTCTATCCCAAACCACATGCAACGGCGCATGAAACCCGTATACGTACCTTAGACGTACGCAGGGTGCTTGCTTTTTATCTGTATCGGACTTGATCATTTCGACGATCCCAGCGGCTTTTCCTGTGCTCTGACAGAAGATCCAAAGGCCAACCGTTGTCTTCGAAGTGAATATCTAAAATAATCGTAAAATGTATTACCATTTGCTATATTTTACGGAATAAGTCCATACCAATGCCTATTACGGCTCATTCCACTAGAGCAACGACCACTTCTCTAGCCTTTCTCAAAGGAGTCTAAATCCAAGACATTCGTCGTACGGTGACATGGTCTTCGGACATGACTTTTGCTAAGCATTATGCCATCAACACGATTGTTTGAGAATCAGCACTGGCCTCTGCGGTGCTTTCCATAGCAGACAGATCTTAACTCGGATCCCTCCTCTGCAGATGAGGCTACTGCTCTGTACTCACCTCAAGTGGAGCACCCATGGGGACGCCACCGAAGAAGAAGAGGAAGTTACTCACCCTGCACAGTAACAACGTTTCTTCAAGGTGTATGTCCCCGTGGTTGCTCCATGACCCGCCCTCCTCCCCTCTTCGGAGTTTCTCCTTATGTTTTTCAGGAGTGATCCGGTTCAGAGGAACTGGCGGGAAGCTGGACTCAGTGCAAGCTAGCAAACAGCGCGAGCAGCACGCGCCCCACGCATGCTCGGTCTGGCTGGACCGTGGCTGATGACTTTCTGACCTGCGGCGCCGGGACAATTCCGACACCTCAAGTGGAGCACCCACAGGGACATACTCCTCGAAGAAACGTCGTTACTGCACAGGGTGAGTAACTTCCTCTTCCCTTCACAGAGGGGAAATTAACCTTTTAATTTCATGCTAGGAGGAGTTGAGCCTTAATTATAAATGTGAAAAATTGCATAAATGTTTTCTTCTTGTTAACTATTCTTTTTTCTATTTAAATATTAAAATTATTTATTCAGAAAAGTTTTCTTCAGTTCTAGACTCTCAAGAAAAGAAAGGGAGAGTCCTGAAATGTCTCAGTGTGAGAGAAGTATATTCTTAGAGTTGAAGAGTGACCCTGGAAAAAAACTTTCTATGATTCCTGTTCATGAAGGAGTTCAGAATGTTACTGGCATATCAGCTTCTTTTACCATAGATAGTGAAGGTAAGTACGATAAAATTAAGCTTAAAATGGCAGAAAAAGGAGAAAAACAATCAAGTTTGTTGTATCTGTGCTTTGTATAATTACTATGGTGAAAATAAAAAATTGCCTCCTGTACATTTGTGACAAGAGGGCCATAAATCACGGGTACTTCTATTTCAAGTGCAATCACATTCGAACTTGCTCTATTATTAAATTTAAGCTATTTGAATCTGGCTGTGCTGTTAGTATTTGGCATAATATATTGGTTGTAAAGCACTTGGCCTGTATAAAAGGAGTGCAATATTAATGTTCATTCTGCCTCTGCACAAGTTTTTGTAATGGAATTGGATTAAGTTTTTACTTATTTATTAGGAGTATGATACATCTTGGAATTATCAAGTAATGGAACTATTTCTTTGAGTGTTTGTGCATGTGTATTCCACTTCAGAGTTGTATGCACCCATTGTACTCAACAGAGAGTTCTGTAGAGCATCTGCCCTGTACCTTCTGGCAAGTATTTGAAGGGTGGAGCAGCCCCAGCCCTCTTTGATTCTTTCTCATTGTCAGTGACTATAAGTTAGAATTTTCCTCTGTCCTGTCATAGTCTTTTTCTCTTATCTTGAGAAGTTTGTTTGTAAATAGGTAGTAGTATCATTTTTAGCAATGCCCCTCTTGCGGGGTGTCTGTCCCTAACACTGACTACTGCACCTCCTGCTTATTGTGGTTGTGGGAAGTTCGCTTTAGGAGAAAGATTTGACATTTGTTGTGCCTTTTAAAAAAGGGCAATAAGACCATCTTCTGATTCAAGACTTCCTGATATATAGTAAGATTTCAAACTGCTCCTTCCAAAAGTGCTCACCTTCATTCATGCTCTCAAAAACATGAGAAAGTGGGAACTATTTGTCATGAGAGACTGGAAGTGCTATCCATCTCTGGGTTCTTCTCACACCTGAAAGTCACTATAAACGAAAAAACAGCTCTTTGGGTCTTAAGCAAAGACATTACCCTAAAAATCTTCTTCAGGCTCTACTCAATACGAAGGATAGAGTGACATCTTTGGTCTGACACTTTCTAGTACCATCTCAGATCTTAGTATCATCAGCACTGGTACTGGCCATCACTCCTCAGTTGAGTCTGGCACTGTCTGGCCTCTCTCAGACTTATGATCCAGCAACTCTCCATGGCTCCTGGATTGTTAAGCACTGACTACATCTGAGGCTTATGCGGTTGCTGGAGATGTTTGTCCCATTTCTTTGGTGCCTGGTCCCAAGTTACTTTGTACCATTAGGTCTTACACAGTGGTTGTTGGATGCATCTTTCCATTTGTTTCTTTCTCCTCTTTCCCATTCTCCTCCCCTCTTCAGGGACCATTCTCACAAGGAGCTCCTTCTCCAGGAGGCTCAATTTATCATGCAGGTGGGAATTATAGAAGAGATTGCTCAATATCAAAGAGGAATGGAATTCCATTCCTACAATTTTTTAATTCTGAAAGCACGGGGAGATTTCAGAACAATTTTAGACCTGCATCAACTCAAATGATATCTAAAAAAGATAGTTTTGTGGGGCCGCGCTGGCTTTCATTATCTCTTCTCTGGAAACTGATATTCCACCTTAAACTTAAATGTGGTGAGATTCCAAGGCGACAGAAGAAATTTCAGTTCCCATTGTCTTGTTACCCATTCATAGGGCTGCCCTTTGCCTTGTCAACAGTGCCTGGATTTTTTTTTTTACAGAATGTATGATGGTGGTAGCTGCATTCCTGAGAAGGTTAGGAATCCAAGTCTCTCTGTGCCTGGGTGACTGACGTGTTTGAAGCCATTTCAGGATTAAATTATTATCCCGTGTAACTTTCATCCATTCAGCTTTCAAGGCACTGGGTCTGTTGATCAGTTCAGAAAAAGTATTTCCTCTCACCATTAAAGAGGATAGAATTTATTGGGGTAGTGTTGGAGTCTAGCCAAGGTGCTGCTTTCCTTCATAAGAATATAAGAATGACCATACTGGGTCAGACTAAAGGTCTGTCTAGCCCTGTACCCTGTCTTCTGCCAGTGGTGCCCCAGAGGGAATGAACAGAACAGGTAATTATCAAGTGATCCATCCCCTTGGTGCCCATTCCCAGCCCTGACAAATAGAGGCTAGGGACAACATTCATGCCCATCCTGGCTTATCGCATTAATGGACCTGTCTTCCATGAATTTTTCTAGTTCTTTTTTGAACCCTGTTATAGTTTTGGTCTTCACAGTATCCCCTGTAAGTGAATTCCACAGATCGTGCATTGTGTGAAGAAGTACTTCCTTTTGTTTATTTTAAACCTACTACCTATTAATTTCATTTACTGACCTCTAGTTCTTGTGTTATGGGAGGGAGTAATGACTTTTCCTTACTTTTCTCTGCACCAGTTTTGATTTTTATAGATCTGTCATCTCCCCTTAGTCGTGTCTCTTTTCTAAGCTGAAAAGTCCCAGTCTTATTAATTTCTCCTCATATGGTAGTTGTTCCATATAATTTTTGTTGCCTATTTCTGAACTTTTCCCAATGCCAAGATATCCTTTTTGAGATGAGGCAACCATATGTGCACACAGAACTTCAATTGTGGGTGTACCATGAATTTATATAGAGGTTGAGTATTTTTTTCTTATTATGTATCTCTTTTTGAATGATTCCCCTATTGTTTGCTTTTATGACTGCTGCTGCATATTAGTCAGAGAACTATCCACAATGACCCCAAGATCTCTCTCTTGAGTGGTAACTGCTAATTTAGAACCCATCATTCTTCTTTGAGTGATGTCCCCATGGGTGCTCCACTTTTGTTTTGGGTTGTCCCAGGGCCGCAGATCAGAGTTTTTCATAGCTGTAGCTAGGTGGGCCACACGTGCATTGTAGGCACCTCATGGCGTTTGCGCCTGGCCCGACCCTCCTAAGTTCTTTCACTATCGCCCTTGTTCGCAGATGGAGCTCAGCTTCTCTCTTCAGTGTTACCTCCAATGGCCCACTGGTTGTTTTCAGGCTTCCTGCTTTGATACACTTAATTCTTCTTCGAGTGCTTGCTAATGTCCATTCCACTCTAGGTGTGCGCGCGCCGCATGCGAAGATTGCCAGAGAGTTTTCCCTCAGCGGTACCCATTGGGCCAGCCGGGGAGCCCCCTGGAGTGGTGCCACTATAGCGGTGCATATATATCCCCACTGGCCCTCCACCCCCTCACTTCCTTCTTACTGCCCGTGACAGTTGTTGGAGCTCTCCTCTAACTTGTCCGCAAGCGATCCAGTGGTATCTGCAATTCTTGTTGAATAGTTAGCACCTAGTTGTTTCCCTTTGTTTTTTTTCTCCAAGTTGTTGTTCCTGTTAGATAACTCGTTGGGTAGGGGCTTGTCCGTTGCGTCCCCTTTCCCTCCTGTTAGTGGGGCATGCCAGGGCCTTACAGCTTCAAGCCCTGCGCTGACTGTTCGAAGTCTATGCCCTGTGGTGACCTGCACAAGTTGTGTTTAAAGTGCTTGGGTGAGGCCCACCTTCCTGCCAACTGCAAGATTTGTTGCAGTTTTAAGCCCCGGATTCAGTGCAAATGAGACTTGTGCTTGACGATACTCCTCATGGAGTCCGCACTCCGCCCAGCACTGGCAGAAGACGCGGCACCAGAGATGGGGGTTCAGCATTGAGGATGTCCACCATTTGGTCGGAGTCTTCCGAGACCTGTTCAAGCTGGATGCCCAGACTCTGGGCCAGCCTCCGCAGGAGCTCCTGGTGGACACGGGAGTCCATGGCTGGCATCAAGAAAGAGGACAGGCCAAGCGCCTCATCTGGGGAGAAAGATGAGTATCCCCAGATGGTCAGGTCCTCCTTCTCGAAAGGCTGCTCCAATGCCAAAGAGGGGGCAGATTGAGCTGGGCGCCCATGGTCTCCCTCCCCCCCCCACCTAGAGTATGTCTAGACTACATGCCTCTGGCAACAGAGGCATGTAGATTAGGCTACCCGGCATAGGAAAATGAAGCAGCGACTTAAATAATCGCCGCTTCATTTAAATTTAAATGGCTGCCGCGCTGAGCTGATCAGCTGTTTGTCGGCTCAGCGCTGTAGTCTGGACGCTCCGCGGTTGACATCAAAGGCATTTGTCGACCTCCCCGGTAAACCTCATCCCACGAGGCATACCGGGGAGGTCGACAAATACCTTTGATGTCGACTGCGAAGCATCCAGACTACAGCGCTGAGCCGACAAACAGCTGATCGGCTCAGCGCAGCAGCCATTTAAATTTAAATGAAGCGGCGATTATTTAAGTCGCCGCTTCAATTTCCTATGCCGGGTAGCCTAATCTACATGCCTCTGTCGCCAGAGGCATGTAGTCTAGACATACCCTAAGTGATGAGGCTGGGGGGAATCGCTCCACACCACCAAAGCCTGAGGTGCCTGGCACTGGGCAGAGGCATTGCCCACTGGTGGAGCCCCATTGCTAACCGATGTGTAGACCTTACGACCCAGCATGTTGGACCACTTGGCCTCTTTGTTCTTGGGGGTCAGGGCTGGCTGACCCTGTCCTCCCAGTGGTTTGCCGCCTGCACCACTATGGACCCCGGAGGAGGGTGTGAGAACAGGTGCTCATGGCCCGCTTGCGGGATAAAATACCTCCTCTCCGCTCTTTTGTCCATAGGAGGAATGGATGCTGGGGCTTGCCAAAGGATTTTAGTCACCTTGTCCACCACTTTGTTCAAACCACCGGGAGGACAGGGTCAGCCAGCCCTGACCCCCAAGAACAAAGAGGCCAAGTGGTTCGACCTGCTGGGTCGTAAGGCCTACGCATCAGGTGGTCTCCTGGTCAGGATTGCCAACTAGCAGATTCTCCTGAGCAGGTATGCTTTTAATACAGGTTCAGGGAACTGCTTCCTCAGGATTTGAGACAGGAATTCAAGGCCCTTTCTGAGGAAGGAAAGGTGGTGTCCCGAGCTGCGCTGCAGGTGGCCCTGGATTTGGCTGATGATGCAGCTCGTACCATGGTGACAGGCTTGATGCTGCACAGGGGAGCCTGGCTTCAGGTTTCTGGCATCCCACCGGAGGTCCAGACCACCATCCAAGACCTCCCTTTCAAAGGGGAGGAGGGGGCTATTTTTGGACCGTATGGACACAAGTGTGCACGGTCTAAAGGACACCAGGGCAACCCTTAAGTCCCTAAGTATACACACCCCTGCACTCCAGAGGCGCTCCCTCCCTAGGGCCCCACCTCGCCTCTTCCAGCAGGGTAGGTAGGACTTCTCCAGACGGAGGGGCCACTATGGTAATAATTGCAACAGAGGCGGCAGACATCCATCTTGGTTGTCCTCTGAGTGGAGGGTGGGCCCCCCTAGCAAGCCACAGGGCCCGAGGCAGAACCTTTGAAGGTGCAATTGAGGACAGCGCCCCAGTCTCAGACAGCAGACCGTTCACCGATTGGCTCTTTCCCTTCAACTGTGCCTGGTCCCGTCTTACCACAGACCGTTGGGTTCTGGACACGGTGAGGAGGGGATATCTCATCACCTTCCATTCCCTCCCCTATTCCAATTCCCCTCCCCCGTCTCTCTTCAGGGATCCCTCTCACAAACATCTTCTCAGATTGGAGGTGCAAAAGCTCCAGAATTTGGGAGTAGTGGAGGAGGTACCTGCTGCGGACCTCAGGAGCAGAAATTTTTATTCCTGCTACTTCTTGGTCCTGAAAGCCACGGGCGACTTCCACCCTATCCAGGACCTAAGAGACTTGAATACCTTCATCATGAAGTCAAAATTCAAGATGGTTACCCTAGCCTCCATCATCCCTTCCCTAGATACGCGAGACTGGTACGCTGCCCCCAATCTCAAGGACGCTTATTTTTACATTTCTATCACTCCTGCACACAGGTGCTTCCTGTGTGGCCGGGATCACTATCAATTCATGACACTTCCTTTTGGTCTTTCCACAGCCCCCAGAGTTTTCACAAAGTATATGGCAATGGGTGGCCACTTTCCTCAGGAAACGGTGGGTTTGGGTCTACCTGTACCTGGACGACTGGCTCGTAAGAGGCTCGTCCCTATTCCAAGTGTCCAACCATATTGCCTTAGTGAGGGAAATGTTCCTCAGGCTGGGCCTCATGTTGAACAAGGCAAAGTCCACCCTAGTTCCCACTCAGGTGATAGAGTTCGTGGAGGTGCTGTTGGACGTGACAAAGGACAGAGCATCCCTGCCCCTGGCTCGCTTCATGACCTTGAGGGATGCCATTCTGAGGCTGCAGTCGTTTCCCACCATGACGGCCCACTGTTGCATGAGGCTGTTGGGCCTGATGGCGGCCTGCACGAACGTGGCGAGGCATGCCAGGTTTAGGATGAGACCCTTTCAACTGTGGCTGCACTGGGTCCACAACCCAGTCTTCCAGCATATGGACACAGTGGTGACAGTGCCCGCAGACATTCTTAAGTCCCTCGACTGGTGGCTGTGTGAGGGCGTGGTTCGAGAGGGGATACCATTTCTCACCCCCTCCCCATCCATTCAGCTGGTGACAGATGCCTTGGATACGGGTGGGGGCACTCACCTTGGGAAGTTCCGGACACAAGGTATGTGGGGCCCTGAGGATTTCACTCTCTACCTCAATGTCAGAGAGTTGAGGGCTATATGCCTAGCTTGCGGCATTTTCCTACCACAGCTTGGAAACAGGTGCGTTTTGGTTCTGACCGACAACACAATGCGATGTTTTATATAAACAGGCAGGGTGGTACTCACTCCTATCTCCCTGTGCAGGCAGGCTCTCCTCCTCTGGGAGTTTTGCATAACTCACAATATTCTCCCGGTGGCCTCCTATCTCCCAGGGACTCAGAACGAGTTTGCAGAGTGCCTCAGCAGGTCCTTCCAGGGTCACAAGTGGTCTCTGAGAGCAGCAGATGTTACCCTCTCCAGGTGGGGGTTTCCCCATCTGGATCTATTCACTTCCTGTGCCAACAGGAAATGCCCCTGGTTCTGCTCCATGTTCGCCCATGGCCAGGAGTCTTTAGGGGATGCACTGTCAAGTCCCTGGCCTTGGGACCTACTATACGCCTTTTCCCCTTTTCCGTTGATCCCCAGAGTGATCCGCAGGATCCAAGAATTCCAGGCCTTGGTGATCCTGATAGCCCTGGCCTGGCTGCAGCAGCACTGGTTCCTGGACCTCCTTGCCCTCTCAGTGGAACGGCCCTTGGCCCTCCCCTTGTGGCTGGACCTAATCTCACAGGAGTTTGGCAGGCTCAGGCACCTGAACCTCAGCTCCCTGCACCTCAAGGCCTGGAAGCTCAGTGGCTGATGGCCTTTGAGAGACAGTGCTTGGAGCAGGTCCAGGCTCCTCTTGGGAAGCCGGAAACAAACCTTCAACCACATTTTCCTACCTAGCAAAGTGGAAGCAGTTTGTGATCTGGTCAGGTGGTAAGGGGGTCCCTCCTATGGAAGCACCAGTCCCAGTTATCTTGGATTACCTCCTGGGGCTTAAGCTTCAGGGCTTGGCTCCCTCCTGGATGCGCATGCACCTAGAAGCCATCTCGGCTTTCCAGTCTGGCTCGGGAGGAGGGACTGTCTTCTCGGACCCCATGGTACATTGCTTCCTCAAGGGTCTGGACAGGGTTTATCCCCAGGTGTGAGAGCCAGTGCCCCCCTGGGACCAGAACTTGGTGCTATTGAAGTTCATGGGCCCCCCATTTTAGCCGCTAGCTACGTGCTCCCTCCTACACTTCTCCTGGAAGGCGTCCTTCCTGGTGGCCATTACCTCAGCCAGGTGAATATCAGAACTTAGGGCCCCAGTTGTAGACCTCCCGTATACTGTCTTTTTTCAGGATATGGTCAGACTGTGCCCCCACCTAGCATTTTAGCCTAAGGTGGTGTCTTACTTCCATGTTCACCAGGATATATTTCTCCTGGTGTTTTATCCCAAACCCCATAACTCAGGGAGAGACCAGGCTGTTCACACACTCCATGTGAGGCGTGCATTAGCTTTTTATTTAGAATGGACCAAACCCTTCCGTAAGTCCCCTCAATTGTTTGTAGCATTAGCAGATAGGATAGAGGGCCAACCAATGTTGGCCCAGTGCATCTTGTTCTGGATTTCAGCCTGTATTAAGGAGTGCTACCGGATGGCAAGGGTTCCAGCCCCGCCTATTACGGTGCACTCCACAAGGGCGCAGGTCTCCTCCACAGCATTCGTGGCCCAGGTGCCCATCGTGGAAATCTGCAGAGCTTGCTTCCTGGTTCTCAGTCCATACTTTCGCAGACCACTACGCTATTGCGCAGCATGCCAGGGAAGATGCTGCTGTAGGTAAGGCTGTTCTTCAGTCAGCTATTAGGTAGGCTCCGCCTCCGCCTCCGGGAGGGGCTAGCTTTGGAGTCATCTAAGTGGAACGGACATGAGCAAGCACTCGAAGAAGTAAAAATTGGTTACTTACCTCGTAACTGTTCTTCGAGATGTGTTGCTCATGTCCATTCTGAATCCCACCCATCTCCCCTGCGTCGGAGTGTTCCGGCAAGAAGGAACTGAAGGTGTTATATGTGGCACCGCTATAGCGGTGCATATGCCAGGGGGCTCCCTGGCTGACCCAACAGGTAACGCGGAGGGAAAACTCTCCAGCAATCCGTGCACACGGTGCACGCACACCTAAGTGGAATGGACATGAGCGACACATCTCAAAGAACAACAGTTATGAGGTAAGTAACCATTTTATATTTTTTTGCTGTTCTTGAATTTTGGTTAGCTGTTTTTCAAATTATTCTTTGATCTTCTTCCTAATTATGTTTTTACACTTTGACAGAGTTATGCTCCTTTCTATTTTCCTCACTAGGATTAACTTCAATTTTTTTTAACAATGCTGTGAGGGAGTGAGAGGAGGGCCTGGCAGTGCAGGGGCTAAACAAGGCCTTTTTGCCCAATTAGCCACTCTCCGTTTTACCTGCAGCCAATGCCAGGCCTGGAAGGAGAATAAAAGGGGGGAACCTAGCTCAGTTAGGGGCTGACCAGCAAAGAGGTGGGAGCTGGTTCTGCCATCCGCAGGACCTGAGCCAGAGCTATCTGCTGGGTCGGCTGCAGGACACGAGCCTCCAACCCCTCCCCCAGCACAAAGGAAACCCCCAGGGTATGTCTACACTACAGCACTAATTCGAACTAAGCTAATTCGAATTAGTTAATTCGAACTAAGCTAATTCGAATTAGTGCATCTAGACCTAAAAACTAATTTGAATTAGCGTTTTGCTAATTCGAACTAGCATGTCCACATTGAGTGGACCCTGAACTGAAGTTAAGGCTGGCCGGAACCAGTGCCGCAGGGCATCAGGTTAGGACTTAGAGCGTGGAGCTGCTGCCTCAGGCTAGCCGAGGGCTGTGCTTAAAGGGACCCGACCCCCACCCCGGATAGACAGTTCTCAGGGTTCCCTGCTTGCTTGTCTACCTCGATGAGGGACGACAAAGCAGTCCTGTCTTGGACCCTGAGTGCCCACACTCGGCACATCACAGCACTCGGCCATCGGCCCGGCTGCACTTGCTGCAGGCTGCCATCCAGGGGGGTCAAGCGGGGGGCTGTCAGGATCCAGGAGGCCCTGCAGGAGAGCTTCCACCCCGAGGAGCCCGCAGAGCCACCCCCGTCCTCTCCATCGGGGGCTCGTGCCCCATTCCTCCCTCACCTCCTTCCACTTACCCTTCCCTAGCCCCCCTTCCTGATGTAAAAAATAAAGGACACGTGTTCAAAAATAGAAACTCTCTTTATTTAACAAAACTGGGGGGGGGGGGAGATTAACCTCTGGGGAGACTGGGAGAAGGAGGTGGGAGAGGGGAGGTGGAAACCTGGGAGGAGAGAGCTGGAAGGGGGAAGCCAGGGGAAGAAGGAGGAGGGGAAGTATAAAACTATGGTACGCCATATCTTCAGTACTGTGTACAGATGTGGTCTCCTCACCTCAAAAAATATATTTTGGCCTTGGAAAGGGTTCAGAAAAGGGCAACTACAATGCTTAGGGGTTTGGAACAGGTCCCATATGAAGAGAGGCTAAAGAGACTGGGACTTTTCAGCTTAGAAAAGAGGAGACTGAGGGGGGATATGATAGAGGTCTATAAAAGTATGAGTGGTGTGGAGAGGGTGAATAAAGAAAAGTTCTTCATTAGTTCCCATAATAGAAGGACTAGAGGATGCCAAATGAAATGAATGGACAGCAGGTTTAAAACTAATAAGTGAAAGTTCTTCTTCACACAGCACATAGTCAACCTGTGGAACTCCTTGCCAGAGGAGGCTGTGAAGGCTAGAACTATAACAGAGTTTAAAGAGAAGTTAGATAAATTCATGGAGGTTGGGTCCATGGAGTGCTATTAGCCAGGGGGTAGGAACAGTGTCCCTGGCCTCTGTTTGTGGAAGGCTGGAGATGGATGGCACGAGACAAATCGCTTGGTCATTGTCTTCGGTCTGTCCCCTCCGGGGTACCTGGTGCTAGCCGCTGTCGGCAGACAGGCTACTGGGCTAGATGGACCTTTGGTCTGACCCAGTATGGCCGTTCTTATGTTCTAAGCTCAGGGCTCAGGGTCGGGGGTCTCACTGGACCAACTTGATTTTCATGCAAACCTGCTCCTGGGTTCGCATGTGGCCTTTGGTGGCCAGGCTGGCAGCTATCCTGCCCTTGATGGCCGCATTCCTGTGCCTAGTGTGGAGGTCGTAGACGTTGGAGGCCTCCCCCCAAACCTCGATGAGGTCCACGATCTCCGCACTAGACCAGGTGGGCGCCCGCCTCTTGCGGCCCCGGGCAGGCTCCTGAGAGCCGCCAGCCTGGTCCTGGGAAGAGGCGGAGGGCTGGGTGGCAGCGGGTGGCTGGCTCATGCCGTGCCAGGTGCAGGGTCTGCTGGCTGGGTGCTGGCAGGCTTGCAACTGGCACAAGCACTGTAGCCAGACTGTGCCCCTTTAAGGGCTCTGGGGCCGGGAGGGGGACAGAAAAGTTTCCCTGGTTTAGCCCGGAGTGGCCACCAGGGCAACCTGGGAAGGGCTAGCCTCCAACAAGTTCGAATTAAGTGGCTACACAGCCCTTAATTCGAACTACTTAATTCGAACTCGGCATTAGTCCTCGTAGTATGAGGTTTACCTAGTTCGAATTAAGCGCTCCACTAGTTCGAATTAAGTTCGAACTAGCGGTTTGTATGTATAGACGCTATTAAAGTTAATTCGAACTAATGGCTGTTAGTTCGAATTAACTTTGTAGTGTAGACATACCCCCACTGAGGAGGGGGAAATTAGACTTTGGGCAACGCCCCAAACTAAAGGAACAGACTCTGGTAAGTGGCCAGAAGTCCTACACCCCGGGTCCCCAGCTAACACCAGGACCTAACCTCTAGGCCACCCTGCTGGCCGGGTCTCCCGGCCACAAATGCTTATTTGTCTCTCACTGCTTCTTTTACTTTGTTTTTAGCCACAGTGGCACTTTTTTGGTTCTCTTACTATATATTTTTTTGATTTGGAGAATACATTTAAGTTGAGCCTATGTTATAGTGTCTTTAAAAATCCATGCAGCTTACAGGAAATCACTTTTGGAACTATGTCTTTTGAACTGTTTGTTTAACATGCTCATTTTTGTGTAGTCCTCCTTTCTGAAATTAAATGCTAGAATCACAGAATATTTGAACTGGAAGGGACCTCAAGAGATCAAGTCCAGTCCCCTGCCCTCATGGCAAGATGAAACATGGTTTATATCATCCATGATAGATATCTGTCTAACTTGCTCTTAAATATCTCCGGTGATGGATATTCCACATCCTCCCGAGGCAGTTTAATCCAATGTTTAGCCACCCAGACAGGAAGTTTTTCCTAATGTCCAACCTAAATCTCCCTTGCTTCAGTTTAAGCCCATTGCTTTTTGGCCTATCATCAGAGGCTATAGAGAACAATTTTCTCCCTTCTTCCCTTTGGCACCCTTTTAGATACCTGAAAACCACTATCATGTCCCGTCAGTCTTCTCTTTTCCAAGCTAAACAAGCCCAATTCCTTCAGCCTTGCCTCATAGCTCAGATTTTCTAGACTTTTAATCATTTTTGTTGCTCTTCATGAGCACTTCCAATTTTTCAGGGATTTAAGGACTGGTAAAAGCCAGCTGAAAGGGAGGGCAGTATGGCAGACTTTTTTTTTTTTGTAAGCAAAATACATGGAAATCGTGAGTGTTAAGCATCTTGCAGAATTGCACCTCTGGTAACGGCATGCTATGATTCTGTGTTTTAGCAAGGCACTGAAGCACATGTTTTATTTTAAACATGCTTACATCTGATTAGATGTGCTTTTAGGGATACACTTAAGCATATGCTGAAGTGGTTTGCTGAATGGGGTGCCTAAAGAAGGAGGTGCTGAGTTCTTTTTCTCTGAAATTGAAAGTTTATCCTTAAAGGCCCATTCATGTTCTATTAAAGTCACAGCTCTCATTGACTACAACTAGAATCAAACCTGAAAGAAAGTTAAATCCAAGAGCAAAATATAAAAGACAAGTAACACACATATTTTACCTTAAATAGTTTTGAACAAAAAAATGTTCAGACACTTTAATACTGACTGATCCACTGTAACATCAAAAGAAATTTAATGTGGATTTCCACTGCATTCATAGCATGAAGTAAAGGAGTATTTATTATGTTTCCTTTTTAAAATCTTTTTTTGACTGTGAACTTGTTACAGATATAATGTATTTTATATGTAAAAAAATCTAAGTCATTAGAATGTTCTTTGAAAAATATTGCTTAATTGTTGCAAATGGGAATGTATATTAACTGTACAATTGTAACTTTTATTCAGGAAAACAAGTGAAGCTTCATGATCTACTGTCATCCGCATAATACTCATTACTATTTGTTTGTTACAGATGATGATAAAGAGACTGAAATCCAAACAGTTGTTTCAGAACCAAGTTGCCATACTAAGATCTGTAAACAGAAAGCTGGAACATCACATAATAAACCTATTAGGGCAAAGGCTTGCTCTTATGATACGGCAGGTATGTAAATCTTAGTATCACAGAAACAAATTAAGTTCTTAGTTAAGCCATTGACGACAATGGTGTTACTTCAGATGCAAACTGATGTAACTGAGAAATATTTGTCTCAGTGTCTTTTTGCGAGCAGCTATATATTTTGGTTAAAAACTCTGTGGGATAATTCTAGTCAAGGTGTCATTTTAATTCTGAAAGACATCAGTGTCTTATAGCTTTCCCTGCAAATTTCCTTTGTTTTCCTTTTTTCACACTTTGTCTCAAACTAGAAGTGAATTTGTACATAGGGTTAAAAAATTTTGAGTTCCCAGATATTAAAAACATTATTCAGATGACTGTCTAGCTTTTTATGCTGGTTTTTAGCATCTTGACAACTCAGATTTAAAACTTTAGTTGAGGCATGTACTGGAGTCTTCATTGCAGTGATCTACTCCAATCCCATCTGGATTAGCAGTTTTCAGCTGAGAGTCTATGTGTCTTTTGGGGGGCTGCAGAGCCCTGTTGCTGATATCTGGTGCTCTGACCTCTGACATCCCCCTTGTGAGGCTCAATCGGAGTGGTGTGGGGACTGATGTCCCAAGCCTTGGTGCCCCCTTGTCAGGCTGAAGCTGGGAGTGGTGCAGGACTGAAGTCACAAGCTCACACCCTGCGCAGCCCTGAGCTCCCTGCCCCAAAGCCAGGAGCATCAGGGCTGAAACCCCGATGAAGGCAGGAATCTTGAACCCATGGCAGAGTTGAAGGGGCACAAGAGAGTTGTCCCCCCCAACTTAGTGCTTTACCCAGAGTGTAGCAGTCCTGGGATAGTTCTGCTCCCCATCTCTTCTTCCTCCCAGCCATCCTCAGGCCAGGACCTCTGGCCACATCCTAGGAAGGAAGCCAGAGTCAGGTAGCTTTTCCTCTGACTGGTGTTGCCATGGAATGGGCAGTATGGGCATTCCCTCATCTGCTGCTTGTGCCCAGGATTGTGGCTGCTCCTCAGCTCTCAGCCCCCTTTGACTGCTCACTTAGCTGGTCAGAGCTCCCTTGCTGCTGTTTGTGGGTGGTGTTGCATCAGTGAGATTAGTCTCAGACCAAGTATCAGTTGACATTATCCATGCCTCTTGAAAATTAGGAAATAGCTGGAATAAAAGCCTTTTCCAACAATCTCTGGGAAAACCTGCTTGATTGCCCTGAAGAGTATGATAGACTGGACCTCCTGTTTCAAGAGTTTCTTGTGCACGAAGTCCCTGAAGGAGGACAGAGAGAGGCAATGGAGATGGGGATAGAATGAAAGTTTATGCAATATCACACATTAATGACCTCCAAATTCTATCTGTGAGGTAATGAGATAGGAAGGAAGCTGGACTGACAATTCTGAAAGAGGGGTTGGAAAGAATCACACAGCACTGGAACTGGGAAGGATGGGCAGCTTGAGGTGCTCAACTGAGACATTGTTTCTTAGAAGGAGGTGCAAGTGATGTTGCTGTGGAAGAGTGAGGTCCCTTCTTTTGAAGCCTTGATCTCCTTTGAATGTCAGAAGCTTATGGGGGATTGTATTGGAACAGCCTAGATCACAATCACATAAGAAACCCAGTAAACTATCTTTTTGCAAGGACATAAATTCCTAGTGACTATTGTGTAGCTGTCAATATCCTCAGAGAGTATAAGGAGGAATCTGTTTCATAACTGAATAGTTTGGGTCCTTCAAAAGTAAGATCTTTGATATATTCTGCACCTGTCTTGGGAGACCAAATGAGCTCAGAGTGATCATGGTCGTGGCTAGGTATCTAGAAATTGTATTTATGGCATCTAAGGTAGTTTGGAGAAAGGATCATGGCTATCAGCTGACCCTCTGAAATGAGAGTCTGAAAGCATTCCTGATGATGCAGTAGCAAATTGTAGAGCGTGAACTTAGAATATGTGTTGTAGTCAAGCTTTGCCAATAGGAACTGGGGCGGGGGGCACATGGTTTAGCTTTTCCTGTCTACAATATCTAATCACTTGGATTCCTCATAAGCAGAAGAAGAAATGGTAATGTTTATTCATTTGCCACATTTGCAACCAAAGAATTGTGGGATGCAACACAAAAAGGCCCATATCCTTAGAGAGGAAATGCTACTTTTTATCTTGCTTAGAGATGGGTTCAACAGTGCTAGGTATTTGCCAGACTTTACAGGGACATGATATCAGGGCCTGAAAGGTGAGTCAGAGACTCAGATGTAGGTCCCATTAGAGCTGCTTTAGAAGGATAGGGTCATAATTCAAAAAGATCTGGACAAAATGGAGAAATGGTCTAAAGCAGGGTGGCCAATCCATTTAACAAAGAGAGCCAAAACAGTGGCAGAAAAAATGCGAAGAGCCGCACCAGAATTGTCAAGCAAAAAAAAAAAAAAGCTCCTCAGAACAGAAAGAAAAACAAAAAAAGCCTCCCAGAACAGAATTGTCAAGCAAAAACAAAAAAAATTAAAAAAAAATTTTTTTTAAAGGAAGCTGCCCATTTAAGATGGCTGCCATCTTGGGCGCCATTTTTAAAATCCCACAGCTCTGACCCATTAAGCATAGGGAAGCTGGAGGCCGGGGGGGGAGCTAATGGGGGGTGGGGGCCGTTTGGGGGGGCACAGGAGCAGCTTCGTGAGCTGCACTTTTGGGGGGCAAGAGCCACATGCAGCTCATGAGCTGTGGGTTGGCCACAGTTGGTCTAAAGTAAATAGGATAAAGTTTAATAAGGACAAATGCAAAGTACTCCACTTAGGAAGGAACAATCCGTTTGACACACAGAAAATGGGAAGTGACTGTCTAGGAAGGAGTACTGCAGAAAGGGATCTAGGGGTCATAATGGCACTTCTTTGGTTCTCTTACTATTTTATTTTTTAATTTGGAGAATACATTTAAATTGAGCCTATATTATAGTGTCTTTAAACATCCGTGCAGTTTAGAGGAAATCACTTTTGGCAGTGTGTCTTTTAACTTCTGTTTAAAGAACTTGCTCATTTTTGTGTAGTCCCTCCTTTCTGAAACTTAATACTAGAATCATAGAATACTTGAACTGGAAGGGACCTCGAGAGATCATCAAGTCCAGTTCTCTACCCTCAGGGCAGGACCAAGCATGGCCTATATCATCTTTGATAGATGTCTGTCTAACCTGCTCTTAAATATCTCCAGAGATGGAGAGTCCACAACCTCCCTAGGCAATTTGTTCCAGTGTTTAACCACCTGGACAGTTAGGAAGTATTTCCTAAAGTCCAACGTATACCTCTCCTATCTTGCTCTCTCACTCCTGTTAATGCATCCCAGAATCATGTTTGCTTTTTTTGCAACAGCATCACACTGTTGGCTCATATTTAGCTTGTGGTCCACTATGACCCCTAGATCCCTTTCTGCAGTACTCCTTCCTAGACAGTCGCTTCCCATTCTATGTGTGTGAAACTGATTGTTCCTGCCTAAGTGGAGTACTTTGCATTTGTCCTTATTAAACTTGATTTTGTTTATCTCAGACAATTTCTCTAGTTTGTCCAGATCATTTTGAATTATGTCCCTATCCTCCAAAGCACTTGCAACCCCTCCCAGATTGGTATCATCCGCAAACTTAATAATCATACTCTCTATGCTGTCATCTAAGCCGTTGATGTAGATATTCAACAGAACCGGTCTCAAACAGACCCCTGTGGAACCCCACTTGTTATGCCCTTCCAGCATGATTGTGACAGTTAATAACTACTCTCTGAGACTGGTTATCCAGCCAGTTATGCACCCACCTTATAGTAGCCCCATCTACACTGTATTTCATAAGTTTATTGATAAAGTCATGCTAGACCATGTCAAATGCCTTACTAAAGTCTAGGTATACTATGCCCACCACTTCTCCCTTATCTGCAAGGCTTGATATCTTATCAAAGAAAACTATCAGATTGGCTTGAAGTTTGTTCTTTACAAATCCATGTTAGCTGTTGCCCATTTTCAGTGTCCTTGAGCTCCGTACAGTAAGGAGAGCATGCGAGTACTTTCTTTCCCCAATTCTGGGCAAGTCAGTGAGTGTACTCACAGACAGTACCGTTTGCATGTTTTACATAAACTGCCAAGGTGGGGCCAGGTCATATCATCTATGCAAAGAAGCTGTGGCCCTGGTGCATTCACCATCATGTCACCATATGAGCTGTATATCTCCCAGGCAAGCAAAATGCCATCGTAGATCAATTAAGATGAATATTTCATCAGAAATACAAGTGGGAGATATATCTCCAAGCCCTACATTCCATCTTCCAGAAGTGGGGCTTTGTGGGAATAGATTTATTCACTACATTCCACAATGCGAAGTACCCCAGATATTGCTCCAGAGTGGGACTAGGCAAGAGTTCCATGGGAGATGCCATGATGATCAGCTGGTCTCAGAGTCTGTTATACTCCTTCCTGCCCTTTCCCCTTCTCCACAAAGTCATACAAAAAATAAAACAGGAGAGGGTCAGGGTCATTCTGATAGCATCCACATGGCTCAGGCAGACCTGGTTTCCTTACCTGTCTCTGTTGTCAGCTGCTCTTCCGATTCCTCTTCCCTGGGTGCCAGACATACTGTCTCAGGATCAGGGTCTCATTCTTCATCCCGATGTCCACAAACTCCATCTCAAGGCTTGGCTCCTCCAAGGGTGATTACATAGGATGTCACATGTTTGGAAGAAGTTCTACTCTAATCATGAACTGTTGTAAGGAAAGTACAAGGAATATCTATTTGCAGAAATAGCACTGTTTCCCTAAGTGGGCTGCCCACAGAGCACTTCAGCCTTGTACAACACAGCTGCTGACGGTCTTGGAATATCTTCTCTCCTTGAAGAAACAAAATCTATCGAATTCATTGATAAAGGTCCACTTAGCAGCTATTTCTAGTGAGCATGATAATGTTGAGGTCACACTATTTATTTCTTCTCATCTGACCACCAAAAAATTCTTCAAGGGTCTCAAGGTTTCCCCTCCCCACAATAAAGCTCATAAAGTGCCATCTTGGGTTCTCAACCTTGTCCTTAACACCTTAACCTGCTCTCCATTTGAGACCATGGCAACATGCACACTATCACACCTTTCCAGAAAAGTTGCCTTCCTGCTCACCATTACAACAGTCAGAAGGGTCAGCGAGTTGGCCTCCCTCATGACTGATCTGCCGTTTATGATTTTTCACAAAGACAAAGTTGTGCTAAGACCACATCCGAAATTTCTACCAAAGATAGTTTCATAGTTCCACCTCAATGAATCCATATACTTACCTATTTTCCCCCAGAAGCCTCATCCTGATACCAGTGCTGCCTGACTCCGCTCCTTGAATGTACAGTGAGCAATTGCATTTTACCTAGACAGAGCAAAACAATTTACATGTTCTTCCAGACTGATCATTTCTATAGCGGATGTCTCCATAGGTCAGGTGATTTCAGAACAGAGGCTTTCAAAATGGCTAAATAAATTGTATTAAAACTTATGACATCTATAAGGTGTCAAGCTCTCCAAACTTTGACTCTAAAGCCCACCTACTCTGTGGACACTGTTTTGTAGTTACCTACAGTGAAGCATCCACAGGGACATCACTTGAAGAAGAAAAGGAAGTTTCCCTGTACAGTAATGATGGTTTTTCAAGATGTGTGTCCCTGTAGGTGCTCCACGACCCACCCTCCTCCCCTCTAGTCCTGAATATCTATTTACTCAGGCATAGAGAAGGAACTCAGGAGGGTTGGGCCGTGCATGTGAGGCACTAAGGCGCAAACACCATAAGGCGCTTACTGTGCATGCACAACCCAACAGACTACTACTGTTGAAATCTCAGATCTACAGCACTGGGATGACACGAAACTTACAGTGGAGTGTCCACAGGGGGACACATCTCGAAGAACTGTTGTACTGTACTTTCTTTTTCTTAGGCACCCTCAATACACCTATCTTCTCTAAATCATCTTTACCTTGTTCTTCTCTTATTTTGGCCTGTGTTTGTGCACTTTGTTGTTAATATCAATTGTATTGAATATCTGGCCACCATTAACCTTTTTAGTGAAGATTGGAAGAAACTATAGCATTACATACCTCAGTACTTTTGAGGTAATCAGTTATTAGATCTTTTTCATTAAGTAGTGAACATGTATTTCCCTTTCTTTTGATCCTAGTATGTTTGAAAACCCTTCTCTTATTCCTACATGCTTATGCTGTTTTGTTTCCTTTTTGCAATTTGTCTGTTTTCATTTTTTGTAAGAGATCTTTTTGATTTTCAGGTCAATTAAAAGGCTCCTAATGGAGCCATACTGGCATCTTCAAGTGTGTCTAAACTACACCCCTCTACCGACAGAGGGATGTAGATTAGGCACATTGCTATTGCAAATGAAGCAGGGATTTAAATATCCTGTGCTTAATTTGAATAAAAATGGCCTCCGCTTTTTTCTGCTGCGGCATTTTGCTGGCAAAAAGCGGCAGTCTATATGGGGATCGGCTGACAAGGAAAGCCTTTTCTGACTGATCGCTTATGCCTCGTGCAACGAGGTTTATAGGATCAGTTGGAAAAGGCTTTCCTTGTCGACCGATCCCCCGTCTAGACTGCCACTTTTTGCCAGCAAAGTGCCGCGTTGGCAAAAAGCGACGGCCATTTTTATTCAAATGAAGCATGGGATATTTAAATCCCTGCTTCATTTGCAATAGCGACATGTCTAATCTACATCCCTCTGTCAGCAGAGGGGTGTAGTTTAGACACACCCTTCCTGTCCTTCCTTGGCATCAGGATAGTTTTGATTTGTGCCTTTAATACTTTCTCCTTGATAAACTGCCAACTCTCCTGAACTCCTTTGTCCCTTAGATTTTCTTCTTATGGGACCTCACCTCCCAGCTCTCCAAGTTTTAGTCTGTTTTGAAATCCATTATCTTTATTCTATTCTTACTCTTTCTCTTTATAGAATCATAAATTCTATGACCTCATGATCATTTTCACCCACATTTTGTCTTCCAACTTCATATTCACTATCAATTACTCCATTCTGATCAAAATCAAGTCTAAAATTACTGTCCCACCAGGTTACTTCCTTCATTTTCTGAAACAAAAAGTTGTCCCCAGTACATTCCAGATATTTAGTTGGAAATGATTTTGTGTTGTCATACTACTTTTCCAACAAATATCTGGGTAGGTAAAATTACCCATTACTACCAAACCTTCGGTTTTGGATATTTATTTGTTCTAGAAATGCCTTATGCAGTTCCTCTTCCTGATTTATTGGTGTATGGTAGACACCTGCCGTGAAACCACCCGTATTTTTTTTTTACCCTTACATTTCTGACAGACACATTCATTTACCATTCTACATCTGATGAGGATAGGGTTACCAATTTTGATTAGGCATATTTCTGGAGGTTTTATCAGATGACATAATCTTTAATTAAAGATTAATCTTTAATTCCTAGAGACTCCAAAACAATCCTGGAAGGCTTGCAACCCTGAGTGTGTAACTACATCTTTTTTCAGGGCCTCCAAGATCAGGATATGGTTCAGGCAACAGAGGTACATGGAGTGCCTTAACAGTGGGGGAAGTTACTCCATTTATGACAATATCATTTGGTTGGAATAGCATTCTGCCCAGGAAGGTAAACTCTCAATCAGCTGAAAATCCTGATGCCACAAACTTTTCCAGTGCAACCCATAATGGAATTTATAATTCGGCCTCAATAGTTGAAAAGAATCTGAGTAACAGTGGAGTAATGCCAATTTGCAGTTTATGTACTTTTTTACTTTTGAAGAGGGCTATCTAAGGGCATGTGAATCCCATCATAATCCAAGGCACATTTAGTGAACTCTGTCTCCAAGTCAACAACTACTTAGGGACATTGTTCATGCGCAGTACCTTTGGGAAGATCACATACCTGATTGCCTTGGAAATCTGTGCACCATCCCCCCACCAGTCAACTTGCCAACATCAAATTGGTAATCAAAGACAATGTCAGGAGTGGCCAGCTTCTAGATGGGTATAACAACCCACTTCTGGACCAGTCTGACTGTCCTCATGTGTGTGTCATGATACTTGAAATTAAGGGCAGTCTACTCACAGAGGTCTAGAAATATTGCTTTCTTCATAGGAAATTTTTGGTGCATGACAATGTAATCTAGGGAAGTTAAAATGACTGTTTGGTTAAATGATAATGCTTAGTCAGTTAGCCATCTTGACTTAAGTCCTACTGCTAAGCTTGCCACCCAGCCCCACCGCAGGGTCCTGCCATGGGATCCTGATGCAGCAGGAGTCCTGCTGCCTAGTCTGTCTGGGGCTGCTCTAGCCTGGCACAGGTGACTACTGCCGGAGTTCACTGACAAGTGCCAGTTAACTAGTAAGCATACAGGTAAGCCTCATGCGTACCAGTTGCTATCCCTAATGTGATTTCAACAGTTTGTGCTTGAAGCCCTGCTCCAGAAGCACCAGTTTGCTTAGAGGCATCAGCAGCTATCCTGTGAGTTGTGAGCAGCATCAGACAGTTGGAGTCTGCTGCCTCTTCCTTAACTTTTGGTTGGTCAGATGCCTTTGGTTGCTCAGACAATGCTGCCAAAATGTTCACCAGCATCTCATAGGTGCTCTGCCCGTTTCCTGATATACTAGTGAAACTGCAAGTAGAACAAGTTCTTCAAATAGTAACTTCTCCTATGTGGCTGGCTCTCGTTGTCAAAGAGAATGCAGACTCAAAAGTCATTTCAGTTGGATGTGTTAGTGGGCTGTGTCAAATACCTATCAAGTACAATGGGATGGATAATCAAGCTTTCCCACAATGCACCAAGAACAAGGGACTAGAGTGACTACAACGAAGATAGTCACTTGGCAACATAGGATCATCTGTTTTGTCTCAGGTCTGCATAGTGCATTATGGAGACACAATTGTGAAGTCCTTATTTAGAAATTCTAAGCTTAGGGTGAATATTGAGTGTAGATTGTCAAGCATGAGCTTACAGATACCAAATCTGTGTGCTTTAGTCCCACAGAACTGTGTTTATATTACAGTGTGGACATAGCCTAAGAAACCTCTTCTGTGTTCCCACTCCTCTTTCCACTTGGATCCTCACCTCTTCCAGGCTGGGGGCCTGGCAGGAATAAGCCATTCTGCTCTTGGGGCACCTCTGGTATTTTCACCATGGGAATTAAAAAAAAAAAAAAGTATAGTTGGAATAGGAAATTGTGGACTTCAGCACTCCTCCTCTATCTTCTTTTTCTTCTTTCCCCACCTTTGTTTTACTTCTGTAGGCACTGAGCTCTACACATGAGTTAAAGATGGTAACTGTTGTCTTACATGTTGAAATAGATGAGCCTGAGCTCTGACCTGTTTGCCCTTCTAATGATGCTTAGACTGGGGTGGAGCTGAGGTTGGCTTGTCCTAGTCAACAGGAAGGCAGACTAACTCCCCACAAAGTGGGCTCATATCCATTGAGAAGAGAGGAGTGAGGAGGCAGATTGGTTTTTTTTCTAAGTCTTTCTGCACTGCTCAAGTCTCAATTGCAATTTCCTTTCACTACCTCAGGTAATGTCAACTGAGCTGAGCACCACAATGACAGTAAATTTAGTCTTTCTTAACTTTCATGGGCTATATATTAACGTTAGTTTATTCAGCTATGAGAATAATAACTAAAGACTGAGTAACAGGTTGACCAAGACAATGAAAAGCTATACATTAATTTGAAATATGTACCTTGTTTGGGTATGTCTTAAAAATTGATATTTTCATTCTTTAAACACCAGAACCAATTGATGATGATGTGATTAAGCATATTTTGAGGCTGAGGGGCAAACTTGGCTGGCAAACTGTATTACCACCACATGGATTCAGAGCCGAAGAGATGAAGGCAACTAAAATTCAGAAGATTGCAGTAGGGGTAATTTTTCTTTATTTTTCTGTTGAATTTTGCCTTGTGTAAATGAGGATTGAATATAATTTGGTTAAAATAGTTCTTTGAGTGATTGCTCATGTCCATTCTATGTAGGTGTATGCATGCTGCATGCATATGTCATTGGAAGTTTTTTCCTTAGCAGTACCTGTTGGGCCAGCAGGAGAGCCCCTTGAAGTGGCATCACTATATTGGCTAATATATTCCCCTGCTGGCCCTCCACCCCCTCAGTTCCTTCTTAGTGCATGTGACAGTCATTGAAACATGTATTTGCTCTTGCTCTTCAAGCGCCTTTTAGCAGTTTTCTCTTTTCATTCAGTTAGTTAAAGTTTCACAGTTCATTGTTCTTCTTCGAGTGGTTGCTCATGTCCATTCGAATCAGGTGTGTGCACCGCGTGCACCGCATATTCCGGAGCGTATTCCCTAGTGGTACCCGTAGTGCCGGCAGGGCGCCCCCTGGAGTGGTGCCGGCATGGCAGGGCATAAGTACCCCTGCCGGCGCTCCCCCACCTCAGTTCCTTCTTACCGCCCGTGACGGTCGTTGGAGTGTGTGTCTCTCTTAGTTTAGTTAATGGTTCCCATTTCTCTTAGCATTGTAAATAGTTCAATTAGTTAGGTAGTTAGTGTTTACTTCGTTCTTTGTTCTTCTCCCCAGAGCCAGACACCTCCCCTCCCTGCTGTAACCCAATCTTCCTCCTCCCCCCCCCCCAACCTTATGCTCGGGTCCTGGAGCCAGAGCCGCTGCACCGCATCTGGGAAGCCATGCGCACCACCGCCCCCCTCACCCGATCTCCCTCCCCTCCCCTTCTCCAGAGCCAGGAATCTCCCTCCCACTCTAACCCAATTCCCTTCCCCCCCCAACCTTATTCCCGGGTCCTGGAGCCCCTGCCACTGCTGCTGAAACCTCTGCCTGCACTCAGCGGCTGGCTACTTGCACGTGCAGATTGGGATGCTGTGTGCGACCTGGCCTACACGTGCAGGAAATGACGCAGTGCGCTGGGGGCCATGAGTGTAACAGCGTGGGCCATGAGTACGCATGCGGCTCACAGTGGCCCGGCCATGAGAGCAGCTGACCTAAGCGGTTCCGGGTTCCATCCTGGTTCCATCAGGAGCCACAATTTTTTTCTTGGCTTGTGATCCTTGGGTAGGCCATGATATCCTCAATACATGCAACTATATAACAGACAAGACCAACATCAACAAAACCATAGTAAAGGCAGAAACCAACCACCACGCCCACCCTCTCTCAATTCACATCGGTCACCGCAACTAAATAAGCAAATTTGAGCGGTGTGTCAAGGGTCAAGAAAACCTTTTGCCTATTCTAGTGCCACCTTTGTCATTTAAACTGTTTCAGCACTGTCTTCTTCCCTTTTTTAACAACTGGCGATAAATAACCTATGATAGATGTAGAATAGTGATAGAGATGCAGCCGTGTTAGTCTGGTGTAGCTGAAACAAAAGACAGAACTATGTAGCACTTTAAAGACTAACAAGATGGTTTATAGGTGATGAGCTTTCATGGGCCAGACCCACTTCCTCAGATCAATATGTGGAAGAAAATCGGCACAACCATATATACCAATGTGATACAATCAAAAAAATGAACGCATGTGAAATTGACAAATCAAATTTTAGAACAGAGTGGGGGTGAGGGGGGAAGGTTAGTTTCTGTGAGGTAATGACATAGGGGTGATAATTGGGGAAGCTATCTTTGTAATGGGTGAGATAATTAGAGTCTTTGTTTAAACCCACACATAAAGTGTCAAATTTAAGCATGAATGACAATTCTGAAGCTTCACGTTGAAGTCTGGAGATAAAGTCTCTTTGAAGCAGTATGCATGTTTTAAGGTCATTGAGGGAATGATCAGTCTGGCTGAAATGGCAGGCAACAGCTTTCTCTCTGTGAGAGAGTCTTATGTCTGTTTTGTGTGCATTGATTCTTTGGCGAAGTGTCTGAGACGTTTGTCCAATGTACATAGCAGACGGATGCTTTAGGCACATGATGGCATAAATTATATTTCTGGATGAACAGGAATATGTGTTCTTGATCTTGTAACTGGCATGGTTAGGTCCAACAATGGTGTCAGCAGAGTAAATATGTGGACAAAGCTGGCACCGGGGTGTCTTGCGAGGGAAAGTTCCAGGGTTGGTATTAGTGTGATATGTCCTGTGGTTGTTGGTAAGAATCATCCTGAGGTTAGGTGGTTGTCTATAGGAGACTATGGGTCTGTCTCCCAGAGCCTCTCGGAGAGTAGTATCCTGTTCCAGTATAGGTTGTAATTTATTGATAATGCGTTGGACGGGTTGAAGTTGGGGGCTATAGGTGATGAAAAGGGGTGTTCTATTGTTGGTTTTTCTGGGTCTGTCTTGAAGTAGATGGTTTCTGGGTATTCGTCTGGCTCTTTCAATTTGCTTTTTTATTTCTCCGGGTGGGTAATTGAGGTTTAAAAATGCTTGGTAGAGATCCTGAAGTTTCTGGTCTCTGTCAGTGGGATTAGAGCAGATGCGGTTGTATCTAAGGGCTTGGCTATAGACGATGGATCGTATGGTGTGTCCTGGATGGGAGCTGGAGGCATGTAGGTAACTGTAGGAGTCAGTGGGTTTTCTGTAGAGAGTGATGTCTAATTTACCATTGGTGATTTGTACTGTGGTGTCCAGGAAATGGATCTCTCGTGTAGAATGGTTCAGGCTAAGATTGATGGTGGGATGTAGGTTGTTAAAGTCTCTGTGGAATGTATCCAGTGTTTCTTGGCCATGGGTCCAGATCATAAAGATGTCATCGATGTAGCGTAAGTAGAGAAAGGGTAAAAGGGGACGGGATCTGAGGAAACGTTGTTCTAAGTCAGCCATAAAGATGTTAGCGTACTGTGGGGCCATGCAGGTACCCATGGCTGTGCCGCTGATCTGGAGGTATAAGTTGTCACCAAATTGGAAATAATTGTGGGTGAGAACAAAGTTACACAGGTCTGCTACCAGATTGGCAGTGGTATCCTCTGGGATAGTGTTTCTAATGGCTTGTAATCTGTCTTCATGTGGGATGTTGGTGTAGAGAGCTTCTACATCCATTGTAGCAAGGATGGCGTTATCAGGGAGGTTATCGATGTTTTGTAGTTTTCTCAGGAAGTCAGTAGTATCTTGGAGATAGCTGGGAGTGTTGGTTGCGTAGGGTTTGAGAAGAGAGTCTACATAGCTGGATAATCCAGTAGTGAGCGTGCCGATACCTGAGATGATGGGGCGTCTGTGGTGTCCAGGTTTATGGATTTTGGGAAGCAGATAGAACAATCCTGATCGGGGTTCAGAAGGTGTGTCTGTGTGGATTTGGTCCTGAGTAGAGGTGGGGAGTGTTTTAAGGAGACAGCGTAGTTTCTTTTGGTATTCTGAAGTAGGATCAGAGGAGAGAGGTTTGTAAAATGTGGTGTTGGAGAGTTGTCTAGTTGCCTCCTGGTCATAGTCGGATTTATTCATAATGACCACAGCACCCCTTTTGTCAGCTGGTTTGATGATAATGTCCGGGTTGTTTTTGAGACTCTGGATGGCATAGTGTTCAGCGCGGCTGAGATTGGATGTCGCTTGTTGTTTGTGAATAATGTCAGTCTGTGCATTGTTGCGGAAGCATTGTATATAGAAATCCAGATTGTAATTCCGACCCTCAGGGGGAGTCCATATAGAATTGTTTTTCTTTTGGTGTTGATAGGGGGGATCTGGTTGGTCAGACTGATGTTCAGTAGTAGTTTGGAAATATTCTTATAGGCGGAGGCGGCGAAAGAAAGCCTCAAGGTCACCACAAAATTTATCCCGGGGGCTTTCTTTCTGCCCCACCTCCCCCACTAACTGGATTCAATTTTGTGGTGACTTTGAGGCTTTCTTTCGCCGCCTCCGCTTGAGCAGTCATCAGCCGGATCGCGCATGCACGGCTCGTGCCTCAGGCTGTTTGCGCTTTTTGATCTCTCACGCAGTCCGGCTCCCACCAGTTCTTTCCTTGCCGCCCACGGTCGCAGACAGAGCGAGCTTGACCTCCTCACAGATCTTTGACAGGAGTCAAAAGAAAAGTTAACTTAGTGTCTTAGGCATAGTTTCCTTGTTAGTTAGTAGTTACTTCATAGTTAGCAGTTCGTTGAAAAAAAAGTCTTGTATTTCTAGTTAGAGTTAGACTTAGTACTAAAAATTCCCAGTTCTCCGGGTTTTAAGAAGTGCATCACTTGTAGAGATGCCACGCCTGCCTCAGACAGCCACGCAGAGTGCGTCAGGTGCCTCGGTGAGGCGCATATCCCGCAGAAGTGTGCCCATTTTGCCAAACTCACTGTGAGGGCATGGCAGGATAGGGAGATGAGGCTTAAAATGATATTATTTGACAAAGCCTCACAACTGGCGGAAATGTCAATACCAGCCTCAACGCGACGGTCTCCTTCACCACAGAAAAGGAGAGCGCAGTCACCGCTGTCTGGTCCAGCCCGAAAACGGCTATCTCCGGCTCAGTCCCTACCTTCGCATAGAGTGAGCGTAGGCGACAAACCAGGCACCTCGGGCACTACTTTGCCGAGGCAAAAATTGGCTTCAGAGCCAAAATCGTGGCAAAACCTGATCTCAGTGCCACCAACTGCCATAATGGTTCATCTCTTGGCACCGCCGGTGACCGTGCCAAATACACCGATGCTGTTGCCATCGACAACATCGGCACCGACTGCCCTGGCACTGGCAGATCAGGCACCGCCTGCAACGGTGCCCAGCACACCAACGGTCACATCGACACTGGCACCATCGGCGCGGACGCACCTGGCACTGACCTCATCGGCACCGCCTGCATCCACACGGTCAGACTCAGCATCGGCATGGGAGGGCTCGGTGCCGCTTTCATCTCCCACAAGATCAACCGGCCATTTGTCGCCTCCATACAGCCCTCCAACACCTCCAGTCCTAAAGAAAGCGTCTCACATGTCTGACCCTAAGGCACAATTAAGCCTGGAGCCTTTATCCTTCTCTCCAACACCATCTTCTCCACCACACTCACCATACTTAACCAGAGAAGATAGAGACAGGGCACATTGACATGGCAGATACAGGTCTATATATGACCTTTCCCCTTCACCATACAGGGTGTATGCATCGTACTCCCCTCCACCTTCACCCTACAGATACCAATGAATATACTATAGATAGAGATATACTTCAAGACCCTCTTTCCCATATAGTCACTACAGCCCAGTTCACCACCGACATTATACGCAGCAAGACTCCGTTCAAAGCCATCATCACCAAAAGGATCGCTATATGCATAGCGAAAGCTATCCCAGATGTCAGCACCTTCGGCTTCTCCTAAACAGGACCAAGCTCAACAATTACCCCCTGCATCCCCGGGACCCCAGTCTACAACTCACTATTCAGAACCGGAGGGGAGACACTTCTCGGAAACAGATGAATAACCACCTGATGTTTCTCCGATGGATCAATCCTCATCATCCACTGATGAAGCTGTTGTATCTGGGGACTAGTCTCCACCTGACAATCTCAGGCAATTCCAGGATTTATTCAAGAGAGTTGCTGCATCACAGGATATTCAGTTATCGGAGGTGCCACAAAAACAACACAGGCTCCTTAAAAACTTGCAGAGGGGTAGGATCGCTATACCAATAGATGAGGCTATTATGGAGTCGGTGGATGAGATATAGCAGACTCCTGCCTCTGCGCCCCCCCCCCCATAAGAGGGCTGAGAAGGAGGTACTTTGTCACCTAGAAAGGTGCTGACTTCCTATTTGCACATCCACAACCCAACTCGTTGGTTGTTGATGCCGCTCAGCTCTGATCTAAACTCCCTCAACATAAAAACATCAATGACAGGGACAACAAATGCATGGAACTCTTTGGTAGGAAACTCTATTTTTCCACCATACTCCTTCTCAGAATAGCTAATTACACAATGATTTTGTCGAATCATAACTTTGACAATTATTCAAAATTATCTGCCCTCATGGAACATCTGCCAGATGCAAAGAGACTAATACTAAAGTTGATTGTCCAAGAGGGCTACGCTTCTTCTAGAACATCACAGCAAATAGCCCTGGATGTGACCGATACAGCATCTAGAGCCACAGCCACGTCTGTCATAATGAGAAGAGCATCATGGCTACAATCGGCCAGAGTCCCTAGGGAACTACAGTCGAAGGTAGAGGACCTCCTCTTTGACAAATTAAAGCTTTTTGCTGAAAAGACTGATGATGTCCTGCATTCTAGTAAGGATTCAAGGGCAACTTTATGGACATTAGGAATGTACACACCTCCCTATCATCGCAAACAATATATACCATACCAAAAGAACAAGGAACTCCAGTACCAAAGATACCACCAATGAGGCTTTGACCAGCCCAGAACCAGACAGAGACCACAACGAAAGCATCAACAGAACAACTGCACCACCAACAGTCAGAACGGCAAGCAGCAGGTTTGACTTGTTGGTTGAGGGCCTGCAAGATCTTCCCATCTCTCACCAATCATCAGACGTCGGTCCACTCTTCCATCACCACCTGAAAGCCTTTCAACAGCATTGGAAGGCCATCACCTCAGACCCATGGGTCATCGAGATAGTCAATGCAGGGTATACCATCCCCTTCACCAAACTACCTCCAACTTCCCCATCTTTCCCGTGCCTTCTCACGAGAACCTTCTCAGGCAAGAGGTTCAACGCCTCCTTGACCTCGGGGCAATAGAGACCATCCCCAAGGAATTTTGGGGCAGAGGATTTTACTCACACTGCTTCCTTACCCCAAAGAAAACAGGAGGGTGGAGGCCTATTTTAGACCTACGCAGATTGAACCGTTATCTTCACAAATGGTTATCTTCAAAATGGTTACCCTAACTACCAAGGCTCGACAAACTGCTGATTCTACTTGCCCATGGCGAGCAGATTTCAGCTGGTCACTCCGTGCACCCCATTCACCGGCGCTGCACGCATGCACAGTGTCGGTCTGACGCATGCGCAGTGCAGGGCTGGGGAGTAGCTCTCGCTGTGGTTTGTCAAGCCCTGCTAGCTACTATAATTACGGCATCAGACAAAGGAGACTGGTTTGTGGCCCTCGACCTGCAAGATGCATATTTCCACATAACGATGCACACAGACACTTTCTCCGTTTCACAGTGGGACTAGAACATTACCAATATTTAGTACTTCTGTTCGGTCTTTCTTCTGCACCCAGAGTCTTCTCGAAGACTCTGGCTGTTGTGGCAGCGTATCTACGCAGACACCACATCATTATATTTCCTTACCTGGACGACTGCCTTGTCAAAGGCACATCGGAAAAGGAAATGCTTCACATGATTTCTACAACAAAACAGGTATTCGAGCTTCTAGGCCTGTTGCTCAATATACAGAAGTCGACTTTGACACCTACACAAATATAGAATTTATAGGTGCCCAACTAGATGCTGTGACAGAGCGTACTTACCCTCCGAGAGATTTCAAGACATCCAGGGCCTTATTACCACTATCACAGTGAGTCCTACAGTCCCATTCTCACATGCCTTCAGTTAATGGGTCACATGGCTGCTACAACATATGTAGTCACTCACACATGCCTACACTTTCGATGTCTACAACACTGGATTGCCATGGTTTACTCCCATCAAAAAGGAAAAATGCGCAAGCGGGTAGCTCCTCCTCCACACGTACTTTAATCCCTCATATGGTGGACCAAACCTAGCAATCTTCTGGCAGGCGTACCTTTCCATCGAGACCAACCTTCTATACCAGGAGTGGCCAACCCACGGCTCCTGATGGAACCGGGATGAAACCCAGAACTGCTCAGGTCAGCTGCTCTCACAGCTGGGCTGCTGTGAGCCGCATGCGTGCTCACGGCCCGTGCTGTTCTGCTCATGGCCCCCAGGGCACTAAGTCAATAGTGCCCAGGGCTGAGCGCAGGCAGTGGCAGCAGCTTCGGGTGCGGCGGCGGCAGCGCCAGCAGTGACTCCGGGACCTGGGCACAAGGTTAGTGGGGGAGGGGGATTGGGTTAGAGCGGGGAAGGGAGGTGTCTGGCTCTGGGGAATGGGAGGGGGGTTGGGAGGGTGCGCACGGTGCGCCAGCCGCTCAGCGCATGTGCCAGCGCACTTCCTGAGACCTGGGATCCTCAGGTACTGGCCCCAGCTGTCTCTGTCCTCTCCTCCTGGCCAGATCCCCCCCACTCAAGAGTACCCTGCCCCAGCACCCTGTCCACTGCCCCCACCAGCACAGTTGGGGCCACATTAGTGAGGCTTGCGGGTTTTTGGGAGTGGTTGTTTTTTTGCATCTCACTTGTGTGGCCCCAACTGACTTTTCTGTGGGTCAGTGACCCCTGACTCAAAACAGGTTCCCCACCCCTCTCATAAATAAAGACAATGCTGAAACATTTTGTGTTTGACATAATATTTTATTTAAAAATGAAGCCTGGCCAACAAGCCCCTAACTGGGACCAAGTCCCCATCATAACACTCCTGCACCCTCCCCGACCCCAAACCTGAGCCTATCATACACTGGAAACCCCTGTCCTGAGCCTCTCTCATCCCCAAACTCCTGCACCCCCACATCCCCAGTCTTCTGCCATAACACTCCTGCACCATCCAAACACTCCAAATCTGTGTCCTGAGCCCATCATACTCCCAGCCTCTCTGCCCTGAGCCCCTCATGCACCCCAGCCCAAACTCCTGCACCCTCATAGCCATAAGCCTGTGGCTTGCTCAGCACCCCAACCCTCCCCCGACCCCAACACTCTCTAGCCTGGAGACCCCTCCCTGAGCCAGCATCCTCTTCTCTACTTCCTCCTGCACTCAAATTCCCTCCCAGAGCATGCACATTTTACCCCTTCCCAGTGCTTTTTTTGTGAGCCACAATAGCAGTGGAGATAGCGTGAAGAGCTGGAGCAAAGTTGTTGAGCCCCTCCCCCACAAAAGGGCAGGGCTGCAAGACCCGGGGAAAAGTTGTTAACCAAAAAATAAAAAAAGCCATGCCCTGGGACGGATTTAGCAGCACCTATTTTCCCCCAGCGTGGCTCTGCCCCGGCTCTTCACGCTGTCACCACTGCTATTGTGGCTCTTCGTCTGGAATGGGTTGGCTACCCCTCTTCTATACATATAACCAGGGCTCGCTATGCCTATTTCACGATGCATAATGGGGCGGTTGACAAGGGCTTCCCTTGTCTACCACGGAGCGTCCAGACTACCACACTGTGCCGCCAAACAGCTGATTGGCACAGCGCGGCAGCCATTTTGATGTAAATGAAGCAGCGATTATTTAAATTGCCGCTTCATTTCCCTATGTCTAGAAACCTCATCTACATGGCTCCGTCGATGGAGCCATGTAGTCTAGACATACCCTTAATTCTAACAGCACATCTTGGCCACGACAACCTTGGTTTCCCTTCCTGACCTGGATGTACTACACACAACCTATTTCCTTACCACACATCCAGATCTCCTATTCCAACTTGGAACCCAGACCAGCCATCCTAACCTACATATGTTCAACCTGAAAGCCTGGCTCCTCAGTGGTTTTCTACACAAGAACTAGAGTGTTCAAAACAGGTGCAACAAGTCCTGTTATACATGAGAACACAGAGCACTCATAAGACTTACCTTCAAAAGTGGAACAGAATCTTTATATGGAGCTCAGATCGGCAGGTTGCCCCCTCCACATCTCCTTTACCCTTTATTCTTGACTATTTGCTGCACCTTAAACAAACTGGCCTTGCCATGAGCTCCATGGAAGTCCACCTTGCTGCTACAACAACCTTTCATCTAAAGATAGACAATGCTTTGATATTTGCATTTCTCACCAAGAGGTTCTTGAAAGGCCTGTAAGCATTTTAGTCAGATGTGTTTCCAACCGTGGACTCTTGGGACCTCTACTTGGTTTTAAACATTTACTCAGCCCCCGTTTGAACCAACAGCCACCAGCTCTCTTTTCCCCCTGTCTATGAAAATAGCATTTCTCATAGACATTAACTTAGCAAAATGGGTAGGAGAAATTGCAGCACTGATGGCAGATCCTCCATGCACCACCTTTTTGAAAGATAAAGTGACCTTACGCACCCACCCCAAGTTCTCACCTAACATATGGTCATCCTTTCACCTCAATCAGACCATATACCTCCCTCCTTTTTTTCCTAAGCCCCACACCAACTCATTTGAACCAAAGATGCATACACTTGACTTGTGCAAAGCACTTTCCTTCTAGTTACAATACACAAAACACTTCAGGTCCTCTCCTAGATTGTTTGTCTCCATAGTAAATCACAATAAGGGTCAACCCATCCCATTTCAAAGACATCTGTCTCTCAAAGAGGAGGTTGCTGACCTGTGCAGTAACTGATGTTCTTCGAGATGTGTCCCCCCATGGGTTCTTCACTACCCTCCCTTCCTCCTCTTTACTTTGGAATTCTGTCCCCTTCAAAGGGGTCTTGTTCCATGGTAGAGAAGGAACTGAAGGGGATGGGGGGCTTGCGCATGCATGATTCCTGTACAGTAAGTGATACAGCTAAAGGTGCGCGCATGTGCGGCCCCAGGGACATTGCTGTGAAGACTCCGATCAGAGGCTCAGCAGCACCATGCTGACCTGATGTGGAGCACGCACAGGGACACTCCTCTTGAAGAATGTCAGTTCCTGCGCAGGTGAGTAACCTTCTCTTTTTGATTTGGTGTTTTGAGGTCATGAAATGGAAGGTACTTAGAAGTGTAATTTTGCAACTATTTTTTACAAGTCCAAAACATTTATGCTTCATTCATTCAATAGACACTCCTGAATCACAAGAGAATTTCAGTTTTGGACTTTATGGGTATGTCTAGACTACATGGCTCTGTCGCCAAAGCCATGTAGATTAGTTTACTAGACATACCCAAATTAAATCGCGGCTTCAATAATCGCGGCTTCATTTACATGAAAATGGCTGCCGCGTTGTGCCGGGGATCAGCTGTCCCGGCACAGCAGAGCAGTCTAGACGCGCCACGGTTGACAGGGAAGCCTCTGTCGACCGCTCCGTTATGCCTCGTTATGCCATGTAGTCTAGACATACCCTATGGGACGACGACTCCTCCCACTATGTGATGCTGGTGCAACTTGCCAGAAGGGGCAAGGGTGGGGATAGCAGAGTGAGAGAGAAACAGGCACCACCATTCTGCTTCAGTGGCATGTTTTGCTTTTAGTTCTGTGAGCTGAGCAGGTATTGTTGTTAAAGTAGCAGTCAGCCTTTATTTTACTTCTGGGATTGATGTCCCTTGGAAATTCTTATTCATTGCCTGAGATATTTACTTCTGTTGAAACAATAAACATAGGAAGCGCTCACACTTGTTTGTGTGAAGAAGTGAAAATGGGATTGCAGCTTTTGAAGTCTGATTCCAGCCATTTTCTTCCTGCCAGAGTGCAAATGCCAGCCAAGAGTAAGGCCTGACACTTTGTTTTATTATTTGCAGAAAAGACAGAGATTTCTCAATTAGCTTTAACTGCTGCTTGAGGAAGGGGTCAGTGAGAGAGGGTCTGGATATTTACTGGGGTATATTAAAAAACATCAGTGACTGACATTTTCTATTCTCAAGTTTAGTGCTTTTAATTAAGTACCTTGTGCATTTTTAGTCTTCACAACAGCATATGGCACATAGTAGAAAACACGCTCCATTTCATTGAGAGAGAAATTGCAGAAAAGTAGAGGGTTTTTTTCAAATATCATTTACTTGGGTTCAGGGATCTGGCTGTAAGGGGACAAGCACACAGTGAACAGGGAGGGGGCATGAGCAGGAATGGGGAGGGAAGAGGGGAGGGACACAGAGGGAAGGGGGTGGGTCCTGGGTGTAGCCAGGGGGTGGAACCTGGGCAGAGGAGCTACTGCCTCCCCAACTGGAAGCTTCACCCACCACCCATGGTAGAGAGGTTATTTTATCTTTGTATTTTGCACTTCAAAAAAGTTGTAGAGCAGTTTTTAAAATAAGGGCTGGGTGAAAGCTGACAGGTGTGGAGGAGCACATGGATAGGACAGAGACATCTCTTAGGGGAGGGCCTATAAATAGATATTTTCTATGTTCTAGTCAGGAGGAGAGGATGGAAGATGATAATGTATGGATAAGATCTGATGAGAGCGACACTTTTTTCATTTGATTCTAACACATTGGGAAATGGTAGACAGATAAATTGTGACAAATTTTTAAAGTGCTTATACACAAATGGTAGAAGTCTAAATAATAAGATAGGTGAACTAAAGTGCCTCATATTAAAGGAGGATATTGATATAATAGACATTACAGAAACTTGGTGGACTGAGGACAATCAATGGGATACAGTCATACTAGGGTACAAAATGTATTAGAAGGACAGAACAGGTTATGCTGGTGAGGGAGTGGCACTATATGAAAGAAAATGTAGAATCAAATGAAGTGAAAATCTTAAATTAACCAAAATGTTCCATAATATCTCTATGGATAGTAATTCCATGCTCTAATAATAAGAATATAGCAGTAGGAATATATCAACTACCTGACCGGGACAGTGATAATGAAATGGTAAGGGAGATTAAAGAGGCTGTCAAAATAAACAACTCAATAATAGAGGGGGATTTCAACTATCCCCATACTGAATGGGTACATGTCACCTCAGGATGGGATGCAGAGATAAAATTTCTTGATACCTTAAATGACTGCTTCTTGGAGCAGTGGTTCTGGAACCCACAAGGGGAGAGGCAGTTCTTGATTTAGTCCTAAGTGGAGTGCAAGATCTGGTCCAAGAGGTAAATATAACTGGACCACTTGGAAATAGTGAACATAATGTAATAAAATTTAACATTCCTGTAGTGGGAAAAACACCCCGGCAGCCCAACACTGTGGCATTTAATTTCAAAAAGGTAAACTACACAAAAATGAGAAGGTTTAGTTAAACAGAAATTAAAAGGTACAGTGACTGTTTAAAGTAAAATCCCTGCAAGCTGCATGGAAACTTTTTAAAGACACCATAATACAGGCCCAACTTAAATGTATACCCCAAATTAAAAAAACACAGTAAGAAAACCAAAATAGTGCCACCGTGGCTTAATAACAAAGTAAAAGAAGCAGTGAGAGATTAAAAAGTCATCGTTTAAAAAGTGGAAGTTAAATCGTAGTGAGGAAAATAAAAAGGAGCATAAACTGTGTCAAATTAAGTGTAAAAATAAAATAAGAAAAGCCAAAAAGCATTTTGAAGAACAGCTAGCCAAAACCTCAAAGTAATAGCAAAATATTTTTAAAGTACATCAGAAGCAGGAAGTCTGCTAAACAACCAGTGGGGACTCCTGGACAATCGAGATGCTAAGGGAGCACTCAAAGATGATAATGTAGTTGCGGAGAAACTAAATGAATTCTTTGCTTCAGTCTTCATGGCTGAGGATGTTAGGGAGATTTCCAAACCTGAGCCATTGTTTTTAGGTGACAAATTGAGGAATTGTCCTAGTCTGAGGTGTCATTAGAGGAGGTTTTGGAACAAATTGATAAACTTAACAGTAACAAGTCACTGGGACCAGATGGCATTCCCCCAAGAGTTCTGAAAGAACTCAAATGTGAAATTGTGGAACTATTAACTGTGGTTTGTAACCTATCCTTTAAATCAGCTTCTGCACCAAATGACAGTCTAATGTGATGCCAATATTTAAAAAGGTGATCTTGGCAATATCAGACTGTTAAGTCTAACATCAGCACCAGGCAAATCAGTTGAAACTATAGTAAAGAATAAAATTGACAGACACATAGATGAACATAATTTGTTGGGGGAAAACCAGCATGGTTTCTGTAAATGGAAATCATGCCTTACTAATCTACTAGAGTTCTTTGAGGTGGTCAACAAACATGTGGACAAGGGGGGGGTCCAGTGAATATAGTGTACTTAGATTTCCAGAAAGCCTTTGGCTACGTCTAGACTGGCATGATTTTCCGCAAATGCTTTTAACGGAAAAGTTTTTCCGTTAAAAGCATTTGTGGAAAAGAGCGTCTTGATTGGCACGGACGCTTTTGCGCAAAAGCACTTTTTGCGGAAAAGCGTCCGTGCCAATCTAGATGCGGTTTTGCGCAAGAAAGCCCCGATCGCCGTTTTAGCCATCGGGGCTTTTTTGCGCAAAACACTTTTTAGCTGTCTACACTGGTCCTTTTGCGCAAATACATTTGCGCAAGAGGGCTTTTGCCCGAACGGGAGCGTCATTGTATTTGCGCAAGAACACTGACGATCATACATTAGATCGTCAGTGTTCTTGCGCAAATTCAAGCGGCCAGTGTAGACAGCTGGCAAGTTTTAGCGCAAAAGCAGTTGCTTTTGCGCAAAAACTGGCCAGTCTAGACACAGCCTTTGACAAGGACCCTCACCAAAGGCTCTTAAGGAAAGTTGGTTGTCATGGCAGAGGGAAGGTCCTCTTATGGACTGATAACTGGTTAAATGACAGGAAACAAAGGGTAGGAATAAATGGTAAGTTTTCAGAAAGGAGAGAGGTAACTAGTGGTGTCTGTACTGGGACCAATCCTATTCAACCTATTTATAAATGATCTAGAGAAAGGGGTAAACAGTGAGGTGGCAAAATTTGCAGATGATACCAAACTGCTCAAGATAGTTAAGACCAAAGCAGACTGTGAAGAGCGTCAAAAAGATCTCACCAAACTAAGTGATTGGGCAATAAAATGGCAAATGTCATTGGCCACTGTTGGAAGACTGGATACTGGGCTAGATGGACCTTTGATCTGACCCAGTATGGCCCTTCTTATGTTCTTACGTTATGCACTGGTGTGCCAGCTGCTGGAATACTATGTCTGGTTGAGGTTCTTACTATTCAAGAAGGTTGTTGGTAAATTGGAGAGGTTTCAGAGAAGAGCCATGAAAATTATTACAGGCTTAGTAAACTTGCTTATGGTGCTAGACTCGAGCTCAAGCTACTTAGCTTTTTAAAGAGAAGAGTAAGAGGTGACTTGAATACAGTATATCAGTATCTACGTGGGGAACAAATATTTGAAAATGGGCTGTTCAATTTTGCAGAAAAAGATAAAACATGATCCAGTGGTTGGAAGTTGAATCTAGACAAATGTGACGAGTAAATAGTGTAAATTTTTAACAGTGTTAGTAATTACCCATTGGTACAATTTTCCAAGAACTGTATTGGATTCTCCATCACTGACAATTTTAAAATCAAGATTGGATGTTTTTCTAAAAGCTGTCCTCTAAAAAATATTTTGAGGAAGTTCTATGGCCTGTGTTATACAGGAACATAGGTTAGACTTTCACAATGGTCCCTGGCTTTGGAATCTGTGAACATTTAAAACTCTCCTGTCATGGAATAGAAGAATAATTGGATGTATGTTACTTGAATAATTGGATGTATGTTATATGATGCAATAATATGTTATTTTCCAGCTAATTCTGATGCCATTATTTACCATTCTATTTTTAGTCAGTCTGTTTGAATTTATCTAGTATGGTAGTATGGTAAGCTACATAATCAGTTTGTAATTATGAAAAATAAATGATGCAGTAATTGTATGTGTCCTTTGCTAACAGAGACCTTTAATACTGAAAGATAGTGGAGAATATATATATTGTCTCCGAAGAAACAGGAACAACCCTAAGGCTCCCTATAATCCATATGATCTTCAAGTTGTCTCTGCAAATACGGCTAGACATAATAAAGAATATTGGACTGTTAGTGCTTCATTTGTGTCCAAGGTACCTGTATAATAATTTCAGAATTTACATTCATAGCAGTAATTGTAACTCTGGATTTCTGAAACTTTTCTGTAGCATGTGTCCACTTTGCCTCCCATTTTTGATCTGACAACATCCTATTGGCAATTATAGTATTTGCGTATGTAAATCACACTTTGTGGCCCTAGGAAATCTCCAATGACTTGGCCATGCATAAAAGATTGATGGATTTGCTATTGACTGCAAGTTAACAGAGCTGGGTCATTTTTCTCAGACAGAAGAGACTTCTGCTTTTAGATAGTGTTCTGGGGTTTGGTCCATGCTGTTGTCAATCCATTGAGGGGCTTCACATTATACTTACATGAAAAAGTAGTATTGAGACAGTGTTTAGGATGAATTTTTCAAAATTGATCAGCATTTGCCTGTATCTGCTCCCCTTGAAGTGTGCGATAAAGCTCCCATTGATTTCGGTGGAAGCAGAATTAAGCAAACACTGAGCTTTTTAAAAAATCTCACTGAATATATTTTTAGTGGCCTTTTAGTGTGACTTACTGCTGGAAATAAAGAGGGGAGCCCATTGCCATGTGTTCAGTTAGATGTCCATGTTTGACTAAACCCTATAAGAAAAAGAACACTTCAATAATCGATGAGTCTATTTCCATAGTGCTGAACTTGAGGGGAAACCTGGGTTGTTCTCCATTAGCTTGAAAGGTTTCCTGTAGCACAAATACTGGAAACTTGTAGTTTGGAAAGATTAGACTGAATGGCCTAATAGGTACAACTACATTTTAGTCATAAGTATTTTTAGTAAAAGTCATGGATTGGTCATGGACAATAAACAAAAAGTCACACCCCGTGGCCTATGCATGACTTCTTCTATATACCATTGACTAAATATTATGTGGGGGCATGGCCCAAGAGTATTATGGGTGGTGGGCAGGCAGGTGTATGTGCTCAAGGACCCACTTGGATGCTGGTGATGTAGGTTGGCAGGACTGACAGGCTCCTTACTTGGCACCAAGTCTCTCTGGAAGCTACAACATTCCCCTCGCTCAGCTCCTAGGTGGAGGTGTGGTCAGGTGCTCTGCACTCTTCCTCCACCCCGAGCACCAGGTCTGCAGCTCCCATTGGCTAGAACTATGGCCAGTGGGAACTGAAGTGTCGGTCACTGCTTCTGGGGAGCCCACTGAGGTAAGCACTGCTCAGACCCATCTCACCCTATCCCACCCCAACTTCCTGGCCCCTTTCATACCCAAATTCCTGCTACTACTTGGGGAGAGGTGCATGGTAGCCTAAGACTGCCCCAGCAGCAGCAGCCAATGTAACTGACCCAGAGGAAAGTCAAGGAATCTGTGCCCTCTCTGACAAACTTGCAGGTTTACTAATAGATTGAGTCACTGTTCCCTATATGTGCTCCACTTCAGGTGCGTGCATGTCCTTGTGCTTTCAATCAGAGGTTCTTGTCAACAGTATCTATCTGTCTGTGCCCTACACATTCTCTTACTTTGGTACAAGAATATACAGGGCGGTAGATCTGCCATAGGTAGATCTACCTTTGTCCTGACTTGATCCTTGACATCTGTGGCTCTTTCACTGAACATAAGAGATATTGCCTGAAATATTTCCATCCAGGTTACACCATCTTCCCATTCAGCCTTCCTCTTTTGAGGAATTTCTCAAGGAGAGGTTCCAGGAAATCAGTGAATCTTGACAGGAATGCCATTAGTGCCCTGCTCCTTTCCCTTATGCCTTATAGCATTAGTCTTTTTTGACCCCATGTACTCCTTATGGTGGCCATAAGATGCCCTCATGCAAGAGGACCTACCAAGATCAATAGTCATTGGCACCTCAGGATTCTCTTCCCATGTGAAGTTTCTCTAGGGAAGCAGGAGTTAAAACACCTTCATATAACATGTCATCTTCCCCTCCAGCAAGAGGATTATGCCTACTCCTCCATCCTCTGTGGATGGCTCAAGGCCTTACAAAAGTTAAGGAAAAGAATCACAGAAGCCTTGTGGATCCCCAGGAGGAAATAATAGTACCACAGCCTCCATGGATATTTTGCACATCTCCCCTCTGAGCAAGATTGCCTTGGTTGTTAGTGGTGCTTTACTGTCACCAGCCTGTATGACATGAGAAACACTGGGGACCATTCCAGCCACATGCAGAAGATTTGACTAGAAGTTCTATCTATTGGCCATGGATTCAGAGTATCTTTTCGCCCATACTACCCGTAACTTTTTGGTTGTTGAAGCTCTTAGGGAAAGGAATACGGTGTTTTTCTTTGAGTGATGTCCCCATGGGTGCTCCACTGTAGGTGCTGGGCTTGCCCCGGCGCCGCAGATTGGAGATTTTTCCAGTGGTAGTCAGCTGGATTGTGCATGCGTGGAGCGTCCTGCGGCATTCGCGCTCTTTTGCACACACGCGCGATCTGGCTCCCACCAGTTCCTCTGAACCTCCTCAGGTTGCAGATGGAGTGAACCACTCTCCCTGAGTTACATTGTGAGATAATTCTAGTTTCGTTATTTTGTACAGTTGTTCTTTTTCTTCCTTCATATTTCATTCTTAATAGTTCTCAACTTGTTCTAGTTAAAAAAAAGAGAATAATATAGTTATACATATTTCTCCTCAGATTACTACCCTTCCCCCCTTTCCATTGTTAATATACGTTCATATCTATTCCCTGCGTGTGTATAGTTCATATCCCTAAAAAAAAAAAAAAAAAAAAAAGAACCAGATCAACGAATGATTCTAAAATGCCTGGTTCCTCAGGTTTTAAAAAGTGTGAGGTGTTTCGTGAGGCAATGCCGGCCTCAGACGGACAATTCCGCCTGTATACTCTCCTTAGGGGAAGCTCATTGTCTCCTTAAGAGTCTGCAGACTTCTCATTCTTCAAAACTAGCCATTCCGCTTGATGAAGCTATACTGGAAGTGGCAGATGAGATTTGGCAAACTCCGGCAGCTGCCTTACCTACCAACAGGAGGGCGGATAAAAAGTATTTTGTGCCACCCAATGGGGTCTGAGTTTTTATTCAGTCACCCTCAGCCAAATTCCTTGGTAGTGTTCCTTTGCACAACAGAGAGCAAAAATGCCACAGTATAGGAACTGCACAGTGGACACAGATACCAAAAGACTGGGTTTATTCAGCAGGAAGGTTTACACATCATCCATACTCCTTCTTAGAACAGCAAATTATTTAGCGCATCTGTCAAACCACAATTTTGACAATTACACCAAATTAACAACGTTAATGGAGTCGCTCCCTGCATCCAAGAGACCTATCTTAAAGGTGGTCGTACAAGAGGGATACACCTCCTGTAGAGCTGGCTTGCAAATAGCAATGGATGTCGCAGATACAGCAGCAAGGACAATAGCTACTGCCATCGTGATGAGACGGGCATCTTATCTCCAGTCTGCTGGAGTTCCTAAAGACCTACAAAACAAAGTAGAGGATTTACCCTTCGATAAAGATAAACTATTCGTGGAAAAGACAAACACTGTCCTCCACTCCAGCAAAGACTCTAGAACAATACTGCGTACCTTGGGAGTGTATACCCCACCGTTCAGGAGAAGGTGATACACCCCCTTCCAGAGAAGATATGACTACAAACACAATAGACACCAGTGGCATCAACCCCAGTGTACCTTCGATCAATCACGCTCACGTCAGAGACCAAAGGTGTCAAAAATCAAATGAACCGTCCCCAGGGTCAGCCTAATAATAAACAGCAAGTTGACTCCTCTGTCAAGGGCACACAAACAGTCGCACACACTTGTCCATCTGATTCTCCCACCCGCTTGTTCCATCACCGCCTGTGCCCATTCTACCAACACTGGACTGCCATTACTACTGACAAGTGGGTGCTGGAAATAATACAGCACGGATATATGATCCCTTTTCTCTCCATCCCCCCCACATCTCCTCCAACCCTGTCCCTCTTCAGGGACCCCTCTCATGAAATCTTGCTACCCATCTAGGTCAACCACCTCCTATCTATAGGTGCAGTTGAGAGTGCACCGCAAGAGTTCAGAGGGAGAGGATTTTACTGTCATTATTTCCTATGTGACAGAGCAGGTTAAAGGACTTGGTGGAAGGGGAGAGAGGCCACTCTAGCAGAGGGAACAGCAGCAATCCTGGCTAATTAGGGGCAGGTGAGACAGGGCGGCTGCAAATCAATTAAGGGCCAGGTGAAGCTGATTGGGGCTGCCACGGAGCCTCTTTAAAAACCCTCCCTGTGGGGGAGAGAGAAGGAGCGTGGAGAGGAGTAAACAACCCAATGTTAAGGAGACTCAGAGTGGAGGAGCAGGAAGAACCACCAGCCCTGCTAAAGGCTACAGGGGGAGGTGAGGAGTCGAGCAGGGAGTGTTGAAGGGCTCCCTTGCCCCCCAGCCCCCGGGGCAAGAAGAGGGCTTCCTGGTCAGCCATGACTGGCCCAGGGCTTCAGCCCAATATGCCCTCCTTTATGCTAAGGGCCAGGAAGGCCCAGGGACAAAAACTCTGCAGGTGAGGGCCCTGCTGCAGCCCCCAAAGGGTGGGACAGTGGACAGAACAGTGGTCAGGGTCTCAGGAGGGAGACTGACCCTGCCACACCTAGTACAAAAGAAGATGGGAGGATGGAGACCCATATTGGATCTCAGAAAACTAAACAAATATGTCCGAAAACAAAAATTCAAGATGGTAATCTTAGCGTCCATAATACCCGCCTTGGATCTAGACCACTAATTTGCTGCCCTCGACCTCCAAGATGCACATTTTCATGTCACCATCCATCCTGCACACAGGAGATTTCTCTGATTTACAGTCGGTGCAAATCACTTCCAATACTGAATCCTACCGCCCCCGGGGTGTTCACAAAAACACTGGCAGTAGTCGCTGCTCATTTGCGAAGGAAAGGGGTGATAATATTCCCTTATCTCGACAACTGTCTCATAAAGGGCCGATCGTCAGTAGAGGTTTCCCGGATGTTGGGCGTTACCATACAAACACTTCAAATGCTGGGACTCCTCATCAATGAACAAAAGTCAATACTCCAACCCACTCAAGAGTTGGAATTAATCGGAGCCCACCTCGATGCTGCTATTGCAAGGGTTTATTTGCCCCGACACAGGTTTCGGGCAATGCAGAAGTTAATACTCTTCTTTACGAACCCACAGTTCAGATTATTACATGCCTCAAGTTGGTGGGCCTTATGGCAGCCACGATGTATGTGGTTCCCCACGCCAGACTGCATTTCCATACTCTCCCACACTGGCTACAAACAGTTTACAATTTTCAGAAACATGATGTACACAGATCGGTGATGCCACTGATGCGAGCCAGAACCTCTCTCGAGTGGTGGACCAGAGAAAAGAACATCCTCTCAGGAGTCCCCTTTTACCAGCCGCAACCAGTACACCACATTACTAGCGATGCCTCCCTCATCGGCTGGAGGACACATATGGGTACCACATCCATTCAGGGGTGATGGTCACCCCAGGAGGCATTACTTCATATAAATCTTCTAGAACTAAGGGCAGTTGCCAATGCTTGCAAATATTTTCATGATCGCATTCATAACACTACAGTGAAGATTCTTACACACATTGTAGCAACTATGTACTATATAAACCACCAGAGAAGTGCACGCTCCCTATCTCTATGTGCAGAGGCAACCCAACTGTGGAACTGGTGCATCACCAATGGCACCACTCTTGTGGCATCCTACTTACCTGGCGTCACCAACACAGTGGCGGATTCCCTCAGCAGGAATTTCGCACCAGATCATGAGTGGGAACTTCACTGCGCAGTCCTCCGATCCCTATGTCGCCGATGGGGGTCGCCACTCATAGACCTCTTTGCCACCAACAACAACAGCAAATGCCGCTACTACTGCTCCAGAGTGGGATTAGGTCGACACTCCCTGGGAGATGCATTTCTCCGCAACTGGGAAGGTCCCCTCCTGTACGCTTTCCCACCCACACCCCTCATCCCAAGGGTCCTCCAGAAAATCAAGTCAGACAGGGCCACGGTAATACTGGTGGCACTGGTGTGGGCACATCAACACTGATTTCCCCTCCTTCCCCAACTGTTGCCTTACCAACCGTATCTGCTTCCGTTGCTTCCTGACCTACTCACATAGGACCAAGGCTTCCTCCTTCACCCGCAAATACACACTTTGCAGTTAACAGCGTGGTACCTTGTTGGCTCAATGCGTCCGAAAACCTCTGCTCTGCACAGATCAGGGATGTATTGATTCACAGCAGAAAACAACTACACGCACTACTGGGCAAATGTCGTAGATTTGTCTCATGGTGTTCGGATCATCGTATGGACCTACAGATGGTTCCTGTCCACAGTATTCTAGAATATGCGATGCACCTGAAACAAGCAGTGCTAGCGTTAGCTTCCATTAAAGTACACCTTGCAGCAATTGCCGCCTTCCGAAGGCTCATTGACGGTGTGTCAGTGTTCGCACATCCTCTTACAAAAGAGATTTATTTAAGATCTCTCAAACTTTAATCCTACCCTTCCCTTCCCCCACCATGGAGTTTGGACTTAGTACTGACAACTCTGACTGCGTCTCCCTTTGAACCGTTAGCTACAATCCCTCTAAAAATGCTAACTATGAAATTGCTTTTTCTCATCGCTATTATATCAGCACGCAGAACCAGTGAGATATTGGCACTAACGACCGTGCCTCCATACATCATTTTCAACAAAGATAGTGTTGTCCTCAGATACCACCCAGCCTTCATTCCTAAAGTGTGTTCGGACTTCCATATTAGTGAGCTGATAGTTTTACCATCCTTTTACCCGAAACCGCACACCTCATCATGCGAAGCAGTGCTCCCTACGCTGGATGTCTGGAGGGCCCTCGCATTCTACATAGAATGTACAAAACCATTAGAAAAACTGACCAGCTTATAATTTCCCTTGCTGAGAGATCTAAGGGTCACCCGTTATCATCTCAGAGAATAGCAAACACTGTTGTCGTCTGCATGACCCAATGTTACTCCACATGCAACGTGCTGCTTCCAGAACGACCTACAGCTAACTGTACAAGAGCCATGGCAGCTTCAACAGTGTTTCTCAGAGGCGTCCCCTTCAATGACATTTGCAGAGCGATCACGCATCACACATTTGTAAAGCATTACATAATCTAGCATAGATGGTTGCCAGACACTTCGGTGGTGACTGCAGTACTTTCAACTGTAGACACATAGGGGCTCCCACCTTCCTTTACACTTGAGGGTACTGCTACTCAGTCACCCACAGTGGAGCACCCATGGGGACATCACTTGAAGAAGAAAGCGAAGTTACTCACTGTCATTCTTTGAGATGTGTGTTCCTGTGTGTGCTCCACTACCCACCCTCTTCCCCGCTTCGGAGTCTCTGCCTATATTTTCCAGATTCTGAGGAAGATTTGAGGAACTGGTGGGAGCTGAATAGCGCGCATGTGCAAAACAGCGCGAGCGCCACGGGACGCTTCCGCTCATGCGCGATCCAGCTGACTACTGCTGGAAAAATCTCTGAACTGTGGCACCAGGGCAAGCCCAGCGCCTACAGTGGAGCACCCACAGGGGGACACATCTCGAAGAACGACAGTTACTGCACCAAGGTGAGTAACTTCATTTTATTGGTCCAGCTCAGTTTCCTCCAATAGAGAACTTGCATCCAGGTGCCTGAACTGTATCAGCCACAAAAGCTATTCTTCAACAGCTCTATAATTCAGAGTTTCCAGCTATCATGTCATGATGGTGAATTGCAGCTAATTCTCACATTTTATTGATCTGCATCAAGATCAGAAGGAATAGTTTTAAACTCCCATTATTGAAGGCCTGATGATTACCCTATAGGCTTTTCTTGATATGGCAGACACAATCCTGTGAGACTGCCTTTCCTGTTTTCCTGGGAACTCATGGTTTTCTAATATACTAAGATGACTTTGTCCCTATCCTCATTTTCTATCTAACCTTTCAACAGATGTTCACGTCAGTGAGGACATTTATTAGTATGTTTTACCCCAAACCTCATTCTGTGAGAGAGAAATCGAGTCTTCGTATTCTGGATGTAAGAAGTGTCTTGCCATCTATATCAAACAAACCATTAGGGCTTCACACAGACTCCATCTCTTTCACAGTGGGAATGAAGGGATACCTGATATTTCTTCCAAATACTAACAAAATGGGCTTTTGGATGCATTTTGGCATGTTATAAAGCTTCTAGAGTGCATCCCTTATCTAGGGTGTCTACCCATTCCACTGGGGTTCAATCCACCTGTATAGCCCTACTTAAGAACATTTATAGAGCTGCTACCTGGTGATCTGTGCACTTGGTTCCTTAGCCCTATACCATCATGCATAATTCCAGACCATTCAGGCTTTGGCGAGGCTTTTCTCCAATATTTACTGAATTGGCCTCCTTGGCTCCTTTCTCTCTGTAACACTGCTCTACAGCCAAAATGCTTCTGAAATAAATGTAGTCAAACTTTACTAATTCTGGGTCACTGAGAATGAAAATGATGCTTAAAATTGTTGATTGGCTCTAGTTTTCAAGATATGCTATTGGGTCAGTATATACGACCCTTGACTTGGGAATGGCGGAGGATAAGTGAGTTATAAAGGGAAGGGATCTCAGTTTAAACCAGAAATGAATAAAATACATCTTTGACTGGATCTATGAATAAATCTATGACTGGGTTTGGACAGTACTTGCTTTTTAGGCAAAACAATGAATGATGCAATCTGAAGCTGGTATTGCATCATATATGATATGAATTGCATCATGTTATTCCTAGAAGTCATGGATGATGCAATCATAACGAAGCTTACCTCACTCTGCTGAACAAATTGCCCTATATCAGCTCTAGAAATCATACAGTGTCGTGCTCTCTTATTTGTCAGTGTTTGATTTTGCAAAGGGACACATTTCTGTTTAGCCAAAGTGAGCAGAGATGCCTCGTACTTGTGTGAACAGTGCAGATAACTTCTGCTATGTTTGTGGTGAAGTGACTTTTGCATCACAAAAGCGCAGTATAACCACTATGGTTAAGAAAGCCTATCACCTTTATTTTGGCTGCAAAATTGGAGATCAGGACAAGAGGTGGGCCCCACACGTATGCTGCAACACTTGTGCAACAAATCTTCGCCAGTGGTTGAACAGGAAAAGGAAATCTATGCCTTTTGCAGTGCCAATGATTTGGAGAGAGCCAACAGATCATACCAGCAATTGTTACTTCTGCATGGTGCCTCCAGTTGGGAAAGGTGTGTCAAAGAAGAAAAAGTGGACTGTGCATTTTCCAAACATTCCATCAGCTATACGCCCAGTACCCCACGGAGAAGGACTGCCGGTTCCTGATGCACCAGAATCATTCTCACTTGAGTCAGACGAGGAAGAGGAAGAGGATGAAACTTCTGGTCCTGAACCATCAATGTCACAGGACCCACATTTTCTCCCATCCTCCTCCTCTGAACCACACCTCATAACACAAGGTGAACTGAATGACCTTGTCAGGGATTTGGAACTACCCAAGAGTAAGGCAGAGCTGTTGGGCTTCAGACTACAGCAGTGGAATCTCCTGGCAGGTGATGTTAGGGTTTCCATGTTCCGTGACCGTCAAAAGGATCTTGTCCCATTCTTCTTCATGGAAGGTGCTCCATTTAATGAATACAGGAGACAAGCCAAGAAGTGCCGAGTAGACACTGAATAGGACTAAACTATGTACATAATAGTTTTTTGCCTTTTGTTTCATAATGAATTTTATTTATATAACCCTTTTGCTGATTTTTAAAGTGTTACATAAACAGGACAGGTGAAATATTATCATGTAAAGCAACCATAAACACATGAAAAGACCTAGGTTTACAATTTATGATTAAAACTCTACTATCTACACAATATACATAGACGTAAAATGTAAAAACTTAAATATCTTGGAAACAGTAGCCAATCAGTTGTTTTAATTGTCATATTTGAATTCAGCACATCAAAATACATAATAAATAGCACATTTTATCTCTGAAGCAGATGACTTCTAAAAAATTGTAGACCAGTGTAATTGAAGTGTACTGTTCAGGATTCATCAGAAGTTGTTACTCTCACAGGGATATAACTTAAAAAAGGAGAAGTTACTGGTCTCTACAGTAACTAGAGGTCTTTGAGATTATTTTCCTATGTGTTATCCTCTACGTGTTCCTATTCCCCTCTGCTTCAGGGTCCTTGCCTTAGGACTTTGTGATTGAGAAGAAACTCTGGATCATCCCTTCCCTGTTTATCTTTGTAACAGAGCATGAGGCTGTGTATAGTTTGATCCCCAGTACAGTCAAATACATAAGGTTGGCAGAAATAATTTTAATTTTTATAATTTTGGAAGATAATATTTATTTTAAGCCTTTTTATTTTTATCAATTTAGTCGCACAAAATTATGGATTTTGAACTTTTTTCAATTTATATTTAAATAAATTTTCACAGTTGCAGGAAATTGAGATCAGACAATTATTTATTGACAGTAAAAGATGAGATTAAAAAAGTTAAAGCTTTAAAACAATTAAAACACAGATTGACAAGTTAAAGCTTTAAAACAATTAAAACACAGATTGACAAGATCTTATGTCAAAGTGTACTGATTAAGAGTTTGATTTTTGGATATTTAAAGTTCTCAAGTAGCTTTTGTCTTTCTTTGCCTATTTGTAAATTTTGATTGTTATTGATGGAAATGTTTTCCCTTGTTTGTGTGTATATGGTGAAATTGACATGCTTACTGACAACTAAATACCTCCAAGCCTTAAGATAAAGCAGGAGACAAGTTAACTCCTATCCTTCTGTTAGCTATCAGCACTACAGCCATCTCATCATCCACCAGTTGGGGGTTAGAGGCAAGTTTGCCTGAAATGTTTGCAAGTTTATGTTCAAGAAATTTGGGAATCTACATGCATGAGCCTCTTTCTGCTGCTACTAAGTTTACTCAAGAGTTAGTTGCATTTAATGTTGTGGAGTTACAATGGTATAAAGGCGGTGTAAGTGACTTCAGGGTCACTATATTTTAAATTTGAATTCTGCACAGTTTTTTTCTTTTTATTAATTAGTGGAACTGGATGTTGTCAGTTGGGTAGCTGAATATATCTCTAAAAATTCCTACACATTTTCTGTTTTTTAATTAGCATTTCTGTTAACCTTTTATTGATCAAAGCAACCCTATGTATATTTTTCTTATCTTTTCCTAATGGAGGATGGTTGGGGAGAACCAGCTTAAAATGATTTATTGTTCAAACTGTCAAATATACCAGTTTTCATAGGGTTAATGTGATGCCTCAATCTAATTCGGAACTCCTCTGTTTGGACTTGTCTAATATAGCTGTTGTTCCTTTCCATAGTAGATATGTGGTTTGTCTAATGTAGTCATTTTGTGTATTTTATATCAGATTAAGATATATGTAGCAATATCTTTGCAATGGTAGAATTGGTAATTGTTTCATTATTATTCAACTGTCCTTTATGATTAAATTATTTTTCTACAAAATTATACGAAAGCTACTATAGGTAGATGGATTTTCACTTCAAATCTGCCTTTGATTCTTGCTGTTGAAACATTAATTAATCTCTTTTCCAAAGGTAAAGTTGGTGAAGTAAACCAATAATTAACCTGGAATGACAATGTGGATCTCTTTTAACTCTAACTGTCCTATGGTTCTAAAGCTTTGTTAGAATAAAAAAGGAACCAAGAACATTTACAGGTAAAAGTGCTAATAATCATCTATTCCAAAGCCTAATTTGGTATATCTTTAAGACACAATATTTCTTCTGCTGAAGTTGATGGAGGCCAGCCCAACTCAGTACTTTGAGCCCTGTTGTCCCTGTGGGTTGGAAAACAACATATGCTTCCATCTTAATTCTAAACTCCCTCACTTTTTGTTGCTAGAAATATAACACATACTCATACTTCTTCGAGGAGTGTCCCTGTGGGTGCTTCACCTTAGGTATCTGGGGTGCTGCTGTGCCTCTATTTGGAAAATTTAGATAGCAGTGCCCTCAGTAGACTACATATGCGGGGCAGCCGGCGCGCTCTGGTGCGACTACTCTGCATGCGCAGCCAATCATCCCTCCAGTTCCTTCTCTGCCACTGCTGCCTTCAGTTGGAACTGATAGCTACTCTCCTGATATTTTTCTTCAGACTTCTTATATTAGACTTAGATAGTGTGTTGTTAGCAGTAGTTATAGTTGTTAGTTATAGGTTAGTGCTATAGATGGTTTTACTTAATTAGTTTAAAAATTCTTTTTCTTATGTGGGATATGTAAAAATGAATAGAGGTCTGGGATGACTATACATCAGTGGGTAAGAGGTCTATCCAGAATAGGCATTGCCATTGCCCTTTAAACATGTCTTTCTCCTTTGTCCTGGCAGCCTTGGAAGATGGTTGCACTCAACAGTGTCTTGTTTTGTCTTTGCATGTGTCTGTAAAAATATTTTCAGGGTCAAAGTGCTTTCCTTCTCCCTATAAGCTGCTGATTAAGACAGTATGTAATGCTGATTCAACTAAAAACCAGTAAGCAACAAACAGGCGGGTATAATTGTATTAATCACCTACTTATTAATATTCATTGTGTAGGAGTTAACATTACTAAATAAGGTTTTAGAGAAAGTAGTGACAGATGTGTGAGTTAACATACTAAAATAGATAAAAGGGTTTAATTATTGCCAGTTTGTTGCCACTTGGACGTTGTGTTGAATGTCCGAGGTAAATGTACTTGGGCAATAAAGCAATTCCGTTTACCCCATCCACTCCTGGGTCTCCTGTTCCTTCTCTAACAACTTAGTTCTTTGGACCTTTTTCCATTTGGCAATTTTTTCTTCCCTTTTATGCCTGGTTCCCCAGGTTTCAAATGGTGCCTGTCCTGCAGGTTTTCCATTCTAGTCTCCATTGGCCACTTGCAGTGCGTCTGGTTCCTTGGTCAGGCACACTCCACAAGTCATTGTGAGCACTGCTAGCACCTCATGGCATGCACCATAAAAGCCAGGGAGCTCCAACTGAAGTTGCTTCTCCTGTAAAATACTGTGCAACTAGCCTTGGATCCTGAGCGCTCCACACCACCCAGGCAGCCATCCCCAACGGTGGTGTTGGAAAAGACAACTCCCTCAGGGTCGAGCGCCAGGGACTCTGCTTTGGATGATCAAGCCAAGAAGAGAGCCCACTCCTTGTCCAGAGGTGACTTCCCCTCAAAAAAGTGGGCATCACCTCAGAAAATGCCCTCGGCAGTGGCGGCACTGGAATGAGAGGCACTGAGACCATCAGGTACTGAGATGTCCTGAGAGGCTAAGGACCCTGCAAGTTCCAGCTGTAAGGTACTGGGGAAGGTGAAATTGAAGTCAGCACCACTGGTACCATACGACACCTCATCGGCACTGAAAAAGCAGCATTGCAGTTTGGCACCGAGCACTTTCATGCCATCTCTGTCAGAACGGAAGCATAAACACTCAGCACTGGCAACACAACAAGCCCTGCCAGTATCACCCCAGTACCATTAGCAGCACCAACAACTGCAGTACCGCAACGCTTCACGATGAATGAAGAGCTACAGGTCACCTTGGTGCTGGGCACACTGTTATTCGGCACGGATAGTACCCCTACCACATTACACTTCAGCATTTCCATGCCAGCGAGGTTGGCACTGCCATTGTCAAGCGACAATGATAAGGAATCTTCTGTGGATACCCACACACCAAGACATTTCTCTCCAAAGCAGTCACGGCCAACACCTCAATGGCAGACACCACAGTGGTTGTCCTCACTGGTGCCAGTGCCCTCCAACTGGTCCTATTGGGATCCATGGACAATGTACAGGGCACAACAGCAGCAGTAACAGCCTCAACTGCAGTCGGTGCCCTCTCATATACCACAGTCTCCATCTGGACCAGTCAGAGGTGGAAGAAGAGGAGGCCCCAGATGTACCCAAGGAAGACATCTCTGCTAGCTCTCCTTACACCCATATTTCATCCTCTTCACCCAATGATACTATTATGCCCCTTCCTCCCACCTCAGGAGACAACTTCAGGTCACTCCAAGAGCTTTATAAGAGGGGTGGCAGACGTGTTGGAGATCTCACTAATAAACCTGCCAGAGACCCAGCACAAATTGACTGACATACTTCATACCTGCCCCATGGCTAGCTGGCACTGCCAATGAATCTAGCCGTGATGGATCCAGCCAAGTCAATTTGGCAAACCCTGGCCACCATTCCCCCAGTTTGTAAAAGGTTGGACAGAAAATATTATGTCTACAAGTTGGATCCACAAGGAGCTGATTTTTGTTTTCTCACTCTCCCCAAATTCCCTAGTGATTTAGGTGGTGAACCAAAGGGGAAACCAAAGTTCAGCTGGTACCACTCCCTCTGACAGGGACTGTAAGTGCTTAGACCTCTATGGCAGAAAAGCATACTCATCATCCACATTACAGTTCTGGATCACCCATTACACTGCCCTCCTAGCAAAATATACACACAACATATTCAAACAGATGCCACAATTTATTGACAGTTTGCCAGACAACAAGAGGGAGTAATTTAGGGCCAACGTAAAAGAGGGTGCCCTCATCTCATGCACCTCACTACAAGCTGCCCTGGACTCTGCTGATATGGCAGCCCAATCAGTTTTCACAGTGGTTGGTTATGAGATGGGCATCCTGGCTCCATCTGTCTGGGCTCCCACAGGAAGTGCAATCAACAGTGGAGGACCTGCATTTTGAAGGCTTGAAGTTGTTCACAACGTCCACAGATGCATCGCTGTACACTCTCAAGGACTTCCATTCAACATTAAAACACTAGACATTCACGTTACTATATCCAGAAGAAAGGGTGAATATTTTACACAGAGATACAAGATCACGCTGTTTAACCAACTGCAAAGGCAGTATGAGGCCAGGCGCAGACAGAGCACAGACCAGCCTTCAACATCCCAGCCTTCAATATCTGGGCAAATGTTTTGAAGGTCTGATCAAAGGTATGATAGCCCCAAAATCTCTAAGGCACTTGGATGACATGGCGACGTTCAACAATCGCTTGGCACCCTTCTATCTGGTCTGTAAGTCCATCACCACAGACATCACTGCTGTAGAGAAAGGAGATTGGTTATTGATCCTTGACCTGCAAGATACATATTTTCACGTCAGTACATCCAGCACACAGAAAATACCTTTGGTTTGCCTATTCACAGCACCATGAGTGTTTTCCAAAGTCCTTGCCGTGGTGGCAGCATACCTCCACAGGTTGGGAGTCACCATCTTCTGACTCGGAACCACGGTCAGATACAACATCCCCGTGTTCAGACACTGCATTGACAGGCATAGTATCTGACTAGCTCACCTTAGTAGAAGCAGTCTGTTCAGCACCTGAGCAGGAAATTCTCCTGAACTGTCACAGACCAACTACTAGAACCTATATAAATGGCACATATTCTCCATGTGGTACAATGAAAAACAAATAGTGCTCATGTCTGTCTCGCTTCCTTTTGTACTGGAATACCTGCTATCCCTGAAGAGCTCAAGGCTATTCTTTAGTTCTTTGAAAGTTCGCCTAGCAGCAATAACTGCATTTCATTTCCCAATACAAGAGAAGTTGGTACTCACTCATCTTATCACTAAAGGGCATCCATAATACTTATCCACCCATGAAGACCCCAGTCCCACCCTGGGATTTCAACTTAGTACTTAGGGTGCAAAGTCAGAAGCCCTTTGAACCTCTAGCTATCTTCTCCATGCTACACCTCTCTGTGAAGGTGGCCTTCCTAATTGTGATCACCTCTGCAAGGCAAGTAAGGGAGTTGGGAGCTCTTATGGTGGGCCCACCCTTTACCTTATTTCACAAGGACAAAGTCATTCTCCATCCACACTCCAAATTACTTTCTAATGTCCCCACTCCATTCCATTGTAATGAACCAATCTACCTACCTGTTTTTTCCATGCGAAATCCCATGCAGATAACACGGAGGCAGTTTTGCTCATGCTAGATATCCGCAGAGCGGTCACATTTTACTTGGGAAGAACTAGACAGATATGTAAATCACCAAACTTATGCCCCTGTACCTTTCAGTGGTTGATATAAATGACAGTTTCCAAACAGAGGCTGTCCAAGTGAATCTTGGACTGTATAAAACTGGCTTACTGTACCTTTGGACAGGACCCACCGTTACAGCTGTGTGCCCATTCCACAAGAGCAATGGCAACCTCTACAGCATATCTAAACAACATACCTTTGATGGACATATGTAGAGTGGCCACTTGGTCCTCCACAAATACGTTTACCAAGCACTATGCACTTGGAACTTAACTTGTCGTATGGCACACACTTTGGCCAGATGGTTCTATTTGCGATGCATAACGATGACAAACTGAAGCTCCCTCCTCCAAGCATGAGTGCTGCTTTCATAGTCACCTAAGGTGGAGCACCCACAGGGACACTCCTTGAAGAAGAATACAGGATTACTCACCTTGTGCAGTAGGTGAGGTTCTTCAAGATGGTTGTTCCTGTGAGTGCTCCCCACCCACCCTTTCTCACTTCTGCTTCGGAACCATTTACTTTTGGGGCAGAGAAGGAACTGAAGGGACGGTTGTCTGCGCATGTGGAGTAGCCACATAGGTGCGTGTTGGCTGCCCCATCTGTGCAGCCTACCAAGGGCATTGTTACTTAAATTCTCCAACTAGAGGTGCAGTAGCACCCCTGACATATAAGGTAGAGCACCCACTGGGACAACCATCTCAAAGAACCTCTGTTACTGCACAAGGTGAGTAACTCTCTCTTGCACATGGGTAGGAGAAGCAACCCCAAACTGTCCTTTAGTTCCTTCTAACGACCTGTGACTATTTGATGGAACTTTCAATGTTCATGCTTTCTTGTTCACTCTGAAATTTACCCATTGTTTTGCAAATAGGTACTAATAATTAACTAACCACTAGTTTAGTCTTTTGACTTCTAGAAGAAATTTGGTTTGTGTTTATCTGACTGTTTTCCCAGTGTCCAGATTAGTCATATTTATTGAACACAAATTCATAGGCTTTAAAAATTACCCTTTGTGCAAGGTTGTAATGCCTGTTTATGATGGACATACCAAATGATTACTGTAGCTGGGAGAGGTACACATAATGGAGAGATGTGCCATCTGTTATTCACTTCCTCAGGGAATCCAAGGACTTAAGGCAGTGTTTCTCAAATTGGTTCGCAAAACCACTTTGAGAAACATGTTAACTGGCTACTCCAGGGCGTTTACGTACAAGTGCCACGGCCATGGAGCCTAGTGACTCTCATTGGCTCTGGTTTGCCACCATTGGCTCTGGTTTGCCACTTTCCGCGGCTCCTCTTGGCTGCAAACGGTGAATCAGAGCCAGTGGGAGCTACGAAGCTCCATGGCCATGGCACCAGTAAGTAAATGCACCAGAACGGCCAGTTAACAGGTTTCTCAAAGTGGTTTTGCAGACCACTTTGAGAAACACTGACCTAAGGCATTTCCCCTGAAAATACTTCCAATGGGGAGATCAATGCATGCCTCTTTAGATCCCAGGATGCCTGTGGCAGAAACTCCTGAACACTCTTCTTTCAAAAATCTTTCTGCCAGCTTCTCTAATTTTGCAGTTGATCTAGCTTCTCCTAAAAATCCATTCTTTTTGTCTGGTAAAATCTCAAAGGACTGATGGAGGAAAGAGCATCATGTCTGCAAAATGAAGAAATCTAGGTCTCCTTCACCAGGCCTTTTCTGGAGGAGCCACACATCCTCTTGAGCCTTAGTTGAAAAAGGAAGCACAAGGCTTGATAGGAATCACTCTGGCACCCATCAGGCACCATCACTGTGCTACTAGACATGCTACCTTGGCATTACAAATATCTCTTGGTTTCAGCCCATTGGCCACGGTTCTTGGTACAGATATCCTTAGTATCGGTTGCTCTGGTACCAGTGCCATCCTCTCGAACACTGCAAAGTCCTATCTGGTGTCAAAGGACCTCTTTATCTTCTTAGTACTGGACTAACCACTATTGTCCTGTCATCATGAAATTGGTGGGAAGACCCTTTGAAAATCTGCAAGGGAGTATCCTTCTTTCCAATATTACTACCAATACACTGGCACACTAGGCCAGTATACAGTAGACATTAAACCAAATAAGGACTGAAAAATTGAATGCTTGTGTAAATAAAGAATCTTTGGGGTTCTTCTGGAAAACAGACTGTGACCTTATTTCATTTGCAGTGAATAACTGTGCACCTGTCCACTGGCCATGATCTTAATCTTTCCCAATCAGATTTCAGTCTGGGATATAGAATGGAAATTATGCTGGTGGATGAACTTGATGGACACGGAAAAGTTATCTGATTTCTTGAGTTTGACTCAGAGATTAATAGGATGTTGCTATATCATCTGAAAAGTAGGGTAGAAGTCAAAGGAAACATTTTTAATAGCTGGAATCCTTTGTTTGCAACTTCATGCAAATGGTGGTTGTGAACAACTGTCTATCTCCTATCAGAATCCTTACCTGTGGAGTGTACTGCTAGGTTCACTTATTTTGCCTCTCTTATTCAATAGTTACACACAGCCACTGGAAGAAATTGATACTGCGTGTGCTCAGATACTAACAAATTTGCAGATAACAGCTCTGTTTATCCTTCACATAGACCCTGATTTAGACAACCATCTATATATGGGGATGGTATGTAAAACTCACTGAAGTAAATTGGGCTTAAGATTGTTTTTTCCTATATCTAGAGAGTCTTAAGAACATAAACATAAGTAACTTCTTGAATTGTGGCCATCATATGCATGTACACATCTCAGGCTGGAGGGAGGTCAAGCTGCCTCACTACTCTGAGAACAAACCAGGCAGTAGTCCAATAGAGCCCTGCTTCAGGGCTGGCTTATACTCAGGCCACATAGTAGTCCATCTGCCCTGACCCTAGCCCAGGGCAAGACAATAGAGAGTCCTGGGGTTCAGACCAATGCTCTGGCCGAGCAGCAGTCAATTTGCCCTGGCCCTAGCTCAGAGCAGACAATGAAGAGTCTTGGGGCTCAGTCCAATGCTCTGGCCAAGTGGCAGTTCACAGGCCCAGCTCTTGTGGTGGGTGGTGCAACAAACAGTTTGAGGCTCAGGCCTGTCTGCAGGCAGAACAGCAGTTCAAAGGCTCGGCCCTTGTTCAGGGCAAGGCAACAAACATTACAAATAAACAGTTTAGGACCTCAGGCCTGTTTTCAGGCTGAGCAGAAGTTTATATGCCCAAGGCCTTGTTTAGGGCAGGGCAGTAAACAGTTTAAAGGCTCAGGCCTGCCTTCAGGCTGAGCAGTGGTCGGGTCTTCTTGCTTTGGTGGAGAGCTGACAAGCGTAGGGATTTTGCCTGGAACAGGGAAAACCTGCCACCCAAGCTGTGGAGTGCTGGGGGAGGTGCAGGCCCACCCGCTGTGTCCCAGCCCAGGGCCCTTACAGTGGCAATGCTGACTGCCACTGGGTTAGTGGGGATATTTCCTGTGACAGACTGCCCAATTTGCTTCTATCTCCTCAGCTGGTAACAGGTCAGTTACCTCTGGGCTGCTTCCCAGTTCTCCCTGTGGGCCTACTTGGCTTAGTCCCTGCATCTCTGGGTCCACTGGGAACAACGGTGCTGGCAGTGTCCATTAGCTCAGGGTCGAGGTCAAGTAATGGCCCTGGTGGCCCAGGCCGGTTCTTCTGTCTACGGTGGTATGGCTAAGCCTTCTCCCTTGGGGAAGAGTGTTTGGCTTCCTCTGTGGCTGGGGCCCAATTGAGCTCGTAGCTCTTAGCTCCAGCCTTAATACTTCCAGTCCCGCCCTCCTGGGGGTGGGGCTGGGTTGGTCTGGCCTACCCACCAGCAGGTCTTAGTTCTGCTCTAATTTTCCCTCTGTTCCCGCTAAGTTTTTCCATCCATGTGCAGAATACATTTTGTTATGTGCACCAAGGCATGTGCACCACCAATAGAAACACATGCTGCTGACTGTGGGCACTTTGCCAATCAGATGTGTGGCATTTGAATCTCTACTGGGTGGCTGCCCAAGCAGTAGCCTCCCCAGGAATTGAAATTAGGGGGGGGGGTTTGAATTTACAGGGGGGCGTGTCAGGGTCAATGAGGGGTGAGACCATAAGGGTGAAGGTTGGCTGTATGGAACCATAGTTCACAAAACTGGGGGGGTGTTGGGGAAATTCAGGGGGGGTATACACCCCCATAGGAGGGGTGTAAGGAAACCCCTGTGCCCAAGTGAACATAGGTTTTAGGGAGTCCTTCCCCTTCTGAGTCAGAGGGAGGCCAAGCTGCCTTACTACAATGCACATAATAGTCACACAGATATCCCCAGGTTTGAATAAGTTAAACACAGGTAAAGTGAAGATTATGAATTATGATATATTGTCAGGAGATAATGAAGTGAAAAGCTTGCTGAAGAACTGGCATGCCCAGTTGACATCACCACTGGTTAGCGTATATCCCCAAATAATCTGAATTCTAGACATCTTTATGAACTCCTCATGCTGAAGTCAATACCAGCATTTTGAGACAGTTCTGCAATTCAGCACCTAGGAGACTATATCAAACAAGTGTGAGTGCACAGAGGTAACTAGCAAAGAGCAACAATTATTAAGTAACATATTTCTTAGAAGAGGTCCTGCTGAAATAATGATTACATCAATCTGAGTTCATACAGTTAATTTATAACCCTACATAGGTTACTTGAAATTGTTATTTCCACCATGCATTACTTTTACATGTTGAACTTAGTCTGCTCTCATGTTGCTCATTCATCTAATTTGATTAAATCCTTTTGAAGTTCCTCACAGTCTATGGATTTGACTAACCTAAGTAACACTATTATCTGCAATTTTTGCTATGCCACTGTTTGCCCCTGTTTCCAGATAATTGGTATAGGTATTAAGCAGCACCAAAACTCATATACAACCTTTTATTCAGGGACATTATACAGGACCTTTTGAAAAGCTTAATAAATTATGTCCATCCAGTTCTACTCAATCCTGATGTTAAATTTTTTTTCTTGATTCATGTCACATTTTTCCTTTGCAAATAGTTCTGGTAAACCTTATCATATCTGGCTCTTCCAAGTGTTTTAGTCTATTTTTTTTTGTTATTCCTTTAATGGCCTTATAATACAGCCCTCCCTCTGATTGAACAAAAAAAGCAGTCATGTAGCACTTTAAAGACTAACAAGATGGTTTATTAGGTGATGAGCTTTTGTGGGGAAGACCCACTTCTTCAGATCAGCTACATAGAACAGAAGATGGGGGCGAGGGGACAAGGAAGAGACAAGGAAGGAGGAAATTGCTTATTGTAAGAGTCAATTAAGTGGGTAATCTGGATTTACTAAGAATATCAAAAGGTGGGGAGGCTGACTTTGTAATGTGTAAGGTAATTATCATCTAAATTAAGGCCCATTCGCAACCTGTCGAATTTTGGCATAAATAAAAGTTCTGAAGTCTCCCTCTGTAATCTGGTGTTAAAGTCTCTTTGTAGTAAGATGCATGTTGTCAGGTCTTTAAGGGAGTGGCCAGTTTGATTAAAAAGTTGGCTGACAGGTTTCTCTGTGTGTAGATGTCTGATGTCTGATTTGTGAGCATTGATTCTCTGGCAAAGTGATAGACCAGTTTGTCCAATATACATCGCAGAGGGATATTGCTGCGACCTTCTGTTCTATGTAGCTGATTCGTTACTGTGTAATTTGTTTACTTCTTCATTGTATCCCTCTGTTATATAATGGTCATGCCAATTCACTTTCAGAATATGATCTAAAGAAGTGGGTCTGCCCACGAAAGCTCATCACCTAATAAACCATCTTGTTAGTCTTTAAAGTGCTACATGACTGCTTTTTTTGTTTTACCAAGATCAGACTAGTATGGCTACCTCTCTGAACATTGAGTCAAGTTTAAGCTATTGGTCCTTCAGTATTCTGGGATAGAATGCCTAAAAGACCTCCTTCAGGACTCAGAGCTTCCTGAAGTTCAAGCCTTATGTGAAATCTTTAAACTACAGGAAGCCGTGTGCTTTTACTGTTTGGACTAAGCTGAAAGAAGGCATAATTTGCTGATTAATGATTGACTCAGAACAATTATCTGCTTTATTTGATCTCTTGAGTTGGACTCAGTTGATCATAGGATGCTATCTCCTCTGAAAGATGAAAGAGAAATCTACAGAAAGCATAGTAACTCTTTCAGCTGCTGTGCTAGTATTACTAACCAGATATTGTTTATTAGAACAATCTGTTAATAAAATGTCAGAATCACTGTGTAGCTGATAAATTACATATTACAATCGTGAAAACTACATACTGTCTCAATGAAATGGTTCTTGAACTCCTGTTTAAGATGAAGTAATGACTACTTCTTATTTCAATTTTCCAGTTTTCTGTAGTACACAAAGCAGAAGAAATGGATATAATTCCTGTAATAGAATGGCTGTGTGAAAGACAACTTTATTACATGATATGTAATTTGAATGTGTTTTCCAGTGTCAGGTAAGAGAGAGAGAAAAAAATATTTAAAAATATTATAATGTGTTTTAATCTGATAACTTGACAATACCTTTTAAAATAATTTGTTAGTTTTATAAATGGATATTTAAGGATGATCAAAAAATAAAAAAAAGTACTTTCTTTAGGTTCCTGGGAGACAGAGATTCCTTTTTTAAAAAAGGTTTTTTGCTTCTTTATTTTAACCTTAGACTATCAGGTATGCCAAACCATTTTTATTTTTGTTTTTTGTCAGAAGACTTTGCATATTGTACATTTGATTTTGAGAAGTGCTTTTCATCCTTCTTTCATAGCAAAGAATACGTGAACTGACTGCCACTACTCAGCCTACAGGTAGAATGCTGTAGAGCCCCAAGTTCCCTGCAGAGCAGACAGAGGCTGCTCCAGCATCCCATGGAGCTGCCTCTTTCTGTGGTGATCTGGGGTCCACTGTGTACAGAGGCTGCTCTGTGGCAGCTCTATCAGAGGCAGCAGCGCAAAGCGGCAGGTGGCTCCCCTGTGTGCTCTTTCTTTAAAACTCAGATGAGCAGGCTGGTCCAAGTTTTAAATGTAGAGCACATCGTGTGTGTATGTGTGGATTTTAAAGTTAACCGGGACTGTTAACCAATATGCATTCCTATTGCCAACCCCAGATATATATTGTCAGTTTCTGAATTTACTGTGTTGGTCTACGGGGACTTAGTTTAAAATTTGCCTTAAAATATTTCATTAGTGTGTTGTTGAAGAGTATAAAATCACATCTCTAAAAAACCTTCATCCTCTCCCTGTGGCTACCATTGGGCATAGGGGCACCAGTTTAATAGTACTGTATAAAGCCCTGTAAATCCTAAGGATGGCACTGACCTTCGTTCTTCTTTAAGAGACGTGTCTATGGGTGCTCCACAGCAGGTGTTGGTGGGTCCCAGTGCTGCAGACCGGACTCTTCAAAGCAGTGCCTGGAAGGGGCCCTGCATGCACGGCACAAGGAGTGCACAAGTGCTGTACAGTGCAACCTTGCAGGCGCGGCCATCCTCCCCTCAGTTCCTTCTTACCAACCCCCCCAAGTTCCTTCTTACCATCCAGAGGCATAGCAAGGAAAGGGCCCGGGGGGCAGTTGCCCCCGGGCACCACACTAGGGGGGTGCCAGGCTGGGGTGGAAGCTCACAGCCCCACATGGCAAGCCCAGCGCTGGTGGGCCATGTGCTCCCTGCAGTCAAGCCACTGAGGCAGGGCTGGGCAGTGGGAACGGGCACTTCAAAGGCAGAGTTACCATACATCCAGTGCCTGGCTCTGGGGGAGGGGAGGAGCATTGGGTTAGAATGAGTAGGCTGAGGGTGCCTGGCTCTGGGGGAGAGACATTGGGTTGGAGTGAGTGGGGGCTGGGGTGCCTGGCTCTGGGGGAGGGGCATTAGGTTGGAGTGGGGGGGCTGGAGTGCCTAGCTCTGGGGGAGGGATGGGTGTATTGGGTTAGAGTGGTGGGCTGGGGGTGCCTGGCTCTGAGGGAGGGGTGGGTGCATTGGGGGTACTTATAATTTGTTTTTTGAAAAAGGAGTACTTTATAAAAAAAGTTTGAGAAACACTGCTCTAAAACATTCCTTTTGGCCTCCCTGTTTCCTTTCTCCTTTGGTGAGTTGGGCAGGCAGCAGTTTTTAAAAAAATATATTAGACATGTGCACACAGTGCCCGCTCTACCTCAGCTGGTGCTGGATAACCAAGACCTCAATTCTAAAGGAGGCATTACTGAGGTGATTGATCTCCCAAAGAAAATGCTGGTGTTTTCTATAGGTCACCTACATCTCCCAGTCATAGCAGAGACTTGAGATTAACAAGGCTTTCTCAACTAAAAGTCTTATATGTGTTCTGATGATGTGATTGTGAACGCCTGGCAAGGCAATCTACCAAAGGCAAGGCTGGTCTTGAATCTTGAAATCTATGGCTTCAGTTGAATGGCTTGTGTAAAATTTGAAAAAGCAGCTCAGAGAGACCTCTCTCCTTTATTTAAGGATAGAATCTCATGGCAGCCTGAAGGAAAAAGTCCTCATGGCAGACAGAAAGCCACACTTGCAGTGTAACCTCAGCCTTAGGCTGCTTATTGCTTCAAAAAAGTGAGGGCGATTTTCATGTTGTATGTTAGTTTTATTTAAAAGTTTTCACCTCTTCTTGTTCTTTCTTTCATTATTCATCCAAGTTCATCTTCCCACAAAAAACAAAACAAAACCCTGTTATCCACGTTGTTTTCCCCTTTGCTTCAGCCTTACCCTAATTGGACAAGAAATGCCTGGATCCCCAGGTTTTAAACGCTGCTCTACCTGCAATGATGTGATGCCCGTCTGATGGACACTCCAAATGCATAAAATGCTTAGGCGAAAACCATGTGCAGCAGGATTGCCACCACTGTGCTAAACTTAAGGCACGTACGTGCAGGGATAGAGAACTCTATCTTAAGATGTTAAGGCTTGAAAAGGACCAACTCTCATCCAAGGGCCTGAAAAACAGAGATCCAGTAAGGGGAAGAAATCCTCAAGGAAGTAAGCCCTCCTCCTTACCTCAGAAACCATAGTTGTCTAAGCAGTATGCCACTGGGAGTTGAGGCTGCACTATGCCTCAGCACTTAGGTTGTGTCAGGGATCTCTGGCACCATCAAGCAGAGTGTACAAAAACTCAGCACTGAGGCCACAGGCCGTATGTGCCTGCCTCAACAACCTCGGTGCCCATTGCAACACCGGAAAAACAACAGAGTCATCAGTACCAATAATATAGCATTTGGCACCACAGCCCCTAGTGGCACTGGATCCCAGTACTATCAGTACAACCGCTGGTGCCATAACTGTCATGGTACCACAACAGCTACTGGTACTGAGAGATGCTCAACTAACATCAGTACCGTCTGCCACACCATCACTAATGGCACCGTCTACACCAGCACCAACGTGCCTTCAGAGCAAGGACCTTGCCATTTCTTCTACCTTTAACTCTCCTTTCCTTGGTACCAATACATCGTCAGCTACAGCAGCACCAAGGCATGTTTCCTATCCCATGCTACTATCTAGCAATGAGGATAACAGAGCGGAGTTACCTTTTTCACCTCAGCTTTCACCCAAGGCTTCTGTACTGACCTTGCATCCCAATTTCAGACACTCAATGGGGCCCACAATCCCCCCCTGTGGTCCACACCTTTGGTGTCACCACACATGCCATACGGCACACAGTGGCAGTACTGGAGCCCATGGGATATGGTTTTAAGAGAAAACACACTAAGACGACAAACAAGCAGCCTACGACCCCTGCCCAGTCTCCATCCCCTCAGAGAATTCAGGAGGAACCATTGGGTCAGCAAAACAGTGAATCAGGACCAGATACCTCACCTGACACTTCATCATCATTGCCAGATGAAGCAGGAATGCCATCATCTCCCACAGCAGCTGATAGCTTCATGTTTTTTCAGGACCTTTTCAAAAGGGTGGCAGCACATCTCAACATAGCCATGAAGGTGGTCTCTGAGACCCAACATGAAATTACCAGCATACTTCATGCAGTTATTCAGGCAGCCATTCAGCAATGCTGTTAGTTAGCAGAAGCCAGGATTCACTGTCGCAATGTCCTCATGCGTCTCTGACTCCGTTGATGATGATAACCAGAAGGATGCTTGCGTGTGTGCTCAATGATGTGTGCTGTTTAGACTTGTGCACTTAGTCTTCACAGCAGACCCCAAGAGAGCCCCCAAAGACCACAGATCAGATAAGGATCGCAGGTGCCAAGCCAGGTTTATTGTTAAGCGAAGTACATTAATAATTGTCAATAGACTCTACTGAACCACTACGCATTTGTACCCTGTAAACAATGAAATGACTCAAAACAATGGAACACTTCCATTGCACCCCGAGGCCATTCAAAGACTGTCCCCCCCCCAAGACACCACCTTATATACAGGTACAAACACATCACTGCTGACGTGTGAGGTTGCCACCCTTTGATGTTGCCAGGTTACCACCAATCACTTTGTGCCTCGTGATCTGATTAGACCATCTCCATCCATCCATGTATCAATCTCAACCTTTTCCTGAACCTGAGTTTGTGTTTGTGGGGAGTAAACATCTATCAGACTGTTATCTTAGACCCTTCCCTGCACCTGAGTTGGTACTTATGGGGAGTGGGTACCATGGTTTTTTTCAATGAGCTGTGTGCTTACAACTCATGATAAGTCCCAATTACCAATTAGTCTCAGCCCTGTTCATGCCAAGGTCTGTGAGCAGGGGTCTGCTTTGCTCACAGCTTTGTTTTGCTTTATGTTCGCTGTGTTTTGTCCATTGTTAGCTAGGCCTCAGGCCACAGATCAAGCCTGTGCTATATGGGCTTATGTCTCATGCCCTCATCTTATTACACTTCAGGCCACCCCTGCCGCAAAGATTGTGCTCCCCATAAACTCTGCAGTTATGGACCCAGCAAATACGAATTGGCAGACTCCTGCAACCTTACTACCCATTTGTAAAAGGGAAGGTAGAAAATATTATGTCCTCCCTCCCAAGGGATCTGAATTTTTATTTACCCACCAACCACCTAACTCTCTGGTAGTCAAAGCTGCACACCGGAGAAATAAACCAACACGAGGCATGATCCTCCCCAGCTGACAGAGACAACAGGTGTCTTGAACTCTTTGGTAGAAAGGTCTACACATCTTTCACTCTTCACTTTAGAATTGCCAATTATGCCACAGTCCTTAAAAAATATGACTTCAACAACTATTCAGAATTCAATACCTTTATTGACGATATACCAGAGGTAAAGAAACAACAGTTTAAAGCAGTGATTGCAGAGGGGAATGTGATTTCACGCACAGCCCTGAAAGCTGCCCTTGATGCCGCTGACATAGCTACTAGCACAACAGCCACAGCAGTTGTTATGAGGTGAGCCTCCTGGTTTAACTCCTCAGCATTTCCCAGGGAAATACAGTCCACTGTGGAGGACCTACCCATTGAGGTTGAGAAGCTCTTCTCAACAAAAACCAACAAGGTCCTCCATTCCATGAAAGATTCACAGGCGACCCTGCATTCCCTGGGTATTCATACACCTGCAACCAGAAGACAACAATTTAGGTACCAGCCATACCCAAGACCCACATAACCCCCCCACCCCATATACCTACTATCAGCATAGAAAGAATCCGTTGTTTCAGCAACATGGTTGGAGTAGGCAGCAGCACAGATGTAATCAGATCAGTGCTGCAAACCAGCCACCCCAGCCAAACAAGCAAATCTGAGGCCTTGGTCAAAAGACCAAAAACATCTTCCCCTGCTCCAGAGGTGCTAACTTCTGAAAAAATATTTAACCATCATCTTCTGCCATTCTACATAGCATAGCAGTCCATAACAACTGATAAATGGGTGCTGTAATTCATCCGTACTGGATACACTATCCCTTTTATCTCTATTGCCCCTTCCCACCCACCTATCCCGTCCCTCTTCAGGGACCATTTTCACAAAGATATCCTACAGTGCGAAGTTGATCATCTCCTTGGATTGGGCGCTATACAACTGGTCCCACAGAGGAATGAGGGGATGGGATTCTAGTTACACTGTTTCCTTGCTCAAAAGAAGAATGGTGGATGGTGAACCACTTTAGACCTTAGAGCCCTTAGCAAATTCATAAGGAAGCAGAAGTTCAAGATGGTAACGCTAACCACTATTTATTCCCGCTCTGGAGCTCGGTGACTGGTTTTCATGTCTCAACTTTCAGCACGCCTATTTCCATGTGCGTATTCATCCTGCCCACCGGTGCTCCCTCTGCTTTGTCCTAGGTACACACCACTACCAATATATGGTCCTACCATTTGGACTCTGTGGCACTGAAAGTTTTCTCCAAGATCCTTGTAGTAGTTGCTGCCTACCTAAGGAAACTTGACATCATCATTTTTCCTTACCTAGACGACTGCCTAATCAAGTCCAAATTGGAGGCACAGTCCTGCAACAACATCCACACCGTCATGACTTGCTTCTAGTCCTTAGGCCTATTAGTAAATGAAAGAAAGTCAGTACTCACATCAGTACAGACCATATAGTTCATAGGGATTCAACGGTGGCCCACCAAAAGGTTTTAAAAGATCAGGGACCTGGCCTACAAGCTACACATGATGCCACAGGCCATAGCACATGATTGCCTTCAGCTGCATGGTCACATGGCAGCATGCAAACCAGTGGTCCCCAATGCACGTCTATCCATGAGGTGCCTTCAAGTCTGGCTCAGTACGGTCTACAGACCACACTACCATTCCATCACCAGGTCTCTCTCCATCCCGACCATGGTAAAAAAATGCACTACTGTGGTGGACAAAGGCACAGAACCTATGTACAGGAATTCTGTTCCAACCAACAGAGCCCTTTACCACCATTACAACAGTCACAAGCTGAACACCCATGGTTCACCAAACCATCCTCAGGGCAGTCATACATGAAGGACACACCATTGCCTGCACTGCATTACTCTCAGCAATTGATGTGGCTGACACGGCAGCAAGGGCAACTGCTACAGCTGTGGTCATGAGGAGGGCATCATGGCTGCATGCTGTAGGGATCCCTAAAGAACTCCAAAGCAAGGTGGAGGACCTCTCATTCAACAAGCATGAGCTCTTTGCGGCCAACACTGATGAGGTCCAACATAGCAGTAAGAACTCACGTATCACTCTGTGCACATTAGGCATGTACACGCCACCATACAGACAGAAGCGCTACTCCCCCTATAATAGGAACAAGGACATACATTACAACCATCCTCAAAACAAGCCATATAAATACAATCATTCAAGACAATGCAAACAGAGGAAGCACCCACAATAGTCATGCTCCTCTGGTATCCAAATTTGAAACATTGGTCAAGCATCTGCCCGATCTCCCTGATTCTCCAGTGCAACAAAACCAGACACATCTATTCGATCCCTTCCTCCCTCATTGGGATTCAATAACATCCAGCCAGTGGGTTATGGAAATCATCCGTATGGCATACACAAGCCTGTTAATTTCCTTTCCCCCATCTTCCCCCCTTCCCAGTCCCTCTCCAGGGACCCCTCTCAGCAGATACCTCACAAGCAAGAGATCAGTTGGCTCCTTCAGCTAGGAGCTATAGAGGAGGTCCCTGAGCTGTACCGGGAAGAGGGTTTTATTCAAATTACTTCCTAACTCAGAAGCACACAGGGAGCTGGAGGCTGATTCTAGGCTTCTGCAAACTAAACAAGTTCCTGCGAAAACAGTGCTTCAAGAAGGTCACACTAGCTTCAATCATTCCGGCACTAGACAAAGGGGACTGTTTTGCAGCTCTTGACCTGTAGGATGCATATTTCAACATCCTGCCCTCAGATGCTACCTAAGATTCACCATGTGGGATAATCATTTCCAATACAAGGTCCTCCCCTTCAGCCTATCCTCCACTCCGTGGGTCTTCTCAAAGGTCCTGGCAGTCACCGCAACCTACCTTTGGCATCAAGGGGTCATGATCTTCCCATATCTAGACAATTGCCTAATAAAGGGATGCACGAGAACAGAGTCAGCAGAAATGGTATCAAAGACCAAGTGACTCTTCAGCTCCTTAAGTCTCCTCATAAATGAGCAGAAGTTGACTCTTAATCCCATACAGGACTTGGAGTTCATAGAGGCACACCTCGTCTCCATATCAACCAGAGCATATCTACTACAGCAAAGATTTGATACGCTACGCAACCTAGCCGCCACTCTACTTGCAACCCCCCTACGACTGTCCATACCTGCTTCCAGCTGATGGGCCACGTGGTGGTCCAGTATGCACACCTACATTTCCATGCCTTAAAGCATTGACTGGCATTGCTATATACACCATTGCAACATCCATTGCACAAGCCTATAGTTGTGCCCAAGCAAGTGCTGGACTCCCTCAAATGGTGGTCATTCCCCCTCAGTCTCCTTTCTGGGGTTCCCTTTCTCCAACCGGACCCATCACTACAGATCACAATGGATGCCTCAATAATAGGGTGGGGCCCACACCTGCACCACCAGATGATACAGGGCAAATGGTTACCCCATGAGGCCATACTGCGCATCAATCTACTCGAGCTCAGAACAGCCAGGAATGCATGCAGACACTTTCTTGGCCATCACCAATTGTACCATCCGCATACTTACAGACAATACTACCAGCATGTTTTACATAAACAGACAGGGTGGAGCTCGTTCCCAATCCCTCTGTGCACAGGCTATCTGGCTCTTGGAACTGGTGTATCCAGCACGGGGTCTTTTTAAAAGCAGCACACTTACCAGGAGTCAATAGAGTCATGGTGGATGCTGTCAGCTGCAATTTTGCCATAGATCATGAGTGGGAACTTCACCCAGCAGTGATAGCCCTATATGCAGAAAATGGAGTCTATCTGATGACGGATCTCTTCACAACCAAGAGCAACACCAAATGCCCTCATTTCTGTTTCCGAGTGGGAATGGGCAAAGGATCCAGGGGAGATGTGTTCCTAATTACATGGGGTATGAACCGATTCACTACGCTTTCCCTCCAGTACCATTGAGCCCCAGAATCCTGCGCAAGATTCACTCAGATGGAGCTCAGGTCATCCTAGTGGCCCCATCCTGTTCCAGACAGACCTGGTTCCCATATCTTCAGCACATGCCCATCGAATTACCGTATCCTCTCCCACACAGGTGCGATCTCTCCCAGAATGTGGGCAAACTACTTTGCCCTCGACCTTGGACCCTTTATCCCTATGCCTGGCTCCTGTCTGGTTCTGTGGCACTGAATCGGTTGCTCTGAGCAAATAAAAACCGTCTTCCTTCATAGCAGGAGGCAATCTACTAGAACAACTTAACTGTAAAAATGAAAGCGCATCTCGGTGTCATCAGCCACACGCTGATCCTGGCAGAGCCCCACTCCATGTGGCTCTCTACTATCTATATGTCTTGAAGAGTGGTGGCCTATCAAATTCTTCCATTAAAGTACACCTGGCAGCCATTACGGCCTTCCATGACTACTTTGTGAAGGGTCATCGGTATTTGCGCATCTGGTGACTAGATGATTTCTCAAAGGACTCCAAAACCTCTACCCTCCTCGCAGGGCCCCATTGCCCTCATGGGACCTAAACCTGGTTCTTGAGTCCCTTATGAGACCTCCCTTCAAACCTATGGCAACTTGTCCTTTCCTATTCCTCACAATAAAGGTACTTTTTCTGGTAGCCATCACCTCTGCAAGGAGGGTTAGCAAGATAGGAGCCCTAATGACGGGCCCACCATACACCGTATTTGCTAAAGACAAAGTGATTCTGAGACTACATTTTGCTTTTCTGCCTAAAGTCAGCACTTGTTTTCACATCAATGAGCCCATAGTCCGGCCTAAGTTTTTTTTTTTTCAAAGCCACACGTATCTCCCAGACACTATGCTCCATACCCTGGACGTCAGAAGGGCTTTGGCTTTTTATATCGACAGAGGCATTATACAAGTCCCCCACATCTGTTTGTCTCTGCTGCAAATTATTCCAGGAGCAACTCAATTTCTACATAATGCATTTCCAAACTATCAGCTTGCATACTCCAGTGCCATTCCCTTCGCAACAAACTGCTGATGACGCTGCTGAGAGCACACTCCACCCATGCTACAGCAACATCCATGGCGTTCCTGAGCAGTGTGCCCCTCAAAGACATTTACTGGGCAGCTACCTGATCATCTGACCACACTTTCTCTAAGTATTGTGCCATTATGTCTCAGCTGATGGCGGACACAGCAGTGGCTATAGCAGCTCTATCTGCCACTATTAAACAGTGACTCCAATTCCCACCAGCCATAGTAAGTACTGCTTTGTAGTCACACCTTATGTGGAGCACCCACAAGGACATCACCCAAAGAAGAAAAGGAAGTTACTCACCTCTTGCAGTAATGACTGTTCTTTGAGGTGTGTGTCCCCATGGTACTCCATGACCCTCCCTCTCTCCCCACTACTGGGAGTCAAATTGTTCTGTGGAAGATGAGGAACTGAAGGGGGGAGTTGGGCCACATGTGAAATGTCCAGTCGCCAGCAGTGCAAGCCACCTGCTACACATCCGTGGCCTGACTGCTAACTGCCATGAAAAAGCTCTGATTCTGTGGCTCCAGGGATGACCCGTCACCTTACATGGAGCAGCCACAGGCACATAACACCTTGAAGAACAGCTGTTACTGCACAGGGCAAGTAAATTCCTTTTGCTGCACAAGGTGAGTAACTTCCATATAATTGTGGGAGATGCTGCTATCAAATAAAATTATTAGGTACCATTTTATGAAATGATAGAAATTTGCCATTTGTATTTTTCTAGAATGAAGAAATATTTTTTCACTTGGAAAATCAATGTTCGAAGAGCTAAGACAACCAAGAGCAAGTAAGTTAGAATACAAAGTATTTTTGTGAGAAAAATTAAAAGAAAACTGAATGTTCTGAAATATACCTGTTGAATAAAGTGCAAATTAGTCTTTCGTTCTTGTTATATCAGCAGGAAACAATTACAGAAAATGTGTTAGGGCATCTTTATTGTATTGATACCTGCATGACAAAAATTATTGCAATGAAAGTTCAGCAGTATATACATATTACTGTTAATCATAATATCACAGGGTATGTCTACACTGCAGGGCTAAGATTGAATTGAGCTTCACAACATCAGCTACATCAGTTGTGTAGCTTAAATCAAAATAGCGTAATTCAGCTTTTGGAGCTGTCTACACAGCAGGAAATCGAAGAAAGAACACTTTTCCTTCAACTTCCCTTACTCCTTGTGAAATGAGGGCTACCATGAATCAGAGTAAGAAGTCCTCCAGCTCAACATTATTTCAAAATACAGGTTTGTAGTGTAGATGTGCACTATGTTATTTCGGATTAACGTCACTTGTTCCAAAATAACACTGCTGTGTAGATCTACCCACAAAGGACAATCTTTTCGTAGTATGCTTGTACAGAGCCTAGCACAATGAGGTAATGGTCATGATTAGGGATCATACATTCTTTTCATAGATTCTAAGGCTTATTACTTTGTTAGTAACAGAGTATGAGTGAGGCTCATCAGTTATTTGTGTACATGGATACACATTCACATCCCTAAAAGGAATTTTGAATATTCAGCTGCATAAAGTTACTCACAGGTATAAATATTTTCAGGATCTTGACCCAAGATGAATTAGGCCATGTTAGTTCTTGGATAGGAAACTTCTGAAGAACATCAAGATACTATGTTTGGTGGCATTCTTCCCTCATAGTTGAAGTTTGAGAACTTCATTTAGTTTGGAAGATACTGTAGAAGTTCAAATATTTCTGGTCATTATTGATTATAAACATTACATTTCTTACAGATTTAGGGACTGATCCAAACCTCTTTGGAGTCAATGGGAATCTCTCCATTGGTTTTTTTAAAGAGCTTTGAACCAGTCTTTTATGATGGCACTTGTCTTTAATATATTAGGATATTTGGTTTAGAAGTAACAAAATTTAATTTAGTCAATAATAGGAAAAGAATTATATGCATCACAAAAAATTACATGATTTTTAAGTTCAGTAATGTCTACAGGCTGAGAATACTAAAGAATTAAAAGGGGGAAAGAGTATAGAGTTTCAATTACTAGATATTTCTGAAGTGTCTATTTAACATTTACCACACACACACACAAAAAAAAAAAAAAAAAAGAGAGAGAGAGAGAGAAGCATTTGATTCATTTTACACCTCAAGATGTTTTTCTTGTTTCCAGAACAATGATGTATGAACAGCTTTTTTTGGCCGATGAATTATTTCTGAGCTGCTTGCTTTATATCCAAGGACTATGTGAAGATGCATGTAATATTAATAGATGCAAAGGATCAGAAGATCATGCAATTTATTTGATAAAGGTGAGCAAAGCACAATATTTTAAGTGTAAATACACAAAAAAATTAATTGATTAATATATCACATTTCAGTAATTATTAGTGATTAAATTAAAAAGATATATTAAGATGTTCTTGGATAATTTTGGAAAAGGGCAATAAAGGCGTTTCAGGAATGGGTCATGTGAGCACATGATTGGTTATGGAGTTTTCATTTCCAGCGAAACAGGTGAATGGAGGAATTCAGTGTCAGCTTGCCAACTGATAATGGGAACTGATTTGAAGTACAGGTTGGACATCCCGGGTGCGGCACCTTCAGGATCTGACTGGTCCAGGATGAGGAATTTTTCTGGCCTAGGGAAGGTCATTTCTTGCCCCGCTGCCATCAGCCCCCACAGTCCTGGTCCAGCCATTGGCATCCCAGCTGCCAGCCTTCTGGCAGCCAGCTGGTCCTCTGCCACCAGCCCTGCTACCGTGTGCCAAGCTCATAGCCCCTCCAGATAGCCACACAGCTGTGCACTGGACACACAGCCCCACCAGCCCTCCACCGGGACTCTCTGGTCCTGGAACAACTAGGGTTTTGCTGGATCATAGATTTTACCAGACCAGAGCATCCCAGTTTAGAGAAGTGCAACCTGTATCATTTAAGAATTGATATGCGTGGTTTAAAGTATATGAATTGTACAGTGTGTCACCACCACAATGCAGTATGTTACTGTGCATTGTGATGTGAATTCATTTGCCCTAAAATAGTCCTCCAAAAGCTGAAAATCTCTCTCACTGGTGATTTGGAGCATGTCATTTATCTGTACTTCCCATCTTATCTATAAAATGGGGATAATGATACTAAACTTTTTTGTAAAGCACTTTGAGATTTATGAATGAAAAGTACAATTTAGAAGTTAGGTTTTATCACTTGTGGTTATTTCATCATATGTGTATTCTTGATCCTTGATTGGGGGCCCTAGGTGCCATCTACCACAATACAGACAAACTACATGAATACTGATGGAGTCTGACAAAGTAACAAGGTGATTTGAAAAGCAGTTTTCCCTGATGTATTTAACCATTTGTAAACCAGTAAAGTTGTATACATTGTTGTGAGGGCACGGCCCTTAAAGGGTAAAATCCAGCCCTGGGAGAGGGCTGAGAGAGCTAAGCCCCACATCTGAGGCAGGTACTAGCTAATTAGGATCCAGCTGAGGAGAATGTAAATAAAGGGTCCTGGAGGGGAGGAGAGTCAGTCACTCTTGCTCTAGCTGGGCAGCAGGAGGGACCTAGCTGCCAGGGAAGCTAGAGGCTTCCTGACTTAGAGTAGATCTGGGGAATCTGTGGCCGGGCAAGCTCCCTGGCTGCAGGGCCTGAAGCAAGGCTTGAGGTTACTAGGGCTGCAGAGAGGCAGCCAGGGTAGGCAAAGGAAGCAGGTCTACACACCCTTGCCAATGATGAGTGGCCATTTCAGACTGCAGTTTGCCCCTGAGGAAAGGGGCTAGATGATGACAGGCAGTGAGTCACTGAGCAAGATGGGCATAGAGGGTTGGAAGTGTCCAAAGTGGGAGGACCCCAGAGTGTGGGGGCACTGTGATAAGGCAATACTCAGAGATGGAGAAAAAAATAACTAGCTGTGGGTGAGACATGGACTGAAAGAGGGTGCTCCTGGGCCAAATGAGCTAATTCCTGAGTGACGAGCAGGAGATGCTGGTGGCGGTGAGTTGTGCCCGGTTACAATTGTAAATAGAATTTTCGCAATGATATTTTATTTGTTCACTGGAATCTTCTTACTGTACTTTTGTTTTGTCCTCCTGTTTTCAATTCTAAACAAAATATCACTTGTTAAATTAATATTTCTTCACTGAATGGTTTTCTAGATATTCACGATATTATGCATAATTAATGCCAGAGACTGGAACTTTTTTCTTGCTAACAATCCTCTGTTATTCTGGGGGTGCTCCTGGAATGCCCATTCCTGTTCCACCTACAAAGGAATAAAGAGACAGGGTGGAACAATTGCCTTAGGCTAGAGGCAGAACACTTGAGCAGTCCCTTATCTCTGTTTTAAACTTTGGCAGTTAGGTGTTGTCAATAGTTTTTGTTTTAGTCAGTTTTTGGTAAGCTACTTGTTTTAGTATTTTAGTGTTAGTATTTTAAGTTAGTTTTCACTTTTAGTTAGGCACACTAGGTGATCCTAGTAGGATCCTCAATCTGTTGGTATTAAAGCATGCCTTTGGTATGGGTTTGCTTCATCAGAGGTGCTCATAAAAAGTGTTTTAGTATTCAGATGGAGTGCATATTCCTAGTAAATGTGCTATTTGCTGTTCTTTTGGCTAGCAGTTTCAGAAGAATAGGGAGATTAAACTGAGGCTGTATCTCCTGGACAGATTTGAAACCTGACTCAGATGGTAAATCAGATTAGTCTGTCTCCATTATTCCTTCTAGAAGTGTTTCTGTTAAAAGAGCTTTGGTTGAAAGGGGCACATTTATTTCTCTAAATTGTTTCAAGAAAAAGATCAGATTCAAGCTACTGCTTTTTCAGGGACTTGAAGGTGTAGATAAGTACTCTCTGAAGCACGTCCTCCATGCCTGACTCTTGCACCACCCATATCGCCAGCCCCCTGCCCTGAGCCCCTCCTCACCCCAAGCTCCTACCCTGACTCTTGCTTACCCCCATACCTCCCCCTGCCCTGAGCACCCCATACTTAAACTTCTTACAGGTATTGTTGTTGTATTGTACCCTCCCATCCCCCCTGACCTAAGCCCCTCTCAGGGAGGTACAACACAACAGTACTTGTAAGAAACTGAAGTTACTTTCACCCCTGTAGTGTCACTACTTACCAGGATAGAATCTTTTATCTTGAATACTTGGCCTACATTTTTTGTCCCTAGGCACTTGTATTTACATTTAGCAGTGTTAAAACACACATAGTTTGTGCACAGCTTACAAGGTAAATCATATGGCTCTGTATCAGTGACCTCTCTTTCATTACTACTTCCCCATTTTTTGTGTAATCTGATAATGTTATCAGTGAGGGTTTTGTTTTCTTCCAGGTCATTGATTACAAAATAAAATATATATATATATAACTGGGCCAAGAACATTCCCCTGTGGAATTCCACTCTTATCTGGGAAAAAGATCAAAATGGTGGCTCTTGCTGTTTTACCCTGTGACTAAATCTGCTTGTTTGATTTACAGCTCTGGATATACTTGATGTCTATGTGCACATCTCCATCTATCCTACTTGCAAACAATATTTAACATTTGTGAAAAGAATGGCCCTCCCACCGTAGCCATGTAGGCTGAGCTGTGTGGGATGCTCAGAGCAGTGCATCTTGCTTGCATGGCCTTCCACCTGAGAGCCAAGATGATCAGAGTCCACATGGATAACACAGCCTCAATGTTCTACATCAACATGCAAGGGAGAGTTTGTTCTTTGGCCCTCTTCCTGAAGGCCCTCAAGCTATGGGACTTCTGTATCAAACACAATATCGACTGGAAGCTTGTCATTTCCCAGTGGCACAGAACTATCTCATGGATCGCTTGAGTTGAGACTTCTCTTCTCACCAGAGTGGATACTGCACATAGAGATAGCCCTTCTTCTTCTTGTCATGGGAAGAGATAAGCTGTTCACATTTCTCCCAATTATTTTAATCAACAAAGTCCTCAGAAGATTTAGAGGGATAAGGCCATGGTTCTTTTGGCAACATCTGTATGGTCCTGACAATGTTTGGGAATTTGTTGCGTCTGGAGGTGCTCCCCCAATGGCCACTGCTGGACGAGTCTGACCTCCTGTTCCAAGAATCTGATCTGCTCCTGCACCCCATCCTCACATCTCTCCACCTCACTGTGTGGATGCTTTACGGCTGAACCCTGAGGAATGAACCAGCTTGGAGGGTGTCTGCCAGGTCCTCTTTGAAAACAGTAGACCCTCAATGTATCAGAGCCACCTGGCTAAATGGACAAGGTTCTTGCATCTCCCCCATCAAATTCTCTGATCCAATCTATCTTGGATTATCTGCTACATTTGAAGGACCTGGCCAATATTTCTGCCTTCTATCTCCTGGTCCAGGGTCTCACAGTCTTTCCCTCCAATTCCCCCATTGGACCTGAACTTAGTCCTGGCTAGGTTCATGGGGCCTCCCTTTGAGCCTCTAGCTATATGTTTTAGATCACATCTGTCCTGGAAAGAGGCCTGCCTCATCACGATTAATATCGGCCAGACGAGTCTCTGAGCTTTGGGCCTTGATCTCTGAACCCTCATTCATGGTTTCCATAAAGACAAGATTCAGCTTCAGCCTCGCCTAGTCTTTCTTCAGAAGGTGATGTTTGCTTTTCCCAAGGACCAGGACATCTTCCTGCCAATTCTTTGTCCCAAGCCCCACTCATGAAGTGAGGAGAGATGCTCTCACACATTATATTTGAGTCAGGCCCTGGCCTTTTCCCTAGACTGAACTATGCTGTTCTGGAAACCTACTCAATTGTTTGCCTGTATGGCAGAGTGAATGAGGGGCCAGCTGGTCTCCACCCAGAGAATTTCACCTCTTGCATCTGCACTGGCTATGACCTGGTTAGTATCCCCCATCTCTGATTATGAGAACTTGTTCAATCAGGGTTTAGGCCTCTTCATCAGTGTTCCTGGCTCACGTTTCAATCCAGGACATCTGCTGGACAGCTATGTGATCATTGGTGCACACTTTTGCTGTGCACTATGCCATCGTCTCCCAGACTAGAGAGGATGCTGGGTGGTGCAACCTTCTCATTCCTGAACTCTTTTATCTACCTCTGAGTCGCTACTCCTGGGAATTGTCTATTGTGGAGTGGACATGAGGGAGAAAAGATAGTTACCCGTTCTGTAACTTGTGTTCTTCAAGATTTGTTGTTCATGTCCATTCCACATCACACTCTTTTCCATTAACTGAGTCTCAGGCAAAAAGGTGGTGGGAGAATGCAGTGCCTCTTATACCATGTCATGGAAATGCTCCCCTTTAGGTGCTAGTAGGGGGAAAATATCTGGCACTGGTACACATGACAAGCTTGTCCACTCCACAATAGGTGTGCGTGAGCAATACATCTTGAAGAACACAAGTTATAGAGCAAGTAACAGGTCTTTTTCTCCATTTTACTGCCCAGATTCATTGCATTAATGTAGAAGCATTTCAGTTGTTTTCCTTGATCTGCACCCAGTTTTCTAGTTGGATTGGATATAGTTCTTTCACTGAGTGTAACACCCGCCTGAGTACTATTCCAGTCAACATTTCCATTCCCCTTCCCCCCGTTCATTCTTGCACTTTTAACCTGTAATGTTCCATTATCCCTTACTGCATCTTCATTTAGTTGATTTTCTTCTATGGACTGAAGCCGGGTATGGAGATTTCATGAGTTTCTCCAAACCTTCTAGCATAAAGACCTTTTTATCAATCGCTCTAGTCTTGATCCGTGAAGATTCAAACCCCACATACTCAAGAGGATTCCATCAGTTGAAGAATCTTTTTCCTGTGAACTCTTATCTCCCTCAAACCTTCCTCACAGCACTAATCCTTGACATTATATAGTTTGTCTCTGCAGTTCCCCAATGAGTTATGTCCGTTCATTACTAGTTAGATCCTTCTCAGGCTTGCAAAGGCCTTCCATTTATGCTTCCCCAATCAAATTCTAATGATGATACTTCAATCCTGGGTTGGGTTGCTAACATCCAAATATCATCGGACTCGACCATTGTGGCTTCAGAAAGATACTCTTCTACATACGTATGGTGTTGAAGCTTTGAATAATTCATTTAGTATGTATAAACTTTCTTCATTTGATTCAGATCAAAAAGTATTGGATGTGCTACTTACCCTCATGTAAAGAACTGTCCCCATTATTCTGAAAAAGTTTGATCTGTGAGGGTATTAATAACCATCCAGAAGCCAGTATGGTCTGGGACATGCTAGTGCAATGAGACTTGTGGAAGCTGAATCTTGCTTGAACTTCACTAAAAGTTGCAGAATCAGTGGAATTGGAGGGTATCATCCTTAGTTTTGGTAGCCTGGAAGTTAACTTCTTGAATCAGACTTAGAAATTCTTTTCTTAAATATTTCAGGATATTTTATTAAATAGTAGAAGCTTTCCAGTTGAACAACTTGGAAAAGATTTGATGGTTAGCCCCAGAGTCTTAATATTTCACCTTTTTAGTTTGATGTACCTTCCATTTTAGACTACCTTCTGTACTTAAAATTCTCAGGATTGTTGATTAGTTCCATTAAAGTGAACCTAGATTCACTGGTATTTGCTTATCATCCTAAGAATGATGGTTTTAATATATTTTTATCCTTTAAAAAGTTTTCTTATGTATTTCAGCTATAAAGGATCCATATGCTCCGTTAATTCTGAATGTTGTGTGGTCTAGTTTAATGAAAACCCTGTTTGAACCTTTAGGTACTTGTCCATTAAATCTTCTGTCCTGGAAAATAGTTTTTTAGTAGCAGTATCTTCTGCATAATGTGTGGGTGAAAACTTAGAGGTCTGGTCCTGACTAAATAATTTTTCTGAGGGATAGGGGTTTAGTAAAGCCTTGACCAAGTTTCTTGCCTAAATTTTGTCCAAAAATTCACAATAATAGAGGGGAAGGGACTCTAGGTACAGTCTGAACTTTAGCCTTTTGCCTGAATATAAATCTTTTAGGCTTTCTTTAATTATTTGTGGCATCAAAAGTATTAAACAGATTTTTCCCCCTCTGTTTCAAGTTGGATTTCAAGATATATTAGATTCAGCTGTCCATTTGCAATTTGGGATCCCCTGTTGGTAGTTAGGGCCCATTTTACAAGAGCCTAAGGTGCGTCTGTAGCTTTTTAATGTCTCAGTTTTAGAAATTTGTAAGGCACATGGGCATCTGTCCATACTTTCATGAACAGGCAACTAGAGAAGATGTAGCCTTTGATAAAGTAGTGCCTAGATCTGTCTTTATGCAAAACTTTGAAAAACAGTTCACAAATGGAGGTGTCTATCAATATCCATAAGCGGGAGATGTATGTGGACAAATTAGGTCACTCGCTTTATAGTAACTGATGAGTTGTTTATATATATCAAAAAGTAGTTATTAATGGTTCACACTCATGCTGAAAGGGTATGTAGTCCCCTTTCTAAAGGTGCCTCTGACTTTTTCTGGGAGGATCCTGTGTGCTGTAATCTAGCCCTAGAGAATACAACTCCCATGAGTCCTTGAGGGAAGTAGGGCTTGTCCGGGCATGTTGAGAGAGGGGCTCGGCAGTCTGGGGCTCTCCATTTTTGGGAGGGGGGAGCCAGGCTGCTGTGGAGGAACCTTATATCCAGTCCAGGACCTGTTGTGTGGCAGCTACAGCCTCGGATTGAGAGCCTGCAGTGCTTAGCTCTAGCAGGCTGCTTCAGGGGCTATTGATTGCCCTAGAGGGGAGAGACTCTGCCTGTGGCTGAGAAGGACTACACAAAAACCAGCACACAGAAGGAGGCTGAAAGTAAATGGGCTCCTTGGGAAAGAGCTGCCTGGGATAGACCTCAGAGATATAGACTGACTCTGGGTCCAAAGAGAGGCAACGTGTCCAGCCCAGTGAACCAGAGCTGTTGGCATTTGGTGGAGACTGCTCCAGTGGCAGAGGGATTTTGTAGCTGGCTGCTCAGCTTGGACCAACACTCACAAGACCTGCACAGTGCTGTATCCACACCAGCTGCATACCTTCAAGTGTGCCTACACAAGCAAGTGTCTGGGACTCTGAATCCATAGTAGTGCACGCTCTGGGGTGGGATAAATGGTGGCAGTGCAAATGCCAGCTAGATAAGTTCCTATTACTTCTGTGTACTTTAATTGAATTTATTCACTGTTAATCTGTTAAACCCTGCTTCTTTAAGTTGTTAAGTAAAGGTGTGTTCATTCTAATGTAATCTATTTGGTATATATTATTTGTAATTGTCCTGGAGTTAGATCCAGATTATTGCTGGAATAATTTTATTCCTGGAGGCTCCTAAGGCACACCATTAAGTGTGTACAGGGCCAGCCAGATGGAGGCACTGCCATTGTATATTCTTTATGAGCAAGGGACTGCAGCAAGGGGGTGGACAGTGAATCCCCAACTAAACAACATTACTACGGGGGTACTCAGGAGCTCCTTTTTATGTTAAAACCATCAGGTGCCCAGACACACCTGTGAGTGTGACCTGCCCCCGAGTAACCCGGGGAGGAAAAAGGGGATTACAGGTATAACAAATGCAATTCCGCAAGGGGTCTGTTTTGGGACTGGTTCTGTTCAATATCTTCATCAACGGTTTAGGTATTGGCATAGAGAATATAATTATTAAGTTTGCAGATGATACCAAGATGGGATGGGTTTCAAGTGCTTTGGAGAATAGGGTCAAAATTCAAATGATCTGGACAAACTAGAGAAATGGTCTGAGGTAAACAGGATGAAGTTTAATAAGGAGAATGGCACAGTACTCTACTTAGGAAGGAACAATCAGTTTCTCACACACAGAATGAGACATGATTATCCAGGAAGGAGTACTGCAGAAAGGGATCTAGGGGTCCTAGTGGACCACAAGTTAAACATGAGTCAACAGTGTGACACTGTTGCAAAAAACCAAACCTGATTCTGGGATGCATTAACAGGAGTGTTGTGAGCAAGACATGAGAAGTCATTCTTCTGCTGTACTCTGCACTGATTAGGCCTCAGTTGGAGTATTGTGTCCAGTTCTGGGCACCACAATTCAAGAAAGATGTGGATAAACTGGAGAAGGTCCAGAGAAGAGCAACAAAAATGATTAAAGATCTAGAAAACATGACCTATGAGGGAAGATGGAAAGAATTGGGCTTGTTTAATTTGGAAAAGAGAAAACTGAGAAGGGATAAGAGAGCAGTTTTCAAGTGCCTGATAGGGTATTACAGGTGTAACCCTTCTACCGGGTAGGCCTGGCAGTAACCAGGGCTGGGTTCAATATCTTGGGGTCCATCTCACACAGAACCGGCTCGAGCCCCCACCCAGTAATCTGGGAAATTCACGCACCCCTGGGTGCCTCTGAGAGGCAATGCTTCCCCACTCGCAAGCACTGAGTCTGAGTGCAGGAAAGAAACATTTAATGAAACAGAGAGAGAGATCATTAACTTGGGGAAAACACCCCCAAACAGAGTTCATAACCCAAACATGAGCCAAGGCCCCCCCCCCCCCCCCCCCCCACCCGCCCCAGCCAAGAATCGCCCGAAGTCCAAAGAGTCCGACACTCCAAAAGTCTCTGTCCCTGGTCCGGGCCACCCAGAGTCCCAAAGTTCACCCGCAGGGTTTCACCTCCCAACCTGGGTAGAAATGGGGGTGGGGAGATAGATAGGGGGCACCTTATACGAAACTCCGCCACGCTCCACCAGCTGTCTCGTCCCACGCCGCTGGGCGCCTGCCGCCTCTCCTCATCTGCTGCTGCCACTGGTCGCCACTCCTCACCTGCCGCCGCTCCACGCCACGCCGCTGGTCACCGCTCCTCACCTGCTGCCGCTCCGCGCCACACCGCTGGTCACCACCACTTCACTGGCTGCAATAGGCCTTGCTCTCAGCCAAACCAATGATTTCAGCTCTCAGTGATTTCAATTCTTTAGCTACCAGCTGGACTGGCAAATGAATCCAGCTTTCACTGGACTAGCAAAAGAAAAGTCTCCTCAGAGAGCCTGCTTTAGGTCTGTCCTTAAAACAAAGGGGGAAAGGTGCAGGCTGTGCCAGTCTTATAGCTCACACCTGGCAGATGTGAAGCAGGCTGACTCAAGCCCTTTAACCCTTCCCCCCAGCTCAGTCCACTCAACTCTGGAAGGGGGGAGGCTTGTTCTTCCGAGACCTCTTACCATGATGGTGGTGTCTCTCCTGCAAGCACTGGTGGCATGTTTTACAGTTCCTACATTTAGGGGTAGCATGATTAGTGACCCCCACAACAGTCCCAAATTATATACAATTCTCCACATTCCATTCCAACACTGACCTTCCATCAGCCCTGGCTGAATGGGATTTACATAGCCACACCTCGGATTCTCTCCTGAGCTGTATTACATAACAGTTAACAGTTAATTACCTTGCAGAGCTAAACAATTGTAGTGGGCACACCCACCCCTCCTTTTAGCTGGCTGATGGCAAGCAGCAGTTCAGCCCCTGCTTACACAAGAAGGAAGGAGAAAAATTGTTCTCCTTGGACTCTGATGATTGGACAAAAAGCAATGAAACAGAATCATAGAATACTAGAACTGGAAGGGATCTCGAGAGGTCATCGAGTCCAGTCCCCTGCCCTCACGACAGGACCAAGCACTGTCTAGATCATCCCCGATAGATGTCCCTCCACAACCTCCCTAGGCAATTTATTCCAGTGTTTAACCACCCTGACCGGTAGAAAGTTTTTCCTAATGTCCAAATGGGCTTAAATTGCAGTAAGGGAGGTTTAGGTTGGAGATTAGGAAAAACTTCCTAACTGTCAGGGTGGTTAAACATTGGAATAAATTGCCTAGGGGAATTGTGGAATCTCCATCACTGAAGATATCTAAGAGCAGGTTGGATAGACATCTATTGAGGATGATATAGACAGTGTTTGGTCCTGCCGTAAAGGCAGGGGACTAGACTTGATGACTTCTCAAGGTCCCTTCCTGTTCTAGGATTCTATGATGCTGTGTATTCCATGACCTGTCCTCCTTTCCCACAATTCAAAGTCCATATAAAATTTTGGCTGGTGAAGGATCTCAGTGGCAGTTGGTCTGTCCTGTCCCTTTATGTCAGAGGTGGAGAACCCCCAGTCCTTGCCTTGCCTCGCCTGGATCTGGTCCCCGAGGCTCGGAGCTATCCTACCAGCATTGGGGAGCCCACACTGGTGCTCTAGCCCTGCAGTCTCCCTGTGGTCCCTCCCCACAGTGTTGGAGCACCAGCACTAGATGTTTGCTTTGGGGTGGGAGAAGCCCTGAGCCTCGCAGGCTAGAGTCATACAAGCCGGGGCAGGATCCAACTCATGGGCTTTGCCTGGCGGGGAGGACAATGTGGCTCTACATGTTGCCTCCCCCTGGCTATAATCACAGCCAATAGGAGCAGCAGGGGGAAATGCCTTTGAACAGTGGGGGACAGAAAGCCATATATGTCTCTGGGGAACTGCACCAGATAAGCGCCCCCCACCCCCAGCCTGCTCCTGCACCTTAGCTCCCACTCCTGAATCCATCCCCCAATTCCCTCTTCACTCTTGACCCCTTTCCCCACTTCTGACCCCCCTCTCCTATCCCCAGTACACTCCTGCACCCTACCTCCCACCCAGACTCCCTACCTTCCTCCAGATCCCCCACCCCAGCCCACTCAGCTTGCGAGCAGGAGCAGCAAACAGGGAGTCTTGAGAGGGAGTTCTCCAGGTAAAGGAGGAGTAAATACGGGACCCTTGAGGTAAGTGGCTGTCTGTAGTGTGTGTTTGTGTGCAGGGGGGTTACTTGCTGTGTGCTGAGCTTGTGTTTGTCTGTTTGGTTTGTTTGTTTGTTTGAAGGAGTGTGTGCTGTGGCCGGCAGCTGGAAGCTGTGAGCTTCTAAAGGTTTGAAATCTAGAAGCCTCTGTTAATTGGCTGAGCCTTAGTCAGGGGGAGGGGCTACCAGGGCTTTATAAAGCTGTGAGTCAGTGACCAGGGAGCTTGCAAACAGGAGCAGAAAATAGGGAGTTTTGAGAGGGAGTTTAGAGGGAGAGGTTAGAGGGCATTAGTTTCTTCTGACCTTCTTTAAACATAACTTTTATAATAATCTATATTCCAGACATTTAATAAGAATCCCAGTTTATAATTAAACTTATTCAGAAGAAAAATGGAGACAGAAGCCCAGCAGCAGAGTGGGGGCTATCCTGTTTATTGCGTCGAATGTCCAGGGCCGGACTAAGGGGTGGGCGAGCCGGGCAGCTGCCTGGGGCACCAACCAATGGGGGGGAGCCTGATGGCAGCTGTAGGGGGCCGCAGCATCCCTTATAGCTGCCATCAGGTGCCACGTGCCTGGCTCCCGCAGCGCCGGTTCTCCCTTCCCTGCAGCGCCATCCAGCAGCGCCCTGCCAGGTGTGGCCTGCCCCCAGCTGCACTCCAACAGCGGTGTGCCTGGGGGCTGCGCTGCGGGCCCCGGGCTGCGCTGTGTGCCTGAGGGCTGCGCTGCGCGCCTGGGCCCGGGGCGCCAAAATGGCTTGGGCCGGCCCTGCGAGTGTCACATGTATGATTACCTGGCCTGTGGGCGGGTGGCGTATGTGTGCACCCGTTGCAAGGAGCTCCTGACCCTCAGAGACCGAGTTCGAGCTTTGGAGGCCAGGGTGGCTGAACTGGAGGAGCTAAGGGAGTTAGAGAGCTATGTTGATGAGACTTTCTGGGATACTGTAGTACTGTCCCACCTCCAGTCTGAAAGCCCCAGTGCTCTTAAGGAGGATGAAAGTCTCAAGGGAACAGAGCATTCAATTGGAGCAGAGGGAAACCATCCCGTAGTTGGGACCCTCCTTCCAAAGGATGTTGCGGTATCCTCTCGCACTGAGTATGCCTCTGAGGGGGAGGGAACACCAGTTGTTAGGAAGAGGCAGGTGTTAGTAGTGGGTGATTCGATCATTAGAAACATAGATAGTTGGGTTTGTGATGACCGGGAGAACCGTATGGTCACTTGCCTGCCTGGTGTGAAGGTTGCGGATCTCTTGAGGCATCTAGATAGATTTACGTGTAGTGCTGGGGAGGAGCCAGTGGTTGTGGTACATGTAGGTACCAATGATGTAGAGAGAGTAGGAGAGATGTCCTTGAGGCCAAATTTAGGTTGCTAGGAAAGAGACTGAAATCCAGGACCTCTAGTGTGGCATTCTTGGAAATACTTCCAGTTCCACGCGCAGGGCCAGGTAGACAGGCAGAGCTTCAGAGTCTCAATCCGTGGATGAGACGATGGTGTAGGGAAGAGGGGTTTAGATTTATTAGGAACTGGGGACACTTTTGGGAGAGGGGGAGCCTGTACAGGAAGGATGGGCTCTATCTAAACCAGGGTGGAACCAGACTGCTGGCACTAAACATTAAAAAGGCCGTAGAGCAGTTTTTAAACTAAGAGATGGGGGAAAGCCGATTGGTGCGGAGAAGCACATAAATCGGATGGAGACTTCTCTTAGAGGAGAATCCATTGATAGAGATTTTCTAAGCGGTAGTCAGAAAGAGAGGAGGGGAGAGGACAAACCATGGGCCAGAGCAGACAAATAACCGCATATAAAGGAATCCAATGCATCAGAGAAGGGCAGACAAATAAACAGTGGCAAATTTTTAAAGTGCTTCTACACAAATGCTAGGAGTCTGACTAATAAGATGGGTGAACTAGAGTACCTCATATTAAAGGAGGAGATTGACATAATAGGCATCACTGAAACCTGGTGGAATGAGGAAAATCTGTGGGACACAATCATACCGGGATATAAAATATATCTGAAGGATAGAGCCGGCCATGTGGGTGGTCGAGTGGCACTGTATGTGAAAGATAATGAAGAATCAAATGAAATAAAAATATTAAATGACTCAACGTGTTCAATAGAATTGCTATGGATAGTAATTCCATGCTCCAATAATAAGAATTTAGCAGTAGGGATATATTATCAACCACTTGACCAGGACAGTGATACTGACATTGAAATGCTGAGGGAGATTAGAGAGGCTACCAAAATAAAGAACTCTATAATAATGGGGGATTTTAATTATCCCCATATTGACTGGGTATATGTCACCTCAGGAAGAGAAGCAGAGAGAAAATTTCTCAATGGCTTAAATGACTGCTTCTTGGAGCCGCTGGTACAGGAACCCACAAGGGGAGAGGCAATTCTTGATTTAGTCCTGAGTGGAGTGCAGGAGCAGGTCCAGGAGATAACCATTACAGGACCGCTTGGGAATAGTGACCATAATATAATAACATTTAACATTCCTGTGGTGGGAAGAACACCTCAGCAGTCCAGCACTCTGGCATTTAATTTCGAAAAGGGGAATTAAATGAGGAGGTTAGTTAAACAGAAATTAAAAGGCACAGTGACTGGAGCCAAATCCCTGTAAGCTGCATGGAAACTTTTTAAAGACACCATAATAGAGGCCCAACTTAAATGTATACCCCAAATTAAAGAACCTAGTAAGAGACCTAAAAAAGAGTCATTGTGGCTTAACCACCATGTAAAAGAAGCAGTGAGGGACAAAAAGGCATCTTTTAAGAAGTGGAAGTCCAATCCTAGTGAGATAAATAGAAAGGAACATAAACACTGTCAAATGAAGTGTAAAAATGTTATAAGAAAAGCAAAAAAAGATTTTGAGGAACAGCTAGCCAAAAACTCAAAAAGCAATAGCAAAATGTTTTTTAAGTACATTAGAAGCAGGAAGCCTGCTAAAAAACCTGTGGGTCCCCTAGATGATCGAGATATAAAAGGAGCAATCAAGGACGATAAAGCCATTGCGGAGAAACTAAATGATTTCTTTGCTTCAGTCTTCATGGCTGAGGATGTTAGGGAGATTCCCAAATCTGCACCGTCCTTTGTGGGTGATGAATCTGAGGAGCTGTCCTGGATTGAAGTGTCATTAGAGGAGGTTTTGGAACAAATAGAAAAACTTAATGTGAACAAATCACTGGGACCGGATGGCATTCATCCAAGGGTTCTAAAAGAACTTAAATGGGAAATTGCTGAACTATTATCTGTGGTGTCTAACCTATCCTTTAAATCGGCTTCCGTACCTACTGACTGGAAGATAGCTAACGTGACACCAATATTTAAAAAGGGCTCTAGAGGCAATCCTGGCAATTATAGACCAGTAAGTCTAACTTCAGTACCGGGCAAATTAGTCGAAACAATAGTAAAGAATAAAATTGTCAGGCACGTAGAAGAACATAATTTGTTGGACAAAAGTCAACATGGTTTCTGTGAAGGGAAATCATGTCTTACTAATCTGTTAGAGTTCTTTGAAGGGGTTAACAAACATGCAGACAAGGGGGATCCAGTAGATATAGTATACTTAGATTTTCAGAAAGCCTTTGATAAGGTCCCTCACCAAAAGCTCTTGTGTAAATTACATTGTCATGGGATAAGAGGGAAGGTCCTTTCATGGATTGAGAATTGGTTAAAAGACAGGAAACAAAGGGTAGGAATAAATGGTAAATTTTCAGAATGGAGAGGGGTAACTAGTGGTGTCCCCCAAGGGTCAGTCCTGGGACCAATCCTGTTCAACTTATTCATAAATGATCTGGAGAAAGGGGTAAGCAGTGAGGTGGTAAAGTTTGCGGATGATACTAAACTGTTTAAAATAGTCAAGACAGAAGCAGACTGTGAAGAACTTCAAAAAGATCTCTCCAAACTGAGTGATTGGGCAACAAAATGGCAAATGAAATTTAATGTGGATAAGTGTAAAGTAATGCACGTTGGAAAAAATAACCCCAACTATACGTACAGTATGATGGGGGCTAATTTGGCTACGACAAATTAGGAAAGAGATCTTGGAGTTATCGTGGATAGTTCTCTGAAAACTTCCACACAGTGTGCAGCGGCGGTCAAAAAGGCAAATAGGATGTTAGGAATTATTAAGAAAGGGATAGAAAATAAGACACAGAATATCTTACTGCCCCTGTATAAAACTATGGTACGCCCGCATCTTGAATACTGTGTACAGATGTGGTCTCCTCACCTCAAAAAAGATATTTTGGCCTTAGAAAGGGTTCAGAAAAGGGTAACTAAAATGATAAGGGGTTTGGAACGGGTCCCATGTGAAGAGAGGTTAAAGCGATTGGGACTTTTCAGTTTAAAAAAGTGGAAACTGAGGGGGGATATGATAGAAGTATATAAAATCATGAGTGGTGTGGAGAGGGTGAATAAAGAAAAGTTATTTATTAGTTCCCATAATAGAAGAACAAGAGGACACCAAATGAAATTAATGGGTAGCAGGTTTAAAACTAATAAAAGAAAGTTCTTCTTCACACAGTGTGTAGTCAACCTGTGGAACTCCTTGCCAGAGGAGGCTGTGAAGGTTAGGACTATAACAGAGTTTAAAGAGAAGCTAGATAATTTCATGGAGATTAGGTCCATAAAAGGCTATTAGCCAGGGGATAGAAATGGTGTCCCTGGCCTCTGTTTGTCAGAGGCTGGAGAAGGATTGCTTGATCATTGTCTTCGGTCCACCCCCTCTGGGGCACCTGGTGCTGGCCACTGTTGGCAGACAGGCCAGTGGGCTAGATGGACCTTTGGTCTGACCCAGTACGGCCATTCTTATGTTCTTATGTTCACTCCTGCACCCCCAGACCGTGCACCCCCACTTCGCTCCTGACCCCCCTTCCTCAATTCCCTTCCTGACCCTCTTCCCCAATTCCCATCCCTTTCTGCTCAGCCCTCCCACCCCTCTCCTGCTCCTATACCCTACCACCCTCTGATAGTCCTCAATCACCAACCCACTCCTGCATCCTCCTTCCCGCCCAGACCCCACACTCCAAGCCTGGTTCCCAGCAGCTCCCTCCCATACACTGAACTCATTTTTTGCTGCACCCCAGAGTCTAGGGGACACTACCAAATCTATTAGTCTAGGTTCTAGGCTCTGGCACAGGAGGACTTCTGAATTGGGGGCCACATTGGTGAGGGTGTTGGTTGGTTTTGTTTTGTTTTTTGTTTTTGCATCTCACTTTTGTGCATCTACCTACTGATTTTCCTTTGGACCTGAGAAAGATTCCCCACCCCTGCTTTATGTCCTCTAGGAAGGTGAGGCAGGAGGGGTGTATTCAGTGAGCATGTGTGCACTGCAGCAAATTTCTAGGAAGAAAATGTCATAGGTATTGAAAGCACATCTTGAACAACATCAGTTACTATCAGTTAAATAACTTCTTTTTTTCTTCCATTTTGCTCTAACCATTATATATTTGTCGCACACACATTCACTCCCTGTTTAAATTTCTTTACTGATTGTGCATTTCTTGTGTTAAATTTGAACTCACTGTCCTCACAGTCCTGCATTGAATTTAAATTCATTGTCTTCACATTTCATACTTTATGTAAGTCTACCCTTGTCTTCATTGCACTTTTCTGTCATCTCAAACTATTCTTCCACGTGGGAGTTTGCACTCTAACAGTTGTTCTTTCTCTTGTATTCATTTTTCATTTGGGGGCCTAGTGCTCTCTGCTGCTGTCCTGGAGGATGGGTTAGAGTGACAAATGAGCTCATGTCTAACTGCTAGGTTTTCTTTCACTACTCGTGATATTCATTCGTTACTTTAGGTGGACAGATCTCGCACATATTCTTTGGATGAGTTTTGTGAGGAGCAGTATCAACAGAATAAAGAAGCACTTCATCAGCTACAGGCTTTCAGAGAGAAAGTCATTAAGGCCATTCAAAGTACTTTTTTAAAGGTAATTGAATATCTTTTGCTATTTTTACTTTTATGGTTTTATCCTGACTATTTTTTCCTATTCAATTTCTATTAAAAACTATTAGGCATGTGCAATATTAGAAGAGAAGGTACCTCTGTATGCAAACAAAAAATTAAACACAAGTGTTCCTTAAAAATGAAGAAAAATAGTTAACAAAAAGTTGACTGTTACAAAATGTGCTGAATGTGATGTAGAAGGGATTTAAAGCATACTTGTCCGAATTTATTTTTACTAACACTACAGGTGGCAGAAATGAAGGGAGCTCAAAGTCTTTTTCAGTCTGTGCCAACTCACAGGGAAGAAAATCCAAAATATGCTGAGATAAGTGAATGGCGTCAAATGATGAAACACTTTTCAAAATTTCTTCAGCTAGTTGACAAGATCTTTCAAGAACTGCTCCGTAAACTAGTGCACAATGCTGTTCAACTGCTATTGGAGTTATTTAAGGGTTCCAACAATGTGACCAATCCAGATGAAAAGAAGAATGAAAACCTTATAAGGTTGTTTCTTTTACTATTAGTTTTGAGAACTGGTCTAAATCATTTTAATTTCATTGTATTATTTTCTGAAAGTAAAGTAATTTTTTATTTTGTTCCACTTTTATATGGTGTTTGTGGACCATCAGTTTCATCTACATAGCTTTCAGGGCCTCTGCACACATGATTTGCTTATGTGTAAATACTGAGATTTGACTCTTAATATTATTGTTAATGGAGACATCAGTATAGTAAGTGGCAGATCCATGAGTCTTAGACCCAGGCCTGGGAAGGGGCTCAAGAGCTCCAGATTTGGAGGTTGTGCAGTATGCCCCTCTTGGTTCCAATGCTCTGCACTTTACCTGTCCTTGGGTTTCTTCTCTATTTAGGGCCCAGATATAAATTCTCACAGCAGAACAACTGACCAAATATTCATTGTTTCACAGTACTGTGGCTTTTTTTGAGTAAAGTTGATTGCTAATTTGACTCCTGAAATGCTGAGAATAAGTATCACTGATCTAACTTACAAGTTTACCTGAAAAATAGAGAGATCTACTTTAAAAAAATGTTACAAATATTTTAATGAGGATGCTTTAGTATTAAAAGATAAGTAATAAATAATTGTTTTCTGCTTAATCTGTAAAAAACATAATTTAGTTTTTTCTTCGAGTGGCCCCGTGGGTGCTCCACTCTAGGTGTCGGATCCCGTGCCGGCGCCGCGGCTTGGAGAATTTTCATAGCTGTGCTCTGCTGGACCATGCATGCGCAGCTTCTCCAAAGCGCCGTTCGTGCCTTTGATCAGCCGCGCGTGGACCGGCAACCATCAGTTCCTCTCAACCACCTCAGGTCGTGGTCAGAGCTCCCTGTGTTCTCCTATCTCTTCTCTCAAAAATGATCTTAGTTAGTTTTTCTTCTTCTGTAAATAGTTAAAAGTTAGTGTTAGTCGTGTTCCTGTTTCTACTGATCTTCTGTTTTTAAAAAAAAAGTTTTTTCTCTTCAAAATCAGTTTCTTCAAAGCGCTATGGCTAAGCGCTAAGGAACTGAAATTGACAAGGAGCGAAAGACGGGGCTCAGGCAGGGTCGGCATTCAGCCACCCTCACCAGCTCCTGACAATGCCGGGGTCCCCCGGTTTTAAAAAATGTTCAGTTTCCCAGGAAGTCCTGCCAGCGGCTGACGGCCATGACACTTGCATTCGGTGCCTGGGTGAATTACACGTCCCTCAAAAGTGCACCCACTGTTGCAAGCTTACATCGAGGGCCCGGAGGGAGCGGGAGATAAAGGTCTGGATGATGACATTTGGCAAGGCACTGCAGCCTGACCCGATGCCTCCCTCAGCCACCGCAAAAACCTCCGTTCATAAACGGAGAGTGGCTTCTCTGGGACTGGCTACTTGAAAGAGAGTGAAGCCATCCCCGACGTGCTCCCTCCCCCCGGCAGCTTCAAAAACGTCGGCAGCCTCCAAAGTGACCCCCGTGGGGTCCCGACACTCTGCTGGCCCCGGCACCAGGGAATCGCAACCGCCGAGGGCTCGGGCTGCTTCGGCACCAGCATTGGCTCCAGTGTCGCAATTGACAAGCAAGTCGGCACCGGCTTCAGCCGCGCCGACTCACAGTACAGCGCTACCGCTGCAACTGACAACACCGCCGGTGCCGCAACTGACAAGCCAGTCAGCGCTGGCTTCAGTAGCACCGGCTGTTGTTGCACCGGCTTCAGCAGCACCGCTTGTGGTGGCACCAGCTTCAGCGCCACTATCTTCAGCGGCACCGGACTCAGGGGTGCAGGTCCTTGCCACGTCACCATCAGCACTGTTAGCAACGCCGGCACCAGGCATTCTGCCGGCACCGGCAGCAGCACAGCTACAGCTGATCTCCCCGGCACCGCTCTGCTTTCACTCAGTACAGAGCTCCCCGGTTGCCATGGAAACTGACAGTGCCTCAATGCCTAGGAAAGCACTTTCAAAAACTCATGGAAGAGAGAGGTCTGCCTCCCCAGTTTTCTCCCCAGGACCATCTCCCTCTCCGCCAAGGCATGCATGGTACTGTGACTATAGTGTCTCTCCTGTCCATGTCACATACAGACGGCGCAATTATAGAGACACAGTATATTTAGAAGCACGTCAGTCCTGCTCACAATCTCGCTCACCCGGACGATCATCTAGGTACGGGTCCACTAGACGTTCTCCACGACGCGTCTATTACATCCAACACAGTAGTGCACGCTCGTCACGTCATTCCTCCCTGTCACATTCTGAGCGCTATTATGGGCACTACTATAGATCGTACAATGATCGTCCCCACCGTGATCATACGTCGTCATCGCATAGGGGATCTTCCTGCAACTGCCGATCACCAAGTGCACAATACTTACCTCAACAACCACAACAGTTAAACTCACCTCCTCCATCGAGGAGTCCAACTATCTAACAGGACCAGTCTGAGCTGGAAGAGGGACAGCTGTCTGAAGCAGAAGACCCTAAACCAGAAACTTCTCCGGCAGACTGTACATCTTCATCACCGGATGAGGCGATATTCCCAGGTGACATATCTCCACCGGACAATCTAAAAAAATTCCAAGATCTGTTTAAACGAGTAGCAGGCACAAAAGAAATACAGCTGGCAGATGTTCCGGTTAAAAAGCACCGCCTCCTAAAGAATCTCCGTCCGCAGCAGCGTGCAAAGATCACCTTACCGATTGACAAAGCGATCATGGAAGTGGTGGATGAGTTATGGCAGACGCCAACATTGGCTACTCCTACGAGTAAAAAGGCCGATGGAAAATACTTTGTACCGGCAAAGGGGTTGGATTTTCTATTCAATCACCCCCAGCCTAATTTGTTAGTAGTTGATGCAGCGTAACAAAGAGCTAATGTGCCGCAGTACAAAAGTGCGCTCCCGGATAAAGACAACAAAAAATTAGATATATTTGGTAGGAAAGTCTATTCTTCAGCCACACTTCTATTACGCATCGCAAACTATTCGGCCCATTTATCAAACCACAGTTTTGATAATTATTCGAAACTAGCGGAGTTACTACATCAACTCCCAGACAATAAGAAACCATTACTAAAAGCAATAATGCAAGAAGGATAGGCAGCATGTAGCACTGCACTGCAGGTTGCTATGGATGTGGCTGACACAGCTGTGCGAGCCACTGCTACAGGTATCGCAATGAGAAGATCGTCATGGCTTTCGTCTGCAGGAGCACCAAGAGAGCTACAAAGCAAGGTTGAGGATCTGCCTTTTGATAAGCTTAAACTTTTCGCGGCAAACACCGATGAAGTCCTTCACTCGGGCAAAGATTCTCGCACCACCCTACGTACACTGGGGATGTATACGCCCTCCTTTAAACATAGACGCTATTACCCTTATCAGTGAAGATATGATTTCAATTTTCCCAGACAACAAACACGTACTTTAGAGAACCAGCGCCCTAGACAACGTCCTCAGTGAAAACAGCCCCAGCAAAACTGTTCGGCCAGTCAATCTTCGGCCAAACAGCAGATTTGACTTCTCTGTCGAGGATGCAAGCATGCCTTCCATAGTCAATGCAGAAAACAAAACTCTTCATCTCTTTCACCATCGACTGAGATCATATCACCATCATTGGTCCAACATCACCACAGACAGATGGGTACTAGAGGTGGTACAGTCTGGCCTCTCCATTCCCTTTTTCTCCATTCCCCCTACCACCCCACCTACCCCATCACTTTTCAGGGACCCTTCTCACGAGCAACTGCCGAGACAAGAAGTTCAGCGCTTGCTTGCGATTGAGGCAATAGAGAGAGTACCCAAGCTGTTTTGGGGAAAAGGTTTTTACTCCCGATATTTTCTCTCACCAAAGAAGTTGGGAGCCTGGAGACCCATCTTAGACCTTCGAAAGTTAAATCGCCACCTTCGAAAACATCAGTTCAAGATGGTGACCTTAACAACTATCATTCCATCGTTGAACAAAGGAGACTGGCTTGCAGTCCTCGACCTGCAGGACGCTTACTTCCACGCCGCTATTCACGTGGCTCACAGACGTTTTCTTCAGTTCCAATTGGGGGATGAACATTTTCAATACAGGGTTCTACCGTTCGGACTAGCGTGTGCCCCCAGGGTTTTCTCCAAAACCCTAGCAGTAGTGGCGGCCCATTTACGCAGGATGGGAGTGACAATATTCCCCTATTTAGACGATTGTCTCATCAGGGGCACAACATATATGGAGGCATGTCATATGGTGCGGACAGTATCCAGCAAGTTTGCATCTCTGGGCCTTCTCATAAATGTAAAAAAGTCATCACTGGTTCCGTCTCAAGATCTGATTTTTATAGGTGCACAGCTCGACTCAACTGTGGCATGGGCATACCTACTGACGGAACGTTTTGTGGCGATCCAAGACCTTGTACATACCGTGACTCATGCGCCAACAATTCCCACGTGCATCTGTTTACAACTGCTGGGCCACATGGCTGCCTCCACCATTGTGCTGCAGAACGCAAGGTTACGTTTTCGTTGCCTCCAGCATTGGTTGGCCACGATTTACATTCCAGCAAAACACAGCGTTCACAGACCAGTAGTCATACCACGACATGTACGAGAGTCCATTCAGTGGTGGGCCAAGCCGAGCAATCTTCTCACGGGCATCCCATTTCATCGCCCGCAACCTACAAGGCAAATAACCACAGATGCTTCCCTTATGGGCTAGGGAGTACACATGGACAACCTGACAATCCAGGGTCGCTGGTTGACACAAGAAATGATATTGCATATCAATGTGCTCGAGCTACGGGCGGTACGACATGCTTGCAAGCATTTTCGGTCCCACATACGGAATACAACTACCAGAATCCTGACGGACAACATGGCAACCATGTTTTATATCAACAGTTAGGGAGGCACCTGATCTCGTTCTCTCTGTGCAGAGAGCGTCCGGTTATGGAATGGGTGTATTCACAACAACACCATTTTAACAGCATCCTACCTCCCGGGTGTCGACAACTTGATAGCGGACTCACTCAGCAGGCATTTTCCTCACGACCACGAGTGGGAAATCTGCATGGACGTTTTGAGTCGTATATTTGCTTAGTGGGGGTTTCCGACAATAGACTTGTTTGCGATGGAAAGCAACACAAAATGTCCCGCCTATTGTTCAAGAGCCGGAATAGGGCATCATTCACTAGGGGACACTTTCCTTCTCCATTGGGGAAGGTCGCTGTCGTATGCTTTTTCCCCAGTGGTTCTAATACCCAAGATTCTCAAGAAAATCAACATAGATGGGGCTCGAGTGATTCTTATAGCCCCGGCGTGGGCTCGCCAACCTTGGTTCTCAGTGCTCCACCAGATGTTGATAAGAGCACCGTACTCCCTACCTCTTCTCCTGAATCTCTTGACCCAGAACAACGGATCCCTGAGTCATCCGAGGCCCGAGATTCTACACCTCACGGCATGGATGCTCGTTGGTTTAGTGATTTCGAACAACTCTGTTCCCAGCGGGTCAAGCAGGTGTTAATCTACACGAGCAACATATACAGCTAAGTGGTCCAGATTCCAGGCATGGTGTGCGGACAACAATCTAGATCCTCGCTCCGCAACCTTACCTCGTATATTGGAGTACATTTTACAGCTCCATGACAATGGGCTGGCAGTAGCTTCCCTACGAGTGCACTTGGCAGCGATTAATGCCTTCCACCATATGGACGAGTGCTTCTCTCTATTCGCTCATCCCACTACAAAAAGGTTCCTGAAGGGGCTCACAAACCTTAATCCACCTTGGAGACCCCCTCCACCTTCGTGGAATCTGGATCTAGTATTGGAAACTTTATCTCATCCTCCCTTTGAGCCTCTAGCCACGGTTCCGTTACACATACTTACCGTCAAGCTTTTGTTTCTCCTAGCCCTTACCTCAGCTTGTAGAGTAAGTGAGATAGCAGCTTTCATGGCTTCGCCTCCTTATACAGTTTTTTCTAAAGATTCAATGACGTTGAGCTCTCACCCAGCGTTTATTCCAAAGGTCTCCTCTGATTTTCACATCAATGAACCGGTGGTTCTACCATGCTTCTTTCCTAAACCCCATACCTCCATGCAAGAAGTGACACTACACGCGGTGGACGTAAGGAGAACCTTGGCATTCTACATTGACAGAACGCGGGACTTTAGGAAAATGGACCATTTAATAGTATCGTTGGCGGACCGTTCAAAAGGGCAACCACTGACCTCTCAGCGCATCTCGAGACTGATAGTTTCATGCATATCTATGTGTCACTCTATACGGGAAAAACCTCTACCATGTCCTCCAAAGGCTCATTCCACCAGAGCGGTTTCTACTACTACGGCCTTTGTAAGGGGAGTTCCATTTCATGACATTTGTAAGGCAGTGACATGGTCCTCTAATGTCACCTTTGTGAAACAGTATGCAATAATTGAGCATTTTGCTTCGGACTCCTCGGTGGCTACGGCAGTACATAATCGTGATCGTAAATTTTAATTCTGGAGCGCTCCGGTTTTTTTGGGTACTGCTTCGGAGTCACCTAGAGTGGAGCACCCACGGGGCCACTCGAAGAAGAAAAAGAAGTTACTCACCCTGTGAAGTAACGATTGTTCTTTGAGATGTGCCCCAAGGGTGCTCCACGACCCGCCCTTCCTCCCTGCTCCGGAATTGTTTCTTTTCTCTTTCAGATGAGCGGGTGAGAGGAACTGACGGTTGCTGGTCCACATGCGGCTGATCAAAGGCGCAAACGGCGCTTTGGAGAAGCCGCGCATGTGCGGTCCGGCGGAGCACGGCTATGAAAATTCTCCGAGCCACGGCGCCGGTACGGGACCCGACACCTAGAGTGGAGCACCCACAGGGCACATCTCGAAGAACAATCGTTACTTCACAGGGTGAGTAACTTCTTTTTTCTTTGATTCATTTTGCTAATCCAGAATTTATAAGAACATTCTTGTGAGACCATCTGGCCTGTTTGATGCAGAATACAATTTCATAGGAGCAGATAAAGAATTAATTGAAGATTTTGAGAGAGCATCTGAAGAACCATCTTGCCATTCAAGGGTGGACAGAGTTTTAAAACCTGAAATATTTACTGTAGCTGACATTGACAAGGTAAAGCAGCCTCCAAAAATAGGAATTTTCTTTGAGTGCTTGACATATATATTCCACTGTAAATATGTGTGCTTCCAAGTGCACTTGAACTGCAGGATTCTAGTGATCAGTACCCATCAAGGTGGTGCACGCTCCATGAGTGACCTCATTCATCCAACAGAGGACATAAAGGACAGAGTTATCCCATCTACCTTGTAGTTCCTTGTGACCACCTGTTGCTAAAAATTTGAGCTTCAAACGACACCTTGTGCTCACTGTTTTTCTGTGCTCATCAGTAGCTTTTCTTGTGTACATACTTGTTAGTGTAGTCGTTAGTACAGTAATTACTTGTTTAACACGTGCCCGCTTAACACATTTTCGCAATAGCACGATTTTTTTGGGAACGTTTTTCAAATAAAACGACCATCCCCGAAATAACACGAAAATAATCAAGTGGCGGACTACTTGGCATGGAGGTATAAGTTGGTGAAAACAGTGCTAATATGCATGAGTGGATGAATACATGTGGTCACAGCGCTCCTCCACTCACGTGTTTATCTTTGTTTTTTAACAAACCATGGCGACTTGTGTTGCTAGTTATCTTGTGTTGCTAGATATCTAATGCTGACGTTGACGACCCAGCACCAACAAAAAATTGGCTTTGCCACCACTGCCTGAAACGCAACCCTCACCTTTTCCATTATTTTGAATTGGAAAATTGACCCCGCATAGCATGTTTTCGCTCCGCACAAACATTTTCAGAAACGCACCTATAGTGTTAAATGAGGAATTACTGTATATATTATTTCTTTTGATGTCTTTTAATAGAAGATTTGTTTGTTTATTTTGTTTCTAAAGTGGTACTCCAGTATTGACTTAGCCATGTATAAGTCCCCAGGTTTTAACAACTACTAGTCATGCAAGGTAGTTATACCTACTAATGATGGGCATATTAGATGCCTGATCTAATAATGCCTTCGGTGAAGATCCTGTTAGGGACATGTGCTAGTTGTACGTGCTTCCCTAGAGAATGCAAAACCCAGAGAGGCTTGTCTGAGAGAACAGTATATGGAGAGTCATATACATCCAGTCTAATGATCCCAGCCAGCCTGAAATGGATCAAGTGAAGCACAACATTTTATGAAGTACTCCAGCAGCTACAATTTCATATGTTCACTGAGGTACTTGTCCTCTGGCAGATAGACCTTCAGATGACTGGAGAAAAGTAGCACTGTTCCTATGCCTGGGTACATCATTGAAAACTCCTAGGACTTTGAGCTCTGTAGAAAACAGTGGACCCAAAAAGGGCTCTTGGAGCACTTGTGGTGGCTCTGATCCATCTTACTCTCAGGGAAGAAGGTACCTTGTATGTTGACTAGTACTGAGCTGGTACCATCCATATCAAAGTATTTGGCACTAGAACCATTGATGCCACTTGGTTATCAATGAAGCTTCTACTCTTCCCCCCCCCCCATTGCTCCTTTGTTAGTTATAATCTAAGTTCCCTGTTAGCTGCATGGCAGGGTGACCATGCAGCTGGTAACTGAGCCCTGCCCAGAGGTTTAGGGCTGCTGTGCAGGGAGCTTCCTGGCACCCTCCGCATCAGGAGCTCTCTGCTCCAGACAATGAGCTTGTTGGTAGGGGAGGGGACATAAGGAGGAGGGAGGGAGTAAGTACATGGCTGGGACAGGAGGAGCCAGAGGGGAGGGGAATTAGGAGTGTGCAGTAAGTGCATGTCTATGAGAGGAGAAGTTTGATTAGTGATGTGATTACAGCAGCTGGGTTTGCCTGCAGCTTCCTGTGAGGAAACCCAGCATGCTCCTTTAGCTTCTTGGTCTGGAGAGAGGGAGCAGATTGCGTAGGTGTAGGTGGGGGAAATAGGGGGTGGGTTGGTGCTGGCATCTGTGCCGTGAGGTGGAGACAGAGGGCAGTTTGTTTGGAGTGTCTTAACTTGCTTCCATCTGGGCTGCAGGCAGCAAGAATTAAACCCTGTCTGTCTCAGCATAGCAGCTCTAGTTGGGCTGCAGACATAGGACACTCTCCTGGGCTGGGGCAGGTTGTATGGGGTGGTGCCAAAATTTCAGGTTGGTTAAAAGCTTTTAGGCTTCTTTTGAATACTGGAACAAAAGGCTTAGCTCATGACTTTTGCATGATTAAATTTCAGACAAAGTTTACATAAGTGTTAATGGCTTAAGTTAAGAAAGGAAAGGATTCTTTTAACAGTGGGGTTTTTTTAAGTGTTATAGATATCTGCAAACTCCTATCTTAATGATTTTTTAAAAATTCTTTGTCACTAGTTAATACATGGTAAATTGTTAAAAGTGGAAGAACTTTGCCATGGTTCCTGTTTAATTTATTTGGCCTTTCAATTGGAGTTGGATTCTGAACAAGTGCTCTGGGGCTTCTACTCATTGAGTTAGTGACACACACACACAAGGTCAAAGTTCTTCTTCGAGTGGCCCCGTGGGTGCTCCAGTCTAGGTGTCGGGCCCATCCCGGCGCCACTGTTCAGAAGATTTCAGAGACATATCCGGCTGGACCGCTCATGCTCCCCGCACTGCAGGGCATTTGCGCCCTTTCTAACGTGCGCGGTTTGGCCCTCCTGCCAGTTCCTCTCAACCATCCTCGGTTGCTGGCGGAGCTTTGTGATCTCTCCACAGATGCATAGCATTCTGTAGAGAAAAGTTGTAAATAGTTAATCTTTGCTTGTTAGTTAGTTCTTAGTACTTTAGATAGTTAGTGTTCTAGTTTAAAAAAAACCTAAAAAGAAGATCGTTCGGCAGTTAAGTGATTCCTGTCAGTTTCACCAGCATGTCTGGATCACCGGGTTTTAAGAGGTGTACCCAGTGTAAGGAGGCAATGCCAGCATCCGATGGGCACGCGGTTTGTATCCGCTGCCTCGGAGAGTCGCATGTCCCTAACAAATGCATTCACTGCTCCAAGTTAACTCCTAGGGCACGAAGAGACAGGGATCTACGGCTGAAACTCCTACTATGTGATAAGGCTCTTCAGCCACTACAGACCTCCCAGCAGGAATCATTGCAGCCTCCTAAAAGGAGAGCATTATCCCCTGGAGTGTTGGAGGCAAAAAAGAAAAGAGCCTCTCCTGCCTGCTCCCTGCCCACGGTTCCCCTGCCTCGCATTAGTCAGGGAGACAGACCGGGCACATCGTGGAATGGCCGGCCGACGGATAAGTCAATTACACGGCCTGTGGCAGGATCATCTAAATCACGCACGGCATCCACTCCACCGCCGTCCTCCCCTCCTCATATGGAGCAGAAGTGGGTTAGGGCCCCTTTGGGGAATAAGCGACCCGCACCACAATTGCCACCAATGATGCCGCCGGAGACGGCACCGTCCCCGGAACAGCGGGACTTGCCAGGATCGGTGCCGGAGCTGGCACTGATGGTGGCCACTGAGTCGGCACCGCTTACGGCTCCGCAGGAGCGTGTACCTTCCGTACTGGACAAGAGGTGGCACCGGGAGGCCCCTGCTCTGTGGGGCGCCGACATGGCGCTGACGATACAGACGGCACTGCTGGAGGACAGCTGTTCCGCAGCACACCTGGTGCCGCGCGAGCTGACCTGCTCGGTACCGAGAGCGCACTCTCACTCTGCTCAGGCATCGGCACCGAGATTGCAGACAGCCTCTCCATCTTCCCCAGATCCACATCCTTTATCAGGGGAAGATAACCATACTGACACAGCAGGAGACCTCTCAACTGCACGAGAGCACTTGACATCAGTTGCTACAAAAGCAGCTAGGAAGTCAATCCCTAGGGGTTACTCACTGTCTCCTTCACCAGTGTTTTCAGAGGAACCTTCCCCATCCCCATACCTTTCATCAGAGAGGGGGGCTTACTCTTCTGCATGTAGGACTCCGCGGTCACCACGGCGACAATCCCGCTCTTGGCATTACTATAGATATAGACGAGTTTCTCCACGCAGATCTCGTTCTTCAAGCTACTCTCCTCCCAGATCATACCGTAGCAGACATGGGAGCAGATATTCCTCCAGAAGATCATCTCCTGGATATAACTATCGCTACCACAGGAGCTATCGCACCTCTGAGAGACAGGGCAGATCACAGTCTCATTCTCACTCTTGTTGCTGCCATTCATCTTCTTACAGACAGTGCTCACCACCTGCCTCCACTCATCAAAGGCCACAGTCACGGGGACCACCTCCTAACGCCCCCTCAGTGTCAATTCTTTCGGAACCTGAAGAGGGTCAAATCTCGGACACTGACCAACAGGCGCCTGCAGCTTCCCCTGAGGATATCCAGTTGTCTTCTCCTGATGACGTGGTTTTTGTAGCAGACTCTTCCCCACCGGATGATACCCAGGAATTTCAAGACCTCTTCAAGAGGGTGGCGCAATCACAGGAGGTTCAATTAGCGGAGGTACAAGCGAAGCAGTATAAGCTGTTAAAGAATTTGCACCCTAGACAACAATCTAGGGTGGCATTGCCGCTAGATGAGGCGATTCTGGAGCCAGCCGCAGAAATCTGGAACACACCAGGCTCCACTACTCCATCATGTAAGTGAGCCAAGAAGAGATATTTCATATCATCGAAGGGCGCTGAGTTTCTTTTTACCCACCCCCAACCCAGTTCATTGGTCATGGATGCAGCTCTGCAAAGAGCAAAAAACCCGCAAGTAAGGAACTCAGCAACGGACAAGGACGCAAAGAAACTAGACATATTTGGGCAATAAAGTATACTTGTCCTCCACACTTCTCCTCCGTATTGGAAATTACTCATTGCTACTTTCTAATCATAGCTTTGATAACATCGTGAAATAATGGAAATTGCTCAAAGAATCTCTGAGACCGATAAGGTACTCCTCCAATCAATACTACAGGAGGGTTAAGCATGTGCAAGGGCAGGTTTGCAGATTGCCATGGATGTGGCCGATACAGTGGTGTGAATAGTAGCAACGGCAGTGTCCATGAGAAGAGCTTCATGGCTTGCGACAGCTGCCGTACCCAAAGATCTGCAATCCAAGGTCAAGGACTTCCAATTCGACAGGATTAAACTGTTCGCAGAAAAGACGGATGAAGTGCTCCACACAGGGAAAGATTCACGAACCACCTTACGCACACTTGGAATGTACGTTCCACCGTAGACGTTATTTTCCATTCCAAAGATGTTACGATTACCAATTTCGTAGACAACAAAACCGTCCGTATGACCAAAGCCGCTCTAAACAGAGGATGCAGCGCAGACGTCCTCAGTCATCTAGGGCGAGCAACGCAGTGACACCCAAGCAGCAAGCTTGACTCCCAGGTCGGGGGCATGCCGAACACTCCTGTTGTGGTCAGAGACGCCATTCCCATATTCCGCCACCAGCTGAGACCCTATTACCACCAATGGGCCACCATAACATCAGACAGATGGGTATTGTAGGTGATAAAATCCGGACTCACCATTCCATTCACATCCCTTCCCCCTACCACCTCGCCTACCCCGTCCCTTTTCAGGGACCCATCTCACGAGGACCTCCTACGACAAGAGGCCTATCATCTCTTATCCATCAGAGCGATAGAAGGGGTCCCAGAGCGCTTCAAGGGAAAAAGGTTCTATTTGCGGTACTTCTGAACACAGAAGAAAACAGGGGGCTGGAGACCCATTCTCGATCTACGCCGGTTAAATCGTTATCTTCGAAAACAATGATTCAAAATGGTAACTCTGACTACAATCATTCCATCTCTAGACAACAACGATTGGTTCGCGGCCCTTGATCTGCAAGATGCCTATTTTCATATAGCCATATACCCTGCACACAGACGATTCCTGCGCTTTGTCATAAACAACAAGCACTTTCAGTACTGTGTCCTTCCATTCGGGCTGGCCTCGGCTCCGAGGGTATTTTCAAAGACCGTCGCCGTTGTCGCTGCTCACCTTCGTCGTCTCCGAGTCATCATATTTCCTTATCTAGATGACTGTTTAATAAAGGGCACATCGCGAGAAGAAATGACGCAGATGCTCACAATGGTCAGACAAATGTTCGACTCTCTCGGACTGATAGTAAATGAACAAAAGTCAACGCTGATTCCAACGCAAAATATAAAGTTCATAGGGGCAGTTCTGGACTCCCATGCGGCAAAAGCATACCTACCCATGGACAGATTCCAGGCAATAAAAGACCTGGTCAGTCTACTCAGCAAGACCGCAACAATCTCAGTCCATAACTGCCTGTGTCTGCTGGGCCACATGGCTGCAGCCACCTTTGTCATCCCGCATGCATGCCTCCATCTGAGTAATCTACAGCACTGGTTGTCAACTGTGTATGTCCCCGCAAGACACGACGTCCACAAGTTAGTTTCTCCTCCGTCCCATGTGCACTTGTCCCTGCGATGGTGGACGTATGCATCAAACATCTTGACGGGGGTGCCGTTCCACCAGTCACACCCATCCATTCAGCTAACGTCAGATGCTTTGCTCATCAGATGGGGTGCTCACATGGGCGAAGAACGCATACAGGGACGGTGGTCTCACACCGAGAGACGTCTTCACATCAACCTACTAGAGCTGCGAGCGATTTTTCTAGCATGCAGACATTTCCTCCCACACTTAAAAGACAAGACAGTCAGGGTGCTGACAGACAACGTAGCAGCAATGTATTATATAAACAGGCAGGGAGGAGCAAGATCATGCTCCCTATGTGCCGAAGCAGTACGGTGCTGGAATTGGTGCATACAGAACAACATCACCATAACAGCATCCTACTTACCTGGCACAGCCAATATCATTGCCGACTCCCTCAGCAGGCACTTTCCCATAGACCACGAGTGGGAAATAAGACACGACGTGCTTCAGAAGATTTTCCACAGATGGGGAACTCCCCTAGTGGATCTGTTTGCAACAACCACCACCAAGTGCTCTTTTGCTCCAGAGCAGGGATTGGCAAGGGATCTCTCGGCGACGCGTTATTAACCACGTGGAAAAGGGCACTCCTGTACACTTTTTCCCCAACGGTCCTCATTCCCAGAACACTGGAGAAAATCAGAACGGAAGCAGCAACTGTAATCCTAATAGCACCAGCTTGGCCCAGACAAGCTTTGTATCCGTTCTTACACAGAATGTTACTACGGCCACCATGGCCTCTGCCCTCATGCCAGGATCCCCTCTCTTAAGAACAGGGATCTCTCCTACATCCCAAACTAGAAGCATTGCACCTGATGGCGTGGCTCCTGACTGGCTTAGACAAGATGAAAAACTTTGTTCAGAAGAGGTCAAGTCCATACTGATACATAGCAGAAAGGCATCTATGCTCAATACTTACCTGGCTAAATGGCGCAGATACTCCTATTGGTGCCTCCATAATAACGTCCAACCGCTGGCTTCTCCTTTACACCAAATCCTCGAATACATTCTTCACTTGCGAAATTCGAAGCTTTCGCTGGCATCCCTTAGGAGTTCATTTGGCAGCCATTAGTGCTTTCCATTACCCGATACAGGGTTCTTCGGTGTTTTCCCACCTGATCACTAAATGATTCCTCAAAGGACTGACCCATATAAGCCCACCTCGAAGACCACCCCCACCGTCCTGGAACCTTGACTTCATACTGGATACGATTATGTATCCCCCATTTGAACCACTAGCATCTGTCCCCTTGCAGATGCTAACTATGAAGACCGTCTTCTTACTTGCAATTACATGAGCACGTAGAGTCAGCGAGCTGGGAGCGATAATGGCAAATCCTCCTTTCACTTCTTTCTCAAAAGAATCGGTGACGTTACGATTACATCCAGCGTTCATTCCCAATGTCTCCTCGTCGTTTCACATCAATGAGCTGATCGTCCTTCCCTCATTTTACCCTAAGCTGCATGCCTCGAATAAGGAAACCCTGCAACATACGCTTGATGTAAGGCACGCTCTTTCCTTTTACATAGACAGAACCCGTCAGTGGAGGCGAACAGATAGACTTTTGGTATCAACAGCTCAGCAATCCAAGGGCGATGTGCTCTTCAGTCAACGCATCACCAGGCTTATCACCCTATGCATAACCACATGCCACTCTGTTCGGGACAGACCTCTGTCTTCTCAACCACGAGCACACTTGACCAGGGCAGTGGCAACATCTACGGCCTTCGCCAGGGGGGTTCCACTAGCAGACATTTGTAGGGCAGCCACATGGGCTTCCAGGACTTCATTCATGAGACGCTACGCTATAAAGATGGGCGGCGGATCACGCGGTGGCTTCCGCAGTCCTATCTACTGCGAAAATTAATTGACCCAGAGCACTTTTTGTTTCGGCTACTGCTATAGTCACCTAGAGTGGAGCACCCACGGGGCCACTTGAAGAAGAAGAAGAAGAAGTTACTCACCTTGCATAGTAACGATGGTTCTTTGAGATGTGCCCCGTGGGTGCTCCACGTCCCGCCCTCCTCCCCGCTTCGGGTTTTTCTCTTATTTCTCGTTTCAGAGACCGAGCGGTGAGAGGAACTAGCGGGGGGGGGGGGGCCGAACCGCGCACGTTAGAAAGGGTGCGAATGCCCTGTGGCGCAGGGAGCATGTGCGGTCCGGCCGGATATGGCTCTGAAATCTTCCGACCAGTGGCGCCAGGATGAACCCAACACCTAGAGTGGAGCACCCACGGGGCACATCTCGAAGAACCATCATTACTACACAAGGTGAATAACTTCTTCTTTCAAACCAGAACTTTTATTGTTTTACAGATCTCTGTTTCATTTGCATGTCATGGATCCTAAACATTCCCCAGAGAAAGTGTATATGCCTTTTACTCTCCTTTCCAATGCCAGTAAATATGATATTAATATTTTCAAGGAGAGTGTGACTATTTCTAGTTGACTTATAGATTCATTTAGCATCTTAAAGCTGTGCATCTTTTTTAGGCTTTTATTTAATAGCCATGTCTCTGATTTATTTATATAGCTATTTGCAGTATGCCCCTTTTTGGTATGTTTACTAGCTTGAGTTGTTAGAATGATAATACATGTACTCTAAAGGTAGTGTTACTTTTCTTTATTTAATTTCATATGAAATAAACATCTTAAGCATCTGAGGTTCTAAACAGACCCATAAAAGTGGATAAGTACTCCCATTATAAAGTTAAGGAACAAATTAGGCTCAGAAAGTTGTGTGACTTGTTCAAATCAAGGACAGAATTGGTAATAAAATTCACATCTGATAGCTAGTCCTTATGTGTAATGGTTAATCATTTCATCCTGTCATCTCCATATCAGAAGTGCTGTCTCTGTTTGTATCTGGTATAATTATTTCTAATGTTCATACATCTGCTTTTTAATTAACACTTTTACACTGATGATAATCAGTAATCTCCTTCAGCTCTTGGTTTTAGGATCAGAGTTTTATTTTCTTTCCACTGTATAGTATGTTTACACAACGGATATTTATAATTTATGCTGTTGTTTAGTGTCTGATATGTGATTTTTTTATTCTGTTTTGGTATACAGTTGTCAAGTAAAATGTTATAGTAAGTATTTTTAATGTAGCCTTGTAGTTTAATAACAACTTTTTTGATCTATTTAGGTGCTGGAAGATGTAAAAAAGCAACTGGAAGGAGAGCAACAATACGCACCAGTATTTGAAGTAAATATAGGTCTAAGAATTCCTTTAGAGAATTTTAATGATAGGGGCAGCCATCAGGAGGATGATCTGGAGTCCTGTGAGATGGAAGATGATTATTATTTTTCACTGACCTCAATAGAACTTCTGAAGCAAAGGTTGAAAGACAGTGACAATTTGAAAAATTGGACCCAGAGTAACAGCAAATGGGCATGTGAGGAGTTATCAGAAAATACGAAGAAACAAGAGACATTTAAATTCAGTCAAGGAAAAACTGCCCTTTTTGGTAAGATAAAGAGTCCCTTAGCAGTAAAGAGAAGTTACATATAAACCATTACTGAAATAAGATTTAGAATATATCCAGTAGCACAGCAGTGATTGAATATTATGTAAACATTAGTGTTTTTACAAGTAGTAATAACATATTAATTTAAAGATTACTGTATTTTCTGGTCTACTAATGAAGTGCATTTAATTTCTAAGTAGCTTTTTATTTTAAAAAATCATTTCCATCTGTTAAGTACTGTGTGAGTGAGAGAATCTAAGACAGAGATAATCCACTGTTTTTTTAAGTTACTGCTCTAAGATATCCCATAATTGGTTATGACTCCACATACCACCAATTGAAACATGGGGAATAAAAAATAACGTTTTTGTGAAGAGGATGAGCAATCTGTTGATTAAGCTTAATTTTTATAGTGGGATAGCATCTTTTGGAAATGTTAGATTCTCTGTTGGGAACTTTCTAGAAGCTAAAACTATGCCTTCTTCACAAACTTCTTACCACATAGATTGTGGAAAATAACTGGCTAGTCAATAATATGGGCAGACTGCTCCTGAATGTTCCTCATGTGCATCTGTCTCTTGATAATGTTTGCTGTCTTTTTCCAGGTGTCAGGTTTGGCAAGAATTAAATAATTAGATAATTCATAAAGACAGGCACATGCTAATGATTGTAAAAGTTCCTCAGATACTTCAACCAGCATCTGAAGATGTGGCTTTGAGAATATTGACAGACAGCTGAAACTGGATGAGTTAGTCAGATTCATTTTAAAGTTCTTCATCAGTCAGAATTCAATTTGGTTTGATACAAAGGAGGAACTCCCCAAAAAGGCCTAATATCATTCTAGACAGTGGAATAAGCCCTTGTTCTGAAGCAAGTCATTGGGAACTTTCTGCTCCGGAGCAGAATCCCACCTAGTATGAGAAAGGACTGGACTGAAATTTTAAAGGACAAAATCATGGCACCTTCGAATAATGGTACTGCTTCTCTGGCACTAAATCCTCATTGGTACTGCTCAATCCACCATCTTCTGCTTCAACAACTTGAGTTAAATAAATGACTCCATCTCTCTGTTTGGTTCTAGAAAACCTTCCTCTGCTTTCAGCACCAGAATTACTTCTCCTCTCCGGACTTCAGAACTTTGTACCAGGACTTTATTTCCTTTTCATATCACTATGGAACCCCTTTTCTTCCCATTTCTAGTAAGGGTTTAGCCAGATTGTCTCTGGTACTGTCAGTGAGTAGAAAGGCAGGTCATCACCTTCTTCTCCTATATAAGAGGTCCCCTGCTGGGGATCGGGGATCTGGGATCAGAATCTTTAGGGTTGGAAAAGGATTACGAGGGGGAAACTTTCTGCCTGAGCAAAATATCAGGAGTCTCCAGGATTTCTTCCCATTTCCATATGAGAGAATATTCCCCTATGCTCACTGGTGCTCTGCCCCTTGAGGATCAGTATAGAGCAATATGTGATCCCACAGTGGCAATACTGGACCCCAAAAGATCTGTAGCATTATCACTCTATTACCCACCTCACAGCACAAAGGATCACAGCAGATCTACTATACTCAAATGGTGGCACAGAAGCTTTTTCAGTCTTCTGCATACTGTTGGAGCTATGATTTCTAAGATGATGATAAATGAGAACAGGAATTGTCTATACCCGTGTCATTTTCTTCTTCTTCACTGGATGATGTGATCATTCTAGTTTCTCTGCCCTGAGGCCCTCCAGAACTTACTGAAGAGAGTGGCAGAATCACTTCTGTTTCCCTGAAAGTTGTCTAGGAAGAACCACACAAACTGTCGGTCATTTTGTGTAGGTCAGTCCTCAGCAGAGTGGTGCTTTTTTTAAAATGAGGACATTCTCAAATCATGCCATGATCCCACCAGTCTACAGTTGGGCTCAGAAAAAATAGTTCATTCCTGTGAAGGGGTTAGAATACTCAATTTTTGACTTACCTCCCAACTCACTGATGGGTCTTATAGCCATCAAGAATAGCTGACAGAAATGACTGTTGTGTGTCAATGTTTTAAATATCCATTTGCTGAATTTAAAGCCTCATATCATTCTAACGTACTTATTTAAAAAGTCTTAAAATTCTTCAAAGTCTGAATCAGCCTCCAATTCACCAAATAGTTAATTAAACTTGTCTTCAGTTATGGCTGCTTCTGCATTGTCATTGTAGATGTCAGCACTGTCATCTTCAGACTTAGATTTCTTATTATCAGCCTCCCTTGCATCAACAGCAAATATGGTGTCATCTTCTGACCCATCAACCACATTGCTGATATAGAAAAAATCATTTAGGAAACGCTGTAATTTTTGAGGGGATGAACTCTCATGCCGCCTTCACCAGATTAATTTCTGGCTTCTTCAGATTCCCGCCTTTGTCAACTTCACCATGCCTGAGCATATCCAGACCGACCACATTTTGCATGGCTTGTCCTTAAAGTGTTTGTTTGTGAAGATATCAAGTGGTTGTGGAATAGAAGTTAAGCCTCCAGGTATTGCAGCCAAAGTAGTTTAATTTTTTTTGCCATATGTTTAATCTTATCCCTCTTTTGTGCCCTGAACATGTCTCAAAGGATCATAACAGGTTTCTTGAGAAGTGCTCCTGGTCTCTTATTCCACATTTTTTTCCAGTCATTCAGTAGTTCCACTTTCATCCATCCATCCCTGTCCCTACGTGCATCCAATGACACCCACAGGAAATGTCAGGTTTTCAGGCAAGGTTTTTCTTTTAAAAATAACAGGAGAGAGCTTTGATCCATTGGCCAAATGTGATAAAACCCACTGTAAAATAGATTTTTTTCATGACCAGTGGTTTTAAGTAAAACTTTATTCACCAACACCAGTTACTGTTTGTTGCTCAGGAGATCAAATATCATTAGTGTTTCATCCATATTTCCTATTTGTGACAGCTCAAATGCATATCCCTTTTGATGTCTTATAATAAACCTTTGGAAAGATTTGATTTTTTTCCTTCCACATCTCTCGGCAGCTTTTGTGTTATCTTTGTTTGCTGATGAAGACAGACATACCATGATGGTTCATGAAATGAGTATACCAATCTGCTGATGCCACGAACATTGATGGCTTTATTGACTTCTATTTGTCATCTTTTGACATTTGCAAAGAATGCAGATGAATTCCAGTTCTAGTGACTCATTTTGTTGACATTCAGCACTGAGATCTTTCTCCAGCCCAGGAAATAAAGCACACTTCGTTGGATGGTTTTTCTTGCTTCTTGGCGAGTGTCTTAGTGTTGTTTTGTTTTTTTCACCATTCTCTTACCTGCATCTCATTGATACAGAATTCATGAAAAGCAATGCAATTATCGTTTACCTCTGCATATTCAACAACTTTCAGTTTGAACACTGTATCAAATGCTATAAATGCTATAAACAGTTGGTTTTCTTTTGATTTCACTATTGTTCATTTTAAATGCTAGTATGAAAATCTTAGAAAATAACTTAATGACAGATTTTGTATGACTTTATTTAGGAATGTCAACTGCTTTATTACTGTCAAATTATTATTGTTCTTTGTTTATTTCAAAGCAGCCCTGTAGATTGACATGCCTGTGACTATAAAGGCTATTTAAATGTTATTGCAGATTCCATTCATTCTGCACATTCTATTTTCGCATTGGCTTAAGACAGGTGGGCCAGTGGCTGACATGCATAAAGAGGTCAAATTACACAGTAGCAGACTGACACCAGCACCATAGCACTGTCATTCATTGTATTTTTCTGATTGGTTTGGAAGGTCTAGTATTTTTTAAATGGATGGGTCAAATTCAGTGCAGATCTGCATTATCACTATTTTAGCATTCATTTAAACCAATGTATTCCACTAAACAAAGCCTTTGCAAATTTAAATGGCTGCAGTATTGATGTTAATAAATTATTTTGTAATCACTATATGTTATGTGCTATAAAATACCACTAATTATAATCTAGTCCTCTAGTAGAACAACAGTAGGAAAAGCAAATGGCTACTACTAGGAAAATTGAACTTTAAGGAAGCACACATTTTTAAGTAATTTGTTTACATGGGCATGAACTGAGAAAAATTGTATTGGTATCCATACATTTTATTTATATTGTTTTTTCTCAGTTTATAAAACAACAAATATACAATTTAAGTAAGTAAAAATAAATCTTAGCACTTTTTTTTAAAGAAGCAAGTACGGAGCATGAGGACAGTGTGAATGCATGCACAGATCTTTTTTCCCCCTTTCCCTTCCCTCTCTCCCCCTCACGGAGTGTATGCTGTGGCTGGCAGGTGGAAGCTGTAAGTTTCTAATCAGGGTTTGAAATCTAGAAGCCTCTGCTCATTGGTTGAGCCTTAATCAGGGGGAGGGGATATCAGGCAGTCAAGGGCTTTATAAAGGAGTGAGTCAGTGACCAGGGAGCTTGCGAACAGGGACTGTTAACAGGGAGTTTGGAGAGTGAGTGGGAAGGGGGTGAGATACACTTGCCATTCTTTAAAATCTTCCACTGCACTCCTGCCCTTCAAGGAGGCATTTAATAACAACTGACGAATCTCTCAGAAGGAAGGCAGGTATGGATGGTGATTGGTCTGCTGTTGTTATCTGCACAGCATGTGCCATGTTTGTCTTCCTCCCAGAAGAAAGAAGGGATTTCATCTGCACTAAGTGCAAGCTGGTTACCATTTTGGACGAAAAAATTAGAGGACTTGAGACCCAAGTATCGACCCTACGTTCCATCAGAGAGAATGAAGACTTCCTTGATAGAAGGCAGCATTTAATTCTGCAGGCACAGCAGGCTGAAGAGCCAGTCAGGGCAGTACAGGACAAGGGAGAAAACTGGCAGCATGTAACCTCTAGAAGGCGGCGGCGGCCAATTTAGGTATCCCCCATTCCTGTAGAGGTAAGTAACTGCTATCAGGCTCTCTCCACAGGCACTGCAATGGAGAATACTTTGGCAGGGACCTCTCAGGGAAGAAATCAGAAGGGAACACCATCTACCAGAAGTCATGGTATGCGTAGTCCTAGGGATGGGGGTTCCACGACCACCCCCCCCCAAAAAAGAAGACATGGTGGTGGTCAGGGACTCCCTCCTAAAAGGGAATGAATCATCTATCTGCCATCAAGACCTGCAATCTCCAGAAGTGTGCTGCTCACCGGGAGCTCACATTCAGGATGTGACCGAGTCTTCCGAAAGTGATTAAACCTTCGGATCGCTACCCCTTCCTGCTTCTCCATGTAGGAACTAATGATACGACCAAGAATGACCTTGAGCGGGTCACAGCAGATTATGTAGTGCTGGGAAGAAGGATCAAGGAATTTGAAGCTCAGGTGGTGTTCTTGTCCATCCTTTCGATTGAAGGAAAAGGTCTGGGTAGGGATTGTTGAATTGAGGAAGTAAATGCGTGGTTGCGCAGGTGGTGTTGGAGAGAGAGCTTTGGTTTCTTTTACCATGTGACTCTGTTCCAGGCACAAGGATTGTTAGGAAGAGATGGGATCCACCTAACCAAGAGAGGAAAGAGCATCTTCACGGGCAGGCTTGTGAACCTAGTGAGGAGGGCTTTAAACTAGGTTTGTTGGGGGACGGTGACCAAAGCCCTGAGGTAAGTGAGGAAGTCGGATACAGGGAAGGAACACAAGGAGGTACAAGCAACAAAGGAGGACCCCTGACTCAGATGGAGAAGGTAGAGTGATCAACTGATTATCTAAGGTGTTTGTACACAAATGCGAGAAGCCTGGGAAACAAACAGGAAGAATTAGAAGCCCTGGCCCAGTCGAGGAACTATGATGTGATTGGAATAACGGAGACTTGGTGGGATGACTCGCATGACTGGAGCACTGTCATGGAAGGGTATAAACGGTTCAGGAAGAACAGGCGGGGAAGAAAAGGAGGAGGAGTTGCATTGTATGTAAGAAAGCAGTATGATTGCTCAGAGCTCCAGTATTTAGAGGGAGAATAGACTGTTGAGAGTCTATGGGTTAAGTTTAGAGGTGGAAGCAACAGGGGTGATGTTGTGGTTGGTGTCTGTTATAGACTGCTGGATCAGGTGAATGAGGCTTTCCTCAGACAACAGAAAGAAGTTTCCAGATCGCAGGCCCTGGTTCTCATGGGGGACTTTAATCACCCTGACGTCTGTTGGGAGACCAATACAGCAGTACACAGACAATCCAGGAAGTTTTTGGAGAATGTTGGGGATAACTTCTTGGTACAAGTGCTGAAGGAACCAACCAGGGGCCATGCGCAGCTTGACCTGCTGCTCACAAACAGGGAGGAACTAGTAGGGGAAGTAGAGGCAGGTGACAACCTGGGAAGCAGTGATCATGAGATGGTAGATTTCAGGATCCTGACCAAAGGAAGAAAGGAGAGTAGCAAAATATACAAGCTGGACTTCAGAAGAGCAGACTTTGACTCCTTCAGAGAACTGATGGGCAGGACTCCCTGGGATGCTTACATGAAGGGGAAAGGAGTCCAGGAGAGCTGGCAGTATTTTAAAGAAGCCTTATTAAAGGCACAGGAAGAAACCATCCCGATGCACAGCAAGAAAAGCAAATATGGTAGGTGACCAGATTGGCTTACCGGGGACATCCTTGGTGAGCTTAAACACAAAAAGGAAGCTTACAAGAAGTGGAAACTTGGACAGATGACTAGGGAGGAGTATAAATATATTGCTTGAGAATGCAGGGGAGCTATCAAGAAGGCGAAAGCACAATTGGAATTGCAGCTAGCAAGGGATGTGAAGGATAACAAGAAAGGTTTCTACAGGCATGTTAGCAATAAGAGGGTGATCAGAGAAGGTGTGGGGCCCTTACTGGATGAGGGAGGTAACCTAGTGACAGATGATGTGGGAAAAGCTGAAGTACATAATGCTTTCTTTGCCTCTGTCTTCACGGACAAGGTCAGCTCCCAGACAAATGCACTAGGCAACGCAGCATGGGATGGAGGTGGACAGCCCTTGGTGGGGAAAGAACAGGTTAGGAACTATTTAGGAAACCTAAACAAACACAATCCATGGGCCCAGATTTAATGCATCCGAGGGTACTGAGGGAGTTGGCAAATGTCATTGCGGAGCCTTTGGCCATTATCTTTGAAAACTCGTGGCAATCGGGAGAGATCCTGGATGACTGGAAAAAAGCAAATGTAGTGCCCATCTTTAAAAAATGGAAGAAGGACAATCCAGGGAACTACAGACCAGTCAGCCTTACCTCAGTCCCTGGAAAAATCATGTTGGGGATCTTCAAGGAATCCATTTTTAAGCATTTGGAAGAGGGGAAAGTGATCAGGAATAGTCAACATGGATTCACGAAGGGCAAGTAGTGCCTGACCAATCTGATTAGCTTCTATGATGAGGTAACGGGCTCTGTGGATATGGGAAAGTCAGTGGATGTGATATACCTTGATTTTAACAAAGCTTTTGATGCAGTCTACCACAATATTCTTGCCAACAAGTTAAGGGAATATGGATGGGATAAATGGACTGTAAGATGGATGGAAAGCTGGCTAGACTGTTGGGCCCAACAGGTAATGTTCAACAGCTCAATGTCAGGTTGGCGATCGGTTTCTAGCTGAGTGCCCAAGGATTTTTTCGAGGTCCGATTTTGTTCAACATCTTTATTAATGACCTGGATGAGGGGATGGATTGCACCCTCAGCAAGTTCGCAGATGACACGAAGCTAGGGGGAGAGGTAGATACGCTGGAGGGCAGGGAGCGGGTCCAGAGTGAACTGGACAGATTAGAGGATTGGGAAAAAAGAAATCTGATGAGGTTCAGCAAGGACACGTTTAGAGTCCTGCATTTGGGATGGAAGAATCCCAAGCATAGTTACAGGCTGGGGACCGAAAGGCTAAGTAGCAGTTCTGCAGAAAAGGACCTGGGGATTACAGTGGATGAGAATCTGGATATGAGTCAACAGTGTGTCCTTGTAGCCAAGAAGGCGAATGGCATATTAGGTTGCATTAGGAGGAGCATTGCCAATAGATCCAGAGAAGTGATTATGCCCCTTTATTCGGCTCTGGTGAGGCCACATTTGGAGTATTGTGTCCAGGTCTGGGCTCCCCACTATAGAAAGGATGTGGACACATTGGAGAGGGTCCAGCAGAGGGTGACCAAAATGATTAGGGGCTTGAGTGCATGACCTATGAGGAGAGACTGAGGGATTTGGGTTTGTTTAGTCTGCAGAAGAGAAGAGTGAGGGGGTTGGCGGGGTGCCTAGCCCCGCACACTTCGGCCCTGGGGTCGAGCCTTTAGCCACTGGCCCCGAGGCCTAGTCCTTTTCCAAACCTGGGCCCAGAGGCCTAGTCCTTTGCACACAGGCCCTGAGGCCTAGTCCTTTGCACACAGGCCCTGAGGCCTAGTCCATTACGCACCCTGGCCCTGAGGCCTAGTCCAGGCTCTGGGAGGATGGGTTAGGGGGGCCTGGGCCTTCCCTCTTCACTGGGCCCCAACCCAGGGCCCTATCAGTGGTGGGTGGTTCCCACCACTGGCTCGGTGGGGAGTTCTCCCCGAAACGCGCCAAGCCCGCCGGGGCTTTTCCTGTCCCCTGCCCTGGGTTGCTTCCTACCCCAGCCCCCTGGCCAACGGAGATCCCACCTGCAGGCACTGGGCTGGCGGTGGCAATGATGTTGGCAGGCCCAACGTCTGGGGCAGCAGCTACGGGGGCGTCAACAGCGGCTGGGTGGGCTACCCACCATAGTCGGCGTTGCGGTCGAGCTCGGCCCGGGGACTGTAGCGGCGGAGGCGGCTGGTCCGGCGGCTCTTGCTACAGCGGAGGGTCCGGCTGGGGCTTCAGAGGCTGGGCAGGAGTTTCCCCCCCTCTCCGGAGGCCAGGCTCAACTGAGCTGTCTCCCTGGCCTTTATACCTGGCCCGCAGTTGGAGCATGCCCCGCACTGCTGCAGGGGCGGGGCCTACCCAGCCCAGCAGGCTAGTTTGCTCCTCCCTAGGCCAGTGCGGGGCTGGACCGCCCCATCACAGGGGGGATTTGATAGCAGCCTTCAACTTCCTGAAGGGAGGTTCCAAAGAGGATGGAGAAAGGCTGTTCACAGTAGTGACGGATGGCAGAACAAGGAGCAATGGTCTCAAGTTACAGTGGGAGAGGTCTAGGTTGGATATTAGGAAAATCTATTTCACTAGGAGTGTGGTGAAGCAGTAGAATGGGTTACCTAGGGAGATGGTGGAATCTCTATCCATAGAGGTTTTTAAGTCTCAGCTTGACAGAGCCCTGGCTGGGTTGATGTAGTTGGGATTGGTCCTGCCTTGGGCAGGGGGCTGGACTTGATGACCTTCTGAGGTCTCTTCCAGCTCTATGATTCTATGGGTAGTAGGTGAAGGTAGGGCTGGGGGCATCAAGACACCAGCCACACCCCTTCTGCCCATGTCCTGCCCCCATGGGAGCCAACCTCCCCCCTTCTGGAGCACCACAGGGTGGTGGGGTGATGTGAGGCTCTAGCCTGCCTGGCCTGGACCATGGGGAGGGTGGGCACTTGGTGGCACCAACACTCTGCCCCCAATACTCCTACAGTAGGCATTCTGGAGTCAGAGTATGGCTGCGACCAGGCTGGCAGTTAGCCTATTATACCCACTGCCTCTGCTCTGGACAGTGCCAAAGACAAGATCTTTGGTTCTGGGCACATGCAGCATAGTCACAGTTTGTGCAGTACACAGGGTTAACACATCTCAAAGAAATCAAGTTACTAAAAGGTGTGTAACCCATCTGTTCTGTAAGTGCCATTCTACTCAATTTGAAAAACGTTGTTGTATCAGGATTTTGTCTGAATTACTTGTCTTTTATGAATTGTAATTGTATTTATTGTTAGATTTTGTTTTCATTGCTCAGGAATTCTTATATTAAGTATATGTAGGCCTCCAGCACCTTTGACTTTTTTTCTTCTTTCCATCTATTGGTAGAAGTTACAACCACTGTTTGGACTGATTAAGCATATTAAGGGATATAAAACATAAAATTAGGAGATAAGATATTACAATTTTGTTTAGCACTTATTCCTTCTTTCTTGTAGCAGGCACTGGAGTCAACCCTGAAACAGATAATAAAGTGGAATTAAGAAGCATATGGTAAGTGTAATGTTAAAAACATATTTATAACACAGTATTCAGAGACTAATAGCTGATGGTAATGGGGTTAAAATGTTTTTTTTTAGTTGAAACCTCAATTATAATATACAAATATTTAAAAATATATTATCAGTATTCAGAATGTTGATTATTTTCTTTCCTAGTTCTTCATCATTCTGTGCAGATATCTTTTTAATCCCAAATAGAAGACAGTTTTCTAAAAAATTACAAGGAATTGTGGATGGTCTAGAAAATACTACTGGTATGTATGATTGCTAGTATCACTTCATAAAGCAAATACTGATGAATCTGTAATAGCAGAAAGCACCAAGCAAGAAATGAGGTGAAATTAGCAAATGCTATGGAGTGGGTAGAGGAGAGACACTTTGGAATATGAACAAAGGATAACAGAAGAAAGGAAAAATAGAAGGCAAAAAGAAAAGGAGACAAATACAAAGAAGAGAGGGAGAGAGGATAACATTGGTGGTGGTCCAACTCCTGCTTTATTTAAAATGTTGATGTGTCACATACATTTTGTATTGGGACTTTAAGACCAACCATAGCTGTAATTCTCTCTCAACCCCATCTGGCATGTCATGGTGCATCATTGTGTCCACATAGCTAGCTTTTCAGTTAGTTGTAGTATTTATATATACAGTAAAACTCCAATTGTCCAGCACTCCTGATAGTCCGGCATCAAAATGGCAAGAGCCTAGTGCAGGGGTGGCCAACCCAAGGCTCCTGATGGAAAAAAATTGCGGCTCCTGATGGAACCGGGACAGAACCCGGAACCGCTCAGGTCAGCCCCTCTCACGGCCGGGCTGCTGTGAGCCGCATGCACACTCATGGCCCACACCGTTCCACTCACGGCCCCCAGGGCACTGCATTGTACCCTGCATGTGCACTCTGGGTCGCGCAGAGCGTCCCAGCCTGTACGTGCTAGCAGCCGGCTGCTGAGCACAGGCAGCTGCTTCGGGACCCGGACATAAGGTTGGGGGGAAGAGATGCCTGGCTCTGGAGAAGGGGAGGCAGATTGGGGGGGGCGGTGTGCATGGCATCCCAGATGCGGCGCAGTGGCTCTGGCTCTGGGACCCAAGCATAAGGTTGTGGGGGGGAAGGGGGATTGGGTTACAGCAGGGAGGGGAGGTGTTTGGCTCTGGGGAAGGGGAAGGGAGGGGGATTGGGTTGCGCCGGCCCCAGCTCAAAGCCGGCCGCTCAATGCATGTGCCCCAGTGCCTGGAGGGAGACGCGTGGCTGTACTGGGAGCTCCGGGCCCCAAGAATTAGGTTAGAGCCGGGGGAGGGGATTGGGTTGGGAGTATGCCCCCTTATAGTACCTCCTGATAGTCCATCATATCCGATAATCCGGCACCACCTAGGTCCCAAGCGTGCCGGATTATCAGAAGTCTACTGTAGTAAGATAAGTTGGTCTAGTTAAGATGTATTATAATTAGGGGTTGCTATACATTTTCTAGGAGAAAAATCTTTTTAAGGAGCCAATTACGAAGAAGATTTTCCCTCAGATTCTCACCTGCGTGTTTCCAGTTATCTCTCTTATTCTTATAGATTTCTTCTACGGGGATTGTCCCTAAACAGGTTTATTCAATACCTAACTGGCATGAAAATCTGCATTACCACTCTCAAATGCTCTGATACCAGCCTCCCTGCTGTCCTCCCTCTTTTGCACATAGGACATCACAATGGCCTTTTTGGAACATGTGGGACCCTTATGGGGATAGATACATGAAGGTGTCCAAGCATTCCAATGAGAAGACTTCTGGAAGACAGCTAGAGTTGTCATAGCCTCCTCCTCTCCACTCTCTTCAGAATGGAGACATATAATGTCAGGAAGTGCAACAGCTAAAGGATGAATCATCTCTTGCTGGAAACATCACATCGTCCTTGCATGATGAGGCTATCATGCCTTCACCTCCATCTTGTGTGGATGTTTTTAAACTATTTCAAGAACCAATGAGAATAATTGCTTATGCTTTACCATTCAAATTACTGGGTATACTTCAATCATCTTTCAGTAGGTGACATTTCTAATCAACAAAGCTTTATCTGTGCCAGCAAAAACTGTTTGGCTGTGTCAGCCACCATTCCAGCTACATGTAAGATAGTTGCTAAGAAATTATATTTATATATCAAGGACTCAGAGTTCCAGTTTCCTCTTCCTGTTTATTAGTGGATACTGTTGATGAAAGGTAAAAGCATGGAGATCTGGATCACCCTTGCCTGACAGGGACCAAAAATATTTGAATTTATTTGGAAGAAAAAATTAATAGTCTGCTTCCCTTCAGTTTAGCTAAATGAATTTGAGCATTGATGGCAAAGCACAATTACACTAAATATAACACGTTTTCATAAGTTTTTGCAATAATATCAGAAAACTCAGTTTCAGTTCTTGATAGCTGGAGGTCAGACAATAGCTGAAGGTGGTTAAACTGTAGCTGAAGGTCATTTCAGACTGCATTTAGTGTCACTGGCAACACACACAATGGCTACAGGTATCGTGGCTACAGGGGTCTGGAACTCTTAAAGAGGCCCACAGCACAGTGAATGAGCTTTGTTCAGTGATAAAACAGATGCTTCTCTCCATTCTCTGAAGTGCTCCAAGGCAATCTCATAATCCTTGGGAATTTATACACCTGTCAATAAGAGAAAAAATATGCACAGCACAGTTTTCTCAGTGTTCTGTGTAAATGTGTTAGCAGTAAAGGCTGTCTGAACCTCCCAGAAAGAAGGAAAAATTTCAGAAGTGGCCTTCCTTTTTGCAGGAGTAGAACTGTCCTCGTCTGGGAAACAGCAATTTTGCTCAGAACGTTGAGAGCTGCTAACTACTTCTCATTTTAGATCTAATAAGTCATCCTTCTTTGCCTACCCCTCCAGTCAGAACTCCTATTTTTCTTTTCTGGAGAGTTGATTTTTGAACTGGCAACCTTTGGATATGCAATCCTCTTGAGTTATCCCTGCCCTATCCCTATACATAGGTGAAAGGACACCCCATTAATATATTTTAAGAAAAGTGGATTTTCCTAGAAGTAAGGCCTCTCACATTACATTGGTAGAGAAGTCTACTCAGGGTACTTTCTGATCTCCCCAGAAGGAGAGGTAGAGACCCATTCTAGATCTAAGAAGATTAAACACCTTTATCCAGTATTCAAGATGGTCATATGGCTTTGATTATTCCATCATTAGAACTAGAAGACTGGTTTGCAGCCCACTACCTTGAAGATGCATATTTTCATACAGCTATGGCTTTCAAAAATCTGCGATGATTCACAATAGATAAAGATCATTACAAGCACAGTGTGTTCCCATTGGGACTTTGTTTACTCTGCAGTGCCACCACTGTAGTACTTAATGAAGACACTATCTACACTAAAGGAAGGACTTCTTCCATCAGCATAGTTCCACCTTCCTGAGAAGCAATAACTATGTTGACAAGAGAAGCCCTCTTGTAAACTTGCACGGTCTACAGAGGGTGTTAGTTTAGTATATTGTGAGTACATTGCTTAGGGATGTGGATTTTCTACACCTCTGAGTGACAGTTATACTGACAATTTCCTGGCCTTGACCAAGACTACGTAGTTGCAGCCTATGTGTGTCAGCAAGGAACTATGATTTTTCCTGTTTCTGGAAGTTTGGCTCCTCAATTTTTGCCCTTCCAGTGAAGTTCTAAAGTTAATGGACTAAAGCAGTTTTGTTTTTCAGGAGTTGGAGATCTGAAGTTAAATGCAAAAAAGTCTGCATATCCTCAATCCAAAGCACAGAATTTATAGTTGTAATGCTTGATTCAAACATAGACAGAATATAACTTGCAGATTCAGAATTTCATTTTTAGTTTCCAGATCTTGCCACAAACACCAGTAGTCTGTGACTTTTAGGTCACATGACCGTGTGTGTGTGTGAGAGAGAGAGAGAGAGAGATGCCTCATGCCAAACTACATCTCCGCTGTTTTCAGGGTTGTCTGTGGAAAGTTTATATCCCCAACAAACATTGGATGCTTATACCAGTTTCAATTCTACAAACAGTACTGTTATCATTTGGTACAAGAACCTCAACACAGGTTGTATGGGGATGCCCTTTACTTCACCTATTATTTCAAATTATGTTTTACTCATCTCTGATTGCATGAGGAACATATCTGGATGAACATGTGATGATGTAGAACAGATGGTGTTTTCAAAAAAAAAAAAAATCTACCCAACATGTCAATATTTTGGTACTGAGAGCAGTAAGAAATGCATGCTTACACGTTCTACCATTATCATGAGGTTCATAAGAATGACTGACAACAAAGCCAGGGTGCGTACGTAAAGTTAACAAGCAAATTCTTGATCATTTTGCTTATGAAAAGAGGTATCTTTGTGGAGCTGATGCATGAAACATCACCAGCATAACCGAGGTGTATTTACCAGGTCTACAGAATACATTGCTAGACAAATTAATCACACATTTCTCAGCAAACTGCAAATGGGAGTGTAACGGGGTCCACTCTTCATGCAAGTGCCCCTTGGTGGCAGAGGGGATTCTTACAGTCTCTATTTGCCTGTCTGCAGGCGAAGCAGCATCCAGTAAGTGGCTGGAGATCAGGCCTCTTCTTTCACCTCCCCAGGTGTGGTTTTCAGGGAGGTTTTTTTTTTGGGGGGGGGGGGAAATGAGAAACCCAAGCCCACCCACTCCTCTGGGTCCCAGCCCAGGGACCCTATATTAGCCATTACCTGTTGAGTTTCAAGTGATAAGTTGCTGTCACATCCCTGGGCCACTTCCCCGGGATGCTGTTCCATCCAGCCCTTCTCTAGGGCCTTGTGGTTGAATTCCCCTTCTCCAGGTTCTGCAGGGTTGTCGGCATCTTGGCTAGCCTTCAGCTGCAGGACCTGGCTCCAACCAGGTAGGATACCCAGCTCCCACTCAGAGCTGTCCAGAGTCCAGAGTGCTGCTGTTCCCCAGTCAGCCCTGAGATCTGCCTGGGTCGAGCTCCAGGAAGGAAGTGACAGGCCCTGGCCTAGCAGCTCCTTTTATATCAGCCTGCTGCACCCTGATTGGCTGCAGCAGAGGCTGCCACTCTGTTCTGCTCGGAGGACTTCTCTACTGTTCCTGTTGCTGGCCAGGGTGCTGAAAGGCCTCCAGCAGGGATGTCGGGCTTTGTCCACCCCATCACAGGGAGATTAATGAAAAAGGGCTTAAATCAATACTGCATAATTAGAGTTTCCTAGAGAAATGTTAAAAGAATCTTCATAATATTTTGTTCAACAGGAGAAAGTTGTCAACATGAAAAATTTACATTGGTAAATGGACTAGATTCTGAGTTTTAGGTCGCCCAGGATTTCTTCATTACCTCGCAGTTAGGTTATTGACTGATACTAAAAGGATGTGGCTTCTACCAGTAGCAGTTTTTACTTGGCTGGTAAACTGGTAAGTTAGCAGAGGTTGGGAGACCCAATTTACAGGTGAGGACAGAATTAGATGGATCCGATCCCTACAAAATCTTGAGAATAATACTGGACTAGTTAATGTCTGTATTGTTCTTTAGGGCACTGAGAGAGAATGCTGCCGTGAACTCCTGAATTCGAAGCTTGTCTTTGCCACTAATCAGCTATGTGTCTTTAACTAATCCCTTAAACTCTCTTTGTCTTAATTTCCCATTATATAAAATAACATATAAAATCTGTATGAGAGCATGTACCTGTATTGGGCAACTTCTTACCCTAATGGATGGTTTCAGTGTTCCCAAATATGTTAGGCTTGGATCACCCTATAAATATAACGGGGTAGGGATGCAGTTTGTATCAATCTGCTCCTGTAGGAGCAGTTGCACCAAGAGATTGATCCATGGTGGGACAGCGGCAATGTTTACACTGTCTTCTTGTAGTTCCTCAAGGGGAGAACAGCCGTAACTTCTTAGTAGGTTTGTCCTTTTTGTTTGTCTCTGCCCACTAAAGAGGAGTTGTGAGGATTGGTTTGTATATGGTTTTATAGCACTATTAATAGGAAAAGTGCTGTATTTAGCTATAGTAGGTAATAGCTGATACTCAAATTTCATTACATATGCATTAACAGTTTTGCATTCCTCATTCCTAACATAGATGGATGTATGTGTTCCTGTATACCTGTTGTTTAAGGAGGGTGGGGGGATACACTTACCTCTATACTTGTTGAAATAACTATTACATTTATATTTGCATAGATTGAACGTTATAGCATGTTTAGATGCCAAAGGCGAAATCCATCCCTGTCATCAAAGGCAGCCACTTCTGTTAACTTCAGAAGAGTTGCTGCTGCTTATACCAGTTTCGAATTTAGTTTTATTGTGTAGCTTTTTATTTATCATGACATCAAAAATTAGTAAGCATATATGTGCAGTTATACTTGCCATGTTAATAGCACTTGTTCCTACCACTGACACATACTAGCTTTCGGTGACAGTGGTCATATGAGTCATATATATGTACGCACACGAATCTTTAACTACAGGTGGTTAAAACTGGGGTCATAGTAAATACATTTTAGCCTCAGTTACACTGGAACAAATGCAGTGGCTTCGGGATTTGGCCCCCTTGAGTTTAGACAGAAACATTTGCTATCATTAGAATATCTCAATAGCTTTTAAAATACTTTGCATTGCTGTTGTGTGATTAATTAAATTCTGCAATATATTTTCCTCAAGTTGTGTTGTTTCACCTCCTGTACATAATATGTGGTGCACCAAATCAATATTGTTCTCATTTCTAAGTGACAAATAAATCTTTGGAGGCTTAGAACTCTTCATATGTAAGTATAGCGTGTTACTAGAAAAAAAGATGCTAGCACTCCAAGTTTTTGTATGTGAAATGTGACAGATTGCAGTGAAATAATGGTAAATTATAAAATAAATAGAAAAAGGGAAACTGTAGAAATTTTCATTTTTAATTCAATATATTCTGTTCATTGTGGTGATTTCTACATTATGTATCATTGTGGTAGATTGTATGGGGAACTACAGTATTAGTGTGATATTTGGAGAGTGGAGAATATGCATGCTGTTTATGATCTTTGTTTATGTGTTGTAAATTTGAGTTCTGAGATTTGTCTCAAAAAATAACTTTTTTGAATTATCTTTTTAGCTCAGGTTATTCCATTTTGTCGTGATACTCATCTGTCAATCTTCATCACTCAGTCTTTACATAAAATAATGCAGTCACCTGAACGTTGTACTGACTTGTGGGAAAAAGATTATCTACCACCATGGCCCAACTGGGAGCTACTTCTAGGAACAGATTCATGCTATCAAAACAAAGTGTGTGATGCAAATTTTTTTTTAATTATCTAAATAACATAGCATCTGATTGTAAAAGTATATTTTAAAATCTGTTATATGGTGAATGCTAACCTTGTACGCAACACAAAATAACACACTCCCTGCCCTGAAGAGTTAACATTTTAATAGGCACATAAGGATGTCCTGGGAGACCCAGGGTAGCAATATTTAAAAAAAACACCACACTTACTTCTTCATCAAGTGGTGTCCCTGTGGGTGCGCCACTCAGATCTCAGTGCGTCCTCGCACTGCTGATCGGAGGTTTTTGGTGACGTGTGCCCCTTGCGCTTCACCTACGCACCCAGTGTCTCACACTCCTGCTGTTTGCTGAGTGCACGCATGGCGCAAGCCCCCTTAGTTTCTTTTCTACCTTCCTTGGATGAAGACGGAGTCAGCACAGTGCTCTTCTTTCTGACAGGAAAAACAAAGAAATACTATAGTTAGTTTAGAGTTTCTTCATAGTTTCGTCAGTTAATGACAGTTTTCAACGTTTGCGATTTAAAAAAAGAGAGAGAGAGAGAGAAGTGCTGCGGCAGCGGGTTTTCCTTCAACATGCCGGGTTCCCCCAGCTTTAAAAGATGCAACTGATGTCGGGACTCAATGCCTATTTCTGATGGCCATGCCTCCTGCATTAAATGCCTGGGAGAGACTCGTACAGCACATAAGTGCCTGCACTGTCAGAACGTGACAGCCAGAGCCAGAAAAGACCACGACATGTGGCTCAAAAACCTCCTCTGGGAGAAGTCCCTACAACCTCCTGTGAAAGAAAACATTGTCCTCGCTCTGCATTTGTAAGCAACAAGTAGCCAGAGGCAGTTTTATTACGAGCTGCAGCAAGGGAAAAACTGGTTCGGACGGGGGGGAAGCCCCCCCTCCGAGGCAGATCTTCGAACACAAGAAATTATGAAGCAGTTTATATACTGTCCATTAGATATAATAACAATAACAATTAGTCTCCTTCCCATTACAAACACCAATGGCTAACAGTTATTTTAGTTCCACCCAGATGCTCTGTATCTCAAGGTCCGTGCCAGAGTCAGCATTCTATCCTTATCTCCGTATGGAGGCGAGAGGCAAAGGCAGCGTCTAATTACAGATCTCGCGTTGTCAGGCCACAGACTTAGCCTGACTCTGCTCTCTTGTTAACAAGACCAAGATGGCTGCACACAAATTCCCTTATTCCCTTTTCCTGCCTCCACACTCCACAGGACAAACCTGAGGAGATATGTGGACAGCAAAAGCCCATTGACAGGGCTGCTTCACCACCCCACAAAGGCTCAGAAGCTTGGCGGCCTTCCCCAGCACGCTCATTACTAGTGCTGCCCAGAGCCTCTCGTTTCCCGGTGCTGTCAGTCTCTGGCACTGTGGAGAAGTGCAAGTCTGCACCAGCCAGGAGAGCTGAGTCAGAACCTAAGCACGCCACACCGGTTGGTGCTGCTAAGGCAGCGGCACCCACAGGCACCTCTGCAGTGCCTGAACAAGTCATCCCTAGTTAGACCAAACTCAACTGTGCTCTGGCACTGCAGCATAAAAAAGCGCTGTGCCAGACATGGCATTTACAAAAATCTCCACAACCAGGCACACCACTCGGATCAGGAGCCTGCTCACCGTGCTCCTCATTGGTGTCTCATGCCCAGGGGCACATTCATATGCCAGAAAGGGCTCCCCACTCTCCTACGCTGCTCTCACCAAGAACTGATTATAGCAGCAGACAGAGGAGTGGATTTTCATCATGTTATTCCTCCCTGTTGGGATAAGTGGCTTCCTGACATTTATATAGGGATCATTTCCTACAGCAACATCCCCTGTGGCCCAACCAGCCGTTGATGTATCCTTCACAGGAATTTCAGCCTCACTGGCCTCCTTGGCAACCATGGCAGGGGTACCGGCCACATTCCTCCCATGCTTACCACCCAAGAGATGCAGCTTCTACATTACTACAGCACATAAGGAATGCGCTCCCTGAGCATATCTGCGCATTCCTCACCTCAGTAATAACAGAAGCCAACTCCAATGACAATGATAACTTATCTCACTTGGACTCGGAAAGTTCCTCTCACAACCCCAGATCCTTTAGACCAGATGAGGCAGTTTTCCAGGTATTGCTCTCTCCACTGGCAGAAGATCTAAAACAAGTTCAAGAATTATTTAAACGGGTAGCTTAATCACATGACATTACACTCCAAGAGGTACAAGACAAGCAATACATATTCCTGACGATACTACAACCCATGGCATCCTCAAAGATAGCCTTACCCATTAATGAAGCTATCTTGGAGCCATCAGAGGTGCTTTGGCAAACTCCAGCCTTTATCCGCCCTCCCCCCCCCACACCCACACAAATCACAGGGTGGACAGAAAATATTTTGTCCCAGCAAAAGACATGGACTTCCTCTTTGCACATCCCCAGCCGAACTCACGGGTTGTAGACTTGGTTAATCACAAGTCTAAAAACCCACAATTTAAGTCTACACCCCGAGACAAAGAGCATAAGCGGCTGGATACCTTTGGCCACAAGGTATACTCTTCCGTCACCCTCCAATTCAGGATATCAAATTATACAGCCCTCCTGTCTAACTATGATCATGCAAATTGCTAAACTACAGGACCTGCTGCAGGAGCTTCCTGAGAATAAGAGATCGCACTTCCAGTCCATCCAATTTTATATATAGCAAAAATTGACCTTCAAGCTTCAATGGATGTCGCTGACTTGGTGACCAGGGCCACAGCTACAACAGTTGTTCTGTGTAGGGCCTCATGGCTGCAGTCATCAGGGGTCCTAAAAGAATTGCAATCTAAGGTGGAGGACCCCTTTGATAGAAATCACCTGTTTGCCACAAAGACAGATGAAGTTCTACATTCAATGAAGGACTCTTGTACCACTCTCTGCATTCTGGGGATGTACACTCCACCTAACAAGAGACGCAAATATGCCCCCTATCAAAGGCAAAGGGACTATAATTATTACAGACAACAGCAGAGGCCATATGACAGCTGGCCCAAGCAATGCTCCAACAGAAGGAGGATGCAGCAAAACCAGTACTCCAACACTCAATCGACTTCTCACAAGCAACAAATTTGAACTCTTGGTCGGAGGTCTGAGCGACCTCCCCATAGATCCAGTGCATTCCAATGTCACTTTCCATCACTGCCTGAGACCCTTCTACCAACACTGGGCCCCAATCACTACAGACAAGTGGGTCCTGGAAATTATCAAATCGGGTTACACAATCCCCTTCACATCCATGCTCCCTACCCTGTCCCTCTTCAGGGACCCATCTCATGAGCCCCTATTACAAGCAGAGGTACAAAATTTACTCACCCTAGGAGCAATACAACCTGTTCCCACAGAATGTAGAGGAAGAGGTTTCTACTCCAACTGTTTCCTAACAGCCAAAAAACCAGGGGGATGGAGACCAATCTTGGATCTCAGGAAACTCAACAAGTTCTTCTTCAAGTGGTGTCCTCATGGGTGCTCCACTTCAAGTAGGTACAATCTGGTCCCGGCGCCGCAGATCGGAGACTTGTTAGCAGTTGTCCGCTGAACCGTGCATGTGCGTTGGGCACCTTGTGCTATTTGCGCCATTTCTGTCGTGCATGGTTCGGCTCCTGCCAGTTCCTTCTAACCGTCCTCGGTCACAGATGGAGTGAGCTCCCTTTCTCACATCTCAGTTCCTGTCAGAAGAGAAATAGGGTAGTTAGTTTTTTCTTGTAAATAGTTCCTAATCTTAGTTAATATTTACTTACTGTTTGTTCAGATGTTATTAAAAATAATAATAATGAAGTAGTGAAGACCAGAACAAATGGCTATTATGTCTGGTTCACTGGGGTACAAGAAATGTGGTGCCTGTCATGATCCAATGCCTGCCTCGGGCCAAATACTGCAGAAATGTCCCCATTGCTCGAAGCTGACTGCTCGAACATGAAGGGACTGAGAAATGAGGGTCCGAATGCTTCTATTTGACAAGGCACTCCAGCCCTTACAAGTGGAGCCCTCTCCTCCAAGATCGGACTCTGCTACCCTTGATAAGTGGTCTTCATTGTGCGCTTGAAAAAGAAACTGTCCCTGGCTAGATCACTACCACCAACCCGAGTCAGATAAGCCAGGCACTTCTGGAACAGCCTTTACGAGCAGTTCAAACAAGGCTAAGCCTGGTTGCGGAATGTTGACACCTAAGCCTAGCCCGGCACCGAGATCGCCGGAACGGGATCACGCTGCACCGACATCATTGGCACTGCTGATGGCTCAGCCGGCACCAGTAGCACGCCCAGCACCGACTACTTATTGCTGCAGTCATCAGGGGTCCTAAAAGATCAGTGCCAATACACTTTGCGGCCCTGGTTAGAACCTCCCCTTCGTAGCCTTCGGCTGATGTGTCAGTACCTACCAAGGCTCAATGCAAATCGCACAGGGTTATTACTCCCTCTCCTAGCCTGGAGTCAATCACCTTTTCCCCTGAATCTGTCTCTCCCTCACGTGGGCCTCAGGAGAGGTCAGGACACTGTACCTCAAGGGAATATTACAGCCCAACAGCACATCACTCCCTTTCTCCTCCATACCATGATCAATACCATGATTGACACCGCCACCTATCTCCAGCTTCCTACAGGTCTAGATCACCCAGATCGCCCACATTATTGGGGTATACCCGCTACCAAAGCCACTATCAGGGCGATCATGGGACTATCTCCTCTTCCAGGCACTCATCGCCTACCAGTCGTTACTATGGGTGCCATTGCAGCTATAGCTATTATGACCATCACTGTCCAATATACTCAGTTTCATCACATCGGCCCTGTCGCTGCTCATCCTGCTACCACCAATCAGGTATTCCACAGAGCTGTGCACCGTCCCTTACCCCAGTGGACACGCAAGCTCAGACCTCTGCACAAATTCCAACACAGCCTCAACTCTCTGATCTGGAGGAGGGTGAACTCTCTGATCATGATCAGCAACAAGGGTTTTCTCCTGCGGATCCCTCATCATCTTCTCCTGACAACGCAGTCATTCCTGGTGACTCGTCCCCAGTTGATGACCTCCATCAGTTCAGCTCAATCCACGTCCATTTGGTGGTGGTCGCAGCATTCCATGAACCTGTGGACGATTTCTCTCTCTTTGCACATCCAATGGTGAAGCGATTCCTCACAGGCCTGCAGAAAATGTGCCCAAACCTGCACTCCCCCCGATGCCACCATGGGATTTGAACTTGGTTCTAGACATGCTCACCAAGCCACCCTTTGAACCACTAGCCCCTACATCACCACAATACCTGTCCATGAAGGTAGCCTTCTTAGTGACAATAACATCAGCTAGATTTATAGTCAAAATTGCAGCCCTCATGGCCAATCCACCTTTCACTATCTTTACCAAAGATAAATTTATACTCAGGCCTCACCCGAAGTTCCTCCCAAAGTTCCTATCCGACTTCCAGCTAAATAAACCCATTTACTTATCTGCATATTTTCCTAAACCTCATACCTCCTCCAAGGAGGCGATCTTGCACACATTAGATGCGAGATGAGGGATTGCATTCTAGCTGGATAGATCTAGGGGAATCAGAAAATTGGATAGACTCTTTGTTATTTGGTCTGGGCCACATATAGGAACAGCTGTCTTGGCACAACATCTATCCAAATGGATTGCCAGCTGCATATATACAGCTTATGAGCTTCGTGGGAAGCGGCCACCATGGATTATCAGGACTCACTCCACGTGTGCGATAGCCACAACAGCGGCCTTCCTAAATAACGTACCATTGGTGGACATTTGTAGAGCAGCTATATGGTCCTCCCATCACGCTTTTACACATTACATCCTACAGAAAGGGCCAATACCCTTCACATCTCTGACAGATGCGGTCCTTCTTTCCTCTACATAAATGACTCCAATGCCCACCACCATCTGGCGAGTAGTGCTACTGAGTCACCTGAGTGGAGGACCCACAGGGACACCACTCAATGAAGAATAAGAAGTTACCTTGTGTAGTAACAATGGTTCTTTGAAATGTGTGTCCTTGTGGATGCTCCACTACCCCACTTCCGGCCCTCTGCTTGGAGTCTTTAAGGGACTTCAGGTAGAAAAGGAACAGAGAGGGCTCGTGCTGCGTGCACACTTGGCAAATGGCAGGAGTGCGAGACACTGGGTGCGCAGGTACGGTGCAAGGGGCACTGCACACCAAAAACCTCCGATATGCGGCGTGAGGACACACTGAGACCTGAGTGGAGCACCTACAGGGGGACACATCTCAAAAAACCATTGTTACTGCACAGGGTGAGTAACTTCTTTTGTTAGTCTATAAAGTGCTTACCAGACCATTTGTTGTTTTTTTCTGTAACAGACTCACTTGGCTACCCCCTGAAGCTTCTTCTCCAATTATCACCCCTAATGTCATTACCTCACAGACACTAACCTTCCCCCCTCACCCCTCCTCTGTTTTTAAACCTGATTCGTCATTTTTATGTGTGTTCACTTTTTTTTGATTGTATCACTTTGGTATATATGGTTGTGTCAATTTTCTTCCACATATTGATCTGAGGAAGTGGGTCTGGCCCCGAAAGCTCATCACCTAATAAACCATCTTGTTAGTCTTTAAAGTGCTACATAGTTCTGTCTTTTGTTTCTTTCTGTGGGCATTATATTAGAAGTGAGTCTTTAGGAAGGGCTCTTGGGAGGTAAACTAAATATCAATATGTAAACTAAATATCAATTAGGAATGTACATGACTAGTTGAGTAGTGGACTACACATATGCTTATTGGGTAGTCGAGTCACTACTCGACTAGTTGCTTCCCCTCCCTTGCTGCCTCTATCAGAGGCAGTAAGCGGGGAGCAGGAGCTGGTGCTGGAGGGAGCTGGCTTAAAAGTTGGTTCCCCCCAGCACCGTCTCTGCGGGGAGGTGGGGGGCAGGGCAGGGCAGGGCAGGCAGAGGTGCAGCATGGGACTCCGTGTGAGCTGGGAATCAGCTGACTCCTGGCTCACACCGGGTCCCAAGCTGAGCCTCTGCCTTTTAAATGGAATAAGAGCTGCCCGTCTCTTACTCAATTTAAAAGTCAGAGCTGCAGTGGGGTTAGCTCCCAGCCCTAGCCCAGGGAGCTAACCCCGCTGCGGCTCTGCAGTTTCCCCCCTTATTGACTAATTGAGTAGTTGATGGAAATTCCATCAACTACTCAATTAGCTGATTAAACACAATTTAACATCCCTAATATGAATATACCAAAATGAATTTATGTAAGAAAGTATAGGTCCTGTGTTTTTTAGTAGAAGTTCAACTTATCTATTTTGACAACTATTTTTTTGAAACTTTAATTTACAAAAGTTGTCAGTAGACATCTTAATTGCTTTTAACAGAGAAAATGTAATTAGACCTACCTTTTGTCAAAATGAAATTTGTAACTATTTCTTATATTAAATCTACAGATTGTGACTCTTCTGTCTGTTCTTGGTAGTTCAATGGCACAAGTTGAATCATATAGCAGAAACTTTATGCACTACTGTGCCATAGTGGATGATGTGAAAACCATGAATATGGAAATCTTAGCACTTCCAAGGGAATTATCACCACATGATTTCAGAAGCATCTTAAATAAGTATACAGATAATGTAAAAGAGATTATATCCATGACAGTTGAAAAACGCATTCATATGATTAAGGTCAGAAGTGTTAACTATCAGATGGACTGCCTGCCATATTTTGAAACCTTGATTAATATAATACGTTCATCTTTGTATGCGATAGTTGAGGCAAGGAACTCCCATCTCTTAGAAGTAAGTGACTTGATCATTTTTATTACACACATATCTAATGTTAATAAATGAAAATGTTATAGGATATTGTATGGTATTATTCCACATATTTATTAATCCGCAACATAATGAAATCAAATAACTGCTTACTTGCCATGATGTCATAAAAAGATTACGTAATCAAAATTGTTATTTTTATACTTTCAAAGGAAAACCATAAATTATGGTTCTTTTTAAAAGTTACTCTGAGTATGTTATAAAGGTTTCGACATATTTTATTTCTCTGTTTACCACAGCAGATTTTCTGACTTCCCAAGAACATTTATTTTCTAGTTACCAGATCCATCCATCCATCCATTGGATCAGTTGCCTTTCATTATCTTAAGATCTGCCCTGGCAACTGCACTCTTCACACTTACCACACTCTAGGAAGCTATACTTGGGGCATATATGTCATCTTCAAAAATGTTTCTTATAAAATACGCTTCCAATTCTTCTACATGTGGTTGTCCACATGTACTCCATTTATGTTGTGCAGCACGAGGCAAATATCTTTGAATAGGAGTTTCCTCAGGTATGCAGAGTTTTAGGTATAAATTATGGGGTGGGCAAAATTATTCTCAAGTTCCTTGTTACCACCTTAGCCGTAAATTGAACATCTATAGTATGTTTGCTCATTTTACAACTCAGTTCTCATAGTTAGCTATAGTTAGTTATGTAGTTAGTTTCATTCTTTCTCACCCCCCAAAACGTTTAGTTTTATTGTCAAGTCCACGTGCTGCCTCTTTGCACCAGACCCTTGAGGATGGGGGGAGTCCAAGATCCTGGGGTTAAGATCTGGCCTCCTTGTGAGGAAACCATTTCGATCAACAATAGACAGTGTAAGAGCCTCATCTTCTTTGAGTAGTGTCCCCATGGGTGCTCCACTGTAGGTGTCGGGTTGTGCCCAGAGCCACAGATCAGAGTTCTCACAAGCAGTGGTCAACCAGACTGTGCATGCGCGGCATGTGCCTCACACTGTTTGCACTTTTTGATCTCTCACGTGGTCCAGCTCCTGCCAGTTCCTTCTTCACCACCTCAGGTTGCAGACGGAGCAAGACTGTTGTCCTCAATGACTCTAGTCAGAGAAGGAATTTTGCTTTACGTTAGTTTTCTATACATAGTTCAGTTAGTTTTTCATTGTTAGTCATAGTATAGTTCTAGTTACTTCGTTATATATAAAAAAAAACCCAGGTTTTTCCATGTTAAACATTATTTAAAAAAAAAAAAAAGAGAACACAAGAAAAGTAAGTTAGAGTCTGGTTATTCACTATCAAGGCAGCAGCGACTAGCTTCTTAACCAGGCTGGGTTCGCCTGGTTTTAAAAAGTGAGTCACATGCCAGTTTCCAGTGGCCACGCAGACTGCATCAAATGTCTGGGTGAATCTCATGTGCCTCAAAAATGCACACACTGTGCAGAACTTACAGTGAGAGCGTGGCGTGATAGAGAAATGAGGCTCAGGATGTTCTTATTTGATAAAGCCCTGGAGCCCTCCGATTCAGATTCTCTGAGAAAAGAGAAATGGAGAGCTTCTCCTCCTATAGCTGCTCCTGCTCCTAAGAGAACTTCACTAGCCTGCTTTCTACCACCGGCCTCCACAAGTAGAATAAGTACTGGGGAGAAGCCGGGGACATCTGACACTGCGAAACCACAGCTTAACATGGCCTCAGAGCTGAAAACTCAGCACAGAACATCTGTGGTACCGGTAGCTATGGCACCGGCAAGACAATCGGCACCACCAACCTTGGCACTACGGGCTGCAATACCGTCTTCATCATTAACTTCGGGACTACACATAACAACCCAGTCGGCACCGGCTCAATCCGTGCAGATATTGGCACTGACCCATGCAGTACAAAAACTGGCATTGATTATGGAGCAGACATTGGTACTGACGCAACTGATGTAGACACTGGCAGCAACGCATTCAGCACCGATATTGATGCGTGTCTCGGAACTTTCGGCACCGGAAGAGGCTGGTAGCCCCCTGGCACCGAAGAAGACAACTCATAAATCTCATAGAGCATGGGATCTGAGCCTGGAACCACTTACTTTTTCGCCTGCTCCTCACCTTCACTTTATTCACCGCTGATGCAAACAATCAATCTCTCTCATGTGACACAACAATCATACCAGAGATACACTTCCTTATCACCTCCTCCATCTTCAAGCGGTTCTTTTAGATCGTTCCATTCTCCAAGTCTTTCTCCTCATACTTACCATCTTGAACGTGGATTGAGTACTGGTTCACTATAATATCACCCTCCTGATAGACTGGAGTACCGACACCATAGCCATTCACACCACTACGGCTACTCCTCGCATTGGTCACCACGATATTACCATTGAAGACATGGGTACCATCCATCCTGATGCTGGGAGCACCCGCCCACATGAGCATACTCACCTTCTCCTGCACTGCATGGACCGGAGCTTATAACGTCCTGTTCGAAACCCCAACCAGTACACCAGTATTCTGAACCCAAAGAGGGACAGATTTCTGAGACGGAGGAACAAATCTGCACCGTCCTTTGTGGGTAATGAATCTGAGGAACTGTCCCAGATTGAAGTGTCATTAGAGGAGGTTTTGGAACAAATAGAAAACCTTAATGTTAACAAATCTCCGGGACCGGATGGCATTCATCCAAGGGTTCTAAAAGAACTCAAATGGGAAATTGCTGAACTATTATCTGTGGTTTGTAACCTATCCCTTAAATCGGCTTCCGTACCTAATGACTGGAAGGTAGCCAACGTGACACCAATATTTAAAAAGGGCTCTAGAGGCGATCCGGGCAATTACAGACCGGTAAGTCTAACTTCAGTACCGGGCAAATTAGTCGAAACAATAGTAAAGAATAAAATTGTGAAGCATGTAGAAGAACATAATTTGTTGGACAAAAGTCAACATGGGTTTTGTAAAGGGAAATCCTGTCTTACTAATCTATTAGAGTTCTTTGAAGGGGTTAACAAACATGCGGACAAGGGGGATCCAGTAGATATAGTATACTTAGATTTCCAGAAAGCCTTTGACAAGGTCCCTCACCAAAGGCTCTTGTGTAAATTACATGGCCATGGGATAAGAGGGAAGGTCCTTTCTTGGATTGAGAACTGGTTAAAAGACAGGAAACAAAGGGTAGGAATAAATGGTAAATTTTCAGAGTGGAGAGGGGTAACTAGTGGTGTCCCCCAAGGGTCAGTCCTAGGACCAATCCTGTTCAACTTATTCATAAATGATCTGGAGAAAGGGATAAGCAGTGAGGTGGTAAAGTTTGCGGATGATACCAAACTGTTTAGGATAGTCAAGACAGAAGCAGACTGTAAGGGACTCCAAGAAGATCTCACCAAACTGAGTGATTGGGCAACAAAATGGCAAATGAAATTTAATGTGGATAAGTGTAAAGTAATGCACATTGGGAAAAATAACCCCAACTATACGTACAGTATGATGGGGGCTAATTTGGCTACGACAAATCAGGAAAGAGATCTTGGAGTTATCGTGGACAGTTCTCTGAAAACTTCCACACAGTGTGCAGCGGCGGTCAAAAAGGCAAATAGGATGCTAGGTATTATTAAGAAAGGGATAGAAAATAAGACCCGGAATATCTTACTGCCCCTGTATAAAACTATGGTACGCCCACATCTTGAATACTGTGTACAGATGTGGTCTCCTCACCTCAAAAAAGATATTTTGGCCTTGGAAAGGGTTCAGAAAAGGGCAACTAAATTGATTAGGGGTTTGGAACGGGTCCCATATGAGGAGAGGTTAAAGCGACTGGGACTTTTCAGTTTAGAAAAGAGGAGACTGAGGGGGGATATGATAGAGGTGTATAAAATCATGAGTGGTATGGAGAGGGCCGATAAAGAAAAGTTATTTATTAGTTCCCTAAATAGAAGAACTAGAGGACACCAAATGAAATTAATGGGTAGCAGGTTTAAAACTAATAAAAGAAAGTTCTTCTTCACACAGCGTGTAGTCAGCATGTGGAACTCCTTGCCAGAGGAGGCTGTGAAGGCTAGGACTATAACAGAGTTTAAAGAGAAGCTAGATAATTTCATGGAGGTTAGGTCCATAAAAGGCTATTAGCCAGGGGATAAAATGGTGTCCTTGGCCTCTGTTTGACAGAGGCTGGAGAGGGATGGCAGGAGACAAAGCGCTTGATCATTGTCTTCGGTCCACCCCCTCTGGGGCACCTGGTGCTGGCCACTGTCGGCAGACAGGATACTGGGCTAGATGGACCTTTGGTCTGACCCGGTACGGCCGTTCTTATGTTCTAACAACAGTCAGACATGCTGCCAACAAACCAGTCCTCCTCATCTCCAGATGAGGCAGTTATCCCCGGTGACCAATCACCATCAGACAACCTCAAACAATTTCAGGAGCTTTTTAAAAGGGTGGCTGCCAACCAAAAACTACAGGTCACTGAGGTCCAAGAGAAACACCTTCGCCTTTTAAAAAATCTCCAGCCCTATCAGCGTGCAAAAATAGCCATACCTATAGATGAGGCTATTATGGAGGCTGCTGGCAAGATATGGCAGACACCAGCATCAATAACCCCAATGAACAAACAGGCAGATAAAAAGCATTTTGTCCCCCCAAAGATGCAGAATTTCTCTTCTCCCACCCACAACCAAATTCTTGCTTCCGCAATATAAAAATAATTCGGCAGATAAGGAGAGCAAACGCCTTGACATCTTCAGGCATAAGATGTACTCCTCGTCCTCCCTGCTCCTTAGAATAGCTAATTATGCAGCATTACTCTCTAACCATAATTTTGATAATTATACTAAACTTACTTTTTTCATTGAACACTTACCAGACTTGAAAAGACCAATACTGAAAGCAATTGTACAGGAGGGCTATGCTTCATCAAGAACCTCTCTCCAGATAGCCTTGGATATAGCCGACATAGCAGCCCGGGCCACAGCAACTTTCATGGTCATGAGAAGAGCCTCCTGGTGTCAGGCTGCCGCGGCTCCTCAGGAACTGCAGACAAAAGTGGAAGACCTCCCCTTTGATAAAGAAAAATTATTCTCAGGGAAGACAGATGAGGTCTTACATTCTAGTAAGGATTCAAGAACCACTCTTCGTACCTGGGGTATGTACACCCCACCATATCGACGTTGACGATACTTACCATATCAGTGGCACTGGTCTTTTCCTATTCCAGATATCAGCAAAGGGGATTTGATCAAACCAGATCTAGGCAGCGGCCACAGAAGCAATGACCTCAACCAAATAGTTGGGATTGGTCCTGCTTTGGGCAGGGGGCTGGACTTGATGACCTCCTGAGGTCTCTTCCAGCCCTATGATTCTATGAAATAACCCTAACCCCAGCCAGCATACAAACAAACAGCAGGTTTGACTTCCAGGATGAGGGCTTGCAAGACCTTCCCTTCTTTGGTCACCAGGCTCAGTCTATTTCAATTTTCCATCATCAGCTGAGACCATGCTATCACCGTTGGGCTGCCATAACATCAGATTGCTGGGTTCTACAGACTGTGTCATCAGGCTACACCATACCCTTCTTAACCCTACTTGCCACCATCCCCGTCCCTCTTCAGCGACCCTTCTCATGAGGATCTACTCAAAACGGAGGTCCTCCACCTCTTAGAAATCGGAGCAGTAGAGAAGGTATTAGAAGAGTTCAAGGCAGGAGTTTCTATTCCCACTACTTTCTCACAACAAAAGAGACAGGTGGATGGAGACCTATCCTAGACCTTTGCAAATTGAATTGATACCTACGGAAACAACAATTTAAGATGGTGACCCTAGCATCCATTATTCCAACATTGGAACAAGGAGTCTGGTTCGTGGCCCTCGACCAGCAAGACACCTATTTTCATGTTACCATACATCCAGCACACAGATGGTTTCTACATTTTGTAGTCGGAATGGAGCACTATCAGTACCGTGTCCTGCCCTTCGGCCTGTCATTGGCACCCAAAGGCTGCGTCTAGACTGGCAAGATTTTGTGCAAAAGCGGGTGCTTTTGCGCAAAAGCTTGCCAGCTGTCTACACTGACCGCTTGAATTTGCGCAAGAGCACTGACGTTCTAATGTAAGAAATCAGTGCTTCTTGCGCAAATACTTTGACGCTCCCGTTTGGGCAAAAGGGCCTGTGTAGACAGCTCAGATTTGTTTTGCGCAAAAAAGCCCCAGTGGCTAAAATGGCGATCGGGGCTTTCTTGTGCAAAACTGCGTCTAGATTGGCCAGGGATGCTTTTGCGCAAAAGCATCCGTGCCAATCTAGACGCGCTTTTGCGCAAATACTTTTAACGGAAAAACTTTCCGTTAAACGTATTTGTGCAAAATCATGCCAGTCTAGACGTAGCCAGAGTGTTTTCTAGGATGCTCGCTGTCATAGCGGCATATCTACATTGCCAACGAGTTATGATTTTTTCATATCTTGATGATTGTCTAAGGACAATCAGAAGTGGACACTCTATGTACAATATCCATGAACAGACGCACTTTCGATGTCTTAGGCCTCATTCTCAATGAACAGAAGACAACGCTTCTGCCTACAAAAACCTTAGAGTTCATTGGAGCCCATCTAGATTCAACCACAGCAAGGGCGTACCTACCATTGCAACAATTTCAGACAATCCAAGAACTTGTTTTTACTCTCACAAACAGCCCCAGAATTTCAGTATTTGCCTGTCTTCAGCTCATGGGGCATATAGTGGCTACAACTTACGTGGTTGCCCATGTGAGGCTTCACTTTCGCTGTCTTCAACTTTGGCTCCCCTCCGTTTACTCTCACAAGAAATGGGACGTACGCAGACAAGTGTCCCTTCCTACCGAGGTCATAACGTCTCTGAAGTGGTGGACCGAGCCAAACAATTTACTGGCAGGCGTCCCATTCCACCGGGACCAACCTACCACACAGATTACTACTGATGCCTCCCTCATGGGATGGGGCGCTCGTATGGGAGACATATCCATACAAGGTCTATGGATGACCAAGGAATCTACTTTGCACATCAACTTATTGGAGCTCAGGACAGTCGCAAATACACGCAAACATTTTCTGCTGCACATCCGAGGAACCACAGTGAGGATACTTACCAACAATATCTCCAAAATGTATTATATAAATGGACAGGGGGGTGCTCATTCTCACTCTCCGTGCATCGAAGTGGTTGGACTTTGGAACTGGTGCATCCACAACGCGGTTACTCTGACAGCTTCCTACTTTCTGGGAGTCAACAACATGTTAGTGGATTCGCTCAGCAGACCTTTTGCACCAGACCACGAATGGGAGCTCCATTGACATGTCCTCCAGCTGATTTTCAATTGCTGGGGTTATCCACACATTGACCTCTTCACCTCATACAGGGTCATGGACCCCTCGGGGACACCTTTCTCCTCCACTGGGGTCCCCCCATTGTACGTTTTTCCTCCAACACCACTCGTTCCCAAGATTCTCAAGAAGATCAACAGAGATTGCACAATAGTGATTCTCATAGCCCCATTTTGGGCACGACAGACTTGGTTCCCATAACTTTATCAGATGTCTCCTCAGTCATCTTAGCACATTCCTATGTATTCCAATGTCCTAATCCAGAACAAGGGGACTCTAATTCATCCTCAACCCCATACGTTACGGTTGACAGCCTGGATCATAATTGGTTCCAAGAAGACAAACTCCAATGTTCGGATAACGTAAGAAACATTTTATTGCGTAGTAGAAAGCAATCCACTCAATCTGCTTACCTTCAAAAGCAGCACAGATTCTTATCTTGGTGCACCACCAAGAACCTGGACCCACATATTGCACCTTTGCATGCCATCTTGGACTACATCCTACAATTAAAAGAAACAGGGTTAGCTCTAGCATCTTTAAAAACACATTCAGCAGTGATCACAGCATTCCACAGCTCCGTGGATGGTTCTTCTCTATTTGCACACCCTACCACAAGAAGGTTCCTCAGAGGTCTCTCCAAGCCGTTTCCTCCACGAAGGTTACCACCACCTGTGTGGAACTTGGAGCTAGTTTTAGACATTCTAACCCATGCTCCCTTTAAACCAATAGCAACCGCTCCACTCTCAATGATGATGCTTAAAGTTACATTCCTGCTAGCCCTCACTTCTGCCCAGGAGTTGGAAAGATAGCAGCCCTAATGGCAGTTCCACCATATGCCACAGTCAGCAAGCATAAAGTCATGCTATGTCCATGCCCATCCTTCATCCCAAAGGGTTGTTCAGACTTCCATATAAATGAGCCAGTTGTACTCGCATCTTTCTACCCCAAGCCATATGGGTCTGCTTGCGAGGCTATCCTTCATTCACTAGATGTAAGAAGATCACTTGCATTCTATTTGGAGAGAACTCGAGCCTTCCGCAAAGCAGACCGCCTACTAATCTCACTAGCAGAACGCAGCAGAGGTCAACCTATATCACAACGAATCTCAAACCTTATTGTTACTTGCATTAAGAAGTGCTATGCTATATGCAACAAACCGCTACCAGAGACACTAAAAGTTCATTCTACTAGGGCTGTAGCAGCCTCTACAGCTTTCCTTCATGGAGTTCCTCTTAAAGATATTTGTAGAGCAACCACATGGTCCATTAACAATACTTTCATGAAACGTTATGGAATCTCTCATAAACTATCTACTGATACCTTGCTAGAGGCTGCAGTGCTCTCGACTGTGGATAAGCAGTGACTCCATTACCCGCCTTCCTTATATTTGAGTACTGCTACACAGTCACCTATGGTGGAGCACCCACGGGAACACTACTCAAAGAAGAGGAGGAAATTACTCACCTTGGTGTAGTAACGATGGTTCTTCAAGATGTATGTCCCGTGGGTGCTCCACTCTCCTCCCCGTTTTGGAGTCTCTTATTATATCTTGTAGGTACTGTAGCAGATTCGAGGAACTGGTGGGAGCCGGACCAGAAGGTGCAAAGGGTGCGGCCTGGCTGACTACTTCTCATGAAAACTCTGATCTGCGGTGCTGGGGACGACCAGACACCTACAGTGGAGCACCCATGGGGACACACATCTTGAAGAACCGTTGTTATTGCACCAAGGTGAGTAACTTCCTCTTTTGTTAAGGAGATGTGCACATACCACACAAGTGTTCTATATTCTGTTCATTTTCTATAAAGGACCCAAAAATCCATGGTCACCTGAAAACATTCATCCTTGATATCTCTCTAATTGCTTTGCTGACTCCTGAGCATGAAAAGTCTTATATGGTTAGACCAATAAGTCAGTGGTTCACTGAGTCCAGAGCTCATTTGGTTTTGAAGAAGTCCCTCTCTTTTTTTCCATTGGAGTTGGCTAAAATCTCTTCAATGTCATCAGGTCAATCTTCTGAAGAGAGGCCTCAAAGAGCACCAGTGCCATGGTCACTGGAGACACAGATGTGCACCTCTGGCACTGCGCAGATCCAGTATAGCAGGCAGTTCAAAGCCTGTAACAGGTCTCACTTAACCTTGACATCAAGCAGTCATCAAAACATCTCTGCTCAGACTCCAGATGCCACTGATGAGCTTGGTACAAGTAACTGTGGACTGAAGCACAGAGCACTGAAAGAGTCAGCTCCAAATACCTCCAACTTCAGAGCTCCATATGCACAAACGTACTGTTCTGGTGCTGACTTTGAAAATCGCAGTAACAAAGGACCACACCCAGAAGAATTTACCCTTAGCACTGGTTCAGGGTGCAAGCAGCTATTGTTCTCCAGTATTGACTATACTTCCTCCTAAGACTTTGTTCTCTGAGCCTCTATTTATGGTATTCACCCAACTCCAGGTACTGAGACATCTAATAGTAACTGACCAAGCTGACATTTTGCTACTTTCTTCTTCTAAGAAGTTACCTGCTCTTGCACAGACCTCAGCACTGTTACTGATGCATGAATTCCTTCCTGGACACCTTAGAGATCTGCTTCATGGACTGAGGTATCATATTCCTTCTTTGAGTGCTTGTCCCTATTTGCATATGCTCCTGCACCCATACAAAGGCTAAAAGGGCTATTATGACCAACTGCCACTACAGCTTCTTCTCAGCACCCTTGTTCTGAGACAGAGTGCTAATGTTCATAGCTAGTCTGAATTTAACTTCTTTTTGTAGTTGTATATAGTTAGTTAGCCAACTGGTAGTGTATATATTAGAGTTGAATGATTATTAGACAATTATAGTTGAGAAAAAACTTAAGCAGGTTATATCCTTCTTCTCTTCCATTTCTCTTAATTCTCCCTATGTGAGACTGTGAGAGCATGTGAGACTCCCCAGGATTTAAATACCGTGTGGTGTGTCTGTCTGTACCCAGTTATAGACGACCATGACACTTATCTATAAAGGCAATTCACCCAGTTTCAAAGTGTTGTATTTGTAGATAGTTTTGCCTTGGACTGGACATCCCAGAGAAGTCCTATTTAGGGTGTTTCCTTATGGATAGATCCATGAGGATAACCTGGCCTGCTGAACCCTTCTGTATATTGGTGAGTGAAGTCCAGGTTTCTCTCATTAGACTTGCTTTTGTTTGGTTCTGGGCATCCCTCCCTAAAATATTCAACAAAAGACATCTGGGAGAAAATTAGGAAAAGAGCAAACATTACTAGAAAGACAGAAGAGACAAATCCCCTATCAAGTTGTCTTCAGATAAGAGGTCATTGACCCCATCTACAAGCATCCTGGGATTCCATAAGCTGGTATGAGTATGTCTGGAGCTTAAAAGGAAAGTGATGGCTTTTCAGTGCTAAAAGCTATGAGTCTGTTGTTACCCTGGTACTGGGTCTATCAGCAAGGAACCCTCTATGGTACTGACCTATTCAATACCAAATTACCTGGCACCTCTCTTACCAGCGAGTAAGGCACAGATGCATCAATACTGAGTACTACTCTAGTGTAATCTGAGCTGGTGCTGAGCATGACTTCATCAGTTCTGACAAGGAAGAAAGTTTTGATTATGCCTCCCACTGACTGAATGACCTAAAGATTTGTACATTATTGTAATCCCTGCTTCTCTCAGGAATTACAATAATATCAAGAAACAAAACAGTTCCTTGGGGATATAGTATTCATTCCTAGTACCATCCATGAGTCAAGGTAGAACCCATTCCTCTTTGGAATCAACAGCATCACCATTTAGAGGTCTCGCATTTCTTCTATGAATCCATAGCCAATGGAAATACGTCACCCTCAGTTCAAAGGACATTAGTATAGATGGGGTATCTAGGAATGTCTTAACACATCCGCTTTACTGACTTGTCAGCCTTATTTGATAGGGTATGCTCCCTCTGGAGATCCTGTTCCCTTTCCCTCTGAAACACTTGTGTCCCTGTTGTAGTCTCTGTATACAAATTGTCCCTCTCCTGGACCATCTAGGAGCATAACAAAAGATAACACAAGGCCATTCAACCCAAGGAGGAGCCTCTTCAGCTTCCTAGACCAGAGAAACAATAAGATGAATATAGTTAGTTGGAACATGGGAATACCTCCACTCGCTTGGTACTGTCATCTTCACCCAATGAGACATGAGTGGTATGAGCTTTGCTTTCAGTTCCTGAAAAATTTAAAGTATTTCAGAAACTGTCAAAAAGGACTATTGAAACACATCCATATGCCACTAGAAATACAGGATGCTCATCAGAGATTATTTGCTATCTTTCATAGCTTTATTCTGAATAAGGTCATCCTCTTTTTCAGTGAGGCAGTCTGAGAGCCAGGAAAGACTGTGCCTCAGATTCTGGTCCTCGTTGCTCTTGAAGGACAGAAAAATAAATATACCAGTTAAGGAGCAGATTCTTTCTTCTCATATCCATCCCCAATCTGGCAACACAGCCCACAGTGCCTATCCTGCTACTTCCACCACCTTAGTTTGCCACTACAGAGGGGCTAACCATAGCATTGGTACTGGGAATGCTGCTCTTTGGGATGGATGGCACCCCTAATACCTCAAGGTGCAGCTTCTCTACACCACCTGCTTCAGTATCACCTGTGTTGAGTGATGAAGAGGATGATGAACTGATTCAGACACAGGTACCCAGAAGTTCCTCTCCCAAGCCAATGCAGCAGGTTCAACAGTGGCAACAGCCACAATGGCTACCACCATCCATACCAACTAACTGGACTGCAAGAAAGCAAGAGCATCCCTACTGGAACACAGGTTCTCAACAATCCAGGACCTGGTATCCCTGGCACAGACCAGCCCCTGTATAACGGCTGTCATTGCCTACAACTCCTGGGACATATGGCTGGTGCCACACACTTGGCTTCATATGAGGCCACTGCAGGCCTGGCTAAGGACAGTGTACAGGCCACACATACACCGTATAAACAAACGCCTTACCATGCCAAGCAAAATAAAGTCCACACTCACGTGGTGGATACTACATCACAATGTCTGCAGAGGGGTCTCTTTCCAGCCATCCCCTGCAATACTGACAGTCACTATGGATGCCTCACTAATAGGTTGGGGAGCCCATTTGGGAAAGCATGTTGTCCAGCCCAGTGGGAGAAGGACGAGGCCAACAAACATATCACTTGTTCAGACTCAGGGCAGTCTGCAATGCGTACACACATTTCCTATCACTGATTCAGAATAAAACAGTACAAATACTTGTGGACAATGTCACCACAATGTATTATATCAGTCGATGGGGGGAGCCCGATCTTACCAGCTCTGTCTGTCGGGAAGTGGTACAATTGTGGGAATGGTGCATTCCGCAGAACATATGCCTGATTGCAACCTACCTCCCAGGCAAAGACAACTTCCTGGCAGACAGCCTCAGCAGAAACTTCTCACAGAATCATGAATAGGAGATCAACCCCACAATACTGAACCATCTATTTCAGAAGTGGGGGTTCTCAGTGGTAGACCTATTTGCCACCCATGAAAATACTTGGTGCCCGCACTACTGTTCCAGAGTGGGTATAGGTCCTTCCTCCTTAAGGGATGTGTTCAGTGTAAAATGGGAAGCACCCCTCCTGAAAATCAAGCAGAACAGAGCCAGTCATACTCATAGCCCTGAGTTGGCCCAGACAAACCTGATATCCTTATCTGTTGTTGCATATGAGTGTACGTCAACCATACTGCCTTCCTCCAGTCCGATCCCTACTCACACAATAGAATGGGCAGATGCACCATGCAGCCATCCACACACTCCATCTTCATGTGTGGATGTCAGCCGGTGGTCAGGGCAGTGAGTGGTGTGTGTGTGTTATACACCCGAGACTTCAGCTGCTAGGACTGGGGTCCCTTAGCAGCGGGCAATCTGGAGGAGGTTGACGGGTGCCCCAAAAAGTTACAGGGAGAGCTTTACACCTCAGACTTTAACTGCTAGGACACAAAGTCCCGTCGCAGCGGGCAGCCTGGGGAGGCTGAGAGGTGCCCCAACGGATCTGCCCCCTGGAGGCGACACGATCCAATGCTCAAGCTTCCCTTTTGTCTGTCCCTTATGACCGGCTGGAGTTCTTTTGTTTGTGTTCGGTTTGGATACAGCAGCACGGGTTCAAGTCAGAAACTTGAACCACACTTGCTTATTTGTAGGAGAAAGAAAAGAAAGAAAAGAAAAGGAAAGAAAACTTGGTTCAATATATATATATATATATATATATATATATGTATAAAGTGAATGAGGGCACAATCTTATTTTTACTATAATTTAGGGTAGCGGCCCGAAAGCAAACCGCGGCGATTTGATTGACAGGAAAATGATTTCTCGGGGCTTTAAAAATGGCTGCCCAATTTATGAATGAAACAAAATGGCTGCTGCACCTTTGATTGATAAGCTAATGATTTTTCTGCAGTCTGATTGGATAATTGCTGACCGCAGGTCTCCAATGAAACCAAAATGGCCACTCCGAGTGTTTCAATTAAGGAGAAAGTTTCTTAAGTGTGATTGACAGCCTAACAAGATACTGGAGTTTACATAGAAGGGAACGGCCATTCTAATAGAAGTTAAATGTTTATTGCAGTTTACAAGTAGATACAAAGACTCCCTGCGGTTTGATTGACAAGTTAATTGAGTTCTGTAGTTTATAGCTAAATCACATTACCAAAGGCAGTTTTACAATAGAAATGAAACAGTTTGATTTAAGAAACTATAATAGAGTAACTAAACTTATAACATAGTAACAATTAAAGTGTACACATAAGAAAACACATTGCAGGTATAAATCTCACCCCTGCGTTCCAGACTTGGCGTGGCCAGAGTCTTTCTCTCAATCCCTCGGGAAGAAGTAGGGCGAGGTTGGGCGTCCCACAGACCTCGGGAGACCATCAATACCTGCCAGCAGGTGTAGGTGATTGGAGCTCAAATGGGGTGGGCTACTAAACCCATCTTTATACTACTTGGGTCACGTAGACTTCTTCCTGGTCTCAAGTGGCCAATTAGGGAAAATGGCTTTGAATGCCAAGTTTCCCATGAAGGGTGCAAAGCATAATTCACACCTGGGAAAATGCAGACAATGGGCACTTCTAGTATGTGATGGGCGAAGATTCCTCTCCTGGGACAGTGTAGGCGTGTCAATTACTGGTGCTAGCCATCAGGGCGACGGGAGGCCTCCGAGTCGTCAGCTAGCCCATTTACTGTCTGGTTTCTGTTTATGGTAGAATCAGGGACAGGCAGCACACCTGCGTTCCCAGGGCATCAAAGGCTGACTGCCTTTCTCTTGCTCTCTGGGGGGGGGGGGGGGGGGGGGGAGGGAGGGAACAAGATGGGGTTCATGTCTGGCTACAGTGGATGGTAGTTGGCTGACTCCAGCAGAAGCAGAGTACCCTGAGGAAGTGCAGCAAATCCTTATGAACTGCCATAGACCTGCAACCAGAAAAACATACAAGCAAAAATGGCACCGTTTCACTGTTTGGTGCTCACAGCAGAACTGCACTCCATTAGATACTAGGGTTTCAAATATATTTACTTACCTGCCACATCTACATCAAACAGGACTGTCATTAAGTTTGATTAAAGTACATCTTGCCACCATACTGACTCTACATCCTCCAGGACAGGGTTATTCCATCTTTACTCATGCATCCATCAAGAGGTTCCTCCAGGGTCTTGTGACAGGGCGTCCCCGCCCTGCACTGAAACCCCTTGCCGAACACCGAAGCAGGGAGGCAGGGGCGTTGCGGAGCAGGGACGGGGAGTCACGGGGCACCCCACTCGGGGTACGTCGGAGTCCCAGGCGAGCGGCAGAGCGGGTGAGACATCCCATCGGGCCACGGGGATGACGTCATTGGGGACGTCATCCCCAAGAACCAGGAAGGGACGCCTGGTGAGGACGTCATCACAAAGAGCCACAAGGAGGCGCCTGTTGATGACATCATGGGGGACATCATCACAAGGAGCCACAAGGAGGCGCCAGGTGATGACGTCATGGGGGATGTCATCACAAAGAGCCAGGAGGGGAATTTAAAAAGGGCCTCCGAGAGCTAGAGGGGGAGACGGACGGCCGGAGACTGGAGGTGACGGGAGCCGGAGCAAGCGGTACGGGGACCCTTGGGTGAGCTATTAACCCAGGTCCCCCGGGTAGTCGCGAACGCGACCTTGGGGAAGAAGTGGCCCAGGGCAGGGGTGTGGATCCCGTGAGCGGGGGAGTTTAGGGGTTATAACCCCCTCCGCTAGGTAGGGATGGGGGTCCCTGCCTTAGGGCCCTGGGTTGGGGTTCAGAGAGAGGACAGGCCCGAACCTCCTTCCCCGGCCACCCGAGATCTAAAACCAGCCTTGTGAGGGAGTATCTCCTCCCAGAGTGGCCCATGAACTGCGGAATTAAATATGCTATATAACTAATACCCAGCACGAAGCGGATAAAGTGGGGTGTGGACTCGAACCCCGCTGGGGAATCCATAACACGTGGTGGAGAACGTGGGCATGTTCCCGACCCCGAGGTAGGGGTCTGGATTGAGATAGGAGAAACTAACAATATACTTATTACTAGGAGAAAAATGGAAGTGACTAAAATTCTGGAGTGGTTGGTGGAAAACCAGAAGCAGCAGCAGCAGCAACAGACGCAGGCGCTGCAACAAGTTTTAACCCAGTTTCAAGAACGGCAGGACCAGATGCTTAAGGAGCTCAAAGGAACCCCGACCGGGGTAACAACTGGAGCAGTCGGAAGCCCCCTAGGAGGAGAGGGGGTAGGGGCCGTAGGATCGCAACTACCAATACGCCTAACCAAGTTAGGACCCGACGGTGACCCAGAGGCATTTCTGATTACATTTGAGAGAGTGGCCACGGCCGCCAAATGGCTGCAGGAACACTGGGCGACGCTCCTGGCCCCCTACCTTTCGGGAGTGGCCCAACTGGCCTATAGGGGTATGTCGGCCCGTGACGCATTATGTTATTATAAAGTCAAGGAAGCAATCCTTGACCAACTCGGGGTCACCCCAGAGACTCATCGCCGTAGGTTCCGGGAAGCCCATTACAATCCCCAAGAGCGGCTGCGGGCAGTGGCACAGTGCGTGAGAGAAGCAGGAATGAGATGGTTGGAACCTGAAAATAAGACGGGGACCAAGTGGCTGACTTGGTCATTTTAGAACAACATGTAAGGATCCTGCCCGCCGAAGGCCAACAGTGGGTACGAAGACACCTACCTGAAACACTCGAAGAGGCCGTAACCTTGATGGAACGCTTTCTCGCGGCAGAGGGAGTGGAAGGGAAGGGACCCACCAGCATCCCGAGGGACGCCAGGAAGGTGGAATCCTCTGCCCTGAAACCCGCAACTATTCCCCGCTCCGGGTACGGATGGAAACCTCCGTTAGGCCCAATCCCGGAGAAGAGGTTGGCCCCCCCCTGTGGAGCAGGCCGACGAGTGGGGCCGGAGCCGTGAGGGAACAAGAACAAGGGGCCGAACCTACACTGCAAGGAGAAGGGACCCAGAGAGGGGCCTGCTACCAGTGTGGCCAAGAGGGACACTTTAAGAAAGATTGCCCCCTTATGGACTGCACATTCGGACAGCGGCGGACAGAGGGGGCAGCCTGGGGGGGAGACGAGTCGCGCACAGGTAATTAGGAAAATAAGGGTTAACGGAAAGGGGGTGGAGGCAGTACTAGACTCCGGGTGTGAACAAACCATTGTCCGAAGAGATGTTATATACCCGATAAAGGCAAGGGGCCCCCTAGTATCCCTGCGGTGCGTACACGGGGACGTACATTCGTACCCCACAACCCGAGTAAGGATAGAGGACGGGGAGGTGGAAGCGATATGCGAGGTAGCGGTGGCCCCTAAATTAGCCTATCACGCTCTCTTGGGGCGAGACTGGCTGGGATTAGGGAAACTGCTAAGGCAATGGGGAGGCGCCCACGCAAAAAGGGGGGCCGGGGGCCGCGAATCCCTCGACCTTGTAGCACATGATGAGGAGGTCAGAGGACCAACCCTGGAGGGAGAATCCGAGCAAGACGGACGACCCACCAATCAGCGCCTGGAGCTAGACAAAGGGGATTTCCTCACCTTACAACGGGAGGACCCGACATTGAGATCAGCATGGGACCAGGTGCAACGCGGGGAAAGGATGCGAGGAGGGGGCAGGCCGAACCTACCGCTTGGACCACAATTTGAGGTAAGAGAGGATCGCCTGTATAGGATAACACAAGGGGACCTCGCCGGGGAAGAAAGAGTGCAATTGTTAGTTCCTCGTCCCTATCGTTGGAAGGTCTTAGAGTTAGCCCATGTCCACCCTTGGGCGGGACACTTAGGAACCGATAAAACTCAACAAAAGGTGTTGCAGCGGTTTTATTGGCCAGGGATATATCAGGAAATTAAGAACTTCTGCACGTCGTGTCCCAACTGCCAGAAAACCTCCGCGACCAAGGTGCCACCGGCCCCTTTGGTCCCTCTCCCAATAGTGGGAACCCCGTTTGACCGTATAGCCCTGGACCTTGTGGGACCCCTCGAGAAATCAGGGTGCGGCCACATATATATACTAGTCATCATGGACTATGCTACGCGCTGCCCCGAGGCCATTCCTTTAAAGAAAGCTACTGCCCCAGTGATAGCCGAGGAGTTAGTAAAATTGTTTTCCTGGGTCAGACTGCCTAAAGAGTTGCTAACTGACCAAGGTACGAATTTGACCTCAAAGGTCATGATGGATTTACGTAAAGTACTGCAGATTAGGAAGCTGTGGACGTCAGTATACCATCCCCAAACAGATGGCCTTGTAGAGCGATTTAACTGCACCCTGAAGGGAATGTTGCGCAAGTTCGTCCAAGACGACCCCCGCGACTGGGATAAGCTGTTACCCGCCTTGATGTTTGCAATACGCGAGGCACCCGAAGTGTAATTAGGATATTCCCCCTTCGAATTGTTGTACGGACGTCGGCCCCGGGGAATTTTAGACCTAGTGAAAGAAGGTTGGGAGGCCCAGGTATCCCCGGCTCTCGGAGCTGCCCAATACGTAGAGAGGCTGCGGAAGAATCTGCATGCCTTAGCTGGATGGGCCTAAGGAAATTTACAGAAAGCCCAGGAAGGGCAACAAGCGTACTATGATAGGAAGGCGCAAGTAAGGGGATTCGAGCTGGGAGACCAAGTTCTCCTGTTACTCCCAACCAGTGAGTCCAAATTGTTAGCACGTTGGCAAGGACCCTTCCGGGTAGTGAGTAAAGTGGGGCCAGTCGACTATGAAGTACGGGTGAGCGGAAACCCAGATTTACCACGTGAATTTATTAAAAAAGTAGAACCATCGGGAGGCTCTCTTAATTGAACCCCGGGCAGCAGATATAGAGTTCAGGCTATGGGGGGAACCAGAGGTAAAAATAGAAGGAATCCGAATTGGGGAAGAGCTCTCAAAGTCGCAGCGGGAACAGTTATACCAAACCCTCAGACGATTTCAGCAGGTATTGACAAGCCGACCCGGACAAACCAGTTTAATCTGCCACGAGATAATGACCGAGCCAGGGAAGACGGTAAGAGACAACCTACGCCCCCTCCCCCGGAAGTTATGAGACACAGTAAAGAAAGAGGTCCAGTCCATGCTGGAATGGGGGGTAATATGCGAATCTCGTAGTGAATGGAGTAGCCCTATCGTCCTGGTGCTGAAGTCAGATGGGTCCATGAGGTTCTGTATAGACTTTCGCAAAGTCAATGCTATCTCCTGGTTTGACGCTTACCCCATGCCGCATATAGACGAACTGTTAAGCCGCCTTGGAAGAGCAAGTTACCTGTCAACTCTCAACCTTACAAAAGGGTACTGGCAGATTCCTTTATCCCCGGAGGCGCAGGCCAAGACTGCTTTCGTTACCCCATTCAGACTTTACCAATTTATAAATATGCCGTTTGGCTTACATGGAGCCGCAGCCACCTTTCAAAGACTCACGAATCAAATTCTGAGGAGTCACCAAGAGTATGCGGCAGCATATATTGACGATATAATTTTTAGTGAATCCTGGGAACAACATTTAGGGGTTACAACCCCCTCCGCTAGGTCGGGACGGGGGTCCCTGCCTTAGGGCCCTGGGTCGGGGTTCGGAGAGAGGGCGGGCCCGAACCCCCTTCCCCGGCCACCCAAGATCTAAAACCAGCCTTGTGAGGGAGTATCTCCTCCTAGAGTGGCCCATGAACTGCGGAATTAAATATGCTATATAACTAATACCGAGCGGACTCAAACCCCGCTGGGGAATCCATAACAGGCCTATACAATATGTTCCCACCACAGAGAGACCCAATTCCCACATGGGACCTTAACCTTGTGCTTAGGGCGCTGATAGGCAAGTCCTTCAAACCATTCCCTGTTCCCTTCTACTTCTATCAATGAAGGTTGCCTTTCTGGTTGCAGTTCCCTCTGGAAGAAGAGTGAGCGAGTTAGGGGCACTAATGACAGAACCTCCATATACAATATTTCATAAGGACAAAGTGGTCCTACATACTCACCCTAAATTTTTCCCAAAAATACTTCTTATTCCATTGTAACAAACCCATATACTGACCCATCTTCTTCCTGAAACCCCATAAGGACCACAGAGAAAGGGCATTACACACCCTCAATGTCTGCAGCGCAGTCACCTTCTACTTACAACGCATGGAACCCTTTTGCAAAATGCCACAACTCTTTGTGCTCTATAGAGAGGTCACAGGGGTTACCTATATCGAAACAAAGACTGCGTAAATGGATCTCGAGCTGCATACACCTCGCCTACACTGTATTCCAGAAGGAACCCCCGTCCAACATACGGGCTCACTCTACAAGAGTAATGGCAGCATCAACATCATTCCTCTGGAGTGTACCAACAGAAGAAATCTGCAAAGCTACCACATGGAGCTCAGCATACACCTTCATGCAACACTACACCATCCAGTTGTTTGCAGACCCCGATACATGTTTCAGCCAAACAATACTCTGTTACCAAGTCAAATTCACTGAAGTGCCCACCACAAAGCACAAATACTGGTTTGTAATCACCTAAAGGTAGAGCACCCATGGGGACACTCCTTAAAGAAGGAGGAAAGGTTACTCACCTGGTGCAGTACACTCCACACTGCTTCAGATCCAACTACATCCAGGTCAGAGAAGGAACTGAGGAGGCAGTTGACTGCACATGCAGGGTAGCCATTTCAGATGTCATACACCGGCATTCCGTATAGGCAGCCAACTGGGGCACTGCTGTCAAAAGTCTCCAACAAGAGGTGCAGCAGTGCTGGCATACCTACCGGTGGAGCACTCACAAGGACAACCACCTCAAAGAACTCACTTCACCAGGTGAGTAACCTTCCCTTGGAAAGAACCATAATCCTCATTCCTTAGTACCAGAACCTTGGAACTGAGCATATCCTGGCACTTGGACTTTTCCTCAGCATCAGGTTATATACCACCACAAATACCCTGGTCAGTATCACCCTTACTCAGTGGCAAGGAGGTATTCAGTTTCTTGTTCTCTCTGGCCTGCTGCCACACTATAAGGGTTCTTCTGAATTCCATCAAGCCAATCCATGATCTTACTATGTCCCTCCCAGGGCAATCTCACTATCAGAATCCTCCTCACCAATGGTGGTATTGGGATCTTTGGGTGACTTAAATATTGCAGCCATCCAGTATCTCTCAGAAAGAGTCCACCAGACAGTTTCCTACAGCCTCACTGTTCAGAATCACCAATCCGGGGACGAGGAAGCTTTTGCACAAAAGGAAGGAGGACTCAAAGAGGAAACTTCTCTTCCAGCAAACTTCTCTCCATCTCTACCAGATGTGGCTGAAATTCACTCCCCTCACTAGACTTTAAGAGAGCTGACAACAATACCATGTTCCTCTCAAAGAGGCAGACTTTTTATTTCAACATCCGGAGCCCAACTTCATCATAGTGGATGTAGTTTATGCCTGAGACAAGCAACATTATGCCAAGCTGACTTCATATACTCAGGATTGGAAAAGGCTAGAGCTCTTTGCAAGGAAGGCCAATACATCTGGAACATTGTAGTTTACAGTCGTGAACTACCAAGCTGACATGGCCAAATGTGATTTTATTTAATTATGGGAAACTCAGTACATTTCTGGAACATTTTCTAGAAACACAAAAGGAATTGTTTCCTGCCATTATCAGACAGGGTCAGCTAGTAGCAAGAATGGTGTTACAGATGGCACTGGCTCCAATTAATATAAGGCTCTTGGCAACAGCTTTCTTGGTTGCCCGAAGAGCTACAGACGATGGTGAAAGGTTTCCTGTTTGAAGGGCCCAAACTCTTTGCACTCTTCTCTCCGCATCTTGAAAGATTCCCAGGCTACATTACAGATGCCTAGGAATCTATTATGTGAGACAGAAGGGAAGATATAGCTCTCAGCCACATCACAGGTCATAACCTCCTCAATACCCACTCTCAGGGCTATTATGGCTGTCATGTAAGAGGCCCAGAGTTCAGAAGCAGTCAGCATCTCGACCAGTGACCTCTCAGACACCTTCTTCTAAGCACTTTTGATAGGTTGGTTGAGGGTTTGTGCAACTATACCTTGCAACATGAGCTGCCATATACACTACCATTCTCCTTCAGAAGTCATCTGGCCCTCTTTCACAGCAGTTGGGAGATCGTCTGACAGATAGGTCTTGGAGATTATTTCAAAGGATTACACCATTCAGTTCACAATCCTCCTTTTTCCCCACCCCCTGTTGAGGGATGCTTCTGATGAAAACCTGTTTCACTAGGAAAGAGATCATCTCTTATTTTCAGGGGCCACAGAACCAGTCCCAGTACAACTTATGGGCAAGGGGGCTTTACTCCCATTATTTCCCTTTGAAAGGCAAAGGGAGGTTGGGGGGCCAATTCTTGATCTAAACACATTAAATAAATATGTGAAGGTACAAAAGTTCTAGATGATTGTGCTAGGAGCCATTATTCAAGCTCTAGAGGAAGGATATTAGTCCTCAGCCTACAAGATGCCTAGTCCATGTCTTGATATGACCGTCCTACAGGAGATTCCTACAGTATATCTTTGGGCAGGACCATTATCAGTATAGGATGCTCCCTTTTTGCTATTCATTTACACATAGGATATTCCTCAAGGTTCTCTCCATCATAGGGTGCACCTGTGAATATTGGGCCTTGTGATCTATCCATATTTAGTCAATTGCCTCCTCAGTCTTCCTCATTTCAGAATGCTGTACAAACAACCTAGATGACCATTTGCACAGCTGAGTCTACAGCTCCGTTTACAGAAATAAACATTGACCTCATTACAATGACTGGAGTTTATCATTGCCGGCCTTGATGCAGTACAGCAAGAGCATTCCTCCCACTATGTAGACTCACCACCCTTTTAAGTCTCATAGCGACAGGATAGGCCAGCCCTCAAACACTGATCAGGAGCTGCCTTCAGCTTTTAGGTCACATGGTAGCATGCACCTTCAACACCCCAAACACCAGGGTATTCATTAGGTGTTTTCAAATGTGGCTCACTTCTGTCTATTCCCCAAACAGGGGCAGACTTACTGCTATCACTAGTCTTCACAGTAAAGCGCTCCTTTGACTGGTGGAAAGGACACATCCAGTGCCTGGGCAGGTGTTCTATTCGTGCAACTGACTCTAATGATGGATACCTCTCTAGTCTTGGGGAGCTTATGTATCCAACTGCAAAATTCAAGGCAAATGTTCTTTCACAGAAGCAACTCTCCATAGCAATCTTTTGAAGCTAAATGCCATCAGGCATGCATGTGCACATTATCTGCTTTTCATCAAGAACACCCACATGAAGGTCATAATGGACAGTATGACCTGTATGTTTTATGTAAATTGTTAGTGGATGCCAGAGCTCCTTCCCTCTGCATGGAAGCACTCAAACTCTGGAATTGGTGCATCTGTTACAGTGTGCACATCTCAGCCATCCTCTCTTCTGTCCCTCTTATATAGAACAACAGCCTTAATCAGAACTCTTTTCACAAAAATAATGGAAAGTGAACTCAGAAGTGCTTAAAGACATATTCAACCTTCAGAGAACCCTGACTACAGAGCTCTTTGTTATTTACTGGAACAAGAAATGTCCTCATGACTGCTCCAGGTCCAACCTTAGGGAAACATGCTGTAATGGACAAAAGGAGTGCTGACTAGCACCTGGTGACTAACGGGTTAAGCTCAGGTAGCTAGTAAAGGTGCTGGTAAAGAGCCAGAGAACCAATGGGCATACGGGTGTTGAAATTTGAATTGGATATAGGGCCCCTACCTGCTTTCTTTGGGTGGGAGAGTTAAACCAGGAGTTGAGAGAAACAAAATTATTTAAACTCAGGCCAGAATACCATGCCCCCACAGAATTCTGGACATGGGAATGGACTGAACAAAGATAAAATTAGAAGTAAGTAACAGGGAAAAGTGAATCCAGTCATGTTCAGGGTAATTTTTTTTTATTTTGTGGTTTGGTTTGAACTGCTCTATGTGATTCTATGCTTCCCCTCCGCCTTTACCATCTAGGCATTGTGCCAGAGATTTTTCTCTGTTTTAATTAGTTTTCTGTAGTTGTTCTCTAACCTCTCACAATCAAGTATGCTTTATCGAGTTTATCTTTTCTTTTGTAATAAAAATCACTTATTTTATGGTGGTGATTTGATTCTTGTGTCTTGGAAGGTCTGTCTGTGTGTCTCTGCATGCCTCTGATTGAGGGGTCAGCCCCCAGAGATTGCAGCTTGTTTTTCTCTTTTTTTTTCAAGCTCTTTTGGGGCTAAAGAGGTTGGGGTACCCCTCGGGGTGATTTTAAATGTTCACTCCCAGTGTTAGGGATTAAAAAAAAAGCATTTGGTGGCAGCAAATGCCCCCAAAATCTGTGTATTGTGATTCGGGGGGGGGGGGCGGGAGAGGAGAGTTTTGATAACCAGTGTCTGTAGAGGCAAAGGTTTTTCTTCTCTTTTGAGTTCTTTGTAGGCCCCCCTCTTCTGCACTCTAAGTGCCAGAGTGGGGAACAGCCCTGACGCATGTTCTTGGAGATTCCCTCATTCCCTCCCCCCCATAAGACAAGATAAAGCTATATAAAGGTCCCTGTGTCCTTGTCTGTTGAAGGTCCTGTTGAAAATTCATTGAGACAAAATGAGTTATTCTGATTATCGCCTCCTGACCAAGGCAAGTCTGGTTCCCTTGTCTCACATAGATAGCAATATGTTTTCAGGTTCCTCTTTGGCCCATTCCCAACCTGCTCTCTCAAAATAAGAGGCGGATTCTTCAACATGCACTTCTTCCACCTTTAGGCTTGCCTCCCTCTTGGTAGAATGCTCTGACAAGGTGAAAGAGGTATTACTGCACAACCAAAAACTGATTACTTAATGTACTTACCCACAAAAATGGAAGTAACTCTGAGGCTGCATCCCAAGTTTGTCCCTAAAGTTGCCTCCACTTTTCATATGAATCAACAGATCCATCTCCCTGATTTTTTTTGCAAAAACCGCATCATGACAACAGTGAGGCAATTCTTGATATGCTAGATGTTAAGACAATCACTAGCATTCTACTTGGACAGAACCAAGGATTTTATGAAATCCCCTAACTTCTTCCATCTATTTGGAGAAAGATCCAAGGATTCTGTGATATTGACTCAAAGACTATCCAAATGGATCTCTGGTTTCATTAATCTCTGTAATATGGGTCATGACCTACTGCCTCTGTGTGGGATCCGTACACAGTGTACAAGGTCAATTGCTACTTCAGTTGCATTCCTTAAAGATGTCCCTATCTCAGAAATCTGCAGAGCAGTGACTTGGATCCCTGTCTACACTTTTGCCGAACATTTGAAGATTACTGGAGATTCGGCTTTTGGCAACATCTTCGGCTCCTCAGTACTTTCTGTAGTAACAACCACCACTCTGAAGTCCTCATCCTCCATGGGGGATACTTCTGTGAAGTCACCTATAGTGGAGAACCAAAGAAGAAGAGGAAGTTAACATGTACAGTAACAATAGTTCTTTTAGATGTTTGCCCCATGGATACTCCACAACCTGCCCTTCTCCCCTCTACTTTGAAATTCTCTATAATAGGCTCTGCAGTAGAGAAGGAACTGAGGGGTTTTTGCCCATGCACTGCTAGATAACCTTGAGGCAGCCCACAAGGGAGAGTGGGCTCCTGTGCTGGCTGATGGACTCTGTTGCTGAAGTTCTCCAATCAGTAGTGCAGTGCAGGGATGCAAGTACACCTACAGTTGAGCACCCACATCTCAAAGAACCATTGTTACTGCAGGAGGTGGATAATTTCATCTTTGTACTACCTGTCTATGAAGACTGCCTTTTATAGTGGTATTACCTGTATATACTTCACAAGGACAAAGTGACTGAGACTTCACTCATTGTTTTTACTTAATGTGGTTTATGATTTGCCTCTGTCAGATGAATTATCTACCTTTTTCTTCCCTGAGCCTCCCATTACTCACTGGGATGCCAAAATGAATACCTTTGCCATTTTCAGGTATTTCTATTTATAGAGCTATTCATGGAATCTTGACTATTTCTTGCATTTGCAGACATAGCTTATGTCTGGGGGAGGTCTAGGCTGGATGTTAGGAAAAACTATTTTACTAGGAGAATGGTGAAGCACTGGAATGGGTTACGCTAGGGAGGTGGTAGAATTTCCATCCCTACAAGTTTTTAAGTCCCGGCTTGACAAAGCCCTGGATGGGGTGATTTAATTAGGGTTGGTCCTGCTTTGATCAGGGGGTTGGATTTGATGACCTCCCCAAGTCACTTCCAACCCTATGATTCTATGCTCAAAGACTGTCAAAATGAATCTTGGAGTGCATTAGTGCTATAAGTTGGTCTATGTCAGAGCTGCTTGAGAAAGTTAAAGCTCATTTAATCAGAGCCCAGTCTGCCTCTGCTGCATCTGTTTTACATGTAAAGTTTCAGAGATTTGTAAACTCATACCTGGAGTTTAGTTTATACCTTCATGCATCATGATTCCTTGGTAAAGGTCTCTAGAGGTGTGATAGAACTTTCCTGAAATCATCCAGAATTCTGAGCATCCAACTCAGGACATAAGTTATTCTTGTGAGTCAGTGGAAGTAGAGTACATGTGGACATTCATTCAGAGGAAAGAGCAGTTACTTACCCTATAATAAGTAGTAATTTGTTGTTTGATATGGTTTCTCTGCCTCTTTTCTACACCTTACCCTCTTTCCCCACTATTGAAGAGTTCTTGCTAATTTGGAGATTCTATTAGTGAAAAAAACTGGGGAGTGGTTATGGATGCCATGCACTTTAAGCCTTTGGCTATGGAGCATTGCAGAGTGTGTAAGGTGTAGCTGCAGTCCCCAAAGGATACTATTATTGAAAAGACTCTGGTCTTTATACATGGAGTCTGTGCACAGCAGAAGTAGAAAACATGGTTACAACACATCTCAAATAACTAGTTACCAGCAGAATAAATAACTGCTCTTTTTAGCGGCAATATTTTATAAAAAGAAGGATCTAGTGATAGAGTAGGTCACTTTACACTGTTGAAAAAGTACAAGAGTCTTAGGCTACATTTACACTATGAGCTAGGGCCAGGATTCCCAGTTTGTGTATACATGCTTTCATTAGCTCTCATCAGCACTATCACACTCAAAATGATGTGTCTGTAGTAGTATGGGCTGTGGCAGCAATGGCCTAGACTTGCTGCAGTTTCTGTGCTACAGTCTGTATACTACTATACTGAGTGTGCTAGCTCAGATAAGAGCATATGTGAGCTGGCAATCAGACCCATAAACAAGGCTTTCGTGTGAATAAAAATACATTCCTTTATCTCCATCTCTCTCTCACTTCATTTTGTTTTTTTAACTGCATTATTTCTAACATCTTTCTGATAATTTTGATAAAACAGATAAAAATATAACAATAGAAATAATTGAAAAGTGTGTTTGTGATATTATTGAACAACATAATGACTGTTTCATTTCATTTAGGTTATCCATTCAGCACTCAGAAAACTGGACAAAGATCTCACAACAGTGGAAGAATTTATTGAGAACTTGACTTTCCTGAGCCAAATTTCTTCAGAGTTGCCAATGCTAGAGACTCAATATAACACACTTTCTCAATTGTATTCTGTTGCAAGAACCTATGGCTTCTTTATTCCTGTTGAACAATTTGCCTTATATCAGACCCTTACGCGCAGCCTGCATGATCTCAAATCCAGTATCTTTATTAGTGAAAAAGGAAAAAATGACAATATTATAAAATTCAGTGCAGATTTGGATGGCTATTTTGGCAACCTGCAATTTGAACTTAGGAAATTTAAGAACAAAGTAAGTTACTTGTCTGTTAAGAAAATACTTTTTTTATCTTTAGAGAAAGTTTAGTCCTGTGGTTTTCAATTTTTTTTTCTCATGACTTGATTGAAGAAAATTGTTGATGCTTGTGACCCAACATCATTTGACTAAGGTGTGTGCTCTGGGGTGGGGCTGAGGATAAGGGCTTCAGCTTTGGGGGTTGGTCAGGGCTGGGGCAGGAGGGGCTTACCTCAAGTGGCTCCCAGTCAGCGGTGCAGTGGTGTGCTAAGGCAGGCTTCCTGTCAGTCCTAGCACTGCAGACCATGCTGTGCTCCTGAAGCAGCCAGCAGCAGGTTCTAGCCAATGGGAGGGTGGAACTAATGCTCAGGGCAAGAGCAGTGAACGGACCCTGTGTGCTGTTTTGCCAACCCCCCCCCCCCAGCAGCCGGCCTGTTGCTGGCCACTTCTGGGGCGCAGCTAAGTCTGTGATGCCAGGAGAGGCAGGAAGCCTGCCTTAGCACCCCCACTGATCACCCTGCAACAACGATACCCAGTGCCTGATGCTCTGCGACCCAGTACTGGATCATGACCCATGGTTTGAAAACCACTGGTCTAGTCTAATGGATTGAAAATGAATTTAAGAATGAGGAGCTCAAGCATTCTGATCCTAATGGTCGTTCTGTCTCATAGTGTGGCCTTGGGCAAATCCCTTGGGGTATGTCTACACTTGCACCCTCTTTTGAGAGAGGGATGCAAATGAAGACATTCGAAATTACAAATGAAGCCGGGATTTAAATATCCTGCTCTTCATTTGCATATTCGCGTTGTGGAGCTATTTCAAAATAGCGCTATTTCAAAATAACAGACGCGGTGTAGACGCAGTTATTTCGAGAGAAAACCCTTCTCTCGAAATAACCCTTATTCCTCATACAATGAGGTTTACCAGTTATTTTGAGAGAAGGGTTTTCTCTCGAAATAACCACACCTTAACAGCGTCTGTTATTTCAAAATAGCGCTATTTTTGAATGTCTTCATTTGCATCCCTCTCTCAAAAGAGGGTGCAAGTGTAGACATACCCTTGGATACACATAGCTATAATGCTATGTGGTATATACTTAGTATAAGCTTAAGTACCACTTACTTTATTTGTATTGCAGCATCACCCAGAGGCCAGATTGTGCTAAGTGCTGGATAAACAAAAAGACTGTTCTTGACCAAAATAACATATACAATCTGTATTTAAGACAGATTACATGGTACAACAGTTAGTGGTAGTGCAAGGTGACAATGAAATGATGGTTATCAGCATGTTAAACTGTCACAGCACACCAGTTGCCTAAGGATAGTGCAATATGTTGTGGGAGTCGAAGCATAAGTGGATGTTACTGCACATTCAGTGGAGTTTTAACGTGCTTAAGTGCTTTGTTGGTTCAGGTTGCACTTAAAATGTGCTTAAAGTTAAGCGCATGCTTAAATGTTTTGCTGAATTGGGGTCAAAATATTATAGACTATATAGAGATATAATTAATGTATTCAGTTATTGTCACCAGCTTCATTTTTGGAAAATGGAGCCCTCACCTGAAAAAAAACCAAGTTAATTAATATTCAATATGTAGATGCACACCATGCAAGCACTTAAAGTGATATGGAAGTTCATACAAGAAATGCTAGTTCGAATTTTTATATATAATCAAACTTACTCAAATGTGCTTTCTGAGCACTACATACTGGTTGAATTGCTACTTGACCAAACACTGCAAGTGAAATACTCTCACCCAAAAAAGTCATTAATAATGGTGACTAGAATCCCAGAGAGGCACCACTGAGATTGCTCAGTTAGGGCAAACTGCTAAGAATGGGGCAGACAGTCTCCCAAATTGTTGGTTATTCTAATATAGCTGGTCCCCGTAACTCAATCTGTTCATAAGTCGGATTACATTCACTTATGTTCAGCTGCGCTGTTCGTAAGTGCGGATTTCGTTCGTAACTCGGGGACCGGCTGTACAGGAGGTTGGTCATAAAGAAGAATGGTCGTAAGTTAATGCGTTCGTAACTCGGGGACCGGCTGTACTTAGATTCACTAAGCTAGAAAAACAGTTTCTACAATACCTTCCTGGTTACCCAGAAACCAAAACACAGTTCCCTTGAAGCAGGGGTGGGCAATAATTTTTTACCGGGGGCCACTTCAAAAATTTCTGAAGTGGCCCCGGGCTGCACAGGAAGGGGCAGGGCCTCGAATGGAAGAGGCTGGGCTGGGATACTTCCATGTTCCCCACCCCAGACCACAATTGGTCTGGGGGTGGGGGAGATTCTTTGCCCACCCGCACCCCCACCCTCCCAGGTGCCCATGCCCCTGGCTGCAAGGAGACCTCCCATGTTCCCCCGCTCTCAGGCCAATCAGGGCCTGGGGATGGGGGAGCGCGTGAAGTGTTCTCCCACACTGCCAGGAGCGCGCGGCACTTCTAAGTGGTGTGTGCTCCTCATAGGGCAGGGCCAGGGTGGAGGAAACTTTGCACGCTCCTCTGCCCCCAGCCCCTGATTGGCCTGGGGGCAGGAGAGTGCGTGAAGCCTCCACCAGCCTTGTCAGGAACACGTGGCACTTTTAAGCCCGCACGCTTCTTACAGGGTGGAGACAGAGCAGAGGAAACTTTGCACACTCCCCCGCCCCCAGGTACTGATTGGCCTGGCGGTGTGGGAGTGCATGAAGCTTCCTCCAGCCCTGTCAGGAGTGCCTGGCACTTCCAAGCGCCACATGCTCCTGGAAGGGTGAGGGAAACTTTCACATGCTCATCCCGCCCCCAGACCCTAATTGGCCTTGGGGCAGGGGATCAGCAAGGCCTCCGCAGGCCGGATTCATCTGCTTGGTGGGCTGGATCCTGCCCGTGGAGGCCCTTTTGCCCACCCCTTCCTTAAAGCATCACATCTTTAAGCTTTCATCTAGACAATGAAGTCAACTATGATTACTAAAAGTCTCTTTCATCATATAAAAAGTTCTACCAGTCGTAAAGGTTCAGACACATTACCCATCAGGTCAATGACTCTTATACAAATACATGCTTTACAGCCCATTTTTATTAACTTAACTAAAATGTATTAGAAAAGTGAGTGGGTATTGGTTAAAACATCATTACACATACACATATGAGTAGAGTTCTTAGACCAATTACATAGTACAGTGAGCTCTAGAGATGCAAAGAGTTCTTTCAGAATTAGTTTATAGCGGGGATGGGCAATAAAACAGCAGTGGTTCACTATAGGTAGCCCCTGCTGGGTCACTGTCATTATACTGACCTGCACCTCCTCAGGTACTGGTGCTCGCAGCTCCCACTAGCTGGGAACTACAATCTATGACCAATGAGAGCTATGATCCCCTGTACCTGTGGAGGCATGTAAATATGGTGGTGTGGGGGCCTGCCAGGATCTACCTGGGGAGACTGGATCCTGCCCATGGGTGGGTATTTGCCCACCCATGGTCTATAGGTTATATACAGTCCAGTGGCCAATATCAGTGATACAAAGGAGACTGAAGACCTCAGTCTTGTGACTCAAATGTCCTCTGATGAAGCTTAAGCAGAGCTGAGATGGCAGGATCAGGGCTGCAGAGTTCTTTTTATAGTTGTCCAGCAGCCTCTTGACAGCATGCAGTCCTTGGGTGAATAATAGGCAGTTACTGTAGTTCTGAAATAGACCTCCTATGCCCTAAGCATCACTGGTAATTAGCTACATAGATTAACATAAGACAACTGCCCCTTTCTAGCTATTTACAAGTCATTCACTACATACTTCAAAGATAAATTAGGAAAGTGATATTATTACATTGATAGTTCATCTAAATGTTAACATCTTTTGATCTCCGAATTAACAGAATGCAGCCATAATAAAAATAAATTTAAGACTTGTATATACCTTTTTCTTCTTCTGGTAAGTGTAGATTTTTGTTAAATTACATGTGCATGCAGCAGAATAGACAATACAATGCAGTGAAAGGTTAGAAATTCATAAAGAATTGAGAATTTTTTCAAATATTTAACTATGCACGTATTTTAAAAGTTATATATGGATACTATAATTAATGGGTTACTAATAGTAGGTTGCAGATCTAGACATTCTTAGAACACATTTTGACATTTTTTGTTACGTAGGTAAGAAATCCAATTCTTCTGCTTAGCAAAACATTGCTTAAGACAGCTAAAGAGATGATCCAAAGTCTTATGGAAGAAGCTGCAGTTATTTCTAACAAATCCAGAAGTTATGCAAAATACCAGGATCTCTTTGACAGTTCCATTGCTGACATGCGATCACTTTCATTGGAAAGGATGCCACAGAAGAGTCAAGTTGGAGATTCAAGTTCTCAAAGACTGAATAAAGAGCTCTCTGAAGTTGAAAGTGAATTAGCTTTACTAAAACTCTTGTGGGACTCACTGGAGGAATGGGGGAAGCTTTCTTATAGATGGAAATATACATTTTTTGAGAACCTTGATGTAGATTTAATACAAAAGAATGTTAGCAGACTTATGCAGATAGTACAGATGCTAGAAAAAGGTAAAACTATTAAGATCACTAGTTTGAGGCTTATAGCCATTCATCAGTGTATTGAGGGAAACAAAATATTTAGAAACTATGGTCTAGAGCCTCAGCTGGTTAAATTAGAATAATTCCAGTTACTAGGTCTTCACTGATTTTCACTACTATTTTCTTATTCTACAAAATCAAAGTGTGAGATGCAAAGATGTTGCTTTGGTGGTGTGTTCATAGACACTTTTAAACTTAAAGAAAATTTCTTGTTCCTCTTCTTTTGAAGGGGCTAATTGGGTATGGGCTTGTTCAAATTATAGAATGTGAAGATACTGATGTCCAAATTATTCAAAAAGCCATTTGAATAAAATTAGTATTGTATTTTAATATGTTCTTGTAAATGATGGCAATGGGAACAAATTGATATGATAATGCAGCACAGATAGTAGGATGTTAAAGAAAACTTATATAAAGAAAAAATTGTTACATGTACTTATATATATGTAGTATCTGCTTACACAAACTGAAATGGAAGTCTGATATACTTCAAACATTTTATATTTTCCAAGGTTTACCAGAAAATAATATTATAATAGATCTGAAGCAGTCACTGATGGATTTTAAAGAAGGCTTATCTGTGATTGTGTCTTTAAGAAGTCCATGTCTTCAACCAAGGCATTGGGAAGCTATACAACATATTATTGGGCAATCCATTTCTTGGGATAAAAAGTTGACTCTGGATGAAGTTCTGCAACTCAATGTAAATTTATATTGCATTATTTATTCCTGACTCAGGAACTGATTTAATATTTGTGTGTTGTAAAATGTGGTTATAATTAATTACAATTTTTATATCTTAAGCAGCTGAATTTTATTAAAGGTTTACAGTTAGTTTTTAAGTACATAATCCAGTCTACTATTACTGCTCCACTTCTGGAACTTTAATAGGGATACTGTATATTTTGCAGGAACTTATACTCCAATTATTTAGTAAAATATCTGTATTATGTCTTGTTTATATATTGTTCAACCCCGAGTAATACACTTTTCCACTTCAGTTGTTTCAGTACAAGAAAGAAATAAATGATGTATCAGTAATAGCAACCAATGAAGCCATCCTGGAAGTCATGCTTAATAAGATAATTAACCTTTGGAATAAAACTAATTTCCATTTGTCTCCTCACCGCTCTGAAACATCAACTGTCATGATTATTTCATCTGCTGAAGATATTATGGCTCAGTTAGAAGAATCTCAAGTAACAATTTCAACAATTAAGGGTTCTTGCTATGTTGGGCCAATTAAGGTAAAGATTACACATTTTCTGTTTATTTTTAAGGAGTCTTAATTGTTTATATACCTGAGCACAATTTATTGTTTTGAGTCTCAATCCAGATTGCAACTGTAAATGCACTTATTTTATAGCTCCTAGAACTGATTTACTGTTATTAAAAAGATATGCTGCTGGGGATTGCAGCTGTATCAGTATATTAAAAGTAAACCAGATATAACAGCTAGAGCGTCTGAGGATCCCCTTCGAAATTTCTGCTTGCCCTTTGTTTAAAGCAAATATAGATAAGTGTATTTTTGTTAAAAAGTGTGTAGAAATAGGTTCACAGAATTTAGTATTTAAACAGTATAAAACAAACTTATGGCATATCTTAGTAGGGGTGGGTTTTTTTTTTTCAAATACAAGCAGTTAGCTCCTAATGACACAGGATTTTTGTCGCATTATGTGACACGTGTAGAAATTTTTTATGTACTATTATGCTATAGTCTGCTCAAAACTCCATCAAAATTTTGTTTGGGAGTCCTTCAATAAAATACTTCGCAGAAGTAAGAATTTCTAATAAATTTACATTTTATATTATTATATTTTATATGGTAGAACCTTGTGGATGCATGGGACCATAAGTTAAACCTCTTCTCTCGCACCCTGGAGGTATGGTTGACTTGCCAAAGGAATTGGATTTACCTAGAACCAATCTTTCACGCTCCAGAAATACAAAGGTATGTATGAATCATGTTATCTCAGGGCAAAGTAATCTTACCAGACAATTGGACCTGAATTATGTTCAAGTATTTAAGAAACAGTGACCAGTTTTTAAGGAAGGATACCCTGGTGATGAATGCTACACAAAGAAAGATGTGTGGATTTCTAGATTGTGATATGATGAAGTTTGTCATCCTATGATGGGACCCAATGCTGAGAATTCAGTAATACCATGAAACTATGTAGCACTTTAAAGACTAACAAGATGGTTTAATAGGTGATGAGCTTTCGTGGACCAGATCCACTTGGCCCACGAAAGCTCATCACCTATTAAACCATCTTGTTAGTTTTTAAAGTGCTACATAGTTTTTCCTTTTGTTTTAGCAGGATCAGATTAACACGGCTACCTCACTATTACTATTCAGTAATACTGTGACACTGTTTGTCAGGAGGCTTTGTTTTATAAAATCAACGAAGATATACATAGCTTGAAAAGAAAAGTTAAAACATTTTGACCTTTTCTGTATATAGAATTATATTAATTTAAAAAAAGTGATTTTGAACTGATTCAATAAAGCTTACAGTAAACCTTTTGTACTAATGCTTTTAATTAGCTTAATTGGATATCAAGGTGAACTAAATTGACATAAACAAGGTTGAAATTGAAAAAAGAGTGCCCACATATGGTTTTACACCAGTTTAACTCAGCTTTTAACACTGCACTTTTATAGATAAGGCCTAAGAGAGTAGCTTAAATGTCCACTTCACTAAAATAATGCAGCAGTCTGTTTTAACAGAAGCCTTTATCTTGTCTTTTTTGTATAGGATTTTTTTAAATTATTCTTAGCTAACTTCCAACCAGGGGGATGAATGACATAGTTACATGGAGAGGAAAAACTAGGTTACATCCTGTTTACTGGAGTTTTCTGAATACTTTTTCTCCCAAGATTCACATTCATCTTTCTCTCCATTGTGTCTTTTCTTACATTGGTCAGGAACTCAGGGGATGTGTTAGACATGCATTTTATTATAGAGGTTTCGGCAGTGATAAATGCACATTCTGGCACTCAGAAACTATGGTAAGAGAAAAATAAATAGACTGACTAGCCTGTGTTGAAGAACACCACCCTGTAAAAGGTATAATTGCTTTTCAGTTGCTCTGATTCTGTGGCTCAACATACAAGTCCAAAATGTGTGTTTAGGGAAGCAATACAAAGAGTATAGGGAAAATAAATTGACAAAATGTGAAATTATGTATATTTGAATGTTGCATTCTATAAATTGATTTCTAGTAATGTATGTTATTTAAATAGGCAGCTTCCAGCAGAAGCAAGTCTTTTCTCTCAGGTCAATAACAAATGGAAAGAGATAATGGAGTGTACAGAGGATGATCCAAATGCTCTTAGGGCAGCTACAGCTGCTGGAGTCCTGGAGATGCTGCAGACCAACAATGCACATCTTGAAAAAATACAGAAGTCTCTTGAGGTAAGATGACACTAGATCTTCTTACTTCCATCCCTGCTCCTTACCCACTAGACCATGCTGGAAATCAGTGCTTCTTCAGCAAGTGGTGTCCCTGTGGGTGCTCCCATCAGGTCTCAGTGCGTGCCTGCGCCAGGGATCGGAGATTTTTGCGAGCAGTGCTCCTTGCGCCATGCCTGCACACTCAGCACCCCCCCACCCCCGAGCTTGTGGAGTGTGCACGCAGCACGAGTCCTGTCAGTTCCTTTTCAACCGTCCCTGGCTGAAGACAGAGTTCAGAGCAGTGCTCTTCTTCCTGACAGTAAGAACAGAAATCCTCTATTAGTTTTAGGTTTTCACCTCACAGTTTTACTTAGCTTGACCTTTTTCAATGTTTACTTCGTTTGGAAAAAAAAAAAAAGCGGTGGCCGCAGTGGCTTTTCTTCTCTGCAATAAAAAAATGCAATTCCTGCAGAGATTTGATGCCTGCCTCAGATGGCCAAGCCTCATGTATCAAATGCCTGGGAGAGTCTCATGTGGCACAGAAGTCCCCTCATTGCCTGAATTTGACGGCAAGGGCCAAAAAAGACCTCAAAATGCAACTTAAGACTATTCTCTGGGAAAAGTCTCTTCAGTCACCAAGGGACAAACCAGAGGAAGTGCAGGCAGAGCAAAAGCCCTTGGGTAGGGCAGCTTCATCACCCCACAAAGGCTCTCAAGCTGCAAGGGCTTCACTGGCACACTCCTTGTCTGAGCTGCCTAGAGCTTCTCGTTCCCCGGTGCCATCAGTGCCAGCCTGGAGAGCTGAGGCATAAACTAAGACCGCCACATGAACTGGCTCCACTGAGACAGCAGCTTCAGATAAGCCACATATGCCTCCTCCATCAGCTCCGGTGAGCTCTCCCTCTGCACCCAATCTATCCGGGCAGAGTGATTTTGACCTCCGCATGACACCGCAGCACAAGAAAGAGCTGCGCAAAACGCGGCACCTACAAAAATCTCCACAGTCTGATTTAAGAGGAGTAACTGGCTCACCACACTCCATGGGGGGCACTCTGTGAAGTGTTAGAGGCACACTAACACTTCACAGAGTGGCCCCCACTCACCTACACCACTATCCCCAAGATCTGATTATGGTAGTGGGCATAGGAGCACGCTCTCATCAGGCCACTCCTCTCCTTCTCCGTCGCTAACTTCCTGGCATTCATACAGGGATCACTCCCTTCAACAACATCCCATTTGGCCCAGCCAACCGTGGATGTATCCTTCACATCAGCTCCCGCTTCAGTGGAGCTCCTGAGATACATGGCAAGGATACCGACTGCAGTCCTCCCATACCTATCATTCGAGGCACACAGCCTCTACATCCCAGCAACACCGCACCTCTAGGCACTCACCCACAATCTCTGCACACTCTTCACCTTCTCACCCACCCTTAGTAATTTCTCATGTGGGTTCCAGTGAGCATGACAACTTACCTCAGTCAGATTCAGAGAGTCCCTCACATGAACCCAGATCCAGGCAGGAGGAAGCAGTATTCCAGATCCCGCCTTCTCCTCCGGCAGATGATCTGAAACATTTTCAGGAACTTTTCAAACGGGTAGCCCAATCACAAGACATCACATTACAAGACGTGCAGGACAAACAATACAAATTACTCACCATATTACAACCCTCAGCATCCTCAAAAATAGCTTTACCCATCAATGAAGCTATCCTTGAGCCTTCGGGTGCTTTGTGGCAAAATCTAGCCTCTGTTCAACCCACAAACCGCAGAGTGGACAGAAAGGACATGGACTTTTTATTTGCCCACCCACAGCCAAATTCACTGGTGGTGGACTCTGTGAATCACAAGGCTAAGAATCCACAATTTAAATCTACACCCAGTGACAAAGAACACAAACAGCTAGAGACCTTGGGCCACAAAGTGTACTCTTCAGCCACTCTCCAGTTCTGTATATCTAATTACACAGCATTGTTAGCTAATTACAATCATGCCAATTATGTCAAATTATAAGACTTGCTACAGGATCTCCCTGAAAAACAAGTGACCTCACCTCCAATCTATCATTAAGGAGGGTTTATCAGTAGCTAAAACAGCTCTTCAGGCCGCTATGGATGTTGCAGACACCGCAGCTAGAGCCACAGCCATAGTAATGCACAGGGCTTCATGGCTGCAGTCATCAGAGGTCCCAAGGGAACTACATGCAAGGGTGGAGGATCTCCCCTTTGACAGGAAACAATTGTTTGCTAAAAATGCAGATGAGATCCTACACTCTATGAAGGACTCTCGTACGACATTACACACCTTGGGCATGTACACCCGCCCCAATAAGAAGCGTAAGTACACTCCCTACCAAAAACCGAGGGATTATAATTACAACTATTAAAGGCAGCAGCAGAGGCCATATGATAACAGGCCCAAGCAATGCCCTAATAGGAGGAGGAATCAGCAAAACTAGTCCTCCACAAATCAGTCCACTTCTAATAAGCAGCAAATTTGAAGTTTTGGTTGGGGGTCTGAGCTACCACCCCACAAGTCCAGTGTCACCACTTCGGTCACCACCTGAGACCTTTCTACCAACAGTGGGCCCAAATCACCACAGACAAATGGGTCCTAGAAATTATCAAATTGGATTATACTATCCCCTTTACCCCGTCCCTCTTCAGGGAACCCTCTCATGAGCTCCTGTTATGGGCAGAGGTGCAAAAGCTACTTACTTTAGGAGCAATAGAACCCATCTCCAAGGAACATCGGGGAAAGGGGTTTTACTCCAATTATATCCTCACAGTCAAAAAAATAGGGGGATGGAGACTGATCCTCAATCTCAGGAAACTCAACAAGTTCATTCTCAATACAAAATTCAGAATGGTGACCTTAGCAACCATTATACCTGCAGTGGATGAAGGGGACGGGTTCTCAGCCCTTGACCTAGAAGACGCATATTTCCATGTGGCTATCCATCTGTCCCACAAAAGATTCCTCAGATTTGTCGTGGGACAAGATCATTATCACTACAGAGTCCTCCCCTTTGGCCTCTCTATGGCCCCTCGAGTATTTTCGAAGACCCTAGCCGTAGTCACGGCCTTTCTCAGAAAACAAAATGTCAGTATCTTCCCTTACATAGACAATTGTCTAATCAAAGGCCCTACCTATCAGTAAACTATCATCATGACAACTATTACCAGGTAATGTTTTTCCCGACTTGGCCTGCTTATCAACATGCAAAAATCCACCATCCACCAAAAATCTAGCCCACACAAAAGATAGAGTTCATTGGGGCATTGCTAGATTCAGTCACAGCAAGAGCCTATCTCCCACCACAAAGATTCAGGGTGATCTGTGATGTCATTCAACAGGTCAGACAGGCCTCCTTCTCCACAGTCTGCACGTGCCTTCAATTACTGGAGCACATGGCGGCCCTGACGTTTGTGGTCTTTTTTGCAAGGCTGCATATGCGTTGCCTACAACGTTGGCTCGCAATCAACTATATACCAACCCGACCCAGCCTCGCGAAGCACCTCTCGCTTCCTCTACCAGTGCTGCAGTCTCTCAAACGGTGGACATCTCCAGACAACCACCTTGTTGGTATACCCTTCAGTTACTATAAGAACAGATGCAACACTCATGGGCTGGGGAGCCCACTGTGGCGCAGCGTCAATACAGGGTACATTGGGCCAACATGAGAGACACTTTCACATCAATATCCTAGAGCTCAGGGCCATTTGCAGGGCTTGCACCCATTTCCTTCCCCTGATAAAGAGCAGAACTATCCGTGTCCATATGGACAACACGCCGTCTATGTTTTATGTCAACCAGCAGGGGTGTGCCCAATCATACTCTGGTTGGGATCTCGTGCATCAGAAACCAGATAACCCCAATGGCCATGTACATACCAGGACAACAGAATGTGAGAACCAACAAGCTGAGCAGATATTTCTCAGATCAGCACGAGTGGGAGATCAATACCAATGTCATCCTTTCAATCTTCCGCAAATGGGGCTTCCCAGCTATAGACCTCTTTGCAACATCTCACGACCACAGATTCTGCTCTCGGGCAGGACTAGGCAAGAGATCAGAAGGGGACGTTTTCACCATCCACTGGACAGCTCCCCTACTTTATGCCTTTCCACCAATTCCGCTTATTGCCAGAGTGATCAACCAGATCCGATCCGATCGGGCCACAGTAATTTTAATAGCCCCAGCCTGGTCGAGACCGCCCTGGTTCCCTTACCTACACTACCTGTCGATAGAAGAACCTGTCCTTTTCCTGGCGGTGCCGAATCTCTTCACACAGCACCGCAGCAGGATATGTCACCTCAATATCAAAACCATGAAACTCACGGAGTGATTTCTCTATGGTTCCAGAATGAAGAACTCACCTGTTTGGACAGTGTCAAACAAGTTCATCTAAACAGTCGGCGTCCCTCCACAAGAAGCACCTATCAAAACAAATGGACATGTTTTCAACAATGGTGCACGATGCGCAATTTGCATCCCACTACAGTCCCTATACCTACCTTACTTGACTACCTTATGGATCTTAGCGACGTGGGCCTCTCCGTCAGCTCTGTCCGAGTCCATCTGGTGGCAATCATGGCCTTCCATGATCTGATAAACAGCTTCTCTCTCTTCGCACGTTCCATGGTAAAGCATTTTCTCACAGGCTTACAGAAAATGCGTCCAAACCTCCGCCCCTGGTGCACCGTGCAACCTGAATTTGGTCCTTGACATGCTCATCAGCAAGAAGGGTAGGAGAAATCGTAGCCCTCATGGCGGACTCTCCTTTCACTACATTTACCAGGGATAAAGTCATACTCACACCTCATCCCAAGTTCCTCCCTAATGTTATATCCAACTTCCATGTAAATGAACCCATTTACTTACCTGCCTATTTCCCTAAACCTCATGCCTCCCCCAAGGAGGCTATATTACATACACTGGATGCAAGGAGGGCAATTGCATTCTATCTTGATAGAACTAGAGCAACCAGAAAATTGGACAGGCTCTTTGTGGCGTGGTCAGGACCATGCACAGGAACAGCAGTGTCAGCACAGCGTCTATCCAAGTGGATTCCAGGCTACATACGTACCGTTTATGAACTTAGGGGCAGACAGCCACCACAGCCCATCAGAGCTCATTCCACACATGCGATGGCCACTACAGCGGCCTTCCTGAACAATGTACTGTTGGCAGACATTTGTAGAGTAGCCACATGGTCCTCACACCATACTTTTTCACAGCACTATGCCCTACACAAGGGGCCAACTCCCTCCATATCTCTAGCAGATGTGATCCTTCCTTTTTCCACTTCGACTCCAATGCCCACCTCTATCGGGTGGGTACTGCTACGGAGTCACCTGAGTGGAACACCCACAGAGACACCACTCGATGAAGAAGAAGAAGTTACTCACCCTGTGCAGTAACGATAGTTCTTCAAGATGTGTGTCCCTGTGGGTGCCTCCTGTCCTCCCCTCTGCTTGGAGTCTACAGGGACTTCAGTTAGAAAAGGAACAGATGGGACTTGTGCCGTGCATGCACTCCACAGGCTGGGGGGGGGGGCGCTGAGTGCGCAGGTGCTGCACGAGGAGCACTGCTCACAAAAATCTCTGATCCCTGGCGCAGGCATGCACCGAGACCTGAGTGGAGCACCAACAAGAACACACATCTCGAAGAACTATCATTACTGCACAGGGTGAGTAACTTCTTCTTTTTCCCTAGTAAAACTTTTGAAAAACTAAACAACTAGTTTCTAAATAAATTGTTTCTGAGTTCTAACCTCTTAAAATTGGTGTTTAAAAAGTTGACATTTTAAGTCTCATAATTTTCTATACTTCTATGGCATAAAAACTAAGGACAGTAGAAACTCTGAAATTGATACATAATGAGATTTTGGGCAATCTCTCTATGACTGTGTAGTAATAAAGAAAAAAATCAGTATTACTTGTAACTGAAATCTTTTGTGCACCAGCTAGTTGGCAGAGAAAATGTCTTATGTTGGCTTCTCTCATTTGTTATGTTATTCAGCAGGGCTGTGTCTACACTGGTGCCATCTTGCGCAAAAGCAACCGCTTTTGCGCAAAAACTTGCTGCCTGTCTACACTGGCCGTGCGTTCTTGCGCAAGTAAACTGACATTCTAATGTATAAAATCAGGGCTTCTTGCACGAGAACTCTGACTCTCCTGCTCAGGAAGAAGTCCTTTTGCGCAACTGTTCTTGCGCAAGAGGCCAGTGTAGACAGGCAGCCAAGAGATTTTGCACAAGAACTGGCCAAATGGGAAAAAGCCCTAGTGGCCGCTTGGACGCTCCGTACGCACAGTCACAGCTCCGGACTTCCTGGTAACCTGAGCCCCCTTAAAGGCACACGCAGCCTGCAGAGGCCACGCGGCAGCAGCACCTCTGCCACTGAGCTCTCCCGCGCGGCTCTGCTCTGCTTCAGCACCAGCACCACCACCACCAGGATGGCCACTCCAGGGGGGCACCAGCAACATGCACCCCCAGCGCAGGAGGCCCCAAGGGGCATGAAGAGGCACGCCCTGTCCTCGTCACCAGTGGAAATCAAGGCCCTGCTGGACCTCTGGGCTGATGAGGAGGCCCTCCATGACCCCCGTGCCCATTGGAGGAATGAAGACATATTCTGCCACATGGCCCAGGCACTCTCCCACCAGGGCCATCCAGCCCGGACCCTTGAACAGGTCCGGGCCAAAGTAAAGGAGTTGCGCCTGGGCTATGTCTGGGCCAGCGAGGGCCAGGGGGCAGGATCCGACAGCTGCCCCATTACAACCGCCTCCATGCCATCCTAGGAGAGGTGGCACCCCAGGGACCCTCGGTGCCCATGGACACCAGCAGGCACCCCCCCGTCACCAGGCACAGGGAGGCGGGGGACGAGGCAGAGCCGCCCACTGGGTCGGAGGAGGAAGTTGACGAGGGAAGCACCATCACCCTGCACCTCGAAACGGTGTCAGGCAGCCCGGACGTCTCCCACGCATCATCAGAGGCCGGGGAAGGATCCACTGGTGAGTGTTGCACTTTGCACTCACAAGGGCAGGGGGAGCCAGGTGCCCAGGGGGAGGGGGAGGGAGTGTCACTCAAGCAGCGTGAGCTACACGCTGTGTACCAGTATGCAGCACATGCAACCACGTGCAGCCTGGTGACTGAGCAGCATATGGACGTGGCAGGCAGCTCCAGGGCATGCCTGGGACCGTGCTGCTCGCACACGTCTGGACCAGGGGGGAAGGGTGGATGCCGGCTGGAACCAACCAAGGCCCCAGGGGCTCAGGCCAGACCCCACACCTCCTGAAGGGTGCAGCGCACAGACAGCACACTGTCATGCCTGGCTGTGCAACACAGCCAGCTGCTCCTGGGAAAACCGCAGTGACACAGCCTTGTGAGCGTGGACCCCACTGAGCCCCTTGCCTGCTCCCGGCGCCTCGGCTGGCCCCCCGAGGGAAGTCCCGCACTGCAGCCACACATGTCCCTAGGCTATGTGTGCGAGGGCTAGCAGGTGGGGGGGGGGGTGGAAGCGCTCGGCCCGGCCCTAGGGCCACCTGAGTTTCGCTGCAAGGATGCTACACTCCCCAGTCACCCCTGATTCCGTCCAGGGGACATCCACGTGATGGGGATCTGAGAGCCCAGACCACGTCTGCCATATGTGCTCCTAGGCACTGTTAGGGATTCATCTTGCTCCCTGTCAAACGCCATTGATTAGTCCAAAGCCTCACAGCCTCCCCCGGCAAGGAGTTTCACAGGTTAACACAACACATGCCAAGGGGTCAGGACACAGACTGGTGGTTACAATCCATGGAGGAGCACCCTACTCCGGGGGTGGTCCTGTATGCAAACATACAACACGGGGGGGACCGAGTGGGCTCAAGCCACAGTACTGTGGTGTCACCTGGGCTCAGGGCAAAGGGCATGGGGTGCGGGGACGGTGGCCAGGGCTGTCTGACTGACCCATCCTTTCCTCTGTTCCCTGCAGTGGGACCAGCCAGGAGCGAGGGACCCTCTAGCCCTGTGGCAGCGGCAGCACCCCCAACCGCCCAGGCACCGAGCCGGTGGGTCCGGCAGTGGGACCAACTCCTCTTGCGCCACGTACAGGCCGTCGAGAGGATCAAGGTGGCCATCACACGACGGGTCAACGCTCACCTGGAGTGGCACCAGCAGGCCTGAGGGTGCTTCCAGGCTCAGTGTGACCGCGTGTGTGATGCTGTCACCGTGCACATCGGGCACGCTGTGCACTATGGGATGGCATTGCCCCATGCACATGCCATCCCTCCCATGCCAATGCCTGTGCCCCCTCCTGCTTCCCCTCCTGCTCCCGCCATGCCCCCTCCTGCTGCTGCCATGCCCCCTCCTGCTCCCGCCATGCCCCCTCCTGATGCACCCCATCCTGCCCACCTCCCCGTGCTGCCTACCCCAATGCGGCCTGAATGCCATGCAGTTTTCCACCCCCGCAGAGGCGGTTGCAGGGGCCACCCCTCCCACCAGTAGCTCCCTCCTCCCCATCCCAGTTCAGAGTCCCCTCCCCCCTCCCACCCTATGTCCCCATTGTTAATAAAAAGTTCAATGCATTGTTTTCCACAAAAAACGGTGTTGTTTATTGGGAGGTAAGGGGAGCGGGGGAGGGAAGGGTTGGGGATGGGAGGAAGATGTAAAGGGAGACAGAGGCGACCCTACTGTGGGGCCTGGGAGAACATCTCCGTCAGGGCCTCCCTTATGCGCACCCCATCATGGTGCGCCTGGCGGATGGCAGCTGTGCGGGGCTGTTCGAAGGTATGGCTCTCGCCGGCCATCCATGCCAGGAGGAAGGCCTCCCCGATGTTGTGGAGCACACAGCACGCAGCCACTACCTCGGGGACATTCTGTTCACCCATCTCAAGACGGGTGAGCAAACAACGAAACCGGGCCGTCAGATTGCCGAAGGTGCACTCGACCTGGTTGCAGGCCCGGTTGAGGTGGTCATTGAATTGTGCCCCATCATGGTCTGTCCGCCCCGTGTAGGGCCGCATCAACCAGGGCAGCAGGGGGTAGGCCGCGTCCTCCACAACACATGTTGGCATGGGCACGTCCCCAACAGTAAATTCCCGCTGGGGGAAGAAAGTGTCTGCCTCCTGCCTGCGAAACAGGCCAGAGTGTCGTAGAATGTGGGCGTATTGTGCCCTGCCGGACCATCCCGCATAAATGTCCATGAAGCGGTCACGGTGATCCACGAGGGCCTAGAGCACGATGGAGAAGTACCCCTTGTGGTTGATGAAATGGACTGCTCGATGCTCCGGGGCACAGACGGGGATGTGGGTTGCATCCAGGGCTCCCCCGCAGTTGGGGAACCCCAGTGCAGCGAAGCCGGCCACCGTTGCGTCCACGTCCCACAGGCGGATGATTCGCTGGAGCAGGACGTCGTTGATGGTATGGACGACCTGCAGAAGGATGCACAGAAACACAGGGGAACACATCACATAAGGCAGGGTGAGTGCATGCTCCCTTGGGGGGTTCCCACCCCCCCTGTGATGCCCTCTGTCCTCACACACACCAGGGCCCCCTCGCCCCATGGGCCACCCCTCCCACCCAGCAGGCCTGTGCGAGGGAGGGATGGCCCAAACCCCTGGGTGACGGGGCATCCCCCACTCTCCCCATCGTCCTTGCTTGGAGTCTTGCCTGCCCCTGGGCATGGAGTGCAGCACCTTCCCCCCCCCCCCCGGACTTACTTGCATGATGACAGCACCGACGGTTGATCTGCCCACCCTGAACTGGTGTGCCACCGATCGGTAGCTGTCCAGGGTGGCCAGCTTCCAGATGGTAATGGCGACCCTCCTGTCCACAGGGATGGGTGCCCGCAGCTGGGTGGTGCTTCTCTGGAGCACAAGGGCGAGCCAGGCACATAGCTCCAGGAATGTCTGCTTTCGCATCCAAAAGTTCTGGAGCCATTGCTGGTCGTCCCATTGCCCCAGGACCAGCCGGTCCCACCAGTCGGTACTGGTGTCCAGTCTCCACAATGGCCTCTCCACGGTAGGGTGGGGTTGCCTCAGGGATGCCACCGCCTCCATGGTGAGGGAGTCCAGAGCGACCTGCGCCTCGAAGTCCTGGACGAGGAGTGCAGCAGCATGGAGCAGCAGCTGCAGGCACTCCAAGATGGCCGGAAGGGGCCAGAGCAGGCACAAGGCTACCCCTGGCTCCATGGCACAGCAAAAGAGCTGACGGCAAAAAATCGCCAAATGGCACTAAGGCACAAGCTGTGGTGTCCAAGAAGGCAGAGGGCAACCACAACTAGAACTGCTATGGCTATCAGTCCCTGCAAGAGGTACTAAAGCACGCAGCAGGAGAGAAACGGCTGTCCAGGAAGATCCCTTTAAGCACGTGTCTCAAAGGAGCTCCAGCCCCCACCCCCGGAAAGGCCAGGTGCCCTTTTGCCCTCTCCAAAATGGTTCCGGGCTCATGCTTTTGCGCAAGAGCGTCCCGTCAATGTAGACGCTCTCTTGCGCAGAAGCACATTGCTCTGACGATGAGCCCCGGCCAATGTAGACACTCTCTTGCACAACTACTTTAATGCAAGAACTCTTGCGCTAAAGAGTTTTGCACAAGATCGTGCCAGTGTAGATGTAGCCCAGCTGTTTTGAAAATGGTACAGGAAGGGAATACAACACTACCTCTTGTCCCCAGGTCTACCCATCCTTAATGGGGCAGATCTGAGATTTTAGTGCATTGTCTGTTGTATGGTAGTTGTTCCAGTAGTAAGGTATCTGACTCTTCTTGGAAGGGTGAGGGTATGTAATTTTAGGTAACTGAACTTCGCATTTCCTCACTTATGTGGTTTTGTGTGTGGAATTTTATGTACATAGCAACCTTAGCTGTATTTTGAGCATCAGTGTTGAGGGAAAATCTGTGCCTTGACAATAAAACTTAGATAGATCTGCTCCTTGAAAAAGGGTTGGGTTTCACTGTCTGCATGATGGGAAGGCAGGGAGAGAACAAAGGACAGAGGATGCATCTCTGCATGACTCTCCAGCCTGTTGCAAGGGCAAATAAGGCAGTCTTCAACCCAGCCCTCTTCCAGATGAATTGGTTTGAGTGTTGTCATGAGGCTATGTCCTGATTGGCATGACAGCTACATGTTTTATGTTGTCTCTGTGAATTAGGTGAATGATGTAAAGGCATGACATTTTGGCATAAATGACATTGATCAAGATTATGTAACACCTGAAGGAGCTGGACTTGCAATTCATAAGAAATAAGTGATGACCCAAGTACATATTTTTATTTACATGCATTTTTTAAACTAAATGACTAATAGTAGAATCATAAAGTCCCAGGATTAGAAGGGACTGCAAAGGTCATCTTGGCTGACCCCCTGCCAAGATTCAGGGTTTGTTGTGTTTAAATCATCCAAGAGAGATGACGCTCCAGTCTCCTTTTGAAAACTTCCAGTGAAAAAGCTTCCACAGCCTCCCAAAGCAGACATTTCCATTATCCTACTGTTCTTAGAGTTTATGCTATGCTGTAGTTTGAATCCATTTTCTCTTGTTCTGCCTTTATGGTAAAACAGAAGAACTTTTCTCCATCTTTTTTTATGGAAGCCTTTCAAGTAACTAAAATCCATTCCCATATCCTCTCTTAACTTTCTCTTTTCTAAACTAAGCCTATCCAGTTCCTTCATCCTTCGTTCATATGGCTTGTATTTCATTCCTTTGATCATCTTTGTCGCTTAGCTCTGGATCCTTTCTGGTATCTGTATATCCTTGCTACATATTGATCACCAAAAATTGGACATAGTGCTTCAGGTGCTACATTGTCTGGGAGAAACATATATCTCAGATAAGTGCAGAATCTGTAGGTTTTTTTCACCCCAAGACAATAAAGGGTAGAAAAGCTTTGTTGATGGACCAGTACTTAGACTCAGTGCTGAGCACTTCAGTGTGGAACGCTCCCCTGGCACTGTCATCATCGTCCCTGGCTCTGGCTAAGAGGACTAAGATGTCAGCAAGGGTGAGTCCCCCTCTTCTCTAAAGGAAAAGGGATGATTGGATGGGAGGCTGCACTCAGGAAAAAAACCTTGCACAGGCCAACCATAGCAGTCCTGTCCATTCCTCACCGCCCATCACTTCCACACCAGAGGCTTTCCAGGAATCACAGGATATCTTGACCATGCTGGTACTGCCTCCTCTGGTGTCGGCTGGACCCCTTGTTTGCCCCTCAGTTGGCGAGTGCCTGACTTTCTCCCTTTCCTGCTTGGTCAGACAGGAGAGCTCCTCATAGTTCCACTTGGTCAGTGAGAGAGACGCTGGAGCTGGATGCTGAATCTTAAGTGTTGCCGGAGTCCAGGCATAGACTTATGGAGGCATGTGTCCTGCCCCCCACCTCCCCACAACAGTGGCATCATAGGGAGAGTTACTCCCCATATGAGTTTCACCGCTCTAAGAGTAATTCCCCATGACCATGGCACTGCTCGCCATAAAGCCGATACTCAGCAGCACCAAGCTACATTAGGCATGGAGGCATGGCCTATAGAATCCTGCTCAACATCCCAGCCCCAGCAGTCATACTCTCAGCACCAGTCACTGCCAACAAGGAGCAGATCCAGAGATCAACGTAGCTCTGGAGGCCGCCAGTCCAGGCATAGCACTTGGTCACTGAGTTCACTGTCACCACCAGGTTCTCAGTACCAGAGAGAGTGCAGCACATGCTTCCATTCGTGGGCTTTAGCCAGCGTCTGCTCAGCAAGTTCTGCATCAGACTGTCTCCTTGCTCCCAGAGCAATCTTTGGCACTGCACCTGGGGCCATCCCAGCTGGTACTGCAGATGGCTTTGCAGGGTATCCTGTGACCTCAGGCTCAGTGGCCCACACAATGGTGCCCATGAACCCCCCGGGGTTTCCAAGTTCATACCCAGGCTACCCATTCAGTGGCTGGAGCATCAGAGGCCCCTTTGGCACCCCCCACTGGACATGTACAGGCACTGGAAGTGGCCAGACCAGTTACTCAGTTGAAGAAGGGACTGGACAGTCAGCCTACATCACTTGAAGAGGACCAGCTGGACCAAGTCTCTTCCTCATTGCCAGACTAAGCCATAGTGGCACCCCCTCTGGTGGTCCCACCTGATGATATGAAGGTCCATCAGGACTTTTTGAAGAGGGTGACAATCAACCCGGATCTCCAGGTGGAGGAAGTCTAGAAGACCTTGGATTCCCTCTTTGTTTTCCTTGGCCGGGTTGTACCATATAGAGTGGCCTTGCCATTGCATGAAGGAATAGCCAAGATTGCTAAGTTTCTGTGGCAGACTCCTTCATCCATCCTGCCTATCTCCAAGAGGGTGGAGAGAAAGTACTTTGTGCCCACCAAGGACCATGAGTATTTGTATACTCACCCTGCAACTAACTCACTGGTGGTGGAGTCGGTCAACCACAGGGAGCATAAGGGCCAGCATGCCCCTACCCCAAGAAGTAAAGACTCCAGTGGTTGGATCTCTTTGGGTGTAAGCTTTATTCCTTAGCCAGCTTTCAGCTACAGGTGGGAACCACTAGGCCCTTTTTGCCCACTACAACCTCAATACATGGCAGGCAATGTCCAAATTTGAAGCCTCACTTCTCGAAGCCTCTAGGAAAGAGTTCAGTGCTCTTGCAGAGGAGTGAGCTTCTATGACCAGGGCGGCTCTGCAGGCAGCTTCTGATGTGGTGGACTCAGCAGCATATTCCATAGCTTTTGCCATCTTGATGGAAAGGGCAGCTTGGTTGCTTCTGTCCAGCCTGTCTCTGGAGGCCAAGAGCTCAATGCAGGACCTCCCGTTTGATGGCATGTCCGTATTTCCAAGCAAATGGGCACAAAATTACATGGGCTTAAAGACTCCTGTACAACTCTAAAAGCCTTGGGAATATACATCCCAGGGCCTGAGCAGAAGTTTAAGCCCCAGCCACCCCAGTCAAAAGGGCCTTATTCCTGCAAAGACTTGGCCCAGTGGTGTCTGAATCCCTTCCTTTGGAGGCAGGGGCATCAATCCCAGTCTGCCTCCCAAGTGTTCTCTAACCAGGCCAAATTTGGAAAATATACCTTTTGAGGGTGTGCCCAAGGGCAGCCTGGCCACACCGGATCCTCCCCATTTCTTTCCTTCCATCCCTTCCTCCTAGCCTGGAGAGAGATCAGAATGGACTGTTGGGTCTTGGCTGTCATACAGCATAGCGACACACTTTGGCTGTCCTCTATCCCCCATTCTTACCCATCCACCCTGTCTCTATTTAGGGATCTGTCTTGCAAGGAACTTCTCAAGCAGGAGGTTATAGAGTTGCTCCAAGTGGGAGCAGTGGAGAGGATGCCTACTAGGTTCCAGATCCAGGGATTTTACTCCTGATATTTCTTAATCCCCCAAACTAGAAGGGGCCTCTGGCCCATCTTGGACCTGCAAGTCCTGAACAGTTACCTGGTTTGCTCCAAGTTTTGCATGGTCTCCCTGGCCATGATTATTTCTGTCCTGGATCTGGGAGACAGCTATGCCACCCTTGACCTCAAAGATGTGTATTTTCACATTGTGATCTTCAAGGGACACGGGCGATATCTGTGGTTCAAGGTAGGCCAAAACCATTACCAATTTGCATTGCTTCCCTTAGGCCTAGCCACAGCTCCCAGGGTAGTCACAAATTGTATGTCAGTGGTAACGGCTTATCTGAGGTGCTGTGGCAGCCAGGTTTATCCTTATCTAGACGACTGGCTGGTCAAAGGCCATACTGAAATCAGAGTTCATCGCTCTTCCCCACAGCATGTGCTGACACTCAGTCTCCTGATAAATGACAAAAAGTTGTTAGTTCTGGTGCAAAGGATCGAGTTCCTTGGTGCAGTGCTCAACTCCACTACAGACACAATATCCCTTCCTCAAGACAGTTCGACCCTCTATGGGCCTTATTTGGTAGCTATCTCTGGCACTTCTGACCACTGTACAAGCTTGCCTTCTTCTTCAGGTAGTGTCCCTGTAGGTGCTCCACTGTGGGTGTCGGGCTTGTCCCGGTGCCACAGAGTGGAGATCTTTTAGCCATTGTCTGCCGGACTGCACATGCGCGATGGCCAGCTTGTGGCTTTTTGCGTTGTTTTCAGTCATGTGGTCCAGCTCCGTCAGTTCCTCCTAACCATCTTCGGGTGCAGACGGAGAAACAGCTCACTCTCGTGTCAATCCTGACAGGATCTGAGAGGAGAGAGAAAAAAAAATGTATTTAGTTAGTTTGTTAGTTAGTTTACATATTGTTCTAGTTAGTTCGTTAGCGGGTTAAAAAAATTAATTAATAGAATTCATTAAGATGCCTGAGAGTCAAAACGTCCAACTGGGAGAGGTTCAGCAGAAGCAACACCATCTGCTGTGGAATCTATACCCATCCCAGTCATCCAAGGTGGCCCTCCTATTGGACGAGGCCACACTCGAGGTAGCCAATGACATCTGGCAAACTCCAGCTTCCGTTCCGCCTACCAACAGAAGAACGGACAAGAAGTACTTCGTCCCAGCCAAAGGAATGGAGTTTCTCTTTAACCATCCTCAACCCAATTCCTTGGTCGTGGACGCAGCTCAGCAAAGAGCCAAAGCGCTGCATTATAAGAATGCCACAGCAGATAAGGACAGCAAGAAACTTGACCTACTAGGCAGGAAAGTATATTCGTCGGCAACATTAACACTCTGCATGGTGAATTACTCTGCCCTATTGGCCAATCATAATTTTGATGATGATGCCAAACTTGTCCCCCTCCTTGCACATCTTCCGGAGGGTAAACATCAAGTCCTGAAAGCTATCATTCAGGAAGGATATGCGTCCTCCCGTTCCGCACTACACATCGCGCTGGACACGGCCAATGGAGCAGCCTGCACCACAGCCACATCCGTGGTCATGTGCAGGGCATCATGACTACATATGGCGGCAGTTCCCAAAGAGCTCCAGAGTAAGGTGAAGGACTTATCTTTTGATAGGCAAACGCTGTTTGCGGATAAGACCAACCAAGTCCTCCACTCTGGCAAAGACTCACGCACAACATTAAGAACCTTGGGCATGTATACACCACCATACCGCCGGGGGCGATACATACCTTATCAAAGTCAGAGACCATTATCCTTCGCACCATCTCAGCCACGGCACTATGATCCTCAAAGACCAAGGTAGCATCCCCAGAGGCGACGTCCACAAGTCACTAAGCCAACCAAGCAGCAGGTTTGACATGAGCATCGAGGGATTGCAAACCATCCAGTTGTTGCACAGTCACAATGTCAACAATGCACTTTTCCATCATCGCTTGAGGCCCTTTCTCCATCGCTGGGCTACAATAACGTCAGATCAATGGATCATACAACTTATAATGTCAGGCTCCGTGATCCCATTTGCATGCCCCCCCTCCCACTCCTTCCCCTCCCTCCCTCTTCAGGGACCCATCTCACGAATCTCCTCTCAAGCAGGAGGTAGTTCATCTACTCAACATAGGAGCAATAGAGAGGGTACCGGAGGCATTCGAAGGGAGGGGTTTTTACTCCCACTGTTTCCTTACAGAGAAAAAATCTGGGGGTTGGAGACCCATACTCGACCTTCGGCGGCTAAACCAACACCTCCACAAGCAGCGCTTCAAGATGGTGATGCTAGCAACAATCATACCTGCACTGGAACACGGCGACTGGTTTGCATCCCTCGATTTACAGGATGCCTATTTTTATATTACCATTCACCCAGCTCACAGACGATTCCTTTGCTTCATAGTAGGCACCAAACACTATCAGTACAAAGTTCTTCCATTCGGACTATCGTTAGCCCCCAGGGTTTTCTCTAAAATGTTGGTTGTGGTGGCGGCATTCCTTCATCAACAAGGGATCATTATTTTTCCCTATCTGGACGACTGCCTCCTCAGGGCCCCTTCTTTTAAAGAAACATTACGAGCAGTCAACATAACAAGGTCCCTGTTTGACGCCTTGGGTCTCATTGTCAACATCCAGAAGTCTTCCCTGACTCCGCAACAGTCCATAGAGTTCATAGGCGCACGCCTCGACTCCACCACAGCCTGTGCTTACCTACCTGCTTCCAGACTTCTCGCCATACAAGACCTGGTACAGGTCCTTACTACGAGCCCCATTGTTCCCATAATTACCTGCCTGCAGCTTTTAGGCCACATGGCAGTGTCAACGTTCATAGTGGCCAATGCAAGGCTCCATTTCCGATGCCTCCAGCACTGGGTATCCACGATATACGCCCCCTACAAACACGACATGCACAGAATGGTAGTCGTATCTACCATAGTCAAACAATCGTTGAAATGGTGGACTGTTCCCCACAACATGTTGGCTGATATTCCATTCAACCGACTTCAACCCACGTCCAAATTACAACGGATGCATCCCTTCTTGGCTGGGGAGCTCACATGAGAAACAGTCAAGTCCAAGGTCGCTGGTCTCCCGAGGAATCCCTCCTCCATATAAACCTACTCGAGCTCCGAGCTGTACCCAATGCCTGCAAACATTTTCTACCGCTTATTCGCAACTGAGTGGTGAGGATACTTACAGACAATATCACAACAGTTTATTATATAAACAGGCAGGGAGGAGCTCGCTCCCGTTCCCTTTGCATGGAAGCTGTCCATCTATGGAACTTCTGCAACCAGCACAATGTCTCTCTCGCAGCAGCCTACCTTCCAGGGGAGGACAATATTACGGTGGATGCGCTCAGCAGGCGATTCGCCCATCAACATGAATGGGAACTTTACCCACACGTCCTTTGTACCATATTAGAATGGTGGGCCCACCCATCCGTAGACCTCTTCGCCACACAGTACAACGCAAAGTGCGTATAATATTGCTCAAGGGCAGGCATCGGCCAAACATCCAAAGGCGATGCTTTCCTCTACAACTGGGGCCATCGTCTCCTATATGCATTCCCTCCCATTCCCCTAATCCCCAGGGTCCTGGAGAAGATAATCATGGAGAAGGCAAAGGTGATTTTAATAGCACCATTCTGGCCGTGCCAGACTTGGTTTCCTTACCTGTTTCAAATGTCTCCTCATCCTCCGTACCATCTTCCCAGTCGACCCGATCTGCTGACACAAGACCACGGGCACATACTACATCCACAAACAGATCACCTCAATCTGTCCGCATGATTCCTAATTGGTTCAGACAGAGAGAGATGAGTTGTTCCTATGAGGTCAAGGACGTGCTGTTACATAGCAGGAAATCCTCAGCTCGTAGTACCTACCTCCATAAATGGCGAAGATTCCAAGAATGGTGCTCGGCCAGAAACCTAGACCCTGCCAAATCACCATTACACTCCATCTTAGATTATGTCTTATACCTCAAACACCTTGGACTGGCCCTCTCATCATTCAAGGTGCATCTGGCTGCTATTACAGCGTTCCACCAGCCTATTGATGGATACACTGCCTTCTCCCATCCGACTACGAAAAGATTTATTAAAGGCCTCACCAACCTTTTCCCTGAGCACAGACAACCTCCGGACCCCTGGAATTTGGAATTGGTCTTAGACACCTTAATGTGTCCACCATTTGAACCCTTGGCCACTTGTGATTTCCGTACCTTAACTATGAAAGTCGTATTCCTTCTAGCGATTACATTGGCTTGCAGAGTGGGGGAATTAGCGGCCTTCTCGGCTACTCCCCCTTACACCATCTTTATGGCACAGGGAGTCATGTTATGTCCCCAACCATCATTTTTGCCCAAAGTTAACTCTTCTTTTCACATAAATGAACCAATTATTCTCCCCATATTCTATCCCAAACCACATACTTCGGAACATCACTCAAGACTACATTCCCTCGACGTTTGTAAGGCCTTAGCCTTTTACATAGAAAGAACTCGTGATTTCCAGAAGTCCCAACACCTACTAATTTAGTTGGATGACCATGCCAGGGGCCACCCACTGTCCACACAGCGAATTTCCAAAATAATCATTTCTTGCATTATGCGCTGCTATGAATTAAGGGACGTTCCAATTCCATGAACCATAATGGCCCACTTGCTAGGGCAATGGCCTCCTCAGCAGCTTTCCTGAAGGGAGCTCCCCTAAAAGACGTTTGCCAAGCGGCCACCTGGTTTTCCAGCCACACTTTCGCAAAACATTACGCGCTACAAAACATTCTCATGACGGACGCAGTGGTAGCCACTGCAGTACTTTCCTCAGCGGTAACTAATTGACTCCGAACCCACCGCCTTTAGTCTGGCTACTGCTGTGGAGTCACCCACAGTGGAGCACCCACGGGGACACTACCCGAAGAAAAAGAAGAAGTTACGCTGTGCAGTAACGATGGTTCTTCGAGTTGTGTGTCCCCGTGGGTGCTCCACGACCCACCCTCCTCCCCTCTTTGGAGTCTGTTGTTTATGTCTTCCAGGCTTTGATGATCAGGAGGAACTGGCGGAGCCGAACCGCGCAACTGAAAATGGCGCAAAAAGCTGCAAGATGGCCGCTGCGCATGTGCAGTCCAGCAGACAACAGCTAAAAGATTTCTGATCTGCGGCACCGGGACGAGCCCAACACCCACAGTGGAGCACCCACAGGGGGACACACCTCGAAGAACCATTGTTACTGCACAGGGTGAGTAACATCTTCTTCTCATTCTCAGCCACATGGATGCGTGCAATTATGTAATGCACCTTTCCAGACTCAAAATGCACCCATTTCAGCTATGGTTACCATCAGTGTATTCCGCAGTTTGACATTCAGTCAGGCTGTCATGGTGCTGACACACATCATTGAGACCCTTACATGGTGGACAGGGCAGGAAAATCTTATGTCCGGTGTTCCCTTTCAGTAGCCTCTGCACTCAGGGGAACTGGTGTCCGACACCTCAGACCAGATTTGGTGCTCCCTTGTGATCCTTCTGAGATATAACTGTCCTCTATGCTTGCTGCCTCGCTGTGATCATTTGTGAGTATAACTGTGCCTGTTATCTCACACCCCTTTTTCTTTGATGGGAAACAGTCACATTGCACACACATTCCATTGTGCTGGCATAACCAAACCCTGACCTTGCATTAAGTTATCATAAGAGGAAGCTGCAAATCAAATTTGATGGTCCTAGCTCTTACAGTTTAGTTCTTTAACAAATGGACTCACAGTTGGACACACAGACAGATGCACAAACTCTCTGAAAAATATAGTAGATATCAATAAATATGGAATGTTATCCTGTGGCATTTTAAAATTGTCTTTATGCTGTAAGGGCTTCAACAAAAATAAGCATGATAAACAGAATTATTATTTTATAAATATGCACAGTGAAATACAAAATAAGTAAGACCATTCATCACTGCCACAAAGTGTTTCTAGTTTAACACAGACAAAAGCAAACCACAGGACAAGAATTCAATCAGAGGAAGAAAAAGACACTGTATTAGATTGATTAGATGAATGCAAAAAGAGGACTTTCTGGAGAGGATTGGGGGTGAGGAAGAGTACTTAGCTGATTTGGAAGGAGGCTAGTTCAACTACAGTGGGGAGCATAAAAAAGGGCAGAAAGCCAACCACAAGGAAGAGTAAAGAATAGAGAGAAGAGCAGGGTGAATGTAGCATGTGAGGGAAAAGAATGAAGTTAAGAGGGGTGTATGTGTGTGCAGTGTAAGGTTATGAATGTAAGGATAAGGAGTTTGGGATCATATTTCTGTATTCTAGTTCTAGTTTCAATGTATCTTTAACATTATTTTTTAATTTTTGTTTGTTTGTTTGGAACAGGACTATCTTGAGATTAAACGAATGATTTTCCCAAGGTTTTATTTTCTCAGCAACGCTGAACTTCTTGATATTTTAGCTGAAAGCAAAAATCCTGAAGCTGTTCAGGTAAAATTTTGGAATGCCATTCTAGGAACATTCTTCTTGTTACACATAGTGAAAGACTGTTCATATTTTATTCTGCTATTTTCTTTTATGTCTGTTCCACAGCCTCATCTTGTGAAATGTTTTGCGAATACCAGGAAGTTACATATACTCAGATATGACCAGAGCTCTCCAATGGTGGTGATGATCAGTTCTGCTGAAGAAGAGACTCTTTTAGTGCCAAAGTATAGTATATATACATGTCATGATTATAATTAACACAATGATATTTTAAGAAATATCTGCTGATTTTTTTTAGATGGCTCTTTACAGTAAAAGTGTGTAACTTTGGATGGATTCCTTGATACAGATAGTGTTGGTATAAAATTACTGAAACTTGTGCCAGGTTGCTTCAACAGCATCAAAACTTCTTTATGCCTCATCATAAACATGGCAGATGCCATCGATGGTTCTTCGAGAGAGAGATGTCCCCTTGACTGCTTCATATCTGGTCTTGGTGCTGTCCCCTCACCTGGATTGGAGATTTTGAAACAGTCCCTGCGCAGGCCGCACATTTGCAGAGCCAATGGTGTGCGCTGTGCTGCTCAGAACTGTGCATGCACACCCAGAGCAGTCCAGTTCCTTCTCAACCATCCCCAGCCTGAGATGGAGCTCTGCAGTTCTCTGTATTCTTCTAAGCTTTTTCTACTTAAGCATAGTTTATTAGCCAGTTAGTGTTGTCATATAGTTGTTGTTCATAGTACAAACTTGTTTTCTTTATCAAAATGCCAAGTTCCCAAGGCTTCAAGTGCTGCATTTCCTGCAGGGATGCAATGCCTGTTTCTGAGGGGCATTCACAATGCATCAGATGCCTCAGTGAAGATCACCCACCTCAGTACTGCCCTGACTATGCCAAGCTTAAGGCCAAGATTCACAGGGATATAGATCTCTGCCATAAATTGATTCTTCTGGAGAAGAATCTTCACTCTGCTTTGGACTCAGGATCACAACCTAGGGCAGTATGATCACCCCCAGGTTCTCCTTACGGCACATCATTTTCTTTCCCATTTTTTTCAAACCATTTGTCTCATTTCCATTGTGGTTGGGGCCACATCACAACACACAAGTGGGTTCTAAACCTGGTGGAAGTGGGATATACACTTCAATTTATTTCTTACTCTCCTGCCTACCCTCCCTGTCAGTGATACCCCTATTACTCACACCAAGCAGAGCATCAACAATTTGATGATTATTACCAACAAAGCCAGACCCCAGAGCCCAAAGACATTGCTTTCCACCTTCTGGGGTGAACCAACCTGCAGCCTTCAATAAGCAAATTTGAGGCATCAGTCAAGATCATTGAAAACAATCGACTCTCCCCAGTCCTTACAGAGACCAATCCATCCTTCACCTTCTGTTTATGATAATTCTTCCACAACTGGGAAGCTATCACCTCAGACCATTGGGTCTTAGAGATCATTCAGTCAGGATATACTATCCCATTCACGTCCCCATTCCCCAACCATCACCCTTTTCCATCCTTCTTCAGGGACCCTTTTCATGTGCTATTACTTTGTTCAGAGGTGCAACACCTTATCCACCTTGGAGCCATAGAGCCAGGGACTACTCAGCACAGGAGGAAGGGTTTTATTCACATTACTTCTTGACATAAAAGAAAAATGGGGGATGGCAACCCATTCCAGACCTCTATGGTTTGAATAAATATATACGAAAACAAAAATGCAGGATGGTCACTCTTTCCACAATAATCCCAGCACTGGTGTAGGGAGATTGGTTTTCAGCTCTCGACCTCCAAGATGCATATTTTCATGTTACTATCCACCTGGCACATAGGCGCTTACTCAGATTTACACTTGAGAACCACTGTTATCAATACATTGTCTTTCCCTTTGGTCTCTCCACAGCACCATCAAAGCTACTGGCTGTGGTTAACAGTGTAGTTAAGGAAACAGGACCTGATAATCTTCCCATACTTGGACGATTTTCTGTTGAAGTCTCCAAACCATTCTCATGCTCTTCATGCAATATCAGCAACGATGCAGTGCTTCCAAAAGTTGGGCCTACAAATAAACAGAGACAAGAAAACATTAACACCTACCCAATAAATCCACTTTATAGGTACCTTTCTCAACTCCACTACTGGTCGAGCTTCACTGCCACAGGAAAGATTCAGAGCAATCTGCAATCTCGTATGCACCATTTCCATCAGCCTATAAGTCATGGCTCCTGACTGCCTCCAGCTACTATGACACATGGTAGCCTCTACCTTTGTCATCTCCAATGCCCAACTGCACGAGGTGCCTTCAAATTTGGGTAGCTTCGTTATGCAAACCAAAATGGCACAAACTCCTCAAGTACCTCACAATGCCTTCTGCAGTCAAAGACTCACTACTGTGGTGGACCATCCCACTACAGATATGCAAAATGACTCCATTCCAACAAGAACCCCACACAATCACCATCACAACTGATGCATCCCTCACAAGATGGAAAGCACACATAGGACAAGCCATAATGCAAAGACTATGGTCCATTTTCACAACCACTCTCCATATCAACCTCCTCAAGCTCAGAGCTATGCACTATGCCTGCTTCCATTTCCTCCCTGTCATCAGTGGCCGCAATATAAGGATCATGACAGACAACATAGCATGTATGTTCTATGTGAACAGGTAGGGTGGAGCTCGTTTCCACTCCCTTTGCGCAGAGGCCATCAAATTCTAGAACTGGTGCCTCAAACACATCACCACCATAACCACCACATACCTATCCAGCATCCAGAATGCCACCATTGACAAACTTAGTAGTTGCTTCCCTGTACAACACGAGTGGGAGTTGGACAGTTCTGTCCTAAACACCATTTTCGAATGCTGGGCGTTTCTCCAACTCAAATTATTCACAACAGCCCAGAACAAAAAATGCCCAAAGTTCTGTTCCAGAGCAGGTCTGGAATCATACTCCAGGGGGTATGCTTTTTTGCTCCCGTGGACTGACATTTTTTTTTATACCTTCCTACCCATACCCATACCCATACCCATACCCATACCCAACAGGGTAATACAGAAGATCAGAACAGACAATTCACAAGTCATCTTAATAGCACCAGCATGGCCCAGGCAACTGTGGTATCCCTTCCTGATGGGAATGTCAGCCAATATCCCCATCCCCCTTCCACTCTGGCTCAATCTCTGATCTCAATGCAATGGCCAGATTATTCACCCCAACATAGACCGTCTCCATCACAAAGCCTGGCTACTCAGTGGTTCTCTCAAGAAGAGCTAGTGTGCACAGAACCAGTACGCATTCTCCTCCTACACAGCGGGACTCTAGCCACATGCACTACCTGCCTCCAAAAATAGAAGAGGTACGCTGCTTAGTGCACTCAGAAATATACTTCCCTAACCTCTGCGCCTCTTCACCCAATCCTTGACTATTTACAGGAACTTAAATTGATAAGTCTCTCTACTAACTCCATCAAGGTCTGTCACAGTTAAATTCCCCAACCTGGCACTTCTAGTGGCAGTAATGGGAGCCGGCTAGCAGAATAAACTCTGTAAGAACCTGTTTCTATAACTCCCAGAGACAAACTTGTCCCGTCTCAGTTTCCCTGAGATCTCCCCCTCCCCCCCCCACACACAAGGTAGCTGCCACCACCAAGTGTCAATTTGAATTAAAAACTAAAGAAAATAAATAAACTTTTTACAGGGAAGAAACCACTTGGTATTCCTTCCCTGTGGCAAAGCTCTTCCTCCCCCCAACCTCCGTTCTGCTAGGAGTAGGGGACAACAAACATGGATAATCTGCAGAGACAATAGGGCTCTGCTTCTCCCAGGTAACATGAGTTCACTTAGGCACGTAGGTTTAAGGACACAAAAATCAACCAATACTGGTTAACAAAACAAAAAGAAAACACTTTTATTATTAAAACAAGACTACTGTTTCAAGTTTAGTCAATGACTGGGTGTTAAAAGCCATGGATTGAAATAGACTCAGGGATTCTCCCTGGGCTATAATTCTTAGTTACAAAAAGAGAAAAGAAAAACAATTAACCATCTCAGGCATGATTTCCAAACCCACAAACAAGGAAACCAATAAAACCTGATGGACTATCTAAACTTTTTCCTACTTACATATTTTAATGAATTCAAGGAATCTGTTCCTGGGAGAGTCCATCTCTCCTGCTCTGTACCTGCCAGGAAAACTGCTACTTGACTCCAAAAAAGGGGAAAAAAACCCTCTCTTGATTGAAATTCCTTATCTGCATTTCATGTTAGAAATCATTACAAAAGGGATAGAGAATAAGACAGAGAATATCTTATTGCCTCAGTATAAAACCATGGGACACCCACATCTTGAATACTGCGTACAGATGTGGTCGCCTCATCTCAAAAAAGATATATTAGCATTGGAAAAGATTCAGAAAAGGGCAACAAAATTGATTAGGGGTTTGGAATGGGTCCCATATGAAGAGAGATTAAAAAGACTTTGACTTTTCAGCTTACAAAAGAGGAGACTAAGGAGGGATATGATAGAGGTCTATAAAATCATGACTAGTGTGGAAAAAGTGAACAAGGAAAAGTTATTTACTTGTTCCTTTAATATAAGAACTAGGGGTCACCAAATGAAATTAATGGGCAGCAGGTTTAAAACAAACAAAAGGAAGTATTTCTTCATTCAGCGTACAGTCAACCTGTGGAACTCCTTGCCACAGGATGTTATGAAGACTAGGACTTTAACATGGTTCAAAAAAGAGCTAGATAAATTCATGGATGTTCGTCAATGACTAGGTTAATCAATGGCTATTAGCCAGGATGAGTAGGAATGGTGTCCCTAGCCTCTGTTTGTCTGGAAATGGATGACAGGAGAGGGATCACATGATGATTACCTGTTGTTTTCATTCCATCTGGGGCATCTGGCATTGGCCATTGTCGGCAGACAGGATACTGGGCTAGATGGACCTTTGGTCTGACCCAGTATGGCCATTCTTATGTTCTTATGGCTAACAAGCACCACCGGTTCCTGGAATCTATCCTCTTGAAAGCAAGACAGATTTGGCAATGCCATGTCTGTGACTTGATGATGAACTGCCCAAAAAAAGGGTGTTGAATGAAAGAGAATATAAAACAAATGCCTTCACCAGCTGACTGATGACTGAACTGATGTTATAAATCACTCACTGGTTGTTACACAGAAAAGAATTATGAAACACATGGGTTTGTTACACCAGGTAAGACACATGGGTTTGTCACACGTGGGTTTTTGCTCCAAAAATAGGTAAGGCCCTACCAAATTCATGACCATGAAAAACATATCATGGACCATGAAATCTAGTTTCCTCATGTGAATTCTGGTCTTCTGCGTGCCTTTCTCCTATGCTATAAAGATTTCACAGGGGACACCAGCATTTCTCAAATTGGGGGCCCTGACCCAGAATGGTCACAGTACTACCACCTTTACTTCTTTCTGCTCTGCCTTCAGAGCTGAGTGGACAGAGCTGCTTAATGAGGGCCCAGCTCTTCAGACAGGAGCACAGAAGTAAGGGAGGCAATACCATACCATGTCTTCTCTCTGTTGTTGCTGGAAGTGACTCTGCCTTCAAAGCTGGGATCCCCAGTAACAGTTGTCACTCTCTAGCTGCCTATCTCTGAAGGCAGTGTTGTCACCAGCAGCAGCTCAGAAATAAAGATAACAGTACAACTTCCCCTGCAATAACCTTATGATCCCCTTCCGCAATACTTTTTCGAGTCAGTAACCCTACAATTACAACTGTGACTTTTCGGATTTAAATAGCTGAAATAATGAATTTATTATTTTTAAATTCCTATGACTGTTGACCAAAATGGACTGAATTTGGTAGGGCCCTAAATATAGGAAAAATGAGAAAATTAATAAGCTTTGATATATGCTGTACAGTCCATCATGCGCATGGACAAGCCCTGCAAGCCCCTGGGCAAAGTGTGTGTGGGCTGCTGACTGCTTTTTCTGGAAGGAGTGGGGCCAGAGGCAGCCAGCCTGAGCATTGCCTGGAGTGCACCACACCAGCTCCCAAGCAGCCCCCGCATCACCCAGAGTGCAGCGTGCATCCCTGCAATTGCCCTTTGCCTGAACACCCGTCTCCTTTCCCCTCTCCCGTCAGAGGGCCTATATCCAGTGAGCTGGCTACCTATGTGCACACAATTTTTATTGAAAATATGTTCCCAAATGGATTCCCACAGAGATAGATTGTACTTTAAGTTAAATTTTCGCTGTCCAATTGGTTCACTAAAAAGATATCCTATTAAATTGACTGAGGAATGACTCCCATACAGGGCCAGCTTTAGGAAGTGCGGGGCCCAATTTGAACAGTTTTGACGGGGCCCCAGCAGCCAGGATTTTTTGTTGAGCAAAAAAAAAAAAAACCCCACCCCACACAAAAAAAGAGTCATGGCTCCCTTGAATCCCCAGTGTGTAACCCAAACACGCACGGGCGGTAAATGCTAACGTGAAATGATCCTGAATTAAATCATGAAATAAAAAATTGCTGAATTAAATCATGAAATAAAAGTAAAATTTGTATTGTGGTAGAGAAAAAGAAAATAACTAAAAAACTAAACGTCTGGAAAAACAAAAATAAGGGAGATAGGAGGCACAACTTGATGTGTTAAAAAACAGGAAGTTGCTTTAGATCAGTGGTCTCCAACCTTTTTACACCCGAGATCACTTTTTAAATGACAGAACAAGCCAAGATCTACCGCCCCGCCCCTTCCTTGAAGCCCCGCCCTCTCTATTCTCCTCCTCTCCATCACTTGCTATTCCCAACCCTTATACTGCTGCTTTTTTTCCCAATTCTTCTGTAGGAAGAAGTTTTTCCAACATTTGGCCGGTCTAGACTGGACCAAATGTCAGAAAACCCCCTTCTTTTGGAAGCCCCCTTATTCCTCATGGAAAGAGGAATATAGGGGTGACCAAAAGAGCATGTTTGCTCTTCCACTAAAAAAAGCGGAAGAAGGAACGCATCTCTGGATGCAGAAGAGTTTTTTTGGGATATCTCCGGAATCCTGAAAAATTCCTGCACTCTAGCCATACCCTCTCTGGGTTGAGACAGGATGTGTAGGCTCTGGGGTGGGAATGAGGGATTTGGGTGTGGGAAGGGGTAAGAGGTGCAAGCTCTGGGAGGAAATCTGGATGCAGGAGGAGGTGGACAAGGGAACGCTTGCTCAGAGAGGGGGCTCCAGGCTGGGAAGTATTGGGATCAGATGTAGGGTTAGGGTACTAAGCAAGCCACAGACTTCTGGATGTGAGGGTTCAGGAATTTGGGTTGGGGTATGTGAGGAGCTCAGGGCAGGGAGTTCCAGTGTATGATAGGCTCAGATGTAGGGTCTGGGGGAAAGGGGAGTGCAGGAGCGTTATGATGCTGTGGCCAGATGGGGGCTTGGCCCCAACAGGGGGTTTGTTGGCCACGCTTCATTTTTAAATAAAACTATGTCAAACACAAAAAGTTTCTGCATTGTCTTTATTTCTGAGAAGGGCAGGGAATCTGTTTTGAGTCAGGGGTCAATGACCCACAGAAAAGTCAGTTGGGGCCACACAAGTGAGCTGCAAAAAAAACCACCTCCAACCTCCGCCCCCAAAGCTTCACTAATGTGGCCCCAACTGTGTTGGTGGGAGCAGGGGACATAGTACTAGGGACAGGGTGCCAGTGGGGACAGGTTTCTGCGGCTGGGGAGAGGAACAGGGGAGTGGGGAGAGGGAACAGGGGGCTGGGAGGGCAGGGGATAGGGTGCCAGTGGGGACAGGTTTCTGAGGCTGGGGAGTGGGGAGAGGGAACAGGAGGGGAGTGGGGGCAGAGAGTCCCCTGCACCTGCCTCCTCCCAGGATTCTCCCCCCCCACCAAGGGAAGCCAGCCAAAACCCCTCCTGAGCCTGCCCTGGGGCCAAACCCCCCTCCTGCGGCGCAGCCAAAATACCTGCGCTCGACTCACCCCTCTTGAGTCCTGTGGTCACGGTGCAGGGAAGCCACCGGCGCCACTCTCCTCCTCCGGGGCCGACACCCCCTCCGACAGCACGCCCGGCATGCTACAGAGCTGTGGGAGGGGAGCAGCCAGCGCACTTCCAGAATCCCCGGAAATGGCGCAAAGCTGCTTCAGGAAGGACTTCCGTCCACCCCATGGGAAGCCGGCACTATGCTAGTAGGTAGTGGGGCTTCTCGGGGGTGGGGAGAAAATGGGGAATGGGAGGTGGGGGGCCCCGAACGCTCGCAATCGGCTGGTCGAGGCCTCACGATCGACTAGTCGATTGCAATCAACAGGTTGGGGGGGCACGGGGCCCTCTTAGGCGTGGGGCCCGATTCGGGGGAATAGGTTGAATCGGCCTAATGCTGGCCCTGTTCCCATACTTCTAAGTCAGCTTTCATAGTTCTGATAACCCTGATAAATTAAGGAGGCTCTCTGACCCCAGCTGTGGAGGATGCAAGCCAGGCACAGAAGGCCCTCCCTGGGAGTGTCCCTTAGGACAAGTGTCCTAAGATCCCCTGTAACTACCTGAGTGCAGTCTTTGTAGCACCCTGCCATTAACAGAGGAGCCTCAGAGTTTAAACAAAATTATGTGCATCTCTGTATTCTCCAGACAGGAGAAACTAACAAAGAGGGCATTTATCCTTTTGACTGCTACTTTCTCCTGCATATTTGTTTGAGCTACATATTCAAATCCTTTAATGGATTTTAAATTGTTGCTTGTACGTGATATCTCTCCCCTTCATATGGGCTCTGAGAGCCAAATAAAAAATCCATTACAAATATAATCAGCATATTTTTTGCTAGGATAGTCCAATTAATGGCCCTTAATACTTCTAATTTATTTGGAGATGGTGCTTTTTGTCTCCATTGCTACCTTCTTGACTGTTCTGTTGGAAGTCCCAGGCCTTTGATGACTGCTGCTTCTTTTCTCAAATTTAAAAAGGGACTACATTACTCTGGGCTGACTTCATATATCACACTTCTGGATATATGAGAAAAGCCAGGGTCTGATTGTCTGTGATTTTTTTCCCCCCAACCATTGCTTCTTAGAAATCTTATTCTTTTTTTCTCATCCTTATCATCCTTGCCATCATTTCTAAATTGGGGAATGAACATTCTAACACATTCCCCTCTCCAAATCTTATCTTTAGCTGCCTTAGGCTAAAGATAACGTGCTCCCAGTGGTTTATTGGGTATTGCATGTGATCAGATACTGCTGCATGGAGCAAGTGGTTTCACTGTAACCTGCGCCCTTGTACTTCAGGTTTCTGCCTCAGGACCCTGCACATGCCCCTGTGCTCTTGTGTCTCATTTGCGATTACTTGCTCCAGACATAGTTCATAAGCTTTCAGCCATGAATGAAGCCAGAGAGACAACTACTCTTCCAACCCATCCTGGAGCTGTATATCCTATCCCTTTGGCATGCATACTGCTGGCGCTACTCCTGCCATGATTCTACAAGCCTCCCTTCCAGCCACTCTCATTGTGTTTCCAATCCTGTATTGGAAGGTGTATGGTCTATGTGCATGACCTTGCAGAGAGCCATCCCTTGGCTCAGACTAATCCTTAGTGTTTGGGTCCCATGTTTCTTGCTAATGTGATCCAAGGCTGAACTTTCTAAGGATTTCTCCTTCCCTCTGCCCTTCAGGGTTTGCTATATTACATTTGCTGGCATACCTTAACTCATGCTTTGGATGTCAGTCACTGACTTGCCACCTGAAGTTGGGATATTATTCCTGGGCACCCTGTGGCTGTTAGCTGGCCTTTTCTTTCCAGTACTTTCTAGCTGATCCTCACCTGTATCCTTGAACACAGTTTGGTATACAAAGTTCTCTTGCAAATTCTGATGGTCAGAGTTCTCTTGGAAAGAATGGTCTCTGCACCCATCTGCCGGTCAGTGGAAATAAAAACTCTGATCCCTCCAAGCTTGCTTGTCTGAAGCCACTGTTTTGGAAGGTGTTTCAGAAATGTAAAAACATACCATGAAATTGTGTTTTATAGCCCCTTGTCTTTCAATAAATGAGTTAACCAACTTTTAGCGTGCAGACATGATCACACTAAAAAATTCAATCTGGTGTGTTTGGGTGCATGTACACCAAGGGCTCGTATAGACTCCGCGGAACGGTCGAAAGGATATGCAAATTCTGCGAAAATTTGCATATCTTCTTCTGACCGCATTTTCGAAAGCAGAGCTTGTCAAAAAGCCGCTCTTCCTCAAAAAATGAGATTTACGCAGCTTTTCGACAAAGGGCGGGGAGTTCGCCAAAAAAGCCACGTCTAAAGTACTTTCACTTTCGAAAGCTCCACTTTCAAAAGTGTGATTGGAAGAAGATATGCAAATTCTCTCAAAAATTGCATATCTTCTTTTGATCATTCCGCATAGTCTAGATGAGCCCCAAGTGTGAAATAAATACGGACTATAAATCACAAAGAACTAGAATTACTTTAAGTAACCATTCTTTCCTGGATGTGATCCTCTATGCAATACACAAGGAGTCTAATCACACAATGGCAAATTTTCCACTGATTTATTTGGGAGTTGTGCACATGAATGAGCAGCATAATTAGGACCTACGAATTCTGTAGTCGCTGGAAAAAGACAGTGATACCAAAGGAGAGGAAATATTTTCTCAGTGTCTGGATTAAGACCCAGAGGGTAGCATTAAGAAATAAGAGATGCAGTAGAATTCCTTATGTCTGCAATTCAAATAAAGTTTTAAGAATATGAAATTAAAACATTCAGTTGTTTTTCAGTAAATGTTGATTTTTCAAATTCAACATTGCAGGAATATTCGTGTTAGAGGCCCGGTTGAGCAGTGGTTAGGAAATGTAGAGAGCAGCATGTTTGATATGGTAAAAAAGTAAGTATATATTTTCCATTGAATACAAAATTCTCTATAACAATAATTTGTGTTTATATATTTATATGTATTTGTGGTACAAAGATAGTCTCTACCCCTCAAAAAGCTTACACTTGAAAAAGAGACTTACAATCATTTAAAAAAAAAACAACCCACCAACCAAGTGCATGCCATAAATGCTCTTGTCTGGAGTTAAATGAAAACTGACAATGTGCAGAATTTCAGGTTTATGTTTGATAGCATTGGCATTCAGGAGTATTTAGAAATTATTTGAGATGATGAGACTACTTCTTTCGAGACATCAGAGCATTGTTTCAACAATATTGCATTGCTAATTCCTGGTGAAGTAGTGATCTGTCATAGTCCCCAGATGTTTTTCAGCAGGGCTGCTGCCAAGCCAGTTTTCCCTCATTCTATATTTGTTCATTTATTTTTTCTTCCCTAAGTGTATCCCAATACACTTTGTTGAATTTCATTTTGTTGCCTATAGCCCAGTTCTCCCATTTATCAGGATCCCTCTGAATTTTAGCCCTATCCTTTGAAATGTTGGCAACCCATGTAGTTTTGTGTCATCTGCAGACTTGATCAGTACGTTATCTAGGTGTATCCTACCTGAGACCTCCCTCCAATCTGATATAATTTCATTAATAATTACTCTTTGTGTTTTTTTAAACAATTATGTATCCATTAATGGTAGTTCTGCCAAATTCACATTTCTCTAGCTCACTTATCAGAAAATCCTGTGGGACTTGGATTTCAGCAAGGCTTTTGACAAAAGTATATTTTGTCCACCACATTCCTCCATCCACCAAATCAGCTACCATGTCAAAGAAGGAAATTAAACTAGTTTGGCGTGATTTGTTCTTGGAAAATCCATACTAGCTTATAATGATTACTCCTTAGTTCTTCACATACTCACAAATTGAAAATTTTATACATTGCTCTAGTATCATCCAAGGTATCAAAGTAGGTTGGCTGGTCTGTACCAGTTTTCTTTACCACTTTTTCAAAATGGAAACTGTTTGCCATTTTCTAATCTTCCGGGATCTCTTCTGTCATCAATGACTTTGTAAATGTTATTGCAATGGCTCTGAGGTTTATTAAGCTAAGTCCTTCAGTATCCTCAAGTGAATAACATCCAGCTTTGCTGGTCTGAATTAATTCACCTTGGTCAGAAGATTTTTAATGTGTTCTTGACTAATCCCAATCTACATTCCTTTCTCTTCATTGTCTATGGTAACATTGCTAGTTGTCAAGTCCCATGTTGTTTGATGTGAGAGTCAGTATCTAGTCATCTTCTGTTATCAGCTCACCCTTTCCATTGAGCAGCAGGCCTATACTATTCTTGATCTTTCTTTTTTGTCGGACGTATTTGAAGAACCCCTTCTTGTTTCTAACATATCTTGCCAGCTGTAATTTATTCTTTGCCTTGGGTTCCCATGTATGCTTCCTTGGTGCCATGTCCCTGCTTCCTTTTCTTGTATGTGTTTTGTTTTTACCTTTTGTTTTTTACATAGCTAAAAACTCCTTTTGCAGCCACATTGGCCTCCTGTGGCTCTGCTTATCTTTCTTTTGTTTTGGAATAGCCTGATGTTGAGCCTCTAGCCAGCCCCTTTGACTCCTTTTCTTTCTAATTGGTCTTTTCCTGGGACCTTGCTTACTATTTCTCTGAGTCCATTGAAATCTGTCTTTTTGAAGCCCAATATCCATGTTTTATTGTTCTTATGCCCTCTTCTGTAAAAGATCTTGAATTATATCAGATCATATCACTTCCAAGTTACCGACCATCTTCACATTTGCAACCAAGTCATCCATATTGGTCAAAGCCAGATCCAAAATGACCGGCCTCCTAGTTGTTTCCTCAATTTTTTGAGTCAGAAAGTTGTCCCCTACACATGCTAAGAATTTGCACAATGTATTATGTTTCCTGGAATTGTCTTCAAACAGATATCAGAGAAATTAAAATCCCTCATTAAATCTTGTTACCTGCTTGTAGAATTACTCATTCATTTCCTCTTTTTGATTTGATGATCTGTAATGGACTACCATCATAACATCTCTACTATTCTTTTCCCGTCTTATCTTCATTCAGATTCTCAGCAGGTCTGTCACTCATTTCCCCTTAAACCTCAGAGTAAGTGTAACATTCTTGATGTTCAGCACAACATCTTCTTCTCCCCTCCCTCATATATGTCCTTTTGGAGCAAGATATTTCCCTTGGTACTGGTACTCCAAACAAGGAAGTTGTCTCACCTAGTCTCTGTGGGTATGTCTACACAGCAAAGTTATTTTGAAATAACAGCCGTTATTTTGAAATAACTTTACTAGCGCCTACACAGCCAAACCGCTATTTCGAAATTAATTTGAAATAGCGGAGTGCTTATTTGAATTTGGTAAACCTCATTCCACGAGGAATAACACCTAATTCAAAATAGCTATTTTGAAATAAGTGCTGTGTAGACACTTATATCGAAATAGGGGGCTTCCAGCCTTCCCAGGGTGCTCCGGTGGCCACTCTAGCCTCAACCAAGAACACTCCTCTCCCTCCCCGGAGCCCTTAAAGGGGTTGACTCTGGCCACAGTGCCTGTGCCAGCTCCAAGCCTGCCAGCCCAGAGCCAGCAGTCACTGCCCCTGACCCAGTGGCCTCAAAACATGAGCCAGCAAGCCACTGGCAGCCAGCCCTCCACTGCTCCTCAGGAGCAGTCTGCCAGCTCCCAGGAGCCTGCCAGGGCCTGGAGAAGGCAGGCGCCTTCCTGGTCCAGGGTGGAGATCATGGACCTTATTCAGGTTTGGGGGGGATGCCCCTAACGTCCATGATCTCCGCACTAGATGGAGGAACATGGCCGTCTATGGCAGGATAGCTGCCAGCCTGGCCACCAAAGGCCACATGCAAACCCAGGAGCAGGTATGCATGAAAATCAAGTTGGTCCGGCGAGACCCCCAACCCTGAGCTTCCCCTCCCCCTTCTTCCACTTGCTTCCCCCTTCCAGCTCCCTCCTCCCAGGTTTCCCCCTCCCCTCTCCCACCCTCTCTTCTCCCCTCTCCCGCCTCCTTTCCCCAGTCTCACCAGAGTTTCATTCCCCCTCCCCAGTTTTGTTAAATAAAGAGAGTTTGTGTTCATGAAAATACATGTATTTTATTTGACATCAGGAAGAGGGGTTAGGGAGGGGTAAGTGGAAGGACGTGAGGGAGGAATGAGGCACAAGCCCCCAGTGGGGCAGACCAGGGAGTGCTCCTCAGGGTAGAAGCTTTCCCGCAGGGCCTCCTGGATACTGACAACCCCCTTATGGACCTCCCGGATGGTAGCCTGCAGAAAGTGCAGCCAGGCTCGCAGCAACACATCTACGAGAAGCACCAGAGTGCCCAGGGGCAGCTCTGGCTCCATGTTGCAGAGTGCTGTGGTATCCCGAGTGAGGGCAACCAGAGCACGCAGAGACAAAATGCTTTGCTATCCCTCATCAAGGTAGGCAAGCAAGCAGGGAAAGCTGGGAACTGACTGTCCAGGGGAGTCCCTTTAAGCACAGGCCTCAGATAGCCTCAGGCAGCAGCCACACGAAGTAACTCCTGACCTGATGCCCTGCCAGAACTGGTTCCAGCTGGCCTTAAATGCAATTTAGCGTCCACTCAGTGTGGACGTGCTATTTTGAAATAGCAAAACGCTATTTCAAAATGCATTTTGTGTGTAGACGCATTATTTCAAAATAACTTATTTCAAATTAACTATTTCAAAATAAGATATTTTGAAATAACGCTGTAGTGTAGATGTAATTTTCTTCTTTTGTGATCCCCACTAGAGTGATCTTTAATACATATTGCTTAGAAGTGGATTCTTGTTAACATAGTGTTATTCTTGTTAGCACATTGTTGCTCCTGCTGATGTGATGTCATTGTCACAGTTTCAAGGTACCCGCACCTTCAGTTTCAACTGGGCTCTGCTCAAGGAATGCTTACTCAGATCTCAGGCCCCTACCCTACATCTGTCTCTGGGCATGGATCCATATTACGTTGCCTTCTGATCAGGGCTTTTAGGCTGCACATCCCTGCTCTTTACTGTGATTGTCCCCAGCAGATCTGACAAACATCTAGTCCTTGTTCATGGGTTTCCCTGAGGACAGTAACAGTTCTTATCAGAGAAGAGAACATTTATAAGCAGAGTATCTTTCTTCAGGGATGAAGTACATATAAAGAAAACATATAAAAATAAAATACAGTTATCTTGATGCATATTAAAGTTTATAAAAGGTCAATCCAACTTCAGCATAGCACCCTGGTATTAATCTTTCAAACCTCTTAACTGGGTTTGCACTCTTGATTATAAATGCATATCTGGTTTCAGATAAAAAACAATCCAGGGACAGCTCAGCTATGTCCTCACATGATTTGGTCTTTGGTCTCTGCCTTCCCAAAACATGAAACACTAGTTATTGCCCATCATCTTTGGAGGCAAAGCTTCAAAGCCCAGATGTCTTTGGTGTAATCCATGTTGGGAAATTTACATTAACTACAAGCAAAAATTACACAGGAAATTCATTCAGTAATCCAGGACACTGAAAACACATTCAACTCTTACTATCCAAAAGCAATGTCTCTCTGGCCCATTTCAGTCATTGTAAAGAATTATGATGGCAATTAAAATGTCTTGGAATCCCATTTATTTTATACATCTTTTACTATGGACCAAGCTTTTAGGCTGCACATCCCTGCTCTTTACTGTTGTTATTCCCAGCAGATTTGACAAACGTCTCAGATAAGTGGCTTTATTTGAAAGCAGAGTGGTTTGGCTTTTGTAAAGTTTTTTTAGGTATTGGATTGGTCTGATATGGCAACAGTAAGCTGATTACTGAAGCAGCAGTAGGATTTGTTTCTGTAGTCTGAGCTATCATTTTTTGAGAAGGAATTTTTTGAAACTGATGATATACACAGATATTGTAATTTGTTTCATGGACAAAATGTTGGCATGAGTCATGGTAGTTCTTGTAGGGCCTATTCTACAAGATGTAAAGCAGTTAATGCAAGGTTCTGAGCACCTCAAATGACACTGACAGTGATAAGGACTTTGTATCCTTGGACCTTGGTGGCTTCAGGGGGTAGCCGAGTTAGTCTGTTAGGGTATGTCTATACTACAGCGTTATTTCAAAATAACGAGTCTAGACACAAAATGCATTTCAAAATAGCATTTTGCTATTTCAAAATAGTGCATCCACACTGATAGGACATTGAATCGCATTTAAGACCGGCCAGAACCAGTTCTGGCAGGGCATCAGGTCAGGCGTTAGCTTCAGGCAGCAGCCACACAAGGTATCTGAGACCTGTGCTTAAAGGGACACCCCCTCCCACCACCCCCGGACAGCTAGTTCTAAGGTTTCCCTGCTTGCTTGCCTACCTCACTGAGAGACGGCAAAGCATTTTTTTCTCTGCATGCTCTGATTGCCCTCACTCTGGACACCACAGCACTCTGCGGCATGGAGCCGGAGCTGCCCCTGGGCACTCTGGTGCTTCTCGTAGATGTGTTGCTGTGAGCCTGGCAGCACAGTCTCCCTGGTGTGCCCCACTGGGGGCTTGTGCCTCATTCCTCCGTCATGTCCTTCCACTTACCCCTCCCTAACCCCCCTTCTTACTGTACAATAAAAGACATGTGTTCATTACAACAAAGCCTCTTTATTGAACAAAACTGGGGTGGGGGGGGGAAATGAATCTGAGGTGAGACTGGGGAAAGAAGGTGGGAGAGGGGAGGGGGAAACCTGGGAGGAGGGAGCTGGCAGGGGGAGGAAAGGGGAGGAGAAGCTCAGGGCTCAGTGTTGGGGGTCTCGCCGGCCCAACTGTCTCCCAGCACTACGGCTGCGGGGGCCTCGGTGTCCTTGGGGGGTGGGGAGGAGGAAGCAGGAGGGGGAGAAGGAGTGGGAGGAGGAGCAGTAGCTGGGGAGGCAGCAGGGGCTGGAGCAGCAGGAGGCAGCAAGCTCTGCCCCCAGGGTTGATGACCACCTGGGGGGCACGGACCCCCCAGGATGCAGTCCATGGCATCAAAATAGGGGCAGGGGTCTGAGTCTGCCCCTGGCTGGGAGCTGCCCCCTGTGACCCTGGCATACTCCTGCCGCAGCTCCTTTATTTTCATGGGAACCTGCTCCTGGGTTCGCATGTGGCCTTTGGTGGCCAGGCTGGCAGCCATCCGCCTGTAGACATTTGTGTTCCTCCGTTTAGTGCGGAGATCATGGATGTTGGAGGCATCCCCCCAAACCTGAAGTAGATCCCTAATCTCCACACTGGATCAGGCAGGAGCCCGCCTTTTCTGGCCCCTGGCAGGCTTCTGGGAGCTGGCAGACTGGTCCTGGGGAGCGGTGGAGGGCTGGCTGGCACTGGCTGTCTGGCTCATGCTGGGGCCACTGGGTCAGGTGCAGCAACTGCTGGCTCTGGGCTGGCAGGCTTGGAGCTGGCACAGGCACTGTGGCCAGAGTCTACCCCTTTAAGGGTTCTGTGGAGGGGGGGAGGGAGAGGTGTTTTCTTGGTTGTGCCCAGAGTGGCCACCAGGGCACCCTGGGAAGGGCTGGAGGCCCCCTATTTCGAAATAAGCATCTACACAGCACTTATTTCGAAATAGCAATTTCGAAATTGGTGCTATTCCTCATGGAATGAGGTTTACCAGTTTTGAAATAAGCCCTCCGCTATTTCAATTTAATTTTGAAATAGCGGTTTGGCTGTGTAGATGCTGGTAAAGTTATTTCGAAATCACGGCTGTTTTTTCTAAATAACTTTGCTGTGTAGACATACCCTTACAGAAAAAACACAACTCGGGTCATCTGAAGAAGTGGGCTATACTCACGAAAGCTCATGATACCATCTACATGTTTTGTTAGTCTATAAAGTGCTACCAGACCATTTGTTGTTTTCTTTCTGGACCTTGGTGGTTTGCTGTAGCATCCAAAAATTATCCAGAAGAGCAAGGCCTGATTTGTCAAAATGCTCTCTCTCTTAGCTAGTGATTCTTTTTTGAGTGGTCCCCGTGGATGCTCCACTCATGGTGTCAGGCTCATTCCAGCCCCGCAGCTCGGAGGCTTTGCATAGCTGTATTCAGCCGGGTCGCGCATGTGCGGTGTGCAGCATGCACCGTTCACACTCTTTGATCTTCGCGGGCACCTGGCTTACCTGTCAGGTCCTCTCAACCGTCCCTGGCCTCAGACTGCGCTTTGATCTCTCTCATCGTATCATAACTCTGGTCATCTGAAGAAGTGGGCTGTGCCCACGAAAGCTCATGATACCATCTACATGTTTTGTTAGTCTATAAAGTGCTACCAGACCATTTGCTTGCTTTTTTTTTTCTGTAACAGACTAACTTGGCTACCCTCTGAAGCTCCTATCATATCTTCAGTTTCTCAGTCCCCTCAGGGAGTCGGCAGTCAATTACTTGTAAATAGTTGTCCCTTTGTTCATTCTTCTTCTTTATCTTTAAAAAAACCACTTCCTTAAAGCCCCTTTCCCTGAAGCTGGCTTCCCCCATTGTCACTGACAAACAGAAGCGAGAAGAAAAAAAAAACCTTAACCCAGTCATGCCTGGATCTTCCAGATTCAAGAAGTGTGCCTTATGCAGTGAGCCCATGCCAACCTCAGATGGACACTCAGCATGTATATGCTGTTTAGGGGAAAACCATATTCCCCCAAAATGCGGGCACTGTTAAAAAATGACAGCCTGCACTCACCGAGACAGAGAAATGCACCTAAAAATCTTGCTGCTGGACAAAGCGCTGGACCCCGATAGAGTGGCTACTGCTGGGGAGACCCAGAAAAGAAGGGTCTCTTCCCCTGAGCCACCGGCAAGAAAGAAAAAGAAAGCTTCTCCCACCAGATCACTCCCATCTGAGAGGGCCGCGGGAGATAAGACAGTGTCCTCTGCCTCTGTCCTGCGACCCTCAGTACCTGGGTTGGGGACAAGAGTGAGCAAAGCTGTGGTAACCCATAGAGCTTCTTTGGTGCCGACAGCAGCTTCGGTGCCGACAAGCAGCGCCCAGGCTACAAAGGCGCTGGCACCACTCTGCTTAACTACACAAGCGGTGCCAGAGCAGCGATCACCCGCACGGACAGCAGCGGCACCGAACGAAGCTCTCCTGGCACCAGCAACACAGCAGCCACCATTGTTGGCACCGCAGAGCAGTTCCACAGCTCAAACAGCTGCGGCACTGCCAAGCACAGCAGTGCCGCGGCTTGATGGAACACCAGCACTGGAGTAGGAACTGGAGCCGGCACAGAAGCAGTCAGAGCCACCAGTGAATACACCTTACAAAACACGGAGACAAGGGGCTTCCCACTCCCCTTCTCCGAGATTTTCACCGGGTCCTTCTCCTTCTCCACCAAAGTATCAATCACCTCTGCAGCATGCCTACCAGCAGCGCACCCCAAGACAGCACTCCTATCACAGGCGCTATTCCCCATATGGACACCCACCCTACAGTGACTACTTACAGGCACCGATCCTACTCTCCACTATACAGACGGTCACCACGCTATCGTTATTCTCCACATGCAAGTTACAAGAGATGACGTACCAGTTGCAGATCATCCTGGTGCTCATCGCCTCACCCATTGGATTGTTATTATGATCGCTGCCTTGATTCTCCGTATTCGTCACGTTCATGCCTTCACCACCGTGCCCAACAACAATCTTCGCATGCCAGCCCACCGCCAGCAGAGCACACGCCGCCACAGCAACACCATAGTCATCAGCTCACCTCCCCAGCACACAGCCTGGGTGCCAAATCACACCGCTCAGACCTGGAGGAGGGACAATTGTCGGAAGCGGAGGACCAGCAGACTGAAATTCCAATCCCTGACTGCTCTTCCTCTTCACCAGACGAGACGGTTTTCCCAGTGGACACGTCTCCACCAGATGATTTTAAACAGTTCCAGGACCTCTTCAAGCGAGTGGCCCAGACCCAGGAAATCCAACTAACAGAGGTGCAAATGAAACAGTATAGATTATTGAAAATCTTGCATCCGAGGCAGAGCGTGAAGGTGTCCATTCCTATTGATGAAGCCATTATGGAGGTGACCGATACCATCTGGCAGACACCAGCGTCAGTGCCACCGACCTGCAGGAGAGCAGACAAACATTTTGTCCCATCCAAGAACCTCTTTAACCACCCACAACCAAATTCACTGGTGGTAGATGCAGCTCAACAGTGGGCCAAAGCACCGCAGTATAAGGCACCACCAGTTGTCAAAAAGCTGGACATATTCAGAAAAGTATACTCCTCGGCAACCCTGTTTCTGTGCATTTCTAATTATGCTGCCTTGTTGTCTAATCACAATTTTGACAATTATGAAAAGATAGCGCAGCTTCTTCAGTACCTGCCAGAAAATAAGCATCCCCTCTTAAAGTCTCTTGTGCAAGAGGGTTTTGTGGTGGCATGAGCGAGTCTGCAAATCTCATTGGATGTGGCGGACACAGCAGCTGGCACCACCGCAACTGCAATAGCCATGAGGCGTTCCTCTTGGCTTACTTCTGCAGCAGTTCCAAAGGAGCTTCACACAAAAGTGGAAATCTCCCATTTGACAAAAACAAGTTATTCACAGAAAAGACGGACGAGGGCCTTCATTCCAGGAAAGATTCCCAGTCTACACTCCGCACCCTGGGGATGTACACCCCCCCCTTTTGGCGCAAGAGATACTATCCATACCAGAGGAGGTATGACTACCCCATCAGAGACGACAATAGCAGCAGCAATCTATAGACCAAGACAACGCCCGCAACGTAGACGACCCCAACCATCCCGTACAGGCAATCAACAAAACACCAAGCAGCAAGTTTGATGGTTTGATCGAGGGCATGCAACAAGTCCTTACGGTGACAGAACAACAGGTCTCCCACCATCTACTTCGACCTTTTCAAGATCAATGGGCAGCGATTACATCAGACCGCTGGGTATTACAACTTGCGGTATCTGGGCTCACCATCCCCTTTACCATCATACCACCCACAAATCCACCAACCCCGTCCCTCTTCAGGGACCCATCTCACGAGATCCTGTTGAAGGAAGAAGCCCAGCATCTGCTCTCCATAGGAGCCATAGAGTCCGTTTCTCCTCAGTTCAGAGGAAGGGGGTTCTATTCACGGTATTTTCTCACAGAGAAAAAGACCGGAGGATGGAGGCCTATCCTCGACCTCAGGAATCTGAACAAATACCTCCACCGTCAAAGGTTCAAGATGGTGACCCTTTCCAAAATAATACCATCACTAGAGAAGGACGATTGGTTTGTAGCCCTCGACTTGCAAGATGCGTATTTTCACATGGCAATACAGTGAGCTTTCAGACGTTTTCTCCGATTCATCATTGGGAACAATCATTTCCAATACCGAGTGCTATTGTTTGGACTCGCATCAGCTCCTAGGGTGTTTTCAAAAACCCTGGCAGTACTAGCTGCTCACCTATGATGCAGAGATGTGATCATATTTCCGTATCTAGACAACTGCCTTATAAAAGGCAGGTCGAGACAAGATGTACTACACATGGTGACAGTAACCAGGCAAACATTTCTGTCTCTTGGGCTCATAATCAATGAGCAGAAGTCGTCTCCAGATCCTACGCAGAGTATACATTTCATAGGTGCACATCTAGATTCCACCACAGGACGTGCGTAGTTACCTCAAGAGCATTTTCGGATTATACACGAGCTGGCCACAGTAGTCATCCATGCCCCTACAGTCACTGTACTTACCTGTCTCCGCCTCATGGGGCATATGGCGGCCACCACCTTCGTAGTTCAACATACGAGACTTCACTTTCACTGTCTGCAGCATTGGCTGGCATCAGTGTATACTCCAACGAAGCATTCCATGCACAAGGTGATAAACCCAACTGCTTTAGTTCACAGATCCCTGGGTTGGTGGTTGAACCCCAAAAATCTGCTAGCAGGGGTCCCATTCAAATGCCAACAGCCATCGGCCCAGCTGACTACGGATGCCTCCCTTTTGGGCTGGGGGCACACATTGATGGCATGTCCGGGCAAGGCAGATGGTCTGCAGCGGAGGCAGTTTCCCATATCAACCTCCTAGAACTAAAAGCGGTATTCCTTGCGTGCAAGCATTTTTGCACGCACATTATTGGTACGACCATCTGAGTGCTTACGGACAACATAGTTGCTATGTATTATATCAGTCGTCAAGGAGGAACACGATCCCGGCTACTCTGCGCACAGGCAGGCCGCTTATGGAACTGGTGCGTATGAAACCGCATCACTCTGGTAGCGTCCTACTTACCAGGCATGAGCAACGTCATGGCGGATGCTCTCAGCAGATTTTTCCCTCAGGATCATAAGTGGGAAATCCACCCCAATGTCCTGGACAACATCTTTCGAACTTGGGGATCGCCACAAATAGACCTCTTCCCGACCTACGGGAACAAGAAGTGTCACCTTTCCTGCTCCAGAGCAGGCATGGGCAAATGCTCCCTTGGAGATGCACTGTTAATCTGTTGGGAAGTGCCTCTACTCTATGCATTCCCACCAACAGTACTTATTCCGAGAGTAATCCAGAAAATCAAAGAAGACTCAGCCCAGGTCATACTTCTAGCACCAGCCTGGGCAAGACAACCGTGGTACCCATTCCTTCACAGGATGTCCCTGTTCCCACGATGTCCCTTGCCACTCCTCCCAGACCTTCTCTCCCAGAACCAGGGGTCCCTGTTACACCCCAGCGAACTGGCGGCATTAATGGCAACGCCACCTTTCATGGTTTTCAGCAAGGACTCAATCACGTTGCATACCCATCCAGCCTTCATTCCTAAAGTCGCATCACAATTTCATGTCAATGAACCAATCATCTTGCCCGTCTTTTACCCGAAGCTGCATACCTCTACTCGAGACTCGTTACTCCATACCCTTGATGTACGTTGAGCTATAGCATTTTATATAGATAGAACACAGACTTGGTGCAAAACTGACCGTCTAATAGTATCCACAGCGGACCGCTCCAAGTAACCCATTGTCCTCCCAGCGTCTTTCCAGGATCATAGTCTCTTGCATCACCAAGTGTCACTCAATCCATAACAAGCCCCTTCAGACTCTACCTAGGGCACACTCCACCAGGGCAGTGGCAACATCCATGGCGTTTGTCAGAGGAGTCTCACTGCCGGAAATCTTCAAGGAAGCCACATGGTCCTCAAGCTTGACTTTTGTGAACCACTATGCGATAGCGCGGTGGTGGATGCCTGAGTCCTCAGTGACCTCAGCAGTACTTTCGGTCATTGACAAACCTGAACTCCAGGAACGCAACGCGAGCACTGCTACGAAGTCACCATGAGTTGAGCACCCACAGGGACCACTCGAAGAAGAAGAAGTAGTTACTCACCTTCATGCAATAAGGATGGTTCTTCGAGATGGGTCCCCATGGGTGCTCCACATCCCACCCTTCCTCCCCGTTCCGGAGTTGTTTCTTTTTGTATCCTTAAAGATACCAAATGGTGAGAGGAACTGACAGGTAAGCTGGGTGTGCGCGCTGCACACCGCACATGTGCGACCCGGCTGAATACAGCTATGCAAAGCCTCCAAGCTGTGGTGCCAGGATGAGCCCGACACCATGAGTGGAGCACCCACGGGGACCCATCTCAAAGAACCATCGTTACTGCACGAAGATGAGTAACTTCTTCTTATGAAGTCAGCTACAAAAATCTGCTTAGTATATGGCAACATCAGAGACAACCCATGCCTGTTGATTGGGGGAGCGGGAGTGGCAAGGCGGCGAGAGAGGGCAGCGGTTTCAGCCTTGTTACTGAGCATGCTTCGTTTGGGTGAGCCTGTTCACTTCAAGCCAAGCAACAAGTCTGTGGGGGACATGAATTTGGATTACCCCTCCATGTGTTGCCTCTGGGCAGCATAATAATTAACTAATAGTATTTCTATGATGATCATATAAACTTAATTTAGTGGAATGTGTTTGTTTAGTGATATGTGTTTGTAGATTTGTGAAGATTGGAGTGATAGAGTGGAATCAAATGGAATTTAAGCAATGGTTTCTGAATCATCCCGGACAAGTGGTGCTTCTTGTGGTAAGTATCATTGACAACTCATTCAGATCAGAAAAATGCCTCTGCCACTTGTATTTGGATATCTGTTGCAGTGAGAAACTTCTTTTAAATATCCAAATCCTGTGTAAATAATGCTATATGGCTGCAGGATTCTAAATTTCAGTACAAAATGTTTGACTACTTGATGATAACATGATTCTTTTACATAAACTTATTTTTTTTACATTTTTTCAGTTTTAATCCTGCTTCTGTACTCTAGTTCTCTGATTATTGAAGATGGTTGGAGAAATTTAAAGGTTGCCTAATGGTGGAAACATTTTGTATTCCCCAGTAGTAAAGGAAAAAGTGACGAAACAATAGTCTTGACAATAGAGTTAAAAGAGAGCAATAGTGGTAGGAGGGTAATTTTAAGGACTGTAACAGAAGCTTACAGAAAAAAAGTTATATGCTAATTATATTTAAGAACATAAGAACGGCCATACTGAGTCTGACCAAAGGTCCATCTACTCCAGTATCCTGTCTTCTGACAGTGGACAATGCCAAGTGCCCCAGAAGGAATGAACAAAACAGGTAATTATTGAGCAGGGCAGGAATGATGTTCCTAGCCCCTGTCACCCATTCCCAGCTGCTGACAAACAGGAGGTAGGGACACCATTCCTGCTTATCCTGGCTAATAGCCATTGATGGTGCTATCTTCCATGAATTTATCTTGCTCTTCTTTGAACCCTATTATAGTCCTGGCCTTCTCAATATCCTCTGGCAAGGAGTTCCGAAGGTTGACTGTATTGTGTGAAGAAATACTTTCTTTTGTTTCTTTTAAACCTGCTATCTATTAATTTCATTTGATGACCTGTAGTTCTTGTGTTATGGGAACAAGTAAATGGTTTTTCCTTATTTACTCCACATCAGTCATGATTGTATAGATTTCTATCCTATATATCCCCACTTAGTTATCTCTTTTCTAAACTGAAAAATCCCAGTCTTATTAAAATTTCCTCCCATGGCAGCTGTTCTAGACCCCTAATAATTTTTGTTGCCCTTTTCTGAATGTTTTCCAATGCCAAGATATCTTTTTTGAGATGAGGAGACCACAGCTACGTGCAGTATTCAAGATGTGGGTGTACCACAGCTTTATAAGATTTTCTGTATCTTATTCTCTATCCCTTTCTTAATTATTTCTAATATTCTGTTCACTTTTTTGACTGCTGCTGCACACTGAATGTATGCTTTCAGAGAACTTTCCATAATGACTTCAAGATCTCTCTTGAATGGTAACAGCTAATTTAATCCCTATAATTTTATATGAATAGCTGGAATTATGTTTTCCAGTGTTAAAATTAATCTGCCATTTATTAGTAACCTGAAGTAAAATACAGAAAAATACAGAAAAATGTGATCATTTTAGAATAAGGTTAAGTAAGAAAAATTTTTATAATTTTTTTCTCTGCGTTAAGAAGGGAAAAATCAAATAAGCATGGGGTTCAACTATCATTATTCATTATAAACAGCTCTTATCATCATTGGGACTATTTGTGAGTAAAGCACTGATCAATATGAGGATGTCAGAATCTGCCCCCAAGTTATTAAACCAATCCATGTGCTTGTTCAACATGTACTTTTGAATTCAAAGAAATCAAAATTGTAGTTAATGCTGCCAAAATAATATTTGCCTTTTTAGAGCCAAATTATGTTCAGTAAGGATTGTACAAGAGTTTTCCAGAGTTCTGATCCAAAAAAGGGACTGACAGGAGTCCATGATGAATTAGTCCATCATCTAGAGCAGCTTGCAGAGATGGCATCGGATATTATTCAACTTCACAAGCAAACCACACTGGAAGCACTGCTTACTTTGTACATCCACAGTAGGGACATACTTTCCAGTCTGAAAGATAAACAAATCTTCAAAATGGAGGATTTTGAATGGACAAGGTACAAAGTTTTAAAATTATAGATGGGTGTAATAGCAACACCTAATTGCTTCCCATTACACATTGTTTTCAGTTGCTTATAACTTTATCAACATTTAAGTACTAAGGCTGAGGTTTTCTATGCTGAGCATCTACTTTAGGCTCAGGGGTTGTTTTTTGGTGTTTTTTTTAATTTTGGCTAAAAAATTGGACTGTTTCTAGGAACAAATCTTGGGGAAAATGCTTGTTTTTCCATGTTAAAAATTTTTGGTTACCTATACTTTGAGAAGCTATGTCAACCCATACTTTGCAGCATGGATTTGAATTTGGCAGGACAGTATTCTTTGGGTCAGGAATGTACCTTTTGCCAATTCTGTCAAAATCTGCCCAGATTTGGCCTAGTTATATGCATTTGAAAAATCACAATTTGCACATGCCCAGTAGAGACTTGCTAGAGCAGAGGGGGGTAAACTACAGCCTGTGGTCCACATCTGGCCCTAGGTGGGAACTCAGAGGCTGAACCAGGGTGGCTAGCCTTCAGCTTTTTCCCTTTTTTCTCCCCACCCTTGCAGCCTCAGCTCCCCCAGTGCCCAGGCAGTGCACTCATTGTGCCATCAGCTCTGATGCTTCAGGCAGTGCAGTCAAGGGGTAGGAATCAGCAGAGTGCTGGGGTTGGGTGGGGCACAGGGGACCTGGGGAGATAGCAGCAGGGGTTGGATAGGAGGCAGTTATGGGGAGCAGGGGGTGTTGGATAGGGGATGGGGGTTCCTGGGGAATAGTCAGAGGGTGGGGAGCGGAGGGTTAGATAGGGGATGGGTCTTCCATGCCTTTTCTATCCAGCCCTCTATACAATTTTTGAACCTCATTTTGGCCCTTAAGCCAAAAAGTTTTCCGCTCCTGTGCTAGATTTTCAGCCCAATTTCCTAAATATTCTGTCCATATTGGGTATGTTCTAGCTTAGAGCTTAGCAGGATTTCTTGGCAGATATAGCTCTGGATTGCTGCTGGAGAGCACGGGGCCAGGCATCAAAACTGTAAGCAAAAAGTCAATGTCTCCTGTGCTGTCAATGCCCTCCTATTCCCACTGAGCCAAGAGGGCATGTAGAAAAAAATCTGTCTGGCTCTAATGTAAAGGGAACAGGACCTGGATAGTGGTTGGTGGGGAGGGGAGGAGGATGAAATCTAGGAGGAAAATGGTTGAGGGACTGACTTGAAAGCACATGAGGAGTCAGGACAAAGGTGGAGACTAGAACTGGCTAAGCAAAGAGTTTAGGACAAGAAGCCAATTGTGGGGCCAATGAGACTGAATGACAATCCCAATGTTTCATACAGTATGTTGAAGTGCACTACAAAACTTTTATTATGTGGTAGCAGGATCCACAATACCCAATAGTGTCTGACAAGCTAGTGTGCCATATGTTAAAAACCTACCTTGCTGCCCTCCAATTTAGTGGTATTTTTACTCAATCAGTATTTCATATCATTATGATAAAATTAATGCTTTATTTTCAGTCTATAATGGACTTAACTTTGCTTTCTAAGTTTTCTCCTATTTACGATTATTCTTTTTTGTTTGACTCTTTCTGCACCTTGAACTCAGTCTAATTTATCCATGTATTTTAAAAATCCACGCATTTTTCACAAAGTGAACATATGTGATGTTAATTCCTTTGTCATTCATTTTACCAGATTCTGATTCACAAATATCGTTTCAGGCAGTTGCGTTATGAATGGAATGAAATGAATAGCACCTGTAGGATAGTTCAAGGTAATGCCTCCTTTGTTTATGGCTACGAGTACTTGGGCTGTTCCTCTCGATTGGTTATTACACCGCTCACTGACCGGTGCTGGTTAACCCTTACTGGAGCACTACACTTGAATCTAGGAGGCTGCCCTGCTGGTCCAGCTGGTACAGGAAAAACCGAGACTGTCAAAGACCTGTCAAAAGTAAGTACAATGTCTTGATATGACAAAATAAATCTAGTGTATTTATGACCGTTCCTTTTAGAGAATAGATAGCCAGTAGTTTTTCTGCTACTCAGCTTGTGTCTGAATTCATGACTAATGGTTAACACATTTCACTTGTATTCAAGTATCAGAGGGGTAGCTGTGTTAGTCTGAATCTGCAAAAGCGATAAGGAGTCCTGGGGCACCTTAAAGACTAACAGATTTATTGGAGCATAAGCTTTCATGGGCAAAGACCCACTTTGTCAGATGCATCTGATGAAGTGAGTCTTTGCCCACGAAAGCTTATGCTCCAATAAATCTGTTAGGGTATGTCTACACTACAAAGTTAATTCGAACTAACAGCTGTTAGTTCGAATTAACTTTCATAGGCGCTACACACGCAAACCGCTAGTTCGAACTTAATTCGAACTAGCAGAGCACTTAATTCGAACTAGGTAAACCTCATTCTACAAGGACTAACGCCTAGTTCGAATTAAGGGCTGTGTAGCCACTTAATTCGAACTAGTGGGAGGCTAGCCCTTCCCAGGTTGCCCTGGTGGCCACTCTGGGCCAAGCCAGGGAAACTCGTCTGCCCCCCTGCCGGCCCCAGAGCACTTAAAGGGGCACAGTCTGGCAACGGTGCCCGTGCCAGGTGCAAGCCTGCCAGCACCCAGCCAGCAGACCCTGCACCTGGCACGGGATGAGCCAGCCACCCGCTGCCACCCAGCCCTCCCCCTCTTCTCAGGACCAGGCTGGCAGCTCCCAGGAGCCTGCCGGGGGCCGCAAGAGGCGGACACCTGCCTGGTCTAGTGCAGAGATCGTGGACCTCATCGAGGTTTGGGGGGAGACCTCCAACGTCCACAATCTCCGCACTAGGCACAGGAAAGTGGCTGTCTAGGGCAGGATAGCTGCCAGCTTGGCCACCAAAGGCCACATGCGAACCCAGGAGCAGGTTTGCATGAAAATCAAGTTGGTCCAGTGAGACCCCCGACCCTGAGCTTAGAACATAAGAATGGCCGTACTGGATCAAACCAAAGGTCCATCTCGCCCAGTAGCCTGTCTGCCAACAGCGGCCAACACCAGGTACCCCGGAGGGGATGGACCGAAGACAATGGCCAAGCCATTTGTCTCGTGCCATCCATCTCCAGCCTTCCACAAACAGAGGCCAGGGACACCATTCCTACCCCCTGGCTAATAGCACTCCATGGACCCAACCTCCATGACTTTATCTAACTTCTCTTTAAACTTTTATAGTTCTAGCCTTCACAGCCTCCTGTGGCAAGGAGTTCCACAGGTTGACTATTTGCTTTGTGAAGAAGAACTTTCTTTTATTAGTTTAAAGCCTGCTACCCATTCATTTCATTTGGTGTCCTCTAGTCCTTCTATTATGGGAACTAATGAAGAACTTTTCTTTATTCGCCCTCTCCACACCACTCATGATTTTATAGACCTCTATCATATCCCCCCTCAGTCTTCTTTTTTCTAAGCTGAAAAGTCCCAGTCTCTTTAGCCTCTCTTCATATGGGACCAGTTCCAAACCCCTAATCATTTTACTTGCCCTTTTCTGACCCTTTCCAAGGCTAAAATATCTTTTTTGAGGTGAGGAGACCCCATCTCTACACAATACTGAAAATATGGCGTACCATAGTTTTATACTTCCCCTCCTCCTTCTTCCCCTGGCTTCCCCCTTCCAGCTCCCTCCTCCCAGGTTTCCACCTCCCCTCTCCCACCTCCTTTTCCCAGTCTCCCCAGAGGTTAATCCCCCCCACCCCACCCTCAGTTTTGTTAAATAAAGAGAGTTTCTATTTTTGAACATATGTGTCCTTTATTTTTTACATCAGGAAGGGGGGCTAGGGAAGGGTAAGTGGAAGGAGGTGAGGGAGTAATGGGGCACGAGCCCCCAATGGGGAGGACTGGGGTGGCTCTGCGGGCTCCTCGGGGTGGAAGCTCTCCTGCAGGGCCTCCTGGATTCTGACAGCCCCCCGAATGACCCCCCCCAGATGGCAGCCTGTGGCAAATGTAGCCGGGCTGATGGCCAAGTGCTGTGATGTGCCGAGTGCGGGCACTCAGGGCACTCCAAGACAGGACTGCTTTGCTGCCCCTCATCGAGGTAGACAAGCAAGTGGGGAACCCTGAGAACAGTCTGTCCGGAGTGGGGGTCGGGTCCCTTTAAGCACAGCCCTCGGCTAGCCTGAGGCAGCAGCTCCACGCTCTAAGTCCTAAGCTGATGCCCTGCCGGCACTGGTTCCGGCCAGCCTTAACTTCGGTTCAGGGTCCACTCAATGTGGACATGCTCGTTCGAATTAGCAAAACGCTAATTCGAACTAGTTTTTAGGTCTAGATGCACTAATTCGAACTAGCTTAGTTCGAATTAACTAATTCGAACTAAGTTAGTTCAAATTAGTGCTGTAGTGTAGACATACCCCTAGTCTATAAGGTGCCACAGAACTCCTTGTCACATTTCACTTGTAGAATTTGAATGCAATCTAATGCTGTTTTTGGAAGCTTCAGGACTTAGGTCAGACCACCATATCGTCTGCCTCCAACAGTGTTGGTGGTTTGATTTCTCCTGTTTTGTTTTATAACTTATATTTTTATTTGTTTTCTTGTAGTAGTGATTTGATTTCAGCTTTTAGCTGCTCTCTCACTTTCCTAAGATGAAGAATTAATGGAGTATTGAGGCTCATATCTTCTGCTTTCTCCAGTAGGGATTTTCTTGTGTGTGATCACACCACCCTCTATTCTGTCAGCAGAGAAGCTCTACAGGCATGAGTCAAGTCCAAGCAGCCTTTTGGGAAGTTTCAAGGGCAAGTTATGCCTTGCTCCCAGAAGTTGCCAACCCTCGCTCTGCCAGGGAATGAGGATTTGGGTCAGAAAGTAATGATGGAGCCTCAGGCCCTGGCTCTGCTCCAAGCCATAATCCATCATGAAAGGCTTGACCAGGAACAAGACCACCCCTCACAGCCCATTAAGGGGAAAATATTGCAAAATACAGAGACTCTAGGTACCAGAAAGATAAAAGCAAATGTGCTCTTCATAAGGCAGCAATTTGTATAGTGAATAAACAAGCAATGTAAAAATTGGCATTTAAACCCTTTTTTCATTGCATAACTGTGAGGTTCTTTGTCAAGTAGTGTCCCCGTGGGTGCTCCACTGTTGGCATCGGGTTCTCCTGGCACTGCAGATCGGAGTTTTCCATTAGCAGTGGTTGGCTGGACCGCGCATGCATGGCACGTGCTTATCTCCATTTGTGCCTTTTTGATATTTCATGTGGTCCGACTCCTGCTAGTTCCTTCCTCGCTGTCCCAGGTTGCAGATGGAGAAAGATTCATCTCATCAATGACTCTAGTCAGACAAGAAATTTAGTTTTACTATTAGTTGTTCTTCATTTAGTCAGTTTTTGAATTGTTACTTATAGTTATAGTGTTAAACTTTTTTTTAAAAAAAACAAGCTCTCTCGTTAGAAGTTTTCCTTTCTTTTTTTTTTTTTTTTTTTTTTTTTTTAAGGAAAGAGAGAGAGAGAGAACTAAATAAAAAGCAAACAGAGAAAATGCAAACGCTGCGTGCCTCCAACATGCCAGGATTTTAGAAGTGTGCCGCATGTTGAGAGCCCATGCCAGCCTTCCACAGGCATGCTGACTGCATAAAATGTTTGGGCGAAATTAATGTCCCTCAGAAATGCACTCACTGCATGAAACTTACAGTGAGGGCATGGCAGACTAGAGAGATGAGGCTCAGGATGTTCTCATTTGACAAAGTCCTGCAGTCTTCAGAGCTAGACTCTCATATACCAAGAAAGGAAAAATGGAGAGCTTCCTCTCCCACTTTGGCTCCAGCCCACAAAAGAGCCTCACCAGCCCTTTCCCTACCATCAGCCTAAACAAGCAGAATAAGCGTTGGGGAGAAACCGGGAACATTGGGTGTCACAAAATCGCAGCTTAAAATGGCCTCAGAGCCCAAAACTGTCCATAGACCATCTTCGGTACTGACAACTGTGGCACTGAACTAGCATTCAGCACTGCCAGCCGTGGCAACGCATCCTGTGGCACTGCTATCCATGGCATCCACACCATCGGTGTTGCGTGTAGCAATGGCACCAAAACAACCGGTGCAGGCACCGGCGCCAAGGTACCCGCTGACAGCACCGGAAGATGACAGAAAATTCTGCACCAGAGGAAGTGGTCTCTTCTCCAGCACCGAGGAAGGCGCCTCAAAAATTGCAAAGAACACGCAACATCAGCCGAGAGCCACTTCAATTTTCACCAACTCCATCATCACCGTCACCTACAATACATTCTCCTATGATACAGACTTCTACCATGAGCCATGACAGACACTATGGACCGGTTTCTGATCTTTCCCATGTACCCCAACAACCTTACCGGAGATACACTTCTTTGTCACCTCCTCCATCCTCAGGGGGATCTCTCGGATTGATACATTCTCCAGTACTCTCTCCTCATACATACCATCATATGCACTGCATGAGCGTATCTCCATCATGGTTCCATTCTCCCAACAGATGGAACTATCAGCAGCATCACCATTCACATTATTATCATTATTCTGACCATTGGTCAACTCACCACTGTCACCAAAGGTGAGTATATCAACCACCGTGCAGTCGGGAACATCCACCCAGGCAAAATATTCACCCTCTTCTACAGTATACAGACCGGAACCTACAACTTCTCCCTCCAAGATACACCATCAATCCGAATCCGAGGAGGGACAGATGTCTGAGACAGAGGAACAGCAGCCAGACATTTCGCCGACTGACCAGTCATCCTCATCTCCCAATGAGTCAGTTATTCCTGATAATTAATCACCACCTGACAACCTGAAACAGTTTCAGGAACTTTAAGAGGGTAGCTGCCAGCCAAGAGATCCGGCTGACCGAGGTCCAAGAAAAACAACACCGGCTCCTCAAAAATCTTCAACCGTCACAGCATGCAAAAACCACAATTTCTATAGATGAGGATATTATGGAGGCTGCCGATGAGATCTGGCAGACTCCGTCGTCAATACCTCCAACCAATAAGCGGGTGGATAAAAAGTACTTCGTCTTGCCTAAAGGCACAGAATTTCTATTTTCCCACCCACAACCTAACTCCTTAGTTGTGGATGCAGCTCAGCAAAGGGCTAAACTTCCACAATATAAAAATAATTTTGCAAAGAGAATAAGCATCTGGACATCTTTGGGTGCAAGATGTACTCATTGGAAACTTTACTTCTCTGAATAGCAAATTATGCAGGATTGCTCTTTAACCATAATTTTGACAATTGTACTAAGCTTATTTCCCTCATTAAGCATTTACCAGACTCAAAAAGACGGATACTGAAATCGATCGTGCAAGAGATATGCTTCATCAGAAACCTCTCTACAGATAGCCCTGGACATAGCTGATCAGTAGCTTGAGCTGCTGTGACATTAGTAGTCATGAGAAGAGCCTCATGGCTTCAGTCAGCAGCAGTTCCTCATGAACTGCAGACAAAAGTGGAAGACTTTCCATTAGATAAAGAGAAACTATTCTCTGGAAAGAGAGACAAAGTCCTATACTCTAGTAAGGACTCAAGGACTACCCTTCTTCTTCGAGTGATTTCCCTGTGGGTGCTCCATTGTAGGTGCTGGACTTGCCCCGGCACCGCAGATCAGAGATTTTTGCAGCGGTAGTCGGACGGATCGCACATGCACGGAGGAGTCTCGCAGCGTTTGTGCTCTTTTGCACATGCGTGTGATCCAGCTTCTGCCAGTTCCTCGTCTGCAGCCTGAGGCAGTTGAGGAGTGAACTGCTTCTCCTCGAGTTACATTGTGAGAGAGTTCTAGTTACTTACCTTTCATATAGTTCTTCCTCTTCTTCCCTCATATTTCATCTTAGTTGGTTCTTCAACTTGTTCTCTAAAAAAAAAACCAACCAAACAAAAACAATATAGTTATACATTTCTATTCTATAGTTAGTTTTCCCCCTTCTACCATTGTTAATATACAGTCAGGTTTATCCCTCGCTTGTAAATAGTTCATTTTTCATATTTAAAAAAAAAAAAAAAAGCTTGGGTCTCCAGGTTTTAAAAAGCGTGAGGCATGTTGTGAGGCCATGCTGGCCTCAGACGGACATTCCACCTGTATACTGAGCTGCTTACGGGAAGCTCATGTGCCGCAAAAGTGCCCCCATTGCAGCAAGCTAACGGCCCAGCTCGCCGGGACAGAGAGATGAGGCTTTGCATGATTTTATTTGACAAGGCCCTCCAGCCTGATGGAGCAGCCTCTCCTACGCCTCAACAGACCCAAAAACTGAGCATCTTCTCCAACCGCAGCTCCAACGCACAAAAAGAAACCCTCTCTGGTGAGGTCTCTACCCGCTGTAACCTGCGGTAGAGTGAGCATGGGCAGTAAGCCAAGCACATCTGGGATACCTGTTTCCCATTCTCTCTCAGTGGCGGCTTCCATATCAAAGAAGTCGACGACAACGGCACCGACCGCATGACTGGCACCAGCGCCAGCACTCCTGGCACCGAAGCTGTCAGCACCGGCGCCGCATTTGCAGCCGGCACCAGTAAGTGCCAAGCCACAATTACCGGCACCGACTTCGGCACCAGAACCTGCAGTACTGAGGAAGGCAGTGGCAAAGACTCATCGGCACCGAAGCCCTTCTCCATGTTCTCTGTCACTGACGGGGATGCCGGCACCCTCACCACCACCGGCAGCACCGGCATCCCCTTCACTTCCGCCCAGTCGAGACAATCAGCACCGCTCTTCACATAGACTACCATCTCTGTTCCTCACTCCACCTAGAGAGCCTACTCATTACTCCCAATGACAATTCTCAGCCTCTCCGTCACCTCCTCCAAGGAGATCTTACACTCCCTCCCGCTCTCCATGACCACCAAGATCCACTTACTAGAGGGAATACAGGAGACCTCACACATACAGGCATTCTCCAACATATAGCAATTATTACTACCATGATGACTGCCACCACCATTGCGACCGACACAGACATCGTTCGCCATACAGATACTTCTCTCATTACAGATCCAGATCTCGTCCGCAGTCAACATATGAGAGTGCATCTGGACATTCGCCTGCTCTACCCTCATCTGTCTTAGAACAGAACCCAGTGTCTCCTCAACCTTCTCGTTCTGACATTGACCAGGAGCAGCCCACTGCAGTAGAGGTACAACCACCTGATATATCCCCTACAGATCAGTCCTCTTTGTCACCTCCTGACGATTTAAAACAATTTCAAGAGGATGGCAGTTAGTCAAGAATCAGAGGGGTAGCCGTGTTAGTCTGGATCTGCAAAAGCGACAAGGAGTCCTTTGGCACCTTATAGACTAACAGATATATTGGAGCATAAGCTTTCATGGGCAAAGACCCACTTCATCAGATGCATGTCGAAGTGGGTCTTTGCCCACAAAAGCTTATGCTCCAGTACATCTGTTAGTCTATAAGGTGCCACAGGACTCCTTTTTGCAGTTAGTCAAGAGATACAGTTGTCAGAGATTAAAGAGAAACATCACCTCCTTAAGAATCTGCAAACTTCTCAATCTTCAAAGCTGGCCATCCCGCTTGATGAAGCCATGTTGGAAGTTGCAGTCGAGATCTGGCAAACCCCGGCAGCCGCCTTACCTACCAACAAGAGGGCAGATAAAAAGTATTTTGTGCCACCCAAGAGGTCTGAGTTTTTATTCAATCACCCTCAGCCAAATTCCTTGGTAGTAGATGCGACACAACAAAGGGCGAAAACACTGCAGTATAGGAACTACACATTAGACAAAGATTCTAAAAGACTGGATTTATTTGACAGGAAGGTTTACATGTCATCAACACTCCTCCTCAAATTGTCCATTTGTTAATCATCTTATCCCATTTCCACTAGTCGTGGTCACAGATCACTTCAGACTGCTGTGTCCTAGACATGGTAGTCCTCACTTTCCCATGGCCTCCTTCCCCGTCCTCTTTCAGGGATCCCTTTCACATGAATCTTCTCAACCAGGAGGTGCTGTCATTTCTTGCACTAGGAGCAGTAGAGGAGTTTCCTCCAGAGTGCAGGGGCAAAGGGTTTTATTCCTGATATTTCCTAATCCGGAAAGCCAAAGGCAGTCTTTGTTCAATATTGGACCTCAGAGATCTCAATGCCTTTATAAAAAAGACAAGCTTCAGGATGGTGATTCCTGTTTCCATTATCTCTTCCCTCGATTTAGGGGACTGGCACACTGCTGTCAATCAGAAAGATACGTACTTCCATATCATGGTCATTCTGGCTAAGTAGTTTTCTTCGTTTTACAGTTGGTCATTCCCATTACCAGTTTGTAATGCTTCCTTTTGGACTTTCCACAGCCCTCAGGGTGTTCATGAAATGCATGGCAGTTGTGGTTGCTTTCCTCAGAAATCAGCTGTTTGTGGCTGTTCAAGCTCTGTGAGGGAGGAGGAGGGATAGGGATTGGGTATGAATCAGGCGCTTTGTGGCACTCCAAAAGTGCTTGGAGGGAGTTGAAGGAATAGGAAATGCGGCGCTGCAGTGCGCAAGAGATGCGTGTGGGAGGATGACAGTTGGGGGGGGTCCATAGGCCTGGGTGGAATGCCAGTGGACCACGGGCTGCTGCAGTCCACTGAGATGGAGGACCACTCATGCAGCCCATTCACTATTCTTGGTTACCTAAGGTTGGTATAGACTGTGCCTGTTCCCTCCCCCACAAGCTACTGGGGAAGAAAAGGTATGGAAAATGTTTACATTAAATATATGTCTACACTGCCAAAGAAAACGTGTGCAAAAACACTGAAATGTTGCTTTTAGCTCGGGTTAGTAAGTTAAATTAAGGTTTATAGGGCATCTTGGATTGAATTGAGCTTCTAAAAGTTTAGTTGTTGTGTCTTCACTATTATTTTAGAGCTGCATTAGCTAACCTGAGTTAGGAACTCGTGGTTTTGCTTTTGTTTTGCAGTACAGCCGCTCCTCGAGTTACGACCACCTCCACTTACGACCATCCGCACTTAAGACCAAAGCGGTTGGAAATGCGGACCCAAGTTATGAACAGTGATCCACGCTTATGAACAGCGCGGTCGCCATGTAACTCTATGGGATCTGAGTTACGAACACTTCGAGTTATGGACCAAGTGTTGGTTCGTAACTTGGGGAGCGGCTGTATAGGCAAAGGCCTAAGATAAGGAGGCGAAGTAGGGCATGCTCATAGTGGAACATAATTTGTTTAATTTTCCTGAAGGCGGCTCAGCTTTCAAAAGTTTGGGAATAGTGCCCCAATTGTAAATATTAAGAGTTATGATTTAAATGATTTAGAAATATAAAAGGTGCATCAGATCTAAGGTGAGGTTGCTTGTCTCCTTTTAGAATCACATATTTAAAAATTGTCTATCAAAAATAATTCTTCAAAAATATTATTTCAACAGTTTTTATGTCTATGGGGATGACCTTATTAATATGCTATTATTTTAATGTTTCAATAACACATTATGTCTTCTCTAAAACAGTATTTTTTCCCCTTAGGCCATGGGAAGATTCTGTATGGTTTTTAATTGTTTTGAGAGCATGGATTACCAGGTAAGGCATGTAATGTTCTTTATCTTGAATATTTTAACAGGATAGTACTGCAAAGCAGAATCAATATAATTCCCCTCCAAACGATAGTATAGTAACAAGGCTTATCCACTACCTACTGCAGCTATAAAGATTAGACTGCCATTTGCTCTTGGGGTTTTTAATGAATTAATTGCATGATGTTATAAATAGCTAAGAAACATTTTAGAGCTTCTCTGTTGATGTCTGATTTTTAAGATGATGATGTCTTAAGATGATGTCTCATCTATTATAACTCAGCTTTCAAAAGGAAAAATATTTTATGTTATTCCTCTTAGTTTGATCCTACAAGTATTTCTTCTTTGAGGAGTGTCCCTGTGGGAGCTCCACCTTAGGTGTCTTGGGTGCCGCTGCGTGCCTAGTCAGAGATTTTTGGAAGCCATGTGCTCCGGTGTGCCGTGCATGTGGGGCAGATGGCTCATGCGGTGCCTCCACGGCGCATGTGTGGCAACCGTCCCTTCAGTTCCTTCACTGCTGCTGCCGGCGTCAGTCGGAACCGCTCTCTTCTCCAACTTAGTTTTTCCCTTTCTTAGCTAGGATAGTTACTTACTTGTTCAATTCTCCAGTTAAATCATTCAAGTTTTGCTGTTAGTGTTAGTTGTAGCTTAAATTTTGTTTTCTTTTATTAGTTCTTACATTACTTAGGATTAGATTTCTTTCACCAAACCTAGGGATATTCTACCTGGATGCTGGGTTCCCCAGGTTTTAAACAGTGCCTATCCTGTAGGCTTTCAATTCCTATATCTGACGGGCACTCTCAGTGCATTCAGTGCCTTGGCCAAAAGCATGCCACAGCACATGAGCACTGTAAACAGTTCACAGCCTACACGTGGAAAGCGATGGAGTTACAGTTGAAGTTAAGTTCCCTGGAAAACGCTGAAAGACCAGCCTCCAATCCAGAGCGCTCTAGACTACCGTAACAGCCCTCACCAGTGGCCATATTAGAGAAGTTGGTCCTATCTGCCACGTCTTCTCGAGACTCTTCCTCAGACTCCTCTAGGAAGAGATCCCACATGGTGGGCACAGGTGACTCCCCCTCAAAGAAGCAGGAGACAGCACCTAAAATACCCCCTGCATTGACCCATTTAAGGGTTCAGGACAGGGAGGTACCGGGACCATTGTCAGAACATGGGTCCCGAGGGTCGAAGGACCTAGCAAGGCCATCAAACAGGGCACCGAGTAAACCCAAGTTGAAATTGGCACCGGTTACACCGATATCTGCTGACTCGGCACCCAAGAAGGCCATGTCAAAGACACATCTTAGATTGACACCATTAGCACCGAAGCACGTCAAGGTACTTGCACCCCCAGTATCAATGCTTCTCCTAGTACCAAAAATACAGAAGCATGCCTTACCTTAGGCACCATCAGCACTGCAGATTGCAGCGGTACTGCCGTCCTCTGCACCATCAGTGCTGCCTGCATCAGTTGCCCCTCCACTAACGACAGTCGAGGAACTCCGGGTCACGTTGATACTGACCACGCTGCTATTCGGCACCGATGGTCCACCTGCATCCAGCAGATTTGGGTTATCCACTCCAACCCGTTTGGCACTGCCTGTCTAGTGATGAGGACAATGAACCCATCAGTGGAAGCCATACCCCAAGGCACTCTTCACCTAAGCATCCACACCAGCAGATACACCCACCAGTGCCTCTGTGGCAGACTCCCATCACCTCTACCCATGCCATCAGATTGGCCATATTGGAACCCTTGGGCTCCCAGAGGAGCTAGCAACCACAGATCACGCAGCCTCAAACAGCATAGCTCTACCACCAAGCGCGGGCTCTATGCCGTCGATGGACACCTCCGGGTATCAAGAGGATGTGGATCCCCCCTCAACTGATGACGAGTGTACAGCTTCTTCTCATCCACCAGTGCACATTTCTTCTTCCTCTCCTGACGATACTCTTGTACCCCTCCCCCAGTAGGAGATGACTTCAGATCCTTTCAAGAGCTGTACAGGAGGGTAGAGGACACCCTAGAAGTGTCTATGGTTAGCCTCCCAGAGCTCAGCACAAATTAACAAGTATTTTGCATGCCTTCCCTGCAGCTAAGCTGGCCCTCCCTAAGGACCCAGCTCTTATGGATCTGGCCAAAGTCCTCTGGCAGACCCCAGCTACCATGCCACCTGTCTGCAAGAAATCAAACTGGAAATATTATATCGCACTGACTTCTTATTCACCCATCTCACCCCAAATTCTATCATGGTAGATATGGTGAGCCATAGAGGAAAACAAGCTGCCATGAGGAACACGCCATACAACAAAGAATGGAAACGACTCGACCTGATGGGAAGAAAGGCATACTCCTCGGCCTCATTGCAACTGTGCATCTCTAATTATACAGCGATGCTCGCCAAGTACACACACCACGTTTTTGAAAGTATGGTGAAATTTATTAAGGATTTACCCAAGGACAAAAAAGAGAGCCATTCAGGGCCAACATTAATGAGGGCATGCTGATAACATGCATGGCCCTTTAAGCTGCATTGGACTCTTCTGATACCACCTCCAGGTCACTAGTGACTGCTATGGTGATGAGATAGACTTGGCTACATCTTTCAGGCTTCCCATGAGAGGTCCAAGCAACAGTCATAGACCTCCCCTTTCAGGGGTCAAAACTCTTTGCAGACACCATGGATGCCTCTCTTACTCTCTCAAGGACTCCTGTACTACCTTGAAAACTCTGGGCAGCCACGTCCCTGCAGTAAAGCGTAAGCAGAACAGAAACTTCAATCAAAGATATAGATCTACTCCTTTCTCCCAGCCTCAGAGACAGTTTGATGATAGGAGGAGACAACTCTCAGACCAACCCTCCACCTCTCAACCGACTACATCAAGACAAACCTTTTGAACCGTGTGTCGAGAGTCCGATAACACCTTCTTGTTCAAGGCAGCTGAAACTTTTCCGCCTATTCTGGCAACGTCTAGCACCCTTCTTTCAACAATGGTCAACCATCACCACCGACAGATGGGTCCTGGACATTATAAGGAATGGGTACTGTATCTCTTTCTCTTCTATTCCCTCTCCCCCCGCCCCACCCACCTTCCCCATCCCTCTTCAGGGACCCATCTCACTAGACAATCCTCATACAAGAGGTCGAACACTTACCCCATCTTGGGGCAGTAGAACAAAGACTACAATACAAGGGGAAAAGATTTTACTCCCACTACTTTCTAGCCAAAAAGAAGTCGGGGGATGGAGACCTATTCTCGATCTCAGGAGACTAAACAAACATGTAAGATCTCAGTGATTCAGAATGGTTACCCTATCCACAATAATTCCTGCCCTGAACAAAGACAATTGATTATTGACTCTTGACCTTCAAGACACCTATTTTCACATCTCCATACATCTGGCACATGGCAAATCTCAGGTTCACAGTCACCAGCAAACACTACCAATACACTGTCCTCCCCTTCAGGCTTTCTACAGCCCCCGAGGTGTATTCTCAAAGGTACTAGCAGTTGTGGCTGCTCAACTGAGCAGACAAGGAGTCTCCATATTCCCATATCTGGATGACTGCCTCATAAGAGCAACTACAAGCTCAGCTACACAGGAAGCAGTCTCCCTCACCAGATCCCTTTTTCTCTGCAGCTTCAGATCAACCTTGCAAAATGCAAACTCCAAACATCACAAATGATTGAATTAATTTGACTGCATGACGGCCGTAGCCTCCTTACCCCTCAGATTTCATGCTATCAGGGACCTCATAATGATGATACAGAACTTGCCAAACACAATGGTGAGAACTTGTTTGCAGCTACTGGGCCACATGGCTGTAGCCACCGCAGTGGTCTTGCATGCAAGACTGCGCATGCAATCACTGCAGCATTGGCTCCAGACAGTATACAACCCACGATACAGCTCAATCTCTACGATAGTGTCTGTCCCAACCACGGTCAAGTGCTCCCTCCACTGGTGGACAGACCAAAGAAATGTGTGTGCTGGTGTCCCTTTTTGCAAATATACCCCGTCTAAGACAATTATGACGGATGCATCCCTCCTCGGATGGGGAGCTCATCTAGGCTGCCTTACCACCCAGGGTCAATGGTCGGACCAGGAATCCAGCCTCCACATATACATTCTGGAGCTCAGGGCAGTATTCTACATGTGTCAACACTTGCTACATCAAATAAAAAATTGTACAGTTCAGATTTTCATAGACAATCAAGCAATGACTTTTTACATAAACAGGCAAGGGGGCTCCAGATCTTTCCCATTATTCAGAGAAGCTGTCCGCCTCTGGACATGGTGCATAGTGTATAACATATACTTATGAGCTTCATAACTCCTCGGCAGAGACAATCTGATGGCTGACAGCCTCAGCAGGAACTTCAAATCCAACCACGAATGGGAACTGGATTAATTGATACTACATCGCCTCTTCACACGCTGGGGGTTTCCCGACGTGGACCTGTTTGCAACCAGTGCCAACAAGAAGTGTCCACGTTACTGTTCATGTGCAGGCATTGGCAGGCACTCCCTGGGGGACGCGCTTGCAATACAATGGAACGTAATGCTCTCATATGGCTACCCACCCATCCCCCTCATACATCGAGTGGTCAGCAAAATAAGACTGGAATTACCTACAGTGATCCTTATCGCCCCTGACTGGCCGAGACAGACGTGGTACACCTACCTTACTCAAATGTCCATGAAACAGCCATGGCGTCTCTCACTTCTTAACACAGGAGAGGGGCACCTTGCATCCCAACCTCCAGTCACTCCATCTTCATGCTTGGTTCCTCAATGGCTTACCTCGTTAGAGTCAACATGTTAGATGCAAGTACAACAAATCTTACTCAACAGTCACAGAATATCAACCAGAAAATCCTACCTTTACAAATGGCACAGGTTCCTCACATGGACAGAATGTAGAAACTTGATACCAACCACAGCTCCTCTCAGCGTCATCCTGCAATATATGTTAGAGCTGAAAGACTCTGGACTATAGCTCAGTTCTCTTAAGGTTCATCTCACCACCATAGCAGCACATCATGAACCTATCAACAATAAATAAATTTTTGCTCACCCTACCACCAAACAATTTCTGAGAGGCATACAGAATACTTACCCGTCTCACAGACCCCCTATGCTGGCCAGGAACCTAAACCTGGTCTTACGGGCCCTCACTATGAAGCCATTTGAACCTCTGGCAACATGTTCCATGATTCATCTCTCCATGAAAGTGGCCTTGATCATAGCACTGACATCGGCCAGGAGAATCAGTGAAACTGGCACGCTCATGTCAAACCCGCCGTTCACCATATTTCATAAAGACAAAGTGGTGTTGCATCCTCACCCGAAATTCCTCCCAGTGGTTTCCTCACACTTTCACTGTAACAAGCCCCTAATCTTACCTGTATTTTTCCCAAAACCTCACAAAAGTGCCAGGGAGGCTGTATTGCACTCACTTGATGCGAGACGTGTGATTTCCTTCTACTTGGACAGAACTAAGCAATTTCGCAGAACAAACAGACTGTTCGTTTCACCACAGAGAGATCACTTGGCATGCCTGTCTCCACTCAGAGGATCTCTCGGTGGATAGTGGAATGTATTAGTTTAGCTTACACTACTAGTGGACAGTCAACCCTGTCCCACATCAAGGCCCATTCAACCAAGCCTACCTCCACTATCACAGCCTGCATGCGTGGCATTCCCCTCGTGGACATTTGTAGGGTAGGCACATGGTCCTCTGCCCACACATTCGCAAGGCACTATGCTCTCTAGGGGTACCCTTTTTGGCCACACTGTCCTCCATACAGTACAAGATGCTCCCTAACTGAAGCACCCATCTCCTTCATGGGTACAGCTCATAGTTATCTAAGATGGAGCACCCACAGAGACACTCCTTGAAGAAGAGATGGTTACTCCCCTTGTGCAGTAACGGAGGTTCTTCTTCAAGTAGTGTCCCTGGGGGTGCTCCACTGTAGGTCTGTTGGGCTCATCCTGGTGCTGCAGATTGGAGATCTGAAGAGTAGTAGTCAGCTGGACCATGCATGCGCAGTTAGCATCTCGCGCCGTTTGCACCATTCTCCTTACACACGCAGTCTAGCTCCCGCCAGTTCTTTCATTGCCACCCTCAGTCACAGAAGGAGTGAGCTCCTCTCCTCAGCCTGTCTAGTCAGGAAGCCAAAATTGTAGTTAGTGTTAATTCGTAGCTTTAGTCACAGTTAGTCTTATAGTTAGTTATTAAATCTTAGTTTGTTAAAAAAAAAAAAAAAAACTGTTGTCCTTTCGTTGACTGTTTAAAAAGAAAAAAAAGATGAAAGAACAAGAAGTAGTAAGCAAAAGAGAACCCTTCCTTTTCTGTCTTTTTTGAGAGGGACAGGTTTTTTTCCCCTCATGCAATGTCGGCATCACCAGGCTTTAAGAAATGTGACTAGGAAAAGGCAGGTCTATGTGATTGGGGACTCCTTATTGAGAAGAATAGATAGGCCTGTAACCAGAGCTGATCCAGAGAATAGAAGGGTGTGTTGTCTGCCAGGTGCTAAGATACGGGATGTGGAACTGAGGTTGAAGAGTATTATTAAGGGAGCAGGAAGGAATCCGTTGATCATCTTTCATGTAGGAACAAATGATACGGCTAGATTTTCGCTGGAACGAATTAAGGGCGACTATGCTAGGCTAGGGAGGATGCTCAAGGAAATTGAGGCTCAGGTGATCTTTAGTGGCATCCTGCCTGTTCCTAGAGAAGGGCAACTAAGATGTGACAGGATTATGATGATCAATAATTGGCTTAGGCAGTGGTGCTATAAGGAGGGCTTTGGGATGTATGGCCACTGGGAGGCATTTATGGACAGAGGACTGTTCTCTCGGGATGGACTTCATCTAAGTAGGGAGGGAAATAGACTTCTAGGATGGAGGTTGGCTCAACTGATAAAGAGAGCTTTAAACTAGGAATTTGGGGGAGATGGTTGGGAGATGTTCAGGTAATCTCTACGCCAGATTTTAACACTGAGGGGGAGGCAAATGAAGTAAAGGATATAGCTGGGGGTAGGAGAATGTACATGAGGAAGGGTAGGGTGGATACTAGTCTAACAGGTCATATTGGAGGTACAACGTCCGTGCCAAATTGGGTAAAGAATGTGAGTGAGGCCAAACAGCAAAAATTAAGATGTTTGTACACCAATGCGAGGAGCTTGGGTAACAAAATGGAGGAACTAGAGTTAATGGTCCAGGAAGTGAAACCAGATATTATAGGAATAACAGAAACATGGTGGAATACTAGGCATGATTGGAGTACAGGTATTGAAGGGTATGTGCTGTTTAGGAAAGACAGAAATAAGGGTAAAGGTGGTGGAGTCGCATTGTATATCAAAGATGAGGTAGATTGTAAAGAAATAAAAAGTGATGGAATGGAGAAGACAGAGTCTGTTTGGGCAAAAATCACATTGGGGAAGAAAACGATCAGATCCTCCCCTGGGATAGTGCTTGGGGTGTGTTATAGACCACCAGGATCCACTTTGGATATGGATAGAGACCTCTTTAATGTTTTTAATGAAGTAAATACTCGTGGAAACTGCGTAATCATGGGAGATTTCAACTTTCCAGATATAGATTGGAGAACAAGTGCTAGTAATAATAATAGGGCTCAGATTTTCCTAGATGTGATAGCTGATGAATTCCTTCATCAAGTAGTTGCTGAACCTACAAGGGGGGATGCTATTTTAGATTTGGTTTTGGTGAGTAGCGAGGACCTCATAGATGAAATGGTTGTAGGGGATAATCTTGGCTCGAGTGATCATGAGCTAATACAGTTCAAATTGAATGGAAGGATAAACAAAAATAAATCTGAGACTAGGGTTTTTGATTTCAAAAGGGCTAACTTTAATAAATTAAGGAAATTAGTTAGGGAAGTTGATTGGTCTAAAGAAATTATGGATCTTGAGGTGGAGGAGGCCTGGGATTATTTTAAGTTAAAGTTGCAGAAACTGTCAGAAGCCTGTATCCCAAGAAAAGGGAAAAAAATTATAGGCAGGTGTGTTAGACCAAGCTGGATGAGCAGGCATCTTAGAAAGGTGATTAAGAAAAAGCAGAAAGCATATAAGGAGTGGAAGATGGGAAGGATAAGTAAAGAAAGTTACCTTATTGAGGTTAGAGCATGTAGGGACAAAGTGAGAGAGGCTAAAAGGCAGGTAGAGTTGGACCTTGCAAAGGGAATTAAAACCAATAGTAAAAGGTTTTATAGCCATATAAATAGGAAAAAAACAAAAAAAGAAGAAGTAGGACCGCTAATTACTAAGGATGGAGTGGAGGTTAAGGATAATTTAGGAATGGCCCAATATCTAAACAAATACTTTGCTTCAGTCTTTAATGAGGCTAGTGAAGAGCTTAGGGATAATGGTAATATAACAAATGGGACTAAGGATATAGAGGTAGATATTACCATATCTGAGGTAAAAGCCAAACTTGAACAGCTTAATGGGAGTAAATCGGGGGGCCCAGATAATCTTCATCCAAGAATATTAAAGGAACTGGCACATGAAATTGCAGGTCCATTAGCAAAAATTTTTAATAAATCTCTAAACTTAGGGGTTGTACCATTTGATTGGAGAATTGCTAATATAGTTCCTATTTTTAAGAGAGGAAAAAAAAGTGACCCGGGTAACTATAGGCCTGTTAGTTTGACATCTGTAGCATGCAAGATCTTGGAAAAAATTTTGAAGGAGAAAGTAGTTAGAGACATTGAGGTTAATGGCAATTGGGATAAGTTGCAACATGGTTTTACAAAAGGTAGATCGTGCCAAACCAATCTGATCTCTTTTTTTGAGAAAGTAACAGATTTTTTAGATAAAGGAAATGCAGTGGATTTAATCTACCTCGATTTTAGTAAGGCATTTGATACAGTACCACATGGGGAATTATTGGTTAAATTGGAAAAAATAGGGATTAATATGAAAGTTGAGAGGTGGATAAGCAACTGGTTAAAGGGGAGACTACAGCGGGTCATATTGAAAGGGGAACTGTCAGGTTGGAGGAAGGTTACTAGCGGAGTTCCTCAGGGATCAGTTTTGGGGCCAATTTTATTTAATCTTTTTATTGCTGACCTTGGCACCAAAAGTGGAAGTGTCCTGATAAAATTTGCAGATGACACAAAGTTGGGAGGTATTGCTAATTCAGAAAAGGATCGGGATATCATACAGAAAGATTTGGATGACCTTGTAAATTGGAGTGATAGCAATAGGATGAAATTTAACAGTGAGAAGTGTAAGGTTATGCATTTAGGCATTAATAACAAGAATTTTAGTTATGAGCTGGGGACACATCAGTTGGAAGTAACGGAGGAGGAGAAGGACCTCGGAGTCCTGGTAGATTATAGGATGACTATGAGCCGCCACTGTGACATGGCTGTGAAAAAGGCTAATATGGTCTTGGGATGTATTAGGCGAGGTATTTCCAGTAGGGATAAGGAGGTGTTAGTGCCATTATACAAGGCATTGGTGAGACCTCATTTGGAATACTGTGTGCAGTTCTGGTCTCCCATGTTTAAGAAGGATGAATTCAAATTAGAACAGGTACAAAGAAGGGCCACTAGGATGATTCGAGGAATGGAGAACCTGTCTTATGAAAGGAGACTCAGGGAGCTTGGCTTGTTTACCTTAACCAAAAGAAGGCTGAGGGGGGATATGATTGCACTCTTTAAATATATTAGAGGGATAAATACTAGGGAGGGAGAGGAATTATTTAAGTTTAATACTAATGTGGACACAAGAACAAATGGATATAAGCTGGCTAGTAGGAAGTTTAGACTTGAGATTAGACGAAGGTTTCTAACCATTAGAGGAGTGAGGTTCTGGAATGGCCTTCCAAGGGAAGTAGTGGGGGCAAAAGATCTACCTGGCTTCAAAATTAAACTAGATGGGTTTATGAAGGGGATGGTTTGACAAGATAACATGGTCTTGGTAACTAATTGACTAGTCATTATCAGTGGTAAAGAGGTCAATGGAGGGATGATAGGGGTTATTATAAAGAACTTTCTGGGTGTCTGGCTGGGGAGTCTTGCCCACATGCTCAGGGTTTAGCTGATCGCCATATTTGGGGTCGGGAAGGAATTTTCCTCCAGGGTAGATTGGCAGAGGCCCTGGAGGTTTTTCGCCTTCCTCTGTAGCATGGGGTACAGATCACAGCTGGAGGATTCTCAGCATCTTGGGGTCTTCAAACTATTTGAGGGCTTCAATATCTGAGATATAGGGGTGAGGATTATTCTAGGAGTGGGTGGGTGAGATTATGCGGCCTGCATTGTGCGGGGGGTCAGACTAGATGATCATAATGGTCCCTTCTGACCTTAAAGTCTATGAGTCTATGAGTCTATGAGACTTCTGCCGGGATCCTATGCTGTGCATCGGATGGGCACTCTTCATGCATAAGGTACTTGAGAGAGGCACACATGCCACAAAATGCCTGCATTGATCAAAGCTCACTGCCAGAGCCCGCTGAGACAGGGAGATGCAACTTCGCATGCTCCTGTCTGACAAAGTGCTTCAGCAGCCGGACTCCGCACCATCCGTGGCTTCCTCTGACCCTCCTTGGCCCCAAAAATGAAGGGCCTCATTCCCAACTCCAAAGTCTTGGTAAAAAAAGTGCACATCTCCGGCACACTTTACCATCAGTGCCCATAACTAGGGTCAGCATGGCAGACAACCCTGGTACGTCCAGCACCACCCCCACTCAACAAAAGGCACACTCAGACCCGAAGACACGTTGCACCACACCATCAGTACTGGGACTGGTATCTGACTCACAGCACCCAGCACCGAAGTCATCACCGGCACTGGCAGCCATGCCGCCGAAGACATCGGCACTGCAGTCCTTGGCACTGACATTTCCAACCGCATCGGTGCGGTTCCCTGCCCAGCACCGGACCTCCCAGTACTGAGGAAAGTGCATGCAAAGTCGGACAGGCCCCGTAGTCCTGTTTCTCCATTGCCAACTTTCTCGCCAGCACCGTCCCCTTCACCACCAGCATGGAGGTTACCACCAATGTAACACAAGTCTCCATCCTGATTACCCCCAATACCAGGACGGGCTTTCCATTAGCGATTAAGGCAAATATCTCCTTCTCTTCCCCCCCCCCCCCAAGGATCGGTTATCCTCCACCATTCTCCGTTGTCGGTTGGGGAAGGCACACCGAGGATATTAGAAGCCCTTACTCATCTCCAAGGTGTTCGTACCTTGATCATCACAGGTACAATCACGATCATCCATGCTATTGCTCAACCGACTGTCATCGCCATCACTCATACTATCAAAGCTGCTGTTACAGAAACTCTCATACACAATGATATGAACCATCTCCTTCGCCTACTCCTAGACATTGCAGTCTGTCCAGTATTCCCCCCTCTCCACCACACCATTCAAAACTGGAAGAGGGTCAGTTATCAGAACCCGATGATCAACAATCTGACACTTCTGCTACTGACCATTCCTCGTCATCTCCAGATGAGGCTGTGATTCCAGGGGAAACATCACCCACTGACGATCTCAAACAGTTCTAGGAGCTGTTTAAAAGGGTAGCAAACAGCTAGGAAGTACAGTTGATGGAAGTCCAACAAAAGCAGTACTGCCTTCTTAAGAACCTCCAGCCCTCACGACTGGCAAGAACAGCATTGCCCATACATGAAGCTATTATGGAGTCAGATGAAGAGATCTGGCAGACTCCAGCTTCTGCTCCATCCACTAACAAGAAATTGGACCAAAAATGCTTTGGTCTGACCAAGGGTATGGAATTTCTGTTCACACACCCGCAACCCAACTCCTTGGTCGTGGATGCAGCCCAACATATATCAAAGACTGTGCAGTAGAAGAACACAGTAGTGGAGAAAGACAGTAAACGTTTAGAACTGTTTGGACAAATAATATACTCTTCAGCAATCCTATTGTTACGCATTGCCAATTATGCGGCGTTGTTGTCAAACCACAATTTTGACAACTATTCTAAACTTACAGCTCTCATGGAACACCTGCCAGACACCAAGAATCCCATCCTAAAATCAATAGTACAGGAGGGTTATACAGCAGCTAGAATGGGGATTACAGTGGATGAGAAGCTGGATATGAGTCAACAGTGATCCCTTGTAGCCAAGAAGGCTAATGGCATATTAGACTGCATTAGGAGGAGCATTGCCAGCAGAACTATAGAAGTGATTATTCCCCTTTATTTAGCTCTGGTGAGGCCACGTCTGGAGAATTGTGTCCAGTTCTGGGCCCCTTACTATAAAAAGGATGTGGATGCATTGGAGAGGGTCCAGCGGAGGGCACCCAAAATGATTAGGGGGCTGGAGCACATGACCTATGGGGAGAGACTGAGGGATTTCAGTTTGATTAGTCTGCAGAAGAGAAGAATGAGGGGGGATTTGATAGCACCCTTCAACTTCCTGAAGGGAGGTTCCAAAGAGGATGGAGAGAGGCTGTTCACAGTAGTGACGGATAGCAGAATGAGGAGCAATGATCTCAAGTTACAGTGGGGGAGGTCTAAGTTTTTCCTAGTATCCAACCATTTCACTAGGAGGGTGGTGAAGTACTGGAATGGGTTAGTTAGGGAGGTGGTGGAATCTCCATCCCTAGAGGATCCAGTATAAGATTAGATTAGGATCAGAGAATACTTCTTAAATGGTTTTTTGCTCCCTTTAGTAAATAAAAATATTTTTCTTTTTTTCCTCTTGCTTGTGCTTACAGGACATTGCAGTTTTTCAGGAATCTGTATTACAAAAATCATCCAAAGCTTCAGCTATTAATATACATATCTGGGGGGGGGGGGGTTCTTTCTTTTTTTAAGATGATGGGGAAGTTCTTCTGTGGATTAGTTCAGACTGGAACATGGTGTTGTTTCGATGAATTCAATCGCATAGATATAGAAGTTCTGTCTGTAATTGCTTCACAGATTCAGACAATCAAGGCAGCAAAAGATAGCCATGTTGTCAGGTATGTTGTTTTGATTTCCTTGGTTCTTTTGCAAGTAATAAAGCCTTATATAGAACTGGCTATTTATTGCTTTTGGTTCAGAAAGGCACTTGAATTTCATACACCTGTTCCATGCTATGATGGATCCTTCCCTTATGATATCCACATTTAAATATTCCTGCAGAGTTAGAATGGTTTCTTTTGAGCAATGTGGGCAAGGTTTATTTTATTGGTTTGATAAGAAACTAGCAAGAAACACAGAAAACCTAAACATCTGTTTGGCTTCCCCAAGGTCCAAAAAGGAAACAGAACATTAAACATGGCTTTATCTTCTGTGTAGGTAAAGAAGGCCCTAAATGCACTTAAATCACTAGGTTATGCTAAATGTGGGTGGGAAAGAGGAAACAGTGGAGGGATTGCACAAGAGAGGGATGCTACACCTTCACTATAGTAGTACTGGGAAACATCTCTCTGGAACAGTGTGAAGGGGGATGTTTGAGGCATGTGGGTAAAGAGAGAATTGGGGCTGCATCTAGATTACATCTCTTTTCTCAAAAAAGGGATGTAAATTAGACACTTCCAAATTGCAAATGAAGCCGGGATTTAAATTTCCCGTGCTTCATTTGTATAATGGCGGCTGCGTTTTTTTCAAAACGGGGCTTTTTGATACAAGAACGGCAGTTTAGACAGGGATCTTTCGAAAATAAAAGATCCTGTAGTCCTAAAAAAAATGAGGTTTATAGGATCATTCGAAAGTTTTATTTTCGAAAGATCCCCGTCTAAACTGCCGTTTTTCTATCAAAGCCCCGTTTTGAAAAAAAACGTGGCCGCCATTATGCAAATGAAGCGTGGGAAATTTAAATCCTGGTTTCATTTGCAATTTGGAAGTGTCTAATTTACATCCCTTTTTTGAGAAAAGGGATGTAGTCTAGACACAGCTGGGAAGTGGATAGTAAGAGGCAAGGGAAGGCACTACCTCTTTTGGGTCTTATAGCCCAACCACTTGCTTCTTCCTATCCCTATTCTGACCCTGGCTGTGGGCTTCCACAACAGGCTATTGTAGCCTGGGAGTTTTTCCCTCTAGAAGGGAAAAGTGAAAATTCTCTAAGAAAGACCCATTTACTTGGGCTTTGCCCTTTGTTCAAGGTTGTTCCAGATTCATTTCTTTTTCTTTCTGTTCTCCCTCATAATTTTACTTTGTTCTTAAGCATTTTAAGACTCCTATGTCTTTTAGTATTGGTGTTTACACACATTCTGTTGTTATCCAATTTAAATTTTCAGAAAACGTTTTTCTTTTTTCCTTCTCTTCGGTTTTGGTAAATGATTAATAATATGTTTTATAACAGATTTATGCTAGAAGGGAAAGAGATCCGTATTAATACATCCTGTGGAATCTTTATTACCATGAATCCTGGGTAAGTGACAATAATAGTTTAACGTTTTTGAGAATGCTGAAGCATAAGCTTCAGTATTCCTCTTGGTTTCCACATAATGATTAAGCACTAGACTATTTTTGACAATAGTTTATCTTCTAGATTAGTTAGAATATTTATCCATTTAGTAACTAAAGAATTACTCTATTTTTTTCTGTAACTTGTTTCAGAATCCAAAAAGGAATAATGAGACTGTTTTTCCTAATTTGTGGTCACCATCTGTTGTTGCTTTTTAATGTATTTGCTCAAAATTAGGATATCAAATTATTTTTTTCTATAAAATAGTGCACCATATTTTTCCTCTCTCTCAAAATATTGTGTACATTCAAGGTCATACATTGTGATCATTTATTTTCTCCCCGTTTCCTTCTCATTCTTTCAAGTGATAACAGTTGCTTCTTATTCCCTGTCAAAGGGGCTTGTAACTGTAGAATAGTATATGCCTCCTCTGTCTTCCCCTCTGTTACTAGCAAAGGCTCACTAGTAAGCTAAATTTGGTGTGGGGCCAACTAGATGGTAAATGCCTTTGTCCCAGAAGGTGGTCCGACCTGGAAACCACCGTATCTATCACCGGAGGATTTCTCCAGTCCGAAATAAACACAGACACGAATGTCAAATTTAAAAGATATATTGAACACAACAACATAAAGAATAACCCCAGAATGCAACACTGCATAAACCAACCCCTCACCCTCTGAAATAATAGGGGATAGCACAGTTAACAAGAGAACATAAGCTATACTCAGTCTGTCTAGGATGGAGGCGACAGCCGAGGCTCAGGACCTGCTACCTGTTGGCTGCTTAACAGCCTCAAGGGAGGAACACTGAGGAGTCCAGTGGTGTTATTCTGTGGACGCAGGTAGCTGGGGTCCACCGTGCTGGGCAATCACCACAGTGGTGGGCCAGAGCACCCTGTGAGCAGCTGAAGATAGTAGCCCGTTCCACAGTAGATCCCGGGCCTTCACCATGGTCTCAGGAACGGCAGGCTGCTGTAGCAATCAGGCAGACGAACGGACCACACCACGAGAGCAGAGATGGAACAGAACCCAATCTTCTCTGGGCTTGAGTTTATAAAGGTCCCAAGGTGGGAAAACTGCTGGAGCATCTCCAGTGCACAAAATGGTGTTGGGTGCAAACAAATCAGTGCCAAGTGCAGATCTTTGCACTGTGTGCAACACTGTGGTGTGGTGTGTACAGCCATGTGCCGTGTGCAGATGTTAAGTTTTGGCGGCAAGAGTCTCTTAGCTCCTTTGGGTTCCATTTTAAATGTCCCTCAGTTCACAAACTCCATTTTAGATTCTTATGTCCTTATAATTATAATGTATTAACAGGCAACACCTCATATCTGGCTGTTGGTGAGTCATGTGATTCTTCCTTTGTAAAATTTCTGAAAATGTGCTTTTTCTTCTTCATCCTTAAACACTAACATGCGGTTTGGTAACACCTGTCAGAGCCCCTGCAGTAGTCAGTAGGCATACTGTGGGCCAAATCTGGACTGCCAGATACTTTTTAATGGAACCTGACATTTTATTTATTTATTTATTTATTATCACAATTGTTATTTTTGTTATTTTCTCTGGAATCTGGACCTTGACTATACCTTGACCATAAAAACTGGACTTTGACAAAAAGTAATAGACTTACCCCTGTTTACTCCATGATTTCCCCAGCTTTTCCCCTTGCATTCCTGAAATCTATTCAGGACATTACTGCCACAATTGTCTTTTTCACTTGCCACTATTGTTGACACTTCTATGTTTAAATTCCTTTTACTTATCACCAGTAACTTCCAGTTACTTATCACCAGTTACTTATCACCTCAAATCTGTGCTGCTTATCCTCCATTTTAACCTTTTGTGTCTGTACTTCTAAGGTTTTGTCTGCTTTTTTCTTAAGTCACTTGCCTAGCTGCCTATTTGATATTCTTCTCTCACTTCAATTCCCCTACCATATTGTCACAAATGTAGCTGAATTCCCACTGTGGGACGTGCAATAGATTGCTGTGAGGGAACCTGAATGTTGAATACAGCTTGTTATTAGCTTGGTTGGTCTGAACAGAGTTTAGTTCCTTTTGTGGCTTTGGGCACACACTAAAGGTATAGACCTCAGGTCTGATGTACCTTTTATCGGGGTGGATCCTGATTCTCGAATTGCCTAGGCCCTGACAACTTAGTGCCATTTCCCAAAAACCTCTCCATCAGCTTTTGCACATTTCCTAGAATGTCAACAAAGGTACAAGTCTTCTAGCTTACAGTTTTCTTCAAGGATACATGAGAGTGAAAACCAGCAAATAGACTCTGCACAGGATGCAATTACATAATTTATTCCTGGGGGAATTTTGCACTTAAAAATTCTGCAACCAAAAATTCTGTGCGTACTATGTTCAAATTCTGCATATTTTGTCAAAATAATACAATATAATCATAGAACACTAGAACTGGAAGGGACCTCGAGAGGTTGTGTCCAGTCCCCTGCCCTTATGGCAGGACCCAGTACCGTCTAGACCATCCAGGATAGATGTCTGTCTAACCTGCTCTTAAATATCTCTAGAGATAGAGATTCCACAACCTCCCAAGGAAACTTATTCCAGTGTTCAACCACTCTGACAGTTAGGAAGTTTTTCCTAATATCCAACCTAAACCTCCCTTGCTGCAGTTTAAGCCCTTTTCATCTTGTCCTATCTTCAGAGGCCAAGGAGAACAATTTTTCTCCCTCCTGCTTGTGACACCCTTTTAGATACCTGAAGACTGCTATCATGTCCCCTCTCTGTCTTTTCCTTTCCAAACTAAATACGCCCAATTCCTTCAGCCTTGCCTCATAGCTCATGTTTTCTAGACCTTTAATCATTTTTGTTACTTTTCTCTGGACCTTCTCCAATTTCTCCACATATTTTTTGAAATGTGGTGCCCAGAACTGGACACAGTACTCCAACTGAGGCATAATCAGCACAAAGTAGAGCGGAAGAATGACTTCTCGTGACTTGCTCACAACACTCCTGTTAATGCATCCCACAATCACGTTTGCTTTTTTTGCAAAAGCATCACACTGTTGGCTCATGTTTAGCTTGTGGTCCACTATGACCCCTAGATCCCTTTCTGCAGTACTCCTTCCTAGACAGTGGCTTCCCATTCTGTATGTGTGAAACTGATTGTTCCTGCCTAAGTGGAGTACTTTGCATTTGTCCTTATTAAACTTCATCCTATTTACCTCAGATCATTTCTCCAGATCATTTTGAATTATGACCCTATCCTCCAAAGCAGTTGCAACCCCTCCCAGCTTCGTATCATATGCAAACTTAATAAGCGTATACTCTATACCAATATCTAAATCGTTGATGAAGATATTGAACAGACCCAGTCCCAAAACAGACCCCTGTGGTACCACACTTGTTATGCCCTGCCAGCAGGATTATGAACCTTTAATAACTGCTCTCTGAGAATTGGTATCCAGCCAGTTACGCACCCACCTTATTGTAGCCCCATCTAAACTGTATTTGCCTAGTTTTTTGATAAGAAGATCATGCAAGACCATATCAAATGTCTTACTAAAGTCTAGGTACACCATATCCACTGCTTCTCCCTTAGCCACAAGATTCGTTATCCTATCAAAGAAAGTTATCAGATTGGTTTGACATGATTTGTTCTTTACAAATCCATCCTGGCTGTTACTTATCACCTTCTTATCTTCCAGGTGTTTGCAGATGAATTCCTTTATTACTTGCTCCATTATCTTTCCTGGCACAGAAGTTAAACTGACTGGTCTGTAGTTTCCTGGGTTGTTGTTACTTCCCTTTTTATAGATGGGCACTATATTTGCCCTTTTCCACTCTTCTGGAATCTCTCGTCTTCCATGATTTTTCAAAGATGATAGCTAAAGGCTCAGATACCTCCTCTATCAGCTCCTTGAGTATTCTAGGATGCATTTCATCAGGCCGTGGTGACTTGCAGACATCTAACTTTTCTAAGTCATTTTTAGCTTGTTTTTTTTTTATTTTATCTTCTAAACCTACCCCATTCCCCCTAGCATGAACTATGTTAGGGATTCCTTCATCAGACTTCTTGGTGAAGACCGAAACAAAGAAGTCATTAAGCACTTCTGCCATTTCCAATTTTCTTGTTATTGTTTCTCCTGCCTTACTGAGCAATAGGCCTACCCTGTCCTTGGTCTTCCTTTTGTTTCTAGTATATTTATAGAAAGTCTTCTTGTTTCCCTTTATGCCTGTAGCTAGTTTGAGCTCATTTTTTGCCTTTGCCTTTCTAATCTTACCCCTGCATACCTGTATTGTTTGCTTATATTAATCCTTTGTAATTTGTCCTAGTTTCCACTTTTTATATGACTCCTTTTTGATTTTTAGATCCTGCAAGATCTCCTGGTTAAGCCAAGGTGGTCTTTTGCCATGCTTTCTATCTTTCCTAAGCAGTGGAATAGCTTGCTTTTTGGGCCCTTAATAATGTCCCTTTGAAAAACTGCCAACTCTCTTCAGTTGTTTTTCCCATGGGATCTTACCTGACAGCTTACCAAAATCTGCCTTCCTGAAATCCGTTCTCTATTTTGCTGTTGTCCCTTCTATCATTCCTTAGAATCATGAACTCTAGGATTTCATGATCACTTTCACCCAAGCTGCCTTCCAGTTTCAAATTCTCAACCAGTTCCTCCCTATTTGTTAAAATCAAATCTAGAACAATTTCCCCCAGTAGCTTCTCCAACCTTCTGAAATAAAAAATTGTCTTCAATGCAGTCCAAGAACTTTATTGAATAGTCTGTGCCCCACTGTTTTAGTTTCCCAACATATGTCTGGATAGTTGAAGTCCCCCATCACCACCAAATCCTGCGCTTTGGATAATTTTGTTAGTTGTTTAAAAAAAGCCTCATCCACCTCTTCTACCTGGATAGGTGGTCTGTAGTAGTCCCCTAGCATGACATCACTCTTGTTTTTTTATACCTTTTAACCTAACCCAGAGACTCTCAACATGTCTGTCTCTTACGCCCGTCTCCACCACAGTCCAAGTGTATATATTTTTAATATATAAGGCAACACCTCCTCCCTTTTTCCCGCACCTATCCTTCCTGATTAAGCTGTATCCTTCTATACCAATATTCCAATCGTGTGTATTATCCCACAAGTCTCTGTGATATCAACAATGTCATAGTTGTGTTTATTAGCATGTCAAGTTCTTCCTGCTTGTTACCCATACTTCTTGCATGAGTATATAGGCATCTAAGATACTGATTTGATCTTGCCTCCCAGTTCTGCTTTGTCCCTCCTTTTTCTCTGCTATTATAGACCATGCTCTTTCCCATTTCCGACCCATCTCCCAGGTCTCCATGTTCATCACTGACCTATGGGCTTTAGTCACTTGTCCCCATCAAACCTAGTTTAAAGCCATCCTCACTAGGTTAGCCAGTCTGCATCCAAATACAGTCTTCCCTTTCCTCAAAAGGTGAACCCCATTCTTGAAAGTTTTGATTAATTTTATCATTTATTTTAAAATACCTGTCAGTAAATACATCTATAACAATACAGAAAACAAAAATGAAGAATTTTTTTTGACAAATAGTTTTCTTACTAATCATGTTAGTACTCTGAATAATTTAAACTACAATGTAGAACCATATCTTCTTAACCCCTCAGAAGCTGTGCAAAGGCTTGTGGGGGGTGAGTCAGGGTAACAGAGGAGCTGAAGTAGAGGGCAGTAATTGCTGGGAAGGAGCCTGGGTATGAACTTGGAAGGTTGTTGGGTATGAGTGGGAAAACTATGGAACAGGGTGTTTTTGGAAGGGAGGGGGAGGCAGAGAGAGACTTTGAGCAAGCTTCCTCCATGCAGACTCTGACTGACCTATAGTGTCTCCCGTTTAGTCAGGCACATCTGCTATGTCCTTGCATCTTCTGCCCACGTGTCTTCCTCCACCCCCATTCAGCCACACCCATTCCCTTGTAGTTTTACTCACCTACCGCAGGTGCTGACTTTCCAAAGTGCTAGAGAATGCTTGATCCCCAGCTCTGCCCCAGGTCCTACCCCCATTCCATCTCTTCCCTCAAGTTCCCACCTATGCCCCTTCCTCTTCCTGCCCAGTTTCACCCCTTTTCCTGAGCATGCTGTGTCTTGCTCCTTCCTCCTCCTTCCCTCCCCTGTCTTCACACCATGAAACAGCTGATTGTTGTGGATGGGAGGCACAGGTAGGGAGGGTGAGTTATTGATTGGCAGGGCCTTAGGCAGCAAGGGAGGCACTGAAGGAAGTGGAGGGAGTTGATAGGTCAGTTGCCAGTGAATGCTCAGTACCCGCTTTTTTTTTGCATGTGGGTGCTACAGCTTGGGAGCACCCATGGAGTCTGCACCTTTGACCCGTCACTTCTGCCCATATGGTTCCGCCCTGTGTCTCTACTCCCATTCAGACACTTTTCCTGTCTGTCCTCTCCCATTCGTCCTTACAAGTCCTGTCTGACCTCCCAGCAGCCCTACTCTAGCAGTCTCCCTATAAACCCCTGTCTTGTCAGGAATTGTGAAGAAGGTTCTGTGGGCTCTTTCTCTTCTGTAGCTGGCTGGGAGAAGCTGCTCTGTTCTAGCACCTCTCATGGACAAACGATGGGACTGCAGCAACATTCCAGCAGATACTTTTTTTTGAGTAAAAAATTAAAAATAAGCATGGCTTATTAATTATGCACATGTGCAGTGGTGCAGAATTCTCATAGGAGTAATAATTTCTCTTTACTTAATAACATAAGAAATTTAATTATTTTATAAAAATCTGTCTAACACCTGTACACATATTCCTGCCTCATACTCCTCTTCCACTGGAGAATTCTTTGGGTTTGGTTAGAAACCCACTGCCAGTGTTTGTGCTCTGAGTACTCCCTCCTCCCCAAATGCATAGCCATGCGTGACTGCTGAAAGATTAAAGGACTTTTCCTGGCATTGTTAAAACCAGAGCCCAAATAGGTCTATAGGTCACAGAACTCATAGGAGCAGTTTGTACACATCCTTCTACTGGTAGATGGAGACTGGGTTTGAAGACATTGACTAGAAGCCTTAGAAGATGCAACACGTTTTATGGAGGACTACATGGTTCCTCAAGCCATCAAGGGGCCCGCTCCTGCAGAAGCAATCACTAGATACATACCAGAGAAGGAAATGAACTGAGGATCCAATGTGGAGGTGGCCAATATTGGGTGAAGCCCAAAGAAACCCAGACACTTAATTCAGGGGTAAGCAATAATTTTTGCAGGGGGAGCCACTCCACAGATTTTGATAAGTCATCACAGGCCAGCTCTGGGCTCCTGCAAGGGGTGCAGCTTTGTGTGGAAGGGTTGGGGCTGGGGGTTAGACATAGTTTGTGTATTAGCAAGAGTGACACTCTGTGTGAGTATGAGAGACAGACTGACACACAGACTGGGAGAGGATATGTGGCACAGGGTGTATGACAGTGACTGAGGTGGGTGTGACACTGTGTGTCAGTGTGTGTGTGTGTCTCTCTCTCTCTCTCTCTCCCCCCCCCTCAGACTGGGTGTCTGACACAGAATGTGTGTGTGTGTTCTGCCTGCTGCTGGGTAAGTTTCTGAGAGAGGCCATGCATCGTCTTTTTAAGACACGGAAAGCTGTCCCCCCTCTTCCCTGTTCTGCCGAGATAGTGTATATGTAGGGGGAAGAGTGTGTACGTGTCAGACTAAACTGGCTGCTGGAGACATCTTAACATAAGAACATACGAATGGCCATACTGTGTCAGACCAACGGTCCATCAAGCCCAGTCTCCTGTCTGCTGACAGGTGGCCAATACCAGATGCCCTAGAGGGAGGGGAACACAACAGGTAATCCTCATGTGATCCCTTTCCTGTCACCCACCTCCAGAGAAAGAGAGGCTAGGGACACCATTCCTACCCATCCTGGCTAATAGCCATTGATGGACCTAAACTCCATGAATCTATCTAGTTCTTTTTTGAACCCTGTTAGAGTCCTAGCCTTCACCACATCCTCTGGCAAGGAGTTCCACAGGTTGACTGTGCTCTGAGTGAAGAAAAATTTCCTTTTGTTTGTTTTAAACCTGCTGTCTATTAATTTCATTTGGTGATCCCCTGTTCTTCCATTGTTTTTTTCCTTATTCGCTTTTTCCACACTAGTCATGATTTTGTAAAACTCTATCATAGCCCCCCTTAGTCTCCTCCTCTGTAAGCTGAAAAGTCCAAGTATTTTTAATCTTTCTTCATATGGGACCCGTTCCAAACCCCTAATAATTTTTGTTGTGCTTTTCTGAACCTTTTCCAATGCCAATATATCTTTTTTGAGATGAGGCGACCACGTCTGTATGCAGTGTTCAAGATTTGGACGTACCATGGTTTTATATAGAAGCAATACGTTATTTTCTGTCTTATTCTTTATCCCTTTTTTAATGATTCCTAATATTCTATTTAATTTTTTGACTGCCACTGCACACTGAGTGGATGTTTTCAGAGAACTATCCACAATGATTCCAAGATCGCTCTTGAGTAGTTGTAGCCAAATTAGTCCCCATCATATTTTATGTATAGTTGCAATTATTTTTCCAATGTGCATTATTTTACATTTATCAACATTAAATTTCATTTGCCATTTTGTTTCCCAATCACTTAGTTTGGTGAAACCTTTTTGAAGCTCTTCATAGTCTGCTTTGGTCTTAACTATCTTGAGCAGTTTGGTATCATCTGCAAATTTTGCCATGACACTGTTTACCCCTTTCTCTAGATCATTTATAAATAAGTTGAGTAGGATTAGTCCAAGGACAGACCCTTGGGGGACCCCAGTAGTTACCCCTCTCCACTCTGATGACAATCATATTTTTTGTGATTGCCCATACATTCCTACCCTTTGTTTCCTGTCTTTTAACCAGTTATCAATCCATGACAACTTACTTTACTTAAGAGCCTTTGGTGAGGGACTTTGTCAAAGGCTTTCTGGAAATCTAAGTATAATATATCCACTGGATCCCCCTTGGCCACATGTTTGTTGACCCCCTCAAAGAACTAGTAGATTAGTAAGGCGTGACTTCCTTTCACAGAAACTATGTTGACTTTTCCCCAACAAATTATCTTAGAAACAGTGTACTGCCTCATAAGACTGGCACTCATCTTAGGCACTCACCATCCATATTTCAGACAGAGTAGCTTTGCTATGCGTATCCCTCTCCCTGACCCCTGTTCTTCAGGGATGGAGGTACAGGAGGAGGGGAACACTCTGACTTCATTGCTCTCCTCTCTCCCCTTCCTGTCCACTCTGCACAGCTAGCAGGAGGAAGCGATAGTCTGCTACTCCTATGGACACCAGTGACACAGATTTTTGTGATTGCCCATACATGGAGTGTAACTTTATGCATGTGTGGACAAGAGACTATGGCACAGGAAAGAGTCCTGAGAAAGCTCACAATTTCAGAAGAGGTAAATGGCCAAGAAACACTGGCTTGTAACACTTGGGGTGGATCATATTTTTTTTTTCTGTAAGTAGACAGAGGAAACAGTAGGGAATTTAGTAGGAAGGGTTAGGAGTCCCCATTATACATACATGGGGAAATTTTACAGTAACCCAGTATGGCTATGTCTACACTACCAGGTTATTTCAAAATAAGTTATTTTGAAACAGTAACTCCCAAAAATCACTATTTTGAAATAAGCTTATTCCTCTTTACACGCAGGAGTTATTTCAAAATAACCAGCCCCTTAATTTGAAATAACAGGCCTGGGTGCTCTGCTTGTTATTTCGAAATAACTCCCCAGTGTAGACATGCCCCATGACAGTAAAATTGGCTCCTGGTTGGGAACTAGAGCAAGATGAAGGTATGTGTGTTGTCATCTCCCTTACACTGTGGTATTGGGCTGAGACTAGACAGGCATTCCAGAACTCTGATAGAAACTGTCTGTAATGGGATCGAGTAGGGCAGCCCCTGGGATTGTGGGACCACTGTGACCCCTTAACTCTCCAGTCTAGGCTTTCTCTCACAATGCTTTGCTAGTGACAAGCAGCAAACCCCTCCACGTGCTGTTATAACTAAGCATAGCCACATGTAGAGCCCTGAACACAGCTTGATTGCATGAAAGTTCCCAAAGCCACTCATGAAATCACACAGAGAAAAGCACTAGCCAAATGCTCCCAGCCGTGTTCCTGAAGAATATACCTGCTGGCACAGTTCAAGATCCTCTCTTGACAAATACAAGTATATTAACTACTTCACCACATCATCAATGGAAAGTGGATATACACCAGTCTTTGCAAAACTGAGCTGTTTCACCAAGCACTTCAGGCAAACACTAAACAGTAAAACAAGTTTACTGATTACAAAAGATAGATTAAGTTATTATAACTGATATATAAAAAGTCAGAGTAGTTATTGAAAGAAAATTAGATATAAGCCTACAGTCTAAACCTTAACCCTTATGTAGTGGGGCAGAGTGGGTACCCACTGACCCCAAGGGGGAGGCACCCTTCCCTGAGCCTTGATGGGCAGCACCTGGCCTTAACAACCCACCTGGCCAGAAACTAGAGGGTAGGGCCAGAGATATAAAAGGCCAGCAAAGCTCTGGCAGCTAAAGGAGTGAGATGCCTCCCCTGTGCACTCAGTGGAGAAGCTGGACCCAGGAGAAGCTGAAGGCTGGCCTGGGCCGTCAGGCCCACAACTCCCTGACTGGACTTCTTACTGCACCAGAGCGATGGAGCCCTGAGGAGTGGCCCTTGTCCCAGGTACCACATGAGGAGGAGTTTGGAGAGAGCCCACGGAAAGCTGACTGCCTGTTGGCTGAACTAGAGCCAGGTCAGTATGTTGTGGAGTGGATCCCTTCTGACCAAAAAGCAGACTGCTCTGCTGCTACCAGGGCCCTGGGCTGGGATGTAGTGGAGTGGGTGGACCTGCAGTTCCTGCCTGCATCACTGGAAAGTGACTGTCTAGGAAGGAGTACTGCAGAGAGGGATCTAGGGGTCATAATGGACTACAAGCTAAATATGAGTCAACACTGTGACACTATTGCAAAAAAAGCAAAGGTGAATCTGGGATGCATTAACAGGAGTGTTGTGAGCACGTCACGAGAAGTAATTCTTCTGTTGTATACTGTGCTGATTAGGCCTCGGCTGGAGTAGTGTGTCCAGTTCTGGGCACCACGTTTTAAGAAAGATGTGGAGAAATTGGAGAAGGTCCAAAGAAGAGCAACAAGAATGATTAAAGGTCTAGAAAACATGACCTATGAGGGAAGACTGAAAGAACTGGGCTTTAGTTTAGAAAAGAAAAGACAGAGGGAACATGATAGCAGTTTTCAAATATCTAAAAGGGTGTTACGAAGAAGAGGGAGAAAAAATTTTCTTCTTGGCCTCTGATAAGACAAGAAGCAATGGGCTTATAGTAGCAAGAGAGGTTTAGGTTGGACATATTTTACTGTTTATCTTTACCAGTGAGTTTGCTTGAAGTATTTGCTTTAGGGTTTTACAAAGACTGGTGTGTACCCTCTTTCCATTGGTGAACCAATTAATGCATTAGAAATGAGATACAGTGCCTGGAGCTAGAGGGATTTGGCTTGTGCTTTCCTCTGTGTAATTTGTAAGTAGCTCTGGGAGCACTGATGCAATGTAGCTGGGGTCTCCACATGTGGTTGTGCTGAGTGATAACAGCACCTGGAGGGGCTGCTGTTGGTTGTTCTCTGTGGCATGGCGGTCTTGGACCACCCAAGTCAGCAATAATGGTATTGGTCCTAGGCTGGTCCCCTCTCCGCCAGCCAGCAGAGCCCACAACTTCCACGGGACCCTGGATCCTGGACCTGCTCTATGCTCCCAGAAGGCTGCTAGCCTCAGTGCTGCCTAGAATGTGGCGCACCCCACTCCCCTAACTGTCAGCGCTGCCTGAAGCACAGCATGCAACTCCTTCCCTCCGCCCTTAGCACTGGACTGAGCATGCAGCATGGTGCTTCGACAGGATTTAAAGAGGGCTAGGCCTCAAGCCACCACTAATACAGCTGTGGCCAGAGGCTTGGGCCCCTTTGAATTACTGGGCCCCAGGCCAATTGACCCTTTTGCCTGCCCCCAGCAGTGGGTATCCAGTCCATCTCTTGGAGTCCTACTGAGCTCCAAAGCTCAGATGCTCCAAAGCCTCACAGAACCAATGGAGGCCCTGGTGCCCCCTCCATTACCAGCAAAAGACATGGAGCTCTCCCCTCCCCCAGCATCAGTGAGCTCCCTGAAGCCACCCCAGTACCAACAGTACCCTTTGAGCCCCTCATCCAGAACACTCAAGGTTTAGTCATGGGTATATAGTGCAAGTCATGGACAGGTCATGGTGTTGTGTATTTTTGTTTATTGCCTGTGACCTGTCCATGACTTTTACTAAAAATACTCATGACTATAGCTTAGCCTTCCTGATGGCAAATGGTGTGTTCCTTAGATAAAGAGAGAAGTAGACTTGTCTGCACCTCTAAAACCTGGGTGAATGGACAGAAAATGACTGGTAATGAGACATGTACTTCTCTCTAATTCCTATACAAAAGTATTTTTATTTTAGCTTAGCCAAAAGGATTTTCATTTTTTGAATTATTAATTTTGTCACTGAAAATTGATCCAGAATTGGAGTATGTTGTGTCTTATCTAGGTTTAATTGGACCTGTTATGTTACCAGTGCTATTTCTCTTTCGAACAACACTCCTTGGTTTTATTGTTAATTCATAAGCATAATAGAGAAAATGTTGAAGTTTACCATATATTCATGTGCGATGATTATGCTGATCCATAAAATAAGTTTAGGGATGTGTGTGCATATGAGATTTATGAATATAGATCCTATATGCAGTAATAAGAATTGTCTCAAATCCTGATGTCCAAATCTTTATAAATCTACACTCCTCTTCTAAAAGAATTAATTATCTGTAGATATGCTTCTTATCTTCTGCCTGTTTTCATACCAAAACTAATGATTATGCATGTATGTGTCTGTATTTATCCAAAACATCTTAACTTGAGGGAAATTGTAATACCTCTGGCAATCCTAAAATAAATTATCTTCTGTAGATTAATTAAAATGTGGTGATGTAAGCAACAAAACTTCACTGTATAATTTTCTTAAGATAATGCCAAAATAATTTAATTACAATATTTGAGTACAGTGCCTATATTGTAACCTTTTGTGTTTCAGAAATGATTCTTTAGTTTCTTGCTCTTCTAATGCCAAAATAACTAATTAATACAAATTTAACTTTTGAAGGCTTGAGTTATTTTCTTCTTCACCAGGTACAAAGGCCGTGTAGAACTCCCAGACAACTTAAAATCACTATTTCGACCTGTCTCAATGATGGTACCAGATTATCAACTCATTGCTGAAGTAATGTTATTTTCAGAAGGCTTCAAATCAGCAAAGTCACTGTCTGGAAAATTGGTCAATCTTTACCAGTTGGCTTGCAATCAGCTGTCACAACAGGTAAAGTATCATTTTCAGAATTAAACAAGATGAATGAGGTAATATCTTTCATTAGCCAACTTCTGTTGGAGAGAGACAAGCTTTTTATACAGAGCTCTTAAGATTTGGGAAATGTACTCAGAATGTCACCACTAAATACAAGATAGACTGGGTTGTTTAGCATAAGTAATCAACATGTATTTCAAGGGACTATTTTTTGTAGAGTGCCCATTAATACCCTTCAATCCTAGGGGGAAAAGAGGGATGAGGAAAGGCACCTGGGGAACATCGTTAGTGTGTTATAGATTGTTGTAATAAGCCATAAATCCAGTGGGTTCACTGAGTCCATGAATTTTAGTATTGGCACTAGGGATATTAAGGACTAGTTGACTATCCGATAAGCAAATGCTTATTGGATAGTCGACAGGCTAGTTGACTAGTCACTCCCTCTCTCCCCCTCCCCACCCTGCTGCCTCTCAGATAGAAGGGGCTACTTCAAAGTGGCAGCACTGCACAGCTGATCCCAGGCTCTGTGCAGCGCTGCCCCTTGGAAACACTGCCACACATTTCAATGTGTCAGCACTGAGTGGAGCCCGGGGTCAGCTGTGCAGTGTTGCCCCTTTGAAACACCGCACATTTCAAAGGGGCAGCACTGCCTTATCAACTAGTCAATGCAAAAATTCATTGACTATTCTACTAGTGAATTAAATGATACTTAACATCCTTAATTGGCACAGTAATAAATTTAAGCACCCAGGTTCATCCTTTGAAAGTCTTCTGCAGGTTTTCTTTTGAGACTAAAAATTGATAAGTCAGATGTAGAGCGAATGCTTCATGAAAGTTATTCATCCACAAGTAATGTGGAGATTTTGTCTTATTTTCCGGTGGGAGTTCATTCAAGAATGTAGTGATCGTCTGGATTTACCCATGTAGTTTTTGAAGCATTTGTTGCATAACTTTGCTAGGCACTAAAAATCAGGACTGAAGAAGAATACTGGATTTATGGCTTATTACAACAATCTGTAACCCACTAACACCACCCCTCTAAATGCCTTTCCTCCTCCTTTCCTCCCTTGCTTTTCCCCTCTGACTGGCAGGCTGTAATGGACAGCTATATCTCAAATGGTCCCATGAAGTATGTAACTATTTATGCCAGTCTGTTATGACTTGTATTTATCTATGACATTCTGAAGACATCAAAAGAGCTCCATGTAACCTCAAAAGCTTGTGTCTCACCAACAGAAGTTGGTAGATAAAAGATATTAGTTCACCCATCTTGTCTATCTAATGTACTTGGGACCAACATACTTCAACATTGCATTTTCAGAATTGAGTACTTTCTCTAGTGAAATATACCTGTGCAGGGTGGAGGTTTATACACGAGCACAGAGGATATGTGGAATTCACCTATAATTATGTTGTAGTAGCTTTTCTTAAACACATCTCAGAGGACTCTTAATACTAAATAGATTTTAAACATGTTTTAAACAAACCTGTCTACATAAATTCTGCTTAGGCAATCCTTCTCTACCAATTTATTTTTACATATAAAATATTTTTTAGTTCCAAAAAAAAAAAACCCCCACCAGGTTAGGACTCTCCTGATTTATGTTTTGCTTTTATAGCTCAATAACAACCAGTCATTTAATACTGAAAAAATATTCAAATTTTACAGTTTATTCCCTAGTGTGAATTTATTGTTTTCTCCCAGCCTCCAAAACCTTGACTTGGCCATGATATTTTTTTAAAAATAAATTTTTCACTTAGACATGAAATGTTAAGTAAACAGGATAGCCTTACCTTTCTTTTTGAACTCATTGGTTGGCTTCACAAATTTCTTGCCTAAACTGTGATTGAGTCGGGTCAGGTCAGAGGGCTACAGCAGAGTGAAAGATGGAAAATATATTTAGCTCTAGATTAAATAGGTTCTTGTTCCCAGGGTAGATTAGCAAGGGCTATTCCAGGACCAGCAGAAACTTGCTAGACTCAATCAGGGAAATCAGGCCAATTAAAACACCTGGAGCCAATTAGGAGGCTTTCTGGTCCCCGGGAGCCAGGATAATCAGGACACCTGGGGGCCATGAATCAGTTGAGACTGGTTTAATAAGGCTTCCCTTCTATTAGCTCAGTGTGCACTCAAGGAGCTAAGAAGAGAAGGGCTGTGGAGGAACAAGTGCAAGCAGGTACTGGAAGTAAGAGCTTGTGGTAAGAAAGGTGCAGGGGAAGGCCATGGGGAAGTTGCCCAGGATGTTGTAGCTGTCATACAGCTGTTGTTGGAGACATTTGCAGGCAGCTGCTTTCGTAGGGTCCCTGGCTGGAACTTGGAGTAGAAAGTGGGCCTGGGTTCCCACCACCACCTACTTCCCATTTCAGCACCGGAAAAGGGGTTTGTCCTGCCCTGTACCACTTGGAGGAGTCACAGAGTCTATATGGAGTTCAGTTTCCCTATTTTCTCCATGCTGGCCAGTGTTGAGAATCATTCAACAAATGACCAGATGGTGCCCTAGAGAAAGTGCTTGAACTGAGGACTGCTGTGAGCCTCTAAAACAAGCAAAACCATTTGAAAGCATGGGATGCACTAAAGTTAAGGAGCTTTATCACAAGACATATTTCCTATAGTTCAGGGATAAAATTTTGCCTTTGTCTGCATCTAAGCTATTCCACAGAATTTTCTTGTTCTCAAGTGCATATTTCAATTTATGTCTGACACTGTTAAAGAAGCTTCTGGGGGTAGCTGAGTTAGTCTGTACAGAAAAACAACAAAAAATGGTCTGGTAGCACTTACTAGCTACATGTTTTGTTAGTCTATCATCATGAGCTTTTGTGGGCACAGCCCACTTCAGATGACCGGAGTTCTGAGTTTAGGATGTGCACACCCAAAATAAACTGGGGAGAAGAGGGGGAGGGAGGAAAAAAAGGAGGTGGGTGGGAGACAGGGAGCAGAGGATATAAAAATCAGAAAGGTAGAAGGAATCAGTAAGTATCTGAAGATTGGGTAGTGAAAACGAAGCAGATAAGAATCAGTCAATTGCTAGTATCCTTCCTGACATAGGAATCTACATGAAGAGCTGTTTGCACCTTCATTGACTGTTAGGTAGATCGTGATGAAGGATGGTTGGGACACTATTGAGTCCATTCGCATGAGAATTGAATTTGCAGATGAATGGTTAAAGAAACTGTTATATTCTTTTAGCCTTGCTAAATATATTTAATGTTTTCTAGGATCATTATGACTTTGGCATGAGAGCAATAAAGACAGTGTTACTGAGGGCTGGACAGAAGAAAAAAGAATTAAAAATACAGTGAGTAAGATTCTAAATCCCTCCCCCACTGTACTAATAAAATGTAGATCATTATTATGGTGTCTTGCTAAATAAAATAACACTCAATCTCATACTAAAATATTGGGAGTAGAGAATTTTTAACAAGAATATTTGACTTACACACTGACATTCTCAGTGTGTGCAGCAGCATGTAATTTTGGGCTTGTAAAATGAATATTATGCATTTCTGCCCAGGAAGAGAAAACAGATCTCCAGAAGCAGACATTATCTGTTTCACTTACATTCACTTGTTCAAACTTACACCAGGGAGGTAAAGAGCCAAATTCATTCATGTATAGCTTCACTGCAAATGATGAGGCTATTCCATGGATGGATCTGGTCCAAAGAGTTTCACTGCTGTTCTTATGCACATCTGGGAATTTACATATATAGTACAGAAGGACCCATTTCCTGTATGGCTTGTGATCTGATTTAAGTTGTATAGAAAATATATATTCTGACTTTTCTAGGTTTCACTCCCTCAGTTTGCAACTGGTGTTTTTATTCCCTGGTTCAAATTGGACAATATTTTCCCTCTTCCAGCTGCTAACTTCTCATCTCCTCCAAAGCTTTTGGCTATATCCATTCTTCCAATTATGGCTCTTGGTAGTTCAAACTTTCCCTTATGTTTTCTACTCCCAGCTGCTTTCTTCTATTCCTGGCCAAATCTTTATCATCACTTTCAGCCTAAAATGCACCAATAACACCTGCTATCTCCCCTACAGAAGCTCCCTAACTTTCAGCCATTCAATTATGATGCACAAATTAGCTTTTACTGGCTATTGAATTAGCAGTTGATTTTGGCCTATAGGAATTCTTTACTGTCAAACCTGAACATCTAGTAGGCATCTGCTCAGATCAGTCCTGGATTGGGTACTGTTCAATATTTTTTTATTAATGACTAAGAAAATGGAATGGAGAGTAGGCTTATACAATTTACAGTGACATCAAAGTGGGGAATAATTGGCTAGGCAATAGTATGCTGAAAAGGGATATGGGGGCATAGTAGATCATAATTTGAATATGCAATTGCAAAAAAGGCAGATTCTGAGGTGGATAAACTCTAATCTTATATGTAAGAGATGAGAGGTAATTGTTTGGCTCTGCTGGGTACTGATGAGGCCTTTTCAAGAGTATAGCTTCCAGTTTGAGACACCCCATTTTCAAATGGTGGGAAACTGGAGTGAGTCAAGATGACAGCAACAAAATTTATTTAAAAAAAATTTAGAATATATGACTGACAAGGAAAAGTTTAAAAAACTAGGAATGTTTTTTTTGATAAAAGAGCACTATAGGAGATACTTGATAAGTTTACAAAGATATTGTAAAGACGATGGTGATCAATTGTTGATCTACTTTCAGTGGACACAGAGAAGAAATAAAAGCCTAATCTTTAGCCAGAGACATTGGGGTAAGATAAAAGGAAAAGCTTTCTAACTGTAAGGATAGGTATATACTGGAATAGATTATCCAAGGAGGTTGTACAATCCCTATCATAGGATGCTTTTAAGAATAGATTAGACAAACACCTGTCAAAGATAGACCAGATATAATCTGGTCCTGCCTCAGCACAGACAGATGGACTAGATGACTTCTTGAGATCCCCTTCAGCCCTACATTTATATGGTGGTTGTTTTATTATACTGTGACTTGAATTCCTGTTTTACTCTTCCTGTTTTCTTTTCCCCTTCCTGTTGAATAGATTGTGTATGAATTTACTACAACTTCTGTTGAAGTATTGACAATCTTATTTTATTTCACTTGGAGTTAAATTAGATCCCAAATGAGTAGTGAGCAAAACTTGACCCAAGGTAAAATTAAAATTAAGTTCAATATCACCTTGTCCTTCCAAATTCTTTTCAGTACAAAAATATAATTATTTCTGGAATATCTACTAAAATATACAGTATGATGTGCAGTCGATTATAAATAAATTAGAAAATGAAAAAGATATTCTCTGAGGGTGTAAGACAGACATAACCATATGAACTAGAAGATTTACCTGGCATTGCTCTGGTCCTTAATTCAATTAATTTGTTTTTCTTTTAAATCATTGCACTGGGGTAGCATTAGGGATGTGGGAGTTCAGTATGCAGGCTGCCCCAAGGAGAGAGAACTACCCTAGCCCTCTTTCACCACAGCATCATGGGGTCAGGTGAGAAGCACCTCTCCGTGGCTGCTGCCGCTTCAGAGGACACAGCCAGGGGAAGGGTGAATGTTCCCTGGCTGGAGCAGGTCCAGGTTCATCTGCTCCCTGTGCTTCCAGGCCAGATTGAAGAATGGAGCTAACAGTGCATTTTCCCCTCCATGATGAAGGGGAACAGCCAGCAAATTTCCTGTACAAATGGGGGAGAGGAGCTGCAGCCCTGTCCTCTCTAAGAGGTGTTTGTGGGATGGTTGGCTCAGGGCTGGGGCAGTCCTGGACAGGAGGGGTCATGCCCCCATCTATCTGTTTTCATCTGGTCCCTGTATGCCTGCTGTCCCCCCGCCCTCACACAACCAAACCCTTAACTTGCTTTGAGTTATGGTAAGAGGAAACTGTATACCAAATGTTATGGTCTAGAAGGAATTATTTTATGTGTCCCTGTAAAAATGGGGGGGGGGGGGGGTTAGCTTCCTGCACAATCAAATGCTTACCTTGCTTTAAGTTATGAGGAAGCTGTATACCAAATTTGGTGGTCCTAGCTCTGACTGTTTAGGAGGAGCTTCAGGGGATAGCTAAGTTAGTCTATAAAGTGCTACCAGACCATTTGTTGTTTTTTTCTGTACAGACTAACAAAACATGTAGATGGTATCATGAGCTTTTATGGGCACAGCCCACTTCTTCAGATGACCTTTCATCTGGGAAGTGGGCTGTGCCCACAAAAGCTCATGATACCATCTACATGTTTTGTTAGTCTATAAAGTGCTACCAGATCATTTGACGTTTAGGAGTTCTTGAACTAACAGATGGATGGACAGACTCGCTCAAACAAACGCTCTCAAATACCTAGTAGAAAATAGGCTGACATTCTTTTTATAATTTTTCTAGAAATGATGGTACTAGTGTAGAAGAAGAAACTCTCATTATAATCAACTCATTAAAAGAAGATAATTTACCCAAGTTTCTTGCAGAAGATGTTCCTCTGTTTGAGAACATTATGGCAGATCTTTTCCCAGGAATTACTGTTCCAAGAGCAAGCACTGTCAAAGTAGAGGTAATAAAATGAATAGGCCTTTTCTGGGATAGTGATTGACAATTTAAATGTCACTGTTTTGTTTTTAGTTTAAAAAGGGGGGGGAGGGGAAGGGAAATAGCATCTTACGTCTCTGAACCCTAGGCCATGTAGTCACTCTGCAGTTCCTGAAGATTGAAGCCTGACTCATTTCACACAGATACATTTGAGTCATAGATCTCCAGTATCAGATCTGCTTACTTATTCTATTCCCTTCACAGCCCCATAAAGACTAGGGATTGGAGCCCTCCTGTACAAGTTCCCCTCATGTGGGTTCTGTGCAGTGGAACTGCATATGTTCCACAGTTATTGGGCCTTATGTGTCTACAGAGGAAAGATGGGAAAACCCTGCTTCCTAACTTTTCTTTTTGTCTGTAATCCAGTAATTTCAGTTGTATAAAGAACAGAAGTTTAAAAGTAAGTCAAATTTACTTTAGTCTTTTGTGTTAATTTCACATGTTGATATAAAATAGCATGGGATTTTTGTTAAAGATGGAATTTCTAGTTTCTTCGAGAGACTTTGAGAGAGACCTGTAGAGGTAGTTCTTCATTTGTTGACATTTGCCCAAAGATCTAAATTCTATGGAGTATTTAGATCTTTTCTGGGAAGTAGTACTGCAGAAAGGGATCTAGGGGTGATAATAGACCACAAGCTAAATGAGTCAACAGCATGACACTGTTGCAAAAAAAAAAAAAAAAAAAAAAAACCAAAAAAACCAAACATGATTCTGGGATGCGTTAACAGGAGTGTAAGAGCAAGATACAAGAAAAGGAAGTTACTGTTCCTCAAGGTGTGTGTTCTTCAAGGTGTGTGTCTCCGTGGGTGCTCCACTGATGGTGACGGGTGATCCCCAGAGCCACAGTTCAGAGCTTTTTCCTAGCAGTTGTCAGTTGGGCTGCATATGTGCAGCAGGGGCCTTGCACTGCTAACTGTTTGGCACCTCATGCAGCAGCCCAACACCTGCCCTCCCCCCCCCCCTCATCTATGCCTGAATTACTAAAACTCCAAGTAGAGGGGAGGAAGGGAGGGTTGTAGAGCACCCACATGGAACACACACCTCAAAGAATAGTCTTTACTGCACCGGGTGAGTAACTTCCTTTTCTTCTACGGATGATGTCCCTGTGGGTGCTCCACTGATGGTGACTACAAAGCTGTATTCCGTGAGGAAGTTACTCGGAGTTACTGCTTAGCAGCAGAAGATAGCACCACTGTAGCCACTGCTGCATCATTTGTTAGTTGAGGCATAATGGCATACTGCCTGGCAAAGGAATAGTCTGATGACCATGTGGCTGCCCTGTATGTCCTTCACGGGGATACTGTTCAGGATGGTGGTGGATGTTGCAGCAGCATGAGTGGAATGTGCTCTAGGTGGAGCTGGTAAGAGTTTATTCCAAAGAGCATAGCAATGTCGTATACATGCTACTATCAATTTGGAAATACGCTGCATTGAAATCAGAATGTCCTTGGAGTGTTTTGCAGTGGACAAAGAGGTGGGGATTTGCAGAACTGTTGTGTTCTGTCAGTCTAAAAGGTTAGAGCACGTCTAAGTTGTGGAGCGTTGCCTCTCTGTGGGATGCATGAGGCTTCAGATAGAACATAGGCAGGACTATGGCCTCATTAATATGGAAGTAGGTGCTAACCTTGGGCACAAATGATGGGTGCAGTCTTAGTCACTTTGTCCTTAGTAAATATAGTGTATGGTGGGCCCGCCCTTATGGCTCTTATCTCGCTAACTCTCCTCGCTGAAGTAATGATCACCAAGAACAGCACTTTCATAGTTAAGAGTGGGAGTAAACAGGTGGCCATAGGTTCAAAGGGAGGCCTCATGAAGCAGTCCAGGACTAGATTTAGATTCCAGGAAAGTGCTGGGGTCCTGCAAGGGGGATAGAGGAGGCCTTTGAGGAATCTCTACTGATCAGGTGGGCAAACACGGATGATCCATTGACATGCTCATGGAACGCCATGATTGCTGCTAAATGCCTTTTGATTGAGGAGATGGATAGGCCCTCGTTCTTCAGATAGCATAGGTAGTCTAGGATCAAATGGAAAGGACCCCCACAGGGGTCAATTTGTGTCTGTTAGTACCAGGACATGAACCGTTTCTATTTGTGCAGGTAAATCTTTCTAGTGAATGGCCTCCTGCTATGAAGGAGGATGTTTCTCATTTGTTCTGATCAAGGAGATTCCACGCTTTGGAACCATAGCGAAGCCAGGCATGAAGGTGGAGGGTGCATGGTTGGAGATGAAGTAGTTTGTCCCCATCTTGAGAAAGAAGGTAAAGCCGATATGGTAGTGGTAGAGGTGGCTCGACTGACATGCACTGAAGGTATGGGAACCAAGTCTGTCTGGACTATGATGGGGCTATTAGGATGTCTCAAGCCATGTCTGATCGAATTTTCCACAAAATCCTAGTGATCATTGGAACTGGGGGTAATCTGTACTGCAAAGGTTTGTTCCAGGCGATTAGAAATGTATCGCCCATGGATCCCTCGCCCAGTCCTCAAGAGTGAAATTGGATACACTTGGAGTTGTTCTTGGTTGCAAAGAGATCTCTTGCTGGGTAGCCCAACTTGCAGAGGATGGATTCCGTAACCATTGGATGCAGCTCCCGCTTGTGGTTGGTGGGAGCTACGACTCAGAATATCTGCCATGACATTGACTCCAGGTAGATATGATGCCTTGAGGATAACTCCATGCTGGATGCACCAGTTCCAGAGGCGGATAGCCTCTGCACAAAGGGATCGAGAATGAGCACCACCCTGCCTGTTTATGTAGAACATGGTTGTTGTATTGTCTGTTAGGACCCGAACTGTGCGGTTGGTAATAAACGGAGCAAAGTGTCTGCATGCATTCCTGACTGCTCTGAGCTCAAGAAGGTTGATATGCAATAGAGCCTTGTGCAGTAGCCCCCTTCCTTGCACTCTGTGGTGTTGCATGTGTGCTCCCCATCCTATTAGTGAGGCATCTGTACTGATGGGTTTTGGTTGAAGGAAGGAGACCCCTGTGAGGTGAAATCCACCATTTGAGAGAGTCTAGTATGTGTGTTGGGATGATGACTTGTCTCATCTCCCAAGAGTGACAAGATGGTTTGTAGACTGAATTTAGCCAATGCTGTATAGCACAGAAATGGAGTTGTGCATATTGGACAACATACGTAGTAGCTGCCATATGGCCCAGCAATTGTAGGCAGGTATGGATGATAGGTGACCGGTTCATGGACAGGGTTAGTCACTACATCCCAGTATGTATTGAACCATTGGTCTGGTAGGTAGGCCCGGGCTGATATAGAATTGAGGCGAGCCCCGATGAATATGATGTCTTGTACTGGATCTGGAGTTGACTTCTGCTCTTTTATGATGAGTCTGCAATAATCAAAGAGGCATCTGGTCTTGGAGACCATCTGTCTCTGCCCATGATCTGCCTTTGAGGCAATCATCAAGATACAGGAAAATTATGACCCCCTGTTGCCGAAAATAAGCTGCCGCTACTGCGATTCCTTGACCCCCTGATGTCTTTTTGAAGGTAAAGACCAAAGGGGAGAACCGTGTATTGAAAATGATCATCTCCCAATGTGAAACAGAGATAATGTCTGTGGGAAGGATGTATTATAGGTTGAGGGCTGTGAACCAGTCCCCCTTGTCCAGTGCTGGACTTATTGAAGCCAGTGTGACCATTTGAAGCACTGTTTGTGTAGGAACTTGTTTAGCTTGCGAAGATCCAGAATTGGCCTCCAACCCCCCCATTCGCTTTTGGATGAGAAAGTAGGTTGAATAGAACCCTCTTCCCTTGTAGAGTTCAGGTACCCTCTCTATCACCCCTATTTAAAGAAGGCGATCCATCTCTTGTCTGAGAGGGGTCCCTGAAGAGGGGCAGGGAAGGACGGGAGGTAGGGGGAAACGACGAAGAGTATGGAATATCCCGCACAGATGATCTCTAGCACCCACTGATGTTATCAAGCCCCATGGAGGAGACAGGGGCATAATCTGTGGGTGAACAGGTATTTCTGGTTTTGTCACTGTGTGGTTGGGAAGACCCTTGACCAATTTTTCAGGTTTTCTGTTTGGCAGTCTGGGAGCTGGAGGAGCATGACTGAGGTAAACGCTTCCTTTGGGGCTGCTTCCTGGACCAGTTATACTCGTATGGTCTTTGCTGTGGACGGTTGTAATAGCTGTCCTTGTTTCTGTTAAGGGGTGTATCTCTTTCTCCTATATGGTGGCGTGTACATGCCAAGGGTGTGAAGAGTGGTCCGAGAGTCTTTACTGTTGTTCAGTATCTCATCTGCGTTAGCTACAAACAGTTTGTTTGTCAAAAGGGAGAGCCTCCACTTTCTTCTGCAGATCCCTGGACATTCCTGCTCAACTCCTCACCACAGCTGTAGCGGTCGCTCTAGCTGCTGTCTCAGCCATATCTATGACTGCTAGTAGAGCTGTACGAGCGATGGTGTGTCCCTTGTGAATGACTGCTCTGAGAATGGGCCTCTTGGAGTCGGGTAGGTGTTCCATGAGATCAGCTAGCTTGGAATAATTATCGAAATCATGATTTGACAACAGCACAGAATGGTTTGCTGTTCTAAGTTGCAAAGTGGCTGATGAATAGGTCTTCTTACTGAAGAGGTCAAGTTTCTTGTGCTCCTTCTCATTGTTTACAGACTTGAGTGGGGGAGCTTTGGAGAGTTGATTCGCTGCATTCACCACCAGTGAGTTTGGCTGAGGGTGGGGGGGGAAAAAAAAGTCCAAGTCCCTGGGAGGGACAAAGTACTTGTCAGTTTTTCAGGCTGGTTGGATGGAGGCGGGTGTCCGCCAAATGTTGTTGTCTGATACTTCCATTATTGCCTCATCAATTGGTAGTGCAATCCTTCCTTGAGAGGACTGACTAATATTCTTTAAGAGGTGATATTGTTTTTCTTTAACCTCTTGGAGTTGGACCTCTTGGCTGGTGGCTACTCTTTTAAAAAGCTCTTGAAACTGTTTCAAGTCATCAGTTGAATTTGATATCTCAGGGGCTATGGCTTCATTGAGAGATGTAGATGGATTATCTTCAAAGGCCTGATGTGGTTTTGTGATGCTATCCTCGTTAGGAATTTGGCTGTCTTCCTCCTCTTCCAAATCTGCTGAAGCTGTTATGGTGAGATTGAGGCTGGTGGAAGCCTTCTCGGTGATGCAGATGTGCTCCTGGGGTGGCATCTGCAGGGCTCCCAATAGTCCCATGGTGCCCACTGGGGAGGGTAGCATGGAGGAGGATATTGCCAGTCTGGGTACCAATGTGGGTAATGAGGTCTTGCATTGTAATGTTGAAATTGACGACATGTAACTGGAGATGAGTGCTGCGAGGAAAAAACACTCCTCTGATCATAATGGGCCACTGCAGCACTTCCCTACATTATTGGAGGTCCAGTGCAACATGGCGATGTCCATAGGGAACAAACTGACGGAGGACGATGCCCCCACTGAAGGAGGGGAATTTGTCTGGGTTTTAGCTGTTAGTGTGCAGTTGTCTTCCATTTGTACTGAATAATGGGTGTGCTGTACCTGTGCTTCAGCCTTCTCGGTGCGCCAGCTTGTAGGTGGTGATTCCGCCCAAGATGGTGCCACAGACTTGCAGGGCCTTTTAGATGGCAGTTCCGCACTCCTTCCTGGCACTGTGTGTTGTGGTCTGTCAGCATGGTGTTTCAGGTGCCGCTGGGTGAGCATGCTGAGATCATGCAGGCTGTGCTATGGCAGTGACTGATAAAGGTCTCACTGCCCACTTTGTTGCTGCATCCACCTTGTCCCCTGTAGCCATTCTGGGGGATGGCATCACTGGTAAGGATCTTGCTGGAGATACTTTTGCCCTGCTGTGTTTGTGGGGCAAGGGAGAGACACAGATCTCTGCTTCAGGTCTCCCTGAGTCAAAGCAAGTTGGGGCTCTTCCGGAGGCTGCAGCGCCCATTCGAATAATATCATTCGGAGCCACATTTCCCAGTCCGTCCTGGCTCTGGCCATGAGGCTCCTGCAGTGGTCGAATTTGGGGGGGATGTCTCTCCCAAACATCTTATACAAGAATCATGTCTATCTGAAGCTGGCTTGGGCTGATTACATTTCAAACACTTAAAGTCCTAAGAATTGGGCATACTCGTGTCTTACTGAATGTCAGATTGTAGGGTTTTTTTCTTTTATTGAAAGGTTAGGGTAATGAAGTGAGGCATGAGGGAGATCAGAGCTGCAGTGGTCCATCCAGACCAGGTTTGGAATGAAAAAGCCTCTTTTCTTTTTTCTTTTTTTTTTTTTTTAAATAAAGTTGTAACAGAGCTAATAAGAGCTTTGAAATGGTAAAGGAAAAAAACAGTTCTGTAACTGTGTGAAGTAAAGTGAGTGTCTGAGGTGGGAGATAGAGTTCCATCTGCAACCAAGGGCAGTTAGAGAGGAACTGAGATGGGGGCGGGGGGGGGGGGGCGCTGCTGCGCAAGGTGCCAAACTGTCAGCGGTGCAAAGCGCTTCCTGCATGTGTGCAGCCCAACTGTCAACTTCTAGGAAAAGGCTCCGAACTGCAGCTCCAGGGGTCACCTGTCACCAACAGTGGAGCACCGATGGGGACATCACCCAAAGTAGTAGTAATTCTTCACCTCTGCTCCAACGGACGCCTAATCAGTGCATTGTGTCCAGTTCTGGGCACCACATTTAAAGAAAAATGTGGAGAAATTAGAGAAGGTCCAGAGAAGAGCAACAAAAATGATTAAAAGTTTAGAAAATATGACCTATGAGGGAAGACTGAAAGAATTGGGTTTGTTTAGTTTGGAAACGAGACTACTGAGAGGGGATATGATAACCGTTTTCAAGTGCCTGATAGGGTATTACAGGAAGGAGGGAGAAAAATTGTACTGCTTGACCTCTGATAGGACAAAAAGCAATAGGTTTATATTGCAGCAAGGGAGGTTTAGATTGGACATTAAGAAACTGTCAGGGTGGTTAAACACTGGAATAATTGCCTAGGGAGGTTGTGGAATCTCCATTACTGGAGATATTTAAGAGCAGATTAGGTATACATCTATCAGGGATGACTAGACAGTGCTTGGTTCTGCCATGAGGGCAGGGAACTGGACTTGATGATCTGTTGAGATCCCTTCCAATTCTAGTATTCTATGTCTATTAGCCCCAGGTATTACAGAAATCTACTTTTCTAATTTCTTCTGTTGCTGATATTGCTGCCTTCCTAAAAAAAAAAAATTCAGGAAAATGCATTTACTTCAGAAGCAGTTACTTTTTAATTTTTCACATACTATTACTGTGCTAACAGCATAATTTTTATTTTTTAATCTTAGAAAGCGATAGCTGTTGCAATACAACAATTATGTTTGCAGCCTTGGGCAACTCAGATAGAAAAAGTCTTACAGTTTCACAATCACATTTTGGTAAGTGCTGCAGAACACTTGATATGGCCAATGCCTTGAATTTGAGAGAGAAATCCAAAGATTCTTTGAAGAAATGTGATTGTATCCAAAAGATCATAATATAATCAGAAGCCTGTTGAGAACTACAAAATTGATATTGTAGTAGAAAGAAAAATTTCAGAAACAAAATCAGATTCATACAAAAATTCTAGATTTGTGGAAACTAAATCACTTTTTTTTCCTAATAGTTTATCATTTTAGCAATAAGCTTCAGTGCCACATAGAAATTAGCTGATCTTTGCAAATATATTTTCAGGCTCGGGTTGGTGTGATGTTAGTAGGCCCTACAGGTGGAGGGAAGACAACTATTAGAACAATCTTAGAAAAAGCCTTGGTAATTTTACCAACTGTGTGTTTGGAAAAAATTTCAAAAAATGTTAATGTTTTGCAGGTAAGATATTCAAATATTTGCTCTTGTATGTTTAAGCTACTGGATTTCATTTAATTTTTAATGGTTAAAGAAAGCACTTATTTTAAAGCCCGATTCATAATTCTTGACAGGTCATAATTTTATGTTCCACATTGGTTTCTTTTTAAAAATTGGGCGCTTTAATATCTGTATATACTGGAGATAAAATTTGATGCCCAACTCTCACTGAACGTCAGTAGGAGTTGGGTGCCTATGTCTATTAGGCACTTTTGAAAATTGCACTTACAAGTGTGGGGTTGGGAAGAACAAATTTCTGTGCCAGTTTCTTCACTACACTCAATCTTTGTGCCTAAGCCCTTGAACTGGGAAAACCACCTTTGTGGCTGAGAGGTAATTTGTTCTTCATGCCTATTCATTCAGACCTTGGCCTTTTTAATGACTACCACTAAGTGTGCTCATATATATCAGTGATATGGGCATCTGTCTACCAGGAAGTGGACTGAAACAACTTTTAGTAATTACAAACCATTGCTTAATTTGAACCAGTAATGAAATACTTTGTCTTGTTACCAATTCCTTGAATCACATAGTACCCTATTTATTGTTTAGAATCAATTAATCAGACATACTTGACAGCTAAAAAAACTGAAAAGATCAATTTAGATTTCAAAGACAATACATTACTCATTTTTTATTAAAGTCAATATCTTGGTCAAATTTAATTTGTTTTTAATTAGCCTTTTACAGCATGATGTCAAATAAGGCTTACAGCGCAAATCATTTTAGATAAGTTGTAACCCAGTAATAATTTTGCAATTAAGAATTTATTGCATGATACTGAACCACAAAAGTTCATATGGTGCAGCACGACTTAATGACAAATCTGGAGGGCAGTGCCATAAGACATACGTAAAGAAGTATAAAGCATAAATTATTCTTTTTTATACAACTATTTAACAACAAATGGTCTGGTAGCACTTTATAGACTAACAAAACATATAGATGGTATCATGAGCTTTTGTGGGCACAGCCCACTTCTTCAGATGACTCCGGTCATCTGAAGAAGTGGGCTGTGCCCACAAAAGCTCATGATACCATCTATATGTTTTGTTAGTCTATAAAGTGCTACCAGACCATTTGTTGTTCTTTCTGTGAAGACTAACTCGGCTATCCCCTAAATATATAACAGTTAGTTAAACTGGTAGCTAATTAACATGAGCTATTCCAGTCATTTGAATAAGTTTCCATTTTTAAAATTGGCCAAAAATGTGCTGCTACTTTGAATGCTTGCTTATCTTCATTCGTTTGTGTGCTCACCACATGCACTGGTGCCAGAAGTTTTTCCCTCAGTACAATCCGTAGGGGATTGGATCTGGCGTCATTTGGCATGGTGTACATATGTGCCAGTATAAGGGGCACTACTGCTAGCCCCCTGCTTTAGTTCGTTCTTACCGCCTGTTATGATGCTAGAATGTTCCCTTTCCTTGGCAAGGTTTTTATTCTTCTTGTGTGGGGGGTTTTTTAGTATTTTTTTACGCTATGTAATTGAGAGTAATTTCTAGTGTAGTTCTTATTAATTCTTAGTTTAATTACAGGTCTAGAAAAAGTTAGTACCCTATAGGACTTAGCCCTGGTATGGGACATGCTGTGACCCTTGGGCTTCAAGTCTTGTGAACACAGTAAAAAATCTGGTCTCCTCAGCATCCCCAGCAAAGCTGTCTGGGGTACTTGGGGGAAACCCACAAGCAACAAGTGTCACATTTGCAAAAGTTTTAAGCTGCATACCAAAAAGTGGGAGTGGGATATTGGCTTTTTGGTGCTCTTTATGAAGCCAGACCTCACAATAGCCAAAGTCACCCAGTAGCGTTGGGATATGCTCCAGAACTGTCAAAGCATGTGGGTGCAGGGACAGTGGTCAATTCCATGGCAGTTTTGGAACCTTCAGATATTGCAATATCTGAAAAGTGATCAGCAGCAATCTCTCATCCACCCCCAGACTCAGAAAAGGAGCTGGAGCAGGGTACCCCCGGGCAGCCAACCTCAACCAAATCTCTGGCAGGGGAAATGGAGTTTGTTGCCCCATCTATGCCTACCTCCCCCAAGTGAAATTGGGTTTGTGCAGCACTTCAGTAAGAACCAGTGGCTTGCCTGGCCTACACATGGCCAACTTTTTGCTTCCACATATTAGTGGCCCTGTCAGAAGGGTCCAGCAGCATTGCTGTGACAGTGGTTCGTTGTCCCTTTTGCCTGGGAAGCAATGGGGCAGTGAAGTTAAAGCGCTACAGGACCCTACTGTTAGAGTGATTAAACACTGGAATAAATTGTCTAGGGAAGTTGTGGAATGTCCATTATTATAGGTTTTAAGACCAGGTTAGATAAACATCTGGCAGGGATGATCTAGATCGGGGTGGGCAATTAAAAAAGGCAGCCCTCAGGGTTAGTCCCTGGTGGGCCACGTTTATCTGCACCTCAGCAAGTATTGGATGATTGTAGCTCTGTTTGGCTGCGAATCGCTGTTCATGGCCAATATGAGTGGTGGGAAGTGTCACAGACCAGGACACTGCTTCCCGCCCCTTACGTTGGCCGCAAACAGCGATTCATGGCCAACCAGAGCTGTGATCCTCTGATACCTGCAGAGACGCAGGTAAACATGGAGATAGGGGCCTGCCAGAGACTAACCCTGTGGACCAGATCCAGCCCATGAGCCAGAATTTGCCCACCCCTTCTCTAGATGGATCTTGGTCCTGCCATGAGTGCAGGGGACTGGACTTGACCTCTCGGGTCCCTTTCAGTTTTAGGATTCTGTAATTGGTACACATCTTCACAATGCACTATGCCATCATCCAACAGGCCAGAGACAACATTGGCTTTGGCAGAGTTGTGTTGTAATTGACACTCCATGGACTCTGTGCATCTTTGGAAGTACTGCTTGAGAGTCACCTACATGGAATGGATATGAACAAGTACCCTGTCATGACCATGAGGGTTAGCCAGCAGCCTGGGGACTAAGGGGTTAACTATGTCCCTTACCTAACCAGGTAGCTGGCAGCCAATAGAAATGTAGGTAGGAGTTTCAAACTGGGACAAAGGAATTTTTGGTTTTTCCCTCCTTGTTCCAGGGCAGTTTCTCTCCAGCTACTGAGGGGGACAGACAAAATGTCTCTCTCCAAGAAAAGACTCTTCATTATGTTTAAGTAGGGTAAAGTTTAGATAAATCCATTAGGTTTTATTGTTTTATGGCTTGGGAATGGCGATCTGATGTCTGTGCATTTTAAAAATGTTTTTTTTCCTCTCCTTTGTTACTAAGTTTTGGCCCATAGTGGAATTCCCTCTTGAGTTTATTAATTGGTGACTTTTCCATCTAGTCATTATGCTTGTAACAGGAGTATTTTGCTGATGATAAAGTTTTTTCTCTTTTATTAACCTGATATTGGTTAACTTTTGTGTCCTAGTTTTACTTAGGGGGTGAGATTTCCCAAGTGATCTCTCCCCTGGTTTCCTAATCATTACTTGGGTGGTGGCAGCAGATTTTTATCCCCAAAATCTAGGTTGATTTTGGGGGGAAGTTTTATACCAAAGCCTGGAAAGATAAGGTTTTGGGGTACTTTTGCAGGCTCTCACTTCTGCATTTATCATGCCAGAGTGGGGAACAAGCCATGACATGGTGGCATAGTGATGGGATCATTTTGAGAGCCCAGGATTTTTAAAAGGACACGTTTTTCTTTTGAGTTGCAAGCTTTGCAGGTTTTTTCCCCCTTTTTTTTTTTTTTTTTTTCTTGTTTTCTGTGCTGCCTTGGAGAGAGGCAAACAGAAGGTTAACCTTAAGCCAGACAGACCATCCTACCCAAACAGTTTGTTTTGTTCTAGCTTTGGGGACAACTGGATAGCTAGGCTAGTTAAGGCATGATGTCCAGCTCTAGGACAGATTCATACCCAAGGAGAGGAGACAGGAGTAGGTCCCTGAGAGTCCAGGAGGGGAATAACCTTGAGATGGCAAGGTATAGCAGCCCTCCTCTCCCCTCAATGCCTTCTATGTGGGATTATGCCTTAAAGGCAGGCAGACCTCTAACAGAGTTTTTCATAAACATGGAGCACCTACAACGAGAGGTGAAGCTAGCAGCAATAGAAGCAGAGATAAGGTGAATGGAAGCGGAAACAGAGGCAAGGATAGCTGAAATAAAGGCAGGGAGGAGGCAAACAGGAGCAGAAGCATCAACTTCACCAACTAACCACCCTGCTCCCATAAATGCTGCAGTCACTGTTCAACATCCCAAGGAACTCCAGACCCAGAGAATGGAAAAACAACAGAGACTGTATCCTCCCAGGAGTTCAGTGTATAACTGTGTGGGCATGGGGTGTGATTATGGCAGGGCTAATGTATAATTGGGCTGGTACCTTAACCCAGCCCCAGAACATAGACTCATAGACTTTAAGGTCAGAAGGGACCATTATGATCATCTAGTCTGACCCCCCGCACAATGCAGGCCGCATAATCTCACCCACCCACTCCTAGAATAATCCTCACCCCTATATCTCAGATATTGAAGCCCTCAAATAGTTTGAAGACCCCAAGATGCTGAGAATCCTCCAGCTGTGATCTGTACCCCATGCTACAGAGGAAGGCGAAAAACCTCCAGGGCCTCTGCCAATCTACCCTGGAGGAAAATTCCTTCCCGACCCCAAATATGGCGATCAGCTAAACCCTGAGCATGTGGGCAAGACTCCCCAGCCAGACACCCAGAAAGTTCTTTATAGTAACCCCTATCATCCCTCCATTGACCTATTTACCACTGATAATGACTAGTCAATTAGTTACCAAGACCATGTTATCTTGTCAAACCATCCCCTTCATAAACCCATCTAGTTTAATTTTGAAGCCAGGTAGATCTTTTGCCCCCACTACTTCCCTTGGAAGGCCATTCCAGAACCTCACTCCTCTAATGGTTAGAAACCTTCGTCTAATCTCAAGTCTAAACTTCCTACTAGCCAGCTTATATCCATTTGTTCTTGTGTCCACATTAGTATTAAACTTAAATAATTCCTCTCCCTCCCTAGTATTTATCCCTCTAATATATTTAAAGAGTGCAATCATATCCCCCCTCAGCCTTCTTTTGGTTAAGGTAAACAAGCCAAGCTCCCTGAGTCTCCTTTCATAAGACAGGTTCTCCATTCCTCGAATCATCCTAGTGGCCCTTCTTTGTACCTGTTCTAGTTTGAATTCATCCTTCTTAAACATGGGAGACCAGAACTGCACACAGTATTCCAAATGAGGTCTCACCAATGCCTTGTATAATGGCACTAACACCTCCTTATCCCTACTGGAAATACCTCGCCTAATACATCCCAAGACCATATTAGCCTTTTTCACAGCCATGTCACAGTGGCGGCTCATAGTCATCCTATAATCTACCAGGACTCCGAGGTCCTTCTCCTCCTCCGTTACTTCCAACTGATGTGTCCCCAGCTCATAACTAAAATTCTTGTTATTAATGCCTAAATGCATAACCTTACACTTCTCACTGTTAAATTTCATCCTATTGCTATCACTCCAATTTACAAGGTCATCCAAATCTTTCTGTATGATATCCCGATCCTTTTCTGAATTAGCAATACCTCCCAACTTTGTGTCATCTGCAAATTTTATCAGGACACTTCCACTTTTGGTGCCAAGGTCAGCAATAAAAAGATTAAATAAAATTGGCCCCAAAACTGATCCCTGAGGAACTCCGCTAGTAACCTTCCTCCAACCTGACAGTTCCCCTTTCAATATGACCCGCTGTAGTCTCCCCTTTAACCAGTTGCTTATCCACCTCTCAACTTTCATATTAATCCCTATTTTTTCCAATTTAACCAATAATTCCCCATGTGGTACTGTATCAAATGCCTTACTAAAATCGAGGTAGATTAAATCCACTGCATTTCCTTTATCTAAAAAATCTGTTACTTTCTCAAAAAAAGAGATCAGATTGGTTTGGCACGATCTACCTTTTGTAAAACCATGTTGCAACTTATCCCAATTGCCATTAACCTCAATGTCTCTAACTACTTTCTCCTTCAAAATTTTTTCCAAGATCTTGCATGCTACAGATGTCAAACTAACAGGCCTATAGTTACCCGGGTCACTTTTTTTTCCTCTCTTAAAAATAGGAACTATATTAGCAATTCTCCAATCAAATGGTACAACCCCTAAGTTTAGAGATTTATTAAAAATTTTTGCTAATGGACCTGCAATTTCATGTGCCAGTTCCTTTAATATTCTTGGATGAAGATTATCTGGGCCCCCCGATTTACTCCCATTAAGCTGTTCAAGTTTGGCTTTTACCTCAGATATGGTAATATCTACCTCTATATCCTTAGTCCCATTTGTTATATTACCATTATCCCTAAGCTCTTCACTAGCCTCATTAAAGACTGAAGCAAAGTATTTGTTTAGATATTGGGCCATTCCTAAATTATCCTTAACCTCCACTCCATCCTTAGTAATTAGCGGTCCTACTTCTTCTTTTTTTGTTTTTTTCCTATTTATATGGCTATAAAACCTTTTACTATTGGTTTTAATTCCCTTTGCAAGGTCCAACTCTACCTGCCTTTTAGCCTCTCTCACTTTGTCCCTACATGCTCTAACCTCAATAAGGTAACTTTCTTTACTTATCCCTCCCATCTTCCACTCCTTATATGCTTTCTGCTTTTTCTTAATCACCTTTCTAAGATGCCTGCTCATCCAGCTTGGTCTAACACACCTGCCTATAATTTTTTTCCCTTTTCTTGGGATACAGGCTTCTGACAGTTTCTGCAACTTTAACTTAAAATAATCCCAGGCCTCCTCCACCTCAAGATCCATAATTTCTTTAGACCAATCAACTTCCCTAACTAATTTCCTTAATTTATTAAAGTTAGCCCTTTTGAAATCAAAAACCCTAGTCTCAGATTTATTTTTGTTTATCCTTCCATTCAATTTGAACTGTATTAGCTCATGATCACTCGAGCCAAGATTATCCCCTACAACCATTTCATCTATGAGGTCCTCGCTACTCACCAAAACCAAATCTAAAATAGCATCCCCCCTTGTAGGTTCAGCAACTACTTGATGTAGTGTAAATCATGTATGAGTGTAAATCTTCTGTGTTGCCTGTAGTTAACAGGAAGGTTTGTGAAAGGGGTGAGTGATTCTAAGAAGTCGTCTGTGACTAGTCAATCCTACTGGGAGCAAGGTAAAAGTTTCTCAATGTTTGCCTGAGGGAGAGAGCTGTGTGGCTGTGAGTAAGGTTCCTGCTGGTCTGCCTGAAGCCTCAGAGGTGAGGCTGGAATCAGAAACAGGGCAAGGAAAGGCCAGAAATCAGGGAAGTGTTTCTCTGGAACAGTCTGGAGTGGCTGGCCAGAGTGAAGCTTTAGTTGAGGAAAGATAAAATTCTGGAGGGTGACGAGTTGTTAGCTTGTGCAAGTTCAATTTTACAAACTTCATCAGCCAACAGCAGTTTGTGTGAGGGTGCTCAGTGTGAGCAACCTGTGTGTGGCAGTTTGGCTGCTGGGAGGGGCAGTATGCCTGTGGAGGAAGGGTTTCTTCCTAGTTCTTTGTCTGCAGGAGGTGCCTGTCAGCCTGGTATGGCTGAGGAGAGTGCTGTGGGCCCAGATTTAGTTCTAGGGGACAGCTGAAGCCCAGAAAGGGGAGGACCTTAGGTTTGTGTCTGCTGGGGAGAATGGTGCTGTAATTGGGGTGGGTCCAGTAAGTATCATGTCAGGATCCCAGAGATCAGACAAGTCTGGTGCTTGTGTTACCTGTTGCTGAGAGGTAGTACTCTGTGTGATCAGAGTACTACCCTAGCCAGGACACCCAGGGAGCAGCAGGGTGTGTTAAGTGTGGTACCTACAGACAGTATGGAAGTGTGTAGCAGTCTAGAAAGCTTCAAGGGGGAGGGAGAGGTCTCTGACCTCTTACCAGGGAAATCTGTTTGTTTTCCTGAAGGGGGGTTGTGTGTAGACCTGCCTGTTCAGGCGGTAAAGGAAACTCAGGAGTTGGTGGTGGCTCAGCAGGGCGATTCTACTGTAGGGCTGCAGGAAGGTGAGTCTTTGCTTACAGAAGGTCATAGGGAAGAGGATCCTTATAGTGATGTTGGCCAGGAGTTTGGTGTGCCTGAAGGGGGTGAAGGTGACTTGCGTTTGGAAAGAACTGATGTGGACAAGGGTGAGGAAGTTGCAGAGGGACAGGAGGCTGTTTCAGGTGGAGTGGAAGCAGCCAGGGAGATGAAACAGCCCTCTGGTGACCAAGTGACTGTTTGACCAGCTTGCTGGGGAGTGTATGTTGTTGAAACATGAATGGTTCCAGTCTGGTTCTGTGAGTGGACAAGGAATCTGTAAGTCTACCAGGCCAGTTCACCTAGGCCCTCTCTGAAAACTAGATTGAAAGCAGGGAGCCAGGTTAGTGTCTGGACTGCTTGCTTCCTGATTAGCTGTGGAGAGAAGGAAAATTCCATGGCCATTGTGAGCAAGGAAGACACACCCAGCCAGCCCTTTGTCTTTGGGATAGGGAGTTCTGAATTTGAACACACGGGGGAAGGGCAAGACTTGTGTTTGCCCAGGAAGGCTGCAGCTTTTTAAATCGGAGCCTAAAATTGTCAGGGTATACTTACTATGGGTTTGTTCCCATTCCCTCCTTTGTCCCAGTGTGAAATTCCTACCTACATTTCTATTGGCTGCTGGCTACCTGGTTAGGTAAGGGATATAGTTAACCCCTTAGTCCCCAGGCTGCTGGCTAACCCTCATGGTCATGACATACCCATAGAAGAAAACATGGTTATTCCCTTTCCGTAACTATTGTTCAAGATGTGTTGCTCATGTCCATTCCATTAACCACCCTCTTTTGGTGTTTCATTAAGAAGCAATTGAAGGGCAGGGGCAGGTGTTGTACCTTCTACTGGCACATGTGTGCCACTCCAGAAATTGCCAGAGCCATTCCCCTACAGATACTATTGAGACACAAACTTCCAGCACCAGTGCATCTGGAAAGTGCACTCACCTACAATGGAATGGACGTGAGCAGCACATGTCAAAGAACAACAGTTATGAAAGGTAAGTGATTGGGGAGAGGAGGGAGTGTTATATTCTTCCATTTAAACACATTTTTCTTTTTTTAAAATTTCCATGAATGTTTGGTTCTCTCAGTCTTGAAATATTAACATATCAGCAATGGTTGTGCAAGCTTTCCCACACATTCTCATTTGTCTGCAATTGGTCTAGTTTTTTTCAGTTTTAGGCTACTAGAATTGTGTGGTGGTCACTTATTTTCACTTAAGACACGTAACCAGTTATAAATCAGGCCTCTGGAGTCTATGGCTAGTACATTAACTCATTGGACTACCTAGCTCTACTTTTGAATAAGAAAACAAATATAAATTCTAATAAACATACTGAGTATGAAAATAAATCATACTTGGTTGTCTAGTGTTGTGTTATATTGAAGCCTTACTATCATGAAGGTTACAATATTTTATGCTCACATTTCCACCACATCAAAAAGAGCTGGTCCTAAATTGATCCTTAGTAGAAAAACTCAGATTGGTAATATGGCTTTTCTAGTATCTGACTTAAGAGTTTAAAAACTCTATAAAGCTTCTTTATACTAGTCACATCTAAATGAAACACACTTGTGGTGCATTTCATACCTATTTGCCAGGGTCCCCAAGTCTCTTGTGAAACTAATGGAAGATTTGTCTGAGGCCTGGTCTCCACTGAAAAGTTAGGTAAACCCAGCTATATCACTTAAGGGTGTGTGGTTTTTTTAAAAAAATAAGTACTCCTAAGCAATGTAGTTAAGCTGATGTAACCCCCAGTAAACAGTTCAAGGTCAAAAACAATTTGACCTTGAACTGCTTGAACTGACCTAGCTACTGCTTCTGAAGAAAGTCTGTTACCTACACTAACAGGATAACCCCCGTCCCCTCCCATCATTCCACTGTATGGAATATCTACACTGAAGCACTGCAGTTGTGCAGCTGTAACAACTCAGGGCTAAATTCAACAAGTTCTTATGTATATGTTAGTCCATTGAAATCAGTGGGTACATGCACAAATACCTTGTTGACTCATGGACTAAGGATTGTTGGAGTTGACCCTTTGTGGTATATAAATGATGTTGCAAAGCATGCACTCATTCATCATTAACTCTAAAGACCTTATAACTGAAGTAGAATTAAGCTTAATACAAATTCTGCTATTTTTAAAAAGTCTTTACCTCAGAATGCACCAAAGAAAGGAAAAGTGCACACTTTTGTGTTAAACCCAAAGTGTGTCAGTGTTAGCGAGCTGTATGGAGAGACTGATCCTAATACTATGGAGTGGTCTGATGGATTGTTGGCATCAGCAGTTCGAACATTTGCAAAACATTCAACCAAAAAATCTAAGAAAAAGGAAGCAAACACTGATGCAACTACAAGAATCCAGGACTCTTATGCTGTGAGTTAAATAATTATAAGGAATGTTACTGTTTTGTATGACAATGTTAACTTATAAAGTGGGCCAGCTGTAAGGTTTTGAGAGACTGGACAGGTGGCTATTTGAGCTTTCTACCCTTTTCCTTTCACTGCAGTCATCCTTTTCTTTCTTCCTTATTCTTTCCCACCAACAAGAATAGCTAGCAAAATGTCAGTTGATGCTCTTTGGCCAAATTTTATTCCCACTGAAATCTGAGAGAATTTTGCCTTGATAATGAGATCAATATTTGGCCATCAAAGAGCTTCAGATCCTAATAACATGTAAAATCTGGGACTGCCCCATATTTGGAAATTTCCAAAAAATCAGTGAGCCTATTTTATTTGCAAGCATTGTTGGTTCCAAAAGTAGCTCTGCTTTTAAATAATAAAGCTGCTATGTTCTGTTATATTTAATAGATAAGGTGTGCTACAGAACTGCCAACCCAGGGGGAGTAAACCTAAGGTGGCTTGAAGACTGGAGTGGCTCTTGACTAAGTTATGGCTGCCTTTTCTATAGGCTATTGCACTACTCAGCATCTTGGCAGTACTCTTTACTGTGACTCTGTCCCGAACATGCTACTATATCAAAACTTATTGAGGGGGTTTTTGAAAGGAAATGTTAAAGCTTGTTCCTTAATTCTTGTACTAAAGGAATCTTTGCACAGCCTGAACTAGGACTTAAGCCCATTTAGTCATTTTGGGCCATTTAATTTTGAATAGAGAGGATGGTGCTACAGTACATTGTTGTGGTTGAGAATCCTACCCAATATACTTATTACCCAATCCTACAGGCAAAATACTTTGTGGCTTATTGTGCTCAGAAAAGTTCCTAGAGTAGCAAGTCTTAAGCTAAAGGAGCAAATACTGTGTGCAATGGAAAAATCAGAAATGCATTTATATATCTGGTATTATATGATGTGCATGTTTCCTGCATGTGCTGTTTTTTGCTCTATTCAGGCACCATTGATAGAGATAAGGTTTTGGTAGCTGGGCATAGGGGTCTTGCTTACATTTAACATTTTAAGCAGTTATCTTTTGCATTTGAAAACTAAATGCAAGTAATGTAAATTAGTAAATCTAGAGGTAGAAATTAAGTTACTCCACCTCACTCCAAATTTAAAATATGAAATTTTGCTACCTCACTGTTGAGATTGAACCATTGGGGAGCCAGCAATGGCACTCTAACCATCCCTGATGCCCGACCACAGGGCTGGAGCACACAAATCTATTAGGCTGAGCCCCTCTTAGCTCTGGTGTACAAGGGGAATGTCTTTCTCCTTCTCAGTCAGGGGTCACATCAGTGAGGTGGTTTTGGAGGGGAAGTTGATCCTGTTGTGTGTATGTGCCCCTGACTGATTTTTCTGTAGGCCAGTGGCCCCCCACCCAAAAAAAAAATTCCATCCCGGATCTGAGGGAATGGATGGCCTCCCACATTTATGTATGTTACTTTCCTGAGTGCTATTATATACCTGTATGTAGATTTATACATGCTACAAGTATGTTTTATCTGTCAGAAGTAACTCTAAAAGGCCAATTTCTCCTTGTCTGACTGAATAAATTGGTAGGATTGAATGGCTGAACAGCAGCAAGCTTTGGAATCTAGCAAAATATTTTCTGTTTGGTTTTGTTTTGTGCCTTAAACTACCCACCTCCAACAGAAGCCATAGTGCTTGAAGTAACGTCTCTTTGGGTGCTTAACTTCAGATACACTTGTGCCCTAAGCCTTTGGCTAATAGTGCCCATTCTGCCTCTTGTGTGCCCCCACAAACTCATGCTCTGCACAGAAATTGTATGGGGAAATCCACTCTCAGTTCCTTCTTAACTGCCTTTGACCTGAGACAGAGTCTGCACTTCCTTCAAGGATTATGTTCCTCTCCAAGAAAGAGAAATTAAGTTTAAACATCTGTCTCTAAGCAGAAGGAGAGGAATAAATCTTTTAAAAAAAAATCCTCCTCTGTTACTGCCTTATGAGAAGGCTACAGAGGCTCAGGTCCCAAGAGGAGTTCTATGAAGGCTCCAAGTGAGACTAGTACTGCAAAGACAGAGTAGTCAGACATCTAAGAGACTTGGTACTGAGTTTAGATATCTGTATCCAGAGCATCGGAGACAGGTTTGAAGAGACCCAGCCTATCCCTGAACAGCACTTGGTACCTATAAAAGAAACTCAACAGTACCAAAGACTTTGCCTGTCTGCAGTCTTGAGGGAATCCCATACCAAGCTCTTTGTAACACCTGAATCTGTACCAAAGCTGTCCTCCACAGGTTCCTACTTGGCTCTATCTTTAGATACTCTCAGGATACAATATCTTCTGAACCCAGTCTCCTATCTTAACAATTGAAGGTTTCTCAGTGTCAAGACTTTACAAATCATTGATCCTTCTGTCACTTAGAGCCTCATACTGGCCCTTATCTGAAAACCAAACAGTTGTCTCCTTCCTTAGAGTATGTAGAATAGGACTCATCAGATTCTTAAGCTTTGGTGCAAGTTTCCCCTATGGATTTTTCAGTCACATCGCTCTCCCTCATATACTGATGTATTACAGAAGGATAGCCCTCAAATGACACCCACATGGCAGATGCACAGATGGCTGCTTCTACCTATGCCATTTGTACCCTGCTGGGACCTGTAGGAATTTTATCACCAAAAGTTTACATCAAGGTCCTCACAACTCCAGAGGGAGCAGAGAAGAGACCCATTTCCTTAATCCTCCTTACCCACCACCTACGTCAGATGAAGAGATATTTGAGGAGCAAGAGGTAAGAACTAATAAGGATAATATTTCCTCATCTGTTAAAGCTACTTAAGGCAGTTTCAAGGACCAATGAAGCAGATTGCTGACTGCAGATTGCATTGGAGGAGGAAATTCAGGAGTCCTGCCGTAATCTCTTAGGGTATGTCTACACTGCAAAGCTAATTCAAAATAACAGCCCTTATTTCGAATTAACTTCAATAGCGTCTATACATGCAAACCACTATTTTGAAATTAATTTGAAAAGCGGAGTGCTTAATTCAAATTTGGTAAACTTCATTCTACGAGGAGTAATGCCAAATTCGAAATAGCTATTTTGAATTGTGATGTGTAGACCCTTTATTCGAAATAGGGGGCCTCCAGCCCTTCCCAGGGACCCCTGGTGGCCATTCTGGGCACAACTAGGAAAACTTACTCTCCTCTTGCCCAGCCCCAGAGCCATTAAAGGGGTAGACTGTCCACAATGCCTGTGCCAGCTCCAAGCCTGCCAGCCCAGAGCCAGCAGTGGCCACTGGGGCCCCAACCCAGTGTCCCCAAAACATGAGCCAGCAAGCCACTGGCAGCCAGCCCTTCACCACTCCCCAGGAGCCTGACAGGCTGGAGAAGGCAGGTGCCTTCCTGGTCCAGGGTGGAGATCATGGACCTTATTCAGGTTTGGGGGGGGATACCTCCAATGTCCATGATCTCTGCACTAGACAGAGGAACACGGCTGTCTATGGTAGGATAGCTGCCAGCCTGGCCACCAAAAGCCACATGCAAATCCAGGAGCAGGTTTGCATGACAATCAAGTTGGTCTGGCGAGACCCCCAACCCTGGGCCCTGAGCTTCCCCTCCCCTTGCTTCCTCCTTCCAGCTCCCTCCTTCCAGGTTTCCCCCTCCCATCTCCTTTTCCCAGTCTCCCCAGAGGTTCATCTCTTCTCCCCCCAACTTTGATAAACCCAATTTATTTTTGAACATACGTGTCTTTTATTTGACATCAGGAAGGGGGGCTAGGGAGGGGTAAGTGGAAGGACGTGAGAGAGGAATGGGGCACAAGCCCCCGGTGGCTCTGAGGGCTCCTCAGGGTGGATGCTCTCCTGCAGGGCCTCCTGGATCCTGACAGCCCCCTGATAGATGACCCCCCCCCCCCATGGCAGCCTGCAGCAAGTGCAGCCAGGCTAATGGCAACGACCCCACGAGACACACCGGCGTGCCCAGGGGCAGCTCTGGCTCCATGTGGCCGAGTGCTGTGGAGTCTCGAGTGTGGGCACTCCAAGACAGGACTGCTTTGCTGTCCCTCATCGAGAGAGTTCTCAGGGTTCCCCGCTTGCTTGTCTGTCCGTCCAGGGTGGGGGTAGGGTCCCTTTAAGCACGGAGCTCGTTAGCCTCAGGCAGCAGCTCCACACACTAAGTCCTAACCTGATGCCCTGCCAGCACTGGTTCCGGCCAGCCTTAACTTCGGTTCAGGGTCCACTCAGTGTGGACGTGCTATTTCAAAATAGTAAAATGCTATTTTGAAAGTTTGTGTGTGTAGATGCACTAATTCAAATTAACTATTTCAAATTAAGTTAATTTGAAATAGTGCTGTAGTGTAGACATACCCTTAGATATTTTATGCACTTGAAGATCTATAAAGATTCCTATTCCAGTCACTGAAGCTTTTATAGAGTTTGGCTAAGACAGTTTGGCAAGCAACTGCTGCCATACTGCCTACTTGCAAGATGGCAAATACCATATATTACATTCAAGTTATGGAATCAGAATTTGTTTTCTCTGTACTCCTTTCCAATTCACATTATTGCCCTGCAGAAAGTGAGTGGTTAATATGTTTATGTTGGCTTGACTTTCAAGTATCTCTAGAACCTTAAGTGCCTACCAAGACAGTATTTTGTGGAAGTAGTGAAGGCAGATAATGTAACTTAAAGACCACAATCTTTCTGGTCATATAGTAGATCCTCAGTTATGAACTGATCAGTTCACAGCTCACATCATTTGAAACAGGCATTACACAGAGAGGCAGCAGCACGCATGCACACACAATATAGCACTGTTAAACATAAATTACTAAAAAAGGGAAAAACTTTTGTCTTCTGCATAGTAAAGTTTCAAAGCTGTATTAAGTCAGTGTTCACTTGTAAACTTTTGAAAGATCATAATGTTTTGTTCTAAGTTAGACTTTTCAGAGTTATGAACAACCTCCATTTGAGGTGTTTCATAAGTCTGAGGCTCTACTGTAAATCTTACACTCTTCTTTTAAGTGTCCCTGTGGGTGTTCTACCTTGAGGTGCAGCAGTGCTCCAGACACCTTAGTCAGAGAATTTAGGTAGCAGTGCCCTCAGTAGGCTGCGCATGCGGGGCAGCCGGTACATGCTTGTGCATCTGCTCTGCATGCGCAGCCAACTGTCTCTTCAGTTCCTTCTCTGCCACCGCCAGCTTCATTCGGAACAAATAGCGGCCCTCATTTTTCAAATTCGTTAGATTTAGAGTTAGTGTTGTTAATAGTTCTTAATAGTAGTATTAGTATATCGTTCTAGTTTAATTAGTTTTTAAAAATGGGGTTTGGGATCTTTTCATTTTAAGCAGTTTTTTCTCCCTGGGATGCCTGAATCCCCAGATTTCAAATGGTGTGTCTCCATTGCAGGCTTGGATGGCCACTCACAGTGCATCCAGTGCCTGGGGCAGTAAGTAAGTGTGAGCCCTGCAAACAGCTCACAGTACATACCAGGAAAGCCAGAGTGCTCCAATTGAAACTCCTGCTTCTGGATAACAGGCTATGTCCACTCTTGGATCCTGAGCACTCTGCACCGTGGAGCCAACTGTCTCCGATGGCAGTGTTGGAGAAGGCAGCTCCCTCGGGTTCGAGCCCCAGGGACTCTACTTCTTATCATGCCAAGAAGTGAGTCCATTCCTCATCCAAAAATGACTCCTCCCTCAAAGTGGGCACTACCTCAGAAAATGCCCCCAGCACTGGCAGCACCCAAAGCACCAGAATGGGAGGCACCATGGCTGTCCAGTACTGAGATGTCTCAAGAAGCTAAGGACCCTGCAAGGGCCAGCTCTTAAACACCGGGTAAAGTGAAAACAACATTGAGACCGCTGATACTGACTGAGACCCTGTCGGCACAGAAGAAGCTATGCTCCAGCTTGGCACTGAGTGCCTCTATGCCATCTCCATCAGCACTGAAGAAACAAGCATTCAGCATCAACAGCACAACAAACCGTGCTGGCATTAGCTCTGGTACTATCACCGGCACCAACCCCCTGGGTGCTGCAATTCTTCACAACTAGTGAAGAAGTACAGGTCACCTTGGCACCAGGCACACTGCTGGTTTGCACTGCTGGTAACCCTACCATATCCCACTTCCTTCTCTCCACACCAGCAAGATCTGCATGGCCACTGTCAAGTGATGAGGATGAGGAGTCTTCTGTGCATATCCACATCCTGAGAGACTCCTTCCCAAAGCAGACCCAGCAACCTCCTCAATGGCAGCCACCCAATGGTTGCCCCCACCAGCACCCATGCCATCCAACTGGCCCTATTAGGCCCAACAACCTCTGCTAAGTCATTACCCTCTTTTAGACCACAAGCTCCATTTGTACAGTCCCTTGACTGTTCAGTGGTGGAGGAAGACATCTCTGCTACCTCTCCTCCCTCTACCAATATTTTGTCCTTGTTGCCTGACAACATCTGTTTGGATTCCCAAAGGAGGTGCAGTGAACTATGGAGGACCTGTCTTTTGAGGGCTCAAAGTTGTTCACTGAGTCCACAGATGTGTCACTCCATTCTCAAGAACTCTAGTTCAATGTTGAAAACACTTGGCATTCAAATCCCTGTAACCAGAAGAAAGGAGGGAAAAGTCTTCACTCACAGGTACAAGACCACACTACCCAGCCAATGTCAGAGGCAGCACGAGACCAGGCGCAGACAGAGTCAGACCTAGCTCGAAGTGTAGACCAGCCTTCAACTTCTCAGCCTTCAATATCCAGGCAAATGTTTTGAAGGTTTGGCTGAGCGTACGATAGCCCCGACATCTCTAAGGCACCTGAACAATGTGGTAACAATTGTTCATCATCAGGGAGTGTCCCTGTGGGTGCTCCACCATAGGTCTTTGGGGCAGTGCTGTGTGCCTAATTGGAGATTTACAGTAGCAGTGCCCTTTGCCTCACGTATACACACTACCAAACAGCATGCGTGGTGCTGCTACCACACATACGCAGCCAATCATCCTTTCAGTTCCTTCTCTACCGCCGCCAGCATTGGTCAGCATCACAGTTGCTCTCCAATTTTGTTTTTGAAGTACTTTAAAAATGTGAATATTTCCACATTACTTACATAGTTAGCTATGTTACAGTTTTCTAGTTTAGAGTTAAGGTTTGTCTACAAATTAAAAACAAAAACAAACCACTCTCTCCTGTTAATGACTACTGTTCTTGGCCTCACAGACTTACCAGGGATGCCTGGTTCCCTAGGATTCAAATGTTGCCTCTCCTGCAGGCTGTGTCCCTATCTCAGATGGTCAGGCACATGCTATCGTACAGTACCAGTTTTGCAGGCAGTTAACTGCTTGCATGCAGAAGGCACAGGAGCTTCAATTAAAATTTCTATTACTCGAGAAAATGGTGAGACCTGCCAGAGCACTCCTCTCCCCCTGTCAGCTGTTCCCCCTTGACCGTGCCTGAAAGGGCCATGTCTGCCAGCTCTACCTCAAGACTCTTCCTCCGAGCAGTCTAGGAAGAGGTTTCATTTCTCGGGGAAAGGTGACTCCCTCAAAATATGAGGGCAAGCACCCAAAGTACCCCAGTTCTGACCCCTGCTACAACTCCGAAAAGGAAGGTTCCAGGACTGTCTGGCACCAATAGTTCAAGGGTTCAAGGACCTAGCAAAACCAAGCACCCAGGTGCCTGGCAAAGTCAAGTCTAAATCTGCACCATCAGCATCATCGGCACACACATCTGTGCTGAAGAAAGATAAGACCAAGCCATTTTCAGCCAAGGCACTGCCACCACCAAAGAAGCCTAAGCCTCATGCCACCATCGGCACCGAACAGGCATATGCATGTCACACCAACGGTTCCCCATTCAGCACCGTTGGCACCTCAGGTAGTGGCGATAGTCCCATCTCAGCTGCTGTTGGCACTACAGATGCCAGTACCTGTCCCATTCACCACCACGGAGGAGTTCAGGGTATCCTTGGTACCCACAACTCCTCTTTTCAGCACTGATGGCACACTTGTGTCCGGCAGCTTTTACACTCTGCTACACCGGGTTCAGCACCACTGTTGTCTTGCAACGAGGATGAGGAGCCCTTGGTTTGCACCCACACCCTGAGGCATTCCTCCCTGAAGCAACCCCAAACACAGCAACAGCAGATAGCAGTGGTTGCAGTTGCACTGCTATGGTTGTCTCCTCCCATGCCACTCCCTTCCAACTGGCCCTATTGAGACCCATGGGCAGCATATCGAGGCCAACAGCCACAACATGTACAACCCCATACGGTAACGGCACCTTCCTCTAGAGCAGCATCCCTGCCATTACTTGACAGATCAGTCTATCAAGAGGAGGAGGAACCAGCATCTAGTGACGAGGAGTCTTCTATTTCCTCCCATGACCCAACGCACATTTCCTCCTCTTCTCCTAACACCTTGGTGCCTCCACCTCCCACGGCAGGAGAGGACTTCTGTGCTTCCAGGAACTGTACAAATGCATTGCAGAGGTCCTTGAGGTCTCCCTAGTAAGCCTTCCCGAAACTCAGCACAAACTAACCAGCATACTCCATGCCTCACTTGCCTCCAAACTGGCCTTACCCAACCCCACGTTCATGGAGTCTGCCAGGGTCATATGGCAGACGCCAGCCACAATACCACCGGTCTGCAAAGGTCTGACCATAAATACTACGTGGCCCTGGAGGGTGCGGACTTTCTCTTTTCCCAACCATCCCCTAATTCTATAATGATAGATGCAGTTAATCAGAAGGGCAGAGTGTGACACGCACCACCCTGTATAGTAAAGAATGGAAGTGCCTACATCTCATGGGAAGAAAGGCCTATTCTTCAGCCTCCCTTCAGCTCCGCATATCAAACTACACAGCAGTGTTGGCAAAATACGCCCACCATATCTTTTAACAGCTTTGACTCTTTATTGACAACTTATCTGAGGATAAAAGAGCAATGCACAGCCAACATAAACTAGGGCATGCTGATTTCCCATATGGCCCTACAAGCCGTCCTTTATGAATCTGACAGCATCACAATAGATTGACTGCCATTGTGCTGAGAAGGTCCCCTTGGCTTCACTTGTCAGGTTTTCCCCATCAGGTACAGGCCACAGTAGAGAGTCTTCCCTCCCAATGATCAAAGCTGTTTGCAGACACCACAGATGCATCCCTTAATTCACTTTAAAGAAGGCCCACAAGCAGTCTGCTTAGCTGAAAACTTTTGATATATGCGTACCTGCCGTCAAATGCAAAGACGACATTTTAATCAAAGATACAAATCTTCGCCTTTCAATCAAGCTCAGACGCATTTTGACAATAGGAGGAGGCAACGACAAACTAGACAAAGACAGGGCCCTGATCAACCAGCTACGTCTCAATCATCAGCTTCGAGGCAAACATTTTAAAGATAGGTTGAGAGTCCAATAACGCCCCCTTGTCTAGCACTGCCTCAAACCCATTGTTGCCTCCTACCCTTCTACTACCACTGGTCCTCTATCATGACCGACAAGTGGGTGTTAGGCTTTGTGAAGGCCACAACAAAGAAATCAGGAGAATGGAGACCAATTCTCGATCTCAGGAGGTTCAACCAACAAAATATCAATGCTTCAAGATGGTGACCTTAGCTATGATAATACCAACCTTAAATGAAAGGGATTGGTTATTGATGCTCGACCTCCAGGATGCCTATTTTCATGTATCCATCCACCCAGCACATCGGAAGTACCCAAGATTTGCACTCGGCAATGCACATTTCCAATACACAGTGCTACCCTTCGGACTCTCCACAGCTCCAAGGGTTCTCTCAAAGATCATCAACAGTGGTGGCCGTGTACCTCCACAAACAAAGAGTATCCATATTTCCCTATCTGGATGATTACCTGATAAGAGCAATCACAAGACAGAAGGCCCACAATGCAGCTTAGCTATGTCTTTATTCCATACTCTGGGGCTACAAATAAATCTTTCCAAATGCAAGCTTCAACCAGCTCTGACCACAGAATTTATTGGGGTTTATCTTGACTATGCCTGGCCCATAGCCTCCCTTCCACAACTGAGATTCCAGCAAAATTGTGGCACTAATGGCTGACCCACCATTCATGATAGTTCATAAGGACAGGGTGGTTCTGTGACAACACCCAAAGTTCTTATCAAAGATACTTTCCTCCTTCTTCAACGAACCTGTGGTTTTGCCTGTTGTCTTTCCAAAGCCTCATGCCACTGCTGAAGCAGCTAAATGGCACGCACTTGATGTGCATTGAGGGATTGCCTTCTATTTGGAAAGGACAAGGACGTTTCACAAAACAGACTTTTCATTTCCACTCTTGAAAGATCCCTGGACATGCAAATCTCTCCCAGATGGGTTCTAGACTGCATCCGCCTGGCTTAAACCAGTTTTAACCAGGAGTCTCCACTTCAATTGCGAGCACACTTCATGAGAGCCATGGCAACCTTTGCCAGACACTATGCCCTCAACACTTACCTGAAACAGGGCACTAACTTCGGACATACCGTCCTGACCAATGTCCAACACAGCCCTTAACCAAAGCGCCCACCTTCCCACTACGGGTACTGCTAATCACCTAAAGTGGAGCACCCACAGGGGGACACCTTGAAGAAGAGAAGGTTACTTACTCTGTGCAGTAACAGAGGTGGTTCTTCAAGTGATTGCTCATGTCCATTTCATGTAGGTGTGTGCATGCAGTGTGCATGCGTCAGATTTTTCCCTCAGCAGTACCTGTAGGGCCAGCAGGGAACCCCCTGAGGTGGCACGGGACTCAACCTGGGATATGGCACGAGAGTCGGCACCAGCACGATGCCCCCAGGCGGTGCCAACCACGGCACCAAGTTCTGTGACTCCCACCCCCAGGCAGAGCTTACTGAGTCTGGGTGCAGCCATGCCACCCCCCTCCACCTCTCCCCTGGCACTATAGCAAACCCTAATCAAAGGCCCAACATGCTCTGGTGATGGCACCATCAGCAGAGCCCTCGACAGCCCCACCTTGGTCGACTTCGGCATAGTCAACTGACTCGGAGGCAGAGTCAACATGGTCATCAAGGGGCTCCAGATCCCGGTCCCGGCACCGGTCCCACTCGGCACCGATCGTGTAACCGCAGTGCCTCTGCCCACCACTGACAACAGCATTGGGCACAGCTGGTTCCGGTACCCGTGATGCAACAGTCCTGGTCCCCACAACCACCTAGCCAGTGGCCATTCTGGACCCCCTGGGCCTACCACCAGAGCCAGGACACGGGACCTTCGAGGTCGGGGTCAATCATCTCTGGGCCTCGGGCCCTTCCATCGATGGTGACTCCTGGCTCAATCTCCTACATTGGCACAGTCACTCCCGCCAGGTCAGGCGTCCCCGAGGCCATCTGGAAGTGGGGCTCCACCAGACCAGCCGCCAGCAGCATCTGTGTCTGGGACTTCACAGGCCCCCTTGCAAACAGTGGCTCCTGTAGAGGTGGCCCAAAAGGGGTCTCTGTCATCCTCTCCGGATGAGGCCTTGAGACACCCTTTCCTCCATGCCCTCTATGGACACTAGGGCCCACCAAGACCTGCTTCGCCGCCTGGCACAGAGCCTGGAGGTCCAAGCCAAGAAGGTGTTCAAGGATTCTGACCCTACAGCTGATATCCTCCAGCCCGATACCCCCGCCAGAATCGCCCTGCCTATTAATAAAACAGTGACCAAGATCTCAAGGGCCCTCTGGCAAACCCCGGCCTCCATACCACCAACAGACAAGAAGGCCGAGCGGCGATATTTCGTGCTTCAGGAGGGCAACAACTACCTGTTCTCTCATCTGCCTCCAGGATCGCTGGTAGTGCAGGCAGTAAATCAAAGAGAATGACAGGGGAAACTGGCTGCCACTCCCAAGAACTGGGATGCCAAAAAGACGGACCTTCTGGACAGGAAGGCCTGTGCATCCAGTTCAGTATTGCCAAGGAGCAGGTACTGCTGTCAATGCCTGGGCCTCCATGGACAAATTCATGGAACTGCTCCCCAGAGACTCATGGCCTGAATTCAGGGCCCTCCATGAGGAAGGGAGGGCGATCTCCAGGGCAGCATTCCAGGCAGCCCTCGATGCGGCCAATGCTACTGCCCATGCCATAGCCATAGGCATAGTCCTATGCTGCAGTTCCTGGCTACAGAGGTCCAGGGTGCCCCCAGAACTTCAAAGCACTATCCAGGACCTTCCTTTCGAGGGTCCCTCTCTGTTCTCAGAACAGATGGACCAGTGCCTTCATGGCCTGAAGGACACCTATGCCACACTGAAGTTCCTGGGCATGCATACACCAGCTACCCAGAGAGGATCGTACTTGGGTGGGAACACCACCAGACCACCCCAACAGGCCCCACATCCTGATATCCCCTGCCACAGGGGAATGGCAGATGCTGGCCCGACAACCCCAGGGCCAGGGACCACCTAACAAACCCTCGGGACTACGCCAAGGATTTTGAGGGTGCACTTGAGGGCAACATACCAGTCTCACCCTTCACTTTCTGGGACCGTCTGTTCCCCTTCTACCAGGCCTGGCGATCTATTACATCAGACTGGTGGGTCCTGGAAATAGTGGAAGGGGGATATGCCATCCCGTTCCACTTGGTCCCCCACTTCCCACCTCCTAACACCATTCCTCTTCAGGGACCCCTCTCATGAGCTCTTTCTATGGAAGAGGTTCTCCAGCTCCTCGCTCTGGGAGCCATAAACTCGTTTCCTCCTGAGGTTTTGGGCAGGGGCTTCTACTCCCAGTATTTCCTGGTCCCGAAAGCCAAGGGAGGCTTCTGTTCCATCCTGGATCTGAGACCTCAATTCCTTCTTTAGCCCTCGGAGACTGTTACGCTGCCCTCTGCCTACTTGCACATCTTTATCGCTCCTCACCACTGGTGGTTCCTCTGCTTTATGGTGGGCAGAGACCACTACCAGTTCACAGCTCTCCCCTTCGGTATTTCTATGCCCTCTTCCCCTCCCCCTCCCCGGGGTCTTTATGAAAGGCATGGAAGTCATTGCAACCGTTGTAAGGAGAAGGGGTGTCCAGGTGTTCCCCAGCTGGACGACTGGCTCCTGAGGGGCCAGTCCGAAGATCGGGCATGAGCGCGCATCACTGTGGTCTGGAATCTCTTTGCGGAGCTGGGCTTACTCCTAAACATGGCCAAATTGACTCTTAACTCCTACCCTGGTAATAGAGTTCATAGGCGCCAACTTTAGACTCGATGATGGCAAGGGCTTTGCGGTCCAGGAACTGCAAGATTTCCCAGTGACCGTGGCTAGGACCCGCATGAGCCTCCTAGGCCTAATGGCTGCGTTCACCTATGTCATGCAGCATGCCAGACTTCACATGCGCCCATTACAAATGTGGCTAGCGCGAGTCCACAACCCGGCCTTTCACCGGTGGGACACAGTAGTGACTGTCCCCGACACTGTCCTCCGCTCATTGAACTGGTGGACACAGCAGGAGGAGGTCTGTGCCGGAGTCCCATTCTCCAGATCCATACCCACCATCTGACTCATGACGGACACATTGGACACCGTTTGGGGAGTGCATCTGGGGGATATGCAGACACATGGTATGTGGTCCCGGGACGATCTCTCCCTGCACATAAATGTCAGGGAACTCCGGGCAGTCCGCCTGGCCTGTGCAGCTTTCCTTCCTCACCTCAAGGGCAAGTCGGTCCTTATCCTATCAGACAACACGGCCGCGGTTTCATATATCAACAGTCAGGGTGGGGCTCGCTCTCCCCACCTGTGTCAGGAGGTGATCCGCCTGTGGAATCTCTGCATCGGGGCAGATATTCACCCAATGGCCTCACCCACGGGGACAACCATTTCAAAGAACCTGTGTTACTGCACAGGTAAGTAACCTTCTCACAATCATCTGGCACTTTTCTGTCTAGTTTGGAAATCCATCACTAGTCAGATGAGTGCTAGAGATAGTTCAAACTGGTTGCCTCACTTTTTCATCTATTCCTCCTCCTCCTCACACCCCCTTCCCTGTCCCTCGTCAGGGACCCGTCTCATGAGCTCATCCTCACACGGGAGCAGAACCATCTGCTCCAATTAGGACCAATAGAGCCCATACCTCACCATTGTAGGGAAAAGGAATTCTATTCCCATTTTTTTCCTTCCAATGAAAAAAAAATGAGAGGATGGAGGCCAATTCATGACCTAAGAAAACTCAACCGCTACATTTGTCCACAATAATTCCTGCCTTGGGGCAAGGAGATTGGGTATCATAAGAATGGCTGTACTGGGTCAGACCAAAGGTCCATCTAGCCCAGTATCCTGTCTGCCGACAGTGGCCAGCACCAGGTGCCCCAGAGAGGGTGGATGATCAAGCGATTTGTCTCCTGCCATCCCTCTCCAGCCTCTGACAAACAGAGGCCAAGGACACCATTTTATCCCCTGGCTAATAGCCTTTTATGGACCTAACCTCCATGAAATTATCTAGCTTCTCTTTAAACTCTATTATAGTCCTGGCCTTCACAGCCTCCTCTGGCAAGGAGTTCCACAGGCTGACTACATGCTGTGTGAAGAAGAACTTTATTTTATTAGTTTTAAACCTGCTACCCATTAATTTCATTTGGTGTCCTCTAGTTCTTCTATTTAGGGAACTAATAAATAACTTCTCTTTATCGGCCCTCTCCACACCACTCATGATTTTATATACCTCTATCATATCCCCCCCCAGTCTCCTCTTTTCTAAACTGAAAAGTCCCAGTCGCTTTAACCTCTCCTCATATGGGACCCGTTCCAAACCCCTAATCATTTTAGTTGCCCTTTTCTGAACCCTTTCCAAGGCCAAAATATCTTTTTTGAGGTGAGGAGACTACATCTGTACACAGTATTCAAGATGTGGGCGTACCATAGTTTTATACAGGGACAGTAAGATATTCTGGGTCTTATTTTCTATCCCTTTCTTAACAATTCCTAGCATCCTATTTGCCTTTTTGACCGCCGCTGCACACTGTGTGGAAGTTTTCAGAGAACTGTCCACGATAACTCCAAGATCTTTCCTGATTTGTCGTAGCCAAATTAGCCCCCATCATACTGTACGTATAGTTGGGGTTATTTTTCCCCGATGTGCATTACTTTACACTTATCCACATTAAATTTCATTTTCCATTTTGTTGTCCAATCACTCAGTTTGGTGAGATCTTCTTGGAGTCCCTCACAGTCTGCTTCTGTCTTGACTATCCTAAACAGTTTGGTATCATCTGCAAACTTTACCACCTCACTGCTTACCCCTTTCTCCAGAACCCTCCAACCTGCACAAAGCATATTGTCACATTTCAATACATCTAGCACACAGGAAGTACCTGGGGTTTGCTGTGCACAGTGAACACTTCCAGTACAAAGTGCTCCCCTTTTGTCTATCCACCGTGCCTTGAATGTTTTCCAAAGTCTTTACAGTGGTAGCAGCATACCTCCACAGTTTGGGAGTCACCATCTTCCCATACCTCAAACTACCTACTAAAAGCACCAACCTATCACGACACAGAATGAGCAGATCAACTTTCCAGAATCTTGGTCAGCAAATAAACCTTCAAAAACACAAATTGACTCCAATGCAAAAATTGGGGTTCACAGGGGAATAACTGGACTGTACAGTAGCTGTTGCATCACTCCCACAGCAAAGATTCCAGGCAATAAGGGGCCTGGTGGAAACAGCACAAAACAGCCCTCAGGTCACCACAAAAATCTGTCTTCAGCTATTGGGGTGCATGGCAGCAGCCACATTTGTGGTACAGCACGCCCAATTGCACATGAGACCACTGCAATTATGGTCTACAAATTGTATTTGCACCACATCAACAGAAGAATAACCATAACCATCGAAAGTGAAGCGATCTCTATCACGGTGGACAAATCCACACAGTGTCTGCAAAGGGCTTCCCTTTCACCCAGAACCATGATGCTCACGATGAATGCACACCCTTATTGGCTGTGGTGGCAAGCACAATGGCCTCCAGAGGAATCCAGTTACACATAAACATATTGGAACTCAGAACAGTAAGCAACTCACGTCAGTACTTCCTACACTTAATTCAGAACAAGACTTTCCATAAAAATCTGTACTATCGAACAAGGATGTATTACATACATCAGCAAGGCAGAGCCTGATCTTACTGGTTCCGCATGGAAGCCATTCAGCTATGGAAATGGTGTATCCTGCACAACATTCACCTCCAAGCCACCTACCTGCCAGGCAAGGACAATACGCTAGGGGATGAGCACAGCAGGCATTTTACTTCAAAACATGAGTGGGAGATGAATACCAATCTTCTGAACCCAGTATTCAATCCATGGGGATTCCCAATGGTGGACTTGTTTGCACCAATGCCAACATGAAGTGTCCACAGTACTGTTTTTATGTGGACATTACAACACAGTCTCTTGGAGATGCATTCACATTGACGTGGAACATACAACTTTTTTGTATGCTTTCCCAACAATACAACTTCACAAAATACAAGTAATTCACAAAATAAAACAAGACAAAGCCAATTACCTTTGTAGCGCCCCTCTGGCCCAGACAGACTTGGTAACCTGACCTGATGCACATATCCACAAAGACTCCTTGGCACTTCCCAATGCTCCCATATCTGATTCAGAACAATGATCGGATAACATCATCCACGCATACAGACATTGCATCTCTGGCCATAGGATATGGCTAGCTCACCTCAATAGAGTCATCTTGTTCAGCACCTGTACAAGAAATTCTCCTCAACTGTCGCAGGCCGACCAGCAGAAAGTTATACTTCTATTAATGGCTTAGATTCTCTGTAGGGTGCCAAGAGCAACACAACGCCCACGTCAGCCTTGCTTCCCTTAATTCTTGAATACCTGTTATCCCTGAAGAACACAGGGGTATCCTTTAGTTTTCTGAAAGTTCACCTGGTGCAGGCCTGGGCAAAATATGGCCCGTGGGCCAGATCCAAGCCACCAGATCCAGTCCACAGAGGCAGTGGGGAGCCCCAGGCAGGCTCCCCTGCTTACCCTGCAGCCCTACATGCCGCTCACAAACGTGGCTGCAGGGCGTTTTCTGTTTAAAAACTGGAGGGGAAGGAGGACGATTCAAACACTGCTCCCACCCCCAGCACAATTCCGTTGGTTGGTTTCTGGCTAAAGACTGGCCAGTGGGAGCTACCTGTTTGAACAACAGGCAGCCATGATGCACAATCCCCTCCCCTCCTTCTCAGTTACTCACTCAAGCATATGGCCAGGCAGGCAGAAATGTTTTAAGTTCTGCAAGCCTTTAGCTTGGCAGGCAGGCAAGTCTCCTGGCAAGAGTCTGCCTCTGGCACCCCAGTCCCCCTCTCCTCCCCCCCCATCCCTACTCCTGCCCTGCTACTCCACATATCCAAGCCTTCTGTCCCCCTCTTGCATCCATACCCCCTTCCAGAGCTGGCACCCTAATCTCCTGCCAGAGATCACAATCCCCTCCTACTGGAGGTCAGAAAGAGGCAGCCAGGAGTGGATGAGGCAGGGGAGCTTCAAAGCAGCAGTGCTGCATGGAGCCTGGGCCCAAAGCTCCAGCTGCCCTGGGCAGCATGCAGCGTTTCAAAGCAGCAGCACCACATAGAGCCCAGAGTCTACTGCTTTGAAGTGCCATGTGCAGCCCAGGGTTAGCTAGGACTCCCCTGCTGACTCCGGGCTCCATGTGGTGCTGTCACTTTGAAACACCGCATAAATGAACCCATTTACTCACCTGTGTTTTTCCCAAAGCCCCACACTGATAACAGGGAGACTGTATTGCATATGCTAGATGTCTGTAGGGCAGTTGCATTTGACTTGGAGAGAACTTACCCAAATCACAAATCACCAAGGTTAGTCGCATTAATCACTGAAAGGTCCAGAGACATGCGAGTTTCCAAACAGAGGTTGTTCAAATGGATTTCAAACTGTATAAGACACGCTTACCATACCTTTGGATGGGAGCTTCCTCCACAGCTATGTTCCACGAGAGCAGTGGTGACCTCTACAGTATACCTAAATAACATACCTGTAACCGACATTTGTAGAGTGGACACCTGGGTGTCTGCACACACATTTACCAAGCACTATGTCATATAGCATGCATATTGGACAGACAATACTATCTGCAGTACGCAACCTCAATGAAGCAAAGTTCCCTCCTCCAAACACAAGTACTGCTTCATAGTCATCTAAGGTGGAGCATCCACAAGGACATTCCTCAAAGGAGAGACAGTAACTCACCTTGTGTAGTAACTGAGGCTTTTTTAGATCGCTGTCCCTGTGGGTGCTCCACCACCCACCTTTGCTTCAGAACCATCTATTTCTGGGGCAGAGAAGCAACTGATGATACGGTTGGCTGCACATGTGGTGTAGCCGCACCTGCTGCCTCATATGTGCAGCCTGCTGAGGGCACTGCTACCTAAATTCTCTGCTAATACATGGAGAGGCACCCACACACCTAAGATGAACTCATGTTCAGCCATTTTTGAGAGTGATAACCAAGAGCACTACCTACATTTCTAGGCTTACTTAAGGATGTACCATTTACAGGCATCTATAGGGCAGCATTTTTGTCATCTTTTTATACTTTTTCTAATCATTTTCCTTTAGTACCTGTGGCAAGAGCAGATGCTGTAGCAATGCAGTTCTCTCTTACTGTACTTTGCTTGGAACTTTTTACCAGTTTAATAGGGGTACTGCTCAGGAGTCACCTGAAGTGGAGCACCTACAGGAACACTACTTGGAGAGTTTACTCACCTTGTGCAGTCACTGGATTTCTTTAAGATGCACGTCCCTGTAGGTGCTCCACTACCTGCTGGCCTTCCACCCTGATTTGGAGTCTCCCAAGTGGGCCTTTGTCATGGAGAAGGAACTGAGAATTGTTTGGCCAAGCAGCCTCATATAGCTTCAGTGCAGAGCACAAGGATGTGTCGGGCACAACCATGGGCCTATTAGGAATTGCTATAAAAATAATTTCTTATCAAAAGTGCAAGGATGCAAGCACACCTGAAGTGGAGCACCCATAGTGATACTCTCACCAAACTCCAATTACTGCACAAGGTAAAAATAACCTCTCTAACAGGGCGGGCCTCGCTGCCAGGCGCCTCCTGCTGGACACTTTGAGAATTAGCTTTTTAGCTGATGTCTCACCTGCTTTTACCTATTTTCCCTCCACTTCTGCATTCAGACCCACATCCCTCCTGGACCATGGCATCCTCCTCTCTGGGTATTGCCCTGCTGCAGTGCCCCCACTTTCTGGTCCTCTGGGCACCCCTAATTTCCTATGCCCACCTTGCCTCGGTGACCCACTGCCAGTTTTCATCTAGCCCGTTCCACAGGAGCAAACTAAAGTCTGAAATGGCCACTCATCATTGGCAAAGGGGTGAGGATCTACTGCTGTCTTCTATCCTGGCTGCCTCCCCACAGACCTAGTACCCTGAAGCCTTGCTTCAAGTCCTGCCACCTAGAAGCTTGCTTGGCCAGAGCTTCCTCAGCCCTGCCTGCCATGCTCTAAATCAGGAAGCCTTAGGCCCCTCCTGCTCCACAGCAAGAGTGAGTGTCTCTTGCCCTCCAGGAGCCTTTATTTATACTGCCTTCACCTGGGCCCTAATTGGCTAATTCCTGCCACAGATGCTGGCTCCACAGCTCCAGCCCTCTCCCAGGGCTGGGTTTTAACCCTTAAAGGGCCAGTGTGGGGCAGATGCTCTGTCACACTCACCTATGGTTTAACAAGCAGTACCAATGACTTGTGTTCAAAGAAAATAAGACATCCAGAATGCCTTACCTTCTTGTTTGTTTTGTTAATAATGTTTGGATAACCTGAATTTTACACGAGTCAGATGCTCACCATAATTCAGTCAGACCAGCTTTTTAATAGTAGTATGGAAGGGAAGGAAGTGTATTTCTTTTAAGTATTCCTCAGTTGTATAACTGGCATGAGTAGGGCTGCAGATTTTTCACAGAGGTAAAAACATAATGGATGCTATGATTCTTCTGTTTGTCTAGGACTTTTCTGTGTCACTTTAATAGAGAAATGGTTTCCAAATAGCAGGTTGTGATCCCCTGGTCACATGGGAGAAAGGTTCTAGTTTTATTGCCAGCCAGTACAGAGAGGAGGCCCTATAGAAAAGAAAGGGGAAGCTGAAGAGCTCATTCTGCAGTGGTAGCTCCTGTCCAGTGGAGTTGGGCCTGGCTTGGAATCGCAGTGGTAGCTCCTGTCCAGTGGAGTTGGGCCTGGCTTGGAATCACAGTACTACTCACTCAAATTGGCTCAACCCTTTCTCTGTGACTATGGAGAAGTGGTTAGGTCAATCCTGAGTAGTGCTGTGACTCCCAAAAAGAGGTACTGGGCCTAGTCCTGTACAACAGGTCTACAGGCACACTCACTCTCCAGCAGTCTTCTGGAGCCTCTCCTTCTCAAGTTAGAAGAATGTTACTGGGCTGGGGCAGAGCATGTTACTGCAGGTGGTAGGTGCCACCTCAGTGGGTCAGAAAGGAGGCAGAAGAATGATTTCTGTACTGTGGCAGGGTCAGTCTCCCTCCTGAGACCCTGACCACTGTTCTGTCCACTGTCCCACCCTTTGAGGGCTGCAGCAGGGCCCTCACCTGCAGAGTTTTTGTCCCTAGGCCTTCCTGGCCCTTAGCATAAAGGATGTTGTATTGGGCTGAAGCCCTGGGCCAGTCATGGCTGACCAGAAAGCCCTCTTCTTGCCCCAAAGGGTGGGGGGTGGTAAGGGAGCCCTCCAACACCCCCCTGCTTAACTCCTCACCTCCCCCTGTAGCCTTTAGCAGGGCTAGTGGTTCTTCCTGCTCCTCCACACTGAGTCTCCTTAATACTGGGTTGTTTTCCTCCTCTCCATGCTCCTTCTCTCTCCCTCCCCTCACCCTCAGGGAGGGTTTTTAGAGGCCCCGGGCAGCCCCAATCAGCTTCACCTGGCCCTTAATTGATTTGCAGCTGCCTTTTCTCAGCTGCCCCTAATTAGCCAGGATTGCTGCTGTTTCCTCTGCTAGAGCAGCTTCTCTCCCCTACCCCCAAGTCCTTTAACCTGCTCTGTCACAGTACATTATATTTAAAGAAGTACTATTAAATTTCCATACCATGACTTTATGCACCTTTCCCCTCCCCCATCCCATGACTTTTACTAAATTTATTTTGAAGGCTCTGTGATTTTTTTATTTAAAAATATCCCCGACAAATCTTCAGCTCTAGGCAAGATGATCTAACTTTTATGTTATCCAGTAATGTATACTGTAAATATTACCGTTTGTTTTAGTTGTATGGAATGGATCTAACTGATGGTGCTGCGTCTGCAGAAAACCAACAAGTAACAGAATCTTCAGACTTTCACAGTAAGTGCTATGACTGTATAAATGGAACAAATGGCAAACATTTAACAAACAAAATTCCTTTCTCTGAAGTCTAGCTTATTACTATTTCTATCAAAGACTAATGGTTTTATAATTGAAGTACAATTAAGCTGATACACTTGAGTCTCATTAATGCAGCAACCCTTGAAAAGAGGGTATGCCAGATTAAAGAATTTGCTGGGTCAGGGAGGACACTGAGGGGGCTGAGCATGAGAGGGATGGATGTGGGGCACTTAACCGGGCACGTCACTCCTAGGGTCATGCATAGCTCTGTACTACCCCTTGTCACTATGGGAGTGGTGGGGAAAACCTCTTGGGAAGCACATCACTGTGCTTCCATTCCCCCAGCTGGGAGGGAGGGGGAGTGGTAGCTTGCAGAGCTGCTTCCTCCTCTGCCTCCTAGGGTCCTTACCATGAGTGTTCCCAGATTAGGGACACCTAGAGTATGGAGGTTCATGTGTAGTAGAATATAAATTCTGCAATTAAAAAAAAATGTCTTTACCTCAAAGTGCCCCCAAGGAAAGGAAGAATAGGCATGAAACTTTTACTCACTTAAACAGAATTTTCTTAAGTATCCCCAGTTAAACAATTGCAGCTATTTATGAGCCAGGCTGTAATAGCTTTACAGTGAGTAATATCTTGTTCCATATATAGATTCATTGACTTCAGTGGGATTATTCCTTCTGTAAGATATTGTTATTAAGGGTCTTGGTTAAAATCTCAATGGAGCTGATGAGCATAACAGCCAGTTTTCACTTAGAATAAATGAAGAAACAATTAAATGTCCCTTTGTTTAGAGAAATGAAATAATAGGAACCGCCACCTAAAACACAGACCACATGTAAGGCCACTCAATCTGAACTATAGGTGAAAGCGTTTCATGATGGCCTAAACCTAAACACAGGTATGGGGGGTGAGGTGTTGATTTGACTGCGTTTTTGTCTGTATGTGTAAGATAAGAAACAAAAACACCACAAAAGTAGAGAAAGAGGAGAGAAGCCCTGGTACTATGACCCTGAGAAAAAGCCAAGAGAGCTTTTGGGCTCAGCATATACTGGCTGGAAAGGGGTTTTGCAACTGAGAGCATGGAAACTGTCTTCTGTTGTTCGAATCCTAAAGTGTACAAGCAAACAAAACTTTGTGTACATTCTTTGTAAATAAACAAGATTGCATCAAAGAAATGCCTGGTTCCATCACCAATTTCTTCAAATGGAGACAACTCACAAGAATGAATTTTTGCTAACCATGCAGTTCAAAAGGGGTAACAGTACAACATGAGCTAGGATACAAGAATTTCACCCAGCAGGAATAAAGTTACAGGTATCTTATAGTTGGCTTGTAACTGTTTTTAACAAACTTTCTAGCTATACTCCATGGCATTTATCTGTCAGTGCTATATTTTTGTATCAAATTCTCATATTGTCTTATCCTTTATTAATGTCCAGACTTTGTATCCACAAAATTTGCTGATCATCTTTGATAAGTAGGTTATCTGAAAATCTTAAACAGAATTGTAAACTAAGCAGTGATGTATGTTTGAAGTTTTTTCTTCACTGCAACAGTTAGCTTGAGTGAGTTAATACTCAACTTACTACACAGAAGCTTTAATGAAACAAGAATGATCACATTGTGAAACACTTCAGTTATATAGAGTGGTTTGATTAGTGGCATAGAATGACTGGATGAACAGTTAATTAGTTCTTGTTACTCAAGTTACTGCATCTCAATTCATTACAGTAATGACTCATTTAACACGTTCCTGCTTAACAAGTTTTTGCAATAGCACGATTCTTTTAGGGAACGTTTTTCGAATAACACAACTGTCCCCAAAATAACACGAAAATAATCAAGTGGTAGACTACTTCATGTGGCGTTATAAGTTGGTGAAAACAGTGGCAATACGCATGAACGGATGAATACACGTTGTCACCGCGCTCCTCCTCTCACTCACGTGTTTGTCTTTGTGTTTTAACAAACCATGGCAACTTGTGTTGCTAGATATCTAATGTTGACATTGATGACCGAACACCAACAAAAAATTGACTTTGCCACCACCACCACCTGAAACGCAACCCCCGCCTTTTCCATTATTTTTAATGGGAAAATTGACCCTGCATAGCACGTTTTCGCTTAGCACAAACGTTTTCAGAAACGCATCTATAGTGTTAAATGAGGAATTACTGTACTACATTGAGTTTTAGCAGCACCTCCTGATGTTCCAACGAGCTCAAGCGAATAAAAACACCAAACTGAAGCTAGAGATTTTTGTGCATGGACTTTTTTTTAGTAGTGTCCCTATGAGTACTCCATTTCAGGTACACCTGCACCTTTCATTGGAGACTTTTGGGTATCTGTGCCTGTTCACTCCAGGCATGCATGCCACGCATCCTTGTATCCTACACTGAGACTATAAGAGGCTGCATGGGTGAACTGACTTCAGTTCTCTCAACTGCCTTTTGCCTGGGATGGAGTCTTCTGTGTGCCTGTTTTTATTAGTAGTCAATTTAGCAATTAGTTATTTCGTAGTGTTTTCCTTTTTCCTTAAAAAAATTAAAAAGCTAAGTTAGATATAGATAATTAGATTTTAATATCTTTCCTCATACAAAGGTAAGCTCAGGAATATCAGGTTCCCAGGGATTTAGTTGCCTCTTGTGTCATGAGGCTATCTTGGGTAGTGATGGGCATTCTCAGTGCCTCTGCTGTTTGGGAGATGTGCAGATTCTGAGTAAATACACGATCTACGCTTCCCTCATGAGTAGATCCCAAAGGACGAAGCCTTAAGACTGGTTTTGAATCTGGGGTGGAGGGCCCCACTGTACATAGATATCCTAGTACAGCTAGTGCCCTGTCCACCTCAATATCTCTGTCATGGAATATTGCTAGAGATTATATAGCAGTACCATTTGTGTCTAGGAGTCTGAAATACTTGAAAGGTAGTTTTGATGTCTCGCTCTATTCAGAAAGAGGTAAAGAGTAAATCTCCTAAGAAGTTTGTCACGACTGCATAATAGGGCTATGGAGACCTCAGATCCCAAGAGAAATTCCATGCAGCTCTAAGTGATCCTGATACCAATAAAAATAGTTTCAAAAAGTCATTCATCAAAGACTGAATTGGTACCACGCTGGAGTACCTGCCATACCCAGAGTTGCAGACATTCTGAGAAGAATTCTAAGCTTGTTCCTGAACAACTGTCAGTGTCAGCAAGACAGAAGACTGGTCAACTGCCTATGGTACTGATGGAATCAGAGTCAATTCTTTCATGCCAGTACTTAGGACCAGCTATGTTGGAACCAATGCCACCCTTCATTGGTTCTTACTTAGACTTGTCTTTGATGGTATCATTACCACAGGAATTTAGATATTAGGATCTTTTAATATCTTTGAAGCTGATGTCTCCTTTGTTAATGGGTACTGAGGGTTTATCCATGCCAAGACTTACTATGATCTGCTATCAGACTTTTTATCATCTACTGTACCACACTCACCCTCATTTACTTTACAAGCTGAACACTTATCCTACTCTTTGGAGAATAGTGAAGAGGACTCCTCCTCAGCTCTCAGATATTGGAACATTGATTCTCTTGTTTACTGTAGAACACATCACTTCTCTTCCTACACTGGAATATTGCAGGAGCTTAGACCTCAAATGGCAACCAGGTGTCAAGAACACAGATTGATGCATCCATCTATACCATATGGCCACCCCAATGGTCTTGTTTGGACTTGGGAACATTCTGTTGTCAATAGTTTGCATCAGTCTTTGTACCACTAGAACAAGCAGAGAAAGGCCCATTCCCCTCAACCATCTCTGCCATCAGAGAGAGACCTGATCCCTCGCTATCAAAGCCAGCATAGTAATCCATTAGTCAATACCAACACCATATATCCAAGAAAGAACTATTACCCAAGCAGAGGAGAAAATCTTGAGCAGAAGCTTCCAAGAAAACCTAGATAAATTTTTCTCCAAACCAACAAAATCCTAGTGTGCCACAGACCAAAAGAAGTTTTTGTATGACAGCTTACAATTCCTGTGCAACACTCTTCTGAACCATCCACCACACTGACTCTTAAGAGGAACAGCAAGGCACAAGTTTCAAGTATGCCAATTACTCTGTGCAGCAAAATAAACTCATTTATGACTGGACATTTTCTGAAAAGAATTCATACCCATCAGTTCAAAAATCAAGCAAAGCAGTTCAGATATTTGCTTATCTAAAGGTCAAAAGAGGGCTCTAGTCAAACTTTTACCATCTTGGTAATGAATTGCAACAGTCCAAAACTTTATTGCATCTGTCATTTCCTAGCAGTGATCATCTGTAGCCAGTTATCTCCTGTGTAGAAACTGCCTGTAGAAATTCTGAAGACATGGAATTGTGCACCCAATACAATGAAAACTCATGTAACTTTCTCAGACCACATTGAAATGTCCCTTTGTGGGCAGATAAGCATGAACAACATGCTGAAAGCAAACCTAATTTTCATGGTAGACCAACAGTTCGCAAACTGTGGGTTAGGATCCCCATGTAGGTCAAACCCCATTTTAATGGGATCTCCAGGGCTGACTTAGACTTTCTGGGGATTAGATCTGACACCAGAGCTCCAATGCCTCTATGGCTGAAGGAGAAACCCCGTGTGGCAGGCTTCACGTTACAGTCCCCTGCCTGGGACTGAAGCCCTAGTAGTTGAAGGGTTCAGGCAGGCTCAGACTTTGGTCCACCCCATCTTGGGGTCATGTAGTAATTTTTATTACAGTCACAGTGTAATAATGTTTAAAAACTGCACTCTTGACCCTTTTATACTCACTATTAATGCAAGCCTCACAGGAGCACACTTGAAAGACAAATTTCTAAAATCTCAATGTGCATATCTGAGTTCATTTAGACAGCTATTTACTGGTGTGTCAGAACATGTAAAAAATGCCTTCCATAAACATGGCCATGTGTGATTGGATTGATGGTCTGTAAAGACCTGTATCATGTCTTTGACCCTGGCTAATTCCATGGAACCAGCAGCTTCATAAGAAAGTGAAGTAAATCATATAGGGAGCAGCTATGATGCTAATAGGGAAGTCTTCTCTGCCCTCCTGTTAGAAGTTATCTTCTGATTGAGGTGTGAGTGTTTATATACCTTATCAAACCAAGGGGAAACAGAGACTGAAGCTTCTCTGAAGCAATGTAGTGTTGTCTTAGGCAAAAAAGAATCTGCTATCTTTCAAGACAGTTCACATAAAGGATACTAAAAAGAGGAAAAGGGAGAGTTTAAGTATTTTAGTGGCCCAGAAGGCACTTTGGATATACTAGGTAGCCAGTGAACCTACTTTGCACACGCAAAAAAGACCAGGACTCTTGAAGTAGAGATTCCTTAATCTGGACCAGAAATACCTACAGTTAATAGCCTGGTAATTGGAATAGAAAGATAGTTCAGCATAGATTTTACCATTAGCTTCTGATGCATTATGGTATCCAGTCTGAACTCAACCAGGAAAAGTCATTCATCACTCCTGAAAAATTTATATTTTCTGATGTGAAAGGAAGCAGAAAGCTTTTCTGGGCAGGAGTTCCTTTTTCTCTGTACAGTGCCTAGCACAATGGGACCCTGACCACTAGATGTTACTGTAATACAAATTTTGTAATCACAAAGTTCTGGAGTACCTAGCTACATTAGTATTTCTCCAGAATGGTTGATTTGTGTTCTAAAAACAAACACTAACATTTTAGTACCAGCCCTTCTGGTGCACAGTAGTTGCAACATCCAACTCTCCATTTTCATAACATCAGATTATACAAGCTTTATCTTTTCTAGTTGTCATTACCACTGATTAGCACCCCTGTCTATGCAAGAATTGCACAACTGTTTCCATAACAAAGTGGTTATTCAGATAACTCTAGATATCTTTTTGCTGGAGATAAATTACCCTTTCCACAATTCCTGAGGAATAGTTCTTGAATTAATTTAATTTAACCTGGAGCATTTCTTTAGAAGGTTATGACATATGTGAATATTTGTAGCATTTTAAAGATAAATTTTAAAGCATATGGAACATAAATACAAGTTGTAATTAGTTCATCTTCTATCAAAAATGCCAGATCCTTAAAGCTACAAACAAGATGTTAAAATCCTGCACTAGTTCTCATCTGGGAAGCTATTCGCAAACATCCAGGAACATTTGGGAAAAACATGTATGAGCCTCATTTGAGGAGGATTTGAGAAGTAAAGCCTTCACTGCCAAATAGGTGTATTTTTTTACCTCAGGATAACTTAATGTGCATGATATATCCCAAAATAAAGCACAGTGAAGAGAAGGCACTTTAATTTTACTGCAATGTAAACTAGGCAAGTTCAACACTATTCCCCTTGAAGTAAAACTAAAGTGGCTTGCCTTCACTATGGTTTTTACTGTGGGAATCTCTTGTGTATTAGTTACTCAAAGGTAAAATGTACATCCTTTTAGGCAGTGAAGGTAAGACTTAAGCTGTCATTTCTCTGCAAGAAGCATCCTAATACTTAAAACTCTGTTTATTGCCTAACCCTGCCACTTCTATGATTCACTATTTGCTATTTTTCATTAGTGATGAATGAGAAGTGATGCAACAGAATGAGAAAATTCTAGCTTGATAATTTTCTTTGAATTAGCAGTTTCTCTCTTCATTCAACCCATGTTAGTCTAGTAAATGAATAGAGTACAAATTGAAGTTTCACTCCAGAGGGGACAAGACCTATATTTGTCTTAAGCTTGGATAAAACATGATATCAAGTTATCTTACTACCAATAATCAATTGCTGGACAGCTTTAGAAGGTTCTTCCAGTGTTCTGAGCTGTAAGGTGGAGCTAATTCCAGGAGCCTCCACTAGTCTGCCTCCAATTTCCACAGGTGGGAGGTGTTAACCCATTAGTGATGAATGAAGAAAGAGAGTACTAACAGAAAATGATTGGGTAAGAAATTTCTCTTTTTTTTCTCCCAGGGAAGAAAGAATAGACTGCGAGAGGAAGGAAAACAAAATCCTCAGGGCCCAAATACATTCACAAAATAATTATTAAATAAGTAATTTTTTTAAAAAATGATTTCTCCATAGTTAAAGCCCTATGTGTATATCTTTTTTTTCACATAAATATTTAAATTTCTCATTCCATTAAAGTTCTTTCAAAGTGCCATATTCTTACATTTACTAGAGAGCTGACTGTCAAACAAGAATGGGGTGTGTGTGTGTGTGTGTGTGTGTGTGTGTATCTATCTATCTATCTCTTTGGAATAATCTAATACAGCATAAATATTCCAGACAGTTTTCAGAACTATGAGTGTTGTTTGAGCTTTAAGTAGTTATGCAATTCCTTAGGACTGGATCACCTGCCAGTGATTTGCTGAGTGCTATTCGTACACTTGTAAAACCTTCTAAAGACACATCCATACAATTAAACTTTCCAAAATGATTACTCCTGTAATTGGAGAGGCTAATAGTGCTCTAGATCCTAGTCTCATGCTGAGTACAAGGAACCTGATGGTCCCTTGTCTCAATTAGTGGTTGTTGTAGTCTGTATCTCTATATTCACTCTTTTTACAATGCGTGGCAATGCTGTGATTTTGCCTTGCAGGGTCCTATGCTTCTAGGCGGTCAGTGTTAGCCTCAAAAGCTTACTGTGGCCCTCAACATAGCCTCTCACCCTTTACTAGAGGCAAGGATCACAGACTAATGAGCCACCTTCATCACAGGCCAGTCAATGGGTCAGGGTGAAACCCCTCTGTAGTCCCATTTTCCCCTCTCTGGGATAGGTTCTGCAGCGGTGTGGGGAGACTTGATGAGAACCCGGGCCCACCCACTACTCTGAGTTCCAGACCAGGCACCCTAAGGCAGAGGCAATAGGCTGTGTTTCCTCCATTCCCAGGGTTGCAGCCTTTTCCCTGGGCCACATCCCCCAAACAATCCCTCCCAGTATCTTCTTCCTGGTACCTGAGCAATTCCTTCCTTCCTTCCTTCTCTTCCACAACACACTTTCTCACTCCCAGTCCTTAGCTCTCCCTGCCCTCTCTGAAGGGAAGCCTTTAAACCAGCCAGAGTAGCTCCTTAATGGGCTGCAGATGGTCTGATTAGTCTGCTACTTCTGGCAAGCTCTTAACTGGCCCCAGATTCTTTCCTGATTGTGCTTTAGCAGCCCCTGCCCTGTTTACTCAGGGAAGAGAAAACAGTACATCCAGAGACCAGCTTATTTACCTTCCATAAGACTGTGACTGCCAACTGGTCCAGCTCTGTCACACAAAGCTATAATTTCACACAAAGTATGCTTTGTGAGGTGTCACGAGAGAACTCTTAGGGTACGTCTAGACTACAGGTTTTTGTCGACAGAAGTCTTGTCGACAGATACTGTCGACAAAGAGTGTCTAGACTGCATCCAGTTCTGTCGACAAAGCAAGCCGCTTTGTCGACATGACAGTGTAGACGCAAAGGACAGTGTAGATGCAATAACGCCTTCTGTCGACAGAACTCTGTTGACAAAAGGCATTATTCCTCATAGAATGAGGTTTACAACCATCGACAAAACTCCTGAGTTCTGCCGATGTTACGTCAACAGAACTCAGCGGCAGTGTAGACGCAGGTATAGTTTTGTCGACAAAAGTCCACTTTTGTCAATAAAACCCTGTAATCTAGACACACCCTTAATGTACTGATCTTTATTGTCCTGGTAAAATATGTGTGATAACATTATATGTAAATTTATAACATTCTATTGTATGACATGACTAAGGCATGTTCCAAGTTTAGAAAAGCAGGCACAAACTAGTTCCTCAGAGAAGAGATCACAGGAGAGATGATCAAATATGGCGAAGAAAGTATGATTCAGGAAATACACAGACTATATAATATAGCACGGAAAAAAGGGAAGGCACCTAAGGAATGGACAAGATCTGTGCTAGTGACAATACAAAAGAAAGGAAGCACGTTGAAATGCAAGAACTACAGAATGATTGCCTTAATGAGTCATCTAGGCAAGGTGCTGCTGATGATACTGACAGAGGGATTGAGATTGCAGATAGAAGAACATCTAGAGGATGAGCAAGTGGGATTCAGGAAAGATAGGAGTACCAGACAGCAGATATTGGCACTAAGATTGATTGCAGAGAAAGCTCGGCAAAAGAACAAGAACATCAACAATCGCTTTGTTGATTTTCAGAAGGCATTTGACAGTATTGATCAGAAAGTGACTTGGGCGGTGTTGGAGTCGTATGGAGTAGACAGCAGACTGATACGGTTGTTGAAGGATATCAGCGATAATGCGGAGGCAGTGGTGAGAACATGCGGAGAATTGGGAGGTTGGTTTAGAACAAGTAGAGGTATGAGACAAGGAGATCCGATATCACCGAGTATCTTCATCATGCACCTAGAGAGAGTGATGGACAAGATCAAAGAAGAGGTAGAAGGGAGATTGGTGCACAGGATGAGAATTAACAACTTCAGTTTTGCGGATGAAATAGTTATCAGAGGAAGATGAAAAGAAGCTAGTGAGAATGGTGCAGGTGCTAAATGAGGAAGGGAAGTGGTATGGACTGATTATGAATATTGATAAAATGAAGACAATGGTTTTTGGAGATAAGGAAATAGGAAGGAAGATCAGTGTAGATGGGATTGAATTAGAGAACATAGAGAAGTTCACGTATTTGGGGAGCAACATGATGTATGTTCTAGACCAGTGTTTCTCAAACTGTGCTCCACGGAGCCCCAGGGTTTCCGCGACACATCTCCAGGGGCTCCGCGAGGTTGACAAACTGGAAAGCCTTCAAAAGCATAATTGAGAATTGCCTCGAACTGACGCAATTAACACACACTGCTGGGGCTCCGCATAAATTTTTACGCATGTAAAGGGCTCTGGAGCCCTAAAAGTTTGAGAACCGCTGTTCTAGACTGTAAGAAAGGAAATAGCAACTAGAATAGCGAAAGCAAGAGTGAGTTTGAAGGCAATGGATAAGATCTGGAAAAGTAAAGCGATTAGCTTAGGAATGAAGCTGAGCGTCCTGAAAACATGTATTTAGCAGCATGTTGTATGGATGTGAGACAAGGGTGGTAATGAAAGATTCGAAAAGAAGGATATCGGCGTTCAAGAGGAGTTATTATAGAAAGATCTTGAGAATAGGATGGATACAGAAGGTCACCAATGAGTAATTATATAGGAAGATACAGCCGAAATAGAACCTACTGCAGAAGGTTATACAATGGGAGTTACAGCTATTCGGGCATCTCTGCAGAATGAACGACAAGTGAAAATTTAAGACCCTGGTATTTGGCATAATGGATGGTCCGAATCAGAGAGGCAGACCCCACAGAGAATGGGTAGATGATATGGTAGATTGGTGCGGAGCTAGTCTACAGAAACTAATCCACTCCGCACTGGACAGGGAAAGATAGAAGGAAATAGTGAGGCCATGGCTGATGGTGATGATGATGCCTCAACCAGGTATCAACAAAATCAAATGGATTATCATCTCGTTATGTGGCCATTCTTTGGCAGGACCAAGGGTGTGAGTGAGAAATTTACAGATGACGGTTCCCATCTCCCTAGACTTTATCTTCTGATCCCCAGCTAGAGATGATTTTCAAAGAAAAGGAAATGGATAAAAAATGAGGAACAGAGTCATTAAGATTGCTGAAACGTGATGAGAAACTTTTGCTTTGAATTCACTTAGCTTGTTGAGTTAGATATTAGTTGTGTTATCTTTTACATCTTTGAAACCAATTCTGACTTTTATGTCTCTATTTGTAATCACAGTTTTTTTCTGTAGTTAATCAACTTGTTTTATTGTTTTATCTAAATCAATGTATTTTTGGCTTGAAGTGTTTGGGGAATTCCATTCAATACAATAGTATTTGTGCATATCATTTTCTATTAATTAAATGGTGTACTTTACATGAGCCTATGTTGTCTAGGAGAGTACTGGACAGTACAAGACACAGTGCAATCTGAGAATCTTGCTGGCATTGCTATGCAGTGTAATTTGTGGCTGGATAGCTATAGCACTCAGACATTATAGCTGGGAGTGATTTGTGTTGAAAGACATTTATGGACATTCCAGGACTGGTTGCTCTGACAGTGAAACAGTATAAAAGGCACCTCAGCTTGGAGAATTGATGGGACACAGCTGTCCATCAGTCCAGATTGTAACCTTGGGAATTTCACAATGGTTCAACAGACTTTGTGCCTTCTTCCTGAGCTTTGTACATGTAAAAAAAGGTCAGACACAGTCTAGTCTTATCCTTCACTATAATGAACATGTTCAAACATTAGAATGTGAGGTTTTTGGGGCAAGGACTCTGTTTAATGTGTTATATATCACTGTATACTGTTTAAATAACAAAAACAGTACTACTATTAGAAGGAAACTGTCATTAATTAATGTGTTAAATGTTTGCAAATTTTGGGTTCAGTAATCTTTTACTGACAGAGATGGTATGAGGCAAGGCTGAGTTTACTTCTCAAGGGCTCATAGATAATTATTGGAGATACACTTTCCATTCTTCTTCAAGAGATGTCCCTGTAGGTGCTCCATTGTAGATGTCAGTGCACCCCTGTACCATTGATCAGAGTTTTTTAGAGCAGTCTCCTCATGGGCCGTGCAGACGTGGTGCCTGTATCTCAGGGGTTCTTAACCAGTGAGGTGCGCCTCCCCAGGGGAAGTGTGAAGGGGATACAGGGGAAGTGTGAGGTGCCTCCCAGAAAATTTATCGCAATTGCCTTCTCACTGGATAAAATTCTGAAGTTTAGATTTCTTCATAATTAATATTATGAATTAAAATTATAAACATTAATTTCTTATTAACTTCTAGAAAGCGGCACACTACAATAGCAGTGCGACTCAATCAGGCCTATGTGACGACACGCTACAATAACAGTACACGAGCATTGCCGACTTTCATCTTCAAACATTACGTAAATTTGTTAGGAAAAGGTTCAAAGTAAAAAGCTCATATTATTCATTTAGGCATTGTAACAGGGTTCACTCACCCCACATCGCCACCAGCCATCGGATTTGGGAATTAGCTCGGACGGCTGCGTCCAGTGGGTTCAGGCAGGCCTCGGGGTTCGAGCCGGGCCTTCAGCTCAGGCCGGTCCTCCAAATTGCCAGACACCAGTAGAGCCTTGGGTTCCTCTAGGTCAGAGGGTAGCCCTGCTAGCCGGCTTGGCCAGGCCTCAGCAGCCCAGGCAGGGAAGCCTTTGCTGGCCTGAGGGAAGGCGGCTGTGGGAGGCCCAGGCCAGGTCTCAGCCTCGTCAGCCAGGAGCTCTGGGCAGGCCTCTGTCTCCCTCAGAGGCTGGGCCCCGACTGAGCTCCCTGGCAGAGTTCTTATAGTCCTAGCCACACCCCTTAGCTTCCAGTCAGGTGAGGGGGTGGGGCTAGGCTGTGCACAAAATGGCTCCCAGGGGGTGTGAACATGAAGTTCACTTTCAGGGGAGGTGTGAAGGTAAAAAGGTTAAGAACCCCTGCTGTATCTTGTGCCCATGAACTCCTTCTCCATCATCCCCAGCCTGAGACAGTGCTCTGCAGTGTTTCTCAGATTGAAAACTTATTCTTCTTCATTATCTGCTGTGGCAGCCTGAGAACAGGGAGCTGCTAAAGCCTCATGGAGGGCAGATGTGCAGGGACTATTTGGTGTCCGGGAGGTGGGCGGGCATTAGCCTGCCCACATCTAAAGGACCTCCCCCCAGCCTGCGGGGAGGGTCCACAGAACCCAGAAGAACCAACTAATTACTGGGGACAAATAATGAGAAAATAGGGACGGGTGTGAGGGTCAAAGGGCTAAAATGAGGGAACCGGATGGGGATACCAAGCAGAGAACCCCGGACAGCGCCCACTGCTCCCCGAAAGTCCAAGAGAGCCAGTGGACGCTGCCCATTGGAACTCTGCTCAGATACGTGAACGGATACAGCAACGGAAATACGCCCCACAGTCGCAGGCCCCTCCCCCGGCCAACCTCTTCTCCCTGGTTTTATAGATTGCCAATTTGGCCACAGCCAGGAGGAGGTTGACCAGGAGGTCCCGGGACTTTGTGGGGCCACGGATAGGATGTGCGTGAATTAACAAGTGGGGGGAAAAGTGCTGCCAGAACCTCAACAGGAGGTTCTGGAAGAGCCAAAAGAGGGGCTTTAACCTGGCGCACTCGAGGTAGATGTGCGCCAGGGTCTCCCTCACGCCACAGAAGAGGCACGTTTTGGGGGGGGGGGGTGAACCGCTCCAAGTACACGCCCGTGCTCACCGCGCCATGCAGGATTCTCCAGCAGATATCCCCGGTGGGCCGTGGAACCAAGGTCGAATAGAGGCTGGCCCACCGGGGCTCCCCGTCTTCTATTGGTAGTAGGAGGTCCCGTCACTTGGTGTCTGAGTGGGACACGAGGGTGGGGAAGTGGAACGTGTGAAGCACGAGCGTGTACAGGTGACTCTTTGGCATGGTTCAGAAGGGAACCGGCTGCATTGCGTGCAGCCGGCTAGGCTGACGAGGGGAAGGCGCTCGAGAAGCTACGCGGGGCTGGGGGCCGATGGAGAGATCGGGAGGGCTGGGGGTGAGGAGTGGGCGGGGTGCACCCTCTCGCAGGACCTTGTCGAGATAAACCCGAGCAGTAGGCGGCAAAGCGTCCTTCACCTCCTGAAGTACACTCCGGGGAGTACGTAGGGTGGAGCCCCATGCGCTGGGCGAGCGCCCGAGGATCCACCCAGTCTCCCCAGTCGTAGTCCAGGAGGTCTCCGACTCTGGTGACTTCTGCCAGGACCAACCTCTGGCGCACCAAGGGGGACTCCGCTGCCTGCACGCGTAGATGGGGATTGTGTAGCAGGGGCTCCGTGAGGAGGTCTGCCCCCACGGTGGCTCCCAAGGATCTGGTTGCTGCAAGCAGCTTCCAGGTCCGGAGGAGGTCCTGGTAGAAGGCCGGCAGCCCGGAGAGGTCTCGCGGAAGACCCCTCAAATAAAGGAGCTGCCGGTCATATCGGAGCCCTCGGAAGCGGCGAAGGAAAGCGTGCACAAGCGTGCTCCAAGCCTGACCACCTGCATCAAATAGGAGTCTCTGCAGGGCCTGGAGGCGGAGGACTTGAACCCGCGTGCACAAACACGTCAGGCCCTGCCCTCCCTCCTCCAGGGGGAGATGGAGAACCCCTGCAGAGACCTAATGCAGTCCTGGCCAGATGAACTGCTGGATATGGACCAGGAGGCCCGGGGGTGGGACCAGGGTGTTGAGGCGGTGCCAGAGCACAGACAGGACCAATTGGTTGAGTACCAGTACCCTCCCACGCAGGGAGAGGTACCGGAGCAGTCCCGTCCATCTTTGTAACCGCTCAACCACCCTGGACTCTAAAGCTTGCCAGTTCTCTGGCGGAGAGGGATGCGTGGCGGAGAGAAAAATGCTGAGATAGAGCAGCGGACCCGCACTTCACCTGATAGCCTGAAGCACAGGTGGGAGGGGGCCCGCCTGCCACCTGCCCCCTACCACCAGGCCAGAGCTCTTGACCCAGTTGACCCGGGCGGAGGAGGCTGCTGAGTAGACGGCTTGGCAAGCCTCCACCTGCACCAGGTCTCCCGGGTCCTGGACCATGAGGAGCACGTCGTCGGCATACGCCGACAGCACCAGCCTTGTCTCCGGCTCATGGAGCACCAATCCCTCTTGCGAAGGAGACGGAGGAAGGGCTCTATGGCCAGAACGTACAGGTGGCCTGACAGCGGACAGCCTTGATGTACTCCCCCCCCGAAGCTGACCGGTGCAGTCAGGGTCCAGTTGATCTTGACCAAGCACTCTGCAGAGGCATACAGCACCTGGAGAAACCCCACAAAATGGGGCCCGAAGCTGAAGCCCTGCAGGGTGCCCAGGAGGTACCCATGGTCCATCTGGTCGAACGCCTTCTTCTGATCCAAGGACAGGAGGGCGAACGACAGACCATCCCTACACCCGAGCTCTAAGAGATCCCGGACCAGAAAAAGGTTGTAGAAGATGGTTCAGCCCAGGACGGTGTCGGTCTGGTCTGAATGGACCACGTCCGCCAGCACAGACTTCAAGCTTAGGGAGATGGCTTTGGTGACGATTTTATAGTCCGGGCTGAGGAGCGAGATGGGATGCCAATTCCTCAGATCACAGAGGTCCCCTTTCTTGGGCAGCAAGGCAAGCATGGCTTACCTGCACGATAAAAGGAGGACCCCGCTCTCCAAGGACTCGGCCCAGATGCTAGCAAGGTCCGGGCCGAGGACATCCCAGAACACACGGTAGAACTCAACGGTCAGCCCGTCCATGCCCGGGGATTTATTGGTGGGCATGAGACGGAGGGCTTCTGAGAACTCGGCCAGAGAGAGAAGCAGCTCTAGCCGGTCCCCGTTGCCCGCGCTGACCATCGGGAGTTCATTCCAGAGAACCTTGCGGGCGTCGGCGTCAGTCAGATCCAGGGAGAAGAGAGAGGCATAGAAGTCACGAGCCCTCTCGCGCATCTCCACTGGATCCGTGAGGGGGGCACTATCCTCTGCCAGAAGGCAGATGATGTGCTTTTTAGCCCCCCTCTTTTTCTCCAGGTCATAGAAGAAGTCGGAGCCTCGATCCATCTCCCGAAGAAGATGGATGCGAGAACGAACAAAGGCACCCCGGGCTTGAAGGTCCTCGAGGGCCCGGAGTTCCTCCTGCTTCTCCTGGTACGCGCCGCAGAGGGGCGGATCCTTGGGGCTGGTGGCCAGCCGCCTCTCTAGCTCTAAAACTTCCCATTCCAACTGCTCTATCGCCGCATCCCTCCGCGGGCTGGCCCCCCGGGTTTAGTCCCGGCAGAAGAACCACGTGCGCACCTTCCCCACATCCCACCACCGCCGCACTGAGGGAAAGGCGCATCGCCGCCCGCGCCAGGCCAGCCAGAACTCCCGGAAAGACGCTATGAAGCCCTCATCCTCCAGCAGGCTGTTATTGAAATGCCAGTAGGCTGGCCCCGGCCTCTCCGAGGAAAGAGAGGCCTTCACGGCCACCAAATGGTGGTCCGAGAATGGGGCCGGCCGAATGCTGGAGGAGTGGGCCCAGAAGAGATGATGACGAGACAGATAAATGCGGTCCAACCGGGAGTGAAAAAAACGACGACCCACCACCTGAATGTAGGTAAACACCATTTCCTCGCCCAGGTGGAGGTCCCGCCGGATGTCCACCAGGGAGTGAAGGTCTATTATCTCCCTCAGGACGTCCGCGGTGGCTGGGTACTCCTTGAGCCCCGTACGGTCCCGCTCCTCAAGGGTGCAGTTGAAATCCCTGCCTAGGACCAGGCACTCGCAAGGATCCAGAGAGCCGAGGAAGGCAGACACCTGCTGATAGAAGCAGAGCCTCTGCGGGACGGACGTCAGGGCGTAGATGTTGACAAGATTTAGTGTCAGCCCCTCCATCCGAACCCGAATGCAGCACGCGACCCTGCACGACCTCGGCAGTCCCCAGCACCTTGGGCTGCAGGTTCGGGGAGAACAGGGGTAGCCACCCCGGCTTGACGGGCCTACAGGTGGCTGAAATAAACTCTGTCCCCCCACTCCAGCCACCCTCCTCCGCGGGCCTGGCCTTGCCGCTTTTGGCGGTGGCAGCAACAGCACCCGCACACTCGTCTGGGCCCTGCGGAACCCGAGCGGGATTGACGACGGTCACGGTTGGAGGAGGGGCGACCCCATGGTCCGGACCATCAGGGCCACCGGCGATGGTAGGACCGGTGCCCTCCCGGGTGTCGTGGGTCCTGGGCATCTCTCCAAACCGGGCCAGGGGGCAGTCCCTTCGGACGTGCCCCGTCGCCCGACAGAGAAAACACCAGGCCTCCCCCATGGTGTAGTACACCCGGTACCGGGCCCCTTGATGGGGCACCAGAAATGACCCTTCGAGGGCTTCTCCGCCACGTCCTGCCGGCAGTAGTTGGATTTGTACCTGCCGCCGAAAGGAAAGGACGTGGCGGAGGGTAGGGTCTTTACAGCCCAGAAGAGGGGGACTCAGGACTGACATAGGCCTCCCCAGGGTGGAGAAGAAAGGCAATAGGGCAGCATTGGGGAGGAAGGGAGGAACGGAGGACAAAACCACCCGTACGCCCAGGTCCTCCAAAGGCTCAAGGGGAACATGGACTCCCCCCACCGCCAAACCCCTTTCCACTGCCTTCTGGGCGGCGGCCGCGGACACTAGGAAGAATACCACCTTCCCGAACATCTTAGAGGCCGCCACCACGGCCGCGGGCCCCACCACGCGTGTCAATGCCCTCACGTAGGTCTCCACGTGGGGCGAGGCCGCCACCAGGAGACAACGGATCCCGTGCCTCCTGGTCAGGGTGGGAAAGGGGCCGCGGCCGCCGGGGATGGTATTCCGGGAGGCGGCTTGGGAGGTGGCAGGTGGGGGGGGTGGCGGCTACCTGGGCGTATGCCCTAAGGCCCGGGACACCATTGCCCCCAGAGCTGATGGAAGGAACAAGGGAGCGGGAAGGAGGGGGGGCTGCGGCCAGCATGTTACTGATATTTTTCAATTGGCATTATCCTCTAAGAGTGCACCTCCTATCAACCTTGCTGCAATGGACCTTGCCCAAACTATCTGGGAGACCCCAGCTACCATAACTCCCACCTATAAAAGAGCAGATAGGAAATAGTATGTTCCTCTCAAAGGTTCAGCATTCCCCTTTACACATCCAGCTCTGAATTTGCTGGTGGTAAAAGCTGCTCAACAAAAGAACAAGCAACAGCATTTCCATTCTACCCCTTTGGACTGAGACAGTAAAAGATTAGATCTCTTTAGTCATAAAGTGTATGTCTCTGCCAGAGAATCCAATTATGGAGGCCTCCTAAGTAAATACAACTACAAGAATTATTCTAAGTTCAATGAATTTATTATTATTTATCGAGAAGCAAAGAAACAACAGTTCAGGGCAGTGATAGTAGAAGATCACACCATCTCCCTCTCTGCACTCCAGGCTGCACTCGATGTTGCAGATACAGTTGTCAGGTCCACAGCTACTGCAGTAGTTATGCGACGGGCCTCTTGGTTTAACTCTTCATCTTTCCCATGGGAGATCCAGTCCACTATCGAGGACCTTCCATTTGATGGACAAAAACTGTTCACGGCTAAGACCAACAATATCCTATATACTATGAAGGACTGTAGGGCTACTCTCTCATCTGTAGGCATCCACACACTGGCACCTAGAAGATGTCAATATAGATATCAACCATAACTGAGACCATGCTACCTGACTTTTTCTCAATAACACCCTAGGCTTTTTGTCATTAACCTCAGCACAACAGACCCAGGTCTCAGTGCCATTGACCTCTGATATCTACCATTCCTCATCCCTCCCAGCCCAATAAGCAGATCTGAGGCAGTGGTTGAGGTCTTGGAAAACCTTTCTCCTTCTCCATTTATTACAACACTTTCCAAAATATTTGATCACTGTCTCCTTCTTTTCTATAACAACTAGCATGCCATCACTACGGACCAATGGTTTTTGCAAACTATTAAATTAGGCTATAACATCCCTTTTATTTCAATACCCTCTAACCAACCCCCCATCTTGTCCCTCTTCAGGGACCATTCTGACAAGCAATTGCTCCTCCTGGAGAAACAACATCTCCTCCACCTAGAAACCATTGAACCCATACCTCTCCAATACAAAGGAAAGGGATTCTATTCCCATTATTTTCTCACTGAGAAGAAAAATGGGGGATGGCACCCTATTTGGATCTTAGCGCTCTGAATAAATATTTAAAAATCAGAGATTCAAAATGGTGATCCTATCAATCATTATTCCAGTAATGGAGCAGGGGCCTGGTTTTCATCCCTTGACCTTCAGGATATATATTTTCATGTGACTATATGCCCAGCTCACAGACGTTTTCTCCGGTTTGTCCTAGGTCACAATTACTACCAGTACAAAGTTTTGCCCTTTGGCCTCTCCACAGCACCCAGAATCCTTTACAAAATTCTGAGAGTTGTTACTGTTCATCTTAGAAAGAAAAGCATTATTATTATTTTCCCGTACCTGGACCGCTGCTTCCTTTAAGGCATCTTACCTGCAAGACTGTCAATGAAGTACTTTTGTAACCATCTGCTCTTTCCAGGACTTAGGCCTGCAACTCAACAAAAACAAATCCACACTCATTCCCACTCAAAGGCAAAAGTTCATAGGAGCTCAGTTAGACACAACAATAGCAACCGCCTTTCTTCCACGAGATGAAGTCAACAACATCAAGTTCCTGGTAAACAAGTTGCAGGGCAGTCTGCAGGTCACCGCTCATGACTGTCTCCAACTGTCTGGACACATGGCCACCTGAAACCTAGTCATCAAGAATACTCGCCTCTTCATGCAGGGATTTCAGGGATGGTTAAGTACTGTATACAGACCTAACATTCATTCCCTTTCCATCTCTCTTGTAATAAAGCGTTCCCTTACTTGGAGGACAATACCACACAACCTATGCTCAGGTTCCTTTCGCATGAGAGGAACCATCTGTCACTTTACAACAGATGCCTCCGTCACATGATGGGGAGCACACTTCATGGACCATGCCACTCAGAGCCTATGGTCTGCCATGGAGAGATCACTCCATATAAACATACTGGAGCTCTGGGCTGTCAGATATGACTGCCTTCAATTTCTGACCTTCATTGAGAAAAACAGGTCAGAATCTACACTGACAAAGAAGCTTCTATGTTCTTCAGAAACAGACAAGGAGGTGCTCAATTTGACACACTTTGCAGGGAGTCCATGACCCTCTAGAACTGGTGTCTCCCACACAATATAACAATCTCTGCCTCTTACCTACCTGGGGTCATCAACACCATTGCAGATGCACTCAGAAGATCCCTCCCTCAAGAACGTGAATGGGAGATAAACCCCCAAATCATCAATCGAATCTTAGAGGTCTGGGGCCACACCACAGTCAATTTGTTTCTCCACTTTTCTTTCCACAACAAACTGTTCTTCTCCCTACTTTATTCCCGTTACCACACGCCAATACTATCCAATCCACTATGCACATGCTAGTTATCCTTTTAACTGGATAGAACTGAACTCTTCAGATCATCATCCAAGCTCTTTGTATCTATAGTTGACTGCAATAAGGGCAAAGCCATCTCTTCCCAGAGATATCACATTGGATATCAGAGTGTTTCAGATTATGGTATTGACAAAACAACATGACTGCTCCTACATCTCTACAAGCACACTTCACCAGAGCAGTCTCTACATCTATGGCATACCTACGAAAAGTTCCAATCGCAGACATTTTCAGGGCTGCCACATGGGCCTCCAAACATAGTTTTGCAAAACATTACTCACTTTCCTGCTTTGGCTTTGGCGACAGCAGTGCTATCCACGGTCTTCCTGGCGGATCCAAAGTCCCTACCTCCTTAAATATCTAATGCTTTATAGCCACCTACATTGGAGCACCCCCAATGACATCTCTCAAAGAAGAAGAGGAAGTTACTTCCCTTTTTAATAACTGAAGCTCTTTGAGGTGAGCGTCCCTAGGGGTGCTCCACTACCCACTCTCCTCACTTCTACTTAGGAGTTTTTTTTCTGGTGGGGTCTTCATGGTAGAGAAGGAACTGAGGGGGGAGGGATATATGTGTGATGTCAAGGCACCAACGGCTCAAGATACAGCCACAGTGCATGTGTGACCTGCAAGAATACTGCTCTAAAAGACTTTCATTAATGGTTCAAGGTGCACCAACATCTACAGTGGAGCACTCATAGGGACACTCATCTCAAAGAATGTCATTTACTGCACAAGGGAGTAATCTCCTCTTCTATTTCTACCTCATGTAGTAAAACAATATTATAATACCTCTAAAGACTATCTTATCAAGTAGAAAATCTAAAACAAGAGTTTTTTATACGTGTGACAGAATATAAAATGAATGCTTATTTGTAGGTGATGCTATTACTGATTGGCAGTGGATAATCTTGGATGGACCCGTGGACACAGTTTGGATAGAAAACTTAAATACTGTGCTAGATGATACAAGAACTCTGTGTCTTGCAAATAATGAAAGAATCTATTTGCCATCAGGAATCAGAATGATATTTGAAACTGACAGTCTTTCTCAGGCCAGTCCTGCTACTGTCAGTCGATGTGCAATGGTTTTTGTGGTAAGCTTGTAAGAAAATGTATAGATTATTTTAAATGTATAGATTATTTTCTGATAATTGTTTGTCTTAACGGTTTATTTGACAAAATGGGCAAATTAATATTTAGTACATTGTTAAATCACCATTGTTATCCTGTCAGTGATTTCAGGGGGGAACAATATGCATGCACTGAAGGCTACATATTTAGAGATTGTTATTATCAGTAATAGCCTCCATTTTTGTGATCACAATTTTAACATCACAAACTTTGCACTCCAGAGCTAAACTGTTACTTTTGGCACAGCCATGAGTAAAGGATGTTGTATAAATTGCACCACTCTATAAGTAACACCAGGAGACTCCAGGATTCAGGGATATAGCTATGAATTGCAAATGAGCAGCAAGTCTCTGCACCAAGCACCGTCAATGTCAGTTTAGCTACATTAGACAGTTGTGTGGTTGGAGCCAAGTTTTGCATGGTCCCTGTCCTTTCTGATTACTTGCTCTGGGATGAAGGGAGTAAGTAGGAATACAATTATTATAATTAGTTAGTGGTCTGCTTCCTTGTGTGTGTCCCATCTTTTCATTTTGAAGCCAGTGGCAAAAATAAGCCTCCATCTTTATAGTCTGAATAGAGCTTTCTCAAGATCTCATATAACTCATTTGATTTAATTAACAGGATCCAACTAATCTGGGATGGGAACCTTATGTAAAAACATGGCTATTAAAAGTTTCCAGAATAATTACACAAAGTGGTTTGGAGTATCTTGAAAATTTATTTGAAAAAAGTATGAAAAAAGGACTACATTTTTTAGATAAATACAAGAAAATGCAGCCATTTCCCGTGCAGCAGATGCAAATTGTAATGAATCTCTGCAGAATCCTTGGTACTTTTATCGATATGATGAGCAAAAATGAAGGCTTCTTCCAAAGTGAGTAAATACATTTTATAATTAATTTAAAATTGTTTCTCATTTTACAGTAGTTTTATTTTTTTTATGTTGAACATATAATTACTCATTTAATTAGTTTGTATTCACACACTTGTTTCCTTGAGAATGGACAAAACTAAAATGACTCAGCCACTTACATGTATAGACTTTGAAAATGTTTTCCGTTGTTTGCATTACTTTCTTAAACTATTTGAAAATACAGATTTTATCTAACAATACCATTTATGCCACTTTTGAGTCTTGTGCCTCCACATTGAGTCATGCAGAAAAATCCCTTAGCCTTTAAGCTTTTTGGCCCTCTGACATGCCTTCAGGATGGTTCTGAAGTAGATTTATCTCCTCACCAAGACATTCTGTGCTATGGGTGATCTAATAACACAGGCCATCCTCAGACCTTGGACTAGAGTCCGTATTTGGCTACATCGCACTGTGCATGAATATTACATAATTTGCTAGTCTCAGTCTCCATTGCTTACAAACCTGGCTTCAATCCATCCACTCACTTCGAAAGATCACCTCAGTTATATCACAAGTCTTCTGGAAATCCATCGTGACAGGGTCATCCTTGTCAAAACCAGCTGGCTAAGGTAGTTCTGGTTCTCAGGCCAGCTGAGGATATCAACTCATCAACATCCAGCCATTTACAGATCTGTTAATGCAACATAATAGCACCAGTGGACATCCCAGCTCAGGGCCACAAGAACTCCAGGGCTGGCATTTGGATGGTCCTCGTATGTCGAGCACTCATGTTCAATGGTGGTTCAATCCATCCTCAACCAAAATAGGAGGAATTCTATCAGGTGATACTGTTCAGACAAGTGGAAATGTTCTCCTTTTGGTCAAAATGCCAATTATCTATAGAATCCAGGGTGCTTCTTTCAGCTCTCTACAGGTTCATGTGTCAGCTATCAGCTCTTTTCATTTTCCTACCAAGGACCACATTATTTTCATTCATCCTACTATGACTAAAATCTTGAAGGGACTTATTAGGTTCTTTCCACCATGATGAAGGACCTCAGTCTCATTCTTTGACTCTCACCAAACCTTTTGAATCATTAGCCATATACTGTCTGTCCTATCTCTCAGCAGAAGTTTTAAGAAAGGCAGTTGAGCTGGGAGCACTCATGGAAAATCCATCATATATGGTCTTCCATAAAAAGACCTCTCTTCACCGATATCCAAAATTAATCCCTACAATAATTTCAGTTTCTAAAGAGTCAAACCATCTACTTACCAGTATTATTTTCCAGAATCACGTGCCTCTGATGAGGCAAGGAGACTTCGCTCTCTAAATATCTGATGAGCACTAGCCTTTGTCTACAGAGAACAAAAGCAAGTAGAAAGACCCCTATCCTTTTTGCTGCCATAGCAAAGAATTCAAGAGATTGGAGAGATTCTAAATGTATGTTTGGCTTCAACATTGTTACCAATCAGCTCTTACTTCTCTGATGATAGGATGAAGAAGGACATTCCATCAGGGCACGTCTAGACTTGCTTTCACTTTCAAAAGAAGGTATGCAAATTCGTCGTGAATTTGCATAACTTCTTCCAATCATTTTTTCGAAAGAGGCTCTTTTGAAAAAGAAAGTAGTCTGTACGTGTTCTTTCGAGGAAAAAAACCCTTTTTCAAAAAGACCTTGTAAACCTGATGTTTTTTTTAGGAAGAACAGTTCTTTCGAAAAAGGGTTTTTTTTCTCGAAAGAACCGTATCTAGACTACTTTCTTTTTCGAAAGAACCTCTTTTGAAAAAGCGATCAGAAGGTATGCAAATTTGTCCCAAATTTGCATACCTTCTTTCTAAAGTGAAAGCAAGTCTAGACGTGCCCTCAGCATGCAAGTAATCTCTAAAGCATTTTTGCAAGACTTGCCTTTATTGGAAATCTATATTTCAGCTATCTGGAGCTTCTTACACACACCTTTGCAAGATTAAATGCTTTAGCCCAGTCTTTTACTGCCCATAAAATGTTAGGGACAACAATACTACAGACAATCATAACATCTGCATTTTTTTCATCCGCCTCCTGTTTGACCATGTTTACTAATTTCCCACTTACAGAATTTACATAGGGACCATCACTTGACGAACAAATGGAGATTCCTTACTTGTTACTAGTAGAGGTTCTTCAAGATATGTGGTCCACATCTGTATTCCACTACCCTCCTTCCATTCCCAATGCTGCGGATCATAAGTAGATTTGCTATAGAAGAAGAAACTTGAGAGGCATTGATCTGCACGGCCCTTGTACGACTGGTTCAGAGCATGAGGAGAACTACAGTGCATATGCAGACCAATGGAAACTGCTTACTAAAAATCTCTGGACTCAAGTGCAGATATGCATGCAAACCAATGTGTGGAATATAGATAGGGACCACGTATCTCAAAAAACTTCCAATAGTAAGAGATAAGTAAGTATCCATAATTGTGTAATTTATGGTCTGATTTCACCATCTTTTATCCTGTTGAAATATATATCACGCATGAAATACTGTAATTAGACAGAAATCATTGCAACTATTCATGTGGTAAAGTTTTTTTCAGATTAAGAATAGGTGACAGAATTGGGAACATATTTTCACTTTCCTCAGTTTCAAAGTATTTTCTTTCCAAATTTATTTGAAATAAACTGTAAATATTTCACATTCTTCCATTTTAGTTTGGTTTGTGTAAAGAATTAAAATATAAATACTTTTAAAATTATGTTTAGATTGATGTATATATGAAAGCACATGTTGTATTTGAATTGATGTAGAATTTTTTATTCTATTATCTTTTTGAAAACCAAAGATTAGGTTTTTATATTATTTAAAATATGTCATTCAATTCTAACATATATGTAATTGATAAATAATACATGTTTGGTGCAACATACAGTATGTTTGGTATTACAGTGCCTAGGAAACATAGACCATAATACTAGTATATTTCATAGTTTTATAAAATTTAAAGCAAGAAGGGGCTATCAGCCTATCTAATCACAGGCCACCGTATTTCACTGATACGTTCCTTTATTAAGCCCAAAGCCTTTGGTTTCCCAAGGGCTGATGAGCTTCAGTCTAAATTAACTGATATGTACCATAGTTAAAGAGCAGGAAAAACCAAGGTGCCAGAAATGCTTGAGGTTCCTGCAGTGGCAGGGAAATGATTAGGTAAAATATGTCAATATAATCCCAGCAGGCATTACAATGAAAAGGTGATTTTGAGAAAGAATCCCCGATTGCCATGTGCTACAGAGGAAGGTAGAAGAAAATCAAGGCCCTTGAAAATCAAATCTGGGAGAAAATTCCTTCCCAATCCCAAATCTGATAATCAGTATTGGTCCTAAGCACTTTTGGTATGTCTAGACTACATCCCTCTGTCGCCAGAGGGATGTAAATTAGACATACCGAAATTGCTAATGAAGCGGGGATTTAAATAGCCCGCACTTCATTAGAATAAAAATGGCCACCGCTTTTTGCCACGGCAGCAATTTGCCAGCAAAAAGCAGCAGTCTAGACGAGGATTGGTCGACAAGGAAAGCCTTTTCCGACCGATCCTGTAAACCTCATTGCACGAGGCATAAGGGAGCGGTCGGAAAAGGCTTTCCTTGTCGACCGATCCCCATCTAGACTGCCACTTTTTGCTGGCAAATTGTCGTGGTGGCAAAAAGCGGTGGCCGTTTTTATTCTAATGAAGCGCGGGATATTTAAATCCCCACTTTATTAGCAATTTCGGTATGTCTAATTTACATCTCTCTGGCGACAGAGGGATGTCATCTAGACATACCCTTTATGAAGACACACCAGAAAGGCATTTAGAAAGAGAATTAATTACCATTTCAGAACACTGCTCCACTTCCTCCAGAGCACTGTCTTCTGCTGTGGCCAATCTCTGATGACTTGGAAGGAAGTAGGGACAGAATATATCTTGCCAGTTGTGCACTGGGGAAAAATGACTATCTGAAACTCTGATGCTTAAGATTTGATTATCACCATTATCTTAATGCAGAACTGCAAGTATATTGAACATGTTAAGGGCAGTGCAAGCATTCCTATTTTCCCCATAGCCCATGAAAGAAAGGAATTAATAGGTTGACAGATTCCAAAGCCAGAATGGACCCTTTGACCATACATCCTAAGCCCCTGCATGTACAGGTCTTAAAATTTGTCCCAGAAGCTTAAATAAAACATATATTTTAAAGCATAACTTTACAGATATATCTATTTTCATTTAAAATGCACCAAGTGATAACAAATTGACCATCTTGCTTCACATGTTGAAAGTGTATATGGAGCTGGCACAGAGCCATGCTTTGCATGCATGCAGGGAGTTCCCCAGTGTCCTCTCTCTAGTTCCGTTGAAATTCTGCTATATTATGGGCCATTTTTGTCTCACTTTCTTACGTGAATTTTACTCATAAAGAAACCTATGTCTGCTGTGATTCAAGTCTTCAGTCGATGTTAAGGGTAAAGAAAAATCTAGTAATACTTAAAGTTATTCTAGTTAACTAAGGCCACTAACATTAAAATGTGTAAAATTCAACTACCAATTTCCTAATGGTATGACCACACAGTATCTGAGTGATAATGGCAGTCTTCAGAATAACTCATGCCTGGCATTCTGGATTCTGATTTAAAAGCTCAGTCATCATCCAATTTCTGAAACCACCTGCTTTCCTACAAAGGAACAACCAATTCCACTGTTTCTAGCTATCATACTTCCTAAAAGCAGAAGTAGTTTAATAGATGAAGTTCTTGTCTCCCATGCTCTGTCTTTTCTGTGCTTTCCATAAAGGGCAGTATATTCTGTAGGAGTTACTAGTAACTTAGAAGAGCATTCAGACTTACAGATACAGAGAAAAAACAGAAATCTGAGAGATTTCAAATGTGCAGAATGTTGTTTGGTTTTTGTGTACATCAGTTAGGTAAAAACTTTAAAAAACAAATGGTCCTGCATCAATTTAAACACTAGCAAAAATGTAGATTGTATCATGAGCTTTTGTGAGCACAACCCACTTCTTCAGATGAATGGAGCAAAGGGTCCAGAAGTATAAATAAATAGCAGAAAAAAAAGGGATGGGGAGGGAAAGAAGGGGAAAAAATCTTGTCAGTTAGTGTGTCCATGTTCAATTAGGCTAATAGAGTGGGCTGTAAGTGCTGAATACTTAACTTTTGATGTCATTATGGTGTTGAATGTAGCGGCCTATCCAGTTCAGGTCTTTGTTCAAACCTTGATTAAAGGTGTCAAATTTGCAGATGAAGACAAGTTCTGCAGTTTCTCTTTCCAGATGGTTTTTAAAATTGCTTTGTAATAGCATAGTCACTTTTAATGAGTATCAGGGCAGGCTAAAATGTTCTCCAACATGTTTCTGTGTGTTACCATTTCTAATATCTGATTTGTGTCCATTAATCCTTTGTCGTAGAGACTGTCCAGTTTGGCCAATATACATGGCAGAGGGGCATTACTGGCACTTGGTGGCATATATCATACTAGTGGATGTGTATTTGTATGAACCTCTGATGTGGTGGCTTATGTGGTTAGGTCTTGTGGTGATATCACTTATATAGATGTGTGGACAGAGTTGACACTGGAGTTTATTGCAGGGATGGGTTCCTGGGTGAGTATGATTGAGGTGGGCTGTGTGGTTGCTAGAATGAATTTGTTTCAAGCTAGGGGATTGTCTGTAGGTGAGGATTGGCCTATCCCCCAAGATCAGTGAGAGTGAGAGATCATTTTCCAGGATAGATTGTAGATTGTTAATAATGCACTTGAGGGGTTTCAATTCAATAATTTCAAAAATCAGCTGGAAAGAGAAGCTGCGGAACTTACCTTCTTCTGCAAATTTGACACCTTTTAATAAAGATTTGAACAAAGGTCTGAACCAGATAGGCTGCTACATTCAACACCCCAATGACATCAAAAGAAGTATTTGGCATTTACAGCCTACTCTATTAGCCTCATTGAACACGGACATTCTAAGTGACAAGATTTTTTCCCTTGTCTTTCCCTCCCCATCCCCTCTTTCTCTACTAATTATTTGTACCTTTGGACCCCTTGATCCATTCACCCGAAGAAGAGGGTTATGCCCATGAAAGCTCATGATACGATCTACATTCTTTGTTAGTCTCTAAGGCTCTACAGGAACATTTAAAAAAAATTTCAGTTACAGGCTAACATGGCTACCTCTCTGAGATCATCAGTCAGGTAGTACGATTCTTTTCTTTTCCTGTGTTGGTAGAAGCCAAAAGGACCTTTCACTAGCGTAAATTAGGAATAAGTCATAAAAATGTTTTGGCAAAACATAGTCCCAATGTCAATTCAACGTTTTCAAAGTAGTTGCCTTTTGAAATTCCATAAAATTCGTAATGCAAATGAGATGTTTCAAAGTTGATTATCTAGTAAACTAAAATCAGTATGACTGTGGTTTGTGTAATCTTAGACATTTATTTCATACATATGTCAAATGCTGTCTCTTGACATTTTTGTAGGTGTTGAAAGTCATCACTATGTTCCAGGTACTTCAAAAGTACTCCAAGCCCAGTACCTCAGCTCTCAACTAACAGCTGAAGCCAAAGCACTGATTGCAAAGGCCTCAGTAGCAAAGAAAAGGTCAGCCAATGACTTTAGATTTGTTAACAATGAGCCATTATTCTTTCAAGAAAAGGGAAATGCCTTGATAAACACTATATTAATCAAATTGGATAATTAGGAGCTTGTCTATAAAATTAGTCTTTTTTGCATTTTAAAGAACAGGCTACCACAAAGTTCTATGTTGGCTCTAACTTTTAATATCTGCATGTCCAGTCTTTTCCAAACTACATCCTCAACATGTGTGTATGCTAGTGATATCTGCCTCACTGCAAAAATTGAGATGTTGAATAAAACTAACTAGTTGTTTGTTCAGATTTCTTTAGTTAAAGAACAATCTAACCTTTTTATCTGAGCCCCAGTAAAGTTGGTTTGTGGTGCATTCCTCCAGAATATTTATTTAGTTCACAACATGTGATCGAGTTCTTTGTCCCTCAACATATTCATGACCACCAGCCAATACTATCTTGGAATTATGTTAGACCATATTCTCACATTTAAACAGCACCTCATAGTGCACTAGCAAAAACTGAGTAACACTCTTAACATATCCTGTCTTATTAGGACTTTTTGAGAAGTCTTGGCAGTATTACTACAGAATTATTTACCATCTGATACTCAACAACTGTATAATATATTGCAAGGCACTTGGCTATTAGTAACTATTTTGAAAATATCTCCCTACCAGTTCTTATGTTTATAAACCTACTGGGTGCATATTAACAATTTGTAATATATAAGTTAATTACTTGCAATGAAGCACTTGAATACAATAATAATAGCCTGTTATAATATCACTGAACTTTATTTCTTTTTTATTCATTCCAGGGAAGATCAGAAATCGTTTCTGGAAAAGTATCCTGACAAATTGCCATCATTGTTAGGGAAACTCTATGTCTTTGCATTTACTTGGGCAGTTGGAGGAGTTTTAAGACGAGAAACTGATTATGAGGAGGAATCCCTGATTGGCATAAATACCACAGATGAGTCTCTTGTAAATGTAACACGTGGTTTCAGTGACTTTGTTCGTGATATATTTGAAGGGGAACCACCTATTGGTATGTTGTGCTACATGTAGTATGTTATATAGCATTCATTAATTTTACAGTGTTTCTATTATAATTGGATTGAAAGTTTTTTTATTTTTGAGAATCAAATCCTATAAATAAAAAATCTTCATGTGAGGATTTAAAAGTTATCTGTTATATATGGTTTTGTACACTTTTTAAAATGTATATTACTTAAAAACTAAATGGGTTTCCAACATGGAATTCCCAGATTTTCTCCGAACAATAATTTTTATTCATCATATTCAGACAAAATCACAGTTATTAATACTACTGTGAAGTTGTCAGGGTAGGCCAGCCATGGTTTCCACTTTGGCTGATTGTTTATAAAGCAACAGTAAATACATGTAATTCCAGAGTTGCTACTCACTTTAAATTTAGAAGTTTTATTCATTTGCAGAATGTTTACAATGCAAAGAAACACTTGTGGCAGGGTACATCTACACAGGAATTAGACCACGGATGGCCTGTGCTAGTTGGCTTGGGCTTGGACTAAGGGGCTATTTAATGGCACTATAGACATTTGGGCTCGAGCTACATCCCAGTCTCTGGAACCTTCCCTCCTCACAAGAACATAGAGCCTGGGTTGTAGCCTGAGCCTGAATGTCCACACCACAACTAAATAGCCCCTTAGTCTGATCTCTGTGAATGCAAATCAGCTGGCAAGGGCCCACCACAGGTTTTTAATTGCAGTATCAACATTCCCTCAGAAACCGAGTCTGATGACTATGGGGCTAAAAATCGTGCTGTAGAGGTGCCCACTTGAGCTAAAGCCCAGGCTCTGAGCCCCATTTCCCTTGTCAGGTTTCAAGTGCAGGGTCCAGCTAGAGCAGGCTCCAGCTAGAGCAATTATTTTTACACTGCTATTTTAGTCCCATAGTGTGAGCCCAAGATAGTTGATAAGGCTTTAAGACTCACTGACACGGGGCGGAGGGGTTTCAGTGTAGCATACACTTTGAGATAATCAACATGTATTTTTTACCTTAAAATGAGAGGTAAGAAGGACAGATGGTTGACATATTTCTAAAAATCTAGAAATATATGTATGCATATTTAATTTTTTTGAGAAACAAATTATATTGACTACTGAAAAAAATTGTGTTCAGTTTAGCTTTACATCACAAAACTTAGAGGCAACTGAAAAATATGAAATCTCTAATTCCTCTGTTTGACATGAAATTCTAATGTGTATCAGCTGAGGATTTGTCCTTCTGCTTCAATATCTGTTTCTAACCTTACAGGTATTCAGTTCCCAGCTGGAGACAGGTTTATCTTTGAGTATTTTGTGGATTTACAAACAGGTGACTTTGTACCATGGACAGACTTAGTTCCTACCACGCAGTTTCTAATTCAGCAAGGTAAGATTCCTTGTGAAAATCCTTAGTAATGTATGTCTACTTTATTATCTCAGGGAGACTTTTTTTCCCTTTAAATGTAGTGCTTACAAAAATGAAAGATTCACACCACTATAGATTGGAGTCCTCCATTTATTCTCAGAACAAATACAGCATTTCCGGCCATGGTGTAAACTGTCCCCTTGGTGTTCATCAACTATATCTCAAATTTGATTGGAGAACACCATCTGCATGGGTGGGAGGATATTTCAGTTTATAATCATCCATTTCTTAATGTCTGTGCTGAAACAGCCAATAATGTTCTCCTTCAGGAGTTGGTTTTTGTGTGTATTCACTCAAGGTGCACATGTGCTCCATATGCCTGAGACCTGAAAATTGTTCACTAGCAGAGTCCATTAGTCTGTGCCTGTGCTTTCTCTTCCTTGTTTTCCTAGCCAATGATATAAGAGCTGGCATAGATCAACAACTTCTGTTTCCTTTCTACTACCTATGGTCTGAGGCAGAACTTGTATAGTATCCACAGCTTTAGGTAGCCTTTTTTATTTTGGTGTAAGCAGTCATAAATAGTTTAGCCTGCTATTTTATAAGTTTATTTTAGGGTTAGAGACACAGTTAGGAGCAAGAGGTCTTAAATATCTCTGACCTTTCACACTCCCATGTACAGAGTGCCTAGTATACTCAAGATCCCAAGATTCAAGATCTGTGCGATATGCCCCCAGACCTTCCCGATCAGTGACAAACCCCTTGATATTGCCTTGGGGATGCTCACATCCCTTCTATGTATAATATATGCTGCTGCTCCTTCCCTCACTGAACCCATCAATCTCATAAATTCAGAATTAGAAGATTCCTGATGGATGGGCATTGATCCAGCCCATCAGATCTCTCTATGCATCAGGCCAAAGTATCAAGAAGTGCCTCTTTAAGCATGGTTATCTCCAGAACAGCTGAGAGCAATGTTAAGAACTCTAGTAAACAAAGCAAATATGAGCAAGAGAAGGGTAAACTTTCTCATAAGAATAAATGGAAGAAATCCCTTTCTAATTCTTCTTCTGAGAACTTCTAATCAGGCCCCTTCTGACTCAGGTGAGACTCTGTTTCCTGCTATATATGAATTGGGAGTTCACAAAGAAAAAGGTACCCTACTCTCAGTACAGAGACTAAAATGTGCTCTGAAGGAGTGAGACCATTCTTAGTACCAGTAAGGGAAAGGAGCAAGTGGGTGCCTCCTCCAACAATGATACCAACTTGCATGGAGGAGGAGCTGTTGATACCAACAACTGCCGTTCACCAAAATAGGCACTGCCAAGGAACTGTTCTGTTTGTCCCCCAGCAATAAAGGTCAGATACACAATCCCAGGGGACTCTACAATCTATGCATACTTGGAGTTGCCAATATGGTCAGATCTGGTCTTTGCCCACACCATTGGTTCATCATTCACTTGTGTCATCTAACAGCTATACCATATTAAGATCACCAGCAGTATTAAAGGTTCTGCCCAACCATAGAGTGGATCTGGACTCCTTCCAATGAGACTGGGGCTATGTCTAGACCAAAGGCTTCTTTCAGAAGAAGCTTTCTTCATCGAGTGGTGTCCCTGTGGGTGCTCCACTCAGGTCTCAGTGCATGCCTGAGCCGGGGATTGGAGATTTTTGGTAGCAGTGCCCCTCGCACCGTGCCTGCACACTCAGCGCACCCTCCCTCCCAACCCCCCGGAGCGCACACGTGGCGCAAATCCCGTCAATTCCTTTTCAACCATCCCTGGCTGAAGACGAAGTTCACAGCAGTGCTCTTCTTCCTAACAGGAAAAATTGAAATCCTCTATTATTTCTAGCTCTTTACTTCATAGTTTTATTTAATTTGACCTTTTTCAACATTGACTTCGCTGAAAGAAGAAGAAAAAAAGCAGCTTTTCTTATCTGCTACAATGCCAGGTTCCCACGGCTTCAAAAAATGCGATTCCTGCAGAGACTCAATGTTTACCTCAGATGGCCATGCTTCATGTGTCAAATGCCTGGGGGAGTCTCATGTGGCACAGAAATGCCCTCATTGCCTGAATATGACGACAAGGGCAAGAAAAGACCGAGAAATGTGACTTAAGACTATTCTCTGGGAAAAGTCTCTTCATTCACCAAGGGACAAACCAGAGGAGGTGTGGGTACAGCAAAAGCCCTCATGTAAGGGCAGCTTCATCATCCTGCAAAGGCTCTCAAGCCACAAGGGCTTCCCCGGCACAATCCCTGTCCGAGTTGCCTAGAGCCTCTCATTCCCCGGTGCCATCAGTTTCTGGTACCGCGGAGAAACGCAAATCAATGCCAGCCAGGAGAGCTGAGGCACAAATTAAGCCCGCCACATCAACTTGCGCCATTGAGACAGCAGCTTCAGATAAACTACATATGCTTCCTCCATCAGCTCTGGTGAGCTCTCCCTCTGCACCCAATCTAACCGGGCAGAGTGATTGTGACTGCCCTATGTCACCACAGCACAAGAAAGCACTGTGCAAAATGCGGCACTTACAAAAATCTCCTCAGCCTGAGTCAAGAGGAGTAACTGACTCACCACGCTCCACGGCGCAGGGGCATGCTAACATTTCACAGAGTGGCCCCCAGTCGCCTACACCGCTATCCCCAAGATCTGATTATGGTAGCAGGCATAGGAACAGGCTCTCATCACGCCATTCCTCCCCTGCTCCATCATTAACTTCCTGGCATTCATACAGGGATTACTCCCTTCCGCAACATCCCATTTGGCCCAGCCAACTGTGGATGTGTCCCCCACATCTGCTCCTGCCTCAGTGGAGCCCTTGGGATACATGGTAGGGGTACCGACCACGGTCCTCCCACACTTACCATTCCAGGCACACACCCTCTACATCTCAGCAACACCGCACCTCTAGGTGCTCACCCTCTCTGCACGCTCCTCGCTTGCTCACCCGCCCTCAGTAATTTCTTAAGCAGGTTCCAGTGAGCATGACAACCTACCTCAGTCAGATTCGGAGAGTTTCTCACATGAATCCAGATCCAGGCAGGAGGAAGCAGTATTCCAGATCTCGCCTTCTCCCCCAGCAGATAACCTGAAACATTTTCAGGAACTTTTCAAACGGTTAGCACAATCACAAGACATTACACTCAAGAGGTGCAGGACAAACAATACAAATTATTCACCATATTACAACCCTCAGCATCCTCCAAGATAGCTTTACCCAGTAACATAGCTATCCTTGAACCTTTGGATGCTTTGTGGCAAAATCCAGCCTCTGTTCTGCCCACAAACCGCAAAGCAGACAGAAAATATTTTGTCCCTGCAAAGGACATGGACTTTTTATTTGCCCACCCACAGCCAAATTCACTAATGGTGGACTCTGTGAATCACAGGGCTAAGAATCCACAATTTAAATCTATGCCGCATGACAAAGAACACAAATGGCTAGACAGCTAGGGCTGCAAAGTGTACTCTTGGGCTACTCTCCAGTTCTGTATTTCTAATTACACAGCATTGTTGGCTAATTACAATCAGGCCAATTATACTCAATTACAAGACTTGTTGCAGGACCTCCCTGAAAACAGACGACCTCACCTCCAATCCATCATGAGGGTGTGCTTATGAATAGCTAAATCTGCTCTTCAGGCCATTATGGATGTTGCAGACACCACAGCTAGAACCACAGCCATAGTAATGCACAGGGCCTTGTGGCTGCAGTCATCAGGGGTCCCAAGGGAATTGCAAGCAAGGGTAGAGGATCTCCCCTCTGACAGGAAACAACTGTTTGCTAAGAATACAGATGAGATCCTACACTCTATGAAGGACTCTTGTACGATATTACGCACCTTGGGGATGTACACCCCCCCCAACCAATAAAAAGCGTAAATACACTCCCTACCAAAAACTGAGGGATAATTATAACCATTACAGGCAGCAGCAGAAGTATATGACAACATGCCCAAGCAATGCCCTAATAGGAGGAGGAATCAGCAAAACCAGTCCTCCACAAATCAGTCCACTTCTAACAAGCAGCAAATTTGAAGTTTTGGTCGGGGAGCTGAGCAACCACCACATAAGTCCAGTGCAGTCCAATCTCACCTTGAGTCACTGCCTTTTTACCATCAGTGGGCCCAAATTACCACAGACAAATGGTCCTAGAAATTATCAGATCGGGCTATACAATCCCTTTTACTTCCATGCCCCCTATGCATCCTCCTATCCCGTCCCTCTTCAGGGACCCCTCTTACGAGCCTCTGTTAAGGGCAGAGGTGTAGAAGCTACTTACCATAGGAGCTATAGAACCCCTCCCCAAAGAACATCAGGGAAGGAGTTTTTACTCCAATTATTTCCTCACAGCCAAAAAATCAGGGGGCTGGAGACCAATCCTTGATCTCAGGAAACTCAACAAGTTCTTCACAACACAAAATTCAGGATGGTGACCTTAGCAACAATCATACCTGCAATGAACAAGGGGGACTGGTTTTTAGCCCTCAACCTCCAAGACACATATTTTCATGTGATTCCATCTGTCCCACAGAAGATTCCTCAGATGTGTCATGGGACAAGATCATTATTAGTACAGAATCCTCCCCTTTGGCCTTTCTATGGCCCCTCAAGTTTTTTAAAGACTCTAGCCATAGTCACGGGCCTTTCTCAGGATGCAAAACATCATTATCTTCCCTTACCTAGAAGATTGTCTAATCAAGGGCCCTACTTATTAGCAAACTATCATCATGACAACTATTACCAGGGAAAGTTTTTCCCAACTTGGCCTACTTATCAACATGCAAAAATCCATCATACAGCCCACACAAAAGATAGAGTTCATTGGGACATTGCTAGACTCAGTCACAGCAAGAGCCTACCTTCCACCACAAAGATTCAGGGTGATCTGTGACCTCGTTCAACAGGTCAGACAGGCCCCCTTCTCCATGGTCCTATTGTGCCTTCAGTTACTGGGGTATATGGAGGCCACAACTTTTGTGGTCTTGTTCGCAAGGCTGCACGTTCATTGCCTACAACATTGGCTCTCAATCAACTATATACCAACCCGACAGCCTCGTGAAGCACCTCTCGCTTTCTCCACCAGTGTTGCAGTCCCTCGAATGGTGGACATCTCCGAACAATCTCCTCGTCGGTATATCCTTCCACTGACCAGACCCTTCAATTCCTATAAGAACAAATGCATCACTCATGGGCTGGGGAGCCCACTGTGGCTCAGGATCAATACAGGGCACATGGGCCCAACACAAGAGACACTCTCACATCAATATCCTAGAGCTCAGGGCCATTCGCAGGGCTTGCGCCCATTTCCTTTCCCTGATAAAGGGCAGAACTATCTGTGTCCTCACGAACAACACACCATCCATGTTTTATGTCAACCGGCAGGGGGGTGCCCAATCACACTCTCTGTGTGCCGAGTGTAGTGGTCAATTGCAGAAGAACTTTGTACGTGCTAGTTTAGGGGTGGTGAGGCCTGCATTTCCCCCCCCCCACTTTTTCCCTACTACTGATGAGCCAGAAGCAAGTCTTTGGGAACCTATGCCATTTAAGATAAGCATTGTTGCCAGTATAGCAGGAACAAGTTAAGATAAGGGTAAAGGGCAAGAACGCATAAACAGTTCTGTTTACCCTAACGTACTGATCACGTAAACAGGGCCAAAGAACAAGTAGAACTAGATCAGAACCAGATCGATAACTAACAGCTAAGCCCTACATCAGTACGTAATGAGTAACCCCTGGAAATTTCCAAACTGCAAAACAAGGCAGGGAAAACTGTATTTAAGGCTGCCTCAGAGCCTAGCAAATCGGACCTCACCAATGGGCTTTGGGTACCAGCGCCTCGGAAGCTGAGACAACCTCCCACTTCGTCTGCAGTCTACCCGGGGTTCCAGGCTTGCAGGAAGGGACGTAAGATATGTCGCTTCTTTGTGATGTTGTTCTTCCAGTTATGGGGCACAGCTGTCAGAAAATAAACTACTTGTGTTTGACAGATACCTGTGTGACGTATCTTGTACTTTGGGAACCCAGTGTCGAACCTTAGACTTACTCTGGCTGGCTACACCGAGGCAGTCAAATTCTGGAACTGGTGTATCAGATAACCCCAATGGCCATGTACATACGAGGAGAACAGAATGTGAGAGCCGACAAGTTGAGCAGACATATCTCAGATCAGCACGATTGAGAGATCAATACCAATGTCCTCCTTTCAATCTTCTGCAAATAGGGCTTTCCAACTATAGACCTCTTTGTAACACCTCACAACCGCAAATGCCACAGATTCTGCTCTCGGTCAGGACTAGGCAAAAAGTCAGAAGGGGACACCTTCACCATCTGCTGGACAGCTCCCCTACTTTACGCCTTTCCACCATTTCTGCTTATCACCAAAGTGATCAACAGTATTTGAGCCGATCGGGCCACCGTAATCTTAATAGCCCCAGCCTGGCCAAAACAGCCCTGGTTCCCTTACCTACACTACTTGTCGATAGATCAACCTATCCTTCTCCTAGCAGTGCCGAATCTCCTCGCATAGCACCACGGCAGTATACGTCACCTCAATATCAAAACCATGAAACTCACGGCGTGGTTTCTCCATGGTTCCAGAATAAAGAACTTACCTGCTCAGACAGAGTCAAACAAGCTCTTCTGTGTCCCTCTAGGAGAAGCACCTATCAGAACAAATGGACGCGTTTTCATCAATGGTGCATGAGGCACAATTTGCACTCCACCATAGTCCCCATACCTACCTTACTCAACTATCTCATGGGCCTCAGTGATGTGGGCATCTCCATCAGTTCTGTCCGGGTCCACCTATCAGCAATCACAGCCTTCCATGATCCGGTAGATGACTTCTCTCTCTTCACACATCCCATGGTGAAGCATTTTCTCACAAGTTTACAGAAGTCCAAACCTTCACTCCTGGTGCCACCATGGGACCTAAATTTGATCCTTGACATGCTCACCAGGCCACCCTTTGAGCCATTAGCCTCAATGCCATTGCAGTACCTGTCTATGAAGGTGGCATTCATAGTGGCAATAGCATCAGCTAGAAGGGTAGGAGAAATCATAGCCCTCATGGCGGACTCTCCTTTCACTACATTTACCAGGGATAAAGTCATACTTAGACCTCACCCCCAAGTTCCTCCCTAAGGTTATATCCAACGTCCATGTAAATGATCCCATTTATTTACCTGCCTATTTCCCTAAACCTCATGCCTCCCCCAAGGAGGCTATATTACATATGTTCGATGCAAGGAGGGCAATTGCATTCTACCTCGATAGAACTAGAGCGACCAGGAAATCAGATAGACTCTTTGTTGCGTGGTCAGGTCCACACACAGGAACAGCAGTTTCGGCAGAGTGCCTATCCACGTGGATTGCAGGGTGCATACGTACCAGGTGCATACGTACCATTTATGAACTTAGGGGCAGATAGCCACCACAGCCCATAAGGGCTCATTCCACACGTGATGGCCACTACAATGGCCTTCCTGAACAATGTTCCATTGGCAGACATTTGTAGAGCAGCCACGTGGTCCTCACACCATACTTTCACACAGCACTATGCCCTACACAAGGGGCCAATACCCTCCACATCTCTAGCGGATGCGGTCCTTCCTCCTTCCACTTAGACTTCAATGCCCACCTCCATCTGGCGGGTATTGCTACGGAGTCACCTGAGTAGAGAACCCACAGGAACACCACTTGATGAAGAAGTTACTCATCCTGTGCAATAATGATAGTTCTTCGAGATGTGTGTCCCTGTGGGTGCTCCACTACCCTCCTGTCCTCCTCTTTGCTTGGAGTCTACAGGGACTTCAGGTAGAAAGGGAACAGATGGGACTCACGCCATGCGCATGCTCCATGGCCTCCAGGGGGCACTGAGTATGCAGGCGCAGCATGAGGGGCATTGCTACCAAAAATCCCTGATCCACGGCACAAGCACTCACCGAGAACTGAGTGGAGCACCCACAGGGACACACATCTTGAAAAACTATCGTTACTGCACAGGGTGAGTAACTTCTTCTTTCTGGAAGAGATCTTCCAAAAAAACTTCCGCAAGAGCGTCCACACTGCAAAAGTGCATTGAAAAAGCGATCTGCTTTTTTGACAGATAGCGTCCACACTGAATGGATGCTATCTCGCATGTAAACTATGATTACTATGGGTGGAATGGCCACCAGGGGACCTGTGCTTTTTCCCCTTTCCTCTTCTTGCGAAAGAACTCTCTCTTCCCCGTCCACACACGCCTTTTTCCAAAAGAGCTCTTTCAGAAAAAGCCTTCTTCCTTGTAGAAAGAAGTTTACCAGTGTTGGAAAAAACCCTGTTCTTTTGATTTTTTTTCAAAAGAATGCAATTGCAGTGTGATGTAAGTGAAGTTTTTTCCAAAAAACTCTGTAGTATAGACATACCCTGGGGTAAGTTGGAGGGGCTTCCTGGGTTTTATGAAGGTGGGAAGTCATCCCCAACAGAGGCTCAGAGATTTAAAGCACACCTTCCCACTCACACAGGAGAAACTACCTCAGTGGTTCCCTTCTTCCAGGGGACCATTACCTTTGTGATATCTCAATCACTTATAAGGATCCAAAGGAATCCAATAATGAAACCTCCTGAATACAGAATAAGAGTCAGGCATATATGCCCACATGGGGGAAGAACCCCAGCTCACACAGAAAAAAATCCAAGGAAGAGAAAGAATCTGACAGCAAGATTATCATCTTCACTAGTTGAGTAGGTCTCATCAGTCTCATTGTCACCAGCAGATAATTACAGACAACTCAAGGATTGCCTAAAGAAAAGCTTTCTAGAGCCCTGTGGAAGAAATATGGGATATCATAAATTATGGGATATCCTCTATGGCTTGGGTCATAGTAAGTTGACATTGTTAATCTATAAGGTTATCTTAAAACAAGCCAAAATGATCTGACATACTCCAGCCATCTATGCTCCTACTCCAAAAATGAATGGAAAAGAAGTATTTTGTACTATCTAAAGGGGCATAATATTGTTTCTCACACCCTGCTCCAGACTCTTTAGTGTGCAGGCTGTCACCAAAAAGGAACAAGCAACACCAACACAGATCTGCACTCACAGATAGGAAGACCAAACGTTGAGGCCCCTTTAGGAAAAAAAGAAGTTAATTTCTGACCATTTTCAGTTCTGCACAGCAAACTACCAGGCTTTAATGGCAAACTGCTTTTACTAGTTATAATAAGGGCTCTGAATTCATCAACTAGCTGGCTCCAGAACACAAACTTTAGTTTCAAATTATTGATAACCAGGTCTGCCCTATAGGCTTTAGTAGATGCCACTGATACAGCCATCTGCTTGATGGCAACATCTGTAGTTATTATATAGGCTTTGAGGCTCTGAGCTTCTGGATTTCTCAAAAAGTCCAGTTAACTGTGGAGGATTTGTCCTCAAAGAAATTCTCTGGGTGCCTATACTCCTGCACCACAGATAAGCCCTAAGCCTCAATCCTAAGCCTAGGCCCTAAGCCTCAGTCTTACTGACAACAGCAGCTACTCAACTCTGTTACCAACAGAAAGCATATGAGCTTCTTAGAAAATACCAAAGAATATAGCACATTCCCTCTTGTTCTCCTTCCAGGCCCAGTCTCCTACTGAGTAAGCCTTTTGACAGCACTGTCAAGAGATGTAAACCACTCGTCCTGGCAAATCTATTTGGACTGGTTTCCCATGCCCCCTTTAACAGCCGCTTTATTCTCAGCATGACACCATGAAACATCAGGCAAATAGGTTCTGAAAACAACCACCACTAGCTAAACAATAATCCCCCTTCAAAACTCTGTTCTATCCGTCTCTAGAGACTCCTCTCACAAGAGATGCTCAGATAGGAAGAAGACTCTTTTTTTCCCATCTGTGAGTCAGTACCACTCCAGCAAAACAGGAAAGGATCTTACTCAAGGTATTTCTTTATCCCCAAAAAGGAGGAGGCCAGAGGCCCATACTAAATTTCAGACAAATAAATGTCTTTATCTTTCCCTGAGATTCAGAATAATCACTCTGGCCTTTATAATCTGCTCACAAAACTGCTTATTTTCACATAGATATCCACCATGCACACAGGAAGTTCCTGTGACTTACCATCAGCCTACTCCATTGCCATTAGAAAGTACTTCACTTCCAACTCTTGACATTGCAGCAAGTCTTACAATCATAGAATTCTAGAACTGGAAGGGACCTTGAGAGGTCATCAAGTCCAATTCCTTGCCCTTCAGCAGGAACAAGTACTCATCCCTGACAGATGTCTATCTAACCTGCTCTTAAATATTTCCAGTGATGGAGATTCCACAACCTCCCAAGGCATTTTATTCCAATGTTTAACCACCCTGACAGTTAGGAAGTTTTTCCTAATGTCCAACTTAACCTGCTGCAATTTAAGTCCATTGCTTCTTGTCCTATCATCAGAGGTCCAGGAAAACAATTTTTCTCCCTCCTCCTTGTAACACACTCTTAGGTACTTGAAAACTGCTATCATGTCCTCTCTCAGTCTTCTCTTTTCTAAACTGAACAAATCCAATCCCTTCAGTCTTCCCTCAGGTTATGTTTTCTAGAACATGAATCATTTTTGTTGCTCTTCTCCGGACATTCTCCAGTTTCTCCACGTCTTTCTTGAAATGTGGTGCCCAGAACTGGACACAATACTACAATCAGTGCAGCATAGATTGGAAGAATTACTTCTCATCTTGCTTGCAGCACTCCTGTTAATGCTTTCCAGAATGATTTTAGCTTTTTTTGCAACAGTGTCACACTATTGACTCATGTTTGGGTTTATGGTCCACTATGATCCCTAGATCTCTTTTTGCAGTACTCCTTCCTAAAGAGTCACTTCCCATTCTGTATGTGTGGAACTGATTGTTCCTTCCTAAGTGGAGTACTTTGCATTTGTCCTTATTAAACTTCATCCTATTTACCTCAGACCATTTCTCCAGTTTTGTCCAGATCATTTTGAATTATGACCCTGTCCTGGAAAGCACCAGCTTCGTATCACCTGCAAACTTAATAAGCATACTCTCTATGCCATTATGTAAATAGTGGATGAAGATATTGAACAGAACCAGTCCCAAAACTGACCCCTGCAAAACCCCACTTGTTATGCCCTTCCAGTATGACTGTGAACCATTGATAATTACTCTCTGAGAACGGTTATCCAACCAGTTGTGCACCCACCATAGAGTAGCCCCATCTAAGCTGTATTTCCCTAGTTTATTGATAAGGACATGTGAGACTGTATCAAATACTTTAGTAAAGTCTATGTAGACCACGTCCATCACTTCCCCTTAGCCACAAGACTACTTATACTATCAAAGAAAGCTATCAGATTGGTTTGACATGACTTGTTATTTACAAATCCATGCTGGATGTTACCTATCACCTTATTGTTTCCCAGATGTTTGCAGAGGAATTCCTTAATTATTTGCTCCACTATCTTTCCTGGGGCAGAAGTTAAGATGACTGGTCTGTAGTTTCCTGAGTTGCTCTTATTTCCCTTTTTATAAAAATGCACTATGTTTGCCCTTTTCCCATCTTCTGGAATTGCTCCCAACTTCCATGACTTTTCAAAGATGATAGCTAGTGACTCAGATACCTCCTCTATCAGCTCTTTGAGCATTCTAGGATGCATTTCATCAGGTCTGGTGACTTGAAGACATCTAACTTCTCTAAGTAATTTTTAACTTGTTCTTTTCCTATTTTAAATTCTAAACCTACTCTATTTCCTCCAGCATTCACTGTGTTAGGCATCCAGCCACCACCAACCTTGGTGAAAACTGAAACAAAGAAGTGGTTAAGCACCTCTACCATTTCCAAGTTTTCTGTTATTGTTTCTTCCTCTTCATTGAGCAATGGGTCTACCTTGTCCTTAGTCTTCCTCTTACTTCTAATATATTTGTAGAATGTTTTCCTGTAACCCTTTATGTCTGTAGCTAGATTGTGCTCGTTACGTGCACTTACCTTTCTAATCTTGTCCTTACATACTTTATTTACGTATATTCATCCTTTGTAATTTGCCCTAGTTTCCACTTTTTATACAACTCTTTTTTTATTTTTATATCATGTAAGATCACTTTGGCTTAACCATGAGATCTCTTTCTATACTACTTAGCTTTCCTATGCAGTGGAATAGTTTATTCTTAAGCCCTTTATAATGTTCCTTTGAAAAACTGCCAATGGTCTTCATTTGTTTTTTCTCTTAGTCTTGCTTTTCATGGGATCTTATCTACCAGCTCTCTGAGATTATGAACATCTGCCTTCCTGAAAGTCTTTATTTTGCTATTCTCCCTTCTACCATTCCTTTGAATCATAAACTCTGATTTCGTGACCACTTTCACCCAGGAAATTCACAAAGGAATTGTCAGTAGTGGCAGTGTATCTCTGTCATCAGGATACATCAGTGTTCCTATACCTAGAAGACTGACTGGTTGTGAGAAAGTCATGCCTGGAAGTGTGAGTAGCAACTCTTTTCCTAATCTTACCCCTAAAAATGTAGGAGTGAAAGCAGAAATATAATAAGTATAAAGGTCCACTTTAGCTTCCACACAGACTATAGACTTTATTGGAGTGATCTTGGATTCACATACATATCTTAGGACCTGTTTCAAGCTATGAAGGACCTTATCTATCAAGTTTGAGCCCACAGATGATTGTATAATCCTTTCTTGTCCTCATAGGCCCCATGGCCTCATTAGTGACTCCTATGTGATATTTCGTTTGTGATGTCTGCAACCAGGTATGCAGACAATTTATTTTCCAAGCAAACACAATCTAGAAAAGTTGTTGGTTCTCCACAGGCTTTGACAGCACTCAGCTGGGTGGGAAAATATTAAGATAATGTGCATAGTGGTTCTCTTCATCATCCAACATCCACAAAATGGTTAATGAGAGATTCCTGCCTTTTATGCTGTACTAAGTCTGCAATGGTTCTATCCATCCATTCACACCCTGCATAGTTAGGTTATGTTGGACAACAAACAAGAAGGAGCAAGGCCCATCCTTCTTTACATAGAAGTGTCAATCTATGGAATTGGTGCATCTGGCTCTAGGGTACCTTCTTGGCAGTGCACCTTCCAGAGATGCAAAGTGCTCTGGCACACAAATTCAGCAGACCTTTTTCCAAAGACAATGAGTGGGAAGTATGCAACTCAGCAATTTGGAGCTACTCCTACCATGAGTTCTCTTTGCATTTCACATGAGCAAGAAATGTCCAGCCTACTACTCCTAAACAACCTGGGACCAAAACTCCAGAAACGATTCATTTCTAGTACAGTGGTTGGAACCACTACTTTATACATTTCTGCCTGCATCTCTCTATTAAGAAAGATCAAACAAGACAAAGTATTACTGGCTTCTGTATGGCTGAGACAGTTCAGGTTCACCAGCATTCTCCAGAAGGCATTGATCCAGGTCAGAGGCAAGATCACCCCTCCCAATGCAGCATTTCTTACCATCCAGTGACTTGGTGTTTGGATGGGTGACACATTTAGAAAGGTCATACTTGGAGGCTAGACAATCTACCCTTAGAATAGCAGTCTCAGGAAGGCAGCTGTGTTAGTCTGTGATTTTAAAAACAACGAGTAGTCATGTGGCACCTTAGGGTACATCTACGCTGTGGGTCAAAGTTGAGTTAAGATATGCAACTTCAGCTACGTTAATTGCATAGCTGAAGTCAAAATTGCTTAACTCGACTTTTGGTGCTGTCTACACAGCAGGAAGTCAAAGGAAGAATATTTTTCCTTACTCCTTTAAAACGAGGGTTACAGAAGTCATAGTAAGAAGCCCATTATTTCAAAATTATTTTGAAATAGTGGGCTTGCCTTGTAGACTTGCACTCTGTTATTTCAAAATAAATGTGTAGTGCAGACATAGCCTCAGAGACTAACAAAAATATATATATAGTTTCAATAGCTTTTGTGGGCAAAAGCCACTTCAGATAGCAGAAAAGCCTCCATGAGAAGATGCTATAAAGGAAAATGGAAGAGAGTCTCCATACAGTGTCAGCATCCTAGGCTATCCCAGACAGTTCTGGAACCCTATTATTCCTCTCTCTAGAAAACATTGGGGTTGATTCTTAGCTCCTTGCATGAGCATGTGGCAGCTATTAATGTCTTTCCTGTCATGCACTTCATAGTTCTCTAGGTAAAAGTATTATTTTATTTATTCTTTTATGCTGCCTATCAATGTGCTTGGCACTTCAGAGAAATACAGTATGTCATGGTCTTCCTCAGTGATCTGTGTATACCGAGATTATCACTGTGATATCTCAGATTAGAATTTCTGACTCTGCTTCTACTTGTACTTTTATGGAACATGTAGGCCTGCTTTTCCAATATGGTAACAAGATTACCAGTATGGATGTTTAGGATTAACACACTGACATCCATAGAAAGGGATTTCTTTCAAAGAGTAATTCATAGCAAGACAGCAATTGGCTAGTCACGCAGAGTGTTAAAAGAAAATGAGACAATGAGACAAAATTCTCTTGTCACTTACATGTATCTTTGAATAACTGGGCCAACTATAATTCTCACAGGTAGAACAAAAAGAAGCATAGTAGGCTTCAAGCTCAGGTGCTCCCTTTTCTCCCTCACAGTTTGTGAAGTGTGGCCCCTCCTCCTCTCTATCCCCCCCAAAGTAACCATCAGCTCTTGAGCAGCTCAGCTCCCTCCCTTAGAGGAGGCACGGCTGAGAACCTTTTGGGTGGTAGCAGCAATGGATCCCCTGCAGAGATGTAGAGCCCAGTATAAATTAATTCAGGACCAAAAACAGAGCAGAATTAACTGAATTATATTGAGAAGCAGGAATGGAAAGAATGTGTTCAATATAGAGGCAGCATAGACAGAATACAACTTAGATTTGAAAGTTTCTTAATACAAAATTTAAAAATCAGAAATTAAAAGCAAACATTATATTTTTTTTAATTCAGAGACATCATTTTCTGATTCTCTGAAATCTGTGAGTGAAGAAGTAACCCTTGGAAGAAGAGATACTCTAAAGTTTATTCCTAATATGGATACAATTTGCTATACTTTTCTAACAAGCCTTCTGTTGATGAATAAACATCCAGTACTTATCACAGGTACTCTTAATTTCTAAAAACAAAGCAAATATAAACTTTGTTCAATAAATTATTTATGTCCAAATAGTTTTTCAGTGAAATACAGACATAGGAATTCCTATCTCTCCATTGGTGAGTCTAACCCTAAGTGTCTGATTCTGTCACTCTTATTTATGTCGGGTAGTACCTTACTCCACAAAATACCCACTAATCACAAAAGATATTACTTAATGTCAGTGATGGTGACAGCTTATGCCCCATAGCTACATGATGTGATTTGAGAAATTCTTTTTAAAAAAGAATCAGGATGTAGCAAAATGGTAGATGAACAGCAACCATCAATGGAATGTTGAAACAGCTTTTGATAAATTGAGTTCCAGAAAAAACTGGGAGGATGAGCCCTAAACTGATACCTGAATCTGCAGTATGTGCTATTTCTTTCCCAGCTCCCTTTTCCCCATGTATAGCTACAGTGTAATGTAAAGCTTCCCTTTTATGTAATCTTCGACTCTCAGGTTTTAAGTTGTCTCTTGAGAGAGAGGTGAAAGCAGCTGTAGCTTGAGTAGGAGTACTATCATGTACAGTATGAAAACATTCCAACTTGAACAGCACAGCTCCCTCGTGGCAGCATTTTGCAAAACAATATACTTATTTTTTCTCCTTTGTATATTTAAGAAAATACAGAAAGTTGAGAAAGTGGAAGAGAGGTGATATGTTGCAAACATTATTTCCCACTACATGCCTTTCATTGTCCATTTGCTACGCCCAACTTCCCAGTAGTCTCCATTTCTCATATCAACATCTTTTTGTCTACAAACACAGAATTGGATAGTGGATCTAATTTAACATGGGCAATAGCATTAATAGTGTGCAGGTTATTAATTCATGTTTTGACACACCGTTTTGCCATGAATATTACTTGAAATTTTAGCTTTAAGTGTTTTAATTCTCTGTGTCTTTGGGCTTTTTAGGAGACTCCGGTATTGGGAAGACTGTCATGATTCAGAATATGCTTGAAAGACTTCAAAAACAAGGGGGATTATTTGTAAAAACAGGAACAATTTTAGGAGATGTCATCTTACATAATGAAGCTAAAAAAGCAAGGTTGTAGATGGGTATAAAGTTTTACATTTTCCATCAGTATTTAATATTATAGAAAGTAATACAATCAAATTTCCTTAAAATTAAAAATGAATAAAGAACATATATTGATTATAGCATTGTGGTAAATTATACTATACTTATAATATGTTTGAGGCAGCACTTTTATTTTTAAGTCCCAATTTTCAAGTGCTTTAACATTCTGGAAAAAAAGTAATATTTTAGTCAAAATAACTCATGCCTGTTCTGAGGCCAAGGATGAATTTGTTTGAGTTTTGTGAAATTCCATTCGTTTATATTTTTAAAAGCCCTGTTTTTCATGTAATGAGAAAATTTCCAGATTTTGTATGTGCCCAGGTTGTAATTAATATTTTAAAATTTAAATTAAACTTTTTAAAAAAGGAATAATACTCTTCACTGACGGCAAACAATTTTTAATGCCAAAAGGGGAAATACCTGGAAAAAGGTTGGCATAGTTCTAACAATGGCACTGTGAAAAACAATGTATAAATTCTCATCCTGAAGAAAAAAGATTTATTTCATTACTCTGATTGTATTATTATTGATGGCACTTAAATTACAAAAATCAGCTGAGTTTTTTTTCTTACTTGTGTCTTCGTGGCCAGTATGTTAAAGAATTCCAGTTACTTAACAATTGATATGCTTCGTTGTGCTCAGAAGAGAGTGTGGCCGTCAACTGAAGACTCAGGTAGGAGATGACATTCATTTTTAAAACGTTTTAGGACCAGATTTTCAGGTAAGTTCTGCTTTTATAGGAGCAGTATTGCATTTATAATTAAACTTTTGAGCAAAATGTTGGAGGCAATTAACCAACATCTGATCTTGAACTGTGGGTATAAACCGTACTGCAGAGAAAAAGTCTGAACTGAAGTATTTGATAATCTAGCCCTCACATCTAAAAATGACTGTAAAGTTGTATTAATTCAAAACAAATCTGTCCTAATGCTATACTTTTATTAAGATTAGACATTGGTAGCAGAACTGAAAATACAGGCATCAAAATTAGCTTAAGAACTCAAACCCTGATAAGCTTCATTAAGAATGACACCGAAATAAACCATACTTTTCATCTCTATTGTATTTCAATTTGATTGGAAGGACACAGCTTGTAAACTGTGTGTGTGGTTGTTATGTTTTATTGGTGTGAAAGCCTACTTAAAAAATTCAAGTAGAGTTCAGCAAAGTCATCTAGGTTTTGCATCTAAAAGCATCTATAGAGATATTTCCAAAATTTCCAAGAAATATACAGCACATAAAATTTATGTATTTATTTAAAATTTATGTAGGTATGCAGTAATAGATTTAACCACAGGGATAAAATAAAGACCACAATCACTCATTCAGACAAAAGCCAAGATATATAGCTCAGCCAAACACCATCTCACCTGAAAGTCAATGAGTTTACTTTTCTCTAGGACCAACAGAGGAAGTAAAATCTAGCACTGAAATTTCTGTCTCTGTCCCTTAGGGTATGTCTACACATCAAAGTTAATTCGAAATAACAGCTGTTATTTCGAATTAACTTTAATAACGTCTATACAGGCAAACCGCTATTTTGAAATAAAATCGAAATAGCGGGCGCTTAATTCGAATTAGTTAAACCTCATTCTACGAGGAATAACGCCAAATTCGAAATAGCTAATTCGAAATAAGCGCTGTGTAGACGCTTATTTCTAAATAGGGGGCCTCTAGCCCTTCCCAGTTTCCCCTGATGGCCACTCTGGGCCAAACTAGGAAAACTCCTCTCCTCTCCCCTAGCCCCGGAGCCCTTAAAGGGGTAGACTCTGGCCACACTGCACGTGCCAGATCCAGGCCTGCCAGCAGTCACTGCCCCGACCCAGTGGCCCCAGGATGAGCTGGGCAGCCAGAGCCAGCCAGCGGTCCCCCGCCCAGTCCCCCAGCTCCCAGGAGCCAGCCAGGGGCCAGAGACGGTGGGCACCCTCCTAGACTACTTCAGAGATCATGGACCTCATTGAGGTTTGGGGGGAGGCCTCCAATGTCCATGATCTCTGCACTAGATGGAGGAATGCCACCGTGTACGGCCGCATAGCTGCCACCATGGCCACCAAAGGTCACATGCGCACCCGAGAGCAAGTGCACATGAAAATTAAAGAGCTGCAGCAGGCATACGCCAAGGCCACTCGGGGCAGCTCCTCAACACGGGCAGACACCTGCCCCTATTTTGACGCCCTGGACCGCATCATGGGGGGCGGGACGGTCTGTGCCACCTTGGGGGGCAGCAATCCGGGAGCGGAGGGCCCTGACCAGGGTACGGAGGAGGAGCCGCAGGAGCCGCCACGGAGGGTGCCATTCCGACAGGACCTCTGAGCTGTCCCAGCAGCGGAGTCACCAGGGTCGTCTGGGGAGGCCACACCAGGTGAGTGCCATCACTGTCCCCTTCCAGGAGAGGGGGGGTGCGGGGAGGGAGACCAGGGACTGCACACATGGGCCTTGCTTACCACAGCTCACACAGCAACCTGTGCACGTGTGAGCACGTGCTGTGCCACCCCTGGGCAGGTGGCTCCAGCTGCGTGCCACACAGGGGCCATGGCCTGATAGCCACACGCATGGGTGAAGAGACCTGACATGCTCCTGACCCCGGGGCAGGACATAGCAGGACGCCCTCCCTTCACAAGCCCCCTCTGCACAGAGGCAGGGGACATCTCCCCCCCACCTCAGCCTCACTATACACAGCACAGGGGCATGGGTGCGGTTTTGGGGCCGCTCTCACTCCTGGGGATAGCCTGACATTCTGACCACGGCCTCTGTGCAAGCACAGCAGCTCTGACGGTGCAGGGCACGGTCATCGTCACCTTGCAGAGGGGGGCTGGGCTTCACCCACTGTGTCCCCAGGGGGAACTGACCACTTCTCTTGTTTCTCCACAGCCACACCAGCTGCGCATGCAGGGCGCACCACCCCACCTGGGACATTCTCCCGCACCTGAGGGCTCAGCAGGTCCACCGCAACACTGCAGGGGTACCAAGACCAGCAGCTGGGGGCCCTGCGAGCCCTGCACCGCACCATGGGGCAGTGGGTGCAGGACGAACGGGAGTTCTGGCGGGAGCTGCTTGCTCAGGTTCATGCCATCTGTGCCCATCTGCAGACCCTGGTGCAGAGCGTGCTGCCTCATGCCGTTCCAGCACCTGCTGCCTCCCCAGCTCCTGCTCCTCCTCCCACTCCTCCCACTCCTCCCCCTCCTGCCTCTCCCTCCTCAACCTCCACACCCTCCTCCCCATCCCCCCGGGGATGCGGAGGCCCCCTGCACCCGCCGTGCTGGGAGACAGTTGGCCCGGCAAGACCCCCACCCTTGAGCCCTGAGCTTCCCCTCCCCCTTATTCCCCTTGCTTCCCCTTTCCAGCTCCTTCCTCCCAGTTTTCCCCCTCCCCTCTCCCACCCTCTCTTTTCCCCCTCTCCCACCTCCTTTCCCCAGGTTTCCCAGAGTTTCATCCCCCCCCCCCCGCCAGTTTTGTTAAATAGAGTTTATATTTTTGAAAATACTTGTATTTTATTTGACATCAGGAAGGGGGGTTAGGGAGGGGTAAGTGGAAGGCAGGCAAGCAAACAGGGAGAACTGGCTGCCTGAGGAGGGGAGGTGTCCCTCTAAGCACAGGCCTCAGATAGCCTCAGGCAACAGCCACACAAAGACACTCCTTACCTGATGCCCTAACCCTGACCTGGATCCGGCCTTAACTCCGAATCAGTGTCCACTCAGTGTGGACGCGGTATTTTGAAATAGCAAAACGCTATTTCGAAATTCATTTTGTGTGTAGATGCATTATTTTGAAATAACTTATTTCAAATTAACTATTTCAAAATAAGATATTTCGAAATAACACTGTAATGTAGACATACCCTTAGATATTCAATATATATGGGGAATGCCAGTGAGAGCATCCAAAGTTATCTCTGGTGTCATGAAAGAGCACAGGAGATGGAGATAGATAAGCAATAAATCTTGTAGAGAACTGTACATCTTGAATTGCACCTAGAAGTGAACACAAAATTAGTGCAGTGTTTGGACAGTTAGCATGGTATTTTTCTTGTGCATTATACTGCAAAACATTGCTGCACCAGCTGTAACTTCCAAATGGTCATCAAGGTCTGAAATGGTCATCTCTTCATTGGAGAAATGGTCTGAGGTAAGCAGGATGAAATTTAATAAGGACAAATGCAAAGTACTCCACTTAGGAAGGAACAATCAGTTTCACACATACAAAATGGGAAGTGACTGTCTAGGAAGGAGTACGGCAGAAAGGGGATCTAGGGGTTATAGTGGACCATAAATCCAAACATGATTCAATAGTGTGACACTGTTGCAAAAAAAGCAAACATGATTCCAGGATGCATTAACAGGTGTGTTGTGAGCAAGACACGAGAAGTCATTTTTCCACTCTACTCTTCACTGATTAGGCCTCAGTTGGAGTATTGTGTCCATTTCTGTGCACCACATTTCAAGAAAGATGTGGAGAAATTGGAGAAGGTCCAGAGAAGAGCAACAAGAATGATTAAAGGTCTAGAGAACATGACCTATGAAGGAAGACTAAAAGAATTGGGCTTGTTTAGTTTGACAAAGAGAAGATTGAGAGGGGACATGATAGCAGTTTTCAGGTATCTAAAAGGGTGTTACAAGGAGGAGGGAGAAAAATTGTTCTCCATGGCCTCTAAGGATCAAACAAGAAGCAATGGGCACAAACTGCAGCAAGGGAGGTTTCGGTTGGACATTAGGAAAAACTTCCTAACTGCCAGGGGTGGTTAAACACTGGAATAAGTTGCCTAGGGAGGTTGTGGAATCTCCATCTCTGGAGATATTTAAGAGCAGGTTAGATAAATGTCTATCAGGGATGATCTAGACAGTACTGGATCCTGCCATGAGGGCAGGGGACTGGACTCGATGACCTCTCGAGGTCCCTTCCAGTCCTATTCTCTGATTCTAACATCATGTGATGCACTGATTGCAATTTGCATGAGATTTCAAACTGCATATTATCTCCATACCGATTGCAACATGGTGTAAATTGCTTCGCTCTCTGACCCTATGACTTCACATATATGTCAGAAGAAGAGATGACAGAAAATAATCCTGGGCAGCCATGAATTAGAAAGCCCTACAGTTAACGGAACAATTTCCAAACAACATGGACCACTGCAAAGGAACAAAAAAAACTGGAACTGCATATGGTGTAATTTCATCCATCCCAGCATGATTCATAGACAAAAGCTGTATGGCCAACTGTATTAAATGCTACTGAAAGATTTAAAAGAATCTGTATTTCTGTTGACCAATGCTAGAAGGAAATTATCAGCCAATAAGTTTGGTTCATTTTCTGTACTGTTCTCTGGATACAATAATTATTATTACAAACCAAATAAATCTGAAAACTCCGGATGACATAGGAGCTTCTTCACTGCAACTTTCCCAATAACCTTATCTGAAATGGAAGGTAAGAGACAGTATGGCTGCAGAATTCTGAGGATATATAATGCCACCACCTTAAAGGTGTGCATCACCAAGTGCAGCATTTGGCAGTCACTCTTGTCCCCCAGCTTTAAAAATAATGTTGCAGCACATTTTCTTGAGGGTCTTGGAATGTCTCTTGGGGTACGTCTACACTAGCCCCCTACTTTGAACTAGGGAGGCTAATGAGGGCGACTGAAATTGCTAAAGAAGCACGGGATTTAAATATCCCGCGCTTGATTAGCATATTCCCGGCTGGTTGCCATTTTGGAAACTGACTAGCCCGAAGTAACTGCCTGCGTCTACACGCAGCAGAGAAGCGTGATTCCAAGATAAACCCCTTAGTTCGAATTAACAGTTAAACCTGCCGCATAATGTATGTGTCTTACATAGTAACTTAGTAGAAAACTTCTTTTATCACTTCCAGGATGAGAAAACATTTTAGCATATGTTTTTAATATGCTTTTTTAAGATATACCAGCAAAGAGATGCTTTTAATTCAAAACTATAAAATTGCTGTTAAATCACAGACGCATATTTGAATTGTAGAGGTAGAACTGTGCTCTCCTCTAGAATGCTTAAAATGCTGGTAATTCTTAAAATACCATATTAATATGAAGACAATATGTCTTTGACTTGAATTACATTTTTAATGATATTAAAAGAAAATATTAGCTGTAATAACAACTAGTGCTTAACAGAATCTTAAAATGGTAGATGCTGTAGATCCACTGTTGATAAGCTATAATTCTGTGTCTTAATTTTGTATATGATCAGATCTGAAGTCAACCAAGGGGCCATATTTTGCAAATGATGACATTGTTCCATCATCTGAAAAAATCAAGGGTATAATAGCCTTCACAATTCAGTGTGGTGCCCACACCAGTGCTGCCCAAATGCAGGCATGGATTCGTCAGAAATTAATACTGAAAAGTAAAGATGCTCTTGGTGCGCCAAAATCCAAACAGGTAAAACAGTGCTCTACCGGTACCCATGCTTAAAAATGCTGGCAATGAATGCTTAAAAGAAACACTGACGAGATCAACAGAGCTTTCTGACATATTTCAAAAGTGTGTCCATCTAACGACTGTTAAATACAGTATTGTAACCATGTTGATCTCTCTCACCAACAGAAGTTGGCCCAATAAAAGATTCATCCACCTTGTCTCTCTAACTACCCTTGTGTATTTTAGGCTGTTTGGATTCTTTTCAGGTACTAGTGTACTATTTCACATGTCATGGTAGGAATTTATGGATATGATGTTCTTAATAAGTAATGTATTGATAACACTATTTAGTCAATCTCATTCATTTATAAACATTATAACAGTTACAAAAATAAATACAAAGTTTCCAAAATGTTTCAGCCAGCTAGCCAGACTGCTCAATTAACTGACTATGCCAATGAATCTCTGACAATGAGCTGTTGCTGTTGCCATTCCTGACCATGATTCCTGGCCTCCACTGTGGACACAATACACAAATCTAACATATTACAATAACTGCTTTTAAAAATCCAAATAGGAACTAACAAAATACTTAGTATTAATCTCTGCTCATGTTCTTCCATAGCTGTGAAGTTCTCATTGCTTGTAAAATCAAATGTAGCTTGTCTGAGCTTGTAAAGTTGCGCAAGAAGAAATGACTTCCTTTCCCAGAACTGCTTCTTGAAGGCTTTATTGTGGGGGAGGATGATTTCATTCAATATAACTACTTATTGAAGCATCTAGTCCTAGAACTCAAAAGGACATGTCTACGCTGGCAAGTTTTGTTGCCAAATACCCCTTCTTGGCAATAAAACTCCAATAACATTCATACTGCATTACAACAACAATAACAAAATACGATCGGTTTTCGCAACAAAAAACTTCCACCTCAACGAGGGACTTTTTTCTCTCCCTTTCCTTTTCCATTGACAGTCATGCAGTGTGCACCACAGGAGGCTTTTTTCCCCCACCTTGATTGAACTCCAGAATATTTCCCACAATGCCCAAGTAGCTGCTCTGGGCAGCACTTTGAACTCCACTGCTCTGCAGCCAGGTAAATAGTAATCCATCCCTCCCCCTTGCAAGCCCCAGGAACTTTAAATTCCATTTCATGCTCGCTGGCATGGAGTACTTTCATGACATCCTCTCAGCTGATTGTGGCTAGCTATCATTCCAAACTTTCTCTTGCTTAGACCACCATGGAGCTTTTTGATCACATCAGTGTGTGGGGAGATGATTCAGTGCAGTTGCAGCTACAAGTGACCCATAGGAACTGTAACACATATGGCCACATTTCTTGAGCCTTATGTGAGAAAGTTGCAGTGCAGAACAAAGATAAAGACTCTGAGGCAGTCATACCATAAGGTGAGGGAATCAAACCACTGTTCTGATGCTGCACCCAAGACAGTCCTAGGTGGTGACACAAAGAACCCTGTGGATACTTCTGGAGGCCCTGAGTCAGCAGAAAGAGGACTTAACATGGAGGATGAAGTTGTAGATGAAGAGGTAGAGCTAGATGACAATGTGGGGCTCGCAGCAGAGTCGTCCAATGTGGCAGGCAGCCAGGAACTGTTCTCAAGTTCAAGTCTCAGCAGCAACACAACATGGAAACAGGAAGAGACGCAGGGTAAGTGGCTCTGCCTTGGGGATTGTAGTGATGGGTGGGGCGAGACACAAAAAATGAAGGAGGGTGGCTGTGTTTCTGCAAAGGTAGACATCATGTCCAACCAGGGTGTTAATGCACACCAATGTCAATTGAATCTCACAGACAGATGCTCTGGAAACTTTGCCTGAGGTACTTATTAATTTTCTCATTAAGATTCCATAGCAGTGCCACCGTTTCCCCATTCCCATGGTATGCTACTCTCCCATACTATTCTTCAGTACTGCAGGAACCAAGGTGGTATAGAATTGCAAGGCTGAATAAGGAGCGGGCGATCCTCACTAGCATTGAGAAATGGAGCAGGGCCGGCCTGAGCCATTTGTGCGCCCCGGGCCCTGGGAGCGCGGCACCTTCCACCCCCGGGCACCCAGTGCATGTGCGGCCCCGCCCTGGGCGCCTGGCGCATGCGTGGCACCGCCCCGGGCGCGCAGAGCATGCGTGGTGCCGCCCCCGCCCGGCCCGGCAGCCCCGCGTAGCGCCCCCTACAATGGGGTGCCCCAGGCAGTAGCCTGGTCAGCCCGTAGCTTGGGCCAGCTCTGAAGTGGAGCCCAGGTTTCCCTGATTAGCCTCAGGAGTGAGATATCAGCAAGACTGATGGATGCTTGTGGATAAGTGGGATATCATTAGAATTATTTCCATGCAAACCTTCTGCACAAGAGAGGGCTGTACTTTTGTTATGCCTCTATGCACATCCCTGATTCCTCTTGTCCTCTTCCCCCCAAACTTACCATTTTCACAATGCCTGCAAAGATGTGTGTTTTGCTTCATGATCAGTGAGTGGAAAAGTGGCAGCTTATGTTGCTAAAGGTGCTTTTCAGTGAAATGTTTCAACCTTGAGCAGGAATTTTGCAATCACTCTTTTGCAACCTTCTATGTTGCAGAGGAGACCGTGACAACTCGGAAAACTTCTCTTGCTGACAGACTACAGCGACTGAGGAGAAGACTGAGGAGGAATAGAAAAGTGATTGTGAGGGAGGTCTTGCAACAATCATCAATGTACACACACAGAAGAGAGGAGAGGTGGCACAGGGAGATGAAAAATAGAAAAGACACCACTGCCCATATAATCAACATCATGGAGGGGCAAACAGAGATGCTGAAAGTGTTTAATCAAGATGCAGAATGAACAGAACTGGCATGGGTCTCCCTTGCAACAGATACAGCAACCAACCTCTACACCTACACTCTCCTTTTCACTATCTGAGGATGCTTATTTTCCACCACATTCCACATCCTGTCACAACTGTAACTATGATAGCTGAACCTACACGCAATTGTGAGGCTTTCCTCTGAACCCTAACCCTCCCTTATAAGCAAACATTCATCCTAGGTATGTGACCGTGATTTGCAGTGATCAATAAAGGCAAACCTATTGCACGGTATAATGACTTTATTTTCTATTCCACAACCCATACCAATTGTTCAGGCTCCAGCTGAAGAATGTCCCATCCCTTGCTTTCATGGGAAGGTGTTACTCAGGATGAATAGAGGGATGCCGCAGAGAAGCAACCACAAAAAGGAGAAATTTTCATGCCCCTCATCCTCAAAGCCTCTCTGATGTTAATGGCCATGTTATAGGCTCTTTTGACAGCCCTTGTGTCTAACTTCTCAAACTGTGCACCCAAGCACTATGCCTCAGTGCTCCACCCATGAGCAAACGCTTCACTCTTATTTTCATACAGCATATTGTTGAATTGCTCCTTATTGCTGTCCAGGTGCCCCAGAGCCAGGGCTGTAAGGAGTAAGCTGGGTCACAGGACCACAATGGGCATTTCCACATCCTCCACTGTAATTTTGTGGTCTGGAAAGAAAGTCCCTGCCTGCAGCTTTCTGTATAGGCCAGTGTTTCTGAAGATGCATGCGTCATGCACCTTTCTAGACCCCCCCACATTTAAGTCTGTGAAAAGCCCACAGTGAACAACAAGCACCATGGAGAAGTACCCCCTTCCTGTTGAAGTACTCTCTGTCAAGGTGGCCTGGTGAAACAATTGGAATGTATGTGCCATCTATGGCTCCACCACAGTTAGGAAAGCCCAGCTCTGGAAAGCCAGCCACTATGTTGTCCACATTTCCCCAGAGTCACAGTCCTCTGCAGCAAAATGATACTACATCATTAGTTTGTCATTATAGTCAAAGGTATTTGAATATGAATATGTTTAATTCAAAGACACTTTGTGCATGTAACATATCACTTTAAAAGTTATAATTGGCTAAATCTCTGTATACTCTTTTTGTGCAGATATCATTCTTGTATGTGAACTTCAGCAATATGAAGTCTGAATCTGGTTTTTAATTCTAAATGTGCTGAGGGGGGCCATTAGTGATACTTTGCCTCCACACCCTAAGAAGATACACATGAAGAAATCTGAAAACAAAGAACTCTAAAAACAGAGAGCTGTAGACTTGGGCCAGAGAGAAAAGATCAACTCTGGTTTGCAGAGAATTGCATCTGAGATAAGGACTGGAGGGAGAATTATCTGTAACAATCTTAGTGTATTAGGCTTAGCTGGTGGGCTTTGTTTATTTTGGCTTAGTAACTTACTTTGATCCATCTGTTTTCACTTGCAGTCACTTAAATCCTACTTTTTATATATCAGTTATATATTGACCACAAAAACTTTAAATTAATAAACAATCTAAGTTATCATTTACTAACATAGTAAGACATAAGAATAGTGGAAAAAATAGAAGTTTACTAAGCAGTTAATCAAGATTGTTCAAACATATCCATATCCATCCTCAAAATTAGATAAATTCATTGGTGATAGGTCCATCAGTGGCTATTAGGAAGCTGGTCTGGGATGCAGTCCCATGCTCTGGGTGGCCCTAAACCTCTGACAGAAGTTGAGACCCGACAGCAGGGGACAGATCACTTGATAAAGTGCCCTTTTCTGTTCATTCCTTCTGAAACACTGTCCACTGTTAGAAGACAGGATACTTTACTAGATGGACTATTGGTCTGACTCAGCATGGTCTTACAATTCTTTGTTTCTTAATATTAAAGTATTGTCTTTTTTTCCATTTAGATGAGCTATAACAGCTTGCCCATATATATAGTTTACATCTTAGCTGCTCATATAACAACATATACTAGGTCATTTGTTCAGGTACACTAATGTTTGTTTTAGATAAAGAGAAATCTGATTCATAACTATATACATCAAACACAATCATTTTATGTTAATACTCTGTAATAATAAGCGAAGCTAAGCATAATATAACTCAGATATGGTTTTTAATGTGGTTATGTTTATTCACAGGTGATAGTGTTTATTGATGATGTGAATATGCCAATACCAGAGGAGTATGGTGCCCAGCCACCACTTGAATCAGTCAGACAGTTTTTAGATTTAGGAGGTTTTTATGACACTAAGCAACTTGCATGGAAGGTACAATATAGATTTCAGATTTTTTCTCAATTCTAATAACTTGCTCTTTGCAGAAGATTAAAGATAAATCTAAAGGCCACTAACCATTTAATATTAATATTATGATCATATTTGATAAATTACTGATAACAATAGAATATATTTTCCCAGGAGAGATGGGGAGAGAGCCTTAAATGTGTCTTACTGGCTGTTCTAAAGGACAATAGAATTTTTTTTTTTTAATTCTGATTTGAGAAGCAAGAAAAATTGTGAAAAGAATATTTTAACTACAATTTATTCCAAAAATATGATTTTATTGTATTCTAGTTAAATAAAGATCATGACATTTTATGAAGATACACAATTTTTTAAAATCTTTCATTCAGCACATACCTTGCTTCAGCTGGATACAGCTCCTCTCCCTTTATCCTCACAGAAAACCTTTTGCACTTGCCTTCTCTTCTGAGAATCTTTTTCTCTTTTCAGAAACTTATTTCATCACCACTCTTAGGCTGCGTCTAGACTGGCAAGTTTTTCCGCAAAAGCAGCTGCTTTTGCAGAAAAACTTGCCAGCTGTCTACACTGGCCACTTGAATTTGCGCAAGAACACTGACGATCTAATGTGTGATCATCAGTGTTCTTGCGCAAATACAATGACTCTCCCGTTCAGGAAAAAGCCCTCTTGCGCAAATGCTTTTGTGCAAGAGGGCCAGTGTAGACAACTGATAACCGTTTTGCGCAAAAAAGCCCCGATGGTGAAAATGGCGATCGGGGCTTTCTTGCGCAAAACCGCGTCTAGATTGGCACGGACGCTTTTCCGCAAAAAGTGCTTTTGCGCAAAAGCGTCCGTGCCAATCTAGACGCTCTTTTCCGCAAATGCTTTTAACTGAAAAACTTTTCTGTTAAAAGCATTTGTGGAAAATCATGCCAGTCTAGACGTAGCCTTATAGTTCTCCTTTCTATAGTGTCAGGACATACACTTAGCATGCTATGCATCAACCTGTAACTAGAAAACTCCCTGACCCAGGAAGTCCTTCTCTTTATTAAGATCTCAGTGCAACACATCATGATCTATTCAGGAGCTGTGCCAGGCCAGGAACTCCATAACCACTCCACATTTCCCTTTCTTTATAATAAAAGATTAAAACTTATACTCATTGGTTAATTCATAGTTTATGTGTATATTGCACAAGCATTCAAAATAAACATTAAATTTCTTAAAAATTGTTTGCACTAATACTCCCCTTATCGATTCTGTTTAAATCAGCAATATTCTAAAAATTAAAAAAAACCCAAATAGTCTAGTAGCACCTTAAAGACTAACAAAACATGTAGATGGTATCATGAGCTTTCGTGGGCAAAACCCACTTCTTCAGCCCATAAAAGCTCATGATACCATCTACATGTTTTGTTAGACTACTGCTGTTTTTTAAGTTTTTCCTGTTACAGACTAACTTGGCTATCCCTCTGAAGATTCTAAAAATCAAGTCTCTCAGGGGAGGTCTGGTCAGTCTTTCTGATAAGTTCACATACATGGGCTGGAAGACTGATCTGTGAAGAGGAGGGCTCATATCCCAGAGTCTCTGTTTGTTGTGCTGGGGAAGTACTGAAGATGAATTCAGGTCCCCCAGAGAAGTCCTTTTGGAGTCTCCACTAGTCAGGATCTGCTATAATCTGAACAGTTGCAAATGTCTAATATCTTTTGATCCAAACTTTGTTCCCTGGCTTAGTTCAGACAGTGCTTTTGTTCCAAGCTGAACCTTGAAGTTTAGTTGTTGCCAGCTTATTTCATCATCACAGTTTCAAAATCCCTTCAAACCCTGGACCTCAAGACCTCAAGAAATCATTAAATCCAGCCCCCTCCACTGAGGCAGGACCAGGTAAAGCTGAACCATGGCTCTTCCAGATCCACATGTTGCGACCATTAAGAAGAACTTAAGGATTTGGTTAGATGAACTAAATTTTTGTAAGAATTTTCCAAAATGATTTGTCATGACTTGGCATCATCTTTCAGCAGAGGTATTGTTGAGTTCAGATTAGTCAAGCAATGCCTTCAGTTTGTCTGAATTCCTTGGAATTCCCTGTTTGCTGACTTTGTGTAATACAAATCTTACCTACTCTTTTGAACATTAACATTTCTCTCTGAGGGTATGTCGATATTACATCCCTCTGTCAAAAGAGGGATGTAAATTAGGCAAATCGAAAGTGCAAATAAAGCGGGATTTAAAAACCTTTTTCAAAAGATCCCATACTCATTTTTTGAGGAATAGGGGATCTTTTGAAAAAGGGGATTTTTTCTGAAAGAACCACTTTCATTTTCAAAAAACCCTTTTTCGAAAAAGCGCTCGGATGCCTTTATGCAAATGAAGCACGGGATATTTAAATCCCCGCTTCATTTGCACTTTCGATTTGCCTAATTAGATCCCTCTTTCGACAGAGGGATGTAGTTTAGACATACCCAGAGTGAAGCCAATTTGTAAGTTGTTTTCCCTGATAACACTGCTCTACAGCCAGAATGCTTCTGAAATAAATGTAGTCAAACTTTACTAATTCTGGGTCATTGAGAATGAAAATGATGCTTAAAATCGTTGATTGGCTCTAGTTTTCAAGATATGCTATTGGGTCAGTATATACAACCCTTGACTTGGGAATGGCGGAGTATAAGCGAGTTATAAAGGGAAGGGATCTCAATTTAAACCAGAAATGACTAAATACATCTTTGACTGGATCTATGAATAAATCTACGACTGGGTTTGGACAGTACTTACTTTTTAGGCAAAACAATGAATGATGCAATCTGAAGCTGGTATTGCGTCATACATGATATGAATTGCATCATGTTATTCCTAGAAGTCATGGATGATGCAATCATAACGAAGCTTACCTCACTCTGCTGAACAAATTGCCCTATATCAGCTCTAGAAATCATACAGTGTCGTGCTCTCTTATTTGTCAGTGTTTGATTTTGCAAAGGGACACATTTCTGTTTAGCCAAAGTGAGCAGAGATGGCTCGTACTTGTGTGAACAGTGCAGATAACTTCTGCTATGTTTGTGGTGAAGTGACTTTTGCATCACAAAAGCGCAGTATAACCACTATGGTTAAGAAAGCCTATCACCTTTATTTTGGCTGCAAAATTGGAGATCAGGACAAGAGGTGGGCCCCACACATATGCTGCAACACTTGTGCAACAAATCTTCGCCAGTGATTGAACAGGAAAAGGAAATCTATGCCTTTTGCAGTGCCAATGATTTGGAGAGAGCCAACAGATCATACTAGCAATTGTTACTTCTGCATGGTGCCTCCAGTTGGGAAAGGTGTGTCAAAGAAGAAAAAGTGGACTGTGCATTATCCAAACATTCCATCAGCTATACGCCCAGTACCCCACAGAGAAGGACTGCTGGTTCCTGATGCACCAGAATCATTCTCACTTGAGTCAGACGAGGAAGAGGAAGAGGATGAAACTTCTGGTCCTGAACCATCAATGTCACAGGACCCACATTTTCTCCCATCCTCCTTCTCTGAACCACACCTCATAACACAAGGTGAACTGAATGACCTTGTCAGGGATTTGGAACTACCCAAGAGTAAGGCAGAGCTGTTGGGCTCCAGACTATAGCAGTGGAATCTCCTGGCAGGTGATGTTAGGGTTTCCATGTTCTGTGACCGTCAAAAGGATCTTGTCCCATTCTTCTTCATGGAAGGTGATCTTATAGCCTGCAACAACATCGATGGTGTGATGGCAGCCCTCAACATCGTTCACGATCCAGATGAGTGGAGACTGTTCATTGATTCATCGAAGATGAGTCTTAAAGCTGTTTTGCTGCATAATGGCAATGTTTTGCCATCAATTCCAGTTGGTCATGCAGTCCATTTGAAGGAAACCTATGACAACATGAAACAACTTTTGAGGTGCATAAACTATGACCAACATCAGTGGCAGCTTTGTGGCGATTTGAAGGTTGTTGCTCTCTTGCTTGGTCTGCAGACTGGATACACAAAGTACTGCTGTTTTCTCTGCGAATGGGATAGTCGTGCAAGAGATTCCCACTACATCAAGATAGATTGGCCACTCCGACAATCATTGGAGCCTGGGAGGAAAAGTGTTCAGCATCCAGCACTTGTTGAATCAAGGAAGATTTTGTTCCCACCCTTACACATCAAGCTGGGTCTGATGAAGAACTTTGTCAAGGCCATGGACAAAACACAAGCAGCTTTCAAGTACCTCCGTGGAAAATTTCCAAGGTTAAGTGAAGCTAAGATAAAGGAAGGTGTCTTTGTTGGTCCTCAGATTCGTGAACTTCTTCGAGATGATGCATTTGACCATGCACTGCGTGGCAAGGAAAAGACGGCATGGAAAGCCTTCCAGTTAGTGGCAATAAATTTTCTCGGAAACAACAAGGCAGACAACTACAGGTTGTTGGTGGAAAACCTCCTCAAGGCATACAAAAGCCTTGGTTGCAACATATCACTAAAGATACATTTTTTGCACTCTCATCTAGATTTTTTTCCACCGAACTGCGGAGCAGTGAGCGACGAGCACGGCGAGCGATTTCACCAGGACATTGCAACAATGGAGGAACGCTATCAGGGTAAATGGAGCCCATCAATGCTTGCAGACTATTGCTGGACAGTGACAAGAGATGCTCCATTTAATGAATACAAGAGACAAGCCAAGAAGCACCAAGTAAACACTGAATAGGACTAAACTATGTACATAATAGTTTTTTGCCTTTTGTTTCATAATAAATTTTATTTATATAACCCTTTTGCTGATTTTTAAAGTGTTACATAAACAGGACAGGTGAAATATTATCATGTAAAGCAACCATAAACACATGAAAAGAGCTAGGTTTACAATTCATGATTAAAACTCTACTATCTACACAATATACATAGATGTAAAATGTAAAAACTTAAATATCTTGGAAACAGTAGCCAATCAGTTGTTTTAATTGTCATATTTGAATTCAGCACATCAAAATACATAATAAATAGCACATTTTATCTCTGAAGCAGACGACTTCTAAAAAATTGTAGACCAGTGTAACAGCTCTTCCTTCAACAAGCTTCCTTCCCCTTTCTTAGGTTTGGAACTTGGACTATTCTCAGTGCTTGGCCACCAGCATCACTCTTGCATCTGTCTGTCTCCTATCTCAAGGGAGCAATCAAAGAGAGTCACCTCCTACAACCTCAATCAACTTGTCTATCTCATGTTTCTTTTGTCTTCCTCCCCGACTCACTACAGTTTTATTCCAGTCAGGATTCTAGTCATCCTTGGAACACGTGGAATTAACTCAATATCTCCTATCCCCTTCTCTCTCTACTCCCCCATTTCTGTCTCTTTCGGAAACAGAGGTTGGAAGTAGGAGTGCTTCCTCCCCAAGAAACAATTGTCAGGAAAGAAGAACCCACCCAAAAGAGGTGCGAAGAAAGCAGCCACAAACGGTGAAGAGGAAAGTATTGTATGGTATGGGGAAGCAAAAATGATTATTTCATTGATTAGGGGCACATATAGAAATGGAATCTTACTAACAGCATGACATGTCACTTTAGTGGGATCCTGGATTTTTACCTGAGTTGTGCACTTTTATAGGAATTTTGCAACACTGTATTTAGACTGTAAATAGACAAATATCGACTAATTCTTATTAAGAATTTCTCTCACCTTTCTTCTCCTTTTCTCCACACATTGATGTTTTTCAGTTGTTCTATTTTCTGCTCCTTTCTATACCATTTTTCATTTGATTTTTTTTCTCTGTTCCTCTTTGCATCTTTTTTCACACTCCTGAGCAGAACACATACATTTAAATTCAAATCAAACTTTGAAATCCATGTTTTCTCTTGATTCTGAATTAGATTAAAGTTTTCTTATTCCTAAAAGTACCCAATAATTTTAAACAAAGTAAGAATTCTCTTCAGTGACAGTTTTGACTGGATGTTTCCAATTTATTATTTAATCTGAAGGTTATGCATCTTAAATTGATTAAATTACTCACTTGATATAGAAAACATCCAAATGTAGAAATCTTCCAAAATATTTAAATAATGGTATTCTAATATCGTTTAACAGTGCAGTTCATCATGTGATTGTGATTAATGTTAATTACTTGACAGCCTTAACACACATGCACGCACACACAGCTATATATATAAATAATTGTCATTCTGAGTAACTCTTTCCCACTACCATTGTTCAAATCACTGGATTTATATTGGAGATTAATTTGGCCCATTTTCTAACTACTTTATATTTGGAGTGAAATGGAGACCTTGAAGTAGAAATCCTTGCAATAGCACCAGAGTTCTAAATTTTCTTTTTGTTTTGAAATTATGGTTCATTTGCAGCCTTTCATGTTTCTCCTATTCTGTTTCTTATAGAATATCCAGGATGTCTCATTGGTTGCAGACTGTGCTCCTCCAGGTGGTGGAAGAAATGAGATTAGCCCACGTCTTCTCAAACACTTTTGCCTGTTGGTTCTGCCTCAGCCTTCTTTACAATCCTTGCAACGTATTTTTCAGGTGAGAGATCAGATTGATTGGCAAAAATTATATCAGCAAGTAGAAGTTCTAAAAGAATGAATAGCCAAGACATTTCATTTAAAATATCTCAATTTCTTTCATATTAATCACAAAATTGTATATAGTATAAGAAAAGAGATGGCTTTAGGCATCTGAGGCCAGGTCTACGCTAGACCTGGAAGATTGGCTTAAGGTACACAACTCCAGCTACGTAATATACGTAGCTGGATTCAGCTTATCTTAAGCTGGGCTTGGCCGTGTCCCCACAGTGGGAGGCCAGTGGGAGCAAGGGGTACAGGCACTGGCTGGAGATGCTCTCATTATTCGATTTATGGGTCTTAACTAGACCCGCTAAATCGAATACCAGAAGGTCGATATCCAGCGTGGCTAGTGAAGACGTGCCCTAAGAAACCGTCATTTATGTGGGAGCATCAGGTTCAAACCAGGTATGTCCCAAACATAGATTTGATTTCACTACTTAGGAAACACTTAAAATTTTATGACCTTGAGTTAACTGAAATAATGTTTAACACAGAATTTCTGGAGAGATGCCATAAGTCATGGTATGATAATTCACAGTTGTGAGATTTTGGTTAAATTAACCCTTCATGCACCGAGGAAGATTTTTAGTTTATATCAGTAAATTACATTTGAGGAACAACAAGAGATTAAGCTCATCCTCAGTTTTTCATCTTTCCTTCACCTACCTCTCCTGCCAAACAGGTGTGCCCAAATCTCCCATCAATTGCTGTACCTTTCTTTTTCCTGATAAGAAAAAACATCTTGCTGTTGTTGTTGAGCTTGGGAAATTGAAGCAGGAAGGTGTGTGTCATTTAAAGAAAATAAAGCAAGGACTGAGGAGGATTTCCTATCATTAGAACAGGAATCTTCATCAAACCCTGTTTATTTTTTAGCTCCTTTGACACCTTTTCTGATCCTTAGAATATTACCATTTCTGCCCAATTGCTAGCAACCCTCCTTACAATAGTGCCCTTTGTCCCCAGTATTTGTGTTATAAGGTGTTGCCTTATGTATTAAAAATCAGAGGTGGAAAGTAACTAAGTAGAAATACTTTGTTACACTACTCAAGTACATTTTTTTGGTATTTGTACTTTACTCAAGTGCTGTGTCTACACTGGCGCGATCTCGCGCAAAAGCGGCCGCTCATGCGCAAAAACTTGCTGCCTGTCTACACTGGCCGTGTGTTCTTGCGCAAGTAAACTGACGTTCTAATGTATAAAATCAGGGCTTCTTGCGCTAGAACTCTGACGTTCCCGCTCAGGAATAAGCCCTTTTGCGCAACTGGTCTTGCGCAAGAGGCCAGTGTAGACAGGCAGCCAAGAGATTTTGCGCAAGAGCCATCCAAACGGAAAAAAGCCCTAGTGGCCGCTTGGACGCTCTGTACACGCAGTCACCGCTCCGGACTTCCTGGTAACCCGAGCCCCCTTAAAGGCACACGCAGCCTGCAGAGGCCACGTGGCAGAAGCACCTCTGCCACTGCACCCCCAGCGCAGGAGGCCTCAAGGGGCATGAAGAGGCGCACCCCATCCTGGTCCCCAGGGGAGATCGAGGCCCTGCTGGACCTCTGGGCCGATGAGGAGGCCCTCCATGATCCCCGTGCCCGTTGGAGGAATGCGGACATATTCTGCCACATGGCCCAGGCGCTCTCCCACCAGGGCCATCCAGCCCGGACTCTCAAACAGCTCCGGGCGAAAGTAAAGGAGCTGTGCTTGGGCTATGTCCGGGCCAGCGAGGGCCAGGGGGCAGGAGTCAACAGCTGCCCCCATTACGAGCAGCTCCATGCCATCCTGGGCGAGGTGGCACCCCAGGGACCCTCGGTACCCGTGGACACCAGCAGGCGCCCCCCTGTCACCAGGCACAGCGAGGCGGGGGATAAGGCGGAGCTGCCCACCAGGTCAGAGAAGGAAGTTGACGAGGGAAGCACCGTCACCCTGCACCTCGAAACAGTGTCAGGCAGCCTGGACATGTCCCACGCGTCGTCGGAGGCCGGGGAAGGATCCACTGGTGAGTGTTGCACTTTGCACTCACAAGGGCGGGGGGGAGCCAGGTGCCCAGGGGGAGGAGGAAGGAGTGTCACTCAGGCAGCGTGAGCTGCACGCTGTGTACCAGTATGCAGCACGTGCAACCACGTGCAGCCTGGTGACCGAGCGGCATATGGACACGGCAGGCAGCTCCAGGGCACGCCTGGGACCGTGCTGCTCACACACATCTGGACCAGGGGGGAAGGATGGATGCCGGCTGGAACCAGCCAAGGCTCCAGGGGCTCAGGCCAGACCCCACACCTCCTGAAGGGTGCAGCACACAGACAGCACATTGTCATGCCTGGCTGTGCAACACAGTCAGCTGCTCCTGGGAGAACCGCAGCAACACAGCCCTGTGAGCATGGCCCCCACTGAGCCTCTCGCCTGCTCCCGGCACCATGGCTGGCCCCCCCGAGGGAAGTCCCGCACTGCGGCCACACATGTCCCTGGGCTACATGTGCGCGGGCTAGCGGGAGGGGGAGGGGGTGGAGGTAAGCACTTGGCCTGGCCCTAGGGCTATCTGAGTTTCACTGCAAGGATGGTACACTCCCCAGTCACCCCTGGTTCCATCCAGGAGACATCCACGTGATGGGGATCTGAGAGCCCAGACCACGTCTGCCATATGTTCTCCCAGGCACTGTGTGGGGATTCATCTTGCTCCCCGTCAAACGCCATTGATTAGTCTAAAGCCTTACAGCCTCCCCTGGCAGGGAGTTCCACAGGTTAACACAACACATGCCAAGGGGCCAGGACACACACCGGTGGTTACAATCCATGGAGGAGCACCCTACTCCGGGGGCGGTCCTGTATGCAAACATACAACCCAGAGGGGGATCAAGTGGGCCCAAGCCACAGTACTGTGGTGTCACCTGGGCTCAGGGCAAAGGGCATGGGGTGCGGGGACGATGGCCAGGGTTGCCTGACTGACCCTCCTTTCCTCTGTTCCCTGCAGTGGGGCCAGCCAGGAGTGAGGGACCCTTTAGCCCTGTGGCAGCGGCAGCACCTCCAACCGCCCAGGCACCTAGCCGGCGGGTCCGGCAGCGGGACCAACTCTTCCGGCACCATGTACAGGCCATCGAGAGGATCGAGGCGGCAATCACACAATGGGTCAACGCTGACCTGGAGTGGCACCAGCAGACCTGGGGGCTCTTCCAGGCTCAGTGTGACCGCATGTGTGATGCTGTCACCGCCCTCACCGCGCACATCGGGCATGCTGTGCACTATGGGATGGCATTGCCCCATGCACCTGCCATCCCTCCCATGCCAATGCCCGTGCCCCCTCCTGCTGCCTCTCCTGCTCCCGCCATGCCCCCTCCTGATGCACCCCATCCTGCCCACCTCCCTGTGCTGCCTGCCCCGATGCGGCCTGAATGCCATGCAGTTGTCTGCCCCCGCAGAGGCGGTTGCAGGGGCCACCCCTCCCAGCAGTAGCTCCCTCCTCCCCCTCCCAGTTCAGAGCCCCCTCCCACCCTATGTCTCCATTGTTGATAAAAAGTTCAATGCGTTGTTTTCCACAAAAAACTGTATTGTTTATTGGGAGGTCAGGGGAGGGGGGGAGGGAAGGGTTGGGGTTGGGAGGGGGATGTAAAGGGAGACAGAGGCAACCCTACTGTGGGGCCTGGGAGAACATCTCCGTCAGGGCCTCCCGTATGCGCACCCCATCATGGTGCACCTGGCGGATGGCAGCTGTGCGGGGCTGTTCGAAGGCATGGCCCTCGCCGGCCATCCATGCTGGGAGGAAGGCCTCCCCCTTCCGCTCCACGATGTTGTGGAGCGCACAGCACGTAGCCACTACCTTGGGGATGTTCTGCTCACCCATCTCAAGATGGGTGAGCAAACCATGAAACTGGGCCTTCAGACAGCCAAAGGCACACTCAACTTGGTTGCGGGCCCAGTTGAGGCGGCCGTTGAATCGGGACCGGTCGTGGTCTGTCCGCCCCATGTAGGGCCGCATCAACCAGGGCAGCAAGGGGTGGGCCGCGTCCCCCACAACACATGTTGGCATGGGCATGTCCCCAACAGTAAATTCCCACTGGGGGAAGAAAGTGCCTGCCTCCAGCCTGTGAAACAGGCTGGAGTGTCATAGAATGTGGATATCATGTGCCCTGCCGGACGAGCCCGCATAAATGTCCGTGAAGTGGCCACGGTGGTCCACGAGGGCCTGGAGCACGATGGAGAAGTACCCCTTGCGGATGATGAAATGGGCCGCTCGATGCTCCAGGACACGGACAGGGATGTGGGTTGCATCCAGGGCTCCCCCGCAGTTGGGGAACCCCAGGGCAGCGAAGCCAGCCACTGTTGCGTCCACGTCCCGCAGGTGGATGACTCGCTGGAGCAGGACATCGTTGATGGCATGGACGACCTGCAGAAGGGTGCACAGAAACACGGGAATACATCACATAAGGCAGGGTGAGTACATGCTCCCTTGGGAGGTTCCCACCCCCCCATGATGCCCTCTGTCCTCACACACACCAGGGCCCCCTCACCCCACGGGCCACCCCCCCCCCCCAGCAGGCCTGTGCGAGGGAGGGATGGCCCAAACCCCTGGGTGACGGGGCATCCCCCACTCTCCCCATCGCCCCAGCCTGGAGTCTTGCCTGCCCCTGGGCATGGAGTGCACCCCCGTCTTCCCCCCCAGGACTTACCTGCATGATGACGGCACCGACAGTCGATCTGCCCACCCCGAACTGGTGTGCCACTGATCGGTAGCTGTCCAGGGTGGCCAGCTTCCAGATGGTAATGGCAACCCTCTTGTCCACGGGGATGGGTGCCCGCAGCTGGGTGGTGCGTCTCTGGAGCGCAGGGGCGAGCCAGGCACATAGCTCCAGGAACGTCTGCTTTCACATCCGGAAGTTCCGGAGCCATTGCTGGTCATCCCATTGCCCCAGGACCAGCCGGTCCCACCAGTCGGTACTGGTGTCCAGTCTCCACAATGGCCTCTCCACGGTGGGGTGGGGATGCCACGGGGACGCTACCGCCTCCATGGTGAGGGAGTCCAGAGCGACCTGTGCCTCGAGGTCCTGGACGAGGAGTGCAGCAGCATGGAACAGCAGCTGCAGGCACTCCAAGATGGCCGGAAGGGGCCAGAGCAGGCACAAGGCCACCCCCGGCTCCATGGCACAGCAAAAGAGCTGACGGCAAAAAATCAGCAAATGGCACTAAGGCACAAGCTGTGGTGTCCAAGAAGGCAGAGGGCAACCACAACTAGAACTGCTACGGCTGTCAGTCCCTGCAAGAGGTACTAAAGCACGCAGCAGGAGAGAAACGGCTGTCCAGGGAGATCCCTTTAAGCACGTGTCTCAAAGGAGCTCCAGCCCCCACTCCCGGAAAGGCCAGGTGCCCTTTTGCCCTCTCCAGAGTGGTTTCAAGCTCATGCTTTTGCTCAAGAGCGTCCCGCCAATGTAGACACTCTCTTGCGCAAAAGCGCATCGCTCTGACGATGAGCCCTGGCCAGTGTAGATGCTCTCTTGCGCAACTACTTTAACACAAGAACTCTTGCGCTAAAGAGTTTTTGCGCAAGATCGTGCCAGTGTAGACGTAGCCAAGTAATTTATTTTTGTGATACTTCAATTTTTATTCAAGTACTATTTTTTAGAAGATAGTGTACTTTTTACTCCACTGCCATTTCCAGAAGCACTTAGTTACTCATTACTTTCAGAACCCCACTGACAATCACAGCAGCCAGCATTCTGATTTGCTAAAGCACAGCTGGATGCGCAAAGCATCCAGTTGTCATGCAGTGACAATTTAAAAAAAAAAATTTTTTTTCTGTGTTTGTGAGTGAGGCTTTAGAGAGGGCGTTCTCCAGGTAGAGGAGAAGGAGATACAGGACTCTTGAGGGGAGTGAGTGTTGTGTTTGGGGCTTTCTTGCTGTGTGACGAGCTTGTGTTGTGAGTGAGGGTTGGTGTGTTTTTTGTTTGATTGTTTGTTTGTTTTTTCCCCTGTTTGGGAGTGAGGGGGTTTTTTTGGGTTTTTTTTTTTCACTTCCCCTTTCCCCTCCCCCTCTCCTTCATGGAGTGTGTGCTGTGAGTGGCAGGCGGAAACTGTTGGCTTCTAATTAAAGTTTGAATTCTAGAAGCCTCTGCTGATTGGCTGAGTGACTTTCAGGCAGTCCAGGGCTTTATAAGGCAGTGGGCAAGCGACCAAGGAGCTTGCGAACAGGTGAGTGCTAACAGGGAGTTTAGAGAGGGAGTTGGGAAGGGCGCGAGGTTCTCTTGCCTTTCTTTTAAATCCTTTCTCCAGGACAGCAGGGATGGATGGTGATAGGTCTGCTGTTGTTACCTGCACAGCGTGTGCCATGTTTGTCTTCCTCCCGGAAGAAAGAACGGATTTCATCTGCATGAGGTACAAGCTGGTCACCGTTTTGGAAGAAAAAATTAGAGGACTGGAGGCCCAAGTGTCGACCCTACGCTCCATCAGAGAGGATGAAGAGTTCCTCGATAGAAGGCAGCGTTTAATCCTACAAGCACGGCAGGCGGAAGAGCCAGAGAGGATAGTACGGGACCAGGAAGAGAACTGGCAGCATGTAACTTCTAGAAGGGGAAAAAGGCCAGCACAGGAATCCCCCAATGCTATAGAGGTAAGTAATCGCTTTCAGGCTCTCTCCATAGGCTCTGCGGTGGTGAATGCTTTGGAAAGAACCTCACAAGGAATAAACTGCAAGGGAACACCATCTATTGGAAGGCATGGTATGCGTAGTCCAAGGGATGGGGGTTCCATGACCACCACCCCCAAAAGAAGACGACGGGTGGTGGTGGTCGGGGACTCCCTCCTAAGAGGGACTGAGCCATCCATCTGCCGTCCGGACCTGGAATCTCGAGAGGTGTGCTGCTTACTGGGAGCTCGAATTCAGGATGTGACTGAGAGGCTTACCAAGCTGATCAAACCTTCGGATCGCTACCCCTTCCTGCTTCTCCATGTGGGAACTAATGATACGGCCAAGAATGACCTTGAGCGGGTTACTGCGGATTATGTAGCGCTGGGAAGAAGGATCCAAGAATTCGGAGTGAAAGTGGTGCTCTCGTCCATCCTCCCTGTTGAAGGGAAAGGACTGGGCAGGGATCGTCGAATTGAGGAAGTAAATGCGTGGTTGCGCAGGTGGTGTCGCAGAGAGGGCTTTGGTTTCTTCGACCATGGGACTTTGTTCTGGGCACAAGGATTGTTAGGAAGAGATGGGATCCACCTAACCAACAGAGGAAGGAGCATCTTCGCTGGCAGGCTTGCAAACCTAGTGAGGAGGGCTTTAAACTAGGTTCGTTGGGGGACAGTGACCAAAACCCTGAGGGGAGTGGGAAAGTCAGATACCGGGAAGGAATGCAAAGAGGAATGAGCAGGAAAGGAGGACCCCTGATTCGAATGGAGAAGATGGGGCGATCAACTGGTTATCTGAGGTGTTTGTACACTAATGCGAGAAGCCTGGGCAACAAACAGGAAGAACTGGAGGCCCTGGCCCAGTCCAAGAAATATGATTTAATTGGGATAACAGAGACTTGGTGGGGTGACTCGCATGACTGGAGCACTGTCATGGAAGGGTATAGACTGTTCAGGAAGAACAGGCAGGGGAGAAAAGGAGGAGGAGTTGCACTATACGTAAGAGAGCATTATGATTGCTCTGAACTCCAGTATATAGAGGGAGAAAAACCTGTTGAGAGTCTATGGGTTAAGTTTAGAGGTGCAAACAGCAGCAGTGATGTTGTGGTTGGTGTCTACTACAGGCCACCGAATCAGGTGGATGAGGTTGATGAGGCTTTCTTCGGACAACTGAGAGAAGCTTCCAGATCGCAGGCCCTGGTTCTCATGGGGACTTTAATCACCCTGACATCTGTTGGGAAACCAATACGGCAGTACACAGGCAATCCAGGAAGTTTTTGAAGAATGTTGGGGATAACTTCTTGGTACAAGTGCTGAAGGATTCGACCAGGGGCCGTGCGCAGCTTGACCTTCTGCTCACAAACAGGGAGGAACTAATAGGGGAAGTAGAGGTGGGTGACAACCTGGGAAGCAGTGATCGTGAGATGGTAGATTTCAGGATCCTGACCAAAGGAAGAAAAGAGAGTAGTAAAATACACACCTTGGACTTCAGAAAAGCAGATTTTGACTCCCTCAGAGACCTGATGGGCAGAATCCCCTGGGATGCTAACATGAAGGGGAAGGGAGTCCAGGACAGCTGGCAGTATTTTAAAGAAGCCTTATTGAAGGCACAGAAAGAAACCATCCCGATGCGTAGCAAGAGAGACAAACGTGGTAGGAGACCGGACTGGCTTACAAGGGAAATCGTTGGTGAACTTAAGCACAAAAAGGAAGCTTACAAAAGTGGAAACTTGGACAAATGACCAGGGAGGGGTTTAAATGTATAGCTCGAGAATGCCGGGGGGTTATCAGGAAGGCGAAAGTGCAATGGAATTGTGACTGGCTAAGGATGTGAAGGATAACAAGAAAGGTTTCTACAGGCATGTTAACAAAAAGAAGCTGATCAGAGAGGGTGTGCGGCCCCTACTGGATGAAGGAGGTAACCTAGTGACAGATGATGTGGGGAAAGCTGAAGTACTCAATGCTTTCTTTGCCTCTGTATTATAGACTCATAGACTTTAAGGTCAGAAGGGACAGTTATGATCATCTAGTCTGACCCCCTGCACAATGCAGGCCACAGAATCTCACCCACCCACTCCTAGAATAATCCTCTCACCTACATCTCAGATACTGAAGCCTTCAAATAGTTTGAAGACCCCAAGATGCAGAGAATCCTCCAGCTGTGATCTGTACCCCATGCTACAGAGGAAGGCGAAAAACCTCCAGGGCCTCTGCCAATCTACCCTGGAGGAAAATTCCTTCCCGACCCCAAATATGGCGATCAGCTAAACCCTGAGCATGTGGGCAAGACTCACCAGCCAGACACCCAGAAAGTTCTCTATAGTAACTCCTATCATCCCTCCATTGACCTATTTACCACTGATAATGAATGGTCAATTAGTTACCAAGATCATGTTATCTCATCAAACCATCCCCTTCATAAACCCATCTAGTTTAATCTTGAAGCCAGATAGATCTTTTGCCCCCACTACTTCCCTTGGAAGGCCATTCCAGAACCTCACTCCTCTAATGGTTAGAAACCTTCGTCTAATCTCAAGTCTAAACTTCCTACTAGCCAGCTTATATCCATTTGTTCTTGTGTCCACATTGGTATTAAGCTTAAATAATTCCTCTCCCTGCCTGGTATTTATCCCTCTAATATATTTAAAGAGTGCAATCATGTCCCCCCTCAGCCTTCTTTTGGTTAAGGTAAACAAGCCAAGTTCCTTGAGTCTCCTTTCATAAGACAGGTTTTCCATTCCTCGGATCATCCTAGTGGCCCTTCTTTGTACCTGTTCTAGTTTGAATTCATCCTTCTTAAACATGGGAGACCAGAACTGCACACAGTATTCCAAATGGGGTCTCACCAATGCCTTGTATAATGGCACTAACACCTCCTTTTCCCTACTGGAAATACCTCGCCTAATACATCCCAAGACCATATTAGCCTTTTTCACGGCCATGTCACAATGGCGGCTCATAGTCATCCTATAATCAACCAGGACTCCGAGGTCCTTCTCCTCCTCCGTTACTTCCAACTGATGTGTCCCCAGCTTATAACTAAAATTTTTGTTCATCCCTAAATGCATAACCTTACATTTCTCACTATTAAATTTCATCCTATTGCTATCACTCCAATATCATCTTCCTGTATGATATCCTGATCCTTTTCTGAATTGGCAATACCTCCCAAGTTTGTGTCATCCGCAAATTTTATCAGAACACTTCCACTTTTGGTGCCAAGGTCAGCAATAAAAAGATTAAATAAAATTGGCCCCAAAACTGATCCCTGAAGAACTCCGCTAGTAACCTTCCTCCAACCTGACAGTTCACCTTTCAATATGACCCGCTGTAGTCTCCCCTTTAACCAGTTGCTTATCCACCTCTCAACTTTCATATCAATCCCTATTTTTTCCAATTTAACCAATAATTCCCCATGTGGTACTGTATCAAATGCCTTACTAAAGTCTAGGTAGATTAGATCCACTGCATTTCCTTTATCTAAAAAATCTGTTACTTTCTCAAAAAAGGAGATCAGGTTGGTTTGGCACGATCTACCTTTTGTAAAATCATGTTGTAATTTGTCCCAATTGCCATTAGCCTCAATGTCTCTAATTACTTTCTCCTTCAAAATTTTTTCCAAGATCTTGCATACTACAGATGTCAAACTAACAGGCCTATAGTTACCCGGGTCGCTTTTTTTTCCTTTCTTAAAAATAGGAACTATATTAGCAATTCTCCAGTCAAATGGTACAACCCCTGAGTTTCGAGATTTATTCACAGACAAGGTGGGCTCTCGGACTAATGCGCTAAGTGATGCAAGAGGGGATGAAGATTGGCAGCCCTTAGTGGGTAAAGAACAGGTTTGGAACTATTTAGAAAAGCTAAACGTACACAAATCCATGGGTCCGGACTGAATGCATCCGAGGGTACTGAGGGAGTTGGCAAATGTCATTGAGGAGCCTTTGGCCATTATCTTTGAAAAGTCGTGGAGATCGGGAGAGATCCCGGATGATTGGAAAAAGGCAAATGTAGTGCCCATCTTCGAAAAAGGCAAGAAGGATGATTCAGGGAACTATAGGCCGGTCAGTCTTACCTCGGTTCCTGGAAAAATCATGGAAGGGATCCTTAAGGAATCCATTTTGAGGCACTTGGAGGAGAAGAAAGTGATTGTGAATCCATGCTGACTATTCCTAAAGGGCAAGTCATGCCTGACCAATCTGATTAGCTTCTATGATGAGGTAACTGGCTCTGTGGACATGGGAAAGTCAGTGGATGTGACATACCTTGACTTTAGCAAGGCTTTTGATACGGTCTCCCACAATATTCTTGCCAGCAAGTTAAGGGAATGTGGATTGGATAAATGGACGGTAAGATGGATAGAAAGATGGCTAGAAAGGCCGGGCCTAGCGGGTAGTGATCAACGGCTCGATGTCAGGATGGCGGTCGGTTTCTAGCAGAGTGCCCCAAGGTTCGGTTCTAGGACCGGTTTTGTTCAATATCTTTATTAATGACCTGGATGAGGGGATGGATTGCACCCTCAGCAAGTTTGCAGATGACACTAAGCTAGGGGGAGAGGTAGATATGCTTGAGGGCAGAGATAGGGTCCAGAGTGACTTAGACAAATTGGAGGATTGGGCCACAAGAAATCTGATGAGGTTCAACAAGGACAAGTGCAGAGTCCTGCACTTGGGACGGAAGAATCCCAAGCATTGTTACAGGCTGGGGACCAACCAGCTAAGTAGTAGTTCTGCAGAAAGGGACCTGGGGGTTACAGTGGATGAGAAGCTGGATATGAGTCAACAGTGTGCCCTTGTAGCCAAGAAGGCTAATGGCATATTAGGTTGCATTAAGAGGAGCATTGCCAGCAGATCCAGAGATGTCATTATTCCCCTTTATTTGGCTCTGTTGAGGCCACATCTGGAGTATTGTGTCCAGTTCTGGGCCCCCACTACAAAAAGGATGTGGACGCATTGGAGAGTGTCCAGCGGAGGGCAACCAAAATGATTAGGGGGCTGGAGCATATGACCTCTGAGGAGAGGCTGAGGGAGTTGGGTCTGTTTAGTCTGCAGAAGCGAAGAGTGAGGGGGGATTTGATAGCAGCCTTCAACTTCCTGAAGGGAGGTTCCAAAGAGGATGGAGAGAGGCTGTTCTCAGTAGTGACGGATGTCAGAACAAGGAGCAATGGTCTTAAATTGTGGTGGGAGAGGTCCAGGTTGGATATTAGGAAAAACTATTTCACTAGGAGAGTGGTGAAACACTGGAATGAGTTACCTAGGGAAGTAGTGGAGTCTCCATCCCCAGAGGTGTTTAAGTCTCGGCTTGACAAAGCCCTGACTGGGTTGATCTAGTTGGGATTGGTCCTGCCTAGAGCAGGGGGCTGGACTTGATGACCGCCTGAGGTCTCTTTCAGCTCTATGGTTCTATGATTCTATGATAACCAATCAATAAGCATCATGTCCCTGCCAACGAAAAAGCTTTATAATAGCCACATCAACACTGTTACATTCAGAAACAGTATCTATGCAGAAGTGGAGAGCCCCGAGCCTTGCAGGCCAGATCCAGCATGTTGGCAATAGTACAGCGCCACACACTGCTGCTCACCCTACCCCTGGCTGGGGGAATGTGGTGCTGGAGACTGCTCAAGGGAGGGTTTCCCTGCTGCTCCCATTGTCCAGATTTCGGCCAATGGAAGCAGTTGGGAGTGGCAGGGAGTGTGGAACTAGGTAAGCGCCTGCTCACTCCCGTCATGGCCAGCCCCCACATCTCCATCCCACCCAGCTCCCAATTCTCCATCCGTCCTCCCAAACTCCTCCCGCCCAGCTCTCCCAGCCCCGGTCCTCTCCTGCATCCTCTCACCCTTCCAGACACCCTACCCTCAGTTTGCTCCTGCACCTCCCTTCCGGGCCAGACCTCCACTCCCAGCCCACTCTAGCACCCTACCTCCCACCCAGACCCTCACCCCCATCCCTACCCCACTCCCTGGCAACCCCCTCTTGCATACTGAAGCCCTTGTTTTGGCCTCACCCAGTACCTGGGGGGCTCACAAAATCTACTAACCCTGGGACCCCAAAAGAGTTAATCTGGTCTGTGGGAAGCTCTGAAGATTGGTCCTCCCTGCCTTCTCTACCCTCCCTCCCCTGCTGTGGGGCTGGTGTGCCAGGGAAGTGAGGTATCTCAATTGGGGGCCACACCAGTGAGAGCTTTTCTGGGGTTTGGGGGGTTTTTTTGGGGGGATGCCTCTCACTTGTGTGGCCACTGACTGATTTTTCTGTAGCAAAATAATAGGAGTACTAGCGTGTATCTGTTTACAAGATTAACCAATAAGACTGGGCTCATCAGTTAATCCTAACAGTTGCACTCACAAACATACATACCCTTTGCTGCCTCTGTATCAGAGGAAGCATAGGGTGGGGGGCAGCCGCCCCCCCCAGTTGCCTTCTATAGAGGACGCAGCTCAGGAGGAAGTTTGATGTAGATTCATTTACCAGACATCTTTGCTATTCACCCTCTTTTCATGGACATTCTGTTTTTTCCTAGCTCAGTGGTCACCAACCAGTCAATTGTGATCAACTGGTCAATCGCAAAGGCACTGCCAGTTGATCTCAATGCATTGTTCCCAGCCCGCCTTGCTTCCCCCAATCCGTAACAAAGAGCCTATGCTGGTGTTACAGCCTCCCACCCCTCACAAAATTGGAGCCAAAACCAGCTTCCTGAGGCGGGAGGTGGGGAGAAGTCTCGCAGCTCCATTTCAGATCCTGTTTTTCAGGAAGCGCATGCGTGCTGCTCTTCCCCTCCCCACAACAACATGCACGCTTTCTTGTCTTGCCTTCCTTCCCCTATGCACCAGGGAGGTGGGGGGGTTTAAGATGGCAGCGAAGGATCAGGAGCAGCTGGATTTCTTAAAGGAGCTGCATGTGTGCTTCTTCCGGTGCTGCCTTCAGATCCTTCCCAAGAGATATTAGTCCCAGGAGACCCCCAGGTACCAGCCAAGCTGCCCCTGCCCCCTCTCCCCTGGCCAGACATGCACCAGCACCCTGCCCCTGCCCCCTGTCCAGACACCTACCAGCATCCTGTTCCTGCCCCCTCCCTCCTGGCCAGACACCTATCCCCAGCTTGCTCCTGTACCCTACTTCCCACCCAGATTCTGCAGCCCCCCCCCATCCTACTCACTGGCAGCCCTGTCCCTACACACTGGATCCCTCATTTTTGGCCTCACCCCAGAGCCTAGGAGGGCCCAAAAATCCACTAACCCTGGAACCCCAGAAGAGTTAATCTGGCCTGAGGCCTTGAACCTCAGTCCTACCTACCCTCTCCCCCCACCATGGGGCTGGAGTGCCAGGGGAGTGAAGTGTCTCAGTTGCAGTCACATCAGTGAGGGTTGGGTTTTTTTGGAGGGGTTAGTTTTTTGCATATCACTTGCATTGTCCCTGACTGATTTTTCTGTGGGTCAGTGGCCCCCTGACCCAAAATATATTCCCCACTCCTCCCATGAATAAAGACAATGTTGAAACATTTTGTGTTGGACACAATATTTTATTTAAGTTCCCATCTGACCGCAGCATCATAACACCCCTGCACTCCACACACCCCAACCCTGAGCCCATCATACACCTGAACCCCCTTCCCTGAGCCCCCCACACCCTCAAACTCCTATAGCCCCCACATCCCCAGTCTTGTGCAACAACACTCTTGCACCACCCACACACTGCAAACCTGTGCCCTGAGCCCCTCATACAGACCAGCCCAGACTCCTGCACCCAGATATCCACAAGTCTGCAGCTTGCTCAGCACCCCAACCCTCTACCTGACCCCAGCACTCTCCAGCCTGGAGTCCCCTCCCCAAGCCAGCATCTCCTTCTCCACCTCCTCCTGTATCCAAATTCCCTCCCAGAGCTTGTACCTCTCACCCCTTCCCTCACCTAAATCCCTCATTCCCATCCCAAGGCCCAGACCACCTGTCTCAACCCAGTGAGAGTGAGTATGGGCTAGGGACAGCAAGTGATAGAGAGGAGGGGAATGGAGAGGGTAGGGCCTCAAAGAAGGGGTGGGGTAGATCTTGGCTTGCTCTGACATTTAAAAAGTGATTTTGGGTATAGAAAGGTTGGAGGCCACTATCCTAGCTTATGGTAACTAGGTTTTCTAAAGCTCTGATATTAGTTTATCCTGCCCCGCTCCCCACCACCACCACCCGTAAGAAAACAAATCCCTTTAATCCTGGCAGGTCTTGTTATTCCATCTTCTCTATTTCACTTATTAACAAAGATAGCATTTTTATTGGCAATAGCATTAGCAAAGAGATTAGGGGAGTTATTGTACCTAATGGCAGGACATCTACAGTAAAAGCGGTTACCTATCATTCAGTTCACCAGAAACTTCAGTTAACCAGCATTTCTGGTATCTCCCAATACAAATCTTCACTTTAGTAACCAGGACTAGCATACTGCCTAGCACATTATGTAATTGCACATTCTACATTCTACTTTTATGCAAAAGAGGCAGAAGGCAAGTAAGCAAGTTGAAATCAGCTTCCAGAGTGTGCTATAGGTTCATTACTGATTTAGAACAATTTCTGACACCTACAATGGTAATTGATGTTGATAATGATGATCCTGAGGCACTGTAAGATCTTGAAGTCTCTTTTGAATCAAAGTCTCAGTGGGGTAGCTGTGGTTAGTCTGTAGCTTAAAACGTATAGATAGATAGAATGAATCACAGGCTTTCATGGGCACAATCCACTGCTTCAGTTTATCTATCTAGTTAGTTAGTTAGTTTCTAAGGTGCTATAGGACCACTCCTTATTTGTTTGTTTTCTTAAGGTTTTTTTTAATCAAAGAAAGATTAAATTATGATTAGTATAGGTTTAGTGTTTATATGTATTTTAGGTGATCTGGATGTAAGCAATACACTGCCCATAGTGATATGTAGTGACTTAAGATAACCTACTATATAGAACATTTTACCTGTAAATACCTAAATGCTTCAAGAAACCAACCACTCTGCAGTGCAGTACTACTACTGGATTGGTGAGTACCTGTATACTATTTTATAATTTATTTAACTTATTGTAATCTAATTCTTTGGAAATTGTTATTCAGTTGGTGAAATGTAACTCACAGTTAACCAAATATTCAATTTACCGGCACCCTGCACTCCCGCAGCATGCCAGATAACAGAGCTTTTAACTGTATTATAGTGTTTTCCATAGATAATATCTCCTTAAAGATCCATTTCAGATTCTTATTGAAGGTGGGTTTTGATTTTCACTTGAACCAGGTCATTCATCTACTGATATTTTTTTCCTGAAACCTCAAACTCACAAAAGTAACAAGAGACTGCATTCTTTAGAGGTCTATAGGGCATTTTCCTTTCAAGTAGATGGGATGAAACAGTTCAGAATATTTCTCCAACTCTTGTATATGCAGAGATAATGAAGTGTCAGGCTGTTGTGGTTCACAGAATCTATAACTGGATCTCACTGTGCAACAAAATTTGTAACATACACACTAATGCAAGTCCATTACCTAGGATTATTGCCTATTCTACTAGTGCACAAGCTGCTTACTCTAAGTTATGTTCCTTTTTTGGACATCAGTAGGACATGTTCTACAATGGCATAATGCTGAGCCGATGTGTGGCTGGATTTACAGTTGATGTAATCTTTGGGAAAGAAGTTCTTTAAGTCTTTGTTTTAAAAGATTTGTAGTTCCCACTTCCAACATGTCTGTTGCTTGTTGGAATGTGGGCATGCACTCAAAAAAGAAGGTTACTTACCTGTACACATGCATGCCACAACATGCCCTACATCCCTGCTACTGCAGGGTCTATTTTTTTAAGGTTTCCAGTGATGAAGAAACTCAGGAGCAGTTTTAGTGGTCCTATTTTTTATGCCCTCAGTTGTGGAGGCATGAAGATACTCGGGGCACGTACCTTACCCAAGCAGGTATTCCTGACCTAAAGTCTCTTGCTCAAATACAGTAGGCACATAGATCAGCAGTGGACAACACATCTTGAAGGACCTGTTAGTCAGTAAAGAGTGTCTCTTCCTGATAAAATAATAATAAAAATTATAAATTGCTGCTTTTTATCCTATAAATTTTGCTATATTTCAGCAGTTAGCAATATGTTTAACTCTTTCTTAAGATGTAGTGATCAAATCATATACATTTTTCTTCTTTAGGTTCATCTGGGAACATACCTATATAACAACAGATTCTTATCTGAAGTTCAGAAATGCAATGACTTTCTAACTACCTCTTCCATAGCTGTATACTATAGTATGTGCCGCAGCATGCTCCCAACACCAGCTAAGTGCCACTACACATTTAATCTACGAGATCTTTTCAAGGTGTGTTCTACTGCACTAGACATTTTAGATTGCCATAAATGTATTCTTAGTTTTTTTGCAGAGTGAACAAGCAAGAGCATATATAATTTTGTCTACTGAAGTTAGCCTGCTTCTCATAGTTATATTATTAAATTAGTCTTGCCATCTGGAGTCCTATGATAGTTTCAATTTGGATTGTGACACACAAGGAAAATACATATGGAAATTTCTATATATAATCTAGTCTTTTCTTTCAGAATTGCCAAGATCACTGAGAAATAATTACGAATAAATACTTTGAAGAAGAGGGTAAAATAGAGTATGATACCATCTACATGTTTTGTTAGTTTTTAAGGTGCTGCTAGACTATTTGTTGTTTTTTAAGTTATTCTTGAGACTACAAATTGTTAATTTTAAAAGTATTTGGTGCTGGTTATCAAAGTGGCTATACCAGAAGCACTGTATACTAACATATATCTCACTTGTGAATTGATCTATAATGTTGTATCTTACCTTTGTTTCCTACAACAAAAAAAGATGTTAACATGAGAAACAGATATTTAGGAACTAAATAATTTGGGCCATTTTCAGCCCTGCAACAAGTAGGCACAACTAAATTGTCTTCAGTGAAATTGTGCTTCCATTTATACCAGGGCACAATTAACTCTTTGATTATATTAATTTAAAGAAGACATTAAAGTTTGAATTAAAGCTGAGCATATACATCAGTACCTGTTGTGCAAAATCTACAAATATAAAAATGTTTTCATGTACATGCTACCAGAGAAGATGGGGAAGGGAAAATTATTAGGTCAGGAGTTGCTTCTATCCCTAGTATGTGTGGAAATTTGGATAATATAAGCTCCATGTGTCTCAAACTATCTGACATCCCAAAAAGTGCCCCAGCAGTCATGTGAATTGCTTAAGATCATGCCTAAGGCTATGTTTCAGTTGCAGGTATTTAGTAAAAGTCACAGACAGGTCACAGGCAGTAAACAAAAATTCATGGCCTGTGATCTGATCATGACTTGCACTATATACCCTTAACTAAAACTTGGGCTGCAGAGGACATATGGGAGGGCCTGGATTGAGTTGAGCCAGCCCATTAGGACTCCTGGACTAATTGTGCCTCAAAGAGGCATAATATTTTCTGTAGCTCCCTGATGCTCAGGGAAGATACACCTGCTGCTACATCCTTTAGGGGATGCAACGTGCACTTCGTTTCATGTCCTCCCACCTTCCCTGGCTAGCATCATGTTGTAAGCATTGTCGTGGCCCAGGAACTGTCATGTTATCATGCCCTGTATGGGAGGTGCAAGGTAGGAGGCTTCTTCTTTGAATGCATGTGCAGCGAAAGAAAATACAACCTTTAGTAAGAGATATTTGAATCTTTAGTTCTGATTAAACATATGATACTACTGTTGATAAACTACCATATACTGTAATAAGTTTTTAAAATAAACATACCAGTATCTCTTTTAGTAATCCAATTAATTTAAAACTTCATATAAACACTATATACTAAAATTGCTAACAGGTGCTCCAGGGATTGTTGCAAGCCCACAGGTCTGTTATTGTCTCAAAAGAAACTGCAGCCCTTCTCTTTGTGCATGAAACAACACGAGTATTCCATGATCGCCTGATTGAATCTGCTGAAAGAGAGACATTTTATCAGTTTCTCTCAAATGAGCTATATAACTATTTTAAGGTAAATATGTACATTTCTGTAGATATTTTAAAAAAGTAAATCTTTGTGGATTTGATTCAGACTCTTTTGGAAAACTTCCTTAGTTACAAAAATAATAGTAATTATAAATGTATAAATTAAGGGCCATAATCTTCTCTCAGTTACACCAGGATAAATCCAGTATAACTAAGAACAGAATTTGGCCATCGTTTAAAAAGTTAGCTTGGTCCTATGTTCCCCTGGAGAGGCTTGGAGGATTGGGCCCTTAAATATTAGATGATTCTGTCTGACCCTGTGTGAGTGAACAAAGAGAGGGGGACAGAGGGCTTTCGCCACTTTTCACCATAATTGGAAATAAGCAGAAGCAAGCATACTGGAATTTAATAGCACATAACACTTTCTGTTAGTGAAGAAAAACTATTTCTTTACATCCAGGTGAGAAGATAGTTTGCAGCTGAAATTTATCTGGAAAAATAAGGAAACATCTCACCATACTTAACTTTAAGTGCTAAAAATTAAATCATGAAGCCAGGAATGATAATATACACTCTCCCATCCAGCTGGAGGCTACATACCTCCTGGGAATTCAGAATGTGCTCACGGACCAACCCTGCCGTTTTTTCCACACCACAAGTAGTCCCTCAGAATATATGTAACCCTAAGCATTTTCCACAGGTAGAGGTATCCCGACTTAGACCTCTTTGCAACAAAGAGCAACAGGAAGTGTCAATGGTTTTGTTCTTTCCTAAACCACAGTTTGGGTTCCATGGTAAATGTGTTTCAGGTACCCTGGATGTCCTCCATGCTATACACCAGGGATGGCCAACCCATTTAACAAAGAGAGCCAAAACAGTGGCGGAAAAAATGCGATGAATTGTCAAGCAAATAAAAAAAAAAAGGAAAGTCCCCCAGAATTGTCAAGCAAAAAACAAAACAAAAAACGGAGGCTGCCCCTTTAAGGAGCAAGCAAGCTTAGGCTTTTTCGCCATATTAGGCTCCTGTCTATGGCAGCCATCTTGGGCGCCATTTTGAATCGCCGACCCGGGGAGCACAGGGGAGCCAGGGGCCACGGGGAGCCAGGGGCCATGGGGGGGGCAGGAGCGGCTTTCTGACCCACACTTTTGGGAGGGGAAGAGCCACAAGTTGGCCATGGCTGCTATATTCCCTTCCCCCTCTGCCAAATTTTAATGGATTTTTAAAGTAACAGGAAAAAGGAAATTCAAGATATTACCGGCCAAATTTAAAATTCCTGCTACATAGCATGGAGGTGCTTGAATTTTGAGAAAAAAAGGTCACTAATTTAACATGGCAAAAATAATGTACCTTTCCTAATTTCATTCTTAGAAATGGCTGAACCTTTCTAGCTGATTGGAAAAAAAAAAAAGCATCATCAGACATATACCCATTATGGAAAATTTCAATTCAAACAGTAAAATATGCCAAAGTTCTGAGCAACAGAACTGATCTTATTATGAGAACTGTGAGGAAAAAATAATAAGTAGAATGACCATTTGATTTAAGAGCAGCATTGAGCATTGTTTTCTAACATATAAAATGGCGAGATTAATAGGCTGAACTGAATTTTATTAGATCATGTGGACCAAAGAAAAATTGATGGAGGAGTCTACCATATTTGTGGATTTTCTGGATATGAACACACCTCTTGGAAGTAAAATCTATCGAAACATCACAAACTATAAAAAACTTGTTTCTGTCTTGGAAGAATTTCAAATAAAAGTGAATTCAACAAATACTAAGGTATAGTAAACAGATGGTTTGTTACCTGTCACTGTTAAACTAAAATTCTGAAGAGAACATTTTAGAAATATTTTGAGCATGCCAAGATATTATGTTTTGAATATAGGCATGTACATTGTGATTAAAAAACAATATACCTAGTTTACATTTGTACATGCAACCCGGACAGTTATAATAGTACACTATTACTCAATATCTGTGTGCAATGAGTATTTAAGTACATAAGTGTGAATTTTACAAACAGGGCAGGAGCACAGATGTATTTACTTCAAAATGTATTTCACGAGGGCTAATTATTGGTGTTTTATTATTGGTGTTTTATGAGTGTTTTATTCGTTGGGATCATTGGTTTCAGTAAGAGTAGAAGGTTGATCTTACGGTTAATGCACTGCACTGAGACTCAGGCTATCTGGGTTTTCTTTCTGGTTCTGGCACAAACTTCCATGATGACTTGGGAAAGGTCACTTATTCTCCCTGGTCTCAGTTCCCTTCTGGAACATGGCACAAGGATTCTGAACATATAATTAATTAAAGTATGTTATGTGACATACATAGGTACTATGTGATGAGCACCAAGGTTTCCTCTAAGCTGAGCTTCAGAGCGGCTGTCTAGCTGCTTATTGAGCCCCACCCAGGGACTCAAGACTGCCACACATAGAGCTGTCTGCCGGGGGAAGGGCACTTCTCCCTTAGCTCTAGCAACTCCCTGCTGGGGATGGAGAACATGCCCCTCTCAGCCAGTAGAGGCGGGACATAAAGAGAAGGGAGGGAGTAAGTGGTTTGGGGATAAGATCAGGGAAGAGAGTTTGGGGCCTCTGATCTCCCAGCTGGACTGTGGCAGCCAGGAGAGGTGAGATTTACTCTGATTACAGCAACTAGCTGCTTGTGAGAAACCCACAATTCCCTCCCAGCCCCCAAATGGTCTGGGGCAAGGGATGGGGGGGGGAGGAAAGCAGACTGCAGGTGGGTGCTGGTGTTGGTGAGTTGGGGGATAGGGAGTTTGCAGTGTAGTCTTTGACTCTCAGCTGGGTTACAGCTGCTGGTGTCTGCAATTCTGAGAGGCAGGATTCTCTCCCAGGCTTCGCTTGGGTGGGGCTTGGGGAAGCAGATTGCACAGGGGTGGGGGGCATGGGAAAAAAGGAGTGGATGGGTGCTGTTGTCTGTGCAGTGAAATGGGGAGTGTTGGGGTGTCCTGACTCTCTCCTGTCTGTGTTGTAGAAAAGAGTCAGACCCTCTCTCTTTCGGCATAGCCGTCCTAGTTGGGCTGCAGCTGCTGGGGCAGGGGAGAGACACAAGACTCTCTTCTGGGCTGGGAGAGAGTGGGGGAAGCAGGCTGCATGGGGGGTGCCAACATTTCAGGTGGATTGTGCTGGCTTGCTGGGGCAGGTGGGACATGTGACTACATGGGAGGTGGGGTGCTGCTGTGGAAACTCCATTGTCTCATCAATGCAACCAAGGGAGCTTGGTCCAAGTACATCTTTTCTTTTCTTGTTGAGGCTAGAATGTGGAGGAGTTCATATTAATTAGCAACTGATTGGTGACATAATTACAAGGTATGAAATATTCCAGGAAAAATATGATGGGGGAAAGAATAATGTAGAATCTTGCTATTCTTCTTCACGTGATGTCCCCGTGGGTGCTCCACTATAGGTGTCGGGCTCGTCCCAGTGCCGCAGATCAGAGTTTTGCATAGCAGTTGTCAGCCGGACCGCGCATGTACAGTCAGCGCCTCGTGGCGTTCGCGCCCTTTTGCACACACGCACGGTTTGGCTCCCACCTGTTCCTCTCAGACACCCCTAGCTGCGGATGGAGTGAACTCTCTTCAACTTAGTCTAGTCAGAAAATTTAAGAGAGTGTAAATTAGTTCTTATACTTGTTATATTTAATAGTTAATTAGTTAGAGTTACTGTTATAGTTCGTAGTCGTTTAAAAATAAATAAATAAATAAATAAATAAATAGTGTTAGGAAAAGTTCTGCATTGTTACCAGTCCTCAGGCCTATTAAAAAAAAAAAAAAGAAGAGGAAGAAAAAGATTTATTCTGAACCTGAGATGCCCGGTTCTCTGGGTTTCAAGAAATGCGACACATGTCGTGAACCCATGCTCGCTTCAGACAGCCACTCCTGATGTCTCCGTTGTCTGGGTGAGGCTCATGTACCGCAAAAGCGCCCCAACTGTTCAAAATTAACAGCGCGAGCCTGGCGTGACAGGAAGATGCATCTCTGGGAACTCAGGGCAGTCTTCAATGCTTTCAAACATTTCCAGAGATATATTCAGGATGCCACGGTAAGAATACTTACAAACAATGTCACCACAATGTATTACATCAATCGCCAAGGTGGCGCACAATCTCATTCCCTTTGTGCAGAAGCACTTCGCCTTTGGAACTGGTGCATTTGAAACAACATCACATTGATAGCATCTTACTTACCTGGTGTCAACAATGTTGCTGCAGACTCCCTGAGCAGACATTTTGCACCGGATCACAAGTGGGAACTTCGCAGCGATGTTCTCCACCATATCTTCCATTGGTGGGGTTTCTCCCTTGTAGACCTCTTCGCTACCTACAAAACCAAGAATTGTTGGTACTATTGCTCCAGGGTGGGTACCAGTCCCGGATCCCTTGAAGATGCCTTTCTCCTCAATTGGGGGGGGAGGGCTTCTCTATGCATTTCCCCCCATCGTACTGATACCCAGAGTCCTCAAGAAGGTCAACATGGATGGAGCCAAATTGATCCTCATGGCACCTGTCTGGGCCCGTCAGCCTTGGTTCCCGTTTCTCCAACGAATGTCTCTGTATCCCCCATATGTCCTTCCCAACCTGAGGGACCTCCTGGCCCAGGATCAGAGGTCCCTTCTGCACCCTCAGCCCCACATGCTACACTTGACAGCCTGGCTCCTAATTGGCTTAATACATTGGAAGACCTATCTCAACGCAGGCCAAAGAAATCCTGATTCATGGCAGAAGACACAACACACGAGCTACTTACATCTCAAACTGGTGAAGGTTCACATCTTGGTGCTCTTCTAACCACATTGAACCATATGCAGCATCTCTTCATCAAATCCTCGACTACATATTCCACCTGAAACCGACAGGCCTAGCCTTAGCTTCCTTGAAAGTACATCTCGTGGCAATCACTGCCTTCAGGCACTTTTTAGATGGCGCCTCAGTGTTCACGCACCCGATTACTAAAAGGTTCCTTAAGGGGTTGACAAAGCCCATTGAAGACTCACTCCTCCACCATGGAATCTAGACTTAGTGCTGGACATGATCACTAAATCACCGTTTGAATCTTTAGCTATTACATCGCTCCAAATGTTGATGCTAAAAGTGGTCTTTTTATTCGCTATAACATCTGCCTGCAGAATCAGTGAGATGACAGCCATGATGGCAGTACCACCATATACAACATTTAGCAGAGATGGCATGATTTTAAGACCTCACCCAGTCTTTATTCCTAAAGTCTGTTCCGAGTTTCACATTAATGAACCAATTGTTCACCCCTCCTTCTATACTAAGCTGCACACCTCACCTCAGGAGGCGATGCTTCACTCTCTCGACATGCACAGAGCACTTGCCTTTTATATAGAAACGACTAGACCCTTCCGTAAAACAGGGCGTTTGATAGTTTTCCTCACTGATCGATCCAAAGGCAAGGCGCTATTGTCCCAACAATCTGAGAAGCTTATAACTTTCTACATTACTACCTGTTACTCTGTATGTCGTACACTGCTTCCAGCTCAGCCAAAGGCTCATTCTACAAGAACAGTAGCAACATCAAAAGCCTTTCTATAAGGGGTTCCCCTCCGGGACATTTGCCAAGCAGCCACATGGTCCTCCCATGACACTTTCATGAAGCACTATGCAATCATGCACCGACTAGCTGCAGACACTTCGCTAGCCTCAGCAATTAAACCATGACTCTGGGACCCTCCTTCCGGGTATCTCAGAGTACTGCTATTCAGTCACCTACGGTGGAGCACCCACGGGGACATCACTCGAAGAAGAAGAGGAAATTACTCACCTTGGTGTAGTAACAACAGTTCTTCGAGATGTGTGTCCCCGTGAGTGCTCCACTACCTGCCCTCCTCCCCACTCCAGAGTCTCTTATTATATCTTTCAGATACTGGGGCGGATTTGAGGAACTGGCAGGAGCCGGACCACGTGCGTGTGCAAAAGGGCGCAAATGCCGTGAGGCACTGACCACGCATGTGCAGTCCGGCTGAGGACTGCTATGCAAAACTCTGATCTGTGATGCTGGGACGAGCCCAACACCTACAGTGGAGGACCCACGGGGACACACATCTCGAAGAACCGTCATTACTGCACCAAGGTGAGTAACTTCCTCTTTCCACTGTTAGACTTATAGAGCAAACACAAAATAGTGAATCCGCTGCAGTTCTAGACCAAAATATCAGGAGCAGGGATGTTTAAATGTGTTTATTTAGGTAAGTGTGTAACCACTGAAAATTTCAGCGGTTACATGTTTACATGTGTAGGGAAGGGGCAGCAGTGTTTGGGGGCAGGGAGGAACTTAGAGGGAACCTTGGTGCTCGTCACACAGTACCTGTGTGTGTCACATACCATATTTCAATGAATTATATGCACAGAATCCTTGTGCCGTGTTCCCACGCAATGAGGTATCCCGGTTTGTGCTGCTTCCTGCAGCTCTCATTAACTGGGAATGGTGATCTGCGGCCAACAGGAACTGCAGTTGCCCACACCTGCAGAAGTACAGGTAAATACAGCAGCGAATTACTGCCATCTTAGGACATGTCTACACTATGCGGTAAGATCAGATCTAATAAGATAAATTTCTTCCCACCCGATTTTGAGAAGTCAAAGGTCTGTGTCCTCACTGTGGGGAAGAATCGACTGTTGTCCAAAGTTGTGTGTCCTTATGAGGGAGCCTGCGGTCGACTCAGAGAGTGATGCACCATGGGTAGATTTACAGTCTGGGCTATGCTTCTGGTGGCCACTAGGATCAAAACTGGGTGGCTGGCTATTAGAGACTCATGATGCCAGCGTCCCATAATACACTCCTCTAGTCCCTTCCCCCTCCTGTGAGAGAAAGGGGAGGCAGTGTGCTCACATCTTTTTGTGCCCTGGTTGCCTGCGCAGATGCCAGTGCACTGCAAGCATGGAGCCCAGTTTGTAGCAAACCACACTCATGTGCATGTGTGTCGTGGTGCACCTCATGGCACAGTACTTTGAGAGCGTATGTATGGCGCTCTTGCAGGAAGAGAAGGAGGATGAAGCTCGGTGTGCCATGGAGGTGCTGCTCATGCAAAGCCTGGCGCTCATGCTAGCGCACCTGCCAATCAACCCTCTGGACACAGTGCTGGTTCTAGAATTGTGAGACAAGCTCAGACTGGTGGGACCACATTGTGATGCAGATCTGGGATGATCGGCAGTGACTACAGAACTTCCACATGCACAAAGCCATGTTCCTGGATCTGTGTGAATGGCTTTCCCCTGTGCTCAGGCACCAGGACACTCACATGAGGACCGCTCTGACCATGAAGTGCATGCCAATTGCCCTATGAAAGCTTGCCACACCAGACAGCTACCAGTCAGTCAGGAATCAATTTGGAGTGGGGATCTGCAGTGGGGGCTGTTGTCATGCAAGTAGCCAAAGCCATCAATACCCTTCTGTTAAGGAGGGTTGTGACTCTGGGGAACATGGACACCATAGTAGATGGCTTTGCCGTGATGGGCTTCCCTTACTGCGGTGGGGCTATAGACAACACTTACATCCCCATACTGGCTCCCAAACACCATGCCTCGGAGTACATCAGCCAGAAAGGATACTTCTCCATGGTGTTGCAGGCACTCATCGATCACAAGGGCTATTTCACAACATCAATGTGGGATGGTGGGAAAGGTGCATGACACACACATCTTTTGGAACTCCTGCCTCTTCCAGAAGATATATGCTAGAACCTTTTTCCCAGACCAGAAAATCAGAGTCAGAGAGATAGAAATGCCTATTGTGATCCTTGGTGACCCAGCCTACCCTTTGCTTACATGGCTCATGAAGCCCAACATGGATAGCCTGGACCCCATCAAGGAGGAGATCAATAACAGGCTGAGCAGGTTCAGAATGGCGATGGAATGTGCATTTGGACATTTAAAGGGGAGGTTTAGGAGTCTCCTGATCTGATTGGATTTCAGTGAATGCAACATTTCCATTGAGGTGTCAGTCTATTGGGTGCTACATAATCTGTGTGAGAACAAGGGGGAAACTTATATGACAGGGTGGGGGTGAGGCAGAACACCTAGCCAGAAATTTTGAGCAGCTGGACATAAGACCATAAGGATAGCACAGTGTGGGCACAGCACAAATCAAGAAATGCCTTGAAGGATAGTTTTATGCAAGGGCAGTTATGTGACTCTTCCCTGTGGCTGTCCACAAGGTGCCCCTGCATTCCCTGGGTTTACTTTTAAACCTCCACCCTATCCCAGAAGTTGAAGCAATAAAGAGAAGCAGGAGTTTTTATTTGGGAAAAACAGCAGGGGAAGGAATGAACTGGGAAACCAAAAGGGATAAGGGGGCTCAGGAATGTGGGTGGGACTGCCTTCTGGCTCCTGGGGTCCTGGAGGGGCTGACTGCCCCTGAGGTTCCCCCCTCCATGTCCTGGGGCCATGGTGGCCCCTGGGGACTCTGGGAGTGGCAGCTATGGGGCTGGAGGAGGAGGGACCAAGGATGTCATTGGGGTGAGGAAGTTTCTTGGAGGTGGCTCTCTCCATGCATGCCGTCAGGTGCTCCATGACAGCGATCAGGGAGGCAAACATGGTTTCAGCCTATCTGGCCTGTTGCTCTCTGGTGGCTTGTCTCTCTTAGCACTTGGCAATCCGATCCAAACTTTGGACCGCATCTGCTCCACGAGAGAGTGCATACAGTCCATCTGTTCATGGAACATTTCCTCCCTTGTCTGCTTTTGCCTGTGGATCTGCACCAGGCAGGAAAAGGGGGAGTTCATGCCGAGCTGGCTGCTGTCCCATCTGCAAAAATAAGTTACCAGGGCAGACATTATAGGAGATACATTTGTGAAGCCTAACCCTAATCTCTTAGTGTATGCTGAAGGTCTCTGTAAAGATAATGGAGATGTGTTCCGTGCAAGGTCAAATGTTTGCTTTAAAGCGGGCACTTTACAGCTGGTGCCCAGACTTCTCAGGAGAGCATTGGGACACACTCAGTCCAGAGGCAGGCAAGCATGGCAAGGAACCAGTCAGGGCGGGAGAGGGCGGCTTCCTGCTATGTCCAACCACGCCAGATCTGGCACAGAAGGCTTCCTAGGACAGTGCTTCTTTCCTAGCCCACAGCAGCCTGCAGGCAGGATTGAGAGGGCAAGGCAGTTTCCCGCTGTGTCCAGCATATGTGTCCTCCTGGGGACACTACTTCTTTTCCTGCCTGTAGGGGGAGGGATGTGTGTTCAGCACACGCAGCCTCCTGGGGGAGTATTAATAGGTTCCCCTCCTCCTCCATCCAGGTTGCCATGTGAGATATCAGTCTTTGCCGAATCACACTGAGTGATTGTGAGTGTGTGCTGACTGAATGTGGCCAGAAACCTGGTCCTCATGCTGCAATATGTTATGGGTCAATGATAGCAGACCACTTACTGGTGGCTTGATGTGGGAAGATGTCCTATCATGGAGGATGGATTAAGGCTGGCCTCCCCAAGAAACTTGTGAGAAAGATCAAAGAGTTCCTATGTGAGAGCTTCATGGAGCTGAGTAGACAAGACTCCCTCTCCATCTGCAGGCATGTGAAAAAGCTGTTCCGCACACCCACCTCTCCACTCCCACTACATAGGCATAGCTTGCACTGCACTTCACACCCCATTTCCTTACCCCAGTTGTAGTTAGAAAAAGTTTGTGAACTCACGGGAAGTGCCCTCCTTGGGGTTGGAGCTGAACTGTGAGACATCCGGGGAGGAGGGAACCCAACTCCATCATCATGACCAGCTTTTGGCTCTCAGGGATTAATAACTGTCTACTCTCCTACTACTACTCCTGGCCCTCCACCACCATGGTGTCCTACATGCTAATGCTGGGCGTGTATTGGCCAGACTCGAAGACCATGCTGAGGGAGCTGCCTCTCCCCTCCAAAATTGCATCCAGCTGCTTGAAGTAGCAGAGTGAGGTGCAGCCCCACAGCCTCCACTCATCTCCTTCTCCCTGTGGTAGGACTGCCTGAGCTCTTTGATCTTGACACAGCACTTAGTGTCCCTGGAATATCCTTTAGCCGCTAGAAAGCTTTCAGTCTTGCTGTATATTTTGGCATTCCTCTTGCTAGTTCTGAGCTCTGAGAGGATGGCTTTATCTCCCCATGCCTCAATGAGGTCCAAGATTTCCTGGATGCTCCATGCTGGTGCTCTTCTGCACCCCTGTGAACTGGTGACTGTGAGAGCAGAAGTATTGTAAGTCGTCGCAGTGTCCATTGGAATATTGGAACTCATCTCCATGTGTGGCACAGTGTGTTGCTTGCTCGGACTAGACTCTCAATGCTGGCCACACAGGAAATGCCATTGTAATTTCCCTGGCACTTTTTGAGCTCACTAGGAGGCACAAGTTGTGGTCAGAGTGGGGAAGTGCAGGAGGGCTCCCGGAGGCCTCCCAGAGGCCTATATCAGCAACTCTCACCCAATGCTGCATCTATACTACCATAAATTCAACCATGCAAGGTTGGGAATAGCATTATTCCTCATGAAAAGCAGGAGTACATAAATTGACTTTGACGGTCCTTATGGGCAACGCAACAGGCTTGGTAGTATGGACACATCACTTAGAAAATTGACCATAGATGGCTAAATTCGATGTAAAGTCCTAGGGTTGACCAGGCCTTATTGTCCATCCCTGCTTTAATGAGACCAAGGTTGTGCCCCAATGCTCCACAAAATTAAAAAATTATGAGAATACCAACCCAGCTGCAATGGATAGGAGGAGTGCTGACCAGCACCCAGTGATGAAGGGGTTAAACTCAGGTAGATAGCAAGGGTGTTACTCAGGGGGCCAGGAGAACCAATTGAGATAGAGGGCGGAAATTTGAATTGGATATAGGTACCTTGCCTGCTTTCTTTGTGTGGGAGAGTTAAACCAGGAGTTGAGACACACAGAATGATTTAAACCAAGGCAGGACTACCATTCCTCTGAGTAATTCAAGGCATGGAAGTGGACTTAACTAAGAAAAGATTGGACGTAAGTAAAGGGAAAAAGTGAACCTAGTCACAATCAGAGTATTTTCTTTATTTGGTGATTTGGTTTGAACTGCTCTGTATGAATTTATGCCTCCCCTCCCCATTTACCATCTAAGCATTGTTCCCAGAGATTTTCTCTGTGTTAATTTGTTTTCCTTAGTTGACCTGTAACATCTAGCACCCAAGTATGCTTTATCAAGTATATCATTTGTTTTGTAATAAAAATCACTTTTTTAAGGTGATGATTTGATTCTTGAGTCCTGGAAGGTACAGGAGATCTGTCTGTCTGTTTGTGTCTGCATGCCTCAGACTGAGAGGTCAGCTACCAGAGACTGCAGCTTATTTGTCTTTTTTCAAGCTCTCTTGTGGCAGAAGAGCTGGGGGAGAATTCACGTGTTCGCCCCCAGCTGTAGGGAATAAAAAAAATCACTTGTTGGTGGCAGCAACCCCCTTCTCCCCAAATCTATACATTTGTGATTCTGGGGGAAGTTATTGTAACCAGTGCCTGTTGTGACAAGGTATATTTAAAGTCTTTGTGGGCCCCCACCTTCTGCACTCGGAGTGCCAGAGTGGGGATCACTCCTGACAATTTTACTGAATCATAAAGATTCAGGGTAAAGGTTTGGTGCCTTATATAAACTGGTTTATCAATCTCTGCTTAAGATCTTTTGGAGTTCTAAAAACTTGTTTTTAGTGACTATATCATTGGTTCGTATAGTGATACTGGCATGCCCCTCTCCCTCATCTCCCCCCTTTCCCAAAAATTAATCCCCTCTTCTGAACACAGCTCACTGATGAGGGGAGTCAAAGAACTGGAGATTTTCAGTCATTTTGTTTGTTCCTCACTGCTGTTAGTCCATCTTCTTCTGCACTAATATAAATCAACATGAAGCTAAATCCTGGTCTCACAAACATGGTTACAATGCTAATTAAGTGGGGCTACAGCACTGGAACAGAGAGCAGAATGTAGCTTATAGTACTTGCTTTTCAAACTGAGTAGAATATTGTTGGGTAGAGTGGACAGAGTGCAGTGGGTCAGGGAGATTAGTGGCAATATGGGTAGCAGAATGAGGCTCTTTGTAAGTGACTTTATGAGAGAGGTAGTCAAGAGGATAGGAAAGAGAAGAAATAAATATCTATTATGACTTTTCTAGTTATAGGAATTGAGCTCTCTCCCCCAGCTGATCGAGGTATGTTCCCTGGGGTAGTCCATTCCACTTGTTTATGTACTGTAAATATCACTTGCCATGTGCAGCTGCTTCCTTATTAAAGTGAGCTTGGTTTTTTTTTTTTTCATTTCCCTAGACTTCAATGGTGTTCTTTAAGGAAGCTGTAGAACACACTACAAGGGCTGCTAGAGTCTTTCGACAACCAGGTGGCCACATGATGCTAGTAAGAATATCCATTTTTTAACATTTACATAATTTTAAATTTAAAATATTTCGAGATTTAGAAATGGGTTTTTATGCAGAAATTTCACTTGCTGTACTTTCTGAGAAGAAAAGCTTCAGAGGATAGCCGAGTTAGTGTGTAACAGGAAAAACTTAAAAAACAACAAATAGTCTAGTAGCACCTTAAAGACTAACAAAGGTATCATGAGCTTTTGAGGGCACAGCCCACTTCTTTCACTTAAGTCATATTACTTTCTAGCATCTCTCCATGTTCTGCCTGATCTAATACAAGATACAATCAGAGCCAATAGTTCTTTTTCGAGGGGTGCTGAGCGTCTCAGTGCCTCTCAATGGATTTTTCTCTAGCAGTGCATTGGGGGCTGCACGTGTGCAGCGCACAGTGCACACTGACTTCCCCCGGTGTCATTGCACATGCACGCCCCCCCCCCTTCAGTTCCTTTCTACTGTCCCCAGCTTCAGATGGAACTCTTCAGTGCTCTCGCAAAAGAAATTTCTCTTCACACTTTAATTGTTCATAGTTAGAATTAGTTTGTCATTATAGTTGTTGTTTATTCGTTAGTGTTAGTTGTAGTTTAAAAAAAAAGAAAGAGGAAGAGTTTGACCTCGAACTGCTCTCTTTGAATAATACTGTGGCATGGGCTCACCCAGCTTCAAACGCTGCGTGCTCTACAACGATGCAGTGCCAGTCTCCGATGGGCACGATAAATGTGTCAAGTACCTGGGGCAGTCATGCTCTCAAAAAGACTGCCCACATTGCGCAAAGCTGAAAATGCGAACACGCAAAGACAGAGAGCTGCAGCTTAAAATGCTCGTGACAGAAAAGGGCAAACAACATGCCTCTGACCCGGGCTCAGGACAGAGTGCTATATCAAAGAGGGATAAGTCCCCCACATACTACCCCCGAAAGAGAAGGGCAAGCTTGATGCCTCATCACTCGCCAAAAAGGCACTCTGAGAGAAATAAATCAGATGACTGATAAAAAATGTCTGAGCACATTTGATCGCCCAGGTACTTTGGGTGAGCACCGCAATGGCTCTAAAAGCACTAAAAAGACTGCCCTCATGGAGGCAACAGGCCACTGTGCCTGTGTCTCACAGCGCGACACGGCACCAATTGCCCTCATATCAGCTGTAGGAGCACTTCACGCTTCTAGCATGGCACTGCAGTTCCTCACAGGGCAGCCGTTTGGCCCCATCCCTCCCCCTCCGTTGCCCGGGGCAACCCCTCATGCTGCGACCTCTGCTTCGGCAACCAGCCAGCAGAGCTATCCGTACCTCATACTCCCCTCATTAGCTACAGGAAACAATGATCTGGCAATCTCTTCTTCTCTGCATTTGCCTATTCTCACTGAGAACAGATACCCTCACTCTTCATTCTCCGACTACGCTGGGTCCCGCTTCTCCCTCTCAGGCAATGAGGAAGATGATTTTCACCTCAGCCATATACAGAAGTTTCAGTAATATCTGGTTTCCAGCCGCAGCCAGATTTTCTCAGAACACAAATGGATCCTTGGGCTCCTTACTTTTGGATGCCACCACCTATGCCTTGCCCCCCATAGTGGCAAATGTTTAATCAATGCCCTCAGCGACATAGAAAAAAGCCATTTAAAACCAAACATATGGGAAATGATTGGGGGGGGGGGGGAGAAGAGAATGAGAGTGAAAGCTAATGTTCTCCAATCTCGGCTTCTGCATCTTTAGTGCATACAAATTCAATTGCAGGCATGGAGCAGGCAATCCTACCAACTGCCTCTAATAACACAGACAAGGTTTCCTCTTTTCAAGATCTCTTTAAAAGCGTTGCAAATGACTTGAATATCTGTATAGAGAAAGCTTCAGGGGATAGCTGAGTTAGTCTGTTACAGGAAAAAAAATGGTCTGGTAGCACTTTATAGACTAACAAAACATGTAGATGGTATCATGAGCTTTTGTAGGCACAGCCCACTTCTTCAGATGACTGGAGTTATGAGTTTAGGATGTGTACACCCAAAATAAATAGGAGGGGGGAGGGAAGAAAGTGGGAGGGGGTTGAGAGACAGAGAATCAGTAAGTATCTGAAGATTGGGTAGTTAAACCGAAGCAAATAAGAATCAAAGTCAATAGATTGACCCCCATATCAGGAAGGATACTACACAAAGAGCTGTTTGCACCTTCAATGGCTGTTAAATTGGTAGTGTCCCAACCAACTTTCATCACGATTGAGCCCATTAGCATGTGAACTGAATTTGCGGATGAACTCTAATTCAAATGCTTCCCTGTGGATCTGGCTTGTAGAACTGGTTTGTGACAAGATAGCTACTTGGAGATCTTTTAAAGTGTGATGTGGAAGATTGAAGTGCTCCCCAATAGGTTTCTGTATGGTTCCTTTATGTATATCTGATTTGTGTCCATTGATTCTTTCCCGCAGAGACTGTTCAGTTTGTCCAATATATATAGCAGTGGGGCACTGCTGGCATTTGATGGTATAGATCAAATAACTGGATGTGCAGTCAAATGACCTTTTGATTTGGTGGCTTATGTTGTTTGCTCCAGTGATGAATTCGCCAGTATAGATATTGCCAGGGCTCGACAATTAATGTAATCTACTCGCCCGGGGCGAGTAGATTACAAGCCGGCACAGCCGCACAGTGTGGTCAGTGCATGCGCAGCGCAGTCTGCGAATGCGCAGCGTGCAGAACCGCGCGGTTGGCGAGCCCTGGATATTGCCATTGAAGGTGCAAACAGATCTTTGTGTAGTGTCCTTCCTGACATGGGAGTCAATCTATTGACTTTGATTCTTATTTGCTTCAGTTTAACTACCCAATCTTCTGATACTTACTGAATCCCTCTGCTCTGTCTCCCACCCCCCTTCTTTTTTCTTCCCTCCCCCCTCCCCTACCTCTCATTTATTTTGGGTGTACACATCCTAAACTCATAACTCTGGTCATCTGAAAAAGGGGGCTGTGCCCACAAAAGCTCATAATACCATCTAGATGTTTTGTTAGTCTGTAAAGTGCTACCAGACCATTTGTTGTTTTTTTTCCTATGGAGGAAGTTCAGGACTCTCACTATGAACTAACATCCTCCAGTCAAACTCATCTGCAAAGATAGCACTCCCTATCAACCCAGCTATACTTGAACCCGCTAAAATCCTGTGGCATACACATGCCTCCATCCCACCCACATGCAGAAAGGAGGATCGGAAATACTATTTCCCCCCCAAGGGTTCCGAATTTCTTTTTACACACCCTCCGCCCAATTCCCTTATAGTAGATGCTGTGCAGCAGAGAAACAAACAATAGAATCGATCCACTCTGAGAAGGACAATAAATTATTGGACTGATTCGGCAAGAAGGTTTACACTTCAGCTACACTCCAGATGAGAGTAGCAAACTACACTGCTGTACTCAGTAAATATGATTTTAACAACTATGCGAAGCTTAATGCTTTTATTGAAAATATCCCTGATAACAAAAAGACACAATTTAAAGCTATTGTTTCTGAAGGACAGGTATTATAGCTCATAGGACTGCAAGCCGCACTTGGCACAGCAGATACAGCTACAAGGGCGACAGCTACAGCTGTGACTATGAGACGGGCCTCGTGGTTTAATTCTTCTGCATTTCCCCACCAAGTCCAACCATCCGTAGAAGGTCTCCCGTTTGATGGAGAAACTCTTTTTGGTGAAGACCACTTAAGTGCTTCAGTCAATGAAGGACTCCAGAGCTATACTGCACTCACTTGGTATGCAAACACCTGTAAAGAGACCAAGACAATACAGGTACCAACCATACCAGAGATCAAGGTACCCACAACTCACTTATCAATACCAGAGGCAAGACCACACGCCATACCACCAGCAGGGGTGAAATAGGCAACAAAGATGAGGTCCTCAGAATAATAACCCCAACCATTTGTCCCAACCCAGTAAGCAAATTTGAAACACCAGTTGAGAGACAGAAAACCACATCACCTACCCCAGAGCTTCAAAGTGTATCGAAACCATTCCACTTTCGTTTGTCACCATTTCTACTACATTGAAAAACTATTACCTCTGACAAATGGATAATACAAGCTATCTCTGTAGGTTACACCATCCCTTTCCTCTCTCCCTCCCCCCTCCACCTACCTACCCCGTCCCTCTTCAGGGACCCCTCTCACAAGACCATATTACAACAAGAGTGGATCACCTGCTCCAATTAGGGGCCATAGAACCAGTGCCCCTGGAGTTTCACAGAACCAGTTTCTACTCACACTATTTCCTCGTAGAAAAGAAGACAGGCGGGTGGAGACCGATCCTTGATCTTAGATTGCTAAATACATAAGAAACCAGAGATTCAAAATGGTCACTCTGGCCACCATTATCCCAGCTCTGAAGTTTGGTGACTGTTTTCGTCTCTCAACTTACAGGATGCATACTTTTATATATCGATTTGACTGTCTCACAGACATTTTCTTTGCTTTACCTTAGATCTCCAACATTACCAATACATGGTCCTACCCTTCAGACTCTGCACTGCACCCAGGGTTTTCTCCAAGGTGTTAACAGTCATCACCACTCATCTCAGGAAACGTGGAGTCACTATCTATCCTTACTTAGACGATTGCTCGATCAAAGCAAGGTCCGAACGCGAGTGCCATCAGCATACCCTCATGGTCCTAAGTTACCTTCGCTCTTTAGGGCTCCTAATAAACCACAGCTAATCAATGCTCACGCCTACCCAAATGATCCAATTTATTGGGGCCCAGCTCATGTCTATCACAGCCAGGGCCTCTTTGCCTACCAACAGATTCATCCACATCAGTCAAGTGGCACAATCGCTCCAAGAGATGCCATTAGTAATAGTGCAACAACTGCCTGCAACTTTTAGGTCACATGGCATCATGAAATCCTGTGGTGCAAAATGCACGACTATTTGAGATGTCTCCAAGGTTGGCTCCAACTCAAATACAAATCGCACGTCCATCACATGATCAAAACGCTAACAGTACCACATTCAGTAAAGGCATCCCTACACTGGTGGACAAAATCATCCAACCTATGCACAGGCATGCCTTTTTGAAGCCCAGACCCCACAGTAATCATTACTACAGATGCCTCGCTTGCTGGATGAGGCGCTCATATGAAAGGCAGAACAGCACAAGGCCTATGGTCCTCCTCAGATCGCATTCTTCATATCAACGTCCTCGAACTCAGGGCAGTTCACCTAGCATGCCAAGAATTACTCCCCCATACCATGGGGATGCATGTAAGAATATAAACAGGCAACACAGCATGCATGTTTTATATAAACAGTGAAGGTGGCAACCCATCACAGACTCTCTGCAAGAAAAAAATTAGAGGATTTGAGGCCCAAGTATCAATCCTATGTTCCATCAGAGAGGATGAAGACTTCCTCTATAGAAGGCAGCATTTAATCCTTCAGGCACAGCAGGCTGAAGAACCAGCGAGGGTTGGTGTCTACTGCAGGCCACCGAATCAGGTGGATGAGGCTTTCTTTGGACAACTGAGAGAAGCTTCCAGATTGCAGGCCCTGGTTCTCATGGGAGACTTTAATCACCCTGACATCTGTTGGGAGACCAATACAGCAGTACACAGACAATCCAGGAAGTTTTTGAAGAATGTTGGGGATAACTTCTTGGTACAAGTGCTGAAGGATCCGACCAGGGGCCGTGTGCAGCTTGACCTGCTGCTCACAAACAGGGAGGAGCTAATAGGGGAAGCAGAGGTGGGTGACAACCTGGGAAGCAGTGATCATGAGATGGTAGATTTCAGGATCCAGAACAAAGGAAGAAAGGAGACTAGTAAAATACACACCCTGGACTTCAGAAGAGCAGACTTTGACTGCCTCAGGGTACGTCTACACTAGCTCGTTAGTTTGAGCTAGGTAGGGTGCTGAGGGCAACCGGATCCTAATTCGAACTACCGTTACTGCTCATTCCACAAGGAGTAACGGTAGTTCGAATTAGGATCTTTAATTCAAACTACCTAGTCCGTGCCGCGTGTAGCCGCGGGCACGGAATTCGGACTAAGGGGGATTTAAAAATGGCGGTGCCCGGGAACATGCAAATGAAGCCCGGGATATTTAAATCCCAGGCTTCATTTGCAACTCCGGTTGCCCTCATTACCCAACCTAGCTCGAACTAACGAGCTAGTGTAGACGTACCCTATGAGAACTGATGGGCAGGATTCCCTGGGATGCTTACATGAAGGGGAAAGGAGTCCAGGAGAGATGGCAGTATTTTAAAGAAGCCTTATTAAAGGCACAGAAAGAAACCTTCCCAATGCACAGTAAGAAAAGCAAATATGGTAGGTGACCAGATTGGCTTACCGGGGAAATCCTTGGTGAACTTAAGCACAAAAAGGGAGCTTACAAAAAGTGGAAACTTGGACAGATGACTAGGGAGGGGTATAAATGTATAGCTTGAGAATGCAGGGGAGTTATCAGGAAGGCAAAAGCACAATTGGAATTGAGACTCGCAAGGGATGTGAAGGATAACAAGAAAGGTTTCTACAGGCATGTTAGGAAGAAGAAGGTGATCAGAGAGGGTGTGGGGCCCCTACTGGATGAGGGCGGTAACCTAGTGACAGTTGATGTGGGGAACGCTGCAGTACTTAATGCTTTCTTTGCCTCTGTCTTCACGGACAAGGTCAGCTCCCAGAATAATACACTAAGTGATGCAATATGGGACGAAGGTGGACAGCCCTTGGTGGGGAAAGAACAGGTTAGGAACTATTTTAAAAAGCTACATGTACATAAAGGTTGCATTAGGAGGAGCATTGCTAGCAGATCTAGAGAAGTGATTATTCCCCTTTATTCAGCTCTGGTGAGGCCACATCTGGAGTGTTGTGTCCAGTTCTGGGTCCCCCACTATAGAAAGAATGTGGATGCATTGGAGAGGATCCAGCAGAGGGCAACCAAAATGATTAGGGGGCTGGAGCACATGACCTATGAGGAGAGACTGTGGGATTTGGGTTTGTTTAGTCTGCAGAAGAGAAGAGTGAGGGGGGATTTGATAGTAGCTTTCAACTTCCTGAAGAGAGGTTCCAAGGAGGATAGAGAAAGGCTGTTCACAGTAGTGACAGATAGCAGAACAAGGAGCAATGATCTCAAGTTACAGTGGGAGAGGTCCAGGTTGGATATTAGGAAAAACTGTTTCACTAGGAGGGTGGTGAAGTACTGGAATGGGTTAGCTAGGGAGGTGGTGGAATCTCCATCCCTCGAGGTTTTTAAGTCTCAGCTTGACAAAGCCCTGGTTGGGTTCATTTAGTTGGGATTGATCCTGCCTAGGGTAGCGGGCTGGACTTGACCTCCTGAGGTCTCTTCCAGCTCTATGAGTCTATGATTCTAAGCCATTGCACTTTGGAATTTGTGTCTAGCCTGAGACATCTGCATAACCACATGCCACCTCCCTGGGGTCCTCACCTCGACAGCAGATGCCCTCAGCAGGGCCCTACCGCGGGAACACGAATGGGAACTCAATTATACACTCCTCAACAACATATTCAACCAATGGGGCTTTCCATACACAGACCTACGGTATTTGCCACCACAGCCAACAAAAAAATGCCCAATGTATTGCTCCAGGGCAGGCATGGGGAAACAGTCCCTCAGGGATGCTCTCATTTTAACATGGAATACATCCCTGCTTTATGTGTCTCCCCCCCATTCTCCCCCCGTTTCCCCTCCTCAACAGAGTCCTGATAAAAGCACTGAGGGACAAAGCAAAAATCATCCTCATTGCACCCTGTTGGCCTTGCCAGCTGTGGTTTCCTCTCCTACACAGGATTGCACGACATCACCCAATCATGCTTCCAAGCAATCCAAACATTCTATACCAACTGGGAGTTACTTCTCCTCCCCTTCAATTCTAGACACTCCATCTCAAGGTTCACAGGCATAGAACTACAGTGCTCCCAACAGGTACGTGATGTCCTATTACAAAGCAGGGCCCCTGCGACAAGAAAAACATTGTGGCCAGTTGGGGCTAAGCCCCTAGGTTTTGCACTTCTTGGTGGGGTTTTTTTTGTGTGCCTCAAAAGCTCGCGGTGTCCCTAACACTGCCACAAAGGGAAAGGTATCCCGCTTTCCAAGCCCTTTTTATCATAGGCAAGTCCAGGGTATGGAAGGTCAGCCCCTATGTTGGACCACAGGTCCTCCCCTGTTTCTTGTAGGCAGACCACCAGCCAAGAAGGGGTTGGGGGGAACCCGCTCCCACCCACTTGCTCCAGGTTCCAGCCCAGGGCCCTATGGGGAGGGAGGGAGGCCCAAGTGGGTTGTGAGGCCTGGCTCTTGCCCCATGGAACAGTAGCCCCTCCCTGGGCCACTTCCCCAACCCCTCCTGAGTATCTGCTCCCAATGCCTTGGGTCAGGCTTTATTGTAGGCTGTCTAGGGTCAGTCTCTTCGGCTGGGCTGTTCTCCTCTGGTCTATCCCTCCACTCCTTCCCCCCTCCTTGCCTGAGGGAGGGTTATTTATGGTGCACTCATCAGCCTTAACTGGCCTCAGGTGTTCTGATTAGCCTTCCCTTCAGGCTGGTGACAGACAGGCTTCAGGTGTTGAACTGCTGGGCCACAGTCTCTGGCAGCCTATAATGGGAACATAAAACTGCATACCCAGCTCCCACGTATCTGCACACCCTACGTACTCCCCGGCGCGTACTTCAGGAGGTGAAGGACGCTTTGCCGCCCACTGCTCGGGTGTACCTAAACAAAGTCCTGCGAGAGGGTGCACCCCGCCCACCCCTTACCTCCGGCCCTCCCGATCTCTCCATCGGCCCCCAGCCCCGCGTACCTTTCCGACCTCCTCCCCTTCGTCACCTGAGCCGGCTGCACTCGCTGCAGCCAGTCCCCTTCCGAACCGCGTCAAAGAGTCACCTGTACACGCTCGTGCTTCACACGCTCCACTTCCCCACCCTCGTGTCCCACCCAGACACCAAGTGGCGGGACCTCCTACCATCAATAGAGAGTGGGGAGCCCCGGTGGGCCAGCCTCTATTCGACTTTGGTTCCACGACCCACCGGGGACATCTGTTGGAGAGTCCTGCACGGCGCGGTGAGCACGGGCGTGTACTTGGCGCAGTTCACCCCCACCCCCGAAACGTGCCTCTTCTGTGGCGTGAGGGAGACCCTGGCGCACATCTACCTCGAGTGCGCCAGGTTACAGCCCCTCTTTCGGCTCCTCCAGAACCTCCTGTTGAGGTTCTGGCTGCATGTTTCCCCCCACTTGTTAATTTACGCACACCCCGTCCGTGGCCCCACAAAGTCGCGGGACCTCCTGGTCAACCTCCTCCTGTCAATGGCCAAATTGGCAATCTATAAAACCAGGGAAAAGAGGTTGGCCGGGAGAGGGGCCTGCGACTGTGGGGCCTATTTCCGTTGCTGTATCCGCTCACGTATCCGGGCAGAGTTCCAATGGGCAGCGTCCGCTGGCTCTCTCGAGACCTTCAGGGAGCAGTGGGCGCTGTCCGGGGTTCTCTGCTCGTATCCCCATCCGGCTCCCTCGTTTTAGCCCTTTGACCCTCACACCCGTCCCTGTTTTTTCATTATTTGTCCCCAGTAATTAGTTGGTTCTTCTGGGTTCTGTGGTCCTCCCCGCAGGCTGGGGGGAGGTCCTTTAGATGTTGGCAGGCTAACGCCCGCCCACCTCCCGGACACCAAATAGTTCCCCATCTGCCTTCCACTAGGCTTTGGCAACCCCCTGCTCTCAGGCTGCCACAACATACATTAATAAATTGACCTGATTCACTCACTAGGCGATCTCCTATAACATACCGCCACAAGATGCCCTACTCCCTGCAATTTTAGAATATTTGTTACACCTTAAACAATCACAACTCTCTCTCAGTTCCATCAGAGTACACTTAGCAGCGATTACAACCTTCCATGTACCAGTGGAGGACACCATAGTCTTTGCACACCCGATAACCAAGCAATTTCTAAAAGGTCTACATGCTCTATACCCAAAAGTTGCACTCCCTCAAGAACCATGGCGCTTACACTTGGTATTAACAACACTCACAAAGCCACCATTTGAACCTATGGCTACATGTTCTCTACGCCATTTAACATTAAAGACGGCTTTCTTGGTGGCAGTAACTTCAGCTCGTAGAGTGAGTGAGATGGCGGCCCTCATGGCTGAACCACCCATCACCATCTTTTTTTAAAGACAAAGTCACTATGCAACCACACCCCAAATTCTTATCTAAGGTGCGCTCCTCTTTCCACCTGCATCAGATGATATACTTACCAGTATTCTTTCCAAAGCCTCATGCCAACGCATTTGAAGCACAGATGCACACCCTAGATGTCAGAAGGGCACTTTCTTTCTATATCCATAGAACTAAACCTTTCAGATCCTCTTCGCAACTCTTCGTCTGCATTGCAGATCACAGCAAGGAAAAACAAATTTCATCACAGAGATTATCACATTGGATTTCAGAATGCATTGCTACATGCTATTTGCTAAATGACTTACCTTCACCAATTTCAATCTGAGCACACTCTACAAGAGCGGTTGCCGCTTCCATTGCTTAGCCGACGAAAATTCCTGTGGAGGACATATGTGCAGCAGCCACATGGTCATCAGACAACACTTTTGCAAGGCATTACACACTTGCCTCGGGACCTCTCCAGCATACTAACTAGCAAAAGCTGTATTACAAATGGTATACTTACCTGATTCAAAATCCCTATCTCCATAGAGATATATTGCTTTGTAGTCACCTAATGTGGAGCAGCCACAGGGATGCCTCTTGAAGAAGAAGAGGCGATTACTCACCTTCCTGTAACTGACGTTCTTCGAGATGAGCATCCCTGGGGGTGCTCCACTACCCTCCCTTCCTCCCCTTTACTTCAGAAAACCTTAGTAATAAGATATAAAACATCCTTTGCTGGGTTCCAGAGAGAGAAGGAAGTGAAGGGAGGGGGGTCGCGCATGCATGATGGCACTAGGGGAGGCCCGTGCGCACCGCACGCTGCACATGCACAGTCCCCAATGCACTGCTAGAGAAAAATTCGTCAAGAGGCACTAGGACACTCAGCACCTAATGTGGAGCACCCCCAGTGATGCTCATCTCAAAGAATGTCAGTTACAGGAAGGTGAGTAACCTCTTCTTGTAATAAGCTGAATTTTGTATTGTTTTTTAAAATAGATTATTGTGGCACTAAATAATGTTATCCATCCATCTATGTTGCCTGTATAATCATGTTACCCCAAAATCTCTACGAATCCTTTACCTTGAAAAGTGGGGGTTGGAGACAGTTTGCCCCCTTTTACTGTAAGTTTTTGGAAGAGCCCAGTTGTCATTCTCCCAATCTTATATTTTGAGAAGGGCGTACCTTGTGCGGTTGTTGCCCGCAAACTGTAAAGAACTTTGTGGAGGCAGCAGCTGAACACTATCAGCTCCCCTAAGGGATGGCAGCAAGGCACAAAAGCCTCCCACATCCAACATGGTACTCTGTACATATGTGGGGAGTCCGAGGTATCCTTTGGGCTACAGCTAATGCGTCAGTAAGGTCAGGAAATTTTCTTGCTCTGGTTCTTCTTGACAGGGTCTGGGCAGCTCCAGACCACACAGGTTCTTTCAGGCTTAGGAGAGAGCTGATGAAAAATGTGGCTCTCCTAAAAGTATAAGATGAGAAAGTAACTAGTTATTCAGCCTAAGTTGTGAAAAAACCTGGAGTTTTATCCAGTCTGTTGTTTGAACTTTTGTATCACTTTGAAATATTTACACAAATAAAACATATTAGAATGGTTTTTATATTAGAAACATTACACTCTAATCTTGGTCTATGAATGCAAACTGTATTCTAAGCTAGAAGTTAAGTGATGAGAACATTAAAAGGTTCTTGCTATATCTATCCTCTCCATTGTTTACTGCTCCTCAGTTTTTGTCTGCAAATTTTATCGATTATATGTTTTCTTCCAGGTCATTAATAAAAATGATAACTAGCATAAGGCAAAGTACCAATTCCTGTGGGAATTTGCTAGAAACACACCTGCTCGATGATGATTCCCTGTTTACTATTACATTTTTAAGACCTATAAATTAGTCCACTATTAATCCATTTAATGTGTGCTGTGTTAATTTTATATTCTAATTTTTAAACAAATTGTCCAATGCCTTTCCAAAGCCTAACTATATTATATCAATATTATTACCTTTATCAACCAAATTCGTTATCTCATTAAAAAAAATACCAAATTAGTTTGACGGGATCTGTTTTCCATAAACCCATTTTGATTGGCATTTATTATATTACCTTTCCTTTAATTCTTTATTAATTGAGTCCCATATTATTCGTTCCATTATGTTTTCTGGGATTATTGTAAAACTGATGGGATTAAAATTGCCCCAGTGATCCTATTTGCCCTTATTAAATATCAGCACAACAGTAGCTTTCTTCTCATCTTCTGCAACTTTCCAAATATTCCAAGCCTTACTGAAGATCAACATTAGCAGTCCCATAAGCTCCCAACCAGCTCTTATAAAACTCTTCGATGTGAGTAATGTGGACCTGCAGATTTTAAAAATGTGTTTAGTATTTGCTGTTAAACATCCTTCTGAAATACTAGTGGAATGCAAGGAGTGGTATCATCACATGATATGACTACATTATCTGTTTTCTCTCAAATACAAAACATGTTTATTGAACATTTCTGCCTTATTATTGATAATTTTACCTTTTCTCTCTAGTAATGGACCACTATCTTTACTAGGATTTTTTTATGATACTGATAGTTTAAAAACTTCTTGTTGCTGGCCATAGATTTCTCTTTGTGGCCTTTTGCATCCCTTTTTCAATTCAGTTTATTTGCGACCAGTTGGATGAAACAGAGATATCAAAAAGCTCATTTAATTGCTTGTATTTGGTATGCTCACAAAACATCAATATTAGAAGTTTTTTAGTTTTTTTGTTCCACAAATGATTTAAGATCTATGCAACTGGGTCTGAACAATGTAACATTTAAAATGACTTCCTAACTTCTCAGAAGTTGAAGTGGGATGCCTCTGTCACAATCTGCATAGGTGGAGCCCTTTCTATCTGGAGGCAGTGCAGGCTTGAAAGCCGAAGTGTTTGAAATTGTTCCACATAATATTGTGGACTCTTGTACGATACATTGTGAATCTCTGGCAATGCAAAACACAGATGGGAACTCGTTCTGAATTCTGCTCTTAAAACCACTCTTCTCAAGGCACATCTCTTTGCAGTGCTTTGTGAAGAAATGGGAGTAGAGCACGTTTGTTGTTTCCCATGGAATAAAGGCAGCTATCCAGAAGAAAAGTTTTGCAACACATTTATGAATTGAGAAATGAATTTCTACTTTTTCTATTGAATTTGAATTTCAACTATGCTCTCACTGTTTTATTCCCACTGACTTGTGTTTATGGCTTACCTTAATGGTATTTTTGATAAATTGAATTTTCTAAATGTCTCATTCCAAGGACCAAAAAGTACTATTTTTGACCAGCACAACACAATATCAGGATTCAAGAGAAAGTTTGCTCTCTGGAAAACAATTATTAAAACTTGTTTACACATTCCATTTCCATTATTAACCACAATGAGCACTGATACAGAATCTGGCTCCACAACACTCAGCAGTTCAATCGAGAATCACTTGACTTCTCTCAGAGCCAATTTGGATAATTATCTTCCCAAAGGAAATGCACCCCGAATGACTGAATTATCCAACCCTTTGTAGCTGAGTCAGTGACTTTGTACCATTTCTCAATTGACGTTCGGAAGAAGATGATTGAATTTCAGATTGATATATCACTGCAAATTTAACTTAAAAACAGTCTTTGGGATTTTTTTTAGTTGAAAGTTGAACATCCAGCTTTGTCAAAGTGTGCAGTCAAAGCTCTTTTACTGTTTGGTTCATCTTATTTGTGTGAGATCAGATTATATGCATTCACTGTGGTAAAGACTGTTTGAGACTGGAAGTGGAGGACAACCTCAGTGTGTCAGTTTAAAAAAAAAATCTCCCCACAAATTGATAAACTGGCTGCAAAGGAAAAGGCCTTTACATCAATTAAATTGCCTTTGCCTGTAAATTTCAAATACAGATACTTAACGTTCTATTAAGATTTGTTTTAGTCTTATAAGTAGGATATCAAGCATATTTTTGCATATATCTATTTTTTACTGGATGAGAAGGCAGTGACTAACCAAAAATTATACCTTATTGGGGGCAAGGGTTGGTTCAGCTCAAAAAGTTTGTAAACAATTGTTGTAGAGGCAGCAAGAGACATCTGTCACCTGTATCAATGTCTGCAACTTCCACAAATGAGGACAATATCTATCATATTCTGCATGAAGGATTCCTTATGCATCCCCTTTCCAATTCTCTGGTGGTTTCTACTATCTCATAAAAAAATAAGACTTCTAGTTCTCCTTAGTCAACTACACCAGATAAGAAACAAAGGTGATACATTCCTCTGCCATGTTGGTCATTGGGGCAGCAAACTATGGTTCTAAAATATTTAGGTTAGGTATCAGTTCTGATCATAAGAAAAATCTGGAAGTAAAATTGTGGATAAGAGAACACTGGATTTAGAATGTAGTCAGTTTTTAAAAGACTCAGCATCTTAGCATCAGTAGAATATACTTTTAACACAATTGAATTGCTTTGGCCAAAACTTAGATTATGTATTTTAAGAGTAATTAAATTGGGAAAAGTAAATACATATGTAAGGAGAGATATAAAATACTGGCAGGCCCAAGAAGTTAGTAGATTCATTTATAGTGTAGCAACATTATTTGAGGGGAATGTTTTGAAACCAGGGGATTAGGAAATGACATAGTTGCTTATCATTCATTACAGGAACCCAACTGAATGTTAAAAATATCTTAAAATACTAACACTAGAATACTAATAAAAACTTATTAAAAGTATTTAGTCTCCAGCCTAAGCCTGTGGTTGTGGGAACCAAGAGGTAGCAGATCCACTCTTCTCCGTTCTGCCCTTCAGAGGCAGAAGCAGAAGGGTACTCACTGATTATATGCAGAAAAGCAGATGATTGAAAGCCAGGAATAATTTATCATATCTGGCACTTGGAGGCACAAAATATCAAGAGTGGAAGACATGTAGACAACCACTTAATGAAGAACCGAAAGCTTGAAATTATGTAAGGAAACCCTAAGAATACAATAAATGAATCTACTAACTTCTTGGGCCTGCGAGTCTTCATGTTCCTGAACAGTGTCATGTTTAAGACTCTTGCTTCAAAAGTTTAGGAGTCATGAGTCATGACTTCAGAAGTTTAGGAATCATGAATTATAAACAAGTTTAGGAACATGACTCCTAAACTTCTGAAGAAAGAGGTTCTCACTCTCCTCCACATTGCAGCTGTGGAACTAGTTCCCACTCAGTATAGAGTAAGGGGATTCTATTACAAAGACTTTCTGGTCCCCAGAAAAGGAGGACATATGGAGATTGACCCTAGACCTCATAATGAGTACCTTTCTCAAGGTACAGAAGTTCAAGACACTTGCAGCTAGCATACCATCCTTAGATTCATGGTATTGATTCACAAATCTCAGCCTTTTAAGACATATATATTCAAATCACAATACACCTCCCTCAGGAGGTTTCTACACTTTCTTGTTGACCAGAACCACTATTGGTATTGGATCCTGCTATTTGGACACTCTGCCATTTCCTGTGTTTTCACAGAAGTTGTGGAAGTATTTGCCATGCAGTTTCGTCGATGGGGAATGATCATCTTCCCTTTTCTTGATGATTGGTTTCTCAAGGAACATTTTTATACCGAAGTTTGAATTTCTGTAGAGACAGCTATGACTCTATTCAGTATGGTTGGCCTTCAGCACAAAACCAGAAAGGTCATCCCTCTTACCTGTGCAATGGATAGAGTACATAGGGACCATTTTTGATGCTACAACATCCAGAGCTTGCATTCCAGAGGGTGCCTCTCTCTGTCACATTTCATCTGCTGAGTTGAATTGAGCTCTCAAGTGGCTGTCAGGCCATATCTACAATTCCTTGGCCACATGGCACATGCATCTTTGTCACTGTACACACTCACCTAGGGTGTGACCAGATAGCAAGTGTGAAAAATTGTGAAGGGGTAATGGGAACCTTTATAAGAAACAGCCCTGAATATTGAGACTGTCCCTATAAAATCAGGACATCTGGTCACCCTACACTTACCTACATATCTGCTGCTTCCAAATCTCTCTCAGAACAGTTTATATCCCCAGCAGAAGTCTAAAAAAAAGTCTTTCCATCCCATGTCTTATGTTACTTTCCCTCAACTAGTAGAAGAATCCAGATAAGGTATTCTCAGGGTTATCATCAACCCTTTCCCCCACTGTCACAGTAGTTTTGGACACTTCCCTTCTAGAATGGGGAGCTCATCTGCAATATCATGCTATCCAGGGCATCTGGACCATTCAGAATTACATCCTTCATGCTGATATTTTAGAGCTCAGGGCCATAACTCTCCAATCATGATACTGTGACATACATGAGGGTCAGCATGGGTTATATAAATTGTCATAGGCATACACTACCTTGCATGGAGTTGCAGTTTAAATGTTCAAAAGCAGAAATGTAGCTGATTAGGGTAATTTTACTTTAAAAAAATAAGCACTTCAGGGTTTAGGGGCAGATAACCAGGTGTTTTATGAATCCCAGTAGAATCTGATTCTATGATTTAGAGGCCCAAAGTGGCAAGTTAGGCACCTATTTCCTTTTGTGAATCTAGCTCCAAATACACTTGCATACGATGTACTACAATATCTGGTGTGCATTTAGAAGGCAAGGTCATGTAGTAGCTATGGCAAGAACCTGGAAGTTAGATAGGGTCTATTTTAACTATGCCAGTGACTCATTTCATGATCGTGGGCAGACAGCTTAAACTTCTTCTTCAGGGAGTGTCCCTGTGGGTGCTCCACTTTTAGGTGCACCAGCGCCGCTGCGCCTACCAGTCGGAGAAACTTTCTGTGCCACAGGGTTTCCATCTGTAAAATGAATTTAACCATATTTATCTACTGTTTAAAGTGTTTCAGAGGGATAGCCATGTTAGTCTGTTTCAGAAAAAATAAGGAGTCCTATGGCACCTTAAAGACTAACAAATTGATTTGGGCATAAGCTTTTGTGGGCTGTAACCCATTTCATCAGGTGCCACAGGACTCCTAATTGTTTTTGTTCTAAGAGTGTTGACATTTGTGAATAAATCCATATACAAGAGGCAAATGTTGTTAATAATGAATAAAATTTGCCTCAAGTGAATGGAATCATATAAATGTGTTTAAATATCTGTCATGGCCTGCTTCATAGCATTATGTCATCTTAGTGTACTGTGCTCTAACTGAAACTAATAAACTGGTGCACAGAAAAAGTCCACTGAAAAAGTGGAAACACCTTAATACTATCTTTCAAAGTTACACACTCAAGAGGAAGAACTGCTGCAGCAACTTTCTGCTGATAGTCATATCTGTGGTGTATGCAGTGTTGTAGTCATATTGATTCAAGAAGTGAGACAGAGTGAGTGCAATAATATATTTTATTGGACTAACTTTTCTCACCAGTGGAAGTTACCTCATTTACCTTGTTTTTCTAATATCTGTAGATGTACAACAAGTAGTCCTGTGGCACCTAAGAAACTAAGAAAAAAATATATATAGTATCATGAGCTTTTGTTGGCAAACCCCACTTCTTCAGATGAGCTGGAAGCTGGAATTGAAAAAAAATGTAAATGTACAGTTATTTGGGGTTTTTTTTCTTCTTAATCTATTGGATAGTGAAGTGATTCTCAAACCATCTTTGGTATGTGTGCATGTGTGTAAATAATAATTGATATTTTTCTGCAGGTTGGCCTGGATGGAAATGGGAAAATAACCTGTGCGACCCTAGCCTGTTATTTATCAAACTGTAGTCTCTTTAGATTGTCTGTTACCCAAAGTTACAGCTACACAGATTTCAGGGAGGACCTGAAAAGAGTCTATAGACAAACAGGGCTGGAGGGCCAGAACACTGTTTTACTCATCACTGATTCAGATATAGTTCAGGTACATGCTTTTTTACATGATGTTTTTGCTGAAGTTAAGAGTATGTGCATTCATGTTTTTTTACAGTTGTACCATTGTGGAGATACAAACATGTTCTGTATAAATGGAGACCATGGGCTGAAAATTAGGCTCTTTAAAAGTTTGATCCTGCTTCCTTTTCAAGTCAATAGCAAAACTCCCATTGACTTCAGTGATGCAGTATTGGGGTTTGATTATATGCATATAGTGACAAACCTATTTCCTAAACTGTATTCCTATTTCACAAAAATGTGAAAAAATAGGCATCAATTTAAATAATTGTAAAATGAATCTCACACTTCAATAAGTTGATTAGTTGGCAAGATATATTCACAGTTCACCCATAGTTGAAAGAACTAGGTATTTGACCTTATGCTTCAAAAGGTACTTGTGGCCATAAGTTTCATGATGTACCTGCATGCATCATTATGTACATTTTTTGTATTTGCATATAAGTCCAAAGCCCACAGCTAAGGCATAAACATGGAGACCTAAGAGGTGAGTTAGAAATTATGGGGAGTATGGGCTGTTATAGCAGAGATAACAGAGAGACCAGATAAAATCAAATCAGTATTTTAGTTGCCTGTATACTAACGAGAAATATAGAGAATAAACAGGAAGAACTTGAAATGCCTGCTCCTGTACCCTACCTCCTGCCCAGATCCTGCACCCCCATCCCTATCCCACTCACTGGCAGCTCTATCCCACACATTGGACCCCTCATTTTTGGCCCCACCCCAGAGCCCTAGGGAGGCCCACAAAATCCACCAACCCTGGAACCCCAGAAGAGTTAATCTGGCCTGAGGCCTTGAACCTTAGTTCTCCCTGCCATGGGAGTGAGGTGTCTTAGTTGGGGGGGGAATTTGGAGGTGTTTTTTGTTTTGGTTTCGTTTTCGGGGGGGGGGTTGCTTCTCACTTGCGTGGTTCCCACCTCTGCCATAAAGACAATGTTGAAACCTTTTGTATTGGACATAATATTTTACTTTATTTAAAATGAAGTTTGGTAAACTTACATGAGAAAGTAAAAGTGCCCAGCCCCCATCTGGCCACAGCATCATGTTCCCAGCCCTGATCCTGGGACAGGCCTGGTAGCATGTCCCCCATCTGGCCGCAGGAAGGGCTGGTGGTGGCAGCCCCCTCCTGCTGCAACATGTGCAGGAGGGGAGGCCACAAACCAGCAGTGGTGATCCTGGCCCGGCCCCTCATCCAGCCACTGCTGCCCAGGTGCAGCAGCCCAGCCCGAGCCAGGTAAGGTAATCCGTCCTCCCCCCCCCATACTCTACTTCCCACCCCCAGCACTATGCCCTGCCTCTTGCACCTCCCACACACTCCTGCCCTGAGCCCCTCATACACCCCAACCCTGACTCTTGCACCCCCAGAAGCAGCAGAAGTCCCATTAAATAAAGTCTGTGAGTACAATGCTTCATTTATGCTATTATTATTCATCATGTCAGTTATCAATAATATTAAGTTGTATATTTTCATGCAAATGGGCATTCTTATACGGCTCTTTGCTGACCACTTGTTCTGAATTTTTAATGTAGTTTGGCTCTTTCGTTTGAAAAGGTTGCCGATCCCTATATTAATTAGTAACACGGGATTTTAAAAAATCATTAAGATCAGATTTGTAGATATTTGCAACACTCCAAAAAAATCTGTTTTTTTCTTTGTTATCTTACGCCATTAACACCTATGTAAACTTTGTTTGAAATGTAATCATGCAAATGTCCTGGCGCATGCCCTTCCCCCCACCTACCTTTGTGCAATCTGCTCCCAAGGGGGGGGGCTGGGATAAAATCCTGCTTCTCAAACTAGCAGGCACCAGCCATCTGTCCTGTTCTAACTCCCAGCTAAAGCACAAACAAATTATCCACATCTCCCCCACCTCACAGCACAAACTCCCCCCCAGCATTCACCCGTCCCCACTTTCCTTCACCTACCCCATGGAGTCAGCCCCTTATCTCCCCCTTCCCAGGTAGCTTGAGAGTGTTGCATTTCTGCCTCTCTCTCCTTGCACAGACAGGATTCTCCAAGCTCCCCTCCCCTCTGGCTCCCCTCAGCCAATTACTCCCTCCTTCCTTCTCCTCCCCCAAGCCACTTATTCTCTCCTTATCTTCCTTCTTTACCTGTTCTGGGAGCTGCTCAGTTCAAACCCAGAGCAGCTCCGTTTAGCTGCTTGCTTAGTAAAATGATGCCCTGTCCCACACTGGTCAGCTGAGATCCCTGCCTGTGTGGGAGCTTTGAACTTCTGAGCAGAGCTCGAAAAACAGCTGCATGGTCACGTAGCTTACAGGGAACTTAGGTGATGGGGGATTCCAACTTTCTAGCCAATTTTGGGGAAAGAAACAGCTGTGATAGCATCAGAACAGAAAGTGATAAAAAAGTAGAGGAGGGCGATCCCTGCTCCCAGAGTACTAGGGAAGGGCTGGTTTAGAACCAGCAGGGGCAATCAGGGGTAATGGAACACATGGGGCTAATTGACCAGGCCTGCAGAGTCAGACCAGCCGAACCCAATTAGGACGCCTGGAGGTAATTAAGATAACCAGTTCAGACTGGCTATAAAAAAGCTGGCCTGCAGTTGTTGCGTGTGTGCAGCTGGGAAGAAGGAGGAGAGCACCACTGGAAGTAGGAGGAAAGGAGATCACAACTAGGAGGATGAATCAGAGAGAAGGAAGGTACTGGGGAAGGTGTAGGGAAGTAGCCCAGGTGTCTTGGAGCTATATTCTAGCAGGTGTTGGGGACTCTCATGAGTAGCTACTATCACAGGGACCTGGGTTGGAACCTGGAGCAGAGGGTGGGCCCAGGTTCCCCCCAACACCCACCTCCCCATTTCCACTCAGGGAAAAGGACTGTGGAGTTTATTCTCCGTTTTACCATACACTGGCCAATGTTGATCTCTTTTCATCAAACAGCAAATTAAAGCCCTGGGCCTGGTGCCTAAAACTGCGTGCTGCTGTGAATCTCTGAGGCAAGCAAATCCGCCAGGAAGTGTAGGACCCATCAAATTTTCATAGGAGTTTTTTCACACAGGGCACAGATTATCCACCAAGGTCTCGAGTGTTTTGGAGGCACTTTTTTTATTTCAGAATGTGGAGAAAGTTTCTAAGGGGGGGGGCTGTTCTAGATTTGATTTTAACAAATAGGGAGAAACTAGTTGAGAACTTGAAAGTGGAAGGCAGCTTGGGTGAAAAAGATCATGAAATTATAGAATTCATTATTCTAACGACTGGTAGGAGAGAGAACAGCAAAATAAAGACAATGGATTTCAAGAAGGCAGATGTTAGGAAATTCAGGGAATCGGTAGGAAAGTTCCCATGGGAAGCAAGACTAAGAGGAAAAACAATTTAAGAAGTTGACAGTTTTTTAAAGAGATGTTATTAAAGGTGTAAGAGCAAAGTATTCCACTTCATAGAAAAGTATGGCAAGAGACCCCCCCCCCCCCCCGGCTTAACCAAGAAATTGATCTGAAAATCAAAAAGGAGTCCTACAAAAGTGGAAACTGGGTCAAATTACAAGGAGCACTCTACATGAATAACACAAATATATAGGGGCAAAATTAGAAAGGTGAAGGTACAAAAGGAGCTCATACTAGCTCGAGATATACTAGCTAGAGATATAAAAGGTAACAAGAAAACATTCTACAAATGTATTAGAAGCAAGACGAAGACCAAGAACAGGGTAGGACCATTACTTAATGAAGAGGGAAAAACAATAACAGAAAATATGGAAATGGCAGAGGGTGCTTTAAATAGTCTCAAGAAAAAATACCACCTCCTCTTTTTTGCCCATTAGAGGGAGCACCAGCCACCCACAGCAGCTCCCTCTCCCCCAGCACTGTAAATCTAATCCTGGCCCAGCACTGAGGGGATATTCTGACATTGGTCAGAGGAAGATGGAGTCTGTCCTGTACTCACCCTATAGTGTGGCTCTTGTCTCAAAGAACTGGGCCTAATTCACCAGTCCAGACATTGTGACCTGGCCCACACAATCATAGCACCACTCAGGATTGTCATGGCCACTCCTCTGTCATGACAAAAATGTGGCTGAGCCAAATGTGAGTGAGTAGTCCTGTGACCCTGACAATGCCGCTCAGACTTGGTTTGGCAGCGAAGTCAAATGTGAGCAGTACTGTAACTCTTTGCACCAGGTCACATCACCTGGAGATGGGATATAGTCCCAGCCTATGGGACAGCGTGGGTTAGACTCACTTTCTAACTCCTCCCAAGCCTCAATAGCACACCGAGCAAGTGACTCATTTAGAATCTCCTTGCAACCTACTGGTTTCCAATCCACTGTTTGTGAAACTCACATTTATTAAAATCACAGGTGCAAAATCACAAATAAATAGAAAAATTACAGTATCTGTGAGAAATCTTCAGCACTAAAAATTGTTATAATATATTAGTTTTGTAAAAAAAAAATAAGTAACAAGTTTTACAAGGATTACTAATTGCTTTTCTTTACCCTAGGATTCTTTTTTAGAACATGTGAGCTGCATTCTGAATTCTGGAGAAGTGTTTGATTTGTTCGATAAGGAAGAGTTGGAAGATATTGTTGTGAAGCTTACAGCTGTTGCCGAAAAGGCTAACTGCTCTAATAGCAGAGAAGATATTCTTTCATTCTTCTTGCAGGTACTATTTAAAATAATTAATTTTAGAGGATTTGAAACTTGTTTTTTATCAAAATGTCAAAGGGTTAGACCATGTTCTCATTAAACTATAGTTTTGCCATTATCAGCGTGAGCAAGAGTAGATAGCTGTATAGAAGACCTTTTCAAAAATACCTAAGTCTAAAGTTAGTGAGGCACTTAAATCATTTTTGAAAATGGAGCTTAATCACTTCAATGTTTTGAAAAAATTGCCCCATGTCTATATTACTACATACAATTTTTAAATAGTGGTCATTTTGAATTTTAAATGTATGTTTTGCATGATATTTAACCCTTGTTTCTTCTTCGAGTAGTGTCCCTACAGTGGAGCACCTATGGGGGTATGTCTAGACTACAGGCTTTTGTTGACAGAGAGCGTCTAGACTACATCCAGTTCTGTCGACAAAGCAAACCACTTTGTCGACATGAATGTAGATGCAAAGGACAGTGTAGATGCAATAACGCCGTCTGTCGACAGAACTCTGTCAACAAAAGGCGTTATTCCTTGTAGAATGAGGTTTACCGCCGTCGACAAAACTGCCAAGTTCTGTCGATGTTATGTCGACAGAACTCGGTGGTAGTGTAGACGCAGGTATAGTTTTGTCGACAAAAGTCCACTTTTGTCAACAAAACCCTATAGTCTAGACACACCCTTGGTGTTGGGCTCAACCCAGCACCACAGATTGGAGTTTTTCAAGAGCCGTAGTCAGCCAGACTTTGCATGCATGGTTAACATCTCACGCCGTGTGTGCCCTATGCCTGTTGCGCGTGGTCTGGCTCCTTCCAGTTCCTTTCAACCATCCTCGGTCGCAGATGGAGCTCTGCCTCTCTCCCATCCTGTCAGAAAGATTTGGTTATAGAATTAGCTTTAGCTGTAGATTCCTGCAAATAGTTAGTTCTAGTTGTAGTCTTGTTAATACTTATTTCAAATCGTTCATTCTTTTAAAAAACAAAAACAAAAAAAACCCCACAGTTGGACTCCATTCATTGGCTTAGGCCATTTAAAAAAAAAAAAGGAGAAATGCCTGGCTCACCAGGCTTCAAAAACTGTGACATCTGCCGTGAAGCGATGCCAGCCTCAGATGGGCATGCGTCATGTGTTTGCTGTTTGGGTGAGGCTCATGTGCCGCAGAAACGCGTGCATTGCTCAAAACTCACGGCCAGGACCCGCAGAGACAGGGAAGCGTGCCTTAGGATAATCCTGTTTGATAAGGCATTTTAACCCACAAATACCTTGCCCGCGGCTGCCTGAGACCCAGCAGCACCTCAGAAACGGAGAGTCTCTTCCCCAGGGATAGCCCCAACAAAGATGATAAGGGCGTTCCCAACGTACTCCCTGCCGGCCACTCCAGTCAGCAGAGTGAGCACGGGCGACAAGCTGGGAACATCCGGCACCGCCTCCAGCACTACAAAAGCAGCTACAAGTGCCAAACAGAAAAAGGCACCGATCGCAGTACCGACAGGGAAGGCACCGATGGCACCCAGATCGGCGTTGGCACCTGAGGCCTCAACTAGCCGTAACCCCATGCTGACATCAGCACTGACACAAGAGGCACTGCCAGCTTCGGAACCAGCACCGAGTCCATGGGCACTGAAGCACACCGACATGGTGGCGGCACCGAAGAAAGCAGCTGCAAAAACTGACACCCGCTGCTTTTCTTGTTCTCCCTCACCTACGTTCTTTCCGGCACCATTGATAACACCCCCCACACCATGCTCCCTGGTGCCAAGCGTGTATCTTGAGCACCAGACAGCATGCCCATATTCTCCTCAACAGAGGTCTCCATCTCCATACCTCTCAGCACCACAGAGAGACACAAATTATTACGGAAGGCAGTTCTCTCCTTCTCCATCACCATCATTGAGTTACTCTCATTCTCCGATGCTATCTCCATGGTCGATACATCACAAGCGATACAGGATTGCAATGTCCTCCAGGCAGTCTTCACCGGCACGGTTGGATCATTACTACTATCATTACTCTAGACCGTATTATTATTATTATCATCATCAGTTGTACTCGCGCAGGCGGTCTCTGTGCTGCCATCGATAGCCTAAACACCACTCTCTCCCAACCACAACATGGGAGCAACACTTTCCAGCCACATCCCCTCAGAGCCCGACACAGCAGTCAGAGCCCGAGGAAGGTCAGCTGTCAGAGGCAGAAGATTGCCAACCCGGCACTTCTCCTACTGACCTCTTGTCTTCATCTCCTGATGATGCAGTAATCCCAGGAGATATGTCACCACTGGATGACCTCAAGCAATTCCAAGAATTGTTTAAACAGGTTGAGGGAGAGCCAAGAGGTTCAGCCGAAAGAAGTACAGAGCAAACAACACCGCCTTCTTAAAAATGTGCACCCTCAACATAGGGCAAGAACTGCTCTGCTAATCAACGAGGCGATCATGGAGGCTGTGGAAGAAATCTGGCAAACCCCAGCTCCCACCCCACCAACCAGTAAACATTCTGACAAGAAATACTCTGTACCATCCAAGGGTCTGGAATTTTTATTTAACCATCCGCAACCGAATTCCCCGGTCATGGACGCAGCGCAACAGAGGGCCAAGATCCCGCGATATAGAAATACACCAGCCGACAGAGAGCAAGAAACTGGACATATTCGGTAGGAAAATATACTCCTCGGCCACATTGCTACTTAGGATCTCAAACTATGCCGCCCTCCTGTCAAACCACAACTTTGACAATTATACAAAGCTGACCAACTTGATGCAACATCTCCCAGAGTCCAAAAGGTCACTCTTAAAGGCGATCGTACAAGAGGGTTATTCCTCTGCGAGAGCCAGTCTCCAGATTGTCCTCAACATCACAGACACAGTGGCCCAGTCCATGGCCACAGCTATTGCCATGAGGAGGACATCATGACTGGTGTCTGCTGGAGTCCCAAAAGAACTCCAGGGCAAAGTGGAAGACCTCCTATTGAAAAGCAAAAGCTTCTTCGCAGAGAAGACAGATTAGGTTCTTCATTCGGGAAAGGACTCCCGAAACACATTGCGCATGCTGGGGATGTACACACCCCCATATAGGCGCAAACGTTATACCCCACAGAGAAGATATGATCAACCATACTTCCAGCGGCAACAACAACAACACCGTGCCTTCAATCAGCCACGTATGAAACAATGTTCGCAATGAAGACGCACTCAGACCGCCCGCACCTCTCCTCAGACAGCTGCTAAGCAGCAAATTTGACTCCTTGTTTGAGGGCATGCAGACATCGCACATTGTCGACCCAGAACAGCAAGAGTCTCTTATCTTTCATCACCGCCTGAGGCCATTCTATCTCCAATGGGCCAATATTACCTCAGACAATTGGGTCTTGGAAATTGTGTTGACGGGCCTCACCATCCCTTCCTCGCTCTTCCTCCACCTATCCCACCCACCCTGACCCTCTTCAGGGACCCTTCTCACGAGGACTTATTAAAACAAGAGGTCCATTGCCTCCTTTCCATCAGGGCCATAGAGAGGGTGCCAGCAGAGCTCACAGGAAGAGGGTTTTTTTTTCTCATTTCCTCACCCAGAAAAAAACAGGAGGTTGGAGACCAATACTCGACTTCCTCAAGCTCAATCGACACCTCTGAAAACAACGGTTCAAGATGGTCACCTTAGCTACTATAATCCCTTCTTTAGACAACTGAGACTGGTTTATGGCCCTTGACCTTCAGAATGCTTATTTCCATATCGCCATTCATCCAGCATACAGATGATTCCTTCATTTCAGTCACCAGTGAGCATTTGCAGTACCGGGTTCTACCCTTTGGACTCGCATCCTCTCCCAAGGTATTCTTGAAAACCCTGGTTGTAGTGGCAGCCCATCTGCATCGGAAGGGAGTTATAATTTTTCTGTACCTAGACAATTGCCTCAAAGGGATGATCGTACGAGGAAATGAGTCATATAGTCGCAATAGCGAGGCAGACCTTTGACTCCCTTGGGTTGATCATAAATGAATAGAAGACGACAATCGAACCATCTCAAACTTTGAACTTCATAGGTGCCCATCTAGACTCTCCTTCGGCACAAGCCTACTTACCGGTAGAATGGTTTCAGATGACACAAGACCTATTGAATGTCCTACTCCATGCCCCCACTGTTTTGGTACTCACCTGTTTACAGGTATTGGGTCATATGTCCACTACTACCTTCATAGTCAGTCACGCAAGACTACATTTTCGCTGCCTCCAATACTGGATGGTGACAGTATATGTCTTGATGAGACAGTGTCCACAAAGTAGTAATCCCCCCGGCCCATGTCTGTATGTCTCTCATATGGTGGACCAAACCACACAACCTCCTGGCAGGCATACCATTCCACCAGCACCAGCTATCAAGGCAGATAACTATGGATGCCTCCCTTACCGGCTCGGGTGCCCATAAGGACAACATGACGGTTCAGGGCCAGTGGTCCACAACAGAAGCGGCCCTTCATATAAACCTTCTTGAACTCAGAGCCGTCCGCAATGCTTGCACACACTTCCAGGACTACATATCCAGTACAACCATCAGAATACTTTCCGACAATATTGCAACTATGTATTATATAAATCGCCAAGGCAGTGCATGGTCCCAATCGCTCTGCACAGAGGCTGTCCATCTATGGAGCTGGTGCATCCGCCATAAGATCACATTAGTAGTGTCTTACTTACCTGACACCAACAAATTGATCACGGACTCGCTGAGCAGACATTTCCTGCACAACCACACATGGGAGATACATATCAACGCTCTCCAGTGCGTCTTCCAACACGGGATTCCCGTCAATAGACCTGTTCACCACAGGCAAGAATGCAAAATGTCACCGCTACTGCTCCAGAGCTGGCATTGGACAGGGGTCTTTGGGGGATGCCTTTCTGCTCCACTGGGGGAATTCCCTACTCTATGCTTTTCCTCCAATTGTACTAATAACCAGAGTCCTAGAGGAAAAAAAATGCCAATGGAACCCAAGTCATTCTCATAGCCCCCACCTGGCCATGTCAGCCATGGTACCCGTTCTTCCATCGAATGTCTCTGTAACCTCCATACACCTTTCCTTTCCTGCCAGGCCTACTCTCTCAAGACAACGGCTCTCTCTCTTCCACCCAAGCTGCTACACCTGACTGCTTGGCTCCTAACTGGTTTAAGGACTCCAAGGACTTGTGCTTGGACCAAGTCAAAGAGATACTGATTCACAGTAGAAGGAAAGCTACCCAAGCAACTTACATGGCAAAATGGCGCAGATTTGCTATCTAGTGCTCTGAGAACCATATTAACCCCTTTGCTTCATTGCTACACCAAATTCTCAATTACATTCTCTATCTGAAGCAAACGGGCCTGTCAATTACATCACTAAAAGTGCGTCTAGCAGCGATTACAGCCTTCCACCATTCTATAGACAGCACCTCAGTGTTTGCCCATCTAACCACAAAAAGGTTCCTAAAAGGTGTCTCAAACCTCAATCCCCCTCACATACCCCCACCCCCATTCTGGAACCTGGACTTAATACTGGATACCCTGACACGTCCCCCCCCGCCCCTTTGAACATTTGGCCACCATTCCACTCAACATGTTGACACTCAAGCTGGTATTCTTGCTAACGGTAACATCGGCCCGCAGGTTCAGTGAATTTGTAGCTCTTATGTCAACACCACCATATACAACCGTGGTCACCAACCGGTAGATCGCAATCTACCAGTTGATCGCAGGGGCTCCATTAGTTGATCTTCAGCTCCCTCTGAAATGCACATCTGCACACAACAAATTTTACATCAGCACTCTTCATTTGCCGAGCAGCACCACAGGTGAGTAGTTGTGGTGGCGTGGTGGGATCTGCTGGGCAGCATCAGGAGAGCTAAAACATCCCGGCCAGCTGGGCTGGATCAAAGAATGGGAGCCGCCCGACCAGCTGGCTATGGCGTTCAGCCGGGGGAGGCTGCGCTGCGCTCCAGCTGGTCAGATGGCTTCCCCTCTGCTCAAGCCCATGTGGAGCGTGGTGCACCATGGCTGAACGCCATGGCCAGCTGGCCGGGCAGCCACTTCTCTTTGCTCCAGTCCAGCTGCCCTGCGCTCAGCCCAGGAAGGCTGCACCTCACTCCAGCTGGGCTGGAGCAAAGAGGAAGGACTGCCCGACCAGCTGGCCATGGCGTTCAGCCCAGGGATGACGTGTTGTAGGCCGCTCCACCAGACAATGCTTCCCCCCTTAGACGTTCCTTTATCATCTTATAGCCACTAGGTGCAACCCACATGCAAATCCCTGCCAAGGCCATGCTGTTTAAATACAAACCCCCAGATTCTAGGAGCCTCAGTCTCTCCCCAGACACAGACCTGCCCAGCCCTGCCCGCTGGGGAGTTTCCCTCAGTGCCTGGGATTGAGAATGGAACCTCTGCTGCTTTTCCTTTCCCTGTCCTCTCCCAGGTGTAGCTGGTCCAGTCCAGCCCAGTGACAGTAAAGCTGGAGAGACCCTCATATTGACCTGTGCTGTCTCGAGTGAATCCATCACTGGCAGCAGCTATGATTGGAACTGGGTCCGGCAGGGGCCTGGGGCCCAGTGAAGCTGTCCCTTCTGGGTTCCAACTCCAGCAGACCATACTGACTAGCGTGCACAAATAAATCATGAAAATTTTAAATTCTAAATCCAAACAGCTGTAAAAGCTGTCTTTAGTCTGACCCTGATAATAATATCACCACACTGTACCAAAACAGAAATATTACACATTTGGTAGTTAGTACTATCTTACTTTTTATTTTAGCTATACATCCCTGGCTGGTGATAATCATGAGTGGTGAAACTGGGCCACCTAAAAAATGTACAACTGTCCCGTGGAATGGGAAAATGAATTTCTGTTCACAAATGTGAAAGATAAGAGTGTATGCCGCATGTCATCAAAGTTTATCATCAAGTAAAAGGGGCAATTTGGAACAACACCACACAACAGTACATAGTACATTTCAGGACAGTTTTCCCTTGAACAGCATGCTTCATACAAAAAGTTAACAAACAGAAGGCCATTTTGAAAGCTCAACAGTCATTTTTTTAAACCAGCAGCAAAAGGCAAAGCCTGCACTGAAGCATCATTTCATATTTGTTATCTGCTGGCAAAACACAAGAAATCATTCACAGATGGCGAAGTAATTAAAGAAGCAATGACTGTGGCCGCTGACTCTTTATTCAAAGATTTTAAAATCAAAGAAGAAATAATGACAGCAATCCAGAGCATGTCACTTTGTGCTTCCATAGTAGCAAGACGAGTGGAATCTTTGTCTGAAGACGTCTTTCAGCAATTACAACAGGACCTGAAGGACTGCAAATGCTTCTCACTGTAGTTCAATGAATCTGTCGACATGACCAACACTGCCCAGCTGATTGTTTTTGTGCATATGGTTTTTAAGGATATGACAATTAAAGAGGATCTTTTCACCCTTTTGTCCCTTAAAGAGAGAACAAGAGGTGAGGATATATACAATGAATTCAAAAGGTATGTGCTCAAGAAAAACATTCCAGTCAAGAAGCTGGTTTCCATCACAACAGATGGTGCACCAGCCATGCTTGGTGCAAATGCAGGCTTTGTTGCATTTTGCAGGAATGATCCTCATTTCCCTTCTTTTGTCAATTATCACTGTATAATCCACCAGCAAGTATTAGCGAGTAAAGTTATGGTCTTCTCTCATATAATGAACGTAGTTGTTAAGACTGTAAACTCAATTCGAGCAAGACCCCCTTCAACACCGCCTGTTAAAATACTTACTCAATGAACTTAATGCTCCCTACAGTGAACTAATCCTCCATGCTGATTATGTCGAGAGAAGGTCTTGCAAAGATTTTTAGAGCTGATGCCTTAAATCAACACTTTTCTTAAAACCAAGGAATGAAGTGTGCAGTGAGCTGTCAGACAGTGCATGGTTGCTAGACTTTGGGTTCCTTAGGGTATGTCTACATGACAGTGTTATTTCGAAATAGTTAATTTGAAATAAGTTATTTCGAAATAACGCGTCTACACATAAAATGCATTTCGAAATAGCATTTTGCTATTTCGAAATAGCACATCCACACTGATTGGACGCTGAATCGCATTTAAGACCAGCTGAAACCGGTTCCGGCAGGGCATCAGGTCAGTAGTTGCTTTGTGTGGCTGCTGTCTGAGGCTATCTGAGGCGTGTGGTTAAAGGGACTTAAAGGGACCCCCCTGGACAGCCGGTTCTCAGCTTTCCCTGCTTGCCTGCCTACCTCGCTGAGGGACAGCAAAGCATTTTTCTCTCTGCCTGCTTGGTTGCCCTCACTCGGGACACCACAGCACTCGGCACCATAGAGCCAGAGCTGCCCCTGGGCATTCTGGTGTTTCTTTTGGATCTTTTGCTGCAAGCCTGGCAGCAAGTGCTGGAGACTGCCTGGCACCATCTGCGGCAGCCCAACCCCCAGGTCCTCTTCCAGACCCCCCTGGGGGACGTGGAGGAACAGCGCCTGGACGCCAGCATGCCCCACCACATCTGGCGCCTGGACACCAGCAGCGACTGGTGGGACCACATCGTCTTGGAGCGCTGGGGAGACCAACAGTGGACCCAGAACTTCAGGATGAAGGAGGACACTTTCCTCGAGCTCTGTGAGTGGCTCGCCCCTGCTCTGCGGTGACGGGACATGCACATGAGGCCTGCCATTCCCCTCCAGAAGTGTGTGGCCATTGCCCTATGAAAGCTCTCTATGCCGGATAGCTACCGATCCGTCGGCAACCAGTTCGGCATGGGGAGATCCACCGTCGGAGCAGTGCTCGTGCAGGTATGGCAGTCTCCGGCCGTTGTGCCGGGGTGGGGGGGAAAGGAGTGGATGGGCTGCCCCAGGGAAAAGGGGGGGAGGGGGAGAAAGTCCCCTCCATGGGAGGGTTTGTTCTGTCCCAGCCACACTTCGGACTGCTCGTGGTGGCCAGGATTGTGGGGGTGCTCCTGGGGAGTGAGGGCGGGGGGCAGTGGTGGGGAAGGAACACTCTTGGCCACCCTGGCACCCCAGTGACTCTTGGTTTTGTGTGTCCCTCTGCAGGTGGTCAAGGCCATCAACAGAGTGCTGCTCTGCAGAGTCATCCGCCTCACAGATTTGGACGCAGTCATCGAGGGGTTTGGCATCCTGGGCTTCCCCAATTGCGGGGGGGCAATCGACGGGATGCACATCCCCATCCATGCCCCAAAACACCAGGCCCCCCTCTACATTAACCAGAAGGGGTGGTACTTGGTCATGCTGCAGGCCATGTCTGACCACCGGGGCCGCTTCCTGGACATCAACATGGGCTGGTCCGGCAAAGCACACGATGCGCGGGTGTACCGCAACTCCTCCGTGTGCCAGAGGCTGCACGCCGGGACCTTTTTCCCCGACCGCTACATCAGGGTCGGGGACGTGGACATGCCTATCTGCCTGGTGGGGGATGCGGCCTACCCGCTACAACTCTGGCTCATGAAGTCCTACACGGGACACCTCAACCCCTCCCAGCAGGCCTTTAATGCCAGGCTCAGCAGGCCCGCATTGTGGTGGAGAGGCTGACCACTTGGCTGGCCTGTACGCGCAGCCCCGCACGGCTGCCAACCGGGAGGCCCATTGGAGGGCTGTCGGGATACAGGAGGCCCTGCGGGAAAGCTTCCAGACAGAGGAGGAGTGAAGTCTCCCTGGCATGCCCACTGGGGCCTTGTGCCTTATTCCACCCTCACATCCTTTCCCCTTCCTAACCCCACTTCCTGATGTCAAATAAAAACACGTGTTGCCAAAAAAACCTCTCTTTATTGACCATAACTGGGGGTGGGAGGGATGAGGGAGTGTGAGCTGGCCCGAGACTGTACCCATGCCCCTGTGCTGTATATAGTGTGGGTGTGGGGGCAGGGGGGAGGATGTGGCCTGCCCCTGTGCTGTATATAGTGGGGCTTGTGGAGGGAGGGCATTGTGCAGTGTCCCTCCCTGGGGTATGGAGCATGTCATGTCACCAAAGGCCAGGCTGTCGGCCATCCATCTGTATACAGCTGCGTTCCTGTGCCTAGTGCGGAGATCATGGATGTTGGAGGATTCCCCACAAACCTCAATGAGGTCCATGATCTCCGCACTCGACCAGGAAGGCGCCCACCTTTTCTGGCCCCGGCAGGCTCCTGGGAGCTGCCAGACTGCTCCTGGGGAGCGGTGGAGGGCTGGCTGGCACTGGCTGGCTCACTCATGCTGGTAGCTGGGTCAAGGGCAGCACCTGCGGGCTCTGGCCTGGCAGACCTGGAGCTGGCACAGGCTCTGTGGCCAAACAGACTCTACTCCTTTAAGGGTTCCGAGGCTGGGGTGGGAGGGAGCAGAAGAGTTTTCCTGGTTTGGCCCAGAGTGGCCACCAGGGCACCCTGGGAAGGGCTGGAGGCCCCCTATTTCGAAATAAGCGTCTACACAGCACTTATTTTGATTTAGCTATTTCGAATTTGGTGTTATTCCTTGTAGAATGAGGTTTAACTAATTCGAATTAAGCGCCTGCTATTTCGATTTTATTTCGAAATAGCGGTTTGCCTGAAGAGATGCTATTAAAGTTATTTCAAAATAACGGCTGTTATTTTGAATTAACTTTGATGTGTAGACATACCCTTACAGATATAACATCAAAACTGAACGAGTTGAACTGTGAACTTCAGGAAAAGGACAGAGACTTAGCACATATGATCAGTGCTTTGAATGCATTCAAATTGAAACTAGGCCTGTAGTCCTCCCAATTAAAGAATGAAACACTGCATCACTTCCCAAGTCTGGAGAGAATACTAGAAGAAATCAATGAGAAAGAAAAATGGTTCCACCCAGAAAACTTCTGTGCACACTTGAGGAAATAAGCAGAGGAATTCAACAGGCGATTTCAGGAATTAGATGTGATGGAACCAATTGTCATGTTTGTCTCAAATCCATTCCTTCGAGTAGAAGACATTGGCGGCTTGGCTACCAAATTTCATCAGGTGTTTCATTTACAAAGCAGTGGACTTGATATGGAGATAATTACTGTGCAAAATGATATTGAGCTGAAAGTCAGAGCAAGGGACAGTGATTTTTGGAGACTTGTAAACAGAGAAATGTACCCACTTCTATCATCTTGTGCTTTCAAAGTGAAGGCTTACTTTGGCTCCACATACCTCTGTAACACAGCATTCTCCCAAATGAAGATAATCAAGTCCAAGTATCGCACCCGCCTCTCAGATGCCCATCTGAATGATGTATATGACTAGCAATCTCAAACTACAACCCAGACTTCAAGGCACTGGCAAATAATGTTCAGTCACAGGTGTCACACTGAGACTTGGTGAAGAGACGACAAAATATATAATTATAAATACTCGATTTTATATTTACATATCAGAGGACAAAATGTATAATTATAAATACTTCATTTTAGATTTAAATAACATAAATTAAAAACAGACCACTTAATTTATAACTATAAACACATGATTTTAATTTTATATATAGCATTATTTAAAAATAGACTGTTTATCTACAACATTATCTTAGGGTAGATCTTAGGTTGCCTGTAAATTCAAAAAGTGATCTTGGGCTGAAAAAGGTTGGTGACCACTGGTGTACAAGCTTCACTGCAGACTCGGTGTCACTACGCCCTCATCTGGCATTTATCTCTAAAGTCTCCCTTGAGTTTCATATTAACGAGCCAATTATACTTCCCACCTTCTACCCCAAACCACATGCTTCACTCCAGGAGGCATCCCAACTTACCCTCAATGCGTGTAGAGCGCTTGCTTTTTACATTGATAGGACACAGGACTGGCGTAAAACCAACCGCCTGTTGATATCTCTCGCAGAATGTTCTAAAGGCCAGGCGTTGTCTTCCCAATATCTTCATGTATCAACACCTATTACTCCATTCGCAGCAAACTACTACCTTCCCAACTGAAGGCCCATTCCACCAGGGCGATGGCCACATCTACTGCCTTTCTATGAGGAGTTCCCCTCCATGACATTTGTCAAGCAGCCACGTGGTCATCCAATGCCACGTTCATGAAGCACTATGCAATCTTGCAACACCTTGCGACGGACTCCTCAGTCGCTACCATGGTACTCTCATACCAAAGCAAGCCATGATTCTGGAGCCCACCAGCCAGACATGCTGAGTACTGCTATGGAGTCACCTACAGTGAAGCACCCGTGGGGACACTAATCGAAGAAGAACAAGTTACTCACCTTGATGCTGTAACAGTGGTTCTTCGAGATGTATGTCCCTGTGGGTGCTCCACTACCTGCCCTCCTCCCCGCTCCGGAATCTTCGTTCCAGTTTTTCTCATTTCAGATGTCTGAGTGGGTGAGAGGAACTGGTGGGAGCCAGACCACGTGCAACAGGCAAAGGGCGCAAGTGACACAAGACACTAACCGCACATGCTCAGTCTGGCTGACTACAGCCCTTAAATCTCCAATCTGCGGCGCCGGGATGAGCCCGACACCTACAGTGGAGCACCCACAGGGACACGCATCTCGAAGAACCATCGTTACTGCACTAAGGTGAGTAACTTCTTGTTTTCCATTGAACCATCTGTGATGCTTACTTAAAGTATTTGATTAGCTGAAATTATTTTTTCTTCATAAAAAGAAAACCAACAGATGGTATGTGTGACGTTCTCTGGGGTGCAGTCTGAACTTCTGGACTACTATGTTCCTTTAGCTGTCCGACCTGATATGCTTTTTACACTGCTTGATGGTACACAGCAACCCCCTCCTGGCTATGCTTACTCACACGCTAGCAAGTAAAGTGACTCCTAGCTAAAGATATGAACGCCATTCATGAATTACGTATAGGGCAAAACCTGTATATTCGCAATCCCAGCCATATGCCCCAGAAATGTTTTATACTGCTCAATAGCCCTCTTGGTAGTATAAGCTCATAGAATGTCCAACATTTAACACTGGGTAATGTTTATGCATCAGACTTGTTGGTCGAATTTAGAGTCTCAAGCACTTCAGACAAAACACAGTGGTTAAGTAAAACTATAAAACAAATTTATTAATTAGAGAAAGATGGTTTTAAAGCTATTACAAGTGGTAAGTGTTAAAAATTAGAATTGTTTAAAAAGAAACAAAATAAGCACACAAGCTAATTCCTAACCTTCACCAAGGTTAATAAGTTGAAAAGCAAAAAGGAGTTTTTTTCACCAATAGTTTACAGCAGTCTGTGTTGGCTCAAAAACCTCTAGACTAGGACCTGTCTCCCAGTTCAATTATGCTTCTTTTGTCTTTCAAGCAATGTAGTTGCTGTCAGTAGAGATATTGGAGAAGTGGTATCCCACCCTCCTCTTTGAGGATTAGACCCACAGTCTCCCATGTAGGTGAGATTTGAAAAGTTTCTCAGGGGAAATATAAATTCTTTGTTTTATACCTTCCCATCCCACTCCCAATTAAATGATCTGGACAAACTGGAGAAATGGTCTGAGGTAAATAGGAGGAAGTTTAATAAGGACAAATGCAAAGTATTCCACTTAGGAAGGAACAATCAGTTTCACACATACAGAATGGGAAGCGACCGTTTAGGAAACAGTACTGCAGAAAGGGATCTAGGGGTCATAGTGGACTACAAGCTAAATGTGGGTCAACATTGTGACACTGTTGCAAAAAAAGCAAACATGATTCTGGGATGCATTAACAGGAGTGTTGTAAGCAAGAAACGAGAAGTCATTCTTTCACTCTACTCTGTGCTGATTAGGCCTCAATTGGAGTATTGTGTCCAGTTCTGGGCACCACATTTCAAGAAAGACGTGGAGAAATTGGAGAAGGTCCAGAGAAGAGCAACAAGAATGATTAAAGGTCTAGAGAATATGACCCATCAGGGAAGACTGAAAGAATTGGGCTTGTTTAATTTGGAAAGAAGAAGACTGAGAGGGGACATGTATCTAAAAGGATGCCGCAAGAAGGAGGGGAAAAAAATTTTCTCCTTGGCCTCTGAGGATAGGACAAGAAGCAATGCACTTAAACTGCAGCAAGGGGGGTTTAGGTTGGACATTAGAAAAAAGTTCCTAACTGTCTGTCAGGCCGGTTAGACACTGGAATAAATTGCCTAGGGAGGTTGTGGAATCTCTTATCTCTGGAGATATTTAAGAGCAGTTTGGATAGGCATCTATCAGGGATGAAATAGAATGGTGCTTGGTCCTGCCATGAGGGCAGGGGACTGGACTCGAAGACCTCTCAAGGTCCCTTCCAGTTCTAGAGTTCTGTGATTCTAAGTAGGTAATGACCCTCTGGCACTTTACTGGCAAACCAGTGTGTCTTTGTCTCTGATAAATTGATTTGTGGGTGTTACTCAGAATTACAACATATTCCAGTAACAATCATACAATAAAAAATCATAGCTTTACACACTGTATTGTTACACACATCTTAAGAGGACAATGATATTCAACAGATTAGAGCTTTCAAATGATACATCACAAGGCATACTTTATTCAAAATATAGTCATATTAAACTAATGAACATGGGGTATTGGATATAGCAGTAGGTCAACCAACTTCCACCACAACTGAGGTCTGATTCTACTGATTCTGTTGTCAATATGAATGTGTAACTCCTGTTTACTCTACGAACTACATGTGTAGGGAGTGCAAGATCAAGGAATTTATGAGCTAGCCAATTCACTTTTCTTTAGGTATATTAATATTTTAATATTTGTACTGTGATTTTATAGTCTTAAATGCATGACTTAAAAATGAATAGGTAAATGTTTACATTGTTGATCATGTATTAGTAGAGTGTATTGTCACTTAAGAGAGCATTATATTAGTGAAAATCTGGTAATCTGAAGATAATTTTTAATAAAATAGTTCCAGCCAGCAAACTAGTTTGGGAAAAGAGACATGTAACTAATTCCCCATCCCAAAATTAAACCTTTATTTCAGAGAGTGCATAGCAAGCTTCATATTGTTTTGGCAACAAGTCCTGCAGGACTTAACTTCCGTCAACTTTGTCGGACATATCCTGCCATTGTTAATTGCTCTACAGTGGATTGGTATGACAGTTGGCCTGAAGAAGCTCTCCTTCATGTTGCAAAATGCTACTTCAGCGATGAGGACGTTTTTAAGAGTGAGGTAGTCTAATAATAGAATTTAACTTTTTTAAACTATAATTAATACTTTTTTTCATTTATTGTGCATTTGATACCAGATTCAGATTCAGATCTTTTGAGCAGCAGTTCCCAAACTTTTTGGCATCACGCCCCCTTTTTGATTTTTGAGAAACCCTCATGCCCCCCCCCAAAAAAATAGCAGCAAAACTTGTTGAGCAAAAAAAAAAAAAGAAACTGACTAGCAAAACTTGGGGTGGGATTGATCAGGGGGAGAGAGGGAGCACCCCCCTGGAATTTCTTCACGCCCCCCAGTTTGGAAACCCATGTGTTTGAGCATAAACAGCATGGAAATTGCAGAGCCAGATTCATCAGAGATTTTAATGGTAATATAGGTTTGGTACTGATTTTTGCACTTGTTACATGAGTGTAAGTCAAGAATAACTTCTTTGATTCCAATAGGGTTATACTAGTGTAAAATCAGCATAACTGAGAAAAAGAATTAGGTTCATAAAATATATGTCATAACGTTAAAACACCAATTTGATATAAAGAGAGACCTATATGCTGCAGTGCAAGAACTGGGTGTAATAGAAAAACTAGGTGTCAGAATGTATAAAATAAAATTATTACTATATCGCAAAAATGAGTAACATTATTTTTTCCTGCTTCCATGGTGATGTTGTACAAGTTTTAACTTGGCTTATGGTGAATTTTACAAAAGCTGTTTTACTATAGAAAACCACTTTTCATTGAAGGAAATTTTTAACCAAAGTATAATTTTTGTGACGTGAGTTTTAATTTTTTTGTAAAAATTCTTCTTCGAGTGGCCCCGTGGGCGCTCCATTCTAGGTGTCGGGTCCCGTCCCGGCACCGCGAATCAGAGAGCTGTCAGAGCCGTGGTCCGCCGGACCACGCATGCGTGGCTGCCAGAGGCGGCGTTCGCGCCTTTGATGTGTTGCGCGTCGTCCGGCTTGCTCAGTTCCTCTCAGTCGCCCTCGGTCGCGGATGAGAGCTCCTTCTTGTCAGTTTCATTTTCCAATGGTTTTCTTTCAGAGCCTTCACATTTGTAAATAGTTTCAGAACTCTATCAGCTGCTTCCTTCTTCGTTAATTCTACCAGTTCTTAAAGAAAAAAAAATTTCTTCAGACTTTAGACAGCCCCTGCGGCTATCTGTGGGGAAAAAAAAAAAAAACCCGGACTGAGTCTCAGCGCAACAAGTTAGGGAGATGAATGGAGGAGAGATTGTACTTAGTCAATTTCTCTCTCCCCGCTGGTTCAGTATGCCGACGTCCCCCGATTTCAAAAAGTGCTCCGTCTGCCGGGAACTTGTGCTGGTATCTGACGGGCACGATTCTTGTGTCAGGTGCTTGGGTGAGACGCATGTCCCAGAAATGCACCCCCTGCAGCAAACTAACGGCGAGGGCACGAAGGGATCGGGACTTGTGCCTGAAGTTGATTCTTTATGGAAAGGCGCTAGAGTCCGATGCCGTCCCTGCCTCTGGCACAGCAGCCCAGAAACGGCGGGCAACGTCTCCCGAGACAGCCGTTGCAAAAAAGACTAAAGTGTCCCCAGCTCGATCACTGCCAGCCACCACCAAAGTGCAATGCCCTGACAAGGCATCCGGGGCAGCTACCCCAGGACATCAACGGGCTCCTAGAGCGAGGAGATCGCCGGAGCTGGGATTTCAAGGGGCAGGAGCACCGGCTCCAACAGCAGCGCAGAGACCGGCATCGGCGGGAGCGCGAAAGTTGGCACCGCCAACGGCTGCCCAAGCGGCGCTGGCTGCAGCGCTTTTAAACCCCTCGGTGCCGAGCCGGCAAATCTCCCAGGCGGCACCGCTGGCATCGTCCAATCTGCCAGCACCGGGCTCTTCCTCAGCACCACCAACGCCGTCCCCATGTGGAGCTGCAGCGGCACTGCAGCCACGTTAGGCACCGAGATCTCCACCAGCAGATGAAATTGACAAGGCTTTATTGCCTTGCAAAGCTGCGGGAAAGGAAACTTACAGGGCGCTTTCCCTGTCGCCTACCTTCTCTCCAGGACCGTCTCCTTCTCCACTCAGGTACCGACAGCACCGGGACTATAGCCTTTCTCCGTCTTACCAAGTGCTTAAAAGACCTTCCCATGGGGACACAGTCTGTATAGAAACAAGACTCTCTCCATTGCGTTCTCACTCCCCCAGGAGGTCACCAAGGCATAGATCACCTATGCGGTCGCTGCGGCGGATCTACTACATCCGCAGTTCAAGATCCTCCAGATACTCCTCTCCAGCACGGTCTGACCATTAGTATGGGTGCTACCATAGGGCTGAATATGACTGCCCCCACCCTGGACACACTACCCTATCTTATAGGGGTTCTTCATGTACCCGTCCGTCACCCGGTGCACAACACTTACCTGAGCGTCCACAGCAATTGTTTTCACCGCCTCCGTCGGAAAACTTAACCATCCATCAGGATCACTTGGAACCAGAAGAGGGCCAACTGTCCGAGGCAGATCCTCAGCCACACATTTCTCCAGCTGACTGTTCCTCGTCTTCACTGGATGAAGCAATGATTCCGGATGACGCCTCTCCCTTGGATGACCTGAAGCAGTTCCAGGATCTGTTCAAAAGGGTTGCAAACACACAGGAGGAAATACAATTAACAGACGTTCCCATAAAGAAACATCGTCTTTTGAAGAATTTACGGCAACAGGCAAAAATCTCCCTTCCTATTGATGAGGCCGTCATGGAAGTGGCAGATAAAATATGGCAGACCCCTGCATTGGCTGCTCCAACTAGTAAGAGGGTCGATAGGAAGTATTTTGTGCCTGCTAAAGGATTGGATTTCCTTTTCAACCACCCTCAACCCAATTCCCTTGTAGTTGATGCGGTACAGCGTAGGGCTAAGGCTCCTCAATACAAAAATACATTCCAAGATAAAGACAATAAGAAATTAGACGTGTTTGGGAGAAAGGTTTACTCTTCGGCTACGCTATTATTACGTATTGCAAACTATCTGGCCCATCTCTCGAACCACAACTTTGATAATTACTCAAAGTTTATGGAACTACTACAATATCTCCCTGATGCTAAGAAGCCCTTATTGAAAGCCATAGTACAAGAGGGCCTGTAATACTACTTTCCAGATGGCCATAGATGTGGCCGACACGGCTGCACGGGCCACGGCTACGGGTGTCGCGATGAGACAGTCTTCCTGGTTAGCATCTGCAGGAGCCCCACGGGAGCTCCAGAACAAAGTTGAAGACCTACCTTTCGATAAACAAAAGCTCTTCGCTAGTAACACTGACGAGGTTCTTCATTCTGGCAAGGACTCCCGTACCATGTTACGTACATTGGGAATGTACACGCCTCCCTATAGACGCAAGCGTTACTACCTTACCAACGAAGGTACGATTATACGTTCAATAAGAATCAACCGCGTACCCAAGACAATCAGCGTTTCCAACAGCGTCCTCAACGTAAGAGATCCCAAGCGAACCGTTCGTCCAATCAGGCTGCACCGAAGCAGCAAATTTGACTTTCTCATCGAGGACGCAGGCACAACTCCCACGTTCAACATACCACAAGATTCTTTACACCTGTTTCACCATCGCTTAAAGCAGTACCACCATCACTGGTCCAATATCACCACGGACAAGTGGGTACTCGAAGTGGTACAATCCAGTCTCTCCATCCCCTTTCTATCCATTCCTCCTACCACCCCATCTACCCTGTCCCTTTTCAGGGACCCCTTTCACGAGCACCTGCTGAAGCAAGAAGTTCAGCGCCTTCTGAATATCGGTGCGATAGAGAAGGTACAAGGCAGTTTTGGGGGAAAGGTTTTTATTCCCGATACTTCCTTACCCCAAAGAAGACAGGAGGAGACCCATTTTGGACCTATGCAAGCTAAACCGCTATCTCAGGAAACATCGCTTCAAGATGGTGACCCTAAATGCCATCATCCCATCGTTGAACAGGGGAGACTGGTTTGCAGTTCTCGACCTGCAAGACGCCTACTTCCACATAGCAATCCATGAGGCACACAGGCATTTTCTCCATTTCCAGCTAGGCAAAGAACATTTCCAGTACAGAGTACTGCCTTTCGGCTTGGCATGCGCACCCAGAGTTTTCATCAAAACCCTAGCGGTAGTGGCTGCCCACTTGCGCAGACTAGGAGTGACAATTTTCCCATACTTGGATGATTGCCTCATAAGAGGCCTAACATATTCAGAGGCCAAACACATGGTAACAGCAGCATTTCAGGTTTTCAACTCTCTGGGTCTTCTCATAAACAGGCAGAAGTCCTCACCAGAACCTACACAAGAGTTGATTTTCATAGTGGCGAGGCTCGATTCGAAAACAGCACGCGCTTACTTAACTCCCGAACGTTTCACCGCCATCCGAGACCTTGTCCACACGCTGACGGATGCTCTGACGGTTCCCGTCCAAGTGTCTTTACAACTACTGGGACACACGGCTGCCTCAACTGCTGTTGTTCAAAATGCAAGGTTACATTTTCGCTGCCTCCAACACTGGCTGGCCACAGTATATACTCCAGTGAAAGACAGCATCCACAAGGTGGTGACATTACCACCAAATGTGCAACAATCCCTGCAATGGTGGACCAAGCCACCCAATCTTATGGCAGGCATTCCTTTCCACCGCCCACAACCATCCAAACAAATAACGACGGATGCATCCCTTACCGGCTGGGGAGCACATATGGACGATATGACGGTTCAAGGTCGCTGGTCTACGCAGGAGGTGCTCTTACAAATCAACGTTCTCGAGCTCAGAGCAGTGCACCACGCATGTCAGCATTTTCGGTCCCATATAAGGAATATGATGGTCAGAATCCTTACGGACAATGTTGCCATCATGTACTATGTAAACAGACAGGGAGGGGCTCAATCCCGATCCCTTTGTATAGAGGCAATGCGTTTGTGGAACTGGTTTACCCGCATCAACACCGTCTTGACAGCCTCTTATTTGCCGGGTGTCCAGAATTCTATTGCAGACTCATTCAGCAGGCTTTTTCCCCATGATCACGAGTGGGAACTTCGCACAGACATTCTGCATCGTATTTTCACCGAATGGGGGTTCCCCTCGATAGACCTGTTTGCCACTGTGGCCAACGCCAAGTGCCCAAGTTATTGCTCCAGGGCGGGGATAGGTCGGAACTCTTTAGGACACACCTTCCTTCAACACTGGGGAACGTCATTGCTTTACGCCTTTCCCCCGACCGTTCTGGTTCCCAGAGTCCTGGAAAAGATCACTATAGAAGGGGCTCGGGTAATCCTCATAGCCCCAGCGTGGCCACGTCAGCCTTGGTATTCGGTACTCCACCAAATGTCCATCAGGACACCGTTCGCCCTTCCTCTGCTCCCAGACCTCTTGACTCAAGACAACGGCTTCCTTTGTCATCCGAAACCCAAAACCTGACATCTCACGGCGTGGATGCTCTTTGATTCAACCCGATCGAGCGCTCATGCTCACAGAGCGTACAGCAAGTGTTAATGCATAGCAGGAAGGATTCCACTCAAAAGACTTACCTGGCCAAGTGGACCAGATTTGAAGCATGGTGTGGCAGTGATGTCAGGGATCCTCACGTGACAAGAGTATCCCAGATACTTGATTATATTTTGCACCTTCACAACACGGGCCTTGCAATAGCCTCTGTACGAGTGCACTTAGCAGCAATTAGTGCTTTTCATTGGGGGCAGGATGGTTTTTCTGTATTTGCTCATCCCATCACAAAGAGGTTCCTGAAAGGTCTTACAAACCTCAACCCACCATGATGACCACCACCACCTTCCTGGGATTTGGACCTCGTTCTGGATTCCCTGACACGGCCTCCATTCGAACCCTTAGCTATGATATCACTACAACTTCTGACCACTAAATTGCTCTTTCTGCTTGCCTTGACATCGACCCGTAGAATGAGCGAGATAGCTGCGTTCATGTCATCACCACCTTACACAATTTTTACTAAGGAGTCGGTGACCTTGAGATCTCATCCAGCGTTTGTTCCGAAAGTTTGTTCGGACTTCCACATCAGTGAGCCAGTTGTTCTCCCCTGTTTCTATCCCAAGCCTCATGCTTCGAGGGAAGATGCAGTGCTGCACACGCTCGATGTGAGGAGGGCATTAGCCTTTTACATCGAAAGAACACGGCACTTTAGGAAATCGGACCGCCTAATAGTGTCACTAGCGGAACAATCCAAGGGACAACCCTTAACTTCCCAGCGGATTGCAAGACTAATAGTGTCGTGTATTACAACCTGTTACTCCATACGTAACAAACCTCTTCTGTGTTCACCTAAGGCCCATTCTATGAGAGCAGTAGCCAGGACTACAGCTTTTCTGAGAGGTGTCTCATTTCGAGACATTTGCCGGGCAGCAACATGGTCCTCTCATTCTACCTTTATGAGGTACTACGCTGTAGTAAATCAATTTGCTGCCAATTCCTCGGTGGCTACGGCAGGTCTTTCTCATATCCAAAAACCTTAATTCCGGAGCGCTCAAGTGTTCAAGTACTGCTCCGAAGTCACCTAGAGTGGAGCACCCACGGGGCCACTTGAAGAAGAAGAAGAAGTTACTCACCCTGTGAGGTAACGATTGTTCTTCGAGATGTGCCCCGTGGGTGCTCCACGACCCGCCCTTCTTCCCTGCTCCGGAATTTCTCATTTTCTCATTTCAGAGAGTGGCTGAGAGGAATTGAGCAAGCCGGACCGCACGCAATATACATCAAAGGTGCGAACGCCACCTCTGGCAGCCACGCATGCGCGGTCCAGCGGACCACGGCTCTGACAGCTCTCCGATTTGCAGTGCCGGGATGGGATGCGACACCTAGAGTGGAGCACCCACGGGGCACATCTCAAAGAACAATCGTTACTTCACAGGGTGAGTAACTTCTTCTTACTAGGAAAATTTTTACCATTCTTGGTGATATATACATATTTTTCCAGGCCTGATTATCAAACATGAAGGTTTAGAGTCTTTCCTCACTTACATTGGTTCAAATTTATTGGCTTCATTTTTATCATTATAAATGAAGACAGAATTTGATCATTTGTATAGCATCTTCATCTATAATAAAACTGTACAGAATTTCACTTGTCAACAAGAGCAGCAATTTTTATTCGTGTCCTTTGCATATTCCCACTTATGGGATATGCCAACTGGTCTAGTGTAAATGGTGGAACCTTTTTATACCTGTGTCCCCTCAGGCTATGCCTCCACTGCAATCCAAAGTGTGAGACCAGGATGGATAAACCTATTCTGGCTATTCTCCTCAACTGGTCTAGTAAAAAAAAGTAATTAGTTAAGTAGTTTAGTTGTTTATAGCTTTTAGTGTTAAATTTGTCATTCAGTTAAAAAAAAAGCAAACAATGTGGCTACAGGCCGTTTTAAGACTCCAGGTTGACAAAAAAAGAGAGAAAGAAAAGTGGGGGCAGACTGAGAAGAGCATCCCCTCATGATGACAGTTTCACTGGGCTTCAAAAATATGCAACACTTGTCACGAGCCCAAGCCTGCCTCTGATAGGCACTCTTCTTGTATTAGGAGCTTCTGAAAGGCACATGTACCTCAGAAATGCCCGCATTGCTCTAAGCTGACTGCGAGGGCACATCAAAATAGAAAGATGCAGCTCTGCATGTTCTTATTTGACAAAGTGCTTCAGCCATCAGATTCTACACTGTCCACCACTCACTCAGAGTCTATCAGGGCTCAAAAGCAGAAAACTTCTTCCCCAAGTTCAGGGTCTTCGGCTAAGAAATGTGCCTCACCAGTGCGTTCACTTCCGCCGGTTTTGACAAGTAGAGTCAGCACAGAGAACGAGCTGGGAACATCTGGCACTGCGCCTTCTTGCTCTAAGGGCACATCTAGACTCCCCACAGCTTTCGAAAGAAGATATGCAAATTCGTCATGAATTGATATATAGTCTTCTGATCCTGTTTTCGGAAGAGTTTTTTCCAAAAAAAAAAAAAAAAGCAGTCTAGACGTGGTTCTTTCGAAAAAAAACAACCACCTTTTTTTGAAAGAACCCTGTACACCTCATTTTTTTAGGAAGAAGAGTTCTTTCGAAAAAGGGCTTTTTTTTCTCAAAAGAATTGTGTCTAGATTGCTTTTTTTTTTTTTGAAGAAACTCTTCCAAAAACAGGATCAGAAGAAGATATGCAAATTTGCACCTAATTTGCATATCTTCTTTCGAAAGCCACGGGCAGTCTAGACGTGCCCTAAGGCTGCCCCGGATCCAAAAGCATGATACAAGGCACCATCGATGCCTACAGTGGAGGTGCCCTCTCATCATCCAGCACTGACGTCAGCTGCGGCACTGGTGCCCGCACCAGTAGCAGCACCAGCATTAACAACCATACCAATTTGGGATAGACCGCTGGAACCGACATCTCAGCTTCCTACTCTGGTGCCAGGTGCATCCAGCAGACCACTGGCACCAGTGGAAACCCGTACCAAATCCAATAAGCCCCGGAACCCTAGCCCGGAGTCCCTGACTTTCTCTCCGGCACCATCACCTTCGCCACCGGCACCTGGGTCACCAGTCCCACAATGTTCTGGAACCACGAACAATTTCCCCTCATATAAGAGACACTGTAGATCAGTGTCCCCTCTATCTCTAGCACTGGGGCACGTATTCCCATGCGATGTTCATTCAAGACACATGGATCTGTCTCCTCCCCGCTCTTCAAGGGGCTCAGTAACACTGTCTTGCTCTCCAACACTGTTGGTGCATGCAGCCTACAAAAGGACCATAGGAGTGTCTTCTTCTCAAGGCACTCATCCCCTAGACAGTCATTCTATGATCACTAATCACATAAACACTACCACAACCGTCCACCTCACTGGATGACTGGCGAACACCACCACCAGCCTTCCAGGTGGTCACCTGGCTGCTATACGTCCTCTCCCAGACATCTGCCACTTCTTCTGCACCTGCTCACAGAAAACATACTCCACAACCTCGGAGTTCTTCCCCTCCACCTCATCATTCTGAACCTAAGAGGGTTAGTTATCAGAACCTGAGGAGCATCAGCCCAATACTTCCCCCATGGACCAATCCTCTTCGTCTCCAGACGAAGCAATTATTCTGGGGGATATGTCACCCACGGATGACCTGAAACAATTTCAGGACTTGTTTAAGAGCGTGGCCACTGGACAGGAAAGTCCATCTAACTGAAGTTGAGGAGAAACACTCTCACCCACTTAAAAACCTTCAACCATTCCAACAAGCCAAGATTGTACTGCCCATCAATGAGGCTATTATGGAGATTTGGCAGACTCCAGCCTCTGCTCCACAAACCAATAAGCAAGCAGACAAAAAGTATTTTGTCCCGCCAAGGGTATGAAATTTTTATTCTCCCACCCTCAGACTAATTCCCTCATGGTGGATACAGCTCAACAGAGGTCCAAGATTCCCCAGTACAAAAATGCTGCAGCGGACAAGGAAAGTAAGTGTATGGACCTTTTTGGCTGAAAGGTATATTCTTCTTCAGCACTTCTGCTTCGCATTGCCAATTATTCAGCTCTTTTGTCCAACCATGACTTTGACAATTACACCAGGCTTACTACATTTATGGAGCACTTACCAGACTCAAAGAGACTGATCCTGATATCGATCGTTCAAGAAGGCAATGCCTCCGCTAGAATGGCCCTCCAGATCACACTTGATGTGGCAGACACAACAACTCAATCTGTGGCAACCTCTAGAGTCATGCAGAGAGCCTCTTGGCTATAAACCACTGGAGTCCCTCAGGAGCTCCAAAATAAACTGAAGGACCTCCCATTTGTTAAATAGAAATTATTTGCTGAAAAGAAGTTTTCTCTCAAAACCGTTTCTCTTTGAAAAGTGCTGCAGCAAAGCGCTAAAGTAGTGAAATTGACAACTACCCAAAACGGGGATTACACAGGCATTCAGTTTCTCCAACTGTACTGACAGTGCCTGGATCAACTGGTTTTAAAAAATGCTGTGTGCCGTGAAACCATGCCAATGGCTGACGGCCATGACACTTGTATCAGGTGCCTGGGGGAAGCTCATGTCCCCAAAAAGTGCACCCATTGTCGCAAGCTAACCTCAAGAGCCCGGAGGGAGCGGGAGATGAAGACAAGGATGTTAATGTTTGGCAAGGCGTTGCAGCCTGACCCGATCCCTCCTGCAGCCACAAAAACCTCTGAGCATAAAAGGAGAGCGGCTTCTCCGGGACCGGCTGTCTCAAAAACATCAAAGCTGTCTCCAACGTGCTCTCTCCCGCGGCAGCCACAACGTTGGCAGTGGAGTAAGGCGCCACAGTACAGAAATACGCTTCTGGACAAGGACAATAAAAAATTAGATATTTTTGGTAGGAAAGTCTACTCCTCAGCCACGTGGCTGATCAAAGGCGCGAACGCCGTTCTGGGGAAGCACACATGCATGAGCCAGCAGAGCACTGCTATGAAAAGTCTCCGAGCCGCGGCGCCAGGACGGGACCCGACACCTAGAGTGGAGCACCCACGGGGCACATCTCGAAGAACAATTGTTACCTCACAGGGTGAGTAACTTCTTTGTATGACTCCCTGGTCAAGGGCTCACTGATGCTCCGTTACACACCCACATCATCGTGCAGTCCCCGTTTTCCACCACCACCTGAGACCCTTTTACTATTGTTGGACCACCATTACATCCAATCGTTGGGTTGTTGAGATCGCCAAATCCAACTACACCATCCCTTTCGCAGCACTGCCTCCAACCTTCCCGCCATTCCATCCCTCTTCAAGGACCCTTCTCATGAAGACCTACCAAAACAGGAGGTCCGCTGACTCCTCTACATTAGAGCAGTGGAAAGGGTACTGAATGAGTTCAGAGGCAAAGGCTTCTATTCTCACTACTTCCTTATGCAGGAAAAAACAGGTGGTTGGAGGCCTATTCTCAATCTTCGAAAGCAGCGGTTCAAAATGGTAACCCTTCCATCTATAATCCCAGTGCTAGACAACGGGGATTGGTTCACAGCCCTCGACCTCCACGAATCTTATTTCCACATCACCATCCATCCCGCTTACAGGCGGTTTCTTTGGTTCACAGTCGGTGTAGAGCTCTTCCAGTGTTGAGTACTACCCTTTGGCCTCTCCTCCACACCCAGGGTATTTTCGAAGACACTTGCGGTAGTGGCAGCGCATCTACAACAATAGGGTGTTATAATCTTTCCTTACCTCAATGACTGCCTCATAAAGGGCCCATCATCTGTGGAAACATACCGCATGATACTTGCAGTGAGGTGGACATTCAAATCACTCAGACTGGTCATCAACAACCAAAAATCCACTTTCAAGCCATCATGAACCCAGGAATTTATAGGCGCCCGGTTGGACTCCACCATGGAACGGGCTTACCTGCCTCTTCACAGGTGTCGAGCAATCTGAGATCTTGTCACGGTGGTCACCATGAGTCCCACAGTATCAATTCTTAGCTGTCTTCACCTCGTGGGCCATATGGCTACCACAACGTATGTAGTCCACCATGCATGACTGCACTTCTGGTGTCTCCAGCATTGGCTGGCTTCTGCATATACTGCCTTAAAGCACCCCGTGCACAAACCAGTCACTCCTCCACCCAACGTGATAACTTCCCTCAAGTGGTGGACTGAGTCTCACAATCTTTGAACAAGAGTCCCATTCCATCGACCCCAACTACCCCTCCGTATTACCACAAATGCCTCCCTCATTGGATGGGGAGCCCAAATGAACAGTCTGTCTGCACAGGGATGATGGACACCATGAGAGGCAACCCTTCATATAAACATCTGAGAGGTCAGAGTGGTTTTCAATGCATGCAAACACTTCAACGCGCACATTCGCAACACCACTGTCAGAACACTTATTGACAACATTGCCACTATGTATTACATAAACTGCCAAGGGGGTGCCTGCTCCCTCTGTGCAGAAGCAGTGCATCTCTGGAATTGGTGCATCCACAACAAAACCATGCTACTCGCATCCTACTTACCTGGGTTCAACAATGCTGCTGCAGACACTTTGCACTGTACCATGAGTGGGAACTTCACCACGATGTTCTTCAACTTATCTTCCACCATTGGGGCTTCCCCCTAATAGGCCTCTTTGTCTCCTATGAGAATTCAAAGTGCTGACATTACTGTTCCAAAGCAGGAATTGGACTGGGATTCCTAAGAGATGCCTTTCTCCTCAACTGGGGGGGGAGGGTCTTTTATATGCAATCATTCCTACCCTGCTCATTCCCAGGGTCCTTGAAAAGATCAGCAAGGATGGAGCCACAGTGATTCTCATAGCCCTCTCCTAGGCACAGCAGACATGGTTTCTCTATCTCTATCAAATGTCTCTTCACCCACCATATTCCCTACCTTAACTCCATGACCTGTTGTCCCAGATCCATGGGACCCTCCTGCATCCGCAGCCCCATGTTCTGCAACTAACAGCCTGGTTCCTCATTGGTTCTGCAAATCCAAAAGGTTCTGCTTTACCCAAATAAAAGAGGCGTTGATGCATAGCAGGAAGCGTAGCACATGTTCCACTTACCTTCAGAAGTGGCAGAGGTTCGTCTCTTGGTGTGCTAGTAAAAATCTTGATTCATATGCAGTGCCCCAATAAGAAATCCTAGAATACATCCTCTCCTTGAAGCAATCAGGATTAGCCATCGCATCCCTCAAAGTCCATCTGGCAGCCGTTCATGCTCTTTTGATCTGTTGCACAGTCCGGCTCCCATCAGTTCCCTCTTCGCTGCCCGTGGTTGCAGCTGGAGCGAGCCTTCTCTCCTCATGCAAACCCTATCAGGAATAGAACAGGTAGTTGTTTAGTGTTTATAGTTAGTGTGACAGGGCAGGTTAGATGGCTTGATCAGAAGGGGGAGAAAGGCGGCTCTGAAATAGAAACTGCCCTGGTTAATTAGGGGCAGCTGAGACGGTGGCTCTGAAGCAAATAAGGGCTAGCTGAGCTGACTTCAGCCAGCCATGGGACCTCTTTAAAAGCCTTCCCTGTGGGGGAGGGCGAGGAGGAGAGTGGAAGAGGAGCTTGGAGGGAGGTGGAGAGGAGTTACAACTGATAAGGTTAAAGTGAAAGATGCTGACAAAGAGAACGGCAGCAAAGAGTCTGGCACGTCTGGCTCAGTGGCACCCAAACATAAGTCGCTCTCAGAACCAAAATTGTGACAAAAACCTACAATGGTGCCATCAACCGTCTTAACGGTCCACCAGTTGGCACCACTGACGACAGCACCAGCTACAATGGCACCGCCAACATCGGTACCTTCTGTGTCAGAACTGTCCATACACATGCCGACGACCTCGGCACCATCCACACATGTGCCAATGACCTCAACACCAACCACTCATGCACCGACGAGCTCAGCACTGATGAACTTGGCACACACAGCGGCACGGGCATCTTTGGCACCATATGTCTTATCCAGCCCCCCCGGTGCTGAAGAAAGCACCTATAAATCCACTTCAATGAGTCCGGAACCACAAAAATTTTCCCAGCACCATCTTCCACGCCACATTCTCCATGTTCTCCTCAATTAACAACAGACGACAGGAGTCACACCCTACATGAACAAATTAGGCACCATGTGCCTAGGTACCATTTATCACCATCCCCTTATACAAGATATGTACCACACTCTTCTCTTCCTCCTTCAAGGGGATCACTGCACTCACCACGTTCTCCACACCTACCGGTACATCATCAGATGCATTACAGGAGCAGTCTTTCATCTCAGCACATTTCTCCAGTGTGGTTTTACCACAGATGACGCAGTCCAGTGTACTACCGGTATTATTCTTGGCATGACTCAATTCGCCATCGATATCACCACTCTGACTACAGCTACCCTTGCTGTCACAGTCACCCAACGTCCTGTGCTCCCTCAGTTTCCCTGCGACCCTCAAATTGTCAGGGAATAGCAATGTCACCACCTAACGCTTCCTTATGGCTCATCATTCAGAACCGGAGGAAGGTTAACTATCTGAGGTTGAAGAGCACCCACCAGACGTATCACCAACCGATCAGTCATCATCAACCCCTGGCGAAGCAGTCATACCTGGTGACCAGTCCCCTCCTGACGACCTGAGGCAGTTTGAGGAGCTTTTCAAAAGGGTGGCTGCATCTCAGGACATTACGCTAAAGGAGGAACTAGAGAAGCAACATAAGCTTCTCAAATATCTCCAGCCATCACAATGGGGAAAAGTTGCAATTCCCATAGATGAGGCCATCATAGAGGCTTCTGATGAAATATGTCAGACTCCGGCGTCAGCACCACCAACTAACGAATGAGCTAACAAGATATTTTGTCCCTCCAAAGGAAGCTGTTTTCTTATTTTCCCACCTTCAACCAAATTCATTAGTTGGCAACGCTGCCCAACACAGGTCCAAACTTCCGCAATACAAAAACACGACAGATAAAGACAATAAGTGTATGGATCTGTTTGGGAGAAAACTTTATTCTTCCACCACCTTACTCATGCGTATAGCCAACTACGCAGCGTTGCTTTCCAATCACAACTTTGATAACTACACAAAGCTGACTTCCCTCTTAGAGCACCTATCGGACTCCAAAAGACCCATATTAAAATCCATAGTTCAGGAGGGCTATGCTTCCTCCAGAACAGCCCTCCAAATAGTGCTTGACATAGTGGACACAACAGCCAGAGCTACTGCGACATCAGCAGAGACATCCACAGACCGCTCGTAATACCAGCAACCAGGCCAACATGCAGCAGGTTTGACCTGTTGGTCAAAGGTCTGCAAAATCTCCCCATCTAGCCCGAAACATCACATTCTACCCCGGTTTTCCACCACCATCTGAGGCCTTTCTATCATCACTGGGCTGCCATCACATCGGACTGTTGGGTCCTCGAAATAATAACATCAGGCTACACCATCCCATTTACCACACTTCCTCTCACCTCCCTGTCCCTCTTCAGGGACACCTCTCCCGAAGACCTACTAAAACAGGAGGTACAGCGACTGCTCATCCTAGGAGCAGTGGAAATAGTACCAGAGGACTTCAGAGGCAAGGGGTTCTACTCCCATTATTTTCTCACAACAAAGAAGACGGGAGGATGGACCTATTTTGGACCTCCACAGATTGAATTGGTACCTTCAAAAGCAACAATTCAGAATGGTTACCCTAGCTTCAATAATCCCAGCGTTAGAGAAAGAAGACTGGTTTGCAGCCCTCGACCTGCAGGATGCCTATTTTCACATATCTATTCACCCTGCGCACAGATGGTTCCTATATTTTGTGGTGGGCACAGAGTGAATAGCTATGTGAAAATTATCAATACCAGATACTACCATTCGGCCTTTCCTCGGCATCCAGAGTGTTTTCAAAGACACTAGCTGTTGTCAAGGCCTGCCTTCACAGACAAGCCGTGATTATTTTTCCGTACCTCAATGATTGCTTGGTTAAAGGCCCCATCACAAGTGGAGACACATCGAATGGTGGCAACAACCAAACACTCAATCTCTTGGGCCTTATATTCAATGCACAAAAGTCAATGCTACAGCTTACACAAACTCCAGAATTCATAGGTGCCCAGACCCCAGAACAACACTGCGAACACTCAGGATGTATACTCCTCTATACCATTAGAAACAATGTACCCCATATCAAAAGCCATTTTTTTTTTTGAAACGGGGCTTTTCGATAGAATAACGGCAATTTAGGTGGGGATCTTTTGAAAATAAAACCCTTTTTCGAAAGATCCTGTACTCCTACAGGATTGCAAAGGATCTTTCAAAAAAGGGTTTTATTTTCAAAAGATTCCCATCTAAACTGCCATTTTTCTATCGAAAAGCCCCATTTAAAAAAAACCACGGCTGCCATTATGCAAATGAAGCGCAGGAAATTTAAATCATGGCTTCATTTGCAATTTCAAAGTGTCTAATTTACATCCCTTTTTCGAGAAAAGGGATGTAGTCTAGACACAGCCTCTGTCTCTGCAAGGGCATACCTCCCCATGCAAAGATTCCAAGCAATCCAAGAACTGGTTACTACTATTTCTATCAGCCCCACAGTCCCCGTATTCACCTGTCTCCAACTTATGGGTCACATGGCTGTTACAACCTTTGTGGTCAACTACACTCGTTTACATCTTCGATGTCTTCAGCACTGGCTTGCAACAGTCTATGCCAACCACAAGAGACAACTTCACACATTGGTCTCCCCTCCACCCCATGTTTTAAAATCTCTTGCATGGTGGACCAATCTCTTCAATCTTCTAGCAGGTGTGCCATTTCATCGAGACCAACCGTCTGGACATATAACTACCAATGCGTCCCTCATCGGATGGGGAGCCCACATGAATGCCGTGTCAATACAAGGACGATGGACCACACAAGAGACCACTTTACATATCAATTTATTAGAACTCAGAGCTGTGTTCAATTCATGCAAGCTTTTCGTTACACACATTCACGGCAAAAATGTCAGAATATTAACCAACAATATATCAATCATGTACTATATAAATCACCAGGGAGGTGCCCGGTCCCATATTCTATGAACAGAAGCGGTCCAATTATGAAACTGGTGCATATGAAACAACATCACCCTTGTAGCTTCATACTTACCAGGAATAAACAATATAACAGCAGACACCCTCAGCAAACACTTTGCCCCAGATCACGAATGGGAGCTGCACTCTCGGGTCCTCCAATCCATCTTCCAATGATCGGGTCTCCCAAAAATAGACCTGTTTGTTTCCTACAGAAACAAGAAGTGTTGCCATTACTGCTTGAGAGCCGGCATCGGACCAGGGTCTCTAGGAGACGCCTTTCTTCTCAGTTGGAAGGGCCCCCTCTTATACACATTTCCTCCTATCCCACTCATTTCCAAGCTGCTGGAGAATATCACCAGAGACACAGTTATTCTCATAGCACCATTTTGGGCATGACAGATATGGTTCCCTTATCTGTATCTGATGTCTCCTCAGTCTCCCTACCACCTTCTAGTTTGGCACAATCTTCTAACTCAGAACGGAGGAACCTTACTCCACCCATAGCCACATCTTCTGTGCCTATCAGCATGGTTCATTGTTGGTTCTACCAGGAAGAACTATAATGTTCAGACCAAGTAAAAGAAGTTCTTTTGCACAGCACAAGACAATCTACCTGGACCACCTACCTCCAAAAGTGGCATAGATTCCTCTCCTGGTCCTCTAAAAAGCATTTAGACCCAAGCACAGCGCCATTACATAGAATTGGACTGCATATTGTCCCTCAAGGACGCTGGATTAGCCCTCTCCTCTTTAAAGGTACATCTCTCAGCGATTACTGCCTTTCACCAAGCAGTAGAAGGGTGGCCAGTCTTCGCTCATCCCATCATGAGGGGTCTTTCATAAAGGGTCTTTCTAAACTATATCTGCCAATGCAGGCTACCACCACCATCATGGAATTTAGAAATGGTGCTAGACATTCTTACCCGTGCCCCTTTCAAACCTCTAGCTACCTGTCCATTGTTGATGATGACGCTAAAGATAGTTTTTCCACTGGCAATCATTTCTGCCCGCAGAGTGAGTGAGTTAGCAGCCTTGATGGCGGTTCTACCGTATACTATTTTTAATAGAGACAATATAGTACTATGTCCCCATACTTCCTTCATTCCTAAGGTTTGTTCGGACTTCCATCGTACTCCCTTTGTTCTACCCTAAATCACATTCAACAGCAAAGGATGCAATATCTCACTTATTGGACGTATGTAGAGCTCTTGCATTCTACATAGACAGGACTCAATCTTTCCACAAGTCGGATCGTTTACTCATTTCCACAGCAGACCGCAATAAGGGATATCTGCTATCATCACAATGCATCTCCAAACTTATATTATCCTGTATCACACAATGCTACACTTTGAGGACTAAACTCTTACCTCAAACACTTAGAGCACACTCCACAAGAACGATGGCAACTTCTATGGCTTTCCTACACGGAGTTCTTAAGGACATCTGCAGAGTGACTAAATGGTCCACCAATGACACATTTATGAAGCACTATGCAATCTCACACTCAAACAAATGACACTATAATGGCCTTTACGGTAGAATCTACTGCTATCAAGCCATAAATCTGAGGCCCACCTACCACTTATACTGAGTGCTGCTACACATTCACCTACAGTGGAGCACCCATGGGGACATCACTCGCAGAAGAAGAGGAGGAAGTTATTCACCTTGGTGCAGTAACAACGGTTCTTTGAGATGTGTGTCCCCAGGGGTGTGCCACTACCCGCCCTCCTCCCCGTCTCGGATTTTTTCTTAATATCTTCCAGATACTGGGGCAGACTAGAGGAACTGGCAGGAGCTGGACCTCAAGAGAGATCAAAAGAGCATGAACAGCAAGAAGCGCATGCCGCGCATGTGCGGTTCAGCCAACCACTGCTCAAGAAAACACTGATCTGCTGTGCTGGGATGATCCGACACCTACAATGGTGCACCCATGGGGAGACACATCTCGAAGAACTGTCGTTACTGCACCAAGGTGAGTAACTTCCTCTTATTCCATCTCAGTCTACCTCACAGGCCTCCACCACCGTTGTGGAACCTAGAAATGGTGCTGGACACCCTTACTCAACCACCCTTCAAACCATTGGCTACCTCCTCACAATAATGATGATCTAAGTGGTATTTCTACTTGTCATTACTTCCGCTCGCAGAGTTGGTGAGCTTGCGACCCTGATGGCAGCACCACCACATACTTACCTTTAACAAGGACAAAGTTGTACTGTGACCTCACCCTGGCTGCGTCTAGACCGCATCCCTCTGCCGACAGAGGGATGCAAATCAAGCACTTCAGAAGTGCAAATGAGCCCAGGATTTAAATATCCTGGGCTTCATTTGCATACTCACGTTCCGACGCTGTGCGGATCAGGCTCAGTGTCGAAAGTGAAAGTATAGCCGCGTTTCTGCTGACAGCGGGGGCTTTTCCAGCAGATTCTGTATTCTGGCAGATCCTGTACATTTTTTGAGGAGTACAGGATCTGCTGGAAAAGCCCCCGCTGTCGGCAGAACCACAGCTACACTTTACTTTCACTTTTGACACTGAGCCTGATCAGCGCAGCGTTGGAATGTGAGTATGCAAATGAAGCCCGGGATATTTAAATTCCAGGCTCATTTGCACTTCTGAAGTGCTTGATTTGCATCCCTCTGTCAGCAGAGGGATGCAGTCTAGACGTAGCCTCAGTCTTAATTCCCAAAGTGTGTTCCGACTTCCATGTTAACGAACCAATTGTTCTCCTATACTTCTATCCCAAACCACATGCCTCACTTTGCAGGCAACTCTGCATTCCGTCAATGTGTGTAGAGCACTTGCTTTTTACATAGCTAGAACTCGATCTTTCAACAAGTCTCAATGCTTGCTAGTTTCTCTAGTGGAATTCTCCAAGGGTGAACCACTCTCATCTCAGCGCATCTCTAGGCTCATAGTTTTGTGTATCACTAAGTGTTATGCCATCCAGAATAATCCACTTCCAATAACATCCAGGGCTCATTCCACCAGAGCTGTAGAGGCATCCAGGGCTTTCCTACAAGGGGTTCCTCTCTGAGACATCTGCCATGCAGCCACATGGTCTTTCAATGATACTTTTATGAAGCATTACACTATCTTACATCATTTAACTAATGACTCCTCAGTAGCCTCAGCAGTACTTTCAACATCTGTTAAAACATGATTCCGAGATCTGCCTTCCATGTGTTCTCGAGTACCGCTACAAAATCACCAACAGTGGAGCACCCACAGGGTCATCACTAGAAGAGGAAGTTACCTTACGCTGTAACGATGGTTCTTCAAGTTGTGTGTCCCTCTGGGTGCTCCACTACCCACCCTCCTTTCCACTTTGGAATCTCTGCCCTTAATTATGTTTTTTCATATACTCGGATGGATGAGGAACTGGTGGGAGCTGGACCGTGATCATATGCAAAAGGGTACACACACTGCAAGATGCCTACTGTGCACACACGGTCTAGCTGGCTACTGCTACAAAAAACTCTGATCTGTGGAACCAGGATGACCCGACAGCAACAGTGGAGCACCCACAGGGACACACATCTTAAAGAACCGTCATTACTGCACAAGGTGAGTAACTTCCTCTTACAGTTTATCATGGGTGTTTTTAGTAAAAGTCAATAAACAAAAATTCATGGCCTGTCACCTGTTGATGGCTTGTACTATAGATGCCACCAACTAAATAGTAGCTGGGGGGCTTCTGCGCAGGGGATGGGGGCAGCTCCAGTGTCAGTGACATCATCTGCCAGGTGCTTCCAAGAAGCAACTGCTCTAGGTGCCCCCCAGGCTGCTCACCCCGGCTGCTCTGGAGCCATTCCAGCAACAGCCAGTGTGGCTGTCCCCAGGGCTGCCTGAGTACCTGGCCATAGGACCAGCTGGTTGGGCAACCCTGAGATCAGTCACACTGGCAGCTGCAGAAGTCACAGAGGTCATGGAAAGTCACAGAATCCATTACTTCTACTACTTCCATAACAGACATGGAGCTCTATTCAGAGTCTTCACCTCAACACTGGTGATACTTTCTTTCATATTGCTTTTGGGTTTTTTATGGTCTTGTGGTGGAAGCCAAATGTTCATGATTGATTTGAGTAAATAATTAATGTAAATCCATGTGAAAACACCCACACTGTGAACACTTTATCTTTTTCACAGTCATGGTCAGAGCCTGTGATCACATAGTTGTCCATATTACATGAGCCATGAGAGGTTCGGATGACTGCTAGACACACCATTGCTGGGGCTAGGATCAGAACAATGGCCACTATTTTTGTTCGAGTTGCTGAGACCTATAAGGCTGGTACAGAGAGTCCTGTACAACTGTTGTCTAAATATAGTGTGTAGATCAGATGCTCTGTGTTGGGGCACTACTTCATTCTCTTTTCAGTTACAACTCCAAGTCCCACCATCCATTCATAGGGTACTGTTTGCCAAATTATCCTGTATGTGGAAATGTTCAGAGGACACTCCAAGAAGGAAAGGAATTAATCTGTAACTCAAGTTCTTTGAGAGAGACTCATTAACATTCCCTGCCCACCTTCTTGTTTTCTTTGAAGTCCAATAAATACTTGACTCTGGTGAAATGATGGAAGGAGCTGAGGTGGCAGAATGTCGTACTCCTTTTTATAGCTTCACCTTCAGAATATTTAGAAGCGCTGAGGAGAGGAATAGAAGGAGTGCATGATCACTCTGAGACACCACTATAAAATTTCATTGTCTGAGCTGCACCAGGGCATCCCCTGAGTTGGGGATATGCAAAGTCCATTTTCAAAAATTCTGGTTACAGGTACATAACCTTAATTTTCTATTAACTTTGTAGGACAGTATATGAAGCATTATTTTAAATTATTTCCTGTGCATTTAACAGTCTTACATGAACCAAAATCTAAACAAACATGAATGTTGTAACTTCCAAAATAAGACTATTTTACTGTTTCATGCTTTTAAAAAATCATACTGCCTTCCAGAATTTAACAACCATGGTTGCCCAGGTATGTGTTGAAATCCACAAAAGTGCCTCTTCAACAATTGAGAAATATTTGAAGGAAACCAAAAGGAACTACTACGTCACTCCTAATAGCTATTTGCAGTTCATAGGCACCTTTTCAAGCATATTAGAGAGGACAAAAAAGAAAAGTCTGTCTAACAGGTGAGAAATTAATAACATTTTCTCATTATACATTGCTGCAAAGTACAGTCACATGAAATATCCTATTTCAAATGAGCAAAATATGAAAACACAATGGGCCAGATTTTCAAAAGTGAACTCCTAAAACATCCCTGTAAAATCAATGAGCATGTATGCACTAACATTGTATAATAAAGTAGAGATGCATAAGAGTGATTATATGCACAAATACCCATTTATCATGCATAATTTTTATGTGTAGATACCTGATCTTATCTATAAAGGTTCCAAAGTCAATATATACTAACTCATATTTTATTTAATTGTCACATTGTATATTACAGAATGTTTCACAATATTGAAAAACCACCTGAAATGCATTTGGTACTTAAGAGGCACCCAAGCAGGTGGAAGTATTTGTAAATTGTATTTTCCTGAACAAGCTAATCTCTTGTATGGACAACAACCCTGTGTCTATACTGTTACACTGTCTTTACAATTAGGATCCCATAAGAACTCTGCCAGTTATGATTCTTCAGTGGACATGGTAAATCAGCTCACCTCTGGATGCCTTTCCCAGACCATCTCTCCATCTTATGCTACAAATATTTGATCTGAGTTGGCCTTTTGTGGGCTTTCATTGGAGGGGAGGTTGTAGCGGTGTTGCACTGGTACAGCCTCTCTCTCCACACATGCAATCAGATTTTTCCACATAAGAAACGAGCATGGAAACATGATAAATCAAATAAAGAACAATACTAGATAATGCACATTGCGGTTTTATTTTTATTTTTTAGGGCTTGTTTTTACAATGGTCTGACCAAGCTCCTCGAAGCAACATCATTGGTCACAGAAATGCAAGAAGAGTTGCATGTCCTTGGCCCTCAAATAGAGCAAAAATCAAAGGTAAGTCTTAATTACAAATTACTTTCTGCAGTGGCTTTAAATATCTTCTGTAACCTACCATTCCACCACCAACTCTCCATAAAATTGAGATATAACTACTTGTTATATCACCTCATCTGTACAGCTTTGCTAGTGGGCTGTATTATACCCTTTCTCTTTCAAAACTTCCATGGCTGACAGGAGATTTAGGCTTTGTCTACACTACAAGATAAGGTTGAATTTATTAAAGTGGATTTTTTTAGCAGCTGATTTTGTAAAGTCGAAGTTGTATGTCCCTACTGTGTGCAAGAGTTCTACATACTATGTCCCCAATAGGGTGGATACAGTTGACTTTGACAGCAATTCACTGTGCACAGATCCTGCTGCCCCTTTGCATTCTGGGTTAGGCTCCCAGGGCATGATGGGACCAAAATAGTGCAGCGGGTAATTCTGTGTACATGTTGTCAACATCCCATAATGCACTCATCTGCTCTCTCTTTCCTGCTTGAAAACAACAGCAAACAATCTTTTCACACCCTTTTTTCCCTGGTTATCCATGCAGATGCCATAGCAAGGCAAGCATGGACCCCGTTCAGCAGCAAAGTGCCATGGCAATCATAACAACCATCTTGCATCTTATGCTGCAATATGTCCAGAACCTATCCTGGGCCTGCTGAAGCACATAAGAATGTGATAAGACCATGAACAACACTTATGTGAAGCACTTGAGTTGAGCAACTGGCAGAAGCAGGCAGCATCTGATCCTCTTTGACACAGTAGAACACAGGTTCTGGTGCCATGAGAGAAGCACAGACTGGTGAGAACGCATAGTTATGCAGTGTTAGAATACTCAGCAGTGGCTGCAGAAATTTTGCATGTGTAAAGCATGGAAGTTTGCATGGATGTTTGCAAACTGCTTTCCACTACCTTAAATTACAGCAATACCAGAATGAGAACCGCTCTGATAGATAGATCACAAGAACCATTTCACTGACATCAACATGGGATGGTCATAAAAGATGCATGATGCACACATCTTTAAGAACTGCATTATCTTCAGAAAGCTGCAAGATGGAACTTCTCACACTGGAAAATTACCATCAGAAGCATTGAAATGCCAGTAGTGATCCTTAGAAACACTAGCCTACCCCTTGCACCTATGGCTCACAAAGACATACCCGGGCAGCCCTGACTGCAGTAAGGAGCAGTTCATCTACAGATTGAGCAAGTGCAGAAAGGTGGTAGAATGTGCTTTTGGGTGTTTAAAGGGAAGGCTTTGCAGTTTATTAACTAGGTTAGACCTCAGCAAAGCAAAATTCCCATTATTGTGGCAGCCAGCTATGTGCTCCATAATATCTGTGAAAGTAAGGGGGAAAATGTTATGCTGGGGGGGGAAAGGGGTCAAGGCACAGCACATAGTCACAAATTATGAGCAGCCAGACACTGGGCACTGCAAATCAGAGAGGCTTTGAAAAATAGGTTTTTGAATGGCCAAACAGCAATATGACAGTCATGCATGTTGCTCTTAACAAGGTGCCCCAGCATTAAGTGTGCTTTCTTGTAAACCCCTTCCCTCCATGCAACACAAACAATAAAGATACTGTTTAGGAACAAAAGGAAGCAGGGACAGAAAAGCAGTTCAGGGCAGGTTAGGGGGGAAGGGAGAGCAGCGTATTACAGTCCCCCTTTGCAACAATCAGGCAGATGTGTGAAGGATAGCCTTTTGTTCCAGGACATATTCCTATGGGTGGAGTGTGAGGCTGCCCTTGACTCTTCCCCCAACCCTACATTCTAAGGCACCTAGGAGAGGAAGCTATGGAAGTTGATGAGGAGAGAATGTGGGTCAGCATGGGCTGGAGAGAGTGTCTGTGCATCTGACTCTCCTGTGAGTCTACGAGGCACGTCATCAGCTCTGCCATGATCCTCCAGATGTTCTCCTGTTTCTTCGCTGCGTGTTCCCTGCACACTCTCCTGTCCTCATGCTCCTCTTCCATCTCCTGCAGCAGCATTTTCCTCCATTCATTTAATTGCACTCTGTCCAAGTGGGTGTATTCCATTTGCTCATTTAACATGTCATCCCAATTATGTTTTTGCCTTCTGATCTGTTCTAGCCAAACAGCTGGAGGAGCCAGGGAAGTGGGCAATAGGCTTGCTGTTGTACCCACTGTAATGAAGAAAGTGAAGGGCAGACTTTTCAGGAGATAAATTGTGGAACATAAAACCTAAACCCTTTGCATAAAAGAAGTCTGTCCAAGACAATAGGCATCGTTATGTACAAAACACCAAAATTATGCTTTTAAGCACCCACTATGTAGCAAGTACACCACAGAGATCTTAAGAGAGCAGCTGGACTCTGTTGGGTAGCAGGCATGATAAGGGACAGCTCAGAGCTTGCTCTTTTGCTTCCACTTTGAAAGCATGTGTGACAAAGTGCTTGCAAATAGCAGCTCCGTCAGCTAGGCAAGCATCTGCATTTGCAAAGGGGGGCCATGGTGGGTGTGGGCGCAGGGGCTCACACTGTAACCATGTGTTTGGCACCCCTTGTTTGTCAGAAGAGTGCACCTTTCCTTTCACACAGGAACATGCAGGTAGTAAAGGGGTCTGCTGTAGTGGCAGGGCAAGAGCTCACATGGACACAGAGGAACCTGCGGACAGAAGAGAGAGGGGGATCTAGGCATGGCAGCAGGGCAGGGGCTCACATGGTGATCGTGTGTTCGGCACCCCCCATTTGCCAGGAGAGTGCAACTTTCCCTTCCCACAGGAGCCTGCAGGTGGGAGGAGGTCCAGGAATGGCAGAAGGGCAGGGGCTCAAATCATGGTTTGCTGGGGATGAACAAATGGAGATGTATGTTGGAAGAAGAAGGAGCAGGAGACTCAGGAGTGGATGGAGTAATTGGACCACTTTATTGCTCATGCACGTTTACCTTGGATCCCTAACACACGTTGCAAGTGCCAGTGATTTGGCAGCAGTTACACTCCTTTATATGTTTTAATATGTAAAGTCACACATTTATTACTACTTTCCATAAACCCTTATTTAGGAAGATTAACTCCCATACAATGAATATTAATAAGCAGGTGATAAATACAATTATATCCACCACTGTTTGTTGTTTACTTGTTTTATAGTTGAATTTACATACTGTCTTAATCAGCAGCTTACAGGGAGGGGGAAAGAAGCTATGACCCTGATAAGTTTTGCAGCAAGTGAGAACAAGCAAGAGATAGAATGAGGCACTGTTAACAATGGGTACATTTATCAAGTTGCAATTTAGAGCAACAATCTCAGCAGCGGCAAAGGAGGAGAAAACAGGCCTCACTTATCTTTCCTACAGGCAGCAAGGAGGGAGAAAGCGGGTCTCATGTAAAAGAAAAACTGGCCTATAATTTAGCAAGGAAAATGCCTGCCTTGGCCAGACCCTCACCAAGGTTGCGGGCCTTCCCAAACCCCTATTAACTTTGAAAAATCCCGACACTGTGCTACAATAGTATCTGTTAGATAGGTTTTCCTACATCTAGATTGCCATACATGATATCAGTCTGCTCTAAATCACAGAGAATAAGAGGGAGTGGATGCTGACTGAATGTGGCCAGAAACTTGAACCTTATGCTTCAGTGCTTTGTGCTGCAATGATGCCAGACTACTTACTACTGGCTTGTCGTGGAAAGTTGTCCTACCATGGAGGACGGAATAAGGCAGGGCTCCCCAGAAATCTTGTCAGAAGGATGAAAGAGTACCTCTATGAGAGCTTTATGGATATGTACAGGAAGGATTCCCATTCTGTCTCCAGACACATTAACAAACTTTTCCGGGGAGCCCTCACTGTGCAGGTAGAGTGGTTGCCACAGATCGTACCCAATTGCCTTAACCCACTTGTAGCATGATTAAAAATGTGCACACACCAGAAGTGCCCTCCTTGCCATCAGGGTCCAGCAGCGATATGTCCTGGGAGTAGGGGATTGTCTCCAAAGTTATAAAAAAAATCCTGGCTGTTTGTGAGATTGGACGCTCCACTTGCCTGCTGACCAATTCTCCTCTTCCTCATCCACACAGTCCTCTGCGTTATTGCCCAAGGCTGTCTTGGGAGGAATCCATGGCTTGGGTTCAGAAACTGGTCAGATCCCCACTAGAATCCCATGAAGCTGCTCATAGAAGCAGCATGTTTGCAGCACTGATCCAGATTGTCTGTTTGCCTCCTTTGTCTTCTGATACAACTGCATGAGCTCCTTTATTTTCACGTGGCACTGCTGGGCATCCCTGGTATATTGTTTTTCCACCATGCTCTGTGCGATCTTGTCATAGATATCAGCATTTCTTTTGCTGCTTCATAGTTCTGCCTGAACAGATTCCACTCCCCACACAGCAAGCAGATCTAAGATTGCCTGAATGCTCCATGATGGAGCTCATTTGTGACCCTGGGCATTCATGGTCAGGTATACTGCTAAGGCATGCTGCCTGCTCTGAGGTCTGCTCACCATGATGGCCTGCTCTGAGGTCTGCTTCCTATGCTGGAATTCAGGTTTTTCCAGGGCTTTTCCTGTGCACCTGCAGAGCAGCAAAATTATAAGTCCTGGCCAGAGCAGTCACATTGGGGTACTGTGGGTCACCTCTCGGAGGCCAAGAACATCAATTTTCACAGCGCTACATCTGCACTACCCTAAAGTGGATCATGCAAGGTCGAATATACTGTTACTCCTCGTGAAGAACAGGAGTACCAAAATTGACTTTAATAGCCCTCAAAGTCAATGGCACAGGTTTGGTGGTGTGGACTTATTGTTTAGAAAATCGATCTAATGCAGCCAAGTTTAACGTAAACTCCTAGTGTAGACCAGGTCCCAAACACAGAAAAGACAAGTCAACTTCCTGGTTAGCTCATGATAAAAAAAACCACACAATCGGTTTCTGAAATAGTGATAGAAATGTAGCTGTGTTAGTCTGGTGTAGCTGAAACAAAAAACAGGACTATGTAGCACTTTAAAGACTAACAAGATGGTTTATTAGGTGATGAGCTTTCGTGGGCCAGACCCACTTCCTCAGATCAAATAGTGGAAGAAAATTGTCACAACCATATATACCAAAGGATACAATTTAAAAAAATGAACACATATGAAAAGGACAAATCAAATTTCAGAACAGAAGGGGGATGGGGGGGGAGGTAAATGTCTGTGAGCTAATGATATTAGAGGTGATAATTGGGGAAGCTATCTTTGTAATGGGTGAGATGATTAGAGTCTTTATTCAAACCTAGGTGTAAAGTGTCGAATTTAAGCATGAATGACAGTTCAGAGGATTCTCTTTCAAGTGTAGTCTTAAAAGGCCTTTGAAGCAGGATGCAGGTAATCAAGTCATTGAGACAATGTCCTTTCTCATTGAAATGGCAAGAAACTGTTTTTTCTTTGTGATCCTGTCTAATATCTGTTTTGTGGGCATTGATCCTTTGGCGAAGTGTCTGAGACGTTTGTCCAATGTACATAGCAGACGGACACTTTCGGCACATGATAGCATAAATTATATTTCTGGATGTGCAGGAATATGTGTTCTTGATCTTATAACTCACTTGGTTAGGTCCAATAATGGTATCAGCAGAGTGAATATGTGGACAAAGCTGGCAACGGGGTTTATTGCAAGGGAAGGTACCAGGGTTGGTATTAGTGTGGTATGTCCTGTGGTTGTTGGTAAGAATCATCTTGAGGTTAGGTGGTTGTCTATAGGAGACTATGGGTCTGTCTTCCAGAGCCTCTTAGAGTTTAGTATCCTGTTCCAGTATAGGCTGTAGTTTATTGATAATGTGTTGGACAGGTTTAAGTTGGGGGTTGTAGGTGATGACAAGTGGTGTTCTATTGTTGGTTTTCTTGGGTCTGTCTTGAAGTAGATGCTTTCTAGGTATTCGTCTGGCTCTTTCAATTTGCTTTGCCTTCTCACTACTCATTCATCTCACCAAGCATATTTGAAATTCTGTAATCAAAATGTTTTGTGAAAGAAAACCTTTTATTCCCCCTTGTTAGGAGATAGAAGAACTTGTGGAAAAACTTCATAGAGACTCAATAGTAGTGGAGCAGGTTCGAACCCTTGTTAAACAGGATGAAGAAATCATGGCTGAGGAAACAAAAGTTGTAGAAGAATATGCCCAGGTACTGAGTCTCTTGTGGTCTCTTGCAGTTTATGGTTTCTGTTGGCCTAGATTTACAAAGCATTAAAACACTCTGGGCATTAGTAACCTTGCAAGAGCCAGTTCTATTTATCATAATAATAAATAGTTCCAAGAACTGCATAAATTTTCATATGCCTCCAGCATATATATTGGTTTGTTAGGAATTTTCACAAAAATATAAAATTGGAAGTAGGAAAAAATGTTAGCTCTCTCTTAGATTTTTCAAGCATGATTTTGATTAGAAAAGCAATTGTGCATAAAATTACCTTACTATTTTATAAATCATCTTTCTGTGTGTGTGACTTGCAAAACAAATGTTTTCCTACTGCAATGTACAGAAAACTGTTTTTGTTCAAGTACATACTGCCGAAAGAAAATGCCAACTCTAACCTTTTTATGTGGGTTGTAGAATTTTGTTTTTCTGTTTTACAATGTAGAAAGCAACTGAAGAGCTAACTGGTGTAATGCCAGCTTTGGAAAAGGCCCTAACTGCTCTAGATGCATTGGACAAAGCTCACATTGCAGAACTCAGGTACGTCTGTTTTGTTTTAAAACTTTGTGACTGTTCCAACTAATAGCAATCTTCAGTTCTGGAATAACAATGTTGAAAAATTACACAACCAAGCAAAGATTTCCACCTGAATTCCTTCCATACAGAATATCCATAACTAAATAAAATGATTTTCAAACAGTGCTGTGCTTCACACTAAATCACTTTTTTACTCTTAATTCTTTATGCTTTCATGTGTCCAATTAGTTCTTATGGGTTACTTTATTCTCTTGCTAAATCAAGGCACAGACACACCCACTACCCCCATACTTGTTTTTCTACACTTTTATGCACAAGCTTTTCTCAGGGAAAAGAGGTGAAGGATGGTGTCATCAGATCTCAGTAGTTTTCCTCTATGATTATAGAATTATGTTAATTCTATTTGTATAATCTCACAGTGTTTTGTGCTATAGTTATATACTAATTAGTAAGAACACAGAAATTAGTATTAACTTAGTAGATGAGACTTTTGAACCATCTAATCCAGTAGCCTGTCTTTGAGGTGAGCCAATAGTGGATACTTTAAATGAAGATATGCCGCACAGTATTTTCTTTGTAAAAATGTTTTGTATGAAATTGCTGATTCTTGTTAATCTCTCAGATGTTTCATTTTTTTTAATAGAGTATATACTCATCCTCCTCGTCTTGTACTAACTGTTATGAATGCAGTTTGCATTCTTCTGCAAAAGAAACCTAGTTGGGCAACAGCAAAACTCCTCCTTGCAGATCCAGGATTCCTCAAAAAATTGGTTACTCTGGATAAAGATAATCTACCAGAAAAGGTAAATGGAGGGAATTAGTGCTTAATAACTGATTTTCAGTCCTTCCTCTAGGGTTTTTCAAAGGGTGTTGGTTTTGTCTCAATAAAAGCCTGAAGTTTGTATATAATACCTTTAGACAAGATTCAGTTTGATATTGCAGTCACTGTGGCAGGATGAAGGAGTTACAAAGAGGACAGAGGCAGAAACAACCTCTGCAATAAAATAAAGTCTATCCTGGATAGACTTTCTCTTCCCAGTATAGACCTGAAATAATATCTTTATGCTGGATTCTGTGGCAGATCTAGAAGTATGGGCGATGTCAGAGGAAGGCTGTGAGGGTGAGGAAACAGAAAGTCCTGAGTACGTTGTGCTGTGTGCCCGTGTAATGACCCATAGCAAACTATTGCAAACTAGCACAATTTAGATCAGGTCTTTGGCTGCTCTGAGTTCAGATGAAGGCTGAGGATAAAACGAAGTGCAGAGATAGTTGAGTTGGGAGGAGGTTCTTTCCCCACCCCTCAACTAGTTTAGTACTTAATTCAGAACTGGAGAAGCACAGAATCTTCCCTTTTCTAACAATATGTAGAAAAAAAATAATGAAAGTAATGCTTTTAGAAAAAAAAAATCAGCCATTAGTTTCTTCTTTAAGTACTTGTTAGTGTATCTGTTTGTTTTGGTGTACATGCTCTCCATGCTTCTTTTTTGTCAGCAGCATCTATTTTGAGGGCATCAAAGGTGGAGGGGTCCACCTGTAACTCATTTCCTTCTCGCTGCTTATAGCTGTAAGACAGTGCTTCCTAGGATCCATGACACATCACTTTGTAGCTTATTATGTTAGTTCTGCTGCACATATTGGGGTTAATTTAGGAAAATATAGGATTAATTGCCTATTGGCAAATTTAAGTTTTTGGTATTTAGGAAGCCTTTTAATCTCTCTTCCCTCACCAGAATTTTCTTCTTAATATTAAGGCATAGGGATGTTGTGATGGACATTCGGCAAAACTTCTTAACTGTCAGGGTGGTTAAACACGAGAATAAATTGCCTAGGGAGGTTGTGGAATCTCCATCATTGCAGATATTTAAGAGTAGGTTATATAGACATCTATCAGGGATGAACTAGATCCATGGTGTCCAACATGCTAGCCACATGTGGCTATTTGGCTGGTTGAATGTGGCTAGTTCACTATAGCAGTAGCCACTACAGTGAATTTATCGAGTTATTTTTTGAACACTGTTAAAGTCCTGGTCTTCACAACATCCTCAGCAAAGAGTTCCACAAGTTGACTCTGTAGGATCTGATCATGCTCGAACCCTGTTACTGATCCACTCCAGCCCTGCCTTCACTTCCTGACCCCTCAGATTGATTCCCACCCAGTTTCAATCTTTGGCCTACATCTAGACTCAAACTACAATCCTGATTTGACTTGTCTATGAACTCTGACCTCAGTTCTGATCCATAGCCTATCCCTAACTCAGTTTCAGTGTTGCCCAAAACTATGGCCATCTTCAGCTTTATACCTCTTCTTAACCATTTCTTTAACTACCGGACCTTCCTGTCTCAAACCCAGAGCCTGACAATTTGCACAGCTTTTGTACCAGCCACTGGTATGGACTCAGCTGTAATATTGTGTCTAAACTTTCAGAAGCATGTGAACAATTTGAAGAGCATCCAGATGAGAGTAACAAAAATAATAATGGTTTTATAAAACTTGACCTGTGAGGAAAGGTTAAAAAAACTGAATATATTTTGTCTTGAGCAAAGACTGAGGGAGGACCAGATACTTTTGTTCAAATATGCTGTGGGCTGTTATAAAGACAATGGAGACCTGATAGGACAAGAAGTAATCAACTTAATTTTCAACAAGGGAGATCTAAATTAGATATAAGGGAAAACTTTTTAATTATAAGGATAATTAAATAATGGAACAGACTGCCAAGGGAATTTGTAGAATACCTAACATTGAATGTTTTTAAGAACAGGTGAGACAGACGTCAGGGATGGTTTAGGGGTCCAGTGTCAGTACAGGGGAATGGAATAGCTAATAAATAACCAATAAACTATTAACTACAACTAATGATTAAAAATACCCAAAGATTTTCCACAGTCTTCTCCTGAAGTAACAAAGAATCCTGTAATAACATTTCAAATATGCAGGAACTTTTAAGTCATTGTTCTAAAATGTAACCTGTTTGGTTTTTAGGTGTTTCTGCAATTGAAAAAATATGTAAAATCACCTGACTTTAGCCCATCGAAAGTGGGACTAGTTTCTATTGCCTGTTGCTCCATGTGTAACTGGATTATAGCTTTAGATCACTACCATGAAGTACAAAAGGTATCTTATTTAATAAAATTATCATTATTTCTGATTTTAAATAAAAGTTCCTATAATACTTTTGGTAGATGACCTTCTGTTCTTAGAATATTATATTTCATATACAAATGCATTTCAACAATAGGTGAAATTAAATGTTAGTAGAAACCTTCACACAGAACAGGTCTAGTGGAATACTTATTCAGCCTCGTAGCCAAATACTTAGCCATAATAAAGCTCATGGGCCAAATTCTATTCCTAGTAATATCTGTTCAATCCATCTACAGCAGGCATGGGGAACCTCAGCCCTGGGGGCTAGATATGATGCCTGGCTTGCTTGGATACGGCTCCCAAGGCTCAGGGCCTCCCCCAACACTGGAGAGCCTGCACTGGTGCTCCAGCCCCCCTACTGCCTCACCATGGAGCTAGAGGGCACAAAATCTACTAGCCTGAACTCCCCTAGGCTCTGGTGTGCAAGGGGAATGTGAGGAATGTCTTTCTCCTCTCAGGGGTCATGTCAGTGAGGGGTTTTGGGGGGGATTTTTTGCTTCTTACTTGTGTGCAGCCCCTGACTGATTTTTCAGTTGGTCAGCGGCCCCTGAGCCTAAAAAGGTTTAGTGTATGTGCAGTTAAATGAGCTTCTGATTTGGTGGCTGATGTGCTTGGGTCCAGTGATGAAAACGCTTGTGTAGATGTGTGGGCAGAGTTGGCACCGGGGCTGATTGAAGAGGTGGATTCCTGGATGCTTATGATGTAGCTGTGCTGCGTGGTTACGGGAAAGAATTTGTTTGGCCTTTCTTCAGCAAATGGTGTCCCTGTGGGTACTCCACTCAGGTCTCAGTGCATCCTCGCGCCGGGGATCAGAGCGTTCTTCTTTGGGTAGTGTCCCCGTGGGTGCTTCACTGTGGGTGCTGGGTCCCATCCCGGCACCGCAGATTGGAGATCTTTTAGCTGTTGTTTGCCGGACCGCACATGCGCAGCCGCCATCTTGCAGCTTTTTGTGCCGTTTCTGCATCGCGCGGTCCAGCTCGCCAGTTTCTCTCAACCATCCACGGACGCAGACGGAGAAACTGCTTCCTCTCCTGGCGGTTTTGATTCCTGTCAGGATTGAGTTAGTTTAGTTAGTTACTGTTTATAGTTATAGTTATTTTAGTAGTTAGTTAGTTGTACAGTTTTTAAAAATTAAAAAAAAACAAATTTTCATAGTTCTAGTTATTTAGTAATTCATAATGCCTGGATCCCCAGGCTTTAAGAGGTGCGCTCTTTGTAGGGACTCAGTGCCCGCTTCGGACGGGCACTCGGCATGCATCAAATGCTTAGGTGAAGGGCACATTCCACAGAAGTGCCCTCACTGTTCCAAGCTCACGGCACGAGCTCGGAGAGACCGTGAAATGTGGCTGAAAATGCTGCTTTTTGACAAGGCTCTTGCACTGCAGCCTGACCCTCCAACAGAGTCTGCCAGTCGTGTCCTTACGAAGGCAGCTTATAAGAAAAGACCTTCCTCCCCGTCTCACTCATTACCAGCAAGAGTGAGTTCGGTGGACAAGCCAGGCACCTCAGGCTCAGCGGGGTCCCGCAGGTCAGAGAAAGACAAACATGCCCGAAATGCGTCGGCGCCGAGCCCACCTGAGTGCCCATCGCATCAGCACAAGGCAACCCTGCCGACGCCGTCTCTGGCACCGGCTCACACGGTGCCAAGATCTTCTTTAGACTCAAGAGTCAGGGCACCATCTTCGCCCCCGGCGCCAAGAAGCTCGGCACCTTCATCACTGTTGGTACCGAGAACACAGTCGATACTGACAGCCATGGTGCCTACGCTGTCCTCGGCACCAAGACCAAAGGCACCGACGCCGCCTCCGGCACTGAGAACCAAGGCATCGACGCCGCCTCTGGCACCGAGACTTCTGGCACCTCCAACTACGACGCTCACCGACGCACCGGGGCCATCCAGAAGATCAACCCCCTCTGTGTCACCTATCCAGAGGTCCAGTAGAATTAGAGAGAGAGCTCAGTGCCTCCCTTCTCTGTCCCCCAAGCCCAGGACCAGACACATTTTCACTGGAGCCGCCATCTCCACAGTCACGCTCGCCCAGGGTGCCTCACCACCACTCACCCACCATGCAACGTTCTTATCACACCTCGCCTCCACATTATTATTACCATCGTTGTTGTTCTCCATCGCCTTCATATGCCAGACGGTGTTCCAGGTCGCCTCGGTCACCATCGCATCACAGGTCATCACATTATGAACACTGTTATGTCAGGCACTATGATTATACACCTTACCACGATGACCGATGGTACCATTCATATGATCCCAGGGATCGATCACCCAGGTCACACTACCAATCAGCGGCTAGATCATTATCACCAGCTCCATCGTCCCCAGCGCCACCTACAGCTGCTTCCATCTCGCTACAGCCTGACAGACCACCAATTCCTTCAGGTGATCAACACATGCCGCTTGACTCCAGGCAACAGGAGGTACCTCTCCCTCCTGGTACAGGAGGACTCTCATCGTCAGTCCCCGACGGAGGTCACATCATCATCCCCTGATGATGCTATATTCCAGGGTGATGCTTCCCCTACTGATGATATAAAAGACTTTCAAGATCTTTTTAAAAGGGTTGCCAAATCGCAAAACATCAAAGTGGGTGAGGTTCAACATAAGCAGCACCATTTGCTGAGAAATCTACATCCTTCTCAGTCCTCAAAAATAGCGCTGCCATTGGACAATGCGATATTAGAAATCGCCGATTCCATCTGGCAAACACTGGCCTCTGCTCCGCCCACGAACAAAAAAGCGGACAGGAAATATTATGTTCCTGCTTCCGGCATGGAATTCTTATTCAACCATCCTGGACCCAATTCTCTCGTCCTCGATGCAGCCCAACAGAGCGAAAGCACCTCAATATAAGACCACCTCAACGGATAAGGACGTAAAGCGTTTAGACCTCTTTGGCAGGAAAGTCTATTCCTCCGCCACCCTGTCGCTCCGCATGGCTAATTACTCCGCTTTGTTAGCGAACCATTCCTTCAACAACTATGCCAAACTGGTCCCTCTCCTTGAGCATCTCCCAGAAGCAAAGCGACAGGCTTTAAAGGGCATCATACAAGAGGGCTTTACGTCCTCAGGGTCAGCACTTCACATTGCCTTGGACGCAGCAGACACAGCGGCACGTACCACAGCGATGGCTGTCGTTATGAGGCAAGCATCATGGCTCCACATGGCGGTGACTCCCAAAGAGCTCCAGACAAAAACGTGGATGATTTGCCCTTTGATCGGCAGAATCTGTTTGCAGACAGGACAGACCAAGTTCTGCATTCCGGGAAGGACACGCGCACTACGTTAAGAACTCTAGGGATGTATACCCCACCCTTTAAGCGTAAGCGTTTCACGCCCTACCAGAGGCAGAGACCTTTCTCTTACGCGCCATATCAGAGCAGACACTATGAGGCTCAGAGAGGTTGTCAACGACCCCAGAGGCGTCGCCCTCAACAACACAAGCCAGCTCAACAGCACGCAAGCAAACAGCAAGTTTGACGCAAATATCGAGGGTTTGCGTACCATTCCATTGATACCCGAGGCCAAAGTTACCAAACCATTGTTTCACCATCATTTAAGGCCCTTCCAACATCACTGGGCCACCATTACCTCAGATCGATGGGTCACACAACTAATAACATCAGGTTATGTGATACCATTCCTCCAACCTCCTCCCCGCCCCCCCTTTTCAGGGACACTTCTCACAAATCACTTCTCACTCAAGAAGTATCCCATCTCCTCAAGCTAGGGGCTATAGAGGAGATTCCACATCCTTTTCACAGCAAAGGCTTTTATTCCCGTTACTTTCTTACGGAAAAGAAGTCAGGCGGATGGCGGCCCATACTCGACCTGCGCCAACTGAATCGTTATCTCAGACGGCAACACTTCTGTATGGTGACACTGGCAAAGATCATTCCGGCACTCGACCAACACGATTGGTTCGCATCCCTCGATCTCCAGAATGCCTATTTTCACATCGCCATACATCCAGCTCATCGGCGTTTCCTTTGTTTCGTAGTGGGAAACAACCACTACCAATACAAGGTCCTCCCGTTCGGGCTATCATCCGCTCCGAGAGTTTTCTCAAAGACTCTCGCAGTAGTGGCCGCTTACCTTCGTTGGTTAGGAATTGTCATTTTTCCTTACTTGGACGACTGTCTTCTAAGAGCGCAGTCGCTCACCAAAGCCTCCCAAGCAGTCACTATTACTACCTAACTGTTCGATCTACTGAAGCTTATACTCAATGTTCAAAAGTCTACACTGACCCCCCAGCAATCCATAGAGTTTATTGGGGCCCGCTTGGACTCTACGAGGGTGCGCACGTACCTACCTCTCTCCAGGTTCCGTGCCATCCAGGACTTAATACAGGTTCTCTCCACGAGCCCTACCATAGCTGTCCTCACATGCCTCCAATTGCTCGGTCATATGGCTGCCACAACATTCGTAGTGCCCAACGCGAGACTTCATCAACGCTGTCTTCAGTACTGGGTGTCCAAGATATACACACCTGGCAAACGCGACCTGTGCAGGTCCGTAGTAGTTCCCATCACAGTCAAGCGTTCTTTTCACTGGTGGACAGAATTGAACAACGTCATGGTGGGTATGCCCTTTCACAAATGGCAGCCCACAATGCAGCTTACAACGGATGCTTCTCTGGTTGGCTGGAGAGCGCATATTCAAGACAAGCAGGTACAGGGTCAATGGTCCCCGGAGGAGTCTCTCCTCCACATAAATTTGCTGGAGTTACGGGCCGTCTCAAATGCATGCAGACACTTCCTCCCATATCTCCGCAATCGTGTCGCCTCAGTTCTCACAGACAATATTACCACTGTTTATTACATAAACAAACAAGGCGGAGCTCGGTCTCACTCCCTTTGCATGGAGGCCATTCATCTCTGGAATTTCTGCAATCTTCACAAGGTGACTCTGGTTGCCGCTTACTTACCAGGAAAGGACAACATTACTGCCGACGATCTCAGCAGGCAATTCAAGAACCACCACAAATGGGAGATACACCCCCGCGTGCTCTGCTATATTTTCGACATGTGGGGTCACCCGTCAGTCGATCTCTTTGCCATGCACCACAACGCAAAATGCCCTCAGTACTGCTCCAGAGCGGGCATAGGCCGTGCATCTCTGGGTGACGCCTTCCTTTACAACTGAACCGGCAAGTTGCTGTACACTTTTCCCCCCATATCCTTAATACCGAGGGTCTTGGAGAAAGTTCTGATGGACAAAGCCACGATAATTTTGATAGCAGCATTCTGGCCCAGGCAGACACGGTTTCCTTACCTCTTTCGGATATCTCCACATCTCCCCTTCCATCTTCCAGATCTTCCGGACATTCTCACGCAGAATCACGGTCGCACTCTCCACCCGCAACCACGCCACCTCGCTCTCACGGCTTGGCTCCTATCTGGTTCGAACAAACAGAAATGACTTGTTCTCTAGAGGTACAGAGTGTGCTCCTACACAGCAGAAAATCATCAACACGCAATACTTACCTCCACAAATGGCGCAGATTCCAGCAATGGTGCTCTGCTAATGCATGGCATCCTACTACTTCATCATTGCAGTCTATATTGGACTATATCCTACGTCTTAAACAAACAGGTCTAGCTAATTCCTCGCTCAGAGTACATCTAGCGGCAATTACGGCCTTTCACAAGCCCTTGGAAGGATTTACCCCCTTTTCTCATCCAATTACGAGGAGATTTCTAAAAGGACTCACTAACCTCTTTCCTGAGCACAAGCGACCAGCGGACTCCTGGAACTTAGAGCTCTTATTAGACACGTTAATGTGTCCTCCGTTTGAACCTTTAGCTACATGTGACTTTAATACTCTCACCATGAAAGTAATTTTCCTTTTGGCCATTACTTCCGCTAGATGGGTTGGCAAGTTGGCAGCTCTGTCGGCCAAACCCCCGTATACTATTTTTACCCCTCAGGCAGTTATCCTTTGCCCCCAACCATCCTTCCTGCCAAAGGTTAACTCTCCATTTCACATCAATGAACCCATCATTCTACCGGTGTTCTACCCGAAACCCCATACCTCTGAGCAGCAAGCAAGATTGCACTCTCTGGATGTACGCAGGGCCCTCGCTTTTTACATTGAACGAACTAGAGAAATACGACGTTCCCACCACTTACTTATTTCTATGGTCACCCGTTCTAGAGGGTCCCCTCTTTCCTTGCAAAGAATCTCCAAAATAATCGTTTCCTGCATAATTCAATGTTACGAACTGAGAAATAAATCACTTCCTCACACCGTTACAGCCCATTTCACCAGAGCAATGGTGGCTTCAACTGCTTTCCTTAAGGGAGTTCCCCTTAAAGACATTTGTCGAGCAGCAACCTGGTCTTCGAACTCGACATTTGCGAAGCATTACGCTCTACAAAATATTATCATGACTGACACAACGGTAGCCACAGCGGTGTTAACATAAGCACAGAACCATTAATTCTGAACCCGCCGCCTAGATTAGGCTACTGCTGTGAAGTCACCCACAGAGACACTATCCGAAGAAGAAGAAGAAGTTACTCACCTTGTGCAGTAACGATGGTTCTTCGAGGTGTGTGTCCCCGTGGGTGCTCCACGACCCGCCCTCCTCCCCGCTTCGGAGTCTTTCTTGCTTATGTCTTTCAGGCTTCGACGGTCTTGAGGAACTGGTGAGCCGGACCGTGCGATGCAGAAACGGCGCAAAAAGCCGCAAGATGGCGGCCACGCATGCGCGGTCCGGCAAACAGCAGCTAAAAGATCTCCGATCTGTGGTGCCGGGATGGGACCCAGCACCCTCAGTGGAGCACCCATGGGGAGACACACCTCGAAGAACTATTGTTACTGCACAAGGTGAGTAACTTCTTCTTGTGCAGAGCAGTGTCCCTTACGCCACACCTGAGCACCTAGCGTCTCTCGTCCCTGTTGTTTGTGGAGTGTGCACGCGGCGCAAGTCCCACCAGTTCCTTTTCAACCATCCTTGGCTGAAGACAGAGTTCAGAGCAGCCCTCTTCTTCTTTACAGGGGAACAAGCAGTTTTTAATTAGTTTAGGCTTTACCTCACAATTTCGTTAGTTATAGCAAGTTTCAACATTGGTTACATTTGAAAAAAAAGTGGCAGCCGCTGCCGCTGCATGTTCTCTTCAGCATGCTAGGTTCTCCCGGCTTTAAAAGATGCGACTCATGCAGAGACTCGATGCCTACCTCTGACAGCCATGCTTCCTGTGTCAAATGCCTGGGGGAGTCCCAAGCAGCACGTAAGTGCCCTCACTGCCTGAATATAATGGGTAGAGTCAGAAAAGACCGCGAAATGCAGCTTAAAACCCTCCTCTGGGAAAAGTCTCTTCAACCTTCAGGGGACAAACCAGAGGAAGTGCGGGGACAGCAAAAGCCCTCTGATAGGGCAGCTTTATCACCCCGCAAAGACTCTCAAGCCACAAGGGATTCCCCAGAACATTCGTTATCAGCACAGCCTAGAGCCTCTCGTTCCCCTGTGCCATCAGTCTCCAGCACCATGGAGAAATGCAAGTCTGCATCAGGAGAGCTGAGGCAGAATCTAAACTCACCACACTGTCAGGTGCCACAGAGGCAGTGGCACCAGCGAAGCCACATATGCCTCCACCTTTGGCTCCTGTGAACTCTCCCTCGATACCCAAACAAACCAGGCAGACTGACCTTGACCGCCCCCCGGCACCACAGCATAAAAAAGCGCTGCGCAAAACATGTCACCTACAAAAAGCTCCTCAGCATGACACGGAGTGACAGCTTGCTTGCCACGCTCCACAGCGCAGGGGCATGCTAATATGCCACAGGGTGCCCCCCCTACACTGCTATCCCCAAGATCTGATTATGGTAGCAGGCATAGGAGCAGGTTCTCATCATTCTATTCCTCTCCTCCTCCATCATTGGCTTCCTGGCATTCATACAAAGACCTTTCCCTCCAGCAGCATCCTATGTGGTCCAGCCAACTGTGGATGTACCCCCCACATCAGTTCCAGCCTCAGTGGGCCCTCTGGGACACATGGCAAGGGTACCGATCACATTCCTCCGATACCTGTCACTCAAGACACACCGCCTCTACATCTGTACAACAGCACACTTCCAGGCGCTCACCCACAATCTCTGCATGCTCCTCACCTGCTCACCTGCCCTCAGTAATCTCTCAGGTGGGTTCTAATGAGCACAACAACTCACCTCACTCAGATTTGAAGAGCTCCTTACACGAACCTAGATACAGACAAGACGAAGCATTATTTCAGATCTCGCCTTCTCCACTGGCAGATGATCTGAAATAATTTCAGGAATTGTTTAAATGGGTAGCCCAATCCCAAGATATCACATTACAAGAGGTTCAAGATAAACAGTACAAATTACTCACAATATTACAACCAACAGCATTCTCGAAGATAGCTTTACCCATCATTGAAGTTGTCCTTGAACCTTCAGATGATCTGTGGAAAAAATCCAGCTCTGTTCCACCCACAAACCATAGAACGGATAGAAAATATTTTGTCCCTGCAAAAGACATGGACTTTCTCTTTGCACACCCCCCACCTAACTCACTGGTGGTGGACTTAATCACAAGGCCCACAATTTAAGTCTATGGCCCGTGACAAAGAACACAAACGGCTAGACACCTTTGGCCACAAAGTGTACTCTTCTGCCATGCTCCAGTTCCATATATCAAATTATACAGCCCTTCTGGCCAATTATGATCACGCCAACTATGCCAAATTACAAAACCTGCTACAGGACCTCCCTGACAATAAATAACCTCACCTCCAATCCATTGTTAAGGAGGGTTTGTCAATAGCAAAAACTGCTCTCCAGGCCGCTATGGATGTCGCAGACTCCGCCACTAGAGCTACAGCCACTGCCATTGTAATGGGTAGAGCCTCCTGGCTACAATCATTGGGGTCCCAAGAGAACTGCAGTCAAGGGTGGAGGATCTCCCCTTTGACAGAAAACAGCTATTTGCTAACCACACAGACGAGATCCTACACTCAATGAAGGACTCTCGAACGACGCTCCACACTCTGGGGATGTACACCCCACCTAATAAGAAATGTAAATATACCCTCTATCAAAGGCCTAGGGACTATAATTACAATTACTATAAACAACAGCAGAGGCCATATGACAACAGGCCCAAGCAACATCCTAACAGGAGGAGGACACAGCAAAACCACTCCTCCACAACTCAATCCACCTCTCACAAAAAAAAATATTTGAAGTCTTAGTCGGCGGTCTGAGCAACCACCCCGCAGTTCCAGTGCATTCCAAGGTCACCTTCCATCACCGCCTGAGACCCTTCTCCCAACAATGGGCCCAAATTACCATAGACAAATGGGTCCTGGAAATTATCAAATCAGGTTATGCAATCCCCTTCACATCTATGCCCCCTATCCAACTCCCTACCCTGTCCCTTTTCAGGGACCCTTCTCACTAGCCCCTATTACAGGCAGAGGTGCAAAAGTTACTCACTTAAGGGGCAATAGAACCCGTCCCCAAAGAACACCGAGGGAGAGGGTTCTACTCCAATTATTTCCTCATAGCCAAAAAATCAGGAGGCTGGAGACCGATCCTCGATCTCAGGAAACTCAACAAGTTCATTTTCAACACAAGATTCAGGATGGTGACCCTGGCAACTATCATACCTGCACTGGATGAAGGGGACTGGTTCTCAGCCTTCGACCTCCAAGATGCATATTTTCATGTGACTATCCACCGATCCCAGAGAAGATTTCTTAGATCTGTCACGGGCCAAGACCATTATCAGTATAGAGTCCTCCCCTTTGGCCTCTCTACGGCCCCTCAAGTATTTTCAAAGATGCTAGCCATATTCGTGGCTTTCCTCAGAAGGCAAAACGTCATTATCTTCCCTTACCTCAATGATAGTCTACTCAAGGGCCCTACCTATCAACAAACTACGATTGTGACAACTATTACCAGGGAATGTTTTTCCCAATTTGGCCTGCTTATCAATATACAAAAATCCACCATACAGCCTACGCAAAAGATTTATCGGGGCATTACTAGACTCAGTCACAGCAAGAGACTACCTCCTGCCACAAAGAGTCAAGACAATCTGCGACCTCGTTCAACAGGTCAGGCAGACTCCCTTCTCCATAGTCCTGACGTGCCTCCAATTATTGAGACATATGGCTGCCACTAATTTTGTAGTCCTATTTGCAAGGCTACACATGAGGTGCCTTCAACATTGGCTCGCAATCAACTATATACCAACCCAACACAGTCTCACGAAGTATCTCACACTTTCTCCATCAGTACTGCAATCTCTCGAATGGTGGACATCTCCAGCCAACCTGCTAGCCGCATACCCTTCCACTGGCCAGACCCCTCAGTTACCATGACAGAAGCATCACTTATGGGCTGGGGGGCCCATTGTGGCACAACATCAATACAGGGTACATAGGCCCAGCATGAGAGACACTTCCACATCAACATCCTGGAGCTCAAGGCCATTTGCAGGGCTTGCACCCATTTCCTTCTCTTGATAAAGGGCAGAATTATCTGTGTCCTCATAGACAACACACCTTCTATGTTTTATGTCAATCAGCAGGGGGGTGCCCAATCACGCATTCTATGTACTAAAGCAGTCAGATTTTGGAACCAGATAACCCCAACAGCCATGTATGTACCGGGACAACAGAATGTGAGAGCCGACAAACTGAGCAGACATTTCTCAGATCAGCACAAGTGGGAGATCAATACCAATATCTTCCTTTCAATCTTCTGCAAATGGAGCTTTTCAACTATAGACCTCTTTGCAACACCTTACAACCGCAAATGCCACAGTTTCTGCTCCCAGGCAGGACTGGGCAAGAGGTCATAAGGGGAAGCCTTCACCATTCGCTGGACAGCTCCCCTATTGTATGCCTTTCCACCAATTCCACTTATTGCCAGAGTGATCAACAAGATTCGGTTCGATCGGGCCATAGTAATCTTAATAGCCCCAGCCTGGCCGAGGCAACTCTGGTTCCCTTATCTCCACTACCTCTCAATAGATCAACCCATTCCTCTCCCGGTGGTGCCGAACCTCCTGACACAGCACCACGGCAGCACATGTCACCTCAGCATCAAAACTCTGAAACTCACGGCATGGCTTCTTCGTGGTTCCAGAATGAAGAACTCACCTGTTCGGACAGAGTCCAACAAGTCCTACTAAACAGTGGGCGTCCCTCCACAAGAAGCACCTACCAAAACAAATGGAAACACTTTCAACAGTGGTGCACAATGTGCCATTTGCATCCCACTGCAGTCCTCATACCTACCTCACTCGACTACCTCATGGACCTCAGTGACACAGCCCTCTCCATCAGCTCCGTCTGAGTCCACCTAGTGGCGATCACAGCCTTCCATGATCTGGTAGACAGCTTCTCCCTCTTCGCACATCCCATGGTGAAGCATTTTCTCACAGGCTTACAGAAAATGCATACAAATCTCCACCCCCGGTGCCACCATGGGACCTGAATTTGGTCCTTGACACGCTCACCACCACGCTCACCACCCTTTGAGCCACTAGCCACCACAATACCTATCTGTGAAGGTGGCCTTCATAGTGGCAATAACATCAGCAAGAAGGGTAAGAGAAATCACAGCCCTCATGTCTGACCCACCTTTCACTACCTTTACCAGGAATAAAGTCATACTCAGACCTCACCCCAAGTTCCTCCTGAAAGTTATATCTGACTTCCACGTAAATGAACCCATTTACTTACCTGCCTATTTCCCTAAACCTCATGCCTCCCCCAAGGAGGCTATATTACATATGCTAGATGCAATAGGGGCAATTGCGTTCCACCTCAATAGAACTAGAGCAACCAGAAAATCAGACAGACTCTTTGTGGCATCAGGACCACACACAGGAACAGCTGTTTCAGCACAGCGCCTATCCAAATGGATTGCAGGCTACATACATACTGCTTGTGAACTCAGTGGCAAACAGCCACCACAGTCTATCAGGGCTCACTCCACACGTGTGATGGCCACTATGATAGCCTTCCTGAACAATGTACCATTCGTGGACATTTGTAGGGCAGCCACATGGTCATCACACCATACTTTTGCACAGCACTATGTCCTACAGAATGGGTCAATACCCTCCACATCTCTAGCAGATGCGGTCCTTCCTTCTTCAACTTAAACTCCAATGCCCACCTCCATCTGGCGGGTACTGCTACGGAATCACCTGAGTAGAGCACCCACAGGGACACCACTCGCTGAAGAAGAAGTTACTCACCAGGTGTAGTAATAATAGTTCTTTTTTGAGTAGTGTCCCTGTGGGTACCCCACTGGTAGGTGTCGGGCTTGTTCTGGTGCCACAGATCAGAGATTCATCAGCAGTAGTCCAGCTGGACTGCGAATGCGCAACAGGCATCTCGTGCTGTTCGCGTCATTTCTGAGAGCGCGCATTCCAGCTCCCTCTAGTTCCTCCTAACCATCCATGGTTGCAGACGGAGTGAGCTTCTTCTCTTTACAACCTGAGAGAAAATATTAACATTCATTAGTAATTAGTTGTTTATAGTTCAGTAGTTCTTAGTTAATAGTTGTTTCATACTTCGAAAAAAAAATTCCTCTTTATGGTTAAGGACTGCGTAGTCGAATTCACCATTATGCAGCAGCGATGCTAGGATCCCCTGGCTTCAAGAAATGTGGTACATGTCAGGACCCGATGCCTGCCTCTGACAGGCATTCCCACTGTATCAAGTGTCTGGGTGAGGGTCATATCCCTCAAAAATGCCCACACTGTTCCAAGCTTACAGCACGAGCCAGGCGGGATTGCGAAATGAGTTTCAAAATGCTGCTCTTTAACAAAGTGCTACAGCCCACCAAGGCTGATCCTTTCCGGCCCGCGGACTTTCCAGCAACAGACAAACACCGGCCTGCTCCAAATGCACTTAAGAAAAAGTCTTCTCCATCCTGCTATTCAACATCGAAGCGGGTTAGTGCAGGAGATAAGCTGGGCACTTCAGGGACGACAATTAGCCGCTGTGCTGAAAGCACCGAGTCTGACCCTTTTGAGGGAACCTGCACCAGTGACTCCTGCGGCACCCAGATCAGAGTCGGCACCAGCAGTGGCACCAAGAATGCAGCAGCCAATGTCAGCACCACCAACGTCGGCACTGAGAAAAGGCCAGAACCGACGGGCACGTTGGCACCAACACAATCGTGAGCACTGACACCAACTACAGCACCGCTGGCATCGGCACCGCCGGCGTTACATCGGGAGCCGAACATGGCTCTATCCTCTCGAGAGCCCTCTCTGGCCCTGTCAAAGGCCCAGCGCAAGTCCAGGAGAGCTATTACTCCTTCTCCTAGCCTGGAGCCTATTACCTTTTGCCCGGAGCCACCCTCTCCTGGCTTGGCTCATTCAATATGCTCCGGAAAAGTGCTGCAATACAGATCCACCAGGTAACACCACTGTTTGTCACCATGCTACTTCCCATCACTGCAGCGTTAATATCGGCACCGATCGTCACGGTCTCTGAGATGCTCACAAGGCAGATCACCTAGATAACCTATGCTTTTTTCTTACTCCCACTACCATAATACAAGTAGGAGTAGATACTCTCCAAGATACTCCCCAAGGAGATACCACTACGGTCACCATTACTACAACCAACGCTGCTTTTATTCGGTGGAATGCACCCGCTCCAGTTCACCACACTACCACCAACCACATGTCTCACATGACACCACCAATTTGCCACCCCATCCGGCACAAGACCACCCACCCCTACTGGGGAGGTGCCTGCATTCACTCATTACCTTGACCTGGATGATAGTCAAATATCTGACCAAGAACAGCCACAAGGGGCATCCCCAACTGACCAGTCGTCCTCTTCTCCGGATGATGCCATCTTTCCGGGAGAGTTTTCACCTACGGATGATGCTTGACAATTTCAAGAGCTATTCAAATGTGTAGCTGAGACCCAAGAGGTACAACTTACTGAAATACAGCAAAAACAGAATCGACTGCTGAAGAATCTACAGCCCTCTCAGAAGTCTAGAGTGGCACTACCTCTTGATGAAGTAGTCCTCGAAGTCGCTGACGATATCTGGCAGATTCCTGCTTCTACCCTTGCAACCAACAAAAGGGCAGATAAAGTATTTTGTCCCCTCCAAACGGATGGAATTTCTATTTACACACCCACAGCCTAACTCGCTTGTGGTGGATACAGCACAACAGAGAGCTAAAGCCCCACAATATAGAAACACCATGAATGACAAGAAGGGCAAATGACTGGATTTATTCAGCAGGAAAGTTTATTCATCCACCACGCTGACTTTGAGGATGAGTAACTACACGGCCTCTCTCGCTAACCACAACTTTGATAATTACACCAAGTTAGTGGCGCTTTTAGAACATCTTCCTGACAACAAATGCCAAGTCCTAAGATCAGTAGTACAGGAGGGTTATACTGCCTCCCGGGCAGCGCTACAGATTGCCCTAGATATCGCTGACATGGCTGCATGAACCACCGCCACTTCAGTGGTAATGTGTAGAGCATCCTGGCTGCAGCTCCAAGGGAATTACAGTAAAAGGTAGAAGATTTACCCTTTGACAGACAAAGTCTATTTGCTGAGAAAATGGATCAAGTGCTCCATTCTGGCAAAGATTCCAGAACGACGCTTAGGACACTCGGCATGTATACGCCATCTTACCGCCATAAGCGATACATGCCCTACAATCAGCAGAGACCCTTCTCATATGCTGCATCCCGCTACAGACAGTATGACCAACAACAACCAAAGCAACGACGGCAAAAATGACACCCGCAAAATAACAAAGCGCCTAACCAACCAACTATCTGGAAGTCCATTTGATGTGCTGGTTGGGGGACTGCAAACCATTCCTGTAATATTTCAACTGCACGAGTCAGCAAAACTATTTCACCATCAATTGAGACCATATCAACATCGGTGGTCCGCCATCACCACCAATCAATGGGTCTGCGAGCTAATAACATCTGGCTATGCAATTACCTTTACTTCACCTCCCCCACCTTCCCCCCCCCCCCCCGTCCCTCTTCAGGGACCCTTCTCACGAGGCTCTCCTAAAACAAGAAGTCCTACATCTCCTTGCAATTGGCGCAGTAGAGAGAGTACCCGAGCAGTTCGTGGGCAAGGGATTTTACTCCCATTATTTCCTGACCCAGAAAAAATCTGGGAAGTGGAGACCAATTCTGGACCTTCAGCAACTCAGTCACTACTTTCGCAAGCACAGATTCAAAATGGTGACACAATCTTCCATTATTTCAGCACTCAAAACCGGGGATTGGTTCATGTCCCTCGACCTGCAGGATGCTTATTTTCATGTGACTATCCATCCGACTCTCAGACATTTCCTGAGATTCCTAGTAGGCCCGGAACATTTTCAGTACAGAGTTCTGCCCTTCAGTCTTTCATTGGCACCCAGGGTGTTCACAAAAACTTTAGCGGTGGTAGTGACCAACCTTCATCGACACAGCATCATGATATTCCTGTATCTAGATGATTGTCTAATCAAGGCATCACACGCTACCAACACAACGAGGACAGTATTCAAGTCCCTTGGTCTCAATCAATTTTACAAAATCTTCAATGATGCCACAACAATCCCGCGAGTTCATTGGCGCATGACTGGATTCCACAACAGGCAGGACGTACCTCCCTCTAAGCAGATTTCACACTATTCAGGACTTTATACAAATCCTCTCCACAAGACCCAAGACCCCCATACTTACCTGTTTACAACTCATGGGGCTCATGGTGGCTACCACATATGTTGTAGCACATGCAAGATTACACCTCAGATGCCTCCAACACTGCCTGGCTGATAGATTGAGGCTATCCAATCACAATATGCACAGGACAGTCTCCGTTCCTACTCTAGTATGGGACTTGTTAACATGGTGGAACTCCCCTACCAACATGCTGCCGGCATCCTATTCCATTGGACGCAACCCACTATGCAGATTACAACAGATGCATCTTTACTGGGCTGGGGAGCTCATTTCCAAGACTACCGAGTTCAAGGGTGATGGACCATTCAGGAGTCTCTCCAGCATATCAACTTCCTCGAGATGAGAGTGATATTCAGTGCATGCAAGCATTTTCTAGCCAGTATCCAAGGTCACACCATTCAAATTCTCACCGACAACATAACGACAGTTTACTACATCAACCGACAAGGGGGAGCTCTATCACGTTCCCTCTGTGTGGAGGCAACACGATTATGGAACTGGTGCATTTGCCATGATATCACCATCGTTGCGACATACCTTCTGGGCAAGGACAACATTATTGGCGACGCCCTCAGCAGACATTTTATTCCCCAACACAAATGGTAACTAAACCATGAGGTGACACAAGACCTCTTCTGACAGTGGGGGTACCCCATTATAGATCTGTGTGCAACACATCACAATGAGAAGTGTCACTCTTATTGCCCCAGAGCGGGCCTCGTCCTGAGATCCCTCGGGGATGCTTTCCTACTCGACTGGAGCCATCATCTATTGTATGCCTTTCCTCCAATTCCACTGATTCCAAAAGTTTTGGAGAAAATAATCAGTGACAACATCACAGTAATACTAGTAGCCCCCTTTTGGCACTCCACAAACAGCAGGGGTGCAAGATGTTAGGTGTGCAGGCCCGGCACGAGGGGCACTGCTCTGCAAAACTCTTCGATCCCCAGTGTGAGGATGCACCGAGACCTGAGTAGAGCACCCACAGGGACACACATCTCAAAGAACCATTGTTACTGCACCTGGTGCGTAACTCCTTCTTTCCACAAGGCCTGTGAGAGTGAGGGGTCATTTTCCAGGATAAGTTGTAGATTTTTGATAATGCATTGGAGGGGTTTAAATTGTGGACTGTAGGTGATGACCAGTGGAATTCTGTTGTTTTCTCTTTTGGGCCTGTCTTGAAAGAGTTCATGTCTGGGTACTTTTTTGGCTCTGTCAATCTGTTTTTTCATTTCTCCAGGTGGGTATTTCAGTTTTAAGAATGCTCTATAATAGATCCTCTAGGTTTTTGTCTCTGTGAGATTGGAGCAAATCTGATTGTATCTCAGAGCTTGGCTGTATACTATAGATTGAGACATGTGTCTGGGATGGAAGCTAGAGACATGAAGGTAAGTGTAGCAGTCAGTGGGTTTCCGGTAAATGGAGGTGGAAATTTGTCCATCATTTAATTGTACTGTAGTGTCAAGGAAGTGGATTTCTTGTGTGGACTGATCCAGGCTGAGGTTGATGGTGGGCTGGAAGTTGTTGAAATCCTTGTGAAATTCTTCAAGGGTCTCTTTCCCATGGGTCCATATGATGAAGATGTCATCGATGTAACGTAAATAGAGTAAAGGTGTTAGGGGGTGAGAACTGAGGACATGGAGGAAATTCTATTATAGACATATGTGCCTAGTGTGCAAAGAGACATGTGTGACCAATATAGTTACTAGAATTAAACATTTCAACAGTTATCCCATAAGGACCGCACAATAATTGTGTGTATATTCAGTGTCTGTGTAATACATACATATTCAAATACATACACTGAAATACAAACAGTTGGTTCCTGTCTTATCCCCTGAACTGTGTAAGGATCCCCAACCCATTCTGAAGGCATTTGCATTTCCACTGAACTCCATGAAAGACTATCCATCCAGAGATCTGCATGGCTTGAGGGGACTGACATTTTAGCAGGCCCAGTTCTGGAGAAGGTTGTGTGTTGTCTTGTTAATTTAGCAGGAAAAGTAATATAGCCTTTAAATAAGGTCTCTGAGGTCTCTGCATCTGCAACCAGGGAAATCCCTGACATTGCAGCTCCAATGAGTATATGCTCTCAAGAAATTGAGGGAAGACACGGACTGCCTTCTGTCTATCCACTTCTGCAGTGAGATTCAGAGATTCAAACCCTGTGCCTCCCAATGAAACCATCTGGGAAGATCTTCATGAAGGAAAGTTTGTGAAATCTTCCTCTTGAGGAAAACATAATATTTTATTCCTTTTTCATTCTTCAATAGTGTAAGAAACTACCCTTTATTTAACCCTCTCAAACTGATGTTCAGAAGATGGAATCTCATCAGGTATTCTGTTTGGTACGTAGCTAGTGACTAGAGGCAGGGAGGCAGATGGAGCAGGAGGTGAAGCATAGACTCCAGACCCACAGGGATGTTTAAAGAGAGTGAACAGAAATGAGGGAATAGAGTCAGGATGTAGGGAGGGTTAGGTGGAATAGACATGAAGGTTAGATGAGAGGTGAAGCCAGTCTGTGTAGGAAGAAAGTTATTTAGTAGGCACAACCTGGAGAACAGGAAAGGGTGAGATGGGGAAGTAAGAAGTGTATGGGTAGATTAGATTAGCGTAATTGGAAGAAAAAGGAGTAGAGTGGGAGCAACTGTGTCTAGGAAATTAAAGTTGGATAAGGCCCTAGGATTCGCATACAGTCAGGGAATCGGGGAGAAGCTAAGCAGAGCATTAGATGTAGCTGAGTGAGATAGGTAGAAATATCTGAGGAGACAATCACTGACAGGAACACTTAAGAGCATTTTGCTTTCAGATCCTCAGTGGGTGAAGGGGACATTGAAATGAAAACATTAATTAGGATGAATAAATTATAGTAAAACTAATACAAATGTATCACAACTGCATTATCTTCTGACTTTGCTCAGAATTTGGCTTTGCACTTGAAATCCTTTTCCCTAAGTGTATAAAATGTTTTGTCTTTATTTTCTGCTAGAGAATTACACCTTATAGTTTCAAACGCAAGTAAGTTAACTTTGGCCTGGGAGAATCAATGAATAAAAGATTTCTTGTTACAGTCAAGTGACCTTGGATTATTCTGCAAGAAGATATCTTTATAGTTGAGATAGAAAAATGTTAAATGCAGTTTAGTAGTTGACATTTGTCAAGTAAAATTTGTTCCCACTTTAGTAAAAGTTGAATATATGTTTGAGAAGTTATCTATCAAAAGTTTACCACCCCCTTTTCTCCTAACTTTTAATTCATTTTCTAAGTGTCCTTCTGATCTCACTGATATATGCCCCCATGAATCATTTGTTATGATTCGGGGGGGGAGTGAGGCTTGATTCCTACACTGTCCTGAATGATTTGAAATTTACCCACACTCCAGAAAGGTCATTTTTGAGTTTGGCTTGGATAAAAACATCCCTTTCTGATCTTTCCATCGTTAAGTTCACACTCTTTGACCTCATGTAATTTAACATTATTCACCTCCTTGCTCCCCAGTCTTCAATCCATCAATATCCCTGATTCCTTATAAATAATCAGCCCTGTCTCTTCTCTTTCCAAGATGAGCTAAATATGTCAGTATATAACTGTATTATAAGAGCTGAAGTTTATCTTTCTTGGAGACCTTTTTTAGTAATATTCACCAAGGTTAATAAACATAGCCCTATGATGTCAATGTAGATATTTACTTATGACTACAAGCGAAACCAAGAAGGTATGGTGAAGAACATAAGAACGGCCATACTGGGCCAGACCAAAGGTCCATCCAGCCCAGTACCCTGTCTGCCGACAGTGGCCAATGCCAGGTGTCCCAGAGGGAGTGAATCGAACAGGTAATGATCAAGCGATCTCTCTCCTGCCATCCATCTCCACCCTCTGACAAACAGAGGCTAGGGACACATTCCTTACCCATACTGGCTAATAGCCATTAATGGACTTAACCTCCATGAATTTATCTAGTGCTCTTTTAAACCCTGTTATAGTCCTAGCCTTCATAACCTTCTAAGCCAAGGAGTTCCACAGATTGACTATGTGCTGTGTGAAGAAGAACTTCCTTTTATTTGTTTTAAACCTGCTGCCCATTAGTTTCATTTGATGGCCCCTAGTTCTTATATTATGGGAACAAGTAAATAACTTTTCCTTATTCACTTTCTGCACACCACTCATGATTTTATATACCTCTATCATATCCCCCCCTAGTCTCCTCTTTTCCAAGCTGAAAAGTCCCAGTCTCTTTAATCTCTCCTCATATGGAACCCATTCCAAACTCCTAATCATTTTAGTTGCCCTTCTCTGAACCTTTTCTAATGCCAGTATATTTTTTTGAGATGAGGAGACCACATCTGAATGCAGTATAGAAATGGGAAATGTAGTTTATACTTGTCTAGGTCTATATTAGAAAATAAAAGGACCAGCAGATTTTTCTTCCATATCAATACAAATTCACATATATTAGCAACCAAAGTACAGTGTATCCGTTAAACTAACATTGGACACTGTAGCCGGCTTGGCTGCCCAGAGGGGTTCCTCCTCCTCCGTGTCAGTGGGCAGCCACTCTGCCCCACTACACTGTCCCTTTAAGCCAAGCCCACATCACAAGTCCCTGCCCGGCCTTCCTTCAGGTGGGTGGCACACAACAAAGTCTGCTTATCTATACAGGCCCAGCCCTGGTTCAGGGTGGGCAGCAGGTCCACAAAGCCCCTTTCTGGGGATAGGCCAAGCCCTGGTTCAGGGAGTGGCAACAGGCAAACACAGAGCCAGTTTTACAGTTATACCACGCCCTGGTTCAGGGCATGGCAACAAACAAACCCTGTCAGTTCAAGGATAGACCAAACCCTGGTTCAGGGCATGGCAGCAGGCAATCACGAAGTCAGTTCAAGGGGAGGCCAGGCCCTTGGTTCAGGGCATGGCAGCAAACAAGTACATGCAGTCAGTTTCTAGGGAGTGGCCAGGCCCTGGTTCAGATCGTGACACCAAACAAACCAACACAGCAGGTTTGGGGGCTCCTTGTTCAGGAGGAGTGCAGGCAAATCGCCTGTGGCAGTGATGAGGGGGAGACTGCCACCTGGTAGGTGGGGGGGGGGGAGGGGCACAGGCCCACCCACTCCACTGCACCCCAGCCCAGGGCCCTAGGAACAACAATGCAGACTGCTATGGGCTCAGCGGGGGCTCCAGCCCAAAACACGCCAGCCTTGGAGCCTTTAACAGCCCCCACTAACCCCTGGGCCACTTCCTGTCTCCCCTTCAGCCGGTACCCGGGTTTCTGGCTGTGTGATCAGGGAGTCCAGGGCAGGTTCATCACACTGGGGTCCCGGTGGTCCGGTCCAGTCCTCTGCAGCTTGCAGGTCTGCGGGTCTCAGCTGGTCTCCTGGTGCAGGCTGGCTTTGGCGTCTGGGCCAGTCTGCAAGGTCAGGCTCTGTCGGGGTCTCAGGCCAAGCCTCTAGCCTTGGCAGCAGCAGCAGCAGCTTCTCCCGGTTCCTGGGCAGGGGCTGGGGCACGGAATCAGGCTGGCCCTCGCGGTCCTCTGCAGGGTCTGCTAGGGTAGGTGGGCCAGGCCAGGCCAGGCCTCGGCCTCCCAGGCAGGGAGCAGGTAGTCGGCCTCTGGTCCCAAGAAGGTGGGAGGCCCTGGCCAGGCCTCAGTCCCAGCCTCCCAGGTGGGGAGCCCTGAGCAAGCTTCTGGCCCCTCTGCAGGCTCAGCCCTGACTGAATTCACTGGCTGGGTTTTTATAGCTCTGGCCCCGCCCCCAGGCTTCCAGTCAGGTGTCTGGGTGGGGTCAGCTTCAGCCCAACATGGTGGCCAGAGGGGTTCCTCCTCCTCCTTGTCAGTGGGCAGCCACTCCGCCTTACTACAACACTTACCAAATCCTTACCTAAAGGACTGCAGGAGAAAGGTGTGTATTGGGAGAGGTCATTTTTCAGGTTTCTGAATAACTTCATAAAGTGTTGATGGTATGTAATACATTGTACACATTTTCTTCATTCAATTTAAAGTGCAGCCTGTGATGTATATTTTTATCTAGTTGGTGGAGCCAAAAAAAATCCAGGTTACAGAAGCTCAGGAAGTACTAAGACTTGCCCATCAAAAACTTGATGAAAAACAAAAAAGTCTGGCCCTGGTGAGACATTTCTCATTATTATATATTTTTCCTTAGATACTGAAGCATGTAAATATTCATATTTTAGAGATCCTGTCATGAATAGGAGCTGCAAGGGAGAGTTTGACTTACCTGGAGAGCGAGGAAAGGGTTACGCTAACTTGGAGCTGTACCTGAGGGAGGGGGTTTTGGGCATTCAGCCAATGAAATGCAGATATGGAATTTTAAACTGAGAGGGGGATTTTTTCCCCCTTGTTTGGAGCAAACAGCCATTTTTCCCTATGGAGGAGGAGAGACAGACTCTCCAAGGAACAGACTCCTTGAATTAATTGAATTGTATAAGTAGGGAAAAGTTTAGATAGTCCATCCGGTTTTATTGTTTTCCTTGTTTGGGGATTTGGAAATCATGTCTGAGCTGATGAATTGTTTTTTCTTTTTTGTAACTAAAGATTACAGCCCAGGGATTCTCCCTGAGTTTATTTCAGTTCATGGCTTTTGACACCCAGTCATTTACTATGCTTGCAACAGTAGTCTTGTTTTATAATGAAAGTGTTTTCTTTTTGTTTTGGTTAACCAGTATTGGTTGATTTTTGTGTCCTTAAACCTACATGCCTAAGTGAAACCACGTTACCCGGGAGAAGCAGAGCCCCATTGTTCTCTGCAGATTATCTCTGTTTCTTTTCCCAACTATAAGCAAAACAGAGGTTGGGGCAGAAGGGAGAGCTTTGACTCAGGGAAGGGATTCCAAGTGATTTCTTCCCTGGAAAAGGGTTTATTTTATATTTTTAGATACACTTGGTGGTGACGTGGCAGCAATCAGTTTTCTTTCTTTTTGGATCTCAGGGAAACTGAGACGGGACAAGTTTGTCTCTGGCAGTTATGGAGACAGGTTCTTACAGAGTTTATTCTGCTAGCCAGCCCCCATATCTACCCTCTAAGTGCCTGTTTGGGGAATTAAGCCATGACAGATCCTATAAAAACTTGCAGAAGTTCTTTTTAAAACTTCAGAAGTAAGAAACTTTAATAGAGTAGAGGCCTGAGTCTACTATCTTAAGACTGTAGAACGCCTGTCTGATGTCTCATGTACTTCAATTGCAGCTTTACCTGCACTAGGACTGCAAGATCAGGCTTTTAATCAAATTTCAGAGAAGACTAGAGAAAAGTGGTTTCTTCTGAGAAAAAACTTCCGATGAATGCGTCCTGATTAGTTTAATTCCCTTCAGCAAACTACTACTCAAATTTGGGACACTGATCTTTACAGTGAGAGTGGGAAGAGGATTTATTAATGCTGCAAGTTTAAAACAATGGAAAATAATCAATATTAATAAGTAATCCCAACAGAACAATTCCAGTACCTAGGGAAAATGTTACTCCAAAATGTAGGAAAGGTCCACTTGAAAATTGACAGTAGAAATTTGTGTTGGGCCTGTACTTCAGAGAGGATAAAGGTGACTTAGCCTTAAAATTGCGATGATCATTTGACATTCATGGATTGTTGTATTATTGTCAGACAGTGCACAATGAGAAAGTTTTAGAGCAATGCAGTGTGAAACAACTGTCAGTCACTACTGCGTAAGCTCTTATTTTATAAAAATGAGTAGTCCTGTGGCACCTTCAAGACTAACAAAAATATATAGTATCATGAGCTTTCGTGGGCAAAACCCGCTTCATCGGATGATGAGCTCATCTGATGAAATGGGTTTTGTCCATGAAAGCTCATGATACTATATATTTTTGTTAGTCTCTAAGATGCCACAGGATTACTCATTTTTAAAGTTACAGACTAACATAACTCTCCCTCTGAGATGTCTTATATAAGCTCAAGCCTATTACATCAGTAGCACACATAGTAATTGAAATAGTGAACTAAATCTGATAAATGGCAGACTTAATCAAAATAGAAAACAAAAATCTTGATCTATAATTTGCCAATTGATTTTTAGATTGAAGAACATGAACAGAATTTAGAGGCAAGCTATCAAGAGAGCATAGTCCAGAAAGAAATGTTAGCAACTCGAAAGCAAGTGGCAACTCAGCGTCTACACAGAGCATCTATATTAAGCACAGCTCTGGAGAATGAGATGGTATTGCCTTTCATTTTTTGTATTGTCTATTTTTTGGCCTCAGCATTCAAGCATGAGTATCATAGGAGTTTTATTTCATTTACATTTTTCAGGAATGGGAAGCTGACTCCCCTTTTCCAGTAATGCTTCCCCTCTCCCACATTACCATCTGGTTTACCAATGTGTTGTGGCCTTTTGTACTGGGCTGTCTAATTTAATAACTAGAAGCTGGCCTTGAGCAGAAGAGAACTGCAAAGATTTGAAACACATTTTTCATTGACAATCCACAGTTCTTCTTCAAGTATTTGTTCATGTCAATTCCAATCCAGTGTATGCATGCATGCTCACGGCAGCCAGAAGGTTTTTCCCCTTGAATATACATTGGGTCTTTCTGCGCAGACCCTGGAGTGGCGCCCTCATGGCATCCAGTGTAAAACCTCACCATCCTCTTGGTTCCTTCTTACTGCCAGTGACGGTAGCTGGAACTTCCCTGTGCTCTTGTCTCAGCAAGTGGCACTGAGGCCTGTGCAATGACATCTCCCTTTTGGACTTCCTGGGTTTTTCATCAAAGTCAAGGTTGGAGCTGAGGGTCACAATTCAGGGAGATATTGGTGGCCTTAGCCACATTTGTTCCCGTTTCAGCACCACTGGCACTGGTAGGATCAAGGATAGTCACATTGTCATCCAGCATCACCATTCCAACGCTGTCAGCACCAGCACAGCCTTCACCAATGAAGTCTTCGCACAGTACACAATCAATCTGTGGAATTCCTTGCTAGAGGATGTTGTGAAGACCAGGACTTTAACAGGATTAAAAAAAGAACTAGATAAATTCATAGAGATTAGGTCCACCAATGGCTATTAGCCAAGATGGGTAGGAATGGTGTCCCTAGCTTCTATTTGTTAGAGGCTGGAAATGGATGACAGGAGAGGGATCATGTGATGATTACCTGTTTTGTTCACTCTGTCTGAGGCATTTGGCATTGGTCACTGCTGGGAAGACAGGATACTGGGCTAGATGGACCTTTGGTCTGACCCAGTATGGCCCTTTATATGTTTAGTACTGACAGTGGTTCCAGCACTGACTGTGATTCCAGCATCAAATGATGGCCTCAACACCGATAATACTTTCAACAGCAGCAGTACTTGCATTGGTGTATACAACCCTGACATCGAGGGGCACAGTGCCATTTGCATTGGCATCAGCCCAAGAAATCCAGGTGCCACTGAATCCCTTGGTGCAAAAGGAAGGGAGCAGTCACCCCTTATGAGGTTCTGTTCCTCATCCTAACCAGACAAGGCACTGGCTGGCATGCATACAGCCTCAGCCTTGGAGGACAGCAGGATTCTCCACGATTTGCAGTGGCAGGTTGCTCAGAGCCTGGGCATTTAGGTGGAGGACTCAGATCCAATGATGAATATCCTCGCCCTCTCTTAGCCTCCACCTATTGCCATCCCTCTCATAAAGACCACCTTTACCACACAAAAACTTTGCAGAAGACCCCAGACTCATTGTCCCTGATGGCTTAGCACAATGAAAGGCACTACTCTGCTGTTCAGGGGCTATGAGCATTTGCACACCTATCTCCCTCCTGATTCTCTCATGGTTTATGCTGCCACCCAACATGAGTGCCAGGGCTTCCTGGACAGAGGCTTCATATGAGATTTTGGTCGGGGGGAGAATGACCTGTGCTTGCCATGGTGAGACGGGGGAGAAGAGAGTGAGAGCATGAGGGGAATGGTCTGAGGACAGAGGCTTCAGCAGTGTTATTGCGCATACTCCAAATGTGGGGGAAACCAACCCCAACCGCCCTCCCCCAAACACACATCATCTTCCATTTTCACTGGAAAACTCTCCTTTTTTTGGCAGACAATTTAGCAATTAGCTGACAGGAGACTATATCTAATTCCTATATAAAAGAAAGACATTTCAATAATACCCACTCAGCTCTAGCACTAGCATATTCTGACATCTTGTGGCAAGTAACTGAAAGGACAATGGTTAGCCTTAACATTTTAATATATATTCTTACTTTGTTATTAACTCTGTGGAGAGAGAGAGAGGCCCTATCAGGACTCCCAGGCTGTATTTCAGCTCTGGAAGGAGAGTGACATCTAGAGGTTTACAGCAGGGGCAGATACATTTCAGCTTTATATATGAACATCAGATTGGTCATTTTGGGTCGGAACAATGGTCCTTCTAGCCCTGTATTCTGTCTTCCAACAGTGGCCGATGTCAGGTGCTTCAGAAGGAATAAACAGAAGAAGCAATCATCACGATCCATCCCCTGTCACCTATTTTGTTTGTTTTAAATCTGCTGCCTGTTCATTTAATTAGGTCATCTTCTTATGTTATGTTAGTGAAGGAATGAATAACATTTCCTTATTCTATTTTTCCACACCATTCATGATTTTCTAGATCTCTAACATATCTCCCCATCCTTTACTCATTTCTTTTCCACGCTGAAAAGTCCCAGTCTTGTTAATCTCTCCTCATATGGAAGCTGTTCCTTACCCCCAATCATTTCTGTTGCCCTTTCAGTACCTTTTCCAAATCAATATGTCTTTGTTTAAGATGAGATGACCAGATCTGCATACAGTATTAAAATGTGGGCATACAATGACTTTATATAGATTCGGTATGATATTTTGTCATTTTATCTATTCCTTTCCTGGCGATTCCCAATATTCTGTTAGTTTTTTAGTTTTTAAGATTGCCACTGCACATTGAGCATATGTTTTCAGGGAACTATCCACAAGGATTCCAAGATCTCTTTCTTGAGTGGCAACAGCTATTTTAGTTTTTGTATCTATAGTTAGGGTTATATTTTTTCATGTGCATTATTTTGTACTTACCAACACTGAATTCTGTCTGCCCTTGTGTTGCCCAATCACCCAGTTTTGTGAGATTCCTTTGTAACTCTTTGGATTTGTCAGCTTTGGATTTGTCACTATTTACCCCCCTTGCAAGAACATTTAAGAAGTTTAACAGCAGTGGTCCAAATGCAGATTCCTGCAGCATAGCACTCATTCCTATTTTTTTTCCCATATGTTTTAAGTGGAGCACCCAGCAATGTTTTCATTTGTGGGGCTATTGTGAAATTTGCAGAGCTGTTGCTGCAGGACTCCTGTACTGAGTTTTCAGCACTGGTGGTGGAGAGAGAGCTCATTTTGCGAACTTTGCTACATGCCTCATTTGATAAAATGGATGCAGCTACTTGTGTGCTAGCCATGGGCATAACTATGAAAAGAGGCTCTCAAATTATTGGCCCACCATTCTCCTGATACACAGCAGAAACACTTTAGACTGCAATGTCTTCCCCACTTCTACCAGGCACACAACCATCAGGACGGCTCGCAGAGAAGGAATAGGACTGTAACCCTTCTGCCAGGTAGGCCTGGCAGTAACCAGGGCTGGGTTCAATATCTTGGGGTCCATCTCACACAGAACCGGCTCGAGCCCCCACCCAGTAATCTGGGAAATTCACACACCCCTTGGTGCCTCTGAGAGGCAATGCTTCCCCACTCGCAAGCACTGAGTCTGAGTGTAGGAAAGAAACATTTAATGAAACAGAGAGAGAAGTCATACGGCATTAACTTGGGGAAAACACCACAAACAGAGTTCATAACCCAAACATGAGCTAAGCCCCCCCCCCCAGCCAAGAATCACCTGAAATCCAAAGAGTCTCTGTCCCTGGTCCGTGCCACCCAGAGTCCCAAAGTTCACCCGCAGGGTTTCACCTCCCAACCTGGGTAGAAATGGGGGTGGGGGGATAGATAGGGGGCACCTTACAACACTCCGCCACGCTCCACCAGCTGTCTCGTCCCACGCCACCGGACGCTCCGCTGGTTGCCTGCCGCCACTCCTCGCTTGCTGCCGCCGCTGGTCACCACTCCTCGCCTGCCGCCACTCCGCGCCGCTCCGCGCCACGCTGCTGGTCACCGTGCCACGCCGCTGGTCGCCGCTCTGCGCCACGCCGCTGGTCGCTGCTCCTCGCCTGCCACCGCTCCGCGCCACGCCGCTGGTTGCCGCTCCTCACCTGCCACCGCTCCACGCCACGCCACTGGTCGCTGCTCCTCGCCTGCCGCTGCTCCACGCCACACCGATGGTCGCCGCTCCGACCTGCCGCCGCTTCTACCGGCCATGTTACGCCACCAGCCAGTGATTCCCACCAGCCACTCTGCTGGTTGCCGCCACTTCACTGACTGCAATGGGTCTGGCTCTCAGCCAAACCAGTGATTTCAGCTCTCAGTGATTTCAACTCTTTAGCGACCAGCTGGACTAGCAAAGGAATCCAGCTTCCACTGGACTAGCAAAAGAAAAGACTCCTCAGGGAGTCTGCTTTTAGGTCTGTCCTTAAAACAAAGGGGCTGCGTCTAGACTGGCATGATTTTCCGCAAATGCTTTTAATGGAAAAGTTTTCCGTTAAAAGCGTTTTCGGAACAGAGTGTCTAGATTGGCACGGACGCTTTTCCGCAAAAGCACTTTTTGTGGAAAAGTGTCCCTGGCCAATCTAGATGCGCTTTTGCGCAAGAAAGCCCCGATCGCCATTTTAGCCATCGGGGCTTTTTTGCGCAAAACAATACATAAGAACATAAGAATGGCCGTACTGGGTCAGACCAAAGGTCCATCTAGCCCAGTATCCTGTCTGCCGACAGTGGCCAGCACCAGGTGCCCCAGAGAGGGTGGACCAAAGACAATGATCAAGCGATTTGTCTCCTGCCATCCCTCTCCAGCCTCTGACAAACAGAGGCCAAGGACACCATTTTATCCCCTGGCTAATAGCCTTTTATGGACCTAACCTCCATGAAATTATCTAGCTTCTCTTTAAACTCTATTATAGTCCTAGCCTTCACAGCATCCTCTGGCAAGGAGTTCCACAGGCTGACTACACGCTGTGTGAAGAAGAACTTTATTTTATTAGTTTTAAATCTGCTACCCATTAATTTCATTTGGTGTCCTCTAGTTCTTCTATTTAGGGAACTAATAAATAACTTCTCTTTATCGGCCCTCTCCACACCACTCATGATTTTATATACCTCTATCATATCCCCCCTCAGTCTCCTCTTTTCTAAACTGAAAAGTCCCAGTTTCTTTAACCTCTCCTCATATGGGACCCGTTCCAAACCCCTAATCATTTGTTGCCCTTTTCTGAACCCTTTCCAAGGCCAAAATATCTTTTTTGAGGTGAGGAGACCACATCTGTACACAGTATTGAAGATGTGGGCGTACCATAGTTTTATACAGGGACAGTAAGATATTCTGGGTCTTATTTTCTATCCCTTTCTTAACAATTCCTAGCATCCTATTTGCCTTTTTGACCGCCGCTGCACACTGCGTGGAAGTTTTCAGAGAACTGTCCACGATAACTCCAAGATCTCTTTCCTGATTTGTCGTAGCCAAATTAGCCCCCATCATACTGTACATATAGTTGGGGTTATTTTTCCCGATGTGCATTACTTTACACTTATCCACATTAAATTTCATTTGCCATTTTGTTGCCTAATCACTCAGTTTGGTGAGATCTTCTTGGAGTCCCTCACAGTCTGCTTCTGTCTTGACTATCCTAAACAGTTTGGTATCATCTGCACACTTTACCACCTCACTGCTTACCCCTTTCTCCAGATCATTTATGAATAAGTTGAACAGGATTGGTCCTAGGACCGACCCTTGGGGGATACCACTAGTTACCCCTCTCCATTCTGAAAATTTACCATTTATTCCTACCCTTTGTTTCCTGTCCTTTAACCAGTTCTCAGTCCAAGAAAGGATCTTCCCTCTTATCCCATGGCCATGTAATTTACACAAGAGCCTTTGGTGAGGGACCTTGTCAAAGGCTTTCTGAAAATCTAAGTATACTATATCTACTGGATCCCCCTTATCCGCATGTTTGTTAACCCCTTAAAGAACTCTAATAGATTAGTGAGACAGGATTTCCCTTTACAGAAACCATGTTGACTTTTGTCCAACAAATTATGTTCTTCTACATGCTTCACAATTTTATCCTTTACTATTGTTTCGACTAATTTGCCCGGTACTGAAGTTAGACTTACCGGTCTGTAATTGCCAGGATCGCCTCTAGAGCCCTTTTTAAATATTGATGTCACATTGGCTACCTTCCAGTCATTAGGTACGGAAGCCGATTTAAGGGATAGGTTACAAACCACAGATAATAGTTCAGCAATTTCCCATTTGAGTTCTTTTAGAACCCTTGGATGAATGCCATCTGGTCCCGGAGATTTGTTAACATTAAGTTTTTCTATTTGTTCCAAATCCTCCTCTAATGACACTTCAATCCGGGACAGTTCCTCAGATTCATCACCCACAAAGGACGGTGCAGATTTGGGAATCTCCCCAACGTCCTCAGCCGTGAAGACTGAAGCAAAGAAATCATTTAGTTTCTCCGCAATGGCTTTATCGTCCTTGATTGCGCCTTTTATAGTTCGATCGTCTAGGGGACCCACAGGTTTTTTAGCAGGCTTCCTGCTTCTAATGTCCTTAAAAAACATTTTGTTATTTCTTTTTGAGTTTTTGGCTAGCTGTTCCTCAAAATCTTTTTTTGCTTTTCTTATTACATTTTTACACTTGATTTGACAGTGTTTGTGTTCCTTTCTATTTATCTCACTAGGATTGGACTTCCACTTCTTAAAAGATGCCTTTTTGTCCCTCACTGCTTCTTTTACATGGTGGTTAAGCCACGGTGACTCTTTTTTAGGTCTCTTGCTATGTTTTTTAATTTGGGGTATACATTTAAGTTGGGCCTCTATTATGGTGTCTTTAAAAAGTTTCCATGCAGCTTGCAGGGATTTGGCTCTAGTCACTGTGCCTTTTAATTTCTGTTTAACTAGCCTCCTCATTTTTGTGTAATTCCCCTTTTTGAAATTAAATGCCAGGGTGCTGGACTGCTGAGGTGTTCTACCCACCACAGGAATGTTGAATGTTATTATATTATGGTCACTATTCCCAAGCGGTCCTGTAACGGTTATTTCCTGGACCTGATCCTGTGCTCCACTCAGGACTAAATCGAGAATTGCCTCTCCCCTTGTGGGTTCCTGCACCAGCTGCTCCAAGAAGCAGTCATTTAGGCCATTGAGAAATTTTATCTCTGCTTCTCTTCCTGAGGTGACATGTACCCAGTCAATATGGGGATAATTGAAATCCCCGATTATTATAGAGTTCTTTATTCTGGTAGCCTCTCTAATCTCCCTCAGCATTTCAATGTCAGTATCGCTGTCCTGGTCAGGTGGTCGGTAATATATCCCTACTGCTAATTTCTTATTATTGGAGCATGGAATTACTATCCATAGCGATTCTATTGAACATGTTGATTCACTTAATATTTTTATTTCATTTGATTCTACATTATCTTTCACATACAGTGCCACTCCACCACCCACCCGGCCTGCTCTATCCTTTCGATATATTTTATATCCCGGTATGATTGTGTCCCACAGATTTTCCTCATTCCACCAGGTTTCAGTGATGCCTATTATGTCAATCTCCTCATTTAATACTAGGTACTCTAGTTCACCCATCTTATTAGTCAGATTCCTAGCATTTGTGTAGAAGCACTGTAAAAATTTGCCACTGCTTATTTGTCTGCCCTTCCCTGGTGCATTGGATTCCTTTGTATGCAGTTATTTGTCTGCTCTGGCCCATGGTTTGCCCTCTCCCCTCCTCTCTTTCTGACTACAGCTTAGAGAATCTCTATCAATGGAGTCTCCTCTAAGAGAAGTCTCCCTCCGATTTACGTGCATCTCCGCACCAATCGGCTTTCCTCCATCTCTTAGTTTAAAAACTGCTCTACGGCCTTTTTAATGTTTAGTGCCAGCAGTCTGGTTCCACCCTGGTTTAGGTGGAGCCCATCCTTCCTGTATAGGCTCCCCCTCTCCCAAAAGTGTCTCCAGTTCCTAATAAATCCAAACCCCTCTTCCCTACACCATCGTCTCATCCACACATTGACACGTTGTCTATACTGGCTCTCTTGCGCAAAAGCATTTGCGCAAGAGGGCTTTTGCCTGAACGGGAGCAGCATAGTATTTCTGCAAGAACACTGACAATCATACATGAGATCATCAGTGTTCTTGTGGAAATTCAAGCGGCCAGTGTAGACAGCTGGCAAGTTTTTCCAGAAAAGTGGCTGATTTTCCAGAAAAACTGGCCAGTCTAGACACAGCCAGGGGGAAAGGGGGCAGGTTGGGCCAGTCTTACAGCTCACACCTGGCTGAAGCAGGCTGACTCCAGCCCTTTAACCCTTCCCCCCAGCTTAGTTCACTCAACTCTGGAAGGGGGGAGGCTTGTTCCTCCAAGACCTCTAACCATGATGGTGGTGTCTCTCCTGCAAGCACTGGTGGCATGTTTTACAGTTCCCACATTTAGGGGTAGCATGCTTCGTGACCCCCACAACAGTCCCAAATTATTTACAATTCTCCACATTCCATTCCAACACTGACCCTCCATCAGCCCTGGCTGAATGGGATTTGCATAGCCACACCTCGTATTCTCTCCTGAGCTGTATTTACATATCAACAGTTAACAGTTAATTACCTTGCAGAACTAAGCAATTGTAGTGGGCACATCCACCCCTCCTTTTAGCTGGCTGATAGCAAGCAGCAGTTCAGCCCCTGCTTACAGGAGCAACAGAAAACAATTACACTCTTCCCCAGGCCACAGCTCTTGCCAGCTAAGATCCCCCAGTGCTGCACAACTTCACATTAATCCCTGTGCAGGGATTCAGGGCTGTAGCAATGAAATTGATCTCTCTCTCTCTCTCCAAGCCCTAAAGCTGCTGGGGACAATGGAGGGCAGCCCCTCCCCCCCCCCAGCCCCAGCATGGAGCTGCCCACAGCCAGAGGAAAGCAGCCCCGCCTTGCAGTCCACAGCAGGGCACTGCAGCGGTAAGCCCTGCCCCAAACCCCTGCCTCACCTTGCAATACATGGTAAAAAGAGGATTGATTATTCACTACAGTTCTCTGCCCTTTCTTTCTCATCCCCTGTCCATCTTCAGGGACCCTTCTCACAAGCAACTCCTCATTCAAGAGTGCATATGCTCCTACCTCTGGTAATAGTGAAAGACGTTCCTCAGAAAAAATTCTCAAGTGCCACACAGTCTCTTTGGGCTTCATTATCTCTTCTTTGGATGTAGGGGACAAGTATGCCACCCTCAATTTGAAGTACGCATACTTTTGTATAGCAATAACTCTGCCCCATAAGAAATACATGAGGTTTGTTGTCAGCAACATTCACTATCAGTTCATGGTCCTCCTGTTCAGTCTATTAGCAGCCCCTTGAATATTTACCAAACTAGCAGACTTATCCAGCATTGCCTGGGCCCAGTTGGGTGGGGGAAACTGAACAGGCCTCCCGGCAACACTGCCGGGGCTGACCCAGGGCTGGAGGGGTGGGCCGCTGGTGGGCCCTGTGGAGGGTGGACAGGGCTGCACTGCCCAGCCCTAGTGGTGCTCCCAAAGGGGGGAGGGGGAGAGAGGTGGGGTTGGGGGACTTTGCCCCCCCTCCATCTGGCTCAGGGGCCAGCGGAGAGAGGTTTGAGGCCACTTATCTGAGCCAGTGACAGGCAAGATGGTGAGCCCCATCCCCAGCTGGCCACTCAGTAGTGGCCCTGGAGTAGTGGCTCCCCTTCACTCTCTGCCTCCAGTGATAACTGTGAAGAGACACCTTTCTTCATACAGCACAGTCAACCTGTGGAATTTCTTGCCAGAGGATGTTGTGAAGACGAGTACTAGTGTTCTTTAACAGGGTTAAAAAAGAACTAGATACATTCATGGAGGTTAGGTCCATCAATACTTATTAGCCAGGATGGGTAGGAATGGTGTGTCTAACCTCTGTTTGTCAGAGGCTGGAAGTGGATGACAAGAGTGGGATCACTTGATGATTACCTGTTCTGTTCACTCCGTCTGGGGCATCTGGCATTGGCCACTGTCAGAAGACAGGATACTGAGCTAGATGGACCTTCAGTGTTATCCAGTATGACTGTTCTTATGTTCTTAAGAGAAAGGGATGGCTGAAGATTGGTAAGAAGACCCTTGCACACATTACTTGTAGGTCAAGCCACCACAGTAGGGAGTTGAGCACTGGGTGTGAAGAAACCTCTGCATGAAGCAAAACTTACTTTTGTTTGTTTTAAACCTACTATCTATTAATTTCATTTGGTGACCCCTAGTTCTTATGTTCTGGAAACAAGTAAATAAATAAAGGCTTCATGTGAAAGAAGCCTTAGACTTGGGCAGGGTGAGGGGCACATTTGAGAGACCTCAGAACACAGGGACTCTGATCTCAGGCAGACATCACTCTGTACAACAATGTCAGAGAGCTGAGAGCGGAATGCCTGGCTTTTTGGGCCCACCTGTCAAGGAGCTGTGAATCAGTGCTGAAGGACAACAGAACAACTATGTTTTATATCAACAAACAGGGTTGTATATGTCTCTCCCCTGTGCCAGGAAACCCTCAAGCTATGGGACTTCAGTGTAAACCTCTTGATATGCCTAGTTTTATTGTATCTTCTGGAAATACAGAATGAATTATTGGACTACCTCAGCAAGTTGTTCCACATCCACAAGTGTTCCCTTACGCCCAAATATCACAAACTTCTTTTTTCAATTTTGGTGTATTCCCCAAGTAGACCTCTTTGCCATGAGATGCAACTGGAGGTGTCAGTAGTTTTGCTCCTTAATCACAGCCAGGGCTCCATCATGGACATGTTCCTCCTTCCATGTAGAGGCCATCTCCTATACAACTTTCTGCCTATCCCTCTTGTTCACAAAGTTTTCCTCAAGATACATCAGGCACGAGCTTCAGTGATATTGATAGTCCCAGACTGGGCCCACCAACACTAGTACTCGTCTCTCCTTGACATATCCCTGGAAGCCTGTCATCTTACGGCTCCTCCTAAACCTAATAACTCAGGATCACAGTGTTTCCAGCCTCTGAACCTCAAATCATTGCACCTCATGCTGTGGAAGCTCCATGGCTGAACCTGAAGGAGCTCTCCTACTCAGATGTTAGAGCAGTCCTTGGCAGCAGGAAACCTTCCACCAAGGCTGCTTACCTCACCAAGTGGAAGAGAATTCCATTCTGATCAGCACAGTACTGTCCATCCCTAACACTCACCTCTATTCCAGTTATATTAGAAGACCTTCTCTGTCTCAAGCAGCAAGGACTGTCTGTTTCATCAATAAGGGTTCATTTCACAACCATCTCTGCCTTCCATCCAGGTGCAGAGGGACAATCATTCTTTTCCACACTTATGGTCATCCATTTCCCAAAGAGACTTAACCAACTTTATCCACGTGTCTGGCAATTGGTTCCAACCTGGGGCCTTAATCTGGTCCTTTGCAAATTAATGAGGCCACCCTTTGAATTGCTTGCAGTTTGCTCTCTGCTTTACCTTTCATACAAGGAGGTGTTTCTGGTAGTGATAACATCAGCCAGGAAGTAATTGAACTCAAGGACCTAACATCAGAGCTTCCGTGCACCATGTTCTATAAGGACATGGTTAAGCTCAGGCCTCCTTCTGCTTTTCCTCCTGATGGTTGACTCCCAATTTCATATCAACCAGATCATTTTCCCCACAGTGTTCTGTCCTAAATTACACACAAGTGGCGGGGAGCAGAAGCTTCACTCAGATGTTCACTGAGCACTTGCCTTTTACATTGAATGAACAAAATAATTCCAGAAGTCTACCCAACTGTTTTTGTCATAGAGGTAGACAGAATGAAGGGACTCCTGATCTCTTTCCAGTGGATTTTGATATGGATCACATCCTGCATCTGTGAGAGCTATACCCTGGCAGAGATGCCTGCTTATCTGCTCACTGCACATTCCACCAGAGTGGAAATAGTGCGTTTCCTATTCAGGAAATATACAAAGCAGCTACATGGTCCTCATTACGCACCTTTACATCACATTATGCAGCAGGCCAGAGGTGATGCAGCCTTTGGTAGAGCTGTACTCCAATCAGTGGTCATGTGAATTCTGACCCGGCTTCCAAAACTTTGACTTGGGAGTCACCAGATCAGAGTTAACATGAAAGAAAAGAAGAAAAACTGGTTATTTATCTTCTTGTAACTGTTGTTCTTGGAGATGTGTTGCTCATGTCCATTCCATTACCCACCCTCCTACTGGAGTAGCTAGCAAGAAGAAAACGAGGGGGTGGCAGGTCAGTGGGGGCCCTATATTGAGTGCCGTAAGGGTGCCACTCCAGGAGGCATCTGGACTGACCCGACAGGTATTAGTAGGGGGAAAACCTTCCAGCTGCCGTGCATGCATATGTTCATGTGCCTGGTTGGAATGGACATGAAGAACACTTCTCAAAGAACAACAATTATGAGAAGGTAAGTGATCATTTTTTTCTTCATTTTACCTATTGCCTTTCTGAGGATTATTCTTGCTTGATAAAACAATCTTCCGACATTTCAACAACTACACCTTAGTTCCCTCCCTCTCACATAATTGTGAACAATAAACTTTGAGACTACATTATTAAAAATGCATATTTACATATAGTTAAAGCTAGTTACATTTTTACTGTAAATGATATATTTCATTTGAATGTGTTAGGATCGATGGAAAGAATCCATTAAAAACCTGGATGAAAAGCTGCAATGTATTATGGGTGATGCCCTTGTTTCAGCAGCATGCATCATCTACAGTGGAGTATTATCAGCAGGATATCGACAGCAGCTAGTAAATGAATGCCTGAGATTGTGTAATGACAACATAATTCCTGTGTCTCCAAATTACTCCCTAATAACAGCTATGACAGAAAAAAATGAGGTAATAGCATAAGCAGATGGTGAGGGGCATTCCTGGGGGTGGGTTAATGTTGAAGGCTTTATCAGCACGTCCCTTTTTTCCCCACATATTTTACTCAGATTATTTACAATCTAGATTCAATATTTTGTTGCATCACATTGTTTATATCTTTATATGTAGTGTGACAGGATCAGGCTACAGGAGAGTATTCGAAGGGAGGTATGTTAGCCCTAGATTAAGTAGATCTCTCTTCCCTGGGTAAATGGTCAGGGGCTGACCTAGAACCAACAGGAACTTTCCAGAATCAGTCTGGACAATCAGGCCAGTTGGAATACTTGGAGCCAGTTAGGAGCCTTCCTGAGCCAAGGGAGTCAGGCTAATCAGAACATGCTGGACCAATCAAGAACCAGTTGAGACTGGTTTAAAAGGGCTCTGCTTCTGCTGGTTCAGAGGCACATGAGGAAGAAGAAAGGAGTCAAAGATCTGAGAGTGAGGAGTGTCTGAGTGAGAACTGGGAACTACAAGTAAGGCAGAGTGTTGTGGAGGAGCAGGATAGACTGCTCAAGTACCAGAAGAAAGGTACTGGGAGGGATTGTTTGGGGAAGTGGCCCAGGGAAATAGTTGCCAGACTGGGAGACCCTGTCTGTTGCCAGTGCCTTAGGGTCTCTGAGCTGGAACCCAGACTAGTCGGCAGGCCCGGGTTTTCCCCAACCCTTCCCACACCACTACAGAGTCTGTCCCTGGATAGGGAGACCAGAATTATAAAGGGGTTTCAGTCCATACTATGGACTAGCCTATGATGAATATGGCTCAGTAGGCTGTGGCCCTTGCCTCTAAAAAAAAAAAGAAGAGGCTGTGTGGAGGGTCACAATAAGCCTCTGAGGCTGAACACAATCTGTCAGAAGCACAGGACCCCTGGGCACAGCAAGAGCTTTGCCACATTAGTTAATTGTTATCATTGTATCCATGGAATAACAGGGATAGTCAAAAATGTAAAAATATTGAAATATTGAAAATTAAAATTTTCTAGATCAGTAAATGGCAAAATGAAGGTTTGCCTCTCAACCAGTACTCCATTGAGAATGCTATCCTTGTTAAGAATGGACAACGATGGCCTTTACTAATTGATCCACAGAAACAGGCTTATAAATGGGTTTGTCAAATGGAAGGTAACGGGCTACGACAAATTCATGCTTCTGATTCCAGTTACTTAAGAACTTTAGAAAATGCCATGCGAATTGGAGACTCCATTCTGCTACAGGTAATTTGGTTTAATTTTGTGGAGTTCTGAGTAAATAACAAGGGGGAAAATTCCCATTAGAAAACTATGAGTGTAAGAAGAATAGAGTGAGTTTGAATGTTAACTACTCTTTTCAAAGGTATAAAAGTAGGAGAATGATGAAAGAGATGGAACTACTTAGTAGTTTTATTTAAATTCCATATTAAATATCTGTCTAAAACGCTAGGAACCTGATTCTCCTCCCTTACACTTATGTAAATTAGTAGTAGTTCCAGTGATGTCAATGATGTTACACTGCATTAAAACTAGTGTGGAGAACAGTCCATAAGCACTGATACTTTCTCAATAAAACCACATACATACAAGAAATTCTGAGCTGCATGGATTCTTACAGAATCATAAAGACAAAGCCACCTGGGATGAGGACCTGTGCATCTGCACTAGTTCTGTGTCCTTCCTATCCCCATATTTCCATTCCTACACAGCCTGATTCCAATGGAGTCTGACTGACAGGGCATCTTCAATGTCCACTGTCCCTCAGTCCTTGTTTAGGGGAGTTCCCAGCTGGGTATAGGGGATATGACTTTCTCTCCAGAAATTAAAATTAATGATAAAACCCAAGGTGTGTATTTGATTTTGTGCTCACAAAGCTAAAAGATCAAGTGTATTGTTCAAGTTTATTAATAAACTATAATGATTGAAATGTAGACAATATATTCATAGGATCTTGCTGAAACTGTGGATTCAAATTTAAAGTCAATCTTAAAAAGGGAACTCTACAATAGACAAGGTAAAGACTTCATCAGGATTGGCGATGCTGAAATTGAATACAACCACAACTTTAGGTAACTGTCCTCATCTATGATAATTTTTCTATCTAATATTGTATTAGATTGTACTATAGATTTAATTACAGCGGCTAAATACATTTTAAGAACATTATTAAGGTAGCAAAGTAAAGTACTCAAAAGCCAGAAAATGCAGAATTCAGCTTGCCTCTTCAGTCTTAATTCAACTCCACTATATGCATATCTTTTATGATACTGTCTTCATTTATATAATCATATACTATTTTTTCCTCAGGACCATGCTTCATTCAGTAAGAGCATGGAGAGTGCTTACTTAATAAGTAGTTATTCAGTATTTGGTTTTCTCTTTGTTGTTGAATGTGCTATTTGCTGTACACTAATCAAATTCTGCTCTGATATCAGAATTATTAGTTCTTCAAGTGATGTCCCTGTAGATGTTCCATTACTGGGCTGCTGATCAGAGATCTTCTATAGCAGAGCCTGGTCAGGACATTCTTGCACAGTTGGTGTCTCATATTGCATTGGGAGTCTGTTTGACATGTGTGCATCCCGACCCCCTAAGTTCCTTCTCAACCGTCCTCAGGCAAAGACAGAATTTGGAGCAGTGCTGCACCCCTTCCCTATTAGGACAAAAAAATAACATAATGTAGATGAAAACATCCAGGTTCTTTACCCTTCCTTTAGAAGAGTTCATTCTAGTTTGTTAGTTTAAAAAAAGATCTCCCATTTCACTCCTTTGGGAGCAACCCTGCAAGATGGTCTCACAATATGCCAGGATCCCCTGGTTTTAAAAAATGTGACACTTGCGAGGACTGCATGCCACGTTCAGACAGACATTCCCTTTGTGTCAAATGTCTTAGTCAGATGTACCTTCCTGCCAAATGTGCCCACTTGTCATGGCCAGGACTTGCTCTTAAAGATGATACTTATGGAGAAATTTCTCCAACCTGGCTGTCAGATGAGCATACCTAAACCCTCTTCAAATACTCTCCATTGAGGTCAGAACTGACCAAGAGCATGGCTCCACTCTCCAATGAGAAGAGGAAGAAAGCCTCAACCTCTCCTCACAGGGACCTGAATAAAAAAAAATGGTCCCCAATGAGGTCTTTACCAGCAGTGCTGACATCCTCATGAGTTAGTATCCAGGAACACTGTGGCATATCAGGCACCAAGTGCTCGGGTTATAAACATAAGGAGTTGAGACCTACATGTGCACAGGTCTCATCCTCAGCACCGATGGCACTAACAACTGCTCCAGAGTCAGCAGCTGCAACAACACTGGTGTCAGCATCAATGACTATACCAGCACCACTCCATCACCCATCACCAGCTGACAGCACTGTGATGGGCTCGTTGGCACATGCCACTACTAAATACCAGGTGTCCAGACTCTCAGCATCTACCCATAAAGCCATGGTGCTGCATCCCTCAGCACCGCAACAATTCTTGACCCCATTGCTCCCATACCTCATCTCTCCTTAAGACACAGATTCTGTCTCTTCCAGTATCTCCTATCACTTTCACTTCCAGGGTACCAGAGAATCCATGCAAGGAAACAGAGGAGGACCTTGCACCAGATAGTCACCTGAACATAACTCCTCTTCCTTACCTGATGAAGCTGTCATGCCATCCCCACCAGAGATGGCAGTATACTTCACGCAATTTCAGGAGCTAATCAAAAGGGTAGCAATCAGCCAAGACATTCCTTTAGATGACGTGCAGGAGACTCAGCATAAACTCCAGAAGATACTTCAACCTTCAGCATTATCAAAGGTCGTTTCCTCCATAAACGAGGTTATACTGGATCTGTCCGTCACTATATGGCAGATGCCTGCCTCTGTGCTACCAACATATAAGAGATTCGATCATAAATACTATGTTCCAGCTAATAGACCTTTTGTTTTCTCAGCCTCAACTGATCTCCCTAGTGGTAGAAGCAGCAAAGCATGGGGCAAACTCCCCTTCCCCCTCCCCCAACACCAATCCATGCCACAGGACAAGGATTCTAAATGTCTTGAGTCACAAGGTCTATATTGCATTACTCTGCAACTTAGAATCTATAGCTATGCTGCTCTTGTTGCCAGTTATGATTTTGATAATTATACCAAGTTCTTTGACTTTGCTTGTGCTATTCTTGAGGACAGGAGGACGGACTTCAAATCAGTCCTCATAGAGGGGTGGTTATTATCCACAACAGCTCTGCAGGCATCACTGGATATGACTGACATGGTGGCCTACACCATGGTCATTGCTGTAGTAATGCATGGAGCCTTGTGACTTTCTTCTTCAGAATTTCCTATAGAACTACAGGTCAAAGTGAAGGACCTACCCTTTGATAAAGAAAAGTTCTAACAAGACCAGTGAAGTCCTTTACACTATAAAAGACTCCAGGGCCAGTCTGCATACACTGGGAATATACCTTCCCCCTTCCAAGAGGAAGCAATACTGCCCCCACTAATTGTCTCACCCACAATACAAGTACCAGTAGCCTAGGCTTTATGATGCTGTGAGGAACTGCAACAGACTGAGTAGATACTCACAAAACAAACAGGATCAATCAGCGGGAACCAAACCACAATTTTGAAAGCTTGGTTGAGGGTCTGGGTGACCACTCCTTAATAACTGCTTACCTGCCCACTTGGCCACCGCTTCCAGGAATTCCTCCATGCTCAGCAACATATCATGCTAGACTGCTGGGTCCTGGAAATAGCGCAGTCTGGACATTCCATCCTCTTTACTTCATGCCCCCATACTGGTTTCTGGATGGAGGGAGGCCAAGCTGCCTCACTACCTCATGGGTTGACCAGTTAAAAGGGCGTAGGAAGCCCTGCTACCACGCTAGCCCACCAGCCATTAAAGCAGGGTAACTGGCCTACAGCCCAGCTAAGTAGCAGTTTTAATGTCTGGGCCTTAGCTCAGGGAGAGGTGACAAACAGTTCAGGGGCTCAGGCCTGACAGCAGGCTGAGCCACAGTTATACCACCACACCCCTGGACAGGGCAGAGCAATTATGAGCAGTTCAAGAGCTCAGGTCTGGCTGCCTGCCTGAGCAATAGTTTATACAATCAAGCCCTGGGTCAGGGCAGGATAACAACCACAGATACAAAGTTTAACAGGTACGCTCAGGCCGTAGGTCCGGGCCCTTATTCAGGGCAGGCCAGGAAACAATACTGCAGTTCAGGGAGGCTCTGGCCTGGCTGCAGGCTGAGCAGCAGTTTGAGGGCCATGCCCTTGGTCAGGGCGGGGCCACAACCAAATAGTTGCGGTCTACACAGTTAAGGGCTCTGGGCACTCAGCAGATGGAGCCAATAATTTATCAAGACCAGCCCTTGGTCAGGGTGGGGCAACACAAAACAGTCACACAGTTTAAAGCTCGGGCCTGTCTGCAGGCTGAGAGGGGGTTGGGTCTCCTTGTTGGTGGAGAGCCGACAAGCACAGGGTTTTTTATCCCAGGGGAACCTGCCACCCAACTGAGCTTGGAGTTCCTCCTTTTATACTTCCTGTCCTGCCTTTCTGCTTCCTGTGGGTGGGGCCAGATTGCTCTGGCATTGCCCACCATGAGGCTTTGGGAGGGGTTCCCTTCCAGGTCAGCAGGAGGCCAAGCTGACTCACTACATACACCCCCTTCCCTTCTCCCCCATCCATCTTCAAGGACTCCTCTCACAAGCACCTGCTTTGACCAGAGGTAACTCGCCTTCTATGGCTAGGTGCAGTGGAACTTGTTTCACCCCTATTTCCTGACCTAAAAGAAAAATGGAGAATTGCAACCCATACTAAATCTGCAACAACTCGACAAATTCACACATTCCCAAAGATTCAGGATGGTCACACTGGGCTCAGCATTACCTGCACTAGAACAAGGGGACTGGTTCTCAGCCCTCGACCTCCAAGATGCATACTTCCGTATCTCAATATGTCCGGCACAAAGATGATTCCTCTGATTTGGAATGGGGCACAATCACTTTCAATACAGAATTCTCCTGTCTGGTCTCTCTACAGCACTGTGTGTGTTTTTCAAGACTCTTGCAGTGGTTGTGGCCCATCTCTGCAAACAAGGGATCATATTCTTTCCATACCTTGAAGACTGCATTATCAAAGGCCGATCTTATGAAGAGATCTAATTGGCCACACAAGCTGCCATCACACTCTTCCACAGCCTAGGACTTCAAATAAACATTCAAAAGTTTACTCTCATTTGGATTCAACACATAGAAGTCATTGGGGCTTACCTAGACTCAACCCTTACCAGAACCTCCCTCCCAAATGCCAGATTCTTCACCATCACATGCCTCATATCAACAATGTCCATTCACCGTACAATAGACGCTAGAATGTGCCTACAACTTTTAGGCCACATGGCAATCACCACCTAAGTGACATGCTACCCCAGACTGTACATGAGGCATCTCCAGGGCTCTCTGACCTCAATATACAAACCTGCCAAGCACAGCCTCCATATGATAACTCCACCTGCAAATGTTTTGCTCTGGTGGACAAAAAGGGAGAATATATGCCTGGGTGTTCCCTTTTACCAAAACCCTCCAGTGATAATACTCATAACAGAGACTTACTCATAGGTTGGGGATCATACTTAGACTGCTACATGACACAGGGCATGTGATTCCCAACAGTGGCCCATTTACACATGAACTTCCTAAAACTCAGGGCAGTCAGCAGTGTTCCCTATGCGTTGTGTGCTTGTATGGCCACTCAGAAGAGATTCAAATACTACCCAGCTGTTTAACAGAGTGCCCATAATGAGGTCTTTTGTTTTTAATAGTGGTGCACAATTCATACATGCCTCAATGCATTTATTCCACACATGGATGGAAAATATGTGCACACACATGGAAAAGAGAAGAGGGAACATTGGCAGTCAGGTATGCATGTCCTCACTTTCTTCCACTGATAAGTCACAAACCAATTTGAGTCTTGTCAGACAGTACAGCATGTATGTTCTACATCAACAGACAAGGGGGAGCTTGCTCACACTCTGTGTGCATAGAGGCCATGAAGCTATGGAACTGGTGCATCCAACCTCACACAGACATCTTGACTTCCTACCTCCCCCGATACCAGAATACAACTGCCAACATAGTCAGCAGACACTTTTCACAAGAATATGAAAGGGATCTCAACCCTGCAGTTGCACAGCACCTGTACTCTCTGTGGGTTTACCCATCTGTAGACTTATTTGCAACACCAAAGAATTGTAAATGCCACCTATTTTGTTCTAGGATGGGAACTGGGACTGCATCTCTAGAAGCAAGACCCTCATGTACACCTAGCCACTGATTCCACTTATACACAGAGTCATCTGCAAACTCAGAAATGACAACACCAGGATCATATTCATTGCTTCAATATAGCACAGGTAGATGTGGTATCCTTACCTGCTATGCACATTGATCCACCCTTCAATACATCTTCTGATGAGACTGGATCTCCTCTCCCAGGGTGATGGTCACATCTTTCTTTCACAACTGGAGAAGCTCCATCTGAAAGCGTGGTTCTTCCATGGTTCCAGGTACACAAGCTGACCTGTTCAGAGAAAGTCAGATAAGTATTATTACACAGCAGACAAGACTCCAGTTGCAATTCTTAACTATATAAGTGGAAACGATTCTCCGTGTGGTGCTCGTGGTACCCCAAACCTTGCAATGCATCCTCCCTAATATCCTACACCATATTTTAGACCTAAAGAATGATAGCCTGACAGTTCCATCAGAGTTCATCTCACAGGGGTCAACGCCTTTCATGATAAATTGGACAACTTCCCCATTTTCACACACCCTACCATGAAACTCTTCTTACCAGAATCCAAAACCTCTATTGAGAAGTACAACCCTGCCCACACCCACATGAGATTTGAACATAGCCTTTAGGTCCTTTATGAAAATCTCCCTGGAACCTCTAGTCACTTGTTCCCTCCTACACATATCCATGAAAGCAGCATTCCTTGTGGCTATCACATCAGTGAGAACAGTAGGAAAAGCCAGTATATTAAGGCCAACCCTCACTACACTATATTCTTCAAAGATGAGATCAATATGCGACGCCATGCTAAATTTCTTCCAAAGGTGGCATCCACTTTCCACCTCAATTAGTCTACCTACGTTTTACCCCAAACTCCACAAAACCCCAGAGGAAGCGACACGACACACCCTTGACATCAGACAGGCAATTACCTTCTACTTGGACAGAACTAAACCATTCCTCAAATTCCAAGACCTTTCCTGTCCACTGCTGACCAATCCAAAGGTGCAGCTGTTTCTAAGCAGCAACTATCCAAGTGGCTATCAGGTTGTATTAGGTCATGTTATCAAACCCAGGATCTTGAAGCCCCTAAGGGCATCTGAACTCACTCCACTCGAGCTGTGTCTATATCCACGGCATTTCTCCATGAGGTACCTATTACTGATATATGTAAAGCTTCTAGATGGGCGTTGCACCATACACCATCATCTGAGACACCACAACTGACACCTTACAAGGCCAGACTGCTGTCTGCTGCTACCAGTTACTCAACTCCAAAGTCCCTTCAATCATAGGGGAACTGCTTTACAGTCACCTGAAGTGGCACACCCACAGGGACATCACTCGAAGAGAAGGCTACTCACCTTGTACAGTAACTAAAGTTCTTTGAGATACGTGCCCCCATCGGTGCTCCACTACCACCCTCCTCCCCTCTATTTTGGCATTCCACTTAAATGGCTCTATGATAGAGAAGGAACTAAAGAGGTTGGGATGCGCCAGTGCCAAACAGACTCCAACACTGTGGCAAGATGCCAACTGCACGTGCACATCCCAATCAAGCACTGCTACTGAAGATCTCCGACACCTGGAATGGAGCACTCACATCTCAAAGAACTTAAGTTACTGCACACAGTGAGTCTTCATGGTCTTTTTTGGGTGCTTATAATTGTGATATGCAATTGCTTCATAAACATTAAATAATTCATTTTCACAACATCTTGAAAGTGGGTTGTGTCATCCTACCTTTACAAAAGGGATACTGAGGCACACAGATATTGAGGTCAAAAATATCCACTAAGGTTTGGAGCCCAGTCTAAGCCACCTAAAACTTTATCTTTCGTCGTATTAAAAGCTGTTTAAAGCTTTACTTTAAGTGCTCTTAAAATGCACATGGTTAGGATTCCCATGAGGCACAGAGTTCTGAGAGTGATCCAGTATTGGGGCCATTTGATCAAGTTGTTCCCAAGATACAACCCCCAGAAAACACATTCTGACACTTTTTGTTCACAAGTAGAGATCAAACAGGCCTCATATCATCACAACAGTATTATGCTCAAGAGTTTTCCCAACAGTACATGGAACTCATCAGCCTTTTGAGGGAAATCAAAATATTTTAATAGAGTTTGCTTCTCCAGTTAGGCATGTGCCAAGCAGTTCTAAGGCTCATGCACTTCTTCATGCTCCTAGTGGATCATAATGCATATGTGCAGAGAAAGACGCTGACTATATGATCTGGAAAATTACTTCTCTGTCACAAAACCTGTGTAGCTGTGAGGTATGTTATTGTCCTTCACTCTGAGCATTGCCTTTACCTTTTACTACAATTAAATATCCAGAACTGTCCTGTGCCAGCTGACACAGGCTTGTGGGTCACAGAGCTCGGACTAAGGGGATATTTAATTGCAGTGTAAATGTTTGGCCTTTGGCTGGAGCTCAGGCCATATAAGATGTAGTCCACCTCTACACCAAAGTTAAACAGCCCCTTATCCTGACCTCTGCAACCCCAAGTCAGCTGGTATGGACCGACCATAGGCAGGGCCGGCCTTAGTCCGATTCATCCGATTCCCCCAAATCGGGCCCCGCACCTAAAGGGGCCCTGCGCCCTGAACCCGGAAGTGTGCCGGGCACGCTGCGGGAGGGGGCATTGGCCCCGGAGGAGGAGTGCGGCAGCTGCCTGTGAGTTGAGGTGTGAGTTGAGTGCAGGGTTTCCCTGCGCCGCGGGAGAAGTGGGGAGTGTTAGCTACCTCTGGAGCTTGGTGGGGGAGGTAGCTGGGGAATTTTTGTGTGCTGTTTTGTTTTTGTTTTTTTCAACCAAAATTGCTGTGGGGCCCCATCAAAATTGCTCTAACTAAAGCCGGCCCTGACCATAGGTTTTTAATTGCAGCATAGGCACATCCTGAGAGTTCAAATCACCCTGGACAGCAATCTGGTGTGAAAAAAGTAGGCATATTGCTCCAGCCTGCTTCTGACAAGTTTTTTTGTTTGTTTGTTTTAACTTAGGGAAAATGCAATGTGATTTACAGTAAAATATTCAAAAAGTGATAAAATTATTTTTGGAAAAAAAGAAACTACACAAGCAAATGCTTGTTGGGAGGAGAAGGTGATTAGAAGTGAAGGTGCAGGGTGTAACCCCTTTCTGTTCTGCTCTGGAGGAGACTTGCCTATGTGTGGAATAGGAGGTTCTGAGCTGCTATCCCTACCCCTCCCATGTGATCTGGGATCTCAGGTGCAGGTTCTGTCTGGGAGGTAGGCTATAGGAGTAGTTAATGCCTTGATACCTTCCATCACCATGCAATTTTGACAGGTGCCCTGCCCCCTTCCCATGATGCCTCCAAGCCCCAACCCCTTCCCATGATGCCTCCAAGCCCCACCCCTTCCTGTCCCCTAGCCCCTGCCCCCCCATGACGCCTCCTGCCCCCACCCCTCACTCCCCGGGGCCTCCTAAGCCCCTTCCCATCACGGGCCCCTCCACCATGCAGTCTCCAAGAGGGTGGGGCTTGGAGGCATCATGGGAAGGGGTTGGGGCTTGGAGGCATCATGGGAAGGGGGCGGGGCACCTGTCAAAATTGCATGGTGATGGAAGGTATCGAGGCATTAAGTACTTGTGTCCAAAGGCAATTTCCATGCTTTTGATATTGGCATCACCACATCAAATGTTGTGAATGAGATACATCCACCGTGACTTAATTATCTTCATTAACACTGGTCCTACAATTGATACATAACTTATTTTGCTGTTATATATGCCCTGGATTCTGTAATTTCCTCTCCAATTCATCTGATGAAGAGGGTATTTTCATGAAAGTTCATGACCTAATAAATTTGTTAGTCTCTGAGGAGTCCTCCATGTGCTCGCTATGCTTCATGTCAGTTTAGGGGTAAGGTTAACTATGCAAATGAAGGTCATTTCAACAAGACACAGCCTCCCAGGAAAAAAAAAGCATTTAAGTTCAAATTCTAGTAACTTTGAAGTTTGAAATCCACCATGGGTAGATATCTGAGAATGAGTTGTAAGCATTTGAGAAAAATCTGCATCTTTTGAGCTGTGTTTTTGTTTTGTTTTTTAATTTTTGAGAAGTGCAATCTGAATACATAATATTCAGGAGGCACTGGAACTATTTTTTAAAAGAAAATAAATTACATGTGGATGGATGGTAGGAGTGATTAAGGATGCAAAATCAGTGGTAATGGGGAGGAGCTGTTTGGGTCTGCCATGAAGGATATGGGTATTCCTGAGAGGGGAATAAATAGGAATCAGGGGGGTAGGAGAGGGAAGAGAACCTTTGGGCCTCAGGTAAGAGGGGTAGGGTAAGGGTTAGAGAGGAAAAGGGTGGGGAGAAGATGGATTGGACAATGGGAGAATAACCAGAGGAAGTTGGAGTTTGGGTCGTGGAGAATTCTGCCCTGAATTCTCTCCTTCTGTGTGTGTGCTGGGATCTGTAGTAGCCCAACCCCTATGCAGGAGTGTGAGTCTCTCTTTCTTTCTGTTGTGTGTTCTGGGAGCTGAGGAACTTTTGGACTGTTTGAGTTTCTTGACCAAGGGAGGTGAAGGGCGGGACTAAAGATGACAGATTTAAACATATGAAATCCAGAGAATGATTATTTAAGTTACACATCACTGCTATGTGTGGCTAGAGTTGGTAAAAGTGTATGGGTGAGGAGTCCAGTTTGGAAGAGGGGGAAACTGGATAGAACTAAGGCATGGTTGGGGAAGCCTGGCTGAAGTCTGCCAGAGTCCCATATGCAGTTAGGCATTACTACATATTCCTTTGACATTTAAAATGCTTTGTGATTTCAGGTTATACATGACGACACAAAAAGCCAACCCACGTTTTCTCCCTGCAGTTTGTAACATGGTCACAATGATCAACTTCACTGTAACATTCCAAGGTTTGCAAGATCAACTTTTGTCAGCTGTAGTAATTTATGAAACACCCCAATTAGAGCAACAGCGTTACGAGTTATTGCAGAGTATCTCTGCTGACCAAATTACATTGCGAAAACTGGAACAAAAGTCACTTGAACTGCTTCAGAAAACAGAAGGTAAGAAAAATGTTACAGAAATTGAGGACATACTTTCCTCAAGCAGATACACAGTATAGAAGAAAATTGCTTAATATGCTATACGGTAATATGATAGTGAACATGGTGAGAAGGGGCTCACCCTCTTGTGGTCACCCCTTCATGGCCAGTGGTGTCTCTGATGCTTCTCTGACCCAACTGTCTTTGGGGTGAAGGTATCCCAGACAGTTTTCTGATCAGTTGCCTAGGACCAGACTTCTTCTTATCCCCTTGTGTAGCTGCTTAAGGTTGGGGGGACCCAGGCCCACCCACTCCTCTGGGCCCCACCCCAGGGACCCTGTAAATAGCAGTTACCTGCTAAGTGTCTCTGCTGTCTGCTGCTACCTTGCTCCCTGCGCCACTTCCCCAAAACACTGAAACTCTGCTCTGTCCAGCCCAGTCTCTCAGGGCTTTGGGGCCAGGCTTTCAATGTACCCTGTCCAGGGTTCTGTAAAGTTTTGTAGTGGCTTGTCTTCAGCCACTGGACCTTGGTATCCAACCAGGTCTAAAGTTCAGCTTGCACTCGGAGCTGTTCGAGGTGATGCTACCCTCCCAGTCAGCCCTAGATCTGGCCCAGCAGCTTCTTTTATATTGCCGTGCTGAGCCCTGATAGGCTGCAGCAAAAGTAGCTACTCGAGTCTGCCTGCAGGACTTCTTTCTGCTCTTCTCCTTGGGGCAGGTTGTGGCAAGGCCTCCAGCCTGGCTTCAAGCCTAGTCCATCCCGTCACATATGGATAATGTCTTAGGGTACATCTACTCAGCAGCGTTATTTAGGAATAATGTCCATTATTCCAAAATAACTGTGTAAGCATCTACACTGCTAGCCTGTTATTTCAAAATAATGGGAGGCTTATTTCGGCATTTGTAAACCGCATTTCATGAGGAATAATGCCTCTTCTGAAATAGCTATTTTGGAATAGCAGTAGCGTGGACGCTCCATTGTTGCTCCTCCCCCAGGCCATTCAAAGTAATTACTCTCCAGTGCTTCCTGAGGCTCTAAATCGAGGTAGCACATCCACATTAGTGGAGCCTGCCTTGGACTAATTTCTAGGTTTCCCTGTAGTGTAGATGTGCTATTTTAAAATATGTTATTTGGGAGTATTTCTTCCAGAATAGCTTATTCTGAAATAATCGTGTAGTGTAGATATAGTCTTAGTGTGCATTGCAAACAATAAACCTCTGCTTCAGATTCTTCCATTAATTATTGTGTGTGAAATTATCAGATAACTTTATATCACAGAATTATAGAACTCCAAGGAACCTCAAGAGGTCATTAAGTCTAGTACCTACATTCATGACACGACCAAGCACCATCTTTAGACCATCCATGACAGGTGTTTGTTTAACCTGCTCTTAAAAATCTCCAATGAGGGAGATTCCACAACTGCCCTAGGCCATTTATTCCAGTGTTTAACAACCCTAGCATGATATTTTTCCTAATGTTCAACCTAAACCTTCCTTGCTACAGTGTAAGACCATTCCTTCTTGTCCTATCATCAGAGATTAAGGAGAAGAATTTTATTCCTTGTAACAACATTTTTAGATACTTGAAAGCTGTTATTGTGTTCCCCTCATAGTCTTTTTTTTCAGACTAAACAATTCTAATTCTTTCAGTCTTCCCTTATAGGTCATGGTTTCTAGACTTTTAATCAATTGTATTGCTTTTCTCTGAATTTTTTCCAATTTATCCACATCTTTCCTGAAATGTGGCATCCAGAACTGGACACAGTATGCTAGTTGAGGCCTAATCAGCACAGAGTAGAGTGGAAAAATTACTTTTTGTGTCTTGCTTACAATACAGTAATTCCTTATTTAACACTTTAGATGCGTTTCTGAAAATGTTCGTGCTAAGCGAAAACGTGCTATGCAGAGTCAATTTTCCCATTAAAAATAATGGAAAAGGTGGAGTTTGCATTTCAGGTGGTGGTGGCAAAGTCAATTTTTTGTTGGTGCTGGGTCATCAACGTCAACATTACATATCTAGCAACACAAGATATCTAGCAACATAAGTCACTGCGGTGTGTTAAAACACAAAAATAAACACGTGAGTGAGTGGAAGAGCGCTGTGACCATGTGTATTCATCCGCTCATGCGTATTACCATTGTTTTCACCACCTTATACCACCATGCGAAGTAGTCTGCCACTTGATTATTTTCATTTTATTTCAGGGATGGTCGTGTTATTCAAAAAACGTTCCCAAAAAAAATCGTGCTATTGCGAAAATGTGTTAAGCGGGCACAAGTTAAACGAGTAATTACTGTACTCAGGGCCAGCCTTAGGCCGATTCGTCCAATTCCCCTGAATCGGGCCCCATGCCTAAAGGGGCCCTGTGCCCTGAACCCGGAAGCATGCTCCATGCTCCAATATTCAGAGCCGGGGGCCCTGCTCCACCAATATGTGGGGCTGGGTCTCTCCCCCGGCCCTGCCTGGAGCAGGCCCCGGAACCCACACATCCTCCCACCCCAGCCCCAGAGCGTCACCCCCGGCCCCAGCCCGTCCCTACTGTGTGCAGCTTTAAGTCCGGCTCCCCCTCGCCGGCATACACTGCGGGCTGCTGCTGCCATGCGTGGCGTTCCCAGGTGAGCGGGGATATGCCCGGGTGTGACATGACGTCACGGCCTGGGACTTTAAAACTGTTCAGCGCCGTGTTGTGCCCTGCAGCCTAGCTTCGGGTTTGGAGTCCGGGGACTTCTGGGGCCCGAGCACAGACTCCGGCCCCGCAAAGTGGAAGGCAGAAGGTAAGGTAAGGGGGGGAGGAGGAGGAGGAAGGGGCTTGTGCGGAGGGGGGAAAGGGAAGATGGGGGAGGGGGAGGAAGGGGCTTGTGCGGAGGGGGAGGGAGAAAATAGGGGAAGGAGTGGGAGAGGAAGGGGCTTGTGCGGAGGGGGAGAGGGAAGAAAGGGGAAGGCACCAAGAGACAGGGTGGAGGAGAGACAAATGCCAGAGGGCCAAATACAGACAATGAGGAAAAGGGCAGGAGGGGAGGTGTCAGTGGGAGGGGGGACAGGGTGATGCTGGGAGACGAGAGGGTAAAGGCATTGGGGGCTGGAGGGGGAGGTGCTGGGAGAAGGCTTGAAAGAAGGGGTGGGCATGAGAAAGGTGGGGATGGAGCAAGTTATGTGTGAGGGCACAGAGGGGCATGAGGGGAATGGGGGCAGAGAGTGGTGAGGGGATGGGCATCAGGGAAAAAGAGGGCAAGGGGGGCAGGGGCAGTGAGGGAAGGGGGAGGCACCAAGAGGGTGCAGGGCTAAGGGAAGGTGCAGGTGCCAGGGGATTCTGAGGGTGAAGCAGAAGGGCAGACACCTGCAGGGGAGGGACCAGCACCAGAGGAGAGAGGCAGGGCAGGTGTGTAGAGGGAGGTGTTAGAAGAGAGGATGAGGAGGGGTAGCTCACATGATCAGAGTGGGGCTACTGGAGGAGTGGGCACAGGGGGCAGAGAAGGTTTGGTGGAGGGGGGCAGGTCGCAGGAGGGCTGAGGGCAGTGAGAAGGGCAGGAGTCAGGACAGCAGAGGAGGGTGAGGAGTTGGGGGGCAGCAGGCACCAGGGGAGCTGATGGAGCAAGGGGAGGAGACATGGCAGCAGAGAGAAAAGGTGAAGGTTTATAAAATATTTATAAATAACTTGGGTGCCACAGTGACTCATCCAAACAAGCCACATGAACTCAGTACTGGTGCACAACACAATTCATTCTGCTCATGGGAGGAAACTCTTAGGCTATGTCTACACTGGCGGCTTCTTGAGCAAGAACATCTTGCGCAAGGGTTCTTGTGCAAGAAGTCTTGCGCAAGAACACGTCCACACTGCCATGTGGGAGCTGTGCTTTGTGCAAGAGCATCCATGGCAGTGTGGACGCTCTCTTGCGCAAGAAAGCTCCGATGGCCATTTTAGCCGTAGGGGTTTCTTGCGCAAGAAATCCCTGCCGAGCATCCACACTGCCCTCTTGCGCAAGAGAGCTTACACCTGTTAGAAAAGAGCGTAGCTCTTGTGCAAGATGCCCTCTCTTATCACGCCGTACTGTAAATGCTCTTGCGCAAGAGCAGGCGGGCAGTGTGGATGCTCTGTGGGTTCTTGCGCAAGAACGGCTGTACTTGGTCAAGAAGCCGCAAATGTAGACATATCCTTAGAGGGAACACTTCCCCCAGCCTCTCTGCCCCCAAGTTAATGTCACACACATTGGGTTAATGCAATTGCAGGATAGTTGCCTGAGGGGGGTTTGGTGGGGGCCAAACTAATCCCTGTTGGTAGGAGGATGGTAGGAAAAGTCCTTCAAGAGGGGTGACATGACACCTTTACGTCTGGTCATGTGTTCATCTTGCCCTGAGCGTGTTACCTCCAGAGGCCTGGTTAATGGGGTCCAGGGGGCATGGTTAACAGGGGTCAGGGGGTGTGGCTAATGGGGCACCACCAAAAATTATACAAACCTGCCGCCCCTGCCCGGAAGTGTGCCAGGCGCGCTGCGGGAGGGGGCATGAGCCTCGGAGGAGGTGTGAGTTGAGCACAGGGTTTCCCTGCACCGCGGGGGGTGGGGTGGGGGTGGGTGTGGGTGTTAGCTACCTCCAGGGCTTTGTGGGGGAGGTAGCTGGGGATTTTTTGTGTGCAGTGTGTGTTTTTTTTTTTTTTTTTTTGCTCAACCAAAATTGCTGCGGGGCCCTGTCGAAATTGTTCTAATTGGGCCACGCACTTCCTAAAGCTGGCCCTGACTGTACTCCTGTTAATATATCCCAGAATAATGTTTGCTTTTTTTGCACAGTCCTGCACTTTTGACTCATATGTAGCTTGTGGTCCACTATGATCCCTAGATCCCTTTCTACAGTACTCTTTCCTAGGTAGTCATTTCCCATTTAATGTGTGTGCATTTCTGTACATTTATTGTCATTACTATTTATATAAAAGTATGAATATAAAAATAAATTATACAGCAAGACAAGAAATTCTGTAAAAAACACAAATAATGTAAAATATATTTTTTGCTAACATCAGTTAGATTTAGTGTGAAACTTTGTTGTTTTGGTGGGGGAGTTAAACTGAAAAATACAAATACAGAGGCATTTTAAGAAAGAACATTAATAAAATACAGCCTGGCTTATTTTTAAAAAAATGTGTTCATTTGTCTGCTGCATTCTAGCTCATAAATTTTAAATTTGAATAAAACCTTTTGTACATTTTAGGACACTTATTAGATGACCAAGATCTCATTGACAACTTACAAAGAACAAAAGTTACTTCAAAAGAGATTTTTGAGCGTATTGATGCATCAGCAAAAACAGAAGCCACAATTGAAAAAATACGTAAAAACTATCTCCCTATTGCAACTCGAGGTGCTGTGCTATATTTTGTAGTGGCAGATCTTATTAAGGTCAACTGTATGTATCAGTTTTCACTGGAGTGGTTCCATAAGATCTTTGCAGAATCTATGGATTCTGTGAATAAACTGCAAAGTCAGATTTCTCTGTCAGATTCAACTTCTTCTGTATGTGGAACAGTACGAGCCCTTAGCAGGCAGAGAAGAAGGCATTTCACCCAAGAGCACTGGGAAGAATCTGAGAATGAGACAGACAGCTTTAACAGGCATCTTAAAGATATAATTGACATGTTAATGAGTAATGTTTATAAGGTGAGGTGTTACCAAAATTCAATACAGTTACTTACATATGAATTTTAATTATTATAAGAAGCTTTGTGTCTGAAGCTATGTCTGCATTTTGAGCTGAGGTTTGATTACCATGCTTGTGGATATATACTGGTAGCATGAGTGAAAATAGCATTATATCTTCAATACCATGGGAAGCCACGAAGGAAGCACTGCTCAATTGTGTGGTGTACAACCCCACCTGTATGTACTCTTTTCTACATGGTTCAGCTGTGTCTCCATTGCCTCTCCCACAGCTACTACTGTGGCTACCCTGCTATTTATGCTCATGTTAGCAATATTCAAACACGAAAATCACACTCCTATTTTATAGAGTAGACATTGCCTTAAATATCTGCTTTATGTGTTTTCTAAGTATAAGTAAGTATATTATACTATCAGTATTGACATACACCTTTCCCTCTCTACAGACAGTTTCTTCTGCCCTCTTCACTGAAAATCAACTCTGCTTCTCCTTCCTGCTTTGCACTAAGATCATGCAGAGTAACTATGGTGAAAATCAAGCCCTAGACAAATTTGGATTCCTACCTGAGAATGAGTGGAAGTTCTTCCTCTACTCCAGCATGTTGGCAAATATTATGGATAAAAAGTCAGAATCGAAAAATAATGGTAAATAAAGCCCCTATCCTTCATTTATATTTATACAACCCCACTGAAATTAAAAGGGCTTCATGAGTGTAACTCAGAGAAGAATTAAGTACCTTTAAAGCGACACATATGTGGTGGTAAATATATATTTACACGCTTTTTGTGCTTCTGTTGCCAATCATACTTCCTGGACAAAATATGGCCTGTGGGCCAGATTCAGCCTGCCAAGCCACCAGATCTAGCCTGTGGATGCTGTGGGAAACCCCAGGAAGGCTCCCCGCTTCCCTTGTCCCACCCGCATGCAGCTCAGAAATGCAGCTGTGGGGAGGTTTTTCTTTAAGAACTGTGAGTCTGGAGGGGAGGGAGGAAGCTTTAGGAGCTGCTCCTGCCCCCCACACAATCCTATTGGCTGGTTTCTGGCCAGAAACCAGCCAATGAGAGCTTCTACCCTGTTACACTGAAGTCACTGGAATTTCTTCAGTTTTACATCATATAACTGAAAATAGAATTTGGCTCTTACAAAAGTAGCATCAAATGTTGAACAGAGAGCCTGTTTGTTTGTTTTTGCTTCTTGAACTGGGTTTGACTGTAAATCTTGACTAATTTGCTTATACTGTATGCAATTTCACTTTCATTCTCATGAGTGGCATAATTCTGTTGTGTGTGAGATTGCAAATATTTCAGGAAAGTATTTAAATACAAAAAATGTACTTGCATTTTTGTCAATCATGAAAATATTTAATTAACATTATTTTGTAAAATGCAAGCCTTTTATTATGTTTAATATAAAACCTAAAATTTGGGCCCAGACAGAATGGCACAATACCATTTTAACAATTCTTTGAGTAGTTTTTCTAGGATGCCTCACTTCAGGTGCACATGTGCTGCATATGCCCTTAATCAGAGATTTTTAGTAGTAGTGCCCATTCAGCCTGAGTTTGCACTTCTGATAGCCTCATGTTTTGTACCCAGGTTATATAGGTTTGTGTGGACAAACTGCCTTAATTTCCTTCTCATTTGCCCTTCACGCTGAAACAATGTCAACATGCTCATTTCTTTTTAGGCATAGGTTATTGTCTTTAGTCTAGCTCATAGTAATTAGTTTTTGTGGTTCTGTTGTTTTCCCCCTTTTTTCTTTTCCTGCTACAAGGATTATTCTGGACATTGGCACTTTTTAATATGCCGGGATCCTCAGGTTTTAAATGTTGCCTCTCCTGCCGGGAAGCTATCCTAGTAATTGATGAGTCTCTTTCCACAGATTAAAGAACCCATCACAATATGAGATTTGAACTTTTTCCTCAATTTCTTTATCAAATGTTTCTTTTGAGCTGGGGTGGGAAGCCTCTGGCCAGTGAGCAAGATCCAGCCCTGTGCTTAATTTCATCCAGCCAACTTCAAGTCTCCACGCCACAGGCTTGAAGCCTTGGCTACCACCGCCACCGCCATCACACCATGCTGGGCTGGAGCTATGAATGACAATCAGGAAAGCTCTACATGGTGTCCACTCCTGCAGGTGCCACACCCATAGTTCCCATTGATCTGCAGCGAAAGGCAGCTGCAGGGGCAGCACCTGGAGCCATATCCTTCCCCTTCCGCCCCTCCCCGTCCCCCCAAGGAGCCAGCCGCTTCCAGGAGTGGTATGGGGCTAGGGCAGGCAGGGAGCCTGCCTTAGCCCTGCTTTGCCACTGACCAGAAGCCACCTGAGGTAAGTGCCCCTCCACCCCAGCCACACTCCAAGCCCAGAAACCCCCTTATACTGCAACCCTGTCCTCCCCTGTCCCACCCCAGAGCCCAAAATCACTCACACCCCAGCCTTCTATCATAGGCCTGAGTCCCCTCCCACACCCAGACTCCTTCCCAGAGCCCACACTGCCACCCTGAACCCCAAACCCCTGACTCAGGTCAGAAATCCCTCCTGCGCTTACTCCCTCACAGACAGTGGCATAGCCACGGGTGGGCTGTGGCCCACTCACTTTTAATCCAGCCCCACCCACCTATGCAGGCCAGGTATGGGGTCATCGGTGCTCTGGCTGGAGAGCAGAACTGAGGTGCCAGGGCTCAGTCCATGCCACCTGCACTTTGGCCAGGGAGCGGAGCCAGGGCAGGGGCCTTACCACTCCCACCATTGCCCACCCACTCTAAGTTGGGGTCAACCCAAGTGTGTTCATCTGGCTATGCCACTACTCCCAGAGCCTGCACCTCCACCCCTTGCCTCAGCCCTGAGCCAACTCTAGTACTTTAACTCCTGCCCAGACACTGCATCCCCATCCATACCCCAACCCCTGCTCTGAGCCCACTCCTGCATTGCAAACCACTTGGCCCCCTCCTAGACCCTAAACCCATTATCTCCACCCCAGAACCCACATCCCTAGTTGGAACTCTTATCCCCTCTTCATTTTTGGTCCCAGGCTGGAGCTGAGGGGTATTCCTGAGCCTCTGTGCCTCTTTCCTTCCCACAGGGTTGTGTATGGCCCATGACTGATTTTGGGAGGCTCAGTGGCCTCTGATAGGAAAAAGTTTCACTATCCTGATTTAATTCATAAGTTACATGCTCTTTATTTCACCTATCTTTTGAAACTGCATTCTTGATAGCTGACACTTTTTCCTGGAGGAACAGAGAAATGGGGGCATTAATGGCAGATTCTTCTTCGAGTGATGTCCCCGTAGGTGCTCCACTGTTGGTGTTGGGCTCATACTGTGCTGGAGTTTGGAGACTTTTTCTAGCAGTCTCTAATTGGGCCACACATGCACGAGAGTGGCAAATGCTGTTCATGCCCTTGGAGTTTGGGCACATGGCCCTGACTCCCCTGAGTTCCTTCTTGACCGCCCTTGATTGCAGATGGAGCTTGATCCCTCTCCTCTTCAGTTCCCGGTAGATAGAAGCTGAATTGTAATTAGTTAAAACTGTTCTTTTTCAAGTTTATAGTTCTAAAAAAACCCACAAAAAATGTTTTTTTCTTCAGAGTTGTTGTAAATAGTTAAAGCGCAGCCCCTGGGGGGCAGCATACTGCCAGCCTCAAGGGCCGTGGCCCTCAGGCCTCTACTTACTTAAAAAAAAAAAACAAAAAGAGAAGAAGAAGAGAGAAAACCAAAAGAACAGGGAAGGCAAGCAGGACACTCTGACCATCCTTGAAAAACTCAGAGAATCAGATCCTCTGGGCACATAGCTACTAACAACAAAACAAAACAAAACCCACACACAGAAGAAGAGACAAAAGCCAGGCTCCTCCAGTTTCAAAAAATGTGAAAAGTGCCATGATCCCATGCCTGCTTCAGATGGCCCCGGTGTTGTATTCATTGCCTGGGGGAAGCACACGTCCCCCAGAAGAGTGTCCACTGCAGTAGTCTTACAGCTGGAGCTCATATGGACAGGGAACTCAGGTTACATGTTATTATTTGATAAGGCACTTGAGCCCCAGATAAACACCAAGGACACCAATCAGTCTGATTCTGCCACAAAGCAGAAGAAAACCTCGAGCTCACCATCACATAAGCTCTTGACCAAAAGAAGGGCCTCTCCAGCCCGCTCCTTACCACCGAGGGTTAGTACAGCAGACAAACCAGGCACCTTGGGCACCGCACACCCATATGCCAAGTTGGTGACAGACCTGAAAATGCAATCTGAGCAAACTGTGGCATTGACTACCATGGCACCGAAGAGACCCAGTGCAAGGAACAGAATAAGACTTCAGCGTCATCCAAGATCTTGGTGGCTACCAAATCTAGGTCAAAATCTGCAAGACCAGTGCCATACATGCTGGGTCCAGAGTCGGTGCCATCACCATCGTCATCGATGCCACCTCCATCGGCACCACATTCCTCAGCATCATAGGAACCGGTGCCTATCCATCATCAACCTGCTTCACATATGCAAGAATACAATCCACCTGTGCCGCATACAAAACTGAGATCTAGATCCTTGTATGCCACTTCTTTCAGGCATTGTTCCTGATCCCCATTCTCAGTTCAGGGCTCTCCTCCCCCACTACCGTCACCAGTACTGTCACACAATAGTGACTACAAAGGGGATTGTCAGAGCATATTTTCATCCCAGCCCTCTTCTCCAGCAAGAGCACATTCACTCTATGATAGGCCCCAGCCATGCTATTCTCACCATCCTCCTTGGTATTCTCACTGGTCCTATCACCCACATCATCCACCCCTCTGGTCTCCATACTATCATTGGGCACCCACATGTCACTGGCCTACAGCACCCTCCACACTGGCCAACAGGTCAGTACCCCCTTCGTGTCCTCATACTTCTCCCTCACAAACCATGAACAGGGACACAGAGGGGGGATAGATCATCAACGACCCTGACACCGACCAACCTGATGTGTTGCCAGGTGACAAATCCTCCTCATCACCAGATGAGGCAGTTATCCTTGATAATCTGTCATCAACAGATGACTGGAAGCAATTCCAGGACTTGTTCAAAAAGGTTGCTACTAGCCAGGAGGTCATCCTATCAGAGGTGCTAGAAAAACAACACAAACTTTTGAAAAACCTTCATCCTTCCACTAAGTCAAGAATCACACTACCCCTAGATAAGGTAATTCTAGAAGTAGCAGATGAGGTCTGGGAAACACTAGCCACACTTCTGCCAGCCAACAAGAGAGCAGACAAGAAATATTTCTTTCTCTCTAAAGGCATGGACTTTTTATTCCTCCATCCTCAACCAAATTCTTCAGTGGTTGATGTGGTACACCACAGATCTAAGTCACCACAATACTCTCAGGCACCGGCGTGTGTACGGGGTGTGCCGGGTGTGCCCAGGCACACCCTAATGTCTTAGGGTTGCCAGGTGTCCGGTTTTCTACCAGACAGTCCGTTTTTTTGGGGCTCTGTCCGGTAAAAAAAATCCGGAAAATACCGGACATGTGCAGTATCCAGTATTTTCTGGTTTTCTGACTGGGCGCCAGGAAGTCTGGCGGGGGGAGTGGCTGGGAGGCGGGGCGCGATTGGCGCTGGGAGCCCTAGTTGCATGTGAGGAGGAAGGGCAGCCTGGTCTGTGCTCCTGCGCACTGGTCAAGCGTGTGGTGGAGCCTCAGCTGGACTGACTTGCACTTCACCTGGACAGTGCAGGGGGCAGCAGCGCCCTGGGGTCTGCACTGCCCGGGTCAGTCCCGCTTCCCACCGGCTGATACGCTTCTCCCTCCTCACCCCCTCCTGGCCGGCTGGTTGGTTCTCCCTCACTTCTCCTCCTGATCTTCCCCAGCCAGCCCCGCTGCACCCCCCCCGCCAGCGCTGCTTCCAGCGGCCAGTTCTCCCTTCCTCTCCCGATCTCCCCTGTCCAATCCCACTGTACCCAACCCCCACCCCCACCCCCACTGCCAGTTTTATCTCCCGCTGGCCAGTTCTTCCTCCCAGTCTTCCCCGGCCAGCCCCGCTGCACCCCCCGCCAGCGCTGTTTCTGGTGGCCAGTTCTCTGCTCCTCCTCCTGAGCTCCCCCGGCCAGCCCCACTCCACCCGACCCCCGACCCCCAAACCCCCACCAACCAGCTCTGCTTCCCATCGGCCACCCCCTCCCACAATCTCCCCTGGCCAGCTCCGACCCCCCCCGCCAGCTCTGCTTCCCGGCCCCCCCACCTTCCTCCCAGCCAGCCCCACTCCCCTCCCAGCTGGTCCCCCCCCCCGCCATGAAGTGTGTCCGGTATTTTTTTTAAGACTACCTGGTAACCCTATAATGTCTCCAAAAAAACTGGCTTTGCATTTTAATTTAATCGCATGATACGCTCTTTTAGTTTTAAAGTATGGATTGCTGTATGATGCAATAAGCGCCGAATTGCACATGTAAAAGACAAACTAAGAAGTACAATGTCCCATACTTAAGTTTGTATTTTTAAGTAAAGTTTAGCTGTTAATTTAAAAAAAAAAGTTTAGTTCAGTTTTAGTTTCTTTAGTTTGTTTGAGGAATAAAAATAATGCCCTTTATGATTGAGTATTCAATAAATGTTCGCCTTTAAAAAAAATAAATAAATAAAATTCCCTGGGTGCACACCCTAATGAAATGTGCTGTGCATGCCTATGCTCTCAGGACAAGGATCATAAGTGCTTAGGTCTATTTAGCAGGAAAATGTACTCCTCCTCAATGCTGCAGCTGTGGATAACCAACTATACAGCATTATTAGCCAATCACGAGTTTGATAATTATGCTAAACTGACGGAACTAATGCAATACCTTCCTGATGCTAAAAAACCTGTACTAAAATCTATAGTACAGGAAGGCTACCCTACATCTTACACAGCCCTGCAAATGGCGCTTGACTCCGCTGACATGGCTGTGAGAGCCACGGCACTATCTAATGTAATGAAATGCACGTCGTGGTGACAAACAGTAGGGGTCCCCAAAGAGCTCCAGACCAAAATGGAGGACCTACCATTTGGCAAAGATAAGCTCTTTACAGTGAAAATGGACAAAGTCCTTTACTCCAGCAAGGACTCACGGACCACCTTACGTACTTTGGGGATGTATACAAACCCATATCGTAGGAAACAGTATACTCCCTACCAGAGACACAGAGACTTCACATTTGGCAGGCAACAACATCAAAGGTCATTTGACAACAAGCACTCCAGGCCAAGAAACCAGCAATGATGAGCTATTAACACTCATTCGTCCAGCCATCAAGTCTCCAAGCAGTAGGTTTGAGACTTCGGTCAAGGGCCTGCACGACCTCTCCACTCCACCAGTGCCTTTCCAACACACTATATTCCATCACTGTTTAAGCCCTTTTTACAACCAGTGGGCAGCAATTACCACAGACTGTAGGGTCCTAGAGATTATCAAGTGTGGATGGTCGGTCCCTTACTTTCAGTTCCCCCAACCTCCCATACTTCTTTAGGGACCCCTCTCATGAAAAACTGCTCTATCAAGAGGTACACCACCTTCTACACATAGGAGCTATAGAGAGGGTACCTGAGCAATAATAGGGCAAGGGATTTTATTCAAATTATTTCTTCATGGAAAAAAGAATGGGTGGATGGAGACCCATCCTTGACCTCTGCCATCTAAACAAATACCTCTACAAATAGTGATTCAAGATGGTCACACTCATGGTAATTATCCCAGCACTAGACAAGGGAGACTGGTTCGCACCACTCAACCTCCAAGATGCGTATTTTCATATAACCATACACCCAGCGTGCACAAATGCTTCCTCCAATTTATGGTGGCTTCAGCTCATTTCCAGTACAGAGTGCTGCCTTTTAGGCTTTCGTCTGCCCCCCCAGAGTCTTCTCCAAGACCCTGGCTATAGCTTCATACCTTCATCGCCAAGGCATCATAATATTTCCATACCTAGACGATTGCCTCATTCGAGGCCCTTCACAGCAGGCCACAAGAGATATGTTCCTCTTCACCAAAAGGTTCTTTGAATCTCTCAGCCTTGTTATCAACGAGCAAAAATCTACCCTCTGCCTGACCCAATCCCTAGAATTCATAGGAGTGCGTCTTGATTCTACCCATCATGCACATTTCTGTCAAATCAACATTTTGAAGCAATAAAAAGCCTGGTTTCAACTATGTCCCCATGATCTCAATACTGACCGACCTTCAACTTATGGGATATATGGCTGCTGGGACATATGGCTGCTACAACATATGTTGTCTACCACGTGCATCTACACTTCCAATGCCTTCAACACTGGCTTGCCTCAGCCTATACCCTGTCCAAACATTGGGTGCACAGACATGTTCAGTTCTCCCAACTGTCCTTTCGTCATTATGATGATGGACCTATAAGGGAGCCTCCTTGCTGGTGTACCATTTCATCATGCACAACCATCCAGACACATTACCACGGATGTGTCCCTCCTTGGCTGGGGCACCCATTTCCAGCATCGCTTTGCTCAGGGCAAATGGTCCACCCACAAATCCAGGCTCCACATCAATCTCCTGGAGTTCCGAGCTGTGCACACCTACAAACACTTCCGCCAACACATTCAGGATTCCCTGGTCCGCATCCTTACAGACAATGTCACTACAATGTTTTACATCAATCAACAGGGTGGTGTACATTCCCACTATCTCTGTGCGGAGGTGGTATGCTTGTAGAACTGGCGTATCCACAACAATATCACCATCACGGCATCTTACCTACCTGGAGTCAAGAATGTTATTGTGGATACCCTCAGCCTCAAGTTTGCAGTAGAGCATGAGTGGGAAATCCATACCAGGGTCCTGCACGACATCTTCCACCAATGGGTTTGGCCATTAATAGACCTCTCTGTGACATGCCACAATACCAAGTGCCCTCGCTATTGCTCCATTGCAGACATAGAACTCAGATCATTAGGAGATGCTTTTGTTATCCCATGGAATACTCACCTTCTCTTCGCCTTTCCTCCCATCCTGCTCATCCCTGGAGTTCTCTGCAAGATAGTCACACAATGTCCTAGTCATCATCATAGCCCGGTGTGGGTCAGGCAGATCTGGTTTCCCTATCGCTATCAGATGTCCCTCCAACCTCCCTACCCACTTCCAGCCACCCAGACCTTCTTTTGCAGAACAGAGGCACCCTTTGCCATGTGCAGCCGCAGACACTACATCTGAAGGCGTGGCTCCTCACTGGTTCTCAGAGGCAGAACAGAAGTGTTCACAAAAAGTAAGAAACACCCTATTCCACAATAGACGTCAGATCACTCACAAAACTTAACTGCATAAGTGGAGGCAGTTTACTGTCTGGTGTGAGAGAAATGACATCCACCCCTCATGTGCACCTCCCCACACAATCCTCGACTACATTCTTTCTGCAACAACAAGGTTTATTAGTTTCATCATTGAGTGCATCTAGCTGCACTTGCAGCGTTCCACCCTTCAATCAACAGTTTCTACATATTTGCTCATCCTATTCCTAAGAGATTCCTCAAAGTGCTACATAATCTTATTCCACCGTGTAAACCTATTCTTCCCATGTGGGATCTAGAGTTGGTACTCCATGCACTTTCCAGACCACCATTCGAGCCCAAGGCCGCCAAATGCTTGCTGTATCTCCTAACACTAAAGACTATTTCTAACAGCCATCACATCGGCAAGGTGAGTTAGTGAAATTGCTGCTCTCACAGCATCCCCTCCCTACACCATATTCCACAAAGACATGGTGGTGCTACATCCCCACCCTTTGTTCCTGCCTAAAGTTTGTTCTGATTTCTCCATCAACAGTCCTATCATCCTCCCGGCCTTCTGCCCAAAACCTCATGCTTCTCAAGAAGAGGCTATTCTACACCCTGGATGTCCAGAGGGCATTGTCATTTTATATAGACCTTACTTGGCCCTTCCATAATCACAGACCTTGTTCATTTCACTGGTGGAGCATCGCAGAGGGTCTCAAAACTGGTGACAACCTGCATCATCCAATGTTACTCCCTCCGAGGGGCACCTCTTCTTATGCTCCCTGAGGCATGCTCCACTTGAGCGATGTCAACATCAACAGCCTTCCTGAAGGGAGCTCCACTCCAGAACATTTGCCGTGCCACTACCTGGTCCTCTAACCCTACTTTCATGAGGCACTATGCAATTTCCACACGAACAGATACAAACTGTAGTAGAGGGCGTTCATGAAGAAACTGAGGGGAGTCAGACCACGTGTGCAAACTCCATGGGTGCAAACAGCATGCACCACTCTTGTGCATGCATGGCCTGACTAGATACTGCTAGAAAAAGTCTCCATTCTGCAGTACGGGGTGAGCCCGACACCAACAATGAAGCACCCACGGGGACACACATCTCGAAGAACTGTCATTAATGCACAAGGTGAGTAACTGTCCTTTCTCCCTTCACCAAGTTTTCAAGAGAAAAGTTTTGTTATGACTGCATTCCAAATTTCTACCTCAAGCATCTTCTGAATTTAATATTCATCTTGCCATTCATCTCCCAGGTGTTTACCAAAAGCCACGTCAGACCAGGGAGGAAGGTATCTTCTTACCTTGGATGTCAGAAGGCAATTATTGGTCGTTTATTTGCACAGCCCTATGTGTCTTTAGTAAAGGACTCATGGATTTCTGGAACATGTCTGTGGGCTGAATGGGCATTGCAACCAAAGATCTCCAATCAAAGGCAAATGAGGTGCAGTGCACCTAAAATGGGGAACCCTTAGAAGGACACATCTCAAACAACTCCAGATACTGCAGAGAGTAAAAACCCTCTCGTTCTAGTGAAACAGCATTAACATTGGTAGAATAGTGTAATGGTAATGTAACAAAGCTGTTTTAATATCCAAAAAGCATAAACAGTAATCTTTCTAAATAGTCTCCTTTTATATTTTCAGTTTATGATCAAACTTAAGTGAACAGACCATAGTTACTTTACTCATGTGACATGTTACCGAAACTATAAGCAGCAAAGTATTCATATGTTCTAATCCTATAATTCTTGTTGTTGCTTAGATTCATATGTGTTTAATAAAACTCCTTGTCTCTGGATTACTGAATCCATGTGGAAGGAATGTCAGTACATGAGCACTCACATGCAACCTTTCAATTTCTTGTGTGAATCCCTTGCATCAAATTCCCAACAATGGAGTTCTTTCCTAAACAGTGATAACTCATATTATTTACTCAGCACACGTTACAGGCCAACATCATCACAGCAAGGTACAAGCTCATAATTTTATTTTTATTTTGTTTATAACTTTAATCTTGCATAAGGAGTAATATATCCTTAGTTGTGCCTAGTAAATCTATATGCAGTGTTGTAGCTATGTCGGTACCAGGATATTTTAGAGACAAGATGGGTGAAGTAATATCTTTTACTGGACCAACCTCTGTTGATAAGAGAGACAAGCTTTCAATCTTATACAGAGCTCCCAGACCTGACAAGAGCGCTGTACAAGTTCAACAAAAGAACTTGATCTAATGAAAAATATTACCTCTACCGGCAAGTAAAGCTGCATGTTGATCATTTGTAGTAACTTTATGAACCAGGAGAGTAAAGTTTATAAGGCTCTAATTCAGCAAGATACTTTGGGCTTATGTAAACACACAAGTTGTATCACTTCATTTATACCAATATAATTAGTGATATAATCTTTGAAAAGATTAGTGGCTTAGTGCAGGGTGCCCAAACTTTTCACAGTCACACACACTGCTTATGTCTGCCAGGGCCAGGAGATGTGGAAAAGCGTAATGGGGCCAAGGCTAGGGCTGCAGCTGGGGATGGAGCCAAGGTTGGGAATGAAGTTGCAGCTCAAATGGAACCTCAGCCAGGGAATCTTTGGCTGGGAGGCCACGGCTGGGCTTGGATTGGGGCTGGGGGTAGGAGTAGAAGCCACAACTGGCCCACAGTCAGGGGCTGAGGCTGGGAGAGGAGCACAGATGGCAGTGGGGCTAGGTGGTGCTCTCTGTTCACTCACTGTGAGGACTAGCCCAAGACCCGACATGGCCCCTGAACAGAGTAGATGGTGTTCCCCATAGTTTGGGATGACAGGCCTCGTGGATGGCTTTCAGGAGGGGGTAAGCTCTAGCCATGATATATATGTTAATTTTAATTATGCCTTTGACACAGTGCCACATGACATTCTTATAAGTAAAGAAAGGAAATGTGTTGGATAACATTACTTGTAAGGTGAATCAAAGCTAGTTGAAAGACTATTCTCAAAGAGTAGTTATCAATGGTTCACTGTTGAAATAGAAAGCCATATGTTGTGTGACCCTGCAGAGGTTTATCCTGGATCTGGTGCTATTCAATATTTTCATTAAGATTTGGTTAATCAAGCGGAGAGTATAGTTATAAAATAAGCAGATGACACCAGACAGGAGAGTTGCAAGCCCTAGGAAGACAGGATCAGAATGCAAAACGACCTTAACAATTTGGAGAATTGGTCTGAACTCAACAAGATGACATTAAAGAAAGATAAGCGCAGATTACTACCCTTAGGAAGAACAAACCAAATGCACAACTACAAAATGGGGAATAATTGGAGAAGCAGTAGTTGTTGAACAAGGTATGGGGGTGTGACAGGGTGCACTCACACCGCACTGGGTGAGAGGGTTACCCCTATACTGGGGGCTAACAGAGCCATACTCCTTCCACCTTATTGTGCATGTTCCAACTGCACAGGTATAAATATACAGCAGCTCACTTATACTGACTGCTGGAGAGAGAGGGTGTGCACCACTTGCTCCAGGCAAGCCACAGTGCAAACCCAGACACAGAAACACCACAACCCAGGCTGAAGGTGAAACACTCCTCAGAGGCTTCAGGGAGTTCAGAGGCCTCAAGTATTGGACCAACCTAGACCAGGAGAGGAGACAAAGACCCACACCACAGCTGTGGGGACAACAGAAGAAAGTAGCCTAATGGAAGGTGATGGCTAACTGCTGAGTGAGCCAACATCTGGAGTCAGTTTGTTTTGGTTGGAGCTTTTCCCCACTGACTCAGTGGCTGGAGCTCCAGACACTAATTGGGCTCTGGGCTGAGGTCCAGTAGAGAGGGAGGGCCTGGACCCCAGTGCTGGGGGATGTAACCCGCTCCCCTGTCTCCTGTCTCTAACCAGGAAGCTACACTACCCTGGGAACTGGAACAAACTTACTGACTCTGGCTGTTGAGCCATACTGCCCTATGAGTTTGGGTGAACTTAGTGACTCTGGCCACTGGGCCACGCTGCCCTGCAGATCAGAGCAAGTTTAATGACTTTGGCCAATGAGCCCCAGTACCCTGTGGACAGGGATGAATTTACTGACTCTGGCCAGTGGGCCACATTTCCTTGCAGATCAGCTGAGTTTGACTGGGCCAGTGGGCCATGCTGCCCTGCAAACCAGGGTGAGTTTAATGACTTTGGCCAGTGGGCCACACTGTCCTGAAGATGGGGTGGATTTACAGACTTGGGTCACTGAGGCACACAGCTAAGTGCAGACCTGAAGACGTGTTGGGGAGAACAAACCAGGGAACTGCATAAATGCTCCACAAGGGAGATGAGCTTACTTGCCCTGCATTGGATGTGATCATCCCCAACCATGTTACATATGGTGGAGAATGTGGGCACTGCCCCAGGCTGAGGAGAGGTCTAGACTAGGGAATCAAAGGGACGTTCAGACATTACCCAGGATTCCCCCTTTCATTTTGCACTAGTGAGGCATAGGCAAGCAACACTAGTATGGCATCAGACAAAGTCCTGAAATGGCTCATAGAAAGCTAGCATCAACAAGCTCGCCAACAGCAGCAGTATACACAGCTGTTGCAACAGGTGACAAACCACTAACAGGAGATGATGAGAGCATTGGAGACCCGGCAGCAAGCCCAACAGGAAAGCCTAATTCAGCAACTGGCAGTACTATGGAGGCCCCACAGCACACTATTCAATGCCCCAGGGGTTGCTGACCTGATATCTCTCCCATGTGGACTCCCATGTTGCAAGGGGTTATAGGGCACCACACATAAGCTAACTATCTGATCCAGGTGCAAAACAGGTTAATATCACTTTGGGATTTATAAATAGAGTTTATTATGTATGACATGGGAGGTAATTATGCCACTTTTCTTAGCACTGATGAGGCCTTAATTAGACCACTGTGTCCAGTTCTGGGCATCAAGGAGAGATGTGAATAAATCTGAGAGAGCACAGAGGAGAGCAACAAAAAATTTAAAAGTTTAGAATTTTTGACCTATGAGGAAAGGTTTAAAAAACTGTGCATGTGTAAAAGATGACTGAAGAGGGCACCTAATAACAGTCTTCAAATATGTTAAAGATTGTTATGAAAAGGACTGATCAGTTGTCTCCCATGTCCATTGACTGTAGGACAAGACGTAATTGGCTTAATCTGAAGCAAGGAAGTTTTAGATTAGATATTAGAAATATCTTCCTAACTATCAGGATAGTTGTGCATATAATAAGCTTCCAAGATTGGTTGCAGAATCCCTATCCTTGAAGCTTTTTAAGAATCAGTTAGACAAAGACCTGACAGGAATAGTCCAGGAATACTTGATTCTGCCTAGCATGGGGGCCTGAACTACTTGACCTCTCAAGGTCCATGATTCTGTGATAACCACTTGCCCCCATATTAGAAGGTCTCAATAATACCACTATAAAGGTACTCTATCATGATAGAGCTATTCCTGTATGGGAAGGGGAATAAGCTATGCAGATATATTGCATCTTTATACCTATATAATTGGGTCCACTTGAGGGACTATGTCAGAATAACTATCACACAACTTTGTAAATCATCTTAGATTCATTTTTGGGCTTGTGTTGATATCAACAGACCTAAAGACTTTTTGTGTAAAGTTGGCTGCATAGCATACTAAGTACTGAAATGAACTAGTTACTATGAATGTCTACTGCTGCCTGCCATTGGATAGAATCAGAACTGCCCCAGTGAGCTGCTAATAACTATAGATGTTTGTGCTTTTTGGAGCAGTCTGTCTACATGGGTTGTCCTTTTATGGATAGATAATTGGTTAAAACAAAGGGTAGAAATAAATAGTCAGTTTTCAGAATGGAGAGATGTAACTAGTGGTGTCCCCCCAAGGTTGCATACTGGGACCGATCTTATTCCACATATTTATAAACGATGTGGAGAAAGGGGTAAACAATGAGGTGGCAAAATATGCAGATGGTGTTAAACTGCTCCAGATAGTTAAAATCAAAGCAGACTGTGAAGAGCGCAAAAGGATGTCACAAAACTAAGTGATTGTGCAAACAAATTTTAATGTTGATAAATGTAAAGTAATGCACATTGAAAAAAATAATCCCATCTGTACATACAAAATTACAGGGACTAATTTAGCTATTACTACTCAAGGAAGATCTAGAGTCATTGCAGGTAGTTCCCTGGAAGCATCCACTTAATTTGCAGCAGCAGCAGTCAAAAAAAGCAAACAAAATATTAGGAATCATTTTAAAAGGGATTGAGAATAAGATAGAGAATATTTTATTGCTTCTATATAAAACCATAGTGCGCCCACATCTTGAATACTGCATACAGATGTGATCACTTCATCTCAAAAAAGATATATTGGTTTTGGAAAAGGTTAAGAAAAGGGCAATAAAATGATTAGGGGTTTAGAACAGGTACCATCTGAAGAGAGATAAAAAAGACTTGGACTTTTCAGCTTAGAAAAAGGAGACTAAGGGGGAATATGATAGAAGTCTATAAAATCATGACAGATATGGAGAACGTGAATAAGGAAAAGTTATTTACTTGTTCCCATAACATAAGAACTAGCAGTCATCAGATGAAATTAATAGGTAGCAGGTTTAAAACAAAAATAAAATTTCTTCATGCAGTGCACAGTCAACCTGTGGAACTCCTTGTCAGAGGATGTTGTGAAGACCAGGACTTTAACAGGGTGCAAAAAAGAACTAGATAAATTCATGGAGGTTACGTCCATCGATACCTATTAGCCAGAATGGGTAGGAATCGTGTCCCTAATCTCTGATTGTCAGAGGCAGGAAATGGATGACAGGAGAGGGATCACTTGATGATTATGTGTTCTGTTCACTCTGTCTGGGGCATCTGGCATCGGCCACTGTCAGAAGACAATCGTGCATAAAAAAATCCAATGTGTCTGAGAAAGGCGGACATATAAATAGTGGTAGTTTTCTAACATGCTTTTACACTAATGCTAGGAGTCTGTCTAATAAGATGGGTGAACTGGAGTACCTCATATCAAAGGAGGAAGTTGACATAATAGGCATCACAGAAACATGGTGGAATGAGGACAATCAGTGGGACACTATTATACCGGGATATAAATTATATCAGAAAGACAGAACAGGTCGTGCGGGTGGCGGAGTGGTACTATATGTGAAGGATAATATAGAATCAAATGAAGTAAAAATCCTAAAGGAATCAAAATGTTCCATAGAATCATTATGGATAACAATTCATTCCTCTAATATGAATATGGCATTAGGAATATATTACCGACCACCTAACCAGGACAGTGATAGTGATGCTGAAATGATAAGGGAGATTAGAGAGGCTACCAAAATAAAAAACACAGTAATAATAGGAGATTTCAATTATCCCCATATTGATTGGGTGCATGTCACCTCAGGACGGGATTCACAGATTAAATTTCTTGATGCCTTAAATGACTGCTTCTTGGAGCAGCTAGTACAGGAACCCACAAGGGGAGAGTCGATTCTCGACCTAGTCTTGACTGGAACGCAGGATCTGGTCCAAGAGGTAACTGTTACTGGACTGCTTGGAAATAGTGACCACAATATAATAACTTTTAATATTCCTGTGTTGGGAAGAACACCGCAGCGGTCAAACACTCTGGCATTTAATTTCAAAAAGGGGAATTACACTAAAATGAGGAAGCTAGTTAAACAGAAACTAAAAGGGAGAGTAATTAAACTAAAATCCCTGGAAGCTGCATGGGAACTGTTTAAAGACACCATACTAGAGGCCCAACTTAAATGTATACCCCAAATAAAAAAACACAGTAAGAGACCTAACAAAGAACCACCATGGCTAAACAGCCATGTTAAAAAGGCAGTGAGAGAGAAAAGGGCAGCTTTTAAAAAGTGGAAGTCAAATCCTAGTGAGGAAAATAGAAAGGAACATAAACACTCCCAAATTAAGTGTCATAATGTAGTAAGAAAAGCCAAAAAAGAGTTTGAGGAACAGCTAGCCAAAAATTCAAAAAATGATAGTAAAATGTTTTTTAAATACATTAGAAGCAGGAAGCCCGCTAAAAAAGCAGTGGGGCCCTTGGATGATAAAGATATAAAAGGAGCGATCAAGGAAGACAGTGCCATTGCGGAGCGATTAAATGATTTCTTTGCTTCAGTCTTCACGGCTGAGGATGTTACAGAGGTTCCTAAATCTGAGCCAGCCTTTTTAGGTGACAAATCTGAGGAACTCACTCAGATTGAAGTGACATTAGAGGAGGTTATGGAATTAATTGATAAGCTGAATAGTAACAAGTCTCCGGGACCAGACGGCATTCACCCAAGGGTTCTGAAAGAACTCAAATGTGAAATTGCGGAGTTATTAACAGTGGTTTGTAACCTATCCTTTAAATCCACTTTGGTACCAAATGACTGGAAGATGGCCAATATAACACCAATATTTAAAAAAGGCTCTAGAGGAGATCCTGGCAATTATAGACCGATAAGTTTAACATCAGTACCAGGCAAATTAGTAGAAACACTAGTAAAGAGTAAAATTGCAAGGCACATAGAAGAGCACGAATTGTTGGGCAAAAGTCAGCATGGTTTCTGCAGAGGGAAGTCGTGTCTAACTAATCTGTTAGAATTCTTTGAAGGGGTTAATAAACATGCGGACAAGGGGCACCCAGTGGATATAATATACCTAGATTTCCAGAAAGCCTTTGACACGGTCCCACACCAAAGGCTTTTACGTAAATTAGGTGGTCATGGGATAGGAGGAAAGGTCCTTTCATGGATCAAGAATTGGTTAAAAGACAGAAAACAAAGGGTGGGAATAAATGGTAAATTTTCACAATGGAGGAGGGTAACTAGTGGTGTTCCCCAGGGGTCAGTACTGGGACCAATCCTGTTCAACTTGTTCATCAATGATCTAGAAAATGAGGTAAGCAGTGAGGTGGCCAAGTTTGCAGATGACACAAAGTTGTTCAGGACAGTCAAAAGCAAAAGGGATTGTGAAGAACTACAAAAAGATCTCAGCAAACTGAGTGATTGGGCAGCAAAATGGCAAATGAAATTTAATGTGGGTAAGTGTAAGGTAATGCATGTTGGAAAAAATAACCCAAATTACACGTACTACATGATGGGGTCGAATTTAGCTACGACAGATCAGGAAAGGGATCTTGGAGTTATAGTGGATAGTTCTATGAAGACATCCACGCAGTGTGCAGCGGCAGTTAGTAAGGCAAATAGGATGTTAGGAATTATTAAAAAAGGGATAGATAATAAGACAAAAGATATCATACTTCCCCTATATAAAACTATGGTACGCCCACATCTCGAGTACTGCGTGCAGATGTGGTCTCCTCACCTCAAAAAAGATATATTGGCATTAGAAAAGGTTCAGAAAAGGGCGACTAAGATGATTAGGGGCTTGGAAAGGGTCCCATATGGGGAGAGGCTAGAGAGACTGGGACTTTTCAGTTTGGAAAAAAGGCGATTGAGGGGCGATATGATAGAGGTATATAAAATCATGAATGGTGTGGAGAAAGTGATTATAGAAAAATTATTTACCTTTTCCCATAATACAAGAACTAGGGGACACCAAATGAAATTGATGGGTAGTAGGTTCAAAACTAATAAAAGGAAATTTTTCTTCACACAGCGCACAGTCAACCTGTGGAACTCCTTGCCCGAGGAGGCTGTGAAGGCCAGGACTCTATTAGGGTTTAAAAAAGAGCTTGATAAATTTTTGCAGGTTAGGTCCATAAATGGCTATTAGCCAGGGATAAAGTATGGTGCCCTAGCCTTCATAACAAGGGCAGGAGATGGATGGCAGGAGATAAATCACTTGATCATTGTCTTCTGTTCTCCTTCTCTGGGGCACCTGGCATTGGCCACCGTCGGCAGATGGGATGCTGGGCTCGATGGACCTTTGGTCTGACCCAGTATGGCCATTCTTATGTTCTTATGTTCTTAAGACCGGATACTGGGCTAGGTGGACCTTTGGTGTGACCCAGTATGGTCGTTCTTATTCTGTCACCATGAAGTTTGAGGTGGTCAGCATGTGCAGCATGGCTACAATCATAGCATCTTAGGGGGGCAGGGATTTGTTACAGCATTATTCAGATAGTGCCATTCTTGAAACTGATTCAGTTGACAAAAATCATGTGTTTAGCTTTAAAAAAACAAAAAGCCACCTTAAGTCTTTGGTCAATGGCTACTTGTGGTAAGGTACTCACTAAGGATGTTAAGCATTGTGTAATTGGCTAATCGAATAGTCGATGCATTTTTGCATCGACTATTCGATTAGTCGATAGGGCGGCAGCACCACATGGAGCCCTGGTCAGCTGGGTACTCCACAGCTATTCCTGGGCTCCATGTGGCACTGCCCCTTTGAAACACTGCCGCAGTGCCACCCGGAGCAGCTGACCCCGGGCTCCATGCAGTGCTGCCGCTTTGAAGTACCCTTCTCTTCTCCCCCACTCACTTGCTGCTTTTTTCTGATAAAGGCAGCAAGGGGCCGGGGGGAAGCAACTAGTCAACTAGTCCTTAACATCCATAGTACTCACTGGAAAAAATAGTCTGAGTGTGCTGGTCTTTTTTATTATTGTTGTATAATTGCTTCTCTGATTTTATATTTTATAACAGATTCAGGCCTGCAGTCGGAGACACTGAAAGAAAAAATTGGACTTGAGAGTGCTGTGGTAGATTTTCACTGGGAGAATCTTTCTTCATTTCAAAGAATTATATTGGTAAGAAAAGTAAATGAGGGAATATTTTTTACAAAATATTTTAGAGGCCGTTAACAACTTAAATTAGATATAGGTTTTAGGAGTCCTAAATTTCAAAAATATTTGTCAATGATGTAATGTTGAAGATGCAAGTTCTACAGAATTCCTGTCAAAAAATAAAGGGGACAGGTTTCAGAGAAAGCTATTTATAATGCAATTGAATCGTGTTTTTTTTCTGAATTAAATACATTGCTATTCATTTTGTGAAATAAAAAGAATTATATGAAGGCCCAAATTCTCATCTGCATTAAGGCTGCTTTACACAAAACAAGTACAGAACAACCTGAAAGCCAACGTAGTAGGTGTCTGCAACCTATGGCTCATAAGCCAAATATGGCTCACAAGGGTGTCAAATATGGTTCTTCTGGCAGCTGCTGGTGGGCAGCTGCCAGAGCTAAAGATAGGCTGTGGTGCAGCTGCTGCAGGGGCTGGAACAGGGTGTACCCGACCCCAGGAACAACTGCACTGCAGCCCAGCTCCAGCTTGGGCAGCTGCCATGGGGCCAGTGGATGCCCAGCTGCTCCCAGGGCAGGCTGCATGGTGGCTGTCAGTGCTGGAGCCCAGGCGGTGGTGTGGCTGCTCCTGGGGCCAGGGCCGAAGTACACCCAAGAGTAGCTGCACCATGGCCCTGGCTCCAGCCCTGGCACATGGTGCAGCTGCCCACCACATGGCCCTGGTCCCAGCTTCAACCCTTCCCCAGAACACGCAAGGGGGGGCATGAACCCCTGCCCCCAGGACATGCTGGGGGGCTGTAAACCGTGGCTCAGTGGCTCCCACCCATCCCAGGACATGCCAGGGGTCCACAAATCATGGCCTGGCAGGTCCCCAGACCCAGGACAAACTGGGGCATGAGCGGCGAGTTATATGGGCTCGTGGTGCCCATGCTCCAGGAATATTCAGAGCCGGGGGCCCTGCTCCACCATTATTTGGAGCTGGGTCTCTCCCCGGGCCCTGCTTCTTTCTGTTTGCTGTTCGTTCTTTGAAGTTGTAAGTAGTAGTCAATTAAGGGCAATAGCCCAGAAGGAAAAGGCAATTAAGTAACAAGTATGTGTGAAGAGACAATAGACAGAGGTGAGAGAGATCAGAGCTCCCTCCGAAACTGAAGGGGGGGGTTGGGTTGCCAGTAAAGTGCCTTTTTTTTTGGAAGCAAGCATAGAAAAAAGTAGTCTTTGTGTTTTAAAGTAGATCTAACTCAAATAAAGATTATTGTACAAAGCCAACTTTTTATTCATGAACTTAAAATCACAGTAACTGAAGCCCTGGCTAACACCTTCACACTCAGAAATGTACATATTAAAGCCAATTATCAAACTAACACTAGGTGTAACCATTTGAGAGTGATTGCTTTATTACAAAATAGTCAGGGAGAAAGTTATAAGACTATTAAAAACATTGAAACATTTCTTATACATCACTAGAACAAAACCAAGCCGGTACATTATGATAAGATTTTGACCATTCCACTACGTTACAAAATCACCTGACAATATTTTACAAAATCCTTGGTTTGAATATAGACATCATTATGGAACATCCATGCAGGCATAATGGTATGGTGACATTATTTTCATGATCAATTATACATCACTGTAAGCAGAAGAAAGTTACTTTATTTCACGTAAAAGAACTTTGGGAGATCTAGTAAACAAAAGAATTCTGTGAAAGAGAGTAAGGGACAAAAAGAGATAGAAAGAGTCAATTATGGACAATATTTCTTTCCTGGATTCACTTAATATGTTAAAGAGTTCTCTCTTAAAAACCCAAGTAAGATGCAGGCAATGACTGAAAATGCTGTCTTTTTGTTTGTGTGTGAATTATGAAGGAAATCACTTGTAGGAGTTTTGATAAAAGAACTTTACAGACTTATCATTTTCACTTAGCAAATACTTAAGACTTTTCTTTTGATGGGAAGGGGGGGTTGAAGGTTTAGAATACAGTGCATACTATGATAATAAGAAGTCATTAAAACATTAATTCTGTAAATTTCGATCTTCAAATTATGCAAAAGTAAAAAACAGACCACAGGTTGAACCTTTCTAATCTGGGACTGACTGGTCTGGCAATATCTATGGTTTGGCATCCTTGGAGACCCTGTGGTTGGAGCAATGTGTGTGTAAGGGGAGAGAGAGGAACTATGGAAGCAGAATCATAGATGTTGCGAGACCAGAGAACCCCAGTAGCGGAGCCAGGTTGACAGCAGGGGGCCAGCGGCCAAGGACCCAGCTGGGGTTGGGAGAGGAGCTGGGCCAAGTGCCTTTGGGTCTTCATTGACCTCCCCTAGCAAACTCCCTGGTTTGGGACCAATCAAGTCCAGGGGTGCCGGACCAGGGGGGTCCAACCTGTACCTGCAGGTTAGGAGAAATGTTTTCGGTAATGTTTGAGATATTAATTACTAATTAAACAACCCTGTCTTCTTAAACTCTGTGCAAATATAAATTCTAATTTATAAAAATAAACCTTAAATATAAACACAGGGCCAAGTCCTGCTTATTTAAATGAATGTATACATAGAGTAAATCTGCTGACGACTCCAAATTATTTTGATTTACACTCATTAATTGAGCACAATTGATTAGATTTCCAGGGTCCGGGGGAGGGAATCAACTAATTGTTATTGTTAAAACAGAGTCAACTCTAGCCTCATGATTACTGAAAATGTTTCATCTCATTTTTTCTTCCAGACCCAAGAAACCATGTAATAGAGTACATATGCAAATAAGTTTATCTTAACTGACTGCATTCAGTTCTTCGTGGGCCAAAATTATGGATCTTTTAAGCTTGATTAGAATGGCAGTCTCAAAAGAGCAATTTTTCATGGTTACAATGGGCAAATATACACAGTATAACAGAACGTATTACATATCCAAAAACACCCATCCTAACATACCTGCAGAATGTATGTAACAATACCTGAAACATGAGAACATCTGGAGTTACTATTGTCTGTCACATTTATCTCTTGGATAAAAACACTAGATAGTCACCCAAATAAAATATAAGCCTACACTGTGCAACAAGCATACTAACCACTTAACTAAAAAGTGATAACTATGAGGATACAGTTTAGCAATAAAAAGATGGTTAGAATTAATCAACGCTGTTGCCACAATGTATGTTTGTTAACTGGAATTTTTAAACTTATTTCTAGGTAACTGAGCTTTAAAAGGCCCTACATATTGGTTTCACATGCTCCAGGGCCATGACTTCAGATGCTGTAGATAATATAATGCACCCAACAGCAGAAAGATGGGAGGTCAAAGTATTTACGAGAAGTAAAAAAATGAACAAAGAGTTTCTAATAAATATTTCAATCTTATTCCAACATGCACTTTGATAGCAATCTACAAGCTATAGCAAAACTCTTATGTAAGAACAAATGTGCCAAATTAGCTAACTTATACTCAGGGAGCATTTTGTTGTTTTTTTATAAAAAAGGTATAGATAAGAATCTCTGCACTCAGACCCCACTCAATCTTTGTCATTTATTGCAATTAAAAAAAAACTTAGTAAAACCAATATTCTCCAATGACTGAGTTATAAATTTTATACAAAATATTGTTCCAAAATCTGTTATATGGAAAAACCACCTCCTACAGCTCCCAGAAGGGTGGGGGCCTGAAGAACATTGCAAAAGAAGGGGCTATATTTGTTTTAATTTTAGAAAGTATTTGCTTTTGAGGGTTATTGATCAAAGAGTGCTTGGTTGTTTCCATATTCAAAAGAGTATTAATAATGTTGATATTCTTCGTTAAATAATTTTTTCTTACGATAGCGATATTGTGCAATAAAGGGAAACTGTTAAATGCTTACGGTTTCCAGTCCATTTTTACATTATTTAATAAAATATATATTGGCTTACAGGGTGGGTGAGGGGGTGGGGGGGGGATTAGACTCATTCTGGGCACCACCAAAAATTATACAAACCTGCCGCCCCTGAACTGGGGGACTGTGAACCACGGCTTGGCAGCCTCCCCACCTCCAAGAGATGCAGGGATGGGGCACAGTGGCCCTCTCCCAATGCCAGGAGACATGGGAAGGGTCAACTGGGAACCACAGTGCAGCATCTCCCCACCCCAGGACACACCAGGGGAAGGCCAGAAACCACTGCCCCCCAAAGGAGATGCCAGGGGGGGCCAGAAATTGTGCCCCCTTGGAGCAGCACCATCTTCACTGTCACAGGCAGTCATGGTAAGCCTCCCCCAGACCTCCCAGCCCTGAGCCCCCTGCCCTTGACCCTCCACCCCCTGCCCTGATTCCTACACCCCCTCGGCACTAAGCCCCACCACATATCCAACCCCCTACCCTGCACCCCCAACTCTTGCCCTCAGCCCCCACACCTCCCAGGCCCCTCCTCTCACTCCTGCACCCCCACCCTCTGTTATGAGCCCCCCAAGTCTTCTCCTGACTCTTGCAGCCCCCACCCATCCAATGCCCATACATCCAACCCCTTGCCCTGAGCCCTCCACCCCTGCCCCAACTCTAGCACTCCCCACCCTCTGCCCTGAGCCCCACACACAGCCAAACCCCTCTCCTGACCCCTGCATTCTTATACGGCTCTTTGTTGACCACTTGTTCTGAATTTTGATGTAATTAGACTGTTTGGTTTGAAAAGGTGGCAACCCTTGATGTATAGTGAGAAGTATACAATGACCTCCAATTTTTTTTATATTGGTCAAGTAAAGCACAAATGTTAATATTTTGGAATCTTTTAGAACTTTATAGTACAAAATAATCTGACTTATTTTTTATCACAGGCATAATTATTATGCTGTTAATTTAAATGATTTGATGAATTTGTTCTCTCAACTTTCATATTTTATTGTTAGATTAAAATTCTCAGACCAGAAAGTTTAAATAGTGCAGTGCGAGAGTTTGTTACTGAGAAATTAGGAGCCAGATATCTTCAGATTGGAGGGATTAACTTGAAAGAAGTGTATGAAGACTCCAATGCCAGCACTCCATTAATACTTATTCATTCTCATGGTGAGATACTTATAAACTAAGAGGAAGCACAAAACACTGGGTTTGTGAAGCATTATTTTTCAGATTCTAGCTTAGTTTTTTACATTCAATAGGTTGTCCCTGCTTTCTAGATTGTTCCAACTTTTGCATTCATGTTATCCTTGTTTCCTGTTAAATCACAGGAAGATGGATAGGGTTGCCAGATGGTCTCCCAAAAAATACCAAACACACGGGCTAAAAATTTTTGTTGAGCAAAAAAAAAAGAACACGTGTGTCGGGCATACAGAAAAAAAACCCCGCACCGCCCGGCTTCAGCACACAACCACAGGAGGCACCCCCAGGCTTCCAGCCAGTGCCCAACCGGAAAAACAGAAAATACCAGACATTACACATGTGCTGTATTTTCTGAATTTTTTTACCAGACAGAGGGCGCAAAAACTGCAAGTGATCCACCCCCTCTTGCCCATTCCCAGCATCTGGCAAACAGAGACCAGGGACACTTCACTGCTCGACTTTGCAGGATATTGGGGTGTCTGTCAAAGCACCCTGGGATGAAGTGGGGGATTGAGGGGGGTTCACAGGGGGAGGTTGTGAGGAGGCACGTGGGGGAGGGGTTGGAGGCTCACAGGGGCAGTTGTGGGGTCTCCAAAGGGGGAGTTTTTCGGGGGAGCTCGCAGGAGCTGCCTGCCCCGGGCGAGGACCCGGCACCCGCATGTGCCGCATGTCTCTGACCTCGCATGGTGCTCCGGGCGCAGCTGCCGGGTCTGTGTGCGGGGCGGGTCCCAAGCCTGGCCAAGCCAGAGCTCTCCGGCTGCAGGGACCCGAGCAGAGGGTCCGTGTCTCGCGCTGGAGGCAGGGCCAAGTGATGTTGCGGGTCCGGGGCAGCCACTGGCTGCAGCCGGAGTCCAACAGACCGAGCCCCTGGCAGGCACTCCCTCTAGTTGCTAACAGAAGCTGGGCGGGGGCAGGGGGAGTGGCTGGGATTCCCAGCCACTCCCCCCGCCCGGCTTCTGCACACAACCAGAAGCTCCCAGCTGGCAGGTGGGGTCGCTATTGGCTGGGCGCCGGATGGAAGATTGGCGGGGGTGGAGGAGCGACTGGGAGGCGGGGCCGCGATTGGTGCTGGGAGCCTCTGGTCGCATGCAGAAGCTGGGCAGGGGGAGTGGCTGGGACTCCCAGCCACTCCCCCTACCCCCGCTCGGCTTTTTCACGTGACCACAGGCTCCCAGCACCAATCGCGGCCCCGCCTCCCAGTCGCTCCTCCACCCCCGCCAATCTTCCATCCGGCGCCCAGCCGGAAATTCAGAAAATACCGGACATTGCACATGTCCGGTATTTTCTGAATTTTTTTACCGGGCAGAGAGCGCAAATACCGGACTGTCCGGTAGAAAATCGGACACCTGGCAACCCTAAAGATGGAGGATTGTGGGGGATGCTCCTTGTTGCTCCACCAGTACTTCTGACCATGGAACTCTACTCAACCTTCAGATTCCCCTTTAACAGTGGGTTCCCAGGTAGCTGCTAGTAGGGGAAGACCTGCTTGTTGTCACTAATGAGAGTGTTAAGGAACCAGGAGGCACCACAGAGTTACAAGGCCAGGCCTTATATGGATTTTCCAGAGTTGTTGTCCTTCTAAACTGCCTCTACTGGTTTTTCTATAGGTCTGAGTGATCTGGCTCTATATTATTTGTGCAGGATTTGAAATAACACTAAATTAACTTAACCAAAGACAAGTAGTCCTCATACTATTCGGTATCATTTGCTGTAATAGTTAACATTGTAAGAAATTCTTGAACTAATACAATCAAACTATCATTCTTATTCATCCGTGTGTCAATGCATTCCTCTGATAATTTAACATAATATAACCCATTCTTCCTCACCCCATGATGCCCTTATAAAATGTATCCACATTTAGTGCAGATACAGTAGTTAATTTATGATCAAAATAATAACAGAGTACTGTTCCTATAGGTGAGGTAATTAAAGATAACATGTTTTTAAATATGTAACTATAAAAATATTTTGGCTGCTGTAGCTGCATAAATAAAGCAATTCTATATTGTTAAACAGGAACAGACCCAGCAGCCCACCTTCTGCGCCTTGCACAGGAAATAAAAGGAAGCACACAGCATGTGAAAATGGTTTCTCTGGGACGTGGTCAGGGAACCAAAGCTGAAGATTTGATCCATAAAGCACAATTGTTGAGTGGACAATGGGTTTTCCTCCAAAACTGCCATCTTGCGACATCATTTATGCCTAGGCTTAGTGATATTGTTGATTCGTAAGTGTTTTATTTGTATTCAAAATATAACTTAAGTTATAAGCTTAACCCAGTCAAATATGAAGCAATCAATATAAATGCAAATATCAGTCTTTTAACAGAATAAGTATGAATAAAGTATCAGAAGAGGAACTGGAAAAAGTCTTCTATTACTATTACTATATTCTACTCTTGGCCAGCAATATCCATTGGACAGTTCCAACAACTTGGGTGTCCTTATTTTCCCCTCCAGAGGACATAGAGGAGAGCCAAACCAGCCTCCCTTGGTTCCTTCATAATCCCCAGGGCTGAGAGACATAGTTGAAGACAGTCTTTGTGTCTTGCCCACTTGTGATTGTCAATACAATAATTCTTCTTTGAGCAGTGTCCCGTGGGTGCTTCTTTGAGCAGTGTCACTGTAGGTGTCGGGCTTGTCCCGGCACCGCAGATCGGAGAACTTTTCCAGTCGTAGTCTGCCGGACCGTGCATGCGCAAAGCACAGCTCGTGCCTTTTCACACCATTTGTGTGCACGCAGTCCGGCTCCCGCCAGTTCCTCCTGACTGTCCTCGGCCGCGGATGGACTAACCCTTTCTCCTCAGACCCTGTCAGAGTGAGAGAAAGGAAGAACTCAGAGACTTTAGATAGATTTAGTTTCTTACTTAGTTCATTAGTAGTTACTTAGTTAATTAGTTATATAGTCGTGGTCCTTGTAGTTAAAAAAAAAATTTTTTTTCCTTAGAAGTTACCTGTTTTCACCTGTAAATAGTTTTACTATCAGGTTCGTTGCCCCATTTAAAAAAAAAAAAAAGAGGAAGAAAAAGGAAGGGGCGACCGTGCCGCGTTCGCCTGGTTTTAAAAAGTGCGGCTCGTGCCATGAAGCAATGCCCGGCTCCGATGGCCACGCTCTCTGTATCAGGCGCCTTGGTGAAGGACACATACCTCAGAAGTGTCCTCACTGCTCCAAACTTACCGCGAGAGCAAGGAGAGACAGGGACATGAGGCTTAAAATGCTCCTCTTTGATAGGGCATTACAGCCGCAAGATACTGCCACTACTGTGTCGTCAGCGGACCCCTTGGCCAAGCCGTCTCCAAAGAAGGCGAAGAAAAGACCATTGCCTTCTTGCTCTCTTCCCCTTACGCGTGTTAGCATGGGGGACAAACCGGGCACCTCCGGCTTGCTAGCTATGCGTGGCCCGCCTAAGGCGAAGCAAAGTCGAGCACTTCGGCTCCGCATCCCTCGACTCTGCCTCATTCGGTGCCTAAAATACCATCGGCACCGAAGCCTTCCCCGGTACCGATGCTGCACACGGCACCGAGTGCGGTCTCCGGGTGCAGCACCAGAGGCAATCTCGGCACCGACTGCCCTCACCGCACCGATCGCCACCTCAGCACTGACCAAACCACCAGCACCAACGTGCGCCCCGGCACCAGCAGATTCCCGGGCACCGTATCACTCACCAGCACCGAGTGACTCACTGGCACCGAGCGAAACTTCAGGATAGGAACACATGCCGGCTCTAGAGGATGTTCCTCCACAGCGTTCACCGGTCCGTCGTAACGCAGCACCGCACCTGGCACCGAGGGTGGAATGTGAAAAGTCTACACAACCCTCTACCCCAATCACTTCTTCACCAGAGCAAACTACTGCAGCAACACGTCGAAGATCTTGGAGAATCATTATACCATCTCCTACCCCGGATCATAGCCAGTTCTCGCCAGAACCGCCTTCTCCTTCATCGGCGCATTCAGCTCAATCCATGAGGCATTCACAAAGAGTCGATTGCTCTACACACATCTTGCCAAGGCGGTGTTACCACCGGTCGCCTCCTCCACCTCGGCGATCCAGGGGACGATCCCGATCTCCCAGATCTCCATCGGGTTCGGGTCACTCTGGATACTATGATTCCCATAGATGCCATTACTATAGCAGATCACCGCACCGCGCCCGTTACTATGATAGGTTGCCCCAGCATCACTGTTACTATAGGCACTATTCTCATTCATCTACCCGGCATACGTCAATATCTGATTCTCTGCATCGGTCTCAAATATCATCCATCAGGGAACATCAGTCCTTACCACCAGCAACCAGACCACCAACTCCATCAGGTATCCCGCCTTCTCAACCATCTGAATCACAAGTCGAACAACAGCAGCATTCCACACAGGATGAGCCTCAGGATCAGTCCCCCACTGATCAATCCTCTTCATCGCCTGATGATGCAGTATTCCAAGGGGACACGTCACCATCGGACGATCTTCGACAATTCCAAGACCTTTTCAGGAGAGTGGCGGAATCACAAAAGTTGCAGATTGCAGAAGTCCAGCAGAAATCCCACCATCTGCTCAGAAATTTACAGCCCTCACATCAGGCCAAGGTGGCTTTCCCACTGGATGACGCTATCCTTGAGATTGCAGACGATATATGGCAACTGCCAGCCTCTGCACCAGCCACCAACAAAAAAGCAGACAAAAAATATTTTGTCCTGGCGAAAGGGATGGAGTTTCTTTTCTCCCATCCCCAACCAAATTCTCTGGTTGCCGATGCAGCCCAACAAAGAACAAAGGGCTCGCAACAAAGACCTAACATGCCAGACAAAGACAGGAAGCAGTTAGACCTCTTTGGGTGAAAGATTTACTCGTCTGCTATGCTTATGCTCCGTATGGCAAACTATTCAGCATTATTAGCTAACCATAGCTTTGACAACTACTCGAAGCTAGTGCCTCTCCTGGAACATCTACCAGAGAGCAAGCGGGTGGTCCTTAAAGCGGTAGTCCAAGAAGGCTATGCAGCTTCCAGAACAGCTCTCCACATAGCTTTGGACACAGCGGACACTGCAGCGCGTACCGCAGCCACATCCGTGGTCATGCGCAGGGCATCATTGCTGCACCAGGCGGCAGTTCCCAAAGACCTCCTTTCCAAAGTCCAGGATCTACCCTTCAATAGGCAGAATCTTTTCTCTGACAAAACTGATCAGGTTCTTCATTCCGGTAAAGACTCAAGAACCACACTCAAGACCCTAGGGATGTATACATCTCCTTTCCATCGTAAGAGGTATACTCCCTATCAGAAGCAAAGACTGTTTACCTTTCAACCATCCCAATACAGAGAGCAGGACCAACAACGCAACCGGCAACGCCAACAGAGACGAAGACCTCAACCAAAACCATCTGGCCGTCTAAATACCAAACGGCAGGTTTAACGCTCCCGTCGAGGGACTGTGCACCATTCCGCTCAGCAACCATCCCAATCCTGCGAAGGCGTTGTTCCATCATCGCCTGAGACCCTTTCAACATCGATGGTCTCACATCACCACCAACAGATGGGTGCTTCAAATGATTACGCTAGGACATACCATTCCATTCATCTCTCTACCCCCTCCTAACCCCCCCACCCCGTCCCTTTTCAGGGACCCATCTCATGAGCCTCTGTTACAGCAAGAGGTCAATCGCCTCCTCGCTATTGGAGCAATAGAGGCAGTCCCAAATGAGTTCAGGGGCAGGGGGTTTTATTCCCGATATTTTCTGACAGAGAAAAAATCAGGAAGGTGGAGGCCGATTCTTGACCTCAGAGGACTAAATCGGTATCTATGGAAGTACTGCTTCAGGATGGTTACCCTAGCCACCATCATTCCAGTGCTTCACAGCGGAGATTGGTTCACGTCCCTCGATCTACAGGATGCCTATTTCCATGTGGCGATACACCCAGCCCACAGATGATTTCTACAGTTCCAATTAGGCGCAGACCATTTCCAATACAGGGTCTTGCCCTTTGGTCTCTCATTGGCTCCCAGGGTTTTCTGCAAGACTCTGGCAGTAGTTACAGCTTACCTGCGTCATCTCGGCATAATGATATTCCCTTACCTAGACGACTGTTTAATCAGAGCTCCTTCAGCCGCAGAGGTGCTGCATGCGACACACCTCACAAGAACAGTTTTTGAGGCCTTGGGCTTGATCCTCAACATCCCAAAATCAGCCATGACTCCTCACCAATCGATACAGTTCATAGGGGCGCATCTCAACTCGACCAGGACACGTGCTTTCTTACCAAAGACCAGATTTCAAGCAATGCAAGACCTCATACAAGCCATTACCACCAGTCCCAAGCCGTCTATACTTCAATGTCTTCAGCTTATGGGACACATGGTGGCCACGACGTACGTCATTGAACACGCGAGACTACACTTCCATTGTCTCCAGCATTGCATAGCTACTGTTTACACTCCAAATGCTCGAGATGTCCACAGAGCGGTGTCAATTCTCCCTCATGTCCAAGACTCTCTAGCTTGGTGGACTGTCCCCGAAAATCTAATGTCAGGTGTCCCCTTTCATCGCCAACAACCAACAATACAACTAACCACCAATGCATCGCTGCTAGGGTGGGGCGTGCACCTGGAACACAGCCAGGCTCAGGAACTTTGGTCCCCCGCAGAGTCGCTGATGCATATCAATTTCCTAGAATTGCGGACGGTGCGCAATGCCTGTCGACACTTCCTTCCAAAGATTCACGGTCAACCCATTCAAATTCTTACCAACAACATGACAACCGTATATTATATAAACAGGCAGGGCGGAGCCCGATCCTGGTCACTTTGTGCCAAGGCGATGAGTTTGTGGAGCTGGTACATCCACCACAAAATCTCCCTCATTGCAGAATACTTACCCGGTCAACAGAACACTATGGCCAATGCGCTGAGCAGGCATTTTTCCATGAAGCACAAGTGGGAGTTCCACCTGGATGTGCTCGCAACCATATTCCGTTCCTGGGGCTTTCCAACAGTGGACTTGTGTGCGACACGCACGAACGCCAAATGTCCCCAATACTGCTCGAGAGCGGGGATCGGGCAGGGTTCCAAGGGAGACGCTTTCCTATGCAATTGGAGCCATCATCTACTATATGCGTTCCCTCCCACACCTCTAATTCCCCAAATGCTAGAAAAGATACTCATGGACAGAGCCACTGTAATTTTGATAGCTCCCTTCTGGCCAAGACAAACATGGCTTCCTTACCGTCACCGAATGTTGGTGCATCATCTGTATCCTTTGCCCAGGAGACACGACCTTCTTTCCCAGAACAGCCAGCACTTGTTCCATCCTCAGATCGATCTTCTGGCATTGACAGCCTGGTTCCTAATTGGTTCCAACAAACAGACGATTTGCTCACAAGAAGTCAAACACATCCTTCTGCACAGCAGAAGATTATCCACAAGATCCACTTACCTTCACAAATGGGCACGGTTTTCTGCATGGTGCTCGATGGCATGTTTGGATCCTTACTCTGCTCCCATCCACCGGATTCTGGATTACCTCATGCACCTCAAAGACTCTTCTCTCACTTGTGCTTCCATTAAAGTACACATTGCTGCAATCATTGCTTTCCGCCACTCTGTGGAGGGATATTCCATTTTCTCTCACCCAATGACAAGGCGCTTCATGGAGGGCGTGACTAACCTTTTTCCACATCACACACAACCAGTGCAACTGTGGGATCTAGAGCTAGTTCTTAATGCCCTATCGCGCAAGCCCTTTGAGTCACTAGCCACATGTGATTTGTGCTTCCTTACGATGAAAGTTACCTTTCTAATTGCTATAACCTCTGTGAGAAGAGTTGGTGAATTGGCTGCCTTATTGGCTATACCTCCATACACAGTGTTCACCAATCAGGGAGTCATCTTACGCCCTCAACCCACTTTCCTCCTGAAAGTGAACTCGCAGTTCCACATTAACGAGCCGATAGTACTTCCCATCTTCTACCCTAAACCCCATACCTTGGCAGAACAAGCACGTCTACACACTCTTGACGTCAGACGTGCCTTGGCCTTTTACATAGTAAGGACTTGATCCCTCCGAAAGACAAATACTCTTTTAGTGTCTGCAGCCGAGCGTTCTATGGGCCACCCGTTGTCAGCACAGCGCATTTCTTCGATCATAGTGAACTGCATAAAGGAATGCTATGGGCTACATAATAGACTACTATTACAAAAACCGAGAGCCCATTCAACGTGTGCAATCGCCGTATCAACTGCATTCTTGAAAGGCGTACCACTAAAAGACATTTGCAGGGCTGCTACATGGTCTTCAAACTTCACCTTTGCCAGACATTATGCCATCCCCAACCTTCACCTACCAGATGGGGCAGTGGTGACAGCGGTGCTGTCCACGGCCGCAGCACGATAGCTCCGAGCCCTCCTTCTTTTCAGGGGCTACTGCTGCGAATTCACCTATAGTGCAGCACCCACGGGACACTGCTTGAAGAAGAAGTTACTCACCCTGTGCAGTAACGATGGTTCTTCAAGATGTGTGTCCCGTGGGTGCTCCACGACCCGCCCTCCTCCCCTATTCAGAACTCTCATTTATGTTTTTCGGACCAAGAGGATCAGGAGGAACTGGTGGGAGCCAGATCGCGTGCACACAAATGGCGCGAAAAGGCACAAGCCGCGCTTTGCGCATGCATGGTCCGGCAGACTACGGCTGGAAAAGTTCTCTGATCTGCCGCACCAGGACAATCCCGACACCTACAGTGGAGCACCCACGGGACACGCATCTCGAAGAACCATCGTTACTGCACAGGGTGAGTAATTTCTTCTTTTGCATATAGTTACATTTATTGTGGATATAGTAGTTAATTTATGATCATTAGGTTTCCATTCTGCATAGGTTTTTCTCTCTCTTTTACTTACATGGTACCAGGCTGCAGATCTTACATCTAAGCAAAAAAATCACCAGGTTTAGGATGCAGAAATAGACCAATAAATCTGTTAGTTACATCTTCCATTTTTAGGCTTCGTGCCAGGTGGCTATACCCTTCAACGACAGGCATATTTGATGTCTGTTTGTCTGAGTGAGTGATACCTTACCAACAAATGCTCTATTTGTTGGTCTTTTTCCAAAAGAACTCAAAAGTAAGGGAGGTTAGTTAAAGAGGTACCTACTAGACAAGCCAAATTCCTTGGTGGTGGAAGTGGCACATCAGCATGGCAGGCAGCAACACTTCCAATCAACCCCTGTTGACAATGATAACTCAGGGGTTATACCATTTGACTGGAGAATTGCTAATATAGTTCCTATTTTTAAGAAAGGGAAAAAAAGTGACCCGGGTAACTACAGGCCTGTTAGTTTGACATCTGTAGTATGCAAGGTCTTGGAAAAAATTTGGAAGGAGAAAGTAGTTAGGGACATTGAGGTTAATGGCAATTGGGACAAATTACAACATGGTTTTACAAAAGGTAGATCGTGCCAAACCAACCTAATCTCCTTCTTTGAGAAAGTAACAGATTTTTTAGATAAAGGAAATGCAGTGGATCTAATCTACCTCGATTTCAGTAAGGCATTTGATACAGTACCACATGGGGAATTATTGGTTAAATTGGAAAAGATGGGGATCAATATGAAAATTGAGAGGTGGATAAGGAACTGGTTAAAGGGGAGACTACAGCGAGACATACTGAAAGGTGAACTGTCAGGCTGGAGAGAGGTTACTAGCGGAGTTCCTCAGGGATCAGTTCTGGGACCATTATTATTTAATCTTTTTATTACTGACCTCGGCACTAAAAGTGGGAGTGTGCTAATAAAGTTGGTGAATGACACAAAGTTGGGAGGTATTGCCAATTCAGAAAAATATCGGGATATCATACAGGAAGATCTGAATGATCTTGTAAATTGGAATAATAGTAATAGGATGAAATTTAATAGTGAGAAGTGTAAGGTTATGCATTTAGGGATTAATAATAAGAATTTTAGGTATAAGCTGGGGACACATCAGTTGGAAGTAACGGAAGAGGAGAAGGACCTTGGAGTCCTGGTTGATCACAGGATGACTATGAGCCGCCATTGTGACATGGCTGTGAAAAAGGCTAATACGGTCTTGGGATGCATGAGGCGAGGTATGAGGCCACTAGGATGATCCGAGGAATGGAAAACCTGTCTTATGAAGGGAGACTCAAGGAACTTGGCTTGTTTACCTTAACCAAAAGAAGGCTGAGGGGAGATATGATTGCTCTCTTTAAATATATTAGAGGGATAAATGTCAAGGAGGGAGAAGAATTATTTAAGCTCAATACCAATGTGGACACAAGAACAAATAAGCTGGCTATTAGGAAGTTTAGACTCGAAATTAGGCGAAGGTTTCTAACCATCAGAGGAGTGAAGTTCTGGAACAGCCTTCCAAGGGAAGTAGTGAGGGCAAAAGACCTATCTGGCTTCAAGATAAAGCTAGATGGGTTTATGAAGGGGATGGTTTGATGAGGTAACATGATCTTGGCAATTAATTGACCTTTCACTATCAGTGGTATATAGGCCAATGGTGGGAAGATAGGAGTTGCTATAGAGAACTTTTTTTCTGGGTGTCTGGCTCGTGAGTCTTGCCCACATGCTCAGGGTTCAGCTGATCGCCATATTTGGGGTCAGGAAGGAATTTTCCTCCAGGGTAGATTGGCAGAGGCCCTGGAGGTTTTTCGCCTTCCTCTGTAGCATGGGGCACGGGTCACTAGCAGGAGGATTCTCTGCATCTTGGGGTCTTTGAACCATCATTTCAAGGACTTCAATATCTGAGATATAGGTGAGAGGATTATTCTAGCAGTAGGTGGGTGAGATTCTGTGGCCTGCATTGTGCAGGGGGTCAGACTAGATGATCAAAATAGTCCCTTCCGACCTTAAAGTCTATGAGTCTATGAGTAAAAGATTAGATCTTTTTGGATATAAAGTCTTTGCAGTTCAGATCTTTTTGGATGTAAAGTCTATGCACCATACGGTTCAGAATTTTGAATTATTATGCACTGCTGGTCACATATGACCATAGGAACTATACCAAGCTCCTGGACGTTGCTGAGGACATATCTGTGGCCAAAAGACCACAGTTTAAGGCTATAGTCTCTGAGGACAAGACTATCATCTTCACAGCCTTAGAGGCAGCACTCAGTGTGGTGGACACCATGGCCAGATCCACAGGAATTGTAGTAGTAATGCGGAGAGCCTCTTGGTTTACATGTACTGCATTCCCAAGAGAGATACTGTAGAGGATGTTCTGTTTGATGGGGGGAAAACTGCAGGGAGGCAGGGCAGGCAGAGGCATAGCGGGGGAAACAGCTGTGAGTGGGACTGAGCGGGTACATTTCAAAGGAAGAGGTGCAGTGGAATAGCAAGCACTCCCCTTATCAACTACTTGATTAGCTGATTAATTCAAATTTAACATCTCTAGTTCTTTCACTAAGTTGCGAATTCCTGACTAGAGATTCTAACCAACTGGTGAAAGATTGATGGCGAGCATGGCTCTTTATGGGCAATCTTGTCAAAGAATCAGTTATTAATGGTAAATATTGGGTTTTCACCTTCTAGAACTGCCCATATAGAGTCACCAATTTTGCAATATTAACAAGCAGTTATGATCCTCCAGGAGATGGATCCAGGGAGTATGCATGAAAAGTGACTATGATGGCTCCCCTGGATTTGGCATTTGCAAGTGCATTTTTCTTTTACATAAACAGGACATGTTTATTCTTTCACTTTTCCCAGACACAGAATATCTAGTCTTCAATCATAATTGTTGGTCTTACCAAGTCCAGAAAACCACATAGGTTTCTGATTTGTCAAAGATATTGGTGTCTGCACCGTTCCACCATATTCTGAGTTCCGGGGCAAGGCCAGCCTTAGGGAGAACGGCACCCTGGACAAAGTTGTATTTTGGTGTCCCTTGAGCTCGAGTATGTAGTAGTGTTAGTAAAAATTTCAGAAATAAATCGGTAATCTTAAAAGTTTTCATAAATTTACTCAAAAAATTGACATAATTTCATTCAATTTTATTAAAATAATAAAATATCAAAAACTAAACATTAAACTAAACAATAAACTAATAACAAGTACAAAATGTTCTTCACCAGGATGCTAAGATTCAGCAGGCAGCGCTGCATGCCTTTGCTTCTGCAAACTGTGACATTGCTTGTGACAGGCGAGACTGTGAGCCACGGCATTCTCTATAGATGGTGGTAGAATTGGAGTCTCAGGAGATTAAGGGACAAGGCACGTCCTTGGGGCACATGAAGGAAGCTACTCAGTCTTTTACTCCCATTAGTGCAGGGCCTGCTATTGTCTCTGCCCTGGCCAAGGGAAATATCATTATCAGTCCTTTGGCCAAGCACTTCCTTTAAGAGCTGCATGGGGAGTGGATTAAATATTTACCCTAAGACAGGAGGCACACAGGGCGGCTATTTGTGAATGGCATCAGATTGTGAAATGAAACTGGGGGTGAAAAACCTGAGTTTGTCACTCACCCTTCAATGGGGTTCTTGCTCCACAGTTTGAGCTGCTCTGCAGAAGCCCTGGAAGTGCACTTGACCCTTTTGCCTGGTGCTTGGCCTGCAGCTCAAGGCAAGCTCTATGCTGCCAGATGGGGGCTGCATCTTGCCTGGGCCCATGGCCCTCCTGCAGCTCTCTGGCCACTCCTGACTCACTAGGGGTGCCATTTCAGATTGTGGTGAGGAGGTGAGAGGCAACTTTAACTGTGATTCCAGAGCATACTTAGGCACCTGAAATCTCTAGCCACTGTAGTGGCTACTGCTATAGTGAACTAGCCACACTCAACTGGCCAAATAGCCACATTGTTCAAGCCAGCCAGCCACATTCAATTGGCCAAATACCTACATGGCTAGCATGTCCTATGGGAAAGCAACTGTTTCTTCCTCTCTTAACTAACCTCTTTCTATACAGCTAAAGCAGCAGCCTTCCATCCTCCCTACTACTCCAGTCTCAGCTATTTGGTGCACATGCTACTTGTTTATCTCTCCTTTTCTGGCCCCAGGCTGCCTCCAGCAAACAGGAGAGGAAGGGGAAAAGAGCTGGGAAGGCAGACCCTGGCAGAAATCTAGGTGGGGGTAATGTGAGCAAGTGCAGTGCATGCCTCCCACCCCCCCCCCCCCCCGTGTGTCACCTCTCTGCATGGGATGGGATGGGAGCACAAATGTGTGCACAGTGCACCAGTCCTGCTGGCAGACCCAGGGGAAAGCCCTTTCCTAGACAAGTGGGGCTCTTAGCGGGGAAGGGGAAGAAAAAGGGGGTGCTGGACCCAGACCTGGTCCAGATTAACACACACACAGATCACAGGGCTGCTCCAAGCCCCAGCCAACCAGAACACAGAGAGAAGCTGCACACACACACTTCTTCAACCACCACCAACCTCAGCCACCCACCTCAAGGTGCTTCCAGCACAGCCTGCCCCACCCACTCCCCACATGGCTTCTACAGGGGGCGTTCTGTCCCAGGGAGAATGGGGAGTCCCCTCAGGCACCCACCCTGCTGCTGCTCCCACTAGAGCAGAGGATTTACTTGACACAAGTGAGTGCCTCTTTCCTCCCTGACCCTGGCTGAGCTGGCTGCTGGGTTTCCTCTCCTGCTTAGCCAGCTGGCCCCAGGTAAGGTCACATGAGATTATTCACATGTGCCCCCATCAGCACATCGTCCTGGCTAGCCCCCTTGTTGCCCATGTCTAGGGCTACCAGTGCTCAAGGGGAAGGTTATAAACCTTTCATTTTAGATAGCAGTTCCTGACCTCAATGAAATATAGTTCTCGCTGCTATTGCTGCTACCAGTATCCTTATCCCTGAAGCAGGCCTGCGATGGGGGAGGGGGCAACAGGGGCAATTGCATTGGGGCCTGGTGATTGAAAGGAGCCTGGGGTTCTAGCTGCCACTGTAGCCAAAGAGCTGGACCCTTTAAATCGCCACCAGAGTGGAGCACTGGGCCACACGCTCTGAGCAGTGCCAAGGGCTGGGGGGGTGCCGTGCTCCAGGCAATACTGAGGGACAGCTGCCCTCAGCCCCGCCCCTTCCACCTTCAGCCCCACTCCTTCCAGGAGTGCAGAGCCAGTACCCCCACACACATTGCCCAGGGACCTGTGGAAGCTATTGCTTCCACTGCCCTATAGACACAAGAACTATCCCCCATTACCACCCTAGAGAGCAGTCTGACCATGAGCAGATAGCTAAAAGTGCCATTCATTATCAGAAATGAATGATCAGTCCACCTAAAATACCTGAAAAGGGGAGATCACCATTCAGTCTATCTGTGCACAAAAATAAGGGCTGTGGAGTTTGCTGCTAGAGATTAGTGAAAGAGGATCCACCTTGCATCTGTGAACCTGTTGGGCTGTTGAACCATCTCCTTTTACCCACTGCCACTCACTTGGAATGCAGCTGTGCTCTTTCTGACCCTAGCAACCCTCAGTACCCAGTAACTAGATGCCAGGTAGGCATGACAATTCCCAGTCTTACAGTATGTCATTAGAGGTTCTAATGAGTAGCCAGCATCATACTCCTGAACCAGATAATGATGTGAAGATTTAAATTCTCTTCTGCAACACACCCTAGCTCTCTTTTTAAGCTTACTACTTTAAAGTGTAAAACAAAAGCTGAAGAAATCACATTATTTCTGTCCAGGTTGTTTTACTTAAAGTACTTGAGCAAATGGTAAAGGAATTTGATTATTAAAAGTTTGCATCTTGCCTTACTTATTAGCATTTGGTAGAATAATAATTATGTTACCAAACTATGTGTCTTTACAGATTTACTCAGCCAAACATAAACATGGATCCTCAATTTAGACTGTGGTTAAGTTCCACACCTGATCCTTCTTTCCCCATATCTATCCTGCAGAAAGGCTTTAAGGTAAGGGTTGCTAAAACACCACAATCTGAAAATTGTTGTTGCTGAGAATACCCAATTTGAACATTTCAAATTTCTCATTCTAATATTATCTAAACAATAAACAGAGCCAAACCAAAACTCTACACTCCACCATCTAACCTTCATGAAGGAACCCAACTCCAGTTCCTCTAATCTGTATACCTGAAGCCCAATCTAGGTGGCTGTGTTTCTCCACATAAAAAGGAGACATTTGTAAAGAGTACTTTGCTTAGAATAAACCTCTAACCAGTGAAGATTTATTTACCATTATCCCCACAAGTGAGCTGAATATTATTCATGTAGTAACAAGAAAAAGTCAGAATTCAAATATCCTGGATTTATTTGTTTAATGTATTTTAAATTCAAGAGTTTGATATAATTGTATGTTGTTGCAATGAAATAAAATGAAAGTGCGCTAGAAGAAGATGGTGTCATGAAAAAAACACTTCCATCTCTTGTTTCCCTGGAAGAGATAAATAAAAAGAAATTTTTTGTTGTCACAACTTTTGTTGGTGGATGAGTGCTCCATTTTCCACACTTGTAATTGGAATAGTTTTCTGAGACTACTTCATATATATATATACACACACACAGACACTTTCTTTAAGGGTGCATCTACACAGCAGGGCTTAACTTGAAATAAGCTACACACATTGAGCTACGTCAGTTACATAGCTTTCTTCAAAATAGCTTATTTTGAAATTGGGAGCATCCACCCAGCACTTATTTTGAAATAGACTGACTGGGTGGAGTTGATTAATCACCTGTGAAGCTGTGCTGCCACACAGTTTAGAGGGATCACTAACTGGCACCAATGGATATTAGCCAGAAAATATAGTAAGTGTAATACATTTGTCTTGTTTCCCTCTTTTTGTTTTAAAGATGGCAGTAGAACCACCTCAGGGTTTGAAGGGAAAATTACTTCAGACATTTGGATATAGTGGCAGTGGAGTGGTAACAGAAATGATCTTCAATAAGGCTGAATGTGGCTTATCCTGGAAGAAGCTGCTGTTCAGCCTGTGTTTCTTCAATGCTGTAGTCCATGAAAGAAAGAAATATGGAGCTTTGGGTTGGAATATCCCATATGAATTTAACTCTTCCGATTTGGAAGTAAGTGGTTTGAAAAAAAAACACTAAAGTTGTCTGGAACTCTGATTCCCAGATTCATGAATGATTATGCTAGAGATCCTGGAGAGACCCAGTGATCATTACATATTCATAGATATGCCTGAAAAAGAAAGGATTATAAGACCGTCATGTATCATTTTTCCCTACAATAAAAGAGGGGTACCCTGTATGACTTCTAATACCACTAGAGCAGGAGAGCATGAAAACTGCAGAGAAACAAAGACTCCATAATTCCTGAAACAAACAGGTAATTGTTCTTTAATCATTGCACATGTGGATCCCAGTCAAGGTGTGTTGGGCACCCCAACGCAATAGTTTGGAACATTTTCACTAGCAAAGTGCTGTAGGAGTCACACTTACACCATATGCCCTCCTGCTCCCCTTCCCAAGGGTATAAAGAACCTGAGACCCTAACTGCCACTCAGTTCTTTGCAGTCATCATAGGTAGAGCAGATAGAACAACATTAATATCCCTTTTAGAGTTACTTGTTGATTAGGTAGGATAGTAGTTACTTTTTAGTCATTATAATTTCAGTGCTCACCAGCATTACTATTAGTCTAGTTTTTTAAAAGGTGCATTTTAATTTTGTTTTTATTCTCAGGCAGTAGGTTTTTTAGTTTAGATATTGCACACTGAGGTGTATTGTGATAGTCAGGCCTACCAATTTTCCCTAATTGTGGGCTCAACTGTAAAAAGTGTGTGAAAGTTCATAAGGTGTTGCAGTATCGAATTATAGTAAATGTTGATGGGAACCAGTAAAAAGGGAGACGGAGAGACTGAATTAGCCCAAATTATAACAAGGTTATGGAGTCTCATCATAAGTATCTTCATATCCTCCATGGTCAGTGGCACATTTACCCTTACCAGTTAATGAGGTAAGCAAAGATTGCCAAAGAAATCCAGCAAAGATTGGTTGGCACACTTTAGCTTCCATTCCACCTACATGTAAAAGAGCAAACAAGAAGTATTATATCTCAGCAAAGGACTCAGTTTTTATTTTCTCACCTACCTTACTCCCTGATAGTAGTTGTGGTGAAGAAATATGGTGGCATCACCAAACTCAATCAAGCCTTATGATAAAGCTCACAAGTGCCTGGATCCATCTGGGAGAAGGTCATACTCCTGAGCCTCTTTTCAGAATTGCCAATTATGAGGCCTTCAAGGCAAAATATAACTACATCAGCCACACCACATTCACCTCCTTTGTTGACCACCTGCTGTCAGAACACAGGGATCAGTTTCAAATGATTAGGGCAGAGGCCTAGCTATTGGCCAGAACAATATTGCAAGCCTCCCTCAGTGCTGCTGACACCACCGCCTGTTCACTTGCCACAACAATGGTAATGAGAAGAGCAACCTGGCTGCAGCTCCCTGTTTTCCCTAAGGAGGTTCAGACCACAGTTGAGGACCTTCCTTTCAATGGTTCTAAATTGTTCACAGATTGGATGGATAAGCCTCAGTGAATATTGAAGGATGTCAGCATGACTTTGTGTTCTGTTGGCATTTATATCACTTCATATAAGACAAAACTCAGCAAATTCCAAATGGCATAGAGATCCTGCTCAATATAGTTCATCTTCCACCTACCCCCAAGGGCATATGAACCACACCAAAGAAGGCAGAGGTTTCAGAGAAAAAAAACCCATCCATTACTCGGACTTCCACTTCTCACCCATCAACTCCCAAGCAGTAATTTTGATGTTTTGGTTGAATGTGTGAACTACCACCCTCATCCTCTTCTGCTGCACCAGTTCACCAACCTTTCCTTTTTCACAAAACATGTTCACTGCTTCATGAGCCTGGAAGTTGACCTCTACAGACAGTAAGTTTTGGAGATTGTCTCCATAAATTATTCAATTCACTTCACTTCCACCAGCGAATCACCTCCTGTCCCCATCCGGCTTCAGGGACCTCTTTAATCAAAGTGCTTCACCAAGAAATAAATACTCTCATGTTTGGAAGCTCTAGAACCAGTCTCCATGCAGCACAGAGGGAAGGGGCTTTATTTGAGGTACTTCTTGGTACCAAAAAAAAGTAGAGATAAGATACCCATCCTAGATTTGAAACTATTCAATATCTATGTGAAGATGCAGAATTTCAAAATGGGGATGCTTGCAGTAACAATTCCTTCATTATAGCAAGGGGATTGGTTTTTAGCCCTTAACCTTCAAGACACTATTGGTTTAGTGTGATGGGATAGGCTAAGCCCTGAAGACCCTTGCTAGAGGCCTGGTGGCCATGCTACACCCCACCCCCCAGAAAAGGCAGTTAACTTCCTAGAGCAGCTGTGTGGAAAGCAGCCAGTCAGGGCTCAGCAGGCTAGTATAAGAAGAGCTGAAGGGCCAGAGTGAGTTCATTTCCTTAGTAGAGCTGGAAGAACATGGACAGGGAAGAGCAAGAATGTGCCCTAAATTAGTAGCAGTGACTAGGTCCTGAGGTAAGGATGAAGACACCATAGGGAATTGACCCAGGTAATTAGAGCAGCAGCACAACTTAGATAAAAGGACACAGTGACAGCTGCTATCTACAGACTTCCTAGGCTGGGAGCTAGAGTAGTGGGTGAGCACAAGTCCCCCCAGACTCCTCATTATTCACTGGGGGAAGTGTCCTGGACTTTGAGGTACCCCAAAGGGGGAACTGAACTGTAGTCACCCAGCTGAAGACTTGGCGCCAGAAAGGTCCTAAGAGGTGAAGACATTGCCTCCAAGGAAGGAGCCCTGGGCACCACTCTGTTCCAGAGTAGGGACAAACTGAGAGAGATATTACAGAGGACACCCACTCCATATCCACAACAGTTGTTTTGAGGAAGGCTTCCTGGCTTCACCTTTCTGGCCTTCCAAGTGAAGTCTGCTATGGAGGCGTTTCATTTGAGGAATCAAAGTTATTTATGGAGAACAAAGATGAATCCCTCCATACACTACAAGATTGTAGAGCCACTTTGTGCTCACTGGCACTTTACACAGTTGCACAAAACACAGTTGCAAATACAGCTTAAAAAAACTTGTACCAATGTCTTTAGCAGTCAAAAACTCCTTTGACTGGTAGAAAGACCCTCATGATGTCTGCTCAGGGTTTCCATTCACTCCTGCACCCTTAACGTTATTTTTTACATCAGACACATCCCTGTTGGGATGGGGAGCCCAGCTGGACACCCAGAGAATTCAAGGCAAATAGTCCCAATCCACACTACATATCAAAATACTTAGAACTCAGAGCAGATAAGTATACCTGTATGCATTTCCTACCACTGACTGAGGCAAGCATATAAAAATTATGATGGACAATATCTACTCTTTGTGTTGAAGCAGTGAAATTCTGGAATTGGTGCATTTGCCATGATATCAGCATCTCAACAGCTTAGCTCCTAGGCATATAAAACACTATGTCAGACACTGAGCAGCAAAAATTTGGCCAGGATCACAAATGGAAAAGATCCCTCCTTCCTCCGTGGCACAGTTTTACATCAGGGAGTACCAAAGATAGACTTATTAGCCAGAAACAAGAAGAGCTCTCACTTCTACTTCAGGGCTGGCCTAGGTCATCACTCTCTCAGGCTTTGTCTATACTTACCTGGAAGGCCGTATCAAGATACTCAAATCGAGCTATGTTAATTGCCTTCATTCCTTACCTTACCTTAATTCAACCTTTAGCACCATCTCAACAGCAGGAGATCAACAAGAAAAATATTCAACTTCCCTTACTCTTCATGAGGAATAAGAGTTCCAGCGTTGATGGGAGTGTCCTCAGCATTTGATTTAACATGTCTACTAGATCCACTAAATCAAACTCCAGAAGATCAACCACTGCAGCATCCATCTTCCTGGTAATGAAGCTGTGGTCTCAGAGACACCTTTTCTTACAGTAGAACACAGATCTCTTGTATGCCTTTCCCCCCAATTCCTCTAATATCCAAACTCTTGCTCAAGGTAAAAAAAGAGTGAGCCAGGATTATATTTATAGCTTCTACATGGCCCAGACAAGCATTATTTCCATTAGGGATGTAAAATCCCATATAATGGGTTAACTGGTTAAACGTAATGTTTAACTGGTTAACCATTAAAAGAGATGGGGCTTTTCAGCCTGGTTGGCTGGAAAGGTCTCGCCCCTGCCCACCACAGTTGGGCTGGGGTGCCCCCCCCACTGCCGACGGGCTGCTCAGGCCAGGCTCGAATGCCCTTGCCTATGGTGCACCCAGCCCAGGCCTGCCCCTGAGAGGGGCTGTTCCGGCCAGCCTGGAGCACCCCTGCCTGCGGTAGGCCCCATGGGACTAGAGCAACTCTCTGCCTGCAGCATGTGGGGAGCTGTTCCAGCCCCCACCAATTAACCAGAACCGGTAAGACTCACCCATTAAGGGGAAGGGTTAATCAGTTAATCATTCACATCCCTAATTTCAGTATCTGCTCAACTGGTGACATACCTACCAATCACTCTCCAACCTGTTTCTCATTTCCTCTATCAAAACACTGGCCAGATGAATCATCCTAATCTTCAGCTCAAGGCATGGTTTATGATGGTTCCAATCCAAAGTTTGCAAATGGCCTGGTCAGAGGCTGCAAAGGTGATATTGTTACATAGCAGGAAGCAAACTACTTGTCACGTGTATATTCCAAGGTGGAAGAGATTCCAGCTCTAGTGACTTGAGATGCATTATTTCTAATTCTACATCCACTCCTCTACCACTTGTTTGAGATTACATCCTAGAACTAAAAATGTCAGGATTATCTCTAAGCTCCATAAAGATGCATCTTGTAGCCATCACCATCTTCCATTGTTAGAAAGATGTCTATTTTGTATTTGCTTATCTTTTCACAAGAAGGATTCTCAAGAGTATGAGTAACCTCTTCCTACAAATCAAATGCTCTACACCAGCATGGGATCTCAGCCTTGTCTTCAGGTGCTATAAGGCCTCCCTTTGAACCCATGACCATCAGCTCAGTTCTCCTCTGCATCTCTCTATGAAAATCACATTCATAGAGATAGAGGCTCTAATGGTGTACCCTCCATATACAATATTTTTCGAAGACAAGGTTACATTATAACCACACCCCAATTTCCTATCTAAATACCTTCAGATTTCCATATAAATCAGCTTATCCATTTCTGAGTTTTCTTTCCAAAACCAAAGTAGGAGAAAAGGGAGGGGGCATTACACATACATTGTCAGGAGTACACTAGCCTTCTATTTGTATAGGGCTAAGTCCCTCAGGAAAGCTCTCAGACTTCTCCATTGTGGACAGAGCTAAGTGATCCTCAGTCACAAATCAAAAACTCTCTAAATGGGTATCAGACTGCATTACATGTTGCTAACATTCTCTTGACATTCAGCCTCCTCCTAGAGCATGAACGCACTCCATGAGATCTTTCTCCACTTCAACTGACTTCCTCCAAAACATTCCAGTCACAGAAATGTGTAGAATAGTGACTTGGATGTCTGCTCTTACATTTGCTTAATATTATGCAGACTTAGTGTCCAACACCATATTTGTTTCAACTGTCTTATCCTCAATTCTAGATTAGATTCTGAAGCCCCACTCCTCCGTTGGGCTCTGCTGCAGAATCATCTGCAGTGGGGCACCCTATAGGGACACTACTCAAAGAGGAAGAAGGTTACCTTATGCAGTAATTGTAGTTCTTCAAGATGTATGTTCCTATGGGTGCTCCAATACCTGACCACCTTCCATCTACTTTGGAGTTTTTACAATGAGTTCTGTGATATAGAAGGAACTGAGGGTGGTTCACCTGCAAAGAGCTATGTCGCCTCAAGGCAGGGCATGAGATAGGGAGCATGCATGTACGTGTCAAATGGACTGCTACCTAAAATCTCCAATTTGAGACACAGGAAGCATGAATATACCGACAGTGCAATACCAACAGAAATACACATCTTGAAGAACCACAGCTACAAAGTGAGTAACCTTTTCTTTGTCTCTGTTTGTATAGTTAGTATGCAGCTAGTAAGGTGCTCTTGAATGATTCAAATATCTCATGAGGTTCTGATGATAATGTAACCACAAGAAGTAACAATACTAATACTTACCTTCAATCTTTTCCTCGATAGGTTTCCATACAGATGTTGGGGATGCTTCTGGCAAACCACAAAGAGATTCCTTGGCCAGCAATATGTTATCTGACTGGAGAGGTAGCCTATGGAGGTCGTGTGACTGACCACTGGGACCGTCGTTGTTTGCGCAGCATTCTGAACAATTTCTATAATCCTGCTGTATTGCAGGAGGGTTTCGTTTACGCTAGTGACGGGGTAGGAAAAATATTTTTTCTCTCACTATTCTGAAGTGTTGTAATAAGTTGTACCTTTATGCTGCATATTTACAATATTTTCAGCCTTATAAATTTGGATTTGGACACCACAAATGATGGGTGTCCACATCTAAATTTTGAATGTCAATTAATTTTTAAACTCTACTGTAACACAGAAGGCTCTTGTCGTTCGGATTAAAATTGTATGCTTGCTACCTATATGTATTTTTTTAAACAGATGGTGAAATATAGTATACTTAGCTGCATTGACCTGAATTACAGTGGCACACTATGATTACCTTACTGATATGAGTTTTTGTAAATAAAATCAGAGTACAAGATGCATCCCTATGATCAAAATGCACCACTGCCATTTTTGTTTTTGCATGCTACTGACTTAGCGGCAAATGTCAGGAAATGGGCAACAGAAAGATTTATTTGCACACTGTTAGCTCCCTGTTCTTGCTTTGCTGTGGCATAAATAACAAATGACTCCCCTCATTTAAAAAAAAGCATGTGGATTAGTATTTAACTACAAAGCAGTACTGAAAAATGGAAAACATGGTAATGAGATTACAACCATACTTTAAAATACATTATAATGTCTCCCTCTGGTAGTCAGATTCAGTAGGATATGAAATGGTATTTGACACTTTAAGACCAGTGGCATAATGAGGGGGGTAGCGGGGCAGTTGCCACACTAGAAAGGCACCAATTTAGCTGCCAAAAGTTATGTTGACAGCCAGACAGTGGAGGGAAGGACGGCACTAGGACCCTGTGGGCGCCAGCCATTTCCGCACTTGCAGGAAATCAAAACTGAGCACAAAGCACCTGACAGGGGCAGTGCACAGGGCGGGGATTCAGGCTGAGCATGCGCAGAACGCAGCTGGTGCACACGCCCCGTCTGCAACTACAATCCCCATGATCCTCTTCGCTGCCAGTTGGTCCAAGGCGCCACCCATTGGGCCGCAGTGTCCAGGTCCTCACCTGTAGCCAGACCCAGCTGCACATCTGCCAGGAGAGTAGGAGAAATCAGTGTGCTAATGACAGATCCCCCATTTACTATATTCCACAAGGACAAGGTCATCCTTCATCCACACCCGAAATTCCTCCCTAAGGTCCTAACTTCCTTTCACTGCAACAACCTGCATTCTTCCCCAAACCCCACGCAGATAATAAAGAGACTGTGTGACACATGTTAGACATCTACAGAGTGATTGCCTTCTATTTGGATAGGACTAAGCAAATACACAAATCACCAAGGTTATTCATATCTACTACCAAAAGATCCCTGGGCATGCCAATTTCTACTCAAAGGCTGTCCAGATGAATTGTGGATGGCACCAAACTGGCCTACTGCATCTTTGGGCAGGACCCTCCACTACAGCTACGTGCACATTCTACAAAAGCAATGGTGGCATCTATAGCTTACCTCTACCACATACCTCTCATGGACATTTATAGATCTGCCACATGATCCTCTGTCCATACATTTATGAAGCACTATGCACTTGAAACTTATCTGTCTCACAACACTCAATTTGGCTAGACAATATTAGCTACTGTGCATAACAGTGATGAACTGAAGCTCCCTCCTTTGAGCACTAGTACTCAGTCACCTAAGGTGGAGCACCAACAGTGACACTCCTTGAAGAAGAAGAGAGGGTTGGTCACCTTGTACAGTAACAGAGCTTCTTCGAAATGGTCATCCTTGTGGGTGCTCCACCACCCACCCTACCTCTGCTTCGGAACCATCCATTTCTGGGACAGAGAAAGAACTGAAGGGACAGTTGGCTGCGTATGAGGAGTAGCCACACTGGTGCATGCAATCTACCCCATATGCACAGCCTACTAAGAGCACTACTACTTAAATTCTCTGACTAGAGGTGCAGCAGCACCCCAGACACCTAAGGTGGAGCACCCACAGGCACAACCATCTCAAAGAACCTCCATTACTGCACCAGGCGAGCAACTCTCTCTTACTATCAAGCCCAGTGTAAATAATTGTCACTTGGGGGAGCAATCAGTGTGTATATCCTCCTTTCATTGTTAAAGGGAGCTTACCTGAATGATTTATTTGGGGTTCTGATCCCATTTGGGGAGTGGTTTCCCTGGAAGCTGTGGCCAAAACTGCATTCTCCTCAGACCTTAAGAGACTCAGTGTCTGTATTGCTCTTTGCGGGGGGAGAGGGTGATCTCAGATCTGTGCCTTGCCTGAGAGAGACCAGGAGATCTGTCCCAGCAGGACAGGGTGGTGAGAAGCCCCAGAAAGCAAGAAGGCGAATGTCAGAGGCTTTGTCAGTACACCGGGAAACACCCTGAAAGGGTCTTCTGTGACTGAGTCCCATCACAGCACTGAAAACTGTGTTGGGCTGCGTCTAGACAGCATGCCTTTTTCGAAAGAGGCTTTTTCAAAAGATACTTTTGAAAAAGCCTCTTTCAAAAAGAGTGTCTAGACTACAAACAGTACTTTCGAAAAAGCAAGCTGCTTTTTCGAAAGAGAGCACCCAGGCAGTCTGGATGCTCTCTTTCAAGAAAGCACAGTTTGCATTAAATAGCGCCTTTTTTCAAAAGAGCACTTTTGAAAAAAGGCGTTATTCCTCGTAAAACGAGGTTTTCCGCAGTCAACAAAACCGCCACATTTTTTCAATTTACTGTCGACAGAACGCAGTGGCAGTCTAGACGCAGGTAAAGATTTTTCGAAAAAAGGTCACTTTTTTCAAAAAATCCCTGTAGTCTAGACATGCCCTTGGTGTTCTTAGAATAGACACTGACACTACAAGCTGCCAGATCCCTGCATTGTAGAGAGATGTTTGTGAAAGAGTATAATTTAGAGAGTCTCCCTCATAAATGACAGCATTATGAATATAGGAATTTTGAGACATGCCCTGGAGGTAGAGGTGGGGCACAGGGTAGATGTCTATACAGCAGTGTACCGTGGACATTGTCTCATTTTCTACTAAAAGTTTATGCCTTTTTCATTCACTGGCAGAGGAGCCGACAGCCTCTGCGGGCCCCTGGGCAAAAGTGGAAGGGGGCTCTGTGCTCCCGGAAGGGGTAGGACCTCATGCAGAAAGGGTGGGGCTGAGGGCAGACAGCCTTCCATGCTGCCTGACGTGTGCTGCACCCACCTCTCAGAGCCTGACAGAGCATACAGTGCTCTGGTGGTGGTGATTTCAAGGGTCCAGGATTCCGGCCACCACGCCTGCCACATCTGCCTCCTTTACTCCCCCATGGTGGTGGGCCTGTTCAATGACCTCCATCATGTCAGAAATGCCAAATGAGAAATATAGTGCAGTAATTTTTAGGTTAACCCTGTGTTTGATACCGAAAACAGAGGAAAGAGGAACACGTGACAAAGGAAGAACAACAAAGGCTTTTGTACATATTTTATGAGCACAGTAGTACTTTGATACATTTAACAAGGAAAGAAAGCCAAAAATAAATATGTTGCAAACTCTATACAGTTTGCAATTGTCAGGCAATGTTATAGAGAGCTGGAAAAAATTCCAAGAGGTTTGAATTGTATACAGGCAGGGGAGAAAATGATAAAGTGAAATCATGTGTCTTTTTGCATATTGTTGGGGAGGAAGGGTCTATAAATATATAACAACTTTAAGTCTGAAGAAGGTGAAAGTATGAAGTTAAGTAATATATTAATTAAATGTGAGGACTATTCCATACCAAAAAGGAATGAGATCTCAGAGAGAGAATATTTTTACTTGCACACACAAAACTGATGATACCACAGAGCAATGTGTCATAGAATTAAAGGGGCTCAGTTAGACTTGTGATTTTGGTGAGCTGACAGAGACTGGTCAAAGATACATTAAAGACAGTATTTTAAGAAAGAGAGTGCTCCATAAAGAAGATTTAACTTAAACAAAAAGCTTTCCATATATGTAAAGCAGCAGAAACTGACAGTACAAGCCAATGCGTTAGATTCACTGGAAGGGGTTTTGCACACACTAAATTCAAAAGACTTTAGCCAGAAAAGGTTAAATCAAAAGTGCAACCACCCATTATGAAAGCAACTTCTACATAGCTGGGTGGGTTGGAAAGCTACCTCTAGATCAGTGGTCCCCAACGTGGTGCCTGCAGGCACCATGGCGCCCACTAGAGCATTTATGTGCGCCCGCCGAGTGACCAGGGCTGGCCCAAGCCATTCTTGCGCCCCGGGCCCCTAGCACCCGGCGCATGCGCGGCCCTCGCCCCCAGGCGCCCAGCAGCCCCAAAAGGTTGGGGACCACTGCTCCAGGTAGTTGGGTCGCTTGGTGGAATTATCATTCTTGATTCATTTTGATAATTGTATAATTTATAACTGATGAACCAGAGGCTCAAAAGATTGTCTAGGGGTGACGTGTGTGGCGAGGCACTGAGGCCGCAAAGGAGGAAAGCTCGGACTTAAATGTACTTAACCAGTTAAAAACTTTATTGACTACAGTTTGATGATATTAAATCACTGTCTCTGATTCGTCTTAGACAATGCAGCATGCAAAAAAAGAATATAGCAAATAAAACCAATACAGCAATAATAAAAACTCCTCCTACAGCCAATCCTTCTATGGTTATCTTTGAACAGCTGGTGGAGTTAAGTCATTAGTCTATATATACTTAACAACTTCTAAATATGAAATGGTTAATACAATATAATAAGCAATACTTACAAGCCAAGTAATGGTTATGATGCACAGACAAAAAACGTGTAGCATGCTCAGAATTCGTACACCCCTTTTTTGATTCGGTGGGTGGGAGGTGGCCTTGGGTGATCAGCCCCTCAGCCAGGCTGGACAATATGTGCCTTCTACCTTGATGCGGAACCTCCCCGAGCTTAGGGCTCAGGGTGCTTTATACTATAATTTTGATATCCGGTACCATATTAGGGTTCCTTCCTTTTGACATGACGTCTGCCTCAGGGCCTTGTGGTCAGTGCCTGATGCAGACATGACTGGCACACATGAGAGCTAGCTATGTTTTTTCTTTCCCTGTTCCAGGTGCTTGTTAACTGGTGTATATGACAGCTCATTTCCCTATTCCTATCTTGTCCTGTTTTTTAGTGCTTGTTAATTTAGTGTATGTGACAGCTCGTTTCCCTACTCTTATCTTCCTGGCTCAGGTGCGTGCCAAGTTAAGTTCCGTTTGCTGAGAACTGTGCTGAGCACCCGAGGGACTTTAAGTTCTGTCTCTGGATCCACCTCAGTGGCCTGTGTTTTTCTTGTGAGGGGCCTTAGTGTGGCAGTATGGGCAATACGCGTGAGGCCATGGTCAAAAGGACCTGCTCCATGACAATAACAAACCAAATAATTTTTATCCCAGAGAGACAACAGTGGGGGTGCGAAGCAACGACTTTTCTTACCTTACTTCTGTTGATGAGAGAGACAAGCTTTCCAGTTTACAGAGAGGTCTTCTGCAGGTATGGGAAGCTTAGTGTCAAAGCTAAATACACTCCATCTTGAATTTAGCTTTGACTGGCTGAGTTAAGTTTTCCAGACCTGAGGAAGAGCTCTGTGTGTCCCAAAAGCATGTCTCTCTCAACAGAAGTTCATCCACTAAAAGATTTAACCTCACCCCTTTTCCCTCTTGTGTGTCTACTATCCCGCAACAGACCCAGCTATAACAACACTGTGATCTGCCAGACCATCCCAGTGCCAGTGGGAGTGCAGGGGAGCCTGGGACCAGAGAGTGCCTTGCTAAGCAGGAGCAATTGAGGGACAGTTGGTTGTAGACCCCTGGTCCAGGGGATTCTTCAGCAGCTTGGAATCCCTGATGGAGCGTTTGTTTTTTTGTTTGTTTGTTTGTTTGTTTGTTTTTCCCATGTGGCTGCAGCTAGCTCAGGGAGAGCTGTGCCCAGTGTGAATCCCACAGGGCTCAGGGTACAATACAGAGGGGAATACTCACCCAGCTGGAGAGTCTGAATGTTTGATTTACCTGGGCAATAATGTGGCTCAGGTGGCATTGCCCCAGGCTGGAGTGGAGAGGTGCCTGTAGCTGTGACCTGAGTGGGGAGTGCAGCCCCCCCCAAGTCTGTCTTGTGGAGCTCTATAAGCTGCAGCCCCACTCAGGACACAGCTCTGTGGGTGTCCCACACCGTTCCTATCCCAGCAATGGCTCATCAAGTCTCCATTCACTCCTCCAAAACATTCAAGGAAGATTGGGGCGAGTCGCCATCGAAACAACTGAGCACTTTTCAGATTTTTCTGCCCTTGCCATCTCCCAGCATGTACTGTGTCCCAGACCCCCCCATCTCCTTGGGCCTCCTGCTTCTCTTTCAGTATAATTCCATTCTTCTTCCAATTGTATATTCCCACTACTGAGTTTCAGGAATCTTTTAGAAAAGTATACCTGTTGGGACCATATAAGTAACCTTGAAGAAAGGTTATGTATGTAAAGCCTTTTTTGCAGTAACCAGCCATTCACTGAGTAGGGAAATAAAATATTGGTCATTTATTTTACAGATATATAGACCCGTGTCTGCCACAGATAGCTTACAAGACTGTAGAGCCTATTTAGAGTCTCTGCCAGACACTGATTCCCCAGAGCTATTTGGAATGCATGCCTGTGCTGAAAGAGCATTTCTGGAATCTCAGGCACAAACCTTTATTGGTACCATTGTCAGTATGCAGCCAGGAATCAGCATGGACACCATCATCAGGTCAGTGTTTAAAAGGAGCTGTTTTGATGACAAAACAAAGTAAAATCTATTATCTAAAGAGTTAGGAAGTTACTTGTCATGCTCACCTACCATTTTAAAGCAGATTTGCCAATACTTACTCTTGAAGACGTTCAGTAAATCAGAGTTAAGACAGACTGGGTGAGATAATATTTTAAATGGACCAACTTCTGTTCGTAAGAGAGACCACAGAACTCTTCTTTATGTCTGGGACAGGTACTCAGGACTTGTCAACACATAAAACATTGCAGCAGCGTGCTGCAGCTGCACCGTTGTAGTGCTTCAGTGTGTAGACAACACTCTAACTATGCCAAAGGGAGAGCTTCTCTTGTCTGAGAGGTGGTTGCAAGGTCAATGGGAGAATTCTTCTGTCAACCTAGCATTGTGTAAACTGAGGGTTAGGTTGGTTTTCATGCCTCACTCAGGAATGTGGATTTTTCACACCCCCTAAACAACAGTTATCCTGTCTTAATTTCCTCATGTAGACGAAGCCTTAGGGCATAGCTACACACTTAGATCAACCTATGTTAGTTCAGCTTACAGCTGCCTCGGTATTTACTGCAATGGCTGATGGCCCATAATGCCCCCCATTCTGTTGGTAGTGCATATCCTCACAGGAGTGCTTCCACCAACTGAAGAGGGGCAGTGGACATGGAAAACCAGGGCTCTCAACTGTGCATAGCTTCCCATGAAAAGCCCAGCTGCCTCCTGGGGCTTCTCACCTCTAGCAAGGAGAACCGAACTTGGACTGTGGTCAGCTGCCAAGCTCTCAGTAGGGAACCATGAGCCTGTGGGGCAACTGGGCTCCCAGCAAGGAGATCTGCACCCAGAGTCTGGGTATCTGTCATGTTCCCAGCAGAAAGTGAGGAGCTGAGAATCCAAGGAGTCAGCAAAGGCTCCCAGCCAAGAGCCTTGGGGAACACAGTGTCATCCTAACTATGCCAAAATAAGTCCCTCACAATATAAACATATTTAGTCTCCTCCTCTTAAAAAAAAACACACTCTTGATCCCATGTTGCCTGTGCAGTTGTTGACTACTTTTCCTTTTCCCCATCTCAGAATTCATTGAAAGCTTCATCTGCAACTACTGTATAGATTTCTTCTCTTCCAGTTACACCCCTAGATCTTCTCCAGTATAGGTTCTTACCTATATACTTCACTGAAACTGGTCTCACCAAAGTCTCTCAGAGAGAGACTACTAGCTACATGGCACACACACACCCTCCCTGGGAAGGACTGGGACAACCCACCTTTGCCCCAAGCCTTACCTTTCCTGCCTCTGCTCTGCCTCTCCCTGCCCCTGCTCTGCCCTATTTCTCTCCTCTTCACCACCTTTGCTCCACCCTCTCCTGCCTCTTCCCCACCCTTGCTCTGTCCCCAGTCTGCCTCTTTGCCCTCCCCCAAGCGATGTGGCCCATGAGACTAGTGGGGCTGGCACCAGGAGTAGGGGTCTGTCTCTACCCCTGCACTCACCAGTAGCAGCAGGGTAAGTGGAGCAATGGCCTCAGCTTGCTTTGCTCCCCCGGCCACATCATTCCACTTCCTAAGTGAGGCTTCATTGTAATCAGATTCCAACCCTTGACTGTTCTGTTTCTAATATATGGGTAAAACATTCTGTTCTTTGTGCAAGTCAAATATATTGTAGCTCCCATCAAATAACCAGAAGGAAAATGATCAAATGTCCATGTAACTTTCTTGCTTAGGCCTTGTGTACCCAGCAAAATGTTATCAGCAAAAAGGCAGCTTTTTGTGGCAAAACAGCGGAGGTGTACATGCTGCAATGCCATTTTTGATGACAAAACTCTTCAGTTTAATGACAAAAGAAAACCACTTTGATGAAAAACATAAGGGCTGTGACTAGACTGGTGTGATCTTGCGCCAGAGCTATGCAAATGAGGCTCAGCGTGGAATATCGCCGAGCCTCATTTGCATAACTAATGAGCCGCCATTTTTGCGGAAGAGGCTCTTGCGCAAGACGGAGCTGTCTACACTGCCCCTTCTTGCACAAGAAAAACCCTCTTGCGCAAAGCCATTATGTTGATTATTTTCAGGCATATATCACCAGAACTGGCCTCCCCCGGTATAGCACAATGCCTGCCATAACTGTTGTGCTCACTGTTTTAAACTTGGCTGCCTTGAAGGCATGCACACCTCCCTTTTCAAAGGTTTGTGAAGTTCTGACAGCTGCTCTCCTCCAGGAACAAAGAGCAACTCATTAATGTGGAATGCTCCTGCCCTTTCCGGGGCTAGGAAAACAGAGGTAGGCAGGGGCAGTTGTGTGTGAGAGAACGAGACTATTGTACTGTACAGATCCAGGATGGGAGTCAGGGGCTGATGTTGGGAGTTTCCCCCTCCCCCGATTTAAGGACTGGTTGTTTTTGGAGACAGCATGCTAACAAACACACTCCCTCCTCCCGCAACACACACACTGTCTCTCCCACATATACCTCCCCCATTCTATCATGCACTCCCCCAACACATACCCTCTTGGTCTCATATATACTCCCTGTCTACAGTGAACATATTTTCTGAACCCAAAATAGGAACACATTAGCCATGCCCCAAGCCTCATTAGCCACACCCCCTGGTCCCTTAAGCTCCGCCCACCTGTCACATAAAGTCCCACCCCTGGAGGCCATACTTCTGGGGTTAAGATGAATATGTAGCCGGAAATAAAGGGTGTTGTGTGACCCTCTCTAAGAACTCCTCCCACTGTCCTCTGCCAATAGGAATGGGTTTGGGTCCCATAGAACCACCCTGAGAGCAGATTTGACCAATCAAGGGTGGGACAGATGATCAGTCCAGAAGTGGGTCGTGTGCCCCCTCTAAGAACTCCTCCCACCACCTTTTACCAATCGTGATGGGTTTGGGCCCTATAAGAGTGCTGGTGTGCTGTGTGGAGGTGATGTGCTATGTGGAGGGGCATGGTTTATATGATAGTGCTGTGCCTGTGTGCAGCATGTGTGTGGAGATGCTGGTAGCACTGTGTGTCAGGAGAGGGTGTGTGGAGATGGTGAAGTGTGTAGAGGAAGGGTGTGTGGGGAAGTTGATGTGCTAGTGGTGCTGCTGTGCCTAAGGGCATGGAGTGAGTGTGCTGGAGAAGCCGTGTGTAGTGTCAGGGTGTGTGGAGGTGGCACTGTGGGCAGGATATGTGTGGTAGTGTTGTGCACAGGGACAGGATGTGTGAGTAGGCTCTGGTGGCACAACAGGGTGTGGGGAGGACTGGGTGTGGCACTACGGGCAGGGCAGAGGGTGTGCAGCTGGTGCTGTGAGCAGGAGCAAGGTGTGTGGTGATGCTCTGTGCAGGGGCAGAATATGCACTGGCGCTGGTGGCACTGAGCGTAGGGGGAGCTGGTTCTGGCTCCTGGTTGCTGGGGTATCTGTGCCTTACGAGTGGGGCTAGTGCCAGCAGCTTGGAGTGGAAGGCCCTGCTTACCCACTTCGGCTGACAGCAGCTCCCAGCAGGCGGCCGCGGGCAGGAGCTGAGCAATGCAGGGCCAGGGCGGGGACCAAGCTCCTGACACTCTGAGGGTATGTCTACACTTGCACCCTAGTTCAAACTAGGGATGCAAATGTAGGCATTCGAAATAGTCAATGAAGCAGGGATTTAAATATTAGAAACTGTCCTGGATTTTCCAGGACGTATGGTCAGTGTATCTAATACCCCCACTTCCACTTGTAGTTTGTGGGCATATTCTAATATATTTCTAGACAATCTCTTGCAGGTGTCTGTAATCAGATGAGTAGATATGTACAAAGAGTTAGGTTGTGCAGGATATTCCAAAAGATTTTTTTTTTCAACATGATATTGGGGAAATCATTAGCATGATCTTTAGCATGATCTTGCCGGCACGTTACTCCAAATGCCAGCTGTTTCGAAAGTGAAAGTGTGCACCAGGATGCATTAGTTCGAACCAAACCCCTTGGTTCGAACTAACATTACTCCTCATTTCCCAGCCCTAGCTGCACTGACCACCCATGCTCACAGTGCACTGCTCTGTGTGTCGATACAAGAGCTGATAACTGGATGCACTCTGCTGACACAAGGAGCATAGTGTGGCCATGCAACACTAGTTTAATTTAAATGCTTTAATTAAAATGGCATGTCTTTTGGTGACAAAACTCTACAGTGTAGACATAACCATGGTAAACCATCTAGTTACCTGTAATTCCTAATTTAGGATATGTCTACATTTCACACCTTACAACGTCACAGTTCTGCCATTGCAGCTGTGCCCTTGTAAGTTGTGTTTGTGGTCATTCTTTATTGCCAGGAGAGAGTTCTCCCAGCAATAAAATAAAACCACTTCCAGTGAAAAATGACACCTTGCTCGCCAGCAGCATGGTTCCCAATGATAAAGCACTGTCTATGGTGGTGGTTTTTGTTGCTAAATTTTTGTCGTTTAAGGGGGTATTTTTTCAAACCCCTGACTGACAGAATTTTTAGTTATGAAAATGCCAGTATAGACAAAGCCTTAAAATATTTTTACAGCTTTGGCAGGAATCTGCATCACTGCATAGATCACTGACTTTTCCCAAATATCATGTTGAAAAAAAAATCTTTTGGAATATCCCGCACAACCTAACTCTTTGTACATATCTACTCATCTGATTACAGACACCTGCAAGAGATTGTCTAGAAATATAATAGAATATGCCCACAAACTACAAGTGGAAGTGGGGGTATTAGATACACTGACCATACGTCCTGGAAAATCCAGGACAGTTTCTAATTTCAATCTCCTGTCCCAGTGCCCCCATAAACACTGAAAATGTCCCAGAAACAGCAGCACAGCTAGAAGCAGCTTTGCACTGCTATTTCCCCTCCCCACTCTTCCTCCCAGGGGAACACAGGTGTTCAGGGACCTTCCTGAAGATTTTTCCCGCTGCTCTGGAACCCAGCCAGTAGGAGCAGTGGGAAGCAGTGTGTGACCTCTGGCCCTCTTCTCTGGTGGGCAGGTAGTCTGGGAGCCGTGCCGGTAAAGCAGCAGCATGCAAGTGGTCCCCTCCCCCCCACAACCCCCTCCACGAGACCCTGCTGCCCTTCTGTCTTTTGAACTTAGTAAGAGCCACACATGTTGTCTTAGATTTAAAAAGTAATGCCGTGTGAGACAGCGCCAGCTGAGCTGGAAGTCAACTGATCCCGGTTTGTGCAGAGCGCTGGCTCTGCCTTTTAAATCTAAGAAGCCACATGGCAGCTCTTCTTAGATCAGTGGTTCTAAAAGTATGGTCTGGTGGTCCACATCTCGAGCTCAGCTCCCTCCCTCCTGCCCACTGTGATAGAGGCAGCTGGAGTGGGGCTATTTCGGCTCTGGGACAGCACAAGTGTGGGGAGAGTTGTGGCTCTGAGCAGTGCTGTGGGCAGTGAGAGGCAGTGTTCACCCCCTAGAAGGGGACATTGCAGGCTGGGCATCCCTCATCTGCCCGTGCGGGAAGCTAGCGGGCGCCAGGTCCCCGCTGTGGTGGGAGCTGCTAGGGTTGTGTGGGCTGCCGGCATGCGGGACTTGGCTGCCAATTAGGGTTGCCAGGTGTCCGGTTTTGAACCAGACAGGTCCAGTATTTGAGCTTTCTGTCCGGGAAACAAATTGAGAAAATATAAATGAGAAAATATAAATGTCTGGGATTTTCTAAATAAGATGTAATGTACTGTAGATTGTGATGTAATGTCAAGTGTGTCCAGTATTTTTGTTGAAACCATCTGGCAACCCTACAGTTCCAGTGGGTTCTCACGGTGCCTTCTTTGGAGACTTTTGTCCCTGCAGTGGACAAGTAAAGTTTTAGCCCAGCTCAGGCTTCAGTGGCTGCAGAGCAGGGCTCCTTGTGGCCGGGCTGCTGCAGACTTGACATCAAAGCAGCACCTGGCGTGTGAACAGGCTCCACATAGGCACATGTGGGAGCCTGGCCTAGGTTCCAGCACAGTGCGTTTGCTCCCATGCATGCAGCCATGCCAGGCACCCGCCTTTCCCCTCGCTAGGACCTGCTGGCTCATAGCAGAGTGGCTGAGATCACAAATCACCGCTGACACCATGCGCTGTGCAGCAGTTTCCCTGTTCCTCCCGCAGCCTAATTCTGGGGCAATGGGATCTGGCATGATCACTGCGAGACCTGGGGTAATTTCTTACTGATGATCACATGGAGCCGCTTGCTCTGCCACTCTCTGCAAGCCAGTCTGGTGGGGAAGGTTGGGAAGCTGGAGCTGGTGCTCCCCACCTCCACCCCGCTGGGGAACGAAAGTGCAGTGACGCACTACTTGCAGGCTTTCCCTGCTGCTGCCAATGGCCAGCCAATGACAGCATTGGGGGCGCAAAGCCAGGTAAGCATCCCCCCTCATGCCTAGACCTCCACACCCCAATCCCCCTCTCGCCTTTCCCCTCCCCCACAACACCCCCACATCTCCAGTTTCTGGCAAGACACCCTCCTCCAAACTCCCTCCTGCATCCTTCCTTGTTCCTGCACCTCCCCCCTGGCCATACACCTACCCCACCCTGCTCCTGCTTCCACCGTTGCTCCTGCACCCTCCCCCCTCTACACCTCAAGCCTGCTTCTGCACTCTACATCCCACCCAGACCTTGCACCCTCACCCCCCTCCTGCATCCCACCTCCCACCCAGATCCTGCACCTCCATCTTTATCCCATTTTCTGGCACCCCGATCCACAAACTGCCCCCACATTTTTGTCCCCACCCCAGAGTTTAAGGGGATCCACAAAATCCACTAACTCCGGAACCCCAGAAGAGTAAATCTGGCCTATGGGAAGCCCTGAACCTCAGCCCTCACTGTCCCTTTCCCTCGTCCTGTGGAGCTAGAGTGCCAAAGGTGTCGCAGTCGGAGGCCACATCAGTGAGGGTTGGGGGGCTTTGGAGGGGTTTTTTTTGCTTCTCACTTGTGTGGTCCCCAAATGATTTTCCTGTGGGTCAGTGTTCCCCAACCCAAAAAAGTTTCCCAACCCCTACCATAAATAAAGAAAACATTGCAACCTTTTGTGATTATTTTATTTAAAATGAAGTTTGATAAACTAACAGGAGAGAGTTAAAATGCTTACTCTGTTTAATAATTTAAATTAAACCGTTCTCCCTAGCTGCAGCACTAGAAAAATGGTTTGGGTATAATTATGTAATTAACAGTGAGTTTCCATTAGCAGCTAGTGGACCATGGACCAAAAAGTTTGAGAACACCTCTCTTAGATTTAAAGGGCAGAACTGCATTGGCACTGGGCACCAGCTGAGCTGGAAATCAGCTGATCCCTGGTTCCCTGCAGAGCGCTGGTGGGAGGAGTTCTTAGAGGGGTCACATGACCCACTTCCGGACCGATCACCCTGCCCTGGAACTCCCCCTGATTGGTCACATCTGCTCTTGAGATGGTCCTATGGGGTCCAAATACATACCCCTATTGATAGAGAATGGTGGGAGAAGTTCTTAGAGGGGACACATGACACTCTTTACTTTCGGTCATGTGCCCATCTCTATCCTAGAAGTACTACCCCAAAGGGTGGGACTTCCGGTGGCAAGTGGGCATGACTAAAGAGGGTCAGGGGTATAGCTAATGTGTCCCTATTTGGGTTCAGAAAATATGGTCACTGTACTATTAGATCATCTCCTAATGGAACTCACCTGCTCTAACAATTCCAGAATTAGATGTCTTAATCTTTTTTCCCCCCTCCAGTGGTGGAAAGAGCCAGGATGAATTAGTACTGGAAATAGCATCTGACATTCTAAGGCAGCTACCGCTCACTGTAGAGGAACAAGATACAGAACTGACACCTGGAACTGAACATTCCTCCAAAATTAAAACAACACTGGGAAGCATAATGTTGGGACCCATTTGGGCTGCTCTTGCAAAAGATGCTAAAGGTCAGAACAATGGTTTACATAATGTTTAATCAGAACTTTTTATTTTCTCAAATTAATCTTTTCTTTTAAAAAATTCCTTTTCTGCTTTTGACTTTCTACTGCACAGTTTCTCTCTTCATTCACAACATGCTGCTCACCTGTGGAATTGGGGAGTAGCCCAGTATTGTTGGAGGCTCCAGATAAGCCCTGCCCTTCAGCATGAAGGTCTGCCTCTGGTGATGGAACAAGATGGTGATTCAATTTTTACTCATCATTTTGTTTTACAACTTTAATATTTATTTCTTTTCATGCAGTACCAACTTAATTGCTACTTCTGGCTTCTCTGTCACTCAAGCATTGAGACTTTAATCTTCTGGTTACTCTAGGATAGCACCTATCAACTTGGTGCCCCACCACAACTGTGTCCCACACCATAGCAGTAGAGATGTTCTGCAAGATTAAAACCAAGTTCAAGAAATGCTATAGGTAGCCTTTCAGTAGCTTCTGAGGGTGAGCTATGCCCTGCTGCTACAAAGCTGTCAACCATTGCTCTGCTAGGACATGCAGCTTAAGAGGGCAAACTATGCCCTAAAGCCACAAGCTGTCAACCCCTCTCTCTGCCAGGATATAAAGGGAACCTCAGGCCCAGGGGTTGGATGCAGCCCTCGGTTTGCCTGGATCTGGACCCCTAAGCTCAGGGTCCCCTTCCCCAAACATTGGGGAGCCTGTGCTGTTGCTCCATCCCGCCTGCTGTCCCTTTGGGGGCTGCAGCGCACAAAATATATTAGGCTGGGCCCCCTAGGTTCTGGTGTGCAAGGGGTATGTGGGGGTGTCTTTCTCAGTCGGGGGCCACATTGAGGGGTTTTTTTCTGCTTCTCACTTGCATGCGGCCCCCGACTGATTTTCCTGTGGGTCAGTGGCCCCCAACCCAAAAAAGTTTCCCCACCCCTGTATGAGACAGACAGCTGTGCTGGAGCCATGACTCGCATCTCGAGCCACAACTCCACAACAGAAGACTTGATCAGTAACATGAGATGAGAACCCCTCACAACCTATTTAGGGAATTCTTGCAAATGCAAGAGCCCCCATATGTCAAATAGACACAAGTAAGCATCCCCTTCCTTAAAGCAGCAGTTTATACTGTGAATGAGCAAACAGGCTAAAAATCAGGGCTTAACCTGTTTCTCCTCTACCTTCCCACCTCGAGGGAATGTTTACAGAGAACTTCATTCTCCTACTCAGAGACTCTCTCTCAGTGTTTGAAATCAGACTCACTAGCCCTGCCCCCACTTTGCACTTTGTCTGGGCATGCAGATAAACCTGTTATTTCTGTGACGCACTGCCTCAGCCTGGAGTATAATGGGAATTGTGCCTGTCTGACTTTCAGTCCCCAAACCCTTGCTGTGCCAGGAAAAGGGACTTAAAGTCTGATGATGGAAAGGTGTCTCTTTCTCTGCCCTTCCCCTGCTCCAAAGGCTGATGGATAGGAGGAGTGCTGACCAGCACACGGTGACTAAGGGATTAAGAGGTTAAACTCAGATAGCTAGCGGGAGGGAAGGGGGACAGGAGAATCAATCGAGACAGAGGGCTGGAATTTGGATTCTATATAGATTCCTTGCCTGCTTTCTTTGTGTGGGAGTTATAAGGTGTTGAGAGAGACACAATTATTTAAACCCAGGCAGGATTACCATGCTTCCAAGGAATTCGGGGCATGGAAGTGGACTTGAACCAAAAAAAAGATTGGGAGTAAGTAAAGGGAAAAAGTGAATCTAGCCGCAATCTTCATATTTATTTTGTGGTTTGGATTGAACTGCTCTGTGTGAATCTATGCCTCCCCTCCCCATTTACCATCTAAGCATTGTTCCCAGAGATTTTCTGTTTTAATTTGTTTTCCTTAGTTGCTCTATGACATCTAGCAGCCAAGTACGCTTTATCAAGTATATCTTTTGTTTTATAATAAAAATCACTTTTTTAGGTGATGACTTGATTCTTGTGTCCTGGAAGGCACAGGAGGTCTATCTATCTGACTGTGTGTGTCTGCATGCCTCAGACTGAGGGGTCAGCTACCAGAGACTGACTCTTTTCTTTTTTCAAGCTCTCTTGTGGCAGAAGAGCTTGGTGTACTCCTGGGAGAGAATTCAAGTGTTTGCCCCCAGTTTTAGGGATAAAAACCACTTGATGGTGACAGCTACCCCACCAAAATCTGTGCATTTGTGATTCTGGGGGAGGTTTTTGTAACCAGTGTCTGTAGTCGCAAGGTATATTTAAAGTCTTTGCAGGCCCCCACCTTCTGCACTCAGAGTGCCAGAGTTGGGAACAGCCCTGACAAAAGGCTAGCTCCATGTTAAAGTATCAGGAACACTTCAGGAACTTTCAGTCCAGATCAGAGGCACATGAGGACTTCATTCTACCTGCAGTCCTCTAGGTGGTGCTCCCACTCACCTCAGGATGAGTCCCCTGCAAAGAAGCACTCCCACCAAGAAAGAAGCACTCCCTCCAGTCCCTTTCTTGGTGGACAGACCAGGACAACTCCTGCAGAAGACTGTCCTTTCATCCTGCACCCCAGTCTGTAACTATCATCACAGATGCATCTTTAATAGATGGGGAGCCCATATTGACCTCCATGTCATTCAAGCACACTGGTCTCAAGAGGAGTCCAAACTATACATCAACCTCCTGGAACTCAGAGCTGTTGGCAAAGCATGCTAACGCTTTCTACAGTTCATCCAAAACAACTCAGTACAGATAGTTACAAACAACATGACAACAATATTTTACATAAACCACCAAGGTGGAGCTTGCCCACTCTGTCTAGAAGCGATCAACTATGGGAATGGTACCTCCCACACCACATCAGTCTAACAGTGGCCTACCTCCCTGTCAAAGACAACATTCTGGCAGACCACGTCAGCAGACAATTTACCCTGAGACACAAGTGGGAACTGAACCCTAGCATGCTAACATTTGTATTCAAACGATGGAGGTACCCTAACAGAGACCTCTGAGCAAACAGTTCCAATGACAATCGCCCAAGGTATTGCTCCAGGGCAAGCCTCAACTCTCAATCCCCGGGGGATGTGTTCACAATAGAGTGGGATGCACCCGGTCACGGCTATTCCCCACTCTGGCACTCCAAGTGCAGAAGGTGGGGGCCCACAAGAGACCTTAAATACCTTGCCTTTACAGGCTTCTGCTTAAAAAAACTCCCTGAGGTTGCAAATTCCCTGGCCTTTGGAGATAAGCTGCTACCATCAAGTGTAAGAAAACCCTTTTTCTTAAACCCAGGAAGAAGCATTTGAACTTCTTCGAGAGGGGTCCCCACCAAGTTCTTTTACAAGAGAGCTTGAAGGGAAAAAAATAAAGAGAGAAAACAAACTGCAAGTCTGATAGCTGACCTCTCCATTTTAGGCATGCATACACAGACCTCCTGTTCCCTTCCAGGACACAAGAATCAAATAATCGCCTTAAAAGGGTGATTTGATTAAAAAACAAAAAGATAAACTTGAGAAAGCATACTTGGTTGCTAGGTGTTACAGAGCAACTGAGAAATGAACAGATTAAAACACAGAGAAAAATGGTATCTCTGAGTACAGCTTAGATATAGTAACTGGGGTGGGGGGGGGGGTGCACACGGACTTAGCACAGAGAAGTTTAACCAAACAACAAAACAAATCTGTGTTTCAAGGTCCAGTCCATTTACATGCCCAGTATTCCTTGTAGGCATGGTAGTTCTGCCTGGTTCAATTAATCTTGTTTCCCCCAGCTCTTAGCTTAAAATTCACACAAAGAAAACAGCAGGCACATATATCTTTCCATTCAAATTTCAACACCTTCTGCCATTGGCTGTCCTGGCTCCCTGCCAACACCCGCTAGTTACCTGAGTTGAACCCTTTAGTCACCAAATGCTGGCCAGCACTCCTCCTATCCATCGCACACCCCTACTACATGTATTTCCCCCACTGCCTCTACTTCAACGAGTAATCCTCAAAATAAACTCAACAGAGCCAAGGTCATTTTAGTAGCACCCAATTGGCCCAGACAGATCTGGTTCCCTTATCTGCTCCAGAGGGCATTGGTGCTCCCTTGACACTTCCATCCAGTTTCCTGTCTCCTCACTCAGAATGACAGAGATCTTTGTCACCCCAATGTTCAGAATCTACAGCTCTGGGCATGGCTTATTGTTGGTTAATGCCACTCAAAACAACATGCTCAGCACTGGTATTGGAGAGCCTCCTCGACTGCCATAGGACATCTTCAAGAAAAACATACTTACACAAGTGGCACTGATTCACTGTGTGGTGTGATAATTAACATATCTCTCCCATGTCAGCCAATCTCCCTGGAATACTGCACCACTTGTTATCCTCAAGGACATGGAACTCTCCCTTAACTCCATAAGGGTGCACCTCGCCGCAATTACAGCACTTTGTCTTTCTGTAGACAACAACTACTCTCTGTTTGCACAACCTGCAGCCAAACGTTTCCTGAAAGGACTATAGAATACATATTCCCTGGTTAAATCTCTGACTTTGAGTTGGGACTTAAATCTAGTTTTAAGAGCACTAGCAAGCAATTCATTCGAACCCATGGCTACGTGCTCATTATTACATTCATCTATGAAAGTGGACTTTACAGTAGCTAGCACCTCAGCATGCAGGGTGGGCGAGCTTAGTGCTCTTATGATGGTCCCTCTGAATACCATCTTTCAGAAAGATAAGGTCATCCTCCACCCAAACTCCAAGTTTTTCCCAAACACTTTCTACCACTTTCCATTGTAATATACTTACCCATCTTCTGTCCCAAGCCTCATTCTAACAACAGGGAGGCGGCCTTACATACTCTGTATGTCCACAGGGAAATTGCCATCTACTTACAAAGAATACGATCCTTCTGGAAATCCGCCAGGTGCTACGTTTCATCCACAGAGAGATCTCAAGGCATGCCCATCTCTAAACAGAGACTATCCAAATGGATATCAGAATGCATCCATCTCACATACACCATATTCAACTGGGAGTCTCCAGAAACAGTATGGCTGCGTCTAGACTGGCATGATTTTGTGGAAATGCTTTTAACGGAAAAACTTTTCCGTTAAAAGCATTTCCGCAAAAGAGCGTCTAGATTGGCACAGGTGCCTTTGCGCAAAAAGTGCTTTTGTGCAAAAGCAGCCGTGGCCAGTCTAGACGTGATTTTGCACAAGAAAGCCCCGATCGCCATTTTCGCCATCGGGGCTTTTTTGCGCAAAACAGTTCTTCCCTGTCTACACTGGCCCTTTTGCACAAGAATACTTGCGCAAGAGGGCTTATCCCTGAGCGGGAGCATCATAGTATTTGCGCAAGAACACTGACAATCTTACATTAGATCGTCAGTGTTCTTGCGCAAATTCAAGCGGCCAGTGTAGACAGCTGGCAAGTTTTTGCGCAAAAGCGTCTGCTTTTGCGCAAAATCTTGCCAGTCTAGACGCACCCTATGAGCCTACTCCACCAGAGCAATAGAGCAGCCATAGCCTTCCTTAAAAACATACTTCTAAATGACATCTGCAGAGCCACCACCTGGGTGTCAACTCACACTTTTTCACAGCATTATGCTATAGAGACCTAGTAGGCCTCAGACACTCAATTCAGATATACCATATTATCTACAGTAAATGCAGATCTAGTGAATCTCCCTCTCCTGAGCGTGACTACTGCTTCATAATCACCTATGTTGGAACACCCACAGGGACACTCCTCGAAGAAGAAAAGGTTACTCACCTTGTGCAATAACTGAGGTTCATTGAGATGGTTCTCCCCCATGGATGCTCCACCACCCACCCTTCCTCCCTTCTGCTTCAGAACCTCAGTTCTGCACAAGGTGAGTAACCTTCTCTTTTGGAATTAGTTCCGCCATCTGTTTTGGTGACAATTAATAATATCTGGTTCTTCTACACAGCTTTACATCAGTAGATCTCACAGTGCTTTACATAGGAGGTAAGCATCATTCTCTCCATTTTACAGAGGGGCAACTGTTGTAAAAAATACTTGCTGGCATATTTAAAAATCTCATGAGTCCCCACTTATGTTTCAGTCCCAAAGTATTTCAAGTTTATCTGAGCTCCACCTCTTGATCTTAGGCAATGATTTGTTTGAAAGAGTTTAACAAAATAGAAAATGTAACAATAAATAAATTCTAAATCTGATGCTGTTGGACTTATATCTGTGGGGGGGTTTTCCAATGAGAATAATAATTTTTTTAAAAGCCTGTCAAGGCTGTTCCCCTCTCAGGCACTTTGAGTGCCCACAAGAAACTTTAAAATTCTTTACGACTATGGGCTTCTGTTTAAAAACTCACAAAGTCATAAATTCCCTGGTCTTGGATTGGTATTGCTGTCACCACCCAAATGCAAAATTCCCTTTGAGAATCCAAGAAGGCGCATTTGGGAATTCCTCCCTATACGGTACCCTCAAGCTCTTTAACCCTCCTCCTGGAGAGAGCTTAAATAAACTGTAGTTTTTTGTAATAGCTGACCCTGCAGTCCTAGGCAGATGCACACAAAACCTCCTGCCTTCTAGAACATGGGAATCAGATCATGGTCTGATAAAGGTAATTTTTATTAACAAAACAAAGAAAACATACTTTGTGAAATATTATTTGGTTGCGCGGTGTTACACAGCAACTGAAAAAAGCAAGATTAAAACATAGAGAATTGCTTCTCTGAGATTCAGCTTGGAGATTTATAGTGTAACAGAGGTAGTTACATGTGCTTAGCACAGGGAAGTCCAACAAACCCAAAAATAAAGAAAATAACGTGATTGTGTCTAACTAAACATTTCAACGTGTTCTACTCACATATTTGTTGTTCCAAGGTTTAGTCCTTCCTTAGGCAGTGATGTCTCTCAATATTCCATGCCTTGCTCCCTGGCTCAATTCATGACTCCCAGCACTGCTCTAGTCACACCAAAGATTGGCACAGGAAGATCATTGCTTCCATTTCAAAAACTCACACTCTGTTTTCATTGGCTTTTCTGGCTTTCTGCCAACTCACTTCCTGCTTCCCTAGCATTCCTGGAGACTGTCTAGAACCCACTGTCTATGGTTTTAATCCTTACAGGCAATTCAGTTAATTGAATGGCTGGATGTCCAGAAAAGGATAGTACCCCTCCCATTCATCACAAATCCCAAACCTGAAGTCCACATTCACTAAATTAGGCAGACTTCCCAGTAATTTCAATTGTAATATTGTCCAAGTAAAGATTAAGCAAGTGTTGAGCAAAGATTTCAGGATTTGCACTATTAATAGTTAAGAGAAATTAAAAAACGTGAATAAAATCAAATTCCTCTCCTAGGATTATGCTGCTAGATTTGAGAATGTCTATACATTTGGAAATTGGCACATTTAACATTAACTACTTGGTCTAACATGTTGAGCATACTGGTCTCAGATAATTTTGCAGATACTGTGTACCATGGAAGCCAAATTCACAAAAGTGAATACACAGGGAAAGATTTTTTTTCCTTCTTTGCTGAAAAAGAGAAGTCAATTACCTTGCCTTGTATAAGTGAGAAACACAAACCATTGAGACAAAAAATGACTCAGACATTCTGAGTGTCATTACTTCAAACCTGCCTTTGGCTGATGGATGAAAGAGTTTTGATTCAAAAGTTAATGCCTTTAATTCTCTTCCACTACCTTGTATGGTACAAAGTGGCTTGTCCCTAACTCAGTATAGAAACAAAATTAAGGCAATATTTGCAAAAACCTGAATGTCATGATAATGAACAGCTCCTCCTTACTTCTCTTTGAGAGGAAAGCTCCATCTGATATTGCTGCTTTTTCCTTTATCAGGACATGATCCTTTTATCAATTCAGCTTTGCTAACTGTTCTTCGCCAGGAGATTGATCGATTTAATCATTTATTGTCTGTAATAACCATGTCACTGCATTCACTTCAACAAGCTATGAAAGGGGAGATTATCCTCACTACAGGGTTAGAAGAACTTCATAACTCAGTTTTGAAGTCCAAGGTGCCTGAATTCTGGCAGGTAAGATTAAATTCACTTAGTTTACATATGCAGATTTCCATCCATCCATCCATCTAATTGTAAGCACTGAGGGACTCTTCCAAACAGGCATTTAATAGAGGATGATTCAACTCAGGAAGCTCCCTAGAATGAGTGTGGAAATTTTTAGTTTGAAATTGTGCCTTTTTTTTAATTTAAACCAAAGAATTTGTGTGAAAATTTTTTACTTTTTTCCACCGAATTAAATAACATGACTTATGTCTAAGAGGTCTCTTTATATTATGTTTGTGTTTGTTGGGTTGGTTTTGTCTTTGTTTTGTGATTGGTTGTTTTTTTGCTGATTTAACTATTTCTAACTTGGAAAAGTCGCACAGTGTCCAAAGAATGAAACTCTCTAGCTCTGCCACTGTAACTTTGCAACAGTTGGGGAAAGCTTTAAAAATTATATTTTCTAGAGTTACAGTTTCATTTTCTTTTTGTCGCTCTATAAGTTTTCCAGGGTTGAAGCAGCTTTGAAAAGGCAAAATAGAAAAAAAAAGTCCAATTAAGAATCTTGACATTGTTCATTTTATTGCACTCACTGGCATGAAAGGAAAAAGGGAATAAGAAATTGAAATTTGACAAACTGAAAAAAATTAAAAATTGTTCCACTTTTGAATCCTGTGAAATTTTTAAAAATTATAATTTTTGAATTTTTTGCAAAATTGTTCTGGTTTTTGAACCTTCAGTGACACAACTGATCTTTTCACATACGTGTGTACAGCACAAACTAAGTGTGGTGTTATAATCACAGTTCAAATGCTTACACAGATTGATATGATGTGGCATTTTATTTTTCGAGGAAACCCATATCACAAGTACGTGGAAATGCTGGTACATTTGTTATTGGTACATTTGTTTTTGTTTTCTTTTTGAGCATATGTTTTCTGAATGTTAGCACTTTGGAAGATTTTTTTGTCTCTTATTTAATTTGATATTTTGTAGTCTATGGAATGACATCCTTTAGTGGCGATTAAAGGGCATTTCATAGGGAGCCCTATCAAAAATGTGTGGGTTGTTTCTGAGTGTTTTTTCAAAAAGGCTTGTAATCTACATTTTCTTCATTGCTACTTCTCATGCAGTGACTCCCTTCTGTAGTTTAGTTCCAGTTTATAAACTGACTGTAGCTGTATTTGTTTTTTTCCCGAAAATGAAATTCTGCTTTTTCTGTCATTTGCGACAGCCATATTCCTATGTGTCAGTTAAGTCTTTGGGATCATGGATTGATGACCTTATTGTACGAGTGAATTTCTTTGCAGTTTGGGCAAGCCAGGCCATCACCAGCATACAGTTAAGGTAAAGTGAAACATGACAAAATAAACAGTAAAAGTAAAGGGGGAAATAGTAATCAAATTAAAATTCTAGATGGACCTCTAAACCAAATACTTAGGATGAGAGAGACCCCCCACAGGCTCTCCTCCTGAGGATCCCCTAGCATGGCTGGGGACATGAGCATATTCCCAAGTCCCTCCCCTATGCCCAAAGCCTCGACTCTGCCCTACATCCCCTTTCCTTCCCCTCCCCTTCAATCCCTACTCTCCCACAAAAGCCCAGAGCATACCCAGTATGGAAGAGTGCTCCAGGCAATCAGGCAGCACAGCTGCAGCACCCCCAACTCCACTGCTTCAGGTGATGTGAAGGCCATGCTCTCAGTCCTGATGCTCCAATCAGACAGTGTGTCCACAGCATCCCCCTCCCCTGCCCCGATGCTCTGTGTGGCTGGGAAGCTCCGTCACCACACTCCCAGTCCTGATGGTCCAGGCTGCCTGGTCTGAGCACTGAATGGGCAGCACAGCTCTAACGCTAGCTGCTGAGTCCCTGCTGGAGGCTGGACAGTCAGCCTAGTAGACCAGCTAGGGTCAGAGCACTGCAGAACAGTAAGTGGGGATCTGGCCTGGGGTGGAGCATGAGCTGATCCATGGTAAGCTGTATGGGGAGGCACAGCCTTCCCTTGCTTACTATACCCATCTCCCAAGATGAGGAGTGTGTCAGGGTTGGGCCACAGTATGTAGTGCTATGCAGTTTCTGGTTAATGCTGCTGAGCCATAGGGCAGTGTGGGGAGGATGACATAATTTAGACAGCCCCCCCCCCACGCTCTGGAGCAGTCTGGATTCAGAAGGCCACAAAGGGAAGTTATGCTGTATTATTAATTTATTATTATTTGTGTTATCATTGTGCCTAAGAGTCCCAGTCATGTGCCAGGATCCCATTGTGCTGGGTGCTGAACAAGCACGACAAAAGGCAGTCCCTGCCCCAAAAAGCGTATAGTCTAAAAGCCAAGACAGTAGATGGATACAGAGACTGATAGGGAGTACAGGAAAAAAGTGAGATAATATTGCTCAGCATGATAGGCTGTGGTCTCAGCACAATTGTTGTCATTTTTTTGTTGATCTCAAGGCAAAGGAGAGTTATACATAGGGTTTAGAAGGAGGATAGGAGAATTAGAAAAACTTATAAAACAACAAAAGACAGGACTATGCAGCACTTTAAAGACTAACAAGATGGTTTATTAGGTGATGAGCTTTCGTGGGCCAGACCCACTTCCTCAGATCAAATTGTGGAAGAAAATTGGCATGACCATATATACCAAAGGGATACAATCAAAAAAAATAAACACATGTAAAACTGACAAATCAGATTTTAGAACAGAGGGGGGTGAGGGAGGGAGGTTAGTGTCTATGAGATAATGATATTAGGGGTGATAATATGGGGAAGCTATCTTTGTAATGAGTAAGATTACCCTTGCTTGGAAGAGAGGAATATGCATAAGAAATTTTGATGGTCCTAGCTCTTACCGTTTAGGAGGCATTCTTGAAAAGACTCAGACAGATGGAGAAAGAAAGACACAAACTCTCTCAAATATACAGTACATATGCAATCTTACTGCTCACGGTCAGCCATTCATTTGTTAATTTTATGTGTTTTATCTAACAGTGTTTAGAAAATTTGCTAGGGAATTTATATACCTTTAAGAATAATGACAAAGAAAGGTTATGTTTTCATACAAGTGAGATAGTTTGGCTGCTTTTTGAGGGTGTGTTTAAAAAGCCTGCTTAAAGTATGAATTACACTTTTAAAAAACAGGTATAACAACATAATGATGCTTCAGAAACAAGCCAAACCAGCTGGGATCTCATTTTCATCACCAACTGGTGAGAAACCCAATATATCCACCAACAGCATTCAAGGACATCCCAGCCGCTTTTGGCTTTCAGGTTTTTTTTCCCCACAAGGTACAGTAGTAAATAGTCATCAATAATGAATGTGACCTGTAATGTTTTCTTCTTCAATCTCCTGCTCTGTCTTGCAACTGTATTGTTGGGAGGGGTGGGGTTTGCCCAGAGGCAGAAAAAAGGTTCTTTCTTTTTGGGGCAATCTCTCTTCCGTTTTTGCAGAAAATCATATCAAAACTTGGTCTGTTTCCCAATCTGTTTAGAAGTAACACTTGGTTTTTATTTAATTTATATCTTGATTTTTGGCTGACCACCTAGTTTCAATGCTACTTTCCTCGTTAATCAGAAGAACTTATTATTTTGCAAAAGATTTGTCAGTTGATGCTTCCTTAAATCTGCTTGGATTACACTGTTACTTTTCAGCAAAGATTTTTTTTTAAGGCAGTCCCAGGTTTGTGCGCATTATATAGATCATAAAAATAAGACTGTGGATTATATAACAAACTGGCTATCCATCATGATTCCCTTTTTGGGTTTATGTTATATTTAAATACTTCAAAAATGGTATTGCAGTTTGCACATAACCTTCGTTGTTTTCATTTATTGATTAATTGATGATCTCATAGTGGCACCCATCACTGAATTAACTGCTAACAAACATCAGGGCTACTCAGTTATTAAACTATGATATTATGGCACCAATAGCATTTCTCACTGCATACTGCACCTGCTCCCCTCATACAAATTGAAGTTTAAATTACTTGAAAAAATATTGACTGTGGGAGGAAGGCTTAGGGCAGAGGTGGCCAATCTGTGGCTCTGGAGCCACCTGTGGCTCTTCTGAAGTTAATATGCTGCTCCTTGCTTAGGCACTGACTCAGGGGCTGCAGCTACAGGTGCCTACTTTCCAGTGCTCAAATCCTGGCTCCATCTCCTCCTCTAAGGCTACGGCTACATTGTAGCCTTCTTCTGGAAAAGCTTATGCAAATGAAGAGCGGCGTGGAAAATGGCCATGCTTCATTTGCATAATTAATTAGCAGCCACTTTTGCACAAAAAAACCCTCTTGCGCAAGAGCCATTCTTTTTTTCAGGAAGAACGGCTCTTGCGCAAGAGGGAGTTTTTGTGCAAAAAGGAGCCGTCTACACAGCTCCTTTTTGCACAAAAGCCTCTTGTGCAAAAGCAGCTGCTAATTAATTATGCAAATGAAGCATGGCAATTTTTCACGCCATGCTTCATTTGCATAAGCTTTCCAGAAGAAGGCTACCGTGTAGCTATAGCCCGAGTGTATTGCACCCTCGCTTCTTCCCTCCCCCACAGAACCTCCTGAGTGCCATGAAACAGCTGATTGCAGTGGGCAAGAGGCACGTGGAAGGAAGAGGAGGCACTGATCGGTGGAGGTGCTGGTGAGCAAAAGCTACTGTGGACGGGAGAGGAGGCACCTGATGGGGACTGCTGACAAATTACTATAGCTCTTTGGTCATGTACACTGGTAAACTGTGGCTCCTTCTCGGGCTCAGATTGGCAACACTTGGCTTAGGGGGTTAGAATAAGCAACAGTTTCTTAAGATGAACAGGGTAATACATTATTTGTCAAGAACAAATTATAAAAAAACAAAAATAAACCAAACTTGCAACTGCTCTGTGCTGATGTCTGTCATTTTAAATGGAGTATCCAGCATTATATGACTTCTATGCATGGGTACGCTCACAAAAAAATGGTCTGAGTTATGAGGATACCAGAGTGAACACATCTCTTTAAGTTATTTTATTTCTACTCAACAAATTGTGTTAATATAGGGCTAGATCTAAAAAGGGCGACTTAGCATCAGTGTTGCAATGCCTAATGTTTAGGTGTCCACTGCCACCTAGTGCCATCCACAGCCATCTGCATAAAGCAGCCAAGTATAATGTATGGAGAAGTCTACAAATCTGTCACAGATTTTGTTATTTTTTATGAGCACTACCCAGCCTCTAAGTCAGGAGTGGGGAACCTCAGGCCCAGGGTCCAGATGTGGCCCCCCCCAGCTTGCCTGGATCCAGGCACCAAGGCCCAGGGCTCCCTTCCAGCATTGGGAAGCCCATGCTGGCACTCCAGCCCACCATCCCCACTCCACTGCGGGGCTGGAGCACACAAAATCTACAAGCCTGAGCCTCCGTAGGTTCTGGTGTGCAAGGGGAATGTCTTTCTCTGTCTCAGTCAGGGGCCACTGAGAGTGTTTTTTCTGATTTTACTGTGGGTCAGCAGCCCCGACCCAAAAACGGTTCCCCACCCCTGTTCTAAGTAATTAAGCTTTGGACAGTGGGGGGGGGGGGGGGGGGGGGCTCCACAGCTTCAGTACTGATGTAATGAAAACTGCATAACAATGTACATTTCTGTAATTCATTGTTTATTGCCCAGATCCTGTCCATGACTTTTATTAAAAGGATCCAGGCCAAAAATTTTACCCTTATGCACTGGTGCCTAATTTAAGATGGTGAAAGGCAACTAACTTGAAGGCAGGGCTCATGGTGGTTGAATCATCCCTTTCATGCAAAAGATGATGATGGAAATGGTGACACCAATGCCCATTAATGGGTAGAGGACTCATTCAGGATCTGGGAGACCTAAGATGATTCAGAGCAGGGATTTGAACTAAAGTGTTACTCTTAACACTAGATTACAAATAGGCACTGCTCCAACTCATCTGTCCTGTGTGGAGATTGATCTGAGGAGCCTCTGGTTAGGCAGCATGGGAGAAAAGGGAAGGCCTTGACTGATGATCGCATGAGGGTTCAGCTGCCAGCCAGCATTGCATTATCAGGTTTTAAACAGCTTTGTTTATGCCCACTGGCAGATATTTAGGTGCCAAGAGGCCTTTACATGCCTATAGAGTTAGATAGCAATTAAACGGGTTTTGAGGAGCGAAATGTCATTCTTAATGTGGCAGTTAGGTGGGCATGGTGCATTGTGGCTTTGTCACGAAGTGAAAAATGTGCTTAAGGTGCTGATCAGCTTAGTAAGAGGTTAGAACATAAGAATGGCTGTACTGGGTCAGACCAAAGGTCCATCTAGCCCAGTATCCTGTCTGCCGACAGTGGCCAGCACCAGGTGCCCCAGAGAGGGTGAACCGAAGACAATGATCAAGCGATTTGTCTCCTGCCAAACAGAGGCCAAGGACACCATTTTATCCCCTGGATAATAGCCTTTTATGGACCTAACCTCCATGAAATTATCTAGCTTCTCTTTAAACTCTATTATGGTCCTAGCCTTCACAGCCTCCTCTGGCAAGGAGTTCCACAGGCTGACTACACGCTGTGTGAAGAAGAACTTTCTTTTATTAGTTTTAAGCCTGCTACCCATTAATTTCATTTGGTGGCCTCTAGTTCTTCTATTTAGGGAACTAATAAATAACTTTTCTTTATCGGCCCTCTCCACACCACTCATGATTTTATATACCTCTCATATCCCCCCTCAGTCTCCTCTTTTCTAAACTGAAAAGTCCGAGTCTCTTTAACCTCTCCTCATATGGGACCCGTTCCAAACCCCTAATCATTTTAGTTGCCCTTTTCTGAACCCTTTCCAAGGCCAAAATATCTTTTTTGAGGTGAGGCGACCACATCTGTATACAGTATTCAAGATGTGGGCGTACCATAGTTTTATACAGGGACAGTAAGATATTCTGGGTCTTATTTTCTATCCCTTTCTTAACAATTCCTAGCATCCTATTTGCCTTTTTGACCGCCGCTGCACACTGCGTGGAAGTTTTCAGAGAACTGTCCACGATAACTCCAAGATCTCTTTCCTGATTTGTCGTAGCCAAATTAGCCCCCATCATACTGTACGCATAGTTGGGGTTATTTTTCCCGATGTGCATTACTTTACACTTATCCACATTAAATTTCATTTGCCATTTTGTTGCCCAATCACTCAGTTTGGTGAGATCTTCTTGGAGTCCCTCACAGTCTGCTTCTGTCTTGACTATCCTAAACAGTTTGGTATCATCTGCTCACTTTACCCCCTCACTGCTTACCCCTTTCTCCAGATCATTTATGAATAAGTTGAACAGGATTGGTCCTAGGACCGACCCTTGGGGGATACCACTAGTTACCCCTCTCCATTCTGAAAATTTACCATTTATTCCTACCCTTTGTTTCCTGTCTTTTAACCAGTTCTCAATCCAAGAAAGGACCTTCCCTCTTATCCCATGGCCATGTAATTTACACAAGAGCCTTTGGTGAGGGACCTTGTCAAAGGCTTTCTGAAAATCTAAGTATACTATATCTACTGGATCCCCCTTGTCCGCATGTTTGTTAACCCCTTCAAAGAACTCTAATAGATTAGTAAGACATGATTTCCCTTTACAGAAACCATGTTGACTTTTGTCCAACAAATTATGTTCTTCTACATGCTTCACAATTTTATTCTTTACTATTGTTTTGACTAATTTGCCCGGTACTGAAGTTAGACTTACCGGTCTGTAATTGCCCGGATCGCCTCTAGAGCCCTTTTTAAATATTGGTGTCACATTGGCTACCTTCCAGTCATTAGGTACGGAAGCCGTTTTAAGGGATAGGTTACAAACCACAGATAATAGTTCAGCAATTTCACATTTGAGTTCTTTTAGAACCCTTGGATGAATGCCATCCGGTCCCAGAGATTTGTTAACATTAAGTTTTTCTATTTGTTCCAAAACCTCCTCTAATGACAGGTTATGGGTTAGCTCCACAAAGGGATAAAGTGCCTACCTGCCACTTTAGGCAACTACATCCAACACTTCAGCACCACTGAAATCCTCCAAAAAAAAAAAATCAAAGTTTTTGTCAGTGGTCTTCAGCACACCTAAAATTTGTGTTGATGGGCATGTCCTGTCACTGCCCAGCTGCTTATGCCCAAGCCTTGGCAGGATTCTCAAACTAGGCATTACCCTCCCTGCTTAGATAAGGCCACAACAAAGTATTAGATGGATTGTGCATGTCTGTATCCAGCTTGTTAGCATACTCACCCATGATAACATCCCCATCTGCCAGAATCAGCGTAGTGTTGAGCGAGGCACCTAAACCAGGCAATACTTAAATCCAGGCATAGGTTCATGGCTCGGAAGGCCAAGTTGACACTACATCCTGAATAAGTCCCAGTCCTCTGGTCAGCTAGCTTCCCTGTGTTGTACAGAGCGCCTGTCTGGCCACTTTGGAGTTGAGGATTCCACACAGTGGCAGGGTACTTAAAAGTTAAGAATTATGATGCCTAACTTTCTTTCTGCATTTAACCCAAAAATAATATTCAAAATGTAATTTAACTTGTGCACAGAGCAAAGCCCTAGCACTGAGCTGGAAATGTATTAACTCATCGTTAAAATTCTTAATTTTTGATAGGTGAACCAGGGGAAAAAACTTGACTTTCCAATTCCAGAATGTTGGGGTGGAAGAAGGGAGAGATTATACTTTTCACTACAGCATATTTACTTTACAGATTAGCTTTAATTTGAACGTCATTGTGAGATGACAATCGCGGGATGATGTGATACCAATTTTCAGAGCATTTAGTTTGGTAATGGTATAACAAATGCGAGCCTTAAAATAAATTGGGCCCTTGTCTTAAATACACTTCCTGTTTTGGTACTAGAATATTGTGTATTTTATTCCTGCAGGGTTTCTTACTGCTGTGCTGCAGGACTATGCACGTCAAAATGGAATCTCGGTGGATTCTCTTACTTTTGGCCATAGCCTGCTTCCCACAAGCCATGAGGAGGACAGCAAACTCATAGCAGTTAAAAGAAAACAAAATATAATACAGACTGCTTTTAAGGTAAGACTCCTAATGGCATCTAGAAAACAAACTGTAAATGTGGCAGAAACCAAGGTTAATGATAAAACAGAGGTTTGTCACTTGGTAACTAGTTTGTTCCGCTACAGTTTCATTCTTCCCCACCCCCAATATTTAAGTTGCCCTTTCTTTGTTTTTATTTTTATACCATAAAACTCAAACACCATGAGGCTATGGATCTGCAACAAACTAGAAAACACCACTCAAACTTTGTCCCATTTAGGTGTTATAATTCATCGGCAGAAAATCAAAGGTAAAACCTTCATGTCTGTTTATTTCCAATTCCTTCTTAGAAAACTGACTGTTACTAGTACCTATGACAGAGGGAACTCACAGAGTGCAAAACTGAAGGCATTTAATTGCAGCATATACAGAACATGCCAGTACCTTCTCTGCTAGAAGGGCCCAGTTGGACCCTCAAGCTGAGGTCAGGGCAACTGGGAATGACAATAGACACCAACAAAATTTTAAGACAAGAAATGCAGCCATAAGGAACAGATAGAGGGGGGACAGAAATCAGTATTTAAAGGAGCAATGAGTACTACTTTGCTACCTTTATGCAATTTATTGAAAACAAGTCCACTCAATGTATCTAATGCAGTAGTCTGTCTTATTTCCTAAATTGGCAGCTCTAGCTTGTGGTAATACCTTGGGGGCCCTATTGTAATACTATAAAAACACAGACAGTCCACTCCCTGAAGACCTTACTGTCCCTTAAAACAAGAACAAGCAGCAACTACTAGTATGTTATATAGAGTTATGTTTGGAACTACCCGCTCTCTTCTGCTTTTGTAACCACCACCCAGGTGGATTTGAACCTGAGACCTCTGAAGTGAAGTATAAGAGCCTCCACCCTCTGAGCTAAACACCAGCTGGCTCCTAGCCCCTGCTGTAGAGGTCTCTTGATCTTAGCTGTTGCTGTGGTCTAGGTACCACTTGCATTGCTCAGTAACCACACTAGGGCCATGTCTACACTCGCAGGAGCTCTTGCGCAAGAGGGCAGTGTGGACGCTCAGCAGGGATTTCTTGTGCAAGAGAGCCCTATGGCTAAAATGGCCATCAGAGCTTTCTTGCGCAAGACAGCGTCCACACTGCCATGGGCGCTCTTGCGCAAAAGCACAGCTCGCACATGGCAGTGTGGATGTTTTCTTGCGCAAGACTTCTTGCACAAGAACCCTTGCGCAAGAAGCTGCCATAGCCTTCGTGTGTGGGTTACACTTTCACACACCTTAAAAAAGTAACCTTGGACTTACTTCCTACTTGAAGAAGGAAAACAAGTTCAAGCCGGACTATACCCCTCCCTCCTAGATTTGGCATTCCTCTTACATTTTACTTTTAAAGGAAACTGCTACTCCTGCTCTTTTGGAATACACTATCCTCAGGCTATAGCCATCATGCAGCTAGCAGGACCTGGAGGATTTTCATTCACTCTAAGCCCATAAGAGCCACATGTAGGCTGCGTCTACACTGGCATGATTTTGCGCAAATAAGTTTAACGGAAGCGTTTTTCCATTAAAAGTATTTGTGCAAGAGAGCGTCTATACTGGCATGTGCCTTTGCGCAAAAGCATCCGTGCCAATGTAGACACTCTCTTGTGCAAGAAAGCTCCGATGGCCATTTTAGCCATCGGGCTTTCTTGCGCACGAAATTGATGTTACCCATCTACACTGGCCTCTTGCGCAAGAACGCTTGCGCAAGAGGACTTCTCCCTGAGCGGGAGCGTCAGAGTATTTGAGCAAGAAGCACTGATTTTGTACATTACAACATCAGTGTTCTTGTGCAACTACTCGCGGCCAGTGTAGACAGGTGGCAAAAGCGGCCGCTTTTGCGCAAAATCCTGCCAATGTAGACACAGCCGTACAGAACGGGGGATGAGGAAATTTGGTGGCAGTAGCATCTGTTACTTTATTCGTTACTCATCCCTTTAAAAAATAAATTAGTTGTGATATAGTCTGTTCTTTAGAGCAGTGGTTCCCAAACACCAGGCCATGGACTGGTGTTAGCAGCTCTGGGGGTTGGGACATGCCACCCAGCACCTCCCTTCCCACCATGGCTGCTGGGAGAGGCATGTCTACTGCCCTGCCTCAGCCAACCAGCATGGGGCAGGGTCTCCTCCTGACACAGAAGAGTCATTCTCTGTGCAGTGGGAGGCCACACAGAACCCAGCTTAGAGCAGCTGCGACCCAAGCAGCAGCACTCAGCTGGGAGGCAGCGCAGGGCTAGGTGAGAGGGGCAGGGCAGGCACCGGGGGCTCTGCCAGCGGAGGGTGCTCTAGTACTGGGGAGCTCTATGAGGCGGGGGCTGGGGATGGAGCAAATATTGGTGACTGGCACGGGGGGGGGGAGGGGCGGTTGGGTGCAGTAGGGCTCTGGCATGGGGGGGGGAGGTTGAGTGCAGGGCACTCGGGTCAGTGGCTGACATAGGGGTTAGGGATGGCATTGGGAGGGGTTTGGAGCCAGGGTGTACCCAGCCCCCAGAACTGTTGCGAACAGCTGGCTTCAGCTGCCTGCCGCATGGCAACTGCCAGAGCTGATTTTGCTGTGGCTTTGGCAGACCAGTAATATTTTATTTGAATATGCAAATAAAATGTTACTGGTTCGTCAAAAGTTTGTGAATGGGTTAGCTAGTCAGCGGTATAAAAATGATTGGGAACTATTGCTTCAGTGTAAGAGAGTACTTAAGACTACTTTATAAACAGGTGACATCTCATTAAATGATAGGCGCCTGAGTATTACGAATACATGTAAAAACACTTCATAATTGACATACTTTAAAATGTCATCAGAACATTTAACGTTTCTCTACTCTACAATATATAACCTACATATTTGTCTCTGTCTAATCGTAGGGATCTCCCCCCCCTGAAAATGGTGTTGTAGTTTTTGGTTTATATATAGATGGTGCACGATGGAATCCTACTACATCTGTGCTGGAAGAACCCTTTCTTTCTGACCGATTTTATTCACTCCCTGAAATGGTGTTTTTACCACAACAGGTGAGAGCTAAGATTCTGATGTAGGTTTTGTTTGTAGATACCATATATATGTTTTTATGATTTCATTTTGGGCTGCCCATGGCAAATACCAATGACCTCTTCCAGTAGTTCTTGCTTGGGTAAAATGTACTGTGTTCAGTGGAAATTTTGCATGACTAAAAACTGGAGCTGATCCCTGACTCAGCTAAGAAAAAGGCAACACTTAGTGAGACTAGTACTAAGATCCCCTAACCAAACACATTTTCTTTTAACTATATACCTGCTATTGCTACTGTAATACACCGAAGGTATTTAACAATTCTGTTTTGTCTGGATTATAATTTTTAGATTATTCAAGCAAGACACACATGTCTACATGAAGAACAAAGAGAACTGCTGCATTATGAATGTCCACTTTACCAGACTCCTCATAGAGCTGGAATCTTGTTATCTACAGGTCTGTCTACTAACTTTGTAACAACAATCAGTCTTCCAACCTTGAGAACTCCCAGTCATTGGGTTACAAGAGGGGTTGCAATGTTATGTCAACTGGATGACTGACTAAAATTAGAAAAAAAAAAATTAGTTATCCATTTCTTTCATGAAACCACATCTTATCTGCTATAGAACTAATATTGGGGAGTATAGTGGTTTCAAAAGTATTAGGACTATTTTCAGTCAGCTATCTTCATCATATTTGTACAGCACAATGTACTATCTTCAGCACTCCTTGAATAAAATAAATCTTATTTAAAATTCAGTAGTTTAATTTTGAAGTGTAGAGCATGACGTTTTCTTCCTGTTTTGGATACTGGAGTGCGTGTGTGAATGTGTAAAAACCAATTATTCATCCAAATCTCAAACACACTATCGCTCAGGAGGGTAGACAGAAAAGTAGTACTGTAATTTAAGCTTAGTATTTTAATTAAAGAACACCGTTGTTACCTGCTCCAATGAGAAGAGCTTTTACTAGTATTGACATGTATGCCTCACTTCCATCTATGGAAGGTTAAGTGTTTTACCCAAGTGTGGTAGCTAGTGTGCTTGTAGTCTGAAGTTATCAGAGCTTTCCATTAGCGACACCTTCAATAGAAGACTTTGCAAACAGAATTTAGTTCTATTGATGATGCACAAGAGTAAACAAAACAAAAATCTTTTGTCCTAATATATCAAGAACACACATAAATGTAATTCTGTTTCCTTGTGCTTTGGAATGGGGAGCAGTGTTTGGTACCAGATTCTTCTTACGCGGTAGTAGTCTGACTAATGTTCAAGGCTGGGCCTCTCTCCTTCTCTTGCAAGGATGTCTTCCCTTTCAGAGGACATTAAAAGGCCCTATTTCATGGGCAACCTCCCCATTAATGTATTGCAAGGTTAGAAAAAAAATCTCATTCCCATGTAAAATAGCATTGTTTTCTTAAATATGCAATTAAATACATAAATAAGTGATCAAAATTTACATTCTACCACTTTTAAAAAATTTTATTTTAGCTTACAGATCTGTATAAAAATTCTACTTAACTTTACATCAAAAATATAAGCATACAGAAAAAATTGCAGTTGGTATATATACCCATGTTTCTGAAGAACAGAAGCAGACTGTAAAAAGGTTGCTCTAGTTTATTTTTCAGTAGCATAATTTAACCTCATTAAAATTAGTGGTACTTGCAACCATATCTGTTTTTTCCAAGAATCAAAATATTTGGTTTTAAAATATTCTTCCGACAACAGCCACGACACAGATCTGGTGAAGCTGTCATGATCATGTTGAACAAGTTATGCTATATTCACTTCAAATGTAAATAGTCACTAAAATGGCTCAGACAAAATAGCGCTTTAAAAAAATACTAGCTTTAGTTTATCACTATTTTTAAAATATTCAACTATTCAATATTTTTTTTAATTGTAATTTAATAGGAACCCTGACTATGGAGTATTTAATTTCCCTCCACAATGTAATTAATATTCAAAACCAATAAATTTAGTAAGTCAAGTATCTGAATAAAGCTACCAACTGTAAAAAACAAGAAGGACAAAACTAGTTCCCCAGGGTTCATTACTGCAAAATTACTTCACCACTCTCCTTGCCTTATTAAGATTAAATTTTTATTTCATTAAACTGTAAGTAGGTTAATCTTAGCAGTGGGAAAAAATTCCATTCTTAGGATAAAAAAACCTAACTGAAGTAGCTAAAAAATAGACACACTAGATTAAAAAAGTCAAATATATACAAAAATATATTAGAATGTGGCAAAGATTCATGTAAAAATTGATTTAAATAGAAATATTGAAAAAAGTTAGCTATCTGCAACAGTACAAAAGGCAAAACCTACATTTGAGGTAGCAATGCCAGATTCACAAACTTTGGACTGAATATATTTTCTACATTTTCATAGCGTATTTGTCAACAATATTTAAATGAACACTTCAATTTATTTTTTAGACAAATCAATACATTACTTTACAAAACCCTTATGAACGTTTTTAAAAAATAATACTGGAAATGGTTTAGTTTCTTCTGGCTCCTAAAAAAAAGCAATCGTATCTCACATTCTCAAACACTGTACAGCAAAAACATAAAGGTTTTATAATACAGTCAATGGATCCTATGGTACATTAAAAACTATTTTACACAAGACAGAGCAAATACACTGTAGCTATTTTATTTCTTAGTGTGTACTACACACCACAACTTATACCACCTTCCATTTATCATTGAATGCAGGACAATGGTTTTTGGCTCCTCACTGTTGGGAACCAGGTGATTGAGCTGGATGGAAATCATATTCCCTTAATGTAACAAAAACAAACTTTACATCACAGTATTCAGTTAAATGGATGTAAACTCAGATTAACTTGAAAAAGTTGGGCCTTCAGAAATTTAAAACTGCACAAAACCTTGTTATTTAGATTGGGTAGTAAGCCCGAAAGCCTTGCACCTTTTTGGGGGGTTAGGGGTGAGAGAGAGGGAGGGAGAGGGCACATTTTTCCAGGGATAATGCTCATATTCAATTAACTCTGTGCACTATTTGCTTAACAGAACTTTTTTTTACTTATTCACACATCACAAGGTAATTGGTTTATTCTAATGACATTCACTTCATATCTTAAAATGAGTAGCTGGTAAATATTTGGAGAAGGCTGTCTAATATGCATATTTGTTCGCTACAGTGTTTGATCACATCTTTAAGAAAAGCCTAAAAATTAAACAATAAATCAAGTGCCAAGGGAAGGGGCAGGTGTTTTTATTTGCAAAGAAGCAGAAGTAATTTGCAATGCAAGTTCCTGGAGTACCTTAGTAGATGAAAGGAAATATACGGTATGGTACACGTTGACAGTACCTTTCCCATGCCAAGCCATATTTTTTCTTACATTGATGTTCATCACGAGCTTCTCGATGAATAAGCAAGCAGGTGAAATAAAGCACGTAGAAATATGGCAAAATATGATTAAAACCTGTAGAACATAATTAGAAAGTCACTATACATAATAGCAAAACACAGAAAAAACATGCAGGTATTCACAGTAAGAGTAAAAACCTTAAAATACAAATCATAATACAGGTATCAGGCTCCAACTATTAGGTCAAACCTACAAAATGTTTTATCTATACCATGTGTCTACTCTGTATTGTAAGCACCTTCAGAGAGATTGCATCTATTTGTACTAGGGATATCATCATATAGTAGAGTACACGATTAACCAATAAGCCTAGGTTTATCAGTTAATTTTGTCGACTATGTGCATTCCCCCCACCATTGCTGCCTCTATGTCAGAGGCAGCAAGGGAGTAGGGGAAGCTGGAGCCGGTGGGAGTCAGCTTTTAAACTAGCTCCTCACGAGCACCAGATCTGTGGAGCCACCTGCTCCTCCTCCAACCTCAATGCGGCTGCCTCTGATAGAGAGGCAGCAGCATGGAGGATGAGGGGGGCAGGCATAAGCCAGTACATGTGGGAAGCCGGCTTTTAAGCCAGTTCCCCATGTGTACTGGCTCACGCGTGCCAATTCCTCCACCCCATGCTACTGCTGGGGGGGGGTGCACAGGTGGGAGTCGATATGCACGGGGAACCAGCTTTTACGCCGGCTCTCCTTGTGTGCCAACTCCATGGAGCTGCATGCCCCAAGCTGCTGCCTCTACTAGGGGGGAGGGGGCTCACCATGGAGCAACCTCTACACTGGGCCCAGGCTTACCACGAACAGAGGTTGCTCCGTGGGATGCCAGCACAGTCTCTTTCTATGGGGAGCTCGCTCCCGCTCCCCCCCCCCACCCCAGCAGCACAGACAGAGGCAGCAGTGCAGGGTAGCAGGGGCTCCCTGGGAGCGGGGCCAGAAGCACACTGGCTGTCAGTCCTGCCCCCAAGGATTATCAAATAGTTGTATAACCGATAATATGTTATGCAGTTACATGACTATTCAATGAATCACTATCCAACATCCCTAATTTGTACAGCACTTTTCCACACTCAGTAATAGATTATAGCAAGACTGCTATGACATAATCCATAGCATAGACAAACTGCCTGCAAAATAACAGTTTGTTTTTGGATCGGTATAAAGGGCGCAAGGAAGATGGTATGTTTCAATTTGTATCCCCATCTTTTTTTAGATAGATGTGACACATTTTACAATGTTTAAAGCAAGTAATTTTGCTTCACGGCTCATAAATTCACACCTCCTGCAGACTAAAACAAAAGGGATATTCAAGAAGAAAAATGCATTGAGAGAATGTCACAATATTGTGAGATGCATACAAAGGCAAATAAAAAAAAAGTAAAGCATCTTCCCAATATCTAATTTAGGGATGTGAATGGTTAACTGGTAAGCCTCACCCGCTTACCGGTTCCAGTTAACTCATGGGCACTAGGGCAGCTCCCACCAGCCACAGGCAGGGGGCACACCGGCTCAGTCAGAACAGCTCTCATCAGTCAGCGGAAGCAACCTCTGTGTACAGGGGGAGGGGATAGTGGTACTCCAGCTTGGCTGGAGAGGCTCCCCAAGCCATCCTCCCTTTATTTGGTTAACCAGTTAAACATTACATTAAACTGGTTAACCAATAAAATAGGATTTTACATCCATAAGCTAGATTTCCACATTTATGATACCAAGAAAGACTGCTGACAGTGCTTTTTAGGTGAACTTCACTGTAGGCAAAGTATTTAAAAGCTGAAATAATGAATGTTTGAACCTAAATATTGAATTGACATTCTTTCTGAAGTTTGGATTTTTTTTTTTTAACTGAAACATTTTTAATAGTGGGAAGATTTGCTTAGTTTTACCTGCATCCTAATTTCAAGGCATAACCTTTTGATTTAAAAAAAAAAAAAAAAAAAAAAGCAACTCAGTAACAGGAGTTCAATATATGTGCATTCGCTCTCAAATCAATTAATTTGGATGTACTGTTTTGAAATCCTGCCCATACTAGGGATGTTAACCTGTACTCACGTACACGGTTAACCAATAAGTCTGGGCTCATCAGTTAACCAGCATGGGGGTGGGTAGGTGGTACACATGGGAAGCCAGCTTTGAAGCTGGCTCTCCATGTGTACGGGCTCCCATGGAGCCGCCTGCCACCTGCACTATCAGAAGCAGCAACGGGGGAGGGAGAAAGAGGTGGCCGGCAAGAGCCAGTGCTTGGGGGGAGCTGGCTTTTAAGTTTAAAAGCTGGTTCCCCAAAAGCACCAGATCCTGCCTGTCCCCCTGCCTGTAAATGTGTAACTGCTAAAAAATTCAGCAATTACGCATTTACACAAAAACACATACTTTCACATCCCTAGCCCATACCTGGCAAAGCATGTCCCTAAACAGAGGGACACCCTGACAATTAGAGTAGTACTTCCTCTACTCCATTTGTAAACATCATAGGCCAGCTGGAAGCCCCAGAATGTATGAATGAAGAAGGGGCTCACCAATCAGCCATCCACACAAGAGCATAGGTAGGGGTCTGGTTGAAAGCGGCTATCTTTTAGGAACCCAGAGTTATCCCACTGAATTTAACTTTCAGATAATTACAATCTAGCATCTAAAATAATCATTGGCACATTAAAAAATCAAAGTCAGTTGCCAAAACACATGCACAAGTTTTTAATAGCAAGAACTTTGGTTTCAGCATCTTACCACATGGTAGGGACCAAGCCAGAGCCATAATAATATCACCTAGATAGTTAGGGTGACGAACCAAACCCCACCAGCCTGTAACTAGAAGACTTTTTCCAGCTGCAGTGGGAATACATTTCAAGTCTGTGTACAGAAAGAGTATAAAACAGTGTTAAAAATGTGTATTTAAAGAGTACATAATGAGAGATGTTGTATTGAAAGCATAAAAAACCCCTGAACCTTAAATTAGCCAAAAGACACTTACGAGCCAATTTGGGATCCTTTGGATTCCTCCGAAATGCATTTTTCTGTGAGTTTGCACCACGGAAAATGTAATACCCAAAGGCTAAAATAAAGAAAAACCATTATTTTCATTTCATATTTGCAATATGTTTCAGTAAACTTGGCAAAATACCCACTTGTGCAATCACACGATTATTTCATTCGACATATAGTTATAATTAGCCAGCTCTCAAAATTCATTCATTAATGGGACTGAAATATAACAACAAAACTTGGGGTTTCAAAATGTTAATGTGTTTCATACCATATCTGAAGATTTATGAGTAAGTGTAGGATTTTGGAGCATCTTTATCAAGTATTTTACCTTTTTATAAGTTTGTTTTATTGTTAACGTGATGCTGGGTTTTAAATTTCTATTAAATAACCTATAAACAGGTTCTCATATTCCTCAGCAGTGCGCCTATTTTAAGACAACACATGCCCAATGTATGATTGCATACAACGTACCATTGCAATGCACACCTAATGTATGTCCAAGAGACCACAACATTCATAGTTACCTCTTTGTTCATACTCTCCTCCTATATGTAGGTAAACCTATAACACTTAATAAGTCTACTAAAAAACCACAGTAGTAACTGGGAGCCTCTCAGTTTTTAGCTTAATGTGAAGAACTGAGAAATAAATGACTTCCCAAAATCATAAAGGAAGTCTGTGGCAAAGAAAGGAAGTGAACTCAGGGCTTCCTAAATGCCCTAACTACTGGACCAGCCTTCCTCTCAGGAGAAAAAAATATTAGTTTTGTAATTGTAAAAAATGTTCATGACTTACTATTCAGAATAATAATTGCAGAAGCAGTAGGCCAAGAAATTTCATTAGGATGATTGACTAAATAGAAGGCTTGTAAACTGTAGACAAATGGAACCCATACCAAGTCTCCAAATGCTAGCATGAACCCAAACCCATCATGGGTAATGTCCATTGTAGTCAAGACAGCTTCCTAGAAAGATAAGGAAGGAAATTGACAAAAAAAAAAAACAACAAAAACAAAAAACCCACACACATGAGTACATTAGTCTGTCACAATTTAACTAGCTACGCTCGCAAAAGTTTAATATAGACTAAAGGGAATGTCAGTTACCTCATTCCAAAGAGCATCTACAACATAAAGAAGCTGGAAACTATTAACCAAGATCATTGACAAAGAGGGCACATTACGATCCTGTATCTTCATCTCAGCCAACAACATCACCAAGTTAACAACAACCTAAAAAAAAGAAGTCAGATTTTACTGGAAATGCTACACAAATTTAAAGGCACTTATTTGTACTATGTTATAATTCATTTTTAAAAGCAGACTGGCAATTTAATGTCCCAAGATTTAGCTTACATTAAAAAAAAAAAAATCTAAAATTTCATAAAAAGGGAACTCATTAGTAGCCATGATTTAATGAATATGCAGAGGCTGTATTTTTTTGATTTTAGAATGCTCAATACAAGCAATGTGATAGATCTGTAAAAGCCACTTTTGGGAGATTTGTCATGAGTTTTAATCATGTCTTTCGGTACACAACTGTTTTGCACATTTCCTCCTCTTTCAAGCATGTTATACTTCTTTACCACAATTAAAAGTTTTCATATTTCATAAGGTTCAAGCAAGTGAAACAAACTGGATAGAAGTACTCATACTCACCCAGCCAATTAAGCCTGGACGCAACTCACAGAAGTACTTGAGGTCAAAATGTCCAATGCGAGGATTTAATTCACGTCCAATGAACAAGTCATAAACAAAGTTCCCTGCAAACAAAATGCACATGCTTCCAGTAATGGCGGTCTGTTCCCTTATTCAGACACTTATAAAACAATTACTACTTTATCTGTGGTTAAAAAGTTCTGCCATAATCCTAAAATATTAATTTTTAAAGCTATAATGGAATTTTTCCAGAGTTTTCTCATATCGTAAAAACATATGGTAAGTCTGCCTAAAAATTATTGGGGAAATTTTTCATCATTTATTCCTCCTTCAAGTTTCCCTCTCAATACAGTCTGGTGTCAGGAGCTTGTGAACCTTCTTTATCTATGGCCCAGTAGCATCATAACTCCTATGTACAAGTTACATCACTAACTAATCTTAGCTGTTCCTCCTCTAAGATCTGCACCCAACCCCAATAGCAGCAATGTAACTTCAAACAAGAATGTGTAGAAGTTTTAACCAAGAAAATGAAACAATGCATAAGAAAATTAAGTGTGCTTTTTATTTGGTTTTTTTGGGGGGAAGTGTGGGGGGGGGGGAGAAATGGAAGTGTGAGAAGAGAGATAATAATACAGGTTGAACCTTTCTAGTCCAGCACCCTTAGGATCTGACTGGTGCTGAACCATGGGAGATCAATATTGTCTAGCAACATTACAAATACTTCCACTACTTCCTGGGCTCTTAGAAGACAACAAGGGGTAAATTAGAGCTAAGTAACAGCACAGAACACTGAAAGCCAGAACTGGTAGCTGTAAACAAACTTTATGGGACTGTGGGAAACACAGCCACGCCCATGATAAATGGACATGTGGCTAACTAAAATCATGACAGACCACAGATGTTGCCAATCTAGAGTGCGCCAGATTAGGGAGGTTCAACCTGTAGAAGGCAAAATCTTTGTTAACTTTTGAAGATGGACAATAAAGCACACAAAAGGCTTAGCTGTCAAGTAACAAAAGATTTTATATAGAAGAAAGAATGCCACTTTTAAAAATACCCTTTTTAAAAAGGTCACCTTTTATCACTATAACCACACTTTTAAAAATACTATTTTTGTGATAATTTCTCATATTCCTTCTGTTCATTCTCAAACACCAGAAAAAGCCACTAAAAGCTCACGTTTTTAATAATTTTCTCATTTCACTCATTCCTTTTGTCTGATAACTCCCTTAGTTAGTCATCGTACTGCCATTCCTTTAGAAGCAACACTGCAAGTTTAATTCATAGCATACACACATTTCTGCAATTAGTCAGCAAGAGCTGAAGTTTCCCTCCCATTTCCATACTGCCATAAGTAAAAGCCAAACTTATTGCCCTCATAACTTTATGTTTAGGGCAAAAAAATCTACTTTTATTTGTGCATTTGGAAAATGTAGGGATAGCCCATCTTTTATCCCAATTTATCACTGATCCTGCAAAAACCTGATATATATGTTTTAACTTTGCATAAATCAGTAGTCCTACTGGAGTAAAAACTTCCTTCCAAAAATTACAGTAGACTAGTAATTTCAAAAAAGAAGGCAGCCAAATAAAAAACAGAAGGTTACTCACCGCGTGCAGTAACAGACATTCTTCGAGATGGTTGTCCCTGTGGGTGTTCCACCTTAGGGTTTGAGCGCCGCTACATGCCTAATTGAGATCTTTGGTAGCAGTGCCCTCCAATGGGCTGTGCATGCGGAGCAGACAGCACACACGGTGCCGCCACTATGCACATGCAGCAACCATCCCCTCAATTCCTTCTCTGCCCCAGAAGGTGAAATCAACAAGTCCGAAGCAGAGGGGAGGGAGGGAGGGTGGTGGAGCACCCACAGGGACAAGCATCTCAAAGAACCTCCAATACTGCACAAGGTGAGTAACCCTCTCTTCTTCGAGGAGTGTCCTGTGAGTGCTCCACCTTAGATGACTACGAAGCAGTACCCATGATGAAGGTGGGGCTTCGGTTAGATATTACTATGCACAGCAGCTAGGACGGTGTGTCCAAAGTGGGTACCCCAGGAGGGGTGACTGTCCAGAGCATAATGTCTAGCGAATGTGTGAACAGAGGATCATGTTGCTGATTTGCATATGTCCATAAGCAGGATGCCATGTATGTAGGCTGCAGAGGCCACCATGTCCCTGGTTGAATGTGCCCGTAGCTGAAATGGAGGTGGCTTGGCCAGAGATGGAATAGACTAGTTTTATACAGTCTACTATCCACCTAAATATTCTCTGGATAGAAACAGGCATGCACAGTGATCTCTCTGTGATGGAGACAAATAATCTGTTTGTCTTGTGAATCGGTTTAGTTCTGTCCAAGTAAAAAGCAATTGCCTGACAGATGTCGAGAATATGCAGTGCAGCCTCTTTGCTATCAGCGTGAGGCTTTGAGAAGAAAACAGGTAAGATTATGGGCTTATTACAGTGGAATGGGTTGGGGACTTTCGTGAGGAACTTAGGGTGAGGACAGAGAATGACCTTGTCTTTGTGGAATATCGTAAAAGAAGGGTCTGCCATGAGAGCCGCGATCTCACTAATTCTCCTAGCAGATGTGACGGCTACTACTAAGACCTCCTTCATAAAGAGGTGAAGCATGGAACATGTCGCCATGGGCTTGAATGGTTTACAAGAGAGCCTGGAGAACCAAGTTGAGGTCCCATGCTGGGACAGGAGGCTAGGTTGGTGGGTAAGTATTCTGTATGCCCCTCAGGAAACATTTGGTCATTGGATGGGTGAAGACTGATTTATTATCAATGGGTTGATGAAGAGCCGTAATGGGTGCCAGATGAACCTTCAGGAAGCAGAACGATATCCCCAACTCTTTCAACTCTAGGATTTATCGTAGAATGGCAGGTAACGGTATTGTGGCTGGTTCTAAGCTTCTTTGCCCTGTCCACCATGAGAATCTTTGCCATTTGTAAAGGTAAGATTTTCTTGTGGCAGTTCAGTAAGATTTGTTTGACTTGATCAGAGCATGTTGTTTCTACTGAGGTGAGCCATTACAGAACCATGCATGAAGGTGGAGTGCCTGTAGGTTCAAATGATGAAGACACCTGCCTTCCTGAAGTCAAGAGATGAGGAAGCAGAGGGAGGCACCATGGTCGCCTTGTGGACATTTGGAGCAGGTAAGCGTACCTAGTCTGTCTTGGCCACTCCACTGTGAGAAGGATTACCGTGGCTGTCTCTGATCTGATTTTGTTGACCACTTGATGGAGGAGTGGGATGGTAGGGAAGGCATAGAGAAGCATTGTGTTCCACAGTATTGTAAATGCATCTCCCAGGGAATGTGTTCCAATGCCCACATGTGGACAGTTATGTGGACAGCTCTTGCTGGCACTGGTTGCAAACAAGTCCACTGTGGGTAACCCCTATCGGGTGAACAGTTGGTGTAGGACTGTGGGGTCCATTTCCCATTCACGATTGGATTTGAAATTCCTGCTGAGGTCATCAGCAGTGAGGTTGTCCTGGCCCAATAGTATGAGGCCTGCAGAGAGTGAAGGGAGGCATCAGTGGTGTTGGCGAAGAGCATGGATCCCTGAAAGGGAAGATCTTCAGTGGTGGCCTGGGCCTCATGTAGAAATTCAGACAAATGTAGCCATGCTGACCTCATCACCACTGCCATCGCAACAGATCTGAAAGCAGCAGAAATGCACCTAGCATGGCTTGAAGGGACGTGCATGAGATCAGGGTGCTCTCATTAATATTTGCCCTGAATTGGTCTTTTGTCCTCTGCTAGTGCCTCAACAAAATATATCATCTGCTCGAAAATGTGATGCGTGTATTTGGCCAGCATGGCTGTATAGTTCGATATGCGCAGTTGTAGAGATGCAAAAGAATATGCCTGCCTCCCCATGAAGTCGAGGCATTTCCAATCCTTTTCATATGGGGTGGTTATCATCACTGCCTGCTTGCCCCTTTGGTTCACTGCATCAACCACTATGGAAATAGGGGCCAGATGCGAGAACAAAAAGTCTGCGCCTTGGGGGGCAACATAACATTTGCAGTCTGACCTTTTGCAGACCGGTGGTATTGTGACTGGTTTTTGCTAGAGTGCCTTGGCAGCGTCCAAATGGAGTGCCAGTTTGATTGCTAGGGAGGCATGCAATATATTGGTTAATTTGTATTGCGTCTCCAGGAAGCATCAATGAGACCTGAAGAACATCAGCCACCCTTCTGTACAGTTCTTGGAAGGATTTAAAGTCATTACCTGCTGTGGGAGGCGGAGGCATCAGAGTATCGTCAGGGGTGGGTGTGAGGAGACTGTAGACTTCTTGTCACTTGAAGGGGCCTTGTCCTCCTCTTGGCACCGAGAGGTATCCAAGGATTGTATGGAGGCAATCCTTGGTGGTAAAGGAGGGGTTGGTCGAGGTTGCAGCTGTTGTGGCTGCTAGACCCTATAGGGGCCCCAAGGATCCCAGTATGGCCAGTTGGCTGACATAGGCATTGGAGGCAGGAGCCACTGGGGTGGTTGCCATTGGGGTGCTCGCTGCCACATATGCTGCTGCTGTTGAGGTTGTTTAGGTGAAGAGTGCTTTGGTGTATAGGTACCGACGAGAGGTTCGTTGTCCTTGTTGCTTGATAATGGCAGTGCCAAGCCCGCAGGAGAGGACAAGGTAAACCTGCTAGAAGCAGGTATACCATCAGTGCCGAATAATGGGGTAGTTGGCACAGATGTCACTCTGAGCTCCTCAGCTGTTGTTAACAGGAGTGGCGCCAGTGTCAACAGTGCTGGTGGAACCGAAGATGGTGGTACCACAGCTACTTGCGGTGCCAACAGTAGCGGCTGAACAGCAGGCAGTGGTTGTTTCTGTTTTCTCGATACCAGAGGCAGCATGGGTACCGACGGTGTAGCGTGCAACTTAGACTTTTTTGGTGCCAAGAGAACATCTTTGTAAGGCGCTTTCAACTTAGCCTTCTTGAGTGCCAAGTCAGAGGCAGGTGGTGCTGACTTCAACTTAGACTTGTCCAGTGCCTTGTCAATCGCCCTTGTGAGGTACTTAGACCAGTGGAACCATGAGACGTTGATGATCCTGGTACCTCCCTGTCCCATGCCCTAGACTGGGTTGGTGCAGGGGGGTATTTTAGGTGTTTGCGCCCCCCCCCCTTTTTTTTTTTGAGGGGGAGTCACCCTTGCTCGCACAATGAGACCTCTTCCTGGACAGGTCTAGGGAAAAGTCTCTAACAGCAGAGGCCGATGGGGCAGCCTTCTCAGCCATGGCCACTGGGGAGGGCTGCCAAGGTGGGGTGGAATGCTCTGGGTCGGAGGCTGGCCTTACTGTATTCTCCAGGGATATCAACTTCAGTTGTGGCTCCCTTGCCTTCCACGTCTGGGCCGTCAGCTGCTTGCAATTTTAGCACCGAGCAATGATGTGTGCCTGGCCCAGGCACCGGACGTACTGTGAGTGCCCGTCTGAAACAGGAATGGAGAGCCTGCAGGACAGGCAGCGTTTGAAACCTGGGGAACCTGGCATCCCAGGGAGGAGGGCTTGCTAAGGCAAAAACGTAGCCTTAACAAACGAAAAGAGATTTCAAAAAACAAACACTAACTGTTTTAAACTATTTAACTATAATAACCATGACTAACAGGTAACTATGCTACACTACACTACCAGAATACTGGAAAAAAAAACCCACAATTTTTATTGGAGAGCACAGCGGTTCCAACCTACACCACCGGCGGCACAGAAGGAACTCCGGGGACAGTTGCTGAGTGTGCATTGTGGCAGCACCACGTGTGCCATTTGCTCCACATGCGCAGCCCACTGGAGGGCACTGCTTCCAAAAAAATCTCTGAGTAGGCCTAAGGTAGAGTACCCACAGGGACATTCCTCAAAGAACTTTATGAAAATAATAGGTTGAAATCCACCTCTAACCTTGACTTTCCATTGCCAGTGTTTGCAATTTTCTAAACATTTTCTCCCTGCTCTTCTCTTCAAGCTGTTGTTGGAAAGTTCCAACAACAGGGGAAAGCATGAAAGTGACTATACAAAAGACTACCAAATGCTGAAAACTGCAAAAGAAAAAATTTTCCCCATCTTTAAGAACAAGGCTATATAAGGTACTTCAAATTAAGGATGTTAAGAGGCGTTAAGTGTAAAAATTCACTAATGATGCAGTCGATAAAAATGTTATCGACGAGACGATTAGTCGATAAGGGAAGCACATGGTACCAGCTCGTGCCGGGTCCAGGAGCTAACCCTGCTGTGGCTCTGCAGTTTAAATGTAGTAAGAAACAGGCTTGCACCGGGTCCAGCAGCCCCTGTCCACAGGGGGGTCCCAGCAAGGAGCTGGAACCCCCTGCAGACAGGGGCTGCAACTAGAGCAGCCTCTGTCCACAGACAGTCCAGGCTGACATGGACAAGGGCTGCTTTGTGGCAGCCTCCCTTGCCCCTCCCCCACCCCGCACTATCAGAGGCAGCAGCGTGGGTGGGAGGGACGGGAGCATAGAGACAGTGCTGGGGACAGCGGGGGGGGGGTGAGGAGCGAGTAGTCGACTCAACTTCTTGCTTACATCCCTACTTTAAATAATGTTTAAGTTCATTATGCAAAGAGAGTCAGCTAAATTTGAGATGCTATCCAGGATCGGTCTTTATAAAAAGCATTCAACTTGCAATATAAATATGGGAATAGCAAAATGTTAAATATTAGCCATATTGTTATGGGAATTAAAATGTACTTAAGATTTGATTTAGCAAAGGTTTGTTCATACAATTAAAGTTACAGTGGGAGAGGTCTAGGTTGGATATTAGGAAAAAAATATTTCACTAGGAGGGTGGTGAAGCACTGGAATGGGTTACCTAGGGAGGCGGTGGAATCTCCATCCCTAGAGGTTTTTAAGTCTTGGCTTGACAAAGCCCTGACTGGGTTGATTTAGTTGGGATTGGTCCTGCCTTGGGCAGGGGGCTGGACTTGATGACCTCCTGAGGTCTCTTCTAGCTCTATGATTCTAAAACAGAAGGGAAGAAAGGTTTGAAATATTTCTCATACACTTACCAGAATTTCCACCAGGTGACAGTTCTTCCTTAGGTGCTTTCAGGGACCGGACATAGAGATAAATGCTCAACAACATAGAAAAAGTTGCAGCAGAGACTGCAAACTGCAGGAAATGGTCATATAAATAATGAAGCTCAATTTCAAAATATAAAGAAGTTCCTATTGCAGCAACAGTCAGGACAAAAGCATAAAAACCTTAAAAAAAAAAAGTTAACATAAAAGCCAAGCCCCAAAGTAAAAGGACATAACTTTTAGTACAAAGAGTCCTTCATTACATTTATGCATGATTTTGTGAAATTTTGAAAAGATTTAAAGATACCGATACAATGATATAATTATCTAATTTTTTAAAAGCTTCAAAGGGGTAGCTGAGTTAGTCTGTAACGGGGAAAAACTTAAAAACAACAAATAGTCTAGTAGCACCTTAAAGACTAACAAAACATGTAGATGGTATCATGAGCTTTCGTGGGCAAAACCCACTTCTTCAGATGATTTAATTTTTCAAATCATGTACACAAATAACGGGGTCCACTTCAGCATTTAGCAGAAAAGCAGGGCCTTAATGCATATGCATGGTGACATGCATATAACAGGCTAGGCATCTGGATATTTTTAGGAGTTTACAGCCATAGCCTCTTCAAGGTACGTGCAGTTTAGAACGGACCCCAGACTCCAGACTTATGTTAAGCTCTGAACATAGGATCTATGAGCAATGAATTCTACCATCACATGTGTTGCTGGCTAGCATCACATGAAGACTTCATTTCAGCTACACACAACTAGACTATGGAAATACAGTCCATCTGGTCTACAATTAATACAAAATGCAGCAGCACACCTCTTCAGCAACATAGGTTAACCCTCATGCACATCAAACCTATGTATTCACTTCACTGGCTCACCACAGAATATTGCATCCAAGTTCAAGACCTCAGTACCTTTCTTCAAGACAAGCAATGATCTATGTGTAGGTTATTAAAAAGCTCCAGGATAAGGACCACTATCTACAGCTACGGTTCCCTGGCAGCATATCTGCCACAGTACTAAAAGCTCAGTTGTAGCAGGAGAAACAACTCTTTTGGGAAATCTAGGAATGTGCCTCCCACAGGAACTAACTCAAACCACAGGCTTAGCTGCTCTCCATCCCAGGTGCACATGCACCACTTCAATCTTACCCTCCTAATAAAAAAGCACATAGATCATTACACATACACCTGAATATAGGGATGTTAGATAACAATTAATTTAATAATAGTGTAACCACATCAAAATTTAGCAGTTACATGATTATTCGCTGTTTTGACAGTCTCCTTGCACTGCGTGAAGAAAAACTTCCTTTTGTTTGTTTTAAACCTGCTACCTATTAATTTCATTTGGTGACCCCTAGTTCTTACGTTATGGGAAAAAGTAAACAACTTTTCCTTATTCACTTTTTGCACTCCAGTCATGATTTTATAGACCTCTATCCTATTCCCCTTTAGTCTCCTCTTTTCTAAGCTGAAATGTCCCAGTCTTTTTAATATCTCTTCACATGGGATCCATTCCAAACCCTTAATCATTTTTGTTGCCCTTTTCTGAACCTTACCATTTATTCTGTACTGCAGTCTTCTTCCATTCGAAAGTGGCAGTCCTTCTACAACCTTAGAGGAGAAAGGATTAAAGACTTGATTTTTTTCAATTCAATTCAAATACTTTCATTTGTCCACATGACAGAAATTCAGTCATGACTGGCAATTAGAGAAACACTATCAACTTGAAAATCTTATTCCTTTCTAAAATTTGTGTATCTTCTCTAGTAACTAGCAACAGCTGAGTCATTAACAACTGAAAGCAAGTCCTAGCAAGTCCTTCCTCCTCATCACCTGATTAGTTTACTTTGTGTATTTGACAATACTTTTGTATAATGTTAGCTTCCCATTTGTTTTGGATTTTCCATACACATCAGGGAGTTATTTTGAAAAGAACACAGGAAAAATGTGGCTCATAAGGGGAGTCAGGAGCAGATTCAACACCTGAAATTACTTGCACTATTTTTTTTAAATAGAGACAAGGTAAGTGAGGCAATATATTTTACTGGACCAACTTCTGTTCATGGAGAAGACAAACTTTTGAGCTATGCAGAACTCTTCTTCAGATCTGGGGAAGGTAACCAGAATTCGTATGCTAAATACAAGTTGGGACAGACTTAAGCAAAAAGGGTTCACACACATACAACCACAGAAATGTTGGGCCAAAAGGGACCTCAAGAAGTCAAGTCTAGCCCGCACCACTGAGGAAATACTAAGGACTAAGTAAACCTAAATCATCTTTGACATGTGTTTGTCTAAACAAGTTTTTAAAAATTTGCAATGATGGGGTTTCTAAAAGCCCCCAGAGACTGGGGGGGGAGGGAGGGAGGGAGAACAGCCCCACACTGGCCCTTTAAGGGTTAAAACCCAGCTCTGGGAGAGGGCTGGAGCAGTGGAACCAGCAACAGCCAATTAGGGCCCAGCTGGGACTGTATAAATAAAGGCTCCTGGAGAGGTGGAGACAGACTTACTTTTGCTCTAGTTGTGGAGCAGGAGGGACTTGGCTACCAGGGAAGCTAAAGGTTTCCTGATGCAGAGCAGAGGAAGCTTTGGCCAGGCAAGCTCCCAGGCTGCAGGGCCTGAAGCAAGGCATGAGAGCACTAGGGCTGCAGAGACGCAGTCAGGGTAGGCAAAGGCAGTAGGTCCACACCCCTTTGCCAATGATGAATGGCCATTTCAGACTGCAGTTTGTCCTTGTGGCAGGGGCTAGATGAAGACTGACAGCGGGTCACTGAGGCAAGGTGGGCATACAGGGTTGGGGGTTCCCAGAAGGGAAGGATCCCAGAGTGTGGGGGGGCACTGCAGCAGGGCAATACCCAAAGGGAAGGGTGTCACAGTCTAGGAGGGACGCAAGTCCTAACAGAGTGGCAGAGCCAATAACAGCTAACTAAAGGCATGACGCCAGCCAAAAGGGGGCGTTCCAGAGCTGAAAAGCTAATTCCAAGAGTGACCAGCAGGAGGCACTGCGGCAGTGAGTTGCACCATGTAACACCCCCCTTAGAATCCTATTCCAGCACTTACCTACTCTTATAATGGTTACATTTTTCCTAATATTTAATGTAAATCTCCACTGCTGCAGATTAAGATGGTTATTTCTTATCCTACATTCAGTGGACATGGAGAACTGTTGATTACTGTCATCTTTATAGATGCCCTTAACATATTTGAAGACTTGTCAGTTTGACCCCTCAGTCTCTTCTCATGACTAAACATGCCCAAGTTTGTTTGTTTTTTTTAATCTTTTCTTATAGGTCAGGTTTTCCAAACTTTTTATCATTTCCTCCACAGTTGTCTTCAATTATTCCACATTTTTCCTGAAGTAAGCCACCAGAATTGGACACGGTTCTTCAGGAGAGGCTTCACCAGTACTGGACAGAGTGGGATAATTACCTCTTATGGCTAATATATAACACTCCTGTTATTCTTGCTCAGAATATTAACCTTCTTTTGCAACTGCAACACATATTCAATTTGTGATCCACTATATCCCCCAAATCCTTTTTAGTAGTACTACCATATAGCCAGTTATTCCTCGATTTATAGTGGCGCATTATTTTTCCTTCCTAAATGAAGTACTTTAACACTCCTTTCTACTGAATTTCATATCGCTAATTTCAAACCAATTCTCTAATTTGTCATGGTCCTTTTGCATTCTAATTCTGTCCTCCCAAATGATGGCTATTCCTTATCACCATATTATCCTCTACTTACTTACAAAACTGATAGTTTAACAATATGTTCCAGTAACTTTTCAGGTATCAAATTTAGGCTGATTGGTCTGTAATTTCCTGGGTCCTCTTTGTTCCCCTTTTAAAAAGGTATGTTTTATGTTGTCTATCTGCAGTCCTCAGGGACCTCATGTATCCCCCATGCAGTTCTCAAAAGATGACTAATGGTTCCACTGCTTCAGCTAGTTCATTAAGTATTCCAAGATTAAATTAATCGGGTCCTACTTACTTGAAGACATCTCACTTGTCTAAATAGTCTTTAACCTGTGCTTTTACTTTTTTTGGCATGCATTCCTTCCTTCTTGTTGCTAATATTAATTGTGTTGAGTATTTGGTCAACATTAACATTGTTAGTGAAGACTGAAGCAAAATAGGCATTAAACATCTCATGCATCTTGGTATCAGTTATTGGCAATCCTTCCCCCACTAAATTATGGCTCTATACTTCCTTTCACCTCTCGCTCCTAATATATTTAGCAAAAGTCATAAAAGGTGTTAAGTTCATTAGCTTTAACTCATTTTGTGCCTTAGCCTTTCTTTGTCCTTATTGTTTATGCCAGGGGTGGCCAACCTGTGGCTCTGGAGGCACCTATGGCTCTTCTGAAGTTAATATGCGGCTCCTTCCTCAGGCACTGACTCTGGGGCTGCAGCCACAGGTGCCAACTTTCCAGTGCTCAACTTCTGGCTCCATCTCCTCCTCCAAGCATATTGCACCCTTGCTCCTTCCCTACCCCACAGAGCCTCTTGAGGGCCATGAAACAGCTGATTGCAGTGGGCAGGAGATGCAAGGAAGGAAGAGGCGGCACTGATCGGTGAGGCTGCTGGTGGGCAAAAGATGCTGGAGACGGGAGAGGAGGGCACCTGTTGGGGACTGCTCACAAATTACTGTAGCTCTTTGGCAATGTACATTGGTAAATGGTGGCGCGCTCTCAGGCTCAGGTTGGCCACACCTGGTTTATGTTATTGTGTATAATGCTTGCGCTTTTTACTCCTTAGCAATGTGTCCATGTTTCCACTTTTTTGTGGGACTCCTTTTTGATTTTAAGATTACTGTCTACTAGAAAAAACAGCCAACAATACTGAAATCCTGTTTGCCTTAGTTTTTCTTCCCCGGAACCATATCTATCTATCTACCTTTAAGTTTGCTAAAATCTGCTTTTTGAACTCAATTGTTCTGCTGCTTTCACTCCTTCCTTTCCATAGGGTCATGAAATTTATAATTTCATTATCACTTTTATACAAAGTGCCTTCCACCTTCAGATTTGCTACCAATTTCTCCCTAATGTTATTTCCTCCACTTCGTGAAACAAAAAATTATTCCCAACACATTCCAAGTACTTATTGCAAACTGTTTTGCCATTCTACTTTCCAGACAAATTTCTGGTTAAAGTCTTTAATTAATACCATATCTTATGTCTTGCATACTTCTGTTGGTTTAGGAGCGCTGCATCCCATCTACCTCCTCTTCCTGATTTGACAGTCTACAACAGAGCCCTGTCACATCACCATCACCTGACAGAACATGCTATGGACTACTTAAAATGAAGTGCACAATTAAAAGTTAGGCAGTACAGTGTTCAACAACTGTTGTAATGACCTATAACAAACAGCACTATCTCGGTTTAGTCTACATTTTTAGTGTCTAGCAGAGTTTCAAGTTTAAGTTCCCAAGCTCATTTTTGAAGGTATTATGCAAGTTTCCTTTGAGCATAAGGACTGAGAGGTCAAATATGGAATTATGATTTTTGAAGTGCCCTCCCCCACGTAACAAGATGTTTTGGTCTTTTATAACTTTCCTGTGTATGTTCCTTCAAGATCAGCAATTGTCAGATTTCACCCACATAGTTGTTTGGGGCATTTGATACACTAGATCTGAGAGGCATATGTAGAAACCCAAAATCTGGAAAGGTGTGTTGTGGTAGTTATTGATCATTGTAGCAATACAGATATGTCTGCAGGTTTTGCAGCTGTTGTTCTGAAAAGGTCTGGTACTGTTTTGAGTTGCTCTGTCTTGGTCTGTGGGGAGCTTGTTTCTGACAAGTTTAGTAAAATGGGAGAATATTTGAAGGCCAGAAGTGGGGTGGAGGGTTAATTTTTTTAATTGACTAGATTTCAAATACACCAAGTCCCTAGAAAGAACTCTTTCAAATATTATTTGGCGGGCAAGAAAAATAAACAAGAAAAGATGGACAGAAATGCAAACATTAGGTATATTTACATAAATTTTCAAGGAATTTCTGTAAGAACAGGTAACTGAAATCTCACTGAAATTTATGTTGAAAGTGGGAGGTGGCAATTTTAAGACACGCATTACAAAGTCAGAAGCTTCTATTTCCCAGAGTGGCATCAATGAAGAGTCCAAACACAGATCTTCTCCGTTTTAAAACAGCCAAATTAAGGGATTGTTGACTTGTATAGAAATTGCCATTTCAAACGAGACCAAAAAAGTATAATTTTGTATTCTTTCTTCCAGATGTGGGCAATATCTCATGTTTCAGAGAAAGGGAAAGAACAATATAATTTACTCGTCCAGCTGTGATATATGTATGAATGTGACAGTTGGGAATGAATTCCTGAGTGAGCAACTTTGCAGCAATGAAGTAAATAATCTCCCTTCTATTTGATGTAGTAGTGGAATCAACAACAGAAGCCAATAAAAATGTAATGCTCAAAACTTGTCATATGACATTTTTCCAAAACTATCAGTACACCAAGTCCATCTGACTACTTAATCTCTTTAAAGTGTATTGTAGGTATAGGGATATATGATCAGGAATCACTTTTGGCAGCAAGTGTTTTCAAGCTGGCAGTTGTGTAATTAAGCTTTCAACAAATCTGCAGTAGTTATATTCTAATTTAGTACTGATAGACAGTAATCGGTTTAATAATAATATTTCAAATAATAAAATCAAACCTTCTTTTAACCCAACCCACAAAACAGTAACCTCCCAGAACATATTTATTACGAGAAGATTACCTTTCCAATTGGCAATAAGGAAAACAGAGCTTGAACAAAGAACCACAGAAGAAAAACACCAAACACTCTGGTCTCCCACAAACTACCAAATACTGGCAAAGGAACGAAGTTCATAACACTGGGATCTTCCTGTTTGAACATCAACAGCAAATAAAATACAGTGGCAGGCAGGAAAAATATCATGCAAAAGGCTCCTGTAAACAAAAACCACATAACAGTAAAAGATAAACTTCAAAGAATAGCATGTAATGCTATCAAAGCTTACCAATGTGTTTGCAACAGTTGTGTTACCCACAAGTAGAAAAGTCATCCTAAACAAGTGACAGTTTGTACTATGCTATATAGTTTACTTTTTTAAAAAACAAACAAAGCAGTCACTCTAGAGTTGGAAACAGACTATTATTAAACAAAGAATCCCATGATCTTAGATAAAACGGTTACCTTTTGCATTAGGGATGCAAAATAGTCAATTAGTCAATTACCCAATAAGCCGAGGCTTATCGGGTGGTCGAGTTGACTACTTTCATCCTCCTCCCTCCTCTAATTAGAGGGAGGAGCAGGAGCAGGTGCTGGGAGGAGCTGGCTTAAAAGCCACCATCTCTGCAGTACCTCTTGGGCCTCCCCTCCTCCCACATGGCAAAGCAGCAAAGCAGTCCCTGTCAACAGTGGAGAAGGGTCCCAGCTCCTCACCGGGACCCCCATGGACAGGAGCTGGTGCGGGAGCAGCCTCCATTTGTGGCGGCGGGGCTGGCTGCGAACAGAAAGTGCTCTGGTAGCAGCCCCTGCCCGTGGCAGCACAGTTTAAACTCTGGCTCCTATTACATTTAAACTGCAGCAGCCTCTGGGTACCCCCCTGTGAACAGAGGCTGCTGGACCCGACATGATCTGGGACTGAGCAAGCCCAGCTGATGCCAGGTCCAGGAGCTACCCCCGCTGTGGCTCTGCAGTTTAACTGTAGTAGGAGCCGGGATGCCTGTACGTCTGGTTCTTGCTACATTTAAACTGCAGAGCCGCAGCAGGGGAGCTCCTTCTGAGCACCTTCCCTTATTGACTAAATCATGTAGTTGATACAAATTGTGTCAACTACAAATTACCTTCCTCTTAACATCCTTACTTCTCGTAACTGTTGTTTATGTCCATACCAATCATGTGTGTGCGCATACATATGCACAGAGGCGGGAAGATTTTTTCCCCCAAACAGATCCCCATAGGGTCAGTCTGGGCGTTGGTGCCTCCACGGTGCTCAACATAAGTCTATGTCAATCTGCCCCCTCCTCAGTTCCTTCTTTCCAGCTACTCCGACAGAAGGGAAAGGGCATGGGTTTGGAATGGATATGAACATCTAGAAGAACAAGTTACAAGAAGGTAAGTAACTTTTTTCTTCAAGTACTTGTCCATGTGCATTCCAATCAGGTGACTCACTAGTCCAAGTTCAGGTGGTAGGGTCAGAGTCTTGCACTGACTGAAGCACTGCTCGTCCCCATGCTGCATCAACCCCAGCCTGATGGGTGATAGCATAGTGTGCAGCAAAAGTTTGTATAAACAACCAGGTAGCCACTCTGCATGTTTCCTGAGTGGGGCTATGGGTCAGGAAATCTGTGGATGAAGCCTGGGCCCTGCTGGAGAGAAGGTTGAGTGCAAGTGGAGGCAATTCTGTGAAACGGTAGCATTCTCGAATACATGCTACTATTCATGATGAAATGTGTTGGTTGATAATGGCTGACCTTTCATTCAGTCCACCACTGCTACAAATAACTGTACTTTCTGAATGGTTTTGTCCTCTCGACATAAAAAGCCAGGGCCCTCCACACACACATCTAGAGAGTGTAGTCTCTGTCCCAGGCGCTAGAGTGCAGCTTGGGGTAGAATACCAGAAGAAACATGTCCTGGTTAATGTGGAATTGTGACATTATGTTAGGGAGGAACATCAGGTGTGGTTGGAACTGTATTTTGTCCTTATAGAAAATCATACCGGAGGTTCTGATGTTAGGACCCTAAGTTCTGACACCCTCCTGGTGGAGATTATTGTCACCTTATAGGAGAGGTGGAACTGGTGGCCAGTGGTTCAAACGGCAAGCACATTAACCTGGAGAAGACTAAATTGAGGTCCCAGGGTGGCACTGGTTGTCCGACTGGAGAGTCTGTTGAGGCCTTTTAAGAATCAAATAACGAAAGGGCTTGTAAATACTGAGCAACCTTGTGCACCAGGATGCAAAAACTGATATAGTGGCTAGAGCGGACCCTTACAGAGAAGGCTGAAAGCCCTTTCTGTTTGAGGTAGAAGACGTAGTCTTACCTCCTCTTAGTAGTGGCATTGACCTTAACATTGGGAGATAGCCATGTTGCATCATAAACCAGATTGAAAATCTCTTCCACAGATGTGGCAAGTGATTCTTGTGGAAGGCTTCCTGTGCCAAGGAAGACTTGTCTGAGCATGAGAGCTCAAAGGGGTTTAGCCACGGAGCTTCCACATTGTGAAGTGGAGCAACTCGAAGTTTGGATGCTGAAGGCAACCATGGTCTTGTGTGAGCAAGTACCGGAACAGTGCAAGTAGGACCGGGGTCTCCATTGACACATCCAGGAGGGAGATGTACCAGTGTTAGCAGGGCCAAGCTGGTGCTATTAAGATACCTGAGCTTGATCCCTCCAAATCTTGGAGTACCTTGTGGACAAGTAGGAGTAAAAGGTGTATAGGAGATGTTTCTCATCCTAGGGGGAGACCAAGTCCATGCTGGAGCCCAGGCTGTAGCTTTACAAGAAGTAGAACTGCTGGCACTTCCTGCTATGTTATGTGGTGAATAGGTCTAACTTGGGAAAGACATCCACCTCTGGAAGACTGATTGTGCAACATCCAGGCAGAGAGACACCCTGCTGTGGTGGTCCACTAGCTCATTCTGTACACCTAGGAGATGTGCAGATGTATTGAATGGTGACCACTGGTCTAGAACAACCAGTAGATCAGGATCTACTGGTAGGTCTTGGAGCCTCTGACAGGTGATCTTGACTGGGGTTTGGCCAGGAAGCTATCAAGAGCTGGCACCTCAGTTGCCCCACCTGTCACTATCATGCTGCACTTGCCCTCTGCCTTGGAGCTGCCCCCCGAGCACCTCCTGCTTGTTGTGCAGTGTGCGCGGAGAAGAAGAGGGAGGGCTGATGTCTGGGTGTACTCTATCTCCACACAGAGAGAAGGGGATGGAGGGAGCTTGGCAATGCAAATCTCCATCACTCTCACACAGTGTGTGTGTCTCTGTCATTCTCAAACACACACTGTCCTTCACTCTGCTCTCCCAACCCAACAAATTAATTGGGGGAGTTGTTGTTACTACTTTTACTGCTTGCAAAGTGGACTATGTTTGCTATGTGACTGGTCTGTGCATTTCATAGTTTTCATTTCTCTCTTACACTTAAATTTAATTCTTTGAGGAGTGAGCTCTAAAATGCCAAACCTGTCATGCCTGGAGTAATCATCCCTGTGGTAAATGCTGCTCTTGGAAGTGGCTGGCATGTCCCTGCAGCCCCTGAGAAAGGCAGAGCAGTGGGAGGGGGGCAAGGGGTCTCCACATGCTGTCCTTGCCTGCAGACACCACTTCTGTGGCTCCCATTGATCAGTAACGGGGAACAGTGGCAAGTAGAAGCTTGTGAGGTCAGTGCCTGTAGATGAGGGGCAGCACATGGTGCCATGGAGCCATCGCTGTACATGCCAGCTGCTTTGGAGCAGTGCAGGGCCATGGCAGGAGTAAACCTGCCTTAACCCCACTGCTCCACCATCCGGAAGCCATCTCAGTTAAATGGTACCCAGCCAGAAGCTGTATTCTGAACCCCTGTTGCAGCCTTGAACCTCCTCCTGCACCCAACCTCCTGCCCCAGATGTGAGTCAGAATCAGAGAACACTAGAACTGGAAGGGACCTCGAGAGGTCCCCCCTCACCCAAACTCCTTCTCAGAGCTTGCACCCTGAAACCCCTCCTGGACCCCAATTCCCTGCCCTGGGCTAAGCCTGGAGCCCCTCCCACACTCCAAACCCCTTGGCCCAAGACCAGAACCTGCAGCCTAACCCCCTACCCCAGCCTGGTGAAAGTGAGTGAGGATGGGGAAGGAAGGGGGATGGAGTGAGCAGGGTGAGGCATCGGAGAAGGGGTGGAACAGAGGCAGGGCCTCAAAAAAGGGGCAGGAAGGAAGCAAGGCAAGGGTATTTGGGTTTGAGGAAGATCTTACATTGGACTTAAATTGAAAGAGTGATCTTGTGGTTAAAAAGGTTGGAGACCACTGTTCTAGACAGAAGACCCAGAGTCTGAGGGCTTCCTGACATAAGGGAGAAGAGTGTGCATCCCCATTTGTTGATATAGAACATTGTGTTTCTGTGATGACGGAGGGTCTGAAAGGCTTGGCATGCCAGGCACATTGCCCTCAGTTCTCTGATGTTTATGTGGAGGGCCAGGTCAGCTGGGAACCAGAGACCCTGAGTTCTGCTCAATGGACCTTCCCCATCCTCTAAGTCCTGCACATCCATCACTAAAGTTTGCAGAAGTGTGGCATCAAGGAGGGGACCCCTGAGAAAACCTCCTATTAGTTCTGGCACCACAGAAGCGAGTCTAGCACCAAAGGAGACAGTGTTATTGATCTGTCTAGTTTGACCCAGGCTGGTCAATATTCAGGTGCCAGCCATGACTGAAGAAGACTGAGTCTGAATGTCATATCACACATTTACATGCCTTCATGTGACCCCACAGTTTCTGGCAGTTCTGTATAGTGGTAGTGAGGAACTGCCTGAGACCCTGAATGATAGCAGTGATAGCCTGAATCCTCACTTCTGGGAGGTATGCTCTCACCTAGGTCAAGTCCAGAACTGCCCCAATGAACTCTATTCTCCGGACAGGGCCCAGAATGGATTTCACCTTATTGAGGAGACCAGCTAGGGTTGTGGAAGGTGGCTCTGATGACTTTCACATGAGCTTCTACCTGATTTCTGGAACAGCCTTTAATAAGCCAGCCTGTACCTGATGCATGTGCCATGCACTTTGTGAATACCCGAAATGCTGTACGCAGGCCAAATGGAAGTACTGTAAATTGATAATGGGTTTGATTGACTCACAAACCTGAAGTACTTCCTGTGGGGCTGATAAATCGTGATGTGAAAGTACACATCCTTTAAGTCGAGGGTGGCGTAACAGTCTGTTGGATCCAGATATGGAATGATGGAGGCAAGGTAGACCATGCAGAAGAGGAAGTTACTCACCCTGTGCAGTAACGATGTTTCTTCGAGGTGTATGTCCCCGTGGGTGCTCCACTTGAGGTGTCGGGCTCGTCCCGGCGCCGCAGGTTGGAGAGTCGTCAGCCGTGGTCCGGCCAGACCACGCATGCATGGGGCGTGTGCTGCTCGCACTGATTGTTCGCTTGCACTGAGTCCGGTTTCCCGCCAGTTCCTCCGAACCGGATCACTCCTGAAAAACATAAGGAGAAACTCCGAAGAGGGGAGGAGGGCGGGTCGTGGAGCACCCACGGGGACATACACCTTGAAGAAACATCGTTACTGCACAAGGTGAGTAACTTCCTCTTCTTCGGTGATGTCCCCGTGGGTGCTCCACTTGAGGTGAGTACAGAGCAGTAGCCTCATCTACGGAGGGGGGATTGGAGTTAAGATCTGTCTGCTGTGGACAACACTGCAGAGGCCAGTGCTGATTCTCGAGCAATTGTATTGATGGCATAGTGCTTAGCAAAGGTCATATCCAAAGACCATGTCACCGTACGGCGAATATCTTGGATTGAGACTCCTTTGAGAAAGGCTAGAAAAGTGAATGTTGCTCTAGTGGAATAAGCCGTAATAGGCATTGATATGGACTTGTTCCGTAAAGTAGAGCAAGTGGTAATACATTTCACAATTATTTTAGATATCCGCTGCGAAGACAACGGTTGGCCCTTGGATTTTCTGTCAGAGCATAGGAAGAGCCGCTGCGATCGTCGAAAGAGGCGGGTCCGATCCAAATAAAAGGTAAGCGCCCTGCAGACGTCTAAGGTACGTAGACGGGCTTCATGAGTCGTTGCATGTGGTTTGGGGTAAAAAAAAAAAAATCGAGAGTATTATAGGTTCGTTGATATGAAATTCTGAATTCGCCTTGGTAGAAATTTTGGGTGTGAGCATAGTATTACCCCTTGGTTGGTGAACAGGGTGTACGGAGGATCAGCCGAAAGAGTTGCCAATTCTCCAACTCGTCTGGCTGACGTTATGGCTAGAAGGAATATCACCTTCATGGTGAGAGTCTGAATGTCACATGTAGCTAGAGACTCGAAGGGTGGGTATGTGAGAGTGTCCAAAACAAACTTAAGATCCCACAGCGTGGGTGGTTTTCTGTGTGGAGGATGTAAGTTCATTAATCCCTTCAGGAAACATTTAGTCATAGGATGAGACATAATTGAAAAGCCTTCAATTGATTGTCTGAATGCGGAAATCGCCGAAAGATGGACTTTAATAGATGAATGCCCCAGTTTAGAGCTGTGCAGATGGAGGGCATAGTCCAGAATGCAGTAGAGTGGGGTGGACATCGCATTGAACCCGTTGGCTCCACACCAGGAATGGAACCGATGCCATTTGTGAAGGTAAGTCTTTCGCGTGGAGTCGCACCTGTTATGAAGTAATATATGTTTCACCTCTTGTGAACAAAATGCCTCTGTGCTATGGAACCAACTAGGAGCCATGCCGTGAGGTGCATTCGGTCAATTTGTGGTTGTGGCATGAACATCCCTGGCTGCATGAGCAGATCCGGTTGTTTGGGTAACGGATATGGTGGTCGGCGAGACATTTGCAGAAGAAGAGGGAGCCAAGTCTGTCTGGGCCAGAAGGGGGCTATTAGTATCACCGTGGCCCCGTCATCAATTATCTTCTCCAGCACTCTCGGGAGAAGTGGAATAGGAGGGAAAGCGTAGAGAAGATGGTGGTGAGCCCAGCTGATCAGGAACGCATCCCCCAGAGATTTGGGGCCCAGACTGGCTCTGGAACAGTATCTGGGACATTTGGCGTTGTGATGTGTGGCAAACAAGTCTATACTGGGGTGCCCCCAGCGTTGGAATATGAAATTGTTACTCACCTTGTGCAGTAACATCTGTTCTTCGAGATGTGTGTCCCCGTGGGTGCTTCACTATAGGTGTCGGGCTCGTCCCGGCGCCGCAATCCGGAAAGTTTTTGCCAGCAGTAGCCCCCTCCGGAGGACCACACATGCGCAGAGGTGTCTCGCGCCGTTCGCGCCTTTTCTGTGTCACGCGGTCCGACGTGCCAGTTCCTCCTAGCCGGAACATCTGAAACAGAGAAAGACAAGAGCTCCGAAGCAGGGAGGAGGGCGGGTCGTGGAGCACCCACAGGGACACACATCTCGAAGAACAGATGTTACTGCACAAGGTGAGTAACAATTTCTTCTTCTTCTTCAAGTGATGTCCCCGTGGGTGCTCCACTATAGGTGAGCATGAAGCAGTAACCCAAGCAGTTGATTGTGCTTCGGAATTATCTGTGCACAGAAGAAAGAACTGCTTGAGTGACTGCTACGTCTGTAGCTCTGAAACGATCAAGGGCATAATGCCTAGCAAACGTGGATGACGACGACCAGGTTGCCACGCGGCATATGTCTCGTAGCGGGACGTTCTTCAGGAATGCTGTAGAAGTAGCCATGCTCCTGGTCGAGTGCGCTATTGGTGCGCAGGGGAGAGGCCTGCCCCTAAGGGTGTAGGAGCGAGTGATGCAGTTCACAATATGCGATGATATATGTTGTGACGACAGTTGATGACCTTTAGAACGGGTCGCCACCGATAACAGTAATCGTGGGGACTTCCAAAAGAGACGCGTTCTGTTCAAGTAGAATGCAAGCGCCCTTCTGACATCTAATGTATGTAAACGTGCCTCCTCAGGCGTAGCATGTGGTTTGGGGTAAAAGGTAGGAAAAACGATAGGCTCATTGACGTGGAATGACGAATTAACTTTTGGCACGAAGGCTGGGTGACATCTCAACGTGACACCCTGTTGAGTGAATAATGTATAGGGAGGATCGGCGGAGAGTGCAGCGAGTTCGGAAACTCAGCGGGCCGAGGTGATCGCCAGGAGAAAGGCGACTTTCATAATGAGAGTCTGTAAGTCACAAGTTGCGAGCGGTTCAAACGGTGGGCGGGTAAGAGTGTCCAATACGAAGGTAAGGTCCCATGGTTTTGAGGTAGGCCTGCGTGGTGGGTAGAGACTGGAAATACCTCTAAAGAACCTCTTCGCGAGTGGATGCGCAAAGACGGAAAAGCCCTCTATCAGAGGGTGAAAGGCCAAAATCGCTGCCAAATGGACTCTCAGGGAAGCGACTGCCAAGCCTTGCGAATGCAGGTGGAGTATATAGTCTAGGATGCGTTGGATATGTGCCTGGAGAGGATCAATGGCCTGTGAATGGCACCAGGCATGGAAGTGACGCCACTTGTAGAGGTAAGACTTCTGAGTGGTCTGACGCCTGCTTTGTACCAGCACGTCTCTGACTGCCTGAGAGCAGGTTAGTTCTGGCCCTTGGAGCCAGTTAGGAGCCACGCTGTTAGATGCAACCGGTCGATGTTTCGGATGGAGAAGATTGCCGCATTGTTGCAAGAGCAAGTTGTGCAGTTGTGGAAGTCATTGAGGTCGGGATAGTGATATCTGCATGAGCTGCGTTAGCAAGGTCTGACGAGGCCAGAAGGGAGCCACCAGGATTACTGTCGCTGCATCAGCTAGTATCTTCCCTATCACTCGGGGTATCAGTGGAATCGGGGGAAAGGCATATAGAAGACGATATGTCCCCCAAGTGAGCAGGAAGGCATCTCCCTTCGATTGGCTGCCTATGCCAGCTCTCGAGCAGTAATAGCGGCATTTCTTGTTGTTGCGGGTGGCAAAGAGGTCCACTTCTGGGTAGCCCCATAGCTGAAAAAGATCACGGGCTACGTAGTCGAGGAGTTCCCATTCGTGTTGGGAGTGGAAGGATCTGCTGAGTGCATTTGCAATGGTATTGTTCCTGCCAGGGAGGTAGGAGGCTGTGAGCGTGATGCCATGGCGAAGCGCCCAGTTCCAAAGGCGTACCGATTCCGCACATAAAGTTCTGGATCTGGCCCCGACCTGGCAATTGATGTAGTATACAGTGCATATGTTGTCCATGAGAACATGTAATGTGGTTCCTTGGATCTGGTGTACGAAGTGGCGGCAAGCATTGAAAACTGCCCTGAGCTCCAGGAAGTTTATATGGAGTAGGGATTCCTGGAGGGACCACAAGCCTTGGACCTGATGCTGTCGCATATGTGCTCCGCAGCCTACAAGGGACGCGTCCGTGGTAAGCTGGATTGAGGGGGCTTGGGCGCGGAAGGGAACACCCGCGAGAGTATTGGCAGGGTCAAGCCACCATGTGAGCAAGTCCTTGACGCGGGCAGGAATAGACATGAGTTTGTGGATATTGGTGATACCGGGTTTGTAGACTGTCAGAAACCAATGTTGTAGGCACCACATACGAAGACGAGCGTGTGCTATGACATACGTTGTAGAGGCCATGTGGCCTAACAACTTCAGGCAGGTAAGGGACGAGACTGTCGGGGCAGTAAGCAGGACGCTCGATAGGCCTCGGATGGCGTGAGCTCTGTCTGTGGGTAGGTACACCATAGTGGTCGTAGAATCCAGTCTGGTACCAATGAATTCTTTGGACTGGGCCGGGACCAGAGAAGATTTTGGAAGATTGATGATTAGTCCAAGAGTCTCAAAAATACCTCTTGTAGCATTAACTGTGGTCTCGGTTTCTTTCATAGAAGGGGCCGTGAGGAGGCAGTCGTCGAGATAGGGAAAGATGGTGATGCCGGACCGTCGAAGGTACGCAGCTACGACTGCCAGGGTCTTTGAAAAGACTCTTGGGGCTGCGGAGAGACCGAAAGGAAGCACCACATACTGGTAGTGTTCGTTGCCCGGGGTAAAGCGTAGAAATCTCCTGTGAGCTGGATGGACGAAAATATGTAAATACGCGTCCTGGAGGTCGAGGGACGCGAACCAATCCCCTTGGTGTAGCACTGGGATGATGGAGCCCAAAGTAACCATTTTGAATTTCTGTTTCCGCAGGTGGCGGTTGAGGCCACGAAGATCCAGGATTGGTCTCCATCTGCCAGACTTCTTCTCGGTGAGGAAGTACCGGGAATAGAAGCCTCTGCCTCGGAACTCGGGAGGAACTTCTTCCACTGCACCGATGGTAAGTAGGCGCATGACCTCCTCACGCAGTAGAAGCTCATGAGAGGGGTCCCTGAAAAGGGACGGGGATGGGGGGTTGGAGGGAGGTAGAGTGGAGAAGGGAATGGTGAACCCAGAGGTTACGATCTCCCTGACCCAACGGTCTGTGGTGATGGTGAACCAGCGGAGGCGATAAAGGCTCAGGCGACGGTGGAAAAGTTTGGTTACTCGTGACGAAGGCTCCAATAGGGGGATGGTGCGCAGACCCTCGACAAGGGCGTCAAACCTGCTGCCGAGGCTGTTGTTGGTTTTGCGGCTTATTAGGCTGTTGGCGGCGTCGTTGGGGGCGCTGCCTTTGCTTATGTTGGTCATAGGGCCTGAAGCGTTGGGTGGTATAAGAAGAAGGAGGCCTCTGTCTGTTATATGGCCATGCTCTCTTGCGCCTGAAAGGCGGAGTGTACATCCCGAGGGTTCTCAATGTAGCTCGGGAGTCTTTTCCAAAATGGAACACTTGATCCGTGTTCTGGGCAAACAAGAAGGCCCGATCAAATGGGAGGTCCTCCACCTTGGGCTGTAGATCGTTAGGTACAGAAGCAAGGTGGAGCCAAGAGGCACGTCGCATGACGACCGATGTCGCCGTAGTGCAGGAAGCCGAGTTGGCAATATCCAGAGATATCTGGAGTGCATTACAGGATGCTGTATAACCCTCCTGCACAATGGATTTAAGTATGTCCCATTTGGAGTCCGGCAAATGTTGTATTAAAGGCACCAACTTTGAGTAATTATCGAAGTCGTGGTTAGCAAGTTGGGCCGAGTACTTGGCCATCCTCAGTGTGGCTGTTGCTGACGAATATACCTTTCTCCCGAGCAAGTCCAGACGCTTAGCTTCCTTGTCCGTGGCAGAGTTTCTTGATTGTGAGGACTTCGCCTTTTGCTGCGCTGCGTCAAGGACGGAATTAGGAGTGGGGTGCATAAAAAGAAATTCCGCGTCCTTGGCATCGATAAAGTATTTCCTGTCTGTGCGTTTGTTGGTAGGGGGCACAGACGCTGGGGTCTGCCAGATGTCATTAGATATTTCAAGGATCGTGGCATCAAGAGGGAGAGCCAGTTTCGACTTATTGGACTGTTGGAGGTTTCTGAGGAGGGCATGCTGCTTCTGTGGTGCCTCGGAGGTATGTAAATTTTGTGAATAAGCTACCCATTTAAAAAGCTTGTGGAATTGTTTGTAATCGTCCACTAGAGAGGGTTCATCATTGAATACCGCATTGTCTGGGGAAGAGGAAGAGATGTCCGTTGGGGAAGCTGTGGGTTGCTGCTCCACGACAGGTGAATGAGTGATGTCGCCGTGAGGAGCAGAAGTTGTTGACGCATCACCCGTAGGGGTTGGTGGGCGCTGAGCCAGCGGGATAGAGTCCTGGGTTATTGGTCGTGGTGAGTATAATTGCTGCCGCTCTGGAGACAAGGAGGGTGAAGGCATTGTGAAGGAACGTGAACAATCACGATGGGGCGAGATGCACCTACGGTAATGGGAGTCTTGGTGTGAATGTGCCGGAGAGTAAGAAGTAGTGCTCCTATGATGATAGTAACGCGAGTGAGGAGGGGATTGTGAGCGATGGGAATAACGACATGGAGATCTCGAGTAGTATGTGCGGTGGTAACGTGGCGGTGTGATAGACCGTCTTGGAGATCTGTAGTAACGATGTGTGGGAGATTGTCCATAATGGTAGTGCTGTCGTCTTTGACAAGGTGAGAGCGATGGCTCGGGGGAAAATGCCGCCCTGTTGGGACTGGGGGAAGGCGTGCGGGAATGGTGAGTCTTCCTTTGTGCCTTAGTCGGTATTCTCGTGGATGGGGGAGCCATGGGGATTGAGACGACCGAGGCAGAGTCGGATACCTCCCTCGGGAGGCATGGTGACCTAGGTGCGGAGGATGGGGATGCCAGTGCCGTACCCTCCTCTGAGCCGTCAGATTGTTGGCCCACAGGGGCTGGAGCCGAAACGACGGGCAGTGCTGTTCGGGTCGCACACATCGGGTGGTCGGTGCGGGTGTGCCCTCTATGCGATGCGGATCCGCATCCCCAGGTCTTGAATGGGGGTGGGCTGATCTGGGTGCCGACTACTTTCTCGGTGTTGGCTCGGATGTCTGCACCGATTCGGCTCTTGGTGCCGACTTAGTCTTCGGTGCCGACTTAGTTGACGGTGCCGGGTTGGCTCTCCGTGCGGGATTGGTCATCGGTCCCGACTCTGCCCTGGACGTCTGGTCAGGTCCCGTATGCGGCAACGGTGCCGGGTGCCGAGGACCGCACCGTCTCTATATGCGCTGCTGCGTGGAGACTTGGTGCCGCAGATGATGGTGCTGATTCCTGACGACCTGGCGGTACCGAGACTACTGAAAGCGCGGGGCTAGGCGCCGATGTACTTCGGGCTTTGGTTGACTTGTCCGCTCCCTGTCTGGGAGGGAAGCCCGATGAGCTCCGTGCCTCTCCTGCACTTACGCTCCTGGGCAGAGCGGAGCTTTTTCCGTCCCCGGACTTACGTGGGACTGGAGCCTCCCGTTCTGCTGACGGGGGCTGGAGCGCCTTATTGAAGAGTAACATCTTCAGGCGCATTTCTCTATCCCGTCTCGCCCAACAGTGACCGCATTTCTGGGGGATGTGGCCCTCTCCCAGGCAGCGAATGCAACGGGAGTGTCCATCGGAGGCCGGCATGGCGTCACCACACAAGGCACATTTCTTGAAGCCCGGAGAGCCGGGCATACTTAGTGCACCAGTCTTCAGGGGAAGAAACAACTTGAGGGGCTGGTCGGAGCGGCCCTCGGTAACTATAACGGCAACAAGAGAAAAAATTTTTTTTAAAATGACTAACTAGCTAACTAATTATGATAATAAAACTGACTAACAGTATGTAGGAAGGGGCTAACTGGGAAGGAACAGTAAGAAAAATACTATCCAATTTCTCCTCAAGAGAGGAGCGTGTTCCAAGTCCATCTGCGGCCGTGGACGGTTAGGAGGAACTGGCGCGTCGGACCGCGTGACGCAGAAAAGGCGCGAACAGCGCGAGACACCTCTGCACATGCGCGGTCCTCCGGACGGGGCTACTACTGGCAAAAACTTTCCAGATTACGGCGCTGGGACGAGCCCGACACCTATAGTGGAGCACCCACAGGGATATCACTCAAAGAAGAAGGAAAGGACCACTTCGTGATTGAGTTCCCATTTGTGTTGAGGAAACAGGTGTCTGCTCAAGGCGTCTGCAATGGAATTGTCTTTGCCAGGTAGGTATGTTGCTATGAGAGTGATCTTGTGATTGATACACCAATTCCATAGCTTCGTGGCTTCTGCACACAGGGACCTTGATCGGGCCCCTCCTTGTCGGTTGATGTAGTACACCGTGGTGGTGTTGTCGGAGAAGACCTGAACAATCTGACCACAGATCTTGGGAAGGAATGTCTTGCATGCATTGAACACTGCTCTGAGTTCCAGAAGATTGATGTGCTGCAGGGCTTCCTGAGCATTCCATTGGCCTTGAGCCAATTCGCCCTCGCGGTGGGCTCCCCATCCTAGGAGAGAGGCGTCCGAAGTAACTTGGACAGTGGGATGCGGACAGTGGAAGGGAACCCCGGAGAGCATGTTGGTCGGAGAATTCCACCACGCGAAGGATCATTTCACTGTCAATGGCAGTGTTACTAGCCTGTGTATGTCGCAATTGCCCGGGCGATATATGGATGGCAGCCAATGTTGCAGACACCTGAGGCGTAGTCTGGCGTGTTGCACTACATATGTCATCGCCACCATGTGTCCCAGGAGTTGGAGGCAAGTAAGTATTGACACTCTTGGGCTGATGGACAGCGTCTGCGTGAGGTTTTGAATTTTGTGAAACCTTTCTGTAGGAAGATAGGCTTTGGCTGTCATAGAATCTAATCGGGCCGCAATGAACACGAGGGATTTTTGTGGTATGAGCGAAAACTTTGGAACATTCAATACAAGGCCCACATCCGTGAATAAGTCTCGTGTGACCTGAGTGGCCGACAGTGCACCTTCGAATGAATGAGCCTTGATCAGGAAATCGTCCAGGTATGGGAAGATCATGATGCCTTGACGATGAAGGTACGCTGCCAGCACCGCAAGTGTCTTTGAAAACACTCTTAGTGTGGAGGAGAGGCCAAACGGGAGGACTTCGTACTGAAAGTGCTGCGTGCCCACGACGAACCTCAGAAAACATTTGTGTGCTGGGTGTATCGTCACATGGAAATACGCATCTTGTAGATCGAGGGACGTGAACCAATTGTCTTTGTCCAGGGTTGGAAATACAGAAGTTAAAGTCACCATCCTGAATTTCTGCTTCCTGAGGTACCGACTGAGATTGAGCAGGTCCAGGATCGGTCTCCATCCTCCCGATTTCTTCTCGGTGAGAAAATAGCAAAAGTAGAATCCCTTGTCCCAAAATTGATCGGGTACTGCCTCCACCGCACCAATCTCTATGAGATGGAGAACCTCCTGCATTAGGAGGTTCACGTGAGATGGGTCCCTGAAAAGGGACGGGGTTGGAGAGATGGTGGGGGGACGGGAAAGAAAAGGGATGGAGTATCCTGATGTTACTATCTCCCGGACCCAACGGTCTGTTGGGATGGTAAACCATCTGTGCTGGTACGGTCTCAGTCAATGATGGTATAACTTCTGTGTTCCTGGGTCGTACGTTAAAGGAATGGTCCTCAGTCCCTTGATCGCACCATCAAACTTGCTGTTTGTTGTTCTGGGAATTAGGGTTTCGTCCGGTTTGCGGTCTTCGCTTTTGTTGATGTGGTCTGCAGCATTGTTGTTGTTGTTGTTGTGGTGAGTGGTCTTGTTGTCTGAACCTTGGTGCCCCATACGAGAAGGGTCTCTGTCCAAAGTAGGGAGTATATCGTTTGCGACGATATGGAGGTGTATACATCCCTAACGTTTTCAGGGTAGTTCTAGAGTCCTTGCCCGAATGCAGAACTGGGTCAGTTTTCTCCGCAAATAGACTCTGCCTGTCAAAAGGCAGGTCTTCTACCTTAGATTGTAAATCTTTAGGTACGGAGGCCATTTGTAGCCATGAAGAGCGTCTCATAACCACTGATGTCGCCGTGGCCCGTGCCGCTGCATCGGCAATATCCAGGGAAATTTGTAAGGCCGTTGTTGAGGCCGTATAGCCTTCCTGGATAACTGATTTTAAGAGCTGCCATTTCTCGTCAGGCAAGTTCTCTAAAACTGCTACCATCTTCGAATAATTATCGAAAGTATGGTTAGACAGATGGGCCATATAGTTCGCCATACTCAGTATAAGTGTGGCTGAAGAATAAACTTTCCGTCCAAAAAGGTTTAAGCGTTTAGATTCCTTATCAGCCGCAGCATTCCTATGTTGTGGTGTCTTAAGATTTTTGCTGGGCTGCGTCCACAACTAACAAGTTCGGTTGGGGATGCATGAAGAGAAATTCCATCCGCTTCGGTGGAATGAAATATTTCTTGTCCGCCTTCTTATGAGTGGGCTGAGCAGACGCCGGTGCTTGCCATACGTCATCGGCAATTTCTAGGATTGCTTCATCAAAGGGTAATGCCATCTTCGATTTTTGGGATTTCTGAAGATTCTTCAACAGCTTATGTTGTTTCTGTTGGACCTCTGCTACATGCAAGTCTTGTGATTCTGCCACTCTTTTAAAGAGGTCTTGAAACTGACGAGTGTCATCTACTGGAGAAGAATTGCCAGGGAACACCGCATCATCTGGAGAGGAAGAAGCAACAGAATGGTCCACTGGGGATTGTTCCTGATGTTGCTGTTCCAGTGTCACTAGTTGTGTTGGCTCTAAGTGTACTTGAGGGCGAGGCACATTTCCAGCTGGTGTCGAGTGGAGGCAGCTGGTGGTGTAGGGACCCTGGAGCTGGTGTGGGAACAATACCGATAGCATCGTGGAGATTGGGAAGAAGAACACCCAGAAGAGTACCGTTGCTCATTAGGATAGTCGCTATGGTAACGGTGATGGTCATGATAACGAGACGATGAATATGCAGGTGAGTATCGTCGTCTGTACTCGTGACGGTATCGAGGTGAAGATGAGCATGTAGGTGACCTAGGTGAACGAGATCTGCGTCTGTTGTACGAAGGTGATCGAGAATGTCTGCGATAGCGCTGTGGCGATGGTGAGTATCGATGATCGTGTCTTCCCAAGATATTGGTAACATGAGAGTCATGCCTATGCAACTTGGAGAAAGCGGAAGAAGATGATCTGGGCTGTGAATAAGGAGGTAAGTGTTCAGGGCTTGGTGAGAAGTGAAGCCTTGTGCTGGTTGAATGGTCAGCTCCTGCGGGCAGCAATGATTGATGTGACCTCTGGAGGGAGCCTTGGGGCTGCGGTGCTGGTGAATGAGCTGGAAGCCGCTACGGTGCAGCTGTGGAGGCTGAAACACTAGCGCTTCGGCGCTTGTCAGTTTCAGTTGCTAAAGCCGGTGCCGGCGAAGAGCCCGCTGACACTGAGTTCGGCGCCGGTGATAGTGCCGGGGAGAAGGGACATTGGAGATATACCTGGGAAGCCGGTGCTGCGCTCGGTGCCGTAGCAGCCAGCACCAAGGTGGCTGGTGTTGCAGTCGCCGGTGCTGAGATGGTCGGTGCCACGCTATCCGGCGCGGAGAGGGACGGAGCCGGCATGGGCTGTATAGGTGCCGCATTAGCCGGCGCAGCTGTGGTTGGGGCCGACGGTGGCAAGGTCGGTTCCACTGGTGCCAACTGCGATGTCGGGACCGGCTGGGCTGAGGCACCCACAGCCGCGGGTGTGTGAGGGTGCCTGGGGATTGGCGCTGGTGCCGATTCTGATCTGGGAGGCACCGCCATTGGCCGATCCGCCCCCCTGCTAGATGTGGGGCTAGGCTCAGAAACACTGCGGCTCTTCCCATGCTGCTCGCCCTGCTGTAGACCGGTCGATTTGTGACCCCTGCTCTTCGGGGCTTTCATTGCCACCCGAATACTTTGTTGTGAATGAATATCCTGCAGCTGAAGCGCCTTGCTGTAGAGAAGCAGCTTCAGCCGCATCTCACGGTCCCGTCTTGCTCGACCAGACAATTTCTGACAACGGGGGCATTTATGGAGTACATGCCCCTCGCCCAGGCACTTTACACAGAATGAGTGTCCATCAGATGCCGGCATAGCTTCATGGCACTGAGAACACTTTTTGAAGCCAGAGGAAGCCGGCATTACGAAGTGAGGGGAAAAACGTTTCTTTTTCTCTCTTTTTTTTTTTGAAACTGAGGACTATTAAACAAACACTCTCTAACTAAACTAACTTAACTACTAACTATTGGCTAACTAACTAACTAACTATTTACAGAAATCTTTCTTAAACAGCTGAGGAAAAGGGAGTTGCTCCTCCTGCGACTGTTGAATGGTAAGGAGGAACTGGCGGGAAACTGGACTCAGCGCAAGCTAACAATCAGCGTGAGCAGCACACGCCCCACGCGTGCGCAGTCCGGCTGGACCACGGCTGACGACTCTCCGACCTGCGGCTCCGGGATGAGCCCAACACCTCAAGTGGAGCACCCACGGGGACATCACCAAAGAAGAACTAGTGTTTCTTTACAAACCTGTTGAGTTCTGACTGGTCCAGAATGGGCCAAAGGCTACCATTGGCTTTCAGCATTAGGGAGTAAAAAACCCTGGGCTCCTCAGGATAGCTGACAGCTCTGGCATGGATTGTGGATGCAGATGGTGTGGATGTCGGTGCCAAGGGCACAGATGTTGATAATGATGCCACAGGTGGAACAAAGATGCCAACACCACAGATGCTGACCAAGTGCCTTGACTCCTGCCATAGGCATGGGGTCCAAAAGGGCCACTGGGTAGGTTTCTGCTATTGCGGTAGCCATTGTTCTGGTCAGGACCTCTTACTGCTCTGAGAGGAGGAGTGACTGCTCCGGCTGTGCTCAGAATGATAAGAGTCTGACTCTGATGCCTCTGAATATGAGGCCCAAGATGAAGCATTTGAGTCTCTCCATCTGCCCCTGTTCACGAAACTTGGTGCCGTGGTGAGGGGGAACGGCATAACATCATCACCAGTTTACAACAGAGTGCAACAGGTGAGATGGCAGAAGTGCTGGTGCAGTCTCACTTCTGGGTGGCAAGAACAAGACCATGATGGTGAGGGTGTTCTCAGCCACTTGCCACGCCTCTGGCATTAACAAGAGAGGTAGACTCTCTGACTCTGTGGATAAGTATACATGCTCCAGGCTCAACCATCTCTCTTGGCTGAGAACAGACATGGCTGCACAGTGAGTCTCCATGCTGTGGCCCCAACTGAGGTGCTGCCAGCACCTGGGCTTTGTGTCTTCATGTCAGAGAACAGTCCCTTTCAACTCTTCTTCTGCATCAGCGGAACAGGTGAGATGGCAGAAGTGCTGGTGAAGTCTCGCTTCTGGGTGACAAGAACAGGGATGCAAGGGTGAGGATGTCCTCAGCCGGTGCCAAGGGGCAGAATGGTCCTGGCATGCGCCAGGAAAGTGTTCAGACACCTTGGTGATGTCTTTCTTCAGCACATGATCCCTTGAAAAGAACATCAGCATGCTACACACTGAGAAAGAGGTGCTCAAGGGCAGTACTACAGTGCTGGGGTCCAACTGGGGCTGGAGCTAAGCCTTTATTAGGAGGATTTTTAGCTGCTGTTCATGCTCTTTTAGAAAGTCCTTGGTCAGAATTCCTAACAGATCTTGCAGTGGTCTTTCTGGTGACCCTTCACCCAGGGCTCTGAGGCAGGATGTGTGGGGGGTCACTTTTTGGCATGCACTTTGCACAGTCCTTGCATGTCTTCAAACCCAGCAACCACAGCATACCACGGGAGCGGCAGGAAAGCTGGGGGAGGGGCAAGCCCCCTTAACTGAAACTTAACACTGACTGCTAAACTGAAACTTAACACTGACTGCCAGACTAACAGCAACTCCAAATAAGAATTATACTGGGTACTGCTACAGCAACTTGCCAAAGCAAGAGCAAGGGAAAATTCCAGTTACCATTACTATCAGTAAGAAGGAACTGAGGAGGGAGTCGGTTGGCACTATCTGGAGCACCATGCAGGCACCACCCCAGGGAGCACCCAGATGGATCCTATAGGGAGCGGCTAGGGAAAAATCTTTCAGCTACTGTGCACACACACACAACCTGACTGGAATGCACATGAACAAGCACTTGAAAAATACACATAAATTGCTTTAAAGACAGGTAATCTTAACTGGCAACTCAACCAGTTGTGAAGTTGGTCAGTGCAATTTAAAAAATTTAAACTAAATTCAATGTAATTAGATCAGTGTAATTTTAAGATCAAGTGTTTACATTTCGAGCAGTTGTTTTCAAACTTTTTTTTCCTCATGATCCAGATGAAGAAAACTGTTGATGCCCACGATCTAACATAATTTGACTAGAGTGTGATCTCCAGGGTAGAGCTGAGGATGAGAGCTTTGGGGAGAGTCAGGGCTGGGACAGGGGGAGTTTCCCATCAGCGGCTCCAGATCAGCAGTGCAGCAGGGGTGCTAAGGCAGGCTTCCTGCCTCTCCAGGCACTACAGATCATGCTGTGCCCCAGAAGCAGCCAGCAGCCGGTTTCCAGACAATAGGAGTGTGGAGCCAGTGCTCAGGGCAGGGGCAGTGCACAGAGCCCATGCACTCTCCCCTTCCGCCACCTAGGAGCCATGCCTGAGGCAGGTAGCCTACCAGAGCACCCTTGCTGATTACCTGATCATCCTGCAGCACTGAGACCCAGTACCTGACATGCCACAACACAGTAATGGGCCATGACCTGTAGTTTGAAAAGCACTGATTTAGATCTTTGAAGGATAGGGTGTTGACAGGTGCTCTGAAATGTAAAATATCAGATCCTGTCCCAGTGAAGACAAATTATCTTGGATGCACTAATTAAAAGACATAAAATAATCACAAAGGTAGGACTGCAGGGGACCTCAATAGGTCATCTAGTCCATAGATGAGGCAGGACTAAGTATCCTCTATAATACCCCTCTAATATCATCCCTGCTGGTCTAACCTGTTTGTGAAGACCTCCAATGACAGGGATTCCACAAACTTCCATGGTCATTTGTTCCAGTGCTTAACTACCTTTACAGCTAGCAAGTCTTGTCTAACCTTAATCCCCTTGTTGCATTTTATGCCCATTTCATATCCTGTCCTCATTGGATAAGGCAAACAACTTATCCCTCTTTTTATAACAATCCTTTTTATATATCTGAAGACTTATGTCTTCCCTCAATCTTCTCTTCTTCAGACTTAAACCCATTTCCTTATAGGTCTGGTTTTCTAGGCCTTGAAACATTTTTGTTTTTCTCTTCTGGACTTTCTCCAAAGCATGGTGTCCAGAACAGAACACAGAACTTCAGTAGAGGCCTTATCCTCTCTGAGGAGAATTGAAGAATTGCTTACTGTATCTTGCTTACAACACTCCTGCTAGTACATTGCACTTGAGGGGGTACGGGGGGGGGGGAATTCCCACAACTGTATTATAGTGTTGACTCATATTTAGCTTGTGATTCACTAATCCCCAGATGGTTTTCTGCAGAACTACTTCCTAGACAGTTAATTTTTCATTTTGTATATGTGCATGTGAGGGGTCATGCCAGTCCCACACTGGCCCAGCAGGGATTAACCACACACTTTAGGCGGGGAAGTAAGATCCCCATGCTTTTGCTGGACATACTTGTTTGGAAGCTGTATATAAAAGGAAATCACTCAGCTCAATCAGGGCTGAATAAAGGAGGAGAGCAGATGCATGCTGCAGCAGCTCCCTGGCAGGAGCCTAACATTCCAGCTTGCAGCACCTGAATGCACTGAATCCACAGCAGGACCCCAGTTGACTGGAGGATAAGGGAGATGGAAGACCACTACCCCTGGAGGAGCTACAGGACCAAGGGCTGGAAACAGCCCAGGGAACATGCATGTTGATCATTAAACCTAAACCTGAAGCCAAGATTACTAGTTCCACAGAGCACTGGGTCAGGAATAGGATAGTCCTTGGTCCCCACTAGTCTAACGATAAGCCCCGTAGTCCTCATGCCAAGGACAGTCCCATAGACTCTAACTGCTAGGCCGCACCACTCTGAGGCCAAGGGTAGCTCCCTAATCTCCATCATCTAGGACTTGCCACTCTGCCCATGAGAAACCACATTCACCAAAAGGGAGCATTCTCTCCCAACTGTATGAAACTCTACCATAGTACTATTATTCCTTCATAAATGTAATACTTTGAATTTGTCCTTGAATTTCATCCTGTTTATTTCAGACCATTTCTCCAGTTTGTCAATTTTGAATTCTAATCCTATTCTCCAAAATGCTTGCAACCCTTCATATCTTGCTTTCATCCATAAACTTTGTAAACGGTACTCTCTATGCCATTAACAAAATCACTTGAAAAGATATTGAACAGAACCAACCTAGGATAGATCCCTGCAGGACCCCATTCAATATGCTCTTCCAGCTTGACTGAATTACTGATAATTACTCTCAGTATGATTTTCCAACAAGTTGTGCACCCATCTTTTAAGTTTGTCTAGGCTATTTTCCCCCTAGCTTATGAGATGGACATATGAGAGAGCATCAAAAGCCTTACTAAAGTTGAGATATTAAATCTACTTCTTCCTCCCATCCACAAGACTTGTCCTGTCAAAGGATATTAGGTTGGTTTGACATTTGCTCCTGACAAATCCAATTAGCTGTTATTTTTAATCTTATCTTTTAGGTGCACACAACGATTTGTTCCATTAGCTTCCAAGTACCAAAGTTGGGATGTCTGGTTTATAATTCCCTTGGCTGTCCTTATTCACCCTTTCATTCATAGGTATATTTGCCCTTTTCCAGTCCTCGGATGTCTCCTATTTCCACAAGTTCTCAGTAATAATTGCTGATGGCTCAGCAATTTTCAGCCAGTTCCTTAAATATTCTAGGATGTATTTCCTCAGTCCCTTCTGACTCAAAACCATCTAACTTATCTACGTTTTTAGATGTCTGTTAGAGACAAGGAAAGTGAGTTAATATATTTTAATTTGACCAACTTCTCTTGGTGAGGGAGATAAGCTTTTTAACCATACAGCGCTCCTTTTCAGCTCTAAGAAAAACACTTCCAAGCACCAGAACAAAGTGCAAGGTGGAACCGTTTGTTTATCATAAACAGCACATACTGTAAACAAACCTTCAAGGTAGAGTGGCCTGTTAACATCTCTGCAGTCATAAGACAAAAAAGGGGGATTAGTGGACCACAGACTGTTGTAATAAACCATAAATCCAGTGTCTGTCCAGTCCATGATTTTTCCCAGGCTCATCTTTTCAAAAGTGTTGTATACGTTTCCTTTGAGGATTAGGACTAATAGGGCTTATTCAGAATGATCACTTGTAGAAGAGTGTTCATCCATATGATGACAGATGTTTTTTTCTTATTTTCCTGTGAGGGTTCAACTCATTGTTTCTCTATTGTAGTTTTAAACTATACTCAGTTTACACTGATGTTCATTATGTTAATCATCTGATCATAGCTAACATTTTTGATCAACACTGGAACAAAAAAAAGAAGCTTAACACTTTTGTCCATAGTTTTCTGATTTGTCTTTTCTGCTTCCTGCAGTAATAGGCCTACCTTGTGTTTGGTCATCATCTTGCTTATAATGTATTTGTAAAGTGTTTCATTGTTACCCTTTATGTCCCTAGCTAGAGTTTAATCTTGTTTTGTGCCTTTGACCTTTCTAATTTTGTCCCTACATGCTTGTGTTTTTGTTTTTATTATATATAAATAAATTATAATTTGACCAACCTAGTTTCGGCTTTTACAAGTTGAACCTCTCTAGTCTAGAACTCTCTTGTCTGGAAACATCCGTCGTCCAGAATGATTTTAGTTAGCTGGATGTCCATTTTTCCTAAGTGTAGCCAAGTTTCCCACAGCCCCATAAAGTTTGTTTACAGCCACAAGTGCTAGCTCTCAATGTTCCATGCTGTTATTCAAGTCTAATTTACTCCTAAATGTCTTCTAACAGCACAGTAAAAGCAGTGGACATGTTTGTAATGCAGCTAGATACTACAGACCTCCCATGCTACACAAAATTCTCACATTCAGAACCGGTCAGGCTTGAGGGTGCCAGACTAGTGAGGTTCAACCTGTATTCAAATAACTCTGAGCTTCAGGTAATTTAAGATCTCCTGATTAAGCCTTCAATTTAACATTGAAATCCTAGATGCCCAAAGCAATGGTACTCGATTATTTCCCTTTGTAAACTAATACAGATTTCAATCAAACAGTCAGAAATCTTTCCCCTCCTATTATTCAGCCAAATTTTGTGTCTTGTTTTTACAGCATTAAACCCAGTTACTTTCCAATTTTTTTAAAAAAACATTAATTGATCATACCAATTTCACTGAAATATAAAATGTTTGCCTTTAATAACTCTCCAAAAGGTGTAATATCTGAGTTTGAAGCCACTGATTTTTCAAATTATGAAATTTATAGACGTTTACTCTAGTAACTTCAAGTACCCCACCATGAAGTAGAAAGATCATGATAATCACCGGATCATCTGTCTCACAACAGGTCACGATAGAATCTAGTGTGATGTATCAATGTTACCAAAGGCAAACAAAATACAATAGGACCATATGAATGGCCCCAATTGGGGAGGAGGGAATGAAATCTTTGAGAATGGTAATGTGGTATCAAGTAACCAAAAAAAAACAAAAACAAAAAACAAAAACAAAAAACCATCACTACTGTTAACGTACATACCAATTCTTCCACCAAACTCTAGCTCCTTTGTTTGTGTTGATACTTTTTCAGTAGTTTTTGCTGTCTCAAAAACTCTTTCTTCCAAAAATATTTCTTCTTTCTTCTTCTCTCTTCTTGGATGTAAGCTGTACTGGTCAAGCACATGCCCAATTTCTAGCTCTGATTCAACTTTTTGCTGGTAAAGAACAAAAGGGTTTTAAAAAAATTCTCTTATTCTACAAAGAGTGGCATAATCAAGAGAACAATCAGATTTGAACACTGAAGTACAATGCATTTTTCCACATATAAAAGGTATTATTCAACTATATAGCCGTGAGAGAAAACAGCTGAAAGGCATTCTGCTTAATAATATTCCCCCATATTCTGCTTTGTCTCCATCCTTTCCAATTATACAAGCGCTACACCTTCCTTCAGATGAGTGTTAAACTAAATGACCACTTATACCTGCCAGAAGAAATGTTTTTAATAAAAGCAAAGTTAGTGCTAAGTTTCACTGCTGAATCTCATCTTTGCTGTATGTTGCATTCCAAAACCCTCCCCTTAATTTATATATTGTCTTTTTATACGAATTTGTAAAATGCTTAATACACAGCACCGTAGTAATAAGAAACACTATTTTCTGATATTGCTGCAGATTTCCTGTTTTCTTACCTGTAAGATTTGAAAGGAAGCATCATTTCTTTCTGTACTATCAGGCTCACCGTTGAAACTTCTAGTGTTGTTCTCACTAAATTTCTAATTGGAAGAAAATGAATTTTTAAATGTTACTAATGAATTAAAATTAGTACATAATGAACAATTAAAACGTATTTATCAACAGTCATGTTTGTAACAGCCAATTACTATAATTCAAATATTAGAGAAAGTTTTTTTGATCCATCCCCATTTGTTTATTTTGTGCACCTGACAGCATTTTTTTTTTAAGTGAGCAGATTCAATCTCCACTATTAGGGTGAGTCTTAAAGGAAAAAAGGAGAGCTCCTTTAACGGTAGGAAAATCAATAGTAAAACAGAAAATTAGCTGGGAGAATTCAGCGGTAGATGCAGTTCTCAAAACACTTTTAACTCAATGAACTGAATGTCAATTACAAATAGTGTGTCCATTTAACAATTATGTTGTGCAAGCTAATGCACTCTCCCAAAATTTTGTCCTGCAAGATAACACAAAAAAGAAACAGACCTGCCAAGTCAAAAAGATGTCATTTAATATTATACCTTTCAACAGTAAAAAGATAAGAGCCAAATATGTTCTGCAGACAAACCTGAATTCTGGCTATACACCTCTTAAAAAAAAAAAAAATCTCACTGATCAAATAATGTTTTTCTTTCTTCTTTGCTTCTGCTTCACAGCAGGGAGTTTCAGAGAAACCTGCCTATTGCTAAGGAGGAAGACAAAATTATGAATTCTTCAGGGACTGATTTGCTCCTACCATGTCTGTTCCCTAAGTTTAAACAAGTCAAAACCCCACAGTTTAGAATATAAGGACCTTCATACACAGAAGGAGGATTGTGGAGCACAAGTAACTAGAAACTAGGGATGTGAACGTATAACCGTACAAACAGTTAACTAATAAGCCTGGGCTTGTCAATTAATGTTCACGGTTACACACAGGCTTCCGAGGGAGCCAGCTGCCACCCTGCACTGCTGCCTCTAATACTGCTGTTTGCTGTACATGCCAGCTGCTTTTCGGAGTGGTGCAGGGCCAGGGCAGGAGTAAGCCTGCCTTAACCCCACTGCTCCATCACCCAGAAGCTGTCTCAGTTAAACGGTGTCCAGCCAGAGCCTGCTTCCTGAACCTCCTCCTACACCCAACCTCCTGCCCCAGACACAAATCCTCCTGCACCCAAACTCCTTCCCAAACCCTGCACCCCGAAACCCCTCCTGGAACCCAATCCCCTGCCCTGGGCTAAGTCCAGAGCCCCTCCCACATTCCAAACTCCTTGGCTCAAGACCAGAGCATGCACCCCAAGCCCGCAGCCCAGCCTGGTGAAAGTGCACGAGGATGGGGGAGTTAGGGAGATGGAGTGAGCAGGTGAGGCCTTGGAGTGAGGGGTACAGCACGAGCAGGGCCTCTAAGAAGGGGCGGGAAAGAAATGGGGCAAGGGTATTTAGGTTTTGAGGTAGATCTTACATTGCACTTAAATTGAAAAAGTGATCATGTGGTTAAAAAGGTTAGAGACCACTGCTCTACAGCAAGCTAGTCCTAAATCCTTTATCAAAATCCCAACTTCCTGCAACAGATTCAGATAATTTTTTAATATACAGGTTTTTTAATGAACTAAATATGAAAATGAATTTAATCGATATTGTAGCACATGCCTGTTTTGATGCTAAATGTGACTTTATATTGTTGCTAAGTTTTCAATGTGCCACAGATATTCATCTTTAGGTTTCAGTATTAACAACCAGTAAGATATACTGGACAGCTGAAACCTCTTAAAACTACTGCAGGGGCGGCCAGCCCTTTGGGTTACGGCTCATTTGGAGCTGTGTGCCTGTACACGTCACGGCCGCTCTGCGCACATGCCCCAGCACCTGAAGGGAGAAGCGCATGGCTGCGGCGGCTCCTGTGACACCCAGGCATTGGGTTAGAGGATGAGGGGTGCAGGCTGGGGGTGCCTGGCTCTGGGGGAGGGCATTGGGTTAGAGCAGGGAGACTGGGGGTGACTGGCTCTGCGGGAGGGGTGGGTGCATTGGGTTAGAGTGGGGGGTCTGCGGGAGGGGTAGGTGCATTGGATTAGAGCGGGGGGGAGGGGGGGGTCCTTAAACTCAAAGTCTTCATAGATGCAGAATAAGGCAGCCAACACAGATGTCATATTTAAATCCTAGGGCAAAAAAAGAATCCATATGTACTTGGTTTACACTGTGTTTCTTTAAAGAAAATTCAAAGGCTATATTGTTTGCCATGATGAACCAATTATTCTGAGATATGAGGCACTGCCGCTTTGAAATGCCGTGGGGAGCATGGGGCCAGAGGGATACTGCCCTGCTGGCCCCATGCTCCCCGTAGCGCTTTCGCCTTTTAAGTGTAAGAACAGCTCTAGGGCTGTTGCTACACTTCAAAGGTGGAGGTGCCCTACTGAATAATCGAGTAGTTGTTGCAAACCGCATCAACTATTCAATTAGTCAATTATTCAAAATTTAACATCCCTAATCCAAACCTTCAAATTTTTCACTCCACTAAAAATGTGTCATTTTAGACTACACATGTTTAAAAGACAGTATATATAAGTGCACATACGCAGGATCTGAAAAATCTTAAATCAGAAATTAATTCAATACCAGAAAAGTTAAGTTAGCTTCCCGAACGGTTTTCTTTTTCTCATCTTTAGATTCTCTGCTTTGAGAGGAAGAACGACGTTTGCCTTTTGATGACCGACCAGGAGAACGAGATCTGGATCTGCTACTACTGCGTCTGGAAGGAGAACTTGAAGAAGAATTGCTTTTTCGATGTTTAAATGATGACACAGACTGAAAGAAATAGGAAACATTAAACATGATTTTTAAAGCTTTCGTAAATGATGGAGTAAATTTAAAGTCAGATACAATTAGACTTAGTTATTTTAGCTATTTCTCAATGTACATTTGTACCACTGAAAACATCTAATACCTACAAAAAATTAAACATTTTTGTAGTAAACTTAGGACTCAAAGAACTCAATTGTCAGTTCTAGTAACCGAACAGGTAGAACAGAAACAATGGCAATGCAAAGCTTTCTTACTCAGCTAATATTCCACAAGACCGAGATGGAGGGACAATCTCATTAGTATTTAGTCCCTAGTCATTACTAGTTCATACTTAAGCTAGGGACGTGATAGTGTACGCTAGGGGTGGGCAATAATTTTTGGTGGGGGGGGGGGTCACTAAAATTTAGGTAAATGATCAAGGGCTGCACTTTTCTGTGGGGTCTAGGATGGAAGCTGGGTACAGAAGGGCACTGGGGTAACTTCATTTGGTGGCCCCTAGTTTTTATATTATGGGAACAAGTAAATAACTTTTCCTTATTCACTTTCTCTACACCAGTCATGATTTTATATACCTCTATCATATCCCCCCCTTAGCCTCCTCTTTTCCAAGCTGAAAAGTCCCAGTCTCTTTAATCTCTCTTCAGATGGAACCTGTTCCAAACCCCAATCATTTTAATTGCCCTTCTTTGAACCTTTTCTAATGCCAGTATATCTTTTTTGAGATGAGACCACATCTGTACGCAGTATTCAAGATGTGGGCGTACCATGGATTTATATAAGGGCAATAAGATATTCTCCGTCTTATTCTCTATCCCTTTTTTAATGATTCCTAACATCCTGTTTGCTTTTTTGACTGCCACTGCACACTGCATGGACGTCTTCAGAGAACTATCCACAATGACTCCAAGATCTCTTTCCTGATTAGTTGTAGCTAAATCAGCCTCCATCATATTGTATGTATAGTTGGGGTTATTTTTTCCAATGGGCATTACTTTACATTTATCCACACTAAATTTCATCTGCCATTTTGTTGCCCAATCACTTCGTTTTGTGTTCTTCACAGTCTGCTTTGGTCTTAAGTATCGTCTGCAATCTTTGCCACCTCACTGTTTACCCCTTTCTTCAGATCATTTATAAATAGGTTGAATAGGGTTAGTCCCAGTATGGACCCTTGCGGGACACCACTAGTTACCTCCCTCCAATTCTGAAAACTTACCATTTATTCCTACCCTTTGTTTCCTGTCTTTTAACCAGTTATCATCCGTGAGTGGACCTTCCCTCTGATTCCATGACAGTTTACTTTGCTTAAGAGATGTTGATGAGGGACCTTGTCAAAAGCTTTCTGGAAATCTAAATACACTATATCTACTGAATCCCCCTTGTCCACATGTTTGTTGACCCCGTCAAAGAACTCTAATAAATTAGTAAGACATGATTTCCCTTTACAGAAACCATGTTGACTTTTGCCCAACAAATTATGTTCTTCTATGTATCTGACAACTTTATTCTTTACTATTGTTTCAACTAATTTGCCCGGTACTGACATTAGACTTACTGGTCTGTAATTGTCAGGATCGCCTCGAGAGCCCTTTTTAAATACTGGCATTACATTAGCTATCTTCCAGTCATTGAGTACAGAAGCTGATTTAAAGGATAGGTTACAAACCACAATTAGTAGTTCCGCAACTTCCCATTTGAGTTCTTTCAGAACTCTTGGGTGAATGCCATCTGGTCCTGGTGACTTCTTACTGTTAAGTTTACCAATTAATTCCCAAAACCTCCTCTAATGACACTTCAATCTGTGACAAGTCCTCAGATTTGTCACCTATAAAGGATGGGTCAGGTTTGGGAATCTCCCTAACATCCCTAGCTGTGAAGACTGAGGCAAAGAATTCATTTAGTTTCTCCACAATGACTTTATTGTCTTTAAGTGCTCCTTTTGTATCCTGATCATCCAGGAGCCCCACTGGTTGTTTAGCAGGCTTCCTGCGTCTGATGTACTTAAAAAACATCTTGTTATTACCTTTTGAGTTTTTGGCTAGCTGTTCTTCAAACTCCTTTTCAGCTTTTCTTATTACATTTTTACACTTAATTTGGCAGTGTTTATGCTCCTGTCTATTTACCTCACTAGGATTTGACTTCCACTTTTTAAAAGATGCCTTTTTATCTCTCACTGCTTCTTTTACATGGTTAAGCCAAGCCACGGTGGCTCTTTTTTAGTTCTTCTACTGAGTTTTTTAATTTGGGGTATACATTTAAATTGGGCCTCTATTATGGTGTCTTTGAAAAGTGTCCATGCAGCTTGCAGGGATTTTACTTTAGTCACTGTACCTTTTAATTTCTGTTTAACTAACCTCCTCATTTTTATATAGTTCCCCTTTCTGAAATTAAATGCCACAGTGTTGGGCTGCTGAGGTGTTCTTCCCACCACAGGAATGTTAAATGTTATTATATTATGGTCACTATTTCCAAGCGGTCCTGTTATAGTTACCTCTTGGACCAGATCCTGTGCTCCACTCAGGACTAAATCGAGAATTGCCTCTCCCCTTGTGGGTTCCTGTACAACTGCTCCAAGAAGCAGTCGTTTAAGGTATCAAGAAATTTTGTCTCTGCAATTCATCCTGAGGGGACATGTACCCAGTCAATATGGGGATAATTGAAATCCCCCACTATTACTGAGTTCTTTATTTTGATAGCCTCTCTAATCTCCCTTAGCATTTCATAGTCACTATCACTGTCCTGGTCAGGTGGTCGATAATAGATCCCTACTGTTATATTCTTATTAGAGCAGGGAATTACTATCCATAGAGATTCTCTGGAACATGTTGACTCTTAAGATTTTTACTTCATTTGATTATAAATTTTCTTTCACATAGGGTATGTCTACACTAGCTCGTTAATTCGAGCTAGGTAGGCAAATCAGGCAACCGGAGTTGCAAATGAAGCCCGGGATTTAAATTTCCCGGGCTTTATTTGCGTGTTCCCGTCCGGCCGCCATTTTTAAATCCCCCTTAGTCCGAACGAACTGCCCGCGGCTACACGCTGCAGTTTAAAGTTAATCCGAACTAAGGACTTAACTGCAGCGTGTAGCCGCGGGCAGTTCGTTCGGACTAAGGGGGATTTAAAAATGGCGGCCGGACGGGAACACGCAAATAAAGCCCGGGATATTTAAATCCCGGGCTGCATTTGCAACTCCGGTTGCCTGATTTGCCTACCTATCTCAAATTAGCGAGCTAGTGTAGACATACCCATATAGTGCCACTCCCCCACCCACACAACCTGTTCTGTCCTTCTGATATATTTTGTACCCCGGAATTATTGTGTCCCATTGATTGTCCTCACTCCACCAGGTTTCTGTGATGCCTATTATATCAATATCCTCTTTAACACGAGGCACTCTAGTTCACCCATCTTATTATTTAAACTTCTAGCATTTGTGTATAAGCACTTTAAAAACCTGTCACTGTTTATTTGTCTGCTCTTTTCTGATGTGTCAGATTCTTTTTTATATGAATGTTTTTTGTCTGATCTGGCCCATACTTTATCCTCTTCCATCGTCTCCTCCTGACTAAAACCTAGAGAATCTCTATCAATAGACTCTCCTCTAAGAGACGTCTCTGTCCGATCCACGTGCTCCTCTGCACCAATCAGCTTTCCCCCATCTCTTAGTTTAAAAAGACCTTTTTAATGTTAAGTGCCAGCAGTCTGGATCCACTTTGGTTTAGGTGGAGCCCATCCTTCCTGTATAGGCTCCCCCTAACCCAAAAGTTTCCCCAGTTCCTTATAAATCTAAACCCCTCCTCCCTTCACCATCGTCTCAGCCACGCATTGAGACTCTGAAGCTCTGCCTGCCTACCTGGTCCTACACGTGGAACTGGCAGCATTTCTGAGAATGCCACCATAGAGGTCCTGAATTTCAGTCTTTCCTAGCAGCCTAAATTTGGCCTCCAGGACGTCTCTGCTACCCTTCCCTATGTCATTGGTACCTACATGAGATTGGCTGAGGTCAGTTCTTATTGGACAGTTGTTTCTGGCCAATAGGAGCTGAGGATTGGGCTGAGGGCAGGGAGATCACACAAAGTTTCCCTCCTCCCTACAAAGCAGAGATACATCGGGACTGCACTTTAAACTGCAGCAGCTGCATGCTTGAGGGTGGTCCCCGGGCTGGATCCAGTGGCTTGGCAAGCCAGATCTGGCCCCCGGGCCATATTTTGCCCAGCCCTGGTGTACACAGTTATATGGAAACAACCCTTCCCCCGCCCATCCCCTGAAGCAACTCTGACAAGACAGGCTCGAATATCTGGATGCTTTAAATTTGGATGCAGATCTGAGTACAGCCTGGAGATTGCACTAACTACATTGTCCTTCTAGCAGCAGTAAAGATAAAGGTTTTCATGTCAGCTGCCTATACCACAGAAATGTTGCTGACTCTTCTAACAAACCCAGTAGGAATAAACAGGCTGTCTTCTGAGATCTTGTTGCAGATAGTGTACAAAACCCTAACTTCTATCTCTTATTGTCTGGTGTGCTTGGAGGTTCTGGAGGAAGACTGAAATACAGTATTTTCAGTATGCAGATGCCCCCCAGCTCTATTTCACTATCACCGGTCCAACCAATTCTGTTGGATGGCTTCTCCTGGACTATGTAGAGGTTAGGGGCATGGATAAGGCTAGCTGTTGCACTTTAGTGAAAACACTACTCCACCAACAGGAGGGCTTCTCCTGTCAACCGAGGTACCACTTCTTATAGAGATGGAACAACATTTTGACAGAAGAAGCCTTTACGTCAACATAGCACCGTTTATACCAAAGTTAAGTTGGAATAACTACATTACTCAGCAGTGTGTATTTTTCATATCCCTCCGTGACATAGTTTACAGCGTAGACTTGGCCTTAGTCTAAAATAAAACTAAGGCAATTTGGGAGAAGCAACAATAAAATAAGATATGGAAACAATTATCTTCCCTTTAATATATGGTGTTTGGCTACTTTTTATTAAAGTTTGTTTTGTGAGGTCTGATTGAATTCCCAGCTGCTGCTTATTATTAGCTGTGGTGAGAAAGACTCATCTATATTTGACCAGGAGACGTAAAGCACTTCATTCAGACATACACCTTGCTTTTTCAGCATTTTTTACCCCCAGATTAGATTACTGCAGTGTGCTTTGCACAACGCAACACACTTTAAATCATCATGGAAACAGAATGATGTAGAATGTGGCAGCCCATTTCAAAAGTAGTTTTACTGACGAAGAGCACACAATACCCACGTTTCAGGATGCACAATGGTTTCTGGATACAGTTTAAGATATTGTTTTTCCATATAAAACTGTAAGGGTAAAGTTTTCAAAAGTACCTAAGACTGTAACTTCACTAGGAAAAAATCTGTCAAACTCAAGTGACACAACTGAGATAAAATCCTAGTGAAAACAGGGTAATCTATAGCTTTCACACTATTTAGCAGATTAAGTCAGGAACCTACTATAACTCAATTTGCAAACCACCTCTCTTTGATAATCATGACAAGGCTACAGTAACTTAGAAGCCTACACCCTACTAACTTTCTATAAGAATTAAACATCTAAATCATTTGGGAACTACAGGTTGGACCTCGCTGGTCCAGCACCCTCGGGACCTGATTGGTCCCAAATGAGGGGATTTGCCGGACCACAGAAGATCCCTCCCCCATAGCCATGCTAGGGCTAGGGCTCCAGCCTGCCCTCACTCTGCCTCAGCCCCCAGAGACTCCCACCAGCCCTGCTGCTGCCAGGACCAGTGCGCTACGGCCAGAGCTCCGCAGCCACCCAGCGAGGGCCAGAGATCTGCAGCTGGGGCAGAGGGACGGGGACAGAGCTCTGCGGCCTGGGCCAGAGCTCCATGGCTGCTGCTGGGGTCAGAGCTACTTGGCTGGGACTGGAGGTCCACAGCCACTACCAGCTCCCCGGCTGCTGCAGCCAGGGAGCTCCGCTGCAGCCAGAACTCTTCACCATGCCATCTGTCCCTCCCCCCCACCACCACACACACACTCTGGGCTCCTGGCTGAGTTGCCAGTGCCCCTTTCGGTGCTCCTGCCCCTCTGCCAGACCTCCCTCTTCCTGCGCTCTGTGGTCCAGGAACATTTCTTGCCAGAGCAGGGAGTCCCGGTTAAGGAAGGTACAACCTGTATTTGGAAATTTTATCCCCAAGGGCTTGGGGCCCTGCCTACTTGGGAAGGCACAGCCACTCCTCCCTGTGCTATGCTTCTGCAATTACAATAAGAGGTGCTCAAGCTGGAATGTACTCAGTATAAAAGACTGATGGTGGGACTTTTTGAGTGAGAGGCCCTCCCTTTTTAGATTTTTTGGTTTTGCTTCAATTTGTAAAATCAAACCCCCAACACTTGGGAGCAAAACTATTCAAACATATCCAAGGCCCTCTAACTGATGACTGAGAAAATTTTCACTCAGTTCTATGGTCATACAAATCATCTATATTTACATCAGGAAAGCAAAAGAACCAGCAATTCACCAATGTGCTGCTCTGTTGTGAGAAACAGATTAAGATTTTAGGTTAATTTAAACAATATACTGATTGTTACTTTTCTTATTCTTACAAACAAGATGTTTTCAAGATTATGTTGCCAGAGTCTCTAACATAAAGTAGGGATGTGACATAACATGTAATTGAAAAGTCATATAAGTGCATCAAATTTTAGTGGTTACACGACTATTCGATAGTTCCCAGAGGCAGGGACGGCAGCCAGTGCATTCCTGAGGAGGCCCCTGCCATCCTATGCTACTGCCTCTCTATCAGAGGCAGCAGTGCATGGTGGCAGCAGCCCCAGTCGATGGGGGGCCCAAGCTCCCCGCAGACAGAGGCTGCGCCAGCATCCACAGAGCAGCCTCTGTACAAGGCAAGCCCGGGCCTGCCGCAGACAGAGGCAGCTCCGTGGCAGCCTTCCCCACCCCACACTGCTGCCTCTGATATTAGCAGAAGCATGGGGGAAGAGGGTGGGCAGGCGGAGCCGATGCTTGTGGGGAGCCTCAAACAGAGGCAGCAGCATGAGATGGAGGGGGACAGGTGGTTCCATGGGATCCGGTGCTCATGGGGAGTTGGTTTAAAAGCTGACTTCTCACAGGCACCAGCTCCTGCCTCCCCCTCTCCCATGCTCCCTCTGATACAGAGGAAGCAAGTGGGTGGGAGGGAGAATGCATGTAGTTGACAGGATCAACCAAAAAATGCAGGCTTATCAGTTAATTGTGTAGGGGTCTACATGTTGACATCCCTAACATACAGCAAACAAACCACACAAATCCTTTTAACATGCATTAAAATATACATAATGAACAGTTAAAACATTTTTAAAAAGAAGTAAACTTTGATTCTAATAGCCTCTCATTTCCCATTTTTATAGTCTTTTATACCTTTGCTGGGCAGCAATTCAGATTGTATAAAATACTCTTTAAGAAAACTAAAGCTTTCAGGTTTTGTTTCTCAAATTCAATCCAGCTTCTTCTTATGAAGATAGGTCATACACACAAAGGAGAGGCAAAAAATAAGCAAAAGATTTTAAAACTATCAAACACTGTATTTGTTGCTCAGTTTCTGGAAAAAAAAAAATCTCCTATACAGTATTTAGCAAAAAATTCAGATACCTACTCTGGGGCAAGACAAGCGTTCAGACATCAGTTTTACTTTTCCCCTGGCATAGCAAAATACTGCAAAGATATCTGTCATACCAATCTTATTAGACAAGACAAAAAATGATAAAGATTATGGGAAAAGTGACATTAGGAAGGGATTAATAGTAGAAGCCTTAGATTCTCTTCTCAGGATTTGTTCAGGACATAGACATGGAAACGTTATTCTCTCCGATCCCTTCACTTCACCTGCTGTGAACATATTTCAGGATCAGAAAAGAAAGGGGTTTCTTCGTCCCAGATAGTAGCAGTGAAAGCCATGACGTTGATAAAGACTTTTATTTCCTTCATTATCAAAATTGCTAAATATTGCTCAGAAAAGAAGTCCAGAACAGACAGCAATCTTGCCCCTAACTGAAGTTTTCACTGGCCCTCATGCATGCTTCCTATCATTTAAACATACTTATTTTTTTCTAAAAAGACTCTAAATCAGTGATCACCAACTAGTAGATCAGGATCTACTGGTAGATCCTGGAGCCTCTGACAGGTGATCCTGACTGATTTGGCCAGGAAGCTATCAGGCACTGGCACTTCAATTGCCCCTCTACCCACTGTCATGCTGCTCCTGCCCTCTGCCTTGGAGCTGCCCCCTTGGGAGCCTCCTACTTGCTGTGCAGGGTGTAGGAGAGAGAAGAAGGGGGGTGCTGATGTCAGGATATCCCTCCTCCCCACACTCCTGCAGCCTGTATCTACACAGAGAGAAAGGGATGGAGGGAGCTTGGCAATGTAAATCTCTGTCACTCTCACACAGTGTGTGTGTGTCTGTCATTCTCACAAACACACACTGTCCTTCACTCTTCTCCTGACCCGACACATACGTGGGTTGTTGTTCTTGTTACTCCTTTTAGTGCTTGCAAAGCGTGTTATTTTTGGTTTTTGGCTGGTCTGTGCACTTCATAATTTTCATTTCTCTCTTATGCTTAAATTTAATTCTTTGAGTAGTGAGTCCTAAAATGCCAAACCTGTCGGAGCTGGGGTAATTATCTCTATGGTAATTGCTGGTCCTGGACGTGGCTGACATGTCCCTGCAGCCCGAGAGAGGCAGAACAGATGCTGTCCTTGCCAGCAGACACCACTCCTGCAGCTCCCATTGATCAATAACGGGGATCCCAGGCCAGTAGAAGCTGTGGGCTCAGTGCCTGTAGGTGAGGGGCACCACATGGCACCATGAAGCCATTGCTGTATATGCCAGCTGGTTTCAGGAGTGGTACAGGGCCAGTGCAGGAGTAAGCCTGCCTTAACTCCACTGTTCCACCACCTGGAAGCCATCTCAGTTAAACAGTGCCCAGCCAGGGTCTGTTTCCTGAACCCCTGTCCGAGCCCTGAACCTGCTCCTGCACCCTCCTACCACAGACATGAGTCCCCCTGCACCTTAACTCCTTCCCAGAGCTGGACCCCAATCGCCCAGCCCTGGGCTAAGTCTGGAGCCCCTCCCACACTCCAAACCCCTTGGCCCAAGACCAGACCCTGTACCCCAACCCGCTACCCCAGCCTGGTGCAAGTGAATAAGGATGAAGGAGGAAGGAGGATGGAGTGAGCAGGGTAAAACCTTGGAGAAGCTGTGGAACAGCAGCAGGGCCTCAAAGAAGAGGTGGGAAGGAAGGGGGCATGGGCATTTGGATTTGAGGTAGACTGTACATTTTGCACTTAAATTGAAAAAGTGATCTTGTGGTTAAAAATGTTGCAGACTACTGCTCTAAACCTTACTGGGAGCCTAAGAAACCCTAACAAACACATTCACATTTAAACAAAAAAAAAAAAATCACATAATTCCTTGTACTCTTTGGCATTGAACAACAAGTTTAAATAACTTGCTTATAAATTAAAATGATCTTTCCTCATCTTTCACTATTTTAGACTATTTAACGACTTCCTTAAAGAGTACAATTCAACATAATTCCACAAGCTGCTATTACATTCAAGGGAAACTAATATGCAGGCCCTACAAGGTGGTAAACAACTGAACAAATTTAAGAGGCAAGAAGCAGCTGTGACACAGTTAGGAGGAGAGGGATGGGCATTAGGGATGTTAACCAGTTGACCAGTAAGCATACCAGTAAGCATGAGGCTTACCGGTATGCTTACTAGTTAGCTGGTCATTGCCAGCTAACTCCAGTGGTGTTCAGCCGTGCCAGGCTGGAGCAGCCCCAACCTCCGCAGGACCCAAGACCGCAGCCACAGTGGACGCAGGAGGTAGGAACAGGCAACCACTTTGAGGGAAGCCTGCCTGAGAGTGCTGCTGGCCAGGAGCTGCTTAGCTTAGTACCTTCCAGCCATCCTGCATCCCAACTCCCGTTCAGACCCTGCATCCCCCTCCAGGCCAGAATCCTCTCCTGCATCCATATCCCCTCCAGGGCCCTGCACTCCAATCTCCTGCCCTAGGTCACCACCCAAACCTTCTCCACCCTCCTCCCCTCCCATCCCATCCCAGGTCAAAACTCCCTCCCAGATTCTGCATCCACTCCTACATCCTTCTCCAGCCCAGAATCCTCTCCTGCATCCACTCCTCCTCCCATACCCTGCCCTCCAATTCCCTACCCCAGGTCACAACCCCCTCCGCCCAAATTCACTCTCAGATCCCACACCCTCTCCTGCACCCTAGTCCCCAATCCCAAGCTCCTTTCTGCACCCAACTTCTGTTCCAGACCATGCAAACCCTCCATAGAAAAGTGCGGCCCTTGACCACTTACCAAAATCTTGGCATGCCCCCACTAGGGATGTAAGCAACTTGTCGACTATGCTTATCGGGTAGTCGAGAAAGTGACTCGATTAGTCACTTCCCCTCCCCCCCCCCCGCTGCCTCTATCAGAGAAAGGCAGCAAACGGGGGGGGGAGGAACAGAAGAGGAGCCGGTGATGGGGGGAGTTCAGTTCCCCCCAGCACTGTCTCCGCGGGAGGGCAGGGGAGGCAGAGGCACAGCAGGGAAATGGCACAAGCGGGGACTGAAGCACTCCCCTCATGCTGTCCCGACTGCTGCAGCTCTTCCTTGGAAATGTACAAGAATCACCTGAAGCTCTTGTACATTTCAAAAGAAGAGGCACAGCAGTCACACCCCATGTCAGCAGGGACTGCTTCGGTCCCCCCTTGCACGGGTTCCCTGCTGCGCCTCTGCCTTTTCAAAGGCAGAGGCACAGAAGGATAGCAAACACAGCCTTTATCAACTAATCGAAATTTAACATCTCTAGCCCCCCCATCCCAAAAAATTTATTGCTCATCCCTGCAGTAAGACCTATGTTAAAGCTGTAAACTGGTTGAGCACTATTGTTTAATCAATTATTTGTTTTAACATCCCTAATGAGCATGTATAGCATTATTCTCATCATCTCAAAGTTGTCATTGGAACAGAGTACCCTTACAAAAAGAGTAATTTTTTTAAATTGCTCTGTACATACTATTTTTTTTAAAGAGTATTTTAATCACAAACTTAGATTTTGCTGGGGTTTTTTTATTTGGGATATGTTAGGGATCTGAACAGTTAACTAGTAAGCACCACCCTTACTATTATAGACAGTTTTAGCTCTGAGTGTGTCAATATGGATTCTAAATATGGTTAATTATATAGTCAAACACTTACCCTTATATCACTTTCCTTCAACTCAAGCTCAGTTCCATCTTTGTATTTAACAGTGTAAAGGTGAGTGAGGTCATTATAGCTAGTTACTTGTACTTCATAATAGAGGACACTTCCTGGCCAACGACCCATCACAACCTCATCATCAGCAAATCTTCTGCTTGGCATTTTTTTTTTTAAATCCTAAAAAAAAACAAAAAAAAACAAACACACACCAACAAAGTGACAAAATTTAAGCCACACTTTCCTCTCCAATCTTATTGTACAGAAGCATAAATGTGATGGTTTAGGTTTGGAATGTAAAGCATTCCAAATCTGTTGAATCTAAATGTGTTATGCATATATTCACAAAAAAACCCCACACACTACAAGAACCCTATTTTAAAGTAACAAAAAGACTGCCATGTCAAGCACTCAGTTTAGGAAATACAGAATTAAGGTTGCTTATGCAACTTTAATGTGTATCCCTCCTGGAGTATATATTACGATGCAGTCCTTAATTACATGATCAAAAACTATTTCTTCCACAAGATCCCTATCTCATTCAGTGCACAGGATGGATGGTACTCACTGAATAAGCAACTATATTATCCTCATTGAACGAGATACTGCCTCATACCTTATTTAATGCTCATGACTGAAGTTGCTCTGAAGAGAGACTAAATTTCCTCATGGGCTTTTCTATTGTGTACATCATAACAATCGCTAAATGCTTCACAAACAATTTGCTTATATATTTTCAGAATACTTATAAAGTGAGGGGGTGGTATTACCCCCATTTCACAAACAGGAAGCTGAAAGAGAGACACAAAGATTGTAAGTATCCACTAATTTTGGGTGCTCAATTTAAAACTCCCAGAGCCCTCATTTCCCCTCCAAGTACTTAGCATTATATAGCATGAGCATATTAACTGATATAAAGGCAGCAGCACAAGGTTGCAGGGGGCTCCCCAGGAGTGAGGCTGGAAGCACCAAGTAAATGTGTAACCGCAAACAATTTTAGCAGTTACGTGATTATTGAAATACACGATTTCTAACATCCCTATTGTATACCAAATTTGGTGGCCCTAGCTTTACCATTTAGGAAGACTTCTTGAACATCTACACACACACTCAAATATACAGTAGATAGGGGTGGCCAAACTGTGGCTGAATTGCATGCAGTTCTTTTACAGTTAAAAGCAGAATCCCCCACACACTTCTACCATTCTCCACCTACCAGACTTAGGAGGCAAAGGGAAGCTTTGGACTTCTGCCCCACAGCAGGCTTCTGATAAAACCAGCAGTCCCACATGAGGGGGACTCACAAATTAAAAGCCCCCCAAGAAGCTTGAGACATGGTCCCACCCCTCAAAGCACACACCCCCTAGGCTCAGCAGCCAATCCCTGCAGCTCCCAGGAGTTAGCCCTGCAGACAAAAGCAACAGCAAACAGCTGGGTAGGGGCTGCTGCTTTAACTCCTGGGGGAAAAGCAACTGCTCTCCCTGCAGTTCCTACATGTTTGCTGCTGCTTCTCCCCACAGCCACAGCTCCCAGCTAGTTAGCTCCAGCAAATGCCATGAAGGGAGTGGGCCCAGCAGCACCATAGGACCAAACAGCGCAGCAAACCTTGGCAGAATTCTGGCGGTGGGTACATGACCTCACACATCTCCTCTGGCTTCTGCCCAACAGAGCGGAATTCTCAGGACTTGGGCCCCATAACATGCACATGCTGGGGCTTAGGGCTTCAGGAGGGGGGCTGTAGCCCCAAGTCCAAGCAGGCTGCTCCCATGGGGCTGAAGCTCCAATACATCATTCCCCAAACCTTCCTAGGATGAAGTGCTAAGCAGTCACCTCTTATGCAGATGAACCCTGAGCCCATGCAGATGCACCTCCACTCAAACTTCTGAAGATTATCATATGCAGCTCAGAGGGTCAGTGAGTTTGAACACCCAAATATAGCAGTTTATATGTTCAAAGGACAGCAATCATTTACTTAAGTTGCAGCTGCAAGTGATCAGTAGTTCTGCAAATCGGACCACCACTACCCCCAAGTTCAGGGTTGGGTGTCATGTTATTGGGTTGCAATAGGAAACTTCAGATCATTGTTGCACCCACGGTTATGGGTTTGGCCCATTTTGCACAGAATTTGGGGCAAGTGAGGTGTCTAATGAAAGCTTATGCTCTGCTGGTTCTATGTATGCTACTCATATACTTGTATGATTTTATATGTAAAGTTATGAATATGGGCTCTGTACTTCTATTTTAAACATTCTCTGCCTGAGACACAGCAATAGACGTGGACCACCAATTGTGAGGAGTGTTTATTCAGTGAATAGATGTACTGAACAGCAATGCTGCATGGACAATGGCTCTCAAGGTTACCAATACACACCTGAGGAATGCAGCTGGGAACCTGCAAACCAGCAGGCATGCCTTGGCTGCTTGCCAAAGGGATATGGACAGGTCACTTGATCATGTGATCAGCTCCAGTTTGGGAGGTACCATCACTCAGGAGAACAATAGATTTTCCTCTGCGTGGGCAAAGTTATAAAAGTATCCTGAGGGTGCCTCCATCTTGTCTTCAATCCTGCTCTTGACTTCTGCTATGAACAGAGACCCAGAAAGGATCTGATGACCCGTCCTAACATAGGATGTACTCCAGAGACTTTTAAGCTAGCAGTTTGTTACATCTCTGCTAAGATCCTGAATCAAGAAGTTAATGATTGATGTATGTATTGTGTTTTCTTTAACAATCCTGTCAACCTTTTCCTTCTTTTTTTTATTAATAAACCTTTAGAGTTTAGTTTCTAAAGCAGAGTGGTTCCCAACCTTTTTGATACCAGGGACTAGCAAACCCATTCATAAACTTTTGGTGGCTCGGTAACATTTGCATATTTGTGTATTCATTATTTACATAATAAATATGGAAATATTCAAATAAAATGTTATTGGGCCACCAAAAGCCCCAGCTTCCAGAGTCCCCCAATTCCAGCCCTAACACCTAGAGCCTCCCACCCCTCCACTACCCCCCAGCGCCAGCCACTGACCCCAGAGTTCCTTGAACCCAACCCCCCCCAGTGCCAGCCTCCTGTTTCCAGAGCCCCTTTGCACCCAATCCCCTCAGGTTCTTCCCCCAGTGCCATCCCCAAAGCCCCCCGTGCCAGCCCTGCCACATAGCCACCCCTGTACTAGCCCCACCCCCAGCACTACCCCATGCCTCCTCACCTAGTCCTGCACTGCCTCCCAGCTGCGCGCTGCTGCCTGGGTCACAGCTGCTCTAAGGCTGCCGTGCCAGGCTCCGCATGGCCCTCCCGCTGCGCAGCAAAGCGCTATTCCGCGGCCAGGAAGAGACCCTGCTCCTGCCCTGCCAGGCCTGGCGACAGCCCAGCCCCTGACACACGCACAGGATCAGCGGTGTCTGCGGCACAAGCAACAGGGGTGGGCACACATTTCTGGTGGCTCCAGAGTTCCTCCCCAGGCCATTAACTGTCAGGGCCTAAAGGCGCATGGTCACTCAGCCCGTGTGAGTCTCAAGCTCGCAGCACCCACCCAACAGCCGGGCAGTACTAGTTCCGCTGACACACGCTGGTTTGAGTCAGCGAACCCAGCTCCCCCTGCAGAACTCTGACCAGCACTACAGGCTGCGGCGCCCCGGGACATTGGGAAGCAGCAATGTGGTGCAGGCCGGAACCAACAGGGGAGCTGGGCACTGCCGGAGGAGGGACAGTAATCGCAGACACCCAGAGCAGCTCCCCGGGACCTCTAACTTGATCCTCCATGGGACACTCATGGCCGCAAAGACTCCGCTCCCTGGTCCCAAACACAGGACCTGCAAAGGAAAGGACACAGAGCAGCCGACCACCACGCAGCCCTGCCGGCTGGGCGGCCACTGCTGGTGCTAGAACTGGGGCTGTGGTGAGGCTGCCTCAGCAAGGACAGCCTCCGCGCAGCCCAGCTCAAGCCATGGCTCACCAGAGCAGTCTGCAGCACCACTCACCATAAGAGAACTTTTAGTGCACTCACAAGCATGCACCTTATAGGGCAGGGGTGGCCAACCAGTTAGAGACGAAGAGCCAAAATAGCAGTGGATAGAGTGTGAATATATCTATATAAATAAGGAATAGAGCTCCCCAGTGGACAGGGCTCATTAGCAGCTGTGGGTGTGGTCTGGCAGAGTGCCACAGCCAGCACAGGCACTGTGCGCTCTTTTGAGTACAATCTGAGGTATAAATTGACCCAGGACTGGTCCTTTGGGACTGGGAGAACCTGTTCAGAGTTGGTGAGTTTGGTTTTATAGCCTCTCACCTATGTAAGGTGCGGTACTGGCTGTGGCACAGGTAAAGCTGGGATGTCTAAGGGATTGCTTATGAGACTTCTTGCTAGCTAGGGTGGCATCTGAAGTGCTCTGTGTGACTGGTTTAGTGCCTTATAAGGAAGACTCCAGTCTTGGGCTGTAAGTAGCCCTGGTTCTGAGCAATTCGCCCTGGTTTGACACTCAGCAGTGCTCCAGACAACCTGTTATATCACAAGTGGCAATAATTTTTTATGTGGGGCCACTCCAAGATTTTGGTAAGTTGTCAAGAGCCACACTTTTCTAAGGAGGAGGTACAGGGTCTGGGATGGAGGTTGGGTGGAGAAAGGAGCTGGGGATAGGGGACGGACTACAAGAGAAAGCGTGGGGTCTGAAAGGGAGTTTGGGTAAAGGAGAGGTTTGCTGCATACAAAACTTCCCCCTACCCCCAGTGCAGAGAAGAAGATAGAGCAGACAGCTGCTTTGAGCCCTGGGGCTGCACCCAGCCTGTGAGTCAAGTGGGGTGGGCCACGGGCCAGACTGAAAGGATTAGCAGGCTGGATCCAGCCCCCAGGCAGTATCTTGCCCACCCAGGCCCAAGCTGGACACCCAGAAAATGACACAATCACAAAAAGCTCTGATACCATCTACATGTTTTGTTAGTCTATAAAGTGCTACCAGACCATTTGTTGTTGTTTTTTCTGTAACAGACTAACTCGGCTACCCCCGAAGAACATTAAACCAGACTTTCAAAGTAACCTATTATAACATACATACTCTATGGCAACAGCATAGACAGAGTCCTGTTCTCTAGGGTGGTACTGAACTGCCTTAACCAGAAGACTATCCTTCTGTCCCTGCAATCCCTTGTCTCATTCACAATACACCTTCCAACTCCATAATAAATAGAGCAGGGGAGCCAACAAGTCACAAGTCTCCATCATACAACCTCCAAAGCAGGCATACCTTGTGCTCTAAATGAAGTGGGCTTCTAGGGGAAGATACAGTATGTGAACATATAGTGTGTAAACATGTAATTAGAGATGGTCTTGCTTTTGCACTGGCTCCCACCTGCCCCCACATGCTGCTGCCTCGGATATAGTGGCAGCAGAGCAGGGATTGGCCGGGGGGTGGAGGGGGAGGCCCTGCATGCCCAGGCTCATCAGTTAACCATGTACACTTTCACATTGCTGTTCTGCATCCCCACCTCTTCCCCCTGCCCTGAGGCCCCCACCCCCTGCCTTGAGCCCCCCACATCTCTCAACCCTCTACCCTAAGCCTCCCACTCCTGCCTCTCCTTACCCTTAAAGTCTCATTCCAGCCCTAATTTTCAAAAAATACCATCACTGAAATAAACCAGGTACGTTTTTCATTTATCATCAAAAAATTACTTCAGTTAAAGACCAGAGCAATGTCAGGTACATATGCTAGTAATCAATACCCCAGATCATCAGGCAATCATAAAAGAATGGTTAAACTCACTCCAATACTGTAAGTCCAATTTATTTGATGGTGTTGGATTTGTTTTCTCACCCCCTCCCCTTTTCTGAGAGAGCTCAGGATCAAAGGCTGATAGCCCAAAAGGAGTGAGTATCTTGAAGATGACTTCAAGTTAGAGAATAATCAGAAGAGCTGGTTAGGAAGCATTGCTTGCTACCTCTTGTGCCGATTGACCTACGCAAACAGTGATCCAGAGCAAAAGAAATAAATATTCAGAGACAACACAACAAGGACACATATTGGAGGCCTTCTGCCCCTCTTACTGACCTGGTCTTTGGACTAGCTATGGGTAGTCATACCTCACATCAGGAGAAAAATTCTAGGTCAGGGCAGGACAAAATACGGCCTCCTGCACCCCACATTATAATCCTCTCCTTCACTCCCTCCCAGATCCCACACCTCCTCCTGCTGCACCCCAGTATCCCTTCTGCACTCAACCTTCATCCCAGACTCTGTATATCTTCCATTAATATAACGGAAGAGTGCAGACCTTAACCACTTACCAAATTCTTGACATGTCCACCACTTCAAAAATTATTGTCCACCCCGGACTAGGTTCTACCACCAAAAGTTCACCTTCAAGCAATTTAAGGCTTCCTTGTACGCTTGCTGCTGTGGAGTGCAGAAAGAGCTATAGCCCCTTTGAACACTCAGGGAATCCTTTAGTAGCCCTACCAGGACTGAAAGGAGAAATAAATCTGAAAAACCTCTCCTGTTGGAAATGTTTGGAGAATGCCACAAAGGAACCCACTATTCCACCATATTGAGAAGAAAAACTAGAACTGAATATTTGTGCATTATGCTGTACACATTAGAAGGGAAAGCCAGTTTTGTTTTTTTTTCCAGAAGACAGGTGAAGAGATATTCTCCATACTGTGATTAGGAAGAACATGCCCGTAGTCAGATCTAATGGAACAGCTAGTGTCCACAAAGGAGAAGTTTGTTTTATGTTAAAACACTCTGTGAGAATGAACTATAACAGATAATTTTAGGACTGCCGTTTCCACTGTTGTCTGGCCACTTGTCTTGCACAAGTACCTACAGTTATCTATTACTATTTTAACCTTTGTGTAATCTAGAGATGTTAAAAATCATGTGATAGGGCAGGGGTGGGGAATCTCAGGCCTGTGGGCCGGATGCTGCCCCCGACTTGCCTGGATACAGCCCCCAAGGCTCAGGGCCCCTCAAGCACTGGGGAGCCCGCACTGGCACTCCAGCCATCCCGCGAGCCTGAAGCATACAAAATCTACTAGGCTGCTATGCGAGGGGAATGTGGGGAGTGTCTTTCTCCTTCTCAGTCGAGGGCTACATCAGTGAGTGGTTTGTTTGTTTTTTCTTTGCTTCTCACTTGTGTGCGGTCCCCAACTGATTTTTCTTGTAATAGGTTAATCATGTAATTGCTAAAAATCTTAGCTGCAGGCTCTGTAGTGTAAAGCTTAACTTTTTTACTCGGGTTGTGAAAGTGTAACGACATACATTGTTAACCGATGAGCATGGGCTCATCAGTTAAACTTTTTTTACACAGGTTCCTGGTACACAGCTGCCTGCCGCCCCACACTGCTGCCTGTGATACAGAGGCAGCAGTGCAAGGCAACAAGCAGGAGTCAGTATGTGCAGGGGGCTCCCAATATGTGCCTCTGATACAGGAGCTGGTGCGGGCGGCAAGCCAGCTTTTAAGTCAACTTCCCACATGTACCGGACCCTACCCGTTGCCCCACACTGATGCCTAAGTACGAGAAGCAGCAGTGCGGGACAACAGGCAGCCCCCCAGGAGCCATGTGGCCGTTTGGGTAACCGCTTTATCAGTTACCTGTTTAAACTGCTGCACCCTTACATCTCTACTTTATACTGCAGAGTCTGCAGCGAAGCCTCCCTGGGAGCCAGGCTGAGGAGGCTTCACTGCCCTGCCACAGCAAAGCTGCCTCTCGGGGAGCTGGCTGAGCGTAACCGATAAGCACCAGCTTATTGGTTAAACCATTTATCAGTTATATTCTAACATACCTAGGGTAATCTAGATCTAAGTAGGTGAATGATTAAGCTAGAGCATCAGCAGTCAGTGACACCTTGTCCATATTACTGTTCCCACCATTGCTAACACTGGTGGACATTTTTAATGAACAGTGGCTATTTCTAACTCTAGGCCAGGAGTCAGCAACCCATGGCTCACTAGAAAGCCAGATATGGCTCTCTTGAAGCGAGAGCCCAGCCACTCCCTTACTCCCCGCGCAGCAGGGTGCCTGTGCTGGCGCTACAGCAGACCCGGGCAAAACAATCCGGCCTGCGGATGCAGCAGGGAGTCCCCAGGCAGACTCCCCTGCTTGCCTCACCTCCACACACCACTCAGAAAAGTGGCTGCGGGTGGTTTGTTTTTCACAAACAGAATCAGGTGGGAAAGGGGTAGTTTCTGGCCACTGGAAGCTGCCTGTTCCAAGAACAAGCAGCATGCGAAGCACCAATCCCCCCTCCCCTCAGGCTCTTACTCACAGAGCACAAGGCCATGCATGCAGCCTGTGGGGGAGGAGGGCGGGCTCCTGAGAAACCGTGCTGTGCTACTAGTCATGAGTCTCATTAGAAAGTCTCTCAGCGAGAGCCTGCCTCTGGCATCCTTCCCTCCTCACCAGCCCTCTGCCCCCCCCCCCACCCACTGAGCTCATACCCCCTCCCAGACCACAATCCCCTCCTGCCCTATGTCACAATTAAAACCCCAGCCCCTCTCCTGCACCCCAAACCCCTGCCCTAGGTCACAAGCCAAACTCCTGCACACCAATCCCGTGCCCCAGATCACAACTGCCTCCTTCACCCAAACTCAGTAGCCCCTGGCCCCAAAAAAGGTCCTCCCCCCCACCATAAATAAAGACAATGTTGAAACCTTGTGTGTTGGACATAATATTTTACTTTATTTAAAAATTAAGCCTGGCCAACAAGCCCCCAATTGAGGCCCAACTCCCATCTGGCCACAGTATCATAACATCCTCATACTCCCTCACACACAAATCCTGACCCCATCAAACACCTGAACCCTCCTCCCTGAGCTCCTCATACTCCCACCTCAGACTCCTTCACCCCCATGTCTCCAGTCCCCTGCCATAAAACTCCTGCACCCCACACATACCCCAACTGTGTCCTGAGCCCATCACTCACCCCTGACCTGAACCCCTCATACATCCCAACCCAGACTCCCAAACCCCAACACACTCCAACCTTGTGCTCTAAGCCCATCGTACACCTGAACCACCAGCCCTGAGCCCCTCATACCCTCACATCCCCAGACTCCTGCACCCCCCACATCCCCAGTCCCCTGCCATACCACTCCTGCACCCCATGCACTCCAACCCTGTGTTCTGAGCCCATCATATACCCAAACTCCCTGCCCTGAGCCCCTCACACTAGGGATGTTAAATACTGAGTAACTGACTAATCAAATAGTTGATGCATTTTGCATCAACTAGTCAATAGGGCGCCTCTGCCTTTGAAGTGTTGCAACAGCCCTAGGGCTGTTGCTACACTTCAAACCTGAAAGCGCCAGGTGGAGCCCGGAGTCAGCTGGGGAGTTCCCAGCTGACCCTGGACTCCATGCAGCACTGCCACTTTGAAACACCGTGGGGAGCCCAGAATCTGGCTCCTCGCGGAATTTCAAAGCGGTAGCACCGGATCAGCCCATTGCTTCTTATCCTATCATCAGAGGCCAAGGAGAACAATTTTTCCGTTCTCCTCCTTATAAACACCCTTTTAGATGCTTGAAAACTGCTACCATGTCCCCTCAGTCTTCTCTTTTCCAAACTAAACAAGGCCAATTCTTTCAGTCTTCCCTCATAGCTCATGTTTTCTAGAACTTTAATCATTTTTGTTGCTCTTCTCTGGATCTTCTCCAATTTCTCCACATCTATCTTGAAATGTGGTGCCCAGAACTGGATACAATATTCCAAGTGAAGCCTAATCAGCACAAGGTAGAGCGGAAGAATGACTTCTCGTCTTGCTCACACTACTCCTGTTAATGTATCCCAGAATCATGTTTGCTTTTTTTTGCCAGAGTGTCGCACTGTTGACTCATCCACTATGACCCCCAAATCCCTTTCAGTGATACTCCTTCCTAGATAATCACTTCCCATTCTGTATATGCAAAACTGATTGTTCCTTGCTAAGTGAAGTACTTGGCATTTGTCCTTATTAAACTTTATCCTATTTACCTCAGACCATTTCTCTAGTTTGTCCAGATCATTTTGAATTTTGACCCTATCCTCCAAAGCACTTGCAACCACTCCCAGCTTGGTATCATCTGCAAACTTAATAACTGTACTCTCTATATGCCATCATCTAAATCGTAGATGAAGATACTGAACAGAACTAGAGCCCAAACAGACCGCTGAGGAACCCCACTTGCTATGCCCTTCCAGCATGATTGCGAACTGTTAATAACAACCCTCTGGGAACAGTTACCTAGCCAGTTATGCACCTACCTTCTAGTAGCCCCATCTAGGTTTTATTTCCCTAGTTTATTGCTAAGATCCTGTGAGACCATGTCAAATGCATTACTGAAGTGTAGGTATACCATGTCCACCGCTTCTCCCTTATCCACAAGGCTTGTTATCCTATCAATGAAAGCTATCAGATTGGTTTGGCATGATTTGTTCTTTACAAATCCATGGGGGCTGTTATCTATCACCTTATTATCTTCCAAATGTTTGCAGATGAATTCCTTAATTATTTACTCCAGGGCTATGTCTACACTCGTGGTTTCTTGCGCAAGTACAACCGTTCTTGCGCAAGAATCTGCAGAGCGTCCACACTGCCCACCCGCTCTTGCGCAAGGAAATTTACAGTACGGCGTGGTAAGAGAGGGCTTCTTGCGCAAGCATTAAGCTCTTTTTTATCAGGTGTAAGCCCTCTTGCGCAGGAGTTCTTGCGCAAGAGGGCAGTGTGGACAGTCGGCAGGGATTTCTTGCACAAGAAAGCCCTATGGCTAAAATGGCCATCAGAGTTTTCTTGAGCAAGAGAGCATCCACACTGCCATGGGCGCTCTTGCGCAAAAGCACAGCTCGCACATGGCAGTGTGGACGCTTTCTTGCGCAAGACTTCTTGCACAAGAACCCTTGAGCAAGATGTTCTTGCGCAAGAAGCCGCCAGTGTAGACATAGCCCAGGAGTTCTCAAACTTTGTGATACCACGACCCCCTAAAATGCTCAATGAATTTGTGTGACCCCCCCACCCTCACTGCCCTGGGTCGCTTCCTCCACCCTTCTCACCAGACTCCTTACCCTCCTGGGGTTCCCTCAAGGTGTTTGCAGTCCTCAACTCCCTTCCCCCCTGCAGGCTCCTTCCCCCCATCTCTTTCTCCTCTGTGCCTCTTTTCCGCTCCGTGTCCCTTTGGTTCCTTCTCTCTCTCCTCTCCTCCGTCCTCCACTCCTCTCCCGTGTCTCCTCTGCCTCCTCCTCTGACCCCCACTTGCCCTTATTTACCTCAGGGTCCTCTGCCCCAACCCAATCCCCCAGCCCACTACCTGAGGGACCCCGCCCTCTCCTAGCTGGGGAAGCGTTCGGTCGCCCAGCAACTGTGCTCCAGTGCCAGCCTCACTCTCCCACCGCCTTGCCTCCTCCTGTAGCTTAGCCACACTCCTGGAGTCCCACGGCTCTGGCCACGCTGCCTTCCGCTGCCCTGCCGCTTTTCGCGGCCCAGGAGAGGGGTCGCAAGTGAAAAAAACTAATCCAGCTGCGACCCCCCTCTATGTCGTGACCCACAGTTTGAGAAATGCTGATTTACTCCGTTATCTTCCCTGGCACAGAAGTTAAGATGACTGGTCTTATTACCCGTTTTATAGATGGGCACTAAATTTGCTCTTTTCCAGTCTTCTGGAATCTCCCCCAACCTCCATGGTTTTTCAAAGATGATAGCTAAAGGCTCAGATACCACCTCTATTAGCTCTTTTATTTTAGGATGCATTTTATCAGGTCTGAGGGGCCTTGAAGACATTTTTAATTTGTTCCTTTTTATTTTAACTTTTAAACCTACTCCATTCCCACTAGCATTCATTATGTTAAGCATCCTGTAACCATGTATGTCTGTGGTCACCAACCAGTCGATCGCGATCGACTGGTCAATCGCGAGGCTTCAACCAGACGACTGCAAGGCATTCTGGGCCCCTCATTTCCCCCAACTCCCAAGAAGCCCCACTACCTACCTCCAGGGACAATGGAGGTAGTGGCAGCTTCCCGCAGGGTGGACGGAAGTTCTGCAGCTGCGCATCACTTCCAGGGGCTCCGGAAACGCGCTGGCTGCTTCCTTGCCCCAGGTCTGTGGCGTGCCGGGAACTTACTGGGTGAGTCCCAAGAGGCACGCGCTGGGACTTCCCTTCTCTGCAGGAAGAGGGAGTCAAGCCCAGAGGGGGCGCGCGATGGGGGCTTCCCTGCTCCGCGGGAGGGGGGAATCGGGCCCGGAGGAGGCGTGCAACGGGGGCTTCCCTCCTCTGGGGGGGGGGAATCCTGAGAGGAGGCAGGTGCAGGGGACTCTCTGCCCCCACTGGCACCTTACCCCCTGCCACAGAACCCTGTCCCCTGCCCTCCCGGCACCCTGTTCCCTCTCCCCTGCCCCCAGCCGCAGAACCCTGCCCCCACTGGCACACTGTCCCCTGCCCCAGCACCCTCTAGCACCCTTCCCCAGTACCATGTCCCCTGCTCCCACCATCACAGTTGGGGCCACATTAGTGAGGCTTGGTGGGGGGGTGGAGGGGGTTGATGGAGTTTTTTGGGGTTTTTTTGCATCTCACTTGTGTGGCCCCAACTGGCTTGTCTGTGGGTCAGTGACTCCTGACTCAAAACAGGTTCCCTGCCCTTCTCAGAAATAAAGACACTGCAGAAACTCTTTGTGTTTGACATAGTATTTTATTTAAAAATGAAGCCTGGCCAACAAACTCCCAGTTTGGGCCATGCCCCCATCTGGCCACAGCATCATAACACTCCTGCACTCGCCCTTCCCCCAGACCCTAGATCTGAGCCTATCATACACTAGAACCCCCCTGCCCTGAGCCCCTCACATACCCCAACCCAAATTCCTGAATACTCACATCCACAAGCCTGAGGCTTGCTTAGTACCCCAACCCTACATCTGACCCCAACACTGCCCGGCCTGGAGCCCCCTCCCCGACCCAGCGTCCCCTTCTCCACCTCCTCCTGCATCCAGATTTCCTCCCAGAGCTTGCACCTCTCACCCCTTCCCACACCCAAATCCCTCATTCCCACCCCAGAGCCTACACATCCTGTCTCAACCCAGCAAGGATAAGGCTAGACTACAGGAGTTTTTCAGGATTCCAGAGATATCCCAGAAAAACTCTTCTGCATCCAGGGATGCATTTGTTCTTCAGCTTTTTTTAGTGGAAGAGCAAACTTGCCCTTTTGGTCACCCCTATATTCCTCTTTCCACGAGAAATAAGGGAGCTTCCAAAAGAAGGGGTTTTTCTGACATTTGATCCAGTCTAGACAGGCCAAATGTTGGAAAAACCTCTTCCTACAGAAGAATTGGGGGGGGAGGGGGGGAAGCAGCCGTACAAGAGTTGGGGATAGCAAGTAATGGAGAGGAGGAGAACAGAGAGGGCGGGGCTTCAAGGAAGGGGCAGGCGATAGTTCTTGACTTGTTCTGTTATTTAAAAAGTGATCTTGGGTGTAAAAAGGTTGGAGACCACTGATCTATGTCATCGGTCTTCCTATGGTCACCATGTTCTTCAAATTGCTTTTATTTTATAGCCCATATTCTGGAAACGACTGTGAAACTATGCACTACTGTGTCTGTATAGTACTTAAATAATATTTAATCACTCTATAGGAATAGCTCTCCACAATACTCACTAAGGTGCTGCTTTTGATGGAAGAAGTGTTCATAGTACATACATTTAAGCACATATACATCTTTTGTACAAATGGGACCTAGCAGTTGATGTTTACTCATATCCTCACTTATGGCACTTTCACATTAAATCAAGAAAATCTGAATATAAAAACTTCAGGCCTAATAATCACTACACTTACAATCTAGATTTATAGTACTGATGTAGGAATTTGATTAGGAAAAATGCAATCAGCAATACTATCTTAATACTATTTTTAAACGTAGTTTAATGCACTTACATTTGGAAAATGTGTTAACAAGCAAACTTAAATTGGTTTAGTGCAAAAACAAAACTCTGAGTTCATTAGCTGCCTATAAATATATATATATATATATATATATATATACACACACACACACACACACACACACACCCCCCCCAAAATAGTTCACTTAAAAGTAGGGTGTCAAGTAAAAAAAAAAAAAAAAAATCAACTAGTGTGACTTATACTGTGTGAAAAACTTGTGTCTTTCACACTAGCCTTATCAAAAAATATTACTTAATTTCTTGCCAGTGTTGAGGGTTTGTAAAAGGAAGAAAAGACAGTAACACACTTCATCTCCCCCATTTTTGTTCAGTTTACATCTTAAATTGAAAAGCAATTGATAAAGAGCAGCACTAACAACTCTGCCCTTAAAGCTCATGATACCGTCTATATGTTTTGTTAGTCTTTAAGGTGCTACTCGACTATTCGTTGTTTTTTAAGTTTTTCCAGTTACAGACTAACTCGGCTACTCTTTTGAACTCTAACTACCTATAGGAAAAGAAAATCTGGCAGTCTTTGCAAAGCAAATCTCGAAGACATTAAAGAAAAGGCTCAATTCGTCTCCTTTAAATATACTTTCAACCAGAAGCATCCAAAATGGAGGGAAAACGTCATAATTTAAACGTTTCCCATTTATCCTGATAGAAACGCTTCAAGGATACGCGGTCTCAGCCCGACACAGAAATGTAACAGATATCCGGGTTGTTTTGTCCATTGGGAATCCTGCCCCAGCCCGACAGGCGAGTGTGGAGAGAGGCCGGAGAAGAGGAAACGATCCCGTGACCATCCCCCCGAAGCCCCGCTGCTAGGCGCGGTGTGAGGTCGCGCTCGTTTGTTTCGCTGTGTCCCGCGCTCCCCAGTCACCAGGGCCTCGACGCACCCGCGCCTCGCTCCTTAGCCGGGAAGCGCGGTACTCGGTCGTGGTCCGGCTCTCTGTAGGGGTGCAAAGGGAACTATGTCCCTCCGCCCACAGCCTCAACCCACGGGGGAGCCGGCCAGTCTCCCGCGCAGAGGAGGGCACCACACGCCTGTTTACATGGACGCGTCAGCCCTGCCCCCGCCGCGCACCGGGGCGGGGGGTTCGGGGAACCTGTCACCGCCGGCTCCCAGACACTAAGGAGTGCAACTAAGTGGCGGGTGAGAGCGGAGGGAAGGGAGCCGGGAACGGAAGGGGCCAGTTCACACCAGCCCCCAACGGGACAGAGAAAGAAACGTCTCGGTGTCGCGAGGCCCCGAGCGTGGGGGAGGGGAAGGAGGAAGCGACCGGTCGGTGCCCTCCTCCCCGGGAAAGTCTCTGAGTGAGGGGGTGTGTCCTGGCCCCCGGCTGCCGTCAGTCCCGGGGCCTTACCTGGGCTGCCGCCCCCACCCGGCTGGCAGGAATCGCCTCTGCGACACCGCAGGAGCCGGGACCGAGCGGACCGTAGAAGAGCCACGAAATCCAACACCCCGAGCGACGGTTACAGGCAGGGCGGCTGGCGCGAGGCTTCGGCTGCAGCCCCGCCCCTTCCTGCGAGGTGCTGGGCGCCAACCGCCACCATTGGCCAGGCCTCCGGTTTGAATCGCGATCGGGACAGGGAATTGGCTACGAGTGGGTGGCGCGTTCCGCTCTTTTGTGCCCCCTTGGTCCCTTCCAGAGGAGCATCCCAGCTGGGAGCTGCCAGTCCGACGTCGTCCCCGCTCCCGCTTCTGGGACGGGAAACCGCTCGCTGGCTCGCGGGGACGCTCCACGCGGGCCCCTTCCCCAGGCCGGGCCGCAGGGGCGGATGGAGAAGACAGATTCCCTCACCCCGCCCCAGACCCTCCCCGCCACGCTCGCCCTCATGAGAAGGGGACCCCTTCCGTCAGAGCCCCCCCTCTGCCACCAACGGGCGGGGCAGGGGCAGCGCCTGGCCAGCTGAAAATGGTTTCACTGGTGGGAAAGAGCCTCTGCCACCGAGTTAGCTTCTGCGGCTGACAGGGGTAGGTAGAGGGTTTGTGCCCACTCCGGTCAGCACAGCGCCTCCTCACCAGAGGCGCTGTGGTGTAAACACCTCTTCGGAGGAAGGGAGCCCAGCAGCCCCACCCCTTCCACCTGCTTCCCCCTAGCACCAGCTGCCGGAGCCCTGGCCAAACTACCCGACCCTGAGCGCCCTCCCCCGCTACCAGCTGGTCTCCAAACACTTGCCTAACCCAGGGGCCGCCAGCTGGCTGGCCAGCCCCAGGCCACCACTTGGCGGAAGCTGCCACAGTGGCCCGCTTGAGCTGAGTCTTCCTCTTCCGGGGGGGCGGCAGGTTAGGGAAGGCTTAGCCCCTATGATCTATGATACCTGTTTCTTATAACTATAAGACACGGCTATTCCTTTTCCTCAGAGACAGGAGTAAATCAGGACTTTCGCACAAAGGAAAAACCCCACACAAACAAATCAGAAATTATCACTAGCATTATTCCAAGTACCATTTAATGAGATCATATTAGCTGACAATCTTTGACAGCAACAGGTTCGTTTCTGCAGATAGACAGAGGGTAGCCTATTCTCCACTAATATTCTAAATCAGGGTGGGGAACCTGTGGCCCATGCCTTGCCTGCATCTAGCCCTCCAGGCTCAGGATTCCCTCCCCCATGTTGTGCTCTAGCACACTGCCCCAGGGGCTGGAGTACACCAAGTCTGTTAGGCTGCTCTCCCCCCCGCCCCAGGCTGTGGTGTGCAAGGGGAATGCCGGGAGCATCTTTCTCCTCAGGTTGCCAGGGCAGAGGAGGTTTGCAGTTGGGTTTTTTTTGTTTGTTTGGGCATCTCAATTGTGTGCAGCCCCTGACTGATTTTTCTGTGGGGCAGCAGCCCCTGACCAAAAAAGGTGCCCCACTCCTGTTCTAAATCATAAGATTGACAAGTATTTTACTAATTGATTTTATCTGATTATGGGCAAGATGAGGGACAATTTCAGCACGTGGGAAAATTTCAGAAATGAAGACAAGCTAAAATAGTGTAGCTGAAGTTAAAACTTGTGGAAGAGTTCCAGAAAAGGAACACAGGGCTGGGGCAGAATAGATTTTAGGGAAAACTTTGCTATTGTACCGTGAGAGACACTCATTTTGGTTCCATATTTAGCTGCATTGTGTACAGCCTTTTTATTAATCACTTTTCTAAATACCATATCACAGCAGCAGCTGGAAGTGCATTCCAAGTTCAGACTTACAGAACTAATTTTGAGGACTGCATAGATGTTATAGGCCTTAATTCATCTAGGTTTTTAATCTAACACTCAGGTGGTATCTCCCTGAGGGGAGGTGTACTTTTTTAAATCTAGTATCAGAGGGGTAGCCGTGTTAGTCTGAATCTGCAAAAGCGGTGAGGAGTCCTGTCACACCTTATAGTCTAACAGAAGTGTTGGAGCATAAGCTTTCATGGGCAAAGACCCACTTCGTCAGATGCATCTGACAAAGTGGGTCTTTGCCCACGAAAGCTTATGCTCCAACACTTCTTTTAAATCTAGTACCTCATAAAATCATATACAAGAAAGTGTATGCTTTCAGGGCTATATCTAACTGATTCTCATTTAATAATATTAAGCTGGGAACTGCAATTATAATAAACATCAATTATCATGAGAATTGGCAATACTGTCTAAAGCAGTGTTTCTTAAACTTTTTAAGACCGAGGAACACCAAACTATTTTTTTATGGGGAATACCAAGAATTTTTTTTGTTCAGCAAAAAAAAAAAGGGGGGGGGTTGGGGGGGGGAGTTTTGAGAAAAAAGTTGCCTGCCCCTTCTCCACAGCAGACAGGTGTACCGTGGAACGCAGTTTAAGAAACACTGGTCTGAAGTTCAAGCGAAGATAGAAGCTATATTGTAGAGCAGGATCAGGCACTTTTACAATCTCGAAAGATGGCAGTATTAGAGTCCTGAGTCCTGTCTATGTTACAACTACAGTGAAGCTGCATGTGTGGTGAATTATAGCTACACAGTTTTTAAATGACAAAAAAATCTTTGACAAAGTGATCTCTCCATATCTGACTTCTCAGTCATCATCCTCAAAGGAGACTTGCACAACACTTCTAAATTTGCAAGCTTGTCTTTTGAAGCCATAACTATTGGACCCTAAAAGTCATAGACTTAAGAGAAGCATTGGTTTTATGGTTCATTACAACAACTTGGAACACATGTGGCTGCATACTAACTCTCCATTGTTCTATAACTGTGTTGCCCACTTCATTTAAAGTGGTCCCCTACAACATGTGTGAATCCCTTATGCTTAACAATCTGTCCTTCTTTGTGTTTAGCGTGGACACTCTGGTTTCCTCCTCCAGACATGAAAAGCTTTGTCCAACAAGAAAGCAGTCCAATAAAAATACTACTTTACCACCACCCTTCCCCTCCCCGCCCTTATTTAACGACACTGTTTGAAAGCCTGAAGCTCAATGAAGGGAGAGAGAACCGTATCATTTCCATCTGCAGGAATTGGGGTTTTTTTAATTAATATTATTATAGGTAGGGGCTAAGTCAAAAATGCAGTTTTTCTCTAAGTTGGCTGAGGTTTATAGTCATGCCAAGAGTTCCAGGTTCATGGGCATTTGATGCAAAAACTCTGTCACTGAAGAACATAAGATTGATTTTTGGGATTGACAGCTTTGTTAGCTGTCTTGGGAGATGACGATCTGTGCAAAAAGAGGATGTGTAAATCACACATTATTCCCTGCCCTTTTAAAAATGTTTCTTCTATCTTTCTTGGGTGGCAAGGAGGGTTGTCATACTTGGGATGACAAAGTAAGAATTATAATAAAACTAGGTCATATTTTACTTGTTAAGACATCTGTGATTGGCTTAGCACCTTTTTCCAAAGAGCTAGAAGTACTTCATATAACCTAAGATTTGCAACATCTCTGTGATGTTGAAAGGAAATACAGGATCCACTTAGAATCATAGAGCTGGAAAAGACCTCAGAAGGTCATCAAGTCCAGCCCCCTGCTCTAGGCAGGACCAATCCCAACTAAATCAACCCAGTCAGGGCTTTGTCAAGCCTAGACTTACATACCTCTAGGAATGGAGACTCCACTACTTCCCTAGGTAACCCATTCCAGTGCTTCACTACCCTCCTAGTGAAATAGTTTTCCCCAATATCCAACCTGGACCTCTCCCACCACAACTTGAGACCATTGCTCCTTGTTCTGCCATCTGTCACCACTGAGAACAGCCTTTCTCCATCCTCTTTGGAAGTTCCCTTCAGGAAGTTGAAGGCTGCTATCAAATCCCCCCTCACTCTTCGCTTCTGCAGACTAAACAGACCCAACTCCCTCATAGGTCATATGCTCCAGCCCCCTAATCATTTTGGTTGCCCTCCACTGGACACTCTCCAATGCATCCACATCCCTTTTGTAGTGGGGGGCCCAGAACTGGACACAATACTCCAGATGTGGCCTCACCAGAGCCGAATAAAGGGGAATAATGACATCTCTGGATCTGCTGGCAATGCTCCTCTTAATGCAACCTAATATGCCATTAGCCTTCTTGGCTACAAGGGCACACTGTTGACTCATATCCAGCTTCTCATCCACTGTAACCCCCAGGTCCTTTTCTGCAGAACTACTACTTAGCTGGTTGGTCACCAGCCTGTAACAATGCTTGGGATTCTTCCGTCCCAAGTGCAGGACTCTGCACTTGTCCTTGTTGAACCTCATCAGATTTCTTGTGGCCCAATCCTCCAATTTGTCTAAGTCACTCTGGACCCTATCTCTGCCCTCAAGCCTATCTACCTCTCCCCCTAGCTTAGTGTCATCTGCAAACTTGCTGAGGGTGCAATCCATCCCCTCATCCAGGTCATTAATAAAGATATTGAACAAAACCGGTCCTAGAACCGAACCTTGGGGCACTCCGCTAGAAACCGACCACCATCCTGACATTGAGCCGTTGATCACTACCCTCTCAGCCCAGCCTTCTAGCCAGTTTTCTATCCATCTTACCGTCCATTTATCCAATCCACATTCCCTTAACTTGCTGGCAAGAATATTGTGGGAGACTGTATCAAAAGCCTTGCTAAAGTCAAGGTATATCACATCCACTGACTTTCCCATGTCCACAGAGCCAGTTACCTCATCATAGAAGCTAATCTGATTGGTCAGGCACGACTTGCCCTTTGTGAATCCATGCTGACTTCCTAATCACTTTCCTCTCTTCCAAGCGCCTCAAAATGGATTCCTTAAGGATCCCTTCCATGATTTTTCCAGGAACCGAGGTAAGACTGACCGGCCTATAATTCCCTGGATCGTCCTTCTTCCCTTTTTTGAAGATGGGCACTCCATTTGCCTTTTTCCAATCATCCAGGATCTCTCCCGATCTCCATGACTTTTCAAAGGTAATGGCCAAAGGCTCCTCAATGACATTTGCCAACTCCCTCAGTACCCTCGGATGCATTAAATCCAGACCCATGGATTTGTGTACGTTCATCTTTTCTAAATAGTTCCTAACCTGTTCTTTCCCCACCAAGGGCTGTCCATCTTCATCCCATCTTGTGTCACTTAGCGCATTAGTCCGGGAGCCAACCTTGTCCGTGAATACAGAGCCAAAGAAAGCATTGAGTACTTCAGCTTTCCCCACATCATCTGTCACTAGGATACCTCCTTCATAAAGTAGGGGCCCCACACCCTCTCTGATCACCTTCTTCTTGTTAACATGCCTGTAGAAACCTTTCTTGTTATCCTTCACATCCTTTGCCAGTCGCAATTCCACTTGCGCTTTCGCCTTCCTGATAACCCCCCGGCATTCTCAAGCTATACATTTAAACCCCTCCCTGGTCATTTGTCCAAGTTTCCACTTTTTGTAAGCTTCCTTTTTGTGTTTAAGTTCACCAAGGATTTCCCCTGTAAGCCAATCCGGTCTCCTACCATGTTTGCCTCTCTTGCTACGCATCGGGATGGTTTCTTTCTGTGCCTTCAATAAGGCTTCTTTAAAATACTGCCAGCTGTCCTGGACTCCTTTCCCCCCCTCATGTTAGCATCCCACGGGATTCTGCCCATCAGGTCTCTGAGGGAGTCAAAATCTGCTTTTTTGAAGTCCAAGGTGTGTATTTTACTACTCTCCTTTCTTCCTTTGGTCAGGATCCTGAAATCTACCATCTCATGATCATTGCTTCCCAGGTTGTCACCCACCTCTACTTCCCCTATTAGTTCTCCCTGTTTGTGAGCAGAAGGTCAAGCTGCGCACGGCCCCTGGTCGGATCCTTCAGCACTTGTACCAAGAAGTTATTCCCAACATTCTCCAAAAACTTCCTGGATTGCCTGTGTACTGCTGTATTGGTTTCCCAACAGATGTCAGGGTGATTAAGGTCCCCCACAAGAACCAGGGCCTGCGATCTGGAAGCTTCTCTCAGTTGTCCGAAGAAAGCCTCATCTACCTCATCCACCTGATTCGGTGGCCTGTAGTAGACACCAACCACAACATCACTGCTGTTGTTTGCACCTCTAAACTTAACCCATAGACTCTCAACAGGTTTTTCTCCCTCTATATTCTGGAGTTCAGAGCAATCAGTGCTCTCTTACGTATAGTGCAATTCCTCCTCCTTTTCTCCCCTGCCTGTTCTTCCTGAACAGTCTATACCCTTCCATGACAGTGCTCCAGTCATGCGAGTCATCCCACCAAGTCTCTGTTATCCCAATTAAATTATATTTCTTGGACTGGGCCAGGGCCTCCAGTTCTTCCTGTTTGTTGCCCAGGCTTCTCGCATTAGTGTACAAACACCTCAAGATAACCAGTTGATCGCCCTATCTTCTCCATTCGAATCAGGGGTCCTCCTTTCTTTCTCGTTCCTCTTTGCATTTCTTCCCAGTATCTGACTTTCCCACTCCCCTCAGGGTTTTGGTCACCGTCCCCCAACAAACCTAGTTTAAAGCCCTCCTCACTAGGTTTGCAAGCCTGCCCGCGAAGATGCTCCTTTCTCTCTTGGTTAGGTGGATCCCATCTCTTCGTAACAATCCTTGTGCCCAGAACAGAGTCCCATGGTCGAAGAAAACAAAGCCCTCTCTGCGACACCACCTGCGCAACCATGCATTTACTTCCTCAGTTCGACAATCCCTGCCCAGTCCTTTCCCTTCAACAGGGAGGATGGACAAGAACACCACTTGCGCTCCGAATTCTTGGATCCTTCTTCCCAGCGCTACGTAATCCGCAGTAACCCGCTCAAGGTCATTCTTGGCCATATCGTTAGTTCCCACATGGAGAAGCAGGAAGGGGTAGCGATCCGAATGTTTGATCAGTTTGGTAAGCCTCTCAGTCACATCCTGAATTTTAAAAACTCTAAAAATGAACTTGTTTATTTGTTTTTGTGATCTAAATAGTATCCACTGAAGGAGTGAACACTCCACCTTGTTAAAAACCATGAGTAAGGCCCCCAGAATTCATGTGACTTAGATTTCCAGAAAGCCCTTGACAAGATCCCTCACCAAAGCCTCTTAAGTAGAGTGAGTTGTCATGGGATAAGAGTGAAGTCCTTTAATGGATTGGTAACTGGTTAAAATACAGGAAACAAAGGGTAGGAATAAATGGTCAGTTTTCAGAGTAAGGATCTTAAAATGCGGTTAATTGACTGGTCGACAGAATTTCCATCAACTAGTCAACAGGCACTTGCACATTCTTCCTTTGAAATGTGGAACTCCGAGTACAGCCCGGGGCCTGCTGGACGTCCTGCTGACTCCAGGCTGCACGCGGGTGTCTTCTTTGAAATGCACAAGAGTCCCCAGTGAGGGGCTCTTGTGCATTTCAAAGCCGTGGAGCCCTGGATCAGCGGGAGACTCAGAGTCCCCCGCTGACCCCAGGCTCCATGCTATGCTGTATGCCGCTAGGAGCCCAGAGTCAGCTGGGGACTCCCCCGCTGATCCTCTGAATCACTCAGATGCGTGGTTTAAAGGGACAGCCGCCCCTTTAACACACTACCCCATGTGTTCTTTTAACACAATATCCCATGTGTTCGTGTTATTTTCCACTACATAGTCTATTAAGAGGTTTCTATATTAAATCAGGTACATCATTGAACTGGAATCAGTATCACAAAATCATGTTGGCGTACAGACATGAAGCAATCCACTTAGTACAAATTTGTTCTTTAATCCTATTAAGACCTGTTTCTGTTTGATTGTCTGGCATTAGTTAGATCTTACCACAAGGAGCAGAGCAAGTGAAGCACATTTCTGACCTCAAGTGGACAATTTGTTGGGTTCAGAACAGTAATCCAGTATTCCACAGTTTAAAGTAATCTATTAGAGTTTGTTTTCAGGTGGAGAGCTTGTATATTTAAAAAAAAAATCCAATTCATGCTTACAGTGAGCCAACATTATTTTACTAGCAATACAGGCATATAATTAATGTAGGCTTTGAGCTGTAATCTCATTTGGAGAATAAATATGCTTTCATAGTGAGAGAGTTTTTTGGAGTTGTTTGTCAAACCTGGTATAACTTGACAACAGAGTTTATTTACAGAATTCTGCCAATATACTTACTGGTATGGATGTTAAATTAAGTGGTCATCTTAATAATTAAAACATCACAAACTTGAAATCTATTAAATTAGAAAAGGCTAAAATACATTCCCTGAGCCCCCTGCAAACGTATATGGCTTTACAATCATTTTTTTCTATTTTCCTTTCATGAATAAAATCTCTCTCTCCTTTTGCATAACTTATCCAAACAGCATAGGTGCTGGAACTGGGGTTGCTACAGCACCCCTGGCTTGAAGTGGTTTCGATTATATAGAGGGTTTACACAGTTTGGTTCAGTGGCTCTCAGCACCCTCACTATGGGTTTGTCTACGCTGCAGAGTTTTTCTGGAAAAAACGATGTTTTTCAAAAAAAACCTTCACTTACGTCCATACTGCAATTGCGTTCTTTCGAAAAAAAATTGAAAGAAGAGGGGCTTTTCTGACATTGGTAAACCTTTTTCTATGGGAAAGAAGCCTTTTTCTGAAAGAGCTCTTTCTGAAAAAGGCATGTTTGGACGGGAAAGAGGGAGTTCTTTTGAAAGAAGAGAAAAGAGGAAAAAGCACAGGTGCCCTGGTGGCCACTCTGTCCACAGTAATCACAGCTTAAATGCATGATAGCATCCATTCAGTGTGGATGCCTTCTTTCGAAAAACCAAATTGCTTTTTCTATGCGCTTCTGTTGTGTAGATGCTCTTTCAGAAGAAGTTTTTTTTTGGAAGATCTCTTCCAGAAAATCTTCTTCCGAAAGAAGCCTGTAGTCTAGACATAGCCTATAAATATTGTTCCAGCATCCCTGCCAAGTAGGGGGAAGTGGTAGACTATATACAACAGTGTTTCTTAAACATTTTAAGACCGAGGAACACCAAACTAATAATTTTTTTTATAAGAACACCAAGGATTTTTTGTTTAGAGGAAGAAAAAAAAAAGGTCGGGGGGGGAGGGAAGGAAGTTACTGAGAAAAAAGGGTCGGGGGAAAGTTATTGAGCAGCCATTTTGAATTCTGTTGTTCTCCACAGCACACCTCTGACTGCCACAGTTTAAGAAACACTGATATACACAGTAAATAAGCAGAAAAGTATTGTTTTTCCTCATCTCTTTCATTTTACTGACTGCAGATAAATATTTTAAGACAGATATGGGATATTTAAAAGGACTATATCCCTTTAAGAATGTGAAACTGCAAAGTAGGAATGTGCTTGAAGTTGCAAATCTGTGGATCTTGGGCAGGGGAATCTCAGCCTCTTCTTCCAAGGTGGCATGGCTCTGAGAAGCTTTGCCCAGGATTGTTTCCTCTGGCTGTTTGTTGCCCCTTAACAGCCTGTTATCATTGTGGCAGAATCTACTTCAAATAATGTTGAAAAGAATAGGATTAGCTGAGGCAGAGACTTCCCACAAGGTCAAGGGGATGGAGAGAAAACAATGCTGGTGAGCCAAAGTATGACTGTCCCACTATCCTTGCCCCCGGGGAAAAGCTTCTGAATATTCAAGGGCAGTGCCTCATCAGAAGAATGCTGTAAAAGGAAATAAACAATACCAATCTCCTTAGCAGAGGCAATTTCCAAAACCGTTGTCTGAGCTTAAGAGGAAATATAAAAATGAGGGACTATAGTAAGACTTTCATGTGGGCAGTTACATCTGTGTGCCATATGTTGCACTATTCTCTGGTTCACTTCTATGTGTAATTTAAGATGCAAATTTAAATCTATAAAGTCCTACATCATGCCCAGAGTCCTGTTTTAGACCCTAATCCTGCAAACAACTCATTCCCCTGCTTTCATTTATACATGTGTAGTCCCACTGAGTTCAGTTACATTGAATATGTGCACAAAATTAAGTATGTGCAGGTTTGAATTACTAGGACCTTACAGACTGCTTTTCATAAGAGTATGCACCCACCCAAGAGCAGAGTTCAGCTCACACATTCTCAGTAAACAGTCCCAAGATTTAAAACTCAAGAGGTTGAGGGCAATGCATTTCTGGTGAACAATTAATTCATTTCCCTCATCTGCCGGACACTGAATTTGATGACCTGCAGGAACCTCTAATTGTTTATTCATACCCTGCCTGCGTAAGAGTTTGAATGGGTGGTACTGTTTGTCTCATAACTGATTTGCCTTCAGACAAAAACGAAAAGAGGAAGTAGTTCATGCTTTGTTTACTGATCGTTTCTCTAGCTCATGAGGGCTATCTGGTCTACACTAGAAAGTTAGATTGACGTAGCTAGGTCACCAGGGCATGTCTACACTAGGAAATTATATCAAAATAACTCATTTTGAAATAACCCCGGAAATAATAATTTCAAAATAGTGCATTCACACTACAAGGCAGCATCGAAATAGCTCAGAATTATTTTGAAATAGTGCATCCACACTGATTGCAGCCTGCATTGGATTTAAAGCTCCTGGAAGCACTCTGGGGAGGGCACCAGGAGGGCAGACACTTCCTGTGGCTGCTTGCTGAGGCTAACTGGGACACGTGCTTACAGGGGCTCCTCTGTACAGCCGCGTCTCACATGCCACTCGTCCACTGCCTACCCCCTCCTGGGACACCAAACACACAGTGTGCGCTCTGGCTGCCCTTGCGGATGCCACAGCACTGACACCATGGAGCTGGAACTGCTGCAAAGCAATGCCAGGCTCACAGGCCTCATGCTGTGCCTCATGGCACAGCTCATCCACACTGCCCACGTGCTGCTTCAGCACCATGAAGACCAGCCCACACCGCAGGACCCCTTCATCCAGGCCCTGGCACTCCTGCTGCAGCAAATGATCCTCAGTCCTCTGCACACTGTGGAACGCCGCTTCTTGCGGCACAAAACCAGTTCAGACTGGTGGAACCATATTGTCCTGCAGCGATGGGGACCAGCAGTGACCCCAGAACTTCCATATGCATAAGGCCACCTTTCTGGAGCTCTGTGACTGGCTCACCTCTGCCTTCAGGCAACAGGACACCCCCATGAGACCAGCCATCCCCCGGCAGAAGCACACCACTATCACCTGGAAGCTCGCCACGCCAGACAACTACTGCTCCATTGGGAACCAGTTTGGCATGGGGAAATTTACGGTCTGGGCCATGCTCCTACAGGTAGTCAAGGCCATCAGTAACATCTTGCTGTGGAGTATCATCACTCTGGGGAAAGTCAACACCATTGTGGATGACTTTGCCGCCCTGGGCTTCCCCTACAGCAGGGGGGCCATAGATGGCACTTATATCCCCATCCACCATGCCTCATGTATCAATAGGAAAAGGTACTTCTCTATGGTGCTGCAGGCCCTCATGGACCACAAGGGAAAGTTCACAGACATTAACAGCAGCTGGTCAGGAAAGGCACATGATGCCCACATCTTCCAGAACTCCTGCATGTTCCAGAAGATGCACGCAGGCACTTTTTCTCCTGACTGCAGCATCAGGATCAGTGATATGGAAGCCTGATCTGCATCCTGGGCAATGCAGCCTACCCCTAGCTGGTCCCCTTTTTCACCCCTGTCCATGGGCAGCTGAGGGTGCTGTGGCAGTGCTGGCAGCTGTGGGGGGAGGGGGAGGTTACAGGGGGCACTGGGGTCTGCCATGGCTCTTGGGATGGGTTCTGTGGGGCACGGGGCTGTGAAAGGTCCACACGTGCCACAAGCCCTTTTCCTTCAGCCTGCTGCTTTAAGCCCTGCAGGAGAAGGGGAACAGTGAAGATGTCAGGTGTAGCCAAAGTAGCCACAAGGGCAACTGAGAGAAGCCTCTGGAGGGCAATTATTTTGAAATAGCAACAGCTAAGCATCCACACACACTATTTTGAAATAATTTTGAAATAAGCATTATTTCTTATGGAAAGCAGGAGTTATTTCGAAATAACAAGCCCATTATTTTGAAATAGCGGGCTTGGTAGTGTGGACGCTCTGCTTATTATTTCAAAATAAGGGGAGTTATTTCAAAATAACTCCCTAGTGTAGACCAGGGCTCAGGGATGTGAAAAATCCACAGAGACATAGTTAAGCCAATTTAAACACCAGTGTTGAAGTGCTAGGTCATGTAGCCCTGTAAGGCTCCAAGAGGGGCTCCTTCCACTCTAGGTCAGTGGGCAGCCACTCCGCCCTGCTATACCCTGCTCAGTTTCTTCTGGGGAATCAGCTGAGGTTTTCGGCCCTAGGATAGTCCACAGCCCCAGATAGAACCATTTGTTATGGACTGCTAAGCCCTGGACTTGGTTCAGGATGGGCAGCAGTAACAGTCCTCAGGCCAGGCCCTGATTCAGGGCAGCAAACAGTCACAAGTCCCATTTGAAATCAACCCAGTCAGATCCCCTTGCTCAGGCGGGGGGTCCAGAGGATGCAGGCTGCTGTTTGGGAACAGCTGAGAGGGGAGACTGCCACCCAGGAGTAGGGTAGCAGTGGGGATGTAGTCCCACCCACTCCACTGCATCCCAGCCCAGGGCCCTATCAGCGGCAAGTAGTCTGCTGCTGGGTCAGCGGGGATCCAGACAACACCACGCTGACCCAGTTCTGGCTCTGCCAAACAGTGATTGGTTGCCCCAGGGTGCTTTCCAGTCTCCCCCTTGGCTTGTATCTGGCTTCAGTGTAGGTCGTCTTGGCTTCGTCGGGCTGGAACCTCTGGCCCGGTAAGCAGCCCCTCCAGATAGTCGTCCAGTTGTGGACCCAGCAGCCCAAGCAGGTCGCTGGGGCCTGACTGGCCTCTCAGGCAGTCCTTTTATATCCCTAGCCCTGTCTCCTGGCTTCTGGTCAGGTGGGGTGCTGGGGCCAGGTGCTGCCCACCAGGGCTCTGGGAGGGGCTCCTCCCCCTCTGGATCAGTGGGCAGCTATTCCGTCCTACTACAGGTTAACAGAAAAATTCTTTCATTGTCCTAGCTTATGCCTGTGGGAGAGACCGCCTTACTTTAGCAATGGACGAACCCCTTCCATCACTATGGCATGCTTGGATTTTTGGGGTTTGTTTTTAAATAGGAAGATGATGGAAGGGGAGAGAAGAGTGGGGGCATCTGGGCTGAAAGCTAATTGTGGGAGCCCCATGGTGGTGGGGGAGATGGCAGGGAATTAAAGAAACACGTATTATTCCCTGATCAATTCTTGCATATCTGCTGAAAAAGAGAAAGAGATAGGGAGACAGACCAGAATTTCAAAGTGCCCTTCTGTTGAAGTGATTAAAGAAAACATTTGTGAGGTTGACAAATTGCAGTGTGTGGCCTTCCTCCTCTTTTTATTTTAATATTGAAGAGTTACCCCACCAGAAGTTTTCTTGCTGCAGTATCTTCTTATAATCACCAGGTCTATGAGAACTGCACGAACTTCCCTTAGCCAACAATGGGCTGCATTTATAAATTCACACTGTATTATAATTATAATACACAATATATTATAATACAAAGACATTTGTTACACTCATGCAGAGATCAAAATTTGAATGTAATTTTTCTGCCTCTCCTCTGCAGAGAATTTGAAAACACTTTGTATACACCATACCTCTTCTCTTTGCTATGTATTATTCTTGGGCACAAGCTAAAAAACATGCAGCAAAGTAAAAGTTCTTTATAACTCTGGCCAGTTTTTTAAAGCTGCTTGTGAAGATAACATTTTGGAAAAGTTCCAGGATGCAAGTGCCCAATACACACTTGCTAAGAACTGTAGATTCATAGATTCCAAGGCCAGAAGGGAAAGTTGTGACAATCTAGCCTGACTTCTTGTGTAACCCAGGCCGTAGAACTTTCTCAAACTAATCCCTAGAGCAGAACTTTTAGAAAATCTTGACTTTTAAATTGCCTGTGATAGAGAATCTACCTCCACCAACACCCCCATTGGTAAATGCAAGTGCAGGGGTGGGCAATAATTTTCGCAGGGGGGCCACTTAATGAATTTTGGTATGTGGTCATGGGCTGGCTTTACCCCCAGAAGGGGCGGGGCCTGGAGTGGAAGGGGCAGGGCTGGGGACTAGTCTCCCCCCCCCCCCCCCCAGTTGTTTGGGGCTGGAGGCTTTGAATTAAAGACACAACAAAGGGCTCGTGGCTCCAGCCCCTGCTGGGGTAGCAGCGCAACCATGAGCCATTGAAATAGGATCCTGCTGCCTTAGCCACTGCCTAGAAATTCGGTGACCCAGCCAGGATATAAATAGAAAGCAGCCAGATGCAGTCCACAGGCTGGATCAAAGTGTTAGGCAGGCCAGATCTGGCCCCCAGGCCACATCTTACCCAGCCCTGTGCTAGTGTCTGAAAGTATTATATTCTCCCAAAAAAGATGCAATTGTAGGCTTCCAAATCATCTATTTTAAATTAAGATCTAATGGGAAATCTCTTCCAGATTCTAAAGGTGAAATCCTGGTCCCATTAAATCAGTAATATAACTTCCATTGACTTCCACTCCTTCCCCTTTTCAGCCTTCTCCCCGATTTTATCACTGAGAGATTAAAAGTAAAATGAGTATATCAATCTGCACAACTCCTATAGTTTGAGCACTTGACATTAATTAATTCTCATACCTTCCAATATTTCCAATTGGGAAATATTATTCATATTTTACAAATGGAAAACTAGCAATGAGTTTAAATTGCAGCAAGGGAGATTTAGGCTGGACATTAGCAAAAACTTCCTAACTGTCAAAGTGGTTAAACACTGGAATAAATTGCCTAGGGAGGTAGTGGTGATATGCAAGAGAAGGTTGGATAGGCATCTATGAGGGATGATCTAGATTCTAGAAGATGGTGTTGGGTTCTGCCGTGAGGGCAGGGGAGTGGACTTGATGACCTCTTGAGGTCCCTTCCAGTTCTAGTGTTCCATGGTTCTGAGACACAAGGACTAAATAGCTTGCCCAATATTCAGGAAGGAACTGAACCCTCTCTCCTAATCATGGCCTTCACTGGAAGACATCCATATGTGTGCGTCCTAGTGGATGGAACTGGCTCTGCTAAACTGTCTGTCCTACATCCTTATACTGCTGACAGTGACAGAGGAAGTACTACAGACACGTTTGGACTAGACAGATTTTGATTCTCTGACACTGTTTTTCCTGTTAAATCACAGTCTTATGATTCAATTGTCTTCTACAAAGGCATAGAGCAAATTAACAAAGAAAATACAAGGTAATTACTCTAACCAATCCTAAAGGCTCTGCTGGGATTACTACAGTGTCCCTCAACCTCTTCAAAATGGCAACCCCTTATTGAAGTAAAAGAATTCCACAAAATTTTCACATTTCCTATAAAACTAAGAGTAAAAATAGTTTAAAGATAATTATAATTCAATGTAATTTGTTTTGCATGTGTTTTTAAAAATTGACAGAATACTTGACCTCAAAGACTAAAAGTATGGGGGGAAATGAATTTTTCTTTGCTCTAGATTGTAATCAAATGTTTAGTACCTTGTGATTCTCATGCTACCCTTTTTCATGCCTCTCGTCAGGGTCATGACTTACTGGTGGAGAAATCCTAACTTAAGAGACAAAGGAAGTAAACAGCTCCTGTTTCCACTGGATGGCAAAACTCCATTTGATTTCAGGAGGAGGATTGGGCTCCATAACAGAAGCAAATAAACATCAATGTTTGACAAATGAAGGAAGAATAAAACAACCTAAAAAAATTGTTATAAGCTTCTAAAAAGGTACTAAAATATGGAGTTGGGTTCTGACCACATTTTATGGCAAAATCACTCTAAACCATGGCAGATTAAGCATAAATTCCATTGGTCTATGGATCATGGAGTGGGAGAAGTTTGAGCATCCTTACACAAAGGAAAAAGCCAGGGCCTGTTTCCAACCTACGTATCCAATGAGAGGAATGATGTACTCAATTCCTCCTTCTCTCTTTTGTTCCACCAGGGTACCACTAGCAATGCTACAGTGGCACAGCTGCAGTTGCACTGCTGTAGCATAGACATTTATCACAGCCATGGGCAAAGGGTGAAATCTCCCCTTTGGGAAGACTAGCTCCCAGGTCCTGTCTTTCCACCTAAGTCCCTGCTCCTTCCACATGCATCCTCACCCCTGATGCCCTGAGTCTCTCTCATGCCTGCACAGTCAGAGGAGCCTTGACCGAATTGCCACGACCCATGGGCTGCTGGCCAGCCAGAGCATTTGGCAGCAGGTCAGTGACAGGTGCTCCAGGGGAGATTTAGCCTCCTCTGGCCTATTGTACCCACCATCTGTTTCCATTCTATACCTGGTTTACAACTTGGTTCAATGGCTGTTGGCACCCCCACTATACAAAGTGTTCCAGTGCCCCGGAACTTAAAGGAGAGTGCACTGTATCCTTTTGGAGTTACACTGGCATAAAACCACAGAGAGCTGATTCAGGCCCACGTATCATATATGTGTAGAACCTGTACTTATTAATTTCTCCAAAGTATTTTTCATGCCCAGTTTTATTGCCTATTAAAGATTTTGTTTATTTAAAGGATCACCTTGATGAACAATCAGTTCTTTAGCCCTTGTATAGATTGTGCTGATCACAACACGTCTTCCGTTCTCGTATCCTGGCCTTCCTTCTCCATGTGCAGCAATGTCTTTTCATGATCTCTGCCCAGCTCTTTGGAGATGTACCGAAAGGTCATTTCAGTTCCCATGGGTACTGCTCGGTGATAGCTGCAGTCCATCAATTGTCACTGAGCACAGCTAAATGCCTGGTCTGTTGCATTTTACTATACCTGTTCTCAACAGTGACGCCCTGCACTCCACTCTGCTGTCTGATCACTTCATTAGGGACTCCATCACAGATTGAGATTCCCAGAATTCTGTCCATCACCCTCCCCACGACAGATAGTTGTTGCTCCTTCGTCTTCATCAGTGCCCATGCTTCATTGCCATACAACATTGCTGGCGGTATTGTTGAATTGAAGAGGCTAGCACGTTACCTTGTTGATATTTCGTTGGAGGATATACTTGATAGAATGGAATACACACCAACCTGCTTTCTTTCTTCATGAGAGTTCACCGTCCTGATTGTGGCATGTTAATTTCTTCACCCACATAGACATATTGCTCATTTTCTTCTATTTAGGGTATGTCTAGACTACATGCCTCTGCCGTCAGAGGCATGTAAATCAGACATACCAACATAGTCAATGAAGTAGGGATTTAAATATCCCCCGCTTCATTAAAATAAAAATGGCCACCGCGTTGTGCCGGCTCAGCTGATCGTCGGCACAACACAGCAGTCAAGATGCGGATCAGTCGGCAAGGGAAGCCTTTGTCAACTGATCCCGTAAACCTCGTTTCATGAGGCATAAGGGATCGGTCGACAAAGGCTTTCCTTGATGTCCGATCCGCGTCTTGACTGCCGCGTTGTGCCGACAATCAGCTGAGCCGGCACAACGCGGCAGCCATTTTTATTTTAATGAAGCGGGGGATATTTAAATCCCCGCTTCATTGATTATGTCGGTATGTCTAATTTACAAGCCTCTGTCGGCAGAGGCATGTAGTCTAGACATACCCCTATTTTCTCTTGGTTGTTATATGGGCTTTTGACAACATATCAGACCACATCAATTTAGTTTTGCAGCAGTTAATTTTCAGTCTGATGTGACTGCTTTGTGTGTTGAGTTCTCACAGCTTTTTCTGTAGTTTGATAGTATTTTTGGCTATCAACACAATATCCTCTGCGAATCTGAAATGGTTTAACTACTCTCCATTGCTATTGATTCCACCTTCCACTTCATCTGCCTCATTACCATTTTGAGGCCATCTGTGAAGAATTTTGGTGAAAATGTGTCTCCTTGTTTCACATCTTTCTTATCTGGGATGCAAAGGCGAATACCAAATAAAGTTGAATCTGTAGTGCAGTATATCCTGATAACTTGACCCTGCCTGCCTCCTGAATCACAGTTTGTGCTCTGGCCTGGCTTTTAACTCTGCTCTCATTAGTATGTGACCTGGCCTGATTCCTGGTTTGACCAGTAGGTTAGACTGCTCAACTCCCAGTTGTGACATATTTGCAGCAGTGGCTTTAGGTATGTCCTTATATATGGGGCATACACTTCCAGGATACCAAAGTTAAACACACATGTATCAGTCAGAACACCATTTCCAGTGTCCCTATACAACTGTTGATTCAGACTGGACTAGTATCATTATGCGGGAAAGACAAAATTATCTAATGTCTCTTTTCTCTAAGAAAGTTGCACTTTGACTTTTGTAACAATCAGTTTCCTTCGTGATGCCTGCAAAGTCTAGACCAGGAGACTGTGTGGTGGTATTCGGCTGGGTTAATCTGGGAGGAGAAAGAAAGGTCCTGTTTTATCTAGCAGTTTCAATCAACAATCTCATTTATTTTCATTATAAAAATTATTCCTGTGTCTTTTCTACCACAAGAGACACTAGAGAGAATATTCTGTAGGTGGGGGTGCTCTAAGATAGTACAGAGCTTCGACAAGAAGGTGTAATGGTTGCTAAAGAACTAAGAGGCAGAAAGGTTGATAGGCAACAGATGACCACAGCATATTATCTCGGGAATGCAGAAGTGAGGGGACATTTTTACAGGTCTGGAGAGAAGGAGATGTAGCCCTGCATACAGCACATTATATCGATCCACACAAAACCTAGGGCTGGATCTGATTAAAGCTCTTTTTAAGTTCTCTTGCTAATAATTTAAAAGAAACTCCAATCTGGCTTCATAACTCAGGGACATCCCTATTTGCTTAAAGCAATTTAAGCCTGGAACACACAGTGAAAGTGCCTCTTGTTTCGAGACACAACCCTGCATGTGGGGCCAAATTATTGTTTCAGAGACCATGGAGCACAGGTCAATCAGTTCATAGAATGCTCCATATTCTTAACTGTTAAAGACCAGTTATTTATTTATGTAGAGTGCAGTCTGTCAGGGCATGACTGCATAGAGATTTATTCAGCCTAGAATTAGACTGCTGTACATTTTGGAGCTGGGATTTTTAAGGAGTGGGGGGATAATATCCTGCTGTAAAATGCAGCTTTATTTGGTTCTTTACCCACACAGGCATTGGGCAATTATATCCCTGAATAACATGAAGCAAGAGTCTAGACCTGTGGTCTCTCTGCATATCCGTATATATCACATACCTATGATGAAAGGCTGGTTGACGGTGCACACTCAAACAATCATTATTTAAAAGCCCATGGAAGGATACTCTGAGGCAGCCTGATCTAAAATCACCTTCACAGCCAATCACTCTTGCATGAAAACAAAGATGTTTCCGGCTTATGCTTAACACTTACCCTGCCCTCTTGTCTTAATGCTTACCCTGCCCAACAGGCATTCTGGCTCAGAGTCTATTTGCCTTTATAGGCAGATTATGACTTGGAGACAAAGAATAGACCTTCAGTTGTTCATGTAGGCTGGAGCACTAGAGGTTTCATAGCACCCTTCTTGCTCAAGGCATCTTAAAAGACTTTACAGTCAAGTGGACTGAGGCTGAATTTTAAGAAATTGCTGTGGCCCCATCAGAGGTTAAGCAACATTCCATGTTCCCTTTTGTTTCCCTGCAATTTTGAGTGGCAATTGGAACCAATATACAAAAGAGATGAGTATGTCAGGAATACATATAACAAACAAATGGTACATTTATATACATAGCATTTCAGCAGTGAAAGAGATTTTCAAAAAGTATTCTCATGTGAATGTTTAAATTTAAATAAAGACCCTCTATAGGGCACCAGGTTACACACAGAGCCAATCAAGCCAAAGGCCTGTGGTTTACATTTGAAAGTGAGTGTTGCTTTCACATTCAGGGTTAGTATTTCCTCTTTCTGTACACAGCTGCCAGCAGACTTCTGAAGTTTCTCAAGTTCTACAGATTTCCTTTGTCAGAAGAGCTGCATTTCTTCATTTAAAAATATTTCTGTTTGCTTCTCAGTGTTCCACTCCTACTCCTTAACTCTTTTACCTAACTCGGGACTTTTCAAAGTTAAACAAAAACTTGATATTTCTGTTTGCATATTTGTGTCTCTCCACTCCCACTAGCTTTTGTGTTTTTATCCACCTCATTGTTTTGTTTTTTTTCCTTACTGTTGGGGCCCAAGTGGGACTAAGCAAAGTGTGGACCCCACCCGCTCAGTTTCCTTATTTAAGACACACACAAAACCCCTGAAATTTACTGAGCACCAACCACTTGCACCTACTTCCTTTTGCAGGATGAGGGCCACAACATTCTCCAAAGACTTCCTTGAGGGGGTAGATTTGAGCTTTAGGGTGCAATAAAGTTACTATTTGAGACCTATGGCAGTTGATGCATCAACCCCTCTTTTCGCTTAGGAAATACAGTATAAGTTAATATGATTGATAGATTTTTGCGGAGAAGTGCATGAATAGAAGGACTAATGCTACATCAGGAGTAAATTGCACAGAAAGTTTTGGGTGGGATTGTGATGCATGAAATGGAAAGGCTGTTTGTTGTCAGGATAGCAAAGGTGTATAGACAGAGCTGACTGTAAAGGAAACCATCAAGACAGCTTGTGGAGAGCAGGGTGAGAAAAAGCTCCTTTGTGTGATGTTTGATCGTGGTAGCATATTTCTGATCACATGTATTCCTCTGCATGTTCTAGTGAGGCAGTTTGTTACAGTTTGGGAAGAGTTTATAAGTGTAGAAAGGAATAACAGCTCATAAGGACAAATGTAACAGCATTTCCCCCACTTATATAGCAGGATAAACACATCAGTTTCTCTCCTTGTAAGAATGCTTAAGTACTCTGACCGGCAGAACTGAAAAACACAACATACTGAAACCAGAGACCAAACATTAACTATAGCAGGTGCACCTCAAGGCAGAACTCTTGCTGTCCAAAATTCCTTAGAACCTGACAAGTGGAGTTTTAGATTTCTGGGTCTTAGAGTGACTCTCTTACTATATTTCAAATCTTTCCTTAATTCAGCCACCTTTCATTTTAGCTTGCTCTTTTGCTCATATCTAAGGCTAATGATGTTACAGTCCTTCAGAAGCTGTAACATCTTTGCCATTTCTATGGACACAAACTGTTGTAATAAACACAGGATTACAACTCTACTGCAGGATAGCCAAGAATGAACCAGAAGAGGAGCAGAGCAGGGCTTTGGATCCATGTTCCACTTCTGACAGATCCCTCCTCTTCAAATATCAAGATTAAATATGCTTTGCTAGTATTTAATTAGGGCTAAACCTCCATTGTAAAAATGATTGGCTGGCCAATCGTAAGGAAGATGGAGAAGCATTGTGTTAATCTCACTGCAGGCTAGAAAAATCACTGGAACAATATAACCCACAAAGCCTGATTAGACACATAGGCTCCCTATGACAAGAACTAGATCCAGAAAACCCAGCATGCTATGTGGGAAGCCATCCAAGCCAGCTAACAACACATACAAAACAAGTGGAGTGTGGCTTAATCCCTTCCCCTCCCATGGGATTAGGCTCCACCCCCGTGGCACTTGAACAGTTTTTAGGGTGGGGATACTGAGCTGCGTCCCACCCCTACCTTACCCTGTCTGCTTCCCTTATTACACTAGGCTGGGGTCACAGCTGGGGGCAGCTGTGGAGCCTTGGGTGCAGGGCTGATGATCAGGGCTCTGGGGGCTGCAGCAGAGCCAGTAGGCCTGGCAGCCAGCATCCTGAGCAGCAGCATAGCCACTTAAGCAGCCAGGACCCCAGGGCAGACAGCGGATCCCATGGTGCTGTCAGCTGGGACTCCCACAGGTAGAGGGGCCAATGGCCAGGACCTTCTGGAGCTGGTGACTAGGACACCAAGCAGGAGCAGGGACCGTGGGCATGGACTGGTGGTTGGGACCTCAGTGTAGGATGCAAAATCTGGGGAGTGCTGCAGCCTCCCCCCAGTCTCTACATCCCATTCCTATCAATCTCCCTGCAGCCTAGACATAATCCAGGAACTTCAGGTACCTAAAGCCTTGTCTTGTGAGAATGAGTTAGGTGCCTACTGAATTCTACACAAAATGGGCAGAGGGTTGGGGGAACAAGGCCCCCTTTTATAACCTTTAGCAAAGTGGATAGGGGATTCAGCCAGATTGTGGGAAACCCTGTTTTGATTCTCCACCCTTATCAAGGAGGAGAAGGGATTTGAATAGGGTTTCCATATAGGTGCCCAGACCACTAAGCCCAAGTGATCCTCTTTCTGTCCGCAGCCCATTTAACATTAAATGATTGTGAAATGGTTTCAACAAGAGAGCCTGACATCAGACTATTCCACAGTCCAAAGGTTAGCCCACCTCAAATAGAGAAGCCCTCTTCAAAGCCCTTCTCCACAGTCTAGGGGGGACTGTACCAGGATCTCCCACATCCTCCCTGAGCCCCCTAACCACTGGGCTAATGGTTAAGAGAGCTTCTCTCTTTCCTCCAGCCATTTTGTGCAGCATTAAGCATACTCAGAGCGTGGCTATCAGATTGTATCCCACAGGGAAGATGCTTTCACAAGAAACAAGCATAGGAAAGTTTTCTTCCTGAATAGAGCTGATAGGGTACAAGGTACTCTTTGACCTATGTCAGGCAGTGCCAATTGGTCCCAGTTTGGAGGAAACAGATGAAGTGGGTTAGTAGTTTCCAATTGCTTCCTGCAGAGAGGGTCTACTTAACTTAAAAGTGAAAAAGCCTGCCAGACCTTTCTTTTGCAAATAAAAGAAATGAAGAGTAATGAGCTTATGGAACCTCCACACTGATTATCCCACCCCAGAGCTCCAATCAGCTCTAAACACTGTCATGGAGAAACAAGCCACAATATCCTAAATTGGCAACTAATGTCACCAAGATAAAATAGTTAATCATGCATATACTAGTGACAAGCCATAATTTCACTGCAACAAAGACTGGAATATTTTGGAATATTGCTTTTCATGATATTACAGCAAGATCCCAGAAGATAATTTCTATAAAACCTTTATATTACATACATTTTTAGTATGTTATAACAAAATCATTTTACCAATCACTGTTTCCACTCAAATTTTTCAGTAACCTCTCTTATGCACACTCATTGCATGACTATTTCGAACTCCTTTATATTTAAAAAAATTGCAGTCCACATTTACAAAAAAAGCACCCCTCACAGAAATTCCTGCATACGGGCCGGCACTGTCCCCTGCTACTTCCTTTCTGTCTTCCCCCCTTACTTGCCCTAATATCCAGTAAAAAGTGAAGGGAGCATGGCCTTCTGGTTCCCCCTGTTCTGGTCCCCCTATCAGAGGGCCAGGCAAGGATATGATCAGGACCATCGTTAGGATTTATGGGTCCTTACACAGTACTATTAAACTGGTGCTCCAATGCTCAACATCAGCTCCTGATAGGGGAAATGATGACTTTTTAGAGATGTGATTTTATAATCTTCAGCAATATATTAATGAAATATTGTAAAGCAAATTTTAAACTAAGTCCTGTAGACTAACACAGTAAATTCAGAAACTGACAACATATACCTAGGGTTGGCAAATGCCTGCTAAATGGCTTCATTAACCACCTGAATGTGTCTTTCACAATTTCAGTGATCAGCTAATAGGTCTGGCAGGCTTTTTCACTTTTAAGTTAAGTAGACGCTCTCTGGAGGAAGCAGGGTCACAGAACAAGGATAGGAAGGGGTGGGTGGACATTAAGACCCAATGGTACCCCAAAATTTCAGGTGACCAAAGCAGCTGCATATTCTTCATATGGGTAAGGACCATTCTGGATATGATTAAATGAGATGTACCCAGAAAATTCTGCCAAGTGACCTGTACCCACATGCTGTAAGGGCAGATACCCCCCTCCCCCCAGTGAGATAAGTGACCAGACACCTAGAATGAAGCAGCATCTTAGGACCCTAGGGAGCTTTTACAATGGAAATTTAGGCACTGAGTGAGTTTAGGGTTTGGTGGCAGCCAAGCAGGAGTGTTATGGAATGCAGTGGTGCCTAAACTGGTCTTGGGAGCCTGAAAGATGGGGTTTAGGTATCTTAGTCCCTTTGTGTATCTATCCTGAAGTTGTTTTCTTCAAATGGACACGCTGGGGCAATTCCATTTACCACTGTGCTTGCTTTCTCCATAACCAGTACTTTCAATCAGGGCCAGACTGAGGCATGGGCGAGCCAGGCAGCTGCCCAGGGCACCAACCGATGGGGGGTGCCTGATGGCAGCTGTACAGGGCACGCGGTGTCCCTTACAGCTGCCATCATGCGCCGCGCGCCCGGCTCCCACAGTGCTGGCCCCGCGGCACTGGCCAGCAGCACCCTGCCCCCCACGGCCGCGGGGCCCTGCACGCGCACCAGCAGCGCTGGCCAGGCCGGGCTGGGCAGTGCATGCACCGTGTGCCCCAGGGGCAGGCCCCAGGCAGCACGCCAGTGGCCGTGGCCAGGCCACACATGCGCCATGCGCCCGGGGGCGGCACCGCGCACCCAGGCCCAGGGCGCCAAAAGGGCTCGGGCCGCCCCTGCTTTCAATTACAATAGTCTTTCCTGTACTAATTACATCTATATGCATGTACAAATATTTAATAACGGGCTCTTCAATCTAGCTGAGAAAAAACCAACACAGTCCATTGACTGGAAGTTGAAGCTAGGCAATTCAGACTGGAAGTAAGGTGCACATTTTTACCTGTGAGATAACCACAGTGGTCCCTTCCAGCCTTGTTTACTGGGTTTCAGAGACAACAGCTACTGCGATCAAGATTGTGCATATACTTAACTTGGGCTCTTTGCCTTCTATTCTTCTGAAGCAAACCACAATTCAGAGTGAAAGGAATTAAGATGAATTATACTGTTGTCTCTGCAAAAATAACAAAGTAATAATATACTCAAAACGTCACTCTCACATGACAGTGTTGCTGCTTTGAGAAGTCAGAGTTTGACTTAAGCAGAGAACAAATAAGCATTGTTATGCCTTTGACATTTGCCTCCTAATTTAATGCATTACAAATGAAACACTTTTATTCAGGATCTATAATGCCTTGTATACAGAAACTGCTCTATGAGCACTCCAGCTCTATCTTCTAATAAAAAAATGACAGGCAGTTAATAAGAAGTCATGCTCTGTGGGCTAATTAATACACCTTACCCTACTCCACCATCCGTCAAGTAATTAAAAAAATAGGTAAATGTGTGTGGGATTCATGTTAATTTCAAGAACATCAGAGATGGCAAATGCCAAGCCACATATAGTCTATTCCCTAGCCAATGGGAAATTAAACTCTCTAGCTATCCTAGGAGCACTTCATCCAGTTTTAGATCACTAGGCTCCAACCACATCCTACTGAGTTCATTATTAAAGAAATAATTATCAGAGAGTCCAGATCTTCACACTAAAGTAGTGAGAATAGCCATTACATTTGCTATATTAAGACGCAGACAGTCATGAAACTATTATCTAAAATAAGACAAGGATAAAACATCATTCACTCTTTGTTGCTATGGTGTATCCCTTTTCTCCATTAGTCCACTGTAGTTTATCTGTTTAGATGGCAAGTTCTTGAAGGAAATCTGGTACCTATCTTTCCAATAATTTTTACGGATTGGCACATTTTAGTGCTGGATAAATAAATCTGTACAAGTTCTACCTAGGACCTAAAGTCCAGCAGTTTTCACTATGCAAGTGAACACTATTGACTTGAATTTACAGGGCTAGTTTATTATCACTCACTAATGATCTGTCCCAAAATCTGGCTATAGAAGTAGGGAATATAGGGAGTACAATATCTTGTACAAACCTTCAGGATATGTGGCCAGGACTCTGGACATTTCAGAGGAGGAATGCGGAAGTGCCTATCAGGTAGACGATGGAAATTCCATCAACTACTCGACTAGTAAAATAACCAATAGTTAACATCCCTAGTTCTGGTAGGCCATTTATCTATGGCAAAGGATAAAAACACTTATGTTAACTTGCTCTAGCCAATCATACAGGATACAGGCCAGTAGGTTTCTTGCATTACAGCCAGCACTGTATAATAAAGTAATGTGTATTGGAATTATTCAGTACAAATCATAAATCAACAGAAGAATAATCAAACCAATAAAGAAAACAGATTATATAATATTGTGAGCTAGCAGGTTAGCCCCATGGACTACAACATCTTTTGCATCATGGAGCGGTACTGTGTGGCAGCTCTCTATACTGGACCATGGCTGTGTTTTGAGAGCGAAGAAGAGGTGGGATGGATCTGTGCAGACTTACTATATAATATGAGGAGGGGTACCAAATGTAATAGCTACAGCCATCTTCTGCCCTGTTGAGGATTCCATTTCGTCAGGCCTTGCACATCCCATCCACTCAGACTGGGTGCAACTTGCTAGACATTTGCTCAAACAATATCAACTATGTAATAAAAAAACAAATTTGAGGTTGCAATCACCTAGCCATCCTCCTCCTGCTCTTCCCACTCCCAAATCGATTTGAAATAAATAACTAAATAAATCAACAATCTTGTCCTACCATTTTGTCCATGCATTTGTTGCCCATTTTCAGGTCTGTGCATGTTGTGTTGTAAAATATTACTAGCAAAGGATAACAGAGTCCATGACAAGTACAGAATATTTACTCTAAAATATCATTTGTGCACAAACAGGGCAATGTTATTATTATAGCTCCATAAACTGAATTTCATGAATGGAAACATGAGAAGATTTGTTTCTCTCCCTAAAACAGAGTTTCTCAAAGTGGGCCATGAAATCACTTTGAGAAACCTGCTAACTGACCACTCCGGTGTGATTACTTACCAGCTCTGCAGCCCCAGCGCTTCGCAGCGTCCATTGGCCCCAGTTTGCCATTTGCAGCCAAGGAGAGCAGTGGGAGAAACACTGCTCTAAAAGTATTTAATTTCAGATGATGATGCTAAAAAAATATTATTTTCCTCATAGCTGTAAATCTCATTTCGTCTTTCATTTAGACTACAGTAGAGTCTTGATTATCCGAACTAAATGGGACCAGAGAATGGTTGGATAGCAGAAATGTAGGATAATAAGGAATACTAATAAAAAACATGGATACAAATATGCATAAACTCAATTTATTACTAATTCTAATGAAAACATACAATAGAATATTTCAACAAACCAAAATAGACTTTACAACAATTTTGTGAATATAAAAAAGTTCATTTTTTAAAGAAATGAGTGATCAGGAGTTGTTTTTGGGTGTCCTTACTTTTCTTCGTGGCAAGATTATGCCAGCGTCTGAACAGCAGTAAGTATGTAGTGGTCGCTTCCCTCTGTTGCTCAATGTAAATTAGTTCTGCATTGAACACCTTCACTCCCTCACTGTGATTCAATCTATCCACTCTCTCTAGTTCGATAATATCATCTTCCATCTTGTCATTATCTTCCAATTGCCAACAGTAACATGCCTCACACCATATTCTGTCGCCACTTTTTGCATAGTTTCGCCTTTATCTAGTCTTTGTAAGGCTTCAAATTTTTGTTCCATTGAAACAACTACTTTCTTTCTGTTTTCACTTGCCATGCTAATAAAGACATTTCAGTCTACTTTATAAGAATACAGTACTGGCATCATCAAACAAAAGCATGACTGCACTCATGTAATCACAGTTGCTAACAAAAGCACACTAGGTATGTAATGTACACAACATAGCATCACGTGGTGTGGGTGCGCGGCGCCGATTGTGATTGGCTGTTGTACATACTATGTTCTTATTCGTCAGTTCGGCATGTTGGATAAAATGGAATGTCAGCTAAGCGAAGGTCAGAAAATCGAGACTCTTCTGGATCATAAGATTTATTGCTTGTTGGTTGGCAGAGTTTGCAATTCACATGATGACACTGTGTTGCATAGAAAGGCTTCATTTTGTGCTGGTGAAATGTGCTTGTGTGATTTGCTCCCAGTTTTGGAACTTTGCACAAAGTTAAATAGATTGTTTTTCCCTGCAAATCAGAGGAACTGTACTAACAGGATCCACCCTTTCATCAGGAAGTGGCCTCTTAGTATAGCTGCAACACTGTATCCTGGGCAAGTGGAAAAGGAAATTCTTCAGCTGGAGAGACTTCACAGAAATAAAGGACATTCAGGGAGCAGATTCTTTGGGTGCAAAACACAAATTAGAAGTTACACAGTGTGGAAAAAAAGGGATGTGCTTTTGGTGAAAGCACATTCAAGACTTTAAGAAGCTAACCGAGTTAGTTATTATGCAACTGATACTAATAGAACAGCAGTGATTAGTGTTTCTAAGAAACAGCCCTGAGAATGCTCTGACCTACATTGCTCTTATTGTAGCTATACAGTGCCTTCTGCTTAGTACAATAGAAGCTAAATCATGTAGTGATGAGCTTTTATAGAGTAACAGAATTAAATGTGGCATCATTAGCAGTTATGGGTGCCTGCAGAGAAGTAATTATGCAAGTTATGAAATGGCAGTTATTGACTGGCATTGGCAAGACTGGGATACAGTCTCAGAAGAAAACAGACCACCACTTCGATTCTGGCCCTCTCTATGGACAAATGTATGTATATTTATTTTAAAGAGCACTATCTTAATCCATAGGGAAAAGAAACACATCATTGGAGCACTGTTCAGGCAGCAGAAAGCTGCAAGTATAAACATGTAAACTGGACATTAGTCAGGGCTTTACTGATATTCTGCCATAGGAAGAGACTTGCTGCAGATCCACATGTAGTGTGCTCAACAATGTTTTCAAACGCTTTCTGTCCTCATTCTCAATATACAACCTGACATGTCAGTGGCACACTCAAGGTTTTCGAGCTGGAGCAAATGAATGCTCGATTGCTACTGCATACTGACAACTGCCTCAATGCTGTGGTTTTTGTACTTTAGATCATTTCCTGTTACAAGCTGCAGCCTGTTGATTTCCCTGCATTATCGCTAACGTGCCAACAGTGCAGCAGACATTTCTGTCAAAACAGGCAAATTGTTTAAGTTCATCCAATTTCTGTAAATCCTGTTTGGCACAAACTAGCTGAAATAGTTACTAGAACAAAAGTCTAAAATAAAATATAATCAAATTTAGATATAAATTAAGCTTCTCTGCATCGTTAGTGTCCCGTTCCCCCCTCCCCCACCCCACCCCAGGAGCTATCACTGTACTACTGAACATCAACAGGGTAAATATACTGTATCAAAGAGTACTGGTGCTGCTGAGTTTTGATAAAGTCTCAAACACTTATGACCAAATTATGCTCTCAGTTATATCAATGTCAGTGGAGTTAGTCTGGATTTACACTGGTGCAACAGAGCAAACTTGGACTCTTAAAAGTATAGTATCATTTATATAGTGCCAAGAGGTACACAGTAATTTTCAGACCGCTTGATGAGAAGTTATTGGCCATAAACAGTTTACAATCCAAGTAGCAATATTTACTGTGTCCATTATAACAGAATCCAAGTTTCATGGCTGAAGGGAAATAATAACTTCAGAAGGAGCATGGGCATCCATAATAGAACATTGCATTACACATTGATCACAGGGGGTTTTTTGCTTCTATTTTTTTTTTAAACAGCAAGGTCTATTCCTACATGTCAGTCTAACCATTTATTACTGTTATAATCAAATACAAGCATTTGCTGATAGTTATTTGAAAGACTCTTCTAGAAATGCAGTCAGGGCACAAAGATATTATTTCATAGTGGCATTAGGAGAAGAGTTCTTGGAATACACCATTTGTGTATTGCAACTTTTTCAACTAAAAATAACAACTACACCTCCCAATTTTAAATCTTTATGTAATTTTTCAAGAATTTTTCAAAACATAAGAGCACTCAGTACATACTAATGCATTTTTTCCTTGGAACATATACACTTCCTATAGTCCAAGAGACAACTTGGTTCTTGAAAAAGATTCAATATCAGATAGCTGGTTCTGCACAGCATAACAGCAGCAGGTTATAGGAACACTTCAATAAGAAACATTTGATTCAGAAGCTTATCACAGAAGTGAAATATGAAGAGGCTTGTTGGATAAGCCTGTCTATCTCTCTGTGGTACCTTTTCTTAGAGTTTAGACACTAGACGCAAAAATTAATTTTAAACAGCCGAGTGTTGTTAAATAGGTGCATTTTACAGTACTTGAAAATTATAGATCATCTAAAAGCAGATTTTACAGACAGTTCCACAACCTGTAATATTCCCTTCTTGTTTAAAAAAAGAGAAAAGAAACAAATTACTATTTAAAGCCCCATAGGAAGCCCAGGACCTGTACAGCTGAACTTATAGCTCATTTTCACGTGAAATAATACATAGGTATGCACAATTCTTCTCAAATTTTGGACTGTGTTTGCTTTTTCTAGTGACATTAATATGTGATCAGGATGCCATATTATCTGTTCTACAGCTCTGCAACCAGGCCGGCTGACACGGGTAACAAAGAAGAAGGTGCCCCAGGACCCTGCAATTTAAAAGGGCACAGGGCTCCCAGCCACCTCCACCACTACAGCAGCAATGGCAGCAGCCTCAACCCAGGCCTTTTAAATCACTGCTGGAGTCCCTGCTGAGCAATACTGAAAGGCTGGGGGGGAGGGTATGGTAGAGGCTGGCTAGTTCACAGACCCACCCCTTCTGTGGGTCCTCAAGACCTCAGCAAAGTCTGTTGACCACCCTGTCTGCACCAATGGCCCCAAAAAACAATGAAGTAAATTGCACTAAGGGACTGATATCGGGGAGCCCCGAGAATGCCAACAAATAAGCTGTAAATCATAGAATTATGGAATCACGGGACTGGATGGGACCTCATGAGGACATACAGTCCAGTCCCCTACACTCCTGGCAGGACTAAGTACTATCTAAAATTTCTAAATCATCCCTGACAGATTGTTTAACCTGGTCTTAAAAATCTCCAATGATGGAGATCTCTAGGCAATTTATTCCTGTGCTAAAACACCCTGAGAGGAAGTTTTTTCCTAATGCCCAGTGTAAGCCACCTTGCTGCAATTTAAGCCCACTTCCTGGCCTATCATCAAAGTTTAAGGAGAAATTTTTCTCCCACTCTTATGTACTTGAAAACTGTTATAGCTCCCCTCAGCCTTCTCTTTTCCAGAGTAAATAAACCCAATTTTTTCAGTCTTCCTTAGTAGGTCACATGTTCTACACCTGTAATCATTTTGTTGTACTTTTCAGGTGCCTTTCATTCACACTGAACCTTCAAGAAAAGGATTTTATATCTTAATCTCACTACAACACTGAGAAAAACCTCTGTAGAGCAGGTATAAGAACCCCTTAACATTGATTTAGAGGAAGTAAATTCTAAAAAGAGTAGATTTACTCTGCTGCACCATTACTTATAGCAAGGATTAAAAAATTATGATGCATTTCTGGATCCTAGGTCTGATGTTCTGAATGATTCAACAGAAAACTTCTTTAGCATTTGGGATTCTCATACTGTTTGACCTATAAATAGATAGATATCAACAACAATAATGCAGTTGTCAACCTTGACACTAGGTGCCACTAACAGTAAACATCCAGTAAATAAAATAGCACAAACACGAAATAAGAGAGGTAATAGAAAGCCTTTTTTTTGCAACAGGATAGTAGAATGATCTATATGGATTTTATTATTTGTTCTGTTATCATAGCATGTAGAGGTCCCAATCAGAATCAGGGTCCTGCTGTGCTAGTTTCCTTACAGAGGTAGACACAGTTCCTGCTCTGAAGTATTTACTACCTTTGGTTTTTAATCAAATATCTCCAAAAACAAACAACAGCACTTAATCTGTATCACTGTCTTCAGTGTCTTGCGCCCTCTTGTGTTAAGCACAGCAAAAAGCACACAACATGACAAGGCAAGGGAGGCTTTCACTCATTCCAAGCATCAAAAACCACCTATGACAAAGCCAGTGGAATTAACTGAGGTTTATAGAATCTAGTTCTCTTATCTTTTAGCCAGCCTATCACTACAGAGTACCCATAACAATTTGGTATGCTAATGAGGTCACTAAAAAAGTAGCAGGTTCCTACCTTGGTATACAGCAGGTGGTCCCAAAATTTTTCTAATAGGCTGCACTGTCAATTTGCATGGATGTTAAGTGCTGCCACACTTAAATTTCATACCAATTGAAACAATCTGTAGACACCTTCCTCTTCCACACAGAAATATGGCCCATGGAGATACCAGTTCCAGCAGACATTGATTCATTTTGATGTGAGCAGCCCATATAAGTGCTTTATTCAGAAGCCTTAGGTCTCAGCCATCACAGCTTATAGCCACATGGTTGATTGTAACATCTGTAGGATGCTCTTTGGCAATGCCTCAGACACTTCTGCTTATAATCCAAAAGAATTGATAGGAGTTTCCTTCTACCTAAACAGAAAAAGCAGAGTTCTCAGCAAGCCAGCCAGACAGTACTTTTTTTTTCTTGGAGACATTGGGAGAGAGGTAGAGGAGACACAGTATTTCTTTGCCTACTCTTGACTACAGAGACAAATACAAGGACTCCACCCCAGCTGCATGAGCACTTCTAACAGTTGCCAGTAGCAGCTGCCTGATGAGTCTGATAAGGCACCAGAAGCCCAGCAACTGGGATCTGCAACTTATCCAAGGAGCAGTTCACTACTTTGGCAAGAAATGTGACTCAACACTGGCCTGCTGTGGCTGCCTGAGAATATTTTGTATTGAATGTTGTTGTTAAAGAGGACTCAAACAGAAAGGAAGGAAAAAAACTCAAAGTAGCACAGTACAAAAAAAGCAAATGTCATGGAATCAGATATTTAAACCACAGAGCATTAGTTAATATATGAGCACAACTGAAGACATAGTGGGTGAACACAGAAGCAAGAAACTACACATAATAGAATAGATTCAAATTGCCCCCACGAAACATGGGAACAAGAATAAACACAAGTCTTAAATTCAGACAGTCTCTCGGCACCATTTAAACTCAAGCGAGATAGGTCAGCTCTGTTCTTAAAAGGATTGAGAGAACATCAAAATGTCGTAGGAAACAAGAAAACCACACTCAAGTACCTGATACAGCAGACTAAATGTGGAAAAACATTATCTAGGCGCTGGGGTTTCCAACAGCAGAGTCATCGTGCTCATGCTATTCATGGAGTGGGGATTATACAAACCCCTCCGCAAATTTACAGCTTGAACGTGTGTGGGTTTTCTTCATGGATGTCCCTATTTTATTACATTGTTCCAGAGATGTCCCTAGAACTATTTGGAGGATATTAGGATCATTGCAACCAGTACTAGACAGTTGTGGAGAAGATTACAATGCAATCTTTAAGCAGAAGATGCAGGAACATCCCACTTCCCCCCGCCCCACACACACCCCCACACCACAAATATGATAATCTCTATGATCACACTACATCTTTGCCCAAAATCTCATGGAAATGCCAAGAGATGAGAAGGCAGGAAAGCCATAGTGTCTGCTTCTCTTCTGGCAGAATAGTGCTATTGAAGTATTCATGGTCTGAAGTATAGGTATATGTTGAGTGAACCTTTATTTGCATTTCTCTTACATGACAGACAATAACTGGGCAGAAGTACAGTATCTTTAAGGCTAACTTGTCTGCATCAGAGAACCTAAGCTGTATATTTTGCTCTTAGGGACTGACAAAGTTAAGAATATAAAAAATTCAGTGCACTACTGACCCACACAATACAAGCTTAGAAGGCTCAATTCAATATCCATTCTTGCATGTCTGAATATTTATGTTTCCATGTATCAGATGTCTGCTCTGAAACGGCCAACGCACATTCATAGGATTAATATTTATATTGTGCTAGTGACCTGAGACTGCAAACAAGGCTTTGTGCACAAATATAATAAACAAGAACGACCCAAGTCACACAGTTCAGGAGGTATCAGGATCCATGATTTTGGTTTGTGCCCATCTTCATGTATCATGTCACAGAACTGAGTCATGTGATTTCCTGAGGGCTAATCTCGTGTTACTGAAACACTGGGAAATTCATAGAATCAGAGGGCTAGAAGGAACTGCAAGGGACCTCCCGTCTAATCCTTCCGAGATGCAGGATTTGTTGTGTCTAAGCTATCCAAGACAGATACAACTCACCTGTACTGTCTCATTTTAATAGACTGAGAACTTGGCAGCTCAGAGCAGCCCTCTAGGCTGAAATAAGAAAACACACACAAAGAGGAAGCTTAATTTAAATCTCTGAAGTTTGTGTCTGTTTGGGCCTTTACTATTCCTCCTGGGATTGGTGGCAGCAGGATCCGTAGCGTTCCCCTCATTAAAGAGAAGATAGTTACCCTCTCCAATTGTACTCAGGGGATGTTGGTACTGGCAGCTCTCCTTCTTCCACTAGCACAGGAGTCTTAGAAGGGGTATGTTTGTACAGATCTGTGGAGAGCCCATTTGCTCTGTCCCAAGGAATCAAGTAACGGAAAGGCTCCCAACTATACAGGGTAGTTTTAAAAATGCCTTTAACTTCACTGCTAGTTATGCATATGGTAATTTGTCAGCATCAAGGTGCATTGTTTTGCCTGGCATCCCACACAAAACCCTATTGGCCCCACTTCTGCTCACAGCTCTCCTGCCTGTCATATTCTTGCATTCAAGGTATGTAAATGAAAGTTGCCTGGCTAATTTTCTTTTTTTCTAGTGAACAAGTTGGTGAGATTTGCCCTTGAGCAACCTTAACTCTGAGTAAATGCACTATTGCATTTTGGCTATAAACCAGCAGCATCTGTTTGCAGCACATGAATGTGTAACCTCACATCAAGAAAGAACACAACACAAACCACATTAACCAAGATTTCCCTTTTCTTTTCTCTTTCCAATTTTAGCAGGTTGCTGTGTCTTTCAGATCAGATAATTGAAATACAATGGTGTCAGCAGCTTGCCAGTGTTTTCAGCAGCAAGTGGGATGCTTTTTCTGCCCTCATTCCTCTGCCCCACTCCATGTTCCCTTTTTATAAAATGGAACTATAACAGGATTTATCTGCAGAAAGAGCCAGAGTCTGTAGGTTCCCCCTCCCACACACCGCCTCCCTCAACCCAGGTGCTATACAGTCTGGCTATATAGTAACTACCTGAGTTCCAAAGGCGTGGCTGTCCAAGCAGTTCTGAAGCAGTAGTGACAATAGTGGCTATTGCTATAGCAAACTAGCCACACTCAACCGGCTAAATAGCCACACGTGGCTAGTGTGTTGGACACCACAGATCTAAAGCATTGTCTGCAGGCTGCAACCACAAAGACTCCTCACTTATTTCTCTCTCACCCCTTCAATTTTTGCATTTGTGCAAATTTCACCTGAAGAAAAGCAAGGGTGAGAATATCACAGAATTAGAGTCATTAGAGAAATTAAAGGGTGAAAAAAGCAAGATTCACTTAAAAGAATGAATGTAATTAAGTAAAAATACCAGTGACTCTCACCAGCTGCATGATTCATAAAATAAATTGAAAGCAACAGATGCAGAGTCCTCTATGTTGAGAATTTATAATTGGTGGGTATTTCATGGTTAGTACTGGAAGTGTTCCTCCTGTGATAGTATCTACTCTGAGAACATTGAAACTTTAGTTTTAAAGGCACATGCAGGAAAGCTTTATCCAGCAGACAGAGTGTAAGGATGTGAGTCTGGGTTCTAGTCCTGGCTCCCATGTAGTCCTGTGATTTCTGTGGTTCAGCTACATCTCTTTAAAAACAGAGGCTATAAGTTCACTTTTGGGAGGTTTTTGAGGTCTATGGATGAAAGTACAGGTTGAACCTCCCTTGTCTGGCACCCTCAGCACCTCAGTGGCCCCAAACCAGAGTTTGCTGGACAAGGGGAGATCAAGGCTTCCTACCCAGCTGTAGGCTCTGCTTCCAGCTGTGGCTGCAATCCCTGCTGCCACCTCCAACCCCCCACCTTGCCAGCCCTGGCCAGGGCTGCATCCCCCCACCATGCCAGCCCAGACAGGGGCCAGCCCCACTGCCTCCAAGCCTGTCCAGGGCTGGGTCCTACAAGATGCCAGCCCTGTTGACTCCAATCCTGGTTCGGACCAGGACTGCACTCGTGACTGCAGGCCCTGCTGCCTGCAACCCCACCTGGGGCTGCATCTTCCCCCCATCACACCAGCCCCAACCAAGGCTGCTCCTTACTGCACTAGCCCTGACCAAGGCTGAGTTTTGCACTGTACCAGCCCCGGCCGGAGCTGCGCTCCCCACCTCGGCAGCCTCAGTGGGGCTGTGCTCCTGGCCGGTGGCCCCGCTGCCTCTAGCCCCAACTGGGGCTACACTCCCCATTGTGCCAGCCCCGCTGGGGGTGCACTCCCCACCACCAACCCAGCTCGGCCTGCACTTCTGAAATTGGGCAGCTGGAACTCTCTGGATGAACATCTTCACAGATGCTGCCAGACCAGAGAGTCCTGGATTTTAGAGGTTCAGCCTGTACACTGAGTAGAAAGTATTTTTATTACTTTAAATAAAAATGCAGACCTATTAGAGGACTTAAAGACTTCTAATGCTTGTGCTCTGACACACACTTCTTGCTGGAAGCCACACAGATTATGAATAAAGGACTTACAAGTTCTGGGGCCCACCAACGGCTGCTGTCTTCACTAAAGCAGCAATTCCATTGAATGGGCATTTTGGCTGAATGAGAACTGAGGGATCATTTCCTGTGTAAGATAATTAGTGCTGTTTACAATAACCTGCATGCTACTAGATAGTCTAGTTTGTAACTTGTATGGAATTTAAGCTTAGAGCTATGGACAAAAATTTCTTCAAGATGTTATTGAGAAATCAGCATTCATTTTGGTAATGCAGACTATGTTATTGAATCCAACTGGTGTAGCTTTAAGGCAGGGGTGGGGAACCTCAGGCCAGAGGGCTGCATCGGGCCCTCAGTTTCCCTGGATTCAACTCTCGAGACTCAACCCCCCCCCAGCATTAGGGAGCCCACACTGGCACTCTAGCCCCTCCTGCTGCCCCACTATGGGACTGGAGCACACAAAATCTACTAGGCTGGGCCTCCTTAGGCTCTGGTATAGAAGGGGAATATGGGGAGTGTCCTTCTTCTCAGTCAGAGGCCATGTCAGTGAGGGTTGGTTTTTTTCATTTGTGTGCGGCCCCCCGACTGATTTTTCTGTGGGTCAGAAAAAACCCAACCCAGAAAAAAGGTTCCTCAACCCTGCTCTAAAGCATCAGATATTAATGCACAGTCAGACACACATCATAAGGTAGTCAGTTGTGAAACTATGACAAGTTTTGGAGATCTTTCATTGTATAAATAGTGGCCTGCAGTGGTGGATTAGCGACTGGGCCAATGAGATTCATGACTAAGGGCCCCAACCAATTGGGAGGACCCAGAGAAATGGACACATCCATGCTCCCTGCCTGGCCAGCTGTCCTGCTGGGGAGTGGGAGAATACCCAACGCCCCAATCCTATTTCCTGACAGGAACGCCAGGCAGTTGGAGAAAGCCTTGGTTCCCCAACCCCACTTCTTGCCTTGAGTGCTGGGCAGGGCAGCCCCCGCACCCAAACCCCATTTCCCAGCAGGAGTGGTGGCAGGTGGGTATGCAGGCAGGAGTAGTAGTGAGAGGCCCCCACTTGCTCTGGGCTAGGGCTTGGCAAAACTAATCTGCCTTTTACAATCCACTTGCGTTTCAGAGAAGGGAAGTTCTATTTGAAGTCTAGTTGTGCTCTGAGAAGTGATTACAAAAATGGCAGTGTAGGAGTCCATTTCTGAGGCATCAATCACAATCAGATTTGCTCAGTTGACAAGTAAAGAGATGGCTTTTCTAATTGTTAGCACAGCAAACTTAACCTGGGATCTGAGTGTTAAGTTGGGTTCTTTCTGGGTCATGAGTCATTAGCTATAAAATATCTGCAACTGGGATTTAGTTAATAATTCTAGTGTCAGTTCACAGGCCCAAATAGCATGCAGCTTCCTCAGAATAAATGGCAGTAAAAGTCAGCGAAGACATTTTGTTGGTCAGTGTTAGCAAGTATTTTATGGTCTCCTAGTAATGAAATCACTGTTAGAGTTGCAGATAATTTTGTTTAGCGTCTGTACATCACTCTCACCTTTTTTTCAACCCCCCCTTTTTATGAATATGTGCTGGCAATTTGAACCAAATTTTAGCTACTAATGAATACGGAACTTTCTCTCCTGTGTCCTCCTAAAATCTACCAACATACAAATACAAAAGTTTGGGAAAACCAGAACACCGGAAAAGTTGGATTTTCCCCCCACACCATGGATGTTTGCTGCTCCCTGACCAATAACATTAGATATTCAGTCACTCCTCACTCATCTCCCTCCAGTTAATTTTGCACATTTGGAGTAGGCATGTTAAAGACTAGTCAACTATCCGATAAGCATTTGCTTACTGGATAGTCTTTTGACTAGTCGATTTCCCCCCGCCTTACGAGATAGAGGCAGCAAAGGGGCGGGGAAAGGGGTACTTCAAAGTGCCAGCGCTGCACAGCTGTGCAGCACTGTCGCTTTGAAACCCCAAAACAGCATTTCAAAGGGGCAGCTATCATGGAGCCCGGGGTCAGCTGGGGACTCCCAGCTGACCCCGGGCTCCCCGTGGCATTTCCCCGGAAACCGGGATCAGCTGAGGAGTCCTCCACGCACTTCAAAGGGGCAGAGGAGACCAGGGTCAGTTGGGGACTCCCCAGCTGATCCCAGGCTCCATGCGGCATTTCCCCAGAATCCGGGGCAGGTTCCGGGGAAATGCCATGTAGAACCTGGGGTCAGCTGGGGAGTCCTCAGTTGACCCCGGGCTCCTAGCGGCATGCAGTGTAGCAGAGTCCCCTGCTCACCCCAGGCTCCACAGCTTTGAAATGCACAAGAGCCTCTGCTGGGAACTCTTGTGCATTTCAAAGCAGGCACCCGTGTGCAGCCCAGAATCAGTGGGACTTGTATATTTCAAAGCCCACTGGGGCTCTTGTACATTTCAAAGGAGGAATGTGGAAGTGCCCATCAACTAGTCGACGGAAATTGACTAGTCTGTCAACTAGTCAATTAACCACATTTTAACACCCTTAATTTGGAATCACTATTACCCTGGCTGTGATGAAAATGGTTGCCTTGGATAAATGATTTATCTCTGATGATCTCAAGAGACCCAGGATAAGTTGCAATGAAAGCAGACTATTTTTTATATGCTCCTGCAGGTTTGTGCGCCCTGGTAGGTTACGGAGTTTGTTTTCAAAGGATAGTTATTACTTTCCTCCCAAATAGAAGCCTAAACACAACAAACAGAATTGCAACTCCTTTCCATGAATATTGTTCACTTGATTCTTACAAATTGGGAGCTATGACCTTCCGAATACTTACTTTTTGAAAAGGCAGATAAGTCTCTACTCAGTTGTAGATGAGTCTCTATTCAATTTTCTGTTGAACAGTTTAAAAATTATTTAAATGTTGCAGTAAAACTGAAGACACATTAACATATCTTTTAAAAATACAGTTTAATTTAATTGTAATAATTTGGGTTACATGGAACTGAGTGAACTATGGCACTTCACAAAGAACTGTAATAAAATATTAATTAAAGACAAGGTGTAAAAGCTTTATTATTTAAATGGCATGCATAAAATTTTATTTTGATTATAAATGAAGGAAAATCATAAATAAAAAAGCTTAAATCATTTTAGTTATGGTGGTGCTCAAACTAATCATAAAAATAGGAAATACAAAATTAAGGATTAAAAAGTTGCAAAGCAAAACCCTCTCAAATTAGGAAATACCAGAATTAACATTGCCCATGCAATCTTAATTGGCGCCTGTGAAGGGGTTGTCTCACCACTAGCACCCTCTTGTGGTCAGCCCTGGTATAGCAACACTCCCACTCACCTCCCACTAATGCTTGCATTCCATCCATGCTTGCAGTGGCCTGCCTCTTCTAATGAGATGGCTCGCCAGTTAGATCATTTAAAGTCTCTCCCCTCAGGGACAGTCAATAAACAAAACCAAGGGACATTATGGAGAGGATCCTCAAGGAACCTATGTTGAAACACTTGGAGGAGAGGAAGATGATCAAGAACAGTCAACATGGATTCACCAAGGGTAAGTTATGCCTGACCAACCTGATTGCCCTCTATGATGAGATAACTGGCTCTGTGGATATGGGGAAAGTGGAGGATGAGCTAAACAGACTGCAGCAAAGCTTCTAGTACAGTCTCGTACAGAATTAAAGTAGTATAGATTGGATGAATGAACTGTAAGGTAGATAGAAAGCGGTCTACATTGTTGGGATCAGCAGGTAGTGATCGACGGCTCAATGTCTAGGTGGCAGCCAGTATCAAACAGAGTGTCCCAGGGATAGGTCCTGGGGCCAGTTTTATTCAACACCTTCATTAATGATCTGAATGATGGGATGGCTTGCATCCTGAGCAAGTTCACAGATGACACTCAGCTGAAGGGAAAAGTAGATATGTTGGAGGGCAGGGATAGGGTCCAGAGTGACCTAGACAAATTGGAGAGTTGGGTCAAAAGAAATCTGATAAGCTTCACCAAGGACAAGTGCAGAGTCCTGCACGTAGGATGGAAGTATCCCCAAGCACTGCTGCAGGTAAGGGACCAACTGGCTAAGTAGCAGTTCTGTAGAAAAAAGATCTGGGGATTACAACAGTGGATGAGAAGCTGGATGTGAGTTAACAGTGTACCCTTGCTGCCAAAAAAGCTAATGGCATATTGGGTTGCATTAATAGAAGCATTGGTAGCAGATGGAGGGAAGTGATTATTCCCCTCTATTTGGCACTGGTGAGGCCACATCTGGAGTATTGCATCCAATTTGAGGTACCCTGCTACAGAAAGAATGTGGGGCTTGGGGCACATGACTTATGAGGAGAGGCTGAGAGAACTGGGCTTATTTAATCTGAGGAAGAAAAGAGTGAAGGGGGGATTTGATAGTAGCCTTCAAATCTTTGGAAAGGAGGTTCCAAAGAGGATGGAGAGAGGCTGTTCTCAGCTGTGACAGATGACAGAACAAAGAGCAATGGTCTCAAGCTGCAATGGGGGAGGTCTAGTTGGATATTTGGAAAAACTATTTCACTAGGAGAATGGTAAAGCACTGGAATGGATCACCTAGAGGTTTTTATGGCCAGGCTTGACAAAGCCCTGGCTGGGTTGATTTAGTTGGGACTGGTCCTGCCTTGGGCAGGGGTTTGGACTCAATGACCTCCTGAGGTCTCTTCCAGCGCTGAGTCTATGAATTAACATAAACTGGTTCACAGATAATGGAAGGGAGTTACTCCCTCTCAAGGTGCCTCAGCAGCTGGCCCTCTCTTTCCTCAGAGAGGGGCTGTCAGTCAGCTCTTTCCTCAGGAGGTGGGTACTGAACATCTGCCATCAACTGAGGAGCTGGGGCTCTCACTCTTCTGCTCCTACTATCAATCCTAAAATTGCACAGGTGTGCCAGGGTGGAGCCAACTGAACTCATATTAGGTCATTAACCCCTCATTGTCCACTATGCGATCTGTTGTACCCCCCTGATCGTTTCCCCCTGCACGTATGCAACACGTGCAGGCACCTGAGTCTTTAATTATATGTTAATATATTTTTGTATAGCGGATCCAGGTTCTGTGCACAGGACAAATCTACTCATCTGGGGTTGAACTGGGGTTATGTTGTCTGCAGGACATCTGCCTCATTTGTTGAAGAACTTGGAAGGTGTCTAGTGAATGAAACAGGGTTACAACTAGAGTAAGGATGGTCTCAAGGTTAGGGCAGTTGATTGTTGCCTTGGAGACCTGGAATCTATCCCTACCTTTGCCACTGAGTTACTAGGTGATGCTGGTCAAATCATGTACACCAGACTTTTTAATAAGTAGTTATGTCTGAATGTAAGTAAAGACTATATCGTAATGCAGATGCACAAGGCGACCAAATTAAGGTAGCATGGGCAATGTTTATTCTGACATTTCCTAATGGACCTTTTAATTAACTTTTTATTTTCTGCTTTTTATGGCTTCATTTATTGATTGAAGCTGCCTTAACTAATGTAAAATGAAGTTTTTCATTTGTGTTTTATATTATATGCAATATAGTATATGCAGGCCTCCCTATTTTACAAGAATGTGGTTGGAAACTCAAGCATTCAGAAGTTAGGAATAGGGATGTTAGTGTGCAGACGTTTACACAATTAACCGATAAGCCTAATACAGAGGCAGCAAAGGGGGGGAGCCAGTGCCCACAGGGAGGCATCCTGTCCCCTGTCCCGCTGCATCCTATGGACGAAGCAGTGGGCGAGGGGGGGCAGTAGGCAAAAGCTCTGCACATATTGGCTCTGCTCCCACTGTATCAGAGGCAGCAGCACTGGGGGGGCAGGCAGGAGCCGAAGTGCACAGGGAGGCAGTTCAGGCTGGCTCCCCACGCATAACGGCTCCCACCGAGCTGCCTGTCCTGCTGCTGCCTTCCATGGAGGCTTTTAAGCTGGCTCTCCACATGTGCTGACTTCCGCAAAACTGTCACTGCCTCCCCTCCCCCCACAGAGGCAACATCAAGGTGGGGGGGATAGGTGGGAGCCGGTGCTTAAAAGCTGGCTCCCCATGAGCACCAGCTTCCGCAGAGCCACCTGCCCCCCGGCCATGCTGCTGCCTCTGATATCAGGCTTATCGGTAGATAAGAGAGGCAGCAGCACAGAGGGTGGGGGCAGGCTGGAGTCAGAGCTCATGGGAAGCCAGCTCTACCCCACCCACCCCCAAGTGTAAATGTGTAACCACTAAAAAACCCAGCAGTTACATGTTTATACAAATACACAATAGTGGTTAACATCCCCGGTTAGGAGTTGGCAATAAGAATTTAAGATCTTTAAATAAACACATTGTATTAAGAAAATACCTAAACTCTGTCACTACAGCTCAGCAGGAGAAGCAGAAGCAGAAGCAGAAGCAGAAGAAACAAAAGCCTCAGCTTCTGCCTCTCCTCAGCAAAAGATGACAATAATATATATAACCATTCCGCCTGTAGTTATGTCTCTGAATGCAAATAGATAGTAGGTGTATTAAATAAGGTATTGCCATTTATTAAAAATATTCTCATTAGAGGATTCCACTCTTAAATCTCAAGCTTCTTCCATGAACTAGATCATGAATGTCTCTAGCCTATATACGTGTATATAGCCAGGTCTATACTATACCCAGAAGCTCGGCATAAGGTAAGCAACCCCAGATACATAGAATACATAGCTGGAGTCTGCTTATCTTAAACTGAGCCTGGTGACATCCCCACAGCAGGAGGCTAATGGGAGTAAATGCTCCGGTTGGCTTCCCTTACTCCTCCCAAAAGCAGGAGTTCCAGACACTAGTGGGGGCACTTTCTGAGTTCAATTTAGGGAGTCTTAACTAGACTTGCTAAATCGAACTTTGGAAGATCAATCGCAGCAGTGAAGACGTGGCCTCTCTCTCCTTTGAGAGGAGAAAGACGGTGGCCTGAAGGTTGATATTACCCTCCTTCCTCCCACTGGTAATGTCATGCCAGTGCTCAGTCACTGTGAACTTTGCAGTCATTCTCTGATGCTGCCTACCTATGGTGGTTTTCCCCTTGCCCTCCCGCCCCCAGCTCTGCTTTGCAGTAATCCTTTATTTCTGTGTCTCTACTCTCCCCTTAGCCACACACAGATTATGCTTCATGGGATTTGCACTGCTAATTGCTTTGTTCAGCTTTTATTCTGAGTGAAATTTACTTATTCTTCAAGAAAATGGACCAACTTATTTTGGAGCAATAAGGGCTGATCTGGAAAAGCAGCAGCAGCCAGTGAGAAGCTGTGGCTCAGAGAATTGACAACAGAATATGGAATTTTTCTTTTCTAGTCTGCTGGATCAAATGAGAGCAAGTCAAATAAATGCTCATGCCTTTTCACACCTGAGCAGCAGCCTGAATGAAATGAGGTGGCACTCTAGTGGTTAAATATCCACAATTCAATACCATCACAAGTGGTACCATCATTGGCAGACTTAGTAGAGAGGCTAAAGATTTAATGGGACTAGAAAGTAAATTATCTCATCATTATAGATTCTATGCCCCCAAACAGGGTTTGGGCACACTGAGAAAGAATGGGGAAGAAGTGGACGGGGGAGAAAGGAACTCATACTACTTGATCTGCTAGAGACTTGCAGGTGAACACATGAAAACAGGATAAAACTTTTAAAAGTTTAATACAAACTAGAACAACCTATCATAGGAAACTGACTGGGCTTCTCAAAAGCTAACACTGCTAATGACAACTATGACCCATTAAATAACATTTTAACATGCTTTCTCTGTTAATCTAAAAGTGGGGTTTAGAGTCTAACACCTGAATAAAGAAGATGCAAAATTTTTCCACCAGTGACTGAACTCATGTACTATCACAGTTGGACAGCGTGCCTTCTGGGCTGCCCATATACTAAATATTGTTCTACAGCACTAGTGGGAACAAAGGCAATTTGTGAACCTTAGTTCTTGAGTGGCATCAGCCCTCTAGCACTCCTGTCTCTCCCACTTCACCCAAATAATACTTCAAAGATCATCCAATGCCATATGGAAAAAATTAATTTAGGGACTAGACAATTTTTCCTGTTTATTAGAGATTTTGTATTTTCCTTGCTCCTTTCAGTTATTACTAGAAATATTTACATTAAAACAGCTTCTTTGTTGCTTATGAATTCATCTGCTCTTGTCACTGCTCTCACGCAGTTATAATCCTTTGTTTGTGACCTCACAAGCAGCAGATGGTAAATTCCTAAGGATCAACAATTCTATTTTCATGCAAATACCCTTAATAAGGCAATTAATATGAAGAACACACATAAAATAGTCTCAAAATAGGAGTTCTACACAGTTCTGAGGACTTGGGTCTTTTTACTTCAGTTGAATTTGGAGGTTTCAAAGTTTGAGGTTATAGGGCAAGGAATAGTCCCTTAAGATGAAAACTTTTGCCAGCTCATTTTGCATCTTTTGGACTTTGTCCACCTAGTGGCAGCATTTTTTAAAAGTGGTTTTCAATCTGTGGACTCCCTGGGTGGCCACAGACTGTGTCTAAGATTTCCAAAGAAGTCCATAATTTCATGTGAAAATGTTTATGGGTTCGCAAATGAAAAAAAGTTTGAAGACCACTGCTTTAATAAGCTGCATTACCAGATTCAAGGAAGTAGCCATGTTAGTCTGTACCTGAAAAAATGAGGAATCTTGTGACATCCTAAAGACTAACTGATTTATTTAAGTCGTAGGTAAAAACCACTTTGTCAGATGCCAGGTCTGATAAGTGCTTTTTAACTAAGAAAGCTTATGTCCAAATAAATCTCATTACCAGAGGCAATTACATGTTGCAGAGCTAGGGTGATGGGTTGAAGTAAAATGTTACATTTATTTCTATGACTAATCTGTCAGTCTCCGTAGGTGGTCAATTTTAATACAGTCCAGGAAATTTAATTTTTTGTCTAAATTTAATTTCTGAATGTGATGTTTAAGGGAGTGAGATTTGATAAAACTATCCAGTTTATTTTCATCAGAAGAAACAGTCCAACATGAGATGTCTTGTCATTATAATTGTGACACTGCTGTCATCACTGAAGCCCTACAAAGATAGACACACACAAATAACTCAAAAAAGAATCTGCTACCCAAGATACACAAATCTGGAAATCCCAGGCGACCCATCATCTCAAGCATTGGCACACTTACAACAGAATTATCTGGCTATATTCACTCTCTCCTCAGACTCTATGTTACCAGCAGTCCTAGCTATCTTAGAGATACCATCGACTTCTTGAGGAAAATACAGATCAGTAATCTTCCTGAATACACCATCCTGGTCAGCATGGACATAGAAGCTCTTTACACCAATATTCCACATGCAGATGGATTATGGGCTATCAGGAACACCATCCCTGATGATGTCACTGTACACATCGTTGCAGAACTCTGCGACTGTCCTCACCCACAACTATTTCTGATTTGGAGACAATTTATATCTTCAAGTCAGCAGTACATCCATGGGTACCCGCATGGCCCCACAATATGCCAACATTTTTATGGCTGACCTTGAATGTTTCCTCAGCTCTCGCCCCCTAGCACTCTTACTCTGCTTACGCTATATTGATGACATCTTCATCATATGGATCCACGGGAAAGAGACCCTTGAAGAATTTCACAGGAATTTCAACAACTTCCACGTCACCATCAACCTCAGCCTGGACCAGTCCACATGAGAAATCCACTTCCTTGACACTACAGTACTATTACATGATGGACTCATTTGCACCACCTTATACCGGTAACCTACCAACCACTGCACTTATCTTCATGCCTCTAGCTTCCATACAAGACATATTTCTCAATGAAATGGTTACTTACCTTGTGACTGTTGTTCTTCGAGATGTGTTGCTCATGTCTATTCCAATTAGGTGTGCGCATGCCGCGTGCATGGATTCCAGAGCATTTTCCCTTAGCAGTATCCATCGGCCCAGCCAGGGAGCCCCCTGGAGTGGTGTCAGTGTATACATGTACACCCCTGCTGGCCCTCCACCCCTTTAGTTCCTTCTTGCCAGATACTTCCAATGAGGGGAGTTGGGTGGGATGTGGAATGGAAATGAGCAACACATCTCGAAGAACAGTTAGTTACGAGGTAAGTAATCGTTTCTTCTTCTTCTTCGAGTGCTTGCTCATGTCCATTCTAGTTAGGTGACTGCCAAGCAGCACCGCAGGAGGTGGAGTCAGAAGCCTAATCTGCAATGGAATGCAACACAGCCCTACCAACTACTGCGTCATCCCTAGCCTGCTGGGTAATAGCATAGTGGGTTGTAAATGTGTGGATGGAGGACCACGTGGCTGCCCTTACAAATCTGACAATTGTCAGTGTGGTGGCCCTCTCCTAGGCACTTCAGACAGGAGTCATGCGGATCACCGCAGGGCGTAGGTTTGGAGCACCTCACATACAGTTTAAAGCCGTGCGGCCCAGGCATCCCCTCCCCAAGCGGGGAGAGATAAGTGGGGGAACTTCCCCCAGTCGGAACAATGAACTTTAACAACTATTTACACTATTTAGATTCTAACTAATCTAAACTAAGAACTGAAAACTGTGTAACACGAAGGGAGAGACTAGCTAAGTAGTCAAGGGCTCCAGCTACCATCACGGGCGGTAAGAAGGAACTGAGGGGATGGAGGGCCAGCAGGGGTATATGTGCACCAGCATGCCGGCACCACTACAGGGGGCTCCCTAGCTGGCCTGACGGATACTGCTAAGGGAAAAAGCTCTGGAATCCATGCACACAACTCATGCACACCTAACTGGAAGGGACATGAGCAAGCACTCGAAGAAGAACTATTGTTTGCAGCAGGGCTACTCAACTTTGGAAGTCCAGGGGCCACAATGATACTCAGCACATGCCAAGGGCCGCAACTTAAGTGTGGTTGCATATACATGCAAATATATATGCAAATATATGCAAGTAGCTTTTTCACACTGATGGGCATGAAGACAAAGATTAAGGCAGGACTACACAACACACAGGCCCCATTTAAGTCAGTTCTGCTGATATTAATAAAATGCAATATTCACCCATATGACAGCACTTTTAATGAGCAATGACAGACTAGGAATTTAACTACTAAGACGCACATCAACAGAAGACCATTATATTGACTTTTTTGTTTTGGCTCCCACCTGCAAGCCGCGTGTTGAGCCCTGCGTAAACCCAAATTGCACCGTGGGCCACAAACGGGCCCTGGGCTGCATGCGGCCCACGGGCCATGTGTTCAGTAGCCCTGGTTTACAGCCAAGCTTTAAGATAAAACCAGATTTGTTCCAATCCCACAGACAGAGACAAACACCTACATGATCTATATAGAGCATTCTTAAAACTGAAATACCCACCTGGAGAAGTGAAAAAACAGCTCAACAGAGCCAGAAGAGTACCCAGACATAGAATCACAGAATACTAGAACTGGAAGGGACCTTGAGAGATCAAGTCCAGTCCTCTGCCCTCATGGCAGCACCGAGTACGGTCTGAATCATCCCTGACAGATGTACTATTCAGGTACATGAACTACTTCAAGACAGGACAAGAAAAGAAAACAATAAAACACCACTTATCACCGACAGCTCACAACTTAAACCCCTCCAACACATTCTCAGCAATCTACAACCTATCCTGGAAAATGATCCCCCACTCTGAGGCCTTGGGGGAAGGCAATCCTCGCCTACAGACAATCCCCGAACCTCAAACAAATTCTTTCCAGTAACCATGCAACACACCTCCATCATAATCATCCAGGAACCCACCCCTGCAATGAACCCCGGTGCCAACTCTGCCCACACATCTATACAAGTGATATCATCACGGGACCTAACCACATAAACCACCAAATCAGAGGCTCATTTAACTGCACATCCATTAATGTGATCTATGCCATCAAATGCCAGCAGTGTCCCTCTGCCATGTATATTGGCCAAATGGACAGTCTCTACAGGAAAGAATTAATGGCCACAAATCAGATATCTGAAAAGGCAATGCACAGAAACCTGTTGGGGAACATTTTAACTTGCCCAGGCACTCACTAATGGATCTCCAAGTCACGGTATTGTTTCAGGCCAATTCCACAAGCCAACTACACAGGAAACCCTTAGAAATTAATTTCATTTACAGTTTTGATTCACAAAGGTATGAATAAAGACATTGGCTGCTACATTCTACATCCCAATTATATAAAAAACTAAACAATGGGTACTTAAGAACAATTTGCACCTTCTCTATCAGCTTCTTGTAGCATGGACACTCTAATTGACTATTTCTCTTTCCCCTTTTTTCCCTTCTTTTTCCTTCTCTCTTTCTCTCCCTCCCCCCCATTTATTTAGAAACTGGACCTTTAATAACTCTATTCATCTGAAAAAGTGGGTTGTGCCCAGGAAAGCTCATAATGCCATTGACATGTTTTGTTAGTCTTTAAGCTGCTGCAAGACTATTTGTTGTTTTTTAAGTTTTTCAAAAAAGAATGGAGAATATTTTTAATCTGTATTCCTTAGTGGGATTTATGTATTTTATATTAATATGGAAGAAATAATAGTAAAAGTCCTTTTCAGAAGTGTATTATTACTGTACATTGGCACTGAATCAGAGGCAGTGGCATCTCTGCCTTTTTTGTTTTAATTGTCTATTATACTTACAATGGAATGGCAAAATTCACCCTATTAGAAATGTGGTTCCAAGCTCCTCCAGACCCTATTTTTCTTCTTCATTGATTCCACTTATTTTACATGCTTCGTGATATAGCACAATATGAAGCATTATATTGAGGGTGGGCCTTCACACAAACTCACTGCATTTTACAGGAGATTTCACATCTAATCTAATTAATATACATCCATATGATTAATTCACTCTTTTGAACTGAGTGTTTTCAGGGGCATGGCTCATAGTTGCTCTCATTTTAAAAATTGTGTTCTTGGGTTCTGGAGCAGATGTTGTACATTTGGGTGGTTGTGTTCTATAGCTTGCTGTGTTTCTTACTTTAATAACTATAACCATGCTGCCAGAAATGATACTTTGGGGGGCTCTTCCCTCACTGCCCTTTTATCTAATTATAGATGATTAATTTGTGTTTCCTCATCCCTTTACTTTTTTAACTATAGTTTTCCCATTCTTGTCAGTTAGAAATCAGAACTCACACAATAACTTGAGGTAGAGTCTAGTACAGCAGAACTTTGGCTGATGCTTAGTGAGACAAAATACTAATAATTCTCCTAATTACTGACGAAATAATGAATTGTGTGATGTGTGCTTCTCTTAGTCCTGTTGCTTTCAATTTCAGTAATCCAGGTCAATCTAGTGCAGGATTGCAAAATACACACATTTACCAAATCAGAAACACAATCTATTCATCTGTCCTTTACTTATCCATCAACGGCTCCCAATTTTACCTACTCCAGATAAGCAGAACGTCTCCAGGATGCAGTTCAATGAACTGTTACATTTCAGTGCATTTCAATGGTCTAAAAATATTTTAAGTGTTAAATCTAAGTCTGACAGGATAACAGAAATGAGACCCTTTAAAAATACGAGTGTTATAGTTCCATGTACAGAGTATAACTGACCTCATTGTGTTAAGAGCGGTATAAGCATATAGTATAGTAACACAGACACTCCCTAACACAAAGAGATTGCAATACAGACAGGCAAGAGAGATGAAAGATGAGAAAAAGGAAATATTATCCCTGTTTTACAAGCAGTACTGAGGTTCCAACACACTAAGGTCATAAGGAAAGGATATAACTAGAGCTTCTGCATCCCAGTCCAGAAGACCTAATCAGAAGACCACACTCTCTCTAATTCATTATACCGGTTGAACCTGTCTAGTATGGCACTCTCAGGACCTGACCAGTGCTGAACCAGAGAATTTGCTGGACCGTGGGAGCTCAATATTGTTCAACAGCATTACCAACACTTCCACTGCTTACTGGGCTCTCAGAAGATATTTAAGGGAAAATTAGAGCTACATAACAGCACAGAACACTGTGATCCAGGACTGGCAGCCATAAATAAACTTTATGGGACTGTGGGAAACTTGGCCACCCCTTGGTAAGTGGACATCCAGCTAACTAAAATCATGCTGGACCACGGATGTTGCCAGACCAGAGAGGTTCAACCTGTATATTATGAATTTATAAATGATCAAGTAGCATATTAATCAGTTGAATCACACAGATATTAAGACACTGGGTACTTTGGAAAAATAAGAGAGAAGGTAGTGCAATCATCTATGGAAAATATAAACATGAATTTGAGCTGTTTACACAAAGTTTTCAGCTCAGTATCATTTTTAATTCACAAATGATTCCCTTAAATAAACATCTCTTAAGATTCAAGACAACCATACTTACATTGACTATCTTAAAATTGATCCTCTGCTCATTCGAATTGCACTTACCTTTAGCTTTTGTTGTTTCCACTTTAGGACTGACTATAGTTGAACAGACATTGATGTAATGTACTTTGAAACCATAAAAACATTACTGACATGTGACCAGATTTAAAACCAGACATTCTGAATGGGGAGAGAAATAAAGTGTTTTTGGTTATTCCTGTCTTTTATGAAAAAACTCTTACATTCCTTAAGCAATCCAGAATGTATCCTGTGCCCTATGATTCCAGAAACTTAAAAGGATTCTAACTGCCTACCAGTGTTTCCCAATTTTATTTGGCCACGGAACCATTTTAAACTTGAAAGAATTTTGCAGAACCCCTAACAGTCTAATATGTGGAGCTGAAAAAATAGACCACAAATAAGCAAGGATAATAATAAACAAATGCTAAACAAGGTCATGAGATCAACATTTAGTTTAATTGCACATATTTAAAAACAAAAATCACATAGTATTAATTTCCTTGGGTTCTTATTAACAATTACCACCTTTTGTTGATAGGGTAAATGGATACCTTACCCTCCTGTCCCACCTCTTCCCTTTAGAACATTATCAAGGAGAGGTAGTAATCTAGATTCACCTACGTGGATTCAATTTTTGAAATTTTCTCTTTGAGACATTTCTAGATCATAATGGTCGCTGTAAATTAAACTTTTAAACCATAGATGTATCAGTCACATTCTCTCTTACATCCGTAAAAATACGTGGGGCCACATTATATATTTATATAAACATATATACAGTATATCTTGGGTTATCTATATGGAAATAATAGATGGGAATTGCTTAAAAAGACCATAAGATGCCTGTGACAGGGTGAGGTCACAGAAGACCCCTTGGGGGTGCTTCCTGGCGTGCTGGCAAAGCCACTGACACTCGCCACCTTGTCCTTCTAGGGCTTCTCACCACCTTGTCCTTTTGGGCCCAGCTCACCTGGTCTCCTCCAGCCAAGCACAGAGCTGAGACCTCCTGTGGGGGTGGGGGGAGGAGGTACAGTACAGACACTGAATCTCTTCAGGTCCAAGGAAAATGCAGTTTTGAGCCCAACTTCCAGGAAACCACTCCCCAACTGGGATCAGAACCCCAAATAAATCATTCAGGTAAGCCCCCTTTGACAATGAAGGGAGGATATACACACTGATTGCTCCCCCAGATTATAATTATATACACTGGGCTTGATGGTAAATAAAAGTGATTTTATTAAGTACAAGTAGTAGGATTTAAGTGGTTGCAAGCGAAGACAGGTAGAGCAAAGTAGATTCCAAATTTTAAACAGAAAATGCTTAGCAAATTCTAACACCTATTACAAATTTACCCTAAAACTATTCTTATTCCAGCTAAACCGCCAAACCTCTCTCTCTCTGGGGTCCCTGGTTCATTCTCTTGGGAGTGTCATGCCAGCCAAAGACCCTGGCCTGAAAACGGTGCATCTTAAATAGCCTCCCTTTCAGGCAGGAATTCTGTTTTACATTCTCCCCTTCCATGGAAAATTACTTGGTCAGCCCCCACCAGTTGGGATGGTCACATGACTTCCTAAGACCAACCACTGCTAAGACTTAAAGGACAAAAGGAACTGTTTATGAGGATCACCCAGACACTGAGGGAAACACCTTTGATAGCTTTCATTTGCAAATTTAAAAACAATCCATTCCATACTGCAGGGGTGGGCAATAATTTTTGATGGGGGTCACTTCAGAAATTTTTGAAGACTTCCGTGCTTCCCCACCCACAGATCCTGATTGGTCTGGGGGTGGGTGAGAGCATGAAGTCTTTGCCCCCGCCTGCCCCCAGAGAGAACCACCAGCTGGCGGTTCTCTCTAGGTGCCCGTGCCCTTTGCAGGGCGGGAGGAGACTTTGCATGCTTCCCCGGCCCCCAAACCCTGATGGGCCTGGGGGTGGGGAGGGAGTATGCAAAGTCTTTCGGTCCTTGCCCTCCAGCCGCTGCACTTAGAGTCAACCGCTGAAGTTGACTAAGTGCCGCTTACTCCCCCATCCCTAGGCCCTGATTGGACTGGGGGCAGGGGAGATTTGGGGCCTCCATGGGACAGATCAACCCACTTGGCAGGTCGCATCTGGGTCAGGTAGGCCCTTTTGCCCACCCCTGCCATATACCATACATCTAACTTTACACACAAGAATGATACATACACCAAAATAAAGTATCAGCAGGCTGTGACATTAAAATTGATAGGTTACATAAGGTATTTTGTCCAACATATCTTCAAGTTTATTTATATTGGTATCCATAAGTCAATTTCATAAAGCCTAGGGAGGGAGTGAAACATCACAATGCCACTACCATGTCACAGAGACAGAGTTATGAGCACAACTAAAATACTTTGAGAGACAGATTTTAAAAGAGAAATTTAAGAATAGAAGATAGGAAAAGCCTAGCATATATCCTTATGAAATTGGAATCACTATCTTTTTTGCCTTTTTTCAGTGTATTTAAAACAGTATTTTCAGCTCCCATATAGAATTAACTAAAAGATTTGTTGACAAAGAGCCATACTGTAATAACCACAACAATACATAGCTTCCTGTTCAGCAGAAATAATGCAGTTCTTACCCCAAACCATAACCCTATTTTACAATGCAATATTTAAGTGGAATAGGAAGTCACATATAAAACCATCAGCAGCTTCACATTCTCAGATGACAAATTGAGCTGACAGTTCGGGGGGGGGGGGGGGAGGAGGAGAATGATGCTCACTACGCACTCCAGCTCCTTTATGCCAAGTGAAAGAGCCAGAGCAGAGTATGGAGCCCTATATCTCTGGATCTGGCTTAAGAAGTACTCTACCACAGCACAGGCACTATGGGATACAGCCAAAAGGGTGCAGCCAGAAATCTCCCACTGTGCCTTTATGTAAGGAGTACTATCTGGAAAGCACATCAATTCGATCTTACTTTAAAACCCAGATGGTGGGGTTTTCAAAAAAGTGTTCTCAGGGACTCAGGACCAGTGTTCCCTCTAAGCTCCCTGCAAGGAGCGCTGAGCTGACTGGGCAGAGCGGATTAATTACCTGTGAAGCTGTGCTGCCACGCAGCTTAGAGGGAACGTTGCTCAGGAGCACAAATCCCATAGAAGCATAAATCCTGTTGACATTCTAAGTCATTAGGTACTTCTTAAAATCTCACCCAAAGCAACATGTAAAAAGCAAGGAAATAATACACTAAAGACTTCCGTGTTAAAACTCATAAGCACCATGGAAAAGGGAATGATTCCCCTCTAAAATATATAAACACAGAAAAGTGCCACTAGTATAATGAAAAAAACCCCCTCCATTGAAATGTCACTGGGGAATATTTCCATAAAAGATCCAGTGCAATGAGGATTGAAGAGACTGAAACACATTAGATACTCATCTCAGCAGCCTGTTGTTGTTTTTTTTTTATTACAAGGGCCTATTTAAATAACTACATTTTATTACACACGGGGGCTTGATCCTGTTTTCTTTGTGCACCCGAAAATACCCACTGGAGTCAGGTGGGAGTTCGGTGCAATGAGGAATGGAAGATTCAGTCTGAGTATTATAAAGAACCTCTTAGAAATAGGAGATGTTAGTGGGTAACACAGATGTATATATGAACCTTGGCTTCTCAGATGATACTCAGTTTATTCCTGTTATGCCATTCCATTGATTAACTGGAGAAAGTACATCAGCATTATGCTCAGTTAACCCTATGTCTTCTCTTCTCTCCACAGCTAGATATCCATCCCCTTTTTCTGTGTCCTAACATATAAGATCCAAAAGAACTTTCCAAAATCTCAAAATCTTGTCTTCCAGGAGGCAGTGTCATGTACTCTCTTCATGCCCATAATCTACATTAAAAACTGTAAAAGCCAGTTGGTATTTGGGAGCAAATTTCCCACCAATTAATATGTTGTACCCATACTTAGTAGCAGAAATTCTGGCTTGCCAGTGCTTTGGGCTCCATTAAGATTTCTGCACACAGATAAAAAGTTAGTTTCAAAATTAAAATAAGGCTATTTAGCAAGACTGCTTAAATAGTAATTTTCAGAGCCTATTTTACTGTGTTGCATAGTAATCTGACTTTGAAAATATGTAAACAACATTATCCTCCAAAACCCACACAGTGCAGGGAGAAGAGAGCAGTGTTATTCAGAGCATTTAAAAAACAAGAGCTGATTTCTGCCAATGAGAAGCTGTGTTTGCTTGGAAATAGAAGAAAAGACTGAAAATTAACCTCTTTGTGCCACTGAGAACAGGGACCAAGCATGATTTTTTCAGGCCCAATACAAACTTGTAACAGTCCCCCTCCCACACATATACCACAATCTGCAGCCTTGATAGAGAATGACTACATAATAATGCTCTTTGCAACTGGGAGAAAGATATAAGAATCATACAACTGGAGTCGATCTAGCAAGGTCATCAAATCCAGTCCCCTGCACTCATGGCAGGACCAAGTAGACCATACCTGACAGGTATTTGTCTCATCTGTTCTTAAAAAAAATCCAATGATGGATGAAGTATTTTTTTTCTTTTCTCTTGGTATGTGAAGAATTTGTTTATCTTAAAATGTAACCTGCAGAAGGGGAAAATATTGGGCTTTTCACTCCAAAAATAAAACCCCTCAAGATTAAACATGTGAAGTTTTGGTCCTAAGTGGACAAATATCTGATATGATCAGAGGACTAGTAAAATAGTGACGTATCAAGAGCTAAGAGTGCAAGTTGAGCTATTAAGAGGGGGAAGGAATTTTAAGCCTGTCTACACTCAAATTAACACTGATGTGGTTAAATTGATGCAAACTCCTGTGGCCTTATCTAGACTTTATCAGACTAGTAGTTAGGGTGGGATGTTAACATGTGCTAATACGTATATTTAAAAGAAAGTCTAGTGTAGGCAAGACACATCACCTTAAACACACAAGATTAAATCAAATTAAATCAGATTATGAAAGATGTTCTCTGAACTGCACTTGACTCCCTTGTGGTGGGTCTTGAATATACCTATGGGCTCTACTAGGCTCCTGGACTTTGGCTTCTTCTTGTCTAGGAGGAAAAAAGTAGGTGATGGTCTCTCTCAAACATTGTCCCTTTGTCATGCTAAATGAGACACCCATCTTCTCTCTGACATGAGAGTGAAGGAGCTCACAAAGCTGACATTTAAATGATCATCAGTAGGCATCTGAGTTAAAGCTTCACTCAGATGAAGGAGACATTCACTCTCAGGCTATATATATCCTGGGAAGGTTTGGCGATGAAAGTGCTGTCGACAGGCAAAAAGTGAAAACCGGTTAAGACAGTTTTTCTCCCTCCCATGGTCAACGTTTCATGGCCACATTGCTAGCACCCTGTGGACAGATAGAGCAGGTAAGCACCCCACACTGCAGTGTTGTGGGAAGGCAGAGCTGCTCTGTGCACTCTTTGCTGAGGAATGTCAAAGCAGCACAGCCGTCTCTCCAGCCCTCCCTCTGCAGCAGTAGCCTGCCTGCAGCTGTGTTCCTAGCAGAGCAGAACAAGAAGCAGCATTCCAATGATTTGTTCTTAGTTTGTTCCCCAAATGCTGTGTTCCTAGCAGGGCAGAACAGGAAGGAGAATTCCAATGGTTTGCTCTTCATATTTTTCCCCAATGGAGAAGTTCACTCAGATGTCAGATACCTCCTTTGAAAGGGGAGGAACACATGCCACCCAGACAGCAGAGATCACAAAACACTAAGCACAGCCATCAGGTCAGGCATTGTAGAATACTGGTGGAAGCCAGTTCTCTCGACAAAACAAACAGCAGAGTCCACAGTGGCTCTTTGTTGGCAATAAAGGCAGGGGAAAAGAGTCTCTTGCAGGACTAGAAGTTTTTTTGTCACCAAAACAGGATATTTTTATCCAATAAGTCATATTACAGTGTAAACTAGGGTTGTAAGTGACTAGTCGAGTAGTCAACTACTTAATAAGCCTAGCTGAGTCAGTCACTACTCGACTACTTGCTTCCTCCCCCCTTGCTGCCTTCATATCAGAGGCAGCAAGCAGGGGAAGCAGGAGCCGGTGCAGGGTGGGGGGAGGGGTCAAAGGGGTGGCAGAGGTACAGCAAGGGACCTGATGTGAGCTGGGAATGTTTCAGTCCTGGCTTGTACCAGGTTCCTGACCGCTGTGCCTCTGCTCTTTAAATATAGTAAGAGCTGCCTGGCTCTTACTGCATTTAAAAGGCAGAGGCGCAGTGGTCCCGGAGCCAGCGTGAGCCTGGCTGCTCAGTCCTGCCTCACGCTGCCCCCAGGAGCTAATCCCGCTGCAGCTCTGCAGTTTAAATGTAGTAAAAGGCAGGCTGCCTGCACAACTGGCTCGGGCTACATTTAAACTGCAGAGCTGCAGCAGGGATAGCGAGCGCCCCCCCCCCCCCACCAACTAATTGAGTAGTCAATGGAAGTTCCATCAACTACTCGATTAGCTAAACGGTACGTTACATCCATAGTGTAAATGCACTCACCGCTTGGTCATCAAAAGGCGGTTTTTGGCAACAAAACGTGCCAGTGTAGACAAGGCCTTCTTTTAAGTCTTCTTTGCAATGGTATCAACCGAAGGCTTTAAATAGCTCTGAGATACTGAGGAATATGATAGTAGTTTGAGAGAGGAGCCAGTTCACCATGTACAATCCCAATCAGATTCTTGCTTTCTAGAACCTTGATGCAGTTAGTGAACTGTGTGTCGGGCCTGACCAGATGCAACTCAAACAGGTTTCCAGAGTTTCTGTTCATTAGTAATTTTGAATGTGTTGTGAAAACTTCTGTTGTGGTTGAATTGTTTGCAACTGTTACTTTTGTTAATAGATGTATTAGGTATGTTAATGAGAGAAATGGAAGGTGCCTAGAGAGACTCATCCATAGCCTAAGGGAAGGTGTGCTGAACCGATATGTAATTCACACGACTTGTGGATCACTGTTCCTCTAGCGGCCTGATCACACAGACTCAGAATTTAAGGCCAGAAGGGAGCACTGGATTAGAATAATTCTTATAAAGTTGGGGGGGGGGGGGGGGAAATGTAAACTTCTGCCCTGAGATGTGTAAGCAGAGCAGCGCTCTCTTTGAAGTCAACGTGGAGCTGTGCAACTACATCTCAAGGCAGATTAGTTCCTAATAATTTTGTGCAAACACCACTTCAGACTGCACATATTTGACTGAATTTCATAACACTGTAAATGTTGGTGGTACTTGACAATTTCCTAATAAAGCTTCTTTAGGGTCTCTTTGAAGTAAAGTTAGTGCTTATTTACTGATCTTTTATTAGTCTAAGAAATAAAGCACCAATATTAAAAATAACTGTGGGAAAAATTAAATTAATCTGGTTCTGCCTTCATTTTAGTGTGCATTGTTCTTTAGCTCAAGAGGAAGAAACTTAAGTTTTTAGATCTAGAGATTGTAGTTTAATCTCTGGAGGCGATGCAACCAGAGACATCATCATGCTAACTACTAGATCAGCAATGAGCAACATAGGCAAGTGAGTGGGTCACATGAGTGGCCTTCCTTCATTGCAGTGGGCTGCAAGACTGTCGTACCCAAGCATGTCTCCTGGGATAGGGTAGCTTTGCTAACTGCGCTTGAGTAACTAGAATTTTCAGGGCATGTTAATTGAACCATAGCACCGCTTTGATTGGCTGCAGAGGGAGCATATGTCTTTTGCAATCAATTGTGTGTGCAATCAGCAGGCACCTCATTTCACCTGCTCTTGCTTTACGTACCTGTCACTTTAGTGATACCAGCAGTAAAAAAACCCGATGTGGATGAAAACCAGCGGAATCTGGCAACTCTGCGTGTGGGTAATGGTAAACAAAATGTCTCATGGACTACACATATAATGCCGATGGGCCACATGCAGCCAACAGGGCTGCAGGTTGCCCACTACTGGACTAAATCCTAGCCAGTTCCCAAGACCGAGGAACAGAACCCAGAAATCCTGATGCCCAGTATATTACTATTAAATCACAAAGAGTTGTGTAACTCAGCCTGTAATAAAGTCTATGTTTCCATCTCACAATGGGCTAGTCCTTGTGGAGAATATCAGCAGTCTCCCCTTACCACAGAGGTCTGTGCTGTGCACCCGAAAGGTGAGAGTTCAAACCCAGTAGATGAGACATCGGGGACAGTGCATGTAACTTAATAAAAGGGCTCTTAATAGTTAAAATTATTTTGTATTGTAATAGATTAGTGACATGAGTTCAGACATTGAGCTAATATTTATTTTGTTTTACATTTGGTGTATGTAGTTTAAACTGGATCTATTCTTATAGAAATAGGATAGGGCATATAGTATAGAACCTCTCTGGTCTGGCACTTGGGGACCTGACTGATCCCAAACTAGGGAATTTGCCAGACCAGGGTAGATCAATGCCTGCTCCTCCACAGCTGTTGGCTGGTGGGGCTCCACTCCAGCGGCAGCAGAGGGGCAGGGCACTCGGGGTAAGAGACAGGGTGGCTGCGGAGCCCCACAGCTGGGGGCCAGGACCACAGCCCCATGGCTGGCAGAATAACCCTGTGGCTGTTGGACTGCACTTCTGCCCCCATCACTGGCTGTGGGGCTCCAAGAGCTCTTTACCTCAGAGCACCCCCAGTCTCTGCTCCTTCCCTTCCTCCCTCAACTTCAACACTGCATGAGTCTTTTGCCTTGAGATTACTCATATTAATCCAGACCAACTGACTAGAGATTAAAAATTGTTCCCCTTTAAGGAATGTCCAAGGGACTCAGGTGCCAACATCACAAACTCCTTCCCACATTTTGGACTACTTGGTGCACTCAGAGAGGCTAAGAAATTTATGGGCCACAAACTGAATTATTTATATTACTGCAAGAAGACACTGTCTCCTCCCCTGCCTCTCCAGATGAAAATGGATGCAGGCAAGACATGTGGGAAACCTGCCCTGCTCTTGCTATGCAGCTGGCTGAGGGCTCCACACCTGCAACTGCAGAAAACTTGCTGGAGAAATTGTGAGGATTGAGAATGTGGGGGCAGAAGGCAGACTACGGTAGCGCAGGGAAATGTGGCATTGCAAGCAGAGAACGTGATGAACTGGAAAGAGGGGAAAAGGAAGGAAATATAGAAAAAAGGTGAATGTAAAAGGGTGTCATAAGGAGGAGGGAGAAAACTTGTTCATCTTGGCCTCTGAGGATAGAACAAGCATCAATGGGCTTAAACTGCAGCAAGGGAGGTTTAGGTTGGACATTAGGAAAAAGTTCCTAACTGTCAGGGTAGTCAAACACTGGAATAAATTGCCCAGGGAGGTTGTGGAATCTCCATCTCTGGAGATATTTAAGAGTAGGTTAGAGAAATGTCTATCAGGGATGGTCTAGACAGTATTTGGTCCTGCCATGAGGGCAGGGGACTGGACTCGATGACCTCTCGAGGTCCCTTCCAGTCCTAGTATTCTATGATTCTATAAAGGGCAGTCAGGGCACAGAAAACTCAGGGAAACCTGGAGAAGTTGTGAGTGGGGCAATTATCTATCTTGTACATAGGATAGATCCTGTTTGTGTGTATAGAGATTAGAGAAACAGCTCTGATTCCACAGGGGCTAGAAGTGAGTAAGCAGCCCTTTCTCACTGGCAGACATGCAGAGTAGGGATGTTAAATTTAGATTAATTGGCTAATCCAATAGTCGATGCAATTTGCATTAACTATTCCATTAGCTGATAAGGGCGCCTCCGCCTTTGAAGTGTAGCAATAGCTCCAGGGCTGCTGTTATACTCCAAAGGTGAAAGCGCTATGGGGAGCACGGAGCCTGTGGGTGACTCAAGCAGTCCCCCACTGGCCCCGTGCTCCTCGCAGCGTTTCAAAGCAGCAGTGCCACATGGAGCCCAGGGTTTGGCCCCAGGCACCACGCAGTGCTGCCTCTTTCAAGCATCTTCTCCTCTCCCCCCCCTGCCCCCCCCCACTGCTGTCTCTTTCTGATAGAGGCATCAAGGGGCCGGGGAGCGACTAGTCGACTAGCGTGACGACTATCCAATAAGCATTTGCTTATTGGATAGCTGACTAGTCGACTAGTCATTTACATCCCTAATGAAGAGGTGCATTTTTGTGTCTATTTAAACTCTGAACCTGCAATTATTACACAAAATAAGGGATGGGCAACTTCCCCCCAAATTGTAAGAAAAGTCAGAGTGAGGGTAAAACATTTTGTTTAACAAAGCATGATTTTTTGGATGCTTGGAATCGGCAATACTTCTGCACTTGAATGCTAGATGTGGAATGGAAGGCAGGGCAGAGTTAAGGTTAGTGGTAGAACTGTAATTTCCTAATTGCTATTTAGCTTTTTTGAACTACTGGTACAACGATATTTTCTTCATTTGCAAATACTTAAAATTTCCTGTTTGTGTTTTTAAATAGTACCTATTTACAACATTAACTCAGTTGAATTAAGCTTCAGATTCCTTTGTACAAAATTATACCACTTAGGATAATTTACAGGCTTCATTACAGGCTTTGGACATTTTGGGGCTCAGAGTCCAGAAAAAAGCCAAAAATGACAATAAGGCTTCCTGGGTTCCATGCAAACAGAAAAAATGTGGACCAAGCTACAGCCAGAGAGTGCCAGGATTTCTTGTTGGAATCTATTAGGGAATAAGAGAAAGGGATGGGGTGGCACATTGAAGGGAATATCCTGGTCCCCAGGAAAAAAAATCTGCATTCAACTTGGAATCAAAACTGGGGAGTGTTCTAAAGCTCTTATCCAAGTACAAATAATACAAGGACATTTTGAACAAAACTCCGCTCCTGCTAGACAAGAAACTGCAATTAAGGACTCTCTCAAAATACAGAAAAAATAAGTTCACTGGTTGGAAAAATATAGAAAAGTGGGAGGACATTTTTCATAACATAAAACTGAGCTTCCAATTAGCAGCTATTTTGCTGGAATGGGCAGCCTCTTATCTAAAAAAAATTGTCAACAGAGGAAACTTATCCAAATGGACCCCACATGAGGATGTCCAGTGCTTAGGACATAACAGTGCCCTAAGCATTGGGCATCCTCATTTTAAAAGCCTATAATAAATCCTTGTGACAGCTCCCTCTTCCAAAGGAGGCTGAAATATAGGCATCTCCACAAACAAAAACTATGACCAAGGTACTAAGTGTAAGACATACTCCCCATCCCGCACATTTCCGTACAACCTACCATCTCCTGTCTTTTCTTTTTTATTCTCGTTTATTCTTTTAGATTTTATTCTTATTTGCTCACCCTTTGCTCTTTTCTTCTTCCAATTCCTCCCTTCTTCTGGTCCCATCTCTCTTTTTCTAACTTATCCAAATAACTGTAAAATCATCCACAAGTAAATCACTAAACTGACGAGCAGGAACAAAATGCTGTAAAGATAGTGAACAGTGTTCCCTCTAAGCCAAGCACTTGGGCGGCCAATCAGGAGAAATTCAAATGCTGCCCAGCTGATTAGCAAAGTGCCAACAGCACCCACAGCTGGCAGCATGTATTTCTCTTGGTGGTGCACATCTGTACATGGCTCAGTGCACATAAAACTTTTTCTGCACCTGGATGAAAAAAATTAGAGGGTACATTGATAATGAATGTTTCAAAAATGTGTTTCATGGAAGTGATAACTTTTTTAAAACATTGCTCTTTGGCAGCACTAGGGTTCTTCTCACCACAATGAGTCATTTAGAAATAATTCCAACTAATAATCAAACATTTCTGGTTGAGAAGGTAGTTGAGTGTTTTAACTGAAGATTTTTCCACTGTACACATCAACACATCTTGACATTCTAAATCCCCTTTATGGAGAAAAGCAAATAGTCAAAGGACTTGACAAGAAAAAACCAGGAACTAGAAACATGCATGCACTTTAATCATTTCCATAACATAGAAAAAGCATACAGTTCATTAAATACTGGAAAAGAACACACATCTTGCATTAATCTTAAATAGTTCAGCATTTATTTTGTAAGGAAAAATGATACCAAGAGGTATAGAAATGAAGCATCTAGAAACCAACAAAGCAGAAACATGTGGGTGTAATGGGGGAAGGAGAAAGGGAAGATAAGAAAAGCAGAGCAGACCTCAGTGATAAAACTGCTTAATGCAAACTTACTTAGTTATCCAAATTTACATATAATTAATATCATGCACACACAAATTAAAATTAGTCGTTACATGAAATCAGCATGCAATTAACACAATGATAGACCATTTTTAAGGCACTTTTTTTGTGCAGAAAAACATACTTATTTCTGGTATATTGCTTCTAAGCATTGTGCCTGGAAGCTTTTCTTTCTATTTCGTGAGCATTAGCCTTTGTATCATTGGCACAAGACTAAGAAGTCTCAGCTAACATGTTCCATTTTTTCGATTTTTAAAAATTTTAAAGCAGCTATGAAGTCATTTATGGGTTATTTTACAAATTAATGATACACGCTATTTTAAATTAGTTACTTTCTTTCCTATTTAATCCCAATTTATCACTATTAGAATTCAGGTGCAGAATTTAGAGCTTCTATAAAACAATGTTAATATTATACAATTTTGATCTAACTTTCATCATTATTGCAACATTATCAATTCCTTATTAATAAACAAGGGACTCCATGCTAATAGTATTAAATCATTACTGTTTACTTCACACTTAGAATCTATATTTGTATTGGATTACCTGTTATTTATTTTTAAAATGTCGTCATGAAAGAACCTTTAATGTTAACACACAAATATTTTAGAGTTGCTATTTTCAATCATATAAATATTATCAAATCAGTAACTTAAGACAACTTTAAAATACAGTGTAATGCTGTACAGGAAAAAACACACACATGTAGAAGGTATATATGATAATCAATTAAAAAACTATTTTGAACCATTTATCACACCTTGGAGGGTATTATAAACACTAGGCCCAACAGCCAGCTACCAAGTGCAATAAGCATCCTGAAATTCTAGTTGGATTTATTGCTTATATGAAAAAGCATGTAAACATAAAAATAGGGGAAACAGTAGTATTTACGGGACATTACAGACATGACATTGCTATTAACTAAAGATGGAACTGTGATGTCCTGAAACATTGCAAACCATACAACAATCTACCAAGACGGGTTGAATAAGTGGAGAAATTGCTAATAGAAAAAAAATGATCAGGTAAGAAATTTCTGATCTGTTGCACAGCTTCTCTTCCCATTCATCACTTATGAGACGCATGAAGCAGTGAAACAGAGAACTGGGGAAGAATAAACAGATTTTTATTGTTATAGCAGAATATTAAGTAGGAGTGGAACTTCCTTCCCATATAAAGCAATAGCTTCGTAAACTGAGGAATTATATGGGAGCCAGCTCTTCCTACCAAAGGATGCCTTTGTGGAGAAATGAAAGTCTTCCTCAGATAAGTCTCATACACTTTCCCCCTGTGACTGTTGGGATTTCTGTGTATGGCTTTTCAGATGCCTATCATGTGAACTAAAGCAGGATTTTAACATCTTGGTGCAGCAGCTTGAGGCCATAAGGCCCAGGCCTTTTGGATGGCATTACAGGAAGTGGATAGAATTGGTATCTGTACTCTATATGCATGAGATATTAGAGAAAATAACCTTTTCCTCATGTGTTTCTCATACAGTCAGAGGAACTAATTCCAAATGCTGTTGAAGCCAGCCAGCCATAGGGTTGACAATGCTGTCATTCTGATTAATCTTCACACCTGATAATGCTCAGATGAAGAGTCTGATGTGCCCTCCTATGGAATGCCAGTAGCGCTGGTATTTATGTTTCTGTGATGCTTTATTGCAAGACTCCAATCGACCATTCTGGAGAAACTCTAGTGTAGCTGAGATCACTAGAACTTTATTATATTTTTATTACAGTAGCATCTAAAAGTCAGGATCCTCTGGCACTGTGCACCATAGAAAACAGACTGTCTTTGCTACAACTTACTTTGTGCCCGAAATATAATTCAAGCAGATTATTGAATGAAATTTGCTGGTTAAGTTACATAGGCTAAGGGAGAATCCCACCTGAATTGCACTTCGCTTCAGAGTCCTGAGTTGTTTGGTAGGTTATCAGATTTGTATGAAAAATGAGTCCCTGTTTCAGGAGTTACAGTGTTTTCTGCAGGTTAGAAAGCTGTGGGACTGCACTGCACAATTCTGAAATGCTTTCTGGGAGTAGGAAGAGAATTTCAATTTCCTCTTTTCCTCTTTTCTGTATTCTTTCTCTGAACTGTCTTGAAAGGCTGCAGTTTCTTTTCTGCTCAGGGCATGATCTTCATTGTTGCAGAAGAGATTATATCTCTGTTTACTATTCCTCAGTTTTGGAAAGCATATAAACACTCATGCCTCAAACAAAAGACAACTGATAATGGTAGGTAGGAACCCCCCCACACCCATCATTGCCCAGTATGTGGCTTCCTGCCTCATCTTCGGAACCAGCTCATACTAACCACTATCACAGACAGGCACTAAACTCGATGAACCACTGCTCTGATCCCATAGGCCTGTTTGTATTTTTAATCAAAATTGGGGAGAAATAAAAGGATACATAGTTTGAGATTTATCTCCCAAAATGCTCTGGGCAAGACTTGCATCCATGAGTACTGTGAGGATCTCGAGTGAAAACTGGGTTGGTTTTTTATTGGGTGCATTGTTTCCAGCCCTCAGAAGGAAGTTCTAAAAGTACATTTCAAGAAGCTCACTCAGGATGAAGCTGGTGCATGGCATTAGCAATCCAAACAGCTGGAGATACTTGGCTACAGATGATTACCGCCAGGAAATAACTGATGCAATGGAGCTTTGGATTGCCAAATGTTTACCTTGGTGGTACAGTTATGGTCAGAACCCCATGTTGACCCCAGAGTGAACAATACTGTGTACTGGATTCAAAATATCTCCGTTTTTGAGAGTTGTGGCTCTGAATCCTTTCTAGTGGCCATCCACTTATGAATACGTTTCTTTAGCGAAAGCACTAATTGGTATGTTGGCTGTACGTGGATATGGAGTGTGAAAATTCCGGTCAAAAGTTATTCGGCTCATACAAGCTCTTTCTTAAGACTTCGGGGGCAGTAGAGCACCTGGCATCCAACTGTTCGCCCATATACACACTAACCATGCCGAGAGAACACAAAATCTATGGCAGGACTATACATACGGATCAGAAGAAAGAGACTTGTATGGGAACTATGAATACACTAATGTGTGTTTGTTGTCATGCTGAGAATTTTGTTGGTATATGAAGAAAATTTATTTAAGTTTCCTTGGAGACTTCTGCTCCAGACTTTCCCCTTTGCCAGAGTAATAATCCAGAGTTCCAAAGCTAGTGGATTTTATAGACCCCTTAGGCTCTGGGGTAGGGACAAAATGTGCAGTTTGTGGGATGGGGCTGCCAGTGAGTGGGATAGGGATGGAAGTACAGGACCTGGAAGGGAGGTGGGGTGCAGAAAAGGAAGAGTTGTGAGGTCAGGGTGGGAGATTGGATGCAGAAGCAGGCTGGGAGCAAGGTGACTGGCCAGGGGGAAGGAAGCAGGGGCAAGGGAGGGTGCAGTTTGTGTCCAGGAGGGAGGGTGCAGGTGTAGGGTTGCCAGGTGTCCGGTATTCACCCGGGCAGTCCGGTATTTTCGCCTCCTGTCCAGTAAAAAAATTCAGAGAATACCAGACACCTGAGATGTCCGGTATTTTCTGAATTTTTTCCCGACCAGGAGGAGAAAATGCCGGGCACCTGGCAACCCTACAAACACTCAGCGCCCAGCCTCCCGCACCGAGCCCCCCCAACATCCCCAGCCCCAGCCCCCATGCTTACCTGGTTCCCCAAGGCTGCCGGCACAAAATGGCTGCTGGCCAAAAGACCTAGGGGAAGCAATGCTTCCCCTGGGTCTTAGTGCTCAACAGCTCCCCTGTTCCTATCCCTGCACTCACTCTTAAAGGGGACATGCTGTTTTATTTTAATTTTTTTTGGCTTAATAAGTCCTTGGAGTCCTTTTTTTTTTTGTTCAACAACTTTGGTCTCCCCCCCCCCCCTTTTTTTCCCCCTTCAACAGATTTTTTTCCTGGTGGTTTGTTTTTTTGGGGTGGGGTGGGGGGGGGGGGTGTTCGGTATTTTTGTTTCAACCATCTGGCAACCCTATGCAGGAGCAATGGTGGATGTAGGAGCAGGGTATGTGTAGGTGTCTAGCTGGGGGGAAGGTGTTGGAGCAAGCTGAGGGTGTGTGGTCTTGGTGGGGGAGGGGAGTGAGTGAGAGGGGTTGGGGTGCAGGAATCTGGGCATGAGGGGGGATGCTTACCTGGCTTCATGCCTCCTTGCAGTGGGGAAAGTGTCTGGAAAGTGTGCTGCTGTTCCCCTAGCAGGGTGGGGAGGGGGAAGCTCAGCCTCCCCTCCCCCAAGCAGCAGGGAGATTGCACAGCCATGAGGGGGAGAGGAGGTGAAGAAAGCCCCAACCTTCCCTACCAGACCCAGCTTGCAGAGAGTGGCAGAGTGTGGGATGGGGAAGGGCCGGGGGAGAGTGCACCTTGCTCTGCAGCGTCCCACCCAGGCTCCGCGCGGCCCCCGACTGAGGCAACAGCTCTAAAGTGCGGAAGTCTGGGAGCAGCTTCACCAGCTTTTGCCTTAGACTCATCTTGGCCCGTCTTCCCTCCTATCCCTTCCACTGCCCCACCCTTGGCCAGTCTTACAAAGGCCCAGGACCCTGCTGCTCTTTGCAGCTTTTTCAGAGGGCCCAAGGGGTTTGGGAAACTCTCTCCCGTGCCCATGTTACACAGGCCAGGGGTTGGAACTCATTTCAAGCCGAGCCCCTTGTTTAGCTTTGCTCCTGGGCAGGTACCCAGCAGCAGCTGTTCACAGCAGTGGCAGCTGTAACAAACAACAAGCGGCCTGGAGATGGAGGAGGTGACACACAGCTGGACACAGGCACTCCCACGGGGGGAGGGAGCAGGCCATGCAGCGCGGGGTGGTAGGGCTGGGGGTGGCGGGCTTGCACTGTGCTGGAACTCGGGGAATGCTGTGGTATGAGCAGTAGCAGGCAAAGAGGGGCTGTGGGTGGGGGTGGGTTGCCACTGGGAGACACAGCGTGCCCGGGCCAGCAGGGAGAGCGAGCAGCTAGGTGGCAGGAGGGAGGGGAAGGAAATCCTCACACTCTCAGCAGGGGGGGAATCTCCACACTAGTCTGTGTGGAACAGCAGGGGAGGGGGCAGTGTGCAAGCCCCTGTAGGTGGGGGGAGTGGAAAATCCCCAGGCCCTATAGCCGGGTGGTTGGGTGATGCCCAGGCCCTGTAGCTGCAAGGGGGGAAATCCTTAGCCATAGAAGTTGGCCTGGCCAGCCACATACAGAGCATATTCCCAATGTATTCTCACATGTTCTCTGTGACAGACACCTCTCCTTTTATAACAGTTTAGATTAATCAGGGCATTGCAAGCCACCTACATACTTTCTTGAAAAAATCCTAACAGCTGTTGGTGGTTTGTTTTGGGTGGTACATGGCACTTCCGGGCTGTCAACGGGGGGAAGAGTACCACCCCGTTCATTCTGGCCTGGGGAATTTCTTACTGAGGTGGTGCACTAGTACCATGCCTTGATTGTGGAAGTAACTGGCTTGATGTTCCCAGGAGATTAAAAAGTTGCCTGTCTGCTCTCAGGCTGTTAACACCCGAGTAAGTACTGCAAGAGCAGCCGTTACTCAGAGCTTGACTCAGTAAATCAGGAGTCATTCTGACCATGGAAAGAGATTTCTCACTTACCCATCTGTCATCCCCACAAGGGTGCAACTCTGTAGGCAGTGGAGTCAGTGTGCCTCTGTTCTGGTCACAGTTTGCCTGAGGTGCTCCTTAGACTCACATGTGGAGCCAGTCTGTGGAGAGGGGGAGGGATGAGACCTCAGGCTCTGAGCACCTTTCCTTGACAGAGCAAACACTTACAGGTGATGATCAGCAGGCACAACTCGCATCCTGCAGCTGCCTGAAATCCAAGTTCCTTTCCGTGGCAAACTGAGCATCCCAGGGCTAAGAGCCAGCCAGGCCAAATTCCCACTACACTGCAGTCCGAGGGAGGGTTTCACAGGAGTGAGGTTTCTCTGCATGTCCAGGCAAAAGCTTCAGCAAACAATCCCTCTGAGGGAAGACACAAGGGAGACGGGGGTTAACCCACTTTTTATCACAATTATTACCAGTACTCATGTCTGTCTTGCAAAGGCAATGCTTGCTTGTGCCGATCTCAGACTGCAGTTTATGAGACTTCCCCTAAGCACCACAAGAAGCTCCCTGTTCATAGGGAGAGGAAAGGGAGCTCGCTCTGTAAGAACCCCGCTTCTTTCCTCAGGTACCTGGAGCAAAGGCAGACTTTGGCTCCTTTGGTGAGAACTTCCCCATTCCGGACAGTCTGTTTGAAGATATATGCCCTGACATGGCCAGATAGCATCCTTCTTGTCACTAGACACTCCTCTGGAACAGCTCAGAAGCTCCTGATCAGGTTTCTCTGCTCTGAAGTCCTGGCTCCTTGGGATAGGGGAGACCTGACATGCCCTGGCAAGGTGAGGGTCAACTAGTTGTGAACTCTAGTCAGGCATAATTTGTCTTTTTTAGAGAGTGTAAATGCTGCCACACAGAGGGAACACCCGGTATTTGTAGTGCAGTGTTCCACGCCAGTATGCAGGCAGAGAAGTCCTAAAGAAGACTGCTGCCAGGAACAGATCCAGGGGGTTGAAACAATCATGCTGTCACATTCCTCATCCAGAAGGAGGAAAAAATATTATATGTTGCTACTGCATCAAGAGTAATGCCATTGAAAACTGTCAGAAGAAATGTAACTGCCAACTTGTTCCACTCCTTGTGGGGGAGAAAAAAATCTGGTGATCTGAACGGAAGTGCAGAGCTTAGCACTGGAGCTTCCAAATTTCACCAGTGGGGACATTAACCCTTTAGTGATGAATAAGAAAAGCAAGAGAAATTGAGTATATTCCTACCAACTGCTTTGGAAGCTTTCCATCTTAATGGGATATTATGGCTTGTAAAGGTGAGACAGTGGCTACAACATTGGATTAACAGGACACCAAGCTCTACAAGAAACTGTTTCAGGAAAGGCATATGATCACTACTGGAACATCGCACTCCATTTATAAACTCAGAGATTTGCTTGGCAGGACAAGCTCCTTGGTCTTCTGCACCATCCTAAGGGCTGACAGCATGAAAAACTGAAAATTTACAATTCTTCTTCCAGTGGTAAGTGATGTTGGTTGCCAATCTTAAAACTGTTACCAGATGACAGTTATAACTATACCTGACCAGTTTCAAAGTTTTGTTTTGCTGATCCTCAATTGCAGCCCTTAAAACTTTCATTAGATTACATAATCCTCATTATCACAAGCAATAACATTAATTAGTAAAAGCAAATTGATCTAAACAGACTTTCTGACAATCACATTTCAATAACTTATATTTTTCAAGTTTACTCCACCTTAAGAACAAAGGTGAGATATCAGGCTAGGAATCTAAATAGATGAATTTTGATTTTAAGCACAAATTTGTTGTTGGTATACAGGGTGATATTTTTCATCTTATATTTTCAAGCAATATCTTAACAGTGTAGCATCTTCATCCGAAATTTCCCATGGTATGCAAGTTCACTTAATCCTCATTATTTCTACATACAAAACTTTCTCCATTAAAAGAAATAGCTTTGGACAAATCAGTACCTAACTGAAAATCCTGACACTTGTTGCATGTCTAAGAATTGCTTTTGGAGATCTTCAGATAAAATTGTATAATACAGCTACTTGCATGCCTGTTATGTATATCTTATGCTCTTACACTTCCCTTACTGTGCATTTACCAGAAACTAGGAATACTCATCACCTTCAAAGTTTATTAATACTTGCACCTCAACAGTACAGTGCTGAGTTTGCATTTTGATGTGAGCAGATGAAAGTAAGTTTTTAAGAAAGACAAGTTAAAGATTAAGTGATTGTGAAGTACTTTCTACAATATGAGACTTTGTGTGTACAATTCTTTGTATTTAAAAGGGACAAAGGTTTTCATTTTCCTTTTTAAAAAGTGATTTAAATAACTGTTTTCCCCGCAGATTTGCTCCCCAAACAAGTGGGCACTTAACTTAGGCCTAGTGTTTTACTTGCCTTAAAATTACTATCTGATAGGACAACTTTTTTTAAAACAATAGCATTAACGTACAAATAAAAATCTTAGCCACTGCTAAAAAAACTGTCATAGTTCATGTATGATCAAAGGACATTTGTAGCCTGGTGCTTGACAGGCAGTCAGCAGATTGATCAAACCTTTGTTTTCAGGACTGCATAGAAGGTATTAAGGAGGTTTATGAAAACAAAGCAAATAGGCAAGAAAGCCTGTCTTGCTTTGTGCTCCCATAAGGTACAAAAGGAGGAAGTGGAGAAAAATGAATCAGTGTTTCTTAAATGGAAAAAAAATCGAGATTAGGGAAGTGTCAGTAGTCTCCAGGCTCTAATCCAACAAATAATACGTAAACAAGTTACTTGGAGTATACTTTAAATTGGTTAAGTATAATTTTGCCTGCCTTCTGAACAGCAACAAGAATTTTTAAGGATGGCATTTCTTTATTTCTAGTGTTTAAATATTTTTTTTAACAGGGAAACACAGCACAGAAGTTGGGAAAATCCCATCTAGAAAATTCATAGCATTTTCTTTTGGCAAAAGCTTGTGCCAACTCAAACCAACAAAGGAGGTCAACATAAGCATGAGTGACTACAACGGTCTTGAATTTATGTATAATATTTTTCATTCATAATTTTTCATATTCCCTTTAAGTACATTCTTTGTAGAGCAAGCATTTTTAAAAAGTCCCTTGCAATTTATAGACAGCAGCAATATGTAATCCACCAAATGGTAAATTCATAAACTAAAAAGTTTTTTTGTATTTCAGTAAGACCCATTTGGAAATTACAACAGAATCTTCTAGATTTATCATTTATCAAGTTCCACAAATGAATGATGGCAACATATATATATATATATATTGCAATTTTATTTCATTCGCTCAAACAAAACAAAGTTAGCATGTAAGAAATTTAAAATGACACAATATGGTAAAAATAGCAGAGAATGAACTGAAAAAAAAACTAAAAAGGAGATAAACCTAATGCATGAAAATTCGACATTCATTAGTGTTTCATCTTCAGTTTTGATTGACACTTGATGCTTGAAAACTTTTTAAACAATGAACTTGAAATCATGACAACTATCTGAAGAGATTTCAGCACCAGCACTAAGATTTATACATTCAGTTTGTTTGCAACTGACTTGTTAGCCACTTGTGTATAGCACAGATTTATCACAGATCAGATCACAGTGTTGAGGAAAGTAATACCTTCCTGGAATTAGAAAGGATCTCCTAAACTGTACTCAGTTTAAGACATCCACTGTACAAAAGCACAGAACCATCATAATATGGTTTTTAAAGAACGTAGTTCAACAGTGAGCAAAATAACCTTAGCTTCTGTAGTTCATTTTAATTACTGAAATCTCTGGCAATGGCATAGCTGTCAGTATGACAGCAAATGTTTACAGTAAGCTTTAATTCAATCAGATTTTCTGGAAAGGACCAAATCAGCAATATGAGATTATGCAAAGTATGTATGTAGAAACAGCGCCAAAAAAAAGAGAACATCTGCTCTTCTTTCTTTTAATCAGAAATCATGTTAATTTTAGACCAAGGCACAAACATTTAGTGCATAAACCAGGTTTCCATCCCCCCCCCCCCCCCCCCCAACAATCTGAAGTTTGTTTTATTATTACTTGGGATCACTTATATTTATTACATTTCTAGTATGCTACTCTTCAACTTCCTTAAGAAAATCAAACATGATTTCTGATAAGAATAAACTTCCTTAATGTTAAAATGTTTGCAAAAACAAGTTATCAAAGATGAAAATGCCTCCTTTTATTTCAAGTTTGCTTAATGCCTTCACTAATGCATGAAGAAAAATTACCTGGTTTTGGAAAAATAATTATACATTGATTTAGGCAATATTTCTACCATAGAAATATTTACATTTTGATAATTTTACAATTTGACTCTCTACAGAAACAGGAACATGTTTAAACTGGAGAAAAATTCCTCATTCAAACCCATCTGAAGCAGAAAGTGCTGTTGATTTGCTTTGGTTTCCAGAACTTAGGAGCTTATGCTATTTAAAGCTTTTGTACTATGAATAGAGGTAAGTAAGCTGTAACACACATGATGCCTCTAAAACCATAGGTATATTTTTTCTAATCAGCATAGATAGCAAAGCAAATATGGCACTACTACAAGCTCAGAAAAAAATCAAGATGCAATGGAAAAGGGCAGACTTTGATCCACAATATTTTTCAAAGCACCATGGATCCGACTTGCAGGATTTTTATTCCACTGAATTTTATTACTTTTAAAAGAGATTTGCATATATGAGGTGTTTTAACAAATGTTTATACCATGGGAAAAGGGAAAGTGTCATCTCTCCAGAAATGTTCTCACCTTGTTCACTAAAAGTAATGCTGTCCTCCCTCCACCCCAGCACCGTTCTTCTGCTTCCCTTTTTCTTCTGTGACCTAATGCTCCATCACAGCCACTGCCCCTGTTTCCTCAGAGAGTCAAAAAGCAGCCTCAGACAATACAGGAGCAGGTAATTGTTGTGCATCCTGTACTACCATAGGTGCATCATTTAGTAATAGTTGATAAATGTAAATCAGCTTGGATTTTTACCAAGTTAAATTAAACAAAAAAGTGAAATGGGAGTTTTAGAATGATTACTGAATCTGAAATACAAATAACGCAAGAAATGATACAAAAAGGATTAAGTACCTTGTTCTGTTAACATGGTTACTGATAAAAGTCACAGTATTTTCCTCATTATTACACATGCCTATAATATGAGGAAAATTAGTGCAGACCTTTTGTTAAATCAGAAGTGTCACCTTTCCCACCCATTACCCCAACTTTTTTCGTTGGCATTAATTAAGCCTTAAAAATGAAAAAGGCTACTTAATATTTATGACATGCAATGTTTTTTCTTTAATTAAAAAGCTGATTGTGTTGTGTTACATTACAAAAATGTCCACATGCATCATCTAAAAAAAAAAGCCTGAAAATCTACTGTAATCTACAACATACTAATGATTTTACATTTGACCACTGGTTTGTATTATGTAGAAGTCTTAGATTTGGTAAAGCATTGTAATGATTTAGGAAGGCATCTACATCTTTGAATTCTGGACTGTTTGCTTTGTTTACAAAATTGCATGAAGGCTAGCTAGAGAGGCTTCCTATAATAAAATTCCAAAAACATGATATGCCATCACTTTCTAGGTGATACTGCCCTTTTAAAGCATAGACTTCTAATTGCGTGTGTTTTGAACTTACATGTCTGCTCTTTGACATTATTAATGGAAATATCAAATATGATAGGAAGACAAACCTGAGATACATTTGCAGTACAACAGTATAACTTGCTTAATCTTTCATTAATAAGAAAACCTCTCTGAAAAGCCTTCCCAAGCTTTTTTCCATTTTTATATTAACAATGAATTCTGAACAATGTGCAATTTTATCTTGACATGAGAACATCTCAATGCACTGTGATCTTGTCTGACAAATGTGGGGATTTCTGCATAATCAGTACAGTAACTGTTAAGACTCTTTTCCACCCTGCTGTAAAGGTCAGAAAAAAGCAGCAAACTAGGAAGGAAAAAGCATATCACCAGAGTGATGTGTCTGAAAGTTTTCAGAATGTCGTTTTCCCCTCCTTCCAAGTGTCTTACTCCATTTTCTTCTAACAGCTCACAAAATGTAGTCGACTTTATACCAAGTGAAAGAGTCACATTGGCTTAGTCCTAGTCTTTCTATGCAGTATTTGACTTGTTCAGTTCTTGCCTGATTGCTGATTAGGGAAGAAAACGGATACATTAACATTACATATCTTTAAAAAATACATTCCAGACTGCCTAAACTGACGTGTCTGACCTTTGAACAAAGTTAATCCTGTTAAAAATACAATATATTGGACTTTAAAGCTATTTGACACCACTAGAGAGAATTTAATTCTCACCCAGGTTTAATCTTTTTTTCCTGGTATAAAATATTCAGATATTTGATACTTATAGTCTGTTTGTCTGTCTGTCTCCACTCCCACTACTGCTTTTTTACTGGAGGGAACCACAACCAGCTTGCATGTCAGGAAGAGGAGGATCTGGGTTCTAGACCTACTTCCGCCATATTGTTTAAGTGGTCACAGTATGTAGCATAGTGACAAAGCAAGCAAAAACGGCAAAAAAATGGAGTAGGAGCTGCTACATTAATACACAGAATTATTCATCCCAGTATTGAAAAATTAGTGTGCGAGCATGAGTAATTCCAGGAGCAAGTTCATTATAGAAAAAAGGGAAGTGTTATTTGACTCAAATAGCTACAGAATCATAATTTCATCCTCTGCAGCATGGGGGGGGGGGGGGGGGGGAGCAGAGGAGTCATTGACCCTCTACCACTAGTTTGGATTTCCAGTCCCTCTGCTTTTTGGAAAGTTTGATAATACAGGTTGAACCTCTGAAATCTGGGACTCTCTGATCCAGCAAGGACCATGGATGTTACCAGACCAGAGACCCTCAGAAGCTGAGAGTGGCAGCCAGGAGGAAGGGGTGGGGCCAGCTGCCAAGAGTCTGGCCAGGGATGGGAATGCAACTGGGCTGTCAGCCGGGACCCCAGCCAGGGATGAGAGCACAGCAGGGCTGGTTGCAGGGGGCCCTACTGGAACTGGGAGCAGAGCCCAGTGTCCGGGGCTGGTGGCTAGGAGCGGGGCTGACAGCTGGGAGGGGAGCCTGGGAGTGCGGGCTGGAGATCAGGATGGGAGCACTGACCTCCCCAGTCCAGCAAACTCCCTGGCCAGACCAGGGCGGTTCAACCTGCACAGTGACATTGGAAATGGGTTGAACTGGGTATCATTCAAAGCTCTTTTCTTCCACAAACGCCAGGGTACCAAACATGACAAACTTAGAACAATGATGTAGGCATATTTTTAAGAGAATGTTTAAAAGTCAACTTTAAAAAAGACAACTTATGCATGTCAAACTCGCAGCCCTCAGTAACTTACACTGTGGCCACTGACAGTACTGTGTTACCAGTTAATGCTAAAACATGATTCATTTTCCCCCCAATGTTGCAGATAACTATACATGGAAGGAATACTTCAAGTTGATTTGCCATCATCTGCAAAAGAGAAGTGATTCAGTGGTATTTGATTATCAGCTTTGTTTATTATGCCAAATGAATTGTAATGAAGTACTGGTTAGACATTAGCATCCAGCCAGAAATTATTGGAATCTGTTTGCAAATAGTACGCAGTTACATAACATATGTTACATAATATAATTAATTACAAACGCTAAGTAATTTATTACAACTCCTTGTTTTTACTTTGGTGTTGATCATTTTTAGGCATCAATGAGGAGATAAAAAAATACCACTAGTAGCTGGATATATAGAGCAGGGGTGCACAACCTGACGTACACGGGGGGAGTGGCCCGGTGCTTTAAATTAAAGGGGCTGCAACAAAATGTTCCTAGTGCTTTTTTGGGGGAAGGGGCCTCAACAAAAATTTTCCCGGCTCCGGGGGTCGCAAATGAAAAAAGTCTGAGCACCACTGCTACAGAGAATAATACTACAGAATTCTTGGTTAAACACATAATGCTCGGTGGCATCTTACATGCTATAAGAAGTGAACCTGTATCTTTACAGCAATAAGTGCAATTGGCTCCTGTGTTGATGGCACTTGCATTCCTGAGATGTCAGGAATTTTGCACATGGGCGGTACTGTGAATCAAATTGTGATACATGATAAAAGCACACACCTGAACACTTGTTGTCCTTAAAAATACTATATAGGTGTCTTCTTTGGAAAGCATAAAGATATGTTTGAAGTCATTTCCCAAAGGGTACAGGACTGACAACATGTGATGCATGCATCCAATGTGCATCCCACTCTGAATGACCTATTGTGCACAAAGGAGAGCTTCAGTATTGCAGAATGGATCGGGTAATTTGATGAGGATGAATCAGCAATAGTGCCAACTTTTGGTATGGTGCAGTGATGCTTTAATATGGTTGAGTCTCTACTGCTCTTGATTCAATCTGTCAGGACAGCCAATTGGAATTTATACCTTGCAGCACTAGATGATTTTGTGAAAATTTCTTTTTGCTTTAGAATTATCCACCTATTTGACAACGAATGCTTGGCAACTTGCTGAAATAAGAGGTGTAGAACAGTCTGACTTTGATATGTGAGAGGAATTTCTAAAAGGAAATGGGGTTGTTTAAAGACTATCAGTTTCCTTCTGTTCAGCTGGTCCAGACAATGGCTTAGCTCATGAAAAGAAAGCAGTGAAAGTCACTGGGGAAGTTGGTGACATAACACAGCACCCAAATGCTCTTTCCCAGTTTTCTCCTACAGCCCCAGAACTCATTTGGCACATATGCAGAGGAATCATTAAAAACATTACCAGAGAGAAGATACTCAGTAGTATTGTGCCTGTCCAAATCAAAATAACTGACTACACAAACATCTTCGAGGTCACAATTAAGTTTCTCTCTCATATTTGCACAAATAAGCTAATGACACACTTTGCAGGAGCACACTGCAGCATGCTAAGAATTACACAGAGAATTTTGTCATTGCACGGTATAAGGAAGCTGCTGTTCTGTGCAGTTTCTTTGTAGTTCCCATAAGGGGGCTGACAACAGTTGTTTTGCATGCCATCAGTGCCACAAAAACAGGTGATATAAAACTCCAGATTTTTTGTACAAGACACAGGCATTCTAGTACACCTAGGAGATGCTGTCCAAGATTTCTGCAAGATTGTTTTAGTACTTGGTGCTAGGGAATAGACTCACTATATATCCCTCAGCAATGTATTCCTATCACTTGGACTACATTACCAGGTTTCCACGCTCTTTCAGGATGTGACGCTACTGCAAAGGCTGGCTAGAAAGACCAAATTATCTTACTAGAAAGCATTTGATTTAGCCTTTGAAAACTCCCTCACACATTCTGAAGATGCTCACCACAGCTGAGACAATCAATGAAGAGGTCATAAACGCACTAGGAGTCGGTATGTCAAATTTACCATTTGAAGTTCAACATTATAACCTTGTTAATCTACAATGGTGGCTATTTTCCAAGCAGACAAATGGAGAAAAATTGTCACCAACCAGTGATATATTTTATATCTGCTCCTGAATCAATCCTTCAGTTAATCAAATGCTGGCATACAAAGACCAGATGCTAACTGCCCTGCTAGTGACGAGCCAGCAGCCTGTCTATTATGGAGCTGTATGAGTGTGGCACAGACAAAGATCAGCATGACCATACATATAGCTGTTGTGCCCCCTATAGAAACAACATTAACAGTAACTTTGATGAATAAATGTTTTGAGTCCCACATGCCAAGGCCAACTTCCCTAGGATTTGCCAAGATCATTGTAATTTCTACATAAACAATACAACCTTGTGTTAAAATATAATTAAAAAGGTGATTTTAAAATATTTTCTCAAGTATATAGCTACATATTTGTTCAAGGTTTGTCATGTTTTGTACCATTGTATTCGTGGAAAACGGGTTTTCGAATGATAGCCAGCTCAATCGATTCCCAATCACAGTATAATTATCAAAATTTCCATTAATTAGAAGACCTGGATCTAGGAGCTGAGGGATGGGAGTGTATCCCCCGTACTACACCACAGAAAGTGACATCACTGAAATTATGACTATAGATTTTTATCAATCAGATGATACCTTCTATCACTACATTATGCTCCCAGACTAAATACCATTTCTCTATAATGTGAAAGTAGACAAATATCACTCTGCTCAGTACTGATTAACCCATGACTGGACATTAGGCAAACACACAGATACTGCTTAGTTTAAAACTAAGCAAAATCCATGCATTACTCACCGACTGATCTGGATAGAAAAGGGTTAATTTATCCCGCTCCTGTCCAGTCAGTCAGTTATTAGCTCCTGCCACATGGAGTCTATTAACCTACTGTCTGCCTCCCCAGGACAGCAAGCAGCCCCTCTCTCAGCTGGCTTCCCTGTCCAGCACCTAGATAAAGCCAGCATAGCTCCAGCTGCTCCAGGTACTAGCACAACAGCCAGCCCCATGATAGCAAGGATGAGTATCAGTGCTGGCTACCCCACTGCCCATTTAGTCTTGGCCTCACCACCCCACCATCATTGTAGGGGGGCAGTGGAACAAAATTTGAATAAGCAATGTTGTTACCTGATGAACAGGGTCAACAGCACCACTCAGATTTTCTCCTTATTCTGATTCCCTGAACCGGGTCCTAGGCACATGTCTAAATTGCCTATGCCTTAGTCTGGCTTTGAGTCTGCTACTCAGATAATATTTATCATTAATCACTGTAATGTCATCAGTATTGCCAACCCCAAATTTAAAATAAAAACTATGCTCTCCTACAAGAAACCCCCCTGAGCCTGATTTTAAAATTGATATTAAAACAACAATATTGGAGTTATCTAACTTTTGGTTTTTTTGAGCCTTTAGGGGTCACGTTTTCAAATGCTCTCAAAACCATGAGGGCTAAAAATAATTTTTTACACAATCCAAGTTGAGGTTCATGTAAAATCCCATTTCCTTGAATCACATGATTAAGAAAAATACCAAATATCAAGAATTATGAAACAACATTGAAAGCAGTCATTGAATAACTGTCAGTAAATACTGATTGCTTTGCTGTATGCACCTCAACTGCTCTGGTTTTTATTTTAAGTAGTACATATTATTATTATTATGATAGTCCCACCTTTCCTAAATTAAAGCAACATCATGTGATGGAAAACATCTACAAGGATGATCTGGTTCAACTTCTGCACCTATTCATCCACTTTTAAAGACAGACATTATTCAGCATCATTGCTCTATCCAAAATCCCTGCAAATAACATATAAAGTACTTGATTGTGCAGGAATAATCAAAAAAGTTAGTTTTTCTCTTACAATAATGAGGTAATGAGAAAAGAAGTGGACATTAGAAAGAATAATTCTATCATTAATTTGGTATTCTACTCCTCAGAATTTAGATAGACTCTTGAAATTATGTTACCATTTCTGCATCTTTTCAGTGTTAAGAAATGCTTATCCGTTCTTTTAATATTTAGAAATCCAAAATACGTAGTGAATCACATCCATACTCACCATCAATGAGTTCTTCCTTTAATTTTGTTAATTCCTTTCTCATTTCATCTAAAATATCCTATGTATCAGAATACATGTAATAATTAGTGTGGTTTAAAACTTTTAGCTAAGAAAAATTGAACGTCATTCTAATTTTTGTTCATTTTGAATAATCTCAAATTTATATTGCAGCCTTCACAGTTCACCCTTAAGCTTCCTTACTATTTAGAAAGTTATAAATATACTATTTTAAAAATATGCTGCCCAAACCCTACATTTTTATGCAGCTTATCACCTGAGACAGGACATACTTGAGTTCCAAAGATTTGTCATACAAATTTCATGTTCTCTCACAAAAAATGCTAACAATTTTTCTAAAACCAGCAGGCATAGCTATAACTAAGCCTGACTTCCAGAGAAGATGTGAAAATCCAAAAAGAGAGAGAACCTAGACCAAGAAATTGTTGTGTTACACAGATAAAAGTAAGTTGAATCTGATAATAGTGCTATCATATATTTACCCTTCTCTCATCTCTATCTCCTTTCCTATTGCTGATTTGATATTTTAGATAATGATTTTCTGAAAATGCATTTAAATGCAGACGGTAAAGAGAGACAGTTCTTGTGAAAATGTACTTTTCAACTTGGCATCACTAATAATCATTGAGAATAACAAAGAGGCATCCAAAGAATTTCTGTCTTGCTAAAACTTTACTATTCTCCTCAGTTGTTATTAAGATGGAACACTTTTGTTACAGCTGAAAATATTAAGTCAAACACAATATTCATTGTCAGTTAAAACAATATTGAGACTATACTCCTTATTTTGCTGTATGTGACTAGAAAATTACAGCTAGTAGAAAGTTAAAAAAAAATCAAACTTAAATCCAGGAAGGAACTAGGCAACATTTAAGATTTGGTATTCAATCAAGAACTGTTGAAAATCTTTAAATGTTCTGCTACTACTTATTCTGAAAAGGTTTCCATTGAGGGTACGATGTTACCTGCTTCAATCTGTCATAATCTAGCCCTTCTGACTGCACTCCATTGGCACTGGGTTGCCCAGATGGTGTAGATTTTGGTCTGTAGAACATAAGAAAGAAAAAATGTATTCTAGGTTTGTAACTGCTGTTCTGCATGTAGGCTTATTACAAAGCAGACATTCCTCCTAAACAATTAATATGTTTTAATACTATAGTTAATTTCTTCCAAGATTGTGACAAAGAATTAGAATGAAGAGGATTTAATACAAAGATATAGGCAGCCCCACAAATACCAAAGCCCTACATATAGAACAGAAGCCTAATTTAAAAAGGGGCCTGTAACACAACGACCTTTCTCCTCTGACTAAAGGAGGCAGTATGCTGATCCTGTTCCACTGTCCTACATGGTATACCTCCAGAAAGCATGCTGGACTGATTTGTTCAAAACGTGCCTGAAAACTGTGTGAATCAGATGACTGCAACATTTACAGATATTACCACAGGCTCAACCACTCAAATCTAGGACACTGGTCCAGCAACATCCGTTTTCCAGCAACAACAGGTCCAGTGGATGGAAATCCACAGGGTCGGGGATCTCTAGCAGAGCCAGGGGCTGGGGATCCCCAGCCTGAGCCAGCAGCAGTAGGGCCAGTGACAGCTGGGGATCTTGAGGGCCCTGCCAGTAATCCTCAGGGCTGGGAATCCCCGGCCATGTAGGCAGCAGCAGGGCTGGTGGCAATCTCCAGCAAGACCTGCGGCATCTTGGATCCCCAGGACTGGGGAGCCCCATCCGCCAGCAGCAGGAAGGAGCAGCAGGCTGGGAGGTAACCAGGAGGGGACCTTCCCTGGTCCAGCAAAATTCCCAATGAGGTCCTGAGGGTGCTGGACCAGAGTGTCTAACCTGTCATCTGAGAGTTGTAACATTTCTAATACACAATCTTTTCCTTTAAGTTACCCACAACTTTTTGTTTGAAAACTACTTCCCATTTTAAAACTTTTCTGCATGGAGAGCAAACACTCTTAAGTAAACAAGCTACATATGTAGTTTTCAATAAGCTCTCTTTGTTTTCTGCCCTTTTCCATGCATGTAGTGTATACAACTCAGACATGGGAATATATATACTTACTGCAGATATATCCACATCTCAAGAAATGTTTACCTGATGAGCTGGTGGAGTATGTGCAAGGCATGAAGGTTTTGAGAATAAAACCCAACCACCCTCCTTGAAAATTATGCGTTAACTTCTCTTGGATACTTTTGCAGCTTGATGGTAATTCCTGTGTAATAGCGTACTCAAGATGTCAAGCCCTGCAAGAAGTTTGATCACTGGGCCTTGATTTAGGTAGGCTACTCCTGTCTTGGAGAGCTCAGGAGTGGCATGAGAGGGAAGGAAGGAGGGGTAGATGCTTGGAGCTTCTACCTGTGCTGCTACCCAGAATGGGCCAGTCTTGTCTAATTTTCTTACTGAATATTTTAAATAAAATTGTGGCCTAGATTCCCGATGTTTTGGCTATCCACGTTTACCCCATGTGATTAAGCAATTCAAGCATTCATATTTAGTTTTGGTGAATTAATTACTTTTCAAATCCTTTCTTCTTCTAACACCTGATTTCTAAATAATTCTGGGGCCTTTTTTTTTTTTGAACCACATGCTTCTGTTTGCAGAGTGATTAAGTTTACAGTTGATTTCAAATTTTGTTTTTCTTACATTAGAATTAACCTGATGTGTTGTGATAAAGAATCTTCCTAGAGGAGGAAGCAGGTTCTTTGTCTGTCTGTGCTGTGCTGCTTTTAACAGAAAAGATAGAACAAGGCTGCAGCTTTTGGCTTTGGAGTTTTTATCCTAGCTGTCATCCTCAGATGAAGCTTTATTTACTAGAACTAGGGACATCTATGGCTGGATGTAGAAGCCAGCCTGGGGACACACCTCAGCAACAAATGTCCCCTACCAAGCAGGATATATAACATGGCCTTGTTTTTTCTAACAGCTCCATAAACACAAAACAGAAAATTTAAGAGTGATTAAAAATATGTTGTTAGAGATTGAGGTTTGTCATATCTCCCTCCTTTTAAGGTTGTTTATTTTTTTGCCTTGCTATCCCTTAACATTTAGCCAAAACCAAAAAAGGGGCATATCTCCCGATTCATCCCTCTGAAAAACCATCATCATACAACTAATACAATGCTCACAATCCACCATTATTTTCACATTGTAATCCTTTTCTATACAGCCTAAACAGAAAAGAGAGTCAAAGGGCAAATTATTTGGGACATGGACTGTCTATTACACAATGGTTTTACAATGCTTGGCACAATGGGCCCCATTCTTGGTTAACCTCTAAGTACTACCTTTATAAGTTGACAAATCTCTGGAAAATATTTCCAAGGGAAGGAGAATGACTTACACTCCTCATCCCCTGTCCCAGCTTTTCAGTTGGACTGGTACTATATATTCAGATACTTTTTCAGTATTCCAGAAACTTTTCTAACTTGTGCAATTCCATGCAGAATGTGGACTTTCCCTTGCACTATATTCTAGGTTTGTGGTGTGTGCAAAAGGATATTAATTGAAAAATGAATCAGATACAAAAGTTGAGATTTTTTTCCATCAAATTTATACACGATATTTTTACCTAGTTCAGTGGTTTTCCAGCTAGGGGTCATGACCCAGTACTGGGTTGTGGAATGTTGGTCACTGGGTCTCCTTGCTGCAGGGTTATCACGTGATCAGTGGGGGTGCTGGCACTGCAGAATGCTCTGCACCTCAGAAGTGGCCAGAAGCAGGCCAGGCTCCTAGGTGTGGCAGGGAAGAGCACACAGAGCTCCACGCACTGTCCCTGCCCTGAGCAGTAGCTCCTCACTCCCACTGGCTGTGAATCTGCTGCTGGCGGCTTTTGGGGTGCAGCACGGTCTGCGATGTCAGGCAGGAAGCTGCCTTAGCACCCCCGTTGCACTACTGACCTGGAACTGCTGAAGGTAAGCTCCTCCTGCCCCAGCTCTGTACTATACTTTTTTGAGCGAAAAGCCTCAAACCAATATATCCGAGGGGATGTCTATCCTAGAAATGCTACAGCAGCACAACTTCAGCAGCATTGCTGTAGCATTATTACAGTGATGGTAGGGGTTCTTTCATCACTGTAATAAATACATCTCTCCAAGGGGCAGTACCTAGGTTGATGGAAAAAATCTTCCATTGACCTATAGGTTTCTGTACCAGGGCTTGGATTGGTTTAACTACATTACACAGGGTATGAAATTTTTCACAACTCAAAGTGATGTAGTTGTAAACTGACCTAACTTTGCAGTGAAGAGCAGCCCTGAGGAAGTTAATCTTTCCTAAAAAAACAAAATCTTCAGTTCAGACTGAAGAATCCTACATTTTATTTTATTTTATTTTTGATGGATAATGTGAAGGCAGCATACCTTCTCAAATTATCTGAATCAGAACTGATTGAAATAAAAATTGATATAAGGATTTTAAGTTAAACTGGGAGCCAGTAAGATGTTAGAATATATGAAAAGTTAAATAATTGTACAGTGGAAGTAGCTGAAAACTACAGTTCATACTGCACCCCACAGAACAACTACACCGTTTGTGCTAAGGCTATGAAGCCAAGTCACAGTTTGCTGTATAATCTTAAAATACTGAACTCCATATTTCTAGATGAAGACGACACTTATGAAGTTAACTTTCCAGCAACTGCTCTTTCTCTGCAAATCTGTACATGTTGCTGAAAATGAACACAAAAGCTGGTAGCAAAATGTATCTCTCAGACATTTTGTTAAGCAAATCAAAGCATTAATTTTGTTTTCACACAGGCAGATTTCCATCACACAGAGATGTACTCTGACCCATATACAAAGCTCTTCAGTTTCTGCAGATTTTCATCAAGTTTTATTTAACTGTTCTCACTTTGTGTCTTGCTTTATTACTAAAAGCTCTGAGTGGGAAAATAGGAGTGACTCTTCCAGAGACCAATAGTGCAGTTGCTGACAAATGACAATAGGAAAAAAGTTTACACATTGAATGGCAGAATTTGAGCCCTTACAAACAGGCTGCTTATAGAGTAGAGCTTTAAAAACATCAGCAGTGTAGGCATTCCTATTCACATTTCCCATTAACATTATAGTCATAATCTGACTAAGAACTGCATAGGAAAGGGCCTACAGAAAAACTAAATTCTACTAATCAGTGAGAAGACACATTAAAGAATGTATTAAAATGGTATACTTTTCCTTCACAGATGCCATGGTCTCTTGCAATAAGGGTATTTTGTTCAATCAACCCCACCAACTATTAATTTCCCTTTGGAATGTGATATTTTTAAAAATCTCAGTCAAATCTATGGTTTCCACTTACAGTATCTGATACGAGGGTTGCCAGATGTCTGGTATTCACCCAGACAGTCTGGTATTTTCGCCTCCTGTCCGGTAAAAAAAATTCAGAAAATACTGGACACCTCAGATGTCCGGTATTTTCTGATTTTTTCCCCCGGCCAGGAGGCGAAAATGCCGGGCACCTGGCAACCGTAAAAACACTCAGCGCCCGGCCTCTCTCCCCCCTCTCCCCCCCCGAGCCTCCAACAGCCCTAGCCCCCCGACCCCATGCTTACCTGATTCCGCAAGGCTGCCAGTACAAAATGGCTGCCAGCAAAAAGACCAAGGGGAAGCAATGACTCCCCTGGGTCTTAGTGCTCAGCCACGACCCTGTTCCTATCCCTGCACTCACTCTTAAAGGGGACATGCTGTTTTATTTTACATTTTTTTTTTTGCTTAATAAGTCTTGGAGTCCTTTTTTTTTGCTCAACAACTTTGGTCTCTTCCCCCCCCCCCTTTTTTTATTCCTTCAACAGAATTTTTCCCGGTGTTTTTTTTGAGGTGTTCAGTATTTTTGTTTCAACCATCTGGCAATCCTATCTGATACCATACACTTATACCTGCACTTATAGTGGCTTGTGATGCTGCCAAGAGAAACTACCATCTATGAAAACACAGCCTCCAAAACACCTCAACTGTCAAGTCCTGAGATGGCTACTGAGCTCTCCCGTATAGTGATTCATAGCATTACCTACTAAGACTATGAGCCAGAACTTGATTTAAACATGCAAGATAAAGATTTGACTCATGCTAACATGCAAAACACCACCACCAAAGATAATTAGCTAATGGGGGAACTTTTCATACAAAAGAAATGGTAGTCACCACAGTGATTGCTTTCATGAAAAAGACATAAGCAAAAAACAATTTTAAAAGAAGTTAAGAAATGTATCAGTAATTTTCTAGATTGTACTATACTTTGAGTGAAAAGCATTTAACCCCAGCACTGTTTTGTCCAGAAATATTTTAAGGAAAGTACTTTAAATTTTATAAGGCACTTCCTTTAAAAACAATTTAAACCTTTGAACACTGGCATTTTAAAAACTACTAAATTAGTTGCTTTGGATGACAGATGTATAGGTTCACCCTCCCAAGGGTCTAAAATATACCCACTATTACTCAATTACAATCCTGCAATTGTTTTTGCAACAGAAACATGTTAATATGCTGAATAATCAGTTTATGCATTTAACATGCCCTTTCTTTAAATAAGGTTGTTTCAGACATTTATGTTAGGCAAAATCTATTCAGTGAGCAGATAAATTTTACTGTATGATGAACACCACCTATTCTTTTAGTTGGGGGTAATAGCTGTGAAATATATTCTGGGGTGAAATACATTCTCAGGAAGTTAAGTAGCTAGATGATTTTATGTGCCAGTCTTACTGCTATGAAAAACTATAGCTTCTTAGGACAATACACTTCAATATGGATGCCCTTCAGAAGCTGCCACCAAGTTGTAACCTGCATGTTTAATTACTGTATAAGTGAGATTTTTTATATACGTGAAATTAGAAGTTGCATGGCAGCAACTTTACAACGAGATCTATTTTACTATAGGATTAGTCTTTTGGTCACTACTGATTAGATATTGAGTTATTTTAAATCCATGGGAAAACACTGGGATTCTGCAATTGGGGATGAAAAGAAATTCTATAATACCCAAGCAGCATGCCATATATTTTAAGCACCTCATTTTGAATTGATGGCAGATAAACTACCTTACACAATACTTCCCACCGAAATTTCCTATCTGTAAGGATTCTGAAGATGGATACAACTATAACTGAAGGAAAGTAATAAGTTACTAGGAGGATATTTATATCATTTGTATTTGCGGTGATTACCAATTCATGTAGAAAAAGCTCAGCCTTGTACTGCTCAAGTTGGTTATTTAAAAAGAAGTTTCAAAACCTAACAGGATGATACCTGTTTAATGAATCATAGGATCTGTTTTCAGAAACAATCAGACTTTTCCATGGAGACTCCCGTCTATGAAGGGGGGAAAAACATATAACTTAGAGCTAAGTTATATGCAGTTTTAGAAAATGAGTTGTATTACAGTTTAATTACTTTACCAATTAAATCTTGAACTCTAAATAAAAGGATACTTAAATAATTTAAAAGTCTAAATTTAAATAAAATTTAAATAATAGGTATTTTATTTATTTTTCACATTTACTAAGAATACTAACCTCCCTGTTGAGTTTCCTTGCTTAGTAACTCTAAAGTGTTCACTGTCTACACTACAAGCAGTTATTTCGACAATATCAAAATAATGTTGAGCTGGAAGACTTCTTACTCCGACTCCTGTAACCCTCATTTTACAAGATGTAAGAGAAGTCGGAGGAAGAGTGCTCTCTCTCGGGCTTCTTGTGTGTAGACAGTGATAAAAGTCAAAATAAGCTCTTTCGACTTAAGCTACGCAACTGATGTAATGAGTGATGTTCTTAAGACATTTGAGAGAGGTGTAAGAGAACAAAAGTTTAGACCCCCTTGCAGCACATAATGCCACTTTTCATCCCTTTTGTGAGTACATCTACATCCGGCCTAGGTGTGCCAAACTATCCTGGTCATTGACTCAAGTATAGTCAGTGATGGGTACTCTACTCTATTAGTGCTGATGAATGAAGTATGTCCAGGACCTGGGATTGGGTATCCTTATCTCCTCTGCTGGATGTGAAGCTCCCTTGAACCCTTCCTTAGGAGATCCTGAAACTAGCGGAAGTCATCAGAGTGGGGTGCTGAAAGACAGTGCCACATCTGGGGAGGAAGACGGAAACCTGCTCTGTCAATAGTATCAGAACCAGGCTAAGAGGTTCTTCCTCTGTCACTGGTTCTGAGCATCTGCTGGAAGGCATGTGGGATAGGAAAACTACATGGGTCTCCTTTGTTGAACATATGGGTTCCAATGGTGGGTATTATAGCTAAAGTTGCCAATATGGCCAGCATGACAGAGCTGTAGGGTGTTTTGAAGGACTCCAGGATATGGAAAACCAATAGCTCTGAGGGAGCTACAGCCAAGGATAGTTCCAAAGCACACAGCTTCTGTAGTAGTCATAGTGGTGATAAAAGATGGGATGGATCCTGATTCTCATGCGACTCGTCTGAAGATGAGAACTCAGAGACAGCTTTTGCCCCGGGAGCTGCCAGGCACCAACACCAGCATCCCCAAGGCTGGAGTTGGTGGTTTGCCCTGGGGCTGTCCACCAGAGACAGGTTCCATAGGCAAAAGTATCTGGACCACCAGAGCAGGAGTTGAATGAAGATCCAAGTATGGTATGTCTATTGGGGAGATATACTCTCCCTAATAAGTGTAGGGTCTGGATAGGTGTGAAGTAGTTAGGTTTCCCAGTGCAAACATGTTCTGGGGCTCTGGTGCCTTTCCCAAACTCCTAGGAGTTAACGGCACTTTTTCCATACTCAGCACCAGTGCTGGAGTAGTGAACTTCCCCATAGTGAAAAGGACTCTTGGGGATTCTGATACTGTCAGAATCAATGGTTCTATTCCCAATACCAGTAAATACATCCTCTTGTAAGGCCTCTTCTCATGGTATAGATCTTGTGTTGGATATCACAGTCCCACAAACACATGGCTTCCTGGCAAAGAGCCAACGAGTGCATTCCCCTAGTCTGTTCATATAGAACATCAAGGCTATGTTTCCATTAAGACCTGCACCACTTGACTGGACAACTGAAGGAGGAAAACCCCCAAAGCTAGGTGGGTAGCCCAGAGTTCTTTGATATTTATATGTAGCGCACACTTCTCTGGAGACCAAGTTTCCTGGGTTTGCAAGGTCCCAAGATGTACCTCCCCAGCCAAGGTCCAAGGCATCCGAGAGCAGAGAGATCAATCATCATGGGTTGCATATCTGCGAACGGCATTCCCTCCAGCACCCACTTTGGGTCAGTCCACGACTTCAGGGAGGTAAGGATGCTCCACGGGATCATGACCACCTTTTCCAGGTGATCCCTGGATGGGGAAAGGCTGTTGCCAGCCACAGCTGAAGGGACCATATTTTGAACCTTGCATGGTGGCCCAAGTACTGAAGAAAAGAAAAAGGCAGTTGGAAAACAAAGGGAAGGAAGGATCCAGTTTGTAGACTGGAGCGTTGACCCTGGGTATACCTTGAAAATGCCTGCTTGTTTCCCAGGGAAAGCGGGATGAACCCACTGGGAGGCAGAATCCAGCAGATGTCTCTGTTGGTCTTTGCAGCCCTTGCCCTTCTTACAATAGGACTTCAGACTTGCCTGGCTGGCAGATCTAGGAGAGTCTGCTGTGGCTTGAACCTCCTTCTAGCAGGACCCAGGATGTAGAGGCCAAGAGAACAAAGGGACCTGGAGTCCTTCAGCCCATGTAATTTAGTATCAATCAGTTCTGTAAACAGAGCCAAGGTATCAAAGCAGAGGTTCTGGAGCAACAGCTGAGCTTCCATAGCCAGCCTGGAGAACATCAGCCATGATGGCTACTTAATCGCCACTGCCATAGCCTTGGATCTCACAGCCGACTCAGCCACATCTGACGTGGCCTGGAGGGAGGCCCTTGTCACTATTTTTCCCTTGTCAAGGATAGCCAAGAACTCAGGCCTGGACTTCTTAGGTAAAGAGTTTGCAAATTTGAAGACTAATGTTTAGCAGTCTAAGTCATATTGCCCGAAGAAGACCAAGTGGTTAGCCACCTACAGTTTGAGACTGGTGAGTAAATAAATCTCTTTCTTGCTGTCCTTATTTTTGGGAGTTGTGTCTGGATGACCCAGTCCCTCTCTCTCTCATTGACTGTGGAGCCTACAAGAGAGTTAGAGGCTGGATGGGAATATAAATATTCAAATCCCGGGGTGGGAAAACAGTACTTTCTTTTTGCCCGCTTATAAATGGGTGGCAGGGAGGATGAGATTTGCTACAGGGCTTTTACAAGCGTTTCCAGTCCCTCATATGTAGAAAGTGCCATCTTGGAGAAGACCACTGCAGCCAAAATGTCAAACAGGCCATCAGAGGGTTCTGCCAACTGCTCACTTGCAAGCCCAGGTTTGCTTCTATCCTTTTTAGCAACTCTTGGTGTGCCGTGGCATCATCTGAGGTACTGACGGGGTGGACCACAAAGAGGTGGGCACCTTGCTTGGACTCTGCATTTGGACCTGGGAGAGGGCAGTAGACCTCCTTTGTACCACCCAAGACCAAGCTTTGCATGAGGGTTCCTGGTGCTTGTGGAAACCCGCATGTGATCCAGAACTGCTATGGGGTTGGCCATTGGTCTTGAGCACCAGCTGACAGTACTAGAAGAGCTGTTCCATGTTTGGCTGAGAGTGACTGAGTCAAGGAGCTCAATGCCTCTTCCTTTGAACAGGGTGAATGATGCCTCGAGGACCATCATGGTGCTAACAAGATCTTTGAGACCTCTTCCTGCCAGCTGCCATGACGCTCATTGCACGGGACCTGTACTGGGGCTGCGAGTCTTGGGGACAGCTGCTCGGGAACTGTTGGTGGAGCTCAGCTGATTAACCAAGGGTATCCAGCAACTGATGCCTAGAGCTCTGCGACTGATAAGAGTCCAGTGAAAGGAGCAGGCTGGCAAACAGAAACACACACTTCAATGAATCTGGTCAGTCCCATGGTTCTGATGATCTCCTTGGTGTTGGGGATTGGCCACATCGTGGTTGCACCGGGAACATGCGGCCTAGGGAGCAACATCTATTATCCAGAGACTGGCACCACACCAGAGGCTGGTATGACATGTCCCTGTTGCCATGTCAGAAGCACATCCCTGGGGATCAAAGCTTTGATGTCGATATTTTCAATGTTGGGGAGCAATGCCACATTGATAGGGACTGTAATGCAGGCCCCAGTACTGGCTTCTACTTGGAGACAACTTCTGAGCAGGGTGTCAGGGGCACAGGTAAAGACATGATGTCTTTCGCTGCTTGGAAGGCCTCCAGGGTAGATGGGACCTCTAGGAGCTAGGGACCTCTACTACTACTCGGGGCAGATCCACTGAAGGTCTGGCCGGTGACAATCACGCATGGCTGGGCTCCAGAAACTCATTCCCCTTTGGAGTCTATGCCCCTCTGCAGCATTTTCCCTTGCCACACAGGAGGTTGGGGAATGCCCTTTTCCCGGGCGCTTCTTAGTAACAGAAATTGGGACTAGCATCAGGAAGTTGGTGCCAGTGGCACACTCCACACTGTCTCTGCTGCACTCAGTGCCTAATCAGACTTTGGCTTCTCAGAGACTGACAAGAGCTGAGCCCATGAGCAGCGGTGTTAGTCTTATGTCCTGCTCCTCCTCTGTCCTACGCTTGAAGCTCTTGCAAATGTTACACTTCTCTCTGATATGGCCTTCTCCCAAACACTTCAAGAAGCTCTGACAAGAGTCTCTAATTGGCACAGGCTCTCAACTGTGATCATAAAGCTTAAAGCCCGAGACATGTCTCATCCTTGGGCAAAGTGCTAACAGGGAACTACCTATCTATCTATAGCTAACACAAACAGCTTGAGGCAGAAGAAAAAAACCCCACCAGGTATCAAGCACTTGCTGAAGCAAAGAGATGTTTTCGCACTGCCACGGAAAAGGAACTGAGGGTGGGGGGCGCCAGCAGTGCCCCATACACCACAACACATGCATGCCACTCCAGAGAGCTCCAGAGCTGGTCCCCTACAGACACCTCTGATGAAAAACTTCTGGCACCAATGCGTAGAGTGAGCGCACACACCTATAACGTAATGGACATGAGCAAACACTCAAAGATCATCTGATGTCGAAATTAACTCCTTTTATGAATGTTTCCCCTTTCCTTCTAATTGCTCAAGAAATGGAAATTTGTCATTGGCTATGAAAGCATGTGTCCCAGAAACCATTGCTTAAAACTTCAGACAGAAAAATCTGACAGAAAGCCTTCTGAATTCCAAAACAGAGCTCCTCATGCCAAAAGCATTTAGTGATTAAAATCCCCCTCACTTGCCAGGCTGGACAGACCTGGTGAAAAAGAGGTTTCTGCTGCAGCACATACTGCCTGATTTGGGAGATGAAGGCAAATAAGAGAGCCATATGACCAGGCTCGGTTAGTGTGGCATCATATGGCAGCACAGCACTTAACTTCAGATATTGTTTGCATTAGACGTGACAAAACAAAGCAATGGTCCTGTAGTAGGAATATAGAAGTCAACTACTAAAGCCTGCCTAGTTCATAGAAATTAGAAAAAAAAGATGCTAACAGGCTGATTATGCTTGTTGCTGCTTTTATTTTAAAGGACAAGATCTATCGGGACAACAATATTTTGCTAGTGACAGCAATATGGCATTCAGCTACAGCATCTGTGTTTGATATTTAGATCCTCACAATGTATTTCTCCGGGGAAAAAAATATCCTTAGACGACTAACTATAAGAAGTTTCTCAAAGTTCCTAAGCACTTGTATGAAGGATATACAGGATCATAAACTGAATAATTCTTTATTTTTTACTTTATGGCCTAATGTATACATTTTAGGATTTTTACAGGAACATTGCTTAGGGTTATCATGAGAATCAGATTTGGCTGAGATCAACAAGCTTTGACCTAAATATCTAGTTGGGTATGTATATTATCATACCATCATAATACAGAGGGACTAAGTTACTAGGCAGATTAATTTGCTGTTGAGTGCATGAATGAAATTTCTTACCTTCCTTTAGTGAGATGACAATTCATGTTTAAGGAGTGAGGGACATGCATCTTGAACGGAAAATGAAATGTTTCCATAACCAAAGTTATACCGCAATCAGCAGAGCTGTAGTTTGGTATTTGTTAATAAGATTTTACTTTGTTCTGTATTTGTTCATCAATCCTCCTCAAAACCCAGTATCAAAATTCTTATACTCATATAACATTAGAAATGAAATAATTTCATCTGCCTTTTTACAATAGTTGGACGGTATATTATTTTTATTCCAATTATTTTTAGGCACAATGAATAATGACAATGCTGCACATCTGAAAAAGATAAGTACTAGTATAAAAAGCAATGTACCTGGAGATAACAGGTGACTTGCTTCCATTCACTGTGTTGGTTCTTTCCCAAGGCTTCCTTGTTAGTTCTTTAGAGATATAAATACATTTATTAGATACACTAGCTTTCATATTCATTCATCACTCTAACAATGCATATGAAAAAAAAGAGGAGTCCTGTGGCACTTTACAGACTAACAGATTTATTAGTCTCTAAGGGTACATCTACACTACAGAGGAAGATCAAAGCTGCCACTGTTTCTCTTCTAGGGTTTGAATTAGCAATCTAGTTAAGGACAGCTAATTCGAAGAGAGAGGGGCATGCCGGTCAATGCTGATAACCCTGCTTTAATGAGGAGTAAGGGAAGTCAAAGGAAGAATGTTCTTCCTTCAACTTCCTGCAATGTAGACAGCGCAAAAAGCCAAATTAAGCTACTTCGACTTCAGCTAGGCAATTTATGTAGCCGAAGTTGCATATCTTAATTTGACTTTGTCCCATAGTATAGACATACCCTAAAGTGCCAGAGCACTCATCGTCATTTTTGCAGATACAGACTAACACAGCAAACCCCTCTGAGATTTTTCACAATGCATATGAAGTAACTTCAGGTGGCTCTGGGCTTCATATACTTTACTTTTACCATCTTGCCTTAATTCTTCAAACTTTTATCACCACCTGGAAAACTAGTATTTTTTTTAATTAGTTACACTACTTGTATTGCAGGTAGCATCTATCTTCCCTAATCACAAATAAGGGCCTACTGTGGTAGGTGCTGTAGAAACACACAGAAAGATGGTCCCTGCCACAAAGAGCTTAAAATCTATAGTTTAACTATTTCATTTCTTCTGATATGAATGATTTTAAAATTTTGGGATACCTGTGTCCATAGGATAATATTAGATTTTTCAAGTTAGCAAAGTTCTCTTTTTTGAACTGAGGATGTGCCATTCAGAAGCTGCTTATAATTAGTTAAAAAGAACAGGAGAAAGGATGGCATGGTTCCCTAGGGCTAGAATATTTTCCATCAGTGAAAAAGCATTTTGCACTGCCTATTTTACTAAAAGGTATATACATTTCCCTTAATCTCTAACACTGATAATAGTGTATTCTTTTGTCTTTGATATGAAATGAAGTGAGACCTAAATAAGTGCAAGTTAAATTAACATGGCCCAGTAGACAGGGCATTAGAATGAATGGATTCAGGAGAGATGATTTCTATCCCTGGTTCTTCCACTGACGGGATGTGTGATGTCATTTCACTTCTCTGTGCTTCTGTCCCCTATCACACTTTTTATTTTATCTCTTTTGATTAAACTTTTTAGGGAAAGCACTATTTTACTTTGTCTTTGGGCAAGAGGCCCCTCATCTTAGCTGGGACCTTCAAGTGTTGCTTCAACAATCACCTCTTTTTATCATATTAATGTTGAAAGCTAGTCTCGTATATACTCAAGTTTTGTGCTCCATCCAGTGGAGTGTGTTTTCAGTTCCATTAGAAATTCTCATCAAGAAATTTTGGCTCACTACCTTGATTCACCTACAACAATCTAGAGAGAAATAAGGGTGCATGATCATGGGCAATGAAATGCACTTCTATCCAGCTGTTAAAAATGACTGACTGCATAAGTCACTGGCAGTGAACAGCCAAGAAACTACTATTAGTGATTAACTGCAACAAATAAAAGTCCAGTAACTCCTGTTGTAGAGGAGGAGTCATGCTACAGAGATATTAGAGGTATACACTTATATTAATATAAGTTTACAAAGGAGAACAAATATACTGTGTCAGGGTACAGTAATATAACTTCCAAAAGTCTAGGTCTGACCAAGGTAGTCTGTTTTTCCCCCATTGAACTCCTAGCCCAACCTGTGCCCTGTCATTGTTGTCAGGCAATTTGCTTGGTAACCTTCTTCTCTGTTCCCTGCCAGTTGCCTTCTGCCTCTTACCTCCAAACATTAAACTCAGTAGGTCTCCAGCACTGAGCTGGGACTTCTAGGGCAAGTTCTTTTGTTGTATTTCACCTTCTCTCTTCAATGCATGAGATGCTTGTACTGCCTACTACTGAACAGCACAGAGAAACCATTCAAGGGCAGAATTCATGAGGTTTTGATTATGGGGTAAAAACCAGATGACAAATTCATCAAATTCAGTACAGCCTAATATACAGTTTTGTCCCCACATATGACTATCAATGTCTGCCTATCCTGCAAACATATTGCCATTAGCCTTTGATAATTTTTTAAATTTTTGAATCCAGTTTGAAAGTTGCAGCTGTACATATCATGTGAAGTTTTACATTTAGCTGTGTATGGTAAATACCAGAGAGCAAACTCATTTAAAAAACCGCATCACTTTGTTCACCTCCACTGTGTTCAACGAGCATGTGTTCTTTATATTAAACCTATCAGTGAATTTATGGACAGTAACATAAGAGAAAATAGTTAAGACTAACCATGAATAGGGACAACCTGACCTTTAGACAAATTACCAACAGAAAAACCTCAAGATTTATTTTCAACTATTGACCACACTAAGATAGTTATGTTATTTCACTTTCATGATAAAACAGTCAGGATTATGAATTCTGATACCATAATAAAACAGTGCTTAATAAATCGTCAGCACTAACACATAAAGGGGATTTTGAAAAGATACAATGTGCACTTTACAGATTTGTACTACATACCAGGTGTGCTTGTTGAAGAAGGCTTAGAAGTTGAAGGCTCTGATTCTTCCTGATAATAAAATGAGTAAAAGTTTTAGAATCCTGCAAATCTGGTCATATTGATGTAAAGTTGTGAAATGGAATTGTTTAAATATGTATAGCCTAATATTTAACAGGCAGTTAATGGTTCTGTTCGTAGAAAAGAAAAATGGTCTGAACTAAACTGAATGTTTAAGAGAACCCCACTATACTTGTACCCTTTGAAAAAGATGGAGGTTATAGTTGCCATTAAGGCAGGGGAGGGAAAAATATAGCCCATGGGCTGGATTCAGCACATCAGACTGCTGGAACTGGGCTGCTGCCCTCCCATAGCCTAGCAGAAACCTTGGGCAGGCTCCCTGCCTGCCTCGCCTCTGCTCAAAGTGGCTTGCTGCAAAGGCCATGTGCTCTCTGCATCCCACATGATTGGGGGCGGAGGAGCCTTCATGTGCTGCCCCTGCCTCCCAAATAATTTTGCAGCTCTCATTGGCCGGAAACCAGTCAATGGGAGCTGCCTGGGCCACACTTGCAGCACAGGCAGCGTGCAGAGGGCCATCCCCCTCAAGGGACATGTGGCACAGAGAGAGCATATAGCTCCCATAACCAGCTTCTTCGAGTGGCTTGCAGGGGCACGGCAGGCAGGAAGTGTGCTTGAGGTTCCCACTTGGCTGCTGGCTGGAAGCCACCCAAGGTAAGTGCCTCCCAGACACCTTGTCCCTTCCCCAGTGCTCTGCTTCCCCTGCATCCCTGCCCTAGGTCACAACTGAAAGTCCTGCGCCCATACCGTTTCCCCAGATCAGAATCCTCTCCTGCACCCAAACTCTTTTAGACTCCACACCTACTGCTGAACCTCAATCCCCTTCCCAAATCTCCCTTCTGCACCCAACCTACATCTCAGATTACGGATGTTAGCAAATACTCATGTAAATGATTAACCGATAAGCCTGGGTTTATCGGTTAAACCAAACTACATGAACTCCTCCCACTGCTGCCTCTGATAAACCAGCTCCTCATGGACTAGCTCCCGCCTGACACTCCGCACTGCTGCCTCTGATACAGAGGCAGTAGCATGGGGTAGCACGAGGCTCTCCAGGAGTGGAGCCAGGAGCACTGGCTGCTGACCCCGCGCCCAGGGCCCATCGAATAATTGTGTAACTGCCAAGATTTGCTGCAGTTACACAATTATTAAATTAAATGATATCTAACATCCCTAACCCAGATCCCATACCACCTACAATAGGGTACGTCTAGACTACAGGCTTTTGTCGACAGAAGTTTTGTCGACAGATACTGTCAACAAAGCTTCTGTCGACAAAGAGCATCTAGACTACATCCAGTTCTGTCGACAAAGCAAGCCGCTTTGTTGACATGACAGTGTAGATGCAATAACGCCTTCTGTTGACAGAACTCTGTTGACAAAAAAGCGTTATTCCTCTTAGAATGAGGTTTACAGCAGTCAACAAAACTGCTGAGTTCTGTCAATATTATGTCGACAGAACTCAGCAGCAGTGTAGACGCAGGTATAGTTTTGTCGACAAAAGTCCACTTTTGTTGACAAAACCCTGTAGTCTAGACACACCCTTAATGTCATGGAAGAATGTGGCCTTTAACCACTTAGCAAATTCTTGGAGTGTGATTCCCCATCAAAAATTGAGTACCCTTGCATTAAAGAAAACCGCAAATTACCTATAATTTGAACCACTAAAATAGCTTTCTCATATGGCCTTGTACTAAATAATACAGAGCAGACAAACTAAAATTATAAAATAATAAAATTTACAGGTTTATCCTCTTTCTGCTCTGGTTCTGTTGATCCCTTTTCAGCAATTCTCCTCCTACAAAACAAAAATATGAGTTAAGAACAAAAGATAGTTGCTATAGTTCTCACAGTTATAACTCTCACCGTTCTAACTACAAGATGGAAAATATTTATTTAGCATTGTTAAGGACATTCACACCTTGAAATCTAGAACAACTTAAAAACAGTGAAAAGCATTTTCAAATATAAACTTTACACTGAGTCTTCTAGCCAATGTCTATGGTTTTTAGGATTACATTTTCCTATTTAGAAATGTTGGGTTTTGCTCCCACTCTGCTGAGCAAAAGGCACCCACAGAGTAAACGTGCTACTTAACTGCACATGAATAAAAATAAAATTGACTACGCAAAGTGCTATGGAATGCACATAATTAACTGGATGAAAAAATATTTCTGTAATTTTTCAGTTGCAAATTATAATAGCAGGTACATTTTATCACAGAGGTATGATTTTGAAGTTAATAATATCCCTTAAGATTACTGTGAAACCATCATACTATCTACAACTGCATAAGAATATAATTATGTTTACCTCCTGGCCAGCAAGGCGCTCATTTCTTCCATTAATCCACTGCCACCCAAGGGAAGTGGTCCATTTCCACGAACACTGTCTGCTTTAGATAAAGCTCCTCCACAAGGACTAGAGGACTCTTCATTCTATGACAGTACACAAAAAATAGTATATTTGAGAACTGTTTAATAAATTTGTGATTTTACATTCATGCAGAAAAACGCTAATGTAACATACTTGAGAAAATCACCTGGGCATAAAACACAGCTTCAATGAATACATCTAACACCACTGCTTTAATTGGTCAGGCTGCTTTTTGGGTAGACCTATTCCTGCTATTTAAATTATTAATATGTTAGTAGAAATTATTCCAAAGTTACCCTCATAGAATTAGAAGTGTAAGTCACAGACAAATCCAGATTTACATTTACCCGTGACACTTTCCTAAGTTTGGCTCCAGCGAGTGCAGCTGCTAGTCCAGTTAAAGGGCGACTGTCTTCAGACATCGATCCCATAGAAAATCCAGAGGCAGGAAGAGGAGGGGCAGGCGGTGGAGGAGGAACAGGAGGAGGAACTTGGCTAGGGAGAGGAGGTGGTGGTGGTGGCCCTGAGGGTGGAAGTGGAGGTGGTGGACCTGGGGGAGGCGGGATTGCTGTTGAAGACTGGGCTGGGCCAGGTGGTAGTGGAGGTGGGGGAGGAGGTGCAGGTGGTCCTTGGATAACACCTATTTGAAACAAAAACAACATTAAGAATTAAGACAAGCTGGATTTTATTTCCATTGAAATAAGGGCTTTTCTTTTTAGTATATACTAAGAAAAAACAGTCTTCCTAAATTAATTAGAAAAATAGTTTGTCTTACTTAAACAAAGGAAAAATAATCCCCGGGGGGGGGGGGGGTGTGTGTTAAATACATTAACAGCCATTATATTGAACACAATACTGAAGAAAAGAAGAGATTAGCTTAAGAGAACCCTTAGCCATGCAACACAATGACATTAGTCAGTCTTTTCATGATAACAATCCTAAAATGAAATGTTACCTTGCAAGCAGGTGCTCCCACTCTACCCAAACATTTAAACAAACCTTTTAAAAGTTAGTTAAACTGAAAATTCTGATTCTTGATTTCTAGACTTACATAAATACATCTTAACTGTAAATATTTCAGAACTCACAACTTTATTACATACAAAATACATTAGAAAGTTAGAGAATTGTTATTCTTGTAAGATAAAGTTTATAGGAAGAATGTTTTTAATTTTGTGAAAAAACACATTTCATATGCCTCCTTTAATTCAGTAAATTCAGAATGACATGCAGTATGTTTTGAGAAAGAACACTGTGTAAGTATTACTACAAATGCAAAAATAGCTTATTCCATGAGTACAAAAAAAAGCAACCATATATGAAACGGAAGTGTAATTTTTGTTCACTTTTTCCTGATTGTCACAAAACAAATCTTACTAAATTATCGGCTAGCCCAGTGTTTCTGAAAGTGTTCCATGAAATCACTTTCAGAAACACATTAACTGGCCACCCCGGTTTGTTTATTTACTGGCGCCGCGGCCACGGAGCCTCGCGGCTCCCACTGGCTCCGTTTCGTCCTTTGCAGCCAAGGGGAGCCCACTGCTTCCCGCAGCTCCCCATGGCTGCAAAGGACGAAACTGAGCCAATGGGAGCTGTGAGGCTCTGTGGCCGCGGCGCCAGTAAATAAACAAACCAGGGAGGCCAGTTAATGTGTTTCGGAAAGTGATTTCGCGGAACACTTTCAGAAACACTGGGCTTGCGGATCATCATCCCAAGTTAATCAATTTAAGAACTTTACTTAACACAAAAGGTGCACCAGGCCAGCTAAAATTAGCATTTAAATAGAGTTAGTTTAACTGGCACAGACATATGCATGGATATGTAAATATTTTTAATCCTTGTTTATGTTGACTTAAAATCCATTAATTGTTAACCTGATTATTTTAAACTAGTTTTATATCAAATTAAGAGCATGCACAAGCTTTTGCATACTGTAACCTGATTTCAGAACTATTTTTAGCTAAACGGTGTGACTCTATGTGTAGGCCTCGTCTAGCACATGAGCGTGTATTCACAGTTTCACACAGTACGGATATAGCTAAAAACTGAGCTACATCATAAAGTAAATGGTTCAGATTACTTTTCACTAAAATCAATTCACACATTTCAAACTCCATTATATGCTCCTCTGTTTACATTGCAATTAGGAATTAACTATTACTGCCTAGTTTTAGGGAATTCTAAATAAACTAATGATGCAGAATTCATAGAATAATCACAATCTCAAGAACCATTTGAGAATAAGACCCAACAATTCTAGATATGTATTTTGTATCTTTCACAAAGCGTGTTATACCAACTCTTATCTTCTGAACTTTATAGTATCTTCCATCATCCTTCAAAACTCTATTTTGTTGCAGCATTAAGATCACTGCAACTTTCAAAAGTGTTTTTTTTAATTAATTCAAGACATTTAAGGATTTTGATGCAAATTGTTTTTGGGTGCATTCAAGATTAGTTGATTAGTAGCAATAACAGAAAGCCTTACCCTGCTGGGTCGGAGGTTCAATCAGCTGAAAGGCTGCCTGCAAGACTGGCTCAGAAGCAGAGGAGTCTCCCAGCACAGAGTTTAGAGAGTTCTCAACAGAGGCAGGGGTAGCTGCAGAGGGAGAAGGGAGAACACTAGGCTTGGATGAGGGAGTTGAGGCATTAGGGGAGCTTGGAGAAGGTGAAGCTTGAGGTCCAGAGAGTGAGACAGGTGGAAAGGAAGGTAGTGGTGGTGGAGGAGGTGGCGGCGGCGGCGTTGGACCTGAGGTAGAAGGTGAAGGAACTGGGTAAGTTACAGACTCAGGAAGCCCGTTAGGAGGAGGAGGAGACTGGGGCATCTGGGACACTGAACTAGAAGCAGAAATTGGCAGGACAGGTTTTGGGCCAGCAGCTTTGCCTGGTGGGCTACTAATCATTACTGGAGGAGATGGAGGAAGTGGTGCAAAACTGGGAGCAGACCAGACAATGGACTTTGTATTTGGGGGCAAAGAAGCTGGGGCATTCACAGGAGAAGGTGGTCGAGAATTTTTGTTCAGAGGACGAGGAACTGTAGCATAATGGGGAAGAACAGGGTGGAAGGCTGAGCCTAAAGACGTAGCAAAACGTGATGCGGAATGCCTTAGTGGCGGTGTAGGGGGAGTGGAAGTCGCTTGTGCAGAAGTCACTACAGCATAATCCGGAGTGGAATCTGACCCTGCTGCTGATATTGCTTTTGCATATGATGGAGGAGGTGCTGAAGGAGGCTGGCAACTGGAGTATTCAGGAAGTGGTGTGCTATACAGGGAGTTGTCGAAAGATGAAGCTGGACAGAAGATGGAAAGCAGCAGCAAAGGCAGGATAAAAAAGGAGAGAGAGAAAAAGGGAGCTAATGAAGCAACATAATCAGCATTCAAACAAAATGTATAAATGTAGACTAGTTAGTACCAGAAGATTAGGCACAAGTGAAAATACTGTTAGGAAAGTTTTTACATACTATAAACATCTGCTTTTAGTTTTATCAACTATTTTGTGCCAATATTTGATTTATAAGCACATTCTAGAAATTTAAAGAAATATGGCATAAGTTCTCAAATTCCATTAGTGAAGTGGATTAGGCGACAGGTTAATTAATTGGTCTTTCCACATAAACTTAATCTTTGTTTACAACTCAAGTGTAGTGATCTTAACATTCATTCTAATTTCACCAATAAAACTAACATCATATAAGAAGTAAGTAAACCTGATTCTTCCCGTCCCCAGATTAAGGAGATCACTCCATACAGGAGTGAAGATACTCAAAATGAAATACAAAGAAATGAGTACTTTCTTCGCAAACAATTTGTTTTACATTACATGGATTGGTTTCACCAGCAGTTCATTTCTTACATGCATTAAGTAATTGATTAAGAAATGCTTAACTACATATCTCTTTATATTACAAAGCAGAGAGTAAAGTTAGTTCCTGGTTTATCTTTGGCTTGCTACAGATAGTTTACTACAAGTTATATATCCATTGATATCATAATACAAATCATATTAATTAATAAAAAAGAAATAAGATGTCAGTGTTACCAAACTGGCTTATGCATATGGACACCTTTAGAGTTTACAGATTCTCTTAAGCCAACAGTGTCATTTTCAGAATACCTAAAAATGTTTGTGGTCTTGCTTAATTGATCAAAGTGTCTAGAAAGCATTTAGAAAATTTAATCTTCAAATGGTCATGTCTTCAGGAGCCAACAAATTAAAAAACCTTTTGTGCAATTAGAAAATACAGTAAACAATAAGCATCACTTAAACATTTTATTCAGTTATTGGAAACTATGACAATTTTAGAGAAAAAACATGTCCTGAGGTTTACCATCCAGAAAATAGTTTAAAAAAAATGAAGCTTATCCTTACTGTCAACTCCTCCTCCCCATCCCACTCCATTGACCAAACACAATTAAGCCCGTGTCTGAATACCTTCAGTTTTGAAATTCTTACCAGCATTTGAAATTCTTCTCTCTCTCTCCCACTCCAGTTGTTCCCTTTCTAACTGTTCCTGCCGTTCTCTTTCTTGCCTTTCCCGTTCAAGTCGTTCAAGTCTCTCTCGATCTTGTCTCTCTCTTTCTTGTCTCTCCCTTTCTAGGCGTTCTTGCCGCTCCCTTTCTTGCCGCTCTCTCTCCAACTGCTCCTGTTCTAGTCGTTCCCTCTCAAGTCTTTCCCTTTCTAGTCTGTCTCTCTCCAGCCTCTCCCGTTCCATTCTCTCCCGATCCAGTCTTTCCCGTTCAAGCTCCTTCTGCCTTTGTTGCTCTTGCAACTGTCTGCAACAGAGAAAGCAGGAGAAAGGTTAAACCGAAGAAAAGAGGCATAAGTCCTATAAAGTAATAAATATTAAAGTTTTTTTAATATTAGAGCCATTAAAGTTTTTGTGAGATCATTTTCTAAGGCTACTGTTGTAAAGTCTTGACTCAGATAAAAAAAAGTCGTTTTTAGAACATGTTGGCTAGGGTGTGGCAAAACTATAGTAAAAGCTGACATCTTCAGGTCTCTAAAGTATAACAGTTTTTTAAAAAAGCAAACATTACTCTGGCATGTATTAGCAGAAGTGTCATAAGCAAGACACAAAAAGTAATTTTTCTACTCTATTCTGCAGTGATTAGACCTCAACTGGAGTACTGTGTCCAGTTCTGGGCACCACATTTCAGGAAAGATGGGGACAAATTGGAGAAAGTCCAGAGAAGTACAACAAAAGTGATGATGAAAGGCCCAGAAAATACGATCTGTGAGGCAAGAATGAAAAAACTGGCTTTGTTTATTCTGGAAGAGAGAAGACTAAGAGGGGACATGTTAACCATTTTCAAGTACATAAAAAATTGTTACAAGGAGGAGGGAGAAAAATTATTCTCCTTAACCTCTGAGGATAAGACAAGACGAAATGGGCTTAAATTGCAGTAAGGGAGGTTTAGGTTGGACATTAGGAAAAACTTCCTATCTTTTAGTGAGAAGCTTGTTAAGTACTGGAATAAATTGCCTGTGGGGGTTGTGGAGTCTCCATCATTGTTTATCCTGCTCTTAAAAATCTCCAAACACCTGTCAGGAATGGTCTAGATCAGGGCTACTCAACTTTGGAAGCCCTGGGGGCCACAATGATACTCACAGAACATGCCGAGGGCCACAACTTAAGTATGGTTGCATATACATGCAAATATATGCAAATAGCTTCTTTCACACAACGCCCCAGCACTCCTGGCACCTCCTCCCTGGGGACTAGAAACGCTGATACCCTGTACCCATCACTTCCAGCCAGCCCATCCGCTTGCATCTTTCAGTGCTCACCCTGCCTGGAAGACGCTTTGCTGTTGTGGAGCGTGTTCCCATTGGAGGCCATGTTCAAAGGATCTCACCCGTGGGCCAAGTGTTGAGCCCCACGTAAACCCAAACTGCACCACGGGCTGCAAACAGGCTGTGGGCCGCATGAGGCCCATGGGCCACATTTTGAGTAGCCCTGATCTAGATAATACTTCATCCTGGTAGGAGTGGAAGAGACTGAACTAGATGACTTACTGAGGTCCCTTCCAGTCCTATTATTATAAGGATTGGAAAATATGCCTATGACTGTTTCTATAAATAAAAAACAAATTAATGAAAATTTCCTGTTAAAGTCTAATAAGACAGAAAATACTTTAAATATTACTGATTAAAATTACAATAGCACACCAAGACACACAAATAAGATGAGTTATGATGTAACTAAAATTCTACACTATTACAATTAGAAGGCAGGGAGCGCGTCAGGTTCCAGACTGAAATTTAATGAGGTGTAAAATCAGTGACAAAACCAACTTTTGTGATGGTACCATAATATATTAAGATGGCTGAGATTTTGCTGTTCTTTATTTGATCAGTCAGGATTGCTAATTGGAATTTGCATCTTGCAGAACTGGAAGACTTTCTGAAATACTTTTTTGCTCTCATTTTAACCAACTCTGCTGCAATGACACCAATGTACCTCACTGCAAAAAGAGAAGTCTGACCCTGATATACAGGAGGAATTTCAAAACGGAAATTGGATTGTTAAAAATGTCTTTCTATGCACTTTATACAGCTAAAGTCCTAGAATGTGAAAATAGAGCAATGAAATGTGTGAGAGAGAGATTTAGGGGGAACAGCAGCACATAGTTGTTCTCTCCTGACAACTTCAGAACTCCATTGAATTTCAAATTAAACTGGGATACTACTCCAGAAATAACCAAGCACAATTTAGGCTCATTTGGTGCTGTTAAATGCAAAGAAGGACCTTACTCGTACATATGATTGATGGAAAGTCATTAATATAATGACAGCAGCAATCTTCAGTGATATGCTAGCTAAAGAATGAATACTCTGGGTCATGACTTTTATGAAGCCTTTCAATCCTACAGAATTATCCAAAGCTCTGTCAATCTTTGGGCTTCACTCATTGTTTGCTCATCTGCTGGTTATGTCCAGATCTCAGAGTGATGCTGAGCTATGAGAGACTTTGGGAAAGTAATAGCGTTTTGTGGTACCACAATTGATGTTTGAATGCAATGAAACAGTTCAAATGTGCCAGGCAAAAACACAAACTAATGCACACCCTTCATGATCTTCCTATGCCAGCATCTACTGGCAACATGACCAGTACCTTATGCCTGCATAGGCCTTTCAGCCTAGCAATCATAGATGATATGGATGTCAATTCAGAAACAATTAACACCTGCTGAGATATGGTTGAACACTTATGGGGCTTCAGATAAAGTACTAATTCTACCCTGTGTCTGATATCTATTGAAAAGAACGGATTAAAAATATTACCAGAGAGTAGAGACTCAATGGTATTGTACTAGTCCAAACCAAAATAATTGGCCCCACAAATATCTCCATACTTGTCTCATACTTGCAGAGATCAAGTTAACCATGTACCTTACAGGAAAAATGCTACAACATGCAAGGGACTGCCTGAAGAACTGTTGTAGTTGCATGGAGTAACGAAGTTGCTGCCTTGAACTGTTCAATGGATTTGCTTCATCGTTCTTGTGAAGAGGCAGAAACTAAATTGCTTGCCAATGCCATCAATGCTACAGAGAGCTGCTCCGAAACTCTTGGATTTTTGCACAGAGATGATCTAGTGCCCTCTGTGACACTCTACCCAAGAGTTCTCCAAGATTCTGTTTTTATGCCTGCAGCTGAGTCTCCTCCATATGCCTCTCAAAGATGCTTTCTATCACACAGATCATTAAAAGCCACTGCACTGGCAAGTTTCCATACTCTTTCAGGATGTGATACTACTGGAAGATTGAATGGAAAATCAAATTATCTTACTGGAAATAATTTGATTCAGCCTTTAAAGCAGGGTTGGCCAACCCGTTACAGACGAAGAGCCCAAATAGTGGTGGATACAGCGCAAAGAGCCGAGGGAAAAAAGTTCTTGAGCAAAAAACAAAAAAAAAACAACAACAAACCCAGCCGCCGCATTTGGTCGAGAGAGAAAGGAAAACAAAAAAAGGGCCTGGCTGCCGCCCTTTTAAGAGCAGAGCAGGCATTGCCTTTTAAGGTGGCCATCTTGAAGTCCGCACAGGACGCCGCAACTCTGTCTCTCTCTCAGACAGAAACATGCTGCCCCTTTCAGAGCCGTGAGTGCCGCAATTTTTTCTTTGAAGAGCCGCATGTGGCTCGCGAGTCATGGGTAGGCCACCCCTGCTTTAAAGTATCAGAAGGGTAGCCGTGTTAGTCTGACGAAGTGGGATGCATGACGAAGTGGGTCTTTGCCCACGAAAGCTTATGCTCCAACACTTCGGTGAGTCTATAAGGTGCCACAGGACTCCTCGCTGCCCCTGCTTTAAAGACTTTGTCCCTCAATTTGAAGAAGCCCAGAATGGCTGAGAGAGTCACTGATAAAGTCATAAATGCACTACAGGAGTCAGTATACCAAGTTTACCATATAAAGACCCATATTACAACACTTGCAGAGGATGTTTTCCAGGAAGCTGACAAGTGAAGAAAAATTGCCACTGATGAGAGGGCAAATTATCAAGCAAGGGAATGTGTCTGAGATAAGCGAGCACATCCAAAAACTATCCTCCTCCATCAGTCTTGGAGGATGGACTGATCACACAAGTTGTGTGTGAAATACTACCCGCTCCAGAATCAATCCTTCAGCTAATCAAATGCTTGTGTGAAAAAACACCTGCAAATGATTGGCCCGCAGCCTGCCTTGTATGGAGATATGTGAGTGCAGCAGTGATGAAGATCAGTATGACAGTGGTGCCCTAGCAGAGATGCAACTGATGACTTATGAATAAATGTTTTTAGCTGTACATGTCAAAGCTAATTTCCCCAGAATTAGCCAACGTGGTTGTCATTTTTATGTAAGAAGTGCCTCTCTGTACTGAAGTGTAATTTTAAAACATTTTTTCAAATATCTGTCTCCATACATGACTTGTCATGCTTGGTATCATTCTGTTCATGGAAGAAAGGGCTTTTGAACAATCCCTAGCTTGATCTATTTCCAACAACATTACATTATCAAAATTTTCACCAGAGGACCTGGAGTTCAGCGTCAACGGTGTAAGGGAGCAGTGAGTCACCACCACCATGACACCATTGAAATTATTATCCTGTAGAATCTTTATTCATCAAATTATAACCCTCCTTACTTTTCTCTCACTAACTTGTCCATGGAATAAGATTTTACTGTATTATGCTCCCAAACTATTTTTATCACAGTTTTCTTTTCTGTGTCTAATGCAGTAGGCCTTCAGTCATACTCCTAAACATATTAGTTTTCCAATTTCACACAAACTACTGTAACAACTGGTGTTGTTCCTACCTAATTTCTTTCAACTAGGGGGAAATTCTAATCTACATTTCCAGGAAAGGAAGATTTGTGAAGTATTTTTTTTCCTGTAATAATAATTCAGACCATTAATGTCACTATTAAATAACTACTGAATAATAATTTAGTTATTCTCTCAGGACATCCTACTCTGATTGAAATGTTACAAAAATATTTAAACTGAGACACAAATTCTATCTTACAAGCAAAAGTTAATTACACCATCAACAGGACAGAATTATTTTAATTATATTTTAAAATATGGGTTACTAGGAAACCTGTATTTCATTGACACTAAGAAGTCATGAAGGTGTACTGTAAAATGGAATGTTCTGCATCACAAGGCTAGTAATATAGGTGTTTAGACATAAAAACAAGTTTAACCATTTCAAAATATCAGGACATGCCTACTGTACTCTGCAGTGTATTTATGATAACTGTAGTCTTCAGATCTTAGTTCTATTAATTATTTAGCTTCAAGTTATAGAATGTCAGGGTGCTGAGACCTTTTTATAACCACCCTTGTATTTTAATGAAGTATTTTAAGAAAAAGTAATTAATTTAAAATAAAGTTCATCACTCCCTTCTTGCCGGGCACTTGTTTAGTCAAATCAGAGGGTAACAAAGAGGCAGAATTTTAAACTCCCAAAGGACTAAGTAACCTGTTTTCTAGAAGATCAAGAATAGGTCGCCATCCTCCCAAATTCTTCTCCGTGAGGAAGTAATGGAAGTAAAAATCCTTCCTCCTGTACTGAGAGGGGACTAACTCAATTGCCCCAGTTGTAACAGATGGTCAACCTCCTGTTGGAGAAGCTCCTCGTGAGAGTGGTCTTTGAAGAGGGACTGGGCAGATGGATAGGTAGGGGATGTTGACAAAGGGAATCATATATCTAAGCTTGATTATTTGGAGACCCCACTTATCAGATGTTATCCTTCTCCAGTTGTTAAGAAATGGTAAAAGATGGTGTTGGAATAGTTTACATGGTATGGTTGCTGTTGGAATTGGCAAAAGGTTTTCATGACCCTCAACATATATCTCAAATTTGCTTAGTGGATTGCTGCAATTGTTGTGAGCTGTTAGATGACTGACGTTGCCATTGACCCCGCCTCTATTGTGGTTTTGTTGGTGTTGATCCTATTATATTGCTGAGTATATTGGGGGTATCTGGACCTAGGATATGGTTGATACTGTATTGTCATCTTGTTATTGCAGGATTATCAATGCCAAGAGCCCTGAGCATTGTCCTAGAGTCTTTCATGGAATGCAACACTTCACTAGTGTTTGCTGCAAAGAGCTTCTGTGCATCAAATTGGAGATCCTTTACCAGGGACTGGATCTCTCTAGGGAAGACTGCAACATTGAACCACGAGGCTCTTCACATCATGACAGCCCAGTAGGTCCGTCCTTGAGATTGTATGACCCTCTGCAATTACATCTTTGAACTGTTGTTTCTTGGGCTCAGGAATATCTGAAATAAAATCATTTTGTTTGGAATAATTTCAATGGTTGTATTGGCTTAACATGCTGTGTAATTTGCAACTCAGAATTGTAGCACGGACGACACGGACTTTTTGTCCAAAAAGATCAAAAGACTTTTGTTGTCATGGTCAGATGGAATGGATCTAAAATGCTGCTGCTTAGTCTTTTGGTGTGCTGCCTCCACAACCAGGGAATTAGGTGCAAGGTGTGTAAAAAGAAACTCTGATCCTTTTCGGGGAATGTAATATTTCCTGTCAGCCTGGCTGCATATTGGGGTGGCAGTTGCTGGTGTTTCCCAGATCGTTTTTGCTGGTTCCATCATGGCTGGGTTAATCGGTAGGGCTATCTTCAAAGTCATAGGGGTTAGTAAAATGTCAGTCAACTCGTACTGCTTCTCATACACTTTCTGTATAGGAATATTGAGTTCCACAGACATACATTTCAAAAGACCTTGGAAGTATGAAAAATCATCTGCTGTAGTGGAAGGAAGAGGCATCACCACTTCATCTGGGGAGGATGATTCATTAGTGTCAGGTGATGTGTCTGGTGAGGGGTCAGACTGGTCCCCTTGTATTGCATGTTACCGTTGAGGGGATGGGGATTGTGGTGGAGGACAGTGTTGAGGCACTGAAATACATTTACATAATTGGAGATATTTACGGTGAGGCTGCCACAGACTCCAGTACTGCCATTGTGTGAAGGGCATGGGTGGTGGCACCCATCAGTTGTTATACCAAGGTGGCATGTCCCTATGTCTGGAGTGTGAGGGATGGGTTCTGGCTGAGTACACAGAACAATCCATGGGAGGGGAATTGAGGTGAAAACATGACATCCACCTCCTTGTCCAAGTCACTAAAAAAAACATTCTAGCCATTCTCCCGGTACCTTGGCACCGAGACCAGATGTAATATTGGTGCTGAGAAAAGGTGAATTGAAAGTTGAGGAGACAAGGAGGTCTCTATGTTGTATATACTGCTGCGCTAGCACAGACAGTGCCGTGATTGGCTGCACCACTGCCACTTGTGGTGCCAAATGATGTCTCAGCACCAAGCAGCCAGGCGAAACAGTCGATGTCTATAGCTATGCTGGGAGCTATGCGCAGCACCAGAGGCAGATGCAGTGCCAGCAATGAAACGCTGGTGCCGGTAGTTATGGTGACACTCTAGGCAGGCAACTTGAAGCCTGTGGCCTTGGAGCAGGGTTTTGCATTTTCCGCTTTCATGGTGGTGCCGGATACACCTGGTGCATCATAAGTACTTAGACGTGGTACCAGAATCACTCTTGGCACCGTGTGCACCAGAGAAGAGCATTTAAGTGCTGGACCCTCCTGAGGTAACGAGGAGGTGCATTTCTCTGAAGAGTTTTTGTCCTTTTGCACCTGGGGCTTATCAGACTGTAGGCCCAGATCTGAGGCTGGTCTTAGCAATTTTTCCAGTAAAATCAGTTTGGGCATAAGTCTCTGTCACTCCACACTGTAGCTTAGGGTATGTCTAAACTACATGCCTTTTTTGATAAAGGGATGTCAATTAGACATATCGAAATTGTAAATGAAGCTGGGATTTGAATTTCCCGCGCTTCATTTGCATAATGGCAGCCGCAGCTTTTTTTCAAAAAGCCACTTTTCAGGAAAAAAACGCTGAGGTTTACAGGATCTTTCGAAGCGGGGCATTTCTGTCGAAAGATCCCCGCCTTTATCGCGTTTTTCCCCCCGAAAAGCGGCTTTTCGAAAAAAGCTGCGGCCGCCATTATGCAAACGAAGCACGGGAAATTCAAATCCCAGTTTCATTTACAATTTTGATATGTCTAATTTACATCCCTTTATCGAAAAAGGGATGTAGTTTAGACATATCTTTACAATTTAGCACAGTGAGGGCAATTCTGTGAGACATGAGCCTCATCTATCTATGGGAAGAAAAACTTGTTTTTTGTTTTTAAGTAACAGCTAACAAGGGAAAAACTCACTAACTACAAGTAAGAACTGGGGAAAAACTGTGTTTACTTATCTAAACGCAGAATCAGTTTGGGAACACTGCTGAGCTCTGTATGTGACCAGAGGCAGTAGAGAAAGAACTGAAGGGGGAGAGGCTTACACATGCGTGATGCCTGTACAGTAGGAGCTCGAAGCTTCAGGCACACTGCTCTGAAGACTCCGGAGATAGGACCTGGCAGTGGCGGACCAACCTAATGTAAAGCACTGACCTCATGTGAAATATTGTAATAGGGAAGAAGGCAACAAACAGTATATACATTCATTGTCTTGTCACAGGTAAAAAAACCTAAGGGGAGTCTGGGAAGATGGCAAAAAAATTTTCAAAAGATATCCTATAGATAACTCTGCAAAACATTATTACCAGCTGTAGATTCACACTCGACTCTGTGACTGTAGAAGCATCTGGAGAAACACTGTCTGTTGAAGCCACTAGTTTTCCTCTCATGGATTTAAATAGTTAGACCAGGGATTGTAAAGCATCCCGCTGCCCCAGATGCTTTCCTCCACCACTTCCAAGAAGCCTGAGGACTGCTAACAAGTGGGTGAAAAAGTTGAGTGTGTCAATTTTCAGAAGCAATATATTAGAACAACAACAGTTATGGGTAAGCAGAGCCAGGATTCACAAGAAAAACATGATATTGCAGGTTCCCTCCCAGCCATTTCTGCAACTGACCCAGCTTCTGTACCAAGCTGTGGGAGAGCTCTGCCAACAAAGAGCAGCTCAATAGCACAAGCAGCAACATGAAACACAAAATGTCCAATACATTCTTGTAAGTACTAAGGACAATTTGTTTTAATAAGTGGAGGAATTAACTAGGGGGTAAAACATTTTAGATTTGATTCTGAGTGACATGGAGAAATAGTTGCAGATCTGAAGATGGAAGGCAATTTGTGTAAAGTGATCACAAAACTGTAGATTTGACTATTCTAAGGAAAGGAAGGGGCAAACAGCAGAATAAAGATAGAGGAATTTTAAAAGTAGAATAAAACTAAGAACTGGTAAAGTTAGGTCACATGGGTAGAAAATCTAAGGCTGTGGTTCTCAACTGGTGGTCCATGGACCACTCATGGTCCATGGACCACTCATGGTCCATGGTGACTTTTTCGGTGGTCCACAGGAACATTGTCCAATTGGCGTGGGCAGGGGCGTGGGCGTGGTCCAACTGGTGGTCCATGGACCACTCATGGTCCATGGTGACTTTTTCGGTGGTCCACAGGAACATTGTCCACATTGGCGTGGGCAGGCACCAAAAATCTGTTCGTAAGAAATACATTTCAAACCAAAATGTTCGATGTCTGCTCTTTTTTATCATATCTCAAAAAGGAGGTGGTCCATGAAAATGTTTTTATTTCCGTGGACTGAAACGAGTTGAGAACCACTGACCTAAGGGGAAAAAGTAGTTCAGGGGACCGGACAGTTTCTCAAGGAATCATCAAAGGCACAACTGTAAACTACTCTGATGTAAAGGAAAGATAAGACAACCAGGTTTCAGAGGGGCAGCCATGTTCTCATCTAGCATCTGAAGAAGTGAGTTGTATATCACAAAAGCTTATGTCCTAATAAATTTGTTAAGTCTTTAAAGTACCACTGGACTCATTTTTTATAGGAAGACCAGTAAGAGGTCACTATGGCTTCATCAGAAGATATTCAATTACTTGATAAATCAAAAAGGAATCCTACAGAAAGTAGATATGTGGACTAACTGCTAAGGACGAGTACAAAAGAATAACACAAGCATTTAGGGACAAATATAAAGAAGACAAATCCACTAAATGAGTTACACAAAAAGGCAATAAGATGGGGGTCTTCAAATATATTGGGTGCCAGAGAAAGACAATGTATAGCACAGAAGCTCTGTTTAGCAGAGAAGGAGAGCTAATAATTGATTACATCAAAACTGCTGAGGTATTTAATGCCTATTTTGCTTCAGTCTTCACTAAAAAGGTTAATCGTGACCACTTACTTCGCACAATTAATATTAACATCAGGAGAGGAAAAAACAAGCCAAAATAGGGAAAGAATGGATTAAATATATCTAACTTATCTAAGTATTCTTTAAGTCAACAGGGCCCAATGAAATTCAACCCAGAGTACTGGCCAAGGGAAGGAGGAGGAGAAACTGCAGAGGCATGCAAACTAGCTGAGAACCACATTTTTTTCAGCCACAACGGTGTTATGAGGATAGCTACTAATTTCTCCTGTTTCAATCCGATTAGGACCCTGAGCAGTAAAGGCAACAGGAGTTAAGACTACAGTTATACGTGAAACAAAAAGTGTTTGGGCTCCCCATTGAATTGTGGCCCTATCTAATAGGGTGGACTTTGCCTGGGGTTAACAGCCTCTGGATTTCACCACATTCACAATGCTAGAATTAGGGGGCAGATGAGACAAAATAAATTCTGCATCATTAGGTGGGATGTAGTATTTTTATCAGCTCCCTCAAGTGGTGCAAGAGTTTGCCATAAAAGCTTGGTGGGATCCAAGAGAGCCTCACTGATATGGAAGAGGAGTACATAATGTTTATCAGTTTAGAGTGTAATACTTTTACATTCGTTAGAGGTAATTGCAGAGTGTGCCACTCTCAAGTTAGTTCTTGAAATAGCTTGAAAGCTTAGTACAGATGGCAAAGAGAGCATCATTGCTTCATCTGCTGAAGAGTACAAGATATTGGCTGAGGCATGACCTCTTCATCCAGGTTAGCCTCCTCTTCCTCCATCTATTCTGGAAATGCAAAGGCTCTTGATGCAGAGGCCAATGGGTGGCAACTGATTTATGGTGGGCCACATTAGATGATCAGGAGGTATGATGTATAAATGCCATCCATGGATCCCAGTAAGATCACAGCATGGCAGGAAAGGTCCTGGTGGATAGTAAGGATGTTAAGGCCCTTACTGGTAATGGACACTATAAGATGCATGTAAAGAACAATGGGATTCAACCTCCTCCTGTTTTCTGATTCTCACTGGAGAACTGATATGTGTGGCATGATGCTTGTGGAGATTTTAGAGTTCAGGGCAGTCAGTACCAGAGCCTCTTCTGAGTATCCAAATTCTTGAAGTGGAAGGCAGCATCAATGGTGACTGTCAGTGCCAAGATGATAGTATTCACATGGCCAAAGATGAAGGCTAGCCTCAACGCTCCGATGTTGTTTGGCGTACCATTGATTATATTGCAGAGCAAAAGGAGGGACAGCTTATGTGCAGGGCCAAACAGACCAATCTATCAGAGTTCTCTGATGAGCAGCACAGGGACACAAACACACATGCAGTGTGGCCCCTTAGGAACACTTCTCAGAGAAGAAAGGAGAAAGTTAAGTGAACCCCCAATATTAGGCTTTGGGGAAGACCATATTCTAGACCTGGAAGAGCAAAGCAGAGGAGCCAGTGGCAAGACAAAATCATTACTTCATCCAAAGCAACCTCCAAATTACACAGGCACAAACCTAGCATGACAATGCATGACAAGCCTTCCCATATTGGAGACCCACTTATGAAATTTTGATTTGAGTTATATGCAGAGTTTTCCTTTGACTAGTCATATCCTGTTCAAGGGCTGTGCTGCCAAATACTGATGATATTCCTTATCTGAGACATGGTTCTTCCATAACTTTTTGGAAAGAAAAGAAAACAGCAGCAAAGTTTCAGGGAAAGATGTTGCTGTCTAATTCGAACTCAGAACTGAAGTCTTCTCTAGAAAATGGTATTGGCCGTGTCACCTACCTATTGCTTAGTAAGTCAAAATGACCTGACTACCACAGAAAGAGCAGGAAGAGAAACCAGAAAGAATGTAGTAGAGTTTTTAAGATAAGGTATATTAGTAGTTTACTACCCTCTCCAACCTAAGCCTTTAGTCCCATTTCCCCACAAGTTCTCCTACCACTCAGGCGAGTTCAAAGTTTACGAAGGAAGCAGGCCTCAGCCTGTGACCAAACCTTTCCAAACTCAGTACCTTTTTGAAGCCTGACATCTGTCAGTCTTATCAATAGCTTACCAATACACAAATAGTCATGGTGTAAATCTTATGTTCTGTACTAGAGGAACAAGGAGAGAAGAACCTAGGATAATACTTCTCAGGAAGTTGAAACAGTGCAAGATACCTCTTATGACTAGACCACCACATGAAAAAAAGAAAAAACATCTCTCAAACAAAATTATAATAATATGAAGAGCATCAGGGACACAGAGACGGCCCTCATGCCTATAGACTTATGTGGAAAAGAAGGGCATCCAAGACTCAGAGAAAAAAATAAAGGGGGATTCTCAGATTTGTACTGCTCACCCCACCCCACTGGTTATTGCTTTTTTCAGATTATTCATTGCATGCATCACTGCACATAACTAAAAATTTTTATTTTATTCTCAGAGTTAAAATGAAGGTTGAGTAACTTAAGGGTGAAAATATATTGTCAGATCGTATAATATTTCCCCAAAATCAAGTTACTCACCTTACGCAGTAGTGACAGTTCTTCGACATGTGTCTCCCCGTGGGTGCTCCACTGTTGGTGTCGGATCATCCTGGCTCCGCAGATTGGAGTTTTCCCTAGCAGTAGCTGGCTGGACCGCATGTGCGTGGTAGGTGCCCCGTGCCGTTCACGCATGCGGTCCGGCTCCCGCCAATTCCTCATGTCCGCCTGAATATCTGAAAGATATAATTAGAGAACAGAAGCTCCGAAGAGGGGAGGAGGGCAGATAGTGGAGCACCCACGGGGGGACACATCTCGAAGAACTGTCCTTACTGCACCAGGTGAGTAATTTCCTCCTCTTCTTCGAGTGATGTCCCCGTGGGTGCTCCACTGTTGGTGATTTTGTAGCAATACTCTAGACTAGAGCACAGGCAGGTCTCAGAGTCACTTTTTGATGGCTGTGGATAGTACTGCCAAGGCTACTGATGTATCGTTAGTCAGGTGTTTAGAGATTGCATAATGCTTCATCAAAGTATGGTGCAAGGACCATGTGGCTGCCCAACAAATATCCCTCGCAGGAAAGAGGTAGATGTTGCCACGGCTCTTGTGGAGTGAGCCCTGGGTGTTCCAGGAAGTTGTTTGTTTTCAATGCTGTAGCATTAGGTGATGCAAGATACTATGAGTCTGGATATGCATTGTGCTGAAACTCATACCCAGGGAGCGCTCCGCTATGGAAACTATGAGACAGTGCGACCTACGAAAGGACTGAGTTTTGTCAATACAAAAGGCAAGTGCTCTGCACACATCAAGGGTGTGAAGAGTCGCCTCCTGCCAAGATGCGTGTGGCTTAGAGTAGAAAAATGGAAGAACAATTGGCTCACTGATGTGGAAATCTGAACACACTTTTGGAACGAAGGAAGGGTGGGCTCACAATATTACATTGTCCTTATTGAATACGGTGTATGGTGGTGATGCCATGAGGGCAGCCAGTTCACTAACTCTATGAGTGGATGTTATGGCTAGTAGGAAAACTACCTTGGTCATAAGCCCAGATAGTGGGAAGGTCGCTAGTGGTTTGAATGGAGGTCAGATAAGGGTGTCTAGGACCATTTCTAGGTTCCAGATTGGTGGTGGTGTCCTACGCGGTGGGTTAAGATTGCACAAATCCTTGAATGTCTTTGTAGTGGGGGTGTGAAAACACTGAGAAACTATCTATTGTGTGATGGAAAGCAGTGATCACTGCCAAGTGCACTGTGAGGGAGGCTACAGCTAGCTCAGATTGTTTTAGGGAGAGAATGTACCCCAAAATCTGGTGCAATGGGACTGAATACTGTTCAAGTCGTCTACCTGTATACCATGAGACAAATCTGTGCCGTTTTTGTAGGTAAGTAGAACCCGTGGTATGTTTCCTGCTGTGCATCAAAACCTCTTTCAAATGGTCTGAACATCTCATCTTGGATTCCTAGAACCAACAAAGAACCAGGCTGTCAGGCACAGAACACGAGGCTGGAGATGCACCAGAATGCCCTGTTTCTGAGTCAACAGATCGTTGCATATGGAGAAGTAATAGGGTGGATAGAGAGACATTGATAGAGATAGGGAAATCACATTTGACAGACCCAGAATGGGGCTATGAGTATTACTATCGCCCTGTCCTTGTTGATCTTCGAGGACTCTTTGGATTAGTGAGTGGGATTGGAGGAAATGTGTGAAGTAGGGGGCCCTTCCAATCTAGGAAAAATGCATCCCCTAGTGATCCTGGTCCCACTCCCGCCCAGGAAGAGTACTGAGGGCATTTGGCATTCTTGCACGAGGCGGAAAGGTCTATTTGGAGAAATCCCCAATGACAGAATACAGGATAAAAATCCTGGTGATGTAGCTCCCACTTGTGGTCTTGTACAAAATGCTTGCTTAACACATCTTCTGAGACATTGGTGATGCCAGGTAGGTATGATGCACTAGTTCCATAGGCATATGGCTTCAGCACAGAGGGAATGCGATCGGGCACCGCCCTGAAGGTTTATGTAATACATTGTCGTCATATTGTTGGTAAGTGTCCTGACAATAGTATTGCGAATGCGTGTGTTGAAGTATTTGCATGCATTGGCAACCGCTCTCAATTCCAATAGATTTATATGGAGCGATGTTTCTTTTGCAGACCATCGACCCTCGGCAAAATGACCGCCCTGGGATGCTACCCATCCAAGTAAGGATGCATCTATAATTATCTGTATGGTGGGTTGGTCCAGATGGAATGGAACACCTGCGAGCAAATTCTGTGCGTCGATCCACTGAGGGAGTTGGTGACATTAGGTGGAAGAAAGACGTGTTTGTGGATATTGTGTCTGGATGGAACATATATGGAGGCCAGCCAGTGTTCCAGGCCTCGAAAGTTCAGACACTCACAAGAAACTACATATGTTGTCACTGCCATGTGCCCTATGAGCTGGAGGCAGGTAAACATTGGCACTGTAGGGCTCATGGTCATGACTGTGATGAGGGCTTGTATTGCCTGGAACCTCGGACAGTAGGTATGCCCATGCTGTGGTGGAGTCCAAATGAGCTCCTCTGAATTCCAGGGATTGAGTTGGGTGCAGTGTAGATTTCTGATTGTTGATAATAAGGCCTAGGGATTCAAATATTTTCCTCAATACATTTGTCATTTTGAGTGTTTCCGTAAAGGAAGAGCCTTTTATTAAACAATCGTTGAGGTAAGGAAGTATTATGATGCCCTGTTGACGTAGGTAGGCTGCAACCACTTTAAGTGTTTTTGAGAATACTCTGGGTGCGGAAGAAAGGCCATAAGGTAGAACACGGTACTGGAAATGTTCTGATGCTATTGCAACCCTGAGAAAACGTCTGTGAGCAGGATGGATAGTGATGTGGAAGTAGGCATCTGGTAAGCCAAGGGCTGCGAACCAGTCCCCCTTGTCCAGAGCTGGGATTATGGATGCCAGGCTAACCATTTGAACCGCTGTTTATGAAGGTATCTATTGAGTTTTCGAAGATTGTCAATGAGCCTTCAACCGCCTGTATGCTTCTGGGTGAGGAAGTAGTGAGAGTAGAAGCCCTTGCCCCTGAACCAGTGGAGAGAAGGCAATGGACCTCTTGCTTCAGTAGGTCCTCGTAAGAAGGATCCCTGAAGAGGGATGGGGAAGGTGGAGAGGTTGGGGGAAGGGGTGTAAACAGGATGGCGTAACCAGATGCAACGATTTTGAGAACCCAGCGGTTGGTTGAATTGGAGGTCCAGACGCGGTAAAATGGTTTCAGATGATGTTGAAAGGTAGGAAACTGGTCTTGGCACAGCCCTATGAGGGGGAGATCTAGCATATCCCTGACCAATACCTCAAACCTACTGTCTACTGTTCTACTGAGCAGCCATATGGTTATTTTGTGGGTGCTTTCTTAGAGGGTTCTGTCTGCTATGGGATTGATTGGATCCCCTTCGTTGGTATCTAAGTATGCAAATTCACGGTGCTTTTGGTATGGTGTATACCGTTTTCGATGATGGGGGGATGGTACATGCCCAGTGTCCGCAGACTTGTTCTAGAGTCCTTGCTTGTGTGTTGTTTTCCACAAACAACTTGTGTTTGCTGAAGGGGAGGTCTTCTACTTTGGATTTTAGCTCCTTTAGGACAGCAGCCGACTGTAGACAGGATGCTCTCCGCATCACGACTGAGGTTGTGGTGGAGTGTGCTGCTGTATCCGCCATGTCAAAAGCCATTTGCAAAGCAGTTTGTGCAGTTGTATAACCCTCTTGAACAATCGCCTTTAAAACTGACCATTTATTAACTGGTAAATGTTCCATGAGACCAGTGAGTTTTGAATAATTATCGAAGTCGTGTTGTTAGGAGAGCGAAATAGTTTGCAATGTGTAGTTGCAAGATAGATAAGGAATAGACCTTTCTACCGAAGAGATCCATGCACTTACTCTGTTTGCTGCGGTGTTCTTGTACTGTGGCACCTTAGCTCTCTGCTGGGCTGCATCAACTACCAAGGAGTTTGGTTGTGGGTGGGAGAAAAAGTCCAAGCCCTTGGGAGGGACAAAATACTTTTTGTCAGCCCGTTTGTTAGTGGGTGGGGCAGAGGCTGGGGACTGCTATATCTCATCAGCCACTTCCATAACAGCCTCATCAATGGGAAATGCACATTTTGCCCCTTGGGAGCGTTGGAGAGTCTTAAGGAGATGGTGCTGCTTCTGTTGTACATTAGACAACCGAACATCCTGACTGGCTGTCACCCTCTTAAACAAGTCCTGAAATTGTTTCAGGTTATCTGTAGGTGAGGTATCCTTAAGTACAGGGGTGGGCAAAAGGGCCTCCGCAGGCCGGATCCGGCTGGCCAAGTGGGTTGATCCAGTCCGCGGAGGCCCTGCCGCTCCCCTGCCCCCGGGCCATTTAGGGTCTGGGTGTGGGAGCATGCAAAGATTCCTCCCGCCCAGTGAGCAGCACGTGGCGCTTTGAAGCGCCACGTGCTGCTCGCAGGGAAGAAGGAGACTTTACGCACTCCCTCCCCTCACCCCCAAGCCCTGATTGGCCTGGGGGAGGGGGAGCTGTGCGAAGTTTCCTCCACCTTCCCCCCGCCCTGCAAGGAGCACACGGCACTTCAAAGTGCCGTACGCTCACGCAGGGCGGGAGCAGGGCAAGGGAAGCTTCGCACAGCTCCCCCACCCCCAGGCCAATCAGGGGTTGGGGGCGGAGGAGCGAGTGATGTCTCCTCCCACCCTGCAAGCAGCACGTGGCACTTTGAAGTGCCGCATGCTCCTCGCCAGGCAGGGGTAGGGTGGGAGGAGGCTTTGCTCGCTCTCCCCACCCCCAGGCCAATCAAGGCCTAGAGGTGGGGGAGCTGCGCAAAGCTTCCTTTGCCCTGTCCCAGTCCTGCGAGGAGTGTGCGGCACTTCAAAGTGCCGCACGCTCCTCACAGAGTGGGTGGAGGCTTCCCGCACTTCCCCTGTCCCCAGGCCAATCAGGGCCTGAGATCAGGGGATTTTGTGAAGCCTCTTCCCGCCCTACCAGGGGCACTGGTGCCTAGTGGGAAGGGTGGGGCAAAGGGGCTCCCCCGTCCCCAGACCAATTATGGTCTGGGTGTGGGGAAGCCCAGAAGCATTCTGGCCCCGCCCCTTCAGTATTAGGCCCTGCCCCTTCTGGGCTGGCCTGGGGCCACTTCAATAATTTTTTAAGTGGCCCCCGGCCAAAAATTATTGCTCACCCCTGCTCAAGTATCACTGCCTCGTCTGGAGAGGAAGAGGACTGGTCTGTGGGTGAGGTGTCAGGTGGCTGTTCCGATTCAGACACAGCTGTCCTTCCTCAAGTTCAGGTTGTTGGTGAGGAGTAGAGGTCCTTTAGGAGGTGAAGTGGCAGGGAGTTTACAAGCTGGGATAGAAGAAGGTGTAGAATGGCATCGGTAACAGCATGGAGATCAGTGCCTATGGTAGGCAAGCGAGTAACCATATTGTGTAGTCCAATAGGGCAGAGGATCATGGTAATGTCTGCGTCTGTGGTACTCATAGTAAGACCTCGTGGAGGAAGAATGTCTAGAGGAGAAGATACTCCTGCAATCCTCATAATGGGTTGCACGTGCTGGTAATGTCGGAGACCTGGGGTATCTTACCAAATCTTTTGAGGAAGGAAGAGATAATGATCGGTGTTGATGTGGCACATCTCAAGTAGATACATGGTACGGCACTGGAGAGTAGGGGGAGACACATCTATAGTGTCTCCTATGGGCATGCGTGTCCTGATCAGTAGCATACATCGGTGCTGGTAAAGGAGGTGCAGGTGAAGCTGGCACCAGAGAGAAAGTTATTGGTGCTGGGGTAAGGGACCGCGGTATCTCTTTATTAGTTTGAATGAGCCTTAGAAGGTGCCGTCAGTTCACTCGGTGCAGGTGGTGCCATAGAAGGGAACTGTATCTTTGCCTCCCAGGGTGGTTAGTACCGTAGTTGGCATTGGTGTTAATTTCAGTGCCAGTGTGGCGGTCATAATGGCCGGCGCCGGCAGTGCTGTGTGCCGTGATTTTATTTGTGAGGCATCCTTAGAGCGGGAGGAACTGATGCTGGATGTGCCCGGTTTATCACCGATGCTGACCCAGGTGGATGAATTTGGCGGTAAAGGCCGCTCCAGCAAGGCCCTTCTCTTAGCTAAAGAGCCTGAATTAGGGGAAGTGGCTCTGCATTTCTCACCTGACACCCAGCGAGGCGTAGAAGGCGCATCTGATGGTTGAAGGGCCTTTTCGAACAGGAGCATGTGGAGTCACATCTCCCTGTCTCGTCGCGCTGTAGCAGTCACTTTAGAGCAACGGAGGTACTTCTGTGGTATTTGTGCTTCCCCGAGGCACCTGATAGATGAAGAGTGGCCATCTGACTCAAGCATGGGGTCACAACATGGGTCACATTTTTTAAAAATAGGTGAACCTGGCATGATATTTGTAGTGGTGATAGGATTTTGTCAACCAACAGTCCCATTTTCTTCTTCGTTTTTTTTTTTGGGGGGGGGGGGAGGGAGGGGGTTTGTGTGTGGCTGTGGCCTTTACAACAGCCGACAGCAGCGTGTTTTTTTTTAAGCCAAGCAGAGAAAGAAAAAGATATCTAATTACTAACTATAACCTTACTCTAACAGGATTTTAATTAACTAACGATGAACAATTCTTCTGACTACATTCTGTGAAGAGAGGAGCTTGCTCCATCTGCGATCAAGGGTGGTAATGAACAAACTGGCGGGACCTGGACTGCGCGCGCAAACACAAGGGCACGAACAGCATGAGGCGCCTACCACGCATGTGCGGTCCGGCCAGCTACCGCTAGGGAAAACTCCAATCTGCGGCGTTGGGACAACCCGACACCAACAGTGGAGCACCCACGGGGACATCACTCGAAGAGTACATTTAGAAGAATCTAAAGGGGTTAAAATATGAAATGCTGTAAAGTCACTTAACATTACATTGTTTGTCAGATTAATTTAAAAATTATTTAAAATTTCGTACACAAACATTATTCAAGAAATCCAGAGAGAATGTTACCCTACCATATTTCTAGTTATTTGAAGATATGTGGTATCCACCTTAAATCATTTTTAAAAAACAAAAATATACACAGAGGACAGATTCTACAATACCCCAAAGCAGCAGAAAACAGCCAAAGAGTATTGATGAATCTGGTCCTTAACTTGTAATTGGTTTACCCATTTAAAGGATTGTGTTGGACAAATTGGGAAGAGAGCTAAGCTCCAGTACGCCTATGCTTTAAGGGCTCCCTCTAGGGATGTAACAGTTTAGACTGTTAAACGATAAGCAAAAGCTTATCAGTTAATGCTATTGACTACACACATTCCTCCTGCCCCCAAGTAAATTTTTTAGAGGGCTGGCCAGCAGCATGGCTCAGTCTCAGCTCGCACTGGGTCCCAAGAGCTACCCCCTCTGTGGCTCTGCAGAAAAAGTAATTTAGGAGCTGGGCTGGCAGGCAGGCGAGGAGGGGACCCAGCACAAGCTGGGACTGGGCTGGGCTGCCTACCTGCCCAGCTTCTAAAATACTTTTAATGCAGAGCTGCACTAGGGGTAGCTCCCGGGACCAGCACAAGCCAGGACTGAGCCGAGCTGCCTGCCTGGCTCCTAAATTACTTTTTTCTGCAGAGCTGCAGCAGGGTAGTTGCTCAACCGGCACGAGCCAGGACTGAGTGCTATCCCACATCGATAATCGTGTAGTTGACAAAATTTGTGTCGCCTACATGATTAATGAATTATACGCTTCTTAACATCCCTAGCTCCCTCTACATTCTTGCCTCAGTTCCCCAAATAGTACTGCCTCAATGTGTAGTGAAACATTGTTGTAAAAATACAACATAGGGATTAAATATAAAAACTACATTTAACAGCTGTATAACAAATTTCCTTTTGTAATATGTTAGCATTATAAGTAACAATTCCATTGTTGATTTCTATATACCATTGCCTATTAATCCTACCAACCACACAAAGGAGTATCTTCTCTTATCCAGTTTCCTTTCCTACAGTCTCTTCCTTCATTTTTTTTGCCCTCTCATTACCCATGTAGGTACTCTCTTTCACTATGCAGCACGCAGAAGCAGGAAAGACATAGATTTAATTGGTAACAGGCTGTCTTAGGAGACCATTTCCACAAGCCTTGGGGGGTATGAGGAGGCAGGGTCATTTCAGATGCCACTGTGGTTCTTCAGCTGCTTCAGTTATGCCATGGGCAATTTTGGCTCCACAGCAGCCTTGCACTGGAAAGGCACAAATGTGGCTTTCAGTACCTCTATGCCCCATATACCTCCCCCAACTAGAGTGGGAGCTTCATTCCATTTTCCAGAAGGTACACAGCACATAATCTCAACGTTTTATAGTTTTGCTGATCACTTCACAATGTGAAAAAGGGTAAATAATTTATATAACATCTTAATAGCATTCAGATCTTTTCAGTGATAACATGAGGGTACTTAGAATTACAGTGGAGTTAAAGAACTTTCAACACTACTATTAAGCTTTAAGTTTAAAATAAAATATATGCCCTTCTAAATTTTCCAATCTATCTAAAACAAAAATTACCACCTCCCTATTACATGAGCCAATCTAGCACTGTCTACAAACTAAACACTTCCAAAACATTCGCAGCAACATAAATCGAAGTCATTCTCTGTATACATACTACTCTCTACAGTAGTGTAATTAGACTTGTGTTCAGCCTTTACTTCTGTCAGTAACTTAACTTCATAAAAATAGTAAACAAAAGCAATAGCAGAACTTTAAGACATTTAAAACCTAAGAACACATCCAACATGCATACTGTTTCTTCTGAAAATGAAACGCACTCAAGTACTTACGACAGGAACCGGTCGATCCTTGGTCCATTATTTCTTTGGAGGACAAATGGAGGCCTATACACTTTCATTTACTCTAAAAGCTAGGCAATTATTCTCTTCTTATGGGGTTCTTGTCCTCTTTATAAATACTTGTATGCAGTGGTGATGATTTCCCAGCTATTTATAGACCTTAACTCAAAGAGTTCCCCGCTGACATAAGATACTGCTCCCAGAGTCTGACTCAGAGGCCTCACAATATATTATTTATTGCAGCTAGACTAGAAGGTACAGTAGTATAAACACAACATGACAAACATGAAAAGGATGATATGAACTAATGTTCTATATTAAAAAGGAAGTTTAATATGTATTAAATGACTTAAGAAAAATAAAGACATCCATTTAAGAAAGTTCATTCAATAGTGAACAACCAATACCACATGTAGTCAAACTTTTACACATCTGAATTCTGTTAATTCCTCCCTATACTGATTACCATTCCTCCCATGACAAAATTCAAATTTGATCATTTGTAACTGTTTTTCTCAAAACAATCAGCTATAAATATGCTGGAAAAACTGGAGCACTATTTTTCCTTTTAATGATCCCATACAAGTGAACACCGGGTAAGAATAATTGCACACTTAGCCTTCTGTTTTGCTTAGTCATTCTGCCTCATGTTAAGGGGCTCGATTTAATTTTTGTGTGCTAATGTTTTAGAAAATCATCAATAAATAAAAATAAGATAGCACTAGCAAATTAGAAGAGTAAGATATCAAATGGCCAGACAAAAGTTTTTAAATATTGATTTGACCACATGATGTGTAACTAAGCTTTAGAAAAACAACAAGTAAAATGTTTTGAATTGCACGTCTGGTGCCAGTGACTTTATAAATTATTACATCATTCAATGTGCAATAAATAATGTCGGGAATTAGGTCAGCAGTATCAAGTACACATATCAAAATAATTTAAAAGTATTTGAGCTTTTTAAAGAGAATAGGATTATAATCTCTTGTACAGCAGAGAAAACTTTCACTACACATATGTAATTAAAGCACTTTAATAATTTTTATTCTGTAGCTCATCCAAATGCTTCATATTATTGATATATGTTCTTTCACCTTGAACAGTTTTAGTAATGGAACAGGTGGTCTCAATCACTGGTGGCTCGATCTTGTGAGCTGTTTAGCATCCTCAATTCTTTCGCGTTAAAATGCAATTGAAATACACAGGCCCCACAAGATCAATAAAAACTGGAGATAATCAGATTATCTGATTAAGATGACTAAGAATTTTTCTTTTAAATGCAAATTCTCACTAAAAGTTAACGCTAAGATTTTTTTCCACAAAAAAAAAAAAATCATACTAATTACAGTCAAAACAGATACACTTGATGCAGGATTGTGAGACTCCAATGAGTTCTCTTGCACATGCTAATTTTGCTCTTTCAAATCAATACAAAGAAAGGGTGAAGAGCTGCTTGACTACAGATAATATCTTCACTAGTTCTGCTATAGAATTCAATAGATTAAATGTTGGTTGCTATAGTCCACTGTATTATGAAAGGCACCTTAATACACCTAACTGAAGTGAACAGCAGGTATTTCCAAGTACATCTATGATTAATAAATCTGGTTATACAACTTTTTTATTAGAGTTTGAGAGAGCAAACTTCTCTTGTTATTTGTGAACGGGAAGTCCATCTCAGACATTTATACAGCTTTTGCCTGACAATTCTTGAATATGTCATGTCTCTTCCTCAAATACATATAACTAATTTTCAATGGAATTCAACTATCTCTGGGATAAGGAGTTGCAGTAGCTCACAGCATCATTATGTAGCAGTTGAAGATCATTTGAATCATACTATACCAGATTAAAATGTAAACTCTAGGGTGAATTTAAATAGGCAATTTGATTATCCTAATTAGTCAGGCCACTGAGACTGGCACCTTTGTTCTTCTGTAAGTTCATCATGGTCTCCTTAAGGACCACAAGTGATAGAAAACCTTTGTTAAACAGTCCATCCAATATGTGGCCCTGTAGATTGGGAGGGAGATTTTAGAAAGGCTGAAAGTACTGGACATTTGTAAATCTGGTCTAAGCCTAAAAGTTTAGGTCAACCTAGCTATTTCGCTCTTTAGTGCCCTGTGTGATAAAAGCAGGCAGTAGGAATCCAGAAAAGCCCTGGGTGCGGGCCAGTGGCTGCACCACAAAGGGCTTTTTGTAAACTACTCGCCTCCCTCGCAGGTGAAGCCAAAGCAGAGGGAGCCCCATGGGCAGCATGGTCTGCAGCAGCAAGACAGAACAAGCTCCCCGCTCGCCCTGATGGTAGCTTCCTCATTCCTGCCCCTCCACCCAGCCTCCTCGCTCGCCAGTTGCAGCTCAGCCTCCCCCCACAGCAGGGAGCCCGGCTGTCACTCCAGCCTCTCCCCTCTCCCCCCCCTCCCCGCCAGACTGAAGCGCCAGTGGTGACTTCCTGTGGGGTGGAGTGGGAAGAAGAAAGCCCTGAGGCTCCCCATGTGCTGTTGCTTCCCTTCCCCCTCCCCGACTGGGGGAACATCAGTGCAGGGACACACTTCAAAGAGGCTTTTCTGCTGCTTGGCAGGGCAGTGAGCAAGGGGGCAGCGGGTGTAAAGTCTCAGCTTGGAGGGGGGCAAGGCTGGAGTGCCAGCGCAGGCTCTCAGCCCGCTCACTCACCACCCTGCCGAGACCTCACGCACTGCCCTGCCGAGACCCTGCACCTCCAGCCCCCTTACACACCCTCCTCTGCTGAGACCCTACACCCTCAGCCCCCTCACCCACTCCTCTCTGCCAAGACCCCACATCCTCAGCCACCTCACTCACCGCCCTGGCAAGACCCTGCACCTCCAGCACCCTCCAGCCCCCTCACACTGCACCCTGCTGAGACCCCACGCCCCCAACCCCTTCACACACCTCCTCCACCAAAACCCCACACCCCCAGTACCCTCGCAAACCCCCTCCACCGAGACCCCACATCTCCAGCCCACTCATTCACCACCCTGTCAAGACCTTGCACCCCCAAGCCTATTACACACGCCCTCCACACCAAGCCCCCTTACTCATCCTTTCCACTGAGACCCTGCACCCCCTGCCCTCTCCTGCCTCCTCGCCCCTAGTCAGACACCCACCCCCAGAGAGAGAAAGGTTGGCGAGCATAGCTGTCACGCTCTCTGACCGCAAAAGTCACCTGAGGGGGGGGGGGGGGTGAGTGTCACGAGTAGGAGGCGTAGTCCCCTAGTAAAGTAAAATTAAGATCTGCTCGTATCTCTCTCCATAGCCAAATATCAAAAGTAGAAAAATTTGCCATTAACGTACTCTTGTTCACTAAAAATCTTACCTTCTCTGGATTTCCAACTCTTCTTGTGATGGACCATTTTGTACTTGGGGGGGAAGTTGTGAATTCTGTCGAGGCAATGTTGGACCTGTGAGTGAACAAAGATTAGAAGTGAATGTAGCTTCAACTTTCAAATTATAAAAAGGCACAGTAAAGTAGGACAGTGAACACATGGAGTTACCTATTTTTTTCTTTCTAGCAAAACAAAACAAACTCCATAACACAATACAGCAAATGAAAACTGCCACAAATTGTTATGTATTCTCAGAACAGATTTATTTGAAATGGATGAAATAGTTCAACGGAATGCACAAATAAAATTTTATATATGATGAGACTTGACATTAACCACATGTATTCAATAAGCTTTGAATAGCTTCCTAACTTGAGATTTTCTGAGACAAACAAACACTGTTGAGGAAAGGCAGAATTAAACAACTCACCTAAATAGAACACTGGAAACAAAAACAGGAGAGAAAAAAATCAGAAGCTTATCACCATACTGACAGTATGAAGATAAAAATATGTTCCGCAAGTTGCCCTGAAATTTATTTACAACATTTTAGCTTGTCATCTCATAAATTCCTTGGCCTTTGAATGTAAATATTGGCTACTTATGTCTAACACATTTGTCTTAAACTCTGAATTTGCAGTAAGTGCTTAGAAATATCACTTTCAAGAGACACAGACAACTTAAAAATACATTTTTTTCTTAAAACTTAATGTTAAAAGTAATACCTAAGATTACTGTATAAAATGATTAGTGAAAAAAGTCAGTTTGCTTTGTACATTTGGCAAAACTTCATATATAGTAATTTTCATGGACTACTACTCTGTATAGTCAATGCATTTCCTCTTTTTTATGTGTGAGTCTCACATAGCAATAGAGGTAATTAGAATTTTCACAATAGGAAAGTGTCATTGTAAAACCACAAAAGTTAGTTAGTTCATATCTTAAACTATCCAGTTTCATTTTTAACTGACTAGATGTCAAGTTACTTTGTCCGCTTAAATATAGTGCACTATAAAGCTAGTTTAACTCTGTGGTCTTAATTTTTCTAGGTTCTCTATCAAGAACAAAAAAAATCTACGTAGAAACTGATTTTGATTCTCAACCTTCTTCAAACCAAGAGAAATGTCTTGAAAGACCTGTCTTAGAGTTTTCACTATTTACGCTATACATGTTCTTAGGATATATTGAGTAGGTTATAAAAAATTAACAAATATGTAATATGTGGATGTTCACTGTATCACCCACTTCAGTAAAAATGTAAAATTACATATTTAAATATGTAATGACCTTTAATATGTAATGATCTTAGGGACCGCTTGCTGTACTCCACATTGCGTTCCATCATAAATGAGATGACTGACCTATTTTAAAAAACAGTGTTCCATGTTTTCCCAAGCATCCTGAGATATTTCCTGTTTTGAGCCAACTAAGGAATTGTTTTGATTTTGGCTTGTCTAGACACAATGTTACTCCCAATACACGATTTTAAAAAAACATATTTGAATCATAAGCAGATACTTTTTGTGGCTAAAAGTACAAAAAGAGCACAATATAATTCCTTAGATATGTCTTAAAGGACACAATGCATTGTTTAGCTGTTAGATAGCCAACTGAGTTTTTGCAATGTGACAGGCTAGGTATCATCCAAGAGAAATAAGATGTTGTATGAAATGTAAAAATAGCAAAGAGGTATTAGACTGTGTGGGTATGCTGTTCTTTAAAGTACCAATTAAGCTAGGAAAACAGATTGCCTAGGGCACTGAGGGAAAAAGGCTAACCTAGTCAGAGACAAGAAAAGCTATGTAAATGTTAATGACCATATTCAATAGGGAGGAAATACTTGTGCATGTTGTGGAAAGCAGCAGCAGACACTCTGATGCTATTTTATTGTATATTACACTTTAATGTGAGCAAACATCTTTTAATCTGGTCCACATGAAGAACATATTGAGGATCCAGAACCCAATTAAAATTACACATACATTAGCAATGGAAAAATACATAAAAAAAGACAACGACGAGTAGTCCTATCGCACCTTAGAGACTAATACAATATATATCACAAGCTTTCATGGACAAAACCCACTTCTTCAAATGACCTTGAGTGAAGAAAAAAATAGGGAGACCCTCAGAATTTATAACAGAAAAGGGGACAGGAAGGGGAAAAAGTACCTGTCAATTGTAGTGCAGTGCTAATAAGGCTAACTGAATTGGTTGGAAGTGTCCCCTACTTAGCTTTGATGTCAGTTGAATATTGAATGTAAGGAAAGCAGGTTTTATAATGGGTCATCCAGTTCAAGTCTTTGTTCAAGCCCCAGGATACAGTGTCAAATTTGCATATGAAAGTCAATTCTGCACTCTCTCTCTCTCTGTAGTTGGCTTGTGAAATTCCTTTGTAGAATGGCTACTTTTAAATCCACTGATGAGTGCCCAGGCAGGTTAAAATGTTCCCCTACATGTTTCTCTGTGTTACCATTTCTTATATCTGATTTATGTCCTTTAATCCTCTATCAAGAGACTGTTCAGTTTGGCCAATATACATGGCAGAGGGCCATTGCTGGCACTTGATGACATAACTCACGTTAAAGGATGTGCAGATTTATGAGCCTCTGATGTTGTGGTTTATGTGATTGGGTCCTATGATCGTGTCGCTTGTATAGATGTGAGACAGAGTTGACAACAGGGTTTATTGTGGGGTGGATGGGTTCCTAGGTGAGTATGTTTGAGGTGTGATGTGTGGCTGCTGGAAAGAATGTGTTTCAGGTTAGGGGGTTGTCTGTAGGCAAGGAATGGCCTGTCTCGCAAGGCCTGTGAGAGAGAGGGATCATCCAGGATAGGCTATAGTTATGGTGACCATCTTTTCTGAACCAAAATTAGGGACACATTAGCCACACACCCTGACCTCTGTTAGCCATGCCTCTGGAGGTAACACTCTCAGGGTCAAGATGGATACATGACCAGAAGTAAAAGGTGTCATGTGACCCCCTCTAAGAACTTTTCCCACCATCCTCCTCCCAAAAGGGATGAGTTTGGCCCCCACCCAGAGCCCTCATGCAACTATCCTGCAATTGCATTAACCCAATTTCTGTCACGTTAACTCGGGGGGAGGGGAGGAAAGGCTGGGGGAAGTGTTCCCTCTAAGAGTTTCCTCCCATGAGCAGAATAATTTTGTGTTGTGCACCAGTACTGAGTTCATGTGGCTTGTTTGGAAATGCCACTGTGGCACCCAAGTTATTAATAAGTATCTTCTAAACCTCTACCTTTTCCCTCTGCTGCCCTATCTCCTCCCCTTACTCCACCAGCTCCCCGGTGCCTGCTGCTCCCCCACCCCTCACCCTCCTGTCCGGACTCCTGCCCTTCTCACTGCCCTCAGCCCTCGTGGGACCTGCCCCCCTGCACCAGCCCTTCTCTCCCCCCTGTACCCACTCCTCCAGTAGCCCCACTCTGATCATGTGAGCTACCCCTCCTCATCCCCTCTCCTAACATCTCCCTCTACACACCTCCCATGCCTCTCTCTTCTGTTTCTGGTCCCTCCCCTGCAGGTGTCTGCCCTTCTGCTTCACCCCCAAAATCCCCTGGCACCTGCACCTTCCCTTACCTCCGCACCCTCCTGGTGCCTCCCGCTTCCCTCACTGCCCCTGCTCCCCTTGCCCACTTTTTCCCTGATGCCCATTCCCTCACCACCCTCTGCCCCAGTTCCTCTCATGCCCCTCTGTGCCCTCACACATGACTTGCTCCATCCCCGCCTTTTATGCCCACCCCTCCTTTCAACCCTTCTCCCAGCACCTCCCCCTACCCCTTCTTGCCCCCAGTGCCTCTCCCCTCTCCTTTCCCAGCATCACTCTGTGCCCTCCACCCTCCCACCCCCACTGACACCTCTCCTCCCTCCTTCTGCCCTTTTCCTCATTGTCTCCACTTGGCCCCCTGGCATTTGTCTCTCCTCCACCCTGTCCCTTGGTGTCTTCCCCTTTTTTCTCCTGCACTGCCCCGCTCCCCTCAGCACAAGCCCCTTCCTCTCCGACCCCCCTTCCCTCTGGTTTTCCCCCTGCCTCTCCCACACCTTCTGCATTCCAGGTTGCAGGGGCTGGAGTCTGTGGTCAGGCCCCAGAAGTCCCCGCTGCCCCAGCCCCAGCCCCTTCCGGGGCAGGTCCACTTGCTGGGCCTGGAGTTGGGCCCCCCATGGTGCTAATTTTACTTCAGTCCTCACACCAGCTTTGGCTCACATTAGCAGGAGCATGGGGAGAAGCCCCCCACCCCGCCCAGATCCAGCTTGCAGAGCACGGCTGTGCGAGCGGATCTGTGCACTGCCGCTCCCCCAGCAGAGTGGGAAGGGGTGGGGGGGAGAAAGGGCCATGCAGAGAGCATACCGGCAGAGCCTGAGCGCTCCCCACTCTGCAGCGCTCCAGTCGGGCTCTGCCGGGACTCTGGCTGCAGTTCCCAGGAGTGGCTCATCGCCTACGACCAGCGCCTCTCCCTCTCTGGCAGCGGCGGCCTGTGGATGGACGAGGCCGGGCTGGAGGCTGTGCACAGCGGAGGCAGTCCCGCAGTGGGAGGGAAGGGCCACCGGGGGGGGTGGGGGGGGGAGGGGAGAGTGTGGTGTGCCAGACAGCGGCATGAGCTGCAGGGGAGCTTAGCGCTCCGGACACTGCGTGCCACCAGCAGCAGCCCTGGGTGCCCGCGCAAAGCAGCAAGAGAGCCACTTACGGGCTGGGTGGAGGCGTAGTGTTGCTGCTGTGCTGTGCTAGCACTAGGTGTCTGCAAGGGTGTCCCAGAGAGGGGTGAAATGGCAGTGCCGTTTGTAGCCGGATCCCAAAGGGTTTTCCGGGACATTTGCCACCTTTATCGGGACACCGGGACAGAACCCTTAAATCCAGGACTGTCCCGGAAAAAAAGGGATGTATGGTCACCGTAGCTATAGTATAGATTGTCAATGATATGCTGGGGGGCTGTAGGCGATGACTGGTGGTGCTCTGTTATTTTCTTTGTTGAGCCTATCTTGAAGAAGCTGATGCCTGGGTACTCATCTGGTTCTGGCAAGCTGTTTCTTCAATTCCCCAGGTGGGTACTTAAGTTTTAAGAATGCCTGATAAAGATCTTGTAGGTTTTTGATTATGTGATGTGTCCTGGATGGAAGCTAAAGGCATGTAGGTAAGTATAACTGTAGGTTTCCAAGATAGGGTGCTGGAAACATGGTCATCATTTAATTGTACTGTAGTGTCAAGGAAGTGGATCTCCTGTGGACTGGTCCAGGCTAAGGTTGATAGTGGGGTGGAAGTTGTTGACATCCCTGTGGAATTCTTCAAGTATCTCCTTCCAGTGGGTCCATATGATGAAGAGGTCATCAATGTAGATTAAGTATAAGAAGGGTGCTAGGGAACAAGAGCGGAGGAAACATTGTTCAAGGTTAGCCATAAAAATGTTGGCATATTGTGAGCAGGTATACTGTATTGGCATATTGTGAGTTTGCAGGGTCCAAGGCGGGACGCTGAAAATGGGGCCTGGCTGGTGGAGGCTCTAGTTTAAGTCAAATCCTGTTGAAGGGTTACAGAGTCCAGCTCAGGCAGCACAAGTCACTCGCTGGATATATTCCACAACACATTGGCTAGGTCAGATTGTCTGCTGACCTGTGAGACTCTCCCTTCCATACAGATAAAACACAATCTGTGGCAGGGAGAAAGGCAAGAGGCTTGGGGTTGCATCCCGGCTCACTAGGACCAAACACAGCTTAGAACTATCAACACACATGCAGGCCAAACCAGCTCCCACAGCCTTGCCAAAGCAGCCAGGCTGGAGCCCAGACACCTGCAGGGCAAGGCAGGGAGACCCTGGCTGGGGCAGTGGCAGGGTGCCAGGCTGCAAGACTGGCCAGGTGGGTACCTATGAATATCTACTGCACAAAGGTCAGTGAGATGAGCAGCAGTGGTAGGCCCCGGTGACCAGCTTGTGCAGTGCCAGCTCCAGCTACAGCCCTTTGTACTTGGGCTTGGTACAGCACGGGGCCCTGAAGGCGCAGGGCCCAAGGCAACTGCCTTGCTTCCCTTGCCCTAAGGCTGAGCTTGATTGTAGGGCCATGTGGGAGCCCATACCAGCACTGCTGACTTGAAGGTATAAATTGTCCCCAAATTCGAAACAATTGTGGGTGAGGACAAAGTCACATAGCTTAGCCACCAGGTGTGCTGTAACATCATTGGGGATAATGTTCTTAACAGCGAATAGTCCATCATGTGGAATGTTGGTGTAAAGTGCTCCAAGCTTCTAGCTGTATTGACCTTCATATGCAAATTTGACAGTTTCCCAGGTCTTGAACAAAGACTTGAACTGGATGGCCCTTATAAAACCTGCTTTCTTTACATTCAAAACCCAACTGACATCAAAAGTTAAGCATGGGACACTGCCAGCACACTAAATTAGCCTCATTAGCACTAGCACTACAATTGACAGGTATTTTTTTCCTCTCCCTTCTTTTTCTGTAACAGTGCCCCCCTTCCTTCCTTCACTCAAGGTCATCTGAAGAATTGGGTTTTGTCCATGAAAGCTCATAACCCCATCTACATGTTTTGTTAGTCTATAAAGTGCTACCAGACTATTTGTTGTTTTTTAAGTTTATATATTTTTTGTTAGTCTCTAAGGTGCCACAGGACTACATGTTGTTTTTAAATTACAGATTAACATGGCTACCCCTGAGACTTTTAATAAAAAAGAAGGCAGAGTGAAGGCTTACTCAATTGTGTTGTGATTGAGAAAATATGGTTGTCCATATACTGATAGGCGATGACTTCCGGTCTAAAGTAGTAATCAAGGATGTTCACACCTAAACAAAGGGACCTAAAAAGTATAAACAAGAAGGGAACAAGCCAAAGGTGGGGAAGAGGAGACTTTCAATGACTCAGTCTGTGACTGAGCAGGGTTAGTTGATTTGATGCAAACACAAGCACCTGGCTCTACCATTGGGCTTACAGCACTTTCAGCAACTACAGTTTTGCTGCAAAATGGTCATAACACTTTTTAGAATAAAGAAATATCAGGTTGAGGAAAGCTCTGGGTGGCTAACGTAAGAAATTGTGGAGGGAGGAGGACCTCCAGTAAGAAGGCAATCATTGTAGACATCAAGTATCCGCTCTCGTGCATGAATAAAACGTATGTATGGGAAACATAGGGAAATGGGGAAATTAATTTTTATTTCATTTTTATATTGATTAGGCTATTTTATGGATTTCAATTAAGAAAAAACTGAACAAGCCATATTTGCTTAAAGAATTCATTTATCTGAAAAAACTCAAAAGGCATTTCAAATGCTGAACATCTGTTTTACATCCTGATCATTTTAAGAGACATAAAAAAAGGAAAAAACATTAAGCTCTTACAATCTCTTTCAATCTCTATTTGAAAATAACCAGTGAAACCTATATTCAAATTTGGAATGCAATATATTGTGATAAATAAAAGTGTTTCTTGAAAAAAGGATTTTGTAAGATATAGAAAATCAGATGCCTTTGAAGAGATCTACCATGGCATCAAAAGAAGAGGGCAATTGTTTAGATAGTATCAGTAACTAAACCACCGGAATAAAGCCTGTAGGACAAGAGAAGATAGCACAGAAAGCCCATGTTGAAAGAATACAGTAACCAAATGTTTTTCTTTCTTACTCTTGCTTTTAAAAACCGTAATTTAATGTCTAGAATCTGGAAAAAGAGTAAGAGAAGGAAAGTTCCAGTGAGCTATATTAACTTTTATATTTTGATATTTTAAAAAGGTCAAAATTAAACCAAAAATGACTGAAATATCAAGACTGGTTACATTGAGGCAGCACAACAGGATATTAGCTGAATAACTGGTATAAACTTAACACTTTTGTTTAAAAAATGCACCTGACACATGCAAGATGGAATATTTACACACTAAATAAAGCAGCAGCCTTGGTTCCATAGAAGTCAATTTAAAAACACTGTAGTAATAAACACATTTTCAGATCCCTGAAAAACATTTTGCTCTAGCCTGAGGTTAAAAAAAAAAGGGGGGGGGGGTACCTGAAGCCATCTCTACCACCTTTACAGCAGAAAATCCAGTAGAACATTTACAGAGGAGAGTATTCCTGTCCTTCCTGATTTAGTACCTTATGAATAGCATAATATTAAAAAAAAAACCCCTAAGTAACACCTCAGTAAATGAACTAGTGCAACTTCTGAATGTATTTACAGTTTTCTAACACAAGATCATTTTTCATTGAACATTCATGTTTCATGTTGCTCTCCAGGGCATCCTGAAAAAATTGAGTTTATTTCCATACAATAGCTTATAATAAATTCATTTGGGTTACTTACAATATCTTCATTCCATCACCCCAACTTTCCAACTCATCACAATGTTAAAAGCACTGTTTTTTCTGAACAACACTAAAGGGATTTGTTTACACTAATAGAAAATATTGCCATCAGGTGACAACAGGTTCATCTGTGGCACATACAAGAAAATCATATCCAACTGTTGTCCATAAACCTAGTCCTATTCAAATAAACGTCGGTTTTTTGGGCTTGACACAAAAATTTTTTACAGTGCATCTAAGGCTTTTTCTTCTCATTCAGCCCTGTATTTCCTTCAAGAACTATTCTATGACAACCTTGATACAATGCAAAAGATAGCTCATTTCAAAGAGCTAAGTGACTTGAAGCCAAAGGTTGCCTGCTAGCCAAAAGCTGACTATAAACCTAATTTCTAAGTGGAACTGCATGCTGTTTTTGCCAGTGCAAACTGGAAGGGGAAAAAAGAGGGAGAAAAATGTCATACATAAAACATAAGAACTAAATAATGCCTTTCCATTTCTCCCCTCCTGATACATAAACCCTTTCCATAGTCAACATTTCCTGTACACAAACATTTATATCAAGAAACAAGACCAACCTGTGACGGATTACCCCCCCCCCCATGCTTTATGGAAGGGATTTATGGACACAAATATACATAACTCAGATGCTTTGGACAAACTGCTTCATGTAACCTATCAATCTTAGGCTACGTCTAGACTGCAAGCCTCTTTCGAAAGATACTTTTGAAAGAGAGTGTCTAGACTACAACCAGTACTTTCGAAAAAGCAAGTCGCTTTTTTGAAAGAGCATCCAGGCAGACTGGATGCTCTCTTTCGAAAAAGCACAGTTTGCCTTACATAGCGCCTTTTTTTGAAAGAGCACTTTAAAAAAAAGGCGTTATTCCTCGTAAAACAAGGTTTTCCATGGTCGAAAAAACTGCCACGTTCTTTCAATTTACTTTTGAAAGAACGCGGCAGCAGTCTAGACACAGGGGAAGATTTTTCGAAAAAAGGCCACTTTTTTTTAACACCCCCTCCCCAAAAACCCTGTAGTCTAGACACACCCCAGATGTCTTTATCAGCTGGATATATACATCTTATTTTGCTGTATGTATCATTCTGGCGTGTAGAGTTAGACATATGGAGTATGGAATGGTTCATGGTTTTAAATGTGCAAATGAAAATCATCAAGGGTGTTACCCTAAATGTCTAGATGACCAACTGTAAACAATCTCCTTTGTTCTCTAAGTCTTAGCAGTCCTTGATCTGAGGAAGTTCTCTCCCAAATAAGAGGAGCTAACCAAGCAATAGAAGGGTGGAACACAGAAACAGAATTCCCACCCAAGACAGAATCTTTAAAACAATAGGAAACTAGTAGGTCGCTGGCTGGCATGGCACACCTAGGTGAATGAACCAAAGACCCCAGGGAGAGGGAGTTCATGGTTTGAAGGCTTAGCTGCAAAAGGAACAGTTTTAGGGTGAGTTTGTAATGAGTTTTTAACCAAGGTTTTAGTGTTAGAACAACAGAAAATGCTTAGCTAATTCTACGTTTGTAATCTACTTTGCTCTACCTGTTCTCAATTATCACTTAAATCCTACTACTTGTACAGTAAAGTCTCAGTTATCCGACCTAAACAGGACCAGAGGATGGTCGGATAACTGGAAATGTCGAATAATAGGGACGGCTCTGGCTCGGGGCCGGGCGGGGGCCTGGCGCGCTCTGGCAAAGGGGCGGGAGCAGAGCAGCAATGGCAGCAGCAGCAGCGGCTATGGGGGGGGGGGGGGCCTCCCAGGCAGGCTCCGCTCTTTGTCTTAGGGGCGGTTGGCGTGCACGCTGCCCCCTCCCCAGCAGATTCAGCATGCTGCGTCCCCGTGAGGGGCTGCGTCCTCCCCCTTTCTCTTCCTCCCTCCTCCCCCGGGCCACCCGGATGTGCCCAAGGCCCCAGCGCTCCTGCCTCTCCTCAGCCTGGTGGCGGCCCCTCCCCTCGCCACACGCCCCCCTCCCTTCCCTTCCTGCCTCAGCCCGGACTCCCCGCTTGCTCTGGCTGGGAGCCAGGCTCACTCCACAGGGGGTCAACTCCCCCTTTCCCCCCGCCCGCAAAGTTTTGGGAGGGGGAAGCGGGTCCTAAAAGCGGAGCCGCTAACGCAGCAGGACGGCCAGGACTGGGCCCCGAGTGGGGCATGGGCCCAGCATACCTGAGCGCCGGGCAAGCCCGCAGCGCGGGAGTGAGCTGCCCCAGGCGTGGGGTGGGGAGGTAAGGTTGCTTAGCCTGCGCTGTGTGCTGGGCTGAGGGGAGCCCCTGTAGACCTGCCAACCAGAGCTCCTGCCCAGCCCTAGAAAAGGGGAAAGCAAGGCCATTGTGGTATGAAGTGTCCCTGGAGCCCCTTGCCATCACGTGACAGGCGGCACCATCAGATAAAATGGAAGGTTGGATAAGTGAAGGTCGGATAACCGAGACTTTACTGTACTTAATAAAATCACTTTTATTTACTAGCAAGCCCAGTGTAAGTAATTGTTACCAGGGGAGAAACCGGTGTGTACATTCCCCCTTTCCCTTTGGAAGGGGGCTTTCCAAAATAATTCAGTTGGGGTTCTGATCCCATTTGGGGAGTGGTATTCTGGGAAGCTGGACCCAAGCATTCTCAGGAGGCTACTTGAGTTCTGGCGTAGTCAGCTTTAACAGAGGGTGGTATATCAGGTAGCTGGGAGCAATACAATGTATTATTGTCCCATTTAGAAAGACACTGGGGCTACGTGGCTTGACCTTTGGAGTGACTAGAACATAAACAGACATGGGGATGGTCTGAAAGATCCAATCCAGTATCGAAGAACCCTGAATATGGCCAAGGTGTGGAGTTTCTTCTCAGTCTTCATGGAATGTGATGTTGAGAATTCACAAGAAAGCTGACTGATTCAAATGGAATTCCAAAACCACATGAGAAAAATTTTGCATGAAGAAGGATGAAACTATTACATTTTCACTGATACAATGCAGGGGAGTAGATCAACCAAGCCAGAGCTCAAAGGCTCCAGGTGTCTCAAGTAAAGTGTGGCAAGCACCATCAAATACATGGCTTACCAACATAAGGCAGGTCCATGCTGTCACCACTGGGTGTGACATCACTGTTCAGTAACAACCAGAAAGGAATCCTATGGGGGAATTTTTCCTGGCTCCTATGAACTCTATTGTCTGTGATGGGATGAGAGACTCTGAGACCCAGCCAGATTAACATGTGAAGGGCACAGCTGAAGTCTATCAGTGCATTTTGATGTGATCTACCTCCCATTATCCAATCATTGATATGCTCTGCTTCCTTTGGTGGGGTTAGGGATTTTATAAAAACTTTCAGTACTATGGAGAGTACAAAGGACAGTATCTTTGCACTGATAATGGTTTGGCCCCACTATAAATATTGTGTACGTCATGTCGGTTGCAATGTGGAATGATGTGTCCTATAAGCTGAGAGACATAAATCAATCCTGAGCTTAAAGGGAAAGTATTGCCATCCTGATCTGAGATGGCACATGTTTTTGTTTAGCTTTCTAAGGTCAAGGAGAGGACAAAGAATCCTTTTCTTCTTCAGAATAACTAAGAAACACAAGTCCACACCCCATCCTCTCTATGCCTTGAAACCTCTTCTACGGTTAATGAAGTAATGAGGCCACTTCCATTTGCAAGTATCAGAGGGGTAGCCGTGTTAGTCTGAATCTGCAAAAACAACGAGAAATCCTGTGGCACTTTATAGACTAACAGATTTATTGGAGCATAATCTTTCGTGATCAAAGACCCACTTCGTCAGATGCACGTAGTGGAAATTCTAGAGGCAGGTATAAATATACAGGCATCAGAAAAGAGTTCCAGTCAAGACTAAGGTTAAAGATAATGAGGTCAATTCAGTCAGGGAGGATGAGACCCCCTTCTAGCAGCTCCAACCTCTCCAACACATCATAAATGATCTACAAGCCATCCTGGACAAAGATCCCTCACTCACACACACCTTGGGAGGTAGGCCAGTCCTCGCCCACAGACAACCCGCCAACCTGAAGCAAATTCTCACCAGCAACTATACACCACACCACAGTAACTCTATCTCAGGAACCAATCCCTGCAACAAACCTCGGTGCCAACTCTGTCCATGTATCTACACCAGCAACATCATCACAGGACCTAACTAGATCAGCCACACCATCATGGACTCATTCACCTGCACATCTACCATTGTAATATATGCCATCATGTGCCAGCAATGCCCCTCTGCCATATACATCGGCCAAACTGGACAGTCCCTACATAAAAAAAATAAACGGACACAAATTGGATATCAGGAATGGCAATATACAAAAACCTGTAGGAGAACACTTCAATCTCCCTGGACACACAGTAGCAGATTTAAAAGTAGCCATCCTGCAACAAAAAAAACTTTAAAAACAGACTTCAAAGAGAAATTGCAGAGCTACAATTCAGTGTCAAATTTGACACTGTCATCTTAGGATTAAACAGACTGTGAATGGCTAGCCAACTACAAAAGCAGTTTCTCCTCCCTTGGTGTTCACACCTCCACATCAGCTGCTAGAAGGGGGCCTCATCCTCCCTGATTGAATTGACCTCATTATCTCTAACCTTACTCTTGACTGGAACTCTTTTCTTATGCCTGTATATTTATACCTGCCTCTGGAATTTCCACTACATGCATCTGACGAAGTGGGTCTTTGCCCTCGAAAGCTTATGCTCCAATAAATCTGTTAGTCTATAAGGTGCCACAGGACTTCTCGTTGTTTTTCCATTTGCAAAAGCTTCATGAGGAGGGTCCCTGAACAGGCATGGGAAAAGAAGGCCAGGATGGCACAAGGAAGCAAATAGAATGGCATGGCTACGGGCAATGATGCACATTACTCATTTATGAGCTGCAGCATGCATCCATGACTGATGGAAAGGAGCAAGATGATTTCTGGAGCTCCAAGGTGGTTTCACCGTAGCTCCTGATTCTCATATCAAACCTGCTGCCCCTCATATAGAAGCTTCAGGGGGTAGCCAAGTTAGTCCGTACAGGATAAACTTAAAAAAACAACAAGTGGTCTGGTAGCACTTTATAGACTAACAAAACATGTAGATGGTATCATGAGCTTTTGTGGGCACAGCCCACGTCTTCAGATGTCCGGTCATCTGAAGAAGTGGGCTGTGCCCACGAAAGCTCATGATACCATCTACATGTTTTGTTAGTCTATAAAGTGCTATCAGACCATTTGTTATTTTTTAAGTTTATCCTCATATAGAAGTTAGTGCATGATAGAAGAGGAAGTGGACAGGCTCCTACATGAAAGGGTCACTTTCTGCATTAATACTGAGGCAGATGACAGAAAGATGGCATACTCTGTCTCTGAGGTGGCATTGGAAAAGCTTATAGTACTGGGATATACATGCCCAAGGAATCTGACTGTCACTAGAATCTCTGAGAGAATGTAGTGCCTCATCCATTAATGTACTAAAGTCCAGTTTCAAAACCCTTGGACTGAACCTGGCAGTACTTTTCCACGTGAATTAAGGTCAATGGCAGCAAGACCAGGATGTGCCATGAAATATTTACTGGGTAAAAAATGCAATCATGGATTGGGAGAACAATTCTTGGGGGCACAGAGGAACTGAAGATGTCAGATAATTTGGTGTTTTCTTGGATCACAATGTGTTCTCTCCTTGACAACAGGAGCTAGAAAAAACAGGAAATCATCAACAGCCAAGTGCCAGGGCCACAGTGATCACTTCATTTGAGGATTAATAGGATTCTTTAGCAAAAAGGGTCACAATGTCTTCCTCATTACTACTTCTGCATCTTCAAGTGGTCCCTCGTAGTTCTGGTGCAGGTACTCCATCCAATAACACCATTGGTGACCATAATCTCCCTCTTCTTTGCAAAGGTAAAGAAAGGAGTCTCTCTCTAGAATCTATGAGAAAATGGGCCTCAGAGCCAGTACGGCCATAACGGTAGGATTAACTGGTGCAGTCCAGGACTGTGGGTGATCCATCTATTGTCAATTTTACACCACGGCTCAGTTCTACATGTCCTCAGAGTACCAATCTTGTGTCTCGGGTGATAGCTCCACAATCAAGGTGGGGAGAGGAAGAGTAGCCCAGTAAGAAGAAAAAAGAAAGCTCCCCACAAATTGCATAGAATCATAGAATACTAGAACTGGAAGGGACCTTGAAAGGTCATCAAATCCACTCCCCTTCCCTCAGGAAAGGACCAAGCACTGTCTAGAGCATCCCTGATAGATGTCTACCCAAACTGCTCTTAAATATAACCAGTGATGGAGATTCCACAACCTCCATAGGCAATTTATTCCAGTGTTTCACCACCCTGTCGGTTGGGAAAATTTTCCTAATGTCCAACCTAAACCTCCCTTGATGCAGTTTCAAGCCCATTGCTGCTTCTCCTATCCGCAGAGGCCAAGGAGAAAATTTTTTCTCCCTCCTCCTTGAGATACCTTTTTAGATACTTTAAAACTGCTGTCATGTCCCCTCTCAGTCTTCTCTCTTCTAAACTAAACATTCCCAATTCTTTCAGTCTTCCCTCATAGCACATGTTTTCTAGGCCTTTAATCATTTGTGTTTCTCTTCTCTGGACCGTCTCCATTTTTTCCACATCCTTCTTGAAACGTGGTGCCCAAAACTGAACACAATACTCCAACTGAAGCCTAATCAGGGCAGAGTAGAGCGGAAGAATGACTACTCGTGTCTTGCTCACAACACTCCTGTTAATGCATCCCAGAATCACATTTACTTCTTTTTGCAACAGTGTCACACTGTTGACTTATATTTAGCTTGGGGTCCACTATCACCCCTAGATCCCATTCTGCAGTACTCCTGCTTAGACAATCACTTCCCATTCTGTAAGTGTTAAACAGATTGTTCCTTCCTAAGTCAGGTACTTTGCATTTGGTCCTTATTAAGCTTTACCCTATTTACCTCAGACCATTTCTCTAGTTTGTCCAGATCATTTTGAATTATGACCCTATCCTCCAAAGCACTTGCAACCACTCCCAGCTTGGTATCATCTGCAAACTTAATAATTGTACTCTCTATGCCATCATCTAAATCACTGATGAAGATACTGAACAGAACCGGACCCAAAACAGACCCCTGTGAAACCCCACTTGTTATGCCCTTCCAGGATGACTATGAACCATTAATAACTACCCTCTGAGAATGGTTATCCAGCCAGTAGAGCACCCACCTTATAGTAGCCCCATCTAGGTTGTATCTTCCTAGTTTATTGATAAGAAGATCATGCAAGACCATATCAAATGCTTTACTAAAGTCTAGGTATAACACATCAACCGCTTCTCCCTTATCCACAAGGCTTGTTATCCTATCAAAGAAAGCTACCAGTTTGGTCTGACATAATTTGTTCTTTACAAATCCATCCACCTATCACCTTATTATCTTCCAGTTTTTTGCAGATGAATTCCTTAATTACTTGCTCCATTATCTTGCCCGGCACAGAAGTTAAACTGACTGGTCTGTAGTTTCCTGGGTTGTTCATATTTCCCTTTTTATAGATGGGCACTATATTTGCCGTTTTCCAGTCTTCCGGAATCTCTCCCGACTTTAATAACTTTTCAAAGATGATACCGGAAGACTCAGATATTCCCCTCTATCAGCTCCTTCACTATTCTAAGATGCATTTCATCAGGCCCTGGTGACTTGAAGACATCTAAATTTTCGTAGTAGTTTTTAACCTGTTCTTTTTTATTTTAACTTCTAAACTTACCCCATTTTCACTAGCATTCACTATGTAAGGCATCTCATCACCAATCTTCTTGACAAAAACCAAAACAAAGAAGTCATTAAGCAACTCTGCCATTTCCAAGCTTCCTGTTATTATTTTCTCCCTCTTCACTGAGAAATGGGCCTACCATATCCATGGTCTTTCTCTTGCTTCTAATTTATTTGTAGAATGTCTTCTTGTTAACCTTTATGTCTCTAGCTAGATTGAGCTTTTGTGCCTTCACCTTTCTAATCTTACCCCTGCATACTTGCGTTGCTTATAGTCATCCTTTGTAATTTGACCTAGTTTCTTCCTTATATGACTCCTTTTTGATTTTTAGATTATGTAAGATATCCTGGTTAAGCAAGGTGGTCTCTTACCATACTTTCTATCTTTCCTGTGCAGTGAATAGTTTGCCTTTGGGCCGTTAATAATGTCCCTTTAAAAAACTGATAACTGTCTTCAGTTTTTTCCTCTTAGTCTCGCTTCCCATGTGACCTTACCTACCAGCTCTCTGTGTTTACTAAAATCTGCCTTCCTCAAATCCATGGTCTCCATTTTGGTGTTCTCTCTTGTACCATTCTTTAGAATCATGAACTCTATGATTTCATGATCACTTTCACCCAAACTGCCTTCCACTTTCAAATTTTCTACCAGTTCCTCCCTATTTGTTATAATCAAATCTAGAATAGCTTCCCCCAGTAGCTCTCTCAACCTTCTGAAAAAAAAAAAGTAATGGGTGTGGTTCTAAGGATGTAATAGTGTAGTTGATTAACCAATAAGCAAAAGATTATAGTTTAATGCTACAAACTACACGCCGTCCCCCCCGCCCCCATTACATTTTTCAGCAGGCTGGCCCCAACAGCCTGGCTCAGTCCTGGCTCACGCTGGGTCTGGGAACTATCCCCAGTGTGGCTCTGCATTTAAAGTGTATTAGGAGCCAGGCAGCCTGGCTAAGATCCAGCTCACACCAGGTCCAGGAGCTCAGACTCCCACCCCCCAGACAGTGGCTGCTGCCACCCCATGCTGCTGCCTCTGTATCCAAGGCAGCAGCAAGGGCAACAGGGAGCCAGTCCACGAGCGGAGCTGGTTTTTAAAGCAGACTAGCTCCTGCCTGGCACCCCACGCTGCTGCTTCTGATACTGCCCAGCTGGGAGTCCTTTGCTACACTTGGCTTCTGTGCTGCGTATCTTACGGAGGCTGGGATGCTCCGCGCCACACTGGCTCCTGGGGCCACTTTCTCAGCTTGAGGGGGTTTTAGCACCACTTCCATCAGGAGCTGTTGGAGTCTGTGCTCCCTGTCCTTTCTAGTGTGGGTCTTAAAGCTTCGACAGATCTTGCATTTTTTGGCGCAGTATTCTTCACCCAGGTAGCGTAGGCATGTGTTGTACAGGTCACTGTTGGGTATATGGCACTTGCAATCTACACACACTTTAAAGCCTGGGCATTAGGCATGCCCTGGCTCCCCGAGGGGCTGAGATTTTGGAGCACTTGTCCACTGTCCTTTTATTTGCTTGAAGTTCTTGATCACAGAGGAAAAAATAAGGCCAAGACAAAAAAATATCACTTGGGACTATGCACTTGCTAAGCAAGAGCTAGCTATATTTCCAACATCGCCAGTGACAGTAAGAAGGAACTGAGGGAGGGTAGGATCAGCTGTGGTATATATGCACTGATATAGCAGCGCCTCTCCACAGCCGACCACATGGGAGCAGCAGGGGAAAACTTTGCGACATTCGTATATGTGGCGCATGTACACCTTAATTGGAATCAATGTAAACAATCACTCGAAGAACAACTTCTCTCTATCATTTTTATGGCAGCCTTTCAAGGATCTGAAGACTAAACATAACATCCCTTTATTTCCTTTTCTCAGAACTAAACATTTCCAATTCCTTCCCAAGCCTTTGCTCATATGGCTTACATTCCAGTTTGTTTTCGTTGCTCACCTCTGTATCCTTTCCAGTTTCTCTACATCTTTTCTGTACACTGGTGACAAAGTGGACATTGTACTCACGCTGAGGCAGGCCTGCACAACTCGGAAAGCGACGAGGGCCATATTACTCCAAAGAAAACAGCTGCGGGCCGCAAATAGGGATGCTCTCGCAAAAAATATCAAACACGCAGCTAAAAATTTTTGTCAAGCAAAAAAAAAAAAAAAAAAAATCACATGTCTCCACTTGGCCCCCTGGCATTTCTCTCTCCTTCACCCTGCCCCTTGGTGTCGTCCCCTTTCTCCTGACCTGCCCCCCTTCCCCTCAGCACAAACCCCTTTCCCTCCCCTACCTAGCTTCTGGCTTCTGCCTTTTTGAATCCGGCGGTCACTGACCGTGACATCATGACGTCACACCAGCATCCTGGCGTCTGCCGGCGTCCCGCCCTCTGGCTTGCGCCCCGCCTCCTCGCGCTGGAGCTGCACGCAGGCAGCCCGGCAGTGAGAATCGCCACACTTCCCCCTCCCTGGCGGCATGCCGCTCCTCCACCCGGCCGGCGGATCAGATGGGGCTGCGCCACCCATAGTTGTCACAGGCCGCACAGTGAGCCCCTGCGGACCACATGCGGCCCTTGAGCTGTATGTTGTGCAGGCCTGCGCTGAGGTCTAACCAGCACCAAGTAGAGCGATATTATCCCCTCTTGTGGCGTGTATCCTAATGCTTCTATTAATCCAACCTAAAACTGATTTTTTTTTTTTTGCAAAAGCATTGCATTGGTGATTCATTTTGAGGGTGTGATACACCACACTTCCCAGATCTCTCTCAGCAGTGCTGTAGTGAAGCCAGTTTCCCCCCTTCTGTATTTATGCATTTAGTTTTTCTGCCCTAAGTGTAGTACTTCAAAAGTTCGCTAAATTTTATTTTATCTACAGTTCAGTTCTGAAATTTATCAAGATCCCCCTGAATTTTAGCTCTATGCTCCAGAATATTGGCAACCCCAGGTTTCTTTAATCTGCAAACTTGTTTTCACATTGCATTTGTTAAGCATTACAGTGACAGAAAATTTCCACAAAAGAAGTGCTGACACCATAAATTACTGCACTTGTTCTCTGGCCAACTCTCCTGGGCAAATGTGGGCACTGAATGTTCAATATTTACGGGATGTCAAGCTAGAGGTATCCATGACTGGCTGGGATGATTTAGTTAGGGTTGGTCTTGCCTTGGGCAGGGGGCTGGACTCGATGACCTCCTGAGGTCTCTTCCAGCCCTAGGATTCTATGCTTCGATGATATAGGGCTATGGATTGGCTCAGTAACGGAGAAAGGAAAAACTGTGCCGTAGCTTAGTAATCTTTAAATCATAACTGTTGAGGTAAGGACAGATGTGTACTTGAGAGCTAGAATACATGCAAAACGATAGTGCCACAAAAGATACTATAGCAAGGAAGGAATAAAAATTTAGAAAGCAGTGTGCTACGTAACAAATACAAACTCTTATTCCACATTACAGAGCTCTCAAAATGCTTTGGAAACATTGAAAACGAAGTTATTCACCTTGGTGACATAACTGTCGTTCTTCGAGATGGTGTCCCGCGGGTGCTCCACTGTTGGTGCTGGGCTTGCCCCGGCGCCGCAGACAGAGAATTTTCCAGAAGTAGTAGTCAGCCGGACCGCGCATGCGCCGCTACTCACGGCGTTCTTGCTCTTTTCTCTGTGCGCAGTCCGGCCCCCGCCAGTTCCTCGAGGCCGCCTCGAAGTCTGAAAAAGAAAGCAGAAACGGACTCCGAAGCAGGGAGGAGGGCGGGTAGTGAAGCACCTGCGGGGACACCATCTCGAAGAACGACAGTTATCTCACCAAGGTGAGTAACTTCGCTTTCTTCTTCGAGGATGTCCCCGCGGGTGCTCCACTGTTGGTGACTGAGTAGCAGTGGTTGCCAGAACGGAAGGAGGGATCCGGAGTCCCTATTTATCCGCCGTGGAGAGGACCGCAGTTGCCAGTGCCCCATAAGACTGAGAAGTCTGGAATAGAGAATAGTGTTTAGGAAAGGTCTGGTGAGAAGCCCAGGTGGCTGCCCTACATATGTCCCTCAAGGGAACCCCTTTTAAAAATGCGGTGGATGCTGCAATGGCTCTAGTAGAATGAGCACGAGGTGGAATGAGAAGTGGAATATGCTTCTGAGCATAAGATTGTCTTATACAGTTCGATATAATTTTAGAGATACGTTGGGCTGAAAGTGGTTGACCCTTAGATCTGCCGTTGAGGGATAGAAATAGACGGTCAGTCTGCCTAAAGGGCCTGGTCTGATCGATGTAGAATGCTAGGGCCCTATGAGCATCGAGGGCACATAGGAACGCCTCTCTAGGCGAGGAATGAGGCTTCGGGTAGAATACAGGAAGGATGAGTGGTTCGTTCACATGGAACGTCCATGCTATCTTGGGGATGAATTTAGGATGAAGCCTCAGAATCACCGCATTGCTGCGGAAAATGGTAAATGGCGGTTTTGCCATTAAGGCTGAGAGTTCCCCCACATGTCTTGCTGATGTTATAGCTATTAAGAACACCGTTTTCATAGTCAAAAATTCCAAGGGTGTAGAGGCTAGAGGTTCAAACGGTGGGCCCATTAAGGCCTCAAGGACTGTGTCTAGGTTCCAAATGGGTGGAGCTGGGTTTCACAGCGGGCTCATATTCACGAGGCCCTTAAGGAACCTCTTGGAGAGGGGGTGAGCAAAGATGGATGCCCCTTGCAAAGGAAGTCGGAACGCAGATACTGCTGCCAAATGTCCCCTAATAGAGGATGTGACAGGGTGCTGAGACCCCGCACTGACCCAGGTGGGGCGAGCGTCCTATTGACGCTGACAGGGAGCGCCTACCGGCCGTGCACCAGCTGCTCCCAGGCCGCGGCACAAACGGGGAGTGCCGCAGCGGCCGCCGGAAGGGGGGAGGGCGGAACGCCCAGCTGGCCGGCGCCTAGGGCGGACTGTGCACCGGCTGCTCCCAAGTCACGGCACAGAGGAGGAGTGCCGCGGCAGCTGCCAGAAGGGAGAGGGGCGGAACGCCCAGCTGACCGGCGCCGGGGGCGGGACGTACGTCAGCGTCCGGGGCGTGGTCACAAGGCGGGGATTTTAAAACCCGCCAGGCAGGAGAGATGGGGGGGGGAGGGGGAACAGGCAGGGGAGAGCAGGCCGCCAAGGGTGGGGCAGAAACCCCGAGCCGCCTGCCCCAGAGAAACCGGAGGGACCTGGTAAGCAGGAGGAAAGAGGAGGAAGGAAGTAGCCCAGGGCAGGGCGATGAATCAAGCCCGTGGGCTGGCGTGTTTGGGGGACACGACCCCGTCAGTCAGACTAGGACTGCCGTGCAGTTCAAGTCCTTAGGGCCCTGGGCTGGAGCCCGCGAGTGAGGGCGGGCCCGGGCCCCCCTTCCTCCTCTGTCTCTAGAGGAGACCAAGCTCAACGCGACGTTCAGACTCATAACCAAGGTGCGCGGCCGAAAAGGGGCCAACCAAGTGGATTTCAGAGGACCAGATGTCCCAGGACTAGACAAGGGGAGGGGCGGACAGGGGACATTGGACCCGTGACCCACCCCCCTGTCTGGGGCGCGGTCACAGAGGATAAGGACAGTCCTGTCTCCTTTAGGTGCAGGAGATAATCCAAGATGTCCGGAAGAGGGAGCGTCTCCGGAGAGTGCTGTTTTCTGGCACACCAGGATGCAAATCGTCGCCATTTGTACAGGTAAGTTTTTCGTGTTGTCTGTTGTCTACTATGTATAAGGACTCGTTTGACTGGAGCCGAGCATAAAGATTCGGCCGGGTCTAACCAACTAGGAGCCATGCCGTAAGGTTCAGTGTGTGGATCTGGGGGTGACGTAGTCTACCTCTGTTCTGGGTTTAAGAGATTGGGGAGAAGCGGAAGGCGGATGGGTGGTTGAAGAGACATTTGGTATAGAAGGGGGAACCAGTGCTGTCGAGCCCATGCTGGGGCTATCAAGATAATCTTGGCTCGGTCTGACCTCGCCTTCTGCAAGACCTTCGGAATGAGTGGTATCGGGGGGAAGGCATATAGGAGGGGTCCTTTCCAATCGAGGAGAAAGGCGTCGCCTAAGGATCCTGGGCCGAGGCCCCCCCTGGAGGCGTAGATGGGTCATTTCTTGTTGTTATGATCGGCGAACAGGTCCACAACTGGAGTGCCCCAGCGTGTGAAGGACTTCGTTGTGGATTTCCCAATCGTGTTTGGTATTGAAGTGTCTGCTTAGAAAGTCGGCAGTGACGTTTCTGATTCCAGGTAAGTAGTATACCGTGGGTGTTATGTCATGGCGAATGCACCAGTTCCAAAAACGGATGGACTCCATGCACAAGGAACGGGAACGAGCTCCGCCTTGGCGATTTACGTAGTACATAGCTGTGATATTGTCCGTGAGGATCTTGACCACAGCATGCTGTATTGTTGACTGGAAGGATTTGCAAGCATAGAAAATTGCTCGTAGTTCTAGCAGGTTTATGTGAAGTCGCCTCTCTGAAGGAGACCACTGACCTTGTGCTGACAATATCCCCATGTGCGCTCCCCATCCTAGCAGTGATGCGTCTGTCGTGATATGGAAACGGGGTTATGGCTGTTGGAAGGGAACTCCTGAAAGAAGATTGTTGGGAGTTGTCCACCAGGTTAGGGACTGAAGTACATTTTGAGGCGGGGAGACTGTCCTGTGAAGGTTGTGCCTGGTATGATTGTCGACCTGTGAGAGCCAGTGTTGCAGGGCACGAAAATGGAGTCTGGCATAGCAGACCAAATAGGTTGTGGCCACCATATGGCCCATGAGTTTCAGGCAGGTAATGACCTGTATGGTAGAACTGTCTGTGATAACCTGTATGAGGTCTTGGATGTTGTTGAATCTCTGCCGAGGTAGATAAGCCCTGGCTGAGACTTAATCTAGGCAGGCCCCCATGAATTCCAAGTCCTGCGTTGGGTGCAAAACGGACTTTTGCTCGTTTATGAGGAGCCCCAGGGTGTGGAAGACGTGTTTGGTAGTTTCGATCATGTTGCGCAACTTGGGAGTGGAGTGGGCCTTGAGGAGGCAGTCGTCGAGGTAGGGGAATATGACGACACCCTGAATCCGAAGTTGAGCAGCAACCACCGCGAGTACTTTGGAAAAGACCCTGGAGGCCGACGAGAGGCCAAAGGGGAGAACCTTGTATTGATAATGATCTGACCCGAAAAGCAAAAGGAGAAATCCTCTGTGCGCTGGATGGATGGGGATGTGGAAATAAGCGTCCTGGAGGTCGAGGGACACAAACCAGTCGTTGTGTTCTAGTAGGGAATAATGGCAGCAAGCGTGATCATTCTGAATTTTTGTTTTCATGGAAATCTGTTCAGAGAACGAAGGTCCAGTATTGGTCTCCAGCCTCCTGATTTTTTCTGGGTTAGAAAATAGTGGGAATAGAATCCCTTGTTCCTGAACTCGGTAGGAACCGGTTCTATGGCCCCTAGGGAGATGATTGACCTCGTGGAGGAGAAGGTTTTCGTGAGAGGGGTCCCTGAAAAGGGACGGGGTGAGAGTGGTGGTAGGAGTTTTGGATATGAAGGGAATGGAATAACCTGGCTGAACGATCTCTAACACCCGTCTGTCCGTAGTGATCTCAGCCCATTGGTCTCGCCCTGAGACGATGGTGGAAAATATAGATGGGTTGCACGTTGGAGCTGCCGTGGACTGGTTGCGTACCCTCGACGGATGCGTCAAACTTGTTGCTTAGTGTTAGATGGGGCCTGGTTGCGGTTATTGCCGTTGCAACGCCGCTGAGGTCTCTGGCGTGCTCGTTGGTTGTCGAAGCCCCTTTTTGGCTGGTGGTGTTGTTGCTGCTAGTGGTGATGGGCATATAGGTAGTCGTACCTGCGTTGATATGAGGGGTAACGACGTCTTCTGAAGGGAGGAGTGTACATACCTAGTGTGCGCAAGGTTGTACGTGAATCTTTAGAGGAGTGCAGAACTGTGTCCGTCTTTTCCACAAACAAGTTGAGAGTGTCAAAGGGCAGGTCCACAACTTTGGTCTGTAGTTGCTTGGGAACTGCTGCCGCTCGTAGGTAGGAGGTTCTTTGCATCACAACTGCTGTAGCGGTGGAGCGTGCCGTGGTGTCTGCCACGTCCATAGCCATGTTAAGTGACGTTCTGGCAGATGTGTAACCCTCCTGGATTATGGACTTCAAGATGGATTTCCTAGACTCTGGAAGGTGGTCGATCAATGGAGTCAGTCGAGAAAAGGTGTCAAAAACGTGATTGGATAAATGTGTTGTGTAATTCGCGATTCTAAGTAGGAGAGTGGCTGAAGTATAAACTTTTCTACCAAAGATATCAAGCCTTTTCGTTTCCTTGTCCGCAGCGAGGTGTTTGAATTGCGGGGCCCTAGATCTATGTTGGGCCACGTCAACGACCAAAGAGTTTAGTTGGGGATGGGAAAAGAGGAATTCCATCCCCATAGGTGGGACAAAGTACTTCCTGTCAGCCTTTTTGTTGGTGGGAAGGGCAGATGCTGGAGGATGCCAGATTTCGTTGGCTATCTCCAGGATGGCTTCGTCTAATGGGATTGCCATCTGTGCCCTATGCTGCGGCTGCAGGTTCTTGAATAGTTTGTGCTGCTTTTCTTTGACCTCCTCCAATGGACTCTCCTGTGATGCTGCTACACGTTTAAAGAGTTCCTGAAACTGACGAAGATCATCCGGAGAGGAGACTTCTCCAGGGATGACTGCTTCGTCAGGAGAGGAAGACTCAACTGGAGATACCTGAGATGGTTGAGTTTCAGGAAGTGTATGGTGTGGTTCAGATGAAACTTGAGGAGAGGGTGCAGCCGTGTCCAGTGGAGTTAAGGGAGCCGGCGTTGTGGAATGTCTTGACGAGGCATAGTCGTAAGCAGATCGTGAATGAGAGCGAGATCTGTAATGGTGAGAGTATCTGGTTCAGAAATTGCGAGAGTAGGGGTCATCTTGGCGATACAATCTATGGAGTGGTGAACACGTCTCAGGGTAGTATCTGGAAGAGTATTGCCAGTGGTGAAGTCGCGGAGAACGAGGAGAGCAGGAGCGACTGTAAGACCGTGAAGATGGCAGTGGAGATGGGGAGCGATGTCTATAATGCCATTCGTGATGGTGAGTAGATGGAGACAAGAACGGAGAGGGTAGACTCCATGGAGAATATATTGGAAGAGGACTTCCTTGGTATTCCGGAGAACTCGGCGCCGGTGGAGATGGGGACGGCGCCAGTGAGAAAACAAGTGAAGGCAATCGGCTACGGCGCAGTGGTGTCTGGGGGCACGAGCTCCTGGAATCGGTGCCAGAGTAGTGTGGTGCCGTTGGTGCCGACGTGGTCGGTGCCGCGGTCAGTGCCGTGATAATCTTGGGTGATGCGCTCGGTGCCGCTGAGGCTGGCGCCGGTACTTCGGACAACTTTATCGGCGCCATCAGTGTTGTCGGTGCTGGACGTGACAGCGCAGGCACCAGTGCTGTAGTCATTGGTGCCGCATTCTCAGTCTCCAGAGTAGGCGGTGCCGAGGGCGCTCTCGGTGCCATATATGGTTTCGGCACCGGAGGCTTCAAGACCTGCAGGACTGGCATAGATCGCAGTGCCGAGGTTGGCTCACGGCCCGTTTTTGATTTCTGAGGCACATTAGACTTCGGTCACGGCATTGAAGTGCCGGACGTGCCCTGTTTATCCCCGTGGCTCACTCGGCTGTGAGAGACCGCTGGTAGAGACCGCGTTGGGGAGGGCCTTGTCTTTTTGGCCGAAGAGGTTGTTGGGGAGGAGGCTCTACGCTTCACCGGCTGGCGTTGTGAGGCAGAAGAGGGAGTTTGCGGCTGGAGCGCCTGATCGAAAAGCAACATCTTTAGCCGCCATTCCCTGTCCTTTCATGCCCGAGAAGTCAGCTTAGAACAGTGAGTGCACTTTTGGGGAACATGAGACTCCTATAAACATTTTACACAGAGGGCGTGGCCGTCGGAGGCCAGCATGGCGTCACGGCACTCCTGGCATTTTTTGAAGCCCGGTGAAGAGGACATTTTTCTTCCTCCTTGTTTCTTCTTCTTCTTTTTTTTTAGATCAACAAGGAAGAGAACGATAACAAGGTAAAAGGGATCAAGAACGTCTCACAACACGGAGCGGTCGAAGAAGGGAGAGCGCAGTTCCTCGCGTCTGCAGCCTGAGGCGGTCAAGAGGAACTGGCGGGGGCCGGACCGCACACAGAGAAAAGAGCACAAACGCCGTGAGTAGCGGCACATGAGCGGTCCGGCCGACTACTACTTCTGGAAAATTCTCCGTCTGCGGTGCCGGGGCAAGCCCAGCACCAACAGTGGAGCACCTGCGGGGACATCCTCGAAGAAGAACTTGAAGCTCCTGTGAGATAGATGTGAACTGGGTAAACTGATGTACCCAAAATATCATATTATGTAAGTGTCAGTAAGCATCAGAGTGAGGAATGCAGTCCATGAGTATCATATCTTAGTCCCTGTGCAAGTCAATAATCTCTTCTCCTTAGCAAGAGACATTTACCATAAGCAGGGCCCTACCAAATTCACGGCCATGAAAGATGTGTAATGGACCACGAATCCTGGTTTCCTCCCATGAAATCTGTTTAGTGCAAGAGAGGGGTAGGGATGGGGACTGCTACCAGCCACCAGCGTGGGGAAGAAAGGGATTATCTTTCTCCCGAGAGAGGCTGCTCCCAAGCCAGGCTCAAACCCATCTCTAGGAACCTCCCCCTGCTGCAGGAAGCTCAGCTGTGAAAGCAGCACCACAGAAGTGAGCACGGCATGTGATGGTGTTGTCATTCTTACTTCTGTGCTTCTGCCAGTGGCAACACAAAAATGGAGGAGGCACTACCATCGAATGCCAGTCATACTGCTACTGCGAACAGCCTTGCCTTTAGACCTGGGCACCTAGCCAACAACTGTTCTTCTCCAGTTTCAAGGCAGCACTTCCACCAGCAGCAGCCCAGAAGTAAGGGTGGCAATACCATGACCCCTCCTACAACAGCCTTGTAGCTCCTTCCCTCTACCACAGTCACATTATGGATCATGACCTCCACATTTCCAACACTATGAAGTTTTAGATATTTAATTACTTACATTATGTGAAACTATAAAATTTATGACTTTTTAAATCCTCTGATCGTTAATTTAATCAAAATGGACTGTGAATTTGGTAGCCATAAAGCAAGGTGACTTGACCTGTGGCACACTTCAATCAAATTCTGCTTTCATGTAGCACAGGGGTGGAGAACTTAAAGCCTGGGGGCCATATTCGGCCCCCAGCTTGCCTGGATCTGGCCCCCGAGACTCAGAGCTCCTCCCCAGCATTGGGGAGCCCATGCTGTGTTCTCCAGCCCTCTCCCCGCCACACCCCGTGGGGCTGGAGCACACAAAATGTACTAGCCTGTCGTCCCCCCCGCCCCCCCGGCTCTGATGTGCAAGGGGAATGTGAGGAGTGTCTTTCTGCATCTCAGCCGGGGGCCACATCAGTGACAGGTTTTTTTGGGGTGGGGGGTTTGCTTCTCTCTTGCATGAGGACCCTGATTTTTCTGTGGGTCAGCAGCCCCCAACCCAAAAAAGGTCTCCCACCCCTAATGTTGCATTTCAAGCATATAAAACATGGAGTTACAAGAAACAAAAAACCAGAAGCAGCATAGTTTATAAATACACCTGGTAAAACAGACAGGCCACATTGCTGTGCTGTATCTATACAGTATTATTTAGTAAATATATTTAGTAAGCATAATTTGATTACACTACAAATTTCAAAGACAAAATTCATGAGGCTGGTATTTTTCCAATGTAATGCCGTATTATGACCTTCAACCAACCATCTAAAGAGCAAATGCAGTTTGCCATTTTGAAATGATTCTCTTTTGGAAACTGCGCTATTATAGTAACAAAAGGACTTTTAAAAAATATGGCATCTGTTCCCAGTAAATTACGTTTGTTCAATCATTTTGACACTATTTTGCACCAACAAAATAGTGTCAGGATCACTGATCATAATCAACTGCAGAACACATTCTGGTTTGTTTACAAGATCCTATTATTTTCACAAGTTTAATGAAGCAATGATAAATCACCAGATCTGGTAGTTCGTTCATTCTGCAAACTCATTTTACTGTCACAAGAAGAGGAGCCAAAATGTTCATACTTTATATTTTTAAATTATCTAAAATGCAAAAATGCTCTTGTAATTACTATAATTTTCTCACAAATATGTATCATTCAAGACATTTTGTAAGGCTCTCTTTCAACCAAAAGAATAAAAGTTATTAAAAAGAATTCACTGTTACTGGAAACAGTACAGCTATAACTCAGTCAACTAGGCAAGATCTATACAGCAATACTTTGGTTCAAGAAAGCAAGCTTTCTTTGGAAAAAGTGTTTTCAGATAGATGTATGAACATATTCACAATACAATTATTTAATATTTAAAATGGCTAAGGAGTCACAAGCTTAAGAAACACTAACATTAAACTAACCTAACACACACCAAAATAGGTTGTGTGGATTCTGTTATGTAAATCAAAATATGTAATATACCTTTTCAAAGGAAAAATGGATTGAAGGTAAATGATGAGTTAACTCATGGGAAAGTATGAATCTTAGAAAAAGCAACAGTGGATTGTTTTTCTATTTCCAAGAAAGTTAAACATTTTTTTTAAACTGAAAATCTCCTCTCAAACATTTTCCTCCACTAAAACTAGGGATGTGAAGGTTTAACCAGTTAGGGACTGGAGCAGCTCCTTGTCTGCCACAGGCAGGGGGCTGCTTCTGCATCAGGGGGGGCCTGCTGTGGACAGGGGCTACTGCAGTGCACCCCTACCTGTAGCAGGCCCGTGTACCCTGCAGGCAGGGACTGCTCCAAGTCCCAGCCAGAGCAGTCTCTGTCCACAGCAAGCCAGAGCGCCCCACAGGCAGGGACTACTCTGACGGGGCTGGAGCAGCTCTGCCTACAGCCAGGAACAGGAGATTCCAGCCCAGTGGTAGGCCTGCTCCAGCCAGGCTGGAGTGGCCCTCCCACTCTCTCCTCTTTGATTGGTCAACTGGTTAAATCAGAGTTTCTCAACCAGTGGTATGATATACCATTAGGGGTACTCAAGAGAAGTCTGGGGAGGGGGCATGTGAACAACCGAAATTTGGAGAAAACTCAATTTTTGTTTTAAGTTTTAAGGTGTTTTATTATTTTTTTACTTTTTATACCCAAAAATTTCATCATCCACCCAGCTACAATGAAGTTGTTTAAACAAATGTGTTGCAATGATACAAAAAAAATTGTGTCTGAAAACTGCAGATATTGGGGGTACTTTTTTTTTTTTTTTTGAAAAAGAGGTACTTTATAAAAAAAAGGTTGAGAAACACTGCGTTAAACAATATGTTTAACTGGTTAGCCAATTACATGTAATTTTACATCCCTAACTAAAACTGGATTATTTTAAGGGATAGGGAGCTATTTGCCAGTGAAATTTGATTTTGAGCTAACAGGAGTATCTGATGACCTGTTATTACAAGAACAATCAATCTCATTTTCTCCAAACTAGCTGTTCCATCTAGCTGATTTTATTTGCACAGAAGAGATTATTATATCACCAAGATAATTTAGTGTGACATGCAAATAAAAACAAAGCATACACAACACAACAAAGTAACTTAATATTGATCATTAAAATCCATGTTGAAGTAAATAATAGTAGCTCAAAGGCATTTATTAAACAAGGAGCATATGCAAAAATTTCAAAACCACAGTAAACATGTTTCAGTTAGACACACAGCTCCTTCCTAGAAACTAGTTACTCCTGTTTTCACAAATTAACTGCTAAATACCCATCAAAAGAGATGCAATTTAGCTGGGGCACTGACCTCCCTCTTTTTGTTCTGGATTTCTACAGCACCTTTCACAATAGTGTTCTGTATGTCATGATTAGAGCTTCCCAGTGCTACAGTAATATGAAAAGACAATGTAGTGTGCTAGTAAGGATCCATTTCTGACTACTGAGACAAAGAACGATATTTGCATTTACACAGAGCTTTGTGTTTTCAAAGGGCTACATAAAAAAACCCATAAAAAACCTGTGACGTCATTGAATATATTAATTTTACACTGGGGAAAACATGATAGTTAAGTGACTTGTCTCACCACTTAGCCAGAAAAAAAAAAGGAAGAAAACAACTGAAATCAGACTTGTTTGTAAGCCTTTGGCATTTATGAACCTGTAAACAAAACCACGCTGTCTCAAAGATAAGGCAGGCATGAACAGGTGATAAAACCATCCAATAACCCATTTATCAACACCATTCAGAACTTCCAAATCTTCCCTTTATGGTTTCTTCCTACTTTAAAAATCCATTTTCTGCTATTTGTTCTCTAATGATGTAGATAATAGAGTGAAGAATTTGGGAGAGACTGCAAGGACTGAGGAGGACAGGATCAGAATTCAAAGCGTCCTTGATAAACTGAAGAACTGGACTGCAAGAGCAAAGTACTACATTTCAGAAGAGAAAAATAAACTGCACAATTACAAACAAAATGGGAAATAACTGGATAGGTATGAATACGGCTGAGAAGGCTCCAGAGGGACTATTGGATCACACATTCCACGAGAATCAATAACGTGATGCAGTGACAGACAAGAGAAGCATCAGAGGTGGGTTAACAGGAGTGTTATATATAAGCCACCAAAGGTAATTTCCCCACTTTACTTGACACTGGTAACGTCTTAGCTAAAGGACTGTGTCAATTTTTGGGCACCACACTTTAAGACAGGTGTGGACAAACTGGAGAGGGTCCAAAAATCAGGAAAAAAAAAAAGACATCTAGAACATCAGACCTACAAGGAAAGGTTAAAAAAAGGGAGCATGTTTTGTCTTGAAAAAAAGAAGATTGAGGGGGAACCTTGCTAACAGTCTTCAGACTAGGGATATTAGATAGCGGCTAATAGAACAGTTGACTAGCCGCGTGAATTCTTAGTGGTTAGTCGACTATTATATAGTCCCCGGGGTGGGGCCAGCAACCAGTGCAATCCGGCCCCACTCTGTACCAGAGGCAGCAGTGCCGGAGCCAGTCCGTGAGGGGAGCCAGTTTAAAAACCAGCTCCCCTCATGAAGTGGCTGCCTGCCACCCTGCACTACTGCCTCTGATACAGAGGCAGCAGTGTGGGGTGGCAGCAGCCTCTGTCTGCAGGAGGTCTGAGATCCCTGTTGACAAAGGCTGCTGGGATGGGGGGAGTAGTGGGACAGGCTGCCGTGAAGCAGCCCCTTTCGCAGCGACCCAGGTTGGCTGCGGACAGAGGCTGCTGCTGCAAAGTAGCCTTTGTCTGAGGCAAGCCAGGCCCCACCGCAGGCAGAAGCTGCTTTGCAGAGTCGCTGCTGGGGGATCCAGGTTTTAAGCTGGCTCCCCCCAGCACCAACTCCTGCTCTCCCCCCCGCCACTTGCTGCCTTTGACACAGAGGCAGCAAAGGGGGGGGGGAGGGGAATGCGAGCAGTCAAGAAGATTAACCAGTAAGCCTAAGCTTATTGGTTAATTATCCACTTGACTACTCATTCACATCCCTACTTCAGACACGTTAAAGGCTGTTACAAAGAGGACAGTGATAGATCATTTTCCATGTCCTGTCTTCAATGGACAAGGAGTAACTGGCTTAATCGACAGCAAGGTAGATTTAGGATACATATTAACAAAAAAAACCTAACTACAATATAGTTGAACATGGCTGCAAAGATGGTGTTGCCAGGAGGGCTTTGGATTCCTTGACTATGGGATGCTGTTCCAACAAGGAGGACTGCTAAGCAGAGATGGGCACTAGCTATCAAGGAAGGGGAACAGAGCATTTGGACACAAACTGGCTAACCTAATGAGGAGGGCTGTAAACTAGATTCAACAGGGGCAGGTGACACAAACCTACAGATAATTCAAGAAGATGGAGACCTGGGAGATGGCCAGAAATTGGAGGGAGGGGAAGGATGGGCTGTAATAACAGGGATAAGTGAGACAAGACGGAAATGGGGGGCAAAAACAAATCAGTTCTGTATGCTAATACAATAAGTATGGGAAATAAGCAGGAACACCTTGAAATGCTAGTAAATAAATGCAACTAAGACATAGTTGGCATCACAGAGACCTGGTGGGATAATACACAGAACCGGAATATTGGTATAGAAGGTTACAGCTTGCTCAGGAAGGATAGGCAGGGAAAAAGTTTTATTTCAGCCATCGCTTTGTTCTATCTTTAGAGATTGAAGAGGATGTTATTCTTTTTTTTAATACACACAGCATGCACACTCTATACAAGGAGTGCATAATCTCTGATAGCATATCAAACCTGAGTTTTCAAGTGAAGGGTTTGTGAAGATATAGCGTATAATGTAACAATAATTCAATAAACACAATTATCCAATAAAAATAATTGGACCAAACACCCCTAAATTTGAGCATAGTCTGATCTTTTATTTATACTAACATCATAAACAAAGTAGTGCTAGGGTACAAGAAAAATATCCCTTGTAAGTATCACAATTAATTGCATAAATGCTATGTAAGAAAATTTTATATTTTACTTTAATTCTACAGCTTTCATAAATATGAATGCCATTATATGCTTAGAAGACAACTGTCCATCTTTACCTATAGTACTAAGAAATGTGACTTAATGTGTTAAAATGAAGTTGGCATAATGTCTTCAATGCTGTGCATAAAACTGTAAATGCACCACTTGGTTTTAAAAAAAATTGCTTTAAAACAATTGCAGCTTGTATTGGCTTTACTAAAGATCAATATTTCTAGCATCAAATGAAGTAAAATTAAACAACATTTTACATACATTCAACTTTTATCCTCAAAATTAAAGATACATCCATGGTTGCTAAGTTAAGACAAATGTAGTTTTAATGACATTCTTTGAATCCTACACCCAGACTTTGAATACTTTTATGCAATACATTATTGCAATTTGGAAAACTACACACACAAAAATACCACTTAGATATGGTTACAGACAAATAGAACACTGCTAAACACTTAATGAGCCCCAACACTATATCACAAGTCAAAAGTAATACTTTTTCAATAACGTTATGCACAATTATAAAGGAATACAGTGTCAGACTAATTACAAAGTTCCTATTATTAAAACATTTCTTTTTGTCTAATCTTTTGACACATTGATAGGATAAACTTTCCAATTAATCCAAGTTGTTTTGTGTTTAATTTGCTTGTGGAAACTCAATTTCACTAAAACAACAACAGCTATTACTATAGAATTTAGTTTCAAAAATTGAAGTCCAACAATCTTATTAATTTATCTTTTCCTTTTAATCAACTTTACATTTAAACAAGAGGAAAATAAACTTACAAGCAAAAATGGAGATATTATCCAATTTCTGACAACACAGATACTGCCACATCCCATTGCTATTCTGGCAAGGAGAGATGACAATGCCCTCCAGAGAACTATCAGAATGCAAGTAAACCACCATTATTGCAACTCAGCAGAATCAGCTTTTCCCCAAATTTGTATTTTATAGATTCATAATGCAATCTGAAGTTTAGAATTCTTGAAGAGCATTTTTTAAGGTTTTCTCCTCTTTAGCAGGTTCTTGATTTCATTCTGGTAGCTTACAGTCACATTTTAATAAGGCTGTTTTGAGTTCTCACTGCAGTTTGCATTTCCCCAAGATACTAAATTATTCATTCCATGATATGCATAATGATAGCAGCACTGACTCTGTTAACTCTATCTTTGCTGCTTAAAAACTAAAGCATTTCTAAGAAACATACAATCACAGTAGTAATGTAATTTCAGACAAAGACTTAACCCTCAACCTGAAAATGTTTAAAAATTATTATAGCTTCTCCCTCGTCCAGTGTATATTTGCTCCCCTCCCTCCCCTTGCAGTTTAAGAATGAGGTGCATAGGGTTAACTACGAGTGTTAGGGAAGTTTGGTTCTTTTAAGTTGTCCCGATACCCATCTTTATATCCAGAAAACCATCTGCTCATTTTAAAAAAAGATCTACGAAACAAACTGATAGTTAGAAAAATAATTATGCCAATAAAATCCAGAGGATTCTTTTATAATCACAATTATTGTGAGATGGAAGCAAAATAGTGTAGGAAAGGAAAGCTTCATCTCTACTACACCATAGACACCATTGTATAAATATTTTTCTCTGCCCTCATCCCCTTTCACTATTAATTCAAAGCTATGTCTAATGGAAATCGCTAATTTATTCTTCTCATACTCATTTGAAACCACTTATTTGGGCTAGTTTTTCTTGATACTCTAAAACAGATACTCCACAATAGCATTTGCTGTTCCTTCCAGTACAGATAAAATATTTTCGGAGGGATCTATTACAAGTTGTTGTAGGGTAGGCACACTGCTGCAGCACCTCCTGCTAGGAGCTCCTGGAAATTAGCCCTTTCACCAGTGGGCGCCTCCTTTGGGCTGGTGTCTCCCCCATTCGTGCTCCACGCTCAGTCTGGACCCACATTGTTCCCCAATAGCGGCATCCTTTTCAGGACACTGCTCTCAGACAGTGCTCATTCCAATGGTCTCTCGCTCCCTTCCTGGGGTTGTATCAGCAGTCCTCAGTGTCTCCTGCCTCTGTAGCCAACTGTGACCTCCTAGCCTAGCCCCTCTATCTCAGGGACAAGCCACACACTGTATCGGCCACACCTTGGTGTCAAGGTGTGATGCAAGGGGGAAGGGAGGGATCCAGCCGTACCCACTACTCTGGGTTCCGACCAAGGGACCCCTGGCAGCTAGAGGTAGCCTTGTCCTGCCCTCTTCTACGCCCCTTCACTGCCTCTTGTTCACTGGGCCACTTCCCCTGTGACCCTTTGCACCCTCCTGGCCCTTACAACAGAAAGGCCAGAAGCCTGGAAGGTATCAGGCTGGAGCCTTCCTCTCTAGCCCCTCTGAGACTGCCCAGCACTGCTCTATCAAAGGTGTCTTCTCCAAGGGAACCAGTCCTGCACCCACTCTGGTCAGAACCCAATTGCCTACTCTCTGATGGACAGCTCCTTTTATACAGGGCTGCCCCAGCAAGCTATGCCCTGATTGGTTCTTTAAAAGCCTCTCCCTGATTGGCCAGGGCTCTGCTCAGGCTCCTTCCTGCCTGCTTCAAACTGTTCCAGCCAGTCGCCCCAACACACAGGCGAACAGACTGTGATCCATACTGGACACTGAATATTATATTGTTGCTTTTTTAAACAGGAATATTATACAGGCAACCCTGAAGGGAGGCAAAAAACAAAGACATGTTTGAATATAATCTTTCGGGGCTAGTAACTTAAAATCAGATATTCCTTTCAACTGAACTCTCAATGAAAGTGCCAGCTATCTCTTAGGGTTTACAGATTAAGATCGAGATGCTTTCTGACCCTCTTAGATGTAAGATTGCCAACTGTCTCAGTTTTTAAGGCTTCTTAATAGTAATATTAAACATTAAAAAAATAAGTATAAAAGTAAATAAACTTCAAATTAAAGAGATTTTGGGCAAAATCTTATTTTTAAATTTACAATGATTCTGATGACCTCTGAAGAATATCAACACAAGATAGAGTTGCCAGGTGGTTTCAACAAAAATACTGGACACACTTGACATTACATCACAATCTACATTACAGCTTATTTAGAAAATACTGAACATTTATATTTTCTCAATTTGTTTCCCGAACAGAAAACTCAAATACTGGACTGTCCAGTTCAAAACCGGACACCTGGCAACCCCCTACAAGCAAATATTAATTCATCGGTTTATTACTGACACTACAATTTGCATGAAGAATATACCAAGTAAAATGGACATGCCAAAAAATATTTTGGTGTTTTTTCCACAATGCAAGAAGAGATGCACTAACATATAACCAAACCAATTGCAACTAACACACTGGCAATCAGATTTCATTATTTTTCTTCTATGTTTTCTTAGCCTACATAATAAGCAATTCTTACAGAATATGCCAGGTGTAAATTCAGTTTGAAGATTGTGAAGGATTTTAATATTGTTACACATAGATCTAGGTAAAGTAACTTTAGAAAGATCATAGCAGGCAAAATATATCCTCCTCTTGAAGATTATATTTTTAATCTACCTTTCTCAAATGTGTTTCACCGATCACTATTCCATCTGGGATTGAACACATTTGTAACTACTTTAATATATAGCATACAATTCAAAAGGATAAAAAAAAATTAGATCAACGTACCTAATAAGGAAAGTGCTCCTAAACACCAATATTCCCAGTGTAACATTTTAAAAAACTTTTACATACTTTTTATTTAGAAGGACTAAAAATTATTATTATTAAAAGCTATTTAAGTGTGGGGCTGTTTCAGCTAGGGATGTTAGCATATAGTTGTTTAAATGATTAACTGATAAACCTGAGCTTATCGGTTAATCCAAATGACTACACACACCTCCTTGCTGCCTCTGTGTCAGAAAGGCAGGAGCGGAGCCAGCTTTTAAGCTGGCTCATCTTGTGTGCTGGCTCCCATGGAGCTGCCTACCTCTACCCGCTGCCTTCCACAGAGGCAGCAACGTGGTGGGGCGTAGGTGGGAGCTAGTGCTCAGGGGGAGCCAGCTTAAAAGCTAGCTGCCCACAAGCACCGGATCCTACGGAGCCCCCTATCAACCTCACCCCTGTGCTGCTGCCTCTAATAGAGAGCTAGTAGCACGGAGGCTGAGGGGGGGCAGGCGGGAGCTGATACGCATGGGGAGCCAGCTTTTAAATGGCTCTCTGCACATGCCAGCTCCATGGAGCCACCTGCCCCTACCCCTTGCTGTGGGAGGGAGAGGTGGGAGGCGGTGCTTGGGAGGAGCCAGCTCCCAAAAGAGCACTGGTTCTGTGGAGCTCCTGCCCCCCTCACGCTGCTCTTCTGTACAAGAGGCAGCAGCGCACCGGGGGGGAGGTGTAGCCAGACATGAACCCCATCTTGTTTCCCCCCCCCCCCCAGAGAGCAAGAGAAAGGCAGTCAGCCTTTGATGCCCTGGGAACGCAGGGGTGCTGCTTGTCCCTGACTCTAATAAACAGAAACCAGACAGTAAATGGGCTAGCTGACAACCAGGGGACCTCCTGCTGCCCTGATGGCTAGCACCAGTAATTGACACGCCTACACTATCCCAGGAGAGGAATCTTCGCCCATCACATACTAGAGGTGCCCATTGTCTGCATTTTCCCAGGTGTGAATTATGCTTTGAACCCTTCCTGGGAAACTTGGCATTCAAAGCCATTTTCCCTAATTGGCCACTTGAGACCAGGAAGAAGCCTACGTGACCCAAGGGGTATAAAGAGGGGTTTAGTAGCCCACCCCATTTGAGCTCCAATCATCTATACCTGCTGGCAGGTATATGTTGTCTCCCGAGGTCTGTGGGACGCCCAGCCTCGCCCTACTTCTTCCCGAGGGATTGAGAGAAAGACGCTGGCCACGCCAAGTCTGGAACGCAGGGGTGAGACTATATACCTGCTAGGTGTCTATTTTGCATGCATTTAATAAGAGCTCAGAGAACCAAAAGGATTTCATGGTACCTGTAAGTGACTTCTTAGTGTAATTTCTGTCCTGTCCTTTGTAGTGGCTGTGTTATCTGTAACACAGTAATAGCATTTAACAGCTAAGTTTACCCTGTAACAATAAAATAGTAACTGTTTAAGCTGTGACCTGACTCCTTCAGTTGCTGTAACAGAACCAAGCACAATTTTAAAAGAACTCCAGCTGGTCATAAGGGACAGATATAGGGAGAGCTTGAGCGTTGGATCGTGTCGCTTCCAGGGGACAGATCCGTTGGGGCATCTCTCAGCCTCCCCAGGCTGCCCGCTGCGAAGGGATCGTGTATCCTAGCAGTCAAAATCTGAGGTGTAATAAGCTCTCCCTGTAACTTCTTGGGGCGCTCGTCAACCTCCTCCAGGTTGCCCGCTGCTAAGGGACCCCAGTCCTAGCAGTTGAAGTCTCGGGTGTATAACACACACACACCACTCACTCCCCTGACCACCGGCTGACAGAACTGGCGTAGTCGGCAGGATTGTGTTATAGGTTTAAATACAGCAACATGAAGCTAGTCATGGTAAATACTGATTTCAGTAAAGTAGAAAAGAATTTTTGCCCAGGAAGGTTGGGGCAACCCAAATGGAACAGAGAAATGTTAGAAAAGGATTGGGGAGATCCTGAGGAGTTGTGGGTGCAGTTCTGTAAGTACAGAACTGCTTGCAAGTTAAAGAATGGGACAAAGCCTGAGACTGTGGAAAGGAGCCACTTTCCATTTAGCAAGGAAAACAGGATCAGGCCCAGACAAGCAGGCAGGTAACAGATAGATTGAAGGCCTTGTGGTAGAACTGAGGAAAAGGCAGTCAGTACATGTACTGGAAATCTAAATCCTTAAAACAATACTTACAAGAGTAATATCTGAAACAAGGCCAGTTTTTTTTATTTTTTTTTTAGAGATAAGAAAGTGTTTTAAGAAAAGAAAAACCCACAGAGAATTTAACTCTACAGAGAATGGAGAGAATTGAGCAGTTGTGCAAATGCTAAAATGGTGTAGATAGAAAATTGTGGTTTCTTTGCAGCCATTCTGAAGGAAAAATGGGCCCTTTTTCCAAAGGAATGTCTGTAAATAATCCAGGCAAATTTGACTCAAATCCGTACATTTGATTATAGATACTGCTAAAAGAACTCTAAAGGGAGGGGGTTTCTATTGGAACTTAACTATCCCAATGAATAAAAAGGGAATGTAATTGTTGTACAGCTATGTAGAAATAGTGTAAGAAAGGTTCAGAGAGAATGTATGTGTATCTGTGTGTATATAATATATATATATAGTGTAAATAAGTGAGGTTTTCAAGGTCCAGTAATCTTATTTTGTAGGTTTAAAACAAATTGGTTTGGTTTACTTTTAGTAAGACCATTTCAGTCCAAGTTGTTTAATGAAAGTACAGGTAAACTGTAAGCATAAAGAAAGAGTTACACCCTATGCAAAGTTTAATGTGGCTAAGTAGTGTTGTAAACAAAGACTGCACATTTTCCTGTGACATGCCATGTATATTGTAGAAGGGGTAAAAACTGCAAACAAATTAAAATGCTGTGGAGGCTCCAGGAGCCACAACAGGTTGTAATTTCCTTTGTGATGCAAATGCCCTAGCTGGCAGCACAAAGAAGCTTTGCAGGTAATGGCTAAGTTTGATCAGCAAACTACCTGAGATCAGAAAGTTCAAACTGTAGCCCTCCAGAAAGTCAAACATAAAAGTGAGAATCTAAAAGGATTTATGTTTGCACAATGCTAAATGTGAGAACAGATACAGAAGGGGGAGCAACCTTTGGTAGCAACAAGATGGAGTGTGCTTGTGGGTGTGTGAGAGTACGAGTGTAATGTATCATATGCATATGATAAGTATTGATTGATCTATGTATGTTCAATAAATGTGACGTGTTGCCTTATCCCCAGAAAGAAAGAAAAAAAAGGAGATATTGGTATTGCTATTTTAGTCCCAATAGGAGGTTGGGTATACTAGAAAATGTTTAAATATGTAAGCAGTCTTTTTAAGAAGGCTCCCAGAGAGAAGACTGAGAAATTGGCATTTGTAAAAGATGTTACCCCTTTTGAACAAAATCTTGCAAAAGTTCGGGCATAGCCCTTGGTCTGATCTAGTGTTAGCTGCTGTCCATACAATTTCAGACCTAGAAGACAAATTGGCTAACTACTTGTGGATATGTAAACCGTTGCTCCCAATGAAGGGGGAAGCACTGCAGCTTGACTTCTATGGAAAACCTGTAATGAGGTGTTCCTCAAATTGACTGAATATAAGAATGTAAATATGAAACTGCAAAAATGTAAAAGCCTCTGCTGCAGAAGTAGAGAGGTAGAAATGCATGTCCCTCAGTACCCAGACAGAGCTAGATTCCCTTAAGGATGGGTACTGAGAGTTAAAGCAACGCTCAGATTTTTCAGGAATATGCTTAAGAAAAGGACCAGGAGGTGTGGGGCTTAGTGAACAAGGCCACCCTCCTTGCTAAAACTGGTAATAGGCAAACTGGCGAATTGATTACATTGGCCCATTACCCTCCACCAGACAGAGAAGGAAATATGTTTTGACTGGAGTAGAGATTGTCTCGGGAATTGGCTTTGCCTACCCAACCCGATTAGCAATGGGATTGTCAACCATCATGGGACTAAACCGCTCAACAGCACTCGTCCCAACACCCCAAGTAATACAATCAGATAAGGACTCCAAATATGCCCCTGGGGATACTGTTGTAGTCAAACACCCCAGCCTGGGCACACATACCTGTGTACTTCAGTCTTATAAAGACAACAGTGTTTGGATTATTGCAAACCCCGACAAGATGCCAATAACTATAACTAAGGCTTGGATTGTATCCAAGACCGGTTGACTTTATGTTTTCTTTTAGAATCAAACTTGGTTGTGTGGCAGACCCCGATCCGAGCGACAGCATGATGTTTGGACTCGTTGCAACGTTCCTTGTGGCCACAGCAGCCTCTGCCGTTCCCAGACACCCTTTCCAGAATGCCATCCAAACGGACTGTTGGATGTGTACACTGATGAACTTTTCCACAGGACTAGGGATTGAATTTGTCCCTTTAAACTTGAATGACTGGTGGAACAAGAGTGACATCCTCAAGTGGGGACCAGCCTGGTTTGATGACAGCAGCTCCAGCAGCTACAAACTTTTAAATGACTCTGGGAAAGGAACTTGGGGGGTGGCATGGACAATGGCAACCTACACTATGGGGTCAAACTCTAGAGTATATAACAGGAAGCTCCAGGGAAGTGTACCCCATCTGCTTTGAGAACAAAAATGGTACTGGACCCCACCTCGGGTGGTTAGGGGACCAGCAGTGTACCCACATTGTAAGTTTTAATGAGAAATTAAAAGTCTGGGATGTCTATCCCAGTGCAACCCACCAAAAACCCTTAAGGTGTTGGGGATATAACATCTCCCAAGGTGGCACACCACTATCTAGCAATGTTACCATTATTCCCCTAAACTTCAGCCAATACCCGGAAGGAAAAGCCTGGTACAATCAGTCATTATTCATTATTCCTAACACCGGTCAAATATACAACCCCACACTGGTAACTAGTAACACCCTACTCCCAAACCAGTGTGCTAGGGCAGAGCTTTTTGCAGCAGATCAGGTCCTACAGGACTTGCTGCTTGCCTTGCACTGCACAGCCGCTAATGATAGTCGCTGTGCTACACACCATACCCCAAAGAAAGGACCCACTGGAACAGGGTGGTATAAGGGACCCTACTCCCCTACTCTGAAGAAAGAGCCAGGACTCTCTTTCATTTGTGGACAGAAAGCCTACAAGTATCTGCCACTGAATTGGATGGGGCGCTGCTCACTGGGGCATGCCGCCCCTGGGGGACTCACTGTACACCCCCACATTATGGCTCCTGATATCACTAACCTTGGAAGTTTCCTGCACCGGATGCCAAGAAGATTCACCCTGAACCCCCTTATAGAACGCTCTACAGATTTTTCACCAGTTCACCCGTGCATTCCTGCCCTGGTTTGGAGTAGCTGAGCTGGAGAAGGCATTAGTGAATACCCTTAGATGCAGTTTTAGCCCAGCAGGGGGGAAGTATGTGTGATAATTAACCAATCTTGCTGCTTACAAATTAAACAAGATGCATTCACTATAAAGGGCACTGTTAAGGTGCTACACGCTGTAACTGAGGAGGGAAAAGCCTCATGGCTAGATTGGCTAGCCCAACACCTAGGATTTCCGTTAACTCCATTCCTTCACTCTATTGTAAATACTATATTAACCATTTTACTTGTTGTAATTGCTTGTTGCATGCTTCTATGTATTGTTAAGCGTTTGGTGTACACTGCTACCTCCTCTGCACAAGTCCGGTATATGGCATTGGGGAGCGATCCTAATCAATCCCTTGATCCAAAATTATCTGATCAGACCCTGCCGACAGGGCGATTTTAGCTTCCTCCAAGGAGGGCAAAAAGGTGCTGGCATCACCGCCATCTTGCGTTCTGGGACATAGTGAGGCGTGTCAAGGGGGTGGAATGTAGCCAGACATGAACCCCATCTTGTTTTTCCCCCCCCCCAGAGAGCAAGAGAAAGGCAGTCAGCCTTTGATGCCCTGGGAACGCAGGGGTGCTGCATGTCCCTGACTCTAATAAACAGAAACCAGACAGTAAATGGGCTAGCTGACAACCAGGGGACCTCCTGCTGCCCTGATGGCTAGCACCAGTAATTGACACGCCTACACTATCCCAGGAGAGGAATCTTCGCCCATCACATACTAGAGGTGCCCATTGTCTGCATTTTCCCAGGTGTGAATTATGCTTTGCACCCTTCCTGGGAAACTTGGCATTCAAAGCCATTTTCCCTAATTGGCCACTTGAGACCAGGAAGAAGCCTACGTGACCCAAGGGGTATAAAGAGGGGTTTAGTAGCCCACCCCATTTGAGCTCCAATCATCTATACCTGCTGGCAGGTATATGTTGTCTCCCGAGGTCTGTGGGACGCCCAGCCTCGCCCTACTTCTTCCCGAGGGATTGAGAGAAAGACGCTGGCCACGCCAAGTCTGGAACGCAGGGGTGAGACTATATACCTGCTAGGTGTCTATTTTGCATGCATTTAATAAGAGCTCAGAGAACCAAAAGGATTTCATGGTACCTGTAAGTGACTTCTTAGTGTAATTTCTGTCCTGTCCTTTGTAGTGGCTGTGTTATCTGTAACACAGTAATAGCATTTAACAGCTAAGTTTACCCTGTAACAATAAAATAGTAACTGTTTAAGCTGTGACCTGACTCCTTCAGTTGCTGTAACAGAACCAAGCACAATTTAAAAGAACTCCAGCTGGTCATAAGGGACAGATATAGGGAGAGCTTGAGCGTTGGATCGTGTCGCTTCCAGGGGACAGATCCGTTGGGGCATCTCTCAGCCTCTCCAGGCTGCCCGCTGCGAAGGGATCGTGTATCCTAGCAGTCAAAATCTGAGGTGTAATAAGCTCTCCCTGTAACTTCTTGGGGCGCCCGTCAACCTCCTCCAGGTTGCCCGCTGCTAAGGGACCCCAGTCCTAGCAGTTGAAGTCTCGGGTGTATAACACACACACACCACTCACTGCCCTGACCACCGGCTGACAGGAGGGCAGGGCCCACAGGATGCCAGAGCAGCCTTTTTCTGCGGGGAGCTCGGGCCCCCTGCGGGCAGGGACTGCTGCCGCCCTGCACTGCTGCTCTGTATCAGAGGCAGCAGTGAAGGGTGGCAGGCAGGAGCCAGTCTGTGTGAGGAGCCAATTTTTAAACCGGCTCCCCTCATGGACGAGCTCTGCCCACGAGTCTGTGTCAGGCAGAAGTACAGGGCATCATGGGGCTCCCCGGGAGCAGTGCCAGGAGGGCACTGGCTGCTGGCCCTGCCCCAGGGGGAGCATTTTAGTAACTGTGTAACCGCACAGGGTGGCTACACGATTACTAAAATAACCAATACCTAACATCCCTAGTTTCAGCGCATTTCCTAGCAACCAAAGTGCTGATAACATTTCAGCTGCTGAGCCAGTAATCCGTCCACGTGAAAAATTTCCATGATGTAATAAGTAGTAGAAAAAGGGATAGAGAAAAGGATGTAATAAGTAGTAGAAAAAGGGATAGAGAAAAGCCCTGGACCTTAAAGCTGGTGTTCTTTAGTACAGATAAATAGCTTTAACACATGTACATCTAAAAATGTTTGTTTTCTGGTATGGAGAAACAAGTTGAATTTAACTATTAGAACTATAAAAAGCTGGATGATGGGACAACCTGGGTTTCCTATTAAAACAGCAACTTCGTTAAACTTTCTTGCCTAATGATCAAATGCTCAAGTCCCTTTCCATTGCCACAGCTAATTTAAAGTGCATTTTGAATCAGAACCTAAAAGAGTTTGGACACAGCAAATAAAGTTCTTTATCTGGATGAGAGTTAGCTATCCAAAGCTTAATCTTGTCATGACTTAAGTGATATTGATTAACAGAGGCAAGCAGCTAGAGATGCCAAGAATAATATCTGCCCCTTTAATTGACATTGTTTACCTTTAATTGGGTCAGGTTTATGATATGAAAATATGTTTGGATTCTCAGCTGCTACTAGGAAATCAAACAGCTGCAATAGAGATGTCTGGTTTTTACCATTCACAGCCAGCTAGTGGATTGTAACCATTCCTTTCAGATTAGGACTTTGCAACTAACATCCATGCCCTTGTCGTTTCAAGATTAGGCAAGTGCAAAGACATTTAGACAGAGTTGCACCTTAAAAAGCATTCAGAAACTGAAGCTTAGACAGAATGCAGCACTCTGCTTGACAAGTAGAGTACATCGCTATCTACTACCAGAATGCCTTTACTCATGTCATGCCATCAAAGTTGAAAGCATCAGAGATACTAGAAGTGAATCCCCACACTGAAGAATTGTCGGCAGGGTATTCACTAGGGGAATGTCTACACACCAGTGTTATTTCAGAATAACTGACATTATTCTGAAATAACATAGTCCACATCTACACTACAGGCAGTTATCTTGACATAATGTCAAAATAATGTCGAGCTGGAGGACTTCTTACGCCAAGACCTGTAACCCTCATTTTACAAGACTTCCTGCTGTGTACACACCACCAAAAGCTGAAATAAGCTATTTCAATTTAAGCTACGCAATTGACATAGCTCAAGTTGTGTAGCTTATTTCGGCTTTAGCCCTGCTGTATAGACATGCCCTAAGAGAGCTCTGTAGCTTTGGAATTTTACTCACTTTGTCCAAAATAATCCAAATCCAATGACTTGAGAATACTCTAAAAACTCTTCTTTTCACCCTTTCTTCTCCCCCACCCTCCCAGCATTTGGGGAAATGCTTAGGAGACAGAAAGAAGAGGAAAATTAATTGAGTTGTTTGGTTTGTCATAGGGATGCTAACATGTAGACGACTACACGATTAACCGATAAGCCTGAGCTTATCGGTTAATCTTTTCAACTACATGCATACCCTCCTCTTGCTGCCTCTGTATCAGAGGCAGTGGAGTGGGGGAGTGGAAGCCGGTGTTCATGAGGAGCTGGCTTCAAAGCTGGCTCCCACAAGCACTGGATCCACCTGCCCCCCACCCTGCCCTGCTGCCTCTTATAAAGAGAGGTACCAGTGCGCAGGGTGGGGTGGGGGGGGGGGGGGAGGGGGCAGGCGATGCACGCAGGGAGCCAGCTTTCAAGCTGGTTACCTGTGTGTGCCAGCTCCACAGACCCCCCACCCCCATCTCTCAGAGGCAGTTGGGGGAGGAGGAGAGGAAGAGGGGAGAGCCGGTCAGGGGAGGCTGACTTAAAAGTCGCTTCCCCCCCAGTACCGGCTCTGTGGTGCCACCTTCCTCTCCCCCTCCCCGCTGCCTCTATCATAGGCAACAGCATTGGGGTGGGAAGCCTGCCGCGAAGCAACCTATGTCTGCAGTGGCCCAGGCTTGCCACAGAATGAGGCTGCTCCACAGCAGCAGCTCCTGTCTATGGGCGGGCCCAAGCTTATCAGGCTGTTAAGGAGACCTTGTCCTAATGGCACTCAAAAAGATAAAGAAACAGGTCTCAAGATGCTTAAAGACAACTTAGTTTGATAGCATTTACCACCAACTGTACACTCCATAACAGAAACACTAACCCAGGAACCAAACCCTTCAACAAATCCCATTGCCAACTCTGCCCACACATCTATTCCAGTGTCACCATCATAGGACCTAACCACTTCAGGCATCCCATCAAAGGCTTGTTCATCTGCACATCTACTAATGTGATATATGCCATCACTTTAGCATCCCTGGACACACAGACTTGAAAGTTGCCTTTCTTAAGCAAAAAACTTCAAAAACAGACTGCAACATGAAACTGCTGAGCTGAAATTCATATACAAATTTGACACCATCAGAATGGGTCTGAACAGAGACTGGAAATGGCTCTCTCATTATAAGACATAACTTTTCCCCTTTAGGTAGTTTCACTTTATCACTATTGGAAGTAAGCCACATCTACCCTGATTGAATTAGCACTGCTGTAACACTCCTATCTCTGTATCCCTACCATATATTTCTTTCACTTCATGCATTTGATGATGTGAGTTGCAACTTGTTGTTTTTACTGAAGCAGACTAACACGGCTACTTCTCTGAAATCTGTAATATGTTAGAAACCTCTTATAGACACGTCTGATGACTACAGTCCTGTAATGTCTCTGGAAAGAAGTTCACTTATGATTATTTTGTTTCCAACACTTAAAAGGCAAGGATTTATAAACATGCCAATATTTCCTAAATTAATGGTATACAAAAATCTTAAGATAGATGCAAGGTGTATAAGTGACATAGCTAAGGATATTCGGAGCCCTTCTTGCAGGGGACAAAAAATAACTGACATATGAGTGCTATGCCGTAAGAATTAAGCCACTGTATTTCATCCTTTAGTTCAGTGGATCTGAAACTTTAAAAAATCAAGAACCCCCAAGCCTTCCGATGTTCAGGAAACGCTCTATTCTGTATAACATTTAGATAGGTAACATTGATGTTTATTTTTAAACTTTTTAAAATTTATTTACATTTTTAAACTTGGGGGAAACTGGTGGGAGGTGAGAGAATATTATTAAATGACTGTAGAAACAGAGATTTAAAAAGTTAACATTTTATACTCATTAAAAGACAAATGGTAAACATCTCATGTCAAAATATAAAAAGTAAATACCGTTAAATCAAACAGTTCTCAAGCAGCATTTTTCTTACTTTTCCTATATGTAATTTTTGATTGTGGTGAATAGAAATATTTTTTCCACTGGTTTGTGTGTACTGTGAAAATGACATTTACCAATAAAAATCTGATCTTCCAGACTATTAGGTAGAATACCTAATACAGGGACAGGCAATCATTTTTGATGGGGGACCATTCCAAGGATTTGGTAAGTGGTCAAGGGCCGCACTGTCCATGATGTTAATGGAGGAAGTGAAGGTTCTGGGATGGAGCTTGGATGCAGAAAAAAGCTTGGGGTAAGGGATTCGGGTGAAGGAGAGTGTGTGGGGTCTAGGAGGGAGTTTGGGTGAAGGAGACAATTGTGACCTGGGGCACTGGACTGGGGTGCAGGGATTTGTGTAGTGACCTAGGGCAGGAGGGGATTGTCATCTGGGGCAGGAGATTTGGGTGCCAGATCTGCAAGGACATATGGGCAAAGGAGGGGAGCAGAGGGTTTGGGTATGTAGAGTAGGGAGGGCAGGAGTGGGGGGCAGAAAGTTGGGGAAGGGAAGAGCTGGGGTGCCAGAGGGTACTCTGGCAAAGAGACTTACCTGTGTAACTCCCAGCCAGCAGCCCAGCAAGTTTCTCAAGCAGCGTGCCTGCCTGCCCTACCCCCGCACAGGCTGCAGGGCCATGCGCATGTGTGAATAGCTACGAGCCAGAGGGAAGGGGGTATGGTGCTTTATTGCTGCCTAGTAATAGAAATGCCTGTTATTTAAATGGGCTGTTCTCATTGGCCCGTTTCTGGCCAGAAACTGGCCAATGGGATTGTGCCAGGGGTGGAGACAGCGCATGAAGCTTTCACACAACCCCTCCCCTTCAGGCTCACACTTTTGAAAGAGAATTAGCCTGGCAGACACATTTCTGAGCAGTGTGTGGGTGGGACAAGGCAAGCAGGGAGCCTGCCTGGGGCTCCCTGCTGAGTCTGCAGGTCAGATCTGGTGGCTTGGTGGGCTCGATCTGGCCTGCGGGCCGTATTTTGCCCAGGCCTGACCTAATACCTTGGTACCTCCACCCAGGCCTGTGTTCTGAATGGGGGCTTATAGGAATAAATGTTCCAGTCTAAATTAAATGATCACATACAATTTCCACCCTCCACCCCAAGAATTCCTGCCTCATTCAGTTCACAGGATGAACTAAATTTTGTTATCTGGAAATTCTCATCAGTTAGAAATTTGGTAATGATGACACTATCCTACAATACATGCAAGCCAGAAAAATATTATGCAAATGTCAAAACACAAGTTAAGATTTTTAAAATGCATTATATTCATCCAATGGTTATGTAACAGTATGCAGTATTATGCCAGACAAAAGGTGTTTTATGATTTTCACTATTCACCAATGTTGTCTAGGTTATCCATTCCTAAAACAATTTTAAGGCAGTTATCATTAAAGTAAAATGGTATACATTCGTATAGTGATTCTCCTAGTGCCTAATTTGAAGCCCATTGATGTTAATAGGCTTTGGTTCAGGCTCAAGTGATTTCACATCAAATATATTCAGTTTATAAGTAAAAAGATGATATTCCTCTAGCCTGGAAAACTCCAACACATTAAGCTTTGTTGTTGTTGTTACTAGTGATGTAAAAAGATAAAAAACAAGTTATCCTCAATAGCAAACTATCTGTAATTCCAGTAGCATATTCATAAGAAGGCTGCTGTAAGGATAATTTTGCCATCTTTCACATTTTAGTAGTACTAATTAAATGTGTTACATATGTTCAGAGATCAATGCAAACTGACTGATCTTATTTAATTCTTAAAATATAGCAAAATATTTAGGTCAGACTGAATTTATACTACTTATTCTCACTTTTAACTTATTTAAGTAAAGAAATCACAAAAGACAGTTACCTTTTTTCATAACTGGTGTTCTTTGAGATGTATCGTTCACATACATTCTAGTCAGGTATGTGTGTGCCTCGTGCATGAGCATCAGAAACTTTTCCCCCTTGCAGCTCCTATAGGGTTGGCAGCGGAGACCTTTACAGTATCAGTCCTTATGTACCACTACCAACTCTGCTCCTCAGTTCCTTCTTGCTAGCTACTCCAACAGTAAAGGAGTGTGGGTACTGGATGTGAACAACACATCCCAAACAACACCAATTACAAAAAAAGGTAACTGCCTTTTCTTCAAGTGCTTGTTCAGCTAGGGTATGTCTAGACTACATGCCTCTGGTGACAGAGGCGTGTAGATTAGGCTACCCGGCATAGGCAAAGAAGCGGGGATTTAAATAATCCCTGCTTCATTAAAATAAACATGGCCACCGCACTGTGCCGACGATCAGCTGATCCGGCACAGCGCGGTAGTCTAGACGCGGATCAGTCAGCTGGGGAAGCCTTTGCTGACCGATCCCTTACGCCTCATGAAACGAGGCTTACAGGATCAGTCGGCAAAGGCTTCCCCAGCCAGAGCCGCTGGGCTTCGTGGCATAGACGTGATGATCTCGCTCCTCCCTACCTGTTATATAGATCATTGTGCTCGTGTTGTCTGTGCACACTGCCACACAGTCACCTCGTACTTGCAAGCAGAATACCTGGCAGGTGAGCCTGACTACCCTGATCTTTTTCACACTGATATGGAGAGCAGAGTTCGTGGAGCTCCACTTGCCCATGGTCCTTAGGGTCCCCAGATGGACTCCCCACCCAATGTCCAAAGTGTCTGTTACGAGTGTCAATGTGCGAGCATAAGCAACCCCTTTGCAGGCATTGCCCAGGTCCAACCACCATGAGAGGGTGGCCGTTTCTGTTCGAGGAACTGAGACCACCATGTCTAGACTGTCCCACATTGGTCAGGTTAACCAACCTTGGAGAGGCCTGAGGTGGAGCCTCATGTACCTGACTACATGGAGGCACAATACCATGTGCCTCAATAATCACAGGAAGGTCCTCACTGTCACAGTGGGGCACTGTGTGGATGGAGCTATAATGCCAGTTATCATTTGAAACAGGGAGTTGGGTAAGCTGGCTCACTCCTGAATCAAGTCTAGAGTTGCTCCAATGAACTCTATTCTTTTTACTGGAGTCAGTACGGGTTTTTCCTCATTGAGGAGAAGACCCAATGACTGGAGTAACCTGAGAGTCAGGTGTACCTGTGATTGTAGCTGCTCTCTCAAGTGTCCTTTCAGTAACCAATCAATCAGACAGGGAAAGAGCTGAATCCCTTTCTTGCGAAGAAAGGTGGCCACCACTGACATGCACTTGGTGAACAGCCACGGTGCAGTGGACAGACAAAATGGAAGCACCATGAACTGGTAGTGACCCCTTTGACACTACAAATCTGAGGTAGTGCCTGTGCGCCGGAAGAACCGCTATATGAAAATACTAGGGCTGTCAAGCAATGAAAAAATGTAATAGCGATTAATCGCGCGTGCCTCCCCCTTTGAAACACCGCTGCAGTGTTTCAACAGGGCAGCGCTGCATAGAGCCAGGGATCAGCTAGAGCTCCCAGCTGACCCCGGGCTCCATGCAGCACTGCAACTTTGAAGCGCCGGGGCAGTGTTTCCAAGGGGCAGCGCGTGGCATTTCAGCGGAACCCGGGGTTCTGGGGAAATGCTGTGGGGAGCCCGGGATCAGCTGGGTAGTCCCCAGCTGACCCGGGGCTCCACAGAAGCTGCCCCTTTAAAACGCCACCTTCACGCATTTCAAAGGGACAGTGGAGCCCGGGGTTCGCTGGGGACTACCCAGCTGATCCCAGGGCTCCGTGTTGCGCTGCCCCTTTGAAGCGCCGGAGTGGCACTTCAAAGGGGCAGTGAAGCATTAACGCTTGCAATTAACGCTTTAAAAAAATTAACGCGTTAATCCTGCCCTGAGTAAATCGCAGGTGTTAATGCATGTGAATTGACAGCCCTAGAAAATACACATCCTTCATGTTGAGGGCAGGATGCCGGTTGCCCAGATCTAGGGAGGGATAATAGAGCCTAGGGAGACCATGCAGCACTTTTCCTTTTGTATGTGCTGATTGAGATCTTGCAAGTCCAGAATGGGCCTCAGCCCCCCCCCCTTTTTGCCTTCAGAATTAGGAAATATTGGGAGTAAATCTCCCTGCCCTCAATTACCCTTGGGGGACCTCTTGAATTGTGCCCAGCACAAAGAGCAACTGGGGAGATGCTTGTGACAGGCGTCCCGGATGAGGGCTTGGGAACGGAGATGATGGGGTGGGGGCAAGAAGAACTGCAGGGAATATCCCACCCCAACCATGCACAGGACCCATCGGTCCAAAGTGATATGAGACCATACACAGTAGAAGTGGGAGAGCCTGCCTGAAAATAAAAAGGTGAGGATCTGGGGAAACCAGTACATTGTCCGTGAGTGCACCTTCAAAACTTTTGTTTGGGTCCTGAGGAAGATTTGGAGGCATTGTTGCTCTGGCCTGATGTCTGGTTGGGTGTCCTGCAATTATTATTTCTACTCTACTGATGAGGTTGCTCCTGTCAATGTCTCGGAACATACCTCTGCAGCAGAGGTTGAGGTCTGAATGATCACCTCTGGGATGCTGGAGTGTGCATAGCCAGCGACTTCATAGAAGCCCTCAATCTTAAAAAATGGAGCTTTGAGTCAGTCTGCTTCCAAAATATGCTCCTCCCTTGAAGGGAAGGTCCTGTATGGTCAGTTGGACCTCCAGCGGCAACCCCAATGACTGGAGCCATGAAGACCAACTCATTACTATCCCTGTGGACAGGGTTCTCACCACTGAATCAGCTGAATCGAGAGATTCCTGCAGAGAGGTTCTGGCTACTGTTCTACCCTCGTATAAGTGCCAAGAACTCCTACCTGGAATCTGGATGAAGGAGCTCTTTGAACTTGGCCACTGCTTCCCATGACTTGTAGGAGTACCTGCTTAGGATAGCCTGTTGGTTTGCTATCTTCAACTACAGGCCTCCGGCTGAATGTATCCTTCTCCTGAAGAGGTCAAGTTTCTTGGCCTCCTTGGCCTTAGGTACTGGCACTTGTTGACCTTGTCTCTTCTTTTCGTTAATGGCTGAGACCACCAGAGAGGAGGGATGGAGATGCGAGAAAAGGAATTTGTAACCCTAGGAAGGCATAAAGTATCTCCTTCTCCATGCCCTTTGCTGTGGGTGCTACTGAGGCTGGCGTTTACCACAGTGAATTATAATTAGCCTGGATGGTCTTTATAATTAGCAGCGCCACCATCAAAGGACTTTTTGTGTTAAAATGTACCCTATAGGATGTTCCGACTCTGGAGTCTTCCAGTGGAGGAAATCCAAATTGCGTACCACCTGTCTCAGGAGCTCCTGGTATGCCCTATGATCAACCAGCGGAGGCTCTGCCATTGTGGTCCCTGCCACTATCTCATCTGGGGAGGAGGATGAAGAGGCTGGAGGTGGTAGCAGGTCTGGAGGTGGCGCAGAATGCTTTTGATCTGTGCTTCTCCTGCTCCCCTGCATAGGGAGGTCTCCAGCATAAGAGCAGGATCCGGGATCTCTGTGGGTGGGATGCCTTCTCGCATAGGTCAAGAGATCATTGCTAGGGAGATTCTCAAGGGTCACCTGTCCCTCGGGAATCTGGAGCGGTGGTGAGCAGATGCCACTGATCAAGAAACTTTGGACGCATGTTGGACTTGATGGTAGGCTAAAGGAGTCCAAAATGGATGCTAGGCTGGAGGGGGCCATTGAGCCTGCCACAGTGCCGGAGGGTCTTTTCTATATCTACTGTTGCAACTTCTACGGGAGTACACAGTATCGCTTCCAACTTCAATGCTGATGGCAAAGACCATGGTGGTGCCGAAGAGCCCAGTGCTGGTGTCCTATGTCGGGAAGTCAGCAATGCCAGAGAGCAGTGCCGTGAAGATTGTGAGGTTGAACTGTGCCGGTCATGACAGGACAAGGACCGGGCCCAGTGTGGGGCACTGGGGATGGCAGCTCTAGTCTCCGCGTACTGGTGTTGAAGCTCTGGCATTGGGGATTCGTCTGGCCTCCACGGTGTCAGCGGAAGTACTGGGGTGACTGGTGCCAGCAGGGGTGAGCACTCCAGAGATGAAGAAGCCAACCTGCAACAGTTGGAACAGACTGAGGGCACCTTACAATAGCTGGCTTGCCTCTAGATTGTAGTGTTCTTGGCATTGCCAGCAGCTTGTCCTGCACCAAAAGTGCTCCAGTCTCTGAAATCTTAAGAGGTCCCTCGTAGCCTCATATGTGTCTGGTGTGGATGGAGAGTTCAGAACGTAGACAGGACTTCAGTCCCCGGTGATATGCTGTACATCAAACTCAACAGTGCTCACACCAGTGCTGGAATCGACGGCATGTCCTGGTGAGCCTTGTGCACAGTTTTCTTGCACTGCACCGGCTCCTGCTGGGGACAAGTCTTATGTGGAGAGCATCCTCTACCCTCCTTACAGTTGCGCGACACAGAAGATGTTGAATGGTGCCTGGTGCCGATGGTTTCGGTGCCAGTGGACTTCAGCACTGACAATCTTTAGCAATGCCTTTTTTTGGTGCAGTCTCACATACCTAGGCTGGTGCACTGTGGACTGAACTTGCTCCTGGTGCCAACCTGCCTGAACAACGCCAGTCTTAGCACCACCTCCATTAGGAGTTGCTGACACTGATATTCCCAGTCCTCTCCTATGAGGCTTGAACCCCTTGCAAATCTTGCACTTTTCTGCCTGGTGTTCTTCTCCCAGACACCCGAGACAGGAACTGTGCAGATCACTGTTTGGGATAGGTCATATGCAAACAGTACAAGATTTACACCCTGGTGCTGTCAGCATGCCCCAGCACCCTGGAAGGGTAAAACGTGTGGGCACAGTCGTCCACTCCTAACTACTGTCTAACCAACCAGCCACAACTTTAGAAACTAAAGTAGAATGTGTGCTACGGACTAGAAGCTTGCCTAAGCAAGACAGCTAGAAGTCCCAATGCCATCACAGATAGTAAGGAGGAACTGGGGGAGGGGTAGGATCAGCAGTGATGTATAAGGGCTGATATAGCGGCACCTCTGTAGGGGTCTCCACAGCCAATGCTATGGAAGCTGCTAGGAAAAAGTTTCCCATGTTTGTGCACATGGCTCACACGCACCTGATTGGAATTGATGTGAACAAGCACTCAAAGAGCCACCTAATTTTATATTCAGCTAAGCCCAAGGAAAAAAGGGTATGAAGCTAAAGAGTACGAATTGACAAAATAAAGAACATGTATATAGGGAAACAATGTAATAAAAGAACCGATCTTCCGTTTAGCATATTTACTTATCAATTTTTACATTTTTCTGCTCAAAATAATCTGATTCTTCTAGGCTATCATGCTTTTCAGACATCAAAAGTTCTATATAATCAAAGTTTCTCTAACAATTTTTGTTGATGTACGAGGCAGAAATTAGTCTTTGAAATGCTAGTAGTAGAAAGAATTTGTTTTGCTTGGCCAAATAAGTAACTGGATTTCACTCGAAGACACATGTAATATTTTTGTTGACTTAAAAAAGAATCACGTTTCTGACTAGCCACATCTTACAAAGGGCAAGCATTCTATTTCAAACTGTTTGCACAGTTTACATGTTGCTATAATTTCTTTTTCCGTTTCACAAACAAAATATTTGCATTGAAAAAAGAGCTCTCTCCTTAATGGCACAAATGTTACGTTTCACCACAGAATTAGGGATAAGTCTGGCAGCAAGTAATTTTATACTTGCATGAATATCTGTCAGGGAAAATATAAAAAAATCCTGGAAAAACACTTTGTTATTACTGTGATTGAACCTTGCAGAATTTACTTTCACATGCAAAACATCAATTTGCTCATTCTCATAATGCTGATTAAGCAAATTTATTTGCTTATCCCCACCCCCCAAACCACTTGAACCAAGTAAAAAACTGAGCAAAATTTTGCATACCAGTTGTATATATTTCACTTTTCCCTCATGCATTTAGAGCTTCCTCCATTTTCCCTACCTGGCAGCATACTTAATTTACTAATTAACAGCACACCGTAACTGAACACATTAAATAGCATCTTTATTCCTCATCTAGTCTCCCCCTAATGGAAAGGTTTAAATCAAGAAAAAATTGCTCATTTTTTATTTCAGTTAAGAATTCATGGAAAAGAATCAGATCAGCTACAAAATGCATACATTCTATACATCAGAGCAATGTATTTATGTTTCATGATTGGGGTTAAAAAAAGCAGTTACATTTTAGTATCCTACAATCTATATTTTACAAATTTATAAATTGGGAATTGAATCCAAAACTTACATTTCACAGTCATTTGTAAATTACATTATACTTTATGTTTATTTGTGATTGTTTTTATTATGTATAACTGTCAATATAATCAAATGAACTGAAGAATACCCAAGTGTCAAATAGAAAAGTAGTACAGATACTTTTCAACAGCATTTTCAACTGTTCTAAATTTGAAGTCTTCCTTAAAAACTGTTCGCTACATGAAGGTTTCAGACAGCAAACCTTCAAGTTAGGCTTGAATTCTAAAGAATCCTTCAGAAAACCTTGCAGGCATAGCTCAAGAAGCCAGTACATTGTTATTTCTCTGTTACTAGTGGTTTCCTTAAAAGTGAGACAAACTGGAATTAAGAAGGCAATGTGCCTACTAAGCTTCCGAACTAAAGCACTGAGTCAATGGGAAAAAAATTCCCAGGACTAGGGAAGAGATGTTAGATTATCTTCATTTGATTTTCCCTTGTATTATATAATTTCTTTCTTTTCATACTAAATTAAGACAAGTCAGTATAACATTCACAATGTTTTTTTTGAGAAAGGAAAGTCCTCAAAAACATCTTGAGGAAAGACAAATTAAGATATAATATGTAATTTATTTACAGATTTCTACAAGTAATAGATGAACTGCTCTCAGCAACAGTACTTGTGTGAATGATAGTTAACGTGTAGGCATTCATCAGCTGGGAGGAGAGCTTAGACACATAAATAATTAACTGAGGTGCCTGGAGGCCCACTCATACTAAAGAAATAGTATTGTCAACCACCAAAAAACCCAGTGTGCATTAGGAATCTCAAAACTTGGCACTTAAAGGTCAAGAAATTCAGATTTCAGTTTAAATTTTGCATCTTATATCTATATTCTGAGCAATCTGAAGTCAGAGAAAAAGTTTAAAAGCCTTACCAGCTTCCTGTGAATTCAACACTTCTAAGGCATGCATCATGGCACTTGCAAAGACATTGGCATCTTCTTTACTGCCAAAGTTAAGACCATACACCTGTCTAGCATCACGCCATTGGTGGAAGGTCTGTGTAGCTTGATTGTACTTCAATCCTTTCGGAATAGCACAATTTATTACCACCTAAGATGATAAAGAAAATACTTGTAAGTTATAAGTATCAAATGCAAGTTGTTTCCTAAAACATTTGAGCTTTATTTAATTAAATTCTTGTATCTATTTTTGGTTATTTAAATGTTTCATCCAGTTTCTAATAGTACAACAAAACTTAGTTGTTCATTAGGAGAATAGGTGAACTTCTCCTTTGAAGCCAAGTCCCAACACTGCACAAAATCTATGGTGAAAACCTGTGGGATACCAATTTCTGCATAATTGTAAGCTTTAATTTTGTATTTCTTTGAACTGTATGAACATTCTGATGTGAGCCAAGACTGCATTTTCCTCTTAACTTTGATAAGTATGTACTGTCCCCTTTCCTCTCAGTGGGGTGTTACTTTGCTGTTATTAACTTTTGGAATTCGGCGTCAACATTAACTGTTTTTCTGTGATCATTCTATCAGGAATAACGTAAACTATGAATCTGTCTCAGCTGGATAGCTGTGTTAGTCTGTAACTTTAAAAGAACAAGTAATCCTGGAGCACTTTAGAGACTAATCAATTTATTAGGTCATGAGCTTTTGTGTGTAAACACACTTCATCAGCACTTCAGGGTGTAAGAAGTTGTTTACAGTTAGGGTTGCCAGATGGTTGAAACAAAAATACCGAACACCCTCTAGCTCCCCCCAAAAAAAACACCGGGAAAAAATTCTGTTGAAGGAAAAAAAAGGGGGAGGGGACCAAAGTTGTTGAGGGGGAAAAAAAAAAAAAGGACTCCAAGACTTAAGCACAAAAAAAAAATTAAAATAAAACAGCATTAAAACAGCATGTCCCCTTTAAGAGTGAGTGCAGAGATAGGAACAGGGGAGCGGTTGAGCACTAAGACCCAGCGGAAGCATTGCCTCCCCTTCATCGGCAGCCATTTTGTGCCAGCAGCCTTGCAGAACCAGGTAAGCATGGGGGCTGGGGTCGGGGGTGTTGGGAGCGAGGAGAGGGCTCAGGGGGGAGAGGCCGGGCGCTGAGTGTTTGTAGCGTTGCCAGGTACCCCGCATTTTCACCTCCTGGCCGGGGGGGGGGAAAAAATCAGAAAATACCGGACATTTTAGGTGTCCGGTATTCTCTGAATTTTTTTTACCGGACAGGAGGCGAAAATACCCGACTCTCTGGGTGAATACCGGACACCTGGAAACCCTATTTACAGTTACAAGCCAAAAGGTGGTCTCTGAGCTTCAGCATGTCTGGTGAATGGCCTTCTGTGTATAGCAGGCAGGGAGAAAATAATGTGAGAGCTCCTGGGGGTTCTGACTATATATACCTAGTTCAACAAGCAGATAAACTTATGGAACATATATCTGACAGGTAACTGCAGGGTTTAACACAGACTCCACTCTACAAAGTTCACTCTTTGCCAGCCAACCAATGTTGACTGTTAGTTAAGAGTGGTGTTATTTGTGAAAATCTCTGGAAGTACAGTGAAACCTCTCAAGTGGACCACTCAAGACAAAGAACAATAGTGGCTGAGGCACTGAGCCTTTACGAAGATGGAGATTCCCTCATATGTAGAGGCCTACACATGTACAAATTTGCAGCTGTATCTGCAAAAATGAGCTACGGATATCGGCATTGACATCCGCAGATGCGGATACCCATAGATATAAAGTGGGTATCCATAAGTTTGTAGGGTTTGATACATAAATTTGTATGCATATCCGCAAAAATAAGCTGTGGATAGCTGCGGATATAAACTGAATGTCCACAGATTTGCAGGGCTCTAATCACATGGTTTACTATAATGATGAAAAGTCTGCTGTTAAAAAACTATTCAAGTTAAAACACAGCAATAATTTACACTCGACCATACCAAAAAGTTGATTTACCAATAAAAACAATGACATTTCTTATTGATTCTCATATCCCTGTGACTTTCATGTGTTTTATAATGCATTTTCCTTATATATGCTATCAAGTAACTGCATCAGAATAAAATTCAACATAAATGTGCATGTGAATGTGGCATACACCTTCAATTCCTGTCAACTTGCCACTGTGACTCTTTAAATCATCTGGATGCCTTCCCTGAGCCTGATCTGCTTTGGGGGATTGAGAGGTGTCGGATATAACTTAGACTGCCCCAGGTGCCATAGTTATAAGCAGCTACCCAAAATCTCTCCAGCTATGGCTCCAGATCAGGGTTTGCAAAGGAGTGCTTAGGAAGCAGACTTACGGTTAACTTCTGCAGTTCCTGTACTGGGGACAGCCAGTCATGGGACTTTTGGGGTGCCTCTGTATTGCATGAAGTGGTCAAAGTGGGGCTGAAGGTCTTACCTGAGCATATCAGTAAGTGCAAGAGTTGCCATAACTGTTTAATGCTTACAAACATAGTCAAGGTCCTTCCCATTTTGAGATATTTTTACATTAAATGAAAGTACAGTTCAACACTGAAAATGTAAAAGTGGGACCTTATTACTCCACAGATCTGTTCCCTGCAAGTCCAGAAACATACTATACTTAAACAGAATACAATACATTGCACTCCTTTATCTGTATTGTCTCTAAGTTTAACAGAAACCAGAGAAGAATATCGGTGTGTATGCTAGACTTCTTCAGATTTGATGGCAGAATCTTAATTGTTTGTGATGAGTGAACCAGAAAGAACAAATTTCAGACACTAACTGTACATCTCAACAGGGATAAAAGACCCGTAGCACATCCACAGCTGGCCTGGGTTGGCAGACTTATGCTTGTGGGACTAAAAGTCAATGTGTAGACCTTTGGGCTTAGGTTGGAGCCCCGAGTGTGGGACTCCCTGTGACACTGCAACTTTACAGTGATATTATTATATGGTTATACCATAATGATGTATTTATACAAGGTAAGTTCTGTGAGATGTCATTGGAAAAGGTATGATTTGCTGAGTCCTATTACCTTATTTGTATCCATGTATCTTTTTTGTATCTGAAGTTATGACTATTGACTATGTATCTGTATTTCAAATATAGTTACACCTGAGTAATGCTCACAAGACAAGATGCTTTTAGTCTAAATAGCTGGTGGGAAAGAGCCTACTCAGGGAAAAGCACCATTGGCAAAAAACAGCCATTAGGAGACCCTTATCTCCCATCTAGAGAGCCTTCCTGTGAACACTGCAAACAGCCTGTAAGAGATGGGTGCAAGGACTGTACAAGGACACATGAACAGGTCACATGATGCTTAACTTCCATTTTGGGTTGTCATTTTTTTTTTCCACAGATCAGTCTGAATCAGTGTGTACACACAGCACTGATTTTTTCCGAAGTAAGTAATCAGTATTCTGCACAAGCATGCTTTGTCCTCATGCTGTCCCCTGTGTATTCTTGTTCCATAACCTGGCATCATTTTTAAACCACTATTAGCCAGCATGGAGGGATCACTTCTGCATGCCATGATCCTGACAATTACTAATATACAGAGGCTCCTGGACATGCATTTGATATTGTGCTCTCCAAGAGATGGATGCTTTAGAGCAGTGTTTCTCAACCTTTTTTTATAAACTACCCCTTTAAAAAAAATTATAAGTACCTCGAGTACCTACAGTTTTTAGATGCACACAATTTTTTTCTACCATTACAACACATATGTTTAAACAACTTAATTGTAGCCAGGCGGGCGATGAAATTTTTGGGTATAAAAAGTACAAAAATAATAAAGCACTGTAAAACTTCAAACAAAAATTCAGGTCTCTCCAAATTTCAGTTGTGTTGACGTACCCCCCCCAGACTTCTCTCGAGTACCCGATGGCACTCATACCACTGGTTGAGAAACACTGCTTTAGAGCAAAGATCGGCAACCTATCGCTCACAAGCCAAATATACCTCACTAGAGAGCCAGATATGGCTCTTCTGGAGCCCCAACTCAGGGCCCCCCCCCCAGATCTGCCCACAGCAAGGAGCCAGCACTGGCCCTACAGCTGTAGGACCCCCCCACAAGATTGGAACACCAGCGCTGGCTTCCTACAGGGAGAGAAAACCTTGAGCTTCTCCACCCAATCTGGCATGCGGGGAACAAGCAGAGCCAAAAATGGCTCTGCGTGATGCCCTTTTCCTTCCCCCAGTATGTGGGGAACAAGCAGAAACAAAAATGGCTCCATGCACTACCATTTTCCTTCCCTTGGGACACACTTCCTAGAGGCTTCCTTCTGGTGAATGGGAGCGGCGGGAGGCTGTTACAACGTGGCAGGAAAACAAGTGCCCTCCCACCCCCTGATGCCCAGACCCCACATCCCCACCCCCTCACTCACCTCCCCTGGCCAGACACCCAGCCTGCTTCTGCCCCCTGGCCAAGCAGACTGCCCCCCAGCCCACTCCTGCCCCATTCCCCCTAGCCAGACACCCTACTCCGAGCCTGTTCCTGCACCCTACCTCCCACCCAGATACTGCACCCCATATCTATCCCACTCACTGGCAGCTGTCCCACACACTTAACCCTTCATTTTGGCCCTGCCCCAGACCACTGGGGGGCCTCACAAAATCCACTAACTCTGGAAGCCCAGAAGAGTAAACCTGGCCTGAGGGCTTGAACCTCAGTACTCACTGCCTCTGCCCCCACGATGGGGCTGGAGCACCATTGGAGTAAGTTGTTTCAGTGAGGATTGGGGGGTTTTGAGGGTTTTTTTCTTCTCGCTTGTGTGGTCCCAACTGATTTTTCTGGGGGTCAGTGGCCCCCCAACCCAAAAAAGGTCCCCCACTCCTGCCATAAATGAAGACAACACTGAAATCTTTTGTGTTGCACATAATATTTTCTTTAAAAATGATTATGTAGCGCTGGGAAGAAGGATCAAAGAATTTCAAGTGCAAGTGGTGTTCTCGTCCATCCTTCCGGTTGAAGGAAAAGGTCCAAGTAGGGATCGTCAAACTGAGGAAGTAAATGCGTGGTTGTGCAGGTGATGTTGGAGAGAGGGCTTTGATTTCTTTGACCATGGGACTCTGTTCCAGGCAGAAGAATTGTTAGGAAGAGATGGGATCCACGTAACCAAGAGAGGAAAGAGCATCTTCGCAGGCAGGCTTGCAAACCTAATGAGGAGGGCTTTAAACTAGGTTCATTGGGGGATGGTAACCAAAGCCCTGAGGTAAGTGAGGAAGTCGGACGCGGGGAAGAAACACAAGGAGGAACAAGCAACAAAGGAGGACCTCTGACTTGGATGGAAAAGGTAGGGCGATCAACTGGCTATCTAAGGTGTTTGTACACAAATGCAATAAGCCTGGGAAACAAACAGGAAGAATTAGAAGCCCTGGCCCTGTCAAAGAACTATGGAATAATGGAGACTTGGTGCAACGACTTGCATGACTGGAGCACTGTCATGGAAGGGTATAAACTGTTCAGGAAGAACAGGCAGGGGAGAAATGGAGGAGGAATTGCATTGTACGTAAGACAGCAGTATGATTGCTCGGAGCTCCAGTATTTAGAGGAAGAAAAGACTGTTGAGAGTCTGTGTTAAGTTTAGAGGTGGAAACAACAGGGGTGATGTTGTGCTTGGTGTCTGCTATAGACCGCCGGATCAGGTGGATGAAGTAGACGATGCTTTCTTCAGACAACTGAGAGAAGCTTCCAGATCGCAGGCCTTGGTTCTCATGGGGGACTTTAATCACTATGACATCTGTTGGGAGACCAACACGGCAGTACACAGACAATCCAGGAAGTTTTTGGAGAATTTTGGGGATAACTTCTTGGTACAAGTGCTGAAGGAACCGACCAGGGACCATGCGCAGCTTGACCTGCTGCTCATAAAACAGGGAGGAACTAGTAGAAGAAGTAGAGGTGGGCGACAACCTGGGAAGCAGTGATCATGAGATGGTAGATTTCAGGATCCTGACCAAAGGAAGAAAGGAGAGTAGCAAAATACACACTCTGGACTTCAGAAAAGCAGACTTTGACTCCCTCAGAGAACTGATGGGCAGGATTCCCTGGGATGCTTACATGAAGGGGAAAGGAGTCCAGGAGAGCTGGCAGTATTTTAAAGAAGCCTTATTAAAGGCACAGGAAGAAACCATCCCGATGCACAGCAAAGAAAGCAAATATGGTAGGCGACCAGATTGGCTTACCGGGGACATCCTTGGTGAGCTTAAACACAAAAAGGAAGCTTACAAGAAGTGGAAACTTGGCCGGATGACTAGGGAGGAGTATAAATATATTGCTCGAGAATGCAGGGGAGTTATCAGGAAGGAGAAAGCACAATTGGAATTGCAGCTAGCAAGAGATGTGAAGGATAACAAGAAAGGTTTCTACAGGCATGTTAGCAATAAGAGGTTGATCAGAGAGGGTGTGGGGCCCCTACTGGATGAGGGAGGTAACCTAGGGTATGTCTACACTATAGCGTTATTTTGAAATATCTTATTTCGAAATAGTTAATTCGAAATAAGTTATTTCGAAATAATGCGTCTATATACAAAATGCAATTCAAAATAGCTTTTTGCTAAATCAAAATAGTGCGTCCATACTGATTGGACACAATCACATTTAAGGCCAGCTGAAACCGGTTCCGGCAGGGCATCAGGTCAGTAGTTGCTTTGTGTGGCTGCTGTCTCAGGCTATCTGTGGCTTGTGCTTAAAGGGACCCCGCCTGGACAGCCGGTTCTCAGCTTTCCCTGCCTGCTTGCCTACCTCGCTGAGGGACAGCAAAGCATTTTTCTCTCACCACAGCACTTGGCACCATGGAGTCAGAGCTGCCCCTGGGCACTCTGGTGTTTCTTTTGGATCTTTTGCTGCAAGCCTGGCAGCAAGTGCTGGAGACTGCCTAGCACCATCTACAGCAGCCCAACCCCCAGGTCCTCTTCCAGACCACCCCTGGGGGCCATGGAGGAGCAGCTCCTGGACGCCAGTGTGCCCCGCCCCATCTGGTGCCTGGACACCAGCAGCGACTGGTGGGACCACATCGTCTTGGAGTGCTGGGGAGACCAACAGTGGACCCAGAACTTCAGGATGAAGAAGGACATCTTCCTTGAGCTCTGAGAGTGGCCCGCCCCTGCTCTGCGACGACGGGTCATGCACATGAGGCCCGCCATTCCCCTCCACAAGCATCTGGCCATCGCCCTATACAAGCTCTCCACACCGGATAACTACCGATCCGTCGGCAACCAGTTCGGCGTGGGGAAATCCACCGTCGGAGCAGTGCTCATCCAGGTATGGCAGTCTCCGGCCATTGTGCTGGGGGGTGGGGGGGTCAAGGAGTGGATGGGCTGCCCCAGGGAAAAGGGGGGGAGGGGTGCAATTCCCCTCCATGGGAGGGTTTGTTCTGTCCCAGCCGCACTTCAAACTGTCCGCGGTGGCCAGGATTGTGGAGGAGTGGGGGTGCGGGGCAGTGGTGGGGAAGGAACACTCTCGGCCACCCTGGCACCCCAGTGACTCGGTTTTCTCTCTCTCTCTCTCTCTCTGCAGGTGGTCAAGGCCATCAATAGAGTGCTGCTCCACAGTCGTCCGCCTCACGGATTTGGACATGGTCATCGAGGGGTTTGACACCCTGGGCTTCCCCAACTGCGGGCAGGCAATCGACAGGACGCACATCCCCATCCATGCCCCGGAACACTAAGCCTCCCTCTACATTAACCGGAAGGGGTACTTCTCGGTCATCCTGCAGGCCATGTCTGACCACCGGGGCTGCTTCCTGGACATCAGCGTGGGCTGGTCTGGCAAAGCACATGACGTGTGGGTGTACCACAACTCCTCCATGTGCCAGAGGCTGCACGCTGGGAACTTCTTCCCTGACCGCCACATCAGGGTCGAGGATGTGGACATGCCTGTGTGCCTGGTGGGAGATGCGGCCTACCCACTACAACCCTGGCTCATGAAGCCCTACACAGGACACCTCAACCCCTTCCAGCAGGCCTTTAATGCCAGGCTCAGCAGGGCCCGCATTGTGGTGGAGGGGGCCTTCTGCCGGCTGAAGGCCCGACTTCTATGCCTCCTCACCCACCTCGACCTCTCAGAGGAATATTCCGCACGTGGTGGTGGCGTGCTCTGTGCTGCACAATTTGTGTGAGCGGAAGGGGGAGGCTTTCCTGCCAGGCTGGATGGCAGATGCCGACCACTTGGCTGGCCTGTACATGCAGCCCCGCACGGCTGCCATCCGGGAAGCCCATCGGGGGGCTGTCCATATCCGGGAGGCCCTGCGGGAGCGCTTCCACATGGAACAGGACTGAAGTCTCCCTGACGTGCCCCACTGGGGCCTTGTGCCTTATTCCACCCTCACATCCTTCCACTTACCCCTCCCTAGCCCCCCTTCCTGATGTCAAATAAAATACATGTATTTTCAAAAATATAAACTCTGTTTATTTAACAAAACGGGGGGGGAGGGGATGAAACTCTGGGGAGACTAGGGAAAGGAGGTGGGAAAGGGGACGGGGAAAACTGGGAGGATGGAGCTGGAAGGGGGAAGCAAGGTGAAGAAAGGGGAGGGGAAGCTCGGGGCTTCGCCGGGCTAACTGTCTCCCAGCATGGCAGGTGCGTGGGCCTGGCGTCCCCAGGGGGGATGGGGAGGAGGGTGTGGAGATTGAGGTGGGGGGTGTGGAGGCTGAGGAGGGAGAGGCAGGAGGGGGAGGAGGAGTGGGAAATGGGGTGGCAGCAAGCGCTGGAGCAAAACGAGGCAGCACGCTCTGCACCAAGGTATGCAGATGGGCACAGATGGCACGACCCTAGGCAAGCTACTCCCACCGGAGCTCCAAATCTAGTTCCACCCAGCAGTTGAGGGTGCGGTGCAGGGCTCGCAGTGCCCCCAGGTGCTGCTCTCGGTACCCCTGCAGTGTTCGGCTGGTCCTCCTACGGAGCCCTCGTGTATGGGAGCATGTCCCAGGCGGGGTGGTGCACCCTGCACGTGCAGCTGGTGCAGCTGTGGGGAAAGAAGAGAAGTGGTCAGTTCTCCCTGGGGACACAGTGGGTGAAGCCCAGCCCCCCTCTGCAAGGTGACGATGACCGTGCCCTGCACCATCAGAGCCAATGTGCTTGCACAGAGGCCATGTTCGGAATGTCTGGCTATCCCTGGGAGTGGGAGCTCCCCCGAGACCACACCCATGCCCCTGTGCTGTGTATAGTGTGGCTGAGGTGCAGGCGGGGGGGGGGGGAGATGTCCCATGCCTCTGTGTAGAGGGGGCTTGGAAGGAAGGGCATCCTGCTGTGTCCCACCCCGGGGTCAGGAGCATGTCAGGTCTCTTCACACATGCGTGTGGCTATCAGGCCACAGCCCGTGTGGCACGCAGTTGGAGCCACCTGCCCAGGGGTGGCACGGCACGTGCTCACACGTGCACAAGTTGCTGCGTGATCCGTGGTAAGCAAGGCCCACACGCACAGTCCCTGGTCTCCCTCCCCACCCCCACGAAGGGGACAGTGATGGCACTTACATGGTGTGGCCTCCCCGGACGACCCTGGTGATTCCGCTGCTGGGACAGTTCGGGGGTCCGGCCGGCATGGCACCCTCTGTGGTGGCTCCTCCTCCGCACCCTGGTCAGGGCCCTTCGATCCCGGATCGCTGGCCCACGGGGAGGCACGGACCGTCCCGCCCCCCATTATGCGGTCCAGAGCGTCAAAGTAGGGACTGGTGTCTGCCCCTATTGGGGAGCTACCCCGTGTGGGCCTGGCGTACGCCTGCCACAAACTCTTTTTCATGTGCACCTGGTCCTGGGTGCGCACGTGGCCTTTGGTGGCCATGGTGGCAGCTATGCGGCAGCTAGGCAGCGTTCCTCTGTCTAGTGCAGAGATCATGGACATTGGAGGCCTCCCCCCAAACCTCAATGAGGTCCATGATCTCCGCACTAGTCCAGGAGGGTGCCCACCGTCTCCGGCCCCTGGCTGGCTCCTGGGAGCTGGGAGACTGGGCAGGGGACGGCTGGCTGGCACTGGCTGCCCGGCTCATTGTGCGGCCACTGGGTCAGGGGCAGCGACTGCTGGCAGGCCTGTAGCTGGCACATGCAGTGTGGCCAGAGTCTACCCCTTTAAGGGCTCCGGGGCTGGGGGAGAGGAGAGGAGTCCTCCTGGTTTGGCCCAGAGTGGCCAGCAGGGCTCCCTGGGAAGGGCTGGAGGCCCCCCTATTTCGAAATAAGCGTCTACACAGCGCTTATTTCGCATTAACGATTTCATATTTGGCGTTACTCCTTGTAGAATGAGGTTTAACTAATTCAAATTAAGTGCCCCGCTATTTCAAATTAATTTCAAAATAGCGGTTTGCATGTGTAGATGCTATTAAAGTTAATTCGAAATAACGGCTGTTATTTCGAATTAACTTTGATGTGTAGACATACCCCTAGTGACAGATGATATGGGAAAAGCTGAAGTACTCAATGCTTTCTTTGCCTCTGTCTTCACGGACAAGGTCAGCTCCCAGACAAATGCACTAGGCAACGCAGTACGGGAAGGAGGTGGACAGCCCTTGGTGAGGAAAGAACAAGTTAGGAACTATTTAGAAAAGCTAAACATACACAAATCCATGGGCCCGGATTCAATGCATCTGAGGGTACTGAAGGAGTTGGCAAATGTCATTGCGGAGCCTTTGGCCATTATCTTTGAAAACTCGTGGAGATTGGGAGAGATCCTGGATTACTGGAAAAAGGCAAATGTAGTACCCATCTTTAAAAAGGGAAGGAGGACAATCCAGGGAACTACAGACCAGTCAGCCTTACCATAGTCCCCGGAAAAATCATGGAGGGGAGCCTCAAGGAATCCATTTTGAAGCATTTGGAAGAGGGGAAAGTGATCAGGAATAGTCAACATGGATTTACGAAGGGCAGGTCGTGCCTGACCAATCTGATTAGCTTCTATGATGAGGTAACTGGCTCTGTGGATACGGGAAAGTCAGTGGATGTGATATACCTTGTCTTTAGCAAAGCTTTTGATATAGTTTCCGACAATATTCTTGCCAGCAAGGTAAGGGAATATGGATTGGATACATGGACTGTAAGAAAGCTGGCTAGACTGTCAGGCCCAATAGGCAGTGATCAACAGCTCGACGTCAGGTTGGCAGTCGGTTTCTAGCAGAGTGCCCCAAACATCTGTTCTAGGACCAGTTTTGTTCAACATCTTTATTAATGACCTGGATGAGGGGATGGATTGCACCCTCAGCAATTTCGCAGATGACACTAAACTTGGGGGAGAGGTAGATACGCTTGAGGGCAGAGATAGGGTCCAGAGTGACCTGGACAGATTAGAGGATTGAGCCAAAAGAAATCTGATGAGGTTCAACAAGGACAAGTGCAGAATCCTGCACTTGGGACGGAAGAATCCCAAGCATTGTTACAGGCTGGGGACCGACTGGCTAAGCAGCAGTTCTGCAGAAAAGGACCTGGGGATTACAGTGGATGAGAAGCTGGATATGAGTCAACAGTGTGCCCTTGTAGCCAAGAGGGCTAATGGCATATTAGGGTGCATTAGGAGGAGCATTGCCAGCAGATCCAGATAAGTGATTATTCCCCTTTATTCGGCTCTGGTGAGGCCACATCTGGAGTCTGTGTCCAGTTCTGGGGCCCCCACTATAGAAAGGATGTGGACACATTGGAGAGGGTCCAGCGGAGGGCGACCAAAATGATTAGGGGGCTGAAGCGCATGACCTATGAGGAGAGACTGAGGGATCTGGGTTTGTTTAGTCTACAGAAGAGAAGAGTGAGGGGGAATCTGATAGCAGCCTTCAACTTCCTGAAGGGAGGTTCCAAAGAGGACGGAGAAAGGCTGTTCACAGTAGTGACGGATGGCAAAACAAGGAGCAATGGTCTCAAGTTACAGTGGGAGAGGTCTAGGTTGGATATTAGGAAAAACTATTTCACAAGGAGAGTGGTGAAAAACTGGAATGGGTTACCTAGGGAGGTGGTGGAATCTCCATCCCTAGAGGTTTTTAAGTCTCGGCTTGACAAAGCCCTGGCTGGGTTGATTTAGTTGGGATTGGTTCTGCCTTGGAAAGGGGACTGGACTTGATGACCTCCTGAGGTCTCTTCCAGCTCTATGATTCTATGAAGCCTGGCGGCCCAGCCCCCAACTGGCCGCAGTGTCATAACACTCCTGAACCTCCCCCACACCAATCCTGAGCCCATCATACACCTGAGCCCCTCATACCTCCACATCCCCAAATTCATGCATCCCCAGACTCCTGCATCCCCACATCCCCAGTCCGCTGCCATAACTCCTGCATCCCCCCACGCTCCCAACCCTCTGCCCTGAGCCCATCATACCCCACCATCCCCAAACTCCTGCAGCCCCACATCCCCAGTTCCCTGCCTAACACTCCTGCACCCTCATACATCCCAATCTTGTGCCCTGAGTCCATCATACACCCAAATCCCCTGCCCTGAGCCCCTCATACACTCCAACCCGGACTCCTCCATCCCCACATCCCTTCCATAAGATTGACAGAAGACAGCCTGAGAGCGTACACGAAGCTGGATTTGACCAGTAATTATGTAAATTTCAAAGAAATGTACAGCCTCTCCCCGAGTTACGAACGAGTTACGGACCAAACACTTGGCCGTAACTCAAAGTGTTCGTAACTCAGACCCCATTGAGTTACATGGCAACTGCACTGCTCATAAGCGCGGATCGCGTTCGTAACTCGGGGACCACATTTACGACCGCTTCGGTCGTAAATGCAAATGGTCATAACTCGACCATTCACACATCGGGGGCCGGCTATACGAAAAGATGCAGCAGCAAAAGTCCCATTAAATGAAGTCTATGAGTACAATGTTTCATTTATGCTATTATTAATCATTATGTCAATTATCAATCATATTAAGTTGTATATTTTCAAATGGGAATTCTTATATGACTCTTTGTTGATCACTTGTTCTGAATTTTGATGTAGTTTGGCTCTTTGGTTTGAAAAGGTTGCCAACCCTGCTTTGGAGGCTAGCTGTCATACCAGCAAGCTGAACAGGCTAAAGGAGTAGAAGGATGACAAACAGCTACTTGTAGATGATCTTTCCATGGAGTAGCTTCACTCAGTGCAGAACAGTTCTGGACTTGGGAAATTAGCAGTGACTGGTAGAAAAGGAAAGTGATGAAATCCTGGAATGGCCAGCAGAATTTCAGATGACAAAGATCACTTTCACACTTATGAGAATGAATGAGTGCCCCCACTGATGTGTGGGAGGTAGAAGTGTAGAGACTTTCAGAGGGTTATGAGTAGTGAGACAGCCTCTCTCTTCAACCTGGAGCAAATTACCAGAGGCCACATGGTCAGGAATGCCTTGTGTTCCCTACTTTGAACTAAGGGCTGAAAATGCTGAAATATTTTGCTTTCCTCCAGAGTTTCACTGCATTGCATGTTAGTTGTAGTGTTCTGTGGTTCAACTGTTTTATAAAAGCTTTGCACAACAGTCTGTTGAAAGGTCCTTTGTTGTATTTAAGGTGTGTTTATATTTGACAAAAGTTCAAATTTTACATTAAACTTTAATAAACTTCAAATAGTTCAAAAAATAAACCAATTAACTTAACAAATCTGAGCAAACTTTAACCACATAAACCACAAAAATTAAACAGTGTAAACTTTGGAATAATTAAAACATGTAAAGCACATCTTTAAAAATACAGAGTGCACCCATTTGTGTTGCACTGTTCACAAACATGGTAAGGTGCAGCCTGCCCGCTGCCTTCCCCTGAGGAGGTGTACAATGACATGGGAAGATGCTATTATTTGTGACTGTCCAGGTAAAGATGGAGTCCCAGAATGAACTGTTTTCACTGTTAGAGGGTGTAGAATGGAGAGGGTAGTACCTGAAACTAGAATTTTGGGAAGTGCATAGCTGCTCCCAAGTAAGATGTGGTGCGAATATAGCTGAGACGCAATTATGGTTGTAGGAGGAAAAAATGCATTAACATTTTCTCGCACAAAACTGTCTGCTTCTGCATCAGCTCAGTGAGCTCTTTCTGCAGGTCCCTGTCTTTCTGTGGCTTCTCTTTTCAGAGCTTTCTCCTCTCCAAAAGGAGAACTCTCCCCCCCAGTCCTATGTCTTCTTGCTCCTCTTCTGTGTAGCAGACAAGAGATCAAACATTTCATCCTTGTCTTTGTTTTCTTGACACACAGGATTTGCCAGGCTCGCTGCAGTAGACAACAGTCTTGTCTTTGGGGGTCTTGGCGCTTCAGGTGCAGAAGCTGGGGCAACTGAGAACAGAACAAGTAGATACTCTACAAATTCCAGTTTCCATGCCCACAATGATTTTTTCCCCCACAGTTTTGGAAGGCAAATCCAATAACCTCTTTCTAGACGGGGGGTGGGCTTGAAAATAACATTTTTTCCACCTTCTTTTTTACATAGGAATCCTGTTCTTATTATAGGCTGCTGGTGTGATAAGTGGTAGGGTAGGTAGCAAAGGTAAAGAACTTGTTGGGGGAGAGGGCGCAATGGGGTGCTTGTTTTGGAGGATATTTAGAGCCCTGCACAGAAAGAAAATGTGACTCCACATCCAATCCACCATACCCCATCCTCATCCAATCCGTGATCCAGATTTGACTTGTATCTGCACAAGAAAACTGGAGGAAAGAGGGGGGAGGAAGCACAGATGAGCAAAGATGGAGCAAGGTCGTGCAGAGAAAGGTCTCCTTTGAGCACCGCCATTTATGCTCAATACAGAAGGTGGGGGGAGGGAAGCGGGGATCTAGAGCTACCTGTTGGATTTCCACTCTTGTGGGGACTGCTGTCCTTTTTAACAGTGCGCCAGGGGCTCTGAAGGTCAGTGCTCACCAGGGGAGGGGTGTGGGTCAGGCACTCAGCTTCTCCTGCAAGGAGATATAGGATGCAGCTTCTTGCATCCTTTCCCTGCAGACAGTGCAGGGTCCTGCCCTGGCACACCTCCCCCACTTAGCCGGGGGGGGAGGGGGAAGGAGGCAGATGGAACAGGTATCTACACCACTATCCGTGGATATGGCGATCTCTAAGGAGGTTAACCTGATACAAGTAACCATGCAATGTTCATGCCCGACAGAATGGACTCTTTCCCTTATATTCTGTTTTGTCTCAGCTACGGTGCATTTACAAAGTGCACTGAAAAATAAAGAGAGTTCAACAGTAACTGCTGAAAATGGAAGGGGTTAGCAATGCTGGCAGTCTGATTATAAGCTAGTGAAGTACCTTATAATTTCTATGCTTTTTAAAGGTTTCCCTTTGGGAAGTATACCTCACAAAATGCTGTGTGTAGCTGAACGTTCAGGCCATTGTTAAATAAAGTATTTTTCATACTACCTTATATTACTTACTACACCCAGTTTTGTCATATATGCCTCTTTATTTAGACCCATCATTGTGCCAATAGCTTGAATGGAGTGAGAAGTGGATGAGGCCACAACAGTCAACGGAGTGGGAAAAGAGATGAGAAATAGGGGTGAAGAGTGACTGCCAGCCCTGCCAGGATTCATGGACTATTAAAATATAGGAGTCAACAACAGTCAGACTTCTCCAGCGAGGGTTCCACTTTGAGCACGTAGGGGCAGGATGCATAGAGGCCAAGAGAATGCAAAGGCTCCTAAGCTCACATCTACTCAAAATGGCAACTTCCATAGGAAACCTGACAAGTTTGTTAAACCTCCCTGTACAGTTTGATGTGGCATCTAATATTTACTTTTAGGGAGCTCCTCACTAGGGCTTCATTAGCTGCCTGTCTAACTTGGTGTCTTGTGTGGTTTACTTCGGCTTCCTCCCCTGGCTTTCAATGGAAATTTCCTCCTCCCTGTCCTGATCAGGCTCAGAATCTACAGTGTGACTGGAGCCTTTGGCACATCCCATGATGTACCAGGTGTTGGTAGTGGCCTCTTGAAGGGAAAAAAAAAGCTGTCTAGTTTTGTACAGTAGGAACAGGTAGCTGGATCATCTGCAGATGTTCTGTATTTGTGATAAAAAAAATTTAAAATAAAAATCCTAATTTAAGTAATTCTGATGGAACTCCTGACTTTTGCTGCATCACTGACCAGTGACTGAACATTTTCTTATGTCAGTGGCTGATATTAAAACATGATTACACCATCTTCCCATACCAGATTGTTAAGAAATATATGACTTCAGGATTCTATGAGAATACATGAGGTTGGCTGCTGTAACATTCTAAAGTAATGAGAAAGGTATATGGCTCAGGAGCACGTAATCCCAAATGGGGTGATCCTGGTTAAATAGGAATGTAACATTTGGTCAATATGACTCCAGATCAGCGTTTCCTAAACTATGGGCCGCAGCCCAGTACCAGTCCACGGGAAAAAAAATACCGGGCCTCAGCGTGGCTGCCGGGGTGTTCCGGGCTCACGGAGTGCCCGTGCGGCACTGGGTCCCCCAAGCCCTGGGCCGGGCTAGGCTAAGGATGCAACCAGATGGTCTCGGCTCCCGGCAGAGGTGTAGCGAGGAGGGGAGCATGGGGGGCAGTAGCCCCTGCACGCCATGCTGGGGGGGGGGGGCGCGCCAGGCTGGGGGAGGGGGGAGGTGCAGGGCGCTGGGCTTACCTGGGCTGCAGGAGGAGGGAGGTGCCAGGAACCCGGCGCTGGACTCAAGGGGAGGGAGGGAGGGGCAGGGAATCAGCGCTGGGCTCAGCATGTCTCCACGGTTTGGGGGGAGGTGCAGGAAAACAGAGCTCAGCTGGGCTGCGAGAGTGAAGAGGTGCGGGGCTGAGGGAGTGAGGAGGTGCAGGGTTGGGCTGGGCTGCGGGGGTGGGGGGAGGTGCGGAGCTCACAGCTCAGTTTGGCCGCAGGAGGAGGGAGGTGCTGGGAACCTGGGGCTAGACTCAAGGGGAGGGAGGGAGAGAGGGGTAGGAAATCAGAGCTGGGCTCAGCAGTTCTGTAGGACTTGGGGGGAGGTGCAGGGAAATGGGGCTCAGCTGTACTGTGGGGGAGACATGCAGGGAACCAGTGTGAGGCTCACCTGGGCTGAGGTGGATTGAGGAAGGCATGGAGAACAGAAGGGCACCTCAGCTGGGCTGTGAGGGGCTGCAGAGAACTGGTGCTGCACTCCCTTGGATTGTGGGGGATGGTTTGGGGGGGAGGTGCAGGGAACCAGCAGGGGTGGGCAGCCCAGTTGGGTTGCAGGGGAGGGAGGTGCAAAGAAGCCTAGTGGGGAGGGGGGGAACCAGGAGCCCTGAAATGACCTTCCCTGGTCCAAAAAATCCCTCATCTAGGACCAGTCAGGTCCAGAGGGTGCCAAACCAGGGAGGTCCAACTCCTACCAGAGTCCCCTCCTTGCACTTTCCCTCCTAGCCAGATACCCTACCCCCAATCTGCTCCTGCCTCCCAGAGTGCCCATGCAGCTCCAGGTCCCCCAAGCCCTGGCCCGGGCTGCGCAAAGGATGCAGCTGGAAGTTCCAGGCTCCCGGAGTGCCCATGCGGCGTCAGGTCCCCCATGCCCTGGCCCGGGCTGGATGGAGGATGCAGCCCAGTGAAACAGTGAAAACTTATTCATTTTTTCAATATGCATTTATATTTTTGGGCTGCAAAAAACAGTACCGAAAAAAAAACCAGGTTCCACCTAAAGTAAAAAGTTTGGGAAACGCTGGTCTATTCAGCTTTCTATCCATCTTACAGTCCATTTATCCAATCCGTATTCTCTTAACTTGCTGGCAAGAATATTGTGGGTGACGGTATCAAAAGCTTTGCTAAAGCTGGCACTGGGGGCTTTGGGAGGACCAGAAACGACTTATTTGCATATTCATCATTTGCTTAATGAAGATGCAAATATGCAAATGAATGTTACCAGTCCTCCAAAAGCTCGTGAATGGATTTACTGGTCCCCATGTCAAAAAGTTTGGTAACCCCTGCTCCAGACCATAGAAGGCAAACAGAAGTAGTTTCTGGGGTCATGCCATACAGTGTGGAACAGCTTCGGAGGACTGACAACTTGGTTCAAAACATGGATGCATCCATGCAAACCCAACATCATACTAACTTATTCCAAAGTTAACTAAATCTACTTTCAAAGTAGGTTATCCAGTTTGCAGTTATTGGCTGGTTAATCTGATAGAAGAATTGCAACAGGAGGACCCACGATATTTTAAACAAAAAGTGCCTCAATGTAGACATGCCCTATGTATATACATGCAAAGTAATGCACCAAGGCTATTTACTGTAATTAACTTTTAGTTGTAGTTAATACCGATTCTCCTCCAAACTTAAATCTTTTTGGCTCAATAATTGGATTTCTATCTATATAAAAGAAAATTACATAGAAATCCAATTGAATTGAGTTTCAGAGGGGCAGCTGTTAGTCTGTAAGGGTATGTCTACACTACAGCATTATTTCGAAATAGTTATTTCGAAATAACGTATCTACACACAAAATGCATTTCAAAATAGCGTTTTGCTATTTCGAAATAGCGCGTCCACACTGAGTGGACTCTGAATCACGTTTAAGGCTGGGTGGAACCAGTTCCAGCAGGGCACCAGGTCAGGACTTACTGTGTGGGGCTGCTGCCTGAGGCTAACTGAGGTCTGTGCTTAAAGGGACACCCCTCTCCCCCCGGAAAGCCAGTTCTCAGGTTTCCCTGCTTGCTTGTCTACCTCGATGAGGGACAGCAAAGCATTTTTATCTCAGCGTGCTCTGGTTGCCCTCACTCAGGACACCACAGCACTCTGCAACATGGAGCCAGAGCTGCCCCTGGGCACTCTGGTGCTTCTCTTGGATGCGTTGCTGAGAGTCTGGCTGCACTTGCTGCAGGCTGCCATCCGGGAGGTCCATCGGGGGGCTGTCAGTATCCAGGAGGCCCTGCAGGAGAGCTTCCACCCTGAGGAGCACTAACAGTCTCCCTGCTCTGTCCCACTGGGGGCTTGTGCCTCATTCCTCCCTCACATACTTCCACTTACCCCCCCCCAACCCCCCTTCCTGATGTAAAATAAAACACACATTCTTTCATAAACACAAACTGTGTTTATTTAACAAAACTGGGGAGGGGGAAGAAACTCTGGTGAGACTGGGGAAAGGAGGCAGGAGGGGGGAACGTGGAAGGGGGAAGCAAGGGGAAGCTCAGGGCTCAGGGTCTCGCCGGACCAACTTGATTTTCATGCGAACCTGCTCCTGGGTTTGCATGTGGCCTTTGGTGGCCAGGCTGGCAGCTATCCTGCCATAGACAGCCACGTTCCTCCATCTAGTGTGGAGATCATGGATGTTGGGGGCAAACCCCCCCAAACCTGAATAAGGTCCATGATCTCCACCCTGGACCAGGAAGGCGCCCGCCTTCTCCAAGCTCTGGCAGGCTCCTGGGGAGTGGTGGAGGGCTGGCTGCCAGTGACTTGCTGGCTCATGTTTTGGGGCCACTGGGTCAGGGGAAGTGATTGCTGGCTCTGGGCTGGCAGGCTTGGAGCTGGCACAGGCACTGTGGCCAGAGTCTACCCCTTTAAGGGCTCCAGGGAGGCAGGGGGAGGGAGAGGAGTGTTCTTGGTTGAGCGGGAGTGGCCACCAGGGCACCCTGGGAAGCTGGAGGCCCCCTATTTCGAAATAAGTGTCTACACAGCACTTATTTCGAAATAGCTATTTTGAATTTGGCGTTATTCCTCGTAGAATGAGGTTTACCAAATTCAAAATAAGAACTCCGCTATTTCGAATTTATTTCGAAATAGTGGTTTGGCTGTGTAGACGCTAGGAAAGTTATTTCGAAATAAGGGCTGTTATTTCAAAATAACTTTGCTGTGTAGATATACCCTAACTGAAGAAACTTAAAAAACAGCGAGTAGTCTTGCAGCATCTTCGAGACTAACACACACAAAAATGTAGATGGCATGATGAGCTTTCATGGGCACAGCCCACTACTTCAGTAACTAGAGCAAGAGGTCCAAAGTTGCACATAAATAGCTCCACTCATCTGAATAAGAGGGCCCACAGAAGCTCATGATACCACCTACATTTTTGTTTGTTTGTCTCTAAGGTGCTGCAGGACTACTCACCTTTTTTTTTTTTTTTTTTTTTTTTTAAGTGAAATGAGGGTCACTTTTACAATGAAAGCCTCTCTACCCATTCCTGAACATGTACAGCTGGCAATATTGGTATTTTAGATTGCTATACTAGCCACCTCTCCAACACTAATCAAAAGAATAGCAACCCCTCTCCAAGTCAGGCCCCTTTTCAAAACTGAAATACAGTGTCTAGCAAAGATTGCCCTAAGTACACCTACAGTGAGAAAGACAGTCCCTTCTATTTTACTTCTACACCCAAGTGGATACTTTTTTTTTAAACTATGCTGGAACAGCAATTTCTAAACCTTCTTAGTTCATGTATCATCTTCTTTGCAAAAGAATGTTCAAAGTACCACATGTAAATTTGTCCTTTTCGTGTATATTTATTTTAGTCCTTTAGCTTAACTGAAGTATCCCAGACTATCATAAAATAAATGTTTAAGGTATGTTAAAATGTTCAATTATAACATCTTTTTTAAAACATATCAGGTTTTTAGATAATGCATCGAAAGTAGCGTGAAGATGCAGCCAATATTATTTGCCTTATTCAAATTACAAAAAACAATTATATGTCATAAATGACATCTTGATATAACTTGATGTGTTTGAACTACATTCAATGGCTTGACTTTTTAACTTGTCTAATTTAAATTCAAAGTTCCTGCTAATTCTCATCTGGACTATGGCTAAACACAAGCCAAAATGAAGCTCCAGGAAGTCTCCTACTCTTCAGCTCCAACTCCCACCCAGAGCCCGAGTGTCTGAAATGTGGGGCAAACAGCACAGTGGCTCCCCTTTAGAAAGCTCAAATTGCATCCAGTCAGCTGTTCTGCTGCTGAAGAACTAAGTAACTCCTTAGTCCACAGGCTTTTATCTACAACGGCCAACCAGCTACCCACAAATTCCCTGCACAGACAAAAGAAATTGACCCGCATTCCATCCCTACAGGGCAAGGTATGCTAAGGGAGCACTTGTGCACATGCACCAATAGTGAGACCCTGCCATTAACACAAGCCTGGGCACAATACAGCCCGAGGGCGGAATCCAGCCCACCAAGCCACCAGATCCAGCACACAGACACAGCGGGAAGCCCCAGGCAGGCTCCCCTACTTGCCCCACAGACCGCTCAGAAAAGTGGCTGCAGGACTGTTTCTCTTCAAATACTGTGAACCTGGAGGGGAGTGGGAAAGGCTTCAGGCATAACTACCGATCCCAGTACAATCCCATTGGTCAGCTTCTGGCCAATGGGAGCTGTCCGTTTGAATAACAGACAGCACACCACACCCTTTTCCCCTCCGGCTCAGTTATTCACACAAGCATATGGCCATACAGCCCGTGCAGGCGTGGGGCAGGCAGGCTGGCTAAGAAACTTTTTAAGCTCTGCAAACATTTAACTTTACAGACAGGCAAGCTGGTTGGGCTGCTGACTGGTAAGTCTCCTGGCCAGAGCCTGCCTCTGGCACCCCAGACCCACTCTTTCCCAACCCTCTGCCCCCCCACTCAACATACCTAAAAACTCTGCCCCCTTCCTGCACCCATACCCCTTCCCAAATCTGACACCTAATCCCCTGCCCCAGATCACATTCCCCTCCTACCCTAGGTCACAACCCAAACTCCTGCACTTCAGGTCCCTCCCCTAGGTCACATTCCAACACCCTGCACCCCAGTCCCCTGCCCTAGGTCACAACTGCCTCCTTCACTCAACTGCCTCCCAGACCCCACTCTCCCTCCTGCATCCCAGTCCCTTACCTCAAGCTCCCTTCTGCACCCAACCTCCATCCCAGATCCTGCACCTCCTCCATTAATATCACAGAAAAGTGCGGCCCTCAACCACTTTACAAAATCTTGGGAATGGCCCCCCCGTCAAAATGTATTGCCCAGTCCTGCATTACCACATCCAACAGTGTGTCTGGCAGCTTCTTCACCTCCTAGTCTAAATAAGAGGCCTCCCTTCTAAATAAAGCTTGTTGTGCTCTGAAGTTATCTGGGGCAGGCCAGTGTGAGGGCCCCTCTACCACTTGTTCAGTGATAAAGATGTTGATGGCACCACAAGCAGAGCAGCCAAACCACCTTCTCCCACTGCAAAGGACTCCCTTGGTGTTGACATCTGCTTCTCTGTCTCTGACCAGAGTTCATGTTTTGTTCTGAACCCAGTGCTGATAGTGCAGAGGGATGCTTCTCTGAGGTTACCAGAGACAAGTGATACGTATACAGCGTCAGCATCACTGGCACCGTAGATTCCAATAGGGCCATTGAGCTGGCCAGTGGGCAATGCTGTCTGCTGGCTTCTGGAACCCAATGTGATCACTATTTACATGACAAAGGGCTAAGCTCTTGATCTGACTCAAACAAGTGTCCATTTGGTGACCATGGAGGGGTTGTGGAGACTTGTGTCTAATGGCTGTAGTAAGGGATGGAAGACCAATGCCTAATGAGTGGTGATGGATGACTCTCCAGAGATCAGTGCCGGATTGACAAGGATTGGTAACGTAAGTGTGGTCCCATACAGGCTGTGACTGGGGAAAGGAGATTTCCACCAGGGTGCTAGGAGAGGAAGGTTCATACCAGGAACACGGCAATCAGTGTCTTGAGGCAGGTAAGCTGTACTACAGCCGTGGGGACTGAACATAGAGCTAGTGATCTAGCTTGTGTGCCAGGGATTGCAGTTGAGCAGCTGTGGAGGTTGAAATCAGTCAGGGAACAGAATCTATGCTCTGGAGACCAGCAACACTCTACTGTCCTTTGAGGCAGGCCCATGGCTGGCTTGCCCTTGAACTGCAAAGCTTCAGCAGCAGCATAAGAAGTGCTGAGAGGGCCAAAAAGTCCCTAGCCACCAGGAAAGCCTCAAGCATGTAAAGCACTAAAAAGTTCCAAGATCCCCTTGCTGCTCTCAGGATTCAGAGTTGAACTCCTGGGCAAACCAAGGGGTCCAGTCAGTGAGGTACCCACTTGCGGTTCTGTAGTGGGCAAGCTAAATACCCTGTTCCCCTCTGTGCTTGCTGCTAGGGAGCAACGGCAATGTTTCTTTTGGCACTTCTGATCCTTACACCTCACCTCTTCCATTCCCTGACTGAATACCTGAAGGCTGTGTCCTTGGGTCCTTTCCTGTTAGAATCATAGAATACTAGAACTGGAAGGGACCTTGAGAGGTCATCAAGTTCAGTCCCCTGCCCTTATGGCAGGACCAAAGACTGCCTAGATCATCCCTGATAGATGTCTATCCAACCTGCTCTTAAATACCTCCGGAGATGGAGATTCCACAACCTCCCCAAGCAACATATTCCAGTGTTTAGCCACCCTGAAAGTTGGGAAGTTTTTCCTATTGTCCAACCTAAACCTCCCTTGCTGCAATTTAAGCCCACTGCTTCTTGTCCTATCATCAGAGGCCAAGGAGAATACTTTTTCTCCTTCCTCCTTGTAACACCCTTTTAGATACTTGAAAACTATTCTGTCCCCTCTGTCTTCTCTTTTCTAAACTAAAAAAGCCCAGTTCTTTCAGTCTTCCCTCATAGCTCATGTAATCATTTTTGTTTCTCTTCTCTTGACCTTCTCCAATTTCTCCACATCTTTCTTGAAACGTGGTGCCCAGAACTGGACACAATACTCCAACTGAGGCCTAAACATCACAGAGTAGAGAGCAGAAGAAAGACTTTGTGTCTTGCTCACAAAACTCCTGTTAATGCATCCCAAAATAATGTTTGCTTTTTTTTTTTTTTGCAACAGTGTCTCACTGTTCACTCATGTTTAACCTGTCGTCCACTAAGACACCTAAACCCCTTTCAGCAGTACTCTTTCCTAGACAATCACTCCCCATTCTTTATTTGTGAAACTGATTGTTTCTTCCGAAGTGCAGTACTTTGCATTTGTCCTTATTAACTTTATCCTATTTACCTCAGACCATTTCTCTAGTTTGTCCAGATCATTTTGAATTGTGACCCTATCCTTCAAAGCACTTGCAACCCCTCCCAGCTTGGTGGTATCTGCAAACTTAATTGTACTCTCTATGCCATCATCTAAATTGTTGAAGATATTGAACATAAGTGGACCCAAAACAGACCCCTGTGGAATCCCTCGTTATGCCCTTCCACCATGATTGTGAACAATAAATAACTACTCTCTGAGAACTGATATCCAGCCAGTTATGCACCCATCTTATAGTAGCCCCATCTAGGTTGTATTTCTCCAGTTTATTGCTATGGTCATGCAAGACCATGTCAAATGCCTTAGTAAAGTCAAGGCATACCACGTCCACCACTTCTCCTTTATTCACAAGGCTTGTTATCCTATCAAAGAAAGCTATCAGATTGGTTTGACATGACTTGTTTTTTACAAATCCATGCTGGCTATTACCTATTATCTTCCAGATGTTTTGTGATGATTTCCTTTAATTACTTACTCCATTATCTTGCCTGGCACAGAAGTTAGGCTGACTGGTCTGTAGTTTCCTGGGTTGTTCTTATTTCCCTTTTTATAGATAGGCACTGTATTTGCCCTTTGCCGATCTTCTGGAATCTCTCTGGACTTACATGATTTTTCTAAGATGATAGCTACAGGCTCAGATACCTCCTCCATCAGCTACTTGAGTATTCTAGGATGCATTTCATCAGGCCCTGGTGACTTGAAGACATCTAACTTTTCTAAGTAATTTTTAACTTGTGCTTTTTTAAAATTTTAACTTTTAAACCTACCCCATTTCCACTAGCATTCACTATGTTAGGCGTCCAGTCACCACCAAACTTCTTGGTGAAAACCGAAACGAAGAAGTCATTAAGCACCTTTGCCATTTCCAAGTTTCCTGGTATTGTTTCTCCCTCTTCACTGAGAAATGGGCCTACCCTGTTGTTGATCTTCCTCTTGCTTCTAATATATTTGTAGAATGTCTTCTTGTTAACCTTTGTGTCTCTAGCTAGACTGAGCTTGTTTTGTGCCTCTGCCTTTCTAATATTGCCCCTGCATACCTCTGTTTGCTTATATTCATCCTTTGTAATTTGACCTAGTTTCCACTTTTTGTAGGACTCCTTTTTTATTTTTGGATCAGATCTAAGATCCCCTGGTTGATCCAACATGGTCTCCTGCCATATTTTCTATCTTTCCTACACAGTAGAAGAGTTTGCTTTTAGGCCCTTAATAATGTCTCTCTAAAAAACTGCCAACTCTCTACAGTTGTTTTTCCTCTTATTCTTGATTCCCATGGGACCTTACCTACCAGCTCTCTGAGTTTACTTAATCTGCCTTCCTGAAATCCATTGTCTCTATTTTGCTGTTCTCCTTTCTACCATTCTTTAGAACAGTGTTTCCCAACCAGAGTTCCGCGGAACCCTGGGGTTCCACGGCCCATCATCAGGGGTTCCGCGAGAAATCGTGGAATAAATAATGCTGGGCGGGGCCTGGAACATCTGTCACGCCCTTCGCCTCCCACCCTGGCACTCAGCTGACTTCTGCGCCACTCAGCCGGGCCACCACATGGGAGCAAGCGGCACAAGCTGTGCTCCAAACGGCCACTTACGCCACTTGCTCCTGAGTGGCGCAGAAGTCAGCCGAGCGCCAGGGCGGGAGGCGAAGGCCATGACAGAGGCTCCAGGCCCCGGGGCTGGAGCCTCTGTCACAGCCTTCGCCTCTCGCCCTGGCGCTCGGCTGACTTCTGTGCCACTCAGCTGGGCCGCCGCACGGGAGCAAGAGGCCATTTGGGCTCTGCGAGTGAGAGGCAGGAGGGAGAGGAGAAGAGAAAGAGTGCGAGGCAGGAGGAGGAGGATATTTGGGGGGGTGGGGGGGGGGGAGAAAAGATAAAATACAAAAAAAAGACAGGAAAAATACTCCAATTTTTTTTTCTTACAACGTAAGCTCTCTCTCACACACACACACACACACACACACACACACACACACTCACTCCAGCTCTTTACAAATAAATTTTCTTGAAAAAAATTAGCAGTACACTGCTCTACAGCCAAAATGCTTCTGAAATAAATGTAATCAAACTTTACTAATTCTGGGTCACTGAGAACGAAAATGATGCTTAAAATTGTTGATTGGCTCTAGTTTTCAAGATATGCTATTGGGTCAGTATATACGACCCTTGACTTGGGAATGGCGGAGGATAAGTGAGTTATAAAGGGAAGGGATCTCAATTTAAACCAGAAATGACTAAAATACATCTTTGACTGGATCTATGAATAAATCTATGACTGGGTTTGGACAGTACTTGCTTTTTAGGCAAAACAATGAATGATGTAATCTGAAGCTGGTATTGCGTCATACGTGATATGAATTGCATCATGTTATTCCTAGAAGTCATGGATGATGCAATCATAACGAAGCTTACATCACTCTGCTGAACAAATTGCCCTATATCAGCTCTAGAAATCATACTGTGTCATGCTCTCTTATTTGTCAGTGTTTGATTTTGCAAAGGGACACATTTCTGTTTAGCCAAAGTGAGCAGAGATGCCTCGTACTTGTGTGAACAGTGCAGATAACTTCTGCTATGTTTGTGGTGAAGTGACTTTTGCATCACAAAAGCGCAGTATAACCACTATGGTTAAGAAAGCCTATCACCTTTATTTTGGTTGCAAAATTGGAGATCAGGACAAGAGGTGGGCCCCACACATGCTGCAACACTTGTGCAACAAATCTTTGCCAGTGGTTGAACAGAAAAAGGAAATCTATGCCTTTTGCAGTGCCAATGATTTGGAGAGAGCCAACAGATCATACTAGCAATTGTTACTTCTGCATGGTGCCTCCAGTTGGGAAAGGTGTGTCAAAGAAGAAAAAGTGGACTGTGCATTATCCAAACATTCCATCAGCTATACTCCCAGTACCCCACGGAGAAGGACTGCCGGTCCCTGATGCACCAGAGTCACTCACTTGAGTCAGATGAGGAAGAGGAAGAGGATGAAACTTCTGGTCCTGAACCATCAATGTCACAGGACCCACATTTTCCCCCATCCTCCTCCTCTGAACCACACCTCATAACACAAGGTGAACTGAATGACTAAACTATGTACATAATAGTTTTTTGCCTTTTGTTTCATAATAAATTTTATTTATATAACCCTTTTGCTGATTTTTAAAGTGTTACATAAACAGGACAGGTGAAATATTATCATGTAAAGCAACCATAAACACATAAAAAGACCTAGGTTTACAATTTATGATTAAAACTCTACTATCTACACAATACACATAGACGTAAAATGTAAAAACTTAAATATCTTGGAAACAGTAGCCAATCAGTTGTTTTAATTGTCATATTTGAATTCAGCACATCAAAATACATAATAAATAGCACATTTTATCTCTGAAGCAGACGACTTCTAAAAAATTGTAGACCAGTGTAATTGAATTGCGCTCCCCGCTGTCAACTTTTTCTGGCCAAGCAAACATTTTCATAGGTAGAGGTTCCTCGGTATATGAAAAATTACTTTAGGGGTTTCTCCATGGGAAAATGGCTGAGAATCACTGCCTTAGAATCATGAGCTCTATGACTTCATGATCACTTTCACCCAAGCTGCCTTCTACTTTCAAATTTTCAGCCAGTTCCTCCCTATTTGTTAAAACCAAATGAAGAACAGTTCCCCACCCTCTCTCAGTAGCTTTCTCAACCTTCTGAAATAAAAAATTGTCTCCAGTGCAGTCCAGGAACTTATTGGATAATCTGTGCCCTGCTGTGTTAGTTTCCCAACATATGTCTGGATAGTTGAAATCCCCCATCACCACCAAGTCCTGCACTTTGGATGATTGTGTCAGTTGTTTAAAAAAAGCCTCTTTCTCCTGAGTAGGTGGTCTGTAATAGACTCCCACCATGACATCACCCTTGTTTACTCCAGAGACTCTCACCAAATCTGTCTCCTACATCCATCTCAACCTCAGTCCAAGTGTATACACTTTTAATATATAAACCACTAACTCCCTTATTTCCCTGCTTATCTTTCCTGAGCAACCTGTACCCTTCTATACGAATATTCTAATCATTTGTATTACCCCACCAAGTCTGATACCAACTATGTCAAAGTTATGTTTATTAGCACTTCAAGTTCTTCCTCCTTATTCCCCATAGTTCTTGCATTTGTATATATACATCTAAGATACTGGTTTGATGTTGCTCCCTCACCCCCAGTTCTGCCTTATCCCTCCTTTATCTCTGCTATTATAGCCCATGCTCCCTCCCATTTCTGACCCATCTCCCAGGTCTCCGTGTTTTTCACTTACCTGTGGGCTTTGATCACTTGCCCCTGTCAAACCGAGTTTAAAGCCCTTCTTGCTAGATTAGCAAGTCTCTTTCCAAACACTCTCTTCCCCTTCCTCAAAAGGGTGAACCCCATCCTTGCTTAGCAGGCCTTCTTCTTAGAACAGCATTCCATGGTCAAGGAAGCCAAAGCCCTTCTGGTGACACCATATTTGCAGCCAGGCATTCACCTGCCGCTGCTTGGGCCCTACTTTTGACAGGAAGGACTGAAGAGAATATCACCTACACTCCAAACTCCCTCACACGTACTCCCAGAGCCCTGCAGTCACTCTTGATCTGCTCAAGGTCACACTTGCAGTATCATTTTTGCCCACATGGATGAGGAGCATGGAGTAGTAGTCAGAGGGCCAGATAACCCTCCACAATGCCTCCGTAACGTTTCAGATACAGGCCCCAGGAAGCAGCATACTTTGAGATAACATGTCAGGGCGACAGATGGGTGCCTCCATCCCCCTGAGAAGAGAGTTTCCAACCACCACTACTCTACGTTTCCTCCTTGCAGCAGTGGTTGCAGACCTCCCAGCCTTGGGGGTACAAGGCTTCTCCTCTTCTGCTTTAGGGGGTGATTCCTTGTCTCCCGTACCCAGAACAGCATAACGGTTCTCCAGAACCACAGGGGGAGGGTTGGGAGCAGGGATGGCACACTGCCTGCTGCCAGAAGTGACCAGCTGCCAGTGTTCCCCCTGTGTCAGAGCTATCTCCTCCTCCACCAGTGGTATGTCAATAGTCTTTTGTAACGGGATCATTGAAGCTGAGGAAGCTGTCTCCACATGAATATTCTCAAGAAATTCCTTGTGGATTTGGATGTTCCTCAGCCTAGCCACCTCCTCCTGTAGCTCTCCCACCTGCTTCCTGAGAGATTCCACAATTAGACACCATTCTAATTGGATGGTCTCCCCAGCCTGGATGTCAGCAAGTGGGAATTGCAAGCCACAGTCCCTGCAAAACCACACCAGTATCTGGGTAGAGGCATCCATGGGCAGGTGGTCCGTATGGCTACAGGGGTAAGCAGAGGAGACCGAAACAGTGCTGGCACAGGTGTTGAGAGTCTTCCTAACCATATTAGGACTCCCACTGTCAAACTCCCCTATCTGCAGTCCCCTGATTGCTCGGCCTCTGGCTTTTAATGCCTGCTCACCTAGATCAGGCCTACCCCCTTATTAGCCACACAGGGGGAGGCTGATCCCAAGGCTGAGTGAGGCTGATCAAAAAAGTAATCAACAGATCAAAAGATCACACATTCCAGTCACACAATCCCAACTGCCACAATAACTGAAATCACCTGCAACAGAACAGAAACAGAAACAAAATGCAAACAGTCAGGCAAGCTCGCTCACTCACACCAAAGCTAGTACACTCTCCTGGCGGCCTGTTCCGCAGTGGGATCTCTTTAGCTCCCTCTCAAACTCCCATGTCTGCAGCCCCCTGTCCGCTTCCGAATTTACAATTTGTCACATGGTAATCTCATCAGCTCACAAAGCTCCACCCATCATTGCTTTCATGAAGGCTTTAAGGATTCCATTTCATATGGATAGAAAGAAGGTTATACAAAGAAATACATGGGGGTGGGAAAGGGAGAAATCAGAGGAGATTACTGGTGTAGCTGAGTCTGGATATACTAAAGCTCAGAGAGAGACCTGGCTTTTAGGATGGCTAGTAAAGTTTGGAACCGCTGAGTAGGAAGAAATGTAGCATTTGATTATGGCATGGACGTACAGAACAATAGAAAGTGGTAGGCAAAAATAATCTCCCCGGATTAGAGGTCTATGACTGGGAGGACGAGAACACTGACAGAGAGAGAAGGAGGGAAATGGAGTATCTTGGAAAATAAACTCTGTTTTAGTCATATTAGAGAAATCACAGTTTACTGTGACTTAAGCAGCCTTGCATATAAAATGCTTCATGTTATTCTCCTTCCAAGAACCTCTGTCCAGTTGTCCGTCCTTATAGCAATGACCATATTTTCCTTGAATGCCTGAAAAATATCTAATATATCCTGGGTAATATCCTAGGCTAAATTTGTATTTTTATTACTTTAGATAGTCCCATTACTTTTCTAAACACAGATTACTTAAATGGAATCATCATATATATAGTAGCCCAATGTCTGAGAGTCTGTAACGCTGACGTACACGGCCCCGCCCCCTGGCCGTGTACATCAGCGCCCCCCCCCCTTCCCCTCCCTCCGTGGCGGCTCGGCTGAGTGCTACGCCACTCAGCTGGGCCGCGGCGGGGGAGCAAGCAGCAGCAAGCAGCCGTTTGGGGCCGCCCCGCCCCTCCTCCCCCGTGGCGGCCCGGCTGAGGGGCGCAGCACTCAGCTGAGTGCCACAGCGGAAGAGGAAGGGGGGGCGGGGCGGTGACGTACACGGCCGGGGGTGGGGTCGTGTACGTCACTACCCCGCCCCCCCCCCCTTCCACTCCCGCCATGGCACTCAGCTGAGTGCTGCGCCCCTCAGCCGGGCTGCCACGGGGGAGGAGGGGCGGGGCAGTGATGTACACAGCCCCGCCCCCCTCCCTCGCAGCGGCCCGGCTGAGCAGGCAGCACTCAGTCGAGCGCCATGGCGGGAGGGGGAGGGGAAAGACAAGGGGAAGGGGGGCAGGGAGAGACGGAGGGGAGCAAGAGGCAGGAGGGGGAGAAGAGAAAGAAAGAGACGGAGAGAGAGGCAGAAGGCGAGAGAGGCAGGAGGCGGAGGAGAGCTGGGGGGGGGGGAGGCAGGAGGAGGAGAGAGAGAGAGAGAGAGACGGAGCGAGAGACCGGAAGCTCAGGAGAGAAGACCAAGGTGGAGGAGAGACCTGAAAATCCCGTCTTATGATGGGCTAATTGGCTAGTTTAAATAATAAAAACTAAGTTCCCTTTGAAGATTTATTAAAGGTTCACTTACCTGATGATCTTGAATCTTCCTGCCCACTACTCTAAATGTATTGTTTCCTGTGTGATGATATATATGAACTCTACTGAATCCAGTCGACCCACCAGCTGGTACCCATTTCTTATTGGTATCATCGTAGACCATAACTGCAGCTCGTGCTTGGCAGATACTCTGTTCACTATCAAGACAAGAAAACAGATATTTGATGTTAAAAAGTAGCAGCACACGCAAGGCAAATGAAATCTCTAACGTAAGCCAAAAAAATGGGGTTATTGAGCGAGTTAAGATAACCTGACAGGAAATGTTACCTTATATCAATGTAGAATTGCTAGCACCAAAGCACAGCAATTGAAGAGTTCTGCTCACAAAAGGTATGAGAGAAGAGATCTTTATTTATGGTATACATGGACCAACAAAATTAGACCTACCAGACAAACATTTAACAGATTTTTCAGCAGGAAAATTTAGCTACTCAATTGAATTTAAGTTATGAGCAATTTAAAGCCTGTTTAAAATTTGAAAAAAATACAATAAGGTACTACAGAGCCTAAGTCTCATTCACATTATGGCTTTACTTATCTGCTATAATTAAACACTTTAATGGCTTATTCCATGAGTTATATTTTTCTTCTAACAGGTGGGAAGCAAGATTCATTGAAGGGTAGGAATACCCGCTCTGCAGTACAATAGAAAAAACTAGACAATGAACACATCAATTTGAGTGTAAACTTCAATACATAAATAAGCTTGCTTTGTTTCCAAACAATACATTAAAATTTTCTTTACAGATATATTTTACATCATATGGTATCTAGAAATTTCAGATACAGCTATGACTCCTTGAGGAAAATGGTGCTCCTTTGATCGTCTACTGTCCATGCTCCAATTTAACAGTTTGAGAAGAATAATCATGCTGAGATTAAGTTACAGTCTAGAGCTGAGAAGGAATTGCCTGAATACCCTTAAAAGTGGGACAAATTGTCTGAATAGCCTTAGAAGCGGGACTATTTATTGAAAGTAAGAGGAATCACAGGTTGTTTCTACTAGAAATGTCCAGACACTGGCAATAAAGACAAAAACAATTACTTGTCAGTAGGGATATCAACGTGCAGTCGACTACACGATTAACTGATAAGCCTGGGCTTATCAGTTAATCTTGTCAACTACCCATACTCCTCCCTCCCTTCTGCCTCCATATCAGAAGCAGCAAGGGGAGGGGGAGTGAGCGGGAGCCGGTGCCCATGAGGAGCAGGCTTTAAGCTGGCTCCCCACGAACACTGGATCTGCCTGCCCCCCGTCCCATGCTGCTGCCTCTTTCAAGCAGGCTCCCTGTGCATACTGGCTTCACAGACCCACCTGCCTGTTCAGAAAATGGCAATATGTTTATTTTTGTTACTAAGTTAACATTGAGGTTTTGAATGAACATAGGTGCCTCTGCTTAATAGAAAAGGAGAAAACTACGTTAAGTAGCCATCGAAAAGTCTGTGTGTAGACAAAAGATTCATAAGCACAAAATACCAGTTATCCAGCTGCAAGAGAAGAATATTTTTTCATTACTTTGTGCATATACTGCACTGCAACTATTTCCAGAAGGAGGATAATATGTAATATATGTTAAACTATGGAGCTCCAGAAGGAAATTATTATATGACTAGATGTCAAGTATTTCCAACTTGAATTAAAAAGCATTTCTTATAGTGGTGCATTTTTTGCCACCAATGAAACGAAACTATTTAAACACTAATAATAAGATGCCAAACATTTCCATTTGGCCTGTGAAAGCTTTGTGTACTAAGGATGTTAAAAAGCGGGTAATTCATGAATCGTGTAATTGATACAATTTGTATCAACTAATCGTGTAGTTGATAAGGGGAGGCGCTCGTTACCCCCACTGCAACTTTGCAGTTTAAATGAAGTAGGAGCTGGGCATGCAGACAGCCCACCTCTTACTACATTTAAAATGCAGAGCCACAGCAGGGGCAGCTCCCAGAGCCAGTGAGAGCCAGGACTGAGCAGTCCCAGCTCATGCTGGTCATGCTGGCTCCAGGACTGCTGTGGCTCTACCTCCCCTGCCTGCTCTCCTCCAGTGCTAGGGGGAACCAGCTTTCAAGTCAGCTCCCCCCCCCCCCCCCCCATCGTCAGCTCCTGCTTCCCCCTTTTCCTGCCTCTGATATAGCAGTAGTCAGTCGACTACCTGATAAACCTAGGCTTATTGGGTAGTCAACTACCTGAGTAGTTGCTTACATCCCTATTGTGTACACCATAATACTTCCTCTACTTAAACTTCATTCAATTCTGCAAATATTTATATGTTGACCCTAAATCATAAATTTAAATTTGCAAAATATACTAAACACTTTCTACTTCCAAATGCCAAATTTAAATATAACAAAATAATATCCTGCTCTGAATTTTATTTCTAATACAAACTACCTTCTTTACCAAATTATGGTTACATATGGTACACAAGCCATAAATTTAATTTTCTAAACTCTGTAAGAGTTAACTTGTACATGTCTTTCAATTTAGTTATGCAGTTTATAACCATGAAGTCAAGTTAAACAAAGTATTTCATTATCGGTGTTAGTTACTTCCACTCCTTTGCCCCCCACACTAAACATATAGCTTAATTTGAATTTTAAAAAAAAAGATACCCAATATAGCCTTGCAAATTCACAGATATCAGCTTCATCTCTGTGGATATCAATTATAAATTTTTGGCAGATATTGGAGCAGATGCAGATATTACAAAAAGGGCTCTACAGGGTGCTTGTCCCACTCCGCTGTGTCTGGCGCTTACTGGGGGAAAAAACAAGCACCCTGTCCCGACCCCTCTCCTCTGCAAGAGCCCCTGACCCCACTTGCCAGTTGGAGCACCTGGAGGGGGCAGGGAGGGACAAGCATCCCTAGGGGACACACAGAGGCGATGAGACTGTTTGCAGCTGCGGAGGTGCAGCTGCAGAAACACTTAAAAGGCAAGGCCCGAATTGCAGATCAGATGCATCTTGTTTCCCATGGATGTGGATCAGCTGCAGATCCACGTTTTTATACCTGCACAGGGCTCTACCAATACATTAAAAATCAGGTAAGTTAACAGGTTTGAACAGTTACACAAAATGCACATGTAATTCATCCTCAGAGAAAATAATACCAATCACATCCATCATCATTAATCTGTGATTGATTTTGCTATATAATTTTCCAGCTGTTCTACGGTTTCCCTTCCCCCCCGGGTTCAATACTTCTCCTACTGCTAGCTGAACAGAAGTATTAAATGCACAAATTCCAGAGTCTTTCTAAGCCAGGGGTGGGCAAAAGGGCCTCCACAGTCTGGATCCAGCCCACCAAGCAGGTTGATCCGGCCCGCTGAGGCCCTGCTGCCCCTCCGCCTCCAGGCCAATCAGGGTCTCAGGACTGGGGAGTGTGTGGCACTTAGAGTCAACCCTGGTGGTTGACTTAAGTCCCGTGCGCCCAAGGTAGGGAGCAAGAGACTTCACACTCTCCCCTGCCCGCAAGCCATTCAGGACTTGGGGGCTGGGTGTGTGCACGAAGTCTCCCTCCCACCCTGCTCCCATCCTGCAGGGAGCGCGTGGCACTGTGTGCTCCTTGCAGGAACAGGGCAGGGTGGAAGGAGACTTTGCATGCTCCCCTCTGCCCCCAAGCCTCCTCCCACCATCAGGGGCACAGGCACCTAGTGGGAAATGCATTTGGCAGATGCAAACTTCTAGTGAGAAAAGCAAATATTCTACTTTGTTTTCTTTATAATTTAATCTCTCATATGAAAATAAAACTCACAGTGGGAAATTACAGCGTAATTTTAGCCTTTTATAGTCAAGTTTAAAACATTTATTTCTTGAATAAATGAGAAACTTTCCCCTCCTTTCCTAATTTATTTTTTTTGGAAAACTGTCATTTTATATATATAAAATGAGTTACAAGATGCCCAGTGCACCCTTCTGTACAGTTAGTCTCAAGACAGTCTGGAGACACTCCCTTTCCATACTCTCATCTTATCTTTGAGAACTGGAGGTGTGTCAGAATTTCAAGATGGGCAGAATCCTTTCTGTTCTCTGTCTCTGCAAGGAGTTGCCAGGAGAGAATCAGCTCTCTGCATAGAGCACAACCTCACTTGTTCTTAAATAGCAACCCTGTTTCAGATTTTGTGCTCCAACTAAGATGCCACAAATACCCCAATTATGCTTACCCCCTTCCTCCTTAGGACTGTTGGATAGAAAGCCCATTATTTCATGGGCGTGGGATAGCATTTATGGTGCAAACCAGAGTCACCACTTGGCAGTCAAGGATAAGACTGCTATAGCCACCACAGAGTCCAATGTTAACTGAGGAAGACTGGCGTAATGCCTAGCAAAACTGTGGTCGGAGGACCATGTCGCAGCATGGCAAATGTCCTTGAGAGGGACATTGTTTAAAAGGCCATAGACGTGGCAGTAGCACAGAGGGAATGTGCTCATGGTGGAACTAATAAAGGTCTGTTGCAAATAGCATGACATATGAGTATGCAAGAGGATATCCAATTAGAAATGCGCTGGGCCGAGATTGTTTTGCCCTTGGAACATTCCGCAATTTAGACGAAAAGGCACTGGGACTTGCGGAAAGCTCATATCCTCTCTGAGAAGGCGGCAAACGCGCACTGAATATTTAATGTGTACAGGATCACATCCAAGGGAGGGAGACGCATGAGGCTTTGGTTAAAAGGTGGGTAACACAATGGGTTCACTGATGTGGAATGAAGTACAGATCTTTGGTAGAAAAGCAGGAAGAGGTCTCAAAGTGACTGTCCTTTGTAAAAACTGTATGGGGGGGGGGGGAGGGTCTGCCATGAGGGCTCCAATTTCTCCGATTCTCCCAACTGAAGTGATGAGATAGAAAGGAGACCTTCATAAAGAGGAAGGGAAGTGGAACAGTGGCCAAAAGTTCTTTGGGGGGGGGGGGGCCTCATCAAACAGCCTAAAATGAAATTCAAGTCCCATAAGGACAGGGGGGCCCTACGAGGCAGGTAAAAGCTCTAAAGACCTTTAAGAAACCTTCTTGTGATCGGATGCGCAAACACCAAGAGTCCACCCAACATGATTGTGAAAGGTTGTTATGGCTGACAGATGGACTCTTAAGGATGAGATGGTCAACCTTGTCATCTTGAACTCCAAACGGTGAGGATGCTGTGAATTGGTGATGTATGAGGATCAATTGACCATTAAGACCAGGCAGAAAAACGCGTCCTTTTTTGCAGGTAAGTATTTCGTATATACCCGTCTCCTGCTCTGGAGGAGAATATCCTTCGCTTGGTCAGAACAGCGGGCCTCCGACTCTTGGAAGCAGATAGGAGCCATGCGCTAAGGTGAAGAATGTGAGGTTGCAGGTGCAGCAGCGTCCCGTAATTCTAGGAGAGAAGATCATGCTGGCATGGCAATGGATATGGAGGCTGTATCGACACTCAGTGCAGGTATGGAAACCAAGTCTGTCTGGATGGACCAAGATGGAGCTATTAGGAGACCGTATGTCATCCAAGCAGATCTTGTGTAGAACACTGGGAACAGGTGGAAATGCATAATGTAGTGGGACATTCTACTGAATTAGAAACTGGTCTCCAAGAGAACCTTTGCCAACACCCCGCTCAGGAATGAAACTGTGGGCATTTGGCATTTCAGTGTGATGCAAACAGGTCTATGAATGGGTGGTCCTACTGGGAGAATACTGAAGCTAGGACTCCAGTATTTAGTTCCCATTCAGTCCATAGAAAAACTGTGGCTCAGAGAGTCCGCCATAGTATTGTTCACGCCAGGTAGGTATGATGCCACCAACGTCACGTGGTTGCGGATGCAACAGTTCCGCAAACAAATGGCCCCTGTGCATAGGGAACGAGAATGCGCACCCCCTTGTCTGTTTACATAAAACATTGTTGTAATATTGTCCATAAGTATTCAGATTGTGGGGTTAATTTTGGGTGTGTAGTGGATACAAGTGTTCCTTACAGCTGTGAGCTCTAGAAGGTTGATATGTAACGAGGTCTCATATGGAGACCACTTACCTTGAGCCACATGGTTGTGCAGGTGAGTGCTCCAGCACAATAAAGAAGCATCTATTGTGATCTGCACCATAGGCCAGGGTTGATGAGAAGATTGCCAGGGGGATACCCACCATCATAAGGAAAGGAGGACATACATGGGTACAGTAACTTTTTTGTGCAGTGGATGATGCGATGGGGTGTAGATGGATGCCAACCAATGCTATAGGGAGCGCAAGTGTAGGCGAGCATGTTGGACAACACAGGTAGTTTCTGCCATAAAGCCCATTAGCTGCAGGCAAGTATCGTAGTAGAGGTGCTCATGGAAAGAATGGCTATGAGCAGGGCTCGACAAATCATGTAATCTACTCGCCCGTGGCGAGTAGATTTTAGCCCGGTGCAGCCGCGAGCACAGTCTGCGCATGCGCAGTGTGCGCTTCCGCACGGCTGGAGAGCAGGGCTCGCCACCGCTTAGCGAGCCCTGGCTACGAGATCCTGAATGAGTGTGAAACATTGTTAAGGTAAGTAGGCCCAAGCTAAAACAGTCTAGGATAGATTTTTCTTGAAGATAAGATCACCAAGACAACCAAAGAGGTGTTTGGTCTTCCGTATCATGGAGGTGATTTCCTAGAAAGACCATCCTGTTATGAGGCAGTTGTTGAGGTATAGAATGATGATGACATCCTGCCATCGAAAATATGCTATCACTACAGCCAGGACCTTTGAGAAAACTCAGGGGGCAGAAGAGAAGCCAAATGGCAAGACCTTGTACTGGTTGTGATCTGTGCCTATTACAAAACAGAGAAAGTGTCTGTGAGATGGGTGTATAGCAACATGAAAGTAGGCATCCTGTAAGTCAAGGGCTGCGAACTAGGCTCATTCATCCAGTGCCAGAATAACTGTCGTTAACGTGACCATCCTGAAGCTGTTTGCGAAGAAATTTGTTCAGTTTGTGGAGAAATTTGTTCAGTTCACAGAAATCGAGGATCAGCCCAGTGGCTCTTACTATATTTAAAATGAAGAGCCACAGAGTGGGCGGCTCCGGAGCCGGCACGAAACCAGGACTGCTCATTCCCGGCTGAAGTCGGCTCCTGAGCTACCCCCACAGCGGCTCTGCACAGCGTCGCTTATCAACCAATCATATAATCGATACACATTGTATCAACTACATGATTAGCAAGATCATTGCATTTTAACATCCTTAGTTCACAGCTGACAGGGCTGGCAACAGCAGCCCGTTTGCAGGGAGGCCCAGCTTTTAAGCCAGCTCCCTCCAGCACCAGCTCCTGTTTCTTCCCCCACCCTTACTGCCCCTCATACAGAGGCAGCAGGGAAGCGGGGGAAAGTAAGTAGTTGAGTACTCCACTTGACTAGACAATAAGCTTATGCTTATTGGGTATTCGAGTAGTTGACTACTCATTAACATCCCTAGTTTAATCCACTATCAAGAGGCACATTTGTACAGGGTTAAAAATATGCACTGCTTTTAGGAACCCTGCTGCAGGTTGTTGAAACTTTAGGTCCAATTTTGCTACATCCCTTAACTCTTCCCTATAGCAGTAGCTTTGTCGGAGCTTCTTTGCTATGCAGGAAAAAACACCTACTGCTGAGTACTGGCATTCAGCTTAGCATTGTTGGAGTGATTTTTGTTTGACTACTTCAGCCCAGAACAGTACAGACATTACTTTGTTATATGCTTGGTGGATTGTGACATGTCAAGATTCCAACCAAGCGATTAAGTCCATAAGTCCTGTAGCATTTTTGGCAATGAACTGAACTTCCTCATTCAGCTGAGCATCATTTAGAAGTGATGATAGTTCTGTTAAAACCTGTGTTTTCAGTGTAAACTTTTCTGAGGAACTCAGAGAAATACTTCAAATGGGCTACATGGTATCGTACAGCCCCAAAGCAGGAAATCTGAGCCATTAATCTGAGCAAATCAGAGGGGAGTGCAATTTTTTTGTTCCCCAATTTCAGTGATTTCAGTCATGTTTGCAATACACTGCCTGCATCAAAATTTGCAGCTAAGAAAGTGTTTAAAGATCTTATTTATGTAGCTGACCAATTTATCAACTTTAACAAATTCACAATGCCACAGCTCACTGACAAGAAACATTATGTGTGCATTACCTGTGGACAGCATTTGGCATTAGACTTTGGAGAACCAATTCGGAACATTTCATCATGTAAATTGCCCTGTTACTTACGAAAGCAAATACAGTGCGAACTTCGACAAAGTATTTTGAAACTGTGTTAATTACTGCTTGAGAAACTGTAGTGTAGTTAATAGGATCCAAATAAACGTAGTTGGTGAGCATTGTTAGCTTTCCTGTATGTACATCTTTGGCCTTGTCAGAAATAAAATCAAATTCAACATGAAGTACATAGCTGTCCTGTCATATTCATCGGTGGTCTCATCTGAAGTAATCGCAAAAGACTCTCACGTGTTAATACTTCATCTCCTCAAAAGGTATAGCAAAAAACATTGCAAGGTAGTCCTATCATAGCTTATTTGTACTATGTAAGCAGCCGACATTTTATAAATTCTATTGAACGACCTCATATAGCTTTGGGTGATCAAGTTTTTCCAATGGCGTATTAGCACTTGCAAAAGTGTCCACAAGATCCATTCTAAATGACAGGTCTCAGCTCTCTATCAACATCATAAAGAATTTTTTTTTAATTTTCTGTTTACCAGCAATGCACGATCTATAGCCCTCTTTCTGTTTTGATAGGTTTCCAAGCCTAAGTGGTGCTGAACTGTTGCCCAACGTGTGTAATACATGTGAAAAACAGCATCTTGTACAAAAAAAAACTCATCACCAACAGCATGTAGAATTTGGCTTCCAAATTCTTCCACAGATCTGCTGCAGTACACCCTCGGGATCTGACTAGTCCCAGACAAGGGAGTTTGCCAGATATGGGGAGGTCAGAGTAAAAGGGGTGCCAGCCGCACCAAAAGGCTCCTCTCCTCAGCTAGTTGGGCTCCTCTTTGCAGCCTCCTCTCCCTAGCCTCCAGGCCCGACAAGCTGCAGCAGCCCCCCCACCCCTCAGAGCTCCCGTCAGCCCCACTGGCCTCCTTGGAGCCCTGCCACTCCACCAATATTCCTGGCAGCCCCTCTGGCCTTGCAGCAGCCTTGCTGCCCTGCTGAAACTCCCAGCAGCCCCCACCAACAATGGCCGAGCGCTCCTGTCTTCCCTGCCCTGCCAGCTGTGGACTCTGGTGCCTTGTGGGTTCCACTACCCTGCTGGCCCAGCTAGGGGGCTCTACTCTGAGCCTCCAACAACCTCTGCCACTGGGGCTTTCTTGGACCACGGATGTTGCCAGACCAGAAAGTTCCGAACCACAGAGGTTCAACCTGTAATAATTTGAGATTTTTGTATTTATTTTGCAGGCTCATTTTACAGCAATTATATGTGTCTCCTGGTAGGCAGTCAGCTGTGATCACTACACTAAAAATCTCCCCAATAACACATTGATTAGTAGATATGGGTAAGTGTGATTTGCTGCTGATTTTGTCAAGCATCTCACCTTCTTATTTTTACTGAAATAAGCTAATAATTCTACCTGGAAGAGGGGGCGGTTCCTTGTACAACATCCCCTTACAAAAGAGCACCAAAGGGAGGACGACAGGAAGTAAGTGCAGGCTGAAAAGAAACCCAAAAGCAGCTCTGTGGAGGAAAAAGCAACTTCTATCTTGTATCAGCCCTGCCTGAACTAGCAGCTAGGAGCCCCCAATAGCACAAGGAAGATCAGCTCAAACTCCACAAGACTCCTCCAATTGCAGGAATCTCTAGGGCTTCTGCAGAGCATCCTGCAGTATGGAGAAGCACCTGCCTCCCCCACAAGTGCGGGATGGACAAGCTGTGCAGAGGATGGACAAGTTCTTTCCCTCCTGAGCCCAGCTGGAGGTACGAGCCCCTTTTGTTTGCTGGGGCACACCCAGGAACAAGGGGGCACTAGAATTCAAGGGGAAGTGCATATTTCATGGCCCATAATGCATTTTTCATTATTGTGAAAATGGTAGGGACCTAGTTATAAAAGGTAGGCAACATTTTTTTCTTTGAGTGCTTGCTCATGGTAATTCCATGTTTGGTTACTCACAAGCAGTAATGTTGGAGCTGGGCTCAGAGTTCATTGTTATGCTGTTTGCAATACTGCTCTGCCAAAGCTGTCATTGTCTCAGGCCTGAATCATGGACCATAAAATAAGCCCTTATGTTACAGAACCTGTTAGACAGTTTGAAATGAAAAAATATGCCTCCCTCAGTGTTATGGTTAACATTTACACAACTACTGTACGATTCTTTCTGAATCCCTTTTCCAGCCTTTAAGGAATCAAAAATCCTGCTCTCTCATATGAGGTAAGCCACAATTCTGGGGAATTTTTAGAGAAAGAACTAGCATGTGTCAGATGTAGATGAAATTTTAATTCCAATTTCTCTCGCTTTCTTCAAATACGAGAGAAGAAAAAGTTACAGGGCATCCCCATTGTACGTCACCCCAGTATTAGGGATGATAAATTTAGATTAACTAATTGAATAGTCAATGGAAATTCCATCAACTATCCGATTAGTCTATAAGGGTGCCTCCGCCTTTGAACTGTAGCAAGAGTTCTGCAAGGCTCTTGCTACAGTTCAAAAGCAGAAGCCCTGCAGAGAGAGTTGGGCCAGCAGGGCATGCCTCAGCCTTTGAAATGGGGCTCTTGTACATTTCAAAAGCAGAAGCTCTGCAGGGGGGACCAGTGCTCCATGCAGGGCTTCTGCTTTTGAAATGCACAAGATCCTCACTGGGGCTCTTCAGTCCCCACTCACTCTGTTTCCCACTGTGCCTCTACCTCCCCTACCTCCCACGGAGATGGTGCTGGCAGGGGGGGGGGGGAGAGAAGAGAACTGGCTTTTAAGCTGCCTGCCCCCCCAGCACCAGCTCCTGTTTCCCTGCCTTACTATCTCTCTCTCTCGGATAGAGGCAGCAAGGGGGGAAGCGACTAGTCCGGGGTGGCCAAACCGCGGTTCTTCCCCTCCCCCCCCACACACACACACACACAAAAGTGCGGCTCCCAAAGCCGCCCCTGCAGCCCCTTCCTCCCAACGGTACCTGGCTCCCCAGCGCTGCCCCCAAGATGAACGCCACGCTGATGCTACCTCCAGGGACAACGGAGGTAGCGCGGGCTTCCTGCAGGGTGAGGGGGAGGGGGTTCTGCAGCTGCACGCCAGGTCCCGGAAGTACGTGGCCTGCTCTCCCCCTCCCCTCCACCCCCCAACAGCCGGTGCGGTACCTAAAACGCCTGTCCATCGTGTGCTGCAGACTTTGTTCCCCTGCTGCCTTCCTGTGCGCGGGAAGGGGGTGCAGGTCCAGGACTATGCCGGCTCCTGCTGCTCCAGTGGCGCGCACTGCTGTGGGGAGCAGAAGAGCCAGGAGTGCCCTGCCCGAGCAGCAGGAGCCGGCACACTGGGGACTTTATTAGCCTGCTGCCTTCCCACACGCATTTAGGGGGTGTCCTGGATCGCACCAGCTCCAACAGCTCGGGCAGCGCACGCCTTGCTTCTCTGCTCCCCACAGCATCTCACACTCCCCGAGCAGTTGGAGCTGGTGCAGTCCAGGACTCCCTCTCCCCCTGTATGAGGTGCGCAATGGACCAACATTTCAGGTACTGCGCCACTGTTTGGGGGATGGGGAGCAGCCCACACACTTCCTGGGCCTTGGTGCACAGCTGCACGATCCCCAAGTACTGGTCCCTGTCCCCTCCCCCTCCACCCAGACCCCCACAAGTACCCTGCCCCAGCACCCATTGGCCCCCTGCCCCCACCAGCACAGTTGGGGCCACATTAGTGAGGCTTGGGGGGGTTTGGGAGGGTGGTTTTTTTTTTTTTTTTTGCATCTCACTTGTGTGGCCCCGACTGACTTTTCTGTGGGTCAGTGACCCCTGACTCAAAACAGGTTCCCCGCTCCTCATAAAGACAACGCTAAAACATTTTGTGTTTGACATAATATTTTATTTAAAAATGAAGCCTGGCCAATTGGGGCCAAGCCCCCATCTGGCAGCAGCACCATAACACTCCTACACACACCCCCAGACTCCAAACCTGAGCCTATCACACACTAGAACCCCCTGTCTTGAGCCTCTCATATCCCCAAACTCCTGCATCCCCAGTCTTCTGCCACAACACTCCTGCACCATCCACACACTGCAAATCTGTGTCCTGAGCCCATCATACTCCCAGCCTCCCTGCTCTGAGCCCCTCATACACCCCAGCCCAAACTCCTGCAGCCTCACAGCCACAAGCCTGTGGCTTGCTCAGCACCCCAACTCTCCCCTGACCCCAACACTCTCCAGCCTGGAGCCCCCTTCCTGAGCCAGAATCCTCTTCTCTACTTCCTCCTGCACCCAAATTCCCTCCCAGAGCTTGAACCTCTCACCCCTTCCCAGTGCTTTTTTTGTGATGGTATGCCCCGGGACAGTGTACCGGCACCTATTTTCCCCCGACATGGCTTTCCCCCACCCCCCCTCCTCTCCTTTCAACAACTCTCCCCTCGGTATGTAGCTCTTCGCACTCTATCCACCGCTATTTTGGTTCTTCATCTCTAACGGGTTGGCCACCCCTGGACTAGTCGCATCACTAACTGACTATCCGATAAGCTTATGCTTATCGGATAGTCACTTACATCCCTACCCAGTATACTTCTGTTCTGCACTAAAGTCATTGACGCTTGTAGGAACTGATGGAAGTCAGCTGTAGGAAAAAAAATTCCTGCTTTAAGATATTTCGCTGTAAGTCCAAGTTTTTCTGAATGTATGTTGGACCTTTAGCAAGGACAGCCTGTACTGGAAAGGACAGCTGACGTGACAGTTATGTCCAACAAGAGGACTGGCTCACACAAGAAGCAAAAAAAGTGTTGCAACTCTGTTGTAAATTGTTGCGTTGAGAGGTTCAGAAAATCTACAACCATAAAAGAAAGCTAAATATGCTCTCAAATACTCTTTCCTTTAAACTGGGAAATTTTTTTTGCATTAGGATGTTCGCAAGATATCTAGTGGGTTTCATTTGCAAGCATGCAGCTCTGCGGAAAAGTTAACCATCAATGCCATGCATTTTACATGTAGCCCTGGTTCTAGGATGTAATTTTTACTTTCAAATTCTAGCAACAATCCTTCACATTGTTCTTCAACTAAGTATGATCAGACCACAAGCACAATTTCACTTATGCTATGAATGCACTCTTGTAGTAGATTAACAGCATATACACAGTCTGAAAGTTTAAAAATACCCCACAGAGTTGGACATGCTAGCTGCCCATAATTTAGGAGTCCAAGAGTGGGGGATGTTGTCAGGACTACAAACATACCTTCCTTATTTCAACCCCTCTTGTATTTTTCTCCCCATCCCTCCAAACTCAGCACTGTCTAATATTTCTTCAAAGACTAACAAGATGGTTTACTAGGTGATGAGCTTTTGTGGGCCAGACCCACTTCCTCAGATCAGTACGTGGAAGAAAATTACCAATTTTCCACATATTGATCATGTGGAAATGAAACTGGCAATTTTCTTCCACATATTGATCTGAGGAAGTGGGTCTGGCCCACAAAAGCTCATCACCTAATAAACCATCTTGTTAGTCTTTAAAGTGCTGCATAGTCCTGTCTTTTGTTTCAGCTAGACTAGACCTAACACAGCTGCATCTCTATCACTAATATTTCTTCACACCCAGTACTGTGTCACCTGACTGCCCTCATTGCCATATTAACAGCCTGCTCTATGAGCCCTGGCCCATTAACTGATCTCACCCTTCCAACCTCATATTTTCAACTACTGACTATGGTCTGCAGAGACAATCCATCAGCCCTTCCTCACACCTGAGACTGCTGACAATCATCCACCTCCTAATTTTACTGAAGTGTTCATTGGTAACAACCCTTCCCTATCACTTTCCTACTCACCACATCTCCAACATTGTCTAATTTTGTGCTGAAAACCACTAGTTCACTGCCAGCTGACCCCTCATCTCATGGACTGCTTTTTTATTCTCTGCCATTATTTTATTTGTCCCCATTTATGGACTGCTCTTATATTCTACAATCAAGTCACCTGCCACTTAAGGCTCTTGTAACACCCCCCTTTTGCATTAGGGATGTTAAATTGCATTTAATCAACTAATTGACTAGTCAATTAGTAGATAAGTGGGGGAAACTGCGGAGCTAACCCGGCTGCAGCTCTGCCTTTTAAATGTATCAAGAGCCAGCAGGCTCTTAATTTAAAAAGCAGAAGCACAGTGGGGCAGTGGCAGGGAGAAGGGGGAGGGGACCAGGTGGAAGTCGGGACAGCTGATTCCTGGACAGCTCTGAATTCATTTAAAAAGTAGAGGTGCAGCATCTGGGACTGGGCACAAGCCGGGAATCAACTAATTCTCAGCTCACACCCAGGCCTCTGCTGCCCCCTGCACAGATGGTGCCTACCCAGACAACAGCCACTGCTCTCCAGCTGCCCAGAAGTAAGGGTGACAATATTGCAACCCCTCCTAAAATAGCCTTGCAACCCACCCCCCCGCAACTCTCTTTTGGGTCAGTACCCCAATTTGAGGAATGCGGGTTTCCCCTGTGAAATCTGTATAGTATAGGGTAAAAGCACATATAAAGTCAGATTTCACAGGGGATGACCAGTGATCCCTCTAATTTTTTAGATCCATGTGCCGAACAAATTGTGTTATGTGCATCACTATGGAGGTGGCGTGCAGCAGAGGTGGGGCAAAGGGTTTCATAGTAGGGGAAGGGGCTCGGTCAGCATGTTTGGGATGCATGAGGCAATTCCGGGCTGGGACTAGATGGTTGGTATGTGGGGGGGAGGGGGCAAGAAGAGGACTGAACTCCAGCTCAAGGTGCATATCTTGGGGCAGGTCAGAGATGAAGGATTTGGGGTGTGGGCTCCTTTCAGGCTGCAGGGGGTGAAAGGACTCCCACACAGAGCTGGCCTTAGAGGAAAAATGGAACCTTGGGTGAACTTGCTTTTTGATGCTCCTGGTTCCCGTGGGTGTGGTGGACCCCCCCATAGCTCCTTCGCCCATAGGCTCCCCACCCTTCCTTCTCCTCTAACCCCTGCACAGTGTCCCATTCACCCCAACACCTGTATCCTAACCCTTACACTGTGCCTCCTTTGCTCCTAATCCCTGAACTCCCCTCCTGTGACTAATCCCTGCACCACTTTCTCTGCCTGGGCTGCCTAAGCAAAGGTGAGGAGAGCAGGAACCTGCTCCTGATGCTCACCTCACAGCACAATCCAAGAGGGGAAAGTGACCTGGATGCACCCAAAGGTTTGTTTAGAGTTAGACATAAGCAGCTCCCACTGGACCCAGAGAAACAACAGCATCTACAGATTCCCCATCTCTAGCCCAGCTCAGTGGAGACTGGGTACATGGGCAAGGGGAAGACCAAGTACAGGGGGAGAGAGATGGACACTGACATCAGCCCCCACCCAGAAGACCAGAGAATGTTCCCAGTCTGGACCAGCCAGAGGCTCTAGGGAGGAATGGCTGGGGGCAGGAGTGAGACAGGAGCAGCGGCAGCTGCACATAGCAATGGAGCAGGAGGGAGAACGAACACCCTGCACTGGAGAAGTCACTTGACTCGGCTAATACTCCAATTGCCCCCTCCAGCTCAAGTCCCTTCATCTGCTCATCCATACACTGCTTGCCATTTCCATCAGCCCACCTGGCTCTCAGCAGGTCAGGCAGGAGTCAGGCAAACCCTCTGCATGCCACCCCAGGGCTACTGCCCAGATTGCCCATGCACCCACAGGGCCAACCCTGTCTCCCAACCCTCTAACTCTACAGCACCTTGAGGCGAGGTGAGAAGTCTCTCTCCTCACTGGCCACAGCAGCTCCAGGAGGGTATATGGGGGAGAGGAGGGACACCTCTCAACAGCCACAGTAGCTCCACCTCTCCCTGCCTGCATGGCACTTAATAAAGCACACTGCATGGACACAGTTTACAGGGAACTTAGAGGGAGCCTAGATTTCACAATCTGAGACACATTTTTCATGACCATACATTTGGTAGGACACTAAAGATCATTGCTCAATTCTGCCTTTGACCACCAGCTGCTCTCTTAGCTTTGCCCATTTGCCTCCTTGTTCTCACCCTTATCACTTACTCCTTCAGCAACTTCCAACTGATCAGTGTTGACAGCTTCACTTCTGCTCTTAATCCTCTCCTTCCCTTCATTTATTGAGAAAGTATTTAATATTCCCTGCACCCTATGCTCCTCCAACACCTTTGCCCTGGTCTCACATGGCAAAGTCCTCCCTGACAACTATTACAAGGGTACATCTACACTACAAAGTTAATTTAAACTAACAACTGTTAGTTCGAATTAACTTTCATTGCATCTATACATGCAAACCACTAGTTCGAACTTAATTCGAACTAGCGGAGCGCTTAATTCGAACTAGGTAAACCTCATTCTATGAGGACTAACGTCTAGTTCGAATTAAGTAGTTCGAATTAAGGGCTGTGTAGCCACTTAATTTGAACTAGTTGGAGGCTAGCCCTTCCCAGCTTGCCCTGGTGGCCACTCTGGGCCAAACCAGGGAAATTTTTCTGCCCCCCTCCCGGTCCCGGAGCCCTTAAAGGGGCACGGTCTGGCTACAGTGCTTGTGCCAGTTGCAAGCCTGCCAGCACCCAGCCAGCAGACCCTGCACCTGGCACAGCATGAGCCAGCCACCCGCTGCCACCCAGCCCTCCGCCTCTTCCCAGGACCAGGCTGGTGGCTCCCAGGAGCCTGCCCAGGGCCGCAAGAGGCGGGCGCCCACCTGGTCTAGTGCGGAGATCGTGGACCTCATCGAGGTTTGGGGGGAGGCCTCCAACATCCACGACCTCCACACTAGGCACAGGAATGAGGCCGTCTAGGGCAGGATAGCTGCCAGCCTGGCCACCAAAGGCCACATGCGAACCCAGGAGCAGGTGTGCATGAAAATTAAGGTGGTCCAGTGAGACCCCCGACCCTGAGCCCTGAGCTTAGAACATAAGAATGGCCGTACTGGGTCAGACCAAAGGTCCATCTAGCCCAGTAGCCTGTCTGCCGACAGCGGCCAACACCAGGTACCCCAGAGGGGATGGACCGAAGACAATGATCAAGCGATTTGTCTCGTGCCATCCATCTCCAGCCTTCCACAAACAGAGGCCAGGGACACCGTTCCTACCCCCTGGCTAATAGCACTCCATGGACCCAACCTCCATGAATTTATCTATCTTCTCTTTAAACTCTGTTATAGTTCTAGCCTTCACAGCCTCCTGTGGCAAGGAGTTCCACAGGTTGACTATGTGCTGTGTGAAGAAGCACTTTCGCTTATTAGTTTTAAACCTGCTACCCATTCATTCATTTCATTTGGTGTCCTCTAGTCCTTCTATTATGGGAACTAATGAAGAACTTTTTTTTATTCACCCTTTCCACACCACTCATGCTTTTATAGACCTCTATCATATCCCCCCTCAGTCTCCTCTTTTCTAAGCTGAAAAGTCCCAATCTCTTTAGCCTCTCTTCATATGGGACCTGTTCCAAACCCCTAATCATTGTAGTTGCCCTTTTCTGAACCCTTTCCAAGGCCAAAATACCTTTTTTGAGGTGAGGAGACCACATCTGTACACAGTACTGAAGTTATGGCATACCATAGTTTTATACTTCCCCTCCTCCTCCTTCCCCTGGCTTCCCCCTTCTAGCTCCCTCCTCCCAGGTTTCCCCCTCCCCTCTCCCATCCTTTCTCTTCCCCTCCCCCACCTCCTTTTCCCAGTTTCCCCAGAGGTTAATCTTCCCCCCCCCCCACAGTTGTTAAATAAAGAGAGTTTCTATTTTTGAACACGTGTCCTTTATTTTTTACATCAGGAAGGGGGGCTAGGGAAGGGTAAGTGGAAGGAGGTAAGGGAGGAACGGGGCACGAGCCCCCGATGGGGAGGACTGGGGTGGCTCTGCGGGCTCCTCGGGGTGGAAGCTCTCCTGCAGGGCCTCCTGGATCCTGACAGCCCCCCCGACTGACACCCCCGGATGGCAGCCTGCAGCAAGTGCAGCCAGGCTGATGGCCGAGTGCTGTGATGTGCCGAGTGTGGGCACTCAGGGTACTCCAAGACAGGACTGCTTTGCTGCCCCTCATTGAGATAGATAAGCAAGCGGGGAATCCTGAGAACTGTCTGTCCGGGGTGGGGGTCGAGTCCCTTTAAGCACGGCCCTCAGCTAGCCTGAGGCAGCAGCTCCACGCTCTAAGTCCTAACCTGATGCCCTGCCAGCACTGGTTCCAGCCAGCCTTAACTTTGGTTCAGGGTCCACTCAATGTGGACATGCTAGTTCGAATTAGCAAAACGCTAATTCGAATTAGTTTTTAGGTCTAGATGCACTAATTCGAATTAGCTTAGTTCGATTTAGTGCTGTAGTGTAGACATACCCCAACATACACTTTCTTAGTTCTGGCAGTTGAACTTCTCTGGTAAAACACCACAGACCAGGCCCAATTTCTTCCAGTACAAATTTACTCTACTTCAGTTCTGTTTTCCTAACTGTGCAGCTCTTCTTCTCCACCCTGACCAAATCTTACTACCTGCAATTCCTGCCACTTTTTTTGGGGGGGGGGGGGGGGGCCATCTTCTACCTCTCCAGATATTCCTGCCATCTGCACCCACTCTCCCTTCATGCCAGAGGATGTTGTGAAGACTAGGACTTTAACAAGGATCAAACAAAGAACCAGAGAAATTCATGGAGGTTAGGTTCATCAATACTTACTAGCCAGGATGGATAGAAATGGTGTCCCTCGCCTCTGACTGTCAGAGGCTGGAAATGGGCTACAGGAGAGGGATCACTTGATGATTTTCTGTTCTGTTCACTCCCTCTGGAGCATCTGGAATTGGCCACTGTCAGAAGACACGATGCTGGGCTAAATGGACCTTTGGTCTGACCCACTATGGCCGTTCTTATGTTCTTAAAAGGGAAAAATCAAGATCTAACACAACCTCGCTACACTCTTCCCAATACACACTCCTCCTCCTATCACTAATGGGAGAGCTTGTCTGCTGAACTACTAAATCTTCCAATTCCATAAGCAGCCCCATCTCATCTCCTGATCACTCTTGGCCCTCTCTTATCCTCTTAATCTCCTGCTCTTCACACACACACACACACACACACCACACACACACACACACACCTCAATCATCCTTCTTCCATTCACCTCCAAATTCACTGACTGAACCATCTACAGCTGCACTCCTCTAATTCCACTCTAAACACCTCACTTCTGTCACTTGTACATCTCTGAAACAGCTCTTTAAAGTCTCTAAAGCTTATCCCAGACCAAAATCCTGAGCCAGAACTTCATTCTGACCAAGCTTACATGCTTTCCCATGCCACCCCTTAGACAAGAGAAGCTCCTTCTTAGTATCTGTAAAGTCACCACACTAGCTTCCTTCAAATCCTTCCTCTGCTGCCTACAAACTTCACAAGTATGTGTGTGGTGACTGCTGCTTACCATAGGACAAGTGTTTCATAGTTACCTTATGCTCCTCTTGACTTCTACTTTCCTGTGTATTGTCTTACACTAAAACTGTGAACTCATGAGGGTATATCAATGATCCTTCTCTTTTGTTTGTACGGCAATTAGTGAATTGGGCCCTGATCTATGACTGAGGCCCAAATGAGCTATTGTAATACAAGAGATAATTTTAGACATCCCAAAGGTTTATGAATGCTGGAGTTTCTCATATAATCAAACTACAAATTACCAACGCGTAGGCTTCCATCTTAAATTCACATGTCCAACTAATGCACTTGTGATCCAGTACTAGATGCTTCCCCCACCCCTCCCCTTGATATTTAAAACTAAGCAAAATTGCCAGGATTTGGCCTATACTACAGTCTTTCATTGGTATAACTACACCACTCAGGGATGTAGATTTTCCACTCCCCTGAGCAATGCATTTATAAGGACCTAACCCCCAGTGTACACAATGCTATGTTGATTTCACCACAGGGTGAATAAAAATCAATATTTTTTTAATTAAAAAGCTGATTTTTTATTTAAAATTTTATTTGATCTTTTAACATCAAATAAAATACTCAGTTTCTCATTTAAAAAACAGTTGCAATTAAATCTTACCATAAACATGCTACACCTACACTTACAGTCTCATATAAATGAATTAATGGCTCTACTCTGTCCAACCTAACAACTAGCTCTTACTTTTTGAAAGAGTGGATATGACTGTTTTTGTTCCATACTTATGTGGTGGTGGCCCTGAGCCAAGCACGGCAGAGTTGTTTAAGACATTGTCTAAATACAGAGACACAATATATAGAAAGGGACGGAGGCAGCAAAGAAAGGAACAGTGGAGTAGACTGAAAAAGAAAAAGAGAAGATATTATTCAACGCACACACAGAGCTTTCAATATTCTCCCTCCCCCCCCCACACACACACACACACTTTTTCCATAGAAAAAACTGCCGAGGCTTCTGGGTGTAAAAAAGACCCTATCTAGGAAAATTTTGAAGAAATTTGCTCTCTGGGTTAAAAAAAAATATATATATGTCAAATATAAGCACTGCAAGATGATGATAGAGGGCCTAGCTCCAAAAATGAAACAGCATAACGAAAACTGCTTATTGGGAAAAAATTGTGGATGAAGATGTGGATATGTCTGTCGAAGAATGTGGATCAACTCTGCAATGCATCATTCATTCTTCAAGATTTTCTCTATGTCTTTTAGCATAAATGTGATTTTAACAGGTAAATTCCCAAGCTGTTTCCTATGTTGGATGTTGCTAGAAAGAAAGGTTAGCTTAGCTAATGCTTAAGGCTTGTTTAATTAGTTAACTAGGTTTACAATCTATCACACAAGTATACAATACAGAAAGATGCAGCAAGAAAAATCTAGAGTTGCCTGTTGCCACAGAATCATTTTTTATTTTATATTACACTAGAAGACCTACTCAGAGTTGCTTGGGTCTTTCAGAATGAGGGGCTGGTTGGGGGGGGGGGGGGAGATGCAGGAGTCAGAGATGGAGGTGAGGAGGAGCTCAGTGGATGGGGGTGCAGGAGTCAAAGCAGAGGGTGGGAGGAGGGGGGGACTCAGTGGAGGCCGCCAGTTTCTCCCTTGGGTCCGGGTGCGCCATGCTTCCCCCTGGAGAGAAACCCTCCAGCTTTTCCCCAGGGTGAGGCCGTGTAGAAGGGCTGCTGGCACCTTGCCCACTAGCTTCTCTCTGGGGCAAGGGAAGGGCCCCCCGTGGTCATGTGTGAATGTAACTGTCCCTGGTATCACATCCCTCCCTTTCTGTTTGATACAAAACAATGTCATTTCACACACATCCCATTATCCTGGCACCACCAAACCCTGACCTTGCTTTAAGTTATGATAAGAGGAAGCTGCATACCAAATCCTAGCTCCTACCATTTCGGAGATGTTCTTGAGCAAACAGATTCATTGAGACAGACAGACACACACACATTTCTAAGATATATAGTAAGAAAATACATACCCCTTATTTTGAAACATCATGGTCACAGACCATAATGATGATGCCGTAAGTCTATTTCCTATTTTGCATTGGCATAAGTCAGCTTTTCCAAAGGAACCCCATCCTATCCTTGTTTTCAATGGGGCTTATTCCAAAATTAAGTCTTACTCCAAAATTAAGTGAGTCTTAGCTTTTTTGCTTACATGAAATCTGATCTGCATCAAAATGACACTGGGAGTGGGGAAATTGAGAGCTAGTTGAAGAAGTTTTAAGGACACCATATATTTAGTGTTCTGAAGACTTGTGTGTCGAGTTAAGACTGCTGCAAGATGTATGTAACATTTAAGATTTAATTTAATAAAATATAAGTGCTATTGTGTTTGCATGTACAATTTAGTTCTTCCCATTCCTAACACAGTGCTGCAGACTCCAGCTACATATTTTATATAGTGCAAGCTGCATACCTTAATTAACCTGACCTTCCACATCTAGTGTGGACCTCGCCACAGGAAGCATAAATGGCAATACTGAGTTGACATGAGGCACGTATTGATAGAGAAAGCGAACAGTGTCACTAATGTTGGATTCCTCCTTCAGTACCTACATCCATAGCTCCTGGAACTCCTGAAGATATTTGGTAAATCTAGAAAGTGCATTTGGCAAGATTGAGCTATTAGAGGGGATGTTAACTCCTCAGTGAGTAGAAGCAGTCTTTTTTCTTCCTTTCAGAAAGATATGAGTATTTTCCTCAGAGGTTTCAGGATGTAAAACTATTTCAGAAATGACCACACCTCTCTGCCCTACCACCTGCTAATTAGGAGGAATGCATAAGAGCGAACTATAACATCTACTTTGAAGGGAAGGTGCTGTTGCACTTTGAGTGGTATCACTTATGCTATCTTCCCAAAGAAAACTGTGCAGGTGTCAGGTAAGTATCAAGGTTATTATCCTAAGAAACCTACACGAAGACTTGACACATTCACCTCATATAATACACTCTTCCCTGATTTCAGAATCACCTCTTCGGTTCCTTACCCAACCTTATGTCAGTATGACACAAGTCCACGCTTCTCTGCTCTACAGCAAACATGCACAGGACAACTCCACACTGTCAACATGCAAAGCTACAGTTTATACTTGCGTTTCCTTCCTCTATTTTCTATTGTTTTCCTTTCAGAAAAGTAACATTAAAAGCATTGTGCTCCATTTTTTTGCAACAGGTTTGCTAAGACAGCCCAAATGAAGCAGTAATGAATGACTAAAGAGGACTGAAATTGAGACTAAAGCAAATAGACAGTGCTAACGTCAGAAAAACTCTGAGTCCACTGGAATGAAGGAGACCCAGTATGCTTCCAGAAATAAACCAAAATTACAAATTCAATGGACTAACAGCCATGAAAGTGAAGACTTAGATGGTTACAACAGAGTTACTGAAGTATGTTCTAAATACTGGCACACGGTGCTAACAAAAAGAGTCAGAGTTATGAAAAACTTCAGAGCGTGCAGGAAGAGATGAGCTGCACCTGTCTTGTCAGTCAGTATAGCTGTGAGATAGCTACAAGTATTGCTAATTACATCTCAATTAAATTAGCTATAATGAATTCAAAGTTATTACAAGACAAAGACATTTCAATTCAAAAATTCCTCAGATATTTTGCTCTAAAAACAATTACTATTGTATACTATATTAGAAGAGACAGCATGAAAAACAATGACAAAATCTTGACTAATATATTAGATGCTCCATTAAAGTTTTAATTTTAATATGTAGATTACTACTACTTTAAAATGGGGTCCACCATCGCAGTGATGTCAACAATAATGGCAGAAGTGAGAGTTGTTTGGTGAGGCTGTGCCACTTGGGGATGTAAACTGATGCCAGCCATGTCTGTAGACAAGTGCATATGGAGTCTCGCAAGGTGTGCCATGAAGGTGGTAGCCACCATGTGACCTAGGATCCAAAGGCACCTGCAGATAGCTGTAAAAGGGGCATGAAGCACACTGTTTATGATATTGCACAGGATTTGAAACCGATGTAGAGGTAGAGGCGCCCTGGCTGCCACAACATCTAAGGATGCTCCGATAAACTAATTTCTAGGTAGGTTCCAGAGTGGATTTTGTATGTTTATAAGTAGGCCTAGTCAAGAAGAAAATGCCTCTGGTAGTGTTTGTCATGAATAGAGTTTCTTGTTGTGAAGTACCTTTGATTAAACAATCATCTAGGTAGGGAAATATCATGACTCCCTATCTTCTGAGGAACAGAGTCACCACTGCCAGGGTCCTGGAAAAAACACGTGGTGCTGTGTACAGCCCCAAGGGAAGGACTCCATACAGCAGCGGTCTCCAACCTTTTTACACCCAAGATCACTTTTTAAATGACAGAACAAGCCAAGATCTACAGCCCTGGTCCTTCCTCGAAGCCCCGCCCCTTCCCTCTCTATTCTCCTCCTCTCCATCACTTGTTATCCCCAACCCTTATACTGCTGTTTTTTTCCCCCAATTCTTCTGTAGGAAGAGGTTTTTCCAACATTTGGCTTGTCTAGACTGGACCAAATGTCAGAAAAACCCCTTCTTTTGGAAGCCTCCTTATTCCTCGTGGAAAGAGGAATATAGGGGTGACCAAAAGAGCACGTTTGCTCTTCCGCTTTTTTTAGTGGAAGAACAAATGCATCCCTGGATGCAGAAGATTTTTCTGGGATATCTCCGGAATCCTGAAAAACTCCTGCAGTCTAGCATTACCCTCGCTGGGTTGAGGCAAGATGTGTAGGCTCTGGGGTGGGAATGAGGGATTTGGGGGTGGGAAGAGGTGAGAGATGCAAGCTCTGGGAGGAAATCTGGATGCAGGAGGAGGTGGAGAAGGGGACGCTGGGTCGGGAAGGGGGCTTCAGGCCGGGCAGCATTGGGGTCAGATGTAGGGTTGGGGAACTAAGCAAGCCACAGGCTTGTGGATATGAGGGTGCAGGAATTTGGGTTGGGGTATGTGAGGGGCTTAGGGCAGGGAGTTTCAGTTTATGATAGGTTCAGATCTAAGGTCTGGAGGAAAGGGGAGTGCATGAGTGTTATGATGCTGTGGGCAGATGAGGGCTTGGCCCCAATTGGGGGTTTGTTGGCCAGGCTTCATTTTTAAATAAAATACTATGTCAAACACAAAAAGTTTCTGCATTGTCTTTATTTACGAGAAGGGCAGGGAACTTGTTTTGAGTCAGAGATCACTGACCCACAGAAAAGTCAGTTGGGGCCACACAAGTGAGATGCAAAATAAAAACTCCTCCAAAACCCCCACCAGCCTCTCTAATGTGGCCCCAACTGTGCTGGTGGGAGCAGGGGACATGGTATTGGGGAAGGGTGCCGGGGGTACCCGGACAGGGTGTTGGGTAGGGTGCCAATGGGTGCTGGGACAGGGCGCCAGGGCCAGGGCCAGGGGGTGCCGGGGCAAGGGACAGGGTGCCGGTGGGGCAGGGTACTTGTGGAGGTCTGGGCAGGGGGAGGGGACAGGGACCAGTACCTGGGGATCCTGCAGCTGCAGAACAAAGCCCAGGAAGTGCGTGGGCTACTCCCCTGAGCCCTAAACAGTAGCACAGTACCTGAAACCCTCATTCGTTGCGTGCCTGATGCCTTCCTGTGTGGGCGGGGAACGGGGGGGGGGGGGGGGGGGGGGGAGGGGAATCCTGGACCACACCAGCCCCAACCTAAAATGTCCCCAGCGCACAACGGACCGGCTTTGTTCCCCTGAGGCCTTCTTGCGCACGGGGAAGGGGTTGGGTGTCCGGGACCGCGCTGGTTCTGGCTGCTCACGCAGTGCGTGCTGCCGCGGGGAGGGGAGAAGTAAGGCACAAGCTTCCCGAGAGGTTGCAGTTGGCATGGTCTGGGACTCACCCCTCCCCCGCAGGCAGGCAACAGGGGAATAAAGTCTCCAGCATGCCAGCTCCAGCTACTTGGGCAGCATGTGCTGCCCAAGCGGTTGGGGCTGGCGTGGTCTGGGACTCCCCGTTCCCACTCTCCCCCCCGCAGGCAGGAAGCAGGGGAATAAAATCCCCAGCGCACCAGCTCCTCAGGCAGTTGGAACGGAGTCCCAGACCACGCCAGCCCCAAGCAGCTGGAGCTGGCATGCTGGGGGGTCTTTATTCTCCTGCTGCCTGCCTGCGGGAGAGGGGGGAGTCCCAGCTCACGCCAACCGCAACCGCTCGGGAAGCTTGCGCCTTACTCTTCCCCTCCCCGCGGCAGCACATGCTGCCTGAGCAGCCAGAGCCGGCGCAGTCCTGTACACCCAACCCCTTCCCCACGCGCAGGAAGGCAGCAGGGGAACAAAGTCCCCAGCGCGTGACAGACCGGCATTTTAGGTTCCTCCCGCGCCAGCTGTTCAGGGGGTAGAGCAGCCCACGCACTTCCGGTACCAGGCACGCGGCTGCAGAATTCTCCCCACCCCACTGGAAGCCTGCGCTACCTCCGTTGTTCCTGGAGGTAGCATCAGCGCAGCATTCATCTTGGGGGGGGTGGGGGCAGTGAGGGGGGAGCCTCCTAAAGCCTCGCACGAGTTGGTGACCATGGTCATACAGGCAATGATTGTCGCCTCTTGTGAACCTAAGAAACCTCCTGTGAGCAGAGTGGATAGTTATGTGAAAATATGCGTCTTGAAGGTCGAGGGTTGATAACCAGTCATCCTCATCCAGTGCAGGTACAATAGTTCCTAAGGTCACCATCCTGAATTTCTGGTTGTGGACAAACTTGAGTTTCCTGAGATCTAAAATGGGCCTCCAACTCCCTGCTTTTTTGGAAGTAAGAAAACAAACAGTTCAAGTAAAATACTCTCCCATGAAGTGGACCCCAAGCTGAGTAACTCTGCTTGTAGAAGGGACTCGTGAGGGATCCCTGAAGAGGCACAGGGAGGGGGGCCGGGAAGGGGGCATGGAGGTAAAGGGGGATTGTAAAGCCTGTTTTGATAATCTTGAGGACCCACTGATCTGTAGTAATGGGATCTCTTTGATAGTTAAAGGGCCTCAGGTGGTGGTGGAAAATGTAAGGAGTGTGCGCTGGTTCCGTGGGAAGGTCACTCAGTCCCTCGACCACACCTTCAAATCTGCTGTTTTGCTGCCACTGGCTGAGAAGCAGATGACTGAGTATGCTGAGCCCTTCTCCGACCTATTAGGTCATTGTTTGGACCTGTGATCAAACGGCCTCTGTTGCGGTCTCTGATAGGAGCCATCTCTCGGTCTCTCACAGATAGCGTACCTTACTCTCTTATTAGGTGGTGTACACATTAGGAATGTAAGCGACTAGTCAATTATCCAATAAGCAAAAGTCGACACACTAGTTGACTAGTCACTTCCCCCCTCCGCTGCCTCTATCACAAAGAGGCAGTGGGGGAAGGAAGAGAGGAGTGGGTGCTAGAGGGAGCCGGCTTAAAAGTCGGTTTCCCCCAGCTCCAGCTCCGTGGGAAGGGGCAGCTGCCTCGAGGAGCCTGGGGCCAGGAGGGGACTCCCCGCTGACCCCAGGCTCCATGATGTGTACCAACTTTGAAATGTACAGAAGTCCCCAGTGGGGGCTCTTGTGCATTTCAAAGAAGCAGCGCAGCATGGAGCCTGGGGCCAGTGTGGGAGTCTGAGTCCCCCGCTGACCCCAGGCTCCATGCAGCACTTCCACTTTGAAATGCACAAGAGCTCCCCTGGGGCTCTTGTACATTTCAAAGGCAGAGTGCGGAAGTCCTTAACTAATCGAATAGTCGATGGGAAATCCCACTGACTATTCAATTAGTTAATTAATCAAAATTTAACATCTCTAGTACACATGCCTAATGTCTGAAGGGTTGTGCGAGAATCCTTCACTGAGTAAAGAACCCCATCCATTTTTGGAGAAAAAAAGAGCTGATTGCTGTTGAACAGAAGGTCCTCTACCTTTGTCTGTAGCTCACGTGGGATGCCCAATGATTTAGCCATGACGCATAAAATGCTGCCACAATAGCCCTGGCTGCCATGTCTTCTACGTCCATTGGCCCTCCTTCATTACAAACTGGAGCTGCAATCTCTTTAGCTCAGGGAGATCGTTTAGGAGGTCCTATAGCCTGGTGCAATTTGCGTGATCTTAGTTAGCAAGCAGGGTAGTGAGAAATTCGGAACCACAGAGTGGCAGAGGAGTAAACTTTCCTTCCAAAAACATCCAGTCACTTATGCTCTTTGTCTTGGGGCATGGATTTAAATTGTGTCTGTGTGGAATGATGATTGACAGCATCTACCACCAATGAATTAGGCTGCAGATGAGAAAAGAAAATCCACCCCCTTAGCTGGGACAAAAATTTCCTATCTGCCCTGTGATTAGTTTGGGAGGCAGGGGGGGAGAGGGAGAGAGAATAGAGGCCAGTGTCTGCTGCATGGTTTCAGACAGTTCCATATTGACTGTTGATTAGTAAGGCTATTTTGGAAAGGTGGTGGGTTGTAAAATTTTGAGCAACTTAGGCTGTTTCTCTTGTACTTCCTATAGCACGATGTCTTGAGATTGTGCCACCCTTTTGAATAGATCCTGAAATTGTGTAAAATTGTCAGCAGGGGGAGAAAAAGAAGGAAACAGCTTCATGCAGAACTTAAGAAGACTGGGAAACTCGAGATTGGCTGTCAGAATCCAATTGAGGTAAGTCATCATCCTCATCTATGGGATCTGCTTGAGTAGTTGCCGAGGATGAGCGCGGAGGGTGACACAGCGAAGATTGTGTGGTGGCAGGAGACCAGCATGTTGCGCATGCTTGGGTCACTACTGTTGAATCCTGTGATCAGTGTTGGTGGGAGAAGTGGGTATGGTATTGGTTCCATAGTCCCCAGGGTGACCACTGGGGTTGAAATTGCTGTGGTGGATAAGGCCAAGGATGGTTAAACCAGGGACACAGTGGAAGATGGTGTGATGGTCGGTGCCTAGTTGAACACCATGCCACCACTGAACCGGTTGGAGATGAGTGCTGGGAGGAGAACCTGCTCCCATGACCGGTGGGAGGTCCAGTACCCAGAGAAGATGGTGTAGGCGAGAAAGATGTTTTCTGAAGATCGTAGGTACAGGCTAGATTTCACAATTATGGGAGAGTTGAGAGGTGAATTGTCAATAGGCACCAGTGGTGCTGGTGGCTGTGGTGTTTGGTGCCACATCACCGTCCTTCTGGGATCTTGCCTTTGTCTCTGGTGCCAGTGTGTGTTTAGGTGCCAACGCACAGCAGGAGTTGGAAGACTCTGCTGGTGGCACTGTATCCATCGGCACTGGTGGGTGCAGCATGTCCTCCTTGGTTGGTGCCAAGTGAGAAGCTATGTTGGACAGTGCGGAGGAGCTGGGATTTCCTCTTCGGCACTGACTCCACCCTTTTCGTCGATACTGCTTTTTCCTTTTTCGCAGTGCCGGAGGTGGACGGCACTGGTAAAAGTGTGGCACAGGATGTTGAAGATACGGCTGGCAAGGACCATGCCAGAGAAGCCCGGGGCCTACGAAAGTCCCTTGGAGAGGATGAGCTGGCTCTTTTTGCTGAGTTGATGGTTCCGAAGGCCTCTGTCTTCTACTGCAGCTGAAAGGATTTCTCCCACAGCAAGTTCTTGAGCCTCGTCTCCCAGTTCTCTCTCACCCTTGTGGTCATACTCTGACAGTGTGGGCATTTCTGCACCACATGACCCACACTGAGGCATTGTATGCAAAAGGCGTGCCCATTACAAACAGGCATGGAGTTGCCGCATGCAGATTTGGGGTACAAAGATGAAAAAAGGGAAAAAACAGGGAGGAACTTTTTCTTTTTTTTGGAAAAAAGAGCTAACTGACTAAGAAATACTAAAAAGTACTAACGAAATAATTTTTCTCCAAAATTCTGTGTTTTCCTGTCTCTGAAAAATTTGTGGCTCTCCTTTTACCACTCCAACATAAACTCAGTCATGTTATTACAAGCCTCTGAAAAGTCTAAGCATGCATGAACTGCAAGACTAATCAGCGGTTGGCAGATAAATACTCTAAAGCAGTGGTCTCCAACCTTTTTAAGCATGAGATCACTTTTTGAATTTAAGTGCAATCCAGGATCTCTCTCAAATCCAAATACCCTTGCCCCACCTCCTTCCTGCTACTTCTCCAAGGCCCAGCCTCTGTTCACTCCATCCTTCCCCACTTCCACCAGGCAGTGGCAGCGGGTTGGGACATAGGCTCTGGTCTTGGGCTAAGATCTGGAGTGTGAGTGGGGCTCTGAGCTAAGCCTGGGACAGGGAGTTGGGGTGCAGGAGGGCGGGGTCAGGGTACAGGCTATGTAAGGGAGTTTGGGTTCAGGGCTAGAACAGGGGTTTGGGGTGTTGGAGGGGATATATAACTGGGGCAGGGGTTTGGAACTGGCTCCAGTTGGACACTGCTTTTTTCAGGTGGGTCTTGGGTGGTGGTGCAGTAGAGCCAAGCCAGGCTCACGCGTGCCCTGGCTCTGTACCACTCCCAAAAGCAGCCAGAAAACTCCCTCCATCCCAAGCCCTGTTGTGCCCCCCATCCATTCTGTGGAGACAGACTACAGGGTGGGAGGGGGGCACCCTGACATCAGCGCCGCCTCCTCTCCTTTCCCTGCCCTGCACAGCGAGCAGGAGGCTGGAAGGGAGGCAGAGGCAGCTCCAAGGCAAAGGGCAGGAGATGCACGCAGCAGTGGGGGGAGGGGCAGCTGAAATGCTGGCACTTGATAGCCTCTTGGCCAAACCAGTCAGGATCATCTGTCAGAGGCTCCAAGATCTACCAGTAGATCCGATCTAAAGATTACATCTCAGATGACCATGCTTCATCCCAAAGCTGAACAGAATTTTCCTTATAATTGTTGCTTCTGGAGGATTTGAGCTGCTACAGTGCCACTCACAGGAAATAAGAGCAGGCAGGCATTCTATATTCTCAATGCTCCCCCTGCAGGCTCCCAGTCAGTGTGAAGAAGGAAATTGCCTTACTCAAATACAGAGGGACAGGACCCCAAGGGGGGGGGGGGGCGGATTAAGAGGAAAGAGACTGGCTGGGCAAGGATACTGGGAGCCAGTGTAAGGGAGGAAGAAGCTAGGGGCAAGATAGGCAGAATGGGCCAGATGAGTATGCAACCACTACAGAGCATTCTCCTACAAACTTGGAGTGGACCCCTAGACGTTCCGAGTCTCAACATTCCTCATCTTTATCCACGAAAAGTACATCTCATTCTCAAGTAACAGATCCACATTAGAGATGTAAAGACCATAGGGGTGTAATAGTGTAGTTGATTAACTGATTAGCAAAAGCTTATAGGTTAATGCTATAGACTACACGAATTCCCAAAGTAAATTTTTTAGCAGGACAGCCAGCAACCTGGCTCAGTCCTGGCTTGCGACGGGTTCAGGATCTACCTCCACTGTGGCTCTGCAATTAAAGTGTATTAGGAGCTAGGCTGGCTGGCAGCCCGGCTCAATTTCGCTAATGCCAAGGTCCGGGAGCACAAACCCTGCCTCCCCAGAAAGGGGCTGCTGCCACCCCACGCTGCTGCCTCTGATATAGAGGCAGCATCATGGGGCGTCAGGCAGCTGGACCGCAAGGGAGCTGGTTTTTAAACTGGCTCCCCTCGCAGACCAGCTCACACCTGGCACCCCACACTGCTGCCTCTGATACAGAGGCAGCAGCAAGGAGTGGAAGGGGGCTCTTTGGAAGTAGGGCCAGAGAGCACTGGCTGCCAGCCTCACCCCCGGGTACTATAGAGTAGTCAACTAACTGGTAAGAATTCATAAGGTTACTTGACTATTCAATTAACCAATATTTAACATCCCTAAAAGAGTTAAACAGTTACCCAGCAAGCATCAATCCTTACCAGCAGGCTTACCAGGGTAACAACCATTTAGCCAGTGGCCCAGCTGGGCTGGAGCAGAGCTCCCTGCCCAATATGGGTGGGGAAGGTGCTCCATCCTGCCATACTGCAGGCGCAGGGTGGTGGCAATGGGAGAGAATGTGCTCCAATCAGGCAGGGCCCCGCTGTGCTGGGGGGTGGGGAGGGGGGGAGCGGCACTAAAACCTGGCCAGGCAGGAGTGCCCCCTGCCAGCAGGATCATAGTCAACTGGTTAAACGTAACATTTAACCAGTTAACTTTAACTATTTCACATCCCTAGTCCACATATAAGACGACAACCTGTTTCACCCTATCAGTTACACTATTAGCTCAAGTGACAGAGGTCTCTTATGAAACTAAAAGTTCCAACTTCGAAATTCACATGGGTTATCAGCAATATGCCTCATGATTAGAGCCCTGCAAATCTGTAGATATCCACTTTATATCTGCAGATGTGACCGTGAATATCCACAGCTCATTTTTGCAGATATAGATATGGATTCGTGCAGAGCTCTCTACTCACAATGGAATTTGTTTTCAATTTGGTTTTTTGAGGTTTTTAAGCTAGGAATTACATACAAAATGTGTCTTTATTAAGGTTGCAAATAACAAGCACTCGAGTTATGAAACACCTAAAATTAAGTTTGCCTGTGCAACCTCAATTTGGCCCCCATGTGTATAGTCTTTAAATACATGTTCACATTTTTCCCAAAGCACCCCTGCTTCATTCAGTCTGCTGGATAGACTATGCCAGGGTGAACTGATTTAAATCAAGGCGATTTTAAATCATTGATTGAAATCATGATTTAAATCAAGTTTCCCACTGATACTTTTTCACACATTTCTCCAAACAATGGTGCAAAGCTGATCACTAAAACATCTTAATTTACACCTCAGTACTTGGTAAGTATTATCCATTCACATCCCAGGTAACCACTATCCAGGAGCCGTCTGCCAGATTGGGAGTTGGCAGCCTCATTAAGGGTGAGGGGGCACAGAAGCAGCAGGGGGACAGCGGGCTCCCAGCCTGCATGAGCTCCCCTTGCATGTGAGTTTGCCAACTTCCAGCGCACTCAGGACAGGAGTCAGCAACCCAGCCCACAAGACAAGGCCACTCCAACCCAGCTGTGGCAGGCTGGAGCTTCCCCACTCCAGCCTACCCCGTTTAACCAATTAACTAATTAAACAGGATTTTAAATCATTACACAGTACAGCATTTTACAACATCTAAAAGGGAATACTTTGTGTGATTTTTTTTTTTTTTACATAACTTGATTTTTTTTTTTTTTTTAGGAAATAGTACTTAATACTCATTACCTGTGTCAAGCTGCAGAAGCAACAGCCGTACATTACGAAAGGTAAGAACTAAATCACAACCATAATAGCATTTATATCTTAGTATACCTATAAAAAAGCTTTTCCTACAGGACGACAGAGCAACATCATCACGTCACTCTGCATCCTGCAGCCCCTTTTCCCTTCACCCACCCGGCCTCCTCCCTGCTGCTAACTCCATAATAGGGTCTGCAACCTACAGCTCACGAGAGATCTCAATATGGCTCTGATTCCTCGACAGCAGCACTCCCCTTCCTTGCACCTTGAAGGCAGGCTGCTGCTGGGTTTGCGGGGGAAGGATTTGGGGGCTACGGGGAGGACTACATGGCAACTGGGCAGGTGGTGGTGAGACCTGTGGCAGGAGGCTAGGACTGGAACACACCGTGGCCCCGAGCCACCACACAACAGCTGGCTGAAGCTCTGGCAGCCATCACATGGAGGGTGGCAGATGTTTTAAAAACAGCTTATCGGGGCGCCAGTGGCAGGATGCATGCGAGGGGTTGGGGAGCCACAGCAGGACCCGGGCCACGGGGGTCAGGACTGGGATACACGCCAGTCCCCTCAGCTGCCACACAGCAGCTGGCCGAAGCTCCAGCAGTCACCACATGGCCACTGGCTGCCAGTAGCGGGACCCGCACAGTGGGGTTGGGAAGGGAGAGAAAGTACTGGGATAGAAGGGAGGAGGAAGAACCCTGGCTGGTGGAGAGGGAGAGGAAGAAGGGACCCTGGCTGGCATGGCCGCAGCTCAGCCTTCCCTGGTGGCTGGGGAGAGAACTAGGGTTGCCTACCCCACGCAACAGGGGAGTTGGCGAGTACAGCGAGAATAGGGAGCAGCCCCTAGTTTTATTAAACTAAATATGAAACTACATAAATCTTTCACATTTGCAATTGCAGCAGTCTCCTGAGTTGCCAGCCGACAGCTGTCCTTAAACTTTAATTTTCAAATTTTATTAATTTACAGACAAGTCTTCAGAACACTAAATGTACAGTGTCCTTAAAACTTCTCCAACTAGCTCTCATCTTCGCCACTCCCAGTGTCATTTTGACAGATTAGATTCCAAGTTACCAAAAAAGCTAAGACTGTGGTTAGAGTTCACAACATTTTAGAATAAGCCCTCCTGAAAACCATCATAACTCGGCTCTGTAAAAACACACCCCCCCCCCCACAGCCCTATGCTTAAGTGAAATAGGGCACAGATTACGGCATCACCATTATGGTCTGTGGCCATAATATTCCAAAATAAGAGGCATGTATTATTGTAATCTAAAATAAGAAAATGAGTGACAACTGGCAGCTCTAGATTTTTCTTACTGCAGCTTTCTGCACTGTATATTTGGGTGATAGAGTAAACCTAGTTAACTAATAAAAAGCCATAATGATTAGCTAAGAAACTTTTCCTCCTCCCAGAAACATCTAACATAGGAAACAATATGTGAATTTACTTGTGAAATCACACTTATACTAACAGGCATAGACAGAGTCTTGAAGAATGATGGATTGCAATGCTGATCCACATTTTTCTTCAGACATATCCACATCTTCATCCACATCATTTTCTCCCAATAAGCAATTTCTCATGATGTTTCATTTTTGCAGATAGGCCCTGCATCATCATCTTGTATTGCTTACACTTGACAATTTACCCAGGAAACAAGTTTCTTCAAAATATTCTCAGATAAGGTCTCTTTTACACCCAGAAGCCATGACAGCTTCTTCTATGGAAAAAGTGGGGGGAATATAGTAAACTCTGTGTATACAGAATAACATCTTCACTTTTTCTTTCCAGTCCACTCCGCTGTTCTTTTCTTTGCTGCCTCCGTCCTTTCCTATATACTATCTCTTGTCTTTAGACAAAGTCTTAACTAACTCCACCATGCTTGGCCCAGAGCCACTACCGCATCAACACAGAAAAACAATCCTATCCACCTTCTGCCTGAAACTGAAAGCTAAGAACTTTCAAGAAGCAGGAGCTAACTTTAGGGTGGACAGATTAAAGGTATTGATTCATTTTCATGTGACTAAGTGTAGGTATAGCATGTTTATAATAAAATTTAATTATAACTTATTTTTAAATGCGAATTTTAGTATTAATAGGGTTGCCAGGTGTCCAGTTTTTGCCCAGACAGTCCATTATTTCTGGCCCCTGTCCGGTTAATAAATAAAAAATAAATAATTGATAATACCGGACATGTAAAATGTCCGGTATTTTCTGCTTTTCTTGGATGGAAGGCCAGCAGGGACATTCTTCCCCTGCTTCATCTGGTGGAACAAAGGGATTCTTAAAGGCGCAGCAACCCTTTTTTGTTCTCCTTGGGGGTTTTTTCCCCCCTCAACAACTTGTCTTTTTTTTCGTTTGTTTGTTTTTTAAACCAAGTTTTTTTTCCTGCCACGTTCAGGATTTTTGGTGAAAGCATCTGGCAAGCCTAAGTATTAATGATTATTTTTTAAAAAATCAGAACACCCAAATAAAAAAAATCTGATTTTAGTATTTTTTTTAATCTTTTATTTTTTTCCATTCTGGACTATGTTCTCAGATCAACCAGGGCTGTGTATTAAAGAAGGTTGAGGTCTTATTTACTGCTGAAGTTGGGTGCTGTGATACATGACATGCATGAGACAAGCAACTGTTGGAAGAGAAAGATAGTCTCACAACAGAGGAAACAGAATGATGTCCTTAGAAACTGGATTCTATACTTGAGTCTACCCTTCAGTTTCTATGTGATGTTGGGCAAAAACACAAACTAAAATTTTCACAAGTGGTGACCAACAGTGTTCCTTTCTGGGTGCGACTTGAGACCAATGGGTCTGTTTGAAGTTTTGTTGAACACTTACAGCTATATCTATAATCACTGGAACCTGTGCTATTGACATATAAAGTCCCACATAATGCTGAGTACTTTGAAAAATTAGGTGTTTGGCATCTCAAATTGCATACTTCAAATCAATGCATACTTTTGACCATACTCTCTTTGTGTCTCAGCTCTCCCATCTATAAAATAGGGATTATACCACCCTCTAAAAATAAGGGTGTTGTAAAAATTAATTCACTAATATTTGCAAAGCACTCAGAGTGATGTGCAGCATAGAAACACTCATGAAGAATTTTGTCATCAACTGTTCGATTAGTCAATTACTCAATATTTAACATCCCTAACCACAGCAGCACTGAAAATCAAAAGTCTGAATCAGCAGACTCAGGGTCTTAGAGCTCAGCACGTGGGGCTATAAAATTGCAGGATAGACATAAGGGCTTCTCCTGAGCATTAGTTAACCGTTACCCAGTAAGGTCCCTTACATCCCTACTGGCAAGCCCATATCAGTTGGCCCAGGCCAGCTGCATCTGAACCACAGGTCTTTTAACACAGCATAGACATACTTTCAGTCGCTCTTCTTTAGCCTCTTTACAGCTTGGCTCCTAATATTTCTGCTTGACATTAGAATTCAGATTGCCTAGTTATACTTATGTTGCATATGCCTGGATCTTCCCAATTTCCTGTGTGCTTAGTATTAAAGTTCTCATGAGAATAGCCATTTTGGGTCAAGACCAAGGTACAGCTAGCCCAGTATTGTGTCTTCCAAAAATGGCTAACACTAAGTGCTTCAGAGGGAATGAACAGAATAGATAATTGTCAAGCGATCCATCATCTCCTGTTGCTCATTCCCAACTTCTGGCAACCAGAGGCTAAGGGTACTTCAGAGCATGGTTTTGCATCCCTGCCCATACTTGCAACTAGTCATTGAGGGATCCATCCGCCATAAAGTTATCTTTTTTTTTTTAAACCTTGTTATCTTGACAGCCACATCATCTTCTTGCAAACAGTTCTTTCTATAGGTTGGTTGTGCATTATATAAAGAAATCATTACTTCAGTTATTTTCATTTGGTGACCCCTTGTTTGCGTGTTATGAGGAGTAAACAACACTTCCTTATTTACTTTCCCCATACCAGTTATGATTTTATACACTTCCCACATCTCTTCCTTAGTCATTTCATTATTTTCAAGATGAAAAGTCCATCTTATCAATTTCTCCTCATACAAAAGCCATTCCTTACCCCCCTAATAATTTTTATAGCCCTTTTCTGAACCTCTACTAATTACAATGTGCCTTTTTTAAGATGGGAAAACCAGAGTTGCATGCAATATTTAAGATATGGGCATATCATGGATTTATATTTTTGGGGGGGGGTGAAGGGAGTTGGAAGAAACTGCAGCATTCTTCTGAGTACTGTCCCCAGAGTCAACCAGCTTAAAAACCTCTTTGCTGCTATATCAACCCTGAAGTTACTTTGAAAAGCTTCTCCCCTTCCAAGATGCATCACTTCTCTTCCACCTGCCTCCTGGTTTCCAAAGCTGTTTGGGAGAAGGACTGAGGCTGGTCACAGCTTTTAATAATTGCTTATCTTTTCTTTTTTAAAAGCTAAGCAGAGCAACATGAACATAAGAGCCTCTGGAAGTACCTATTTTATCATCAAGTATAAAACTGAGTGCACAATTAACAAGTGTGTGGTTAGGGCCACGAAGTTAGCTACTCCTTTTTACATATACTCTTCCAAATTAAAAAGGGCATTTTATGTATAGAATGAAAGAAGACTAAGTAATTTTCAGTCTTGCATAGCTTCATATTGTACATGTTCAATTTCTGGTGCATTTTAAGTCAACAAGTACAGTACTCATGAGATTACAAAATAATTTATGCATGTCTGCCACAGGTTTAAAATAATCATGCTACAAACAGACACCTTATACAAAGTAACCCTTCAAACCATAAGAGCCAATAAAAAGTAGGGATGTTAAAATATGTTTAAGTAACCATGTAACTGTTGAAATTTTCAGTGGTTACACATGGGGCAGCAGGTGGTCCCCCAAGAGCTGGTACATAGAGAGCTGGCTTTTAAGCTGACTCCTCACATGTACCAGCTCCCGCCTGCCCTCCGCACTGCTGACTCCGATACAGAGGCAGCAGCAAGGAATAGAGGGGCACTCCATGGGAGCAAGTGTGCATGGGCCCATGCATATCAGGAGCTTGTGTGTAACAGTGAAGATTAACCAATGAGCCCAGGTCTAAATACAACTACATATGACAATGTACAGAATAGGGATGTAAAAATCTTTTTTAATTGATTACATGAAGTGCTAACACTACATTTAACGGATCAAATAGGATGGGCAGGTGGACACTCCAGCCACATTGGAGCGGCCCCTTCCACTCGCGAGGGTCGGGCTAGAGCAGTCTCCAATGCAGGCAGGGTCTGCTCCAGCCCCACATGGGGGCTGCCATGGCTACCCCTGCCAACCCAGAGCTGGCAGGGGTAGCCATGGCAGTGCTGGAGCAGCACAGGTAACCATTTAACTGGTTACCCGTTAATATCCCTAGTACAGAATCACTTAAGATCCATTAACAAAAATTTCATATAAACTCATTAATTCTGGAATGCATGTGAAAGCAGCACAAATTATTGCGCTAAGTAACGCAATATGGGACAAAGGTGGACAGCCCTTGGTGGGGAAAGAACAGGTTAGGAACTATTTAGAAAAGATAAACGTACATAAATCCATGGGTCCGGACTTAATACATCCGAGGGTACTGAGGGAGCTGGCAAATGTCATTGAGGAGCCTTTGGCCATTATCTTTGAAAACTCTTGGAGATCGGGAGAGATCCCGGATGATTAGAAAAAGGCAAACATAGTACCCATCTTTAAGAAAGGAAAGAAGGATGACCCAGGTAACTATAGGCCGGTCAGTCTTACCTCAGTCCCCGGAAAAATCATGGAGGGGATCCTTAAGGAATCCATTTTGAAGCACTTGGAAGAGGGGAAGGTGATCGAGAATAGTCAGCATGGATTCATGAAGGGCAAGTAGTGCCTGACCAATCTGATCAGCTTCTATGATGAGGTAATCGGCTCTGTGGATATGGGGAAGTCAGTGGATCTGATATTCCTTGACTTTAGCAAGGCTTTTTATACGGTCTCCCACAATATTCTTGCCAGCAAGTTAAGGGAATGTGGATTGGATAAATGGACGGTAAGATGGATAGAAAGCTGGCTGGCTGGTCAGGCCCAGTGGGTAGTGATCAATGGCTCGATGTCAGGCTGGTGGTCGGTTTCTAGCGGAGTACCCTAAGGTTCAGTTCTGGGACCAGTTTTGTTCAACATCTTTATTGATGACCTGGATGAGGGGATGGATTGCACCCTCAGCAAGTTTGCAGATGACACTAAGCTAGGGGGAGAGGTAGATACGCTGGAGGGCAGGGATAGAGTCCAGAATGACTTAGACAAATTGGAGGATTGGGCCACAAGAAATTTGATGAGGTTCAACAAGGACAAGTGCAGAGTCCTGCACTTGGGACGGAAGAATCCCAAGCACTGTTACAGGCTGGGGACCAACCAGCTAAGTAGCAGCTCTGTAGAAAAGGACCTGGGGATTACAGTGGATGAGAAGCTGGATATGAGTCAACAGTGTGCCCTTGCAGCCAAGAAGGCTAATGGCATATTAGGTTGCATTAAGAGGCGCATTGCCACTCGATCCAGAGATGTGATTATTCCTCTTTACGCAGCTCTGGTGAGGCCACATCAGGAGTAGTGTGTCTAGTTCTGGGCCCCACACTATAGAAAGGATGTGGATGATTGGAGAGGGTCCAGCTGAGGGCGACCAAAATGATTAGGGGGCTGGAGCATATGACCTACGAGGAGAAGCTGAGGGAGTTGGGTCTATTTAGTCCGCAGAAGAGAAAAGAGTGAGGGGAGATTTGATAGCAGCCTTCAACTTCCTGAAGGGAGGTTCTAAAGAGGCTGGAGAAAGGCTGTTCACAGTAGTGATGGATGGCAGAACAAGGAACAATGGTCTCAAGTTGGGGTGGGAGAGGTCCAGGTTGGATATTAGGAAAAGCTATTTCACTAGGAAGGTGGTGAAGCAGTGGAAGTAGTGGAGTCTCCATTCCTAGAGGTGTTTAAGTCTCAGCTTGACAAAGCTCTGGCCGGGTTGATTTAATTGGGATTGGTCCTGCCTTGGGCAGGGGGCTGCACTTGATGGGCTTCTAAGGCCTCTTCCAGCTCTATGATTCTATGATAAATTAACAAATATGTATTTGTAAGAAATAGATTTTTACATAATAATATATAAACCACTTAAAATACATATACCTTGTTTCATATGCCTGGCATGCTTTCCAGGCATTATGAAATAAAGATTAAATCAACAGCCCACCAGTTCTTACTTATATTAAACTTAGACATTGCTTGTCTCTCATCAAGCAGTTTCATCAAGGTAGCAAAGTATTCATTGAAATACAAACTTGCACATTGAAAAATTAGCTTAAGCAAAGCCTAATGAAACTTTTATCCTTCCGTGTCACTACCAAATGTGATAGTGTCTTAGAGAAGAGACTTATTTTAGAGAGTTTATATTATTTTCTACCATTTTTGTCCCCCTTCCACATCCCCTATGGAAGTCAAACTAGGCTACTAAACACTACATTTTCAGTTATTATTGTCACTTGTCCATTACTTAAGAATCTGTCTCGGGCCACAGAGGAAGAAACCAATCTCCCAAAAAACACTACATTTATTCTAGAATCAAAAAAAGACAGGTAGGATGAAGAGTAAGATTTTTTTTTTAAAAAGTTCAAATTCAAAAGATAAGATTAGCTAGAAAAAGGCCAATTAATGGTTTGGGCCCAAGATTTCATATTCCACTGAAACTGAATTATTTTGAGTTTTATATATAAATGTTTTCAGGATCCACAAACTACTACTAAGTCTCTCCCTTTTTTGAAATCTTATGATGCTGCGTGGCAATATAACTCCGCAACCAGGAACACAACAAACACCTTTTTTGTCTGTCTAGAAGTGTGAGCATATTGCACAGGTGTCCTTTACAAATGAAAAATAAGAAGTGGCTAGGGAAGTACTTACATGTAACCAGAGTTACAGCAAGCATCTGAAGAAAAATGTAAATGTATACATCACATTAAATCGTCCATAAAAAGCCTGAATTATAGCCTCCCCTTGGAGTATGAATGTACAGAGATATGTGCAGAGAATACAAATTTAATATATCCTGTACTAAGTGACATTCTGTTTGTTGCATAGCAACAGGAATCTGCTGCAGAAAACAATATGGAATTTCCTTTCTTGATTTGCAAAGCTACAATTAACCTCAATCTTTCTGAAAAATAGAGCCCCAAAGTATACGCAACTGAAAATATAACAAATGTAACAAACAAATAAGGTTGCTAGTCCCAATATTTAGCCTATTTTACATTTGTAGCATCCTTCTACTTGAGACACTTTTTTAGAAATCAGTTTTCAGTACTAATGAGTTTCATTCTTAACATACCCCAGTTCTGGATTACAACCTGAAATATACTAACAGAATACGGTCTTGGCAATTATGGTAATTTTAACGGCACACAACAATGCTCCTACTGAATCTTTTCATGCCAAACACTGTTAACAGAATAATTCCCTATACCCTATTAAAAAAAAATTAAAATATTTGAAAAATACTAGGAAAAACTCAAAACATGGATTAGTATTTGTGAGCAGTTTTGATGTTTAAGGATTTTTGTAAACCTCATAACAAAACAGTGAAATTAAGCCTACATTACCTTAAAGTTTTAACTTAAGACAATTTCAGAACTTCAGATTACATTCAGAGGTTCAAAAGAGTCCAACTATGCCCAAAAAACCGCACGATAGGAAATTGATGTTTTATATGGAACATTAAAAAGCTGAAACATCAAATTAGATTGACTCCAATATCACTTGCCACTTCTCCTGACCTTCTCAAAAAAACCTCAAAGTTTGAGTTTGTCAAAAGCTGTGACCAAAGTACTCTGAAGATCAGTTGTCAGCTAACCGCTCACACTACAGGTTGTACCTCCAAAAACTGGCATGCTCTGGTCTGGCAACATCCATGGTCCGGGAGGACTACGGATACTCATGTACCAGAGAGCCCCAGGAATCTAAAGGCAGGAGGGTAAGCCCGGCGGGGCATCAGGGTCCGCAGCAGCCTTCAGCAGTCCCTGGGAGTGCAGGACTGAGGCCAGAGCCTTGGTACATCTTGTATCGGAACCTATACAGAGTCATGCTTAGACTATTTTTGATCTGTGGAATGCACCTAAAGACTTGGGTTCCTTTAACAGACAATCTGGAGTAGACTGATTTCAATCAAGGTGAATTAAAATTGATTTAAATCATGAGGTGGAAGGCCTCAATTTAAATAATCTATCCTAATCAACTTTATTATACTTCAGTTATTTTCTAAAGGTGAATTCTCACGGACAGGCACCCATTAAAACATGCAGATTTACAACTAAATAGAGCCCTTACCTTACATTTGACAGACCTGTTTGCTACTTAGAGGAGCACAAGATAATGATCTACATTTATACCACAAATAATTTTTCAGATTAATTGTACATTTTTAGCATGTTAGAAAATAGTGAAAGATACATTGACTTTTTTTAAATTTCTGTTCATGTTTGTGCTAAGCTGCATTAGGATGGACACTAATTTAATAGAACATCATATACAATTATTTTTAAACAACTTTACATGTTTTTGATACATAAACTTCTCATTAAAACATGTTTCGCTTTTACAATTAAATCATGTATTTAAGGAACAGAAGGATTAATTGCAGTCAGTGAATTAAATTGATTGTTTCAGGTCAGCCTGCAACATTTTTCAAATATGACAAAGTGAAAGTGACTGGAGCTTAAATTGTTACTTGCTAAGTCCCTTGAAAATGAGAGAGTCTCCTAAACTATTCATGCTACTCTTCAGACTTATAAACTAAGGATGTTAAATTGCGGTTAATTTACTAGTCGAGTAGTTGATGGAATTTCCATTGACTAGTCGATACACACTTCCGCATTCCTGCTGGGGCTCTTGTACATTTCAAAAGAGGAATACGGAACACCGCATGCAACCTGGGGCCAGCGGGAAGTCCCACTGACTGCGGGCTGCACGTGGGCGTGCCAGCTTTGAAATGTACATGAGTCCCCGGGGGGGCTCTTGTGCATTTCAAAGTGAAAGTGCCCTCATGAAGCCCAGGGTCAGCAGGGGACTCCGAGTCCCCCGCTGGCTCCGGGCTCCATGTTGTGCTGCCAATTTGAAATGCCACGCGGAGCCAGCGGAGCCCAGGATCAGCTGGAAATTAAAAAAAAAAAAAAAGCCACACCACTGAAATAAGGGGAGGAAGCAGAGCACACACCAGAACATTATCTCAAAGAATGGTCAGTTACCACAAAAGGTGAGTAACCTCCCCCTCTTCTTCAAGAGATGTCCCTGTGGGTGCTCCACAGTAGGCAACTGTAAAGCTATATGTATTAAGAAGGTAGGAACTTTGGATCCGGTAGACAGGCAGTGGATAGAACAGCCTTGACCACACTGAGATCAGATAGTGGAGTATGTGTTAGTACATAATGATTGGAAAAGTCTGGTCTGAGGCCCATATGGCAGCCTAACAAATGTCTCAGATCAGGACCCTGCATAAAAAGTTCTATGAACAGCCCTGGTGAAATGAGCCTGAATAGCTGTAGGAAGATTAGCATTGGCAGAGTTGTGGCCAAGGTGCATACAATCAGAAATAATGTGGGAAAGTCTCTGTGATGAGATGGCTTTATATTTGCTATAGTCTGCTACGGACATGAAGCAGCTTGTGGGAGGACCTAAATGGTTTCATCTGACGTACACAGAAAGAGCACTCTGCATACATCCAGCGTATGCATTGCTGACTCAAATGAGCTGGCATAGGATTTGGGGAAAAAAGTAGGAAGGTGTATGGTTTGATTCAAGTGCGAGGAAGGTAAGAATTCCTAGGTAAGAATTTTGGGTGGGTGTGGAGGATCACTGTCTTTGAAGAAAATTGTGTAGGGAAAGTCTGCCATGAGCACAGCAATCTCTCCCACTCATCTAGCTGATACACCTGTTGATGAAAACAGCGTTTCTCATTGCCAATGTAACAGGGAGGAGGTAGCCATTGGTTTGAAGGGCAGACGTATGAGAGCATTTAAGACTAGGTGGAGATCCCAGGGTTCAGGTGGTGGTCTGATATCTGGGTAAAGTGCTTGGAAAGCCTGAAGAATCTTTCAGTGACTGGCGGTGCAAACATTGGTGTATCATCTATCTTTAGATGGATCATGATTATTGCAGCAAGATGTACTTTAATGGAACTGAGGTCTGCTGCTCAAGGTGTAATAAGTACTCAATGATCACAGGCAGGGTGCCATAGTTGGAGGAACTCGTTTGTCCGAGCACCAGAGGGAAAACCTTTTCCATTTCTGTGTGGAAGTTTTACAAGTGTTCTGAGCCCTGCCGAAGTAAAACTAGCTGGACAGATTCTGACCATTCTAGCTCCTGGGTGGAGAACCACTGAGGTAACCATGCTTTGAGGTGCAGCATGTGGAGACTGGGGTGCTGTGTCTGCATCCCCAGTTGAAGCAAGAGCTCCTGAGTCAGTGGCAGGAAAACCTGACAATCAGGTTCGAAAGGGGTACCAGAGTTGTCTGGGCCAGGACGGGACTATCAATATGACAACAGCTCTGTCCCTTCGTATTTTCTGTACGACGTTGTTTAGGAAAGGAATAGGTGGAAATGCATATATAGGAGGTGGGAGCTCTACTTGGTTAGAAGGTCATCTCCTACACATCCCTTTACCCACCCCTGCTCTGGATCTAAAAAGTTTGCATTTTTGTTGGTGTGGATGGTGAAAAGATCTATCGTGGGTTTGTCCCATTGATCGAAAAATTGATGTGATGATATTGTTGTTGATCTGTCATTCGTGCTCTATGGGAAGCGCTCTCCTGAGAGCGTTGGCAGTGATATTGAGAGCACTGGGAGGTGAAAGATAGTTATGGTTATTTTGTGTTTCAGGCACCAATTCCATGGGGTCATAGGCTCCATACAAAGCACATGTTAATGGGCACTGGCTTGCCAGTTTATATAAAACATGGAGATTACATTGTCCATGTATATTCTGACATGTCCTTGATCTACTGGAGGAAAGAAAGGCAACGGCTGTTACAAAGTCTTGGTGGGCTCCTATTATCAGTATGGTTTGTGCTGGGACTAGAGTAGATTTTTTTTGGTAATTTGTAGGCTGAGGTACTTGAACAGCTGATTGTGACTGAGGTGCTGCATTGGGAGTCAAGTCCGGCATGTGCTTTTAGAAGACAACTGTCCAGTTCTGAACTGAGTAGTTCTGTATCATCTGCAAAATTTGCAACCTCATTATTTACTCCTTTTTCCAGTTCATGTATGAGTTTGTTGGATAGCACTGATTTTAGTACAGACCTTTGGGGAACACATTTTTCACACCGCTCTATATTCTGAAAACTTGCCCTTTATTCTTGATCTTGATTGTGTCCCTCTGGAATCAAAAGAAGTTACTCACCTTTGTGCAGTAATGATGGTTCTTCGAGATGTCCCCCCATGGGTGCTCCACTGCTGGTGTCGGGCTCGTCTTGGCACCACAGATCCGAGACTTGCCATAGCCATGCTCGGCTGGACCGCGCATGTGCGATCAGTGTCTCGTGCCGTTCGTGCCTTTCATCCGTCATGTGCGGTCCAGCCTCCGCCCAGTTCCTTTCACCCACCCAATTATCTGTAATGAGAAAAAGAGAACCAAGATTCCGGAGCGGGGAGGAGGGCGGGGCTTGGAGCACCCACAGGGACACATCTCGAAGAACCTTCGTTACTGCACGAATGTAACTACTACTTCGAGTGGTCCCCATGGGTGCTCCACTGCTGGTGACTTAGGAGCAGTACCCCAACCCAGAAGGTGGGCCCCGGAATCAAGTGGGAGTAGAGTGGGAGTACTGCTGTAGCCACCAAGGTAGAGTGGGAGAGTGGGAGTACTGCTGTAGCCACCGAGGAGTCGAGACGAAATTGATGTACGATCGCATAATGCCTCAAGAAGGTGACACTGGAGGACCATGTCGCCACTCGCCAAATGTCACAGAATGGGACTCCTCTTATAAAGGCTGTAGACGTAGCCACTGCTCTTCTCAAATGAGCTTTAGGTTGAGATGGAAGCATCTTATTGGAGATGGAGTAACAGGTACATGAAACTATTAGCTTCGCAATGCGTTGGGAGGATAATGCCTGGCCCTTGGAGCGGTCAGCCAGCATTGGGAGGATAATGCCTGGCCCTTGGAGCGGGCAACCAGTGATATTATAGGCGGTCCATCTTGCAAAACTCCCGCGTCCTGTTGATGTAGAAAGCAAGGGCTCTGCGTACATCAAGCGTATGAAGAATTGCTTCACGCAAGGAAGTATGCGGTTTGGGAAAGAAGGAGGGAAGGACAATGGGCTTGTTGATGTGAAATTCTGTCTAGACTTTAGGAATAAATGCTGGATGAGATCTCAACATTACTGAATCCTTAGCGAATATCGTAAATGGTGGAGATGACATGAGGGCTGCCAGTTCGCTCACTCTGCGTGCCGACATTACGGCTAGTAGAAAAAGGAACTTGATTGTGAGTAAGGGTACGTCTACACTAGCCCCCTAGTTGGAATCCCATTCCATGAGGTTTAACTGTTAATTCGAACTAATGGGTTTCATCTCGGAATCGCGCTTCTCTGCCATGTGTAGACGCAGGCAGTTACTTTGTGCTAGTCAGTTTCCAAAATGGCGACCGCCTGGGAATATGCTAATCAAGTGCGGGATATTTAAATCCCGTGCTTCATTAGCAATTTCGGTTGCCCTCATTAGCCTCCCTAGTTCGAAGTAGGGGGCTAGTGTAGACGTACCCTAAGTGTAGTGATGGTTCAAACGGGGGGACGTGTTAAGGTGTCCAGCATGAAGTCGAGATTCCACGAGGGAGGTGGGAGCCTTCGTGGTGGGTTAAGATTTGTGAGCCCCTTTAAAAACCTTTTGGTGATGGGGTGGGAGAATAATGACCCATCTTCCATGGTGTGGTGGAACGCATTGATTGCCGCTAGATGTATCCGCAGGGAGGCTATCGAGAGCCCTGCTCATTGCAGATGTAGGATATAACCAAGTATATACTGTAAAGGTGAAGCGTGTGGGTTTATATCGTTATTGTTACACTATGCTTGAAATCTAGTCCACTTAGCCAAGTAAGTGGCTCGCGTGGAGTCCTTCCTGCTGTGCATTAGTACGTGTTTAACTTGCTCAGAGCAGCGGTTTTTGGATGCCCAGAACCAACTAGTAGCCAAGCAGTCAGGTGTAGAATTTCGGGTCTCAGGTGAAGCAGAGCCGTTCTGTTGAGTGAGTAGGTCCGGTAGGGGGTGAAGGCAGTATAGTGTTCACGTGGCCATTTGGTGAAGTATCAGGTACCAAGGTTGCCGAGCCCAAGCGGGGGCTATGAGAATCACCCGGGCTGCATCCATATTGATTTTTTCTAGGACCCTGGGTACAAGGACAACTAGTGGAAAAGCGTAGAGTAAAAACATTCCCCAATGAAGCAAAAAGGCGTCTCCCAAGGAGTGGCAGCCGATTCCCGCTCTGGAGCAATAATTCGGGCATTTCGCATTGATGTGAGTAGCAAATAGGTCTATCGAAGGAAATCCCCAATGATGGAAGATACGGTGAAGAATGTCGGTCCGGATCTCCCACTCGTGGTTTTGAGGGAAAAATCTACTGAGGGAATCCAGGTAAGTACAACGCTATGAGGACAATGTCGTTGCGGATACACCAGTTCCATAAGCAAACCACCTCCGCACAGAGGGATCAAGATCGAGCCCCCCCTCCCCTTGCCTGTTGACTTAATACATTGTTGCAATGTTGTCCGTGAGCACCCTGGTTGTTGTGCCCATTATATGAGACTTGAAATGTCTGCAGGCGTGAAGCACTGCTCTGAGCTTGAGTATGTTGATGTGGAGCAACATTTCTGCTTCGAACCAGCAGCCCTGAACTGTTAACTCGCCCATGTGAGCACCCCAACCAGTGAGGGAGGCATCCATGGTTATCTGTTTCGAAGGCTGAGGATGGTGGAAAGGGATACCAGCCATGAGATTTTTTTGGCTCGGTCCATCACAGAAGGGACTTTCGAATGTGTTGCGGTAGAGCTACCAGCTTGTGAACGCTGTGCTTCGCAGGAATGTAAACGGAAGGCAGCCAATGTTGGAGACAGCGGAAGTGTAATCTCGCATGTTGAACCACGACGGTGGTAGCTGCCATGTGACATTAATTGTAGGCAAATGTGTACAGGAAGTGTTGATGAATGCATCAGGGTGTTTTAGATCCTGGATTATCTGAAATCGTTCGACAGGTAAGTATGCGCGTGCCGAGATCGAATCGAGTCGTGCTCCTATGAAATTCAAAATCAGAGCTGGTTCTAGTGATGAATTTTGTATGTTTATAATGAGCCGAGGGACTCAAACATCTGGTTCGTTATCACCACCATTTGGCGTGTCTCTGTACAGATACGACCTCTGAGGAGGCAATCATCTAGATAGGGAAAAATTGTAACACCCATTCTGCAAAGGGGGGCTGAAACTACTGCTAGGGTTTTGGAAAACACCTTGGGGGCAGATGCAAGGCCGAAAGGAAGCACCTTGTACTGGAAGTGCTCGTCTCCTACTACAAATCGAAGAAATTGTCTGTGTGCCACATTGCAATGTGGAAATAAGCATCCCGTAAGTCGAGGACTACGAACCAATCTCCATCATTCAGCGATTGTATAATAGCGGTTAGGGTCACCATCTTGAAACATTGTTTCCGAAGGTATCGATTTAGCTTTTGTAGATCCAGAATGGGTCTCCATCCCCCGGTCTTTTTGGCAGTGAGGAAATAACTAGAATAAATCCCTTTTCCTGGAACCCGTTGGGTACTCTCTCTATTGCTCTAATGGCAAGCAGACAATGGACCTCTTGCTTCAATAGGTCCTCGTGAGAGGGGTCCCTGAAGAGGGATGCGGTGGGTAGGGTATTTGGGGGAATGGAGATGAATGGAATGGTGAGACCGGATGCTATGATTTCTAAGACCCATCTGTCCGAAGTGATGCTGGCCCACTGATGGTAATATGGTCTTAGTCGATGGCAAAAGAGGAGGGGCGTGTTGCACTCTGTGCTGACAATGGGAGATTTGTGCCCGTCCTTGACGAAGCAGTCAAATTTGCTGCTTCGCAGAAGGCTGGTTGGACGAACAAGCGGGGTGGGGTCACTTCCACCGTGGTCGTTGTCTGAAGCGCAGGTGTTCAAAAGTCTGGTATTGTTGTCTGTGGAACGTATAATCATACCTTTGTTGGTAGGTATAATACCATTTACACCTGTAGAGGGGCGTATACATCCCCAGCATGCAAATAGTGGTACGAGAGTCCTTCCCTGAATGAAGGACTTCATCTGTCTTGATGGCGAAAAGTTTGTCGGTCGAACGAAAGGTCTTCGACTTTACTTTGGAGCTCTTTAGGAACTCCCACCGACAAGAGCCATGAACATCTCCTCATGGCAATCCCTATAGCAGTGGCGCGCACAGCCGTATCTGCCACATCCAAGGCGATCTTGAGTGCAGCTCTGCATGAAGCATATCCCTCCTGTACCACCTATTTCAACAGTGGTCTTTTCGCCTCCAGAAGGTGTTGCATGAGTTCTGCCAACTTTGAATAGTTATCGAAGTTATGGTCAGAAAGAGGGGAGGAATAATTAGCAATACGCAGCAACAATGTGGATGACGAGTAACCTTTCTCCCGAGGCGGTCTAATTTTTTATCATCTTTGTCAGGGAGGGTGTTCTTGTATTGCGGTGCTGTGTGTTGGGCCGCATCAACCACCAGCGAATTAGGTTGGGAGTGATTAAACAGGAACTCCAATCCTTTCGAGAGAACAAAGTACTTTTTATCCGCCTTTTTACTCATTGGTGGGGCGGATGTTGGAGTTTGCCAGATTTCCTCTGCAGCCTCCATGATCGCTTCATCCATGGGAAGCGCGATCCTACCCTGATGCTGAGGGTGTAAATTTTTCAGTAGATGTTGTTGTTTTGTTTGAATCTGTCCTAACTGCACCTCTTGACTCTCCGTAACACCTTTAAAGAGATCCTGTTGTAATTGTTTCAGGTCGTCTAGTAGAGAAACATCGCCCAGAATTACCGCCTCATCTGGTGAAGATGAGTGGTCCATCGGCGATGTATCCGGCTGAGGATCTTCCGTTTCGGACAACTGCCCTTCTTTGGGTTCCGATTGTTCTGGTTGGATCGTTGGACTTTTTGGAGGTGGTGGAGGTAAGTGTCGTTGTTGCAGTTTGGGAGGTAAAGATCGGACACTGGGTGATAAACAACAGCAAGAAGACCTCCTGTAAGAATGTGATTTATGTCCACGACGAGGGAGATAGTGGTAGGATTTACAGTAGTGCCCACAGTAACGTTCTGAGCGCGTAGGTGACGAGCGCCGGGAGGATAATACACTGCTATGTCGTATATAATAGTCATGCTGCAGTGATCAGATTGGCGATCGTGGGTGATGTGAATGCCTCGATGAGGGAGAGGGCGACAGTCTTCTTTCGCCGTAGCTGGTGACCCTGTAGCAAGGTCGGCGGTATGGAGATGGTGGGCTGTGCTGAGGGGAACACACGTGATCCCTATGCTCTCATCTGATGGGCGTTGGAGACTACCGTGGTGGCGGGGAGGGAGACGGTTCCAGCAAGAAAGTTGGGGAAGGAGACAGAGCTGAGACGAGTGCATCTTTGCAGCGGTCTCTCGGTGCCACAGTGATGTAGTTTCCCCATCAGTGCTGGGGGGTACGGTGCCGATTCCAATTCTACCGGTGCCGGCGAAGTCACGGGTGCCTGTGTAGCAGGCGGTGTCAACATCAGCATCAGTGCCAAGAATGTCAGTGCCAGCAGGAATGTTGTCATAGCTGGTGCCAAGAAGGTCGGTGCCACTGGCACGGTTGTTTTTGTTGATGGCTTTTCCAGTGCCAACGGCAGTGGCGCTGATTGCGCCTTCGGTGCCGGGAGGGACGATTTTCTGGGCTTAATGCCCGGAGTCTCCCGAGAGCCAGAGGTGACTGTCCCAGATGTGCCAGGTCTATCACCCCAGCTCACTCTACTGATTGGAGCGACTGGTAGGGACCAAGTTGGGGACACCCTTATTTTCTTTGAAACGGCGGTCCTGGGAGAAGACGCCCTGCACTTTTGTGCAGTAGCAGAAACAGGGATGTCCGAAGGTTGAAGCGCCTTGTCAAACCATCATTTTAAGGTGCTTTTCTCAATCTCTTCGAGCTCTGGCAGTCAGTTTACAACAGTGGGTGCATTCTTGTGGCACATATGCCTCTCCCAGGCACCTAATACATGCCGCATGTCCATCTGAAGCTGGCATGGCTTCCCAGCAAACGCTACATTTTTTAAAACCTGGGAATCCAGGCATTTTAGCGGAGGGGGTTAAATCCTTCGCTTGTCTTCTTTCGATATATATTTCATTTTATTTTATTTTTTTGAGGTGGTTAGGCCGCAAAAACTAAACTACTTAACTGTTTTGCTTTTTTTTTTTTAAACTAGAACATGAACTATAACAAGAACAGACTAAAATAATAACTACTATTAACTTATTAACTATTTACAGATCCTTTTGAGGAATCCTGTGAGGAGAAGTGGGAGCTCCATCCACGACCGAGGGTGGTTGAGAGGAAATGGGCGGGGGCCGAACCGCTCGCGACAGATGAAAGGCACGAATGGCGCGAGATGCTGATCATGCATGCACGGTCCAGCCAAGCACAGCTATGGCAAGTCTCCGATCTGTGGCACCGGGACGAGCCCGACACCAGCAGTGGAGCACCCACAGGGACCACTCAAAGAAGCAGCTGGGTCCCAACAGCTATGATGACTTTGCCAGTCTCACATGCAATAGTACATCCCATAGATCCCTCCACAGGATCAAGCCCTTAATACACTACATGATCTACTGTTCCATATTTAAAAAGCTTAAACCCAAAAGTTAGAATCAGGGGGAAAACATCTTTCTTTGTGCAGAAAAGCAGTCTAACACACAGTTGTTGTTCTTGGTTTTGTTTTTATATGAGGCACAATCACAGGTTCAACATATTTATTTACATATTTTAAAAGAATTTTAGGCCTGACCATTTTACAATATTAAATTCAGTTTTCATTTTAAACAAGTTTCTTTTGAAACAAAAAACTTTACCTTGACCCGCCAACCCAGTTTTGTTCCCCAGACTGTTCTATGTGGCAAAAGGAAACACAGGTGCCAGTACTACTGTGATGAATGTGCTTAACTACTAAAGTCTTATGTAAAAATAAATTGACTCAGAACCATTTTGTTTAAATTCAGTATTTATATATTAAAAACCTGATGTTTTGTGATGCAGATTCATTTTCAAATCGTTTATTTCTTTAAATCAATTTTTATCCACCCTGGGATATACCCCTAATGCCCTATATCATGGAAGAAACCTTCAAATGTTTTTAAAGGCAAAAAAAAAAAGTAAAAATGTCTTCCTCTTCCTCTAGAAAGTGTGAAAACTCAAAATAGGTAGTAATTTACTTTAGAACAGCGGTCACCACCCAGTAGATTGGGATCTACCAGCAGATCTTGGAGCCTGACAGGTGATCCTGACTGGTTTGGCCTAGAAGCTATCAAGCGCTGACACCTTAGTTGCCTCTCCACCCACTGTCATGCTGCTCCTGCCCTCTGATTTGGAGCTGCCCCCTTGGGAGTCCCCTGCTTGCTGTCCAAGGTGCAGGAGAAGAAGGGGGGCATTGATGTCAGGATGTGCCTCCTCCCTCATTCCTGTACCCTATCTCCACACAGAGAGAAGGGGATGGAGGGAACTTGGCAATGCAAATCTCTGTCAGTCACACAGTGCATGTCTGTCACTCTCACAAACACAAAATCCCCCACGCATCTCCCAACCCAACACACATGTGGGTTGTGGTTGTTACTTTCACTACTTGCAAAGCGTGTTATTTTGGGGTTTTGACTGGTCTGTGCATTTCATAATTTTCATTTCTCTCTTACGTTTACATTTAATTATTCGAGTGGTGAGTTCTAAAAACACCCAACCTGGCACGGCTGGAGTAATTATCCCTGTGGTAGTTGCCGCTCCTGGAAGTGGCTGGCATGTCCCTGTAGTCCCTGAGAAAGGCAGAGCAGGGGGTCTCCACATGCTGTCCTTGCCTGCAGCCACCACTCCTGTAACTCCCACTGATCAATAAGAGCCAGTAGAAGCTGTGGGCTTAGTGCCTTTAGATGAGGGACAGCACGTAGCACCCTGGAGCCATTGCTGAACATGCCAGCTGCTTTCAGGAGTGGTGCAAGAACCAGGACAGGAGTAAGCCTGCTTTAACCCCACCACTCCACCACTCAGAAGTCATTTCAGTTAAATGGTGCCCAGCCAGAGCCTGATTCCTGAACCTGTCCTGGCCCTGAACCTCCTCTTACACCCAACCTCCTGCCCCAGATATGAGTCCTCCTGCAACCAAACTCCCAGAGCTTGCACCTTGAAACCCAATCCCCACAACCTGGGCTAAGTCCGGAGCCCCTCCCACACTCCAAACTCCTTGGCCCAAGACCAGAGCCTGCACCCCTACCCAGCCTGGTGAAAGTGAGTGAGGATGGGGGAGGAAGATAGGTTGAAGTGAGTAGGGTGAGGCCTTGGAGAAGGGGTGGAGCAGGGGTAGGGCCTCAAAGAAGGGGGGGGGGGGGAAGAAAGTAGGGCAAGGGTATTTGAGTTTGAGGTAGATCTTACATTGCACTTAAAGTGAAAAAGTGATTTAGTGGTTAAAAAGGTTGGAGACCACTGCTTTAGAAGTTTCGATTCCTGATTTATTTTTTCCTCCTCACACTCTTCAGTAGCTCTGTAGACACTCTGTGTACTGTAATTTCCTAGCAATATAAATGGCTAAAAACTTACTTTTTCCCCCCCCAGTCGTCACTTAGTTGTGCTCCAAAATCTAAGCTTTTTTTTAAATGAATTTAGTCTTTTCCCATTATTGCTGCAGAAGAGGCTTTCCAAAACATGAACCAAAAACCAACTCAAGCAGTGACATCAACCTGCATCCACAGACTGTCTGAAACGGCTCTGAATAAATGTGAACTCATAACTTAGTGTTTCTGAAGCCTCAAGGCAATCGTTAAATTGTTAGCTATTTAGCGGTTGCCTATTTCTGTACTTTTTTGAACCTGTAAATTCTGAATTTAAACAAGATAGTTGAAAGTGTTATTGGAGGTAACAGTAAACGCGCCTCGGATTAACCTCATCGCCTACGATATTGCCACTGCGCAAAGATTATTAGTCACGTACAACTCAAAAAAAAGCATCTGGGTCTGGAAGAAGAGTCCATGAATAACACACATACAACAATTTAATCAGTTATAAACACAAGAATTTCCAACTTGGCATGTATAGGGTATGTCAATAGAGGACATGGGCCTCAGCTCTGTATGTGAGGTGACATATTTAGTCCAATTCTACAGAAGAGGGTAATTATTGGCCTGCACTTCCCACTGGTCAGGGTTCAGGACCATGAGACTTGTCCATACAATAGCTAAAGTCAATGTAACTTACGTCACTCAGGGCTGTGAAGAAAAAAAACCACACACAGCCCAAGCAACACAAATTACTTTGTCAGAGTCTACACTGTGCTATGTCGGCTGGAGATGCTCTCCCATCAACAAACCGTATCTTCACCAGATATATTACATGGCGCAGCTGGATCAATGCAGCTCCAACAATCTCGTGCGGTAGTAAAGACAAGCTCATGGTCTTATCTCACTAGGCTTACTGAATGGCAATAGCTCCCACACTTCTGCTCAAGACTCTTTTCCCTGCGATAACAATTAGGCTACAAGCCACACTTTTTATATATACCCTGTATCTATCCTAGGGGAACAGCAGCCCAGTCTCCTTGGACCCAACACCCAGTCAACTTACACCAGTGGTCACCAACCAGTCGATTGCAAGGCATTGTTCCCAGCCCCCACTTGCTCCCCCCACCCCAACAAGGAGCCCACACTGGCACTATAGCCTCCCACAAAAATAGAGCTAGCTCCGGCTTCTTGCAGCGGGGGAGGGGGATCCTGTGGCTCCGCACCAGATCCGGCTTTGCAGGAAGCACACACACTGTTGCAGGGAGGAGGAGGAGCAGGTCTGTGGGGAGAGAAGGGAGAAGGGGAACACTCCCCCTCCCCTCCCCATGCCGCAGGAAGGCAGCACAGGGAAGAAGGGAAGAAAAGAAAGTGCGCGCTCCTCCCCTCTCCACAACAGTACGAGCACTTTCTTGTCTTCGCTTCCTTCTGCTTGCTCTGGGAAGGTGGGGCAGATAGCGGCACAGAATCCAGAGCAGCTGGATTTTTTAAGGGAGCCACATGTTCGCTTCTTCCAGTGCTGCCTGCAGATCCTGCCCCAGAGATACTCATCCCTGAAGACCCCTAGGTACCCAGCTGAGCTGCTCCTGCCCCCTCTTCTCTGGCCAAACCCCCCCCATCAGCACCCTGGCCCCAGGCCCTAGACCACACACCCACCAGGACCCTGCTGTTGCTTCCTCCCTCCTGGCCAGACACCTACCCCCAGCTTGCTCCTGTACCCTCTTTTCCACCCAGATTCTGCATCCCCATTCCTATCCCACTCACTGGAAGTTCTGTCCCACACACTGAATGGCTCATTTTTGGCCCCACAAAATCCACTAATCCTGGAACCCCAGAAGAGTTAATCTGGCCTGAGGCCTTAAACCTCAGCCCTACCTACCCTACCCCGACATGGGGCGGGAGTGCCAGGGGAGTGAGGCGCCTCAGTTGGGGCTACATCAGTGAGGCTTGGGGGGTTTTGGAGGGGTTGTCTTTTGCATCTCATTTGTGTGGTGCCCGACTGATTTTTCTGTGGGTCAGTGGCCCTGGCCCAAAACAGGTTCCCGCCCCTCTCACAAATAAAGACAATGCTGAAACATTTTGTGTTGGACATAGTATTTTACTTAAAAATGAAGCCTGGCCAATTGGGGCCAACCCATATCTGGCTGCGGCAGCATAACACTCCTGAAACCCCAATCCCATCATTCACATGAACCCCCTGCCCTGAGCTCCCCACATTCCCAGTCTTCGGCCACAACTCTCCTGCACCATCCACACTGCAAATCTGTGCCCTAAGCCCATCATGCTCCCAACCTCCCTGCCTTGAGCCCCTCATATACCCTAATCCAAACTCCTACACCTCTATACCCCAACCCTTCTCCTGACCCCAACACTCTCCAGCCTGAAGCCCCCTCCATGAGCCAGCATCTTAACTTGGGAGAAACTGGCTCCTGCTCCCTGCCTTTGGTGCCTCTGATACAGTGGCAGCAAGGGAGGGGAGCCACTAGTCGAGTAGTGACTCAACTACCCAATAAACCTAGGTTTATCAGGTAGTCAGCTAGTCACTTACATCCCTAGGACAAACTGGAGAAATGGCCTGAGAAACAGGATGAAGTTTAATATGGACAAACGCAAAATACTCTACTTCGGAAGGAACAATCAGTTTCATACATACAAAATGCGAAGCGACTATCTAAGGAGTGCTACAGAAAGGGATCTAGGGGTCATAGTGGACCACCAGCTAAATATGAGCCAACAGTGTGACACTGTTGCCCCCCCAAAAAAAGCACACAAATGTGATTCTGGTATGCATTAACATGAATGTTGTGAGTAAGACACGAGAAGACATTCTTCCACTCTACTCTGCACTTATTAGGCCTCAGTTGGAGTATTTTGTCCAATTCTGGGCACTACTTGTAAAGAAAGATGGAGAAATTGGAGAAGGTCCAGAAAAAAGAAACAAAAATGATTCAAGGTCTAGAAAACACAACCTATGAGGGAAGACTGAAAGAACTGGGCTTGTTTAGTTTGGAAAGGAGAAGACAGAGGGGACATGATAGCAGTTTTCAAGTATCTAAAAGGGTGTTACAAAGAGGAAGAAAAAATTCGCTTCTTGTCCTATCAAGAGAGGCCAAAGAGAAGGGCTTAAATTGCAGCAAGGGAGGTTTAGTTTGGAAATTACAAAAAAACTTCCTAACTGTCAGGGTGGGTAAACACTGGAATAAATTGCCTAGAAAGGTTGTGGAATCTTCATCAATGGAGATATTTAAAAGCAGTGTGGATAGACAGCTATCAGGGATGATTCTAGATCTGTGATCACCAACCGGTAGATCGCGATCTACCGGTCGATCTCAGGGGCTCTAAGAGTCGCTCTTGAGCCCTCTCTGAACTGCGCGCCTGAGTAGCACATTTACATTGGATTTCCTCATTTGAGGAGCAGCTACTCACCGAGCAACAACACAGGTGAGTAGCTGCGTGGAATGGTGGGAGCTGGGAGGGCTGAAACACCCCGGCCAGCTGGCTATGGCTTTCAGCTGAAAGAGGCTGCCCCACGCTCCAGCTCATCGGCGGCTTCTCCTCTGTGCCTGCCCACGTGGAGCATGGGGCACCCTGGCTGAGCGCCATGGCCAGCTGGCTGGGCAGCCGCTTCTCTTTGAACGCAGCCTCCCTGGGCTGAGTGCAGGGCAGCCAGGTGGGAGCGAAGAGAAGCGGCTTCTCTTCGCTCCCGCCTGGCTGCCCCGCGCTCAGCCCAGGGAGGCTGCACCTAGCTCCAGCTGTGCTGGAGCAAGCTTCTCAGGCTGAGAGCAGGGCAGCCGGGCTGGAGCAAAGAGAAGCGGCTTCTCTTCGCTCCCGCCTGGCTGCCCTGCACTCAGCCCAGAGAGAGCGCGGGACGGAGGCTTCCCTCCGTGGCTGGTGTAAGGGACTCCCTGCCCCAAACCTGTCCCCCGCCCTCCTGCCCCCCTGTTCCCTCTCCGTTGCCCCCCCACCCCTCTGCAGAAACCTGCCCCCCCCCCCGCAGAAACCAGTTCCCTCTGGCACCCTGTCCCCTACTGCAGAAACCTGTCCTTCTGGCACCCTATCCCCTCTCCCCTGCCCCCACTGGCACCCTGTTCCCTGCCCCAGAACCCACTAGCACCCCTCCCCAGTACTGTGTCCCCTGCTCCCAAATGACTTTTCTATGGGTCAGTGACCCCTGACTCAAAGCAGGTTCCCTGCCATTCTCATAAAGAAAGACAATGCAGAAACTTTTTTTGTTTAACATAGTATTTTATTTAAAAATGAAGCCTGGCCAACAAACCCCCAATTAGGGCCAAGCCCCCATCTGGCCACAACCACTCCTGCATTCCCTCTTCCGCAGACCCTAGATCTGAGCCTATCATACACTGGAACCCCCTGCCCTGAGCCCCTCACATACCTCAACCCAAATTCCTGCACCCTCACTTCTGCAAGCCTGTGGCTTGCTTAGTACCCCAACACTGCCCGGCCTGGAGCCCCCTCCCCAAGCCAGCATCCCCTTCTCCACCTCCTCCTGCATCCAGATTTCCTCCTAGAGCTTGCACCTCTCACCCCTTCCCACACGCAAATCCCTCATTCTCACCCCAGAGACTACACATCCTGTCTCAACCCAGCGAGGACCCGGCTAGACTGCAGGAGTTTTTCAGGATTCTGGAGATATCCCAGAAAAACTCTTCTGCATCCAGGGTTGCATTTGTTCTTCCGCTTTTCTTAGTGGAAGAGCAAACATGCTCTTTCGGTCACCCCTATATTCCTCTTTCCACAAGGAATAAGGGGGCTTCCAAAAGAAGGGTTTTTTTTCCCTGACACTTGGTCCAGTCTAGACAGGCCAAATGTTGGAAAAACCTCTTCCTACAGAAGAATTTTTTTTTAAAAAAGCAGCAGTATAAGGATTGGGGATAGCAAGTGATGGAGAGGAGGAGAATAGAGAGGGCGGGGCTTCAAGGAAGGGGCGGGGCAGTAGATCTTGGCTTGGTTTGTCATTTAAAGTGATCTTGGGTGTAAAAAGGTTGGAGACCACTGTTCTAGATAGTGCTTGGTCCTGCCGTGAGGACAGGGGACTGGACTTAATGATCTCTGAAGGTTCCTTCCAGTTCTCATATTCTATGATTTGCAGTCAAAGTATGATCTAATCTTCAGTTCGTTTGAGCTGATCCAATGAAGACTGACTGTTGATATTAATAGTTTATCGGCAATGAGTGATTAATACTGTTTTTATGCTTGTTTGTAGCTGAATTTCATATTAGCAGCCTTATAGCTGTTATTTTTGCATTAACATGGGAGATGCTGAATGAAAACTGATTACTAATACAATTAACAAGACTTAATTTTTCCTATTTGGCATCAGTTATGCTCAGGAAAGTGGGTTAGCATTCCATCTACACTTCTTGGAGGATGATGTATAGTGAGGGTAACCTCAAGTGTTGAAAATACCCAAGTTTAGAACCTGGGTTCTTTGTGTCTTAGATTATCAGATGTGCATAGGAAGTTAGCAGTCCTCTTCAGACATTTGCGTCTTGAAGCATGCATAAGATTAGGAGCTCACCAGCATATGCCTCACATTCCTTCTCTGATTAGATATTTTAGAAAAGCACAGCACATCTGATTAAAGCAGCATCTTCACTAGATCTAAAATGTGAATATTCTATATACATGCTTGATTTCCATACAGTATGCAGAGGACAATCAATCTGCCTCATTCATACTAGAGTGACCAGATTTTGAGATCAGATTGAGTGATGCATTAATATACACTGATCAACTGAAATATACTTCTCTACATTTACTACAAATTTACGGGCAGCACACTGATCACACTATGTCTATTTTTATGATCACTAATAAAAAGTTAAAATTGCCATAAGATACCAGATTACAAGTGTTGTTATACTCTAGTTTTCGACTATGAGCCCGTAGTTTATTGAATCGAGAACAGAAATTCAGAAACATTTTTCAAACTTCTTCCTTTCTGAAAGAACTAGGAGGCTGCATCCACTGCTCACCATGCTCACCAACCCCCCCTCTCTCTGGGGGCAGGTGTCTAGCTGGGGGGGGGGGAAGGGGCAGGAGCAGACTGGGGGTGCAGGGTTTCAGAGGAAGGGCTATGGGGTGTGGGATCTCAGCTTCAGGGGGTATGAGTGATGGGACTGGGGTGCAGGGCAGTGGTCCCGCTAACATTTTCTATCCTTGGGTGGGTTGAAATTTCTTACGTGCATCACCAATATTGAGGTGGGGTGTGTGTGTGTGGATATGCATCACCAATACAAACACAACACACAATTTTAAGCAATCCACATGTGTGGAAGAAAATATATTAAAACAAGAGATATTTAGCATGAGCAATGCATACGATATTTAATATGAAATTAAATTAAAAAGAAAATTAACACTACCTCTGGAGTACCTGTATCAAATTTTCTAACAGCTCAAGCTAGTACTTGCTACTTCTGACTCATAAGAGCCAGAACTCTACCAAACAGCAAAGATCTGGCCCTAATGCAACACAATATACCAAGTATTAATTAGTAACAGATTTTTTTTAAAAAATCATTAAGTTCAGAATTTTAGATAACTGCAACACTCCAAAAACATTCTGTTGAAAGAATCATCTTCTTTCTTATCTCAAGCCATTAACACCTTATGCAAACTTTGTTTGAAATGCAATCATGCAAATGTCCTGGCACACACACTTCCCCTGCAGCCTGCTCCACACACACACACACCCCTGCAGCTAGTCAGACACCCCAAACAAATTGCCCCCTGCCTTCACCTCACTGCATAGATGCCAGCACCCACCCACTCTCTCTTTCCCCAACCTTCCCCATGCAGTCAGCCCCTTAACTCCCCCTTCCCAGGAGGCTTGAGTGCTGAGTTTCTGCCTCTGTCGTCCTGCAGAGGGATGCTCTAAACTCCACTCTGCTCTGACTCATCAGCCAATTACTTATTTACCCCCTCACTCCTCGGCATTCCCCCAGCCACCAATTGTGTCCTTTTCACCAGCTCTCAGAGCTCCTTAATTCAAGCAGGCAGCGAGCTCAGTTAGCTGCTCGCTCAGCGAGATGATGCTCCCCCCCACAAATCAGCTGAGCTCCCTGCCCACGTGGGACATTTGAACTTCTGAGCAGAGCTCAGAAAACTGCTGCACAAGGTTCTGCTACAGGGAACCTTGGAGCAGGGTTTCGGCCTGGGGGGTACAAATGAGGGGGCTGCGGGGTCTCAGCTTGCAGAGGATCGGCTGAGTGAGGAAGCTCAGGGTGCAGGGTCTCGGCAGAGGGGGTAAGAGATGAGTGAGGGGTCTCGGCAGGGTAGTGAGGGGGGAGGAGGGTACAGGGTCTCAGCTTATGGGGGCAGGGGCCACTTACTTGCTTTCACGTAGCTCCCAGCACCATAGCTCAGGCACCACCTAGCACTGCTTTTTAAAATATAGCTAATTTGTTTTGCATTAAATCGCTTGAGTTAACGACGATTAATTGAGAACCTTAATTTTCATGACATTCTGTAAGTTGAGAGTTTGCCCTCACTTGCCATGCTGGCTGTGTTCGCTTTTGGCCACCCTACCTCCAAAAAGATGTAGCAGACATGGAGAAATTTGCAAGCCAGGCAGTGAAAATAATTAGAGACCCAGAAAGGTTGTGCGTGAAGAGAGACTGAACAGACTGGGACTGCCTCATGCTGCCAGACAGTCCGCCCCCTGGGGCATGCCAACACTACACGTACCAATGAATGAGCAGGCACACATTGGAGGCTTGGCTGGCAAAGGGGACCCAGCCCAGCAGCTCCTCCCCAGCAGCACAGCCCCCCGGGGTATGAAGCGGGAGCCGAAGTAGCCCATGCCCAGAGGGGACACGCCAAAGCTGGCCACAGCAAGCAGCTGAGGGCAGAGGCAGGCAGCATCATGTGGCCACTGATGACATCATTGTCATGCCATGGAAAAAATTTACACATACAGAGATAAGATGGAGCAAGAAACAAAAATCTCCCTTGGTATTGGTGAAAAAATAATAAAAACAAAAACTGAATCAATGTCTATACATTGTTTTAAAATCCACGTTTAGACAAGTCAACACTATCAAAATATCTAGTAGTAATTAAAATAGTTTTATTAATCCTATATATAATCAGCAACTAGAACTACACATACATATTTGAACCCTGAAACAGAACTGATATTTAAGCATTGGCCAGTCCCTTTTATGCCTGTTGCACTATTCTGATTTATGACCTCTGCCATAATTAAGTTCATCAAGATTTTTGGGGTTGTTTTTTTTTTTTTTTTTAATACTGGTTGGTCATCAAGCAACTCCACTACATTTCAAACATTTAGAATATGTTTGCTGTAACAGTAAAATTAGTTGAGCTTATTTCATAGCAGCTCACTGAAGTTTTACAGAAACAAGTGCACATACCAAATGTTAAAACCAATACACAATTTATTCACAAGAATTGACTCCTTTCAATTTTAGAAGTTTAATTCTCAACTCTTGCTTATAAAATGTTGCTATTTCATTAATTCCCACCAAAAAATCTGGACTCTTAAGAGATTCACCACTAAGAAGTACATAGATTTATTTACCACTGATTTCAATGAGAGTTGAACACAGAGGGCAGAAAATACGGTATCATGCCTATCTATGAGTGCATTACATTATTCAATTTTATTAGCATATTTGGTGAAAGTGATTGAAATGGAGTAGTCTAAAATACACAGAAATGTAAACAAAGTTAATAGGCTCTTTTAACGTTTTAATATTTTACCTGTTTATGTAGTTAACTTGCCAACAGACTATGCTGGTGTTTCATCTGCTCACTACTCAGAACATCTACCAACATGAAGACTTCACAACAAGCTTTTCTTTAAGCCGGGGTGGGCAAAAGAGCCTCCATGGGTCAGATCCGGCCCACCAAGCAGGTTGATCCAGCCCTCGGAGGTCCAGCCACTCCCCCTAGAGAGGGGTAGGGCGGAGGAAAGTTTGTGCGCCCATCCCCTGCCTCCAGGTCCCAATTGGTCTGGAGGCAGGGGAGCACATGAAACTTCTTCCCACTGCCAGAGGCATGGGTGCTTAGTGGGAAGGGAGGGACAAAGGGGCTCCCCCACTCCTAGATCAATCATGGTCTGGAGGTGCGGAAGTCCAGAAGCATCCTGGCCCCATCCCTTCCGTTTCAGACCCCGCACCTTCTGAAGAGGCCCGGAGCCACTTGAAAAATGTTTGCTCACCCCTGTTTTAAACAGACATTAATTGAAATTTCTATTCTGTGTTAAATAAATAAAAGTTCAAAGAAACATTTGCTATCTTAAATGCTAAAGTTCATCTCTCTAAGAAATTTCATTTATTAGTTCTAAATTAAGCAGTTTGCATGCTTTTGTACTCAGGAAAAACCCACTGAAAACTACATTGCAAAGTTCCAGGACAAGGTATGCTCAGTTTGCAAACCAAAGTGATTTCAACACTGCAAAGTCAACTAATAATTCTCTCTCTTTAAAAGTTGCATGAGTGACTTTATAAAAGTCTCAATAGTTGTCTACCTCTTCCAAACAAAAAAATAAGATTCTGTCTGCATTTAATCTTTCATTGACAGTTTTGTTGAAAATGCTGAACGACAAGAGAAATCAGATCACTCTTGCACTGGTGTGTTGGCTCTGCAAGGTTAATAAAAAATTGTTTGCCAATGCAAATAAATATGACAGACACAAAGTGAGGAGTTATATTGAAGAAAGGAGTGACATCTTTTATATCCACTTTTGACAAAAGTTGGCCATTATAACTTCAGTATACTAATTAGCTAGGATATGTTAAAGGAAAAATGTTAACACTTTCAAGTACAGGAGGACTCTTTCTAGTCCAGTACCCTCAGGATCTGACTAGTACCAACCAGAGAATTTGCCAGACCACGGAGGTCAATATTGTTCAGCAGCATTACCAACATTTCCACTGTTTACTGGGCTCTTAGAAGACATTTAGGTGTAAATTATAGCTAATAGCACAGAACACTATAAATTGAACTTTTTTCTAGAAGTGTTCCCTTCTATTATTCCCAATTGCTGGGAAGTATGGGCTGTGAAGAGAAGACCTGACCAATGTGTACTAAATCCTAAAAGGAACATTGAGAAGTTATTCTATTTAATGTATGAACACCCAGAATTCTCAATTGGACAAGGCATTCAAAACTGTCTTTACCTTGAGGAACTTACAATCTAAATTTAGTTTTATGTGTACAGCTCCTTCTGTGATATGAGATTAATGTGAGGAGTAAGATTGTACATTTGGGAAAGTAAAGTAAAATACTAGACCCTCTGAACACACAACACAAAAAATACAGCCACTTGACATGGCTTAAAGTAGAATCCTCCAGATACTGTTCATGCTGCAAATCAGCTATAAACAAAGCAAGTGAGCAGTTAAATTTACAGACTGATTTCTGACACCATACAAAAGTGCTACTTTGCTGGACTTGTATCTCAATACAGAATACAATCAATTTCTATTTTTTGTCCCACATGCTACCGTGTTTGAAGGCAAGTTTATTGGCCACACTTTCCTAAATGGAAACTATTTGTCATTGTTGAAAGGATGTACTAATTTTAGACTAATGGAGATGGCTCTTACTAATGTTTCCTTATATGTTCCAGCTTGGTCTAGCCAACTTCTAATGTAAACCATTATGAAAGGTAGATTTATTTTCTTTGAGCATGGATCTTATGCTTATGCTTATTCTTTATTGTCCCCACTTCAACAGAAGGTAAGCAAAAACATGCTCAGTCTCATTTAACTCCACAGTTTAGATCCTGTATTGAATCTAAAATGAGTATTTATCAGTAACTATCACGATTGCAAACCAAAGAAAGAAAATTAGGTAGAAAGATTCATCTGAGAAAACATGAAATGCACAGCACTACATACAAAGTGGAAGTATGACCTTTTCCACCCCTTTCTAGAGGCAACTTTTATTGTAAAATTTATTTGGTGGAAACCTAGAATGATATACAACTTACAAAAATGAACTCAAGTGTTAATTATGCAGGGAAGCCAGTGCTAAAGTAACTCATGTTCAAAAACATCAAGTATACATAAAAACGGGAAGGGGGGTTAAGTTTCTCTCTCTGCTATGTAGGATTCTGCTAATTTCCAAGCAGAGACCTGACTCTACCCAGGTGTTTAAATACAACTGGCGCACATACAGGTTGAACCTCCCTAGTCCAGCAACACTCCTGATCTGGCATTGTTGGAGACCCAGTGAGTGCTCTGGGGCTGGTGCACTCACTGGGAAAAACCAGAGGGCAGGGACCAGGAGTGTTGTGGATGCAGGAAAGAGCAGAGCCTGGCAGGACAGAGGTCCGGTGCCTGACAGGTCCCAAGGCTGACAGACCAGGGAGATTCAACCTGTACTTCTACATTGCTGAATAAAGCAGGTGTGAAGCATCAGGAATGATTTTAGATGAAAGGTCAAAGTTGAGAAAGAACATATAACCTGGGTCTAAAAATGGATTTGTCCAGTAGCAGGAGCAGCATGCAACTCTTTTTAGTGCTCTGTGCCTACACTAGTTATGCATGAAATGTGCAGGGAACCAAGTTCCATTATGACATACTCGAAGTCCAGTGGTTCTCAAACTGCAGTCTACTGAACACTAGTTGTCCACAGCCACTTTCCAGGTGGTCCATGGCACAAGCTCGGCCCCTCCCTTCACCTGCAGAAGGGAGCCTGGGATGGCTTCCCACTGATGGGGTGGGAGGGGAGCCCCAACCCTCCCCACCAGATCCAGCTCCTGGGGAAGCAGCCCTTGCCTGGGGCTGGGAAACAGCAGCATGTGGATGCGCTGCCTGGAGGCTTTCCCTGCTGCTCCCATTGGCTGAAGCTGCAGCCAATGGGAGCAGTGAGAGGCCATGTCTGCAACACGAAGCCTGGGAGAGGCATGGGGTACAAAAGCAAATAAGTGCCCTCCTGTCCCTTCCTCCCCAAACCCTGCACCTCCACCCTGTTCTTGCACCCTGCCCCCAAACCTGCTCCTGCAACCTTCCCCTCGGCACACACTGAACCTTCCCTTGCTCTTGCCCCCTTTCCCTCTTGGCCAGATATCCTACTCCCATCCTGCTCCTGCACCCTACCTCCCACCCAGACCTCATGCCCACACCCCCTTTTGCACCCCACCTCCTATACCCCCATCCCTATCCCACTCACTGGCAGCCCTGTGTCACACACTTCACCCCTCATTTTTGGCCCCACCCCAGAACCTGGGGGGGGGTTCCACAAAATTTACTAACCCGAGAAGAGTTAATCCAGCCCATGGGAAGTCCTGAACCTCAGTCCTCCCTCCTCCTTCCCCCACCCCATGGGGGTGGAACACCAGAAAAGTGAGCTCTCTCAGTTGGGGGCCAAATCAGTGAGGGTTGGGGTTGGTTGGGGTTTTTTTTTTTTTTTTTTGCTTCTCACTTATGGTCCCCAACAGATATTTTTGTGGGCCAGTGGCTCCCCCAACCCAAAAAAGGTTCCCCACCTCTGCCAAAATAAAACATTGAAACATTGTGTTGGACAAAAATTAATATTTTACTTTATTTAAAATGAAGTTTGATAAACTAAAATGAGAAAGTTAAAATGCTTAATCTATTTAATAATTTAGTATTTCCTTTCTTACAGGTTAAACTCTTTTTCCCCTAGCTGCAGAACAGCAAAATGGCTCAGGCATAATTAGCATTAGCAACTAGAGCAGTGTTTCCCAACCAGCGTTCCGTGGAACCCTGGGGTTCCGCAGATCATCATCAGGGGTTCCCCGAGAAATCATGGAATAAATACAAATTTTGAAATATCACAAACAACTCCAAATATCCCTCGAAATATCGTGGGAATTTTTGTCCGGCAATTGGCAATACTGGAGTAATCTTCATACACTACCAACTGCCTCTGTTTTGTTTTGGTCAGTTCATATCTAAGGTTATATTTAGTTGTATTGTGCCTACCCTTCTGCTTCCCAGAATTCTCCTCATTTTTAGTCTTTTCTTAGAAACATTAAAAGCAAAGAAAGAAATTGTCTGCTGTCTGTCAAGGAAGAACTGCGAGTGTGTTTGTCAAAAACTGGGCCAAGAATTCAACATTTGTGCAAAAAGAAACAAGCCCAAGTGTCACACTGAAAATAAACTTTATATTGACTTTGGATGTGAACTTTATTTTGATGTTTAAGTAAACTTTATTTTGATTTGATATTTTGATATTTGAAAAAAAAAGATTAGATAATACAAAACAAAAAGACAGGAAAAATGCTCCATTTTTTTTCTTACAATGTAAGCTGACATATCACAGCTCTTTACAAATAAATTTTCTTGAAAAAAATTAGCAGTAATTGAATTGCACTCCCCACTGCCAACTTTTTCTGGCCAAGCAAACATTTTCATAGGTAGGGGTTCCTCACGATATGAAAACTTATTTTAGGGGTTCCTCCATGGGAAAAAGGTTGGGAATCACTGAACTAGAGGTTCACAAAAAGCTTTGCATTGAGCCATGTGGACCACAGGCCAAAACATTTGAGAACCACTGTCCCAGTCTGCTGCATACATATGCTTAAGGCAGAAGTCGTGTCACAGATGCTCTGCCTTAAACCATGCCTACACTACAAACTTTGATCTAAATAAGAAAGTTAGTGTATTCCACGTGCATATTTGGCTGACTACAGCATCACTACATATGCTCGCTAGCGGTGCTTGCATCAATGCAAAGCGTAGCGCACCAGGGTAGGTATCCCAGTGTGTCAAATGCCACCTATCCAGCACAATGCTTTTTGAGATTTTTCACAACTTGTTGTGGGATAGAAATGAGTCATGCAGGGATCTCAAGGGACTAGGCATCAAGTTTCTAGCATGCAATTTTCTCTGTTCCATAATGAAATCCATATCCCATAATTTTCAGGTTTTTTCTTTTAAAAAAATCCCACAAACCCACACGACCCTTTCTGCTATCAACCTTCGCAGACAGAAGCATAGACCTTGCACTGCTGTGTTCTCATGAATGTTGCAAGTACAGGATATATAGACCTCCAATATTTCCAGAGCCATAGGAATAACCATAACAAATGGAGATATCATGATTCTCATCAACAGAAATGAGTCCAAAAAATTACCTTACCAACCTTGTCTCTCTGATTTCTCCAAGGCCAGAGTGCTAAGGGAGATAATGGAACAATTCTAGGCTGTTGGTGATATTCCAGAAGCAGCTACAAATAATGAAACTAGTTCTGGGCCCAAGAGTGTCGGGATCACATAGGAATGCAGATTTGGGATGATGAGTAGTAGCTGCAGAACATTTGGGATGTGAAAGGGTACTAACAGCATGCTTAGCAGGCTCAGCCTACTAGTTGGCACATCTGATTACCAGCTATTGCTTCCCTGACAGAGGTACCTCACTCTTAAGGAGATATGGAAGGGAGACCTGGGCCCTGCCCTTTTCATCAGTTCTTAGTCCAGGGCTGGTGTGAAGCTATATGGGCACAGTCCTCCCAGCAGATTCGACATCTATTCCCCTTAGCTATTCCCCACCTGTCACTTCAGTTTGGGGCCTGACCATTATAACCCAATATTCAGTGGTTTAACTCAATGACAGCCCCCTCTGTGGGACTCGTGGTATCCTGCAGTAGCCTAAGTGACCTTTGGGCAAGGCAGATGCAAGATTGGAGGGACATAACCCCACAGCATCTCTCTAGTTTGGTAACAATTCACTCACTGCTGGGTGCTGTTGGGTTTCCTCAACCATCTCCCTTGGTCACAGAAACAGTACTTGTTCCCTAGTAGCTGTCTCAGTTATCAGGCTCCTAACAATCCTTCCTTCACATAGGGAGGCCACAAGCACCTGAACTGAGCCAGGCTCTCTCTTTCTTCTCCTTCTAAGCCTGGCACTGGTTGCAGATATAGCAAGGCAGAGCTAGATGGGTCCACTGTCTCTCTCTAACCCTTTTTGTGGTAGTTTGAAGTATTTCAACTTTATCACAGAACACATTCCTGGACTGCTGTGCCATGTTTGCCCCAGCCTTCCAGCACAGGGACACCAGAAAGAAATGCACTAACAAATGAAACAAGCAAGACTAGCACCCCGGAAGCCTGTAGCCACTGATTGTCACTGGTTAGTAGGAGAGCATTTTGGAGTTGGGAAATCCACTGTAAGGCCAGTAGTCATGGCCTGCTACATAGGCCTGTAACTGAGAAGTGTGTAGGACATAGGGGATGGATCTGCAGCAGTGGGGCTCCCAAACTGTGATAGGGCAAAAGGCTACACACACATCCCTATTTTGGCACCAACCCACCTTACCATAGAGCAGGGGTGACCAAACTTACTGACCTGCCAAGCTGCATAGGACAGCCTTCAGACAGTTGAGAACTGGGGCTTGGGATTTCAGCCCCACTTTTGCTGAAGCCCCAAACCCTGGCAGGTGCACCCCACAGGGCTGAAGCCCTGATACCCCCTCTCCCAACGGGCAGAAGTCTCTATCCCACCATTCCATTGGAAGGCAGAGGTCCTGAGCTCTCCCCACAAGTCTGGTAAGTAGAAAATGGGGGGGGGGGAGGGTTTGCAAGTGGCACCATGAGCCACACAATGCAAGAGTCAGAGTTTGGCCACTCCTGCCATTGAGGACATCAACGGAAAAGGCTATCTTCCTACAGTTACGCAAGCATTGGTAGATCAGAAAGGCTTCACAGAGTGTTCTTAAAGACGTGACCGTCATGTATCTTCCCTGACCAGCCCACGCTGAACTCAGAACTGTTCAGTGCTGCAAGCAACATTCTTTTAATTGGCAGATTACCACTGGTAATGCTGAAGTGCCAATAGTGACCCTAGGAGACCAAGCCTACTCCCTGCTTCCCTAGGTCATGAAGCCACACAGAGACACACCTTGACAGAAAAAAAGATAAGATTCAACTACCAGCTTAGCAGGTGTAGATCAACAGTTGCTAGATTGGTAGAGATACTGGTGGTGTTTACTCACAAGACTGGATCTTGGTAAGAAAAATATCCCAGTGGTTTTAGCTGCCTGTTGTTCCCTCTTAATATCTGTAAGGCAGGGGAGGGCTTCCTGTAGACCAATGGTTCTCAAACTGCGGGCACAGACCACTAGTGGTCCGCAGCTCAAGCTCAGCCCCCATTTTCCCCCCAGAGCGGGGAGCCCGTGTTGGTACTCCAGCCTCGCTCTCCCTTCCCTGCACAACTGGAGTGCCAGGTTCGGCTTCCTGTTCTGGGGGGAAATGGGGAGAAGCCCCAAGACTCACTGCACAATCCATCTCATGGGGAAGAAGCACTCCCTCACCTTCTGCTGGGGGAACAGCAGCATGCAAGTGTGCTGCTTGGAGGCTTTCCCCATTGCTCCTATTGGCCAGAATCCAGCCAATGGGCGCAGCAAGAGGCGGTGCCTGGGACCAGCATGGGGTTCAAGGCAAGTCAATTCCCCCCTCCCTCATGCCCAGATCCCCACACCTCCAGCCCCCTCACGCACCACCCCTCACCGAGACCCCTCACTGAGACACCACAACCCCAGTCTGCTACTGCACCCTCCCCCTGGCCAGACACCTATCCCCAGACCACTCCTGCACCCTCCCCCCAGCCAGACACACTGTCCACACCCAGCCTGCTCCTGCACCCTCCCCACTGGCCAGACACTGCACTTTCCCTTGCTCTTGTCCCCTCCCCCTGACCAGACACCCTACTCCCAAGCCTGCTCCTGTACCCTACCTCCCACCCAGACCTTGCATCTTTACCCCCTCCTGCACCCCACCTCTTGCCCAGATCCTGCACCCCCATTCCTCTTGTTGGCAGCTCTGTCCCACACACTGAATCCCCCATTTTTGTCCCAACCCCAGAGCCTTGGGGTGGAGGGGAGGGGGAAGAGATCCACAAAATCCACTAAGCCTAGAATCCCAGAAGAGTTAATCTGGCCTATGAGAATCCCTGAACCTCAGTCCTCCCTCCCTGTCCCCCTCCCCCGGGGGGCTGGAGTGCCAGAGGAGTGAAATGTCTCAGTTGGGGGCCACATCAATGAGGGTTGGGGATTTTTTGAGGGTTTCTCTTTTTTTTTTTTTTGTTTTCCCCTGCTTCTCACTTGTGTGGTCCCCAACTGATTTTTTTGTGGGTCAGTGACCCCTCACACAAAAAATGTTCCCCACCCCTACCATAAACAAAGAAAACACAGGAACTTTGTGTTGGACATACATTAATATTTTACTTTATTTAAGATGAAATTTGATAAACATGAGAAAGTTAAAGCACTTAGTCTGTTTAATAATTTAATTAATATTTCCTTTCTTACTGGTTAAATTAAACCATTCTCCCTAGCTGCAGCACTATCAAAATGGCTCTAGAGCAATTATGGAATTAACGGCGAATTTCCATTAGCAACTGGTGGTCCACGGAAAGGTTTGCATTGAGCCAGGTGGGCCATGGGCCAAAAAGTTTGAGAACCACTGCTGTAGAGATGGAGATGCTGTCGGCTAAGTTTGAACAGAGTGACAAAAGGACCACTACAAAAGGAAAGCGGAACTGTGCAGCTGCAGGATGCTTTGAAAGAAAGCTTTAACGGTCAGCCATATTAATGTGCTGTGATGGACTATGCTCTGGCCCTGAAGGCTTTGGGCTGTTAGAACTATGCAGTGCTTGGTACAGATTTATAAATATTATACTGCATCTTTTAGTGTAGCTGCAAATATGCAGTACTTGTGTCAGTTTCATCAAGATTTCTGAGGAAGATACAAGGGACATCCCTATATACATAACCTGCTCCAGATGCCCTGTCCCCTGCCTAACCCTAAAGGGAGCAAAAAGATGGCAGTGCAGAAGGCAGTGGTAGAGTTCCATCTGAATTTTTTCATCTTATGCAAGAAAAGTCAATACCTTTGTCTTGGTAACTTGGGGATGAGCTGGGAGCCATCTTTACACTTTAAACCAGAGCTAGGTAAGATGAGGCCCAGGCGCTGCATCTAGATACTTATTAATATCTTGCTGCCCATGCCACCAAATTTCCAGCTCAGGTAGCAGGATCCTATTAAATGGCTCACGGCTCCTGGTCGCAGCACTGCACCAGCAGGGACTAGAGCCGCAAATCCTTTAAATTGCTGTTTAAAATGCTTGCAGCTCCCTGCCCCACCTAGGGATGTTAAATTTAGATTAATTGACTAATTGAATAGTCGATGCAATTTGCATCAACTATTTGATAGTCAATAAGAGCACCTCTGCCTTTGAAGTGTAGCAACAGCCCCAGGGCTGTTGCTACACTTCAAAGATGAAAGCACTGTGGGAAGCACAGGGCCAGCGGGGGGCTCAAGCAGTTCCCCACCGGCCCAATGCTCCCCAAAGCATTTCAAAGCCACAGTGCCGCATGGAGCCCAGGGTCAGTGGAGGAGTCCCCAGCTGGTCCCAAGCTGCAGCATTTCAAAGCAGCAGCACTGCATGGAGCCCAGGGTCTGGACCCAGACTCCACGTGGTGCTGCTGCTTTGAAGCACCCCTTCCTTCCTCCCTCCCCCCCAACTGCCTCTTTCTGATAGAGGCAGCAAGGGAAGGGAGCAACTAGTGTGTCAACTACCCAGTAAGCATTTGCTTATCGAATAGTTGATTAGTCATTCACATCCCTAACCCCACCACTACCTCATTGCCTGGCAGCCGCCCAGGGATGCTGTGGCTATTTAAAAGGCTTGTGGCTCCTGCCGGGGTAGTAGTACAACCAGCAACCCTTTAAATAGCCACACTAACCCTGGGCAGCTGCCAGGCAATGTGTTACTGGTGGGGCTGGGAGATGCAAACCCTTTGCTGTGTTTTTAATCCCAAGTTTCCAGCCCTAAACAACTCTATGGTGAGGCTAATCCCCAACCCCACCCCTTCCATGGAATGGGGGAAGAGAAGGAGCCAGCCTATGATCATGTACCAAAATTCATTTATGGCACCCCTGTAAAAATTACTGCCCACCCTTGTTTTAAACTCTAAGGGAAAATGTGTGCACATACCTACCTATGGTTCCTTCCACTTCATTGGGTTCATCTGTGCTCTGCTTAAGGAACTAGCTAGACTGTGTTAAAGTCACAAATGGGTCCTGACATAGCTGGACCCTTCCCAAAACATCTCCCCCAATACATTTTTCCTTACTTTTCTTGGCAGGAGTCTGTGTCTAAGGCTCCTTCAAGGTATCCACAGGGTCTTGAGGATGATGGCAAGGTCTTTGTCAAATATGGACTATAACTCATGGTAAGAATGCCAGGTCTGCAACTCAGCACATCAATTGTTGGCCTCTCTGACCTTGCAGTATGCCTGCCACAATTTCTTCACTTTCACCTGACACTGCTACTGATCCCTGTCATACCTCTTCACCTGCATCTCCCATGCAATCTTTTTGTAAATGTGCACTTCAACAGCTGGTCTGTAGCTGTGCTTGCAAAGCTTGTTCTCACCACAGACCCAGAAAATCCAATACCTCCTGCCTACTCCTAGCAGAAACACAATTAGTGAGTGGAACCAGCACAGTTGGTTGTGCAGTTGAACAAGGGAGAGCTGCTATGTGTGCTCACCAATGTAGGCAATCAGGAAAATGCATTTCCAATAAAACACAGAGAGAGTGGCTTCCACTTTAAGACTCCTGGACAGTGGAATTCACAGCTGTAACCAGCGGAAACTGCCAGGTATTTTGGGACAGTTGGAGAATCACCAGGGTTGACATAGGTCAAACAGTATCTATACTTGCACTGCACTGACCTCAGTAGGTCAACTATGGCTCAAGGCCATTCAAAAAGATGGTTTTACTGCATCACCTTAACAGGGTACTTACGTCAGCTAGAGACAAATCTGACTATGCACCAATAGAGTCAACACAAATCAACTTATGTTGACCTAACTTTGTAGTGTAGACCAGATCTCAGTGTGTCATGTAGGTGACCAGTGAGTGTGTATGCTGAATGAATAGCTTCTTCCCATTCTGTGGGGAAGTTAAAAAAGGACTATACAGTTCTTCATGCCCTACAGTTCAAAGTGGGAAGAGAGAAGAGCAGAATCAGCTAAATTTGACTTGCTTAAAAATACAGAGTCTTTCATCAGAATCAGGAGGAAGCAGCTTGCATGCATGCTTCCAGGCTAATGCTGAATTATAAATCACCTTCCTGGACCCCCACCCCCAAATCATTTGTAATTTTTAGAGCTCTGCAATATGGCCATCTTAGTATGTTACAAGCAGCCATTTATGAAGAATAGGAATTCTAGGTGATGTGCATTTCATTTACCTATTCTTGTGAAATAAAATCTTATAAATCTACTATGAAAATAATTCATAAACTATCCAGAGACTTTGAGGAAAGTAGTTGTCAGATTCCATGTAAGACAAGGGAAAAAAGTGCAAGAACTATTGCAACTGTCACAAATGAAGCGCTAGCTAACAAAGTCTGCAATAGCATCAGACAAATGATTCTGTTAAACTACATCTATGCTATAAGCTAGAGATGCAATTCCCATCTCTCACGCACATATACCTGTGCTAGCTTGATGAGAACTAGCACAAGTATAAATAGTAGTGTAAGCCACACCAAGCATGTACCCACAGGGTTCAAGCAGGTTTATACTCGGTATGATACCTCTGCTTCTGCAGAAACACTGTTATTTACACTTGTACTGGTTCTCACAATGTGTGTACACAAGCTGGCAATCACACCCCAAGCTCATTGTGCAGAGACAGCCTCAGTCTACTTAGAGCAAGGAGAGTAACCTGAACTGAATTCTTGTGCCCACCTGAAAAATCTGCCTACACTTCCAATTTTACTCTAGAGAAATGAGCAATTTAGTGATCAGGAACATGTACAGCAATACAGTTAGATTTAACTGACTGCTATTCACTTTAAATATTGTCTCAAATATTTCAAAACTCTCTCATTTTCTATTCCAAATATGTCATGTGTCATGCAGATAGTAAAAACTACAACAAAAGCCCAATTCTGAAATTCTACCCCATACAGCAAAGCACACTGCAAAACCCTTATTATTCTCTCATTCCTGAGTTACTGGCTCCTTCGGCTTGACCACAATACCAAACAATTTAAATTACCCTAACTTTATTACTGTCATGAATAGTGTCACTTCTAGGCATAACTGAACATTAAGGAACTCTAGGACAACTGAGATTCCTCAAGAATTCTTTATCCTAATTAAGCTAGCTAGCTTTGCTACTACAGGGTTGGAACTAGGTTCTCTTACCATTTCACTAATAAAGTAGTGAATCTTAATCCAGCCTTTAAAATTCCAAGAAAACTTACCTGCCAAGACCCAAAGTCTGCTTCACTGATTTGTTATGACTATTTAGTCAGAAAGAAATCATATATATTTACTCAAAGTAGAAATTTTCAGAAGGTAGTTTTAAAGAAATCTAAAATCAAAATAAAGATTAAATAAATTGGGAACGAGGAAACCGTATCACTAAGAAATAGACATTAGAAAAATCAGATCAGCTACTTTTCCTATTTAGAAATTCAAATGCTATTAAAATTGAATAACCTATAAAGAGGGCTATCAGACCCAGACATTTGTAAACAAAATTACATTATAAGAAAATATCATTAAACACTGAAATTTTGAACATTTACTTTCTTGATTAATTGTACAAAGATGTCAGTCATTAACCCCTAAAAACGTGTAGTCCTGTGGCACCTTGGAGACTAAGAAAAATATATAGAATCATGACTTCCATGGGTAAAATGCACATCATCGAATGAGTTGGAATGGAAAATTCATCTCATGAAGTAGGTTTTACGCATGATTCTATATTTTTTGTTAATCTCTAAGAAAGGTGTCACAGACTACTCATTTTAAAGTTGCAGACTAACACGGCCCCTCAGACTTATCAACCCCTAAGATACAGACATTTTAACAGCCACTGTTTTTAGTATTCCAATTGCCAATGGAATCCCTAGTCATGTCTAACTATTTCTGGATACTTATTATGAGATTAGTCCATTCACGTAACACTTGATTCAGAACACCACCTAGTCTGTCAGTTACAATGCAAAAAGAGCAGACATGTAAGAATCAACTGTTTACCTAGTCACCCTTAAAAAAAATAGTTTACTGAAGAATTAGATTTCTGAAACAAGTTTCTGTATAAAGTTTTGTATATACTCCTGTGTAATTCAAGATTCAGAATTTAAATCCTGTGTTCAATAGCTAAGATCTAAATAGCTCTTCTATAATTTTCAAGCATCTACAAACAACTGTTGATGTTTAAATACATATCCTCATGTGCTGTCTATTACATTGCACAGATTTTAGAATTCAGGTGACAGCAAGCTGTATTTGACAAGGTAAAAACTGGGAAACTATTTGTTAACTTTCAACCACCTAGCTACTCCAGATATGGGAGCAGCCATTCATCAGTAAGACCAGCATTACTTCAGAATTCGGATGGCAGGGAAAGAATTTTCTGACCACTTGGTTGTATACTCCCTTATCGCATGCCTGAGAGCACAAGTGTGTACAATGAAGTTATAGTTCAGAGCAATTTTCTGTACAAGAGTACACTGAAAAGATGATACTCACCTATTTTTTTAATCAAACAACAAATGGTCTGGTAGCACTTCATAGACTAACAAAACATGTAGATAGTATCATGAGCTTTCGTGGGCATAGCCCACTTCTTCACATGACGGGAGTTTTGAGTTTAGGATGTGCAAACCCAAAAAATAGGGGAGAAGAGAAAGGGGGGGGGGGAAGGAAGGAGTGGGAAACAAGGAGCAGAGGGTATGAAAATATCAAAGGGAAAAACAAGTAGGCAGTGTGTCAATTGTATACATCTCTGCTTATTATAAATCAAGCCATAAGTGGAAGAGCCTCTATCTCAGAACTACACCTAATTTATGATCCTTAATAACTAAATATCTGTCTAGACTATGAGAAGATATTTTAAAAGGTGTTAGCTAACAAGTTTTAGAACTTTGTCTGTGTTAAAAAAACAAAACTTTGCTATTTGACAAATAGCACATGTCACACTGCAAGCATAGATTCTTCCTGGCCCCTCATTCAAAGGGTTTACCTTGACCAGAAAAGATATAAACTTGCTTGTCTATAAGACTGTGTAAAGACCAATTAACTAACGCCTTTCAACGAACATATTTTAAAAATACACCTTTTATGCTGGCTTACACGAGCCCTAAGAGAATATGTTCATTGAAACTTTGGCTACACGTATTGTACTTAGTTAACTAAACAGATTGAGAAACTGATTCTATTTAACACTGTCCAACACAAGGGGAACTTGCTGAGTTAGCTTGTTAATAAACCAATTTAGTTACAACTACACAGTTTGCATGCTTGGGCAAGGCTTGGATTTATGCAATTCCTGAAGAATTCTTGAGGCTTCTTTAAATCAGCAATCATTCATAATGAACATTTAATTTCAGACAATTTCCTTTTAAAAACAGTTGCTATTTAGAATTTGAAGAGACACAGATTTATGAGATGTTTTGCTTATGCTTAGACTCTGTGCATACATGTATACAGTTTAAAGTTCACTATACAAACATTTAATTAGACAGCTTAAGGGGAGATCTACATTAAACTTTTGTTGGTAATGCTGGAACTTTGGCAAAACTTAAACCAGCAAAAAATCTTAATGCGCATACAGTTATACAAGCATAAAAGTGTTTTTGCCAGAACACAAAAGTCTCTTTTGCCAGAATAGCTTATTTCATGCATTGAACCAGTACACACTATAATGGCAAAAGAGATGTGTTTGCTAGTATAAGCTGCACCTACATTAGGAGGACTAGTTGATACGACTGTACCAACAAACTTTTTTTGAACTGGAGACATGGCTTAAGTAAAATGACTGACTCAAAACTACTTAAATTCACATCTAAAATATGCAAATAAGATATAAAAATTAAACTTTTTAAATGATCAAAATAGTAAAAAGTGCTACACACAAAATATGCAATTACTATGAATTAACTGAGTGTTTTGAAGTGTTGAGAAGCTAGCCCTCTGAAAAACCACTGTATGAAGAGAAAAAAAAGTTATGATTTAATATTACAAAATAGCTTTAAAAAGCAAATTTAATGCATAAATAACTACAAACAAAATAAAATAAAGCCATCCCAGGAACAGAATGTATGAGGGCCAGGGGGGGAGAGAAGAGAACCAAGTTCTTCATATGCCAAGCCTGCATGGTTAACATTTGCCCTTGGGGGGGGGGGGACCTCAAAAAACTAAATAAAAACTTTAAAATAGAAACATCTCAAATGTGTGAAGAATTCCTACGACTTGACACTGTCACAGCAAAGGAATGTGTAGATTATATCATGTAAATCTTACTGGTGCGTTCTAAAGGATGTGGCAATTGCTGGCCATTAATCTTTAACACAAAGAAGATTCAAGTCTAACTACAAAGACAGACAATATCTTTCAAGAGTAATTTACAGCCCCCCCACCCCCACCCCACACACAGACAACTGTTTAACCTAATGGGCAGGCCTATGTGGATCATAGTAATGCGTCTCCAAATACATCACCATTCAGTCTACAAAGCCACATTTCTCACGAAGTCTTGCACCAATTCAGAGAGCGCTTATGGATACTGAACAGGCACGAAACGGCTGGAGCGGGTGGAAAAATAGTCGCCAAGCAAATACGATCACGTAAAGGTTCAGTCTCAGACAAATGGACAAAGACTCCCCCCCGAAAGGAATTAGCAACGTGCGGCTCGAGGTTTGCATCGGGACTAACAAGCCCCAAGAACAATGTGTTCCCCGCTGCCTGGAAGGGGGGGGGCGGGGGTTGCCTCTATTGATTACACAGGGAAAAACCCAGCTGCTGCTGCAATGCAACACACACCGATAGAAGGGCAGCGCTTCTCCCTCCCCGCCTTGGACACAGGATCGCGAGCAGCCTCCAGCCCCGCAAAAAAAAAAAAAAAAAAAAAAAAAAAAGAGACGCGCCAGGAGCTCACAAGCTGGCCCCACGCGCCGCCCAAATCACAGGGGCTCTCACGCCATGTACGGGCAGCCGCGCCCGGCCCGCTGGCTCCCCAAGGCGCCGGGCGGGCTGGCCATTATCCCTGCGGAGCCGGAGCCAGCCCTCCCCGCCCGGCGCCCGCACAACGGCTGAGCACCAGCGGCCCCCAGGGCGCTTCCACAAAGCAACAAGCCAACGGCGCAGGCGACAGAGAACCCGCCCCCCGAACAACGCCCCCCCCCCCCACAGACCAGCGGGGCTACCCCCCCGCGCGCGCTTTCCCCGGCTATCTCCGCCTAGGCCCCCCCCGCCGGGCCCTCCGCCCACCGGAGACCCCCACAGCGCCCCCCATGCGAACACCGCGGTGCGGAGGCCCCTCACCTCATGGTGCTGCCCGCTCCGGGGAGCCGCTCTCCCCCTTCCTCTCGAGCTGGTGCTTCAATGGGCAGCGAAGTCCCTGAGTGCGAGCGAGTTCTCCGTTCAGCCGCCGGGTCGGGCCAGACCCGACCACAGGGGGGGGGGGGGGGGGGTGAGGGGAATGAAGAGGAACAAACCAACTCCTGGAGTAGGGGAGAAGGGGCGGGAGCGCCTGCACCAGAGCGCGGGCGTCTCGAGACACCGGTTTGCTTGAGAGGGTGGGGGGGCACGGCCGCACGCAGGGGACGCGGTGGGCGGAGCGGCGGAGCCACGCCCACTACTGGTCTGCATTCCGTGTGGATTCTAAAGTGGGGAGGCGCAGGGAATGAGCAGCAATTGTGGGAGAAATGAACCGGGGTTACTAGGCTTTGGCGACCCCTGGCGGGGAGTGGTGGCCCCTCTGCACACTTGGGTAGCGCTGGGGTTCCTGTGCAGATAGTAATGCACTGGTTTCTCTGCCAAACATAAGTTCAGATATTGTAGGGGATTATTTAGCCTGTCTACTTATTGTTCAGACCCCAGGTGATACCTCTGCACAACAGCATTGCATAAACTGTTGAATCTTACAGTCCCCTCTACACAGCACTGCATTCATTATTAATGAGCAGTGCAGTGGTTTTTCTACATGTTTGTATTCCATGCACTGATTGCAGATGATACCAAGGTGGGGGAGGTTGCAAGTGCTTTGCAGGATAGGGTCATGATTCAAAATGATCTGAACAACCCAGAGAAATGGTCAGAGGTAAATAGGATGAAGTTTAATAAGGAGAAATGAAAAGTACTCCACTTAGGCAGGCACAATCAGTTTCACACATACAGAATGGGAAGTGACTCTCTAAGGAGTACAGGAGAAAGGGATCACCAGTCATAATGGACCACAAGCTAATTATAAGTCAACAGTGTGACACTGTTGCAAAAAACAGCAAACATGATTCTGAGATGCATTAACAGGACTGTTGTGAGAAAGACCTGAGACGTAATTATTCCACTGTACTCTGCATTGATTAGGCCTCATTTGGAGTGTTGTGTCCAGTTCTGGGCACCACATTTCAAGAAAGATGTGGAAAAATTGGAGAGGATCCAGAGAAGAGCAATAAAAATGTTAAAGGTCTGGAAAACATGATGTATGAGGGAAGACTGAAGGAATTAGGTTAGTTTAGTTTGGAAAATAGAAAACTGAGAGGGGACACGATAGCAGTTTTCAAGTACCTAAAAGGGTGTTACAAGGAGGAGGAAGAAAATATGTTCTCATTGACCTCTGATGACAGGACAAGAAGCAATGGTCTTAAATTGCAGCAAGGGAGGTTTAGGCTGGACATTAGGAACAACTTCGTAACTGTCAGGTTGGTTAAACAATGGAATAAATTGCCTAGGGAGGTTGTGGAATCTCCATCATTAGAGATATTTAAGAGCAGGTTGGGACAGACATCTATCAGAGATGATCTAGACGGTGCTTGGTCCTGCAGTGAGGGCAGGAGCCTGGACTTGATGACCTCTCCAGGTCCCTTCCAGTTCTAGTATTCTATGATTCCTGTGGTTATTCCCTTGTACACGTGCCCTGCAATACGAATGATCAATGTTCCAATTTTTCTCTACACACATGCATTATAATTCATTATTCCATTGGTCCTTATGAATGTGCAGTATGCATCCACAGGATGTACCCCTGAATACTGATGAATTTTTTTTGGCGGGTTCTGGATACATTAAGCCCACTTTTCCTCTGTGGCCTCTTTATGACATCTTTGCTAAAGCAAAGTACCAATAAGCTAAGTGAATCAGTAATCTGGTACATTCCTGGATAATATACATCCGGCTAGAGAGCTCTATCTCCTCTTGCAAAAACCCGCAGGTTAGAGGCACGGCAGGGTCATGAGTCAGGGGGACCATTTAGCTATTCTCAACTGAGCCAATACCTGTTGTAGAATCATTACAGATCAATGTAAATTAGAACAGCCCTCAGACAATGACTGGAGCAATCTTGGGATCTCTTCCATTTCTCCTGAGGCGCAATCAAGCTTAGCTCAGCCCCAACTAAGAATCAGAATAATTTCAATTCCCTATCCCCTAAAATCCATAGAATTGGGTTTTTTTGTTTGTTTGTTTTTTTCCTATCCCAGCTGACCTAAGGTCTTAGGAAAAGTGCAGGGGAGTAAATTACATTTACTTAGTCTTCTCCTATGAGTCCCCTCGGTGGCAACCAAATTACTTTGCAAAGCCCCCTTAGACTGGTTCAATCAAATCTGCAAAGTCTTGCATATATCACTAGTATTACACGTCACTATTGGGGTTGCCAACCCGTGAAGACCTGAAGTCTCCAGCAATTAAAGATTAATCTTTAATTAAAGATATTCTTGGAAATTTCATCAGAAGATATATCCAAAGTTGGAATCCTAGTCACTATGCACAATTCTATCCTCACTGTGTCCACTTAGATCTTGATTCAGCTACCTTTTCTTAAAACGAGTAATCCCTTACTCCACAAGATACTTAGTCCCACATGCCATATAAGTAAAGTTGTTGAATTGGGCCCTTAATTTTTATGCATGTATACAATCAGGGCAGTCTACTAAATTAGCTCTACAAAGTTAAATTATTCTGTGCTTTTGCAATTCTTCTAATTACCTTTCTATGTTCCCATGAGCATAAGGTACAGGATGTGATTTTAGAAAAAAAATGGGAATGTTATTACAACCACATGAACATTTGCTGTTACATCTTTTAGTAACCACATGTCCATACTAAAAACAGATTTATATTTTGCTTTTAATTCTCCCACTGGATCAAAAACATGTTACACAGAACTTCAATCAATTTTTGTTCAGCCAATTTCTGTCAATCACTGAATACCTAGTCACTCCTATCTCAGGTATCTACAGACATATTAATACTTTTACTGTTTACCAGTCATAGGGGATGGGGGTGGGGTTCCCCCCACCTTCAAAAAATATCATACCAGTTCCTCTAATTTTTACATTAGAAAAAATATAAAAGAAACATTTATTTAAAAATTACAGATTCCACAGTTACTCTATATATTTATGCTCTCATTTTCACATAATTAATATTTACTTTAATCCCCTGGAAAGCATTTAAGGTGCATTTATTTCACATTATACAGCCACCTCTTCACTGGACAGCACCATTTCTTAAACAGATTAATTCATATTCAGATAACTAGTCCAGAGGTAGAGTAAGAAGGGAGAGTAAGAGGAGAGATGTTTGTCTCCTTGATATATTGACCATCCAAGTATCAAATATCCATCTTGACAGGCAGGTAACTTTGGCTACAATGTACACAGACTGAAGAAAGGGACTAATACAAATCTAGCAAAGAAATCTATTTATTGTTCATTGATTACTGTTCTAAAACCATGTAGTTTTCAAAATTAACAAACACAAATCGTAGAATGACTATCACAGTTTGAAAAGCATGAAATACTATAGGCTCTGATGGCTGATAGTGGACCACCAATATTTAAATACATTATTTCAAGATTTCACTGTGATCTGAGATTAGCATATTATCACCAAAATATGCTCAGAGCAACAGGAAGTCTGAGAGAGCTATTCAGATAGGGTATGTCTAGATTACATTGTTTTTTCAAAAAAACTGCCCTTTTTCGAAAAAACTTCACGTGCATCCACACTACAATCGCGTTCTTTCAAAATTAAATTGAAAGGGGGGGGTTTCGACATTCGTAAACCGCAAATTACGAGGAAGAACACCTTTTTCAAAAGATTTCTTTCAAAAAAAGGCATGTGTGGATGCAGAACAGGGATGTTTTTCGAAAGAAAAGGCAGTCGAAAAAAGCACAGGTGCCCTGGTGGCCATTCTGTGAATAGCAATCAGGGCTTTCTTTCAAGAGAGCGTCCATGCAGTCTGGACGCTCTCTTTCGAAAAGGATATTGCTTTTTCGATCCAATTTTGAGGTGTGGAACCTCTCTTTCTGGCACCCCAGTACCTCCCTCCCCAACTCATTGCCCCCCAACCTAACATAACCCAAAAGTTCTGCCCTCTCTCCTGCACCCATACCTCCTCCCAGCCCTGCATCCCAATTCTCTGGTCACAACCCCCTCCTGCCCTTGGTCACAACCCAAACCCCTGTATTCCCTCCTGCATCCCAGTTCCTGCCCCCAAATCACAATCCCTTCCTGCCCAAGGTGACAGCCCAAACCCCTGCACCAGGTCACAACTGAAATCCATGTACCCCCTCTCAGACCCTATACCCCAATCCTCTGCCCTGGGTCACAATCCCCTCCTGTCCTAGGTCACAACCCAAACCCCTGCACCCCAGTCCCCTATTCCAGGTCACAACTGTCTCCTTCACCCAAACACCCTCCTAGATCTCATGCCCCTTCCTATACCCAATTCCCTCAAACTCCCTTCTGCACCTAATCTCCAGCCCAGACCCTGTACTTCCTCCATTAATATCATGAAAGAGAGCAGCCCTTGACCACTTTCCAAATTCTTGGAGTGGTCCCCCCATAAAAAAATATTGCTCACCCCTGCTATAGGACCATCTGCTTTCCTAATATCATCCTCTATGACTTGAAGAAAGTTGTTATCTTGCTTCTGTTCAAAAAGGGTAATAAGGCCAAATGCAGCACATATGGAAGTATTACAATATTATCAGTCCCAGGGAAAGTCTTTGTTCCAGGTCATTATCCTGAACCAACAATGCCCTTTGTGACAAAGACCAGGATACTCAGTGCAGTTTTAGACCTGGCCATTTCATGTCAACCAGATCTTTACGTTGAGAAGATGGGTACATTTCATAAACCAGGAGCAGCACTTTTTATTGACTTCATCAGGCTTTTGATTCAGTCCAGCAAGCAAGTTTGTCATATCTGATGAAGTGACTCGGCATCCTTGGGAAGATCATGTCAATGGCAGAAGAGTTCTATAATGGGGGATAAAAAAAACAACGGTGGATGAGTCAATCGCAGATTCCTAGATTCCAAGGCCAACAGACTAAATCCAAATAAAACTAAACCAACAGCTTCCAGCTCCAGATTACAACCTGCTCAGTATTAAGCTGCCCAGACAGAATATTGAACAGTTAACCATGTCAGACAGTTCTGGAGGATGCTTGGAAGATGCTTATACTGCTGCCATGTGTTGGGCCCTTTAGTTGTCTCTGTAGGTACAATCGTGACAATGTTTTCTGTGGACCTATAGAACCACAGTTATACCAACTGTTGTACAGGAGCAAAACATGGGCATGAAGGAAAGCTGAAGAACACAACTGACCTTTTAAATTTCCATTGTCCAAATCAGTTGTTCCATATCAAATAGCAGGACAAGATTAGAAATGATGATATTCAAAGCTGAACCCAGCAACTGACTCCATCAGTGATGGTTTAATTTTGTTTCAGCAGATTTATTGATATAGATTCATTAGAATGGGAAGGCCAACAAATTAGAATATATACAAAGGAATGCTGCTATAAATAGCTGGCAATCACATGGACATAACAATATTCAGTGGCATGAAAGGATTACTAGAGATGGATGTTAACTGAATATTCAACCAGACCACTTTGCAAGAGATCAAGCTGGGTGGCATTAGATTTGCAAGAAGGCCACATCCCTTTGGGATCTGTCATGATGATGATGATGATGATATGTAAAACTACTATTCAAAAGGATATCTAGGAAACCAGTCCAACTGAGAAGGGATGACAGCTGGAAGCCAGGAAAAGTTGTCATCATATTATACAGAATTTTAGAAATATAGACCTGAAAGGGCAGGACTAGATAACCTCTCAAAAGTGGGATCAGGTACACCTAGACCATCTGTGACAGACATTTGACATACCTATTCTTAAACCTCCAATAACAAGGATCCCATAACCTCTCTTGGTAACCTAGTCTAGTGCCTAACTATCCTTAGAACTTTTTTTTTTCTCCTAACAGCTAACCTAAATCTCCTTTGTTGCAGTGCTGCCTCAGTCTTTTTTTCCCTCAAAACTAAGCATTTCTATTTTTTTAAACCTTTCTTCATGGGGAAGGTTTTTTAAGTCTTATCATCCTTTTTATCGCTTTTCCGTGCACTCTCTTGCTAATTTGTCCACATCATTCCTAAAATGTGACACTCACAATGACATTGCACTCCAGCTGAGGCCACAGCAGTGCCAAACAGAGCAGGACAATTATCTGCCAGATCTTACATACAAGACTTGTTAATACATACCAGACTGATATTAGCCTTTTCTTCTTCAAGGAGTGTCCCCGAGGGTTCTCCACCTTAGGTGCTTCAGCACCGCTGAGCCCAGAGCCGGAGATTTGTGACAGCAGTACCCCTGGTCGGCCACATGCACAAAGAGCTGGTGTGTGTTCTAAGGAGGCTAATGTGCATGCGCAGCCGCCCCTCCCTCCCAGTTCCTTCTCAACTGCTGCTGGCTACGGTCGCAGATCAGCAGTCTCCCCTTCACCTCACTCAAGACTTACTTCTTTGTATATAGTTTATTTTAGATAAGTTCAGTTATAGTTTATATTCTTAGGGATAGTGATAGTTTATATTCTTAAACTTTTTCAAAAGAAAAAAAGAAAAAAGGAGTGAAGCGGCAATCGCTTCACTACGCTAGCAGCACGAAACAGCTGTGCACTACTAGCAGACCCTCTGGGATATGCCAGGTTCGCCCGGATTCAAGATGTGTACCACCTGCAAACTTTCTATTTCAATCTCCGATGGCCACGATCAATGCCTCCGCTGTCTTGGGCAGCATCACGCATCAGACAACTGCCCGCATTGCCTGAAATTAACCAACTGCTCTAGGAGAATGAGGGAGCTTCAATTAAAAATGCTCCAAATAGAGAACAGCTCAAGACAGTCCACTGACCCTGATCAATCCACCCCTCACACACAAAGATCACCTGAGATGGGGTTGAAAAAAGCGGCTTTCCCTGGGTCAAGCCCATAGGAATGGGAGAAGAGTAACATTAATAAAGATCCTACTCCTTCTCTGGGACTGAGTCACCATCAAGGAAGCAATCAGCCCATGCTAATGCTGCACCTCAATCCCAAGCAAAAGGGTCGGACAAGCAGCGATCTAAAGGGACTGGCAAAGACAAGAGCTGAGATCCCAAGCACACGCACCGTGCGTCAAAGCGTTGACAAGGGTGAAGAGCAAAGCCTCCTTGTCAGCACCAGCAGGCAAACGTGCGCCAACAGCTGAGGGGCGATACAAAGAGCGCTCGCACACAGCACCAAGCCAGAGCACATTACCTGATGCAGCACCACCAGCACCGCTGAAACACGTGGCACCGACAGCTCATTTAGTGCAGCCTCTGTTCCAGTTAATGCTGCCACTAATGCCTCCTGCCTTCCGCCCTCTGTTACCACCAGCCCCACCCCTGATGCCTCAGTTCACAATGACAGCTGAACTGATGGTTCACTCTGTTCCAGGGACGCCTCTCTTTGGTACCAATGGTATGCCTAACACCCTGCGGGGCATTCTCTCAGCCACTCCAGCCAGCTCTGTAGCAGCAAGTGTTAGTGACGATGAGGAGGAGATACATAAAACACTTCGAACATCGAGGCATTATTCTCATGAGCATCTGCAACAGGCTTAGCAATGGCAGCCACCCCAGTGGATGCCACCACTCATTATGCCTAACTGGTGTAGAAGCAAAGACTTCACTCAGTTTACGCAGCTAAACAGACAGTTTTATTGGCCAATAAAAGCAAAGTGAGCCAAATGTGGTCCCAGCAGAGCCAGGCCCAGTGAGGCTGCCTAATACAATCAATCCTAGCATCTTTATACCCTTAACCAAACAGCCTGACATCAGGGCATCCAATTACAGAAATCATCAATTAAACTAGGAAAAACAAAGCCTTATCAACAAGATGGCGGACAGGTACGAAGGAGTACCTCTCCTGTCTGAACCAGCCCAATTAACACATTCCAATAGCACATCTGTCTTGGCCTGGCACATGGGGTGATAGAAAGTTCACTCTGGTCTACGTGCAAAGGCAAAAAGCTGAAATGGTTTCTGCTATACAGGATGGCTTCTAGCTAAACATAAAATGGTTTCTACAATTTCTACACTGGCCATACTGGGACCCTTGGGCACTCTACATGCAACAACAGGCTACACAGCCTCCCAGGACACCACGGTCCCATTCATCAACCAGACAGCCCATAGAGCATTACAGCTCTGACACAGAGGATCAGGATGGGGATACCATGGGGAAAGATCACAGTTTACTACCTTCCCCACCTGCACATACTTCTGCCACGTCTAAGGATGACACATTAATGCCTCCACCATCAACAGCGGGGGAGGATATGAAATTGTTCCAGGAGCTTTTCAAGAGGGTCGTAGATGCCCTGGAGATCCCTCTCTCAGATGCTCCTCAGTTGCAGCATAAACTCTCAAACATTTTACACACGTCTCTTCAATCACAATTAGCCATCCCCATGAATGAGGCCCTCGATGACCCAGCCAAAAATGTATGGAACACCCCAGCCACAATTTCGCCAACCTACAAAAGAGCTGACAAAATACTATGTAGCACCTAAAGGAGCAGAATTTCTGTTCTCCCACCCAGCACCAAACTCTTTGGTTGTGGAAGCAGTCAATCAAAGAGGGAGGGAACAAAATACACGCACAGTTCCCAATGACAAGGATTGGAAGAGGCTGGATACTATGGGAAAAAGGCGTATTCGTCAGCAGGCCTGCAGACAAGAATAGCTAACTACATTGCACTATTAGCAAAATATACCACATATTTGACCAAATTGCATCTTTTATTGAATCTATTGCTGACACAAAGAGAGAACAGTTAGAGCAAATGTTAAGGAAGGTACGCTAATAGCTCGCACAGCCCTACAGGCTGCATTGGACTTCTCAGACACAACAGCCAAATCTTTGGCTTCAGCAGTGGTGATGAGGAGGGCATCATGGCTTCAGCTCTCCAGTTTTCCCAGAGAAGTCCAATGCACCATAGAGGACCTCCCCTTTGAGGGCACAAAACTCTTCACAGAGGGTATGTCTACACTACAGTGTTATTTCGAAATATCTTATTTCAAAATAGCTTATTTTGAAATAACGCGTCTACACACAAAATGCATTTTGAAATAGCATTTTGCTATTTCAAAATAGCGCAACCACACTGAGTGGACTCTGAATCGCATTTAAGGCTGGTTGGAACCAGTTCCGGCAGGGCACCAGGTCAGGACTTACTGTGTGGGGCTGCTGCCTGAGGCTATCTGAGGTCTGTGCTTAAAGGGACCCCCGTGGACAGCCAGTTCTCAGGTTTCCCTGCTTGCTTGTCTACCTCGATGAGGGATAGCAAAGCATTTTGTCTCTGCGTGCTCTGGTTGCCCTCACTCGGGACACTACAGTACTCTGCAACATGGAGCCAGAGCTGCCCCTGGGCACTCTGGTGCTTTTCTTGGATACGTTGCTGTGAGCCTGGCTGCACTTTCTGCAGGCTGACATCCAGGAGGTCCCTCGGGGGGCTGTCAGTATCCAGGAGGCCCTGCAGGAGAGCTTCCACCCTGAGGAGCACTAAGAGTCTCCCTGGTCTGCCCCACTGGGGGCTTGTGCCTCATTCCTCCCTCACGTCCTTCCACTTACCCCTCCCTAACCCCCCTTCCTGATGTAAAATAAAATACATGGATTTTCATGAACACAAACTCTCTTTATTTAACAAAACGGGGGGAGGGGGAGGGAATGAAACTCTGGTGAGACTGGGGAAGGAGGCGGGAGAGGGGAGAAGAGAGGGTGGGAGAGGGGAGGGGGAAATCTGGGAGCAGGGAGCTGGAAGGGGGAAGCAAGGGGAAGAAGGGGGAGGGGAAGCTCAGGGCTCAGGGTTGCGGGTCTTGCTGGACCAACTTGATTGTCATGCAGACCTGCTCCTGGGTTCACATGTGGCCTTTGGTGGCCAGGCTGGCACCTATCCTGCCATAGACAGCCACGTTCCTCCATCTACTGCGGAGATCATGGATGTTGGAGGCATCCCCCCGCAACCTGAATAAGTTCCATGATCTCCACCCTGGACCAGGAAGGCGCCCGCCTTCTCCGGGCCCTGGCAGGCTCCTGGGAGCAAGCAGAGTGCTCCTGGGGAGCAGTGGAGGGCTGGCTGCCAGTGGCTTGCTGGCTCATGTTTTGGGGCCACTGAGTCAGGGGCAGTGACTGCTGGCTCTGGGCTGGCAGGCTTGGAGCTGGCACAGGCACTGTGGCCAGAGTCTACCCCTTTAAGGGCTCCAGGGAGGGGGGGAGGGAGTGTTCTTGGTTGAGGCTGGAGTGGCCACCAGGGCACCCTGGGAAGGCTGGAGGCCCCCTATTTCGAAATAAGTGTCTACACAGCACTTATTTCGAAATAGCTATTTCGAATTTGGTCTTATTCCTCATAGAATGAGGTTTACCAAATTCAAAATAAGCACTCCGCTATTTCGTAATAAATTTGAAATAGCAGTTTGGCTGTGTAGATGCTAGGCAAGTTATTTCAAAATAAGGGCTGTTATTTCGAAATAACTTTGCTGTGTAGACATACCCAGAGTCCACAAACATGTCCCTCCATACCCTGAAGGACTCAAGGGCCACACTCAGGACATTGGGCATCCAGTTACCTGGTATAAAATGGAAACAAAATAGATCATTCCGACAAAGATACAGACCTTCATTGTTTAACCAACAACAACAGCAGTATGACAGCAGACAACATCAGCGACAGACAAGACGTAGACAGACATTAGAACAATCATTCACACAGCAACCATTGACATCCAGACAACAGTTTTGAAGTTCTGGTCGAGGGTCAGACAACCCCGATATTTCTAAGGCAGCAGCCAGGATCATCAACACTATTTGGCAACAGACTAGCCAACTTTTATGCTGCCTGGTCAAACATCACCACCGACAAATGGGTGCTAGAAATCATAAAAACCGGTTACTGCATCCCATTCACAATCATCTCCCCATACCACCCTCCCCACCCATCCCTTTTCAGGGATCCCTCCCATGAGAGCCTACTTCTACAAGAGGCAGAGCACCTCCTTACCATGGGGGCTATAGAAGAGGTGCTGAAACAACACAGGGGCAAGGGTTTCTATTCACATTATTTCCTTAGCATCAAGAAGTTGGAGGTATGGAGACCTATACTGGATCTCCTCAAATTCAACTGCTACATCAAATACCAATGTTTCAAGATAACCTTGGCTATGATTATACTTGCCCTGGGAAAAGGAGCATGGCTGTCAACCCTCAACCTCCAGGCTGCTTACTTTCCCATATCAATCCACCCTTCACACAGAATATTCCTCCGTTTTATAATAAAGGACAGACACTTCCAGTACAGAGTGCTACTTTTCAGACTGTTGACTGCCCCTCAAGTATTCTCAAAGGTACTCGTAGTGGTAATGGCATACCTATTTAAAAACCAAATTACAATATTTCCCCATCTAGACGACTGCCTAGTAACAAGCCCTACACAACAGGAAACACAGCAATCAGTCTCGACAATCAGAGCCCTCTTTGACTCTCTGGGGCTACTTCTAAATGTGGCAAAATGTATTCTCTCCCTACTCAAACTCTAGAGTTCATAGGGGCACACACAGGGTGTGTAAAAGCCAGGGCCTACTTACCACACCACAGATGGACTTCACTCAAGCTCTTGATAGATACAGCACAGTCAAGTCCTTGTATAACAGTGCAATTATGCTTGCAAATACTGGAGCACATGCCACATTTGTAGTACCACATGCCAGATTACGCATGCGACCATTGCAAGCATGGCTATGCACAACCTATCAGCCTCACATCCAGCCTTTGAACAAAAGTGTGTCCATGCCCAACAGGATAAAATCCTCCTTTACATGGTGGACAATACACAACAATGTATATGTAGGAGTCCCCTTTTAACAGATCCCACCATCAGCAATAATCACTACAGATGCCTCGCTACTGGGTTGGGGGGCTCACCTACAACAAGAACTCATGCAGGGCCAATGGACCCATGATGAGACCAGGAACCACATATCCCTCCTAGAATTAAGGGTCGTAAGGAATGCTTGCATGCACTTTCTTCCCCTGATTCGAAACAAAACAGTACAAATACTAACAGACAATATCTCCACTATGTATTACATCAACAGGCAGGGAGGAGCATGTTCACACCAGCTGTGCCAGGAGGCCATACACTTCTGGGAATGGTGTATCCCATGAAACATACACCTGATTGCCACCTATCAGGCAAAGACAATATACTAGTGGACAATCTAAGCAGACAATTCCCACAAAACCACGAGTAGATAAACCAATCAATGCAAACTCACCTCTTCAAGAAGTGGGGATTCCTGAAAGAGGAATGCTTGATGCCCACAGTACTGCTCCAGAGTGGGCATAGATCCCCGCTCCCTGGGGAATCCCTTCAGCGTCCACCCAGTGCAGTGGACGGCACACATGGCATATGCGTTCCCGCCATTTCCATTCATAGAGTGATCTTCAAGATCAAACACGACAGGGTCAGAGTAATACTCCTAGCACCCAACTGGCTCAGACAAACGTGGTACCCGTACCTGCCACAGATGACCATTTGGCCACCACATCGCTTTCCACCAGTCACATCCTTGTTGACACAGCAGAACGGCCAAATTCTGCACCCAGCCATCCACAGGCTACATCTCCAAGCCTGGATGCTCACTGGTTAACCTGCACGGAAAGGACCTTTCCTGAAGCAATACAACTCATCCTCGCAAACTCCAGATGACCTGCAACAGGAGTTATACGGTCAAAAATAGAAAAGATTCGTGGCCTGGTGTACAACCCACAACTATGAACTGCTCCACACCACAGTGCCTCACATCCTACAATACCTACTAAACCTACACAAGGTGGCTGTCTCCATGAGCACCATCAGGGTACACCTTGCTTCCATCTCTGCTCTACACACCCCTATACAGGGACATACGATCTTCACACACCCTTCGGTCAAACGTTTTATATGGGGTCTACGCAACCTGTTTCCCCCTTACAGGGAATTGATCCCAGCATGGGTCCTGAATCTTGTTCTGAAGATGCTCATGGGTAAATCCTTTGAACCTCTTGCTACACGTTCATTGCTACACCTATCAATGAAAGTAGCCTTCCTGCAATCACCTCTGCATGGCGAATTGGCGAAATAGCAGCCTTAATGGCGGACCCACCATACATAATATTCCATAAAGACAAGGTGACTCTTAGGACTCATCCCAAATTCCTATCTAAAGTACTTACCTTGTTCCACTGCAACAAACCCATATACTTACCTGTCTTCTTCCCTAAACCTCACAAGAACAATAAAGAGGCAGCTCTCCATACCTTGGATGTCCGCAGAGCTCTGGTATTCTACTTACAATGAACAAAACCCTTCTGGAAGACTCCTTGACTATTTGTTTCATCAACAGAAAGGTCACTGGGGCTGCCTATATCAAAATAAAGACTCTTGAAATGGGTATCCAGTTGCATTAAACTAGCGTACACCACAGCCCAGAGAAAGCCCCCACCAAATGTATGAACTCAGTTGACAAGGGCAATGGCAGTCACAATGGCATTTCTACAAGGTGCCCCAACAGAACACATCTGCAGGGCTGCCACATGGGCTTCAACACATACCTTCACACAACATTATGTGATACAGACATTTGCTGAGTCAGAGACAACATTTGGCCACAGAATACTCTCAACCTCACAACCTCAGCGTTTGAAGCTCCCACCTCCTACTACTAATACTGCTTCATAATCACCTAAGATGGAGCACCCATGGCGACACTCCTTGAAGAAGAAGGGAAGGTTACTCACTTGTGTAGTAACTGGAGTTCTTTGAGATGGTTGTCCCCATGGGTGCTCCACCACCCTCCCTCCTTCCCTCTGCTTCGGCACACAACATGTCTGGGGTAGAGAAGGAACTGAGTGGGGGAGCTGGCTGCACATGCACATTAGCCTCCTCAGAACACACACCGGCTCTTTGCATGCGTGGCTGGCCAGGGGTACTGTTGTCACAAATCTCCGGCTCTGGGCTCAGTAGTGCTGAAGCACCTAAGGTGGAGCACCCACGGGGCCAACCAGCTCAAAGAACTCCAGTTACTGCACAGGTGAGTAACCTTCCCTTTTGCAACTGCATCACAATGTAGCTTCATATTCAATTTGTGATCCATTATAACTCCCAGATGTTTTTATCCTGTACTACTGCCTACCCAGTTATTCCTTATTTTGTAGTTGTGCATATGATTTTTCCTTTTTACATGTAGCACTTTGCATTTGTCTTAAGTGAATTTAATCTGTTGATTTAAGATCAATTCTGTAATTTGCCAAGGTCATTTTGAATTCTAATCCTGTTCTCTAAAACACTAGGAATCTCTCCCAGTTTGGTGTCATCTGCAAGTTTTATAAGCATACTCTAAGCCCATTGTGTCCAATACACTAGTCACATGTGGCTATTTGGCCAGTTGAGTGTGGCTAATTCAGAACTGCTTGGACACCATGGCTCTAAGCCGTTCATGAAGATATTAATTAATACCAAACTCATGACAAACCGCTACAGGATCCCACTAGATAAGTTCTCCCAGTTTGACAGTGAAACATTGATAATTACTCTTCACTATGGTTTTTCAACCAATTTTGTACTACTAAATAATAATTTAATCTAGACTACTTTTCCGTAGTTTGATTATAAGAACAGCATATGGGACTGTGTCAAAAGCTTTACTAACAATGAAGATATCATATCTCCTACTTTCCCATTCTCTCATCCACTAGGCCAGTCACCCTATCAAAGAAGACAATTACATTGTTTTGGCACGATATGTTCTTGGGGAAAAAAAATCTATGTTGGCTATTACACAAAACTCTATTATTCCCTAGGTGCTTACTAAGTGATTGTTTAATCATTTGTTTCAGTATCTTTCCAGGTATCGAAGTTAGGCTGGTCTATAATTTCTAAGATTTTTTTATCCCCCTTTTAAAAATAGGTATTATGCTTGCCCTTCTCCAGCACAAACATATAGTGGAAATGAACAGCAAGAGATACCACAGCTATAAAATCGATTATTTGAAATACCTAGGCAACCTAGATTCCTGATAATACAAGAGAAAGAGGTGAAAGATTGATTCCTGAAGACACAGAGTAAAGTATGATAGGATCTGTAACAGTGCTAGAAAAATCATTTCACATCCTGGAATCACAGAAGTCACCAAACACAGAGTTATTCTGGGTGTCAGACTTCACAAAATAACAAAGCAGAAAAAACACCTGGATTAAAATGTAACAAGAAGCCTGGAGTGAAACATATTAGCAGACATATGAAGGGGAAACCAGACATTATTATGGGGTTTAAAATCAACTACAATTAACTAGTCTCAGAGGGGTAGCTGTGTTAGTCTGTAACTAAAAAAAACTTAAAAAACAACAATGGTCTTGTAGCACCTTAGAGACTAACCAAAAATATAGTTAGATAGTATCATGAGCTTTCGTGGGCACAACCCACTTCTTCGGATGACAAATATGAAGCAAGATGCACAGAGGTTGAATTATAAAGCAGAAAAAGAAGGGAGAGGGGGAGGGAGAAAAAAATCCTGTCAGTTAAAGTGTCCGTACTAAATTAGGCTAATAGAGTAGGCTGTAAGTGCCCAATACTTAGCTTTTGATATCATTTCGGTGTTTGATATAACAGCCCATCCAGTTTATGTCTTTGCTCAAGCCATGAGAGATAGTATCAAATTTGCATATGAAGGCTAGTTCCACAGAATCTCTCTCTAGTTGATTCCTGAAATTACTTTGTAAGGGTATGTCTACACTACAGCGTTATTTCGAAATATCTAATTTCAAAATAGTTAATTTGAAATAGCTTATTTCAAAATAATGTGTCTACACACAAAATGCATTTTGAAATAGCATTTTGCTATTTCGAAATAGCACGTCCACACCGAGTGGACGCTGAATCGCATTTAAGGCTGGTTGGAACCAGTTCTGGCAGGGCATCAAGTCAGGAATTACTTTGTGTGGCCGCTGCCTGAGGCTATCTGAGACCTGTGCTAAAAGGGACCCCCATCCCCGGACAGCCAGTTCTCAGGTTTCCCTGCTTGCTTGCCTATCTCAATGAGGGACAGCAAAGCATTTTTGTCTCTTCGTGCTCTGGTTGTCCTCACTTGGGACACCACAGTACTCTGCAACATGGAGCCAGAGCTGCCCCTGGGCACTCTGGTGCTTCTCTTGGATACATTGCTGTGAGCCTGGCTGCACTTTCTGCAGGCTGACATCCAGGAGGTCCCTCGGGGGGCTGTCAGTATCCAGGAGGCCCTGCGGGAGAGCTTCCACCCTGAGGAGCACCTAAGAGTCTGCTTGGTCTGCCCCACTGGGGGCTTGTGCCTCATTCCTCCCTCACGTCCTTCCACGTACCCCTCCCTAACCCCCCTTCCTGATGTAAAATAAAATACACGGATTTTCATGAACACAAACTCTCTTTATTTAACAAAACTGGGGGGTGGGGTGGATGAAACTCTGGTGAGACTCGGGAAAGGAGGCGGAAGAAGGGAAGAGAGAGGGGAGAGGGAAACGTAGGAGGAGGGAGCTGGAAGGGGAAAGCAAGGGGAAGAAGGGGGAGGGGAAGCTCAGGGATCAGGGTTGGGGGTCTCGCTGGGCCAACTGTCTCCCAGCACCGTGGGTGTGGGGGCCTCGGCATCCCTGGAGGGGGTGGGGAGGAGTGGAGGGTGTGGAGGGAGAAGCAGGAGGGGGAGAAGAAGTGGGAGGAGGAGCGGTAGCTGGGGAGGCAGCAGGCGCTGGAGTGGCAGGAGGCAGCATGCTCTGCACCAGGGTCCGCAGGTGCTGGCAAATGGCATGGCCCTGGGCAAGCTGCTCCCACTGGAGCTGCAGGTCTTCTTGCACCCGGTGCTAGAGGGTGCGGTGCAGGGCTCGCAGTGCCCCCAGGTGCTGCTGTTGGTACCCCTCCGCTGCACAGGTGGGGCTGCGGAGCCCTCGGGTGCGGGAGGATGTCCCGGGTGGGGTGGTGCGCGCTGCACGCGCAGCTGGTGCGGCTGTGGAGAAACAAGAGAAGTGGTCAGTTCTCCCTGGGGACACAGTGGGTGAAGCCCAGCCCCCCTCTGCAAGGTGAGGATGACCATTCCCTGCACCATCAGAGCCAATGTGCTTGCACACAGGCCATGTTCAGAATGTCCTGCTATCCCCAGGAGTGGGAGCTGCCTTGAGACCGCACCCATGCCCCTGTGGTGTATATAGGGTGTGTGTGTATGGGGGAGGGGGAGATATTCTCTACCTCTGCGTAGAGTGCCCTTATGGAGGGAGGGCGTCCTGCTGTGTCCCACCCCGGAGTAAGGAGAATGTCATGCCTCCTCACACACGTGTGTGGCTAACATGGTAAGGCCCCTGGGTAGCAGCCAGCTGGGGCCACATACCCAGGGGTGGCATGGCACATGCTTGCAGATGCACAGGTTGCTGCGTGATCCATGGACAGCAAGGCCCACACATGCAGTCCCTGGTTTCTGTCCGCCCGTCCCCCCCCCCCCATAAGGGGACAGTGATGGCACTCACATGTTGTTGCCTCCCTGGCCCGAGATGACACCGGCATCAGGTCCACTGGGGCATCTCAGGGGTCCTGGCTCATCTGGGTGGTGATGATGGCCTCCTCTGACTTCTGGCTCTCCTCCTCCTCAATGCCCTGGTCAGGGCCCTCTGCCCCAGGGTTGACGACCACCTGGGGCACACGGACCATTCCACCCCCCAGGATGCGGTCCAGGGTGTCAAAATAGGGGCAGGTGTGTGGGTCTGCCCCTGGTTGGGAGCTGCCCCCTGTGGCCCTGGCATATGCCTGCCAAAGCTCCTTTATTTTCATCCGCACCTGCTCCTGGGTGTGGATGTGGCCTTTGCTGGCCATGCTGGCAGCTATCCTGCCATAGATGGCCGCATTCCTCCATCTAGTGCAGAGATCATGGATGTTGGGGGGGCATCCCCCCAAACCTAAATAAGGTCTATGATCTCCACCCTGGACCAGGAAGGCGCCCACCTTTTCCGGCCCCTGGCAGGCTCATGGGAGCTGGGGGACTGGTCCTGGGGAGCGGTGGAGGGCTGGCTGCTGGTAGCTTGCTGGCTCATGTTTGGGGCCACTGCGTCAGGGGCAGTGACTGCTGGCTCTGGGCTGGCAGGCCTGGAGCTGGCACAGGCACTGTGGCCAGACTCTACCCCGTAAAGGGCTCTGGGGGGGGGGGGAGAAGGGGGAAGGGAGAGGAGTTTTCCTGGTTGTGCTCAGAGTGGTCACCAGGGCACCCCGGGAAGGGCTGGAGGCCCCCTATTTTGAAATAAGTGTCTACACAGCACTATTATTGGCACTATTCCTCGTGGAATGAGGTTTACCAAATTCAAAATAAACGCTCGGCTATTTTGATTTAACTTCGAAATAGCGGTTTGGCTGTGTAGACGCTAGGAAAGTTATTTTGAAATATCAGCTGTTATTTCTAAATAACTTTGCTGCGTAGACATACCCTTTGAGAATAGCCACCTTTAAATCCATTAATTAGTGCGTGGGCAAGTTAAAATGTTCCCCAACAGGTGTCTGTGTGTTACCATTTCAAATATCTGATTTGTGTCTATTAATCCTTTGTTATAGAGACTGTCTAGTTTGGCCAATATACATGGCAGAGGGGCACTGCTGGCACTTATCACATTAGTGGATGTGCAGTTGTATGAGCCTCTGATGTGGTGGGTTATGTGGGTAGGTCCTGTAATGGTGTCACTTGTGTAGATGTGTGGACAGAGTTGGCACTGGAATTAATTGCAGGGGTGGGTTCCTGGGTGAGTATATTTGAGGTGTGATGTGTGGGTGCTGGAAAGAATTTGTTTCAGGTAAGGGGGGTTGGTTGTCTGTCGGCAAGGATTGGCCTGTCCCCCCCAAGGCCTGAGAGAGTGAGGGCCTGAGAGGCCTGTTTTCCAGGATAGGTTGTAGATTGTTAATAATGCACTGGAGGGGTTTAAGTTGGAGGCTGTAGGTGATGATGAGTGGTGTTCTGTTATTTGGTCTGTTGGGCCCCTCTTGAAGAAGCTGATGTCTGGGTACTTGTCTGGCTCTGACAATCTGTTTTTTCACTTCCGAGTCGGTATTTAAGTTTTAAGAATGCCTGATAGAGATCATGTAGGTGTTTGTCTGTCTGTGGGATTGGAGCAAATCCAGTTGTGTCTTCGGGCCTGGCTACAAACAATTGATTGGGTAATGTGATCAGGATGAAAGTCAGAGTATAGCAAGTAAGTATAATGGTCAGTAGGTTTCTGGTATAAGGTAGTGGAAATGTGGCCACCATTTAATTGTACTGTAGTGCCAAGGAAGTGGATCTCTTGTGTTAATTTTTCCAATTAACTAGGTAATTGACTTTTCCTTTGCATTACATTACCTTTAAAGGTGCTAGCATAGAGGAATTAAAGCAATTTCTTCCAGGAAGATGGGTACATATGTTACCAGTATCTGTTACTGAAATTAGCATAAAATATATTATACATCAGTGTTCCCTCTAAGTTGCATGGCAGTACAGCTTCACAGGTGATTAATCAGCCCCATCCAGTCAATCAGCTCCATGCACGGAGCCCTGAGTCTCTGACTGGGCAGGGCTGATTAACTACCTGTGAAGCTGTGCTGCCATGCAGCTTAGAGGGAACACAGTTACACATGAAACTTTGCCTACTGTGGCAAAGTTCTGGCCTTCCCCATGGATCTCATGCTACTGGTGGATAATATTAGCCTCAGAGACTCATTGTGGTCCTATATACAACCCCTTTCTCTTTACAGGAAGCAGGGTCCACAGCTTAGTGAGCCATACTCATAAGAGGCTAGTTCATGGTTTTTGGGTGAAAACCATTGATAGTCCTGATTTCCCTTTGTGGGAAAGGCTCTGTGCTGGTGCAGGGGGAAGGTTTCAGGGGAACCTGGGCCAACCCACTATTCTGGGTTCCAGCCCAGGGAACCTAAAGTAGCAGCAGCAGTTAAGCATGTTCGACTTGGCAGCTTTTTCCCTGGGCCACTTCCCCCCTCCCAAAAAAACCCCCAAAATGTCTCCCTCTGATACCTGTTAACCAGCTCACACACAGCTTCTTCTTGTTCCTCCCTTTTTCCTTCCAGTCCCTCACTGTTGGTCTTCCCCCTCTCCTTACCTAGGGGAGGCCTTTTAAATCAATTCCATTGGCTGTAATTGGCTGCAGGTGTTGAGTGACTTGCCTGAGGGAGCAATCTAGTTAATTAGCCCCAGGTGTTTTCCTGCCTTCATTTTATTGCAGCAGGCTCTAGTAGTTTACTCTGGGAAAAGAAAACCACTTATCCAGTGCCCTGTATACCTGCAAGGACGCTTTGCCGCCCACTGCTCGGGTGTACCTAAACAAAGTCCTGCGAGAGGGTGCACCCCGCCCACCCCTTACCCCCGGCCCTCCCAATCTCTCCATCGGCCCCCAGCCCCGCGTACCTTCCCGACCTCCTCCCCTTCGTCACCTGAGCCGGCTGCACTCGCTGCAGCCAGTCCCCTTCCGAACCGCGCCAAAGAGTCACCTGTACACGCTCGTGCTTCACACGCTCCACTTCCCCACCCTCGTGTCCCGCCCAGACACCAAGTGGCAGGACCTCCTACCATCAATAGAGGGTGGGGAGCCCCGGTGGGCCAGCCTCTATTCGACTTTGGTTCCACGACCCACCGGGGACATCTGTTGGAGAGTCCTGCACGGCGCGGTGAGCACGGGCGTGTACTTGGCGCGGTTCACCCCCACCCCCGAAACGTGCCTCTTCTGTGGCGTGAGGGAGACCCTGGCGCACATCTACCTCGAGTGCGCCAGGTTACAGCCCCTCTTTCGGCTCCTCCAGAACCTCCTGTTGAGGTTCTGGCTGCATTTTTCCCCCCACTTGTTAATTTACGCACACCCCATCCGTGGCCCCACAAAGTCGCGGGACCTCCTGGTCAACCTCCTCCTGGCAATTGCCAAATTGGCAATCTATAAAACCAGGGAAAAGAGGTTGGCCGGGGGAGGGGCCTGCGACTGTGGGGCCTATTTCCGTTGCTGTATCCGCTCACGTATCCGGGCAGAGTTCCAATGGGCAGCGTCCGCTGGCTCTCTCGAGACCTTTGGGGAGCAGTGGGCGCTGTCTGGGGTTCTCTGCTCGGTATCCCCATCCGGCTCCCTCGTTTTAGCCCTTTGACCCTCACACCCGTCCCTGTTTTTTCATTATTTGTCCCCAGTAATTAGTTGGTTCTCCTGGGTTCTGTGGTCCTCCCCGCAGGCTGGGGGGAGGTCCTTTTGATGTGGGCGGGCTAACGCCCGCCCACCTCCCGGACACCAAATAGTGCCCTGTATACCTGCCTTCCACCAGAGTGTGGAAGGCTGCTGGCTTAGGTCTGTCACACATCCTGTCCCCCTGCTCAATACCACATGGTTGGATAACTTGGGTCATTAAACAGTGCATTCTGGGCAACTCATTGGCATTGCGGTGGTGGCTTCTCGCTCTATGCTGCACCCAAGACTGGAATGGCTGGAGGGATAGAAACACCTGGTCACTCTTGTATTCTTTTCTTTGTTGTGGGTTCAACTCACTTTCACCGCTTCTTCCCTCAGGGTGGCTTTGGGGAAGTAGCTGGCTCCGACACGCCCCCTTTGGGTGTGGTGTTGTCTTCAACCTCCCGCAGTGACCACTCCTCTCTTGGTCCGCGGCCCCTTCTGGGGGGAGGGGAGGAGTCATTGTTCTTCCTCCGCTCCTCCTCCAGGGTCCTCCCTAGGACCCCCAGTTCTTCTCCCACTCTGCCTGCCCAGTTGCCTCCTGCAACCTGCCTTGCAGACTTATGGCCTGGGGCTTCCCTGGCTCAAACTCCCCCAGCCTACCACAGCTGCCTCCTTGCGAACCACAGCTGCCTCCTTGCAACCCAGCCTTTTAGGGCTGCCTCCATGTGAGCCCCGCCCTCCATGACTGCCTCCTTGCCGACCTGGGCCTCAGGCCAGGTAGCCTGGGTTTGCTAGGCCAAAGCCTCTCTCATGACAGGCAGGCAGGTCCCTCTCCTCCTCCCAGGAGCTGCTCTTATAGTCTCCAGCTGGGCCCTCCTTATTTGCCTCAGCTGGGCTTCCCCCGACTCCAGGTCTCAGCCCCTTAAAGGGGCAGTGCAGGGAAACACCCTGCCACATCTTTGTTTCACTGCATCCATTGGAGAGGGGTGTGATCCGTCATGAGAATAAACTTGCATCTGAGCAGATAGTAACGTAAGGTTTCCATGGCCCATTTAACAGTGAGACATTCTCTGTCCACTACCGCATATTTCTGCTCCCTTGGGAGGAGTTTCCTGCTAAGGGATAGGATAGCATAGGGTGTTCCTCCTCCTTGACTGTTTGTGATAAGACAGCCCCTATGCCCACGTCAGAGGCATCAGTTTGTAGGATGAATTCCTTGGTGAAGTCTGGGGCTATTAAGACTGGGTTACTGCAGAGAGCCGTCTGAAGGTCCAAGAATGCCTTTTCTGCTGCATCTGACCATTTAACTAGATCGGGTCCACAGGCTTTTATTAAATCTGTTAGGGGACTGGCCCATATGGCAAAATGGGGAATAAACCTCCGGTAGTACCCCACAACTCCTAGGAATGCCTGCACCTGTTTTTTTTCATCTTGGTTGGGTCCATCTTTGGATGGCTTCCAACTTATTCAGTTGGGGTCTTGCCAGGCTTTTCCCCACTATATAACCAAGGTATTTGGCTTCTGTGAACCCCACAGAACACATGGCTGGGTTTGCTGTCAGCCTGGCTTGTTGAAAAGTATTAAGAACTGCCCCTACCTTTTCCAGGTGCGTTTCCCAGTCTGGGGTGTGTATGACTATATCATCCAAGTAGGCGGCAGCATAACTAGCATGGGGATGAAGCAGCCTATCCATGAGGTGCTGAAAGGTAGCAGGGGCCCCATGTAGGCCAAAAGGGAGGACCATGTATTGGAACAGACTCTTGGGAGTGGAAAACACTGTCTTCTCTTTTGCATCCTCAGATAATAGGATCTGCCAGTACCCCTTGGTTAAGTCCAGGGTTGTTAGGTATTGGGCACTGCCCAACCAGTCTACTAGTTCATCTATGCAGGAATCAGGTACTCATCAAACTGAGATATTTCATTTAGCTGACGGAAGACATTGCAGAATCTTACTGTGCCATCTGGTTTTGCCACTAGCATTGTGGGGTTGGACCATTAACTATGTGATTCTTCAGTTATCCCCATCGCCAGCATCTTCTTTATTTCCACTCTTATTTCTTCCCTTTTTGCCACTGGCACCTCATTGTCACTCTGACCCCGGGGTTCGTGATAATCTGCTGATACATCATGGTGGTATGCCCAAGTTTTGTTGAGAATATGTGCTGGTTGCAGAGGATCCTCTCCGATACCTCTTCCTTCTGGCTGGTCGTTAGGTCAGGGGATATCTGCATCTGTACTGAGGGGTCATGTGTCCGGGGCAGATTTCCATGGGCTGCCATATAGGCCTCTTGTGCTTGCCAGGGTTTCAGGTTAATGTGATATATTTGCACTTGCTTCTTGCATCCTGGTTGTCATACCTTATAATTCACCTCCCCCACAGGTTCAGTTATTTCATATGGTCCTTGCCATTGGGCCAACAGCTTACTTTCTGCAATGGGTACTAGTATCATTACCTGGTCTCCAGGCTGGAACCACCGAACGTTTGCTTGCTGATTGTAATATGCCTGCTTGGCCTCCATGTGTTTCCGCACAATGGGAGTAACCTGTGCTATTCAGCCCTTCATTTGTAATACATGTTCTACTACATTTTTTCCCGTGGTTGAAATTTGGCTCCTCCTCCCAAATTTCCTTGGCTACGTCTAGTATGCCCTGAGGGTGGCAGTCATACAAAAGCTCGAAGGAGGAAAATCCAGTGGAGGCCTGGGGAACTTCTTGGATGGCAAATATAAGGTAGGGTAACAGCATGTCACAATCTTTTCCATCTTTGCTTATCACTTTCCTGATCATGACCTTCAGGGTCTGATTAAATCTTTTGACCAGGCCATCAGTCTGTGTATGGTAGACAGAGGTCTGTAGGATTCACACACAGAGAAGGGTGCACAGGTCTTTCATCACCCTGGACATAAACGGGGTCCCTTGATTGGTGATTATATCCTTGGGTAGCCCCACTCGGGTGAAGATTGCTACTAATTCTGTGGCAACATTTTTAGAAGCTGTGTTTCTTAAGGGGATAGCTTCGGGGTACCTAGTAGCATAATCCAAAATGACTAATATATATTGGTGGCCCCAGGCTGTTTTTTCCAATGGCCCCACCAGCTCCATGGCAGTAAGAACATAAGAACATAAGAATGGCCGTACTGGGTCAGACCAAAGGTCCATCTAGCCCAGTATCCTGTCTGCCGACAGTGGCTAGCACCAGGTGCCCCAGAGAGGGTGGACCGAAGACAATGATCAAGCGATTTGTCTCCTGCCATCCCTCTCCAGCCTCTGACAAACAGAGGCCAAGGACACCATTTTATCCCGGCTAATAGCCTTTTATGGACCTAACCTCCATGAAATTATCTAGCTTCTCTTTAAACTCTATTATAGTCCTAGCCTTCACAGCCTCCTCTGGCAAGGAGTTCCACAGGCTGACTACACGCTGTGTGAAGAAGTACTTTCTTTTATTAGTTTTAAACCTGCTACCCATTAATTTCATTTGGTGTCCTCTAGTTCTTCTATTTAGGGAACTAATAAATAACTTCTCTTTATCGGCCCTCTCCACACCACTCATGATTTTATATACCTCTATCATATCCCCCCTCAGTCTCCTCTTTTCTAAACTGAAAAGTCCCTGTCGCTTTAACCTCTCCTCATATGGGACCCGTTCCAAACCCCTAATCATTTTAGTTGCCCTTTTCTGAACCCTTTCCAAGGCCAAAATATCTTTTTTGAGGTGAGGAGACCACATCTGTACACAGTATTCAAGATGTGGGCGTACCATAGTTTTATACAGGGGCAGTAAGATATTCTGGGTCTTATTTTCTATCCCTTTCTTAATAATTCCGAGCATCCTATTTGCCTTTTTGACTGCCGCTGCACACTGTGTGGAAGTTTTCAGAGAACTGTCCACAATAACTCTGCTCAAACGGGACTTTGATGATTGGCAGGGGTGCCAAAGGGGCTCTGAGATGGGGGTGCGGGCTGTGTAGTTGGCACTCAGGCAGGAGGCACAATATCATTGAACATCTGCATGAACCCCCAGCCAGAAGAACCTGTGTAAAATTCTTGCTCGGGTTTTTTCAACTCCCAGGTGCCCCCCAAAAAGGTGACTAAGCAAGGCTCAGGATTGCCTTCTGGTGCTTCTGGGGTACCAGAAGTTGGTGTATCTCTTGGTCCTGCAGGTGTGTGACCCAGTATAGGAGGTCCCTTTTGATTATGAAATCGGACCTTGGGTTTTTCCCTCTACATGTGCCACATCTATCTCAGCCACCTCCTTTCTGGCATTCTCATACCTGGGGTCTTCTACCTGGTCCCAGCCAAATGTCGCCCTCCTGGGGCTTAGTAGCCCTGAGTCCCCGGGTTCTTCTGTTTCGGATGAATCTAGAGGGTCTGGATCGGTACTGTTTTCAGGACCGTCCTGTATTTCAAGGCTCTCTCCCTGTGACATTTACGTCCATTGACCTACACAGGAGGCCTTTTGTGCCTGTTGCAAGATTCGGGTTGTGACAGCACGTTGGGGAGCCCCCAAACCTGCACTCCCATCTGCAGCCAGATGTGCAGTAGAGTAGAAGGTTTTATTGGTTCTCAGGAACACAGCGTAGCGTAGGAGTGATGTTAGCACAGACACCGAGAGCAAACAGCCTTATTCCTCTTGGGGGGAAGGGCTCACAGGCCCTGCACCCCCTTTTCATGCTCTCAGTCTGCTCTCCTCATCCTACCCAGCTGAGACTAACTCACACTCCCAGCAACTGGTCACTCAGCCCCCAGGCAGCCCCGCCTCTTGCTTTGTTCAGATTCCTCCACCTAGTCCAGGTGTCAGGCTGGCTGGGCCATTGCCTCCGTGCCTCCCGGCCGGGACCCATCCCCTGCGGGGCACTGCACACACAGACACACACAGAGTCACTGCAGACCAGAATAGGGCAGTAGGGATCACACCCAGCACAACACAGCAACCAGGGAATGCAAAACCAGAGTGGATTCAGGGCCACAAGAATGGACAGCACCCCCACAACATCACACAGGTATCTAAGGCCTTGGCCGCCCTCCATTCTCTCTTGGTTTTCTTGCCTCTCCCAGGGGTGGGGAATAGTTCCTAGGACATCTCCGGGAACAAAAGAGGGTAACATTTTTCTGTGGGAGTTTCCCCTGACTCAGGGAGTCTCTCTCCATCTTGCCTTTCCAAGGGAGCAGACCTTCAAATCCAGGAAAATCCCTCCCAATAAGCACAGGGTACGGAAGGTGGGGGACAACCCCTGCAGTTACCTTATTGGTGTTCCCCTGGATTTCTATTTTCACTGATATGATGGGGTAGTAATTAACAGTCCCATACACACAAGTGCCCGCCATCCGTTCAGCCTGTGCTAACTGGGCGGGATTGACTACCTTGCCAGAAATCAGGGTGATAGTGCTGCCGGAGTCTATGAGCGCCATAGTTGCTACCCCATTTACTTTTACTGGCCTAGTATAATTGTGTGGGGTAACTGCGACCTCTACCAGATTGAGTAGCACACATGTGTCTCCCCAGTCTCCTGGATTACACTGCATGGGCTCTTCCTGGTTGGGGCACTGAGCCGCTATGTGGCCCCACTCCCCACACCCATAACACCTATATTTACATATACTAGAGATCTAATCCTCAGATTTATTAGGGTCATCCCTCTAGTAGGAGGATACGCTGGTAGTGTAGAATTATTGCTAATGCCTCCTACATCACCCCATCATCCACCTAGACCCAGGTTCCTCTAGACAACACTACGTCCTGGCAGGGGGAAATAAGGCTGTGATGGAAACTTGCCCATGCACCAACAATCTCTGACTGTCATATTAATGTCTGGGCTCCATTAACAGCTCACAAATTAGAACCACCACCAAGCTGCTGGATTTGATGCCAAGGGATCAGATTGGTGCTCAGCATCCCCAGGATCAAAGGACTTCAAGATGGTTTAAAGCCACCCTTACCTCCATCCCCAGGGTTGTGCATCTCAGCTATGGCTGAGGTTTGGGAACTAGATGTTAGCGGAAGGCTAAGAGAACACGATCTGAGTTGAGTGCCGTGCCTTCTCTTCAACCAGCCTGACTCCTGGGAGCTGATTGGATACTATAGACCTGGCTCTAACAGTCATAAGCCTGTTTGAAGACAGCGTGTTTGTTTGATATCAGCCAACTGCAGAAAACTTGGCAGTCTACTCCCGAGGGTTGTTTATGAGCAGACCCAGCTTAGTCAGTCTCCTAACAGTGTGGGATACCTTCTATATAGTTCAGGAGGGGGATGCCTGACTCATGCTGTGAAGGCATCAGACGATCAGGTCTGAAAGCATGAAAGGAAGCCTGACACTTTTAGTAAAAACAGGGAGAAAGTTCCCTGAGAAATCATTTTCCATTTTGAAATATTTGTTTCTTTGGGAGTGTCACCAGGTCTGCTCACCGCTAGCGCACCTCTTTTTGGTCACTTTGGGGATTAACTGATTCCAAGTTTGATGGCTACTTTCCTCCCCTTACTGCATACTCTGCCTTTTCTTCCTAGTTCTCAGCAAGGCAAAATGCTCAGTGTGCATGGCTGAGCTCTCCAGCCAAGTCACACATGTTCTCCCCTTCCAAGATATCCAAGGCTGAAAGGCTCAAGCAGTCTTTCTATTCATAGGCCAGCTGGTGCCACTTCTTCAGTGGCTTGCAAGGGATATCAGGCTCACTCTCTACTCCAGATTCCAGCTCAAGGGACCTCTAATCTGCAGTCAAGGTCAGGTCCATTCCAGACCTTACCACCTTTTCCACAAGCCTTTCCTAAACTTTTGGCTCCCCATCTTCTCTGGGTTTATCAGCCCCAATGCTCCCTCCTCCCAGGGGATAACTGTAGGTTACTCTGGCTTTGTAACCCCCAAAACACCTCCCTTCTCCTGTGATTGAACAGAGACTACTTCCTTGCAGTATCCCTCCATTACACTTCCTATCTTTATATCCCAGTCCAGCTCATTCCTCTTCAGCTGGGCCTGTTTGGTTAACTGGCCCCCTTCTTCGCCTATGTTAAGTCCCTCAGGGCAAGTGTAGGATGAACACCCCATGACAGGTTTGTGTGTATTTAAGAAAAAAATGTGGCTAAGATCATCTCATAACATACATGTCTCACTGTTGCAAAGGTTCTAGGGCAGAAGTATTAATTCAAGGTCACGTCAGCCTTCTAAAGTACAAATAATACTATACTCAATTTGAGAGGTTTCAGGAGGTAAAAAAGTAGTTTGCTTTGTTTTTTGTGATTTATTGTTTGAAGGCTGGGTGTTAAAAAAATCTATTTATGGAATTTTTGGGGTGCATGGAGAGAGATTTTATTTTCTGTAGAAGTACTGCATGGAAAGAAAACATTTATAAAACAGACAGAACCTGAGAAGTTCTGTGACGGAAAGCTAAGTACAAATAGTTAAAGGATTGATTTGAAGGGGAAAGACGACAGATGTTTAACCCATGAAAAGAAGGTGGTTTTTCCAAAAATACAGGCCAAGGCCAAAAGAATTTGGCTATGTCACTGTGCCCCTGTCAACTCATTACATTACTAAAAGAGAATTTAAATCGTACAATTTATTATCACTGATTATGCTCATTTATCTATTTCACTCAGATTTAGACCGTTAAACTGATGTAGCCTGGTACAATTCAGCAAAGCTATGCTAATTTACACCAGCTGAGGACTGACCTTTAGTTAGACAATGAAAATATGCTGGTTAGTGTTATTTTTAAGTCACTTTTAATGTCAGGTTGTCATGTGTCAGCGCATTGCTTAAAGGTTTAGCTAGCACATTCTGAAAGGAAATGCTTCTAACTAAAACAAAAAACTATTTTAATTCATTCATCAAAGGTTATCTATTGAAATTACATGTGTACTCCTCAACCTTGTTCTTGTGAGAATCATAATCTGTTATTTTAGCATTTTTAAATATTGCCAAATTTATAAATTGGTGGAATGAAACTGTTTTCTTGAAGAGATAAAGTTTATAAACAATAAACATAAGCAGAAGTGGAAAAGGAAACAAAACTCCCCAGGATGGGTTCAACCCAGTCCAAAAACCTGCAGATTTGAAGCTCAGCCTTTGTAACATGAACATCCTCTCTCCTATGTTAGCCAAGCAAGCAATCTATAGAACTTAATTCTAGCCCCTCAGTGACAGAAAGGGAAATGCAAGCTGTTAACCCATTTTTCACTGGGAAGTGGGGAGTGCTCCTACATCCTATCACACATTATAAAGGATCAAAAAACTAACCACATATCAGGGCACTGTGTGTCTTCCAATCCATTCCCAACACTAACTCAAATATTTTTTATTTTTTCCCAAAAAAGTTAAAGTTTGTGAAGAGATTTTTTTTCTCATATTATCACACAATTATTCAAATTACAGTTTATTGTTCATTGAGGATTTTGTGCTGTGCTGTGGGCTACTTTGTGGGGGCAAAATCTTTCTTCAAGTACTGTCCAAATATAATTCAATTGTGCGCTGCGGCAAATACTTCCCAGACAGCCAAAAATATTATGATAGTGTTGATCCTTGTCTTTCATTCACCTCTTCCCAGTGTCTGCATTGGTATTTCTGACTTCTTTTGTAGTTTCTGGGGTGACATTTAATTTAGACCCTGTATGATATCAACCTCATCTTTAACTTTTCATCTCATTTTTCCTTTCCTGTCCCGTTTAGTACCATCAATCTGTGTTGGTTTTTTTTTTTTTTTACAAATAAAATCATTATGTACTTTTCTATATTAATCTTTCTTGTTAACGTTTTAGGAAAAATTGTACCTGGCTGCTCTAACTCACACTGGGAAACTGGCCAACCACACAGCTGGCTCAATACTACACAAGTGCAAAAAACTGTTTAAAGTTTTTGTCCAATTTTCTCTTGAACTGTGTTACGTGCTCCTCAGTCACATTGAAGTATCTGGGGCATTAATGAATTATTATGATCATTATTAAGTGCCAATAGTGCACTTGGATGGGAGTGACTGCAGGGGGAATGGTTACGGCTTTGTGAGATAAGGCCGCCTTATCCCCAGCATATGTTAGAGCAAGAGGGAGTATGTTGCTGGAATTGCTGGCATAAGATCCCTTAAGGAAACAGAGGATTGAGTATAGCAGAGGTTCAGGTCTGCCATTCCCAGTCTTTGTCTTTGGTCTTTGCCAGACTAACATGGCTACCCCTCTGAAACTTTTGCCTTTATATTAGAGTTATATAGAGTTTATATCAGAACAGGAGATAACCACCTTGCTTTTAACAGCAGTGAGACAATGGAGAAGTCTTCCCAAATCTCCAGTTGGATTAAAGCTACTTTGCACTGTGCATGATGGCCTTAGTGGACAAAAGAATGCAGGCCAAAATGTATAGGCTGACCCTGGGAAAGGTTCTACTTTGATTTCAGTGGTAACGAGCTCATCCTTCTGTTTTGCCTCCTTCCCCACCATGGGTATATGAAAATAATTTTACTAGAGGTACAAGGTGGTGAGATAATTTTTTTTATTGAACCAGCTTCTGTTGGTGAAAGAAACAGAACTTTTACTGACAGCGGTTAGTGTTAGTGGACTATATGTTTAGAGATAACTTAAAATAAAAACATTGTCTGAATAAAGATAAAACCCAAGGAGATGATGATAGCCTCTTCGCTTCTTCCCAGCACTGCAGTATTTGCGTTTTGGCAACAGCTACAGCCAAATCCACAATTTGGATTTCAAATTTAGCAAGTGATAAATCATCCATAAGACCCAAAATACACAAAGCAGCAGTTGTAAAAATATCCTTCTTCAGTGTTTCAGAAGTACTTCACAAGCATGTTGCCAAATGAATTAATGTTTCTATAGAAAGATACAAGGAGAAATGAACTCTATTAGATCTTAGAACACCAACACATGCTATTATCAGTACTATAACTAGCTATAACATTAAGCTCCAGAGTAAGATACACTCTATAACATAAATTATAATGAATAACTTGTAATCAAACCCCCACTATATTTTTAAGAATGTTTCCATATTTAAACCATATTAACTCCACTGAACATTTATTATATACTTCCTCCATTAGTTCAGTTCCCATTTTTCATAAAATAACCACAGAACTATAATAATGGACTTTCTACTGCACTTATCGCTCTTAGTGGAGCAGGATGAGACCAGACATCCTATTTCTTGGTGGTGTAATCCTATCTACTTGTTATAAACAGAATAATATAAAAGCTTGTTTACCATTTGGATTTAGTTACTTATAGTCATAATGTAAATATTACAATGCACTGACTATGCACACCACTTACCTCGAGTGGATGGAATCAGAACCGTTGAATGATGTGTCATAGCTCCATACTGCTAATGGAGATTGGCTTTTTCAATTAAAAGAGAAGCAGTAGGTAGCAGTACATTACAAATCATTGCCTCATCATACATCCCACAGTCAGAAATGGACATTTTTCATTACATCTTCCACAAGGTCTCTGAATGCTGTGATTTCTTACTGGCCAGCGAGAAAGGTACTTTTTCTTCTGGGGGAATGTTAAAATAATAGAAATTAGAGATGGCAAAGGCCATCTATCCAGTACAGAATAATTCCCTATTGTACCTTACTTGGGATGTTGTCCAGTCTAAATTATAAAGTCCTATGAACCCCCAATGCAGCTTTCACCATCTTCCCTTGGAAGACTGTTTTATACAATAACTAACTGGAATTATCTGGCATTGCTCAGGAAATGGGAGGAACAACATTTAGGAAATTTAGGAAAGGAGGGGACCCTGAGTCATGGGACCCCCCAGAGCCAGAGACCCTGGGGCTGACGGTTCCTGGCCCACACATGACCCTCTGAGAGCAGCAAGACCCTCCTCCCCCCAGGACCGAGCAGCCAGCCCCCAGGAGAACAGTACACAGTCATGCGGCCAGTAGCAAGGGGACTTCTCTTTGCAAGGTTGGCTCAGGGATCCACCTGCCCTGCCTTGGCAAGCAAAAGCTCAGCGCTCACATCTAACCCCAATGGCTGGAACCAGACCCAGAAGAGCCCCACTCACGGTACGAACAGCAGCTGGCTGGCTTCACAGCAGTGTAATGCATCGAGAGTTTAACCTGGCCCCTCCGCCCTGCGCTGCAGCAGGCACACGGATTCCTTCTGCTCGGATAAGGCCAGCAAGCTGAGCAGAAAGGCTGGCTGGCTTTGGTTTTGGTTTCCAGAGGGAGGGGGTGGCAGGTGGAGAGCGACCCCGAGTGGAGGGGAGGTTACATGCGGGAGGGGCGCCTCAGCTCGTGCGTGGGGCTGCAGGTGCCGCGGGTGGCAGGGCGGGTGCCCGAGCCGTTGTGCGCATGGGGGTGGGGGCACTGTGTGCCAGTAAGGGGGGGGGGGAAGAGGGTCGGTTATGTAACCTCACGGGCGGGAGGAGGCAAGTCCTGGGAGGCTACACATGGGAGGGGCATCCCAGCTCACACCCGGGGCCACAGGTGCCACGGGGGGCAGGGTGGGACCCCAATCGGATCCAAAAGTACCTTAAAACCTTCTCCTGGATGAAAGGTTATCCCATGCAAAGTTTGGTTGCGGTAGCTCTTAGGGTATGTCTACACTAGCTTGTTAATTCGAGCTAGGTAGGCAAATCAGGGAACCGGGGTTGCAAATGAAGCCCGGGATTTAAATATCCCGGGCTTTATTTGCATGTTCCCATCCGGCCGCCATTTTTAAATCCCCCTTAGTCCAAACGAACTCCCCACGTCTACACGCGGCAGTTTAAAGTTAATCCGAACTAAGTCCTTAGTTCGGATTAACTGTTACTCCTCATTCCACGAGGAGTAACAGTTAATCCGAACTAAGGACTTAGTTTGGATTAACTTTAAACTGCCGCGTGTAGCTGCAGGCAGTTCGTTCAGACTAAGGGGGATTTAAAAATGGCGGCTGGACAGGAACATGCAAATAAAGCCCGGGATATTTAAATCCCGGGCTTCATTTGCAACCCCGGTTCGCTGATTTGCCTACCTAGCTCGAATTAACGAGCTAGTGTAGACATACCCTTATAGTGTTCAAGTTATCAGAGCACAAACATTCTCCTTTATATATTAGATACATCTCACTATCAGAAATGTCTGTGATATTCAACCTAAATTCTTTTTCTTAATTATCTTATATCGAATTAGATTTAAATATCTCTTCCCTGTATCTGTGTTTACAAACTTTTAAATGTACATTTTTGTTATGTGTCCCATTGGACATTACCAAATATTCTAAGGCTCAGTCTACACTGGCACTTTAAAGTGCTGTAACTTTCTAGGTCAGTGGTGTGAAAAAGTACACCTCCCCCCACCCCAGTGCAGCAAGTTACAGTGCTGTAAAGTGTCAGGGTGAACTAGGCTACAGTGCTGGAAGCCAAGCTTCTAGCGCTGTTAGCTAGTCCCCTCATGGAGGTGGTTTACATAGACCACGGGGAGACCTCTTTACATTTTCGGTTTAAAGCGCTACCACAGCTGTACTTTAACCTTTTAAGTGTAGACAAAGTCTAAGTTGCTAAACAAAGTTTTAAATATTTCCATGGTTCAATTCCTCCAGAGGTGCCACCTCATCATTTTTATTGCTCTTCTGAGAACTCCAACCTATTTATTTATTTTCCTGTTACTAAGTGCACAGAACTGAATTCTGAATTCCAGGTGCAGATGGCCTCCTGTGCAATGCCTCTATGTACATACCTGGATTCACTTTTCACCAAGACAATTCCAGTAGTGGTGTTGTCTGCGGATACTGTATATTAATAAGTAGGTAACACTAGTCATGCAAAGCAAAGAAAGAAAGATTTATAAGAATGCCTGGAGGGGTATTCAGACAATCTGTTTATTTAATTGTGATTATTAACGAGTGGGTTTATTCACCCGTCTTCTCCCCCAGTACGAGTCTCAGAGTCCGCCTCATGTATAGGTTTCAAGGTCCCACCGGCTCCTGCGGCAGCCCGTATAAACTTTCACCAATGTACAGTTTAATCCAGTGTTCCCACTCTTGGTGGATTGGAGAGGGGGGCCCGGACCCGCCCTCTCTCACGGGCCCCAGCCCAGGGCCCTAAGGACAGGGACTATCTACATTCCTGTCCGGCTGGCGGGGCTTCCCGCTGAAACACACCAGCCCACGGGCTTTACCAACATGACCTGCCCTGGGCTACTTCTTCCCCACTCTCCTCCGGCAGCCACCTTGCACGCCCGCCGTCCTCACCCTGGTGGCGCACAGGCCGTCCCTCCGCCTCTCTTCCCCAACCACCCAATGCCACCTGGGTCTCCTCCGCTCCCTGTGCCGTCCCTCCTCCCTCTCCCCCTTCCCGCTGCTGTTTACCCTTTTTAAGTCTCGCGCCCTCCACCCCTCTCCTGGCATCCTTCTGACGTCACCTCCCTGCGTCCTCTCAACCCCGCCCCCTTGTCCTTGCGTCACGTCCGGCGTGGTCGTGGTGCGGCCGCCGCTTCCAGATTCTGAGGCCGCGGAGTGATGCAGCTGAACCACGACATGTGAACACCCAGCGCACATGGCGTGCCGGACTCCATGCGCTGCATACATGGCGGGCACAGAGAGGCTCGGGTCGTGGGGCGGCGGCGCCCCATCACAGTGATGATGGGCTGAATATTCCTAACTCTAATTGTGAACTGAGGTTGCCTCGTGCAGTGGAATCACTCTCATCCCAGCAGAATGAATGGTTCATTGTTAATACACCATTGGCGTGGGGGGGAGGGGGGGAGAAAGTACCAGCTTTGAATAGTTTAAAATTTATTATTATTAGTTTAAAAATACTACAACTAAAGGACTGGCTATGGTATAAGCAGCTTGTTAGCTCTCAGCTGCTGGTGGTTCAAAACCAACCCAGGTTGGTTGCAGCCATAACCATTAGCATTTGTAAAGTCAGCTGGCTTGGGGCCTGTGGCAGGGGATATCTCCCCTGGTCTGGCAAATTCTGTCGTTCGGGACCAGTCAGGTCCCAACCGTGCTTGACCAGGGATGCCCAACCTGATCTTAGCCTGGTTCACTCACACCTTCTAGCACTTTTCATTCTTTAGTGCAGGGCTATTCAACATGTGGCCCACAGCCCATTTGTTTGCGGCCCATGGTGCGGTTTACTGTGTGGTTTGGGTTGATATGTGTTTCAGTAGTTAAACTCCTGGACTGTTGTGAAGCCAAAACAAAAAAGTAATCAATATAATGGTCTTCTGTTGATATGCGTTTTAGTAGTTAAATTCCTGGACTGTCTCTGCTCATTAAAAGTGCTGTCATATGGATGGAAATCAGGTAAATATTGCATTTTATTAATATCAGCAGAACTGCCTTAAATGGGGCCTGCATGATGTGTAGTCTTGCCTTAATCTTTGTATTTATGCCCGTCAGTATGAAAGTAGCTATTTGCATATATATTTGCATGTATATGCAACCACACTTAAGTTGCTGCCCTCGGCATGTGCTGTATCATTGTGGCCCCCGGGGCTTCCAAAGTTGAGTAGCCCTGCCTTAATGAATAGGTGTTTCATAATTTGATACTTGCTTTGCTATGTGGAATGTCCTTTTTGTAACTCCAGGTAATACAATCTTTATAATTTGTTGTCTTTGGTTAAAAAATAGAAGTTATGTTTTGCAGCCATTACTTTTGTGAAATTTGAAGGCGATACAGAGAATTCCAGCTGGATAGGTGTATGTAGGGTTGCCAGGTGTCCGGTATTCTACCGGACAGTCCGGTATTTGCGCTCTTTGTCCGGTAAAAAAAATCAGAGAATACCGGACATGTGCAATGTGCAATGTCCGGTATCCTCTGATTTTTCCGGCTGCGCACCGGACGGAAGCCTGGTGTGGGCGGGGCAAGCGGCTGGAAGGCTGGGCCATGATCGGCGCTAGGAGCCTGTGATCGTGCAGAAGCCTGGCGGGGGTGGAGGGAGTGGCTGGGAGTCCCAGCTGGTAGGTGGGGCTGCGATCGCAGCTCTGGGTGCTTCAGAAGCCTAGCCGGGATGGGGGGAGTGGCTGGGAATCCCAGCCACTCCCCCCGCCCCCGCAAGGCTTCTGTGCAATCACAGGCTCCCAGCACCGATTGTGGCCCTGCCTCCCAGCCTGGGAGTCCCAGCTGGGAGGCGGGGTTGTGATTGCTGCTCTGGGCGCCCCGGGGGGGGCTTATTATCCCATGTTCCTTTTTTTTTTTTTGCTCAACCAAAAAATACCGCATGTCTGGTATTTTTTGGGAGACCATCTGGCAACCCTAGGTGTATGAATGTAACAAGCAAAATATGTTAAACTAACAAGAGCCATATTCTACTCTCCCTTCTGCATGTGGAATCCTGAGCAAGGGCGGAGGCAGTTCCTGGATTTCTGTGTGAAAATCAAGATGTTGGACTCTATGAGAGTCTGCCATGCAGAAATTCTGGTTCTTCTTTTGGATTAATTTGTTCTGTAAAACCTTATATGCAATATTTGCAGGTAAATCTTAGCATGGAGCATTGAGCTCTAACAAAGACATTATTTCAGTGACTGATTCTTGACACAACTATATTTTACACACTTCAAAATCTGCGCTTTTCTAGATTTTCATGGACGCACTCTTCAGCTGGTGCAGATTATATATCAGTTGAGGATCTGGCCCAATATATTTAATATGCTTCTTTCTTGGTTGTAAAACAAACCTGGCCAGATTTTCTTTTGTAGAAAAGCCCCTTTAAAATGGGCTTCAATTACAGAGTGTTGTAAAGTCCCTTTACATTGAGAGTCTGGTGCAAAGGGACCTTGGTGTGAATAAGAATCTGGCTGAGAGCCTTTGATTCTGCAGGGCCTTGTGCAGTGTATCACAGAGTGTGAAAAGTTTTGGGGCTCCATAGTTACCTTTCTCACAATGTATATCACTGCCACATTTCATAGGCCTCCCAACAGTTTCTTTGATGGCTGCCAGGGTGTCACAAAGGTGTTTTTATTTCTTGCCTCCTGCTGAAGTGAATTTGCTAAACCACTTACAATCAGTTCTTCTTCAGAAGCTAAGAGTACTCCATAAACCACTTTTCACAAGCAAAGCCTCTTGACATTAGCAGGAAACTCCTGGTTTTAACTACACCCTCCTGAGGCCCTTACCTCTTCCAGCTGTCTGTTGATTTTTGTTCCTATTATTGCATTCTCAGAGCTGCTATGTGGTTGGTGTATTCATAGTCTTCCACTTTACATGAGTGCCATGTTGTGAAGAGTTTGAGAGTTGAGAGAAGATGATCCAGGAGACACTGGAGAGAGAGAATTGGCCTATTCACCTGTGCAACATTTTCAGAATTAAAGATCTTCTCTTCCACCACTACTGAGTACTGACACCTAGATTGAAAACCATTATATAAGGGTATGTCTACACATCAAAGTTAATTCGAAATAACAGCATCTACACAGCCAAACCGCTATTTCGAAGCGCTTATTTCGAATTTGGTAAACCTCATTCTACGAGGAATAACACCAAATTCGAAATAGCTAATTCGAAATAAGGGCTGTGTAGACGCTTATTTTGAAATAGGGGGCCTCCAGCCCTTCCCACTGTGCCCTGGTGGCCACTCTGGGCCAAACCAGGAAAACTCCTCTCCTCTCCCCCAGCCCCAGAGCCCTTCAAGGGGTAGACTCTGGCCAGACTGCACATGCCAGATCCAGGCCTGCCAGCAGTCACTGCCCCTGACCCAGTGGTCCCACAATGAACCGGGCAGCCAGTGCCAGCCAGCTGTCCACTGCCCAGTCCCCTAGCTCCCAGGAGCCAGCCAGGGGCCGGAGATGGCAGGCGCCCCAACAGGGGCAGACACCTGCCCCTATTTTGGTGACCTGGACTGCATCCTGGAGGGCGGGATGGTCCGTGCCACCCCGGGGGGCACTGATCTGGGGGCAGAGGACCTTGACCAGGGTGTGGAGGAAGAGCTGCAGGAGCCGAGACGGAGGGTGCCACGCCGCCACGACCCCCGAGCCGTCCCAGCAGCAGAGTCACCAGGGTCATCCAGGGAGGCCACAACATGTGAGTGCCATCACTGTCCCCTTACTGGGGGCAGGGAGGGAGACCAGGGACCGCACGCATGGGCCTTGCTTACCACGGATCACGCAGCAACCTGTGCACATGTGAGCACGTGCCGTGCTACCCCTGGCAGGTGGCTCCAGCTGGCTGCCACACAGGGGCCTTGGCCTGATAGCCACACGCATGTGTGAAGAGACATGACACGCTCCTGACCCCGGGGCGGGACACAGCAGGACGCCCTCCCTTCACAAGCCCCCTCTACACAGAGGCAGGGGACATCTCCCCCCACCTCGGCCACACTGTACACAGCATAGGGGCATGGGTGCGGTCTCGGGGCAGGTCCTGGGGATAGCTGGACATTCCGACCATGGTCTCTGTGCAAGCACATCAGCTCTGATGGTGCAGGGAATGGTTATCCTCACCTCGCAGAAGGGGGCTGGGCTTCACCCACTGTGTCCCCAGGGAGAACTGACCACTTCTTGTTTCTCCACAGCCGCACCAGCTGTGCGTGCGGGGCGCACCACCCCACCCGGGACATGCTCCCGCACCCGAGGGCTCTGCAGGACCACCGCAACACTGCAGGGGTACCGAGACCAGCACTTGGGGGCCCTGGGAGCCCTGCACTGCACCGTGGAGCACTGGGTGCAAGAAGACCGGGAGTTCCGGCAGGAGCTGCTTGCCCAGGGTCGTGCCATCTGCCAACACCTGCAGACCCTGGTGCAGAGCATGCTGCCTCCCCAGCTACCGCTCCTCCTTCCACTCCTTCTCCCCCTCCTGCTTCTCCCTCCTCAACCGCCTCACCCTCCACCTCAACCTCCACACCCTCCTCCCCATCCCTCCGGGGATGCCAAGGCCCCCGCACCCACTGTGCTGGGAGACAGTTGGCCCAGCGAGACCTCCACCCATGAGCTTCTCCTCCCCGTTCTTTCCCTTTCTTCTCCCTTCCAGCTCCCTCCTCCCAGGTTTCCCCCTCCCATCTCCCACCATCTCTTCTCCCCTCTCCCGCTTCCTTTCCCCAGTCTCACCAGAGTTTCATCCCCCCCCATCCAGTTTTATTAAATAAAGAGAGTATGTATTTATGAAAAAATGTGTTTTTTATTTGACATCAGGAAGAGGGGTTGGGGGGAGGGTGGGTAAGTGGAAGGACGTGAGGGAGGAATGAGGCACAAGACCCCAGTGGGGCAGACCAGAGAGGCTCTTAGTGCTCCTCAGAGTGGAAGCTCTCCCGCAGGGCCTCCTGGATACTTACAGCCCCCCGATGGACCTCCTGGATGGCAGTCTGCAGAAAGTGCAGCCAGGCTGGTAGCAACGCGTCCACGAGAAGCATCAGAGTGCCCAGGGGCAGCTCTGGCTCCATGTTGCAGAGTGCTATGGTGTCCCGAGTGAGGGCAACCAGAGCACTCAGAGACACAAATGCTTTGCTGTCCCTCATCGAGGTAGGCAAGCAAGCAGGGAAACCCGAGAACCGGCTGTCCGGGGGTGGGAGGGGTGTCCCTTTAAGCACAGGCCTCAGATACCCTCAGGCAGCAGTCCCACACAGTAAGTCCTGACCTGATGCCCTGCCTGACCTGGTTCCGGATGGCCTTAAATGCGAATCAGTGTCCACTCAGTGTGGACGCGGTATTTCGAAACAGCAAAATGCTATTTCGAACTGCATTTTGTGTGTAGATGCGTTATTTCAAAATACCTTATTTCGAATTAATTATTACGAATTAAGATATTTCAAAATAACGCTGTATTGTAGACGTACCCTAAGAGTTAAGTATTCAATAGTAGTATTGTTAATGGACAGAAGTAAAATTACCCAGGAGGCCAGAAATGGTAGAGGATGTTTGCACTGCAGTGATCATTGATGGGGAAAATAGAATGTTCAAGCAGAATCAGTGCTCCTAGATCCTGTTCCCTGGTTTCTGTATCTTCAGCTCCGAAGTAAAATAAACTTTTTCTGCTGACTTCATTTGGAGTCGAATTTTATTCTAGGAGAGGTGTCGTATAGGGTACTATATTGCCAGTTCCTAAGGCACCTTCTTTGCAATACTATGAGAACAAATAATCGGTGATCTGGTGTGCACCAGAGAAGGAGTCTCTTGTGCCTAACTGTGGAGTCACAATATAAAGCACGATGAAAGCCCTTGATTTAGTAGGCTCATATTGTGTGCACCAGATTGGGGATGCGGTAGATCTGGTAAGAGGACATATCCTGATACATTGTTTCTTCAGCACTTTCTGTGGAGAGGAAAAGGCAAGAAAGCTTGGCATCGTTCACACTCTTGCCTTTCAGCACCTTGTCACTGCCAAACATTCCTTCACTTTTGTGTGCATATTCTTATACCACTCAGCAGCAACCACATCAGTTACACGACAGGGGCCATGTCTGGAAATAAGCCATGCATTCGAGTAATCGCCCAAAACTAAAATAATTTTAAAAACAGACAACTGATTTCATAAGCAGATATGGTCCTGAACCAAATTGAAACATCCATTGATGTCTGGAATCTAAACTGGATCTATCTTTTGCAGCTGAAGCAAAACAATGGTCTGAACCAAAGTCCCAGATTCAAATATGCATGAACTTCAGGACTGTGAGTTCAAATCTGGATCTAGATCCAAATTTACAATTTTGGATCAATTTCTACTTAGACTGCTTCTTAGAGACAGAATCCCTTTATTCTGGTTCAACTAGAATGTGAATTGGATTAATTCACTTATCATTTCCATCTAAAAGCCCATGCTTAGATCTTGGGCCAGATCATCCAGGAAAGGAATGGATAATTCCCACTGATTTCAAAGAAAACTATGCATGCATACCCTTTGGACTGATTAGATCCCTAGATTATTTTTCTGTTAAAGTATCAGACCTGCTCATTAGCACAATTTGTAAAAGAAGAGAAGAAATGGCAGTTTCATCAACAAAGCACAATATAAATAAATGACAGAGAAGCGATGAACTGGAATGACACAAATGTTTGTCAGAAATTAAATGGACTGAATAGCTTTGAATGTATCTGTACCTGCTATGCCTATCAGGGTTCACTTTGAAGAATATTAAAATTTCACTTACAAATATGTATAAGAAGCTTCAGGGGGTAGCCGAGTTAGTCTGTACAGGATAAACTTAAAAAAACAACTAATAGTCTGGTAGCACTTTAAAGACTAACAAAACATGTAGATGGTATCATGAGCTTTTGTGGGCACAGCCCAAATTGTCCCATGTTAATTATGTCAACAGAATGTTTGCCTCACAATGCACTGTAACATACATTACGTTTGTAATTAAACTAGGGATCCATACACTTTAATTATGGTCTCCAAAACATCCCAGCAGCTGATACAATAAAACAACACCAGTTTCTCTCTCCTTCAGGACTTTCTATAGCAAAGGAGGTGAGGGTAGGGATTCACGTTTACGTATTTTGTCTGTAGATTGAGTATGGATACTTTTGAATGAAATGGCAATATGAGCCAGGTGCTTTATTCATGCTGAGTATTATCTTACTCCACAAGTAGCTCTGTTGAAATCAATCCCTTTTCTGACAGGAACAGCCCTACAGTTTCTTAAAATGGTGTCATTCATATGTGTTATGTTTATACAACAGCAAATCTTTGAATAAACCAAGATTTGGGACTTTCTTACAGAACACGAACCACTCCATTTACAGTATTATAAATCATCTCTTGTCTTCAGAATTTCAAATCCAAGGGAAATAAACCTCCTGAATGATTCCCATGTGGACTCATTTAACATGCTTCATTATGAGGAAGGGATACACACCAGCTGAGGACTAAAATGGCTGTTCAATTCTGCATTTTTCAATGTTTGTTAATATGTCTCACAACTGCATATTCCAGCTCTAGTTTCTGGACCCCAGTGCTGAGCTAAAAATGAACAACTAGATCCATGTGTTCTTACAGATTACAAAAAAAATATGAACTTGACTGTGGTCAATTTTATAGCATTGGAAGTGACTTTATTCCTCAGATAATTAATATAATTCATAGATGCCTGTAATTAAAATCATGCCATGGGAATTTCCTATTACTGCAAACTCCATCCTTCTAGTAGCTTTTGAGCATCACATTTTTAGAAAGGGAGGATATTGATCTAGACACAAAAACACACATACAATTATGTGTGGCCTATGTATTTACCTGGACTGCACAAGAAAATCAGGTGCTTGTGTACATAATTGGCAAGTTAAACATCTAAATGGCCAATGGCATGCACAAAGACTTGACCTTAATGTACCATTGGACTAAAATTGTCTATTAATGCAGGTGTCCAACCACACCTGTATTTTTGCAAACAGGCCTCTAACCTCTCTATCTGACACAGTGGGTGGGTGGGTGGGTCTGTCTGTCTGTCTGTCTCTCTTTCTCTCCCCCCCATAATAACTACAGTCTGTATCCACTACTACAACAGTATACAGTATTCCTATGTCAGAGTGGCCTGCCCTTTATGGAGAGTTGAGCTCACCCTCACCTGTGACTGATCAGCTGCCTCCCAAATGAGATTGATTAAGTGATCACAAAACCAGGAAGTGGTTAAGCTGAAAAGGACAGCTGTAGAGGAAGGTTGGTTCCTAAGGCAGACCTTGGAGGAAGGGGTAAAAGGCTCTGGCTAGCTGCAGAAAACCTTGGCTCAGGAGAAAAAACAAGGTTTATACATTGAACTTATGTTGAACGATTTTTAACATGTCTGAAGAATAAATTTTCCTGGAAAGGACTTGAAAAGACTGACTACGTGCTCTAACTCCATCTCATAGATTGTTTCCATGGAGGTTGTGGAAGTCACAGAATCAGTGACTTCTAGCAGCCTCCATGACTTCATCCCTCGTGGCCACGAGTTGTGAGGTGCCCTCATCAAATAGTAGGTGGCCCTCACAACTCTGGGCTACAGCAGGTAGCAGGGCCCCAGCAATGTTCTCTCTAATCTTTTCTACTCCCTGTGTGAAATAAATGTTTATGTGCACCGAGTCATGTGTGAATGTGCACCACCAATAGAAACACAAAACTGACCTGTGGGTGCTCTACTAATCAGTTGGGCAGCATCTGAATTTCTCCTGAGTGAACACACAAGCGCACAGCTTACAGGGAACACCCCTTCAGGCTTCACTCCCACCCTTTTTCCCATTTCATCCATAAATTGATCAGCAGTGCCAGTGATTAGAGGTAGATTTTGTACTAGTTATTTTTAAAACTCTTGTGGATGGATCAGGAAAAAAAGGATCTTCTAAGGAAGGGGTGGGCAATAATTTTTGATGGTGAGGCCACTCCAAGAATTTGGTAAGAAGTCTAGGGCCACACTTTTCCATGATATTAATGGAGCAGGTGTGGGGTCTGGGATGGAGGTTGGCTGCAGAAAGGAGCTGCCTTGGCATAAGGGATTGGGGTGCAGGAGAGGGTGTGGGTCTGAGACAGAGTTCAGATGAAGGAGGGGGTTGTGACCTGGGGGTGCAGGGACCAAAAGGGGGTATGTGTGCAGGAGAGGTTTCTGTCCTGGAGGAAGGGAATAGGAAGGGGCTCAGGGTCTGGGAGGGAGTTGTGACCTAGGGCAGGGTACAAGACGAAGTGCAGAGATTTGGTTTGTGACCAGGGGTAGGGGATTGGGGTTCAAGGTCTGGGGGTGGGGCACTGTGACCTGGAAGAACGGTATTGGAGGGGGTGCAGGGTCTGGGAAGGGGTATGGGTGCAGGAGTGGGAGTGAAGAGGGTTTGGGTTACATGGGGTAGGGGTGCAGAAAGGTGGAGAGGGAAGGACTGGGGTGCCAGAGGCAGACTCTGGCTGGGAGGCACATACCAGGGTAGCTCCCAGCCAGCAGGTTCCTTAGCCAGGCTCCCTGCCTTCCATGCCTATGCACATGCTCAAAGCAGCTGTCATGTGTACTGCTCTGAACTGAATGTTGCCATGCTGGGAAAGGGGGGGACGAGGTACTTAACATTCTGCCTGTCTTGCAAACAGGCAGCTATTGGCCAGAAACCAGCCAATGGGAGCAGCAAGATTTTGCTGGGGACGGGAAGTCTCTCCCCCCTCCCACGGACTTGCAGTGTTCACAGAACTCCACAGAGGCTTTTCTGAGTGCTAAGAGGGTGCAGGGCAGACAGTGAGCCAGCTGAGGTGCCCAGATTCGGCCCACAGGAGGTATTTTGCCCAGCCCTATTCTAAGGGATTCTGAATCTCAAAATTATGATGCCATGAATACACTACTTCAGCTTCACTTTCATGGCTGCTCTATGAAGTCAGACTTTTTGGATAAGAATATAATCTTACGAAGGTACATTATCATTTATGTAGTATCCACTGTATTTCTGCTTATCTTTTCATTTGATCCACCTGCATTTCTTTAAAATTCCCTCCTTTAAACAGGCATACATCTAAAAGAGCTCCATTGCAGGATAATAAATCTGACATAGCTTTCAGTCCAAAGCATTAATTTGTGGCTTTTAGCCATAGCTCTCAGCAGAAGCTGTACAGAGGCACTCCACCCAAAAGAGAGCTCCAAGATACATTTCAACTGAAATGTAGGCTCCATGGTCACAAGCGCTGGAATAGGATGGATGTTGTTCTGCTCTCTTATAAATTATAATGTGCTCTCCTTTTGCTTTACCAGGCCAATGACACTGGCGAGTGCAAAATTTGGAAGGAGATGTCCGCCCTGACTCTTCACATCTTATTTGGGATTTCTAGAGTCGTTAGTATGTAGTGGTCTCAATAACTGGAACTGTACTTGGTCCAGCTACCCAATGCTAAGGAAAGGAGCCTCAAATCAGCCCTAAATTTGTAAATAATGTTACTGATATTTGATAGTTAAACTGCATTTATAATAGTTGAGCTCATCAGAATTACTTTTTGTAGAGAGTAGTCTGCCCTGAAAGAAATCTATAATCTAAGAAGATCTTTGTACACTGAAGACATATGGGACAGAAAGCAGCCTGCATTTACCATTACGGTATCTTAACCATCAAGAATACTTTTTGAATTGTGCTTTTTTTCATGTAAAAAATGGTTTGGTTCTGAACTGAGTATAACAATTATAATGTACTATTCTTGACAGTTGCTTTCAAAGTCTCATCCACCAACAGAATATGAGCCTGTTTCTCCTCTGTGCTATAGTGGTGTAATTCTACTAAAGTAACTGAGTTACTCAGACATAACAGAGAGGAAGATCAGACCCCCTAAATATTTTTATTAATTCTCAACAGCACTAAGTTAACTGAAACAAATATTTGACAACAATGGCAACAATGTAAGTAGTCCACTTACAAGCTTGCAAATAGTAAAACTATATTGCTTAGGATCATATGCTTAATTTTCATGCACAGATTTAGTGAATGGAATGCATGAAATGCTTACTACGCCAGTTTGGATAAACATGGAAGAAATCTGGCAGAGCTGTTACAGACTACAGTGGTTTCATGTACTATGTAATTTGAAGAAGAGATTCCTTTGCTATGTGTCACTTACCTTTATACATCACTGTCACCCAATATTTCGTAACTATTTATTCTTTTCTGATGTCCACATGCAGAGGATTTTTTTAATATAGAAGCATAAAAAAAAGATGAGAAGTGCACATTCTTATGTGGTGTCACACAATATTCCACAAGCAGCTTTGCTGCTCCTCCTTACCATGTTTGGAAACAAAGGGAGAGGATGTTATTGACTTATCAACAAGCATGCTACAGCTAATCCATTTCTCTTTCACAATTTGAAAAACAGAGCTCCTGCATATAATATTATTGACTGTACATCTAGCAAAGCCTGTACTTAAGACTAACACTTTCCATTCAAAGAGACACACATATTCTCTCTCTCTGTAAAACACTTTAGCCATTTACTGTATCAGGATGAAGTCAGGCAAAACAATGTATTTTTCCCTATGTTAAAACATTCTTACAGCTGTTTTGTTGATAAGCTCTAGAACAGTGGTTCTCAAACTGCAGTCCATGGACCATCTCAAGCTCAGCTCCCCTTTTTCCCCCCGCAGTGGGGAACCCACACTGGTGCTCCAACCTCATCCTCCCTCCTCCCCCCGCCCCCATGAGGATGGAGCACCAGCTTCCTGTTGGGGAAGAATGGGGGAGGGGAGAACCCCCCAAGCTTTGCTGCGCGATCCCACTCACTGTGCAACCCTCCCCCAGCTGGCAAGTAAGTGCCCCCCACCCCCTCATGCCTAGACCCCCACATCCCACGCCCCTTCATACACCTCCCACCAAGACCACACACCCCCAGCCTGCTCCTGCACCCTCCCCCCTGGCCAGACACCCTACCTCCAGCCCACTCTTGCACCCTCCCTTGCTCCTGCACCCTTGACTCCTGGCCACACACTGTACCTTCTCATGCTCTTGCCCCCTCCTCCTGGCCAGACACCCTACTCCCAGCCTGCTCCTGCACCCTCCCTCCCATCCTGCACCCCACCTTCCACCCAGATCCTGCACCCCCATTCCTCTTGCTGGCAGCCCTGTCCCGCACACTGACCCCTCATTTTTGTCTCAACCCAAGAGCCTAGGGGGGGGTCCACAAAATCCACTAACCCTGGAATTCCAGAAGAGTAAATCTGGCCTATGGGTAGCCCTGAACCTCAGTCCTCCCTGACCCTCCCCCAGTGGGGCTGAAGCACTAGAGGAGTGAAATGTCTCAGTTGGGGGCCACATCAACGAGGGCTGGGGAATTGTGGAGGGTTTTTTGCTTCTCACTTGTGTGGTCCCCAAATTATTTTTCTGAGGGTCAATGGCCACTAACCCAAGAAAGGTTCCCCACCCTTGCCGTAAATAAAGAAAACATGGGAACCTTTTGTGTTGGACATAAATTAATATTTTACTTTATTTAAAATGAAGTCTGATTAACTTTCTCATGTCAGTTTATGCACTTAGTCTGTTTAATAATTTAAATTAATATTTCCTTTCTTACTGGTTAAATTAAACCGTTCTCCCTAGCTGCAGCACTAGTAAAATGGCTCAGGCGTAATTATGTAATTAACGGTGAGTTTCCATTAGCAACTGGTGGTCCATAGAAAGGTTTGCATTGAGCCAGGTGGGCCCTGGGCCAAAAAGTTTGAGAACCACTGCTCTAGAGCAGTGATGAGCAACCTAGGCTGGAGGAGCTGAGCTATGATTCAGGTGGGTCTATGCCAATAAATACCCTTCCCCCAGAACCTAGTGTTGATATTTAAACATTGACTTTGGTCTTTAGGGGCAGGGAAGTTTCACATCTCTGTGTTGTTGCTTCAGGAGGCCTCAAGGCTCAGACACACTTCATGATGTTGAATTACAACTGGTGCACATTTGGAATGTTTCTTTGCAGACACAAGGACTAGAAACCTACTTTTTGAAAATTAAAGCTGATATTCTAAACGACGACTCAGAGGGGTGAACTTCCCTGCCCCTAAAGCCCAAAGTCAACATTTAAATATCAACACTAATTATTCCACTGCTGATCAATTTATGGAAGGAATGGGAAAGAGGGTGGTAATGAAGCCTGGAAGGGGTGGGATCAGGAGTTATGGCAAGGAAGTAAATGCAGAGGGAAGAACATAGAATACTCACAGTGAAGGTAAGAGGAAGAGATAAACACAGAAAAAAAGATAGGGAAGGAAGAGATACAAAAGGCAGAAGTGGGGTGGCCTATAGGAGATCAGATTTTCTCAATGAGTGATATGGTAAGTGACAGGGAACTGGATAAAGTAAATAATAAACATTTAGATATTTCAAAAAGGCTGTATTTCCCTCTTTAGTCTCTGTGCAATCCTCTCACTGAAATCAGAGGGAAATCGAATGTGAATTTACAGGAGTATGAAGTCCTGAATTTATATCCCAGCCAACAGACCACAATAAAACATGGAATCCAGCCTTCTCCTCTGTTTGATAGCTCTAATTTATTATCTTCCTTATCTACCATCTTCTTCGGAAGGGTCTGTTCCTACTTTCAGTGAAGTTAATGGGAATTTTGCCTTTGACTTCAACAGTAGCAGAGTAGGGCCCCAGCTGTGGATTACTGTAAATTGAGGCCAGCATTGGCAATATGCTTGCTGAAGAGCCGGTTCCACTCCAGAAAATAAAAGATGTTTTACTGACAGCATTAATGGACTATGAAGCAATAATACTCCTGGGCTCTGACAAATTATGGAGCAACATGACAAAAAATGCAGAATCCACAATATTATCCTACCCGTAGTTTTCCACTGGCCCTAATTACAGCCTTGTTGCTAAACCCATATAATTTGATTTTTAACAGCACACCAAAAAGACAAGAGCTCAGCAGTTTACAGAGCAATTCTACATAGTTTGTGGGACAAATATACTCTGGCTGTACTTAGCATTATGATGAATAATTCGTATAAATTCTTTTCTGTTCTGAGAAAATATAAGCACAGCAGATATGAATTACTAAACATTGGAAAGACAAAGGGTCCAATCCTCTGACTAAAGTCAATGCAATCTGAAGGTACCAGACACCTCCAAGGATTAGGCCTTAATAGGGGTTTTTTTTTGTGTTCACTGATTTAAAAAATCTTTTTGTGTTTCAAAAAGCTTAATGTGGTATAATTGTTTATTTTATAATGCTAATCAAAGGTAGTAGATTGAGAGCCTGAGGACCTCTTCCCATTGTATATAATTCATGCCTGTGCAGAAGGCCAGGAAAATATCCAGCCACCACATAAGTGGTGCCTACACCCTGTTCACAGGGCAATAAAATGCAAACTTCCTCCTTCAACCCCCAGCAGTCCATCCCTATTCCTCGCCCTTGACTTGGGGTCTGTTGTCACTCAGGGTGCATCTACACAGCAGTGTTATTTCGGAATAACTGACATTATTCCGAAATAACATAGTCCGTGTCTATACTACAAGCGGTTATTTTGACATAATGTCAAAATAATGTTGATCTGGAGGATTACTTACTTCAACTCCTGTAACCTTCATTTTACGAGGAGTAAGGGAAGTTGGAGGAAGAGTGCTCTCGCTTGGACTTCCTGCTGTGTAGACAGAGTCAAAAGCTGAAATAAGCAATTTCTACTTCAGCTACACAATTAGCCTCACTCAAATGGCGTAGCTTATTTCAGCTTTAGCCCTGCTATGTAGACGTGCCCTCAGAATGATAATGATAGCTCAGGATCCAATGGCCATTCAGTCCTTAGTTTCTCTGCTGTGAATGCCAACTATGAGCTAAGCACGATGGTACGGATTTTCATTATAGCCACTAGGAACTGAATGAAAGCTACTGACTCATTTCACACATGCTACCAGCTAATTCTCAGGATATGTCTACACTTAAACCACAGAGCTGCAGCTGTCTGCTTCTCCTGTCCGCACTGGCAATATGCTACATAGAGAGGCTCTAGGTAGGTCCACAAAAGAATTCTCCTGACAACTTCACATTGTGTACATGGTGCAGCTATGTCTCTTAGGGCTGCGGATTTTTCATTCCCCTTAGAGGCATAGCTATATCAATATAAAAGCTTGCCTCATGGCTCATTCACAACTACCCTGGACAGCACTTGAACCAGTGACCGTGAACTGAAAGGCTCCATTACCCATTGCCAATCCCCAAAGTCATCCAGTCCGGGTATCTCTCTTTTTTATTTAAACGAGGCTGATCTGCAGATCACAGAGACTGAATCTGGAAAGAAACATACTTGTAAAACTGGTAATGCAGAGCTCCCAATAGTCCTGAGTTTATCAGAATTGTACCCTTTGACCTCCAAAAGCACCAGTCCCAGCTAAGGAGCAGTTTCTCTAGGCTCCCCTTTTGACAGGGCCCCCAAAAAGAATGGTGGCGTAAACCATCACACAGGGCACAGCACCGCTAAAGTTTGACCCTGCCACCTCTCCATCTATGGCCCTGCACTAGGTCACACTGCCATTGAAACGTGACCCTTCTGCCTCCATCTATGGAGGAGTAGATGGGCCAAATTTGAGTGGTGCGGCATCCTGCTTTTAGTCACTTGAACTGTGGGTGACATGAGAATGTTGAGTTCCTCACTGTCAAATGCATTGCAATTGCTATGCCCTGTGATCTGTAGGTAAAGTTATAAAGCATTTAGTACAGCTCTTATTTCAGCATGGTTTTTTGTTTGTTTTTTGTTTTTTTGCCCATTTGAGTCCCACATCTCTCACTTCATTTACTGATTACTTGCAATTTTCATACCCGAGGCCTGATCCAGCTATCACTGGTCAGAAACTTGAGTTTGGCTACTGACTTTATTTAGCACAGCACTGGGAACTGGGCCCATGCAACTAGTGTGGAAGGCAGCATAAAACACTACGTTAGAGGTTAAGGGAGGTTTTTCCTATCATTGTGTTGTGTTTCTGATTTAATTGCAGCAAGGTGCTTAGGAGCCAGGTAACAGACGTTATTTATAAAGCTTTAAATAAAAAAAATACAGGTTGAATCTTGCTAATCTGGCACCTTTGACACCTGACTGGTGCCGAATCAGAGAATTTGCTGAACTACAGGAGGTCAATATTGTCTAGTGTAGCAATACCTACACTTCCACTGCTTACTGGGCTGTTAGAAGACATTTAGGGATAAATTGGAGCTAAATAACAGCACAAAACACTGAGAGCTAGGACTGCTGGCTGTAAATAAACTTTATGGCTTCACAGGAACTTTGGCCACACCCATGATAAATGGACATCCAGTTAACTAAAATCATGCCGGACCATGATGTTGACAGACCAGAGAGTGCCAGACTAGAGAGGTTCAACGTGTAGCATCTGCAGAGGTGCCTCGTGCAAGATTTTTTTTTTTTTTTACTGTAACAGTTGAGGACCAGGCACTGATTGTTACTGATTTTATTTTGCTTTCAAGGAAGCATGATTAAATCTACATTCTTATTAGCATCACTTTTCTGAAGCAACAGTGCTCTCCTAACAAACTCCTTTAGCTGCTATCCTCAAGATCAGAAGCAAAGCTGTCATTAGTGCACTTATAATTGCCTAGCTGGTAGTGTAAAAAGAATGGCCCAAGAGCATCAACTCTGAGGTGCTCCCATTCTGCATTTAATTATAAAATAAAAATACTGGTATTTAAAAGGGGCCTGATCCTGCAAGGTACCGGGCATGCCCTGTGAGCTGGTACTCTGACCACAATTGTAAACAACTTCAGAGGAAGCTGAATAAACTTAGTACTTATTACATTCTGTTTACATATCTGTGCTGGAAATATGACAGGTTTTTTTTCATTTTTATTCTCATTCACACAGTCTGAATGAAGTAAGAGATTGAATATAATTTTGTCCAGTCATCCAAGTAACCTCTCTGATCTTCTGTAAGATAGTCATACTTTTTTCCTGCAGTGCTTTTAATGAATTACATAGTCTAGCCATCATCTTGTGTGTTATATGGAAGCTTCCCCTCACCCCCACTTTTGATCTTGTTCCTTCTGTTTGATAGCTCAATCCTTAGAAGTGGTGATTTGTGTCCCATCACTAGCTAAAACTTCTACTCAGATACTTCTTTACTTGTGTTATTGTATTTTCTTCTTGTTGCCTTGTGTAATGTCAGACATTTACTATCGCTTAGCTTAAAATTTTCCTGGCAAAATTCCAATTCAGGTAATTATACCCAGGCCTAGCTAAAGTTTCTTTCTGTAGTTTCATTGGGAGAAGTCATTTTTCAGTTCCTATCCTAAAAGTGTTCTACAGTGTTGTTGATGCTGGTAAATTTTGTAGCTAACTCAGAAGTGGCTGCATTTTAGTATTACATGGATATAAAACTTTGAAGGGAAAATGATAATATGGTAAAAGCAGTTCTAAAAAACAGAGATTGCCTCTCTTAATAAGACACATCTTGTAGTAAAGGAGGAGAGGGAGAGAAGAAAAATTTGGCTGCAATTGAAATAGAGTTAAAAATGTAGATTACCATTCTGAATTCAGTCCACATTGGTTATGCAAAAAATGGCTGTCAGCAACCTATTGTATATATGACATGAGTTGGTGATCCTAGTCCATTAATATACATATCAGTAGGGGTGGATTTAGGATTTTTTGGGGCCCTGAGCCAGAGTAACTGAGGATCCCTCCCTCTGCCTTCCACCTGCAGTCCCTTCTACTGAACCCTCCCGCCCTCCTGCTGGGAAAATGAGGTTGGTGCACAGGGCAAAACCTCACACCCCAACCATGCTCCCTGGCAGGAGCACTGGGCAGAGCAGGACAAACCTCCACACCGCAACCTGCTCTCCGGCAGGAGCACTGGGCAGAGCGAGTCAGCACATGCTGGGGTGGGTGGGGCGCTCCAACTGACTCAGCTGCTCTCCTGGAAGCCAAGTCCTGGTGGGATACAGCCCGCTGCTGCCTCAGCCAGGCACTCTCCCAGGCAGCTGTTGTGCTGCACCAGACTGCATCCAGAAGTGGCTCTGTTCCACTCCCTGCCTGATCTGGCTGCTAGGAACAGCAGCCACACATGCCAGGTGGGGAAGCTAGCACAGCGGGAGAACAGAACCTCTCCCAGGTAATGTGGGCTGAGAGGGAGCCCTGGGTGAGGGGGTGTTTCCTTCCTTTTAGCTGGTTCCCTGCCTCCCCCCTCCCGCCCCCCCCCAACACACACTGACATGGGGTGGGGGACCAGTCATCTATGAGGCCTGCAATAGATATTTTATTGCAGTGTAGACATACTAACAAGACATGGAGATAAAATTAAAGCTGTTCCTTTTGAGTCAAAGATGAGGAACATTAGAGGGAGACAATATGAACTAAGCTTGTGTTATTAATGTAGCTGCCTAAGGGGTTGTAACTCCTCAGTTCTGAGGCTAGTTCAATGCCAGTCCAATGTATATTCATGCATCTCCATGGCTGCTCTAATCTATTCAGGCAAGTTATGGCTTCCAAAGAGTCAACTAACAACCAGGGATGATCAGAACGCATTTTGGTTGGCCATGCCACTCTCCCTCCTCGCACACTATACCCGGACTGCACGCTGAGAGACACAGGAGCTGGTCAAGGCTACACCTGCTCTATACTCAGTAGGGACTTCCCCATTCTGGGGAATTCCTGGCAGGGGAAATCTATTTGTATGGTGCAAAGAGAATGAGTAGGACTTAAGACTGAACTCTAACTCCATTGTCTTTTCCTTCCCCTGTATCCCAAAGACAGTCAGAGCCACTGTCACAAGTTCAGACTCAGTGTAAAGGCCCAAAACTAGAAGCCATTTTAAAAAATGTAGGCCTTAGTGCAAAGGTGAGGGACCTTTTTTGGTTTGGGGGCCACTGACCTACAGAAAAATCAGTAGGGGGCCAGGAGCTGAGGAGAGGCTGGAGTGCCAGTGCAGGCTCCCCAATGCTGGGGGGAGGCCCTAAGCCCTGGGGGCCAGATCCAGGCAACCCAGGGGCCATATCCAGCCTCTGGGCCTTATGTTCCCCACCCCTGCCTTAGTGACTTGCTCAAAGTCAAATGAAAAGTGTGGCATATCTGGGATTAGAACCCAGGTTCTACTGAAGTCATGGTTCAAAAAAATCTCTCTTTAGAGCACACAAGTTTGTTTGAAAATTTAACGTTCATGGACACCACTGTGTTTGTGTGGGTGTCACAGTTGTCTTGTACCTATACAACAGCATAGAAACAATATTCATATATTATCATACACAAACTGAATCTCAGCCAAATTTCTAGAGACCTACTTTTCACCTCAGGGATCTCAGAGAGGGACCCTCTCCTATGGCTACACCTATTATTATAGATGGCATCTGGCAGCAAGATCCTTCCCTCCACAAGCCCAAAACTCAGCTGCCAGAGGCTGCTACTGTCAATGCCTCCTGATGCAGACATTACTGCGGTGAAATAAGACTGCTACACATTTTCTAAAACAAAGTAGGGTCTTCTCAGAAGGAAAACAATAGTTTAAATGGACATTTTTAAATTAATTTTTGGCTACATGGTCATTAATGGTTGCAGATGAGTGACCATGTTTTGCACCAAACTTAAAATAAATAAATAAACTGGGGAAATGACCATTAAAAAGCATAAAATGTCTGTGAAGATCAAAGAGGATGAAGAGGGGTAGTGCTGAGAGTCAGCTGGGAAAGATCAAAGACCCATACTGCAACTAGGAGACATCAGAAAAGGATGTAGGTACTGGGTGACATCAGAGGTATTAAGGAGTCTGGAAGAGAATATTAGCTTGCAGGATCTCAAAGAAGGCCACCTAGGGTATGCCTAGATTACTTCCCTCTTTCGACAGAGGGATGTAAATTAGGCACTTCGAAATTGCAAATGAAGCCAGGATTTGAATTTCCTGCGCTTCATTTGCATAATCGCATCATGGCGCTCTTTCAAAAAAGCGTTATTTCGAAAGTAAAACCGCAGTCTAAATGCAGTTCTTTCAAAAATAGAAGCCTTTTTCGAAAGATCCTGTAAACCTCATTATTTGAGGTTTACAGGATCTTTCGAAAAAGCCTTCCCTTTTTGAAAGAACCACGTCTAGACTGTGGTTTTACTTCTGAAATAGCGCTTTTCTGAAAGAGAGCCATGATGTGATTATGCAAATGAAGCATGGGAAATTCAAATCCCGGCTTCATTTTCAATTTCAAAGTGCCTAATTTACATCCCTCTGTCGAAAGAGGGATGTAGTCTAGACATACCCCTAGAAAAACAGAGAAGGCCACACCAGGATAGAGGATCCTATATAAGATCCTGAGCAGCTAGAGACATCAGAGAAAGCCACGCGGTACAAGACAACATTCAGTGAATGTCATGAACTATACAGGACATCAAAGATGATCACACATAGAAAAGCTGTAAGTTGCTGGGGTCCTTGGAGAAGGTCAGGTAGTACTAGAGAACACAAGCAAAGATAAGCTGCTAGTGAAAAAGGCTTTGGGTTGAATGAGATACTGTAGAAGGCTATAAATTGCTGAATCACTATGTGACAAACTAGGAAATGTTTGTCATATTTTTATGAGTCCTGTTTGGGGATCAATTTTCCCTATATGCTGCATTGTTACCTACCTGGTGGAAATGGACTGTTTGCTATCAGGTCAGGCTATGACACAGATGTAGATGGTACCAAGTATCTGGGTCTTAGGTCCCATATCAAGAGAGCTCCTGAGAAAACAATGGCAGAGCCAATTACCCAGTGATTAAAACCTAGCAAATGGTGATGATAGATTGTGCCACATCTCTGCAGGAAGTGGAGCAGCATCTCCCCAGCTCGAGCACAAAGCACTGAGGGATGTGAGGTGAGTTAAGTGTGGGCTGATGGAAGAGAGCACCCTTGGTAGCCTGACAAAGGAGTTCAGACAGACTGAGATAGATAGAGCTTGAACAATGTGGTTCATCTACAGCTTGGCTGGGCACTGAGCTAACCAAAAGGGGCTATGCTTTAACCTTCATTCCTCCAGGCTAACTTAAGGACTTCCTATGCTGCATTCCAGATGATGAATAAACCCTACAGTTTTGACCACACTGTGTAGTGCTGCACTTTTGGAGAAATGCACCAATCCCTAAAAAGTTTACAAGTCTCAATCAGGGGTCTGTATCAGTTGGACTCACTAAACAGAGATCATGGTCTGAGCAGGAATGCTGCAGGTCCAGAGATCCAGTCTAAGGAGGCAGTGAAGCCATGTGGCTTATCCTGGAGAAAGAACGACATCCCTGAAATTCTGACATACCAAAGGGGCTCCTCCACCTAGAAACCATTCCAAAGTTAGGATCATAACACTGATCCTGTGAATCCATGACAAACCATATAGTGCTAGGAAACACCAGGAGAAGATGTGAGCTTTTAGAGGCATCGAGAAAGACTGCAAGTTAAATGGGATATTGTAGAAGGTTGCATATTGCCAGGATAATATCCAAGACAACCATGAGTAGCTAAAAAGATTGTACTGTCAGGGAGAAATTAGAGAAGACTGTGAACTGCTGGAGAAGTTGGCCGTACAGTATAACAGAGACAAAAAGAAGCATGAGAAATGATGCAAATTGTCCGAGGAACTAGAAAATCCAGTAGATAAACAAGGATTAGGGATGTAATAGTGTAGTTGATTAACCGATAAGCAAAAGCGGATCAGTTAATGCTATAGACTGCATGCATCACCCTCCCCCCTCCTCGCCAGTAAATTTTTAACAGGGTGGCCAGCAGCCTAGCTCAGTCCTATCTTGCACTGGGACTGAGAGCTCAGCCACACACACACCTGGACAGGGGCTGCTGCCACCCTGTGCTGCTGCCTATGTATCAGAGGCAGCAGCGCGGGGCGATAGGCAGCCAGTCTACGTGGGGAGCTGGTTTTTAAACTGGCTCCCCTTGAGGACTAGCTCCCGTCTGCTGCCCTGATACAGAGGCAGCAGCACAGAGTGGCAGGAGGCTACTTGGGAGCGGGGCTGGAATGCACTGGCTGCCGGCCCCACTCTCAAGGACTATAGAATAGTCAAGTAACTGATAAGAATTCATGAAATTACTCTACTATTCAATTAACCAATACAGCCACTCCCCGAGTTACGAACAAGTTACGGACCAACACTTGGTCCGTAACTCGAAGTGTTCGTAACTCGGATCCCATAGAGTTACATGGCGGCAGCGCTGTTCATAAGTGCGGATCGCTGTTCGTAACTCGGATCCGCATTTACGACCGCTTTGGTCATAAGTGCAGATGGTCGTAAGTGGAGGTGGTCATAACTCGGGGAGCGGCTGTATTTAACATCCCTAACAAGGATCAGAAGAAAGAACATGAGATCTGCCAGGAAACAGAGAGGAAGTCAGATATCTCTTTCCCCTAAGTGGCTCACAGAAAAAGGCTGTGCTCTGACAGAATACAATCCTGTCTGCTTCTTTCTTAGAGCCATCACCTCTTTCAGTGCTAACTCAAAGAGATGAATGCCTCCTAATGAGCTGCCAACACCACTTGTGGAAAATAAAGCTATAAGGACTTGTATGTCTCCATTAGCATTTAAACTGGTCTTGGAAACCACATGGGAACAGAAGGGGGAAGTAATAATTTATGGGATAATGAAATGCTGTAAGGACTAAATTATACCTGCTCCTGTAAAGGTGTTCTGGGGGAGAATACACAGGCAATCCTTTTACCCCACCTTCCGCAGCAGGCAGCATTTCTGTTTTTAAAAAAGCAATACAGAAACATTGCTTAAAATATATTTTATTGCTGCCACTTCCAGCTTCATAGCATTGTCCATACAGAGACCGACTCATTCTCTACTTGTAGTGCCAACTGGCTCAGAAAGGATGTCTCTTGGTGGGGCCTGACTAGGGCCTCAATTCTAGTATGCTAGAATTTGCTACATTCCTATTTAAAACCCTCTCTACAGTGCACTCCTCCCCAAGGGGAATGCCTCTGGGCACTGGTCCTCCAGCAGTGAATCTCCTCCCCTTCTCCAGCACAACTAAGTCTCGAGAAAGTCAGATTCCATAATCTGCATTTTGATTAAAAACCCCTATTTTTGGTAAAGCTTTAAGGGCAGCACACTAGTAAAAGATTTCCAGTCCCTTTGATCAAGGCTCTCAAATTCTGCATCAGGCTCTGATTCAGCCTCCATTAATGCTTCCTCGTCAACATCACTAACAATGGTCTCCTCACTGGGGGTATAACTAGGATTATACTTACTGCCAGAATCCTCTGGCACAGAATCACTGTGAGTCAGAGCTGGAATTAACCCTCATGATACTTCTCTGAGGAATGAAGAGAACACATAATAAGATTTATAGGGTACTGATTTAATCCTGCTCCTGAAGAAGAGAACTTCCAGGCTGCGTCTAGACTGGCATGATTTTCCGCAAATGCTTTTAACGGAAAAGTTTTCCGTTAAAAGCATTTGCGGAAAAGAGCTTCTAGACTGGCACGGACGCTCTTCTGCAAAAGAACTTTTTGCGGAAAAGCGTCCGTGCCAATCTAGACGCGCTTTTGCACAAGAAAGCCCCGATCGCCATTTTAGCCATCAGGGCTTTTTTGCGCAAAACAATTCCATGTTGTCTACACTGGCCCTTTTGCGCAAAAGCTTTGCACAAAAAGGACTTTTGCCCAAACGGGAGCAGCATAGTATTTCCACAAGAACACTGATGATCATACATGAGATCGTCAGTGTTCTTACGGAAATTCAAGTGGACAGTGTAGACAGTTGGCAAGTTTTTCCGGAAAAGCGGCTGATTTTCCCGAAAAACTGGCCAGTCTAGACACAGCCCCAGAGTCTGAGGACAGCATTGCTACTCTTGAGGTAGGAGGTTGCTGTATCAATGCAGGAAAATCCTCCATCACATGTATATCCAGTGTATATTCTCCAGATACTGTATTTATTTTAACAGCAAACTGCTACCACTTATTAATCACCTAATTCCCTCATGAGATTAGGTTCTTTGAGGGCCCACACAGAGCTGCATACACAATTACCCAGAGTAACTCCACCAAAGTCACTAGTGTCACATATTGTGAAGCTGGCAAGAGATCAGAATCAGATACTTCAACTCCTTTATACCAAACTACCCGTGTTTAACTTACACATCACCTTCAAATTCGTTCCTCAGCATTTTCTAAGCCCAGAAATCCAGAATGATGGATACATAGTTAAAGCTACAGCTCCACATGTTAAAGAGGCTTAATTAGAAAGCGTGCACCACCCATAGCGAATTTTGCTGTCACCTGGAAGAGAAGCTACATAATGAGTCATACCCATAGGTTTACATTTTTTGGAGCTCTGTTATACTCAACAACAATAAAAAATATCAATCAATTCAGCAGCAGGCATCCCTAGCAAACCAGATTAATATTCATTTCAAGATGACCACAACCCATAAACCACTGATTTGGTTTACTGCAGCAGTTCTCAACTGTGGGTCAGGACTCCAAAGTGGTTCAAGACTTGTGTAAGACTTGCTGGGGACTGAGGCAAAACCCAAAAGCCAAGTCCCTCCACCTGGGGCTGAAGCACAAGGGCTTTAGTCCTGGGCGGCATGGCTAAGGTTACAGGAGATGAGGCCCTTGGGCTCCCCCACGCCCCACTTAGGGTGGCGGAGCTCAGAAGGCTCAGGCTTTGGTTTCCTCCCCGGGATCATGTAGTAATTTTTGTTTTCAGAAGGGGGTCGTCCTGTAATGAAATTTGAAAACCCCTTGTTTAGTGGAAGTGGAGGAAAGGATGGTCCTTGCTGGCGTGCAGAAATCTCCAGAGAAGTGGGTGCCACAGAGATTTGTTTGTGAAAAGGAAGACAGGCACAATCTGGAAGCCTCTGTGATCCTAAGAGGATCCCTAATGCCAGAAGGAGAAGGGCTCCCCTGCTGTCTAGCAGTGAGTTTCAGCTGGCCTGACCAGCTCAGTCTTGCCCAACTCACTACTGTTATAATCTGTATCTAAAAAGATGTACAAATAATTGGAAAATCGATAACCACTAGGGATGTTGAAATGTGTATAATTAAGTAACCATGTAACTGCCGGCTTTTAAGCTGGCTCCCCGCGCCTGCTGGCTCCCACCTGTCGCCATATGTTGCTGCCTCTGATACAGAAGTAGCAGAGCGAGTTGGCAGGCAGCTCCCTGGGAGCTGGTGCATGCAGGGAGCTGGCTTTTAAGCTGTCTCCCTGTGTGTACCGGCTCCCGCCTGCCACCCCACACTGCTGCTTCTGTATAGAGGCATCAGCAAGGAGCAGCAGGTGGCTCCCTGCGTGTACCACTAAATATATTTGAAATTGGCGTGCCAAGGAGAATTGATAAAGAGGTTTTTTCCGGACAAAGAAAGAAGCCAACACCTCAAACCATGTGTGTCCAAATTCAATCTGCTATGTATTTGTATTGGAGACTGTAGGAAGAGATAATTTGCACTGTAAAAATCCCAAAGTAGAGGAGAAGACCACATTGAGACTACACCAGACAGCATAGCAGCTATACTCAGCAGGGAAAAAGAACTCATGTGGGGATATATTTCAGAAGAATTCATCTGAAAGGTTTATTGTTCTATAAAAAGAAGGGGAGCAAACCCTTTAGTTATTCTTCACCTGAGGTGACAAGGAATATTAGTACCTCGGATTCCATCAGGATCCTGACTAAAAACTAGTCAGCCATAGCTGGAAAAGAAAGGTTGCTGAGGAAACTACCTTGTAACAAAGACTATCGCTCAAGTTGTGGCTTAGCCATTCAAAAGCATATTTTTGGTTTTTGTACCCCTTTCTATCTCTGTCTCTCATACCTGAACTCATTTTAAAAATAAAACATTTAAGAGGTGAGAGGTTTTATCTTAACCCACTGATCTGATTGAAGTGAAGTTATTGTTGACTCCAGTAAAGATACCAAAGTTGCTGTTTTTGTTTCTTTAAAGGAGCAACAAAATTAATAACGTGTGAGTGTTCGAGGAAAGAGCTGTATACTACAGGGATTTAGTCTGAGGGCAACCTGGGACTGGGAGGTTGGTGTTGGTGTGATTCTGCTAACAGGAATGGGGCAGTGGAAGCCATGGTGCAGCTTATGCACCTGTAAAATGGGTTAGCATCTGGTCTGAACCACAACAACACATCAGGTAAGGTGCTTGGAGTTGCAGAACAGGTGGTAACAAAACCCCTGTTCTGGTCTTTGTTGAATCCCAGAACAAGACAGCCTCACAATTTTTCACACCTCTATAGGGAATTTAGTTTAAAGCAACTGTGTATACATTTTTGCATTGCAGATGCTACATTGGTAAATCTTCCTTTCATGACCATTGTTTTTAAATCAACAATAGTAAACTGTATAGAAAAAAAGGGAGAATATGGTAGAAGATTAACAAATGGTTTGTAATATGTAGAGGCAGATGATCAGCCTCGTTTCAATCTCTTTGTGCTGTTCAGTTGGCACAAGGGGTAGAGATTGGCTTCATCTACCTAGCTGGGAAATCCTCTGGATGAGGAATTCTAGGAAGCATAGAACCAGCAAAGCTAGGTCCTACACCATCCTTTAGGGGCAGGAAACATATCCAGTGCCAGGAACTGAGTTCTGACTATGTCCTGGTGCTGGATGGTCACTCAGGGACATGAGGAAACTCAAGAAGCCACAGTCAACTTCCTGATGGCCCCATAGCTCTCCTGTGCTCTGCAGTAAAGATGTTAAGTATCAGGTAATTGGCTAATCGAATAGTCAATGCATTTTGCATACACTATTTGATTAGTTGATAGGGTGCTTCCGCCTTTGAAGTGTAGCAACAGGCCTATGGCTGTTGCTACACTTCAAAGGTGAAAGCATTGTATGGAACCCAGAGTCAGCTGGGGCCTCCCCTGCTGATCCCGGGCTCTGTGCGGTACTGCTGCTTTGAAACGCCACAGCGGCGTTTCAAAGCTGCAGTGCTGCATGGAGCCCAGGATCAGCAGGGGAGGCCCCAGCTGATCCCTGGCTCCATGCAGCGCTGTTGCTTTGAAATGCCACAAGGAGCCTGACGCTGGGCTCCCTGCGGCATTTCAAAGCGGCAGCGCCACACAGAGCTCAGGGTCACCTGGGAGTACCCAACTGATCCTGGGCTCCACGTGGCACTGCTGCCTTGAAACGACCTGTGCAACCTGGGGAAAGCATGCGGCTTTTCAAAGCGGCAGCACCGTGTGGAGCCCGGATTCTGGCCCCAGGCTTCAAGTGGCATTGCCGCTTTGAAGTAACCTCTCTTCTTCTCCCCCGCCCTTGCTGCCTCTATCTGATAGAGGCAGTAAGGCGGGGGGCAGGGAGAGGAGCGACTAGTCAACTATCCTGTCGATTAGTCCTTCACATCCCTACCCTGCAGAGAATCTAGCTTGTAGATTTTTATTTATAAAGTCACATCATTCATGTATATACTTTTGATATATAAGCAATCCGGTACAGTCAAGACAATCTCATTCCTGTAAAAAGTGACTGGGAGCTTTGCCATTAATTCTTGTTGTTGCAAGATTAGACTCACAACCTGCTTTATATTTATTAACAATTAGATCAGGAATACTTGCTAATATAATAGGCACATACTCCCATCACTTAGGAGGTGATTGTCTGGATATGTATTTCAAATCTTGGTAGAGATTATCCCCTCCCATATAAAGTTACAATACAAATCCTTGCATGGAATTAATGAAGACTCCTCCCACTCCTACGACATTTGCCCTCCCTCCTTATTTTTGAAAGTATTTAAAATCTTATAAAAGTTACCAAATTGATAGGCTTAGTTTGTTGCTGAAAGGAATTAAATTTTCAAAGCTGTCTAAGGCTCAGATCTACACTGACTTCTGTGTCAAGGTGCATAACAGAAATTCTGAAAGCTGGATGTGGGGAAGTACTTCAAGGCATGGATCCTGCTTTTCAGACATGTCTCTAGATCAGTATAATGCCCTACAGCTACTCCAGGTATGGGTAAAATATGCCATCTATATATTATATTTCAGGGTTTACAATGTTGTAAAACTAGAACAAAGTTGAGTGTTTCATGCCACTCCAGGAATGAGGAGGGGAATAAAAACCTTAGTCATCTCCTTTAAAACTTTATTTTAAATGTAAATCTAAATTCTCCTTGCACCAATGTTCTACGAAATACCAATACCCCTTCAGTGTTCCAATCTGCTATGAGAAAATAGGGTGATAAGTAATAGCCAACAGAATGTCAAATATAAATAATTCTAAACCAACGTGATTTCCTTCTTTGATAGCATATCTAGCCTATTGGATTAGGATGAAGAGCAGGCATGAAATATCCTGATTTCAGTAAGATTTTTGACAAAGTTTCACATGACAGTATCATGAGCAAATAATGGAAATATGGTCTAGATAAAATTATAAGGCATGTGAAAATTGATTGAAAAATATTTTCCTTAAAAACTGGTTCCCCCAGAACTGGCTCTGCGGTGCCGCCTGCCCATCCCCCCATCTATCAGAGGCAACAGCACAGGGGAGGAGGGGGCAAGGGAGACTGCCATGAAGCAGCCTCTGCCCGCGGTAGCCCAGGCCCACCGCGGGCAGAGGCTACCTCATAGCAGCAACCCCTGCCCGCAGCGGGCCCAAGTTGGCCACAGACAGAGGCAGCAAAGGGTGGGGGAGAAAAGCAAGTAGTTGACTCGTAGCCTAGGCAGGTTGGCCACAGACAGAGGCAGCAAAGGGGGAGGGGGAGAAATGCGAGTAGTCAACTCGTAGCCTAGGCTTATCATTTAATCGACTAGTCAACTATTTGTTCACGTCCCTATTGTGACCCATGTCCACTAAATGCAGAATGGGACGATATTGGCTTAGTTTGCAGGTAGGGAGATTTGGGTTAGATAACGTCATAAGGCAATCTTTCCTTGGGCACCCTCTTGCAGTAGGCACTGACATGCCTGCCTCAATTTCCCATTTTTATAGTCCATGCAAAGGAACAGTCTCTCAGTGTCAGATACAAAAAATACATCTGAGAATAATTTATTCACATACACAAGGGCAGTAATTCCTTCAAAACTTTGTAGTAAAACTATTTCCAATTTTCACACAAGGGCTACGTCTACACTGTAGCCTTCTTGCGGAAAAGCTTATGCAAATGAAGCGCGGCATAGAATATCGCTGCGCTTCATTTGCATAATGAGCAGCCGTTTTTGCGCAAGAGGCTTTTGCACAAAAAAGAGCCGTGTAGACGGCTCCTTTTTGCACAAAACCCCCCTCTTGCATAAGAGCCGTTCTTAATGAACCGACTGCTCATTAATTATGCAAATGAATTGATATTTCACGCCGAGCTTCATTTGCATAAGCTTTTCAGCAAGAAGGCTACAGTGTAGACATAGCCTAAATCAATCAGCAGGTTCTTCCTCATTCCCTCTCCCAGGAATATCACCAGCAGTTCACCCACCCAAGAGTCAATAGTAGCATTTTGTTCTCAATTCTTTTAGCCCCCAATGCAGAGTCTCACTGCCTGAGAGCGAGTAGGTTTTCCTCAGCCCTTGACTCATGTCTTTGCTTTAAGGGCTCCCCCCTTCAGCAGTGTTCTTCCAGGCCTATTTAGGTGTCCTGCTGCTGCTTAGTGGATCCCCATTCTCCCACAACCACCCACTAGACTCTGGGCTCAGCTTTTCCTGACCACGCTGGATCTTTTCCACTTTGCTAGGGTCACTATCCAAGCCTTTGGTTCATCAGCTATGGTCATATCTCACCAACAGCTTTCCTCCAAGTTCTTAATAAGCTCAATTATTGCTTTCCTTCCAATCAACTCCTGCAGTTCTTTCTTGATGCTTTTCTCTATCTTGGGTCTCAGGCAACTGGGCCTACAGAGAGAAATTTGGGGATCCAGTACATGATGTTCACTGAGGCCTCACACTTCATTTTATTTACCCATACATTACAAATATTTCAGCGGCCCCAGTACAATTGTCCCCAATTTCACTACTGTCATCAGTCCTGGAAGCAACACTCTCTTACCCCATCCTAGCACTCCCTCAGACTCTAATTCACCCCGTCTATGACTTGGGTGAGGGTAGTTGACCAGATGGGGTCAGGTGACCAGTTATACAAGTGCATTGGCTTCTTTCCACTTAAATAAGTCATGCCATCCTGCAATTGATAGTTAAGTACTGAAACAGTTGCGGCATCTCATTCTGGAAAGTTTTTAAGAAAAGACTAGGAAGCTATGCCCCCTGCTCGCTATGCTCACCAACACCCCCCCTCACTGGGGGTAGACAGCCCTGGCTCTCCCCACAGCCACCAGGGGGGCTGGGCCAAGGCTGTTGCGTGGCAGCTCCCACTCTCCCCCTCTACCTGCATGTCACATCACGTCACTCTGTCATCCTGAAAGAAAAAATGTTTTATATAGAGAGAGAGATTATACAAACACCAGTCAGGGCCTCAGGAGTGTTCTAGCCCAGTGTTTCTGAAAGTGTTCCATGAAATCACTCTCAGAAACACATTAACTGGCTGCTCTGGTTTGTTTATTTACCAGCGCTGCGGGCACAGAGCCTCGTGGCGCCCGTTGGCTCCGTTTTGTCCTTTGAAGCCAAGGGGAGCCGTGGGAAGCGGTGGCCCAGCCCACGCCGCTTCCCGCAGCTCCCCTTGGCTGCAAAGGATGAAACAGGACCAATGAGAGCCACAAGGCTCCGTGCCCGCGGCGCCAGTAAATAAACAAACCGGGGTGGCCAGTTAACGTGTTTCTGAGAGTGATTCTGTGGAACACTTTCAGAAACACAGTTCTAGACACACTTGACCCTGCTTCAGCACAGGCAGAAGAATGACATGACCTCTTGAAGTCCCTTCCAGCCTTACTTTCTATAGCAGCATGCAAGCAGCCTGTAACAATTCTACTACATTATGTACTTTATGTAAAAGATGGTTTATGCACTATGAATATCTATACTGGAGTTGGAAGATGTGAATTCCAGCTCAAGTTGAGATACCTAAACTAGCTGTGATTGAGCAGTCACTAAGAATAGAAGTGTAGCAATATTGCTGAAAGAAGCAGAAGAGGCTAGCATCCCTGAGTACTATCACAGCTGAGACCATAGTTATGTACTTGGGGCTGTTAGCCTCACCTGCTAGTCATGCCTTGGGAGATACACTTCCAGCTTTATGTACATATACATCAGTTTAGAAACCAATGCAGCTGAAGTGGTACAACCCCTGGAGTGGACAGTTATACTTGTACACTACACCTATAAAAGCATCTTTTTCCTTGTATAACTGTGGGTTGTGCCATTTTAACTACATCAGTTTCTAAATTAAATAAGGCTCTAGTGATACTAATGTATAGATCATCCTTGTCTCTCTACTGTCAAGTAAGTGCCTCCATTCTGTTTACAGAGTCATGTCAGAGATCAATGCATCTCTCATTTACACAAAGTGATGATCTGACCCTATCTTTGGTAAGCTCAGAAATTCCACATAATGGTGATATGAAATCTACAAGTAGTTAATACTAACAATATCTGACTGCTTCCAAAGCAGCACAATTGCTGCTTCATGAGCTGGCAGCCAGATGCTGTTCTTTTCCCTGCAGACCAATCCTATAACATTTTCAGTCTCCATGGCCAGAGTAGTGACAATATAGATTCTGCTCCTGACCATATGTCTCCTGTATGACAGCACATTACTGTGAATAAATTATTATGCTGAAGGGATTAAACTGAGCACCATCTCTGCTTAGCAGAAAAGGGCATATCTCCCTAACAGATAAAAACGCTCAGGATAGCGTGAAAGTTTTCAGAGCAATGACCAGAAAGTAAAAGAGCAACTTCTGTTAATGCCAGGCTGAAGTACATTTATGGTGATACATCCTCTGACACCTCAATGACTATTCAAATATAGGCCTACATATTCTTACAATTATATTATGCAAAATCACCTCATTAAATGATAGTGATCTAGTGGTTAGAGCGAAAGACTGGCAATCATATATCCTGAATTCTATTCCCAGCTCTGCAAATAAGTCATTGTATGACCTTGGGAAATAATTGGGAAACTTAATTACACCAATCTTATTTTCAGCATCTGTAAAATGGCTGAAGCACTACTTCATTATCTTGTAAGACCATTATGATTATTAAGATGCGTAAAGTCCTTAGAGATCCTCAGATTAAAGGTGCTACAGAAGTGAAAATCAGTAATTTATTTATTTAATAATACCATTAATATATGTCTGTATTAAGGATGTTAAATATCAGTTAATTCAATAGTCAAGTAACCTCATGAATTCTTATCGGTTACTTGACTATTCTATAGTCCCCGGGCATGGGACTGGCAGCCAGTGCACTCTGGCCCCACTCCCGAGGAGCCCCCTGCCACTCTGTGCTGCTGCCTCTGTATCAGAGGCGGCAGGGTGGGGTGCCTGTCAGGAGCTGGTCCACAAGGGGAGCCAGTTTAAAAACCAGCTCCCTTACAGACTGGCTGCCTGATGCCCTGTGCTACAGCAGCACAGGGTGGCAGCAGCCCCTGTCCAGAGGCGGGGGGGTGTCTGAGTTCCGGGACCTGGCGCAAGCTGGAACTGAGCTGCTCTGCCTGCCTGCCTGGCTCCTAATACACTTTAAATGCAGAGCCGCAGCAGGGGTACATCCTAGACCAGGAGCAAACCAGGACTGAGTTGGGCTGCTGGCCAGCCTGCTAAAAAATGTACTGGTGGGGGGAATGCATGTAATCTATAGCATTAACCTAAAAGTTTTGCTTATTGGTTAATTGGTTAGTCGACTACACTATTACATCCCTAATTTGCAATGAGAAAAAAAGCATTAAATTCTACCCCAAAGCTCCAAAAATTAATAATGAGGACTCTATCCAGGAATGAAAAATATATTTACATGTGGAATTTTGACACCTACTTCTTAGTTTAGACAAAATCATAAAATATGACAAACAGGAAAACTAATGTCTTATACAGAGAAATGCTGAGCATATGCAGTTACCATAATGTCATGGATTGTTGGAGCTTCGCATTTTTGAGAATCAGACGCTATAATGTGATGATGTAAGGTATTTTCTACTTTTATTTCAACATTTTATTTATGACAAAGAAGGTGGTAGACAAAACAAAGAACACCCCATGCAGAATTCAGATGCAGAAATATAACTATACAAAGCAGAACTTGCAGCAGCAATGCACGTAGAAGCTTGCTCCAAGAGACAACATTAATCATGCACATGGAGGTTAGATGAAAGAAGGCCTGAGGGAAAAGCACATATGAGATCAACTCAGCTACATCAGTGCTTATGTTATTTCTCCACAAGCTTTCATGGCACAAAATCACAGGAAGGAAAGGCATTATCTAAGGTGGTATAAGAGACTATAGCTAAGATACATTAAATGCAACTGAGAAAGAAAAACGGAGGCTTCCTATATACAACTCCCTAACAGTGATAGAAAAATCATAGTCAATAGAATAAGTTGTTAAATGAAAAGTACACAAGAACACTATACAAGAAAGAGGGCAAAAAAAAAGAAAAGGAAGTTCAATATTTGTCTTATTTTTTTAAATAGAGATGCTTTTTTTAAAATCCCAAGTACTTCAATATTACTGGCTCAACACCAGACCTTTCTCATACAGACACATGATGTTCAATACACATTAAATTTCACTAGATAGACAGACCACTGAAAAATTTCTAGGATTCATATATATATATATATAAAACTATATTCCCTGGAGATTACTTGGGCAGTTTTGGACACACTCAAAAATCTAATTTATAAGTAACTGCAAAGCTATGACTATGTTTCAAAGAGAACAAAAAAATACTCTGGCATCCAAACGAGTTTAAAACAACACAGTGAAGTGGCAGATTATGCACCTGGAACAGGTCATTCATTAAGGCTCAAATTTTCAAAAATAACCTCTGCATTTAGGTACCCAACTTCAAACAATTGGGCCTGATTTTCAGAGGAAGTGAGCACCTACATGTTCCATTGATTTCACCTCTAAAAATTAAACCTACTATGATGCACACTGAGCATCCAAAAACTGAGGCTCACAGAATCACGGGCCATTTTTGAAACTTTTGGCCTAAATCTGATGCCAATGTTACTATTTTTGGTCTTATTTTCTACTGTCTTACACCTTGTGTAACTATTTCCATATTTTCAATGATATTTCAATACCCACTTTGCAAAGCTGTCAAGGACTACACAAGATACAAGATAGTAGAAAATCAGACCATCTGGGCTGGACTGTCTAGTCTGCGGCTGTGTCTAGACAACAAAGAAAAATCAGAAAAAGATACGCAAACCACAATTTGCGTATCTTTTTTTGCTTTTCTTCCAAAAGAGGCTTTTCCGACATTTGGCCTGTCTACACTGGGCCAAATGTCAGGAAAAAAGCCACTTTTGGAACATCCCTTCTTCCTCGTAGAAGGAGGTTTACAGGGGCATAATTTTTTTTTTCGGAAAAGCAGACGCGTTCCTTGGATGTGGCAGAGCTTTTCCGGGATACAAACTCTGGCTTTAGCAGGGTACGTCTGGACTGCACTCTTAGGCCCCAGCAACGTACCCACTATATTCAATTACAGTTGAGGTGGTCAGAACCTTCGAAAGTCACATCCAAGATTTCTGAAGCTGAGTACCTGAAAAAGTTAGGCTGAAGATTTTCTCCTACACATTGTCTTCACTCACTGCTGTACATTCTCTCTCTCTCCCCTTTCCACCAGAACTGCTGATTCTACACATAATATCCACAGTAGCAATTTATTAATTGTGTTGACACAAACTAATAAAGGTTCTTTCACAACTAAGCTCCACAGATTTACTGACGCAGAGAAATATCTTCTTCCTTCGTCTTCCCTTTTTCCTCCCCTGCCAAGTCTCAGCCTTTCACTTGCAACCTGTCCTACCTCCCATTTCCTTTTATAATCAGCACAACTACAGGAAAATGCATGCACAATTGTTCTTGCTTTTTCTTTTTAAAATTAAAACTAATCAGCTTTAAACGAATTTAGAAAAAATCAGGAGTTCTTAGGAACACTATAATTCTATAACCTCTGTCTCTTGCTAAAATCAGCTGCTTTCATTTCAGTTTAAGCCTGAGACTCAGGCCTTTGAAATGGCTGCCGCTGACCTGTCTGAGCTAAACACAGAACCTAAATATTTATTTATTTTTACAAAAGATGTTTCTATTCTGCACATAGCTAAGTTCCAGCTCAATTAGAGGCCTTCCAACATGGGGAAACTTGAAATACATTCACCTTTGAAATAAATCCATTTCCCTTTCACGGGGTTTACATAACTTTTGTGATCATGTTTGCTAGTTACTACAAATGTTTAAATCCAGATTTGGCTCTCTTGTCCCATATTCTCAGTTCTCCCTTATTCTCCCACAGCCTCATCTTCTCACTAGTAAGCTGGAAATGGATGGCAGGGGATGGGTCACTTGGCAATTACTTGTTCTGTTCATTCTCTCTGGGACACCTGGAATTGGCCACTGGAGGAAGACAGGATACTAGGCTAGATGCACACTTAGGGCACGTCTACACTACATTCCTCTTTTGAAAGAGGAATGTAAATGAGGCAAATCAAAAGTGCAAATGAAGCGCGGATTTAAATATCCCGTGCTTCATTTGCATATTCGCATCCGATCGCTTTTTTGAAAAAGGTTTTTCTAAAGTGAAAGTACAGTCTAGACGCGGTTCTTTCGGGGAAAACCCCCCTTTTTTGAAAGAACCCATACTCCTCATTTTTTCAGGAGTACGGGTTCTTTGAAAAAAGGTTTTTTTCCCCCGAAAGAATCGTGTCTAGACTGTGCTTTCACTTTCAAAAAACCCTTTTTCGAAAAAGTGCTCAGATGTGAATATGCAAATGAAACACGGGCTATTTAAATCCACGCTTCATTTGCACTTTTGATTTGCCTCATTTACATTCCTCTTTCAAAAAAGGAATGTAGTCTAGACATAGAGTTAGGGTATGGCTACACTGTACGCTTTTTTCGAAATAAGCTATTCTGGAATGGTTATTCCAAAATAGCTTATTTTGAAATAGCATGTCGACACTGCAGGGGAGCCTCAAAATTAGCCAGAGGCAGGCTTCCCTAATGTAGACATGCTATCTCGATTTAGAGCCCCATGAGGCACTGGGGAGGAATAACTCAGAATGGCCCTGGTGAGAGGCTATTTTGAAATAGTAGCAGTGGAGTGTCTACACACTCCTTATTTTGAAATAGCTATTTCGGAATAGGCATTATTCCTTGTAGAATGTGGCTTACAGATTTCAGAATAAGCTACCCATTATTTTAAAATTATTTCAAAAAAATGGAATGGCTGTGTAGATGCTCACATTGTTATTTCGAAATAATGCTTGTTATTGCAAAACAACAGTGCAGTATAGACACACCCTTAGTCTGACCCCATATGGCCCTTCTTATGGTCACATCTCAAAAGCCCATGCTTCATCACCCCCTCCACATCTTTCCATTTCCATGCAGCCTTGGTTACTTCACTATCTTTCTGCAAGGCCTTTCTTCTTTGAGATCCTAATTTTTTAATATCATCCCTTCAGGAATTTCCCCTCTTTTCACCCCCATTTTATCATTCAGGGGTAGGCAATAATTTTTGATGGGGGGCCACTCCAAGATTTTGTAAAGCAGTCGAAAGCCACACTCTTCCATGATATGAATGGAGGAAGTGCGGGATCTGGGATGGAGGTTGTGTGCAGAAGAGAGCTTGGGATAAGGGATTAGGATACAGGAAAAAGAGTGGTGTCTGGGAGAGAGTCTGGGTGAAGGAGGCAGTTGTGACCTAGGGCAGGAGACTGGGGTGCAGGGGTTTGGAATGTGACCTAGGGCAGGGGACTGAGGTTCAGGAGTTTCAGTTGTAACCTAAAGTAGGAAGGGATTGTGATTGGAGTGCCAGATCTTGGAGGGGGCATGGGTGCAGGAAGGGAGCAGAGGGTTTGGGTATGTTGAGTGGGGCAGGGGGCAGAGGGTTGGGAAAGAGAGGGACTGGGGTGCCAGAGGCAGGTTCTGGCCAGGAGACTTACCAGCCAGCAGCCCAACCAGACTGCCTGCCTGCAAAGCTAAATGTTTGCAGAGCTTAAAAAGTTTCCTTGCCTGCCTGTCCTATGCCTGCACAGCCAAGTGCTTGTGTGAATAACTGAGCCAGAGGGGCATAGCGCTTCCTGTGCTGCCTGTTAGTCAAACAGGCAGCTCCCATAGGCCAGTTTCTGGCCAGAAGACAGCCAATGGATTTGTGCTGGGCCGGGAGTTACGCCTGAAGCCTTCTCCCCTCCCCTCCAGGCTCACAATTTTTAAAAGAAATGGCCCCACAGCTACTTTTCTGAGTGGTGTGCGAGGCTGTGGGGCAAGCAGGGGAGCCTGTCTGGGCCTCCCCACTGCATCTGTGGGCCAGATCAGGCCCTGGGGCCATATTTTGTCCAGGCCTGATTCATCCAAAGCTTTCCTTGAGAACCTAGCTTCTATAAGGCCAAAGTTCAAATCTGAGCCAGACACCTGAAGCAATGAACTTAAAACTGATATAGTCCAAATGCATAGGAGTCCTGTGCTGCTAACACCAAATATTTCAAAACCCAAGAACCCCCTCTCCCCTCCATCAAAACAAAACAATTAAAAATAAGACTTGGCCTGTTTCAGCTCCTTCCCACTGTGGTTACTTCACATTTTGGAGACTGTCTGTGGGGGCAGAAAACACACTTTGATTTGACCTAGAGCTGACTCCCACCCAATCTCCTGGGCCAGCCAGGGGCCGCCACCACCACTGCAAAGCTCCCGCGGAAGGTGGGAGACTCACAGGGACTCAAAGCCACGTGGCCCAGGCCTGACCCTCCTGCAGCAGCTCCGTGCCCTACCACCAACCCGGGCAGAGGCCCGCGGGGATACAGCAGCCAGGAGGCGTGGCTGGACGATAGAGACACGAGTCCGCAGCAGGGTCCACCCTGAGCCTAGAACCTGCGACTACAGGAACCAGCTTCACGCTCGCGCTTACAGCTGACAGCGTAACAGCCCCAGTCCTGATTGGGCGGCGCAGCAGCCAATGAGTGCGCTTCACCCCCCTCAATCCTCACAGGCAGCAAGGGGCTCTCTGAGCGGAGAAGGCTGTCCGGATAGTTCTGTTCCGCCAGGCGTGCAGGTGGCGCTGTGACGGGTGAGCCTAGAGTAGCTACGCTCCGCAAACAGAATAAACCCGCCCCCTTTCCGCACTTCCGCTATCGGCGGGGGGAGGGGAGGAACAGCTCAGTAACGTACTTTTTGATTGGACAGTCTCTTCCTGCTGCCCAATAGAGAGGAGCGATACAGAGCCCATTCCCCTCCCCCCCCCCCGCCACCTTGCTGCGTGTGCTCTAGGGAGGGAGTGCTGAGTTGTGAGAGTGAACTGGCCCGAGGCAGCTATTCCCGCCATGCCGCACTACCAGACCTGGGAGGAGTTCACGCGTGCTGCCGAGAAGCTCTACCTCGCGGACCCCATGAAGGTGCGGGGGGCGGGGCCGGTCGCGGATGAGCGAGCTGTGGTAGGAGTGGCGGGATGGGGAGCCCAGCGATCCCGGAGCCCCGCTTAGGTGATGGTGTGGGGCGCGCGCCCCAGCTAGCCGCCTCTGCGTTCCCGAGCAGAGCACGGAGCCGGCGGGTGCCCGGGGTCTCCTAGCGGAACTGCCTGCCTTTGGGAATAGCCTGAGTCACTTCGGGTGGCAGGAATAACCCCACCCCCATCCCCACCGGGTAGCCGGGTACCGCGTTGCGTCCGTGAAAAGTGAACCTGCCCGGGTCCCTGATAGGCCACGAAGCTATCGATGCAATTCTGCTATTTACACCAAGCATAACAAACGTCCACCTGTTAGCTGCAGACCTTAGAGAAGGGAAGGATTCTGGCTCTGTCATGCCTGCCTCTCTTCACCGCCGAGGTGAGGCAGGACGGGTTATTCCGATATTGGGGTGACCAGTCTTTCTTCTGTTGAGCAGTCGGGTCGGGTGAGTCATTCTTATGAAGCAGTATCTCGCTATTTAGAAGTTTTCTTTCAAAATGTTAATGCTTTTGTCTTAGTTTTGCTCTGTTGCTTTTGGTGATACTGTCTTAGACCTAACCGCAAGAAGGGAGAAGTTATGTGTATTCTTCAGATACTTTTGAATGGTTGAGAGTCTCCTTACACTGACCCTTTCATGGGATTGTTCATAGGAAGATATCATTGACTTCAATGGGGCTTCATGTGGGCACTATGGTCTGCCTATGTGAAGCTCACTGGAGGATTGGGGCATTAACGATCACTCAGTCAAACTATATATTTAGCTCTTAGTCTTTCAGTATTATGACATGTATCCTAATATTGAGACCCCTTTATCTTAAATCAAAATCTAATTTTGTAACAAAGTGTAAAATGAAATGGTAAGTACTATCCCTTTACTAAAACTTCTTTAAAATAAACTTTTACTTTAGCAACACGTAATTTAATCCATCTGATGCCACAATGGGTCATAGCACACTTGGCCCTCTTAAATGTCAAAAGTATAGCTATATTTGTTTTAGTAACTAGTTTGACAGCTGTATTTGAGCATAACATTTTCAGGATCAGTGCAGTGCTCTTTGTGTTTAAAAAGCTTTAAATACAGAATGTATGTATTGTTTTTTAGAAGCTTGTCTAAATTTCATATGGCAGCTCTATTTTTGGCCATTTTGTTTCTGGTCAGTAAGGCAGAGTATGCAGTTATTGTGTTCAGTATGCCTCAAGTTATGAAACTTATTCAGGAAAATGAAGTGACTTAAGAAAGGGTTACTAAACTTAACAGTTTCCTTGTCAGCACCAGCTGTGTTAGAATGGGGTGGGCCTCTCTTATTATTGGAATAATTACATCTAGTGAGATATTGCTCATGTCCCCTCCTTCCCGCATTTGAACAAGGTAGGGAATCTTGCTCTAATTCTTGAAAAGAGAATTTAATGTTGGGGGGGATCTGATATCTCTGCTTTTTACATTTGTTATCTGGCATTCCCTTCAGAAGGGAAATGGTTTCCTTAAACTTCTTGCTTTTGGCTTCTAGAAGTAGGATGTTTTTATTTTCTTGAGATAAGGTTGATACTGCAAGGAAGTAGCAAAGTTCTTTAATGGCAGCAGTTGTATATGCATGTCCTGTGCAATACCATAACTAGTTCAGTAGCTCCATTTTCCACTGAAGTGTTAATTTTTTAGGTTGGCTTCATTACATCAAATCTGATTTATAGTTGTTTCACATGACAGTGACAAGGCATGGCGGATGGCTGCCCTGTGTGCTGGGACTGTAACTGGGCTGTGGTGCTAATTTTAGTACCCCAGCAGCTGCCATGCAGCCCCAGGCCCAGCTGCTTCCGGTGCTGAGCCACATGGTGGGTGGCTGCTCGGTATGCTGGGACTGGAGCCGGGGCCACACAGGTGCGCACCTAACAACTATGGATGTTGGCTATCGGGAAACAGAATAGTTGTGTAACTGCCTGAAATCTTTGTGGTTACATGACTATTCGATAGTCCCTGGGGGCAGGGCTGGCAGCCAGTGCACTCCAGGTCCCAGTCCCGGAGAGCCCCTTAACACCCTGCAAAGGCAGCAGGACAGGGGATGCGAGTAGTTGACTTGACTACCCGATAAGCCTAGGCTTATCGGGTATTCATCTACTCGCTTACGTCCCTACTTAGTATATGTCCCCACCAAGGTGACTAGGGAAGAGGGAAGAATGGATATCTCAAAACAGTTTTAATTGGTCTCCTATACATCATTTTTCCTTTATGAAATCCTGCTTGTTCCCTGAAGATATCACAAAATGTATTTGAGATGCCAGTGATTATATTGGTTGCAATAAGTACTATTTGGCGTTAAAACTGGCACAGAAAATCGTTGGCCCTACCAGGCTCTTATTACACTTCCTTTCTAGTCTTCTTGACCGCTAGCCACTCAAGCTCCATGGTAAGGAAGAAGGGAGAACTTTCCTTTAATATTCAAGTGATGTAATATGTGAGGCCTGGACTACATTGGGAGTTTAGGTCGAACTTAGCCACATTAAGTTGATTTTTTCTAAACAATGAGTCCCTGCCATCAAGAACATTCCATTGACTTTAAAGGCCATTATAATCTATTTCTGCATGCCTGCTTTCACAAGGAGTAACCGCTAAATTCAAACTTGCATTGTCAAATTTGCACTAGTGCAGACGGAGTGCTGTGAAAGTCAATGTTCTTGGCTTCCTGGTGGTTTGCCACAGTACCCTGTGGGGACCACACTGGCCATGACTTCCAACTCTACTCTTCTCCAGGTGAACAGGAAAAGTCTCGGAAAAACTTGTGTTTAATTTCCTTTGTGTGGAGCAGGCAGCACCCTTTTTCTTGAGCTCCATGAGTTCCTAGGTTTGCAGACTAGCACCAGCATGGAGTGTGCAGGGGATCCTGGACCTCATTGCTATGTGGGAAGAGGAATCTGTTCTTGCAGAACTACGCACTAGCAAAATAAACACAGATATTTATGTGAAGATTGCAAATGGCATGGAGGAGAGAGGATATGTCAGGGATGCCCAGTAGTGCTGAGTGAAAATAAAGGAGCTGAGAAAGTCATACCAAAAGACAAGAGGCAAACGGAAGTTTTGGAGCATCGCTTCAAACATGCCACTTCTATGAGCATGCGATCCTTAGGGAGGACCCGATCAGCTTCCCTTGCCAATTTGTGAATTCCTCCCAAGAGACTCGGGTAGCAGCAGATAAGACACCATGGAGGAGGAGAATAGTTAGCAGGCAAGTGGGGCAACCAATGTCACCAAGAGCCAAAAACTTTTTATAACCTTGGAGATAATCCCCTTTTCCCAGGATGTCTGTCAGACACTGATCCTGGGAAGGGCACTTTTGATGAGTTCACTTTTTTTTTTTCAATTTTGCTAGAAGTGGGTTAAAATAGTTAGGTGTGATCTGTGGTGAATGCTATGCCTACATGGGTGGTTGTCCCCGGAACAGCTTGTTAATGTGTATGGAGATGGAGCAGGAATCCTCCCTGCACATCTCCAGAAGGCTCCCATAAAGGAACTATTTAATCCTTCTCACAAGGTTTCTGGGGAGGCCTGCCTTATTCCTGCCTCTTTCCATGTCAAGCCCACAGTAAATGGTCTGGTGTTATTGCAGTACAGAGTATTGCAGCATAAGGTCCAGGTTTCTGGCCACATTCAGTCAGCATCTGCTCACTATTTGTGTGATTTGGAAGAGACTGGTATCTGGCATGGCAATCTGGATGAAGTAGGGGAAGCTATTACTGCAGAAGCATTAGCTAAACCTCTGTTTGCTCATCTCCAGTGAAGCTTGACTTGAGCCCCTGCCCTGCTGCCATGCCTGTAACCTCCCCCACACCCTCCGTCTCCTCCCCGCTCCTGTGGGAAGGGACAGTTCCACACTCCTGCAAATGAGGGATCGAGGGTGCCAAACACATGGGTGCTATGTGAGGCCCTGCTCTGCCACAGCATTCAGATCCCCTCCCCTCTCCCATTGGCAGGTTTGTGCCTCTGCCCTAGCATGGCCCTTACCATGCCTGCCACCAAACTGAGTCTAGCTCTCCCTGAAGAACAGAGGTGTACCTGCTGCATAGAGGCCCCTTAAAAGCATAACTGTGGCCTTGTACATAGTGCATCCGTATTGTCTTTAGACAGACTTTCATTTTATTCTAGCAAATGAGGTTTTATGGTTTACAATGTGTCTCCTGTAAAGTCTGCCCTTCACTTCAGTTCAGCAGAAACAGCAGTGAGCCTGCTGCGCGCTCCCCTGCCTGGCACAAATCTGCAAGCGAAAACTGAGTAGGGGTGAGATGTTCAAGGAGCAAATGCAATCTGCCAACTTGGACAGGGAGCATGTAAGCAAGTGGAGGAGAAGGCTGTTGGAGGAAATGCAAGTGGAGCATGAGGAAAGGAAAGTGTGCAGGGAGCTGGAAGTGAAGCACCATGAGTCTTGTCATCTATGGCGGATGTGATGGACTGCATGACAACTTTCCAGGACACTTACATGCATAGGCACCCCTCCAGGCTTGCAGACCAACATTTCCCCCCTCGCAGATTTCCATAGCCTCCTCTCCCAAGGGCCCTGGAATGCAGGGTTGGGAGGAGTCAAGGGCAACCTCACACTCAACCCCCAGCGATGCATTGCAAAGCAAAAGGCTGACCTCCTTGCCTTCCCACCCTGGACTCCTCTTCTGTCCCTGCTGTGTTCCCTGAATAAAAATGCATGATTTCTGAACAATAGTCTCTTATTGCTTGTGTTGGGTGAGGAGGGAAGGTTTACAGGCAAGCACACTGAATGCAGGAGCACTGCATTGAGAGCAACGTGCATGACTCTCAAAACTGACCAGTCATAAAACTGTCTTGCAAAGCCTCTCTGATTTGCACTGCCCCTTGCTATGCTCTCCTTAGTACCTGTTGCTTGCTGCTCAAAATCCCTGGCTAGGCACTCTACCTTGCCCCTTCCCCACCCGTCAGATACCTTCTTCCCCCTTCCTTTCACAAATATTATGGTGCTCACAGTAGGCTGCCACCACAATGGGAATGCTGCGTTTGCTGAGGTCTAACCTAGTCAGTAGACTGAGGAACCTTCCCTCTAAACGCCCAAAAGCACATTCTGCCACCTTTCAGCACTTGCTCAACCATTAGTTGAACTGCTCCTTTCTGTAGTCCAGGCTGACCATGTGTACAGCTTCATAAGCCATGGGAGCAAGGGGTAGGTTGGGTCACATTTCTGGTCTGAGGAAAAAAATTGCAACTTGCTGATGAGGCAAGAATTCCTAAAGATGTGTCATGCACCTTTTCCGACCTTCCCACATTGATGGTGAATGGCTCTTGTCATCCACAAGCCCCTGCAGCACCATTGAGAAGTTCCCCTTGTGGTTTATGTACTACTTAGCAAGGTGGTTAAGTGCCAAGATGAGCGTGGGCATTCCGTTCTTTGTCCCACCACAGTTGGGGAATCCCAATGCAGTAAAGCCCTCTACTATGTCCTCCATTTTTCCCAGAGTTATTACTCTCAATAGCAGAAGGATACTGATTGCCTTGGCTACTTGAATCTCAGTAGCCCTTAATGTAGATTACCCCACTCTGAATTGATTCCCAAATGTCCTGTAGCTGTATTGCAAGCTTCCACAGGGCAATTACCACTTCTCTACTGTCAGAGCAGGTCTCATTCTGATATTCTTGCACATCAGGGCTGGGGCAAGCAATTCCCAAACTTCCTTAAAGTGGCCTTACAGTAGAATGCTGGTGGAGTTTGCCAATTGCTCAAATGAAGTGCTTTGCAGAACAGTATGTTCAGGGCCTTCCAAGATTCGTCCTTGTACCTATGGACCCTGAATATGCTCTGGACATACTCCAGCATTAGGAACATTAAGATTAAAATCTTCATCGTAATACTCTGATGCTCAACAAGTTCCATGATGGAATCCATGTTTATGCTGCTATGGTGTCTGTGGATAACCAAGGGGAAAAAGGGTGTGAAAAAACTGTTTGCGATTGCTCTCAAGCAATGGAGGGGAGGGAGGAAATAAGTGCATCATGGGATGCTGATGATTGGTACCCAGGACCACCTGCTGCACAGTTTTGGTCTCAGCATGCACTGGGAGCATAACCCAGAATGCAAAGAGGTGCAGGCACTCTAGGATAGCTACCTGCAGTGAATCACCCTCAGTTGATGGTAGCCGTCCTACTGGGGACACACTACTTCGAACTAAGTCCAATTCTTGATCATTGAGGGAACCGTATAGAATTGGGTGCTAAAATTGACCTTAATAAATTTGACCTTATGTTGTATTGTAGACATGGCCTGAGATGCATCCTGATTTAAGGTAAAGACTTCTTAGCATTTCTGGTCCCTTTTGTGAACCAGGCCCACAATGATCTCCATCTCACAAGCCAAATGGATAACTGGGTAATTCCCAGTTGCTAATCAGTCCTCCCCCATCCTTATAAGTCTTGGGGAATGTCTGCATAGTAAAAACAAAAAACCCACAACTAGCCTATGCCAGCCAGCTCAGAATATGGGGCTGTTTCCAGGCTGTATAGACTTCTGGGATTGGCTTGGAGCCCAGATGTGAGGACCCTACGGAGTCCAGGGGTCTCAGAGTCCTGGAGTCTATGTAGCAATGAAATAGTCTGAGCCTGAAAGCCTGAATCCACTGGCACAGACTAGCTGTGGGTGTTAGTTCTGTACACACCTTGGTGTCAGACCTGTAACATTACTTTTTCCCCATGACTTCTCTCATTCCAGACCCAAAGCAGTCCTTGATTTATGTTGAATATTTGTGAAGTGATGTTTAAATATAAAAAAAATCTTCTCTCCCCAATCTGATTTAGATACAACAGTGTTGATATTCTTCAACCTCAGCATGATGAACACTTGGGTTATAAACTTACTAGTCAACCATACACCTCATTTGGAACTGGAAGTGCACAGTTAGGCAGCAGCAGAGATCCGTGGTGGGGAAGGGGAGAGCAAACTCAATGTAGTGCTGGGTTAAATAAAAACTACTAAAAGGAAAGCAGCATTTTTATTCTGAATAGTAAACTTTCAAAGCTGTATTGTCAATGTTCAGTTGTAAACTTTTTAAAGAACCATATTGTTTTATTTGGGATTACGAACGTTTCAGAATTACAAACAACCTCCATTCCCAAGCTGTTCATAACTCTGAGGCTGTACATTCCTAATGTCTCTGAGGGAGGAATGAAGAGCAAGCATATGATAAATTTGAAACTTTGAAGTTAACAGGATATTTTTCAGGAACGTTGAGTCTCCCAGTTTTGTTAAGGGGAAACACCTACCACTTTAAAATGTGGGCAAACTCCATTTTTTGTTGAAACTAAAACTTTCCTGAGAATTGAGAAATCCAAAGAGTAAATATTTTGGCAATGTATGGGTGCTAAGTGAAATGGATCATGAGTGAAATGGATTCAAGTGTTTCCTTGAATAAAGTGTAAAATGACACTCTTGAATATCAAGTTGTTTAATGTTAGGAATGCGTGATGTGAAAACCCTCATCCTTGTCTATCAATAATTCCTAAAATGTTTTCTCATTTCAGGTGCGTGTGGTTCTTAAATACCGACACTGTGATGGGAATCTGTGTATCAAAGTAACAGATGATGTAGTTGTAAGTAAATAATGTTGTGACTGCAGATCTTGATACTGCAAGCTTGCGTTTTAAGAGGCTAACATTTAATTTGATTAAGAATAAAAATTGCTGAGAACTTCATATATAGATGGTTCTGTAAGCTTGTCTAACTTTCTCAAACCACCAAACTACTTTTACTCTGTGTTTGTGTGAGACCCTCAGCTGCTAGCTTGATACACCATTCTGCAGCCATTGAGTGTGAGAGGCAATTTCCTAATGATTTCAAGGGGAGAAGGAGTGAGCCTTTAGCTCACTTTAAGGGAACTTACTGGGTTTCTTTTGAGGAATACAACTGAAAATGCTATTTTTATTTTTGTTTGTATAAAAGTCTTGCAGTTAAAGGTAATTCCTTTTTGTTTTTTCATTGCTGTACAAACTAAAGTATGACCGGAGAAGGGAAATGAAAGGCTAGGTCTAAAGTAGAAAAAGGTTTGCTTGAATAGCTATTTTAGCAAACCCTCTTATTGCAGACACTGCTTACACAAGTATAAAGGGCTTTTGGCAATATGACTTGCACTAGTTTGAGTAAAATAAGCTCTACTAGCAAAAGCTCATTTATGGCTTTTAAATCCATCTGCGCTAAAGCTTTTGCCAGCACACAAATGTTATTCCTACACTCCTTGATACTGTATTGGAAAAGTTTCTGGTGTTGAACTGTTCTGAAAGTCTAAAACTTTTAAATATGTAATGTACATGTTTGTTTATAGGCAAATAATGTAAACTAGAGACTCTCAGTGGAGTATGTTTTATAACATAATAAAGAAACCTCACTGAAGTGAGGAAAAGACAAACTTCAAACAGCAAACACAAAATCCTAGACGTGAAGCCTCTCGCCCAACATCACCTTGTCTTGGCCCCAGAAGCATGGAGAAATTACCCAGGAATCTGGCTAAGGAGCTCCATGAACAAATGCAGTATTGCCAACTCATGATTTTTTTCCCACAACTCTTGTGATTTTTTGGGCATGTTTTAACTTGTCTAAAAATATGATGAAAGGTTCCCAACTCAAAAATTTCCTCTATTCAAAGTGGCCCCATCTCCTGTTACTGTCAGTAGGGCTGACATAGCAAAATAGATGATAGAGAAATGACATCCATTTACCTGTGGAAAAGCTGCCCTTAATAAAGTTGTTTACCACTTCCCCCTGCTTTTAGACTATAGCTATGCCTACAGGCAGAATGGCTGCCATTCTGGTTTATGGGCTAGGAATAGAGTTAAAGTAAAAAAGACAGACTGAAAAACGTGATTTGATTATTTTTTATCTCGTTAGCAATGTGAGTCACGATTTCTGATCTCAAAGTTGGCAGTACTGCCGATGCAGTTAGTACATCTTTCCTAGATCAAAGGCTTTTGTAGTTCTTGTCATCCTTGTTCTCTAAGGGAAGGGTCAGTAGTTCTTCCAAATTTAAGCCTAGTTCTCTCTTACCAAATGGCAGGTATACCCCCCAAAGTATCAGACTGAATTCAAAAGTTGATCTTAGAGCCTGCATGGTTTATTACAGTATTATGTGACCAGCTGTATGTTTGGTGGCATCTCTTGGGAGTGTTTCTCATGCATTTTTGTAACCTTTCCTCCCCGAATTATAATACAAAAGTCTTTAAAAAAAAATGCTGTATTACTGTCAAGCTGAATGCACTTACATGTCTCCTCTAGCTGAATTCTATCCAGAAACACTGGAGGGATGTTTAGGAAAGGGGATAGGGTCTAAGAGGAATGAGCAACTCACAGAACAATAAACAAGGGAGAACAGGACATGTGAACGCAGTCCAATGATCCATATTACTAGTCATTTGTCTTTAAGATACTGTTTCTTCAGGGAGGAGACAAACTTTATCTAGTCTGCAGATTCTTCTGAGAAGGTTTGGTCAGTGTCTCAGAGTCCAGACTGTGGTGGAGAAATGGTCAGATGTCTGTGGATAGGTAATTACAGTACAAGAGGGGCTCTGAAGCCCAAAGGGATATTCAATTAGAGGCATTAAGACAGATTTGTTAGAAGAAATCCTGTAAAGTAGGAAATTTGGGGATAAATGCAGCCCTGAACTTACATGTAGTTTAAAACAGCCCCTTTTACAATCATCTGCTTGTCACCATGTCAAAGTAGCAAACTTTACTGACAAAGCTAAATTCTGCTGCTGTTACTTCTGCAGAGGCAGAATAGTTGTAGAAAGACTGAACTAGATTTTATACTGCATGCCTCAAAGTTTAAAGAAGTTTTTGTGAATTTAATGCGAGTAAAATTGCTGTATTGACATCCCTGGAGACCGAAGCTTTCTATTTTTATTCCTTTAGTAGATCAGTCTGGACAGCTGTGTTGTTACTCTATTCATGCTAAAGGGATAGAGGGGAACTAATCATTCCAAGTCACCTGCTATTTCAGCTGGTGTCCCCAAATCCACAAGCTGCCTCTTAAGCAAACAAAAGCATTTGTGGCTTCCGGCTGCAGCCGATTTTAAATCCCAATGTGCCGCGTATCGGTACTAGTGTCTAGTATGTGATCATGATAATCAGTCAAACAGTGGCAGCCTACTTCTGTCTATAACGTGTAATGGGGAAGGAAAAGTATCACATGAAGAGAAGTTCTCCCTATCTTACTAAAGTGGCTCTTTGATTCTTCATGACTTTTGCATATGGAAATACTACTTGGTCATAGAGACAGTGCGCTTCAAAAATGGGAGAAAAAAATCTTGAATTTTTTTCACTTGTAAGTAATGCTTAATCTAGTGCTGATGGTGACAAAATAAGTACATCCTAAAAGTATGAAGATCTATAGTGAGAAAATCCAAGGAAAGATTAATTTCACAATCAAAATATACTACAGAACCCACAAGGAAATAATCTGTTTCATGTGTTAACACGATAATTCCCTCTTAAGGAGCAGCTTTTGGCCTGCTGCTGAGACTTTTTTTGAGAACTCCTGTTATAAAAAGACACCTTTGCTTAAATTTTCCTGAAAAGGAAAAAGAAAATCAATACAAACCTCCTTTAATTTTAAAATGCACCATTTATCTGATTCAGATTTCAGTCTTAAGTATTCTGCTTAAGTTTTTCATTCAACAATTAGATTGTAGTTCAAGGGATCTTATGCTTAACCACGTGGACTGTGGTTCTATGTAGAAGACATGTGAAAGCAAAGTAGTACTTGCGTAATCGTAAAACAAGTTAGATTGGGGGAGAAAGCTCATTAAACTTTAACTGCTAGAATATTCAATTCAAGTATAAACATGTAGAGCGCATTTGCTAAACGGGAAAGATAAAACCATTAATCTGAGTTTTGAGTGGATGTTAAATAAAACTGTTTAACATTATAGAAAATGTTATGAATGGTGCTCTAAGGAATGTCAATAGTAAAAAAAGTGTTATGTTGGCACATGTTAATTTATTCCAGGTTTTCTTTTAGTGTTATACAGATTATAACTTTAGAATGTTATCTGTATACAACATTGAATAGAGTTCACTGTATTCATTGGTAGCTTTATGGCACCCAGAATCTTGCAAGCTACAGCAAGGCTTTGACAATGGAGTTCTAAGTCCAAATCACTGCTTGGTGACTTTGACAACAGTCCCTGGTATCAAGAGTTTTCAGTGTTAATGCATATATGTGATACGGAGGACCCAAAGGAAGATTGTTTTAGAAGGATTTTATATCTATATAGATATAAATTTTTAAAAACTTTATTACAACAATTGATGATTGAGTTAAGGGTAGCTAATGTTACAGTAGCTTTATGTTGCCCCTTCAAGTGTGGGACAAGGTACATATGGCACTGATCAGAATCTTTGAAATCTTTCACTTTGTAGTGTAAGCTTTCTGGTGTCAGAAATATGTGAAATTAATATGGAAACTCTAAATCACAGATATAAATAACTTGAAATAAAACCTGACATTTAATAACTTTCTTTTGACAGTGTCTGCTATATAGAACGGACCAGGCTCAAGATGTAAAGAAGATTGAGAAATTCCACAGTCAGCTAATGCGACTCATGGTAGCTAAGGAATCCCGTAGTGCTGCCATGGAAACAGACTGAATAGTTGAAAATAAAATGAAAGCTCCAGTCATATTTCACAGGAAGAAAATATCACTTGGATTTGAGCAAGCATTGGGACAGGAGATGTTTTATGAAAAGTCTGAAGCTTTTCTCCCCTCCCCAGACTCCTCTTCAAATAACTAGGAAAATAAATGCTTTCAGTTGAAAGCCTGTATTTATTTTTGAAAATTAAGCAAGAAAAATATATCCTTTGTGGAAAATATTCTTACAAGTCTTGCTTAACATACTGTAACCTGTGTGTGTATATATATATATATTTTTTTTTGTAAATCTACAATACTCCAATGAAAGTGAGAAGAAACAAGTGTATCACTCTGGACAGTGAGCAGCTGTTTTCATGTAGATTCAATTGATCTTACTTTCATTCATATTCCTGTGCTGTTATAGTCTCACAAAGGAGAAAATGTATATTAATTTGACCAACTAATACTGTAAAACTGGATCTAATAACCCTTTATAACTAATGAGATATTATAACATAATTTAGAAACAGACATGTTCTAAACTAAAATTGCCAAAAATCATGTATTAATACTGTGCAGCTAGCAAGTTGTTCTACAAAGTTTCTAGCTTTTAATATTATGGCCATAAACTGTATTATACTTATAACTAAGCATCATAGTTCCACAGAACACATTTTTGAGTGCTAGTTCAATACAAAGTTGTCATTCATTAAGACATCACTATCTATCTGAAAACTATTCAGTAACTGTGAGTAGTTGGAAATTCTCAATCCAGTTATCTGGCAAGTGTTCATATAAAAAGAACTAAACTCATATTTAGAAGTAGTTGGTAGACAGACTGAATTTCCCTCTTGCTCCTAAAGATTTGACTTTCAGCACAGAATTGAGGCATACTAGAAAGGGCACTGGAAACATGCACAAGTAATGCCCAGAATATGACCTATTCTATGAACAAATTATGTCAGTTTCCAGGTCTTGGTAACTCACTAGTTTTAAATTTACTTAAAAATATGCATGTGGACTGTAACAACTTGAATTCACGCATGCTAACAAATTTGGTAAGCACATTCCTTAAACATTGAAGCAAGAGTATAATTGATCTTGACACTCATGTGGCTTAGACTTGCTGCTTATTGCTACCTCTGTTTAATGGTAGAGGACTCTACCTCTCCTTTGAAGGCATCCTGCTTGAAGACCAAAATGTTGGAGTTGGGCACTTGCTTTGAATAGATACTATATACAGGTTGGACCTCCGTGGTCTGGCATCCTGGGAACTTGAGGTGCCCTGAACAAGGGAGTTTGCCTTACATGGGGTCCTCTCCTGGCCTCCGGCCCCAGATAATGCGCTGTCCTGGCCTTCCTGCCAGACTCCACTCCCCATGGCCACCAGCCCCACTCCAATTGTTGTCAGGGCTCTTCTGTGATTGGCTGGCCTGCCAGTGGGGCTCGGCTATCTGTCACCTTACCAGCTCATCTCCTAGCCTGCAAATTTTGTGGCTGGAGGTCTCTTGGCCAGCAATATCCATGTTCCTGCTAGGTCATGGATGTTGCTGGACCAGAGAGGTTGAACCTGTATTGTTAAATGCCAAGCTGACTTCCTGTATATAACCATGCAACTGCTGCAGCTGTTTTTCCTAGGGTAATATTTTAGCCAGCTCCAAACCGTTAAAAGCAAAGAGGCTCACAATGCTGAGTTATGCTGTACATAAATACCAGTTAATTGTTTCTATAAAAATACAGCAGATAAGTTCTTAAAAACTGGTAATGTTACTTAAAAGGAATGGAATTCCCAGATTTTTGCTGAAGGTTTAAAAAATAAACTTCTTGGGTATTCCATTAAATTATTCTTTCAGTAAAATGTAACATATTATTGGAAAATATTTTGGTATGGTGAACTGCCATTTTCCATCTTGAGTTTTGGCCTGAAAGGTTTGAGATCAGCAAAATAAATTTCTTACCAACACAGTGGTTCTAATGAAGTTTTATTGCTTTGATATTTTGCATACAAGACTTTGTGGATTTGTTTGTTTGTTCTCCTGTCCCCCACAAAAGAACTGATTTCTATTTCAACTTTATTTCCTTATCCTGTTTGATAGGAATGTTGTTGAGAATGGCTGTGCATGACGGCCTTAGGTTGCATATATATTAGGGATGTGAAGGACTAGTTGACAGGATAGTCTATTAGTCGCTTCCCCCGTTGTTGCCTTTTTGATAGAGGTAGCAACGGGGGGCGGGGCGGAAGGGGAGGGAGTACTTTAAAGCAGCAGCGCTGCTTGAAGTCTGGGGCCAGATCCTGGGCTCCATGCAGCGCTGCTGCTTTGAAACGCCGTGTGCAGCCCAGGGCCAGCTGGGTTGTCCCCAAGCTGCATGTGGCATTTCAAAGTGGCAGTGCCACGTGCAGCCTGGGACCAGCTGATCCTAGGCTCCACCTGGCACTGCCGCTTTGAAATGCCACGAGGAGCCTGACGCCAGGCTCCCCGTGCCGTTTCAAAGTGGTAGTGTCACACAGAACCTGGGCCAGCTGACCCTGGGCTCCACGTGGTGCTTTTGCCTTTGAAGTGTAGCAAGAGCTACACTTGCTACACTTTAAAGGTGGAGGCACCCTATTGACTAATCCAGTAGTCCATGCAAAATGCATTGACTAGTCAATTAGTTGATACTTAACATCCTTAGTATATATTTCTGCAATAAATTAAGCATAAAACTTAAACTAAGGGTAGTGACACATAATGTAAAACTCCTAAACTTGGATAAAAAGTGACCTACACCTGCCACCCTAATGCTTTGGATTTTCTTAATACAGGGTAACTCCTGAACTGGGAGTTGTAACCCCTCCAGGAGTCACAAGGTGGTTACATAGAGCTCACAAGGTGACAGCCCTGATTTCCCACTAAATTAAATTTCTGCTACCACTTTTATAAAGGGGGGGGGGGAAGAGGATCATAATCAGATGCTTGCTGTGTGGAAGAGCTCACCAGTACAAAAAGTTGGAAAACTACTGTCTCTATAAGATCACTGGAAGTACCTATGAAATTTGCCACAAGTACTAGAAGAACATAGTGGTGTTAGTTTGTTAAACCTTAAGAATTCTTCGACACTAAGACTTTCTCATCTCTTAGAGCAGTGGTTTTCAAACTTTTTTTTTCTCATGACCCAGCTGAAGAAAATTGTTGATACGTGTGCCCCACCATAATTTGACTAGTGTGGTCTCCAGGGCTGAGGATGAGAGCTTTGGAGAGGGTCAGGGCTGGGACACGAGGAGCTTACCTTGAGCAGGTCCCAGTCAGCGGTGGTGCTATCGCACTACAGATCATGCAGCACCCCAGAAACAGCCAGCATCAGGTTCCCAGCCAATGGGAGTGTGGAGCTAGTGGCTGAGGCAGTGGCAGTGAGCAGAGCCCTGTGTGCTTGCCCCTCTTCACCTAGGAGCCAGGCATGCTTCCATCCACTTCTGGGGTACAGTGCTGTCTATGGTGCCAGGGCAGGTAAGTAGCCTGCCTTGGCACCCCTGCTAGTCAACTGATCATCCTGCAGTAATGAGACTCAGTGCCTGACATTTCAAGACCCCGTACTGGGTTGCAACCCATAGTTTGAAAACCACTTTCATTGCTGGTTATTTGCATACAGGAGAAGCCCACAGACTAGAACTAGTGCCAGATTTAAATACGCTCTCTGCAAGCAGAGTGGATACAGGGGACAAATGAAGTGCACTAATAGTTTTCTCCAGAAATAGTTCCTGGAAACCATTAATATAGACAGAGGGTGTATTCTCAATTTACCTTTCAGTACTAAATTTAAAAGTAGGGGTCTACTGTAGATGTGATCAGCAGCATGCACTTAAGCTTAAATTTACAGCAAAAGATCACACTCTGTTTCTTCTACATATTATCTTCCTTAGACTCTAAATTAGAAATACATTTAGTCCAGTGAGAGAAAAGAACATAACAGCCATTACTGGGTCAGACCAAAGGTCCAGCTAGACTAGGGTGGGCAGGTTAAGGTCTGCAGGCTGGATCCCTGCCAGCAAAGCTGTTTGATCTGGCCTGTGGCCACTCTGCTCTCAGGCCAATTGAGGCCTGAGGGAAGTACATGAAATCATCTAGCCCCACCAGGGTGTGCAGCACCAGAAGGAACCGCCAGCTATTCAAAATAGCTTACAGTTCTCTAGGCAGTATGTGCCCTGGCAGGGCGGGGGCAAGGAGCAAAGACCATGTGTTCCCTCACTCCCAGGCCAATCAAGGCCTTGGAGGTGGGGGAGCGCACAAAGTCTTCTCATCCCACCAGAGGCAGGCTGCACTTAGAAGGAACAGCCCTCTTCTGCTTGAGGCCCCCACCCCTTTGGGTGTGGCTTGCGATCACTTCCAAAACTTATGAAGTGGACCCCCTGCAAAAATGATTGCTCACCCAGATCTAACTCATCATTCTGGCTTCTGACAGTGGTCAATGCCAGGTGCCCCAGAGGGAATGAACAGAACATGTGATCCATCCCTTATAGTACCTACCCAGCTTCTGAAAATCAGAGTCTAGGGACACCATCCCTGCTCATACTGGCTAATAGCCATTGATAAACCTATCCTCCATGAATTTATCTAGTTTGATCTGTTATAATCTTAGCCTTCACATGGAAAGGAGTTCCATAGGTTGACTGTGCATTATATGAAGTACTTTCTTTTAAACCTGCTGCCTATTAATTCCATTTGGTGCCCCCTAGTTCTTGTGTTATGGAAAGAATTAAATAACTCTTCTTTATTCACTTTCTCCATACCAGTTATGATTTTACAATATTCTCCTCGTAGTCATCTCTTTTTCCAGCCTGAAAATTCCTAGTCTACTAATCTCTCCTCTTATGATAGCCATTCCATATTCCAATCATTTTTGTTACCCTTCTCTGAACCCTGGGCAATATTTAAAATTATTAATAATTTGAACATGTGCTAAGGACTAAGGCCCAAGTAAATCTCTGCAGGAGCAGGTGGTGTGCAAGGATAGGGATGTGACTGTTCTAATAGCGAAGACTCAGGATAAATAGCTTGCAGTGCTCTCATCCATTTCTAAAGCCGATGTTGTACCTGTAACAACATGGATCCACGTGGCTTTGACTTCCAGTGAGAATGAGGAAGCTCCTGTTCTGAGAGTTTTCACAGGTGAATCTTCTTCATACTCTAGGTTGGTCTGAGACCTTTGATCTGATCTAGCTACATTCATCCCTCCTGTCAGGATCAACTTTATTCCTGGTCTAACAATGTCCTAAAGAAGAGACTATCCTGAGAGTTTAGAGTTGTTCTCCCATCTCACCAGTCAATGTCAAGGCACAGCCATTGGTACTGTCAGTTCTACCAAGGTCCAGCCTTTTCTTTGGATGAGTCAGGCTCCAGAGGAAGGGAGACGGCATGGACAGAAGCCCTAGAAGATCAAGGCTCTGGCCTCTGTCCAGGCACAATTGGCCAAGAGACAGGTGCTATCCTATGCTATGGGGTCCACCATTGGCAATATTGGAGACCAGCTCCTAAACACCCAGGATTGATGCATGAACCCTATTTGCCATCACCTGTCTACTCACAACCTGCCCCATGGGAGTATGTGGAGGAAGAAGGTGAGCCAGTTCAATGGTTCCAGGAGCAATTTTGTCGTCTTCACCAGCTGAGGTGATACAAATGGCTTCTGAGCAGTCCAACCAGCAACACCCAAAGACTACTCCCTCTGATAAAGGACACAAGAGGATTGACCTCTTCTGCTTTCCTCCAGTTCAGGATCTCAAACTATCATGCCTCCCTGACCAAATATGATTTTACTAATTATTCTAAGTTTATGGATTTTAAGGATAAGCTCACTGAGGATAGAACCTGCTTCAGAATGGCATCCAAAACTTCTCACTAGGCCACAGTGGATGTGGCAGCTACCCCCATATAAAGAGTTTCTGACAGGGCTGTTGAGACCTGCATCCTTTTACTGATGTCTCTTCATTCCCCTCTTCAGATATTTGGAGGCTGCTTTATCCAATTTGCTGAAAACAGGAGGGCCCTAACTACTGACAAATGGGTATTAGATATTATTTATAATGGCTATCTGATCACATTTCTGTACCTGTTACCCACAAGACCTTTCCTGGTTTCTTTTCCACACTCCTTGAGGGGATTCTACAAGAAAGGGACTCTCTTCTCCTCGGGGGAGCTACAGAAAGGGTTCCACCTTAACACCAAGAGAAGAGATTCTATTCCCCTTATTTCTTGATCCCTAAGAAGAATGGAGTTGCAGGCAGATGCATGACTCTCATCCACTCAACATGTTCCTCCTACAAGTGTAATTCCCCATGAATTCCTTGGTCTTAATAGTTCCCTCCTTATAGGAGAGCTCATGGCTTGTGGCTCTCAACATGAAAGAGACATACTTTCAGAAATTCACTCAGCCCACTGGAAATCCTCAAGTTCCTCTTTGGTCAAGACCATTACTAGTGTAGAGTCCTCTCCTTTGGACTGGCCATCGCAGTCAGCCTTTACAAAGGTTTTTTCAGTGGTGGCAACTTTGATGAGCAAAGTGGAATATACAGTTTTCTCATATCTCCATGATTGGCTTCTGACAGGCAAATACCACAAGGAACTCTAGTGGCAACTTGTATTCTGCTAAGAGTCTTTGGCCTTTTCTAGGTGTGTGCATCAACTACAAAAAACCCGCACTAAGCCACACAAGATGCATAAATATTATAGCAGAACACTGGACTCAACCACAGCAACAGCAAAGCTATCTTCTGAGAGATTTTAAGCCATGAAAGCACTCGTACGCTAAGTCATTATTTGACCCTGGACATCCGTCAGAACTTGCCTTTCCTCCTTCTGCCATGCAACTTCATGCACACACATGCCATTACCTATGCTTAAGCCAGTTTTCTACAAAATAAAGCCGATCTCCATGTACTTGCCAAAGAAGAGCAACATCAACAACAGAATGAGAATTCTTGCTAAGGTTTTAGACTCTCTTGTCCAGTGGATTAAACTAGGGAAGATTCAGGTGGGGATCCCTTTCTTCACACAGCTTCTCAAGGCACAGTTGTTACCAATGCCTCCTTTTTAGTTTGAGGCAGGAGCGGCCCGAGGCCGGCTGCAGCAGCTGGCACCCCAGGCGGAACACGCAATCGGTGTCCCCGCCTGCAGGGCTGTCAATGGACTGAGTCATCGGTGGGCGCCCCAGGCACCCCTGTGACGTCATCATCGGGCACCCCCAGGCGGCGGCACCCTAGGCAGCAGCTGAGTCCACCTATAGCCACGGACCGCCCCTGGTTTGAGGTGCTCACATGGATGATCATATGGACAAGGTGTCTGGACCATTGTTCCCTGTAAGCTGTGCACTTGGGCGGCCACCCGGAGAAATTCAGGTGCTGCCAGCTGATTAGCAGAGCGCCCACAGCTTCCCACAGCCACAGTATGTGTTTCTACTGGTGGTGCACATCCATTTACTCCACACAGATGCAAAACATTAGAGGGAATATTGGTCTGGACCTTGCAGGAGTCCAGAATGCTTACAAGTCTAGGCAGGTGGGAGTTCAGGGCTTCTACCCTGCCACTGGGTAGTGCAGGGACAGGGAACTTTTTTGGGTCAGGGGATGCTGACCCACAAAAAAAAACCACTCAAAGGCCACACTCAAGTGAGAAACAAAAAACAAAACAAAAAAACCCAAAACAAAACAAAACAAAAACCTCATTGACGTGGCCCCTGAATGAGCAGGAGAAAGAAATCCTCTCCACACCAGAGCATTGATGGGCCCAGGGTAGTAGATTTTATGTGCTCCAGCCCTGTGGGATCAAGGGGCCTGAAGCACCAGCGCTGGCTCCCCAATGCTGGGGGGGGGAGCCTCAGGAGACAGACTGAGGCAAGCTGGGGGCTGCATCCAGCCCCCGGGCTTTAGGTTCCCCACCCCTGAGGTAGTGGGACTCAGAGCTTCTGCCCAGTAGGGAGGTATTGGGGCAGAAGCCCTGTACCCCAGTAGGCGCCATCCCATTATGGCTCTTGAACGTCTAAAGAATATTGTATGTGGCTCCGAGGGCAAGTAAGTTTGGCCACTCCTGGCATACACCAATGGCATCTCTACAGCTATTACAGCCATGGACTACGTGGATCCTGGGTTTGTGGAAAGTAAACTTATTTTTCCTGGCTTCCACAAGAGCAGTCTGTAAGCTGTTCAAGGAACTGGACACTGAAAATATATATTATTTTCAAACTGTTTACTGAAGTCTTGTTAAAATTCAGAAGTCCATTTTTGTCTGCCCTGTATTCCATGCTCTTTGATGCTTTTACATGTTACATTTGCTGATTAATCTATAAGCTGCTTCTCACCATTAGGTGGCCCATGGTGCCTGGGCATCAGGATAATTCTTGGCCTGGGGGCCTGTCTCCACCAAAGTCTGGGGCAGGGTCTCTCCTCTGGCCCCGCCTGCCAGTTCTGTGCACTCACCTGGTGTATCCCCCCGCCCCTCCTGCCACCCAGAGGAAATTTAAAAGGGCCCGGGGGAGGTCCTACTGTCACCACTGGTTGCATAGTGGGGCTAGAACAGCTTCCTGATTGCTCACCCAGAGTGTCTCTGCAGTTAATGGGAGGCTGTGGGCATGGTGCCTGTGGGTAGCAGCATATGGAGACCCACTGGCCCTTCCACCTGGTGCCCCAGGTAAGTGCCTAATCCCCCTCTCCTTACATCCCCTCCAGTTTCCAAGCTACCTCCCTCATCCCCTCATGTACCCCCATGTCCTGCCCCAGCCCAGAGCCTGGACCCAGCAGCCAGACTCCATCCCAAAACCTGAACCCCTTCCTGCACCCAAACTGCTTCCCAAGCATGAACCCTGCACCCGATTATCCTGTCCCAGCCCAGACCCTATACCCAGCAACCTAATTACCCCACAGAGCCTGCACCCCAGACCTCCACGTGCACCTCAATCCCCTGCCACATACACCTTTTTGCGCAAGATCTCTTGCGCAAAAAAGCTTATTCCCCATAGAAAGAGGAATAACTCTTGTGCAAAAAAGCTCTGTCTTCTGACGATCTACTGCACTTTTTCTTGCGCAAAAATGCGCTTGTAGTGTGGACGCACTGCGAGTTCTTATGCAAAAACTCTTCAGTGTAGATGTAGCCCTAGAGTGGTTCACTGTCCCATGTAGTGGCACTTAGACCACTTACAGTGAATGATAAGAACAAGGGAGCTCTACAGCCCAGGCTGAGAGCCAGCTGGCTTTCTTGCTCAAGGTCCTAGGTTCAAATTTGCCTGGTGACAGTTACATTATCACAATTACCTGCTTAATATCCCTTTTCCCCCCTGACATTTAAAAGTCTTGGACTGAGCACATTTTTCAGTGAGACTGGGGTTTTTACTATGTCATCTACAGTTTTCTCTCCTTTGTTTACTGTCCCCAAAGTCTTCTACTGTAGTTGCTCATGTTTTCTTTCTTTTTTTAGCTTTTATTACACTACAGGTCGAACATCCCAAAACGGGGACTCCCTCATCTGGCAACATTTGTGGTCCAGCAGGATCATGGGTGTTCCCGGACCAGGCAGTCCTGGCTGAGAGCCCCCGTCAGCGGCAAGTGGGCTGGTGGTTTGGAGTCCCGTGGGCCTGGGGCTGGGACCGGGAACCCCAGTAGCGCAGCAGGGGCTGCAGCATCCCCAGTAGCAGGGCTGGGCACAGGGCAGTCGCAGCAACCATGGTAGCAGGGCTGGAGACATGGCAGCCATAGCAGTCCCAATAGCTGGGCTGGGCATGTGGCAGCCACAGCAATCCCAATAGCAGGGCCGGGGCATCTGGTAGCAGGGGACCTCATCTGGTATGACAAATTCCCTCATTTGGGACTGGTCAGGTTCCAAGGGTGCCAGAACAGAGAGGTCCAACCTGTAGTATTTGCATACCCATGTTTCCCAGTGAACTGCATACTCCTTCACTTTCATTCACATTTCTTCTGTTCTGGATATAGGTCTATCATCTGCCTTATCTCTTATGATGTATAAGAATTTACTCTGTACTCATTGCTCTTAAATGTCTACCTGTAAATAGACCTGGGTAAGTATTAATATAAAAGCCCTAATAATCTCACAACATTAAGGCACTGCAGGACATAAAATTCTGTATTTTTAAAGTACATTCCTTCAGAACAGTGTTTCTCAACCTTTTCATGTGGGCCACAACCTTTGGATTTAAATGCCTGGTGGGGTTCAGGTTTAAGCCCTGGGCAATGGGGACTGAAACATGTACCTTAGCTTTATGAGGCCTCAGACAATTGACCTGCTTCCTACTCCCTCATGCAAACCCAAAACCTGTTCTGTGGCCCCCTATGTTGACAAACATTGCTTTGTTTGCAAAGCGATTTAAGTGTTGCTAATGTGCTAAATCTCCCAACCGTCTCATTTTAGAGACAGTGAAACTGAGGCATAGCGAGGCTGGTGGTTTGTCCAAGGTCACACAATGATAGTAAGTGTATGTGGTGCTGATTCCAAGCCCTCTCAACATCAGTTCATGCTTCATGTTAATTAATCTATTGTAGGGTAGATTGGTTAGAGCACCATGCTGAGACCTGGGTTCAGGTCCCTGCTCTGCCACAAACTTCTGCCACAGAACACTAGAACTTGAAGGGACCTCAAAAGGTAATCGAGTACAGTCCCCTGCCCTCGCTGTAGGACCAAGCACTGTCTAGAGATCATCCCTAACAGGTGTCTGTCTAACCTCCTCTTAAATATCTCTAGTGATGGAGATTCCACAACCTCCCTAGGCAACTTATTCCAGTGTTTAACCACCCTGACAGGCAGGAAGTTTTTCCTGATGTCCAATCTAAACCTCCCTTGCTCCCTCTTTGTTTCCTTATCAAGTAATTCAGCAGCTCTGTGCCTTCCTTGGCTGAGATGGGGACAGTAATGCGGGAGGATAAATGCGCTACTATGAAGTGCTCTGAGCTGCGCTGTTGAAAAGCCCTAGGTAAGAAGCAGGGGCTATTGCAATGGAGGTTGGAGGGCGAGCAGTATTTTCGGGCCCACACCTGGCCAGCAAGTCCACTGAAGAAAACAAACTGCTCTTCCCTTGGGCCTTGCGAGGGCTGGGCTTGGCTGGAGGAGTTGTTATTATTGTTGGCATTTCTAAGGGTCCTCTCCCTGCCACATGTGGGCTCCTCACTCCCCTCCACGGGCGCCGGGCGCTTCCCCCGCGCGCCGCGTCCCGCCATCTCTCAGGCTCCAGCTAGGCAGGGCACGTGCCAGGTCGGGCGGGGATCCCGGCGGGACCCCTAGCCTCAGCCTGTCGGCGGGAAACCGGGTCCCCTCACTCCGTCACTGCGGCCACTCTCCCCCCTCCCCCGCTCCTCTTCTCAGGCGGCGGGCGGCTCGTGTGACCTGTCCTGCCCTGCCCTCCCCTCGCCCTGGCGGGCGGGCGGGCCCAGCGGCTAAGTCCGGCCCCGCCCGGCGCCCTGGGCTGCCCCGTCCCCGGCGCCGCAACAGAGCGGAGCGCAGCTCGCCGGGCTAGGCCCGCGCCACAGACCCAGGGACGGACCCGCCCTCGCCAGGCCCGCGCGGCTCGCAGGTACCTGCAGCCTCTAAGTGCCGCGAAGCTTCTGTCCCTCGGGCACCGGCCCCTTAGCCCCGGCGCGCGGAGCGGGGGTGTCCTGCTCCGGCCGCCGGGCCAGCTCGCCTGCCCTGGGCCGCCCTGCGCGCGAGGGGTGTGGGGCAGGGCTGAGACCTGCTGCTGGCGCTGCCACGGGGCTGGGAATCTGGGCACACGCAGCGGTCTGATTTAATCCTCCAGCCTCCTGCAAAAGGCCCTGCGCTCCTTCGGCCCGCCTGGAAGTGCCCTGCGGTTGGTTATTGCTGAGAAGGGCACGAATCAACATGAGTACAATGAGAATAAAAAGCATGGCTTTTCAGAGTTGTTGCTGTAACTCTGCCTCGGGCGGCGGGACCATCAGAGTCCGTATCATTGCTAAACGAGCTGTTAGTGCGAGACAAAAATGAAACGGGATTTTCCCCAAAATTATATTGGTTTCTACATTTTAAAAAACGGAATAAGACTTTCAAAAATGTAGCAATGTCCCATGTTGATATTCTATAAAATCGCAAAGGGTTGAAGCTGACACATTTCAGATGTGTCAAAATGAGATATGACACTAAAAGTTTTTTTTTTTAATTTTGTAAACATTTTTGAAACGTTGCCATTTTGTCATGATTCGTAATGGTTTTTTAAAAATACTGAATGTTTCTGTGGGCTGGAAAATGGTTTCCAAGGAGCTTTGAGCATCAGGCTGGACTCTGCTCTGGCCACTTTCAGTCATTAAAACATAATTTTAAACATTTAGTTTACTTCATATTTCCTCAGTTTAGACACTAAAAAAATGGGCCACTCTCGCTTTTATTTTCTAGTCAACAGCACTTTCATGTTTTTATGCATTTATCACAATATTCAGTGTTTTGGTTGTGAATACTGCAACGGAATGCATTAAACTTTCCCCTGAAGACTCATCTCTAGAGAAAGCTATTATGATGTTGTTTCCGTTAGTGTCACATTTTGTAAACATTTACTTTTTTTATAGTGAGTGACATCTTGTAATCATACTCCCATTCATGGGCAATAAAGACCAACTTTAGCTCTCCAGTGTATGCATGTGCGAGCAGGTTCATTGGAAATTTTCAGAGATTTGGTACTTCACTAGCCTCCCTCCTTACAACTACAACTTTTACTTTCTCTTCTGTTTTGTTTTGAGGGTCACAGAAAAAGATCCAAGCTGAATCCAGTTTCTTCTAGCCTTTGATGAGAATTATCTGAGCACACAGAGAGTAGTAAGTAGCAAAGTACAGTAATTTCACTGAGATTCATTTTATTTCTTTTGTGTATTGTGTGCAGATTGTTACAAAAGTGCCTTGTTTACTATTACTAGAGGGTTGCCACTTGAATATTAGCTTCCCTGTGACCTTGGCTAACATTTTTCTTCACTTCTTACTAGCCCTTTAGTAAGTGAGAATGAATTCCTAACATTCTGCTGCTGTCTGCACAGAAAAGGGCTCTGGATCCAAACAGAAACAGAAGAACAGAGACATCAGAACTTGGTGATGACTTAGCAGAACTACCCTGAATTAGTTTCATTAGAGGTCTGTCACTAGGAATAGGAATCTGAAATATTTTAAAAGATTTTTATTATGTGTGATGCAATTTTCTTTAGCTTAGGACAGGGGTGGCCAAACTGCAGCTTGTGGAACTCCCCTTCCCTCCCCACCTATTCTCCATCTACCAGACCGGAGGTGTGTGGAAAGAGAAGCTTGAGACTTCTGTCTTACAGTGGGTTGGTGGTGTAGAGGCTTCTATCCATCAGGCTCAGGGCTTCATCCCTGCAGAAAGGATGACTCAGGGCTTCAGCAGAAGTGGGGCTGATGCTCCAAGCCCTGTAAGATGCCTCCCACAGGGCTGAAGCCCTGATCCCCAGCCCTGGATAAGTGTGCCATGGCTCTCAAACTTCTGAAGATTGTTGTATGCAGCTCAGAAGCCCAGAAAGTTTGGTCACCCTGGCCTAGGATGAAGAACCTCTCAGAAAGGCTCACCCTAAGTATGGAGGAAAAGCATTGTTTTCAGCCTTAATTATATAGGCAGGAAAGGACCAGATGTGATGCTATGTTGTTCCACTTTCCACTACAGTGCTCCTCCATGAGTCCCACTATTTCTATCTCTGCCTCTTCCTCACCCTACAAGAAAAAAGCCAGAATACAGCACATGCAATTTAAATCAAGCTAGACGCCCATAAGATCTGGGTGCCATTTGTGGGGGAAGAGTGCACTTTTTTTCAATTGCCAGTGAGGAGGATGTTAATAATGTAAACAATGTGGGGATTATTGACACAAATGACATCAACAATCATAAACTGCTATAATTATATTGCTTGTGCCTGTTCGCACAAAGCTCCTTGTGTAGGTGGAGCACAAACACAGTGCACTGACAGAGAGAGCAGTGCACTGTGGGTAGCTATCCCACTGTGCAACTTGCCACCTTCTGCAGCTAGGAGTTGTGGGAATAGGGAGTGGATTACAGTGCATCATGGGTGACATCTTGACATCCCATGATGCTGTTCATTCCATGGGCTTCTGACTACATTTTGCACCATTTTTCAACAGTCCCTGTAAACTATGCATCCACTATATTTGCTTGAGAGCATGGATCCTGCACTGGTCTCTAGTTTTATAATCAGTGTTATGAACACTGTGCAGCTGTGCAGCTGATCATGCCTCTCAAGCCTCTTCCCCGAGTGATGTAGCTGGGAGCTGGCAGAGTAGGCTGGGGTTGTCATTCCACTTTCCCCTTATGCTGATGTGTGTGGGGGAGGGCTTGATCTCTGCTGCCTCCCTGCACTCCTCCACGGTATCCCTCCCTGCACTCCCCTGCAGCCTTTGAGTGTACCCATCTCATGGGGGCAGGGAAGGGTGTAGGTGCTCAGGCTGCACAGGGTGTCAGACCTGCTAGGGATGACCCTGTCTGCCAAGGAACCTTCCACAGAGGATTAGTGAGTACCTCCATGATTGTTTCCTAGACAACTCTCTGGAGGATTTCTGTGAAATCTTGTGCATTATCACACTTTTCTGCAAGGCCCCACTGCTTAGCTGCATAGGGGAATATGAAGCAGAGTCAAACACAGTCTTATACATTTCTGTCTCTTAATCCACTTCTACCATATAACAAAGCTTTGCCTCTTGTAACTGGATGTTCTAAGGATGTTAAGAAGTGAGTAACTGACTGTGTAGTCGATACAATTTGCATCAACAACACAATTAGTCAATAAGGGGAGGCGGGGTCCAGGAGCTACCCCCACTGCGGCTCTGCAGTTTAAATGTAGTAGGAGCAGGGTGCGCAGGTGCAGGAGCCAAGCAGCTCTTACTACATTTTAAAGGCAGAGGTGCAGTGGTCCGGGATCCAGCACGAGCCAGGACTGCTTCGTCCTGCCTCACGCCGGGTCCCAGACCTACCCCTACTGCAGCTCTGCCTTTTAAATGTAGTAAGTGCTGCCTGCCTCCTACTACATTTAAAAAGCAGAGGTATAGCAGTCCAGGACCCAAACCGCTGCACCTTTGCCTCCCCTGCTCCCCCACCACACCATGGAGACAGTGCTGGGGAAAGCCATCTTTTAAGCTGGCTTGCCCCAGCACTGGCTCCTGCTCACCCCTCCCTTGCTGCCTCTGATACAGAGGCAGCAAAGGGGGGAAGCAAATAGTCAAGTAGTGGCTCTACCCGATAAGCCTAGTCATTTAGTTGCTAACATTCCTAGCATGTTCTGCTCAAGCTATCCATAATCCTGATAGCATTTATTATTGCTTATTTGTAATAATTATTTGGCATCCACTGAAGTGTTGTCTTTTTTTTTTTTGTTCAGACAGAATACAAAAGTTAGAATCCTTTGCAGAGTGCTTCTCAACACATAGGGTATGTCTAAACTACATGCCTCTGCCGACAGAGGCATGTAAATTAGACATACCGACATAGTCAATGAAGCGGGGATTTAAATATCCCCCGCTTCATGAGAATAAAAATGGCCGCCGCACTGTGCCGGCTCAGCTGTTTGGCGGCACAAAGCGGCAGTCAAGATGCGGATCAGTTGGCAAGGGAAGCCTTTGCCAACCGATCCCTTATGCTTCGTGCATAAGGGATGCCTCATGTAGTCTAGACATACCCATAGTCTCTTAAGTTGGGGACAGCAAACTGGTTGTGTTTTAAATAGATTCTAAATGGAGATAAAGTGTTGAACTTTTTGTCTGATGGGCCATTTGCCAAGCCTGAATGTGTGGTGGGTACCCATTCAAACACGGTGTCCCTTGTTGAGAAAGCATATCAGGGATGAGAGAATAAAATCTTTTAAGGTCTAATGACCATATTTTATTGCATAACTGAACAAACTGAAAAGGATAAGACAGAATCCTCAAGTGTGGCCGGATGTACTGGAACTCAGCTTTAATTTTGACTCTGCTGCTGTTGGCATACAATTACAACACTAAGGGATGTTGATGATTAATTGTGTAGTGGTAGTGAAGTAGGCCGTTCTTTACTCTCATACTTTCATGCAGTTCAGCCTATGAGATGAGATCATTCTTCATGGGGTACATTCTGGAACTATATTCTGTTTGGCTACAAAAGCAATGTTATTGTACACAGTCATATTTTGATTGGCATCTCTCTCTCCCTAACAAACAGTATTTAGGCCCAAAATAGGAATAATTTGAGTGTGAGATGGTTGTATAGTTATTTAATGTTGGGCCAGGAAATATGTATCTGCAGATGTAAACCAAACCCTTTAAACTTTAGGCCTCACTCTAATAACACCACTCCCTTTCTTGCAGTGGATTTTCAGGTTTTGAGTGCAGGGTAGAACTGGAAAAGACAGCTTCTGTCTCAAGCTGCTCCTAAGAACATAAGAACTGCCATACTAGGTAAGACCAACGGTCCATCTAGCCCAGTATATGTTTGCTGACAGTTGCCAATACCAGATCCACCAGAGGGAGGGAACACAACAGGTAATCCTTAAGTGATCCCTCCCCTGTCACCCACCTCTGGAGAACCAGAGGCTAGGGACACCATTCCTACCCATCCTGCCTAATAGCCATTGATGGACCTAACCTCCATGAATCTATCTAGCTCTTTTTTGAATCCTGTTAAAGTCCTAGCCTTCACCACATCCTCTGGCAAGGAGTTCCACAGGTTGACTGTGCGCTGAGTGAAGACAAATTTCCTTCTGTTTGTTTTAAACCTGCTGCCTATTAATTTCATTTGGTGACCCTTAGTTCTTATATTGTGGGAATGTGTAAATAACTTTTCTTTATTTACTTTTTCCACACCAGTCATGATTTTATAGATCTCTGTCATATCCCCCCTTAGTCTCCTCTTTTCTAAGCTGAAAAGTTTGTGTCTTTTTAATCTTTCTTCACATGGGACCCGTTCCAAACCCCTAATAATTTTTGTTGTGCTTTTCTGAACCTTTTCCAATGCCAATATATCTTTTCTGAGATGAGGAGACCACATCTGTACGCAGTATTCAAGATGTGGCCATACCATGGTTTTATATAGAGGCATTAAGATATTTTCTGTCTTATTCTCTATCCCTTTTTTAATTATTCCTAACATTCTATTTGCTTTTTTAACTGCTGCTGCACACTGAGGCTATGTCTAGACTGCAGACTTCTTTCGGAAGAAGCTTTTCTGGAAGAGATCTTCTGAAAAAACTTCTTCCGAAAGAGCGCGTCCACACTGCCAAAGTGCCTCGAAAAAGCGATCTGCTTTTTCGAAGGAGAACATCCACACTGAATGGACACTATCTCACATTTAAACTGTAATTACTATGGATGGAGTGGCCACTAGGGCACCTGTGTTTTTTCCTCTTTCCTCCTCTTCCGAAAGAACTCATTTTTACCCGTCCACACACGACTTTTTCTGAAAGAGCTCTTTCAGAAAAAGGCTTCTTCCTCGTATAAGGAGGATTATCAATGCCAGAAAAACCCTTCTGTTCTTTCGATTTTCTTTCAAAAGAACATGATTGCAGTGTGGATGTAATTGAAGTTTTTTCGGAAAAACGGCCTTTTTTCCGAAAAAACTTTGTAGTATAGACATAGCCTGGGTGTTCTGCACTGCACTGCTCCTGAATGTTCAAAAAGCAAAGTGCCCTATTTTTTTCTTAGCGTACGTCTAAACTACATCCCTCTTTCGAAAGAGGGCTATAAATTAGACACATCGAAATTGCAAATGAAGCCAGGATTTGAATTTTCTGTGCTTCGTTTGCATAATCGCGTCACGGCGTTCTTTTGAAAAACGCTATTTCGAAAGTGAAACCACTGTCTAGATGTGGTTCTTTCAAAAAGAAAAGCCTTTTTCGAAAGATTCTGTACTCCTCAAAAAATGAGGTTTACAGGATCTTTCGAAAAAGGCTTTTGTTTTCAAAAGAACTTTATCTAGACCGCGGTTTCACTTTCGAAATAGCGTTTTTCAAAAGAACGCCGTGACACGATTATGCAAATGAAGCGTGGGAAATTCAAATCCCGGCTTCATTTGCAATTTCGATATGTCTAATTTACATCCCTCTTTCGAAAGAGGGATGTAGTCTAGACATAGCCATAGTGTATAAGGATTTGTCTACATTAAAAGTGGTGGGTTAAGCTGAACTATTTTATGATAAAGTGGTTTGCACCTACATGCACAATTTTTTGTCGCGAGTCATCTGATGTGTTAACCAGTGTTAATATGCTCCCTATGGAAGTGGGTATACTGAGGTGTAGGATGAGTTTATTCAGAACAAGTAGGTGTGGATGTATCCTCATCCTGAAACAACTGTTCTATATCTGACAGTTCTTCAGCTGGTTTCCCAATCTGCTTTGTTGACTATGTGGATCAGCTTGTCTGTTTACCTGTGTGCCCTCTACTGTTCTGAAGTCATGTAGACGTGACTGTCACCTCCCTGTTTAAATGGTGGCATGCGGCTGTACATGGCTGTACAAGATTCCAGCTCATGGAAATGATTATTTAGCAACTGTGCCTCATGTTTCTGTGTAGCCCAAGGTTGAGGTCTTGGACTTCATTGTCCTCTGGGGAGAGGTGTAAAGAGAAGTCACTGAGTGCACATGTCTACAAGTGCCTATCAGAACAAAAGAAGGAGCGTTCCCAGGACTTGATCTGATGCTGCCATGAGGGAAAGGAAGTCTGTCTGTGTTTTAGGAATGTTGGGGTCAAAAATAAGGACCCTGTTTGAGCTCACGTGAGTTGGCAGCTACTGTGATGAGCTGGGTCATATTGTTTGGCAGAGACCACCTCTGAAACATGGAACATAGTGAACTCTACTGAGAACACCCCAATAGATGCTGGCCGGGTTGCCAAGGTGGAGAAGATTGAAAAGATCTTGCATTTTGGAATCAACATGCTTAACCCCCGAACCTGAGGTAAACACAGTATTGGAGATCAGGAGGACCCTTAAACCTAGGCAGAGGACCAACCTGAATCACAATTGGAGACCCAACCAGGGGTAGAGGGGCATCTCTTCCAGTAAGTATTATTTGCTGTATTACAACACAACTGGACCAGGAGATTTAAACCACTTAGCTCATGGTATTTTCAGGGCTCCGCCATGTTGGCCTACCATCTGTCAACATCATCAGCTTTTAAACCGCACATCTTTTTGCTTATAATAGGAGCTGCTTCAGAGAGTTTAAAAATTCTGTCTCATTTATTTCCAAAACACACAATCCCCAGCAGAAACTTACCAGGTTCTACCCCCACATTCTTCTTCCACAATGCTTATTGTTTTCCCTCCCTCCTGACTTGACCCTTGTCCCCATTTAAGGTGATAGCACTATATGGGTTAAAAAATGAGAGCCATTGAATGGAAAAAATGCTTATTGTAATGGTAGATACAGGAAAGAGAAAGCATTAGAACTGTTTTTTTGGCTTGCAGTTTCATTTAATTCCCATGGCTTAAGGGAATTTGAGTCATTATAAGGTAAACCACAGAAATCAGGCTAAACAGACATTTCAGAAAGTAAAGAGATGTTGAGGTCTCCTCTCTCCTCTTTGCATTACTGCAAAATTCTATTTATTTGGCAGTGCACTTTATGCTGATCTGCTGATGTTAAAATTATGCTAATTTAACACAGAGATTGCATGGCAGTCCAGTTCTCTTGGTACTGCCTATATAGTTTGTGGTTCCCTTCCACTCCTTTACCAATGATGGGGGCACTATCTTGGAAAACAACAGCATAGCATATTTGCCCAGTTTGTCAATTGCCTTTTTGAACAGAAGCCTTTTTTGCCTTTTGGAAACACACCTCAGGGTAGCATCCTTCTCAAAGTAAGGACAGCCTTCAGAGGTGCATATGCAATTATTAGCCTGCCTCTGTTGCCCCAACCAGGTCCCATTAACCTGCAGAGATACACATGCAACTAATAGCTTGTGCCTACTGGCTATACGTGCCTGTCCCACTCACCTGCAGCCTACAGGGCATTTATTAAACATCTTCCCCAGCTGCATCAAGAATGATCTCACCTGCCAACCAACACACTCTCACTGCAGTTGCAAGGGTTCTGTGCACATGGGGAAGAAGTTTAAAGACCATTGCCAAGTTCATCCACAACTGGGAAGAGCCTATCAGAACGGAATTCCAAAACTACAGAAAAACAATAACATCTTATTATTGTTGGCATAGAGGCTCTGATATGGACAGTGACCAGTTTGAGCTTTCTCTTCTCCCTGTACTACCTAACACATTAGTAGGATGCGAACCAAGAGGCCAATGACAGGCCAATCTATATAAGAAAAAGAGGTCAAGAGATGACATGTGTGTTGACCTTATATCTGCATCCCTGCAAGAGAGTAAAAAAAAAAGGAGGAAAGATTTCCTTAAGCATGATAAAGAGGGGAGAGGGAACAGGGAAATGGCTAGGGTCTTATAGGCATAGCTGCTGAGGATGATGAAGAGGTAAGCACCACTACTGGAAAACATAATGGCACCAAGTTCAAGGACACCGCTCCAACCTGTCCTGCAGCTCTCTCCTCCTAATAACTGCATACAGGATACAACCTTTGCCATTAGCTTCACGGAACAAGCCCTCCCCTCAGTGTTCCATAGTACAAAGCAGTCTGGAGGTCATCAGATACTAGGAAAATGCCTTAACTCCTTCAGCTGCAAGGGGCAGGCCTTTCTGTTGCCATCCAACACCCCAAAATGTGGAGAACATTTTTCACTCCTCTCACATACACAGATCTGCAACTTTAAACACATAAGTGCACTCAGCATTTTAAGTTTTGCACTGGACTTTTAACTTTGAATCATGTTATGTTTATTCAATAAAGTGTTTGTTTTTTTTTAACTATTCGCAGTGTTTAACTTGGTGTATTATCTGTTAATTATTAACCATTAATTGAAAGTGTCATGACATTCTTTGTTTGAAAGAATCATGAGCTTTATATGTTTCAATAAAATCCCCACCTGCATGGATCATGATAAAAGCCTTACACAAAGGTATATACATTGTTCACAAGTTTGTCTTAGCCTCACAGTAGAAGCATAATGAATCCCTGACCAGTTGTAGTACTTGGTAGTTACTGCCTCTCTGGCCATTCAAAAACTTAAAGAATTCTTCTTTCGGTCCTCGGCAAAGTTGTGTCTTTTGATCCTCACATAGGGTTGTGCAAAACAAAACAAGCATCTATCACGCAAGCCAGATATTGCTCATCAGCCTCCAGCCTTATCATCAGGTGCCTCCATCTACCCATCAGTCTTCCAAGTGCATGTTGCACTGTCATTCTTCAGCCACTTGGGATTTAGTTTAACAGGTCCTTTCTCCAATCCAAGTATCTAGTAGGAGACTTCATAAGCCAGGGAAGCAGAGGGTACTAATAGGAGGAGTGATAGCATCATCAGTGTCTAGAGTGGTTCAGGGAAACAAAATTTGTGTTTCTCATTGCAGAAAACAAGCCAGAGTTTAAAATCCCATTATCATTTGCAGACCACCCCACATTCATACTGGTGAATCTTTCATAGTGTTTGGCCAGGCCTTGCAGCATCACGTATTTATGCATTCTGGGATTGTTTTTACTGCACATAGTTAGAATCTAGTGAGGAAGTAATATACCAGGAGATGTCTGCCCAGAATGCTGACCTCTTGTTTTGAAACAATGCAGTGCTGTGCTTAACTGGGGATTACAATGCAGCATTGACAAACTGCTCGTGCAGCCAGTGCTCTGCATCTTAATGCAGATACACAAAACCTGCAACAGCTTTCAAGTGCAGACGGGCTTTGTCCAGAATTCTGACACTTGAAAGTGTAAATGGCCACTAGAGATTTGAATCCAGTGGAACAGATTCACTCTTGCTAAATGGAAGCTCTAGTCTTGATGCTACTTTTTTATAATATGTGTATATATTTCATGTTTTGGGGAATATTATAGCAGGAAGAAGAGATGAAATAATGAGAACTATAGAGAGACAGAAATGATACTGAAACTTTGTTTTGTTTAGACAAGAGGATTCATAGTTCAACTTAGAAAGGTAAGTATGTTGCTATATTGTTCAGGATTAGTGCAGTATATTCCAATTTAGATATTTATTTTTAATTTAAACATTAGCTGGCTAGCAGGACTCATGCATGCAGCTTTTGTTTGGGACACTACCCTAGTACAGAATCATAGAAATTTGGGGCTAAAAGGGACCTTGAAGTCCTCGAGTCCAGCTTTCTGTGCTGAAGCAGGACCAATTAAACCTAGACTATCCCTGACAGGTGTTTGTCCAGCTAGTTTTTAAAAGCTTCCAGTGATGGGGATTCCATGACCTACTTTGGAAGCCTTGTCCAGTGCTTAACTACGCTTATAGTTAGGAAGTTTTTCTAATATCTAACTTAAATGTCCCTTGCTTCAGATGAAGCCCATTACTTCTTGTCTTACCTTCAGTGGCCATGAGGAACAACTGATCACCAGTCCTCTTAAAACAGCCCTTGTCATTCTGGAAGTCTTACCATGTTCCCCCTCAGGCTTCTTTTCTCAATGTTAACCATGCTAGCTTTTTAAACTGTCTTCATAGGTCAGGTTTTTTAAAGTTTTTATCATTTTTGTTGCCAACTTTGGACTCCCCCCAATTTATCCACATCATTTTCTGTTGTTCTCAGGATTGTTTCCAGTTTGTCTTTCCTAAATTGTGGTGCCCAGAACTGGACTGATGTGAGGCTTCACCAGTGCCAAGTAGAGTGGGACAGTTACCTCCCTGTTTCTTATATACAACACTCCTGTTAATAACCTCAGAATCATATTAGCCTTTTTTGCAACTGCATCACGTTGACAACTTATATCCTGTTTGCAGTCCACTATAATCCCCAGATCCTTGTAAGTAGTACTGCCACCTACACAGTTATTCACCATTTTTAGTTGTCAATTTGCTTTTCTTCCCTAAAAGTACTTTTTACTTGTCTTCAGTGAATTTCATCTTGCTGAATTCAGACTAGCTCTCCAATTTGTCAAGGTAATTTTGAGTTTTAAACCTGTCCTCTAAAGTGCTTGTATCTCCTTCCAGCTTGATTATCATCTGCAGATTTATAGCATATTCTTTACTTCATTATCTAAGGCATTAATATAACTACTGAATAGTACCGGGCCCAGGACTGACTCCTGCAGGACCCCACTAGCTATGCCCTCCTAATTTCAAAGCAAACCAGTGAGGCGTAAGAGAGGAAATAATTTCTTTGCTTCAGTCAGTGTAATGGAACTATTTTTTTCAGAGTCCTGCTGAGCCAAGATAATGTTGCATTTGCAGCTTACATTAAAATCACTATCATAGCACATGATCTGGAACAAAGGTCCTGAAAGGTAATACAGGTTGGACCTCCCTGGCCCGGCACCCTCGGGACCTGACCTATCCTGGATGAGGAATTTTGCTGGACCAGGGATGGCCATTTCTGGCTCCTCTGCCACCAGCCCGCTCCAGCCCTGGCCCAACCGCTGCCCTCCCAACTGGCTCTCCCCTTTCACTGGCCCTGCTGCCCTGTCAGCTGCTGCTACCCTACCGGGAAGCCCCGCCACCTCTGCATACCAGGCTCCTGCCGTTGCGCTAGTTCCTCCTGCTGTGCCAGGCAGCCCCGCTGCCTCTGCTTGCCGGGCTCCCACTGCTACGCCCAGCAACCCTGCTGCCTTTGCGCCACCTGTGCGTACACCGGGGCTCCTGCTGCAGTGCCCAGCAGCCCTTCTGCCTTCGGGCACTGAGCTCTCAGTGCCGCTCCACTGCCTCTGCACGCTGGCTTCCCGCTACAGAGCCTGGCTCCTGCCATTCCAGGCAGCCCCGCAGCCTCTGCATTGTCCTCCTCCTGCTGCGTGTGGGGCTCCCACAGTCCTACAGGGAAGCCACACTGCCCTGCCAGCTTGCAGGACTCCCTGCTACTAGCCCTCTCCACCAGGACTCTCTGGTCCTGGAACATGTTTCTGGACCAAAAAGTCCCAGTTTAGAGAGTTTCAACCTGTCCTAGAAAGCAAACAGTATAATGCAGTAGTTTTCAAACTTTCAGATTGGTGACCCCTTTCATGCTGCAAAATTATGAGTGTATCCCACCTTACAAATTAAAAGTGTAGTTTTTATATTTCAAACTATTACAAATGTTGGAGGTGAAATGGGGTTTGGAGTGGAGGCTGAGAGCTCATGACTCCCTCCCAGCAATAACCTGTCACAACTCCCAATTTGAGAACCTCTGGCATAAGGGAACCAAAAAAAGAGCCTATTATTACACAGTCTGAAACCTTTGTAATAGCATTTTTGTTTAACTTTTGAAATTGCCGTTGGACTAAAACCAATTGCTGTAGTACTACATTTAGATAACACTTCTGCTTTATGTACATTTGGTACAGTAAATGTATGAGGCCTTTCTATTTTAATCTCATTGTTCATTTCACAGTCATTCTTTGAGTGAGATAATTTAGCAATCTTAAATGTATCATAAACACTTTGCTTGCATAAGTTCACTGTCCCACATGGTGGTACTTAGGCCACTTACAGAGGGAGAGAATGAGTCTGCTCTACAGCCTTAATTGCGAGCCAGTTGTCTTTAATTGCTCAAGCTGTAGAACAGGGGTTGGCAACCTTTTCAAATCAAAGAGCCAAACTACATCAAAATTCAGAACAGATGGTTAACAAAGAGTCATATAAAAATGCCCATTTGAAAATATACAACTTAATATTATTGCTAATTGACATTAATTAATAATAATATAAATGAATCGTACTCACAGACTTTATTCAATGGGACTTCTGCTGCTGCATCTTTTTGTACATTTCTTTGAAGTTTACGTCATAACTGGTCAAATCCAGCTTCATGCACGCATTCAGGTTGTCTTCTGTCAATCTTATGGCAGGGGGCTGGGGATGTGGGGGTCCAGTAGTCTGGGTTGGTGTATATGAGGCACTCAGGGCAGGGGGTCTGGGTATATGATGGACTCAGGGCTGAAGTGTGGGGGGTGCAGGAGTATTATGACGCTGCAGTCAGATGGTGGCTGGGCCCCAGTTTGGGCTTTTTGCGCCCCACATGGCTCTAAGGCTTCCTGTCCCAGGTAAGGTTGCCAGGTGTCCGGTATTGACCCGGACAGTCCAGTATTTTCGCCTCCTGTCTGGTAAAAAATTCAGAAAATACCAGACACCTAAAATGTCCGGTATTTTCTGTTTTTTTTCCATGACAGGAGGTGAAAATACCGGACACCTGGCAACCCTGCGACACACTCAGCAACTAGGCTCGCCCCCCCGCCCCCAGACCCTCTGCTTACCTCGTTCTGCAGGGAAGCTCCCTTCTGGCTCGACCAAGAAAACGAGATGGCCGCCAGCAAAAAGCCTAAAGTCCTGAGCAAGGGGAAGCAATGCCTTCCCTGGGTCTTAATGCTCAACCCCTCCTCTTCCTATCCATATTCTGACTCTGCACGCACTTAAAGGGGCTATGCTGTTTTAATGCTGTTTTATTTTATTTATGGGTTTTTTTTTTTTTTTTGCTTAATAACTCTTGGGGTCCTCCCCCCCAACAGAATTTTCCCCCCGGTGTTTTGTTGTTGTTTTTTTTGGGGGGTGAGGGGGGTCTTCAGTATTTTTGGTTAAACCATCTGGCAACCCTAGTCCCAGGCATGGCTTCCCACTGCTCCATTGGCCGGATTTTGGCTCTGGGCTTTCCCATCCCCAACCCCTCTGCAGGAAGCCGGCACTGGCTCCAATCTTGCAGAGGGCACAAGGCTGGAGCGTGGAGGGGTGGGGGACAAGAGGGCCTGAGCTCAAGCTGCAAGCCATATTTGGCTCCTAGGTAAGCCATATATTGCTTGCAAGCCATTGGTTGCCTACCAATCTCTGCTGTAGAGGTTCATGCACTAAGCTTTGAGGTCTTGGGTTCAGTTCCCCCTGTCAGCATTACACTTGGTTTATCACAATAAAATAGGGGTTCACAAGGCACATGCGGCTCTTTTACAATTTAAGTGTAGTCCATGGAGCTCCCCACATTCTCCTCCCCATTCTCTGCCTATTAGGCTGGGGAGTGTGTGGGCCTTGGGCCTTCTGCCCTGTGGCGAGGTGGTGGGGCTAGGGCCTTCTGCCAGACTGATGCCTACGGGGGGGGGGCACAATTTGAAGGCTTGAACCCCTCTCCCAACAATTTGAGTCACGTCCCCAACAATCTGAGTCACACACATTCCTGCTCTCTTACCCTCAGCAGCCCCTGTTTGCAGCTCTAAGCTCCCATGGAGAGGCAGCAGCAAACATCTGGAAGCTACAGGGAGGAGCCACTGTTTTCACTCCTTGGGGTGAGGCAGGAGTGAAAGCAGTGTCTCTCTGCAGCACCAGCTGTTGGCTGCTGCCTCTCCAGCCATCGCTTCCAGCTTGCTGGTTCCAGCAGTTTCTGTGTAGGGAGGGGTCCTGGTAGCACCATGCAACCAAGTGGGGCCAGCAAAGATCAGAGGGGCATATAACCCCCCTAAGTATTACATCTGGCTTCTGCTAAGTGGGCAGGGGTCTTAGGGCTTCAACCCCTACCAGCTGGGAGCTGTAGATAGAAAAGTTAAGTCTTCCAACATAGCCAAAAATCCAACATAACCTTTACCTGTAGTAGATGCACGTAGTGTGGGGTGGGGTTTTTTGCTGTAACTGCATTCTAAAACCTATACATATGATATCATCCATGAATTTCTTCTAATTATAATCCTTCCTTAAAAGTATGTCCTGTAGTATAATCTTCTCATCCTTATTATACATATATAACAAAATTACTTTTAGCAAAACCCATAGATATGTAATTATCCTTTAAGTAACTTTATAGCCACAAAAGCTTAGTGCGAGAAGGACTGTGAAGCGGGTTATAACACAACACTAAAAACACACATAGTCATTACATCATAGTTAATTGCAGTTGGGAAGTATACCTACTTTGAAAAAGTTTGGCTAATTAACTTCTCAAAACCGGAGTTCTCAGGAAATTTTGCTTCAGGGGTAACGGTATTGTTCTGTAAGGTACAGTTTTTGGCTTAAGAGGTAACAAAATGAGGTATAGGGTAAAGGAAACTTAATATTTAGTTGTAAGCAAAATTAATGGATTATCTCATACATATATTTCACTGGGGATTTCTTGTGTTACAAAAGGAACATTAGAATTCTATAGTCAAGCAGACAGAAGTAAAATCTTATCCTTGTAACTGAGACTAAGTAACCTGTGTCAGACACCGCTTGTGAAAAAGCTTTTCTCTAACAGCACACAACGAAATCCAGAACAAGAACAATTTCTTTTAATGTGCATACTCAGAAAATGGCAAAGAGAGTTCCAATTACTATAGGTGCCCCAAGAGAAAAGTCACTTGGAAAATAGTCCCACGCTACTTTCTGAAGAACTTTAGTCTTCTACTCATAATTAATACTGACGATACTTTTCCCCATCTGAATAATTCCCAAATTATTTTTCTCTGAATACATTTTAATTAAGAGCACCATGATATATGTGAATGGGATGTTTGCATAATGTGATTTATTTGTTCTCTTTTAACAACAAATAATTTTTTCTTAATTGTGTTCTAATCTACAACAGAATTGATTTTTTCTTCATTTGCACATGGTGTGAAGAAACTTAAACAAGACTTCTCATTTTTCTTTATGAAGCAAGACTACCAATGCATCTGTGTTCTGAACACATCCCACGAAACTGATGTGAGACAAAACTTGCTCTCAAGTTAAACAGTTCAGTACTGTAAGGATGTGCCAAAGTAAACTCTAATTGAGAACACTGTTTCCCTTCTACTTCTTCTCATCTCTTAGTGGTAATTACTTTGATGTTGTTGTGGGTACAGATATGACATTTAGAAATTCAGCTTTTAAATCCTAGCATAATGTAAGTGCCTCAGTTGTTGCTGACAGAAAAGCTGAAATAGCAAGGAGAAATGTGCCTGTTACATATTTACTTTGGCACATCCTTGTGGTGCTGCAGTGTCTAACAGAAAGTGCCAATTACCATCTGTTCTTTCCCATCTTATCATCCGAGATTCCCTTCTTCACTGAAAATTATCTCTTCATGGGGAGATTCTATCCCTCTCTCCATGAACACTATTATTTTTTTAAAACAAACTTTCCTGTTTTTTACTCTCAGCTTTACACTGTCATTCTGGCTGTCCATTTCTGTTTGAAACCATCCCGTTACTTTAAATCCACCAGGCACATTCTCATCTTCGCCCCCATGAGTGCTTCCTTAAAACCAATTTCTTCCAGTAATCCTAGCCAGATCTCGCCAATCATTTCTCCACACCTTACCTTTGCTGAACTGTTGTCCTAGGTCTTGTCTTCTCCTTGCTCAGATTGTAACTGCAGGGTATTAAATGTTTTCATTCTACAAAAACACCATATATATTGCTATGTACTCTACGTGTAACAGGATTGAGATTCACCGCCACGACACCTCCTGCTAGTCGCTCCAGGAATTAGCTCTGTCCTAAACTAGGGATGTGAATGACTACTCGACTATCCAATAAGCTTGGAGCCTGGGGTCTGAGGCTTTGAAACACTGTGTGCAGCCCAGGGCCAGCTGGGGACTCCCCCATTGACCCTGGGCTCCATGTGGCACTGCCATTTTGAAACACTGCGGGGAGCATGGAGCCAGCAGGGGACTGCTTGGGGGCTGTTGCTACACTTCAAAGGTAGAGGCACCCTTATCGACTAGTCAATGCAAATTACATCTACTATTGAATTAGCCGATTAATCTGAATTTAACATCCCTATCCTAAGCAGAGTGCCCCTTCTCGCTGGTGTCTTGCCCTTCATCACGCTGCACTCTCCACGTTCATACTCTGGACTTGTGTCACTTCCAGAACAGCATCTTCTTCAGGATATTGCCCTACAGCAGTGCTCACTACACTAGTCTCTTGCCCCTCTTTGGGAGTATCAGCAGTCTTCAGTCTTCCACTGGCCCCCATGGCCAACTGCAGCCAACACCTAGCCCCTCACCTCAGGGCAAGCTGCAATCTGTAATGGCCATCATCCTTGGTGGCAAAGTGTGGTGTGAGTGGGGGGCACCTAATCCCACCAACTAATCTGGGTCCCAGCACAGGGATCCTCTGGCAGCAGCCTTGTCCTTCCTTCTTTCATTCTCCCTTAACATGGCCTTCTGTTCCCTGGCCACTTCCCCTGTGACACTTGCACCCTGCTGGCTCTTGTATCAAGTCCTGTAGCCTGACAGGTATCAGGCTGGAGCCTCTTTTGGTCTGCTCCCCCTAAGCCTGCCCAGCACTGCTTTATCCAGAGTGCTTTTCTGGGAACCAGTCCTGCACCTTCCCTAGTCAAACCCCCAAGAGCTGCTAAGTAGCTCTTTATAACAGGCAGGAGAGGTCCGAGGTTGGCTGCGGCAGCTGGCGCCCCAGGCGGAAGGCGCAATTGGCACCCCCGCCTGCACGGCCGTCAATGGCTGTGACGTGATCATTGGGCGCCCCGTGACATCATCATCGGGTGCCCCAGGCCGGCGGCACCCTAGGCAACCACCAAGTCTGCTTAGGCTCACAGGCCGCCCCTGATAACAGGGCTGCCCCAGCAAGCTGCCTTTTTTGACAGGCTCCTTCTAAGAGCCTTTTCCTCATTGGCTGGGGCTCTGAGCAGGCTCCGTCCAGCCTGCTTTTAACCCCTTGGCCAGAGTGGAGTAGTCACCCCAGTACGCTGCTATATACATGATTCCAAATACATGAGCAAGTTTTACTGATTTAGTTTGCTAATGGTGGTGGTTTAGGAAGAGGTTTACAGATTCACTGAATAAGAGAGACATTCTCACTCTGATCTGATTGAAATCATCATAAAGAATTAGCAAATGAATATCACATTGTATAGAGAGGACATACGTAGGCACATAATCACATCTAATACCAATTCGCGTAGAATATGTCTCTTTCATGTATTTAAAGACCAAACTAAGGGAAGCATTAGAATTGATACTAGCAACACAGGGGAGGAAGAATAAGATCCAAGAAGAAAGACACTTGTTAGACGCAGGACTCTGGGTTTAAGAGACCTAGACACTATTTTCAGCTTTTCTGTTAATGTTTTGAGATCATTTATTGACTTGAGTCTGAATTTTACTTTAATGTTTTGCAGTAGTGTTGGCCCTATGCCTCAGTTTTCTTACCTGTAGCAGGAAAATACTACTGTGACTCAAAGGGAATTTCATTAGTGTTTGTAAAGTGCTTTGAGATTCTGATGGAAGGAGCTATTGGAAATGTGGATTGATAATATTTCTTTTCATATATTGAAACCTAACTGTTAAAGTAAGGATCAAGATATGGTGGTCCCTTCTGGCCTTAAACTCTGACATTAAGACAATTCTTTGGGGAGTTTACTTTGGATTGTGAGGTTTTCTAGGTGAATCTTGGTTGTTGGTTTTCATTGATTTTTACATGCGTATTGCACTCTTTTTTATTTACTTGTGACTTTTTAGTTATTCCTGTTTAGGTGTCCACAAGTGTCGGCCATTGGCACTCACAGACTACATCTTAGCAAAATTATTTCATATTAATTTTTGTGTACTGAATTGTATTGACTGAGTTGTCCTATTTTGTGAGGATCAGGGAATGTATACTTAGCAATTAAAGGGCCCAATCCTGCAGGCCTTCTGCACATGGAACTCCCTGAAATATCAGTGGGAAGTTGTGAATGGGGGACTTGCAGGACTGAACCCAAGTGGAGGTAATTGTGTAAAGTTGTATGCCAGAGTTGAGGATGTTTAATACATCTTGTTTACTTATATGGCTGGAATGTTGAAATTGGTACTAAACGCTAATTAAATTAATTAAAAAACACCCACAACAAGATTACACTTTGAAGAGTATACAACAGAAATGTATTATGAAGTTGTATAAAAGTAGCATGTGAAAGACAAGACATTAATCATTGAATACTGGATGATTTGCTGGAAAATGTTATGCAACAGCGAATTTGCCAGGGAAATAGACTAAGGGTAAACTGTTAGAGATGACTCATAAAACCCCTCTTCCTAACTAAAAACCTTGGTATGTGTATGTGCATGTAGTGTGCCATCAGTGGAGTCAGTGGGGATTTTTAAAGTCACATATCTGAGAGGAAACTTTGGTCTGTATTATTTGCTAAATAAAGGGCTTTTCTATAGTATTTTGTGCCAGAATGTTTTACTAGACTAATTCCACAGTCACTTCTCTATGTGGGTGTGAGAAACTGGTGTTACAGTCTGAAGTTTATTTAGTGGGATAATGGAAATTAAAATCCTACTCAGCCCAGCCCTTGTTGTTGGACACAAAAACAATTATTGTAGAGTCACGGCAAATTCCAAACAAATTTTCCAGCCTGGTGGATTGTGCTAAAATCCGTTTGACGAAATTCTGGCACCATAGAAATCCTCCAGCAGCTGTTGTGTGTATATCGTCCCAAACAGAAATGTTTGAAAATAGAGAAAAGTATACATATTTCAAAGACAAGTCTTCATCTTCATCCTTGGATCACTGTTATACACGTGCAGAGATGATAGGTCAGTTTTTGTCCTCTTACATCCATGCAACCCCGCAAACTTTTATTGGACTCTGAAGTTAGTAGGATTGCAGAAATACAGGCACAGATGCACAATGCTAACTTATGTTTGGTTGCAGATGTTTAAATTTATAACCCTGCTGTTGGACTAAATCAATAATAACTTTTTAAATTGCATACATTATAGACGTGGTTTTTTTTTTTACTTAAAACTGAAAAATACACCTGTAATTTTGTTGTGTTTCTAATTATAAGAAGGTTGCCAGATAATAGTGATATAGTAAAATCAACCCCACTCACCAGGGTTTTTTTTCACTTTTTTTCTCTTGGGTTGTCCTCTGAACTCCTGAGACCCATGTATTCCCCCACTTCTCTGCTGCTTGTTCCTTCAAGGATCCACATTGTGATCAAATTAGTTTCAATCAAATAGCAGTGCCTTCTGGAGCAAAACAGTAGCACTTCTGAGTTAGGCAGCAGATTACTATTTAGCATCAGAAGAGCACACTGGAAAATAAGACCCCAGTACTGCTCCTGACTTCTTATAACTGCAGTGTGGTCAAGCACTCCCAGCTGTTTAGTTGAGCAAGTTCAAGTCAGTGAGCCCCTTTACATTTTTAAATCCTGTCATGAGATTTTTGTTCCATTAGCTATATTGGCAAAGATGGATCAGTCTGGAGAGATACCAGTGTAAGGAAGGCCTCCTTGTAAATCTGTTAAATAAAGGGACTTAATGCATATGTGTTATCAATAAAACGTAAGGAGTGTTTGTATAAAAGCATGAAAATACATTGAAACTTAAATAACTTCCAGATTGAATTATTTTTCCAGCACAGCAGTTACAGACCAAGTAATGCAACTTGCATTTGACATTCATGATGCTCAGTCTGCTTGCAGAAACCTCATGGTCTGCTGGTGAATAAAAACTAGTGACAATAAAACATATTAAATCGTAAATCAAAGTCATAATAATCTCAGGTACCTGACTGAAAGTAGCGAGCTCTGTCTTAGGCTAATGCGTCGCCCATAGAGTAGTTTACATTCTTGTGCTTGAGTGTTTAACAGAATCTCTTAGAACCAGATGTGTTGCATACTATGTGTGCTCCAGTGTCTGGGAGAAGAAGGGTGAGGTAATCCTTTACATTTTTAGAGTGGCATTCTTTTGTAAGGGGGAGAGCTTCAGCTCTGAGACTAATGTGAGTTTTGAAGTCCTATCTGTAATAGGGATGTTAAATATCGGTTAACTGAATAGTCGAGTAACCTCATGAATTCTTTAGTCAACTATTCTATAGTCTCTGGGAGCGGGGCCAGCAGCCAATGCACTCCGGCCTCACTCCCGAGGAGCCCCCTGCCACTCCACGCTGCTGCCTCTATATCAGAGGCAGCAGTGTGGGGTATCAGGCGGGAGATGGTCAGCGAGGAGAGCCAGTTTAAAAACCAGTGCCCCATGCAGACCGGCTGCCTGTTGCCCTGTGCTGCTGCCTCTCATAGAGGCAGCAGTGTGGGGTATCAGGCGGGAGATGGTCAGCGAGGAGAGCCAGTTTAAAAACCAGTGCCCCATGCAGACCGGCTGCCTGTTGCCCTGTGCTGCTGCCTCTCATAGAGGCAGCAGTGTGGGGTGGCGGCAGCCTCTGTCTAGGAGGGGTCTGAGCTCCGAGACCTGGCATGAGCCAGAACTGAGCCCACTGCCTGCCCGCCTGGCTCCTAATACACTTTAAATGCAGAGCCGCAGTGGAGGTAGGTCCCAGACCCAGCATGAGCCAGGACTGAGCTTTGCTGCTGGCCAGCCTGCTAAAAAAATTTACTGGTAAGGATGGGGGGAAAATATGAGTAGTCGATAGCATTAATCTATAAACTTTTGCTTATTGGTTAATCGATTAATTGACTACACTATTACATCCCTAGTCTGTCATTTACCCATCCTGCTGTACATTTTCTGCAAAGGCAGGCTGTTTGCCTGTTATTTTAACTGATTTTTTATAAATAACTTGTTGCCTTTTTGTTGCTGCTAAGAATAGCAATTATCTTCAGGCACTTCCATTTCAATCCAGGTTTGACCAAATCTATGGCAGTTTGTGGTGTATCATGGTACAATTCACTATGTTCTCTGAACTCTGCACCTTGGTGGAAAAGGGTCCCAGAATTAGAAGTATGATGCATCATTCTGCCTCTCTTTCTCCAACTTAATCTAACTCTAAGAATTATTTTAACAATCTTACATTCATGTGATGATCAAAACTGACTTATTTCAAGGATATACACAGAGAAGACTATTTTGTTTTGTAATGTATCCCGAAAATTCAGCTGGGATGCAACATCTGGCTGTCAGCTAATTTTCTTGCCCTCTTGATTGAGGCACAAAGAATTTAAATGACTTCTTCTTGGCTAACACAGTAAGACAATGATTCAGTTAAGGTTAGAAGACTTTCTTTGCTTCCTGATCTCTGCAAGGGCCACCAGAGACCATTTGGTTGTCTTAATCATTAATGATTAATATTAATGTTTCCCAACGTGCCCACTGAATTGAAAGAAAAAATTGGATGGGTAGAGCAGAATGTGTCTAATTCATTGCTCAGATATGACTTATAGGAACACAAAACAAAATTACCAAAAAAAACCCTGTGGAATATGTTGTTGGTAACCATCACAATGTTCATTCTACTTGTGTTGTTTATCCCTTTTTCCTGGCATTTGTCTAATTAGATCAGGGTGGGCATAATTTTTGACAGGGGCCCACTCTAGGATTTTGGAAAGTGGTCGAGGGCATCACTCTTCCACGATATTAATGGAGGAGATGCGGGGTCTGGGATGGAGATTGGGTGCAGAGGGGAGCTTGGGGTGTAAGGGATTGGGGTGCAGGAGGGAGACTAAAGTCTGGGAGGGACTTTGGGCGAAGGAGGTGGTTGTGACCTAGGGCAGGGGACAAGAGTGCAGGGGTTTGGGATGTGATCTAAGTTGGAGGGGATTGTGATCTGGGGCAGGAGATTGGGGTGCCAGATCTGGGAGGGGGTATGGGTGCAAGAGGGAGACAGAGGGTTTGGATATGTTGGGGGGAGCAGAGGTTTGGGGCAGAGAGGGGCTGAGATGCCAGAGGCAAGCTGTGGCCAGGAGACTTACCAGCCAGCATGCAAACAGCTTGCCTGCTTGCAGAGCTTAAAACATTTCCCTGCCTAGTCATGTGCTTCAGTGAATAACTGAGCCGAGGAGAGGGGACATGGTTCTTCTTGGCTGCCTGTTATTCCAACAAGCAGCTCCCATTGGCTGGTTTTTGGCTAGAAATCAGCCAGTGGGATTGTGCTGTTGGTGGGGCAGCTCCTGAAACTTCCCCCTTCCCCTCCTGTTTTGAAACAGAAAGGAAGCCCAGCAGCCGCATTTCTGCACGGCACTCGGGCTGCGGGGCAAGCAGGGGAGCCTGTCTGGGTCTCCCTGCTGCCTCTGCAGGCCTGATCTGGTGGCTTGGCGGGCCAGATCTGGCCCACGGGCCGTATTTTACCCAGGCCTGAGTTAGATGGTAATATCTTTAGGGCAGGTGTTCTCAAACTTTGTGATACCGCGACCCCCTAAAATGCTAAATTAATTTGTGTGACTCCCCCACCCTCACTGCTCCATAAGTACAGCTAATCATTTTATTGGGATTAGGATTGGACAAGAAATAAATATGCCAATAACTTTAGACAACTAAATTTTTATTGGAAATAGATAAATGTCAAATTTGGAATAATTGTTTTAATGTGAAGGACGAGCTTGTTTATTGTTGCATAATTTTTGAAATCTGGGTTTCATTGTCGAGATAGCCACTCTCAGTTCTCGTTCCACATTTACTTTTGATCGATACTTGCTTTTTAATAGCAGCAACTGCAGAAAACCCTGACTCGCACAAATAAGATGTTGCAAATGGGATCAGTATGTTCATAGCCTTCTCGCTTAATCCTTTGTACTCATTTTGCACACTGATCCAAAATTCAGAGAGAGACATTGTTGAGAATTTTATTTTTAAAGCAGTGTCAGAAGAGATATCAATGATTTGCTCCTCCTCGGTAGTAGCAAGTGTACCAGCTATTAGTTTAGCATCGAATGGGTTCCTTATCCAATCAAAAAATACTGAACACACACACACACACACACACACACACACACACACACGTTTGCGTGCATGCAAAAAAACCCGACACACTGGGAAAAATTCTGTCGAGGAAAAAAAAAGGGGGGAGACCAACGTTGTTAAGCAAAAATTGCACCACTTTGTCCAGTTTGGGACTGCACACTAACCACCAATGCACCCACCCCTCCCCCTGAGCCAGGCCCCCCTAGCGCCCCTCCATCCCAGTTCACTCCCCCCTGCATCAGACCCAGTCCCCCCTAGTACCCCCCCATCCCAGTGCACTCCCCCCTGCCTCAGACCCAGGCCCCTCTAGCACCCCCCCATCCCAGTACACTCCCCCCTCCCCCTGAGGCAGGCATCCTCAGTGTCGGGAGCCCCGCTGTAATCAAATCTCCCCCCTCAGAGCCAGGCATGAAGGAGCAATCTTACTTTTAAAGTGGCTGCTCCTGCTGCCCGGCCGGCTCGGCTGCCTCAGCTCGCAGCTTGTGGGGGAGGCATCACGTGGCCAGCTGCCGGTCTCTGCTGGTCAGGTGGGCCAGAGCAGCGCACGTTCTCCGCTCCCACCCAGCCCAGCACCCGCCTAGTGTGGCGCCCAGCAATTGCCCCCTCCTGCCCCTCCCTTCACTAGACTCTGCGACGCTCCTTACTCCCCCGCCCCCGCCAGACGCGGCAGGGGAAAATTGACCGGACTGTCCGGAGATGCCGGGGAGACACAAATTCAAGAAAAAAAACGGATCCAGCTGCGACCCCCCTGTAAGTTGCTCGCAGCCCCAGTTTGAGAAATGCTGCTTTAGGGCAAGGACTGTCACTTATTCTATGTATAAGAACAGTAGCTAGGACAATGGAGCCCTGTTCTTGATTGGCCCATAGGTACTACTGCAATAAACACAAGTTGAGTGCTGTTGAGTAATTCTCTGAATTGAAAATGGATCCTCTCAGTGTAATGCTTTAACTTTCTTTGATCTATGTACATGCTGAATTTGTTTTATTGAAAGTTTTACAAAGCTTAGTGTTAAAAAACACTTGTATGAATATTTTTAAAAATAGAGTTTTTTACTGTAACTTAAACAATCTTGTGAAGCATCTGCAAATATTTCATAAACCGTAAACACGAATATGAACAAGAATTTGTCCAATGAAATTGGAGATAACAAACTTAAAACTATTACAAGGAAATACTCTGCCTCCTCCTCCCCCCCCCCAGCAAAAAAAAACCCAAAACCACAGTTCAGCTGTGGAACTAATTGCCACAAGTCATCATTGAGGACAATAGCTTAACAGGGTTTTTAAAAGGATGAGCTGCTTGTGTGGATAATGAGAACATCCACAGTTAAATTTATATAAATTTTATAAGACAAACTCTGCAGAGTTTCAGGCACTAACAGATGGGAGTTAGGAGGAAAGTCCCCCTGTGGGAAAGGGGAACCATTTGGTGCTTGTTGCTGTTGGAGACAGGATATCATAGTAGATGTGATTAGGGATGTTAAATTTAGATTAACGAATTGAATAGTCGATGGGATTTCCATCGACTATTTGATTAGTTGATAAGGGTGCCTCCACCTTTGAACTGTAGTGGGCTCTTGCTACAGTTCAAAGGCGGAGGCCCCGCAGGGGGTGTGGGACCAGGGGGGACTTGCCCGGCACTTCCTGCGGCACCTCAGCCTTTGAAAAGTACAAGAGTCCCGGTGCAGCTCTTGTACATTTCAAAAGTAGAATCTTAGCAGAACCAGCGCAGGTGGAGACTGCTTCAGTCCCCGCTTGTGCTGTTTCCCTCTGTGCCTCCACCTCCCCTGCTCCCCACGGAGATGGTGGTTGGGGGGAACCGGCTTTTAAGCTGGCTCCCCCGGCACCAGCTCCTGCTCTCCCATCTTGCTGCCTCTCTCTGATAGAGGCAGCAAGGGGGGGAAGCGACTAGTTGCTTACATCCCTAGACATGGTCTGATGTTGTATGGCAGTTCCTATGTGCCTATGAAACTGTTCAGTCTATTTTTACTGTACAAATAGAGTGAAATGGAAACCAAACTGTGAGACTATAGTGAAAAATTATCTAGATTTTAATATTCACTTTTAATCATTTAAAGTATTGTAAGGACATGTTTTTCTTAAATGGGATTTTTCAGCAAAGAATGTCCATTTTCAAATGGATGAGTTTAATTTTTATACAAATTAAAAACAAAAAATGTACTAAATCTTTAGCTGTTTAGCTGTTAAGAATATGTCTTAAAATGTACTTTTGAAAGGCGTTAAATAAAAACATATTGTTTTCTCGACTGCTCAGAAGAAGGTATCATCTGGGTATTTTCTTCAGTAATTCCTACAAGGGTCATTCTTTCTGCAGAATAGTTGATTTCCAGACTGTAAATACATTACTGTGGGATGAATGGAAAGATCTCTTTCTAAAATCTGGCATTGAGCCACTATAAAAAATAATGTTAACTTGCTTTGAAGTTGTAATCTCAAAGGCAACATGCCAACAACACTACATCAAGAGACCTTAGAGAGTAAAAACGCTAAAAGTATATTGTTAACATCTCTGAAAAATGCAAGTACAGTGATATAGCATTAGAAAAGTTAAAGAAAAAATAGTTGCAGTGAATCCTTCCCTTACCAACAGAAAACTGGAACAAGTGTAAAGGACTTTTAACTTTCATCTCTGGAGACAGCACTGTCTAGTTGACAGGGCTGGCCTTACCATGAGGCGAACTGAGGCCGCCTCAGGTGCCAGACTGGGGGGGGGCGCCACTAGGACCCAGAGTGTAGAAAATTGTGTCTGCTGCTGGTGCATATGTATTCTCTCTGCTCTAGATGCACAGAGATGGTGGAGTGCCATGAGAGGAGTAGAACAGGAAGAAGGCAGAATTAAGACCTTTCAAAGTTTTGGCCCAAGTGAGGGAGCATGGGGGTGTCATTTGAGCTCCCACGTCAGGTGCCAAAATGTTGTGGGCCGGCCCTGTTAGTTGATAGAGGAAAAGGTTTTGGGCCAGATTGTCAGCTTCATAGAGGATGCTTTGCCCTGCTTCAGTAGCACAAAGCAACTTTAAAGAACTGGCCTAAGTAGCAAACTGGGGAATCTGTAAATAGTGTAAAGCTAGTTAATACCATCTCCTTCTGGTATCAGTCAATACCATCTCCTTCTGGTATCAGTCAATACCATCTCCTTCTGGTTCCACCACCCAGCACAGGGATCTCGAGGTGGCAGGAAGAGTAGGCTGGATTTGGTTTTTTGAAGGCCATTACAACCCAGTGCAGTTTAGAACTGCTCTGTGTCACTGTACCATATCTTCCTCTCCTTGGGTGCAACAGTTAAGCAAAGTGTGGGCACAGCTAGGGGCCTGGGCCTCCATGTTATTATATACAACAGTGACTGAGAGTTTTCTATGCACTTTCAAGGGGACTGAGAGGTGGATACTGAATACAGAGAGCAACACAAGGTCTGTGTCCTGTTATGCAAACCCCTCCATTGAATTGGCCTTTGCTGCCAGAGAGATTTCCTCTCCCTTTATAACCAGTACCTCTCATGGCAGCTACATTTAACTGACACCATGACCCTTTTGATCAGTAGGGGAAGACCTGTGCAGTGGATGGAACTTTCAGAGGTGATGAATGTGCTTCAAGGAGCTCACTACCAGAGGAGATCAGAATAACCTCTTACCTCAGGGAATTTGAAATGAATTGCAGAACGAATATTTTTGAGTTGACGTTTCAATAGCACATTTTTCATGTGCTCTTGCACAGACACAGAATACACCCACACAATTAAAAAAAATCTATTCAAGGTTTTTAGCTCTACAAGTGGGGATGGGAGAGGAGAGGGAGATATTTTGTTTTTAAACTTGGTTACTATTGTGATGGGACCAAAACAGATTCCTAGACAGTTCAGAATGGAACCCATGTCTGAGTTGTGGTATGACCTGGGTTAAGTCACTTCATTTTTCTGTGCCTCAGTTTCACCATCTATTAAACAGTGATGATATTTACATGCCTCTGTCAAGTGCTTCACAATTTTTAAATATCCCTTCAGTTCTGATATATAGTACCACTGCTGTGTTACTCCTAAGGTGCCTGCTAGTAAATTGTGTTGAATTGGCTAATTTTTATGGGGAAACACTTCCAGTCTGAAAAGCTGAAACTGGCAAACTTTCTTTTATTTTCTTGTACTGTATTCTAGGATTTGTGTGCTAGGTTAGGGAGAACCTGGATTAGAGAGCTCTGAAGAGTGTGGCTAAAATAAATTATTAGTTCCTCTAAGGATAGAGAGGTATTTATGAATTTTTCACTGAAACTTGTCAGCTGTCAGTCGTTAATTAGCCTTTAATTCCCATTTTCTAGGCTGAGTTTCTGAGGAATTATTTGAAAAGTTGGAACATTTGCATGTGCATGTGCACTTGTGAATGTATGCACACAAGTATCTGATTTGTCTCCAAGTGCTGTTTTTATGGATGATAATTATGCCAGCACAGTTTATATGCCAGCCTTTGGAAAATTGACCCCAGAAGTTTAACAATGTCTCCAGCCTCACAAAGGTTCTACATGGCATCAGTCAATTTTAGCCTTCAGGTAACTGGATGAACTCCATTAACTTAGATGCTACAGTTCTTGTTGAGCTTCAGGGATGAATGTGGCCCAGCATTTTCAAGTAAATATTTTATTTATCCCCTTGAGCAATTTCAGAGCATCAAATTACTCTGTGCAACAAAAGCAACAACTTCGACAAAAACCCTTCCAGCACTGGTGAGAGTATGGAATAATATGTGTCATAAACAATGTCTTCCATACAGAAGAGTTTTGAAATAATTAATATTTTAGCAATCTCTCAAGCGTGATGGGTCTTCCAAATGTGACATGCTTTAGAAAAAAAGCCAACAGTAAGCGATCCAGTGCACACATATTTATTGTGTTTAAAAGGTTGCTCGGAAACAATATTAGAGAGCAATTGGTTGGGAGTATTTTTTTTAGGGATTGGGGGTATTTTTTTTACTTGAGGCATAAAACAGTTTAAAGATGTTCCAAAGATGTTTAATATTTTAAGTATTGTTATATCTAATGCTCTTTAAAAAGTACAACAAGCCTGAACCCAGAAATTTGGAATTAAGAATGGGTGAAACCAAGATGGTTTTGCTTTGGCAAAAATTCATTATTTGGGGAAGTATTTTGGATCATAAAGTCTATGTATTTTTTTTCTTTTGGAGAGTCCACAAGAAAGCAAAGGGGGGAGGGAGGCCTTCTGAACACTTCAACCTCAGTCTACCTTTTACACTGTTGACGTCTGGGTGGGAGGATAGTAAATGTAAAATATCTTTTCTCACAGAAGCATTCAAGGACAAGATTGTCTACTTCAGTGTTCTTCACTAGTTTATTATGCTAAAATAAGTAACAGTAATTAATACTACTACTAATAATTAATAATAATAATAATGGGTCTGTGTGAGGATTTGAAGCTTTAATATATGTATTCTATGTATTCTCAAGGAGAGGCTGGGAGCAGAGGTCTGTAGTGACCATTAGTTACCTTGGCTACATTATCAGATTACTGTATCTACCATGTTATAATATGGTTGGGCCCCAGCATAAATGGACTTCTAGCTACTTACATTAATTCTGAAATTGGGACTCCTAAATTACTTAAATTTTTTTGAAAAGTGTATGTGATATGCGTCCAATAAGTTAACAACTGGATTGTGCTTTTCTCTTGCAGTCATTATGTTGCTTGAAATGTTCCTAACACTGGCCTTGGGGACCATCGTCTATCTGTTCCTTTCCAGAAAGAAGGAGGAGACGTTACCCATTGAAGAGGGTTGGTGGGGGAAAGGGCAGAAACCTGACTCTGAAGAAGATACAACTGTTCGCCCATTTAAGGTGGAAACCACAGAAGCAGAGCTGAATGTAAGGAAACCTTTCTCCTGGGGAGAGGAGAGTATGAAGTGACAGGACAAATACATGATTTGCTTTGGAGTGATTTTAAATTAAACCGGCAACTGAATTTATAAAAGTGAAATACAATGGTTGAAATTAAGGCCTAATGCACAGATCTTAATAGCAAGGGACTTTCCTGTGCTCTCAAAAAGTAATAGTGGATAAGTAGACTTCTGTATCCCAATGTTTTGTTTTGTTCTTAGATGGCTGCTATCATATTAGCATATGAACCTACTTTATGAGGTCCAGAAAATACTTCCAGAAAATATAGCACATAAAAGTGGAATTTGGTTTTAACGACCATTCCACATTGTGCTGTTGTGCTTGCCCCTCCCTCAGACTAATTATTAAGGCTGTAGATTATAAAAGATAGATTGAGGAAGTGTCTTGACTCATTTCAGAAACAGATAAGAATTTCTCACCCTTTTGAGTGCCTCTTGGCTGCAAGTAAAGAACAGCACAGCTCTAGAAAATGTTCATTAAAGTCTTTTGTAGGATGGCCCTCCTTGGCATTAAAACACTGATACCATGGTAAGGAGTACAGTGAAAATCTTGCACATCATAGAGATTGTGCTTGTATGTGTACGTTTGTACATATTTGGGAAGCTTGCAGTTTTATAGAGCTGCTTGGTCTGATAATTCAAATATTATGCACACACGGGTTGTCCCTGTTGTTCCTTATAACAGGTTTCCATTGTTTTATTGATCGTGACTTCTGTTACTCTTACCTTCTTTCACTTCTGGATTTAAATAGAAGATGACCTCTTTTAAATGTTCCCTTGCATGGTAAAATTGTGGGTAGATGCTTACTTGTTGGTTACCTCTAAATTAAATACATGGTTTTGTTTTATATAAAACTATTATAAAATAACAGTCCAACAATAGTAAACTGTATTGGTTGGGCATAAATAAGGCCTTGTATAAACTAGGATTTAAAATTGTGATGTTAGCACGTTAACTAAGACTTTTTATATAAATCTAGGCTAGACAAGTCACTTTACCTTGCACATCTATTAAAGCCTGGTGAATACCTGGTTGAACTAAAGACTAGAGAAAGCCTGGACTTATACTTGGCCAGTTTAGTACATGCTAAAGTATACACTGCCTTGTCTACCCTAGACTTTTAAAAAGCATGTTTGACATCACAACTTCAAACTCTTGTCTAGGCAAAGCCTAACAGTTCTATGAATGTGTGTGTATACCTCCTGTTAGCTGCAGGTGGAGTTATCCATATGCATTGACATCAGAAAAAACTTCCCAGGTCAAACCCCCCATAACTGCAAATATGAAACATCTCTTGCTTCATACAGGCTGCATGTCTCTGTTGAGTGATTATTCGCTGACTATATCATGTCTGTAGCATTGTACGTGAGCCCTGAATCCACATTAGGAAGCTCTCTTTTGTGGACTTGACAAATCCACCAAAATAAATCTCCTGGGAAAATGTCCAGCTCACTGAACCAGAGGAATAAGAAAAAGGGATGGTGATCCATGTGTGGAGGGATTGTAGGACTTGGCTCCAAGGGTGGGATTTTCAAAAGTACCTAAGCAACATAGAGCACAGGTGCCATTGAAAGGTTTTGAAAATCCCACACTAAAGCACCTTATTCAGTACCCAAGTAAATGGAAAAAGGAAAGTATCAGCATGACACAGAACAGGAGTGAGCACTGCAAAGATATTCTTTGCACCTGCCCATTGGATACTAGAAAAGACTGTTCTCTTTCCCTGTGGTCTGACTGAAGAAGGACAACCAAGGCAGTTTGACAAATATGTTACTGTCAGGGGAGAAAGGGGGGCAGCATCCATGGGGGCTCTATAAGTACATCAGCACCGCAGTAAAATACACAAGTATCACAGGAGTTTTTATTTTCACTCCAGTTACTATTTTTCTGGCAGTAAACTAGGCAAGGTGCCAAGTAAAAAAACACATAGGATCTATAGTATCTTTATCTTATTATCCTTCAACCGCTTTCTCATCTTGTTTACTCTAGGATTTATTTAGAAGACTTGATCAGGCTCGATTCACTGAATCCCTGGAGAACAGTTGCTTCCAATATGGTTTTAACTCCGTTTATCTCCGGAAGGTCGTCTCCTACTGGAGAAATCAGTTCAACTGGAAGAAGCAAATGGAAGTTCTCAATAAATTCCCGCAATTCAAAACTAAGATTGAGGGTGCGTGGCTGTGCCCTAAAAAGAGCACATGGTAGAATTTAAAGATCACATCTAGTCTGTTGGAATCATTTCAGTGCCATTTAAAATTGGCCAGTTGTAAAGCCTATTTCTGAAAGGTTTATAATGAAAATTTCAGCAAATACTGATTGGGGATGTAAGTGTGTAGTCAACTGTTCAACTACCTGATAAGCTTACACTTACTGAGTAGTCAAATGGAGTTCTCGACTACTTGCTTCCCCTCCTTGCTGCCTCTGTATGAAAGCCAGCAAAGAGGTGGGGGAAACAGGAGCCTCTGTCTGCAGCGAGCCCGGGCCACCGTGAACAGAGGCTTCTGGACCCGGCGTGAACCCAGGACCAAGCAGTCCCAGCTCGCGCCAGTCTGGGATGCTGCACCTCTGCATTTTAAATGTAGGAAGAGCCCAGCAGCTCTTACTACATTTATAATGCAAAGCTGCAGTGGTCCTGAGCCAGCTAGCTTATTTTATTTACTTATTTAAATACATTAAAGGGGGACCTCTTGAAAGTGCCTTTTTTAATTTAAACCCATAAATGCAGGTTGTTAGAAGTGGAGCAACTGACCCTAAGAGACATCCCGGATTTGTCCAACTGAGACAGGGTCATTTAGTGGTTAGAACTCAGAGCCTCTATTTAAGTGCTGACAGTATACTTTTATCTTGTGTAGCATCCAGCAAAGATATGTTGCCTTAAAAGGGACTTCTAGTCTAAAAATTATACTTGAAAAAGATCAAGGCATGATACTCTGGGAAATGCACTAGGAGTAATTTTCATGTGAATAATTGATATTAAGATAGGTAGCAGAGCATAATAAAAAACAAGTTCAAATATGTAGAAATTCAGACTCCTGCATTCCATTCCTGCCACTGACTCATTGTCTGACTTTTGATGAATTACTTAACATTTGTGCTTCATTTTGGCAATCTGTTGGAAATAATTCTTGCCTTCCTCAGTTGGCTGTTGTGAGGCTTATTTGACATTTGTAAAGCACTTTGAGATCCTTAGATGAAAGGTTCCATAGCCAGGCTGGTTATAATAATTACAGTTTTTGCAATCACCAGAAATACTTTATGAACAGATTTATTCATAACCCTCAGTTCTCTATGATTGGTTTTAGAAGCACTTTTTTGCCTATTTTATTTAATTATTAATTTATTTTTACAGGCCTCGAAGTCCATTTTGTTCACGTAAAGCCTCCCAGCTTGCCCGAGGGCCGCTCTGCGAAGCCACTGTTAATGGTTCATGGTTGGCCTGGCTCAGTCTATGAGTTTTACAAGATTATCCCTCTCTTGACGGACCCTGCTAGCTATGGCCTGAGTGATGAACATATTTTTGAGGTCATTTGCCCATCAATCCCTGGCTATGGCTTCTCGGAAGCATCACACAAAAAAGGTATTTTGTGAGTGGATTAGAAACTATACCAATAGAGTAGACAGCCTCCTTGTGGTAAAGTAATCCTTAGTGACTGATACATTTTCCATAGTAATTTCATGTTCTATTCAAAGTAGGAGATACTATGTTAATAATAATATAGTTAAATAATTTATTTTACAGATAATAAGGCAGTTCCATGTGGTGTGGAGAAATCAATGTGATTTTAAAATGACTTAGTTTTAGGGCCAATGTATAGATATTTATTTAAAACAGAAAGGGCTTTATAAAAGTTAATATGAAGAGAAACCTTGTGAAGTAAATGAAAAACACAAACAACCCCTCCTCTCACAAATGGTGAATATTTTTAGTTGTAACTATTCCATCTAGTATCTTTAGTCGAGCTCAGCTAAGAACAGAAAGTAAGCAAACAGCATAAATGGTGAAAAATAAACTAAGGCAGTTAAAGGATAATGCAACTAAAAATTATTTAAAAATATATTTTGGTAATGTCACTTCAAACACATGTAGAAACAAGATACTATTGTACCTTGGAGGAGGAAAGCAGAATTTAATGACTGTGTGTTAGTTCAGTGGCATGGAGCCTCTAAAGAAGGGAATAAAGGCAGAAAGGGCAGTCCTTATCAGTTCAGATTGTCTGTTGTGTTCTGTAACAGGGGGCGCTGTCATTCATCAATTAGAGCACAAAGTGTTAATTCATCTAGTCAGCTTGGGGAGGAGGCAAGAGGAAAGGAAAGTTTGTTCGATCTTCGATAGTTGGGCAAGTTCTCTGATTATGTATATAGGTGTGATTTATGTTGGCATCAAGTTTATGGACTGACACAGTATGTGTATATTCTGAAAATGATCCAAGGCATGGCAATGGAGCACTGGATCACTATTGAGCATTTGAAGTTTCCAGCTCTGGCTAACCTGAAGTTTTCTCCTGCTTGTGGGAATATGTTGGAGTGGCATTGCTCAAGAATACCCCTTAGAGTCTAGTCTCCAGGGAGGCCACCTACCCTGTGGCAGAGCATATGCATGGGGAAGGATGACAGGAAATGGATTGGGTTCTCTCCCCCTCTGGCTTCTGCTCAGTGCCCAGAACCCTCTCTAGCTCTTGCCTTAATGGGGTGAAGGGAGCCCCCATGGAACAGTGTCACTGGGGGGAAAGCTAGGCCAGGGAAACTGCTGTTCACCTCCTAGGACTTTGACAGTCACCATCTCTAAAAGAATAGTGGCCATTCAGTGTGGCAGTTGGTAACTGTTAGTCAATAACATGTGGTTCCTTTTTTTTTCCATAGGCTTTAATTCTGTGAGCGCCGCCTGCATATTTTATAAACTGATGCTCAGGCTGGGATTCCACGAGTTCTATGCTCAGGGTGGTGACTGGGGCTGGCTGATTTGTACCAACCTGGCCCAGATAGCTCCCAAGTGAGTATCCTTTATGAATGTAATGCTTGTGCTTGTCTGGGTTTCCTGACTTATCTTTAGCTGGGCAGTGTGTAATTTTCCCCTATGTTGCTTTGCACATGGTCCTGATCTGGATCACTATTTCTGTTCAGGTCCTGGGCTTTGCTTAAATAAAGATGGCCAGTTGTGTGGCACTTTTGGCATGGCTGCAAATCACGTCTAGCAAGGGACCCAGCAGGTGTAATGAAAGAGACTTTTGAACCCTTCCCTCTGGATTTGAGTCCAGTGAACTGTGCAGTAAATATTGTCCCACTGAACTGTGAAACTGATCAAGCTGTGTACCCATCATGCAGTTTGAACCTGAAAAGTTGAGGGGGGTAACTATGCTTAGAGCTACAACAGAACTATGTGTTTGGAACTAGATAAAATGCACGTAGTGCATTAAATTTATGGATTGAAAATACTTGTAATTTAGTTTCCAAGTACGGTTTTTGTTAATTTGTATTTTTTATTGTGTTTAGCCACGTGAAAGGCCTTCACTTAAATATGGTTTCAGTTACGAGCATGAGATTGACCCAGATGCTGTCCATCCTGTTGGGACGTTATTTCCCAGGACTCTTTGGTTTCCAGGATGAAGATGTCAGGCGGATGTTTCCTTTCTTGAAAAAGGGACTCTATAGGATCTTGATGGAGAGTGGCTATGCTCACATACAGGCTACAAAGCCTGACACTGTTGGTAAAAAGACTTATTACTGTGAAAGTTCAGAGCACGCTCCTGCAGCAGGACTGGGATTCTGCAGGACCCGCTGCCATAATAGTGGGAGTGGGTAAAATATACTTTGTTGCAGGCAGGATTGTGTGCACAAAAAACACAGACTGCAGTAATTTTAGGGAACACATTTTAAAACTTCTAATATTTAAATTTAAGCAAGGGCTAGAAAGAGAGTTGATGTCTATTATATCAGGAGTCAAGTATTTGTACATGATTTAAGCAAGGTTTGATTTATTCTTTTAGTGGTAAAAAAACTTATCCACTCCTACTATGATATAATAGGGATGCAAAGTCTCTTCCTACCACCACATTCCCAGTAAGGAGTGCAGTCTCTCAACATATTGCATCAGGTATTACACTTGATACTAAAAACAGCCATGTTTATTATCACACCAATGTGTTATTCCCCATAGACTATCTAATTCATTCATTTGTCTAGGCCACTTTGATAAATGTCCAGGAATTGAGAGTGGAGACTTAAAGCTACAGTGCTCACACAATGGAACAGCTCCAACAGGAGAGATTGAGACCTGCCCACGATATCCCTTTCGCCCAGTAGTTAGCACATCCTCTGTGTGATGAGAAACCTAAGTTTAAGAAATTGTTCCACATCAGGCTGAGGGTGGTGGAGGTTGAATCTAAGTCTCCCACATCCTGAATGAGTCCTCTAACCCCTGAACCAAATGTTATATGGGGAGGAGGGATTGCGTCACCTCTTCTTATATCTTTTGTGTAAGTTACAAATGCACTCAGATCACATCTACCAGATCAGGCCCCACTGGCAAGATAATCAGGGAACGCCTAATTTCTGAATGCTGCGTGGGTTTAGGCATGAGTTAAGCTCAAGTAAGGACTTGAGCTGCTGTACACATAGTGAGAGGTAGGCTCCTCGGTGACCTTAGTGGTGGAAACTTAGGAGCTTACAGCATTAGGTAGGAGCTGATCAGGGGTTTGTGGATGGCAGTGGACTAAATGTTGGACTTAGAAGTGGCAATTGTGAATCCCACTCTAAGGGCTTCCATTTAAAATCACCTTTTGTAACTGAATGGGACAAATGACTCCAGAAGATAGAATAAGACATTTACTGTATTCAATTACGTTACAGGAGATTGAGTGCACTAAAAACATTGCAATGCTTTTTTAAAAATATAGCCACAGAAATTATTATTGAATAGTAATAACTGTTTTTTAAGAATGCTGCTTTATATAATTAAAATTGTTACCTCGGACTAAGAGCCCACAGTGCCCAGAAAAAACTCTGGTTTACTTTCAGAGATGCTGTTTTTAGAAAGTTATTAATGAGTAATTAAATTATTTTGTCCAATTCACTTTTTAATTTAAATGTAATTACATTTTTTAAATATAGGTACAAAAAAGCCAAACATAATGATCTATGCATGAACTTCTCATAATACATTAGCTATTTGCAACTTAACCTTAGTTATCGTTAAGTCACTAATTAAATCATGGTAAAGGATAGCTGATGGACTGACAGGCATGCAGTTGCCAGCTCTGCTGCTCCTTCTGGGGGTTTGCTGACTACTGAAAGTCTTGCTTCTACAAATCGTCTATGATTTCTTGGAGTGGAATTTCAGCCTGTGAATCACTGGTAATTTGATGGCTCACATGTTGCAGAGCTGGAGCCGGGGCATTATCTGAATTGTGGGGAAAGAGGAATATTGAGAGGAGGGAAGGAGCATGGGAGACTAGATTGCCAGCTGGATGCCTGTGGAGTTGGAGTGTGAAGCATTCCAGAGGGGGGATAATGTGTGTGCTGTTTGGGGCATGGCCAAGTGGGGAATCCAGCGCTCTCTGGGATTTCTGATGAAAGGAGTATGCTGCTGGGAGGGCATGACAGGCAGAATGGGGATTCTCAGCCAGTGAACTACAGAGGTTGACTAGTTGAGTAAGCTGTCATCTGACTGTCAGTTGACAGGGTGCAGTTTGTGCCATTGTATTTTATCCACATTGTACTTAATTAAATGAGCCTGCACGGATTATAGTTTACACTTACAAATTCTTGGGGAAATGTGCACTGATGATTGTTGGCTCACTGCAGTTGACTGAAGCACTTTGGGTTGTGCATGAAATTTGCATTTCAAGTGAGCTTCACAGAGCAATTGTCCTTTACTTCTGCAGATATTTCTAGTGAAGACTGTCTCAGTTTTCCCCATTTGGGAAATGGAGATACTTATCTGCTCCATCAACTTCACTGTGGGTTACAAGGATCACTGCATATCTTACAGTAAAATTGGAAGTATAATGTTCAGGCTAAATACTATTATGACAACACTTGGTAGCTTGATCTTAAGCATCCATCTCCTGATGGTTGAAACTTTGCCATCCTCATGCAGTGATCCTTGTAATATCACAGTGATGGATCAAGGCGTAAAACTTATGTTTAAACAAAAGTCAGTAGCATAATTTCATCTGTGAACCTTAAATGCACCCTGGGAGTTTGGATGGGACTTCAAAGATGCTCTCATTCCTCATTTCTGTGTCATCCTTTGGAAGCCAGAATTGGACTTATGTGAAACTGCAAAATGTTAGGATCCCTAAATCACAGATAAGAGCAGAATTGATGAAAAGCAAACACTAAGGCACTGGGTATTTGTAATATAAGACAAGACAGTAGTCCCTAAAAAGAGTTTGTTCTGTTGGATACAGTGCACTAAATCCTTCTCATTTCCTCTTCATGCAAGTAGCCCTTAAGGCAAGCAGAATTTGTCCCATTAATACTCTTAGTATTTGACAGAAGCTTCCAGTTAATAATGGAAGCAAATCTTACTTGGCACATAAAGCTTAATCTTATTAGCTTGCAGAAAAATCCATTAGAAATTCAACTCTTACGTTTAATTTTAAATACGTACAGTATCTGAGTAATGCTGAGTCTATTAGCATGTTTATGATTAGACAATAATAGGTTTTGACTTGTTCTCTTTATGATAGCTTTAAAAACCCCACACCCTCACAGTGCTGTTCCAACAGCTGTAATTGTTCTGTACTGCCATTGGGAGTTCCTAATGCGTTCTGAGATTAATAGCAGGGTAAGCCAAACTTACTTTTAATTTTTCTCCTTTTCAGGGTGTGGCCTGAATGACTCTCCTGTGGGGCTGGCTGCATACATCTTGGAGAAGTTTTCTACATGGACTGATATTGAATTCCAGAAACAAGAGGATGGAGGACTGGAAAGGTGGGAACAACCTCTTCCTCTGACTCACCGACCTCTTGCCCTATTCTAGATAAGGTCACTCAGCCCAGACTTATGTGGAGAACACATTATGTCTCAAACAAAGCTCTGTTGGAGTAATTTAGTTTCCCTGCCATCCTGTATGGAAATTGTATGGCCGCAATACATAAAATTACACTTGTGTTGGTAATCATAAAAAAAGACCAAAAAGAAATGGGCCTTGAAGATTGAACTACACCCTTATACTTGTTTGTGATCCCTCCAGGCCATGGTAGAGGAATGCTGGCAGTACAGGTTAGACCTCTCTGGTCCAGGAACCTTAGGACCTGACTGATCCCAAACAAGGGGATTTGCCAGACCAGGGGAGGTCCCCTGTCATTGGTGTCCCAGTCAACCCACCCCTCCCTACTGCCAGACACTTCCAGCCTGCACCTGGTTCTGCTGCCCCCAGGCTTGGGCTTTGGCCCTGCACCCACTGCTGCTGGGCTCCGGCACCAGCCTCCCACCTACTGGCCCAGCCAGAACTCCCCGGAACTGGAGCTCCCTGCAGTGCTCCCCACTGTGCTGCCAGACCCCTCTGCCATGAGCCCCGCTACTGTGTTCCCAAACTTGTCTACAGACCTCACTATCCCTGGGCTCATGGGCCCCCCCGTCAGACCATGGATGTTGTCAGACCAGAGAGTTCTGGTTTAGGGAGGTACAACAGTATATGGAAGAAACTCGCCCTGCTACTACCTAGACGGTGTCTGTATTGTGGACAAGCAAAGGATTTTAGTTTCCAGGGTTGTCATTCTGGTACCTCTGACTAGTACTAATGTCAGTAGAGAACATCAGTAAAAATGTCAGTAAAAACCAGTAGATAAAATATCAGGTAAGGGGGAGAGAGAAGGACCCAAACACCAAAGATTTTGCTCTCAAAATATTATTTCTGATTTATTTACTTTAAGGTAACCATTATTATAAAAAACGTATACTTAGAGGTTCCTGCTAAAGAGTCAGGCTTAGCGTGAGGTAGCAATCTATGTGAGATTCTAAAAAAGCAGTGGGCAACCGAGGCTAGTGAATGGGCTCCATGAGTGGCCCTCCTTCATCTCAGTGAGCCACAAGATTGTCGTAACCAAGAAGGTCTCCCAAGAGAGGGTAGATTTTTTAACTGCGCTTGTGTACCTAGAATGTGTGGGATATGCTGATTGAACCATCGCAGCCCTTCGATTGGATGCAGAAGGTGTGCACAGCTCACAGTTAACATTGTGTGCAATCAGCATGCGCTCACCTCCCACACCCTTACTTTGTGCGTGTATCATTTTAGTAATATCAGTAGGAAGAATACTACCTAACAAAAAGCAGCAGAATCGCAATACGGTGCATGGGCAATGGTAAACAAAATGTCTCATAGGCCACACCTAGAACCCCAATGGGCTGCACCTAGCCCACGTGCCACAAGTTTGCCACCACTGCCTTAAAGTTTGCTGAGCTACCTGGCTGAAGCTGAGCCACGGTGCACATTAGAAAAAGACCAATGAAAGATTATTTGAATATGTCTCCCGTGTGACTGGTTTGCTGTGGGATATGAAATATATGTTAATTGCAAAGGTTGTGCAAGTTTGTGAAGTTTTTTTCACTTGGTCTTTTATTGAAAACATATGTCAGTGTTTAGGATTTATGAATAATAAATGGCACAAACTTCCCAAAATGCGCTTCTGTTCTCCCCCTTCACTGAAGGGACAGTATAGGTGGTGCTAGTTGATAGCTTCTTTTGACAGTACGTATCGGAGCCGGGATTATTTTTTAAAGTCTGGACCTTTTGCAAGGATGTGTTAGGGTTTACATGTTTATATGAGCCCTAAATACTCAAGCTAGCAGGACAGGAGAGTGCTAACATGTTTGGGCTAGCAGGAATGGGCAATGCTAAAATAGTTGGTAAGTTAACCAATGTAAATAGTGTGTGGAAAGATTTGAAATTATTATTCCACTCTAAGAAACTGCATTCGACTCACATGATACCATTTCTGGGCTGACCTTTTCAGGAAGTATTCTCTGGATGACCTTCTCACTAATGTCATGCTCTATTGGGTGCCCGGCTGCATGGTTTCTGCAATGCGTTTCTACAAGGAGAATATCGGAAAGGGGATTGGTACACAGAAACATGAGAAGTAAGAGGTTTTCTTTGTATGCTCCTCCTTTAATTTGCACTCACATGCAGGCCAGTGACACAGTGTGGGTTAGTGAGTATTGTGGGGGAGAAGCTGCAACACTGTGTGTATTTTGTTCATTGATTGGACAAGTTTATTTATTTGCTTCTGTTGTGTTTTCCAACAGTATGTAAAAGTATGTTGTGTAAAAATACTGAAGTCTGAGAAATAAGAGACTTCAGTGAAGCAACTCCATTGTTAAACTTCTGGTGAGAATTATCATGTTTTCACCTTAGTCAAAAGACAGAAAGAGAGAGTGTGGAAACCCTAGCTTAACTAATGAATTAAGGTGTATTTGCCATCTTGATTGAATCTTGTAGTCAGTCAGCATTCCCTATATAGCTTACACCAAGGATCACCTGGTTTTGTTATCCTGTTTATCTTGATTTGGGGTGAAATTTTCAAAAGGGCTTAAGTTTCACTTTCAGAAGTGACTTAAGTATGTAGAAGTCTTTGTCTCCTTGAAAGTCAAGGGTACTTCGGTTTTTGGGTGCCAAAGGGTTAGATTTTCAAAGACCTCAGTAGAAGTTAGGCATCTGATTCCCATTGATTTTCAGTGAGGGTTAAGTGCCTAACTTGCGTTTGTACCTTTGGCTAAATCTTGAGTAGAAACACTGCAGCTGCACTGTGGTAGCGCTTCAATATAGACACTACCTATAGCGATAGGAGAGGGACTCCCATTGCTGTAGTTAATTTACTTCCTCTACAGGCAGTAGCTAGGTCAACAGAAAGAATTATTATTGGTCTAGCCCTACCTATATTGGGTGTTAGGTCATATAATATATTATTACTCTGGGCTAATTTACACACTCCTGAGCAACATAGCTAGGTTGACGTAACTTTTTAGTGTGGATCTGGCCTTAGAAAAGCAGCCTCTTTAAGTCACTTTTAAAAATGGGACTTAAGCACCTAAATCACTTAGGGCTAGGTTTGCAATATTTGGACATCTAAAGATGCAAATAGATACATAATGGAGCTTACAAAAATGTCTGAGCCCTGTTGAAAGAAATGTGAATTAGATACATAGTGTACTTAGGAACTTCTGAAAGGATGTAAACAGCACCTATTTGCATCTTTCATGCCTTAAATACTTTGAAAATCAGGCCCTTAAACCCTTGTGGGAATTACTGTCGGTTTATAACAAATACAATAAATTCTTAGAAACTGGATTCTTATAACCATTTGCTTCCACTCTACCTGACACGGCAGAATTATTTCCTACAGAATATTCTTAAGTATTTTGTGCAATCCAGTGTTAAATGGTACACATGTGAGTCTGTTCCACAAGCTGAGCGACCTCAGTGCTATGAAATATTTCCTGATATCCAGCTGAAATTTACCTGTGTTCAGCGTCATCCCTTCATCCCTAGCTAAAGCTCCTTGGAATATTTTAAGCAATTTCTTTTCATCACTATTGTTTACACCCTTCATATATTTAGACTCTTAATATATTGCCAAGAAAACTGAAGCATGGAAAAGTTCCTCGTATTTATTTCTGATCTCCCTTCTCACATAAATAACCCCTCAAGCGCCTTCATCATTAGGTTCCTACCAAATTCACAGTCCCTTTTGGTTAATTTCATGGTCATAAGTTTTTTTTAAAATAATCATAGAATCATAGAATACTAGGACTGGAAGGGACCTCGAGAGGTCATCGAGTCCAGTCCCCCGCTCTCATGGCAGGACCAAATACTGTCTAGACCATCCCTGACACACATTTATCTAACCTACTCTTAAATATCTCCAGAGATGGAGATTCCACAACCTCCCTGGGCAATTTGTTTGACTATGCTGACAGTTAGGAACTTTTTCCTAATGTCCAACCTAAACCTCCCTTGTTGCAGTTTAAGCCCATTGCTTCTTGTTCTATCCTCAGAGGCCAAGATGAACAAATTTTCTCCCTCTTCCTTATGACACCCTTTTAGATACCTGAAAACTGCTATCATGTCCCCCCTCAATCTTCTCTTTTCTAAACTAAACAAACCCAATTCTTTCAGCCTTCCTTCATAGGTCATGTTCTCTAGACCTTTCATCATTCTTGTTGCTCTTCTCTGGACCCTCTCCAATTTCTCCACATCCTTCTTGAAATGCAGTGCCCAGAACTGGACACAGTACTCCAACTGAGGCCTAACTAGCACAGAGTAGAGCGGAAGAATGACTTCTCGTGTCTTGCTCACAACACACCTGTTAATGCATCCCAGAATCATGTTTGCTTTTTTTGCAACAGCATCACACTGCTGACTCATATTCAGCTTGTGGTCCACTATAACCCCTAGATCCCTTTCTGCCGTACTCCTTCCGAGACAGTTGCTTCCCATTCTGTATATGTGAAACTGATTGTTCCTTCCTAAATGGAGCACTTTGCATTTGTCTTTATTAAACTTCATCCTGTTTACCTCAGACCATTTCTCCAATTTGTCCAGATCATTTTGAATTATGACCCTATCCTCCAGATTAGTCGCAACCCCTCCCAGCTTGGTATCATCTGCAAACTTAATAAGCGTACTTTCTATGCCAATATCTAAATCGTTGATGAAGATATTGAAGAGAGCCGGACCCAAAACAGACCCCTGTGGAACCCCACTTGTTATACCTTTCCAGCAGGATTGTGAACCATTAATAACTACTCTCTGAGTACAGTTATCCAGCCAGTTATGCACCCACCTTATAGTAGCCCCATCTAAGTTGTATTTGCCTAGTTTATTGATAAGCATATCATGTGAGACCGTATCAAGTCTAGGTATACCTTACTAAAGTCTAGGTATACCATATCCACCGCTTCTCCCTTATCCACAAGACTCATTATCCTATCAAAGAAAGCTATCAGATTGGTTTGACACAATTTGTTCTTTACAAATCCATGCTGGCTGTTCCCTATCACCTTGCCACCTTCCAGGTGTTTACAGATGATTTCCTTAATTACCTGCTCCATTATCTTCCCTGGCACAGAAATTAAACTAACTGGTCTGTAGTTTCCTGGGTTGTTCTTATTTCCCTTTTTATAAATACAGTGATTTCAGCTATTTAAATCTGAAATTTCAGGGCATTGTAATTGTTGGGCTCTTGATCCAAAAGAAGTTGAGGGTCACAAGGTTTTTATGTGCTGCTGCTGTTGTTAGTGCTGCCTTCAGAGTTGGGTAGCTAGGGAGTGGTGGTGGCTGGCCGGGAGCCCAGCTCTGAAGGCAGAGCCACTACCAGCAGTGAAACAGAAGTAAGGATGGTATGGTATGCTACTTCCACTTTTCTGCACTGCCGCCTGCAGAGCTGGGCCCTCTGTCAGCAAATACCACTCTCCAGCTGCCCAGCTGTGTAGGCAGCAGTGCAGATGTAAAGGTAGCATAGTATAGTATTGCCACTTTACTTCTGTGCTGCTGCTGGTGGGGCACTGACTTCAGAGCTGGGTGTTTGGCCAACAGCCACCTCTCTCTGGCCATCTATTCCAGAGCTTAACTAGTCTTATAGCTAGAAAGTGTTTCCCAATATTTAACCAAAATTGCCTGTTACATCTTGTCTTGCCTTCAAATGGAGATGGAAAAATGTAATTACCTTCCTCTTATTTAACAGCCGTTAATATATATGAAGATTGTTACGTGATCCTCCTTTAGCCTTCCCTCAAGAATAAATATGACCAGATGTTTAAACCTTTTCTTATAGGTCAGATTTTTATAAATCTTTTAACCTTGTTTGTTTCCTCAGGATTTTGTCCCATTTATCCACATCTGTCCTAAACTGTGGCACCCACAATAGGACACAATACAGTTACCTTCCAGCTCTTAGCTACAACACTCCTGTTAATACACTCCAGAATATTAGCTTTTTTTGTGCCTGCATTGCACTGAGTCATATTCAGTATAATTTACTATAATCCTTGATTCTTTCTAGGACTGTTACCACTTAGCCAGTTATTCCCCATTTTGTAGTTGTACATTGATGTTTCCTTCCTAAGTGTAATACTTTGTGTTTGTCTTTATTGAATTTCATTTGATTGATTTCAACCATTTCTCCAGGTTGTCAGGGTTGTTCTGAATTCCAGTCCTGTCCACCAGCCACCCCTTCCAGCTTGGTGTCATCCACAGATTTTATAAGCATAACTCTCCTCTCCTTATCCTACTTACAATGAAAACATTGAGTGGAATCAGACCAGGATAAGTCCCTGCAAGACTCCACCTGATATGCCCTCCCCAATTTGACAGTGAACCATTGATAACTACTCATTTGAGTATGCGCTTTCACCCAGGTATGCGCCCAGATTATAATAATATTATCTAGAATATGTTTCCCTACTAGGCTTATGAGAATGTCATGTGGGACTGCACTGAAAGCCTTATTAAACTAAGATACATCACATCTATAGTTCCCCCACTCAAGTTGGTCAGTAATACTGCCAGAACAGGAAATTAGGTTGATTTGGCATGTTTTGTTCTTGAGAAATCTACACTGGCTATTCCTTATTACACTAAAATCCTCTGGTGTTTATCACTTGATTATTTAATAATTTATACCAATATCTTTCCAGGTATTGAAGTAGGACAGATTGGTCTGCAATTCCTTGGATGCTCTTTATTCCCCCCTTTTAAGACAGGTTCTGTATTTGCCCTTCTGCAGTCCTCTGGGACCTCACCTTCATCCAGGAGTTCTTGTAAAAGCAATTCAGAGATTGCTTTTGCTAGTTTCTAACGTATCCTGTGAACTATTTCATCAGGGCCTGCTGATGTGAATAAATCAATTGTCTCTAAATATTCTTTAACTTATTTCCTATTTTGGCTTGCATTCCTTCCCCTTTGTTCTTAATGATGTTGAGTATCTGTGCCCCTTCTGAGGGTACTTCACAAACTATACAAGTTAGGTCCTGTATTTATATAAGCTTTGTAGCTACATTCTTTCAAAGTCTTTTCAGGAATTGGAGGTGATGATGGGTAGTGATTAGAGCCAGAGACTGAGAGTCAGTAGGATTCTATTCTCAGTTCTACCACTACCCTGATGTCACTTAACTTCTGCCTTAGTTTCTTCATCCATAGAAGGGGAATATAATTCAGTAGGGTTCTGAGTCTTGCTACCCTGTTTGTAAAGCACTTTGATTTGCTACTGAAAGGTGTTGTAGAAGGACAGAGGTATTTTTTTCTCTCTGTCTCCTTGCAGGCTCCCTGTGCGAGTGCCTACAGGTATTGCTTCATTCCCTAATGAAATCCTGCACACTCCTCAGTCTTGGGCACAGAAAAAGTACATCAACATCATCTCCTTCAGTTTCATGCCACGGGGTGGCCACTTTGCAGCCTTTGAAGAACCGGAACTTCTTGCCACAGATATTCAGCAATTTGTGGGAAAAGTGGAAAAAGAGGAACTCGGGAAGGAGAAGGGAAAATAACTTCCCTGGGTGAGGTGTCTTTAATTTCAGGCACTTCTAAACTCAGTGTAATCTATGCTCTAATATGCAGGCTTGTCTTGAATCAGATATAATAGAAAATAAAATAGAGCAGTAGTATATTCACATTAGATCCTGTAGTATTCTTCAGCTCTGATCATTATTTTTCACCAACATGCTAAACTGAAACAATGTAAGAATGTAAGATGAAAATGTACGTTTTGACATGCAGAACTCAATGTCAGCACTGGCATATGTTAATTCTCTGCTTTGGAGGTTCTTTGGGAAGTGGAATTTATTTGATATAAATATGTCTTCGGAGGAGTAAATTTTATTAGTGACTACAACCATGAGGCAGCTTGGGACATTCAGCTGATAATGATCTATGTTCAAGGAGTTATGGCTTCACTTCTCTGCTAACAGGATGCATTATATTTCTGTACTGCAAGCCTTAAAATGTAGCATTTTAATGCATTACTAACTGAGCTACTGGAGCAATTAATTATTCAATAAAGAAAAGCATATTAAATGTCTGTGGTGAATTTTTAAACTGTTCCGAGCAAAAGGAAAAACCTGGGCTGAAAAGTTTTTGCTAATTTCCTCCTTTGCTGATATCCCAGCATGTTTCATGCTGAGGCATCTGAGTGCAATGAGATTTCTACTAGGCACGATGGGGGTGACTTAACAAGTAACTGTAGTATTTGGTTGTCTCGGAGGGAAGGGAAATTTTAAAAAGTTGAGCTCCAAGTGCTAACTGTCCTCCAGTTCAGGAAAGACATGAGCACCACAATCTGCCTCAGCCGCCCAGAGAGGCTAGCTCGCAGCCCCTCTCCTTGTGTCCTCCCTCTTTTTGCCCCCACAGGAGCCCAGAGCAGGCCCATCGTGGCCCATGACCCCAGCACTGCTCGGCTGGGGGCAGGGAGGCCGGGCCCCAGCCCTGATACGCCGCAACTTCAGCACCCACAGCTCCTGGGTACTGTAGCCACTGTGCCAACAGGCCCAGGGCTCCAGGCCCCAGAACACTGAGTAGGCAACACGTCCAACCCCAACTCCCTGCAGGAAGTGCACTAGCCTGGGGGAAGGGCCATAATAGGCTCTTTGGGGATGCTCAGCCTCCTTGCCACCCATGCCAGTCTATCAATGTTGTATTAGCCCATAGATGAGCCAGACAGATCCCAGGGATGTGTCTGTCAGTGTCCCGCTGAGACACGGAGACCTTGGCACAAGCTGGCAACTAGTCTGCCAACCTCACAGCATCTATTTAAGGAGAGATTTTCAGTTTATAAAATAGGTATTGTGTTGTATACACGTACCTAGAGGCGCTCTATAGGAGTTCTTGTAATCTATTATCTCCTTGTGTAAGAGCCTTCAAAACAGGCCAGAACTACAGCCAATACTTGTTTAGTATGGGAAGGAGTAAGCATGCACCCCCCCACACACACACACGCCTGTCACTTTACGTTTCATATTACAATGAATCCACAATATCAAACCAAAATAGATGAAAGTTTGAAACAGGGATTTTACTTGGCTCTTGTGGAAAGCCTTAAAACAACTCAGCCAAACCTCCAGGCTACAGAGGAAGTCAGAAGCGGCTCCTGGCCTAACCAAAATTTAATGAAATAGCTTCCACAAACAAGAGAGAAGCAAGCTCTATGTCGCCCAGGGCACACGTAGCACAGCTGTGTTTGCAACCCCTCCAAAGCCCTTCTTAAGGCAGAGGGAAGATTCAAGCCCACAGCACCACTCAGCAGGGTTGGCAGTCTAACCATTGGACTGCAACGTGCAGAGATGCTGCTGCCCAATAATATTTAACTAAGGGGTATCAGCTTCAACAGGCAAGCTCAAGGGGTTCCCCAGCCTCCATCGCCACAGCTAGCTGTATAGCCCAGGCACGTACCTGGGCTGCAGCACATCCCTCTTCCCACAGCCCCTTTTCAGGGGCCAGAAAGGAGACTTGACCCAGCAGCTCCCCTCACACACCAGAGAAGGCCCACCCGAGCCTCAAGAGGGAGCCTCACGCACCACCTCACCCCTGTACTAGTTAATTAAAGTGGAACAGCTTCAATGCGTAACACTGTGCTCAAAACACTGTAGCCTGTGACCCAATGATTAGGCCATTCATCTGGGTGGCAGGTGAGCCCTCTTCAGCTCAGACCAATGATCCTGCTGGCCCAGTCGCCCAGTTGCTTCCGACAGTGGCCAGTGTCAGCTGCAATGGCAATGGGCAGAAGAGGGCAAGTCTCAAGTGATCCGTCGTCTATAGGCCACTCCCAGCAGTTGGCAGGCTGAGGTTTAGGGATGCCTGGAGCATGGGACTGTGTCCCTGACCATCTTGTCTGAGAGCCCTTGTGGGAATCAGTCTCCATGCAGTTGCTCACTTTTTTATTGAACCCACTTACAGGTTGGCTTTCACAATGTTGCCTAGCAAGGAGGGCCCCATGCTGACTGTGACTTGCAGGAAGACGTACCACCTTTGGTTTGGTTTAAACCTACTGCCTATTCAGGTCCTCAGGTCACCCTGACGCTTGTGTTACGTGAAGGGTGAAGAACTTGTCCTCATTCATGTTTACAGAGCTCTGGCATATCCCGCCTTTCTGAAATGGGAGCCAGGCCCCCCCCCCTTCTACCCAGTCACAGGTGACCCACTAGGCTAAAGGTTACGTGGCAGGCCTTAGCCTCCTTCCCACTCTCACCTCAGTTGTTTGGTAGGGCATTCCTAAGTGTATCCTGGCCAGGGATCGCAAGCAGAGGTCGGTACTTGGGAGGGATAGAGGCTGGTTCAATTTCCTTCTCCCTGCCTGACGAGAAGAGATTTGAACAGGGCTCTGCATGCTCTCATGTGTGAGTCCCAGTCAGGAGTGTAAGGAACGGGCTAAGGTGGGTTGCACCTTGTAGTGTCTCGAGCCTTTGCCATTGTTATTAAGTAGCAATTAGGCAAAGCCTGGATGCTGAATCTCTTTGCAGTCCTATGGGCTGGATGCTTATCCAGCTGTGTGGGTGATGCAGCTTCACCTCACCAGCTTCCTGAGAAGAGACTTGAGCAGCTGTCTCTGAAGTGAATGTCCAGCTGCTGGACTAAGAGGTGATCTTCCTGGGGTGGACCTGGTGTTTGCTGCCTTATCCTGTTCTGCTGCAACTGTTTCATATTAAACAGGCGGTTCACAAGGCTAGGAAGCAGCCTCGTGGAGTCTAGCAGTTTGGGTGTGTGCTCAGCATGTGTTAGCTTGGGGTTCAACTCCTCCTTTATGAAGGGATTTGAATTTTTGTCTCTTACCTCTCAAGTGACTGGCCTAAGAGCTGGACTAGGAGGCATTCCCATGTGCGGGCTCCCTCAGTGTTTCCTTTGCCAGCTAGGGTTGCCAGATGGTTTAACCAAAAATACCGAACAGCCTCCCCACCCACCCACCCCCAAAAAAAAACCACCGGGGAAAAAATTCTGTTGAGGGAAAAACAAAGGGGGAGACCAAAGTTGTTGAGCAGAGGCTTTTTGGCCCTAACAGGCTGCAGGCGGCCGTCCGCCATCTTGTCTTCCTGCTCCGGGCCAGACAGCTCCCCTGTAGAACCAGATAAGCACCTAGGATTTTTGCCTCCTGGCCAGGAAAAAAAATCAGAAAATACTGGACATTTTAGGTGTCTGGTATTTTCTGGATTTTTTTACTGGACAGGAGGCGAAAATACTGAACTGTCTGGGTGAATACTGGACACCTGGCAACCCTATTCTCCACCTAGACCCATTCCTGTCTCCACTGTCTCCCTCTTCTCTCTGCTCACCCATTCCAGCCAAATCCCTGAACCCAAATGTAGCAAATGACACATTTGTCCAACTATCTGTAAGAAATGGAATGTCCCTTTAAGGCCTCTCTTCAACAATGGGGGGAAGGGTATGGCAGGGTAGAAGGGATAGATAGAAAAGACAGGAAGATTTTGGAAGCAAGTTTTTATACTATAGCAATTAAAATTGTGTATTTTAGAGAAGGATGGTCTACTGAAGAATTTATTTAAAAAAACCCCATATGTCTGAAGAGCCAAGCTTTTAAGGCTAAAGCCGAATACTCAGCTGTGCACCTAAACAGCTATGCAAGGAATTTTTGGAGCTGTGATGTTTGAATCTTTAGCAACAAACTAATGAAATATTTAAAGCAAATTTTGAACTAAGGTCCTGTAGACATCCTAATGCACAACTGGTTTTGTCAGTAAATTCCGGGTCGGCAGGTGCCTGGTAAACCGTTTCATTACCAGTTAATGGCTCTTTCACAGGTGCAATGTTACGCTAATAGGGCTGGCAATCTGGAAGGCTTTTGCACTTCGGGGGAAGACTCACCAGTCTGCAAGCAGCAACAGCCTGCTGCGGGGGCCTTCACAAATGATCAGAATAGGGCTAGGAGGGGGGACAGATTGAACACTAAGACCCAGGGAAGGCATCGCCTCCCCGTGCCTCTGCTACTCCCTCCGCCCCTTTCCATTAGTAATACTCTGTTCTAGTCTATCAAAACATTTTCTGTTTTAGCCTAAACTCTAGTCTCTGTTGCTTGCAGGCACAGGATGTAAGTGAAGAATCATCATCCTCTTTCCTAGAAAGAATTTGCTGCAGGGAGGGGCATTTCTTGAGTTTATTCCAGGCACAGTGTGGGGAAAGTGCTGGGGGTGGGGGAGGGAGTCAGTTCTTTTGCTCCTGATATTGACAGCTGTTTGCAGCCCTCGGTATGTTTCTTTTTTTGCTTAAGTCCTTGGCTTCTGGACGCTCATATTTGTCTTTCTTCCCCCCTTCTCCTATGTGTGGTCTTACATTTCAGGGCAATAGGTCACTCTTGTCACATCTTTATTGCATATGCAGACCTCTGCTGCAATGTCAGGAAGCATTACTGTACGCTAATATAAATGAATATTCCCCCCAGGAACTGATCAGTCACAGCACAGACAAAATAAGTGGGAATGAAGTTTGCTATATGACGCCTGCCAGATCTACTTTCAAACGTAAGTGGAAAGCTCAGAAGCATTTTCATCGCCTTTCTGTCTGCTCTAGCTCTGGTTTTGGGGGCCAGGTCTGAACAAAAGGAGGGCGAGGGAAAGTGAATGGAGGTTCTGTTTCAAGTTCTTATGTTACAGGAGCCCTCCCAGGTCCAGTCTTTAATATGACAGGGCTTTTTTCTTTTAAGTGTGCCTAGTGATGGTTCAGCATTTGTTGCACTGAGTAATTTGAGACACTGATGATAAAATCTGCCAGCCACAGAGCAAAAATGAGCGGGCACCACATTATCGCATTTTGTACAACAAAGAAAACACAATTTTATATCAATTTTTGATGTTACAGTGTTCTCACTCTAAAAAAGTAACAGCTACAAGAAAATGGAATTGACTGAACACATTAGGACATATAATTTAGGTTTTTCAAAGGTCAATAGAAATATCTGTCATTAATTAATTTTTTATATTTTATTAAGTTTGTCTCAGATGTTCCCATGTTGTCTCATTTATTCAACTTTCTGAAATAAAATCCAGTCCCAGCAGTGGATTACTATTCGCTTTTCATCATATAGGAAGAGTGAAATGCAAACCTTCCCAACATAAATGGTGAAAATCAGATCTTTTAAAAGTTACACTTTTAATCAATCATACCCACACATAACATTTTTAAAGTAGTATGTCTGAAACTTTAACCTGTGTCCCTTCACTATCCTTATCACGTCCATATTGTTTATTTAAAAACAAAACTATAAAGGGACACTGCTGTCAAGTTTTTGCTTTATGACAAAAGCTAATTTAGCAAACTAGAAGCAACCCTGGTGTCTAAATTGCAGATTTTGACATTATCCAAATGTGGTGATGGAGAAGTTGATCCGTTTGCATTGCCTCTTTTATGGACAAAACTCTGTTCTGACTGTAACAGCTGGACTTGATACCTGGCTATCACAGCTTTGACTGAATTAGAAACACACACTCCTTGCCTGTTATACCCTAGAGTTGGACAGACAGCTGTTTATTGGGAGCATATGGTTATTGGTAGTATTTTTCTGTACTTCTAAAGGGTTCAAAAGAACCAGTGAACAATTTTTGAATTTTCATGTTCTCCATTAATTAATGATTGTGATGCAGTGATGATGAATGGATCAGTGACACAGCAATAGCTTCTTTCACAAAGAATGGGATTTGTTCCTGAGCCAGCTGGGCATCTTGGCATTCATCAGAGTAGCAGCTGATTGGTTGTGGATTCTGTTCTTTGTGAAACTTTTCAACTAGCCTAAAAGCTTCACTCTGCACCTGGTTGAATAATTTCCATCTGAAGCTGTTCCAAAAAGGAGTCCCAAAGCAATAGCCAAAGCTTTCACAAACACAAACTGCTCCAGGAGCAGAACTCTTTAGCCACTGACCAGTTTCATTAATATTGTTCTTTCCTCCACGTCAGTTTCTGTAAAACAAAGTGATGCTGTTTGATGAATGTTCTATTCTCCATGAAACTGGTCAGCCAGTTCTGAACTAAAGACAACCCTAGACTTTGAAAAAGTAGTTGTTACAGCGGGTGCAATATACAAAATGCATTTAATGAAGATAAAGCTTTGCTTGGAAGAGTTTGGACAGGAAAAACTGGTGGGTTCAGTTGAAGGAGGCCAGGAATAAATCCATATTGATTTCATGCTAGTTGATTTAAAGACAGAAAATGATGCCTTTCATTTCACTTGCTATGACATGATTTGTTTGTTTGTTGGTTTTTTTACAGTGAGACGCTGTAAATGCTGAAGTCTAAAACCCCTCCCTTACGGTAAGGCTTCCACCCACAGTGTGCAATGCCAGTAGCATTGACGGGGTTTGTGCTGATGCTCATAGGAGAATTAGGCCTATTTAGGCTTTGTCAGTTGTTTTCCAGCCAGTTATATTTATAAACAGCCAGGTGCTGAATGATCCTGTTTTACCCAGAGGTGAGCTGTAGTGCACGGCACAAGCTTTGCAATAACTCCTCTTTCGTAAATTCCCATAAAAAAAGAGACACCAGGTACAGCAGCAAAGTTCACCATAGAGCCTATGATGCTACAGCTGTACCTTGGCCCATCCATGAACAGAGATACTATTCATGCAAACCACCCCATTTTAAAGGGAGCACACGAAACACTATGACATTTCAGTTTTCCCTGCCTTTTTTCCCCAAAGCTGACTGCATGAAATTCAGTCCTATAAAGAAAAAGGTTCTCTCTCTTTGTAGGTGCTGGGACAGGAGGTGCTGCCCCTCCCCCTGGCTTGAAGAAGTTTCCATCGGATACAGGGTTTACAGTTTGGTTCAGTGGCTCCCAGCACCCTCACTATACAAGTTGTTCCAGCATTCCTGTTTCTTTCTCTCTCTCTCTGAGCTTAAATATGTCAACAGTTCTACCTCAGAATAAAAGAATCTACTTCTACAGCTGCTGTTTCAATCTGCCAGAGGTGGTGGTCACAGAAGGGCCCGTTACTTCCATTTTGTGGAGGCCAAACTAGGGCATAAATGGAGGCAAGTGACTTTCCCAGCAGGTGGGTAGATGCTATGGAAAAAGAACATGGCCATGCTTCTCGAAAGGGGTAACTGACCCTGGCGTGACTTGGGGTCTGTCAGACAGTACTGAGCCCCCACCTCATTACAATCAGGCCCCTTTAAAGTGCCAAGTTGTCTGTCAAAAAGTGAGACCCATCAATCACTGATTGCATTGGAAAATCTTGACTTTGGGCACTTGCCTCCCTCTCCCGGCCACTAGCTCCTGCACTATGCAACACCCTTTAGTTAAATATTTAAAAATGTTTTAAACTCATTGCTTACCGCCACGTCTGTTGCACTGAAAAGCATGCCAGTTAGTCTGTAATTTCATGCTTAGTCGTCAGTTCCCTGTTAAGAGTCCATCCCTATTTACAGGGCCATCCTCACAGCCTAGCCCCTGTCATTGCCTCCAGCAACAAGGACACAGCGTCCTTACTCTATCTGGAGAGGTGTGTTACTTTGTGCACACTGCCGGAGAGGCCAGGTAAGCCGAGGCTACATGAAGAACAAGTAAGAGGTGGGTGGAGCTTAGGTAAGTTATAGAACCAGGGAGTCTTTCCTGTCAGCTTTTCTCAACTGAGCGCTGAAGAAGGGGTACTCCTGCTAAGATTTACCTTTCCTCTTGTAGCTCTGGTTCAGTCCAACCTAGTGTGAGGTTCACCCTCCTTGCAGTCCTTTGGGTTGGACTAATTCCTCCTCCAGCTGAGCCAGCTCACATTTCCCAGCTGGTTTAGGGCAGTCCTTGCAACAGCCGTTGTACACTGTGCTCTGACAGCATGTATTAACCTCTCCCCTTCTAGGGGCTGGAGTGGCACTGCTGTGAGCAATTCTCTGCTGAACAGATGGGAACCTGTTCTAGAAATAGACTGATTGCTGGGGATTTTCCTCTAGAAAGATATTTGTACCTATTGTGCTCTAGCTTTGCTCTTGCCTGGCTGTACAGGGGGAAAGGAAATGTGTCCCTGCTCTCATTGTAACACAGATACTTGGATATTAAGCTAGTTAGCTGAGGCTGGAAGAAGGGAAAGGGTTAGTCCCGTGTTTCAGATGGGGACGCTTAGGCAAAGAAAATTAAGCAACTTTTCCAACACCCCTCACTAACTTCCTGGAACCCAGATATAATGCTGCCCCAACCCCGCTCTAATCCCTAGACAACACTGCCTCTATCCCTTTAATTGGGAAGGGAAAGGTTTTGCTTAATGACTCCTTCCAGACACACAGCTCATTTATTTCTCAAATGTCTTGACTGTTTCTCGAAGCAGATTTTGATTGTATGCTGTTTGGGGCTAGGGATCTGCACTTCAGAGCCATCTGAAGCACCTGGGACACTACACGGAAACAGAAGAATGTGAGAAGCCTGATTAAAGCTTGAAGTACTTCCAACAAAAAGCTCCCCAAGAGCTGCCACATGCAGGTCAAGAGATACCAGGTCTTAGAAGCAATGCCTTATGGAGTCATAGAAAAGACAAAGACATGCTCCAAGACAAAACTGGTTTTATAGACCAAAGGATGAAATAGAACCAATACATTTTAAAATCTCTCTGAAGTATGATGCAGTAAAATCTGTAAGATACACAGAGCAGTGGTATGGAGGTTGTAGTGGCACTTAGGGGGATTTGTATAACTGAGGTATGGTTTTACTCATGAATAATGCTGGGTGGTCAAACCTTAATACCCCAGCACCCCCTCGTGCATAGGGCACAGGCATCCTGGTAATCATGAACTTGACTAAAGTCTGTAAAATCTTGGAAGTGACTAAAAACATTTGATGAAGCCTCCAAACTAGGTGGCATTGCAGCCCTACTCCTCTTGTAGCTAGACAGAGCCAGACCAAACGTGAACGGAACTGCAGCCTGGTGGACCAGGTTGCAACGCCCAGAGTGGGGACTCTAGCTGAGCCATGGCAGACAGGAGCTGCTGCTGTGGGGTAGGTTTGCTCTCCATCCCAGCCTCCCCTTTCAGCAACCCCCTGTGCTCTTGTGTATGTTTATGAAGCAAAAAGGACAACTTCAGCCATCCCGAACAGTAAATCATTGCTGCCTCAGTTCATTCACTGGGCTCTTCTCTGAACCCTTTGCTGTTTTCAACATCATTTTTTAAGTGTTAATGCAGTGCCAGTAGGATCTGACCAGTCCCAGAGATAGGGCCATATTCTCTTCCCCAGTAACTCTTTTGGGGGTAGCCGCTGCATTGCTGTCTGGGGGAGAACATATTTAGAAACCCTGTTATCTCCATAACTCTCCTGCAAGCCACAGGGAAAAGTGATTGCAGCTGAAGTGAGAGTGGCATTTCTTAATGTATATGTAACATTAACACACAAGTAGGAGAGAGGGATTGGATAGTGATATTAGGATAGGGAATTAGTATGACTAGTCCAGTTATTCACTTGCTATAACAAAGAGGAGCAGGCCAAAATTCTCCTTGTCAAGCTCCTGTTAAACCAATTCTCCAGGCTCCAGCTTCATGCTCTAGCACTTGCCATTGGACCATGCTACCTCGTACTGTGTTTTAATCTAATAATTCAACTTATATATACTCTGCATATGCATAGTGGGCCTGACTTTATTTAAACATGAACGTATTTGAATATATGTAAAAAGGACATTCTAAATTGGTCTAAATCCAGTTGCCAGAGTTGAGGCAAAATCATGGTGCTGCTTTTGCCATTTCCAAACAGGACATATAGCAGGAGCCCTGCAAATCCATGGATATCCACTTCATATCTGCAGGTTTCCTCATCAGTTGATGTGGATGTGGACATCCACAGCTTATTTTTGCAGATATGGATGCAGCTGTGGATACAAATGTATTTAGAACCCTGCAACTTTGCAGATATCCATTTTATATCCACAGGGCTCTGCATCCGCGGATGTCAGTGCAGGTATCCAGGGCTCATTTTTGCAGATACATATTTTGTATCCACACAGGGCTCTACTTACAGCTGTCTATCCAGAATTGACACTGCACATATATGTATTTAGCTTACTTAATATCACAAAAAAGCAACATACTATCCTGTAGTCATGAAACCTGGTGTCCAGGAAGGAATTTCAATCCAGGCAGAGCTGTGAAACTCAATTTTTTGCAGTACGAGAGCTTCTCCAGGAAAGAAGGGACTAAGCTACCAAAGAAGCAAACTAACCCTAGCCTCCCAGGAGAGGGGACAGCTTGCAGTGACAGCCAGGAATCCAGAATCATTGCACTGGGAAGTGCAAGCTCCAAATCGGAAGAGATTAATAATGGAGACACACTGAATATGGAAGGGTAGTTTTGCATATGGTTCCAGCTAATTTAGGGAGCCCTATTCTCTATGTGCCATCAGAAGAATTAGAAGTTAATGCCTAGTGTAGACAGCCGGCCCCGATTCATGCCCTTCCCAAAGGGCAACTACTTATAGACTGTACTAAAAAAGACCAATTGGAGACAATCCAGATATTCTGTACTTGAGAACATAAAATTGGGAAGTCACACTTGCTGCATCTGAGAGCTCTGCACACAGACCTAATCGATTTGATGTCAGATGTTAGCAAGAGCTAGGAGATATATCAGCAAGCCAGAGACTTGACTCAAAGCGTCAATTTTCAGTGCATCTGCCATTATTGATTTGTTCATTGTTATGACCTGGGGAACAGCTGCCCTCAGGATACAAAGTCCTCAAGCTTTGCTAGCTTTAGACTATTTGAAGCAGACACTTGCAGCTGTTAGAGGCAGAGTATGAGCACAGCTGCCAGTCAGTTTGGGATCTGACAAATATTTGTTCGGTAGCAAGGCAGAAAAATGGACACTGGTGTTTGATAGAGAGGTTATAGATCATTAAAAGAAAAGTACAGATTGGACCTCCCTGATCCGGCACCTTTGGGACCTGAGTGGTCCCGAACCAGGGAGTTTGCCAGACCTCTGCTGGCTGCCCTACTCCCAGTCTCCAAAGACTAGGGCTCCCGCTTGCTGCCATCAGAGTTCACTGGGTTCAGCCAGGACCGCCTGGTTACTGCCAGCCCCGCTGCCACCCAGACTTCTCCTGGAGGAGCCACCCAGCCACTGCCACCCTGTTCAGATGCCACCAGCCTCCTTGCCACTGGAGATTCCCCGGAGCTCCCCGGCCAAGGCTCTCTTGCTGCCACCTGGCCCCACTGCTGGTGGGGGTTCTCTGGCTGGGTCTGCCTGCTTTAAGGTCTGCTTAGGTTGCTTGCCAAAAGATTTGTAAGATTCAGGAAAGAACATGCAATGCTGTTAGACATGAATTTCACATATGGTACAATCCGATATCCCCATCTGCTGAAGTTTCCATCTCTTACTGTGAAATGCTTTTTCCTCTCAGACTCATCAAGGAATGTGGGGAGTTCCTATTACTGATCTAATTTTATCCACTTGGAAACTTTCACCAGCACAAAAGAATGAACTACAATCAGTGCAGTTTCTGAATGTCTTCCAGCTCAGAAATAGACACAAAGGACAACATAGCAAACTTAGGTCAGAGCAGCCTTTATTCTGTGCTGCTAGGCAGAGGACTTGTAATTTACCAGTGGATGTCTCCATCCCCTGGCCAAATTGAGAAAGTGAGTGCACTAGGGTCAAGCTACAGCTCAGTTATAACTATGTGGATACAAAACAGAAAGGGAGCAGATAGCTAAGGGAACTGGTAATGGATACAGTCTCACAGGAACAGTTTGCACATTCAACACTATCGTAGGTTGGTAGTAAGCAAGAGTGACTGCTACATGATGGTTTGTCAGATCCTTTGCTGGCACTCAGGAGAGGCCCAATAATGATCATACAGTGAGACAGAAATTCTTCCTCTTCAACTCATCTTCAATTTAGAATCTAGAGCAGGTTTGAAGCCGACTGACATGTGGAAGCTGGCGCTGTTATTACCCGCGTCCATGATTAATCTGTCCTGAGGATAAGAAGCTTCATTGTCAAGGACTGTCAGCCTCCCGCCTTGCATGAGCACAGAGAGGACAGACACCAAAATGAAATTAAATACTCAACTCTTGTCCTCGATATCAGACCCAGGACCTCACTCAGTAGATCAGTGGCAACAAACCTGAAAGAACTAAGTTCTACTATGGAAGATAAGGATTCTTGATTGATGTTCTGCCACAACTAACAGGACAAGTGTGGGAGCCAAACCCTTCAGCATCATGATAATCAGTGGAGGTGCCTATACAAGGGGTGAGAACTGTTTACATAGATGCATATGAAGATGATGTTTGAGTTTAACTTGAACCAGAGAACTGAAAAGTCAACAGGATGGCAGAATCCCCATGCTCCCTTCTGATATTGCTTCTGCCATGGCCATGAATTGCAGGATTCTCATAACCACATGTAATACCTGCACAAATCAGAATGTGGAGTAGAAACTCTAGCTCAGAATATCCGTTTTCACTTGGTTTCAGTCCTAACCTTTTTGCGGTTTGCAGCCAATTTACATTTCACTTCTGGCAATTCTATCAGTTTGAAAAAGGTAAGGAAGAGCATATAAACGACTCAAGGCAGACGAGTCTGGCACAAATGCAGTCCTTTTTGCTTACTTCACCCCTCCCTTACTTCTGTAGAACCAGATATTTTTATGTATCCTCTGACTCACAGGATAGGACTCCTTTCCAAAACTCTGCCAATTTGTTCCTTAGGGACTTGAAGGGGACATGATTGTAGCAAGGCCCATCATCTCCTTTGACGTTCTCAGCATTTGTCCAACAAGAGCAGGAAACAGATCTTTAAGAATCTAGGGCCATTCCTGTGAGAGACCAAACACCTTTCTTTATTTGAGGTACCACTTCAGTCATGTTTGTCAGTCATTTTTCAGACACTCAAGAAACAACAGGCCTGGCCTGAGGAGCTCTTTGTAAGGAGAGTCAAGCAGAAAAATCAGTACAAGAACAAAAGGATTTTCTATATGAATAAACAAGATTCACTCCCAGAGTCAAGGGTACTCATGGTCTTAGCAACCATTTGGCATGTTGCACGACTGGGTCAGTGTCCCTGTATTGGCAGGCCTCTGAGGTGGCACACATTTAAATATGCAAAGAAAGTCAGTCGAAAAGACAGCTCTAGAATTTCACTGAACTCAGTGTTTTATTGTTCATGTGATTATTGCTTAGTTACGCTTTGACACAATGTAGCTCTAGGAGAAATTGGCTCCTACTACATAATTTAAAACCAATGTAACATCTTACAGTTCATACGACTGGCACTTATCAGGGAAGTGCAGAAATTTGTCACTGTAACCAGAGAGATTAAAAAAAAAAAAAAAGATAAAATGTTTACATCCTTTATTGTTGGCAGGTGATTGTTTCTTGTGCAAGGCCCCTAACATAGTGACCAGAAAGTAACAAATGCATCCCCTGCAAAAATAATATAAAAGTTATAGCAGATCCCTTATTCACCCAAGTCCTTTAAGTTTGGTATATTCACAATCAAAGTGCACAACAAAGCCCTCGTCTCTTTCAAAAAAAAGTTATGTTGTGTGGACTGGGTATTTTAGGGTGGTGGGAGAGACCACCACCACACCACAAACCTTTTTCCTGGCTCACACCAGCAAGTTAATAGTCGCTTTCAAGTTTTCAACAAAACTGACAGTTTCTGGATTTATCAATCCCCAGTGGTTAATAAATCTGTGACACTGGTTAAAATTCAAGGGGAGTCATTTCAAATATACTGACACCTTGCAACTGGGGAACTGCTTTTGCTTCAGTGACCTGTTATCTCTGTGAAGAGTGAAATCTCTCCATAAGGCAAGTGATTACATAGTAAACCCAAAGTAGTAGTCCCTGAGGATTATCTCCTTCATACTGGTCAGCATCCTTGTTTCACAATGTGTGTTGATGGCCTGTAAAACAATCAATCCCAAGGTGGCTGCTTTTTAATCTCCAAGTGGAGCTGCAGCTCACACACTGAATTATTTCTATGCCTCTTCTGCAGACAGGGTAAATGAATCAGAATGCTTGAGGGATCAGTTTCATTAAAGGCTGGACCAAGTGCACCACCTTGTGTTAATTCTGGAGATTGGCAGAAATAACTCCTATGCCTCTTCAATTACAGCAGGTCCCACAAAGTAGTTTACACTGTCTTCTACCTCTGCATCAGTATCCTCTATGGTGCCATATGACTGCTGCCCCTTCTGAGCCAGTGCTGTCCTTTCTGTAGGATGACTAAGCAAGACCCGTGGGACATACATCTGAAAGTGCAAACATTTGGCATTTTATTATTTGGATTTTAGTATAATTTTAAAATACTGGGATAATATATTATTTAAAATCTTTCCTTACAATTTTTCCTTTTATGTTCCCCCCCCCCCGACTTCTATCTCCTTCATAACACTGCCCTTTGTCCCTCAATGTAAATTCTCTAGAGCAAAACTCCAGAGTCACGTGGGGCTCTGGCATACTGAGGTTTCTGTATTCGAGGGATGCCCAGAAGTATGCAATTCATTAATTGTGTAGTCAACAAAAATTTTGTCGACTCCACAATTAATCGATAAGGGTTAGCTCTGCAAGCACTTGGTCCTGGCTTGTGCCAGGTCCCAGCAGCTACCTGCACTGCAGCTTTGCACTAAGAGTATTTTAGGAGCCAGTGGGCAGGCAGCCTGGCTCAGTTCCAGCTCGCGCTGGGTCCTGGGAGCTACCCCTGCTGCGGCTCTGCAATAACATGCACGTAGCTCTCAGGACTGAGCTATCGGTTAATCGTTTAACCGGATACACTGTTACACCCCTACTGTATTCTCCCAGACAGCATTTCAAATCCCAGTGCAAATGCCAAAGTCTTGCGGTCATGTTTGGTGACATGGCATTGAAGCTGTCATGCATATCACACCTCTCACTCAGTCTCCAAGCCGTGTGACTGCATAGCATTCAGATGCAGCTAATTGTACAGTGTTTGGCGTGAGACCCAACTAATCAGAACACAACACATGTAGCTACTGGAAGTAAAGGGTCAGGGTTTGGTAAAAATCACCCTGCTATTCCTATCACGCTTAAGTCTAGAAGGTATTTTTAGAGCAACCCTTTCAAATAGGCAAGTGCAGTGTTCTGATCATCTGGCCCTCAAATCAGCTAATACCTACCTACCCTGACACAGTTCAAACTAGTAATCTCCTACACAAGCCTTTTGCTGGGCATGTCAGGAGCTTGTTTGCCTTGGAAGGGTACAAATTATTTTTAGCTTACAGCAGATCGTGGAGCTGTTTCTGCATCAGTGTCACTTCCTTGTGCACCTGGCAATTCTTCTACCTACAGAAAGGCAGTAAGGCGGAAGTATTAAACGGGTAAATCATGGAATTGATCATAAACATTAGGTAATTGTATACAGTTTCAGGACAATGTCCCATTACAAATCACACTGAAACCACAGCTGCTACCTATGCTCCTCCAAAGCACCCACTTCCTACTTGCCTCCCATACTGCTCTTCGTGCTTGGAACTCTTCCCTCCCTCCCCTTGTGTGCAAAGCCACCGGCCTCTCTACTCAGCAGCACGCTTTCACCATCTTAGAGGACTGACCCCTTGAGGCCAGATCCTGCTCCCACTGAAGTAAACAGCAGTTTTGCCATTCATGTCCTGGAACTAGCTTGCATAGTACCAAGCACAGTGCTAATGCTAGTGACTATTTAGCATCAATTCCCCAATACATTCCATGAGTTTACCTTGTAATTCAACGGGCTCAGATACTTAAAGCAGGCAAAACAGGAATAAGCTAAACAAACGACAATTGTGATGTTGACAACTAGGAACGTGAAGAGGGTCGTGGGAGCTTTAAAACCTTAAAAACAAACAAACAGACAATACAAAATAGAATGTACTTGTCTCTGATTCAGGTAGGCAAAAACCAAACACAGATCACACTGATCACAAAATAGCTTATACGGAAAGAACATTCTCTCATTGGAAATGGAACAAAACAGAAGAAAAATTCATCTAGAGGAAAAAATAGCTAACAAAAGGCCATGCGGGACACACTGATTTCATGACCTGCTCATTACACACAGAACAATAGAAGGATCTTTCCTTGATCCTTATATAGAGGAGCTCTCTAAGTCCATGTCTTAAGCTGTAAGGCCTTCCCCTGTTTTCTCTCCCCCCTTGTCAAACACCCCCTATATTAGGTGGCATCCGTATGGTACTAGAGAAAGCTGCTTTCAGTGCCAGACAATGCCATCTGAGCATTCACAGAAATGCTTGTGCTATGATGCAAACCACCCTCCTAGGCCACCTGAGCTGCTGTCACTGAACTCTCAGGTACTGTGCTAGAGACCAAAACTCCAAGGCTAAGAGTGTAAACTAACTGGAGCAGGGACCATCCTTTTAGGAAAGTGCTTGGCTCACCCTGGGTGCAATCCTAAGACAACAAACACTATTACAGAGCAGGTTGTTAATGTCAACCAGATTAATCAGCATTTAGCTACTTAGCTGCAGACAATTATGTGTTTTTAATGATTAGTCGGTGCATATTGTGGGTATTTGCCTTCTTCTGAAACATCAAGAATAGGCCTTTGCTAGAAGCAGGATACTGGAGTTTGGTGTCTCATCTAATATGATAAATGCAGTGCTCCTAATTACTGCTAGATCAGATGATACTTTTAAAAGTAATTACAGTATTATAAGTGGTTATGCCAAGGGAATGGAATCTCACAATATATTCCAGCTAGACTGAGGCATTTATGAACATATTAATATTTGTATTGTTCATTAAAAAATAAGTTCCTGGGATTTAAAAAGTCACTTCCATTCTAACCCAAAGGGGGAAAAAGCCACAAGTGCCTCCAGAGTAACAAAATCCCCAAACAACCTCCCATACCGTTCTGGGCACCTAGAGCTAATTTACTAACTTCCTCCAACAACTCTGTTAATACAAGTTTGTGGCACAATGAACATTTATCATCTGAGGCAAATTTGAATGGGGATCAGTGAGAGAATGTATCAACCAACATCTTAAAAGTTAAATGCAATACTTTGCCCTTCCCTATCACCTCCTTTCAGAGGATCTCAAAGTACTCTGAAGACAGTAAGCCTTGCAATATTCCCATGACACAGGTAAAGATTATTATCCCTGCCTTAAAAATACACAACTAGAGATTCAGAGAGGTTAAGAAACTTCCTACATACTTCCACTAAACTAAACTCCCTAAACTTCCACTTAAGACAAAGTGACAGAGTTAGGATTGGAATAATGGTCCTTCTGCTTCAACCACAAGATTGTAGACAAGCTTGAAATATAATCACCAAAAGGTAACCCTTACCTAGTCGCAAAAATGAAAAAAAATAGAGCCAAAACAGACAGAGGATTGGAGCTGCAAGAGCCTGATTCACAGCTGCAAAGTGGATCTTCTTCTCCAGTTTAGCAGGGAGATATGCATAGTAAAGGTTGTGGCGATCAACCATATGCTTCATCAGTATATATATTAAACCTGAAGAAGGGGATAGAGCCAGACAGGTTACTGAAAACAGTGAACACAGAGATCACAACTAGGTAGGGAGACTTGACATATGTGATACCCAAAATTATTTTTAATTTTTTAAAATGACAATTTCAAGTTAAGTCTGTCGCTGTACAAACCAAGATGGTCCAAGTTCAGTCTTCCGGTGGTAGCTAGCTCTGACAGTATGCAGTAGTACAGCTGAATCTTTACAATATGGAACGCAGACAATTTAGGGAGATAAAATATAGTCTGGAATCTACTTTTATGGGTTTAGACCTGATCTTACATTTTTCTCCACTGTCTTTTAATAGTGGAGGTTTATTTCACAATATTTCCCCTGAGAAAACAGCTTTACTTTTATGTTAATGTGGGGCCTATATCAATGGCATGTTTGTGCAGCTAGGTATTTGTTCTGTTTCTATCAGCATTCTGCTCATGTGGTCTTCAGGATTCTAGCTAGGCTTTTATTATCTTATTATTCATCTAGGACTAAAGATGTTAAAACGTGTCACCACTGAAAATTTCAGCAGTGACATGTTTGCATGGGGTGGGGGGAGGGTGGCAGGCAGGAGCTTAAAAGCCAGCTCCCCGAGAGCACTGACTCCTGCCTGTCTCATGCCCCAGCCCCCACTGTTGCCTCTGTATCAGAGGCGGCAGCAGCGGGGGGGGGGGAGGGGGGGGGGAGATTCCTTGTTACCATGAGGGTTTACTGACATGGGTACACGTTCACATCCCTACCTAAGGTATTAAAACATTCATAGATACCAGGGCCAAAAGGCATGACTCTGATCATGTCACTGGTTTGCAGTGTTTGTTTTTATGTTGTATTCTATCTGTTTTGATGAAACTCTAGGGAGCGATTTTCAAAAGTGACTAAGGGATTTAGGAGCACAAGTCCCATTGAAAGTTTGGCTACTTTCTTGAACCTCTTTGGCTGAAAGTCATATGTAGACATCCTCTACATATGTGTTTCCTCCCTCTGGGGTATCTGGCACTAGCCACTGTCAGCAGACAGGATACTGGGCTAGATGGACCTTTGGTCTGACCCAGCATGGCCGTTCTTATGTTCTCTCTTGGAGCTTTATAGCAGAGGCAAGCAGAAATGAAAGTTAATATTTTGAAAAGCATGGGTATGTCTACACTAGCCCCCTAGTTCAAACTAGGGAGGCTAATGTAGGCATTCGAAGTTGCAAATCAAGCCCGGGATTTAAATATCCCGGGCTTTATTTGCATCTTCCCGTCCGGGCGCCATTTTTAAATCCCCCTAGTCCGAACTAATTGCGAGGTGTAACAGTTAACTCGAACTAAGACTTAGTTCAAGTTAACATTTGACTGCCGCGTGTAGCCGCGGGCAGTTAGTTCGGACTATGGGGGATTTAAAAATGGCGCCCGGACGGGAAGATGCAAATAAAGCCCGGGATATTTAAATCCCGGGCTTGATTTGCAACTTCGAATGCCTACATTAGCCTCCCTAGTTCAAACTAGGGGGCTAGTGTAGACATAGCCCATGGTACTAAACCTTTTCAACTTAAAATTCCATCCTTAACTGTTAAAACTGTACAGAAGACAAAGTTATTATATTCCTCAAGCTGTAGAAATATAATAATCACATATGTATTGCTTTTCAGCTTCAAAACAGCATACAGATGTTCATTTACCCCAATACCACATTGTGAGGTTGGGTATTGCTCTATTTTACCACATGGCAAAGTGGATGTGTGCTTTGGTCCAAGGACACAAAAAGTCACCATCAGAAGTGGGATAAGAACTCAGGAACCCTGTGCTCAGACCAAACCCCTCTCTTCTCTGCACTTTGCATACAACTTAGTGGCAAACTTACCAAATGGGACAATAATGGGGCATGTGATGCTATAGGCCATGATGACAGTGAATACACACAACATCCAGGCATACATTGCACCAAATTCATACTCATATGCTTGATGCTAGGGAAAAAACAAACACAAATGTTACTTTCCAATTAGGATTAAACTAGATTCACAAAGAAAACAATTCAGTTTGCCCCTTAACTATTCTCTCCTCAAAACGAGAGAGAATAAGTTTGTTTGTTTGTTTTGAGACATCCAGGTAAATTAGTTACAGATGCACAAGTGGTACACAAACTAATTCCATGGTTTCAGCACTGTTGTATGCAGTGTTGTAACCATGTTGGTTCCAGGACATGAGAGAGAGAAGCTGAAAGCATACACAGAGAACGCTTGCAGCCAACTGATATTTATGTCAAGATAATTCCTCAAGGAGCCTGTTTTTGGTCTCCTTAAATTCAGCTCTGGGGAAAAGCTATGTCCAACCACACAGCAGAAAACTATTGTGCCTGTGTTGCCAGAACTTTGATCTCTATAGCTTAACCTCTGTGGGCTCGATGTGTTGGCTTTCAGAGCTCCAGTTTGGCTTGCAAATATCCCAAGTGTTTGAATGATTAGCTGAACCTCTCAGGCTGGGGACCTAGGGACAAAGCCTCACTCACAGCCTCAGAGCAGAGCAGAGGGTAACAGAAGTGAAAGCTACTAAGCCAACTTTTTTCAAACCTACAAAGAGACCCATTTCAGATAAAGTTTTGAGGAAAGGGGGAAGAAAGTGCTGGTTACGGGTAGGTTTAAACTAAGCTTGTTTGCCAACTCCCTAATTCAAGTTCTCATTTTGAGGTGATATGGAGATGGAGAACCTGATTTTCAGGCACCAAGTAAGGAAGAATGGGCCCAGAAGGGCTTGTTTCAACCAGAGATGGGCTCAAGCTGTACAGTCTCCTATATACCCACGCTGTGCTGCTCAGAGAGGGGATAGGCACATGGGTGGCGGGTATGCTAGGCAAGGAAAGGCATTGCCTTCCCAAACCACCAGCCTGGTCCCACCCATACTCTGCTCCCAGAACACCTACTGAAGCTGGGGCCATGTGCTCCCCGCCCTCCCTGTGCTCTGGGGCCGGGGACGATGGGATCGCGCACTGCTCACCCTCCCTGTGATGCTGGGAGGGGGGGGTTGGGGCTTGCCTCCCCCAGTCCAACCTTCACATGGATAAGCACCAGTTAGTATGAGCAAAGCAAAGGCCACAAGGAATGGCCACAGATGAGAGTTAGCAATGGTGAAGTATGAGGGCACATACTGTTCCTGTGTAAGGCCTTGTCGTTTCTTATAAGCTGGTTAGGGTTTTATTGCCCCATGCTATATACCTGTTTAATGTTTTTCATCTCAGCAGGGGACTTGGCCATTATCATGCGTATGGTATAGAGGATGAGGCCAGGCAAGCGCAGTAGCTCCATCCCATTGCCAATGAAAGCTGAGGCAATCACGTAGTTCACAAAGAAGGCTCCCTGGTCAGGCAGGAAGACACATCTACAAGGACACAGAGTCAGTGACTGGAAGGCAGAGGGTTTGCAATGGGAACAGGTTACATTTGGAAATAACTCCTCTTTGGAACAAACACTGCAGAGCTTTGCAAAAGATGGTTGCAAAATCTATGATAGAGTGGCTTAATTACAAGTGCCTACTGCTGAATTCTCTACATGCAGTAGTAAGGGGGTACCGTACAGGATGCTATCCAACATGGATCCATAAGAATATAAACAGCATCTGAAGTTACACTAATTTGAAAAGACAATATGGTGGCATATGGTGGAAGGAGGAATCATTTGACCCCTCAAGTCACTCATTGTTGGTGGCAAAGATGCTAGACTAGTGGTGTCTTTCAGCAGAAATACCTAAATATTTGTTCTGCACAACTGTCTAGGTGCCCTAGACATTGATCAGGATCCTATTGTGCTAGGTGTAGTACAAACACAACACAAAAAACAGCCTCTACCCAACAACACCTGCAAATGTTCTTCTGTCATCCCAGACCACATGAAGATTTCTTTTCCTCTTCTGAATTAACTTCTGTAACTATGAGATCTTACATGGTTTGAGGAAAGATTCCTGTTCCAATCATATGACACAACCTTAAACGTATTGTCTCACTGGGCTCTCTCCCTGACCAATCTGTTTGTTGCATCCATCTTCTGTCTTATGCTTAGATTAGGGATGTTAAATATCAGTTAATTGAATAGTTGAGTAACCTCATGAATTCTTATCGGTTAGTCGACTATTCTATAGTCCCCGGGGGCGGGGCTGGCAGCAGCATGGGGTGGCAGGCAGGAGCCGGTCTGCAAGGGGAGCCAGTTTAAAAACCAGCTCCTCTTGTGGAGCAGCTGCTTGTCGCCCTGTGCTGCTACCTCTGATAAAGAAGCAGCAGTGCGGGATGGCAGCAGCCCCTGTTTGTAGGGTGTGGGGGGGTCTGAGCTCCCAGACCCAGTGCAAATCGTAACAGAGCCAGGCTGCCTGCCTGGCTCCTAATACACTTTAAATGCAGAGCCGCAGCAGAGACAGGTCCTGCCCCCAGCCTGAGTCAGAACTGAACTTGGCTGCTGGACAGCCTGCTAAAAAATGTACTGGTTGGGAGGGAAATGCGTGTAGTCTATTAACCTATAAGCTTCTGCTTATCAGTTAATCAGTTCGACTACACTATTACATCCCTAGCTTAGATTGTAAGCTTCTTGGGCAGGGGTGGACAAAGGGGCCTCCGTAGGCTGGATCTGGCTTGTGGCCGCTCTGTCACTGTCCCGCTCCCAGGCAAATCGAGACCTGGGGCCCGGGAATGCGCAGTCTCCTCCCCCGCCAAGGGCACACAGCAACTAGAGAGAAACGCTGGCTGTTTTAAAACAGCTGGTGGTTTTCTCTGGCCACTGCGCACCCTTGGCAGGGCAGGGGCAAGAGACCTCACGTGCTCTCCCCACCCTCAGGCCAATCAGGACTCGGAGGCAGGGAGAGCGTGCGAGGTCTCCTCCCGTTGCAGCACCTACAGGGAACTGCCAGCTGTTTTAGAACAGCGGGCGATTCTCGGGTGGGGTGGGGGGGACTTCACGCGCTCCCTCACCCTTAGACAAATCCAGGTCGGGGGGGGGGGGGGGCGGGAGACACCAAAGTCTTCTGGCCCCGCCCCTTCTGCCTGAGGCCTCACCCCTTGTGGGGTGGCCCAGGGCCACTTCAGAAATTTATGAAGGGGCCCCCTTTTAAAAATTACTGCTCCCCCCCGTTCTTGGGGCAGGGAACATCTCTGTTATGTGTTTGTCTACACTGTCCAGCACAAAGGGGCTCTAATCCTTACTCCTACTCCTAATAACCTAGGTGGAGCTCGCATCCCACTGTTCATCTGAATCCTCACATTATACTATAGGTCATTATGGATGCCCTAAACTCCTTATGCACCAGAAAAGGTTAGTTGGCAAAAAGATTCCACTGAAATATCAGAGGGTAGCTCATACTTACTCCAGCCTGACTTTAGATTCAGCCAACTCTCTGTCGAACAGCCAACGAAAGAAAAAATCGAGACTAGAAAAAAGAGAGTTAACATCATTCACTCTCCATAGTTCAGCATGGTGGTAACAAACAAAACCAACCAAGCTCTTCTAACTGTACAAACTGCTGTTTACTCTAGACTATTGTAATTACTGAACATCGTTCGGTCAAAGATGGGAAGCGTGACTTGAAATACAATAAATTGAAGTGTTTGATTTGATGCTCATGTTTTTAAGCTTTATCTTCAGCAGACAGTATGCAAGTGGTAGACACCAACAGTGCCCAGGGAAACAGCCAAATGGGTGGGACAGAAACCAAGAAGGTGGGGAATGAAAAGGATCATTTTGCAGCTAATGCACACAAGACTGGGAATCAGGAGGTCTCGGTTCCTGGCTCTGCCACTTACTGTCTATATAACTCAGTGCCTTAGCCATTTAATCTCTCAATGCCTTATATTTCTTATCTACAGAAAGCAACTGAAAATACTTTCCAACCTTACAGGGGATTTGTGAGCCCCAATTAATTATGTGCTTGACATTGCTTTGAGATCCTCAGATGAAAGGCAATTTTGGATATCATGACTATACAACACAGATTAAAAAAAACAAAACAGCTGTGCTTCTCAAAGGAATGCTAGCTACAAACACAAAGCAGATCAACTGTGATTATAAAACATTCAAACTTTAAGAGACAAGAACAAGGTCAGTACCTGGTCAGACCAAGAGAAGGCAAAATCAACACCATGAAGATCAAAAAAATGTACACTTTATGCATCATTATTCTGTTTTCTCCTGACCTAACAAGAAGGAAAAGGGTTACTGAGTAAAAGACTGTTAATGCTAAATACAAGCTTCCATCCTCTTCCAACTCCACTAATTCAGCTGTCATAAGTGGAGGAATTTAGAATGTTTTCTAAACACAAATTAGTTTAGTTATTTTTAGTTAGTTTTGAATTTCCCCTTAACTCTTAGTTCCACTAACTGAGGTCTCCAAATATCCCCCACCTCGTTAAATATATCCCTACATGGAATATCGCTCTACTCCTGAAGGATTTTGGGTGCTGTGGGAACTTTTTGAGTGCCCTTCTCTGAGGCAAGAGAGTGTGCAAGAATCTCTATAAACCCGAGCCAAGCAGATCCACGTCTCTCTTTACAGAGACATGGAAACTGTTTCTGATCATTAATCCACTATTGCAAGAAAAGAGCCACACCAAGTCACAGCAGGCATCTAAAAACCCATTAAAACCAGGCGCAGTTTCAGAGATTTACTAGAGCAGCATGTAGCCCTTAAGGACTGTGGATCAAATTCATTAGTACAGTTACACTAGGAATGGAAATTGTATGTGAAAAAAAAAATCAAGTCTATGACAAACAATGGCTCCAGGAAACGACTTCAAACAAGACAAGAAATATCTCATGGGTCCCAAGACCAAATGGTATGTGAAACCGCTGGTGGAAAACCATGACTACTCAGCAGCTGAGTCTGAATGTCCTTCTTGGGAAGGATTTGTACAATTTAAACAAAAAAAAAGGCACATGTTTTTTATCTAAGAAACCTCAGTTGCAAACATTATGGGCAGAGGCAGAAAAGGAGACTGTTCAGTTGGCTCCTATCCACCATAAGCTTCAGGTGGAAGTACATCAAGACAACTTGTGTACCAAACCCCAGGTATGTCCATTAGAACTCCAACTACCAAATAAAGACCATGCATTTCCCTTTACATACAATGGGCTCTGGTTGTGCTCCCTTAGTATTCTATATCCATGTCCCCAAGAATGCTTCTTCAAGACAAATGTATGTGACACTTAGTAAGGGTGATTTTCCACATACAGACAGAGGGGAAGGGAGTACTTTTGTAATTCAGACTAGTCTGCGACAGATCATCAGCATCTGTAGTCAGAGGTCCAAATGAGCTGTATGGAGAGTTTACTTCTGAATGGCAGAGATGCCATTTGCTTCTGAATGGCAGAGTGCTTTCAGTCAAGAACTGATTTTCTCTATGAAATAGAGACCTTATGGGCAATCAAAAGGGGAAAACAAAAACAAACAAAAAACCAAGACGACATGGCCAGATGCTATTCATTGGATCTCCTACAAAACACAGAAAATTCCTTGACTGTTTATCATCAAGAAGACCTAGTACACTGTAGAATAATCTACCACTGGATAAAGCAGTGGACAAAGGACAGACTACCTTGTACTGGGCAAGGAATGGACTAGATGGGATTTAAAATTGTAGCTGGAAAAGAGCTATTATGAAGTTTACATATTTTCTCCAGTTTTCCCCATGATTCAGTATGCAACAAGATTAAAAATCAGAAGAAAATTGATTGCTTACTTTGTCCAGTGGGATTCCAATAGCGTTGAATAGTACACAATTGTTGGTAGCAGAGCTGAAAAGGACCACAGGAGGAGTGTTGGGAAGAACTGACTAATGATAGGAGTCTAAAAAATAAAATTAAATATTAATATTAAATACAAATTAAAGAGAGATGCAAATATTCTAAATGCCAATGTGACTATAGAATAGATGCTGCAGAAATTAGCTATTATAGGTAACCAACTCATTTATATTAAAGCTCAATCGAGGAAACTGTGTTCTATGATACAGATCAGGGTTCAGTTAGCATTGAGATTTGGGTACAAGGCAAAACCAGAGCTAAGGTTAGATTCTAAGATACTGAAATCGGTTTGTGTGAAATTTCAGCTAGAACTGAACTGATGTAAATACATTTTGGCTCCAATTGGATCCAAAACTAGGACAGTAAGAATGAAGTTTAAATGTAGAGTTTCAGATCAGAGTTGTCATCCCCCCACAGTTCTAAACTTTAAAAGCAGTTTGGATCGGAGGTTCTGGGGTTTTTTGGCCCACGTTACTATATTTTAAGTTACGTAGTTTAAGATACATTTTTATTTTACATGAACCATTAAAACTTATGATCACAGAACATCTCAAGTCCAATGATTTCAGGCTAATCCTTATCAAGAAACAAACAAACAAACAAACAAACAAAATATGAGGACATTGTTTTGATTTTTTTTTTAATCGGCACCAGTTTCAACCCTGGCTGGGGGGTTGAGCTGGTTGAGACTAACACACAGGCCTGGATGATCCTCAGCTGGTGTAAATTGATAACTATGGCTCCATGGGATACACCAGTTGATGTTATCCACAGGATCTTCGTGTGAAAAGCCATAATATCAACTGTGCTAGCTCACTTCATTATTCGCTTTCTACAGGCTGAACCTCCCAAATCCAAGACTCTTTGGTCCAGCAACATCCAGAAGGACCATGGATATTGCTGGACCAGAGAACCCCAGAGGCGAGGAGCATGAGCCAGCTGGCAGTCCCTTGGGTGCTAGGGAGCCCCAGCTGGGCTGGCAGGGGCTGGTCCTGCAGTAGGTGGAAAGTCCAACCCTGGGAGTCCCAGCAGTGGCTGGGGGGGAATCCCAGGCCAGGAATCGTGGCCTGAGAGCGGGGCCAGCGGCAGCCAGGAGGAATCTCTGGCCCAGAACCCTGGCAGCAGCGACTGGGGAGAATCCCTGGCCCTGGAGTTTGGAGAGAGGCCAGCAGCAGCCAGAAACCCAGTGAAAGCAGGGCTGGCGGTGGCTGGAGAGTCCCAGCCCAAGGAGGTTGACCCCAGGAGACTTGTCATAGGGCTGGCAGCAGGGCAGGAAGCCCAGGCTCCAGGGATCCCAATAGCCCAGAGAAGGGCCTTGATCTCCCCTGGTCCAAGACCACTAAGGTCCTGAAGGTACCAGCCCAGGGAGATCCAACTTGTATAACATTTTGATACTGGTGTACTACAAAACTCAAAAGCATGGTGATACTCACATTAAGGTAACGAATAGGTTTGGTGACATTGAATTTGTCCATGGTGGAGATGATTATGGAAGGAGTAGTCAGAAAAAACAGCACAATAAATAGGAGCAAATTAATGCAAAACCATCTAAACCACCACCTCAGCCCACGCACTGAAAAATTATTCCTGTCAAGCGAAAAGACAGAACAAAAAACAAACAATCATTAAGTCTTTGGTATATCAAAGGTATACTAACTGTCAGGTAACAGGTGGTTTTTAATGGCGTTTAACTTGAAATCATAATACAAAAACCCACAAATTCACTAACCAAGCACAAATGACCATTATTAATTAGTAAATAAAAAATAAACATAATTGCATGGGCTAAACTGTGGAAGAGTCACTTTTAATCTCTATGTAATCAATAAAATTTAACCATTTGGCTTCATTTTAAGTAAAAGTCATAGGAAGTCCTTTATTACCCATGACCCGTCCATGACTTTTACTAAAAATATCCATGACAAAATGGGGAGCTCAGCTGCAGGGTCCCTCACTGCAGGCAAAGGTTGGGCAGCTGTGGAGTTCCTGGGAGCTCGGAGGTACACCCTACTACCTTGGAGTAAGCCCATCCAAGCTGCAGTCCCTGCTCCCTTGGTGGCTCAGAATTTGGGTGGTCTCCCTCGGACCAGGAGCTCCAGGGGTCCTGCTGTCAGGTAGCAGGGGTATCCCCCAACTTGCTGGGGCTGAATTCACAGATTCTGTGATTTCCACAACCTCTGAAAAATATGTAGCCTGCATTATGAGCAAGGCTAAATCACAGGCAAGCCACTTGCAAGGTAATTGGAAAGATCTGAATGATCTTTGGTGTATCCCTCTAGCTTTTGAATGTGATAGGAAAAGAGGAAAAAGCAGTTCGAGACCATTTGCTTATTTTCAAACTTTCCCTTCCAAATGGCACATACCTGGAAATTCACTGTGACAGCAATAATGTAGCAGCTAATATTAAAAGTGAGATATTTTTATAATACTTAGCACTAACATAGGGCATTTTCATCCATACATCTCACAAAAATAGGTATGCATTAGCCTCATTTTGCAGACTGAAAAGCTGAGGCGCAGGTGTTAAGGGAATGATTTTCAGACGTGCTCAGCGACCACAGCTCCCATGGATTTCAATTGTCCCTGAAGTCAATAGGAGATATGGGTATCCAGAAAAATATCAGGTGATAGGTGACTTTCGTAAAGTCAACTAGGCACTTGTTAGAGGTGACAATAAGACCCAGATATCTTGTCTCCCAGTCTTGTGTTCAGTCCACTAGGTCACAACTGCTCAATGTGACCATGGCTCAAATTCTCAATATATGGGCAAAGAATAATTTTCTTCTGGGAAGAAACAAATAAGCCAATACCTCCAACTCCAAATTTGTATTTTGGATTATAAATTGATGAAAAGAGATGAAGAATTTACCAACAAATATTCTCTGGATAGGTGGCATATGTAACATTCCAGCTGGAAATACAGAGTTCTTTGCTGTAGGTTGAAGGTTGAGGTTCCCCTTTACATTTAAAGCTCTGGCATTTGCAGGCATTGAAGTCTTTCAGAATACTGCAATAAAGAAAAAGCAATGTAGTTTTACAGCTGGAAATGTCACATGTTTAAGCAGGGAGATTGCCATGTCACATGTTTAAACAGGGTTTATCATACCCTCTTGAGAGAATATTTGGACATCACCATCATGATACACATGCATATAAAGTCATCATTTAAATAATAACCCACATCTGGCTCGATCAGATCTTACAGACACCTAACCCAGCCTTGCTTTGAGTAGCTCAGCACTATCGTGGAAGTAGAGATTGTGACGATTAATAATATATTTTTAAAAACTTCTTAGTGCTCTGGATGCATTTTAAAAAAAGCTCTGCAGGCTGGTATCACAAAGCTGCGGATATGCGTGAATTCTTACTGATGACAATGAAACCAACACCAGCCACCAATTTAGAATAGCATTTTTTAGCACATTTTTACCGCGCTGATTATTCTCACTGCCTGAAATCCCTTTTTCCCCTTCCCAAACTGTAACCTTAAGACTTCATCATCTTCTAGAGTTAATATGTGATTGCCATTGAGTGCATTCAGACCCCACCCAAATATGGCCACAAGCTAAGTTCCCCCTAAGCTGTGTGGCTGCACACATTGCTGTTGAGCGCCACGCAGGGGCTTAGAGCTGAAATGGAGAGAGATCTCTCCCAAGCCCTGAAGCTGTGAAAGATGGGGAGGAGGAGCCCTTCCCTGACAGCTCCAGCACCAAACTGCCGCGGGCGGGGAAAAGGAGCCCATCCTCGCTGTCCCCAGCAATGTGCCGCGGGCTCCGTAAGCCCAAAAGCGCCAAACCGCTGCCTCAGCTTGAGCCTCCCAAACCCTGAGCACACTCGTCAATCCTAAAGCCCTATCCCTGGCCCCACCCCGAAGCCCATACCTCCAGCCCAGAGCCTGTACCCCCTTCTGCACACCAGCCCCCAGCCCTGAGGCCTTCTCAAACCTGGAGCCTCACTCCTGCAAGCAAACTCCTCATCCCCAGCCCCACCCAGACAGAGCCCTTACACCCCAACCCTCTATCCCAGCCCTGAGTCCCTCAACCTCAGTCCCACTCTAGAGCCCACACTGGATTCCCCACACTCCTGCACCCCAACCAGGCCCACCAACAGGGGGCAAAGGTGGCAGTTGCCCTGGGGCCTAGCAATTCAAAGCAGCAGCAGTGGCTGGAGCCCTGAACCCCTGAATTGCTGCTGGAGTGCTGCTCTGCGCAGATCTGAGGGATGGGGAGGGTGCGTTACGGTCTGGGCGGCACTAAGGGCTAGTTTTACCCCTTCCATCTGAGGCCCCACTCTTTCTGGGGGCACCAAGCCACACATACACCCTCTTTGCCCTGGGGCCTACAATGGCTGTCAGTCCCGCTGACCCCAATCCTCTGCCCCAGTCCCAAGCCCCCTCCCACACTCATGAATTTTGTCATGTGCACCAATATGAAGGTGAGGTGTTGCACATCATTACCGCGTTGGTGCACATAAGAAAATTCATTCTGCTCAGGGATGGAAAAAATTAGAGGGAACACTGGCCACAGATGGAGCACTGAGAGCCTTCCCAAATTCACTAGTCTCAGATATAAATTCCAAAATTATGACACTGTTAAAAAAAAAAAAACCTGTCCCAGATGAACTCTGATATGTAAGCATGGAAGGGCTATGCACTACATTTAAATGGTCTGTCTCTGAAATTCTTGAGTGTAATAATGTCTATTCTTCATTTACCTAAAAAGATACAGGACAACCCATATACGTATAACCAGGAAAAGAGGGATTCTTTCCTTACTGCAATAATAGCATTGCCATAAAACTTCCACAACTGCAGCAGAAGATATTTAATTAGTGACCGCTCTTGTACTTTTTTAAAGGCAAACAACATCTTAAGTAAAAATTAGTATCCTCAGTATGGGATGTCCAAGCATGATGATGATGAAGCTTCCACATTAAAATGAATCAATGCATCTCAATTCTGGCTTGCAAGTCCTATCCCATTCCACTACTGGGTTCTCCGGAGCAGTGACTGCCATTGGAATGCAATTGCCCGGTTGTTTGATGTGAAACTCATATTCAGGTACAACTCAGTTTTCCAAAAGAAAAAGTCTATTGCATTGACCGAAATCTAAATGAAACCACCAAACAGATTGCAATATTTTTTTCAGTTCTTCTTGCTGTGCTAATTGCTAGTGCTAATCAGAAAAAACAAGTACAACCTTCCTGACACCTCAAATTCCCACAAGACCGACCACATTCTATGCTTCTTCAAACCCACATTCAAGACCAGCTTTACATCATGTCCTGAAGGTCAAGAGATTATGGATATTTTGACAAAAGGAGACATGAACAGCAAAGCTGAGGAGCCCACAGAGAAAGATCCGTGGTCCTACAGGAATTACATTTTTATAAAACAAAGACCTTTTCCTTCCTTAATCCTCTTTGGGAGCCTATTAATAAGAGACAAGCAGACAGCTAATAGCTCACTAAGAAAAAATGGGACTAAATTAATTTCCCTACCAACGACCCAATTCAGAAATGCTGAGCATGCTCACACTCACTGATTGTGAAGGGTGCTTAGCAACTTTCAGGACCAGGTTCATAAACATATATAGGTATAAATAAATATCAAGCATATTAACTGGACTTAGGATATGTAAGTTGTAGAGTTGAACTGTGAGGGTTAAATAGTGCGCTGCAAACATAAGGTATCTGGAAAGACTATCAATTCATGTCAAGTAAACCTCTCTCTTTATAGTTAGTAGTAACATCATTACTTAACAGTATCATATTTAGCCTTTTGCTTGATTATATTGGCCATTGTACATTTCCGTATGTTAAAATCATAGAATACTAGAACTGGAAGGGACCTCAAGAGGTCATCAAGTCCAGTCCCCTGCCCTCACGGCAGGACCAAGCACTGTCTAGATCATTCCTGATAGACATCTATCTAACCTGCTCTTAAATATCTCCAATGATGGAGATTCCACGAACTCCCTAGGCAATTTACTCCAGTGTTTAACCACTCTGACAGTTAGGAAGTTTTTCCTAATGTCCAACCTAAACCTCCCTTGCTGCAGTTTAAGCCCATTGCTTAAGGTCAAGGAGAATAGTTTTTCTCCCTCCTCCTTGTAACACCCTTTTAGGTACTTAAAAACAGCTATCATGTCCCCTCTCAGTCTTCTCTTTTCCAAACTAAACAAACCCAATTCTTTCAGTCTTCTCTCACAGGTCATGTTTTCTAGACCTTAAATCATTTTTATTGCTCTTCTTTGGATCTTTTCCAATTTATCCACATCTTTCTTGAAATGTGGTGCCCAGAACTGAACACAATACTCCAATTGAGGCCTAATTAGCATAGAGGAGAGTAGAAGAATTACTTCAAGGATGTTTGAATTGCATTTATTCATCATCCCAGTAACCTGGATATCAATCACTAAAAAGAAAGCAAAGTGGCTCTGGCAGTGTCTTCACGCCGCAGAAAATCAAGCTGCTGTGATAGATCTTCAGGAGTTCTATTTAATGAGTCTAGTGAAGACTCACTACATTGAATTCAGAGGGTGCTCCTGCTGGTGCCCAGTAATCCTGCTCTTCCCCCATAAGGGAAGCCGACAGGAGTGTTTGCTCCTGTCAGACTCCAGGTGCGGGGACGCCGCTAAGCTCGGCTTAAGGTAGGCCAACTCCAGCTATGTATTCTACATAGCTGAAATTGCATACCATAAGCGGAGCTGCTGGGTCTAAGGTAGACCTGGATATGTATGTAAATTTGGACATACACAAATATGTACTAGCATCAGTGCAAAGTTCACTGAAGTCCTGTTTATCCACAGAACAGATGTAAGACAGCCAGCACAAAAATCTCCATGCTACCTTGCCAAAGTTCCACACCATTAATATGCAGGATGTACCTATAAAAGACAGAACACTTCAACCTCTATGACCAATTCCACTGGCAACTTCTCCTTTGTTGAAGCTACTAACAAGGGTGCTAGTTTGTGCCACAGTGATGGTGGTTTAGTGACTGATTATCTGCTCACTAGAAAATTAACCGAGATCAGTAACTCATTTCCCATAAGACACCCATTTGGGTCCAAGATTCCTTAGATTGGAATCCAGATTAGAACTGAAAGGTCCTTTATCCCATGAAGTCCTCAGACTAACCAGTTCCTTGCTACACTTATTTATAATTCAAAGCCTGGGTACCTGATGTGCAACTCTAGGAAAGCACACAAGTGAGCAAAATGAACCGAACTGAGGAAGTGGATGAAGAAATTGACCTACATATACAAGTTACACAAGGGCTTGCTCAGTCATTACTATGGTGTTTATAAAACAAAGAGACACACTACACAAAACTTACTATCTTGCCATGGACTTCTCCTGGAATGTTACAAAAGCCATTCCCAGTGGGCTATCATGAACACTTTCCTCCTCTTTCAAGAACTCATCCAGAAGCTTATTTGTCACTTGGGTATAGTAATCTATAGCATCTACCTGTTGGAAAATTGATTCCTGTTACATATCAATGTCAAATGGCTCATACATTCATTCAAAAACAAGCTCCACAAATTGCAGTCCTCCCTCACATTCCGTGGATTAAAAACCACATTGCAGTGTGGAGTAAAAAACAGTTAGTTTTTCTTGCACATAGTAATGTACCAGTAAGACCACACTTCAAATATTGGCAATTCTATTTACCACTTGGCAGGAAGGATGTTGCAGAAATTGAAATATGCAAGAAAGAGGATGCTAAATTCTTTGTAAAAATGAGGAAGAGTTTCCTGTAAGCTTTGCAATTTTTTTTTTATAGTTTTGCATTGTTCTGGCTCATAACCAGGTGATAGAAAAAAATCTCTTACCCTTTCACACCCTCTGGTTTCACAACAGCAGAACTGACCAAATGGCTTTGGATTGATTCGGACCCGTCTGCCAAACTTCTCACACAAGTGTGTAAAATAAATAAGACTTTTTTCTGCCTTTTTTCTGGATTAAAAAAAAAAAAGATTTTGCAAAGTAACAGCCCAGTAACAAACCTAAGGGGAGTATAATTCTGGGAGAAAAAGTTGGCCCAAAGATTTGATCAAAGAAACATTGAATGAACAGAAGAGACAACGAATAAACCCAAACTCATCCCTCTGACAGCCCCCAAAAATAAATTTAAAAAATCTCCACATAAAACATTCTGGATGCTGCTTTTTTGTTGTTTGTACACATAATGGGATTCTCTTGAGTCTTTCTCGTCCCACACACACACACACTAAAAAAAGAGCTTCAGTGCTTGTTTTCAGAATTCTTTCAGAATTACCATTAATTTAGAGTGCCAGCCCACATCTAATCTAAAACTGCCTACATACACACTCTGGATATTCACTACAGATTACCTGATTTCATTGTATTTAAAAATTCCTCCTTAAAATGTTATTTTTTGGTGCAGGGGCAGAGTCAAAGTCTTACCCTAAACTATGTGCCAGATTTTTGAAAGATACTTCAAGGACTTAAAAAAACAAAGCTTTAAAAAAGAATAAAAATATAAACACATTAGTCTGTTTTCTGTTCTAGTATTCCCTGCCCAGCTACAAGTTTCAATGGATCCAGCAGTGCTTACTCAAGAGTTTTCAGCATACACAATTTTAAATCAAGTTACTTCTCTCCCAGACCAGGACTACCTCAGCAAAACCAAGGTGTCTGGAAGACAATCTGGCTTTTGTTAACATGGGGTGTGCCTAGACTACAGGGTTTTTTCGAAAAAACTTCCTCTGCGTTTAGACTGCTGCCGCATTCTTTTGAAAGTAAATCAAAGGAACGCGGCAGTTTTTCGACCGTGGAAAACCTCGTTTTACAAGGAATAACGCCTTTTTTCGAAAATGCTCTTTCAAAAAAAGGTGCTATGTAATGCAAACTGTGCTTTTTCAAAAGAGAGCATCCAGACTGCCTGGGTGCTCTCTTTCAAAAAAGCGGCTTGCTTTTTCGAAAGTACTGGTTGTAGTCTAGACGCTCTTTTTCGAAAAAGGCTTGCAGTCTAGACGTAGCCTTGGAGTGTAACTCCTCCTTTGTGCACTTAGCCTCACTGTTCTAGGAACCTGAGTGCCAAAGTTAATAATTCAAAACTAAGGTTTCATACTTTGACAATCACTATACTATCTTGTCAAATCACCAAGTCAGGGCAACTCATTCATGTGAGCCATGTAGCACCTACCAGAGAGGGACTAACGCAAAACCTCCATTTCTGAATACCCTATGGCACCATTTTTAATTTAGATATGAATTCACCTGGCCAAGTCCATCTCTAGCATCTACAGGTTTTCTGTTTTGTCATATTTTCAATAATGGCATTTTCTATAAAACTATAATAAATATAGCCAGATTAAACACACGGGTACCTTTCCTTGGACAAACAGATAAGCCTAGCTACATCATAACACAGCTGGACTTCTAGCACATGACAGGTCGGATAGGCAGCACTGGAAAGGAAAAGAGACACATTAGAAGAGTGGAAAATTTCTCCGAAGGTTAATTTCTAATTAACATTAAAAAAATCAATCATTTAACTCACAACACAAACTCTTGACAAGCAGATACTAGAGAACTGGAAACAGCTGCTGTAATTTAGTTTACAGTGAATATGATTAACAGGACACAAGCTGCATGCTTTCAGACAAAGGCCAGATGAGAGCATGAAAATAATTAACTGCTTTGAAAAGCTGATACTTTGTATTCTGACAAAATTAATAAGATTTTTCCAAAGATGGGAGTAAGAATACAGGTTTTAAATAGTTTAAAAACAAGGACACGTCTAGTTTGGATAGTTAAGACTGCCATAAACCTCTCTCTCTATATACAAGCTAGTTCTTGACTTACATGAAGTGGTTTTCTATAGCCTCTTTCTTTGCATTTTTGGGAAGGCCAGTTATGAACAGTGTGCGCTTGACCTGTAGAAAAAAAGCATCTTGTTTCTCACAACAACCAGAAGGAAGAGAGTCCAAAGGAAATGGGGAGGCCACAGGCGAAGACTATGACATCGCACATCAAAATATCTTAAACAAACAAGCTTCTAACTTCAGCGGCTGTTGCATCCCTCACTATAGCACTAATATTCTATACTGATAACAGGACAAAATAAAATGTCAGGTGTGTTTTTACCCCTCTTGTGATTTACTCTGTTTTTTCTGGCTGTGATTACTACATATTATATTAAGAGTGTTCACCTTTTACTGGATTCCTTCAGATCTACTAACATTTTGGCAGGGTGGGAAATTTTTTTCTGTTTGATTTTTCATTGTTTACCTCTTTCATATGTATTGCATATTTCTCCAAGGAAATGAACTTACTATGTTTTCTTCTTTATACTTGATGTACATAGTGTGATGTCTCATGAAGACAACAGTCAGAATCAGGTAAATAACAGCAAAAATTGTGTGCAACCAAAGAAGATTATTGCTGTAGAACAAAACATTTCAGAATATTAGAAGTGAATGGAATTTAGAGCCACATCTGCATTGGTAACTATTAAAATACTATTAAGAATACAACAGTTCATCAAACATTAGGGTAGAAAAACTAGTCTCTGAGGGTATGTCTACACTGCCACCCTAGTTTGAACTAGGGTGGCTAATGTAGGCATTCGAACTTGCAAATGAAACCCAGGATTTAAATATCCTGGACTTTATTTGCATGTTCCCGGGTGCCGCCATTTTTAAATGCCCCATAGTTCGAACTCCTTGCCCGCGGCTACACGCGGCACGGACTAGGTAGTTCGAATTAAAGCTCCTAATTCGAACTACTGTTACCTCTCCTGCAATGACTAAGGGGGGATATGATAGAGGCATATAAAATCATGAGTTATGTGGAGAAAGTGAGTAAGGAAAAGTTATTTACTTGTTCCCATAATATAAGAACTAGGGGCCACCAAATGAAATTAATGGGCAGCAGGTTTAAAACAAATAAAAGGAAGTTGTTCTTCACACAGCGCACAGACAACCTGTGGAACTCCTTGCCTGAGGAGGCTGTGAAGGCTAGGACTCTAAAACAGGGTTTAAAAAAGAGCTAGATAAATTCATGGAGATTAGGTCCATTAATGGCTATTAGTCAGAATGGATAAGGAATGGTGTCCCTAGCCTCTGTTTATCAGAGGCTGGAGATTGATGGCAGGAGAGAGATCGCTTGATCATTACTTGTTTGGTTCACTCCCTCTGGAGCACCTGGCATTGGCCACTGTCAGCAGACAGGATACTGGGCTGGATGGACCTTTGGTCTGACCCAGTATGGCCATTCTTATGTTCTTAACTTCTGTTTCACTTTACACACCCATAAAATGGCAATACATAATTCCACCATCAACAGGCATACTTTAAAATATAATTAATGTTTTAAGACTAAGGTAAGCCTCAGATGAAAAGCATAATACTTCCAGCAAATATAAAATATAATCTAATACTTTCCAACATACACTTACCCAGTTTGTAAATTTGCTATAGTGGTTCTCCCAAAACTATAAGGATCTTTATCTAAAAAAGGACAAAATACATGGTATAGTTATCTCGTGCAGCACTCTTATGAAAAGTGTAAGGAAAAAAATATAAAACATTTCAAAAATATATTTATTTATGTTTATTAATGTTTATCACATTTAATGGTAAAAAATACTCAAAATAAGACAAATAATACTAATAAAATTGAGTAGAACAAGAAGGCATTCAGCCTGCAAAGGGAAACAGCAGCTGATTTTTAAACATCTGGATGTTATATAGCTACAAGTTTGTTTTAAAAAAAATCTTTATTAGGGAACTATCTATAGTCCAGTTTCCCACCTTTACTGATGTTTTCTGTCAAATATTTGTTCAATAATAGAAACTTCTTAGTTCCACAACTGTACTGACAGGATCACTAATAGCAATAACAAGAAAGCAGACAATCCAAGGAAATACTGGTTTGTCAAAGAAAGGAGAGAAAAAAGTGATAATATTTCTGGGGGGGGGAGGCCTTCCACCACAGGTTAGATAAAATACAAAATACTTAATCACATCACAAGGTTGACTACTCTTTAAAATCATCATAGCAAAAAGCACCAGGGACATATAAAAGTGACAAATTTTGGTCCACCTAGTATGCTACACATTGTGACTACTCAGAACTTAATGCAGCAGCATGAGCAGAACTTGGATCCTCCTATTCAAAAAAGTACAGGCCCCACTTGAGCTGAAAGAGATTCTCCGTCAGGAATAGAGAGGGCCTACGACACATCTGAGCAGTTACACCCAATGGAGGGCACACACACACCCATCCCCAAGCCAGCATATTACAATGTTTGTTGAGGCATATAAACATAGAACTGCTATACCAGAACAAAGAAATAAAACATGTAGTCTGTCATCCTATTTCTGACAGTGGCCTTTGCCAGGTGCATCTAGCTGCACAGTGTTACACTTCAGAATGAGGGAATATTTTATCAAATTTATTACAATAGGAGGTACCCTGAGAGCTCTGATGCAACACAGAATGCATCCTTGTCTTCAGGAGATGAAAAGATTTTCTTACCAAGTAAGTCACCTGAAAGATTGACAGGCAATATGATACAAACAGACAAAATGCTGACAGCAACCAGCAGGCAAATAATGTGGCGCTGAAAGGCAAGGTAGTGTATGGCATCATCACCACATTTGTCGCGAATCTCTTCATCACTGCACCAAAGACAAAAAAGCAGCAGGTCAGTCCAGGTGCTTTCCCAGTTGGATTGTGCTTATAAAACACTGAGTTTTTAATAAGCCCTACAAATCTCTACCTTCTACTACACTCTGCAAAGTGAAAGGCCAACACGGGATGGTTTAGTAAAATAAATGTGAGAAACAAGGTAGGCGAGGTAATATCATAGAGCACATCCCTTCCACCAAAAACAGTTGGTCCAATACAAGATATCACCTCACCTACCTTGTCTGTCCCATATCATGCGACCAACACAGCTACAATACTACAAGAAAATGAAATAAATGTAACATTTTAGTATTAAAAGGATCCTTCTGCCGATATGAATATACGATCCCTAATGAGAAGTTATTTTGAAATCCAAATAGGCACTTAGAGCAACATTCACATATACATCTTCATTACTGAATACACAGCAAAAGACAAAGTATTCGAAAAATGCTTTGTGCCAGTAGAAGGGAAGAAGGGATTTTATTTTTATTTTCTTCTACTGACCCACTGGGGTATGGAATATACAAAGAATTAAACCGGGTCAGCAAAATTCTACTCCTTTGGGCTAGCAATATTTTTGACAAGTAAAATTCTCATTATCAGCCTGGAAAACATGGGTAAACCTATTTTGCACCTGTGTTACTTTTCTATGGCAGTTTTGCAAAGCTGAATTCAACTTTGACTTTAACTGGGATGTGGCTCTTACAGTAGGAGTACACTCGGTCCCAGAGAAAACTGAGGAAGAAGGTGACTAAACGTTAATCTTAGGCTACGTATGGACTTACTGGAGGATTGATGCTCCAGCGATTGATCTTCCAGACTTCAAATAAAGACCTGCTAAATTGATTGCTGAGGGCCCCCCCCCCCGTCAACTGCAGTGCTCCTCATTGTTGTAAGGAGTAAGGGAAGTCTACAGGAGAGTTTCTCCCATCAATCTCCCACTGTGGGATCGCCCCAGAAAAATTGATACAAGCCATGTCAACTCCAGCTATGCAATTCACGTAGATGGAGTTACATATCTTGCATCCATTTTCTCCGCAATTGTAGACGTGGCGGCAGACTCACTCTCAACCAATTAAGGAAAGGCACTGAAGGGCTTTGCAAGGAATCACATCTATTGTCCGGGGGGGGAGGAGGAAGGGAGGGAAATTAGCCCAACATGAGTTTGCAGGAGAACAAAGTGGGGAGGGGGGGAGGGACAGGACAACATGGAAAAGGAAACCCAGAGAATTATCTTCAACAATTTTTTTTTAAATCTGTTTACTTAAATAGGAAAAAAAATAAAGCATGATTTCTTATGCTGATAGGTTCAAATAACCAATATAATTTTTTTAAACATTCAGCAACTGAGAAACTGTTCTAGGGACAGACTCCTCATAGAATTGGCACTTCAATAAAGAGGGAATGAGTGGGTGGACCTCTGTGCCTGCCTAGGGCCCCACTGGTTTTACTGGAAATGTGCTTAATGGTTCTCTTTGAAGAATGAGAGTTTACAATCCTAGACCCACTTCATTCTCCCAGACTTGAATAGAAGCCAGTTTGGGCTCATTTATTGTCAGTTATATCCCTACTTATTATGCCTTGATGCAGACTATCACTTTGCATCCTTGAAACTGTACTCCTATTTTAAAAATATATACACATCAGAAAAAGTAAACCATGGCTCACTGTTTCTGCTTCATGTACTTACTGCATTCGAAAGGCAGCTGTCATCCAGGAACAAAATCCCTATAGAAAAAGAGGAAGTATGTTAACTTCCAAGGGTGTGTCGACACTGCATCGTTATTTCAAAATAACAATGTGAGCGTCTACACAGCCATTCCGTTATTTTGAAATAATTTCGAAATAACGGACGGCTTATTCCGAAATCTGTAAATCTCAATAAGGCATGTGCAGATGCTCCACTGCTGCTATTTCAAAATAGCCCCTCACCAGGGACATTCTAAGTTATTACTTCCCAGTGCTTCCTGGGGCTCTAAATCGAGATAGCACATCTACATTAGGGAAACCTGCTTCGGACTAATTTTGAGGCATCCCTGCAGTGTAGACGTGTTATTTCGAAATAAGCTATTTCGGAATAACAATTCCGGAATAGCTTCTTTTGAAATAGCCGTGCAGTGTAGACATACCCCAAGAGACAACAGTGTCTATTTTTATAGATAATAGGAATGTTTAATATAATCTTATCTCTTATGAAGTTAAAAAAGGCTGCTCATTTGGGTTTGATAATTTTAGAGCACCATATGCTATTTATAGTCCATAAAAACAGAGTATATATGCTTTAAACCAGGGATGGGGAACCTTTTTTGTGTTGGGGACTGCTGACCCACAGAAAAATCAGTTGGGGGCCGCATACAAGTGAGAAGCAAGTTGGGAAGTGAAGTGAGGCAGCTCCCAACTGAGGAGAAAAACATTCTCCACATTCCCCTCACACACCAGAGCATTGGGGGGTCCAAGCTAGTAGATTCTGTGTGCTCCAGCCCTGTGGAGGGACAGCAGGGGGGCTGGAAGACCAGCACAGGCTCCCCAGTGCTGTGAAGAGCCCCGAGCCTCAGGGGCCAGACTGAGGCAAGCCGGGGGCCACATCTGGCCCACGGGCCTTAGGTTCCCCACCCCAGCTTTAAACTCATCCCATAAAACAATTTACAATTCACAAAACATTAATAAGTTCCAGGGATGAATATTCAAGTAATTAAACAAGTGCAAAATTTTACATGTGATTTTAAGACAAATATATAGCCTTTAGTCCCAATCCTGTTTCCGTTAAATTCAATTTGGGATCAAGCCCCTTAAGTAGGGCTGGTTTTAACTAATAGTTTCAGAATTTTTTTTTTTAAAAGGTATTTAGATATCCTTCAAAGGTCCCTCACAACTTTAAATAAACTCTACATGGATTATAACTCTGTATAATTTAACAGGTATGAAGACAGTCTTTTGAAGTCCTCAGTTTTAACCATCTATAAATTAGGAAATAGATAATTACATCTTCCATATAAGGTTTTGAACCATCCTTTAGAATTTTATAGCAGAGATATAATTCTCTATTAAATTCTATATTAGAGTTCAAAAAGCTATAGAAAAAAGTTATTTGCTATTAAGTTCCCTACGCCTTTTCCATAATATTCCCAAGCTAGAGAAATAAGTCTGTAACAATTTAAATAATAAAGTTCTTCTAGAGCTGAAGAAAGATTTAAAACAAAACATATTTAAACAACAATCTTCAGGCAATAGCAAGATGCTCAACGATTTAGTTTCAGGAATTTTTTTAATTAAGCAGATGCAGCTTTAAAATAACATAAGAACAGTAACATAGCTTAGACAGCTCTTTCATAGTTTGATGCTATAACCAAACATAAGCATTTTGAATCACAGGTGTTTAGAGTCCCTCAAAATCAATGGTCATGGATGAGGCCAATTGAAAATTTGGCCTACGAGTTGTTTCCCCTCTCTGCCTAGCGTTTCCATTAACTATATATGGCCTTATTACATGATTTTTCCATGTGTGTCCCATTTTCCCCATCTGTAATGTGTGGATAACACCACCAGGCAGGTTGAGAGGATTCGTGGACAATATTTGCAAAGTACTTGGAACTTAGAGAGTACTTTATAAGCGTAAATTAGTATTTCTTCAAATGTTAAGACTAATATTCCTCTTTCAAAAATAAAAAAATATTTTTAAGTAACAAGAGGCTGTTGGTTTGTAACAGGATTACAGTGTTTATGGAGGGGCTGGAAACAAGATACCATAAAGCCATCAAAGATTCCAGTATAAGTACTTTTCATAATGGTTTATTACATCCCCTGTGCTGAGTCTGGTTGTTTAAGCTAGATGCAAGACTGAATTATGGCAGATTCCATTGTATCTGCATGTTTTTACATACATGCACACACCAAAATGTTTCATGTGTCTAATTCAAATACTGACACTGTCATATTCAGGATCGTGTACCGATGAGGAATACGACAATCGGCGATATCTTGAGTCACTAAAACACAAAGAGACATTTAAATGATTATGGAAATGCTGTAGTTACTAGTGCTTAAATCTGCTTTTACAATTCTCAAGTAACTATGAGAAGCTATTTGAATAAAAACTTTGTATTTTTCCAACATTGTAGCATACAGAATTCTACTTGTCTTTTTGCTCAGTGTTCAAAAAAGAGTAAGCATGAACTGCTTAAATAAAAGAGCATACAAGTGAACCAGAAAAAAAAGGATGGAATACTTCATGGGACACTAATGTTAATGCAATTTAAAAAACAGATGGTTAGTCTGGCATCTGGCTGGATCAGTTCTGCAGACGTCATCCCTGCACAGATTTGGCTACAGCAGTTCCTCTTAAACTTTGCTCCTCAGCTCAGATCTACACAGCAACATCACAAAAGCTAATTATCTCTCATCTCCTCTCCTTTAACCCACAACAGTTTCAGCCTCTTAGCTCAGATGCTCCCTGTAGCATTACTCTGATTCACCTCTCCCCCAGTACTCTACCACCCAACTCACTTCTGTCATATAGCATTGCAAAGAGCCACTACAGAATATGGTGTCTTTGATAAAATGGGAAGTTACTGTTTTCAGTTTCAGAGGGGTAGCCAAGTTAGTCTGTAACAGGAAAAACTTAAAAAACAACAAATCGTCTGGTAGCACTTTAAAGACTAACAAAATATGTAGAAGGTATCATGAGCTTTCGTGGGCACAGCCCACTTCTTCAGATGACCGGAGTGTTGGAAGTCGAGTTTGTTCTTGAAAAACAAAATTATTTTTTAACTAAGAAACATGTAAAACGCACATGCCCTATCTTATGATTCATGATGGGTTATGTTACATTACACTACCATTGCTTTCAAGGACAAATACAACAGTGTTCAAGTTTAACCCTAATTTCCAAGAACAGTTAGAGATCACCACTAGCTTTTAAATGTCCTAAGATGACATCAAGAAATTTAAAATCACAGGCTCCATCCAGCTTCCATTAAAAGCAATGCCAAAACTCTCATTGACTTCAACAAAAGCAGAATCAGATCCTTTGATTGTAAAAAGCAGATTGATTGGGCCATGACAAGTACTATGTAGTGCTGCACCCTCCGAGTCAGCATGGGAAGACCTTGGGTTTGAACCCAACTAAATGTAATAGCTCACATACCTACACTGTATTTCTCTAGCAGAAGCTCTAATAAGTGTGCAGAGGATATGTTAACAGACTTGCTCAACCTATTGCTTTTTTGTCTTCCTGCCACTTTCCTCTTTCCCATGAAAAATGAGAAAGATTGTTAATGACAATGTAAACATGTGGGTTTTATTTACTGATCATGTCCTACAGTGCGAGATTGTTGGAAAGAGAGGTGTGTTTCACACAGTGAAGTCAGGAGAGAATTTTAACCAGAAAAATATATGATCACAGTTACACCTTATTTACGCAAATTTCAATGACCTAAAATCCCATTTATCCCATTTAATTCTACATTCACCAAGTGGTTTCAACAAACAAGACGTGGCTGTGCATCATTTTACCTTTCAGTTTCTGACACCAAGGCCAGGCGACCATAGTCCCAGAATCTCTTCCTTATAGTGGAAAAGGCTAATATTAAAATCTAGAAAATAGAAATTACAAGTCCAGGATTAAGTTAATCAGATCCAAACTGGTACCCAAGCACAACATTGCACATTGGACTGTGCCTCCATATTGAAAGTGGCCACTAGTTGTTCCACAGTGCTTTGATTTTTATGTTTTTATTTTATTTTTAAAAATTAGGGATTCCTAAAGAATTGCCAGCACAGCCTTGAGATGTGCAAAGTTTGTACTACTCCTCAGTACAGTTTTCTAAATTCAGTAATTGGATGAGTCTTTGATTCTCACTTTACTACTAGGAACCTCAATTATCAAATCCATTTGCTGGTTTTAAATTTCCTGGATTAAAAATATATTTATTTAAGATATTGTAGCCAAATTCATTCCTGGTGTATATCCTTAACCTTTGCTGGAGTTTCATGAGGGATGAATTTGATCCTCTGTGTCCAATACATTGGCTGTTAACTTTAACTGGAAAACTCACTCCCAGACAAATCTCCAGAAATAATATAATGTTAAAATCCCTTATAATGTTGTTTATTTCTTATCAGAGGCTCTTAAATGAAACTCAGCATGCAGTCAGCCAAAGTTATGCTCCTGTTTTGGAGGAGGAAGGAGGACAACAATGTTTGTCAATCCTAGTGAGCTCTTCATTAATGTTCTAATGTACACTGCCACTTTCCAAAGGATATCTGGATGTCTCCTTCTTGGAGGGACTGGCTAGTGGTGTTTCTTTTCGAGCAACAATGATCTTAGCAGGAGGTGGTAAGTGCAGCCTGCCACAAAGTGATGCATGTCAAGCATTAAGAACTGTAGCCAACGACCCCCAT